>CM066327.1:78917294-83917294 GCA_033807775.1 Saussurea involucrata
ATTTGAGGCAATTCGGGTATTGCTTCCTAGAAATGATTTATCCTATATTGGTGAATTAATGAAAATTTTAATCTTTTTGCACTATCCCTCCATTTTTTTCTTTGAGAACTAAATATTAATCAATATTATATTAATTATGAATTATATATTAAGTAAATCCCCCTACCCCTCTTCCTCACCCAAGACTCCACACCACCGGTGCCAGCAATCGTGTCAGGTGGCACATCTAAGGTCATCCGTACCCCATCCCTCCTATCTGTGAAAGATTCCCCTCCACATCATCGCCACATCAGCTTTTCTTCCATCCCTCACTCCATCCCTCACGATCCCTAAACATCCGTACCCCATTCCCTCAAACCCCTTTGCCACCTCATTTATTTTAATTCTTTTATTTATACATTTAATTATTTAACAAAATAAATATATATATATATATATATATATATATATATATATATATTTAATAAATAAAATAAGATAAATAATAAAAATTAAAATTCATATCATTCATTAAAAAATTAAAAATTACAAAATAAATTTAAAAATCTACTCGTCGTCATTGTTGGGAACTTGGATACGCCAAATATGTTCGACCAAATCCGACCGAAGGTTATTATGAGTTTCCCGGTTTATGACTTCTCGAACATTTGCCGCGCGTTGTGTCTCACTGATTTGGCTTTCGATATCATTCGTGAAAAAGTCGTTTTCCACGTCACCACAAATAGCATGGTTTTCGTCTTCGAGTATCATATTGTGTAATATGACACAAGCGTACATAATGTTTCTCAATATTGCCGGTTCCCATCCGCGTGCCGGGTTATGAAGTATATGCCAACGTTGTTTAAGCACGCCAAAAGCTCGTTCAACATCTTTACGTGCGGATTCTTGCGCGGACTTGAACTTTTGTCGTTTAGAGTCTTGTGGGCACGTAAATGATTTTACGAAAGTAGCCCATTCCGGATATATCCCATCCGTTAGATAATATCCATGCTTGTAGGTGGCTCCATTCACCTCAAAAGGGCAGTCGGGTGCTTTTCCATCATATACATCGTTGAAGATGGGCGACTGATTGAGAACATTGATGTCATTGTTGGAACCGGCAACACCAAAGTATGCGTGCCAGATCCATAGATCTTGAGAGGCCACTGCTTCTAGCATGATTGTCGGGTGCTCATGATCACCTCTCATGAATTGACCTCGCCATGCATTCGGACAATTTGCCCACGCCCAATGAGTACAGTCTATGCTGCCGAGCATGCCGGGAAATCCGTGTTTAGCTTCATGCGCGGCGTACAACTTCTGAATATCAATAAAAGTAGGCCTGCGTAAATATTTTTGACCATACAGTTCAATAATACCTGTGCAGAATTTGTACAGACAATCTCGTGACGTTTTCTCTCCCATACGGATGTACTCGTCAAGTGCGTCAGCAGCTACTCCATACGTCAATTGCCGAATAGCGGAAGTACACTTTTGTATCGGAGAAAAACCTTGTTTGCCTAACCCGTCAAACTGAAGTCTAAAATACGGATACCCTACTTCTAAATCTTCAACTATTCGTTCGAATAGTTGTCTGCTCATCCTGAACCGCCGCCTAAACATATCCGGTGTATAAATCGGGTTGACGCCAAAGTAGTCCCGCATAAGCCGCTCGTTTGCAGTTACTCGACCTCTTTCAATGTTTGCGGCCCTATCTCTTGTTGACGATGAGGCGGTGCTACCATACAGCGATTGTGTAGCATGTCGAAAAATTTCCCTTTGTAGATTCAACAACTCTTCGGTGTCTACGGATGATGATGATGCGGTTGGTGAACCGGGTTGTGGCGAATCCATATTGTTTAATATATAGAGGTTGAGAAAATTTGAGAGAGTTTGAGAGGTGTGAGAAATAAGAGGTTGAGAGAATAAGAGGTTGAGAGGTGTGAGAAATAAGAGGTTGAGAGGTGTGAGAAATAAGAGGTTGAGGGTTAAATATATAGTGGGATTAAATTGAGAATTTTTTTTTTTTTAAGAAAGAGCCGTTCAACGGTTATTTTTTTAAAAATTTAATTAAATTTTTTTTTTTTATAAAACCCTCGGGATGGCTCGGGAACCCAACCCCGCTCACCATCCCGCCCCGCAACTCCATCCCGGGCCGTAGCCCAACCCCGCCCTCACCCCGCTGCCACATCCCCCATCCCGAGCCCCTTCCCCGCTGGGGTACGGAAGGCCTAAAGCCTCATCCTAGGAAAGTCGATCATCCCCTTCTCTATTTTTTTTCTTGGGAAATTGACTCAAATAATCATTTCACCAATAAAAATTAGTCTCTTAGCCATTTTTCTTTCATTTAACCCAAATGTCACTACTTTCATAATATATAGGACCACAATTTCAAAAACACAAAAACAAATACGAATCTGATTGATTTTCGTTAAAAAAAAAAAGAAAAAAATCGACTCAGATCCGGATTTGTTGACCCAGCCCGCAATATGTAAAAAAAACAAATTTGTTTTTTTTTTTGAAAAATTGATCTTTTATGTATTTTTGAGTTAGATACACAATCACAGACCTATATATAGCGGATATAATGACATTTGAGTAAAAATCGGAGAGAAATGGCTAACAGACCAATTTCCTTGTTTAATTTTGTTATTTGAGTCAATTTCCTTTTTTTTTCGACTGTAAATTGGTCTCTCTGTCTTGAACAATATGAAGGGGCAAGCAAGTAATGAAAGATTTTGTAATCTTCTTTTAAATCCATCAACTCCTTCCCCTTTTATTTATGTCCTCTCTATAAAAACATTATTTCTCTATATTAAACCATTTGTGGCTTGTGAAGCAGCAGCAGGCAAGAAGCCTCCCTTTGTGATAAAATTTACAAAAACATAACAAGACAAAAATACCCCTAACTTAACGATAAAATTAACGGGAATGACTAAATTAGGACGCTTTTGCATACCATAATAGCCATCTTATAGTTTTAAAACCGTATGAATAAATCGTTTTATAACCGACAAATCACAACCACCAAATTTTTAATTTACTCTTATATCATTAATATTTTAAAGGGGATAGTCTAATCTCCTTTACATGATTGATTTAGGATGATGTACTCTCAGGTCAAACACCTCGATCATTAAGGCTATAATAGCGGGATATAAAACTCTCATTTCTCCATCAATTGTTCGTGAAAACAAGAGTTGTGGCGTACTGGTTAAGACTTTTTCGTTTCCGTTTCCGTTTCCGTTTCCGTATACGTATACGTTTTTTTTATGTGACAATCCTTCACCTATTTGCGAAATTTAACTTGAATTAATTATTTTCATATTTTTAAGCATATAAGAGTATCTTTAACAGATATGCTAAAATAACGAAAATATGGATTTTAATACCTTTTTTGCTCCAACTGCTATAATATATTGTATTATTGTATGCTAAAATAGAAAAATGAAAAGAGAGATTGTAAAAATCTCTAAATTTAAAGAAATCTCTAAAACTTTATAGAAAAGAGAGAAATAATATAGTAATATTTTTCCATCAATAAAAGAATTTTTAGATTTAATGTGTAGAGGAGAGAAACAATATTTTATTAGATGAATTAATTATTTTATAAATCAAGTTTATGTTAGGATTTTTAAAATAGAATAACTGTTGGAGATGAATGTAATTTATTTAAAGATTTGACCTTTCTCTATTCTATTATAGGAAAATTATACCATAACTCTTGAAAATGCTCAAACAATTGTATAGAAGGATTCTTTTCAAAAATCAATTAAATAATAACAATACAATAAAACTTGACAAATACACATACTCTAAAATACGTCCAATAGAAAAACAATTTTTTAAAAATAATATAATAACTAATAATAATTTAAAAATATAATACAATTGAAATATTTTTTATATTTAATAAATAACATAATTGATAAATATATTTGAAAAATGAAAAAATATAAAATAAAATGAATTGGTGCCATTACAAAGCCTAAATATCTATACTATATTATAAATCCTGAAGGCACTTAACTCTTAAAAACAACTATCTAAGCACAATGTACTACAAATTAAAGCATAATTACTTAATTTTTTTTTATTTTTGGTATTCCCTTAATTCACGCCTTCAGTTCCAAGAATGTTATCGGTAATCTTCGAAGACACGCTTGCATCTTCCTTCTCCAAGACACGATGAGTATTCAACCTCCCAATAACCTCAGAGACGATTCAAACTCCAGTATGATCGATTTCTTGATGGTCATCGATTTCAACTCTCTCTCTCTCTCTCTCTCTCTCTCTCTCTCTCTCTTTTGAGGTCGATTTCTAATTTAGGGTTTTTTTGTTTGGTTGATTTAGGATTTGAAGGATTGTCGAGATGGAGATGGAAATGGAATCAACTCAAAGAAGGTTTGTGCAAACTCCAGTATGATCGATTCTTGATGGTCATCGATTTCAACTCTCTCTCTCTCTCTCTCTCTCATTGAGGTCGATTTATAATTTAGGGTTTTTTTTTGTTTGGTTGATTTAGGATTTGAAGGATTGTCGAGATGGAGATGGAGATGGAGATGGAATCAACTCAAAGAAGGTTTGTGATTCACCATTCTTCTTATTTTTTCAAGAGCACGCTTTCGTTTTTTCAAGAGCACGATTGCTTCCTCCTCCAAACGTCGCTCCTCCTTCCAAGACAAAATACGCAGGTTTTTTTAAACCCTCCAAACGACTCTCAAGGGGTTTTTTCAGGTGGACTCACATCAGAGAAGATATTGGGTTCTGATTTGAGTTTCTCCTCGCCACTATTTTTTATCTTCTGCTGATTTTGGTTTTTGATCTATGTTTTGATATGGTTTCATTGTTTGAACTGGTTTTTTCCTTGCCATTGTTCCTTACCTGCAGATGGGTTTCTACAAGATTTTGATTAGAGTTGTTGATTGGAGGAGCAATGAGAGTACCGTCATTCCTATACATACCAAGGGTAAATTGCATTTAACTTGATCTCTATTCTTGTCTCTCTCTTTTGTTTCACTGGCTCGATCTATTGGTCAAAAACTCAAATCTTTTTTTTATAATGTTCTTAACTCTCTCAAAATCTATGTGCTTTTATGCTCAATGAAGCTTTAGGGCGTAGACAAGAGTGCAAATATTATAACCTCATTTGCAGATATTTGATTCTCCATGTTCATGTATATTTCGGCCAATTGGGTTTGTTTCTTGAACATTGTTGGAAAATTGCTGGAAAATCTTAAATTGTTGCTCACGTTTGCAGACAAAGGAGTTGGATCCCTCTTGTTTTGATTGTTAACAGACCCTCTTTGTTTCTGTTTTATGTTACTGCGTTGGGATTTCAAAATGATAGACCATCGGTTTTGTCTAATCTTGTTTTTCAGAATTCTTAGAGGGTTATAGATATGTTTTTCTTTGTCAAGGATGCTCATCCCGCTAAACTTTTTGATGAACCGACTCCTCTCATTTTAGATTCCAAAATGTATTGGTATGTAGTCAATTATTTATATCTTTTTTCATGTGTTGCATAGTGTTTAGCTGCATGTTGTCTATTACAATGCCCTATACAAATGTAAATTTTAAGACAATTTGTTGAACTTTTTTAAATGATCATGCGACATGGTCTTCCATGAACTCTCTGCAGATTGAATATGATCCTCGAATATATAGATTCAGGCAACTTTTGGAGGTCTTCTGGTCTAGCCACGGCTCAAGCAAGTGTTTCGTCAAGGTTTTAATGTCGACAACCGATACATGTGGCATATATACAACTTCTTTTATAATTTCTCATATGAGTTTTTGATTTTCAATTTCTAAACTTTCCCAATGTACTTCTTTTTGGTTCAACAGGTATATTATTTTTACTAATTGAATCGATGAGTCCAAATTGGCTAAAGAAAGCAAAATAAGTCGAGGAGCGGCATTGTAAGTTTGTAACTACCCAAATTCAATAGCTTGGAACCTTTTTTCTTGCAGAGCATGAACACAACATTCGTTATTCTTACTTCAATTCTCTCTGTGGTCTCTAAACCAAGTCTTGTGATGATTTAGAGGTTGTATTTGCACTCTACCTTTGTTCCATAACAATTATATGAGAACTGTGAGAACTAATTATTCATGATGAATAATGAAAGTATGATAATTAGTATTCAAAAAATATTTAGGCACATTCATCCTGGATAATTCTTGAATTGTTTGTTCTTACGGTTCTCAAAATTATTGTAATTCCTTGAAACTACAAAACTTGGCTTTAATGAGCTCTTCATGGTGTAATTGACCATTTGTAACGTGATCAAACTTTTGATTTGTAATATAAGACCAATCCATAGTTAAGAATTTTTGCGAACCTCACATAATAAGTTGGGTTATTACTAATTTTCTATATGATTCTATCTATTGGATGTTAGATTTGTACAATAATTTTCAAAAGAAAACAAATGTTGTATAAATATCCACTAAGGAGCTTGGAACTGTAATTAGATCTCTAGGACAAAGACATGATCAATGAGGCTGATGGAAATTGGCTGTAGGATTATTGATTTGCAGTTATATGTCTTACTTGATTCAGAAAAGCCTTTGCCTACTCAAAATGAGGATGCTCAAGTAAGATGGAAGTTTAGATCTTCTTTTTATGTTCTTTTACTCTTGATTTTCCTTCTTTCTTTAACATCTTATGATCGGCAGTTTCCAGCAATCCCGTGTCTGATGGATTGCTTTCCTACCAGCAACGATAACAAATCTATAAAAAGGTCGTTTTTCATTGACAAGGGGGTTGCTTCAAATATATACCAAACACCTGGTCAGGCCTGATGGATCTTAAGACTAATCACAGTGCCACCATACTTGTTGATCCCACCTCTATTAACAAACAAATATTAGGAATTCATGATTCATTGCTACCATGCTCCCCTGGCACAATTTGCCCTCAAGGCCTTTTTCTGACAGTCCCATGAAAAAAAACCTGGAGTACTTGATGATGTTTGCTCTATTAGTTGAACAATGGAACCATCTAGCTCCTGGATGCAGGAGTTTCTATCCAACAAGTTTTCAAAGATTCTAAGAGAAGATTATAAAGAGGTTCAGTGGTTTGGTGCCAAGGTATGAGTTAAAACTCAAGTTCTTAAGGTTTAGAGGCATAAAAATAAAGCATCTTTTTGGAGAAAGCAAGTTTAAAATTTCAAATAGAGCAGTAGTAATTGTACACCACTATAAATTTGGACACAATGTTGTAGTGTATATGAGGGATAACTGAATATAAATGCATTCTGATGTTCTAAATTTCAATTTTGTTTCTCTGATTGCTTTCAATTTTATCATGTATAGTTTATTGAAATTCCACCACTAGGGGAAGTATGCTTTTTGTATAATGGGTCTTTCTTTTGTGTTTTGCATATTAAAATATGTATTCCCTTAAAAAGCAATTTACGAAAAAACAAAGTTAGAAAACTAATATTGCAAAGTCATAAAACTTATAACCAGTTGAAAGATCGCTTGGCACTTGCTCTTTAAACCACATAAAACTATAGAAAAGTAAAATTGACAGGAACTTAGAATAGGATATAACAGTAACCGAATTACACATTTGAGTTCTTGACTTTCAAAATTAAACATGTTCGAAAGTTTTTTATTTTTCATTTACGATAAACATTTCACACATTACTTACCCGGTGCATTGCACGGGTACACAGCTAGCCTCTTCGTGTCAACCTTTTATCTTCTTTATGTCAACTTTTTGTCTTCTTAGTTGAATTAGCGCTTTTTTTCTCTGTTGTTATATCATAATGCTTTGAACATGCAGAGGCTTCTATAAAGCATTGTCAAGCTTGATCTTGGAGCTGTTAGAGAGTAAGAAACTTTCTCACTTTTTACTTGATTCAAACAATTAATATATGGGTGATGGTGCTGTTTGGGAGTTATCGCATGTTTATTTCATATAATATTGATTTACATCTCATTCACAAAACATGCCATTGGAACAAGATCCATGAAATCATAGAGGTTTTTGCTTCCTTTTTTTTCATTTTTCTTTTGAGCTTCCTAATAGCAATGCATCAACATTTCTCTCAGAAGTACGTACCCAAACCAACCCCATTGCGGACAACCACCCCTCGATCGTGGACAACCACCCCTCGATCACGGACCTGATCCCCCTCGATCGCGGACACTTCATGGGGATCACGGACTTGCATCTATGTAGCTTGTTTCGTTGAAGCCGGTGACGATGAGAGGTGGCAACTTGCTCTTCTCAGACTTGCATTTGGTGATGTGGTAAAACATAATATCAGGCCTAAATCTCAGGCTTATTTTGGTCTTATTTTCCCAAAGTAATTTTTGACTAGAGAATAGAGATATGAACGACAATCTTTATTTTTTAGCATGTATATATATCACGATCTTTTTAGGTTCTTATAAAAAATGTGTTGCTATTTGCATTGGTTAGTTACTATTTTCCCATATATAAATGTTAAATCTTTATGAAAAAATAACAATATTCTGACCATGAATCCATCTATTAGGCGTTGTTGTTGGGACAAGATCCTGGGCAATCATCTTTAATCGAGGTACGACTTCTTTTACGATTTGTAACTTGGTTTTTGTCCAAAATATTGCAATTTTTTAATAAAATTTTTACTATTTTTGATTGTGAAATGCACAGGGATTTACAGCAGGTGGGTGGGTTTATATACATAGCAGTGGCGGTGATGCACATGGATTTACAGCAGGTGGGTTAGACCAAAAGGATTTTCATAATGCGAAGTGCAGTTCAGGTAACCAGACCAAGGGTAGCGGTCTGATCCACACCGATGACACGTCATCGTATGACCCATCTGAAGAGTACACGCCAAGTTCTCCACTGACCAATGAACTGGAAGAGAAGATATACACTTTGCAGGGAGAGATCGGTGAATTGAGGGATAGGTTATCCATGTCTGATGCTACTGTTGTCGAACTCACGGAAAAGTTGGAGACTTTGAAAAGGGCCTATCTTAGGCTAACTCGTGTGGTAGTAGAGATGAACAAACTGAAAGGAGAGAGGGACCTGTTGAAGTTGAAATTAGCTCAGGAGCAAAGGATTGCCGCTCGGTCTTGGCGTAGTCGGATAAGGGATAGGACTCGCTTCTGCAGGATGGTGACTTCCGAGTATACTGGAGTGGTGAGAGGGTGCTTTGAGGCTTGGGTCCACAATTTCAAAATGGGTCCAATGATGAATCCAATGTGGAGTTTCAAACCATCTTTAACCTTCGCACAGTATATTCGAGACCTTTAGCTCTCCGAGTAGCCTTAGGAGAGTGATGATAAGTATGAGACATAGATATTTGCTTTTAATTTGATATGTTTTGGTAATTTTGGTTTGTCACTCATGGGTTTGGTTTGGTTAGGGGAATTATAAACAGATTTTTAGTCTATACAATTAAATTCACAGGTGTTACTTATCATTTAATTGTTTGACTTTCCTTTATTATATGATCATATATTCAAGAAACCATTTTTTTAAATCAAACTTGTTGTAGTTTGCAGCTTCAGAAAGCCTATTTTGGTGTATGTGAAACAAGAATGTGGGAAATTTTTGAGCATTTTTTTTATTAAACTTTCTTTTTCTTTAATCATTATAATATATGATGGTCATATATATTCAAGAAACCATCTTTCTTTAATCTTGATTAAAGTTACTCAAGAACACAGTTTATAAATCGACATATAGATTTTCTTGTGGTTCTTGTTGCTAATCTTTAGCATTTAGTGTAAGTAATTAATTAATAAATTAGGAAATTTGTTTAATTTTTGCAGTTATTTTGAAATAATCAAATTTTTCCTAAAAAAAGGGGTTAATAAACGGTATTAGTTATATTCATAGTTATTTAGAAGTAGAAATCAATTTTAAAATAATTAATAAATTTGTAAATTCAATCGTGTTGGAGTCTACACATCAATATTGAAATAATATTTTTAATTCATATTAAAGTCCTCATTATTATGCCAAAAAATTCAATCGTGCTGGAGTCTACACATCAAACGTGGTGTATCAGGAAGTCTTACGCGACTAACAAGGTACGAGTTATTATTAAACATAAACATTTTTTACAACTATTTGTATAGATTATAATCATAAAACTTTTTTACAGGCATGTCTTCATATGGATGCTTCAAGTGATACCTTAGCGTATTTTGTAGGTATCGATTTATATTATAAAGATGATTACATTTTTATTTTGTGTACACATGAATTTTGGTTTTTTGGTTAATTATGAATTGCAGTAATCTAATTACAACAAAAACTTTTTGGTCGACCAACCATTATAAACTTTAAAGTTTATAAAGATCATAAATGTCATACTCTCAATTTACAAAAAAAATTGGCATCCCACCGCATTGCGCGGGTACCCAACTAGTAGGTCATAAACCAAACAATCAATCAAGTGATGTTATATATCACTCTTCTCTCCATGATTTTTTACTGAGTGGATGCATCTCGAAATTTAATCAAATACCTGCAAATTTTCTTGATGTATTTTTAGCTGAATTTCACCTTCAAGGGATACTTTTTAAGTTTTTTGTTTAATTTTCGAGTGATTTTTTTCCTGTTGATTTCGAGATAATTTTTCAATTTTTTGGTTGATTTCAAGAGATCTTTAACTTCTTTTGTTGATTTCGAGACACTTTTTGGTTGATTTCGAGGGAATATTTCAGTTTCCTTCGTACTAAATTAATTGTTAAATACTTAAATTCGATTAATTTCATTTCATTTTCAAGTTATTTCAGATAAAAATGTGTTGTCATTAGAATGAGAAAATAAATTTAAGACTAATGGGTAAATTGGTAGAAAAATGTTAAAAAAAGAAAAACAAGATTGGAAAATAGTAAAAAAAATAGTTGTAGTTAATTGGTAAGGTCAATAAGGTTGCGGCGTAGTGGTCGGCAAGTAACCTGCTGACGCTCTGGTCTTGCCAGAGGTCACGGGTTCGACCCTGCGCTTGCGCTTGAGACATGGTGAATGGGGATTAGTCTGGGTGGCTCCGAAAGGAATCCTGGGATACCCCGAACAAGGTGAATATTGCCGGTTCCAAAAAAAAGTTAATTGGTAAGATTTTGCTACTTATCGTTGAGGTATTGAATACAATTCTTTTGTTGTATATTTGTTTGCCTCTTTTTACTAACCAAATATTAAAATATAAAAGACTTTGAATTTGTTGTCAACAAGGTTAGAACCCATGATCTATGGAAAGAGAAGTAGCACCCCAACCTTTCGACCAACCTCACAGTTTTGTTTTAATTTCTATTTGAAAAATATATGAGAGCACACTTAAAAATTAAGCAGGTGCACACGATCAGCGGGTGTCCGTGCACGCCCTCCTCTGTGTGTAGGTCCGCCCATGCTTCCCGGTTACTATTAGCATATTTTGGCAACTCTACCCCCATTTAAACCCTACATGCAACTCACATTTAGTTAGAGAAATTGGAATCTTAGAATTTATTTGATCAAAAAAAAATCTTCGTTTGATTCGTTATTTTTTAAAATAAAAATCTTCAAAATCCATTTAAGTTTTACAATCAATATATGACACCCGGATTTCACTAACTCGTACAAGTGGAAATGTGCCTAACATGTTTGTAACCTATGCTTAACCGACATGTACCTCAGACTGATTTTGTGATGCAATACCATACAAGGGACCACACTCGTACAAAATGAAAGTAAACTTAACTTAAAATGTCAAATAAAATTCATATTATGGCATAAAGTTGAGAAACTAGACTTGAGGGGTCAAAGTGGAAAATTTGAAAAATATAAATACGCCAAAAATTCATGAAAATCCTTTAAACGCCAATACTTATTCTTCAAAAATCTGATTTCTCTCATCTCTTCAAGAGTCTCCAAGGATGAAACTAAAATCAAGTGAATGAATCATCAACATAAGTTGAAGTTTGGAAGATTTAAGTTCAAAAATTCAAAAGTATGTGTAGAATTGTTAATCCTTCTAAGTTTAAACTTCTATATAGGTCAATCATTCAATTCTTGGGTTTGAAATATGTTTTAGGTTTGAAATTGTGAAAAGATTGAATGGTTCAAGTTGTTTTGAAGATTGAAATCACCATTGGAATCAAGGTATGTTAAGTTATTGGTATGAAACTTTGAGGTTTTAACTTAAGTTGGGTCTTTAATGGTGAATTGTAAAGATAAGGTTAAAAAGACTAGATTTTATGCTTAAAAAGTCATTTATAATGAGGATAAACATTGGTGTTAATTGCAAATCGAATGGAATGAAATTCAATAAGTTTGGTTGTACAAAATCGTTGTTGTGCGCAGGAGAGAATCATAAATTGCAGCTTGTTTATAAATCTCGTATAAAATCATTAGTTGGTCCAAAAGAGATGTGTAATATACCGTTGGAAAGATTGTAGAGTCTAGAACATTATTGTCGTTTACACTAAGATCCAATTTTGAGTCTAAATGTCTCAAAACCTTGAGTTTCCATAACTGGTCAAATGAAACTCGGGAACTGCATACTAGTTTTGTAAAATTCATATAAAATTGAATATTGATCCAAATAAGGTGAATCTTGTGCGATTAGATTCCTAAGAGATAGTATTGAAACTTTCATTTATAAGTTAAAGCTTAATTTGTTCCCTAAATATGTGTAAAACATCCAAACCTTTGACAGACAAAAGTTGATATGTGCAGGGACTTGAGCTGCAACTGTTGCTTGTACCTTATGCACATCCATATTTTACCTTATGATAAACTTATACCAATCAACCCCAAAGCTACCTAGAATTACTTTAGAGATAATAATAAGTAGAAAAATGGATTAAGGCTTGTTAACTGAAGCAAATATGTTGATTACTATATGATAGTAATCGGTTCTTGGTTTAGGTAAAAGTGATATTGTGTGACTTGTGAAACGTCCAAAAATCGCATCAAATTTAAACCTTACTTTTACAAGGTCCACAACAACTATTTCTAAAAAACTGCATACATAAATGGAGAAGTCATAGCAAGGTTTGTATACACATCTAACTTTTTATAAACAACCTACTAATCTAATCCATAACGTGCACAACTAGATTATAAAGGTTGTCTACAAAATCTTCAAAACATCAATACTTCCATTAACTTCTCCATCATGTCATCAAAAGCATAACTCAGTATTGAGCTATAAAGTAGCTTTTTGATTTTATAATTCTCCACATCAATCAGATGGAGAAAACAATACTATATATATAGGTGTAGACGTGTAGTACAAGAGGTATTTGAGATAAACCAAACTCTAACTAAAAAGGATAATTACAAATAATTTGTTGTAACTGAATTGGAACTTTGACTTTTCTATTTTGTGTTATCACCCCCTGCAAGCGTAGCGTAGGATTTTGACTAACGCAAAGCTTGGATCGTAAGAACATGAACTGAAGCTGTGTTAGGCTTTTTGTGAAGACATCAGCGATGTTGAGAGAACTTGGAACAAACTTCGTTACAACAGCTCCTAATTGTACCATTTCACGGGTGAAGTGGTAGTCTAAAGCAATGCGTCGTGCACGTTTGTGAGCGACCGGGTTGTTGCTGATAAAAATGGCGCTGTTGTTGTCGCTGAGGATTGTTGGAGGCCGAGGTACTGGGAGGCGTAGTTCCTTGAGTAGTTGTGTAAGCCAAATAACATCGGCGGTGGTGTTTGCAAGGGCCCGATATTCAGATTCGCAGCTAGATCGGGCCACGGTCGGTTGCTTTTTGGAGCTCCATGTGATGATGTTTGGGCCAAGGAAGATTGCATAGCCGGAAGTTGATCGCCATGTGTCCGGGCATCCACCCTAGTCGGCGTCGGAGAAGGCGGTGATATCGCATGTGGGGGATTGAGTGAAGGTAATCCCGAATGTGGAGGTGCCGCGAATATAGCGGATGATACGTTTTACGGCTTGGAAGTGTGCCACCATTGGATTGTGCATGTATTGACTGACCGTATTTACAGCGTGAGAGATGTCAGGTCTTATAATGGTAAGGTATTGAAGAGCTCCAACTAGTGATCGATAAAGTGTAGGGTCATGAAATGGGTCGCCGGTTTGACTTAGATGTTGGCCAACGACCATCGGAGTGGAGATCGATTTGCTTTCATGGAGTTGAGCGCGAAGAAGGATGTCACTGGCATTTTTGTTGTCCGAGAAACAAGCCAGTGGGGGTGTAGGTGACTTCTAAGCCAAGGAAGTAGCTTAGTGGACCGAGGTCTTTGATGGCAAACGTCTTGTGAGCATGGTTGATGAGTTTCTGAAGTAGGTGGTTGTCATTGTCGGTGACAATAATGTCACCGACATAGACTAGTAGGTAGAGTATATATGACCCTTTTGCATAGATAAATAAGGATGTGTCGGCATGGATGTTTTTGAAACCAGTGGAGATGATAAAATCGCTGAAGCGACGAAACCAAGCCCTCGGAGCTTGTTTTAGGCCGTAGATGGATTTCTTCAATCGATATACATGTGATGGATACTTGGCGTCAATATAACCCGGTGGTTGTTCCATAAATACAGTTTCAATTAGAAAGTCGTTTAAGAAGGCATTTTTGACGTCTAGTTTCCGTAGCGGCCATTTTTTCATTACGACAATGCTAAGAATGAGACGTATCGTTGAAGCTTTGACAACGGGGCTGAAGGTATGAGTAAAATCGAGACCCGGTACTTGACTAAATCGTTGGGCTATAAGCCTTGCTTTTAGCCGTTCGATGCTCCCGTCGGATTTGAACTTTGTTCGAAAACCCATTTAGAGTCCACAACATTATTATTTTGAGGTCGAGGCACGAGTTCCCAAGTGTTATTTATTTTTAGTTCTGTTATTTCTTCGTCCATAGCATGCATCCATTCAGGATGATTGGCAGCGGATTTAAATCTTTTGGGAACGGTAGTCGTTAAAAGAGCCGTGATAAGCCCGTCATGATGCGTAGTAAATCGATCCGGGTGTTTGGGTTTAAAAATACTGGATTTTGCCCTTGTTTGCATAGGATGGGTGGAAGGCCGTGATGAAGTGGTGGTTGTGGAGGGTGGTGTTGGTGATTGAGCGGTGGTAGTAATGGGGGATGGTGGTGTTGGGTTTGTAGCGACGGGTTGGGGTGGTGGTGATGGTTTGGGGTCGGAGGTGCAAACGGGACATGTAGTGGTTGTAGGTGGTGAGTTAATGGTTGGTTGCATAGGAGTGGTAGCTATGGGTTCAAGGAAGGTGGTATAGTCAAGATCACTCATTTTATGTGGGTTTGTAGTATGGTTAAAAGGGGAAGTTTGTTTCGTCGAACTTGGCGTGTCGCGAGATATAAACGCGGGAAGATAAAGTATCAAGACAAAGGTAGCCCTTGTAGCGAGAGTTGTATCCGAGAAAGACACATGGTTTGCTTTGAGGTTCAAATTTGTGTTTTGTATAGTCTCGGAGACATGGATATACACGACATCCAAAAGGTCGAAAATAGCATAATTTGGTGGTAAGCCAAGTAGAATTTCGTGAGGTGATATGTTTCCTAGGAGAGCCGTGGGAAGTCTATTTATAATGTAGACGGCTGTTGAGAAAGCATTAAACCATCGTTGCATGGGCACTTTGGAGTGATAGAGCATGACGAGACCCGTTTCGGTAACGTGACGATGTTTTCGTTCGGCTCGACCGTTTTGGGCAAGCGTATATGGGCATGATAATTTATGAAGTATGCCATGGGAAGTTAAATATGTTTGAAATTTGTGACTGGTGAATTCCGTACCACCATCGCTAGGAAAAAAATTTATTTTTCCGTTTGTTTGATTTTCGGCCATTTTGTGGAATTTCACAAAGATATCAAACGCATCCGATTTTTAAGTACATGGGAAATAACCATATGAACCGTAAGAAGTCGTCGATAATAAGTATATAATAGCGATAGCCTTCAGTAGAGGTTATCGGAGCGGGTCCCCAAATGTCACAATGCACAATATCAAGCGGATGATTTGCACGTTTCAGATCGTTAGAAAATGGCACTTTATGGATTTTAGCAAGTTGACAAGATGCACACAAATTTGGATTTGGTAAAAGAGATGTTACATCTAGCTTTCCTTGTTTATTTAGTAAGGAAATTACCCCATTATGAATGTGTCCTAAACGTGTATGCCATGACTCGGAGGATCCTTTGACAGAGATATTGTTGAGATCGACAAAGAGCGCTGCATCGATAGACTTTAGGTGGTAAAGATTTCCATCACATCTCCCGGTTTCCAGAAGAGTTCCGTCCTTCCGGTTCTGAATTTTAAAGGAAGTTTCAGAAAAAATTACGTCAACTGGAAAATCTCGAGTAAGTCTACTAATAGAAACAAGATTTCGTGTTAAATTTGGAACCACTAAAACATCACGTAAGGTGATGTTATTATGAATCGAGTGATTACCAATATGAGAAATTGGAAGTGTATTTCCATTGCCTACGATAACGTGTTTCTTACCATGATAGGGTGTCACGTTGTTGAGATTTTTTGGGTTCGACGTCATATGGGCCGAAGCTCCCGAGTCAAGATACCAATCCGAGATATCCGGGTTTGAGACCGAACAAGAAGCGTTGAATGCTTCGGCTAAGTTTGCATTTGCATTGGTTCGTCGTTGAAGAAGATAATCCGAGCATTGATTTGCTTTGTGGCCATCCCGTCCACATAGTTGACAACGGGGAACATAGGGGCGACGTCCTCCTCGACAACGCCGTCATGAAGATGAATAGCGACTGCTTGTACCCCGTGAATAACGTCGAGAAGAAGGGGAAGTGGCGGTGAAAGCGACATGTGTAGGGGCTGCCGGAGACAAGGATTTTTGAAAAGTTTCATGTGCCTCGGCTTTGTGAACAAGATCTTTGAAGAGCGGTAGGGGTGTTAATGCCATTTGAGCAGTGGAAAAGGTCGAGAAGTCGACACCCAACCCACGAAGAAACCATTGAGATTTGCACGAGTCGGGAACGGGTTTTCCGATTGCGGATAACTGATCACATAGCTGCTTGAATCGTTGAGCATATTCTTGAACGGTGTTAGACCCTTTTGTAAGGGTTTGAAGATCCGACCGAAGACTGATTTCACGAGCTTCGGAGGAGTAGCTAAAAGTTTCCTCTAGGGCTTTCTAGGCGGCATGAGCGGTGTTACAACCGACTACCACAGCCATTGCTTCCTCAGAGAGAGAAGAGTTGAGGAGCATACGGAGCTGTTGGTCGATCAGCGGTGGAGTAGGAGTGGTGCCGACGAGATAGGGCAGAAATTTCTGAGATTCAAGAATTGGAACCAGTTGATTTTTCCACAAAAGATAATTTGAGGAGGAGAGTTTATCGTCAGCAGGTGGAGGAGAGTGGCAAGCGGCAGCGGGCTGTCAGCGGTGGAGGTGTCGCCGTCATCTGTGGCGGGAGCCATGCAGGTCGCAAGGAAATATGGAGAAGACGAGGGGAAGAGAGAGAAGAAAGGAAAAAAAGAAAAGAGGGGGTTAACCAATAGGGCTATCTGATACCATATTGAGCTATAAAGTAGCTTTTTGATTTTATAATTCTCCACATCAATCAGATGGAGAAAACAATACTATATATATAGGTGTAGTACAAGAGGTATTTGAGATCTAACCAAACTCTAACTAAAAAGGATAATTACAAATAATTTGTTGTAACTGAATTGGAACTTTGACTTTTCTATTTTGTGTTATCACTCAGGAACCTCTCGACGCTCATCCCAGCTTATCCTTTCCCGAGCTAGAACATGGTAAGAAAATTTAATTTGAAACGATTAGGCTTACGCCTAGTGAGAACATCCATTTTCAAATTAAAACGTTATAAGCTTTAGAAACCAATGTAAACAAAGCGTGTAAACAAACCTGGTTTGCCATCATTCTTACCGTACATATGAACATCTTGCGATGACGGGAACATACCCGATTCCATGAATATGACTAATACTCAGTAAGTCATATCATCACGTTCGAGAGCCTACTACGAATCATCAAAGATTTTAGATCATTGCTCATGTCCAAGAAATTACAATTTACTTTATGCCTATTTCTTGGAGTGGAAGTAGAGATTACAATTTACTTTATGCCTATCTCTTACCTTCCCATAGAAATCAGGAATTACGATTAACTCTCGCCTATTCCTAGATTCTCATCACAATACGAAATGGGAATTACAATTTACTTTATGCCTATTCCTCATTTCACATCAACGAGAATTACAAGTTACTTTATGCCTATTCCACATTTCTTATCACAATACAAAATGAGAATTACAATTTACTTTATGCCTATTCCTCATTTCTCATCACCATACGAAATGGGAATTACAATTTACTTTATGCCTATTCCTCATTTCAGGTCAACGGGAATTACAATTTACTTTATGCCTATTCCACGTTTCTTATCGATGCTAGTGCCTATGGATCCATTACCATTACTAGCATATATGCATAACAGCTTAAACATGCAACATCTCGTATCATATTCTCAACGCTAAGAATCCTAAATAACCCATCATATCCTTATCCTCAAATGTTCCCCTTCGGCGACTTAGCACGGGGGTTCCACTATATCCTTAGAAAAGTTTAACCAGATAACACATCCGGAAACTATATCCGGAAAAGGCCGAATCCGGACTATCATCCAGAATCCGATACCAATCCGGTACAATCCGGAACTTACTTCGGAACCCGGTACCAATCCGGAACTTACAAGGAATCTGGTACCAATCCAGACTTACCCGGAATCCGGTACCAATCCGGACTTACCCGGAATCCGGTACCAATCCGGAACCGGTATCAAATTTGGAACCCGTCTTTCGGACTTCACCCATTTTACCCAGTTCCTCTATTTTCAGTTAGTACGCTAAAATTCCCTATGTATTCATTCATACATATATCATTACTTTCACAAAACCAAATCAATTCCAACTTATCAACCTTATTAAGACAAAATTTAAAGGATGAACTCACCTGCAGAGATGCTCAGAGTAATCACCTAACTTATCATGTTCTCAAATTCTTGCACCTAAATGAATCCAGAACCAAGATTGAGAAGAGAAATAAGTTTGGAGGTTTATTCTAAAAAGAGAATCGATCAATTCATACCAGATTTCCTCAAAAATCGATCACACTCTTCTCTCTTGTCTTTTCTTTCTGGAACCGACTTCTCAAATAACAAACTGAGATAAGATCTCAATTGTGGCCGGCTTCCAATTCTTAAACAAAATCAACTATCCTTAAAATACCAAATCAACCTCGAAGTTCCATAAATTCACAATTAGATTCAAACTTTGGTCAATTACACTTTGAACCCTCGTCATTAAATCGTACACTTTGTTTAAAATAATATCCTTTAATATTTTAAACGTTCTCATAAAAGTACAATTATTATGAAAATTTCGAGGTGTTACAACTTGTAACAACACTACGAGCATCCGATTGTGGTATTCCATGATATACTATTCAGGTACAGATATCCTATTTCTTTGACTGGAGGGTACCTGGTTACATTCCGGAAATCCCATCCATCTTGATAGACGTGACTCCGAACCTTATAGTTTCGAGTACTTGTATAACATTTCTTTCGTTTCAAAGTTGAGTTTATGTAATTATTTGAATATGTTTCATGATTCGAACATATTGTTGAAATAGCTTGACTTTTTTTATTATTGACTTCATGTTTTACAAAAAATGCATGATTCCAGGATTAATTGACTTTTGAAGATACGATCCGTTGTCGGTCAATTTGAATTGTTTGAAGGAATCTGTTTCCAATTGTTTAGATTATTATGAAATGTGGTTTTATGATATATTGATTTATTTTTAACGTCACAAGTTTTCTTGATTTTGAATTAGACTGAACACTTAGGCCACGAATGTTGAGATACCTTCCTTGGTGGCTATTAATGACCATAGTTTTTTCGTAAAGGCTAAGGCCAAGCCAAATAGGGGACATAGGATGCATCCAAGAGCCGAATACCATATGATGTCTGGTTACCGGATAGAATCAATTATCAGACTGAGTCGAATACCAGAAAATGACCGGTTACCGGATAGAACCGATTACCGGATAGAGCCGAATGCCAGAACTAAACTAAACTAGTTATCGGGGAATGAGTGGTGTTGTGCCCGACATTGACATTCCAAATCTGATTGGACTGATCGTCCAATTAGACAACGTATTATTGCAATACAGGTTACTTGTTGATTTTCCTTTTTTTTAAAACAATGGTTTCTATATATTTTATTCATGTTCAGAATGATTTCTCTACGATTGTTTTACATTAACTTTTACTTGAACTTATATTATGTTCACACATTTATGCACATTATCCGCCCACTGAGCGACTTTGCTCAACCGATGTATTTTTTGTTTCCTCGGCAAGTTCAGGTT
Source organism: Saussurea involucrata (assembly GCA_033807775.1). Taxonomy (NCBI): domain Eukaryota; kingdom Viridiplantae; phylum Streptophyta; class Magnoliopsida; order Asterales; family Asteraceae; genus Saussurea; species Saussurea involucrata. The sequence goes on from CM066327.1 coordinate 78,937,627, forward strand.
CCACTCCAGGGACAGGTTGAAAGATCGAGAGATCATTGGAAATACAAAGGACTTAAGATCAACTTTTGTATATCAAATTGTGTAATCTTTTTGGATTATTTCAGACGATAACATTTTGAGTTTGTTAATATGTTTTAAGTTTAACTGTTATTTTTGGGAAGCTTAGTACAACTCTGAAATTGTGGTATTTTTTTTAGTTTTGATATAGTTACCGGATTGTACATCTCCCGGGGGTGTTACACAACTATAAGAAATGTATTTGAATTCCATTATAAAATATTTAATTGTAATTGACTATTTCTAAATATAGTTTTTTTGGTTATTTTACATACTTATAAACTAGTTTTTGCCAAATATAATTTGTTCATTAGCTAATTTATTAGTTATCAGTTAACTTATCAGCTACCTACTAGCTTATTAGTCATCAACCATCTTATTAGTTAGTTTGCCAAACATAGCCTTAAGCTATATATAACCCATTAGTTTAATTTAATACTTTTATTTTTTATTTAAATTAATTTAATGTTTTTTTTATTTTCTCTGAAATATTTTTTATTTTTTTATTTTTTTGAAATATACTTTTATTTAAAGGGCAATATATTTCATTTAATTTAGTTTAATACTTTATTTTTTTTATTTTTTCGATACTTTACATTTCACATGGAGTAAAGTGCCTTATGGCCTAATTAGAATTTTGGATGAACCGTCAAATAGACACTAAGAGAATATAGTCTTGGGTGCCACCGTGTGGGTATGTACCTAGATCTCCATTATTCGGGGTAATACCATGGATGTAGTCCTAGGATGTGTCGGGCCTTTTTGGTGTCACTCATGGTAGTTGTCACTAAGGAATATCGACTCTTTGGGTGGAACTTGATTGGTGTTATGGGTCTCCCCCATTGACTCCAAGTATTGGTTTGCTTGATGGTGTAAATGTTTATTATGCATTATAGTTGCTCATTACTAATTATTCAAACTCACTAGGCTTTTTTTTGGCTAACACTTGTTTGTTGCCGACGTGTATCTTAGGTTCTAGCGGCGTCGTCTCTAAGAAGGTTTAACCGAGGGTAGTGTGAGCTTGGGGACTATCTTTTGGGACACCATTCATAGAAGAACGTTACTTTAGGAAGGATTGGATGACACCGAAATTGTAATCTTGTTTCTAGTAAAATTAGATTATTGTAGTTATTTCCATTACCTTGAATTGCAAACTTGTAATTATTTCCCCATTTTTGGGAGGCTCATGCTTTGGCAAATATATATACCACAATTTTCGTTTTATGTAAGTTTTTGTTTGTCCCAATTGTTGGGGTGTTATAAATAAGAACATTAATCTTTCTTCTAAGAAGTCACAAATTACCATCCAAACCTTCTATTCCCAATCGCATAAAATCGTCTAAAATTTCATACAGCTCAATTAAACATACTTATCCCTTTGAATACCTCCTAAGAGGCATCCAAACAATTTTTCACACCGACACTAATCCCAAATTATACACAGAAATCACTCACTTAACATTACGTCAAACACATTATCACATCCATGGATTGGAACTACAAGAAACACATTCAAGTAGCCCAAAGAGAACGATACCCCCATGTAGACCATTGTAATCCAACACACACCCACTTTAGCCGTGCTAGATACTCAATCCCCATATTGATCACCAATGCCCCAATGTAGCAATTTTTTGTTTCCCCAAAACACCCACACAAGATGGTTTACCCAAACGAACATTCATGTTATCGTCTAAGCACAACCAAATAGTCTCATAAGTTTTCATTCTTCAAACCAATTCCATTGCATCATACCAACAATAATGGCTCAAAGTCCTCACTTGGCAATGGTATAATGTTTCCTTGCTCCATAGACTAGCTACAAGGCTACCACAACATCCTTGCATGATTGCGCTGTATAATTCTTTTTACTTATTATACCGATAGCATTTCATCAAGATAACGTACCTTGTATATACAACTTATTCTCAGTTTTATACGTTCACTGCCAACTATATCTCGACAACATTGAAACCGGGAACAAAAATTGAATCTATTGCCTCACATTTCTCTTATGCACCAATCATTCTCGATCTAAAATAATAAGGCCATACATCGACCTCAAAAGTCCAACCGATAATTTTCGACTCCCGAAACCTTTCTTTGCCCCTTAATGGAAATATCCTCCTAACGGAGGGTCAAACCTAAAACCTCAATGAGTTCATAGTATTCATGCATGTTGACACGATGTAGCACAAAAATCTCCTTGTCGTTATAAAGTTTAAGGTGTAAGGCCATTATGTAACAACCCTGTGCATGCATGACACAACATTATTGCAACATAAATAATCATGCATATTGATTTCCAATGCCACACACATATGACTAAAAGGTATAACACAGATTCGTCGATCCAAAACATTGTCGACAATTCACAAAATATTTAAAAAGAAATCTTCTCCCATTTGCATTTTTAACGTTCTTGACGCTTTTAAACACAAAGGTGGATTGACAAACTCACACCATCCAATGCATTGACAACGTATTCATGTATGCTTTAATAACAAAAGCGATGTAACAACATGTTTTCATACTTCCAAAACTAAGGTTAAATCAATATGAGATATATGTATATTTAAATGCCAAATACGACCCATATGCAAAAAATATTTCGTGCATTTTAAATAGAAGACCACACATTTGCACAAGCCAGTTTGCTTATCAAAACATGAAACTCAACGTGCTCATACATATATAAAATTATCTATATAATATAGTATGACTCGTGAAACCCCTTTAAAAATCACATGATGCATGAAACCTGTCTTGCATATGTGGGCTATTTACTCTAACCATATCACATTTTGGCAATAACTCCTTACTGGCTTACAGTTATTGACTAACGAACGGGCTTTTTATACTTGCAGCAAACTCTTGGTACAATTCTCTCGCCATGCCTAGTTACCCATATCATATTGTTTTCAATTTGATCAGTAGTTTGTTGATTATTCGAATTCGACAACTCTGATTTCCTTAGGTCCTTAGTCAGTCCTTTTAGTTTCTTGTTATCCCTCCTACACTCCTTGAATTAACCTATCTATCATTCCTAATATCCTTTGTCGTATCAACCATTGGCTCAAAAGTCAAAGCGTTCATTATCGTTATCCGCTTTCCTGCGAAGGCTTTCAAACTCCATACGTACTTATCTTTGATATACATTCGACCGATGCAATCAACCCGACAATGGAGACTTATCCAAAATTCAGAAGTATACGCTTAAACAATTATAATTCCTAGCTTGAATCTCAGGGATTCTACGCCTGGCTGATTTACTGACACCCTTGGACAAAACTTCCTAATGAAAGTCTTAACAATTAAACCATAAACTATCTCACACAACACACTGAAACCCTTGGCAATTCTTTGCAAGATTGACCCTTTATGCGCACTACCACATTCATCGATCATTGTAACAATAGTAATCAAGCATGTTCATGCACCTGTAAATTCATAGTGACATTGGCCATATGCGATTTTGAATTTATCATACATGAGGGTCCTCACTACCACTGTCATGATTCTCAATGATCAAATTCTCAACAACATAAAACATTTCTAATTTGGAACTCCTAATTCGACACATGCCCTACCACTCAACCAGTTTAAGTGTAGGTATCTACACCGGCACGTAAATCTCTTAAACTAAGACTCTGATACCACTTGTAACACTTACCATAAACTACACAACCCGAGCTTCTAATGAAAGCATAAATTATACCCACTACTAGCATATTGGTATCTGAAACCACATCCATCCCAAGGTTTACAGCTAACCCTTTTCTCATGCTAGCAATTTCAACATGATAAACACTTGAAATGTTTTAGTTTTGAAAAAGAGGGTTAGACCGAATGGTCTAGTGAACTCCTTGTAAACCACCTTATAAAACAAACACACGTTTTAACATCATTTCATAAAACATATGCTAAAATGAAATAATACTTAAAAAGACCACATTCCCATTCGATTAACTATACACAACGATCACCTTCTTCCAGTCACGCACACCTGTGAGTTCACATATAGCTACACACCTAGGGGTGAGAAAAGGCGGGTACTCGACCAGAATTTATGAAACCGGTCGTGGAATCGGAATCGGCTGTTCCTGGAATGAAGGAACCGGAACCTGTTACACCGGTTCTTTATTCTGGGAACCGATTCCAGTACCGGGTACCCTGTATCTAATTTTTTCTTTTAAATTTATCATTTATTACTATAGAAAAGTAATTATTAGTCTATTACAAAGTACTAATGTAAAGAATTAAGTACTACAAATGGTGAAAACTAATCCGATAAAAACCCTAAAGGGTAAATTAATAATTTCAACTTTAGTTTATTAAATATAATAAACATATAAAATAAATTTTTATTAAAAAATAGCAGGTACCCGTCGGTTCAGGTTCTACGTACGCGGTTCCGATGGGTACCCAGTGGTTAACAGTTCCAAAAAAAATGAGAACTAGAACCAATCACATCGGTTCGAGTTCGGAAGTCGACAGCTCCGAAACGGTTCCGGTTTTAGAATCAACAGTTCCAGAACGGTTCCTGTTTCAAAGACAGGTGCCCAATTCCAATGCTCACCCTATACACATCTGCCATTCCCTTGTACAATATGAAACGTATTCAATTGCATGAAAGGATACACACCTTTATAGGACCGCTGTGCAGGTCCCCAATCCACGGACACACCAAAACCACAACGTATCTTTTATGCACCATAAACAACAATTTAAAATATTATATGTTCATATTTATTAATCCACATTTTACAACTACAAGCCGTATAAACAAATATTGCAAGCTTGTAAATTATATGATAAACAATTCGTAAACCACGTAGTGTCAAAGAGTTCATTTTGTTTCAAAACATAGCACAAGAGAACTCACCTGCTGACCAATGCCTTAATATACGCTTTAAGGCCAATAATCCCACAACCGAACCCCTGGATTCACTGTTATAGAAAAGGTCTAAACCTCCTCAGTTATCCCACTAATCCCTTTTTTACGACCTTCTAAGTGACACTCTTAATGAGAAAACTCATTCATTTTAATATTCCCCATGATTTTCTTTGATAAAAACACCAAAATCCAACACAATCAATGATATAAAAGGTCCCCATACTTTATAAACATTCTGATAACATTTACGCAAATCAACACCCTAGATCGACATTTCCAAATCGTCAAATCCCAAGAACTTGCATAAATCTCTACATTGAAGAATAAACCAAAACTCTTGAGCTATTAATGAAAATGCAATGATTCCATCTTGAGAAACATAAAACAATCTCCAAAAACATTAAAAATCCTATAAAAATGGTGAGATATTACATTAATAAAGGAAGAATAACTTCCTCTCCCCAAAGAGCCCACCTCTCTCACACACATAAGGTGAAAAAAATCGACTCATGGAAAAATGAGGAGAATGAGATGAAATCCCCCTTTTTACCTTTTAAACAAATATGTACCACTTCGGCCCTCCAAAAACATGTTAAAACTGTAACAACCCAACTCAAAGATAACACTTGAACAACAAGAAATAAACAACTCGCCGAAAAGGCTCCGGGATACAACATAAATATACGAGTACAAAACGAGGTTTGCGAAAACAACCCAATACACAGCTGAGATTTCTACGATACTAAGCCTGACATACTAAAATATGTTGGTTTCCAAATTGATGCTAGAGTTACTCTAATGCAGCACTTTCCTTGCCTTCTTCCCAAAAATCACGAATGATTGCTTGATTTCTTCCTCAGCTCCCACACACACACACAACCGCTCACAATCTGAAAGAATACTTAGGCTTTTGTGCCCAAAATGAGGGTTTTATTCCCTTTACCACAATTTACACTTCGGTCCCTAAGCAACAAAATGTTCCACTTTACCCCCACATATCTTATTTTCTTTAAACTTGAAACTTGGTTATTACAAAAACCAAACTATCTCTAGACTTCTATTATATTACTGAAATTGGATTGGATTATTATAGGTACAAAACCAGTACAAACCGAAAAAAATACTGGTACCAAATTAATTTGTTACCAGTTAATTTGGTACAAAAGCATAGTCGATTGGTTTACGATATAAAGTTTTCTGAGGAAAAAAGTTGGTACTATACTAAGTCTACCCGTTTGATATCCATGGTTTCCATTATGTTGAACGTCTTGTACTCGGATGATTATAAAAAACTATATTTTCAACACAAAATGATCTAACAAAATAATAAGTCAAAGCACCTGGCCATCTAGCTTTTGGTGCAAACGCAAAAATAAACTAAAAAGGAATCATTCCGCACTTCGCTTTTACATATTAAAGAGTTATTGAACTAGTAAGAAGGATAAAAGTTATTTAGAGTGAGTTGCATGAAACAATCTATATAAATAGGAATGAAATAACCCATACGTATATCAATTGATTACTAAATTTATTTCAGTTTAATTACTTACTTTATAATATGTGGATTTAATTTAGAGAAATTAATTAAAATACCCAAAGTCAAACCAACTGTTACCAAAATACCCAAATTTTTTTCAATTTTGCAAAAATACCCGCGATGGGGTCCCGCGATCGCGGGATACGCTGACGTGGCACGTCTTTTGGGCACAAATGCCCCGCGAAGCCCCTAAACTTTGGCCGCGGTGCACTTTTGGTCCCTGCCCGCGATCGCAGCCCGCGATGGGCCAAAATTTACAGTTTTGGTCCCTGAAATTTTCAACTTTTGGTCCCTGAAAATTTACACTTTCAGCCCCTATACTTAGACGAATCTTGATGCTTTTACTGTTTTTTTCCACAATTATTGCAATTTAAAGACCGATTTGTGGTTGAAATTCAATTGCATGTTTCAATCAATGTTAAATCAATGTTTTTGGAATATCAGTTTGTGGATGAAATGAGAGATTGGTTTTCTGATATGTTGGTTGTTTCATTCATAAATAGACGTAAAATTCAAGCCATAATTCTCACACAACGATTTCATTGTTGCAATATTTCTTTCTGCAATATTTTGTGTTTGAGATACTACTGAAAAAATGAGTTCATCTGTTGCAAAAGCTAAGCTATATTTCTGTTTTGATGGTGAATGGGTGCAAGATAACAATGAGTGGAATTTTGCTTATAAATCTAAGCATGGTGTTAAAGTGTCAGTAAACTATACTTATCAGAAGTTTGTTGCATACGCCATGCAAAAATGTGTAATCAACTCTTCTGATATTTGCAAGTTAGTGTTTAAAAATGGCGATGGGTCATTTGTGGATTTATCCAACGATGGGGATATCTCTACTTTTCTGCACCTTGCAGTCGATTCAGAAAGACCCCCATTAGTCTTTGTGTATCCCGGCGTATCCGACGGTGACGACGACGACGGTGACGACGACGGTGACGAGGAGGGTGACGACGACGAAGACCTCCAAATAGAGCAGCCTGATTCTCAACAACAACAACCACCACCACCATCACCACAACCACACGAATGGCGTACTGCTGGAGTTGCTGATGACGAAACCCACGTTTTCAGAACGGGTAATTCTGAAATAGACAGATCAGACATCGATAATGATGATCACGAAGAATATACCCCTAGTAGAAAATCATGTAGTCAGATAAATGAATTTTTTGATATGCCCCCTATTCTTCCAGACTCCCATACCCAGACACAAAGCTACGAACCTACACCTAATATTCGTAGCGAAAGTTTAACAGCAGGTCAGATATTCGATTCGAAGGATCTCTTAGCAAGTCAGATCGGACTCAAGTTCTTGGAAGAGGGTTTCCAAAGTCGCGTGCGGGCATCTGACAAAATCAAATACGTAGTTGAATGTGCTAGAGAAAAGTGTGAGTGGAGGTTGTACGCGATTCACACGGGTCCCAAAGGAGGGGCGATAATGATTAGAAAGTTGCACGACGTACACACTTGTACGAGGACACAACTTAATCCCCACCACAAACAAGCTGGCAAAAAGACTTTGGGTGCGATCCTGAAAAACAAATTTCTTGATGTTAGCAGGTCATTGCGTCCAAAGGACATCGTCCACGACGTTCACCGGCAGTTCGGCGTCACGATTGATTACCACCAAGCGTGGCGTGCGCGCTGCCATGCACTGTTTATGGTGAGAGGCACGTTCGAGGAGTCGTATGAACGACTCCCGACATATTTATATAATTTGCAGATGCAGAACCCTGGTACTGTCACGCAGCTACGGACCGATTCACGTGGACGGTTTGAGATGTGCTTCGTGGCCCTTGGACCCGCGGTACGTATTTTAACACGTCATATGTTTACACATTATAAACTATAACATTTACACATTATAAACTATAACATTTTAACCTATGTTTTTGCAGATCCACACATTTCTGGAAAATCTACGTCGTGTCCTGATAATAGACGCATCCCATTTAAAGGGCCGTTACTTGGGTATGATGTTCCTGGCGGTTGCCATGGACGGGGATAACTCCATCGTTCCAGTAGCTTTCGGCGTAGGCAAGTCCGAAACCGGGGACGAGTGGACTTGGTTTCTGTCCATGTTGAGACAAGCTATCGGAGACCCGCAAGGGTTGGTGTTTATGTCTGACAGGGCTCCTTCCATAAGCGCCGCTGTAACGTCCCAAAAATTACAAGCAAATTTAAAATTTTAAATAAACAATTCATTTATAACAACTCATTAAATGAATCCCAACGTTTCGTTTGCAAACTCATAATTAATATCTTTATAATAAAAACCAGCGGAATAAACGTTTAATTAATAAAACCATAAAACAACCAGCTCTCCTCGCACGCCAGTGTGTACTTGTCACGCCTTGGAGCCGCTCGGACCTGAAACCACAGTTTATTGGGAAAGGGTAAGCACGAAGCTTAGTGAATTCCAACACATGCGCAGATAGGAATTATATACACATCACCCCTATCCGCACATAAGCAACAACATCACAGTTACATAAAACGAGTAAACATCTACAAGTAATTATGTATCCAACCCCTCGGTCCCATCGGACCCTCGGTCCCACCGAATTGTAATGTATCCAACACCTCAGTACCATCGAGGCCTCGGTCCCACCGAATTGTAATGTAACCAACACCTCAGTACCATCGAGGCCTCGGTCCCACCGAATTGTAATGTAACCAACACCTCAGTACCATCGAGGCCTCGGTCCCACCGAATTGTAATGTAACCAACACCTCAGTACCATCGAGGCCTCGGTCCCACCGAATTGTAATGTAACACATTTATACCAAGCATTCAAACCAATCAAATATTACACACCACAAACAACTAGTTCACACCACAAAGACAGTAGTACATACAAACTATTATGACATGCATACAACCCCTAACTACACAGTGAGAGAACTCACCTCGAATGCGCGCCCAGCTTAATAACACAGTTCAAGCTTCACAAATACGGTCATTTCCCAGCACCTAAACGCATGTTAAAACGTGTCAATACGAGACCCGGACCCTATGACACGACACACGCTTAAACCATCACTAAAACCATTTTCCGCTCTCGCCAAACAGGTCTGATCGGGACCTGTTTCGACCCCTTTAAACCCATAAAATTCCCAATATTATTTCATGACCAGAAAGTACTCTGAGTTAGGGTTCCAAGGACATATTATACGCCTCCTAACGATTTTTCTACAATTTACTACGGATTTTACAAAAACAGATTCCAGCACAGCGAAAATTCAGCACCTTTCAGTATAAAACGACAATTCGACCCATGCTACGTCCCGAACTGGGTTTTGCACAAAACACAGAAAAGTTTCTAGACTCAAAAAGGGAACTTTTGACACCGATTTCACCCCAAACCGAGTTACGAGCAGAAAGTTATGACCATGACAAAACAGTGGCAGATTACAACACTGTCGGTTTACCGACCTGCTGTAAAAACAGAAGTTTTCCGCCTAGCTAGGGGCCGAACCAGCCTTTCGCTAAAACACGAAAAACGTGACCGACACAGAATGTGAACCGAGGACACCAGAATCGCCTCAAACCGAGTTACGACGAGAAAGTTATGGCCGAAATACAAACTGGACAGAAAACTAATTTTCGCATAAAATGACGAAACACCGAACTTGCGACCACTATTTCGCCCAGCTAGAGACCGAACCAGTTTTCCGCTAAAACACGGAAAACGTGCTCGACCCTGAACTTGAACCGTGGGCGCCAGTTTCGGCTCAAACGGAGTTACGACGGAAAAGTTATGCTTGCGCGAAAACTGGACAGCACACTAAAATTTTCATAAAAGATAACTTATAAAAACGGTTCAAGGCTTAACGATTCGAGTCTTACGCTACGTGTGACACCCACTGCCACCACCCTCCACCTACAGCCACCGCAGCGGCGGCGGCGTGCGGCGGTGGTGGTCTCGCCGGAAAAACGAAAAGGAAAAGAAAAGAAACGATACGAACGAGAGAACGGCTTACCTCAAGACGACGCCTCACCACCACGACCGACCTCTCACCCTCGACTCCTCCGACGACAGCCGATGGTGGCGGTCTCCGGCGACAGCAACAGCGGCGGCGACGGCTGCCGCTGTGTTCTTCCTTCTCCTCACACTCTTTCTCGCGATCTCTCTTTCTCTCTACGCTCTTTCCTCCGGCCGGCGAATCACAAGACCATCAAGGGTGCCGTAGGGTTTTTTTTTTGTGGTTTTCTATTCTTTTGTTTGTTGGTCACGGCACCAACACCAACAATAGACAAAATTGGATTATGATTATACACTAGCATGGGCCAAAGTCCACCTTTTGGCCTTTTACCCTTTTAGCCCCTCCACTTACAATCCTCTCGCAACTAGCCAAAAAAAATTCCGATACTTTAACGATTTGACCCAACTCGACTAACCCCGTTAACGGGAACCACAATAAATCAACCTTAAAAGAAAAGGATTAATAAAAGAAATTACATACCGGGATACGGGCTTTACAACTCTCCCCCACTTGGATTAGACTTCGTCCCCGAAGTCTACGTCCGCAAACAGCTTCTAATACTTCTCTCGCATTTGATGATATCCCAACTCAATCCACTTTCAAGCTCTAACCATTCTAAAGCTGCTCACCAGCATACCCTACAGGATACTCGATTACGATCCCTCCTATCATTAATTGACGATTTAACTTCTACGAATTCTAATAGGCTCCAAAGATTTTCAATAACTTATATTAACAAAACATCGACCCCCTGCCGAACATCGGTCCAACCGATTACAATAACAAACATCGGCCACCCGCCGAACATCGGTCCAACCGATTACAATAACAAACATCGGCCACCCGCCGAACATCGGTCCAACCGATTACAATGAATCACATAAGCGCGGTATTATCCTAGACACTAACACAAATAGATATCCCCCACAACCAAAACAACTAACACACACGTAGGTCATTCCACCGTAACCATTCGTCACAAGTGATCATTTCAGGGTTACTACTACCATCACCATGATTATCTTAAAATCGGCTACAACTCTCCGATTATACTAAAGGTGTTTGGCCTCAAGCCCAAAAGTCGACACCTAAATATACCACCTACCTCAAAATGGTTGATGCGCATTTATTCTCCTAATAACAAGGGCATCAATCCCTTAATCGATACTATTCGGCCTACAGTACTAACGCGCGTGGAATACCTACCTTCCACCGTCGACGTATCATCCACACTTGCTCTACGAAGTCACGTCACACCGTATCGAGGATACACCTTGACGTCTACCTCCCAGGTAACGCCTCAAGACCCAGCACACCGGAACTACCTCCCAGGTAAGTGCCCACAACTATATCCTCCTAGTACTTACTGGAAAGTCTAGGTTAAAACACATGAATACCGGGGTCCCACCCCGAGACACCCAACCGACCATTACCAACGACTGACTAACGTGTCTAAGGATCCAAAGCAAACAGCCTACCAACAACATGCCTATTCCGGATTGACTCACTCACCCCAACATGTAAACACTCAACGTGCAAAGAATGCCAAACGGTGCGACAAAAACAACTCATCAACTAGACTCCACATCGAGCCATTAAAATCGGGCAATTGGCCCATGACTAACTCCAAGTCAAAACCGAGCAAAATGCTCCACGCTTGCTAGACCCATAGGTCGGAAAATGCGTTTAAACAAAGTTTAAGCAAGCAATACTCTGAAATCAACCTTAGTCTCAGACTCAACACGGGTTAAACAAAAGAGTTTTCCAAAAGGACTCACACCCAAAAAAATTCTCGAAATGACACATGACGCTTAAAAGCACATTTCCCCAAATGGTTCACAAAATCCTTTACAAAATATTTTCAGCATCAGGATTTTCATCTCAAAAGATCGTATATAATAAAACTACTATTACCAGATCGATAGTTACACAAAACTGGACACGCTCGTCCCACATAGGAAAATCATGTTGAAAATCGTCCCATTGCAGTTCAGTTTACTCACACAAACACAAGCGTAATACACAATTTCTTTAAAATGAACCGCCTCGATTCCAGTATGGATTGACTCATGACGTGCACTTAAAGTAACCGCTCGACCTTAAACAGGGTGCGACAAAGGTGTGCACATAATTCAAAATAAGTTTCACGGCATTTGATTCAAAAATTCTTCTTTTTAATCATAAAATGACGTGGCACCGGGTTCGCCACAAATTTTTCGCGCGTCAGCTAGTCACACAAAACGATGACACGGTTTACAAATATATTTTTGTTAAAACACAATTGTCTCGTGTAAGTTGCAAACTTGAAGACAGAAACCAGTCCGCTTCTAATAATTGGAAATATCGACTAAAAACCTCGTAAAATCTCAAACTGGGGGCAGGCATGCAAGCTTGTAACACTTCCTCAAGTTTCGTATTTGGGACATATAACGTCAAAACATTATAGTTTAAAAATGTATTTATCGAAAATGCTCAAAATACTCGTTTCCTCCAAAGCAAAAGTTTTTAATTTCCCAAAAAAAACTGATCGGTAATTCTAAATTAATCGAATGTCAAAAATCTACGCATTTATATTTCCAAAATATAACACATTGTAATCGTATGCATGATGTTTACAACATTAAAACACTCCTTGGATCAAATGGTCTTTCATTTCGACAAAAAGGAACTAAAGCATTTTCTTGCACGACTCGTTCATCAAAATGCCGAGAACAAAGGTTACCCCAGTATGCATACCCCTAAGTCGATAAATCGCATTTTCATGGAAATGTCAATAAAACCTTTAGCTGACTAAAAAGCGCACTAAACAACTCCTTATGAAATGTTACCAAAATTCCTCCATGCATCACTTATGTCACGCATGAATCAATCCACACACTGAACTATTTACAATAAAACACTTAGTAATACAAACTCTCGAACGAAAAGTTAAGCGACACTAGAATTCCAAACTCATTTTAAACAAATCACCAAAATAGCCTTTATACAGACATCGCGGAATGTAACTTTTCGTCTCAACTCTAACACATGTGGAGGAGTTCCAATGTTAGAGTCTCAAACCGTAGTTACTTACCCAACATCTTAACCACCACAAAACACGGATATCATCGTACCCGAAAGAACCGTTGGAAAAAATAACGAAAATGAGACAAGTTCTAACAAAGTTTGCACTCCCGAGATAAAACGATTTCATACACTTTCAAAACTATATTTCAAAATCTTGTGTGTGCTGAGCAGTTCCCAAAATTCCAAAACACCGCCCATACAAAGATTTAAAACACAAGAATTTGTTAATGCAATCTTATTTTCAAAATAACTTCGTGCATGACTCATTCGGCATTCAACGTCTCGACTCATGCTCCTCTCTACCTTTCCAATCCACTATCGTCCTCCGGACATTTAAACCTCTTAAGGCAAGTTGGGAAAACACATCAAATCATCTTATGGGTTTTCCTCAAATCAAAGTCGGCTCTATGAGCCTATGACTCTAGCATAATCTTCCATCTTGGCCCGAAATGATCTGCTTACAACAAATATCATCCTTATCGTCACTCCAAGTGACTAATATTAGAATCGTCTTTCTATTCCAACGACTACTAGTCTAGAACCTTCATCACTACCCCAACGATCATCACCTCAAGCAAATCAAGTACACACATGTACCAGTGGATCTACTATATTTGTCTCTCCTCGTGACGGCTATTCAGGGTAGATAATACAACGCGTTATTAGCACATAATAACTCATACCAACAACACTCACGCTCAACTCCTTGGATTCCTCGTGACTTCCCCGACTCGAGCATTGATCCTGTGCTTCCGGTAGTAGGAGCTCTACTACTACCATCCACACCTATCATCACTCGTTCCGAGTCCCATCCCAAGGATCCAAGTAGTTTCTCGCCGAAACTATACACATAATGCAATTAATCCACACATGCCAGTTCGAGAACATATCCTAAACAGGCAACTCATACAACTACTGTATATATAAAACCATCGGTCTCCCCGATCAGACAACCACAATTGCATACATAATAAACCATCGGTCACCCCGATCATACAACAACAATTAAATATATAAATAACCATATGCCTGCACCAGCATATATATACATCCACCCTTCCCAGCTCCCTAGGAATTTCTTCTTATCCCACTACCCTTGCTACTACCGAATCCCTACTAATTATGACGAGTGACCTTGCGAATACCCGATTATATGCAGTGCGAAATAAATAGACAGTCGAATACAAGACTCTATCCTAGAACGGTTGGACTCAAACAAGAGCTGCGCAATAGAACTAAATCGAATATTCTAAGGCTATAAATCTCTTACTGCATACAACCTAGAGGGCATCCACTTAGTAACCTATCATAATTCGCATAAATTCCTAATAGCAAGCAGTTCAACATACCGCATAGTGTCCACAACAGGCAATCTAGCATGCATACTCTATGATCTAGAAAGCAATAAAACACTAAGTACTGTACCTTTTCCCTTGGCTCCGGCTGACTGTACACACTGCGCCATCGATCACCGTTTCTCAAACGGGTTTTCCTTTCTTTTATTTTCCAAAAAGATTTAATAAAGAATTTGAAAATTTCCCAGCCGCAACTTGAGACCAAACACACCGAGGTGCGTTTGATTCACTCAAGCTGTGCTCTGATACCAAGTTGTAACGTCCCAAAAATTACAAGCAAATTTAAAATTTTAAATAAACAATTCATTTATAACAACTCATTAAATGAATCCCAACGTTTCGTTTGCAAACTCATAATTAATATCTTTATAATAAAAACTAGCGGAATAAACGTTTAATTAATAAAACCATAAAACAACCAGCTCTCCTCGCACGCCAGTGTGTACTTGTCACGCCTTGGAGCCGCTCGAACCTGAAACCACAGTTTATTGGGAAAGGGTAAGCACGAAGCTTAGTGAATTCCAACACATGCGCAGATAGGAATTATATACACATCACCCC
This sequence comes from Saussurea involucrata, assembly GCA_033807775.1. Lineage (NCBI taxonomy): Eukaryota > Viridiplantae > Streptophyta > Magnoliopsida > Asterales > Asteraceae > Saussurea > Saussurea involucrata. The sequence goes on from CM066327.1 coordinate 78,953,096, forward strand.
TATCCGCACATAAGCAACAACATCACAGTTACATAAAACGAGTAAACATCTACAAGTAATTATGTATCCAACCCCTCGGTCCCATCGGACCCTCGGTCCCACCGAATTGTAATGTATCCAACACCTCAGTACCATCGAGGCCTCGGTCCCACCGAATTGTAATGTAACCAACACCTCAGTACCATCGAGGCCTCGGTCCCACCGAATTGTAATGTAACCAACACCTCAGTACCATCGAGGCCTCGGTCCCACCGAATTGTAATGTAACCAACACCTCAGTACCATCGAGGCCTCGGTCCCACCGAATTGTAATGTAACACATTTATACCAAGCATTCAAACCAATCAAATATTACACACCACAAACAACTAGTTCACACCACAAAGACAGTAGTACATACAAACTATTATGACATGCATACAACCCCTAACTACACAGTGAGAGAACTCACCTCGAATGCGCGCCCAGCTTAATAACACAGTTCAAGCTTCACAAATACGGTCATTTCCCAGCACCTAAACGCATGTTAAAACGTGTCAATACGAGACCCGGACCCTATGACACGACACACGCTTAAACCATCACTAAAACCATTTTCCGCTCTCGCCAAACAGGTCTGATCGGGACCTGTTTCGACCCCTTTAAACCCATAAAATTCCCAATATTATTTCATGACCAGAAAGTACTCTGAGTTAGGGTTCCAAGGACATATTATACGCCTCCTAACGATTTTTCTACAATTTACTACGGATTTTACAAAAACAGATTCCAGCACAGCGAAAATTCAGCACCTTTCAGTATAAAACGACAATTCGACCCATGCTACGTCCCGAACTGGGTTTTGCACAAAACACAGAAAAGTTTCTAGACTCAAAAAGGGAACTTTTGACACCGATTTCACCCCAAACCGAGTTACGAGCAGAAAGTTATGACCATGACAAAACAGTGGCAGATTACAACACTGTCGGTTTACCGACCTGCTGTAAAAACAGAAGTTTTCCGCCTAGCTAGGGGCCGAACCAGCCTTTCGCTAAAACACGAAAAACGTGACCGACACAGAATGTGAACCGAGGACACCAGAATCGCCTCAAACCGAGTTACGACGAGAAAGTTATGGCCGAAATACAAACTGGACAGAAAACTAATTTTCGCATAAAATGACGAAACACCGAACTTGCGACCACTATTTCGCCCAGCTAGAGACCGAACCAGTTTTCCGCTAAAACACGGAAAACGTGCTCGACCCTGAACTTGAACCGTGGGCGCCAGTTTCGGCTCAAACGGAGTTACGACGGAAAAGTTATGCTTGCGCGAAAACTGGACAGCACACTAAAATTTTCATAAAAGATAACTTATAAAAACGGTTCAAGGCTTAACGATTCGAGTCTTACGCTACGTGTGACACCCACTGCCACCACCCTCCACCTACAGCCACCGCAGCGGCGGCGGCGTGCGGCGGTGGTGGTCTCGCCGGAAAAACGAAAAGGAAAAGAAAAGAAACGATACGAACGAGAGAACGGCTTACCTCAAGACGACGCCTCACCACCACGACCGACCTCTCACCCTCGACTCCTCCGACGACAGCCGATGGTGGCGGTCTCCGGCGACAGCAACAGCGGCGGCGACGGCTGCCGCTGTGTTCTTCCTTCTCCTCACACTCTTTCTCGCGATCTCTCTTTCTCTCTACGCTCTTTCCTCCGGCCGGCGAATCACAAGACCATCAAGGGTGCCGTAGGGTTTTTTTTTTGTGGTTTTCTATTCTTTTGTTTGTTGGTCACGGCACCAACACCAACAATAGACAAAATTGGATTATGATTATACACTAGCATGGGCCAAAGTCCACCTTTTGGCCTTTTACCCTTTTAGCCCCTCCACTTACAATCCTCTCGCAACTAGCCAAAAAAAATTCCGATACTTTAACGATTTGACCCAACTCGACTAACCCCGTTAACGGGAACCACAATAAATCAACCTTAAAAGAAAAGGATTAATAAAAGAAATTACATACCGGGATACGGGCTTTACAGCCGCAATCTCTGCCATGTACCCAAACGCCCCTCACGCCATATGCTGTCGACATTTGGAGATGAACGCCAAATCCAAGGACAAACGTATTACCACCTACAAGGATGTCTATTGGGCGGCATGCAGAGCATATACGGATCGGGAGTTTAACAAGTACATGAATATGCTACGATACAGTGTCAAGGAAGCAGCCAAAGTCTTTGACGATGCTGGACCGGAGAGGTGGTCCGCGACCCATTTTCCTGGACAACGGTATGACATTCTGACCTCGAATAGTGCAGAGTCTGTGAATGCACTCTCCCGTTTTGCGCGTAGATGTCCGATTGTTAATCTTATGGACTACTTTCGGGCCTTTCAACAAGAGTGGTACCAAATTCGACGCCTAAAAGGAGCTAAGATACAAAATGCACTCGCACCAACGGCGGAGAATATCGTTCAGTACAGGGCGCGACGTGCGGCGACATGGCCGGTAAGAGCAATCGGGTATGGGAAGTACGAGGTGCATGATGACTATATTCACGCGATTGTGAATATGGAAGACCACCTTTGTTCGTGTCGCGAATGGGATAAATCTGGGTTACCGTGCGGCCATGCCATCGCTGCAGCAACATATATGGGTCGTACAGATTGCAGCGACTTGGCTGTACCTTTCTTCACGTCCGAATATTACCGGAAAACATACGTGGAGGTAATAAACCCAGCTGGACCCCCTGCAGCATGGGTGTATTGTAACAACCCGTTTTCCCAACATGCTTCAAATAACATATATTGTATCACATCGTTATATTCATAAAAAGAAATACAAATAAATCACGTACGGTCCAGCAGTCTCGAAACTATACAAACATAACATTTCCAATTCCTAATCCTCGTCAGCTATCAACTGCGTCTCAAACTTTAATTCTTCCCTTTTTACTAAATAACGATCCTTAACCTGGAATACATATTTTAAAACAGAAAATGAGGGTTAGACCTACAGGTCTAGTGAGAAAATCCCTGTCAATTGAAACCTGTCAAAAAAAATCCATTTATATAAAACTTCTTTATACAAACACACACATATATTTTACACGTAAGTAAATACCAACCAAGACTAGAGTATCGTAATCAAACTCATTTCCACCCTGTTCCTCCACAAATGATCAAGTCATTCTGCCTTATCCCTCCCCAAATGGCCATACTAGTGGTTGCAAGCCAACTAGTTAATTTACTCTGCCGTACAACAACTACGGTAAATCCACCGGTCCGCCCACCGGAACCCGGCACTCACCGGTCCGCCCCTCGGATCCCGGCCAAGTATTCTCGTAGAATACTCACATAAATACAATATATATATGTACCAATATATCATATTGTCATTTTATAAAACCTTTCATGACATTTCAACCATGTATAAAGACATCACATATTTTTATAAAAACGTTATCCCATTCCAAACATGTATACATCTCAATATGAACACATAATCACATCATGTAAAAATTCTCAATCCGAACATATCCATCTCATCTATATATCACATATATATGTATCCCAGTTGGAAAATATTTTAAAGAAAAACTCACCTGAAACGTATATCACAAAGCTTTCCTAAGTTAGTATCACGTATTTCCACCCTTCACAGAATCTGAAATCATATAAAATACCACATATCTCTTTTAAAAACTAAACTTACAAATTTCACATCTGAAGTCGCAACCCACTAAAAATCGTTATGAACAGTACCCAAATCGCAACCCTCTATTGCGATTCCACCCTGGAATCGCAACCCACTACTGCGATTCCACTCCAAGTCGCAATTCACTATTGCGATCCCAAACCCGAGTCGCAATCAACTACTGCGATTTCAACCCAAGTCGCAAACGACCACTGCGACTTCATACCCGAGTCGCAACCAACTATTGCGACTCCGATGAATGTCGCATTCGTTCATTGCGACTTCGATGAATCTCAGACCACTGCGACTTCGATGAATCTCAGCCCACTACTCATTCTAAAACCAAGATTTTGCAGTTTTACTCTATGTATGATACTATAAAAGTGCAGATATGTTCAAGACCATATACATAACCTATCCTTAAACTTAGAATTCCCAAAACATCCATTTTAACCAAAAACCCACCAAAATTCAACTAGCATTTCAAGAACACTTTTAAGTAATTAGAACACAAAAATGTAGGGATTGTTTACCTTGAATTTCAGCAACAAATTCCTAAAGCTTTTTCCTCCTTCTTTCCTTCAATCTTTCTCTCGATCTCTCTCTTTCTCTCTTTCCATCAAAAACACACACACACACACTCTAACACTTGCTTCCTTTCAAAAATAAATAAGAAAAGAGGTACTCCTCCTAAGTATCCAAAGAAGGATGGTATGGAGGGAACACCTCCATACCCTTCCCCAACCACTCCCCTATTTTTTTTCTTTTAAAAAGAAGATGACCAAAATAACCCTCTAACTTCCTTATAATATCCAAGACTAACCCTTAACTTATTTTCCCATAATTAACTAAAATAAAACTTATATAAATAAACTTCCGAATTCTAAAATACTAAAATATTGGTCAATAATAATTAAAATACCTGGTTATTACATGTATCCACCCGACCCGCTTCCACCATGCTATCCACCTTTAATGGATAAGAACAGGGCCGGGAGACCGAGAAAGAACGACCGACGTCCATCACGTGGTGAAAGTTCGATACAACGAAGATGTACTCGGTGCCAATGCGTAGGACACACTCGTGGAGAGTGTCCAAATCCCGCCCCTTCAACCGTGCCAAGGAGACATTCTGTCAGTCACACCCCGGGCCCGTCACAGCTTGAACCATATGGAACAAACCCATATGATACTGTTGATCTAAACACTGATTTGTAAATGATATATATACACACATACATATGCTTCTAAATGAACATTAATAACACAGCTAGTTTGTAAATGATATATATATATATATTCGTATTATATATTTACACACATAAAGAAAATAGGAGACCTTCAATTTTTCTTAGTATTTTCTTGACCTTGTTCTTGCATCCATGGCAGTGAATGTTAACTCTGAGTACACATGTCTGTTTATATATTCATATTAGATACGTTTTAATTTTAACAAATTACACCATTATAGTTAATTATTTAATTTATGGTACATCTCATATTTTTTTTCAATTTTGTTTTACACTCCTATCGCATTAACATAATAATCATATATTAACTAATTCATTAAATCGTTTTAAATTATTATTATTTGAATGTGTTTATAGATATCGTGAATGGCAATAGGAGAAGGTAGAATTGTTTATAAATGGGGTTTTGACAAGTTGGTATCACTGGACTCATTTAAGAATTGTGAAAATGGGTATTTGGCGAATGATGATTCATGTGTGTTTAAAACACTTCAGCTCCAAACACACATGAATCATCATTCGTCAAATACCCATTTTCACAATTCTTAAATGAGTCCAGTGATACCAACTTGTCAAAACCCCATTTCATATTATATATATACACACACATACATATGCTTCTAAATGAACATTGATAACACAACTAGTTTGTATTCCATCCAACAAGCTCTTCATCTTCAATCTTTCTGACCCTTCTTCAACGGCTTCTGTTTTTGCAACCACGTATGACCATTGTGTACCACAACCCGCACACACTTTAGCAAATGAGTTGAGGGTTGTCATATATTCTACAAGAGGAGTAGGCCCACGAATGAGGTAACCTCTGACTTGACCTTGCATGATGTATCCAACCTAACCGTGGTTCAGCGGCTTAAAAACTACTTTTCAGAGAAATTAACAACAACAAAAAATACAAAACAACAACACAGTAAAAAAAATACAAATAACAACACAGTAAAAAAAATACAAAACAAAAAAAAATATAACCACCACCTACTTAAAAATTGATTTAGTTTCATCAATCCAAGCTTGCTTCTCGTTTACCTTCGCTTGAATAATTGCGAAGTCTTGCAGAATATGGTGAATTGCTTCTTGTTCTCGACGAACACGAGCCTCCCGAGCTTTTATATCCCCTTTCATCCTTTTGATCTCCCTGTCTTCCTCTTCGATCTTTCTCAAATGGACTGCCTTCCTGTCCATCATTTTTTCCACTCTTCTGTTAGTTCATCTATCTCCTTTTCCTTTTTTGCTATGGCGACCTCGATTTGAGGTGGCATTTTTTCAGGAGTAGACTTAGGGTTTGATGACGATGCCATTTGTGGATGAAATGAGAGAAGAGAGAAATCAATTCAAAGAAAGAAAGCAAGAGAGAAATCAAGAAAGAAAGCAAGAGGAAGTGTGAATTGTGAATTGCATACTACTGATATTTATGGATGAAATCTCAAACATGCAAATGAATTTCAACCACAAATCGGTCTTCAAAGTACAATAATTGTGGAAAAAACAGTAAAAGAATGCAAGATTCGTCTAAGTACAGGGGCTGAAAGTGTAAATTTTCAGGGACCAAAAGTGAAAATTTTGGTCCATCGCGGGCTGCGATCGCGGGCAGGGACCAAAAGTGCACCGCGGCCAAAGTTGAGGGGCTTCGCGGGGCATTTGGGGCCAAAATACGTGCCACGTCAGCCCTAGCCCGCGATCGCAGGATCCTTCGCGGGTATTTTTTGGGTATTTTTGCAAAATGAAATTTTTTTTGGATATTTTTGCAAAATGAAATTTATTAAATGCATGTAGTTTTTTTGAAAGATTAGTAGTTGTACTTTAAATATCACAAAATTATATATGGAAAAAAAATCGTTATTTGAATAAGTTGATTTTATTTATAATAAAGTTAGAGTGTCCTGTATCCTTTAATATTAGACTCGCATTTAATGTATTGAGGAGCATTTTTCAAAAGGGTAACTTGTTTTAAAAGCACTTTTCTACAGACACATTAACTTATAATATTAAGATGATACATTAATATTATAAGAGTATAATACGAGACAACTAAAAAAAAGGAATGAAAAGTATTCCTATCCAATAATTATATAAGTTTAAAGGTTATTTGAAAAAATATGGTGGGCCATGGTGATATATTAATAGAACCATCATGCACAAATAGAATTTAAATATGTCTTAGAAAAAAATAGAATTTAAATACGGTGGGCCAGGAATGTGAAGTATAACAACACCCGAAATATATAACCCGTAGCCTTTTTTTATTAAAAAAATTCGTCTCATATATTAGTTAAATTAACTTGACAAATCTCAACATTTGTTTTGGCAAAATCGTTTCACCTTTTTTACCAACTACGCTACACGTTGGAGGTGAATCTCAACCTTTTTAATACATAAATATAGAAATGACAATGGGGCCGGGATCGCAATTCCCATCCCCGTCGGGGAACAAAATTCCTTCCCCACCCCCATCTCCATCGGGGAATGGGGATCCCCACCGGGGGGAACGGAGATTTTTTCCATTTACAAAATTTAATATTTTCTATATAATATCTTTATAAATGTTAATTTTACGATTGAATGACATATTTATAAACTTTAGTTAACCAACTATTAATTTGTTGTATTTGTAAAAGTGTTTTTCGGAAATAAATATATTAATTACAATACTAATAATAATATATTTTATACATCCACCTTATATAACTAAAAGTTTCTCCGAACAATAATACCAATATTACAATATTTCTTGAAAGTTTTCTCATAGTCGAAGATTGATTATATCACTACAAGGAAACTGAGTTTTAGAGAAGGAACCTTCAGAGAAGGTTTTGTAAGTGTATCTAAAGGTAATTTTTAGGGAAGGTATTTGGTGACAAAAATGAGAAGCGAAACTGAAGCTTGGATGATTTTTAGAGATGGATGTTCAAGCAAATTATACGAGATGAAAAATGTTTCTAAAGGTTTTAGAGACGCTTTTTACCAGAAAGCTCTCTAAAAGTCTGATGCATGTTTAGTGACAGTTTCAAAAGCGTATCTAAATGTAAAATAATTATATTTTTAAAATTAAATAATAATATTTAGTTACTCTTTCATATAAGCGCATCTAAAAGATTTGTTTTATAAAAAAAATAAAAAATATATGACATTAATTAACTAGAAATCCCGATTATAATCGAATCACAATTGTACGAGCACAAACCCTAGATTTTGTCTCGATCGCTCAAATCGCTCAAATCTCTTCTTGTTGCTCAAATCGCCGTCGCTCACTACCTGCATCCTCTTTCCGCGCTCAAATCGTCGTCGCTCAAGACATGTAGCATTGTAATCGGTCGATTTACGTTTCGTGGTTCTTCAGAATTGTCGATTTAAATTGAAATCGACCGACTTCTGTTTTGTGGTTCTTCAAAATGTCGTAAGCAATTACTCGTCCATTGAATTAAATTGAGAAATCGTTCTGTAAATCGTTCTGTATTAGTGTGTCTATACTTATGTGACGGGCAGTGAGAATACGTAGGTTCAAATGGCTTTAGATTTTAGTGGTTGATTTTTTTTGTGATCTGATTGTGAATTTTAACATAGGGTTCCGATTTCGGTTTACCTAACTGAAGAATGTGCAAGGGCATAACATTTGAATAGACAGTAGAGCATCCACAATGGTTAACCTATTAAAAAGCTTTTTACTCTTGCCACATAGGTTTCCACCAACTTATTTTTATCAAAAACCTATTTCCAAAAATCTTCTCCAATGCAAAACCTTTATTAAAACCTTTTTTTATCAACCTTTTTACTAAAAACTTGTTGCAAAAACAGGTTACACTAACCCTTTCACCAAAAAGCTTTTCACTCCAATGCCAAAAAACCCTTTGAAAGGTTTTTTATAATAGTAAAAAGCTATGAAAGACTTTTGCATTGGAGATGGTTCACGAGCTCTTTCTTAATCGATCACTTTACTTATGGAGTTCTGATTGTCTTGAATTTTCAATTTACGGGCTTCAGGTTCAACACGTCTCCTTCTATGCTTGAATATGTGTGTTGCCTTCTGTTATGTCTGATATACTTGTAAGTTCAATGGGTTATCAACTCGTAGTTTCTAAAGAAGAGGATTAAAGGAAAAGGAAGATGTATGATCATAGATATATATGATTATATGACCATATTTTATGTTTAGTTGCTTTGTTCTGTTAGAAAATAAGATCTAGGTAAGATAGTAGTCTTAAAAGCATAATCAGTTACATGTATGCTGTCACACGGATATGGTTTCTATTGTTTCTCTTACTTTAACTAATAACAGAACTTCCATCATGACTAGTTTCTTTCGAAAAGTAGTTAATAAGAATTCAATCATGTGTTGCACCATTCTGCAGTTATTAGAATTCGATCAGCTTAACTTATTCAAACTGATCCAGCCACCTTTGAAGCTTGGGTTTCCTTAATTGAGCTTCTTCTGTCAATTGCATTATCTCAGCATGGATTCTTTCCATGTCTTCTTTGCCTGTAAAACAATATCTGGAGTTAGGCAGCAGAAATGTAGACCACAAACACACATGTACATATCCAACAGCAATGAAGTCTGCAAACCCAAATCAAGGTTAGTAAGGAGTGAGATATGACAACAACTTTTTAGTCCATTTGATAAGAAGAAGACTAAATCAAGTCATCACCCTCTTTAGTAACATCTTCTTTTCAATGAAATAAACAAGCACATACATATTTCATCGTAGACTGTTACTATATGATACTTTTGCCGTGTTACAATTTGGACCAGCTCTGTTGTAGATTCATTTCAACAAAACCCTTTTCTGTCATGTTTCTTCTTAATTTTCTTTTTAATAACAGGTCTCAATCCAGAAATAATTTATTTCAATAACATATCTCAATTCAAAGTATATTCTAAATACATCATGACAAAATCTGAATCAAACTTATTTTCTGGATTGACAGAATCTGCAAATTTAGAAGGATTGTTAACTGTAGATGCGAACATAGAAGGCCATGATGCAGCTTTTAGAAATATAGCAATTGAATGTCATGATGCAGCTTTTAGAAATATGTGACTTGTATACTGCTCATCACAAACCGAGAATTTAGAAGTGTATAGAACAAGGTGTCCCATGTATTGTCCTCCCAGCTTTTAGGAGTGCATTGTTCGAATTAGGGAATGGGAATGGTTATATCATTTATACAATATTCACATAGCTTATTTCCATTTATGAACCTCCTCTTTGATTAAAATATGTCCAATACATCAGTCATCTACCCACGTAAATACCTTGGTGAAAGGCACATTTGGATATATAGATCCTGATTACTTTTCAACCGGTAAGTTGAACATATCACAGTTGCTTCTCATATTTTAAGCAAATGTACTCCCACGCCTTTACCCTTCCCTCTAGTACATGGTATATAGATGCTATCCTGGTTTACTTCGTTTTTCTCACATTTTAAGGACTTCATAGTTTCGTTTTAGCAATAGGTCAATCAACCTATCAACTGAAGCCTGTTATGTTTACTATTCTAAGAAGCAAGATTGATAAGTTTGTTGTTTTAACAAAATTGATGTTTATTAATTCAAGAGGTTTGTTAGAAAGTTGGGTACATATAAATTTCTTTCGACGGTTTTGATGTATGTAGGATCTGGCTCGACATATTTGTATGGTTTCTTTGATCAATAATGGAAGGACGGAATGACAAAAGATGAAGCCGAGGTCGGTATTACTTAATATTGCACTGTTTATGAATTCTGAGATTAGATTCATGGCATGATGGTAGCATCTAAAAATCAGATTTGATAGCTACTAAAATACAATTACAGGTTCCTATTATATCAAGATATACATTATGTGGTATACAATGATCTATTTCACAAAAAAGTGTCAAGTGTGTACAAGTTTCTCTTGCCTTCGTGAGTTTCAGTTTTCTCCCGTTTTCTTTGCATTATCTTCTTGGAATTTTATTCTTTTTCCACGAGCCCTCCTTCCTTTAGTGTTTGTATTTCTCTCAATTTAAAAGGTTCTGATATTTGATATCGTAGACTTGAATATTAAATTATAGATCATTGATTTGATTTGATTGTGTTGTTTGTGGGTTGCCAACAGGCCTTGATTATGAATACAAAGCTATTAATCTGTTCAAAGGAGAGCAGCACAAGCCAGGTACCAATTTTATTTCTTTCAATTCAAGGGTTTATAATCTAATTGAAGATGTATCCAATTCCTCTGTTACCAAAAGTAAAATGCAAGGTTTGTAGATGGAATTACCAAGAACAGAAAACTGTAGATGCTATAGTCGAAGCAAGGTGATTATCTGCAACCTATTTTAATATATAAAGACGTTTTACGGTCTCAAACTGACGTGGAGTTTTCTTTCTGACAACAAGCTTCCACTCTCTATTGTATTAGTTGGGGTTGGTGATGGGCCTTGGGACACAATGAAGGAATTGGATGATAACATCCCTTCTAGAGCGCAAAGCCCCACCCGTCCCAAATTCTACCTACGGTATTTCTTTCTCCTTTCCGTATGTACAATGTCCTTATGTTTTTTACCTACGAGAAAATATTTACGATATTCTTATGTTTTTAATTTGCATACATTTGGTCAGTAAGTTAATTGCTTCTGTATACCTTACAGCTATGCCCCATTTGCCTTACTAACCCAAAGGATATGGCTTTTGGTTGTGGACATCAGGTGTGCTCCTTACACACCCTTGGTTGAGCATATCCAGACACACCCTTTCAACATAAAGTACTATTTACAGTACATGACACTTGGTTGAGTATTCTTATAAATTGTTGAAAATATGAGATATTGTTTTAGTTTGGTTTTCTTGTTCTACATATTTCTGCACTTTGATGATTAACTTGTAATTGGCAAGTGTTGTAAATCAAGTTTCAAGGTGACTGATATCAAGGATCTTATTGCTTGTCACTCCTGCTTTGATAAAGCCTTTCACAAGTTTTATGACATGTGCAAACGCAACCTGGTATGTTGTTATTTTAATCGGAATATGCAACTTCCTTTTCATTTTAATGTGATTTCGAGAAAAGTTTTGTCTACTCATAGCTTGTGTTTTAAAATCTGGAATTTCGGAAAGCAGGTGGGCTTTCAATCGTTGCTAGCTCCATTTGTTGTGAAGATCACTTTTCTTGGTATGGTTCACATTTTCCACAATCGTTACTTAACCTTACATTTTTGCTCCTGTTACATGAAAATTGCAAGGCTTGATTTCTTAAGTAGTTAAGGAAATTGTTCGATTAATTTGTTAAGTATCTAGAACACCCTTCAACAAAGAAAATATACCCAATTTAGAAGTGTATAGACCAATCTTTAATTTGTAAACTGCGTACTTCTAACATACCCAATTTATTTCTGCATCCTATGATAGGCCAATCAGATGCACATCGGTTAATAAAATGGAAACGTAAATGGAACGGAACCTCATCAAACGAATCAACCATGTACCTACTTTCCAGGCCTACCTTATTTTGCGATTAAGGTTTTTCAGAGGGCTGTGATGGTAATCTTTTTATTGGTAAACACTTGCTATAGGACACTCGGTAAACAACTGTTTTCAGTTAGCACTTACCCATATCACACTTTTACCCGATTAGCACTCACGGCTCCTAAGTGAGCCTTTTGGTTCATCTTTGAGCCATATTTTTATGTCCTTTGTTGAGTTTTTAACTTCAAGTGACCATAAGCTATTTCTTGTATAATCAAATGATTGGTGTTTGAAATGAAACCAGGGTGCTGATATCATGGTGAGGGTGCAAAAAGGTCGATGGTGGACGAGATGGAGATGTAGTGGATCCAGAGCCGGCAGTAGGTGGGCGGTCTGCATCTTTGAAGAGGAGGACCTTCAATATGTTGGATGGTGTGATCCAAAAGGAAATAGCAGAAGGTGTGGCTGAGGTTGTGCGCATGCTCGGACACGAGAAGCCCGATGGTTCTGAAGCCTTTGAAGTTTGCTTGTCAAGTCCATCCCGGAGAATATGGTAGAGATTAAGAAAATGTAACAATTACTTGATTAAACGATAGGTTTCTTCTAATAAAAAATATCATTTTGGGATTACAAGAATTTGTTCTTGATTAATTTAATATTATTTATTTGTTCTATTATATATGAATATGCTACTGAAATATAGATGAAAATAAATATAAAATACACTCTTTAGAGAAGGAATTGAATTTTTAAAAGAGTAACTAAAGATGACTTTTAGAGAAGAAATTGGATTTTTAAAAGTGCAACTAAAGATGACTTTTAAGAAGATTTGGAGTTTATGTATCTAAATATCATGTTTAGAGAAGGTTGTGGAACTGTAACTAAAGTATACCTTTAGAGAAGTTTTCAAAAAGTGTTACTAAAGGCAACATCTTTAGAGAAGCTTTTCCATTTCTTTCTCTGAAAGTGTGTTTTTAGTTACTCTTCCAAACTGTCACAAAAGCTTGAAAAGCGTCACTAAAGTTGACTTTTAGAGAAGCTTTTTGAGAAAAATTGACTAACCTTTAGAGAAGCTTTGAAAGGGTATCTAAATCCCTACAAAAGCGTCTCTAAAAACAACATCTTTAGAGAAGATTTAAAAAGTGTATCTAAAAGCTTTACCTACATTTACATAGAGAAGCTTGCTGACGGAAATGAAAAGCTTCTCTAAAGGCTTTAGAGAAGCTTTTAAGGCTTTTAAGTACAAAAGAAAACCTTCCCTGAAGGTCATTTATCTTGTAGTGTATTGATGTGTTATATATACTATATATACTTACTGGTATCATTTTTATTATGTTATATATTAAATATTCGGGGTCGGGGCCGGGGTCGTGTTTGAGAGGTATCCCCATCCCCGGTTAACAAATTCGGGGATTCCCCGGTCACACCGGGTTCGGGTGTCGGATCCCCGTCGGGGACGTTTTTTTTGCCATTCCTACATAAATACAACGCTGTGTTCTCGAGTATTGGAAGGAAAGGAAAGAAAAGAAAGGGAAGAAAAAGAAAAGAAAAGAAAGGGAAGAGAAGAAAAGAAATATTTGTATTTGTGTTCTTGAGATTGATAAAAAAGAAAGGAAGGGGAAGGAAAGAAAATAAATTTCTATGTTGTTGAGTTGGAGAGAAAGGAAAGGAAAGGAAAGATGTCACTCTTACTAATATACCCTTATTTATTTCATAGTAAAATGTAATTAATGAGTATATATGTAATTTTATAAATATTTTTAGTTCTTTTTAAATTGTGTTTCTTTCATTTCCTCCCTTTTCCTCCCACATTTGGGAGGAAAGTTTTGAGAGGGAAATCACCAATATTTTCCTTCCCTTTCTTTCTCCTTCTCTCCTTAAAAAAACTCGACAACACAACATTTCATTTCTCTGCTACTTTCTTTCCCTTTCCCTTCCTTTCCTTCGTAAAGAAAACTCGAGAACACAACGTAAGGAACCAAGAGGGGCAATGGCTCCTCCTAAAGTTTTCAGTTCGCTTAAGTTTCATGAGATTAATAGGAAGTTTTAATTGTAATTAGTGTGCGGTAAAAGACAAAAAAAAATCAATAAACATTGTAACTTTTGTTTGTAAAATTTTAGATGTATTACACTGTTAATTGACGTCAAAAACATATATCGAGTGAAAAACAAATTTCATAACTTGAAAAATAAAAAATATCATTAAGAAGTCCAGAAAGTATAAAAGTATTGATTTATATATTTTAAGAATTTATACAATGACGTAAATATTGATATAATTTATTATAAGTTTTGACCTTTTTTTTTATAAAATGCTTGTAAAGGAAAAACAACAATAAAATATTTTAATATAAAAGGTAAATATCATTAAGTATATATATATATAGATATTATATAATAAGTATTTCAGAAGTCAAATTGATCCATATCAGAAAGTATATGTATAGATAGTATATATTTAAGTATTTCAAAAGTCAAATTGATCCATCATAAGTTCATAACCAAAAATAGAAAATATAGACAATTAAAAAGATCTTAAAATAAAAAGAAAAGACATAGACGATTAAATAAAACCTTAGAATAAAAAAGGTAAGTAAATTAGGGTAGGTGGGTGGGAGAGTGGGTTGACCAACTAGCCGGTCCCCCGCTGGTTTTGCCACTGTGATTATCGATAAAAGCACCACCCTTAATTATTTTATCTGGTAGTATTTTCGGCCATCAAACTGGCTTGTTAGTGAGCATCTTTTATCCAATAAATAGTCATAAACTGATAAATAGGATTGTGACTCAACAAAGCTTTATGCCCAAATTGTGATAAATTACTAAAAAGAATTGTAATTCAACACAGAACAAACAAACTATGATTAAAAAAAAACATTATTCATATATGAACCGACCTTACGGATTATTCATATGGGTTCACATATGCATCTTTAGTTAGATTTTTTGATGATTCACATATGAACCTTCGTTTAATGTTTCATTCTCATGACATTTAGCATTTGAATCTCCACTGTATACACACGCAAACACAAGGGAGAGTTCAAACGAGAACACCTTCATTTTACGAGAAATCGATAACACTCTTTTTCTATAGTCAATCACATGTGATACTATAGTCCATCACATATGATACATATGTGATACAAAATCAGAAACATGGACGACCTTTGGTGGCGACCTAGATTGTGGGCCAAGTCTTCTGACACCACTAGGGCCCCTCATGTGTATTATAGCATGCGATAAGGATATTCTCGACGTGATACTATAATCCATCACATATGATACACATGTGATACTAAATCAGAGACATGGACGAACTTTGGTGCGACCAAGGTTAAAAGATAAGTCGTCCACGCACCACCAAATCCCCTAATGTGTATTATCACATGTGATAATGGTGTTCTCGCGTTTTTGTAAAATGAAAGTGCTCTTGTTTGAACCTCCACCTATATATATATATATATGTGTGTGTGTGTGTGTGTATAAAATAATTGATGATCCCCAAGATCCAAATCATGGCTTTGCTCCTGCATACATACACATATAGCGAGTTTTAATTACAAAACATTTGTTTAATCGAGGTACAATATGTAGTCATAACAATAGTCAGAGAGGGTGGGTTGACAATAGTCATAACAAAATCGAGGTACAATATGTAGTCTTCACATAGGATCTATAACAGAGGTAATCTTCACCGGATAACATCGTTTATGATTTTCAACTTCCCGGAACAATGGCTAGTAGAAGACCTTTAGAGAGTGTTCAAAAAGTTCGACATGTAGCCCGGCGAAGGCTCTGATGTGGTTTAAGATTCGGTTTTGTAAGGTTCCCAGATATATGGGATTACCTGAAGTTCGAATAACTACTCAACTCCATCTTTATTGGTAGCTTTAAACTAAGGGTATACAAAGAAAATGAAGATTTCAAAGGTTCTTACGTAAGACAAGAATGGGTCCAGTCCTTCTAAAAACCAGACTACTCAATGAAGGAGGAAAGTGTGATGGAGGTTAATTTTGATCGTGAAGTTCAGAAGGTCCTTTCATGTAGCCTTATTTTGTAAGGTCAAAATGGCAGAATTTATGGAGGATATATAAGTCTTCTGTTCATCTATTGGTTTATTGAACACAAAGATCAAATATTTGACGGGTCAGGAAATTATTTTAACCAAGGAAAATAAGAAAATAGCCACTCGTATTTTAGAAGATTCTAAGCATGACATTAGTTAATGGCTCTGGAAGATAACATTTTGGACGACGACTACAAACCACAAGGTAGGCTTACATGGATATCCCTTCTTGGAGTTCCAGTTCATTGTTGGTCCAAGAATGCGTTTTATAGAATTTCAAAATGGTAGGGTGCGATGATTGAGATGAGATATTGTTCATTGACGGAGGACCAATCATTAGTGCTCGGTAAAGTCCTCATTCAAACTCTTGGAGTCTAGAAATCGAGGAGGTTCTCACAAATCAGCAAAAATAGAGTATAAGACTCAGATTATTCAAAATAAATTCTCGAAATGAATACGGAGATGATCGATGATAGTGATAGTGATATAGGTTTCTCAAACTTTGACGACAATCCATTTTCTGTAGAAAAAATCCCTTTATGGATAGTAGTGGGGGTTTTAAGGAAGAGCCAAATATTGAAGCAATTGTGGTGGAGGAAGACCAGTCATCGACCCTAAAGAAGAACCCGAAAGTCAGATATGAGCAGAAGACTTTTTTGAAATTGGGACCGCCAAAAATCATCAAGCTCGTATTATCTTTTAGGCAAGAGAATATTGGGAATTCATCTTTTCCCTAAGTTGAAAGTGCCTTCAATGCAGACACGGGAAACATAGCCAAATTAAGTGCTCATGATAATCTATTATGAATAATGGTGGAGTTTGGACTGATGCATCCTCGCAGAGCCAATTTGATGGACCCCATTATCCAAATCTTGATGACACATTCCTTTAACCCAATCAGTTGACAGAACTCAAGAACGATGAAATGGTACATGAGATGATGGTCGTTCATAAAAGGACACAACGTAAAAAATGGAAGATTTGTTTATGTGGGAGGAATAATTTTTGGAATGGTAAAGTGAGTATGAGAAAAATCAAGGAAATAGCTAGAGGAAAGAATAGGGCAAGATGTGTTTGCATAATTCGTGAAGGTTCGAAACCTAGGAAAAGTCTTCTAAATCTAACTCGTTAAACAAGGGTGTATCAGGTCCTTTCAATCAACTTTCTAATTCAGTCAATACTCAGAATTTGGCTTTCTTAAGATAAAACATGACACATATCGACTCAATTGGATTGAAGGGAAAATAGTCGTGAAAATGGCTATCTTTAGAAGTAAGTTTCGTTTTCTATTTTCGGTATCATTCTTTTTGTTTGTGTTAGTCCCAGATGGCTTAAACAAGTATTGTAGAAGGGGGGGGGGGTTGAATACAATACACAATTTTTCACTTAATTAATTCTTTTATCGAATTTTCAAATCAAGAATTACACACAGATAAACTAGATTGTTGCGGAAAGAACAGAAAAACTATTCTAACAATCTTCACAAAGTAAACTGGAAAACAAAACAACTTCTAATGCACAAAGATTGAAAGCTATAAAGTTCAAAGGAGAGAGAGCCTTGTTGAACTAAGAATATTCTTCAAGAACACGTAACCCCTTGCATGGAGAACCCTCTTCTCTTTATATAGTGCTTGAAGCATTAATTGTTTAGGACACTTGTCATCTGGAGATTCAAGAATAGAAGTTGACTCTGAAAAGTTGACAAGTCAATTTCACACTTTTTCTCAGTACTAGGAAGAACAAGCATGCTTGATTGAGACATTATCTGAAACTGGAAAATCGACAAATAGTCACTTTTCTCTGACATTAGATATTGTCCCATAATAAATGATCTTCACATGCCAGCTTTCACAAGGAGGGATCTCACCGAATTTTATCATGAAATTGGTGAGATGATTGACCTAATTTAAGGAGAATATTGGCCAGGTGTTCACCGAATTTTCAAGATGAAAATCGGTGAACAATAACTTAGTCTTTTGATTGAGAATAATATCTTCACTTCCACAATGGGATACTTCTTTTGACTTGATTTCGGTTGATCTTCGACTTCTCCGAACTTTTGATGACTTGGCTAAGTTATTATAAAGAACAAAAACAAAATATTCTATGTTAGACAACCTAGGGGGGGGGGGGGGGGGGGTAAGGTTGTATTTAAATAATTTACTTTCAAAAATTCTTTTATAAAAATATCTTAATAATGTAAATACAACAGAGTATATGAAAACACAACAGATACGTATAAATACAGGATAGATAAATATAGTAAATAAAGCAGAGTATAAATGCAATGAATATACAATAATTATATAAACAGATATAATTAAATGCACAGCGGAAATATAAAGAGATAAGGGATAGAGATACTTGACACGGAGATTTAGTGATTTACCACAACTTGGTAAATCACTAGCCGAGACACTTCCCGACACGATCCAATAAACGTATTCTTTACGGTAGAATACAAACCAAATACAAAGGAAAGCAATAGGCTCTCAAGCTCCAGCTTATTGAGATATACAGGATCACACACCCGTTATTCAAACACTTACAAGAGGAGTATAACTCACAATGGAAATCACTCTTGTATAATATTTATCACTTGGATATTTTATAAAAACGTTTTATAAAATAAATATGTAGTGATAATATGTAGTATGGAATATTAGTTGGGAGAGATCAGATGGATAGATGGCTGTTGGTTGTATATATATTGTATTTATTCTCCACCATCGCATGCATTATATAGCAGCTCTTCCAACGGATACATGCATCCGCGGTATACCGCCAAAAGCACGCGGTATACCGTGCAGTAATAAAGTACGTGTCAGAAGAGAAAGGTCAACCCTGCAAAAACAAACGTAAACTGTACCCGCGGTATACCGGGCATTCTTCGCGGTATACCTGCGTCAGAATATGTACCCGCGGTATACCGGGCATTCTTCGCGGTATACCTGCGTCAGAATAGGCAGCTTCCAGGACGCAACCAATCTTTCTCAATAAACCATATTTAATTAAAATCATTTATTGGGTTTTTAGAAATATCCAAGTGGTATATTATTTTAGGGTGTTTATCATTATAAATTATAAACACTAATGACAACGTAAATCTTCCGTCTTGAACTCTTCAGATAAAATCTTCGTGTTCTTCAAGAACTGTACACTTGGATTGGATTGTTAGATAAACAATAATACGGTGTGTTTGTAATCATCAAAATAAATATATATAAATATATAGAGATGTGGTACACTTGCACCAACATTCTAAGTAAGATTTTGGAACAAAATCGGTTGGTCAATTTCAAATCTATGGTGACCCAACAATCTCTCCCTATTTGAATTTGATCTTCATACTTCGAAATTTTAAGAGTACTTGAACTTGAAATGCATTTTGACCCATTTTACTCTTTTTGGGTTCTTTTCACATAGACCATTTTTTTTGTTATTTTTAGTCTATTTTATCTTTTATGGATTTGTTAAGTATATCCAACATTTACAGAAAAATAAAAATTATACGCAACAATGAAATTCAAATAGAATCTAAGTTATGAAAGGAAAGTACTTGTATTTATTATGCAATCCGATACATCTGGAAAGAAAATTACAAGTACTTAAGAAAAATATCAAACATGTCACTTGGAATCTCTTCTTTTTCGGTGCTTGATTTCAGTGACTATGTCTTGATAAAATGATTGGGCTTCTGGCAGATGAGGCATGAGGTTGGAGATGCCTTCCAGGAACAATATATCAGCGAGATGAATCTGAGAAAATCGGAAGAAACGTCGGTGACCGAATCCATCTGTTGGGTCACCAAAGATTTGAAATTGACTCACCGATGTTTTCCCTAAAATCTTACTTAGAATATTTCATCATGGTTCTTTAAAATGACTTGTACAAAATAGCAACTGTTCGGTGAAGTCGAAGATCAACCGAAATCAAGCTTGAAGACATTCTCATTGTGAAAATGAGAATAACCTTCTCAACATGCAACAAGTCAGTATCCACCGAGTGTGTTCCCATACATCGGTGGACATCCTCCCCACCGACCTCCTTCACGTCGGCCAGCAGCATCCCACCGATAAGGATGCTCAAATCGGTGGGATCTCTATTCTTTCCCATGGATGTTTTTCTTCATTAAGAGATAAGTTTCTAGGCTCTCATTTCGGTGGAACATTATCAGTGAAACTGCCTTGGAAAACACATCAAGAAGATCTTCCATTTTTGGAAAATATCTAGTGTCAGGTAAAAGTAACCGTTTGGCGCCTTACCCATTTTTAGAAAATGTCTCAATCAGCATGGGCATGCTTCCTGGTTTTAAGGAATAAAGTGATAAGGACATATCCACTTTTCAGAAAACATCACCTTCTAGCCAATCTTCTTTTGACAAGTGTCCTAAGCATTTAATGCTCATCACACTATAAAAGGTGGTAGAAGCTCCCATGCAAACCACGCTTACTGGAAGAATTCTAAGTGCAAGCATCCTCCTCTCTCTCAAGAACTTTAAAAGCTTTGTTCTAAGTGTTCAAGTTGTTTTTAGTTTTCTGTATACTTTGTGACAGATTGTTAGAATAGTTTATCTGTTCTTTTCCGCAACAGTCTTAAGATTCTATGTGTAATTCTTGTTGAAAGTTTTCAATAATAGAATTAAAAGTGTGAAAATTTTGAGTATTGTATTCAACCCCCCCTTCTACAATACTTGTTAAGCCATCTGGGACTAACAAGTGGTATCAGAGCAGAAAGTTTAATTCATAAACTTGATCTGCGATGGCTGCCTCTTCATCTTCAACAAATGAAAACTCATTTCAAAACAACTTTTCAGAGAATGGCTCCATAACAAAACCTCCCAAGTTTAATCCTAACAACTTTTCTCTTTGGAAAAGCCGTATGATGCTGTTCATGGAAGGAGTGGATACTAGATATCCAACCATTCTCAAAGAAGGACTTGTTATCCCTAGAGTCTGGGCTCGCTATGAAACGCAGATGGCTGGTAAAGAAACCATCGATAAGGAGAAATCTAGTGACTCCGATGATTCTGATGAACCTTCTGACAAAGAGAAATCCAAAGCTACTGGTCGTTATATCCTCAAAAACCCAAAGAAATATACTGATGAGGAAAAACGTTCAGTTACTCTTGACTCTAAGCTTAGGGCAATTATTGCTCTCTCACTTCCTGATGAGGTCTATCACTCTCTGGTTAACTTTGAAACTGCTAAAGAGATGTGGACCACTCTGTGTGTACTGTACGAAGGTACAGAGGAAGTGAAAAAGAGCAAAAAGATTGGTCTCATTAGAAAGTGTTAGGACCGAAAATGTCCTAATTATGTGAAAGTTTTGTAAAGCTTGTGTAAAGGTTGCTTTGCTTATGTCTTGTGTGAGTGTATCTATAAATAGAGGTTAGAGGCTCATTTGTAGAGTAAGGCACAATGTAAGAGCTAAAGTGTGAGAGAAAGAGAGAGTCATCCTATTGTACTAAAATGATATTAAATCTAATATGAGGATGACGTTTGTATCTCGATATCTCTCAATATACTTGAATTTGTCGATTGATTATGGGACAACAGAAAGTATGAACTCTTTGCTCATGAAAAAGGTGAATATCTTCCTAGTTACTATAATCGTTTCAACTCTCTTTTAAATGATCTAAAGTTATTGGGCAGAGTCTATGATAATGAGGAAGTTTTGTGCAAGTTCATGGATTGTCTCCCTGATTTTTGGGAAAATATATGCACTTGTATTAAGACTACCAAGGACCTTGAGTACATGCCTTTAACTGTCCTGTACGGAACTCTCTACAACTTTGAGCAAACCAAGGTACAAAGGAAAATTTTCATCAAAGAAATAAAGGCTCCTCTATAGCTCTTATCAGTGAAAATTCCCAGAAAACTCAAAGTGTTCCTAGAATCACCTATCCTTCATCAGACTCTGACAATGACAGCCAAAACAATTCTTCTCACCAAACGGAGGCATATTTAAGTGATGTTGATGATGAAGGTGAGGAAATCTCGGTTGAGCAGTTGTCTGATGAAATGGCTATGATGGCTGGTTTCAAGAACAAGTCTCGTTCTTTTAACAAATCTAGAAATTTCAGGAAACCCTCTTCTTCCTCAAAGACTCCTTCTTCTGATAAGTCTAATGAAGAGTGTTTTAACTGTGGTAAGAAAGGACACTTTGCTTCTGAGTGTAGGAGCAAGCGTGTGGAAAAATCTAGGACCACATCCTCTGACCAATATTCTTCCAAGTATGAGAAACCCAAAAAACACCTCCTTCAAATCAACCTTTTCCAAGAAAGATACTCAATCTTCTTCCCAAGACCATTAGGAACGTGCTGAGAAGTATAAGGCAAAGTACAAGAAAGAAAAAGAAAGAAATGAGGGTCTTCAAAGAAAAGGAAAAGGTCTCATGGCAGAAACTCATGATTGGGATGAAGAAGAAACTTCTGATAGTGATTCTCCTAACATGTGTTTCATGGCCATATCTGAAGATATGGAAGATTCTGAAAAAGCTACCTCTCCAATGGCTCTGGTGTCAACTGGGTGCTCGACATCATACTCTCAGGTACATCCCTTTAATGATATGACTGACAGTGAAAAGATTGATGCATATGAATCTTTAACTAAAGACTTTTATTCTGCCAAGGATAGCAAGAAAAGAAAATCTGTTCAAGTTAAAAACTTTTCCTCTCAACTTGAAATTTGTATGTCTAAACTTGAAAAGTTTGAGGAAGTCAAAGCCGAGCTTGAGGATCTGAAAACCATAAACCATTTAATCTCAAAAGAGAAAAACAATCTTTTTAAGAAACTAAAAAGAGAACAAGAGGTTGTTAGAAAATGGACAAATTCTTCAAAAAATGTTGAGCAAATCTTTCAAGATCAAATCTGTGGTGATAACAAATTTGGTTTAGGATTTGGAAAATCTATATCTGAGACCTCTTCTCATGCTCTTGTTTCTACTTCCAGTGTATGGGATGATGCCTCAGAGTCAAGCTCTTGTGACTCTATTTCTTTGAACTCTGTTGATCTAGGCGAAGCTTTAAAGTTTAGAATGTTTATAAAGGCTAAAGAATCTTCATCAGTTCAAACCATTGAGAAACAAGATTCAAATGATGTTTCTAAACCTATCCATGATCTTTTAAAAGATTTAGCCATTGATGATGTCACATCTTCTAACTCTTCAAAATCAAAGTCTTTCAAAAGAGCTGACTCCTCCGATCTCTCTTTAAAAAGAAAATCCTCAGACCTTGGGAAAGATAATTTCAAAAACTCTTCAAGAAATCTTTCCAACTTTGCTTCCACTTCTGGTAATGGGGTTTTAAGATTTCCTCCCCTCGTCTCATCCTTTGGTCCTAAAACTATTCAAGTTAATGTCATAGGGAAAGGAAAAGAAAAAATGCAAAAACCTAAAAGGACATTTATCTACAGAAAGTGTTATAACTGTGGTGACACTTTTCATCTTGCAAAGGATTGTCCAAAGGAAAGAATTGACAGAACCAAACCTAAGGACTCTTCCTCTTCTAACCCCAAAGGACCCACCACCAAATGGGTACCTAAAAACTAATCTGTATGTGCATGCAGGTTTTTGAGCACCATCAAATCTGGTATTTGGATAGTGGGTGGTCACGTCACATGACGGGAGATAAATCTCTTCTAATCAACTATGTGTCTGAAAAGGGTCCTTCTGTAACTTTTGGAGACAATTCCAGATGTTACACCAAAGGATATGGAACTCTCACAAACGAATCTGTCACTTTCAATAAAGTGGCATTTGTTGAAGGCCTCATGCATAATCTCCTCAGTATAAGCCAACTGTGTGATTTAGGATATAAATTTATCTTCGAACTTTGTATTTGTACTGTTGTTGACAAAAAACATTGTAACACCCTCAAATTTGGAAAGAGCAACTAATTAAAATTTCAACAAAATGTCTAAGTACATTAGATCATCTCTACAATTCCTTCATCAAAATACCTCAGAATTAAAACATCTCAATATCTACAAGAAAATAACTCAATCGGGTGTCACTTAATACAATGCAAGTTGCTAGTCCAAACGAATGCGGAAGACTTCACTAAACAATTCACCTCTCGTGCACTTTACTAGCACTCTCCACTTCACAATGTAGCTAGAGCTACCCCAACCTGAGCCTGTTGCACATGCCGACAAATAAAAAGGGTTAGGCTTACGCCTAGTGAGTTCAAGCATTTTATCATGACTATATAAAAACATAAATCGTAAAGTAATGGTTTTAGTCATGATCCCAAAAGAGTTTTCTTTAAAGCAATTCATTCATTTTCCAACTCACGCACTTCCATGGAAAAGTTCCCGAAAGGTATAATACGTTTTCCGAAATAAGTTACATTTCCAACTCACTCAAATACGTGAGTAAGTTTAGTTTAGGCAAAACCTTCAAATACGGTTGACAATACATACTCAACCCGTGAAACATGGAACCATCCATTAAATATAACTCTTTATTAAAACACAATACGAAGCGATACTAATTCGACCGTAAAAGGTAATAAAGATCAAATACCATAAACGGGGAAGACCCGTATCCGTTGAAGGTGGAGGTAACACAAATACCCAAAACATCATACACGGATGAGATACAAACCACAACTTACGTACTATGGAAAACAATCCATATAAATAGAACACGTCACCGAAAACATGAGTAGTAACAAATACCCAAAACAACACCTTTCGGTGACGGGGGAGACCCGCATACATCGCACGTGACGGAACACCAAAGTGGGTCACTTACTATGTAATAAAAACACCCACGTGGATTACTCTCGTAAAACTGAGCTCAATCACTCCAGATCTATTGCTCACGAGACTAGGATGCCCCCAACTTCAACCACTCCAGGTCTATACATTAGGTCACCAAATCCACAACAGCACATTAGGGATTAAACCTTACTGCCCATGAGACGACGCCCGACCATCTAGGTCCACGCCTTACTTATCATGGATCCCGATGCCTATCCCGTGCTAAGCACATATATGGAATTACACCTTACTGCCCATGAGACGACGCCCGAACATCTAAGTCCACGCCTTACTTATAATGGAACCCGATGCCTATTCCGTGCCACAAAATAAACTAACGTCTCGTAAACTGAGCTCAATCAATTCCGACCTTTTGCCCGCGAGACTAAGGGGAAACTCAAATGCCTATGGATCCATGGCTAACAAGGTCTAAATATTACACGACCCCAAGTGAATTAATAAATGCATTCAAAACATGCAATTCCCCCAATAACATAATTCGTTAACAAAACTCAACCTTGAGTTACCAAAACTGGACGAATGTCCCCAATACTTAATAAAATTCAATACTGAACCACAAGCTCAACTAACTTCAAAAAGGTAGTTTATGAAAGTTATAAAATGACATCAAATATAACAACACACACCGTTTGCCGGTAAATACTTCAATCCCATGAAAACCCGAAATAAAACTTTGGACCGGGTAAACCCTCATTTCCAAGGACTCACGCCTTTACGTTTTCAAAACATCTCATGATGTACTATATGTATATTTCCAAAACATCCACAATGCATTTCTAAAATAAATAGACTCCAATTATCACATAAATCAACAACTCATTTCATGTATGATTTATTATCACCTTTTTTCCAAAATATCCAAAAGTAGTGTCTTATAATGTTTACCACAATTAATACCTCAAAAGGTAAAATCCATCAAATGACCCAATATAGATAGTTTCCAGGTAAAACACACAATTACTTGGAAAAATAACATTTTGGCATGTACAAAGTTTTCGCAAAGTAACTTGAACTCACCTTGCTAGATTAAGCTAAATCTAGATTTTTTTTTTCCAAACGTATGCTCCTTTGAAGAGATCCGAATCTTCAAGTCCAAATCTTCCAAAACCTAAATCCATAAGTTTCCAACCATAAATATTTATCCCCAAACACTTAGAATCATTTTCCCCAACATATTACACCCAAAATCACCAATAGATCAAAACCCTAATTTCCAAAATGAAGAGAAAAGGAGATTACCTCAACCATCAAGTGAATCCACCAACCAAACACTTCTAGTGTTACCAAAGTAAGCCTCAATCTTCATTTCATCCAAAGGAAGGAAAAGGTTTAGGTGAGGGTTGGGTAAAACCCTAGAAAGTGTAGAAATCCCATTAAAATGGAAATAAGATGAAGGATTCCAACCTCCAACTAGAAATCTTGCTAAGAGATAGGAGAGAGGCTTTGATTCACAAGATTTGTGGCTTCAATGGTTCCAAAATCGGTTTAAAGGGTTAGGGTTTGGTTTGGGAGAGTTTAGAGAGAAATGGGATGAATAACAAATGAAAGGGAGTTGAAATCGTGGGTTTAAAAGGCTCTGGAGCCCGACGGCGAGAGTGACACGGCGAAAGTGACACTGTCACTCTCGCGGGTGTCATATTCGCTGGATTCCCCCAAACTCTCGGTACAATCTTGGCGAAAGTGACACGGCGAAAGTGACAGTGTCACTCTCGCGGGTGTCATACTCGCTGGGTTTGTACCGAGTCCAAACTTGGCCAATTTCTCGAGAGATCCAATTAGCATCACGCGTCCCACTTTCCAATGCAACACCTTGTCCTTCCAATAAGTCTAAATGGACTATTTACAATTTGAGTTAGGATTTTCGGGGTGTTACAATTCTCCCAACCTTAAAGAGATTTCGTCCTCGAAATCTAGTCCTCACGCAACCAATGGCCACCATGCCCAACACTTTCCAAATTCCCTCGGTTTCATCCCGGTTCAAATTTATTTCCCTCAGCATTGCCCACAGCGGCTTCTTTGTGTTACTCACAACGATCACAACGAATCCCCGCTTAGGCATAAAACACTTGCATCCAAATGAAGACCTAATTTACTAGAATGGCCTTCGACCATCAGACTTAAGTTGTCTCCCAACCTTAAATGATCCATACTATCCCAACGACAGATTCGAACTTCCCAATCATACCACATTCACATGTTTTTAAATTTTCTCTCCAACCCAAGTCAACATTGAATCACTACCAACATCAACTAAAACTTCAGAATCCCCAAATAATCCTGCTACTGAACTAGCATTCACTCTCAGCAGATTCCATCGATTCAACACCAACGGTCATCATTGACTCGTCAATTACACAATCCCAAAGGTGTGTCTAATTATCAATCATACAATCGATATATTTTCTTACCACACAAGGAATATCATTTCCCTAAATCCTCTTATCACATATGAGCATCTTAGGATTACTACAACCATTATCATTATTCCTTTAAAATCGGATTACAATCCTTCGATTACACTAGCGATGCTTGGCCTCAAGCTCAAAAGTTGACACCTAGATATACCATCAACCTTGATTCACAACAGACTCAACACCCGAGTTTCACTCACCGAGCATCTTTACAAAACCAAAGTTATTGATACGATATCTAAAGGGTCCCACATACGAAAATTGACCAAAACCCCAAAATAAGATCCCCAACCAGAAAGGTTACCACCAACCTCAATATAAACCACTACGAATCAATTCTCTTAATTTCAAAGTGCATCATCCACTCAACCGATGTCATTCGGCCTACAGTACTACCACGCGTGGAATAACCAACCTTCCACCGCCAAAGTGCTACACGCACACTTACCCTTAACTGGGTTATTTACCCTTTTCAAGGTCCTAACGAGTTCAAGGTTTTCAAGTGCGTTATTTAACAAATATGCCATTCACAAAACCTTTCATAGAAACTTTCAACATAAATATTTCATATCAAATTTAAACGTACGCATAAAACTACTATTATCAATTCGGTAGTTACGCAAAAATGGACACGCTCGTCCCACATGTGAAAATCATGTTGGAAATTATTTCATTGCAGCTCAGATTATCAACAAAACGAAAAAGCGCAATAAACAATTTTCTTTAAAACGAACTGCCACGGTTCTAGTATGGATTGACTCATGACATGCACGTAAATTAACTGCTCCACTTTAAACAGGGTGCAACAAAAGGTGTGCACGTATTTCAAAAGAAGTCCAACTACATTTGACTCCAAAATTTTCCTACTAACTATATAATGGCATGGAACAAGATTTACCAATCAAAATTTGCGCGCGTCAGTTTATTATACAAAACAAGGAAACGATTCATAATTACACCTCAATCAAAACGCAAAACAGCTTATGCAAATTCCATATTTAAGACAAAACCAATACGTTTCCATCATTTGAAAATATCGACTAAAACATCATGAGAAAATTTCAAATTGGGGTAGACATGCAAGCTCGTAATACTTCTTAGAAATTTATTTTCAATAACACATATGCATCAAATAACTCACATCAAAATTTCAAAAGATGAAATTCTTTAAATTGATTTCCAAAATTTTCTCAAATAGTCGCATAACGACACACGAGCAAAATGTTACTGATAAAACTGTACACAACTATGTACTTTCTAAAAAGAAAACTAGGAAGGAACAATTGCTAGTAAATGGTCGACACCAATAAGGGTCAAACCGACTTCAGTTCTCGAATTGCACCAACGGTGCATGTAAATGTTCAAAACATAAGAAATTGTACACAACATAGTTTTATACAAACAATTTTTCTAAAATTTTCATCACAAGCATTTCCTCAAAATTTTGTACTTGGGACATAAAACGTCAAAGCGTCATTACTTAAAATGTATTTGTCAAAAATACTCCAAGTACGCATTTCTTCAAAACTCAAAAAGGTTTTCAATTCTCCCAAAATAATCGGCAAATCCAAATTAACCAAATGTCAGCGACTCACGCTTTTATATTTTCAAAATATAAAACATTGTAAACTTATGCATAATTTTTCACAACACCAAAACACCCCCTTGACCAAATGGCCTCTCATTTAAACAAGGATTTAATAAAACATTTCGTGCACGACTTATTTGTCAAGATATTGAGAAACAATGGTTACCAAGCTATGCATACCCCGAAGTCAATATAACACATTTTACATAAAATGATAATAAACATTTAACTGACCAATAGCGCCCCAAGTAAATCATTATGAAATGTCACCCAAACGTTCTTTCATGCATCACTTAAGTCATGTATAAATCAATCCATACACTGAACTATTTGCAATAAAATACTTAGTAACACAAACTCTTGAAAGAAAAGTTACGCAACACTAGAGTTCCAAACTCATCTTTTCTTAGTCGCCTTATGGCATAAAATTAACTTTTCTCACAAAACTCGAGTGGGACCAAATGCCCAACATAACTCGTAAACTTTTCACGTAAGTAATTAAAGCATGCCCTTGTGAAATTATACTCACACGACTCAACATGTCGTAAAACAAACTCCATGAACCTCAACGAACGCAATGACTCCAAGTCAATAAAACGGCGCTAAACATCATGCTTCCAAGGCCAAACTGCTATAAGCAAAATCATGGCTAAAATGCCAAATTCCAAAATCCCTTCTATGGTAATACCACATAAACAACATTGTTTAAAACTCACACTAAACAAATTTTCCAGAATAATTTTACACAAACATCATGGAAGATAACTTTCCGTCCAACTCTAACATATGTGGAGGAGATCCAATGTTAAAGTCACAAGCCGTAGTTATTTCCCAACATCTTAAACATCATAAAATATGATTATCATTATATCCAAAACAATTGTTGAACAACAATGAAATAAGGCAAAACAAATCCCGGCGGAGTTTGCAACTCCCGCAATAAAATGGTTTCATGCACGTTCAAAACCATGATTTGAAATCTTGTGTGTGTGCTAAACATTTCTCAAAATTTCATAACAAAATCCATATAAGGATTTGAAACACAAGAACTAGTTGATGAAATTTATTTTCAAAATAAACTGTGCATGACTTAGTCGGCATTCAACGTCTCAACTCATACCCTTCCAAATCCCTCCGGTCCACTATTGTCATCCGGATATTCACACCTCTTAAGGCAAGTTGGGAATTACATCAATTAACCTTACGGTCTTTCCTCAAATCAAAGTCGGCTCAATAAGCCTATGGTTCTAATCCAATCATCAATCTCGACCCGAAACGGTCTACTTAAAGCAATTATCATGCTTATCGTCACTCCAAGGGACTAATACTAGAATCGTTCATCTATTCCCACGACTACTAGATTAGAACCTCCTTCACTACCCCAATGATCATCACATTAAAGTAATTCAAGTATGCACATATACTAGTAGATTCACCATGACACTGGCCAGGTGTCACTATGAACGCACCGTACATGATTATCCTTGCTACTCTCGATGTGATTCTCGTTTCTACAACATTCATCAACTTCAAAACATCCCATCTTAAAGTGCCTAAAGGTGAATTTCACTCTCATTTACTTAAACAAACGCTAGTTTGAGTCTAGGTATTCAAAATCAACACCTAAATCTCTCAAACTTATGCTCTGATACCAACTTGTAACACCCTCAAATTTGGAAAGAGCAACTAATTAAAATTTCAACAAAATGTCTAAGTACATTAGATCATCTCTACAATTCCTTCATCAAAATACCTCAGAATTAAAACATCTCAATATCTACAAGAAAATAACTCAATCGGGTGTCACTTAATACAATGCAAGTTGCTAGTCCAAACGAATGCGGAAGACTTCACTAAACAATTCACCTCTCGTGCACTTTACTAGCACTCTCCACTTCACAATGTAGATAGAGCTACCCCAACCTGAGCCTGTTGCACATGCCGACAAATAAAAAGGGTTAGGCTTACGCCTAGTGAGTTCAAGCATTTTATCATGACTATATAAAAACATAAATCGTAAAGTAATGGTTTTAGTCATGATCCCAAAAGAGTTTTCTTTAAAGCAATTCATTCATTTTCCAACTCACGCACTTCCATGGAAAAGTTCCCGAAAGGTATAATACGTTTTCGGAAATAAGTTACATTTCCAACTCACTCAAATACGTGAGTAAGTTTAGTTTAGGCAAAACCTTCAAATACGGTTGACAATACATACTCAACCCGTGAAACATGGAACCATCCATTAAATATAACTCTTTATTAAAACACAATACGAAGCGATACTAACTCGACCGTAAAAGGTAATAAAGATCAAATACCATAAACGGGGAAGACCCGTATCCGTTGAAGGTGGAGGTAACACAAATACCCAAAACATCATACACGGATGAGATACAAACCACAACTTACATACTATGGAAAACAATCCATATAAATAGAACACGTCACCGAAAACATGAGTAGTAACAAATACCCAAAACAACACCTTTCGGTGACGGGGGAGACCCGCATACATCGCACGTGACGGAACACCAAAGTGGGTCACTTACTATGTAATAAAAACACCCACGTGGATTACTCTCGTAAAACTGAGCTCAATCACTCTAGATCTATTGCTCACGAGACTAGGATGCCCCCAACTTCAACCACTCCAGGTCTATACATTAGGTCACCAAATCCATAACAGCACATTAGGGATTACACCTTACTGCCCATGAGACGACGCCCGACCATCTAGGTCCACGCCTTACTTATCATGGATCCCGATGCCTATCCCGTGCTAAGCACATATATGGAATTACACCTTACTGCCCATGAGACGACGCCCGACCATCTAAGTCCACACCTTACTTATCATGGAACCCGATGCCTATTCCGTGCCACAAAATAAACCAACGTCTCGTAAACTGAGCTCAATCAATTCCGACCTTTTGCCCGCGAGACTAAGGGGAAACTCAAATGCCTATGGATCCATGGCTAACAAGGTCTAAATATTACACGACCCCAAGTGAATTAATAAATGCATTCAAAACATGCAATTCCCCCAATAACATAATTCGTTAACAAAACTCAACCTTGAGTTACCAAAACTGGACGAATGTCCCCAATACTTAATAAAATTCAATACTGGACCACAAGCTCAACTAACTTCAAAAAGGTAGTTTATGAAAGTTATAAAATGACATCAAATATAACAACACACACCGTTTGCCGGTAAATACTTCAATCCCATGAAAACCCGAAATAAAACTTTGGATCGGGTAAACCCTCATTTCCAAGGACTCACGCCTTTACGTTTTCAAAACATCTCATGATGTACTGTATGTATATTTCCAAAACATCCACAATGCATTTCTATAATAAATAGACTCCAATTATCACATAAATCAACAACTCATTTCATGTATGATTTATTATCACCTTTTTTCCAAAATATCCAAAAGTAGTGTCTTATAATGTTTACCACAATTAATACCTCAAAAGGTAAAATCCATCAAATGACCCAATATAGATAGTTTCCAGGTAAAACACACAATTACTTGGAAAAGTAACATTTTGGCATGTACAAAGTTTTCGCAAAGTAACTTGAACTCACCTTGCTAGATTAAGCTTAATCTAGATTTTTATTTTCCAAACGTATGCTCCTTTGAAGAGATCCGAATCTTCAAGTCCAAATCTTCCAAAACCTAAATCCATAAGTTCCCAACCATAAATATTTATCCCCAAACACTTAGAATCATTTTCCCCAACATATTACACCCAAAATCACCAATAGATCAAAACCCTAATTTCCAAAATGAAGAGAAAAGGAGATTACCTCAACCATCAAGTGAATCCACCAACCAAACACTTCTAGTGTTACCAAAGTAAGCCTCAATCTTCATTTCATCCAAAGGAAGGAAAAGGTTTAGGTGAGGGTTGGGTAAAACCCTAGAAAGTGTAGAAATCCCATTAAAATGGAAATAAGATGAAGGATTCCAACCTCCAACTAGAAATCTTGCTAAGAGATAGGAGAGAGGCTTTGATTCACAAGATTTGTGGCTTCAATGGTTCCAAAATCGGTTTAAAGGGTTAGGGTTTGGTTTGGGAGAGTTTAGAGAGAAATGGGTTGAATAACAAATGAAAGGGAGTTGAAATCGTGGGTTTAAAAGGCTCTGGAGCCCGACGGCGAGAGTGACACGGCGAAAGTGACACTGTCACTCTCGCGGGTGTCATATTCGCTGGATTCCCCCAAACTCTAGGTACAATCTTGGCGAAAGTGACACGGCGAAAGTGACAGTGTCACTCTCGCGGGTGTCATACTCGCTGGGTTTGTACCGAGTCCAAACTTGGCCAATTTCTCGAGAGATCCAATTAGCATCACGCGTCCCACTTTCCAATGCAACACCTTGTCCTTCCAATAAGTCTAAATGGACTATTTACAATTTGAGTTAGGATTTTCGGGGTGTTACAAACATGAAAGTGGTTCTATCTGGAAGAAGGATGGAAAACGTCTATATCATCGATATGGGACAAAATAATAATTCATTCATTGTTTGCTTTGTGTCAGATGACACAGCCAAAAGGAACTGGCTGTGGCATAAACTCTTCACAAAATCTCAAACAAAGAGCTGGTGACTGGCATGCCAAAGTTGAACTTTGTTAAAGAAAAGCTGTGTGATGCATGTGAAAAAGTGAAGCTCACCAAAACTTCCTTAAAGACCAAGCAATGCTCTTCCATCACTCTTCCTCTCCAAATGCTGCACATGGATCTATGTGGACCAGTCAACACTCCCATTCTAGGAGGCAAAAGGTACATTCTTGTAATTGTTGATGAATTTACCAGATATACTTGGGTGTCTTTTCTCAGGTATAAAAGTGATGCAACTGAAGAAATCATCAACTTTGTCAAGAAAAATGAAGTTCTAAATGGACAACTCGTATGATCGGTAAGATGTGACAATGGCACTGAATTCAGAAACAGTGCTCTTGAAGACTTCTTCAATGAGAAAGGAATTTCTCAAAATTTCTCAGTTGTCAGGACTCCTCAGCAAAATGGATTCGTGGAAAGGAAAAACAGAACTCTATGTGAGGCTGCAAGATCAATGCTTAGTGAATCAAATCTTGCCACTTATTTTTGGGCTGAAGCTGTTAATACTGCTTGCTTTACCCAAAATAGGTCGGTGATCTCCAAAAGGCATGATAAGACTCCTTATGAAGTCTTTCATGGCAGAAAACCAAATATAGGTTTTCTTCATGTCTTTGGCTGTGTGTGTTTCATCCTGAATGATCGTGACAATCTTGGGAAATTTGATCCCAAAGCTGATGAAGGAATCTTTGTTGGATACTCTCTATCCTCCAAAGAATATCGTGTGTATAACCTCAGGAGAATATGCATTGATGAGTCTATTCATGTCAAATTTGATGATCTAAGATCATCATCTCTCTCCAATGATGATGATGACTTACACAGATGGATTTCTTCATGCATAGGTGATGCTCATATAGTCACTCCCACCGATGCAACCTCTATTCCCTTAACTCCATCAAATCCCTATACCTCAAATAACCAAGTTGGGTCACCCTCTTTTCCTACCGAAACTGACCATGACCATCTCCCCACCGACATGCCTTCTTCCACCGAAATACTGCCTTCCACCGACTTTCAGCCATCCACCGATCCTATGCCTACTACCGACAATTCTGCCTTCCACCGAACCTCTTATCCCACTCCACCAACATACTCCACACAAAATATTCCACCACCTTTACTTCCTGCCACAAAATGGACCAAAGATCACCCCATATATCAAATCATTGGTGATCAACAAACTGGTGTTCAAACACGCAGAGGAGTTGGAAATATTTGTCTCTATGTGAACTTTCTTTCTATTATTGAACCCAAGAAGATTGATGAAGCTCTAGCAGATCCCTGTTGGATCACTGCCATGCAAGAGGAGCTTTTTGAGTTTGAAAGAAACAAAGTTTGGAGATTGGTTCCCAGACCTCCAAAGAAGACAATCATTGGAACCAAATGGATCTTCAGAAACAAAATGGATGAAGAAGGTACAATTGTCAGAAACAAGGCCAGATTGGTAGCTCAAGGATACAGACAGGAAGAGGGCATTGACTATGATGAAAC
Source organism: Saussurea involucrata (assembly GCA_033807775.1). Classification (NCBI taxonomy): domain Eukaryota; kingdom Viridiplantae; phylum Streptophyta; class Magnoliopsida; order Asterales; family Asteraceae; genus Saussurea; species Saussurea involucrata. The sequence goes on from CM066327.1 coordinate 78,988,441, forward strand.
ATTTGCCCCTATTGCAAGACTTGAAGCCATAAGAATCTTTTTGGCTCATGCTGCCTACCGAAATTTTAGGGTCTTTCAGATGGATGTCAAAAGTGCCTTCCTCAATGGGGAACTTGCAGAGGAAGTTTATGTGAAACAACCACCTGGATTTGAAGACCCAACTCATCCAGACTATGTGTACAGATTAGACAAAGCTCTCTATGGACTCAAGCAAGCTCCACGTGCTTGGTATGACACTCTTGCTAACTTTCTTCTAAAGCATGTATACTCCAGAGGTAAACTTGACAACACTCTCTTTATCAAGAAGATCTCAGGTAATCTCATTCTTGTTCAAATCTATGTAGATGACATCATCTTTGGTGCCACTATTGAAACACTATGTGATGAGTTTGCTTCTCTCATGGTGAGTGAATATGAGATGAGCATGATGGGAGAACTTACATTCTTTTTGGGCCTTCAGGTCAAACAAACTTCAGAAGGGATTTTTATAAATCAAAGTAAATATATTCGTGACCTTCTGAAGAAATTCAACTTCATAAATCGCTCCCCTATGAAAACTCCCATGGCACCACCTCTGAAAATTCATGCTGATCCGGATGGTCAATCTGTTGATGTAACAAATTATCGAGGGATGATTGGTTCTCTTCTTTATTTAACTGCTAGCAGACCGGATATTATGTTTGCTACTTGTCTATGTGCTCGTTATCAAGCCAATCCAAAAGAATCTCATTTGGCCGCTAAAAACGGATTTTCCGGTATCTTAAAGGTACCTTACATATGGGTCTTTGGTATCCCGAAGACTCAGGTTTTGAACTAATTGGGTATTCAGATTCAGACTATGCAGGTTCCAAAATTGACAGGAAAAGTACCACAGGCAGCTTCCAACTTCTTGGTGGCAAATTAGTCAGCTGGTCCAGCAAGAAACGAAACTCTGTGTCAACCTCTACTGCTGAGGCTGAATATGTTGCTGCTGGAAGTTGCTGTGCTCAAATTCTGTGGATGAAGAATCAGCTCTGAGACTATGCTCAAGTCTACTCCAAAGTCCCAATTCTGTGTGATAATTCAAGTGCAATAGCCATTGCAAATAATCCTGTTCTGCACTCTAGATCAAAACACATAGACATCAGATATCACTTCATCAGGGATCACATCTCAAAAGGTGGCATTGAACTGCATTTCATTCCTACTGATCTTCAGCTTGCCGATCTGTTCACCAAACCCTTAGATGAAACCAGGTTCAATTTTATAATAAGTGAACTTGGAATGTGCAATCTTCAGTGATTCATCCTTCACCGATCTCTCATCGGTACTCTTTCTCTTCTTTCCTACCGACCTCACTACACCAATGACATCTTCTTGATGATGTCATCACCATGATCTCACCTTACCAATATCTCTACCGACATCTATGTATTTCCCATCTCTCTACCGATGTCTCTCTCAAATAAGTGCACCGACAATCAATTCCTCCATCGGTGGATCTGTTCAACACCGAAGTCTACATCGGTAGAATTTCTCTACCAAAAATCTACAACGTCCACCGATACTTCTACCATATCCTCTACCGATTCTCTTTCCACCGATACACTGCCGATTGCTTCCTCACCCTTCTTATCGGTAGTACAATCCACACCGACGTGATCCTTACATTCAAACATCGGTATCATTGTCGGTGATCCAACCCCTCACCGATTCTCCTCTATCGGTGGCATATCCCAACCATATCCGACCCATTCACCCTCATCGGTGACGATTACCCCACCGAAATCGTCTACCGATTCTATCTAGCTTCTCATATACGATTCCTAAAGTTTATCCCATATTAGACCTAGATGTCAGACTAGACTCTGACCCTTCCCATTCCATGTAACCCCTTTCTAGCCACAAATTTCTAAACCCTCATCATTACTTCTTGTAAATATTATTTAATATTTTTTTTTAACCTAAACCTTTCGATAACCGTTCCCTCTCACTTTTCAAAACCACAACCCATCTCTTCCACTCTATATTTCCCTATAAAACCCCATCCTCTCCATTCTCATATGTTCGAAAACCTGCAACCTATCTCTCTATATCATATTTCAAACCCACATCTCATCTCTTCAATGGCAAAATCCACCAAGATCGTCAAGAACATTCCCACTTGTTTTGAAGACCTCAAATGTAATTCTTGCAACCATGTTGCAAGATTCGACGCAGATCCAAATCACCCAGAGTTCAACACCGTCTCCAAGTTCTTGTCTCGATCTCCCCTCCTTCATGCATTCACATGCAACCCGAAAATGAGCAAAGACCTCATTGGCCAGTTTTGGCTAACCTGTGTTTATGATCCTTCGAACGAAGCCATCCATGCTTCGACTCTTACTACTGAAGAAGGTGATCATGATCTCACATTTGGCGTGGACGATATTCGCAGTGCTCTAAGGATCGAAGCTTTTCCATCGTATGAAATCATGCATCCAGACAATGCCTTAGACGAAGTAGTATAGACCATTAGCTACACTCTACAATCTGACTCTTCCTCCAAATCCTCCAAGGGTCCCGGAACTCTGATTCGCAGCAACATGGGAGGTATTTGGAACTTCTTTTTCACACACATCATCTATTGTCTATCTCGCAAAACGAGTGGGCACGATCAATCTGCCTCCTACATTACTTCTCTCGCCCATGCACTCCTTTTCCAACGTAAGATAGACTTTGCTCAGTACTTCTTTACTGAGTTGGTTGAAGTGGTCCGACACCCGAAGCGCAGCCAGGTCGCCTATCCGCGTTTTATCTCTATGATTCTTCAACACAAGCTTGGTTCAGCTTTGGACGCCGATCGCAAATCTGCCACTCCAAGATTTGTCTACGATTGGTCTTCTTTGGTGGTTGGTCATAAAACGCTCGATGTTTCACCACGTGCCACCGATCTGCCGCTTCGTCCAGGTATGATCACGTTTGCCCTTTCTCCCGATCATACTGGGGTGACGCGGAGATTCTCGGGTTTCAACACCTGGAGATCCCTGAAGAACCTCATGTGCAAGTGGTCCCTTCTCCCCATCCCCGAGTGAAGTCGGGTGGCGCTAAAAAGAAACAACGAAAGGCTACCGATACCTCCGCACCCGCTTCTAGAACTACGCCACCGAGAGATCCCTCGGAGGCTTCCCCAGTTCACACCTCGTCTCAAAAGCGGAGGCACTCAAAATCCCCTGCGAGATCTCCTTTAAAGAGGTCTCGGAAATCTTCGGCCAAGCCATCTAAGCCAACTGTCGATTCTCAAAAATCGCTGGTTGTTGAAATTCTCCCCTACAGGCCAAGGGAATCTGTTATCACCCCTACCGACTCCTCCGTTGCCTCTCCACAGGCCTCGGTTGTATCTTTGGAGAAACCACAACTTACCTCTCCACTCACTTCCTTGGGTGGTGGAGATGACTTCGGGGTCTCTCCACTCGAAGGCTCAGAATTCACACTGCACAACCTAACACCCGATCTTTATATGATCGATGATGCACAACCCGCTAAGGGTTCCCCCACAGAAAAATCCCCCCAAGAGATTTCTTCGACTTTTTTTAGAAGACACTGGTTCTCCCCGAACCATGCTCACCACCGACGTTACCATCACCGACCCACCATCACCACCGAAAGTAACATCACCGATTCCTTCTCCTCGCCACCGATCTCCGAGCCTACACCGATCCCCCACACCCCACCGATCCACCACACCCTACCGATCTGAATCATCTGAGGCTAGTTCTTCCTCATCACAATCACCTCCCCGACGACCACCATCACCTCCACCGAGGCCACCTTCTCCCCGAAGAAGGATTCTTTATCCAGATCCTTTATGTGCTCAACCCTCCTCATCTAATTTTACTGAGGATAGATTGCTCCCACATACCCCATTATCACCCAGCAATCCACGATTCAACCTCCCCGAGGTTCGTGCTCCACTCCCTGCAGGTATTAGGCTGCCGAGTGACTTAATAGCCGAGGTTCAAGAAAGTGCCCGTCAATGTAGGATGGTGGGTACTCAATTCGAGTCGTTCAAACGATCCACTATCTCTATGATTGCTCAGGCTTAGAATCACAGCAACCTCAACTATTGGCTTTTACTCTACAGGATCTTCTTTGGCCTCTCACTGAAAATATGGCCAACTTCTCTACAAGGTTGGATACTTTGAACAACTCCCACTCCGACTTGGCCATGTCAATTGCCGCCATCAAAGCTTCCATCAATGTTAAAGATCCCGAGATCTTTCGTCTCATCAACCGGGAGACACGACATCAATCTCTTCGGACCTCCTTATCTCAATCACTCGACCGTCTTCATAACAAAGTCGACCTTCTCAATGCTAGCTTGGATTGGGATCTTGATCTCGGTGACTACTCTTTAACAAGTATTGATCCGGTCGGTGTCCAACTGCTGCACTCCAAAATTGATAAAAGTTTTGGACAGTTGGGTTTGAGTGTTCAGGCTGCTGCTGAGGGGGAGAAAACTCTTAATACACCGAAAATGCCTTCGGTAAGGCAAACCAACAGCAATCAGCCTTCTTCCACCACCGACAGAACACCGATCCACATCTCCAAGAAAGCCACCAACCAATCAGGTACCATTCTTACCCCCACTCCTCAACCATCGGTGGAGAAATCACCACCGAAATCATCTACACCAAATTCACCACCACCGACTTCACCAACACCGAAATCTTCACCACCACCGAAATCAACACCACTAAAATCACCACCACCGAAGAAAACTCCTGCAAGGTCTGAGGGGGAGCAAGTTAGTAAGGCTCCGAAAGATAAAGACAAGAAATCCCTCTCTGCCGAAGATAAGGAAAAAGAAGAAAAGAAGAAGAAGGAACTGGCAAAGTATGGGTCTCGTCCTGCAGATGCCCAAACTTTAAAACTTAAGCCTCCATCTCAAGAAACCACTCCCAACCTCGGTCTATCTCCTCAAGAACTTGAGGAGGCTAGACTTGCTTAGAAAGCCATGGATGAATCAAAGGCTCTCTCTCTTAAAGTTGCCAAGGAGGAAGTAGCAAAAGCTAAATCCACCGTTCCTATCAAGACTCAAGAATCTGTCTTGGGTGCCATAAAAGAAGAAAAGAACGAGGAAATAAACTGGTACAAGAAGATAATGCACTACCGAACCAACAGGTCTCCAATCTCAGGTATCAAATTGCCACCTCTAAATCTAATCCTGCAGATGTCAGGTTGATCATAGAAAAAGAAGATGGTTTGTCTAGAAGTGTTAGAGATTTCCACTTGAAACAATTCGGCCTCTCCGAATGGTATGAACTCTCTAAGCTTCTAGTGAAAAGTGCCAACCCAAAGAAAGATATATTCATCAAGTGCATTGATGACTTGATGAATAAAATGAAAGAACTGAAAAAGAAGCATAACATCGTCCTCTCCACCGATGAAAGAGCCAAACTTCAATCCCTAAAAGAAGACATCCGTCTACCGAAAACCAAGAACCTAAAGGTCACCGATAATATCTTCAAAGAGTTGGCCGCTAAAGGAAAAATTCCTTATGTGGACAATCTCAACTTGTCCCTCCCCACATCAAGTGTTTATCCCTCAACCACTCTAAGTCTCTCACCCATTCCTGGAGTATACTTTACTGACGGATTTGGCCACCGACGTTTCTTCAGATTTTCTCAGATCCACTTGGCCGACATCATCCTTCTTCAAGGCATATCCAATCTGATGCCTTACATTCCTGAAGCTCAATCGTTTTACCAGAACATCCTCGCCGAAATCAACCGCCGTCAGCAACCGAGAAAATAATCTAAGTGTTTTCCTTTTTCTATTTAAGTACTTGTAAAATTTTCTTCATTTCCAAATGTATGAAAATTTAAGTAAATGCAAGTACTTCTCTTCTATTTGAATTTCCCTGTTGCACATAGTTTTATTTTTCTTACATGTAAATACTGTTTATAGTGTACAAACTCATACAAAAGAAAAATAGATCAAAAAGAACAAAATGAATGGTCTATGTGAAAAAACCCAAAAGAGTCAAAATGCATTTTATTTTAAGATACTCTTAAATATTCTAAGAATAGAGCTCAAATTCAAATAGGGGGAGATTGTTGGGTCACCAAAGATTTGAAATTGACTCACCGATGTTTTCCCTAAAATCTTACTTAGAATATTTCATCATGGTTCTTTAAAATGACGTGTACAAAATAGCAACTGTTCGGTGAAGTCGAAGATCAACCGAAATCAAGCTTGAAGACATTATCATTGTGGAAATGAGAATAACCTTCTCAACATGAAACAAGTCAGTATCCACCGAGTGTGTTCCTACACATCGGTGGACATCATCCACACCGACCTCCTTCACGTCGGCCAGCAGCATCCCACCGATAAGGATGCTCAAATCGGTGGGATATCTATTCTTTCCCATGGATGTTTTTCTTCATTAAGAGACAAGTTTCTAGGCTCTCATTTCGGTGGAACATTATCGGTGAAACTGCCTGGAAAATATCTAGTGTCAGGTAAAAGTAACTGTTTGGCGCCTTGTCCATTTTTAGAAAACGTCTCAATCAGCATGGGCATGCTTCTTGGTTTTAAGGAATAAAGTGATAAGGACATATCCACTTTTCAGAGAACATCACCTTCTAGCCAATCTTCTTTTGACAAGTGTCCTAAGCATTTAATGCTCATCACACTATAAAAGGTGGTAGAAGCTCCCATGCAAACCACGCTTACTGGAAGAATTCTAAGTGCAAGCATCCTCCTCTCTCTCAAGAACTTTAAAAACTTTGTTCTTAGTGTTCAAGTTGTTTTTAGTTTTCTGTATACTTTGTGAAAGATTGTTAGAATAGTTTATTTGTTCTTTTCCGCAACAGTCTTAAGATTCTATGTGTAATTCTTGTTGAAAGTTTTCAATAATAGAATTAAAATTGTGAAAATTTTGAGTATTGTATTCAACCCCCTCCTTCTACAATACTTGTTAAGCCATCTGGGACTAACACCATCATTAAAGAAAAGACCTGCAATCGGTGAAAGAGACAAGGTGGTGGAAGGATATGCTACCGAATTTGGGATAGTTAAGTATAAATTATCAACATAAAGGACCCTTCCTTTGACAGCCATATCTTTGAAGACTGTGTCCTTTACTGTTTTGGTTTTGGTGGCTGGAAGTTTCACTTCTTCTTTCAATGTTCGGACATGTGCAGCTTCTTCGAAGGAGAGGACAATTTGGTGCTTCTTCTTGATTTCCTTCATCCGAGCCATCAACCCACTTTTATAATTGATGAAGATCTCATTCTTTGGGTTTGAACACCTGACAAGAAGTTTTTACAATTCAAGCCATTCAGAGAGACCGAACTATTTCAGGTGATAATCTTTGATGCTTCTTGCGGATCTATCTTCTCTTTCTATAATGAGCCGAACATCAGAAGGGGTGATTTTGGAGGTTGCGATTTTTACACAAGAAATTGTTGACCGATCAGTTCGGTAGGACATAGATTTCTTGTACCAGTTGATTTCTCTCTACTTTAACTCCTCAGCCTTTTTCACCGAGTCTTTAAGAGAACCTATTTCAAATTTTTGAGCCTCTATCGGATCTGGAGTTTTGGCTTTGTCGGCTTCTTCCTTGGCAACTTTTAGAGATAAGGCTTTGTCTGCATCCAAGATTTTTTGAGCATGAAGAGCTTCCTCAATTTCTTGAGGAGAGAGCCCCAAATCGGAGTCAACTCCTTGGGAAGGAGGTTTAAGTCTCAAAGATTCAACATCGGTGGGGCAAAATCCATACTTGGTAACTTCTTTCTTTTTCTTCTCTTCTAAGGCTTTAAAATCAGCAGAAAGAATACCCTTTCATTTGTCTTTAGGGCCATCGGCCGGACCAGATTTCTCCCCCTAAGCTGGTCCGCCGGTTCCCTCCACCGATGGATTTTCAGTTTCCACCGAAATAACCTGAGGAGCAGCCACCGAAGTTATCTAAGGAGTAGCCACCGATTTTTGAACTTGAGCAGGAGGCTCCACCGATTTGAGAGGTTCCACAGGGATTTCAGAGGTTTTTGGCTTTGTGGATAATTTGATGGAAGGAGTGTCGGAAGGAGGTCCGGTGCTGGAATCTTATCTGACAGAAGATTTTCTAGGAGCCTTCTTCGGACTTTTCTCCCCCTCAGCAACAGGCGGAGAGAAGACACCCAAGTGATCAGAAACTCTATCCATTCGTCGATGGATCTGATGCAACATTTCCCGATCCACATTATCAAAAGAATAATCACCAAGATCCAAGTCCCAATCAATCTTGTTATTGAAGTCATCTACCTTATTATGGGGAAACTTGATGGAATCCAGAATATCAGAGTTAAGGGATTGTTGCTTAGAGTCCCTATCATGGAGACGTTGGATTTTGGTGTCCCGTGCATCGGCAGAAGCTTTCAAAGCCCCCAAATATAACACTAAATTTGAATCGGAGGTTGTCAAATCCTCCAATTTCCGTCCAACAGTACCCACGGAATCAGTGAGTGGCTGCAGGAGAGTTTGAAGAGTAGCCTCAAAAGATGGATGACGAGTCTGATCCTCTAATACTAGAATTCGATCAGCTGTCTGTGAGATGAAAGTTAAGGAGGCTTGCTTGAATGCCTCAAATTGAGTACCCACCAGCCGACATTGGCGAGCACTTTCCTGAACATCGGCAAGGAGACCAGAGGGAAAACTGAGGTTAGAAGTAGAAGAAGCATCAACATGGATATCAGGGATGTGGAATCAGGGAGTGGTAGGGGATAATGGAGTGTGGGGAAGTGTTCTTGAGTCGGTTATGGGTGAGGAGGATGGCTGATCAGATAAAGGATCAGGGTAAAGCGTTCTTGTGGGTGAGGGAGAAGGAGAGGATGATGAGCTATCTTCAGTTGAAGTTTGAGATTGGTTGGATCGGTGGGAGTGTGTCGGGTAGTGTAATTTTGGTGAAATGTGCGTCGGAGAGGGGTGAGTCGGGGAGTGAGGTTTTGGTGAGTTAGGCTTCGAGAAGGAGGGTTTTTTCAGTGATGGTGCTTTCGGTGGTATTCTCTTCGGTGATGATTGTTTTAGAGAGGATGCTTTCGGTGGAGTTTGCTTTAGTGATAATAGTTCCGGTGAGGGTGCTTTCGGTGGTGTTTGCTTTGGTGATGAGAGTTTCGGTGGAGAAAGCACTTTTTCGGTGGAACCAATATGTGTTGATGATGGTTCCTGTTGACGAGGGGTGGTGTCTTGTAATAAGAAATCCAGAAAGTCCAAGCCCTCTAGAATGACCGCTGGATCGGCCGATCCTTCACGGGGTTGTGCATAATCAACCATACACTGGTCGGGTGATAGGCCGTGTAGTGAAAAATCGGAGCCTTTGAGGGGAGAGACCTCAAAGTCATCTGCACCACCTAAAGAGATAGGTGATGAAGAAAGTTGTGGGTTCTTCAGTTGTACAACCGAAGTCTTTTGAGAGACATCGGAGGAGGGGGTTTCGGGGATGGCAGATTCCCTTGGCCCAGATGGGACAACTTCAACAGACAGCGATTGTTGAGAATCGGTGACTGGCTTGTGTGCTTGGCCGAAGGTGTCCTAGATCTCTTTAGAGGAGACCTAGGAGGGGATTTTGAGTTCCTCCGTTTGTGAGAAGGGATGTGGACTTGGGGTAGCCTCCGAAGGAGATTTCGGAGGCATGGTTCGTGAAGCATATACGGAGGTATCGGTGGCCTTTGAAGATTTCTTCTTAGAGCCTTCCGAATTCACTAGGGTAGTGGGGATAGGGGCCACTACAGCTGGAGGATCCTCCAGAACCGGTGGGTGTAAAAACCCAGGTATTTTGGCATCACCCCAGTGTAGATCGGGAGAATGAGCGAAAGTAGACATACCTTGGCGTAGCGGCAAGTCGGATGCAAGAGGGGGCACATCAAAAACTGATTTTCCAACCATAGGAGCAGACCAATCATAGGAGCAGACCAATCATAGGTGAATTTTAGAGTCTCGTACTTGCAATCGGTATCCAGAGCAGCAACCATTTTGTGGTGAATGATCATGGAGATGAAACACGGGTTGGCAAGATGACATTGTTTGGGATGAGAAATCACATTAGTTAACTCAGTAAAAAAGTACTGAGCAAAGTCAATCTTTCGCTGAAAGATTAGTGCATGGTCCAAGGAGGTGATGTAGGAAGGAGACTGGTCTTGTCCACTTGTCTTCTTGGAGAGACAGTAGATAACATGTGTGAAGAAAAAACTCCATATGCCACCCATTATATTTCTTAGAAGAGTACTTGGACCTTTTGAGGTTTTGGAGGAGGAGTTGTGTTGATATCCTAAAGCACCTACCACCTCTTCATGTTCATTCCCAACGATCATGTCTTCATATTCAGGGAAGGAAGGAATTCGTAAAGCATTACGAACGTCATCAACACCAAACGTGAGATCATGATCTTCATCACCATCGTTAGTCAGAATGGAGGCATTGATGGAATCATTGGAGGGATCATAGACACAGGTAAGCCAAAACTTACCAATGAGGAACTTGCTCATCTTAGGATTGCAATTGAAGGCATGGAGAAGAGGGGATCGTGCCAAGAAATTTGAGATAGTGGTGAACTACGGATGAGCGGGATCAGTGTCGAACCTTTCAACGTGATTGCAAGGGTTGAATTTCAGATCTTCAAAGCATGTAAGAAGCTCTTTGCAAATCTTGGGGTTCTTTGGAAGCTTGGAGGAAGTTGAGGACGCCATTGATGGATGTTGAGAGAAGTTGCAGGTTTTGCTTAGAGAGAGTATTCGAGAATTAGTTGCAGGTAGCGAAAATGGAGAAAGAAGAAGATGATGAGTATTTATAAGGTGGGAATTTGAAATGGGAAAGAGTCGCCAACGGTTACATAAGGAATGAGAAGCTTTTCTTGATTAATATAATAATAAAGAAAATTAAAGGGTAATGATAACAAATAGAAAAGGAATAGCCGAAGATTGGTTTGGGTAAATTGGGAAGTGGAAAGGTCAAAGTCTAGACTTGCCAATCAAAGTAGGTGTGACGTGAGCCTCGAGTTTCGCACATGATAAGAATGAGAATCGGAGAAATTCGAGCTTCGGTGAGCATAGGTGCCACCGATATGTGTAAGGGTTTCGGTGAGAAGAGATCGGTAAGTGAGTCCACCGAAAAAAGTGTTCGGGAAGAGGGGATTGGTGAGATTGGGATTTGTATTGGTTGTAGTGAATCGGAGAGACGTCCACCGATTGGTGAGAAAGAGGGTTTTTCGGTGAGATAGGGTTTCGGGAAATGAGTCACCGATTGGTTTCAGTGAGGAGAATTGAAAAGGGGTTTCCACCAAACTATGTCTTCGGTAGAGAGAGAGTCGGTGAGAGAAGTCTCACGGATTAATTGGTTTTTGGAGAGATGTCATCGGCGAGATTGGGAGATCGGTGAAGGAGATCTTACCGATGTGGGTTAAAACAATCTTCGGAGAGACGTTCCACCAAACTATCGGTGAGATTGTTCACCGACTTAAGCTAAGTTTTTTTTATTAAACATCTAAGTACAACATGCCAAGTTATCCAATCAGAAAGTTGAATCTGGCTTCATCCAAGGGTTTGGTGAACAGATCTGCAAGCCGGAGATCAGTGGGAATGAAGTGCAACTCTATGTCACCTTTGGAGATGTGATCCATGATGAAGTGATATCTGATGTCTATATGTTTTGATCTTGAGTGGAGAACTGGATTATTTGCAATAGCAATTGCACTGGAGTTGTCACACAATATAGGTACTTGTAAGAATACTTGATTATAGTCCCTGAGTTTATTCTTCATCCACAAGATTTGAGCATAACAGCTTCTAACAGCAACATATTCAGCTTCAGCAGTCGAGGTTGAAATTGGGTTTTGTTTCTTACAGGACCAACTGACCAATTTGCCACCAAGAAGTTGGCAGCTACCTGTGGTTCTCTTTCTATTAACTTTAGAACCTGCATAATCAGAATCTGAATACCCTGTTAGTTCAAAACGTGAGTCTTTGGGATACCAAAGACCCAGATGCAAGGTACCTTTCAGGTACCGGAAAATACGTTTTTTCGCAGCCAGATGAGGTTCTTTTGGATTGGCCTGATAACGCGCACACAGATATGTAGCAAACATAATGTCGGGTCTGCTAGCAGTTAGATAAAGAAGGGACCCAATCATACATCGATAATTCGTCACATCAACAGATTTAGCATCTGGATCAGCATGAATTTTCAAGGGTGGTGCCATAGGAGTTTTCATGGGAGAGCAATTTTCAAAGTTAAATTTCTTCAGAAGGTCACGAATATATTTTCTTTGATTTATAAAGAACCTTTCTAAAGTTTGTTTGACCTGAAGGCCTAAGAAAAATGTGAGCTCTCTCATCATGCTTATCTCATATTGACTCATCATGAGAGAAGCAAACTCATCACAAAGTGATTCATCAGTGGCACCAAAAATGATGTCATCCACATAGATTTGAACATGTATGAGATTACCTGAAGTTTGCTTGATGAACAGGGTGTTGTCAACTTTACCACTGGAATACCCATTTTTTAAGAGAAAGTCAGCAAGAGTATCATACCAGACATGAGGAGCCTACTTGAGACCATAGAGAGCTTTGTCCAATCGGTACACATAGTCAGGATGTATGGGATCTTCAAATCCAGGTGGCTGTTTCACATACACTTCCTCTGCAAGTTCACCATTAAGGAAGGCACTTTTGACATCCATCTGGAAAACTCTGAAGTTTTGGTAAGCAACATGAGCTAGAAAGATCCTTATGGCCTCAAGTCTAGCAACAGGAGCATAGTCAATTCCTTCTTCCTGTCTGTATCCTTGAGCAACAAGTCTGGCCTTGTTTCTGATCACTGTACCTTCTTCATCCATTTTGATTCTGAAGACCCACTTGGTTCCAATAATAGTTTTCTTTGGAGGTCGAGGAACCAGTCTCCAAACCCTGTTTCTTGTGAATTGAGAAAGTTCTTCTTGCATGGCAGTGATCTAACATGGATCACCTAATGCTTCCTCAATTTTCTTTGGTTCTATCAAGGATAGAAAGTTCACATTGAGGCATATATTTCTAATTCCTCTTCTAGTTTGGACTCCAGTTTGTTGATCACCGATAATTTGATCAATAGGATGATCTTTGGTCCATTTGGTAGCAGGAGGTAGAGTAGGAGAAAGGCTTGAAGAGGGAAGAGATAAAGGATCTTGGGTGATTGTAGGAGTGGGATCTGGAATATCGGTAGGAGAGGGGATGTTTGGTTCAAATTCGGTGGGAGAGGGGTTTTATGAGGTGGAAGGTGACCCAACTTGTTGGAGAGTATTAAGATGATTAGAATGGGTGAAAGGAATAGAAGAGGAACCGGTGGGAGCTGCTATAGGAGCATCATCAATGCAGGATGAGATCCATCTATTTAGCTCATCATCATCATTGGAAAGAGGTGATGATCTAAGGTCATCAAACTTTACATGAATAGATTCGTCAATGCATTTTCTTCTGAGGTTGTAAACACGGTAAGCTTTTGAGGATAACTAGTATTCCATAAAGATGCCTTCTTCAGCCTTAGGATCGAATTTCCCAAGGTTCTCATAATCATTTAGAATAAAGCACACACAGCCAAAGACATGAAGAAACCTTATATTTGGTTTTCGGCCATGGTAGACTTCATAAGGAGTTTTTCCATGTCTTTTGGTGATCACCGATCTGTTTTGGGTAAAGCAAGCAGTATTAACAGCTTTAGCCCAAAAATAAGTGGGAAGATTTGATTCACTCAGTATCGACCTTGCAGCTTCACATAGAGTCCGATTCTTTCTTTCAACTACCCCATTTTGCTGAGGAGTTCTAACATCGGAGAAATTTTGAGAAATTCCTTTGTCATTGAAGAAGTTTTCTAGGGCACTGTTTTTGAATTCAGTGCCATTGTCTCTTCTCACAGACCGCACAAGCTGACCATTTAGGTCTTCATTTTTCTTGATGAAGTTATTGATCTCATCAGTTCTGTCACTTTTGTACCTGAGAAAACATACCCAAGTATATCTAGTAAACTCATCAACAATTACAAGAATATTCCTTTTTCCACCTAGGCTGGGAGTACTGACTGGTCCACTGTTGATCCAAACCCTCAGTGATTTGATAATGACCCTATCTTAAATACTTAGTGAAAATTGTAAGTAAACAATATGTATCAGAGTTTCACTATCGCTGATAAGTACTAAGATCTTACAGTACTGCTGATAGGAACTCTCGTACTTTTAGATTAAACATTCAGCGAACACTGTTCACCATATCGCTGAGTCTGTTCAGTCCTTATGGTGATCGCTGATAAGTTAGTTGTTTACTTATGATCCCTGAAGACAAGATTCACGTCAACAAAGGTTCTACGCTGAAGTCGAAGATCAAGCTCAAGAACCAGCGACAAGTCTCCTAATGAACTGATGCGGATCAGCGAAGACTCAGATTTGTCCACTCAACGTGAAGTATCAAGTACAAGACTTCAGCTATCGCTGAACTTTATCATTCGCTGAATAGTAAATGATAATCGCTGAATCAACGAAAGCTGATCATGAAGTCCTCCGTACAAAGTACTTTTTTCTTAACCTCCCTTGCATGCCACCGTACGAAATGTCAGAAAAGAACCTCCGAAAATCTGAAATCGTACAACCACTCTGATACTACACTGTTCATTCATGCGACTACTAAGGTTGTCAACAAAGGTCAATGACATGCAACCAATCCGCTGATGACACGTGTAAAGTGTATACTGAATTGCATTAAATGCATGCAGTATATAAAGAGATGAACTCACTTCATTTGAAGTAACTTGCTAACTCTGGACAAGTTCAAATCTCTCAAGATAGGATTTTATTAGTAATCTCCTTATCTTTCTTAGTGCAAGAAAACCTTAGTGTTCCAACTTGTTTAGATTTAGGTTTATCCTTAATCTTGTTTCCGCAACAAGCTGTAAATTGTTAATGATTTATCAATAAACAATTTAGAAAAGTAAAATAGTGTGTTTGTATTCAACCCCCCCCCCCCCCCCCCCTTCTACAAACTTGTTTAGGCCTTTCGGGACCAACAAGTGGTATCAGAGCAGATTTGTTTAATCTCATAAACAAGATCTAATCTAAGATATTTCTCTTCCTAGCTATTATCTGAAAATGGCCAACTCAAACACAAACACTCACTATATTGACAATGGTTCTCTTGCAAAACCCCCTAGATTTTCCAGAGATAACTTCAACTTATGGAAAAATAGGATGACACTCTTCTTAGAAGGTGTAGACCCTACTATACCTTACTATCTTGAAAACGGCCCACACATCCCTGTAACAATTGATCCTGCGGTTCCAGCCACTGCAACTAGAGCTGCTATTCCAGAAAGGCTGATTCCAAAGGAAATCCATCATTGGACCGATGAAGGCAAGAAGAAAGTGGCTATAGATACAAAAGCCAGATCCATACTATCCATGGCCCTTCCTGACGAAGTCTACCATTCCGTCATGAACCTGAAATCCTCAAAAGCCATGTGGGACACAATATGTGTTCAGTATGAAGGAACGTCTGAATTCCAGGATTCAAGAAAGATCAACCTGGTAAGACAATACGAAAGCTTCATTTCTGGTAAGAATGAAACTCTCTCTGAAGTACATCAACGGTTTAATTGCTTAATCATAGATCTAAAAACTGTTGGTAAGGAATATTCTAACTTTGAAGTGCTGACAAAGTTCTTAGAATGTTTACCTGAAAGCTGGGACAATTATTCCATGTGTCTCAAGCTGTCAAAAGATCTAAGATCAATGACACTTGCTACCTTATATGGCACATTGCTGAATCATGAGCAATCCAGCCATCTTAAGAAGAATCTTGTAAAAGATTCCAAAAGCACCCCTGTTGCTTTAATCTCAGAGGAACCTTCTACTCAGCGACCCGTGGTCACTATCACTGAGTTAGAAAGTAACTCTGAAAGGTCATCAGATTCTGATTCTTCAGATGATGAATCCTTGGCTCTCCTAACTAAAAAGTTCAGGAGATTCGCCAAGAAGAAAATGTTTAGAAAGAACAAAACTCTTTCTATAGCTGACAAGCCTAAGTCATCAGCTTTTGTTGATAAGGCTACTGCTACTTGTTTCAACTGCGAAAAGACAGGTCATTTCTCTAACGAGTGCAGGTCAAAGAAAATCATGAGACCTTCAGCTTTTACAAAGAAATCCTTTGTTCCAAGGAATAAAGACGACAAATACTTAAAGCTGAAGGAGAAGTATGCAAAGCTGAAAAGCTTTAAGAAGAAGGGAAAAGGCCTGATGGCTGACTATGATTGGGCTGCTTCTGATGAAGAAGCCTCATCATCTGATTCTGAAGATGATGAAGCAAATCAATGTCTCATGGCCAAGATTGAAGAAGAGGAAGAAAGTTCAGACATTCCCTCCACTTCAACATCTGCCATTCAGGTATCACCTTCCTTCTTTACCAATATTGTAAATATTGATGAAGCTGATAGTCTCCGTAAAATCGAACTACTGACTAGAAGTTTATACGAAGCCATGAACGGCAAAGCTGTGGTTGAAAACCAAAATCTTGATCTCGCTGAAAAGCTTAAAAATTGCCACCTTCAAATAGAAAAGCTTTCTAAATTTGAAGAAGATTTTAAAGATCAAGTCCATTTAAATCAGCTAGTCAAAATCGAACGAGCGGAAGCTATCGCTGCATTAAAAGCTGAACAAGCTACTGTTGAAGGATGGTGTAATTCTTCAACAAAGATCACTGAGATAATTAAGGCTCAGATTCCTCTGAGTGATAAACGTGGTCTGGGTTATAAATATGATACTCCAATACCAACCACTGAACGTTCAATGCTTAAATTTGGAACGTTCGTATCCTCAATAGCTGACACTTCTTCATCTCAGTACTCCTCGTCGATTACACCAATCCCTGAGGAAACTCCTACCTCAAAAGGTAAGGAGAAATTGGTTTATTCAAAACCTACCTCTGTCTCTAAAGACAAAGACAAAGGTAAAGGAATTGTAATTTATCAAAATCCTCAGAAGGGTACTTTAGTACCTAAGCTGAATGCTTCCAAAGCCTTAGTGATTCATTCATCTGGTTCTAGAAATCAGACCTCTGGATCAGTTCAGCGACCTACTCCTAGACTCAGAGTAGATGTCCTTGGTAAGAAATCTGAAGAACTGAATGTTCGTCCTATTTCAAAAACCAATAGTATACTTGGTGCTGGCACTTCTAATTCCAAATTAAAAGCTCAGCACTCAAGTGGTCCTAGAACTAATTTTAGTTATAGGAAATGTTATCACTGTGGACTTACCGATCATATTGCAAGTAAGTGTCCCACAGCCACCAAAGCTGATAAGATAGCTAAGGTGAAGATAGCACCCAAATAGACCAAACCAGTTGCAAGTCAGGTCAAGGTGACTCCTACCTCCGAGGTCAAGAAATTGACCAAAGTGAAGAAGGACAAAGCTGAATCTTCAAATGCTGCGAAGACTGCTGAACCCATTCCAACCTCTTCTACTGACAAACAAGTATACATGGCGAAGTGGGTACCCAAGCAAAACTAATCTTCCTTTGTATTGCAGGTTAAGAAGGGTATCTAGTATCTCGATAGCGGATGCTCTAGACACATGACTGGAAAGAAAAGCCTGCTCGCTGAATACAAGGAAGAGAAGGGTCCCTCTGTGACTTTCGGTGGAAATGGAAAAGGACACACCCGAGGGTATGGTGTACTTTCAAATGGTACAACATCCTTCAGAAGAGTCGCATATGTTGAAGGGCTGAAGCATAATCTTCTGAGCATCAGTCAGCTTTGCGACATGGATAACAAAGTGATTTTCACTAAGGAATCCTGCTTTGTCTCTGACAAAAAGTAGAAGATAGCTCTCAGCGGTTATCGTTTGGAAAATGTTTACGTTATAAACATGGACTCAACAACCACTGAGAACTCCTGTTTCTTCTCAAAGGCATCTTCTGATGTCAACTGGCTATGGCACAAGAGGCTCTCACATCTCAACTTCAAGACACTGAATACTCTTTCATCCAAAGAGTTAGTCACTGGTCTACCTCAACATTCATACGCCAAAGAATCCTTATGTTCAGCGTGTGAAAAAGGGAAGCAGACCAAGGCAAGCTTCAAGTCCAAGCAAGTTTCCTCAGTGTCATCTCCTCTTCAACTACTCCATATGGATTTGTTTGGCCCCGTTAACAAACAATCCATCGCTAGAAAGAAATATACGCTGGTCATAGTTGATGAATTCTCTCGTTACACATGGGTAATGTTTCTCCGTTCTAAGAGTGACACCCCTGAAGAACTCATCACCTTTGTTCGAAAAATGGAAACTCTGAACAATATGACTGTTCGCTCAATAAGGAGTGATCATGGAACTGAATTCAAAAACAGTTCTCTTGATTCCTTCCTTGAGAGCAAGGGTATTTCTCACAACTTTTCGTCAGTGAGAACACCACAACAAAACGGAGTCGCTGAAAGAAGAAATAGAACAATTATTGAAGCTGCACGTTCAATGCTCAGCGATTCTCACCTGCCTACTCAGTTTTGGGCAGAAGCTGTCAACACGGCTTGTTTTACGCAAAACAGGTCGCTGATAGTCAAAAGATTCAAAAAGACAGCCTATGAACTTTTTCATGGGAGAAAGCCTTCAATCAGCTTTCTTCACATCTTTGGTTGTCAGTGTTTCATACTGAACAACAGAGATGCCCTTGGAAAGTTTGATCCTAAGGCTGATGATGGAATCTTTCTTGGATACTCCTCAGTTTCCAAAGCCTTCAGAGTCTTCAATCGAAGAAGACAAACTGTAGAAGAAACTATTCACGTCACGTTTGACGAATCCCGTTCAGCGAACTCTAAACCGAACGCTGATACAGAAGAACTGAATCAATGGATGTTTTCTCATCTTGGTGATTCAGAAGATGTTCCCACTACTCATACTCATACAACTGAAAATGATGGTCCTACTATCATTCCCAATATGCAGAATAGTGAAGCTGAAACATCTTGGGTCTCAGCTGTTCCTATAAACACTATACCCGCAGTTGATCCAAATGTCTCAGAAATTCCATCTATTTCTCAGCAATCAGTGAATGAAGTGACAAATGCAAGCATTCCTCTCTTAGCTGATAATCCAGAAGTAGCTGAAGCCTCATCTTCAGTTTCTCCAGTTCAGACTGAGTCAGCGACGCATGCTCCGGCTCAGCGATGGACTGTAAATCACCCAATCGATCAAATTCTTGGTGATCCCAACACTGGTATTCAGACTCGAAGAAGTGCAGGTAATATTTGTTTATTTGTTAACTTTATTTCTCTAACTGAACCAAAGAAGATAGATGATGCCCTCAGAGATCCAAACTGGGTCAGCGCTATGCAAGAAGAGCTGACTGAATTCGAAAGAAACAAAGTTTGGAAACTTGTTCGGAGACCAACTGACAAAACAGTGATAGGCACTAAGTGGGTCTATCGAAACAAGTTGGACGAACATGGTACTGTAACTCGCAACAAAGCTCGTCCTGTTGCTCAGGGATACAGACAAGAGGAAGGCATAGATTATGACGAAACCTTTGCTCCAGTAGCAAGACTTGAATCTATTCGTCTTTTCTTAGCATATGCTGTACACAAAAACTTCACTGTACATCAAATGGATGTTAAGTCAGCGTTTCTAAATGGAAAGCTGAATGAAGAAGTTTATGTGGAACAACCTCCAGGATTCTCAGATCCTAAGCGTCCAGGTTATGTTTATAAGCTGGATAAGGCACTTTATGGCTTGAAGCAAGCTCCTCGTGCATGGTATGACACTCTTTCTACTTATCTCCACCTTGAAAAATTTGAGAGAGGTAAGATTGACAAAACTTTGTTTTTTAGAAAAATAAAAGGTCATATCATTTTAGTTCAAATATATGTTGATGACATTATATTTGGTTCTACTAACCCTGAGCTTTGTACTCGTTTCGCTGATAGAATGAAAGATGAGTATAAAATGAGTATGATGGGTGAACTAACATATTTCCTTGGTCTTCAGATTAAGCAAACTGAAAAAGGAACTTTTATAAATCAGGGAAAGTATGTTAAAGATATGCTGAAGAAATTCGACTTAACTGAAAGTTCAGCTATGAAAACCCCTATGGCACCACCGCTGATACTTGATAAGGACACAAAGGGTGTTCCTGTCAATGTCACGCTGTACCGTGGGATGATCGGCTCACTACTGTATCTTACAGCTAGCCGACCCGATATTATGTTTGCAACATGTCTGTGCGCACGATATCAAGCTGAACCTAAGATATCTCATATGAAAGCTGTAAAGCGAATCTTTCGATATCTTAAGGGTACAACAAATCTAGGTCTTTGGTATCCCAAAGATTCAGGATTCGATCTAACCGCCTATTCAGACAGTGATTTTGCAGGTTGCAAAATGGATAGGAAAAGCACCACAGGAGGATGTCAGCTCCTGGGTGGAAAGCTGGTAAGTTGGACAAGTAAGAAGCAAAACTCAGTGTCCACTTCCACAGCTGAAGCTGAGTATGTAGCCGCTGGAAGCTGCTGTTCTCAAGTCTTGTGGATGAGAAATCAACTACTAGACTATGATCTTCAGCTCTCCAAAATTCCAATCTATTGCGACAGCACAAGTGCCATCGCTATAGCAAACAATCCAGTGCTACACTCAAAGACAAAACACATAGAAATCAGATATCATTTTATCAGAGATCATGTGATGAATGGTGATATAGAACTTCATTTTATCCCAACTGATTATCAGTTAGCTGATTTGTTTACCAAACCTCTTGATGAGACAAGATTCAACTTTCTCATCAGCGAGCTTGGAATGCTGAACTTTGAAGGATAAATCTTCAGCGGTTCACATTTAATCAGCGATACGTTTATACATTCTTGTATAGGCTCTCGGATAAAATAAACTTGTACAATCCATTTCATCATCTTCTCTCTGAATAAATTTGGTTAAACTGATATCAAGGTATGTTTTCTCTCTCTGACAAAACGCATGAAAATGCAAGATTTCAAATTCTTTCATCGCTGAATATCTCTTCCTTAACAGCGATATTTTGAAATTTCTTAAAACCCTCACTGATATTTCTATTCAGTGCTTCATATTTTCCATAGAGTCCCTGAGTTTTTCTTTCAAAACCTCAGAGACAACGAAAGAATGTGAAAGGACAGTTGTGACGTCATTGCAACGGATAACACCAGGCACGACTTCTTTCTGACACACGTTTGCACGTTTCGTTGTCTATCCAATCAAATGCAAACACGTGTCCGTGTCATGATGAAAAACTTTCCCGCTCAAGTTTTTCTCTCTCTACTCTCTTCCTATATAAACACTCTCAAAGTTTATATTTGTCTTTTACGCGAATCAATCTTTCTCCGCAAGAAAAGAACACTGTTGCATTTTGTGCTCTCAATCTTCAAGAACTGTTCATCATCTTCTTCATCAAACTCAAGGTTAATATGTTCTTATCTATTATCAAATGCGAATAACTTGTTTTCGATCTTATCATTGTTTTACACAAGATCAAACAAAAGAACTCAAAAATAAAATCATTTTCTTTCATGGTTTTATAAACACAACCATTTCATGGTTGTTCTTCAAGTTTTAAATCTAAAATCTTAAACTTGTTCTTCTTTCGTATCCATTTTTTTAAAACTGGAATACAAGGCTTATAGGTGTTATATTCGTTTTTTTAAAAACAAGAAAAACCCTAATCTTCATTAAGACTTTTTTGTCTGAATGAAATGGACAAAATTCGAAAAATCTTAATGGAAATTTTCTTTCAACATTAAGATATTTCTTATTTGTTAACATCTTTGGTTGAACTGATAATACAGTGAAATGGCAACTTCAAAGCTGAATGTTACCGCTGAGTCCATCTCCGCTGATTCTGAGGAACTGGAAATCACCAAAGCTCCTCAGGTTAAGTTTGAGCTGGATCAACTAGACTGGACAAAGGCAAACAACCTCTCAGCGCTTCTCGAGTTTCCTCCTCGGAAGCAGGTATCCCATCTAGACGACGCTGTAAATTTTTTGAAGAATAGCCCCATCTACACAGCACTGACAATCACACCTCCTGCCAGTCAGCGTCTATTATCCCAATTCTGGTACTCTGCCAGACACACCGACCTACCCTCCGCCAAAGATCCATCTAAAACCATCGACTGCATACTCAGCGATACTGAGTATGGCACCATCAAGATAACCCCCGCAATAATCCGCAAAGCTCTGAAATTCCCTAACGCTACCTCAGAAAATCCTTTCATTCCATTTCCTGACCACAAGAAGCACGCTGACAGGGAAGAAATCATTGCTTTCCTTGATGCGATGGGTTACATCTGGGAGACTGGAAGAGACAAGCTACCTGAGAAGAAGCTGACGCTGATAAAGAAATCCAAGATGCCCAGCGAGATGAACTTCATCTTCGCTCACCTGATCAGCTGCATGACAGCGAAATCCGGATCTTCTGATCAAGCCGCTCAACCTCAGCAGGCCATGGGTTACGCACTGCTGAAAGGTCTCAACATTGACTGGGCCTCCATCATCTATGAAGACCTCATTCAACGTGTTGATTCTGCCGCTGACCGACCAGCATGGGTTCCTTACCCACGATTCATCAGCGCCATCTTTCAATATGGCCTGAAGGACAGCTATCCTGAAGAGGGTGATCTAAAACTCTCTCAGATTGGCCCTAAAGTTCTCGACTTCAAGCCTGTCGCCAACGAGGTACGTCTCTCTACCCTTCTCACTCTACTTAATTCTTCGCTTTCTATGGCTCCTTCAGCGACAATACCCCTCGCTGATTCCCAGGCCACAAAATCCATTCCTTCTAAGAAAAGGAAACAATCTCTTACCCCTCTTGATTCCAAAAGGATTAAGAAAACCAAGGAGCAACCCCAGCAACTCCATGCTGAAGACTCCTCAGCTCATTCTGAAGAGCTGAAGGAAAGTTCCGTGGTACGCTCTGCCACACCAATTCAAGCCATCCCTTCTAAACCTACTTCAGCGTCCTTACACGCTGAGGTTAGAACTTTGGAATCTACCCTACCTTCTTCAGTCTCTCAAAAGACTGATGAAGTACTTCTCAGCGAATCCAACGCTGAACTTGCAACCCAACCCCAATTCTTATCCTTCGATCATCCCTCTACTTCTTTGGACACTCCTCCAGTTAAAGCTGGAGATGCCATCATTCAAGAAGCCGTTGAAGCTTCTCAGCGAATGACGAAGAAAGGACCTACAGAGATCTCCATCCCTCACGGAACTTTTGAGGGAGATATGCAACACTATGGAGGGACTAGAAACTTTGATGAGTTCGTCAACGCTCCTGCAGGTACAGATCCCACCTTAAACACTGTAACTAAACCTGAAACTTCTGAGCTTTCCTTTGTTCACAAGTACTTATATGTTACAGGTCCTTATTTGGGAGACATCAACCAGTCTCTGAAGTCCATGGAGATGAAACTTACAGATCTCACCACCGGTCTATCAAATAACTCTACAGCTGTAACAAACGCTGGAGAGAATCTGACGAAGCTGACTGCTGTGGTGGAAAATAAGGCCTCCTCTGATGACATCAAAGACCTTGATAAAACTCTCGCCGACTTTGCCAAAGTGCTCTCCGACATCTACACTGACTACACCAACCTCAAATCGTCAGTTTCCACCGTTTCCAGCGAGGTTACAACGCTGAAGAAATCGGTTGGTACACTCGAAGGTGATATGTCAGTGGTCAAGACCGACTTGGGCTCAGTGAAGACCGACCTTAGTTCTGTCAAGACAATGATCGAGACGCTGGTGAACAAGGCAAACAATCCAGCTCCTGCTCCGGCCCCTGCACCTATTTTGGACTCATTCACCGCAGAGGATCGCCAAGAGCTGAAGAAAATCACGCCTGCTATTTCTGGCCTAGAAGACAGAATAGCTAAGCTTGAAGGTTGTGTGAAAGTCTCTGGCCTAGAAGACAGAGACAACACCAATGCTGAATCTGCCCATTCCTCCCCCGCCCATCATGAGAAAGAGGGGGAGAAGAGCGCTGAACAGGAGAAGAGCGCTGAAGATCAAAATAAGAGCGCTGAAGACCTTTCCCATGATGAATCTATCAGGGGAGAGGGTAATGAAGATCTGATTACTGGACCTCAGGGAGATGAAAACCCTGAGGGAACCGAGAACCTCGCCTCTGTATCTGAGGGGGAACAACTCGAAGAAGATGCTGAGGAATCCGAAGCAGAAGAAGACGAAGACATCGACATCCCTGAAGCTGAACCATCCTCCTCTCCAAGGAACGATGATGATGATGATGAAGATGACGATTTCTTTGTCGTCAAACATGCTCCTCGAAAAGCTCTTAAAGGGATCGTGATAACCGAATCCACAGGGGAGAAGACAAAAACAAAGACAAAGCACTCAGCCTCTGGCGCTGAGAAAAGCAAAGACAAAGGCATCGCTGAAGATGATAATCTGGCGATCCTACTTGCAAAGCCGATTTGTCAGGTACACTAAACTTATTTTTCCTTCCCTGATCATCTCTGAACAATCAGTTATCCATTCCACAAACACCATACACATCCACATATTTTTCTATCTTTTCTACCCAAGTTCTTCTACCCAGTTCTTATTTGTAAGATCGCTGCGTTTCAGCTAGTCCTCTCCCCTGTTTGAGGATATCGCTGAAAGATCTTCTATTGCGACTTCACCAATAATTCCAGCTACCGCTGAAGACATAATCCCAGTCTTAGATTTAATCTCTGAGACTGATGAATCAGAAGAACAACCTCTCTCGCACAGAAACAGACCTTCCTCAGTTCCTCAAAAGAGGAGAGAAGAAATGATAAAGCGATTCGAGGATCAGCGAATCATCCTAAGGCGCGATCAACTACCTTCAGTTCCTCCTAAGTTCAAAATTTCAAAAGCTGAATACCAGGATCATCTCAGAGCTGAACGCCTCATCGCTGAAAGGAAGGAAGCTGAAGATAAAGACAGAGAATACGCCATCAAGCTCACTCAAGAATCTGTCAAAGACCCCAAGCTGAAGCGTATTCCCATTCAAATCCAACGAAAGCTTTGGGAACAAGCCCAGAAGATCGTGGAAAAGAAAGCTGAAGTTTCTCAGACCACCCTGATCTGGTGTAAAGAGAAAATCCACTTCAGATATCGTCCAACGAAGATCAACAAGGTATTCATCTCTGGAAGAACCTCCATCGGAGTACCTATTGTTGACATCAAACTGTTCAGAGAAGATGGCTCATCTGAAACCTTTCGTGCTGACACTGTAAAAAGGTATGGTCTCTCTGAATGGCTGGAGATGAGGTTAGCTATCCAACCATCAAAATCTAAGTACAAGGATCATTTCGAAAAGCTGATAAACAGACAGATCGATTTGATATCTTCTTGTGTGGATATTCCTCCTGTTCCTGATCTAAAGCCGAAAAGAAAAAGGGGCTCACCAAAGAAGAAACGTCAAGATTCAAACTCAGGTCCTGTCATACGAAATGAAACTGGAATTGGTTTCTCTCGCGCTGAAGTACTTGGTCCTGATCCTGATCTATCTGCCCTTGACATCTCTTTGCCACCATGTGAACTTTTCGTCCCTGGTAAAGTCATCAGTAATCCTTATGGAATATTCTTTCTTGACTACGACGGACGTAAATGCTTTCAACGGATCGCTGAGCTTCCAATCACTCCAATCGAACAGCTCAGAGATCTCATCTACTGGTGCGACTTCAGAAAAGACATTCAGGCACGACACCTAAAACCCTTGATTTTTGAAGCTGCTCTGAAGCTAAAGAATAAAGGAGAAAAGGTTCCTGACTTGATGATTCCAACTGAAAAGACAACCCTTGATGAACTTCTCATTAAGGAAGAACCCTTTGAAGGCTGACAACAATCACCACTTTCTCTATTGTATCAGTCATCCTTCAGTACTTGTAATTTATTTCGCTTGTACTTGTAATCTTTCTTATTCATATTGTAACCTGATTCAAAGATTTAAAGAAAGATTTCAGCAAATGTACTTTACTCCATCAGTACTGAAAAGATCCCAGAAAACAGTAAAAGGGACAAATATTTTATGAGTTCTTTTTATCTTTATGTTTTCATTAAATAGCAATTTTCTTTGTTGCTATGTCATAATCAAATAGGGGGAGATTGTTGATCCAAACCCTCAGTGATTTGATAATGACCCTATCTTAAATACTTAGTGAAAATTGTAAGTAAACAATATGTATCAGAGTTTCACTATCGCTGATAAGTACTAAGATCTTACAGTACTGCTGATAGGAACTCTCGCACTTTTAGATTAAACATTCAGCGAACACTGTTCACCATATCGCTGAGTCTGTTCAGTCCTTATGGTGATCGCTGATAAGTTAGTTGTTTACTTATGATCCCTGAAGACAAGATTCACGTCAACAAAGGTTCTACGCTGAAGTCGAAGATCAAGCTCAAGAACCAGCGACAAGTCTCCTAATGAACTGATGCGGATCAACGAAGACTCAGATTTGTCCACTCAACGTGAAGTATCAAGTACAAGACTTCAGCTATCGCTGAACTTTATCATTCGCTTATTAGTAAATGATAATCGCTGAATCAACGAAAGCTGATCATGAAGTCCTCCGTACAAAGTACTTTTGTCTTAACCTCCCTTGCATGCCACCGTACGAAATGTCAGAAAAGAACCTCCGAAAATCTGAAATCGTACAACCACTCTGATACTACACTGTTCATTCATGCGGCTACTAAGGTTGTCAACAAAGGTCAATGACATGCAACCAATCCGCTGATGACACGTGTAAAGTGTATACTGAATTGCATTAAATGCATGCAGTATATAAAGAGATGAACTCACTTCATTTGAAGTAACTTGCTAACTCTGGACAAGTTCAAATCTCTCAAGATAGGATTTTATTAGTAATCTCCTTATCTTTCTTAGTGCAAGAAAACCTTAGTGTTCCAACTTGTTTAGATTTAGGTTTATCCTTAATCTTGTTTCCGCAACAAGCTGTAAATTGTTAATGATTTATCAATAAACAATTTAGAAAAGTAAAATAGTGTGTTTGTATTCAACCCCCCTTCTACAAACTTGTTTAGGCCTTTCGAGACCAACATCCACATAGGTCCATATGCAGCATTTGCAGAGGAAGAGTGATGGAGGAGCACTGATTTGTCTTATAGGAATTTTTGGTGAGTTTTCCTTTCTCACATGCATCACATAGCTTTTTTTTCATAAAGTTCAGCTTCGGCAAAGCGGTTACTAAATCTTTGTTGGAGAGAATGTGCAGAGTCTTGAAGTTTAGGTGAGACAAACGTTTGTGCCATAACCAGTTTCTCATGGCTGTATCATCAGACACAAAACAGACATTTGATGCACCATGATTTTGACCCATGTCTATGACATAGAAATTTTCCCTCCTTTTTCCAGAGAGAACCAGCTTCATGTCTTTATCAACAATTGTATAAATACAAAGTTCAAAGATAACTTTGTAAACCATATCACACAGTTGGCTTATGCTTAGAAGATTGTGCATCAACCCTTCAACAAGTGCTACTTTGTTGAATGTGACAGATCTATTAGTGAGAGTACCAATCTCTAGAGTTATCCCCAAAAGTTACTGACGGACCCTTTTCAGACACATAGTTTATAAGAAGAGATTTATTTCCAGTCATATGACGTGAGCACCCACTGTCCAAATACCATATTTGATGATTCTCATGAACCTGCAGTGACAGACAGATTAGTTTCTTGGTACCCATTTGGTGGTGGGTCCTTTTGGGTTAGAAGAAGAAGAATCTTTAGCATTTGTTCCGTCAATTCTATCTTTGGGACAATTTTTAGCAAGATAAAAGGTGTCTCCACAGTTGTAGCATTTTCTATAAATAAACACCTTTTTAGATTTTTGAAACTTTTCTTTAGCTTTCCCTTTGACAACTATCTGTAAGGCTTTTGGACTAAAGGTGGACAAGAGGGGAGGAAAACCCAAAACTTCTTTGACAAAGTTAGTGCTTGAACTACTGGGAGTGAGATTCATGGGAAAACCCTTAAAGGAA
This sequence comes from Saussurea involucrata, assembly GCA_033807775.1. Lineage (NCBI taxonomy): Eukaryota > Viridiplantae > Streptophyta > Magnoliopsida > Asterales > Asteraceae > Saussurea > Saussurea involucrata. Next base: position 79,016,456 of record CM066327.1, read on the forward strand.
TTTTTTGAAAGATATGAGGACTTTCTTTTTAAATAGTGGTTGGTTGGAGTAGGTTACCCTCTTTGGACACAGAAAGATGCTGATTTACATTCGAAAAATTTCTTTTAGGCACCTGAGAACCTATGGCTTCAGTGGAAGAAGCTTCATCCAGAGTCAAAGGTTTCAAAAGATCATGGATAGGTTTTGAAGAGTCACTTGAGTCTTGAGCTTCATTGTTTTGAAAAGAGATGGGATCTTTGGCTTTTATAAGCATTCTGAATTTTAAGGCTTCGGATAAATCAGCAGAGTTCATAGACACAGACCCAATGGAGCGAGACTCCGAGGACTCACATAGGTTAGGAGAAATACAGGATGTGGAGGCATGATCTTGTGAAGGAAGGACAATTTCCATCTTTCCGAAACGTAGTCCAGTTTTATCCTCATAGGGGATTTGATCTTAAATTTTTTTCTCAAGGTTCTTAGAGGAGCTGGTCCATTTTCTCACAGTTTCTTTCTCTCTTTTCAGTCTCTTAAAAAGTTTATTTTTCTCTTTTGCTATGTTGTGGTTAATGGTTTTTAAGTCCTATAATTCAGCTTTGATCTTTTCAAACTATTCAGGTTGGGATAGGCAGATTTGAAGTTGAGAAGAGAGATTTTTAACTTGAGCTGATTTCTTTTTCTTCGCATCTTTGGCATTATAAAAATCATTTGTCAAAGACTCATAAGCATCAATCTTTTCAGATTCAGACATGGAGTTGAAAGGATGTACCTTAGAGTAAGATGATGAACACCCAGTTGACACCAGATCTTTTAACGTAATTGCTTTCTCAGGATTTTCCACATCATCAGATTTAGCCATGAAGCACATGTTGGGAGAGTCCTTGTCACTCTCAGAAGTTGGTTCATCAGCCCAGTCATAGGTTTCAGCAATAAGTCATTTTCCTTTCCTAAGAAGTCCCTCATTCCTTTCCTTCTCTCTCTTATATTTAGGTTTGTATTTCTCAGCACGTTCCTGGTGTTCCTAAGACGAAGGTTGACTACTTTTTCTAGGAAAGGTTGACTTTGAAATGTTGTTTTTGGATTTATCGTACTTAGAAGAAAATCTGTTAGAGGAAGTGGGTCTAGTTCTTTCAATGCGTTTACTTATACATTCAGAAGCAAAGTGGCCTTTCTTACCACAATTGAAACATTCCTCATTTGACTTGTCAGTCGAGGAACTTTTTGTGAAAGAAGAGGGTTTTTTAAAAGTTCTAGATTTGCCAAAAAACGAGGTTTGTTTTTGAATCCAACCACCATAGTCATTTCATCAGTTATCTATTCGACAGAGGTTTCCTCACCTTCATCATCGGCATCACTTAGATATGCCTCCGTTTGGTGAGCAGAGTCATTTTGACTGTCAATGTCAGATTCAGATGAAGGGTAGGTGATTCTGGGCACACACTGAGCTTTCTTGGAAGTATCACTGACAAGGGCTACAGAAGAGCCTTTTATCTCCTTTATGATAGACTTCCTTTGGATTTTGGTTTGTTCATAGTTAAATAAGGTTCCATAGAGAACAGTGAGAGGCATGTATTCAAGATCCTTGGTTGTCTTGATGCAAGTACAAATGTTTTCCCAGGAAGACAGTCCATAAATTTGCACAGGACTTCCTCATTTTCATATACTCTGCCTAATAGCTTTAAATCATTCATGAGACTGTTAAAACGGTTATAGTAACTGGAAAGAGATTCTCCCTTTTCATGAGTAAAGAACTCATACTTTCTAATAAGCGCAATTTTCTTGCTTTTCTTAACATCCTCTGTACCTTCGTACAGAACACACAGAGTAGTCCTCATTTCTTTAGCTATAGAGAAATAAACTAAAGAGTGGTAGACCTCATCAGGAAGAGAAAGTGCAATGATTGCTCTGACTTTAGAGTCAAGAGAGACAAGACGGTTTTCTTCATCAGTGTATTTCTTTGGATTTTTTAGAATGTAACGACCAGTAGCAGTAGATTTTTCTTCATCAGAGGAATCATCAGAATCATCTTTGTCAACAACATCCTTACCGGATTTTTGCGTTTCATAGCGAGCCCAAACTCTAGGGACTATGGGTCCCTCACTGAGAAATGTTGGATATCTACTATCCACTCCTTCCATGAAAAGCATCATCCAGATTTTCCACAGAGAAAAGTTGTTGGGGTTAAACTTGGGAGGTTTGGCTATAGAGCCATTTTCAGAGAAATTGTTTTGAGGAGAAACTTCATTGTTTGAAGAAGAGGCAGCCATTGCAGATCAAGTTTATTGAGATTAAACTTTATGCTCTGATACCACTTGTTAGTCGCAGATGGCTTAAACAAGTATTGTAGAAGGGGGGGGGGGGGTTGAATACAATACACAAATTTTCACTTAATTAATTCTTTTATTGATTTTTCAAATCAAGAATTACACACAGATAAACTAGATTGTTGCGGAAAGAACAGAAAAACTATTCTAACAATCTTCACAAAGTAAATTGGAAAACAAAACAACTTCTAATGCACAAAGATTGAAAGCTATAAAGTTCAAAGGAGAGAAAGCCATGTTGCACTGAGAAAATTCTTCAGGAACGCGTAACCTTGCATGGAGAACCTTCTTCTCTTTATATAGTGCTTGAAGCATTAAATGCTTAGGACACTTGTCATCTGGAGATTCAAGAATAAGAGTTGACTCTGAAAAGTTGACAAGTCACTTTCACACTTTTTCTCAGTACTAGGAAGAACAAACATGCTTGATTGAGACATTATCTGAAACTGAAAAAAATGACAAATAGTCACTTTTTCCTGACATTAGATATTGTCCCATAATAAATGATCTTCATATGCCAGCTTTCACAAGGAGAGCAAGTGGTATCTTTTCCTTATCAGACTCGCCCATCTTATCTAGCAACCTTGCCATGGGGATGATAATCTTTTGTTAGTCAAGGGTTCTTGGAAGGGTTTACGGGCCATAACCCGAAGATAAGAAACTTTGTTTGTGGAAGTGGTTGGCTAAATTAATGGAGAACTCGACTTCTAAATGGTGCATCTTCGGTGATTTCAGCTAGGTTAGGACATCTTCAGAAAGGAAAAACACAACTTTAACGTTAAAGGAGCGTCTAATTTCAATAGCTTTATTCTTACCACATAGCTTTTCGAGGTTTCGTTGGAGGGAAACATTTCACTAGAATTAGTAATGATGTAAAGAAGTTAAGTAAATTGGATAGATTCTTAGTTTCAGAAGAATTCAAGTCAGCCTTGAATAATCTAGGGGTCTTGACTCTTGACAAGAAACTGTCTAATCATTGTCCGATAGTCTTGAAGGATGGCACGATTGATTTTAGACTGATACCATTTCGGAATTTTGACACTTGGCTAGAGGAGAAGCCGAGAAGGTATTTCAAAGTTTGGTTATCAATGCATGGAAATGCTCAATCACTTCCATAAATCTAGACTGCATATATTGAGATCGTTCTCATATATATATATATATATATAATCATACGAGAATGCTAACTGTTAATGCCAAAAATCGCACAAAAGTACAACTTAAGGTCGATGTGGACATTTAACAACTAAAGAAACGTATCTCAAGCCAAATAACATAATTGCGAGGAAAAAGTAAAAGAGACAAGAGATTTGGTGACGCGGAAAACCCCAAAATGAGGGAAAAAACCGCGATCGACTCTGTGAGAGTCGACAGTGCACTATGGTCGCCAAACAGGGGCGAAAGTCCTTGTGTTACAGGTGATTTGTGTACAATAAGTTACAAATGAAGTAAAAATACACTTAGTCTTGTGTAAAAAGTGCGTGTCGTGTGTTTAAACATGCGAAACAAACTGCTGTCGTGCGATTTGAACTGTTGTCGTGCGGTTTGAACTGTTGTCGTGCGGTACTTGCGTTAGCGACGTGTGCTCGAATGCGAGAGAGAAAATGAGAATGCAGTTGTACAACTAGATAAATTCGTCCCCCTTCTTGAGGTTAGAGCATGCCTTTATATAGGCTTCGACGGTCATTAAGGAGCTTTAATGGTTGGTCTTGTAACCGCTGCCGACATTAAATGCGCTTTGATGATTGTCTTTGTAACTGCTGTCGAGTCTTTAATGTCATTAAGAGCTCGGCCGTTATTGTCCGTTGTACCATAATGGCTTGTAGACCTGCATTAATGAACAAAGGAAACGACTGTCGACCATTGATAGTTAGTGTAATCGTAAGACCGTCTTAAGTTCAGGACGTCGATCTTATGGAGCATACGACCGTCGCCGACATACAAGACCATGTATATGAATGGAAATGTCTCGTAAGACTAGGATGATGTCAGAGGATTGGGTCGTAAGACCAGTAGGTCAGGACAATGTTGTCACAGGACCAGAGCGATATAAGACCGTCGACAGGAGACTGTCGACGTAAGACCGATGAGTCGTAACTGGCGACATGAGACTAGCGACGTAAGACTAGTGATGTTTGACTAGCGACATGTAACATGCGACAAGTGACGTGCGATCACGAGATGTAAAGACACCATCTTGAATGACTATTGATGCAAGGTGTCTTTTAATTTCTAATTATCGTATGTCGGGGATATGACAATAATGGGTATTATCCTTGTCGTTCGGGGGTATGACTGTCGTAGATTAGGGTAATCAATGTCCATGGGTCATGTCGAGGGAATTTCCCACGTCGGTCGAGGGTGTGATTTTTTACCCAAACAGTTAGCCCCCTGAGATTTGAATTTCAAAGCCATTTGAATTTCAGATCTCGTACCAATGTGTTTCTACGGAGACGTGTCACTTTTGCTAATTAGATCATTTAGAAGAAAATCGGCTTGGTCAGCTAGAATCGCGTGATCAGTCGATGGTGTTAAGTAAGTTGCGACGATCGAAAGATGATTTTTAATGTGCAAGATACTTGTGGTGTTCATCTGACGGCCGTAAGACGACCTTAAAACGTAAGGAACCAACGGTGATCGTAAGACGATCTTTATCAAAATGAGACGTATGGGTCGGGAGTCAATCGTAAGACGATTGGTCCGAAATAAAGCTTGGCGGCGATCATAAGATGATCGAACCAAGATAAAATTTAAGGATCTTGTGATACAGTCGTTAAAGACTTATGTTCTGGCGTTCCGAGCCGATACGGTCGTTATAGACTTTTGATCTGGCGTTTAGAGCTGATATGGTCATTATAGAACAATGATCTGGCGTTTCGAGGCGATACTGTCGTTATAGACTTATGATCTGGCATTTAGAGCCGATATGGTCGTTAAAGACCTATGATTTGGCGTTCCGAGCCGATACTGTCGTTATAGATATGTGATCTGGCGTTTAGAGCCGATATGGTCGTTAAAGACCTATGATCTGGCGTTCCGAGCCGATACTGTCGTTATAGACTTGTGATCTGGCGTTTAGAGTCGATATGGTCGTTAAAGACCTATGATCTGGCGTTCGAGCCGATACGGTCGTTAGAGACCTATGATCTGGCGCTTACAGTCGATACGGTCGCTAGAGACCTATGTTACGTCGTGTCTAGCATTTTTAGCTAGTTGTAAGTTTCGATAGTCGGTGAAAATTTTATCTTTCTATTGAACCTGAGTATTATGTCGACTCATACATGTCATGGACAAATATAATGTCAAATGTAAAAATTCATTAAGTACAAAAATGAACAAGAAGTCGTGCGACTTGGGCATCCATTGTAATACAACGATTAGAACGTAAGTCATAAGACTTTTTGAATCGTATAAGCAAACATAAGCGCATGCGATCAAAGCATTCATTCAGAACATGACATTTTTCTAAGTTAAAGAACTTAGCTTGTGGGGTCGCTAGACCTTACGATCGTGTGATTTGATCATACGATGAACTTGAATCATATGTTCCTGTAGTTATACAATCGAGTCGTCTAATAAAACTGATTGCTTATACCGTATGATTTCACCGAAGTCGTATGATAGACTTAGTAACTTATGTCTTGCGATCCTGCGATAAAGCAATGTCAGAGGTTGGTCGTTGGCTAGCCAACGACCCTCCGATGCTTAAGTCAGTAATCGTCGTGATGAATAAAAAATCGTATGAGAGAAGGAAAAGGATTTAGAAGAAATACCTTTTCAGATGCATTGCATTCCAGCTACGTGGGATATTTCGACCGTCGAGGGTTTGGAGCCGATAGGCACCTTTACCCACGACTTCTGAGATACGATAAGGACCTTCCCACTTGGTGGAAAGTTTACCTGCATTAAGCTCTTGAGTGCTTTGGAACACTCGTCGGAGGACGTAATCGTCTTCTTGAAAGACTCTTGCTTGTGATTATACGGTTAATCTTGCTACTTGCCTTTATTGGCAATCATGAGATTAAAATACGCGAGTCGTATTTATTGGCGACTTTTGCGTTTTGACATGCGTCTTACCATGACTGGTGATTGTGAGATTCAATGTACAAATCGTCTTTATTGACGACATATGTCATGACTAGTGATCATGAGATTAAAAAGGTGAGTCGTCTTTTGTTGACGACTACAAATTGCAACCTGCTGGCGATCATAAGATTTAAAACGTGGGTCGTCTCTTATCGACGACTATAAATCGTAACGTGCGTTTGCCATGATTGGCGATCATAAGATTTTAAAAAATATGAGTCGTCTCTTATTGACGACTATAAATCGGAACCTGCGATGTAAGTCCTAGAGACTTTTGTTTCTCCCGATATAAATCGTAACACTTGTATTTATATGATCTTGCGAGCCTGCAATGAAAAATCGGGGGTGGTCGTTGGTTTTGACCAATGATCTTTTGATGCTTGAATCAGCGATCATATATTAGATCAAAATAATTAAACGAGGAGAATATACTTAGAGTATATATATAGAATTGTTCTAAGTGAGACGTCACAGTTACCGTAACATGTAGTCGATAAGCGCCTTTTTCCGAGGACTTTTGAAATTAAATGTGGTATTTTTTCAGTTTGTGAAGGGTGCTCCGAGCCCCCGAGTCCCTTGGATGATGCGATACATGCGATATTTTGACGGAGCATTTTTTTATCAGGGCTTGAATCTGGCTTCGATCCGTATTCAATTCTGATTGAAGTTGAATTCTGGGATCCTGATATTTTGCCATGTACCTGAAAGACTTTACAAGATCGTTAGAGCAGTGTGTGTTGGCTTGAGATTTTCTCTAGATGGGGTCCCACGGATGGCGCCAAACTGTTAATGCCAAAAATCGCACAAAAGTACAACTTAAGGTCGATGTGGACATTTAACAACTAAAGAAACGTATCTCAAGCCAAATAACACAATTGCGAGGAAAAAGTAAAAGAGACAATAGATTTGGTGACGCGAAAAACCCCAAAACGAGGGAAAAAACCGCGATCGACTCTGTGAGAGTCGACAGTGCACTATTGTCGCCAAACAGGGGCGAAAGTCATTGTGTTACAGGTGATTTGTGTACAATAAGTTACAAATGAAGTAAAAATACACTTAGTCGTGTGTAAAAAGTGTGTGTCGTGTGTTTAAACATGCGAAACAAACTACTGTCATGCGATTTGAACTGTTGTCGTGCGGTACTTGCGTTAGCGACGTGTGCTCGAATGCGAGAGAGAAAATGAGAATGCAGTTGTACATCTAGATGAATTCGTCCCCCTTCTTGAGGTTAGAGAATGCCTTTATATAGGCTTTGACGGTCATTAAAGAGCTTTAATGGTTGGTCTTGTAACCGCTGTCGACATTAAATGCGTTTTGATGATTGTCTTTGTAACCGCTGTCGAGTCTTTAATATCATTAAGAGCTCGACCGTTATTGTCCGTTGTACCATAATGGCTTGTAGACCTGCATTAATGAACAAAGGAAATGGCTGTCGACCATTGATAGTTAGTGTAATCATAAGACCGTCTTAAGTTCAGGACGTTGGTCTTATGGAGCATACGACCGTCGTCGACATACAAGACCATGTATATGAATGGAAATATCTCGTAAGACTAGGATGATGTCAAAGGATTGGGTCGTAAGACCAGTAGGTCAGGACAATGTTGTCGCAGGACCAGAGCGATATAAGACCGTCGACGTAAGACCGACGAGTCGTAACTGGCGACATGAGACTAGCGACGTAAGACTAGTGACGTTTGACTAGCGACATGTAACATGCAACATGTAACATGCGACAAGTTACGTGCGATCACGAGATGTAAAGACACCATCTTGAATGACTATTGATGCAAGGTGTCTTTTAATAACTAATTATCGTATGTCGGGGATATGACAATAATGGGTATTATCCTTGTCGGTCGGGGGTATGACTGTCGTAGATTAGGGTAATCAATGTCCATGGGTCATGTCGAGGGAATTTCCCACGTCGGTCGAGGGTGTGATTTTTTACCCAAACACTAACTATTTAAGAAAATAAAAAAATAAAAAATAACGTTAATGTACAAAATCATACATGAGTCACCTACAAAATCATATATGATTCACGCGACTTTGGCTCGCGATGAAGTCGCGACCAAAGTCACTCGCATCTAGTTTTTGCAGTTAGTGTAAAATCACATGCAATTTTGCATTTGTTTTGTTGTTTTTATTAAATACTTAGCGTTCTCGTTTGAACCTTCTTCTTCTTCTTCTCTCTCTCTACATATATATATATATATATATATATATATATATATATATATATATATATATATATATATATATATATATAAGGGTGGGTTCAAACGCAAACACTAACTATTTAAGAGAACACGAGAACGACAGTTAATGTACAAAATCATATATGATTCACGCGACTTTGCCTCGTCGCGGCCAAAGTCGTCTGCGTCCAATTTTTTGTCGTCAATGTAAAATCACATGTGATTTTGCACATGATTTGTTGTTCTCGTGTTTTCTTAAATAGTTAGTGTAATAACCGTGTTCGTTTGGTTAATTTATAAAAGTTGGTGTGTAAAGTGTGAGAGTGGAAACATTTAGAGTATAAGAAATAAAATGAAGTTTAGTGGCCAAAGGGTGATAAGCAAAGGTTTTATGCTTAAGTGTGATGGATATAAATAAGGGTAAAACCTATTTACCCTGATTGCATCAAAAAACAGTGTGTACGGCTACTGTGTGTAATTGGAAGAAACCTTGTTCCTGAAGAAACGTTGGAGGATTGAAGCTGTTGGAGAATTGAAGTTGGGAAGGAAAATCATCACTCTAGTTGAGGTAAATTCCTTCTCCTTAACCTATTAAAAGGTAGTGTAATGTTGGAATCGGAGTGTGGACTTTGAACCAGGGGATTTTGGGTTTTGGAGGCCATTTTGGTTATTATCTCCTCAAGGATGTGAGGAATCGAGCTGAATGTCTTGCCCTAACCAATTTTGGTATGGGAGATTTATCGTTACTAATCGAAAATCATTAGTAATACTGGTCTCTCGTGTGTAGTAGCTTCTGACCGACTTAGAACCGATTAGTTTGGTGTAATGGAAAATATCAGTGTGATAAACCCTTGTCCGGAAGTCTCACATACCGGATTAGAATCCGGAAGGGGCGAGTTCGGATACCAGATTAGAATCCGGAAGGGGCGAGTCCGGATACCGGATTGGGATCCGGAAGTGTGGGTACGGGATACCGGAAGTCCGTGAAGTACCGGATACCGAAATGGAGTCCGGGATGTACCGGATACCGGAATGGAATCCGGGAGGTTTCGGAAATCGGATAGGGTCCGGAAAGAGGATCCGGAATCCGGATTTCATCTAGTCTGGGACATTCGATTGTCAGTGGAAATCTGAGAGTGCGTAGAGAGTCGAGAGACTTATTCACTCTCGTGTGTTGGGTGAAAATGTAGGTGTGCGGTAGAGGATAGCAGTTCAAGTGAGAACATTTAGCGTGGACGCCAGGTGAGTCTTTCTAAACTGAAGCTCTATCGATACTCGAATTTATTACTTGTACCGATATAATGAATTGCATGATTTACGTTGTTATAAATATGCATGATCAAAGCGTATAAATTATTTTATGGATATGTGCGAGACATGTGAGAATTTAATATGGATACATATGGGGAGTGTGTCCCATGCAGGATATATGAATTCGATTCATATGATCACTAAGGGCGAGTGTGTGCCCTAACACGTCATCACAGGTGTGTACGTGACTAAGTACGAGCCGTTAATATGTGTTGTGTATGTACTTAAACTGACAAAGGTGTAACTGTTTATAAATGCTTATAAACTCTCTTTAATTGCTAATTGCGGCGTGGTGTTGGTAGCAAGAGGGATCTCACTAGACCTCATGGTCTAACCCTTGCTCGTTTAGAGGGTTTAGCAAGACGTGAGCTGGAGCTTGCGTATAGAAAGAGTAGAAGACTTTCCCTTTTATCTTGTAGTCATGTTCTTAGCTATAGTTAGGGTTATTTCCACGAACCCAGTTTTGTAATCTTGTTAGCGCGACTATGTTGGGCCATTTTGGCGTTTTAAATTAAAGATGTAGCTTTTGGCAGTTTTTATTTGGTGTGGGTTGTTACAGTTGGTATCAGAGCGCTAGTTTAAGGGATTTAGGTGACCGGATGGGCCTAAACTTAAACTGTAGAGTAGGAGGACACAACTGAGATGTAGGAAGCCTTTAGGGAAGACCTTGATCACCGAGAATTTAGGGTGATGGTAGTAAGGACTCTCATGTAAGATAAATTCAAATCACATCTGACCAATGTCATTATGAATTTACAGGTGCATGGGTGTGCTTGATTACTGTTGTTCAGATGAGCGCTGGAGGTGGTAGTGTGTATAGAGTGGTGGTAGTGTGTAGAGATTTGGTGGTAGTGTGTAGAGAGTTCTAACCTTGCCATGATGGCGATGGTTTAGTGTGTTGTGCGAGATCGTTCATGGTGTAAGTGATGACACCATCTAGAAGGAGTATTGCGTGAATTGTGGGTGGCCGTATGAGGCAGAATCTTTTGGGTTCATAAGGGAAGAATAATTGATGGGAGGTGAGCTTCTAATTTCTAATGATTCTTCATTCTAGGAGTTTTCGATGTCGATGAATTGGGATCTTGAGAGTTTCAACTAAAGAGCCGGGTAGTAGAGATGTGCTTTCTTACTCTCTAGTCAGTGGAAGAGTGGCAAGGGTGGTTGAGAAATGATAGATGTGTGGATTGGTAAAGGGCTATTGTTGGTTAACCTATTTGGGGTCGAAGCGAAGCCTTTTACTTTCGCAAATCAATAGTCGAGGTGGTAATTGTGAAGTTAGGGCATACAAGTGTGTGGGGAAGCACCGGTACCGAAGGATGTCGCAAATGTGAGGAACCTGATGGTTTGATCGGAAGTAGGGTACCGGTATTGATTTGTTGTGACTGCAAACGGTTGACCTTCCTAGAGCGAATAGCCTTCAATGTAAAGTGAGTCATGCATTGTATTTTCAAACAAGTTACATGAACCTCATGTAACTTACATGTGTGAGTGCGCGTGTGTGTGTGTGTCTTGTAAGTTTCTGGATTTGAAAATGAGTTGGCGCGTGCAAGCGTGTGTTTGAAGGAAAAGACACTTTTATTTACATTGTGTGGTAAATTTCGAACTTGGAAGAGTAGTGAATAATTTCACCTTTTTTTTTCAAATGAGTTAACCTTGTTGTAGAAATCATAACAACATTTGATCGCATGATTTTATGAGTGAAATCGATATGAGCACGTTGTTGTCATATCAGCGAGTGTGAGAGTCGACCGACTCTCCCCATGTGGGTGATTTTGCCGAGTTTTAAAATCGCATGAAAAGAGTGTTAGTGAATGCAAATTTCGGTTACTGGACAAGGTTGCGAGATATCATGGGTTGGGTGTTAGCGATCCTCGAGATCGATGTGTGTGTGGCTATTCTTTATGGAGGTGTCGTGTCATGCATATCAAACCTTGTTTCAAGTGTGTAAAACGATTTAAATTAGTGTGTCATCATGCATGAAGGCTATGAACTCTCTATGTAGTAAGAGATATCGTACTTAAGGGTGAAGGAAGGTTTCGAAAGTGGAAATGTGTGGTGGGGTTGACGATGGTCGATTCGTGATCTTGGTGTTTTCTTTTAGGGAGGGCGGCGAATAACTGCAGTCTCAACCTTCGACTTTAGGATGCTTTTATTATGGTAGTCTTTGCCCTTGTTTGGTAATTTGACGCGGGGCTGACGGCGGGGGGTGTGTCCCTAGTGACTTCGAAGTAGGCAAGATACTTCGAAAGGTAGCGCTATTGTATGTTGATGAAATGGTATCGGCGTGGAGCCGAATTTTGAGGTGGTCTTGCATTTAGACTATTTGGCAAGTAAGTTTTGTACCTCAATCGAGTGAGGAATGTGGGGCACAAGGTTAGTTACGATGTGCGGGAAGAGGTATATTTTGTTGGGAATCTTCGTTTGTCGGGGACATCGTTGAAACATCATGTCGGTCGTCGATGTGGAAGTCAACTATGTTTGTTGATATCGTTGTCGGGTCTATGCAAAGATGTAAAAGGTCGTACGGAGAAAGGTGCGTACCTGTTAGGATGCTGAACTGTCTTGTGCGAGTGTTATGAGGGTGGGAGACTACTAGTTGGATGGGTGATTTTCATATGTGGTTGATGTTTCGTTTAGGAATGAAGTAGTTAGCACAACTCAAGTGGGACACGTCGATTATGTTGGTCTGCAATGGGAGCGTCTTATCGTCTGGCTCATTTGAGTGTGCCTCGTGTGGATTCCGAAGAGTCGGCTGGTGATGAAGACTTGATCGAGTGAAGTAGATGATCATAAGTTGTGGTTCATCTAGGTTTGAGAAAATACCAGTTCGTGGGATAGCTTTATTTCAAATGTTTGTTGTGATCGGCACGGAGAAGCAAGGCTTATTGTATGTAATAATGATCGTGAAGATTTTTGCCTTAGTGTTATGCTGTGGTGTGGTGGTTGTGAGGATAAGTTAGTGGTAACTTATGCAAGGTAGACGTGCAAGTCTTCGGTGTGATAACAAGTTATTGTGAGGATAAGTGGCGGACTAGTGTTGTTAATATGAGATGAGTGTTAGTGGAAATCTTTGCTCGGAGATTGCTGATAAGTTATTCAATGGTGACAAATAGATGGGTGTTGAGATGAATGGATGTTTGGTGGGTGTTGTGGTATTGCTAATTCGAGGATAAAAGAGAGGAGTGGTAGTTGGTGACTACCTAAGAGGGAGAAACTGTGTGCTCATAAGTTGCGATGAGTCGATGGGTGAGTTGTCTGGTGCCATTGTCATGTTTGCGAAGATGTTGGATTGTTTGGTTTATGGTGTTTCGTAGTAGGTACGAAATCTTTGGGAGTGTTGAGTTAATCCCTGTATGTAAAGGAAATTCAAAGGAGTGGGTTAATCTCGTTTGGGGAAACGAGAAGTGTGTGGTGGCTTCAAGCATTAGGAGTTACTTCGGAATGACTTGGTTGAAGTTCTCGTATAAGATGTGGTGAAACTGTTGGTTAGGCATAGTAACCGTTGAAATTGCATGCATGGAGTGATCAAGGTTGGACGAGGAATGTTCCATACTAGCCTGAGGAAATGGGGATGGTATGTTGAAATAATGAGTAGACTGGAAGTAGAAAGTTTGGCAAATGTCTGAAAATGTGAATCAATGGATACAGAGTGACGTCGTTGGGTACATGAACTCCAGTGGGATTATAAGAAATAGGAATTATGTGTATGTGTTTGGTTTAAAGGACGAAGAAAGCTAGCTTGTGTGGTCCGTCAAAAGTGTGCACCGTCGGATGAGCCGTTCTTTGGAAACATGTTTTATGATTGAGAAGGAAGTGAAAGAAGGAAGTTGAAAGTGGTGCTTGGAGTGAAGGACTTGGTAGTAGTGAGGGAAATATACCAATTGAGTCTTGTCGTTCAGCATTAAGCTAATGGGAATAGTTTTGTGTGAGCATGGGTGCTCCTTCCTGTTGAGTGGGTGAAACTTGAATTATTTCGCATGTGGATGGGCGACTGTTGGATGCAAGGAGAATTTGAATGTGTGTCTTCAAGATTGGTTCGCTTTGGTTGGTGGCTGCTTCAAATGTTAGAGTGTAGAAGTTTCCTACTTTTAGCTGAGTATAGTGCGGGGTGATGATTTGGTGAGAACGTGTAAATTGATTATCGATGGATGGCAGTCAATACAATTCAAGCGAGGAAGTGTTATCTGCTTTAGACGTATATCGTGTTGGGGAAAGCGATCGTAGAAGTGTGTGTGAAGCTCCTACTTTGACGCGTTTTAAAATCGTGAGTCTGGGTGTGGATGATTTTGTGTACAATTGTTACAGTTGGTACAGTTGGCCTGATGCGTTTTTATGTTACGCGAATTTCTGGGGTAAGAGTTGTAGTTAATCGAAGGTGTGACGTTTCATTGGTATACGCCCTATTGTTGAAGGGTTATGCTTACTAGGGGTGATAGAATCCTTATAGAAGCAAAGAGGTTGGCATGTGTAGTTAGCTGTGAACCTTCCAAGAATAAAAGAGGTATCGTGGGAAAGAGGCATTGGGTGAGACCGGAGGTCGCGTGGTTGACCGCTGATAAGTCAACCAGATTCGTGAGAAGTTAAGAGTGGCTCAAGACCGCCACAGGGTTATGTGAGCAAAAGGAGGAGATTGATTGAAATTCCAAGTAGGAGTCAGTGTGATGCTTAAAGTTTCGTTGCGGGAAGGCATGCGTTTGAAAAGAAATGGGAACTAAGACCCACGTATGTCGGGCCGTTCGCCATCACCGAGCGTGTAGGTGGGGTGGTGTATAAGCTGGAGTTGCCCGAGGAGCTTCAGGGAGTTCATTCGACATTTCACGTGTCGAATCTAAGGAATTGCTTGGCCGAGGAAAGCATGGTCGTACCGTTAGAAGACATTCGTGTGGACGAAAAATTGAATTATGTGGAGGAACCGTTGGCGATCGTAGATCACAAGGTTAGAAAATCATGGAACAAGGAGATCTCGCTAGTGAAGGTTCAGTAGCATTACAATAAGGGACAAGAAGCAATTTGGGAAGTGGAATCAGACACGAGGAACCGTTTTCCTCATTTGTTCGAAGATGGAATTCCGGGGACGGAAGTCTTTTGAGGGGAAGATGCTGTAATAACCGGGTTTGTTTGGTTAATTTATAAAAGTTGGTGTGTAAAGTGTGAGAGTGGAAAAATTTAGAGTATAAGAAATAAAATGAAGTTTAGTGGCCAAAGGGTGATAAGCAAAAGTTTTGTGCTTAAGTGTGATGGATATAAATAAGGGTAAAACCCTATTTACCCTGATTTCATCAAAAAACAGTGTGTGCGGCTACTGTGTGTAATTGGAAGAAACCTTATTCTTGAAGAAACATTGGAGGATTGAAGCTGTTGGAGAATTGAAGATGAGAAGGAAAATCATCACTCTAGTTGAGGTAAATTCCTTCTCCTTAACCTATTAATCGGTAGTGTAATGTTGGAATCGGAGTGTGGACTTTGAACCAGGGGATTTTGGGTTTTGGAGACCTTTTTGGTTATTATCTCCTCAAGGATGTGAGGAATCGAGCTGAGTGTCTTGCCCTAACTAATTTTGGTATGGGAGGTTTATCGTTACTAATCGAAAATCATTAGTAATACTGGTCTCTCGTGTGTAGTAGCTTCTGACCGGCTTAGAACCGATCACCTAACCAATTTTGGTATGGGAGGTTTATCGTTACTAATCGAAAATCATTAGTAATACTGGTCTCTCGTGTGTAGTAGCTTCTGACCGACTTAGAACCGATCAGTTTGGTGTAATGGAAAATATCAGTGCGATAAAACCCTTGTCCGGAAGTCGCACATACCGGATTAGAATCCGGAAGGGGCGAGTCCGGATACCGGATTGGGATCCGGAAGTCTGGGTACCGGATACCGGAAGTCCGGGAAGTACCAGATACTGGAACGGAGTCCGGGATGTACCGGATACCGGAATGGAATCCAGGAGGTGTCGGAAATCGGATAGAGTCCGGAAAGAGGATCTGGAATCCGGATTTCATCTAGTCCGGGACATTCGGTTGTCAGTGGAAATCTGAGAGTGCGTAGAGAGTCGGGAGACTTATTCACTCTCGTGTGTTGGGTGAAAAGTTAGTTGTGCGGTAGAGGATTGCAGTTAAAGTGAGAACATTTATCGTGGACGCCAGGTGAGTCTTTCTAAACTGATGCTCTATCGATACTCAAATTTATTACTTGTATCGATATAATGAATTGCATGATTTACGTTGTTATAAATATGCCTGATCAAAGCATGTAAATTATTTTATGGATATGTGCGAGACATGTGAGAATTTAATATGGATATATATGTGGAGTGTGTGCCATGTAGGATATATGAATTCGTTTCATATGATCACTAATGGCGGGTGTGTGCCCTAACACGTCGTCACAAGTGTGTATGTGACTAAGTGCGAGCCGTTAATATGTGTTGTGTGTGTACTTAAACTGACAAAGGTGTAACTGTTTATAAATGCTTATAAACTCTCTTTAATTGCTAATTGCGGCGTGGTGTTGGTAGCAGGAGGGATCTCACTAGACCTCATGGTCTAACGCTCGCTTTTCAAAACTAAAACCTTTTCAGGTAAGCAGGTAGCTGAGAGCTCGTTTAGAGGGTTTGGCAAGACGTGAGCTGAGCTTGCGTATAGAAGGAGTAGAAGACTTTCCCTTTTATCTCGTAGTCATGTTCTCAGCTGTAGTTAGGGTTATTTCCACGAACCCAGTTTTGTAATCTTGTTAGTGTGACTATGTTGGGCCATTTTGGCGTTTTAAATTAAAGAAGTAGCTTTTGGCATGCTTGTTTGGTATGGGTTGTTACAGTTAGCATTCTCGTTTGAACCTTCCTCTCTCTCTCTCTCTCTCTCTTTATATATATATATATATATATACTACATATATAAGCATTTAAGCAAAATGTCCTAAAGACAACTTTTAAAGCACAATGTACAAGAAATTAAAGCACAATATTAAAAAAAACTCTTAATTACATGTGTATGTGCACGATGTACAAACTTTCAATGCATTCCTTCAATAAAAGGGTTTCTTCTTCTATATATCTTCACAGACAAAAATCTCCATCACCATACCCAGTACTTCCTTCTTCTATTCTTCACCACTTGCACCATACCCAAGTACACCATACGGCCATACCCAAGTACACCATACCTTTCCTCTTCAAGACCATACCTTCAGTACTTTTTCTCTACTTGCACGCTTTCTTCATTTGAAAAAACCTATGTGACTCAATCATCTCTTCCACTATCAATCGCACCTCATAGTAAGCTGCTCCTGATCGATTCTGGTTTGGCCTTGAGGTATCGTATAAAGACCCTAACTCTTTGATTTAATCATCTCTTCCACTATCAATCGCACTGCATAGTAAGCTGCTCCTGATCGATTCTGGTTTGGCCTTGAGGTATCGTATAAAGACCCTAACTCTTTGATTTGAGATTTTGCTTTTTGTTTTGATTTTGATTTTCATGAGGATTTTGCAAATGAACATCATATTCTGCATCTGATTTTGATTCTTTGTTGATAGATTCACGGTTCATTTTTTCTTTCCATGTTACAATCTACTTGCTTACAGCTTATTTAAAGTAGGTTTTATGTTTTGTTGTTATTTGTTTAAATTAGGGTTACACCTGATTTAATTGCTGTTTTGTTTGATTTTAATCCAATTCTGTAGGTATGTGCTCGGTTTTAATAAATTTTCATCGCGTAGGTCCTTACTCCACTCTCTGTATTTCTCCATGAGGCTCCTTTGGTGAATTGCTTTGAGCCTTTGACTGTTCACTCCTTATCAGTAATCCATATTGGTTTTCTGTCACTTATATTAGCCAAAAAATAGGAATGGGTTTTTTTTTTATCTTAGTGAGTTGGTTGAGACCTGAATATATTTTTGTTTGATTTTGGTTTTCAGACGAACGTTGATAAAAATTCAATGAAGATCAACAGATGGATAATGTAACCCTTTATGCTACTTTATTGATATTAAGATTTAAGTTGTTCTAAAAATAAAGTTGTATCCACCTTTTTAATCACATCCCTTGAATTAAATCCAACTAACTGTTGATATTTGTTTTCAAGTTTCTGACGTTTTTACTTTTTCCATTTGAACCTACTTGTATTGGTCTATTCCTCTCAATCATCTTGTTTTGTAGGTGGCATTTGTTATGAGGGTATGTAACATGCTGAATCAGACCGATCATGCTTTCTTTCAAAACCAAAGGTTTGTTCATATAGAAGTTTCATTTTAAACGTCATGGATACCAAAGGTTAATTCCATGTTTCAACAGATAAAGCTCCTTGAAAGCTCAAAGAGAGAGGTGACCTGTTGCTGCATTATCTGTATTTAAATTTTAGGGTGTTTTTGTTCTAATTTTAATAGATTAAACTTCAAAAAACACATTTGTGGATTACTGATAAGGACTATTGAGAAGGTATTAGTA
The DNA here is from genome assembly GCA_033807775.1 of Saussurea involucrata. Lineage (NCBI taxonomy): Eukaryota > Viridiplantae > Streptophyta > Magnoliopsida > Asterales > Asteraceae > Saussurea > Saussurea involucrata. The sequence goes on from CM066327.1 coordinate 79,034,801, forward strand.
TTGATATTGATCTAGCAACAAGTAAATGAGGGATCTCATCTTGTTTTCTTACTGGAATGAAGGTATTGTACGTTTTATTACTTCTCTTACTTGAATTTAAGTTATAGGTGTTGAGTAATTTAAGCTTCATGTCATTACTTTTAATATCAAGTGAACTGCCAGTGATGTAATACAATGCAACCCTGATTGAAGCTGCAGCTAGGTTAGGGTGGGAGAATAAATTTTATGGTTTAATATTGAATTATGATCAAAATCATGTTTAAATTAGCACTGAGCTTGGATTGCAGACTTTTGTTGCATTTACGCACATGAAAATGTTGATGTTGATCACTATCACATCTTTTCCATTATCTAGAGCTGTTTATGTGATCTCCAGGAAACCCATAGACGTGTTCAACAACTCTGTCTTAGGGTCCGTTTATTATATGTTTACCCGGGTAAGCGCTTACGAAGTCACATTACCTTACCAGAAGAATATGACAATGACCAAAAATCTTACCTGGTAAGAGCGAAGACAAGGACCAAGAGTCTTACCCAGTAAGTGAGGACGACGACTCTTACCACGGTTAGCGCTTATCGGGTAACTTGTTGCACACAATATCGTTTTGGTGGACTAAAATCTTACCCTATTAGTAAGTGATAGTGTTGAATTTTGCCGATAAGCACTTAACCAGGAAAGTGTTTGGTAAACGGCCCCTTAGTCATCGTTGCTGTAAAACTACTTTCTAAAAGGATGTAATGTTATTTCTTGTTAGTTGACTAACGCCATATATATGATGTCTACAACTGCATATCTTGGGTTCATATGTGGGAAATTGGATGATGAATCTAATAGGTTGATTTTGTTTAGTTCTAATGATTTTTTTTGGTGGCTTTTGGTTGTTTTTGTGATATGCATTACTTGGCTACCTTTGATTTATCACTGTAGGGAAAAGCTACAATTTCTTGAGCAAGAAATTTTCTTAGTTATCGAAGTGTTATTCAACATAATCTTTTTTATATTGCTAGAATAACAAAAAATACTTGTTATCGAAGTGATGCATCACAGAGACCTACTATTGCTAAAGTACTTGTTGCACTTAAATAAGCCTACAACATCCGGCTATCGTATCTTGCAACTACTGGTGCTGGACTTTCCACTTGAAAGACAACAGAAAGATGAATCTTGTAGAGTTGTATGTGATAATGGTGTATTATTTTCCGTCGATCAGCTCCAATTGTAACCGTAATTCTTATTTACTCAAAATGTAATTGTGTAAATCAAATAAACATTAAAATCTCTTCTAACAAAACCACCAAAACCACCAAAACTTCAAAATCGTTTACATTTTTTGCTCCCGCCGCATTGCGCGGGTACACAACTAGTATATATATATATATATATATACACCTTCACAGTGTTTTTGCTGTGAAGGTTCAGATTTTTTTACCTTCACAGTGTTTTGCTGTGAAGTTTCAAGTGTAAAAATGTGGTCTAACCAAAACAGGTTGGTCTCACATGAACCCAACCCTATATATATATATATATATATATATATAAGGGGTGAGTTCAAACGAGAACACCAGAACGACAATTAATGTACAAAATCATATATGATTCACGCGAGTTTGCCTCGTCGTGGCCAAAGTCGTCCTCGTCCATTTCTTTGTCTAATGTAAAATTACATGTGATTTTGCACATGATTTGTTGTTCTCGTGTTTTCTTAAATAGTTAGCTTTCTCGTTTGAACCTTCCTCTCTCTCTTTCTCTCTCTCTCTCTCTCTATATATATATATATATACATATATATTGTTGATCCAAACCCTCAGTGATTTGATAATGAACCTCTCTTAAACACTTAGTGAAAATTGTAAGTGAACAATATGTATTAGAGTTTCACTATCGCTGATAAGTACTAAGACTTTACAGTACCGCTGATAGGAACTCTCACTCTTTAGATTAGATATTCAGCGAACACTGTTCATCATCTTATAGCTCTGAGCCTGTTCAGTCTATGAGATGATCGCTGATAAGTTAGTTGTTTACTTATAATCCCTGAAGACAAGTTTCACGTCAACATATGTTCTACGCTGAAGTCGAAGATCAAGCTCAAGAACCAGCGACAAGTCTACTCATGAACTGATGCGGATATCAGCGAAGCAAGACCTGTCCATTCAACGTGAAGTATCAAGTAGAAGACTTCAGCAATCGCTGAACTTTATCATTCGCTGATAAAGATCTGACTCAACGAAAGCTGATCATGAAGTTTCCCTGCATGTTACTATTGTCTTACCTCCCTTGCACGTCTCCGTACGAACTGTCAGAACGGACATCCCTTTTGTCTGTAATCGTACAACAACTTTGATTCTACACTGTGCACCATGCGGCTACTAAGGTTGTCTACAAAGGTCAATGACATGCAACCACTCAGCTGCTGCCACGTGTAAAGCCATACTGCCATGCATTAAATGCATGCAGTATATAAGAAGAACCTTACTTCAGTTTTGAAGTGTGCTCGGACCATCTTCTATTTCTCTCTTATTGTTAAGTTATTATTCGTAATTTATTTAACTCTTTCTAGTGCAAGAAACTTAGTGTTTCTCAAGACTTGTTTAGATTAGGTTTATCCTTAATCTTGTTCCGCAACAAGTTGTAAATTGTCTTGATTTATCAATAAACAATTTAGAAAAGTAAAAATCTTGTGTTTGTATTCAACCCCCCCTTCTACAAACTTGTATAACCCTTCGGGACCAACAAGTGGTATCAGAGCAGATTTGTTTAATCTCATAAACAAGATCTGATCTATACTAAGATTTCTCTTCCTTGCTATTTCTGAAAATGGCTACCAACACAAACACTAATTATATTGACAACGGTTCTCTTGCAAAACCCCCTAGATTCTCTAGAGATAATTTCAATCTATGGAAAAATAGGATGATTCTCTTCTTAGAAGGTGTAGACCCTACTATGCCTTATTATCTTGAAAACGGCCCATATATTCCTATAAGAATTGATGCTGCAGTTCCAGCCGCTGAGAATAGACCTGCAATTCCAGAAAGGCTGATTCGTAAGGAAATTCATATGTGGATTGATGAAGATAAGAAGAAAGTGGCTATCGACACCAAAGCCAGATCCATACTCTCCATGGCTCTTCCTGACGAAGTCTACCATTCCGTCATGAACTTGAAAACCTCAAATGCTATGTGGGACACAATCTGTGTTCAGTATGAAGGTACTTCTGAAGTCCAGGACTCTCGAAAGATCAACCTGGTAAGACAGTATGAAAGCTTCATTTGTGGTAAGAATGAAACTCTCTCTGATATACACCAACGTTTTAACTGCTTAATAATAGATCTGAAAACTGTTGGTAAGGAATATTCTAACTTGGAAGTACTGACAAAGTTCTTAGAATGTTTACCTGAAAGCTGGGACAGTTATTCTATGTGTCTCAAGCTGTCAAAGGATCTAAAATCAATGTCCCTTTCTACCTTATATGGCACGATGTTGAATCATGCGCAATCGAGTCATCTTAAGAAGAATATTGTAAAAGATTGCAAAAGCACCCCTGTTGCTTTAATCTCAGAGTCACCTTCCACTCAGCGATCGACTATCACTGTCACTGAGTTGGAAACTAACTCTGAAAGATCATCAGACTGTGACGTTTCAGATAATGATGAAACTCTGGCATTCCTGGCTAATAAGTTCAGGAGATTTGCTAGAAAGAATAATTTCAAGAAGAATAAACCCCTTGCTATTACTGACAAGCCAAGATCATCAACCCCTGTTGATAAGGCTACTGCTACTTGATATAATTGTGAAAAGATAGGACATTTTGCTAGCGAGTGCAGGTCAAAGAAAGTCTCTAGACCCTCGGCTTTTCCCAAGAAAAACTTTACTTACAGGACTAGAGATGAAAAATACCAAAACCTGAAAGAAAGGTATTCAAAGCTGAAAACCTTAAAGAAGAAAGGCAAAGGCCTTATGGCTTACTATGATTGGGCTGCCTCTGACGAAGAAGAATCATCTGACTCTGAAGATGATGATGAAGCCAATCTGTGTCTCATGGCCAAACTTGAAGATGAGGAAGAAAATTCTGACATTCCCTCTACTTCAAACTCTGCTACTCAGGTATCACCTTCCTTCTTTACCAATATTTTAAATATTGATGAAGTTGATAGTCTTCGAAAGATCGATCTCTTGACTAGAAGTTTATATGAAGCCATGAATGGCAAAACTGTGGTTGAAAATCAAAACCTTGATCTCGCTGAACAACTTAAAAACTTTCACCTTCAAATAGAAAATCTTTCTAAAATTGAAGAAGACTTTAAAGATCAAGTTCACTTTAATCAGCTAGTCAAAATCGAGCGCGAATAAGCTATCGCTGCATTAAAAGCTGAAAAAGCTACTGTTGATGGTTGGTATAATTCCTCAACAAAGATCACTGAGATAATTAAGTCTCAGATTCCTTTGAGTGATAAACGTGGTCTTGGTTACAAAGCTGATACTCAAGAACCAACCACTGATCGTTCCATGCTCTTATTTGGAACTTTCGTGTCATCAATCGCTGATACTTCATCCTCTCAGTGTTCCTCTTCTAAACTACCTATTCCTGAGGAAATCTCTACCTTAACTTCTAAAGGTAAAGAAAATTTTTTTAATCCAAAACCTACCTCAGTCTTTAAAAACAAAGGTAAAGGAATTATTTTTAATCAAAATCCTCAGAAGGGTACCTCTGTACCAAAGCTGAATGCTACTAAAGCTTCTGTGACTTATCCCTCTGGTTCAAAGAATAAGATCCCTGGATTTATTCAGCATGGATCTATTCAGCGATCTATTCCTAGAATCAAAGTGGAAATCATTGGTAAGAAATCTGAAGAACTGAATGTTCCTCCCATTTCAAAAGCCAATAGCTTACTTGGTGCTGGTCCTTCTAATTCAAAATCAAAAGCTCAGCATGCAAATGGTCCTAGAACTACTTTTGGTTATAGGAAATGTTATCATTGTGGACTTACCAATCATGTTGCTAGTAAGTGCTCCACAGCCACCCAAGCTGAAAAGATAGCTAAGGTGAAAATCATTGCCCCCAAGGCAAAGAAGACCACTGAGGTTAAGAAATTAACCAAAGTGAAGACCGACAAAGATGAATCTTCAAATGCTGCGAAGACTGCTGAACCTTCCACCTCCTCTTCTACCCCCACTGACAAGTGTGTACACATGGTTAAGTGGGTACCCAAGACAAACTAATCTTCCTTTGTAAATGAAGGTTAAGAAGGGTATCTGGTATCTCGATAGCGGATGCTCTAGACACATGACTGGTAAGAAGAACCTGCTCACTGAGTACAAAGAAGAGAAGGGTCCCTCTGTAACTTTCGGTGGAATTGGAAAAGGACATACCCGAGGGTTTGGTGTACTCTCTAATGGTACAACAACCTTCAGAAGAGTCGCATATGTTGAAGGGATGAAGCATAATCTTCTAAGCATCAGTCAACTTTGCGACATGGATAACAAGGTAATCTTTACCAAGGAATCCTACTTTGTCGCTGACAAAAAGGAGAAGATAGCTCTTAGTGGTTATCGTTTGGAAAATGTTTATGTAATAAACATGGACTCAACAACCACTGAGAACTCCTGTTTCTTCTCAAAAGCCTCATCTGATGTCAACTGGCTATGGCATAAGAGGCTCTCTCATCTCAACTTCAAGACACTATTTCTTCAAAAGAGTTAGTCACTGGTCTACCTCAACACTCATACGCCAAAGAGTCCTTATGTTCAGCGTGTGAGAAAGGCAAGCAGACCAAAGCAAGCTTTAAGTCAAAGCAAGTTTCCTCAGTGTCATCTCCTCTACAACTTCTCCATATGGATTTGTTTGGCCCTGTTAACAAACAATCCATCGCTGGAAAGAAATATACACTGGTCATAGTTGATTAATTCTCTCGATATACATGGGTTATGTTTCTCCGTTCTAAGAGTGACACTCCTGAAGAACTCATCACCTTTGTTCGGAAGATGGAAACCCTGAACAACTTGACCGTTCGCTCAATAAGGAGTGATCATGGGACTGAATTCAAAAACAGTTCTCTTGATTCCTTCTTTGAGAGTAAGGGTATTTCTCACAACTTTTCTTAAGTGAGAACACCGCAACAAAACGGAGTCGCTGAAAGAAGAAATAGAACTATAATTGAAGCTGCACGTTCAATGCTCAGCGATTCTCACCTGCCTACTCAGTTTTGGGCAGAAGCTGTCAACATTGCTTGTTTTACGCAAAACAGGTCGCTGATAGTCAAAAGATTTAATAAAACAGCCTATGAACTTTTTCATGGGAGAAAGCCTTCAATTAGCTTTCTTCACATCTTTGGTTGTCAGTGTTTCATACTGAACAACAGAGATGCCCTTGGAAAATTTGATCCTAAGGCTGATGATGGAATCTTTCTTGGATACTCCTCAGTCTCCAAAGCCTTCAGAGTCTTCAATCGAAGAAGACAAACTGTTGAAGAAACTATTCACGTCACTTTTGACGAATTCCGTTTAGCGAATTCTCGACCTTCTGCTGATACTGAAGAACTGAATCAATGGATGTTTTCACATCTCGGTGATTCAGAAGATATTCCCACTCCTCATACTCATAACATTGAAAATGATGATCCTACTATCATTCCAAACATGCAGAATAGTGAAGCTGAAACTTCATGGGTCTCAGCTGTTCCTTTAAACACTATGCCTACTTCTAAACCAAATGTCTCAGACATTCCATCTACTTCTCAGCAATCAGTGAATGTGATGACATCTGCACCTACTCCTCTCTTGGCTGATATTCCAGAAGTTGCTGAAGCTTCATCTTCAGCCCCTCCAGTTCAGGTTGAGTCAGCGATTCATGATCCGGCTCAGCGATGGACTGTCAATCATCCCATTGATCAAATTCTTGGTGATCCAAACGCTGGTGTTCAGACTCGACGAAGTGCAGGTAATATTTGTTTATTTGTTAACTTTATTTCTCTGATTGAACCAAAGAAAATAGATGATGCCCTCAAATATCCAAACTGGGTCAGCGCTATGCAAGAAGAGCTGACTGAATTCGAAAGAAACAAAGTTTGGAATCTTGTTCGAAGACCAACTGACAAGACAGTGATAGGCACTAAATGGGTCTATTGAAACAAGTTGGACGAACATGGAACTGTAACCCGCAACAAGGCTCGACTTGTTGCTCAGGGATACAGACAAGAGGAAGGTATAGACTACGACGAAACATTTGCTCCAGTAGAAAGACTAGAATCTATTCGTCTATTCTTAGCATACGCTGTACATAAAGACTTCAAAGTATATCAAATGGATGTTAAGTCAGCATTTCTCAATGGAAAGCTGAATGAAGAAGTCTATGTGGAACAACCTCCAGGATTTTCAGATCCTAAGCGTCCAGGTTATGTTTATAAACTGGATAAGGCACTTTATGGCTTAAAGCAAGCTCCACGTGCATGGTATGACACTCTATCCTCTTATCTCCGAATTGAAAATTTTGAGCGAGGTAAAATCGACAAAACTCAATTTTTCAGAATAGTAAAAGGTCATATCATTCTTGTTCAGATATATGTTGATGACATTATATTTGGTTCTACTAACCCTGACCTTTGTACTCGTTTCACTGATAGAATGAAAGAAGAGTATAAAATGAGTATGATGGGTGAGCTAACATATTTCCTTGGTCTTCAGATAAAACAGAATGAAAAAGGAACTTTCATTAATCAGGGAAAGTATGTTAAAGATATGCTGAAGAAATTCAATTTAACTCAGAGTTCAGCTATGAAAACCCCTATAGCACCACCGCTGACACTAAACAAGGATTCAAATGGAATATATGTTAATGTCACGCTGTACCGTGGGATGGTCGGCTCTCTCTTGTATCTTACAGCTAGCCGACCCGATATTATGTACGCAACTTGTTTATGTGCACGATATCAAGCTGAACCTAAGGAATCTCATATGATCGCTGTAAAGCGAATCTTTCGTTACCTTAAGGGTACTATGAACCTAGGTCTTTGGTATCCCAAAGATTCAGGGTTTGATCTAATCGCCTATTCAGATAGTGATTTTGCAGGTTGCAAATTGGATAGGAAAAGCACCACAAGAGGCTGTCAGCTCCTGGGTGGAAAGCTGGTGAGTTGGACATGTAAAAAGCAAAACTCAGTGTCCACCTCAACTGCTGAAGCTGAGTATATAGCCGCTGGAAGCTGTTGTTCTCAGGTCTTGTGGATGAGAAATCAACTACTAGACTATGACCTTCAGCTCTCGAAAATTTCAATCTATTGCGACAGCATAAGTGCCATCGCTATAGCCAACAATCCAGTGCTACACTCAAAGACCAAACACATTGAAATCAGGTATCATTTTATCAGAGATCATGTGATGAATGGTGATATAGAACTTCATTTTATCCCAACTGACTATCAGTTAGCTGATCTGTTCACCAAACCTCTTGATGAGACAAGATTCAACTTTCTCATCAGCGAGCTTGGAATGCTGAACTTTGAAGAGTAAGATCTTTAGTGGTTCACATTTGATCAGCGATAGGATAAAACAATTATATAACCCATTCTATCATTTTCTCTCTGAACATAATTGATTCGCTGATATCAAGGTATGTTTTCTCTCTTGCTCGCTGACGTTCGCATATGAATGTAAGATTTCAAAACAAATTGCATCGCTGAATATCTCTTCCTTAACATCGATACTTTGAAATTTCTTAAGCTAACACTAATATTTCTATTCAGTGCTTCATATTTTTCAAAATCGTCCCTGAGCTTTCAAAACCTCAGAGACATCCTAAAATATGAAAGGACGTTTGTGACATCATCACAACGGATAAACCCTGGCACGTTCTTTTTCTGACACACGTTTGCACTTTTCGTTTACCATCCATTCAAATGCAAACACGTGTCCGTGTCATGATGAAAAAGTTTCCCGCTCTAGTTTTTCTCTCTCCCAAATATCTCTATATAAACTATTTCGAGTTTATATTTCTCCTTTACGCGAACTTCTTCTCCAAGCAAGAAAAAGATTTACTGTTGCTTATTTCCAGAAATCTGTTCATCTTCTTCATCAATTACCAGGTTAATATTCTTATTATTTACCTGCATAACTTGTTTCTGATCTTCTTATTGCTTTTAACAGATCAAACAAAAGAAACCTTTTCTAAAATGAAATCATTTCTTTCATGGTTTTATGAACACAACCTTTTCATGGTTGTTCTTCAAGTTTAAAACTCAAAATCTTAAACTTGTTCTTCATTCGTTTTTCCAGAATCCTTATCTAAAGGAAAATGGAAAACAAGACTATTTCTGGGTTTGTTTTTCTTTTTTCAAAACAAGAAAACCCTAATCTTCATTAAGACATTTCTGTCTGAATGAAATGGACAAAAATCGGAAAACATCTTATTGGAAAATCTTTCACATTAAGACTATTCTTTATATATGTTCATGGTTGATATGTTAAACAGAAAATGGCATCTTCTACTCCTGCTCCTACAGCTGAGAAATCCACGACTGCAAAGAAACTGACTCTTGTCAAAACTCCTCAGGTCAAGTTCAAGCTTGAGGAAATAGATTTTTCAAAATCGAACAACCTTCATGCGCTTTTCGAGTTTCCTCCTCGAAAGCAAGTCACACATCTGGATGATGCTGTGAACTACCTAAAAACATGTTGATTATCCACAGCCCTGACCATTACACCCCCTGCTCATCAATTCCTACTTTCTCAGTTCTGGTATACTGCCAGAAGAGCTCAGGTACCCCATGCCAAAGACCCAACGAAGATCGTTGACTCTATTCTTTGTGACATAAAATTTGGCACCACCAAAATCAATCCTGCCATAATTAGGAAAGCACTGAGCCTTCCTACCTCTACCAAAGAAAACCGCTTTGTCCCTCTCCCAAACCACAAAAACCATGCTGATAGGGAAGCCATCATTGCATTCTTCGATGCAATGGGTTACGCATGGGACACTGGAAGGGACAAGAAGCCTGAGAAGAAACTGACAATGATCAAGAAGTCTAAAATGCCCAGCGAGATGAACTTCATCTTCGCACACCTGATAAGCTGCATGACAACGAAGAGTGGCTCCTCTGATCAAGCTGCTCAACCTCAGCAAGCAATGGGCTATGCATTGCTGAAAGGTCTAAATGTTGACTGGGCCTCGATCATCTACGAAGACCTTGCGTTCAGAGTAGATATGGCTGATAGATCTGCATGGATTCCTTATCCCAGATTCATCAGCGCCGTTTTTCAACTTGGACTTGGCGACAAGTACCCAACAGAGGGTGATCTGAGACTCTCTCAGGTTGGCCCTAAGGTGCTCGACTTTAAACCGCTGGAAAACGAGGTACGTCTTTCTACTCTCTTATCTCTTCTCAATCCTCCTTCTTCTACTTCTGCAGCTCATTCAGTGGAAATCCCCATCGCCGATACCCACGCTGCACCCTCCACTCCTTCTCGAAAAAGGAAACACTCAACTTCCCAACTTGGTTCCAAAAGAATCAAGAAAACCAAGGAGCAACCCCCCAGCATTCACACGCTGAAGACTCCACAGCTCATCTTGAAGAGCTGAGGGAAAGTTCAGTGGTACGCTCTGCCACAGCTGATCAAGACACCCCTTCCATCCCAGCTTCAGCGTCTCTAAACGCTGAAGTTATAAACTTGGAAATGAATCTACCTCCTTCAGCCTCTCTACAGACTGAAGTGATTCTCAGCGAATCCGACGCTGAACCCCGCACCCAACCATCATTCTCAACCATCATTCCTCCTACTCAATCTTTGGACTCTCCACCAATTTTCCCAACTTTCTCAGGGACACCCTTCATCGTACATGACTCAGCTGCAAACACTATAAATACGATGATGGATGCAAACTTAGGATCTGCAGGCACCTCCATGCGCCAAGGTACTCTTGAAGGCGACATGGAATATCATTCAGGACACAAAGGGTTCGACAACTTCGCCAACCCGCCTGCAGGTATATACATTATCCCAAACACTCTCTCTACCCCAAACTTCTTAGCTTTCCTCTGTTCATAAGTTAATAACTGTTTCAGGTCCTAATTTGGGGGATATCAACACCTCCCTGAAGGCCCTGGAAACAAAGGTGGAAAATTACAACACCACTCTCTCCACGAACTCTTCAGCGGTTACAGACGCTGGAGAGAAACTCAAAAAGCTGACCGAGATCGTCGATACAAAAGCCTCCAAAACTGATCTGGAGAAGGTGGATGGTAGCATTGCTCAATTTGCTACCACCCTCGCTGACAATTCAACCGCCACCACTTCTCTTTCAACAAACTTCACCACTCTGTCCAATGAAGTCACGTCATTGAAGACAGAGGATGGTTCTCTTAAGGGTGAAGTTTCCACGATCAAGGCTGACGTCTCCGCCGTCAAAGAAATTGTTCAGAAAGTGCTCGATCGCCTGAACGTCCCAACTTCTAATTTTACTCAGGTCGATCGCTGTAACGACCCAATCTAAATAAAACATACATAGCATTAATATTAACCAATTACAAAACTGGGTCCATAAAATTTCATTACATCTGTCTAAAATAACTTAGGCTGGCGGAAACAACCTATACACAACTGAGAAATACTAAAAGCAAGTTATAGTGTCTCTACACTATTCATTCTTCATTCTGCTAACACCCTGCTTACTTGCTATAGCCTTCCTGTACCTGCTTACCTGAAAAGGTTTTTATTTGAAAATGCGAGGGTTAGACCATAAGGTCTAGTGAGTCCCTCCTAACAGTTATCAAAACATTTAAAACAGTTTATCTTTTCAGCATAAAACATTCATACTCAACACGTTAAAATCATATACGGACTAAAGTCCGCCTCCTCGTAATCTGACACCCTGAAGCCACCCGAAGGTGACAACGAGTCAGCCTCATGCTGCCTTGCGGAGCCTCGCTCCTGGCATATAGGGACCTCCCTTCCCGCACGAGAGCTGGCGGAACGACTCTCCCGTCTTTGCCAGTTTACGTCTCCTTGATGTATGCATACATTCTACATAAAACTTTAAACAACTTTCATGCAATTAAAGCATAATAATAAAGCATGGAAATTCTCAACATTCATAACACATTTTGAAAACACTTTAAAAGCCACACATTTTAGTTTAGAAAACTCACCTGAGGTCCAGATTATAAATGTTTACTCGTGTCGATCACCTCAACATGAACCTACAATTTACACCCATCACATAAATTGGGCTTTCATTAGTAATCCACTTCTCAACTTAATTTATTAAACCCCTACTTGACTCACTTGATTAAACTACTTATTTTTAACTCTCGGCCACCTCTAGATTATACTCATACCAAGCCAATACGCATCAACTTTCGGTCCACTTAGTATCGACCCAAAAGAAGAATTGCACTAAGTAACACTTTGATCCAATGAGGAAACAATCCCATCGCCCCAACTATTTAATTAGACTCCACTAACAATTGTGAAAAGAGGATCTCGGTTCACTTACTAGAATTCGAATCCATAATTAATTAATAAACCGAATCCCACTAGTATTAACAAATCATACCATAACTAATTAATAAATCGAAGTCCACTATAATTAACAACCTACACATCTCGGTCCAAAATATGAGTAAATCAGATCCACTAACAATTCTAACAATTTGGTCCAAATAAATATCAATCCACTTTTGATTATAAAGTTTGCAAGGTCCAATTTAAGTAGCTAAGACACCGGCCCACGTGACTTACCCCAGATTAAATTAATTCTAATTCGGCTCCACTATATTTAATTAAATCTAACCTCAAATCCACTATAGTTAATTAAACAACAATTTCGGTCCACATGAGGTTTCGATTCCAATTAAAATAGTCATTCCGTCCCTTCTCTTAAATTTACAATCCGGTCCAACAATTAAATCGATGAGGGTTGAGCCAAACCTCTAAATCTACACGTTTTCGACGACAAAACATCTTTTATAAACTGATACAAATTATATCCTAACCAAGAGCCCACAACCTTTGATTTATCTTGACAATATGAATTTGAAATCAAGACTCTATATTAACACTGTTATTTGGTTTCTCAGATTACATAACTAGGTGCAACTTAGAAACCTAACAAATCTAACATAACGCGAAAAGAGAGCAATGCAATGGAAGGGTTTCTTACCGGAATAAAACCACACGAAATGGAGAAAAACTGCTGTCTAGAGCTCCGGCGACAACCACTGCCGGCCACCGCCGGCCGCCACCGGCCACCTTCTCCGGCGCCGGCGAAACCCCGCCATCTTCTCTCTCTCATCGCCTATCTCTTCCTCTCACAGTCTCCACCTCCTTCTCGATGCTCTCTCTCTCTCTCTCCTCGGTTGTATCTCTCTCTCTCTCCGGCTGTATATCTCTCTCTCTCCGGCTCCTTCTCTCTCTCGCCTGCGTTCCCTCTCTCTCGCCGGCATTCTCTCTCCCCCGTCGTCCCTCTTTGCCGGCTGCACACACAAAACACACACACAAGACACACACACAAGTTCTTTCTTCTTTCTCTCTCACGCAGTCTCTCTCTTGCTCGTCGGTTTCTCTCTCTCACTCTCCGGTTGTCTCTCTCTCTCTTCTCCTCTCTCTCGACTTGCAGGAAGAACACCCACCTGACATTGCTTTCTTTCTAGACTCTCTTTTTGTCTATCCCCATGTCCAGCCACCACAACCCTACACTAACCCTAGGAATAAGAAACTGTTTTCTTTCTTTCCAGCACCTCAACAAAATAAGGGGATTGATTCCCATTTTCACTCTTAACCCCAAACTTGTGAAAAATGACCAAATAAAGCCCATAGCTTTCATTCGTCTCTAATTAATTAATTTGGGTTATTACAATCTCCCCTCCTAAATGGAATTCCGTCCCGGAATTCACTCTGAAGACAACCGGTGTAATTGGTTATCAAAGCTTAAATCCCAACCCCCGGAATGAATCCTTCTAATAACAAAACAATAACAACATACTTTTCCCGCCTTGGTCGCGCAACTCTGATTACACTCCCAAACTATGCTTATACTCGCAACATACCGTCATCCCAATCTTCCTACCTAGATTTATCGCGACTAATTCTTTGATGAACAGGGTGCCATTCTCAAAGACACATCCTCCATAATCCTCGTACTCCTTCTCACAATTTACATTATGCAAATAGAGGTTGTAAATATCTCAATGCTTACAAATCCCTAGTTGCTCTTATCTGATTCTTGACTACAATAACAATATTCGAACTCGACTGCCCTTCTCTGCTAGTGCAATATAACTACTAACCCTTACCACACAAAGCAGTACAATTCCTTCTCTTGGTCGCGAGCAACTTTAACTTGACCAACTCATTTCAATTCTAATTATCAACCTATATCAAGAGTTAAACTCCAATCGAGATGCAATTCATTTCGTTCTATCAACCATAATTTGTCCTAGTTAACCACCTAATATTATAACCCAGCATCGCATCCCAAAATACTGGTATTCGCAAAATCCATCAATTGAAACTGATTTCTTAACTAACAACTCCCACTGAGTAACTCAAAAATTCCAAAATTTCAAAATAAATTGAGAATTACTTATCCCATCACTATCAACAACTTCTCACCTTAACATATCGATTCTCCCATATCAGTTCTTAGTAAAAATCTCTATAGAATTGCAACACATCTTGTAACATCAATTAAATGCCATTACTTAACAATTCCATAACATTTTAATCAACCAATCAAAGGCTTATACATCTATCATGGCATTTCCAGTCTATTAATGCTTACATTACCATTTTGATCCACAAACATCATCGTGCCATACGATAAACTTTAACCAACTTTCCAACTAATTCCTTCTAGGATCATTCCTTCACACATAAGGAACAATTCATGCTCTTTAGAGATTTAGCACTTACTATAACACAACATGGCTAACACACTCTTCATCCTCTTTAAACTTCTAATGACCTCAACATATGCCTACTTAGCGACTATTACAACCAAAAACACTTGGTTTCTCCTTTGGGGTAATCTACCACCACTACTCCGTCCTTCCATCTCGATCATAACCGCACCAAAAGTCAACTTACTCTCTACGTGTTCCAACAATCTGATTAATAGGTCGTACATCTCATCCGAAAACTCCAAAAGCTTCTAATTGATGCTTTCTCTCCTCTAACATCACCTCACTACGATACTAGCTAGTACATTTAACATTTGAAATCAACACCCTTACAACTGTACCTTCCTTGCTCATAACATCACACTGCGGACCAACCTCTCACGGTCATTCGTCCATAATCCACACTTTCCTTCATGTTCTTCCGTATACTACAACCGTGTCTATCTCACTACGTAGTCCTTTCCCAACTCGCTGAACTATAATCCGCGAGTTCTCAAACAGCTCACACGCAACCATTCTAGTTAGCTCCTCGCGATCCGAGCCTTTACGAAGACACACCACTTTTCTTACTGACTGCTAAAATCTACACACCTGCTTCGCCCGAGTTACATACCTCATCATCCTACGAACCCTCCACTCTTTGTAAATAGAATGCTTAGTCAAACAATAACTTCTCTTCCCCTTAGAACCCCTATACGGTGTTCTATCAACTCTCAACTTTCTACTTCAAGTCTTCGGTCTCGGCCAACGTACACAACTATTGGCTTCTACAACAACAGATAGTCCGCAACTACTTTCTTAACTTATTCTTAAACAAGGGTTCCTTACGGAACCTAATTCTTCCAACATACCCTAATCACCTTCATGATCGGTTTCCCTCTTTTCGAAACATACTCATGTAATGACAACATTACAAGCTTACCTCGAACTCATATTTCCACGCCAAAGGTATTTCATTCTTCCTCACCACACTACTCATAACGAGTTGTTAAAATCATCACCTTGAAGGCTTTAGGTCCTTCCGCTAGACACAACCGTCCCTTGACAACCGTACTCCCAGTTACCGAACAAGGTACAGACCCTCCTACAATTGACACTATAATTCAATTCTGACTCATTCACTGATCAACTCTCTCCTTGAACACCTACAAAAATTACAAACGTCCTTCCTGATTGACCAACAACTTTCTACTCTCTGAGTTCTTTCTTAGCTTTAAAACGCCACATCCCACGACCTAGTGAGTTCATAGCCTTCATGCATGACACACAATATATATAAATCATTTCGTACGTTTCATCAGTTTAAATAAACAACACTTGAAAACATCTAGGGTACACATGCCCCCATCACTCTTATAAATTTGATGCACCGCACAACGATCTCGAGAATCGTTCGCATGCAACTTTCCATAAACTTAATCTTACTCCGACCGAACGGCGTTATTACGACAGTATCATATTGCATGAAAACCTTTCCATTGACACCATTCTGGAAGAATTACCGACACAAAGCAAATCATTCGGTTCTCACACTCACTTGCATGATATCAATAAAACAATAGGTATTTGATTGTAAAAGTTTTGGCTGGCAAACGTTTTCCCGACCTTTTTGTAACAATTTAGCTTACCATAAAAATGTGGAATACTTTGCAAATCGTTATACTCAAAACTTCAATGTGCATCGTGGATGAAACCACCCTTTTCTTTAAACATACGTGTGCACTTTCTGACTCGTTTTCGATTAAAATTCATATTTACCCATTTAACTTAACTCGTGAAAATTTCGGGTTACAATAAAGAACACCATGCATGAGATTCTACTTACAATTGAAGGCTACTCTCTCAACTAAGGTCAATCGCTTTACTTTCACAGTTTACCTTTGACACTTTCCCTACTACCACGGTCGCTCTCTCGGTCATGCAACAACTTGCTGAACACGCTTTCCACATTTCGCTTACTCAACCCCTTTCATACAATTTTGTTTTAAGCAACTATCTCACTTTCCCTTTCTACATGGTTTCATTTCACTATATGCATCATATTTCATTAACTCTGCCATTTAAAAGCTCGATTAAATAAATAAATAAATAAAAAATTTAAGTTCTATAACACTTTCAAAATTTCGACACTGATCTTTCTTACCATCCCGTCTGACCTATCCCATGATTTCTAGAACTGGGACCCTCCCGAAACAGGGGTCTTACTCAACTCAAACTTTCCCCATATTCGAGTCTACGAAGAGCTACCTCTAGACAATTCATAACACTCTATGCATTATTTCTTCTTTACGATGTATACATACATCACATCATAAATGATCCTTTACGATATCTCCCGACTATGGGTCTCAATCTACTTCTCAAGGATCTTACTGACATTCTCCAGTACCGGCACGCGACATAAACACTAGCTTTTGACTACTATCGGAATAATAAGGCAGGTTGAGCACATACATGTACCTGTAAGTTCGCAATTACACTGGCCAGGTGGAATTTCAAACTTACCTTACATGACAGTCCTCAGTACCCTATTATTCCTATCTCTATAATAGTGTCCTCCTAACGCATTTCCTATTTCTCAGTTGTGATTTCTACTCCCAAGTTTAAGTTTAGGCCCGTCCGGTCACCTAAATCCCTTAAACTACGGCTCTGATACCAACTGTAACGACCCAATCTAAATAAAACATACATAGCATTAATATTAACCAATTACAAAACTGGGTCCATAAAATTTCATTACATCTGTCTAAAATAACTTAGGCTGGCGGAAACAACCTATACACAACTGAGAAATACTAAAAGCAAGTTATAGTGTCTCTACACTATTCATTCTTCATTCTGCTAACACCCTGCTTACTTGCTATAGCCTTCCTGTACCTGCTTACCTGAAAAGGTTTTTATTTGAAAATGCGAGGGTTAGACCATAAGGTCTAGTAAGTCCCTCCTAACAGTTATCAAAACATTTAAAACAGTTTATCTTTTCAGCATAAAACATTCATACTCAACACGTTAAAATCATATACGGACTAAAGTCCGCCTCCTCGTAATCTGACACCCTGAAGCCACCCGAAGGTGACAACGAGTCAGCCTCATGCTGCCTTGCGGAGCCTCGCTCCTGGCATATAGGGACCTCCCTTCCCGCACGAGAGCTGGCGGAACGACTCTCCCGTCTTTGCCAGTTTACGTCTCCTTGATGTATGCATACATTCTACATAAAACTTTAAACAACTTTCATGCAATTAAAGCATAATAATAAAGCATGACAATTCTCAACATTCATAACACATTTTGAAAACACTTTAAAAGCCACACATTTTAGTTTAGAAAACTCACCTGAGGTCCAGATTATAAATGTTTACTCGTGTCGATCACCTAAACATGAACCTACAATTTACACCCATCACATAAATTGGGCTTTCATTAGTAATCCACTTCTCAACTTAATTTATTAAACCCCTACTTGACTCACTTGATTAAACTACTTATTTTTAACTCTCGGCCACCTCTAGATTATACTCATACCAAGCCAATACACATCAACTTTCGGTCCACTTAGTACCGACCCAAAAGAAGAATTGCAATAAGTAACACTTTGATCCAATGAGGAAACAATCCCATCGCCCAACTATTTAATTAGACTCCACTAACAATTGTGAAAAGAGGATCTCGGTTCACTTACTAGAATTCGAATCCATAATTAATTAATAAACCGAATCCCACTAGTATTAACAAATCATACCATAACTAATTAATAAATCGAAGTCCACTATAATTAACAACCTACACATCTCGGTCCAAAATATGAGTAAATCAGATCCACTAACAATTCTAACAATTTGGTCCAAATAAATATCAATCCACTTTTGATTATAAAGTTTGCAAGGTCCAATTTAAGTAGCTAAGACACCGGCCCACGTGACTTACCCCAAATTAAATTAATTCTAATTCGGCTCCACTATATTTAATTAAATCTAACCTCAAATCCACTATAGTTAATTAAACAACAATTTCGGTCCACATGAGGTTTCGATTCCAATTAAAATAGTCATTCCGTCCCTTCTCTTAAATTTACAATCCGGTCCAACAATTAAATCGATGAGGGTTGAGCCAACCTCTAACTCTACACGTTTTCGACGACAAAACATCTTTTATAAACTGATACAAATTATATCCTAACCAAGAGCCCACAACCTTTGATTTATCTTGACAATATGAATTGGAAATCAAGACTCTATATTAACACTGTTATTTGGTTTCTCAGAATACATAACTAGGTGCAACTTAGAAACCTAACAAATCTAACATAACGCGAAAAGAGAGCAATGCAATGGAAGGGTTTCTTACCGGAATAAAACCACACGAAATGGAGAAAAACTGCTGTCTAGAGCTCCGGCGACCACCACTGCCGGCCACCGCCGGCCACCTTCTCCGGCGCCGGCGAAATCCCGCCATCTTCTCTCTCTCATCGCCTATCTCTTCCTCTCACAGTCTCCACCTCCTTCTCGATGCTCTCTCTCTCTCTCCTCGGTTGTATCTCTCTCTCTCTCCGGCTGTATATCTCTCTCTCTCCGGCTCCTTCTCTCTCTCGCCGGCGTTCCCTCTCTCTCGCCGGCATTCTCTCTCCCCCGTCGTCCCTCTCTGCCGGCTGCACACACAAAACACACACACAAGACACACACACAAGTTCTTTCTTCTTTCTCTCTCACGCAGTCTCTCTCTTGCTCGTCGGTTTCTCTCTCTCACTCTCCGGTTGTCTCTCTCTCTCTTCTCCTCTCTCTCGACTTGCAGGAAGAACACCCACCTGACATTGCTTTCTTTCTAGACTCTCTTTTTGTCTATCCCCATGTCCAGCCACCACAACCCTACACTAACCCTAGGAATAAGAAACTGTTTTCTTTCTTTCCAGCACCTCAACAAAATAAGGGGATTGATTCCCATTTTCACTCTTAACCCCAAACTTGTGAAAAATGACCAAATAAAACCCATAGCTTTCATTCGTCTCTAATTAATTAATTTGGGTTATTACAATCGCGAAGCTCTTGAAAAGATGAATCCTGCTATAACTGGCCTAGAAGTCAGATTAGCAAAGATTGAAAACTGTGTTGGGATCTCTGGCCTAGAAGACAGAGACCAAATACACACTGCTGCTGCTGAACAATCTGTTACCTCCCCCAACCATAATGTGGAAGAGGGGGAGAAGACTAAAGAAGACCTTCCCCATAATGCTGAAGGGGAGGGTATTGAACCTGCTGCTGCTGCTGCTGCTACTTCTACTTCACAACCTTAGGGAGTTGAAAACCCTGAGGAAACCGAGAAACTTCCCTCTGTATCTGAGGGGGAGCAACTCGATGAGCAACTTAAGGAAGCTGCTGCTGACGTGACCGAACCTTATGCGGAAGAGGTCGAGTCTGAAGAAGAAATTGAAGATGATGAACCTGTCGACATCTCTGATGAAGAACCATCATCATCCCCCAAAGATGATGATGATGACGATGATGATGACGACTTCTTCTACTTCCAGCCTGCTGCAAAAGCCCCAGCTCAAAAAGGGATCGAGATAAAAGAACCTTCGGGGGAGCGGACCAATACAAAGCCTGCAGCGTCTGAAGCTGACAAAGGCAAAAACAAAGGCCTCGCTGAAGAAGACAATCTGACGATCTTGCTTCAAAATCCAGTTTGTCAGGTACACTACCTTCTATTCCCTTACACTGCATCCCTCCTCTATCCCTTCTCAATCTCAATCCTTCTCTCCATAAAACCCCTATACACTTAACCCTATTCTTTTCTCTTTCTTCCCAACTTTTCTTACTTAAACGATCGCTGTGTTTCAGCTAGTCCTCTCCCCTGTTTGAGGATCCCGCTGAAGCTCCTACGACTACACCAGAAATAATCCCAGTCTTGGATTTAACCACTGAGACTGATGAACCTGAAGAACAAGAACAGCTGCTCTCTCACAAAAACAGACCCTCCTTGGCTTCTCAATAGCTAAGTGAAGGGGATCAAGAAAAAAGAGATGCAATGATCAAACAGCTCGAAGATCAGCGAATCATTCTTCCTCGTGACAAAATCCCTGCTCCCACAAAGTTCAGGATATCAAGGAAAGAATACGAGGATCATTTAAAAGCTGAAAGATTACTCGCCGAAAAGAAGAAAGCTGAAGAAAAAGATAAGGCTCTCGCCATCCAGGTTGTCCAACAATCGGTGAAAGACCCCTCGCTGAAAAGAACTCCCATTGATGTCCAACATCTGCTATGGGATGATGCCCAAAGGATCGTTGAAGAAAAGACTAAGGTATCTGATACGACTTTGAAATGGTATAAAGAAATGCTGAATTATCGATCTCGACCATCCAAAATCATCAAAGTAAACATCAGAGGAAGACTGTTCGTAGACGTTCCTGTTGTTGAAGTTGATGTATTCAGAGAAGACAAAACCAAGCAAACCTTCTATGCTGCTACTTTAGAGAAGTTTGGTTTCTCTGAATGGTTGGAAGTGAAATTAGCCATTCAGCAATCGCGCTCAAAGTTTAAGAGCCATGTCGAGAAAATTTTAAATACTCAGATCGACTTGGTTTCTTCTGCTGTGGATATTCCTCCTTCCACTCTTCTTCCTCCTCAACAAAGAAGAGTCTCTGCAAAGGAAAAGAAAGCCTCAGACTCAGGTCCTCCTATACGGAATGAAACAGGTATTGGTTTCTCTCGTGCTGAAGTTCTTGGTCCTAATGCTGACCTCTCAGCGCTTGACACCTCCCTACCACCTGGTGAAACTTTCATCCCTGGCAAAGTCGTAAGTGATCCCTATGGTATATTCTTTCTAGACTACCAAGGAAATCATCACTTTCAATGCATCTCTGAGCTTCCAATCACTCCCATCGAACAGCTCAGAGACCTCATATACTGGTGTGAAGTCAGACGCGACATTCAGGCACGACACCTCAAGCCCCTGATCTTTGAAGAAGCAAAGAACAAAAAGGATCAAGGTTTAACGGTCCCTGACTGGATGATTCCCACATCAAAGACCCTTGATGAACTTCTCATTAAGGAAGAACCTTTTGACGGATAGGATCGCCTTGTAATTCTTTCTATCCTTATCTGTCTACATCTTCTGTACTTGTAAATTTATTTGCTGTACTTGTAATTTTTCCACTTCCCTCTGTAATCTTTACGAAGTTTAAAGAAAAATTTCAGTGAATGTACTTTACTCCATCAGTACTGAAAAGATCCCAGAAAACAATAAAAGGGACAAATATTTTATGAGTTCTTTTTAACCTTATGTTTTCATTAAATAGCAATTTTCTCTATTGCTATGTTATAATCAAATAGGGGGAGATTGTTGATCCAAACCCTCAGTGATTTGATAATGACCATCTCTTAAACACCTGGTGAAAATTGTAAGTAAACAATATGTATTAGAGTTTCACTATCGCTGATAAGTACTAAGACTTTACAGTACCGCTGATAGGAACTCTCACTCTTTAGATTAGATATTCAGCGAACACTGTTCATCATCTTATAGCTCTGAGCCTGTTCAGTCTATGAGATGATCGCTGATAAGTTAGTTGTTTACTTATGATCCCTGAAGACAAGTTTCACGTCAACATATGTTCTACGCTGCAGTCGAAGATCGAGCTCAAGAACCAGCGACAAGTCTACTCATAAACTGATGCGGATATCAGCGAAGCAAGACCTGTCCATTCAACGTGAAGTATCAAGTAGAAGACTTCAGCAATCGCTGAAATTTATCATTCGTTGATAAAGATCTGACTCAACGAAAGCTGATCATGAAGTCTCCCTGCATGTTACTATTGTCTTACCTCCCTTGCACGTCTCCGTACGAACTGTCAGAACGGACATCCCTTTTGTCTGTAATCGTACAACAACTCTGATTCTACACTGTGCACCATGCGACTACTAAGGTTGTCTACAAAGGTCAATGACATGCAACCACTCAGCTGCTGCCACGTGTAAAGCCATACTGCCATGCATTAAATGCATGCAGTATATAAGAAGAACCTTACTTCAGTTTTGAAGTGTGCTCGGACCATCTTCTTATTTCTCTCTTATTGTTAAGTTATTATTCGTAATTTCTTTAACTCTTTCTAGTGCAAGAAACTTAGTGTTTCTCAAGACTTGTTTAGATTAGGTTTATCCTTAATCTTGTTCCGCAACAAGTTGTAAATTGTCTTGATTTATCAATAAACAATTTATTAAAGTAAAAATCGCGTGTTTGTATTCAACCCCCCCCCCCTTCTACAAACTTGTATAACCCTTTGGGACCAACATATATACACCTTCACAATGTTTTTGCTGTGAAGGTTCAGATTTTTTTACCTTCACAGTGTTTTGCTGTGAAGTTTCAAGTGTAAAAATATGGTCTCACCAAAACTGGTCGGTCTCACATGAGCCCAACCCTATATATATATATATATAAGGGGTGGGTTCAAACGAGAACGACAATTTACAAAATCATACATGATTCACATACAAAATCATATATGATTCACGCGAGTTTGCCTCGTCATGGCCAAAGTCGTCCTCGTCCATTTCTTTGTCTAATGTAAAATCACATGTGATTTTGCACATGATTTGTTGTTCTCGTATTTCTTAAATAGTTAGCATTCTCGTTGAACCTTCCTCTCTCTCTCTCTCTATATATATATATACATATATATATATACATATATATATACTTTCACAGTGTTTTTGCTGTAAAGGTTCAGACGTTTTTTACCTTCACAGTGTTTTGGTGTGAAATTTCAAGTGTAAAAACATGGTCTCACTAAAATAGGGCGGTCTCACATGAACCCAACCCTATACACACACACACACACACACACACACACACACATATATAGGCAAAGAATTGTGTGAGAAGTTGAGGTTAACGTGAAAGCGTGAGAAGTGAATCTGGACCGCTGATCACTTTTAATCAAATGTCATCCCATGGATTGTTGCTTAGAAGAGACTTGATCTAGTGCATCTTATGTCGGTGCATCTTATCCAAATGTACGTCTATTTCTCATACAACGGTTGATAACCATTTCTCACGTTAACCTCAACTTTTCACATGAAACAACCATATATATAGGGGCATGTTCAAACAAGAAGGCATTCAATTTGCGAGAATACGAGAAAGAATATGGACCATATAATCCATTAATTAAAAAATATCATAAATAAAAATGAAAAATAATTTCAAAATTAGGACAATTATCATTTTGAATTGTATAAATATCCATTGACATTTCATTATATCCGTTACATTTATTATTTTTAATTTTAATAAACTCATAATTTTCTATCAGATGTTATATAAATATTTTTCTTAGTACTCTTTTGATTAAAAAATAACATACTTTTCATCAAATATCGCATGTGATATCTACAATCAATTTATTATGTTTTTCATCATTTTTTCTTGATTCTTTGAATCTATATTTTAAATCACATGTGATTAAATTCTTTTTTAACATATAGTCCACTATGTGAATTAGATATCACATGTAATAAATTAATTTAATTCTAGCATGATTCTTTCTCTTTTAAATTAGTTTAATTGTAGCATAATCTAAAAAACAAGAAACTACAACACGAGATTAAATAAAAAATATTAATATAGATATAAAAGTAGAAAGAATAAAATAATTAATTTTTGTTATAATTTTAATTATATTATTAAGAACAAGGACACATATAATAAAAAATGGTTGTGACAAAATTTTTAACCATATTTGCTGAAGCAATTAAATCTAACATTTATGATACGTCATTAGTTTTTCTTTTTGGTCCTTAAATCTTTCACACACATATATATATATATATATATATATAGAGCGAGAGAGAGAGAGAGAGAGAGAGAGAGAGAGGGGGGGAGGGAGATAGAAAAAAGTATGGATGCAAAGATACGCAGAGAATGGTCGCTTTCTAAGCTTCCATGGCTGCTGCTGATGCTTCCTCTATTTCTAATCATAATCATAATTTCTGAATTTGCTATATTCATCTATCCTACACATTCTACCAACATATTTCTTAACAACCATTACACCAACACTTCCATTTTCAACTTGTCTTCTTTTCCAAATCCTCATAGAATTCTTCTATCCACTTTTCCAACCAAAAAACAGAGCAATCTGCAGAAGATTGAAGCAGGTTTAGCTCAAGCTCGAGCTGCAATTAAAAAATCTGCTTCAATGCCTAGAAATCAGTCGATTGAAGATCCAGACTATGTTCCATCTGGATCAGTTTATCGGAATCCTAACTCCTTCCACAGGTACGTTTCGCTTCAAAATTTGTACTACGATTAACCTGTTGTTAATTTTTTTGGTTCGTTTATCAATAATTGTCGTGATAGAAACGCTGTTTATGAGATAGGTTGCTTGAACCCACCGCCACCCAATATACTTGACAATAAATTAAATATCCTCTTTCAACTTTATTCTAAATATCCAAAAAAAATTAAATTTAAATATATCATTGACTTTAAAATGTATGATTTATTATTTTAGTTACAACTAAACTTTTATAATAATGTTAAATTATAGATAAAATACATTACGGAGTTTAATTTATTTCATATTTAAAGTAATAAATTTGTTATTTCTCATTTGATGTAACAAACCATTTGTTGTCATTTAATAAAATAGACTTTTTCTTTTTTCATTTATTGTAACAAACTTTTATTTTATTTTATACATGTTTTATTTAACGCATAACATGTATCACAAGCAGTAACAACTAGTATTATACTCGTCCGTTGGTCGGGTACACGACATGATTTTGATTTAGACTGCTATAAGAACCGCAAGTTGCACGGTAACGTGAGTAATTTGTTTAATGAGCGGAAGACTTTTTATATAAATATATGTTAGTTGTTAAATAGAATCACCAACAAATCGTATTCAAATTATTTGAAAAAGTTAGTATAATCTAATTAGTAAAAATTTAATATATATATATATAGGGGCAGGTTCAAACGAGAAGTTAAACCTTATGCGAGAATGCGAGAAGTGTTTAATCATATATGATACATAAGCTTAATCATATATGATTAAACACATGGCAATACATAGACGTTTAATCATATATGATTAAACACACCCACAAGCCATGTAATCATATATGAAATCACACTTCTCGCGTTCTCGCATAATGTTTAATTTCTCGCATGATCCTTCCTCTGAGAGAGAGAGATTTGTTAAAGAAAAAAGTTGTAAAATAAAATAAAATGAGTAACATTAAAGACGGGGTGTAAACAACTTATGCGTTGTTTATATGATTGATGATCTTCATGATTTTTTTAAAGAGGACGGTACTTATGCCAGATTTATTAAGAAATAAACAAATGTATACCTGAATGACACGGTTATAACGGTATGTACAAAAATATGTAAATAAGAACTTAGTCTATAAATGATATGAAAAGTATCAACCAATCATTAATACAGATAAATTACTATAGGGAATAATAATCCATTCCAATGGCTTCTTGACAACAAAACTACATCCTTAGCATTGACGCTCCACAACCCCTTTCATATTCTATAATAATAATAATACATATACACACATGTTAAAGGAAGAAGCAATGCAAAGAAACACCAAGTTACAACGCTTGCTATTGAAAATCTCTTTACTAAGTTAATTAAATAAATTGAATGAATAGAAAACCTATATCAACCACCTCTCTTATTCAACCTATCAGCCATACCGGTTTTCTTCAAGTAATCTGTTGGCCTACCTTAAGAAATCTTTCTTGTCTGCATAACAGAGTTAAATAAACTCTTTTTCTTTCGTTATTTAGAACCCTTAATAAAAAGCTAAAACAATCTTGTTTACATCACTAAATATACAATCATTATACACTGCCACTAACTTGTAAAGTTTATCCTCCTGCAACTGCAAGCACAAAGATCCAAAAACAATATATAGACAACAATACTTTCGTATAAAAGAAAAGTATTTGTGAGTCACTCAAACAAATATATTATACATGAGTATTTGTGAGTCACTCAAACAAATATATTATACATGTGTCAACTAATAACGTAACTACTAATCACAATTTACCAAAAACCAAGAATCTAAAGTATAAAATAAGCTACAAAAGATTAAATGAAGGAGATTAGGCATTGAATAACAAATGGTTTTAGAGAGAATGTATTATTTAATCACTACCCTCAAGCCATTCACTCCAACAAATGCAAAAACCTTGGGTTTTTCAATCCCGTTCGTCAATTGAATTGTTTGTGGAACAGAGTGGATTTTTCAAGGTAAAGGGTTGAAATAGAAATATATAAGTTCTCGTTACCAACTTTTTAGAAGAAGAAAAATCACCTTACACGGTGTTTTTTGTATAAGTGGCAATATGCTTAGAAAATGTATATGCAGTTGACTTTACTTCTATGACATCATTCGTTTTTCCAACCACTGGGTAGGTATTATTGGGAGAGGAATATGGTAAAACTAATCCATTACTATTTAATAAAAGCAATTACATATGGTGGCTTGTTTTTAAACCATACTCCTAAACATAATGCATAAAACTCATATGTTTCGATAACACACTATACGGGATCTTCGTTCAGTCTATAACCAAGTCAAGTGTCATGCACTCATCTTGAGACAAATATACTTAAAATGAGCATTACATTTTATTAAGATGCACAACCTAAGTTAGACTTATTGAAAGGGTAGACTATTATAAGATCACTTCATTCATTCTAGTAGGCATTAGTAAGTTTCTTAAACATATTTATAGATGCATAAAATAAAAAGGACCAAAAAAAACTCACAAAAGAGATGATCCCAAGCTGCAAGCTCCCGATAATTACAACCGAAAGCTTTCATATCAATATATAAGTTTAAGACTTGAAGACATAAAATTAAATTGTCAAGGTAATGTGTTACCCGGTGACAATAGTTGCTTCAAGGTCATCATGGTTCGACCCAACTGATTCATCAACCAAATCTTTCCATTTTCTATAACAATTAAAGCAAATAAAACTAATTTAAAAACAAAGCTACAATCAAACAATAATAAAATACATGATAATAATATAATATACAAAGATGAATCGTTAAATAAAAGAGATGTGCCTTCAAATCTTCAATATATTATGAATGTAAAACCTTTTTTTGCAGGAACCATGGCCCCATTAACGAATAGCCATCTGGAAAAAAATGTGACGAACATGGATACCAACTACCAAGTAAATTTATTTATTGAATATAGATAGATATTTACAATTGAAACGAAAGCATATATAAGTTATGACTAAGAAGCCAATAAAGTGCCAAATGGCTATATCTTTGTATTCCAATAACCATTATATCCCTCACTTAGAGAGTTTGGGGCCAACCTGCAAAGCTTACTCAAAACATGTCAGAAATAAAAGAGTTTGGTTAAAACAACCCATAAGAAACCCAATAAAAACACATTATAAACTATGATGGGTATGATTTACATACTACCTATCAAACAATATGGGAATTTCAACTATCTTTGAAGTGGCATGGAAGCATAAACACGTAAGGGGAAAGTTCATTCAGGGACCGTAATGCTCTTGTTTTATTCATAATGTGACTTTATATTGTTATGTTTTGATCTTATTTACATTCTAGATATTACTGTAACCGACTAACCTGTATTGGGGATCTATCATTATTTAAGGTTATTTCCTTATATGAATTATTGTTGGGATTAAAGAAGATTTAATTTAAACTTTTGGGAGGTGCAAACAAACTGAAAATTGGGTTCTTATGTGACTTTATATTTTTATTCTTTTGTTGTTATTTATATTTTAATACTATGATTGTAACCTACATTCATAATTAGTTGGAGGTTTTTTTTTAATATTTGAGGCTTATTCTCTAATCTTTGACAATGGGTAAGGTACTCAATAGGTTGCTAGAAGTTGAGGACATGTTGACGTGTTTCTCATGAAAGAAGAAATATAACCTTATTGCTCTTAAGAGACAAAGTTGAACAAACAGTACACCAACGAAGTGTTGCTATGTGTAACAATTGTGTTCATCTGTATCAAATAGTGGATTGGTCTAATGCAAGAGCAGAGGGGTACAATTGGTTCGTTTCAAGAATCCTTAGGATTCGATCATGGTTCAAGATTAAGTGACATAGGTGTCGTAGATCCTTTAATTTGCTGGGAAAACAACCTGCAAAACTTGCCAATCAAACCACCTATTGGATTATGTAACAACCCAACTCAACTACTAAAGCATAAACAACAATAATTAAATAACTCATCGGAACGGCCTCAAAATATCATCTTCATACAACGATTACATCAGAAGGTTGACAGAAACAACCTATTACACAACTGAGATTTCTAAAGACTATGCTTGGTGTACTAAGTAAAACTGCTTCTTTCTAGTCCAACGCTTCACGCTCACGCTTTCTCATTGCCCTTACTAGAGCCTTCTACTAAGTGCTTACCTGAAAAGGTTTAGTTTGGAAAATGCGAGGGTTAGACCATAAGGTCTAGTGAGTTCCCTCAAATTAACAGTCTCAAGCATTTTAAAACAGTTTATAACTATCAAAGAAACTTTACATAAAACTTTCACGGAGAATTCCGCTCCCGTAAATGGCACCCTGAAGTCACTCGGAAGTGACAACGAGTCAGTCTCACGCTGCCTTATTGGGTCACTCCCTCCCATGGCATAAACAGTACACCAACGAAGTGTTGCTATGTGTAACAATTGTGTTCATCTGTATCAATTAGTGGATTGGTCTAATGCAAGAGCAGAGGGGTACAATTGGTTCGTTTCAAGAATCCCTAGGATTCGATCATGGTTCAAGAATAAGTGACATAGGTGTCGTAGATCCTTTAATTTGCTGGGAAAACAACCTGCAAAACTTGCCAATCAAACCACCTATTGGATTATGTAACAACCCAACTCAACTACTAAAGCATAAACAACAATAATTAAATAACTCGTCGGAACGGCCTCAAAATATCATCTTCATACAACGATTACATCAGAAGGTTGGCAGAAACAACCTATTACACAACTGAGATTTCTAAAGACTATGCTTGGTGTACTAAGTAAAACTGCTTCTTTCTAGTCCAACGCTTCACGCTCACGCTTTCTCATTGCCCTTACTAGAGCCTTCTACTAAGTGCTTACCTGAAAAGGTTTAGTTTGGAAAATGCGAGGGTTAGACCATAAGGTCTAGTGAGTTCCCTCAAATTAACAGTCTCAAGCATTTTAAAACAGTTTATAACTATCAAAGAAACTTTACATAAAACTTTCACGGAGAATTCCGCTCCCGTAAATGGCACCCTGAAGTCACTCGGAAGTGACAACGAGTCAGTCTCACGCTGCCTTATTGGGTCACTCCCTCCCATGGCATAAACGGAACATCCCCCCGGCATGAGCACTGGCGGGTCTACCCCGACTTAGCCAATTTACGTCTATCACAATGTATGCATACATCTCACATAAACTTTCAACAAGTAAATCATGTAAATAAACATGTCATTTCTACTCATTTACTTTCTTTAGAAAACACGTCTAAAACACGTATTTTTAGTTAGAAAAACTCACCTGACGCTTTAGCAATTACGCTTCACGAAAACTTCAGATTTTTAGGGGAACCACCTATGATAATAAAAGAATAAGAATCATAAGTCTTAAGCTAAACCTCATCCCTGTTTGAACAGATTCCCCAACACTTGACTAAAATACTAAATCCAAAACCATAGTTTCGGACTTCCCAATCTGGACCCAAATCCGGATTCCGCTAACACCACTCCGGGCTCCTCTTCCGGATCCGGTCACATTCCGGATTTCGGGGTCACTTCCGGATCCCCACATCCGGATTCCGGTTCCGCTGTCGGTACATTTCCCACTCCGGATCCGGTCCATTCCGGATCCGGTCTCCTTCCGGGTTCTGATCCATTCCGGATCCAATCTCCTTCTGGGTTCCGGTCCATTCCGGATCCAGTCCCCTTCCGGATTCCGGTCCATTCCGGATCCGGTACTATTCCATTTTTCAGACCTGTCGCACGAAGCTTTTACGGTAGACAAAAATTAACTTAACTACCGTTTTATTCAATGTGCAAGGGCCGAAATTGTAGGAATGAGTGTAAGTAATCACTAATACACTACTAAACGATGGAATCGTAGCTTTACACCACCTAACATTGGTTAGGTCCTTGATTACACTAAGAACCCTAAAACATAAACTCTCCTGACACAACAGAAAATCATAAGATTAGGGAATTTACCTTTCCAAACCGATGCTTGAATTATCCAGATGAAATCCTTCTCTTGCTTTCTTCCAAGAACAAATTGCTACCTTGATTTCCTTCCTCTTGATTTCAAGAACTCAGCCGCTCTCAATGTGTAGTGTGTCTAGGGTTTTGTGCCCCAAAAATGTGATTTTATACTCTCCTCCCAAAGTTCAATTTGGCCCCTCCAAGTCTTTAGTTTTCGATTTCCTTCCGCTTTTATTACACTTCTTTAAATTTAGCTCGGTTATTACAATACCTCCCCCTCAAAAGAATTCCGTCCCCGGAATTCCATTGCCGAAAAGCTGAGGGTACTTGGACCTCATGTCCGCTTCTACTTCCCAAGTTGCCTCTTGTCCCTTAAGAACCGTCACTGAACCTTTACCAGTCCGATCTTCTTGTTCCTTAACTCAAAAATCTTGTTGTCCACAATCCCAACGGGTTCCTCTACGTAAGTCAACCTTTCACTTAATCTGATATCCTCCAATGGTATTGCCACCTCTGTCTCCACCAAACGCCTTTTTAAATTCAAAACATAGAACGCTAGGTGCACTCCCTTTAATTCTTCTGGTAACTCCAACTTGTAAGCTATTGTCCTTACTCGTCTTATAATGACGAAGGTCAACTCCTTATCGCCTGTATTCTTTGCAAGGTCGCCATTGTTTCAACTTCCAACATCTGCTCTCTATAATAGAGACGTGCATCACACGATGAATTCTTCCAAAATTTTCATCGGGCACTACAAGATCGTATACCATTTATCCAACTTTCATAACTTCGACGGATCCAAATACGTAGTCCACTTCACTTTTCTCTCGAATGCACCATTCCCAACTAAGGGGACGTCTTCCGCACCAAACTGCCCCTTTCCCAAACTCAAGGTTCAGAAGTCTTATGCTTTTCAATCCAACCATCTTAGTTCCACTCGGTTACCCAAACCGTTCTGATGGAAAACATAACCGTACACCATACTTTGGAACCGCCCTTAGTGGGTCATAACTTTGCTATGTCATGCAATCTTGTACTATATACTTGCAATCCCTCCGATCAACTATACCTGTCTACATACCATCTGTAACATCCCATCTGTAACATCCCAGGCCAACCGTATCAGATATTGTCCGCTTTGTCCACACCTGGGCTCATGGTTTTAAAACGCGGCTAATTAAGGTTCCCTCATACAACTTTACTTCCTTAAAAGAAGGAACTTTGCGGAATTCTCTGCCACAATAACGAGAATCTTTTACCAGGAAACAATCACTCTCTTGACAACTTGGCACAAGGCCAACCTTGAACATCCCAACAAACTCTCACCCAAGAGTTCCTTCATCGGATTACATGAAATTCTAGATTACATCTCCCAACCGACATTCGTCTATGCAGATAATACTCTTCTTCGAAACGCGTCGGCTACAGCTCATCAACCAATTCATATACCCCACACTTATACGTAGCTAATAGCAGGAAACCTCCATAATCCCTCATTGAAGTGTTCACCTATCCGAAATGATCTCATCCTGAAGACACACCAATTTCTCACTGTATTCCACAAACGTCCAATCATATATGACATAACCTCGGTTACCGTCACTCAACGAGGAGGAGTAACCATGTTCACACAAAACTATCCCCAATAGCTTATCACTGAACGACTAGTTCGTTTGAACATTTCTCACTACATCACCAACTCAAATCCAATGGTCCTTCATTCCGATCACCACATTCGATTACCTTTTTCCCCTTCTTTCCCGAACTTAAAATATACATAAATCTCCTTCCTCCATACTCTTTCCAGGAGCTTGCACACTTACCGATGACGATCTACACACATTACTCCACCTTTTCGGTGTTACTGCCAAACTTCTTGTTTCCAACCTACTCACTTATTTCGACATACTATCTTCACTTCCCCACGATACCGTGGAGCACCGCCCACCAAACATCACTTGCCCCTATCTTTCGACCTTTCCACATGCGTCGATTACACTTCCTTATTACTATGCATGACCAAACGGTTGCACCAAAATTCTAACTTCAGGCATCCAACCCAGTCATCCCAAATGACACCCGGTGTTCGAAGCCACTACACACTCCTTAATTTCTAAATTGTTACCTTCTCGGATAAATCCTTCGCAAATAAGAAACAATTCACATCCCTTAAAGATTTCGCATCTACTACACCACATCTTAAACTAACCCATCCAACCTCTTCTTTAAACTTTCAATGATCCCAAAATATACTTACTTAGCGACTCACCCAGCCAAAACACTTGGTTTCCATATTTGGGTAACCACCCACTACCGCTCCGTCATTTTATTCCGAGAATAGCCATATCCTAACGCCAACTTACACACCACGTATCCCAACAACTTGCTTAACAAATTGTATAACTCATCCGAAATCCCCGAAAAGGCTTCCATCTAATGCTTCACCTCTTCTAATCCACACATCACCATATCACTGGCTTGCACATTTATCTTGGCAAATGATGCCACTAACTCATCCATACATCCTCCACCCATAATATCATGCTGCAGACCAGGTTTCTCACGGTTATTTGCGCACAAAATCAATCTTGCCTTCATATTCACCTGCATATATAATCAAGTCTATCTCACTACTTTGTCTTTCCCCAAATCTAGATGAACCACGACTCATGATCTCCCAATTAACTCAACATATTCGTTTCTCGCTGGTTCATTGCGATCCCAAAACCATTACATAGACAGGGCACATCCCCTTACAGATCGATATAATCTATACACCCACTTCGTTTGTGCTAAATACCTTATCCTTTTATGAACCGTCCAAACCTCGTAAGTAGAACACCCATTCCAAAACAACAATCTTTCACCATCTTAACACCCATACAAGGTGGTCCACTATCGTGCGTGTATATATATATATATATATATATATATATATCTTTCCTAGACGATCTCCTGTGTCTACACACCAGAGCGATTTTCTCAACCTCCAACCTTCTGATTCAAGTCTTCGGCTTCCGACACCTTACACAGTTGCTGACTTCAACATCAATAGTCGACCTGATTATGCTTCCCTAACCTTTCCGGCAACAAGGGTTCCTAACAGAAACTAATCCTTCCGACATATGATAATCAACTTCATATTCCGACATCCTCACTTGAAGGGGAAAATTTCAAGACTTACTGGTACAATGCCACTATTACAAGATCACCTCAAAACTCATATTCGACTCCGAAGACATCTCATTTCTGCCTCTCAACACTACTCATAACGAGTTGCTAATACCAACACCTTGATGACTTCAAGTCCTTCCTCCGGACACAACCGTCCCTCGACATCTGTATCTTCAGTTACCGAGCAAGAGTACAAACTACCACCATATAATCATCGCCAAAGCCCATCTCTGACCTCTCCCACTGCTCACCTCTCTTCTTGAACACGAATGTCAAAATTACAAATTCACCCCTGGTTCATCCAACACCTCTCTACTCTCGGAATCCTTTCTTATCTTGAAATGTAAAAACTCTACGACCTAGTGAGTTCATAGCCTTCATGCATGACAATGCGATAAATAAATCATTTCGCACATTTTATCATTTAAAAGAAACGACACATGGAAACAGTTTGGGTACACATGACCCTAGTACTCTCATAACTCCAATGTCCTGCGCAACGATCTCGAGAATCGTTCGCATGCAACCTTTCAGTAAAACTCAATCTTACTCAACCAATACGACGTTGTTACGACAAAAACATAGTGAATGAAAATATTTCTATACGGAAAAAATTCTGAAAGAAATTACCGACACGAAGTAAACCAGTCGGCTCCCACACTCATTTATATGACATCCACAGGTTAATACTCATTTTGGTTATAAAAGCTTTACGGCCAAACGTTTTCTTGACTTTTGCAGCAAACTCATCTTATCATGAAAAGAGCGGGGTACTTTGCAATTTGCTAAGCTCAAAATTTTATTGTGCGACGTAAATGGAATTGCCTTTTTCTTTAAACACACGCTTGCACATGCTGACTCATTTCCGACCAAAAATTGCTATTTACACATTTACTTTTAATCACGAAAAAGCCCATGTAACACATATAAGGACGCAATGCATGAAACTCTACTTGCAATTGAAGGCTACTCACTCTAACAAGGTCAACCGTTGTACTAACGTAACTTATCATTGGCACTCTACCTTCGACTAACGGTCGCCCTCTCGTCCTTGCAACAACTTGCTGTATATGCGTTCCACAGCCCACCTACTCGACCATCCCATACAATTTTCGTCTTGCCCAATTACCTCACGTTCTACCTCTACACGTTTTCAATCCACCACTAATATCTTCCCTTCATCGATCCTGCAACTGAAAAGCTCGACTAAAGAGTCAGGGCTCCAATCCTTCACTTGTTCTTGAATTGACGCTTTCCAGACTTCGACACTGTCCTTCCTTACCATCCCAACTGATCTCCCCCACGATTTCTAGAACTGGGACACACCAGAAACCAGGAGTT
Source organism: Saussurea involucrata (assembly GCA_033807775.1). Lineage (NCBI taxonomy): Eukaryota > Viridiplantae > Streptophyta > Magnoliopsida > Asterales > Asteraceae > Saussurea > Saussurea involucrata. The sequence goes on from CM066327.1 coordinate 79,070,445, forward strand.
TTCACCCAAATCAATCATTCAACCTCTTCGAACCCACGAAATTCTACCTCTAGACGGCTCATAACTTTCCAAACAACACTCCTTCTACAATATAAATATACATTATACCATAGATGATCTCTCACGATACCTCAACCCATTGCTATCATTGCAAGGTCAAAACCCACTATACACTACCCAGGGTTCTAAAAGGCGCGCCATGGCGTGCGCCATGGCGCGATATGGCGTGAGACGCGTCTCCGCCGTTAAGATATGGACCATAACGTTTCTGTAAGGCGTGGCTCACGCCATGGAGGCTCAAGGCGTGCCATATCGTCCGTTTTTTATAAAGCGTCGCTAGTATTTTTAACAATTCGTTTTTTGTGTTTTTTAAAACTTAAATTGTTAAAGGATCTGCTACTGCTTATTTTGTTGTGATGTTGGTTTCATATTAATAGGATCTGCTACTGCTTTAAAGTTTAATCTCCATATATTTTGGATTTGCAGTTTTGAGTTTTGAATTTTTGATCAATACCCACTTTAATCTCCTACTGCTTGTTTTGAGTTTTGAATTTTTTATCAATACCCACTTTAATCTCCCACTTTCATATTAATTTTGCGATGGGTATTTGATCAGAATGTGTTATATACTTATATTATATATTAGTATATTAATATTACTAATGCTTGTTTACACCTACTGCTTGTCAATACTTACTGGTTGTTTCAATCTCCTTCATCTCATAGTTACATACTTTTTACCTCATTGTATATCACTTTTTGTTGGCTTTTAAGTCTTTAACATCACATGTAACTATGTAAGTATGCAACTATGTAACTTTTTGTTGGCTTTAACATTACATGTAAGTTGTAACTATCGAAGCTCTTTATATGATATCAATATATATATATATATATATATATATATATATATATATATATATATGTATGTATGTATTGATATCATATAAAGAGCTTCCATAGTTACAACTTACATGTAATGTTAAAGATATATATATATATATATATATTAAATTGTTGGATAGAATTGTATTCATTGAATAAAAACAGAAAATTTATACATATATATTATATAATAATATAAAAGATATATTAATTTGTCGCCTTAGTTCATGCCTTGAAAAACGCCGCGTCCTCGCCATATCTTGTAAGGCTTAAGGCTTGACCTCGCCGCCACGCCACGCCTTACGCCTTACGCCTTTTAGAACCTTGACACTACCACACTCATTGATCTTCTTAACGAGAGCAATTGAGCACACTCATGTACCTGTAAATTCGCGATTACACTGGCCAGATGAAATTACAAATTTACCTTACATGACAGTCCTCACTCTCTATCACTAGCGCACTTAAAGTGATCTTTCCTAAAAGCATCCTATATCTCACTTGTGTTCCCTTCTACTCCACAGTTTAAGTTTAGGCCCATCCGGTCACCTAAATCCCTTAAACTATGGCTCTGATACCAATTGTAACAACCCAACTCAACTACTAAAGCATAAACAACAATAATTAAATAACTCACTGGAACGGCCTCAAAATATCATCTTCATACAACGATTACATCAGAAGGTTGGCGGAAACAACCTATTACACAGCTGAGATTTCTAAAGACTATGCTTGGCGTACTAAGTAAAACTGCTTCTTTCTAGTCCAACGCTTCACGCTCACACTTTCTCATTGCCCTTACTAGAGCCTTCTACTAAGTGCCTACCTGAAAATGTTTAGTTTGGAAAATGTGAGGGTTAGACCATAAGGTCTAGTGAGTCCCCTCAAATTAACAGTCTCAAGCATTTTAAAACAGTTTATAACTATCAAAGCAACTTTACATAAAACTTTCACGGAGAATTCCGCTCCCGTAAATGGCACCCTGAAGTCACTCGGAAGTGACAACGAGTCAGTCTCACGCTGCCTTACTGGGTCACTCCCTCCCATGGCATAAACGGAACATCCCCCCGGCATGAGCACTGGCGGGCCTACCCCCCGACTTAGCCAATTTACGTCTATCACAATGTATGCATACATCTCACATAAACTTTCAACAAGTAAATCATGTAAATAAACATGTCATTTCTACTCATTTACTTTCTTTAGAAAACACGTCTAAAACACGTATTTTTAGTTAGAAAAACTCACCTGACGCTTTAGCAATTACGCTTCACGAAAACTTCAGATTTTTAGGGGAACCACCTATGATAATAAGAGAATAAGAATCATAAGTCTTAAGCTAACCCTCATCCCTGTTTGAACAGATTCCCCAACACTTGACTAAAATACTGAATCCAAAACCATAGTTCCGGACTTCCCAATCCGGACCCAAATCCGGATTCCGCTAACACCACTCCGGGCTCCTCTTCCGGATCCGGTCACATTCCGAATTTCGGGGTCACTTCCGGATCCCCACATCTGGATTCCGGTTCCGCTGTCGGTACATTTCCCACTCCGGATCCGGTCCATTCCGGGTCCGGTCTCCTTCCGGGTTCCGGTCCATTCCGGATCCGGTCCCCTTCGGGATTTCGGTCTATTCCAGATCCGGTACTATTCCGGTTTTCAGACCTATCGCATGAAGCTTTTACGGTAGACAAAAATTAACTTAACTACCGTCTTATTCAATGTGCAAGGGTCGAAATTGTAGGAATAAGTGTAAGTAATCACTAATACATTACTAAACGATGGAATCGTAGCTTTACACCACCTAAACATTGGTTAGGTCCTTGATTACACTAAGAACCCTAAAACATAAACTCCCCTGACTCAACAGAAAATCATAAGTTTAGGGAATTTACCTTTCCAAACTGATGCTTGAATTATCCAGATGAAATCCTTCTCTTGCTTTCTTCCAAGAACAAATTGCTACCTTGATTTCCTTCCTCTTGATTTCAAGAACTCAGCCGCTCTCAATGTGTAGTGTGTCTAGGGTTTTGTGCCCCAAAAATGAGATTTTATACTCTCCTTCCAAAGTTCACTTTGTCCCCTCCAAGTCTTTTGTTTTCGATTTCCTTCCGCTTTTATTACACTTCTTTAAATTTAGCTCGGTTATTACAGATTATATGTCGCATGCCAATGTAAAGATTTGTTTTTAGAGTCTACAAATCAAGACGGGCAGGGCAAAAGCAAGTGGACAGTAGGTGAGGAAAACTTGAGAATCGTAGACGAACCAAGTTTTCCATGGTCAGGTCTGATTGTACCGAGACGCGAGACCATACCGTGGGTGGCGGGCTCTAATGAAATCTTTCCTGAGCCACCAGAAGTATGCTTCAATAGGGTGATCATGGTTCTTCAGTTCCTAATAATGTTACTACAAATATGTCGACTTCAACAGTTTGCGTTAACAACCACAGATCAATAGGCTGCATGTGTCAAATTGAAAAAAGAACATAAACAAATTGCCCTAGGATAGCTGGAGGAAAAAGGATAACAGTAAATCATCTCTTAAACTTCCTTGGCCCTTCCTTGTTGCTGCAGGAATCGAAAAGAGATATTATAAACAACCCAATATTATAAAACACTAATTTACAAAAAATTGAATGTTACTTTGATCGAGTTTCAGCAGCGGCGGTGGTAGCGGTGGTGGATGTGGTGGTGGATGTTCTTGGGACAGTCCCAAATCCAGCAACCTCATCCATGCTCTAACCTTGGCGGCGGTAACGACCACCGGTGGCGATGGAATCAGGGCAAGGACGGTAAGCTTTTATGGGCCACCAACCAAAGCCTGGTACGGTTGCACTTCCACCTTGAATCCTTCCTTCACCGTTACACCCTCTCTGCTTTCCCAAATGCCTTACAACCCCTATAAACACAACAACAACAAACATCGAGATGATAAAGCTTTGAACAAAACCCTAATCGTCATCTGGAGGAAATGAGTTGGTGACTTTAGAAGAGGGGGTATTACAACCTGGCGCCGGGAAAGAATGGGGGTAATTTACTCCGCGCTGTAATGGTGAGGAATCTGAAAAAATCATTTCAAAAGTTAAAAAAAGGCGAAACCATTACAAATACATCGCAATTAGTAAAATCCGAAATTAAAACTCAACAAAGTTAATCAAAAATGGCAGAAATCATAGCACAGTGAACAAAAACCTACTTCATCCTTGTGGTTTTCCATGCAATCAGATCTTGGATTACAAACGGAACAGAACGATCTTCGAATTTCACCGATTCCAAATAATAAAACTACAGAATCAATAACAGAATCAAACACATAGAATCATCAATCATACAGTTCACAATTCTAGAGAGAGAGAGAGAGAAAGGCATACAGCGACAGGAGCACCGCAAGCATGAGAGATTTTGTGTGGCTTGACGGCAATGAAACTTGAAATTATCTTCGTCATCATCTTATAAATAGTCGCAATTTGTGTACTTCCCACTGGTTGTTATTAATGAGTTGGTGACTTTAGAGGAGGGGGTATTACAACCAGGCGCCATGAAAGAATGGGGCTAATTTACTCCGCGCTGTAATGGCGAGGAATCTGAAAAAATCGGGAGTAACGCATGTGTTTTGCATGATGTTGATCGGAAAGTGGAGAAGGCATACGTCGAGGACTTCTTGTGTCGGAAGAATTTGAAGAAAGGTGTCAGGACTCTCGGGTTTTAATGTTGGGGGTAAGGGGAAAACGCGGAGAGAGGAGAAAATCAGGGGATACGTGGGGAGTTGAAACTGAACGGAGGTTGAAGCCGGAGAGAGTGGTGGGAGCGTTGGTGCGAGAGAAATCAGGATGTAAGGCGGTTGAAGGAGCTAAAGGAGTGGGTAGTAAGTTATAAGGTCAGGCTAAGATGAATTTGAACGGTGGAGATTAAAAGCTGGGATTAATTTAAACGGCCGAGATCTAACCAAAAACGGTTAAACTCGGCTGCGTCAATAGTATAGATAATTTTAAAGATAAATCAGAAAAACATCAACCTCAAGGTTCTCAATATCAAGTACAAATGTCTTCTTTAAGCTATTTTATCAAACATTTATACGAAATGGTTTGTATTATCGTATCAAATTTAGTTGGTTTATTATGTCAAGTATTTAATTTACATATACTAAACGTTCGGTAGGTTTTCAAAATTCATATTAAGAAAAAAGTAAATTGCATATTTGGTTCTTATATATATATTCTATGTTGATCCCTAAAACCAGTCGACTATCCATCTCTTTTGTTAACCTTAAGGGTAATTCCGTTTTTCTTTTATGGTTATCTCCATTTTAACATTGTTCTTTTTTCTTTTAATGCTTTGTATTAATATATTTCTTAACTACCACTCAAATGATTCCACGTGGCATAAGAATTTTGAAACATCTACTCTGTACTAGGATCGACAATTTTTCTCATCCCTGCTTTGTTTAGAAAACACTTAACACCATCCTTTTTCTTCCTTTCTCCCTCCTTGCTGACGTGGATTATCGAGATACCCACCCCTTCATTGTGATTTTGCAGTGACGGGGAAGAGGTGCTTTTGGTGGATATGATGGTGGACTGTGACTTGACTTGTGTATGCGTCTGCACATCGAAGATGGAAAGTTTGGTCGATTGGGTTAGGAGTGGAGGTTTGGGGATGACGATGCCACGGACTTGGTCTGATACATAATATTGTATATGTATATGTATATGTATATATATAGGAAAAGAAAAATAATGTTAAAATTGTTAAAAATCAAAAGACAAAAATACCCTCAAAGCTAACGGTCTTTGTTGGATGATCGTTTGGTCCATGGACCAAATCCAACAGAAAGCGCATACCACAAAGCATTTTACTTAATAAATGAAGTATAAGAATCAAATTCATAAAAATCAACATACCACACGAACCAAATCCGTAACTTACTCTAAGAAAAATGTTAATTTCCTTTCAGTGATTAGTTTATAAATTTGGGTTGAGAAACTATGTATTTCGATTTTTTGGTTTGACGAAATTTGCTATTTTTGAGAACCAAATACGTAACTTCGAAATAAGCCCAATATAATTAAATCAAAAAATATTCAATATTGGGCTCATTTCGAAGGTATCGACGAGACGATTATAATGGTGTAACTTGTTAAAATTAAAAAAAAAATTAACGTATTTTAGTTAATATACGATTATATGTGTTAATATAATGAAAGTGTAAAATGATAAATAGAAAACTAAAAGGTATATAGTAAATTAATTAAATAAGTATAAATATGTAAAATATAACTTTTAAATAAAAAATAAAAAAAAAATGAAATGTGAGGGGAGGGGTGTATAAAGTTGCAGGGTATGTTTAGAAAAACCCTTTTAAAATTAATTTATAAAGATTTGTTTCTAGTATTTTTTGAAATATGTTGACTTGTAAGTAACGACATCTACTATATAAGAGCATCTCCAATGGTAACACCCAATAGCTTGAAGAATGACTTGAAGTTGTGGACCCCATAATTTTTTTGATTTTTTTAATACAATGACTTGAGTTTTGTTGCTAATGACTTGGTGCAGACCAAGTCATTTGAAGTTTGTTTGTGAGAGGGCATTTCAAAGTCCTTCAAGTCATTGTGGGTCCCATTAATTTTTTAATATAAAATTTTTTTATCAAGTCTTTGGAAAGACTTTGCCATTGTGGATGCCCTAACACCCATTCACTTATTTTTAAAGTAATAAGTTATAATATAAATAATATAGATAATTATAATATAAATAATAAATTCATTATAAAATATAGATAATAATAATATAAATGTTAAATTAATTATAAAATATAGATAACTAGAATTTTACTTTTGTTTTCTTTTCTATATTTTATGTAAATATTATTTAATTAACAAATAAAAGACATGGATATTTTTTTAATAAATATAATTTAATTTTGCCATGTCATCTTGTAAGATCCTGTCTAAGATGGGTGTGGATGCTTTAAGATATCATTTAATGATGTATTTTAATTAATTAAATTAATACAAAAAACATCGTAATGGTAATAGACAAATCTGTAGAAGATTTGATAACACCACAGTTGAAAGATTTGATAACACCAAAACCTCATGGTGCTAATCAATTCTTCAACATCTTCCTTTTATAATTGTATATATAGATATAAAACGATCGATTTACACATCAAGGCCAAACTTTCATAATTTCAAAGTTTTATGCAGGAGTTATTTAGAAATGGAGAAACGATTTAAGATTTACGTCTACGAAGAAGGAGAGCCTCCAATATTTCACTCTGCACCTTGCTATGGAATCTTGGGATTGGAGGGGATTTTCATTAACGACATGGAAATCAGTCGATTTCGTACAAAAGATCCCGAAAAAGCTCATGTTTATTTCCTTCCCTTTAGCATCATAACACTTATAAACTATGCTTACATAGTAGACTCCCATGATTGGAGTCCTATGTACGACACAGTCAGTGACTATATCACCGTCATCGGCCACAAATATCCCCATTGGAACCGAAGCCAAGGAGCCGATCACTTCATGCTCGCATGCCACGATTGGGTACACTTTCATTCATATAATGTATTCATTCTACGTGAAATTAATTGTTTTAGCCATTTTTTTGGTGATTTCACCTCCTAGCCACTTTCTCCGGATTTTTACTGAAATAGCCATCCGATCCGCAATTCTAGGTCCGTGATTGTGGACCTAACTCAAAAATACCAAAAAAATCGAATTTGATCGATTTTCCTAAAAACATAATTTTATTTTAACCCTAGTTCCGCAATTACGGACCCAGGTCCGCAATATGCATAAAAAAACCAAGTTCGTTTTTTTAAAGGCAGGTCTGTAAGACCTGATGGCTATTTCAGTAAAAATAGGAAGAAAGTGGCTAGAGGAGAAACCACCCTTTAAAATGGCTAAAACAATTAATTTCCCTAATTCTATCACAAACTATAACCAAATGCACTGAAAAGGTCATAGGCCCAGTAATGATTCAAACTTCACCAAAAAGTGAGAAGTCTATGTAACTATTTGTCATATATAAATACTATATACATCAGAAAGAAAAGAAAAAAAAACTGTAACCTTGTTTGTTCCTAACTTATATTTATTATATGTGACGTTATTTTGATAGGGGCCTATCATATCGAAATCGGTTCCTTACCTATTCAAAAACTCGATTCGTGCTTTATGCAACGCGAATACGTCGGAAGGGTTCAAACTCTCGAGAGACGTATCGATCCCAGAAATCTACCTCCCACATGGCACAACCGAGGGTTTACTTGGCGGTCCCTCCCCTTCAAAACGAACTATCTTGGTCTTTTTCTCTGGTGGTGTCCATGGATACATTCGAGAGGTACTTCTCAAACATTGGGAAAATAAGACCGAAGACGGTGTTAAAATTCAGCAATACCTTCCAAAGGGAGACGATTATTATCAACAGGTAACGTAGCACTTTGATTTTTTAGTCTCGCTATAACAAAATATAATTTAATTAACATAAAAATGTCTATAATAGAGTTCTTTAAAAATCAAACAATAAACTTAAGTTGTATAGAGAAGTATTAGGAAACTTAAAACATATTTGGTATCCTATAAATCCAATTTTATCGTAATGTGCCGTTTTTTATATGCTGATATTAGCGTGTGAGAATATATGTTGTACCACATTTGATTACTCTGCAAAATAGTATTGAGCAGAGAATGAAGGTTTCAACATATATTAAGTAGAAATTGTCCAAGTCTAGCTGATCTGGAACTCTAATAATTAGTTACTGTGAATACGAACAAACAGGTTAGAAAGAGTAAGTATTGCATTTGTGCGAGCGGGTGGGAAGTCGCAAGCCCTCGAATGGTTGAAGCTCTTTATATGGGGTGCGTCCCGGTGCTTGTCAAGGACAATTATGCAAAACCTTTTAGCGATGTTTTGAATTGGGATACATTTTCGGTCGATATTCCAACGAGCCAGATCCCCCAATTGAAGGATATATTGATGGCGATACCGCAAAGGAAATATTTAAGGTTGCAAAAGAATGGTGCTCAAGTTCGAAAGCATTTTGTGGTGAATTTGCCTCCGAAAAGGTACGATGTTTTTCATATGATACTTCATTCGATTTGGCTTAGAAGGCTCGACACTCGCATTCGAGATATCAACAACCAATTTTGAGGTTTTTATTGGTCTTTGATATCATGATTGTTTTATTATATACGCTTGTTGTATCTCATTGTATATATTTAATTTGTGCTCCTTATGAATCGTTGAGAGTTGGGAAGAGGAGAAACTATGTGAAATCATAGTTACTGTTATAATCGTTATCTATAAATCTGAAATTATTTGGCTGAACATTTTCTTCCATGTTTCAAGACCATAGTATCTATTATACGTTGATGTTTTAAAAAAGACACGTTTGACAAGACAGAGGATCATGGTCTAATGTTCGAATACTAGTTAAGAGCATCCACATCCATCTTGAAAGATGACATGGCTTGGCACGATTGATATGTGGATAGCAAGGTCTTGCAATACACTCTTAGAGCATCCACATCCATCTTGCTAGAGGCCTTGCAACATGACATGACTTAGCATGTGGATAGCAAGGTCTTGCAAGATACTCCTAAATTTGCTAAATTAGCAACCTTGCAAGATGTGGGACCTACTAAATTTAATAAATTAATACTATTATTTATATAATATTGGTTTGTTATATATTTGTATTTCATTAGTTTTTACATTATATTCTAATATTGGTAGTAAGGATCACTTTAGAAAGGGCTTTGGTTTTGCACTGATGTAGATGGTTTTACACTTGCTAAATTAGCAAGGTCTTGCAAGATGTGGGACCCATTACATTTAATAAATTAATACTATTATTTTTATAATATTGGTTTATTATATATTTTTGTTTCATTAGTTTATTAAATTATATTATAATATTGGCAGTGAGGGCCACTTTAGAAAGAAGTTTGGTCTTGAATTGATGTAAGACATGTTATTGAAAAAATGATGTGACACTTTAGAAAGGGTTTTGGTCTTGCACTGATAATGCAGATGGTCTAAGATTATTGTTTTTAGAACTCAGGTGTTTGAACAAGAATTCAGGTTATTGTATACCTTTTTTTATGTTATTAATGTATTTATTATTTTTAGTATTTCTTAATGTTCTTAAAATCTATAAAAATATAAGTTGCAATTGATACAGGAAAAAATTAATTACTATAAAAAATTAATTTTGTTTTATTTTATTTTTTCTTGTAAATTTGTACAAGTTTTTATATTAAATAAGTTTAATTTTTAATATCTCATTATATTATTATGTTTAGACTATTTTATATATATATATATATATATATATATATATATATATATATATATATAAGGTCCATTTCTTTTGCTAACCAACCCATTGGTACTAACCGTGCTAACCAACCATTGACCAATCAAATTGCTCCTTTTATTTTGGTTTAGGTGCACATCAAGGGTAAAATGGGTATATCCAATTTCTTTCATATTTATCTCACATTTAATAACTGATTCTACATTCCATAGTTATCTAATCCATGATTTTCGAAATTATATTAATTCAGAATATATTTTTAATATCAAACAAGATATCGAAATTATATTAATTCAGAATATATTTTCGAAATTATATTAACTCAATTAATACATTTTTTTTCTATAAATCAGTTCTTTGAGACATTGTGCATATATGCAGATGAGACATTGTGCATATATCCAGGTGTGCATATATGCAGATGAGACATTGTGCATATATGCAGATGTGCATATGTGCACATATGCATATATGTGCAGATGTGCATATATGCACATATGCATATGTGCAAAAGCAATCTCAGACTAAATCATATGCACAGTTTATGTGCACATATGCACATAAGCCTCATCATCATCATCATCATCGCCTTCGGTACGAAGTATGTGTTCTTTATAGGGGAAAACCGGGGTTTGTCTTAGAAGAGAAGTTTTGTGAAGAAGAAACCTGTGATATTACCATTTTACCAAACAAAACCCACTGTTGAATAAAAAAATACCAAACATAACCTAAACCCACTGTGTTTACAATCTGAATATGGGATTGAAATCAAAAGCTAAACCCACTGTCCTTTTTTACCAAACGATGTGTTGACAATCTGAAAATGGGATTGAAATCAGAAGCTTTGAAGATGAAATCGATGTCATAACTTGAAGAAATCGAAAAAAAAGATGAAATCACAGGTCGTTACTTGAAGAAATCGCAAAAAAAAATGAAATCGATGGTCTTTACGTGAAGAATCGAAAAAAAAATGAAGTCGAAGTCGATCCCGATCTGGTTCTGTGTTGAAGGAAGGCGGAGGCGGCGGTGAGAGGAAGGCATAGGCGGCGGTGGGAGGAAGGCAGAGGTGGTGAGAGAATTTTTAGAGAGAAAGAGAGTGGATAAATTTAGATGGAGGAGTGATTCCTTCAAAATCGCACTGTTACCGTGTATAGAGGAATTGCCATGTTTAAGTTTAATTTGGTTTGACAAAAATGCCCTTGTGCACATATGCACAAAGGTCCAGCGCATGCCTATTAATTTTAAATAATATTAAAATCCAGTATTAATTATAACCGTTGATCTGATGCATCTATGGTTGTGATCGGTTAGCACGGTTAATACCAATGAGTTAGTTTAGCAAAAGAAGGGCCCTCTCTCTCTCTCTCTCTATATATATATATATATATATATATATATATGTATATATATATATATGGGCAGATTATTTTGTTAACCCAGTTTTTGGTATTAAACTTATGAACCGATCCTATCTATTGATTTTGAAAATGTACGGTTGAGATAACAATTAACATAAAGCCCATTACTTGAAGACCCATAAATATTTTGGATATGTGAACATTAGTGATCAGGGTCAATTGAAAAACATCACCCCAACATCTTTCACTTTTATCACGCCTCCATTAATTTCTCTCTTACGCAAATCGAAACAGACAATTTATTGTACATATCGAAACCGACACATTTTCATTCATGTTCATTCAATAAGTATGTTCATTTGTGTGTAATTGTTAATGCATGTTCAATACATTTGTTCATTGATGTTCAATACGTCATTCTATGTTCAATATGTATGTTCATTGATGTTCAATGTGTCACACCTTCTTCATTGGGATTGAGTTGCGTTCCATCAAATATATCCGCCATTGTAGTTATTATTAACGAAAAATTATATACATCGGCTCCTCCATCGACATCGTCCAACCTCCCGAAATTAACTGAATCGTTCAAAAAAAATGGGATGAATGTAGTTTTGCTCATATCGATAATCCATTTTTCATACAAGAATGTTGAACATGTAACACCCATAATTATGGAAAACCTTTACCTAGCTCCTTTATTGACCCTTCTAGTAATCCTTAACCGGAGACATTTCATTTGGAATCAGTGTTTTGTATCGCACGTGCCACAACTCAAAAAAGAAAACATGAAATCGGGGTCGGTACACTCCGGGCGAGTATGCCCGCGATTGTGATAGGGTGTCACTCTCGCGGGGGCACTCTCGCGAGATCGGTACCGAGGGCGGGGAGTACCAAGTGACTATGCCCGCGATTGTGACAGAGTGTCACTCTCGCTGGGCAAGGTCGCCGACGGGCCTTGGTCGTATAAAAATGCGATTTTTCCACTCTTTCTCATTTCATTCTCACCCCTTTCGTTTTTCTTCCACAAGAACCGAACCCTAGCCCCCAAAACCATGTTCTGTAGCTTTCTTGGTGCTTTTCCTTGTGCTATAAAGAGATCCCCCTCAATCTAGAGAAGTTTTGGAAACAAGTGGTGGGAATCTCAACCTCTCATCTCTTTTGGAAGTTCTAAGCTTTTAGAGTTCATCAAACCCTCTCCTAAAACCTTCCTTTCCTTTTGAAGAAAAGAAGATTGAAGTGCATTTTGGTAACCCTAGAATTGTATTGATGGTGGATTCAAGTGATGGTTAAGGTAAGCTCATCTTTCCTCCATTTAAGAATTTAGGGTTTTGGTAATATGGGTGATTTTGACGTGTTATGTTAAGGGAAACGATTCCAAGTGTTTGGAAAATGATTTTGTATGATTGAATATGGTTTTGATGGCTGGAAACTTATGGATCTAGGTTTTTGGAGGATTTGGCTTGAAGATTCAAGCTTCTTCAAAGGAGCTCAATTTGGGGAAAATCTAGATTTAGCCTAAATCTAGCAAGGTGAGTTCAAGTTGATTTGCGAGAACGTTGTACATGCCAAAATGTCATTTTTAAAGTGATTATGTGTTTACATGAAAATTATCCTTTGTGGAGCTATTTGGTGGGTTTTGATTATGAAAGTGTTTAATTTTATAAAATCTTATAAAACACCCACTTTTGGGATTTTGGACACTTTGTTAAATAAATCATGATTGAAAGTGTTTATTTAACTTATTTTCATAAATGGAGGTTGTTGGGTAAAAACGTGCTTTTAGTGTTGTCTTAATTATGCACAAACTATGATACGGTACGTTTTGGAAAATACAAATGTGTGAGTTGTTAGAGTTTGGTCAATCACTACTTTACGAACATCTTGTAAATTTGGGCCGAAGGCCAATTGTGTTATATGAGTTAAAGATTTGAGTAAAAGTGTATTTTGGGTTATACAACCATATGGGCTTATATAGTTAGCCAAACGTTTGCTTTGCCTTTTGGGCTTAAATCATACTCAAACAAGTCTCGGGGCACTTGCCCAGTTTTAATAGCTCGAGATGGAGCTTTGGATGTTTTATGCAGTTAATTGCATTTTCAATTTGGAGGTTACATGTTTTGAATGCATTAGTTCATTCGTTTTGAGTAATGTAACATTTTTAGACTGTAATGCATTGGATCCATAGGCATGTAAGTCAGTCATACGTAATAGTGATGAGTCCCGATATTCTCACTTTGGGACTTATGCCGAACTAGCGTTGTTGATGTCTCGTTCCTTTTGTGGGGAGGAACCGTTATGGGTTGTACTCTGGGATTTTGAATTATTTTGGCGTCTATCTCTTTGTGCACGAAGAGTGGAGTATTGGAACGCATGGTTATATGCGGTAGGCCGTTCGGGGGCACTAGCGAGTAGGCAATAGGGGACATTGAAGTCCTTGAGGTGTAACTCGTCTAGATTAGATAGGCAATATGGTCCCATAAGTCCTTGAGGTGTAACTCGACGGAGTAGGCAATAAAGGCATGTATATGGTTTGAGGTTGTGATGTCTTTATGGCATGGGAACTAAACCGGGACATGAGGTGTAATCCAATAACATCATAAGTGACTTGTTAGTCTCAAATGGCTAGCACAAGTATTGTAGAAGGGGGGGGGGGGGTTGAATACAATACACAAAAATTACTTAATTTAATTCTATTATTGAAAATCTTTCAACAAGAATTACACATAGAAAACAAAGAATGTTGTGGAAAAGAACATGTAAAACTATTCTAACAATCTTTCACAAAGTATACTGAAAACAAAACAACTTGAACACTTAGAATCAAAACTATAAAGTTCTTGAGAGATGGAGAATGCTTGCACTGAGAAATTCTTCCAGAAAGCGTAGTTTGCATGGGGAGCTTCTTCCTCCTTTTATAGTGTGAGAAGCATTAAATGCTTAGGACACTTGTCATCAGGAGATTCAAAGGTAGAGGTTGCCTTCTGAAAAGTTGATATGTCTTTTTCACCTTTTCCTTGGTACTAGGAAGAATGCCCATGCTAGAAGAGATGTTATATGGTAATGGATAAAACGACAAATTGTCACTTTATCTGACAATAGGATATTGTCCCATAATAAATGATCTTCTAATTGAGTCTTCCAAGAACTATTCCACCGATGGTATTTCATCGACTTAAGCTTTGAAGATGGTAGGAAATCTTGAAAAGTGCATCCATGAACATTACAGAGTTCCCACCGATTTGAGGCTATTATCGGTGAGGCTCTTGTTGGCCGATCATAGGGATAGATCGGTGGGAGTTGTCCACCGATGTGCAAAGGGATCATCGGTAGACAATGACTTGATGTTTGTTGAGAAGATTATTCTTCACTTCCACAAATAAGAATATCTTCAAGCTTGGTTTCGGTTGATCTTCGACTTCACCGAACATTTGCTATCTTATCAAAGTCATTACAAAGAACCATAAAGAAATATTCTAAGTGAGATTTTAGGTGTGAAAATCGGTGGGTCAATTTCAAATCTTTGGTGACCCAACAATCTCTCTCTATTTGAATTTGAGCTCCATACTTAGAATATTAAAGAGTATCTAAGCATAAAATGAATTTTGACCCTTTTTACTCTTTTTGGGTTCTTTTCACATATACCATTCTTTTTGTTCTTTTTGATCTATTGTCTTTTATGGATTTGTTAAGTATATCCAATATTTACAAGTAAGAAAAAATAAATATGTGCAACAATGAAATTCAAATAGATGAAAAGTGCTTGCATTCATGTAAAGTTTTCATACATTCGAAAATGAAGAAAAGTTACAAGTACTTATAGAAAAATGGTACCCAGATCATTTCCTTGGTTTTTTGAAGACGACGTTTGATTTCGGTGGTGAAAGATGTTTGGCATGAGGTTGAAAATGCCTTGAAAGAAGATGGTGTCGGCGAGGTGAATCTGGGAAAACCTGAAGAAGCGTCGGTGGCCAAGAGCATCATTGAAGAAGAGCCCAGGAATCGGTGAGAGGCAAAGTGTGGTGGAAGGATGGGCGATGGAGGTTGGAATGGACAAGTCAAGATTATCCACATAAGGAACTTTTCCTTTTGCTGCCATTTCTTTGAAAATAGTGTTCTTTACGGTTTTTGTTTTGGTGCGAGGAAGGATCACTTCTTCCTTGAGAGATTGAAGACTGGCACGTTCATCTGAGGAAAGAACAATGTTGTGTTTCTTCTTTAACTCTTTCATTTTGTTCATCATCCCATCGTGTACTTGATGAAAACGTCTTTCTTTGGATTAACACTTTTCACCAAAAGCCTGGAAATTTCAAATCATTCGGAGAGACCGGATTGTTTGAGACTGTAATCTCTGATGCTCCTTGAATTTCCATCCTCCCTTTCAATGATGAGCCTTTGTCGGTGGGATTGATTTTGGAGGTGGAAATCTTGATACATGAGATGGGCGATCTGTTTGTTCGGTAATGCATGGCCTTTTTGTACCATTTGATTTCTTCTTCAAAAGTTCCCAATTCAGATTTTTGTGCAAGAATGGGATCGGTGGACTTGATTTTGACTGCTTCCTATTTTGCAACCTTCAGAGTTAATGCCTTAGAGTCATCCAAAGCTTTTTGAGCTAGTCTAGCCTTCTCAATTTCTTGGGAAGATAGACCCAGCTCAGAGACAACTCCTTGGGAAGGAGGTTTAAGTCTCAGAGATTGAGCATCGGTAGGACGAGACCCATATTTGGCCAACTCTTTCTTTCTTTTCTATTCTTTGGCCTCATCCTCTGCCGAAATAACTTTCTTGCCTTTGTCTTTTGGAATGGAGGCCGACGCATTTTGCTCCCCCTCAATTGTTGTTGCTGTCGGTGTGGGTTTCTCCACCGATGGTGTCGGTATGGAAGTGGTAGTGGTTGCCGAAGGTGCAATCGGTGTAGGTGTGGTGTTGGAGCAGCTGTTGAGGTGGCCACCGATGTAATCGGTGTAGTCGTCGGTGTCGGTGCCGATGTGGGGATTTTAGGTTTGAAGAATCGAATTGTTGATTTGTCGGTGGGGTCTGATGGAGGCCTGTTGCTGTCAAGATGCCTAATAGAAGGCCTTCTCAAGGACTTTGGGAGGCTTTTCTCCCCCTCGGCAATAACCGCAGACTCTAGACCCAAATGTGTAGCAATACGATCAACTGAGTCATGAATACGCTGAATTCTATCCCTGTCATATATGTCAAAAACAAAATCACCCAAATCGAAATCCCAATCCAGATTGTTGTTTAGAGAGTTAACCTTCCGATGAAGATGTTGAAGACATTCGGTGAGAGAAGTGCGAAGAGACTGATGTCGAGTGTCTCGAGTAAGAAGCCGAGAAATTTCGGAGTCCTTGTAATCGGTAGAAACTTTGATAGAAGCCACCGACAAGGCCAAGTTGTTGTGGGAGGTGTTTAGATTCTACATCTTCTGGGCAAAAGTGGCCATACTGTCGGTGATGGGTCGAAGTAGATTCTGAAGAGTAGATGCTAAGAGTTGAGGTTGCTGATCCTCCAAAACTCTGACCCTGTTATGTGTTTGAGCAAGCATAGAAATGGTGGCCTGTTTGAAGGTCTCAAACTGAGTGCCCACTAACCGACACTGTCGGGCACTTTCCTGAACGTCTGATATGAGATCACTTGGAAGGTGAATACCTGTAGGAGTGGAAGTTCCAACACTCGGAAGTTGGAAACGAGGAGCAGTCGGTGATAAGGGTGTATGTGGGGGTGACCTTTCTTTGGGGATAGTGGATGAGGAGGGTTGATCGGACAAAGGATCGGGGAACAACACCCTTGGTGGTGGTGGTGGTGAATGAGATGGGGATGAGCTATCCTCAGAGGATGAGGATCTTTCACGGTCATCGGTGGGGGAAGGTGATAGGTGGTGGAACCTGTCGGTGATGGGGAGTGTCGGGGGGTGGGTTGCCTCGATGATGCATGGATCGGTGATGGGGTTGGATGTGTCGGGGAGACATGGATCGGTGGTGGGGATGGATGCGTCGATGAGAGTGAGGGGTTAGTGACCATGATGACGTCGGTGGTATGCTTTCGGGGAGACCCTGTATCTTCCAATAAAAAGTCCAAAAATGCCTTGTTTGGAGAGCCCAAATCTCCAATAGGCTATGCATCATCAATCTCATACTGATCGGGTGTAAGGCTGTGTAGTGCAAACTCGGTTCCTTCGAGGGGAGAGACCCCGAAGTCATTTGCACCACCCAAAGAAGCGGGTGATGAGGTAAAAGGTGGGTTCTCCTGAATCATAACCGAGGCCTTTTGAGAGACCACAGAGGAGCCGGTTTGGGGTTTAGCAGATTCCCTTGGCCCGGATGGGACAACTTCAACAACTGGCGATTTTTGAGACTCGACAATTGGATTGTGGGGCTTGGCCGAAGGTGTCCGAGACCTCCTAGGATGAGACCTCGGAGGGGATTTTGAGTGCCTCCGCTTGTGAGAAGGGGTTGGGACTTGGGTAGCCTCCGAGGGATTTCTCGGAGGCGTAGTTCCGGAAGCAGACACGGAGGTGTCGATCGCCAGAGAAATTTTCTTTTTGGCGCCACTCGACTTCACCCGGGAAGAGGGAGAAGGGGCCACTACAGCTGGGTGGTCCACGGGAATTTCCAGGTGTCTAAACCCGGGAATTTCCGCGTATCCCCAGTGGAGATCGGGAGAGTGAGCGAAAGAAATCATACCTGGTCGTAGAGGAAGATCAGTTGCAAGAGGACCTTTGTCAAGTGTCTTTTGGCCAACCACAGGAGCTGACCAATCATACACGAATTTGGGAGAGGAAGATTTGCGATCAGCATCCAAAGCCGAACCAAGCTTATGTTGAACAATCATGGAGATAAATCGTGAGTATGCCACATGGCATCGTTTTGGGTGATTTACAACTTCAGTTAGCTCAGTGAAAAAATACTGTGCAAAGTCAATCTTTCGTTGAAAAAAGAGTGCATGGATAAGCTTAGTGATGTAGGAGGGGGATTGATCCTGACAACTGGTTTTGCGAGAGAGGCAGTAGATAACATGAGCAAATAGAAAATTCCAAGTTCCTCCCATTTTGTTTCTAGTGAGAGTACCTGGACCTTTGGTAGACTTTGAGGGTTTGTCATCAGTTTTGTGTATGTAGCCAATGGTATTGACTACTTCTACATGAAAGTTGTCGACGTGCATGTCTTCATATTGAAAAGGCTTCGATTTTGAGAGCACGACGAACATCATCCATACCAAAGGTGATATCGTGATCACCTTCTTCGTCAGTAAGAAAGGAGGCATGAATGACCTCATTAGATGGGTCATAGACGCAGGTAAGCCAAAAGTTGCCAATGAGCATTTTGCTCATTTTAGGGTTGCAGGTGAAAGCATGGAGAAGAGGAGAATGGGTTAAGAACTTGGTTACCTAGCGAATTCCGGATGAGCGGGGTCGGATTCAAACATTGCCACATGATTACAAGGGTTGGACTTCAAATCTTCGAAGCAAGTGGGTGTTTCTTTGACGATGTTGGTGTGTTTGGTAGCATTGGATGAAGTAGAAGAAGCCATTGAAGAAGATGATAAAGAAGTGCAGGTTTGATCTTGGGAGATAGAGGTGGAAGAAAGTTTGCAAGTTATGCGAAATGAAATAATGGAGAAGAAGAGTGAGTTTTATAGGGTTGGAATTTGATAGGGTGTTAGGCACAAGGATCGGTGGAGGGCTTTCATCGATGAGAGAGAATGTCGGTGAGAAAATGAATAGGTCACCGAGATGAGAGTTTCACCGATGGATGTTTGTTGAAAGAGGAACGTCGATGAAGAGAACGCCCACCGATGTGCAAGGGCATCGGTGTATTAAGGGTTCACCGATGGTGACAATTTGACCGATGGTGAGAAGGAGTCAGCGATTAGAGAATTTCACCGATTTAAAGTAATCGGAGATACATGTTGAATCGGTGGGTTCGTTAATCGGTGAATGGTATGATCCACCGATGAGAAGTCTTGGTGAGAAAAGAAACGTCGGTGAGGAAGGTGTTACCGATAATAGGATTTCGGTGGAAGAGGTGCTGCAAACGATGTCTGAGATGGTCGGTGGGAAAGTATCGTTATATGAGAGATAGAAGGTTTAGGGTTAGGTGTCGGTGGGGAAGTCTCACTGATGTGTTATGGGGAATGAGAGTTTTGGGGAGAAGGATCGGTGTGATGACTCTTAGGGTGTAGAAAAATCCATCGATTGGGTTTAAGCATCGGTGAGATGAGCTACCGATCAATTTTTTTTAAATATCTAAATACAACTTGCCAAGTTCTCCTATCAGAAAGTTGAACCTGGCTTCATCCAAGGGTTTGGTGAACAGATCGACTAACTGAAGATCAGTACAAATAAGAAAGACTAATAAGAACAAAACACGTGTCCTAATTAGTTTACACATTACTAAGTAACGAAACTTGTCATAAGTTCTGAACAGGTAGTTCAGAACTTCTGAACATTCTTCTGATCACGCTTCTCAGAACTTCTGACTTCTCTTTCTCAGATCTCTGACTCTTCTTCTCAGAACTTCTGACTCTTCTTCTCAGAACTTCAACACTTGGTTTATTGACAAAACTTCAGATCTAACATGAAGTGCAACTCAATGTCACCTTTGGAAATGTGGTCCCTGATGAAATGATATTTGATGTCTATGTGTTTTGATCTTGAGTGTAGAACAGGATTGTTTGCAATAGCTATTGCACCTGAGTTGTCACATAGAATTGGGATCTTGGAGTAGACTTGATTGTAGTCCCTTAGTTGATTTTTCATCCACAGGATCTGAGCACAGCAGCTTCCAGCAGCCACATATTCAGCTTCAGCAGTTGAGGTTGAAACTGAGTTTTGTTTCTTGCTGGACCAGCTGACTAATTTTCCACCAAGAAGTTGGCAGCTCCCTGTGATAATTTTTCTATCAACTTTGGAACCTGCAGAATATGAATCTGAAGACCCAATTAGTTCAAAGCCTGAGTCTTTGGGATACCAAAGACCCAGGTGCATGGTACCCTTTAGATACCTGAAAATCCGTTTTACAGCAGCCAAATGAGATTCTTTTGGATTGGCCTGATAACGGGCACATAGACAAGTAGCAAACATAATATCCGGTCTGCTAGCAGTTAAGTAAAGAAGAGAACCAATCATCCCCCGATAATTCATTACAACAACATATTTACCATCTGGATCAGCATGAATTTTCAAAGGTGGTGCCATGGGAGTTTTCATAGGAGAGCTATTTTCAAAATTAAACTTCTTTAGAAGGTCACGAATATATTTGCTTTGATTTATGAAAATCCCTTCTGAAGTTTGTTTGACCTGAAAGCCTAAAAAGAATGTGAGCTCTCCCATCATGCTCATCTCATATGGACTCATCATGAGAGAAGCAAACTCATCACATAGTGATTCATCAGTGGCACCAAAGATGATGTTGTTAATGCCAAAAATCGCCCAAAAGAACAACTTAAGGTTGATGTGGACTTTAACAACTAAGAAATGTACCTCAAGACCAATCAACACAATCGCAAGGAAAAAAGTAGATAATACAAGAGATTTTGGTGACGCGGAAAACCCCAAAATGAGGGAAAAAACCGCGATCGACTTGTGAGAGTCGACGGTGCACTATAGTCGCCAATCAGGGGTGAAAGTCCTTTTGTAACAGATGTTTTGTGTACAGTATTACAATAAGAATAAAAATAAACTTAATCGTGTGAAAAATTTGTGCGTCGTGTGTAAATCGTGCGAACTAAACTACTATCGTGCGGTTCGAGCTGTTGTCATGCGGAAGTAGCGTTAGCGATATTTGTTCGAATACTTTGTAGATTACTGTGTTTGCGATGTGTAATAGCTTATGAATATATGGAACATATGTAGATCCCTTTTTCGGTTGTAGAGCAGGCCTTTATATAGCTTTCGCTAGTCATTAAATGTGTCTTGATGGCTTGCTTCGTAACCGTTGTCGGGCCTTTAATGCCATTGATAGCTTGTCCGTTACTGGCCGTTTGCACCATGAATGCTCGTGGACCTGCATTAAAACGGGTGTTGACTGTTAACGGTTAGTGTAATCGTACGACCGTCTTAAGTCTCGGACGTCGGTCGTACGGAACGTACGACCATCACAAAAATGCACGAGCAAATACTCGTCTGTAAATAAGTTGTAAGACCCTATCTTAATACAATAATGGTCTTATGAAAATGTTATCTGAGTTTTCTATCGTCGGTCGTGAGGTGTGATTTTTTACCCAAACAGTTTGCCCCCAATGTTTGAATTTAGGCGTGAAATTCGAATTTTAAACCTGACGAAGGTGGTTTGACACGTGTCGCACGGGGAAAAAATTTGGTCGAATTCCAACCGTCTTGGTTCGATTTGGATTGGAGGAAACGAAAAAGTCGTGACGTCACGACGTCGTGTCAGAGGCATGGAGCCGTTTTAGGACATGATTCGCCCATCGGCATGACGTATGCGAAAAGGCGATGGACAGGTGTCGACCATCCAGAGGGTCGACCTGACACGATCTTTGCCATAAATAGCGCGATTCAGGGAATCGTTTCCTTTTTACGATCACTTGTGTTTTTACGAAAGGATTTCAGAGAGATTTGTTTGCCATTGTTATGTGTGCTTCGAGTGTTTATAAATTTAGAAGAATTTTTTTTCGTATTCTTCAAGTTTTTTAGAGAAAAATGTCGATCGAACCAGCGAGTAGGGGTGAGCAAAACCCGACCGACCCGATTAACCCGCCCGACCCGCGACCCGAAAAACCCGAAAATCTTCCACCCGACCACCCGATCACCCGATTAGCCCGAACCCGATTAACCCGACTTTGTACTACGGTTCGGTTCGGTTTGGGTTTTCCCGAACCCGAACCCGCCCGAAACCCGATTAACCCGATTAACCATGAGTTTTTTGGTCATTTAGTACAATCCATGCATTATATATATATATATATATATATTGTTCAACTTTGACTGCAAATGCATAACAAAAACAAATCTTGATGAAAAAAGAAATGGTATTAAATATCCCACAGTTAATTTTACACTCAAAGTTTTAGCTTCTTAATTTGTTAACTTGATTATGAAGGATATATATAAAAACAACTTTTGTCGTCTGGATTAAATTTGCATGCCACCAAACTAAAATCGCGTATATATATATAATTTCATTTGCAATATATTCCCCAAGTTTAATTTGTTATGTTTATAATTGGTTGAATGAACATTAAACACTAAATCTAGATCATTAAAAATTGGGCTGAAAAAATGGGCTTAGGATCGGCCCAACCCGAACCCGAACCCGAAACCCGACAACCCGATCACCACCCGAACCCGAAACCCGATTTAGACTTAGGGCGGGTTTCGGGGCCTCCAACTTCCACCCGAAACCCGATTAACCCGAAATGTAAAACCCGAACCCGCCCGACCCGCCCGTTTGCTCACCCCTACCAGCGAGCACCATTATTGGTCAAGAAAGTTTAGAGGCCTTTAGGACCTCGTCCGGTATTCCTGATGTCGTTCAGATATATTCGCCGGGTCAGTTCCGACCAGCCGATTGTTCGAACGGACATTTTGTTTTGTATGATTACCCATTCAAAGTGGGTTTCATATGGCCATTTTCCCCATTAGTTAGGGAGTTTCTGGGAAAGTATCATCTTTCGCCTGCCCAAATGATGCCCCAGTTCTGGCGAATAGTTCGTGTGATCGATAGGATCACCGGCGAGTGGACGAATCCGTTCACAGTGGAGGACCTTCTAGCGTCCCACATAGTTAAGGTAGACAACTACCACCGGTACAGTTTATTTTCCAAGTACAAGAAAGCTCAGGTCTTGGTGCTGAACACCCAAGTGAACGACCGTGGGTGGAAGGCTCGATACGTATTCGAAAAGACGCAGTCGCCCGAGCTTCTGCAGGAGGACACGACATGGGTCACTGCTGGGTGGAACACCAACAGTAAGTTTTTCACTTGTCGTATCTTATTTCCGGGTCGTGTGTCATAGCTGATTGTAAGTTTTTATTTCAGCCCTTACGTTCCCTGACGCTGGCGTGTCCAAAGAGATGGAGGCGAAGATCGAAAAATTCCGGATGTATAATCCGGATGATAGATCTTTCTTCGTCCAGCGAGGCCTTAGGGACGAGGGTTTGGACGACGAGGTCGTCGAGCTGACAGGGACGGAGATCTCTGTAAGAGAAGAAGCAGAGAGAAAAGATGAGGAAGAACAAACAGTAGGTAACTTGTCGTACATTTTACCTGGTATATCGTATGTTTTATTTATACAGCTTTCCTCTTATCCTATCTTTGTTGTTTTGTAGGTGGTTTGGGCGATATGCCTACCCCTGATGTGAAGAAGAAGAAGGCACAACTTCTATTGGGTCGTAAGGCCAAGGAGTTGAAACGAAAAGCTCCCCCACCCCCGCCGTCGGGGGTATAGAAGTCCAAGACTGTAACACCCCGCTTACCACGACACAATATTGTCCGCTTTGCCCCACTGGCTCACGGCTTTGTTCTTGGCGACCTGGCAAGGACTTCGCAAGGACTTCCCAGGAGGTCACCCATCCTGGTACTACTCCCACCCAAGCACGCTTAACCACAGAGTTCCCAAGGAACCCGCATGCTTGTGGCCCCAAAACGCGTTGTGTCTGGTAAAGCCAAGGTTTACTAATATACCCAGCATCTCTCCTGTCCACGGCCGATGTGGGATATGCCTAAGGTGTTACACACCCCCCCCCCCCCTTAGGGACTCATCGTCCTCGATGAGGTTTGCCCCACCATCCCGAACGGCACAGGAGTGGCTCTGATACCATTTGTAACACCCCGCTTACCACGACACAATATTGTCCGCTTTGCCCCACTGGCTCACGGCTTTATTCTTGGCGACCTGGAAAGGACTTCGCAAGGACTTCCCAGGAGGTCACCCATCCTGGTACTACTCCCACCCAAGCACGCTTAACCACAGAGTTCCCAAGGAACCCGCATGCTTGTGGCCCCAAAACGCGTTGTGTCTGGTAAAGCCAAGGTTTACTAATATACCCAACATCTCTCCTGTCCACGGCCGATGTGGGATATGCCTAAGGTGTTACAAAGACGGTTCTCCGGAGTCGTCGTCTAAGGGTGGTGACTCGTCCGGGGTCGCCACCGCTGAGAAGACAAAGACGCCACCGGAAGTCATTGATGCGACTCCGGTGAGTGTGGCGCCTCCCCTGTTTGAAGAGGTCGGTCCTTCTCCCTCGTCGACCGACAAGGGAAAAGGCAAGAGGACAGAGGATTCCAGTAATGTTATGACAGTGAACTTTACACTGCCGTCAAACTTCATGGCTGGGGAAGAGATGGATAACAATAAGATCTTCCCCGATCTGGAGAAATTCCTCCTGCCGTCTTTCAAGGAGCGGCTGGAGGACGTCACGGTCGACAACATGGGATCGCATGTTGCAGGGCTGACCTTCAAGGTACGTACGATCTGTCTGTCTTAAGTATTTTTGCCGTTTATTTTCTAACGTTTGTATATTCATGCGCTGTAGGCGTTCCAAACTTCTCTTTTCCTGTATGCCCATATGGATAAAATCCGTAGGGTTACCCATGTTGCCATAGAAAATATGCACAAGGCGCAGGAGGAAGCCCGTGTGGCGAGGGATCAGGAGAAGCTGGCAATGGAAAGGGTCGAGTGCTATTGCACGAAGCTTGCCGAAGCCTAGGACTTTTATGCGGCGTCGATGAACGCGAGGGAAGACCTTCAGCGCCATCTGAGGGAGACCCTTGAGAAGTCTTCTGCGACTGAGGCAGAGTTACGAGCGACTAAGGGCTCCTTGGCTGAGAGCGAAAAACAGGTCGAGGACGTTAAGTCGCTCGTCGAGGCAAAAGAAGGGAAGATCGCGTTCTTAGAGGAGCGACTTCAGTCGTTTGAAGCTTTGACCTGTCTGAGGGTTCGAGCGGCGATTATGCGTCGCCATTTACGGGGGTTAAACCTTATGGCCGGAGCCTAGGAGGAGGTCAAAACCTTCTTAGAGCAAGTCGGGGACGTGGAGGAACTCGACCAAGAAGACAAGCTTGAAGAAGAGGACCCGACAGACGCTGAGGTTGACGTAACTGGCGACGAGGAGGTTGCTGAGGACTCCCCTCTGCCTTGACTTTTGTCTTTGCTTTTTGATGTGGGGCGACTATAATCGGTCGTGCCCTTTACTTGTATATTTTTAATCGTGTAAATACAAGTGAAATATTTGTTATGCATTTGTCGTGTACTTCACTTTGTTTCAAATGAACAAAATAAAACGAAGGATAACAAAATTTAATGGACGAGTGTAATGAGCCATAAAACGTATGTAAAACTGTATGACTGAGATACTTGTAACTGTGAAGTAATCGGGCGACTGAGGCCGAAGAAGTATTCTAAGTATGGAATTCAAGTCATAAGACTTTTGTTTCCAAGACTTAGTTTAAATAACACATGTGATAATCATAAGACCTGTTTAATGAATCATAAGATTCCTTTTGTGATATGAAAGTCTCAGAGACTTTGTTCCTTACGATGAAGATCGTAAAACTCGTATCTGAGTCGTAGAGACTTTGGTTTCTCACCATAAAACCTGTGTTTTAGTCACCATAAGACTTGTGTTTTAAGTCGCAGGGACTTCATTTCTCATGATGTGAATCGTAAGAAAAGAATGATTTTGGAAGTAATCGGGCGACTGGGCCGAACATACATTCTAAACCATAGATTTTAAGTCATAAGACTTTTGCTTTGTGACTCAAATTTGAATGCACCTGTTGTGATCGTAGGATCTATGTACTGAATCGTAAGATTCGGTTTACGTCATGTGAGTCATGGGTTATGGGTTATGACTATACCGGTCGTGACATATTTATCGTGACCTTGTAGTCTGAAAGATTTTGTCTTCTCACGATATAGATCGTAAGACTGATGTTCGTGCGATCCTGCGAGCCTGCAATGTAGGATTCAGGGGTGGTCGTTGGTTTGACCAACGACCCTCCGACGCTTAAGTCAGTAATCGTTTGTCGAAATAAATCGAAAGTAAAGAAGAAGTAAAGTGTACTATAGCCCAGCTGCATGGGGTTGTGGTCGTAGATTTGGTACTACGATCTCCAGACGTACGATCACCGGTGGATCATTGTCGTACATGATTTCGGAAGGAATTCCGAATCTGCATAGAATGTTAGTCTCGACAAAAGAGATAACCTTTATGTCCCGAATCTGGGAGTAGGCGTCTACTTCCATCCGTTCAGAGGAATAATTTGAAAAGACTAACAGGAAAATTCTTGCCCTGGGGCAGGATGTAATTTACTAGCGATGTCCATTCCCTGCCTTATGAAGGGTCGTGGGATTGATGACGTATGTAAAGTTTCAGAAAGTTGGTATATCATACCTGAGTGTCGTTGATGGGAGTTACGTATCTGATAACGTTTGTCGTCGGCTATTGGAGAATTACTTCTATTGTGAGGTTCGACTGCCCCCAAGTCGTGAGCTATATCTATGCCTACGATCGGTAGCTGAAAACTGTAGCGTCGTATGGGGTACAACATTCTGCCCCCTTGTGGCGACTGTAAGACGATACCCGGACCTGTCTTTTCTGGCGTATGGATAGATTGGATCATATCGTGCGCAGTTGCCACAATATTGGTTTCACTTTTGAGGTTTCAATGTTGCCTTGTAACAATCACGGGCGGTCTTCTGCTTGCTTTTGATTTCTTGCACTCCACACGGCGTCGGGAATTTGATCGTCTGATGATAGGTCGAGGGGACCGCTTTCTTGTCGTGTATCCATGGTCGACCAAGTATAACGTTGTATGTTGACGAATAGTCAATAACGTTAAATCTTATTTGCTTGTTGACTCCTTTAGCATACACTGGGAGGACGATCTCTCCCAGAGTGTTGGTAGATTCTTCATTGAATCCTATCAGAGTCGTCGATTGACGGGTGATCTCTGATTTATCGATTCCCATAACTTTGATAGTGCTTACGAAAATGATGTTGGCCGAACTGCCCCCATCGACCAATACTCTTTTGGTCGAGTAGTTGCCAATAGTGAGTTGAATGATCAAGCGATCGTGATGTTTTTGCCAACTGTCCTGGAGGTCGTCTTAATCGAACGTTATTGGCATCGCCTCCAGCTCCAATTCTTGTTTCGGTCAGGACGACGGAGGAATGGGGTATTCTCCCGACGATTGGCTGGCGTGCCGCTTGGCTGCCGAATAGGTTAAACCGCAGATGTCTGATCCACCCGTCACACAGTTGACGACTTTTTCATGGACGGGGGATTTTGGTCTTATGTTATCAACTGGCGCATATTCTTTATCAATCAAGCCCTACAGATGACCCTTGGGGACGATCCAGGCTAACTCCTTCTGCAAAGCAAGACAGTTATCTGTCGCATGACCATGGTCGCTATGGAAATCGCACCACTTGGTCTTATCCTTCTTCGCGTCATCTTTATCACTCTTCTTGGGCCATCGGACAGACGACTGGATGTTTTTAAGAGCTTCGACTAATTATTTCGAAGTCCCCTTGAATCCATAAGAGGATATCATAGGATATTGAGGGAATCGAGGCACAGGGTTGCTCTTTTTCTCATCGAACCGAACGTTCGATATTTGGCGCGACGGTTCTGACTTGACGCTCGGCTTGGATTTGAAATCTGGTTTCTTGATCCCGAGCGACTTTTTGTCAGTGGAATGCTTACGATGGAAGACTAGGTCGTCTTCGACCCTCATGTAGGGCAAAGTCCTAGCTCGGACGTCTTTAAAATTTTTCGGCAGGTATTTCGTAAGATCGACGTACAATCCTGTAGTGTTTTCGTCAAGACCACGTTTGTAGACCTCGATGACAGTCTTGACGTCAAAATTTCGAATACTGATCATTTCTGCGTTAAAACGGTTTAAATAACCACAGATGGATTCTCCGGAATTTTGGACGACGTAGTACAGGTCGCTGGTATGCTTTTCCATCTTGCGACTGCTGGCGAACTGTTGTGAAAACTGGTTGACCAACTCCGCGAAGTTGCTTATGGACTTGGGTTTGAGGTTGATCAACCACTGGAGAGCAGGACCTGTAAGAGTCGCGCCAAAACTTTTACACATGCGACGCTTGGATCGGTGATCGGTGATTCTTGAATATTTCCGTTGGATCGGTGATTCTTGAATATTTGGGTGTAAAAGCAGGAATGTTGTACTTCTTTGGAACGTCGACAGTCACTATCGTGTCAATGAAAGGCGACGCTTGAAATCCTGTGCGAGGTTCGACGTCGACGGGGACGACGACGCCTGGTAACTTGGAAAGTAGCGACAACATTTTCTCGTTCTGATCTTCTAATAACCTAAGTCGCTGAGCGACGGGGTCGTTAGGATTAGAGTTTACACCTGTCAGAGGGTTGACCCCTGAATTCGTGGCCGTCGTCGTACCGTTCCCGTACGAAGAACCATTGGCGTCCCCGTTGAGAGGGACGAAGTACGGCGGGGCTTCATTAAGCAAAGGTGGCGATCTCATATACTGAGTAGTAAATTGTCCTTGATGAGGATTGCTGACAAATAGCCCTGGACCAGAATTGTTGGCGAATGGCCCTGGTCCTGAATTGTTGACGAATGGTCCTGGACCTGAATTGTTGACGAATGGTCCTGGACCTGTCTGGAATTGGGCCTTATGATAGGCGCACCCATAGGTCGGGGACCGTTCGGAGGTCCAAAGGAGTTGCCAATAGCCGGATTCCTTAGAGAGGCGATTTCCATGGCTGCTTTCTGAATCTACTCATGCAGGGCTTGAATCTGACTTCGGGCCGCGTTCAATTCTGATTGAAGTTGAATCATGGGATCTTGATGATTTGCCATTTACCTAAAAATAACAAAAACTTCACAAGATCGTGACAGCGATATATGCGTTGGTTTGAGATTTTCTCTAGATGGGGTTCCACGGATGGCGCCAAACTGTTAATGCCAAAAATCGCCCAAAAGAACAACTTAAGGTTGATGTGGACTTTAACAACTAAAGAAATGTATCTCAAGACCAATCAACACAATCGCAAGGAAAAAAGTAGATAAGACAAGATATTTGGTGACGTGGAAAACCCCAAAATGAGGGAAAAAACCGCAGTCGACTTGTGAGAGTCGACGGTGCACTATAGTCGCCAATCAGGGGCGAAAGTCCTTTTGTAAATGATGTTTCGTGTACAGTAGATTACAATAAGAAGGAAAATAAACTTAATCGTGTGAAAAATTCGTGCGTCGTGTGTAAATCATGCGAATTAAACTGCTGTCGTGCGGTTCGAACTGCTGTCGTGCGGAAGTAGCGTTAGCGATATTTGTTTGAATTCTTTGCAGATTACTGTGTTTGCGATGTGTAATAGCTTGTGAATAGATGGAACAGATGTAGATCCCTTTTTCGGTTGTAGAGCAGGCCTTTATATAGCTTTCGCTGGTCATTAAATGTGTCTTGATGGCTTGCTTCGTAACCGCTGTCGGGCCTTTAATGCCATTGATAGCTTGTCCGTTACTGGCCGTTTGCACCATGAATGCTCGTGGACCTGCATTAATGAACAAAAGAAATGGGTGTTGACTGTTAACGGTTAGTGTAATGACCCAAACCTTATTCGTAATGTTTTGTGTTTGGTGTTGACTTTTGAATAAAAGTAGAAGTTGAGGGGTTATTTGGTAAATAAGAGATGGGGTATAAAAAGGGCTCAAAACCCTAGGTATCATTCCATTTCCCTGATTTTGGTGGTGTGTGTCGGCTGAGTTTTGGAGAAGAATAGAGAATAGAGTTTTGAAGGTTTCTCTTGTGCATTTGAGGAGAAAAATCATCAAGCCTCGAATCAGAAGAAGGATTAGGATTTGGAGTTCGTGTGCAGCAAGTAATCTCTAAGGTAACCTCTAAGCCATAACTTCTTTTAAGATTAATCCTTTGATTTCTGAGTTTTGTGGGCTTTTAGCTTATTCTAAGTCCCTGGAGGCTAATAGAGAGATTTAAACATCTTTTATTGTGTTTTGTTGTTAAAAACTTATGGGAATTTGAGTACAGAACATTTAGTGATAATTTATTGGTTTATCTTGAGGAATAAGAGGCATGTAATAGGATTTTCAGCCCCAATTATCGACCAGCGCTGTATCCGGAAAACAACATAGGATGAATGTTACCGGGTGAGTGTCCGGTAAACATTTCGATAGTGTCCGGACGTATTAGTTCCCGGATAGTTACCCGGAAAAGTTTGTTGTCCAGAAAAGAGTTGTGTCCGGAAAAGAGTTGTGTCTGGAAAAGTGTTGTGTCCGGAAAAGAGGCGGTATCCGGACAGTTGTGTTTACCCGGTAAGCCATCCGGAAAAGTGTGTATCCGGTGAGAAGTACCCGGACAGTTGTCTAGTCAGCTTATACATTTTTACCCCTTGTTCAGGTAGACAGTTTGGAAGTAAGGGGCAAAGTAGGGAAAAACAAGTAACGTACCAGGTGAGTTTCTAACTAAAATGTGTGGCTTTTAAATGCGTTTTCTAAAGCAATACATGATGAGTAATGCCATGTTTATTTTTATAAATGTTTTATCTGCATGAAAGTTGTTTAAAGTTTTATATGTGGGATGTATGCATACATTGGTTTTGATGTAAATCGGCTAAGTCGGGGGGTGTGTTCCGCCAGCTCGTGCCGGGGTTGTGTCCCGTTTATGCCAAGGGAGGTGTGACCCTGTAAGGCAGCATGAGACTGACTCGTTGTCACCTTAGGGTGATTTCAGGGTGCCAATTTACAAGGGGCGGACCTTTATCCGTGAACGATTTTATATGGACTGATTCATGCATGATATATTCTGGAAATGATAAATTGTTTTAAATGCTTTGATAACTGTTAAGAGGGACTCACTAGACCTCATGGTCTAACCCTCGCATTTTCAAATTAAAACCTTTTCAGGAAAGCAGGTAATGAATGGCTCGGGCAAGTGAGCAGGGCGTTAGCAAGGAGGCCTGATAGTATATTGACACTATAGTTCGTTTTAGTTTATTTCTCAGTTGTGTAGGTTGTTCCGCCAACCAAATTTTGGATGTTATGTAAGAAATTTTGAGACGCGATTTTGGGTTGTTTCAATTATATGAATTGCATGTTTAAAATTGTTGGGTTGTTATAGTTGGTATCAGAGCCGTAGTTTAAGGGATTTAGGTGACCGAACGGGCCTAGACTTAAACTTTGGAGAAGTAGAAAACACAACTGAGAATCAGGAATGCGTTAGGAGGACACTAAGTTAGTTTTTGGAGTTATTAGGGTACCGAGGACAGTCATGTAAGGTATGTTTGGAGTTACACCTGGCCAGTGTAATTGTGAACTTACAGGTACATGTGCGTGCTTGAATCGCCTTACTACTCCGTTGCGGTAGTACTTTTGAGTCCGTGGTATTAATTGAGTCGTTTGTTGTGATTATGAGAATGTCTGCGAGAACCCTGAGAAGTAGGTCAATTCCGCTAGTGGAGGAAGCGCAGACTAAGAGTGCTTCACCGCAAATGGGAGCTGTTAGATCTGAGGAGTTGAGGGAGGAAGGACCAGTGGTTCCTCCAAGAGCGGCGGCTACTCGTGGAAGGGGTAGGGGCCGTGGGAGACCGAGAAATGCCATCACTGAGGTGGGTGTGGCAACTTCTAAAGGGAAAGGTAAGAAAAAGAAGGCGCCGACTAGGCGTAAGGCTAAGAGTGTGGAGGAGCCGGAAGTGCAAGTATTATCCGAACAAGAAAGTTCAGCACCGACAAAGAGGGTGAAAGCTAAGAAAGGGGGTAAACCTGAAACTGTACCAGCCTTCGTGACCGAGGATAAGTTCACGACAGAGATGACTAAACTGCAAAAGACTCTACAAGCAGTGCTAGACAACCAGAATAAGACTGCGTCTGAGGGAGGAACCAAGAACAGTACTGGGAAGAAGACTGAGGAGGAATGTACACCACGAACTAAAATAGGGAACAATTTGGTGACAACTCCGATTGTTGTTTCCGAACCGAAGGCAGTGAAGGGGTGCTCGTTTAAGACCTTTGCTTCATGCAAACCTCCGACGTTCATCGGGGAGCGCAATCCTGTTCTTGCTGTGAAATGGGTTCACGAGATGGAGTTAGCGTTTGATACTAGTAAGTGCACCGAGGAGGATAAGGTACTGTTTGCCAGGTCAATGTTGAAATCTGAAGCAATCTTTTGGTGGGATGTTGAAACTGGAGGAAAGGGGTCGGAGGTAGCTAAGAGCATGTCGTGGGGGACGTTTGTTGGAAGGTTCAAAGCACAGTTTTGCCCCCTAGCAGCAATTAAGAAATTGGAGGAAGAGTTTCTGGGTTTGGAGCAAGGGTCAACGTCAGTTCAGGAATACACGTCGAAGTTTATCGAAAAGGCTCGGTTTGCTGAGTTGTACGTACCTACTGAGGAAAGACGGATAGAGAGGTACATTTATGGGCTGAAGAGCAGTATAAGGGAGCTGGTACAGGTGAAAGATCCATCTACCTTCCAGGTTGCGGTAGATACCGCGGAACTTACTGAGAAGGAAAAGGCCAGGCAGATGACCGAAAGGGTCGGAGATAAGCGTAAGTGGGACGGGCCGAATCGGGACAGTAAAAGACCGAATGCAGCTAGCCCTGATCTGCGGGCGGGGTATAAGTCAGTGGAGAAGCCGTGTGCAAAGTGTAACAAAATGCACCGAGGAGAATGCTGGACTGAATAAGATGGATGTTATAAGTGTGGGAAGATGGGGCATTTATCTTGAGATTGTTGCAATCCAAGGATCTGCTATCAGTGCGGGTTGTCGGGCCATGTCAAGTGGGACTGCCCGCAGTTGAAGAAAGGATACGCTAGGGGAGAAGGTGGGAGTAGCGGAGGAAAGAGTATTGAGAAGAATGTGGAGCCGGCTTGCGCCAGGGCAAGGGCTTTTCACATGTCGGCTGAGGAGGCAGAGAACACGCCTGATGTGGTAACAGGTACCTTTCCTATAGACTCGATTCTCGCTAAAGTATTGTTTGATTCGGGGGCCAACCGTTCGTTTGTGAAACCCAAGAGGTTGAACTTTGGGTTTGAAGTAGAGATAGCAGATGATAGTCGAGTCTGGGTAAAGGAAGTCTATGAAGGTTGTAGTATAGACGTGGATGGTCACTTATTCCCATTAAGGTTGTATCCTATGGGAATGGGGGAATTTGATGTAGTCCTAGGAATGGACTGGTTAGCGGAAAACGACGCTAATATAGTTTGTAATAAGAAGCTGATCCGTATTGCCTTACCCGATAAGAAAGAGGTGGTAATTTACGGAGATCAACGAAATAGGAAGTCGTGTCTGATTTCGTTGATGAAAGCTAGGAGGTGTTTGGGAAAGGGGTGTCCGGGGTATTTAGCTTACGTGCTAGATGCTAAGAAGGAAAAGAAGAGTGTGGTGGATGTCCCGGTAGTGAGTGAGTACCCGGAGGTGTTTCCGGATGACTTGACAAGTTTGCCTCCAGATCGTCAAGTGGAGTTCAGAATCGAACTAGTACCTGGGGTGGCACCGATTGCGCGTGCGCCCTACCGGTTAGCACCAGCGGAGATGAAAGAAATGATGATCCAGTTGCAAGAGTTGCTCGACAAGGGTTTTATTCGCCCGAGCACATCGCCCTGGGGAGCGCCGGTACTGTTTGTTAAAAAGAAGGACGGATCTATGCGAATGTGCATAGATTATCGTGAGCTCAATAAGGTGACCGTGAAGAACAAGTATCCGCTTTCGAGGATCGATGACCTCTTCGACCAGCTACAAGGTGCTAGTTATTTCTCAAAGATAGACTTGAGGTCGGGTTATCATCAGCTGAAGGTGAAGAAAGATGATGTGCCGAAGACAGCTTTCCGTACGAGATATGGACATTATGAGTTCTTAGTCATGCCCTTCGGGTTGACTAATGTGCCCGCGGTGTTCATGGATTTGATGAATCGGGTGTGTAACTCATTGCTGGATAAGTGCGTGATCGTCTTCATTGACGATATCCTAATCTATTCTCGTACCCGAGAGGCACCTTCGGGCAGCGTTGGAATTGCTTAAGCGTGGGAAGTTATACGCGAAATTCTCGAAGTGTGAATTTTGGTTAAGGGAAGTTCAGTTTTTGGGTCATGTAGTGTCGACGGACGGTATCAAGGTAGATCCTGCTAAGATTGAAGCCATTAAAGATTGGGAAGCGCCAAGAACCCCATCGGAGGTGAGAAGTTTTCTCGGGTTAGCCGGTTATTACCGGAAGTTCATTCAAGACTTCTCTCGGATAGCTTCGCCGCTAACCTCTTTGACAAGGAAGAACGTCAAATTCGTGTGGACTGAAGCGCAAGAACCGGCGTTCGAGAAGTTGAAAGAAAGTCTAATCAGTGCTCCGATTCTGTCATTACCTGATGGATCAGAGGGTTTTGTAATATATACAGTGACGCTTCTAATCTTGGGCTGGGGTGTGTGCTGATGCAGAACGGGAAGGTAATTGCCTACGCTTCCCGACAATTGAAAGATCATGAAAAGAACTACCCCACTCATGACATGGAGCTAGCGGCGGTGGTGTTCGCTCTGAAAATTTGGCGACATTACTTATACGGAGTAAGATGTCAGATTTACACCGATCACAAAAGCCTGAAGCATCTGTTTGATCAGAAGGAGTTAAATATGAGACAGAGGAGATGGATGGAACTGTTGAACGACTACGACTGCGAGATCTTGTATCACACAGGTAAAGCTAATGTTGTAGCCGACGCACTGAGTCGGAAGGAACGGGGGGAACAAATCGAAGTCGTAGCTTTCAGAGTCGAGGCTACCTCGAACCTCCATGAGGAAGCTAAGAAATTTCAAGAAGAAGCGCTGTTGGAGGAGAACTTAAAGAGCGAAAGAGTAGTCGGAGTTGCATCATTGTTTGAAGTCAACAATGGTGGCCTGAAGTGTATGAAAGACCGAGTGTGGATTCCTAAACTTGGCAATCTGAGAGCAAGCCTCTTAGAAGAAGCGCACCGGTCGCGGTATTCCTTACACCCGGGAACAAACAAGATGTATCGAGACTTGAGACAGTCTTACTGGTGGCCGGGAACAAACAAGATGTATCGCTCATTTTGTGGAACGATGTGTGACATGTTTAAAGGTTAAGGCAGAACACCAGCGACCTTATGGAGAACTCCAGTCTTCAGTAATACCAGTGTGGAAGTGGGATAATATCACCATGGATTTTGTCACAAAGTTGCCGAGGACTCCGAAGGGTAATGATGCAATTTGGGTGATTGTGGATATCCTCACCAAATCCGCGCATTTCTTACCTATTAAGGAGTCTGACTATTTGGAGAAGTTAGCCCGATTGTACATCAATGAGATAGTGTCTAGACACGGAGTGCCGCGATCCATAGTATTTGACCGCGATAGTCGGTTCACGTCGGCATTTTGGATAAGTTTACAACGGGAGTTGGGGTCACGATTAAAGTTGAGCATGGCCTATCATCCTCAGACGGATGGTCAGAGTGAGAGAACGATTCAGACGTTAGAGGATATGCTTCGGGCGTGTGTAATTGACTTCAAGGGTTCGTGGGAGGTACACTTACCTTTGATAGAATTCTCATATAACAACATTTATCATGCGAGTATCCAAGCCGCACCTTTCGAAGCATTGTATGGACGAAAATGCCAAACTCCGTTGTGTTGGAATGAAGTAGGAAAAAGGCAGTTGGCCGGACCGGAAATTGTACAACTAACGGCGGATAAGATTGAAGTAATCCGCGAAAGGATGAGGATCGCGCAAGACCGACAGAAGAAGTATGCGAATAGAAGAAGAAAATCTATTGAATTTCAAGTGGGAGACAAGCTAATGATAAAAGTCTCGCCTTGGAAAGGAGTGGTACGTTTTGGAAAGAAAGGAAAGTTAAGGACGAGATGTGTTGGGCCTTTCGTTATCATTGAGCGATTGGGCGCAGTAGCCTACAAGCTAGATTTGCCGAAAGAGTTGAGGAGGATTCATCCGACGTTTCATGTGTCAAACCTGAAGAAGTGTTTGGCCGACACTGATGTGGCCATTCCTTTAGAAGATGTAAGTATTGACGAGAAACTGATGTTCGAGGAAGAGCCAATCGAGATCGTAGACAGTAAAGTACGAAAGACGAGGAACAAGGAAGTTCGTTTGGTGAAGGTTCAGTGGAAGTATCATAAGGGATGTGAGGCAACATGGGAAGCAGAATCCGATATGAGGTCCAGGTACCCTTACCTTTTCAAAAATGGAATTCCGGGGACGGAATTCTTTTGAGGGGGGAGTGTTGTAACGACCCAAACCTTATTCGTAATGTTGTGTGTTTGGTGTTGAGTTTTGAATAAAAGTAGAAGTTGAGGGGCTATTTGGTAAATAAGAGATGGGGTATAAAAAGGGCTCAAAACCCTAGGTAACATTCCATTTCCCTAATTTTTATGGTGTGTGTCGGCTGAGTTTTGGAGAAGAATAGAGAATAGAGTTTTGAAGGTTTCTCTTGTGCATTTGAGGAGAAAAATCATCAAGCCTCGAATCAGAAGAAGGATTAGGATTTGGAGTTCGTGTGCAGCAAGTAATCTCTAAGGTAACCTCTAAGCCATAACTTCTTTTAAGATTAATCCTTTGATTTCTGAGTTTTGTGGGCTTTTAGCTTATTCTAAGTCCTTGGAGGCTAATAGAGAGATTTAAACATCTTTTATTGTGTTTTGTTGTTAAAAACTGATGGGAATTTGAGTACAGAACATTTAGTGATAATTTATTGGTTTATCTTGAGGAATAAGAGGCATGTAATAGGATTTTCAGCCCCAATTATCGACCAGCGTTGTATCCGGAAAACAACATAGGATGAATGTTACCGGGTGAGTGTCTGGTAAACATTTCGGTAGTGTCCGGACGTATTAGTTCCCGGATAGTTACCCGGAAAAGTTTGTTGTCCGGAAAAGAGTTGTGTCCGAAAAAGAGTTGTGTCCGGAAAAGTGTTGTGTCCGGAAAAGAGGCGGTATCCGGACAGTTGTGTTTACCCGGTAAGCCATCCGGAAAAGTGTGTATCCGGTGAGAAGTACCCGTACAGTTGTCTAGTCAGCTTATTCATTTTTACCCCTTGTTCAGGTAGACAGTTTGGAAGTAAGGGGCAAAGTAGGGAAAAACAAGTAACGTACTAGGTGAGTTTTCTAACTAAAATGTGTGGCTTTTAAATGCGTTTTCTAAAGCAATACATGATGAGTAATGCCATGTTTATTTTTATAAATGTTTTATCTGCATGAAAGTTGTTTAAAGTTTTATATGTGGGATGTATGCATACATTGGTTTTGATGTAAATCGGCTAAGTCGGGGGGTGTGTTCCGCCAGCTCGTGCCGGGGGGTGTGTCCCGTTTATGCCAAGGGAGGAGTGACCCTGTAAGGCAGCATGAGACTGACTCGTTGTCACCTTAGGGTGATTTCAGGGTGCCAATTTACAAGGGGCGGACCTTTATCCGTGAACGATTTTATATGGACAGATTCATGCATGATATATTCTGGAAATGATAAATTGTTTTAAATGTTTTGATAACTGTTAAGAGGGACTCACTAGACCTCATGGTCTAACCCTCGCATTTTCAAATTAAAACCTTTTCAGGAAAGCAGGTAATGAATGGCTCGGGCAAGTGAGCAGGGCGTTAGCAAGGAGACCTGATAGTATAGTGACACTATAGTTCGTTTTAGTTTATTTCTCAGTTGTGTAGATTGTTCCGCCAACCAAATTTTGAATGTTATGTAAGAAATTTTGAGACGCGATTTTGGGATGTTTCAATTATATGAATTGCATGTTTAAAATTGTTGGGTTGTTATAGTTAGTGAAATCATACGACCGTCTTAAGTCTCGGACGTCGGTCGTACGGAACGTACGACCATCACAAAAATGCATGACCAAATACTCGTTAGTAAATAACCTGTAAGACCCTATCTTAATACAAGAGTGGTCTTATGAAAATGTTATCTGAGTTTTCTATCGCCGGTCGTGAGGTGTGATTTTTTACCCAAACAGATGTCATCCACATAAATTTGAACAAGAATGAGATTACTTGAGGTCTTCTTGAGGAAGAAAGTGTTGTCAATTGTACCTCTAGAGTATCCATTCTTTAGAAGGAAATCGTCAAGAGTATCATACCAGGCATGAGGAGCCTGTTTGAGACCATACAAGGCTTTGTCCAGCCGATACACATAGTCTGGATGTGTTGGGTCTTCAAAACCTGGAGGTTGTTTCACACAGACTTCCTCAGCAAGCTCACAATTGAGGAAGACACTTTTAACATCCATCTGAAATACTCTGAAGTTTTGATGTGCAGCATGAGCAAGAAAGATTCTGATGGCTTCAAGTCTGGAAACCGGAGCAAATGTTTCATCATAATCAATGCCGTCTTCCTGTCGATATCCCTGAGCTACTAGTCTGGGTTTGTTTCTGATGACTGTACCATCTTCATCCATCTTGTTTCGAAAGACCCACTTAGTTCCAATGATTGTCTTCTTTAGAGGTCTGGGAACTAATCTCCATACTTTATTTCTTGTGAACCGAGAAAGTTCCTCTTGCATGGCAGTGATCCAGCATGGATCAGCTAGGGCTTCATCAATCTTCTTTGGTTCTATGAGATAGAAAATTCACATAGAGACAAATATTTCCAATACCTCTTCTAGTTTGAACTCCAGCTTGTTGATCACCGATGATTTGATCAATGGGATGATCTTTGGTCCATTTAGTAGCAGGAGGTAATGGAGGTGGGAGACTTGATGAAGGAAGAGATTGAGGATTTTGGATCATTGGAGTGGGAGTGAGAATTTCGGTGGAGTGGTGGTCAATTTCGATGGGAGTGATGTCGGGCACTATGGAGGGTGACCCAACTTGGTGATTTGAAGAAGAGGGATCAGAATGAGTGAAGGGTATGGATGATGTATCGGTGGGATTTGTAGCAGGGGCATCACCTATGCATGATGAAATCCATCTATGTAACTCATCATCATCATTTGAAAGTGATGATGATCTTAGATCATCAAATTTCACATGAATTGATTCATCTATGCGTTTTCTTCTTAGATTGTACACACGGTATGCCTTTGAGGACAAGGAATATCCAACAAAGATACCTTCATCAGCCTTAGGATCAAATTTCCCAAGATTGTCTCTATCATTCAAAATGAAGCACACACAACCAAAAACATGTAGAAATCCAATATTTGGTTTTCTCCCATGAAATACTTCATAAGGAGTCTTTCCATGTCTTTTGGTGATTACCGATCTGTTTTGGGTAAAGCAAGATGTATTGACAGCTTCAGCCCAAAAATAGGTGGGAAGATTTAATTCACTTAGCATTGACCTTGCTGCCTTACATAGAGTTCTGTTCTTCCTTTCCACTACTCCATTCTGCTGAGGAGTCCTGACAGCTGAGAAGTTTTGAGAAATTCCTTTTTCATTGAAGAAGTCTTCCAAGGCACTGTTTGTGAATTCGGTGCCATTGTCACTTCTCACCGATCGTACAAGTTGTCCATTCAGGACTTCATTTTTCTTGACAAAATTAATGATTTCTTCAGTTGCATCACTGTTGTATCTGAGAAAATAGACCCAAGTATATCTAGTGAATTCATCAACAATAACAAGAATGTACATTGTGCCACCTAGATTGAGAGTGTTGACTGGTCCACATAGATCCATGTGCAACATTTGAAGAGGAAGAGTAATGGAATAACATTGCTTGGTCTTGAAGGAAGTCTTGGTGAGTTTTCCCTTTTCACATGCATCACACAACTTTTCTTTGACAAAATTTAACTTTGGCATGCCGGTCACCAGATCTTTGATTGAAATTTTGTGGAGAGTTTTGAAGTTGAGATGAGATAATCGTTTATGCCACATCCAATTCCTTTTGGCTGTGTCATCCGACACAAAGCATACATTGGAGGTATTATGATTCTGTCCCATATCAATGACATAGACATTTTCCTTCTTTTTCCAGAAAGGACCACCTTCATGTCCTTGTCAACAATAGTACAAATACAAAGTTCAAAGATAACTTTGTATCCTAAATCACACAGTTGGCTGATACTCAGAAGATTATGCATGAGGCCTTCAACAAGTGCAACTTTGTTGAAGGTGACAGATCCATTGTTGAGAGTTCCATATCCTTTGGTGTAGCCTCTAGAATTGTCTCCAAATGTTACAGATGGACCCTTTTTATACACATAGTTAATGAGAAGAGATTTGTTTCCCGTCATATGACGTGAGCACCCACTATCCAAATACCAAATTCGATGGTGCTCATGAACGTGCATTCACAGACATATTAGTTCTTCGGTACCCATTTGGTGATGGGTCCTTTTGTGTTAGAAGTGGAGGTGTCTTTGGTAGTGGTTCGGTCAATTCTATCCTTGGGACAATCTTTGGCAAGATGGCAGGTGTCCCCACAATTGTAACACTTTCTATAAATGAACACCTTTTTGGATTTTTGAATCTTTTCTTTTCCTTTGCCTTTAACATCAATCTGAATGGCTTTAGGACCAAATATGGAAATGAGAGGAGGAAAACTTAAGATTCCATTTCCTGAAGTAGTGGAAGTATATTTAGTGGTGGAATGAACAGGGAAGAGTTTGTGATGACCTTTTCCAAGAGCTAAGGATTTTCTTTTTAAAGAACCATTAGAGGTGTTATCATTTTTGAAAATCCTTGAATCTGAAGGATTTGGAGAAGAGACTTCATCAAGAGTTAAAAGCTTCAAAATATCATGAATGGGGTTTTGAACATCATTTGAATCTTGTGTTTCAACATTTTGGACAGAAGGAATCTTTGGCTTTTATGAACATTCCAAATTTTAAAGCTTCACTTAAATCACTTGAGTTTAGGGAAACTGAGTCACTTGAGCTTGACTCAGAAGGTTCATGATGGTTTGGTGGAGCACACGAAGTAGAGGCAAGATCATTAGAGGAGAACTCAACATCCATTTTTCCAAAACCTAGACCATATTTATTATCACCAGAAACTTGGTCTTTAAAAATTTTCTCAAGATTTTTTGAAGAACTGGTCCATTTTCTAATGGTCTCTTGCTCACTTTTTAGTCTTTTGAAAAGCTTGTTTTCTATTTAGAAATGGCGTGATTGATGGTTTTCAAGTCCTCTAGTTCTGCTTTGATTTCATCAAATTTCTCAAGTTTGGACAGACAAGATTCAAGTTGGGAGGTAAGAGTTTTAACTTGAACATACTTTTTCTTTTTGGCATCTTTAAGGTTATAGAAGTCATTAGTCAAAGATTCATAGGCATCAATCTTTTCAGTTTTACTCATAGAGTTAAAACGATGTACCCGAGAGTATGATGAAGAGCATCCAGTTGATACCAAGGCAACAAATGTGATAGCTTTTTCTGAATCCTCCATGTCTTCAGATATGGCCATGAAGCACATATTAGGAGAATCTTGGTCACTTTCAGAAGTAGGCTCTTCAGCCCAATCATGGGTTTCAGCAATGTAGACTTTTCCTTTTCTGAGAAGTCCTTCATTTCTTTCTTTCTCTCTCTTGTACTTTGTCTTGTACTTATCAGCATGTTCCTGTTGTTCTCGGGAGGAAGATTGATTTCCTTTTCTGGGAATGTTTGACCTGGAAGAATTTCTAGATTTTTCAAACTTTGAAGAAGGTCTGTCTGAGGTGGTGGTCTTAGTCCTTTCAACACGTTTGCTTCTTCATTCAGATGCAAAGTGTCCTTTCTTTCCACAATTGAAACACTCCTCATTTGACTTGTCTGCAGAAGGAGTTTTTGTGGAAGAAAAGGGTTTCTAAAGTTCTAGACTTGCCAGACAAACGAGACTTGTTTTTGGGTCTAGCCATCATTGACCTTTCATCAGTCACATGATCGACATAAGTCTTATCACCTTCATCATCGGCATCACTAAGATATGCCTCCGTGTGGTGAGTGGACTCAACATGACAGTCACTGTCAGAGTCTGATGAAGGGTAAGTTTTGCGAGGAACACATTGGATTTTCTTGGAAGTATCACTGACCAAGGCTATGGAGGAGCCTTTTATCTCTTTAATGAAACACTTCCTTTGCAGTTTAGTTTGCTCATAATTAAAGAGAGTTCCATATAAGACAAATAAAGGCATGTATTCAAGATCCTTGGTCGTCTTGATACAAGTACATATGTTTTCCCAAAACTCAGGAAGACAATCCATGAACTTGCACAAGATTTCCTCATTTTCATAAACTCTGCCCAATAACTTCAGATCATTTAGAAGACTGTTAAAGCGATTATAATAACTAGACATGGATTCTCCTTTCTCATGAGCAAAGAGCTCATATTTCCTGATGAAAGAATTTTTTTTGCTTTTCTTCACTTCCTCTATACCTTCGTACAGAACACATAGAGTGGTCCACATTTCTTTGGCTGTTTCAAAGTTTACTAAGGAATGATAGACCTCATCAGGAAGAGAGAGAGCAATAATTGCCCTGAGCTTAGAATCAAGAGAAACCAGACGTTTTTCCTCATCAGTATATTTCTTGGGGTTTTTGAGAATATAGCGACCAGTAGCTTTGGATTTCTCTTTGTTAGAAGACTCATCAGAATCATCGGAGTCACTAGAGTCCTCCTTATCAATGGTTTCTTTACCAGGCCTCTGCGTTTGATAGCGACCCCAGACTCTAGGGATAATAGGTCCCTCTTTGAGAATGGTTGGATATCTAGTATCCACTTCTTCCATGAATAGCATCATACGGCTTTTCCAGAGAGAAAAGTTGCTAGGGTTAAACTTAGGTTTGGCTATGGAGCCATTTTTAGAAAAGTTGTTTTGACAAGAGATTTCATTTGATGAAGAGGAGGCAGCCATTGCAGATCAAGTTTATGGATTAAACTTTCTGCTCTGATACCACTTGTTAGTCCCAAATGGCTAGCACAAGTATTGTAGAGGGGGGGGGGGGGGGGTTGAATACAATACCCAAAAATTACTTAATTTAATTCTATTATTGAAAATCTTTAAAAAAGAATTACACATAGAAAACAAAGACTGTTGCGAAAAAGAACAGGTAAAACTATTCTAACAATCTTTCACAAAGTATACTGAAAACAAAACAACTTGAACACTTAGAATCAAAGCTATAAAGTTCTTGAGAGATGGTGAATGCTTGCACTGAGAAGTATTCCAGAAAGCGTAGTTTGCATGGGGAGCTTCTTCCTCCTTTTATAGTGTGAGAAGCATTAAATGCTTAGGACACTTTTCATCAGAAGATTCAAAGGTAGAGGCTGACTTCTGAAAAGGTGATGTCTTTTTCACTTTTTCCTTGGTACTAGGAAGAATGCCCATGCTAGAAGAGATGTTATATGGTAATGGATAAAACGACAAATTGTCACTTTATCTGACAATAGGATATTTAACCCATAATAAATGATCTTCTAATTGAGTCTTCCAAGAACTATTCCACCGATGGTATTTCACCTACTTAATCTTTGAAGATGGTAGGAAATCTTGAAAAGTGCATCCATAAACATTACAGAGTTCCCACCGATTTGAGGCAATTATCGGTGGGGCTCTTGTTAGCCGATCATAGGGATAGATCGGTGGGAGTTTTCCACCGATGTGCAAAGGGATCATCGGTGGACAATGACTTGATATTTGTTGGGGAGATTATTCTTCACTTCCACAAATAAGAATATATTCAAGCTTGGTTTCGGTTGATCTTCGACTTCACCGAACATTTGCTATGTTATCAAAGTCATTACAAAGAACCATAAAGAAA
Organism: Saussurea involucrata; assembly: GCA_033807775.1. Taxonomy (NCBI): domain Eukaryota; kingdom Viridiplantae; phylum Streptophyta; class Magnoliopsida; order Asterales; family Asteraceae; genus Saussurea; species Saussurea involucrata. Next base: position 79,114,682 of record CM066327.1, read on the forward strand.
TATTCTAAGTGAGATTTTAGGTGTGAAAATCGGTGGGTCAATTTCAAATCTTTGGTGACCCAACATGACCTAACTTTGTGTGCCCGTCACGTTTGATGGAACCGGGTCTACCCCGTCACCGAAAGGTGTTGTTTTTGGGTATTTACTTTTATCCATATTTTCGGTGACGTGTTATATTTAAATGAATTGTTTCCCCGTGGTTTATTGGCGGAGTACTATGTCTCATCCTTATTGGATGTTTTAAATAATGTAGTTTTATTCACGTTTATATTACTCGGGATATTTAGCGTCAAAGCGCATTTTGAGTGAGTTATGGAGTAAGTTTATTTTGGAAAATGTTTAATATGGAAGCTTTCGACTCAAGATTTGTGTGTGTTGGGAAAACGAGTTGTTTACATAATTGTTATAAATTCTTTTGGGAAATTATGTTTTCAAGCTACATCCTCCTCGTTTATTGATTTACGCAATCATGATAAAACTCTTGAACTCACTAGGCGTTAGCCTAACCTTTTTATTTGTCGGCATGTGCAACAGGTTCAGATTGGGAATAATTCTAGTGACACGGTGAAGAGTTAAATGCTAGTAGTGTGTTCGAGGAATAAAGTGCTTAGTTAAGTCTTCTGCATTTATTTTGGGAATAACAACTTGTATTTGTGTTAAGTAATACGTGTAACACCCCGGGTAAGTTCGTTGGTTAAATTCCCTTTCCGTTAAACCTATTTAACTCTATAATTGGATGTTTAGGGTAAGTTTGGGTAAATTTATAGGTTTAGGGGTGGTTGGGTCATTATTGATTAGTGCAAGGTCTAAAATGGAAAATTTGGTTTAATGTTATCCTTAAGAGTTAAGATATTATCACTAAGCAGAAAATATCCAGAAACATCAGTGTGTATGTGTGTGTTTTAGAAAGAAAAGAAGCAAAAGAAGAAAGGGAGGTTAGGGATTCAAATTGGTGACCTTGGAAGTGAAATTAAGGTATGTTCCTTTGTATTTTACGTTTGTAATTGTTATTAGAAGGTTTCTATCCGATTAGAATAGTCAATTACATAACTGTTAATGATTCAGTCGATTTTTGGGTGAAAATGGGATAAACAGTCAGTGGTTTCCGGATGATATGAGAGTGTCCGGTAGTTTCGGTTGATAGTGTCCGGAAATTGTTCTAGTGGTGTCCGGACAAGTCAAGTTACCCGGTAAGTTCCTCTTTTCATTAAGTTTCCGGTTAAAATGAGATACCGGATGGTATCCGGATTACTTTGGTGTCCGGGTGTTATCCGGATTGGTTATGTTATCCGGAAAGTAGTGTTATCCGGACTGTGTGTTGTCCGGATAGTCTGTGTTGTCCAGATAGTTTTGTGTTGTCCGGGTACTTTAGCTGTTTGGTCAATTTTGAGAGTTTAGATGCTTTTGACTTTCCAGTAACCTATGTATTCTTAGTTATTGGACAGAGAGTGAATGAAGACTAAAATGTACTGTGGACTTGACTTAAGTTCAGGTTTGGGGGTAACATTTGAGGATTGGAGTTCTTTAGAGTTCCTAGCTTTAGTAAGTCTTGTGTGTTCTATTTTGGTAAAGAGATATCTATACCTATTTGTTTCAGATATTGTGAATCGGAGGTGAAAGCTAAATCTGTTGGAAAAGACCGGGAAGAGTTTTGTTAAACAAACAAGTGAGTTTTTACTTAAATTTTTTTCTAACTGGAATACATACATGTGAATGAGTGTAACAATGTGCAAATTATGTTTATATGAGTATTACACTGCATGGGTGCTAGTTGGCCGGGCTTAGGACCGGTGTATGTTGGCTGTACAGAGGGACAACGGTGTTGGCTGTATTCAGTACAGTGGTGTAAATTAATTAATTGGCTCGCAACCAATTAATATGGCCAAGAAAATGAGATGGAAAGATATATGATGCATGAGTTTTAATTGGTATTCCTATGTGAATTATGTGTATGATGTTGTGCAAATGGTTTTTAACTAACGAGGATTTTCTCACTAGACCTCAAGGTCTAACCCTCATTTTGTTTTAAAAATATGTATTCCAGGTCGTGGATCGAGTAAGAGCAAATAAGAAGGTTAAACCGCGAATAGCTTTTGGAGGACTATGTAGTTGAAGACTATGATGTGTTTTGTAGTTACAGCATGTTATTAGTAATGATGTAAATTTACTATGTAAACGTTGTAATGATGTACTGAATGTTATCTAATGTATCTTGATTATGTAACGACATTATGAAATATATGTTACTTGTTGTATGTTTAAGATATCGGGTTGTTACAGATGGTATCAGAGCCCTAGTTTAAGGGATTTAGGTATTAGTATCTGTACCTAGACTTAAACTGCATGTGAAGTAGGATGTCCCTATTATTGTAGAACCTTGGGGTGTTAAATATAAAAAGGTAGAAGGAACATCATGTAAGGTAATTTCATTTTACACCCGGCCAGTGTAATTGTGATATTACAGGTACATGTTTGAACTGGAATACCTTGTTATATGGGGTATGTGTTTATGTGTATATTAACCTTGTCTGAATCAACAGAATGGCAAGTGGTACTAGACAAACGAATCGGGAAGGAGGAGAAAATCCGAATAGAACAAACCCAACAGCCGGAGGAAGGGGAAGAGGGGGAGAAAGAGGTGGAAGCAGAATTGGAGGCAGAATTGGGGGTAGAACTGGGAGTGGAGCTCCACCGCGAGGTAATGAGTTTGTTACTAGGGACGATTTAACAGCCGAAATGGGAAGACTACAGGCCAGTATACAAGCCATGTTTGATCGAACTCGTCATAATGAAGCTGATACACCAGATCCTGGTCAGGAAGACGAGATGCCTATTACACCTACAATAACACCAGTACTAAGAAAGTGTGACTATAAAATGTTCTTAAGTTGTAAGCCTCCAACTTACTCGGGAGATCGGGATCCAGTGAAAGCTATGAAGTGGCTGAAGGAAATAGAAGCTATCTTCAAGACTAGTAAATGCGCTGAAGAGGATAGAGTACTCTATGGAACTGCAATGTTGAAAGGTGATGCCCTATACTGGTGGGAAGCACATATGTCCTCGGGAGGATCTGATATATATTCTACTTACTCTTGGGAAGAATTCGTGATAGCTTTCAGGAAAAAGTTTTGTCCTCAAGCCGCAGTTAAACAATTGGAAGGGGAGTTTATGAACCTGCAGCAAGGGAATTTGTCAGTTCGGGACTACACCGCTCGTTTCTTGGAAAAGTCTCGTTTTGCGGAATACTACGTTGCTACGGAGGCCATGAAGATTGAAAGGTTTATCTTTGGATTGAATGCAGAAGTCAGAAGTTTTGTGATTGCTAAAGGACCAGAAACTTTCTCCGCCACAGTAGACGCTGCGGAAACCGTGGAACAAGATAAAAGGAGAAGTACTAGTGATAAGAATGTGGGGAAAAGAAAGTGGGAAGGACCGCAGTATGATCCGAAGAAGTCCAGGTTTCAGCGATTTGATAACCGTTCACCTTTCCGACCAGTTGAAAGACCTTGCCCAAAGTGCCACTGTTTTCATCAAGGAAGTTGTCAAGTGGATCCTAGAAACTGTTATAAGTGTGGAAAGATCGGTCATATTTCTAAAGACTGTCGAGTAGTTAGATTTTGTTACTCGTGCAATTCTCCTGATCACCTTCAGTCCGATTGTCCACTGGGGAGGATACAACCGGGTGGTACGTCAGTAAGACCAACGGGTTTTAGACCGGTAGTACCAAGGCCAGAAGTACCAAGAGCAAGGGGACGTGCCTTCCAGATGACAGAGCAAGAAGCATATGAGACGCCCGATGTGGTTACAGGTACATTCTTAATAAATTCTACACGTGCTAAAGTGTTATTTGATTCCGGTGCAAACCGATCGTTTGTGTCGCCTTCTTTTGCTGCCTATATGCATTTAAAGCCTAAAGTGTTAGATCATGCGTTAATGGTAGATACGGCTAATGATAATAAGTACCGGTTAGGGAGGTATTTGATAGTTGTGTGATAAACATAGATGGGTGTGGAGTGCCTATTCAGTTATTTCCTATAGCCTTGATCGAGTTTGATGTGGTAGTGGGAATGGATTGGATAGCCGAGAATCAGGCTAATATAGTTTGTGATAAGAAGTTGATAAATGTTGTCTTACCTGAGAAGGGACCAGTAGTGATTTATGGTGACCGTAGAAATCATCAGTCTTGCCTTATCTCTTTGCTGAAAGCTCGTAAGTGTATCAATAAAGGCTGCTCAAGTTACTTAGCTTATGTGATAGATATTAAGCTAGAAAAGAATAAGCTGGGAGATATTCCGGTTGTTCGTGAATTTCCGGAAGTTTTTCCAGAAGATTTGACTAGCCTTCCGCCCGTTAGACAAGTAGAGTTTGGTATAGATCTGATTCCTGGAGCCGCTCCTATTGCCCGTGCACCGTATCGTTTGGCACCTCCAGAGATGAAAGAGATGATGACTCAACTGCAGGATCTTTCAGATAAAGGCTTCATCAGACCCAGTTCTTCGTCGTGGGGAGCACCGGTTCTGTTTGTTAAAAAGAAGGATGGTTCGATGAGGATGTGTATTGATTATCGAGAACTGAATAAGCGCTCGATCAAGAACAAATATCCGCCTCCCAGAATTGATGACCTCTTCGATCAATTAGTTGGAGCTTGTTATTTCTCCAAGATTGATCTAAGATCTGGCTACCATCAACTGAAGGTTAAAGAAGAAGACGTTCTGAAAACTGCTTTTCGAACACAGTATGGTCACTATGAATTCTTAGTGATGCCTTTTGGATTGACGAACGCTCCAGCTGCTTTTATGGATTTAATGAATCGGGTATGTAAGCCGTATCTCGATAGATTTGTTATTGTATTTATCGATGATATACTTATCTATTCCCGATCCAAAGAGGATCACACACAACATCTTCGGTTAATTCTGGAATTGTTAAAGAAGGAGCAGTTATACGCTAAGTTCTCTAAGTGTGAATTCTGGCTACGGGAAGTTCAGTTTCTGGGGCATGTAGTTTCCGAGAAAGGTATTCAAGTTGATCCGACGAAGGTAGAAGCAATTGAAAAATGGGAACCGCCGAAGACGTCAACGGAAGTATGAAGTTTTCTGGGTTTAGCCGGTTACTATCGAAAGTTTATAAAAGATTTTTCTCGTATCGCTACGCCTCTCACTAAGCTAACCCGGAAGAATCTAAAGTTCGAATGGAAAGCAGAACAGGATGAAGCATTCCGAATATTGAAAGAGAAACTCTGTAGCGCACAGATACTAGCATTACCTGAAGGTTCCGATGATTTTGTTGTTTACAGTGATGCTTCCAAATTAGGATTGGGTTGTGTACTAATGCAGCATGGAAAGGTTATTGCTTATGCTTCTCGTCAGTTAAAAGATCATGAAAGACAGTATCCTACGCACGACATGGAACTGGCAGCAGTTGTTTTCGCGTTGAAGATTTGGAGACATTACCTTTAAGGCTCTAAATGTCAAATTTATACTGATCATAAGAGTCTCCAACATCTTTTTGATCAGAAGGAACTAAATATGAGGCAAAGAAGATGGCTAGAATTGGTGAATGATTACGACTGTGAAATCCTTTATCATCCGAGAAAGGCGAACGTGGTAGCTGATACACTAAGTCATCAAGAAAGGAGTGGAACAATAAAAGCTATTTCACTACGAGCTGAACTCCTACCTAACATCTTTGACGAATTGTAGAAGTGTCAAATAGAAGCTTTTCAAGAAGAACACTTCAAACCAGAACGATTAGTGGGTATATCAGCATTGCTTGTAAAAGATGATCGTGGGTTGTTGTTTTTGGGAAACAGAATCTGGGTGCCTCGTTTGGGTGGTTTACGTGACCGGGTACTACAAGTAGCTCATCAATCTTGTTTTTCTATTCATCCAGGTACAAACAAGATGTACAAAGATCTGAAACAATTTTATTGGTGGCCGGGAATAAAAAGGAGTATTGCTCAGTATGTGGAAGGTTGTACTACTTGTAAGAAGGTGAAGATTGAACATCAGAAGTCGTTTGGGCAATTACAGCGCTTAGAAATACCGATGTGGAAATGGGATCAAATTACTACAGATTTCATCACGAAGTTACCTAGGACTCCGAAAGGGTTTGATGCTATTTGGGTGATCGTTGACAGGTTGACCAAGTCTGCTCACTTCCTACCAATAAAGGAAACCTATTCATTGGAAAGACTAGCCAAACTGTATATCAATGAAATAGTAACACGACATGGAGTTCCAATTTCTATTATCTCTGATCGTGACAGCCGTTTTACCTCAAGATTCTGGAGAAGTTTTCAAAAGGAAATGGGAACGCATATAAAGTTAAGTACGGCGTATCATCCTCAAACTGACGGTCAGAGTGAACGGACGATTCAGACTTTAGAAGACATGCTCCGGGCTTGTATTGTTGATCGTAAAGTCAAAGTTTTGCGGAATAAAGAAATCAGACAAGTAAAAGTACAGTGGCGACATCACAAAGGGTAGGATGCTACATGGGAATCGGAATCATAGATGAGAACTAAGTATCCGTACCTTTTTGCCTAACCGAATTCCGAGATGGAATTCTTTTAAGGGGGAGATGATGTAATACCCCGGGTAAGTTCGTTAGTTAAATTCCCTTTCCGTTAAACCTATTTAACTCTATAATTGGATGTTTAGGGTAAGTTTGGGTAAATTTATAAGTTTAGGGGTGGTTGGGTCATTATTGATTAGTGAAAGGTCTAAAATGGAAAATTTGGTTTAATGTTATCCTTAAGAGTTAAGATATTATCACTAAGCAGAAAATATCCAGAAACATCAGTGTGTATGTGTGTGTTTTAGAAAGAAAAGAAGCAAAAGAAGAAAGGGAGGTTAGGGATTCAAATTGGTGACCTTGGAAGTGAAATTAAGGTATGTTCTGTATTTTACGTTTGTAATTGTTATTAGAAGGTTTCTATCGGATTAGAATAGTCAATTACATAAATGTTAATGATTCAGTCGATTTCTGGGTGAAAATGGGATAAACAGTCAGTGGTTTCCGGATGATATGAGAGCGTCCGGTAGTTTCGGTTGATAGTGTCCGGAAATTGTTCTAGTGGTGTCCGGACAAGTCAAGTTACCCGGTAAGTTCCTCTTTTCATTAAGTTTCCGGTTAAAATGAGATACCGGATGGTATCCGGATTACTTTGGTGTCCGGGTGTTATCCGGATTGGTTATGTTATCCGGAAAGTAGTGTTATCCGGACTATGTGTGTTGTCCGGATAGTCTGTGTTGTCCGGATAGTTTTGTGTTGTCCGGATACTTTAGCTCTTTGGTCAATTTTGAGTGTTTAGATGCTTTTGACTTTCCAGTAACCTATGTATTGTTAGTTATTGGACAGAGAGTGAATGAAGACTAAAATGTACTGTGGACTTGACTTAAGTTCGGGTTTGGAGGTAACATTTGAGGATTGGAGTTCTTTAGAGTTCCTAGCTTTAGTAAGTCTTGTGTGTTGTATTTTGGTAAAGAGATATCCATACCTATTTGTTTCAGATACTGTGAATCGGAGGTGAAAGCTAAATCTGTTGGAAAAGACCGGGAAGAGTTTTGTTAAACAAACAAGTGAGTTTTTACTTAAAATGTTTTCTAACTGGAATACATATATGTGAATGAGTGTAATAATGTGCATATTATGTTTATATGAGTATTACACTGCATGGGTGCTAGTTGGCCGGGCTTAGCACCGGTGTATGTTGGTTGTACAGAGGGACAGTGGTGTTGGCTGTATAGAGAGATAGTAGTGTAAATTAATTAATTGGCTCGCAACCAATTAATATGGCCAAGAAAATGAGATGGAAAGATATATGATGCATGAGTTTTAATTGATATTCCTATGTGAATTATGTGTATGATGTTGTGCAAATGGTTTTTAACTAACGGGGATTTTCTCACTAGACCTCAAGGTCTAACCCTCATTTTGTTTTAAAAATATGTATTCCAGGTCGTGGATCGAGTAAGAGAAAATAAGAAGGTTAAACCGCGAATAGCTTTTGGAGGACTATGTAGTTGAAGACTATGATGTGTTTTGTAGTTACAACATGTTTCCAATTTTGAGGGTGTTACAGAACAGGTATGAAAAATTAAAACACCTAATGTAAATTTTGAAAAATTAATTAGAGATAAAATCATGGATGAGATTTATTTTGTAACTCCTCATTAATATGACTACAAAAAAAACCACTTCATTAAATACCAATTCTATCCTTACACAATTATTGAATAGGTTCAAACTAACCAAGAATGAAAATGAATTCCTATTGGTAACTTTTATTGACCAATATGAATTCATTTTGATTCTAGGTTAGTTTGAACCAATTCAGTAAATGTGTAAGGATAGAATTGGTATTTCATGAAGTGGTTTTTTGTAGTCATATTAATGAGGAGTTACAAAATAAACCTCATCTATGAACATTAAAGGGTTACAAAATATACATATGCATTAATGAGGAGTTACAATACATACGTATGAACATCAATCAAATGACATATTGAACATCAATGATCATACGTATGTCTTGGGAACATATGTGAACAAAGACCAAGGCATTCATGTGGTCTATTCATTTTAAGAATGTTCAGTGAACATTCATGTTTTTATGATACTTTATCAACCATTTGACCCTGATCGGTATTGTTCACATACCCCCCATTGTACAGTGCACATTCATGTTCATAAAGCAGAGATGTTGTTTTGCGGAGTATTATGCCCGGGGGGGGGGGGGGGGGGGGGTTACAATAGGTAAAAGAAATCGGTTTTGACTAAATTACCCTAAACATCATTAATTGGTCATTACATTTATAATGCGGGGGGTTACAAAAAGTAAAAGAAATCGGTTTTACGTAATTACCCATTTTACATCATTGTTCATTACATTTATTACCCATCATCCCATGTTGTAATTAATCTTTTAAGTGTGCATCATCTCAACCGTCCGTGTTAAGATCAAGGGTTGTTATTGGGTTAATATAGTTAGTACAATAATTTGAGTTAAGAAAATAACCCAACCCTATATATGTCATATATAAGTCATTCCTATCTCTCCTTAAACTAAAATAGAAAAAGACATTGAGAATCAATAAAACTCTCAAATATTTCAAAGTTCTACTCATTAATGCCAAAATATCTTCAACGAAAAAAATCGTGAAACGAGTTCAAATAAAGTCCATCATCAACTTCGATCCAACTTGATTGAACATATCCGGTGGAATTGAGATTAAGGGTGATATATATTACTATTTATTATTTGTTGTTATTTTTTTATAAAAATTAATATTTGTGTAATTTTTTACCAATTTAAATTGTAGTACAAAATCATGTTAATGTTTTTATTGTTTTTTTAAATATGTTAACAAATATATAAATTAAAAAACTAAAATTAATATAAAAATTTGAAAACTATAAAGTGTATTGGATTTTTTTATAACTTTATGATATATATATATACATATATATATATATATATCAAATGAGAACCAAAAAAAAGATTGTGAACCGTGAAAACCGATCTAAGACGTTTAATGATTTTAATCAGTGGACATTAAAATGGAACTTTTGTGATTTTTTTTGAAATCCGAAACCATTTAATGAATAAATGGAAAACTTTAAGGGTATTCACGTCAGTTTCCAGATCTAACCAATGTCATCAACGTTTCCATTAGCAAATCCTCCCAAAACCCTACACAAGAAATCGCCGTCAAAAGATCCACCGAAGGCTCCTTCGAACCACAAAACCCTCACATCGGTCTCTCCGTTACCAAAAGTTATTCCAGTGTGGTCCGGTGTTGTCATCCTCTTCCGCAGTCGCATTTCCGTCAACCGTGCCATTTCAATATTTCGCTTTCCCATTCGAAACCAATTTCTCTCTACTGTTAGTTTCAAATACGTTTTCTCAATTCTCAACGGCCTATGTGGTTTATTCTTCATCTGGTGCACTTATCGGTCGTTTACGAGGCAAGGATGGGTAATTTTCGCTGGAGATGAGTATGAAGAAAGTGTGTTTTGGAAGTTTATGGGTTCAACAAGGAGGAAAGTGTGTTGTGGAAGTTTATGGGTTCAACAAGAAGGGTGGTTGTCGACGTTTCTGAGTTCAACAAGATGTTGAGTAATCAGACCACTAGGTTTCAAGTGGAGGTTACCGCCGATGAATCCGTTTGGAAATTTGCGCCGAGAAACATGTCGCTGCCGACGACTTTTCTATACTTGGACGGTGGAGCATCAAGATCAACAAACCCTAATATGTTAGTCGATCAGTTTCAACAATTCATCACTTGGGTTTCTAATGTTGTTTGAATTTGTGTAACAACCGTGTCCCAATTTCAAAGAATTGGAAGATTTGTGGTCAAAGTGTAAAAAGGGAAAGTTTTAAGGAAGGACCAAGTTGCAATATCTGAAAGTTATATAAGGGAAGCAATCCCTAGAAATTTCCCTGTTTTCTTCATTGGTGCGGCGGATCGAGAGAAAGGAGGAGAAAAGCTGATGGTGCAAACGATTTGTGAAACGAACTCTTGGAAGATCATCTTCAAGTAAGTCTCTGCCCTCTATTAATCTGTTCACATTTTGTGTTGATGTTTGGGACAAGAAACCAAGGAATAAGAGTTTGTACTCTTATTCTCATGTTTGGGGATTTTAACCCCCAGTGTCAAGTAGGTTGTAATCGAGTTAAAAAGGGGTTGAGAATTGGTCACTAATAGTTAATGTTATAATCTCACCAAATGTTGGGTTTGGGGTTGGGACAAACCTCGGTTGTAAATCTAGCTGAAAGGAAATCAAGGTGTAACGTCCCAAAAATTACAAGGAATTTAAAATTTATAAAAATGAAATTTCATTAATTAAACTCGTTAAATAACCCAAACCGTTTCGTTTGCAACCCAAGAATAATTATTCTCTAAAAACAGTAAACAGCGGAATAAATAGTTTAAAAATGAAAATTATAAAACGATATAATGATCAGCTCTTCACGCGCGCCAGTGTGTACCCGTCACGCCTTGGAGCTACTCGCACCTGAAACAATGATTTATTGGGAAAGGGTAAGCACGAAGCTTAGTGAATTCAACCACTATAGATAACACAGTTATTCCACATTACCCCTATAACAGATAGATACACATAAAGAAGCATACCAGTCTACGAACAAATCATAAACATGCATACCCACACACACCCACCTAAGAGGCACAAGTCGGTCCCACCGACCACATGATAACATCTCCGGCCCCGCCGAATCCCCGGTCCCACCGAGTCTCTACGCCACCCGCGTGTAAAATCTCCGGCCCCGCCGGATCCTCGGTCCCACCGAGTTGTAATGTAACACACTCGTCACACCGAGTTCCCACAACGTTTCTTTCCACTTCCTCTGCTCTCTCTCCCTACCTCTCTCTCTCTCTCTCTCGCGCTGTTCTCTCTCTCTCCGGCCAAGACCAGCAACGGCGCTGGTGTGGTGGTCAAAAACGGCAGCAAGGGGCAAAAGGGGAGGGGTGTTTGACGGTAGTGCAGGTAACAAGAAAGAATTAGGGTTGTGGTGGTGGTTGGTGTTTGACGCAAGCAAAAGGAGACACAAAGGGAGGGGGTCGGTTCCCCCACATGGGCCGACCCATGCAACCCATGCCAAAAGAAATTTACACTACTAGCCCCTGCCCTTTCCGACATCTTGCAAAAAGATCAAAGGTTCCTACTCGATTTACATATTTGGTCCTTCTCATTAATCCCGCTAACAAGTTCATTTAACGTAAAAAAAAATTTAAAATAATAAAAATAAGCAATTTAAGACCTAATCGGGACACGGGCTTTACAACTCTCCCCCACTTAGATTAGACTTCGTCCTCGAAGTCTCTGCCAACGAATAGCTCCGGATAGTTTTTCCTCATCCCAACTTCAGGTTCCCAAGTCTCTTTCGGTGTTGCCACTGGACTTTCACTAACTGGAATCTAAATTTCTCACACCGTCTAAAAATTGCTCGAATACTCTTCTTACCAATAAAACTCCTTCAATAATACTGAAAATATGAACGGAAGTACACTCCGACAACTGGATTCATTCCTAGTCAAACGACTTCGGTTGTCTCCCAACCTTAGATATTCCATACATCCCGGTTCAAATCTCAAACTCTAACCATTCTAAAGTTGCTCACCAATATACCCTACTGGATACTCGAATCCGATCATTCCTACCATTAACTGTCGATTAACTTCCACGAGTTCTAATAGACTTCCAAAATTTAGTTAACACGGATCATCAAACCAGTAAACTTATAATCACCCACGAAGGTCATTCCACCATAACCATTCATCACAAGTAAGCATCTCAGGGTTACTACTACCATCAACATAATTTCCTTAAAATCGGCTACAATTCTCCAATTACACTAAGGTGTTTGGCCTTAAGCCCAAAAGTCGACGCCCTAATATACTACTTACTTCAAAAAGGTTACTGCGCATTTATTCTCTTAATTACAAAGGGCATCATTCCCTTAACCGACACTATTCGGTCTACACTAATAACACGTGTGGAATACCCAATCTTCCATCGTCTACTTATCCTCCACGCTCACTCTAGGAAACCTAGTTACACTGTATCAAGATACTTTAAGCACATATTACAACAGCAACCTCGACCACAAGTGGACACCCTAACCGTCCTACACTACGGTCCAAACGTTAATTAAAAGTGTGAGGCACCAAAGAATAAATTATCCTCCGTAATAAAACGATTTCATACATTTTCAAAACCATATTTCAAAATCTTGTGTGTGTGCTGAACATTTCCCAAAATTCCAAAACACCATCCAATAAATGTATTGAAACACAAGAATTTGTTAATGCAATCTATTTCAAAATCAAACTTTGTGCATGACTCAGTCGGCATTCTATGCCTCGACTCCTACTCCTCCAAATCTCTCCGATCCACTAACGTCATCCGGACATTTAAACCTCTTAGGCAAGTTGGGAAATTACGTCAAATAATCCCTACGATTTTTCCTCAAATCAAAGTCGGCTCTCTAAGCCTATGATTCTAGCACAATCATCCATCTTGGCCCGACACAAACATCATCCTCATCTTCACTCCAAGTGATTAATACTAGAATCGTCCTTTTATTCCAACGACTACTAATTTATAACCTTCGACACTACCCCAACGATCATCCCATCAAAGCAAATCAAGTACACACCTGTACTAGTAGGTTTACTATAGTCGTTCCTCCTTGTGATGGCTACTCTGGGTAGATATTACAACGGGTTATTAGCACATAATAATTCACCATAACAACGCTCACGCTCAACTCCTTGGATTCCTCGAGACTGTTCCCGACTCGAGCATTGATCATGTGTTTCCGGTAGTAGGAGCTCTACTACTACCTTCCACACCTATCATCACTCGTTCTGAGTTCCATCCGATGGGTCCAAGTAGTTTCTCGCCGATAACTACACACATATGCCCGCACCGGCATATGTACACACTCTTCCTAGCTCCCTAGGAATTCCACCTAACTCCACTACCCTTGCTATGACGAAATCCCCACTAGTCATGACGGGTCGTCTCGCGAATGCACAGTCGCACACAGTGTAAAACCAGATAGACATTCGAATATAAGATTCTATCCTACAACGGTTGGACTCAAACAAGAGCTGCGCAATAGAACTAAATCTAACATTCTAAGGCTATTCGGTTCCTACCGCATACAACCTATAGTGCATTCACTTAACAACTTATCAGGGCTAGCATGAACTCCTATTAGCAAACAACAAACATGCAGTACAGTGTAATAAGCACCAAACAATCCAGCACACATACTCTTATGTTCTAGAAAGCAATCTAGCATACATACCCATATGTAAACACTCTTCCCAGCTCACTAGGAATTTCATCCCATCCCATTACCCTTGCTACTACGGAATCCCTACTAGCCATAACGAGTTGCCTCGCGAATACCCAATCGCATGCAGCGCGAAACAAATAGACATTCAAATACGAGATTCTATCCTAGAACGGTTGGACTCAAACAAGAGCTGCGCAAAAGAACTAAATCGAATATTCTAAGGCTATAAATTTCTTACTGCATACAACCTAGAGGGCATTCACTTAGTAACCGATTATAACTAGTATAAATCCCTAATAACAAGCAGTACAAACTACAGCATAGTATTAACAACAGGCAATCTAGCATGCATACCCTATGATCTAGAAAGCAATTTTGCTTACGTACTCATAAGTGAACGCTATTCCCAGCTCACTAGAAATTTCATCTCATTCCACTACCCTTGCTACAACGGAATCCCTGTTAGCCATAACGAGTTGCCTCGCGAATACCCAGTCGCATGCAGCGTGAATCAAATAGACATTCGAATACAAGATTCTATCCTAGAACGGTTGGACTCAAACAAGAGCTGCGCAATAGAACTAAATCAAATATTCTAAGGCTATATGATTCTTACTGCATACAACCTATAGGGCCTTCACTTAACAACCTACTATAACTAGCATTGATTCCTACTAGCAAGCAATCATCATACAGTACAGTGTCAACAACAGGTAATCTAGCATGCATACCCTGTGATCTATAAAGCGATAAATACACTAAGTACCGTACCTTTCCCCTTTGGCTCCGGCTGACTGTACACACTGCGCCCTCGATCACCGTTTCTCCAACGGGTTTTTCCCTTCTTTTTATTTCCCAAAAACTTTAAAGAAAATCTTATAGCCGCAAACTTGAGATCAAACACACCGAAATGCGTTTGATTCACTCAAGCTGTGCTCTGATACCAAGTTGTAACGTCCCAAAAATTACAAGGAATTTAAAATTTATAAAAATGACATTTCATTAATTAAACTCGTTAAATAACCCAAACCGTTTCGTTTGCAACCCAAGAATAATTATTCTCTAAAAACAGTAAACAGCGAAATAAATAGTTTAAAAATGAAAATTATAAAACGATATAATGATCAGCTCTTCACGCGCGCCAGTGTGTACCCGTCACGCCTTGGAGCTACTCGCACCTGAAACAATGATTTATTGGGAAAGGGTAAGCACGAAGCTTAGTGAATTCAACCACTATAGATAACACAGTTATTCCACATTACCCCTATAACAGATAGATACACATAAACAAGCATACCAGTCTACGAACAAATCATAAACATGCATACCCACACACACCCACCTAAGAGGCACAAGTCGGTCCCACCGACCACATGATAACATCTCCGGCCCCGCCGAATCCCCGGTCCCACCGAGTCTCTACGCCACCCGCGTATAAAATCTCCGGCCCCGCCGGATCCTCGGTCCCACCGAGTTGTAATGTAACACACTCGTCACACCGAGTTCCCACAACGTTTCTTTCCACTTCCTCGGTCCCACCGAGCCCTCGGTCCCACCGAGTTGTAATGTAACACACGTTTATACTAAGCATTTAACCCAAGCACATATTACGCACCACAAACAACTAGTTCACACCACAAGTACAGTAGTACATACAAACTACCATAACATGCATACAACATAGTATCAACTAGACACCCCACTATCTAGTTCCACAACACAATCACATAAAGCTACCACACACGTACTACAGCAATGATAAAACGATCGTTATTAGATATAGTGAGAGAACTCACCTCGTAAGCGCGCCTAGCTCACAATTAATAATTCAAGCTCCACAATCCAAGATCACTTCTCGACACCTAGACGAACGTTAAAAATGTATTAACACGAGACCCAGACCCTAAAATACGACGCACGCTTAAACCGTCACTTAAACGACTTTTCGGTCTAACCAAACAGGTCTGTTCGGGACCTGATCCGACCTCTTTAAACCCAGAAAATCCCTAATTAAATTACATAACTAGAAAGTGCTCAGAGTTAGGGTTCCAAGGACATATTATACACCTCCTAACGATTTTTATACAATTAAATACGGATTTTATAAGAATGGTTCGCAGATCAGTGAAAAACAGCAGCTATCGGTATAAAACGACGATTTGGCCTATGCTACGTTCCGAACTGGATTTTGCACAAAACACAGAAAAGTTGCTAGACTCCAATTGGGAACTTTTGGCACCGAAATCACCCCAATCCGAGTTACGAATAAAAAGTTACAGCTTACGCAAAATAGTGGCAGATACGACTTTTCACATAAAATGACGATTTTATAAACGGTTTACGCGTTCGGTCTAAACGATTCGGGTTCCGCTACGGCGGTTTAGGGTTACGGCCAGAGGTGGTTTTAGGGTTCCGCCACGGGCACCACCTACTGCCACCTCCGGCAGCGGGGTACGGCGGCGGCGGCGACGGCGGCGTCGCAGTGGTTGCTTTGCCGGAAAAGAAACGAAAAGGAAACGAGACGAAAGAAACGACTTACCTCGCTACAACACCACACACCCGCACCTGCTCCTCTCTCCCTCGAAATCTCCGACGAACAGCAGTGATGGCGGTGGTCTCCGGCGACAACAGCGGCGAACAGCAGCAGTTTCCGGCAATAACGGCGGCGAACGGCAGTCTCCCTACCTCTCTCTCTCTCGCGCTGCTCTCTCTCCCTACCTCTCTCTTCTCGCGCTCTGCTCTCTCTCCCTACCTCTCTCTCTCTCGCGCTGTTCTCTCTCTCTCCGGCCAAGACCAACAACGGCGCTGGTGTGGTGGTCAAAAACGGCAGCAAGGGGCAAAAGGGGAGGGGTGTTTGACGTTAGTGCAGGTAACAAGAAAGAATTAGGGTTGTGGTGGTGGTTGGTGTTTGACGCAAGCAAAAGGAGACACAAAGGGAGGGGGGTCGGTTCCCCCACATGGGCCGACCCATGCAACCCATGCCAAAAGAAATTTACACTACTAGCCCCTGCCCTTTCCGACATCTTGCAAAAAGATCAAAGGTTCCTACTCGATTTACATATTTGGTCCTTCTCATTAATCCCGCTAACAAGTTCATTTAACGTAAAAAAATTAAAATAATAAAAATAAGCAATTTAAGACCTAATCGGGACACGGGCTTTACACAAGGGAACAGTTCGAACTCTCCAGATAACGCAACATCCGGATAAGTGAGAAATCCGGAAGGTACCGGATACCGAAAGTGTCTGGAATGGGAGTTCTGGATACCGGAGTCCGGAAATGTCCGGATTGTGAGTTCCGGATTGGGAGTTCGGATACCGAAGTCCGGAAGTGTCCGGATTGGGGGTTCCGGATACCGGAGTCCAGAAGTGTTCGGATTGAGGGTTCCGGATACCGGAGTCCGGAAGTGGTCCAGACTTGGTTTTCCAGAAAGTCTTCTTTTCCGGTATGTTAATGATTAAAGTGTATGGTATGCCTTAGGTTTTGGCTTCGACTCGGTTG
Organism: Saussurea involucrata; assembly: GCA_033807775.1. Classification (NCBI taxonomy): domain Eukaryota; kingdom Viridiplantae; phylum Streptophyta; class Magnoliopsida; order Asterales; family Asteraceae; genus Saussurea; species Saussurea involucrata. The sequence goes on from CM066327.1 coordinate 79,132,017, forward strand.
GTCGCAAGGGAGGCGCGTGGTTAGGAAAATCACTACAAACAGGTGAGTTCCCTTAACCCTTTTTCGTGAAATCAGATGTTAAATGTTTTAAACTGATCATGGTATGAGAAGCGAGTATGTTTCATTTTTCGTAAATTGTTACTAAACTCCTCGCATGAAAGTATGTTTTGGAAATGCTTATTTAGCATGTTTAAACTATTTTTAAAGATTGCATGCATTGCTGGTTTATTGTTAGCTATGCTTATATGCCATGTGGAGTTGGGTTGCACAGTGGGATTAGTGTACATCGGGATCCGATGATCCCTTGGGAGTTTATTATGACCTAGTAGGTTTGGAATTTGTTTCCTGCCTATTCGGGTAATGGGGAGTCTGCTTGGGCCCCGATACGAGGCAAGAGGGGAGTCTGCTTGGGCCCCGATCGCGGTTGTTAAATTGTGAGGTCTATGAACACTGTGCAAATACCCATGTATGGAGTTTTGTGTTGAGATGCATGATTTGTTAAGGAAATGTTTTATGCTTGTTGTTAAAACCGTCTTCGGAGGGAATTCACTAGACCGTTTGGTCTAACCCTCGCTTTCAAAACTAAACCATTTTCAGGGAAGCGCTTTAGCGGTGCTTCAGGTAAAGGTAGGAGAAGAGTAAGGTTTAGAGATGGAGGCATCGGCATAAGGAGCACTATAGTTCCTTAGTTAGTTTTACTTTGTATTAGATAGATCTCGGTTGTGGATAGAATATTTCCGCTGCAAATTTTGAGTTATTCAGACCTTGTAATGTTCAGTTTATGAACCCTTATTCGTAATTGGGACCTGTTTTGGGCTTATTTATCTATGTTTTGCAGGTTCAATGTTTTGGGTTGTTACAAATGGTATTAGAGCCATAGTTTAAGGGATTTAGGTAACCGGACGGGCCTAAACTTAAACTGTGATTTGAAGGATACAACCGAGATATAGGATGCATTTAAGAAAGATCACTCTAGGTGCGCTAGAAAAATAGGGTAATGAGAACTATCGTGTAAGGTAAATTTACATTACACCTGGCCAGTGTAATTGCGAATTTACAGGTACATGTACGTGCTCGAATTGCCTTGTGTTGTGAAGTTGAGTTTGAGTGGTGATTGTTTGCGGTTGTTCCAGTTCTTGTACTATATGGTAGGTTGTTATAGTTGAGGCAGTCCTTGGACGAAGGAGGAATGTAACATGGTTTTGTTATGATGCGTACGGCTTTGTTATTATGCGTAAGGTCGTTCATAGTGAGATTTGTTGGCACTTTCTAGAAGGAGGGTGGTTTGAAGCGGTAGTGAACCGACTAAAGATATAACTTCTTGGCTTTAAAAGGGATGAATGGCTGGCAAGGGGTAAACTCTTAATTTCTAGTGAGTCCCCATTCTTGGAATTGATAGGTCGATCATTTTGGGTTAGGAAATGAGGACTGAGCTGGAGTCTAGAAAGTTTCCGTGAAGGAACGAGTGAAGGGGGATGAGCCTCTGATTTTAGTCAAGCGATATAGTGGCAAAGGTAATGAAGGAAAGATGTCAGTATTGACTGAAGTATGCACATGAGTAGAAAGTGATATATTTGGTCAATTTGGGAAACCGTGTAGAGTGTTCGAACAGGTGGGTTATGAAGCGGTTGTACAACAAGTTGCTACAAGGATGAGAAAACGACTGTTGGTCAAGTAGAGCATCAAGGATAACTTGTTGTGAGTATAACGACTGACCTTGTTAGAGCGAATAGCCTTCAATTGCAAGTTGAGTCTCATGCATCGTGTCTTTAAATGTGTTACCTGAGCTCTTTCATGTTAAAAGTATAGGTGTACATAATGAATCTCTTCTTGTTTTGGGAAATAAATTGACGCGCGCAAGCGTGTGCTTTTAAAGAAAAGACAAACTTGTTTTCATTGCACGATGAAACATTGAACTTAGTAATCTGCGAATTATTTAACCCTTTTTCATGTTGAGGAAATCTTCGTTGCGAAAATCATAGAAACGTTTAATTGCCAAGTTTTTATAACAAAAAGGAGTATTGACATGCTATTATCATATAAATGGGTGTGGGAGTCAACTGAACCACTTTGTGTAAGTGATTTCATTAAGAACTTTTCTAGTCGTATTGAAAAGGTTTCACTAGACACATTTTGTTGTGCCGACATCGATTTGGTTGGGCAAGGTTATGAATTATCGTGGGGCTGCATGTGAGTGATCATTGCGGTCATTGTGTTTTACTATTCAGCTTGAGTGGTGTTGTGTCATGCATACTCAAGGTTGTTTTAGGATATGTACCTATTGAATTCAAATGTGCAAAATGATTTTCAATCGTTGTGTCATCATGCATGAAGGCTATGAACTCGCTAGGTCGTGGAGGATATCACAATTAGGGAAAAGAGGAAAGGTTCTGAGAATGGAAATTGCCAGTTGATCAGATTTTAGTCGAGTTATGACTTTAATGTTGTAGTTAGAGGAGAACGGGAATAGAGGGAGTTTCGAGCAATAAATTCGGAAATGTTGGTATGATTGAAGTTTAAACTCTTGCTTGGTTATTTGAGAATGGTTATGTTTGGGGTGAAGTTCGAAGTTGTCGAAGTGATTCTAGTGGTAGCATGTTATTAAATAGAGTTGTGGTACTTAATGAAACGTTGTCGGCTTTGATCCAGAGTTTTGGGGTGGTCTTGAAATTTGGTTTTGCGCTAAGAAAAAGTCTTGTAAGGATCGATGGGGTATAAAGTTGGGTATGACGCATTGAATGAAATGGGTTCCGTTCGGAATCCTGGTTGTCGGGAATTATGGGAACATCATGTTGTCTACTGATATTGAGGTTTGCGATTGTTAATAATATCCCAAGTTGAAGGCATTGTCTGGAGATTGAAACTTAAGAAGTAACCCTCTTGAGTGTGGATGTAGAGCTCGTTCGGAGAAAGGTATATACCGCCATGAGGATGGACCGCCTCGTGTGGGCGTTAGGAAAGCGGAAGATCACTGGTGTGGGTAGGTGATTCCCTATAAGGGTTTTTATGTTTCGTTATGCGTTAAGTGTTTAGCAACGGAAGTAGATCACGATGAGTCACGAGAAAAGAGGACTTGTTTGAGTAAGTTAGATGATCATGATTTTGGAGTTCATCTAGACTAGAGAAAGAAAAGTCGTGAAATGACTCTACTTCATTTATTGGTGTTGCGATTGGTATGAAGAAGGCGGTATCAAATGTGTGTAAAAAGAGGATCAGGAAGAAATTGTTGCAGTATGATGGTCGTGTGGGCAAGTGGGTTGCACTTCATGCTAAGGGAGTTGGGTAAGTCCTTGTTGTGGTATTAAGTTTCCGTTATGTTGGGTGGTGGACTTATGTTGTAATTAGTGATAAGGGTGTAAATCCTAGTTTGGAGAGTTATGGAAGGTAATCAAGAAAGGCAAGTATGCTTGATTGAAGTGTGGACTTGTACACGGTATTACGCTGTTGTTGTTTGAGAACAAAGGATTGTGTGGTAGCTGCTAACTACCTGAAAGAAGAACATGTATTCTTCACGGTTGTGTTGAAATTTTGGGTGAGTTCATCTATCTTCGAATGGATATCGATGAGAATGCCATATTCGATTAGTTTGTGGTGTTGAGTCGAAGATTTAAAACTCTTTGGGAAGGTTGAACTTTTCATGATGTATAAAGAATTTATGCTAAATAGATTAACTCTATTGGAGAACAGGAAACACGTGGTGCTTTCAAGCATCGAGTGTTGTATGAAAGATGACTGACTGATTATATCGGGTGAGAATTGTGGTACAGCTGTTTTGTTAGGCATAGTAAGGTAAACGTACTGTCGCCACGCTCGAAAGGATCGGAAGCTGAGTAGGTGTTGGTTGGTGGGCAGAGTTCCAGTCTAGCAAAAGAGGTGAGGATGACATGTTCGAACAAGTTGGGAGGTGAAACTAAGAAGGTTGGTAAGTGACACCAAATAGATGGAGCATTGTTTAAAGCAGTGTTATTGGCAGGTAATTAAACTCCTCAAGCGGGTAGGAGAACGAAGGTTGTTGAGTATGACCTGGTTAAAATGTGGGAGGGCTTGCACGGGTTAGTAAGTCGTTTTCCCCAGGAGTGGGTGATCTATGCCTTCGAGGAGGCATGGTATAAGTGGTGGTACGGGACACACAAAGGGTAAGACGTCTGGTTTGAGTGAGCATCAACATTATGAATATTCTGAAGTGAACATTGTGTACAACGAGGTGTTCTAGAATAGTTTCGCGAGAGAATGGACAATCCTTGTTGAACGAGGAAAACTTAAACTTTAATTTTTGTATGGTGGATGCTTGTTAGGGTTGGTTCAGCTTGAGTCGGTGGATACTCTGGGTGGATGGTAGATATCCCATGTTGTTTGCTATGTGTACGCGCAGGGTGATGACGTGGTGGGATCGTATGATGTGGTTATCATAGTTAAGTTGTAGTCAGCATGGCTTAAAGGAAAGAAGATACTTTTGTGTTAAACATATGTCAGGTTGGGACAGGTGACTTGGAATTTTCATGTTAACCAATGAAGGAACTCATAATTGTGAGTTTATTAGTATATTCGAGGTTGACTTTGTGCTAATATTGGCGAAATGGGTGCTTATATATAGTTTGCAAAGGATTCGTGTTGTTGTGATGTTGGATTCGGTAAAATCCCTTCTTTAAGGAAGGGAAGGCGTATATGAAAATCTGGTTGAGACGCGTTTTAAAACCGTGAGTCCAGGTGTGTGGACAAAGCGGACAATGTCTGGTACGGTTGGTCTGGGTTGTTACAGATGTTACAGTTAGGATGTTACAGATGGAATTCGTTAGAGAATTAATTCGGGACCAGAAGTTGAGAAAATCGGTAAGTGTAAGGCTTTGAGACTTAAGGGCGGGGATCGGTTTGATGCCAAGGATGTTGGTTTGGCTTGGTTTGTTTTGGTTTGGCTCAGTTGTCTTGGTTTGATTGGGTTTGGATGTTGGATTGGGGGAAGTTTCGAAAGAAAAGAGGGTTGTGTTGAGTCGGTTATATTTGGTATAATGGATTGAAGGATTGGCATGGACTAGATATGTTTAACGGACTGGTGGGAGGTCGTCTTGGGTTCACACCTCTACGTTTGACATCTTTGGCTTAAAGCTAGTGGGGTGGTGTCATTACAAGTTATGCGGGCCAAAGAAATTAGTCCCGTGAAGATTCGGTGGCGATTCCACAAAGGATAAGTGATAATATGGGAAGTGGAGACCGGGATGATGGCCAAGTATCCCCATCTTTTCGACCAAGGAATTCCGGGGACGGAATTCTTTTAAGGGGGGAGTGTTGTAACAACCGTGTCCCAATTTCAAAGAATTGGAAGATTCATGGTCAAAGTGTAAAAAGGGAAAGGTTTAAGGAAGGACCAAGTTTCAATATCTGAAAGTTATATAAGGGAAGCAATCCCTAGAAATTTCCCAGATTTCTTCATTGTGTGCGGCGGATCGAGAGAAAGGAGAAGAAAAGCTGAAGGTGCAAACGATTTCTGAAAATAACTCTAGGAAGATCATCTTCAAGTAAGTCTCTACCCTCTATTAATTTGTTCACATTTTGTGTTGATGTTTGGGACAAGAAACCAAGGAATAAGAGTTTGTACTCTTATTCTCCTGTTTAGGGATTTTTACCCTCAGTGTCAAGTAGGTTGTAATCGAGTTAAAAGGGGTTGAGAATTGGTCACTAATAGTTAATGTTATAATCTCACCAAATGTTGGGTTTGGGGTTGGGACAAACCTCGGTTTTAAATCTAGCAGAAAGGAAATCGAAGGAACAGTTCGAACCCTCTGGATATCGCAACATCCGGATAAGTGAGAAATCCGGAAGGTACCGGATATCGAAAGTGTTCGTATTGGGAGTTTCGGATACCGGAGTCCGGAAATGTCCGGATTGGGAGTTCCAGATTGGGAGTTTCGGATATCGGAGTCCGGAAGTGTCCGGATTGGGGGTTCCGGATACCGGAGTCCGGAAGTGGTCCAGACTTGGTTTTCCAGAAAGTCTTCTTTTTCGGTATGTTAATGATTGAAGTGTATGGTATTCCTTAGGTGTTGGGTTCGGCTCGGTTGTTCCTAAGGGAGGCGCGTGGTTAGGAAAATCACTACAAACAGGTGAGTTCCCTTAACCCTTTTTCGTGAAATAAGATGTTAAATGTTTTAAACTGATCATGGTATGAGATGCGAGTATGTTTCATTTTTCGTAAATTGTTACTAAACTCCTCGCATGAAAGTATGTTTTGGAAATGCTTATTTAGCATGATTAAACTGTTTTTAAAGATTGCATGCATTGCTGGTTTATTGTTAGCTATGCTTATATGCCATGTGGTGTCGGGTTGCACAGTGGGATTAGTGTACCTCGGGATCCGATGATCCCTTGGGAGTTTATTATGACCCGGTAGGTTTGGAATTTGTTTCCTGCCTATTCGGGTAATGGGGAGTCTTCTTGGGGCCCGATACAAGGCGAGAGGGGAGTCTGCTTGGGCCCCGATAGTGGTTGTTAAATTGTGTGGTCTATGAACACTGTGCAAATACCCATGTATGGAGTTTTGTGTTGAGATGCACGATTTATTAAAGAAATGTTTTATGCTTGTTGTTAAAACCATCTTCGGAGGGAATTCACTAGACCGTTTGGTCTAACCCTCGTTTTCAAAACTAAACCATTTTCAGGGAAGCGCTCAAGCGGTGCTTCAGGTAAAGGCAAGAGAAGAGTAAGGTTTAGAGATTGAGGCATCGGCACAAGGAGCACTATAGTTCCTTAGTTAGTTTTACTTTGTATTAGATAGATCTCGGCTGTGGATAGAATATTTCCGCTGCAAATTTTGAGTTATTCAGACCTTGTAATGTTCAGTTTATGAACCCTTATTCGTAATTGGGACCCATTTTGGGCTTATTTATCTTTGTTTTGCAGGTTCAATGTTTTGGGTTGTTACAATTTGAGAAACCATATGTGGGGTTTTTTATTTCCTAAAACTGTATTTGATTCATGGTTTCTGATTTTGTTTTAATGTACGGAACCATAGTTGGGATTTTTATTTCTAAAACCGTGTTTGATTCATGGGGTGAAATACATATAGAAGAAAATTATGTTTGGTTTCATGTAGTGAAATGGCATGTAGTGTTTGGTTCATGTAGTTTTTGGTTTTATGTGGTGAAATAACATTCAGTGTTTGGTTTCATTGGTGAAATAACATGTAGTGTTTGGCTTCATGTGGTGAAATAACATAAATTGTTTGGTTTCAGGTGGTGAAATAACATTCATTGTTTGGTTTCATGTGGTGAAATAACATATATATGATATATCATACTTGTGAAAATTTTGTTTTTATTTTATGAGGTGAAATAGTATGTGTTTCATATGGTGAATCTTAGTTACCAAAATGACGATTATGCCCTTTTCATGTGATGAAACAACTTTTAATTAAAATCCTATGATCAAAACCAAATTACGGCTTAGATCGGTTCTCACGGTTCTCAAATTTTTTTGGTTCTCACATGATTTAACCCCTATGATAATAATCTATGTGTAAAATTATATTTATAGTTAAAAAAAAGTAGAAAGTAAGGTTTTTGTAGGAACCTTCGTTGTGGAGTTTTGTTGAGGTTCTTAGTTTATTGAGATGACATTAATGCGGCAAGAAAATATGGCAACTGGAGTTCTTAAAAGTTCCACCGAGGTGGATGCTCTAAGATAAGAAGTGGAAGAAGGGATTTGGACCCTTGATCACTATTAATTAGTGGTGATCTAATGTTCACGTTAAATCCCAGAATAACCTATGAATTATCTTAGAATGTATTTTAAATTGATCTTCAATTATGATTGATCCAATGGTGGAGATCCCTTTTTGTGTTTCGCATGATATTTTTACCGAAAACCAACTCTATTTGGCAAATATTAAATAATGAAGTGCAAAATGATCAGGTTTTGTAAAAGAATTAAGATCATGTGATTAATTTAGTGTCAAATAAAAACTGACCATGTTATTAGAAAAGAGTACAAAGTGCCACTAAACAATTCATTTAGTTTGTTATCCTTCTTGATTGATACATATCAATCACGATGATTAGAAAACAAGATGATATATAAATTGTTGGGTCAACTCAGAGTGAAAAATAAAATTTTGGACGAAGGAAAGAGCACAACCCACTAATAGTACATGTTTAGTAGACACCTGTTTTTGTCTATTACTCCCCGTGATTAGTACATTATTCAAGAGAGCTTAGAAAGTCATCGCATTTCAATGATTTTCACATGTTTCTCAAATGTAGCTTTAGCCAATGATTTGGAAAACAAATCTGCCACATACTTCTCAAACCTTACTTTAATCTTGAGGAGAGTTTGTTGTTTCCAATTGTAGAAAACTTTGGAGAAATATGATTTGTATTATCACCGTTGCATGTGTAATGATAGTCTTTAACTATATATACTCTCGAATTGTGTTACTTAGAGCAATAAATCTCAGAATGGTTCTAGGAGGGTGCTACAAGGGTTTGCTTAACATTCAACGTGTTCCCCATGGAAAATCTTTATCCAGTTTGGGAAAGACTTTTTTATGAGTCATAGGGATATCGAATATCAGCAAAACCTACCGAGATATTGTTTGATAACAAGGGTTGATACTTTGCCGCTTAAATCATTTGTAGGAATTGAAATTCCATTATCAGTTCCATTTTCCCTCTGTTGGAAAAGAAGAAGCCATATTCATGGTTCCTTTTAGGTATTTAAAGATATTCTTGATACCGTTCCAATGCCATTGTGTTGGTGTTGAGCTAAATCTAGCTAACAAGTTCATTCATAATACACTATATGGTCGAGTGCCTAAGTATAATAGGTGCATTATTTCGTCATCATCTTTTAGACGAAATGGGACTTTTCTTTTATCCAACACTTCAACCAATCATTGGAGTGATATTCAAATGCTTTTTGTCCATGCTAGATTACATGATCATTTTCGTGACATATACGGATCGGTGAATCAAGATTTTACAAGCTCGGTGTCCTAACTCAAATAACTAGTAGACAAAACCAAGTTTTCCCAAGACCTTTCATCTAAAATTCAGATTTCAAGTAACTTATGGTTTCTCTTATCTCTGTAACACCCGGAATTTTTAATATATTTAGTAAGGTGCGGGTCATGAGCGAATCAGACGGAAATCAGCTCAAAAGAGCTCTCGGTACCGTTTTGGCGACATTGCCATGCGAGAGTGACATTGGTCACAATCGTTGGCGTAGTCGCAGGCAGGGGAAAGCCCGCGGTACATCTCTCGCGAGAGTGACCGGCGAGAGTGACAGATGTCAAAATCGCCGGGCATAATCGCCGTCGGCCTCTGACTTCTTAAAAACGTGAATTTTGCCTTTTTTCCTCATTTCCACTTCACCCATTTCAATTTTCTCTCCCAAGAACCGACCCTTTCACCCCCAAAGTTGATTTTGAGCCATTAAGCCCCAAGATTCAAGATTTCAAGTGGGTTTCTTCATCTATCATGGTTTTCGAAACTAAATCTAGAAATCCTTTCACTTCATCTTCTTCATCAAAGCTTTCGAGGGTTTCATCCAACCCTTTCTCCATTTTTGAAGACTTGAAGTTTGTGGTTCATTGTTGGTAACATAGAGGTGTTTTGTTGGTGGATTCATGTTGTGGTTGAGGTAATCTTCTCTTTTCTTCATCTATGGAAAATAGGGTTTTCATATAAGTTGAGAGATTGATGTAAAATGTATGGGAACGATTCTAAATAGTTGAATATGGATATTTACGGTTGGAAACTTTTGGTTCTAGGTTTTTGGAAGATTTGGCTTGAAGATTCAAGTTTCTTCAAATGAGCTCAAATTGAGGAAAAATCTAGATTTAGCCTAAATCTAGCAAGTTGATTTGTGAAAACGTTGTACATGCCAAAATGTTTATTTAAAAGTTTTTTTAGTGTTTTACATGAAAATATTCATTGTTGGGTTATTTGAATGATTTTGATTACTGGGATTATTTGATTTTATAAATCTCACAAAACACTCACTTTTAGGATTTTTGGGTAACTTCACAAAATGAGTATCAATTGAAGTGTTTTAATAATTATTAAACAATTGGAGGTTATTTAGTAAAAATGCACTTTAGCGTTTTGTTGGAAATATGCATAATTTTATGTGGTGGTATATTCTTAAAACATAAACGTGTGGGTCATTGGGTATAACACCCTCAAAATTGGAAAGAGCAACTACTATAAACTTCAATAAAATAACCAAATGAGGATAAAATTCTTTCTACAAACCATCCTTGGAAACACCTCAAAATTTAAAACGTAACAATTCCCACAATTAATAACTCAAGTCATACAACATGACCAAATAAAGTCGGGTGTTACTTAACCCAAATACAATTGTTATTCCCAGCACACTACTAGCACTCATCTTTTCACAGTGTCACTAGAACTATTCCCAGCCTAAACCTGTTGCATATTGTTAGGTTTAAATATGTCTTCAAGATTTAATGATCAAGTCAAAGTCAAAGTCAATGTATTAAGTCTTGTGAGAAAGTCAAAGTTGTTTATTAGCCTTTGTTAGTCTTAGGGTATATAAGGCTTTGTTTAGACTTTCTTTGTAAGGCTTTTGGACATAATTCTCATATTGTAATACAAAGCCGACATGAATACGATCTAAGCTTTCTCTCTCTACTCTCTCTACTCTCTCTCTAGAATTCATATGTAAATTCATGGATGCTTGATCATTTTGGGATTAACACATATGCCAACAAATAAAAAGGTTAGGCTAACGCCTAGTGAGTTCAAAAGTTTACATCATGATTAAATAATTCGTTAGACGAAAAAGATGCAACTTAAACATGATTTCCAAAAGGGGACTTGTATTAAATATACCAACAACCCATTTTCCAAACGCACACAAATTTCGTAGTGGAAACTCCAATGAAAATCATTTCCCAACAATGGACTCAATTCCAAAACTCACTCAAGATGTGAATAAAAATTAAATTTCCAAATAATATCAACGTGAATAAAACTCCAATAATCGAAACATCCAAACACGGATGAGGCATAATATACCGCCCATAAGGCATGAAAAACAATCCATATAAATATAATACGTCATCGACAACATGGATAAAAGAAATACCCGAAACAGTACCTTTCGGTGACGGGGGAGACCCGATTTCATCGAATGTGGCGAATACAAAAGTTAAACCATAATTATAAGTTACAAGCATGTTTCATGGATGGAAAAGCCTATGACATCAACCCTATCCAGGTCTTTAGTCAATCTTGGACATCAACCTAGACCGGATCTTTAGTCCATGGAGACATCAACTCAAACCGAGTCTTTAGTCTAAGAAGACATCAATCCAAACCGGATCTTTAGTCTATTGTGACATCAACCCAAACCGGATCTTTAGTCAAGTGAGGCATCAACCCAAACCGGATCTCTAGCCTTGTGAGACATCAATCAAAACCGGATCTTTAGTCCACGGAGACATCAACCCAAACCGGATCTTTTGTCTATTGAGGCATCAACCCAAACCGGATCTTTAGCCTAAAACCACCAAGTTCAACCCAAACCGGATCTTTACCTTGGGATCTCACCATCCAAAACAAGCTTGTTTAATTTAGAAATTTACACATGACTCCAAAAGAATAACCAACACATTCAAATCATGTAATTTTCAAATAAGATGCAATACATGCAAATCATAACCAAAGCTCTACATCGAGCTACCAAAATCGGACAAATGTCTCAAGACCCAACAGAGGGGGTGTTTGGGATTGCTTATTTAAAACAACTTATGCTTATTTTTAAAAGTGTTTATCAACTTATGTCATGGTAAAAAGGAGTTGAAGGTAAAAATGTAATTTGAACAAATAAGTTATAAGCACTTTCAAATAAGTTAGAATGGATTAACTTATCAAAATCAACTTATTTGTGGTGGGGAAAAGTCATAAGCACTTTTCTTTTTTTTCAATCCAAACACTAAAAATGGCTTATTTGCGGTGAGGAAAAGCAATAAGCAAATAAGTCAAAAAAATAAGCAATCCCAAACACCCCCAGAGTAAAAAACTGAGCCATAAGCTCAAAAGATCAAATGACCATTTGTTAAAAGTCAACATATGCAAATGAAGTGTATCTAACCCACATTATGCAAATACATGCTCCAAGGCATGACTAACTAGAAACCCTTCATTGCCACTTTCCAAATGAACTCAAACCATATATACATATACTCAAATACTTTATAACTTAATAATGTATATAACTTGCAATGGTTTATAAAATCCAAAAAGTACCAAGAGTGCATAAATGTCAAATGGTATTCACTTATGAGGCAAAACACTCAAAAGGGCATATTCTCAAATAAAACATAATTAAGTGCATAACACATCCAAAGCTCCATCTCGAGCTACTAAAACTGGCAAAATAAACATTTGGCCAATTACGTGATGGCAACACGGTTACATAAACCAAAATACATCGTTACCCAAAATCTTTGTCTCTTAACTCTCAATTGGCCTTCGACCCAAAATCAAAAGGTTTACAAATCCCAATATGTTCATAAGGTCGAGAATGACCAAAATCCACAACTCACACGTTCACATTTTCAAAACGTACCATATCATAAACTTTGCATAATCCCACCAAACACTAAAAGTGTATTGTGACCAAACAAACTCCGCTTATGAAATAAATTAACAAAACACTTTCATTCGTGATTTATTTGTCAGTTAATCAAAATTCCCTATTGTGGGTGTTTTACAAGATTTATAAAGCTCAACATTTCAAATAATCAAAATCCACTAAATAACTTAACAATTGATAATTTTATGTAAAACACATAAACAATTTAAAATAAACATTTTGGCATGTACAACGTTTTCACAAATCAACTTGAACTCACATTGCTAGATTTAGGCTAAATCTAGATTTTCCCCAATTTGAGCTCCTTTGAAGAAACTTGAATCCTCAAGATAAATCTTCCAAAAACCTAAATCCATAATTTTCCAACCATCAATAATCATATTCAACCATATAAAATTGTTCCCCAAGCATTTTCTACAATAATCTCAACTTATACCCAAAACCCTAATTTACATAGATGAAGAAAAGAGATGATTACTTCAATCACAACAAGAATCCACCAACAAAACAACTCTAGATCATCAACAAAACATCATAAACTCCAACTCTTCAAAATGGACAAAAAGGTTGGAAGAAACCCTAGAAAGTTTTGGGTGAAAAGGATGAAGTGAAAGAGTTTCAAGATTTGTTTCCCAAAACCATGGTAGATGAAGAAATCACTTGTCTCAAATCTTGTGGCTAAATGGCTTAAAATCGACTTTGGGGGCTTAGGGTTTCGGTTTGGGAGAGAAAGGGGTGTAGGGAAGAAGTGGGGAAATGAAAATGGGGTTGAAATAGGTGAAAATCGCATTTTTATACACCAGGTGCCCGTCGGCTAAAGTGACGCGCGAGAGTGACAATTGTCTCTTTCGTTGGGCACTCTCGCCGTGGTCCCAAGACTCTCAGCACAAAACCGGAGATTGTGACACATGTCACTTTCGCTGGCCACTTTAGCCGAAGTTGTACCGAAAGTTGCTTTGGCCATAACTACTTCGTTTTAGCTCCGTTTTCGCTCCGGAAATGCTCGTTGGATTCATATTTGAATTCTCCATCCAACAAGACTATAAAATCTAGGATTCAATCCAAAATCATTTTTCTTCCATTCTTCTTGAAAAATCGATTTCTACACTGACTTGAAATTACACTTACCCGGATATTACGGGTGTTACATTCCTCCCAACCTTAAAAGAGATTTCGTCCTCGAAATCTAGCTTCCCATTTAACGCTGCCATCGTAATTGACTGTCTCTGTTTACAAGGAGTTGTCTCTGATCAACTGTACATAACTGTCACGATAAACTTCATGCTGATACTCACAACAAATGTCCCCTTAGTCATATTACACTTATATCCGAGTGAACGCTTAACTTACTAGAGTAGATTCTAACCACAGGATTTCGGTTGCCTCCCAGCCTTAGGTGATCCATATTTCTCCGACGGCAAATCCCGACTCCCAATCAGTCCAGATCTACACGCCTTTAAACTCTGTCTCCAACCAAATCTAAGGTTCAATCGCTACCGAAGCCAACAAAATTCCCAATTTCAATTGTTCCCGCTACTGAACTCTCATTTATCTTTAACGAGTGTCCTTAGATTCCAAAACAGACGGTCATTCTTGTCCCGAAGATTATAGAACTCCCAAAATACATCCAATTAACAGATTCTTTTACCACACAAGGAAAAGTCATCCCATTAAATCCACTTATCAGAATTTGAACTTCTTAAAATTGCTACAACCGATGCAACACTCCAAATACACTAAGGGTACGTTTGGTTCGGCGGATTCCGACGGAATTGGGCGGAATTGGAATGGTCAATTTCATTGACCAAATTCCATTGTGTTGTTTGGTCTGCAACGGAATGGAATTGAATTCCATGAATTCCACCCAAATAAGGAATTCACCATTCCTTTACAAAATGGATGGAATTCAATTCCATTCTATCCAAATTTGCCTAAATGACAAAAATACCCTCATTTAATTTAATACTTTAGTTTTTTATTTTATTTTTATTTTTATTTTTAATTTAAATTTTATTTTTATTTTTATTTTTTATTTTAATTTTAATTTTAATTTTAATTTTAATTTTAATTTTTAATTTTTAATTTTTAATTTTATTTTTTTATTAATATATTTTAATACATTTAGTTTTTATTTTGATTTTGATTTTTTATTTTTGGGTTGTGTATATTATATTTTTTACACATTAAAGTATTTAATAATTATTTTATAAAAAAGGGTATTTTAGTCATTTGTCGAAAATTCATTCTAATTCCAAAGCTACATTCTGTGAACCAAACAGACAGATTTCAATTCATTTGACAGATTCCATTCTAATTCTGTCAACCAAACAGGTGGTCAAACCTGATAACATTCCATTCCAGTTTCTTCTAGATTCCAATTCCTTTGACAGATTCCATTCATTTAGAAATCATTCTACCAACCAAACGCACCCTAATGGTTCTTGGCCTCGCAATCCAAAAGTTGACACCTAGCTATTTCACCAAGATTCGAACCACTGTGGAGCTCCATACACGAATTTCATTCGTCGAGTATACCCACAAACCAAGGTTATCAGCACGGTGTCAAAAGGGTCCTACACCTCCTTTATGCAAAAACTATACAAACCCCAAAACAAGGTTACTGAAACGGTTATCATAAGCATTAACAGGATATACCGCGAGCCCCATCCTCCAGTTACCAACAGAAAATATGTCAACCTTGTAAACGACACTATTTGTCTTACGGTAATAACACGCGTCGGAAAACTCAATATTTCACCGAAAGATTCTACATGCCCTCACCCTTAACCGGGTTTGCTTAACCTTCCCAAGCCTAATGAGTTCAAGGTGTTCAAGTGACAGACTCAACAATTATGCCAAACAAGATTTCTTTTTTTCATTAGATTTTTCAACACGAAGGTTTTTATAACAATAAATTATACGCGTAAAAACTACTACCACTTATCCAGTAGTTGTGCAAAATGGACACACTCGTCCCACATGTGAAAAATCATTTTGAAAATTACTTGATCACAACTCGAGTTACTAACGAAACACGAAAGTATACCCAAAACTTTTAAAATGAACCGCCATGGTCCTAGCATGTATTTACTTATGCCACCCATGCATAAAAGTTTTCCTGCAATAAAATAGTATACAACAAACGGTCCATACGAAATTTCAAAAGAGAGAATCATTGAATCAAATTCCAAAGTTTTCTTGTTTAGCCATATGATGACATGGAAGTAAAATCTTCTGACAAGACTCACACACATTAATGTGTCCTCTTAGAATGTAGGAAATGATAAATGCATGTAATTTGGTTGACACATAAAAGGATTTAAATCGACTTCAAATTTCAAGTCGCACAAACGATGCGCAGTAACGCTCCAAAAATAGTGGCTACAAAACTATGCATACCAATAAATCACTATAATGCATTTGCGAGAAATGACATCAAAAGTACCAACAACCGAAAGTGCACAAAGCGAAACATTAGAGATGGACTATCATGACGCTCTTATATGCATTATTCACGCCACGTATAAATCATTTTGTACACTAAATAAGGTGTAATGAATTATGCTAGCACCAATCGCAAAAGAGAAAACCATGCCACATCAAAGTTCCGAAAACTACTTTTTGGTTGCAATGACATAAAGTAATATTTCTCAACAAAACTCGCTTGAGACAAAATACTCAATAAAACCCATAGATTAACACACACAATAATTCAAGTATGCACATCACAAAGTGTCACCCACGCGCCGCAAAACGTCGTAAAACAAAACTCTATAATACCGAACAAAACTTCCATAAAACCCAAAGAAACTCAATGACATCCAATCAGTCAAATGGTGCCAAAGTTTTCGTCTCCAACAATCAAATCGCATAAAACAAAGTTATGACCAAAATGTCATAATTCCAAAATATTCCTTTTTGTTGCAATACAATATAAAACAACACTTTTCGGCAAGACTTGCAAGAAATAAAATTTCCAACAACGTTCAACACCAAAATGATGGAAGGTAACTCTTCGTCCAAACCTTAACATATATGGAGGAAATCCAATGTTAAAGTCATAAGTCGCAGTTACTTATCCAAAACCTTAAACAAAATTAAAATATTGATATCACTGTATCCGAATTTAATGTTGGACAACAACAAAAATAAAGATAGTCCCGACAAAGTTTGCAATCGTCTGCAATAAAATAATTTCATGCATGTTTAAAATCACGGTTTATAATCTCGTGTGTGATAAACGTCTGTTCAAGATTTCGTAATGCAACCCGCATGACAATTTGAATCACAAGAAACATATGATGCAATTTATTTTAAAATAAATTTCGTGCATGAATTTAGTCGAAACTCAACATCTCAAAACCACAATCCTCGAATTCCTTCGGTCACACTTTCGTCATCCGGATGCTCAAACATCTTTGAGGAAGGTGACTACGTCTTACGACGGGTATTCTAGAACACTAAGGAACCAAACGCAGGTAAGTTGTCCACTAAGTGGGAAGGACCTTATCGAATATCTAAGGTCGTCAGAAAGGGTGATTACAGGCTTCAAACCCTCGACGACCAAGACATCCCACGAAGCTGGAACGCAGTACACCTAAAAAAGTACTTCTTTTGAATTTTGATTCTCGATTTATTTCGACATACGATTACTGACTTAAGCATCGAAGGGTCGTTAGTCAAACCAATGACCACCCCTGAATCTTACATTGCAGGCTCGCAGGATCGCACGAACGCCAGACTTATGATCTATATCGTGAAAGACAAAGTTTTTCAGATTATAAGGTCATGATACATGTTTGGGTAAAAAATCACACTCTCGACCGACAAAGATAATACCCATTATTGCCATATCCCCAACACACGATAGTTGGTTATTAAAAGACATCTCAGGTCAATAATCATCTAATGATCGCACGTGTCGCACGTCACGCATCGTTAGTCTCACGATGTTAGTCTTATGTCACTAAGTACTATGTTACTAGTCCTACGCCACTAATCTTATATCGCTCTGGTCTTGCGACAGCATCATCCTGATATCCTGGTCCTGCGACAGTATCGTCCTGACGACCTAGTCCTGTGACATCATCATATTGGTCTTACGACCTGGTCTTACGACATTTTTATCCTAGTCTTACGACATTTTCTGTAGACCATTCTTATATTAAGATAAGGTCTTACAAGACACTTACAGTCATATGCATGGTCTTATATTTCGGCGACGGTCGTATAGTCCATAAGACCGACGTCGAGAACTTAAGATGGTCTTACGATTACATTAACCATTAATGGTCAACAGTCGTTTCTTCTGTTCATTAATGCAGGTCTACAAACATTTATGGCACAACGACCAGTAACGGACGAATCATCAATGACATTAATGGACCGACAGTGGTTACAAAACCAATCATCAATGGTATTCAGAGCCCGGCAGCGGTTACAAAGTGCGCCATAAAGGCACCATTAATGGCCAACAGAAGCTATAAAAAAGCATGTGCGGCAACCAATTCGGATTCATTCCAATTTCCTCCATCGACTTCCTTAGCAACTCTACACCAGAGACACAGTAATTCACAATACATTCGCACGAATACCACAAAAGCATCTTCGCATGACGGTAGTACAAACCGCACGACGGCAACCACACGACAACAGCTTATTTCGCACGTTTTACGCACGACATACGACTTTTACACACGACTAAGTTGACTTTTTCTATAATTGTAACTTATTGTACACAAAATACTTGTTTCCAAAGGATTGTCGCCTCTGATTGGCGACCATAGTGCACTGTCGACTTTCACAAAGTCGACCGCGGTTTTTTCCCTCGTTTTGGGGTTTTCTGCGTCACCAAATCTCTCGTCTTATTTACTTTTTCCTCGCATTTATGTTGTTTGGCTTGAGATACGTTTCTTTAGTTGTTAAATGTCCACATCGACCTTAAGTTGTACTTTTGTGCGATTTTTGGCATTAAAAGTTTGGCGCCATCCGTGGGCCCCCATCTAGAGAAAATCTCAAGCCAACACATATCGCTCTAACAATCTTGTAAAGTTTTTTCAGGTATATGGCAAATTGTCAAGACCCCCTGATTCAACTTCAATCGGAATTGAATACGGCTGGAAGCCAGATTCAAGCCCTAATAAAAAAATGCTCCGTCAGAGTATCCCATGTATCGCATCGTCCAAGGGACTCGGGGGCTCAAAACACCCTCCGCAAATTGGGAAACATCGCATTTGATTTCAAAAGTCTTCGGAAAAAGGCGCCTATCGACTCCGTGTAACGGGTAACTGTGACGTCTTACTTAGAACAACTCTATATATATACTCTAAGTATATTTTCCTCGTTCAATTACTATGATCTAATATACAAATCTTGATTTAAGCATCAAAGGATCATTGGTCAAATCGACAACCACCCCCGATTTTACATCGCATGACTTATGATTTATATCGTGAGAAACAAAAGTCTCTAGGACTTACATCGCAGGCCTTACGATTTATATCGTGAGAAACAAAGTCTCTACGACTTCATCAGACGATCAAGTTCCCAATGCCATGGGGAGTGCAAGAGATCAAAAGCGAACAAAAGACCGCTCGAGATTGCTATAAAGCAACATTGAAGCCTCAAAGGTGAAACCAGCATTATGGCGACTGTACACGATATGGTCTAATCTACCCTTGCGCCAGAAAAGGCAAATTCGGGTATCGTCTTACAGTCACTACAAGGGGCAGAATGATGTACCCCACTCGACCCTACAGTTTTCAACAACTAATCGTGGGCATAGAAATAGCTCATGACTCGGGGGCAATCAGATCCCACGACAGTGGCAATCCTCCAATAGCTAACGACAAACGTCACCAGGTACGTAATGCCAGTCAAATAGCACTCGGGTACGGTATACCAACTTTCTAAAGTTTTATTTACGTCCTTAATTCCACGACCCTTCATAAGGTAAGGAATGGACATCCTGCCCCCAAGGCAAGATATTTTATCCTGTTAGTCTTTTAAAATGATTCTTATAAACGGGATGACCTCAGACGCCTACTCTCAGGTTCAGGACTAAAAGGTCCTCTCCTCTATCCAAACTGACATTCTATACAGATTCAGAACTCCTTCTGAAATCGTGCGCGACAACGATCCCTGAATGATCGTACGTCTGAAGACCGTAAGAATGACCGTACGTCTGAAGACCGTAGTGACAAATCTACGACTGCACTCCCACGTAGCTGGATTACTGTGCCTTTTATTTCATTTTTTGCTTTCGAATTACTTCGAAGAACGATTACTGACTTAAGCATCGAAGGGTCGTTGGTCAAACCAACGACCACCCCTGTATCTTATTATGCAGGTTCGCAGGATCGCACGTCAGTCTTACGATTTACGTCGTAACAGAATAGCGTCTTTCAGACCACAAAGTCACGATAAATGCATCGTGAAAGGACAAAATCATGACTCGAAAACTGAATCTCGCAATTCGGCACATGGATCTTACGATCACAGCAGGTGTCACGAATTCGAAGTCTCATGACTTACAATCTGTAACTTGAGACGTATGTTCGGCTCAGTCGCCCGATTACTTCCAAAGTCATTCTTCAAACAAAGTCTAGACGACAAAGTTTTTCAGATTATAAGGTCATGATACATGTTTGGGTAAAAAATCACACTCTCGACCGACAAAGATAATACCCATTATTGCCATATCCCCAACACACGATAGTTGGTTATTAAAAGACATCTCAGGTCTATAATCATCTAATGATCGCACGTGTCGCACGTCACACATCGTTAGTCTCACGATGTTAGTCTTATGTCACTAAGTACTATGTTACTAGTCCTACGCCACTAATCTTATATCGCTCTGGTCTTGCGACAGCATCATCCTGATATCCTGGTCCTGCGACAGTATCGTCCTGACGACCTAGTCCTATGACATCATCATATTGGTCTTACGACCTGGTATTACGACATTTTTATCCTAGTCTTACGACATTTTCTGTAGACCATTCTTATATTAAGATAAGGTCTTACAAGACACTTACAGTCATATGCATGGTCTTATATTTCGGCGACGGTCGTATAGTCCATAAGACCGACGTCGAGAACTTAAGATGGTCTTACGATTACACTAACCATTAATGGTCAACAGTCGTTTCTTCTGTTCATTAATGCAGGTCTACAAACATTTATGGCACAACGACCAGTTACGGACGAATCATCAATGACATTAATGGCCCGACAGTGGTTACAAAACCAATCATCAATGGTATTCAGAGCCCGGCAGCGGTTACAAAGTGCGCCATAAAGGCACCATTAATGGCCAACAGAAGCTATAAAAAGCATGTGCGGCAACCAATTCGGATTCATTCCAATTTCCTCCATCGACTTCCTTGGCAACTCTACACCAGAGACACAGTAATTCACAAGACATTCGCACGAATACCACAAAATCATCTTCGCATGACGGCAGTACAAACAGCACGACGGCAGTTCAAACCACACGACAACAGCTTATTTCGCACGTTTTACGCACGACATACGACTTTTACACACGACTAAGTTGACTTTTCTATAATTGTAACTTATTGTACACAAAATACTTGTTTCCAAAGGATTGTTGCCCCTGATTGGCGACCATAGTGCACTGTCGACTTTCACAAAGTCGACCGCGGTTTTTTCCCTCGTTTTGGGGTTTTCTGCGTCACCAAATCTCTCGTCTTATTTACTTTTTCCTCGCATTTATGTTGTTTGGCTTAAGATGCGTTTCTTTAGTTGTTAAATGTTCACATCGACCTTAAGTTGTACTTTTGTGCGATTTTTGGCATTAAAAGTTTGGCGCCATCCGTGGGACCCCATCTAGAGAAAATCTCAAGCCAACACATATCGCTCTAACGATCTTGTAAAGTTTTTTCAGGTATATGGCAAATTATCAAGACCCCCTGATTCAACTTCAATCGGAATTGAATACGGCTGGAAGCCAGATTCAAGCCCTAATAAAAAAATGCTCCGTCAGAGTATCCCATGTATCGCATCGTCCAAGGGACTCGGGGGCTCAAAACACCCTCCGCAAATTGGGAAACATCGCATTTGATTTCAAAATTCTTCGGAAAAAGGCGCCTATCGACTCCGTGTAACGGGTAACTGTGACGTCTTACTTAGAACAACTCTATATATATACTCTAAGTATATTTTCCTCGTTCAATTACTATGATCTAATATACAAATGTTGATTTAAGCATCAAAGGATCATTGGTCAAATCGACAACCACCCCCGATTTTACATCGCAAGACTTATGATTTATATCGTGAGAAACAAAAGTCTCTAGGACTTACATCGCAGGCCTTACGATTTATATCGTGAGAAACAAAGTCTCTACGACTTCATCAGACGATCAAGTTCCCAATGCCATGGGGAGTGCAAGAGATCAAAAGCGAACAAAAGACCGCTCGAGATTGCTATAAAGCAACATTGAAGCCTCAAAGGTGAAACCAGCATTATGGCGACTGTACACGATATGGTCTAATCTACCCTTGCGCCAGAAAAGGCAAATTCGGGTCTAATCTATACCCTTGCGACAGTATAGTCCTAACGACCTAGTCCTATGACATCATCATCTTGGTCTTACGACCTGGTCTTACGACATTTTTATCCTAGTCTTACGACATTTTCTGTAGACCATTCTTATATTAAGATAAGGTCTTACAAGACACTTACAGTCATATGCATGGTCTTATATTTCGGCGACGGTCGTATACTCCATAAGACCGACGACCAGAACTTACGATGGTCTTACAATTACACTAACCATTAATGGTCAACAGTCGTTTATTCTGTTCATTAATGTAGGTCTACAAACATTTATGGCACAACGACCAGTAACGGACGAATCATCAATGACATTAATGGCCTGACAGTGGTTACAAAACCAATCATCAATGGTATTCAGAGCCCGACAGCGGTTACAAAGTGCGCCATAAAGGCACCATTAATGGACAACAGAAGCTATAAAAAAGCATGTGCGGCAACCAATTCGGATTCATTCCAATTTCCTCCATCGACTTCCTTAGCAACTCTACACCAGAGACACAGTAATTCACAAGACATTCGCACGAATACCACAAAAGCATCTTCGCACGACAGCGGTACAAACCGCACAACGGCATTTCAAACCACACAACAACAGCTTATTTCGCACGTTTTACGCATGACACACGACTTTTACACACGACTAAGTTTACTTTTTCTATAATTGTAACTTATTGTACACAAAATACTTGTTTCCAAAGGACTGTCGCCCCTGATTGGCGACCATAGTGCACTGTCGACTTTCACAAAGTCGACCGCGGTTTTTTCCCTCGTTTCGGGGTTTTCCGCGTCACCAAATCTCTCGTCTTATTTACTTTTTCCTCGCAATTATGTTGTTTGGCTTTAGATACGTTTCTTTAGTTGTTAAATGTCCACATCGACCTTAAGTTGTACTTTTGTGCGATTTTTGGCATTAACAATACATACGTCATGACCAATCCAGTCATGATCCAAAAACTCATGACTCACATGACATAAACGGAATCTTATGATTCATCTCATGAATCTTTTGAGTTCGAAATCGAAGTCTTACGACTTGAATTACATACTTAAAATATTGCTTCGGCCCAGTCGCCCGGTTATTTTCAAAATTATGAATACCTACGTCGCACGGTTTTACATCTATTGCTTTATACGCCTGTACTTTAAATCTTATTATCGCTCGTTTATTTTGTTTATTACGACAGAGTAAAAATAAGGATAAATACGACAAGAGATACACTTGTACTAAATCATAAATGATACAAGACAAAGGCACGACCACCAACGGTCGCCTTGGAACAAACAATTACAAAAAATACAAAAGCCTACTGAGGGCCCTGGTCGACCCCAGCCTCGTCTTCCGCATCGCCCGTCTTGGCTTCTGCGGAATCGGTGTCATCGACCCTATCCTCTTGGTCGAGATCCTCGTCGGTCCCGACATGCTCAAGGTAGGTCGCGACTTCGGCCTCGGCGCCAGCTAAGGGATTCTTCCCCTGCAAATGACGGCGCATAATTGCCGCCCTGACCTTCAGACGGGTCAACGCCTCAAAAGAGAGGAGCTTCTCCTCTAAGGCCCCCGTCTTGGCCTCATCGACCTTAACCAACGACTTGAGGTCCCCTACCTGTTTTTCGCGCACGGTAAGGGATGCTTTAATCCTTGAGGCAATTTTGGAGCTCTTCCTTCCCCAGCGACGACGTCTCCAGAAGACTTTTGAGGTCGTCCACTTGAACGGAGAGAGCCTCCACCTTGGCCTTTGCCGCCCGTTCATCCTCTCGAGCTTTACGCTCACCCTTCTGTGCTCGCTGAACCTTCTCAGCGACGGAAGGGTCGACCTTTTAGAGCTCCTCCAGTTGGCCGAAAAGGCATAAAAACGACTGAAACGCCTGCAGTCGCACGAAAAAACATAAGGTAAGTCTAACTTACTAAAAGAGGATAAGACATACGACAAAAACACTCACCAAAAGGCCATGCCCGCGACGTGAGACCCTGTCTCGTCCACGGTAGCGCCACGGTAACAATCCTTGAAGGCTGGCAAAAGGAATTTTCCCAAGTTAGGGAAAATCTTCGCCCTATCCAGGACGCCATCCAATAAGAAGTCCGACGCTAACGGAAAGTTTACCGTCGTAACTTCAGGGGATCCCTCAGTCTGAGGATCTTTCCCCTTCTCCCCTGCAGCGGATGACCCAGGTGGCGTCGATGTCGCCCTTGACACGTCCGAAGATGTCTCCGCCTTCTCGGAAGTATAGAGCTTTAACGGCTCTCCACCCGTCGACAACGGTTCCCTCGGGGGAACCAACTTTGTCTTCTTCAAAACCTCTGACCCCGAAGTTGGAGGATCCTCCCTCTTCAGCTTCTTGGCCTTCTTATCCAATGCCAGTTGGGCTTCTCTCTTCGACTTACCTGAAGCAGATTTCATCTCAGAACCACCTACAAAAAATAAAAATGGTAGGCGTCAGAAATTATCGTACGACTCTAAGGAAAAGAAAACCTACGATTGACACTTACTCGTCAAAGTCTCTTGCTGACATCTCTCTTCAGCCTCTGAAACTCCAACGGTCGTACGACTAGGAGAGTCGAACAACTCTTCGACGCAGCAAGAAAAAAGTCTTGCGACTTTCTCTTTGGAATCAGGAGCGGACTCAAATGCAGCAAAGTTGATGCCTGAAATGTAC
Source organism: Saussurea involucrata (assembly GCA_033807775.1). NCBI lineage: Eukaryota > Viridiplantae > Streptophyta > Magnoliopsida > Asterales > Asteraceae > Saussurea > Saussurea involucrata. Next base: position 79,156,870 of record CM066327.1, read on the forward strand.
AACCGTAGTCAGCACAAAGACGAGAAATATATATACTAAAGAACGTACGACAGGTTAAAAATTATACCCCTGGTGTTCCACTCAGATGCGACCCAGGACGTATGCTCGTCTATACGATCGAGCGATAACACACGACCAATAACACACTTGGCCTTCCACCCACGGTCGTGGACCTGGGTATCAGGAACCAAAGTGCACCCACCTCTCAGCTTAGAGCATAGGCTATATCGATAATAGCTGTCCGATTTAACGTCGAACGCCGTCAAAAGATCGTTCACCGTGAAGGGCGACTCCCAGTCAGCGGTGATCCGACCAATCTCCTGAAAACCTGTCAAAACTCAGGCAAAATTTGCCGAGGAGAAAGGTCGAAAGCATCCAAGAACTCCCTAACTAGAGGAGAAAAAGGCCATCAGAATCCTATTTTAAAAGGATAATCGTACAAGACGAAAAATCCTCTTAAACACTCTGCCGGTCTAAGCTGGTCGGGTATGTATAGTCGGACCTCGGCAGGAATGTCGGTCGACGACCTAAAAGCTTCCACCTCCTCCTTCTCTTGAAAAGAACTCGCAGGTTCGGAGGAGACAGAGAAATCAGGGACGGAAATTTGTGCTACGTATAGGCCCATAAGGTCCCTATTCGTAGTGGTCTTCCTAGCTATCGATTTCTTACGCATGGTTAAAAGGATAAAAGATCGTACCTTAGATCTCTAAAAAATCTCGAACGATCAAACAGCAGTAGATTTCCTCTGAATCTCTCTCGAAAACAAAATCTCTCTAGAAGCACAAGTGAACGTAAAAACGGAAATGATTTCCTAAATCTCGCTACTTATAGCGAAAATTGCGTCAGAACGACCCTATGGATGGTCGACACCTGTCCATCGCCTTTTCGCATGCATCATGCTGACGGGCGACACCTGTCACCTAGACGGCTCTACGCCAATGACACGTCGTCATGACGTCACGACCTTTTCGTTTCCTCCAATCCAAATAGAACCAAGACGGTTGGGATTCGACCTGAATCTCTCCCCGCGCGACACGTGTCAAAACCACTTCGTCTTATTTAAAATTCGAATTTCAAGCCTAAATTCAAATTTTAGGGGCAAACTATTTGGGAAAAAAATCACACCTCACGGCCGAAGGTAGAAAACTCAAATAACATTTACATAAGACCACTCTTGCATTAAGATAAGGTTTTATAGGTTATTTACAGACGAGTATTTGTTCGTACATTATTCTGATGGTCGTATGTTCTGTACGACCGACGTCCGAGACTTAAGACGGTCGTACGATTACACTAATCGTTAACAGTCAACACCCGTTTCTTTTGTTCATTAATGCAGGTCCACGAGCATTCATGGTACAACGGCCAGTAACGGACGAGCCATTAATGGCATTAAAGACCCGACAGCGGTTACGAAGCAAGCCATCAAGACACATTTATTACCAGCGGAAGCTATATAAAGGCCTGCTGTACAACCAAAAAAGACATCTATTATCTGTTCCCAAGCTATTACACATTGCAAACACAACAGTAATCTACGAAGGATTCGAACAAATATCGCTAAAGCAACCTTCGTACGACAGCAGTTCGAACCGCACGACAATAGTTTATTTCGCACGATTTACACACGACGCACGATTTTTACATACGATTAAGCTCATTTTTTCCTCATATTGTAATCTGTTGTACACAAAACACCTGTTACAAAAGGACTTTCGCCCCTGTTTGGCGACTATAGTGCATTGTCGACTTCCACAAGTCGACCGCGGTTTTTTCCCTCGTTTTGGGGTTTTCCGCGTCACCAATTCCCTTGTCTTATTTACTTTTTATCGCGATTGTGTTGATTGGTCTTGAGATCCATGTCTTTAGTTGTTAAAGTCCACATCAACGTTAAGTTATCCTTTTGGGTTGTTTTTGGCATTAACAATTTCCAAAAGGGGATTTGTATTAAATATATCAACAACCCATTTTCCAAACGCACACAAATTTCGTAATTGAAACTCCAATGAAAATCATTTCCCAACAATGGACTCAATTCCAAAACTCACTCAATATGTGAATAAATATTAAATTTCCAAATAACATCAACGCGAATAAAACTCTAATAATCGAAACACCCAAACCAGGATGAGGCATAATATACCGCCCATAATGCAAGAAAAACAATCCATATAAATATAATACGTCATCGACAACATGGATAAAAGAAATACCCGAAACACTACCTTTCGGTGACGGGGGAGACCCGATTTCATCGAATGTGGCAGATACAAAAGTTAAACCACAATTATAAGTTACAAGCATGTTTTATGGATGGAAAAGCCTATGACATCCACCCTATCCATGTCTTTATTCAATCTTGGACATCAACCCAAACCAGATCTTTAGTCCATGGAGACATCAACTCAAACCGAGTCTTTAGTCTAAAGAGACATCAATCCAAACCAGATCTTTAGTCTATTGTAACATCATCCCAAACCGGATCTTTAGTCAAGTGAGGCATCAACCCAAGCCGGATATCTAGCCTAGTGAGACATCAACCCAAACCGGATCTTTTGTCCACAGAGACATGAACCTAAATCGGATCTTTAGTCCACGGACACATCAACCCAAACCGGATCTTTAGTCTATTGAGGCATCAACCCAAACCGGATCTTTAGCCTAAAACCAACAAGTTCAACCCAAACCGGATCTTTACCTTGGGATCTCACCATCCAAAACAAGCTTGTTTAATTTAGAAATTTACACATGACTCCAAAAAAATAACCAACGCATTCAAATCTTGAATTTCCAAATTAGATGCAATACATGAAGATCATAACCAAAGCTTTACATCGAGCTACCAAAATCGGACAAATGTCCTCAAGACCTAACAGAGTCAAAAACCGAGCCATAAGCTCAAAAGATCAAATGACCATTTGTTAAAAGTCAATATATGCAAATGAAGTGTATCTAACCCACATTATGTAAATACATGCTCCAAGGCATGACTAACTAGAAACCTCTTCATTGCCACTTTCCAAATGAAGTCAATCCATATATACATATACTCAAATACTTTATAACTTGATAATGTATATAACTCGCAATGGTTTATAAAACCCAAAACGTACCATGAGTGCATAAATGTCAAATGGTATTCACTTATGAGGCAAAACCCTCAAAAGGTCATATTCTCAAATAAAGCACAGTTAAGTGCATAACACATCCAAAGCTCCATCTCGAGCTACTAAAACTGGCAAAATAAACATTTGACTAATTACATGATGCCAACATGGTTACATAAACCAAAATACATCGTTACCCAAAATCTTTTTCTCTTAACTCTCAATTGTCCTTCGACCCAAAATTAAAAGGTTTACAAATCCCAATATGTTCATAAGGTCGAGAATGACCAAAATCCACAACTCACACGTTCACATTTTCAAAACGTATTATATCATAAACTTTGCATAATCCCACCAAACACTAAAAGTGTATTGTGACCAAACAAACTCCGCTTATGCAATAAAGTAACAAAACACTTTCATTCGTGATTTATTTGTCAATTACCCAAAATTCCCAATTGTGGGAGTTTTACAAGATTTGTAAAGATCAACATTTCAAACAATCAAAATCCACTAAATAACTCAACAATTGATAATTTTATGTAAAACACATAAATACTTTAAAATAAACATTTTGGCATGTACAACGTTTTCACAAATCAACTTGAACTCACCTTGCTAGATTTAGGCTAAATCTAGATTTTCCCCAATTTGAGCTCCTTTGATGAAACTTGAATCCTTAAGACAAATCTTCCAAAAACCTAAATCCATAAGTTTCCAACCATCAATAATCATATTCAACCATATAAATTGTTCCCCAAGAATTTTCATCAATAATCTCAACTTATACCCAAAACCCTAATTTTCATAGATGAAGAAAATAGATGATTACCTCAATCACAACAAGAATCTGCCAACAAAACACCTCTAGATCATCAACAAAACATCATAAGCTCCAACTCTTCAAAATGGACAAAAAGGTTGGATGAAACCCTAGAAAGCTTTGGGTGAAAAAGATGAAGTGAAAGGGTTTCAAGATTTGTTTCCCAAAACCATGGTAGATGAAGAAATCACTTGCAAATCTCGAATCTTGTGGCTAAATGGCTCAAAATCGACTTTAGGGGCTTAGGGTTTCGGTTTGGGAGAGAAAGGGAGGAAGGGAAGAAGTAGGGAAATGAAAATGGGGTTGAAATGGGTGAAAATCGTGTTTTTATACATCAGGTGCCCGTCGGCTAAAGTGATGCGCGAGAGTGACAATTGTATCTTTCGCTGGGCACTCTCGCCGTGGTCCCATGACTCTCGGTTCAAAACCGGCGATTGTTACACATGTCACTTTCGCTGGTCACTTTAGCCGAAGTTGTACCGAAAGTTGCTTTGGCCATAACTACTTCGTTTTAGCTCCGTTTTTCGCTTTGGAAAGGTCCGTTGGATTCGTTTTTGAATTCTCCATCCATCAAGAATATAAAATCTAGGATTCAATCAAAAATCATTTCTCTTCCATTTCTCTTGAAAGATCGATTTCTACACTGACATGAAATTATACTTACACGGATATTACGGGTGTTACATTAGGTTTAGGGTCATTTCCGACCTTGTGAACACTTTAGAAGTTGTAAACCTTTCGGTTTGAGAAAAGGTGTAATTTAGGTACTTTGATGGATGAATCTTAAGTATTGTCATTTTAAATGATTCATCTTACGCTTGTAAATCTTTGGGTATAAATGAACTTTGATGTGTACTTTGGAAATGACGTGTCTTAAATTAAGAGTTGTGTTGAATAATTCGTGTCTATGAAGCATATTTTGCATAAACGTGGGTTACATACCTAAATGCATTATTCGATTTTTATGAGCGGTTAATTAGTTTGGGTGAGCTTACGGCTCAGTTTATGACTTTATCGAGTCTTGAGGATATTTGTCCGGATTTTAACAATTGAATGTGGAGCTTTGGTCGTCGGTTGTATTTATTGCATTTTATTTAGTACATGTGTTGAGTGCATGTGTCATTCATGTGGAGTCATGCACTGTTAGACCGTAGTTCATTAGATCCATAGGCATATGATTCGGTCATATTTATATAGTGAAGAGTCTTGGTATTCTCACTTTGGTACATACGCCATTTTGGCATTTTGTGTCCCGGCGTTGTGGAGAGGAATCGTATTTAGGTTGTACTCTGGGATTTTGGGTTTATAGTTGATGTTCTAACACTTGTGCACGAGGTTTGAACATCTTGAGTTATCAAGTAAGGAGTCGAGACTCCAATTCTAGTAAGTAGGCAATGAAGGTTTAATGGAAACCTTGAGGTGTAATTTACTAGCGAATGAAGATCGTGTATCCTTGAGGTGTAGCTGGGCACACCAGACGCACTGGAGGATACGGTGGTGCCACCCGTTGCTGGGTTGGGGACTTGAGGTGTAGCTTAGCTAGCAGGAAATAAAGTTCGACTTGGGTTGGAGCTTATTAAAGCAGACAATAGAGTCACAATCTAAGGTGTAGTTCAATAACATAGTTATGCAGCTTAACTTTGTGTTCCGCCACATACCATGGAATCGGGTCTCCCCCATCACCGAAAAGGTGTGGTTTGGGTATTTATTTTTATCTATGTTTTTTATGACGTATTTTATTAATATGGATTGCTTTCCATATTTTATGGGATGTGATTAGGGGTGAGCAAAACCTGACGAACCAGATGAACCCGACAGGCCCGAAACCCGAGATCCCCGAAAACGATGAACCCGCTGACCCGCAACCCGAACAGCCCTGAACCCGACATTCTTTCTCAGATAATACGGATCAGGTTGGGTTGGGTTATTCCAAACCTGAACCCGTCCGAACCCCGAATTGTTTAAAAAAAATATTTTTTTATTTAATAAATAAGTATCCCATTTAATGGCTTAATGGCTTTGGCAACACACACACCACACAGTCACACACACAGACCCTCGACAGCGATTTTGACCTAATTTCTTGATTTTCTTCAACTTGATGACGAACGAGAACGACGAAGCTCTGTTGGAGTGTTGAACGAAGCTCTGTAAGAGTGTAATCTGTTGGACGAATCGAAGTGACGACGAAGGGTCGAACTTCTTGAAGACTCAAAAGTCGAATCGAAGCCACCACCACCGCCTGAATTCTCTCTCTTAGTCTCTCTGTCGATTGGTAACTTGGTATCTCTCAATTCTCTCTGACTCTCTTTGTTTCTCAGTCTCTCTGTCGATAAATCAAGAAATCAAGAAATAAAGAAATCTTGATTTCAAGAAATCTTTGCTGAAAACGGGCCTTGGATCAGGCCCAACCCGACGAACCCGACCGAGCCTGAATCCACCCGTAACCCGAAATGTATTACGGACGGGTTTCGGGGTCTACACCCTCCACCCGAAACCCGATCGGGTTGGCGGTTTTTGGGCCCGACACGACCGATGCACAGGCATAGCTGTGATGTATGTCTCATCCGTGTTTGGGATGTTTTGAAAATAGAGATTTATTCATGTTTTTATAATTTTGGAAATCAAGTACTAATTCACTTTTCAAGTGGGTTTTTGGTTGAGTCCATTTTGAGAATCGTTTTATATTAGAGCTTTCGTCACGAGATTTGTGTGCGTTGGAAAATGGTTGATTTGCTTTTAAAGTAAATCCTTTATGAACTCATGATTTAATATGCACCTTTCTCGTCTTACAAATTATATAGCCATGATAAAAAAAAACTCTTGAAGTGACTAGGCATTAGCCTAACCTTTTTATTTGTCTGGCATGTGCAACACGTTCGGTTGGGATATAGTTCTAGTGACACTGTGAGGAGTGGAGAGCTAGTTGTGTGCTCAAGAAGTAAGTGACTTGGTGAAGTCTTCCGCATTTGGGGAATAGCAACTTGATATTGGGTTGAGTAACACCTGACATTTTGTAGCCTTGGCGTTTGACTTAGGTTTTAAATGTTGAAGTTATGATATTTTCAATATTGAGGTAATTCCAAGGATGGTTTGTAGAAGGAATTTTATCCTTATTTAGGTAATTTATTGCAAATTTTATTTAGTTTCTCTTTGCAATTTTGAGTGTGTTACAATTTCAGCATGAATGTCTATTATGTTCATATCATTGACATATACAACTACCATTGAAAATCTGGAACTCGTTATCTTTATGAATTACCGAGGGAACATTTCCTCGTTCTTATATCTTTTTTCTAAATCAAGTATTCACTTAGCGGGTATACTACATCTGCCTGGATTACTTTAATCCATATATTGAGTGTTTCAATCTATTTGCAAACGCATTCATTGGTTTGAAGATTCTTAACTTAGGTACGCATCAAGCACTTTCATATATGTATCTCTAAATCTAGATTCCCATAGAGATATGTAGTAAATACATTTACGATATGCATATCCATTCCTACAAAAACTATTTTGCTAATTAGATATTGGGATGTTGTAACACCCTCGAATTGGGAAAGAGCAACTAAATAAAATTTTCGATAATACAACCAAAATAATAGGATTTCTCCCTATAATTCAATACGGAAAATACCTCAATCAATACATATAACTCAAGTCTTAAATACAAAGGCTAAGTTCACATCGGGTGTTACTTAACTCAAGTACAATTGCTATTCCCAAAACTCAATGCGGAAGACTTCACTACCAATTCACCTCTCGAGCACACTACTAGCTCTCAACCTTTCGTAGTGTCACTAGAACTACTCCCAACCTGAACCTGTTGCACATGCCGACAAATAAAAAGGTTAGGCTAACGCCTAGTGAGTTCAAGAGTTTATAACATGATTTATATAATTCGTGGAATGAAAGCTTGTGACATAAATCATGATTTCCAAAAGGGGTTCATGAAGGAATGCAAACGACTCATTTTCCAACGCACACAAAATCTATGAGAAAAGTTCCCAAAATGTATAAAGCGTTTTCTAAAATGAAGTCCAATCCCAACTGACTCAAAGTGTGCTTTGACGTTAAATATCCCAAGTAATTATAAACGTGAATAAAACTCAATATTCAAAACATCCAATAAGGACGAGGCGTAGAACTCCGCCAATAAACCATGAAAACATTCAATATAAATAAATCGTGTAACCGAAAATATGGATAAAAGTAAATACCCAAAAACAACACCTTCCGGTGACGGGGGAGACCCGATTCCATCGAAAGTGACTGGCACACAAAGTTAGGTCACTTATGATGTTATTGGATTACACCTCAAGTCCCGGTCCTAGTTCCCATTGCCTACTCGCTAGTGGCCCCCAGCGGCCTACCGCGTATAACCATGCATTCCAATAGTCCACTCCTCGTGCACAAGGAGATAGACCATCCAACAAAGACTGACTTACGCACCTATGGATCCATTGCATTACAGTCTAAATTTACATGACCCCAAATGAACGACAACGCACTCAAAGCATGTAACATTTCAAATAGATATGTCATAATTGCATCTAACTCCAAAAACCCGACATAAAGTAAATTTAAACCGGAAAAATGTCCCCCAAGACTTATCTGAATCAAAGTTGAGCCAATAGCTCAACAACACCATTGACTATAAAATAAAAGTCATCATAAACAATAAAATGTATTTAACTAAAGTTTATGTAATTATATGCTTCAAAGTGTGAGTAACTAAAAAAACGCCATGAGTTGAGATGAATCATTTTAAAAATGAAATTATACCATTTATAATCCCAAAATGTTTTACAACTCAATAATGTACATTTTTCACACGGTTTATAAAACCAAATACACTAAAAATACATTTACGTCAAATGACCTCAATTTATACAATAAATCATCAAAAGAACATATTAGTATGATTTCATTTTCATAATGGCCCAAAACCCCCAAATATGACATTTTACAATATTTATAAAATCAAATGTATGCAAAATGTAAATTTCATCAAAAAGGTAGCACATTTAATAAAAACTAATTAAACACCTTAATACTTCAAAATGAACATTTTTGGCATGTACAAAGTTTTCACAAAATAACTTGAACTAACCTTGCTAGGTTATGTTAAACCTGGTTTTTTATCCAACTTGCGCAAACTTCTCGTTACCTAGAATAACCATGTGTAATCACCAAGTCAATGTAGGAACTTTAACAAAATATTTAAACAACCTTTTGAACTTTCCAACTTATTAAGGATCACTTCCAACGGCTTTAAACCTTTCAACCCATACTTCACATGGATTAATCCTTCTAAAATCTATATGTTTGAACTTTAATATTTGAAACCCTTAAATCCCATATGAACAAAGTAATTTGATCAATGTAATTCCTCTACAAAATACTAAACAAACCACTATTTACTATAATAGAGTTTACTTCCAACAAAGGGGTTTAATTAACATCAAAACCATAATATTTCAAGAACTCTAATTCTTTTTGTTTTAACTAGAGAAACCTTAGATTAAAGAGTCAAGGAGTTCATCATACTTTTCAACATGCAAGAATCACAAATCAACTTGAAACTTCATGATCTTGTTCAATATCCCCATAAAAAGCTAGTCTTACATCTCCATTAAAATCCTTAGTTCGAATCTTCAATCATTGCTACCGATTTGTATATTTCATTTATCAGGAGAAAAGAAAAAAAAATACAGCAGCTGAAGCTGCTGGTTGGCTGCTGCAGCTCCACGAAAAACTTGCTGAGATTTTGTGTTTGTTTCCTCAAAAAATTTGATGCCCTATTGGATAATGCCATGTGTCTAAAAAGCTGGGCTATAAGGATAAATCCATTCTCTTAACTAGGCCAACATGCACATTCTGGGCTAATACACATCAAAGGACCAGCAATTAATGTTATTAAAAAAAAAGGATGACAACGAGCCCTAAAAAGACTAGAACCGACAACCAACAGCAGAAGCTAGAAGTCTAGAACGACTTTACCAGCACACCACGCCCTCTTTTTCTGTCTTAACATCTCCTTTAATTCTTTTGACCTCTTTCCAGTAGATCCAACATTTCCTCAAACTTTGGCATTGGTTTCGTGCTTCATGAGAATCGAATTTGTAAAAGTTCAAAACACGAAAATTATAGTTATGTGTGTTAAAATTTCAAATAATCTTGAATCACTTAAATTCGGGGTCATATGCGTGATATATGATCGGAACGGTAAAACGTCGCAAATGTCGAATATCTCTTTCTTTCCTTTTTTGCTATAAATGTTTTTTCCTAAAGTGTTCCAAACCAAAATCCGGGTGTTACAGATGTAATAACGTACATCATGGGAGAGTAAGTCTCCTCATGGTCAATCTAGAGCGTTTGTGACAAACCTTGCGCCAAATGAGTGCCTTATACATTAGGACTTCATTATTCTCACTACGCTTTCTGACAAATATTTCTTTATGTCCTACGGGCTTTACACTTGGTAGGTTAGCACTACCGAACCAAATACTTGTTCCATTGTCAAAGAATATAATTCTTTCTGGATTGTTTCTTTCCATTTAGGCCACTATGCTCTGTATTGACATTTTTCAACTAAGTGTGGTTCAATGTCATCGTACTCTATCTTCTTTTGAGCAACGATATACGCGAATATATCATCATTGAGTATGTATGATCTATCCATTGACTCATATGTACTCTCATAGTTCATTTTAGATTTTTTTTCTCCAAAATCAATATTAACTTCGGAGCATCCTCTAGTAATTATTCATGGACATAATTATAACTAGAGAAAATCTCATGAGAGTTTTATGTATTGATGATAAATAGATGTGTCTTACTCTTCTTTTCCTTTAGAAGAGTATATATTGTACAAAGTAGCTTCCACCATTTTCGTTTGGTAGCTACGACCTCAAGCATACCTCCACTATATGTGATTGCAACGCACTTTCCAACGACGTTGTGCCCATGTCGGGGACTTTTAACCTTACGAGTATATTTTCAACTCGTATGTGTGATCTTGCCAGTTCTGAAATAATATTAAACGTATCAGGTATCGTGTATAATTCGTTTGACTTCAACTTTAAGTTGTGAAGTTTGGAGATCAATATGAGACAGAGTTGGAACATTCCATGATAGTTCTTGTCGTTCCATTAGAAAATACTTTTCCTATCTCCCTCTAATGACGGGAAGACTGTCATCAAAGTGACAATCCACAAATCATGTGGTATAAGAATCATCCGTCAAAGGTTATAAATAGCGGATAATCGTTGGAGATCCATATCCAACATATATACTTAATTGTTTTTAAGGACCCATTTTGGTGCGCTGTGGAGCGCAATTGTCACATATAATACACAACCAAACAAGCGTAAATATAAAAGACCAGACTTATATCCAGTTACCAACTAGTGCACATGATTCTGGTTGGCTAGTAGTGGATCTAAAAACAAATAAGTAAAGATGCAAATAATATTGCATAACCTCAGATAGGGTAAATTGGTGCACATAGCCAATGTTCTAGCTCCCATCTATATCCTTTTGATGACAGCTTCTACGAGATCATTTGTATGTATACATATGAGGGGTATATGATGCTCTAGTCGATCCCAATACACATACAACAATCATTAAATCCTTATGATATAAATTCTCTAGCATTACCAAGTAATTTAGACTTGATTAGATTATTAGGGTGGTGAGCCCTTAAAAGTGTAGTTGGTGCTAGGATCACAATGTTTCGTGTGGACATAAACGACATCGTATCATTCCAAATTTTAAGAGATTACGGATTGATTGTTGGGGGAGTGTTTCTCGGGGAAGAGAATATCGAGTTTCTGTTTTTCCAGAACATGCGATTTCAGGTTTTCATCTTCCCAATTTTACCCTTGTTTAATATTTTATTAGAGCATATGTGTCCTTTCCATTGTTATAATTTATAACAATGCCATCGGGTGATGGATATCCATTGATTAAAGCTTGAACGACTCAGATTTGGTTGTATAGATTGCAAGTAAAACATGGGATGCATAATAATCCACATCTCACTCTATATATGTGTGTGTATGTGTGTGTATGTGTCTATATATATATATATATATGTGTGTGTGTGTGTGTGTGTGTATAAGGTTTGTTTCATTTGCAAACCATATAATTCTAACAAACTATAGAATAAAGCTTGGACGACTCAGATTTGGTTGTATAGATTGCAAGAAAAACATGAGATGCATAATAATCCACATCTCTCTCTCTATATATGTGTGTCTATGTGTATATATATATATATATATATATATTTATATGTGTGTCTGTGTGTCTGTGTGTGTATAAGGTCCGTTTCATTTGCAAACCATATAATTTTAACAAACTATACAAACGGTTATATTAGGAAACAATAGAGATATTTTTGGACAATTATCATGATTCATAAATTATGATTGAGATGTATACGGAAGATGATAATGTTCATTTATTATGATCATGACTTTAGATCAAGAAACAAAATAAAATCTGGATTTTTTACACTAGATGAACGGCTTAAGATTGGTTTGTATATTTTGTTAGAATTGGATGGTTTGTAAATGAAACGTCCCCTATATATATGGGTATATATACTCTCTCCTGTAACCAGTGTTCAAAAAGACGTGTCATGGTGTGCGTCATGGCGCGATATGGCGCAAGACGCGTCTCCGCCGTTACGAAATGGGCTATAGCTTATTCGTAAGGCGTGAGTCACGCGCTTTTTTTGTATGACGTGACTTTTTTTCAATAAAAAAATTTTATATATATATTTTTTATCTTTTGTGTTTTTACATTTTAACTTTACATTTTACACTTTTATAGATTTATCTAATCACATCACTCATACATTTCACGAATTCATAAACGTTATGGACTCGCGATTAAAATGAAGTTGTAAAATTACATTTCTAAGTTCTAATTCAATTATTCAATGAAAAATAATTTTATAATAATACTCTATATGATTTTTTTCTTCTAATATGAACACATTTTTAGTATTATTATTTGATCAGATTAATATATAGAAAACATATATGTATATATAATGGGTTGGGTTCCGGTGAGAAGTTTGAGAAATGGTTATCAACTGTTGGATGAGAAATGGACCAACATTAGAATGAGATGCATAGATATAAGATGCACAGAGATGCACTAGATCAATTCTCTTTTAAGCTGTAATTCATGGGACGGTATTTGATTAAAAGTGATCACGGTTTAAAAGCACTTCTCACACTTCTCTAAAAAAATGACACTTCTCACATGATCTCATGCCATATATAATTATATTTATGACATACAAATATGCCGCCTTATATCACGCCTTAAAAAACGCGGTGTCCTCGCCGTGGCGAGTAAGGCTTAAGGCTTGGCCTCACTGCTAGCCACCCCTCACACCATTTTGAACCTTGCCTTTAACATACACGAACGCACATGCACGATAAAAAATGCACACAAGTTGAACATAATGAAAACAACCTTAAGAAATTTCGTATAGGGTATTCATGATGTGTTCACAAGTGGTAGATTTAGTTTTTCTTGCTTTAGTTGGTGTTCACAATATGTTCATAACCTATACCAGATCTCATAGATTTAGAGTATGTTCACAAATTATAATAGTATTTCTAAAAAAAGGTTTACAATGTGTTTACCTTGTGTGCACATTTAGTTGTCCACGTGCATGTATGTTACGGAGAGAGAAAAGAGAAGTAGGGGCGGAACACAAGCCTTAAAGCCGCAGGGTCGAACCTTGTAAGACCAAATTGTCATTAAAACGCACCTTGTAAGACCAATTTGGCATTCAAGTAGCTTGTTTAGCCGAATTCCCCCTTTGGGGGACTTTTTAAGTTTTTGATTGATTTCGAGAGATTTTTTTCAGTTATTTGGTTGATTTCGAGGGATTTTTTAAGTTTTTGTGTTGATTCGATGGGTTTTGGTATCTTTGCGTTGATTCGAGAGAATTTTTTGGGTTTTTTTTATTGATTTCAAGAGATTTTTTCGATTTTTTGGTTTATTTTGAGTGTAAATTTTGGATTTTTTGGTAAAGACTAGTATAAGAACTCAAAACAAATAAATAAATTATGCAAACAAATCAATGAAATCAAATTTAGAGTTATGACTAATATCAAATTTAGGGAAAAAACTAAAATCAAATTTAGGGCAATAAACTAATAAACTAAAATTAAAGTTAGGGCAAAAACTAATATCAATTATAGGGCTATCAACTAATAAACTAAAATCCAATTTAGGGCTAAAACTAATATCAAATTTAGGGCAAAATCAAACTTATCATAAATAGCTAATGCCTAATCAAACTTTCAAACAAGCAATGAAGTAAATAAGCAATGGTATTTTAAAATTTAAAAGTTAAATAAAATGAAAACAAACCGGTTGTTGATGTTGGAGGATTATTTGAAGAAAATGAAGTCGAAATCAATGGAACTCCACTTGTATTTGGAGGAATGGGTTGTTGCACTTCCATTAAATGTTTAAAACTTTGAGATTGAGATTTGAGAGATAGAAATTAGAAGTTCTACAATGGTATTTTAAAATTTAAAAGTTAAATAAAATTAAAACAAATCGGTTGTCGATGTTGGAGGATTATTTGAAGAAGATGAAGTCGAAATCAATGAAACTCCACTTGTATTTGGAGGACTGGGTTGTTGCTCTTCCATTAAATGTTTAAAACTTTGATATTGAGATTTGAGAGATAGAAATTAGAAGTTTAAAAATTTAAAACTTTCGGGAACTCCACTTCACCACTTGGGTCTGCTCACTGTGAAGAGAACCGGAGGAGATGCGAGTGCGACGCCGGCAACCACACAACCGGACCGGAGAAGACGTCGACAGGCGGCAATGGCGACCGGAAACGTGAAGAGTCTGAATGTCGCTGGAGGCCTAGAGCAGTGGCCAGTCGGTTTGAATGTCGATTCACGATGACGATAGTCGATAGGTTTCGTTTAGGATTTTTATTTTTTAATTTTGACTTTTGGTCAAACTTGGAAAGAGCCGACTCTCAAGCTCTTTGTAATGCAGTGGACTGTGGACTCCTCAATTCTAAAATTTAGTTGGGCTAAATTGTGAGTGGGGGGCCCAAACCCCATTTTATTGTTTTAACACATGAGCAAGATACCCACCATAGTTGATGTTGAAGAAAGCGCACGGGCCAGGGCCCCTTTAAGCCCTTGTTGAGCTCCGCCCAGAGGAGAAGAGAGGAGAGATTAGAGAGAGAGAGAGTAATAATTAAATTATATTATTTTTTTAATAATTTTTTGTGGTTTAAGTTAGATATCATGTATCTCACAAATTATGAAGTTCTTAAAATAATGTCTCATATATATATATATATATATATATATATGTGTGTGTGTGTGTGTGTGTGTGTGTGTGTGTATGTGTGTGTGTGTGGGGGTGGGGGGGGAGGGGGGAGGGGGGACATAAACACATAATCATAAATTGGTTTATCATAATACCATATAGAGTTTAATTGATCTAACCTAGAGCACTTGAGTTATATGCAGCGAAGTTCAAAAGCGGAAGCATTCATCGTCTTGTGTAAATCGAAGTCTTCTAAAGTTCTACACGGTTTGATTCAGAATGAAGATGAATTGATTGCAGAATTTGGGTAGGCAATAAGTACTTGATCTCCTTTATTTATAAGCAATGGAAAAATAGAGACTCATCCCATAATGAGTCCTACTTTATCATCAGATTTGACTTTAAATATTAAAGTAGGTACACTTATCTTATTGTTAGTCAAATAATTAACTTAACGAATTATCCTACTCACATTAGAGCATTTCCAATCCAACCACTAAAAAAAAGCACTAAAACATTAAAAACACTAAAATTGGTGGGTCCATTGAACACTAAAAAAAATAAACTTCAGCCACACACTAAAAAACACTAATACCCATTTTTAATATTATAATAATTATAAACATTTTAATATTAAACTTTTAATCAATGGATAGGTATACAAATACAAAAATATAATATTATACTAATATATATTTTTAAAGGCTTACTGTATTGGCCTCCAACTATAGAGGTGTACTTTATTGACCTTCATTTATTTAGTGTTTTAGTGTTGCATTTATTTAGTGTTTTAGTGTTGGGCTGGAGATGAAAATATCACCATTGTTTTGTTTATAGTGTTTTGTGTTGGATTGGAGATGGTCTTAGAAGGTATATATCCAAATATGTAACTGAATATAACTGGTATAAGATTCTCTTAATAAATATATAGGTTAAATTCAACTGTCATTTAATATTTTTTACAATAATGATAAGGGAAATTAATTAAAATAACCAAAGTTGGTAAATAGGTTTGCATAAATACCCAAAATCTCGTTGGTTTTGCAAAAATACCCATTTTTTTCCGCGGGAGAACCCGCGATCGCGGGTCAGTGCCCACTTGTCCCCCATGTTTGGCCAATATGTCCGCGGAGGCCCCTCAAGTATGGTTGCGGTACCCGCGCAGCCCCCCCCCCTAACTATTCCCGCGGTACAATTTTGGCCCCTGTCCCGCAGAAGTAGCCCGCGATCGCGGGATTGCCGCACCTGTCGGCTTAGGGTTGAAACCCTAATTTCATTTATGACAATTCCAAACCCCATCCTCCTAATCGCGGCTATAAGAGGAGAGGGTGGGGGACCCCAAGCCGGCGACCACTTCTCACTCTCAAAAAATCTCCCAAACTCTCTCAATTTGTCGTGTGGAATACGCGCTCGGTTGGAAGATTGCACGTGTTACAAGTTTGGTAAGTTTTTCTTAACTTTGTTGTTGTTTTCCTTTATGTTGTTATTTTAAATTTAAAATATATCATATGTATGTTGTTATGTGTTTGATGTTAGAGTTTTTTTTAACTTTGTTGTATGTTTGAATGTGTTATTTGTATGTTATAATGTTGTGTTTATTATAGATGTTAGAGTTTTTTTTTCAAGATGTTAGAGTGGTCTTTTATAAAAAGGTAAATGTTTTTTTATAAAAATATATGTTAGTGTTCTTTTTATAAAAAGATGAGTGTTTTTTATAAAAATAAATGTTAGAGTGTTTTTTTATAAAAAAATATGTTAGTGTTTTTTTTTTATAAAAAATTTAGTGTTTTTTATAAAAATAAATGTTAAAGTGTTTTTTATAAAAAAATTATGTTAGTGTTTTTTTTTATAAAAAGGTGAGTGTTTTTTATAAAAATAAATGTTAAGAGTGTTTTTTATAAAAAAATATGTTAGTGTTTTTTTTTATAAAAAGGTGAGTGTTTTTTATAAAAATAAATGTTAGAGTGTTTTTCATAAAAAAAAAAATATGTTAGTGTTTTTTTTATAAAAAGGTGAGTGTTTTTTATAAAAATAAATGTTAGAGTGTTTTTTATAAAAAATATGTTAGTGTTTTTTTTATAAAAGGGTGAGTGTTTTTTATAAAAATAAATGTTAGAGTATTTTTTATAAAAAAAATATGTTAGTGTTTTTATATAAAAAAGTTAGTGTTTTTAAAAAAAATATATATGTTTGATTATAGGTCCCTAAACTTTGGTGAATGATAACCTAGGTCCCTAAACTTTGGTGAATGACAACTTAGGCCCCTAAACTTTGCTAAATTACAACTTAGGTCCCTAAACTTTGGTGGATGACAACTTAGGTCCCTAAACTTTGGTGAATGACAACTTAGGTCCCCTACTCATAAATAAATTTTGGAAGTCACACTTCCAAAGCCCTTATATGTATATGTAACATTTTACCGAAAGATCCGTAAATGGTATGAATATATAAAAACATTTAAATTGGATTCACATGCCAAACTCAAATTCATTTTGGCCTCTTGCCAAAAGCATCTATAATTAACAATGTTATATTGAAATAAAATAAATCGGAACATATCAATTTAGATTTTGTCAAACGGGTGTAAATAGCCCTAGGGTATGTGGGGACTTAAGCAATCCTTGTGATTCCCATGCTACCTGGAAGTCCAATAGATTGAGTGGTTTCTTTTCTAAAACTAAAATAGACAAATAATTATAAACACAATAAACCAAACAAGCAAAAACATCTATAATTAACAATAACTATAACATCCGTGAATTTCTATGTAGGGCGATTTTTTTTTCATCGACTTGACGTTAAAGTGCCGCGTTGGCTACATGGTAGAGATGAGAGACCGCTTCGCGGAATTAGGTGATCGGGCAGCTAGCGTTCAGGAGATCTTTAGAGGGACACCTTTCGGTCCATGGTTGGATCTTACTAATAGTGGTGGTGACCCCACGCTAGTCCACATGTTTCTACAGCTGGAGGTCGAGATCTCCAATGGTGATCCGGATGAGATGTATTTTGATGTCTTCGGGAATCAAATGTGGTTTGGGTGTCATGAGTTCTGTCTATTACAGGACTACCTTTTGGAGACGAACCCCTCCTTCCTCCCTTAGCAAAAATTTCCTTCGTTCGTAGGGTATGGCCTGGCGTGTCACCATCTCGTTTGAAGCTGAGGACAGTCGTAGACATGATGAAACAGGGCCTTGGTGGCCTAAGAGACCAGGATGTTGTTCGTGTATGCTTGGTGGTGATGGTGGATATGGGCTTCATGGGACGTGAGTGGAGCCAGACTGCTTCCAAGACGGTCCTTAGGGTCGTCGAGGACTTGGATTTGTTTAACAGGTATCCGTGGGGTAGCCACATCTGGACACATACCTACAGACAGATGCACCGAGCCGTCGCCAGACGCGCCGACAGGAATGCGAAGATGAATCTTTGTGGATTTACATACGCCTTGAAGGTTAGATAAGTAGTATAACATATTATATAATAATACATACAAATTGTTTGGCTTTCCTTTTTACGTACTTGCTCTTCTTGTGTAATTCCAGATATGGATGTTGGAGATGTTTCCCATCTCCCGTCAAAATTTCACCATGCGCATCGACAGGTTAATTAGGGAACCCCATTGGGACCGGGGTGTTTCCCTATGCCGACAGCCTTGCCTTTCGTTCTTTAGCCATTCTAGAACCGTAAGTTCTTTTACTATGTTTACAATGTTGCCTACGTTAGTCCCGCTTATTAAATTTTTTGTGTTTTACCATATATTTAGCCGCCGCTTGCGCCTCTCGAAAACCTTCTGCCTACGGATACTGAGAGGGACACGCTTTGGTATAGAAACAGCGTGGCCTTTATTGATAGAGAGTTGGCAAGGCAACGGTCGAAGAGGGTCCGACGTTCCTCCCATTCCCCATCTGGCGAAGATGAGGAAGACGACGCGAGGCCTGACGATTCTTCCAGGCCTCACGATCGATATGAGGCACCCCCTCACTCGTCCTATCCTGATACGCAGCACCCCGACCCAAATAATAATAGGTTAGAGGACCTGTGGAACTACGTACACGGGAGAGTAGACACGCGTCTTGATGCTTTGGAGAACTTGTACAGACAGTTTTTCTCTGTTCAGGTTAGTGTTTAACTTAATTTGTCGGCCACGATCTTTTAGTTTGTATATTAATATTACGTTCCAAATTTGTTTTAGCTGTCGAGTACGACGCCGATCTCCGCTCCGTTCGGACAGGGGGCACCGACGACGTTTGCCACCACATCCTATCCGTCATTCCCGGAGACTGTAAGTCACATTGAGTAACCATTATAGTTATATGTTTGTTCCTAAGTTTGTAACTCTTATAATGAAGAATGTCACGCAGGTCGGGATGTCGGGATGTCGGAGGCAGGGGGTTACACATCCCAAATGCCAACGTTTGCCACCACATCCTATCCGTCATTCCCGTAGACTATAAGTCACATTGAATAGCCATTATAGTTATATGTTCGTTCCTAAGTTTGTAACTCTTATAATGATCAATGTCACGCAGGTCGGGATGTCAGAGGCAGGGGGTTACACATCCCAAATGCCGACATTTTCCACCACATCCTATCCGTCATTCCCGGAGACTGAAAGTCACATTGAGTAACCATTATAGTTATATGTTAGTTCCTAAGTTTGTAACTCTTATAATGATCAATGCCACGTAGGTCAGGATGTCGGAGGCAGGGGGTTACACATCCCAAATGCCGACGTTTGCCACCACATCCTATCCGTCATTCCCGGAGACTGTTAGTCACATTGAATAACCATTATAGTTATATGTTAGTTCCTAAATTTGTAACTCTTATAATGATCAATGTCACACAGGTCGGGATGTCGGAGGCAGGGGTTACACATCCCAAATGCTGACGTTTGCCACCACATCCTATCTGTCATTCCCAGAGACTGTAAGTCACACTGAATAACCAATATAGATATATTTATGTTCCTAACTTTGTAACTCTTATAATGAAAAATGTTATGCAGATTGGGATGATGGAGCCAGGGGGTTATACACCCCCAATTTCGACGTTCGGCACCACATTATTCCCGCACAGTGTAAGTCACATAGATCGACCCCCGTTATAGTTATATTTTCGTTCTTAACTTTGAAAATCTTATGATGACCAATGTCATGCAGCTTGGGATATCCGAGGGGCATTTCTCCGCTATATCCACGCCATCATTCACGGAGCTCCTTGGGATATCGGACGCAGACTATTACAGGCCGGAAATGTAGGGGTCGTCGTACGTCACACCGGCAGCTTACATGCCGCAGACTGTAAGTTATTTTGGTAGTTTTGGTTTAATTATGAACATGATGAAATTGTACTTAAAACATCTAATAACTTAATTTTCAGTCGATGGGGTCGGGACAGCACTTCCGTCAGCCGGAATTTGTCGATGACCACTTCTCGGAGCCGGAAGATGACCCGATGGATGTGGTAGCACCACAGACGGAGGACGCAGGACCTTCACAGCCGCTTCGGAATAGGGGACTTTCTAAATATTGGGGTTCCCCATGGACCAGACAAAAATCTACCACACCGCCCCCTGAGAAGAAAGCCATGCCAAGGGTGAATGCAAATGGAGCGGGAAAGGGAAAGGGGAGGGGAAAGAAAGCGGGAAAGGGAAAGGTGGCTTCACCAGAGCGCCTTTCGGCCTCGGAGATATTGAAACTGTGCTAGACTGGTGGCCTCCCCCGCCTGATATACACCGTTTACGTCAACCTTGACATCTCCAGCCATTTTTTCGAAGTACTGTTGGCATCTACCCCGACTGAGTCTGAACTAGAGGATGTGGTTAGTATTGAAGTTTAACTATAGTCATATAATCAAATATACTTTATATTACATGTCTAACAATCTATTTTTTGTGTATAACATATCGACTGTTGGGTCGGCATGCTCCAATCGGAGCGTCCTCCATCCGCGAGGTGGACGATCATGCTAAGTAATTTCTTTGACATGATGGTCCGGGAGAATCAAGGTGCCGACTCCGTGTATCGGACATGCAATGGTGTGGAAGGGGTTAATTGGGCGCACGTCGATACGGTATGAAAATCAATTTACTTCTATTTTATTTAAGTTGTTTGTTGCTAACTATTTGTCTAATATTGTAATATTTCAGTTGTACATCCCTATCTGCATTCATCCCCTTCATTGGGTGCTCGGGGTGTTTGAGATTGATCGTATGTTGATCACTATATATGACAGCTCCCGTAGCAATCTCTACGACATGGCTTTGAAGCAGCTTCTTGGCACATTTAAGAAAGAGTTGTCGAAGTTGTTTAGACTGCTCGAGGACCATAACCGTCGCGAGATTTCACAGCACTTCCGTTCTAGGTTCACCAGGAATGCACCGCGATAGCGGGGGATTAATGCGGATTACGGTGTCTGGGTGTGTCGTAACGCCAGCATGTTGATTGACGGCGATGTGCAAGATTTAGCAGACAGCCACACCGAACGAGAGGCCATGAACTATCGGAAACTTATGGCGGAGACCATTTATTTGCATTGTACTTATGGTTAGATTAGTAGGTTGTTTATATTTTAATATTATGTTGTATGTAACATTAAAGTATTGTTATTTTTGGTGTTAACTTTGTTTAATTATTTTGTTAAATTATTGCACATATGAATAGTTGAACCAAAACAAAAGCATTATAGGACAACACAACTCACTTTCCACGTTTTCATACTTTCCACGTTTTTCATACTTTTGAATGCGAACCGGCATCCACATTTGCCTATAAATACCTCGCGCTAGATTAGTCGTAAAACACATATACGGGAACATATTATTCGTTAACGTATTCTTACATGGCATCCCCAAATCTTCATGTTTGGTGCTTTAGGCGTTTATCTGAATCGCTTTCAGACACTGAGAAAGAGTTATATGCTTAGTGTGCATGTTTCATTGAGTTTTGCTTGTTAGTACCATTGTTCTACGACCTAAATATATTAATTAATGTTCAACAATAGATGCATATCCACAGTTGTTCACCATGAAAGTCCACCATGGTGGGTACTTTACGGAACCACCCAGAAGACATTATTTCCGTGGTCTAGAAATTTATGTTGACATGTTAGATGTGGAGGATCTTCTATGCAACTTTTGAACAGATAATGAAAGATCTGGACTATGAAGAACCAAAATATAATAGGTTGTATTTTAAGAGGCCGAATGCAGAATTCTTGACTGGACTGGTAGAATTGAGTACCGACGAAGATGTAGCCAACATACGTCAGTATGTTGACGGCCATACTGTGACTGAAGTGTACATCGAGAAAGTGGAGCTTAACACTTTGAGACTCGTCTCGCCAGAGCATGTAAGAAGTCGACCCAGATTGTCAAAAACCAAACCATCGTCTAGCCGTAGCCTCAAATTTGGTTAATTTTGTACTATACTGACTAGTATGTGTTTGTTCTGAAATAATCTTGTATAACATCTTGGAGTTGTATTTTTAATATGAACCACTTTTCAGACTACTTAAAGACTACTTTTCAGCCTAATGAAAGACCTTTATTCATGAGCAAACTTCAACATGAAACATCAACATAAAAACTCCAGGAACGAAACAACAACATAGAAATAGGAAAGAAACGAAACAACAATATCGAACTGGAAAAGTACAAAACAACAACACATAAACAACAAAGTACTAAAGCAACACCCGTACCACCACCTACTGAAAAATTGTCTTAGTTTGATCAATCCAACTTTGCTTGTCGGTTACCTTCGCTTGAAGAATTGCGAAGTCTTGCATAATGTGGTGAATGTCTTCTTTTTCTCGACGAATACGAGCCTCCCAATATTTTATACCCCCTTTCATCCTTTTGATCTCCTTTTCTTCCACTTCGATCCTTTTCAAGTGGGCTTCCTTCCTGGCCATCATTTGTTTCCACTCTTGTGTCAGTTGGTCTATCTCCTTTTCCCTTTCTGCTATCGCGATCTGGAGTTTCACGGGCATTTTTTCAGGTGTAGACGATGGGTTAGAAGACGATGTCATTTGTTTGGTGATAGACGATACTATTATGATATGAAAATATTGTATGGATGTTGTGACCTTTACAATTGGAACTAACACGGGTATTTATAGCCACAAGGACCAAATGGCTCAACAGAATCCTTCTACTTTTCAGACGAATCTTGCAGGCTGCCTTTTCAGGCGAATCTTGCATCAACTTTCCAGACGAATCTTGCAGGATGCCTTTTGCAGACGAATCTTGCAGTTACTTTTTCAGTCGAATCTTGCAGTCTCTTTTCAGACGATCTTGCAGTCTCTTTTCAGACGAATCTTGCAGTGAACTATTCAGATGAATCATGCAGACAACTTTTCAAACGAAATCTTTGACCATATCCACATCCCTGATGAAGAACATACATTCTATAAGTAAATGGCATGATGAAGTAGTACTTCACAACTTGCTATCTATCTTTTATACCCTCTACACCGTTTACAAACATTCTCTCGCTTTGAATAACACTATGGCTGGAGATTCAAGATCAAGGGGGAACAGGTCGGCGAACGGGGCTGGAACTTCACGTTCGGCAACCTACCAACCTCTGAAAGATGGAGCTTTCCAGAGTACCTGGAAGGTACCGGAAACAGACGAGGAGTGGAGAAACCATGGGCGAACTGCGGCCGATCATCCATTCACGGCTGAGGAGGCAGAAGCCTGGGAGATGGCATGGGAGAATTACCACCTCGATAATGACAGGAAAAACCCACCAATGTATCATTGTACCCAACCAACGGGTCTTCCACAAAGTCAACGAATTACTCCCTTAGTGCAACAATCCATTGATGAGGCGAACGCCAATATCGAAAAGGTAAAAGTTAAGTGGAACCATAACAGGGGGATTCAGCAGGGGGAAAAGGAGTATCTAGCGGAGAAGAAATGAGAACTGGCCATGACTAGGGCTCACGTTCGGGAGGTGCAACGACAGATTAAGGAATTAGAAGAGGAACTAAAAGAAATCAAAGAGGACTATACGGGAATGGAGGATGTGATCAAGGAAAATGTTAACTTCATCACTGGAATCCAGGACGCCTTCCAGTAATAGATTTCTTTGTTTACCTGCACTGTATCCGTTTCGGTTGGGAAGATGATTTGCAATAATTGATCTTTTAATTAATTTCCCTATTAAATAACTTAAAATGGGGAAAACATTTTCTTTAATTAATTTCTATATTAAATACATTAAAATGGAAAGGAACAATACATTAAAAACCTCAACTACATAAAATGATAACCTAAAAACTAGAGGGACCAAAAATGTAATTTTTTGCCCCAAACTAGAGGGGCCAAAATTGTAAATTTCGGTCAACCGCGGGACCATCGCGGGCTACTTCCTCGGGACAGGGGCCAAAACTGTACCGCGGGCATAGTTGTGGGTTGTGCGGGTACCGCGACCATACTTGAGGGGCCTCCGTGGACATATTGGCCAAACATGGGGGACACGTGGGCACTGACCCGCGATCGCGGGTTTTCCCGCGAAAAAAATGGGTATTTTTGCAAAACCAACGAGATTTTGGGTATTTATGCAAACCTATTTACCAACTTTGGGTATTTTAATTAATTTCCCTAATGATAAAGTCCAATTTATTTCCAACAGTTTACTCTTGATTTAGTTTACGTATTTTTTTCACATTAAACGATAATTCTATCATATTTCATTAGAAAACCTTGTAGAGGAAGAAGATAAGCAGTGATGGAGAAGGAAAAGAGACCAAATAAAAAAAAACACGTTGCTGACCTGATTTGCAATAGAGAGGAGGGACGACGGGGAAAATTCATAAAACCCATCTTCGTCCTCCCCCTTCTTTTCCTATACTTCATCTCCTTCATTTGTAGGTTACACAAGCTTCAACTACAAAGGTTGTGCCAATGTTCAAAAAAAGCTCGCCGCAACAGCCGCCATGACGCGCCGTGGCTTAAGGCTTGTGTCTCGCGCCACGTTAAGCATGTGGCACGCCATGGCCTGATGTGCGGTCTTTTGTAACGCGATATTTGATTTTTATTTACGTATTTAACGTCTTATTTTCTTGTTTTTAATATAACTCAATTTAACTTGTTTATTATCATTAACTCGTTGAGCAATAATACAAAACATATTTTTTATATATAATGTTATATAATATATTGAGATTTGTCGCACGTCACGGCCTCGTCATGGCTTCTAAGGCTTGAGGTTTGGCCTCGCCGCCACGCCACGACTCACGCTATTTAGAACTTTGGGTTGTGCCCACCAAAAATTCCAAAAGAAGTGAGTACAAAAGAAGAAATCGCGTCCCACAGACTTCATCTACACATGAAAAATCACGTAAAAAATCTAGGGTTTTAAAGATGTGAGTACAGATGGAGAAACCGAAGCCAGTGCGGGAATTAGAGGGATCTGGGAAGTTCGTGGAGAGCATAGAGAGTACGTTTCTTATATTGAAGAATATTTGAATTTGAATTTGAAATTTGAATTTGAGGAGTTAGTGTTGATCCAAACCCTCGGTGATTTGATAATGACCATGAGAAACACTTAGTGAAAATTGTAAGTAGACAATTAGTATTGATGTTTTGCTATCAAAGAAAATATACTAAGTCTGTTTAGTATCGCTGATGAAAACATGCACTTTAAATTTACACTTCAGCGAACACTGTACATCAGTGAACCCTGAGCCTGTTCAGTCTCACTGATGATCGATGATAATTTATGTTGTTTACTTATGATCCCTGAAGACAAGATTCACGTCAACTATGTTCTATGCTAAAGTCGAAGATCAAGCCAAACAACCAGCGACTAAGTCTACTAGTGACCTGATGCGGATATCAGCGAAGCCAATACTTGTCCACTCAACGTGAAGTTTCAAGTAGAAGACTTCAGCGAACGCTGAACTTTATCATTCGCTGATAAAGAATCATTCAGCGAACGCTGATCATGAAGCATGTTCTACAAGTAACTTTTGTCTTATCCCCTTGCATGCCCCCGTACGATTTTGTCATAACGGACATCCCTTTTGTCCAGAATCGTACAACCAACTCTGATTCTGCACTGTTCATCATGCGGCCACTAGGTTGTCTACTGAAGTCAAATCATGAAACCAACCAGAGGCTGCCACGTGTAAATGTATACTGACTTGCATTAAATGCATGCAGTATATAAAGGAAACCCTACTTCATCTTGAAGGTGCTCGGCCATTCCTCACTCTCGCTGAACTTACTGTGTGAAAGAATACTCTCCTTAGTGTTCTTATTCTCTTAATCTCTATTTCTAGTGCAAGAAAAGTTAGTGTTCTCATAGTTTGTTTAGATTAGGTTTATTCCTTAATCTTGTTCCGCAACAAACTGCAAATTGTTTGATACATATCAATAAACAATTTAGAAAGATAAAAATTGTGTGTTTGTATTCAACCCCCCCCCCCCCTTCTACAAACTTGTATAACCCTTTTGGGACCAACAAGTGGTATCAGAGCAGATTGTTTAATCTGATAAACAAGATCTTGCTTATAATATATATTTCTCTTTTCCTTGCTATTCTTCATTATGGCAAACTCCACAAACACAAACTATATCAATAATGGCTCTCTTGCAAAACCCCCTAGATTTAGCAAAGATAATTTCAATCTTTGGAAAAATAGGATGATGCTCTTCTTGGAAGGTCTATGTTTGGGCAAAAAATCACGGCGTACGACCACGACCAGAGCAGGTAAGACGCACGTTATAATCCAAATCTTGTATTAAGATAAGGTCTCGACAAGAACCCAGAAAACATCTGTCGTCTCCCATAAAAGGTAAGTCGTACGTCTCCCATGACGCTCGACCATAGCATCGCTCGTCCCGTACGACCATCGTGTAAGATCATTGCACCTTCGACCAAAGCTAACGATAACCTTGACTGTTACGTTTGTTGAGTATTTAATGCAGGAGTCAAAGCCATTAACAACAAGCAGCCGTAACGGACGAGGAGCATTATGGATAATCACTCCAGCGACCATTTCCAGCCGTTGTAGCCGTTGATCAAAGCATTAATGGAGCTAATTAATGACGCGAAGACTATAAATACCAAGCTAAGTCTTCACATCAAGGGACATCAGTTAACATCCAACACACATCAGCGATCATCAGCGAATATTACCGAACGGCATAGAAAAGCATCCAAGTACACAAAGAAGAATAATCAAACTCTGGAAATCAAGTATTGACAGCAAGAACTCTACAGCTAATTCAAGTGAAGCATTCTCTCTCGAAGAACTCACTCTCGACGCACGACGACAGCTTTCGACCAACAGTTATTTACACTTTGTATTCACACACAACAAGCACTTGTACTTTACATTTCGAAGTATTTCTTTCATTTGTATTGTAATCATCATATGACCGACGCCAGTACCAAGGACGTCGCCCTTGATTGGCGACCATAGTGCAGCGACGACATCCCCTGTCATCCGCAGGTTTTTTCCTCGTTTGAGGTTTTTCCTGCGTCATCAAATCCCTTGTTTCTTTTATTTTTTCCCTCGTCGCACGTCTCGTCGAAAGATCCTTTCTTTAGTTGATTAAGTACACATCGACCTTAAGTTGTCCCTTTGGTGCGATTTTTGGCATTAACAGTTAGGTGCCATCCGTGCGACCTCATCTAGAGAAAATCCTCGACGAACGTGCACCCTACTAACAGTTTCTTGGAGTTTTTTCTGCTCTCTATTACAGGAACAATGGCAGCCCCTGGAAATCCGCATCAAGTTGTTGCTCAGATGTATCAGGAGGTCGAAGTCGCCAGGAATCAACTCAATGCAATGGCAGAGCAGAATCGCAGAGCAGCTGAGGAGATCGCGCGGTTAAGAAATCCTCTTGGGCCTCAAAATGGTCCTAGGCCGTTCGTGCAGAACCCAATTCCAAGATCGTTCGACCAGAATGGGCCTAGACCATTTGTCCCGAATCCAGGTTCATCCGCACAGAATCAGCATCCAGGCCCGTTCATGCAGAATCAACAGCCAGGGCCGTTCAACCCAAATCCTCGGTTTGGGACAGTTCCTCCTCAGCACATAAGGCCACCACCCGTGAATAATGGGTCTCAGCCATTACAAGGGTCGCAGCCTTTCCAGCATGGGTCGCAACCATTTCAGCAGCCATTCCAGAATGGACCTCAAGGTGGATCTCAGCCACTCCACGGTGGATCGCAGCCTTTCCAGCAAGGATCGCAGCCGTTTCAGAATGGACCGCAACAATTCCACTATGGGTCGCAGCCATATTTTGTCCCGTTCAACGGGAAACCAACGGTTCGTCACATGGTAATGGCACTAGTCCAGGGACTAGTCCCTCGACAGGGGCAAATCCTGATCTTAACGATCCCGTCGCCCAGCGTTTGAAGATGTTAGAAGACCAAAATGAGCGCGTCATGTCCTTGCTCGCCAAGTTGCCTGGGGCAGCCGTGCCTGTCGACGTCGAGCCTCGCTCGGGGTATCAGGCGTCGCCCTTCATCGACGAGATTGCCACCGTCGAAGTCCTAAAGAAGTCTAACATTCCTGCCTTCACTCCCAAATATTCTGGTGTGACTGATCTGGCTGAGCACGTCGCGCAGTACAAGCAGCTCATGTGGACGATCTCGATCCCATTTATGTACCAGGAAGTATGCATGTGTAAGAGTTTCGGAGCAACTCTCACTGGTCCAGCTCTCCAATGGTTAATCAATCTCAAACCCAAGTCCATCGGGTCGTTTGCTGAGTTGGTTAACCAGTTCTCCCAGCAATTCGCCAGCAGTCGTAAGATGGAGAAGCAGACCAGCAACTTATATTACATCGTGCAGAAAGCTAATGAATCTATTCGAAGTTATTTCAATAGATTCAATGCCGAAATGATCAGCATCCGCAATTGCGACGTCAAAACCGCGATCGAAGCCTATAAGCGTGGTCTGGACGATAGTTCGGGTCTATACACCGACCTGACCAAATATCCCCTGGAGAATTTCGAAGACGTCCGAGCTCGAACCTTAGCATATATGAGAGTAGAAGATGATGCCACCTTTCGTCGCAAGCACACTGACGACAAGAAGTCGTTAGGCGTCAGAAAGCCAGAGTTCAAGACAAAGGCTGTTTCCAGAATAGAGCCAGCGCACCAAATTTCAAATGTTCGTTTCAAGACGAAAGCAGAGGCCAAGACCGCGACTAAGTTCACTCAGTGCCCTAAGATATCCTCTTACGGATTCAAAGGATCTACAAAGGACCTAGTCGAAGCTCTGAAAAGTTCCTAAGCTACCATTCGATGGCCAAAGAAGTCCGACCTGGACGATGCTAAAAAAGACAAATCAAAGGGGTGCGACTTCCATGTCGATCATGGTCATGCGACAGACGATTGTATCGCATTGAAGAAGGAACTAGCATATCATTTCCCAAAAGGAAATCTCAAGGACATCACCGACGATGTCGCTGTTCCAGCTAATGGCCATCGACCGTCGACTCCCGAGCATGCAAAAGTTGTCAATTGAAATTCCCTACGCCATGGGGAATCCAGGAGATCAAGAGTGAGCCAAAAGTCGCTAGTGAATGCTACAAGTCTACCTCGAAGCCGAGAAAATAAACTGAAGTCGCAAGATCAAGCTCTCGACAGGTTCGTTCTTCTATCCCTAAATTAATATCTTTTCCACAGGGATAAATCTACTATGGTGCCTCGTCGCACGACAACATAGTCGACCGCAGGACAATATTTCTCCGTGTCATTCTGTCATTTAAAACCTATCTTTTTCTCCCAAAAAGGATACAGTAATAAATGACAGGGGGCAAATAGAGAGAGTCTGAAATGGTACGTTCTCTAACTCTTTCTCATACGATTTTTTCTCACAAAACGTCTACTGACTTAAGCATCGGAGGGTCGTTGGCCAGCCAACGACCAACCCCCGACATCGTTTTATCACAGAATCGCACAACAGATTATCGCAGAATCGCACGGCAATAATCACTAAGTCTACTATATGACTTTAATATCGCAAGGTCGAACGACATAAACGATCAGAAGTTTCTCCTCATCCCTCCACAGGGACATACGATACAAATTCATCGTACAATCTCATCGTACAATCACAAAGCCTTAGCTATCATACCCTGAATGGATGCTTTAATCACATGTTTTTATATTCGTTTTATGTTCTTGTCATCATATTACAATGAATACCTTAGTCGCATGATTTCATATGTATTTTATGATCAAATTCGTAACCAATGTGATTTGAATAAAGCACAAGTTCAAACAAAAAGTGCATCTAAAAATATCGTCAGGTACACGCTGGACCACCAACGATCGAGCAGCAAAGCAAACAAAATAAAATTCTTAAATTAAAGGAGGAGCATCCGTCACATTCATGCCCGAAGTCCCGTCCTGAAGGCTTTCGCCTGCCACCTCCTCCTCAGCATCCTTCTCATCGTCCGAGTCAAGATCCCTCTCGGTCCCGACACCATTCAGGTAGATGTCCAGCTCCTCCTTCACTGAAGCAAGAGGGTATTTTCCCAGCAAATGTCGTCGCATGATCGCCGCCCGAGCAGTCAGGCGAGCTATGGCAAAAACCGACTTACCCTCGTCCTTTGCATCTTGCACTTCTTTCTCCAAACCCTCTACCTTGGATTTATAATCCTCAGCCTCTTTTGAAACAGCGACCAAACATTCCTTAATTTTTTCCATCTCCTCCCTTTGTTCAGCAGTCATGGACAAGGATTGCGTCAGACGATGACTAAGATCTTCTTTGGCCAGATGAACGATCTTCAAATGTTCTAAAGCATCATCAAGCTGCTTCGAAAAATCCTCAGCACGACTTGTAGAGGCACTCGCTCTGTCCAGCGCCGCTTTCTCTCTTTCACGTGCAGCAGACAAGAGATCTTTCACCTTCGCCGTTCCACTTCGCGAGGCCAAGGAAGCCTGAAGTGCCTGCGAAAACATAAAAGACAGACATCATCAGTGGACAATGACAAACGACAAGGAAGTCTGGGCCTAGACAAACTAAGTCTTGAAAGAAAGACTTACCATGAACGACAAGCCGGCTACATGGGCACCCGTCTCCTTGATAGGAAACCCCTCAAAACGCTCCCTGAAAGATGGAAGCAGGAATTTATCCAGGTGGGGGAACAGGTTCGTCCCGTCTAGGACATCACCTGTCATAAAGTCCGATGGTAGCGTAAAGTTGACCGTCGTGACCTTCTCCCCTCCCGTCGAGTGATCCTTGCCCTTGTCGGCTGAAAAAGGATTCGACGCGGCAGACAGGGACTTCACCGTTTTCGCCGGAGGCGCAGAATTGATGGGTGTCGCTGCAATCACCTTCTTGGGAGATGCGACCCCTACCTCTTCGGGTGTAACGACTCTCAACGAGTCATTAACCCCTGCCGACGACTCCCTTGGAGTCGTCGTCCTCGTCTTCTTCGGAATTTCAAGGCCAGCAGACATGTCTTTTAGCCTCTTTTCTCTGCCCTGACGAGCACGCTTCAGCTCAGCTGCTCTCTTAGCAGAAACATTCAACACTTTAGGATGAGACTCTCCTGGAAAAAAGGAATGTCATAAAGCACGCAAAGGAAAAAGACTCGAGGTAACATAGGAAGAAAAGGAAAGTAAAACGTACCCGTCATCCCTCTCCTTCCTCTCGACTTATCTTTTTCCTCTTCTCTTCCTTTCTCTTCACACTTCTCCCCCTGATTCTCTCCTAAAGATTCTAAATCGTCGTCATCCGCCGAGTGTCGCACGACGAAAGACCTCTCGGCGACGCTAAATTCTAAAAATGAATTGATCTTCGCTTGAGAGTTAGCGTCTGGCTTCACGACCTCGAATTTTATGGCTGTCAACATACAAAAAACGAGTTAAAAAACATATGTAAATCATCTACAGCGCACGCCAGATGAAATAACGAGGCTCACCCGACGTATTCCGGCTCGTCCTAATCCACTCACTCTCAGAGTCAAGGGACAACTTACGCACGAAAACATATCGAGTCTTCCACCCACGGTCGTTCACATCCGTCCCTAAGACCAAAACGCGATCGCCCTTGAACCTAGAATGTAAACTACATCGATGATATCTGTCCATCTTGGCTTGATAAGCCGAGAGGAGGTCATGTACATTTATGGGAGAATCCCATTTCTTAGTAGCACGTTCGATCACTCGTACGACTCGCCAGAACTGGGGCATCAACTGACTCGGTGCCAAGTCAAATTCTAACATAAACGCCTTGGCCAGAGGAGAAAAAGGCCATTCGAAACCTATCTTAAAAGGGTATTCATAGATTACGATGTACCCCTCGGGACACTCGTTTGATCGGATCTGGCCTGGACGGATCAATTCGACCCACGCAGGAATTTTCGCTAACTTTCTAAAGTCCCGGAGGTCCGATGACTCTTGAATAACACTCTCAGGATCCCTCGACATTTCTAAACAAAAGTTGCAGAAGTCAGAGAAATCGTACCTTACTTATAGACGCGTTAATCCTCGAAGAAACCTAACCAAGTCAAAGATTTTCATAAGTTCGGAATATATCAGACAAAGAATGGCAAAGAAATCACAGTACAAAACTCTTCAAGTGCGAAATAAGGAAATGATCCGTCAAAATCCCTAATTAGACCGAAAAACAGGGTTGGATCAAACCCCTGGATGATTTCCGCGCGTCCCCGATCTTTTCGCATACCCTCACAGATCTTCGACACCTGTTTTCGACAGCTGGTAAGCATCATCGTGCATCAGTATGACGTCACAACTTTCCGACTTCTCGTTCAATTAAAGGCGAACCGGTATAGTTCCACGACAACCAGGTAAGTCCCTCGACCCAGGTCACGAGCCTAAGCGTTCGATAAGCAAAATTTAAAACTTAAATTTGACATTCAATTTTCAAATTTTGGGGGCAAACTGTTTGGGCAAAAAATCACGCCGTACGACCACGACCAGAGCAGGTAAGACACACGCTATAATCCAAATCTTGTATTAAGATAAGGTCTCGACAAGAACCAAGAAAACATCTGTCGTCTCCCATAAAAGGTAAGTCGTACGTCTCCCATGACGCTCGACCATAGCATCGCTCGTCCCGTACGACCATCGCGTAAGATCATTGCACCTTCGACCAAAGCTAACGATAACCTTGACTGTTACGTTTGTTGAGTATTTAATGCAGGAGTCAAAGCCATTAACAGCAAGCAGCCGTAACGGACGAGGAGCATTATGGATAATCACTCTGGCGACCGTTTCCAGCCGTTGTAGCCGTTGATCAAAGCATTAATGGAGCTAATTAATGACGTAAAGACTATAAATACCAAGCTAAGTCTTCACATCAAGGGACATCAGTTAACATCCAACACACATCATCGATCATCAGCGAATATTACCGAACGGCATAGAAAAGCATCCAAGTTCACAAAGAAGAATAATCAAACTCTGGAAATCAAGTACTGACAGCAAGAACTCTACAGCTAATTCAAGTGAAGCATTCTCTCTCAAAGAACTCACTCTCGACGCACGACGACAGCTTTCGACCAACAGTTATTTACACTTTGTATTCACACACAACAAGCACTTGTACTTTACATTTCGAAGTATTTCCTTCATTTGTATTGTAATCATCGTATGACCGACGCCAGTACCAAGGACATCGCCCCTGATTGGCGACCATAGTGCAGCGACGACATCCCCTGTCGTCCGCATGTTTTTTCCTCGTTTGAGGTTTTTTCTGCGTCATCAAATCCCTTGTTTCTTTTATTTTTTCCCTCGTCGCACGTCTCGTCGAAAGATCCTTTCTTTAGTTGATTAAGTCCACATCGACCTTAAGTTGTCCCTTTGGTGCAATTTTTGGCATTAACAGTGTAGAACCCACTATACCTCACTATATCGAAAATGGACCATTTGTCCCTTTCATTCTAGACCCAGCTGTTCCAGCCACTGCTACCAGACTTGCCATCCCTGAACGGATCATCTCCAGGGAGGTCACTAACTGGACAGATGAAGACAAGAAGAAGGTGGCCATCGACACTAAGGCCAGATCCATCATCTCAATGGCTCTTCCGGATGAAGTCTACCACTCCGTCATGAACCTGAAAAGTTCTAAAGCCATGTGGGACACTATATGTGTTCAATATGAAGGTACTACTGAAGTCCAGGATTCAAGAAAGATAAATCTGGTAAGACAGTACGAAAGTTTCATCTGTGGTAAGAATGAAACCCTCTCTGAAATATATCAACGGTTTAACTGTTTAATCATTGACTTAAAAACTGTTGGTAAGGAATATTCTAACTTTGAGATCCTGACAAAGTTTTTGGAAAGTCTTCCTGAAAGGTAGGACAGTTATTCTATGTGTCTTAAGCTCTCAAAGGATCTGAAATCAATGACCCTCTCTACCTTATTTGGCACTATTCTCAATCATGAGCAGTCGTGTCATCTTAAGAAGAATCTTGTAAAAGAATCCAAAAGCACACCTGTTGCTTTACTCTCTTCAGAGTTGGTACCCACTCAGCGTTCTATTATCACTATCACTGAGTTGAAGTCTAACTCTGATGATTCATCAGAAGCTGATCCTTCAGAAATTGATGAATCTCTGGCACTTCTGACCAATACATTCAGGAGATTCGCCAGAAAGAGTAACTTCAGAAGAAATAAACCTCTTTCCCTCACTGACAAGCCAAAATCAACACCAGTTGATAAAGCCACTGCTACCTGCTTTAATTGTGAAAAAGTAGGACACTTTGCTAGTGAATGCAGGTCAAAGAAAGTCTACAAACCTTCATCCTCTTCTTTAAAGAAATCCTCTAACCCCAAGGCTAGAGATGACAAGTATCAAAAGCTGAAAGAAAAATATGCAAAGCTGAAAAGCTTTAAGAAGAAAGGAAAAGGTCTGATCGCTAAAGATCATGACTGGGCTGCTTCTGATGAAGAATCATCTGACTCTGAAGATGATGATGAGGCTAATCTCTGTCTCATGGCCCAAAAAGAAGAAGAGGAAGAACAAGCTGAAATTCCCTCTACTTCTACCTCTACCTCTCAGGTATCAAATTCTCTCACTGACACTTCCACTTCAGCCTTTAATGACGTTGATAGACGACGGACAATCGATCTTTTGACTATTGATTTATATGATGCCATGAATGGCAAGACCAAAGCTGAAAAATTAAATATTGATCTCGCTGAACAGCTTGAGAATTGTCATTTAGAAATTCAAAAGATTTCTAAAATAGAAGAAAATTTAAAAGATCAGGTATGTATAAATCAAATCATTAGTATTAAGCGTGAAGAAGCTATCACTACATTAAAAGTTGAAAAGGCTACTGTTGAAGGATGGTGTAAATCCTCAACAACGATCACTGAGATATTAGGTGCTCCGATTCCCCACAGTGACAAACGTGGTCTTGGTTACAAAGTTGACGCTGAAGAACCAACCACTGATCGTTCCATGCTTAGTTTGGAATGTTCGTGCCATCTATCCCTGACACCTCTTCGTCTCAGTGTTCTTCTTTAAAAACTTCCATCTCTGAGGAAAAACCTAAAGGTAAAGGTAAAGAAAACGTTTTTAATCAAAAACCTCAGAAGGGTACCTTTGTACCTAAGCTGAAAGTTCTCAAACCTTAAGTGAATCATCCCTCTACGTCTAAGACCAAGATCCCTGAATTTATTCAGCGATCTACTCCTAAACAGAGAATGGATGTAATTGGTAAGAAATCCGAAGAACTAAAAATTCCTCCAATTTCCAATACCAAAGGTATTCTTGGTGATGGCCCTGCTCATTTAAAAATTTCGGCTAAGCATGCAAATGGTCCTAAAGCTACTTTTAGCTATAGGAAATGTTATCACCGTGGACTTACCGATCATATTGCTAGTAAGTGCCCCACAGCCACCAAAGCTGAGAAACTAGCAAAGGTGAAGATCACTGCCCCCAAGGCAAAGAAGACCAATCCTGGTGCAAATCAGGTTAAGGTGAAAACTACCACCGAGGTTAAGAAATTAACCAAACTGAAGACTAGTCCAAAAGCTGAATCTTCAAATGCTGCGAAGATTGCTGAACCTTCCACTTCATCAACCACCACTGACAAATGTGGACCCATAGTAAAATGGGTGCCCAAATCAAACTAATCTTCCTTTGATTGCAGGTCCTGAAGGGTATCTGGTATCTTGATAGTGGATGCTCTAGACACATGACTGGGAAAAAGAACCTCTCGCTGAATATAAGGAAGAGAAAGGTCCCTCAGTGACCTTTGGTGGAAATGGAAAAGGCTATACCCGAGGGTTTGGTGTACTCTCTAATGGTACAACAACCTTCAGAAGAGTCGCATATGTCGAAGGGATGAAGCACAATCTTCTGAGCATCAGTCAGCTATGTGACAAGGACTACAAAGTGTGTTTCACTAAGGAATCCTGCTTTGTCACTGACAAAAAGGAGAAGATCGCTCTTAGCAGATATCGTTTGGAAAATGTTTATGTTATAAACATGGACTCGACAACCACTGAGAATTCTTGTTTCTTCTCCAAAGCCTCATCTAATATCAACTGGGTATGGCATAAGAGGCTCTTTCATCTCAACTTCAAGACACTGAATACTCTTTCTTCAAAAGAGTTAGTCACTGGTCTTCCTCAACATTCATACGCTAAGGAATCTCTATGTTCAGCGTGTGAAAAAAGGAAACAAACCAAAGCAAGCTTCAAGTCAAAGCAAGTTTCCTCAGTATCATCTCCTCTTCAACTTCTTCACATGGATCTGTTTGGCCCTGTTAACAAACAATCCATCGCTGGAAAGAAATATACATTGGTCATTGTTGATGAATTCTCTCGCTAAACCTGGGTTATGTTTCTCCGTTCTAAGAGTGACACCCCTGAAGAACTCATCTCTTTTGTCAGGAAAATGGAAGTCCTGAATAATATGACCATTCGCTCAATAAGGAGTGATCACGAGACTAAATTAAAAAACAGTTCCCTTGAAAACTTCTTTGAAAGTAAGGGTATTTCTCACAACTTTTCTTCAGTGAGAACACCGCAACAAAATGGAGTCGATGAAAGAAGAAATCGAATGATCATCGAAGCTGCACGTTCAATGCTCGGTGATTCTCATCTACCTACTCAGTTCTGGGTAGAAGCTGTCAACAC
The DNA here is from genome assembly GCA_033807775.1 of Saussurea involucrata. NCBI lineage: Eukaryota > Viridiplantae > Streptophyta > Magnoliopsida > Asterales > Asteraceae > Saussurea > Saussurea involucrata. The sequence continues at coordinate 79,194,237 of CM066327.1, forward strand.
TGCTTGTTTTACTCAAAACATGTCGCTGATTGTCAAAAGATTCAAGAAAACAGCCTACGAACTTTTCCATGGGAGAAAGCCTTCAATTAGCTTTCTTCACATCTTTGGATGTTAGTGTTTCATACTGAACAACAGAGATGCCCTTGGAAAGTTTAATCCCAAGGCTGATGATGGAATATTTCTTGGACATTCTTCTATCTCAAAAGCCTTCAGATAGAAGACAAACTGTAGAAGAAACAATCCACGTCACTTTTGCCGAATCCCGTTCAGCTAATTCAAGACCTTATGCTGATACTGAAGAACTCAATCAATAGATGTTTTCTCATCTTGGGGACTCGGAAAGCATTCCAAATCCTCAGGTCAACATTCCTACCACTGATGATGATCCTACCATCATATCAAGCATGCAGACAAGTAAGTTGAATCGTCATGGGTTACAGCTGTTCCTCTTAACACTATGCCTGTTTCTGAACCATCAACCTCAGATATCCCATCTACTTCTCAGCAATCAGTGAATGAAATGCCATCTGAACCTTTTCCTCTTCTGCCTAAAGTACCTGAAGATGCTGAAGCTTCTTCTTCAGCTCCTCCAGAAGTTCAAATTGAGTCAGCGAATCATGCTCCGGCTCAGCGATGGACTATCAATCACCCCATTGATCAGATTCTTGGTGATCCAAACGCTGGTGTTCAGACTCGACGAGGTTCAGGTAACATTTGTTTATTTGTTAACTTTATTTCTCGGATTGAACCAAAGAAAACAAATAATGCCCTCAGAGATCCAAACTGGGTCAGCGCTATTCAAGAAGAGCTGACAGAATTTGAAAGAAACAAAGTTTAGAAACTCGTTCCAAGACCATCTGACAAGTCAGTAATAGGCACTAAATGGGTCTATCGAAACAAGTTGGATGAACATGGAACTGTAACCCGCAACAAAGCTCGTCTTATTGCTCAGGGATACAGACAAGAGGAAGGCATGGACTACGACGAAACATTTGCCCCAGTGGAAAGACTCGAAGCTATTCGTCTATTCTTAGAATACGTTGTTCACAAAGACTTCAAAGTATATCAAATGGATGTGAAATCAGCATTCCTTAACGGAAGGCTGGATGAAGAAGTCTATGTTGAGCAACCTCCAGGATTCACTGATCCTAAGCATCCAGGTTATGTATATAAGCTGGATAAGGCACTTTATGGCTTAAAGCAAGCTCCTCGTGCATGGTATGACACTCTCTCAACTTATCTCCATACTGAAAATTTTGAGCGTGGTAAAATCGATAAAACTCTATTTTTCAGGAAAGTAAAAGGTCATATCATTCTTGTTCAAATATATGTCGATGATATCATATTTGGTTCTACTAACCGTGAATTATGTACTCGTTTTGCTGAAAGAATGAAAGTTGAATATAAAATGAGTATGATGGGTAAACTGACATATTTCCTTGGTCTTCAAATCAAGTAGAATGAAAAAGGTACTTTCATTCACCAAGGTAAGTATGTTAAAGATATGCTGAAAAAGTTTGATTTAACACAAAGCTCAGCTATGAAAACCCCAATGGCACCGCCGCTGACACTTAATAAAGATCCTTCAGGGAAGCCTGTTAATGTCACAGCGTACCGTGGGATGATCGGCTCTCTTATGTATCTTACAGCTTGTCGTCCTGATATTATGTATGTAACTTGTTTATGTGCACGATATCAATCTGAACCTAAGGAATCTCATTTGATCGCTGTAAAGCGTATTTTTCGATACCTTAAGGGTACTCCTAACCTAGGTCTTTGGTATCCCAAAGACTCAGGGTTTGATCTAATAGCCTATTCAGATAGTGATTTTGCAGGATGCAAATTGGATAGGAAAAGCACCACAGGAGGTTATCAGCTCCTAGGTGGAAAGCTGGTGAGTTGGACTAGTAAAGAGCAAAATTCAGTGTCCACCTCAACCGCTGAAGCTGAGTACGTAGCCGCTGGAAACTGTTGTTCTCAAGTCTTATGGATGAGAATTCAACTATTGGACATGACCTTCAGCTCTCCAAAATTCCAATCTATTGCGACAGCACTAGTGCCATCGCTATAGCAAATAATCCAGTGCTACACTCAAAGACCAAACACATCGAGATCGGGTATCATTTTATGAGAGATCATGTGATGAATGGTGATATAGAACTTCATTTTATTTCAACTGACTTTCAGTTAGCTGATCTGTTCACCAAACCTCTTGATGAGACAAGATTCAACTTTCTCATCAGCGAGCTTGGAATGCTGAACCTAGAAGAGTAAAATCTTCAGTAGTTAGCATTAGATCAGTGATAATATGAACTTGTATACCCTTATTAATCATCTAATCTCTGAACAAAATTGATTCGCTGATATCAAGGTATGTTCTCTCTCTTAAATGCTGATGTTCACTTCAACATGCAAAATTTCAAAATAATTTACATCGCTGAATATCTCTTCCTTTCAGTGATTCTTTTGAAACTCTAAAATCACACTGATATTTGAAATCAGTGCTTCTCAAGTGTTTAAAAATGTCCCTGAGTTTTTCCAAAAACCCTCAGACACAACCTAAAATGTGAAAGGACGTTTGTGACGTCATCACAACGGATAAACCATGGCACGCCTTTTCGTCTGACACGCTCGCCCGTTTCGTTTTCTTGTCCAATAAGATTTAAGGGACGTGTCACGTGTCATCATGAGAAACTTTTTCCGCTCATAAGTTTCTCTCTCTACTCTCACTATATAAACCCTTCGAGTTTATATTTTTACCTTTTACGCGATCATACTCTCCTAAAGCAATAGAACTCACTTGATTCCCTTGCATTCGGATTATTTTCTCAAGAACTTGTGTTAATCATCTTCTACTTCAACAAAACAGGTTCACTTTTCTCTACCTTTAATTCTTTTTAACTTGTTTTTTATCTTATTATTGTTCTTAAAAGATCAAACAAATGCACTTTCTAAAAACATGAAATCTTCTTCTTCAAATTTCATGAACACAATCTGTTTACAGGTTGTTCTTATAAGTTTAAAACAAAAATCTTAAACTTATGCATTTCATACGTTTTTCCAGAATCCTTTCCATAAAAGGAAACTGGTAAACAATACTTTTCACTAGTTTTGTATTTTTTTTTCAAAACTAGAAACCCCAGTTTACCATTTCTTTTTCTAAATGGAAACTGGAAAACCCAAAAAAATCTTATTGTGGAATCTCTTTCCATTTTAAGAAGTTTTCTTCATCCTCTTCATTCTTTTTGTGTTCTGAACAGAAATGGCAACTGACAAAGCTACATCTCCTACATCTTTTGCTTCTGACAACGCTGAACTCCTAAAGGCAGCAAACATGAAACATTCACTGGACAAGATCCAATTCCAGTCAAACAATCCCTACACCCTCTTGGAGTTCCCCAATAAGAAGCAGATTACCCATCTTGATGATGCTGTTAACTTCATCCAGACCTGTCCTCTGGCGACAGCCCTGACCATCAAACCTCCTGCTCACAGAAACCTACTGGCTCAGTTCTGGTATACCGCACACCATACCACTGCCACATCCACGAAAAAACCTAACCGAAAGCATGACGTGATTTCTTTTGAAACTGAACTTGGTGAAGCCCAAATCACCCCTGGGGGCTATCCGATCAGCCCTGAATCTCCCAGGAAGCTCCAAGACTCATCGTTTCGTCCCATTCCTTGACCCTAACTCCACTGCAGGAAAGGCGGAACTTATCGCTTTTTTGGACATGATGCGCTGCAACTGGAACCCTGATCGTGAAGGGAACCCTGAGAAGAAGATAACTATTGTGCTCAAGAGCAAGATGCCCATCGAGCTCAACTTCATCTTCGCTCACATCATCAGCTGCACGTCTGCAAAGACGGGGTCAACGGATCAGGCCTCCAAGACTCAGACTTCCATGGCCTATGCCCTTCTCAAAGGTCTTCACGTAGACTGGGCTAGTATGATCTTCGAATATCTGCTAGAGCGAGTGGACGTCGCAGATCGTCCAGTGGTGGTTCCTTATCCCCGCTTTCTCAATGCTCTCTTCTTGCACGGGTTGAAAGAAAAGTATCCCACTGGTGGCGACCTGAAACTCTCCCATCTTGGATCGAAGGTACTCGACTATAAGCCTATCAAAAATGAGGTACGTCTTTCTGAACTCTTACCTCTTCTTCGCTCTCCTCCTTCTTCTACTTCTGCAGCTACCTCAACGGTAGCGGTCGACCCAACCGCTGATACCCAGGCTGCAACCACCTCCTCTTCCAAAAAGAGGAAACACTCTAAATCCCCCCTTGGCATCCATAAGTCCAAGAAGACCTCAAAGGAGCAACCCAAGCCTTCCCAGACTGAAGACTCCACGTCGGTTCCTTTACAGAAGATGTTGGATAGTTTCGTGGTACACTCCGCCACATCCGCTGAACCACCCACTTCAATACCCATTTCAGTGCCTCAGTTCACTGAAATACCCTTGGATATGAACCCCCAATCCTCAGCGCCTCCAAGCGCTGCAAAGGCTATTCTTAGTGGATCCAACGCTGAATCTGCTACCCACACCCTCTTCTCAACCTTTGCTCCTTCCTCTCGTCCTTTGGTCTCTTCTAAATTCATATTCCCTACTTCATCACCCTCGAACGTCATTCATCTGGACGACAGCTCTGCTGCTGAACTACAACGCTTGATGCACCAGAATCAAGGAACTGAAGGCACTTCCACTCGACGAACGCTGGAAGATGACATGGAAAACTTGTCAGGCTACCGTGACATCAACACTTTTTCCAACCCGCCTCCAGGTACCCTAAACACTCCTCTCTCTGGACCCCCAACTTCTGAGCTTTCCTTTGTTCATATATTCTTTTCTGTTACAGGTCCTAACTTGGGCACAATCAGCCTATATCTCAAAGATATCGCTGATAAGGTGGAAACTCTCACAACCACCATCACCAACAACTCCACAACGGTTACAAACGATGGGGAGACGCTGTCAAAGACAAGGCTACAACCGCTGACGTCTCCACGCTTGCATGCGGTTTATTTAGTGTCGTTGAGGCCCTAGCCAACAACTCTTCCACTCTCAGCACCCTCAACAACACCAACACCAACCTCTCCACCAACTTTAACACCCTGTCCAGCAAAGTCACAACGTTGAAGATAGCGGTTTCAAATCTTCAGGGAGAGATGACAACCATGAAAGGAGAGATGAGCAACCTTGCTCATAAGGTTGGCTCATCGAACGATCTTCTGCAACAAATCCTCGATCGCCTCAACGCTCCCACTGTCCTTTTCTCAGGATGACCGAGAAAAGTTGGAGAAGGCAGTGGAGCACATCGTGAAGACAACCCCTGCTATATCTGGCCTGGAAGACAGATTAGCAGCGGTTGAAAACCGTTCAGGCATTGTTGGCCTAGAAGACAGGAATACTGAACAAGTAGTTGTTGCTACTGCCAACGCTGCTACTTCCCCCATCCAACATGAGGAAGAGGGGGAGAAGGATAAAGACGAAGGCCTTCCCTATGTTTCTGAGGGGGAGGATATTGCTGAAAAACCTCAGGGAGATGAAAACCCTGAGGGAACCAAAAAAAGTCCCTCTCATTCTGAGGGGGAGCAATTCGAAGAACAGGCAAACTCTACAATGCTTGTTGAATCCTCAGAGGACGATGAGGAAGAGGATGCTGAAGAAGAAGAAGAAGGCCTGGAACTCCAGGATGACGAACCTTCATCATCACCCAAGGATGATGATGACGATGATGATGATGACAATGAAGGTATCGTATTCCAGTAGAAGCCAAAAAGAGCCCCTTCTCTAAAAGGGGTCGTCTTTAATGAACCAGGGGAGGGGACCAGAACCAAGCATCCAACGACTACGGTCAACCAGGGAAAAAACAAAGGCCTCGCTGAGGACAACCTGGTTATTCTCCTCAAGAAGCCAGTTTGTCAGGTGTTTGGGCAAAAAATCACGTCGTACGACCACGACCAGAGCAGGTAAGACGCACGCTATAATCCAAATCTTGTATTAAGATAAGGTCTCGACAAGAACCCATAAACATCCGTCGCCTCCCGTAAAAGGTAAGTCGTACGTCACCCAGGACGCACGACTATAGCATCGCCCGTCCCATACGACCATCGCGTTAGATCATTGCACCTTCAACCAAAGCTAACGTTAACCTTGACTGTTACGTTTGTTAAGTATTTAATGCAGGAGTCAAAGCCATTAACAGCAAGCAGCCGTAACGGACGAAGAGCATTATGGATAATCACTCCGGCGACCGTTTCCAGCCGTTGTAGCCGTTGATCAAATCATTAATGGAGCTAATTAATGACGCGAAGACTATAAAAGACAAGCTAAAGCCTCATTTCAAGGGACACCAGTTAACATCCGATATACATCAGCAAACATCACCAAACAGCAGAGAAAATCATCCAAACTCATAGAAAAGAACATTCAAACTCTGGAGATCAAGTACTGAAAGCCAGAACCTTACAGCGAACTCAAGAACACTCGAAGGAAAGTTCAAATATCGCTCTCGACGCACGACAAACCGCCCTCGACCAGAAGTTCACACTTTGTATTCACACACGACAAACACCTGTTTTTACATTTAAACACTTGTACTTTACATTTCGAAGTATTTCCTTCATTTGTATTGTAATCATCGTATGACCGACGCCAGTACCAAGGACGTCTCCCCTGATTGGCGACCATAGTGCAGCGACGACACCCACTGTCGTCCGCAGGTTTTTTCCTGCGTCATCAAATCTCTTGTCTCGTTTATTTTTTCCCTCGTCGCACGTCTCGTCGAAAGATCCTTTCTTTAGTTGATTAAGTCCACATCGACCTTAAGTTGTCCCTTTGGTGCAATTTTTGGCATTAACAGTTTGGCGCCATCCGTGGGACCTCATCTAGAGAAAATCCTCGACGAACGTGCACCCTACTAATAGTTTCTTGCAGTTTCTTCTGTTCTCTATCACAGGAAAATGGCAGCTGGTGGAAACTCAGAGCGAATCGCTAACCCAGCACATGGAAAGCTTGAAAAGGTGCAAGATGTTCCTAAAGCCATCAGTGATTATTGCCTAGAAGAAGTTATCTTAGACCCAAGCAAGCCCGAGAAAAAAGTCTTGATAGGATCATCTCTCGATCCCCACCTTAGGCAAAGGATAATATCTTTCTTGCAAGAATATGCTGACTGCTTCGCCTGTCGCATGAAGATATGGTTGGCATTAACCCTAACATCATTTCTCACAAGCTCAATATCGATCCATCGTTTAAACCCGTCAAGCAAAAGCGCCGTAAATTCGCTGCTGAAAGAAATAAGGTAATAAACGATGAGGTCGATAACCTCCTCAAGACCGGGAAGATCCGAGAAGTAAAGTATCCCGACTGGCTTGCTAATGTCGTGGTCGTGGCTAAGAAGAATGGAAAATGGAGGGTCTGTATCGACTTCACCGATCTCAATAAGGCTTTCCCGAAAGATCCTTTCCCATTACCGTATATCGACGCTATGGTCGACGCAACCGCAGGACATAAACTATTGACCTTCATGGATGCCTATTCAGGGTATAACCAAATCTTAATGCACGTCGAGGACCAGGAGAAAACCGTTTTTATGACGGACCGAGGTATTTACTGTTATAAAGTTATGCCTTTCGGACTAAAAAATGCAGGATCCACCTATCAACGTCTAGTGAATAAAATGTTCAAAGACCATCTCGGCGACACAATGGAGGTATATATTGATGACATGCTCGTCAAGTCAAAGCAAGCGGTCGATCATGTGGAGCATCTAAGACAATCATTCAACATCTTTCGGGAGTATAACATGAAGCTCAACCCTACCAAATGTTCCTTCGGAGTCAGTGCTGGAAAGTTCTTAGGCCACATGGTCACTCGCCGAGGAATCGAAGCTAACCCCGACCAAATCAAAGCCATCATCGACATCAAATCTCCTCGAAATTTCAAGGAGGTCCAAAGGCTTACTGGTCGAGTAGCGGCCCTAAACTAGTTTATCTCCCAATCTTCAGATAGATGTCATCTGTTTTATAACGTCCTCAGGAAAAATAAAGGTTTCAACTGGACCAACGATCATGAGCAAGCATTACAAAAACTCAAGGAATATATGGCGTCGCCTCCACTGTTGTCGAAGCCTCACGATCATGAGGTCTTACAATTGTATTTAGTTGTCAGTCCAAATACGGTAAGCTTCGTACTCACACGAGAGGACGAAAACCAACAATTACCAATCTACTACGTAAGTAAATCTCTCTTGGACGCAGAAACCAGGTATTCTTCCATGGAAAAACTGCTTTTGTCACTAGTCACAGCTGCTAAAAAATTACGACACTACTTCGAATCGCATCCTATTACTGTCATAACTAACTTTCCTCTTAAGTCTGTTTTAAGGAAACCTGAGTTGCCAGGTCGCTTAGCAAAGTGGAGCATATATCTCAGCAGTTACGACATTGATTTCAAACCTAGGACCGCGATCAAATCACAAGCCTTGGCAGACTTTATCGCCGATTTCAGGCCTGAGTTGGAGAAAGAAGCAGAGCTCGAAGTGTCCACTGTGGCGACTCACGACGACGTGCCTTGGATCCTACATGTCGACGGATCATCCAACATTAGAGGCTCTGGACTGGGTGTCGTCTTAAAGTCGCCACAGGGGGGTAAGATGGTATACTCGGTCCGATGCGACTTCAAGGCCACCAACAACGAAGCCGAATATGAAGCCCTGATCGTGGGAATGAATATGGCCCACGACTCGGGGGCAACCGCACTGCATGTCAAGAGCGATTCCCTGCTGGTAGTAAATCAAATCAATGGAGAATTCGCAGCCAAGGATTCAAAAATGACAGCATATCTAAGCGTGGCAAAAGAAATTTCCAAAAAATTTAAATCTTTTTCTATTGAACAGATTCCGCGAGACCAGAACACTCAAGCCGACGCATTGGCGAACCTTGGGTCAGCTTTAGTTGAACCAATATTTGATGTTATTCCTATTATTCACCTGGCAACGCCATCCATTGGAAACACAGACGTCATCCAGATCAAAGACGAAGAAGATGATTGGTCACGCGACATTCGAAATTTCCTCGTGCATGACCAACTCCCCGAAGACAAAATCGAGGCTCGAAAAATTAGATTCAAAGCATCTAAGTACGTCATGATCGAAAATAAACTTTATCGGCGATCATCGACGGGCTTAAATTTAAGGTGCGTCATCAGCAAAAATCAAGCCCAGAAAATCCTCCAAGAGATGCACGACGGCGAATGTGGTAATCACTCAGGAGGTCGTAGCTTGGCTAATCGTATCTCCCGCCAAGGGTATTTTTGGCCGACACTGCGACAAGACGCTGTCAAGTACGTCCAAAATTGTGACCCCTGTCAACGACACTCAGGTATATCTCATAAACCCTCGGAGCCTTTGCACTCAACGCTTGTCCCATGGCCTTTCATAAGGTGGGGAATGGATGTTGTCGGCAAAATACCACCTGCTCCGGGGCAAAAAGTATTCCTCCTCGTACTCACGGATTACTTTTCTAAATGGGTCGAAGCGGCTGCCTTCTCCCAAATTAGGGATAAAGAAGTTATTTCCTTTATCCAGACTAACATCATATGCAGGTTTGGGATTCCATCTGAAATTGTCTGCGACAATGGATCCCAATTCATAAGCGACAGGACCCAACAGTTCTGCGATGACAGGAATATCAAACTAACAACCTCGACTCCCAGATATCCCCAAGCTAATGGACTTGCCGAGTCAAGCAATAAGACTATTATAGCTTCGATCAAGAAACGATTAAAAGCTGCAAAGGGAAGGTGGGTTGAAGAACTCCCTTCGGTCCTATGGGCAAATCGCACGACGCCACGCACGTCCACTGGGCAAACCCCCTTCTCTCTCGTCTATGGTTGCGAAGCCGTCCTACCGATCGAAGTTCATCTCCCAACTTCGAGGCACACATCCGTCGATCACAACTTGGTTGATTTGAGTTATGACCTCGACGCCCTTGAAGAGCTCAGAGAATCAGCCTTGATCAGAATGGCGTCACAGAAGCAGGCAGTTGAGCGACATTTCAATAAACACGTCAAAGTTAAAATCTTTCAAGAAGGCGATTGCGTCCTCCGTCAAGTATTCCCGAATATCCAGGAGCTCAACGCAGGTAAACTTTATACCAAGTGGGAAGGTCCCTATCGTATCTCCGAAGTCGTGGGTAAAGGAGCCTATCGAATTCGAACCCTCGACAATCAGGAAATCCCACAAAGTTGGAATGCGACGCATTTGAAAAAATATTTCTTTTAAAATCGCCTTCCTATCATACAAAGTTTTCAGCACGACGGTAAGCATCGCAAAATCGTTGGTAAAACCACAACCAACCTCTAACGAACTTTATCGCAGGAACGCACGACATGAGTATCCAAGTACATGACTCGATTGTTTGATCACAGGGGCATATATTCTAAAGTTCCATCATACGATACAGTCACATGTCAGGTCTAAATGATCTCTCGATCTAAATTTCTAGAACTTAGAAAAACTTTGTATGTTCTAACACATCGATGATATATATTTGTGTTTATTATTACAGTCCAAATACATGATTTACGTTTCAACCGTTATATTGCAATAAGAGCCTAAGTCGCACGATCCTCCGTTTATTTCATACTTTTATGAACAATATTACATTCATCCACGACATATGTAATTAAAAACACGAGTTCAGCAAAAAAAACTACCCTAAGGTCTAAGGAAACATAGCAATCACAAACTCTGCCAATCCTGAAAAACTAATGCAAGGATCAAACGAGTATCGCCAGAGTTGTCTCCCAACCTTTCGCGCCATGGCATTCCGAGAATGTGGCTCTTAAGATTAATGTTAAGGTTGGAGGAAGGAATATCTTCTCTTCGACAATCGACCTCCACTCCAACACCTCCAGTTTCCTCACGTGTTTAGTGAAAGAAAACAAAAAATCTGCACAATTACAAAAAGAACGTATTAGCAAAACACTCATCGAAGGAATAAACATCGGTAACACAAGTTTTGAAAGAAAAACTTACGAAAGACGCCAGTACGGCTAAACACAGTCCAATCTCTTCGATAGAGATCCCTGGAAAATGCTCCTTGAAATATAAGAGCTGATATTTCCCCAGAAGCGGAAGCGACTTCGTCCTGACGAGGACATTGTCAGTCAAGAGGGATGAAGACAACGCAAAGTTGATCTCCATAATATCCCCATCATTCTCTCCTGTCTTTACACCCTCGCCCCTGTCGGCTGACGAAAGGGTCGACGTGGTAGCAGAAAACATCGTCGCCAGATGCGCAGAATCCATGGACATCGCGTCTATCGCAACCAACATCGTCATCGATTTGGGTATCATAGCCCACGGTAGATCATCAGTCACCGAAGATTTGGAAAAAGTCGAGATTCTGGAAAAGATGACTTTTCGAAAGCTTGAAGAAAACAATCCATTTTGATCTCTATTTATGCAGGAAATCGTGACAGGTCGAGCCCTTCAAAAGATCGACACGCATCCCCGACTTTCATATGCCCCAGTAAATCACTGACACCTGGCATCGACAGCTGGTAAGCATCATCGTACGTCAGCATGATGTCACGACCTCGTTTTCCTTTCGACTTCTCGTTCAGTTAAGAGCGAACCAGCCTAGTCCCAAGGTGACTAAGGTAATTTCCATCACTTGTCATATTTTTTCGACTGACAAAATTTAAAACTCGGATTTGCTATCCTTCTTTCAAATTTTGGGGGCAAACTGTTTGGGCAAAAAATCACGTCGTATGACCACGACCAGAGCAGGTAAGACGCACGCTATAATCCAAATCTTGTATTAAGATAAGGTCTCGACAAGAACCCATAAACATCTGTCGCCTCCCGTAAAAGGTAAGTCGTACGTCACCCATGACGCACCACCATAGCATCGCCCGTCCCATACGACCATCGCGTAAGATCATTGCACCTTCGACCAAAGCTAATGTTAACCTTGACTGTTACGTTTGTTAAGTATTTAATGCAGGAGTCAAAGCCATTAACAGCAAGCAGCCGTAACGGACGAAAAGCATTATGGATAATCACTCCGGCGACCGTTTCCAGCCGTTGTAGCCGTTGATCAAATCATTAATGGAGCTAATTAATGACGCGAAGGCTATAAAAGACAAGCTAAAGCCTCATTTCAAGGGACATCAGTTAACATCCGATATACATCAGCAAACATCACCAAACAGCAGAGAACCTTACAGCGAACTCAAGAACACTCGAAGGAAAGTTCAAATATTGCTCTCGACGCACGACAAACCGCCCTCGACCAGAAGTTCACACTTTGTATTCACACACGACAAACACCTATTTTTACATTTAAACACTTGTACTTTACATTTTGAAGTATTTCCTTCATTTGTATTGTAATCATCGTACGACCGACGCCAGTACCAAGGACGTCGCCCCTGATTAGCGACCATAGTGCAGCGACGACACCCACTGTCGTTCGCAGGTTTTTCCTCGCTTGAGGTTTTTCCTGCGTCATCAAATCTCTTGTCTCGTTTATTTTTTCCCTCGTCGCACGTCTCGTCGAAAGATCCTTTCTTTAGTTGATTAAGTCCACATCGACCTTAAGTTGTCCCTTTGGTGCGATTTTTGGCATTAACATCAGGTATGTTATATTCTTTTCCCTTGCACTACGTCCCTCCTCTACCCCTTCTCAATAACTATCCTACTCTTACTTAAACCTCTAAACACTTAAACCCATCTTTCTCTATCTCTTTTTCAAATGGTCTAATCCATTGATCATTTTGTTTCAGCTAGTCCTCTCCCCTGCTTGAGGGTCATGCTGAAGTACCTCTCGACAACCTCGCAATAATCCCAGCCTCCAGAACTGAAGATCAAGAAATAATCCCGGTCCTGAACTCGACCGATGACGTTTTTGAATAAGAAGAAGAAGAGCTGCTCTCGCACCGAAAAACACCTTGGTTCCTTATAGCCTAATTGAAGATGTAAAAAGAAAACGAGCAGCGATGATTCAAAAATTGGAAGATCAGCAGATTGTCCCTCCTCACCTGAATATCTTATCTACTTGGGAAATCGCTGAGCCTTTCAAGGCTGAACAACTCCTTGCCGAACGAAAGAAGGCCGAAGAAAAAGATAAAGCCTATGCCATTGAAATTGTTCAACGTTCGGTAAAGGATCCAGGCCTGAAGAAGGTTCCTATCTCTGTTCAGCGAAAGCTTTGAAACGACGCCAAGAAGACCAGAGAAGAGAAAACCAAGGTCTCTGATTCCACTGTAGCTTGGTGCAAGGAGAAATGTCATTTTCGACACCATGGATCCAGAATCAAAATGGTCAACATCAAGGGAAGGACACTCAATGATGTTCCTATCATCAACATTCAGATTATCAGAGAGAATGGTCACAAGGCAACTATCTACACATCATGGATTGATCAGCTTGGTTTCTCTGAGTGGTTGGAGATGCGGATAGCCATTCAGCGGTCGCGCTCAAATTACAAATCCTTTGTCGAGAAAGCTCTGAACAAGCAGATCGACTTGGTAACTTCAGCCGTTGATATCCCTCCTCCTCCTCTAGTTCAAAATAGAAGGCATGCTGCAAAGAAAAAGAAGAAACCCTCAGCTTCAGGTCCTCCTATACGAAATAAAACCGGCATCGAGTTCACACGAGAAGCTGTCCTTGGTCCTGATCCTGATCTATCAGCGCTCGATATTTCCCTACCCCCTGGTGAAGACTTTATCCCTAGAAATATTGTCAGCGAACCATATGGCATTTTCTTCATTGACTGCACTGGACGCAAATGCTTTCAACGAATCTTCGAGCTATCCATTACTCCTATCGATACAGCTCAGAGATCTCATCTACTAGTGTGGATTCAGAGAAGACCTGCTCGGACATTTCATGAAGCCCTTGATCTACAAAAAAGCCAAGAAAAGAAGGGAACAGGGAGTGAAAGTCCCTGATTAGATGGTTCCTGAAACAAATACTCTTGATGAACTTCTTGCCAGGAATGAACCTGAATAGCTTATAGGATTCCTTTGTAATTCTTCTATTTTTTATCAGCTTGTAACTTTTTATACATGTTAATTTTAATTCACTGTACTTGTAATTTTTCCACTTCCCCTTGTAATCTCTACGAAGTTAATGAAAAATTTCAGTGAATGTACTTTACTCCATCAGTACTTAAAAAGATCCCTGAAAACAGTAAATGGGACAACTATTTTATGAGTCCTTTTTATCCTTATGTTTTTATACTTAGCAATTTTCCTTTATTGCTATGTCATCATCAAATAGGGGGAGATTGTTGATCCAAACCCTCAGTGATTTGATAATGACCCTGAGAAACACTTAGTGAAAATTGTAAGTAGACAATATGTATTGATGTTTTGCCATTAAAGAAAATATACTAAGTCTGTTTAGTATCGCTGATGAAAACATACGCTTTAAATTTACACTTCAGCGAACACTGTACATCAGTGAACCATGAGCTTGTTCAGTCTCACTGATGATCGCTGATAATTTATGTTGTTTACTTATGATCACTGAAGATAAGATTCACGTCAACTATGTTCTACGCTGAAGTCGTAGATCAAGCCAAAGAACCAGCGACTAAGTCTACTAGTGACCTGATGCAGATATCATCGAAGCCAAGACTTATCCACTCAACGTGAAGTTTCAAGTAGAAGACTTCATCGAACGCTGAACTTTGTCATTCGCTGATAAAGAATCATTCAGCGAACGCTGATCATGAAGCTTGTTCTACAAGTAACTTTTGTCTTATCCCTTTGCACGCCCCCGTACGATTTTGTCAGAACGGACATCCCTTTTGTCCAGAATCGTACAACCAACTCTGATTCTGCACTGTTAATCATGCGGCCACTAGGTTGTCTACTGAAGTCAAACCATGCAACCAACCAGAGGCTGCCACGTGTAAAGGTATACTGACTTGCATTAAATGCATGCAGTATATAAAGGAAACCCTACTTCATCTTGAAGGTGCTCGGCCATTCCTCAATCTCGGTGAACTTACTGTGTGAAAGAATACTCTCCTTAGTGTTCTTATTCTCTTAATCTCTATTTCTAGTGCAAGAAATTTTAGTGTTCTCATAGTTTGTTTAGATTAGGTTTATTCCTTAATCTTGTTCCGCAACAAACTGTAAATTGTTTGATACACATCAATAAACAATTTAGAAAGATAAAAATCGTGTGTTTGTATTCAACCCCCCCCCCCCCCCCCCCCTTCTACAAACTTGTATAACCCCTTTGGGACCAACAGTTAGAACTGATTAGCGGGAATACGTTTTGTTTGAGAACATAAATTCTTAAAAGCAGGAAGGTGATCAACAGAAGTCATTAGAAGTCAAGACCAAAGGTTGAATTACTTGTACACCATGCTTTAGATGATCTAATTAAGATATTTTGGTATTTTAAGCTTTAGAAGATAGTACCTTGTGTATCTTGTGTTGTAGTTAAAAGTTTTTGTCTAAACCAATATTAATGCACTAATAGATAATAGGGGTCTAATCAAATAAGAACTATGTAGTTTGTGATAAATGTGAGATCCAATATAAGCCACTCATTTAGGATAATTAATACAATTTTTAAAATAAATAAATATATATATTTTAGTAAATTACTTTTTACATATAAATAAATTAAGAATTCATAAAATCTCTTATTTTTTTGTCTCAAACGTACCCTCTATCTATCTCTCTCTACCATTAACCTAATTCCCAAATTTTAGGAGTTGGGTGTATCACATATCATAGTAGGTATCACATGAGTATTACAGTGTAACACAATGTATAATCATGACCGTTTGCAGGTATCTTTTGTTAACGATGTTGATTTTTATATGTATCACATTGTGTATCCGCCGGAATAAGGTTCATCGGAGGCCGGAGAGATGAGATAGGAGAGAAGAGAGGGAGGGGAGATAAAAAGTTTAGATTCCTAAAATGCCCTTTATTTAAAATTTCAAAAAAAATTGCCCAAACTAATAATTTCCTAATTTATCATTTAGTATGGGACTCATGTCGGATATCATACTTATCACAAATAATCGAATTCTCCTTTGAATGGCCCCCTAGATAATAGATAATATATATACATTATTTTCTATTTGTAAACAAATAGTGTATACTAAGGGGTTGTTTATTAATCACTCGTCTTTGTAAGCACTTACCGATTCAATTACATTACCAGATGAATATAACAAGGACCGAGAATCTTACACGGTAAGTGAGGATAATGATTTTTATTCGATACCCACTTACCGAGTTATAAATTCTTAGCATCAATCCATTTTTATGGCAAGGAATGTTACCCCAATGAGGTAAGTGAGAGTGATGATTGTTTCTGGTAAGCGCTTACCTAGTAAGTGTTTGATATACGACCCTTAATTTTGATTATTATTCATGATATTGGTGTGAGAGGATTGATTTGGTCTCAAATTTTGTATCTGGTATAAAATTTTATATTGTTACAGTGATGGTATAATAATGAAAATATTAGTCCATTAGGGTGCGTTTCGTATGCAGACAAGATGATAGGGAAAGTGTTATGGATCACATACTAGATCAACAACCAACTGGGCCTAAAGCTTGGAAGGTTTATTCTAGAAGGAGATTTAGAGGAGGACACGTGTTTAGTGAAATTGGGAGCATGTTGTTATGACTGAAGAGAGAGAAAGTGGAGAATAATATATATTTTCTCTTGTTAGTGGAGACTGGAGAAGGGTAGATACGATTATTTTTATGAGTATTCGGTTGTTATGCTTGGGCAGAGAAGTTCTCCATTTTCAGGTTGAGTATTTCCTTTTCTTAAACTTATCCATTGTCTCTTTATAATATTTACTCTCTTATTCCTATCAAATTGGTTCCATTGTCGGGAAACAATGGTCGCTCTACCCGATTGCAATCTCGAGTTGATTCTCAAGATGAGAAAATCGAAAAGATAACCTCACATATGAACAATCTCTCAGAAGTAGTCCATTCCATGAAGGAAATTTTGGGAGAACTCGCCAAATCCCTTAGGCCATGAGTACCGCCTACCCACGAACCCACTGAACCCTGATGCCACCTCAGCGCCACATCAGCTTTTCTCTTTCCTACCCTCCTTACCCTAAAGTGGAGTACCGCCAACCCACGAACCCACTGAACCCTGATGCCACCTCTGCTTTTTTAATTCTTTTATTTATACATTTAATTATTTAACAAAATAAAAATATTTATATATTTTTTAATAAATAAAAATAAGATAAATAATAAAAATAAAAATTCATAACATTCATTAAAAATTTAAAAATTACAAGACATTAAAAATCTAGTCGTCGTCGTTGTTGGGAAGTCGGATACGCGAAATATGTTCGACCAAATCCGACCGAAGGTTATTATGAGTCTCCCGATTTTTGACTTCTCGAACATTTGCCGCACGTTGTTCCTCACTGATTTGTGTTTCGATATCATCCGCTACAAGGTCGTTTTCATCGACACCACAAATGGCATGGTCTTCGTCTTCGAGTATCATATTGTGTAATATGACACAAGCGTACATAATGTTTCCCAATCTTGTCGGATGCCATCCGCGTGCCGGGTTATGAAGTATATGCCAACGTTGTTTAAGCACGCCAAAAGCTCGTTCAACATCTTTACATGTCGATTCTTGCGCGGACTTGAACTTTTTTCGTTTATCATCATGTGGGCACGTAAATGATTTTACGAAAGTAGCCCATTCCGGATATATCCCATCCGCTAGATAATATTCGTGGATGTAGGTGACTTCATTCACCTCAAAAGGGCACTCGGGTGCTTTTCCATCATAGAGATCGTTGAAGATGGGAAATTTTTGAGAACATTGATGTTGTTGTTGGAACCGGAAACACCAAAGTATGCGTGCCAGAACCATAGATCATGGGAGGCCACTGCTTCTAGCATGATTGTCGGGTGCTCATGATCACCTCTCATGAATTGACCTCGCCATGCTACCAGACAATTTGCCCACACCCAATGAGTACAGTCTATACTGCCGACCATGCCGGGAAATCCGTGTTTAGCTTCATGCGCGGTGTACAACTTCTGAATATCAACATAAGTAGGCTTGCGTAAATATTTTTTACCATAGAGTTCAATAATACCTGTGCAGAATTTGTGCAGACAATCTCGTGACGTTTTGTCTCCCATCCTCAAGTACTCGTCAAGTGAGTCGGCAGCTACTCCATATGCCAATTGCCGAATAGCGGAAGTACACTTTTGTATCGGAGAAAAACCTTGTTTGCGTCTGCCGTCCAACCGAAGTGTAAAATACGGATACTCTCCTGCTAAATCTTCAACTATTCGTTCGAATAATTGCCTGCTCATCCTGAACCGCCGTCTAAACATATCCGGTGTATAAACCGGGTTGTTGCCAAAGTAGTCCCGCAAAAGCCGCTCGTTTGCAGCTACCCGACCTCTTTCTATGTTCCCGGCCCTCGGTTCTCTTCTTAACGATGAGGCGGTGCTACCAAAAATTAAATTTGCAGCTTCTCGAACCAACCCTATAAAAATTTCCCTTTGCTGCTCAAAGTACTCGTCGTTGTCTATGGATGATGATGATGCGGTCGATGAAGTAGGTTGTGGCGAATCCATATTGTCTAAAAAATAAAGTGATGAAAAAATTGAAGAAATAATGGAAGAAAGTATAGAGTTTTTTGGTGTGAAAAAACGAAGGTGGTAGAGGTTAATATATATAGTGTCTATAATTTGAAAAAAAAAATTAAAAAAAACTAGCCGTTGGTAAACGGTTATATTTAAAAAATTTAAAAAAATTTAAAAAAAATAAAAAAAAAATCAAATTTGGCCCGGGTTCCCGAACCCTACCCTACCCGATACCCCCTACCCGATACCCCCCGTACCTCCCTACCCGCCCTACCCGCTTAACGAACCCGTCGTGGTACCCGAGAACGGTACGCACGGCCTTAAGAAGACGATGATGGGTTATTTGAAGCACCTGGAGAAGCAATCAATGAGAGATTCTGGGGCTTCACCATCCAAAGATCGTGAATCATAAATGAACGATAACACTTCTGGTGTCAAACTCGAATCCCGTGGCCTTCATCATTTCATCAAAACCAACCACTTCGATGACTCTCTTTTCTATGCCAAAAGTGAAATTACCTACGTTTGAAGGATCGACCCGAGAGGTTGGATTACAAAGGCAGAGTTATACTTTCTGGTACATCAAACTCCTTCCTCTCAAAAGTTAAAATTGGCCCAAATGTGTACGGATGGTCCTACCCTCTCCATTGGTATACAAATCTTCTAATCAAACACCCACAAACCAACTAGGATCAATTACGAAGCAAACTGATGACTCGATTCAGTGGTACAAAGTTTCGTAATGCTCACGAATCCTTGGGATCCCTTTATCAAGAAGCAAGTGTCGACGAGTATATTGAAGAATTCGAAGCTCTTTCAGCCCTAATTCCTGATCAAACTGAAGAGCAGTCTATTGGAATGTTTCTGCACGAGTTGCAGAATAATGCACGGAATTGGGTACGTACCTTAAACCCTCTTACGTGCGACCAAGCCATGGATTTTTGACTCCATGTTGAGGTCGCTACAAGTGTCTATGGAGGAAAGTTGGGATCCAAAGGCAAAGCTAATTAGAGACAAAGCCAGGCCCTACACAATTTTACTATCAATCCTCACAGCCCAGCAAGCCCTATTTTCAACATTTTAGCCCATTTAGTCAATCTCAGGTACGTTCTTTTGACACTTCGAAACCTATTTCCTCTGTTCCTCGCAGTACTAGTGCAGGAACTCTACATCTAACGAAACATTAATGGGAAGATTGTCGAAAGAAGGATTTGTGTTTTAGTTATGGGCAAAAGTATTCCCCGCAACACAAATGCTCAGAGGGAACACTTGGTGTGTTACTACTGGCTGACGGAGGAGAAGTGGACGACAATGGCGAGATTTTTAGAGTTCCCATGCACCTGAATTCTACGGGCTATCTTCAGATTCGTCTTTTGCCCTGAAAACAATCAAACTAGCGGGAGAAATAAGTGGAATTCCTGCTTTGTTTCTCGTCGACAGTGGGGCTACACATAACTTAGGATTGGAAGTTGAACCAATTAAAGGGTTGAGCATTCGTCTTGGCAACGAGTTTGCATCTCAGAATAGTGTCGGTCGTTCTCTTGTGTGGTTTATGCCCTAGTCTATGAACTAGGACCGTTAGATATCATATTAGGTATCGCATGGTTGGTACGTTAGGAGACGCAACTTTCAACTGGCAACCCCAACAAATTCGTTTTTGGAGTCACAATTGTCAACTGAAGTAAAGTTTTCTTCACTTTTAACTCCATTTCAGCAAACTCAACTCACTTATGTTTTGTCTTAGTTTTCCATGTTATTCCAAGAACCACAAGGTCTGTGTGACAACTGTCAAATTTACACCTCAGGTTAGAACCGCACTAGATATTTCATTTATTCATATCATAGTTCGAACAGTGCAATTTTAGCAGTAAACTCGGTACAATAGGAAAATTTGAGAAATTTTGCCTAGAAACCCCTAACTTAGGAAATTATCCATAAATCTCATAAAATGCCAACTTAAGCTACAATTATATCACAAGTATATATATAATTAGCACCTAATTTTCTACAACTAAATTTTATATAAATACCTTACTTTATATAATTGTTATGTTATTTATAATTTAAAAGAAAAATACATCTTGTTTTAAAATAAATCAAAAAGACAAGAAATGACATTTTTTATTTATAGTAGTAGTGATGCTACTGACTTTGATGGTGTCGTGGATCATGTTTGAGATGTATCGGGGAGGATACTGACCGGGATGGTGGAAGCTTCGTGAAGTGGAACTTTATTTCTAGTTATTTAAACGTTGTATTTAGATTTGTAATTCTGTCTTCTAAAACACCCTAGTACTGATGTGTGACACACATCAGAAATTTTTGAATTAAAACGGCTATTATTAATGGATTTTAATGAAAAGGGCAATTTCACGTTTTTATATATGTGTTGAACATGCGACAGTTATTTTTATTAATTTCCAATATTTCGAATTACAAACGTATTCTTTACAAAATATCCGATTGTATTTACTCAAAATTTTAATCAAATCGACATTTGCAAATATGTTTTAGAAAAATGCCACCGAGAAGATCCACACGTCGCACGGAAGGAATTCCTGAAGAGCAAAACCCCGATATTGCCCAAATCATAGCTCAACGTATCCAAGAGGCGATACCCGGCATAGTAACTCAAGCCACTGCGGGCATCAATCAGAGTCATAGGAATGTCAATGCGGGAGGAGGAACTCCCAATGACATTCAAGACAATGGAGGATGCAGCTACAAAACATTCATGACTTGCAAACCAAAGGAATTTCACGGAACCGAGGGTGCTATAGGATTACTTTCATGGTTTGATAGCATGGAGTCGGTACTCCATATCAGTAAGTGCTCAGAGGATCGCATGGTAGAGTATGCGGCATGTCAGTTGCAAAAGCGAGCTCTAACCTGGTGTAACATTCAAGTCCAAACCCGTGGAAGGGAGGATGCATACAAGCTGTCCTGGACTGAGTTCAAGGAATTACTCATTGAGGAATACTGTCCCAAGAGCGAAGTTCAGAAATTGGAGGCTGAACTTTGGGATCTTACCATGGTTGGTTCGGGGATAGATCGATACACCGCTCGTTTTCACGAACTTGCGAAGTTAGTACCCCACATGGTTACACCAGAGAGCAAAAGGATTGACCGATATTTGTATGGATCAGCTCCGGAGATCCGAGGGATGGTTAAGTCAGCAAGTCCGACCATGATCCAAGCCGCAGTGGCATTTGCAACTAGTTTGACCCACGATGCGGTCAGGGCAGGAACTCTGACTCAGAAAGGTGTCGGTAGTAAGAGAAGGCTAGAGAGTCAGTCAGGAAAGGCGATTGGAAGTAGTTCAAGTAAGAATAAGAAAGTAGTAGGAAATTTTGGGATGAATGCAAAGGAAGTAGGACGTTACAATGGACCCCACCCGAAGTGCAACCAATGCAATTCGCATCATGAGGGAGCCTGTCTCATTTGTGGCATATGTAAGTAAAAGGGTCATTTAGCCTGGTACTGCAAGGTGGGGAAGAATGTAAAGGTGGAAGGAAGGGCATGCTATGAGTGCGGAAGTCCGGATCACTTCCGGAATGTGTGCCCAAGGCTAAAAAGGGGACCAATCAATAACAACGTTGGGAACCAGGCAAGGAAAGTCAATCAGGGAAACCAAGGAGGACAAGCTCGAGGACGGGCATTTGTTTTAGGAGCAGAAGAAGCACGCCGAGACCCCAATGTAGTGACAGGTACGTTCCTCCTAAACGATTATTATGCATCCGTATTATTCGACACTGGTGCCGATAAGAGCTTTGTTTCGTTAGAATTTAGGCCTTTGATCAATCTAGAATCTAAGAAAATGCCGAATGCTTATATTGTTGAGGTTGCTAACGGATTTGAATTAGAGGATAAGGATGTAATCTTAGGCTGTACCTTGAACTTAGTTGATAAGCTTTTTAGCGTTGATCTTATTCCAATTGAGTTGGGAGTTTTGACGTAGTAATAGGCATGGATTGGTTATCTAAGAATCGAGCAGAGGTTAATTGTTTTGAAAAGACTGTCAAGTTACCATTACAAGGCGGAGAAACCCTTGTTGTCCAAGGAGATAGAACTGGGAGAAACTTGAGGATAGTGTCTTGTATGAAGGTCCATAAGTATTTGAGGAAGAAGTACGTTGCGTTCTTGGCACATGTAGTAGAGAAGAAGTCCGAAGAGAGGCGAATCCAAGATATTCCTGTGGTGAAAGATCACCCAGAGGTGTTTCCAGACGATTTGCCTGGACTTCCCCCGCCGAGACAAGTCGAATTTCAGATTGATCTCATACCCGGAGCAGCGCCTGTAGCCAAGGCCCCATATCGCTTAGCACCTGCCGAAATGCAAGAATTGTCGAATCAACTTCAGGAACTTCTGGATAAGGGATTCATTCGACCAAGTTCATCACCCTGGGGAGCCCCGATTCTCTTCGTCAAGAAGAAGGATGGATCATTTCGAATGTGCATCGATTATAGGGAACTAAATAAGATAACAATCAAGAACCGATATCCTCTCCCTCGAATAGACGATTTGTTCGACCAGTTGCAGGGTGCAACTTACTTCTCGAAGATTGACCTTCGATCGGGATATCATCAGTTAAGAGTCCGAGAGGAAGACATTCCTAAAACTGCTTTTAGAACTCGCTGTGGACACTACGAGTTTTTAGTCATGCCATTCGGGTTGACGAATGCGCCAGCTGTGTTTATGGATCTAATGAATAGAGTATGTAGACCATACCTTGATAAGTTCGTGATTGTATTCATTGATGATATATTGATCTATTCTCAGAGTAAGGAGGATCATGAGCAGCATCTAAGGGTAATTCTAGAGCTTCTTAAGGAACAGAAACTATATGCCAAATTCTCTAAGTGTGAATTTTGGATTCGGGAAGTACATTTCTTAGGTCACGTAATTGGAGAAAAAGGGATTCACGTGGACCCAGCTAAAGTGGAAGCCATTCGGAAATGGGAAGCCCCAAGGACCCCAACGGAAATTCGCCAATTTCTAGGTTTGGCAGGATATTATCGGCGTTTTATCGAGAATTTCTCTAGGATTGCTAAACCTCTCACCATGTTAACCCAAAAGGATAGGGAATTCGTTTGGGGAGTTTCACAAGAAGAAGCGTTTCAACTTTTGAAGAAGAAGTTGTGCAATGCACCGATCTTAGCTTTACCGGAAGGAACAAAAAATTTTGTGGTGTATTGTGACGCATCACATCAGGGATTAGGTTGCGTATTGATGCAAACTGATAAGGTGATAGCATACGCCTCGAGACAATTAAAATTTCATGAGAAGAACTATACCACGCACGATTTGGAACTCGGAGCTGTGGTATTCGCCCTAAAGATATGGAGGCACTATCTATATGGTACCAAGTGCACCATTTTCACAGATCACAAGAGTCTTCAACATCTCTTTGATCAAAAGATGCTTAATATGAGGCAAAGAATATGGGTAGAACTGCTCAGCGACTACGATTGTGACATACGTTACCACCCAGGTAAGGCCAATGTGGTAGCCGATGCCCTAAGTAGGAAAGAAAGGGTAAAACCTTCACGAGTTTGAGCGTTGGGAGCGCTGGTTCAAACAAGTTTGAAAACTCAGATTTTTGAAGCTCAAAACGAAGCGATAAAGTCTGAAAACCTGAAGGACGAGACCCTTCATGGTTTAGAATCGAGTTTGGAAACTAAGACTGATGGAGTACGTTGCTTTAAAGGCAAAGTATGGATCCCAAAGGCTGACAACCTGCGAGAAATGATTTTGGAGGAGGCTCATAAGTCTAAGTACTCAATTCACCCAGGAGCAGATAAGATGTACAAGGATTTAAGGGAGTACTACTGGTGGCCAGGAATGAAAAAGGATGTTGCCATATATGTAGGGAAATGCACAACTTGCTCAAAAGTCAAAAATGTTTATCAAAAGCCATCAGGATTGTTGCAACAACCGGAGATTCCCCAGTGGAAGTGGGAGCAAATCACTATGGATTTTATAACCAAACTCCCGAGAACTACCAAAGGGCATGACTCGATTTGGGTTATAGTAGATCGATTTACGAAGTCGGCACATTTCTTGCCTATTCGGGAAGATTATAAGATGGAGAAGCTTGCTCAGATCTACATCAAGGAAATCGTCACGCGTCATGGAGTCCCAGTTTCCATTATTTCAGATAGATATAGTCGCTTCACATCTCGATTTTGGCAGTCACTCCAAAAAGCGTTAGGTACGCAATTGAATTTGAGCACGACCTATCATCCTCAAACGGATGGCCAGAGTGAGCGAACCATTCAAACGTTAGAGGACATGATTCGGGCATGCGTGCTAGATTTTGGAGGAAGTTGGGATAACCACTTGCCGTTAGTTGAATTTTCATACAACAATAGCTATCACTCTAGTATTCAGTGTGCGCCATATGAATCTCTGTATGGACGCAAGTGTCGATCACCTCTTTGTTGGTTAGAAATCGGAGATAGACAGCTATCTAGTCCGGATATTGTCCAAGAACCCACCGACAAGATCGCAATCATCAGGGATAGGCTTAAAGCAGCTCAAGATCGTCAAAAGAGCTATGCGGACAATCGGAGGAAGCCTTTAGAATTCCAGGTTGGAGACAGAGTCCTTTTAAAAGTATCCCCTTGGAAGGGAACAGTCCGATTTGGGAAAAGAGGAAAGTTGAGTCCACGGTATGTTGGACCATTCAAAGTTACGAAAAGAATTGGACCAGTAGCTTATAAGCTGGAGTTGCCAATAGAGTTAAGTGCTATCCACAACACGTTTCACGTGTCGAACCTGAAGAAGTGTTTAGCCGACGAAGCAGTAATTGTGCCTTTAGAAGAGGTCCAGATCAACGATAAGCTACACATCGTAGAGGAACCAATGGAGATACTCGATAGGGAAGTCAATCGTCTTAAGCGAAGCAAAATCCCGATAGTAAAAGTCCATTGGAACACAAGACGTGGACCTGAGTACACTTGGGAACGAGAGGATTACATGATGCATAAGTATCCTCATCTCTTTGCTAGCAAACCTGTTAAAGCTAGTAACTCTTGAATTTCGGGACGAATTTCTTTTAACCGGGGGAGACTGTGACAACTGTCAAATTTACACCTCAGGTTAGAACCGCACTGGATATTTCATTTATTCATATCATAATTCGAACAGTGCAATTTTAGCAGTAAACTCGGTACAATAGGAAAATTTGAGAAATTTTGCCTAGAAACCCCTAACTTAGAAAATTGTCCATAAATCTCATAAAATGCCAACTTAAGCTACAATTATATCACAAGTATATATATAATTAGCAACTAATTTTCTACAACTAAATTTTATATAAATACCTTACTTTATATAATTGTTATGTTATTTATAATTTAAAAGAAAAATACATCTTGTTTTAAAATAAATCAAAAAGACAAGAAATGACATTTTTTATTTTTGCATCACCCCCCCCCCCCCCCCCATGGAGAGCCCCCCCCCCCCCCCCCTCTACACTTCTTATGTATTTCTTTTATGCTATTACAATTCACTTACAACACATCTCACTCTCTCTCTAAATTCTCACTAGAATTCTCTCATCTCTTTCTCTCTCCTTCTTCAACCATCTTCATCCAACAACTCCAGCCCCTAAACACGTCTCTTCCAATAGATAAAAGTGTTCAAGGTAATTACAAGTGTGTTGGATGAAATCCACACACTCTCTTTTGTCAAGTTTTCATTTTGTTGCATTTTTCTTATGAATGTTCTTCATCTTCTTCTATACTTTCTTTAATCTTCTCAAAAATCATCTTTACATATCTTAATGTTTGTAGATTCACCTCCATAACACTTGATTGTTATTAAAAAAAGGTGGTGAATCCAAAATCAAACCCATGTTAAGATCAAAGATGAACTTTTAAACACATGCATGTAGTTTTCTTGGAAAATCCATATCTTTTGGTTCAAAGGTTTCATGAGTAGGTCTTTGAATCCACTAAAAACATGTTTAAACCAACATGCATAAGCTAAAAATACACAATTTTAAGATGCATGATGAAGTTCTTGGCATAAACACCAACATTCTTCAAAAAGAACCATTTTCAAGATTTTATAAAAGATGAGATGATGGGTAACTTGCATGTAGTTTAAATGGCTAAAAATCAAGTTTTAGAACTGAAAATAATTGTATGGGGATGAGTCAAATCGGATTGCATGCAAAAAGGAATAAGAGTTTTGGGTAAAAAGACAAGAGAATGCACATGCATATTTGACAGCTTGCTGTCAGATTCCACACCCCTCTTCAAAGGGTCATATCTCACTCAATAAAACTCCAAATTGAGTAATTCTTTTTCTGGAAATTACTTTCATGTGTTAGGATTCAAACCCAAGTGGTTTCACTCAAAAAATCAAAGATTTCGTCTACCAAACAGTTTTCACAAAAACAGTGCGCAACCAGCAAAGTTTTCTGTCATATAATACGTCAAGTATTATTTCATGTACTTAACCACCTCTAAAAATTATGAAACTTATGCCAAAAGTTTCCTAACTCATTAAACCACTTGGACATAAAATTTCTTGACCTAACTATACCTGGAGGTTACCCAAAAGTGGACACAAAGTGACACCAAAATCTGGACAGCAAAGGACAGATGTCTTACTATAATTGAAGACTAACTTCTAATCCCATTTCATCATTTTATGATGAAATTGTGGAATATATATGTATATCTTATATTTATATATTTATGCATTTTATTTACTCTTGATCCCATTTCATCATTTTATGATGAAATTGTGGAATATACATATATATATAACATATCTATATATACTTATGCATTTTATATATTCTTGATCCCATTTCATCAGTTTATGATGAAATTGTGGAATATATATATATATACTATACATTTATATTTATGCACTTTAAATACTTCTTATTTTCATTCAAAACCCCTATTTATCATTCTTACGATAAAATTTCGGTTTATATATATATATGTACTATATATATACATTCTTTAAACCCTTTTCGTTACTTAGTACGACGAAATTGCGGTAACTTTAATCTAACAAGAACGAACTATACATATGTTGCAATTACAAATTTTGATAACTCCATACGAGTTATAATAATTAAATCACAATAAAGGCATTTTATGACGATTTGGATAGTTAGTACCGAATCTTCGAGATCGAAAACTCACTAGTGACCTTACGTTCATAGGTTTGAA
This sequence comes from Saussurea involucrata, assembly GCA_033807775.1. NCBI lineage: Eukaryota > Viridiplantae > Streptophyta > Magnoliopsida > Asterales > Asteraceae > Saussurea > Saussurea involucrata. The sequence continues at coordinate 79,222,063 of CM066327.1, forward strand.
GTAGGATCGTCTCGAAGTACTTGTGAGAGATTCCCGGATTCTATCGCTTATCAAGTGAGTTATCACAGCCCCTTTTTCAATATTTTACATATTTTGGGGTGAAAAGCATGTCGTTACTACAACTATTTTACGCACCGGTTATCTCGTTTTCTTGGAAATACGAAACTTGCTATACTTGTTTATGCTCTATGGTATCTATGTTTTCGCAAATGTTGTAAGTTTGATTTTTCTTTTGCTATCGTTCAAAAGTCCCCGTTTATTTTTACGTTACCTGTTTAACTCATGTATTGAGCCGTTGGTAATTATGGATAACGTTATTTGGTTGACACCCCACTCAAAAGTAGCGCTTGTTTGAGTGCATAATTATTGTTTGTATTTACGCATTGTTGGCGATATGACATGCGGTGGGGCGATTCTGTCGGTATAGGTCGGGTAACGGGCTCATAACTTAAACATTTTACATACGATTACCTTGAGCAAGTGTTTTTATATCCGGTTGATTTATCCCTTGTGCGGATTGGAACTATTTTCTATGACAACATTTTTAAACTCGTTAAACCTGTGATCTCACCAACTAGTGCATTAGTTGACCTCTCATTTACATGCTTTTCAGGTGAGCGTCCTTAAGGTTGGAACTTAGGAAGGCTACACGTGTTGAAGCTTTCTATGTTATCTGTTGATTACGTTCATTTCCCTTTTTCGTAAAACGTTTGTAAAAGGCAATGTTGTAAACTTTTGAATGTATTTTGATGGTTGGTGTAATCCTGTAACTCTTGCTATGAAACTTGAGTTGCACATCCCGTGTTTCCGCTTTAGCGAGGTGTGACAGTCTGCCTCCTGCTAAGGCTATTAAACACACAATTAATTTACAACAAGGGTAGGGACCCATTTGTGTTCGCCCTTATCGTTATCCCTAGCTTTATAAGGAAATTCAACGACAAGTGCGTGAGATGTTGCTCAATGGAATCATACGAGTAAGTCAAAGAACTTACTCCAGTCCTGCAATTCTTGTGAAAAAGAAAGACTCCTTTTGGCATTTATGCATTGGTTATTGGGCTTTAAATCGAGTTACTATTCCCGTCGTGGAAGAATTTCTTGATGAGCTCCATGGTTCCCAATTTTTTCTAAGATAGATTTGAAGTCGGGTTTCTATCAAGTCCGGGTTCGAGAATCCGACACGGAAAAAACAACCTTTCGCACCCATAACAGACATTATGAGTTCTTGGTCATGCCCTTTGGCTTGACAACGCCCCTGCTACTTTCCAGGCCCTGATGAACGAAATTTTCCGGCCATTATTACTCAAGGGAGTGTTGGTTTTCTTCGGCGACATACTTATTTATAGCCAGACTTGGGAGTTGCATCTGGAACTTTTGACTGGAGTATTGCACGTCTTACAATTTCATCAACCGGTCGTGAATAAAAAAAAGAGTAGTTTTGCTCGACAGTCAATCGATTACCTCGGTTATAGGGAGTTTCTATGGACCCTTCTAAAATTGGTTCCGTACTAAATTGTCCAACTTCTAAAACGGTTAAGGATGTCAGGGGTTTCCTTGGGCTCATAAGATGTTATCGAAAGTTTATAAATGGTTATGCAAAAATAGCACGTCCACTAACCGATTTGACCAAGAAAGACGGATTTCATTGGGGCCTTCGGCACAAAACGCCTTTGCTAAATTGAAGCAAACAATGGTTGCAGCTCTTGTTCTTGCCCTGCCAAACTTCTCTCAACCATTCGAAATAGAATGTGACGCCTCTGGCTATGGGGTTGGGGTTGTCCTCATGCAATCTCGAAAACCAATTGCTTATTTTAGCAAGGCCATATCGGATGCGAACCTCAACAAGTCGGCTTATGAGAAATAGATGATGGACTCGTCCTTGCCCTTCAACATTGGCGACCTTATCTGTTGGGGCAGAATTTCATTGTTTACACCGATCAGAAAAGCCTCAAACACCTGTTTATGCAACGCATTACCACTATAGATCAACAAAATCGGATAGCCAAGCTTATGGGTTATCAATTTTCAGTATGCTATAAGCCTGGGAGAGAGAATAAGGCAGTTGATGCCCTCTCACGGATATCTGAAGGGGCAGAACAATGCATTATAGTTTCCTATCCACAATGGTTGGACGGTACGAAATTGTCGGAAGGAATCAAGTCTGACCCACAACTTCAGAAAATCATCCTGGAATTGTCTAAAGATCCTCAAGCTCGTGTCGAGTTTTCTCTTGTGGAAGGCAAGTTGTATCACAAGGGCCGTCTAGTCATTCCGGAAAATTCCCCGTGGATTCCAAATCTCTTGGTTGAATTTCATAATAGCCCAAATGGTGGTCATTCAGGGTTCTATAGAACCTATCGGCGTCTTGCCTCCCGTATCTATTGGTACAAATCTTCTACTCTTGCTCCAGGGGGTCTCCTCCATCCTCTCTGTTATTCCCTCATCAGTTTGGGAGGACATCACCCTTGACTTCATCACTGGTCTACCAAAATCCAAGGGGTTCGAAGTTGTGATGGTTGTGGTCAATCGACTCTCAAAATATTGCCATTTTATTCCTTTAAAACGCCTGTTCTCAGCTCACACTTTAGTTGAAATCTTTCTTCTCGAAGTCATTAGATTACATGGGATACCGAAATCTATTTTGAGCGACCGTGATCCATTATTTCTGAGAAAGATTTGGCTACAAGAAAGCACCCTTAAATTTAGCTCTGCATACCATCCTGAGACTGATAGACAGACGGAGGTGGTTACCCGAAGCTTGGAAACCTACCTACCTACCTGAGATATTTTGCAACAAACCAACCTAAAACGTGGTCATTTGGCTACTGTGAGCAGAATTTTGGCATAATATGTCTTACCATGTATCCACTAATACTACTCCTTTTGAAGTCGTTTATGGCAGACCTCCTCCAACTGTGTTTCAGTTTGTTCTTGGGGAAGTGCGTTGTGATGCTGTCTTATGTGATCTCCTGGATCGAGACGAAGCAATTAGCAACTTAATTAGTATCATTTGGTTCGAGCCCAAACACACATGAAAGCTACAGCCGACAAGCATCGTCGGGATGTTGAGTTTATGGTAGGAGATTGGGTGTTTCTCAAACTGCGTCCTCATCGTCAGTAATCAAAAATTATCTCCTCGATTTTATGGACCATTTCTCATCATTGCTAGAGTTGGGGAAGTTGCCTACAAACTCCAATTGCTCGAATCCGCTAAAATTCATCCCGTTTTCCATTTGAAGCTTCTCTACCCTCGGGCCTCGAGGCAGATGTTGTAATCTCTCCACTCCCTGAAAAATGTTGAGAAATTTACAAAAACGGGGAGCAAATATCACAATGGTTGATCCAAGGGAACTATTACTTGGGAGGATGCACATTCCATTCAAAGTCAATATCATGACTTCTGGCTTGATAGGGAAAGTGCTATAGATCACTTACTGGATCAACAACCAAATTTGCATAAAGCTTGGAAGGTTTATTCTAGAAGGAGATTTAGAGAGAGAAAGTGGGGAATAATATATATTTTCTCTTGTTAGTGGAGACTGGAGAAGGGTAGAGACGATTATTTTTATGAGTATTCGGTTTTTATGCTTGGGCAGAGAAGTTCTTCATTTTCAGGTTGAGTATTTCCTTTTCTTAAACTTATACATTGTCTCTTTATAATATTTACTCTCTTATTCCTATCACAATATATAATAAGATAGAACAAGACAGAACAGAACAACTGTCTAACGTTTGATAACATTTTCTATATTTTCTTTATTATTAATATTTAATGATTTACATAGACTAATCAAAACATAGAAACCATATAAAAATAATATTTTGAGAACAATAGAGTGAAAGTTTAAAGAGCATAAAATAAAATAAAGAAAATTTAAATAATGAATAAAATATAAAAAAGACAAATTTTGTAACACCTCGATTTTTACATATAGTGTTACGATTGGTTTTATTGACGAATTATGTATAATTATGTGATAGATTAATTTTAGAGTTTATCCCCGAGTAAGCTTCGTTATTTATTTTAATGAAATTATAAGTTAAGGGGTAAGCTTTAATTTTAATATATGATGGAGGGTTAAATTTGCCAATTTATGGAAGGATGGGGTTAGTTTGGTTAAGGAGATGAGACTTAATCTCATCCCCACCGCCTCACTTTCTTAAAATGGGATATTTTGTAATTGGAGAAAAGAAATACTTTTGGTCCTTGTGTGTGTGTATCGTACGAAAGGAACAGAGAGAGAGAGAGAGAGAGAGAGAAATTGAGAGAGAGAGAAATTGAGAGCAAAACAGAACAGTAGGAGAAGAAGAAAGAAGATTTTATCAGTAAATTAAGAGTGCAAATTGGTGAAAAACAAATGTATGTTCTTCACAATAATCTTTCCTTCTATGTTTATATAGCTTTTTATGGGTTTAGATTTTGGGTTATAGTGTTTTGAATGATATGAGAAATCTGAGTTTATGGGTTTCTGCTATTAGTAATATTAAGCATATCTGCAAGTTTACAGATTCAGACATGGCTTAAAAGTATCAGTTTGTCTTAATTACGTTTATTGTTAGTTGAGATAAGTATGAACATGACTGTCGCGATAAAGATGGTTGTCGCAACACGTTGGTTGCGATAAACTTGATTGTCGCAACAGTTGGTTGCGATGAAATAGTATGTCGCAACAGTTGGTTGCGATAAAGATGAATGTCGCAAGCTATGGGTTGCGACAAAGTTACTTTGGGATTCTTTGAGTTGCGATAAGTTTGGATATCGCAACAGTTGGTTGCGATAAGATTTTATATCGCAACAGTTGGTTGTGATAAGTGTGATGTCGCAAATAGTGGGTTACGACAAGTGAAGGTGCATTTCCTTTGGGTTGCGATAAGTGACGAGATTTTGGGTTATTTAGGATTTTTAGTCTTTTAAGAGTCTTATTCAGTAGATTGATACAAGTACAATATGTATTTGGATATTTCAGACTTTTGGAAGTTTGGTGACGGAAATCATTACAAACTTAAGGAGTGACGTTATTGCTATCAGGTGAGTTCATTCTTACCTTACCCTTTTATAACGTATTTAAATTATGGTAAGGTACATTTTTATAATGAAATGTTTTCTGGATGAATTTTTATGGATGATTATACGAAGTAAAATTGGTTATCCTTAAATTAATGGTTTTGCTTAATTTCATTAACGTTATTTGAAAATGATTTATATTAAGCAATAACTTGCACGAGTATGGTTAAGTGTAATGGATCCATAGGCACTAGTTTTATATGAACATATGGAATAGGCGTTGATTAATCGAAATTCCAGTGTGTATGATAAACGTGGAATAGGCGTGGACTAATCGTAATTCCCGTTTAGGTGAAATGAGGAATAGCCGTGGACTAATCGTAATTCCCATTTCACATTGATGAGAAATCGTGGGATAGGCGTGGACTAATCGTAATTCCCGGTTTCTATAGGAAGGAAAGAGATAGGCATGGTTTAATTGTAATCTCTACTTCCTTTCCAAGAAATAGGCATGGACTAATTGTAATTTCTTGGATATGAGCATTAATCTAGAATCCGTGGATATTCGTAGTGGGCTCTTGAACGTGATATCATGACTGACTTAGTGTTAGTCATATTCATGGAATCGGGTATGATCCCGTCATCGCAAGATGTTTTTACGTATGGTAAGAATGATGGTAAATCAGGTTTGTTATGCCTTGTTTACATTGATTTTAAAAGTATTATTTTGAAACCGAATGTTCTCACTAAGCGTTAGCCTAATCGTTTCAAATTATATTTTTTTACCAGGTACTAGCTCAAGGGAAATAATGGGATGTGGGACGAGAGCTTTTGAGATAGCGGAGAAGTTAATTAACGCAATGAGGCTTTTTGATGGATTGCTTAGAGAGCCTAGTTAATCTGATTATAGTGACATGATTAGATTAATAGGTTATTTGAAAAATTCAATATTTGTAATTATGACCCCTCATAGTTAATTCTTTGCTTATGTATAAAGTTTGGAAGAATTTATGTTTAATCTTGTTAAAAATTTGAGGTTCAAATTGGCCCTGACTTTTAGGGTGTTACAATATGGTATCAGAGCGTTAGTTTAAGTGTACTAGTTATTATAGTAAGATACCTAGACTTAAGCTGAGATGAACTAAGTTATGATTTGTGAGATATGGATAGAAGTACTAAGGCGGGATAGTCTTAGAGTCGACGGAAATACGTGAAATTAGTACTGTAATGATGGTAACGAGGATTCTCATGTATGGTATGTTCACAATTCCAATTAGCTACTGTTATTATGAATATATTGTTACACAAGCATACTTGTTTCTAAATTGTTACAGTGACTAATGAAAGGTAAAGTACGTTTCGTGTATTTGGATATGTGTAACCATTTCTTATGGTTATTTCTTTATGCTATATCAGAACGATGGTGAATACACCACTAAGGTCCCCTAATTCTTCGGAGGTTAGGACAGTATTGGACTGGGGAGAAAAGCGACCTGAAATGGTTGGAACTCATGAGAGTCCGCCGAGGCTACCTTCTATGGGAGGAACGGACAGTCGGGCACACAGAACGAGTACCAGTACCGTCAACCCGGAGACGACGGAGTCTACAATGGAGTCTCGCATGATGGAGAATATGACACGAATGATGAATACGGCAATGGCTCAACAAACAGAGATGTTCATGAAAGCGTTGAATGATCGAAGTTCTGAGCTACGACGAATGGAGACAGATACTGGTGTCATAAATCCAATTCGTAATCCTGTGGTAAATGTAAACAGGAGGGTGGAAAGAGTTTGTTCTTATAAAACATTTCTGAGTTGTAAACCGCCAGAGTTCACCGGAGCGTACAATCCAGTGGCATGCATGAATTGGCTCAGAGAGATGGAACAAGCCTTCCGAGCTTGTGAATGTGATGAAGAATCGAAGGTCAGATTCGGTTCTCAAATGTTACGAGGTAACACGTTGACTTGGTGGAATATAGTAACGTCTACTGTGACGGCTCCAGTTTTAGCTGCTATGACATGGGAGTCGTTCAAGAAAAAGATTTTGGAAGAATATTGCAATGAAAACGAAATGGATAGGATTGAAGAAGAGTTTCAGACTCTTAAGAAGGGTACTTCAACTGTTCGGAAGTACACTGAATCCTTCATGGAAAAGATGAATTTAGTGGGGCATGTGGCTCCGACCGAGAAAGAAAAGATTAAAGCTTATTTGAAAGGTTTACCAGCGGACATGATGTCCCGGGTACGAAATTCCAAAGCTTCGAATTTAAGAGAAACAATTGAAGAAGCAAAATTGATTGAGGAAGTGTATGTTAAAGACAAAGAGGAAAAGGTTCAAGGAGGAGAGAAACGAAAATGGGAAGGCCGGTCAAAGTCTTCTCATAAATCTAAATCATTCGGTAAAAATGTTCGCTATGAATCTCGTCGGGAGCCGAATTGGTGCCCGAAGTGTCGAAATAAGCATTATGGTCCGTGTCGGGTGACCACACTGGAATGTTATAAGTGTGGTAAAAGTGGACATACTTTGAGTAATTGTCCTATTCAAGGATCAACGTGCTACGAGTGCAAACAACCCGGTCACTTCCGAAGAGATTGTCCGAAATTAAAGAAGAGCGGAGATCAAGGAAAGAAACCAAATGTTCCTAAACCAACGGGCCGGGCATTTAATTTGACGGCGGAAGAGGCGAAGGAGTCCAAATATGTCATTTCTGGTACATTTTTCGTTAACTCCATTCCCGCGCGCATTTTATTTGATTGTGGTGCAAATTTGTCGTTTGTGTCCAAGTGTTTCTATCACCAGTTAGCTATGCCTGTCACTACCTTGGAAGATGCCTTAGTAGTCGAGATAGCTAACAGATGTCAAGTCTTAGTTCGTGAAAGACTTGAGGGTTGTTTAATTTCGATAAGGGAAACGAAATTTCCGATGGACTTGTTGTTAATGGAAATTGGGGGATTCGATGTGATTGTGGGTATGGACTGGTTGACAGTCAACCAGGCAGAAATACTTTGTGCAAAGAAATTAATTCGGATTTCGATGGCTGATAAGGAAGATGTACTCATCTTTGGGGAAAAGCGAAAAGGGGAAGTTCCGTTAATTTCTGTTGCAAAAGCGCGTAAATGTTTGATTAAAGGATGTTCATCATATCTAGCGTATGTTCTAGATGTAAAGGCAGAAAAGAAACGGGTGGAAGACATAAAAGTAGTACGTGAATTTCCGGATGTATTTCCCAATGATCTTCCAGGTCTACCGTCTGAACGACAAGTAGAGTTTCGTATCGATCTTATCCCTGGATCGACACCAATAGCGCGTGCACCGTATCGCTTAGCGCCGGCCGAAATGAAAGAGATGATGTCTCAGCTGCAAGAGCTGCTAGACAAGGGGTTTGTTAGACCAAGTTCTTCACCTTGGGGAGCTCCGGTATTGTTTGTTAAGAAGAAGGATGACACTATGAGGATGTGCATCGAATACCGGGAGCTGAATAAGGTGACAATTAAGAACAAGTATCCGCTTCCGAGGATTGATGATTTGTTTGATCAACTCCAAGGTGCGGGATGCTTTTCAAAGATTGATCTGAGGTCGGGATATCATCAAGTGCGAGTAAGAGGTGAAGATATTCCTAAGGCGGCGTTCAGAACGAGGTATGGGCATTATGAATTTCTAGTAATGCCATTCGGGTTGACAAACGCTCCATCCGTGTTCATGGATCTGATGAACAGAGTATGTCGACCATTCTTAGACAAGTTTGTCATTGTATTCATTGATGACATACTTGTTTATTCGAAAAATGAAGATGATCATGAATGCCATCTTCGTGAAGCCTTAGAAGTTCTGAGGAAGGAGAAATTGTACGCGAAATTTTCAAAGTGTGAATTCTGGTTAAAAGAGGTACAATTTCTAGGACATGTGATTACTTCGAAAGGAGTCAAAGTAGATCCGGCAAAGATAGAAGCAATGACGAACTGGGAAACGCCGAAGAGCGCGTCTGAAACAAGAAGTTTCTTGGGTCTAGCAGGTTACTACCGGAGGTTTATCAAAGACTTCTCAAAGATTGCTTCTGCTTTGACCATGTTGACTCGGAAGAATGTAAAGTTTGTTTGGAGTGAAAAGCAAGAGTCGTCTTTCAGAACTTTACGTCAGAAGTTGTGTGAAGCTCCTATTCTTGCACTTCCGGAAGGAACGGAAGTTTGGTGGTGTATAGTGACGCATCAAATATGGGTTTGGGGTGTGTGTTGATGCAACGAGGCAAGGTGATTGCTTACGCATCAAGACAACTCAAAGAACATGAGAAGAATTACCCTACCCATGATTTGGATTTGGCAGCGGTCGTGTTTTGCATTAAAGTTGTGGCGTCATTATCTGTATGGAACGAAGTACACACTTTACACTGATCACAAGAGCTTGAAACATGTCTTTGATCAGGAGTTGAACATGAGGCAAAGGCGTTGGCTAGAACTACTAAAAGACTACGATTGTGAATTGCATTACCATCCCGGTAAAGCAAATGTTGTTGCTGATGCTTTAATAGAAAAGAATATAGTGGGTGCTTGAAAAAGACTAACGCCAGGATTGATGTGACATCAAGTTTGATTGAAAGCATAAAAGAGGCACAAGCGGAAGCTTTATTAGACAAAAATATGAAGGATGAAGTTATGAGCAAACAGCACCTTCAACTGACTGAAGATAGTCGTGGGGTAAACTGTTTCAAGGTCGTGTTTGGGTGCCAAATGTGGGAGGAAATCGAGAGTTGATTCTCGAAGACACCCACAAATCTAAGTATTATATACATCCTGGAAGTACTAAGATGTATAGGGATTTGAAGTTGCACTATTGGTGGCCAGCTATGAAGTTAGATGTGGCACGAATAGTAAAAAAATGTGTGACATGTTCATTAGTAAAAGCTGAACATCAAAAGCCTTACGGAAGTTTTCAATCTTTGGAAATTCCAGAATGGAAGTCGGAGAAGATTACCATAGATTTTGTGACAAAGTTACCGAGAACGCAAAAGGGTAACGACACTATATGGGTAATCGTGGATCGATTGACCAAGAGTGCTCACTTTTTGGCAATGAAAGAAGCATCACCAATAGATAAATTGGCGAAGCTTTATATTAATGAAGTGGTGTCAAGGCATGGTATACCGGTGTCTATAGTTTCTGATCGAGATAGTCGGTTTACCTCGAGGTTTTGGCAGTCACTACAAGAAGAATTGGGTACGAGAGTCAATTTGAGCACTGCTTATCATCCACAAACGGACGGGCAAAGTGAAAGAACCATTCAAACTTTGGAAGATATGCTCAGGTCGTGTGTGTTAGACTTTGGAGGTAACTGGGATACGCATCTACCATTAGTAGAGTTTGCGTATAACAATAGTTATCATTCCAGTATTGGAAGAGCACCTTTCTAAGCTTTGTATGGACGGAAATGTAGAACTCTAGTATGTTGGTTAGAAGCTGGAGAAAAGCAGTTTATTGGTCCTGAACTTGTGTAACAAACGGCTGATTGAAAGAAATCCGGAAGCATATGAAAGCGGCTCAAGATCGACAAAAGAGTTATGCTGATCCGAAAAGAAGACCGAAAGAGTTCCAAGTTGGGGAGCGCGTAATGCTTAAAGTATCCCCGTGGAAAGGCGTGATAAGGTTTGGCAAACGTGGAAAGTTGAGTCCTCGTTTTCTAGGACCTTTTACCAAAACTAAGAGAATCGGACTACAAGCATATCAATTGGATCTTCCACCAGAGTTGGAAGGAATCCACAATACTTTTCATGTCTGTTACCTTCGGAAATGTTTAGCCGAAGAGAATGATGTAATTACACTTTCTGATGTAAGAGTAGTTGAGAAGAGTCGTTGCGTAGAGGAACCAGAAGCGATTTTAGAAAGAACAGTTAAGAAACTAAGACATAAGGATGTAGTTATGTTGAAAGTACATTGGAAACATCATCGAGGTGCTAATGTGACGTTAGAGTCGGAAGAGGATATGAAGATTAGATATCCTCATTTATTTACCTAGCTTTGATTTCGGGGACGAAATCATTTTCAAGTTGGGGAGTATTGTAACACCTCGATTTTTACATATTGTGTGATGATTGGTTTTATTGACGAATTATGTATAATTATGTGATAGATTAATTTTAGAGTTTATCCCCGAGTAAGCTTCGTTATTTATTTTAATGAAATTATAAGTTAATGGGTAAGCTTTAATTTTGATATATGTTGGAGGGTTAATTTTCCTTTATGCAAGGATGGGGTTAGTTTGGTTAAGGAGATGAGACTTAATCTCATCCCCACCGCCTCACTTTCTTAAAATGGGATATTTTGTAATTGTAGAAAAGAAATACTTTTGGTCCTTGTGTGCGTGTATCGTACGAAAGGAACACAGAGAGAGAGAGAGAGAGAGAGGGAGAGAGAGAGAGAAAAAATTGAGAGAGAAACAGAAAAGAAGGAGAAGAAGAAAGCAGATTTTATCAGTAAATTAAGAGTGCAAATTGGTGAAAAACAAAGGTATGTTCTTCACAATAATCTTTCCTTCTATGTTTATATAGCTTTTTATGGGTTTAGATTTTGGGTTATAGTGTTTTGAATGATATGAGAAATCTGGGTTTATGGGTTTCTGCTATTAGTAATATTAAGCATATCTGCAAGTTTACAGATTCAGACATGGCTTAAAAGTATCAATTTTGGCTTAATTACGTTTACTGTAAGTTGAGATAAGTATGAACATGACTGTCGCGATAAAGATGATTGTCGCGATAAAGATGATTGTCGCGATAAAGATGATTGTCGCGATAAAGATGATTGTCGCAACATGTTGGTTGCGATAAACTTGATTGTCGCAACAGTTGGTTGCAATGAAATAGTATGTCGCAACAGTTGGTTGCGATAAAGATGAATGTCGCAAGCTATGGGTTGCGACAAAGTTACTTTGGGATTCTTTGAGTTGCGATAAGTTTGGATATCGCAACAGTTGGTTGCGATAAAATTTTATATCGCAACAGTTGGTTGTGATAAGTGTGATGTCGCAAATAGTGGGTTGCGACAAGTGAAGGTGCATTTCCTTTGGGTTGCGATAAGTGACGAGATTTTGGGTTATTTAGGATTTTTAGTCTTTTAAGAGTCTTATTCAGTAGATTGATACAAGTACAATATGTATTTGGATATTTCAGACTTTTGGAAGTTTGGTGACGGAAATCATTACAAACTTAAGGAGTGACGTTATTGCTATCAGGGGAGTTCATTCTTACCTTACCCTTTTATAACGTATTTAAATTATGGTAAGGTACATTTTTATAATGAAATGTTTTCTGGATGAATTTTGATGGATGATTATACGAAATAAAATTGGTTATCCTTAAATTAATGGTTTTGCTTAATTTCATTAACGTTATTTGAAAATGATTTATATTAAGCAATAACCTGCACGAGTACGGTTAAGTGTAATGGGTCCATAGGCACTAGTTTTATATGAACACATGGAATAGGCGTGGATTAATCGTAATTCCAGTGTGTATGATAAACGTGGAATAGGCGTCGACTAATCGTAATTCCCGTTTAGGTGAAATGAGGAATAGTCGTGGACTAATCGTAATTCCCATTTCACATTGATGAGAAATCGTGGGATAGGCGTGAACTAATCGTAATTCCCGATTTCTATAGGAAGGAAAGAGATAGGCATGGTTTAATTATAATCTCTACTTCCTTTCCAAGAAATAGACATGGACTAATTGTAATTTCTTGGATATGAGCATTAATCTAGAATCCGTGGAGATTCGTAGTGGGCTCTTGAACGTGATATCATGACTGACTTAGTGTTAGTCATATTCATGGAATCAGGTATGATCCCGTCATCGCAAGATGTTTTTACGTATGGTAAGAATGATGGTAAATCAGGTTTGTTATGCCTTGTTTACATTGATTTTAAAAGTATTATTTTGAAACCGAATGTTCTCACTAGGCGTTAGCCTAATCGTTTCAAATTATATTTTCTTACCAGGTACTAGCTCAGGAAAATAATGGGATGTGGGACGAGAGCTTTTGAGATAGCGGAGAAGTTAATTAACGCAATGAGGCTTTTTGATGGATTGCTTAGATAGCCTAGTTAATCTGATTATAGTGACATGATTAGATTAATAGGTTATTTGAAAAATTCAATATTTGTAATTATGACCCCTCATAGTTAATTCTCTGCTTATGTATAAAGTTTGGAAGAATTTATGTTTAATCTTGTTAAAAATTTGAGGATCAAATTGGCCCTGATTTTTAGAGTGTTACAAATTTGATATTAAGAAGAGAAATAATTTTATTTTGAGGTTATATTGGTAAACATAAATCTCTTCAAACATGTTCCATGGATTGGAGGTTGAACAAACCTGATCCACTTGGTTCCACTATGTTCTACATAAAAGTTCTATCAATGGTAGAACAATGATACATGTTATGTCTTGTCCAGTGTACCAAACACACCCTTAAAAATATTTCGGAAGCTAATGACCGCTTTCAAACAATAAGTGGGTTTTTACAGAACACACAACCATAAATAACCATCCATATGCCAATTCAATGTTAAATTTATAATTTTGATGGTGTTTTGAAACTTCTGCTCAAGTTCATATCATATATTTACACAAAATAATAACATATACTATTCATTTTCATGGATTGACAGTGATTTGATCCTAAGATAAATGAAAAGACAAAATCTGAATCCCCATTATTTCATTGATTTCCACCATCATGTTATGTACTGTTACTACACAACAACAATTTTCAATACAAACAAAGAGCTTTCAAGATACATGTTGGCCAACAAGGATGATTAATGAAATAAATTAACAGATAAAAAAGGTCGTCCGTAAAAACGTCCACGAATCTACCATCTAAAAGAGTGACATCATCGATTCGATATAAAATAAAAACCTGAGTCTCAAACTGAAGCCGACGGCGGTGTCTTTGTATCCACCGACTTCAACACTTGTTCACCCATCTCCTTGCATCCAACCAATTTCTGCATTACAAAATCAATAATTAATATTAACCAAATATTTAAAGTTGCACAAAGAGGAGGGGAGAGTTTTCAGGAAGAAAGTACATACATTCCCAGCTGAGTAAATGTCACCGGTACGAAATCCCCTATTTAAAGTATCCAGCACAGCCAGCTCGATCCTCTCAGCTGCTTGTACTTCACCTAGTCCATATTTCAAAAGCATTGCAGCACTGAGTATGGTTGCCAATGGGTTCGCTTTATCCTGCATAATAAATTAATTGAATAAAATCTCCATCTTAAACCATTAACAAACCACAATTTTAAACATTAACTACCTGCCCAGCAATATCAGGAGCAGAACCATGGATGGGTTCAAACAGTGCAGGTCCCTACACACAAAATTAAAATGTTAGGTGTAAGTTGTTTCCACCATTCAACATTTACAATCTTTTGTTCCTGTTTATATTGGCATGAGAAGAACAAATGAAGTTGTGATTGTGGGTCCAATCTGTTGATATTCATAAAATGGAATAATACCGATGCTCCAAGACTAGCAGAAGGAAGCAGCCCAATGCTTCCGGTGATCATTGAGGCCTCATCTGATAAAATATCACCAAATATGTTGTTTGTAACTATTGTGTCAAACTGCAAGTACATACATGGAGATACTGTCATTTGTTTGTTTCAATTTTCTTTTCACTATTCATAGAATACAACAACGAATTAAATAAAAATAAAAACATGTTTTGGATTTCGGACAAGCTGCATGGCTGTGTTATCAACGTACATGTGGGGGAGTTCAACATCAGGATACTCTGCAGATATTGCTATTACCCTTTTCCTCCATAACATTGATGCCTACTCAATTGTAAAAAAAAAGGAATAAAAATAAATTTAAAAAAATAAAAAACGAAAATCTACAAGAGGATTGGTACCTCCAGGACATTTGCTTTGTCAACAGAGCAAAGTCTGCCACTGCGCTTACGAGCCGTCTCAAATGCAATACGAGCAATGCGGTCAATCTGGTTGGGAAGAAAGAAAGGTTCTTAGCATACATGATTATACATGGTCAAGTGGAAAGATAAACAAAACTATAAACAATTCTAGGAGATGGCAACCTCATATGTTGCATAAACCTCGGTGTTGAAGCCAATATCCTCAAATTTGCAAAGACCTTAAGACCTTCACGAAGGTGAAGCAATCCAGTCTCAGGCTTCAAATGTTTCTCGTTATTATCCCATTTATACCTTCAATCCATTTAATCAAAAGATAAAATAAATCAAAACCTCAACCATTAAAACAGATGCGTCTAAAAAGCCATTGGAACTCCAATTCTAACAAAAGATACAATCTTTGGTTCAATTCCATGTATCCAATTAACAAATGGTTTTCTGATTTTAGAATACAACATACATTTAAGTTATTTGTTTAAATTCAAAATCAAAATATTAGGCTATTACAAAAGGACTTTCACCCGCCAATAGCACCAAGGAGAACAGCATCAGATTGCTTTGCAGCAGTGAGAGTTTCTTCCGGTAATGAAACTCCTGTCAAGTCCAAGGCAGCACCTCCCATAGGCATCTCATTGAACTTGAATTCAATCCCTAACAAATAATCATTCGTTCTGTCAAGCTAAAACATACCTATGAGTTTGAATAACAAATGAATCCATTAATTGCAAACTATGAATATAGATGGAGGTTCAGGGGAAAACCTCAAAAAAATAAAAAACTAAGGAATACCTTGGTAGTCCTTCATCCGGACGGTATGCACTTGTGCATACAAGTATTTAAGTTGTTGTTTTGGTTTTTATGCACTTGTGCATTATGCATTTGTGCATATGCACGTTACAAATTACTTGTATGCACAATTGCATAACGTCCAGATGAATGACCACCAGGGTGTTCTTCAGTTTTCCGTTTTATTGAGGTTTTCCCTCAACCTCCCCCCCCCCCTCTCTCTCTCTCTCTTTCTATATATATATATATATATATATATATATATATATACATATATAGAGGCTCCGTAAAATGCAAACCTTGCATTTGTTGCACCCCTTACAAACCACAGTCTGCATATGTGCAGATTGGTTCTGCATATATGCATATGAATACGTGCAAGAATATACATATAATGGACATACATTCATATGGGACAATGCATATATGCAGAACCAGTCTGCACATATGCAGACTGTGGTTTGTAAGGGGTGTAACAAATACATGGTTTGTATTTGATTTGTACCCTACATATATATGTATATATATATACCTTCCATTGAGCCAGCAAGATTAAGAACATTCTTGGCAACGGAGATGACTTCAGGGCCAATTCCATCGCCAGGAAGCAGAGTGATGTTGTATCTTTTGGCAGTGGGTGAGGTGATGGAGCAGCGGATAATCACTGGTCTTGGATGGTGTTGGGGGACAGAAGTAGAGTGGAATCTAGAGAGTCTGAGACTGAGAAGTTGCATTGAGGCCGCCATTGTTGGTTGTGAACAACTAAGCTACTAAGATTTTCAGAACACTGAAGCACAAGTTCATCAGCAGCAAACCAAATTAACAACTCAAATGAACAATTAAATATTAGAAAAACAGAAATGGGAAACCCAAGTTCAGATTACAGACAAATTTCAGCAAAACAGAACCCCAAATACAGAACAATTTCATTAATCATGTTGTATAATATAAATAATGAAAGAATAGAGAAGAAAATTGTTTTGGTACGGTACCTTAAATCAAATCGAAGTTTAAGGTTTTGAGGTGGAGCGATTGAGCATTTGAGTCATGGAGCATTTGGTGGGTCATTTATTGGATTTTGGGCTAGAACACACGGTCTTCTTGATCATGCTGGTGGGTGGCAAGTTATAACTGAAACTATGGGTCGTTGCATTTACACCCCTAGGCTTAGGCACTCTTTGGTGGCCGGATTGGATGGCACCGGACAAGATAGAATTGGATGGAACGGTATTGGACAGGACTTAGATTAATAGTCTGTTCTACGTTTGGTATGACGAGAACAAGATTGGACTAATAGTCTATTCTACGTTTGGTATGACAAGAACAAGACTGGACTAATTTGTTCTACGTTTGGTACGACAAGAACAAGACATGACTAATTGATTGTTTTGCGTTTGGTAAACCGGACAAAACGGGACAAAACTGTTAAAATGACCAGATTACCCCTAACATGAGTTTTAATGTTTTTTACTTTATAATAATTATAAATGACTTAGGCCTTGTTTGTTTTTTTTTAAAATAAGCACTTAATTGGCTCCTAAGTCTGATTTGGTTACACCGTTGATGTTTTAGACTGTTTTTTTAACTTTCAGATGCTCTTATATCTGAAAAAGCTCTAAAAAAACAGTGAACCTCTTAATCGTTTAGACATATAGGGATGTTCTTATGTCTAAAAAACTCTAAACCATAAAGTGAAAACATAACCACTTAATCGTTTAGACATATAGGGCTCCATCAGATCAGCACCCTCCATCTAATAAAGGCAAAAGGTGAAAACCTAACCCCTTTCTCCACCGCTTCTCATTTTCATTAGTTTATTTTCTAATAAAGACAAATTGTGTAAAATAGAAGTATTCTACCGGCAGTACAATGCACTAGTCGCATCTTCTATATGGTTGACATCTAATATAATGAATATTTTCCTTGTGGACTCTGTCTCATCTTTTTGTGTGCAGGCTCGCTTATACCAGAGGGGAGGTGAATGGAGTGAGAGAGGTCTTCGTAGTACGAACTGTAAGGTTGATGTGATTTTTTATTTGAGTAAACTAAATATTGGCCCTTGTGGTTTGTCTATTATAATATTTGTCCCTACAGCTTAAAAATATAAGATGGTCATTGTGGTTTGGAAAAACGTTCAGATTTGATCTAATGAATTAAGAGGTTTTTGTCTTGATTAATACAAAATGAAGATTGATTTTAGTTGTTACAAGACTTTCATGTTTTCTATTGTATTTGAATCAATTGACGTAATTAAGTTGAATTTATGAATGTGTTAAAATTGGATGCATAATTTGATTAAAATGAATCTATGTTTTTATAAATTCAACAATATAATATTCTGAGGGATAAAATACACAGTTATATATATTCAGACGTTTGTCAGCATACAAAAACAAACAATCTAATTGATTCAGATTTCAGACTTCAACACCACCTTTTAACAATCAAAAGTAAAATCAGACTTCGGCACCTCTTATAAAACAAACGCCGCTTAGACTAACTTTATATTTAAATGATTTTAACATTTATAATTTAAATGATTTTAACATTTATAATTTAAATGATTTTAACATTTACAAAATAATAAATCAAATTGAATAACCCCACTTCCCCACCCCATAAGGCCATGTCAAAACCCTTCGTTCCTGTAACTTAACGCCCGTAAATTCACAATCGATAAGATACTTCCGTTAATTCTAAATTGCATGGAATCTGCTAATTTATAAATAATTAGCTATGCTTTACATCCTCCAACCTTATGACTTGCACAGTTGGCTTGGAGTAAGATTTTGAGCCTGATGCACTTTCGGTACAATCCGTGTGAAAGCGACAGCGAGAGTGCCACTGGGCAAAATCGCGTGTCACTATCGCCGAGGTCCTATGAACTCTCGGTACATTTTTGGCGAGAGTTACCTATGGAACAATCGTTGGGCACAATCGCATGCATGCACCTTTGGGTATAAAACCCACAACTCCGACTTTCAACTCATTTTTCCTATCTTTTCTTGTTTGGAGCGATTTTTGGAGAGCATTTAAGAGCCTCTTCTCCCCCAAAACCTACCTCTTCATAAATGCACGTCTAGATTTGGTTGGAAACGCTTATTAGTCATCAAGGAATCATTTGGTAGCATTTATTGTGAAGTTCAAGTGCAAATCCAAGCTTTTCATTTGCAAGATTCATCTTCTTCAACTTTAAGGATTTTCTACCATTTTCTAGGTTTTGATCTAAAAACCTAGATTGTGAGTTGTGTAACCTTTAACAAACTAGATACATGTCAATAACTTGTTATTTTGTTTTCCTATTTGTTTTTATGAAAACCCTAGTTTTTGACAAAAGAGTATTTGACATATTTGATTGTATTCATGGTTTTGATGTTGGAAAATACTATATTTAACAAGTCTTGAGTTGTTTTATAATATACATTAAGTAATGATGTTTTATGGCTTGATTTCATGAATGGCCAAGTTAGGGTCTTAACCCAAGAGCTAAATATGTGTTCATATGATGGTTAAGTATGTTCTCCCGATAAGTTTAGTCATATTTACTTGGCTTAATGGATATGTGGACCTTGATATGGTATTGTTGGGTAGTTAAATGTGATAAATATATGCCTAAGTGGCTAGTTAAGTATTTGAAATGCTTTGTGGAAATCCCTTGTGTTGGAATGGAGCTTTAACTATGAGTTGCTTATGATTGCGTTGAAAATGGGATTTATCCCTTATGTGCCTTGTGGCCAAATTGAGCATTTGAATGAACCAAGTTAAGGGTTCACTAGGAGGACATAGTCTTGGGTGCCACCGTGTGGGTATGTGCATAGACCTCCGCCATTTGGGGCAATGCCTTCGTTGTAACCCCGAATGTGTCGGACCTTTTGGTGTCGCTCATCGTAGTTTGACACTAAGGTATCTTGTCTCTTTGGGTGGAACTTACTTGGTGTTATGGGTCTCCCCCATTGATTTCAATTATGGTTGTGAAATTTGGAGTAATTGCTCTTTAATATATATATATATATATATACACACATATATATATATAGAGGTGGTTTCATTTACAAACCTCTCTTAAATTGCAAACTATGAAACCCATCCTACCACCATAGATAGATTAATTGATAGTGTAGATTAGATTAGGCTATAAATGGTAACAATGAAATTAAAAAAATTAATTTAATAAAACGTCAAACAAGAAAAGGGTAAATGTGTAATTTGACAATTAACTTAATAGTGGAAACCATTTAAAAACAAAGAAGATCATCATCTGAGTTCATCATCTGCGTTCATCATCATCATCTTCAGTTTTCATCTTCATCATCATCTTCAGTTTTCATCATCAATTGCATTCATCATCATCTTCAGTTTTCATCATCATCATCTGAGTTCATCATCGTCATCTTCAGTTTTCATCATCATCATCATCTGAGTTCATCATCGTCATCTTCAGTTTTCATGTTCATCATCATCATCTGCGTTCATCATCGTTGTTCATCATCGTCATCTTCAGTTTTCATCATCATCATCATCTCAGTTTTCATCATCATCATCTGAGTTCATCATCTGAGTTCATCATCTGCGTTCATCATCATCATCTGCGTTCATCATCATCATCTGCGTTCATCATCATCATCATCTTCAGTTCATCATCATCATCTGAGTTCATCATCGCCGTTCTTCATCATCATCTGCGTTCATCATCGTCATCTGCGTTCATCATCGTCGTTCATCATCGTCATCTTCAGTTTTCATCATCTCAGTTTTCAGTTTTCATCATCATCATCTGAGTTCATCATCTGCGTTCATCATCATCATCATCTGCGTTCATCATCATCATCTGAGTTCATCATCTGCGTTCATCATCATCATCTTCAGTTTTCATGTTTATCGTCATCTGCGTCCATGTTAACCCAACTGATATCGTCATCTAGGTCCGATATTGTTGATGTTGTTTCATCAAACATATTGTGGATCATCCAAAATTAAAACCCACTAAATCATAACTGGTATGATAACCGATTTTTTTACCATAAAAGTAGGGATTTAATTTGATTAAGAATCTAACATAATTAATTAATTGTAATTAATTCAGTTTCTATAATTAAACGGGTTAAATGAAAAAGACTGAATTACCCTTTATCATAAAATTAAAATTAAAAGGCTAGAAAAAATTTGATTGGTTAGTTGAGGTTTGTAAAGTTTTCAAATTAGTAATGGTTTTCTCATGATCCCTCCCCTATATATATATATATATATATATATATATATATATATATATATTCCTTGCATGTTGTTACTTGTTCAAGCTCACTAGGATTTTTGGCATGTTTGGTGTCGACGTGTATCTCAGGTTCTAGCGGAGCCGTTGCTAAGAAAGCTTAGGCGGGATAGTGTAAACTTGGGAGCGCCATAGTTGGAAGAAGTTACTTGTTTTAGAGATGACACCCTTTTTTGTAATCTTATTTCTATTGTAGAAACAAGATTAGATGGTTGTCATTTATTTCCGTTAAATTACTCTTCTAATTAAACAAGCATTTGTAATTCCCCATTTTTTGGAGGCACATGTTTTAGCATTTATATACCACTATTTCCGTGGTATGGAAGTTTTTTGTTTATCCCTATTTTTAGGGTTTTACAAGTTGGTATCAGAGCTTTAGTTTAAGTGAACTAGGTGTCAACTCTAGTGTACCTAGACTTAAGCGGTAAACTCTAGCATGAAATCTTTAACCTTGGGTAGAATCCAAAGGTGGGGAGAGTGTTAGGATCCACAAAATTACATTTGTTAATTGTAGTAATGATAAAAAAGATTCTTGTGTATGATATATATTCAAAATTTCATAGGGCCCATGTGATGGTGAATATATTAATGCGTGATCATGCTTGAATTTGTTGTTATGCTGATTGATAATTGTAGTAGAACGTTTTAAACCGTTAATCTTTGAAAGAATTAATCGGTATGGTATTTATCATGTGTGACAGACTGAAATGGCAATTACTCGTAGCCGACTTCAATCTTCACTGGAAGGCCACACCGTGACTGAATCAACGACCAACCGAACGAAACCGCGACAACTTTGCCTCCCCAATTCCGCCCCTATTGGGTGGGAGAGTAGAACAGATTCCCCGAACCAACATTGCTTCTAATGATCCTCTACTAACGGAGGTGACTCCCCAAACAGAGGTGCTAGACATGATGAAAGTCATGAACGCGACCATGGTTAAACAACAAGAATTGTTTATGAAGTTACTGGATGATAGGGATGCTAACCAACGCAGCACGAAACGATAAAAAATGTGCTTGTAGCGGGGTCCAGGGGTACTTCAGGTACAATCCCCACTGATGGACTAGTTACTGTGGAAACAAGGCAGACGGGAAGGACCTGTTCTTACAAGACATTTCTCTATTGCAAACCTCTGGAGTTTGCCGATTTCGATGATCCGGTGGCGTGTATGAACTGTATCAGAGAGATCGAACAAGACTTTAGAGCTTGTGAATGTGATGAGGTCCAGAAAGTGGAGTTTGGCTCTCAAATGCTCAGGGGTTCGGCTCTTACTTGGTGGAATGTGTTCACAGCAACTCTAGAGGGCTCAGTTTCGGCCAAAATAAAGTGGGATACCTTCAAGAAAAAAGTGTTGGAAGAGTACTGTAATGTGCAGGAAATGAACTGGATCGAGGAGGAATTTCGATCGTTGAAGAAAGGGAACTCGTCAGTAAGAGAGTACACCCGACTTTTCATGGAGAAGTTAAACTTGGTGGAGCATGTGGCTCCAATAGAGAAGGAGAAGATTAAGGCATACCTCAAGGGATTGTCGGTGCACATGATAGTTATGGTCCAAAACTTTAAGGCAACCACCTTGCGGGAAACCATAAAAGAGGCCAAGGTGATGGAGATTGTGTACGCCAAAGGAAGGGAGGAGAGAATTGTTGTGGGAGAGAAGAGAAAGTGGGAAGGGCCGGCTGCACCCACTCGTCAGTTTAAACCGTTTTCTAGGGGAAGGAATGTTGATCCCGACGTGAGGTGAGGTGGTGCCATCGGTGTAAGAGCAAGCATAGTGGCCCGTGCAACTCTAGGCCACACCCTAACCCCACCGAATGCACCAAGTGTGGGAAGAAGGATCATGCAATTCGAGACTACCCTATCCGAGGGTCGGTTTGTTTTGAGTGCCCGAAACCGGGGCACGTGAGAAGGGAATGCCCGAAGTTGATGGTGGGCAACCGGAATGCACCAAGAGGGATGACGGTAAAGAAAGAGAACCCTCCGAGGGCACCGAGCCGAGCATTCCAGATGACCGTCGAGGAGGCGAGGGAGACCGCTGACGTAATGACGGGTACGTTCCTCGTAAACTCCTTGCTTGCTCGTGTATTATTTGATTCGGGTGCAAACCGTTCTTTTGTGTCAAGCTCTTTTTGCAAGAAATTTTCCACCCCCACTAGTACCCTTCAGATGCCCTAATAGTAGAGGTAGCTAATGGGGAGCAAGTGTTAATTCGGGAGTGTTTCGACAATTGTACCTTGGAGATTGATGGAAATCCCTTTGAAGTGAATCTACTACCTATGGCGATAAGAGGTTTTGACATAGTAATAGGCATGGATTGGTTGATTGAGAACAAGGCCTATATCTTTTGCTCTAAGAAGATGATCCGGATACTGGTGTAAAATGGGAATGCGGTTACCGTATATGGGGAGAAAGGAAAAAGGACCACTTCGATAATCTCTTCATTGAAGGCATGAAAATTTCTATCAAAGGGATGGTCTTCGTATTTGGATTATATAGTGGACATGAAACCGGAGAAGAAAAGATTAGAGGATGTGGAAGTGGTGCGTCACTACCCGGACGATTTCCCGGAAGACCAACCCGGTTTTCCACTGGAACGCCAAGTGGAATTCCATATAGACCTCACTCCCCGAAGCGACCCCTATTGCTCGTGCTCCGTATCGGCTAGCTCCAACGGAAATGCAAGAGATGATGGGAAATTGCAAGAACTATTGAAGAAAGGATTCATAAGGTCAAGTTCGTCGCCTTGGAGAGCTCCGGTATTATTTGTGAAGAAAAAGGATGGATCTATGTGCATGTGTATCGATTATCGGGAGTTGAATAAGGTTACGGTTAAGAGCAAATACCCACTACCCCGAATTGATGATCTCTTTGACCACTGCAAGAAGCGGGGTGTTTCTCCAAGATTGATTTAAGGTATGGGTACCATCAAGTAAGAGTGAAGAAGGATGACATACCAAAGACAACTTTCCGGACAAGGTATGGACACTATGAATTCTTGGTGATGTTGTTTGATTTGAAGAACGCACCGACCGTGTTTATGGACTTGATGAATCGCGTATGTCGTTCTTTCTCGGACAAATCGGTAATAGTCTTTATCGACGATGTTTTGATCTACGCTAAATATGAGGCCGAGCATGGTCAACACTTGTGGGAAGTGTTAGAGGTCCTTCGAAAAGAGAGTTTGTTCGCTAAGTTATCGAAGTGTGAATTTTGGCTACAAGAAGTTCAATTATTGGACCACGTGGTGTCTAGGGATGGGGTAAAGGTGGACCCAGCAAAGGCTGAGGCGATGATGAATTGGGAACCACCCACGAGCCCAACGGAAATCGGAAGCTTCTTGGGTTTAGTCGAATACTCTAGACGATTTATTCAAGATTTCTCAAAGATTGTTGCGCCGCTTACTTTACTGACAAGGAAGAACGTTAAATTCGTATGGACCAACAATCAAGAGCAAGACTTCAAGACTCTCAAGAAGAAGTAGTTTGAAGCGCCAATCTTATCCTTACCCGAAGGATCGGACGACTTCGTGGTTTATAGTGACGCCTCCAAGATGGGACTTTGATGCGTGTTGATGCAAAATGGTAAGGTGATAGGTTATGCGTCACGACAACTTAAGGACCACGAGAAGAACTATCTGACTCATGATTTGGAATTGGCAGTTGTAGTTTTTGCCTTGAAATTGTGGTGACATTATTTGTATGGTATGAAATGCACCCTATTTACTGACCACAAAAGCCTCAAGTATATTTTTGATCAAAAAGAACTTAACATGCGTCAGCGGAGATGGCTTGAACTTTTGAAGGACTACGGTTGTGAACTACTTTACCACCCCGAGAAAGCCAATGTAGTGGCGGATGTTTTAAGTAGAAAGAGTTATGGAGGTGGGATTAAGCTAAACCTTAATAGAATCGACGTGGTTTCGAGTCTAATAGTAAGCATCAAGGCAAGTTAAGCGGAAGCACTCCAAGAAGAAAACCTCAAGGCTGCAGTCATGGTGAAGCAACGAGAATTGTTAATGGAATATAGTTGGGGTCAACTCTTCCAAGGCCGGATTTGGGTGCCAAAAATTGGTGGGATCCGTGAGTTACTTCTCGAGGAAACTCACAAATCATTATATTCTATTCATCATGGTAGTACGAAGATGTATAGAGATCTGAAGTTGAACTATTGGTGGCCGGTGATGAAGCTCGATGTAGCTAAGTATGTGGAAAAATGTGACATGTCTCCAAGTTAAGGCGCAACATCAAAAGCCATACGGGAGTTAACAGTCGTTGACGGTTCCGGAATGGAAATGGGACAACATCACAGTGGAATTCGTGACAAAGTTACCAAAGACATTGCGGGGCCACGATACTATTTGGGTAATAGTAGACCGGTTGACCAACAGCGCACACTTTTTAGCGATGCGTGAAACCTTTCCCTTGGACAAGCTAGCTAGGCTCTACATCAACGAGATCGTGTCAAGACATGGTGTGTCGTTATTATTGTGTCCGATAGAGATAGCCGATTCAATTCTAACTTTTGGGATAGTTTCCAAAAATAATTGGGGACGAAGGTTAAGCTAAGTACAACTTACCATCCCCAAACGGATGGTCAAAGCGAGAGGAAGATACAAACTCTTGAGGACATGTTGAGGTCGTGTGTCATCGACTTTGGAGGGAGTTGGGACACACACCTACCGTTGGTTGAGTTCGCGTATAACAATAGCTACCATTCTAGCCTTAAGGCCTCTCCGTTCGAAGCCTTGTACGGCTGAAGATGTAGGACTCCGGTTTGTTGGCTTGAAGCGGGAGAGAAACAATTCGTCGGACCGGAGATTGTGCAAGAGACCGCAGATAAGGTGAAAGAGATTCGAGAACGCTTGAAAGCGGCGCAAGACCGGCAAAAGAGTTATGCGGACAAGAAGAGTTGACCGGTTGAATTTCAAATGGGAGACCGAGTTATGTTGAAAGTGTCTCCTTAGAAAGGAATTATACGATTGGAAAGTGTGGGAAGCTTAGCCCCCGTTTCCTTGGACCATTCACTATTTTGGAAAAGAATGGGCTTCAAGCATACAAGCTAGATCTACCACCGGATATGAATGGAATCCATCCTACCTTCCACGTATGCTATCTACGGAAGTGTTTAGCTGAAGAAGAAAGTGTGATTCCGTTGATGGAAATTCGTTTGGACAATGGGAATCGTTGTGTAGAAGAACTGGAAGCTATTTTGGAGTCAAAGACGAAGAAATACGGCATAAGGAAGTGACGATGGTAAAGGTTCAATGGAAGCATCATCGTGGTGATAATGTGACTTGGGATTCTAAGGAATACATGAAGAAACGGTACCCACGTTTGTTTAGTTAAGGCATGATTTCGAGGACGAAATTCTTATTTAGGTGGGGAGGATTGTAACGCCCGTAAATTCACAATTGGTAAGATACTTCCGATAATTATAAATTGCTTGGAATATGCTAATTTCTAAATAGTTAGCTATGCTTAGACATCCTCCAACCTTATGACTTGCACAGTTGGCTTGGAGTAAGATTTTGGGCCTGGTGCACTTTCGGTACAATCCGTGTGAAAGCGATAGCGAGAGTGCCACTGGGCAAAATCGCGTGTCACTATCGCCGAGGTCCTATGAACTCTCGGTACATTTTTGGCGAGAGTTACCTATGGAACAATCGTTGGGCACAATCGCATGCATGCACCTTTGGGTATAAAACCCACAACTCCGACTTTCAACTCATTTTTCCTATCTTTTCTTGTTTGGAGCGATTTTTGGAGAGCATTTAAGAGCCTCTTCTCCCCCAAAACCTACCTCTTCATAAATGCAAGTCTAGATTTGGTTGGAAACACTTATTAGTCATCAAGGAATCATTTGGTAGCATTTATTGTGAAGTTCAAGTGCAAATCCAAGCTTTTGATTTGCAAGATTCATCTTCTTCAACTTTTAGAGCTTTTTACCATTTTCTAGGTTTTGATCTAAAAACCTAGATTGTGAGTTTTCTAACCCTTAACAAACTAGATACATGTCAATAACTTGTTATTTTGCTTTCCTATTTGTTTTTATGAAAACCCTAGTTTTTGACAAAAGAGTATTTGACATATTTGAGTGTATTCATGGTTTTGCTGTTGGAAAATACTATATTTACCAAGTCTTGAGTTGTTTGATAATATACATTGAGAAATGACGTCTGTTGGCTTGATTTCATGAATTTCCAAGTTAGGGTCTTAACCCAAGAGCTAAATATGTGTTCATATGATGGTTAAGTGTGTTCTCGGTAAGTTTGGTTTTATTTACTTGGCTTAATGGATATATGGACCTTGATATGGTATTGGTGGGTACTTAAATGTGATAAATATGTGTAACACCCTCAAAACTTGGAAAGAGCAACTAAATAAAATTTTCAATAATACATCGAAAAAGAACATAATTTTTTCCTATAAACCAATACTGGGATATCTTAATTTTAATTCTATGATTAACCTTAAACAATTTATAACCCAAGTCTTATTACAAAGACTAAATCCATATCGGGTGTTACTTAACCCAAGTAGAAATTGTTATTCCCAAGAATGAATGCGGAAGACTTCACTTAATCAACTCACTTCTCGAGCACACTACTAGCACCCATCTCTTCGCAGTATCACTAGAGCTACTCCCAACCTGAACATGTTACACATGCCGACAAATAAAAAAGGTTAGGCTAACGTCTAGTGAGTTCAAGAGTTTACAACATGATTTAAATAATTTGTTGAATTAAAGGTTGCAACTTGAATCATGATTTCCAAAAGAGTTTATGATGAGGATGTAAACGACTCATTTTCCAACGCACACAAAATCTATGAGAAAAGTTCCCAAAATGTATATAGCATTTTCCAAAATGAAATCCAATCCAAAACTCACTCAAAACGTGGATAAATCTATATTATGCAAAACACTCAACACGGATGAGACATAATACTCAACCCATAAATCATGGAAGAACAATACATATAAGTATAATACTTCACCGAAAACATGATACGAAACCCAATACCCACATGAGCATAAAATGGAATGAAGTCCAAATACCAAAAATATGGAAGTGACATGCTTCATTCAAACTTTAATATACGTGGTGGGAATTCCAATATTAAAGTCATCAATTGCAGTCAATCGCACAAGACCAGCGATAATAAAGCAAGGACATTATAATATCCAAAATAATGTTAACCGACAACGGTGGAGACCCGTATCGATTGTGAGTGGAGAAACACAAAAATATGTCACTCATACAACGTTAATCGTATGACACTTCACGACATGAAAGCCCAAGTATCCCTACGACTCCTTTCAAGTCACACCAAAGAGACAGCTGACCATAGCGAATATTACCATGAATAACACCAAAGGCCCGGCATAAGCGGGGTTACAACCATGGCATTGCCCCGACATGGCGGAGGTCATAAACGCCCATCAATCATGATAGCACAACCGGACTCAGCCCTCCTAGTATACCCTTGCAAGGTAAAGGTCATAAAACATGGGATCCGGTCAAATCCTGCAACACCCAGTAGACCATCAAATAAATACTGACTTACGTGTCTATGGATCCAATCCAACACAGTCTAAAATTACATGACTACACAAGAATGACTAAAGCACTCGATGTTGATCCAAACTCTCAGTGATTTGATAATGACCCTCTCTTGTATACTTAGTGAAAATTGTAAGTAAACAATATGTATCAGAGTTTCACTATCGCTGATAAGTACTAAGATCTTACAGTACCGCTGATAGGAACTCTCGCTCTTTAAATTAAGCATTCAGCGAAACTGTTCACCATTAATATTGAGTCTGTTCAGTCATTATGATGATCGCTGATAAGTTAGTTGTTTACTTATGATCCCTGAAGACAAGTTTCACGTCAACAGAGGTTCTACGCTAAAGTCGAAGATCAAGCTCAAGAACCAGCGACAAGTCTCCTAATGAACTAATGCGGATCAGCGAAGACTCAGATTTGTCCACTCAACGTGAAGTATCAAGTACAAGACTTCAGCTATCGCTGAACTTTATCATTTGCTGAATAGTAAATGATAATCGCTGAATCAACGAAAGCTGATCATGAAGTCCTCCGTACAAAGTACTTTTGTCTTAACCTCCCTTGCACGACTCCGTACGAAATGTCAGAAAAGAACCTCCGACTGTCTGAAATCGTAAAACCATTCTGATACTACACTGTTCATCCATGCGGCTACTAAGGTTGTCAACCAAGGTCAATGACATACAACCAACCAGCTGATGACACGTGTAAAGTGTATACTGACTTGCATTAAATGCATGCAGTATATAAAGAGATGAACCCACTTCATTTGAAGTAACTTGCTAACTCTAGACAAGTTCAATCTCTTATCTCAAGATAGGTTATTATTAGTAATTTCCTTATCTCTCTTAGTGCAAGAAACCTTAGTGTTCCAACTTGTTTAGATTTAGGTTTATCCTTAATCTTGTTTCTGCAACAAGCTGTAAATTGTTAATGATTTATCAATAAACAATTTAGAAAAGTAAAATCTGTGTGTTTGTATTCAACCCCCCCCCCCCCCCTTCTACAAACTTGTATAGGCCTTCGGGACCAACAAGTGGTATCAGAGCGGATTTGTTTAACCTCATAAACAAGATCTAATCTAAGATATTTCTCTTCCTTGCTATTATCTGAAAATGGCCACCAACACAAACACAAATTATGTAGACAATGGTTCTCTTGCTAAACCCCCTAGATTTTCCAAAGATAACTTCAACTTATGGAAAAATAGGATGACACTCTTCTTAGAAGGTGTAGACCCTACTATGCCTTACTATCTAGAAAATGGTCCATTCATCCCTGTAAGAATTGATGCTGCTGTTCCAGCCGCTGAGAATAGACCTACTATTCCAGAAAGGCTGGTACCTAAGGAAATCTTTCAATGGACTGACGAAGATAAGAAGAAAGTGGCTATAGATACAAAAGCTAGATCCATACTATCCATGGCTCTTCCTGACGAAGTCTACCATTCCGTCATGAATCTGAAAACATCAAAGGCCATGTGGGACACAATATGTGTTCAGTATGAAGGAACGTCTGAAGTCCAGGATTCAAGAAAGATCAACCTGGTAAGACAATACGAAAGCTTCATTTCTGGTAAGAATGAATCTCTCTCTGAAGTTCACCAACGTTTTAATTGTTTAATTATAGATCTGAAAACTGTTGGTAAGGAATATTCTAACTTTGAAGTACTGACAAAGTTTCTAGATTGATTACCTGAAAGCTGGGACAATTATGATATGTGTCTCAAGCTATCAAAGGATCTAAAATCAATGACCCGTTCAACCTTATATGGCACGTTGCTGAATCATGAGCAATCGAGCCATCTTAAGAAGAATCTTGTAAGAGATTCCAAAAGCACCCCTGTTGCTTTAATCTTAGAGGAACCTTCTACTCAGCGACCCTCGGTCACTATCACTGAGTTAGAAAGTAACTCTGAAAGGTCATCAGATTCTGATTTTTCAGATAATGATGAATCTTTGGCTCTCCTAACTAAGAAGTTCAGGAGATTTGCCAAAAAGAAAATGTTTAGAAAGAACAAACCTCTTTCCATAACTGACAAGCCTAGATCATCAGCTTTTGTTGATAAGGCTACTGCTACTTGTTTTAACTGCGAAAAGACAGGACATTTCGCTAACGAGTGCAGGTCAAAGAAAGTTTCTAGACCCTCAGCTTTTACAAAGAAACCCTTTGTTCCAAGAAATAAAGATGACAACTATTCAAAGCTGAAAGAAAAATATGCAAAGCTGAAAAGCTTTAAGAAGAAGAATAAAGGCCTGATGGCTGACTATGATTGGGCTGCTTCTGATGAAGAAGCATCATCATCTGACTCTGAAGATGATGAAGCAAATCTATGTCTTATGGCCAAGATTGAAGAAGAGGAAGAAAGTTCAGACATTCCCTCCACTTCAACATCTGCTATTCAGGTATCACCTTCTTTCTTTACCAATATTGCAAATATTGATGAAGCTGATAGTCTCCGTAAGATCGATCTCTTGACTAGAAGTTTATACGAAGCCATGAACGGCAAAACTGTGGTTGAAAACCAAAATCTTGATCTCGCTGAAAATCTTAAAAACTACCACCTTCAAATAGAAAAGCTTTCTAAAATTGAAGAAGATTTTAAAGATCAAGTATATTTAAATCAGCTAGTCAAAATCGAACGAGCAAAAGCTATCACTGCATTAAAGGCTGAAAAAGCTACTGTTGAAGGATGGTGTAATTCTTCAACAAAGATCACTGAGATAATAAAGTCTCAGATTCCCCTGAGTGATAAACGTGGTTTGGGTTACAAATATGAAACTCCAAAACCAACCACTGAGCGTTCAATGCTTAAATTTGGAACGTTCGTATCCTCAGTCGCTGATACTTCATCTTCTCAGTGCTCCTCGTCCGTTACACCAATCCCTGAGGAAACTCCTACCTCCTCAAAAGGCAAGGAGAAAATGGTTTATTCAAAACCTACCTCTGTCTTTAAAGACAAAGGTAAAGGAATTGTTATTTACCAGAATCCTCAGAAGGGTACCTTAGTACCAAAGTTGAATGCTTCTAAAGCTTCAGTGGCTCATCCCTCTGGATCAAGGAAGCAGATATCTGGATTTATTCAGCGATCTACTCCTAGACTCAGATTGGATGTCCTTGGTAAAAAATCTGAAGAACTGAATGTTCGTCCCATTTCTAAAGCCAATAGTTTACTTGGTGCTGGCATTTCTAATTTGAAATTAAAAGCTCAGCATTCAAATGGTCCTAGAACTACTTTTAGTTACAGGAAATGTTATCACTGTGGACTTACCGATCATATTGCTAGTAAGTGCCCCACAGCCACCAAAGCTGAAAAGATGGCTAAGGTGAAGATTTTCCCCAAGGCAAAGAAGACCAACCCTGGTACAAATCAGGTCAAAGTGAATCCTACCACTGAAGTTAAGAAATTAACCAAAGTGAAGAAAGACAAAGCTGAATCTTCAAATGCTGCGAAGACTGCTGAATTTTCCATTCCAACTACTTCCACTGACAAATGTGTATACATGGTAAAGTGGGTACCCAAGAAAAACTAATCTTCCTTCGTATTGCAGGTTAAGAAGGGTATCTGGTATCTCGATAGCGGATGCTCTAGACACATGACTGGAAAGAAAAGACTGCTCTCTGAATACAAGGAAGAGAAGGGTCCCTCTGTGACTTTCGGTGGAAATGGAAAAGGACTTACCCGAGGGTATGGTGTACTTTCAAATGGTACAACCTCCTTCAGAAGAGTCGCATATGTTGAAGGGCTGAAGCATAATCTTCTAAGCATCAGTCAGCTGTGTGACATGGATAACAAAGTAATCTTTACCAAGGAATCCTGCTTTGTCACTGACAAAAAGGAGAAGATAGCTCTCAGCGGTTATCGTTTGGAAAATGTTTATGTAATAAACATGGACTCAACAACCACTGAGAACTCCTGTTTCTTCTCAAAGGCCTCATCTGATGTCAACTGGCTATGGCATAAGAGGCTATCTCATCTAAATTTCAAGACACTGAACACTCTTTCTTCAAAAGAGTTAGTCACTGGTCTACCTCAGCATTCATACGCCAAAGAGTCGTTATGTTCAGCGTGTGAAAAAGGGAAGCAGACCAAAGAAAGCTTTAAGTCAAAGCAAGTTTCTTCAGTGTCATCTCCTCTACAACTACTCCATATGGATTTGTTTGGCCCTGTTAACAAACAATCCATCGCTGGAAAGAAATATACGCTGGTCATAGTTGATGAATTCTCTCGCTTCTCTTGGGTAATGTTTCTCCGTTCTAAGAGTGACACCCCTGAAGAACTCATCAATTTTGTTCGGAAGATGGAAACCCTGAACAATCTGACCGTTCGCTCAATAAGGAGTGATCATGGGACTGAATTCAAAAACAGTTCTCTTGATTCCTTCCTTGAGAGTAAGGGTATTTCTCACAACTTTTCTTCAGTGAGAACACCGCAACAAAATGGAGTCGCTGAAAGAAGAAATAGAACAATTATTGAAGCTGCACGTTCAATGCTCAGCGATTCTCACCTGCCTACTCAGTTTTGGGCAGAAGCTGTCAACACTGCTTGTTTTACGCAAAACAGGTCGCTGATAGTCAAAAGATTCAAAAAGACAGCCTATGAACTTTTTCATGGGAGAAAGCCTTCAATCAGCTTTCTTCACATCTTTGGATGTCAGTGTTTTATACTGAACAACAGAGATGCTCTTGGAAAGTTTGATCCTAAGGCTGATGATGGAATCTTTCTTGGATACTCCTCAGTTTCCAAAGCCTTCAGAGTCTTCAATCGTAGAAGACAAACTGTAGAAGAAACTATTCACGTCACGTTTGACGAATCCCGTTCAGCGAACTCTAAACCGTCCGCTGATACTGAAGAACTGAATCAATGGATGTTTTCTCATCTTGGTGATTCAGAAGTTATTCCCACTAATGCTCATCCAGTAGAAGATGATAGTCCTATCATTCCAAATATGCAGAACAGTGAAGCTGAAACTTCTTGGGTCTCAGCTGTTCCTATAAACACTATACCTAACGCTGAACCAAATGTCTCAGACATTCCATCTACTTCTCAGCAATCAGTGAATATAATGACAACTGCATCCATTCCTCTCTTGGCTGGCACTCCTGACGTCGCTGAAGCTTCATCTTCAGCTCCTCCAGTTCAAGTTGAGTCAGTGTCTCACGCTCCGGCTCAGCGATGGACTATA
This sequence comes from Saussurea involucrata, assembly GCA_033807775.1. Lineage (NCBI taxonomy): Eukaryota > Viridiplantae > Streptophyta > Magnoliopsida > Asterales > Asteraceae > Saussurea > Saussurea involucrata. The sequence continues at coordinate 79,255,807 of CM066327.1, forward strand.
AATCATCCAATTGATCAAATTCTTGGTGATCCAAACGCTGGGATTCAGACTCGACGAAGTGCAGGTAATATTTGTTTATTTGTAAATTTTATTTCACTAACTGAACCAAAGAAAGTAGATGATGCCCTCAAAGATCCAAACTGGGTCAGCGCCATGCAAGAAGAGCTGACTGAATTCGAAAGAAACAAAGTTTGGAAACTTGTTCAGAGACCAACTGATAAAACAGTAATAGGCACTAAATGGGTCTATCGAAATAAGTTGGACGAACATGGTACTGTAACCCGCAACAAAGCTCGACTTGTTGCTCAGGGATACAGACAAGAGGAAGGTATAGATTATGACGAAACATTTGCTCCAGTAGCAAGACTTGAATCTATTCGTCTATTCTTAGCATATGCTGTACACAAAAACTTCAAAGTACATCAGATGGATGTTAAGTCAGCGTTTCTAAATGGAAAGCTGAATGAAGAAGTGTATGTGGAACAACCTCCAGGATTCTCAGATTCTAAGCGTCCAGGTTATGTTTATAAACTGGATAAGGCACTTTATGGCTTGAAGCAAGCTCCTCGTGCATGGTATGACACTCTTTCTACTTATATCCATATTGAAAAATTTGAGCGAGGTAAGATTGACAAAACTTTATTTTTTAGAAAAGTGAAAGGTCATATCATTCTAGTTCAAATATATGTTGATGACATTATATTTGGTTCTACTAACCCTGAGCTTTGTACTCGTTTCACTGATAGAATGAAAGATGGGTATAAAATGAGCATGATGGGTGAACTAACATATTTCCTTGGTCTTCAGATTAAGCAAACTGAGAAAGGAACTTTCATTAATCAGGGAAAATATGTTAAAGATATGCTGAAGAAATTCGACTTAACTGAAAGTTCAGCTATGAAAACCCCTATGGCACCACCGCTGACACTTGATAAAGACACTAAGGGTGTTCCTGTCAATGTCACGTTGTACCGTGGGATGATCGGCTCTCTATTGTATCTAACAGCTAGCCGACCCGATATTATGTTTGCAACATGCTTGTGTGCACGATATCAAGCTGAACCTAAGATATCTCATATGAAAGTTGTAAAGCGAATCTTTCGATATCTTAAGGGTACATCGAATCTAGGTCTTTGGTATCCCAAAGATTCAGGATTCGATCTAACCGCCTATTCAGATAGTGATTTTGCAGGTTGCAAAATGGATAGGAAAAGCACCACAGGAGGATGTCAGCTCCTGGGTGGAAAGCTGGTAAGTTGGACAAGTAAAAAGCAAAATTCAGTGTCCACTTCCACAGCTGAAGCTGAATATGTAGCTGCTGGAAGCTGTTGTTCTCAAGTCTTGTGGATGAGAAATCAGCTACTAGACTATGATCTTCAGCTCTCCAAAATTCCAATCTATTGCGACAGCACAAGTGCCATCGCTATAGCAAACAATCCAGTACTACACTCAAAGACCAAACATATAGAAATCAGATATCATTTTATCAGAGATCATGTGATGAATGGTGATATAGAACTTCATTTTATCCCAACTGATTATCAGTTAGCTGACTTATTTACCAAACCTCTTGATGAGACAAGATTCAACTTTCTCATCAGCGAGCTTGGAATGCTGAACTTTGAAGGATAAAATCTTCAGCGGTTCACATTGATCAGCGAAAGGATAAAATCAACTTGTATAACCCATTCTATCATCTTCTCTCTGAATAAACTTGATTCACTGATATCAAGGTATGTTCTCTCTCTCTCTGACAATCGCATGAAAATGCAAGATTTCAAAACAAAATGCATCGCTGAATATCTCTTCCTTAACAGCGATATTTTGAAATTTCTTAAAACCTTCACTGAATATTTTCATTCAGTGCTTCATGTTTTAAATAGTATCTCTGAGTTTTTCAAAACCTCAGAGACAGCCAAGAATATGAAAGGACAGTTGTGACGTCATTACAACGGATAAAACCCCGGCACGTTTTCTCTTCCTGACACACATTTGCACGTCTCGTTCAAACTTCCAATCAAATGTAAACACGTGTCCGTGTCATGATGAAAATCTTTTCCCGCTCAAGATTCTCTTTCTAAAATCTCTATATAAACAAATTCTTTGTTTATATTTTTCTTTTACGCGATCAATCTTCCTCCGCAAGAAATAATTCACTGTTGCATTTGTGATTTCAAAAACTTCAAGAACTGTTCATCATCTTCTTCATCAAACATCAAGGTTAATATGTTCTTATTTATTACCGAATGCGTATAACTTGTTTCCGATCTTCTCAATGTTTTAACAAGATCAAACAAACGAACTTCGTAAAATGAAATCATTTTCTTTCGTGGTTTTATGAACACAACCATTTCATGGTTGTTCTTCAAGTTTAAATGCAAAATCTTAAACTTGTTCTTCATTCGTTTCCAGAATCTATTTCTTCATAGAAAACTGGAAAACAAGAAAATGGGTCTTACATTTCGTTTCAAAAATCAAGAAAAACCCTAATCTTCATTAAGATATTTTGTCTGAATGAAATGGACAAAATTCGAACCATCTTAATGGAAAATTTTTCCATATTAAGATTATTCTTATTTGTTAATCTTTGGTTGAACTGATAATACAGGAAATGGCAACGTCTAACATTCCTACTACCGCTGAGAACATCTCTACTGACTCTGAGGAAATGAAAATCATCAAGGCTCCTCAGGTTAAGTTAACTCTGGATCAACTAGACTGGACTAAGATAAACAACCTTTCTGCGCTTCTCGAGTTTCCTCCTCGAAAGCAAGTCACACATCTGACAGATGCTGTGAATTTCCTGAAGAAATCAAAAATGCCCAGCGAGATGAACTTCATCTTCGCTCACCTTATCAGCTGCATGACTGCCAAGACCGGCTCTTCTGATCAAGCCGCTCAACCTCAGCAAGCTATGGGATACGCTCTGCTGAAAGGTCTACACATTGACTGGCATCTCTCATCTATGATGACTTGCTGCAAAGAGTGGACTCTGCCGCTGACAGGCCTGCATGGGTTCCCTACCCCCAATTCATCAGCGCTATCTTTCAATATGGCCTGAAGGACATCTACCCGCAAGAGGGCGATCTGAAACTCTCTCAGATTGGCCCTAAGGTACTCGACTACAAACCTGTTGAAAATGAGGTACGTCTTTCTACCCTCTTAACTCTTCTCAACCCTTCTTCTTCTACTTCTGTGGCTCCTTCAGCGACAATATCCATCGCTGATACCCTGGCCACAAAATCCTCTCCTAAGAAAAGGAAACATTCATCTACCTCACTTGATTCTAAAAGGATCAAGAAAACAAAGGAGCAACCCCAGCAATCTCATGCTGAAGACTCCTCAGCTCTTTCTGCAGAGCTGAAGGAACGTTCAGTGGTACGCTCTGCCACACCTGAATAAGCCATCCCTTTTATCCCAACTTCAGCGTCTCTAAAAGCTGAGGTTACAAACTTGGAACCTACCCAACCTCCTTCAGTCTCTCAAAAGACTGATGAAGTGATTGTCAGTGAATCCAACGCTGGACTCATAACCCAACCCCCATTCTTATCCTTCGCTCCTCCCTCCACTCATTTGGTCTCTACTCCAGATCTAACTGGCGCTGCCATCATTTCCTCGGAACCTAAAGCTGATTCTCCAGGAATGATGAAGACAGGACCTGCAGAAAAATCCATGGGCACCTTTGAAGATGACATAGAACTTTACTCAGGAACCCGTGATTTCGATGAATTCACCAATCCTCCTGTAGGTAAACAACAACCCATAAACACTGTGATTAAACCCCAAACTTCTGAGCTTTCCTCTGTTCACAAGTTTTTATATGTTACAGGTCCTAATTTGGGAGATATCAACGCCTCTCTGAAGTCCGTGGAGACAAAGTTGACAGGTCTCACCACTACTCTCTCCAATAACTCTACAGCTGTAACAAACGCTGGAGAGAATCTGAACAAGCTGATAACGGTGGTAGAGAAGAAGGCTTCCACAGATGACTTGAAGCAGGTTGATAAAACTCTCAGCGACTTCGCCAAGGTGCTCGCTGATATCTACACAGACTACACCTCTCTCAAAAATTCAGTTTCATCCATGTCCAGCGAGGTAACAACGCTGAAGACATCGGTTGGAACACTAGAGGGAGATATGTCTGCTGTGAAGACAAATGTCAACACTCTGACGACTGACTTAAGCTCAGTAAAGACTGACGTTGGTTCGATGAAGACTATGATTGAACAGCTGCTGCACAAGGCGAATACTCCTGCTCCTGCCCTTGTCCCTGATTCTGAACATTTTATAGCGGCAGATCGCATTGAGCTCGGGAAGATCAATCCTGCTATTTCTGGCCTTGAAGACAGATTAGCAAAGATTGAAGTTTGTGTAGGTCTCTCTGGCCAAGAAGACAGAGAACCTACCAACGCTGCTGAATCTAGCCATTCCTCCCCCAGTCATCATGAAAAAAAGGGGGAGAAGAGCGCTGAAGACCTCGCCAAGAGCGCTGAAGACCTTTCCCATGATGAATCTATCAGGGGAGAGAAGACGAATACTGAAGAAACCATCGCTGGACCTCAGGGAGATGAAAACCCTGAGGAAACCGAGAAGCTCGCCTATGTATCTGAGGGGGAGCAACTCGAAGAAGAAGCTGAGAAAACTGAATCCGAAGCAGAAGATGATGAAGCCGTCGACATCCCTGATGATGAACCATCTTCTTCTCCAAAGAATGATGATGATGATGATGATGATGATGACGAAGATGACGATGACGATGACTTCTTTATCGTCAAACCTGCTCCGAAGATCAAAGCTCTTAAGGGAATCTCGATAAATGAACCTTCAGGGGAGCGAACAAAGACAAAGCCCTCAGCCTCTGGAGCTGAGAAAGGCAAAGGCAAAAGCGTCGCTGAAGATGACAATCTGATGATCTTGCTTGAAAAGCCGGTTTGTCAGGTATGATAAACATCTCTCCATCCCTCCTCTATCATACCTATCAGTTCAACTACCCAAGCCTATACCCTTGAACCAATTCTCTCTATCTGATTTTACCCAAGTTCTTACTCGTAAGATCGCTGTGTTTTAGCTAGTCCTCTCCCCTGTTTGAGGATATCGCTGAAGGCTCCACAACTGCGACTTCACCAATAATACCAGCTGCTGCTGAAGAAATAATCCCAGTCTTAGATTTAATCTCTGAGACTGATGAACCAGAAGAACAGCTACTCTCGCACAATCGCAGACCTTCCTTAGCTCCTCAAAAGCTAAGTGAAGAGGATCAGAAAAGAAGAGAGGAAATAATAAAGCGCTTCGAGGATCAGCGAATCATTCTGAGGCGTGATCAACTTCTTCAGTTCCTCCAAAGTTCAGAATTTCTAAAGCTGAATACCAGGAACACCTCAGAGCTGAACGCCTACTCGCTGAAAGAAAGGAAGCTGAAGAAAAAGACAGAGAATACGCCATCAAACTTACTCAACGATCAATAAAAGACCCCAAGCTGAAAAGAGTTCCCATTGATGTTCAACGTCAGCTATGGGATATTCTCTCAATGCTTGACACCTCTCTACCACCTGGAGAAACATTCATTCCTGGCACAGTTGTAAGTGATCCCTATGGTATATTCTTTTTAGACTACTATGGAAATCATCACTTTCAACGTATCTCTGAGCTAGACATCGCTCCCATCGAACAACTCAGAGATCTCGTATACTGGTGTGAAGTCAGACGCAACATCAAAGCTAGACACCTGAAGCCCTTGATTTTTGAAGCAGCTCTGAAGAAAAAGAATCAAGGAGAAGATGTCCCTGACTGGATGATCCCCACATCAAAGACCCTTGATGAACTTCTCATTAAGGAAGAACCTTTATAAGCTGATATGATCGCCTTTTCTCTATTGTATCAGTTATTCTTCTGTACTTGTAATTTATTTCGCTCGTACTTGTAATCTTTCCATTTCTCTTTGTAACCTGATTCAAAGTTTTAAAGAAAGATTTCAGCGAATGTACTTTACTCCATCAGTACTGAAAAGATCCCAGATAACAGTAAAAGGGACAAATATTTTATGAGTTCTTTTTATCCTTATGTTTTCATTAAATAGCAATTTTCTTTGTTGCTATGTCATAATCAAATAGGGGGAGATTGTTGATCCAAACCCTCAGTGATTTGATAATGACCCTCTCTGGTATACTTAGTGAAAATTGTAAGTAAACAATATGTATCAGAGTTTCACTATCGCTGATAAGTACTAAGATCTTACAGTACCGCTGATAGGAACTCTCGCTCTTTAAATTAAACATTCAGCGAAACTGTTCACCATTAATACTGAGTCTGTTCAGTCATTATGATGATCGTTGATAAGTTAGTTGTTTACTTATGATCCCTGAAGACAAGTTTCACCTCAACAGAGGTTCTACGCTAAAGTCAAAGATCAAGCTCAAGAACCAGCGACAAGTCTCCTAATGAACTGATGCGGATCAGCGAAGACTCAGATTTGTCCACTCAACGTGAAGTATCAAGTACAAGACTTCAGCTATCGCTGAACTTTATCATTTGCTGAATAGTAAATGATAATCGCTGAATCAACGAAAGCTGATCATGAAGTCCTCCGTACAAAGTACTTTTGTCTTAACCTCCCTTGCACGACTCCGTACGAAATGTCAGAAAAGAACCTCCGACTGTCTGAAATCGTACAACCATTCTGATACTACACTGTTCATCCATGCAGCTACTAAGGTTGTCAACCAAGGTCAATGACATACAACCAACTAGCTGATGACACGTGTAAAGTGTATACTGACTTGCATTAAATGCATGCAGTATATAAAGAGATGAACCCACTTCATTTGAAGTAACTTGCTAACTCTGGACAAGTTCAATCTCTTATCTCAAGATAGGTTATTATTAGTAATTTCCTTATCTCTCTTAGTGCAAGAAACCTTAGTGTTCCAACTTGTTTAGATTTAGGTTTATCCTTAATCTTGTTTCTGCAACAATGTAACGTCCCAAAAATTACAAGCAAATTTGAATTTTTAAATAAACATTTCATTTATAACAACTCATTAAATGATCCCAACGTTTCGTTTGCAAACTCATAATTAATATCTTCATAATAAAAACCAGCAGAATAATCGTTTAATTATTAAAAACCATAAAGCAACCAGCTCTCCTCGCGCGTCAGTGTGTACTCGTCACGCCTTGGAGCCGCCCGTACCTGAAACCACAAACTATTGGGAAAGGGTAAGCACGAAGCTTAGTGAATTCAATCCTTACATAGGATCGCAATTATATCGGTATCACCTTTAACATACCAGCACATACATTTCTTGGAACATCCATCAAGAAAACATATTACTAACAATAATAAACATTATGCTCCTTGGAACCACCATCAAGAAGACATAATCACAAATACTAAACATTATGCTCCTTGGAACCACCATCAAGGAAACATAATCACCAATAATAAACATTATGCTCCTTGGAACAACCATCAAGGAAACATAATCACCAATAATAAACATTATGCTCCTTGGAACAACCATCAAGGAAACATAATCACAAATAATAAACTAAAACACACACTCCTTGGAACCACCATCAAGGAGCGGCCTCAAGCTTCTCGGAACAACCCTCAAGAAGATATAAAATAAACATTATGCTACTTGGAACTACCATCAAGAAGCACATCAAATACAATCTAGCATATACACACAAATACATAAGTAATCCATACCACACCCATATCAACAAACAATCATAATCATCACATACAACCATAGCAACACAGATATAATCCCCATCCTATATAGTGAGAGAACTCACCTCGAACGCAAACTTGTAGCCCTAACCGCAATGCGAACCGGTCAACACCCAATCACCTTTTTCCACCTAAACAAACGTTAACAATTATCAAAATGACACCCCCAAACCAAGGCCACGACTATTAGCTTTAAAACGCATAACTTCCAGTTTTTACTCTCAACACGCAGGTCTGTTCGGGACCTGTTTAACCCCTCAAAAATTGATTAAACCAGAAATATTTTTCCATAAACACAAAGTCCCATGTCTTAGGGTTCCAGGGACATATCGCACGCGCTCTAACGATTTTTCTACAATTTATTATGGATTTTACAAAACTGGTTAACTGCACAGTGAAAAACAGCACCTTTCGATATAAAACAGCAGTTTGACACTAGCTACGGTCCGAACTGGTTTTTCCGTAAAACATAAGAAACTTACTAGACTCAGAATGGGAACTTTTGGCACCGGTTCCACCCCAATCCGAGTTACGAGTAAAAAGTTATGACCAAAACAAAACAGCAGCAGAAAACGACGATTTTACATGAAATGACAAACTGCTGTAAAACGACCACTTTTTCACCTAGCTAGAAGCCGAACCGGATTTCCGCCAAAACACGGAAAATGTGCCCGACCCAGAACGTGAACCGTTGGCACCAATTTCGGCTCAATCCGAGTTACGACGAGAAAGTTATGCGCGAAATAAAAACTGGACAGAACCATAATATTCACATAAAATGACGATTTGTAAACGGTTACGCGGTTACGGTTACGGGTTAGAGTTTTGCGATTAAACCAACGATCGGGATACGAGTTCTAAACAACACCCGGCACCCCCTACTGCCACCTCCGGCAGCGGTGGTCGCCGGCGACGGCGGCCGTTTTCCGGCAGCGAATACACACACACGCACACCATCCTCACCACCCTCTCGCACCACCTTCCTCCTCTCTCTCGATCGCCATAAACGCACACACACCTACACTCGCCCACACACACACAGCCACCGCCGTCCACCCACGGCCACCGCAGCGGCGGCGTGCGGCGGTGGTCGTTTCGCCGGAAGAACGAAAAGGAAAAAGGAAAGAAACGAGACGAACGAGAGAGCTACTTACCTTACGACGACGTCTCACAACCGAACTTCTCTCTCTCGATTCCTCCGACGATCCAGGTGTGGCGACCTCCGGCGACAGCAGCAGCGGCGGCGAAGGGTGGCTGCCGCTGCGTTCTTTCTTCCTCTTCTCTCTTCTTTCTCGCGATCTCACTCTTCTCTTTCTCTTTTGCGGCCGGCCGAACACACCAAGGGGAGGGGTAGCCGTAGGTTTTCCTTATGGTTTCTATTTGATTTCTTTGTTTTCCTTGCCAATCACGCCACAAACACACAAGCCACAAATATGGAATTGGTTTAAGAAAAATCATGGGCCGAAATATAGTTTAAGTTTTGGCCCTTGACACAAATGGTCCCTCAACTTAACTTTCTCGCAACTAACCAAAATTCCGACCTTTTTTTTTTCGATTGGGTCTAACTCGACTAACCCCGTTAACGGAAACCACCTTAAATCAAACTTAAAAGAAAAGAATTAATAAAAGAAATTACATACCGGGACATGGGCTTTACAACTCTCCCCCACTTGGATTAGACTTCGTCCTCGAAGACTAGACCGGCAAATACTCGGAATAGTTCTCGCTCATCTCAACCTCAGGTTCCTAAGTCCACTTGAAATCCCTTCTAAAACTTCTCGAACACTTTTCTAACTAACGTACTCCTTCTAGGACACTGGGATTATGATCGGGAGAACACCCCAACAATTGGAATCATTCCTAGCCAAGCGACTTCGGTTGTCCCTCAACCTTAGATATTCCATACATCCCGAGTCAAATCTCAAGCTCTAACCACTCTAAAGTTGCCCACCAGTTTACCCAACTGGATACTCGGATCCGATCATTCCTACCATTAACCATCGATTAACTCCTACGAATTCTGATAGACTCCAAAGATTTTCAATAAATTATATTAACAAAACATCGACCCCCTGCCGAACATCGGTCCAATCGATTACAATAACAAACATCAGCCACCCGCCGAACATCGGTCCAACCGATTACAATAACAAACATCGGCCACCCGCCGAACATCGGTCCAACCGATTACAATAAATCACATAAGCGTGGTATTATCCCAGACACTAACACAAATAGATATCCCCTACAATCAAGTCAACTAACACACACGTAGGTCATTCCCTTAACCGATACTACCCTGCCTACATTACCAACACGCGTGGAATACCCAACCTCTCACCGTCGACGTATCCCCCACACTCGCTCTACAAAGCTAATTTCTCTGAACCGAGGATACACCTCGACGCCTACCTCTCAGGTAACGCCTCAAGGCCCCTCACATCGGAATTACCTCTCAGGTAAGTGCCCACAACTATATCCTCCTAGCACCTACTAGAAAGCCTAGGCTATAACACCTGAACACCGGGGTCTCACCCCGAGATACCCAACCGACCACTACCAGCGACTGACTAACGTGCCTAAGGATCCAAAGCAAAACAGCCTTCCCACAAGTGCCTATCCCGGATTGTCTCCTTCACCCAAACGTGTAAATACTCGACGTGCAATGAATGCCAAACGGTGCGACAAAACAATTCATCAACAAGACTCCACCTCGAGTCATTAAAACCGGGCAATTAGCCCATGACTAACTCCAAGTCAAAACCGAGCAAAATGCTCCACGCTTGCTAGACCCATAAGTCGGTCAAAAACGCGTTTAAATAAAGTCTAAGCAAGCAATACTCTAAAATCAACATTAGTCCCAAACTCAACACGAGTTAAACAAAAGAGTTTCCCAAAAGGACTCACACCCTTAAAATTCTCAAAACGACACATAACACTTATAAGCGTACTTCCCAAATGGTTTACAAAATCATTTACAAAATATTTTCAACGTCAAGATTTTTTTTTTCATTTCAAAAAGACCGTAAGCAATAAAACTACTATTACCAGGTCGGTAGTTACGCAAAAATGGACACGCTCGTCCCACATATGAAAATCATGTTTAAAAAAAATCATTTCATTGCAGCTTAGTTTACTCACAAAACGTAAAGCGAAATAAATAATTCCTTTGTAAGTGAACCGTCACGGTTCTAGTATGAATTGACTCATGACATGTAATTCAAGTAACCGTTCGACCTTACACCGGGTGCGACAAAAGTGTGCACATAATTTCAAAATCAGTTCCACGACATTTGACCCCAAAAATTCCTCCTTTTCAACATAAAATGTCGTGGCACAGGGTTCACCAACAAATCTTACGCGCGTCGGCTAGTCATACAAAACGATGAAATGGTTTACAAATATACTTTTGTTAAAACACAACTGTCTCGTGTAAGTTTCAAACTTGAAATTAAAAACCAATCTGTTTTCATCATTTGAAAATATCGACTAAAACCTCATAAAATCTCAAGAGGTGGGGTTCTTTAAATTGATTTCCAAGATTTCCCCAAATGGTCACATAAACAAATAAAATATGCACCTCGTGAAATTAAACCCACACGACTCAACACACCGTAAAACAAAACTTATTTTAATCAAATCGCTCAAATAGCTTTAAACAGACATCGTAGAATGTAACTTTCCGTCTCAACTCTAACATATGTGGAGGAGTTCCAATGTTAAAGTCACAAGCCGTAGTCACTTGCCCAACATTTTAAATACCACAAAACACGGATATCATCTTATCCGAAAGAACCGTTGGAAAAATAACGAAATGAGACAAATTCTAACAAAGTTTGCACTCCCGTGATAAAACGATTTCATACACTTTCAAAACCATATTTCAAAATCTTGTGTGTGTGCTGAACATTTCCCAGGGTTTCGAAATACAATCCATATAAGGATCGGAACACAAGGATTAATTAGTGCAATCCTATTTTCAAAATAAAACTTTGTGCATGACTCAGTCGGCATTCCACGTCTCGACTCATACTCCTTCAAACCTTCCCAATCCACTATCGTCCTCCGGACATTTAAACCTCTTAGGGCAAGATGGGAAATTACGTCACATAATCCCTACGATTTTTCCTCAATTCAAGGTCTGCTCTATAGGCCTATGACTCTAGCACAACCTTCCATCTTGGCCCGACATGATCTACTTACCACAAACATCGTCGACATCGTCACTCAAAGTGACTAATACTAGGATCGTCCTTCTATTCCAACGACTACGGGATTAGATCCTTCACCACTACCCTCAACGATCATTACATCTAAGCAAGTCAAGTACACACATGTACCAGTGGATCTACTATAGTTGTCTCTCCTCGTGACAGCTATTCTGGGTAGATAATACAACGCGTTATTAGCACATAACAACGCACACTAACAACACTCACGCCCTAACTCCTTGGATTCCTCGTGACTTCCCCGACTCGAGCATTGATCCTGTGCTTCCGGTAGTAGGAGCTCTACTACTACCTTCCACACCTATCATCACTCGTTCCGAGTCCCATCCCAAGGGTCCAAGTAGTTTCTCGCTGAAACTATACACATAATACAATTAATCCACACATGCCAGTTCAAGAACATATCCTAAACAGGCAAACTCATACAACTACTGTATATATAAAACCATCGGTCACCCCGATCATACAACAACAGTTATATATATAATAAACCATATGCCCGCACCAGCATATATATACACCCACTCTTTCTAGCTCTCTAGGAATTTCACCCTATTCCACTACCCTTGCTATGACGAAGTTCCCACTGGCCCTGACGAGTCGCTTCGCGAATGCACAGTCGCATACAGTGTAAAACCAGATAGACTTTTGAATATAAGATTCTATCCTACAACGGTTGGACTCAAACAAGAGATGCGCAATAGGACTAAATCCGGCATTCTAAGGCTATTCGGTTCCTACCGCCTACGGCCTATAGTGCATTCACTCAACAACCTATCGAGGCTAGCATAAACTCTGTTTAGCAAGCAACAAACATGCAATACAGTGTAATAAGCACCCAACAATCTGACATACATACTCCTATGTTCTAGAAAGCAATCTAGCACACATACTCATACGTAAGCACCCTTCCCAGCTCTCTAGGAATTTCATCTCATCTCACTTCCCTTGCTACTACCTAATCCCTACTAATTATAACGAGTGACCTCGCGAATACCCGATGCTATGCAGTGCGAAATAAATAGACATTCGAATACAAGATTCTGTCCTAGAACGGTTGGACTCAAACAAGAGCTGCGCAATAGAACTAAATCAAATATTCTAAGGCTATAAATCTCTTACTGCATACAACCTAAAGGGCATCCACTTAGTAACCTATCATAATTAGCATAAATTCCTAATAGCAAGCAGTACCACATACAGCATAGTGTCCACATCAGGCAATCTAGCATGCATACTCTATGATCTAGAAAGCAATAAAACACTAAGTACTGTACCTTTCCCCTTTGGCTCCGGCTGACTGTACACACTGCGCCTCCGATCACCGTTTCTCAAACGGATTTTTCCTTCTTTTTATTTCCCAAAAACTTTAAAGAAAATTTTTATAGCCGCAAACTTGAGATCAAACACACCGGAATGCGTTTGATTCACTCAAGCCGTGCTCTGATACCAAGTTGTAACGTCCCAAAAATTACAAGCAAATTTGAATTTTTAAATAAACATTTCATTTATAACAACTCATTAAATGATCCCAACGTTTCGTTTGCAAACTCATAATTAATATCTTCATAATAAAAACCAGCGGAATAATCGTTTAATTATTAAAAACCATAAAGCAACCAGCTCTCCTCGCGCGTCAGTGTGTACTCGTCACGCCTTGGAGCCGCCCGTACCTGAAACCACAAACTATTGGGAAAGGGTAAGCACGAAGCTTAGTGAATTCAATCCTTACATAGGATCGCAATTATATCGGTATCACCTTTAACATACCAGCACATACATTTCTTGGAACATCCATCAAGAAAACATATTACTAACAATAATAAACATTATGCTCCTTGGAACCACCATCAAGAAGACATAATCACAAATACTAAACATTATGCTCCTTGGAACCACCATCAAGGAAACATAATCACCAATAATAAACATTATGCTCCTTGGAACAACCATCAAGGAAACATAATCACCAATAATAAACATTATGCTCCTTGGAACAACCATCAAGGAAACATAATCACAAATAATAAACTAAAACACACACTCCTTGGAACCACCATCAAGGAGCGGCCTCAAGCTTCTCGGAACAACCCTCAAGAAGATATAAAATAAACATTATGCTACTTGGAACTACCATCAAGAAGCACATCAAATACAATCTAGCATATACACACAAATACATAAGTAATCCATACCACACCCATATCAACAAACAATCATAATCATCACATACAACCATAGCAACACAGATATAATCCCCATCCTATATAGTGAGAGAACTCACCTCGAACGCAAACTTGTAGCCCTAACCGCAATGCGAACCGGTCAACACCCAATCACCTTTTTCCACCTAAACAAACGTTAACAATTGTCAAAATGACACCCCCAAACCAAGGCCACGACTATTAGCTTTAAAACGCATAACTTCCAGTTTTTACTCTCAACACGCAGGTCTGTTCGGGACCTGTTTAACCCCTCAAAAATTGATTAAACCAGAAATATTTTTCCATAAACACAAAGTCCCATGTCTTAGGGTTCCAGGGACATATCGCACGCGCTCTAACGATTTTTCTACAATTTATTATGGATTTTACAAAACTGGTTAACTGCACAGTGAAAAACAGCACCTTTCGATATAAAACAGCAGTTTGACACTAGCTACAGTCCGAACTGGTTTTTCCGTAAAACATAAGAAACTTACTAGACTCAGAATGGGAACTTTTGGCACCGGTTCCACCCCAATCCGAGTTACGAGTAAAAAGTTATGACCAAAACAAAACAGCAGCAGAAAACGACGATTTTACATGAAATGACAAACTGCTGTAAAACGACCACTTTTTCACCTAGCTAGAAGCCGAACCGGATTTCCGCCAAAACACGGAAAATGTGCCCGACCCAGAACGTGAACCGTTGGCACCAATTTCGGCTCAATCCGAGTTACGACGAGAAAGTAATGCGCGAAATAAAAACTGGACAGAACCATAATATTCACATAAAATGACGATTTGTAAACGGTTACGCGGTTACGGGTTAGAGTTTTGCGATTAAACCAACGATCGGGATACGAGTTCTAAACAACACCCGGCACCCCCTACTGCCACCTCCGGCAGCGGTGGTCGCCGGCGACGGCGGCCGTTTTCCGGCAGCGAATACACACACACGCACACCATCCTCACCACCCTCTCGCACCACCTTCCTCCTCTCTCTCGATCGCCATAAACGCACACACACCTACACTCGCCCACACACACACAGCCACCGCCGTCCACCCACGGCCACCGCAGCGGCGGCGTGCGGCGGTGGTCGTTTCGCCGGAAGAACGAAAAGGAAAAAGGAAAGAAACGAGACGAACGAGAGAGCTACTTACCTTACGACGACGTCTCACAACCGAACTTCTCTCTCTCGATTCCTCCGACGATCCAGGTGTGGCGACCTCCGGCGACAGCAGCAGCGGCGGCGAAGGGTGGCTGCCGCTGCGTTCTTTCTTCCTCTTCTCTCTTCTTTCTCGCGATCTCACTCTTCTCTTTCTCTTTTGCGGCCGGTCGAACACACCAAGGGGAGGGGTAGCCGTAGGTTTTCCTTATGGTTTCTATTTGATTTCTTTGTTTTCCTTGCCAATCACGCCACAAACACACAAGCCACAAATATGGAATTGGTTTAAGAAAAATCATGGGCCGAAATATAGTTTAAGTTTTGGCCCTTGACACAAATGGTCCCTCAACTTAACTTTCTCGCAACTAACCAAAATTCCGACCTTTTTTCTTTTTTTTTCGATTGGGTCTAACTCGACTAACCCCGTTAACGGAAACCACCTTAAATCAAACTTAAAATAAAAGAATTAATAAAAGAAATTACATACCGGGACACGGGCTTTACAAACAAGCTGTAAATTGTTAATGATTTATCAATAAACAATTTAGAAAAGTAAAATCTGTGTGTTTGTATTCAACCCCCCCCCCCTTCTACAAACTTGTATAGGCCTTCGGGACCAACACTCGAGCATGTAATTATCGATAATATGCAATAAGATGCAATAAGTTGCAATAAATGCAAACCATAAATAGGACTCTACATCGAGTCATTAAAATCGGACAAGATGTCCCAAAGACTCCTTTAAAGTCAAAACCGAGCAAAATGCTCAAAACCCATTAGACCAATAAATAACGGTCCTCATAATGTAAAATGCATTTAAACATCACTTAGGTAAACGTATACCTCAAAGACATTATTAACCCAAAACTTGTCACAGATTAGGACAAATGGTTTCCCAAATGGACTCATACCCTTATAATTACAAAATGTCTCATAACACGAAAATGTGCATTTTCCAAATGGTTTATAAAATCAATTACACCAACATGCTTAAACCATTGAATGAACCCATTTGAGCAATAAATCATTTAAGGACATAATTATGATTTCTACTTATCAAAATATCCGAAAATCCCAAATATGGGTGTTTTACAAAGTTTATAAGGTTAAACACTTCAAAAGATCAAACTCACCAAATAACTCAACAATTGATAATTTTAAGTAAAACACACAAATACTTGAAAAATAACATTTTTGGCATGTACAACGTTTTCACAAATCAAATTGAACTCACCTTGCTAGATTCAGGTTAAATCTAGATTTTCCCCAAACTTGAGCTTCTTTGAAGAAACTTGAATCCTCAAGTCAAATCTTCCAAAAACCTAGATCCATAACCAACCATAAATATTCACATCCAGCCATAAAGAATAATTCCCCAAACATTTTTACATCAAGATCTCAACTTATACCAAAACCCTAATTTTTAACCTAACTTTCCCAAAATCATCCAAAACGAAAAATTAAGAAATGAAACACTAGGAAGTCATAAATAGGACATTTACAACCCATAAGAAAGCTTATAAAAGAAAGGGGTGAACTTACCAATAGGTTTTGAGCAAAACCCCCAAAACTTAGAAATCCTGAGAAATGGAGATGAACTCTTGATTTAGCACTTGGGGTTGTGATTACAAACTTAGATGGTGAAGAAATGCTTTATTTCTAAGAAGAGAGCTCCAAAATCGACAATGGAAACAAAGGGGTTCGGTTGAGCGAGTTTGGAGAGGAAGTGGATAGAAGAAATGAATGAGAAAAGTGAGAAATGGGTTTTAAAAGGGTCTGGAGCCCGACGGCGATTGTGCCCAGCGATTGTGACATATGTCACTCTCGTCGGTCACTCTTGCAAGAAATGTACCGCGGGCATTCCCTCGCCTGCGACTATGTCAGCGATTGTGACCAATGTCACTCTCACGTGGCACTATCGCCAAAACGGTACCGAGAGCTCTTTTGAGCTGATTTCCGTCTGATTTGCCCACGACCCGCTCCTTACTGAATACAACCAAATTTCGGGTGTTACAATATGTGCCTAAGTGGCTAGTTAAGTTATTGAAATGCTTTGTGGAAATCCATTGTGTTGGAATGGAGCTTTAACTATGTGTTGCTTATGATGGAATTGAAAATTGGATTTTATCTCCTATGTTCCTTGTGGCCAAATTGAGAATTTGAATGAATCAAGTTAAGGGTTCACTAGGAGGACATAGTCTTGGGTGCCACCGTGCGGCCGGGTATGTGCCTAGACCTCTTCCATTTGGGGCAATTCCTTTGTTGTAACCCCTAATGTGTCGGACCTTTTGGTGTTGCTCATAGTAGTTTGAGACTAAGGTATCTCGTCTCTTTGGGTAGAACTTACTTGGTGTTATGGGTCTCCCCCATTGATTTCAATTACGGTTGTGAAATTTGGAGTAATTGCTCTTTAATATATATATATATATATATATATATATATATATATATATATATATATATATATATATATATATATATATATATATACCTTGCATGTTGTTACTTGTTCAAGCTCACTAGGATTTTTGGCCTAACACTTGTTTGGTGTCGACATGTATCATCTCAGGTTCTAGCGGAGCCGTTGCTAAGAAAGTTTAGGCGGGATAGTGTGAGCTTGGGGAACCACTTTTGGAGCACCATAGTTGGAACAAGTTACTTGTTATAGAGATGACACTCTTTTTGTAATCTTATTTCTATTGTAGAAACTAGATGGTTGTCATTTATTTCTGTTAAATTACTCATGTAATTAAACAGACGTTTGTAATTCCCCATTTTTTAGAGACTCGTGCTTTGGCATTTATATACCATTATTTCGTCGCATGGTATTTCAGTGTTTGTTTGTGGTTTCTAAATTTATAGATTTGTGTGTTAGAGAATTATTGTTTTTAGTCCCTAAGTGAATCGAGATCGTTTCGTGTGAAAAAGATCGAATTTTGGGGCTTGGTACGGGTCGAACTACAATACCATGCGACTATGACAAATGTCATTGTAGCCTGGATAGCAAGCAGAGGACAACTACTGGATATTGGCTGCTAATTTCCCTGCGACATTGCCATGACATTGTAGCCTGGCAATGTCGCCCAGAAGGGGCAGATCAGTGTTAAGTTCGTTTTTCAGTTTTTCTCATTTCTCACTTCTCACATCCTTCTTTCTTACCCCATTCTCTCTCAAGAACGAACCTACCATATTTATTACTAAGTTTTGAGCATTTAAGACTTAAACACTTGTGATTCTAAGTGATCCTTCACATTCGAGCTACAGTTTGGAAGCTACACATTAAGGGTTTACTATCTCATCTTCATCTTCAAGGAAACTTCTAGGGTTTCTAGGTTTTCACCAAAAAACCTAAGTTGTGAGTTCGTTCTTACTTTTAAAACTCTATACATGTCAAAACTCTACATTTTGAACTCCTAAATATCTCCTTGTTTACATTTTCTTATTTAAAGAATTTTAACCTAACTTTGATATTTGGGATATTTTAGGGTTTTCAACATTTTTAGATGTGATGAAGGATTATATGAATTGTGATGGAAAATGTGATTTTATACACATATTTTTGGTTAAATACTTGATTTAACCCATCTAGGTTACATTCATTGTTTTTGCTAGTTTATAGGTTTACTTGGCAAAAGTGATATTTTGGAAGAAAAGTAAATGGGTGGTGATTGGTTCTAACAATGGTAGTTTTGGTATTGTATACTTATTGGAAAACCTATTTATGAACACTTTATGTTGGTATTGGATAAATGGTGGTTAATATGGATTTAGTTCATATAAATTGTTGTCTTTGTATAGAAACCATTTTATGAAATGTTTACATGAAAACTACATGTGTGATTATAAGCCAATTTGTCAATTTTTTGTATTCTTTGGAATTTTGTTTCCCCCTCCTTGTGGTATCAATCGGAATGCCTCATTGTCTTGGTCACAAATGTAATTGTGACAAGCCTTAAACTATTACTAGTGGATCCATAGGTATATGAGTCGGCTTATTTTGGGATAACTTCTGTTTGTAACTAGTTGAGACAATGGGTCATCGAAAGGCAACTTGGTACGGTTATGTGGGACCGGATACTAGCCATGGATCGTAAATGTAATCCTAGTGAATGAGTATTACTAGGATTATTTGGTGCCCTCCCCCACATTTAAGTACGAGCTAGAGAGTTTGTGGCCTTGATCCTAGTATGAGCTCACTAACTTGGAAAATAGCTTACTTTTGTGTTCCACTATAATCCTTGGAAAATCGGGTATCCCCCGTCATCGTAAGATACGTTTTGGACCATATGGTTCCTATGTGGTTTATTTAGAAACAAACATACTTCATATTCTTGGAAACACTTATTGTCTCTACATACTTCTTCAATTATATAAATGTTTGTTCTCACTAGGCATAAATCCCAACCCTCTTTCTTAAATGACATGTATATCAGGTTCTGTTAGCGGTGCCGCTCGCAAGTTTTGAGGGATGAGCGTTTTGGCCGATAGTGGCAACTTTTGGAGATGGTCTTTGGGAGCTTGGCGTACAGAAATGGATAGATACCTTTTAGGAATTTGTGTTGACAATTGTTTTAATCTAGACGGAAATAGTTTAGATTAGTGAGTTGTCATTTATAATCTCCATTCATAGATTTATAAATGCTATTACTATTTCTCCTTTTTGGGTGATTTCTTTTATTTGGAATGTTATGGTTACGTCATTTTAGGTTTAAATCTACCTCAACTTTAGGGGTTTTACATTTTTGGTCGGACCTTCTATCGATTTTTGCTCTGATTTCTTCTATTTTGAACCTACAATTTCTCCTCAGCTCTCCTACATATATCTCTTATTCGCTTTCTCCTACAAATTAGGCCACTGTGATTACATAAATCAAATTTTCAAGCTCTCAAACACTTTTTGGGAATTCATTTTTCGGTTTACAAGTTAATGGTGCAAGCTTTTCTTGTGTTTTAACGACACGTGGAAGCTTGTGCGATCAAATATTAGGTAATCAAATACATTTTATTGTTTTAAATAGGAGTGTGGACTTCTCAGAGGGTGTTCGATGAAATGTCTAACAGAAATGTGGTGTCTTGGACTTCAATGTTCAATGGATATTCATTGAGGGGATGCATATTCAGGTTGTAGAACTATTTTTGCATAAACAAGTGGAGCGAATCAAGCCTATTCTATATGGAGGTTAGGAATGCATGTACATACCATGGTTGTCAAATTTGGTTTTGAGCTAACTAGTGACCACATATGTGTGTAATTCTTTGATTAGTATGTATTCAAGACAAAGAATGATTAGATTTGCAAATGGCAATAGCGGTGTTTGATGGCATAAAGGTTAGAGATGCATATTACAATTAAGTCATTTTTATGTACTCCCAAGTATGGAAGCATGAGTGGACTTTTTTGGCTAATCTATGATTTTTGATTTTACAAGTGATATATGAATTACCTTGTTGATATATCATGATTTTATGGTACTTTTTATTTAGATTGATTATTTGGTAATAAAACACTAAAGAACTTACCTTAGTCATTTAACTAGTCCAGTTTTGTCATGTCTTACTAAATGGTGAACAACTGTCATGTTATTTCCTATTCTTTCATGTTCTGTCTTGTTCTGTTTTTTCCCGTCTTGTCTCGTATGCATACCAAACGTACCCTTAATGTGATGGTTACTTATAATTTTTTACATGCAACTCATTTTGATTAATAAGTTAGGTTGGAAAACAAACGTTACAAGCTAAATTAGGAAGATTAACTTTGTGTTCGCTAACCATATATAATGCTTGATATTGCATATAAATGTATAATAAACTATCTTTTACAAATTTAATTTCAACAGCGAAAAATATTTCTTTTACAAAATATAAGAAAATGTATGAAATTCTCTTTGTTAAGAGAGAATATAAATGAAAATAATATACTTAAATTAAAAACCTCTAATACATTCATTGTATGCGTTACTCATTAGTTGTCAATTAATCAATTATGTTTCATCGTAACAACAAATTTTCGTCACCTGCAACCATTGTTCTAAAAGGCTTGCTGCGACAGCCGTCATGGCCCGTCGTGGCTCAAGGCTTGTGTCTTATGCCACGTTATGCCTCTGGTACGCCATGACCTAATGTGCGGTCTTTAGTAACGCAATATTTGATTTTTTCTTACGTTTTTAATGTCGTATTTGTTAGTTTTTAATATATAGCATAATTTAACATGTTTATTGTCATTGACTCATCGATTAATACTACAAAACATATGTTTTTACATATAATATTATATGTGATATAGATATTTGCCGCCATAAGTCACATATTGATAAACGACATGGTCTCGCCTTGGCTCCTAAGGCTTGAGGTTTGGTCTCGCCGCTACGCCACGCCATTTAGAACCTTGCCTGCAACCCACAGGTGAAACACACGAATAAGAAATAGTAGTAGTTGATTAGTAAGAAATCATATTTACTCTACATATTTGTGTGTCTTTTTTTTAATAAGAAGTAAAACCATGACCCCAAATAAAACAAGTAGCACCCCCAACCATTTCATTAAAATCACACCTTTATTTCAAATTTGATTTTAAAATATATACAAGTACATTTCAAAATTAAACGGATATATAGTTATTACCGATTAAAAATTAACTAAGGGTGCATCCCTATATGTTAGTAGGTACGTAAGCCAACGGCAAAGTTAAATTAAACCAAATTTGGATGACCAATTTTATCTAACTTTTTTATTTTATTAAACTTTGATTATTAAATTCCTACGGGACCACTCTCCCAACCACCATTGTTTTTATAGATATCATTAACAATCTATTTGTTTCGTCTAATAGCTATTCAAAATCCAATATGATTTATTAAACCCGTAGAAGTTTTAGCCCTGTAGCCTGATTGGTTCAAATGATGATGAATTAATGAGATGTTTGTGCAAAAAGCCGTAGTTTCGGATTTGGGTCCGAGCCCCCTCATATGCTTTGTTATGGGTTAGTATTTTCCTTGGGGCTAGGTGCCATGTTGGACCAATTGGGTTGCTAGTACTCAACCTTTTGCTTAGGGTTGTAGAAAAAACTGTCAACCCGCTTAACCTGTTAATAACTCAATTAAACTCAACCCGTTAAACCGTCAATTAAGAGGGTTGAATTTGAGTTAGTCTTAGCTCAATTAGTCCAACCCGCCGCTAAAAATACAACTTCGATAAAAAAAAATTATATCCATATATATAAAAAATTATATATTAATTTATAATTTGTAAAATTTTATATAATGTTTGTTTTTTTAGCTATATGTATAGGTTATCAAACGAGATTCACCATCAAAAAATGATGCAAAGATATCGGAATAGATGTTTTTGTAACCGTAGGTTTCCGGGTCAGCTTACACGCACCGATTAATCCCCGGGCGAGCACCAATGGCTTGGAGTCATCGCAAATGATCAACAAATGGATGTGCTTGAATTATGTTGATAGATACTTGCTTGACGAATTTTTCAATCTTTAGTGGTAAGATAATGCTAATAGGTATACCATTTGGTCTATGATAGCTAAAGATGTTTTTGCAACTTGTATCGACAATGACATCCGGATCCGTCTTTAGTACTAGCGTTTATATTTTAGGCTCATTTAGCATCGTATACACACGTAAAGTTGGTTGAAAGAGGATCAACAGAGAATTCAAACAAAAAAAATATTTAAATGAAATAACATATCTTATTAGTTTCTTAAAGAAAGTAAATAAACTTTGTAAATTAATTTGATAATAATTGTTCTTCTTTTCATGTTTATATGTTTTCAATAAATTGTTTAATTTGTTTTTATGAATTGTAGGCATCATAAACAAACTCAAGGTGAAGGCAATATTAGAGTCGGAGAGGTCCAAAACCGTCGTATATGATTAATAATTCGAAGTCTTATCTAACATTAACTACTTTTAGTGTTTGATTCTAAGACATAAAAATTTAAAAATATATTTGGATAATTGTAATAACTTTGTTTAATTTATTTTCAGTAATATTTATTGTATTTCATTCGTCCAATTTATGTATAGAGTCTATAATTTTAAATAAATCGAGTTAAATTAAGATTTTTTCAAACCAACATAATTAATTATATTGAGTTGCATAAATGTTAATTGGAACTCATGTTATTAATATAAAACACTGCCAAAAAGGCAATGGAAACATTCCCAATTTGAAACAAGTCCTTTATGAAGAACATTTCTACTTCACCACTGAGGTAAACTATCTCTATTAATTCTTTTCCTCAATTCAATCATTGGTTTCTTGAATCTAATAAAAAGAGAAATCTGATTGTTATATTGGATTCCAATTAGCTAGCAAGGGAAATTGCCTCTACTTATCTTGAGTATGAGGCCACCTGTTGTTTTTCTGCATAGCACAAATAAGTGCAAAGAGATGATATAGACCATTTAAGGATAGGAATTACTGGGGAATCACTTGGAGGTTGATGAAACATAATAAATCAATAAGAAGAATGCATCATTATTTCGGTAAATTCAATAACTAAAATATTGCTCGTTTATGCAGGAATGCACGCATGGTTTGCTGCTTTTGTTGACACACGTGGCTGTCCCCATAATTGGTGTTCAGGTATGTCTTAGTGAAAAGATTCAGTTGCTTACATGAGAATGTTATTGAAGGAAGTTGGATGTGATATGGTTGTGCAGGGGTTTCGGCAGGCTCGAGTCGACAGTATTAAGTGTGTGTTTGAAGGTTGACATCTCACGCTATTTTTAATTTTACAAAAGAAAGATAAATCTATGTTAAATGTTTTCACTTGTATGTTTGATAACCTGTGTATTGCATGGGGCATTTCAAGACCTAACTTCTATATCTTGACCTCCGATCGAATTGACTCTTTTTTCTTGAATTTGTATCGTATTCTCTTTAGCAAACTCAGTTGAGATTTCATTTATAAAGCTAGTGTATCTTTTGCCCGCAAGGTGGGGTTTAGCTAGGGGGCCATTACCTACTGGTCGAATGAAAATTTGGGCTTCCAAGGAATGGACTCATTATACTATATAAAGCCAAACAATTTCTTTCATTTTCATTCCCATTAATTACTGTTAACCTCCAACCAAACACACCCCAAATGATCAAGTAATTTGCACAGCTTTGTAATCTTCTTTTAACATTCATTTGTTTTAGAAGCACCAAGGGACTTAGGGAAGGATGTCATTGACAAACAAGTCGTGGAAAAGGTGAGTTTACATCCGAGCTATTGTAAAAAGTGGTTCAATTTCTTATTAGACTCCTCTCAAAAGTTTGGGACATTTAACTTGGTGCATAATTTAATAAAAATGTTTTGAACTATAGTAAAGGGCTAAAATGTCCTCCAATAATGGTTTTTGTCATGGTAACTATGGCCAGGTTTGGAACAGAATAGCACCTGGTTTAGCATCGGAGTTTGATTCAAATCATACAGTTCCCCTCATTGCACCACGCCCTTTGCTGATTTTGAACGGTGAAATGATCTATATACCATCTTAGTGATCCTATATATATATATATATATGTGTGTGTGTGTGTGTTTGACATGTGGTTAACAAACAAACTTAAGTTATGGCATTTCAAACAATGAATGCCTAATCTTTTATTCAGCAGATTGTATAATTGGATTGGATAGGATAGGATAGAATGAATCACATAATTTCAATTCTCCTTCATACATATTATTATGTTATAATAATAAGTGTTGCAATAGAGGGAGGGAGGGAGGGAGGGAGGATGTTTCAATTTCATAACAGCACACAAGTCCATACAAGCACAAATACAATGATATGAGAATGGTCTCTTACAACCACAAATAATAATAAAGTGCGATAACATGAAGAAGAAGAAGAAGAAGAAGATGAGGAGGAGGAGGAGGATTCAACCTTTCTTGGGCATGGCTGCAAGCCTTGTATACATCTTAGCCATTGACTGAAATCCCCGTACATCACCAGATCGAAGAAGATTTCCTATAAATAATAATCCAAAACAATAAATAAATAATACACACAACTCAACTCACTTTAATCATATCATAATTACCAACTATCTATTATCAGCCAACCAATGTTTCTTTTCTTCTCTTTTCTTTCTTAATCATACAAACCAACACATACATAAATATCATATCACAAACTTAACACCAGCCAAGCCAAGCCAAGCCAAGCCAAGCCAATCATATATACTTTTGTTTCTTTCTCTTTGTCCCAACAAGTCATGTTGTATATTTCATAATTCTTCAAACAAGTGGAAGACTCTATATAATGAAAATATGGATGCTCTGCCCTGTTTTGGAATAAAAGACAGGCTATTTATTCATTCATCCATTCTTACAATAACCACACTTACTTATACCAACTAACAATTGCAACTGAACTGATTAGTTAGCAGTTAGGCACTACCACCAATGCCAATGCTCCCACATGTACATCATACTTCAACTTGGAGGGAGGGTGTCAAGCTTGAAACATCCCTACCTTGTCCTTAATCTTTCGACAAAAGACTCTCACGGGCATTTGGTTTGATGGAGTGGTTGTGAGGGATTTGGATTTGGATTTGGATTTGGATTTGGAAGGATCTAGAATCTTTGTTAGGATTAGGATTAGGAATGGAATTGAATTCCATTCTTTAATAATAATTTATAAAAACAAATTATAAATAATTAATTACCTTTTTGTTACGTATTTTAAAAACATTATTACGTACAAATCCGACAAAATCCCATGAAAAACCAACCAACCCCGTGGGATTTCAATATCCTATGTTTGTGAGATTTCAAATCCAGAAAAGCCTTCAAACCAAACATGGCCTTGGAATGGAATTCAATTCAATTCCAAATCCAATCGAATCCTAGAAACCAAACGGGACCTTAGTGAACAAGTCAACGAGCTGATGTTTAGCAGGTACACAGGACAAAAAACAAGTCAACTTACTGTTTCGACCTCAGTTTAGAGTAGAAACTATAGCTTGCTTCTTGGATTTCCAAGAAATAAAGACTTCCTCCTAATAAAATCTAAAAGCCACTAGCTGATCTCCTAGTACAAGGACAAGCAGACCAATCTGAATCGCAATATACCTTCAGATAAAACGAAGAATATTTACTGATGAATAATCCTAGTGAAAAGGTTAAAAGCCACTAGCTGATCTCCTAGTACAAGGACAAGCAGACCAATCTGAATCGCAATATACCTTCAGATAAAACGAAGAATATTTACTGATGAATAATCCTAGTGAAAAGGTGCCCTCAAGATATCTAGAGTATGAATTTCAGTTTGATAATGAGAAACATGAGGCCAGGTCATCAACTGACTCAAGAATTGAACTACAAAGGAGATTATACAGTTGTGTTTTAGTTGATTGCGCCTAAACTTGTATTCCAATTCCTTCCAAATTTCTAAGATTAGATGAAGCTTGATTTGGTTTTTCACATTTACCGATGACTTGGTAGAAAGAGCTATGAACATTGACCTCTTCCATCAAGCGAATGCGGTTCCATTTAGCACTATGAACACTATTGTATCCCTGGATGATCACAAGGATGCAAATATAGTGGACTCGTCAAATTAGACACGATCAAATGCGAGAAAAAATGAAATGGCAAGAAGGATAAAGCAGAAAGAACCCAATTGCAGATTAATGATCAAACATTGATGAATTATAGCCGGATCACTCAAGAAGACAAACAAGGGCAAAAAAAATTGACATCAAAAATGAAATCACGGTATAGCAAAATCAATCAACATCTTCAAGCCGAGTGAGTGACGAACACGCAAACAAACAATGAACATGCAGAGCCAAAGGCTATGATACCATGTTATCGTCGGATTTCAAGGAAATATGGATGCTTTGTTTTGAAAAAGAGAAACATAAATAAAGACGGAGTATTAACGAAGATTTTTATTGATTGAATTAACAAATTTTTCTACCAATATGTAGAATTAGGGGGTGTTTGATTTTGGCTTAATGGACTTAGGGGCTGTTTGGTAGAGAGAAATGAGAGGAGAGAAATGGAAATGGATTTGAATTCTCTTGTTTGGTAGGTAAGGGAAATAAAAACACGGAGAGTTGGTATTTCCCGAGAATTGACTCCCTTTGTATTTGATTTCTCTGATTTAGGAAGAGAAATGGAGAGAATAGGAAAACACGGAGAATTGTTCTCGCGTTCGCTTCTCTCTCTCTCGTTCGCCCTGTCTAGGGTTCCGCCCACCACCGCCGCCCACCACCGCCGTTCGCCCTGTCTAGGTATCCCCGTCTCCTCTCTCACTCTGTCTCGTCTTTCCCTGTCTCCTCTCTCTCTGTCTCGTCTTCTCTCTCTCTCTCTCGTTCGCCCTGTCTAGGGTTCTGTCTTTGTGTTTCGCCCATCAGGTTAATCATCTTCTAATTACAGCCTTCTTTTTCTGTCTAATTATGTGACTTATAAACTTCGATTTGGAACATCTTTTCAATCCAGTCGACGATCTGCTGTTTGGATTCCATTTTTCACAAGTAACTATCAGGTAAAATTTGGATTCCGTTTTCTGTTTGGATAAATTAGGATTAGGTTATGGAGGTTTGCATGATTAAACACTTTGTTTGCGTTGATACTAGTGAACAACACACACAATTTTCATAACATTAGATGATTATAATAACAAGGAACAGAAAATTGTTTCAAAAGCCTGGCCTGGAATTTTCATCAAAATTCTAAACATCTTACTGGAATGAATGTAGAAATTGGATATTATTGGGTTCAATATGGTCTCTTTAATTCATCATACATGCTTCATATGATATATATATATGGTTAAATGACTATATATATCTCTTCTCTTTAACAACTTTTTAATGATTTATGTGTTTGGCAACCATTTAGCATTTAGGGTGGTGTATTATATGAAATAGTTATGTTTCCTTTATATATATATATATATATCTAGTATTAACTATATAATTGTATGTGTAGATGGCAAGATCACCGTTGAGACAAAGAATAGTTGCCATAGGTGCATTTTATGCCATGTATGTTATGATTCGTTGGTGGATGATGTGTAGTTATCGTAGACGTCGTTCGATTGAATCTAGAACATTACGTACAAGATATTTAATGAGTTACCATAATAGGCGTGAAAACATGATGAGGATGGTTTATGAAAGTGATGTTACTAGTGTTGTCAACATAAGAATGAATATACATGCGTTTTCAACACTTTGTGATATGCTAGAAAGTAGAGGGGGGTTAAAGGCTAGTAAAAACATGCTAGTAGATGAGCAAGTTGCTATGTTTTTACATACCCTTGCTCATAATGCTAAGAATAGGATACTAGTCAATAGATTTCATCGATCTGGGGAAACTATAAGTCGGTATTTCAAGTTAGTCTTAAATGCTGTATGTCGATTACACAAAGAATTCTACAAGTCACCCGTACCAGTGCCAGATAATGAAACCTACGAGAGATGGAAATGGTTTAAGGTTAGTCAAACACATAAGTTTTTATTAAATATATTCTTTGTTAATAGAACACTTTAATGATTGGTAAGGATGTGCTTCTAGGACGATTATTTCTTGGGTTGACAGAAGAAGAGAAGATTGACATGGTAGAATCGTCTACCAATGGTTAGATTTGGATTAAAAG
The DNA here is from genome assembly GCA_033807775.1 of Saussurea involucrata. Taxonomy (NCBI): domain Eukaryota; kingdom Viridiplantae; phylum Streptophyta; class Magnoliopsida; order Asterales; family Asteraceae; genus Saussurea; species Saussurea involucrata. Next base: position 79,284,756 of record CM066327.1, read on the forward strand.
TTTATGGTTATTTTTTTTGTATGACTACGGTTGAACTGTTGTTTTTGGTTTGATTAAAACTATGTTTGTAGTCCTTTTGGTTTGTTTAAAAACTATGTTTCTAGTTGGTTTGATTAAAAACAATGTTTGTACTCTTTTTGGTTTTATTAAAAACTATATTTGGTAGTCTTTTTGGTATGATTAATGCATTTTAATTACTAATTTATGCATCTTTTTTTTTTGTTTAGGTTTTGTTGGGAACTGAAGATATGCTAAGTATGGTTAGTACTGCCAGAACAACATTACTACTGCCAGATCAAGTTAGTACTGCTAGTTCAATGTTAGTGCTGCCAGAACAAAGATACTACTGCTAGTTCAAGGTTAGTACTGCTGAGTCATTAATGCTGCAAGAACATGATTAGTACTGCTAGACAAGTTACTACTGCTGGTACATGGTTAATACTGCTGAACAAAGTTAATACTGCTGGTATATTACTACTGCTGGAATATTATTAATACTGCTTATGTGAGGTTAGTACTGCTTGTCAGAATTACTACTGCAAGTCAAGGTTAGTACTGCTGGTGCATATCGAATATCTGTTAGTACTGCTCGTGACTTAATGCTGCTGGAGATTGTTAGTACTGCTCATGAAGAATGAAGGTTAATACTGCTGAGTTCGTTAAGTTTGGTATGCGATACTTTTGGAGACAAAGAAGGAATTGATCAAGATATGTTTAACGAAGATTTAGAAGATCAAGTTACTTTTGATAGTTATCTTGTAATTATTTTTGTATAAATAGACTTCAATAGATAGCTATTAGAATATACGTGTGAAAAAGAATTCGATTGTGTTTTAGAGAGAATTAACCTCAAGGTTTAAGAACCCTATTTCTAGAGAAGTAGAAGTCGTCTTGTTGAGCCTGTTCAACAAGATTGAGGTTTGGTTGTTAATATTGTGAGTCGAAACAGTGAATACAAAAATTGTGTGTTTTCTGATATTCTGTTCATTGATTGTGAGAATTAAAGTTCTATTCCGCAGATTCTTTAATTCTGAATTCTAAGTATTAATTATCTTGTTAAGATTCGATCCTGACAGGTTTAAATAATTGATTTGTAAATATAAAAATATGGGTGTAAATGACAAGGTTGGTACAATTCTCTATTGAAATCTCTGTGCAACCAAACAAGAGAAATGATTCTCTGTTGCATTTCTCTGCTGAATTCTCTGTGCTACCAAACAGGATAGTCAATTCCTATTCTCCTGACCAATTCTCTTTCTCTGCAATCATTTCTCTGGAATCATTTCTCTGCAATTCCATTCTCTGTACCAAACGCACCCTTATAGTTTAATTCGTTAAGTTATACATATGTGTTTGATTATGGCTTAATGCTAAACCCATGGCTTAAAATTCATTAAACCAACTAATGTTGCCTTTACCCATTTCAACCAATCTTTTTCCCAAAAATATCCTCTTTCCCCATTTTTTGGTTCTTACATTTATGCAAATCCTTTTCCCGTATGGTCTTTTTCTAGTTTTCTTTGGCCAAATATTTTGTTGTTTTATTTATATTTTATCCACATTTATTAAATTTCGATAGTATGTTATTTAGTTTGTATATGGTTTTAATAAAATAAAATTTAATAATGTGTCGGATAGGGTTAAAATTGAATTTATATCATTCAGACCATTTATTCAGCATAAAAAAAACAAATTATTTTAATGTATACTAACAGCCTAATTACTATAGCCAACTTGATACATATTTTGCTTAATACAAAAAAAATCATAAAGCCCCTTATTTATACAAACAACTGCAAACTAGCTACCAACTTAACAAACTTAATCGAGTTAAACAACTAATCAGTTAAAATGAACCACTACCACTATGGCTCCACATGTACATCATACTAGCATATTAGCTATCTCCCCATCTTCCACAAGTGTGCATTATCACTGTTATGAACTGCGAGTCTGCGACCTTGTACATTTTTAGAGCATCTCCAACAGATTCTCTAAAATAGAAACAATTGAGTTTTTTTCTTTATATTTGTCCAACATATTCCCTATTTTGTTCTCTAAACTAGAGAAACCTAGAGAAAGCTCCAAATATAGAGAATTCTCTAAAACTCTCTAGTGAGGAGAGAGATGTTATTTTAACAATTTCCCACCAATGAGATTGATTTATTAGTTTTTTTATTTAAAGTTTTTCCTTAAAGTGTATTGGGATGATAAAATTGTAGAATATTTTAATAATATAGTTAATATTGAAAATCTCTAAAATAGAGATCTGCTGGAGTTGAATGTAATTGTTTTAGAGATTTTAACTTTTGGTTCTCTATTTTTGAGAAATTATAGGAAATCTATTGGAGATGCTCTTGATATCCACGTTATTTATAACATCACTTGATTTAAGAAACTATATTCGTCTTAACAAGCCTATTTTATTGTCAAGACAACAATAACCACACCCTAAATCTATTTGCCAAAACCTTGGTCTGCCCTCATCTTGGCCTAACAAAGTCAATCTGACCTTCTCTATCCCCCATCACCTCTAGTTTGACCTTAATCTATGTCACTGCCTTTCATCAGTAAATCATTTTTAAAACCATACCCAAAAGCTTAACTCAGATTAGGCCTCATTCATACAAATCAAAAAGTCTAGTTTCCCATTCAACTAACTGTTGACCTTCAGAAAACTATTTTCCTTATAACATGGTCAAACTCAAAACTCTTTACAGGCATTGATGAGCGGAAAAACTTCTACATATCAAATTAACTCCTACTTAAAACCCAAGAAACAATAGTTTAATTTACAAGGTCATAATTAACTGCCCAGAGTAGAATTCATGATAAAGTGAACGCGCATATCAGGTAGAGTTGGTTTACCTGCCACTGCATGTCCTATTTCCCTTTGTTCAAACTTTGAAGTACAAAAAAATGGTTCTACTTATACACATAACACAACTATGCACATACCCTTGGTCAATATGCAAGAAATCGAAAAATGTTGTGGATCTACCAAGCAATTGGATTAGCACATCTTGAAAAAATACGAGAAAGAAAAGTGCATATAGTTTATAGGTGCTTATGTACAAGTAAAAGTACCTAAATTCTCGTTTCTTAATGCATGTTTGGTCGATCATTATATGGAGATAATCAACCATCCTAGTAGTATGCCAGAAAACTTAAGGTTTGTGAGGAGACCAAGGATAGATGCAATATTTTCATTTTTGAGATGCCCAAAATCACTTGTTACATTTCCCTTTGCCAAATACTATTCAAATCATAAACCATTGGCCACCATCTCACCATAAACAATTCTGTCAGAAATGAATTTTTATCTGCACCAGACCAGACATCTTAATGTGGGTGAAGAAAACAAAAGTAGAAACAAATTGGATAAAAATTTACGAAGTTTGAATATACTAATATTGTGGGACATGTCTCAACTAAGAAGAATATCCATAAGAGAATTGAGAACTGAAATCAGATGATAAATAAAATTGAAGAGTATTGATCAGAGTATAAAAATGCAACTATTGAAAAAACTTTACCTGAATCACAATTTAACGGGCTATCAGGTTCTGGATGGGCCATTAAAGCAATTATAGCCCTACAGACAGATTGGAGTGTCCAAGCTGGACTCCAAGCACTCTTCAGGATATCTAGGCAAATTTCTCCCGTCTACACAATAATGGAGAGTAAATCAAGATAAAAGGAACCCAAATAAAAGATCCCAATCAACTTTTTCATGCCTTTACAAATGTTCATCGTTGTGAATGCATTTATACCAATCACTAGGGATAGAGAAAGGGAGGGAGGGAGAAAGAGAAGAAAGAAAAGATCGATACCTTGAAATGTACATTTGGATGAAAAATTTTAGTTAAAAACCTCACTTGAGGAGGCTGTAAAGGATAATGCTCTGGAACAGTAAAAGCAAGCTGAAAAACCCCACCTTCATAAGGAGTTTCTGATGGTCCCTGTATTGTATAAACTAATTAGTCAAACAACAGGATGAATGTCTGCATGCATGTATATTTCTATTAATGTCAAGCACACCTTGATAAGTGCCGTCCATTTAAATATGTTGGAATCGTCACAAACAAGCTGGATATCTGGATCAGCTACTTTCTCCCTTTGCACCTCCTTGTATTCCTTAAAAAGTCTTGCTCTTGATGCCTGCACTCATCATCGACACACTCGTTAATGAATGACTGACTATATAGGAGTTACACAACAAGAATCTTCAAACGGAATTTCATATATTGATTTAAGAATAAATATAAATAAAACCAGCAATTTTAATGACAGGTATTAAAGATGAAAATTTTGTTGCAACAAAAAGAAAACATCCGAGATTAGTATGTGTCGATAACAACAGAAGTAGTTAAAAAAAGTGAAATTTGTTTCTTAATTGTTTATTGGTTACTGTTAAATCCCAGAAACCACCAATTAAAAACGCCAACATTTTATGATTTGAATAGCTCAAACAGTTTAAGAGGGCCACTATGACATCGTGCAGCCTGCATCTTTATTTCTTTCTTTGTTAAATATCACCATTTTTTCATTTAGAATTCGTAAATATTTTAGGGTTCACAAATCAGAATGAAATATATGAACTTTATCGCAGATAGAGGCATTGCTACTCAATAGTGGGAAACTTTTTATTATAAACTTGAGAGAAAAAACAGTGAGTTACTGATCTTTAAATGACAATGCAGATTTGGTGCTCAGGGTATCATGTAGTCTTCACTATCATGATAATATATATCACAATTTGTACTGATCTTTTAATAAATTTCTCCATCTTCATGACCATAGTGCTAAAGATATTGTCAAGGTTTTTTGTTTCCTCCAGATTGGTTGGTTAAATGCAATTAGAGGATAGCAACATCAGTATGTTGGAATAATGAGTTCTAGAGAGTTCATATTTACATGACTTAATTTTTTGCTTTCGAAGTTCTCGAATTTTTATTGAAAAATATTATGTCTAATGGTATTTTTAAATAAGACAACACTCTTTTGGATCTTGCCATTTAGTTTATATTTTCTTAAAGGAACAAACGCTTGCAAATGTACAAATAGAAATGCAAATTGGTTGCAGTTTGGGTGTGGGGCAAAAGTGTTTAAAATTTACACAAAACTGAAAAGAAAACAAGTGTTGCTTGCATCTGTGCATATTGATGATAATGATACTGCTTTATCGTACCTAATCGTTGTCACTGGACTGGTTATTTGACACAGTGACTGTTTGTTCTTTTGCTTAAAGGAGCATTCTTTGAGATTCCTTAATCTGTCCACATATATAATTTAACTGTGAATCTTCTATAAATAAGGAGAAATCTATTGCATCTCTTCTATTGGGATGACATAAAAACTTAAATATGATATAAAACTACAGTTAACCCATGAGGCCATGATTCCTAGCAAGTGTTTAGAACCACTTAGATTATCACTAGTCCGCCCAATAACCACGTGTAGATGCGCAAAAAAACAAGAATAATTTCCTTCCTTTTCAGATTACGTTGGCAAAATAGTCGAGGTACTCGAAGTCTCTAACCATTTATAATTGCCTTTTTTTGTTGTATGAAAATGTTATTTGCATTTTTCCAAAAGAAAACTTCCTATGTACCTGTTAGTTCATTTAAAATTAGGATCGTTACTTCCCTGTTTAGCGGTTTATATACACAAGATCTGATATGTATTTATGTATGGTATGTTGTGCAGATTACCCATTTTGTCTTGACCCAAACCCAACAGACCATTATGCCGGATGTGGTGGTTTAACTCAGTTTAGCTCTTCTGGTATATGAGTGTTACAATTTGGAGAAGTCGATATTTGTTTGGTTCAATGGAAACTTTGACTATATAATTCCATATTATTTCATGTTCTATGCATTCTCTTTTAGAACCGATGGACGATGGTTTACATGAGAACCTATGAGGAAAAATGGGACAAATTCTTACACGACTTCATCTGCACCAGTTTATGGTGTTGCAACAACTAATGCAAATCGGAGTCCCTCCAACTTTCAGGTAGCAATGTTATTGAAAATTTGTTGGACCTCTACCATATGTGTGTTTGGATTGCAATATTGTTTTACAACTTTGAGTCCTACCATCTATCGACTTTGTTCTCCAACTCTATTTTGGTCACACTCAGCATCTTCTTACTCTTTTTCTCATGCATTGATTGTGACTTGTGTTTTATATGCAAGGTTAAAGCAGGGAAGAGGGGCATCTGGTGTTGAGATTAGCCATAACAGAAGAAGTGGAGATCAACTTTGCCACTAATGGTTCTGTTGGTTTTCTGATTAAATTTGTTCTTAGCTACAGAAACAATGTATTTTCTCCATTTCATTTGCTCAGTGCAGTTCTGTTGTTTGTTTGGACAGGGGAGTCAATGAAGGTTGTGGGTTTTAGGTTCTCATAATATGATATCTAAATGATCTAAGCAAATAGTGATATATTGTTCTCCTCTCATATCTTAATTCCGAAGCACGGAGGATAGTTAAAGAAAGTTATGGTGCATCGAAACCACGAACATGCATTCATGGTTAGGCAAATAAAGATAGTGGGAAAGAAATCCACACTCAAATGCTAAGAAGGTTCTAAGTCATAAAATTCAGGTAACTAGTATATATATATATATACACACACTGCTTAATACAAGCACCAAAAACAGAAATTGAAACTAAACCGGCATAGAAAGCAAATTACCCACTTAATCACAAAAATAACTAACCTGCATCTTATGTAATTTCTTATCTTCCTGAAAAGCTCTGCAAATTCATAACATAATATCAATCGTAGGAAACAATCATCAAGAAATTCAACAAACATAGATCGAACCCTAAACAAGAGCGAAACCCTAACGGGCCTTAATAAAATTCGGAGAGTTCTTTTACCTGACAGAAATGGAGTCAAGGAAATAACACAGACGATTGTTTCGATCTATGGCGTAATAGATTGATGTACGCCCGCTATTTATGACTGTTAAAAATGAACCCCCTTTTTTCCACTTACATGCATTTACCCCATGTTGTTTCATGAATGTCAGGTTATACCCTTTGAGTGCCTATTAGAGAAACGTCATTACTTTTTGGGGATTAGATCATATATTCATATGTTATGGTTTATGATTTTGTGGTGCATCCAACTTCTATATGGTTCAAGTTCATTGAGTAATCCAAAACATAAGATATGCTATGGTTTATGATGTGGTGCATTCAACTTCTATATGGTTTAAGTTCTTTGTGTAGTCCAAAAAACAAGATGTTTTATAGTTATTAGTTGGTTTTGTTCGACTTAGGTGGCGTTTGTTTTTTAAGAGGTGCTGAAGTCTGAAGTCTGATTTCACTTCTGATTTTTAAGAGTTGGTGCTGAAGTCTGAAATCTAAATCAGTTAGACTGTTTGTTTTTGTCAGCTGACAAACGTCTGAATATGTATAATTATATATTTTATCTTTCAGAATGTTATACTGTTGAATTTATAAAAACATCTATTCATTTTAATCTAATTATACTACCATCCATTTTTTACACATTCAAAAATTCAACTTAAATACGTCAATTGATTCAAATACAATACAAAACATGAACAAAGTCTCATAACAACTAAAATCAATCTCCATTTTGCATTAATTGGGTCGCAATTTCTTCACTTAAAGTAGCCATATATGTTTCCTCTTCAGTCTCATCATTGTCACCGTCTCCTTGCTCATTGGTGTAACATTTGAAAGAGAAATTCACATAAAACAAGCTCATAGAGAAATAAAGAAAGCAATGCACAAACACATAAGAAAGCACAAACACATGATTGTGTGTTTTGTGTCCAGCTCTATTTGCATACTTAAGAGAGCATAATAAATATATATCAGGTTGTATCTCAAGTGGTGAGTGAAAAAATCATACCTATATACAGATTCATGGGGACTTTTAGGCATGGAAATGGGGATCTTTTATACCAAAAGAATATGCTAAAAATAACTATTAAAATACTTTGTTAATAAAAACTATACTAACAAAATTTTGAACTAAAACCAACTTAATAATCTTGTGTATGTACAACAGCAGCAAGCAGAATGTATGGCTTAATAGGAACTCTACTATTAAAATGGTTCATGTGAAACAGATTACATAGGGATGGAACTCTACTACTAAAATACTTTGTAGTTAAATTAAAACTAAGAGGCCGTTTAGCTAATCACTTACCCGGGTAAGTGCTTACCGATAAAGTTCAACACTATCACTTACTTTCCGGGTAAGAGTGTAGTCCACCAAAATGGCATCGTATGCAACAATTTAGCCGGTAAGCGCTAACCGTGGTAAGAGTCTCCGCACTCACTTACCGGGTAAGACTCTGGTCCTTGCTTTCAACTCTCGGTCCTTGCTTCCGCTCTTACCGGGTAAGATTCTTGGTCCTTGCCATATTCATCCGGTAAGCTAATGTGACTTGATAAGCACTTACCCGGGTAGGGGTTTTGTAAACGGCCCTAAGTCTCTTAAAGAACAATTTCAGCTCCACCAATTTCAACTATTGCTGCAGCAACTCAATAGTCTCCATTCCATCAAAAGATTAAAATAGTTGTAGGAGGGTAGTGTTGATGAATTTTATTTCAATTTAATAACTTTTTGTTGTAGTGGTATAGTCAAGTAGACTTCACAACAAGATATTCCACTCGATTCTGGAAGTGGAATGACTATCTAACACAGGCTAGTATCAAAAGCTAATGTTCACGTACGTGGCTTCAAATTTCTTGGTAAAATTAAGCTTTTGATCAAAAAATTAACAGACACATATGTGTGGTGGGTCTGGGTGGACAAGCAACAAGCAAGAAAATCAAAGAAACCAAACAACAAGCAGGAAATTGGATTACACAACAAACCAAACTGGTAAGATTAAGCTTTTGATACTGTTCTGATTAGAGAAACCAAACATCATTGAGTATCACAACAAACTCGAGTGGTCTGGGTAGACAAGCAACAAGAGGGATGAAAGCAACAATTCCAGCCCTGGATTTGAAGAACCTAATCGATCAAGAACCCTAAAATTGAAGAAACGGGGATGAAAGGGAGTACCTGATCGATTTGAAGAACCTTGATGAAGTCAATGGAGAGAAGGGAGTTCGATGCAGATGAGGGAGTCGATTTGAAGAGGAAATGATATCAGGATGAGCGTACCTCTAACCGATTTAGAGGTTATCCTTTCACTTTTTGATTTAGATGCTAGGTAGAGATAAGATCCTCTTAATATTGAAAATAAACAAACACCCTTAATTGTGGATTGTCTAACCGATTAAGGGAAAAGGTTAAAATAAGAGCTGAAACTTGGAAAACAAAACCAACTAATAACTATAAAACATCTTGTGATTTTACTATGCAAATATATTAATTTTGATTTTTACTATGTAAAATTGTATAAATTATGTTTTATTAAGAATGAAAATTTAAACAGTTTTAATCACAAGGGATGTGGCGTACTAGTTAAGGCTCTGGGGATGTGGCGGAATATCTCATCTGTCCATGGTTCGAATCCAAGCGTACACAACTTGTGGCCACTGAGGTTTAATCAAGGTTGATGTCTTACAGTCATAATTTGTCAAGGGATTAGTCTAGACATAGCATAGGACACCCTTTCAAAAAAATTAAACAGTTTTTATCATTATAAGAATAAAGAGAGATGCAATATATTGCATGTGAAAGATGAAACTTTGATGTATAATAAAAATAGAAGTAAAGATTATGTTGAGAAGTCGATTTATGAAAACATTAGGTGGGCGAGTCTGAAGATTAATTTTCATTACTACACCAATAAAATTATGAAACGATCTAAAAACCATTGATTTGACGCAAAACTCATTTACTTGCTTTCAATTGATGTGAATCGTGAAACGACCCCTTACAACAATTGTTTGCTAAACTATTAGCATAACCAAATGAAGCTCAAACCTTCTAGTCTTGAATATTGAAAAATGACCGCCAATGCCGAAACATCAAAACAAATCACCATCATATACCTCTCCATCTCATCATACACTACACCAGAATGTTGTTTAATTTCCATCTTGAGAATCCAAGTAACAATGGATTAAATGCTAGATCTTGTATAGATTGAGAGAGAAATACAATATAGGAATGAGATCTACTTTCTCTCTCTATACTCTCTCTCTAGAGTCATCTCTCTATTATAAGCTCTCTCTCTCTCTCTCATGTATACAATTCTCTTACAAAGACTTACTTACAACAACCTATTTATATTGTTGACTTTCTAACTCAAGTACCTTGACTTTGACCACATACTATCTATTAAATGACTTTGACTAACACTTTGACTCTTTACAAATATACACTAAATCTTGAATACATTTTGGTACTAACAATCTCCCCATATGGATTCAAGATTTAAAAAATTTATGACGGCAGTCTTCAGATCTTCAACACTTTCAGCTCTTTGAAATCTCTCAGACGAATCTTCAAATAAGCTTTATCTTCAAGAATCCACTTTGACAGCTTTAATCTTCGTTTGGCTCTTCAGAAACAAATAGTCACAAAGTCTCGAAACAAACTTCAAATCTTTGTAGCGTTGATCAAAGTCTTCAAAACAAAATCTTCATATCTTTGTATCTTCGTATCGTTGAGCTTTAACAAATTTCTTCAGTCTTTGAACATGTAACACCCTAAAAACAGGGCCAATTTGAACCTCAAGTTTTAACAATGTAACACTGAAAAACATCCAAACCTTTATATATATAAGGAGAGAACTAACTAGGAGGGTTCCTTTATACACAAATCGAATTCTCTAAATAACCTATTAATCTAATCATGTCAACTATAATTAGATTAAATGGGTTGTCTAAGCAATCCATCCAAAGCCTCCTCGCATCGTCTAAGTTATCCGCTTATCATCAAAAGTTGAATACCAAAAGCACTCGTCTCACATCCCATTACTTCCCTGAACTCGTAGCTGGTAAGAAGATTGAATTTGAACAATTAGGCTTACGCCTAGTGAGAACATCCAATTCAAATTAAAACATTAACAGCTTTGAAAACTCAGATATCCAAAGCATATAAACAAACCTGTTCACCATCATTCTTACCATACACGTGCTCATCTCAATGTCGGGAACAAACCCGATCTCATAGATATGACTAACGTTCAGTAAGTCATATCCTCACAATCAAGAGTCTAATACGAATCATAGCTGATTCTAGATCATTGCTCTCATCCAAGAATTACAATTAGTACCATGTCTATTTCTTGACGTGGAAGTAGGGATTACCATTAAGTGCCTGGCTGGACCCTTACCTTCCAACAGAAATCAGGAATTACAATTAGTACCCCGTCTATTCCACGATTCTACATCACAATATGAAATGGGATTTACCATTAAGTTCCCGGTCTAGTCCTCATTTCAATCAGCGGGAATTACCATTAAGAGCCTGGTCTATTCCACGTTTATCACATCATAACACAAATGGGAATTACCTTTAGAACCCGACCCATTCCGCATTTATCGAATCAACGGGAAATACAAATTACTTTATGTATTTTCCACGTTAATAATCACCTCTTGAAATGGGATTAACAATCCACATTATAGGTCAACGGGGATAACGGTTAGTGCCCCGCCTATTCCATGCTTATAAAACAAAAATGGGAATTACCATTCAGAACCCGGTCTATTCCACATTTATCTAATCAACGGGAATTACCATTAAGAGCCTGGTCTATTCCACATGATCGCGTACTACTAGTGCCTATGGATCCATCACACTTATTCACACACGTACAGAACAAAACGAGATCAAATTCTCCTAGATTCGATATTTTTAAAGCATTAAGCTAAATAATATCGTATAATACATTTTGAGGAAACGCCTGCTACCAAAATTAAAATTCTTAGTTTCCATTCAAATCATAAAATAATTTGAATAAACTTTCTTCACTATAAATTTCTTTTAACTCTGTTCTCACACCCTCTTTCTGTTTTTAATCCGCTCACTTCTACCCAAACTCTCATTTATATTTTACCGCTCAGCACAATGAGGTTGTTCAGCCGGATGAACTTCCTCCCCCACTCTTTGATGTAGACCCCTCACCCCTCAATCACTCAAGGATAATTTCTTGGGTAGGAAACACTGGTTAACGTGGATCCATAGAAGTTCTGTAATATCTCACACTAATCCCCATGAAATGTTGTCCTAAAAATATGTGTTGTTCAACATTTTAGCTTGAACAAGTATGAAGCTCAGCTTTTGAATTACATTGTCATCAGAATGTACGCTCCTCAATAATATCATGAAATATTTGAGCATTTGAACTTTGAAGATTTCTCAAAACAAGGATATTGAATGAATGAAATGAATTCGAAAGACTTGTTTGAGAATCTGACAATGTATCAATCAGATCAACTATGAAAGATAATCATGTAAGGAATAGGGTATCAAAGAATTGAATTTTGTTTATATGAACAAATATAAATAATCTTTGAATGAAACCTTTAAGTTCTCACGTTTAATGAATGTACGATGCTCAACAAAATTGAAGTACAAACGGGAGTATTACCATCGAAAAAATTGTTTCGTTTTGAGACATAGTAATAACAAAGTCAATATGAAGCTAAACCGGTGTGTATGAATACTTGAAAGTATAGACAAGATAATACACAAGTATTAATCTTTGGAAACACACGGTCAGAAACAATGATGTAATCCGAGATATTCATGAAAAACATTTAAAATCATACTTCTAAATTTATGAAATCCTTTTGAAATAGAGAAGTGGTTTGAACATTTAAGAACACATTTTCATGCTTAAAAGTTGTCATTCTTTCAAACAATCTCAGATTAAGTTTAGAAGATACTTACATTTAGATGTTTAAGCTCCCCCTCAAATCATGATAGACTGATTAAAAATCAGATAAGCTCCCCCTTAAAATCTGCAAAGAATCTTAATTGAACAAAATTAGTATATGTAGCAATCAAAGTTTAAACAATGAAGTATGAGTTCTAAACTGATGTGTTTAGAAGTCAAAAATTCAGTTAAAACGGGTTCTGAACTGAATTATTCAGAAGCCAAAAATGAACATAAGAAATATATCAATAAGCATAGATATAATCAAGAGTTAGAATTTCTCCCCCTGAAATTATGCATGAAATTTCAGCATAGGTACTCTTCTTCAAATTGTACACTTCCCTTCTGTTTTCCAGTCATGTGTTTGGTAGTAATTAGACATTGTGCACTACACATGATTAACCTGTAAAACAGATTAAGTAGATTTTGGTACCCAATGGAACTTGGGTCCTGGCTTGTTAAGTGCAACTCTTTGAAAGAAATATTATAAGTATCGTACCAAAATTGAACATTTTCTTGCTTAACAAAATCATGAGTTACACAGTAAGAACAACAAATTTGCTTTTGTGCTAACCTAATCAAATGATTTGCAGAGTAAACATGTAACACCCTCGAATTTGGGAAAGAGCAACTAATTTAAAATTTCGATATTACATCCGAGACAATAGGATTTATTCCTATAATACAATAGGTGAAATACCTCGAATAAAAATCTGTAATTAATCTCAACATTATATAGTCCAAATCTTACTATAAAGACTAAACTCACTTCGGGTATTACTTAACTCAAACACCAAGTGCTATTCCCAAGGGTTAATGCAGAAGATATCACTAAAACCATTCACCTCTTGAGCACACTTCTAGCACATGACCTTTCCCACGTGTCACTAGAACTACTCCCAACATGAGACCTGTTGCACATGCCGACAAAAAAAGGGTTAGGCTAACGCCTAGTGAGTTCAAACATTTTATCATGACTATATAAATTCATAAATCAAGAGGGGTGTAGTTTTAGTCATGATTTCAAAAGAGTTTACTTCAATTACAAATCACCCATTTTTCAACTCACACAAACTCCATGAGCAAAGCTCCTAAAATGTATAAGGTGTTTTCCAAAATGACTTCCAACTCCAACTCACTCAAAACATGTTTAGACGTAAATATCCCAAGAATTATAAACATGGACAAAATTCCAATATTTAAAACATCCAAGTAAAATGAGGCATAGAACTCTGCCAATGAACCATGAAGACATTTCATATAAATAAAGTACGTCACCGAAAATATGGATAAAATATTATACCCAAAAACCACACCTTTCGGTGACGGGGGAGACCCGATTCCATCGAAAGTGACGGGCACACAAAGTTAGGCCACTCGTGATGTTACCGGATTACACCTCAAGCCCCGGTCCTAGTTCCCATGCCATATAGACATCACAATCCTTGGACCATAATAAATTGCCTTTATTGCATACCCCGTAGAGTTACACCTCAAGGACTTACAGGGGACCACATTGCATATCCAGTCTAGACGAGTTTCACCTCAGGGACTCCAGTGTCCCCTATTGCCTACTCGCTAGTGGCCCCACGGCCTGACGCATATACCCATGTGTTCCCATAGTCCACTCCTCGTGCACAAAGAGATAGACCATCAAATAAAGACTGACTCACTTGCCTATGGATCCAATGCAACACAGTCTACAAAACATGCTCAACCCGAAATGACAGAAACACCCAAGCATGTAAATATCAATAGTGAGCAATAAAATGCATCAAGTTGCAATAAATGCAAACCATAAATAAGACTCCACATCGAGCCATTTAAAACCGGACAAATGTCCCCAAACTTTCTCAAAGACAAACCTGAGCAAAATACTCCGAACTCGCTAGACCCATAAATAACGGTCATCATCGCATAAAAGGTGTTTAAACATTGTTTAGGTAAACAAGTACCCCCAAATCATCCTTAACTCCAAAACTCGACACGGTTTAAACAAAAGGGTTTCCCAAGGAACTCATACTCTTATAATTCTCAAAATAACTCTTGACACTAAATCGTGTATTTCCCAAATGGTTTATAAAATCAATTACACCAACATGATTAAACCATCAATTAAACATCATTTTAAGCAATTAATCTTTTAAAGACATGTTATGATTTCTACACATCAAAATATTCGAAAGCCCCAAATATGGGTGTTTTACAACATTTATGAAGATAAATGCTTCAAAAGAGTTAGACTCATCAAATAACTCATCCATTGATATTTTCAAGTAAAACACACAAATATTTGGAAAATGACATTTTTGGCATGTACAAGTTTTTACAAATCAACTTGAACTCACCTTGCTAGATTTAGGCTAAATCTAGAATTTCCCCAAACGTAAGCTCCTTTGAAGAAGTTTGCATCCTCAAACCAAAACCTCCAAAAACCTAAATTCATAACTTCCAACCATGAATATTCATATTCAGCCACTTTAAAACGATTCCCCAAACATCTTATATCGAAATCTCCATTTTGACCAAAACCTCAATATTAACCTAACTTCTCCAAAATCATCCAAACCGAAATTGGAGAAACAAAACACTAGGAGATCATCAATGGAACATTTATAACTCATATGAAAGTATAGAAGCTAGGAGGATGAACTCACCACTTAGGTTTTGATGAAAACCTAGAAAACCCCAAAAATCTCTAGTGTTGTGGGTGAAACTTGCTCTTGCATCAATGAAAGAAATCACTAGCATAAAGTGGATAAGGAACACATTAATCTCCAAGAAAATCCCTAAAATCGGTTAGGGTTCGTGAGGGAAGAAGGAAAAACGATTTGGGAGAGAAAGGGAAGAGATTTGAGAGACTTACCACCACCAAAAACCCTTGAATCTTCCTATGAACTTCAAAACTCTTTCTAGATCCTTGAAGATCTCTAAAAAACGGAACCATAGCAACTTGAATCACCAAAATCGGAGTTGAAATGAGAGAGATATGAAGAAATGAAGTTTGAGGGGTGAAATTCGTGATTTAAGCTGATCAGGAGCTCCACGCTAGTGAACTAGCGCCACAATGCGCGTCGGGCACTGGTCCCTCGGTTTCCCCTTAAACACTGTTTTGGTCATAACTTCTTCGTTTTAGCTCCGTTTTCGCTCCGGAAAGAACCGTTGGACTCGTATTTGAATTCCTCATCCAACAAGACCATAAAATCTAGGTTTTAATCCAAAATCCTATTTTTCATATTTTTCTTAAAAGATCGATTTCCACACTGATTCGAAATTGTACTTATCGGAAAATTACGAGTGTTACAATCCTCCCAACCTTAGGATGATTTCGTCCTCGAAATCTACATCCTTTACAACCCAAGGCTAACCGACTCAACGCCGAATATAATTTATCAGTTCCTAATTGGAATCTAAATTCCCTCCACACAGTCTATAAAGACAAATCCTCGAACAATTGCTTATCAACAAAGCCCCTTCACGTACACTGCACTTATGTCCGGGAGAACACTCCGACAACTGGAATAATTCTTAGTCAGACGAATTCAGTTGTCTCCCAACCTTAGATGTTCCATACATCACGATTTCGATTTCAGACTCTAAGTCAATCCAAGGTTTGTTCACTAACGAACCCAACAGAATCGTCAATTCCGATTATTCCTATCATTAATTGTCGTCTACATCCAACGAATTCTAATAGACTTCAAGAATCCATCCCAACATTAATCATAAAACTGACAGGTTCTGTAACCATACACAAAGGTTATTCCACCAAAACCACTCATCACAATTGAGTATCTTAAGGTTACTACAAGCGTTACCATTATTCAAGTTAAAATCGGACTACACCCTCCGAATTCGCTAACATTCTCTGACCTAAAACCCACGAGGTTGACACCTAGTTATACCACCACGTTTTGAACTCTAACAGGACTCCACACACGAGTTCCGTTTACCGAGTATTTCCACGAAACTAAGGTTGTTAACAAAACGGTTATACCATCCTCAAAATATATTATCGCAAATCTAGCTCTCCAATTGCCACAAGCACATCGACTTTGCTATCGATATCATCCGGCCTATAGTCATATCACGTGCCTAAACGCTCACTTTTCATAGTCAAGGTTCTATACGACTTACTCTTAACCGGGGTTACTTAACCTTTCCAAGGTCCTAACGAGTTCAAGGTTTTCAATTGAATTATTTAACAGGTACGCCAATCAACAAAACTTTTCATAGAAATTTTCACCATAAAGATTTTTCATATCAAATTAAACGTACGCATAAAAAAAACTACTACTATCAGTTTGGTAGTTGCGCAAAAATGGACACGCTCGTCCCACATATGAAAAATCATATTGAGAATTATTTCATTGCAGTTCAGATTATCAACAAAAGGCCAAAGCGTAATAATCAACTTCTTTAAAATGAACCGCCACGGTTCTAATATGGATTGATTCATGACATGCACGTGAAGTAACTGCCATACTTTAAATAGGGTGCAACAAAAGGTGTGCACGCGTTTCAAAAGAAGTCCAAACGACATTTGACTCCAAAATTTCTTTTTAACCATCAAATGGCATGGAACAAGGTTCACCAACAAATCTGCGCTCGTCAGTTTATTTTACAGAAACGATGAAACGATTCACAAGTACACTTTAGTCAAAACATAGAATGACTTGTGTAAGTTCCAAATTTAAAGACGAAGTCAATACGTTTCCATCATTTGAAAATATCGACTAAAACATCATGAGGGAACCTCAAATCGGAGTATGTATGCAGTCTTGTAACACTTTCCTAGTAGTTTTCTTGAAATGGTGCGACATGCGTTAAATAGTTCACGACAAAATTTCAAAGGATGAGATTCTTTAAATCCATTTCTAAAATTTTCTCATTCGGTCATATGATGACACATGAGTAAAATGTTTTCTGACAAGGTTTGCACACAACAATGTGTTTTCTCAAAGCTTAGGAGGGAATAAGTGCTAATAAATGGTTGACACCAAAAAGGGGTCGAACCGACTTCAAAGTTCGAATTGCACCAACAGTGCGCGTCAATGTTTAAAAGCATAATAAATCCCACACACCATAGTTTTAGGCAAACAATTTTCTAAAATCTTCATTACGGAGCATTTACATTAAAAGTTTCGCATTCGAAATATAAGGTGTTAAAACGGCAATACTTAAAAGAATGTATTTATTAAAAACACTCAAAATACACATTTCCTCCCAAAACCAAAAAGGTTTACATTTTCCCCAAAATGTTCCTCGAACCAAAAATGACCAAATGTCAATGACTCACACACTTGTGTTTTCAAAATATAATGCATTGTAAGCTATGCATGGCCTTTACAACTCTAAAGCAACTTTGACCCAATGACCTTCATTTATACAATGGGCCAGTAAAATATTTTCACTCATGATTTGTTTATCAAAGTGTTGAGAAACAATGGTTACAAAGTGATGCATACCCCTAGTCGATATAATGCGTTTACTTGAAATGTTAATAAAACAATCAACTGGCCAAATGCGCACTAAGTAAATTGTACAAAGTACTACCAAGGTGTTCTTTCATGCATTACTTATGCCATGTATAAATCAACCCACATACTGAACAGATTGCAACAAAATGTGCTAGTACAAAACTTTGAAAGAGAAATTACGCGACACTAAAGTTCCAAAACTTATCTCTTTTTGGTCGCCTTATGGCATAAAATTAGTATTTCTCAACAAAGCTCAAGTGGGACAAAATGCCCAACATAACTCATAAATTTTCACATAAGTAAATGGAGTATGCACATTGTGAAATTACACTCACACGACTCAATACGTCATAAAACAAAACTCTATGAAATTCAATGGGCTCAATAATCTCAAGTCAATATAATGACACCAAACATTATGCTTCCAAAAGTGAAATTGCAATAAGCAAAACCATGACTAAAACGCCAAAATCCCAAAAATCCCCTTCTTTGGTAATACCATATAAACAACATTGTTTAACAACTCACATTAAACAAATTCTCCAAAATAGTTTTACATAGACATAATGGAAGATAACTTTCCGTCCAAACTCTAACATATGTGGAGGAGATCCAATGTTAAAGTCACAAGCCGTAGTTATTGCCCAACATCTTAAACACCATAAAAATATGATTGCCATTATATCCAAAACAAATGTTGAACAATAATGAAATAAAGCAAAACAAATCCCGGCGGAGTTTGCAACTCCCGCAATAAAATGATTTTATACACGTTCAAAACCATGATTTAAAATCTTGTGTGTGTACTAAACATTTTCCAAAATTGTAACACAATCCATATAAGGATTTGAAACACAAGAAGTAATTGATGCAATTTATTTTCAAACTAAATTTTGTGCATAACTTAGTCGGCACTCAACGTCTCAACCCATACTCCTCCAAATCCCTCCGGTCCACTATTGTCATCCGGATAGTCAAACCTCTTAAGGCTAGTTGGAAATTACATCAATTAACCTTACGGTTTTTCCTCGAATCAAAGTCGGTTCAATAAGTCTATGGTTCTAATCCAACCATCAATCTTGACCCGAAACGGTCTACTTAAAGCAAATATCATGCTTATCGTCACTCTTAAGTGACCAATGCTAGAATCGTCCATCTATTCCAACGACTACTAGCTTAGAAACTTCTTCACTACCCCAACGATCATCACATTAAAGCAATTCAAGTATGCACATGTACTAGTAGGTTCACCATGACACTGGCCAGGTGTCACTATGAACGCACCATACATGATTATCCTTGTTACTCTCGACGTGATTCTCGTTTCTAACAACATCCATTGACCTCGAAACATTTTATCTTAAAGTGCCTAATGGTGAATTTCATTCTCATTTACCTAAAAGAACGCTAGTTTGAGTCTAGGTATCCACAATCAACACCTAACTCTCTCAATCTTATGCTCCGATACCAACTTGTAACACCCTCGAATTTGGGAAAGAGCAACTAATTTAAAATTTCGATATTACATCCGAGACAATAGGATTTATTCCTATAATACAATAGGTGAAATACCTCGAATAAAAAACTATAATTAATCTCAACATTATATAGTCCAAATCTTACTATAAAGACTAAACTCACTTCGGGTATTACTTAACTCAAACACCAAGTGTTATTCCCAAGGGTTAATGCGGAAGATATCACTAAAACCATTCACCTCTTGAGCACACTTCTAGCACATGACCTTTCCCACGTGTCACCAGAACTACTCCCAACATGAGACCTGTTGCACATGCCGACAAAAAAAGGGTTAGGCTAACGCCTAGTGAGTTCAAACATTTTATCATGACTATATAAATTCATAAATCGAGAGGGGTGTAGTTTTAGTCATGATTTCAAAAGAGTTTACTTCAATTACAAATCACCCATTTTCCAACTCACACAAAATCCATGAGAAAAGATCCTAAAATGTATAAGGTGTTTTCCAAAATGACTTCCAACTCCAACTCACTCAAAACATGTTTAGACGTAAATATCCCAAGAATTATAAACATGGACAAAATTCCAATATTTAAAACATCCAAGTAAAATGAGGCATAGAACTCTGCCAATGAACCATGAAGACATTTCATATAAATAAAGTACGTCACCGAAAATATGGATAAAATATTATACCCAAAAACCACACATTTCGGTGACGGGGGAGACCCGATTCCATCGAAAGTGACGGGCACACAAAGTTAGGTCACTCGTGATGTTACTGGATTACACCTCAAGCCCTGGTCCTAGTTCCCATGCCATATAGACATCACAATCCTCGGACCATAATAAATTGCCTTTATTGCATACCCTGTAGAGTTACACCACAAGGACTTACAGGGGACCACATTGCATATCCACTCTAGACGAGTTTTGTTGATCCAAACCCTCAGTGATTTGATAATGACCCTCTCTTAAACACTTAATGAAAATTGTAAGTAAACAATATGTATCAGAGTTTCACTATCGCTGATAATTACTAAGACTTTACAGTACCGCTGATAGGAACTCTCACTCTTTAGATTAAACATTCAGCGAACACTGTTCACCATAATGCTCTGAGCCTGTTCAGTCCTTATGGTGATCGCTGATAAGTTAGTTGTTTACTTATGATCCCTGAAGACAAGTTTCACGTCAACATAGGTTCTACGCTGAAGTCGAAGATCAAGCTCAAGAACCAGCGACAAGTCTCCTAATGAACTGATGCGGATCAGCGAAGACTCAGATTTGTACACTCAACGTGAAGTATCAAGTACAAGACTTCAGCTGAACTTTGTCGTTCACTGATATAGAATGATAAAGCTCTGATTCAACGAAAGCTGATCATGAAGTCCTCCGTACAGAGTACTTTTGTCTTAACCACCCTTGCACGACTCCGTACGATATGTCAGAAAAGAACCTCCTTATTGTCTGAAATCGTACAACCACTCTGATTCTACACTGTGCACCATGCGGCTACAAAGGTTGTCTACTAAAGTCAGAATCAAGCAACCAATGAGCTGCTGCCACGTGTAAAGTATAAACTGCCATGCATTAAATGCATGCAGTATATAAGAAGGACTCCAGCTTCATTTTTGAAGGACTTGCTAACTCTGGTCAAGTCATCTTCTTATCTTGAGATAGGTTATTATTAGTAATTTCCTTCTCTTTCTTAGTGCAAGAAAACTTAGTGTTCCAACTTGTTTATATTAGGATTTATTCCTTATCTTGTTCCGCAACAAGCTGTAAATTGTTAATGATTTATCAATAAACAATTTAGAAAAGTAAAAACGTGTGTTTGTATTCAACCCCCCCTTCTACAAACTTGTATAGCCTTTCGGGACCAACAAGTGGTATCAGAGCAGATTTGTTTAATCTCATAAACAAGATCTTATCTATACTAATCTTCTCTTTACTTGTAGAAATGACCACCAATACAAACACAAACTATATTGACAACGGTTCTCTTGCAAAACCCCCTAGATTCTCCAGAGATAATTTTAATGTATGGAAAAATAGGATGATTCTCTTTTTAGAAGGTGTAGACCCTACTATGCCTTATTATCTTGAAAACGGCCCATATATTCCTGTAAGAATTGATGCTGCAGTTCCAGCCGCTGAGAATAGACCTGCTATTCCAGAAAGGCTGATTCCTAAGGAAATTCATATGTGGACTGATGAAGATAAGAAGAAAGTAGCTATCCACACCAAAGCCAGATCCATACTCTCTATGGCTCTTTCTGACGAAGTCTACCATTCCGTCATGAACCTGAAAACCTCAAAAGCTATGTGGGACACAATCTGTGTTCAGTATGAAGGTACTTCTAAAGTCCAGGACTCTCGAAAGATCGACCTGGTAAGACATTATGAAAGCTTCATTTGTGGTAAGAATGAAACTCTCTCTGAAGTACACCAACGTTTTAACTGTTTAATAATAGATCTAAAAACTGTTGGTAAGGAATATTCTAACTTTGAAGTGCTGACAAAGTTCTTAGAATGTTTACGTGAAAGCTGGGACAATTATTCTATGTGTCTCAAGCTGTCAAAGGATCTAAAATCAATGACCCTTTCTACCTTATATGGCACGATGCTGAATCATGAGCAAATGAGTCATCTTAAGAAGAATCTTGTAAAAGATTCCAAAAGCACACCTGTTACTTTAATCTCAGAGGAACCTTCCACTCAGCGACCCTCGATCACTATCACTGAGTTGGAGAGTAACTCTGAAAGGTCATCAGATTCTGACTCTTCAGATCTTGATGAATCTTTGGCTCTCCTCACTAAAAAGTTCAGGAGATTCGCCAAAAAGAAAATGTTTAGAAAGAATAAACCTCTTTCCATTACTGACAAGCTAAGATCATCAGCTCCTGTTGATAAGGCTACTGCTACTTGTTTTAACTGTGAAAAGATAGGACATTTCGCTAACGAGTGCAGGTCAAAGAAAGTTTCGAGAAACTCAGCGTTTCCCAAGAAATCCTCTAACCTCAGGTCTAGAGATGACAAATACGCCAAGCTGAAAGAAAGGTATTCAAAGCTGAAAACCTTTAAGAAGAAAGGCAAAGGCCTGATGGATGACTATGATTGGGCTGACTCTGATGAGGAAGAAACATCTGACTCTGAAGATGATGAAGCCAATCTCTGTCTTATGGCCAAACTTGAAGATGAGGAAGAAAGTTCAGACATTCCCTCTACTTCAACCTCTGCAACTCATGTATCACCTTCCTTCTTTACCAATATTACAAATATTGATGAAGCTGATAGTCTTCGAAAGATCGATCTCTTGACTAGAAGTTTATATGAAGCCATGAATGGCAAAACAATAGTTGAAAATCAAAACCTTGATCTCGCTGAACAGCTTAAAAATTGTCACCTTCAAATAGAAAATCTTTCTAAAATTGAAGAAGATTTTAAAGATCAAGTTCACCTAAATCAGCTAGTCAAAATCGAGCGCGAAGAAGCTATCGCTGCATTAAAAGCTGAAAAAGCTACTGTTGATGGATGGTATAATTCCTCAACAAAGATCACTGAGATAATTAAGTCTCAGATTCCTCTGAGTGACAAACATGGTATTGGTTATAAAGCTGATATTGAAAAACCTACCACTGAACATTCCATGCTGAAATTCAGAATGTTTGTCTCCTCAGTCGCTGATACTTCATCCTCTCAGTGTTCCTCTTCTAAACCGCCTATCCCTGAGGAAATCTCTTCCTTAACTTCTAAAGGTAAAGAAAAAGTTATTTATCCAAAACCTTCCTTAGTCTCGAAAGACAAGGGTAAAGGAATTGCTTATGATCAAAATCCTCAGAAGGGTATCTTTATACCTAAGCTGAATGCTTCTACAGCTTCAGCGATTCATCCATCTGGTTCAGGGAACAAGAACACTGGATATGTTCAGCGTGGATATATTCAGCGATCTACTCCCAGAATCAAAGTGGATGTTACTGGTAAGAAATCTGAAGAACTGATAGTTCCTCCTATTTCCAATACCAAAGGTGTACTTGATGCTGGTCCTTCTAATTCAAAATCTAAAGCTCAGCATGCAAATGGTCCTAGAACTACTTTTGGTTATAGGAAATGTTATCATTGTGGACTTACCGATCATATTGCTAGTAAGTGTCCAACAGCCACCAAAGCTGAAAAATTAGCTAAGGTGAAGATCATTGCCCCCAAGGCAAGGAAGACCACTGAGGTTAAGAAATTAACCAAAGTGAAGACTGACAAAGCTGAATCTTCAAATGCTGCGAAGACTGTTGAACCTTCCATTCCAACTACTTCCACTGACAAACGTGTACACATGGTTAAGTGGGTACCCAAGAAAAACTAATCTTCCTTTGTAATGCAGGTTAAGAAGTGTATCTGGTATCTTGATAGCGGATGCTCTAGACACATGACTAGAAAGAAAGTCTGCTCGCTGAATACAAGGAAGAGAAGGGTCCCTCTGTGACTTTCGGTGGAAATGGAAAAGGACATACCCGAGGGTTTGGTGTACTCTCAAATGGTACAACAACCTTCAGAAGAGTCGCATATGTTGAAGGGCTGAAGCATAATCTTCTAAGCATCAGTCAGCTTTGCGACAAGGATAACAAAGTAATCTTTACTAAGGAATCCTGCTTTGTCGCTGACAAAAAGGAGAAGATAGCTCTCAGCGGTTATCGTTTGGAAAATGTTTATGTAATAAACATGGACTCAACAACCACTGAGAACTCCTGTTTCTTCTCAAAAGCCTCATCTGATGTCAACTGGCTATGGCATAAGAGGCTCTCTCATCTAAACTTCAAGACACTGAACACTCTTTCTTCAAAAGAGTTAGTCACTGGTCTACCTCAGCACTTATACGCCAAAGAGTCCTTATGTTCAGCATGTGAGAAAGGCAAGCAGACCAAAGCAAGTCTCCTCAGTGTCATCTCCTCTACAACTTCTCCATATGGATTTGTTTGGCCCTGTTAACAAACAATCCATCGCTGGAAAGAAATATACGCTGGTCATAGTTGATGAATTCTCTCGCTATACATGGGTTATGTTTCTCCGTTCTAAGAGTGACACCCCTGAAGAACTCGTCATCTTTGTTCGGAAGATGAAAACCCTGAACAACTTGACCGTTCGCTCAATAAGGAGTGATCATGGGACTGAATTCAAAAACAGTTCTCTTGATTCCTTCTTTGAGAGTAAGGGTATTTCTCACAACTTTTCCTCAGTGAGAACACCGCAACAAAACAGAGTCGCTGAAAGAAGAAATAGAACTATTATTGAAGCTGCACGTTCAATGCTCAGCGATTCTCACCTGCCTACTCAGTTTTGGGCAGAAGCTGTCAACACTGCTTGTTTTACGCAAAACAGGTCGCTGATTGTCAAAAGATTCAATAAAACAGCCTATGAACGTTTTCATGGGAGAAAGCCTTCAATTAGCTTTCTTCACATCTTTGGATGTCAGTGTTTCATACTGAACAACAGAGATGCCCTTGGAAAGTTTGATCCTAAGGCTGATGATGGAATCTTTCTTGGATATTCTTCAATCTCCAAAGCCTTCAGAGTCTTCAATCGAAGAAGACAAACTGTTGAAGAAACTATTCACGTCACTTTTGACGAATCCCGTTCAGCAAACTCTAAACCATCTGCTGATACTGAAGAACTGAATCAATGGATGTTTTCTCATCTTGGTGATTCAGAAGATATTCCCACTCCTCATACTCATACAGTTGAAGATGATAGTCCTACTATCATCCCAAATATGCAGAATAGTGAAGCTGAAACATCATGGGTCTCAACAGTTCCTTTAAACACTATACCTGCTTCTGAACCAAATGTCTCAGACATTCCATCTACTTATCAGCAATCAGTGAATGAGATGACATCTGCACCTACTCCTCTCTTGGCTGATATTCCAGAAGTTGCTGAAGCTTCATCTTCAGCTCCTCCAGTTCAATTTGAGTCAGCGACTTATGCTCCTGCTCAGCGATGGACTGTAAATTACCCAATTGATCAAATTTTTGGTGATCCAAACGCTGGTGTTCAGACTCGACGAAGTGCAGGTAATATTTGTTTATTTGTTAACTTTATTTCTCTGATTGAACCAAAGAAAATAGATGATGCCCTCAAAGATCCAAACTGGGTCAGCGCCATGCAAGAAGAGCTGACTGAATTCGAAAGAAACAAAGTTTGGAAACTTGTTCGAAGACCAACTGACAAGACAGTGATAGGCACTAAATGGGTCTATCGAAACAAGTTGGACGAACATGGAACTGTAACCCGCAACAAGGCTCGTCTTGTTGCTCAGGGATACAGACAAGAGGAAGGCATAGATTACGACGAAACATTTGCTCCAGTAGCAAGACTAGAATCTATTCATCTATTCTTAGCATACGCTGTACACAAAGACTTCAAAGTATATCAGATGGATGTTAAGTCAGCGTTTCTAAATGGAAAGCTGAATGAAGAAGTCTATGTGGAACAACCTCCAGGATTCTCAGATCCTAAGCATCCAGGTTATGTTTATAAACTGGATAAGGCACTTTATGGCTTAAAGCAAGCTCCTCGTGCATGGTATGACACTCTATCTACTTATCTCCATATTGAAAAATTTGAGCGTGGTAAAATCGATAAGAGTCTATTCTTCAGGAAAGTAAAAGGTCATATTATTCTTGTTCAGATATATGTTGATGACATTATATTTGGTTCTACTAACCCTGACCTTTGTACTCGTTTCGCTGATAGAATGAAAGAAGAGTATAAAATGAGCATGATGGGTGAGCTAACATATTTCCTTGGTCTTCAGATAAAGCAAAATGAAAAAGGAACTTTCATTAATCAGGGAAAGTATGTTAAAGATATGTTGAAGAAATTCGATTTAACTCAGAGTTCAGCTATGAAAACCCCTATGGCACCACCGCTGACACTAGACAAGGATTCAAATGGAATGCCTGTTAATGTCACGCTGTACCGTGGGATGATCGGCTCTCTCTTGTATCTTACAGCTAGCCGACCCGATATTATGTACGCAACCTGTTTGTGTGCACGATATCAAGCTGAACCTAAGGAATCTCATATGATCGCTGTAGAGCGAATTTTTCGATACCTTAAGGGTACTGCGAACCTAGGTCTTTGGTATCCCAAAGACTCAGCGTTTGATCTAATCGCCTATTCAGATAGTGATTTTGCAGGTTGCAAATTGGATAGGAAAAGCACCACAGGAGGCTGTCAGCTCCTGGGTGGAAAGCTGGTCAGTTGGACAAGTAAAAAGCAAAACTCAGTGTCCACCTCAACTGCTGAAACTGAGTATGTAGCCGCTGGAAGATGTTGTTCTCAGGTCTTGTGGATGAGAAATCAACTACTAGACTATGACCTTCAGCTCTTAAAAATTCCAATCTACTGCGACAGCACAAGTGCCATCGCTATAGTCAACAATCCAGTGCTACACTCAAAGACAAAACACATCGAAATCAGGTATCATTTTATCAGAGATCATGTGATGAATGGTGATATAGAACTTCATTTTATCCCAACTGACTATCAGTTAGCTGATCTGTTCACCAAACCTCTTGATGAGACAAGATTCAAATTTCTCATCAGCGAGCTTGGAATGCTGAACTTTGAAGAGTAAAATCTTCAGTGGTTCACATTTGATCAGCGATAGGATAAAATCAACTTGCATAACCCATTCTATCATTCTCTCTCTGAACATAATTGATTCGCTGATATCAAGGTATGTTTTTCTCTCGCTTACAATCGCATGTAAATGCAAGATTTCAAGAGAAATTGCATCGCTGAATATCTCTTCCTTAATCAGCGATACTTCGAAATTTCTAAAACCAACACTGATATTTCTATTCAGTGCTTCATGTTTTCAAAAGTGTCCCTGAGCTTTCAAAACCTCAGGGACATCCTAAAATATGAAAGGACATCCGTGACGTCATGAAACGGATAAGCCCTGGCACGTCGTCTTTCTAACACACGTTTGCACGTTTCGTTTACCAGCCAATCAAATGCAAACACGTGTCCGTATAATGATGAAAATCTTTTCCCGATCAAGATTTTCTCTCTCTCTCTCTAATCTCTCTATATAAACCATTATGGGTTTATAGTTTTCCTTTACGCGAACAACTTCTTCCTCAAGAAAACTACTGTTGCATTTTTGCTCTCAAGTTTTCAAGAACTGTTCATCTTCTTCTTCTTCAACGAACCAAGTTAATATTTCTTTTATTTACCTGTTTCTTAAAACTTGTTAATGATCTTCTCATTGTTTTTACAAGATCAAACAAAAGAACCTTTTCAAAAATGAAATCATTTCTTTCATGGTTTTATGAACACAACCTTTAATGGTTGTTCTTCAAGTTTAATCGCAAATATCTTAAACTTGTTCTTCATACGTTTTTCCAGAATCCTCAAAGGAAACTGGAAAACAAGACTTTTTATTGGGTTTGCATTTCTTTTTCAAAAACAAGAAAACCCTAATCTTCATTAAGTAATTTTTGTGTGAATGAAATGGACAAAGTTCGAACCATCTTATTGGAAAATCTTTCCACATTAAGATTATTCTTATTTGTTATATCTTTGGTTGAACTGATAATACAACAATGGCATCTACTGATATTCCTACTGCTGAGAACACTGCTGCTGCTGAGGAACTGGAAATCACCAAGGCTCCTCAGGTCAAGTTCACACTTGAGGAACTCAATTGGACAAAAACAAACAATCTCTATACGCTTTTCGAGTTTCCTCCTCGAAAGCAAGTCACACATCTGAATGATGCTGTGAATTTCCTCAAAACCTGTTGTCTCTCTACAGCCCTGACCATAACACCCCCTGCTCATCAGTTACTACTATCTCAGTTCTGGTATTCTGCCAGACACATCGCCACAAAAGAAAAACCCTTTGTTTCTCTCCCTGACCACAAGAAACATGCTGATAGGGAAACCATCACTGCATTCTTTGATGCAATGGGTTATGTATGGGAAACAGGGAGGGACAAGAAGCCTGAGAAGAAGCTGACCCTCATCAAGAAATCCAAAATGCCCAGCGAGATGAACTTCATCTTCGCACACTTGATAAGCTGCATGACTGCAAAGACCGGCTCCTCTGATCAAGCCGCTCAACCTCAGCAAGCAATGGGCTATGCATTGCTGAAAGGACTTCATGTTGATTGGCCCTCGATAATCTACGATGATCTAGTGCTCAGATTAGACTCTGCTGCTGACCGACCATCATGGGTTCCATATCCAAGATTCCTCAGCGCCGTCTTCCAAACCGGCCTGAATGATAACTACCCAAAAGTAGGAGACCTGAAACTCTCTCAGGTTGGCCCTAAGGTACTCGACTTCAAGCCAATGCCAAACGAGGTACGTCTCTCTACTCTCTTAACTCTTCTCAATCCTCCTTCTTCTACTTCTACAGCTCATTCAGTGGAAAACCCCACCGATGATACCCCAGCTGCAACCTCCACTCCTTCTAGAAAAAGGAAACACTCATCTTCCCAACTTGGTTCCAAAAGGACTAAGAAAACCAAGGAGCAACCCCACCAGCATTTAAATGTTGAAGACTCCTCAGCTCATCTTGAAGCGCTGATGGAAAGCTCTGTGGTACGCTCTGCCACAGCTGAACAAGCCACCCCTTCCATCCCAGCTTCAGCGTCTCTAAACGCTGAAGTTTTAAACTTGGAATCGACCCAACCTCCTTCAGTCTCTCATAGGACTGAAGAAGTGATTCTCAGTGGATCCAACACTGAATCAACTCCACATCAAACCTTCTCAACCTTCGCTTCTCTCTCTACTCCATTGGACTCTAATCCAGTTTTCACTACGATCACTGGAGCACCCGTCATTCTTCCAGAAGCTAAAGCTGATACTTTTCAAGGAATGATGGATGCAGGACCTGCAGGAATGTCCATGCGTACACGCACTCTAGCTGACGACATGGAACTTTTTTCAGGACACAGAAGTTTTGACGACTTCACCAGCCCTCCTGCAGGTTTACACCAACCCATATACACTGTAACTAAACCCCAAACTTCTGAGCTTTCCTTTGTTCATAAGTACTTATCTGTTACAGGTCCTAATTTGGGAGATATCAACGCCTCTCTGAAGAACCTGGATACAAAGCTGACAGGTCTCACCACTACTCTCTCAGACAACTCTTCAGCTGTAAGAAACGCTGGAGAGAATCTCAACAAGCTGACAAAAGTGGTTGAACAGAAAGCCTCCAAAGCTGATTTGGAGAAGGTTGATGGTACTCTCGGTGATTTTGCCAAAGTTCTTGCTGATATCTACACCGACTACAACTCTCTCTCCTCAAGAGTTAACACCATGTCCAGCGAAGTCATAACGCTGAAGACATCGGTCAGTACTCTTCAGGGAGAGGTGTCCGCTGTAAAGACTGACGTGAGTTCAGTAAAGACTGACGTAAGTTCAGTGAAGACGATGGTAAAGCAGATCCTCGATCGCATGAACGCCCCTACACCTTCGCATTTTACTCCGGCGGATCGAGCTGAACTTCTCAAGATCAATCCTGCTATAACTGGCCTGGAAGTCAGATTAGGGAAGATTGAAAATTATGTCGGAATCCCTGGCCAAGAAGACAGGGAACCAACACCATCTGCTGAGTCATCGCATTCCTCCCCCACTCATCACGAGGAAGGGGGGGGGGAGAGAAGAACTCTGAAGACCTTCCCCATGATGAATCTATCGAGGGGGAGAAGACTGAAGACCTTCCCCTTACTGAAGAGGGGGAGAAGACAAATGAAGAAACAACTGCTGGACCTCAGGGAGATGAAAACCCTGAGGGAACTGAGAAGCTTACCTTTGTATCTGAGGGGGAGCAACTCGAAGAAGCTGCTGAACAATCTGAATCTGGAGCTGAAGATGAAGAAGCCGTCGACATCTATGATGATGAACCATCTTCTTCTCCAAAGAAGGATGATGATGACGATGATGATGATGATGATGACTCCTTTATCGTCAAGCCTGTTCAGAAGAGTACAGCTCTTAAAGGGATTTTGATAAACGAACCTTCAGGGGAGCGGACCAAGACAAAGCCTGCAGCGTCTGAAGCTGACAAAGGCAAAAACAAAGGCCTTGCTGAAGAAGACAATCTGACGATCTTGCTTCCAAAGACAAGACAAAGCCTCCTCTATCCTTTCTCAATCTCAATCCTTCTATCCATAAAACCTCTATACACTTAACCACATTCTTTTCTCTATCTCTTTCTTCCCCAACTCTTCTTACTTAAACGATCGATGTGTTTCAGCTAGTCATCTCCCCTGTTTGAGGATATCGCTGAAGTTTCTACAGCTGCGACTTCACCAACAATAATCCTAGCTCCCAACGCTGAAGAAATAATCCCAGTCTTGGATTTAACCACTGAGACTGATGAACCTGAAGAACAACAGCTCTCTCACAAAAACAGACATTCCTTGGCTCCTCAAAAGCTGAGTGAAGAGGATCAAGAAAAGAGAGATGCAATGATCAAGAGATTAGAAGATCAGCGAATCATCCTGAAGCGTGATCAACTTCCTTCTATTCCTCCAAAGTTCAGACTTTCACAAAAGGAATACCAGGATCACCTCAGAGCTGAAAGGTTAATCGCTGAAAGAAGGGAAGCTGAAGAAAAAGACAGAGAACTCGCCATCCAGCTCGTCCAAGAATCAGTCGAAGACCCCAAGCTGAAACGAATTCCCATTCAAGTACAACGTCAGCTTTGGGAAGATGCTCGAAAGATTGTCGAGAAGAAAACTGAAGTATCTCAATCCACCCTCAAATGGTGTAAAGAGAAGGTACACTTCAAATATCGTCCAGCAAGGATCAACAAGGTACACATCTCTGGAAGAACAACTATCGGAGTACCTATTGTTGATATTCAATTGTTCAGAGAGAATGGCCAAACTGAAACCTTTGGTGCTGAAGCCGTCACAAGGTATGGTCTCTCTGAATGGTTGGAGATGAGGATAGTCATTCAGCAATCACGTTCAAAGTACAAGGATCATGTCGAGAAACTTATAAATTGACAGATCGACTTGGTCTCATCTGCCGTGGATATTCCTCCTCCTCCTGCTCTTAAACTGAAAAGAAAAAGGGCCTCTGCAAAGAAGAAGCTAAAAGAATCAGATTCAGGTCCTCCCATACGAAATGAAACTGGTATCGGTTTCTCTCGCACTGAAGTGCTTGGTCCTGACCCTGATCTATCTGCCCTTGACATATCTCTGCCACCCGGTGAACGTTTCATCCCTGGTAAAGTCATAAGTAATCCTTACGGTATATTCTTTCGTGACTACGAGGGACGAGAATGTTTTCAACGTATCGCTGAGCTACCAATCACTCCAATCGAACAACTCAGAGATCTCATATACTGGTGTGAGTTTAGACAAGACCTTCTCGGACACTTCATGAAGCCACTGATCTTCAAGGAAGCCCAAGAAAGAAGAAATCAGGGAGAACAAGTCCCTGACTGGATGATTCCTACAACCCAGACCCTTGATGAACTTCTCATTAAGGAAGAACCTCCATAAGCTGATAAGATCGCCTTATTCTTCTATTTTATCAGTTATTCTTTTGTACTTGTAATTTATTTCGCTTGTACTTATAATTTTTCCACTTCCCTTTGTAATCTGATACGAAGTTTAAAGAAAGATTTCAGCGAAAGTACTTTACTCCATCAGTACAGAAAAGATCCCAGAAAACAGTAAAAGGGACAAATATTTTATGAGTTCTTTTTATCCTTATGTTTTCATTAAATAGCAATTTTCTCTGTTGCTATATCATAATCAAATAGGGGGAGATTGTTGATCCAAACCCTCAGTGATTTGATAATGACCCTCTCTTAAACACTTAGTGAAAATTGTAAGTAAACAATATGTATCAGAGTTTCACTTTCGCTGATAAGTACTAAGACTTTACAGTACCGCTTATAGGAACTCTCACTCTTTAGATTAAACATTCAGCGAACACTGTTCACCATAATGCTCTGAGCCTGTTCAGTCCTTATGGTGATCGCTGATAAGTTAGTTGTTTAGTTATGATCCCTGAACACAAGTTTCACGTCAACATAGGTTCTGCGCTGAAGTTGAAGATCAAGCTCAAGAACCAGCGACAAGTCTCCTAATGAACTGATGCGGATCAGCAAAGACTCAGATTTGTCCACTCAACGTGAAGTATCAAGTACAAGACTTCAGCTATCGCTGAACTTTGTCGTTTACTGATATAGAATGATAAAGCTCTGATTCAACGAAAGCTGATCATGAAGTCCTCCGTACAAAGTACTTTTGTCTTAACCACCCTTGCACGACTCCGTACGATATGTCAGAAAAGAACCTCCTTATTGTCTGAAATCGTACAACCACTCTGATTCTACACTGTGCACCATGCGGCTACAAAGGTTGTCTACTAATGTCAGAATCAAACAACCAATGAGCTGCTGCCACGTGTAAAGTATAAACTGCCATGCATTAAATGCATGCAGTATATAAGAAGGACTACAGCTTCATTTTTGAAGGACTTGCTAACTCTGGTCAAGTCATCTTCTTATCTTGAGATAGGTTATTATTAGTAATTTCCTTCTCTTTCTTAGTGCAAGAAAACTTAGTGTTCCAACTTGTTTAGATTAGGATTTATTCCTTATCTTGTTCCGCAACAAGCTGTAAATTGTTAATGATTTATCAATAAACAATTTAGAAAAGTAAAAACGTGTGTTTGTATTCAAACCCCCCCCCCCCTTCTACAAACTTGTATAGCCCTTCGGGACCAACAAGTTTCACCTCAGGGACTCCAGTGTCCCCTATTGCCTACTCGCTAGTGGCCCAACGGCCTGACGCATATACCCATGCGTTCCCATAGTCCACTCCTCGTGCACAAAGAGATAGACCATCAAATAAAGACTGACTCACTTGCCTATGGATCCAATGCAACACAGTCTACAAAACATGCTCAACCCGAAATGACAGAAACACCCAAGCATGTAAATATCAATAGTGAGCAATAAAATGCATCAAGTTGCAATAAATGCAAACCATAAATAAGACTCCACATCGAGCCATTTAAAACCGGACAAATGTCCCCAAACTTTCTCAAAGACAAACCCGAGCAAAATACTCCGAACTCGCTAGACCCATAAATAACGGTCATCATCGCATAAAAGGTGTTTAAACATTGTTTAGGTAAACAAGTACCCCCAAATCATCCTTAACTCCCAAACTCGACACGGTTTAAACAAAAGGGTTTCCCAAGGAACTCATACTCTTATAATTCTCAAAATAACTCTTGACACTAAATCGTGTATTTCCCAAATGGTTTATAAAATCAATTACACCAACATGATTAAACCATCAATTAAACATCATTTTAAGCAATTAATCTTTTAAAGACATGTTATGATTTCTACACATCAAAATATTCGAAAGCCCCAAATATGGGTGTTTTACAACATTTATGAAGATAAATGCTTCAAAAGAGTTAGACTCATCAAATAACTCATCCATTGATATTTTCAAGTAAAACACACAAATATTTGGAAAATGACATTTTTGGCATGTACAAAGTTTTCACAAATCAACTTGAACTCACCTTGCTAGATTTAGGCTAAATCTAGAATTTCCCCAAACGTAAGCTCCTTTGAAGAAGTTTGCATCCTCAAACCAAAACCTCCAAAAACCTAAATTCATAACTTCCAACCATGAATATTCATATTCAACCACTTTAAAACCATTCCCCAAACATCTTATATCGAAATCTCCATTTTGACCAAAACCTCAATATTAACCTAACTTCTCCAAAATCATCCAAACCGAAATTGGAGAAACAAAACACTAGGAGATCATCAATGGAACATTTATAACTCATATGAAAGTATAAAATCTAGGAGGATGAACTCACCACTTAGGTTTTGATGAAAACCTAGAAAACCCCAAAAATCTCTAGTGTTGTGGATGAAACTTGCTCTTGCATCAATGAAAGAAATCACTAGCATAAAGTGGATAAGGAACACATTAATCTCCAAGAAAATCCCTAAAATCGGTTAGGGTTCGTGAAGGAAGAAGGAAAAACGATTTGGGAGAGAAAGGGATAAGATTTGAGAGACTTACCACCACCAAACACCCTTGAATCTTCCTATGAACTTCAAAACTCTTTCTAGATCTTTGAAGATCTCTAAAAAACGGAACCGTAGCAACTTGAATCACCAAAATCGGAGTTGAAATGAGAGATATGAAGAAATGAAGTTTGAGGTGTGAAATTCGTGATTTAAGCTGACCAGGAGCTCCGCGAGGAGCTCCACGCGGAGCTACGCGCCGGGCACTGGTCGCCCAGTTTCCCCTTAAACACTGTTTTGGTCATAACTTCTTCGTTTTAGCTCCGTTTTCGCTCCGGAAAGAACCGTTGGACTCGTATTTGAATTCCTCATCCAACAAGACCATAAAATCTAGGTTTTAATCCAAAATCCTATTTTTCATATTTTTCTTAAAAGATCGATTTCCACACTGATTCGAAATTGTACTTATCGGAAAATTACGGGTGTTACAAAACAAGATTAGGTTTAGCAAAATACTTACCTTTAGGAGCATTGTTCTTCTTGTTCGCCGCAGGTGGAGGAACAGATGATTTTGGTGCATTTCTTTCAGGAGTAGAACCTTTTGCTTTCCAAACCATCTTTACTCTTTTGAAGATAAGATTTTCTGTAGGCTTTGAAATAGAAGCATCTGCATTATCAACAGAAGGATTATAAAAGAGATTTGAAGGACGAATCTGATCCTTTGAACAACCCTTTGATCTGTCAAATCCCTTTGAAGAAATATCTTTATGGATTGAACTTGAAGCCGTCTTAAACAAACATTCAGAGTCAGTTGAGTCCACAAGTGGAGTCTGAACAATCATGTCAGGACTTGCATGTTTGGAAACCTCAACCTTAAAGATTATGTCTTCAAGTTCTTTAACTTTGTTGACCAAGTCATTTCCCTCTTTGGATAACAAATCAAATTTCTTTTGAATGTCAGAATTAACCTTCTTCTCTTGCATAACAACGTGTTATCACACCAAAGACTTGCACGTCTACCTTGCATAAGTTACCATTAACTTATCCACACAACCACCACACCACAACATCACACTAAAGGCAAAATCCTCATGATCATTATTACACACAATAGGCCTTGCTTCTCCATGCCAATCACAACAAACATTTGAAATAAAGCTATCCCACGAGCTGGTCTTTTCTCAAACCTAGATGAACCACAACTTACGATCGTCTACTACACTCGATCAAGTCTTTGTCCCCAGTCGGCTCTTCGGAATCCACATG
Organism: Saussurea involucrata; assembly: GCA_033807775.1. Lineage (NCBI taxonomy): Eukaryota > Viridiplantae > Streptophyta > Magnoliopsida > Asterales > Asteraceae > Saussurea > Saussurea involucrata. The sequence continues at coordinate 79,320,864 of CM066327.1, forward strand.
AAACACGCTCAAATAAACCAAACGATAAGACGCTCCCTCGCAGACCAACATAATCCACGTGTCCCACGTGAGTTATGCTAACTACTTCTTTCATAATCGAAACATCAACCACATAGGAAAAATCACCTATCCAACTAGCGATTCTCCACCTTCATAACACTCACATAAGGCGGTCCAACATCCTGTCAGATACACACCTTTCCCTAACCGACCTCTTATCTCCGTGTGTAATCCCGACAAAATAATCACACCCGGGTTACCTTTTCCAATTCCAATCTCCCGAAAACGATCTCAAAACCGTCGTTGACTTCAACACCAACGCCCGACATGAAGATGATGCTTCAATGGTTTCTCCGACAACGAGAACTCCCAACATAATCTGATTCCGTCAAAATAAACCAAGAACAAGGACTACCATAATACAAGCATCTCTAAGGTCAAAGACTAAGACTGCAGTTATTCGTCGCCCCTCCAAAAAGGAAACCCCAAGGTCACGAATCGACCATCGACGACTCCACCACACATTTCCACTCTCGAAACTTTCCTTCACCCTTAAATACGATATCTCTTACTACCTAGCGAGTTCATAGCCTTCATGCATGACAACACAATGATTTAATCGTTTTACACACTTGAAATACACCACAAAACAAGGTTTGATAGGCATGACATGACACCTCCATAAAGAATAGCCACACCCACATCGATCTCGAGGATCGCTCACACGCAACCCATGATATCTCACAACCTTGTCCATCAATCGAAAGTGCATTCACTGAAACTCTTTTCGTGCAATTTTTTTAAAAAAATACGGCAAAATCACCCACCCTGGGAGAGTCGGTCGACTCTCACACTCGCTGATGTGACAACAACGTGTCCACGCTGATTCCGCTTATAAAACCATGTGATCAAATGTTTTTATGATTTCTACAACAAAGGTTAACTCACTTGTAAAAGACATGAAATAAGTCGCTATTTCTCCAAGTTCAAAATTTATCACACAACGTAAATAAAAGTGTCTTTTCCTTCAAACACACGCTTGCACGCGCCAACTCATTTTCAAATCCAGAAACTTACAAGGCACACACACACATATATTTGACATGAAGGACTCATGCAACTTGTTTAAAAATACAATGCATGACTCACTTTACATCGAAGGCTATTCGCTCTAGGAAGGTCAACCGTTTGCAGTCACAATAAATCAACACCGACGCCCTACTTCCGATCAAACCATCAGATTCCTCACGTTTGCAACAACCTTCGGTACCGGTGCTTCCCCACACACTTGTATACCCCAACTTCACAGTTACCACTTGACTACTGATTTGCAAAATATGTGGCTTCACTTCGTCTCCAAATAGGCTAACCAACAATAGCCCCTTTTCATTTATCCTTACCTCAAATTACCAATCCACACGTCTATCATTTCTCAACCATCCTTGCCACTCTTCCGCTGACTACAGAGTAAGAAAGCACATCTCTACTACCCGATTCTTGAGTTGAAACTCTCAAGATCCCAAGTCATCGACATCGAAAACTCCCAGAATAAAGAATCATTAGAAATTAGAAGCTCACCTCCCTTCAATTAATCTTACCTTATGAACCCAAGAGGTTCTACCTCACATCAGCCACCCACAACTCAAATAATATTCCTTCTAGATGGTGTCATCAATCACGCCATGAACGATCTCGCACAACATACTAAACCATCGTCATCATGGCAAGGTTAGAACTCTCTACACACAACCACCACTCTCTACACACTACCACCACTCTCTACACACTACCACCTCCATCGATCATCTGAACAACAGTAAGCTAGCACACACATGCACCTGTAAATTCACAATGACATTGGCCAGATGTGATTTGAATTTACCTTACATGAGAGTCCTCACTACCATCGTCCTGAATTATCGGTGATCAAAGTCTTCCCTAAAGGCTTCCTATATCTCAGTTGTGTCCTCCTACTCCACAGTTTAAGTTTAGGCCCATCCGGTCACCTAAATCCCTTAAACTAGCGCTCTGATACCAACTGTAACAACCCACACCAAACAAGTATGCCAAAAGCTACTTCTTTAATTCAAAACGCCAAAATGGCCCAACGTAGTCATACTATCAAGATTACAAAACTGGGTTCGCAGAAATAACCCTAACTACAGCTGAGAACATAACTACAAAATAAAAAGGGAAAGTCTTCTAATCCTTCTATACGCAAGCTGCAACTCACGTTTTGCCATTTTCTCTAAACGAGCTCTCGGCTACCTGCTTACCTGAAAAGGTTTTAGTTTTGAAAAGCGAGGGTTAGACCATGAGGTCTAGTGAGATCCCTCTTGCTACCAACACCACGCCGCAATTATCAACTAAAGAGAGTTTATAAGCATTTATAAACAGTTACACCTTTGTCAGTTTAAGTACACACACAACACATATTAACGGCTCACACTTAGTCACGCTCACACCTGTGACAACGTGTTAGGGCACACACCCGCCCTTAGTGATCATATGAAATGAATTCATATATCCTGCATGGGACACACTCCCCATATATCCATATTAAATTCTCACATGTCTCGCACATATCCATAAAATAATTTACACGCTTTGATCATGCATATTTTAAAACAACGTAAATCATGCAATTCAATATATCGGTACAAGTAATAAATTTGAGTATCGATAAAGCTTCAGTTTAGAAAGACTCACCCGGCGTCCGTAAATTTCCTCCCTCTCACTTGAAAACGCTACCCTCTAAATGCACCCCTACACAACGAATCAATACACACGATGGTGACAAGTCACCCGAGTTCTACTCTCAAATCACCCTCAAGTTTCCCCGCAACACTCTCTACTCGACTCATTGAGATGGTCCTCAAAAGCCCAAAATAGCATAACACATGGAGTTATCTGGATAGCTATCCGGTCTCCCTCAGGTTCCCGGTAAGTACCGGTTAGCTTTGGCACTCGCAAGTATCCGAGAAAAACTTTTGGACTACTTGGTTCCGGACACTCACACCTTCCCGGGCAAATCATCCGGACTCCGCTAGTTTCCGGACAAGTCATCCGGACTCCGCTAGTTTCCGGAAAAGTCATCCGGACTCTTATTTGTCCGGTTAGCGACTTCCGGACACCCACACCTTTCCGGACAAATCATCCGGATTCTGGTGTCCGGGTACGACGACTCTCAGGAAATCGCGAAACTCAGAACCCCTAAACATCATCCTCTTCAGAAATTGATAAGTTTTAAATTGATAGAATCAATAGGTTATCCCTCATCCTTCCTTAACTACAAAAGTAGGACTTTAAACATGCAAAAGTCTCCTTTATTCGGTAGAAATTTATTTTAGAAGGATACACCCATAGAACTCAGCACAGAAGCTTTTCAAGCAATAAATTCATTGGTGATAGGCATTAAGCTGAGATTACCTCTTTGAAGAATGTCGATTGCACACGAATATCTCTGATTTCAACCTTGTATTGAGAGTCTCCAATCCTTTGCACGCACACACACCAATCGCACTCTTAGCCGCACACAATGATTTTGATGGAATCGGGGAAAATAGGGTTTTACCTTTATTTATATCAATCACACAAGGACACCAAACTTTTGATTATCACACTTTGGCCACAAAACTTTACTTTATTTCTTTCACCCTAAACTGGGTTATTACTCGTGCCATATACCACCTTTATGGCTTTGATTTCCAGTGTTTATCTAGATTAGAATGAAAGATCTTCGTTGTTGTGGTTGATTGGGTTTTTGAGAGAAAAAGTCAACAAAAAAACTATGGTTTAAAACGATGTTTGGCCGGTGTTATTTTGTTTTTGCTTACTTTGTAACTTGTAAATTTATGATATGATATTAATTTTTTTAGAGATGGTTACTTGTGCAGAAAAAAAATTATAGGTTTTGCTTTCTTTTTTTTAAAGAACTATACAATTATTTTGTCGTATTTTTTTATTGAGATAATTAAATAAATAAAAATAGATATTAACTTTTACGAAATCACACTGAAAAATAATTATTTGAATTTCTATGAGATTTTATTATGATTTTACATTATCCAATTAAATGTTTATGTGATATGTTTTAAGTTTTCTTTTTAGTTGTAAAAAAGTTAGGAAATTGGGATATTTAAATTAAGACCTACGATGCTTTTTTTAATGAAATAAAGATTTATTTGTTTTCTTTATTAGGTTTTTTATTTAATATATATTTATTTTATTACGACGATGTTAGTTCAGTATCATTTAATTTCAGTTAGATCTTTTATAATTTTATGAATACTATTTGTTATTTATTAGTTTATTTTAGGGAATTTAATTAAAATACCCAAAGTTTGACTTTGACTTGCCAAAATACCCATTTTTTCGAATTTGCCAAAATACCCAAAAATCCCGCGATCGCGGCATAGGGCACACGTGTCCCGCTTTTTTGGCCAAAACGTCCCGCTGCACCCCCCAACTATCCCCGCGGTGACACTTTTGGTCCCTCCCCGTAACCAATCCCGCGACTATCCCGCGATCAGACAATTTTTTTTACAATTTTGGTCCTTTTTGCACGAATCTTTGCATGCTTTTACTGTTTTTTCCCACAATTATTGTACTTTGAAGACCAATTTGTGGTTGAAATTCACTGGCATGTTTGAGATTTTATCCATAAATATCAGTAAAATGCAATCCATAATTCACACTCATTCCATCCTTCTTTCTTGCTTTCTTTCTTGCTTTCTTTCTTCAGTAAACAAATGGCATCGTCGTCTAACCCATCGTCTACACCTGAAAGATTGCCACCTAAACTCCAGATCGCGATAGCAGAAAGGGAAAAGGAGATAGACCAACTGACAGAAGAGTGAAAACAGATGATGGCCAGGAAGGAAGTCCACTTGATAAAGATCGAAGTGGAAGAAAAGGAGATCAAAAGGATGAAAGGGGATATAAAAGATAGGGACGCTCGTATTCGTCGAGAAAAAGAAGAAATTCACCACATTTTGGTAAGTCAAAGTCAAACTTTGGACTTTCATGGTGAACAACTGTGGATATGCATCTGTTGATGAACATTAATTAATATAGTTAGTTCGTAGAACAACGGTAGTAACAAGCAAAACTCAATGAAACATGCACACTAACCATATAACTCTTTGCCAGTATCTGAAAGAGATTCAGATAAACGCCTAAAGCACCAAACATGAAGGTTTGGGGATGCCATGTTCTCGTATATGTGTTTTACGACTAATCTAGCGTGGGTTATTTATAGGCAAATGTGGATGCTTTTACTGAATGTTGGCTATTTTTGGTCCATGTCTTTGCTCTAACACAACTTAGGTCCCTGTCAACGCTATCATATGATATAGTTCTATATAACCATTACTATTCTCTCCATTTAGACTACTACCATTATGATCATCATCCCATGCCATGTGACCATTAGTTATGTTTGATCAACGTACATTAGTTATGTTTAATAAATTACAACGGGCCGACAAAGTAGATAAAATCATGTTATATATCAAAACAGCGCACTAAACATACAATATTTATCGTCCCAATCAAGGGAAATCAATGTTCAGATCAACGGTATCATATGATATAGTTCCATGTGGCTCAAGCTCCGATGGGCCATGCGTGTTACTTAGTTGGCTGGCTGAACGTCTACTCCTTGGCACGGTTGAAGGGGCGGGATTTGGACACTCTCCACGAGTATGTCCTACGCATTGGCACCGAGTACATTTTCGCTGTATCGAACCTTCACCACGTGATGGTCGTCGGTCGTTCTTTCTCGGTCTTCCGGCTCTGTTCTTAGTGTTTAACGGTGGATAGCATGGCGGAAGGGGGTTGGGTGAATACACCCATGCTTCAGGGGGTCCAGCTGGATTTATTACCTCTGCGTATGTTCTCCGGTAAGTTTCGGACGTGAAGAAACTTACAGCCAAGTCGCTGCAATCTCTACGACCCATATATCTTGCCGTAGCGATGGCATGGCCGCACGGTAACCCAGATTTTGCCATTGGAAACATGAACAAACATAGTCGGTCATATGGACAGTCGTGTGAAGCTGGTTATCCCGAACCTCGTACCTCCCATACCCGATTTCGCTTACCCTCCATGTCGACACGTGACGCGCCCTGAAGAGAACTATCTCCTCCGCCCCTAGTGTGAGTCTATTTTGCAGCTCAACTCCTTTTCGGTGTCGAAGTTGGTACCACTCTTGTTGAAAGCTCCAAAAGTAGTCTATAAGAGTAACAATCGGACATCTACGCGCAAAATGGGAGAGTGCATTCACCGACTCTGCACTATTGGAGGTCAGAATGTCATACCGTTGTGCAGGAAAATGGGCCGCAGACCACCTCTCCGGTCCAACATCGTCCATAACTTTGGCTGCTTTCTTGGCACTAACTCGTAGAAGATTCATGTACCGGTCAAACTCTCGAGCCGTATATGCTCTGCATGCCTTTCAGTAGACATCCTTGTAGGTGGTAATACGTTTGTCCTGGCCTTTGGCGTTCATCTCCAAATGTCGACAACATAAGGCGTGAGAGGCGTTTGGGTACATGGCAGAGATTGCGGCGCTTATGGAAGGAGCCCTGTCGGACATAAACACCAACCCTTGCGGGTCTCCGATAGCTTGTCTCAACATGGACAGAAACCAAGTCCACTCCTCCCCGGTTTCGGATTTGCCTACTCCGAAAGCTACTAGAACGATGGAGTTATCCCCGTCCATGGCAACCGCCAGGAACATCATACCCAAGTAAGGGCCCTTTAAATGGGCAGCGTCTATTACCAGGACACGATGCAGATTTGCCAGAAGTGTGCGGATCTGCAAAAACGTAGGTGGTTTCCCTTTGTAAATGTTATAGTTTATAATGTGTAAACATATGACGTGTTAAAATACGTACCGCGGGTCCAAGGGCAACGAAGCACATCTCAAACCGTCCATGTGAATCGGTCCTTAACTGGGTGACAGTACCTGGATTCTGCAGCTGCAAATTATATAAATATGCTGGGAGTCGTTCATACGACTCATCGAACGTGCCTCTCACCAATAGAAGTGCCCTGCATCGCGCATGCCAAGCTTGGTGGTAACCAATCGTTACGGCGAACTGCTGGTGTACATCGTCCATGATGTCCTTTGGACGCCATGACCTGCTAGCATCAAGAAAATTGCCTTTCAGTATCGCACCCAAAGTCCTTTTAGTGGCTTGTTTGTGGTTGGGATTCAGTTGCGTCCTCGAACAAGTGTGTACGTCGTGCAACTTTCTAATAAGTAACGCCCCTCCTTTCTCTCCCACGGGCCTCGCGTACACCCTCCAATTACAGTTTTCTCTCGCACATTCAACTACGTATATGCCTTTGTCGGATTTCGGCGTGTGACTCTCGAAACCCTCTTCCATGAACTTAAGTCCGGCCTGACTTGCCAAGTGATCCTTCGAATCAAATATCTGACCTACTTCTAACCTTAAACTGCGATTATAAGGTGCAGGTTCGTAGGTTTGTGTATGGGTATTCTGGTCTGGAAGACTAGGGGGCATATCAAAATAGTCATTTAACTGACTAAATGATTTATTACTAGGGGTATATTCTTCGTCCTCATCACTATCGGTATCTGATCTGTCTATATCAGCATTACCCATTTTGAAACATAGGTTTCGTCATCAGCAACTCCAGCACAGCGTCCTTCTTGTGGTTGTTGCGTCTCCGGAACATAATCAGGAGTACAACCGTTAAGACTATATGCATGATCCAAATGAACTGTTGGGCCGTAGGACGGCTGAAATTGAGAATTAGGCTGCTCCATTTGGAGGTCTTCGTTATCAGCGTCGTCATCACCTTCGTCGTCACTGTCGTCATCACCGTCGTCGTCACCTTCGTCATCGTCTTCGTTGCACACCGAGGATTCAGCATACACATAAAGTAATTGAGGTCTTTCTGATTCGGCTGCAAAGTGCATAAAACCAGAGATATCCCCATCGTTGGATAACTCCACAAATGACCCATCATCATTCTTGAACACTAACTTGCAAACAGCCGAAAGGTCGATTTCACATTTTTGCATGGCGTATACAACAAACTTCTGATAAGAAAAGTTTACTGGCAATTTTACACCATGCTTAGATTTATAAGCAAAATTCCACTCATTGTTTTCTTCCACCCATTCACCATCGTAACAGAAATATAGCCTAGCTTTTGCAACAGATGAACTCATTTTTTCAATGGTATCTCAAAAACAAAATACTGATGAAGGATGGAATGGGTGTGAGTTATGGATTGCATTCTACTGGTATTTATGGATGAAATCTCATTGAGGAAGATGAATTGCAACCACAAATTGGTCTTCCAAGTACAATGATTCAACATTGATGAAACATGCCAGTGAATTTCAACCACAAATTGGTCTTCAAAGTACAATAATTGTGGAAAAAATAGTAAAAGCATGCAAAGATTCGTGCAAAAAGGACCAAAATTGTAAATTTTTTGTCTGGTCACGGGACCCATCGCGGGGGTGGTCGCGGGGAGGGACCAAAAGTGTCACCGTGGGCATAGTTGGGGGTGCCGCGGGACGTTTTGGCCAAAAAAGCGGGACACGTGGGCACTATCCCGCGATCGCGGGACCCATCGTGGGATTTTTGGGTATTTTGGCAAATTCGAATGGAAAATGGGTATTTTGGCAAGTCAAAGTCAAACTTTGGGTATTTTAATTAAATTCCCTTTATTTTATTGACTGTGTTTAATTTAACTGTTAATATTATTTACTTTACATTAGTTTAATTTATTTCAAATGTTTTATCTTATTTAAATGTTTATCTTAATTCATAATTGTTATAAATCAAATGTATATATTGATTATGAGTTCCTACTCATTAATTTTAATCTTATAAATAATTTTCGGAAGTTACAATTCCAACCCCCAACTATTTGGTCTCTTACCAAAAGCTCTCAAAATGTTATTAAGATGTTAAAAGTAAATTTGGCTTTATGTCAACATTAATATTTATTTCTCTAATGGCAAAATCTTTTAAAACACTAATAAGAGCTTAAAACATTTAAATTTACTTCATATGTCAAACTCATATTCATTTTGGCATCATGCCAAAAGCTCTATAATTAATAATGTTATCTTCAAATTAAATAAATCGCAAGATATTGATTGGATTTTGTTAAACGGGTGTAAATAGTCTTAAGATTTGTAGGGACTTCAGAAATTCACGTGATTCCCCTACTACCTCGAAATCCAATAGATTGAGTGATTTCTTTTCTAAAATTAAATATTGATGAAACATTATCAACAAAATGTAAGCATACAAAAATCCAATACTATTATGATAATGAAATTTCATGTATAACGTAATAATTATAAATCATAATTCACTATTAGAAAATTATATATTCTTCATTTTTTATGACATCTTTGACTCAGAAGGATTTGATTACCATAAGTTAGGTTTGGAAAAACATAAGAAGATATGTAAAAATCATTGAACCCTTTTGACCCTAAGAAAAATATATTTGATTACACGAAATGTGATTATTCAGTACCATATATTTCCCAAACTAATCATACAGTAGAATGAAACCTACTTACTTGATTACAGCAAGAGGTGACTGATTTGAACAAAGAATTGTCCTGTCTCAAAATGCGTCTCAATCTTTGTGGCAAGGAACTCACAAAAGATTATGTGAATCATAACACTTTTCATCTTTCCTATATCACTAAGCATACTAATGAAACAATATAAACTGCAATATAACCTTTAACAGACTCATTAACTTAATGCAAGTAGCTAAGAGATGTAGCAAGGTTTTTTAACAACGCTAGACATAACCGGATAAAGAAAATTCTTGAGGTTAATAAGGCAAGCGTTGGAGATAGAAAGAACTCTGGATAGTGAGTTAAACATATTGATCCACACACATATGTCAATTATGTACCTTGTGGACAAGGTTGTGAAAAGGGTCAAATTAATGGCAAGAGTCGGGAACGAACTCCTAATAGAAAATGAAACAAGTAGAAAAATGAACTTTGTCATATCTAAGATTGGTTGAGTATAAGTTTATTAGAATATACTTTAACTATCACTAATTGCATTTGTGTATATATACACCTGAGTTTATAGCCATAGCCATTATAGATGTAAATAAACACATCAAAAACAAATACAAAACTTTCAATATTCTCTGCTTCGTGTAGGAATGTATCGAGGAGAATTTTTTAGGACCTCTAATCCTAAGGTATAGACTAGTATTTATTCACACCCCCCCTTCACCATAATACGTAGACGATGGACTGTCGTTTTCTTGTTAATAAAATTAATAGTTACTAAAATACCATATTAATAGAAACAGTCTTAAGATATTCATCTCAATTGAAAATCATTTTATAAGAATGGAAATGGGTATATCAAGTCTAATGATATGAAAGTAACATGTATTAGAGAAATAAATGTGTCAAATTAATGGATTATCTAGGTCATTAAATCATATTATGTCACCAAAAAAGAACATTGGGACAATGACACATATATCTTTTGACATGACCACGTGGGACACCATGGTCATGACATAATGATCTGTGTGATGAAAAATAGACATAGACACATTCTCTTTCCATTGAAAGACATAATGAGGCGATTAACCAAATTGCAACTATTGACTTCTGTAGTACAAGAAGCAACACCACAATTGTAATATGCCATCTCGAATACCTAGAAATTATGTATACCCTAATTCTTAGCCAATACAGGAATGAGACCATCCTAAATCTAAGGACATAATACCAAAATATTCCATTCTTACAACGAATACAAGGTGATATTTGTGAACATAAACATCCAGAATGCAGGCCATTAAAGTACTTTATGGTTTTGGCTTCGACACGATGAACGCATGTCGTATTATTGTCCACATGCAATGCTGCACTCCTAGCACTAGCTATACGATTAAGGGCTCACCACCCTGATTATCTCATTAAGTGTACATGACTTGGAATGCTGGAGAATATACATCATAAGGATTTGATAATTATTGCATATGTATTAGGATCAACGTATAATTTCTTATACTCCATGTGTATATAAAAAGGTCTCGTAGAAATTATCATCAAAAGAATATAGATGGTAGCTAGGGCATTGGTTATGCGCACTAATTTACCCACATCTTCCTGGGTTATGCAATATTACATGCCGCTTTATTATTTGTTTTTAGAACTACTACTAGCCAACCAATATCATGCGTACTAGTTGGTAACTGGATATAAGTTTGATCTTTTACATACACATGTTTGGTTGTAGTATATGTGCCAATTGCGCCCCCACAGTGCACCAAAATGAGTCCTTAAAAACGATTAAGTATATAGGTTGGATATGACTCTTCAACAATTATCCGCTATTTAGAACCTTTAACGGGTGATCCTAATATCGCATGATTTGTGGATAGTCACTTTGATGACAGTCTTCTTGTCGTTAGGGGGAGATAGGAAAAAGTATTTTCCAAGGGAACGACAAGAACTATCATGGAATGTTCCCACTTTGTCTCATTTTGATCCCTAAACTTCACAACGTAAAGTTGAAGTCAAACGAATCAGACTTGATACCTGATACGTTAAATGTTATTCAGAAGTGACAAAATCACACATACGAGCTGCTAATATACCCGTAAGGTTAAAAGTCCCCAACAGGGGCACAACGCCATTGGAAAGTGCGTTGCAATCACATATAATGGAGGTGTGGTTGAGGTCGTAGCTACCAAATGGAAGTGGTGGGAGCTACTTGGTCCAATGAATACTATTCTAAAGGAAGAGAACAGTAAGACACATACATTTATCATCAATACCTAAAACTATCATGATATTGTGTCTAATTATAATTATGTCCATGAATCATCACTGAAGGACGCTCCGAAGTTAATATTGATTCTAGAGATAAATAAAATCTTAAATGAACTATGAGAGTACATATGAGTCGATGGACAGATCAGACATACTCATTGATGATTTATGTGCATATATTATTGCTCGTAAATTGATAGACGACATTGAACCACGCTCAGTTGAATAATATCAACAAAGAGAATATTGACCTAAATGAAAAGAAAAAATCCAGGAAATTTTTTATTCTTTGACAAAGGATCAGGTATTTAGTCCAGTAGTGCTAACCCACCAAGTGTAAAGCCCGTAGGACATAACTGAGTCTTTGTCAGAAAGCGTAACGAGAATAATAAAGTCCTAATGTATAAGGCTTTCCTTTGGCGCAAGGTTTCTTACAACGCCCTGGATTGCCCATGAGGTTACTTACTAGCCTAGTAGTTTCCGAAGAACTGGAAATGCAGCTCATGGATGTGGTTGCTATATATCTCTATGGGGATCTAGATTCAGAGATATATAAAAGTGCTTAATGACATTGCATTACAATAATCAAGTAACTCTAAACCACAAAATTCTTTTGCAATAAAATTGAAACGCTCACTTTATATATTAAAGAAATCAAAGAGGATGTGGTATACCTGCCTAAGACAATACTTGATCGGGAAATTGTGCCCTTGCGTATTTATTTACGAAAACAAGTTCCGATTTTCAAAGTACCTCTATATGTCGATGTTATGAACATAGCAGTCACTCTTGATGAAATAAGAGAAACTACAAGCTACTTGAAATCTGATTTTGAGAAGAAAGATCTTGGGAAAACTTGGTTTTGTCTAGATACTTGAGTTAGGAAAACGAGTTTGTGGAATATTAATCCATCGATCCGCATATGTCCAGAAAATGATCAGGCAATTTAATATGGACAAAGCGCATTCGGCTAGCACTCCCATGATCGGTCAAAGTGTTGGATATAAGGAAAGATCTATTTCGTCTAAAGGATGAGGACGAAAAGGTGTTGGTAGATGGAATTCCATACCTAAGTACAATAGGCGCATTATTGTACTCAGCACAATACACTTGACCGTATATTGTATTTCTCAGTGAACTTGTTAACTAGATTTAGCTCAGCGCCACTGCAACGTCATTGGAATAATATCAAAGTAATCTTCTGGAACCATTGACGTGGTCTTATACTTTCCCCACGAAGAAAAAACATGGATTGATAATGGAACTTCAATACCTACTTAGATAGTGAGCGACAAAAGTACTAGCCCTTGTAGAAAACTACCAATTAATGTCTCGATATGTATTTGCTGATATTAGGTATATGTCTGACCCATACGAAGGTCATTCCCAATTTAGATAAGGAATTACCATAGGGAACACATTGATTACTTGAAAGTAAAACTACGCAAACACTTTTATCTACCTCCTCGAACTATTCTAAGAATATTACTCTATATTATTCAAGAGTGTATATGGTTAAGGATTATCATTATACAAATTAGAGGAACTAGTGGTTTGAGTTCAACCACTATCCTACCTGCATATATGGAAATAATGCATCATGTATCGAATAAATGAAAGTAAGATACATCAAGGGTTATAACATAAATCATATTCCACTTAATTTTTTTATACAATCAACAATAACAAATTCTCCTCAAGATTTAAGTGAATTAAATAGGATATGAGGAAAATGTGACATATTTGTTTACCAAATCATTACCTAAAACCATATTTTGGGATACATGTAGAAAGTATTAAGATGGAAATGTTTTCAACATTCTTTGATCAATGCACGAATCATAGGGAGTAGTAGACAAAAGGGGGAGTCTACTTATGCTCTTTCCTTCAATCAAGGTTTTATTTTTTCCATCGGGTTTGGTTCCTTGGTGTAAGGTTTTAGTGAGACAACAATTTATTTTTTTTCCCATTGGGTTTTTATTTTGGCGTAAGGTTTTTACGAGGCAACAATTGTGCACCACCACTCCTTTGACTCGGCACAAGGAGGAGTGTTGTAGGATAAGTGTGTCATCGTGTAGAGAATATGACGATAGAGATAGGGATAAAGATAGAGATAAATATATCAGAGATAGATTAGAACTGAAATATCTCGTAGTTATCTACCTGTAACTCATCCCTATATAAAGGGCTTATGATTAATGAGAATTACAAATTCCTTCTCTCTATTGTATTATTATTTTGTTTCGCTTTTCCTTTAACAGGTTTTAGTTAATTCGTGCCATAACATGAATGATTTGCACCGTCATGAATTTAGCTTGGTGATATTTTTGTGCTCTCCTCAAGTTCTTTTGAATTATTTGCCTCTACTTGTGACCTTGCAGCTCGCATGTGTATTCAGTAAGGATGATAAAATTTAGGGGTGGCAAAAAGTGACCAAACCCAAAATTAGCAAGTTTCGATGTGCTTCCAACCTGATTTCAACTCATTTCCAACATGATTCAACTCATTTGTAACCTGATTTTAACCCATTTTCAACCTAATTTCAACCCATTTGTAACATGTTTTCAACCCATTTGAAACATCTTTTCAACCCATTTATACTATTAATATTAAATTATTTTAATTTAATAGCTATTTATTTTTAATGATTAAAAAATTAATAGAAAACAAACATATGCTTATTGCATCCTAAGACGGTAAGACCTATTTTCCATTTTTCCTCAAGTCTACTGAAAACCCTAGTTGGCGGTGACACTGTCACACTACCGACCACTTTTCACGGCGCCCTCAGGCTTCACGACGGTCGTTTGTTCACGTCGTTCATGCGTTTCAGACCCACGAGACCACGACTTCCAGTCCCTTTCATACTTCACGCCATTCTCTGTCCTTCCAGAGTTCTACGACTTCACGACGGTCGTTTGACTTTATGGTTTTGTTCTATTGAAACTTTGAACAAATTATTTGACTTTGTGGTTGTTTATTTGTCATGAAATTAAGTAGTGTAATGTTTTTTTATATTTAAATTTTAAAATTTTAAAATTAAATGGGCCAACCTAAGTTCAACCCATTTATTTAACAGGTTGGGTTGAGAAAATCATAAACAAGTCAACCCGCTACCAACCCATTTAAGTAACACGTTGGGTTGAAAATCTCAACCCATTTAGTTAAACAGGTTGGATTAAATTGAGATTTTCAACCCAATAAATAAATGGTTTGAACTCGAACACAATCCAACCTGATCCATTGTCATCCCTAATAAAATTAGATCACTTTACGGGTGGGGGCGCATACCTCTGTTGTAACACCCGGAAAATCTTTGTGAGTAATAATACTCCTAATATTTCTTTATATTTTGACTTCTTAAATTATAATTGATTTCCTAAGTAATTTCCGTGATTGTTACTTGTTATTTGAGAACTTCCGATAGAAATTCGTAAGTTTATTCCTTAAGGAAATTAATGAAAAATAGATGACAAAGTTAAATATTAGATTTTATGGATTAGTTGGATGGGTAATTTGAATACGAGTCCAACGGTTCTTTCCGGAGCAAAAATGGAGTTCTAACGAAGAAGTTACGGCCAAATTAGTGGAAAGTGAGAAGCAAACAAACAGAGGTTGGCGCGGATGGTGGCGCCGATGCACTGGCGCGGGCGCTGGCGCCGAGCACCTGACGTGTTGAAAGGGGGTTAAAACCCACCTCTTAGTCCTTAGTGAGTATTCTTTCATCTTAGAACTCTCAAATACAGAATTTTGCTCTGCTCCTCACTTCTCAGACGAATTTCCAATTAAGATTAAGGTAAACATACATCTCTCAATCATAATCCAATTCAAGCAATTAGTAGATGAATCTTACCAATTAAACTTGAATTAGGGCATTACATCTTCATTTCATCTTGTTGGAAGTGATTGGGTTCAAGTCTTCAAGTTAGGGTTATATCAATTGAAGATTTGAGGTGAGTAGCTTGTATCTAATTGATTGTATTATACTTTACTACCATTCTTTATCTTGATTTTGGTATTGATAAAGGAGAAATCTTGAGTAATAAGCTCTTAATGGTTAAGAGGGAAACAAGAAGAGTTCAAGTAAGTTATGGTGGATTAATTGTGTTTTATTACTTAGAATGCCATGGTAAATGTTGTGTTAAAGGTTTGGGTTTGATTATACATCATTGGTATATGATTATGATGATGGCTTAATATATGTCTTAATGAAGCAAATATGGCTTAATGGTCAAAATGGACTTATTATTGAATTGTAAACATGGATGTTTATTATTGATATTACATAGAATGTGATTTGATACATATGGATGTATATGAACTACATGGAAGTAGTATTGATATGTTAAATGGTTGGACCATTGTTAAGTGTTAAGTGTTAAGTATGCTTTGAATATTATTTGGATTAACATATTTGGTATTCACATAATTGGAGGAGCACCTAGTAGGCATTGGAGGATATATTCTTACACACCGTGGGGTAAGTGTAATTGATTCATACCTTCGGATACCGTGGGGTTTTTCCGTTGTGTTATGCCTTGTGACAATACCGTGGGGTACCGATCAAGGTATATCTTCGATTATGATGTAACTGGGTAGCAATATGGGCCTTCTCCATGGAATCCAATTTGTGAATATATCGAATTGTTATTCCTACATGCTATGATTATGCTCTATGTGCTATGTGTAAACCTCACTTAGGCTTTAAAAGCCTAACACTTGTTATGTGTTTTATGTGTTACAGATATTAGTGGTTCCGGACACAAGAAGATCTAGAACGGGGTTGTGAGCATGGGATTATTGTTGGAGAGTTAAAGATTGGAAGATTGATGATAGAACTTTCCGACATCCTTTTGATATTTGATTACTATAGTAGTGATCAAATAAGCTAGTGGTCCATTAGTAGTTATAATTATCTAAATTTTAGTATTAATGGTTATGTAAAGATAATTATGTATACTTTTACTTTAGTAATGCGTACCACTCTTCCGTTTTATGGAAGTTTTTGTTGACCCCCGTTTTTGGGGTGTTACAAGTTGGTATCAGAGCTTTAGTTTAAGTGAACTAAGTATGATGATGAGGTACTTAGACTTAAGCTGAGATGAATTAAGTTATGAATCGTGAGATTGGGTAGAAGTATTAAGACAGGATGGCCTTAGGGTCGACAGAAATACGTGAAATTAGTACGGTAACGACGGTAATGAGGATTCTCATGTATGATATATTCACAATCTCAATTAGCTATTGTTATTATGAATATATTGTTACATAAGCATACTTGTTTCTAAATTGTTCCAGTGACTAATGATCGGTAAAGTACGTTTCGTGTGTCTATATTCATATAACTATTTCTCAGGGTTATCTTTTGTTTTATAGCATAATGATGGTAAAAATGCTACCAAGGTCTTTCAATTCTTTGGAGGACAGATCGATAAATGATTGAGGATTGGAAGGACAACCTGGAACTGGCGGGACTCAGGAAAGTCTGCCGAGACAACCTTAAATAAGTGGATTAAAATGTGAGGAAATAGAATGTAAGATGTTTGATCAAGACGGGAATAGTATGAAATGGTTGAGTAAGTGAGCCTTGGAAGGCATGTATAACAAGTGTTAGAAGGCTGAGAGGGTAACCACTAGTTAGAAATAGAGCGTCAATGATAAGTTGCGTGAGTTAAACAATAGATCTTGTTTGAGTGAATAGCCTTCAATTGCAAGTAGAGTTTTATGCATGGTGTCCTCGAGTGTGTGTTACATGGGTTTTCGTGATTTCAAAACAAACGCATAAATAGCAATTTAGTCGATGATGAGTCAGTATGTGCACGTGGGTATTTAGAGAAAAAGGCAATACCATCTATGTCGTACAGTGAAATTTTGAGTTTAGCAATTTGCAAATCACTTCATACTTTATAAGAAAAGTTAAATATAAATGAGTGTGAGAACCGACTAGCTTACTTTGTGTCGGTAATTTCTTTCAACTTTTGTCGTATGAAAAGATTTTCATTAAATATATTACGGTCATAACAACATCGTTTTGGTTGAAAAAGATTAAGTTTTTCGAAAAGTAGTATGCAAATGATTCTCGTGATCGTTGTGCAGTACACTGAAGCTATAAGAATTTTGGGGTCATGTGTACCCAAGTTGCTCCAAGTGTTGTTCTTTAAAAGGAGGAAATGTACGAAATAAAATATTTAATACATTGTTATGCATGAAGGCTATGAACGAACTAAGTCGTAAAATATTACTATAAGCTAAGAAAGAACTCTGAGAATGGAGAGGTGTTGGATAAATCATGGGAGAATGTTTGTAATTTTGGTAATTGTGTTCAAGAGGAAGGTGAACAATGGGAGAGTTGAAAGTGGACTTTAGTGTCGGTTGTAAGAAGGTCTATACCCTTGTTTGGTAACTAGAAATACAGTTGGCAAGGGACGGTTGTGTCTGGAGGAAGGATTAGTAGTCATCAAGGTGATGGAATTAGCAAATTGCTATGAGTAGTGTGGTGAGACAGAAAGGAAATACCCTCGACGTTAAATAAGAATTTATGGTGATCTTGTGATATTAGTATTGCATGAATAAGTTTGAAATGAAGACGATGAGATGTAAATTGTATTATGTTATGTTGAAAGGATTAGGTTCAGTCCTTGTTAATGAATAGATTAAAGAAATATCGATAGGTCGACTATTGACATTGAAGTCGGCGGTTGTGTAAGATGTACGAGGCCTTTTGCCTGTCACAGGGTGCGGTCTGGGTGCGTTCCGCGTATGCCTGTGCGGGCAGGAACAAAACTGTGAGCGGTGCCGGTATGCTGTTATGCAGAGGGTATCCGCAAAGCGAACAATATCGTGTACAGTGGACTGGGGATGTTACAGAATGTTATAGAATGCGGACAATACATATCTTGTGAAACACCACATGTAGGGATTTTGAGTGATTGATGAATAAATCACGAGTGGAAGAGGTTTTGGTTAAATTATTACATAAGTGAAAGTTAGGTGGTCAAAATACGCTTTTAAAAGTTTATTGTGGTTGTGCAATAATTATGGTGTGTTATATGCTTAATCACATCTTTTTTTTAAAAGTGTCGGTTTAGCTATTGGTCTTATGAGTGAGGACCGTTTGATGATCTTGTATTTTTAGTACCTTTGGGACTAATGAACTTTGGCAAAATAATATATATATATATATATATATATATATATATATATATTGTGGAGTATATAGAGTTGTATATACGTGTACATATAGATACATATAGGAATTGACTTCATTGGGAAAGTAGCAATGAAGGGGCCGTGAGATTATCATGTCTCGAAGCGTGTGTTGCATGATGTGGGATTTGATGTATTTTAAATTTCATGAGTTGATATTGATAAATGATCAATAGGCCCTTTGAGCAGATGGCTTGGTTTTGGAGTCGGTTGAGTCTTAAGAGTATTCGTCGGTTTAATTAACTTGACATAAGCTTGGGAGTTGGAATTACATGAATTATATTATAACTAAAGTTTACATAATGTGAATACATTGAGTTTTCTTTTGAGATCATGTATGAATGTTAAGTCAGAATCGGAAGATTAAAAGTTGAAGGATCACCTTGTGGGGGGTGTTAGGATAGTGAAAGACTATTGTAGTAGATGAACATTCTACTTATGGTGTAGATGGTTTATATAGAATGAAGAATTAGGCATGAACATGGTAAGGGTATGGACTATGTAGATTTGTGATGGAGTGTGCACTGTATATATATAATGGTTTGGAATCATAAAGAATTAGTAAGAAGTGAGTAAGTTTAAGTTAATTAGAAACTCGTGGGTTGTAGTTCAAACTAAAGTTGGGGAGGAATAAAGTAATGAAATAGATTCGGTTAATCGTGCGGGAGAGCATGAAGGTAAATTTGAATTGTGTATGAATGACCATGAGGGATCTGGTCTGCTGTGAGATGTTATGGGTGGAGAATGTACGAACGAGTAGTGGCATTAATTGTCAAGATAAATGTGTCAACCAGTAATAAGAAGTTATAAAGAGGGAACATTAGATGAAAGTCTTTTCGGGGATTCCAGATGAACAGTACTAGCTGTCAATAAAGCTGTTGGAATATGTGGTTGTAAGATGGTGTAGTGATTTGGCTATAATTGGAATAGAATGTCGAGCGGTAATGTGAGTTTATCCAAAGTGATTTTGGTTGTGTGAGTCGTTAAATAAGTTTATGATTTTGAATCATAGGAAGTTTAATAAAGATGAGAAAGTGTTATCGGTATGTGGAAAAGTTGGGAGAAAGAGACAAATAATGATTGAAGGGTAGTACTTCATGCTAACGTAGGAAGTAATGATAGAAAGGTCGGACCTAAGAATGTAGTTATACTACAGGTTCAATGGAATTATCGCATTTGTTATATAATATTTTAGTGCTTGGTTGCAATGTGGTCGCGTAGTACGATATTGATGTGAGGAAGTGGTAATACTTTATACTGAAGAAACGTGTGGGTCATAGATGTAGTGATGGGTGCCGTAATTATAGAAGTATTCAAAAGTGGTGAGTATGCTCAATTTAAAGTGAGTATGGATTTTTTAAGCAGTATACGTTAATGTTATTTTGAGACCTGAAGATTGAGATGTGGATGATGATGGTATTGAAGACCAAGCAATAGTCGGATAAAGGTTTAATGATAAACGGTTACTTTAAGGAGGCTTACAAATCTAAGTTGGGGAGCGGATAATGAGGAAAGAAGTAAGGTTCAGGAAATATGAAAGACGAATCCTTGTTCCTTCTAGATTTTTATTTGTGAAGGGAACTCATGTGTGGGTTTGGTTAGAGTGCAAAGGTTGGTGATAATTAGGTGTCAACTTTTGGGTTTAAGGCCAAACACCTTTAGTGTAATCGGGGAATTGTAGCCGATTTATAAAAAAAAAGAATGATGGTGATGGTAGTAGTAACCTTAAGATACTCATTTGTGATGAGTGGTTTTAGTGAACTAATCTTTGTGTATGGTTAATGAACCTGTCCGTTTGATGATTAATTATTGAGATGGATTTTGGAGTCTATTAGAGCTCTTTGGACGTGTATGGCCGTTAACGATAGGGACAATTGAAATTAGAGATTCGATTGGTCTCAGTATTAATTGAGCCTTAAATTGATTTAGAGTTTGAAACTGAAATCAAGATGTATAGAACATTTTAAGGTTGGGAGACGACTAAAGTCGTATGATTGGGAGTTTCTCTATGGTTGGAACGTTTATCCGTACATAAGTACAACGTATGTGTAGGGACTTTGTTAATAAACAATTGTTCGAGGAATTGTCTTTATAGACCGTGTGAATGGAATTTAGATTTCCGTTAGGAATTGTTGAATTTTGGTCGACAGTGAGTCGGTTGACTTTGGGTTGTAAAGAATATAGATTTCGAGGACGAAATCGTTTTAAGGTTGGGAGAATTGTAACACCCGGAAAATCCTTGTGAGTAATAATAGTCCTAATATTTCTTTATATTTTGACTTCTTAAATTATAATTTATTTCCTAAGTAATTTCCGTGATTGTTACTTGTTATTTGAGAACTTCCGATAGAAATTCGTAAGTTTATTCCTTAAGGAAATTAATGAAAAATAGATGACAAAGTTAAATATTATATTTTATGGATTAGTTGGATGGGTAATTTGAATACGAGTCCAACGGTTCTTTCCGGAGCAAAAACGGAGTTCTAACGAAGAAGTTACGGCCAAATTAGTGGAAAGTGAGAAGCAAACAAACAGAGGTTGGCGCGGATGGTGGCGCCGATGCACTGGCGCGGGCGCTGGCGCCGAGCACCTGACGTGTTGAAAGGGGGTTAAAACCCACCTCTTAGTCCTTAGTGAGTATTCTTTCATCTTAGAACTCTCAAATACAGAATTTTGCTCTGCTCCTCACTTCTCAGACGAATTTCCAATTAAGATTAAGGTAAACATACATCTCTCAATCATAATCCAATTCAAGCAATTAGTAGATGAATCTTACCAATTAAACTTGAATTAGGGCATTACATCTTCATTTCATCTTGTTGGAAGTGATTGGGTTCAAGTCTTCAAGTTAGGGTTATATCAATTGAAGATTTGAGGTGAGTAGCTTGTATCTAATTGATTGTATTATACTTTACTACCATTCTTTATCTTGATTTTGGTATTGATAAAGGAGAAATCTTGAGTAATAAGCTCTTAATGGTTAAGAGGGAAACAAGAAGAGTTCAAGTAAGTTATGGTGGATTAATTGTGTTTTATTACTTAGAATGCCATGGTAAATGTTGTGTTAAAGGTTTGGGTTTGATTATACATCATTGGTATATGATTATGATGATGGCTTAATATATGTCTTAATGAAGCAAATATGGCTTAATGGTCAAAATGGACTTATTATTGAATTGTAAACATGGATGTTTATTATTGATATTACATAGAATGTGATTTGATACATATGGATGTATATGAACTACATGGAAGTAGTATTGATATGTTAAATGGTTGGACCATTGTTAAGTGTTAAGTGTTAAGTATGCTTTGAATATTATTTGGATTAACATATTTGGTATTCACATAATTGGAGGAGCACCTAGTAGGCATTGGAGGATATATTCTTACACACCGTGGGGTAAGTGTAATTGATTCATACCTTCGGATACCGTGGGGTTTTTCCGTTGTGTTACGCCTTGTGACAATACCGTGGGGTACCGATCAAGGTATATCTTCGATTATGATGTAACTGGGTAGCAATATGGGCCTTCTCCATGGAATCCAATTTGTGAATATATCGAATTGTTATTCCTACATGCTATGATTATGCTCTATGTGCTATGTGTAAACCTCACTTAGGCTTTAAAAGCCTAACACTTGTTATGTGTTTTATGTGTTACAGATATTAGTGGTTCCGGACACAAGAAGATCTAGAACGGGGTTGTGAGCATGGGATTATTGTTGGAGAGTTAAAGATTGGAAGATTGATGATAGAACTTTCCGACATCCTTTTGATATTTGATTACTATAGTAGTGATCAAATAAGCTAGTGGTCCATTAGTAGTTATAATTATCTAAATTTTAGTATTAATGGTTATGTAAAGATAATTATGTATACTTTTACTTTAGTAATGCGTACCACTCTTCCGTTTTATGGAAGTTTTTGTTGACCCCCGTTTTTGGGGTGTTACATCTGTTGTGTGGTCTTTTAGATATGATTTCTTGGAGGGGTGTAGTCTTTTAGTTTCGACATATGCTTCAATACCTTTAGTTGCCTTTTCCGATTCTAATTCTAAAAATCACAAGTTTAGCAATGGTTGATAACTATGCATTTCATAATAATGAAAAACCAAAGAAATAGACACAATATCCGAAGGGAAATTAATTAAAATACCCATTCTTCGAACACCTCTCACGGAAATACCCATTTTCTCCCCACTTTTTTGAAAATATCCATTTTCTTCGTGATAGTATCCGTGATCACGGACTCATGCATATTTTTTCCAGGAAATTAACTTTTGGTCCCTGAGTTCGTGAAATGTGTTTATCGATCACGAAATGGTCCCCTGAGTCCGTGAATTGTTACATGTTTGGTCCCTGAGTTCATAAAAAATAATCACACGTTCGTGATCACGAACCTATTTCCATAAAATTACACTTTCGGTCCCTGTGTTCGTGAAAGCCAATTGATTTGCAAGTTTTATGAGTTTTTCACGTTTTTTTGCATGCCTTTCACGAAATATACTATTTTTTCCATAAGTTGTCTGATAATTGTACTATTGTCATTCAAATTTGTGGTTGCAATTCATCTTGCCCATCCAGCTTTCATCTATAAAGATCAGTAAAATGTAAACCATAACCGTTCATCACATCCATTGTTCTTGCTTCCTTGTTCATCACATCTATTGTGCTTGCTTTCTTTCTTCATCATATCCATTTTTTCTTTCTGAGATTCATCTGAAAAATGAGTTCAGCTGTTGAAAAAGTTAAGTTATTTTTCTGTTGCGATGGTGAATGGGTGCAAGATAACAATGGTGGGATTTTCCTTATAATTTTAAGCATGGTGTAAAGCTGGCAGCAAACATTACATATCAGAAGTTTCCTGCTCACGCAATGCAAAAATGTGGAACCGAACGTTTTGCAGTTGGTGTAACAAAGTGTACAAGAATGATGGCTCAATCTTTGAGTTAACCGAAGATAATGATGTTTCTAGTTTTATGCAATTTGTAGCCCAATCAGATAGACCTCCACCACTTTTTGTGTATGTCGATTCATCGATGTGCGACGAAGGTGATGACGAAACCCATGTTGGTGGTAATCAACTGGAGCTTGATTCTCAATTTCAGCCCTCCTACGACCCAACATTTAATTTGGATCATACATATTGTCTTAATGACTGTTATCCCGATTTTGTTCCAGAGACGCAACGAGTAGAAGAAGAAGAAAAAGAAGAAGTAGAAGAAGAAGGCGAAGAAAGACGGTTTGCTGGAGTTGATGATGACGAAACCCATGTTTTCACAATGGGTCTATCTGATATGGACTTATCAAATACCGATAATGATGAGGACGAAGAAGTAGAAACATATACCCCTACTAATAAATCTTTTGGTGCGTTAAATGATTATTTTGATATGCCTCCTCCCCTTCCAACCCCGGAGACCTATATACCAACCTACCAACCCGCACCTTGTAATCGCAGTCCAAGGATAGCTGAAGGTCAGTTATTTGATATGAAGAATGAAATGATTATAGGGCTCGGAATTAAGTTCAAGGAAGAGAGTCTCGTGTTTTAAAGGAAGATTCAAGGGTGTGTGTGAGAGAGATAATTGTAATTGGCGTATGACGGCAAAATTTGTGGGAAAGAAAGGATTGATGTTTCACGTTAGAAAGTTGCACGACATACACACTTGTTTGTTGGTCCCGAATGGGTTGTACACAAGTAAACAGTTTGTAGAAAGGGGGGAGTTGAATACAAACACAAGATTTTGGTTTTGTAAATTGTTTACTGATAAATCAAACACAATTTACAGTTTTTTGCGGAGTAACATTAAGTAGAACCTAATCTAAACAAACTTGAGAAACACTAAGTGTTTTTGCACAAGAAATAGAGAGAAAAAAAGAACAGAAAAATAAGGATGTTTTTCTAAGCACTAAGAAGTTCAGCGAACACCACCTTCAAATTGAAGGGGGCATTCCTCCTATTTATACCCAATGCATTAAACGCATGGTAGGAGGACTTTACACGTGTCAACATCTGATTGGGCGCATGCTTCTGACTTTTAGCAAGACATGCTTTGGGCCGCATGGTGAACAATGTAGTGGCAAAGTGGTTGTACGATCTTGGACAAAGGCATGTCCCTTCTGACAAATCGTACGGGGTTTGCAAGTAGGTAAGACAAACATATCTTGAAGTAGAAGCTTCATGATCAACGATCGCTGAGTAGTTCTACCATCAGAGAGGACCTGGAGTAAGTCAGCTATCGCTGAAGTCTTCTTCTTGATATGTCGCGCGTGTGGACTTGTCTTGGTTTCACTGATGTCCGCATCAAATCATTAGTAGACTTGTCACTTGTTCATCAGCTTTGTCTTTGATGTTAGCGATGAACTCTTTGTCGCGAAACTAGTAGTATAAGCAAGATCTTGTTTATATAGATTAAACAATCTGCTCTGATACCACTTGTTGGTTCCGAATGGGTTATACACAAGTAAACAGTTTATAGAAGGGGGGTGAATACAAACACAAGATTTTGGTTTTCTAAAATGTTTATTGATAAATCAAACACAATTTACAGTTTGTTGCGGAATAAGATTAAGTAGAACCTAATCTAAACAAACTTGAGAAACACTAAGTGTTTTTGCACAAGAAATAGAGAGAAAAGAAGAATAGAAAAATAAGGATATTTTTCTAAGCACTAAGAAGTTCATCGAAGACCACCTTCAAATTGAAGGGGAATTCCTCCTATTTATACCCAATGCATTAAATGCATGACAGGAGGACTTTACACGTGTCAATATCTGATTGGGCGTATGCTTCTGACTTTTAGCAAGACATGCTTTGGGCCACATGGTGAACAGTGTAGTGGCAAAGTGGTTGTAGGATCTTGGACAAAGGCATGTCCCTTCTGACAAATCATACAGAGTGTGCAAGTAGATAAGACAAACATATCTTGAAGTAGAAGCTTCATGATCAGCGTTCGCTGAGTAGTTCTTCCATCAGAGAGGATCTGAAGTAAGTCAGCTATCGCTTAAGTCTTCTTCTGGATATGTCGCGTGTGTGGACTTGTCTTGGTTTCAATGATGTCCGCATCAGATCATTAATAGACTTGTCACTTGTTCATCAGCTTTGTCTTTGATGTCAGCGATGAACTCTTTGTCGCGAAACTTGTTTTCGGGGGTTACAAACAATATTTTTTACATATGAAACTATCAGCGATCATCAGTGATAAGTGAACAGACTCAGGTTATCACTGATGGACATTTATCGCTAAGGGAATACTATAAAGAACAGTGGTTACCATCAGTGATACTGAACACACTCAGTATGTTATCACTGATGGTGAAACACTTATACATACAAATGTTGATTGTAATTTTCACTAAGTATTTCTAAGGGTCATCATCAAATCACTGAGAGAGTTTGGATCAACAATGTTCGAGGACACAACTGAATCCCAACCACCGACAAGCCAACAAAAGGACTTTGGGCCATATACTAAAAGAAAATTTTCTTGATGCTAGCAGGGCACTTCGGCCAAACGACATCGTGAACGATATAAACGAGCAGCACGGGATCACTATTGATTACCACCAAGGTTGGTGTGCGCGATGTAGAGCATTACTACTGGTGAGGGGCACTCCTGAGGAGTCGTATGAATGGACCTAAGTTGTAATTATGCAAAGTTAAGGGACCTAAGCTGTAATTATGCAATATTCATGGACCTAAGTTGTAATTGTGCAAAGTTAAGGGACCTAAGTTGTAATTATGCAATATTCGGGGACCTAAGTTGTAATTATGCAAAGTTAAGGGACCTAAGTTGTAATTATGCAAAGTTCAGGGACCTAAGTTGTAATTATACAAAGTTCAGGGACCTAGGTTGTAATTATGCAAAGAAGGAACCTAAATTGTAATTATGCAAAGTTAAGGGACATGAGTTGTAATTATGCAAAGTTAAGGAACCAAAATTGTAATTATGCAAAGTTAAGGGACCTAAGTTGTAATTATGCAAACTTCGGGGACCTAAGTTCTAACTATGCAAAGTTTGGGGACCTAAGTTGTAATTATGCAAAGTTAAGTGACCTAAATTGTAATTATGCAAAGTTAAGGCACCTAAGTTGTAATTATGCAAAGTTAAGGGATCCAAATTGTAATTATGCAAAGTTCAGGGACCTAAGTTGTAATTATGCGTAGTTGTAATCGCAAAAGATAACTTCATACTCTTTCTCGTTAAAGCATGTAAAAAATCTAATTATTTGTCTCAAAATCTATCTAACACATTCTTTAAAATTGACTATAAAAATTTGATTTTGGGTATTTTTTTTTAGACAAATTTCTACTCCATTAAAAAATTTAAACATTTCTTTATAAGGAAGACAGGATAAATAAATGTGTAAAATTATTTGAATTTTTAAATTTTAAGGAACTTTTCAAAATTTATTACCAAGATGCAAAAGATAATTTTACATAGTCTAAAATAACCCGCCATTATATTATTAAATATTTTTGAAACAATGTACTTTTTTAACTATAAAACGACAACGGGTTATGAAAACTTACCTTACGAGCCACCGCCATGTTGTCTGACGTAGAAAAACACTCACGAACCTTGACGAGATTTTAAGAGCATCTCTAACAACTATGCTAAAATAGAAAAAAGTGTTAAAGGAAAGGAGAAACAGAACACAATAGAATGGAGAGAATGAATCGTAATTCTCATTAATCATAAGCCCTTTATATAGGGATGGTTTACAAAGAGATAATCATGAGATACCAAGTTCTAATCTAACTCTAATGTGTATATCTCTATCTCTAACTTTATCATTATCGTCTTATACTTTGACGATGACACATTTATCCTACAACACTCCCCCTTGTGCCGAGTCAAAGGAGTGAAGATGCACAATTGTTGCCTCGTTAAAACCTTACGCCAAAATAAAAACCCAGTGGGAAAAATAAAAATATGACGAAGGAAAGAGTACAACGCACTAGCTTATTTCCAATACATAGACTTTTACTTTAGTCTAATTCTCTCTTAGATTCGTACATTAATCATGAGAGTTAAGAAAACATGATGGTATATAAAATGTTGCATCACTAAAACCTTACACCAAGGAACAAAACCCAATAGGAAAAATAAAACCTTGGTTGAAGGAAAGAGCACAACATACCAATATTACATATATAGTAGACTCCCCCTTTTGTCTACCACTCCCCCTGATTCGTGCATTAATCAAAGGAGGTTTAAAACATTTCCATTTTAATATTTTCTACATGTTTCCCAAATATGGTTTTAAGTATTGATTTGGTAAGCAAACATGTCACATTTTCCTCACATCTTATTCAGTTCACTTGAATCTTGAGGATAATTGATTATATTAAAACTTAAGCAAAGTATGCTTTGTGTTATAGCCCTTGATATATCTTACTTTCATTTCTTCGATACATGATGCATTGTTTCCATACATGCAAGTTGTATAGTGGTTAAACTCAAAATTACCAGCTCCTCTTATATGTGTAATGATAGTCCTTAACCATATACACTCTTGAATAGTCTCATGGAGAGTAAGATTGTTGATAATATAAGAAGATAGCTATTAAGGGTTTGCTTAGTTTACTTTCAAGCAATCGGCATGTTTCATATGATAACTCCTTATCCATTTTGGGAACAACCTTTATATGAGTCAAACATATACCTAATATCAACAAGTATATACCAAGGCATTGTTTGGTGTTTTTCTATAAGAGCCAGTACTTTTGCCGCTCACAATCTAAGTAGGTATTGAAGTTTCATTATCAATCCATTTATCTCCGTAGGGAAATTATAAGCCCACGTCAATGGTGCCAAAAGATTCATTTGAAATCATTCCAATGACGTTGTGTTGGCGCTGAGCTAAATCTAGCTGACAAGTTCAGTGAGAAGCACAATATACGGTCAAATGTATTATGTTGAGTACAATAATGCGCCTATTGTACTTAGGTATGGAATTCCAGCTCCTAACACCTCTTCGTCCTCATCCTTTAGACGAAATGGATATTTCCTTATATCCAACACTTTGACCGATCATGGGAGTGCTAATCGGATGCGCTTTGTCCATATTAGGTCGCCTGATCATTTTCTAGACATATGCGGATCGGTGGATTAATATTCCACAAACTCGGTGTCGTAGCTCAAGTATCTAAACAAAACCAAGTTTTCCCACGATCTTTCATCTCATATTCAGATTTCAAGTAGCTTGTGTTTTCTCTTATTTCATCAAGAGTGTCTATTATGTTCATAACATCGACATATAGAGCTACTATGAAAATCTGGGACTTGTTTTCTTATATAAATACGCAAGGGCACAGTTCATCGTTCTTATTTATCGTTTCCCAATCAAGTATTTACTCAGGCGGGTATACCACATCCGCATAGATTGCTTTAATCTATAAAGTGAGTGTTTCAATTTTATTGTAAATGCATTTCATGGTTTAGAGTTACTTGATATTGGTAAAATGCCGTCAAGAACTTTTATATATCTCTGAATTTAGATCCCCATAGAGATATGTAGTAACTACATCGTCGAGCTGCAATTTCCAGTCCTTCGGAAACTACTTGGCTAATTTAATTAGCAGAACGTTTGTCCATCACGAGAGAGTAAGTCTTATTGTGGTCAATCCAGTGCGTTGTGAGAAACCTTGCGCCAAAGGAGAGCCTTATATATTATGACTTAATTATTCTCATTACGCTTCCCTGACAAATGATTTATCTATGTCCTACAGGCTTTACACTTGGTCGGTTAGCACTACCGAACCAAATACCTGTTCATTTGTCAAATAATTATCCTGGATTGCTTCTTTTCATTTAGGCCAATTTGCTCTTTGTTGACCTTCTTCAACTGAGCATGGTTCGATGACATCGTGCTCTATTATCTCATAAGCAACGATATATGCAAATATATCATCATTTAGTATTTATGATCTGTCCATCGACTCATATTCATTTCAGATTTCTTTGATCTCTAGAATCAGTATAACTTCGGAGCGTCCTCCAGTAATGATTCATAGACATAGATTTAATCAGAGATAATCTCATGTATTGATGATATATGGTTGTGCCTTACTCTTCTCTTCCTTTAGATGAGTATCTATCGAACCAAGTAGCTTCCCCCATTTCCTTTTGGGAGCTACGACCTCAACCACACCTCCACCATGTGTGATTGAAACGTACTTCCAGCGACGGTGTGCCCTTGTTTGGGGACTTTTGACCTTGCGATTATGTTTGCAGCTCATATATGTGATCTTGTCACTCTATATAATATTAAACATATCAGGTATCGAGTCTGATTCGTTTGACTTCAACTTTACATTGTGAAGTTTTTGGGGGTCAAAATGAGACACAATTGAAATATTCAATGGCACTTCCTGTTGTTCCCATGGAAAATCCTTTTTCCTATCTCCCCCTAACGACAGGAAGGTTGTCTCATCAAAGTGACAACCCGCAAATCTAGCGGTAAATGGATCACTCGTCAAGGGTTCTAATTAGCGGATAATTGTTGGGGGTTCATATCCAACATTTGATGACTCGTCTTTAAGACCCGTTTAGGTACGCTGTGGGGGCATAATTGGCACATATACAACACAACCAAACATACGTAAATGTAAAACATTAGGCTTATATCCAGTTACCAACTGGTACGCACAAGATTGGTTGGCTGGTTGTGGGTCTAAACACGAATAAGTAAAGTTGCATGTAATATTGCATTACCCCATGCAGATGTGGATAAATTGGTGCGCATAACCAATGCCCTAGCTACCATCTATATTCTTTTGATGACAACTTTTATCATTTTACAAGACCATTTTATATATACACATGCGGTACAAATGCAATAATCATCAAATCCTTATGATGTAAATTCTCCAGCATTCTAAGTCATGTAGACTTGATGAGAAAAAATCAGGGTGGTGAGTTCTTAATGTATGAGTGCAACATTTCATGTGGACTATAATACGACACGTGTTCATCGTGTCAAAACCAGAACCATAAAGTACTTTAATGGCCCGCTTTATGGATGTTTATGTCCATAAATATCACCTTGTATTCGTTGTAAGAATGAATTTTTTTATTTATATTATGTCCTTAGCTTTAGGATGGTCTCATTCCTGATTTGTCTAAGGATCAGGGTATATAAAAGTTCTAGGTATTAGAGAGGGCATGATGATGGTGTTGCTTCTTGTGCAGTAGAAGTCAACAGTTACAATTTAGTTAATTCCCTCGTTTTATCTTTCATTCGAACGAAAATGTATCTAAGTGTATTTTGCGAGACATAGATCACTATGTCATGACCATGGTGTCCCACGTGGTCATGCCGAAACATATATGTGTCATTGTTCCAAAGTTCTTTATTGGTGACAAAATATGATTTACTAACATAGATAATCCATTAATCTGATACATTAAGTTCTCTAATATATTTTGCTTTCATATCATTAGAGTTGATGTACATATACCCATTTTCATTCTTATAATATGATTGATACGAATATTTTAACAAGGTTCATATTGATATAGTGCTTTAGTGATTGATCTTGTGTCATTAAGCAACAAGTGACAGTCCATCGTCTAAGTGTTTGGAGGAATTAAAAATTATTAATTCAATGAATAACAATCTATTTCTTATGATTGTATGATATGCCACAAAAACAATCAAGTTCTCCTCGATACATTCCTACATGGAACGAAGAACGTTGAGAGTTTTGCATTTGTTTTTGATGTGATCATTTACATCTCCAATGGTTATAAACTCAGGTGTATATATACACAAATGCAATTAATTTGATAGTTAAATTATATTTAAATAAACTTATACTTAACCAATCTTAGATATGACATAGTTCATTTATAAATTGTCCCATTTTCTATTAGGAGTTCGTTCCCGACTCTTGCCATGAATTTGACCCTTTCCACAACCTTGTTCATATGGTACATATTTAGCATATGTGTGTGGATTAATATGTTCAACTCACTATCCTTTGGAGTTCTTTCCACCTCCAACGCTTGCCTTATTAACCCCAAAAAATTTCTTTATCCGGGTATGTCTAGCGTTGTTAAAAAAAATTTCTACAACTCTTAACCACTTGCATTAAGTTAATGAGTTTGTTAAAGGTTATATTGCAGCTTATACTACTTCATTAGTATGATTGGTGATATAGGAAAGATGAAAAGATGTTATTATTCGCATAATCTTTTGTGAGTTCATTGCCACAAAGATTGAGATGCATTTTGAGACATGACATTTCTTTGTCAAAATCAGTTACCTTCTTGTAATCAAGTAAGTAGGTTTCTTTCTGTTGGTCCCGAAAGGCTTAAACAAGTTTGTAGAAGGGGGGGGGGGTTGAATACAAACACACTATTTTACTTTTCTAAATTGTTTATTGATAAATCATTAACAATTTACAGCTTGTTGCGGAAACAAGATTAAGGATAAACCTAAATCTAAACAAGTTGGAACACTAAGGTTTTCTTGCACTAAGAAAGATAAATAGATTACTAATAAAATCCTATCTTGAGAGATTTGAACTTGTCCAGAGTTAGCAAGTTACTTCAAATGAAGTGAGTTCATCTCTTTATATACTGCATGCATTTAATGCAATCCAGTATATACTTTACACGTGTCATTAGCGGATTGGTTGCATGTCATTGACCTTTGATGACAACCTTAGTAGCCGCATGAATGAACAATGTAGTGTCAGAGTGGTTGTACGATTTCAGATTTTCGGAGGTTCTTTTCTGACATTTCGTACGGTGGCGTGCAAGGGAGGTTAAGACAAAAGTACTTTGTACGGAGGACTTCATGATCAGCTTTCGTTGATTCAGCGATTATCATTTACTATTCAGCAGATGATAAAGTTCAGCGATAGCTGAAGTCTTGTACTTGATACTTCACGTTGAGTGGACAAATCTGAGTCTTCGCTGATCCGCATCAGTTCATTAGGAGACTTGTCGCTGGTTCTTGAGCTTGATCTTCGACTTCAGCGTAGAACCTTTGTTGACGTGAATCTTGTCTTCAGGGATCATAAGTAAACAACTAACTTATCAGCGATCACCATAAGGACTGAACAGACTCAGCGATATGGTGAACAGTGTTCGCTGAATGTTTAATCTAAAAGTGCGAGAGTTCCTATCAGCAGTACTGTAAGATCTTAGTACTTATCAGCGATAGTGAAACTCTGATACATATTGTTTACTTACAATTTTCACTAAGTATTTAAGATAGGGTCATTATCAAATCACTGAGGGTTTGGATCAACAATCTCCCCCTATTTGATTATGACATAGCAACAGAGAAAATTGCTATTTAATGAAAACATAAGGATAAAAAGAACTCATAAAATATTTGTCCCTTTTACTGTTTTCTGGGATCTTTTCAGTACTGATGGAGTAAAGTACATTCGCTGAAATCTTTCTTTAAATCTTTGAATCAGGTTACAATATGAATAAGAAAGATTACAAGTACAAGCGAAATAAATTACAAGTACTGAAGGATGACTGATACAATAGAGAAAATGGTGATTGTTGTCAGCCTTCAAAGGGTTCTTCCTTAATGAGAAGTTCATCAAGGGTTGTCTTTTCAGTTGGAATCATCCAGTCAGGAACCTTTTCTCCTTTATTCTTTAGCTTCAGAGCAGCTTCAAAAATCAAGGGTTTTAGGTGTCGTGCCTGAATGTCTTTTCTGAAGTCGCACCAGTAGATGAGATCTTTGAGCTGTTCGATTGGAGTGATTGGAAGCTCAGCGATCCGTTGAAAGCATTTACGTCCGTCGTAGTCAAGAAAGAATATTCCATAAGGATTACTGATGACTTTACCAGGGACGAAAAGTTCACATGGTGGCAAAGAGACATCAAGGGCAGATAGATCAGGATCAGGACCAAGTACTTCAGCGCGAGAGAAACCAATTCCAGTTTCATTTCGTATGACAGGACCTGAGTTTGAATCTTGACGTTTCTTCCTTGGAGAGTCCTTTTTTCTTTTCGGCTTTAGATCAGGAACAGGAGGAATATCCACACAAGAAGATATCAAATCGATCTGTCTGTTTATCAGCTTTTCGAAATGATCCTTGTACTTAGATTTTGACGGTTGGATAGCTAACCTCATCTCCAGCCATTCAGAGAGACCATACCTTTTTACAGTGTCAGCACGAAAGGTTTCAGATGAGTCATCTTCTCTGAACAGTTTGATGTCAACAATAGGTACTCCGACGGAGGTTCTTCCAGAGATGAATACCTTGTTGATCTTCGCTGGACGATATCTGAAGTGGATTTTCTCTTTACACCAGATCAGGGTGGTCTGAGAAACTTCAGCTTTCTTTTCCACGATCTTCTGGGCTTGTTCCCAAAGCTTTCGTTGGATTTGAATGGGAATACGCTTCAGCTTGGGGTCTTTGACAGATTCTTGAGTGAGCTTGATGGCGTATTCTCTGTCTTTATCTTCAGCTTCCTTCCTTTCAGCGATGAGGCGTTCAGCTCTGAGATGATCTTGGTATTCAGCTTTTGAAATTCTGAACTTAGGAGGAACTGAAGGTAGTTGATCGCGCCTTAGGATGATTCGCTGATCCTCGAATCGCTTTATCATTTCTTCTCTCCTCTTTTGATCTTCTTCACTCAGCCTTTGAGCAACTGAGGAAAGTCTGTTTCTGTGCGAGAGAGGTTGTTCTTCTGGTTCATCAGTCTCAGAGATTAAATCTAAGACTGGGATTATGTCTTCAGCGTTAGCTGGAATTATTGGTGAAGTCGCAACAGATCTTTCAGCGATATCCTCAAACAGGGGAGAGGACTAGCTGAAACGCAGCGATCTTACAAATAAGAACTGGGTAGAAGAACTTGGGTAGAAAAGATAGAAAAAAAATGTGGATGTGTATGGTGTTTGTGGAATGGATAACTGATTTTTCATAGATGATCAGGGAAGGAAAAATAAGTTTAGTGTACCTGACAAATCGGCTTTGCAAGTAGGATCGCCAGATTATCATCTTCAGCGATGCCTTTGTCTTTGCTTTTCTCAGCGCCAGAGGCTGAGTGCTTTGTCTTTGTCTTCTCCCCTGAAGGTTCTTTTATTGAAATACCTTTAAGAGCTTTGGTTCGAGGAGCAGGTTTGACAACAAAGAAATCATCGTCATCTTCATCATCATCATCATCGTTCCTTGGAGAGGAGGATGGTTCAGCTTCAGGGATGTCGAAGTCTTCGTCTTCTTCTGCTTCAGATTCCTCAGCATCTTCATCGAGTTGCTCCCCCTCAGATATAGAGGCGAGGTTCTCGGTTCCCTCAGGGTTTTCATCTCCCTGAGGTCCAGTAATCCGATCTTCATTACCCTCTCCCCTGATAGATTCATCATGGGAAAGGTCTTCAGCGCTCTTCTCCTGTTCAGCGCTCTTCTCCCCCTCTTTCTCATGATGGGCGGGGGAGGAATGGGTAGATTCAGCATTGGTGTTGTCTCTGTCTTCTGGGCCAGAGATTTTCACACAACCTTCAAGCTTAGCTATTCTGTCTTCTAGGCCAGAAATAGCAGGCGTGATTTTCTTCAGCTCTTGGCGATCCTCTGCGGTGAATGAGTCCAAAACAGGTGCAGGGGCCGGAGCAGGAGCTGGATTATTTGCCTTGTTCACCAGCGTCTCGATCATTGTCTTGACAGAACCAAGGTCGGTCTTCACTGAGCCCAAGTCGGTCTTGACCACTGACATATCACCTTCGAGTGTACCAACCGATTTCTTCAGCGTTGTAACTTCGCTGGAAATGGTGGAAACTGATGATTTGAGGTTGGTGTAGTCAGTGTAGATGTCGGAGAGCACTTTGGCAAAGTCGGCGAGAGTTTTATCAAGATCTTTGATGTCATCAGAGGAGGCCTTCTTTTCCACCACAGTAGTCAGCTTCGTCAGATTCTCTCCAGCGTTTGTTACAGCTGTAGAGTTATTTGATAGACCGGTGGTGAGATCCGTAAGTTTCATCTCCATAGACTTCAGAGACTGGTTGATGTCTCCCAAAAAAGGACCTGTAACATATAAGTACTTGTGAACAAAGGAAAGCTCAGAAGTTTCAGGTTTAGTTACAGTGTTTAAGGTGGGATCTGTACCTGCAGGAGCGTTGACGAACTCATCAAAGTTTCGAGTCCCTCCATAGTGTTCCATATCTCCCTCAAAAGTTCCGTGAGGAATGGAGATCTCTGCAGGTCCTTTCTTCGTCATTCGCTGAGAAGCTTCAACGGCTTCTTGAATGATGGCATCTCCAGTTTTGACTGGAGGAGTGTCCAAAGAAGTAGAGGGAGGAGCGAAGGATAAGAATTGGGGTTGGGGTTCAAGTTCAGCGTTGGATTCGCTGAGAAGTACTTCATCAGTCTTTTGAGAGACTGACGAAGGTTGGGTAGATTCCAAAGTTCTAACCTCAGCGTTTAGGGACGCTGAAGTAGGTTTAGAAGGGATGGCTTGAATTGGTGTGGCAGAGCGTACCACGGAACTTTCCTTCAGCTCTTCAGAATGAGCTGAGGAGTCTTCAGCATGCAACTGCTGGGGTTGCTCCTTGGTTTTCTTGATCCTTTTGGAATCAAGAGGGGTAAGAGATTGTTTCCTTTTCTTAGAAGGAATGGATTTTGTGGCCGGGGTATCAGCGATGGGTATTGTCGCTGAAGGAGCCACAGAAAGCGGAGAATTAAGAAGAGTGAGAAGAGTAGAGAGACGTACCTCGTTGGCGACAGGCTTGAAGTCGAGAACTTTAGGGCCAATCTGAGAGAGTTTCAGATCACCCTCTTCAGGATAGCTGTCCTTCAGGCCATATTGAAAGATGGCGCTGATGAATCGCGGGTAAGGAACCCATGCTGGTCGGTCAGCGGCAGAATCAACACGTTGAATGAGGTCTTCATAGATGATGGAGGCCCAGTCAATGTTGAGACCTTTCAGCAGTGCGTAACCCATGGCCTGCTGAGGTTGAGCGGCTTGATCAGAAGATCCGGATTTCGCTGTCATGCAGCTGATCAGGTGAGCGAAGATGAAGTTCATCTCGCTGGGCATCTTGGATTTCTTTATCAGCGTCAGCTTCTTCTCAGGTAGCTTGTCTCTTCCAGTCTCCCAGATGTAACCCATCGCATCAAGGAAAGCAATGATTTCTTCCCTGTCAGCGTGCTTCTTGTGGTCAGGAAATGGAATGAAAGGATTTTCTGAGGTAGCGTTAGGGAATTTCAGAGCTTTACGGATTATTGCGGGGGTTATCTTGATGGTGCCATACTCAGTATCGCTGAGTATGCAGTCGATGGTTTTAGATGGATCTTTGGCTGAGGGTAGGTTGGTGTGTCTGGCAGAGTACCAGAATTGGGATAATAGACGCTGACTGGCAGGAGGTGTGATTGTCAGTGCTGTGTATATGGGGCTATTCTTCAAAAAAATCACAGCGTCGTCTAGATGGGATACCTGCTTCCGAGGAGGAAACTCGAGAAGCGCTGAAAGGTTGTTTGCCTTTGTCCAGTCTAGTTGATCCAGCTCAAACTTAACCTGAGGAGCTTTAGTGATTTCCAGTTCCTCAGAATCACTGGAGATGGACTCAGCGGTAACATTCAGCTTTGAAGTTGTCATTTCACTGTATTATCAGTTCAACCAAAGATGTTAACAAATAAGAAATATCTTAATATGGAAAGAAAATTTCCATTTAGATTTTTCGAATTTTGTCCATTTCATTCAGACAAAAAAGTCTTAATGAAGATTAGGGTTTTTCTTGTTTTTTTTTTTAAAAAAACGAATATAACACCTATAAGCCTTGTATTCCAGTTTTTTTTAAAAAAATGGATACGAAAGAAGAACAAGTTTAAGATTTTAGATTTAAAACTTGAAGAACAACCATGAAATGGTTGTGTTTATAAAACCATGAAAGAAAATGATTTTATTTTTGAGTTCTTTTGTTTGATCTTGTGTAAAACAATGATAAGATCGAAAACAAGTTATTTGCATTTGATAAAAGATAAGAACATATTGACCTTGAGTTTGATGAAGAAGATGATGAACAGTTCTTGAAGATCGAGAGCACAAAATGCAACAGTGTTCTTTTCTTGCGGAAAAAGATTGATTCGCATAAAAGACAAATATAAACTTTGAGAGAGTTTATATAGGAAGAGAGTAGAGAGAGAAAAACTTGAGCGGGAAAGTTTTTCATCATGACACGGACACGTGTTTGCATTTGATTGGATAGACAACGAAACGTGCAAACGTGTGTCAGAAAAAGAAACGTGCCTGGTGTTATCCGTTGCAATGACGTCACAACTGTCCTTTCACATTCTTTCGTTGACTCTGAGGTTTTGAAAGAAAAACTCAGGGACTCTTTGGAAAATATGAAGCACTGAATAGAAATATCAGTGAGGGTTTTAAGAAATTTCAAAATATTATTCAGCGATGAAAGAATTTGAAATCTTGCATTTTCATGCGTTTTGTCAGAGAAAACATACCTTGATACCAGTTTAACCCAATTTATTCAGAGAGAAGATGATGAAATGGATTGTACTAGTTTATTTTATCCAGAGCCTATACAAGAATGTATAAACGTATCGCTGATTAAATGTGAACCGCTGAAGATTTATCCTTCAAAGTTCAGCATTCCAAGCTCGCTGATGAGAAAGTTGAATCTTGTCTCATCAAGAGGTTTGGTAAACAAATCAGCTAACTGATAATCAGTTGGGATAAAATGAAGTTCTATATCACCATTCATCACATGATCTCTGATAAAATGATATCTGATTTCTATGTGTTTTGTCTTTGAGTGTAGCACTGGATTGTTTGCTATAGCGATGGCACTTGTGCTGTCGCAATAGATTGGAATTTTGGAGAGCTGAAGATCATAGTCTAGTAGTTGATTTCTCATCCACAGGACTTGAGAACAGCAGCTTCCAGCGGCTACATACTCAGCTTCAGCTGTGGAAGTGGACACCGAGTTTTGCTTCTTACTTGTCCAACTTACCAGCTTTCCACCCAGGAGCTGACATCCTCCTGTGGTGCTTTTCCTATCCATTTTGCAACCTGCAAAATCACTGTCTGAATAGGCGGTTAGATCGAATCCTGAATCTTTGGGATACCAAAGACCTAGATTCGATGTACCCTTAAGATATCGAAAGATTCGCTTTACAGCTTTCATATGAGATATCTTAGGTTCAGCTTGATATCGTGCGCACAGACATGTTGCAAACATAATATCGGGTCGGCTAGCTGTAAGATACAGTAGTGAGCCGATCATCCCACGGTACAGCGTGACATTGACAGGAACACCCTTTGTGTCCTTATCAAGTATCAGCGGTGGTGCCATAGGGGTTTTCATAGCTGAACTTTCAGTTAAGTCGAATTTTTTCAGCATATCTTTAACATACTTTCCCTGATTTATAAAAGTTCCTTTTTCAGTTTGCTTAATCTGAAGACCAAGGAAATATGTTAGTTCACCCATCATACTCATTTTATACTCATCTTTCATTCTATCAGCGAAACGAGTACAAAGCTCAGGGTTAGTAGAACCAAATATAATGTCATCAACATATATTTGAACTAAAATGATATGACCTTTTATTTTTCTAAAAAACAAAGTTTTGTCAATCTTACCTCTCTCAAATTTTTCAAGGTGGAGATACGTAGAAAGAGTGTCATACCATGCACGAGGAGCTTGCTTCAAGCCATAAAGTGCCTTATCCAGCTTATAAACATAACCTGGACGCTTAGGATCTGAGAATCCTGGAGGTTGTTCCACATAAACTTCTTCATTCAGCTTTCCATTTAGAAACGCTGACTTAACATCCATTTGATGTACAGTGAAGTTTTTGTGTACAGCATATGCTAAGAAAAGACGAATAGATTCAAGTCTTGCTACAGGAGCAAAGGTTTCGTCATAATCTATACCTTCCTCTTGTCTGTATCCCTGAGCAACAAGACGAGCTTTGTTGCGAGTTACAGTACCATGTTCGTCCAACTTGTTTCGATAGACCCACTTAGTGCCTATCACTGTTTTGTCAGTTGGTCTCCGAACAAGTTTCCAAACTTTGTTTCTTTCGAATTCAGTCAGCTCTTCTTGCATAGCGCTGACCCAGTTTGGATCTCTGAGGGCATCATCTATTTTCTTTGGTTCAGTTAGAGAAATAAAGTTAACAAATAAACAAATATTACCTGCACTTCTACGAGTCTGAATACCAGCGTTGGGATCACCAAGAATTTGATCGATTGGGTGATTTACAGTCCATCGCTGAGCCGGAGCATGCGTCGCTGACGCAGTCTGAACTGGAGAAACTGAAGATGAGGCTTCAGCTACTTCTGGATAATCAGCTAAGAGAGGAATGCTTGCATTTGTCACTTCATTCACTGATTGCTGAGAAATAGATGGAATTTCTGAGACATTTGGATCAACTGCGGGTATAGTATTTATAGGAACAGCTGAGACCCAAGATGTTTCAGCTTCACTATTCTGCATATTGGGAATGATAGTAGGACCATCATTTTCAGTTGTATGAGTATGAGTAGTGGGAACATCTTCTGAATCACCAAGATGAGAAAACATCCATTGATTCAGTTCTTCTGTATCAGCGTTCGGTTTAGAGTTCGCTGAACGGGATTCGTCAAACGTGACGTGAATAGTTTCTTCTACAGTTTGTCTTCTTCGGTTGAAGACTCTGAAGGCTTTGGAAACTGAGGAGTATCCAAGAAAGATTCCATCATCAGCCTTAGGATCAAACTTTCCAAGGGCATCTCTGTTGTTCAGTATGAAACACTGACAACCAAAGATGTGAAGAAAGCTGATTGAAGGCTTTCTCCCATGAAAGAGTTCATAGGCTGTCTTTTTGAATCTTTTGACTATCAGCGACCTGTTTTGCGTAAAACAAGCCGTGTTGACAGCTTCTGCCCAAAACTGAGTAGGCAGGTGAGAATCGCTGAGCATTGAACGTGCAGCTTCAATAATTGTTCTATTTCTTCTTTCAGCGACTCCGTTTTGTTGTGGTGTTCTCACTGACGAAAAGTTATGAGAAATACCCTTGCTCTCAAGGAAGGAATCAAGAGAACTGTTTTTGAATTCAGTTCCATGATCACTCCTTATTGAGCGAACAGTCATATTGTTCAGAGTTTCCATCTTCCGAACAAAGGTGATGAGTTCTTCAGGGGTGTCACTCTTAGAACGGAGAAACATTACCCATGTATAACGAGAGAATTCATCAACTATGACCAGCGTATATTTCTTTCCAGCGATGGATTGTTTGTTAACGGGGCCAAACAAATCCATATGGAGTAGTTGAAGAGGAGATGACACTGAGGAAACTTGCTTGGACTTAAAGCTTGCCTTGGTCTGCTTCCCTTTTTCACACGCTGAACATAAGGATTCTTTGGCGTATGAATGTTGAGGTAGACCAGTGACTAACTCTTTGGATGAAAGAGTATTCAGTGTCTTGAAGTTGAGATGTGAGAGTCTCTTGTGCCATAGCCAGTTGACATCAGAAGATGCCTTTGAGAAGAAACAGGTGTTCTCAGTGGTTGTTGAGTCCATGTTTATAACGTAAACATTTTCCAAACGATAACCGCTGAGAGCTATCTTCTCCTTTTTGTCAGAGACAAAGCAGGATTCCTTGGTGAAAATCACTTTGTTATCCATGTCGCAAAGCTGACTGATGCTCAGAAGATTATGCTTCAGCCCTTCAACATATGCGACTCTTCTGAAGGATGTTGTACCATTTGAAAGTACACCATACCCTCGGGTGTGTCCTTTTCCATTTCCACCGAAAGTTACAGAGGGACCCTACTCTTCCTTGTATTCAGCGAGCAGGCTTTTCTTTCCAGTCATGTGTCTAGAGCATCCGCTATCGAGATACCAGATACCCTTCTTAACCTGCAATACAAAGGAAGATTAGTTTTGCTTGGGTACCCACTTCACCATGTATACGCGTTTGTCAGTGGAAGTGGTTGGAATGGGTTCAGCAGTCTTCGCAGCATTTGAAGATTCAGCTTTGTCTTTCTTCACTTTGGTCAATTTCTTGACCTCAGCGGTATGAGTCACCTTGACCTGACTTGCAACTGGTTTGGTCTTCTTTGGTGCTATCTTCACCTTAGCTATCTTATCAGCTTTGGTGGTTGTGGGACACTTACTTGCAATATGATCGGTAAGTCCACAGTGATAACATTTCCTATAACTAAAATTAGTTCTAGGACCACTTGTGTGCTGAGCTTTTAATTTGGAATTAGAAGTGCCAGCACCAAGTACACTATTGGTTTTTGAAATAGGACGAACATTCAGTTCTTCAGATTTCTTACCAAGGACATCTACTCTGAGTCTAGGAGTAGGTCGCTGAACTGATCCAGAGGTCTGATTTCTAGAACCAGATGAATGAATCACTAAGGCTTTGGAAGCATTCAGCTTAGGTACTAAAGTACCCTTCTGAGGATTTTGATAAATTACAATTCCTTTACCTTTATCTTTAGAGACAGAGGTAGGTTTTGAATAAACCATTTTCTCCTTACCTTTTGAGGAGGTAGGAGTTTCCTCAGGGATTGGTGTAATCGACAAGGAGTACTGAGATGAAGAAGTGTCAGCTACTGAGGATACGAACGTTCCAAATTTAAGCATTGAACGTTCAGTGGTTGGTATTGGAGTATCAGATTTATAACCCAGACCACGTTTATCACTCAGAGGAATCTGAGCCTTAATTATCTCAGTGATCTTTGTTGAAGAATTACACCATCCTTCAACAGTAGCTTGTTCAGCTTTTAATGCAGCGATAGCTTCCGCTCGTTCAATTTTGACTAGCTGATTTAAATGGACTTGATCTTTAAAATCTTCTTCAAATTTAGAAAGCTTTTCTATTTGAAGGTGGCAATTTTTAAGCTTTTCAGCGAGATCAAGATTTTGGTTTTCAACCACAGCTTTGCCGTTCATGGCTTCGTATAAGCTTCTAGTCAGTAGTTCGATTTTACGGAGACTATCAGCTTCATCAATATTTACAATATTGGTAAAGAAGGAAGGTGATACCTGAATGGCAGATGTTGAAGTGGAGGGAATGTCTGAACTTTCTTCCTCTTCTTCAATCTTGGCCATGAGACATTGATTTGCTTCATCATCTTCAGAATCAGATGATGAGGCTTCTTCATCAGAAGCAGCCCAATCATAGTCAGCCATTAGGCCTTTTCCCTTCTTCTTAAAGCTTTTCAGCTTTGCATACTTCTCCTTCAGCTTTAAGTATTTGTCGTCTTTATTCCTTGGAACAAAGGATTTCTTTGTAAAGGCTGAAGGTCTCATGATTTTCTTTGACCTGCACTCGTTAGCGAAATGACCTGTCTTTTCGCAGTTAAAACACGTAGCAGTAGCCTTATCAACAAAAGCTGATGACTTAGGCTTGTCAGCTATAGAAAGAGTTTTGTTCTTTCTAAACATTTTCTTCTTGGCGAATCTCCTGAACTTTTTAGTTAGGAGAGCCAAGGATTCATCATCTGAAGAATCAGAATCTGATGATCTTTCAGAGTTACTTTCTAACTCAGTGATAGTGACCACGGGTCGCTGAGTAGAAGGTTCCTCTGAGATTAAAGCAACAGGGGTGCTTTTGGAATCTTTTACAAGATTCTTCTTAAGATGGCTAGATTG
Organism: Saussurea involucrata; assembly: GCA_033807775.1. NCBI lineage: Eukaryota > Viridiplantae > Streptophyta > Magnoliopsida > Asterales > Asteraceae > Saussurea > Saussurea involucrata. The sequence continues at coordinate 79,364,478 of CM066327.1, forward strand.
CTCATGATTCAGCAATGTGCCATATAAGGTAGCGAGTGTCATTGATCTTAGATCTTTTGACAGCTTGAGACACATGGAATAATTGTCCCAGCTTTCAGGTAAACATTCTAAAAACTTTGTCAGAACTTCAAAGTTAGAATATTCCTTACCAACCGTTTTAAGATCTATAATTAAGCAGTTAAAACGTTGATGTACTTCAGAGAGAGTTTCATTCTTACCAGAGATGAAACTTTCGTATTGTCTTACCAGGTTGATCTTTCTTGAATCCTGGACTTCAGACGTTCCTTCATACTGAACACATATTGTGTCCCACATGGCCTTCGAGGATTTCAGGTTCATGACGGAATGGTAGACTTCGTCAGGAAGGGCCATGGATAGTATGGATCTGGCTTTTGTATCTATAGCCACTTTCTTCTTGTCTTCATCGGTCCAATGATGGATTTCCTTTGGAATCAGCCTTTCTGGAATAGCAGCTCTAGTTGCAGTGGCTGGAACGGCAGGATCAATCGTTACAGGGATGTGTGGACCGTTTTCAAGATAGTAAGGTATAGTAGGGTCTACACCTTCTAAGAAGAGTGTCATCCTATTTTTCCATAAGTTGAAGTTGTCTCTGGAAAATCTAGGGGGTTTTGCAAGAGAACCATTGTCGATATAGTGAGTGTTTGTGTTTGAGTTGGCCATTTTCAGATAATAGCAAGGAAGAGAAAATATCTTAGATTAGATCTTGTTTATGAGATTAAACAAATCTGCTCTGATACCACTTGTTGGTCCCGAAAGGCTTAAACAAGTTTGTAGAAGGGGGGGGTTGAATACAAACACACTATTTTACTTTTCTAAATTGTTTATTGATAAATCATTAACAATTTACAGCTTGTTGCGGAAACAAGATTAAGGATAAACCTAAATCTAAACAAGTTGGAACACTAAGGTTTTCTTGCACTAAGAAAGATAAATAGATTACTAATAAAATCCTATCTTGAGAGATTTGAACTTGTCCAGAGTTAGCAAGTTACTTCAAATGAAGTGAGTTCATCTCTTTATATACTGCATGCATTTAATGCAATCCAGTATATACTTTACACGTGTCATTAGCGGATTGGTTGCATGTCATTGACCTTTGATGACAACCTTAGTAGCCGCATGAATGAACAGTGTAGTGTCAGAGTGGTTGTACGATTTCAGATTTTCGGAGGTTCTTTTCTGACATTTCGTACGGTGGCGTGCAAGGGAGGTTAAGACAAAAGTACTTTGTACGGAGGACTTCATGATCAGCTTTCGTTGATTCAGCGATTATCATTTACTATTCAGCAGATGATAAAGTTCAGCGATAGCTGAAGTCTTGTACTTGATACTTCACGTTGAGTGGACAAATCTGAGTCTTCGCTGATCCGCATCAGTTCATTAGGAGACTTGTCGCTGGTTCTTGAGCTTGATCTTCGACTTCAGCGTAGAACCTTTGTTGACGTGAATCTTGTCTTCAGGGATCATAAGTAAACAACTAACTTATCAGCGATCACCATAAGGACTGAACAGACTCAGCGATATGGTGAACAGTGTTCGCTGAATGTTTAATCTAAAAGTGCGAGAGTTCCTATCAGCAGTACTGTAAGATCTTAGTACTTATCAGCGATAGTGAAACTCTGATACATATTGTTTACTTACAATTTTCACTAAGTATTTAAGATAGGGTCATTATCAAATCACTGAGGGTTTGGATCAACACTTTCCACTGTATGATTAGTTTGAGAAGTATATATGGTACTGAATATTCTCGAATTTCCTTTTTGGGACTACCCACGGTTCTTGGGGGTTTCTAGTTATTCTCCCTGAAGGTTGTGACTGATGTATCGTCTCAAAAAATTTAAAGTATTTAATTGTATCTTAACATCTAGTGTTTTTTTTCTTTAGGGTCAAAATGGTTCGATGACTTTTGCGTATTTTCTTGTGTTTTTCTGAACCTATCTTATGGTAATCAAATATTTTTGATTCAAAGATGTCGTAGAAAATGGAGAACATATTATTTTCTAAAATGGTGAATTATGGTTTATACTTATTATGCTATGCATGAAATTTCATTATCATAATAATATTGGATTTTTGTATTCTTACATTTTATTGATAATACTTCATCAACATTTCAATTTGCAAATAAAAATCACTCAATCTATTGGATCTCCAGATAGTAGGGGAATCACGTGGATTTCTTAAGTCCCTACAAACCTTAGGGCTATTTACGCCCGTTTGACAAAATCCAAATCGATATATTGCGATTTAATTAATTTGAATATAACATTGTTAATTATAGATCTTTTGGCAAGAGGCCAAAATGAATATGAGTTTGGCTTATGAAGCCAATTTCAATGTTTCAATATCTTAATACTATTTTAAGAGATTTTGCCATTAGTCAAATCAATATTAGTTTTGACATAAAGTCAAATTCAAACTTATAACATCTTATTGGTATCTATGGATCTTTTGGTAAAAGACCAAATATTAGGGGGTTGGAAGTGTAACATCCAGAAGTTATTTATAAGATTGGAATTAATGAGTAGGAACTCATGATCAAGATAAACATTTGATTAATATTTTAACATTTTCATGTTATTTTTGGAGCTTTTGGTAAAATACCAAAATATATGGGGGTGGAAGTGTAACTTCCAAATTTAATTATAAGATTGAGAAAAATGAGTAGGAACTCATGTCAAGATAAGCATTTGAATTTAATTATAACTATTTTGGATTAAGATAAATATTTAAAATATTATTGGTAAAATCAATCACAGAGTACATACATAATTAAACGGTAATTACTCTAAATATTAAATAAAACGGCAAAACAATTAAGTTAACTAAATCTACTGCTCATTTAAGTAATAATTGATTATCATATCTCGCAAAATTATATTAGTAGATTTAAATGGTCTAAATGAGATTAGCTATCCAAATAAGTAAATAGTATTAACATAATTCAATTAACCAACTAAACATGTTAATATTGTAACTAATTGAGGATGCCAAAATATAGAAAGATATGCCAAAAACAATAAAAGTTATATAATAAGCAAATTAGTTGTAAATAAGGTGAAACCAAATTTAAATTAACTAATAGTCTAATTAGTAATTTGAACTACCCTAAAAAGATAGGTATAATAGACCCAATTAAACAAAACTAAGTAAACATGTCCAAAACCAATCAAAAACGGCTCATATAAATAAATAATATTAAGCTAAAATTATACTAATATAACAATTATTTATCATATAAAATAAATGTCAATAAAGTAATAAAGAAAACATGATCCAAGATTCCAAATTATTCATTTGATAATTAATTCCTTTTAATAGTTAAAAAATTTAAAACAAAATCGTTTAATTATCCAAAGAATTTGGATAAGCACATTAAAATCCCATATAGATTCAAACTATTATCCTTTAATGTATTTTTTTTTTCTACGTCAATATCCATTTTTATTATTTAAATTATTTCAATCAAAAATTAAATAACTATGAATTGCATTTGGTTATAATCTTTTTTTTTTCACAATTCAATTGATATCAATCACGACAATAGTATAATTATTCCATAGAAAGCTTAAAATCAAAAACAGTTAAATAAACATAATTTCTTAATGTTCATCTATGAAGAAATTGAAAGAAAACTTACTAGAATTTGTGTCGAACGTGACAACGAGCGATCGATAACGGGGTAACTATGCAATTTTCCGACAAGCCGTTCAACAACAACCGTTCAACAACAGTGAGAAACGGTTTTTGAGCTTTATGTGCTGATAACGTGTTAAAGGAAAGGAGAAACAGAACACAATAGAATGGAGAGAATGAATCGTAATTCTCATTAATCATAAGCCCTTTATATAGGGATGGTTTACAAAGAGATAATCATGAGATACCAAGTTCTAATCTAACTCTAATGTGTATACCTCTATCTCTAACTTTATCATTATCGTCTTATACTTTGACGATGACACATTTATCCTACAACAAAAAGTGAGATTTTAGCAATTTTTCTCCAACAGTTATGCTATCTTGTATGCTAAAATAGAGAAAACATGAGAGAGAAGATAAAAATCTCCAAATTTGGAGAAATTTTCTTCGATGCTAAATTAGAGAAAAGAGGAAAGAGAAATAGTATTTTATTCTTTCCATCAATAAGAGATATTGAATTAAAAGGTTAAGGAGAGATAAATAATTTTTTATTAATGTATTGATTATTTTAATATTTTAATTAATGCTATAATCTATAAAATAGCATAGTTGTTGGAGTTGGAGTTTGAAGCAATTTTTTTAGAAATTTTGACTATTAATACTCTCTTTTAGAAAAAAAAAATATAGCATGGCTCTTGAAGATGCTCTAAAGTGTGTAGATTGCACGATAAAAAGAAGGGAGTTGAGAGAAAGTTGAGAGAGGGGGATTGTGGTGGAGCCTTGGTGGTTTTTATAAGCAATCCGTGAAGGGGGTTGGGGCAATTAGCGCGGGGGGGGGGGGGGGGGGGGGGTTGGTCACGGGTCTTCACGAAGTTAATGCTAGGGTTTCACCCAACCCGACACGTGGTGCGGCAAGTTCGTGATCACGAACTGGGGGTGTTTTGGTAAATAAGTTTCACGGGACTCAGGGACCACTTCGTGATCGAGGACCACATTTCACGAACTCAAGGACCAAAAGTTAATTTCCTGGGAAACGTATGCATGAGTCCGTGATCACGGACACTTTCACGAAGAAAATGGGTATTTTCATGAAAGTGGATAAAGAATGGGTATTTCCGTGAGAGGTGTTCGAAGAATGGGTATTTTAATTAATTTCCCATATGTTGGTGATTTTAGTGTCATCAATCGTTTTGGTATTTTAATTAATTTCCCATATATCACAGTTTGCCTTCAGTTGTCGCTGAAAAGCTGTCAGCTATCGCTGAAAGCTGATGGTTGTCGCTGATGCTGATGCTGACTATCGCTGATGTTGACTATCGCTGATACTGATACTATCGCTGATGCTAGTTGTCGCTGATGCTGAAGACTATTGCTGATGCTGGAAAACTGTCGTTGAAGCTGAAAAGTAGTCGATGAAAAAGCTGTCGGCTTACGATCAGTTTATCGCTGAAAGGTTTTTCAGTTATAGCTGAAAGTGCAGTTTTTCTGAAAGTTAATTTCAGTTGTAACTATCTTTCGATCTTATCCATTATCGGTTATAACCGCTCGTAACCACCCGTAACTGTCGATCTCTCTTATAAATACATATTTTGTGATCTGGAGTATATATATACGAAATTGGTGCCTTATTTCGTGTATGAAAAATCTGGATTATCCCAATACTGATTTCGTGAAACTCAAACCATTGTGGGTCGAAATATAGTACTTGGAAAGTGATATTTCATTCACGATCCAGACTTTATCCAAGAATTTGCTACTCAAACCCCAGTTTCTCTAACACCATATCCAAATTCACGGAAGAGGATTATGAGTTTCCTGTATAATAAAAAATAAAAAATAAATTAAGGTTTTTAGTACGACACTGCAATAAATAGACACAATATCCAATTTAAGGTTTTTTAGTATGGCATCTCCAATAGCTATGTAATTTTTTTTTAAATAGAGTAAAAAATTTAAAATCTTTAAAAAAATTTGCATCCAACTTCAACATGACAACATCTATGCTATTTTAGCAACTCTAGTATTAGTTATATTATTAAAATATTCAATTTATTTAATTATATTATTAAAATATTCAATATACGAAAAGTTGTGAGAAGAAAAGTTTGGTTTTTGGGGGTAATAATTATTTTGGGAGGGGGGGAATCTATTTAGAGATTTTTACAATATCTCTACTCTTTTCTCTATTTTAACATAGAGGATAGCATATGGATCCACAAAAATGCTAAAATCCCACTTTTTCCATTTTAGCATAGCTATTGGATATGCTCTAAACCTCTCTGGAAGCCAAAGGCCCAGATACTGGCATACCGCTAGACCAAAAGACTTCCGGTAAAAAAACGAAGGTTTGTGATTGCTTATAGCCTTATAGGAAGGGGTGTTAAACGAGCCGAGTACCAGGCTATTCGAGTCGGGCTTGAGAAAATAATATCAAGCTCGAATAATTTTTCAATGTTTTTAGCTCGAGCTCGATGTTCGTTTATGAGCTCGAATTCGAGATCGATAACTCGTTTATTTACTCAAACATGATAATTTTTATATTTTGATTATATAGTTTGTAAACATATGAATATGTTTGGCTCGAAAAAGTGTAGGCTCAACTCGGATCGACTCGACTCGTAAAGTTTAATCGAGCTTTCGAACGAGTCGAGTCAAATATTGGTATTACGGAGCTCGACTCGTTAAGTTTAGCGAGCTTTATTTTGTGTTATTATTAGGCTCGAGCTCGAGTAGCTTGTTAAAAGCTCGACATATTTTTTTAGCAACAAATTAACATTTTATTACCACCAATTATCAATATACAAATCCACAATTTGGAACCAAACATGGGTCAAAACAGTGATTGCCATACACCCAGCACCACCTCTACATTACCAGTCAACAAGAGAATTTAATTTTCTGGTTCTAGCTATTGTTGTTCGCGAGCAGCAACCACAAAGTGCTCCTCCAGGACGATATTTTTCCAATGCACGCTACGATGTTGTCGGGTCAGCGATCCACTCCTTCCAATCCCTCAATTTCTTCTTTGTTCTCCTTGTGACCCACTCGAAGATCCTCCTTTAAAATTCGAAGAACAAGTTCGTAATCTTCCTCGTGTCCGCTTTGAACACCAACTTATTTCGTTGATCCCAAATGAAGAACATCATTGACCATTGTACCGTCGTCCACATCGCGCCGCTTTGTCCTCCTTCCTCGTTCGCATCATATTCCCGTAAAACCTCTTGAATTGTTTCCGCTTCATCTAAGTTCTTTTTCCATCATCTACCGGTCAGTCTCCACAAGTCTTTTATCTCCGGACATGCCACTAGAGCGTGATCCAATGACTCCACCATATTTCCGCATCTTGGACATAACATAGTGTCCAAATCAATTCCCATCCTATCTAGAGTTACTCTACATGGTAGACGACCCAATCGGACTCTCCACATGAAAACACATACCTTCTTCGGGATTGTCGTAGACCATTTTGTTGGAGGTGTGTTCGTACTCGTGTTGGCCTATATCTCTTCTTGGAGCTCTCTCATTTTTTTGATGTTGTATTCGTTCGCCTCATCAAGAAACCACACCACTTTGTCTCTTTTATCACTTACCGGAGCTAGTTGGGAATTAAGATCTTCAAGTTCCCCCAACTCCCTTCCTCGAGGTTGTCTTCTCCACGCCCATTTCCATTTCCATTTCCATTCCCCGTTCAACCGCTCTCCTCTTTCCACGATTGACGTGTTCTTCACGACCTCCAAGCGGAATAGCCTCGGGTATTTATCTTGCAATCTTTCGCTACCGCACCACCGGTCCGTCCATAGTTGCGTCTCCTTCCTGTCTCCAATCTTCCTTCCGAAAGGTGTGAGAAACTCAGCCCTTTGTTGTCCATTTCTGCCCCTATTCGGATGATACTCGACCATGCTGTACCTGCACCTAGGCATGGAAATTTGGCCCGGCCCAGTGGGGAACCCGGTCCACCCGACCCGACCGGGGCCGGGGAAACCCGCTTTCAGAAAACCGGGGCCGGGGCCGGGATGACCATCATCCGACCCGCCCCGGACCCGGTATATATATATAATTGAAAAATATATTTATTTTATATATTTATTAAATATATAATATATTTTAAAAATGTTTTTTTTGGTGTACTGCTACTGCATAACCGGGTCGGGGAACCGGGGAACGGGTCTTGACCGGGGTTGACCGAAAAATTGACCGGGGATGGGATTGCATTCCCCGCACCCGCCCGGGGCCGGGGGACGGTAAGTAAAATCGGGGCCGGGGATGGTGAACCCACCCCATACCTGCCTCGTTGCCATGCCTACCTGCACCATCAAAGCCAATTTGTTTACCCCGTAATCCCCCCCCATCCCCGTAAAGACTTTTTATTACTTTGACACAAAGTGCGTCACTTTCCACATGGAAACGCCACCACCATTTTCCCATGAGACCTCTATTAATTAACACTAAAGTTCCAATATTAAGGCCCCCACTCTCGAACTTCCTTAGCGTATTTACCCACTTGACCCACATTTTTACTTTCTCGTCACCACTCTCAGACCCCCCTCCCCAAAAGAATTTACACCTTACCCTCTCGCACTCTTTTATCACTCCACTCGGGGCTCAAAACAAGGAGAAATAATATAATGGCATACTTCCCAAAACCGACTTGACTAAGGTTAGTCTACCACCGAACGATACAAGCTTCGTTTTCCATTATGCAAGCCTCTTCTTTATTTTTTCTATTGCCGTTCTCCAATGGTCCAACCTCTTCATAGAGACTCCAACCGGGAGTCCTAAATATGTAAACGGGAGTGTCCCATAGGGGTGTGCAACGGTCGGGTCGGGTCGGGCCCCAAAACCCCAAACCCAATCGGGTATCGGGTGGAACATGTGGAACCCGAAACCCGTCCAAAGTAGAGTTCGGGCCTCGGGTTTCGGGTGAGTTCGGGTCTCGGGTTTTCGGGTCGGGTGGGGTCGGGTTGGAACTTAAGGAAAACTTTTGACAAAATTTCCCTTTTTAAAAACCAACCGCTCTTAAAACCCAAACCTGCAACCTCCTTCCTCACCTTCACGCCTCTCTCCTCACCTTCTCTTCAAACCCTAACCTGCAGCCATACCAACAACCGTGCAGCCATACCAACAACCAGTGCAGCCATTAGCGGCCTTCTCATCAAGATCAGTTGTGTTCACTTGTTGGCTTCACTCTTAAATTCATCCCATTGAGAAGCTTCAACAACCAGTGCAACCATATCAATAGAAAACACACAGTGAGCTGTAATATATATATATATATATATATATATATATATATATATATATATATATATATATATATATATATATATATATTCGCGTTTCGGTCGGGTTCGGGTGATGGGTTTACAGACCCAAACCGATCCGTGATACCTGTTCTATTTCTCGGGTTCGGGTGGTTCGGGTGGTCGGGTGATCAGGTAGCGAGTTTCCAGGTGGTTCGGGTGGTCGGGTCGGTCGGGTTTTTTGGGTCAGTCGGGTTATGCTCACCCCTAGTGTCCCATGTCCGCACCCCACACTTCTTGCCCAATTGATTACCTCTTCTTCCTCCACTCCGACGCCGTAAATTTTGGATTTTCCCACGTTCATCTTTAACCCGGACATTTTTTGGAAACATGTTAGGATCTTCATTAAATTTTTCAGATTTGCGATGTTCCATTTTCCAAAGAACACTACATCGTCCGCATATTGTAGATGCGAAACCGAAACTTCAAGCTTCCCCACTTTGATTCCTTCAAATATCCGTTTCTTCTCCACTTCCTTTGTGATGATATGGAGTGTTTCGGCAACTATAAGGAAGAGAAATGGTGCAATAGGATCCCCTTGCCTTAAGCATTTCATCATTGGGAATTCTTTTGTAGGCGACCCATTTATTAGTACCGATAATGTTGCGGATTGAAGGCATCCTTTAATCCAATTCACCCATCGATCACCAAATCCCATCTTGGTCATGCAATCGAACAAAAACGGCCATTCGATACTATCATACGCTTTTTCAAAATCTACTTTAAATATCAAGCCACTCTTTTTCTTTTTCCGAGTGTAATCCATTACCTCATTCGTCACCAAGACTCCGTCTAATATATATCGTCCCTTTATAAACGCACTTTGGGTGTTGCTAATAATACTTCCCAATACTTTTTTTATCCGATCCGCCAACAACTTCGCAATAATTTTATAGTATATCCCAATGAGACTTATAGGCCGAAAGTCACCAAGGTTTAGAGGAGAGTCCACCTTCGGAATCAACGTTAAAAAAGAAGAGTTACACCTCCCACTAATTTCGCCCACCTCCCAAAAACGTGTTACCGCTCTAATTAAGTCTCCTATCACTATTTCCTAAAATTTCTTTAAGAAACCGAACGTGAATCCGTCCGGGCCAGGGGATTTGTTACTCCTGCAACTTTTTACCGCGTCCCAAATCTCTTTTTCTTCAAACGGGGCTTCCAACTCGTTTGCTAAGTCCCTCGTAATTTTTGGAAATAATTCCCATCCAATGTTGGACCGTTCAAAAATTGAGAGGAAAACTTACCTTTAAAGAACCCAAAAGTGTATTCCTTTATTTTCTCCGGATCCTCCGTCCACCCGTCGAAAGTGTACAAACCCCTCACCGTATTCTTTCTCTCTCTATATTTGATTGCCGCATGAAATAGGCGTGAGTTCTCGTCGCCTTCCTTCGCCCACTTTGCTTTAACTTTTTGTTTCTCCATCTCTAACCTTTTCCTTTCAAGGTTCAACCACTTACTCCTAGCTTGGACCCATCTCCCTCTATCCGTCCCATTCCAACCGTTGCTTTCTGCCTCCAATTCCATTTTAATGACCTCTTCTTTAGCAATGCCCAATTCCGATTCTAAATTACCAAAGTTCTTCTTTGCCCACACCTTGATATCGCATTTGACTTTCTTCAATTTATCCCGAAATATCTCATCCGACTTTGTTGAGAAGACCTCTTTAGCCCATGCATTTCTTACCACTTCCTCCGATCCGTCTTCATTGAGCCACGTGTTAAAAAATTTAAACGGTCTCGGACCAAAGTGCAATTTGTCTTCAAATAGCATGATTAGACTATGATCCGACCGTTTTCTATCCAACGATTTAACTCCCAAGTTTTTCCATTTAACACCAAACTCTACCGTCATCAAGAAGCAATCAAGCTTGCTAAGTTTGAGGCCGTCGTCGCTAAATCTTATGAATCGTTTATTGGTCATTGGCACCCAATAGGTTACTCCTATTAATGAATTCGTTAAACTCTTCGGTCCCATTTGCGTTTATTAGCGAGTTTATCCTTTCGTGTTCCCCCCTCACTTCATTGAAATCTCCAAAAATGCACCAACTCACCTCCTATTTGGCAACTAATAACTCTATCCGCTTCCAAAGCTCTATTCTCTCCTTCAATTCCCTTGGTCCATACACGTTCACCAAACCGACAAGTCCATTCACACCGTCCCATTTCCCCACCACCGTAAGGTACGATTTATCCACCATGACGAACTCACGGTTAAATAGTTTTTTGTCCCACATGGTAATGAGGCCACCCGAACTTCCCAACGCCTCACTTTGGATGAAATCCACGTCATCTCCGCCCCAAAGATGCCCAATCTGACTCAACGACCACTTTTTAGTCTTAGTCTCTTGTATCCCGATTACTGATGGTCGCAATTTTCCATCAATTTCACGTACCCATTTCTTTTTTTCCCACGATCCTAACCCCCGAATGTTAATTGAAATTATTTTCATTGGACATTAAGTTTGGATTGAGACATACCTTCCTTTGCGTTGTTCTGACCTTTCTTCCGACTCCAGTTCATTCCCAACATCGCCCCAAATTCTTCTAAACCCTCCGCTGAAATTTTACTCCCCAATTCGTTTGAGATCGCAATCTGGTTTCTAGAAAGTGATGAGCTTCTTTTGCCTGCTTTGTTTACTGTCGTCTTCTTCATCACTCCAGAGTTCGTTCCCTTTTTCAGACCCGTCCGTTTATGGTTTTTGCTTGCCGTTTGCTTAATGAGATGAAAACTTACCTTTCCTCCTCCAAAATTTGCACTTTCTCCTTTTTTCGATTTCGTTTTTCCGATCGCAGCTCTATCCCCACAGCTTTCTTTCTCCAGAATTGCGTCTTTTGTGTTTGGCGATGGTATCTCTGTTTGTTGTTGCTTCTCTGTCGAAGCTCTATTTGGATTTAGTTTTGCGGTCTTATTTTGTTCAGGTCTGTGCTCCTTCGATGGCCCATCAAATTCCCCAGGCCCAGCTCCTTTTCCACCAAGTGGGCTTGGTGAGATTCCAACTTCTGGCCCATAAATGGGTATCCCCTTTGGCCCATTCGCTACCTGGTTGATATTCAGGCATGAACTACCCGATTCTTCCACCCCGGCTCCGTTTTTTAGTAGGTCAACCCATGGATTTTGGGTCCCACGTTTCTCTAGCTGGCCGACCACATGATTAGGGATTTCAAACCTTTCCTTTTTTCCCACGCCATGAGACCCTTCACCTTCCCTAACGTCTCCCAAATCGATCCCATCTCCGTCTTTCTTCCCGTCGGCCATCTTTCCGGCGGCCACTCCTCCGACCGACTCTTTCTCACTGCACCTATCGTCTTCTGCCTTTTCCACAGATTGATCCTAATTTCCCCCATGCTCCCCATCCCGCACCCACCACGGTTCCTCTCCTTCCCACACATCCTCATTTTTTCGTCATCCTCCGTCCAGATCGATGGTGTCGAGGATCCTCCTTCTTCATCTTCCTTCGACTCATCTGCCTCAGGTTCATCATCTTCTCTTTCCAATAAACCCATCAGACTACTCTCCTCCTCTTCTATCTTGATGCGGTAGTAAAACGCTCCCACTTTGATGTTTTTCAAGGAATCGATTTTTGACATTACGGACGTACTAATCAGAATATTTCCCCAGGCTAGATTTTCGTTGTCCTCCAGTTCACAATTGTGAGTTTTCAAGACTTTTCCCCATTTATTTGCAACTTCCGTAAACATTTCTCCTTCCACCCGTGTAGCGGTACTCCTGCCACTTTTATCCATACCAACCCCTTCGAATTGCGATACCCCTCAGACCACCGCCGAAGGTCCTTCACCCAATAACGGAGACCGTGGGTTTTGTTTTTCAGGATGCCGGTACACCCTTCTTCATTATCACATTTTATTAAAAGTTGCCTTCCTCCTAGAAGTTTCAATTCCGATAACCCGCTCGCTTTCTATTTGATTATTCTTCTAACGACATTTATATTGTCAATTGATTTTACTTCCCCGATCAAACATAGTGAAAAGAAATTTCTCGAGTTTTCGTCTGGAACCCACTCGCCTAAAACCTCTTCCTTTACAGTGTCACTACCTTCTTCCTCTTGCCTTTTCTGTTTGTTCCCTTTTACTACATCTGCATATGTGAATCTTTTGTCTAGATATTTCCCTCCAAAATCACCATATCCGTTCCTATCTCGCGCTGACCATTTTTTCCCAACTCCGCTCCTTACATGATCATCTTTGTCTACCCTCTCCTCCACCTTCCATCTATTATGTTCGATCCTCCCATACTTCTTTTCGGCCTTGAATACTCTTAGTTTGAAAGTCCCTATCCAATTTTGTTTAGTTTCCTCTCCAGGTCCATGCTCCCCTTACCTTTTCGATATCGGACAAAGCCGAACCTCCTCCCACTTAGCAGTCTCTTTCTTGCCATATATATATCCGATAGGTCGCCACACCTCTTGAAGATCTTCCATAAGCTCCCCATCTCTATATTTTTCGGGAAGTTGTAGAACATGAACGAAACTTGATTCGAGGTGTTGTCTAACCCTAATCTTCGGTCTGATTTGCTGCCATTATCTTGTTCCTGCCATGTTTGAGCCCTCTCGATTTTCCTCACTTTCTCACCGGACCTCTCCCCCTCCCTCTCTCTAACTCTCTCTCTCTCTCTCATCTCTCACTTCATCAGTATAGGTAAGTGTATATATGGTAATATGGATGACTCTTTACTTGCTTTAGAATCATCGTGATAATATGGTACTTTCTAATCGGGGAAACACTCATATTCATCGTTTATTTGAGCTCCAACTTCTTACGTTTCATTGGATATCTAAACGAGCCAAGGGGTTCAAGATTTCGTGGGTGGTTCGGTGTGGAGGTCAAGGTTTCGATGGATAGAGTCGGTTCATGTTTGTTGTTGGAAAAGACTTTGGGCTTTCACTGCGTTTTGGTGGTTTTATTCTGCAACTTGCAAAATTTTTACATCTCCTTCTGAACTCTTGCGTGTTTTTGTTTTTAATATATTTTCATGCTTGACGTAAAATGAATTGTGGAGAATTAACACACAAAGTAAGGACTCTAAAGTCTAATCTAATGAGTTAGGACAAGTGGCAATTAGATTTGGGCATTTGGGAATTCTTATAACAAAATTATTGAAATTTTTCTAACTATTTTCTTCATAACCCTTTTAAGAGCATCCCCGGTCATGAACCTCTTCAGAGGTTCATGACTCTGCCACATCAGCTTTCTCTCTCTGTCACATCAGTTTTCTCTTTCCCACTTATTTTATAAACTTTTCACTCTCAATCATGAACCGGTTCATAGTTAATTTAATAAAAAACAATAACTAAACTTTCATTATAATAATTACAATAATTGAAAGTTACAATCCATTAAAACTAAAAAAAGAATTATAGTTAAAAGTTACATATTGTTTTTACAAGACATTAACTAAAAATTATGATAATAAAGAATTACTTATTACAATTAATACCCACTAATAAAAATCATTATAATAAAAAATTACAATTACTGAAATTTACAGTAAGTTAAAATATAAATAAAATTTGAAATTATAATAATTTCTTTACTTTTTTTAATGATTTAAACTAATTAACTTGATAAATACAAATTTAGTTTAATAATTAAAAGAAATTAAAGAAAATCTAAATTCAACTTTTTTATTATTAAATTAATGCTGGGCCCCACCATTTGTAGAGGAGGAATCGGTTCATGCGGAAGAACCGATCAATCCTATGTGGCAAAGAAGCGGTTTGTTCCAACGGTGAAAAAAAAATCAGAACCTGTCCCTTGTCCACGTGTGGGGTTCAAGAACCCACCATTGGGATGCTCTAAAGGCATCCACAATGGTAAATCTTTTATCAAAGGCTTGAAAAAAATAAAAATATATAAAAAATATGTTGGTCCCACCAATATATATTTTCTCTCTCTTTTGTCTCTTACATTCATTTTTTCAAAGACTTGAAGAACATCAAGCCTTTGATGAGTAAAATCATTTTTAAGTCTTTCTCTCCAATAGTCAAGTAATGTTCAAGTCTTCTTCAAGTCCTCATCAATCGTCAACCATTCTTCAAATACCATTAAAGATGCTCTAAGATTGATCGAGGTATCTAGTCTACTCACAATTAAAAATAGAATAAAAATTAAAACCCCTTCCCACAAGGCCACAGCCAAAGAAAGAAAAGGACAAAAACATCAAAAACAACAAAACCCAACTAAACAAAGTAAAAAGCCACGGAGGAACTACGAATAAATCGTTTGACTTGATTTATAAGTTATTGTTAATTAAATAAAAACACAAAATAAAGTATAAAAGGTCTGGTTTTATTAAGGGAAATTAATTAAAATACCAAAAGTTTGATTTTGACTTAACAAAATATCTAATTTTTTCAACTTTTGCAAAAATACCCATTTTTCCCGCTATTGATCTCGCGATCGCAGGATAGGGTTCAAACTGAAAATTTTGATCAATAGCGGGACATAGCGGGATAAAATGTTTCAAATTGAACCCTATCCCGTGATCGCAGGATCAATAGCGGGAAAAATGGGTATTTTTGCAAAAGTTAAAAAAAATGGATATTTTGATAAGTTAAAGTCAAACTTTGGGTATTTTATTAATTATTCTGACTAGTTAATCATTCTATACCAAATCATACAGTAAAATGAATACGATTAAAAACAACTTGTTAATTTTTTTAAAGTAATTGGAAATCAACAAAAAAAATTATTAAATATAAATATAATAAGTAATGATGGAAAGAAAAGAAGTAATAGTTTTATGAAAACATGGAAAAAAAGAAAGGGGGTGGTACAAATATTTTAAGTTTTTGTTTGTTTCCAATGGAAGAAGAGGACGTTTCCATGACATCTTGGATTTCGCACCGTACAACTCAAGATTCCATCTTCTTTTTTCCTTTTCTAATTCTTAATATATACTTTTATTTCAAATAAAGATTCTTTCCAATGTCTATTATTTGTTTATTTCTCAACACATTTTATAAAAGTAATAAATCATATTAAGTGACTGTTTATCTTTTTTCATCAAGTATAAGTCACTTCTCTGATTAATTTTGTCTAGTCTAAAGACAAGGGATTGAAGATTTGCACTGAAGCAAAGATCGAGTGTTAAAGGATTTTTAGTATTAATTTGTTTAAGATGGTACGAGTAACGTATCTGTGCAATGCGGCGGGAGTCATGAATGTAAAAGATTTTGCAGCTTTGATGGTTTTGTTAGAGGTGATTTTAAGACATTACTATGATAAGATTTGTACTAAGGGTCGTTTACTAAACTACTTACAGAGCCATTTACTTTACCGGATAAACATAGGAAGGGCCAGTAATGCAGTGATACGGATAAAGATTCTTACCGGGTAAATAAGAGTAACAACTTACCATTTCCAAACATCAACCATGTGATTTCCAGAATTAGACCTTATATCCCCAAAATCAATGAAAAAAACCCAAAGAAACCACTTAAAATACCCATTTATAGAAATATGCAACCACCTATTTTGAGACCAAAACTTCAAATTTTGATATGAAGCACCACGATAAGTTACAATACCAAAATTTGATATGAACAATCTAATTACTCCCATCTTCAAAAATCATAACATGCATAATGCAATTGTCATTTAAAAACATTGTTGAGAGCTCCTTTTGAAAACCAAAGGAAGATATGATTTTCATCTCAATCCAATTAAGCACCAAATACCAGATTCCATGGATTTGCACCAAACAATTCATCATAACACCATAAGCCACTTTGAATCTTATAGTTACTATTAAAATGCAATGTATTTCTCAAATTATTGTAACGTGAATAGAAAATTTTGAATGAATACATTTAAGAAATAAATACATTATCTAACTTATACAAATTGATATAGAAACTTAGCTACTATACATGAGAATTGCATGAAACTCCACTGCCAAATTCTTAAAAATTTGTCTTTAGGGTGATGATCAAGAAACTATATTGCCATATCTTGAATGCTCGGCAGGATTAAACTCTTCGGGTGAGCATAGCCATAACATTAGAATCTATGGGTGTAAAAAAGTGTTACAATTGTTTACATGCAAATCAGATCTAAGGGGTCGTTTACTAAAACCCTTACCGACTCACTTTACCTTGTCGGATTAACATGACAATGGTTGAGTAAATGACCGGGAGTCTTACCCATTAAGTGAAAGTAAAAGTTTTGACCACTACCAGTAAACGCTTACTTGGTAAGCATTGGGAAACGACCCCTTAGAACAGTAAGGCCGATGGTCAAAAGATAGACATTTCAATTAGATGGAACATCCCAACATAATCCCATTCACAGGAAAGAAAGCCTATCATATAAAACAGAAACATATACTTCGGTTAATGATTTTGCAAACTGGTATCCGTACCTGGTCAAACCAAAAGTGGATTCAGATATAAACCTTACCTTGTGAAACCAAATCTCATCTATTCATAATCTATGAAAATAAAAAACATAAGCAAAAACCTAAACTAAAATTTCAAAGTTAATCTCGTACGGGCAATAATTTATGTAATAACCCAAATTAATTAATTAGAGACGAATGAAAGCTATGGGTTTTATTTGGTCATTTTTCACAAGTTTGGGGTTAAGAGTGAAAATGGGAATCAATCCCCTTATTTTGTTGAGGTGCTGGAAAGAAAGAAAACAATTTCTTATTCCTAGGGTTAGTGTAGGGTTGTGGTGGCTGGACATGGGGATAGACAAAAAGAGAGTCTAGAAAGAAAGCAATGTCAGGTGGGTGTTCTTCCTGCAAGTCGAGAGAGAGGAGAAGAGAGAGAGAGAGACAACCGGAGAGTGAGAGAGAGAAACCGACGAGCAAGAGAGAGACTGCGTGAGAGAGAAAGAAGAAAGAACCTGTGTGTGTGTCTTGTGTGTGTGTTTTGTGTGTGCAGCCGGCAGAGAGGGACGACGGGGGAGAGAGAGGGAACGCCGGCGAGAGAGAGAAGGAGCCGGAGAGAGAGAGATATACAGCCGGAGAGAGAGAGATACAACCGAGGAGAGAGAGAGAGAGCATCGAGAAGGAGGTGGAGACTGTGAGAGGAAGAGATAGGCGATGAGAGAGAGAAGATGGCGGGATTTCGCCGGCGCCGGAGAAGGTGGCCGGCGGCGGCCGGCGGTGGCCGGCAGTGGTGGTCGCCGGAGCTCTAGACAGCAGTTTTTCTCCATTTCGTGTGGTTTTATTCCGGTAAGAAACCCTTCCATTGCATTGATCTCTTTTCGCGTTATGTTAGATTTGTTAGGTTTCTAAGTTGCACCTAGTTATGTAATCTGAGAAACCAAATAACAGTGTTAATATAGAGTCTTGATTTCCAATTCATATTGTCAAGATAAATCAAAGGTTGTGGGCTCTTGGTTAGGATATAATTTGTATCAGTTTATAAAAGATGTTTTGTCGTCGAAAACGTGTAGAGTTAGAGGTTTGGCTCAACCCTCATCGATTTAATTGTTGGACCGGATTGTAAATTTAAGAGAAGGGACGGAATGACTATTTTAATTGGAATTGAAACCTCATGTGGACCGAAATTGTTGTTTAATTAACTATAGTGGATTTGAGGTTAGATTTAATTAAATATAGTGGAGCCGAATTAGAATTAATTTAATTTGGGGTAAGTCACGTGGGCCGGTGTCTTAGCTACTTAAATTGGACCTTGCAAACTTTATAATCAAAAGTGGATTGATATTTATTTGGACCAAATTGTTAGAATTGTTAGTGGATCTGATTTACTCATATTTTGGACCGAGATGTGTAGGTTGTTAATTATAGTGGACTTCGATTTATTAATTAGTTATGGTATGATTTGTTAATACTAGTGGGATTCGGTTTATTAATTAATTATGGATTCGAATTCTAGTAAGTGAACCGAGATCCTCTTTTCACAATTGTTAGTGGAGTCTAATTAAATAGTTGGGGCGATGGGATTGTTTTCTCATTGGATCAAAGTGTTACTTAGTGCAATTCTTCTTTTGTGTAACGTCCCAAAAATTACAAGGAATTTAAAATTTTTAAAAGTAATACATTTCATTATAATCAAACCAAAAGTTAACAAATCACATTACAATAAGAATAAACGTCATTATTTAAAACCGTCAACAAAGTTTAAGCAGCGGAAAGTTATATAATTAAATCCCCATTTAAAAAGTTAAACTTAAACAGCCTTCGCCTTGCGCCCGTGTGTACCGTCATGCCCGACTGCTACTCGCACCTGAAATCATAAGATATTGGGAAGGGGTAAGCACGAAGCTTAGTGAATTCCATCACATGTGCAGATAGGAATTATATACACATCACCCCTATCCGCACATAAGCAACAACATCACAGTTACATAAAACGAGTAAACATCTACAAGTAATTATGTATCCAACACCTCGGTCCAACCGAGCCCTCGGTCCCACCGAGTTGTAATGTAACACACTCGTCACACCGAGTTCCCACAACGTTTCCTTCCACTTCCTCGGTCCCACCGAGCCCTCGGTCCCACCGAGTTGTAATGTAACACACTCGTCACACCGAGTTCCCACAACGTTTCTTTCCACTTCCTCGGTCCCACCGAGCCCTCGGTCCCACCGAGTTGTAATGTAACACATTTATACTAAGCATTTAAACCAATCAAATATTACACACCACAAACAACTAGTTCACACCACAAAGACAGTAGTACATACAAACTACTATGACATGCATACAACCCCTAACTACACAGTGAGAGAACTCACCTTAAAGCAACGCGAGTATCCGCAACCGCAATCACAAGCCGGACAACTTCACTCACCTTCTCCCACCTAATTACGTGTTAACAAATGTCAAAGTGACGCCCCAACCCAAAACCACGACTACTAAATTATAACATACACATTCCAGCTTTTACTCTAAAAACACAGGTCTGTTCGGGACCTGTTTAACCCCTTGTAAACTGATAAATCCAGAAATATTAATCCATAATCACAAAGTCCCATGTCTTAGGGTTCCAGGGACATATCGCACACGCTCTAACGATTTTTCTACAATTTATTATGGATTTTACAAAACCGACTTGCAGAACAGTGAAAAAACAGGATCTTTCAGTACAAAACAACAATTTGACACTAGCTATGTTCCGAACTGGTTTTTCCGTAAAACATATGAAACTTACTAGACTCAGAATGGGAGCATTTGGCACTGATTTCACCCCAATACGACGTTCCTATAAAAAGTTATGGCTTTCCCAAAAACAGTGGCAGAAACTGTGTAATTCACATGAAATGACAAATATTGATTATAAAGCCATTAAGTCATAGCGTAACCCAAACAGACCCGAATGAACCTTTGAGGATGCAAACAAATAAGGTATTCTAAATGCAAGTAAAAACAACCCCCAAAAATATAATCAACAACCACAATGAGACCCCAAGATTTTAGCGTGGAAAACCCCTCAAAATCGAGAGTAAAAACCACGGGACTACTAGAGCCGCTTCAAATCCACTACCACCAATATTAGAGCAATACAAAGTCTTCTCTAGATTATACTAGAGGCATACAAAACCATCATACACTTGGAAATAAGCACATCAAGATGTATGGAACCAAAATAGAGCAAGAATGGAGAAAAATCACCATAAAGTTACTGCTGTGCAGAACCCCACGAAACCATGACCTCCGGACCTCAAAACCACGATCCCACCGTCCAGAATGTTGATGAAGATGTCGTGAAGCTGTTCACCAAAAATCACGACGATCCGACCGTTCAATCTCCGGGAAACAGAAGTTTTCTGCAGCTAGGTTTTCAAAATACGAAAATATTGAGCTCCATCCCTTTTTTCTTGTTACTCACGAACACCACACCAAAAAATGATACAAGGGTTTGGTTTGGGTTGCATGGGCCAAAACTCTCACTTTTTGGCCCCTTAACAATTTTGGTCCCTCACTACATCCTTCTCGCAAACTAACCACGTCTTGACATATTTAACTATTAGGTTCAATTCGTCTAACCCCGCTAACGGAAACCATGATAAATAAAACTTTTAAAAAAAGAATTAAAACAAAGAAATTACATACCGGGATACGGGCTTTACAACTCTCCCCCACTTGGATTAGACTTCGTCCTCGAAGTCTACGTCCGCAAACAGCTCTGGATAGCTTTACCACATCTCAACCTCGGGTTCCCAAGTCCACTCGGAGCCCTTTCTGTGTTGCCACTGGACTTTCCTCAACTAGAATCTAAATTTCTCACCCCGTCTAGAATTTCTCGAATACTTTTCTTACTAACAAAACTCCTTCACGGACATTGGAAATATGATCGGAAGAACACTCCAACAACTGAATTCATTCTTAGTCAAACGACTTCGGTTGCCTCCCAACCTTAGATGTTCCATACATCCCGATTCAACTTGCAAGCTCTAACCATCCTAAAGGTGCTCACCAACATACCCTATAGGATACTCGAATTCTATAATTCCTACCATTACTGCCGATTAACTTCCACGAGTTCTAATAGACTCCCAAAATTATTTCACACAGATCATCAAACCAGTAAACTTATAATCACCCACGCAGGTCATTCCACCATAACCATTCATCACAAATAAGCATCTCAGGGTTACTACTACCATCATCATAATTATTTTCAAATCGGCTACAAATCTTCGATTACACTAAAGGTGTTTGGCCTCAAGCCCAAAAGTCGACACCTAAATATACTACTTACTTCAAAACGGTTATTGCGCATTTATTTTCTTAATTACAAAGGGCATCCTTCCCTTAACCGACACTATTCGGCCTACCATATTAACACGTGTGGAATACCCAATCCTCCACCGTCTACTTATCCCACACGCTCGCTCTAGGAAGCCTAGTTACACTGTATCAAAATACTCCTTAACGCCTACCTCCCAGGTACGTCTCAAGGCCCGGCGCATCGGAACTACCTCCCAGGTAAGTGCTCAAGACTATATCTTCCTAGTGCCTACTAGAAAGTCAAGGTCATAACACAAGAATACCGGGGTCCCACCCCGAGATACCCAACCGACCATTACCAACGACTGACTGTCATGACCAAGGATCCAAAGCAAACAGTCTACCAACAACATGCCTATCCCGGAATGACTCACTCACCCAAACATGTAAATACTCAACGTGCAATAAATGCAAAACTGTGCAACAAAAACAATCCAACAACAAGACTCCCCATCGAGCCATTAGAACCATGCAATTGACACCTGCCTATCTCAAAGTCAAAACCGAGCAAAATGCTCCACGCTTGCTAGACCCATAGTCGGTCAAAACGCGTTTAAATAAAGTTTAAGCAAGCAATACTCTAAAATCAACATTAGTCCCAAACTCAACACGGGTTAAACAAAAGAGTTTTTCAAAAGGACTCACACCCTTAAAATTCTCAAAATGACACATAACACTTAAAAGCGCATTGCCCAAATGGTTTACAATATATTTTCAACGTCAAGATTTTTTATTTATTTATTTTTTATTTATTTTTTTTCATTTCAAAAAGACCGTAAGCAATAAAACTACTATTACCAGGTCGATAGTTACGCAAAAATGGACACGCTTGTCCCACATATAAAAATCATGTTGAAAACTATTTCATTGCAGCTTAGTTTACTCACAGAACGTAAAGCGAAATAAATAATTTCTTTGAAAATGAACCGTCACGGTTCTAGCATGAATTGACTCATGACATGTATTTAAAGTAACCGCTCGACCTTACACCAGGTGCGACAAAAGTGTGCACATAATTTCAAAATCAGTTCCACGACATTTGACCCCAAAATTTCTCTTTTTCAACATTCAATGTCGTGGCACAGGGTTCACCAACAAATCTTGCGCGCGCCGGCTAGTCATACAAAACGATGAAACGGTTTACAAATATATTTTTGTTAAAACACAACTGTCTCGTGTAAGTTTCAAACTTAAAGATAAAAACCAATCCGTTTCCATCATTTGAAAATATCGACTAAAACCTCATTAAATCTCAAAAGGTGGGGTTCTTTAAATTGATTTCCAAGATTTCTCCAAATGGTCACATAAACAAATAAGATATGCACCTCGTGAAATTAAACCCACACGACTCAACATGCCGTAAAACAAAACTTATTTAACGAAATCACTCAAATAGCTTTATACAGACATCGTGGAATGTAACTTCCGTCTCAACTCTAACATATGTGGAGGAGTTCCAATGTTAAAGTCACAAGCCGTAGTCACTTGCCCAACATTTTAAACACCACAAAACACGGATATCATCTTACCCGAAAGAACCGTTGGAAAAATAACGAAATGAGACAAATTCTAACAAAGTTTGCACTCCCGTGATAAAACGATTTCATACATTTTCCAAAACCATATTTCAAAATCTTGTGTGTGTGCTGAACATTTCCCAAAATTCCAAAACACCATCCATAAAATGATTTGAAACACGAGAATTTGTTAATGCAATCTATTTCAAAGTCAAACTTTGTGAATGACTTAGTCGGCATTCTACGCCTCGACTCCTACTCCTCCAAATCTCTCCGGTCCACTAACGTCATCCGGACATTTAAACCTCTTAGGCAAGTTAAGAAATTACGTCAAATAATCCCTACGATTTTTCCTCAAATCAAAGTCGGCTCTATAAGCCTATGATTCTAGCACAATCATCCATCTTGGCCCGAAACAAACATCATCCTCATCGTCACTCCAAGTGACTAATACTAGAATCGTCCTTTTATTCCAACGACTACTAATTTATAACCTTCGACACTACCCCAACGAACACTACCCCAACGATCATCTTATCAAAGCAAAACAAGTACACACCTGTACTAGTAGGTTTACCATAGTTGTTCCTCCTTGCGATGGCTATTCCGGGTAGATATTACAACGAGTTATTAGCGCATAATAACTCACACTAACAACGCTCACGCTCAACTCCTTGGATTCCTCGTGACTTTCCCCGACTCGAGCATTGATCCTGTGTTTCCAATAGTAGGAGCTCTACTACTACCTTCCACACCTATCATCACTCGTTCCGAGTTCCATCCGATGGGTCCAACTAGTTTCTCGCCGATAACTACACACATATGCCCGCACCGGCATATGTACACACTCTTCCTAGCTCCCTAGGAATTCCACCCAACTCCACTACCCTTGCTATGACGAAATCCCCACTAGTCATGACAAGTCGCCTCGCGAATGCACAGTCGCACACAGTGTAAAACCAGATAGACATTCGAATATAAGATTCTATCCTACAACGGTTGGACTCAAACAAGAGCTACGCAATAGAACTAAATCCGACATTCTAAGGGTATTTGGTTCCTACCGCATACAACTTATAGTGCATTCACTTAACAACTTATCAAGGCTAGCATGAACTCCTATTAGCAAACAACAAACATGCAGTACAGTGTAATAAGCACCAAACAATCTAGCACACATACTCCTATGTTCTAGAAAGAAATCTAGCATACATACTCATATGTAAACACTCTTCCCAGCTCACTAGGAATTTCATCTCATCCCACTACCCTTGCTACAACGGAATCCCTGTTAGCCATAACGAGTTGCCTCGCGAATTCACAGTCGCATGCAGCGTGAATCAAATAGACATTCGAATACAAAATTCTATCCTAGAACGGTTGGACTCAAACAAGAGCTGCGCAATAGAACTAAATCGAATATTCTAAGGCTATATGATTCTTACTGCATACAACCTATAGGGCCTTCACTTAACAACCTACTATAACTAACATGGATTCCTACTAGCGAGCAATCAACATACAGTATAGTGTAAACCACATAAGCAGTCTAGCATGCATACCCTATGATCTAGAAAGCGATAAATACACTAAGTACTGTACCTTCCCACTTAGCGTCGGCTGACTGTACACATTGCGCCCTCAATCACCGTTTCCCAAACGGGTTTTCCTTTTTTTTCTTTTATTCAAAAAGATTTTAGTAAAAGAATTTGTAATTCCCTAGCCACAACTTGAGACCAAACACACCGAGATGTGTTTGATTCACTCAAGCTGTGCTCTGATACCAAGTTGTAACGTCCCAAAAATTACAAGGAATTTAAAATTTTTAAAAGTAATACATTTCATTATAATCAAACCAAAAGTTAACAAATCCCATTACAATAAGAATAAACGTCATTATTTAAAACCGTCAACAAAGTTTAAGCAGCGGAAAGTTATATAATTAAATCCCCATTTAAAAAGTTAAACTTAAACAGCCTTCGCCTTGCGCCCGTGTGTACCGTCATGCCCGACTGCTACTCGGTCCCACCGAGCCCTCGGTCCCACCGAGTTGTAATGTAACACATTTATACTAAGCATTTAAACCAATCAAATATTACACACCACAAACAACTAGTTCACACCACAAAGACAGTAGTACATACAAACTACTATGACATGCATACAACCCCTAACTACACAGTGAGAGAACTCACCTTAAAGCAACGCGAGTATCCGCAACCGCAATCACAAGCCGGACAACTTCACTCACCTTCTCCCACCTAATTACGTGTTAACAAATGTCAAAGTGACGCCCCAACCCAAAACCACGACTACTAAATTATAACATACACATTCCAGCTTTTACTCTAAAAACACAGGTCTGTTCGGGACCTGTTTAACCCCTTGTAAACTGATAAATCCAGAAATATTAATCCATAATCACAAAGTCCCATGTCTTAGGGTTCCAGGGACATATCGCACACGCTCTAACGATTTTTCTACAATTTATTATGGATTTTACAAAACCGACTTGCAGAACAGTGAAAAAACAGGATCTTTCAGTACAAAACAACAATTTGACACTAGCTATGTTCCGAACTGGTTTTTCCGTAAAACATATGAAACTTACTAGACTCAGAATGGGAGCATTTGGCACTGATTTCACCCCAATACGACGTTCCTATAAAAAGTTATGGCTTTCCCAAAAACAGTGGCAGAAACTGTGTAATTCACATGAAATGACAAATATTGATTATAAAGCCATTAAGTCATAGCGTAACCCAAACAGACCCGAATGAACCTTTGAGGATGCAAACAAATAAGGTATTCTAAATGCAAGTAAAAACAACCCCCAAAAATATAATCAACAACCACAATGAGACCCCAAGATTTTAGCGTGGAAAACCCCTCAAAATCGAGAGTAAAAACCACGGGACTACTAGAGCCGCTTCAAATCCACTACCACCAATATTAGAGCAATACAAAGTCTTCTCTAGATTATACTAGAGGCATACAAAACCATCATACACTTGGAAATAAGCACATCAAGATGTATGGAACCAAAATAGAGCAAGAATGGAGAAAAATCACCATAAAGTTACTGCTGTGCAGAACCCCACGAAACCATGACCTCCGGACCTCAAAACCACGATCCCACCGTCCAGAATGTTGATGAAGATGTCGTGAAGCTGTTCACCAAAAATCACGACGATCCGACCGTTCAATCTCCGGGAAACAGAAGTTTTCTGCAGCTAGGTTTTCAAAATACGAAAATATTGAGCTCCATCCCTTTTTTCTTGTTACTCACGAACACCACACCAAAAAATGATACAAGGGTTTGGTTTGGGTTGCATGGGCCAAAACTCTCACTTTTTGGCCCCTTAACAATTTTGGTCCCTCACTACATCCTTCTCGCAAACTAACCACGTCTTGACATATTTAACTATTAGGTTCAATTCGTCTAACCCCGCTAACGGAAACCATGATAAATAAAATTTTTAAAAAAAGAATTAAAACAAAGAAATTACATACCGGGATACGGGCTTTACATTTTGGGTCGGTACTAAGTGGACCGAAAGTTGATGTGTATTGGCTTGGTATGAGTATAATCTAGAGGTGGCCGAGAGTTAAAAATAAGTAGTTTAATCAAGTGAGTCAAGTAGGGGTTTAATAAATTAAGTTGAGAAGTGGATTACTAATGAAAGCCCAATTTATGTGATGGGTGTAAATTGTAGGTTCATGTTGAGGTGATCGACACGAGTAAACATTTATAATCTGGACCTCAGGTGAGTTTTCTAAACTAAAATGTGTGGCTTTTAAAGTGTTTTCAAAATGTGTTATGAATGTTGAGAATTGCCATGCTTTATTATTATGCTTTAATTGCATGAAAGTTGTTTAAAGTTTTATGTAGAATGTATGCATACATCAAGGAGACGTAAACTGGCAAAGACGGGAGAGTCGTTCCGCCAGCTCTCGTGCGGGAAGGGAGGTCCCTATATGCCAGGAGCGAGGCTCCGCAAGGCAGCATGAGGCTGACTCGTTGTCACCTTCGGGTGGCTTCAGGGTGTCAGATTACGAGGAGGCGGACTTTAGTCCGTATATGATTTTAACGTGTTGAGTATGAATGTTTTATGCTGAAAAGATAAACTGTTTTAAATGTTTTGATAACTGTTAGGAGGGACTCACTAGACCTTATGGTCTAACCCTCGCATTTTCAAATAAAAACCTTTTCAGGTAAGCAGGTACAGGAAGGCTATAGCAAGTAAGCAGGGTGTTAGCAGAATGAATAGTGTAGAGACACTATAACTTGCTTTTAGTATTTCTCAGTTGTGTATAGGTTGTTTCCGCCAGCCTAAGTTATTTTAGACAGATGTAATGAAATTTTATGGACCCAGTTTTGTAATTGGTTAATATTAATGCTATGTATGTTTTATTTAGATTGGGTTGTTACAATTTAAGATTAAAAAAAGTAAAACATTACCTGGTTGATGGAGAATGCCTTCAAGCAAAAGAAAACAGGAGATCGATTGGGAAATTTTAAAATCTTTCATCTTGGGCTGTGAATCATATCCCCCGTGCTGGAATGCAAAACCATTAGATGACTAATGTGAAGATGAAAACACTACACACAAAAACCCAAGAAAAATTAGGTCAAACTCTTATGAAGACTCTGAAATAGAATATATGAGTTTCATTTGTTCAATGAAAAGAAAACACACAAAAACCAAATACGATTCCAGTTGAAATCTTGAAGATGGAGAAAGGTTAGGTCAAACCTTAACTGGTACAATCTGGTTGAAATCTTGAAGATTGCAGGTCGAACACGAAATCAGGAACAACGAAAGCCAGACAATCGAACCGAGATTTTGATAAAAAAAAGCGAGAGCGAGAGATAGAACCTGAAGATGTTCTAACCTAGATCGGAAATCGTTACTGAGAAACCCAAATTGATGTTAACTTTGTGCAAACATAAATTGATTCACCAGAGAAATCAGTTCACCAAGAGTATGAAACGTTACCTGATTTGAAGAAACTGTGGTAGAAATGATGAAATCGTACATGAGAGGAGAGTGAATCGATTTGCAAAGGAGAGTGAAACGATTGAATCAATTGGAAACTAGGTTTGAGAGAAAATCCATGGAAATCGCTCTGGTACAGTATGGAAGTGGGCATGAATTGCAGGATTGAGGGATGATGAAGTTGGGAGGAGAGAAATCAGCGCGCCTATGAAGGAACGTGGAGGACGGTTGGACCGGGAAGTTGTTTTGTAGATTGTGAGCTTAGAGGAGGACGAATGGAGGGGAAGAAGAAGAATCTGGGGAAACGTGGGGAAGGAACTGATTTCAAACCTGCAAATGATAGTGGAGAAGAAAGCTGAAGGTAGGTCGTGGATCGACGATAATGGGGAAGAAGAAAGCTGAAGGTATGTCGTGGGTGTTGAAAAACCGTGTGTTAGAAAAAAAAACTACTTTATTCTTTTAATAAAGTAGAATATATACAAAAATAGTCTTGAATCAAACCAAGACACCATTTCAGATTTTGGTTTTAGGGTATTTTCTTAAGATTTTTCAAATTTGAGGATCAAAACTTAAAATCTCCAAAAAAATATTTGGTTCATCTCCAACAACCGTTTCTTTATTTAAACAAAAGTTCTTAAAATCTTTGTTCTAAATAATCTATTGGAGATGCTTTAAATGCCAATCAAGATCAATCTATGATTTTTCATAGACTCATGTGCAATTCTAATCCTAATTGTAAAAGGTCTTTGCTTTGATATAATAGTTTCTAGAGATTTGATTTCAAGATTTAAAATTGAAGGAATTTTGATTTGAAATATTTATTGTATCTCATTTTCTATAAATAATTTATAAAAAAGAATTATAATTATTTATAAAAAAATAAATTATTATTTTTTATTAATTGATTACGATAAATTAAATGTTTTTAACATATTTTAAAACATTATTAGAGCATCTCCAACATGTATGTTATATTTTTTCTAGAATATAGTATTTAAAGTTAAAATATTTAAAAAATCACTTTTAACTCTATCATCTATTCTATTTTAGATATTGTAGTATTGATTAAATTATTAAATAGTCAATACATTACTAAAATATAATTTTTCTCTCTTATACATTTTTTTCAATGTCTATTATTGGTGGAAAAGTTAAAATATTATTTCAGGAAAAGTCTAAAAAAATACAACGAACTATCTGATTTTAAATGGTTAAGTCTTTAAATTATTTTTTTGAATACTAAAACTCTTAAACTTTCTAAAACCGGTTAAATACATCCTTGTAACCTTTAATGTTATACAAATTTGGAAAAACTCTAAACCCAATAAACTAGCATTTATTATATAGTGCAAAATGATTAAATGAAATATGGTTGTTTGGTAATTGTTTAGAATGAAATCAGAGTGCTGAATGGCTAAGGGAGACTCATGATGCTAAATCATTCAGAGGGTTTAGAACCATTAAGATGCAAGCATTTTTTTGCCAAACAGGATTTATCTCTTAGCAATTTAGAGATTGTCTCTTAATGGAACTATTAAGAGGTAAACAAACAGCCCCTTAGCTTGTTAAACTAAGGAAATAAAGGAACCGTTTATCCAACACTTATCCGACAAGCGTTTACCATAAAATTTAATACTATCGTTTATTTACTAGGTAATATTTTAGGGCATAAAAACGGCATCGTAACAATTTACCCGATTAGCGTTTACCATGGTAAGAGTCGTCGCGTTCACTTATCGGGTAAGACTCTTGGTCCTTACCTCGCCATTACCAGTTAAGATTTTTGGTCTTTACCTTCTTCATCCGGTAAGGGAATGCACATGATAAATACTTATCCGGGTAAACATTTGGTAAACGATCCCTAAAACGTTACTTAAAGAAGTTGGTCTAAACATTTAAATTCATAAAAAAATATATATAATCAATTTTAGATTATTTAATAAAAAAGCTGAACAATTGTCGTGCAATAGTTATTGTAATATTCGTATTACTAAACTATGTATTTTGAATGATTAAGAGTATTAGTCCCAGATGGCTAACCAAGTATTGTAGAAGGGGGGGGGGGTTGAATACAATACTCAAAATTTTCACAATTTTAATTCTATTATTGAAAATCTTTCAACAAGAATTACACATAGAAAACTTAAGACTGTTGCGGAAAAGAACAGATAAACTATTCTAACAATCTTACACAAAGTATACTAACAAAATAACTAATAACACTTAGAACAAAGCTATAAAGTTTTTCAAGCAAACTGGAAATTCTTGCACTTAGAGAAATCTTCCAGTTTGCGTAGAGCACACAGTAATCTTCAAAGTCTCTCAAGATATCTATTTTTTCTGCATGGAGAGGTCTTCCTTTTATAGTGACAAGGAGTGTGTTAGCATTGAATGCTTGGGACACATGTCATCTTCACACTTGCTGAGGATGTTGACTTCTGGAGAGTTGTGAAGTCCTTGTCACCTTTCACAAGGTACAGTCAGAAGAGCCCATGCATGAGAAAAGAGTTTTGCATGGAAATGGATAATAAGACAAAATGTCACTTTATCCATGTAGAAAATCTCTTCTCAATTTGTCTTCTAAAGATTGCACCACCGAAGGAAGCTTGAGATATGTGACACATCTTTGGAGAAAGCATCTTTGAAACTTCTTTGAGATCCCACCGATGATAGCCTTGTGATATGTGACACATCTTTGAGATGTGTGACATCATCTTTGGGATATGTGACATCATCTTTGGAGGAAAAACATCTTTGAGACTTCTTTGAGATCCCACCGAAATTGGACTTCCATCGGTGGGATTCTTTGGCCGAAACAGAGAGTAATTTCGGTGGAGATGTGTCCACCGATGTGTGTGAACACCATCGGTGGACAATGACTTGTATGTGATGAGAAAAGATCTTTCACTTCCACAATGAGAGAATCTTCAATCTTGACTTTTGGTTGATCTTTGACTTCACCAAACATTTGCTATCTTGTACAAGCCATTACAAAGAACCATGCATCCAAAATTTCTCTAAGTATAAAATGTTTTTCAAAGTATAAAAGGAGATCATGAGGTCATCTTCAAATCTTGATGACCCAACAATCTCCCCCTATTTGATGATGACATCCATACTTAGAAAAACATGAGTAAGATAGTGAATATTGCATGTTGACCCTTCTTTACTCTTTTGGGTTCTTTTTCACACAGTCCATTTTTTTTGTGTGTGTGTGTGTATGTATATATGATATTTACATATGAGAAAAAATAAAAAGGTATAGCTGTACAAATAATTGAAAGGAAAAGGAAAGAAGTATGAACAGTATAAACAAAATGAACAGAATGAATATTACTTGCATCTTTGGAGGGGCGAGTTGAAACTTGTGTCTGGCTTGAGGATTCTTCATTTTGATCAGCAGCCTGTTGATGTGTTGAAGAACTTTATCTTTCAGGCACTTTTGCTTTTCTTCAGATGTTTCAAATCTTCAAGTCATTCACTTACTCCAAAAGATTTCAGCCAAGAGAATCTGTGGGTTTTGATAGGAGACAACCCATTATAGTGACAGACTTTGAGGAGGGTTGAGTTTGAGTGAATCAGCCTCAGGATGCATTTGCCCATCTGTTGCATTTTGGCATCTTTTCCTGTTTAGCATCATCAACTTGTCTTTTATTTGCTCCCCCTCAGTTAGATCAGTCGGTCTTTGTGTTACTCCCCCTCAGTTAGATCCGCCCGGACTGATGTGCTCCCCCTTAACCGGTCCGTCGATTTCCTCATTTTTTCAAGTTGGTCGCTGGATATGAGTACTGAGGGTTGATGTTGCTCCCCCTCAGATGAATTCTCCCCCTCAGCGGCCGACGCAGGAAAAGCACCAAGCGAAAATGAAAAATCGGCCGAAAATTGGCAATTTTCGGTAGGAAAATCTGGAGAGATTTTTTTTTTTTTTTTGCTTTTCCACCGAAAATGAAGGAGTATCCACCGAAAATGCCTATTTTCGGTAGGATTTTCGGTGGAAAATCGGGAGAGTTTTTTTTTTTTTTTTTTTTTTTTTTAATATTCCCACCGAAAATGAAGGAGTGTCCACCGAAAAATGCCTATTTTCGGTAGGATTTTCGGTGGAAAATCGGGAGAGATTTTTTTTTTTTTTTGCTTTTCCACCGAAAATGAAGGAGTATCCACCGAAAAATGCCTATTTTCGGTGGAAATTCGGGAGAGATTTTTTTTTTTTTAAATATTCCCACCGAAAATTTGCAAGAGTTAGACAAAAATTCGGTGTAATTTCTTGAAGAGGTTGACGGAAAACTTCTAAGACATCTTCAGCAGAGTGTGGAGAAAGTCTTCTAAGGCATTATGGAGAAAATCTTCAAAGTGAAGAAAAGATTGGAATTTCATCTTCCAATTTTGATGACCCAAAAAGATTGAGTTTGAGGATTTGGGGTGACATCTGCAGAAGAGTTTGTATTGGGTGGATTTTATGAAAGGAGAGATGGGTTGCAAACCAAGAGTGAAAAAGATGGAAAAAGGGATGGGATGAGGAGATGACACATAGGAAGTTGGGTTAGGTGAGAGGAAGAGTATATGAGAAGCTAGATAAAATTGGTGGGGAGAGAATCGGTAGAGGAAATGGTAGAGGTCTACAACTTTGGTGAGATGAGATCATGGTGATGACATCATTAAAAGAAAAAGGTGTCTACCATGCATGGGATGACATCATTTGGAGGGGTTCTTTCCTATGTTTCTAGATAGGAGAGGAGATTTGTGAGAGAAGAATAGTGTCCACCGATGAGAATTCGGTGGAAACTTAGGACACATAGTTATTGAAGATTACACATGCCAAGTTCATTTATGAGGAAATTAAACCTGGTTTCATCTAGAGGTTTGGTGAACAAGTCGGCAAGCTGAAGATCTATAGGAATGAAGTGAAGCTCAATGTTACCTTTGGAGATGTGGTCCCTGATGAAATGATATCTGATAATGATATCTGATATCTATGTGCTTTGATCTGGAATGAAGAACTGGATTATTTGCAATAGCTATTGCACTTGAGTTATCACACAGAATTGGGACTTTGGAATAGATTTGAGCAGAGTCCCTTAGTTGATTTCTCATCCACAGGATCTCAGCACAGCTACATAATCAGCCTCAGCAGTAGAGGTTGACACAGAGTTTTGTTTCTTGCTGGACCAACTTACCAATTTGCCACCAAGAAGTTGGCAGCTTCCTCTGGAATATCCATTCTTTAAGAGAAAATTGGCAAGAGTGTCATACCAAGCACGTAGAGCTTGCTTGAGACCATAGAGAGCTTTGTCTAGTTGGTACACATAGTCTGGATGAGTTGGGTCTTCAAAGCCAGGAGGTTGTTTCACATAGACTTCCTCTGCAAGTTCCTCATTGAGGAAGGCACTTTTGACATTCATTTGAAAGACTCTGAAATTTCTGAAGGTAGCATGAGTCAAAAAGATTCTTATTGAGGAGGAGAGATCGGTGGGATTTGAGGTGGTGGATCGGTGGAGATTCGGTGTAGAATCGGTGTGGGTCGGTGTAGACTCGGTGGTGGATCGGTGTGAGGATGTCACCGAGGATTTGAAGTATCGGTGGTGGATCAAGCGTGAGGATTCCACCGAGGAGTTTGAAGGATTCCACCGAATTTGAGGGGTACCACCGATCGAGGAGGCAAAACATATGATGGGAAGTAAAGTATGGTGGGATATGGTTTTGGTTTGTGTCGGCAGCAAGATAGAGAAATTGTGGAAGAAAAATATAGAAAAGAGGAGGTGGTGATTGCATGGTTTGGGATTTCGGTGGAGATGGGTGTCATCACAAAAAGATGGATTGTTATTGTCTTGGAGTGATTGATGGAGGAGAGAGAAAAGGTGGTGAAAAAGAGTATTTGGTGGAAGATGATGAATTTTTGGTTCGGTGGTTAAGGAAAATTTCGGTTGTGAGGTTTAGAAAAGAAATGGAATTTTAAGAGATTGGAGATGGTGATGTCATGAGAGTAAAGAATTCTAAGGTTTTGTCAACTTTCTCACTTGTTCACATAGATCCATCTGCCCAGCTCAAAATCTGCAATCACAAAGAATTTAATTTCCAGGTACCCATTTTGAAGGTGGGTCCTTTTGGGTTAGAAGAAAAGGGTTGGTGTCACTTTAGATCAGTTCTTTCTTTCTGGCAGTCTTTGGCAAAATGAAAAGTAGCACCACAGATATAGAATTTTCTATGAGGAAAGATCCTTTTAGAAACTTGACATTTTTCCTTACTTTTGCTCAAGGAATTTGATGAGGTAACAAAGAATTGGGGTGCAGCTCCTAAAATTCCTTTATCAAGATTTGGGAGGACAAAAATCTTTTCTTTTGAAATAGACAATTTGAGACACACAGAAGGAAAATCGGTAGGAGATGTCACACAGGTATTTTTAAAAAAATTAAGGAATTTATTTTTCAGAAGGAATCAACACCCAAAAACTTTTCATTTTTCAGAGTTAGAAAATATTTTGCATGAGTTAGAAGAGAAGGATGCATCATCTAAAGACAATAGATAAAGAATTAAATGCTTCAATCTTTTCAGCATCAGAGAGAGATAGAAATGGATGTACCTGAGATGAGGTGGGGAGACACTTAGCTGATACACGAGCAGTTGAGGAGGTGTGGCCTTCTGAAACATCCATGTTATTTTTCTTGGCCATGAAACAGACATTTGAGGTGTCATTCGCTTTCAGATGTGGGTTCATCTGCCAAATCATGAGTTTTAGCAGGCAGACCCTTTGCATTTCTGACAAGTCTGTCATTTCTTTCCTTTTCTCTCTTGTATTTTTCCTTGTACCTTTTAGCCCGGTCAGAATGAGCAGAAGAGGAGAGATTGGAGGAATCATGTTTGGATCTTTCCGATTTTGAGGAAAATCGGCCCGAGGAAGAAGTTTTGGGTCCTTCAAGAAGTTTACTTCTGCACTCAGAAGCAAAATGACCCTTTTTACCACAGTTAAAACATTCCTCATTAGATTTGTCCAAGGAAGAATGTTTGGAGAGAGAAGAGGAGGATTTTCTACCAAACTTAGATTTTACAGAACGGAGATGAGATTTGGATTTAGAGTACCCATCCAACATGGCCATTTCATCAGATAATTTATCAGCTGAAGTTTCCTCACATTCATCCTTAGCATCACTAAGATATGCTTCTGAATGATCATTGGGATCTTCTTGACTATTATGGTCAGAGTCAGATGGGTAGGTGATTTTTGGAAAACACTTAGTCTTTTTGGAAGAGTCACTTAGGAGAGCTAGAGAAGAGTTCTTTATAAACTTATGCAGTTTCGTCTGCTCATAGTTGAAAAGAGTTCCATAAAGAACAGTCAAGGGCATGAACTCAAGGTCCTTGGTAGTTTTGATGCAAGTACATATATTTTCCCAAAAATCTGGAAGACAATCCATGAACTTGCACAAGACTTCCTCATTATCATAGACTCTGCCCAACAACTTAAGATCATTTAAAAGAGAGTTGAAGCGATTATAGAAGCTAGGAAGAGATTCTCCTTTTTCAAAAGCAAAGAGTTCATAATTTCTAACAAGAGCAATCTTTCTGCTCTTTTTAACTTCATTTGTACCTTCGTACAAAACACACAGAGTGGACCACATCTTTTTGGCAGTAGAGAGATTTACCAGAGAGTGGTACACTTCATCAGGAAGAGAGAGAGAGCAATGATAGTTCTAACTTTAGAATCAAGAGACACAAGCCGTTTTTCCTCATCAGTGTATTTCTTAGGATTTTTAAGAATGTAACGACCAGTAGCAGCAGATTTTTCTTCATAAGACGAATCATCAGAATTATCTTTTTCCATGGTTTCTTTACCAGGCCTCTGCGTTTCATAGCGAGCCCAAACTCTGGGGATAAAGGGTCCCTCTTGGAGAATGGTTGGATATCTAGTATCCACTCCTTCCATGAACAGCATCATGCGGCTTTTCCGCAAAGAGAAGTTGTTAGCATTGAACTTAGGAGGTTTTGAAATGGAGCCATTTTCAGAAAAGTTATTTTGAAAAGAGTTTTCAACAGTAGAGGAAGAGGAGGCAGCCATCGCAGATTAAGTTTATGGAATTAAACTTTCTGCTCTGATACCACTTATTAGTCCCAGATGGCTAACCAAGTATTGTAGAAGGGGGGGGGGGTTGAATACAATACTCAAAATTTTCACAATTTTAATTCTATTATTGAAAATCTTTCAACAAGAATTACACATAGAAAACTTAAGACTGTTGCGGAAAAGAACAGATAAACTATTCTAACAATCTTACACAAAGTATACTAACAAAATAACTAATAACACTTAGAACAAAGCTATAAAGTTTTTCAAGCAAACTGGAAATTCTTGCACTTAGAGAAATCTTCCAGTTTGCGTAGAGCACACAGTAATCTTCAAAGTCTCTCAAGATATCTATTTTTTCTGCATGGAGAGGTCTTCCTTTTATAGTGACAAGGAGTGTGTTAGCATTGAATGCTTGGGACACATGTCATCTTCACACTTGCTGAGGATGTTGACTTCTGGAGA
Source organism: Saussurea involucrata (assembly GCA_033807775.1). NCBI lineage: Eukaryota > Viridiplantae > Streptophyta > Magnoliopsida > Asterales > Asteraceae > Saussurea > Saussurea involucrata. The sequence continues at coordinate 79,401,206 of CM066327.1, forward strand.
GTTGTGAAGTCCTTGTCACCTTTCACAAGGTACAGTCAGAAGAGCCCATGCATGAGAAAAGAGTTTTGCATGGAAATGGATAATAAGACAAAATGTCACTTTATCCATGTAGAAAATCTCTTCTCAATTTGTCTTCTAAAGATTGCACCACCGAAGGAAGCTTGGGATATGTGACACATCTTTGGAGAAAGCATCTTTGAAACTTCTTTGAGATCCCACCGATGATAGCCTTGTGATATGTGACACATATTTGAGATGTGTGACATCATCTTTGGGATATGTGACATCATCTTTGGAGGAAAAACATCTTTGAGACTTCTTTGAGATCCCACCGAAATTGGACTTCCATCGGTGGGATTCTTTGGCCGAAACAGAGAGTAATTTCGGTGGAGATGTGTCCATCGATGTGTGTGAACACCATCGGTGGACAATGACTTGTATGTGATGAGAAAAGATCTTTCACTTCCACAATGAGAGAATCTTCAATCTTGACTTTTGGTTGATCTTTGACTTCACCAAACATTTGCTATCTTGTACAAGCCATTACAAAGAACCATGCATCCAAAATTTCTCTAAGTATAAAATGTTTTTCAAAGTATAAAAGGAGATCATGAGGTCATCTTCAAATCTTGATGACCCAACAAAGAGCATTTCCAACCTTGACACAAAAAAACTCAAAAACACCAATTTTGGTGGGTCCAACACCAAAAAAAAAACCTCAACTCCAACCATACTAAAAAAAACACCAAATTGGTAGACCCCACATTAAAATAACATATTTTATTTACTATTAACTATTTTTAATAACAATAATTATAATTTGTAAATATAATAATAAATAATCAGTAATTAATTTATTTAATGAAGATCGATAAAAATAAAAACGATAATTTTTTAATTGATAATACATTTAAATAAAATTACATCAATTCAAATAACACAAATTAAAAAGCATAATTAAATAATATTAATGCTCCGAGTTAGTATACCCATCCTACAAATGATCAATTAATGCATCTCGAAGTTTAAAGTGAGCGGTTTTGTCTTTGATTTTTTTATGTTGAGCAATAAATTGTTCAAGTTCATCATTGTTATCGTTCACCACTTCAACTCTTAGTTTTTATGTCTTAGTTTTTTAATTTTCTGCTATGATAAAAACAAAAAACAGTTTATTTATAATTTATTATACATATATATTAATTTATATAATAATTAAATCAATTTAATACTAAGTAGAGGTGGTCCCATGTTTTTGCCGTTTGCATTTTGCACGGCATATATGCCGTATCATTTCTTTGTACTCCAAAAAAAATTGGCGTTTGGAGTGTGATTGGAGGTCTCGCACGGCAAAAAAATTGGTGTTTGGAGTGTGGTTGGAGATGCTCTAAGTCGATCCCTAGATTTTTTAGCAAATAATTTTTTAGACTTTTCCTAAAAAAAGTTATACATTTTTAAAAGACGAAAATCCAATAAAATCATATTTATGTAATGACTTTTAAAAAATTAGACTTTTTTTTGTAACCATGAGTTTCCAAGCCAACTAACGTGCACCGACTAATCCCTGGGCGACCACAAATGGCCTGGAGTCATCGCAGTTGAACCTCCATGACCACAAGGGCTTTGGGAATGCTTGTATTTGATCCCTTGATAGATGAGTTTCCACTACATCCCCCAAAAGTTTTACCAGTACGCTACAACCCAAGTGGTTAAAAAAAATAAGACTTTTGTTAAGAGCTTCACAAAACAAAAAATTACTAGCAAATTCTTCATTTTGATAAAATTTGACTTTTTAACCACCTACTTTTACTAGCAAATTCTTCATTTTGATAAAATTTGACCTTTTAACCACCTACTTTTTTTGAACAAACTTCTAAACGTAATCCAAACTGTTTAAAAAAATTATAACTATCATTACGATTACGAAAAAACCCGACCATTATACATTATGGTAACCCATATCACATTGTTCAACAAACACGATATCCTCACAAAATCACGAAAAATAGAAACATGACACGATACTACGCTCATACGACCAATGCTTTCCGAACTAGATACCGGTAAGCGGCCACTTTCCGTTTCCGGGAAGCCGTGTTATTAATGCACAAAACTAATTTCCCGGCTTCTTTTGCAGTGAAGGAGTTGTGCACTGCATCATCCGTGGCTATCATTTTCCTCGGCTTCTCCACCGCAATTGTGTAGCTTTCGGTGGCGTTGGGTACAAACTCCGCACAATATTCCAAATCCCATCCTCCCACAACTACGTCCCACGTTATCGTTGCACCTGCCTGCACGAGAACAGCAATAAATTGTAAACCACATGGATGAAAAGGGACTAAAACTGTAATTTCAAAAGTACAGGGACTAAAACAGCCATTAGCTTAAAACAATCCGTAACAAATTGTATGTACCACAATACCACATGCATCAAGACTTTGTGCCTGTGGTACAATCCAAAAAGCAAAAGGAAAGTAAAAAAGAATAGGTAAAATTACCTCAATGCCCTCAATTTGAATGTTAACTTTTTCTCCACCTTTGACCGTGAACTCAGAAGCTGGTTTGGCTGGACCATTGTTCAACTCACTGGGTCGACTCAGACCACCGTATTGGATAGGTATATCCTCAGGCCTTATGTACCTAATAAAAAGCCAAATGTACAACTTTAAATGCATGATATATTACCATAAAAACAGGTACTTGGGTACAAAGGAAGGAATACCGACTTGTAGAGTGTTTCTGCAACATTTCCTTCCTTGGATATCACAAACTTGCTCTTTGTCCTTTGAGTCATAAATGGACTGATAATTGAATACAACATGCTGAAGTACCATGGTGTATTGATGAATATCTACACCCAAATTCAATTTATATTAAATAAAAAATATATATATTTTTAAAAAAATTTAAACTTTTATGGGGGGAGATCAAGTGGATGGAATGAAGAATTTCTGTAAAATATGCATTAATGGCTTTACGGTACAAATAATTGAAGCATGGAACTTCAAACTTAATAACTTATTATTATGGGCACCTAAATGTCCTCTGTAAACTATGCATTAATGAGTTGTACACTGAAGCAGAAATTTTCAAAGAAAATCTGAATGAAGTTCTTGAAATGGAATGGCCATTTGTACCATTTCACTGAATCACAAATTTTCAAGCTTTTTAAACCATCTAAAAAAGAGTACCCTTTTGAAGCTAGTTCTTGAGGATGAGATTGTACAGTACAAGTCATTAAAGCAGAAAAATGCAAATACCTTACAAGCAACCATTTCTGGGTAATTATCTTGGAAGAGAGAAAGGATATGATTAGAAGCAACCCTAAGCTCTCTTTTAGGCATATCTTTAAGATCAGTAACCTGAATAATTGAGTTAATTCCTCCAGGTTTAAAATGCAACATCTTCACCCCTCTTTCAAGAACTTGCACCCTCCATCTCAAAAACTTTTGCAACTTGTCATCATCTCCAAAGAACTTGTCATACATTTCTTGATTCTTGAACATCCCATAAGCATTGTAACACACAGGATGCCCTTCTCTATCAAACCCATTCATATAAGCCACAACACCTTCAAGTTCTTTAAACCCTAATAAATTCTCTTCAACAATGGAGTCGGCTCCGAAGTCTTTCCGCCATGAAAGGCATTTGAGGAGCATGTTGAAGGAATCTTGGACCCTGAACTCTCTTGCTCTGAGGAACTTTAAGAGAACGACGTCGGATTTGTCTGTTTCGGGTAGCAGTGGGATACCCCAGATGGATTCTTGGTGATCGATGGTGGAAGTGAGTAGGTTTCGGAGTTCTTGGAGTGCTTTCTTTTCGGAGGATTTGAGGGTGTTGTGATGGTAGGTGTCTTCTTTGAAAGAGGCTGATCGAAGGGGGGGTGACATTATTGATGATATGAAGCTTTTCTTTATCGTGTGGTGTGAATCTTTTGGGACTAGGAGTGGTGAGAACGATGATGATGATGAGTCCATTTTTGTGAAGAATAACAAGATCTGAGAGATGAAAAGAATTCAAATATCAAATGTTGGAGATGGGATTTGGGGTTTGTGATGAAAATGAAAGGGAAAAGAGAGAGAGAGAGAGAGAGAGAGAGAGAAGAAGAGGTGTGTTGTGGTGGGTCTGTAAGTAATTATGATTGATTGGGAGTGAGAGTCATAGAGTATGTCAGAAGGTGTTCGTATCCGCATTTAAATCCCTTTGAAGTGTTCTTTAAGAAATTTGTTTTTATTTTTTCTTTTTCAAATTATCATTTTGAACCAAGATTTGTTTACATGAAAATCAATGAACGAATCTTTCTATTTTATTGATGGAGTTTTTGCGGTTTTATTTTGGAAAAAGCCGAAAAACAATTCAATAAATTATTTGATTTAGAATAGTTAATCTTTTAAATTGGTTTTTGGAATGATCAAGCACTTAGAATTTTTTAAAACCAATTATTGTAACTTGTAAAAACAGATTAATGTAATATAAATTTTAAAAAAAACCTTAATAAACTATCTGATTTTGAATAATTAAGTACCTGGTTTTTTTTTAACAAATAAATTTTTAAGTTTTTTAACAAATAAATTATTGAACTTTTTTTGAACAAATACATCACAAACTTTTTTTTTCAAGAAACAAAATAATGAACTTAATTTTGAAAAAATAAATCCGAAACTTTTTTTGAACAAAAACATGAACAAAAAATATATACAATTCCTCTCACCGATAACAAAGTAACGAACCAATTAGACAGAGAAAAATATACCATTTCCATTACTAATTCCAAAACAGTAAAAAGTTATGCCTTAAATATAAATAGATATATACAAAAATTATACTAATCTTTTTACAAAATATACCAAAACATATCCTTTCACAAAATATACTCACAAAAAACGTCCATGTACATCATCAACCAAATGAATAAAACACGTACCAACAAACGACATAACTTTTGGTATATTCCTATTAGTGGGATGAATATATCTTTTGAGCATTTTTTTGGTATAATTGTAATAGGATAGGTGTTTTTTGGTATATTTTGTGAAAAAAGATGGGCGTTTTTTGAGTATATTTTGTGAATGAATGAGTATATAGTTTTTCTATGTATCTGTAAATCTTTTACGTAGAACTTTTGAATTGTTCGAAATTAATAATGAAAATAGTACAATTTTCTCTATTTAATTGGTTTTTATTTTATTGTCGGTGCAAAGGGAATGGATGTGGGGATCTCCTCTGTGGACTCAAGAAGTAAGAACTGAGGTGGAGTGCAACGGTGTCCGAGTGATATTTTCAGGGCAACGAAGGCAAAGACCTTGGGAGCGGCGGACTTGGACTTCCGTCGGTAACAATCAACGAAGAGGACGAGCGATGGTGTGGGGAGGATCACGAGGGTGGTCGATGGGACTGTGGTGGGGGGGACGGGGATGGCGTAAATGGGAAGGTGTGAGGGTTGCTTGAGTGGTGGGGAGAATTGGCGACCAATTTATCTTAGATTAATTTGAACAGCCCATAGGCCTGGTGAATGGACGAGGGGTTGTGGAGCATTAATTTTTGTTGGATGTCGATGTGAAGGCCAGAGATAAAGCAATTGAGGAGGGCGTCTTAGGAGAGCCCGACCATGCAGTTGCTAATACGCTCGAACTCGGTTTGGTAAACGGAGGTTTGAGTGAGCTAGAAGAGGGAAGCCTGATGGTTTTCAAAAGAGGATGGTCCGAAGCGAAGTTCAAGTGCACAGGTGAAAGACACCCAATCGGTGAGATACGGTTGTTATGAAGGTATTTGTACCAACTTAAGGAGTCCCTTTTGAGGTGTAAGGCGACATTAGATAGGCGTTGTCCAGGTAAACTTGATAGAAATTAAAATATTGGTCGGCTTGGAAAAGCCAATCCAGCGGAGCAGAACAGACAAAGAAAGGAAGTTGGGTTTTGGGTGACTTGAGGGAAATGCCATTGGGGCGGAGGAGGAGGGGGCCCATTGTTGGGATATGTTTCGAGCCTGGCAAATGTGGTAACGAGGTTGGCCTTGGTAGCGGTGTTGGTGGCGATTTGAGTAGCCAGATTTTCGATTTGGGTGATGTTGGCGGTGGAGGCAGCAAGGAGCTTGGTAATGCTATCGGTCATGGCATCCGTAAACTCCTCCAAGGATGGTGGATAACGTCTGGGAGGCATGGTGATCAATGATAGAGACCGATTCGAGATGGTCAATCTCCAAGAAAAGCCGAAGCTCGAGAAAGGAAGTTTTGGAACGATTTTTTGCTTAGTTCCTCAAAAATGAAACATAAGTACAATATTTAACCACTACTCCTTCCTAAGCCATAATTAGGGGAAATACATACTCGTGACTCCTTATTAGGAGGCCATGTTTTAGACTTAAAATAAATAAATAAAAACACAATTAACTTAATTAATGAGACTCCATGTCCGTATCATCTTACCTCCCTCCACCATAATATTTCTACATTACCCACCACCTCTAAACTGGTGGGTTGTGTGTTCATCGAGCCATATGTTGCAGGTGGGTTGTGTGTTCTCTATTCTCTCCTCTCTCCTCTCTTCGGCCAAACTTATTTCGGCATACCATACGGTGATACCCACTTTGATACCCAAGCACTTCTAACGTCGTGCTTCTAACGTCAAGACACAAACCGAATGGGATACAAACTGTGATACCCAAGATATATACAAGATGCACATTGTGAGACCCAAGACACTCGGTGTTAGAAGATTATATGCACACGATAGAAACAAGAAACAAGCTATGATATATTGTGATGCCCTTTGTAAAGCTCATAAATACATTGCGATTCATTGTGATCCATCTAACTCTAAACAAAAAAAATGAACAAAAACAAACTCCTCTTCGAGATTATTAACTGGATCTGCAACAAATCCAAAAAAAAAACAAACGAAAAACCGATCTTTAAACCAACCTACAAAAACAAAACAAGAACAACAGAAAACCTAAAAAAACACACATCGGAAAACAAAAAAACAAGAAAGTCACCGCTTTACAGCCCCGATTGACACCGGAGACCCGTTTCGCGGAAACTCTCTTCGTCTTTTGTTGGATCTGTTGCAAACCCATTTGCTAAACTTTTAAGGATGAGACGATGAGGAGGGAAATCATGATTTTAGGGGTGGAAACAAAATCTTACCGATACAAATGTATAAACACATTTTCCAAACTAGTGGTTTGGAAATTCTTTTGGTGACACCCATCCAAATCATGAAAAACCTAAAAAGCTTAAGTATAGATGTCATGGAAAGGACACACCACGAGTAACCTCGGCAACAAGGTCGGAAAGTACGCTGACATTGTTGCCAAGGTCTTTGAAGGAGAGCAAGTTGAGTGTGCTTTGGTCGTATGGACTATTTGATCTCGCCAGAGTAGAGGGCGTAATGTAGGTAGTGCGAGCGGCGGACATGATAAGGAAGGAGGCAAACACCATGAAGTGTTTTGCCATGATTTTAGGGTGGAGGTAGACACCATTTGATAGGGACGTGAAATACAAGAGGGAGAGAGAATGGACTATTTAGGGATGAAAAATAATGTTTCCCATGATTTTAGGGATGGAAGTTTAGGAATACGTTTAAACTAGTAAATACAATTTATTAGATACTTTTGAGTTGTCACATAAATAAATTACCAATATAACCTCTCATATTTAATTATTAAATAAAATCAGTAAAATTAAATGATTGGCTCACAATGGATCTCACGGTTATCACAAACAGTCGAGTTCTCATTTGATTAGGTCTCTATATATATAAACGTAGAACCAAGCGATTTACAGCAAGAATAGGAATGAGGTTGGAGCAACAAGCCATCAATAAATAAAGAACCATAACAACTTTAAACAATATTGAGTGTTAAGAAAAGTGTTAATGATTTAAGTATTTGACAAGCTACCTTGAACTTGAGCTTATTTATATTAAACTCGAACTTAATAATTCTAAGAGTAAACTACAATTTTGGGCCCGGTGGTTTACAAGAATCTATGAAAGTGGTCCTTAAACTTCAATAACTACAATTATCGTTCTTATTGTTTACATTTTGCTTTGAAAATGGTCCATCGACTTAACCCTGTTAATTTTTTCCCAATAAGTTAGGGGTATTTTCGTCTTTTTACTTTACTAAGCACAAATTATACAATTTTGTTTATAACCAAAATAATCAAGTTGTAATGTACTATAGTTTATATTGATACTATATTAATATAGAGTTGGGTTCGGTGAGAAGTTGAGCTTAACGGTGAGAAGTGGTTATCAACTGTTGGATGAGAAATGGATGCACGTTAGGATGGGATGCACCGAGATGCACCGGATCAATTCCTTTCTAAGCGCAATTCATGGGAGGGTATTTGATTAAAAGTGATCAACGGTTCAGGTCCACTTCTCATGTTAACCTCAACTTCTCATATGCTCCTTCGCCTATTAATATATATATATATATATACACATACATACGCACACGCCATCTCCACCGTCCTTCAATCACCTTCGTCTTCACCACAATATCTTTTACCACCAAGACGTCATATCCGACCACAAAACAGACATAACCCACCACCAAGAAGTCGTCCCTCGAACCAAGATGCCGTCTCCCGCGACCAAGATGCCATCTCCGACGACCAAGAAATCATCCCCAACGCTTCAACCCTCAATTTCCCTATCATTACCCATATGCGTGGTTTGAGTGCTTGTCAAGCCATTTGCAGATAGAGATCGATTCGAGATGGTCAATCTCAAAGAAAAGCCGAAGCTCGAGAGAGGAGTTTTGGAACAATTTTTTATTCAGTTCCTCAACAATAAAACATAAGTACAATATTTAAAGGAATCAGACAAACCATAAACTACCCACTACTCCTTCCTAAGCCACAATTACCCTTGACTTCTTATTAGGAGACCATGTTTTACACTTCAAATAAATAAACAAAACATAATTAACTTAATTAATGAGACACCAAGTCCGTATCAATGTGTTGATCCAAACTCTCTCAGTGATTTGATGATGACCCTTAGAAATACTTAGTGAAAAATATGAATAACATCTGTATGTATTAGTGTTTCACCATCAGTAATAACATACAGAGTCTGTTCAGTATCATTGATGGTAACCACTGTTCATTATAGTATTCCTCAGTGATAAATGTACATCAGTGATAACCTGAGTCTGTTCAGTATCACTGATGATCGCTGATTGTTTCACATGTAAACAATGTTGTTTGTAATCCCAGAAGACATGTATCGTGACAAAGAGTTCATCGCTGGCATCGAAGACAAAGTTGATGAACAAGTGACGAGTCTACTAATGATCTGATGCGGACATCAGTGAAATCAAGACAAGTCCACACACGCGACATTTCAAGAAGAAGACTTCAGCGATAGCTGACTTCCATCTGGTCTTCTCTGATGGAAGTTCAACTCAGCAATTGTTGATCATGAAGCTTCTACTTCAAGAAATGTTTGTCTTATCTACATGCGCAACTCCGTACGAACTCTTAGTGATTCTCAAGTTTGTTTAGATTAGGTTCTACTTAATCTTATTCCGCAACAAACTGTAAATTGTATTTGATTTATCAATAAACAATTTAGAAAACGAAAATCTTGTGTGTTTGTATTCAACCCCCCCTTCTACAAACTGTTTACTTGTATAACCCCTTCGGGACCAACAAGTGGTATCAGAGCAGATTGTTTAATCTCCATAAACAAGATCTTGCTTATACTGATCTCTTCCTTGCTATTCTTTAAGTGGAACAAAACACAAACACAAACTATATTGATAATGGGTCTCTTGCCAAACCTCCTCGATTCCGTAGAGATAACTTTAATCTCTGGAAGAATCGAATGATGCTCTTCCTAGAAGGTGTAGATCCTACTATGCCTTACTATGTAGAATCTGGACATTTTGTTCCATATGTTCTTTCTCCTTCCGTTCCTGCCACTGCTACCACTCTAGCCATTCCTGAAAAAGAACTAATTAAAGAAGTCTCAAAATGGACTGATGAAGACAAGAAGAAGGTGGCCATTGATACTAAAGTCAGATCAATCATATATATGGATCTACTTGATGAGGTCTATCATTCTGTCATGAACCTCAAAACCTCCAAAACCATATGGGACACAATCTGTGTTCAATATGAAGGTACCTCTGAAGTACAAGAGTCCAGATAAATAAATCTGGTAAGACAGTATGAAAGCTTCATTTGTGGTAAGAATGAAACTCTCTCTGAAGTACACCAACGTTTTAACTGCTTAATCATTGATCTAAAAACAGTTGGTAGGACCTACTCTAATTCGGAAACCCTGACAAAATTTCTAGAATGGCTTCCTGAAAGTTGGGACAACTTTACCATGTGTCTTAAACTCTCTAAGGATTTTAAATACATGACTTTAAGCGCTCTCTTTGGCACCTTGCTCAATCATGAGCAATCCTGCATGCTTAAGAAAAATCTTGTCAAGGAATCAAAGAGCACACATGTTGCTTTACTCTCCTCAGAGTTAACGCCCACTCAGAGATCTTCTGTCACTATCACTGATTTGGAATCTAACTCTGATCATTCATCAGAAACTGATCCTTCAGAACTTGATGAATCCCTGGTACTCTTGACAAACTCCTTCAGGAGATTTGTAAGAAAGAGTAACTTCAGAAGAAACAAACCTCTTACTATCACTGATAAGCCTAAATCATCTCCCATTGATAAGGCTACTGCCACTTGCTATAACTGTGAAAAGAAAGGTCACTTTGCTAGTGAGTGCAGGTCAAAGAAAGTATTCAAACCTTCTTAATCATTCAAAAATTCCTCTACCTCTAAATCTAAAGATGACAAATACCTGAAGCTCAAAGAGAAATATCTGAAGTTGAAGAACTTCAAGAATAAAGGTAAAGGTCTAATCGCTGAACAACACGATTGGGTTAAATCTGATGAGGAATTAGGTTCTGATGAAGAAGATGAGGCCATTCTCTGTTTAATGGCCGATATTCTAGAAGTAAAGGAAGAACCTGCTGATATTCCCTCTACATCTTCCTCCTCACATGTATCAATCTCTTCTACTCCAGCTCTCATTGATGCTGATAGACTTCGTGCTATCGATTCACTGACGATTGATTTATAACCCTGAATGGAAAAACTCAAGCTGAACAAATAAATTTAGATTTAACTGAACAACTTAAGAAATGTCATCTAGAGATCCAAGAGCTTTCTAATATTGAAGAAAGTTTAAACGATCAGGTCTATGTCAATCAAATAATTAGCATCGAACGCAAACAAGCTATCGCTGAGCTGAAAGCTGAAAAATCTACTGTTGAAGGATGGTGTAAATCCTCAGCAAAGATCACTGAGATAATCGGTGCTCAGATCCTTGTCAATGACTGAAGTGGTCTTGGTTTTAATGCTAACAGTGAAGAACCAAGCCAAGATCGTTCCATGCTAAAGTTTGGAATGTTCGTCTCTTCCATTCCTGACACCTCATCATCTCCGTGCTCTTCTTCAAATAATCCAAGCCCTGAGAAAAAATCTTCTTTAAGCCCCAAACTTAAAGATAAAGGAAAAATCGTTTTACAAAAACCTCAGAAGGGTACCAAAGTACCAAAGCTGAGAAAATCTAAACCTTCAGCTAATAAACCTTCTACCTCTAAAGTTAAGATCCCTGAACATGTTTAGTGATCAACTCCCAAGAAGAAGGTTGATGTCATAGGTAAGAAATCTGAAGAACCTAAGGTTCCTCCGATGTCTGATGCTAAAGGCATTCTTGGTACAGACCCTGCTCATCTAAAATTATCAAATGCTTATGCCTATGGTCCTAAAGCTACTTTCAGCTATAGGAAATGCTATCACTTTGGACTTGCTAATCATATTGCTAGTAAGTGCACCACAACCACCAAAGCTGAGAAATCAGCTAAGGTGAAGATGATTGCCTCAAAGGCGAAGAAGATCACCCAGGTGAAAAACAAGCCAAGGTGAAGAATACCACTAAGGTTAAGAAATTAACCAAAGTGAAGGTTACCACTGACGCTGAATCATCAAATGCTGTGAAGACTACTGATCCTTCCACTTCTTTTTCCACTGACAAATGTGGACCCATTGTAAAGTGGGTACCACTTTCAAATTAATCTTCCTTTTGTTTGCAGGTCTCGAAGGGTATCTGGTATCTTTATAGTGGATGCTCTCGACACATGACTGGAGAAAAGAACATGCTCACAGAATTCAAGAAAGAGAAAGGTCCCTCAGTGACCTTTGGTGGAAATGGAAAAGGCTATACCCGAGGGTTTGGTGTACATTCTAATGGTACAACCACCTTCAGAAGAGTCACTTACGTAGAAGGACTGAAGCACAATCTTCTTAGCATCAGTCAGCTATGTGATAAAGATTACAAAGTTTGCTTTACTAAGGAAGCATGCTTTGACTCTTATAAGAAAGAAAAGGTTGCTCTCAGCGATTATCGTTTGGAAAATGTTTACATAATAAACATGGACTCAACAACCACTGAGAACATCTGCTTTTTGTCCAAAGCCTCATCAGATGTCAACTTGCTATGGCATAAGAGGCTCTCTCGTCTTAACTACAAAACACTGAATACTCTCTGTTGGTTCCTGTTTTACTTAACAATGATGATTTTATCTCATAGTTCAAACAAGATATATTGCGGAAGCGTTTTTAACGAACTAATAAGATATAATTAGGTAGAATAACACACAATATCAGATACGTAAAGTGTAAATAACACAGATAAATAGCTCAATAACCCACTGTATATTGATATGAATAGAACACCAAGAACACCGATGATATGACAAGAATTCTGTCCTAATGGTGTGTGTGTGTTGTACAAAACTTAATAGAAGAACTCAACATGAGTCTTCTATTTATACTACTTCTAAAGGGGACAAGTTCTGGACAACAAGGACTGAAGGTACAAAGACACTATTCAGGTACTGTTGCAGGTACAACGTTAATTAAATGCGTCGGCTTCTACTAAGGCTAAGACCCATTAGAGTTTGACACGTGGAGTTGTCAGGTCACGCCTTGTACGAATGATCTTCAGGATCTTCGTACAGCAGAAATCGTGAGAAGCACGATTGTCCTTGTATAGAGCTATAGTCTTTTATACCACAGAGGCTCTGTCAAGTGTGACAGAGGCTCTGTGGCCTTGTCCGCATTGAAGAGTCTTCTGGTGATTCTTTACTTCGGTCTTCTCGGTGACTCGGCAGAGCCTCTGTCGAAGACTTCTATACTTAGCCTATTTTTCAATACTTCTATAAACAGAAAGGTTGGAGCTAACAATCTCCCCCTACGTATTGAAAAATAAAAAATTGAAAAGTGCAAGGTTTTCTAGGCTAAGTACATGATAAAAGGTGTAACAGTGTACCTCAAAAGTTTTTACTTTTCTTTCATACAAAATTATGCCAGAGGCACTTACATTTGATTACATTATGAAAGAAAAGATTTGCAGAGGTTAGTAGAAGATATCAGACGTTGGCGTCTTTGTTGCATACCTCTGACAGTCCATCTCTACGAACAGTCTAGACTTCCCAACAGGATCTTGATAGACCAACCCAACTCTTGGAGTTGTAATTATCGAGTTTGGTATGGCAGAGGATGGGCAGTCATTTTCTGGTGGATGGAGATTTAGGTTTCTTACTCTAAGATCTCGTCCTAATTGGAAGTCGACAAGGCTGTATAGCAGAAGTTTCTCACGCATGGCTTTCCTTATCACCCTGTATGCCCTTCGATGTGCATCTGTTGTGTAGTTCTCTTTCGTCCAGTTGAGAAGGTCGGGTAGGTCGTAGGGACTTAGATTTCTCAGATCAGCATCTGAGAATTGGGTCACGGTTCTGTCCTCCCTTTTGACCTTATAGATGTTATAGGAAACCTTAGCTGTGGTTCTGGTTTGAGAAAACTTACAGTATATGACCTTGTCGATTTTGGACTCTGAGAAGACTTACCATTTTGGCTTGGGTGTTGTTCTTGTGAAGGTATTTTCGAGGTCAGCATGGAAGTTGGGATCTTGAATGGTTGGTGGCAGAAGATCTCTGGCAATTCTGTTGTACAGATATCTGTACACCACCTCTTCCATCTGTTGTGGAGGTGCACCGGGTGGAGGCATGGGCCTGCGCAGAGCATCCATTTGTTTCTGGATTTGGGCCACTCGATCATCTGTGACTTTTGCCTTCAGATCTAGAATTGGTAGGTTTGACAGAGGGGTAGCACCGAAAGCCCAGTCTTCTTGTTCTGGCTTTGGTGTCATATATGCATCAAAAGAGCTCTTCATCAATTTTTCTGTTGGTTGATGCTTTGGCTTCTTCTTCTTGGGTTCCTCTGTCATTATCCCTTTGCCTTTGTCTTTTAACTGATGTAGAGGGTTCTGAAGTTGATTACTTGGTCGATGACCTCTATCAGTCTATCTGCGAGAGCTTGATTCATGAGCTCCGTTCCTCTATGCTCTACGAGGCTTGCTCTGAACTCTGTCAAAGTATTTGTTGCATACTTCTGACAGTCCATCTCTACGAATAGTCTAGACTTCCCAGCAGGATCTTGATAGACCAACCCAACTCTTGGAGTTGTAATGATCGAGTTTGGTATGGTAGAGGATGGGCAGTCATTTTCTGGTGGATGGAGATTTAGGTTTCTTACTCTAAGATCTCGTCCTAATTGGAAGTCGACAAGGCTGTATAGCAGAAGTTTCTCACGCATGGCTTTCCTTATCACCCTGTATGCCCTTCGATGTGCATCTGTTGTGAAGTTCTCTTTCGTCCAGTTGAGAAGGTCGGGTAGGTCGTAGGGACTTAGATTTCTCAGATCAGCATCTGAGAATTGGGTCACGGTTCTGTCCTCCCTTTTGACCTTATAGATGTTATAGGAAACCTTAGTTGTGGTTCTGGTTTGAGAAAACTTACAGTATATGACCTTGTCGATTTTGGACTCTGAGAAGACTTACCAGTTTGGCTTGGGTGTTGTTCTTGTGAAGGTATTTTCGAGGTCAGCATGGAAGTTGGGATCTTGAATGCTTGGTGGCAGAAGATCTCTGGCACTTCTGTTGTAAAGATATCTGTACACCACCTCTTCCATCTGTTGTGGAGGTGCACCGGGTGGAGGCATGGGCCTGCGCAGAGCATCCATTTGTTTCTGGATTTGGGCCACTCGATCATCTGTGACTTTTGCCTTCGGATCTAGAATTGGTAGGTTTGACAGAGGGGTAGCACCGAAAGCCCAGTCTTCTTGTTCTGGCTTTGGTGTCACATATGCATCAAAAGATCTCTTCATCAATTTTTCTGTTGGTTGATGCTTTGGCTTCTTCTTCTTGGGTTCCTCTGTCATTATCCCTTTGCCTTTGTCTTTTAACTGATGTAGAGGGTTCTGAAGTTGATTACTTGGTCGATGACCTCTATCAGTCTATCTGCGAGAGCTTGATTCATGAGCTCCGTTCCTCTATGCTCTACGAGGCTTGCTCTGAACTCTGTCAAAGTATTTGTTGCATACTTCTGACAGTCCATCTCTACGAATAGTCTAGACTTCCCAGCAGGATCTTGATAGACCAACCCAACTCTTGGAGTTGTAATGATCGAGTTTGGTATGGCAGAGGATGGGCAGTCATTTTCTGGTGGATGGAGATTTAGGTTTCTTACTCTAAGATCTCGTCCTAATTGGAAGTCGACAAGGCTGTATAGCAGAAGTTTCTCACGCATGGCTTTCCTTATCACCCTGTATGCCCTTCGATGTGCATCTGTTGTGAAGTTCTCTTTCGTCCAGTTGAGAAGGTCGGGTAGGTCGTAGGGACTTAGATTTCTCAGATCAGCATCTGCGAATTGGGTCACGGTTCTGTCCTCCCTTTTGACCTTATAGATGTTATAGGAAACCTTAGCTGTGGTTCTGGTTTGAGAAAACTTACAGTATATGACCTTGTCGATTTTGGACTCTGAGAAGACTTACCATTTTGGCTTGGGTAGTGTTCTTGTGAAGGTATTTTCGAGGTCAGCATGGAAGTTGGGATCTTGAATGGTTGGTGGCAGAAGATCTCTGGCACTTCTGTTGTACAGATATCTGTACACCACCTCTTCCATCTGTTGTGGAGGTGCACCGGGTGGAGGCATGGGCCTGCGCAGAGCATCCATTTGTTTCTGGATTTGGGCCACTCGATCATCTGTGACTTTTGCCTTCGGATCTAGAATTGGTAGGTTTGACAGAGGGGTAGCACCGAAAGCCCAGTCTTCTTGTTCTGGCTTTGGTGTCACATATGCATCAAAAGAGCTCTTCATCAATTTTTCTGTTGGTTGATGCTTTGGCTTCTTCTTCTTGGGTTCCTCTGTCATTATCCCTTTGCCTTTGTCTTTTGCCTTCGGCTGTAGATCTTCTTGTAGAGATGGGGTTGCCTCTGTGGGTTTTGTCCTTTGGGGTTCTGAGGGTTTTGACGGAGGTACTTCTGTAGGTTTTGTGGGGTTGCCTCAGTTGGTTTTGTCACTTGTGCTTTTGAGGGCTTGGTTGGTGATGTGGGTTTTGTAGGTGAGGCTTCTGTGGTTTTGCTTAGATGTTTTCTTTTGTGAGCAATGGTTTTGGTTCTGGTTTTGGGTGTGGGAGATGGTATCTTGGTTTCTTTTGGTGTTGGAGAGGGGAGTTCTTCTGGTGATTTTGGTTTTGGTGATTGGGATGGTTGATCTTCTTCGGAGGATGTTAGGATTTGGAATATTTCTCGGGTTGGCACATCTTTTCCGAATACAGAAGTTGTGTCCACAGAGGTGGGTGTTGCCTCTGTGGACTTCTGTTGTTGATCTTGATTAGTTTCAGGTACTTGAGTTGTTATTGGGTTTTCTTCAGAGGGTATTTCCACAGAGGTGGTTGTTGCCTTTGTGGTCTGTTGTTGGTTTCCTCCTTGGGTTTGAGTTGGGGGAACTTGGTTTAGCGGTTCTGCTGATATTGGTGGTTCTGGTAGACCTTTGCTTGCAGCTTTCTCCCTTGGTTTCTCCCCCTCAGGATGATCTGATGAATCATCAGAGTCATCATCAGAGTCATCCTGACCCTTATCTTTCGTACCTTCTGCTATGCAAGACACTTCTGGCTTTTTGGGCGGTGTGGCACCTGCAGCGATCATCTTTGCACATAGGTTGTCACAAAGGCCAAGTAGGGCATGGACCTCTGCCTCTGTGTTGAAGCGCATTTTGCCGACGCTCTTTCTGAAGTCCTTTACATAATTTGCGTTAGCAGCAGTGAAGGCTGTGATGAGCTCTGTGACCTGGTTGATTACCCCTTGACCGAGTTCTGTGAGCTGAGCTCTGGTCATATAGTCAGAGGGTTTCATGGCCAGAGTTTCCCTTGTAGTTTTCTCCTGAACTTGCTCGAGGGCCTTCTTCATATCTTCTGGTGTAAGTGGCGCAGAAGTTGGCGTTTGAGCTGTCTTCAGTTGTTCAAGTAGGCTTTCACAGAGCTTTGGAAAGCCGAGGAAGTAGCTTTCTCGAAGGTAGCAGCAGCAGAGGTGGCAGAGGTTGTAGCAGTTGACTTCATCTGGGCTAGGGCATTTTTGCACATCTGTGGACAGATTGTCCATTTTGGTGTTTATATTGGTAATGGCCCTTGTGGTAACATCTGCAAAAGAATCAAAAGAGCTTTTCAACTCTTTCAATGTATTGTCCACAGAGGTGATGTTGGTCCCGAAAGGCTTAAACAAGTTTGTAGAAGGGGGGGGGGGGGTTGAATACAAACACACTATTTTACTTTTCTAAATTGTTTATTGATAAATCATTAACAATTTACAGCTTGTTGCGGAAACAAGATTAAGGATAAACCTAAATCTAAACAAGTTGGAACACTAAGGTTTTCTTGCACTAAGAAAGATAAGGAGATTACTAATAAAATCCTATCTTGAGAGATTTGAACTTGTCCAGAGTTAGCAAGTTACTTCAAATGAAGTGAGTTCATCTCTTTATATACTGCATGCATTTAATGCAATTCTGTATACACTTTACACGTGTCATCAGCGGATTGGTTGCATGTCATTGACCTTTGTTGACAACCTTAGTAGCCGCATGAATGAACAGTGTAGTATCAGAGTGGTTGTACGATTTCAGATTTTCGGAGGTTCTTTTCTGACATTTCGTACGGTGGCGTGCAAGGGAGGTTAAGACAAAAGTACTTTGTACGGAGGACTTCATGATCAGCTTTCGTTGATTCAGCGATTATCATTTACTATTCAGCAGATGATAAAGTTCAGCGATAGCTGAAGTCTTGTACTTGATACTTCACGTTGAGTGGACAAATCTGAGTCTTCGCTGATCCGCATCAGTTCATTAGGAGACTTGTCGCTGGTTCTTGAGCTTGATCTTCGACTTCAGCGTAGAACCTTTGTTGACGTGAATCTTGTCTTCAGGGATCATAAGTAAACAACTAACTTATCAGCGATCACCATAAGGACTGAACAGACTCAGCGATATGGTGAACAGTGTTCGCTGAATGTTTAATCTAAAAGTGCGAGAGTTCCTATCAGCAGTACTGTAAGATCTTAGTACTTATCAGCGATAGTGAAACTCTGATACATATTGTTTACTTACAATTTTCACTAAGTATTTAAGATAGGGTCATTATCAAATCACTGAGGGTTTGGATCAACAATCTCCCCCTATTTGATTATGACATAGCAACAGAGAAAATTGCTATTTAATGAA
Organism: Saussurea involucrata; assembly: GCA_033807775.1. Lineage (NCBI taxonomy): Eukaryota > Viridiplantae > Streptophyta > Magnoliopsida > Asterales > Asteraceae > Saussurea > Saussurea involucrata. The sequence continues at coordinate 79,419,845 of CM066327.1, forward strand.
AACATAAGGATAAAAAGAACTCATAAAATATTTGTCCCTTTTACTGTTTTCTGGGATCTTTTCAGTACTGATGGAGTAAAGTACATTCGCTGAAATCTTTCTTTAAATCTTTGAATCAGGTTACAATATGGATAAGAAAGATTACAAGTACAAGCGAAATAAATTACAAGTACTAAAGGATGACTGATACAATAGAGAAAAAATGGTGATTGTTGTCAGCCTTCAAAGGGTTCTTCCTTAATGAGAAGTTCATCAAGGGTTGTCTTTTCAGTTGGAATCATCCAGTCAGGAACCTTTTCTCCTTTATTCTTTAGCTTCAGAGCAGCTTCAAAAATCAAGGGTTTTAGGTGTCGTGCCTGAATGTCTTTTCTGAAGTCGCACCAGTAGATGAGATCTTTGAGCTGTTCGATTGGAGTGATTGGAAGCTCAGCGATCCGTTGAAAGCATTTACGTCCGTCGTAGTCAAGAAAGAATATTCCATAAGGATTACTGATGACTTTACCAGGGACGAAAAGTTCACATGGTGGCAAAGAGACGTCAAGGGCAGATAGATCAGGATCAGGACCAAGTACTTCAGCGCGAGAGAAACCAATTCCAGTTTCATTTCGTATGACAGGACCTGAGTTTGAATCTTGACGTTTCTTCCTTGGAGAGTCCTTTTTTCTTTTCGGCTTTAGATCAGGAACAGGAGGAATATCCACACAAGAAGATATCAAATCGATCTGTCTGTTTATCAGCTTTTCGAAATGATGCTTGTACTTAGATTTTGATGGTTGGATAGCTAACCTCATCTCCAGCCATTCAGAGAGACCATACCTTTTTACAGTGTCAGCACGAAAGGTTTCAGATGAGTCATCTTCTCTGAACAGTTTGATGTCAACAATAGGTACTCCGATGGAGGTTCTTCCAGAGATGAATACCTTGTTGATCTTCGCTGGACGATATCTGAAGTGGATTTTCTCTTTACACCAGATCAGGGTGGTCTGAGAAACTTCAGCTTTCTTTTCCACGATCTTCTGGGCTTGTTCCCAAAGCTTTCGTTGGATTTGAATGGGAATACGCTTCAGCTTGGGGTCTTTGACAGATTCTTGAGTGAGCTTGATGGCGTATTCTCTGTCTTTATCTTCAGCTTCCTTCCTTTCAGCGATGAGGCGTTCAGCTCTGAGATGATCCTGGTATTCAGCTTTTGAAATTCTGAACTTAGGAGGAACTGAAGGTAGTTGATCGCGCCTTAGGATGATTCGCTGATCCTCGAATCGCTTTATCATTTCTTCTCTCCTCTTTTGATCTTCTTCACTCAGTCTTTGAGGAACTGAGGAAGGTCTGTTTCTGTGCGAGAGAGGTTGTTCTTCCGGTTCATCAGTCTCAGAGATTAAATCTAAGACTGGGATTATGTCTTCAGCGGTAGCTGGAATTATTGGTGAAGTCGCAATAGAAGATCTTTCAGCGATATCCTCAAACAGGGGAGAGGACTAGCTGAAACGCAGCGATCTTACAAATAAGAACTGGGTAGAAGAGCTTGGGTAGAAAAGATAGAAAAAAAATGTGGATGTGTATGGTGTTTGTGGAATGGATAACTGATTTTTCAGAGATGATCAGGGAAGGAAAAATAAGTTTAGTGTACCTGACAAATCGGCTTTGCAAGTAGGATCGCCAGATTATCATCTTCAGCGATGCCTTTGTCTTTGCTTTTCTCAGCGCCAGAGGCTGAGTGCTTTGTCTTTGTCTTCTCCCCTGAAGGTTCTTTTATTGAAATACCTTTAAGAGCTTTGGTTCGAGGAGCAGGTTTGACAACAAAGAAATCATCGTCATCTTCATCATCATCATCATCATCGTTCCTTGGAGAGGAGGATGGTTCAGCTTCAGGGATGTCGAAGTCTTCGTCTTCTTCTGCTTCGGATTCCTCAGCATCTTCATCGAGTTTCTCCCCCTCAGATACAGAGGCGAGGTTCTCGGTTCCCTCAGGGTTTTCATCTCCCTGAGGTCCAGTAATCCGATCTTCATTACCCTCTCCCCTGATAGATTCATCATGGGAAAGGTCTTCAGCGCTCTTATTTTGATCTTCAGTGCTCTTCTCCTGTTCAGCGCTCTTCTCCCCCTCTTTCTCATGATGGGCGGGGGAGGAATGGGTAGATTCAGCATTGGTGTTGTCTCTGTCTTCTGGGCCAGAGACTTTCACACAACCTTCAAGCTTAGCTATTCTTTCTTCTAGGCCAGAAATAGCAGGCGTGATTTTCTTCAGCTCTTGGCGATCCTCTGCGGTGAATGAGTCCAGAACAGGTGCAGGGGCCGGAGCAGGAGCTGGATTATTTGCGTTGTTCACCAGCGTCTCGATCATTGTCTTGACAGAACTAAGATCGGTCTTCACTGAGCCCAAGTCGGTCTTGACCACTGACATATCACCTTCGAGTGTACCAACCGATTTCTTCAGCGTTGTAACCTCGCTGGAAATGGTGGAAACTGATGATTTGAGGTTGGTGTAGTCAGTGTAGATGTCGGAGAGCACTTTGGCAAAGTCGGCGAGAGTTTTATCAAGGTCTTTGATGTCATCAGAGGAGGCCTTCTTTTCCACCACAGTAGTCAGCTTCGTCAGATTCTCTCCAGCGTTTGTTACAGCTGTAGAGTTATTTGATAGACCGGTGGTGAGATCCGTAAGTTTCATCTCCATAGACTGGTTGATGTCTCCCAAAAAAAGGACCTGTAACATATAAGTACTTGTGAACAAAGGAAAGCTCAGAAGTTTCAGGTTTAGTTACAGTGTTTAAGGTGGGATCTGTACCTGCAGGAGCGTTGACGAACTCATCAAAGTTTCGAGTCCCTCCATAGTGTTCCATATCTCCCTCAAAAGTTCCGTGAGGGATGGAGATCTCTGCAGGTCCTTTCTTCGTCATTCGCTGAGAAGCTTCAACGGCTTCTTGAATGATGGCATCTCCAGTTTTGACTGGAGGAGTGTCCAAAGAAGTAGAGGGAGGAGCGAAGGATAAGAATTGGGGTTGGGTTTCAAGTTCAGCGTTGGATTCGCTGAGAAGTACTTCATCAGTCTTTTGAGAGACTGACGAAGGTTGGGTAGATTCCAAAGTTCTAACCTCAGCGTTTAAGGACGCTGAAGTAGGTTTAGAAGGGATGGCTTGAATTGGTGTGGCAGAGCGTACCACGGAACTTTCCTTCAGCTCTTCAGAATGAGCTGAGGAGTCTTCAGCATGCAATTGCTGGGGTTGCTCCTTGGTTTTCTTGATCCTTTTGGAATCAAGAGGGGTAAGAGATTGTTTCCTTTTCTTAGAAGGAATGGATTTTGTGGCCGGGGTATCAGCGATGGGTATTGTCGCTGAAGGAGCCACAGAAAGCGGAGAATTTAGAAGAGTGAGAAGAGTAGAGAAACGTACCTCGTTGGCGACAGGCTTGAAGTCGAGAACTTTAGGGCCAATCTGAGAGAGTTTCAGATCACCCTCTTCAGGATAGCTGTCCTTCAGGCCATATTGAAAGATGGCGCTGATGAATCGCGGGTAAGGAACCCATGCTGGTCGGTCAACGGCAGAATCAACACGTTGAATGAGGTCTTCATAGATGATGGAGGCCCAGTCAATGTTGAGACCTTTCAGCAGTGCGTAACCCATGGCCTGCTGAGGTTGAGCGGCTTGATCAGAAGATCCGGATTTCGCTGTCATGCAGCTGATCAGGTGAGCGAAGATGAAGTTCATCTCGCTGGGCATCTTGGATTTCTTTATCAGCGTCAGCTTCTTCTCAGGTAGCTTGTCTCTTCCAGTCTCCCAGATATAACCCATCGCATCAAGGAAAGCAATGATTTCTTCCCTGTCAGCGTGCTTCTTGTGGTCAGGAAATGGAATGAAAGGATTTTCTGAGGTAGCGTTAGGGAATTTCAGAGCTTTGCGGATTATTGCGGGGGTTATCTTGATGGTGCCATACTCAGTATCGCTGAGTATGCAGTCGATGGTTTTAGATGGATCTTTGGCTGAGGGTAGGTTGGTGTGTCTGGCAGAGTACCAGAATTGGGATAATAGACGCTGACTGGCAGGAGGTGTGATTGTCAGTGCTGTGTATATGGGGCTATTCTTCAAAAAATTTACAGCGTCGTCTAGATGGGATACCTGCTTCCGAGGAGGAAACTCGAGAAGCGCTGAAAGGTTGTTTGCCTTTGTCCAGTCTAGTTGATCTAGCTCAAACTTAACCTGAGGAGCTTTGGTGATTTCCAGTTCCTCAGAATCAGCGGAGATGGACTCAGCGGTAACATTCAGCTTTGAAGTTGCCATTTCACTGTATTATCAGTTCAACCAAAGATGTTAACAAATAAGAAATATCTTAATGTGGAAAGAAAATTTCCATTAAGATTTTTCGAATTTTGTCCATTTCATTCAGACAAAAAAAAAGTCTTAATGAAGATTAGGGTTTTTCTTGTTTTAAAAAAAAAACGAATATAACACCTATAAGCCTTGTATTCCAGTTTAAAAAAAATGGATACGAAAGAAGAACAAGTTTAAGATTTTAGATTTAAAACTTGAAGAACAACCATGAAATGGTTGTGTTTATAAAACCATGAAAGAAAATGATTTTATTTTTGAGTTCTTTTGTTTGATCTTGTGTAAAACAATGATAAGATCGAAAACAAGTTATTTGCATTTTATAATAGATAAGAACATATTAACCTTGAGTTTGATGAAGAAGATGATGAACAGTTCTTGAAGATTGAGAGCACAAAATGCAACAGTGTTCTTTTCTTGCGGAGAAAGATTGACTCGCATAAAAGACAAATATAAACTTTGAGAGAGTTTATATAGGAAGAGAGTAGAGAGAGAAAAACTTGAGCGGGAAAGTTTTTCATCATGACACGGACACGTGTTTGCATTTGATTGGATAGACAACGAAACGTGCAAACGTGTGTCAGAAAAAGAGCGTGCCTGGTGTTATCCGTTGCAATGACGTCACAACTGTCCTTTCACATTCTTTCGTTGTCTCTGAGGTTTTGAAAGAAAAACTCAGGGACTCTTTGGAAAATATGAAGCACTGAATAGAAATATCAGTGAGGGTTTTAAGAAATTTCAAAATATTATTCAGCGATGAAAGAATTTGAAATCTTGCATTTTCATGCGTTTTGTCAGAGAAAACATACCTTGATATCAGTTTAACCCAATTTATTCAGAGAGAAGATGATGAAATGGATTGTACAAGTTTATTTTATCCAGAGCCTATACAAGAATGTATAAACGTATTGCTGATTAAATGTGAACCGCTGAAGATTTATCCTTCAAAGTTCAGCATTCCAAGCTCGCTGATGAGAAAGTTGAATCTTGTCTCATCAAGAGGTTTGGTAAACAAATCAGCTAACTGATAATCAGTTGGGATAAAATGAAGTTCTATATCACCATTCATCACATGATATCTGATAAAATGATATCTGATTTCTATGTGTTTTGTCTTTGAGTGTAGCACTGGATTGTTTGCTATAGCGATGGCACTTGTGCTGTCGCAATAGATTGGAATTTTGGAGAGCTGAAGATCATAGTCTAGTAGTTGATTTCTCATCCACAAGACTTGAGAACAGCAGCTTCCAGCGGCTACATACTCAGCTTCAGCTGTGGAAGTGGACACCGAGTTTTGCTTCTTACTTGTCCAACTTACCAGCTTTCCACCCAGGAGCTGACATCCTCCTGTGGTGCTTTTCCTATCCATTTTGCAACCTGCAAAATCACTGTCTGAATAGGCGGTTAGATCGAATCCTGAATCTTTGGGATACCAAAGACCTAGATTCGCTGTACCCTTAAGATATCGAAAGATTCGCTTTACAGCTTTCATATGAGATATCTTAGGTTCAGCTTGATATCGTGCGCACAGACATGTTGCAAACATAATATCGGGTCGGCTAGCTGTAAGATACAGTAGTGAGCCGATCATCCCACGGTACAGCGTGACATTGACAGGAACACCCTTTGTGTCCTTATCAAGTATCAGCGGTGGTGCCATAGGGGTTTTCATAGCTGAACTTTCAGTTAAGTCGAATTTTTTCAGCATATCTTTAACATACTTTCCCTGATTTATAAAAGTTCCTTTTTCAGTTTGCTTAATCTGAAGACCAAGGAAATATGTTAGTTCACCCATCATATTCATTTTATACTCATCTTTCATTCTATCAGCGAAACGAGTACAAAGCTCAGGGTTAGTAGAACCAAATATAATGTCATCAACATATATTTGAACTAAAATGATATGACCTTTTATTTTTCTAAAAAACAAAGTTTTGTCAATCTTACCTCTCTCAAATTTTTCAAGGTGGAGATACGTAGAAAGAGTGTCATACCATGCACGAGGAGCTTGCTTCAAGCCATAAAGTGCCTTATCCAGCTTATAAACATAACCTGGACGCTTAGGATCTGAGAATCCTGGAGGTTGTTCCACATAAACTTCTTCATTCAGCTTTCCATTTAGAAACGCTGACTTAACATCCATTTGATGTACAGTGAAGTTTTTGTGTACATCATATGCTAAGAAAAGACGAATAGATTCAAGTCTTGCTACAGGAGCAAAGGTTTCGTCATAATCTATACCTTCCTCTTGTCTGTATCCCTGAGCAACAAGACGAGCTTTGTTGCGAGTTACAGTACCATGTTCGTTCAACTTGTTTCGATAGACCCACTTAGTGCCTATCACTGTTTTGTCAGTTGGTCTCCGAACAAGTTTCCAAACTTTGTTTCTTTCGAATTCAGTCAGCTCTTCTTGCATAGCGCTGACCCAGTTTGGATCACTGAGGGCATCATCTATTTTCTTTGGTTCAGTTAGAGAAATAAAGTTAACAAATAAACAAATATTACCTGCACTTCTACGAGTCTGAATACCAGCGTTGGGATCACCAAGAATTTGATCGATTGGGTGATTTACAGTCCATCGCTGAGCCGGAGCATGCGTCGCTGACTCAGTCTGAACTGGAGAAACTGAAGATGAGGCTTCAGCTACTTCTGGATAATCAGCTAAGAGAGGAATGCTTGCATTTGTCACTTCATTCACTGATTGCTGAGAAATAGATGGAATTTCTGAGACATTTGGATCAACTGCGGGTATAGTATTTATAGGAACAGCTGAGACCCAAGATGTTTCATCTTCACTATTCTGCATATTGGGAATGATAGTAGGACCATCATTTTCAGTTGTATGAGTATGAGTAGTGGGAACATCTTCTGAATCACAAAGATGAGAAAACATCCATTGATTCAGTTCTTCTGTATCAGCGTTCGGTTTAGAATTCGCTGAACGGGATTCGTCAAACGTGACGTGAATAGTTTCTTCTACAGTTTGTCTTCTTCGGTTGAAGACTCTGAAGGCTTTGGAAACTGAGGAGTATCCAAGAAAGATTCCATCATCAGCCTTAGGATCAAACTTTCCAAGGGCATCTCTGTTGTTCAGTATAAAACACTGACAACCAAAGATGTGAAGAAAGCTGATTGAAGGCTTTCTCCCATGAAACAGTTCATAGGCTGTCTTTTTGAATCTTTTGACTATCAGCGACCTGTTTTGCGTAAAACAAGCCGTGTTGACAGCTTCTGCCCAAAACTGAGTAGGCAGGTGAGAATCGCTGAGCATTGAACGTGCAGCTTCAATAATTGTTCTATTTCTTCTTTCAGCGACTCCGTTTTGTTGTGGTGTTCTCACTGACGAAAAGTTGTGAGAAATACCCTTGCTCTCAAGGAAGGAATCAAGAGAACTGTTTTTGAATTCAGTTCCATGATCACTCCTTATTGAGCGAACAGTCATATTGTTCAGAGTTTCCATCTTCCGAACAAAGGTGATGAGTTCTTCAGGGGTGTCACTCTTAGAACGGAGAAACATTACCCATGTATAACGAGAGAATTCATCAACTATAACCAGCGTATATTTCTTTCCAGCGATGGATTGCTTGTTAACGGGGCCAAACAAATCCATATGGAGTAGTTGAAGAGGAGATGACACTGAGGAAACTTGCTTGGACTTAAAGCTTGCCTTGGTCTGCTTCCCTTTTTCACACGCTGAACATAAGGATTCTTTGGCGTATGAATGTTGAGGTAGACCAGTGACTAACTCTTTGGATGAAAGAGTATTCAGTGTCTTGAAGTTGAGATGTGAAAGCCTCTTGTGCCATAGCCAGTTGACATCAGAAGATGCCTTTGAGAAGAAACAGGAGTTCTCAGTGGTTGTTGAGTCCATGTTTATAACGTAAACATTTTCCAAACGATAACCGCTGAGAGCTATCTTCTCCTTTTTGTCAGAGACAAAGCAGGATTCCTTGGTGAAAATCACTTTGTTATCCATGTCGCAAAGCTGACTGATGCTCAGAAGATTATGCTTCAGCCCTTCAACATATGCGACTCTTCTGAAGGATGTTGTACCATTTGAAAGTACACCATACCCTCGGGTGTGTCCTTTTCCATTTCCACCGAAAGTCACAGAGGGACCCTTCTCTTCCTTGTATTCAGCGAGCAGGCTTTTCTTTCCAGTCATGTGTCTAGAGCATCCGCTATCGAGATACCAGATACCCTTCTTAACCTGCAATACAAAGGAAGATTAGTTTTGCTTGGGTACCCACTTCACCATGTATACGCGTTTGTCAGTGGAAGTGGTTGGAATGGGTTCAGCAGTCTTCGCAGCATTTGAAGATTCAGCTTTGTCTTTCTTCACTTTGGTCAATTTCTTGACCTCAGCGGTAGGAGTCACCTTGACCTGACTTGCAACTGGTTTGGTCTTCTTTGGTGCTATCTTCACCTTAGCTATCTTATCAGCTTTGGTGGCTGTGGGACACTTACTTGCAATATGATCGGTAAGTCCACAGTGATAACATTTCCTATAACTAAAATTAGTTCTAGGACCACTTGTGTGCTGAGCTTTTAATTTGGAATTAGAAGTGCCAGCACCAAGTACACTATTGGTTTTTGAAATAGGACGAACATTCAGTTCTTCAGATTTCTTACCAAGGATATCTACTCTGAGTCTAGGAGTAGGTCGCTGAACTGATCCAGAGGTCTGATTTCTAGAACCAGATAAATGAATCACTAAGGCTTTGGAAGCATTCAGCTTAGGTACTAAAGTACCCTTCTGAGGATTTTGATAAATTACAATTCCTTTACCTTTATCTTTATAGACAGAGGTAGGTTTTGAATAAACCATTTTCTCCTTACCTTTTGAGGAGGTAGGAGTTTCCTCAGGGATTGGTGTAATCGACGAGGAGTACTGAGATGAAGAAGTGTCAGCTACTGAGGATACGAACGTTCCAAATTTAAGCATTGAACGTTCAGTGGTTGGTATTGGAGTATCATATTTATAACCCAGACCACGTTTATCACTCAGAGGAATCTGAGCCTTAATTATCTCAGTGATCTTTGTTGAAGAGTTACACCATCCTTCAACAGTAGCTTGTTCAGCTTTTAATGCAGCGATAGCTTCCGCTCGTTCAATTTTGACTAGCTGATTTAAATGGACTTGATCTTTAAAATCTTCTTCAAATTTAGAAAGCTTTTCTATTTGAAGGTGGCAATTTTTAAGCTTTTCAGCGAGATCAAGATTTTGGTTTTCAACCACAGCTTTGCCGTTCATGGCTTCGTATAAACTTCTAGTCAGTAGTTCGATTTTACGGAGACTATCAGCTTCATCAATATTTACAATATTGGTAAAGAAGGAGGGTGATACCTGAATGGCAGATGTTGAAGTGGAGGGAATGTCTGAACTTTCTTCCTCTTCTTCAATCTTGGCCATGAGACATTGATTTGCTTCATCATCTTCAGAATCAGATGATGAGGCTTCTTCATCAGAAGCAGCCCAATCATAGTCAGCCATCAGGCCTTTTCCTTTCTTCTTAAAGCTTTTCAGCTTTGCATACTTTTCTTTCAGCTTTTGATACCTGTCATCTCTATACCTGGGGTTAGAGGATTCTTTAGGAAAAGTTGAGATTATCATCCTATCGTTCCATAGATTTAAACTATCTTTGGAGAATTTAGGGGATTGTGCAAAAAAACCATTGTCTACATAATTTGTGTTTGTGTTTGAGTTGGCCATTTTCAGATAATAGCAAGGAAGAGAAATATCTTAGATTAGATCTTGTTTATGAGATTAAACAAATCTGCTCTGATACCACTTGTTGGTCCCGAAAGGCTTAAACAAGTTTGTAGAAGGGGGGGGGGGGTTGAATACAAACACACTATTTTACTTTTCTAAATTGTTTATTGATAAATCATTAACAATTTACAGCTTGTTGCGGAAACAAGATTAAGGATAAACCTAAATCTAAACAAGTTGGAACACTAAGGTTTTCTTGCACTAAGAAAGATAAGGAGATTACTAATAAAATCCTATCTTGAGAGATTTGAACTTGTCCAGAGTTAGCAAGTTACTTCAAATGAAGTGAGTTCATCTCTTTATATACTGCATGCATTTAATGCAATTCTGTATACACTTTACACGTGTCATCAGCGGATTGGTTGCATGTCATTGACCTTTGTTGACAACCTTAGTAGCCGCATGAATGAACAGTGTAGTATCAGAGTGGTTGTACGATTTCAGATTTTCGGAGGTTCTTTTCTGACATTTCGTACGGTGGCGTGCAAGGGAGGTTAAGACAAAAGTACTTTGTACGGAGGACTTCATGATCAGCTTTCGTTGATTCAGCGATTATCATTTACTATTCAGCAGATGATAAAGTTCAGCGATAGCTGAAGTCTTGTACTTGATACTTCACGTTGAGTGGACAAATCTGAGTCTTCGCTGATCCGCATCAGTTCATTAGGAGACTTGTCGCTGGTTCTTGAGCTTGATCTTCGACTTCAGCGTAGAACCTTTGTTGACGTGAATCTTGTCTTCAGGGATCATAAGTAAACAACTAACTTATCAGCGATCACCATAAGGACTGAACAGACTCAGCTATATGGTGAACAGTGTTCGCTGAATGTTTAATCTAAAAGTGCGAGAGTTCCTATCAGCAGTACTGTAAGATCTTAGTACTTATCAGCGATAGTGAAACTCTGATACATATTGTTTACTTACAATTTTCACTAAGTATTTAAGATAGGGTCATTATCAAATCACTGAGGGTTTGGATCAACAGGTGACAAGGGTTTGGAACTCATCCCTTGATACATGTGGTCTTGGTGTAACCTCTGGGGGAACACATTCTTCCCCAGAGTGAGTCCTGTTCCTTGGACACCTTTTTTCGCCCTTGTTTGTACGTTGAGGGCGGAAGGATTTCCTTCTGATCCTTGAGTAGAGGTTTTTGAGGCCTCATTCTCTACAGAAGTTCTGATAAGAACATTGTCTTGATCCACTCCAGAGGTGGGTACAAGAGTATCCTTATGTTGACTCGGAGACTTGTCGAGAGTCTCTCCGTCTTTGTGCACTCTAAGCTCCTCTGAAGAGCCTATTGGACCTAAGTGTGTGTGCGTGTCAGAGGAAACGAATTCCTCTATAGGGATTTCTGTTGTGATTAGGGGCGATGGATCACGAACTAAGGGTAAGTCCTTTTGAGAGGACTCCCCTGGAATGGTTTCCCCGGCTATTAGTGGCACAGAGGTGGAAGGAAGTTCCTCTGCCCGGTCAGTTTGGGGTGGGTTCGAGCTGTGCAGCTCTTTTTCAATATTACCTTCTGCCACTAGACTGGCGGTAATAGAAATGTGGGTTGCACTGGGAGTTGGTTGTGGTTGTGTGCCTCTTCTATTCCAGGCATCAGTTCTGGATTCTTTCTCTGTTGGGCATCCTATCACTTCTTCACCATCAATTGTCTCAGCCTCCTTTTCTACTCTATGGCTCAGGACTTCTGTTCTTGCTTCTGGTCTTTTTCCCAGAGAGTCAAAGTAGGGATGAGTCCCAACCAATTGTTGTACATGGGGTTGGTATGAGGACAAATGCCTACGATCAGGGTGTTGGTTTCCTTGGTTTACCTCTTCTTCATCAGAATCCACTTCTGAGACTATGATTGGTGGGGTTTTGGTGGTAGCTTTAGCCAGATCTTCTGGGCTTGCTCTTAGCACATCAAATCCGGGTTGGGTGAAGGGGTTCTGTAGTACTTCTGGAGTCTTAGACTGAATATTCTATGGGGTTTGGTCATCATCATCCAAGTCAGAAGAGATTCTGAAGTCTGGTGCTTCTGTTGAATGATGAGATAGGGCTTCTGCGGTCCATCCAGAAGGGTCTAAAGAGTGTGCAATCCCAGGTTGTTGGAGGAAGACAGAAAAATCACCCTGATCTTCTGCATAGTTGATAGGTGAAGGGGATTGCAGAGGTTGCTCATGGGTTTCTTCGAGCATATCAGCTTCCTCTGCGATGGATTGCAGAGGAGTGTGGGGTTTCTTGGATTTCTTCTTGCTCCTCATTTTCTTTGGTTTGGGGGCACCCTCCTCAGAAGACTTATGTTTTCTCTTCTTTTTGTCTTTTGGAGGAGGGGGAGGTTCAGAAGATCCAACTTGTGTTGCAAGAGGAGGGGATTTTTGAGTTTGAACAGCACTGGTAGAGGTTCCCTCTGTCGTTTTCCTTTTCTTGTGAGCTTTCTTCTTCTTCTTGGCAGAGGTTTTGGTCTTGGACGCAAGGGAGAGAATTGTATTTCTCAGAGCATGAAAGTTCTCTTGTACTTTTTGATGCTTAGCCAAGGCCACTGCCCATTCTTCATTTGTCATCCGCTCAACTACATGATCTCCTATAGAGGCTCCTAGACGCGGGGGTGTCATATGACTCGGTTTTGGAGTCCTATGATCGCGTATGTATTCTAACCTAAGGGTCTCGTCTGTAGCATATCCCATAAGCTTGGTTGACAGAGGTCTGCAGAATGGGTATTTGTCTTCGTGCTCTGTTGGGGAGTTCTTTGTCATGGCATACATTCTGGCCGTTGGTCCCTCCATTGGCCATTTTTGTAGAAGGAGCAGAGGTTCTAGAAGTACACCCAAAATACGCTGATATTGCAGAGGAGGTAGAGCTTCTGCAGAGCGTCCTTTGGCCTTTTGGGAGGATATTCTGCGGTCGATGGTGTTAACCATTTCTTGCATCATGAGGGTGGCGTAGTCCAGAGGAAGGTCGTAGTACACTCCGTACATAATGGCCAAGATTTGATGAGAAGTGTGGTCTGGACTGCCCACTTTTCCCGTTAGGCATCTGTTGAGAATGGAGAAGAGGGTATTCCACATAGGGGGAAGTCGATTTCTTCTGAAATCATTCCTTTTTCTTAGGGTTGTGTTGTACCCTAACATCTCAACAAACCTGCAAAGCTCTGTGTCTGTGGGTTCCTCTGCGTATGCCTTTATCCCTATAAGACCTCTTGTTGGTAGACTGAACTCAAGTGAGAACATGGTTCTGTTGAACTTGAGTTCAAGGTGCTCAGATTTGTCTGGTTTGGAGATGTAGCCCTTTATCTGTCTATCTTCTGGGTCAAATCTGCTGCTTTGGCAGAATTGATTGAGATATCTGGCAGGGATTTTGTTGACAGTTTTGGTTAGTAGGGGGTTGAGGTAATGTTTTTCCAGAATGTGAAGAAGAATGGCATGTTCTTCCCCAAAAGCGGTTTTGGAGGGAACCAGGTATTGGTTGTTGGGTTTTAAGGGGAGAACACGTTCAAAGTGTTCATGTGCGATGAAGTTTTGAAGATGGGTTGTCGGAGCAAAATCTGCTGTGTCTCTGGAGTTGTCCTGTTGTAGATTTCTGGCTATTTCTGGGTTCTGAGAATGCTCAGAATGGGATGGGGAGTTCATCGGAGCGTTGGAGGTGGATGCCATTGCGATAATCTTTGAAGAAAGAGTAGAAAATAGATGTTGCAGGTTATTGCTAGGTTCGCCGGAGAAGACGATGGAGATAAATTCGTAAAAGGTTTAAGAAAGAATGGGAACAGGGTTATATAGTGAGGGTGGAAACGGATAGAATTCCGTGGTAAAAGTGAATTCAATAAACATTTGGGGTCCGCACTCGAGTTTTACAGCACGAGGAAACGTTTCAGAAGGATCGTGTGGCATGCACATCCAATAAAAATCTGCCACGTTGGATGTGTCAGAGCACGATTAGACGTCGTGCGTGGCTCATTAATGCTTGGCGCATGGGCATTTCTTCTGTGTGGAGTCTGTCACTCGCGGTAAATAACTCCCTTTTACAGAATTTCCATAAAGAGTAAAGATCCAGAATCAACAGAGGCTTTGTAGTGGAGTGAGCTCTGTGATTCTGAAACCTACCTTTATTGTCTCTTCTGTGCTTGCACCTTTATAAACAATGTTTGAATAATCATTGGAGAGGATCGATAGAACTTTAGTGCAAAATTTGCATTTACAGAGGCTTTGAGGCTCTGTCAAAGCCAGCAGAGGCTCTATGAGTGAAAATTTCTCATAACTAAATATTCATGAAACATTTTGATCATCCAGAGTTTTAATTGTTTTAAACATTGTTTTTAGAATATATTTGGAAATTTGTGTCCTAGAAAACTGTTTTGAAAAAGATTTTGTGCGAGACATACTTTCTTTGATTGTCTAGGTTGGGCGACAGAGACTCTGTGGTGGAGTGAGCTCTTTGCCCATAAGACTTTCTTCCAGTATCTCTGTGTGTACATTTGTACGTGCGAATCCTTAAGGAAGACATTTGATGATGATCGATAGAGTTCCAGTATGGAATTTTGCAGTCATATAGGATCCGGCTTACAGAGGCTCCGTTGAGCTCAGCAGAGGCTCTATGACCTTAAATTTCTCATAACGGAAGGCTCGAAAATCTTTTTGATCATTACTTGTTTGGAATGTCTTAAACAATGTTTCTAGGACGTATTTGGAAATTGATGTCCTAGAAAATTGTTTTTCAGAAAGGATTTATACGAGATACTTACCTTTTGGCTCTCCCTTGTTCGGCAAAGACCTTCACTTCTGTGAATTTGGTTGATGACATCTCTTCTTTGGCTCCCCCTTGAATGATCAACCTCTGTAGATCAGTTCAAGGTTTCCTTCTGCTCCCCCTTGACCTATGCTTGGATCAAATGAGATAAGTAGTGCACAAAACATAGGTCAAGGTTATCAGAGGTTCTGTGGAGATTGTCATACTCTGAGCAATCCCACAGAAGCTGTGTTGGTTACACAACTTTTGATGATTAAGAATTTACATACAGAAGAGTTTAAATATATACATATTTACAAGAAGATTAAATCTTGCTTACAGAGGATTCAACACATTTTAATCATTCCCAACTTACCCACCAAGAAAATGAATCTTTTCTCATCAAGTGCCTTGGTGAATTAGTCTGCAAGCTGGTATTCAGTGGACACAAAGTGCATTTCTATTGTGCCATGTTCAACATGATGCTTCAGAAAGTGGTAACGGATATCGATATGCTTTGTTTTTTAGTGCTGAACTGGATTGGCAGAGATGGCTATGGCACTTTTTGAATCACAAAAGATGGGTATTTTGTATATGTTGTGGCCATAGTCCTTTAGCTGAGTTTTCATCCATAGAACTTGGGAGCAACAGCTAGCAGCAGCAACATATTCAGCTTCTGCTGTAGATGTGGACACACAGTTTTGCTTCTTCGAAGTCCAGCTGACTAGTTTACCTCCCAGGAATTGACAGCTCCCAGAGGTGCTTTTTCGATCAAGCTTGCATCCTCCATAATCTGAATCTGTGTATGCCTTAAGACCAAAACCAGAGTTCTTCGGATACCAGAGCCCAAGATTTTTGGTCCCTTTAAGGTATCTGAAGATCCTCTTTACAACGATATAGTGGGATTCCTTTGGGTTAGCTTGATATCTTGCACAGAGGCATGTGGCATACATTATATCAGGCCTACTTGCAGTCAAGTATAACAGACACCCAATCATACCTCTGTAGAGCTTGCACTCTACAGATGTGCCATTTGGATCTGAGAATAATTTATTTCCAATGGCCATTGGGGTATTCATTACAGAGGCATCAGAGAGACTGAATTTTGAAAGTATGTCAGAGACATATTTAGCTTGATTTATAAAAATTCCATCTGATGATTGTTTTACTTGGAGTCCGAGGAAGAAGTTTAATTCTCCCATCATACTCATTTCAAACTCACTCTGCATGAGTTTTTCAAAATCTTTGCACTGTTGTGCATTTGTAGACCCAAAAATAATGTCATCCACATAAATCTGTACAAGCAGAATCTCATCACCTTTTCGTTTTTAAAACAAAGTAGTATCGGTTGTACCTCTGTCGAATTCATTATTGAGAAGAAAGGTTGAAAGTCTTTCGTACCATGCTCTTGGAGCTTGTTTCAGTCCATACAGAGCTTTGTCGAGGAAGTACACGTATTTTGGGTACTTGGAACTTTCAAACCCTGGTGGCTGCTGGACATATACTTCTTCTTGGATTTCACCATTCAGAAAAGCAGATTTTACATCCATTTGAAAAACTTTGAAACCTCTGTGGGCTGCGAAGGCTAAGAAGATTCTTATTGCTTCGAGCCGTGCGACATGGGCAAAAGTTTCATCGTAATCAATGCCTTCTTCTTGGCGATATCCCTTGGCCACCAATCTCGCTTTGTTTCTAATGACAACCCCATCCCCGTCCTTCTTGTTTCTGAAGACCCATTTATTTCCTATTGCTTGTTTTCCTCGTGGCAGAGGTACTAGGGTCCATACCTTGTTTCTCTCAAACTGTAGAAGCTCTTCTTGCATAGCATCTACCCAGTTTGGATCATCTAGGGCTTCAGATATTCTTTTTGGCTCGATCACACTGATGAAATTTGTAAAGAAACAAAAATTAGCAGTGGCTGATCTTGTCTTGACCTTTTCAGAAGGGTCGCCGATTATAAGGCTTGGAGGATGGCTTTTTGTCCATTATGTTGTTCTTGGAAGATGGTCATTTGAGTCATCAAGATGAACCTCTGTAGTTGCACACTGTGGTTCTGGTGCAACCTCTGTTGAAGATGGTACTTCTGTGCTTGTGCTTGGTTCTTCAGCTTGTGGGAGGATTGGAATAAGAGTTGGAATTTGTAGCTCTGAGGAAGTGGAGACAGAGTCTTCGTTTTCCTCTGGTATTGATTCCTCTGTAGTCGTTGGAGTAGGTATTTCAGGATCCTCTGTGGTTGAGTCCTTGGTTGTGTTATCTTCAGCTTCTGTTCGCTCCCCCTCAGCATGTGCATCTGTATGATTCACAGAAGAGGATGAAGTATTTAATGGACCAGTTAGAGATATACCTGACTCAGTCTGGTTTGCAGAAGATGTTTCTCCAGAGGCTCTGACGGCTCCAGCAGAGGGATCAATATCATCATGGAACATCTCTTCAAATAGAAGATTTAAGTCTTCTTCTCTTGTCTTTGAGATGCCAGAGGATTCCTTCTTTAGACCGAGTTCTGAACTGATTTGTTCAGAAGTCTTTTGAAAGGAATCGTCAAAAGATACATTGATGCTTTCTACAATGGTTCGTGACCGCAGAAGATAAACTCTGTATGCCTTAGAGGTGGCAGAGTATCCAATGAACTTGCCTTCATCTGCTTTTACCTCAAACTTTCCTATTGCTTCTCTATCATTTAAGACAAAGCACTTGCATCCAAATACATGAAAGAACTTGATGTTTGGTCGCCTTTTGTTGATCAAATGATACGGTGTCTTGATGTGCCTCTTTACAATGGTTGATACTGCTTCTGCCCAAAAAGACATTGGTAATCCAGATGCTGTCAGCATAGTTCTTGCAGCCTCCACAAGCGTGCGGTTCTTTCGTTCAACCACGCCATTCTGTTGTGGGGTGCGTGCAGCAGAGAAGTTCTGTGATATGCCTTCTTCTGTAAGATAGGCTTCAATGACAGAGTTTTTTAATTCTGTGCCATTGTCGCTTCTTTGTTTCTGAATCCTGCACTCATACAGAACTTGGATTCTTTTCATTAAATTTATCAGAATGTTTGGAACATCTGATTTTTTTCTGACAAATTCAACCCATGTAAATCTTGAATATTCATCGATCAAGACAAGTATATATCTCTTTCCACCTAGGCTATGTGTAGCGATTGGACCGCAGAGGTCAACATGAAGCATGTACAGAGGCCTAGGGAAAGATACATCAGTCTTGCCTTTATGGGAAGCTCTTTTGAGTTTTCCCATTTCGCAAGCAGAGCACAAATGATCTTTATTAAATTTAATATTTGGCAGACCTTTGACTAGATCAAGTTTAACAAGCTTATTTAGAGTATTAAAGTTTAGGTGGCAGAACCTGTTATGCCATAACCAAGCTTCTTCGCTTTTACAAGCAACAAGGCAGAGCTTGTCTTCCTTGTTCTTGGCACAGAAGTTCATGAGGTAAAGATCGCCTCTTCGTTCGGCTCGCAGAAGTTCGACTCCTGTGTCCTCACCTTGTAGAGAGCAGAAGGTTCTTTTGAACATTACGTCGAAACCCGTATCGCAGAGTTGGCTAACACTGAGAAGATTGTGCTTAAGGCCATCCACATATGCAACTTTGCATACGGTTATATTTTCCTTTTTGATGACTCCGTTGCCTTTTATATACCCCTTTTTGTTGTCACCAAAGGTCACAGATCCTCCGTCGAGTTTATCTTTGTAGGAGGATAGTAGACCTCTGTCGCCAGTCATGTGCCGCGAGCATCCAGAGTCAAGATACCAGATTGGCACATACTGCTTCTGCAAGACAATCAGAGAGTTTTAGGTACCCATATCCAAATGGGTCCAGCTTTGTTAGGGGTCTTCAAGTTTGCCTTAGCATTCTTGGGTTTTGTTTTAGCTTCTTTTGAAGAACCATTTTGTTTCTTCTTACCCTTGAATTTAGTGTTCTTTTTGGGTGCAGAGAGGAAACAGTGTGGACTTGAGAAGTGTTGATTTAATTGATGCATGAGATCAAAGCAATGACAATAATGAATGTGCGAAGAGATTTGCTTGAACTTTTCATTGAAAACATTAAATGAGGGCACAGAGGCATTACATTCTATCCTAACATTTGACTTCCTATTACAAGAAGATCTATGTAGGCTAGATTGTTGTTTGCAAAATCCTTTATTGAGAGCAGCCTTCTGTGGACCCCTTCTGTGGTGAACTTCTGCAGGTTTCACTGTCACAGAAGAAAAAAAATTGTTATTTTCAGCCCATTTACCCTTTTGTTGCCATGTTAGTTTTTCTTTAGTAGGCCTTAAGGGTTTTGAAATTTTTGAACTTGTTGGATTTTGAGAGGACGTTTTCTTTTGTTGTTTGATTTTCTCAAGCTCAAGAGAAGTTTTGGCTTGTATACACATGTCCAAAAAATCTGGACAGATAGGAACTCTTGTGATTTTCTCCTTGGGAGGAATAGTTCTGTTAAGAACTCCAGAGGGTAGTTTAAAATCCTCTGAGTCACAAGGTACTATCTCTGACTTAGAGTCAGTCTCAAATTCGTCAGAGGATGAATCGTCCTCATATACAGAGGTTGAGTCACTTAGTTCTCTTTCGACAGAGGCTGGACTTTTAGAGCATGTGCTATACTCGCTTTCTTCCTTTCTTTCAGGGATATCTTCTAAGTTAACAGAAGTTTTCATAGAGGTTTCCTCAGAGAGATTTTGGCCATTATTGAAAGTACTGGGGCATTCATAAAAGTTGTTTTCACCGATTTCCAATAATTCCTTTTTAGAAATATGAGTCAGTTTTTCTTCTGTTGAAGCAGGCAAGAACTCAAGTGCCTCTGCCGATAGTTTCTTTTCAGAATCTATAGTGCAGACAAAGGCAACCTGGGATTGAGTCTCGGGTTCACCAAACTTAAAGATTCCTATCTGATCTTGTGTTTTCAGATATTTCTTAGGTTTGGAGGCTCTTTTGATAGAGGCTGATGATGGTAGATCTGTGTTTTCAAACCACACATTTACCATCTTCAGAGGTTTCCTTCTGTGAGGTTCACCAGAGACTTTTCTCCTTTTGCTTACAGAGAGTAAATTTGGAAAACCGGGTTTTCTTGTACTTCCAATATGAAATAGAGACGACAGAGACTTGTTTCTTTTGTTTCCGGTATATGGATCTATATCACAGAAGCCAATTCCCCGTCTCCCTATTTGTGTATTAATTTTCTCGTACACCTTATGTGCATCTTGATATTTCTTAATTAACAGATCTCTTCTGAGTAAGTCTTGACAGAGGACTTCTCTTTCCTTTTGAAAATAATGTTTAAGAGCTAGGATATTCATTATGTCGCACTCAACGTCCATAAGTTCTTTAGTTTTTGCTTTTAAGGCTGAGTTAAGTTCAGAAATCTTTTCTTTCAAAGGATTTAGGTGTTTGTTCCAGTTTGTTTCAATTTCTTCCTTTTCTTGAAAGATTTTAGCCTTTTCTTGAGTGAGAAGTCTAGCTTCTCTCTCAAAGAAGGTAAGCTTCTTCTGAACACTTTCTCGGGTCTTTTTAAGTTCTGTGTGTTCAATGTTTAGTTTAAGCAAATCAACTTCTGCTTGATTAGTGTAAGAGTTAGAAGTGGATACCTCACTATCGGAGTCGGAGCTGACCTCTGCCATGCCACAGAACAGGGCGTTCTTCTTTTCTCCTTCGTCAGAGGATGTATCTGACTGCCAGTTTTCTTGATTCACCATGAGTGACTTCTGAGCATAATATTCTGCTTTCTTTTTGTAGAAAGCAGAATCCCTCTGAGGGCGGTTTGATTTGCTCCTGCATTCATTGGCGTAGTGGCTTGGCTTACCACAATTGTAACATCCTTGGTTCTGTGGAGCGTTGCCAGCTTTGTCTTCTGACCTCTGTCGGTCACCACCTCTGTCATTCCTGTCATTCGACCTCTGTTGGTCGACACCTCTGTCGTTCTTGTCATTTGACCCTTCTCTTCCACGATCATCTCTTCCATAGCGTTCATTACCAGGCTTCTTCTGATATCCTCTGCTGAATTCTCTTGTCAAAAGAGCTAACGATTTAGCTATAGAGGCCATAGTTGCCTCCTCTTCTTCCACCACCTCCTCCTCTTCACTATCAACGATCAAGATCTTCTTCTTCTTCTTCTTCTCCTCCTTCTTTTCCTCCACAGCTTTCTCCTTCTTCGGCTTCTCTTTAGCTTCTGTATTCTTACCAACCAGCGCAAGAGGTGCACTGATTTGACTTTTTGCTTGTGCAATCTGAGGCTCTTGGGCTGCCAATGTTCCATAGAGATCTGACAGAGTCCAGGAGTCTAAGTTCTGATTTGTTTGTAGAGACATAGACAACTGGAGCCATTCTTCATTGAGACTCTTTAGGAACATGACATTGTTCTCCTCAGAAGTTATGTGGATTCTGAACTTCTTGCATTTGTTGATTAGAGAGTTGAATCGATCATATGTTGACTGTAGAGATTCTGTCGGCAGAGCTTTGAATGCGTAGTACTCGTTGATACATTGGGCTCTGCGGTTCTTCTGAGTTTTGGCCCCACCCTCCAGTTGTTTTTCCAGTTCCTTCCACAGATCGTATGCAGATTCACACGCATCTAGGGATTGGAAAAGGTCATTGGGTATGGCCATGATCAGAAGTCTCTTAGTTTTCTGAGCAACTTCATATTTTGCCCAATCAGGATCTGACCACTTGTCCTTGGTCTTTGGTTTATCGTGAGCATGGATTTCTGGAGTGTCGCATGTACCAGGTACACGGGGTACTGTGATCATTGGTACGAAAGGAGGATTGTTGATATAGTAGATGAGTTCTTTGTCAGTACCCTGGAAGAAGTGAATCATTCGTATCTTCCATTGAGGGTACTCATCTCTGAGTAGTATGGGTGGCTTGGTTAAAGAACCAGCGGTGAAGAAGTTGTTTGTGTTTGTCATTTTGAAAGGGTTTGAGAAATCAAGAAAATAGGGTATGAACAGTAAACCTTCAGAGTATGAAGTGGAAGTTTCGAACAGTGTTTATAAGCTTAAAAACCTTTAAACAATGCATTAAAATGGAGATTTAACCGAAGAAATAGATTCTGTAAGTTTACCAAAGTCGAAACAGATCGAGAATGGCAGAAAAACAGATGTTGTTTTGAAAGATATGAAAATAGGTTAAAAGTCCAAGTTTCTACCAAAAATCATTGTAAGTGAGGATCTCTTGATATAGAAAATCAAGAACCGCTCTGATACCAATTGTTGGTTCCTGTTTTGCTTAACAATGATGATTCTATCTCATAGTTCAAACAAGATATAATACGGAAGCGTTTTTAACGAACTAATAAGATATAATAAGGTAGAATAACACACAATATCAAATACGTAAAGTGTAAATAACACAGATAAATAGCTCAATAACCCACTGTATATTGATATGAATAGAACACCAAGAACACCGATGATATGACAAGAATTTTGTTCTAATGGTGTGTGTGTTGTGCAAAACTTAATAGAAGAACTCAACATGAGTCTTCTATTTATACTACTTCTAAAGGGGACAAGTTCTGGACAACAAGGACTGAAGGTACAAAGACACTATTCAGGTACTGTTGCAGGTACAACGTTAATTAAATGCGTCGGCTTCTACTAAGGCTAAGACCCATCAGAGTTTGACATGTGGAGTTGTCAGGTCACGCCTTGTACGAATGATCTTCAGGATCTTCGTACAACAGAAATCGTGAGAAGCACGATTGTCCTTGTATAGAGCTCTAGTCTTTTATACCACAGAGGCTCTGTCAAGTGTGACAGAGGCTCTGTGGCCTTGTCCGCATTGAAGAGTCTTCTGATGATTCTTTACTTCGGTCTTCTCGGTTACTCGGCAGAGCCTCTGTCGAAGACTTCTATGCTTCGGTCTTCTCGGTGACTCGACAGAGCCTCTGTCGAAGACTTCTATACTTAGCCTATTTTTCAATACTTCTATAAACAGAAAGATTGGAGCTAACACTCTCTCATCTAAAGAACTAGTCATTGGATTGCCTCAGCATTCATATGCTAAGGAATCTCTCTGCTCAGCGTGTGAAAAAGGAAAACAAACTAAAGCTAGTTTTAAGTCTAAGAAAGTAATATCAGTGACAAACCCTCTTCAACTCCTTCATATGGATTTATTTGGCCCTGTCAATATATAATCCATTGCTGGAAAGAAATATACTCTAGTCATAGTAGATGAATTCTCTCGTTATACCTGGGTAATGTTTCTCCGTGCTAAGAGTGTCACCTCAGAAGAACTCATCTCTTTTGTCAGGAAGATGGAAGTCCTGAACAATATGATTATTCACTCAATAAGAAGTGATCATGGAACTAAATTCAAAAACATTTCTCACAACTTCTCAGCGGTGAGAACACCTCAGCAAAATGGAGTCGCTGAAAGAAGAAACAGAACGATCATCGAAGCTGCTCGATCTATGCTCAGTGATTCTCATCTTCCAACTCAATTCTGGGCAGAAGCTGTCAACACTGCCTGTTTTACTCAAAATAGGTCGCTGATCGTCAAAAGATTCAACAAGACTGCCTATGAACTTTTCCATGGGAGAAAGCCATCTATCAGCTTTCTTCATATCTTTCGTTGTCAATGCTTCATCTTAAACAAGAGAGATTCCCTTGGAAAATTCAATCCCAAACTGACGATGGAATATTCCTAGGATACTCCTCAGTATCCAAAGCCTTCAGAGTCTTCAACAAGAGAAGACAAACTGTAGAAGAAACCATTCATGTCACCTTAAACTGCAAACTCAAAACCTACTGCTGAAAACGACGAATTGAATCAATGGATGTTTTCTCACTATGGGGAACAGAAGCTCATTTCAATCCTGACCCTCAGGTCAACAACCCTATCGCTGATGATGACCCTATCATCATTCCTAGCATGCAAACAAGTGAAGTTGAATCCTCTTCATGGGTATTAGTTGTTCCCATAAACACTTTGGCTCCCTCTGAACCCTCAACCTCTGAAAACCCATCCATTTCTAATCAGCAATCAGTAAATGAAATTTCATCTGAAACTCAACAACTCCTGCCTTAAATACCTGAAACTGCTGCTGCTGAAGCCTCTTCTTCAGCATCTCTAGAAGTTCATTCTGAGTCAGAGATCCAAGCTCCTGCTTAGCGATGGATAGTGAATCACCCAATTGATCAAATTCTAGGTGATCCAAACGCAGGTATGCAGACTCGACGAAGTTCAGGTAAAATTTGTTTATTTGTTAATTTTATTTCACTGATTGAACCAAAGAAAACTGATGATGACCTCAGAGATCCAAACTGGGTCAGTGTTATGCAAGAAGAGCTGACTGAATTTGAAAGAAACAAAGTTTGGAATCTTGTTCCCACACCATCTGACAAAACTGTGATAGGTACAAAATGGGTATATTGAAATAAGTTAGATGAACTTGGAACTGTAACCCGCAACAAAGCTAGATTAGTTGCTCAGGGATACAGACAAGAGGAAGGCATAGAATATGATGAAACATTTTCCCCAGTGGCAAGACTCGAAGCAATTCGACTTTTCCTAGCCTATGCAGTCCACAAAGACTTCAAAGCTCACCAAATGGATGTTAAGTCAGCATTCCTAAATGGAAAGCTGAATGAAGAAGTTTATGTTGAATAACCACCAGGATTCGCTGATCCTAAGCATCCACAATATGGTTATAATAAGCTGGATAAGGCCCTCTATGTCTTAAAACAAGCACCTCGTGCATGGTATGACACTTTATCCTTCTTTCTTATTGCTGAAAATTTTGAACGTGGCAAAATTGATAATACTCTATTTTTCAGAAAGGTTAAAGGTCATACTATTCTTGTTCAAATATATGTCGATGATATTATATTTGGTTCTACTAACCCATCTCTGTGTACTCGATTCGCTGAACGAATGAAAAATGAATATAAGATGAGTATGATGGGTTAACTAACATACTTCCTTGGACTTCAAATCAAGCAGAGTGATAAAGGCACTTTTATCCACCAAGGTAAGTACATTAAAGATATGCTGAAGAAATTTGATCTTACTCAAAGCTCAGCTATGAAAACTCCTATGGCACTCCCGCTGACAATTAACAAGGATCCCTCTGGAAAATCCTGTTAATGTCACTGCCTATAGAGGAATGATCGACTTTCTTCTCTATCTTACAGCGAGTCGTTCTGATATCATGTACTATACTTGCTTTGTGCACGATATCAATCTGAACCCAAAGAGTCACATCTTATCGCTGTAAAGCGAATTTTCAGATATTTGAAGGGTACACCCAACCTAGGTCTTTGGTATCCTAAAGACTCGGGGTTCAATCTAACTTCCTATTCAGATAGTGATTTTGCAGGTTGCAAACTGGATAGAAAAAGCACCACAGGAAGCTGTCAGCTCCTAGGTGGAAAGCTGGTGAGTTGGACAAGTAAAAAGCAAAATTTAGCGTCCACCTCTACTGCTGAAGCTGAGTATGTAGCAGCTGGTAGTTGTTGTGCTCAGGTCTTATGGATGAGAAATCAGCTATTAGACTATGACCTTCAGTTATCAAAGATTCCAATCTATTGCGACAGCACTAGTGCCATCGCTATAGCAAACAATCCAGTACTACACTCAAAGACCAAACACATTAAGATCAGATATCATTTTATCAAAGATCGTGTGATGAATGGAGACATAGAACTCCATTTTATTCCAAGTGAATATCAGTTAGCTGATTTTTTTTAGCAAACCTCTTGATGAGACAAGATTTAAATTTCTCATCAGCGAGCTTGGAATGCTGAACCTTGAAGAATAACTATTCAGCGGTTAAGCATTATATCAGCAATAAAATTCTATCTCTGCTATTTCATTATCTAATCTCTGAATAAATGTACTCTGATACTAAGGTACGTTCTCTACCCTAAATCACTGAAGTCCTTCTTCAGTAAGATGTTTTTCAAAATGAAATATCAATCACTGATATTTCTTTATCAGTGATCCTTTTGAAAAAGATAAAACCTCATCACTGATACTTCTCATCAGTGATTCTTCCTTAAAATAATACAATCAGGAATGCCTTTTGAAAATGAAAAGACGGTTTTATTTATTGCGTCATGAAAAGAGGATAAACCATGGCACGCCTTTTCGTCTGGCACGTTCGTCCGTTACACTTCTTGACCAATAAGCTTCGTGGGACATGTCCGTGTCATGATGAGTGTCTTTTTCCTACTTATCACCCTTTCTCTCTCCTCTCTCATTCATATATAAACAACCCTTGTTTATATTTTTTCTCTTTACGCGCTCATAATATTCTCTAGGCAAGAGATTTCCTTTGAATTTTATTCGGATTACTTGAACTTAAGACTGTGTTCTTCAATCCTTCAAGCACAACGGGTTCTTACATTCTACTCTTTAATGCTTTCTGGAACAATAAAAACTTGCTTTTGATCTTAAAATTTTGCTTTTATAGATCAAAATGTACTTTTATTCTAATAAATCATCTTCGTTCATGATTTTTTAACTAAAACCTTAAAAGTTTTCTCAAAGTTAAAAAACATTATTTAAACTTTCTCTTTCTTCTTAAATACGTTTTTCCAGAATCCTTCCTAAAAATGAAACCGGTAAAACATTGCTTTCTACCAGTTTTGGTTAACTTCAAACTGGAAATCCTCTCTTTACAAGGTTATTTCCTCAAAAGGAAACTGGTAAAACCCTGTTTTCATTCTTTTGAAAATATTTTTTAATCGAGAAAGTCTTTTCATCTTCCCTTTGTTCTATATCTCACAGAAATGGCCCCAGCAGTGACAATGGTGAAGTCTAAGAACATGAAAGGTGAACTGAACCAGATCACTTTTGGATCCAACAACCATTTAGCCCTGCTAAATTTTCCCGAGAAGAAGCCATGTCTGCATCTCGCTGATGCTGTGAACCTACTGTGAAACTCTCCTATTTTCTATGCCCTAACAGTCGCTCCACCAGCCCATAAGCACTTACTTCAGCAGTTCTGGTATACTGCTGAAAGAACCGAACAAACCCTGAAGTCTGGACGGAAAGTCATTGTCATTGCTTTCCAGACTGAACTTGGCGAAGGCTTCATCACTGCTAATGGCATTCGCTCAGTGCTCAGACTGCCTACTGGACCCTTCGAAGAACCACCCTCTGATGATGAACCAAGCGGGTTCCTTGATCTCATGAAATATACATAGGACCCCGACAAGAAGCTGACCAAAGTGCTCAAGGCCAAGATGCCTTCTGAATTAAACTTCCTTTTCACTCACATCATCTCCTCGATGAGTGGAAAGACGGGATCGCTGGACCAGGCCAACAGGTACCAGTTGCAGATGGGGTATTCTTTCATCACTGGGTGAAAGATCGATTATGCCCGGATAATATTCAACGACCTCATAGTCAAGGTCGAGAAGGAGAAGAGGGAACTGAAGGCCCCCTATGTTCGTTTTGTATCAGCACTCCTCTCCTTCTTCCTTAAGGAAGATTACCCTCAGGAAGGAGATTATCAACTTCCTCAGCTCGGGGTCCGAATCCTCGACGTTGAACGCACTGCAAACGAGGTAAGTCTTTTTTCCCTTACCCACCTTCTCCTCCCCAATTCTTCGCCTTCAGCGGCAGCAACGTCTGCGGTACCACCCCCCGCTACTACCCAAGCTGCCACAACCCAATCCTCCCTAAAGAGGAAACAATTTGCACCCTCCCTTGGCTCTTCTAAAAAGACCAAGAGGATTTCATAGGAGAAACCCCAACCACCACCGGCTACTACATCAGCGCTCGCCTCTTCACAGGCGACACTCGATACCATCATGATTTACTCCACCACTTCTGATCCCACAACAGCTACTTCAGCAGTTGAGCTCACTGAACCATCACTGGCAACTTCCCCAACTTTCTCAGTGCCTCAAAGCACTGAAGAGATAGTTCATGGCACCGCCAGTGCCATGCCCGCTCACTGCACGACCTTCTCCACCCTCGCTTCTCCAACTATTTCTTTTGTCAACACAATAATTGCACCGATGACAACACTCGCTGATTTACAACAATCATTGCTACATAATCTCATGCGCAACAATGAGACAGGACCTGGTGGTCTCCCTTTCGGAGGCTCTCAGAGTATGCCCCTCATGTCCCTGTCTCCAATGGAACAAGACATCAAATATTATGGCGGGAGTAGTCATTTCGATGACTTCTCGCGACCATCAGGTATTCTACCCTCCCTACCTCTTTCTTCCCAATCCACTACCACTTTTGAGCTTTCCTTTGCTCAAAGTGTTTCTTTTCTTTCAGGTCCTAATTTGGGAACCATCGCTGCCTCCATCAAGGAGGTTAAGGATCAGGTGGAATCCCTTTTAAAGGATCTCACCAACAACACCAATGTCGTGAACTCTACCGGCGATTCTCTGAAAGACATCTCCACTGCCCTCACCTCGACAGCTGACAACGTACATCTCTCAGCTCTAACGGAAGAGTTGAAACTCTTACAGAAAGATATGGTGACTAACTCCTCTTCCCTACAGTCGCTGACTTCAACAGTCTCTACCCTCAGCACTGTCGTGGACTCCATCAAAGGTTCTGTTAGTGACCTCTCTACCAAGGTCGACTCCACCAACTCCCTCCTCAGCTCCCTACTGAACAAGCTGAGGACCTCCTCAGCTCCCGCCCCATCCTTCACAGCTGATGACCGCAACAAGCTGAGGATGGTGGCTGATTTCGTGCTTTCAGCCACTGAAGCGATCTCTGGCCTCGAAGCCAGAGTGGACAAATTAGAAGCTTCTCCTGCTTCTACCTCAGTGGCACCTGGCCTGGAAGACAGGTCCACTGAGCCTGCTAATGCTGAAGCTCCTAAACCTCCCCCTGTCAGTGTTGATGATGACAAAGAGGGGGAGAAGAATGCTGAACAAGACCCTCCTCAGGCTGAGGGGGAGGGAATCAATAAAGACCCCTCTCAATCTGAGGGGGCGAAAAATCCAACTCCTCCTTCTTCTCCATGGGGCGATCCAATTGATATTGCCTCTGAAAAGGACGAGGAAGAAGAGGATGAAGAGGAGTTGGAGATCCTAGAAGATGAGCCCTCCAACAACCCTGATGGTGGTGACGATGACGTTGATGAAGAACCAGATCTTCTGTTCAAGCCTTCAACCATCAGGGTTCCAGCTCCAAAAGGGGTTGTCCTTAACGAAGAAGGGGAGACGGCAAAGAAGTCTCCAGCGAAGAAATCCCAGGGTAAGCAAAAGGAAGTTGTTACCTCAGGAACCTAAAGATTCTCTTCAATGTTGAGAAAGTGCAACCTTCTCAGGTATGCCTTTCAATCATCCCCTTCTCTGCTTCTATCCACTCTCTCTTCAAACCTCCCATACACACTTAGCCATTTTCTCTATCTTTTCTCTCCCCAAAATGAAATCTAACTTTTATTTCTTTTTATTCAGCTAGTCCTCTCCCCTGCTTAAGGGACCAGCTGAAAAACCCCTTCATCAACAAATAATCCCAGTTGCCAATGCTGATGAACTATCAATAATCCCAGTCTCAGTGATGGTGGCTGAAGAACAAAAACGAGAAGAAGAATTGTTGACTCACCCATTCAGACCCTCTCGACCTCCTCAAAGGTCAGAGGATAGAAGAAAAAGAAAGAAGAGCGGTAATGATCAAACAGCTAGAGAGTCAACGTCTTCGGGTCCCTCCTCAACCTGGCCTCGAGTTCCTGACACCTGAAGAATTAGAAGAATCTATTAGAGCTGAGTAACTCCTCGTTGAGTGCCGAAAGGATGAACTATTTGCCCTTAAGGTTGTTCAGAGCTCAGTATCCGATAAGAAGTTGAAGAAATTTCCAGTAAGGGTTCAGGAGCAACTCCTCAAGGACATAAGAAAGGAAACCCAGAAGAAGAAAGTTGTCAGCAACTCTACGTTGGAATGGTGCAGAGGGAAAGTTGACTCCAGATATCATCCAAGTCGGATCATTAATGTGTACCTGAAGGGAAAAACAGTAAGGCGATCAGTGATGGTGGAAGTTACAACCATCAGGGAGAATGGGGAATCGCAACGATTCTTCATGTCGAAGATAGAGCTATTTGGGTTTGATGAATAGCTTGAAGTCAGGGGTGCCATTCAAAAGTCCAAGTCGAAGTTCAAGTCTCATATCGAAAATTTCTTGAACGCATTGATCACAAAATCACATCCACGATGGACTTGCCTCCTCCTCCAGCGCTTCTTCAAAACCGAAGACCTACTCCTGCAAAAAGAAAGCAAACCTCTTCCTCTGATGGGCCTGCTATCAGAAACGAAACCGGCATAGAATTCTCCAGAGAAGCAGTGCTCGGACCTCCTCCTGATCTCTCAGCCTTAAACTTATCACTGCCACCAGGTGGACCCTTCATACCTGGTCAAGTGATCAGTGATCCCTACGGTACAATCTTTTTGGACTGGAATGGTGTCTTGTTCATACAAAGATTCTCAGAGCTTCCCATCTGTCCTGTCGACCAACTCAGATATCTCGTCTACTGGTGCAACAAATCAAGACTAGGCCTCTTCCTCAAAACCCATGTGCCGAATGAAGCTAAACTCAGAAGGGAACATGGTAAAGTAGTTCCTGATTGGATGATCCCAGAGACTGACTCCTTTGATGAAATGCTCTTCAAAGATGAACCTCAATAGCTGATAGATCTCTTTTGTATTCTTCTCTTGTATTTATCAGTAGTTACTTTAGTACTTGTAATATTTAACTTTCACTTGTACTTGTATTTTTCAACTTCCCTTGTAATCTTTTTACGAAGTTAATGAATTATTCAGTGAAAGTACTTTACTCCACTTTGTACTAAAAAGATCCCTGAAAACAGTAAATGGGACACGCATCTATGAGTCACATTTATACTTATGTTTCTAACACCTAACAATTTTCTTTTGTTGCTTTGTCATCATCAAATAGAGGGAGATTGTTGATCCAAACTCTCTCAGTGATTTGATGATGATCCTTAGAAATACTTAGTGAAAATTATGAATAACATCTGTATGTATTAGTGTTTCACCATCAGTGATAACATACAGAGTCTGTTCAGTATCACTGATGGTAACCATTGTTCTTCATAGTATTCCTTAGTGATAAATGTACATCGGTGATAACCCGAGTCTGTTCAGTATCACTGATGATCGCTGATTGTTTCATATGTAAAATAATGTTGTTTGTAATCCCAGAAGACAAGTCTCGCGACAAAGAGTTCATTGCGGACATCGAAGACAAAGCTGGTGAACAAGTGACGAGTCTACTAATGATTTGATGCGAACATCAGTGAAACCAAGACAAGTCCACACACGCGACATTTCAAGAAGAAGACTTCAGCGATAGCTGACTTACATCTGGTCTTCATTGATGGAAGTTCAACTCATCGATTGCTGATCATGAAGCTTCTACTTCAAGAAATGTTTGTCTTATCTACTTGCGCAACTCCGTACGATTTGTCAGAAGGGACATACCTTTGTCCAAGATCGTACAACCACTCTGCCACTACACTGTTCACCATGCGGCCCAAAACATGTTGCTAAAAGTCAGAAGCATGCGCCCAATCAAATGCTGACACGTGTAAAGTCCTCCTGCCATGCATTAAATGCATCGGGTATAAATAGGAGGAATACCGTTCAGTTTGAAGGTGGTCTCTCCCTGAACTTCTTAGTGCCTTAGAAAAATATCTTTATTTTTCTATATCTCCTTTTTTCTCTATTTCTTGTGCAAGAACTCTTAGTGATTCTCACGTTTGTTTAGATTAGGTTCTACTTAATCTTATTCCGCAACAAACTGTAAATTGTATTTGATTTATCAATAAACAATTTAGAAAACCAAAATCTTGTGTGTTTGTATTCAACCCCCCCCCCCCCCTTCTACAAACTGTTTACTTGTATAACCCCTTCGGGACCAACACAATGCCCTTCCCTCGAAAAGGGCCTTGTCCTCAAGGCTATTAGCCGAAATGCCGAGGTCGGGTGCAAAGGGAATGGGTGTGGGGATCTCCTATGTGGACTCGAGAAGTAGGAACGGAGGTGAAGTGCAACAGTGTCCCAGGTGATATTTTTCAAGGCAACAAAAGCAGAGACCTTAGGAGCGGCGGAATAGGACTTCCGTCGATGTCAATCGACAAAGAGGACGTGCGGTGGTGTGGGGTGGACCACAAGGGTGGTCGGTGGGGATTGTGGTGGAGGGGATGGGGATGGCGAAAATGGGACTGTGTGAGGGCTGCTGGAGTGGCGGGGAGAATTGACGGCCAATTTATCTTAGATTTATTTGGACAGCCCGTAGGCCTGGTGAATGGTAGAGGGGTTATAGAGAGATAATTCTTGTTCGATGTCAATGCGAAGGCCGGAGATAGAGCAATTGAGGAGGGCGTCTTGGGAGAGCCCGACCATGAAATTGCCAATACGCTCGAACTCTGTTTGGTAAGCGGGGACATAACTCGTTTGAGTGAGCTTGAAGAGGGAAGCCTGATGGTTTTCAAAAGAGGATGGTCTGAAGGGAAGTTCTAGTGCCCGGGTGAAAGACGCCCAATCGATGAGAATACGGTTGTTATGAAGGTATTTGTAACAACTTAAGGCGTACCCTTTGAGGTGGAAGGCGACCATAGAGAGGCGTTGTTCGGGTTTAATTTGATAGAAATTAAAATATTGGTCGGCTTGGAAAAGCCAATCCAACGGAGCAGAACTGACAAAGAAAGGAAGTTGGATTTTGGGTGACATGAGGGAAATGCCATTGGGGCGGAGCAGGAAGGGCCATTGTTAGGATATGTTTCGATCTTGGCAAATGCGGTAACGTGGTTGGCCTTGGTAGCGGTGTTGGTGATCAATGATAGAGACCGATTTGAGATGGTCAATCTCCAAGAAAAGCCGAAGCTCAAGAGAGGAAGTTTTGGAACGATTTTTTGCTTAGTTCCTCAATAATAAAACATAAGTACAATATTTAACCACTACTCCTTCCTAAGCCATAATTAAGGGAAATACATACTCGTGACTCCTTATTAGGAGGCCATGTTTTAGACTTAAAAAATATATATAAAAACACAATTAACTTAATTAATGAGACTCCATAGGGGTGAGCAAAACCCGACCGACCCGATAAACCCGACCGACCCGACCACCTGGAAAAGCGTCACCCGACCACCCGACCACCCGAACTACCCGAACCCGATTATTTTTGCGGATATTTCGGATCGGGGTGGGTACCCATAGACCAAACCCGATCCGTCCGAAATATCCGAACTGTATGTTGTGTGTGTATGTGTGTGTGTGTATATATATATATATATAGATATACCTGCTGTGTATGTTGTGTGTGTGTATGTGTGTATATATATATATAGATATACCTGTTGTGTATGTATATATATATATATAAATTGCTGCGAGAGAATGAGAGATAGAGAAAGAGAGATAGAGTCTCAAATTAATGGAGTGGCAGTGTACCATTAATTTGAAATGGTACACATAACAGATGTTATATATATATATATATTGCTGCGAGAGATAGAGAAAGAGAGATCCTATCATAGAGATGTACCATTATACCTGCTGTGTATGTATGTGTGTATATATATATATATATATATATTGCTGTGAGAGATAGAGATATATACCTGCTATGTAAGTGTGTGTATATATATTGCTGCGAGAGATAGAGATATCCGAAAACCCGATCCGAAAACCCGAACCCGAATCCCCGAACTATAGTTTGGACGGGTTTCGGGTGGCCTGAACCCACCCCGAAATCCGATCGGGTTTTGGGTTTTTGGTCCGAACCCGACCGACCCGACCCGTTGCTCACCCCTAAGACTCCATGTCCGTATCATCTTACCTCCCTCCACCTTATTGCTGCTACATTACCCACCACCACTAAACACCGAACCACGTGTATAATTGTATATATATATATATGGTTGTATGTATGTATGTATATATATATATAGAGAGTCGGGTTCAAACGAGAATGATACCTATTTAAAAGAATAAAAGAATAATTCTGGACCAATCATTTCATTAAACAATACTTTAAATAAAACTTTCTAAAAAATCGCCCAAAAGGGCATATGTGTCATTTGTTGTATATATATTTTATATGGAAACCCATTTATTTTTTTATATAGATTATCTAATAAATTTAATTAAGGTATTTATTCATGTTTTTTTATGATTTTGTAATTTAAGCATGATTAAATTTTTTTTTATTTACTTATTATTATGTTTACAACCTTAAAATACGTGTGATTTAGTTTTAGATTTTAAATATTTATTTTTATTGGATTATTTAATTTAAGATTTTTTTACAATTTTTGTCAAAAATCACATGTGATATTCACAATTAATTCATTGTGAATCACTTGTGATATCCACAATTAACTTTAAATCACCTGTGATTAGGAAAAAAATTTTGAAAAAAAATTAATTCATTGTAAATCACATGTGATTTTGATGAAAAATTATGAATTACGTTTTAAAGTTTATGTGATTTTCTACATTTTAAATGTGTTTTGCTACACACCATATGTAACAGCCCAGAAATTTAATAAAATATAAGACTTAACATTTCAATCAAAAACGGTCCCAAAGTCTACAACGCATCTGAATTACTCTAAACTCGCAGCGGAAACTACCTTCACAACTGAGATACTACAAGAAGCTCGGCGGTACTCTACAAGTCTTCACTACCTCTCGCCCCTTTTGCCACGACCCAACCTTCCAATATCATCAGATGAAACTCCATACACGGTTAATACCTGAAAATGGTTTTTATTTTTGAAAAGCGAGGGTTAGACCATAAGGTCTAGTGAATTCCCTCCTAAAAGCGTAACCACAAAACATTTAAAGAAAAACACTTTTCCATGCAAATAACACTTAACAAGTTTGAGCTCAAACAAGGGTATACACAGTGGTACGGACCAATAACACCTTACAAAGCCAGGCACGGCAACTCATCACCTTACAAAGCCAGGGACGGCAACTCATCACCTTACAAAGCCAGGGACGGCAACTCATCACCTTACAAAGCCAGGGACGGCAACTCATCACCTTACAAAGCCAGGGACGGCAACTCGGGGGTCCTCCACTGTGTAACCCGACTCTATCACCAGCATAAACACTTAGAACATGCTTTAAACTTACTCGAGGAATATCCTCCTTCCACATTACAAACTAACACTTTTCATGCATAAGAAAACATAAGATTCATGATAATCAAGTAACTCATTTTCAGACATATCAATTCTTCGCATTTCATTTTAAAAGACAGAAATAATGCATAACGGAACTCACCTGATGCTCGGCTAAACGACTCACTACTTGGAGCTCACTTAAACACCAAACGATCACCTGAATTGGGGTTAACAAATGAGGTATTAGACTCCCCAATTATGCTCTAAAACATTCCCCATAATGTCCTAAGACAATCCCCTAAACCAAGCCTCGAACCCAAGCCCAAACGACCAACGAAGCAAAACGGAAAAACAAGAAACAGCGACTGGCGCCGATGCTGGCGCCAGTCCATCGGCGCCGCCATCGGCGCGGACCCCTGGACAGATTTTCCTGCACGAGATTTCTTCCCAAAACTCAAAGATTTCTCATCCCCAAACTTCCCCAAATCAGATTCAGCTCTCCTAAAACAATATTTTAGAATCAACACCCAAAATGGATGAACAAAACTTATAAACCTCCCTTGAAAAGGTGAACTATCACCAAGAGTTCTCAAACTCCTCAAGGGATTCATCCAACACACCCTTCCACAAGATCTCATCTCAAAATACAAAAATGAGAAGAGATTGGGATTAAGAACATGCATCTAAACCCCATTCTAGACACAAAACTTAAAGAAAGGTGGGTGGAGTTATACCTTAGCAGCAACTTCTTCAATCTCTAGCTGATCCACCTTCTCCAAACCTTCAATGGTGGAACTTGAGCTCCTTTCCTCTCTAGAGAAGTTCCAGCCGAAAACAAGAAATGGAAATAGGGTTTTTGAAGGGTTTTGTCTTAATAAACTTCTCTCTATCACACTCCAGCCACATAACTTTCAGGTTTTTACAAAAGAGCCCCAGAATTCTTATTTCTGCACTAAATACCACAAGAGATGAAATATGGGATGTTACATCACCTCCCCCTTAACAGGATTCCGTCCCCGGAATCTCATCACTGAAAAGGTGCGGGTACCTTGCCCTCATATCGATCTCGGGTTCCCACGTTGCCTCAAAATTTTCTTAGGAAGTTACCACTACATCCCTACCAAACTAACTTCTTTGTCTGTCCAATTCTCAACCATCCGGCCTCAAATGCTCACACTGACTGCGAAGCTACACCAAACTTCTTCCCAACCAACATTCCCCAAACATGGGTTAAGACATACCAAAAGCACTCTAGATTTTCACCGAGTGCCTCTAAACGAATCAATAATTCCCAGTTCTTTCGAAAACTACCACTACTCCATTACAATGTAGTCCAATTCAATCTCCTATTGAAACACACTACTCCAAACCACGGGAATATTTTCCCATCCAACTCTTCTCCCGACTTGAGATTGACAATGCTCGAACCTTCTAATCCAATCATCTTAGTTCCATTCACCTATCCATCCACTCCCGATCAGCATCGACAACGTACAGTATTCTTTGACATCGTCCCTAGGCCAACCACTACACTCTCGGGTTTGCAGCACGCCCAGCCACACACTTGTAATCTCTTCGTTCAAACATACTACTCATCCAAAATACTCTCTTTAATAGAATACGACTCCACTCGAGTTAACACCGCAATAACCCGAATTTCTAAACGGAGGCTTATCACTCCTTTCGTCGACATTACACACTACCATTCTCATAACGTTACCGCATTCTCACCACCACATAACATTCATCAAAGGAAGAACGCCCTCCTACCAAAATAGCGTTCGCCTGGCACAATTGCGTTTCCTCAAATCACCGATCACACGTGCCTTAACAGTTACAAATCAACGATCCAAACTCCCCACAATCGCTAAGCCATAATTCCATTCTATACACAATCATGTCCTTCGCTCAAATCCACTGAATGGTTCCACTAACTAGGAACTGCCTCCAACGTTCACTTGCCCTCTCACACGGAGGAGTGACCAAGCTCATTCTAACTATCTCCCTTAATCGGACACTGATCAACACGCTCGTGTGAAACATTCTCCTCGAGGATATCGCATCTAAACCCACGGTCTCTCAACTAGAGCACCACATTCGACCACCTATTCCCATCCTAACCTGATACATTAAAGATCCCTCAAAAGAATGACTCACCCACAAGCACCAACTTTTAGACCGGTCGCATGAACTTAGCTTTCTCAACTCATTAACCAAGACATAACAACAATCCCTTATCTTATGCCTTAAAAAGAACAGTTCTTCAACTATAGTCCGCCCAATCAACGTCTCATGACATCGTCTTACCGCGAGTCTGTCAATACTTGATCTTTTATATTGTCAACATCTTCTCTCATGTTTACACAAACTTTCCATCGCACACCGCTACAGCCTAACAGAACAACTTCTCCATACTTATCAGTCAAGACCTTTAGCCAAGTTCTCATGAGGTACTTAACACCAAGAACTACCAAGAGTTCCTAACTTTCCAACACCGCCGACCCGCTCATTCTAATTCATTACATCCACGAAATACTCCAACGCTCTTGCCTAAACTTCACGACGAAGCACTACAACTTAACGGGTACATTATCCTGCTCGACAATCGAGTGAAGCATGAAAACTCACCCAAATCCAATGGGATCGAAAAGGACAAGGGTTCTCCTGTCATCTCGTTACCAACCGCAACTTAATCTCTTGATCTCAACCTAGTATTAACGTATACCGCCCGCAAAACCACACACTTAAACCAGGCATGCTCATTACCTTTGACTATTCCAACATTACAGCAATTCAACATTACATCTATGACCTACACGTTCCTTTGATTCCAAGTGCTACCACTTCCTCATGCTACTATCGCACCACACGACTACTTTGCAATCAGGCTATCATGATTTCCTTACACACACAAAGGATACTACTTACTTCACGACACCCATAACACCAAACCAAACAAAGCCAAAACGTTAATCGACTTTGCCCTTCCCGGGTCTAAAATGAACCACTTGACAAGGTCAATTACTCAAGGTACACCTGTGTCGATTACCCTAATTTTTCGTTCTTAAATGGATCATCATACCCCATAAGAAAATCACTTAAGCAATCACGATCTCTTACTTTTGTACACCCACACAAAGTGGTCAAACGTCACGTCGGATACCTACCTTTCTCCAAACAACTTCTTGCCTCTTTGTAAGAAAACTCAACAAGATAGCCACACTATAGCTACTTCTCCAATACCAACCTCCCGACAACTATCCAACAAACGGCCACTGATTCGACATCGATAATCGACATGCAATTGCCCAGTCGCCTCACGACGAATCAGGATTCTCGAAAGAATCTATTTCTCCTAACTCCCGAACCAGTTCTCGCTCCTCGTTAACTCCTCGTAATTTATCTCCGCTGTACTAGACACCTTACCCATAAGCTAATCATCCAAAGCCTCAATGGACATTATATTCACACCGGTGATCTCCCGTTCTCCCAATGCCTTCACTAGGTATTCCTATTCCATACCATTTACACAATTCAACGACCTCATCCACCCACACCCAACGGGTTCACTCTCACGTTTCAATCTCCTGACAAAACCTCCACATTAATGGACTACATGATGATTTCATTCTTTCCTGACCATCTAGGATTCCTAACATAACCCACTTCGTCCTACGCCTTATAACCAACTTATACCCCACCGTTCTCCCTCGAGAGACTAAACACAAGATCTTTCTTAGCAAGATCTAATTATCAAACCATCTCAGTACTCCAACTCGAAACCGAAAACATTACATTAGGTAACGTAACGCTACTGATTACTATTCCACCAACAGAAACACTTTGGCCATTTCAACTTTACTGCGATTAAAACTATTCTCACATAGCCAAGCGATAGCTAGAACTACAATCATACCGACATTCCCAAATTCACTGCCTGAGACTCCCGGTAATCACCCACTTCCTCTAACGGAAACACTAAGGTCATAACTCGACCACATCTTATCCAACTGAAAATTTTCCTCACCCAAAGCCTTTATTCAACCTCAATCGAATACCCTTCCCGACCTAGCGAGTTCATAGCCTTCATGCATAATGACACAACGATTGAAATCGTTTTGAACACTTTTTTTTTAAAATACAGTAGACACAAAATCATAACACAAGCTTGAGTATGTATGAACCAACACCACTCAAGATGATTAGTAAAAACACAACGATCGTAAGGATCGCTCACAGGCACTCTTACGATACTTCATACCCTTGTCTATCCAACTCGATGCCGACACAACGGTCATCTCCAACGAAACCCTTTTCCAATACGGCTAGAGAATTCAGAACGAAATCACTTACCTAAAGTGGGTCAGTTAACTCCAACACTCGCTTACATGAAAATAACGAGTCAGCACTCATTTTGTTTGTAAAACAAACCTCGCAATAAAATGTTTTCAATATTTTCGTAACGAAGATTCTCTCCACAAGAAAAACGTGAAATAATTCGTAAATCACTAAGTTCAAAGCTTTATCGTAAAATGGAAACAAGTTTGTCTTTTACTTTAAAGAAAACACGCTCGCACGCGTCAACTCATTTCCCCAAAACAAGAAAACATATCATGCACGCACATGCTTTTTAACATGAAAGAGTCTCGTATAATACTTTTAGCAGCAAAATGCATGGAATTCAATATGCAAAAGGAAGGCTATTCACTCTAACTAAGTCAATCGTTGCACTCACTTTAACTCTTCACTGGTACCATACTACAACCAACAACCGCTTCCTTACTTATGCTACAACTTGTAGCACAGGTGCTTCATAACCCTCCTGACTGATCACTCTTACATGGTTTAACAATCGACCACTTAGCTCACCTTCCATTCTCATTCATACCTCAAAACAACACTGATATCTTACAATCATTAACCTTGCCACTAAACCGTTTGACTAAGGAATCCAAGACTAGATTCCCTCACTCGATCTTGAATTGAAGGTTTTCAAGATGCCAACATACTTCTCACTTCCTATCCCAGAGAGTTTACCTCCAGACAGCTCATCAACATTCTAGACCACACTCCTTCTAGAAGTTACAAACACCACATTACAAGGGTCACCCATGACACACCAACTCTTTGCTATCAAGCACAAGGTTAGAACCTTCTACATACTACCACTCTCACCACTCATCCCGACATTAGCGATTGATTACACCCATGCACCTGTAAACCCATAATAGCATTGGCCAGATGCTACTTGAATTTACCTTACATGAGGGTTCTCACTACTATTGTCAAGATATCCTACGATCACGGTCATTCCTAATGGCTTCCTATATCTCAGTTGTGTCCCACTCTACTCCACAGTTTAAGTTTAGGCCCATCCGGTCACCTAAATCCCTTAAACTATGGCTCTGATACCATTTGTAACAGCCCAGAAATTTAATAAAATATAAGACTTAACATTTCAATCAAAAACGGTCCCAAAGTCTACAACGCATCTGAATTACTCTAAACTCGCAGCGGAAACTACCTTCACAACTGAGATACTACAAGAAGCTCGGCGGTACTCTACAAGTCTTCACTACCTCTCGCCCCTTTTGCCACGACCCAACCTTCCAATATCATCAGATGAAACTCCATACACGGTTAATACCTGAAAATGGTTTTTATTTTTGAAAAGCGAGGGTTAGACCATAAGGTCTAGTGAATTCCCTCCTAAAAGCGTAACCACAAAACATTTAAAGAAAAACACTTTTCCATGCAAATAACACTTAACAAGTTTGAGCTCAAACAAGGGTATACACAGTGGTACGGACCAATAACACCTTACAAAGCCAGGCACGACAACTCATCACCTTACAAAGCCAGGGACGGCAACTCATCACTTTACAAAGCCAGGGACGGCAACTCATCACCTTACAAAGCCAGGGACGGCAACTCATCACCTTACAAAGCCAGGGACGGCAACTCGGGGGTCCTCCACTGTGTAACCCGACTCTATCACCAGCATAAACACTTAGAACATGCTTTAAACTTACTCGAGGAATATCCTCCTTCCACATTACAAACTAACACTTTTCATGCATAAGAAAACATAAGATTCATGATAATCAAGTAACTCATTTCCAGACATATCAATTCTTCGCATTTCATTTTAAAAGACAGAAATAATGCATAACGGAACTCACCTGATGCTCGGCTAAACGACTCACTACTTGGAGCTCACTTAAACACCAAACGATCACCTGAATTGGGGTTAACAAATGAGGTATTAGACTCCCCAATTATGCTCTAAAACATTCCCCATAATGTCCTAAGACAATCCCCTAAACCAAGCCTCGAACCCAAGCCCAAACGACAAACGAAGCAAAACGGAAAAACAAGAAACAACGACTGGCGCCGATGCTGGCGCCAGTCCATCGGCGCCGCCATCGGCGCCGCCATCGGCGCGGACCCCTGGACAGATTTTCCTGCACGAGATTTCTTCCCAAAACTCAAAGATTTCTCATCCCCAAACTTCCCCAAATCAGATTCAGCTCTCCTAAAATAATATTTTAGAATCAACACCCAAAATAGATGATCAAAACTTATAAACCTCCCTTGAAAAGGTGAACTATCACCAAGAGTTCTCAAACTCCTCAAGGGATTCATCCAACACACCCTTCCACAAGATCTCATCTCAAAATACAAAAATGAGAAGAGATTGGGATTAAGAACATGCATCTAAACCCCATTCTAGACACAAAACTTAAAGAAAGGTGGGTGGAGTTATACCTTAGCAGCAACTTCTTCAATCTCTAGCTGATCCACCTTCTCCAAACCTTCAATGGTGGAACTTGAGCTCCTTTCCTCTCTAGAGAAGTTCCAGCCGAAAACAAGAAATGGAAATAGGGTTTTTGAAGGGTTTTGTCTTAATAAACTTCTCTCTATCACACTCCAGCCACATAACTTTCAGGTTTTTACATAAGAGCCCCAGAATTCTTATTTCTGCACTAAATACCACAAGAGATGAAATATGGGATGTTACACCATATATGATTTTGTTTTCATTATTTTTCTTTTTAAATATTTAATTTGAATCATTGTTTTTCAAAATTTTAAATCACATGTGATTAAGAAAACATTTAAAAAAATTTATTGTGAATCACATGTGATTTTGATGAAAATTGTAATTTTTTTAAATATTGCTTTAAATTAAAAAATGATTTTTAAATGAAAATTAAATATTCGTATTTTAAGTGAAATGAATATAAAATATTTTATTATATCAAAAAATAAATCATATAAAATTCACAAATATGGTAGAAGTAGAATATTAAATAAATACCTAAAATAGATTTTATATGACTAAATTACTTGTATACCCTTATTTATTTATTTTTAGAATTAATTAATTAAGGTCTTATTTAATGAAATGATTGGCCTACAATTATTCTCTTATTCTTTTAAATTGATATCATTCTCGTTTGATCATCACTCTATATATATATATATATATATATTGTGTTTATATGTATATAT
This sequence comes from Saussurea involucrata, assembly GCA_033807775.1. NCBI lineage: Eukaryota > Viridiplantae > Streptophyta > Magnoliopsida > Asterales > Asteraceae > Saussurea > Saussurea involucrata. The sequence continues at coordinate 79,462,227 of CM066327.1, forward strand.
CTATATTATATATATATTGATAATTTGGGATTGCTTATTTAGAACAACTTATGTTTTTTTTAAAGTTGTTTATCAACTTATGTGGTGTCAAACCGGAGTTTTATAAAAGATGTTTGGATGAGCTTATGGTGGTATCAAAACGCAATAAGTTGATAAGTTGTTTTTTAGTGTTTGGCAAATAAACAAATAAGTTAGAAGGGAGTAACTTATGGTGGTACCGTACCAGAATAAGTTAATAAGTTATAATGGAGTAACTTATCAAAAACTCTTTATTACCAGTGCCCAACCGGTACCACACCGAAATAAACTCTAAAAACTTCTATTTTCATTTTTATGGTTTTGAAATTGCAATTTTCATCCCTATGATTTATAATTTATCATCCGTATGATTTAAATGTTATTGCTATTTTAATCCATATGGTTTACAATTCATTTCTATTTTAGTCATTCATACTTAAAAGTAGTGTTTTGATCTCATGGACGAAAATAGAAATGAATTGCTAACTATAAGGATAAAAACCAAAATTTCAAAACCACAAGAACGAAATCCGTAATTTTTTTCGAAAATTGTAATTTAATCTATTATATATATATATAGAGGCGGGTTCATACGAGAAGCGTACCTATTTAAGAAAACGTGAGGAGCACCGTCCATGTACAAAATCATATGTGATTCACAACACAAACCGCGGGACAAGCCGCGCGCTTTCGCAAGCCGCGTAACAAACCGCGCGTGTAATCACATATGATTTTAGTCCTTGTGTTGTGAATCACATGTGATTTTGTACATGGGAGGTGCTCCTCACGTTTTCTTAAATTGTTACGCTCCTCGTTTGAACCATTATATATATATATATTCATATGTGTATGATTATATATGTATGTGTGTGTAATTGTCTATAATAAAGAGATAGAAAACAAAAAGAATTTAACTTTTTAGTCCTTCTTTGATTTGAGTAAAGACAAAGAAAAAGAACTAAAATGTTCCTTAATGAATAATTTTAACGGAGTAAGTGATCAAAGATCATTTTTAAAACAAAATATAGATAATATGAATGATAATTATAATTATTAAATTCTAAGGATCATTTTCAAAGATTCTTGTAAACCACAAGAACCAAAATTATAGTTTACTCTAATTCCAAAAGCATACTTTACTACTTTACTCTAATTCTAAAGTTCAAGTTGGTCTGAATACAAAATAAAGATTATTACTGAGGTGAGCAGATTATAATATTAATATAAGGATGAGATTGGAAGAGAACCATGAAAAAGGAAAGAAATGAAGAATCCATTCAAGCCGTTAGATTAAGATGATCCGATGGTTATGAATTAAAAGATAGTTATAACCAGTTTTTTAATAAAAAAATATTTACCCTTTAGTTTTTTAAATTCAAAATTGGTGAAATATAACAAAAATTGAAGCAAAAGAAATTACGCCAAAAAATTCATCATTTTATTATCTTTAATTTAACATCAATTTTGATATATTTTTTCATCCGTTTTGTCATGGTTTTTCTTCGGTTCTTTTTATTTTCAAGGTTCTACCTTGTTCTTTACCCTATTAATATAAGTTATATATTTATATTTTTATAGTAATATCATGTTATACGACTTAACATGCGAATATGTAACATGAGACAAACAGAAAAATACAATTTAAATGGTATAATATTAAAATGTCAACTTTTATTGGTATTTTATGCTAATATTAAAATCTCAGCTTTCATTGGTATTTTATGCTATTATTTGTATTTAACTTACATAAAAATAATATAAATTATAATGTTATTAGTAGTTTTATATTTTAGAGTCAATTTTACCGGTGATCATATTTTTATTCAAAATTTAGATAATGTTCTTAAAACGAATTATTTATATCGGTCGTTTTTTATCTTTTAATTTCATATATTCAATATCTTTAGAGTTAATATTGTCAGTAAGCAATCATTATTACTTAATTACAAGACCGATGGTACTTTACTCTAAAATTAGTTACGATTCATATTTTTTAAAGATTTTCGTTATTAAAAATATTTTATATATCTAATCACAAATCAAATTTCTCATGTTAAATATAAGAGTAAATTACATGATTGGTCCCTGTTTTTTTTTTGAAAGGCAAAAGTATATATCATTATACAAATATACATCTGTACATGAAGGGGACAATCCCAAAAAGAACAGCATCAAACCACCCCCTACAAGTGTAAGACTAGAAACAATTCAAACCCCCAAATCGAGACCCAACCAAGAGCATATCAGACACTAAGCATTTAAGCAACAACGAACATATCTAACAAAAGAAACTTACTCTTCGAAACTAACCCGAACAACCAGATATTTTGAAGATCCATTTTCTGTATTCGAACCAAAACAGCAGCTGTACGGAACCAGCATGTCCAGACAGCCGCTGTTTCCTCCCACACTAGTTACCGTTGCTTCTACTAGTCAGTTGTGGTTACCTTCGAGTCATCTCCCATATTCCACTCCCGTTGCTGCCCCAATCTTCTACAATCTGTCAATTCTTTCGTGAATTCCGGATAGCCATGCGATCCAGTCTATCGCCTGCGATTTCGATCGTCTGCTCACCCATTCAAAAGTCAATCTTTGCCATTCGAAAAATATCTCATCCAGATTCTTTTTTCCTGCTTTAAATATAGTCTGATTCCTATGGTTCCATACTAGATATAGAAACGACCAAATCACCCCCATCCATCTCGAATTATTATTCCGGCTTCCGTTCGCATTTGTTTCCTCTCTCAATAGGCCTTGGAGAGTGTCTATTCCTTCTAACGGTTTATTCACCATTTTCCAATTCGACTCCACATTCTCTTCACCTCTTCACACCCTACTAAAGCGTGGTCTACACTTTCCGGCACATTCCCGCATCGAGGACATAGAATTGTGTCGAGATCGATTCCCCTTTCGTTAAGTACCGACCGGCAAGCGATTCGACCGAGCTTCTGTCTCCAAATAAAAATGCAAACTTTTCTAGGGGTCACATTACACCAGCTAGTTTCAGTCGTATTACTCACCGAACAGCCCCCAGATTCACCCAATAAACATCGCAATTTTTTCACATTAAATCCATTTGTCCTATCTAATTCCCACACCCACCTATCTTTTCTTTCTCTCATAGGTTCCCAGTCTTGAACCATCCTCAACAGATAATCTAATTCCCCCTGCGCCCTCCCCCTAGGCTGTCTCCTCCACTTCCAATCCCACACCCACTTATTATATATCCAATTACCCCTCTCCGCTACCGTTGCTTTTTTGTCACTCTCCAAACTAACGAGTCTTTTGAAATGTTCTTCTAATGACTTATTTCCTATCCATCTAGCTGTCCAAAACCCCGTCTCCCTTCCTTCTCCTACTTCTCTAGTAAAGGTTTGCATAAAATTGCACTGTTGGTCCCTAAAATGAAATAATTACGTGTTTGGTCCCTGTGGTTTACATTTTCTCACCCCTTTAGTCCTTCTGTCCTAACTCCAATAACATGACTTTGTTAACTAGGTTAACTAAAAGGGCAATTTAGTCATTTCATAATTTTATATTTCAAATTAAAAATACAAGGACTAGGGATGTAATATATAAATATTGTGGCCACTCTTTCACTATCTGGTTTTTGTATACACAACACATGTATATATATATCATATATATGTACACACATAAAAACACACACACACACACACACACATATATATATATATATATATATATATATACACAGAGAAGCATACCCATATCATCTCCCAACCAAAGATGATTTACACAACACAGTCACACTATCTCCATTAGATAGTGAAAGGGGAGATTGAGGGAAATCAAAGATGATTTACCTCATGACCCACCAAGAAATTCTTCAAAAAGATCATCAAGACCTCACAGAAAAAGACGAAAAACTTTGCAATTGTGAAATCATCTTTGGTTGGGAGGTGGTATGGGGATGATGGAGTTCATGTGACTATATATATATATGTGCTTCTCTGTATAATATGTTTTTTTGTGTGTGTGTATATATATATATATATATGTATATGTGTTGTGTATATACAGATTAGAGAGTGAAAGAGTAGACCCACAATATTTATGTATTACAATTAACATCCCTAGTCCTTGTATTTTTAATAGAAAATAAAAAATTATGAAATGACTAAATTGCCCTTTTAGTTAACCTAATTAACAAATTCATGTTATTGGAGTTAGGACAGAAAGGACCAAAGGGGTGAGAAAATGTAAACCACAGGGACCAAACACATAATTATTTTATTTTAGGGACCAACAGTGCAATTTTGTGTAAACCATAGGGACCAATCGTGTAATTTACTCTAAATATAATTATTTATATTTTTTTAAAAAACTATTTAATTGAAGAAGTGACTTTTGTGTTATAAAATTTAAAATTTAGAAAAACAAAGAAAATAAAGAGAAGTTTACATATCCTTTAGGGAGGCATCGAAACATGCAAACAAAATCTTATAAGTTAAGTACCGTAAAATGTAAGATAGTTATATATTGAAATTTGTTCTTTAGGATAAATAATGTTATTATTATGAAAAAATAACCATATTTTATAAGTTAAAATATTATGATAACTATTAAATTGAATTATCAAATAATAGTAAATAAGCTATAATAGTTAAATTGATATAATAATTAAAATATTATTTAAGATATAATAACTAGAAAGATTTCATATACTTCTTGAAATAAAAAGGGAAAAAGGAGAAAAAAGAAGTTAATATATTGCTATTTTATGTATTTTTGGAAGAAAAAAAAACTATGCAAGATGAAAGGGCAATGTCACATAAATAATAAGGACGGGCTAATTTAGAAACATCTTACAAGATGTCACGTGATAAAGTAAATACATTTTTATTTTATTTAATTTATTTATTAGTTTGAAAAATTCAAATCACTAAAGGTTTACGCATGGATCTTGTGGGAGATCGATGGATGATCACCATAACCATTAGTATTTTGTGGGTGATCTGCTGATAATCACCGACGGAAATTTCAATCGATGATTTCAGTGAGTAAAAATCATTTGTTTTGTAGCGTATGTTCAAAATATTACCGTTCTTTTAGATTTTTAAAATGTTATTATTTTAATTATTTGTAATTTTACTATATATTAATAATCTCACGTTAAATATATTTAACTTCAAACACTATGCCTGCATATTTCAATATATAACCTAAAAGATATGTTAACTTCTCTTGATCTCATTTACTTTTTTAACTTTGAGATTTTCTGATGCAAATGTCTTTTTGTTAATCTAATAAGTTTTTCAATAAATATAAATATTTTTGTTTAACATGTATTTTAATTTAAGAAATTTGATTTGTAACTTGATACATAAAATATTTTTAATAATGTTTTGGAAAACATATATGATCACATTAATTTTAGAGTGATTACACCTTCGGTCCATGTAGTTTATCCAAAAATTAATTTATTCCTCGTAATCATTGCTAACTGACGATGTTCAAGATTTTATGAACATCTTTATTATAGTTCGTTTGAGGAACTAAATTACTTTTGACCAAACTGCAGGGGCCATCTGCGCAATTTACTCAACATTTTATGAAAAATAGTAGAGTAAACTACAAATTTCGTCCATGGTGTTTACCAAAACCTTTGAAAGTGGTCCATAAATTTCAAAAACTGCAAGTATAGTCCTTGGTGTCCTGAAATCGCTTTGAAAGTGGTCCCTGCTCGCTAACTCCGTTAAAAATATCCGTTAGAGTCAGGGGTATTTTCGGCAAACCATACTTATTTCTCTCTTTTTGTAGTTTTTCTTTGTTTTGTCTTATTCTTGTAAAAACCATAAAATATTAAGGACCAAATTGTAATTTACTTTAGTTTAAACTAGTGGGACCAAATTGTAATTTACTCTAATGTAACCCTACAGTAGCCATCTCCGGCGATCAGGTCGCCATCTCCGGCGACCAACCCTTGCTCCATCTCCCTTCCTGTGGTTTACGAGATCTGTGGAGATGCTCTAACGTTTCCTGTAAGATTTGATCCCCTTTGTGTGATGATTTGTTTATGGCGACCAACCTTCGACGACCAACCCTCGCTCCATTTCCCTTCCTGTGGTTTACGAGATCTGTGGAGATGCTCTAACGTTTCCTGTAAGATTTGATCCCCTTTGTGGTTTACGAGATATGTGGAGATGCATTTTTCATAATCTCGACCTTTTCTTTTTTTTGCAGCATGTTTGTTTCTACAGTTAAGAGGCTGCATGTAATAAGAAGTACCGAGATTTCTAACTTATACTGTGAGTTAGCTTTTCTTTGTTACTCCTATCTGCATCTTTTTAAGCACCGATTTGTTTTTGTTGATGGTTTTGATTTTTATTGGTTTTGTTGCAGTGGGAAGTAAGCAAGAGAAGATCCAACTTTGATGGTGATGGGGAGTGAAGGCATTAGGTGTTAGCTGTTTGAAGTGTATATGAAGAAATTGGATCTCAACTTTTTGTGTGTTTTATTTATCCATTGAAGAATCAACATGTCAAATTGGTTTTTCTGAGCAAATTTTCAGTTTTGTGAATCTAGGTTGGTGCTAAAATTCGTGGGAATATGAAATTAGATGTTTCTTTTTTTTGGAAATCAACAGCTTCATGCTTAGTGGTGGCCGGACCATTGCCGGGGAAGGTGACCGGAGTTAGGTTCCGATTCACTATGTATATATATATATATAACTATATATATAAATATAAAATATTTTATTCTTATTTTATTTATATAGAAAAAGACAAAAAACTGTAAAAAGGCGAAAATACCCCTCACTTAACTGAGTTTATAACGGAGTTAGTGAGCACGGACCACTTTCAAAGCGATTTCAGGACACCAGGGACTATACTTGCAGTTTTTGAAGTTTAGGGACCACTTTCAAAGATTTGGTAAACACCAGGGACGAAATTTGTAGTTTACTCAAAATAGTATAGAAGTACCAGCAATTTTTTTTTTATCTCTCACCTTTAACTTTTTAATATAATATTTCTATACTTTTTGACTTTGATTTCCAATATTTTTTACTTTAATCATTTACCTTTGTCTGGCCCATTTTTCACATATATTTTTGTAATCGTATAATTGGATTTTTTTGAATCAAATTAAACAATATGAAATCATATAAGTGACAAAATAGAAGGATCGTATAATAAGTCAATTTTGATAATTTTAATACTGGTTGAACTGGATTGGGCTTATTAATTACTATTTTTCATTGATTTGCTAATTGATGTATGAGATGGTTGCTTTAAAAAATAAGCTCTAAATTTTAAAAAGTAATATACGAAAAAGATAAGTGACAAAAGGAAGTAGAACAAGGAAATTAAATATGGTTTTAAATGGACATCTTGACCATGAGTTTTTAGAAAATAGTGATTCAATTTTTTCTTATAAGTCTACTGACCAACAAATTTGTCATTGCAAGCTTATTTTTTTGCGGTGTCAGATTTTGTCTGATTATCCTATGATTTGATATAAAAATAAATAAAACTGCAAACTATATCGTATAACCGCAAGCCTTGCGGTTTTGGTTTAAAAATAAATATTTGATGTAAATAACTGATTTGAACCACAAACTTACTTAATACGCGTCAAAAGTATAGAAACCACAAACCAATAGTGCCAAAACCGCAGCTTACGGTTTTACTTTACATGTATCGCAATCTCATGCACAACAAACCTTACTTTCTAAATGGCGTGAGGCGTGGCTTGGCCGCGAGACCATAAAAACATATGTTTTGTACTATTAAACAATGAGTCAATGATAATAAACAAGTTAAATTAGGTTATATATTAAAATCTAGCAAATAAGACATAAAAAACATAAAGAAAAATCAAATATCGCGTTATAAAAGACCGCACGATTAAGCCATGGCGTGCCACAGACATAACGTGGCGTGAGACACAAGTCTTGAGCCACGGCGCGCCATGACGGCTATTGCGACGAGCCTTTTAAAACAATGCTTTTTACACATATCATCACCCCATAAACCACAAGCTTGAATTAATTATTAATGTGCAACATTGAATTGAAAAATGATAAAGTAAATTGCGGTTTAAAGGGGCGTAGCTAAAATTTTAATTTAGAGGGGCTGGAAGTACTCAAATTGTACTTATCGATCGAAATGATTCAAACAAGAGATTAGTAAGAGATATGTCATTAACGTTGGTTGTCTCGTGAGATTTCGACAGATCTAAAGTTTGATTTGTGATGTGTATAGATAAAATAAATACGACGAATATCATGAGATTTGTATATGTAATATTAGAAAAGAGATAACTATTTCATATTAATCCGAAACATATAATCATTACTTATCCTAAATTATTACTATCATAAATAAATGACGTTAATATAAATATTTGTCTTATATATATATATATAGAGAGAGACTTGAGATCCCGTTAGACCAGACTATTTCCGTAAGACCACAAAAATAACACTAAACCTTCACAGCAAACGGCTGTGAAGGTATTGTGAAGGTAAACCTTCACAATGTTTTTGCTGTGAAGGTTCGCTGGTTTTCGTACCTTCACAATGAATCACTGTAAAGTTTCAGTGTTATTTTTTGGTCTCACAGTCAGGGTCGTAGCTAGGATTATAATTTAGGGTTGGGGGGGGGGGGCTAGAAGTTTCAAATCTAGCTTATCGATCAAAGTTATTCAAACAAGAGGTTAATATGAGACATATGATTAATGGTTGTTCTCTAAAGTTGTGTTTGGTACGCGGGACATGAAAGTAGAGAACGAGACAAAACTCATTATCTCACGTTTGGCATGACGTCGGACATGACAAAAATTCACAGTCTCACGAATATTGTGCCTTTGTGATATAGAGGAGATAGCAGCACAAATCGAGAGGCAGATGATTGAGCGACGTGGAGGAAAGCAAAACCGGAAGAAAACCGGCGCGCATGCCGGCGCACATGAATCCGCACCACGGGGCGCGCTGGCTTTTGTTTGGCAAACTGGCGCGCATGCCAGCGCGGGCTGAGCCGTGCCATGGGACGCGCTGGGCTCTGTTTGGCTTTCCTTGTTCACATTGATCCCCACAAACTAGTTTCCTAATTAATCTAAGTTTCCTATTTTATTTAAGTAATTTGTTTCCTATTTTTTCTAAGTTATTTCATTACTATTATTAGGCTATTTCCTAGTTGAATAAGGTTAGGATGCTTAGTGCTTATCGCTTTCTGTTTTAGATTATAAATAGGGTATTAGGGTTCTTTGTTAATCAATCTATCAATTAATAAAAGTGTTCTCTTTAAGAGTTTTCTCTTAAGCTTTCGTGTTTTACAATTCGTAATCACGGTCATCAAAAGGGTTTAGACGCTTGTCGATCCTTCTGCAAACCGACGCTGCGTCAAGTGGTATCAGAGCAGGATTCTCCTGTCTTTTCACCATCATGGCAGATCAACAACCCGCTACCAAAGCAGATTTGGTCGATATGAACGCGGCCCTTACCGCGGAAATCGATGATCTGACGGCGGCTGTTAACTGACTTCAACCCGACGTCCTCCACGACAACCGTCGACGAAGAGACAGGTTTGAAGAACCGATTGTGAGGCCACGCAATGGCAATTATAATCGGATCAACCCTTTTAACTCCGAATCCGAAGAGGAGGAGGAAGAAGAGGAGCCGATCAACAACCGAAGAGATGAGAATGACTACCGTATGAAGGCGGACATCCCGTTTTTCCACGGAACCATAGGAGTTGAAGAGTTCCTAGACTGGCAAATCGAGGTCGATCGATTTTTCGACATCATGGAGATACCCGAGCATAAACAAATCAAGATGGTCGCTTTCCGTCTCAAAAGCACCACTGCCGTGTGGTGGGACAAACTCGTGGTCCAGCGGCAACGACAATGGAGGGGTCCGATCCGATCATGGCGCCGAATGAAGCAATTGATGATTGAACGTTTCCTACCGGAAGATTACGAACAAATCCTCTATAGGATGTATCTCAACTACAGCCAAGGTCCGAGATCCGTAACTGACTACACCACCGAATTCCTCCAGTTAACTGATCGCAACGAAATCGGAGAATTCGAAGGACAAAAAGTAGCCTGGTACATCAGCGGCCTGAAAACCTCAATCCAAGACAAGATTGGTCTCCAAAACGTGTGGACCATGACCGAAGCTTCGAGCTTGGCTCTAAAGGCCGAGTTAATGGAAAAATCTGCACACACTTCTAACCCCTATCGACGATTTCAAGGACCCAACGAAAGCTCAAACACCACCGTCGATAAAGGAAAGAGCACCGCAACCCCTCAAGACACTAACCCGCCACACAAAGCTAACACCGACAATCCTAGCGGTGGACCACAAGGAAAGTCGACCCCTATCAAGACACCCAATCCATATGCTAGGCCGATGAGCTAAAAGTGTTACCGATGTGGCCAGCCGGGACATCGATCTAATGAATGCACTAATCGAAGAACGACGACACTAATAGACGGCGAGGAAAGTAGCGAAGACAACTTATATGAGGGCGCATAATTTACTGAAGAAGATTCGGAAGAAAAGATCAACATCGTGCTCCAACGAGTTCTTTTCTCATCCAAAGAAGAGGGCCAAAGAAAGAATCTTTTCCAATCGCATTGCTCCGTTCATAAAAAGGTATGTAATCTCATCATTGACAACGGGAGTTGTGAGAACTTAGTGTCGCGAAAGTTAATCGACCACCTCAACCTTCCCACTCAACCTCATAAGGCTCCATATTCCCTCGGGTGGGTCAAGAAAGGCCCGCAAGTTAGGGTCACGCAGACTTGCCGGGTACCGATATCGATCGGAAAACACTACCAAGAAGAGGTTCTATGCGACGTTCTCGACATGGACGCGTGTCATATCCTACTAGGCCGTCCTTGGCAATTTGATAATGACGTCACCTATAAGGGAAGAGACAACGTCATGATATTTCGTTGGGGCGACCGAAAAATCGCCATGGAACCCGTTACTAGTTTTGAAAAACCCTCCGACAAGAAAAGCGACAATTTTCTCATCATGACCAATAGCGAGAGGGAGATGGAAGAAGATGCCAAGAAAGTCGAAGTCTTTTGCCCTATTGTCGTTAAAGGGCTAATGAGTGCAGAAAAAGTTGAGACCGAAATCCCGGAAGAAGTAAATGAGATTCTAAAAGATTTCAAAGAATTAGTTGCGGATGATTTGCCTCCCGAACTACCACCCATGAGGGATATTCAGCACCAAATTGACTTGATCCCCGGAGCTAGCCTACCGAACCTACCCCATTATCGGATGAGCCCCAAAGAGAACGAGATCCTAAGAGAACAAGTTGAAGACTTGCTTAAAAAAGGCTTTATTCGAGAAAGCATGAGTCTGTGTGCCGTACCCGTACTCCTAGTGCCAAAAAAGAACAATCAATGGAGGATGTGCATCGATAGTAGAGCCATCAACAAGATCACCATAAAGTATCGGTTCCCTATCCCACGACTAGAAGACATGCTTGATGAACTATCCGACTCAGTCGTTTTTTCCAAGATTGATCTTAGAAGCGGCTACCATCAAATCCGTATTCGACCGGGGGATGAATGGAAGACAACCTTCAAAACACCGTTCGGACTCTACGAATGGTTGGTTATGTCATTCGGCACATCTAACGCACCAAGCACTTTCATGAGGACAATGAATCAGGTACTACGTCCCTTCATTGGAACTTTTGTAGTTGTTTACTTTGACGACATCCTCATCTATAGCTAACAAGAGTCCGACCATCTTCACCATCTTCGACAAGTCTTAACGGTCCTCCAAGAGAACAAACTGTACGTTAATATGAAGAAGTGTACTTTCTGCACCGACAAACTTATATTCCTTGGTTTCATAGTCGGAAAACACGGTATCGAGGTGGATGAAGAAAAGGTGAAAGCCATCCGGGAATGGCCTACCCCCAAGACAGTTACCGACATCCGTAGCTTTCATGGGCTAGCGACTTTCTATCGGAGGTTCGTCCGAAATTTTAGCACCATCACCGCCCCGATCACGGAGTGTCTAAAGAAAGGTAAGTTTCAATGGGGGCCCGAACAAGACGATAGCTTCGCCCTAATCAAGGAAAAACTCAGCACCGCACCCGTCCTAGCTCTCCTTGATTTCGACAAGGTTTTTGAAGTGGAATGTCACGCAAGTGGCATTGGGATCGGTGCTGTCCTAACCCAAGAGAAACGACCCGTCGCCTTATTTAGCGAAAAGCTTAGCGAGCCTCGACGAGAGTGGAGCACGTACGACCAAGAGTTCTATGTGGTAGTTCGAGCCTTACAACAATGAGAACACTACTTGGTTCAAAAGGAATTTGTATTGTTTACCGATCATCAAGCCCTAAAGTTTATCAACAGTCAAAAGATGGTCAACAAAATGCACGCTCGTTGGGTAAGTTTTCTGCAGAAATTCCCGTTTGTAATCAAGTACAAGTCTGGCAATCTAAACAAAGTGGCCGACGCCCTTAGCCGAAGAGCCAGCCTACTCATCACCCTATCAAACGAAATCATCGGTTTCGAAACGTTGAAAGAGCTTTACAACGACGATAAAGACTTTAAAGACATATGGGGAAAATGCAACAACGGTACCGCTAGCGGTGATTTCTATGTTCGAGACGGTTATCTTTTTAAAGGAAACCAACTATGCGTTCCCGACTCCTCCCTACGGGAGAAATTGATTCGTGAGCTACACGGAGGAGGATTAAGCGGTCATCTCGGACGAGACAAAACAATCACTAGTTTGGAATTGGCCACACTTAAAGAAAGACGCGAGTTCGATCGTGAGGAAGTGCTACATTTGCCAAACCGCAAAGGAACGATCACAAAACACCGGTCTCTACACCCCACTCCCGATTCCCGAAGACATTTGGCAAGACCTTTCGATGGATTTTGTGTTGGGTCTTCCCCGTACTCAAAGGGGGGTGGACTCTATCTTCGTTGTAGTCGACCGTTTCTCTAAAATGAGCCATTTATCGCTTGTAAAAAGAGCGCCGATGCGAGTAATATTGCGAGACTTTTCTTCAAAGAGGTGGTACGCCTACATGGGGTCCCAAAAACAATCACATCCGACCGTGACACCAAATTTCTCAGCCATTTTTGGATCACCTTGTGGCGGTTGTTCGGAACTGCTCTCAAGAAAAGTAGCACCGCTCACCCACAAACCGACGGCCAAACGGAAGTTACTAATAGAACCTTGGGGAACATGCTGCGAAGCGTGTGTAGTGACAAGCCGAGACAGTGGGACGTGGCATTAGCTCAAGTCGAGTTTGCCTACAATAGCGCGGTTCACACCGCCACCGGCCACTCTCCTTTTTCCTTGGTTTACACATCGTCTCCAAGACACGTGGTTGATTTGGTCCACCTCCCACGAGACCCGGGATTCAGCATCGCAGCGGGCAACATGGCTAGAGACATACAAGCTACAAGAGACTCCGTCAAAATACGTCTCGAAGAAACCGGTTTGAAGAACAAAGCGGCGGCCGACAAACACCGTCGATTGAAAGTATTCAACGAAGGAGACAAAGTTATGGTTTTTCTTCGAAAGGAACGTTTTCCTATCGGAACTTACGGGAAACTCCAGCCCAGAAAATACGGACCGTTCAAGATCACAAAGAAAATCAACGACAATGCATATGTCGTTGCCCTTCCTGATTCGTTACACATATCGAACACTTTCAACGTCGCCGACATATACGAGTACCACAAAGACGATTCCACTCTTTTAGAAGATAACTCGGGGTCGAGTTCCTTCGAAGTGGAGGAGACTGATATAGAGGAGATAGCAACACAAATCGAGAGCCAGATGATCGAGCGACGTGGAGGAAAGCAAAATCGGAAGAAAACCGGCGCACATGAATCCGCGCCACGGGGCGCACTGGCCTCTGTTTGGCAAACTGGCGCGCATGCCAGCGCGGGCTGAGCTGCGCCATAGGACGCGCTGGGCTCTGTTTGGTTTTCCTTGTTCACGTTGATCCCCACAAACCAGTTTCCTAATTCATCTAAGTTTCCTATTTTATTTAAGTAATTTGTTTCCTATTTTTATCTAAGTTATTTCATTACTATTATTAGGCTATTTCCTAGTTGAATAAGGTTAGGATGCTTAGTGCTTATCGCTTTTCGTTTTAGATTATAAATATGGTGTTAGGGTTCTTTGTTAATCAATCTATCAATTAATAAAAGTGTTCTCTTTAAGAGTTTTCTCTTAAGCTTTCGTGTTTTACAATTCGTAATCACGGTCATCAAAAGGGGTTAGACGCTTGTCGATCCTTCCGCAAACCGACGCTGCGTCACTTTGTTTATGAAATATTAGAAGAGAGGTAAAAAATTATATTAACAAAAACATTTTTTATCATTAAGTGTACCATTACTTACACTAATTAATTAGTATATCATAAATAATGACATCAATATAAATGTTTATTTTATATATATAAAGTACAATTTATAACTTGGATTGGGTAATGAAAAATCACGTTATAATAATCTATGTCTAATATATATAACTCGGTAACTGCATCGTGCGTTGCACGGTGTATACTAACAGGGTATATGAATATAAGTACGATAAAATATTTAGATAAAGGCCAATGGCGGCTTCTCATTGATTTAAAGTTTTAACTTTGCTTTATATATTGATATATATTGATGATTGATTGTTAGAATAATAAGAAAAAAAAAATACTCAATCGCTAAAAAATATACACTTTTAAAATAAGTTTTCATTTATAAGCATTGTTAGTTTACTACAAAAAATAATAAAATTAAATAATAAAAAATATATTCCATTAAAATAAGTTTTCATTTATAACCATTGTTGCATTTCATTTATGTTTTGGTTATGTAAAAAAGAAAATAAATTCAAATAAAAATATATGTTAGATTAATAAGAAAAAAATACTCAATCGCTAAAAATATACACTTTTAAAATAAATTTTATTTATAAGCATTGTTAGCTTACTACAAAAAATAATAAAATTAAATAACAAAAATATATTCCATTAAAATAAGTTTTCATTTATAATCATTGTTGCATTCCATCTAAGTTTTGGTTATGTGAGAAAATAAATTCAAATAAAAATATATGTTAAATAATAATAAAAATTTAATACGAATACAGGGTATAATATATATATTGTTGTTAAAAATGTGATGTAAATAATATTTTGTTTTGTTAAAAATATTAATATTGAATATATAAAATAATAAAAATTAGTAAAGAAAATTAAAAGATTAACCCATTTAATGCTAACTTTGATTTAAAAAAAATTCAAAACTCTAAGAAAATTCTAAAGCCTCAATGGAGGCTTCTCCTTAACTCTCTCTCCTATATTTTTCTATATATATATATATATATATATATATATATATATATATATATATATATATATATATACTAGGTTTGAACCGTGTATTACACGGGGTAATTTTAAAAAATTAAATCATGCCAGAAAACTTATCAACTATTATGAAAGATTAATTTAAAGTGAATTGATGGGAAGCATAACAATTTGACTTTGAAAATATCATTAACTAATCATTTGTTGATAACTGATATTATGTAGTTCAATTAAAATTAGAGAAAATAATATAATCATGATTAAGAAAGTATAAATAATTAAATATACTATACTAAAATATTTTCATATTTATATTTTTGAAAAGGTTCGAACTCATAATCCAAAAGTCAGTTGATAAGTGATATTTTTTTTCCAAGTAATTAAATCTCTTATGATAATTCTAAGGGTGTTTCGTTGACAGAATAGAATTTGATAGAATTGTAATTCGTCGAATGAATTCGACTTTGAAGTAAAAATTGATATGAAATTGCAAAAAGAAAATCACGACAATTTAGTGATTATTTGTATCAAATCCCATACTAATTTCAACAAATCTCATACTAATCACGACACATTAATTCGTATATATTTATGATATTTAATAATATAATTAAATCCAAAAATATTCAATATTTGGCTCATTTTGAAGGTATTGATGAAGCGATTACAATGGTATAATTTATAAAAAATAGAAATGTTTTTAATGCATTTTAGTTTATATACATTATTTATGTTTATATGATAAGAGTCTAAAATGAAAAATAAAAAAGTAAGGGATTAAAAGTAAACTACATACCTAATTATAAGGGTAGTAAATGTAACGTATAAATTAAAAAAATCGAATTAATGAGAGATTTAAGGATGAGTGAATGTGGGTGTGTTAATTGAACTTATAATGTAAACTGCGTCCAGATACATGTTTAGACGGGAAAATACTGAAGTCGACTCACCAGAAGACGACACGTGGCATGCTAGTTACTTATTTATTATATGTATAGATTGATGATTTTTAAAACCTTAGTTTATATATATTAGAAGTTTGTATATTGATATCAATATTGAATATAGTTTATTTAGTTTTTGATATAATAATATAACTTTATAAAATTTTAATAAATGGAAATTATTGATAATATAAACATAGATATTTAAAACTACATGAATATTATGTTTGCTACCTGTCTTTGTGCCCGTTATCAAGCCAATCCAAAGAAATCTCATTTGGATGCTGTTAAACGGATTTTCAGGTATCTAAAAGGTACCATGCACCTGGGTCTTTGGTATCCCAAAGACTCAGGCTTTGAACTAATTGGGTATTCAGATTCAGATTATGCAGGTTCCAAGATTGATAGAAAAAGTACCACAGGTAGCTGCCAACTCCTTGGTGGCAAATTAGTAAGTTGGTCCAGCAAGAAACAAAACTCTGTGTCAACCTCTACTGCTGAGGCTGAACATGTAGCTGCTGGAAGCTGCTGTGCTCAGATCCTATGGATGAAAAATCAATTGAAGGACTACAATCAAAACTACTCCAAAGTTCCCATCTTATGTGATAACTCTAGTGCAATTGCCATTGCAAATAATCCTGTCTTGCACTCAAGATCAAAGCACATAGACATCAGATATCATTTCATCAGGGATCACATTTCCAAAGGTGACATTGAGCTGTACTTTATCCCTACAGATCTTCAGCTTGCAGATTTGTTCACCAAACCCTTGGATGAATCCAGGTTCAACTTTTTAATAAGTGAACTTGGTATGTTGTATTTAGATTAAAAAAAAAAATTCCGTGATAAATTTACTATGTGTTCCCAGTCTCCTCCGATCCCTCATCGGTGGACATCTCAATCGGTGTAGTTTTCTTATCAGATAAACCCCTACACCGATGGGCTAACTCACCACCGACATCTCTTAGATTTTCCCATCGGTGGCTATGTGCTTCATCGATTCTAGAAATCTCACCGACTCACTAAATCAATTCGGTGGTAACACTTTCGGTAGTGATTGGTTTCGGTGATCACTCTCTACACCGATATCTCTCAGATATACCCTTCTGTGTCTTTAGGCTACACCGACACCCACTTTAGTCTTCTACACCGAAGTTCATGAACACCGACGATCGCATCCTTCTCACCGATTTTAACCTACCACTGTTCCACCGATGCTACAATCCTCTTTGGTTCCTCTACCGATTTTGGAAAGCTTATCCTATACACCAACCTCGATCACATTAACCCTAAAACCTATGTGTCAGACACGACCCTTCCCCTTCCGTGTAAAATCATTTTTAACCACAAGTCCCCAAAACCATCATCATTACCTTTTTCAAATCACTTTTTCTTCTCCTCTCACCCACATAACCGTTCCCTCTTTCTTTTCAAAATCTTAAACCCTATTTCTTCCTCCTATATATACGACCCATCTTCCTTCTCTCACCTTCTCCATTCTTCTTCCTCCTTTCAAACCTACAACTTCTCCATCACCATTCTTTTCTCCATGGCATCCTCCAAGAATGCAATCCCTACGTGCTTTGAGGACCTCAAGTTTAACTCATGCAATCACGTTGCACGTTTTGAAACTGACCCATCTCATCCCGAGTTCTCTACTGTGGATAAATTTCTCACTCGGTCTCCTCTCCTTCATGCTTTTACCTGCAACCCAAAGATGAGCAAAATGCTCATTGGTAAATTTTGGTTAACCTGTGTGTACGACCCCTCGAACGAAGCTATCCACGCCTCTATCCTCATTGAAGACGAAGGTGATCACGATCTTACCTTTGGGGTCGATGATGTTCGTAAAGCCCTCAAGATTGACGCCTTCTCCAACTACGATGATATGTATGTGGAAACCATACATGAAGATGTTCTTCAAGCCACTGGCTACGTGACCGACGACTCCTCCAAGAGCTCCAAAGGACCAGGTACTCTTCTCCGTGGCAAAATGGGAGGAGTGTGGAACTTCTTCTTTGCACATGTTATTCACTGCCTCTCTCGCAACCCAGTGGACACGACCAATCTCCGTCCTACATTACGAAACTTGCTCATGCCCTGATTTTTCAAAGGCATGTCGACTTTGCACAGTATTTCTTCACCGAACTAACTGAGGTGATTAAGCACCCAAAGAAGTGTTACGTCGCTTACCCGCGTTTCATCTCAATGATTATTCACCACAAACTTGGAAAAGCTTTGGAGGCAGACCGCAAATCCTCTTATCCCCGATTCTCCTATGATTGGTCTTCTCCGGTAGTCGACATCAAAACTCTCAACGTTGGACCTCTCGCCACCGATCGTCCTTTGAGACAAGGTATGGTTACTTTAGCTCACTCTCCCGAACTACATTGGGGTGATGCGGAAATTCCCGGGTTTCAACACCTGGAGATTCCCGAGGTCACTCCAACTGTAGTGGTCCCTTCTCCCCGTACTCGAGTGAAGTCGGGTGGCACTCAGAAGAAACAATAAAAGGCCACCGACACCTCCGTATCCGCTTCCAGGATCACGCCACCGGGAGATCCCTCGGAGGCTTCCCCGGTTCAAAACCCTTCACATAAGCGGAGGCACTCATCATCCCCTCCGAGGTCTCTTTTAAAGAGGTCTCGGAAACCATCGGCCCAACCAACTAAGCCAACTGTCGACTCTCAAAAGTCGACAGTTGTTGAACTTCAACCCTCCGGGCCAAGGGAATCCGCTATCAACCCTACCGACTCCTCTGCTGTCTCTCAAAAGACTTCAGTTGTAGACTTGGAGATCCCTACTTTTACCTCTTCACTCACTTCTTCGGGTGATAGAGGTGACTTCGAGGACTCTCCCCTTGAAGAAGTTGATTTGTCACTGCACGGCTATTCACCCGATCAGTTTATGATCAATGACGAAGCACAACCCAATCAGGGTTTCCCCCCAATAAATCCCCCCCCCCCCCCAAATGATTTTTTTGATTTTCTTTTGGCGGACACTGGTTCTCCCCGAACCATCCCGTCCACCGAACAGATCCTCTCCGAGCCTCCCTCACCAAAGATACAAACCTCACCCCAAAAGTCTCACTCACCGAGGAAGCAAACCTCACCCCGAACGTCTCCCTCACCGAAGAAGCAACCCTCACCCCGACGTTCTCCCACACCGATACGTGAGGCTTCTCCTCGCCGAACCCCCCCTCCACCGAGAATTCTCTATCCCGATGTGTTGTCGAATTTTCTCCCCACTATCACTACCGAAGAAGATCGACTCCGTCTCCAATTTCGTCTCCCGGAATTCGGTGGTCATGCTTCTACAAGTACTGGGCGGCACTATGACTTTCATGCTGATATTCAGGAATGTGCTCGTCAATGTCGGCTCGTCGGCACTCAGTCTGAATCCTTCAAGGAATCAACTCTTTCCATGACTATACAGGTAAACTCAAGAATCTCCGTGATCGAGTCTCAGTTGCCGCAGATACTCGCCGATGCACTTGCAGCTGCTCTTCAGCCTTTCCATAATTCCATTGTTTCCTTATCTTCAAAGGTGGAATCCTTGACAAATTGTCATGGGGATCTTGCTATATCGTTTGGTGCCTTCAAGGCATCCTCTCTAGTCAAGGATACTGCACTCCAGAAACTCATTCAAGAAGCCAAGTCTCATCAAGATCTTAAACAGAGCATAGTCGATTCTCTCAAAACTCTTCACACCAAAACTGACAACATGCAGGAGAAAGCCCAATGGGAAATGGACTTGGGTGATTTTACACTGATCTCCGATGACACCACTCAGAATGTGGCTCATCTTCACTCCAAGTTTGACAGTGTGTTCACTCAGTTGGGTTTTAAGATTCCGGCTGCTGCTGAGGGGGAGAAATCTGCAAAGCTTCAGGATTACCTTCACCGAAAACCTCTCCTCCGAAACATACAGGTACCACCGAATTTATCTTCACACCACCGAAATCACCATCGGTGGAAATCGCATATGCAGCTGTTGAGGGGGAGAAAATCCATGCATCTTCTAAGGGGGAGCAAAAATCCAAAACTCCCAAAGACAAAGGTAAGAAAACTCTCACAGCTAAACAGTTGGCCGAAGAAGAAAAGAAAAGCAAAGAATTGGCAAAATATGGAACTCGACCTGCCGATGCACAAACCATGAAGCTAAAACCTCCTTCTCAACAATCTCAGGAATCCAACCTTGGGCTGACTCCTCAGGAGATTGAGGAAGCCAGACTTGCACAAAAAGCCATAGATGATTCCAGGGCTCTCTCATTGAAAATGGCAAAAGAAGAGGCCATCAAAGCTAAGTCTGCCGATCCCCTCTTCACCCAAAAATCGGTGCTAAGTGCTATTGAAGAAGAAAAGAATGAAGAAATAAGTTGGTACAAAAAGACCATGTACCACCGAATGAGCAGAACCCCGATCTCAAACGTCAAAATTGCTACCTCCAGAACCAACCCGAAGGATATCAGGCTGATCATCGATAGAGAAGATGGCTCAATGAAAAGTGTGAGAGATGTTCACCTCAAACTTTACGGTCTCCCCGAATGGTATGAGATCTCTCAACACTTGGTCAGAAGTGCAAACTCAAAGAAAGACATTTTTGTCAAATGCATTGAAGGATTGATGGAAAAGATGAAGGAGATTAAAAGAAAACACAACATCATCCTTTCCACTGATGAAAGGGCAAAACTTCAATCGATGAAAGAAGAAATCCGTCTTCCTAAAGTCAAAAATCCTACCGAAACCTGTTGGATGAAATCAAGCATCGACAAACCTCCAAGAAATAATTTCTTTTCCTCAGTGGTACTTGTAAAAGTTTGTTTCTCTTGTTGACAATTGTACGAGAAAACTTATCTAAATACAAGTACCTCTCTATTTGAATTTTATTTCTGTACATAACTTTATTTTTAGTTACTTGTAAATATTGTGTATAGTATACATACTCATACAAAAGAAAAATAGATCAAAAAGAACAAAAAGAATGGTCTATGTGAAAAGAACCCAAAAAGAGTAAAGAGGGTCAAAATGCTTTTTACATTTTATTACTCTTGAATATTCTAAGGATAGAGCTCAAATTCAAATAGTGGGAGATTGTTGGGTCATCAATGATTTGAAATTGACTCACCGATGTTTTCTCTATAATCCTTCTTAGAATATTTTGACAAGGTTCTTTAAATGACTTGTACAAGATAGCAATTGTTCGGTGAAGTCGAAGATCAACCGAAACCAAGCTTGAAGAGATTTTCTGTGCGGAATCAAGAAGACTCTTCCAAGATACATACAAGTCATCACCACCAATTGTGTTCTCACACATCGGTGGACTTCCTCACCACCGATGGTGTCTTCAAGAATCGGTTGATATAATCCCACCGATGTTGTCTTCAGGAATCGGTGGACATAATCCCACCGATGAGGATACTCAAATCGGTGGACTTCTTCCCACCGATGAGGATACTCAAATCAGTGGGATCTTTGTGTAAATGGACTTTCTTGCAGATGATTTCAAAGACCAATATCTTTTATATCGGTGGAACATCATCGATAAAATTGTCTTGGAAAACACATCAAGAAGATCCTCCAGGTTTGGCAATAATCCAGTGGTTGGTAAAACTGTCAACTTAGTACTCTCTCCACTTTTAGATAACGTCTAAATCAGCATGGGCATTCTTCCTGGTTCCAAGAAAAAAGGTGATTTGGAAACATCAACTTTTCAAAGTACTACACCTTCTATCCAATCTCCTTATGACAAGTGTCCTGAGCATTTAATGCACAGTACTTGTATCTTCACTATAAAAGGAAGTAGAAGGCTCCATGCAAATCACGCTTTCTGGACTTCTCTCTCAGTGCAAGAAATCTCCATATTGCTTGAAAAAATTTATAGCTTTGTTCTAAGTGTTCTTAGTTGTTTTGTTAGTATACTTTGTGTAAGATTGTTAGAATAGTTTATCTGTTCTTTTCCGCAACAGTCTTAAGTTTCTATGTGTAATTCTTGTTGAAAGTTTTCAATAATAGAATTAAAACTGTGAAAATTTTGAGTATTGTATTCAACCCCCCCTTCTACAATACTTGTTATAGCCATCTGGGACTAACAAGTGGTATCAGAGCAGAAAGTTTAACTCATAAACTTGATCTGCGATGGCTGCCTCTTCATCTTCAACTGTTGAAAATGCTTTTCAAAACAACTTTTCTGAAAATGGTTCCATTACCAAACCTCCTAAGTTTAACCCTAACAACTTTTTTCTTTGGAAAAGCCGTATGATGCTATTCATGGAAGGAGTGGATACTAGATATCCAACCATTCTCAAAGAGGGACCTATTATCCTTAGAGTCTGGGTTCGCTATGAAATGCAGAGGCCCGGTAAGGAAACCGCTGATAAGAAGGACTCTAGTGATTCCGATGAATCTGAGCCTTCCGACAAAGAGAAAGCAAAAGGTACTGGACGTTATATTCTAAAAAATCCAAAGAAATTTACTGATGAAGAAAAACGTCTTGTTACTCTTGATTCAAAGCTTAGAGCAATCATTGCTCTCTCACTACTTGATGAAGTCTATCATTCTCTAGTTAACTTTGAAACTGCTAAAGAGATGTGGACCACACTATGTGTTATGTACGAAGGTACAGAGGAAGTGAAGAAATGCAAAAAGATTTCTCTCATAAGAAAGTATGAACTTTTCACTCATGAAAAAGGTGAATCTCTTCCTAGCTACTATAATCGTTTTAACTCTCTTCTGAATGATCTGAAGTTACTAGGCAGAGTCTATGATAATGAGGAAGTTCTAAACAAGTTCATGGATTGTCTTCCTGAGTTTTGGGAGAACATGTGCACTTGTATCAAAACTTCCAAGGACCTTGAGTACATGCCTCTAACTGTTTTATATGGAACTCTCTTCAACTTTGAACAAACCAAGTTACAAAGGAAATCTTTCATCAAAGAGATAAAGGGCACCTCTATTGCCCTTGTCAGTGAAAATTCCAAGAAATCTCAAAGTGTTCCACGCATCACCTATCCTTCATCAGATTCTGACAATGAAACCCAAAGCAACTCTTCTCACCAATCGGAGGCATATCTAAGTGATGCCGATGATGAAGGTGAAGAAATCTCGGTTAAGTAGTTGTCTGATGAAATTGCCATGTTAGCTGGTTTCAAAAACAGATCTCGTTTTTCAAATAAATCCAAATCTTTCAGAAAACCCTTCCCTTCTACAAAAGCTTCCTCAACTGATAAGACTAATGAGGAATGTTTTAACCGTGGAAAGAAAGGACACTTTGCAGCTGAGTGCAGAAGTAAGCGTGTGATGAACTCTAGAAATTCATCTTCTGACAAGTTTTCTTTAAAGTATGAAAAACCCAAAAATAACACTTTCAAATCAAACCTTGTCAAGAAAGATACTCAATTCTCTATCAAAGATCATCAAGAAAGGGCTGAGAAGTACAAAGCCAAATACAAGAAAGAAAAGGAGAGAAATGAGGGTCTCCTTAGAAAAGGAAAGGGCCTCATGTCCGAAATTCATGATTGGGAAGAAGAGACCTCTGACAGTGACAACAACTCTCCCCACAAGTGCTTTATGGCCATCTCAGAAGATGTGGAAGATACTGAAAAAGCTACCTCTCCAATGGCTTTGGTGTCAACTGGGTGCTCGACATCATACTCTCAGGTACATCCTTTTAATGATATGACTGATTGTGAAAAGATTGATGCTTATGAATCTTTAACTAAAGACTTCTATTCTGTCAAGGATGGTAAGAAAAGAAAATCTATTCAAGTTAAAGATCTCACATCTAAACTTGAAATTTGTATGTCTAAACTTGAAAAGTTTGAGGAAATCAAAGCTGAGCTTGAGGATCTAAAAACCATAAATCATATGATCTCAAAAAAGAAAAACAAACTTTTTAAGAAATTAGAAAGAGAACAAGAGACTGTTAAGAAATGGACAAGTTCTTCAAGGAATCTTGAGCAAATCTTTAAAGATCAAATTTCTGTTAACAACAAATTTGGTTTAGGCTATGAAAAAACCATCTCTGACGTCTCCTCTCAAACGCTTGAGCCTACCTCCAGTGTATGGGATGATGTCTCAGACTCAAGTTCTTGTGACTCTATTTCCTTAGACTCTTTAGATCTAGGTGATGCTTTAAAGTTTGGAATGTTCATAAAAGTTAAAGAATCCTCGTCTGTTCAAAACATGGAAAAAGTGGACTCCAATGATTTTTCAAAACCCATCCTTGATCTTTTAAAAGATTTAGCGATTGATGAATATGTCCCTCCTACTGATCTCTCAAAATCAAAGTCTATCAAAAGAATTAAATCCAACTCCACCGATTTGAATTCTCCACCTATGTGTAACTCTTCAAAAGCTAAGTATCTCACCGATATGAATTCTCCTACCGATTTCCTTCCCCGGTCTGTGAGCCTCACAAACTCAAAAGGGAAATCGGTGGAGTTTGGAAACGATCATTTCAAAAATGCTTCAAGAAATCTTTCCAAATTCGCTTCCAACTCAAGTAATGGTACTTTAAGTTTTCCTTCTCATTCCTCATCCTTTGGTCCTAAAAACTCTCAAGTTAATGTCATGAGGAAAGGAAAAGAAGAATTGCAAAAACCCAAAAAGATTTTTGTTTACAGAAAGTGTTATAACGGCGGTGACACTTTTCATCTTGCAAAGGATTGTCCAAAGGAAAGAATTGAAAGAATCAAACCTAAGGACTCTTCCTCTTCTAACCCAAAAGGACCCACCACCAAATGGGTACCTAAGAACTAATATGTGTGTGCATGCAGGCCTTTGAGCACCATCAAATGAGGTATCTGGATAGTGGGTGCTCACGCCACATGACGGGGAATAAATCTCTTCTCATCAACTATGTGTCTGGAAAAGGTCCATCTGTAACTTTTGGTGACAACTCTAAAGGTTACACCAAAGGATATGGAACTCTCACTAATGGATCTGTCACTTTCAACAAAGTGGCATTTGTTGAAGGTCTCATGCATAATCTTCTCAGCATTAGCCAACTGTGTGATCTTGGATATAAAGTTATCTTTGAACTTTGTATCTGTACTGTTGTGGACAAGAACTTCAATGTTGTGTTATCTGGAAAAAGGATGGAAAATGTCTATATCATTGATATGGGACTAAGTAACAATTCATCCAATGTCTGGTTTGTGTCAGATGACACAACCAAAAGGAACTGGTTGTGGCATAAACGTCTATCTCATCTGAACTTCAAAACACTCCATAAAATCTCAAACAAAGAACTGGTGACTGGCATGCCAAAGTTGAACTTTGTCAAAGAAAAGCTGTGTGATGCATGTGAAAAAGGGAAGCTCACCAAAACATCCTTCAAGACCAAGCAATGCTCCTCCATCACTCTTCCTCTCCAGATGCTACACATGGATCTATGTGGACCAGTCAGCACTCCTAGTCTTGGTGGCAAAAGGTACATTCTTGTTATTGTTGATGAATTTACTAGATATACTTGGGTATCTTTTCTCAGGTATAAAAGTGATGCAACTGAAGATATCATCAACTTTGTCAAGAAAAATGAAGTTCTAAATGGGCAGCTTGTAAGATCGGGGAGAAGTGACAATGGTACTGAATTCAGAAACAGTGCTCTTGAAGACTTCTTTAATGAGAAAGGAATTTCTCAAAATTTCTCTGCTGTCAGAACTCCTTAGCAAAATGGTGTGGTGGAAAGGAAAAACAGAACTCTATGTGAGGTTGCTAGATCTATGCTAAGTGAATCAAACCTTCCCACCTATTTTTGGGATGAAGCTGTTAATACTGCTTGCTTTACCCAAAATAGGTCCGTGATTTCCAAAAGACATGATAAGACCCCATATGAAATTTTCCATGGCAGAAAACCAAATATTGGCTTTCTTCATGTTTTTGGCTGTGTGTGCTTTATTCTAAATGATCGTGACAATCTTGGGAAGTTTGATCCCAAAGCTGATGAAGGTATTTTTGTTGGATACTCTTTATCCTCCAAAGCATATCGTGTGTTCAATCTCAGGAGAAAATGCATTGATGAGTCTATCCATGTTAAATTTGATGACCTAAGATCATCATCTCTTTCAAATGATGATGATGAATTGCACAGGTGGATTTCCTCATGCATAGGTGATGCTCTTATAGTTAACTCCACCGAAGCATCTTTCATTCCTTTGAACCCATCAAATAACCAAGTTGGGTCATCTTCCATAGTGCATCCTTCCACCGATATTCATTCTCCCACCGACATAAATCCTACTGCCGATATGCACCTTTCCACCGATCCCATACCCTCCACCCATCCTATGCCCTCCACCGATAATACTGCTTTCCACCAATCCTCTGATCCCACTCCACCGATCTCTTCCACACAAAATGTTCCACTACCTCTACCTCCTGCCACAAAATGGACCAAAGATCACCCTATAGATCAAATCATTGGTGATCAACAAGTAGGTGTCCAAACTCGTAGAGGAGTTGGAAATATTTGTCTCTATGTGAACTTTCTCTCTCTTATTGAACCCAAGAAGATTGATGAAGCTCTTGCAGATCCTTGTTGGATCACTGCCATGCAAGAAGAGCTTTCTCAATTTGAGAGAAACAAAGTTTGGAGATTGGTTCCTAGACCCCGAAAGAAGACAATCATTGGAACCAAATGGATCTTCAGGAACAAGATGGATGAAGATGGTACAGTCATCAGAAATAAGGCCAGATTGGTTGCTCAAGGATACCGACAGGAAGAAGGCATTGATTATGATGAAACTTTTGCCCCTGTTGCAAGACTTGAAGCCATAAGAATTTTCTTGGCTAATGCTGCCCACCGAAATTTTAGGGTCTTTCAGATGGATGTCAAAAGTGCTTTCCTCAATGGGGATCTTGCAGAAGAAGTCTATGTGAAACAGCCACCTGGTTTTGAAGACCCAGCTCATCCAGACTATGTGTACAGACTTGATAAAGCTCTCTATGGTCTCAAACAAGCTCCTCGTGCCTGGTATGACACTCTTGTTGTCTTTCTTCTGAAAAATGGATACTCCAGAGGTCAAATTGACAACACTCTCTTTATCACGAAGACCTCAGGTAATCTCATTCTTGTCTAAATTTATGTTGATGACATCATCTTTGGTGCCACTGATGAATCACTATGTGATGAGTTTGCTTCTCTCATGATGAGTGAATATGAGATGAGCATGATGGGAGAGCTTACATTCTTTTTGGGCCTTCAGGTCAAACAATCTTCAGAAGGAATTTTTATAAATCAAAGTAAATATATTCGTGACCTTCTGAAGAAATTCAACTTTTTAGACAGCTCTCCTATGAAAACTCCCATGGCACCACCTTTGAAACTTGATGCTGATTTAAATGGTGAATCTGTGGATGTTACCCATTATCGGGGTATGATTGGTTCTCTCCTTTACTTAACTGCTAGCAGACCGGATATTATGTTTGCTACCTGTCTTTGTGCCCGTTATCAATCCAATCCAAAGAAATCTCATTTGGATGTTGTTAAACGGATTTTCAGGTATCTAAAAGGTACCATGCACCTGGGTATTTGGTATCCCAAAGACTCAGGCTTTGAACTAATTGGGTATTCAGATTCAGATTATGCAGGTTCCAAGATTGATAGAAAAAGTACCACAGGTAGCTGCCAACTCCTTGGTGGCAAATTAGTAAGTTGGTCCAGCAAGAAACAAAACTCTGTGTCAACCTCTACTGCTGAGGCTGAATATGTAGCTGCTGGAAGCTGCTGTGCTCAGATCCTATGGATGAAAAATCAATTGAAGGACCACAATCAAAACTACTCCAAAGTTACCATCTTATGTGATAACTCTAGTGCAATTGCCATTGCAAATAATCCTGTCTTGCACTCAAGATCAAAGCACATAGACATCAGATATCATTTCATCAGGGATCACATTTCCAAAGGTGACATTGAGCTGTACTTTATCCCTACAGATCTTCAGCTTGCAGATTTGTTCACCAAACCCTTGGATGAATCCAGGTTCAACTTTTTAATAAGTGAACTTGGTATGTTGTATTTAGATTAAAAAAAAATTATTTCTGTGATAAATTTACTATGTGTTCCCAGTCTCCTCCGATCCCTCATCGGTGGACATCTCAATCGGTGTAGTTTTCTTATCAGATAAACCCCTACACCGATGGGCTAACTCACCACCGACATCTCTTAGATTTTCCCATCGGTGGCTATGTGCTTCATCGATTCTAGAAATCTCACCGACTCACTAAATCAATTCGGTGGTAACACTTTCGGTAGTGATTGGTTTCGGTGATCACTCTCTACACCGATATCTCTCAGATATACCCTTCGGTGTCTTTAGGCTACACCGACACCCACTTCAGTCTTCTACACCGAAGTTCATGAACACCGACGATCGCATCCTTCTCACCGATTTTAACCTACCACTGTTCCACCGATGCTACAATCCTCTTTGGTTCCTCTACCGATTTTGGAAAGCTTATCCTATACACCAACCTCGATCACATCAACCCTAAAGCCTATGTGTCAGACGCGACCCTTCCCCTTCCGTGTAAAATCATTTTTAACCACAAGTCCCCAAAATCATCATCATTACCTTTTTCAAATCACTTTTTCTTCTCCTCTCACCCACATAACCGTTCCCTCTTTCTTTTCAAAACCTTAAACCCTATTTCTTCCTCCTATATATACGACCCATCTTCCTTCTCTCACCTTCTCCATTCTTCTTCCTCCTTTCAAACCTACAACTTCTCCATCACCATTCTTTTCTCCATGGCATCCTCCAAGAATGCAATCCCTACGTGCTTTGAGGACCTCAAGTTTAACTCATGCAATCACGTTGCACGTTTCGAAACTGACCCATCTCATCCCGAGTTCTCTACTGTGGATAAATTTCTCACTCGGTCTCCTCTCCTTCATGCTTTTACCTGCAACCCAAAGATGAGCAAAATGCTCATTGGTAAATTTTGGTTAACCTGTGTGTACGACCCCTCGAACGAAGCTATCCACGCCTCTATCCTCATTGAAGACGAAGGTGATCACGATCTTACCTTTGGGGTCGATGATGTTCGTCAAGCCCTCAAGATTGACACCTTCTCCAACTACGATGATATGTATGTGGAAACCATACATGAAGATGTTCTTCAAGGCACTGGCTACGTGACCGACGACTCCTCCAAGAGCTCCAAAGGACCAGGTACTCTTCTCCGTGGCAAAATGGGAGGAGTATGGAACTTCTTCTTTGCACATGTTATTCACTGCCTCTCTCGCAAACCAGTGGACACGACCAATCTCCGTCCTACATCACGAAACTTGCTCATGCCCTGATTTTTCAAAGGCATGTCGACTTTGCACAATATTTCTTCACCGAACTAACTGAGGTGATTAACCACCCCAAGAAGTGTTACGTCTCTTACCCGCGTTTCATCTCAATGATTATTCACCACAAACTTGGAAAAGCTTTGGAGGCAGACCGCAAATCCTCTTCTCCCCGATTCTCCTATGATTGGTCTTCTCCGGTAGTCGGCATCAAAACTCTCAACGTTGGACCTCTCGCCACCGATCGTCCTTTGAGACAAGGTATGGTTACTTTAGCTCACTCTCCCGAACTACATTGGGGTGATGCAGAAATTCCCGGGTTTCAACACCTGGAGATTCCCGAGGTCACTCCAACTGTAGTGGTCCCTTCTCCCCGTACTCGAGTGAAGTCGGGTGGCACTCAGAAGAAACAATAAAAGGCCACCGACACCTCCGTATCCGCTTCCAGGATCACGCCACCGGGAGATCCCTCGGAGGCTTCCCCGGTTCAAAACCCTTCACATAAGCGGAGGCACTCATCATCCCCTCCGAGGTCTCTTTTAAAGAGGTCTCGGAAACCATCGGCCCAACCAAATAAGCCAACTGTCGACTCTCAAAAGTCGACAGTTGTTGAACTTCAACCCTCCGGGCCAAGGGAATCCGCTATCAACCCCACCGACTCCTCTGCTGTCTCTCAAAAGACTTCAGTTGTAGACTTGGAGATCCCTACTTTTACCTCTTCACTCACTTCTTCGGGTGATAGAGGTAACTTCGAGGACTCTCCCCTTGAAGAAGTTGATTTGTCATTGCACGGCTATTCACCCGATCAGTTTATGATCGATGACGAAGCACAACCCAATCAGGGTTTCCCCCCAATAAACCCCCCCCCCCCAAATGATTTTTTTGATCTTCTTTTAGCGGACACTGGTTCTCCCCGAACCATCCCGTCCACCTAAGAGATCCTCTCCGAGCCTCCCTCACCAAAGATGCAAACCTCACCATATCTCACTCACCGAGGAAGCAAACCTCACCCCGAACGTCTCCCTCACCGAAGAAGCAACCCTCACCCCGATGTTCTCCCACACCGATACGTGAGGCTTCTCCTCGACGAACCCCCCCTCCACCGAGAATTCTCTATCCCGATGTGTTGTCGAATTTTCTCCCCACTATCACTACCGAAGAAGATCGACTCCGTCTCCAATTCCGTCTCCCGGAATTCGGTGGTCATGCTTCTACAAGTACTGGGCGGCACTATGACTTTCATGCTGATATTCAGGAATGTGCTCGTCAATGTCGGCTCGTCGGCACTCAGTTTGAATCCTTCAAGGAATCAACTCTTTCCATGACTACACAGGTAAACTCAAGAATCTCCGTGATCGAGTCTCAGTTGCCGCAGATATTCGCCGATGCACTTGCAGCTGCTCTTCAGCCTGTCCATAATTCCATTGTTTCCTTATCTTCAAAGGTGGAATCCTTGACAAATTCTCATGGGGATCTTGCTATATCGTTTGGTATCTTCAAGGCATCCTCTCTAGTCAAGGATACTGAACTCCAGAAACTCATTCAAGAAGACAAGTCTCATCAAGATCTTAAACAGAGCATAGTCGATTCTCTCAACACTCTTCACATCAAAACTGACAACATGCAGGAGAAAGCCCAATGGGAAATGGACTTGGGTGATTTTACACTGATCTCCGATGACACCACTCAGAATGTGGCTCATCTTCACTCCAAGTTTGACAGTGTGTTCACTCAGTTGGGTTTTAAGATTTCGGCTGCTGCTGAGGGGGAGAAATCTGCAGGCCAACCAAAATTGCCCTCTATTAAAAGAACTATCAGCAACATGCCTCCACCTTCCACCGAAAAATCATCACAAGCCACCGAAGCTTCAGGATTACCTTCACCGAAAACCTCTCCTCCGAAACATACAGGTACCACCGAATTTATCTTCACACCACCGAAATCACCATCGGTGGAAATCGCACATGCAGCTGTTGAGGGGGAGAGAATCCATGCATCTTCTAAGGGGGAGCAAAAATCCAAAACTCCCAAAGACAAAGGTAAGAAAACCCTCACAGCTAAACAGTTGGCCGAAGAAGAAAAGAAAAGCAAAGAATTGGCAAAATATGGAACTCGACCTGCCGATGCACAAACCTTGAAGCTAAAACCTCCTTCTCAACAATCTCAGGAATCCAACCTTGGGCTGACTCCTCAGGAGATTGAGGAAGCCAGACTTGCACAAAAAGCCATAGATGATTCCAGGGCTCTCTCATTGAAAATGGCAAAAGAAGAGGCCATCAAAGCTAAGTCTGCCGATCCCCTCTTCACCCAAAAATCGGTGCTAAGTGCTATTGAAGAAGAAAAGAATGAAGAAATAAGTTGGTACAAAAAGACCATGTACCACCGAATGAGCAGAACCCCGATCTCAAACGTCAAAATTGCTACCTCCAGAACCAACCCGAAGGATATCAGGCTGATCATCGATAGAGAAGATGGCTCAATGAAAAGTGTGAGAGATGTTCACCTCAAACTTTACGGTCTCCCCGAATGGTATGAGATCTCTCAACACTTGGTCAGAAGTGCAAACCCAAAGAAAGACATTTTTGTCAAATGCATTGAAGGATTGATGGAAAAGATGAAGGAGATTAAAAGAAAACACAACATCATCCTTTCCACTGATGAAAGGGCAAAACTTCAATCGATGAAAGAAGAAATCCGTCTTTCTAAAGTCAAAAATCCTACCGACAAAGTGTTCAAGGAAATGGCAACTGAAGGGAAAATTCCAAACGTGAGCAACCTGAACTTGACCATCCCTACATCTGTGCCTTATCCTACTACGACTTTAAGCCTCTCACCGATTCCTGGGCTGTTCTTCAATGATGGTTTTGGTCATCGGGCCTTTTTCAGATTCGCACAAATTCCCATCGCCGATACTTTGTTTCTTCAAGGCATCTCCAACCTATTTCCAAACATCCCCGAAGCTCAACCATTCTACCGAAACCTGTTGGATGAAATCAAGCGTCGACAAACCTCCAAGAAATAATTTCTTTTCCTCAGTGGTACTTGTAAAAGTTTGTTTCTCTTGTTGACAATTGTACGAGAAAACTTATCTAAATACAAGTACCTCTCTATTTGAATTTTATTTCTGTACATAACTTTATTTTTAGTTACTTGTAAATATTGTGTATAGTATACATACTCATACAAAAGAAAAATAGATCAAAAAGAACAAAAAGAATGGTCTATGTGAAAAGAACCCAAAAAGAGTAAAGAGGGTCAAAATGCTTTTTACATTTTATTACTCTTGAATATTCTAAGGATAGAGCTCAAATTCAAATAGGGGGAGATTGTTGGGTCATCAATGATTTGAAATTGACTCACCGATGTTTTCTCTATAATCCTACTTAGAATATTTTGACAAGGTTCTTTAAATGACTTGTACAAGATAGCAATTGTTCGGTGAAGTCGAAGATCAACCGAAACCAAGCTTGAAGAGATTTTCTATGCGGAATCAAGAAGACTCTTCCAAGATACATACAAGTCATCACCACCAATTGTGTTCTCACACATCGGTGGACTTCCTCACCACCGATGGTGTCTTCAAGAATCGGTGGATATAATCCCACCGATGTTGTCTTCAGGAATCGGTGGACATAATCCCACCGATGAGGATACTCAAATCGGTGGACTTCTTCCCACCGATGAGGATACTCAAATCAGTGGGATCTTTGTGTAAATGGACTTTCTTGCAGATGATTTCAAAGACCAATGTCTTTTATATCGGTGGAACATCATCGATAAAATTGTCTTGGAAAACACATCAAGAAGATCCTCCAGGTTTGGCAATAATCCAGTGGTTGGTAAAACTGTCAACTTAATACTCTCTCCACTTTTAGATAACGTCTAAATCAGCATGGGCATTCTTCCTGGTTCCAAGGAAAAAGGTGATTTGGAAACATCAACTTTTCAGAGTACTACACCTTCTATCCAATCTCCTTATGACAAGTGTCCTGAGCATTTAATGCACAATACTTGTATCTTCACTATAAAAGGAAGTAGAAGGCTCCATGCAAATCACGCTTTCTGGACTTCTCTCTCAGTGCAAGAAATCTCCATATTGCTTGAAAAACTTTATAGCTTTGTTCTAAGTGTTCTTAGTTGTTTTGTTAGTATACTTTGTGTTAGATTGTTAGAATAGTTTATCTGTTCTTTTCCGCAACAGTCTTAAGTTTCTATGTGTAATTCTTGTTGAAAGTTTTCAATAAAAGAATTAAAATTGTGAAAATTTTGAGTTTTGTATTCAACCCCACTTCTACAATACTTGTTATAGCCATCTGAGACTAACAATATATAAAGGAGAATGTAGGAGAGAGGGTTAAGGAGAATGATTCTTTCATATTTATCTTTTTTCTTATAATTTTGCTTTATTTTTAAATCTTTTCAACACATTAAATGTTAGAACTTTTCATTTTCATTTTTATTTAAATTAAAAACCATTAATCAATATATATCTATTATTTTTAACATTGTATTTCTAATTATTCAATAAACCCAACATTTCTTATTTAAATTTATAAACTTATTATTTTTTAATCAATAAGATACTCTAAATTTATGAACTTATTTTTTAAACTTTTTATAGTAAACTAACAATGCTTATAAGCTAATACTTTGGTCAAATGACTTAATATTTATTTAATTGTATATATTTTCATTTGTAACCTAACATCAATATATATATAAAGGAGAATGTAGGAGAGAGAGTTAAGGAGAATGATTCTTTCATATTTATCTTTTTTCTTATAATTTTGCTTTATTTTTAAATATTTTCAACACATTAAATGCTAGAACTTTTCATTTTCTTTTTTTATTTAAATTAAAAACCATTAATCAATATATATATCTATTATTTTTAACATTGTATTTCTAATTATTCAATAAACCCAACATTTCTTATTTAAATTTATAAACTTATTATTTTTTAATCAATAAGATACTCTAAATTTATGAACTTATTTTTTAACCTTTTAATAGTAAACTAACAATGCTTATAAGATAATACTTTGGTCAAATGACTTCATATTTATTTAATTGTATGTATTTTCATTTGTAACCTAACAATGTTTATAAATTAAAATTTTTGTTAAATTTGCTAATTTTTATGAGTTAGACTTATATTAAAATTAAATTTTTTAATTTAAATGATCCATAACTTAATAGGCAAAGCTAACAATGTTTATAAATAATAATTTTTTATTGAATAATCTAACAATAATAGTAAATACAATATTTACTTCAATTTTTGTATTTTTTAAATAAGCTAACAATCATCAATATATATATATATATAAAGGAGAATGTAGGAGAGAGAGAGTTAAGGATAATGATTCTTTCATATTTATCTTTTTTCTTATAATTTTGCTTTATTTTTAAATCTTTTCAACACATTAAATGCTAGAACTTTTCATTTTCTTTTTTATTTAAATTAAAAACCATTAATCAATATATATATCTATTATTTTTAACATTGCATTTCTAATTATTCAATAAACCCAACATTTCTTATTTAAATTTATAAACTTATTATTTTTTAATCAATAAGATACTCTAAATTTATGAACTTATTTTTTAAACTTTTTATAGTAAACTAACAATGCTTAGAAGCTAATACTTTGGTCAAATGACTTAATATTTATTTAATTGTATGTATTTTCATTTGTAACCTAACATCAATAAATCATCAATATATATATATATATAAAAACAAAAACCAAGTATGATGATATGGAGCCTTCTTAAGCCTAGAATCTCTTCTCTCTTTTTTTCAAAATTTTGATTTTTTAAATGTTGAAATATGTTAAAGACATTTCCACCCCTACATGGGAAATCTGTGATTCATTATTAAGTTGGGTTTCTTGGTAATTTTACATACATAAGTTTAACTTCCAACTTTTGATTTGCTTCTTCATTTCCATCAACATTGATTATCCATCATGTTTGCATTTAACATTGTTCTCTTCATTTTCCCTAACTCATCTTTATCTCTCAATCTATATATATATATAAACCACCACTACAAGGAATGAGGTGGAAGCTCTAAACATGATAATCACTACTTTTTTTTTTCTCAATCTATGATAGTTTTCCCATTTCCATCATTCTATGTCTTTTCCAATATGTATTTATAACTCTACATGTCCTTTCAAATGTCATCATACTTTGATTTACTTACTCTATGATAATAAGTTCAAAGGTATTCACTAATTTTTCAAGGTGCAACATGTTGGTTCTTGACATACAATTGCAACCATTGTTGTCCATACTTCTTGACATACAAGATGCTTACTCTTCTCACACCGCTTAGTTTTTTTAGCTTTATGAGGTTAGTTATGTATAATAAAAATATATTTTGTAATAAATTAAGTTTGTTTTTCTATGTTGCAATAATAAACAAAGTGAAATTCTAAAACTTACTTTGGTGGAGAATGAAGAAGATGAGAGTTGAAAAAGATATGGAAAACTATAAAAAGGTATGTAGAAATTAAAAAGCTAAAATTTGGAGGATGAAGAAGATGAAAGTTGAAGAAGATATGGAAGGTTATAAACAAGAATGTAACAATTATATTCTGGAAAAAATGTGATATGTATTTCTTCTTTTCCATATTGTTGAATTTGTTGTTATCATAGCAAATTGTGTTTACGATTGAATTATATATATTCAAATAAATTTCGATATTTTGTGATTACAAGATTTGATAAAAAAATTTCCCAAGTTTAAGCGTCATTGACGATAATCATATATATGTGATTGAATTGTGTTCTTTAACTATTTTAAGATTTTTTCTATTGACATTAACATTGTTATTGTTGTGAGAATTTTTATAGTGTCTATTACTTTATTCCCAAAAAAGCATCCTTAAATCATAGTGAAAAAACATTTCACTCTTAAAGGTTGAATTTATTTATTTTGTCGAAAAGTTTCATAAATTTGGTTTGTAACAACATAATTTTTTTTACCTCTAGGTTTTCAATTTTTATTTACATAACAATCAATATGAATAATCTTTTTATTCTCTTTTATTTTATTAGTTTAACATTAATATGTATTTACCATTATTTTTTATTTACAAAACAATCAATATAATATAATTAAAAAAAGTTTTTTGTTTACGTTTTATTTTTTTATTTTATACGAGTCTATTTATATAAATTTTATAGTATTAGTTTGATAATTAATTTAATTAAAATATTTGAGCTTTATTTACTATATATTCATTTTCTATTTACATAACAATCAGCAAATTAATATCAATATGCTACTATGAAAAAAGTTAAGGAATGTGTGTAGGCATTTTGAGAATGATTGAATTATCGTTTTTTATTATTTATCGAGTTTTTAGTTTTTTAAATTTATATATATATATATATATATATATATATATATATATATATCTTTAAATGATCAAATATTCATGTATTTTCCTATTTAATATATATTAATACACATCATTATTAATCTAACATTTCATATTTCTTTTCTGATTACCATAAATCAATGCATACAAACGAAATAGTTATGACAATTTAATATATTTCAATATGATATTTACTATTTATTTTTTTATTTAAACAACAATCAATACATCAATATCGATATATTATTATAAAAGAAAGGCAAAAAAATGTATGTTGAAATTTTGTGAATGCTTGAATTATTGTTTTCTATTATTTATTTTTTTTAGTTTTTGAAACCTGTATATTTATATTGTATTAATTGATTAGATAATTCATGTATTTTTGTAACTATAATATATCAATATACATCATTAATTGATCTAACTTTTCATATTCTTCTTTTAAGTATTATGAATGTATATACATAAATAAAATACTTATGATAATTTAATACATTTCAATATACATGATAAAAAAATTAATGAGTATGTGCACTCATATTTATATATTTGTTTTGTCATTTTGATTTATTTTTAATCTAAACTCAACACATTAATTTCTAAACTTTTCATTTACATTTTTTATTACATAACAATCAATATATAAAAAAGCCAATTTTATTACCCTTTATTCCGGTGACAATATATAATAAAAAACTATTAATGTTGTGATAAAACACATTTGAGATTATTTCTCTCATCAATTGAAGAAACCTATCATTAATTCAATAAAACATTGTGTTGATAATCTATCTATCTTTTTTTATAAGGTGTAAGATTAGTTTTGATATGGTTTTAATTCACGAAAATGTGTTTTTTATATTACTTTATTCTTATGGTCATACCATCTATTAACAAAATTTGTTATGCTTATTATTTGATTGTTTTTTTGTTGTTGTTTAGGCACCGATGATACTCTGGTTCGAAAAAACTTGGCCATTAAGTTTCACCGTTTTGTTACAAGAAGGAAATTTATATATTTTGTAAAATTTCAAGGTTGTAGAGAATTTTAGACCATTATTTCAACCATTTGTTTGTTTAGCTATTTGAATTAGTGTAATCCATGTCAACTTTTAGGTCCTCCCATTTGAAGAGTCGACATACGTTTGGTCGGAAGTTATCGTATCATCTAAACGTGTATTTGTTCATTTTTAACAAATTGTTAGAGCTACCTCTCTTTCTATAAGAAAAACATCGTGCAAAGGTATAAATTATACAAACAATGCAAAATTTATCCTCGAGCCCATCGTTAATGTTACTAATTTAATTCAGTTTACAAGTTATTTACTTAACTTATATATACATATATATATATACATATATATTAAAATTCCACTAATTAAATTCTTCTAATTTTTACAAGTGATATGAATGTGATTTGTATATAGTTATATTTACCAACTAAGATGTATCTGTATGTTTATCAACATATTACCACCCAAATTACCGACGCTACCGCGTAGCACACGGTTTCCACACAATTACTATTAAAGATAATTTTTTTACCATCAATACGCCCTTTATGATTTGAATATACAATACATTCTTATTGATATGCATAAAACAGAATTTCTTTAACATTTGTGGAAAAGGTAGGTTTTGTCGTCCATATTATTGATATTTAATGGATTGAATAAAGT
This sequence comes from Saussurea involucrata, assembly GCA_033807775.1. Classification (NCBI taxonomy): domain Eukaryota; kingdom Viridiplantae; phylum Streptophyta; class Magnoliopsida; order Asterales; family Asteraceae; genus Saussurea; species Saussurea involucrata. Next base: position 79,500,887 of record CM066327.1, read on the forward strand.
TGAAAATTTTGGGAGCTAATGAATGTTGAGCGATTAAGGTAAGAGTTTGCCGATTCTGGAGTCTTTGAACTAAAAACGACCAAGAATTAATTAGTTTGGATATAGTTCTTATTGAAATGGTATGCCCACTTTGTAATATAGATTGATTTCTACCAACTTACTTCAGAGAACCCTAATAGCTACAGTAGTATGGAAGATTTGGTGTCGAAGTTCAAGCAGTAGTTGAAGGAGGGTTTGGTGTATACCATGAAAATTTTTCAGGTGGTTGCGAATTCTTGAGATATAGGGTTGTTAATTCAAATAACAAAATTGTACACTCTTTTAACAATAGTCAAGAAAGTAGAGGTCAAATGCACATTTGTATTAAATTTACATGATTTATGAATAGATTCGTGTATATGTTTGTTGAATGCGGTAGATAATTGCATTGTTGATGAATAACCTTTAGTACTCAAAAACTATAACTTTACCATGTTGGTCATTTTAATTTTTATATTAAACTATGCTACTATTAAAAACAACATGTTTTCTGAATACCGCGCAACGCGCGATACAAACCACTAGTATATATATAAAGGAGAATGTAGGAGAGAGGGTTAAGGAGAATGATTTTTTCATATTTATCTTTTTGTCTTATAATTTTGCTTTATTTTTAAATCTTTTAAACACATTAAATGCTAGAACTTTTCATTTTCTTTTTTTATTTAAATTAAAAACCATTAATCAATATATATATCTATCATTTTTAACATTGTATTTCTAATTATTCAATAAACCCAACATTTCTTATTTAAATTTATAAACTTATTATTTTTTAATCAATAAGATACTCTAAATTTATGAACTTATTTTTTAAACTTTTTATAGTAAACTAACAATCATCAATATATATATATATATATATATATATATATATATATATATAAAGGAGAATGTAGGAGAGAGGGTTAAGGAGAATGATTCTTTCATATTTATCTTTTTTCTTATAATTTTGCTTTATTTTTAAATCTTTTCAACACATTAAATGCTAGAACTTTTCATTTTCTTTTTTTATTTAATTTAAAAACCATTAATCAATATATATATCTATTATTTTTAACATTGTATTTCTAATTATTCAATAAACCCAACATTTCTTATTTAAATTTATAAACTTATTATTTTTTAATCAATATATATATATATATATAAAGGAGAATGTAGGAGAGAGGGTTAAGGAGAACTATTCTTTCATATTTATCTTTTTTCTTATAATTTCGCTTTATTTTTAAAAAAATTCAACACATTAAATGCTAGAACTTTTCATTTTCTTTTTTTATTTAAATTAAAAACCATTAATCAATATATATATCTATTATTTTTAACATTGTATTTCTAATTATCCAATAAACCCAACATTTCTTATTTAAATTTATAAACTTATTATTTTTTAATCAATAAGATACTCTAAATTTATGAACTTATTTTTTAAACTTTTTTATAGTAAACTAACAATGCTTATAAGCTAATACTTTGGTCAAATGACTTCATATTTATTTAATTGTATGTATTTTCATTTGTAACCTAACAATGTTTATAAATTAAATTTTTTGTTAAATTTGCTAATTTTTATGAGTTAGACTTATATTAAAATTAATTTTTTTAATTTAAATGATCCATAACTTAATAGGCAAAGCTAACAATGTTTATAAATAATAATTTTTTTTATTGAATAAGCTAACAATAATAGTAAATACAATATTTACTTCAATTTTTGTATTTTTTTAATAAGCTAACAATCATCAATATATATATATATATATATATATATATATAAAGGAGAATGTAGGAGAGAGAGTTAAGGAGAATGATTCTTTCATATTTATCTTTTTTCTTATAATTTTGCTTTATTTTTAAATCTTTTCAACACATTAAATGCTAGAACTTTTCATTTTCTTTTTTTATTTATATTAAAAACCATTAATCAATATATATATCTATTATTTTTAACATTGTATTTCTAATTATTCAATAAACCCAACATTTCTTATTTAAATTTATAAACTTATTATTTTTTAATCAATAAGATAATCTAAATTTATGAACTTATTTTTTAAACTTTTTATAGTAAACTAAAAATGCTTATAAGCTAATACTTTGGTCAAATGACTTCATGTTTATTTAATTGTATGTATTTTCATTTGTAACCTAACAATGGTTATAAATTAAATTTTTTGTTAAATTTGCTAATTTTTATGAGTTAATCTATTATATATTAAGAAACGACCACATCCAATGGTGTACGTGAAGTAGGAATTAAGGCTATGAATTTTCTCAAACTTTTCATTATTACACTGTTTTTTTTAAATTTATGGGTTTAACCTATGATTATTTATTTGCTCTTTTCTTTAAATCTTTTTTAATTCTCACTTTTCGAAATTGAAACTCTTGAAATTCACTTGGTATATATAAAGAGAAGGGCAAGAGGTACTTGAGAAATAAAAATGGAAGAAGTGAATTGAGAAGTATGTGGATCAACGAATTCCTAATCAAGAAGAAGAATACCTTCAATCACTAACATCTCAAACATGTATGTAACCATTATCTTCTTCAAGGAAAGTAAGATTTCTTCAATTGGCACAAGTTCATGTAATCTTTTTGTTATGTACTCTTCCAATGCGATTGATTAAAGTTGTTGATATGTATATAAAGGAGTATGCAAGTACATGTCACAATGTAATATTCTATTCGTTTCACTTAAAGTATATTTTAGTAAGATACACATGTTTATAAGTCAAAACTTGTATTAAACACGCTATGACGTGATCCACGTCTTACATATAACGCTGAGTCGCAACGACAAAAACGCGTCTTGCGCTATATCGTGCCATGACGCGCCTTTTTGAGCTCCGGTTCAAATATAATATGTTCATAAATTAAAATTTTTGTCGTATTTATCTTCATATATAACATTTATAAACACCGCGCAACGCGCGGTGCAATTACCTAGTCTTAAAATAAAGAACAATGAATATGAATAAAGAACAAACAAAAAGTGAAAGCGCAAAGCATGGAACAGTTTCTATTTTCTAACCTTGGTCTCCCATGTACAGCAAAACGCGCCTAACCACTTGGACTGCAAAGATATATTGGTTAGTTTTTCTATAGTACACTATATTAGGAAAACAGTTAGGTGGAGCTCAGCACCAACCAGCCCCCCTGCGGGCTCCGTCATTGGCGGTTTATGTATTAAGTAACTTGAGGTTTATCGGGTGTTGACATGTGTAAAAAGTAAGGTTCGTTGTGCATGAGATGCGACACATGTAAAGTAAAACCGCAAGGTGCGATTTTTGGCATTATTGACTTGCGATTTCTATACTACTGACACATATTATGTAAGCTTGCGGTTCAAATGAGTTATTTACATTAAATATTTATTTTTAAACAAAACCGCAAGGCTTGCGATTTTACGACATGACTTGCGGTTTTATTTATTTATATCAAATTATGGGATGGTCAGACAAAATCGGACACCGCAAGAAAAAGTAGGCTTACGGTGTCAGATTTGCTGGTCAATGGATATTTTTGTAAAAAATAATAATTGGGTGGCTAATTTCTAAAACCCCATGGTCAAGATGGCCATTTAAGTAAACAACCCTCTTCAAAAGACTACTAATGAAAGTGATAACCGTATAGATCAAGGTGTTAGTTCTTGTTCATATGTGGAGGTGTGTGTTCAATACCTGAAAGAGTTGGGAGACTTAGAATGTATTGAAGCTCTTGACATGGTGCAAAAATCCAAAATTCGGTGGAGTGTTGAAGGTGACGAAAATTCGAAATCCTTTCATGGGATTATTAATAAAAAGAGAAGACAAACTGCAATCAAAGGGATATTGGTGGATGATGAATGGGTTACGAATCCAATTCACATTAAAAATGAATTATTTATTCAATTCTCGAGTCGGTTCAAGGGTGTGAAGGGGGTCTGATAGGCGGGTTATCACCTCCCTAAATCTAACCGCAAGTGTACGGTGTCGAAATCAAGTAATACGTACTGAAGTACGAGTATCGAATCCACAGGAACTAGGAACTAAGTATCACAATTACTATAATCACTATTAACTGAACTGTCGAAATTTTGAGAGGTTGGTATTAAACTACTAATAGCAAATAAACTAAATCAAACACGGAAACAGTAAACAGCTTAAGAAAATTTGATAGAGAAAACAGTTGAGGGTTGGAAATCCTAAGACTCTCACATACAAACACTTGACTCAAAACAGTTACCAGTTATTCCGTATAATGAATACCCAATCTTTAAATCACCGTTGTTCTTTCTCAAGCAACAACGGGTTTTATTCTAACACGTGGCTCTTTCTCAAGCTACCACGGTTTTTATCTTGAAAAACACAAGTTTATCTCTCGATCTCAACCTATGAAATTCAAAACACATTAAGCTCAAGATTTTAACGGGACTAAGGCTTACTCGGAATATCTCTATCTCCTTTCTCACCTTAGGCATGCGATTCATAGTTCTAGTTACAATTAATTCTCTCGAACTTAATTAGAAACAACAATTCAATTGTAAATTGGCCAAATTCACAAAGGCATTAAGAACAAAATCACATGCTTCATTAATATAGGAAAAACTGATAAAAATCGCTAATCACATGTTTGTACACTTAAATCGAATTCATTCCAACCCCCAACATCTAAAGATTAGTTCATGATGTTGGGGGACGAAAACGCAAGAAAAGGGGATGAAAAACTGTATGTAAACATGATTAACGTGAAGGTGAAAGATGTAGTGATAAACTCCCTTCTCCCGGCTCTAATCCGCGTCGCGTCGTGACTTCCTCCTCGACTTATCCTCTCTCGTGGCTCCAAAAGATGTAAAATATCTCCCAAAATCGCCTCTGGACTGCTGCTGTTCGTCATGTGCTGTTGCGTATCGAGAATCCGCCCAGACTTGACCTAAAATCCGAAATTAATAGCTGAAATTCGACAAACATAGACATCCGCGGTTTGTCCCGCGACTTGCAAGTCGCGGGAAAAGCCGCGCGCTTTTTTGAGGCCATTTTTGGGTCGGTTTCTGGTTCGCGGTTCGGGTCCTGGTTCGGGCGCTGGTCTTGGGCTTCCGTTGGCTTCGTTTTGGCTCTTTTTGGGCTCTTTTTAGCTTCTTTTCTTGAAGATTATTTCCTTTTTATTAACCTGCACATTCCACTAAATAACCCGTGAAATTCTGCTTCTTTGCTTAAATACAAGCCAATCTCATTGGTTTTAGGACTGAAAATAACGCCAAAATGTGGCGTTATCAACAACCCGAAACCGAGCGTTGCTTGTCCTCAAGCAAATTAGCGATAAAATAGAGTAAAAGCACATATCAGTGAAATAATAACTGCACAACTCCTAATTGGTACCACGTGATGCACTGGTGATTTCCTATACTCGTGAATGTCTATCTCATTCTCGCCTCATTCCTATTCCGTTTGATCTATGACCTTCCATTGTAAGTTGAACTCGTGACTGCTCCGTTTCCACTAAGGTTGTTCTAGGTCCAGACATACTAGAGAAAACATTTCGCCTCGACCCTACCTCACGAGATTCTCTTATTTCGCTCGAACCTAGGTTATCGCACATGTTGTCATGTTTAGGGAATTTATGTACAAGAATACTCGAATATTACATGACAGCTCTATTGAAAGACGCACAAATGTTCAAAATTGATCTCAGAACGGAATCAAGTAGCAAGACAGGGAATATTAGTAAAAGTGATAGCATACCGTAATCATATTTTCTAGAAGATCATCCAGGTCTTTACAAGGGTTGTAACGGGGCTAAGGTTATAGCTACGAAATGAAGGGTAAAACGGTTCAAAGATCCTTGGTGTGTCGAACTTTAGCAATTCTGAACTTCCTAGCTTTATTTTCTATCATTTGGCCCTCTTTGTCACTACTGGAGTCGCTTTGACTCTCTTATTCAGCTGCTGTGAAGCTATCTAAACTAACTGTTTTTTTTAACTTGGGACTTTATTGGTCCTCTTTATTTGCACTGGGGCTGCATTGGCCCTCTTTTCTATTTATTTTCATGACTGGCCTGGTTTCCTTCTTTTTCGCTCTAGCTTTTTCAGTTCATTACCGCTCAGATTGACACACTTTCGGATAAGGTTGGCTAAGGCTTTTGGCTCGGGTTTAAAGGTGGGTTTAGAATTGAACAAGGTGAGTGTTTGGCTACAAAGGGGGTTATGGATACACACAATTGGGTAAAAAGGTACGATAGCTAAAAACAGGGTTAAGCATACACACAATGCCTGGAATCATCTCTTAAGGTCCATACGATTTGGTCTACTATTCCCTTTCCTAATATCCCGATGGCTGTCTTTGCTACTCAATGCAATAATATAGCGAGATCATTCTATATTCACGACAAGGAACTCGAAAAAGTGTATACGATTTTCGTGTATGAATCCCTCGAAATGAAAAGACGTCTTTTAGGCTCAAAACTCGCTATTGGGTGGTCTCCACTAATGTCCCTAGTCATGTCCTTTCCCGGTCCTTCCCTAATGGTCACGTCTCTATCACAAGATTCTTCCTACAATGGTTGGTCTCGATCATTCAAAACAAATTTTTTAGCTAAAGTGATCTAGGTACTCAGAAGTGCAGGAAATCTACGTGCATAACGTGGGCCCGATTGGGCAACCCCAAACCTTACCCACACATTGTCCCCAATGTGCAAGTGTCGGTGTAGGCGATACTTAAAACAAGTATCGTTGTGCGGTTATTACAGGTAACAGACAGGCAGACATAGTATAACATGAAGCAACAAAGAGCTTTTCTTGCATTTTCAAACACGTGGCCACCCCAAACCTAGGCCGTGGCCTAGGTTTGTCAAACAAAGCCAACCCCAAACCTTGGTGAAACCGAGGTTTGCACAGGGATATAAGTGAGTGTGTAGATGTTGAAAAGACGAGGCACCCCAAACCTAAGTGAAACTTAGGTTTGTTGCATCTCGTTAACTAATAAGAAACCAAACATCTTACACCACTCGTTACACACAAAGTTGAGAACATACCTGTTTGCCCGGACGGAGGAGGTTATCTTGAAAGATTTGAGCGCCAATCAGGGGAGATGGAGAGCGAGAAAGCAAACACACAAGAAACAAAGCAAAAGACGAAAGAAAACAGAAAAACGAAACACACAAAGCAAGGAAACGAACACGGCACAAAAACAGGGGAACCCGCGCGGTTTGACACGCGGGTTGTAAGTCGCGCAAGAAGTCGCGTAACCCCCTGTTTTGAAAACCCACAGAGAGCCCCGCGACTTGGCACACGGTTTGTAGGCCGCGGCACAAGCCGCGTAAGTCCATGTTTCAGCTATTTTTTTGATTTTTCGTTTTTTCATTTTTATGGTTTTTTTGTGTAACTAAGAACACACTCAAAAACTGGAAATTAAAAGGAAAACTAACCTCGGTGGGTTGCCTCCCACCCAACGCCGTATTTAAAGTCGTGGCACGACTATGTGGATCTCAACTTGGCTCGGTATCCGCGGACTCGAATCGCCCACACTTGCGGTTCTTCGCGGATTTTTCCTCATCTGGCTCTCCTTTGCCATCTCCGTCTCTACGCCTTCCATGCTCGAACATCTTGAAAACCTCCTTCTCATCACCAACTCTTAAGGTCATCTCTCCTTCCTCCACATCTATCAACGCTCTACTTGTGGCCAGGAATGATCTCCCTAAAATGAGCGGGACCTCTACATCTTCATCAACGTCCAACACCACGAAGTCCACCGGGAAATAAAAATGTCCAACCTTGATGAGCACATCTTCTATCACTCCGTACGGGTATACGATCGATCTATCCGCGAGCTTGAACGTCATGAACGTCGACTGCACTTCTCCCAATCCCAGTTTCCTGAAAACAGATAAAGGCATTAAATTAATACTAGCTCCTAAATCACATAATACCTTATCAAAAGAAAACTTCCCAATTTGAATAGGGATTGAAAAACTCCCTGGATCTTTGAGCTTCGGGGGAAGCTTGTTCTGAATAATTGCGTTGCACTCCTCAATAAGTGCAACGGTGGACTGGTGATCGATCACCCTCTTCTTGGATAGAATCTCCTTCATGAACTTCATGTATGAGGGCATTTGTGCCAACGCATCTGCAAAAGGGATGTTAATATGCAATTTCTTAAAAACTTCAAGAAATTTAGAAAAGTTAAGATCCTCCCTTTGGGCTTTAAGCCTATTCGGATATGGCACTATCGGGACTACCGACTTAACCGGTGTTTGCTTTGCCGTGGTGAACTGCTCTTTCTTCTTCCCTTCACTCTTTGAGCTCTCTTCAATCACCACCTCTTCATCAGCCTCCCACTCATCCACATCTACAATCTCCACATCTTGCCTTTCAGGCTCGACTTCCTTTGATGACGGTTCACGTGTAGGCTCTCCATTCAACTCCTTGCCACTTCTCAGATAGATGGCATTACACTCTTCCCGGTGTTTATTTTCGGTCATACTCGGGAATGTTCCGGGAGGTCGGTTTTGTAGGGCTTACGAAATTTGCCCCACTTGCCTTTCGAGGATCTTGATGGATGCCGTGTTCTGATCGGTTGCTGCCTTGACCGTGCTCACCGTGCTCGCCAACTCTCCAACCGTGCTGTCCATCTTTGCCATGAACTTCATCATCATATCTTCCAGCCCCAGCTTCTTCTCCCCGGATTGTCCTTCGTTCCTTTGGTTGAAACCTGGAGGACGGTAAACATTGTTAGCATTAGGTTAATTAGCAAAGTTAAAAGAATTACCTTGCTGTTGTTGCCCTTGAGGTTGACTCCATGAGAAGTTCGGGTGCTTCTTCCACCCCTCATTGTATGTGTTCGAAAACGGATCATTCCTCGGCTGATGGTTGCGATTTTGTAAGAACTGAACCTGTTCAGGTTCTTGAGGACTGCCTCCCTTCAGATGGTTCGTGATAAAAGCTAGTTGAGCTTTTAGTTCTTTCAGCTCATCATTTTCTTGAACGCTCGAGACTCTTCTTACGGCTGATCTTGGAGTAGAAAAACTGTGCTCGGCCAGATTCTCGATCAGCTCGCATGCTTCTTCATAAGATTTATCCATCAGTGCTCCACCCGATGCGGCAGTGATATCGTTTTTGAACTGCGGGTGGAGTCCACTAAAGAATGTCTGGATGATGACCCATCCGTGCAACCCGTGATGTGGACACTTCTTCAACATGTCTTTATATCGCTCCCATACCTCATATAGGGTCTCTTGGTCCCATTGCGCGAAGTGTTTAATCTCGGCCCTTAACTGTGCGGTTCTTCCCGGTGGGAAGAATTTCTGGAGGTATGCTGCTTTCAGGTCTGCCCATGTAGTGATCTGATTCGCTGGCAACCCTTCTATCCAAATTTCAGCTCTACCCTTGAGTGAGAAGCTGAACAGTCTTAGCTTGATGGCATTTTCCTCCATCCCATTGATTTTGAACGTATTGCAAATCCGTTCAAATGCACAAAGGTGAGCATGGGGATCTTCAGTAGGTGCTCCTCCGAACTGATTCTGTTGTACCATGACAATGGTACTCGGCTTAATCTCGAAGTAGTTTGCTGCAGTAGCGGGCGGTTGGATGCCTATCCGTGCGGTTGCCACGTTTGGATTGGCAAATGACCGCATCGGAACTCTTGCCGGAGGAGGCGGAGGATTGTTGCGAGGAGGTGCTTCATCGGCCATCTCGATCTTGATATCTTTTTTGGCTTTTGTTTCTTTCCGTAAACGGCGGGCGGTTCTTTCAATCTCTGGATCAAGTGGTTCGATTTTCTCCCCTCGGGCTTTACTTGGCATAAACCAATTAGCACCTGAAACGGAAAAACACAACTTTAGCAATCCAAAAACTGAAGTGATGAAATAAAATAACAGAAAAAATGTTCAATGTAATAGCGCTTATAGCTGGTAGTGCTATCAGTTGCAACTAGTTCCCCGGCAACGACGCCAAAAACTTGATAGGCGGGTTATCACCCCCCTAAATCTAACCGCAAGTGTACGGTGTCGAAATCAAGTAATACGTACGGAAGTACGAGTATCGAATCCACAGGAACTAGGAACTAAGTATCACAATTACTATAATCACTATTAACTGAACTGTCGAAATTTTGAGAGGTTGGTATTAAACTACTAATAGCAAATAAACTAAATCAAACACGGAAACAGTAAACAACTTAAGAAACTTTGATAGAGAAAACAGTTGAGGGTTGGAAATCCTAAGACTCTCACATACAAACACTTGACTCAAAACAGTTACCAGTTATTCCGTATAATGAATACCCAATCTTTAAATCACCGTTGTTCTTTCTCAAGCAACAACGGGTTTTATTCTAACACGTGGCTCTTTCAAGCTACCACGGTTTTTATCTTGAAAAGCACAAGTTTATCTCTCGATCTCAACCTATGGAATTCAAAACACATTAAGCTCAAGATTTTAACGGGACTAAGGCTTACTCGGAATATCTCTATCTCCTTTTCTCACCTTAGGCATGCGATTCCTAGTTCTAGTTACAATTAATTCTCTCGAACTTAATTAGAAACAACAATTCAATTGTAAATTGGCCAAATTCCCAAAGGCATTAAGAACAAAATCACATGCTTCATTAATATAGGAAAAACTGATAAAAGTCGCTAATCACATGTTTGTACACTTAAATCGAATTCATTCCAATCCCCAACATCTAAAGATTAGTTCATGATGTTGGGGGATGAAAACGCAAGAAAAGGGGATGAAAAACTGTATGTAAACATGATTAACGTGAAGGTGAAGGATGTAGTGATAAACTCCCTTCTCCCGGCTCTAATCCGCGTCGCGCCGTGACTTCCTCCTCGATTTATCCTCTCTCGTGGCTCCAAAAGATGTAAAATATCTCCCAAAATCGCCTCTGGACTGCTGCTGTTCGTCGTGTGCTGTTGCGTATCGAGAATCCCCCCAGACTTGACCTAAAATCCGAAATTAATAGCTAAAATTCGACAAACAGAGACATCCGCGGTTTGTCCCACGACTTGCAAGCCGCGGGAAAAGCCACGCGCTTTTCTGAGGCCATTTTTGGGTCGGTTTCTGGTTCGCGGTTCGGGTCCTAGTTCGGGCGCGGGTCTTGGGCTTCCGTTGGCTTCGTTTTGGCTCTTTTTAGCTTATTTTCTTGAAGATTATTGCCTTTTTATTAACCTACACATTCCACTAAATAACCCGTGAAATTCCGCTTCTTTGCTTAAATACAAGCCAATCTCATTGGTTTTAGGACTGAAAATAACGCCAAAAAGTGGCATTATCAGGGTCGACCCTCCTTCCAGTTTGAGTTCCCAAAAAAAACTTCGAGAGACCAAATTCATTCCTAAAGGTTGTAATCCATCATTTGTTTCTCTTATCCCTAAAGTGTAAGATTCAAAATTTGTAAAATATTATAGGCCTATTAGTCTTATAGAGTGTCAATATAAAATTATTGGCTAACCAATTATGTTGTATCATTGGCGATGATTAGCAAGGAACAATCAACTAGTATTAAAGGTCTCCAAAATCTTGATGGTTCTCTCATTTTAAATGAAGTGGTTGCGTGCGACAAGAAACATAAGAAGAAACTTATGATTTTCAAGATTGTTTTCGAAAAATCATATGAATTTTGGAGATAGGACTATCTCGATCTTGTGCTCGAGAAGATGGGATTTGGCAATAAATGGCGCATGTGGAGTTTTTAGTGTTTAATGAAATCGACGAGCTCGATCTTAGTAAATGGTTCACCAACAAAAGAATTTGGCATTCAAAGGGGGTTGAGACAAGGTGATCCTATGTCCCCTTTTCTCTTCATTTTCGCGATGGAAGAGCTTAATGCGACTATGAATGAAGCGATCGTGAAAGGCTTGTTTCGGAGAGTGTGGGTTGGCAATAGTCAATATCTTATTTCTCATATTTCTTATGTGGATAATGCAATCTTTCTTGGTGAGTGGTCGATTCAGAACACTAGGAATATTATCCGTATTCTTAGATGTTTTTTCTAGTCTCTGGTCTTAAAATTAATGTCCTTAAAAACATGATTTTTTTAGTTGGTGTGGATTTCAGCGAGGTAATGGAAGTCGCAATCTTAGTAGATGTGCTCATTCGAAATTGTCTTTTTGTTCTCTAGGATTACTTATTGGAGAAAATATGGCCAAGATCCAAGGTTGGAAGGTGGTGGTGGACAAGTTTCTCGCCAAACTGCCGGATTGGAAGGTTAAAAACCTTGTCTGTGGATGGGCGTCATACCCTACTCAAATAGGTGTGAAGGAGTCTTCCCATTTATTATATGTCCTTGTTTGTAATAACTCCAAACTCAAAAGGTTTCAACGCTAAGTTGATTGCATAAAATAAAGACACAATAAGGTCTCAACCAAACGTCTTACAAATTAAATCCAATCTCCAAATTATAGCGAAACCTCTAAGAGATATTATTACAAATCTCAGATAGAAAGTATCTAGTACTGTAAATTAACCACGTATCATAAAAGATTTAATTCCCGCTGAAACTCAGTCAAGTAATTTACCCTTACCCTTGTACGTACTCCCCCACTAAAGAGTGCCCTGAAATGCATATGGAGTCGAAAAATAGAGTGGATTAGACCGAAGGTCTAGTGAGTAAATCTTAAAACGATAAACATGAGATATCATAAATAACACATAATCACGTAACTCATTTGAATATGAACTCGCAAGACCATATTCCCATCTGGGTATCTATCCATGGTAGTCGCATCGTCCATATAATTTCGATAATCATCTCGGTAAGACCCTCACGATCAAAACCGGCAATGATACCACATGAAACAAATTCATGGTTAGCCGTGTGGACCACTAGAGTCTCATACCCATCACTCCTACCGTGTAAGATAATAATTCCCAAATCAACAAAACATGCCAACATTGAACATTCGACTCAAAGCAAGTATTCATCATCATTATCAAATAGGCATTTAAACACCCTCCATTGCATTTCAAATAAAACGTATATAAAACCGATAATATTAGTGATTCCTTTAATACCGTGAGGAGTGGTAATTCAATGAACATTTTCCAAGAAAACTCATCAGAGTCCCGCCTTGTACTAGAGTGAACTCAGAGTTGTGGAATGTGTACTCAACCTCAAGATGCGATTACTCAGAACCAAGATTTGTTCAAACGATGTAAGTGTTGGAAAAATACGTGTTTTCCGGTTTTGGACTTACATAATAAACGATTGGTCGTTACCTTTTGTTAAGAATAACGACGTTGAGTTTGTCCAAAACGGACATTGGATGAATGAGAAATCAAGTTTTATAGTATTACCATTGAAAGGGTATCAAAGAGGTGAGTATGTGGGAAATGATTGTCCTAGAACTAGTTACTTGTTTATAAACAAGGGTTCTAGAGAAGGAGTGTGTAGTGCATTGAGGAATCCGAGAATGGTTTATTTAAAGGTTGAAATGTGATATATTTGTTTTGTTATAATTAAGATTTAAATTATTAAATCTATATTTTGTTTTCCCATTTAAATTAAATTGAATTGAATTTAATATCATGATTAATTCAATTTAATTAGTTAGTTAATTTTCATAATTAACTCAATTTATTTGGCTAATTAATTTGGATGGGTTTAAACCCTTTCATTTGTCTCACATACACATATAAATATGTGTATGTATTCTTGGTGTAAGATACAATGACAATTTTTGTGGAAGGAAACTAACTCAAGTAAGCTTCTCCAAGTAAAAGGTCTCAATATATAAGGAGAGATACACACATACACACACTCCAAAGCGGGAAATCACCCTCGATTATTCACCCACCGTCAAAGGTAGTCACGCTCAAACATCAGGCAAGTTGGTTAAGTCCGACAGTACATCTGCTTAAGCCGTTATACCCTAGGAAACAGACGCTAGGCGGCGAATTTGTTTTAAGGGAACTGTGTCCAACACAGGCCTCGGTCATTTCGGTTACTCGTATTTACTTTCTATTACTAATTTGTTTTTCCGTTAAAAGTTTTTAACAATCTGTTATCTTCGTCAAAGTTTTCTAACAGTAAGTTCCGGGGCAGCCAGAGCGAGAATGTACCAAGGGAGTAAAAAACGTCGGAACTGTTAACGTGAGCTAATCAAGGAGAAGATCAAGCTCAGAGTATTTATGGAAAATATTTGTTAGAATTGTAATTTGTCCTAATTGTAGCCTTGATTATTGTAATTGTTTTTTTCCCTTAGTTAGCCTCTTGTATAGGTCTTTATATAGGAGCCTTGCTATACGATAAATAATATACAAAAAATGGAGAGATCAATTCTTTCACTCTTCTTCTTCTTCTTCTTCTTCTTCTTCTTCTTCTTCTTCATACTTTCAGTTCATAATTCTCCTTCTGAAACCACATGGTATCAAAGCGGGTCTAGATCCAAATAAGAAATGGGAGAGGAAGGAGAGCTATGAGGCTAGTAATGTTGTTTAGTTTATCTTCGATGTATTTTGGGTTGAAAATAATTTTAAAATTATGTCAATGAAATTTTTTATTACCGATTATAACTATGTTATTTGTGACCTTTTTTAAACAAATGCGTAAACATATTTATAAGAACTTGGTTGTCGGAAAAAAAATTGTACATCGAGGAAGATAAACACGATATCCCATAATATTATACTTTTTTAAAACGTAATGTTGGGAAATGAATCCAACATGAGGTGAAATAAGAGTTGAATACTCGCTTCAGGATATATGGAAGAATGGAAAACTTATAGTGCTTTAATGTTTGCATTGTAAATAGGCTGATGTGTTTATCGTATAACTCCTTATGCCTAAACAGTGGTTTGAAGTATGCCTCACACATCGATTGATGTGGTTTTGGTTTAATGAGGATAGTCGTCATGTGTGGCGATAAGAACCAAAATGTGATTCCTACATAAAAGGGAAATAAATTGTTAAGGATGGGTCTCTAAGTTTTGTTAACGGTACCCATAAGTGTGGGGATGTTCCTTAAATGGAATGTTGTCAAAATTAACCACTATTACCATTTCTATAGATGGTTCTATAAGGACATGACAAACAAAATAAAGAATGGGTCATTCTTTACGAAAATGCTAGTAGGACAACTACATGCAAAATGAACTCATTCAGGTGATTGGTAATGTGGGGGTGTCCACTTTGATAAAGCCTTTTGATACATGGAAAACTGTAAACTTTGAACTCATATAGATTTGTTGATAATCAATGAGAAACCTAAGAAAAGAGGTTAGGAAAACTCTTGTATGGTATATTTACAAATACACCTGGCCAATGTATTTGTAAATCCACTGATACATGTAGTATACCTTATCAATTGATGGATGGAGTGATGACCATCGTAAGTATGGTATAAACAACATATCCTTTGAGGATAGAAATGGAAGATGTAGAAGCTTGTTGTTAGTTTTACAAAAACCAGCAAAGTGAGGAGATGCTCATACAATCCGAACCGCAAGATATTTAAGACAATCATGCAATAATGGATTTAAGATATTAAGAACTCCAAGTAACCGGTTGGTATATGATCACACTTGGAGGTGGCGTTATAATCTGAAAATCCATAAACGAGGTTAGCCATGAAATATGATCCCATAGCTATGAGGCAAAGGGAAACTTTGAGAATAAATGAATGGCTACGATAGTAAGATGGTGGAATACAGAGTCTAGACATGCGTAAAAGGCTTAACACCATTAGACAAATACTCTCAACTAATATTATCAGTTTTGACTTACTTGAGTCGAACGACTAAAATAAAGAGTTGGTGAGTAAGGGAAATGGTATTAAGGCCCATGAGAAAGTTTGTGCAAAGGAAACCCAACCTAGTTGACTGAGATCCCAAGATCTAGGTTCAATGGGACAACCTAATTGTATGAACTAAGTCAGATAACTATGGGGGTAACCCCTATCCATTCCTCTGATAACAGTGATGATGATATTAGGATAAGCTTTTGGCTTTTAATGATCCAAGTGAGATGACCTATATAAGAGAGAAGTGGGGTCGCTTCAAAGGGAGTATGCGGGGCTTAACTCCTAAGAGCTGTTACAGAACCAGGCAAATGTCCATGACCATAAAGGACACAATCATGAGGACTTAACATTGTCAGGAAAAATCCTGTGTGATATGTACTATTGTCTACCCAAACAACATAACAGTTCAAGGACATCATGTCTACTGGTCAGTCAGGAGAATAAGTGCATTTCACAAAGGATGGTTCAAAGGGTAACACCTACCTATCCTTTGCAGGATTCGATCGTTGAGGTTTGCAATAGTTTTCTTCTGTTTCAGACCGATTTTCATTCATGTGGGGGATTGTTGGAAAAATATGTGTTTTCTGGTTTTGGACTTAAATATTAAACGATTGGTCGTTACCTTTTGTTAAGAATAACGACGTTGAGTTTGTCCAAAACGGACAATGAGTGAATGAGAAATCGAGTTTTATAGTATTACCATTGAAAGGGTATCAAAGAGGTGAGTATGTGGGAAATGATTTTCCTAGAACTAGTTACTTGTTTATAAACAAGGGTTCTAGAGAAGGAGTGTGTAGTGTATTGAGGAATCGGAGAATGGTTTATTTAAAGGTTGAAATGTGATATATTTGTTTTGTTATAATTAAGATTTAAATTAAATTTGAATTATTAAATCTATATTTTGTTTTCCCATTTAAATTAAATTGAATTGAATATCATGATTAATTCAATTTAATTAGTTAGTTAATTTTTATAATTAACTCAATTTATTTGGCTAATTAATTTGGAGGGGTTTAAACCCTTTCATTTGTCTCACATACACATATAAATATGTGTATGTATTCTTGGTGTAAGATAGAGTGACAATTTTTGTGGAAGGAAACTAACTCAAGTAAGGTTCTCCAAGTAAAAGGTCTCAATACATAAGGAGAGATACACACACACTTCAAAGTGGGAAATCACCCTTGGTTATTTCACCCACCGTCAAAGGTAATCACGCTCAAACATCAGGCAAGTTGGTTAAGTCCGACAGTACATCTGCTTAGGCCGTTGTACCCTAGGAAACAGACGCTAGGCGGCGAATCTGTTTTAAGGGAACTGTGTCCAACACAGGCCTCAGTCGTTTCGGTTACTCGTATTTACTCTCTGTTACTAATTTGTTTTCCCGTTAAAAGATTTTAACAATCTGTTATCTCCGTCAAAGTTTTCTAACAGAAAGTTTCGGGGCAGCCGGAGCGAGAATGTACCAAGGGAGTCAAGAACGTCGGAACTGTTGACGTGAGCTAATCAAGGAGAAGATCAAGCTCAGAGTATTTATGGAAAATATATGTTAGAATTGTAATTTGTCCTAATTGTAGCCTTGATTATTGTAATTGTTTTTTCCCTTAGTTAGCCTCTTGTATAGGTCTTTATATAGGAGCCTTGCTATACGATAACTAATATACAAAAAAGGGAGAGATCAATTCTTGCACTCTTCTTCTTCTTCATCTTTTCAGTTCATAATTCTCCTTCTGAAACCACATGGTATTAGAGCGGGTCTAGATCCAAATAAGAAATGGGAGAGGGAGGAGAGCTGGCGATTCTTACAGACCTTACGAAAAAGATGACACAGGTATTGAACCAAAGTCAGACCCATAACAAGATCTCAAGCATTGAACCTGCTATCCAAATTGGAATAAAGTTGGATGGTACCAACTACGGAATATGGTCCCAGATTGTCGAGATGTATATCTCAGGCAAAGACAAACTGGGATACATTAACGAAGAACTTCCACAACCCCCTTTGAATGATCTAACATTCAAAAAATGGAGAACCGAAAATGGTATTGTAAAGGGATGGCTGATTAATTCCATGGACCCAAAATTAATTAGCAAGTTCATAAGATTTCCCACTGCTAAAGCTGTTTGGGATAATATATCTACGACATATTTTGACGGATCTGATACGTCACAAGTATATGACCTCAAAAGAAGGGTGGCAAGACTCAAGCAAGGAGGAGGATCGATTGAAGCATACTACAACAACCTGCAAGGCCTGTGGAGGGAAATCGATTTCTGTCGACCCAATCCAATGAAGTGTGATGCAGACATAGAAAGTTATAATTCTATTTTTCAAGAAGATAGAGTTTATACTTTCTTGGACGGACTTGATGACAAATTAGACAAAATCCGGGCAGATGTGCTCTAGATGCAACCATTCCCAACCGTTGAGTAAGCTTATGCACGAGTTTGAAGAGAGGATGTGAGGCGATATGTGATGATGACAAGTGAAAGTACCACATTGAGTGGTGCGATGCTTAAAAAAGGAGGACAAAAACCTCAACTCACCTACCAAGCATCATCCATTGGAAAGCCCCGTACAACCACAACAGCAAGAACCAAGACATACGAAGAAAGAGGCGACTGTACACACTGTGGAAATGAAAAACATACCAGAGAAACATGCTTTAAACTACATGGATATCCAGAAAGGTGGCAAGAACTAAAGACAAAGAAGAACCTTCACCTTCACTGTCACTTGTACCACAACAAAAAGGTTTTGAGGAAGATAATGATTCAGGTAACCAGGTTATGCTTTCTCTTACTCGACTACAAGAAAATATGATGGTTGGATCATTGATTCCGGGGAAAGTGAAAACATGACGTTTGACTCTCGTGATTTCTTTGAAACAACTACACCTCAACGACAATACATTGCTAATGCGAACGGAGTAACTTATCCAGTAACAGGGGCTGGAACAGTTGCCTTATCTCCGTCTCTTTCATTACCAAATACCTTACTGCTTTCTTCACTTTCTAATAAATTCTTGTCCATTGGACAAGTAACGGAGGACTTGAATTGTTGTGCTCTAATATATCCTAACTTCTGTATGTTCCAGGATATTCTCACCAAGGAGATTATTGGTCGTGGTACTAAAAGGGATGGGTTGTATTACATGGAAGACTTTAGTTGTGGTAAAGGAAACAACGTGCACTCCTCATATGTTGACATAAGGCAAATTTGGTTGTGGCATGATCGGTTGGGGTATCCTTCGTTTCGGTATTTAAGACATTTGTTTCCTAGCTTACTTACAAAATTTAGTGATTCGGATTTCAAATGTGAAGTCTGTATTCAAGCTAAGAGTCATTATGTACACTATCCGATTAGTTTGAATAAATGTGACACTCCTTTTTCGATGATTCATTCTGACGTTTGGGGACCTGCTCCAATTACTAATGCTTCGGGAGTTCGATGGTTTGTGACCTTTGTTGACGATTGCACACGAATGACTTGGACTTACTTGCTAAAAAATAAACATGGAGTGTATGAAGTTTTTCGTTCATTTCATAACATGATTCAAACACAGTTTTCTGCGAAGCTGAAAATTCTTCGTTCTGATAATGGGGGGGAATATGACAATACACAATTCCGCACGTATTTTCAGGAACATGGTTTGCGTCATGAAACTTCTTGTACTCAAACACCTCAACAAATGGTGTTGCCGAGCGTAAGAATCGGCATATATTGGAGATCACTAGAGCCATCTTAATCGCTGCTAATGCCCCAAAAAGATTCTGGATAGATGCGGTGACAACTGCTGTATATCTAATGAATATAATGCCATCACGGGTCTTGAACTATAGGACTCCTCTCCAAAGCCTTGCTACACATGTGACGCTACCTTCAATTTAATGCTTCCTCCCAGGAAATTTGGTTGTCGCCTATGTTCATACCAACAAGAATCAGAGAACAAAGTTGGATCCTTGTGCTGTCCGCTGCATATTTCTTGGCTATGGAATCCAAAAAAAAAGGGATATCGATGTTATGATCTAATAACACGACGACTATATACAACCATGGACGCCACTTTTATGGAATCAGAAAACTTCTACTCTTCCTAATCTTCTCTTCAGGAAGAGGTGACAAGTGAAGTGCAGAATTGGGAAAATTGGCCAGGGTTTGAAGATGCTACAAATGAAACGGAAAATATTGAAATGGAGGATGGAAATGTCGAAAATATGGAGGAAGATGTTAGACATGCCGAAGACGATGGAAATACCGGAAGTGGTGAAAGTACTCAAAATGAAGGGAGACTCGAGCATGCTAAAATAAAATTTGAAAGTGAAGCACCGGTACAAGAAGCAAGCTTTGAACGATCCTCACCCGAAGCACCTGTGGAAGCAACAAGATCAACACAGCTCGTACCCGATATTTTAGTACCACAGACGGACCAATCTCCTGAGAATATCCCTGAGGTACAAGTTCTAAACCCCCCTCAAAATACCCCTGTTGGATATAAATTGCCTTTTAGGTACAATCGAGGTCAACCACCAAATCGGTATTCACCTGATCATGAGTCCAACAAGTCAAAATATCCGATTGCCAATCATGTCTCAACTCAACAATTACCCAAAACTTTCAAGGCTCTCATCCACAATTTATCTTCGAATGATATTCCTAATACAATAAGTGAGGCCATGACTGATTCTAAATGGGTCAAAGCAATTGAAGAAGAGATGAAAGCATTGGATGAAAACAATACTTGGTTACTCGTGTCGTTGCCCGAAGGAAAAAGAACCGTGGGATGTAAATGGGTGTTCACTATCAAGCACAACCCAGATGGATCAGTTGCAAGACATAAAGAAAGACTTGTGGCAAAAGGATACACTCAGACACACGGCGTAGATTACCAGGAAACCTTCTCGCCAGTAGCGAAGTTAAATACAGTAAGAGTGCTGATTTCGCTTGCTGCAAACTTGGACTGGCCTCTACACCAATTTGACGTATAAAACGCTTTCCTACATGGAAAACTTGAAGAAGAGGTATACATGGACATACCACCTGGTTTTGTCTCGTCGAAGAAAGGAGTTGTTTGCAAATTACAAAAGGCGTTGTATGGACTAAAACAGTCCCCAAGAGCATGGTTCAGGAGATTTAGCTCTGCTATGAGACACCTTGGATTTAGGCAAAGTAATGCAGACCACACTCTCTTCTTGAAACATCATGAAAGAAAGGTAAATGCTTTGGTAATCTATGTTGATGATATAATAATTACAGGAGATGATACAGAAGAGATCTCTAAGCTACAAAAACACGTGGCGACCGAATTCGAGATGAAAAATCTTGGAGGTTTGAAATATTTCTTAGGAATCGAGGTGGCTCGATCTAGACGAGGCATATTCCTATCACAAAGAATGTATGTAGTTGATTTGTTAGCTGAAACTGGCATGCTTGATTGTAGACCCGCGGATACACCGATAGTTCCAAACTATGGAGCCGGAGGAACTCAAGATCATCCTCCTACTAATAAAGAAAGGTATCAACGCCTTGTGGGAAAATTGATTTACTTGTCTCACATACGGCCTGATATCGCATATGCTGTGAGTTTGGTAAGTCAATTTATGCACTGCCCAAATAAAGATCATATGAGTGCCGTCATGCATATCCTGCGGTACTTGAAATCTTCTCCAGGAAGAGGACTAATGTTTCAGAAAAATCAGCATTTACACATCGATGGCTACACTGATGCTGATTGGGCGAAGAAAATTACAGATAGAAGGTTTACATCACGATACTTCACATTCGTTGGAGGTAATTTGGTCAGTTGGAGAAGTAAAAAACAGAAGGTGGTGGATTTATCCTGAGGCTGAATTCAGAGGCATGGCCAAAGGTTTATGTGAGTTACTTTGGCTAAAAAGGCTATTGAAAGAAATTGGCTACTCCTCTAAAGAAGCCATGAACCTGTTTTGTGATAACAGAGCGGCAATAGAAAACGCACACAACCCGGTTCAACATGACATATCCAAGCATGTTGAAATTGATAGGCATTTCATCAAACAAAAGCTTGAAGACAAAGTGATCCGGTTTCCATTTGTCAAGTCAGAAGATCAGCTAGCAGATGTTCTTATAAAGGCTGTATCAAGTAAACAATTATATAAATCATTTGACAAGTTGGGCATTGAAGATATCTATGAACCAACTTGAGGGAGAGTGTTGACGTGAGCTAATCAAGGAGAAGATCAAGCTCAAAGTATTTATGGAAAATATTTGTTAGAATTGTAAATTGTCCTAATTGTAGCCTTGATTATTGTAATTGGTTTTTTTCCTTAGTTAGCCTCTTGTACAGGTCTTTATATAGGAGCCTTGCTGTACGATAAATAATATACAAAAAAGGGAGAGATCAATTCTTTCACTCTTCTTCTTCTTCTTCTTCTTCTTCTTCTTCTTCTTCTTCTTCATACTTTCAGTTCATAATTCTCCTTATCAAACCACAGGAACGTAGTGTCATTCTTGTTTTTTAACTTCCCGGAGGACTAGGAAGTTCCTCACTTGTGGAGAGATTTCAAAAGGTATGGACAACTAGGTGACATCTATATGGCTCGGAGAAGAATGCATAATGGTCAGATATTCGATTTTGTTAGATTCACGAATGTTTTAAATCGCAACGTTCTGGAAAAAAAACCTAAAGGACATGTAGATCGGGTCGTACAAGATGAGGATCTCCGAGGCAAACAAAAAAGGAGGATCCAAAAATGAGGAAGATAGAAGACGACTGATGGATGCATGGAATGGTGGTAACCGTAATCAAGGATTGTAGGGAGACTGGAAGAGTCAAAAATCATTATGTGAGGTGTTAAAGAGAGGAATCAACAAGGAACAAAAAGAAGCGGGAGGAAAAAAGGAAGAAAATGTCAACGACCAAAGTGAAGAAGAAAAAAGAAACCGGTGTCAAGAGGAGGTATTTGGACGATGGTCGTCGTCGGAGGAGACGAAAGACAAACTGAAGAGAAGCTTAGTAGGAAGTGTTGCGTCACTGGAAAACATGGAGGAAATTCAAGCCTTTTGTAAGTCGGAGGAACTTATCGAATGCACCTTAAAAAATTTAGGAGGGAGAACCGTTGTGTTATCGTTTGAGCAAGACGAAACCGCAACCAATATATTGAACAACAAAGTGCATGGATTTCACTATTGGATTAAAGGTTTAAGAAGGTGGTCGGAAGGTTTCTGATCATCCGAACGAGTAGTTTGGCTAAGGATTTATGGGGTCCCACTTCACGCTTGGAACGACAAATTCTGTCAAGAAATAACAAGAAAATGGGGACAATGTATAAAGACAATAAACTGCAATTTGGACGATAGTAACCATTTGGAATTCGGCAGAATTTTGGTGGCCTCCTCGATAATGTCCCGTATAGATGAACTCCGATGTAAAGGTAGACAACTGGTTCTATAGGATAAGAGTAGCCGAAGAAGAGATGGGTCAAAGGATCTCGTGGGACAATCGGGAAAGTAGAAGGGATGAAGACGAAGACGATTCTTTCATTCTGTTGGAATTGACGGAGGAAGGTGATGATGATGAGTGGCTTGTAGAAGAGAGCGTTTTTGACGATAACCAAATGGATGAAAAGCTTAGCGACCATCGCTTAGAAAATACATAAGGAGAAAAAGGGAGAGACGTAACAAAAATCATGGGGGGAGAGAAGGAACGTGTTAAACCGTCACCGGAGAAAAAACATGCAGCATCGCCGCCGGAGGAAAATCATGCTACATCTCCGCTGGAGAAAGAAATCGTCGGAAAGAATCAAGAGGGGACGGCGAGAGATACCGTCGGAAAGAATCGAGAGGGGACGGCGAGACTGTAGGTCACCGATCTGGAAGGAAATCCGGAGATGGCGACAAGGAGAGAAAGGTCAACGTCTGCGGTTCCAAGTCTGCAGGAACCGTTGGGCTCTTCAACTGATAGGTTAGACTTGTAGGCGGCTGGGATGGTTGACATTTCAGCGGCCCAAGAGGTTGTTGGGGATCGTGGAAGCATAGCGCGTGAGTTTGAAAATGGGGGACATGGGCCACGTGGGGAGGCAGGTAATTACCCTAAACTTTTAGATGTTGTAAGCCCAAATTCCTTATTAATGGGGAAATTAATTAAAGAAAGTGGGCCTGCTCATGATAATTACTTACCGGACGAAAATAAAAGCCCAATTCCTCCGCAAGGACTCAACAACCCTATTTTATTAGAAAATCCTCATCTGAGTTCGTATATGTCAGTAGAGAAACAACCTGATACAGAAGGGGAAAATATGGTTTTTTGTGATAATCGACGGAGGCAGAAAAATATCGGTAAGAGAGGTGCAGGAAGTTTAAAATCAAAGAAAAAAATGGAGACAACCTGGGTTTTGGAAGGGGGAAAGTAAGCTTCCACATGATCAAAAAGTTAGAGAGATTAAGTAACCATGTTCATCCAAATCGTCAGAATGCAGAAAATCAGAAAAGAATAAAAGAAAATTGAGATCGAGGGGTTCTTTCGCTACTCTCATGGCATCGTCAGAAGAGCTAAAAAGCACAGACGGAACTGAGAAATCCAGAGAATTTGGTAGGAAGATAGGGCTGTCTTGGTAAAGGGACAAAGTTCCGGAAGAAACGATTGGAAAATAACGTTGATCCAGTTTTGTTGTAGGTTTGGTGTGTCGAATTCTAACTTTGTTATGAAGTTAATTTCAATAAATATTAGAGGGTTGGGAGTGACGGAAAAAAGAGGATGGATTCGGTATTTGTACGTGAAGGAAAGAGTGAGTATTCGGTATCCAAGAAACGAAACAAAAGAAGTGGAAAGAATCTAAAATTACCAAAATGTGGGGTTTTGACGAAATGGACTTTGTGTAATCGGAAGCGACAGGGAACTCGGGTGGGCTTCTATTGATTTGGGATAAAAAATATTTTAAGCGTGTATTCTTCGTGGTCGAAAAAAGCTTTATTGCGGTGGTCGGTAATTTGAAAGGGATTATTGGGCAAGTAGGCATTGTGAACGTCTATGGACCGAGAGACCCGAAAGAGCGTTTGGAAGTATGGAGGAACATTGAAACAATTTGCAAGAAAGAGGAAGTGAAGCGGTGTGTATTTTGGGATTTCAACGATGTAAGGGGTATACAAGAAAGGTTGAATTCGATTACAAATACAAAAGGAGCAGAGGATTTCAATGAATTTATTCGAAGTAGCAACTTGTTGGAAATTTCGATGGGAGGTCAAAAATTCACAAGAATTAGTGACGACGGTAGAAAATATAGCAAATTGGACCGACTTCTTGCTTCAAACGAATTTTTCCTTTCTTGGAGAAATTTGGGGGTGAAGGCGCTTAAAAGAAAATGGTTGGATCACTTTTCGATATTTCTTTATGATAATGTGCGTGATTTCGGACCAAAACCTTTTAAAAATTTTGACACGTGGCAATTAGAAGGAGTTGAAGAAGTGGTGAAAGAGGCGTGGAGCTTTGAAGTGTCCTCTTCGTCTCCGGATTGTGTTTTTCGAGACAAGCTAAAGAATGTCAAATTGTCTTTGAGAAAATCGAGCAGAGAGAGATATAGCCGGTTAGACGGGGATATGGAGAAAAATAAAGAAGAGATGAGGAAATTGGAAGCGATAATCGAAAGAAGAGGTCTCGATGAAAATGAAAGAATTAGATGGTTGGAAGCTAGAAATAAGTGGTTGGATGCGGAAAAAAGAAGGACGAGATAGCAAGGCAAAAGGCGAAAGTAAAGTGGATAGAGGAAGGTGACGAAAACTCGAAGCTCTTCCATGCAGAAATAAGAAAGAGGGAAAGAAGAAACAGAATTATGGGGTTGAATATTATTTCGATATGGACGGAGGAGCCGGTGAGAATTAAAGAAGGTGTGTTCGAGTTCTTCAAAGACAAATTCAAGGCGGAAAAAAGGACGGTCCGAAAATAAAAAGTGGTAAAATAAAAAACTCTCGTTGGATGAAGTGGAAAAGTTGGAAAGAGCTTTTACGAAAGAAGAAATTTGGGAGGCGGTTAGAGCTTGCGGGTATAATAAATCTTCGGGGCCGGATGGTATCACGATCACGTTTATCAAAAAGTTTTGGGCAATTATCAAAGGGGATCTTGTGAAGGCAATTTCAAGTTTTGGGGAGACGGTGTCAATTAGTAGGGGATGTAACGCATCATTCCTAACTCTCATCCCAAAGATCCAAAACCCGATTGGTCTCAACGAGTTTAGACCGATTAGTTTGATCGACATGTTCTACAAAATTCTCGAAAAGGTGCTAGCGGAGAGAATGAAAAAAATCATGGGAAAGATTATTAGTGACACTCAAACAACGTTTCTAAAGGGTAGATTCATTCTTGATGGTGTGCTTATAGCAAATAAACGGGTGGAGTATCTACGACGCTAAAAAAAGAAAACGATGTTGTTTAAAGTAGACTTTGAAAAAGCTTATGATAGTGTTGATTGGATATTCTTGCTACATATGTTGGAAAACATGGGCTTCGGGGAAAAGTGACGCAAATGGATAAAAGCTTGCTTAGTATCTTCGACCATCTCCGTATTGGTCAATGGATCGCCAACACAAGAGCTTAAAATGGAAAGGGGATTTAGGCAAGGTGACCCATTGGCTCCTTTCTTATTTTTAGTGGCGGCGGAAAGTCTCAATGTCCTCATGATGGAAGCCAAAGAGAATGTTCTTTATGAAGGAGTCCGAATCGGAAAGGAGGAAGTGGAGATTTCTCACTTGCAATATGCCGACGATGTAATATTCTTCGGCATATGGAACACCGAAAATGTAAAAAATCTAATGAAGATTCTCCATTATTTTTATGAGGCTTCGGGATTAAAGATCAATATTAGTAAAAGCAAACTTTTCGGGGTGGGAATCGGAGAAGAGGTAATTCAAACGTGGGCGAGGGGTATTTGTTGTGGATGCGGGGTGCTCCCATTACTGTATCTTGGTCTATCGGTTGGGGCGGCAATGAACAAAATTGATAATTGGAAAGAAGCGATAAATAAGATGAAGAACAAGTTGGCGTCGTGGAAGGCGAAAGTAATCTCGTTTGGAGGAAGACTAACTTTGGTGAAGTCCGTTCTTGGTAGCTTACTGTTGTTCTATTTCTCACTCTTTCGTGCTCCGTAAGGAGTGATTAGTGAGCTTGAGAGAGTTAGGAGCTCATTCTTTTGTGGTGGAGGGGGCGGTAATAGTGGCAATAAAGGGGTGGCTTGGGTCAAATGGGCAAAGGTAGTGAAAGAATACAATAAAGGAGGTCTCAAAGTTGGAAGTCTACAAATCTCCAATTAGGGTTTGTTGGGGAAATGGTGGTGGAGGTTCGAATGTGAGAGAGAGAGGCGTTGTGAGTTAGGGTGGTGGAAAGTATCTTTGGGAAGGGAGGCGGACTTAAGGAGGTCGGTAGGAGAAATTGGAGGGGGGGCTCGGTTTGGGCTAACATCATTAAAATAGGGAATGACTTATAAAAGGTGGGTATTAACTTGGCTTCGTCTTTCGGGAAAGAGCTTGGGAATGGTGTGGATACGAAACTTTGGTCGGATAGGTGGTTAGGGAATGAAGTGTTGGGGGAGAAATTTAAAAGGTCGATGAAACTAGAAACAAACCGAGATGCTCTTATCTCCGATAGAGGCATGTGGGAAGGGGACAATTGGACGTGGAAGTGGGTTTGGAGAAGGGAACCAAGGGGTAGGGAGATGGGTCAGTTGGAAAAACTTAAGTCTCTTTTACAAAACTGGAAGCCTAAGCATAATTACCGAGACAAAATCATATGGTTTTTCGGGGAGAATGGGAGTTTCTCGGTACAAGAGTTCAAGTCGACTATTGAAGAAAGTTTGTCCGATTTGGGAGAACAAAGTGTGGAAACAAAGTGGTCTAACTTGGTTCCAAATAAAGTTAATATTTTCGTATGGAGGGCAAGACAAGGTAGATTGTCGAGTAGAGAAGTTTTAGATAGAATGGATATGGATATTCCGTCTCTACTTTGTCCAAGATGCGGTTCGGAGAAGGAGTCGGTAGACCACGTGCCGGTAAAGTGCGATGAGGTACGGAAGATTTGGAAAGGCATCTTTCGGTGGTGGAAGATCGACGAGGTTATATTAGAAACGCTCAACGATATTACCGACATTAGTGCTCTTCCTAAATTTTGGAACGAAATGGTGTGGTGTTTCTTGTAATTTTTTTGGTCACATCGTAATCGGTTGGTGTTCAAAGAAGAAAAAAGTAGCTTGGAAGGAATGTTCTTTGAATTCCAAGGAAGAAGCTATGAGTGGATCTCAAGAAGAAACGGTTGTAGAAAAATCGAGTGGAACGGGTGGCTCGCAAACCCGTCGGGGCTGCGGTAAGAGGGCGAACGAAGACGACGCTTTTTTAGCGAGGTGTTGGGCGACCGGATTGATCGGATATCACTGTAATGGTTGAAGTTTCCCGAGGGCTGCTGCAGTTCAAGACTAAAGGTACTGTTTGTTGGAGCCCGGTTGCTGCTGTTTTGAAGGTGATAGTTTTAATTATGCTTCCTTTGTTCATGTTTGAAGTATATATGCTACTGCTCCTTTAGTTTCTGGATGTAAACTTACAAACCTCAAGGATAGCTTGACACGTGGTGATGTAAGGTTGTGGTTGGTGCCCCATTTGGTGGCTTGTTTTATAGAGTGCATGCATTAAAAAAAAGCTTTGTTCAAACAACTCTTCCAAGTTCCAAAAGGTGTCGGTCTTTAAACGAGTGTCTACTACCCCTCACAACTCGTCTGGAAATAAGATGAGCAAATGAGTACTTTAAAATCCCTAATTTCCATTTACATAGTGACCCCTCTTAAAATATAAGAGCATCTCCTATATATTCTCTACAATTTCTTTAAAATAGAGAATTAAAAGTCAAAATCTCTAAATCAAATTATATTTCACTCCAAGGTTTCAACATTAATTATATTATTAAAATATTATAAACTTTATTATCCCAATGCATTTTTTTTAAAAATTATATAAAATGATAATAGTTTAATCTTATTGGTGGAAATCAGTATAAAATAATAATTTCTCTTACCCCTCGTCAAGTTTTAGAGAATTCTCTAAACTTGAAGTTTTTTTTCTAGTTTTCTCTATTTTAGAGAACAAAATAGAGAAGCTGTTGGAGACAAATGTTAATGCCAAAAATTAAGGCTGGTCAGATTGTGGAGCTTAACAACTAAAGAATGGAATCGTTCGACAAAACAGTACGACAAAGACAAAAAGTAAAAGGAGACGAAAGGATTTTGGTGACGCGGGAAAAACCTCAACGAGGAATAAACCCGCGGACGACAGTAGGGGTCGTCGCTGCACTATGGTTGGGCGACGTCCTTGTGTTTCAAACGTCGAGAGTATAGATGATGATAATACAAACGATTACAGTGGTAAAATGAAATGAACTTAAACTATAACAAGCGTAAGTCGTGTGTAAAATAATGCGTCGTGCGTCGTCTGTTCGAGAGAGAGTTCTTTGCTTCGAATGCTCTTTCGGTATGCAGTGAGTGTTCTTGTGTTCAGATATGCGCAAATGATGTTGGAGCCCTTGTTTATATAGCCTTCACAGCTTTAAATGACCCCATAAAAGCAGTATAACGGTCGTAACGGCTGTTGAGAGTTAATACTCATAATGTTCTTCGTCGGTTATAGCCGTTGGTCATTAATGGTGTTGATCCTGCATTTAAACAGAGAAATCATAACAGTTGCGTCATACGTTAGTTTGGTCGAGGTCGTAAGGTATCTTACGACGGTCGAATGTCGTGAGTAACTTTTGACGTAAACTTCAGGTCTGACAATAAAGTGTGTATGATTTTATCTTAACATGTCGTGTAAGAAATATTTTTTCCTTTTTCTGGTCGTGGTCGAGCCAGGTGAATTTTTACCCAAACAACAAATAGAGAACAAAACCTCCATTTTCTCTATTTTAGAGAAGCTGTTGGAGATGCTCTAATAAAGTCAATCTACTCTTTTAACCAAAACTAAAAAAACGCTTACCGGTTATTACATTGTTCAAGGTGACTTCTTTGGTTGTCAAAATCTTGAAATCCATTTGGAACCGATTTTTGTGGGAAGTGAGGTTTGTAACATCCATATTTTCACCATGAAAAATGTTACGTAATCTAAAATTAATTCTTCAAAAATACTTTGAAATTACGGCTAAATTAAAACTTTAGACCGTTTACAGCGGAAGATTTTAAAACAATAAATATGTAACTTAATGCAAATCCGTCTCATACCGGACTACGTTACAAATTTATCTATCATAGATGTCTGAACATAAATATTGAACTTAAATGGGTTAGGTACAAGTCTTTATGTGTGCCCTTTTCTCTTGTCCAACCTGAAACTCTGTGTCCCTAAGATGCATACTATAGTCAGCTTATAAAGGTCAGTGAATTCATGGTTTGCTTGAATAAAAATCGTTTCACATCATACATATCAATCTATAAACTCTGTACCAAATAGTATGCATTTTTTGAAAGCATGCAACACTGAAAGAAGAGAAATCTCATAAGCTGTCTCGCTGGGTATGAGTCATTTTGTCACTGACACGCCCTAGGTTGAACTTTCTATTCTGTTCGATCACCCACTTGTTTGGATCGTGCCACTTGTCTGTGACTTACTGGTCAATTGTCCACCCCTTAAAACTAACCATAAAACTGTCATATAACATGACATGCTAGAATTGTTTGAAAACAATAAACAAAAAGCATGCAACTGGTCATAAATAACCCTTAAATGTAAAATAGAACATAATATGTACGAAACTGAAACCTCGTGCATATGCAAACATCATCATACAAATCATATAATGCTGTAAATAAATTTGTACTAGGTATGCATCCTATTGTAAGTCTTATGAAGACTCACATGATTACGTGTAGATCGGCTACTGATAGCTCTCATCCAAAAACCTACACATATCCTATTAATGGCTAAATTCTCCAAAAGTCAATAAAAGTCAACTATGGTTAAACTCGACCCGACCTAAAGTCAAACTCCAAAATCGAGTCTCTTAACGTCTCAATTATCTTCATTTGATCTTACTAGAAGGGTACTCGCGCAATGCAGCGCGATATATCTTGATTAGGTAACTAATGAGGATTAAAGAATGATTCTTTTTTAGGGGTTTACCATTTGAGAATTTGTAGGGAGTTAGAGATAAGGACTAAAAGGAAAGAGTTAGAGATAAGGACTAATTAAGTAATTAACATTAACAGTGGTACATAAAACTTCGTTAGTTGTTTTTAAGAGATTTTAAGTAATTAACATTAAATAGCAGTACATAAGGCTTTATGGATTATTTTTAAGAGTTTTTCATAAATGCTTTATAATATAGTATAGATAATTAAAATATTTGTTGGTCAAACGAGGTAAAAGTCAACCCTTGATCAACTCGGTCAACATCGACTAACTTTATTGAAACACCAAGTCTAAAACTTGCAGACATCCTAAGATGTAAAAAAAATTGTTTTACAATCTTATAAATCAATCTTTTTAAATTAAAGTGTCTCAATAAATACTTAACTCAAAATACAACGCTTTAATTATGTTATTAAACCATCGAATTAGTTGAATAAACATCTAAGTGCCATACTTATTAACGATTCTTAACATCAATTGATTCTTTTAATAGCTATAGGAATCATTTGTTCCGCATTAAAATGTCTCAATAATATTCAACCAAAAACAACACTTCAAAGTTCAAACCCGTGATTTAAAGTTAAATGATTTTCACCTCCTTATGAAATAATTAATTAAAGTAATCTAATTTTTTTAAATTAAATTAATATATTAATAAAATGTAAATAACCTTTTAAATTAAATCAATATATTAACTAAAATAGAAGTTAAATTACTTAATTTATTAAACAAAACCTTAATAAAATAACCTTTTATTAATTCAATTGGTTAAACTAAGAACCAATAAATAGTTGATCCCAATTAAATTAACCAAGCTGGAGCTCAAAAACTTACTAATTGTCGTTGGTAAATAAAGTCCAACTATTCTCAAGCTTAATCTCAAAATTAGTGGTGTACAAAAAATCATCAACCCGTGAAACCCGACCAACCCAACCCGCTAACAACCCAATTAAACCTAACCCGCCGAACCGTCGAACCGCCAAACCGTCAAACAGCCAAACCGCTAATTATAAGGGTTGAAATTGGGTTCGGAAAACTCCACCCAACCCAAACCGCCAACCCGCTGCTAATATTTATTATTTTAATAAATTGTATTTATATATATTGTATTTACAAAATTATAAATTATAGCCTAAAAAATAAGTGCATATATATATATATATATATATATAGTTTTATGCTAATATACATTTTACGGTCCAAAAATTAACTACATGTATTATTAGTCCAATTTAACTTTTAAGCCCAAAGCCCAAACTCCATAGGTCAAGGAAAATTTACACGACTCATACTTGTTGCTCATTTGCTTCCTCGTCCGTCATTGAAACTCAATATTTTTTACATGTTTTCCCTATGTATAGGAGCAATGGAAAATTCTTCTAAATCTCCAAAAATTAAAGATAATGATGAACCAAACGTTCCAAACACGTCTGAGAAAAGGGCTGATAAAGTTCAAACGTTTGAGATCATTTAAAAAAAATACTCTAGATTTGTTTGTAATTATTGTGGAAAAGCCTATGATTATCATAGTAAAAGAATTGCTTAGCATTCCTACTACCAGTAACTTTGTTGGGTATATTTTTAGGAGACGGTTTTTTTTTTTGCACAACATAACATGATTTCATTACCACCAACCAAAGTCAAGTACAACCACACAAACAGTAGCCAGGCAAAATAGAATACAACAGCCTTCAAACACACAGAAAAACCTACACAATACTAACGACCAAAGCTTGTATCCCACTGTTTGCGAGATGCAAAAAATAGGAGTCTCAATTTCCGGACAACACCCTCTGTCGCCATCACTCTAAACCGAGACTGATCACGTTAATTTTTTGTGGGATCTCCAAGCCATTTCGTCCAATCCATGTTTGTTTTTGGACGTCTTCGAGTGATCCATTCGAAAGTTATCCTTTGAAACTCGAATAGTGCCTCCCGAATGTCTCTTTTTTCCGATTTAAAGACCCACTTATTCCGTTCCGACCAAATCAAATAAAGGACAACTCACTTCACCCTGATCCAAGTACTCGAGCTTACCATTTTATTATTGATTTGGTTATCCTCGCCTAGAATGTCGTTTATCGTGCGTACCTCTTGTAGATTCTTGTCCCACCATTTTCCAATTAAAGTCCGTAGCTCCTGTACGAACGGGCAACCGACTAGAGCGTGATCCATTGGCTCGATCCCTTCTCCACACCTTGGACATAATACGGTGTCCATCTCGATTCCCATTCCATCCAAGATCGTTGTTAGGACCATAAATGTCCTATAAAATAGAAAGTGATATAAAGAAAAGATTAGTTTGATTTATTTGTAAAAGCCTTATATTGTTAATGGGCTTTAGTACGTTAATGGGCTTGGGCCTTGGTAATCATAGGCCTAGGTATAAATAGTTTCCTTTTAGTTTATTGTTAGGTTAGCGTTCATTAAGACAGAGAGAAATCTTCATATTCATTCCTATACCGTATTGTAAAACACTCTGAATGTTCTATGAATGATATATGGATGACGAATTGAAATCAATCGTGTTTATTGCTTATTATTCATTGATTACTTCATTATTGCACTAATCTGGGATCCACAATTGGTATCAGAGCATACAGACTAATCGATTCAAGGTTTCTGAAGTAAAATTGAGCAACCCTAATCGCAGCCTCATCCGATTTTGTCGAGCAGCCGCAGTGTCCGGAACTTCCTAATCGTTTCTGGGTAAGTCTCCTATTTCACGCTACTATCCGGACATCATCCGGATTGTCCAAGTTTTCGGTAAAATTCCCATATCCGGTAAGTTATCCGGATTGCTCCAGTATCCGGACCATTATCCGGATCTCACCTGTATCCGGAAGTCATCCGTTCCCGGGTAAGTTTGATCGGACACTCCTACTTTCCGGACATCTCATTCGGTAAGTATTGTTTTCGGTAACTCTGCATCATCCGGTAAGTATATTCTTCCTAGACACCTTCCAATCCGGGCACCTTTTCCGGATTCTCTATCCGGAAACCACCCGGATCACTTATCCGGGAGCTTTCTGAACACTCAGTTTTAAATTTTTTTCTCGGGACCCCCGTGCTAAGTCGCCGAAGGGGGACATTTGGGTATTTTTGATACTGTCTGAATTTTTGAATCGAACTGTATACTGTCTGACGATCATCTTAGTGCAATAAAGATGTCTTCTCGAGATGCTCTTGCAATGGGCAACCACAACAATCCTCCATCCCTCGGAGAAGCTGGTCAGGTATGTCTACCAACTCATAACACTTTAGTCGATCAGATTCAACTGCTTGGTCAAAAGGTAGAGTCCTATATGTTTACCTCTAACGAACAGCTGCTTGAAATATCCACTTTAAATGAGAAGTTAGAGGTCCAAAGAAAGATTACAGAGAAACTTAAGTCTGATAATGCTTATTTAAAGGAAAAGTGTGCAAATCTTTCCATTGCACCCAAAGACCTTAGGGCTAAGATATC
Organism: Saussurea involucrata; assembly: GCA_033807775.1. Lineage (NCBI taxonomy): Eukaryota > Viridiplantae > Streptophyta > Magnoliopsida > Asterales > Asteraceae > Saussurea > Saussurea involucrata. The sequence continues at coordinate 79,535,239 of CM066327.1, forward strand.
TGAAAAAACTGCAAAGTTTGATCAGTGTGAGAATGAGAAAGATGAGATTGTCTATCAATGCTCTTCTCTTCAAATAGAAATCAAAGAGCTTGTTTCAAAAACACAATACCTTGAACTTAAACTTTATAAACGAGGTCAAACTGATCAAACGATACATTTGAACAAATCGAATGATTTTCGTTACTTTAACAAAGAATGGGGAATAGGGTACGACAACCCACATTATTTGAAAAAGGTATTGACAATGAGGCCTACTCTATACGAGTTTAATTTCTTTGGCCTCGATAGAAAATACCCCGAATATAAATACAGATGGACGGGACCTGTCGAGGAGAAGGAAGAGGACACTGAGGAATATAAACGCAAACATACAACTAAAATGCAATTACCTTTTGCGTATGAAGTTCTTAACACCTCTTATGAGAAAAAGAAGTCCCGGTACCTTTCAAATGACTACTTTGACGGCTACAAAGTTGCAAAGCCCAAGGATTCCTCTAAAAAGGATGAGGCCCCAGCAACGGAAACTAAAACAGAGACGAACAAGTTTAAACGCTATGTTCCCCCTCTTGTTTTGGAAATGAAAATAGTCGAGTTAGAGGAGTCACTTGAGAAGAAAAGGACTAAATTTCAAAAAGAAAAACAAGAACTTTTACTTAAACTTGAGAATTCCAATTCCACAAAAACCGAATCTGTATCTGTTGAGGAAAAGGAAATTCTTCGGATAGAAATCAATCGGCTCACATCTAAACTGTCTGCTTTGGCAACAGAAGTGATGGAAGAGCGAGTGAGCAAAGGCAAACTTCAAGAGAAGGTTGACCAGCTCCATAATGAAAAAATCAATATGTCCGAACCTTCCTCGAACTTATCAGATACATCTTCGTGTAAGGCTTTTATCGGAAAAATCTCTTCTAGAAAAGGAAAAGGACCTCAAGTGGTAAGTCTGCCAAAGACTCTAAACTATGATTTTGAAAAAGCTTCCGCAACCGATTCTTTGCAACATACAGTTCCAAATTGTTCCTCACCTCCTTCATCTACTGATGTTCCACCCGAAAGTGAAATTAATTTTTCAACGTTCATGAATTACGACAGTTGTACAGATGAGGAGTTTTCTATGTTCGAATTTGACAAACCTCTTCCGAGTCATACCGATTTTTTTTCCAAAATGGTTGATCGACCGGTAAAATTTCAAAAAGGTGAATGTTCTACATCTGCACCTAAAACCCGATCTGTGAATGATGTTGCTAAAACCGAATCTAAATCCAAAAACCATTCACAGAAAAGGAAACAAACGGGTCGACCCCAAAATAGACATCCTTACTACTCAAGCTCTACTGATCATAACATTAATGATATTTCAGATAATAATGGTCGGAGAAAAAGGTTCAAACAAGTTTGGGTAGTGAAAAGGTCAAATGAAAGCATAGCAAATACAAATTCATTTAAGTCAGTTTCGCATGCTAGGACATACAATCATAATCATGGTGCTTTTAATTCTCGTACTTCTATTGAACAAAATGTGATGTTTCCTTTAAGAGTTTACTCAATTGAATAGTTACTTTAACTTTCTCATGATTGTATTTGTTGTTCTCCATGTGGTTTGAATGATTTTGTTGATCGAAAATATGAATCTCATTGGTATGGTACTTATAGTACCCCGATCCACACTATAATAGGGCATCTAACCTTCAAGGATCCATCAAAGGATGGATACCAAAATCCTTCTAATCTATTTTGCACGAATGTCATGTGCGTTTTAATTCATATTATTCACATCACATGACGAACATTCAAAGATTATGCCAAATTTGAGGGGGAGTACTATTTTATGAAAGGTAAGTGCACTTTAACTGAATTAAAAGACCGTGGTAATTCATTCTGAATAACTTACTTGTGTCTGTTATTCTCTGATTTAAACTTCCATGATTGCCACGTCCAATATTTTCTTGATTAGTTATTTCCATGTCTCTTATATTTGTTGATTTTTCGATGGAAATACACTTGCTTGAATTCCAATTTGTTCTTTATGGTACGTTATTTCTATTAATGATCCAATTCTCATCTGACATATAAATTGTGACTTGTTCTTCACAATTAAACTTTCTGTTCATTGTTTCGTTCTTGAACATATTGTGCTTACTGAGTCATTTTGTTTAGCGTTTGATCTTGTTCTTTGAAACTCATTATCATTTTATTATGACTTCTGATTACCTCAGATCAGAACTCAAACTTCGTTTTAATGACTTCTGATCATCTCAGATCAGACTCGTTCTTAAACGCTTTGACTTCTAAACATTTCAGTTTAGAACTCGTACTTCACTGTTTACTAAACTGTTCTAATCGATGCTTGAAAGGAGTGTTAGGAATTACATCGTTTCTATGATCTATCCAGAACCAGAAGGACCTACCCAAGAAACACATCCCTTATAGACAACAGTGAGGGGTCTAGATTGATAGATGAGTTTGGAGTGAAAAGAAAAATGGTGAGGATGTGACATGACTTAAAAGAATTATTGGTTATTACCAAACCGAGTCAGTTATCCGAGTAACCACAAAATCTATTCATTCTCGTTCTTTGGAGATGAATATTGAAACAGACATGGACCCAATGTCGATAACTCGTGTCACCCCAGCTAGCCACTCAAGTATCTCACAAAAGATGCATGTTTCATATATTCACGGAGGTTTAGCACATAATCTATCTATTCCTCACTCGGAGGTCTTAGATACTGAAAAAGGAAGACATCAACTCCGGTCTCCTAACTTTATATTCAAATCACCGAGTCTATTAATTTCATAACTTGCGTCCCAGGTTAAATCAATATTTGAGCCAAACAGATATAACTTATTTCTTTCACACAAGCACGAGTCTTCGTGATTCCAATCGCAGATCTTTGTGATATTGTCGGAACAGTTGGAGAAGTAATTCTTATGTTTTTACTTCCGTGATAATTGGAAGTCCTATCAGAGATACCCCGATGCCAACTCTGAACATAGGCCACACATTTATTTTACTTGTTGTGATAACAGTTACTTTTGTGTTTCTGTGTTAGTTGATTACCCCATTCTGGTTACTCATTATTTTATCTGATATTTTGCTAATCATCAGTTTCGTCTTTGAAATTACATGATGCTCCAGATGCTCCTACTCATCATGTGGGGGAGAAATGATACAAATTCAAAGACACAGATTATCATGTTGAGGGGGAGTTAGCAAAAGTTTAGGGGGAGTAACTGTTTTACTTGTGCAAGAAAAGATTACAAGTGATCAATTCAATTATTCTCATCCTTTATCAAGTGGTGTTCGCTACAAATTATTATTTCTTCCATCGAGCATATTGGTTCTACAAGTTCTTAAAACTGAAGCTGAAAGCAAATTCAACTCGCAGTTCAAAGACAGATTCATTGAATCTGGTGATAAAGTTGAAGATATGAAGACTAAGAGCTTTATTCAAGGGGGAGCTTGGAAAGATATGAAGACAAGCAACACCAAAGTGTTTTAAAGATTCAAGAGGAAGAGAAGATCAAGTTCTGAAGTTTTCAAGACCATATTTTGCTTTATATAACTTTAGGGGGAGATTGTTAGGACCATAAATGTCCTATAACATTCAAAGTGATATAAAGAAAAGATTAGTTTGATTTATTTGTAAAACCCTTATATTGTTAATGGGCTTTAGTGCGTTAATGGGCTTGGGCCTTGGTAATCATAGGCCTAGGTATAAATAGTTTCCTTTTAGTTCATTGTTAGGTTAGCGTTCATTAAGCCAGAGAGAAATCTTCATATTCATTCCTATACCGTATTGTAAAACACTCTGAATGTTCTATGAATGATATATGGATGACGAATTGAAATCAATCGTGTTTATTGCTTATTATTCATTGATTACTTCATTATTGCACTAATCTGGGATCCACAATCGCTCGACACGGCAACCGTCCTAGCCTTACTCTCCATATAAACACGTTGATCTTCTTCGGTATTATTGAGGACCATTTCGTTTGTCCCATATTTCCATTCCTCGTGTCCGCTTGATCATCAATAAGTTTTGTCACCCTTTTGACGTTGTATTCTTTGGAGTCATCGAGAAGCCATTCCCTCTTGTCATCACGGTCTCTTACCACTCCTGTCCATTTCCACGCCCGCACGTATTATATTCGACCATGATGTACCTACACCAACACAGCCATATGAGTCACCCCATAGCCCACCTTTTTCTCCATAGAGTCCTTTGATGACTTGGACCCAAAGTGCCCTCTTTTCCGTTAAGAACCGCCACCACTATTTCCCCAAAAGTCCCAAGTTGAAGGAATGGAGGCTTTCTATGTTTAAACCTCCCTTTTCAAAAGATTTTAAAGTGTTTACCCATTTTACCCATACCATACCTCTCCTCTCACACTCTTATGATCCCCCCCCCCCCCAAAAAAAAAAACTACACCTCACTCTCTCTAGCTCTTTTATCACTCCTATCTGGGCTCGATACAAAGAGAAAAAATATAAAGGTAAGCTACCCAACACCGCCTTGATCAAGGTTAACCGTCCTCCAAAAGAAACGAGTCTAGCTTTCCAAGATGCGAGTCTTTTCTTGATTTCTCCACAACCGTCTTCTAATGATCCACCATTCTCATAGAAATACCTACCGATTGACCTAGGTAAGTCAATTCCAATGGAATTGGAAGGAATTGGAATAGTCAATTCCATTGACCAAATTTCAATCCAGTGTTTGGTTCAATTTTTCAATGGAATTAGATTCTTTTAAATATGTGAATTCCACCATCTACAGATTTCTTCATTCCATCGCTGCAGCTAAGGAATTAAAATCCATTCCTTGAATTTTTTCTTCTAAAAAGACTATCCTACCCTTATGGATTGAAACCACATCAGATTTGAAATGTTATGAGTTCCGATAATCTTCACATCCTTTCTTCATCTCTCGATCTGCAACATCTCTTCTTCTTCTAACCAAAAAGGTCATCTCTCGATCTGTAAAGCTCATATTCTTCGATCTTGCTCTCTTTCAACGAGTTTGAGTCTCTCGGTGATACCGTTCATGAATTTGTTTTTTTTCGATTATAGGTTCTTGTTTTTCAATCGATTATGGTTTCTGGTTTTTTGATTTGCAGGGAGGAAGAAGGAAAAAGAGAGGAAGGGGCTTTTAGCAGAATGGATTTTAATTCCATAATTAAAACGGTGTTGCATGAAAAACAATGCTATGATAAGGTTTAGCGGCGGAAAAAGAGAGGAACGGCGCTTAGCGGCTAGGTCAAAATATGGGGAGGGGAAGAAGGTTAACTGGTACTATTTTTTAATTTTTTTTCCAAATAATTCAATTATCAAAATTAAAAATAATTGATGGAAGCAATAGTAATTTAAATATTTTTCTTTTCACATTCAATATTAATTTTATTATTATTTAAACTTAAAAAAAATAAAAAAAATATATCAAAGAAAGGGCATTTTTGTCAATTTTTATTATTCCATTTCAATTCATTTGTAAACCAAACAGACAGATTCCAATTTAATTGACTTATTACATTCCATTTCCTGTCAACCAAACACTTGGTCAAACCTAATAACATTCCATTCCAATTCCTTCCACATATTCCATTCCTTCAAAAAACATTCTGCGAACCAAACGCCCCCTTAGTTTTATTTTTCATATTCCAATCGTGAACTTTGTGTATATTTTTAACCCGCCAACCCAACCCGCCCTAACTCGCAAGGGTTGGGTTGGGTTGGGTTATACTTTTGAATGGGTTGGGTTGGGTTGAGATTTTCCAAACTGCCATAATTGGGTTGGATTGTAAAAATGTCAAAAACCGCCCAACCCAACCCGCGTACACCCCTACTTAAAATGGAACTCTTAAAACATGGTCATCTCTTTAATACCAAAAAAAACTTGAGGTGAATCCAAAGCATATCCAAAGTCATAGGGAATGATTTGCAACTAATACTTTTGGTCTAACATAATATTAGAAAAGTCTAGGCGCTAAAAATCACAAAGTCCCAAACTGATCAATCACAACCCTTCACGGGAATTATCCAGCGCCAGCGGCGCTCGAAAGAAGAAAAACAAAAGAAAAAGACGTAACTCGCCGGAAACTCGAAGAATGGTCACTCGACTTCATTTTCTCAGCGTTTACATCGATTCTTTTTGCAGAACTTTAGAATAAAATTTTACTCAACCATAGGAACATGAACAAACGAAAACCATCAATTATCGAGTCCCGTTTTCTCATTTAAATTTCCAGTTTATAAACAACTTGAAAATCTGCTCAAACTCAAAATCGGTCATTCTAAACTAAAATCTGAGACACGAGACTACTAAGGTTTGATAAATGACTTAAAAACGAAGCTAACCATTTAACGAACTCAAAGTTTGGTCGAGTATTTTACCTTAAAACGACGATAAACTGAAATTTCAGACATGGACTTTCGAGCTTCGATTTCTCTCTCGATTCTCCATCATTTTTGAAATGGTTTGAACGATGTTCATTGATCAGTTGTCTATTTAAATCTGTAAACGTTTTTGGCTTTTTGGTTGCATAACAGAGCCACTAGTAGGCCTCAAAACGCAGTATTGACTTGTCCCTTTCAAACTGCAGATCTGTGATAATTACAGAACAAGACCAGTTTACGTCTGCAGTAACCCAGAACTTTTAGAGAATGTCATTCGGACCCCTTGCTTCAATGTTTAGGCCAAAATTTCATTTTACACCCTTGATCTGAAATTTTCTTTCATATTTAGTCCGATTGAACCTAAACTCATTTATTCACTTCCCACTTTCATTAAATGGCATAATTTGCCCCCTTTTCACGTTTTTCTTATCACTTTTGATCCAATAAAATAAAACCAATTTTTTCTTCTTTTCATATTTATTTATTTACCCTATTTCGGGGTGTCATAAGGTTGATGATAACAAGTTGACTTGGGTTAAATGGGACAAAGTTATGTTAGCAAAAAAGATGGTGGTCCCATGGTAGTTTATTTGCTTTTAATAGGGCCTTACTTTTTAGATGAATGTGGAGATTTTGAATTGACCAAGAGGCAGTATGGGTTAAAGTGATTCAATCAATTCATGGAGCAAATGGACAGATTGGTTTGGCTTTGCCTTCTACGGGTTTGAACTCAACTTAGATTGTGATTTTGAAAGTTTTTGCCCATCTACGAGGTAAAAGTGTATGGATCCAATGCAATTAAACACAAATTTATTCCATAATCATGTTTGTATGCGTAATACTACTACTTGGGATCATTACATACCCAATTAAGTAAAATAAACTTCAAACATCGATTCCAACCTAACACAATGAAATGATATATCATGACTCAAATAAGTGTAAATCAAGGTCCTAGACAATGGAAGTTCACATGGTTGGTCAATATTTAGCTCATATTCCAAAGTGATGGCAAACCTTCCATAAATGTATCTTTTATGGAAATCAGAGAATAAAGCTCTTTATTATTTCATAAATGAAAATAAATGCTTGAACTATCACCAAAATAAACTTTATTCCTCATATAACTTAAAAATCTCATAAAAATAGGAGATCAAAAATTTACCCCAAAATCCATGGAAAATGACCTAGAAATCATCCATAGTTCAAATCAATGGCGGATTTCATAGAAGGGTGTTAGAAACAAGTAAATAAAGTATTTAATATGTATAAAGTTTTTAAAATAAAGGATGAACTCATACAAGGTTTTTAGGCGAAACCTTAGAAACCAATTAAAAATAGCAAAGTGATAATGAAGAGGCTGATGGTGATCTTGAGGCTTTATTTCCCAACACTTGAACCCTATGATTAAATCTCTTAAATGCTTAACAAAATTGAAAATCGGCGCCTTCAATGAGTGTTTAATATAGAAGGAAATGTAACGGATACACAATAAATGCAGTCGAAGAGCATGAAGGTAGTAGGTGGAATGGGATACGAAAAAAATAGTGGTTGGAGGTTTTCAAGAAGCATGGAGGAAGCCCTTTTTTTCCACATACTTCAACGCGGTCTGGTCGCATGGCGCAAGTGCTCCTTTCCCTTCAGATACACTTAGCCAAAAAATTACAAACAACCCCTTTAAACTTTGTGAACTTTCTGCCCTAGGTCCCCGACAGTGAAGAAACTTTCACAAACGTGAAGCTTTTCTGAAATCATTTAGATTTTCTCTCCCAATTAGCACCTAAACACAAACGAACTCATAATTCTTTCTAAGGGTTATTTTTAAAGATAATTAGGGGTATAAAACTTGAAGTTACACGTACCAAAAATTACACGCGTTACAATTCTGCCTTCGTTGAAAATGAGTTTTCCTCGAAATCTCGTCCTATACAAATAAATGGGAATAACACATCTTCAAGATTTCTTCTGACTCCCACGTCATGTTGGAGCCACGATGGTTCCATTGAAGTTTGACCATGATCACTTCTTTGTGATGTAGTTTATTTTATGTTTTTTTTTCTAATATTGCTTCCGGTTCTTCCACACCACGACTGTTCTCATCCACTCGAATCTCTAACAATGATATAACACTTTCTTCCCCCGCTAAACATTTGCGTAGATACCACACATGAAAGGTAGGATGGATCTCTTTCAAGGGAATACTTTCAACATAACGCTATCACTCACTTGGAATTCTATTGATCGTGTTTTCTTGTCGGCATAGCTTTCCAGTCGGTCTTGAGTCACTCTCAAACTTTCCGGGATAGACTTTACTTTATCAGCGGTTTCTTGAATGATTTCTGGGTCGAAAAAATTCTTTTAACCCACTTCCAACCAACACACGAGGGTTCTATACTCTCATGTATAAGACTTTAAATGGTGCCATCCCAAGGCTTGAGTGAAAACTATTGTTGTAGGCATATTCCACTAGCAGTAGATGGGAAATCTAATTTTTGCCAAAATATATTACACACGATATAAGCATATCCTCGAGAGTTTAAATAGTCCTCTCACCCTGTCTGTCGGTTTGAGGATGATAGGTCATGCTTAGCTTCACTTTAGTCCCCAATTCGCTTTGTAACCCGTCCCAAAAATTTGAGGTGAAACAACTATCACGATATGATACAATGGATAAAGGAAAAGCATGTCTCAAGACAACCTTATATATATATATATATATATATATATATATATATATATATATATATAATTCTTCAACTTATCCGTCGGTAGAGTCTCTCGCATTGCCAAGTAGTGAGCACACTTGGTCAATCGATCCACAATCACCCAAAATGATGTCTTTACCTCTTAAGGTTTTCGATAAGTTAGTGACCAATGCCATCGTGATGTGTTCCCACCCTCTTCCATTCCAGAATCTCCAGCAATTGGAGGCTTCCATATGGTTTTTTTATGCTCGACCTTAACTTGGAGGCACGTCACACATCTCTCTACATATAGTACCATGTCTAGCTTCATAATTGGCCACCAATAATTCAACTTCAAATCCCAGTACATCTTGGTACTCCCGAGATGAATGGAGCATTTCGATTTGTGGGCTTTTTATAAATATAATTCTTATTTTCCGCCAACCGTTGGCACCAAAATTCGTTCATGAAAGGGTTTTACGCCTCAAATATCTTCCGTTAGTTGCTCCCTTTATTTATGCCTCAAATATCTATCGCTGTTTCAGAATCAGAAAATGCCAATGTCGTCGAAAACATTTTGGCCGATTCCATTCCAAAATCAGAAGATACCTATGTCATCGACGACATTTCACACTGTCCCTATTCAGACTTCCTTCGTTCCGATTCCAACGATGAGCATCCTGACAATGCCCCAGCCGACGTTCACTTTTCCACCTCAAAGAGATGCTACTGACTCGACACATCACAATGGCTTCCAGACGAACAATGGCTCTGTCCCTGCGACAAATGGAGGTTCCAATCAGGACGACCCATTCGCCCGGCACTTGAAACTTCTTGAAGATCAGAATGAAAAGATGTTGTCGTTACTTTCAAAATTACCTAGTGTTGTCGTCCCCGTCGACGTCGAGCCCCGCTCGGGATTCCAAGCATCCCCTTTTGTCGAAGAAATCGCAGCTGTCGACATCCCAAAAAAAGTACAGTATTCCAACTTTCACGCCCAAGTATTCGGGAATAACCGACCCAACAGAACACATTGCCCAATACAAACAACTAATGTGGACCGCGTCAATCCCGCATCTGTACTAAGAAGTCTGCATGTGCAAGAGTTTTGGTTCGACCCTTTCAGGAGCTGCTCTGCAATGGTTGATCAACCTCAAACCCAAGTCCATCGACAATTTTGCTGAATTGGTCAACTAGCTTTCGCAACAGTTCGCCAGCAGTCGCAAGATAGAGAAGCAAACTAGTGATTGTATTACGTCGCTCAAAAAGTTGGAGAGTCCATTCGCAGTTACTTTGATCGCTTCAACGCAGAAATGGTCGGTATTCGAAACAGCAACATCAAAACCACGATCGAGGCCTACAAGCGAGGTCTTGACGATGACATTTCAGGGCTGTACACCGATCTCACGACATACCCTCCAGAAAACTATGAAGACGTCCGAGCTAGGACGTTGGCATACATGAGAGTGGAAGACGGCGTGGCATTCCATCGTAAGCATTCAGGCGACAAGAAATCTCTAGGGGTAAAGAAACCGGATTTCAAATCTAAGGCGAACGTCAAAATGGAACCCGTTCGACAGATATCGAACGTCCGATTTGAAAAGAAGAAGAGTAATCCTACGACTAAGTTTCCTCAATATCCTAAGATCTCCTCTTACGGGTTCAAGGGTACATCCAAGGACTTTGTCGAAGCCCTCAAGAACGTACAGTCAACCATTCGATGGCCCAAGAAGAGCGACAAAGATGGCGCTAAGAAAGACAAATCCAAGTGGTGCGACCTCGTGTGAGTTCCAGATTAGTGCATATACAATGAAATCAATAGAATAGATAACATATCAATATGATTTCAACTGGTCATCCATATCACTTTGATTAATCTTCAGAGATTTACAATATGAATGATAAAGATGATTATGACGATTAACCTTAATTCTAAGGCTAATAACACTATTTATACTTAGGGCCTAATCTATCAAGCCCATGGCCTATATAAACAATTAAGCCCAAATAACAACAATTACATAATAAACCCTTTAACTTCTATTCAACATTAATTATCCCCAACAATACCCCCCTTTGAATTGAAGTTCGAGTTCGCGCCAGTTTTCAACGTATCTTTTTCGGAGCGCAAAGTAGATCTCAAAACTTCGGATGGCTCTGCGGTAGTCGATGCGGTCTTCAACCAATTCTAAGGCTTCTCGAGCATTTATCTCGTTTGAGTTTCAGACAAACGACGACTTTCGAAGTTCGGTTTCTTTGGTGATGATGTTTCGAAGTGCATCTCTGACTTTCAGTAGCGTACCATCGCAGAATCTGGCAACCTGGCTGAAGTGGAGAAACCCATTTTCTTTCTGTTCGTTGAGGTATACAATCCCAAACTCTGGTTCAAGGAGTAGTGAGTTTTTGGGATACATCTTCAGCTCGGGTGCTTTCAGGTTCGGTTTCAACACGTTTATCTTCTTTGATCTGTGCTCGATTCCCATCTGGAAGTCTGTGATGTAGGATATCAGAACTTTGTAGTGCAGGAATCGTCTGACAGCGTCGAGCGCTTTGGTAACATGTAGTGGTCTGATGGTTCGGGTTCGAAGATCTTTCAGTAGAGCATGGAAGTCATTCAGTCTGAGATTCTTAAAGTCTGCTTCGGAGAATCTCCATTCCTTTCCGTCTTCGTGTCTGACGGTGAATACTGGAAACAAGACTCTGAGAATTCGACGGGTTTGGATGTTAAGCACTTCAGTGATTTTGTGCTTTGTTCTGACCTGGTTGACTGGAAGACACCGCTTCATTACCTTTACGTATTGGCTTTGGTATTCCTTGTCAAACTTGGAAATCCCAAGGCAGAAAGTCTGCTCGATAGGGCGTAACCTGTGAACATATAGCTTCTTCAGAGATTCCTCCAGATGAGGAATAAGGATCATGATTTTCTCCCATCGGATTTGTTACGGTGGAGGAGGAGGTTGATCAGAAGCACTCGGTTGCTGAGGAGATGTCGGAGGTATAGCAGTAGAAGTCTCGAGAATCTGTGAAGTGTGGGCAAGGGTACCGTAAAGATTTTGCAGTAGGAACTGGTCGTAGTCGATTTCGTCGTCGGCATCGGTGGGAAATATGAGATTTACCTCGAAGTTCATCGTACTGGTGGCTTTTTGATACCATGAGTTTTCAGTCTCCAGGTCAATCTCTGAATCGGGATCTATCAGGTTAAGTGCATCCCTTTCATGTGCAGTATATACGATCAACGCCTGTGAATCTCCCTCGGGATTTTCAACCGTTGGGTCTTCGTCGTCTGAGATATCCATGTCGATTTCAATCTCAGCTAAGCTCAACTGGGCTTTAGGTTGGTCTTCGGTTTCGGTTTGTGTCACAGTTGATGGTTCCGGTTGAACCGTTGTTGTTGTTTCGGTGAGGATTGGCTCGGACTCAGATAATCTTTGTCTCTTGTTCTCCCCCTCACGGTGATCAGGATCATCCTGGTCATCGTGGCGTCTCTTGAGTTCGCCAGCTTGACTCTTGCAAGTGTCTTCGAGTGAGGTGACTCTTTCGGACAGAATAGTGATTGCTTTCTTAACGTCCTTGAGAGTCGAATCAAGCTGGTCCAATCTGTCGGTTACTGATGACGACAGAGAAGACGTTTGCGAACGTAGAACGGATATCAGGTTTGCTTCAGTGGAGGTATCGGTGTCAGTATGCTGGAGCAGTTGAGCGAGAAGCATAGTCTTGAGGGTGTCCACTGAGTAAGATGGCTGTACGGGAGCCGGTGGAGGTGTTGGTGCGGTTTCGGCTTCGACTATCTTCTCCTTCCCTTTGATCAAGCTCTTTACCTTGTCGAGCTCTATGGAGAACTGCCTTTCTAGTGCCTCGCAGACAGCCTTTAGGGCGCCGTCCAAATATTCCTTTGACAAAATGTTGAGTAAAGTAACTCCGGGATCACTTAGATTGCCCGTTGAGGTATCTACCGTAGAGGTAGTACCACCTACGTCCACGGATGGCAACTGGGTGGCCGTGGTAGGATTTCCTTCCGATCCTTGTATTCCGCTCAAAGGCAGAGATACTACGGAAGTTTCGATCGGGTCACTAAGAGCACCGATAAGTGGAGTCTCGTCCTGTGTCCTAGCCGAAGAAAATATAATATCAAGTGGCTCTAGACTCGATTGTGCACTGAATGAAGTCGAGAACGGGGGAGACTGTTCTCTTGTTTCAATACCAATACTCTCCGAATGATAGACCAGTAGAAGTTGTGCTAATTCCCCTTGTGAAAATGAAATACTCAGCTACTGAGAGCTGAGTGAGTGGCTAGGAGGGGTGTGCAATTGCGCCGCTAGGTTCACGGCGTGGCATTCCATCGTAAGCATTCAGGCGACAAGAAATCTCTAGGGGTAAAGAAACCGGATTTCAAATCCAAGGCGAACGTCAAAATGGAACCCGTTCGACAGATATCGAACGTCCGATTTGAAAAGAAGAAGAGTAATCGTACGACTAAGTTTCCTCAATATCCTAAGATCTCCTCTTACGGGTTCAAGGGTACATCCAAGGACTTTGTCGAAGCCCTCAAGAATGTACAGTCAACCATTCGATGGTCCAAGAAGAGCGACAAAGATGACGCTAAGAAAGACAAATCCAAGTGGTGCGACCTCGTGTGAGTTCCAGATTAGTGCATACACAATGAAATCAATAGAATAGATAACATATCAATATGATTTCAACTGGTCATCCATATCACTTTGATTAATCTTCAGAGATTTACAATATGAATGATAAAGATGATTATGACGATTAACCTTAATTCTAAGGCTAATAACACTATTTATACTTAGGGCCTAATCTATCAAGCCCATGGCCTATATAAACAATTAAGCCCAAATAACAACAATTACATAATAAACCCTTTAACTTCTATTCAACATTAATTATCCCCAACAATACCCCCCTTTGAATTGAAGTTCGAGTTTGCACCAGTTTTCAACGTATCTTTTTCGGAGCGCAAAGTAGATCTCAAAACTTTGGATGGATCTGCGGTAGTCGATGCGGTCTTCAACCAATTCTAAGGCTTCTCGAGCATTTATCTCGTTTGAGTTTGAGACAAACGACGACTTTCGAAGTTCGGTTTCTTTGGTGATGATGTTTCGAAGTGCATCTCTGACTTTCAGTAGCGTACCATCGCAGAATCTGGCAACCTGGCTGAAGTGGAGAAACCTATTTTCTTTCTGTTCGTTGAGGTATATAATCCCAAACTCTGGTTCAAGGAGTAGTGAGTTTTCGGGATACATCTTCAGCTCGGGTGCTTTCAGGTTCGGTTTCAACACGTTTATCTTCTTTGATCTGTGCTCGATTCCCATCTGGAAGTCTGTGATGTAGGATATCAGAACTTTGTAGTGCAGGAATCGTCTGACAACCTCGAGCGCTTTGGTAACATGTAGTTGTCTGATGGTTCGGGTTCGAAGATCTTTCAGTAGAGCATGGAAGTCATTCAGTCTGAGATTCTTAAAGTCTGCTTCGGAGAATCTCCATTCCTTTCCGTCTTCGTGTCTGACGGTGAATACTGGAAACAAGACTCTGAGAATTCGACGGGTTTGGATGTTAAGCACTTCAGTGATTTTGTGCTTTGTTCTGACCTGGTTGACTGGAAGACACCGCTTCATTACCTTTACGTATTGGCTTTGGTATTCCTTGTCAAACTTGGAAATCCCAAGGCAGAAAGTCGGCTCGATAGGGCGTAACCTGTGAACATTTAGCTTCTTCAGAGATTCCTCCAGATGAGGAATAAGGATCATGATTTTCTCCCATCGGATTTGTTACGGTGGAGGAGGAGGTTGATCAGAAGCAGTCGGTTGCTGAGGAGATGTCGGAGGTATAGCAGTAGAAGTCTCGAGAATCTGTGAAGTGTGGGCAAGGGTACCGTAAAGATTTTGCAGTAGGAACTGGTCGTAGTCGATTTCGTCGTCGGCATCGGTGGGAAATATGAGATTTACCTCGAAGTTCTTCGTACTGGTGGCTTTTTGATACCATGTGTTTTCAGTCTCCAGGTCAATCTCTGAATCGGGATCTATCAGGTTAAGTGCATCCCTTTCATGTGCAGTATATACGATCAGCGCCTGTGAATCTCCCTCGGGATTTTCAACCGTTGGGTCTTCGTCGTCTGAGATATCCATGTCGATTTCAATCTCAGCTAAGCTCAACTGGGCTTCAGGTTGGTCTTCGGTTTCGGTTTGTGTCACAGTTGATGGTTCCGGTTGAACCGTTGTTATTGTTTCGGTGAGGATTGGCTCGGACTCAGGTAATCTTTGTCTCTTGTTCTCCCCCTCACGGTGATCAGGATCATCCTGGTCATCGTGGCGTCTCTTGAGTTCGCCAGCTTGACTCTTGCAAGTGTCTTCGAGTGAGGTGACTCTTTCGGACAGAATAGTGATTGCTTTCTGAACGTCCTTGAGAGTCGAATCAAGCTGGTCCAATCTGTCGGTTACTGATGACGACAGAGAAGACGTTTGCGAACGTAGAACGGATATCAGGTCTGCTTCAGTGGAGGCGTCGGTGTCAGTATGCTGGAGCAGTTGAGCGAGAAGCATAGTCTTGAGGGTGTCCACTGAGTAAGATGGCTGTACGGGAGCCGGTGGAGGTGTTGGTGCGGTTTCGGCTTCGACTATCTTCTCCTTCCCTTTGATCAAGCTCTTTACCTTGTCGAGCTCTATAGAGAACTGCCTTTCTAGTGCCTCGCAGACAGCCTTTAGGGCGCCGTCCAGATATTCCTTTGACAAAATGTTGAGTAAAGTAACTCCGGGATCACTTAGATTGCCCGTTGAGGTATCTACCGTAGAGGTAGTACCACCTACGTCCACGGATGGCAACTGGGTGGCCGTGGTAGGATTTCCTTCCGATCCTTGTATTCCGCTCAAAGGCAGAGATACTACGGAAGTTTCGATCGGGTCACTAAGAGCACCGATAAGTGGAGTCTCGTCCTGTGTCCTAGCCGAAGAAAATATAATATCAAGTGGCTCTAGACTCGATTGTGCACTGAATGAAGTCGAGAACGGGGGAGACTGTTCTCTTGTTTCAATACCAATACTCTCCGAATGAGAGACCAGTAGAAGTTGTGCTAATTCCCCTTGTGAAAATGAAATACTCAGCTGTTGAGAGCTGAGTGAGTGGCTAGGAGGGGTGTGCAATTGCGCCGCTAGGTCCACGGCGGCTTCTTCAATACCTCGTCCCAACGGATGAGACAAGATAGCAGATGTGGCTACCTGGCTGACGCTTGGCTGGATTCGCTCACGAGCTTCTCTAGATCTTATGCTCAATATCTCATGATTCTTTGTCGATCTTCATTCTCCCCGACTCGCCTGTTCAAGATTTTCAACTAATTCTTCCTCCTCTCTCATTGTGTCTCCCGTAATAGGCTGGGATGTAGGAATGATGGGGGTGTGGGTGAGTCAGAAGGAGATCCTTCAGTCATCGAAGGTTGACGTCCGATACGGGGTGGAATCAGGGATACGTGTAAGGTCTGATCCGTATCGGTTTCAGTGCTATCGGATTCGACAACCTCGGGTTGGGTGAATGGTGAGATCGGTTCTGTCGTGTCTGTGCCGAGGTCTTCTTCTAGTAGAGGGGCAGTGACAACCAGGACCTCGTGTAGGCTAGTCGACGGTCCGGCGTCAGTCGTGGTCGGGTAGTTTGTATGTGGGGTTGTTGGCTAGTTCCGGGTCGGCTAGATTGGTTAGTGCTGGCATGCGTATCCAATGCACCGCCCGCGCCTGTTCTTCTCCCATGCTGTACTCTCAACACACCCTGTCCGGGAGCCCCAACTACCCGGACTCTACCTCCACGAGTCCTCGGACCCTCACGCCTCTCAAGTCTAACTCCCTGGAGAGGTCCCTCCGGTTCTGGCTGGACCACAGGAGCACCTAAGCCTATCGCTTGTCTATATGCTAACACACTCTGTGCATTGGGGTCCGCATGTGCCAGTAGGGCTTCAGGTAAGGGCATCGGTTGGGCGTTGGACGGGTTTCGAATCACTAGATAACGTAAGTGAAAAGGAGGACATACCGGGTGGGTCATTCGCCGCGGTATTGAGATTCGCGTCCATGTGCTGACGGACGGCCAACGAAAGGAATCATGGGAACGGAAGGAATTTCTTCTGCTTTGTTCCGCCGATTTTCCGGATTGCCTGAACACGTTCGCGCCAGATGATCATCGCGTAGTCGATGTGGCGGTTGTAGCAGACGACATGGAAGAGTCGCAGAAAGTCGCCTGTGCACTGGTCGATCCCCTTCCATCTGGAGGATAGACACCTGTTCAGGATCGTGAACTGGGTGTACCAGCTGGGTCCCAGATACTTCCGATTGAAGGCGGATGGGCGGTCGAGTGCGTGGTTGTATCCGAGTGCGCGGATTTCGGCGCAGAGGGTGGTGTCGTTGACCGCGGGGTCGTAAGCTGCATGGCCGCCGACAGTGGCTTTCAGCAACAATAGAAGACGTTAGAAAGAATCAGGTGTGAGTGCAAACGGGTGATTATCGATCCTCGCCGTGATCGTCTGAGAATTGAGTGCCGTGACAACTTGAGCTGAAAGCCAGACTTGATAGACATAGAGAACTGGGACGTCGGTAGTAGATGTGAGTGCCTTATGAAGAGGGTGTCCGAGAAGAATGTCCACGACCACACGATGCTGTGGTCGGAACTCTGCAGCGTCTAAGTGATGGTTGTTGGCCTCGATTTCAATGGCGTGGTCTGCTGGTACCAAAGCATTGTCTGCTTCCTCGTCGATGAATTCTTCTTGAGGAGGAATATTCTGTGGGGGTTGTTCTTGATCCGCCATTAGTATACCTGAAAGATATGATGTTAGTATGTGAACGGATCAAACGACAGTCGATGCGTACCTTTGCGGAAAATTCGGCTCAATCTGGAACAGATTGAGGACATGTAGTTACAACCAGGTACTGAGACTGTTGGCAGTATGTCCGGGCAACAAATATCCAGGAAACACAAAGTTACCGGACAACAGGATTTATCCGGACACACAAAGTATCCGGACAAAGCATTTGTTTCCAGATAAGGCATAAGTTTCTGGACAAAGTGGGTATCCGGACAAACGAGGTATCCGGATAAATAGGGTATCCGGACAAACGAGGTATCCGGATAATTAGGGTATCCGGACAAACAGAACTGACCGGACAATCACGAACACCCGGATAGTTGAACTTACCGGAAACCCGAAAGTTTCCGGACAACTATGGTTTTCGGGTGACACGACTTTCCGGATAAAATATCTAAAGTTATGAGTGTTTCCGGACGGTATGAATGTTACCGGGTAATATGATGGGGTCCGGACGACTTCCGGGTTATGCTAATCGGCCCAAAACAACTAACAATCCATAGATCTAAGCATATAAATCGAATCTAAGCACATGAAATCATGTATAAACGCCAATGAAGGTGTCAAAAACGATGTGGAATAGGTCGAATGTGACTCGACGCAAGAACAGGGTTCGGAAACCCTTAATCGATTCGACAGATGGTCGATTTGTGCTTAGTGTGGTGTAAGAGAAGCATAGTTCGATTTCGAGATACATGTAGGAGAAACATACCTGAGTTTTGAGTTCGATATCGAAGAAATGTGTGCAAATCGAAGGTTTCCGAGTGAGAGAGTAAATGAGGGGGTTTAGGGGTTTTGGCTTGGTATCCGGATAAAATGAGAAAGAAAGTCCCGGGTACCTTTTATATGGGTCAAGGTTACTGGGTGGGTCATCTGGATATCCATCCGGTCTGGAAAGGTGTTCGGTTCGGAAACGTATCCGGATAGGTGGGTATCCGGAACTCCCATCCGGACAGTTTTGCATTTTGACCAAAATTAACCCTGGACTTTCTAACTCCTTAAAAATATCCTTTTAGCTTTGAAAGAAAAATTCTCCTGCTCCCCCTCGAACTTAGCATGGGGATTTCTCTGCTCCCCCTCGGATCGTGCATGTGAGTGAATTTTAAAAAGCGACCACACAAAAAAACTTTTGACACATTTAAAGAAAAACTGTGTGTCGCTCCCCCTCAACTGAGGAACAAGTAGAGATTTGCTCCCCCTCGGATTGTGCGAGTAGTGTGATATGAAGAACACTTGGGAATGTCCACACACAAAAAAACTTTTGGAAGTTAACAACAATTTGTGTGACACTCCCCCTCAAAGATAGAACAAACTTACCCGATACGCTTATGTGCTCCCCCTGAACACATGAACAACTTGTGAAAGCACAGATACATCCAAAATAATAAAGCAGACGACAGTAGTAAACATAAAAAAGAAACACACGTTAAAAAAAATAAAACAGACGAAATCTACCTACTTAATATAAAGATTTAACCGAAAAGTGTATACGTTACAAGTAGAATACAGATGCGAGAAAGCGTGTACTCAATCATCTGGAGTATAAACAACAGATGATGAATAGACAGTTTCTCATAGGTGTATGGAACTTGTATCGGGCGCACGATCTGATCAAATCTTTAGATTTAGCATACCTAGCCTAGACACAAGATAGTTAAAACGTTTTCGTCCAGGGGTTTTGTAAAAAGGTCTGCTAATTGATGTTTTGTATTAACAAAGTAGAGTTCGACTGTACCTCTTTCGACGTGATCCTTGATAAAGTGGTACCGAACGTCTATGTGCTTCGTCTTCGTATGCTGAACCAGATTGCTGGATATGGCAATTGCGCTCTTCGAGTCGTAGTAGATGGGCACTTTGGTGTATGTGAAGTCGTAGTCCTTGAGTTGTGTGCGTATCCAGATAACTTCCGAACAGCAGCTCGCGGCGACCATGTATTCCGCCTCGGCAGAAGACGTAGAGACGCACTGCTACTTCTTAGATGCCCAACTCACCAAACTGTCGCCCAAGAACTGCACATGTCCCGATGTGCTTTTCTGATCCATCATGTTACCCGCGTGATCGGCGTCCGAATACGCTGAGAGTTCAAAACCTGTCTCTTTCGGGTACCACAAGCCAAGATCAGCAGTACCTCTCAAATAACTAAAGATTCGTTTAACAACAATTAAATGAGACTCTTTGGGTTTTGACTGAAAATGGGCGCAAAGAAAAGTCGAAAACATGATGTCCGGTCTACTAACCGTTATGTACATTAAAGAACCAATCATTCCATGGTACGTTTTCGTGTCCACATCCTTTCCGTTAGGATCGGCGTGTAACTTTGTACCGGGTGCCATGGGAGTTTTCATTGGTGAGGACTGTTCCATCTGGTACTTTCGAAGAATGTCCCGAATGTACTTAGCCTGATTTATGAATATCCCGGTCGATAGTTGTTTAACTTGAAGACCGAGGAAAAAATTCATCTCACACAACATACTCATTTGAAAATATTGTCCCATTAATTTGGCAAAGTTCTTACAATACTGTGGGTTAGTGGAACCGAAAATTATGTCGTCAACATACACTTGAACTAATACTATGTGACCATCTTCATTTTTAATAAACAGGGTTGTATCGATTTTATCTTTTGAAAATCCTGATTTTATTAAAAACTTAGACAAAGCATCATACCAGGCCCGTGGATCTTGCTTCAAATCGTATAAAGCCTTGTCTAGGATGTAGACATGGTTAGGCTTCTTGTCGTCCACAAACCCATCCGGTTGCGATACGTACACCTCTTCCTTGATCTCGCCGTGGAGGAATGCAATCTTCACATCCATCTGGAAGACCATGAAGTTCTTGTGTGCGACATATGCAAGGAACATACGTATGGCTTCGATTCTAGCAACAGGAGCGTATGTCTCGTTGTAATCAATCCCTTCTTGTTGGCGGTATCCCTTGGCCACGAGACGCTCCTTGTTTCGAACGACAATGCCATCTTCGTCTTTCTTGTTCTTGAAGATCCACTTTGTGCCGATGACCGTCTTGTGAGATGGACGTGGGACCATTCGCCATACCTTGAGGGCCTCGAATTGATTGAGTTCCTCTTGCATGGCTATGACCCCGTCCGGATCTTCTAATGCTTCGAAGACGGTTGTTGACTCGATCTTGTTGAGAAAGCCGGAAAATAGGCAAAAGTTGGCTGATGCGCCTCACGTTCGTACTGGAGTAGAGGGATCACCGAGTATTTGGTGTAAGGGATGAGCCTTGGTCCATTTGATGGTGTGTGGAAGCGGCTGTTGTGTAGAGTGAGAGGTGTCCGGATCCACATATCCACCGGTCGGAAGGTCTTGAACAGCTTCAAGTGTTGCTGGTTGGTTTCTTGGAGGAGACTTGGCAGGATTCGTCGAAGGTTGAGTAACTTCTGGTTTCGGGGAATTCAGAGGTTGGTCATTGAGTGTAATGGAGGACGAATCTTCAGGAGTGATCTCCGGATTTTGCACAGGTTTCTCCAAGGGAATAGTCGTATCAGTTGATGATGTGTCGGTTGAGGGCTGAGGTGTCTCCAGAGTGATCGTTGGAGTGCTCATCGAAGGCGGCAGACCAGACAGATTCGCCGAGTCCTCGATTTGAGCAGCTTCAATTATGGGTTGCACTGAGACACGAGGGTTAGGTAAATTGAAAAACTCATCATAAAAGTGCTGAAACAGTAAATCTAAATCAGAAAGATGAGCATTTGACGTAGATGCATGATTTGGATTTACTGTGGTTTGTGTAGATCCCGAACGTGAAAGTTCGGAAGCTAACACGCCAGTTAAACCGGGTTCTGTACTGAGTTGTTTAGAAGCCAAATCTGCGGCTTCGTCAAATGTCACGTTTACACTCTCGATAACGGATTTGGTCCGTTTGTTGTAAACACGATACGCCTTAGCCTGCATGGAGTATCCTATGAAAACTCCTTCGTCTGCCTTCGGACTGAATTTCCCGAGATCATCCTTGTCGTTGAGGACGTAGCATGTGCATCCGAACGCGTGGAAGTAGTTGATGTTAAGAATGCGGTTGTTGATGATCTCGTACGGCGTCTTGTTGAACCACTTGTTGATGATGGAGAGGTTTTGCGTGTAGCAAGCGGTGGACACCGCTTCAAACCAGAGAAATAGTGCCAGTTTTGATTGTGACAGCATTGTACGAGCGGCTTCGACAAGGGTGCGGTTTCTTCTTTCTACCACGCCGTTTTGTTGAGGAGTGCGCGTGGCAGAGAAGGTTTGTGAGATACTGACGATGTCAGGTAGTCGTTCACCGTTTGATTCTTAAACTCCGTCCTGTTGTTTGTCGAAATAGTCTGAACTTGCTATCGAAGGTTCAGTTGGATGGTCTTCAGATGGTTGATTATCAGTTCTGGGGTTTCGTTATTCGAGCGCAGGAACTTCACATAGGTGTAGCGAGAGAAGTCATCAACCATCACCAGGACATACTATCGTTTGTTGATGCTTTGAACACGCATCGGTCTGTACAAATCCATATGGATGAGTTCGAGGGACCGGGACGTGCTCGGAGAGGCTTTCGGCTTATGTGTCGTTCGCTTCATCTTCCCCATCTCGCATACCCCGCAGAGTTTGTCCTTTACGAACTGGAGATCGGGCATGCCTTTCACGTGTCCGCCTAGCACCAGCTTGTTGATGTTCTTGAAGTTGAGGTGCGAGAGACGTCGGTTCCAAATCCACGCTTGCTGTGAGTTGGCCTTTGACATCAGGCAGACAGAATCATTGGTCTTCAGGGATGAGAGGTCGATCGTGTAGAGGTTGGTCTTCCGCGTTCCAACCAGTAGCTCCGTACCGTCGTCAGTGCGGATGCTACACCGTTTAGCTTTGAATCTGACCTCTAGATCTTTATTGCAGAATTGGCCGATGCTGAACAAATTGTGTCCCAATCCCGCGACGTATGATACCTTCTTTATCGTGATCTTGTCTTGGACATTATCGCCGTAGCCCAAAATCGGCGCCTTGTCATCGTTCCCAAATCTCACATCTCCGCAGTATTTCTCGGTGTAGTTCGTGAATAGGTCCCTCCTCCCGGTCATGTGCTTGGAGCATCCTGAGTCTAAGTACCACACTTGACCGTCCTGCAAAAACAAGATTAACGGATTTTAGGTACCCATTTGAAAATAGGTCCTGGAGGGTTAGGTTTGACACCTGGCTGAGGAACCTGTTTTGAAGCAGGTTTCCTCTTAGGTGTAGGTTTAACCTCAGATTGGGGAACCCGTTTTGAAATGGGTTTCCTTTCGTGTTTAGGTTTAACCTCTGATTGGGGAACCCGTTTTGAATTAGGCTTCTTTTTGTTTTTACGGGATTTGCGTTTTGGTTGAGAATTATAGATATGATAAGAACCAAACCAATCAGTTGAATATTTACTATCATCAAAGTCATTCAATCCACAATTAGAACAACACAAACAATCATGTGATAATTGAATCAAATGCTGAATTGAATAAAGTTTAATCGGAAAATTAACACTTTGTTCAACAAGATCATTCTTGTGATTCAAAGCACAATCATTAATGCATGTCCTAGGATAAAAAACAGTATTAAATGACTTCGACGCCGCATTGTTCTCGATAGATTCCTTGGCTACCCACTTTTGTTTGTCTTGTTTAGCCCGACCATTTTTATTTGAAACAACATTAACGGCATGGTTAGTAGAGTTTGAGTAGACAGGAATTTTATCAGATGATCGACCGGTCTTTTCTCGCGGCTGTGATTGTTTTTGAAAACGAGAATCCGTTTTAGAAACCTTATTCACAGTCGGGGTCTTTGGTTTTGAAGAACATTCGCCTTTTTGAAAATTGACCGGGCGATTTACCGCTTTTGAAAGAAA
The DNA here is from genome assembly GCA_033807775.1 of Saussurea involucrata. Taxonomy (NCBI): domain Eukaryota; kingdom Viridiplantae; phylum Streptophyta; class Magnoliopsida; order Asterales; family Asteraceae; genus Saussurea; species Saussurea involucrata. The sequence continues at coordinate 79,559,024 of CM066327.1, forward strand.
TTCGGTGTGACTTGGAAGAGGTTTGTCAAATGGAAATGATTCAAACTCTTCATCTGAACTACCCTCGGAATTTATGAATTTAGAAAAGTCAACATCGGGAATTGATGGACTAGGATTGGTTGAGGAACGCTTTGTGTCTGTGTTATCAGGAGAATCTGGTGCGGAAGCTAAGAAAAAATCATAGTTTAGATTCTTTAAAACACACCCATCTTGAGACTCTTTACCGTTTTGTGAGGAAGTTTTTCCAATGAAAACTTTACACGAAGATGTATCAGACGAGTCTGAGGAAAGTTCGGATGAAATCACCTTTTCATCTTGGAGTAGGTCAACCTTCTCTTGGAGTTGACCGTTTCTCACGTGCTCCTTCATCGCTTATGTTGCTAAAACAGACAGTTTTGATGTGAGCCGATTGATTTCGTTTCGAAGGATTTCCTGTCCCTCATCCGACACAGATTCGGTTTTTATGGATTTAAGATTCTCAAGTTCTGTTTTAAGCGCTTGCCTTTCCTTTTGAAAACTGGTTCTTTCCTTCTCGAGTGTCTCCTCTAATTCGACTATTTTTGATTCCAAAACGAGAGGAGGGACATAGAGTTTAAACTCGTTCGTCTCAGTTTTGGGTTCAGGTGCTTGGGCCTCATCCTTTTTAGAGGAATCCTTGGGAGTCGCAACCTTATAGCCATCAAAGTAGTCATTCGAGAGGTATTTCTTTGGGTTTTTCTTGTACGAGTAGTTCATAGGTTCGTAGCAAAAAGGAAGTTGCATCTTAGTGGTGTGTGTACGCTTGTATTCCTCAGTTTTCTCCTTTTTCTCAGGTTCAAGAGGACCAGTCCATTTTATCTTATATTCAGGATACTTTTTGTCCAGACCGAGAAAACCAAAGTGATAAAGTGTCGGTCTTTTGGTCAAAATCTTTTTCAAGTATTGAGGGTTATCGTATCCAATTCGCCATTCCTTGTTGAAGTATGTGAATTCCTTGGGTTTGTTCATGTGAATGGTCTGATCAGTTTGACCTCTTTTCTGGAGTTTGGTTTCAAGATCAGTTATTTTAGCAACAAACTCCTTGTGTTTGATTTGGAGAGAGGAACATTGATAGACAATCTCTGCTTTCTCATTCTCACACTGATCAAGCTTTAAAGTCAGTTCAGATATTTTGGCCCTTAAGTCCTTAGGTCCCACTGAAAGATTTGTACATTTTTCTTTTAAATTCGCATTTTCGGACTTGTACTTTTCAATTATGCGCTTTTGAATATCTAACTTTTCTTTTAACGAGTTAATTTCAAGCAGTTGTCCATTAGTGGTGGCCTTATAAGAATCTATTCGTTCAACAAGAGGTTCCAACTGTTCGATTAAGCTTTGATGAATAGGTTCACATACCTGACATAGTTTCGCCTTTTCTGACGGAGGAGAATGGTAGCCCATGAAAGCATCGGCATCTTCAGAATCGCTTTCACTATCAGAACGAGCCAGCCAGTGGTCATCTTCAACAAATAGAGCTTCTCCTGTCTCTTTCTGTTATGCTAGAAGAAGTTTGGCTTTGTAGTAGTGTGCGTTCTTCACGACGGGCTTTCTACAATCCTTGGCGAAGTGACCCAATTTCCCGCAGTTGTAGCAAGTGATAGGTTCGTCCTTCTTCTTTGTCTCGGGCTTGCGATCTTCCTTCTCATTCTTCTCCTTCTTGTCAGGCTGCTTGTGTTCATCTGCCTTTTTTTCCTTCATATTTATCCTGATAATCATGGCGCTTGTTGGAAGAAGTGAAATAGCGCTGATTATTGGATGAAGGCTTCTTGAAGAATTTATTCTGCTGGAAGGATCTGGAGATCAGGGCCATTGCTTTCTTCACAGCAGTCAATTCAGGATTAGAATTGCTTTCTTCTTCTTCTTTGGATTATGGTTCGGATTCACTCGGCTCTTGGACTCGTTTGGAACGACGTCCGGAAGATTTGCCTCGTTTTGAAGAAACAAGAGCGAGTGGATCAATAGGTGACTTGGAAGCGGAATTCTTGTTGCTCAGAATATCCATGAATTCATCCTCGTCCTGAAGAAACATTTCATAGAGTTCATGGATTGGAACGTCCTCCATCAGGTGGTTGTGTTTGATGTGAGAAGCAAACACTTTCCATTCCGGCAAGAGGTTGTTCAGAAACTTGAGCGCATTCTCCGTGTTTGATCGATTGATCTTGTTCTTGTTCTTGTGGAGCCCGTTCAGTATGACGCAAAATCGTTCATAAGTCTGGGAGAGTGATTCGCCAGAGCGCTGCTTAAAGCCATCAAACTTGGTTATGCAGCTGTTGATCTTCAGTTGGTTGCCGACTTTGCTCCCACTCATCATCTTTTCTACCTGATCTCACATGCCCTTTGCTGTGTGCTTGTAGCTGTCTATGGCTGTGTAGATCTGATTTGGTAGAGCCTGAACCAAATATCTCTTGGCATGCTTTTCGCCATCAAACATGCCCTTTTCGTCCTCACTCATCTCCAAGTATTTCTTGGCCTCATATCGAACTTGACCACCTTCTTCTTGTGCTGGAATGACATTCATGGGTTCAGGTTGTGGGCCATCAGTTAGAGCACGCCAGATGTACTCGTAGTTGTCCTTCGATTCGATGAATATGAGGAATCTGTCCCGCCATTGGCTATATTCTCCCTGGTAGAGGGTCGGTGGCTTGGAGTCGGTGCCGATAGCAAGAGCGTCGCGAGACATCTTTGTTGATTGTACTAATGTGATCGTCAAACGATAGGTTCGATTCAAAGTGGTATCCTAACGCAAGGCACTAAGAGTGATGTCCTAACGCAGGTTCTAAGAGTGATGTATACTAAGACTGGTTAGAAACTAGCTAAACAGAACTTACCGGATATGAATCCTGATGAAATAGTGTCTGATCTGGAAGTGTCCGGATCAGATGTGTGTGAATTGTTCAGATAGCAGAAGTGTCCGGGTAAACTGAAGTTACCGGATAACACTAGGTTACCGAATGAGATGAGTTTACCGAATAGAATTAGATACCGGATAACTTGGTTACCGGATAAGATAAAAACACAAACTTACCGAATGAAATTGAAAACACTTACCGGATGATTGTACTTACCGGGTAGCTGAGTGTCCGGGAAGAATTAGTATCCGGATGGAATTGTGTCTGGAAAAAAAAATCAATCAGAAACTTTTGGTTACCCGGATAAAATGGATTTACCGGGAACTTTTAGTTACCGGATCGATTTTGTCTGGAAAGAAGCGAATAAAGTGAACTTACCCGGGAAGTTTAAGGAAGTTTTGGAAAGCTCGGCTGTGGTGTCCGGAAACTGCGGCTGTGGTTTCCAAATTCGATAGAAATTCGACTAGGGTTGCTAAAATCGTTCCTTAAAGATTAGAAACCAAACAAAACACAAAACTAACAATACCCTAAATGATTTTGAAGCAAAACAACAAGATTTGGATGAAAATTTTGATTTTTCTAATGAACAGAGATCAAAAACTTGTATATTTGATTTTGCTTAAAAGCTATTCAAATGATCGAATTAGGAGTAGAAAAATTGCAGAATCGCTAATAAAGATGATGCTAAACGAATGCAATACGCGAAAATAAGCAATTTTATCAGAATCAAAGAATGGATATTTGAATGTCAAGAACACAGTCGATAAACTCAAAAAAAAAAGAACTTACCAGAAACCTTTGAATCACCTTGAATCGAATCATCCGTATGCTCTGATACCAATTGTAAGTTCCAGATTAGTGCATACACAATGAAATCAATAGAATAGATAACATATCAATATGATTTCAACTGGTCATCCATATCACTTTGATTAATCTTCAGAGAATTACAATATGAATGATAAAGATGATTATGACGATTAACCTTAATTCTAAGGCTAATAACACTATTTATACTTAGGGCCTAATCTATCAAGCCCATGTCCCATATAAACAATTAAGCCTAAATAACAACAATTACGTAATAAACCCTTTAACTTCTATTCAACATTAATTATCCCCAACACTTCCGTCACACGATGGACGATTGCGTAGCATTACAAAAGGAAATGGTTTGGACCGTCCCCAAGGGCCATCTTCAAGGAATTATCGATAAAGAAGCAACGCCCGTCGATGATACACGAGCAACGTCCCCTGTCCACGCGAAGGTCGTCAACTGTGTGACAGGAGGATCGGACGTCTGTGGTCAAACTTATTCGGCAGCCAAAAGGCACGCTAGCCAATTATCGGACGAGCACCCGATTCCTCGGTCGTCAAGACCAAGACAAGAATTGGAGCTGGAAGCAATGCCCATAACATTCGACCAAGACGATCTCCAAGACAACTGGAAGAAGCATCACGACGGATTGATTATCCAGCTTACCGTTGGAAATTGTTCCACCAAAAGAGTCTTTGTCGATGGGGGAAGTTCGGCAAATATTATTTTTCTCAACACCATCAAGGCGATGGGTATCAACAAGTCAGAGATCATTCGCCGCTCAACGACTCTGATAGGATTCAATGGAGACTCGGCCAACACTCTAGGGGAGATCATTCTTCCAGTCTACGCTAAAGGGGTCATCAAGCAGACGAAGTTCAACGTCATCGATTGTTCGTTAGCTTATAACATAATTCTTGGTCGACCATGGATCAACGATATGAAAGTCGTCCCCTCGACGTACCATCGGACGATCAAGTTCCCAACACCGTGGGGAGTCCATGAGATTAAAAGTGAACAAAAGACAGCTAGTGATTGCTACAAGGTGACGCCGAAACCCCAGAAAAAAAGACATCTAGCAATTACAGTCTGTCCTGAGAAAACTAGAGTTAACAGATCGATTGGCAAAATGGAGCATATATCTCAATAGTTACGACATCGACTTTAAGCCTAGGGCGGCGATCAAATCGCAGGATCTAGCAGACTCGGTCGCCCATTTCAGTCCTGAACTAGAGAAAGAAACACTAGATGAGACTTTTACTATGGCGACTACAAACGACACGACCTGGATACTACACGTCGACGATTCATCTAAACACTAGGGGGCAGGTGTAGGCGTCGTCTTAAAGTCGCCACAGTGGGCAAGATGGCATATTCCATATGATACGACTTCAAAACCACAAACAACGAAGCTGAATACGAAGCCCTGATCGTGGGAATGAACATGGCCCACGACTTGGGGGCAACCGGACTTCACATCAAAAGTGATTCCCTATTAGTCGTCAATCAGATGAATGGGGAATTCGCGACAAAAGACTCCAAGATGACAACTTATCTTAAAGTAGCCAAAGAAAAGTAAAAAATGTTCAATCTATTCTCAATCGAGCAAATCCCAAGAGATCAAATACTCAAGCCGACGCGCTAGCAAATCCCTATGATCCATCTAGCGACCTCGTCTATCGAGGATTCTGAAGAGATTCATGTCCTCGACGAAGAAAACGGTTGGTCGAACGATATCAAGAATTACCTTATTCACAACCAGTTACCTTCGATTTAAGGCTTTGAAATATCTCATGATTGGTGACAAACTTTATCGACGATCATCAACAGGTCTGAACTTAAGATGCATCAATAACCAAACCCAGATGCAAAATATTCTGAAAGAAATGCACGACATTGAATGTGGTAATCATTCTAGAGGTCGTAGTCTAGCGAACCGAGTCTCACGAAAAGGTTACTATTGGCCGACCTTATGACATGACGTGATCATGTACGTCCAAGGCTGTGACGCCTGTCAAAAACAGTCAGGTATGATCCATCAACCCTCTGAACCTTTGCACTCGACCTTGATCCCATGGCCCTTCATGAGATGGGGAATGGATATCGTCGGTAAGTTACCGCCTGTCCCTGGGTAGAAATTCTGTTTGTTAGTCCTTACAGATTCTTTTTCTAAATGGATAGAATCAACTGCTTTCTCCCAAGTCCGGGATAAAGAAGTCATCTCTTTTATCCATACTAACATTATCTGCACGTTTGGAATTCCCTCCGAGATGATATGTGACAATGGATCGCAATTCATAAGTGATCGCACTCAACAATTCTGCGAGGATCGTAATATCAAACTTACGACCTCGACCCCACGTTACCGTCAATCTAATGGTCTTGCAGAATCCAGCAACACAGTCATCATCAATTCGATAAAGAAAAGACTTAAGGCCACGAAAGGAAGATGGGTCGAGGAACTCCCATCGGTCTTATGGGCCAATCGTGCGATGCCGCGTACATCAACAGGACAAACCCCATTCTCCTTGGTTTACGGCTATGAAGCAGTCTTGCCTATTGAAGTACAATTACCGACATCGAGACATACCTCAGTCGACCATAACTTGGTGGACTTAAGTTACGATCTCGACGCTCTCGAAGATCTAAGAAAATCTGCTTTAATCAGAATGACGTCACAGAGACAAGTCGTCGAACGACACTTCAACAGAAATGTTAAAGCCAAAGTCTTTCATGAAGGTGACTTCGTCTTACGACGAGTATTCCAAAACACTAAGAAGCCTAATGCAGGTATGTTATCCACTAAGTGAAAATGTCCTTATCGTATATCTGATGTCGTAGGAAAAGGTGCCTATAGGCTCCAAACCCTCGACAATCAAGACATCCCACGAAGATGGAACGCGGTACATTTGAAAAAAAATACTTCTTTTAAGTATTTTCTTATGATTTATTCCTCATATCGATTACTAACTTAAGCATAAGTGGGTATTTGGTTAAGCCAACGACCAATCACTGATCAATGCTATGTCGTAGGATCGCACGATTAAATAAGCACACTTCGAAGGCTACGACATGTCATTTTGAATTAAACGATCTGATGATCAAAGAAATCCCCAGTCTTACGACCCTGGGTCCAGGACTTGGAAAAACCTTACAAGGCCTTGGATGCACGACCTTTATTTTTATTAAAGTATCGTTTCTATCGCACGATTTATGCTTTCTACGTATTGTATCGCATGACAAGTGTGTTATCGCAAGCATCGCCCGACTACTGCTCAATCCAGGTGATAAATAAATATGCTCGACAAACAATCGTTGGGCCAAAATATTTATTATAAAATTCTAAAAAATACAAGCAAAAAGGCGCGACCACCAACAGTCGCCCATAGAAAAAATGGAATAAAAGGAAAACTAAGACCGGGGAGGCTCTTGGTTCTGAACGAGCCCCTCATCACTGACATTGGCCCCGACGCCTGCCACCTCTCCTTCTTCAAGCTCGTCCTCCAGGTCGAGCTCTTTCTCATCACCGATCTGTTCCATGTAAGTGGCAAACTCGGCCGCAACATTGGCCATAGGGTTCTTCCCCTATAAATGACGACGCATAATTGCTGATTTGACCTTGAGACGGGTCAACGCCTCAAAGGAAGCCAATCACCCTTCTAGTTTGGCTATCAGCCTCTCCTGAGAGCCAATGAACGATCTGAGATCCTCGACCCGAGCCTCGCTCTCCTTGACCCTGGCGTCTCAAACATCCAAAAACCAGGACAAATTTAAACCTTGAAATTCCACAAAGTTAACCATAATTTCTTCCAACTTTTATACATAAATGGAGAATTAGTAATGAAGGTTCACATACATAAATTGAACTTATCAAAACTACCTGCTAATCTAATCCTAAATTTTTAGATCAGATTATACTAGTTGTTTAAACCATTCACCAACACATCCTCGTATATACTAACTTCTCCATTCATCACCAAAAGTTGAGTATCAGAATTCACTCTTCTCTCATCCCGCTATTACTTCCCCGAGCTCGTACCTGGTGTTTGGGTAAAATTTCACAGGTCTCGACCGCGACCAAAGAAGGTAAGACGCATGTCATGAGTTATACCTTGTATTTAGATAAGGACCCGACGAAGACCCTAAGAACCTCCGTCATCCCTCCTAAAAGGTAAGTCGAGAGTTCCTCACGACACTCGACCTCGACGTCGCCCGTTCCGCACGACCGTCGCATAAAGCCGTACGACCTCGACCAACTAACGCGTTATACAACTGTTATATTTGTTTAAGTGTTTAGTGCAGGAGTCAAAGTCATTTATGGACAAACGGCTATAACCGACGAAATCAGTTATGAGCATCTAAACTCACATTGAAGACGACGACCATTACAACAATCATCAAAGATCTTGATGATTCAATTAAAGTGATCCGAAGACTATAAAATTCCAGCTCAATCATCAGTTCAAGACACCTGATCAACACCAAATAACACAGAGAGAGAGATAGAACAAGAGCATCGAACAATAGAACAAACACAAACACTCGAAGAATATTCATTCGAAGCAAAGAGATCATTCATAGAAGATCACTCTCGACGCAAGACTCTCGCTCTCGACCAACTGTTTATACATAGTTTTCACACACGACGCACACTCTTTTTACAGTCCAAACACTTGTACTTTACATTTTGAAGTCTTTCCTTCATTTGTATTGTAATCTCAGTACGATCGACACCCGGAACACCAAGGACATCACCCCTGATTGGCGACCATAGTGCAACGACGACATCCACTGTCGTCCATAGGTTTTTTCCTCGTTGAGGTTTTTCCTACGTCATCAAATCCTTTGTCTCATTTACATTTTTGTCTTTGCCGCACGCCTTTGTCGAAAGATTCCTTTCTTTAGTTGTTAAAGTCCACATCGACCTTAAGTTGTCCCTTTGGTGCGATTTTTGGCATTAACAGTTTGGCGCCATCCGTGGGACCCCATCTAGAGAAAATCTTCGACAAACGTGCGTCCTACTTACGTTTTCTTGGAGTCTCTTCTATTATAAGTTGCAGGAAAATGGCGAATAACGAACAAGTCGCTGTCCCAGCACATGAGGGGCTCGAAAATGCACAAGACGCACTTGAAACAGACAACGATTATCGCCTGGAGGAAGTCGTTCTATACTCAAGCAAGCCTGACCAAAAAGTCTTAATCGGGTCGTCTCTCAATCCTTGTCTTAGGGGAAAGTTAATATCTTTTTTGCAGGAACATGCTGATTGTTTCGCCTGGTCGCATAAAGATATGATTGGCATAGATCCTGACGTCATCTCTCACAAGCTCAACGTCGACCCATCGTTCAAACCTATTAAGCAGAAGCGACGAAAATTCGCTCCTGAAAGGAATAAGGTGATAAATGACGAAGTCGACAATCTTCTTAAGACAAGGAAGATTCGAGAGGTAAAATACCCCGACTGGCTTGCTAACGTCGTGGTGGTAGCAAAGAAGAATGGAAAGTGGAGGGTCTGTATCGACTCCACAGATCTCAATAAAGCCTGTCCAAAAGATCCTTTTCCATTACCTCATATCGACGCCATGGTCGATGCGACAACTGGGCACGAACTACTGACGTTCATGGATGCCTATTCCGGATATAATCAAATCTTAATGTACGTCACGGACCAAGAAAAAACCGCATTTATGACGGACCGAGGTATTTACTGTTATAAAGTTATGCCTTTCGGACTAAAAAATGCAGGTAAAGTCAAAACAAGCGATCGACCATGGTCAAACATCTGAGGCAATCGTTTAATATCCTTAGAAAGTATAGCATGAAGCTCAACCCGACGAAATGTTCTTTCGGTGTCAGCGCTGGGAAATTCCTGGGCTATATGGTCACTCGCCGAGGCATCGAAGCCAATCCCGACCAAATCAAGGCCATTGTCGAGATCAAATCTCCTCGGAATTTCAAAGAAGTCCAAAGGCTCACTGGTCGGGTAGCAGCTCTAAACGGTTCATCTCTCGATCTTCAGATAAATGTCATCTATTTTACAACGTCCTCAGGAAGAACAAAGGCTTCGACTGGACCGACGATCATGAACAGGCATTGCAAAAGCTCAAAAACTACATGACGTCGCCTCCCTTGTTGTCGAAGCCTCGCGACCATGAAATCTTACAACTATATCTGGCTGTTAGTCCAAACGCGGTAAGTGCCAATCTATTATGTAAGTAAATCTCTTTTGGACGCAGAAACAAGGTATTCCTCTATGGAAAAATTGCTCTTGTCGCTGGTCACAGCTGCTAAAAAACTGTGACATTATTTTGAGTCGCATCCCATTACTGTCGTAACTAACTTCGCTCTTAAGTCTGTCTTAAGAAAACCTGAGTTGACAGGTCGCTTAGCAAAATAGAGCATATATCTCAGCAGCTACGACATTGACTTCAAGCCCAGGACCTCGATCAAGTCGCAAGCCTTGGCCGATTTCATTGCTGACTTCAGCCCTGAATTGGAGAAAGAAGCAGAGCTCGAGGTATCAACTGTGGCGACTCACGACGACGTGTCCTGGATCTTACACGTCGATAGGTCATCCAACATTAGAGGCTCAGGACTAGGCGTCGTCTTACAGTCGCCACAGGGGAGCAAGATGGTATACTCAGTTCGATGCGATTTCAAAACCACCAACAACGAAGCCGAGTACGAACCCCTGATCGTAGGGATGAATATGGCCCACGACTCGGGGGCAACCGCGCTACATGTCAAAAGCGATTGTCTCCTGGTCGTGAACCAGATGAATGGAGAATTCGCGGCCAAAGATTTAAAAATGACAGCGTACCTGAAGGTAGCGAAAGAAAAGTAAAAAATGTTTAAAACATTTTCTATCGAACAAATCCCGAGAGACCAGAATACTCAGGCCGATGCTCTGGCAAATCTCGGGTCTGCTCTGGTCGAACCTATATTCGACGTTATTCCCATGATCCACCTGGCGACATCGTCTATCGACAACATTGACGTCGTCCAGATCGAAGAAGAAGAAGATAATTGGTCGTGCGACATCCAGAATTTCCTTATGCACGACCAACTCCTAGAAGACAAGATGGAAGCCCGGAAGATCAGATTCAAAGCATCTAAATATACCATAATTGGAGATAAGCTCTATCGACGATCATCGACAGGATTAAATCTAAGATGCGTCATTAGCAAGAGTCAGGTCCAAAAAATCTTTCACGAGATGCACGGCGGCGAATGTGGCAATCACTCCGGTGGGCGCAGTTTGGCTAATCGTATATCTCGACAAGGGTATTTTTGGCCAACATTGCGACAAGACGCCGTCAAGTACGTCCAGAACTGTGACCCTTGTCAGCGACATGCATGTATGTCACATAAACCCTCTGAACCTTTGCACTCGACACTCATCTCATGGCCCTTCATGAGATGGGGAATGGATATTGTTGGCAAACTACCCCCGGCCCCGGGGCAAAAGGTATTCCTCCTCGTACTTACCGATTATTTTTCCAAGTGGGTGGAGGCGGCTGCTTTTTCCTAAATCAGGGACAAGGAAGTCATCCCTTTTATCCAGACTAACATCATATGCAGATTTGGGATTCCATCCAAAATCGTCTGTGACAACGGATCCCAATTCATAAGCGACAGGACCCAACAATTTTGCGAAGACAGGAGTATCAAGTTAACAACCTCGACTCCCAGATACCCTCAGGCGAACGGACTTGCTGAATCAAGTAATAAGACCATTATAGCTTCGATCAAGAATAGGTTAAAAGCTGCAAAAGGAAGATGGGTCGAAGAACTCCCTTCAGTCCTATGGGCAAATCGCATGACACCGCGCACGTCCACAGGACAAACCCCTTTCTCTCTCGTCTACGGCTGCGAAGCAGTCCAGCCAATCGAAGTCCAGCTCCCAACTTCAAGGCATACTTCCGTCGACCACAACATGATTGATTTAAATTATGATATCGACGCCCTCGAAGAGCTTAGAGAGTCAGCCTTGATCAGAATGGCATCTCAGAAGCAAGCAGTCGAGCGGCATTTCAACAAACACGTCAAAGTCAAAGTCTTTCAAGAAGGCGATTACGTCCTCCGTCGAGTGCTCCAAAACACTCAAGAGCTCAATGCCGGTAAACTTTCCATTAAATGGGAAGGTCCTTACCACATCTCCGAAATCGTTGGTAAAGGAGCCTATCGACTCCAGACTCTCGACAATCAAGAAATCCCACGCAGTTGGAATGCTACGCACTTGAAAAAGTATTTTTTCTAGAATCATTTTTCTCTCATGCAACTTAATTGTTTTACCACAGGGGCACATGATTCAAATTTCATCATGAAATTTGGTTACACGATCATAAGGTTTGAGCGACCTCTCGATCTGAGTTTCTGAATTCAGAAAAGTTTTGTACGTTCTAACACGTCAATAATTGAGCCTATCATTACAAGTCAAACGTATGATATTTCAATCGTTATATTTCTATGAATGCCTAAGTCGCACGATTCTTCGCTCGTTCTATACTTAACAAAGTTACACAGTTGATATTACATCTATCTGCGACATATATAAATCGAAATAAAAATTCGATAGAAGGATGAAATTCATTTACGAAACGTACGATTACATAGGATCGACCGACGGTCGAGTATACAAAGTTAAAATGGTTCGACCACCAACGGTCGAGACATGAAAAGACATAGCATTTCCTAAATCTAGAGAGGAGCGTCGATCGTATGCTCAGTCTTGACCTTCGAATCCTCGTCACACCCGAAAATGCGCTAAGAAGCTAATGCAAGGATCAAACGAGTATGTTAGGTGACACCCTACGCCGCGACATTTCAGAATGCGGCCCTTAAGATTAATGTTAAGGTTAGAGGAAGGAATAAGATCTTCTCGACGGTCGACTTCCAGTCCAACATCTCCTCTATCTTCGCGTATCTAACAAAAGGAGATTGAAACACCTGCAAAAAGCAAAAGGAGTATGTTAAGCAAACATTCGGAGGAAACATTGGGAACACGAGTTTTGGAAGAAAAACTCACAAAGAGCGTTAGTCCAGCTAAACGCGATCCCGTCTCTTCGATAGAGATCTTTTGAAAACGCTCTTTGAAAGATAAGAGCTGATATTTCCCCAGATGCGGAAATAACTTCATCTCGTCAAGGACACAGTCAGTCAAGAGGATCGACGACAACGTAAAGTTGATCGTTATGACTTCCTCCTCAGTCTCTCCCGTCATTACACCCTCGCCCATGTCGGCTGATGAAAGGGTCGACGCGGCAGCAGAAGACATCGTCGCCAGATGCGCAAGATCCACGAACGTCGCGTCTATCGCAGTCAAAGTCTTCTCGGACATAATCATTCTCAAAGAGCCCCCAATCTTGGAAGGCCTGAGAGGAATCGAGAAGCTATACCTCGTATGAACACTCGAAAATTTCGAAAAGTATTGAGCAAAGAACAACAAGGGAAAATTCCACACTAAGAAACTTTTCAAGAGGATATAAAAGGAAATGATCCATTATGATCCCTATTTATGCAAACGATCGAATCCCTTAGATGATCGCCATGTGCCCTCGTCCCTTCGTATGACTACAGGGATCGTGGACACCTGTCAAAGACAGCTGGTAAGCACAATCGTACGTCAGTATGACGTCACGACCTCGTTTTCTCTTCGACTTCTCGTTCAGTTAGAATTAAACCACTTCGGTTCCGAAGCAACCAAGGTATTTTTAACGCAGAACCCTAAGCACCCTACGAGCAAAATTTAAAATTTGAATTTGCCATCCTACTTTCAAAATTTGGGGGCAAACTGTTTGGGCAAAATTTCACAGGTCTCGACCGCGACCAAAGAAGGTAAGACGCATGTCATGAGTTATACCTTGTATTTAGATAAGGACCCGACGAAGACCCTAAGAACCTCCGTCATCCCTCCTAAAAGGTAAGTCTAGAGGTCCTCACGATACTCGACCTCGACGTCGCCCGTTCTGCATGAACGTCGCATAAAGCCGTACGACCTCGACCAACTAACGCATTATACAACTGTTATATTTGTTTAAGTGTTTAATGCAGGAGTCAAAGTCATTTATGGGCAAACGGCTATAACCGACGAAATCAGTTATGAGCATCTAAACTCACATTGAAGACGACGACCGTTACAACAATCATCAAAGATCTTGTTGATTCAATTAAAGTGATCCGAAGACTATAAAACCCCAACTCAATCATCAGTTCAAGACACCTGATCAACACCAAATAACACAGAGAGAGAGATAGAACAAGAGCATCGAACAACAGAAGCAAACACAAACACTTGAAAAATATTCATTTCTAAGCAAAGAGATCATTCATAGAAGATCACTCTCGACGCAAGACTCTCGCTCTCGACCAACTGTTTATACATAGTTTTCACACACGACGCACACTATTTTTACAGTCCAAACACTTGTACTTTACATTTTGAAGTCTTTCCTTCATTTGTATTGTAATCTCTGTACGATCGACACCCGGAACACCAAGGACATCGCCCCTGATTGGCGACCATAGTGCAGCGACGACATCCACTGTCGTCCGCAGGTTTTTTCCTCGTTGAGGTTTTTCCTGCGTCATCAAATCCTTTGTCTCATTTACATTTTTGTCTTTGTCGCACGCCTTTGTCGAAAGATTCCTTTCTTTAGTTGTTAAAGTCCACATCGACCTTAAGTTGTCCCTTTGGTGCGATTTTTGGCATTAACACCTGGTAAGAAAATTTAATTTGAAACGATTAGGCTTACGCCTAGTGAGAACATCTAATTTCAAATTAAAACTTTATAAGCTTTGAAAACCAATGTAAACAAAGAGTATAAACAAACCTGGTTTGCCACCATTCTTACCGTACACATACACATCTTGCGATGACGGGAACATACCCGATTCCATGAATATGACTAACACTCGGTAAGTCATGTCATCACGTTCAAGAGCCTACTACGAATCATCACAAATTCGAGATCATTGCTCATGTCTAAGAAATTACAATTTACTTATGCCTATTTTTGGAGTGGAAGTAGAGATTACAATTTACTTTATGCCTATCTCTTACCTTCCCATAGAAATCAGGAATTACGATTAACTTTCGCCTATTCCTAGATTTCTCATCACAATACGAAATGGGAATTACAAATTACTTTATGCCTATTCCTCATTTCAGAAGGATGAACTCACCTTAAGAATTCAGAACTCAAACCCAACTCTGTCAAACAATTGAACCAGTATTCCAAATCCAACCTTGATTCTCACTGATTCAAAACCCAATCAACAGCCAGATTTTACTCATACTATCAATCTTAATGAATTGGAATTGTAAAGAATCATCAATTCTTACCGATTAAGGTTTTCAGAACTTGATTTCTCTCTTCTTCTTCTTCTAGACCGACTTCAAACCAAAAGTGATTCAGATAATCACAATTCAGTCGACCTACTCTTTTAATACCAAATCAACTATCAATAATTGACTAAATCAACCCTGAAGGTTTCAAGATTCCAAAATTAACTTAAACTTTGGTCAATTACAATTTCAACCCTTAACTTTTACATTTACAAATAGTCCAAATCTTAGACTAAATTACATTTCGACCCCATTCATATTAAATATAATATAATGAAAATTCGAGGTGTTACAGCGTCAGAAACGGAAGCCATCACCGAAGCTTCCCTCCAATGCTCCTGGAACTCCTCTTTCTCCCGATTCACGACTTCCAGATGACTCTGCATATAATTGAGTCAAATCTAGAGGGACTCTGTCCTGGCCGTCGCCGCCTGTTCCCCTTCACGAGCTTTACGCTCCGCTTCTTCGGCGCGTTGGATTCGCTCGACGGCCATATAGGCCACTCATCTGATTTTCTCCATATGATTATACAGACAGAGTGGCGCTTAAAATGCCTGTAGACGCACGATCAATCAATTAGAATATTTAGACAAAAACGAAAAGTCTAAACGAACGGTGAAAACTCACCTTAAAGGAGAGCCAACGACATGAGATCCCACTTCCTTGATGGGGACATTCTCGTATTGCCCTTGGAAAGACGGAATGAGAAATTTCCCCAGGTCAGAGAAGAGCTTTGCCGCGTCGAGGGCATCGTCGGACATAAAATTCGACGGCAACGTAAAGTTGACCGTCGAAACCTCTGGACTACCCTTATTCCGGAGGCCCTTCCCTTTGTCCAGTGGAGCAGGTGATTGGGGCTTTATTGCCTCAACTGATGGCATCACTTCCGACGACAGGGGAGCCAGCATCACAACAGCTACGTGCTCAGACGTCTTCTCCATCTTAGGTATGGCGACCACCAAAGGATCGCCACTCTTGGACGACAGTTCCTTCCGGGACGTCATCCTAGTTTTCTTTATCCCCGACGAAGGGGATGGTGGGGCTTTTCTCTTCATCTCCATGGCCTTTTAGGCCAAAAGAAGTTGCGCCTCTCTCTTAGAGAGACCCTGTGACAGCTTAGACTCTGATCCACCTGCAATAAGAGACGAAGATTAGAAAGAAAGGAACGGATCGTATGACTAGATGTCGTACGATCAACTTCCAAAATAGCGCCCAACTCACCTGACATCTTCACTTCTTCTCTATCTTCTGTTCCTCCCCTTGCGGTTGACGACTCAGACAGTGGGGTCTCAACAAGTTCGTCGTTAGACTCCTCGACGACAAGTGTGCGATTGGTAGAAAAAGAACGATCCTCAATACTATATTGAAGGAACCGTTCGATCTTATCCGGAGTCTCGGGAAGGGGTTGAACTCCCTCGATGTCGAAAACTAGACCACAAGAGAAAGCAGGTAAGTATGACATAAAGAATAACAATACAAAAAGTCGTATGACAAAAAAAAACCTACCATCTCTGTTCCAACCCGCCACTACCCAGGAAAAATCTCCCTCGACGAGGTCTAGAGACCGAATCCTACCAAAAACATACCGCTCCTTCCAGCCTCGGTCGTTTACCGCGGTATTATAGACTAGGACACGATCTCCCCTAAGTCTCGAGTGGAGGCTATAGCGACGACTGCTATCCCCCTTCACTATGTAAGCCGTCAAAAGGTCATTTATCGTGAAAGGCGTCTCCTAGTCAGACGTGACCCTTTCAATCACATGGAAGACACGCCAAAACTGAGGCATCGTCTGTCCGGGCGACAAATCGAACTTATTCAAAAACGCCCTAGATAACGATGAATAGGGCCACCTAAACCCTATTCTGAATGGGAAATTCATACATAACGAAATACCCCTTTGGACATTGTTGTGGGCGAATCTGGTCAGGAAGGTTTAACCTAATTGCAACTGGGATCTGGGCCAAATCCCTAAAGGCATCAAGTTCACTACCATCGTCGATCGAACTAGGAGGCTCACTCGACATGATAAAGTCAGGAGAAGTCACTTGGGCCACATACAACTCTCTAACATCCTAGTTCTTAGAGGGTTTCTTCACTAAAGTTGTAAAATGCATAAGGGGTATAGGAGTCGTACCTTAAATATGCTTCTAAAGACCTCAAAATCTTGGAAAGGATTCGGTTCTTGTAGAACTCGGCAAAGATTTCTAGAAAATCTCTCTCTAAAATGCTCGGAAGCGTAAAAAAGGAAATAATCGGCTTTGAAACCCTATTTATGCGGTTTCCTAGTTTCAGGTCGAGCCACTCGATGATCGACACCTGTCCCCTGACCTCTCGCATGCCACCACTCGGAGGATGACACGTGTCTACAGTTGTCCTCCATACATGCCAAACGTCATCATGACGTCATCGACTTTACGGTTGCCTTCAAACCGATTTGGTTTCTTTCGAACCAGAGACGACTCAATGGTCGACACGTATCCATTCAGTTACCTTGGGAATTAAAATTTAAATTCGTACGTCAAATTTAAGATTTGGGGGCAAACTGTTTGGGTAAAACATTACACCTCACGACCGACGCAGGAAAACAAAGGACTTGCTTCGCACGACAAGTCTTAAAGTCTCTTTAATTATGCACGACCGTATCTTCGATCATCGCTAGCAAGGTACGCTCGTCGTAAGACCAGAATATTCCCCGAAACGGACGACCGTCGTACAATTATCTCTGACGCTAACCTACTAACGATCGACAAGTGCTTCTTTGATGGCTATTTAATGCAGGTCAAGCACCATAAAGGACAACGATCATAACGGAAGACCACAATCAAGTGCAATCAATGCCGATGACCGTTTTCCACATTTATAAAGATCATTAATGATGCCAAAGCCTATATATTACAAGGCTGAAGACACATTCGGGACATCTGATTTCCAGAGTTATACAACGAACTGCAATAAACAACTGATTCTCAGGAACTCACCAGAAGCATTCTTGAAGCATTCGAACGATCATTCACATCTACCTTCGAAGAAACGCACGACGAAGCATTCTTACGCACGGCACACGACATTACTTTCTTACAATTAAGTCTATTTCTTCTGTAATTGTAATCTATTGTACTAACAAAACTTGTTACTAAAGAACGTCGTCTCTGTTTGACGACCATAGTGCACTGTCGACTTCTATAGTCGACCGCGGTTTTTACCCTCGACGGGTTTTCCGCGTCACCAAATTCTCTCGTCTCTTTTTTTGGTTATCTGTCGTACGATTTGTTGCATGATTCATTTCTTTAGTTGTTAAAGCTCCACATCGACCTTAAGTTATCATTTGGGTGATTTTTGGCATTAACAGAAATGTTTGATACATGTCTCTTGAGGGAGTTTTTGAATTTGTACTGTTTATACCAATTTACTTCCATTTTTATTTTCATTAGTAAATATATGGTTATATCTGCCCTACCCATTTTAGTTTTGCATTTGTAAATATATGGAAGTAGCCATCGAATCTTAAAAAATTAAGGGTCGTATTTTATCAATGTGAGCTAAAAAAATGGCACACCAAGTCTTGGAGACCAAGTCCAATCTCATTTTTTAAATACTTTATAAAAAAGATGACACCTCAAATCCTGGAGACCAGTCAAACTTTCTAGCAATTGCCTACTTGAGACTTTAAAAGAGTACAAAAATTCCCATCGAGCAATATCAAATCATAAAAAAATATCTTTAACACTTTACAAGAGTAAAAAAATCCCCATTGAGCAATATCAAATATGGGAAGTCGTTGAACAAACTTTTGAGGTTGGAGAAGAATGAGGATGAAACTGATTGGAATCCCGATAAGAATCAAAAGAGATATGTGCGGCATGCCAAAAATGATCCCTGTAGGCTAAGATTTCCAAATAATGATGATTTGCTTCCGATCAGTCTTTTGATCGTCAATCGATTTCTCTCATCGAAAAAGGCTTTGGTTCTATTGATGGAACTGTTTCCAGATGACCAACACGATTTGGAGTAAGGATTATGGTCTCTGGATATGGATCTGGGATGATTATTATTTTAAAAAGGTAATGGGCTACATTGAGTTTTGGACTTTTTTAAGGACATTAAAAGAAACTAGGCTGATCAATGATTTAATTTGCCAAAACGTTGCGTCACTAAATGAATTATTGTTCCTAGACCTTATGTGTTGGACCGGTGTTATAAGGTTGGATCTTTCTGATTGCCCATAGCCAAATTCATGTCATATAGTTACGCTTAATTTTTAAAAACGTGGCTATAAGTTACCTTTTGGTCACACAAAATAATAGAATATTGTGACTAATTAATGGCATACAAATACACTTAACATGTAGAATTATGGCTACTAGTTACCCTTTGGTCACAAAAAGTATTAATAACCATCGTCAAATTCATGACATATAGTTACACTTAATTTTTAGAAACGTGACTATAAGTTACCTTTTGGTCATACAAAATAATAGAAAATTGTGGCTAATTCACGACATACAATTACACTTAAAATGTAGAATTATGGTTATCGGTTACCTTTTGGTTACAAAAAATATTAAAAACCATAGCCAAATTCATGACATATAGTTACACTTAATTTTTTAGAAACGTAGCTATAGGTTACATTTTGGTCACACAAAATAATAGTGGCTAATTCACGGCATAACATTACGCTTAATATGTGGAATTATGGCTACTATTACCTTTTGGTCACAAAAAAAATATTAAAAACCATAGCCAAATTTATGGCATATGGTGAGGTTTAATTTTTTTAGAAGTGTGGCTATAAATTACGTTTTGGTCACACAAAATAATAAAACGGTGGTCAATTCAAATCATATAGTTACACACATTTCATATTAATTGTGGCAAAATCATCACATATAGTTACACTTGGTATTTATAATTTATAACTGTGACTACTGGTTACCTATTGGTCACACAAAATAATACAAATCAGGGCTATAAACAACCGTGACTTTTAGCCACGTTTTACATATTTTTGTGGCTATATATACACTTCTTTTGGTCATGAAAAATGGCTTCATGTGGCCATATGTCAGTCTATGGCCACGGATAATAACCGTCACAAAATAAAACCATGGTTTAGACAAAAACCATGGCTATATGTCTGTCTATGGCCACAGTTTTTAGTCATTACTTGCCACGGAAAGAAAATTGTGGCCGTAAAGAACCATTTAGTCATGATTTCATCTAAACCTTAGCATTATGTTTAAACATTTTTTGTAATGGTCACGGTTATTGAGTTAAATCGTGGCCAACCCAATATAAAAAATTTATTTGTGACTTTTAGCCAGGGTTCTAAACCCAACCGTGACTAACTTCGATTTTCAAAACCGTGGCAAAAAGGCATATTTGTACTAGTGAATGAATATGTGTTTCCCTAGCTTTTATTGATGTAATCTATAATATGAATAGAATATTCCTTATCCCTTTGCTACACGATATCTCATATTGAACTCAGGGCATACATCAGGCTCATCCTTGGTTGTTCAATAACTGTATTTCTTGATCCCGATATTAGTTGAGTAAATAAGTACTATTGGTTCAACCAATTAACTTGTGTATGGCCACACAATTATCAATTTATATCATCGAGGGGCCCATAGATTTCTCTCTCATCATGAAAAAAGTAAATTCCATATTGCATGTATACGACTCTTACACAATTCATATTGTACCTAACATAGCCCTTATAATCACCCGGTGAAAGATAACTTAGGCATATATCAAAGCACAACACTCCTTGTGCTTGAGACCCCAATATACATCTCAGGTCAAAGGATAAATGAATAACTTATCATTTCAAGACTCACTTTATGACGCCGATCTATGAAGTGATCTTGAAGGCGGGTCTATCCAACACTTGTACCTATAAGTGCTAATGACTCTGGTTGCACCCCATGTTGGCCCAACTTGACCATAACCAGACTTCACAATGATCTTAGTTTGTTACCAGTCCCCCAATAACAATTGACCATGGATAGTTTTTAAATAATATCATATTATTTATGGATTTAAACATGTTAATATAGAACACAATGAAATTAATGTAATGACTCAAACCCAGTATGCATAAAACAAATATATATTCATTTCTTAATGTTCCAAAAGTATACTAAAACTAAAAATCAATTCAAACACTTAAATTTTTTAAACCTATAGAGCTAGTGTGAATATCATGCTTGCTCTGACTCATAGGTTTAGTGAATGGATCTGTCGGATTATCTTCCGATCGAACTTTGCAAATCTGAACATCCTCTCGATTGATCATCTCTCGAATGAAGTGATATTTCCTCAGAATATGCTTGGACCGCTGATGGGACCTTGGTTCCTTTGCTTGAGTTATGGCACCCTCATTGTCGTAGTAGATCTCGATGGGTCCATCTACGCTAGAAATTACACCAAGATATGTGATGAATTTCTTCATCCATACGACCTCCTTCCCGGTGTCTGAAGCTGTAAGGTATTCTAACTCTATAGTCGAATCTGCAATCGTGCTCTGTTTGAAGCTATTTCAACTCACGACACCACCATTCATTGTAAACACAAGGCCTGATTATGACCTGAAGTCATCACGATTGGTTTAAAAGCTAGCATCGGTCTAAAAATATGAAACCCGACTTTTGGGGGGATATTTGGGTTCGGGTTGGGTTTAATCTTTGGCCACCCGACCCGTCTGAAAACCCGTATTAATATACATATATATTTTAAACATTATATAAATATATTTATTTATCTAATTATCTTTTAAAAATCGTAAATTCTGGTCGGTCGAAATGTTTTCTAATTTTTAAACTTACTGTCGATTTCATCATTCCCGTAATCAATTGAATTCATCTTCAAAATTGATTGAATATATATATATACACTTTGTGCATTATAATAATACTCGAACCCAACCAACATCAACCCAAAACCCGACTAACCCGAACCCGAAGCAATCCGAAATCCGAAACCTAAAATTCGGGTCTTGATTTCCATATCCGAAATCCGATCGCGTTTTTTGTTTGACCACCCAAACCCGTCCAATGTACACCCTTAAAAACATGTCAAGTGGATTTTTAAAGTTTTTTTTATTTGAAAAAGAGAGGGATGAGACTCTACCGAGCTTCGGCAAGGCCATCACCCAATCGAGAATCATTCATTTCATTAAAATTAAGCCCAATACAATTATTGTTAGTACAAGGAACAAGGAAAAGAGGGATAACATGGTAAATGTTAAGACAAGGAAGTAAACGAGAGTGACACGCAAGAATGTGGGCCGCTTCGTTAGCTTGTCTACCAATGGCATGCACCGAGTAATTGCCATATTTGAGAAGAAGACTACGCATATCCGCAATGATGTCACCAAACTCCAAGTCGTCCCGATTTGGGTCATAAATTGAATCCACTACCACCTTAGCATCAGTTTCAAAGATAACATGGGTAAGTCCCCTAGAGTCAGCCCAAGCCATAGCGTCCCGGAGGGCTATAGCCTCACACTCTCAAACCGGGGGAAGGGAGCTAAAAGGAGAGGCCCTGGCAGCGACAAAGGTCCCCTGATAAGTGCATAATTTATCACATTCTAAGCACTTATTTTCTAGTTATTTAATCCTATTTTAGTTTCCCAGTCACCATAATTGAGTCTTTTAGTTTGATTTTATCCTTTATTGTAGTTTGGAGCTAAGTAGGAGGAATGAGTTTTGTTTGTGCTTATTTTATGGAAATCTAACAGTTCGGTATGCTGCAGCAGGATGCTACATCATGGATCGTGTGAGTCCAATCTAATCAGGTAACAATCATATAAACACAAGAGATCTTCATTAGATGAGAGAAAGAATACAAGATGAGAATGAGATCTAATTTCTCTCTCTAAACTCTCTCTCTAGAATGTCATCCCTCTCCTTACACTAAATCTCTCACAATGTACACGTATGAGACTTCTTCTTCAATTCCTATTACAAGGAACCTATTTATACCCCTTTGACTCTTCGCTTAACTACTTTGACTTTGACTCTCAACACCTTTACTTTGACTTTTACAATGACTTTGACTTCTTACATTTATACATAAATCTTGAATACATTTTTTTCTCTAACAATCTCCCCCTATGGATTCAAGATTTAAAAATTTATGACGATAGTCTTCAGCTCCTTGTAATCTTCAGATCTTTAACACTTTAAGCTCTTCAACACTTTGAACAATCTCCCTCTTCGCTTTGAAGGAATGCCAAACTTTGAAAATAGCTCCGAAGAATATTCAGATAAGCGTTGTCTTCAGAAATCCAATTTGACTGCTTTAACCTTCAAATGGATCTTCAAAATCAAATCGTCATCAAAATCTTGAAACACAAACTTAACATCTTTGTAGCGTTGGTCAAAGTCTTCAAACAAAATCTTCATAACTTCGAATCTTCGTATCACTGATCTTTGAACATTGTAGCATTGATCTTTGAAACATTGTAGCAAGGATCTTTGAAACATTGTAGCAAGGATCTTTGCATCTTTGAGAAATATCTTCAGTCTTTGGAATTTGAATAGGCTTAAGCTTTGACGGGGTTTGAGCTTTGAATCTTTGTAGCTTTGAAAAAAACTTGAACTACGTATCTTCATCTCTTTGAACAATAACACTCTTTGAACTTTGAACTTTCTCGAATCATCTCGAAAGGTCTTGAATTATTATCTCGAACTTCTTGACATTAACAAAAACTTCTCTTTATCTTGAAATTGAAACTTTCATATGTTCTCCCCCTTTTTGATGATTGTAAGCATCATGATCATCAAAACTTTTCTCAATTTCAGCAGTCTTTGAATATACCAATAACAATCTCCTCCTTTTGATCTGATAAACCGTCAATTCCAAAAATATTTATCTGAATCTTTTCAAATTCAGACAATAGTAACGTGGTAACCCTGAAACAACTAATGAATCAGTTAATATGTCTGTAAGTAGCACAGAGCCACTTAGTACAACGAATGCACTTTGGAAAGGAGCTTTTTGATGTTCACTCCTCCAGGGCTTCCATTCAATCATCGAAAAACACTAAGGAATTTCTATGAATGTTATGACAAGAAAACATATTCCTTGTGTGTACGTGAAAGTGTATAAATGATTGAAGCAACTTATGCTTGATTAATATAGGCTCAAATTGTGTAAACTGTTGAGACAACAACAAGTTTTCCACGGACTCAACGTGCATGAATGAAGTGCGAAGGTGGGGCAAACTTCCTTCGTTTTCAATATCCAAACCTTCCGAATGAAGATTAGATAGATAATATGTTGCGTCCCCAAGAAATATGAAACATTTCTTTGTTGAGAAAGAAATGAGTAGCTGGTGGGGTTAAAGCAAGAGTTGGCATGGGCTAGTTGCCTGTTTCAATGATGGTCACCAAAGTATGTGAACCAATCAGTAATGTGACTGCCCGGCTCAGAAAGTGGTTGGTGCAGAGTTCTCTTATTCTTTTAACTTTGTTCTCACACCCTCTTTCTGTTTTTAATCCGCTCACTTCTACCCAAACTCTCATTTACATTTTACCTCAGCACAATGAGATACTCAACCTATTGAGTTATCTCCCCCACTCTTTGATTTCGACCCCTCACCCCTCAATCACTCAAGGATAACTTCTTGGGTAGGAAACACTGGTTAACGTGGATCCATAGAAGTTCTTTAATAGCTCACATTGATTCCTATGAAATTTTGTCTTAAAAAGATGTGTTGTTTAACAGTTTAACTTAAACAAGTATAAATCTCGGCATTTGATTAACATTGCCATCAGAATGTGTGCTCCTCAATAATATCATGAAGATTTGAGCATTTGAACTTTGAAGATTTCTCACAACAAGAATATTGAATGAATGAAATGAATTCGAAAGACTTGTTTGAGAATCTGATAATGTATCAATCAGATCAAATAACATGAATGAAAATCATTTAAGGTTTAGGGTATCAAAGAATTGAATGTTGTTTATATGAACAAATATAAACATCTTTGAATGAAACGTTTAAGCTCTTACGCTGAAAGAATATGATGCTCAACAAAATTTTGAAATCAAACGGGAGTATTACCATCGCAAAAATGTTTCGTTTTGAGGCATGGTAATAACAAAGTCAATAAGAAGTTGTACCGGTGTGTATGGGTACTTGAAAGTATAGAAAAGATAATACGCAGGTATTAATCTTTGGAAACACACGGTTAGAAATAATGATGTAATTTGATATATATATATATATATATATATATATATATATATATATATGTATATATATATATGAAAAACATTTAAAATCACACTTCTAAAATTATAAAATCTGTTTGAATTGGAGAAGTGGTTTGAACATTTAGGAAAACGTTTTTCATGCTTGAAAGTCGTTCTTCTTTCAAACAATCTCAGA
Organism: Saussurea involucrata; assembly: GCA_033807775.1. Lineage (NCBI taxonomy): Eukaryota > Viridiplantae > Streptophyta > Magnoliopsida > Asterales > Asteraceae > Saussurea > Saussurea involucrata. The sequence continues at coordinate 79,584,455 of CM066327.1, forward strand.
TTGAGTTCAGAAGATACTTACAGTCAAATGTTTTAAGCTCCCCCACAAATCATGATAAACTGATTTAAAAGCAAAATCTGCAAAAGATCTTAACGAAACAAGATCAATATATGTAACAATCAAAGTTTAAAAACAATGAAATACGAGTTCTAAACTGATGTGTTTAGAAGTCAAGCGCATTGAAGTACGAGTCCTGATCTGATATGATCAGAAGTCAAGCGCAATCGTGCTCTGTTTGAAGCTATTTCAACTCACGACACCACCATTCATTGTAAACACAAGGCCTGATTATGACCTGAAGTCATCACGATTGGTTTAAAAGCTAGCATCGGTCTAAAAATATGAAACCCGACTTTTGGGGGGATATTTGGGTTCGGGTTGGGTTTAATCTTTGGCCACCCGACCCGTCTGAAAACCCGTATTAATATACATATATATTTTAAACATTATATAAATATATTTATTTATCTAATTATCTTTTAAAAATCGTAAATTCTGGTCGGTCGAAATGTTTTCTAATTTTTAAACTTACTGTCGATTTCATCATTCCCGTAATCAATTGAATTCATCTTCAAAATTGATTGAATATATATATATACACTTTGTGCATTATAATAATACTCGAACCCAACCAACATCAACCCAAAACCCGACTAACCCGAACCCGAAGCAATCCGAAATCCGAAACCTAAAATTCGGGTCTTGATTTCCATATCCGAAATCCGATCGCGTTTTTTGTTTGACCACCCAAACCCGTCCAATGTACACCCTTAAAAACATGTCAAGTGGATTTTTAAAGTTTTTTTTATTTGAAAAAGAGAGGGATGAGACTCTACCGAGCTTCGGCAAGGCCATCACCCAATCGAGAATCATTCATTTCATTAAAATTAAGCCCAATACAATTATTGTTAGTACAAGGAACAAGGAAAAGAGGGATAACATGGTAAATGTTAAGACAAGGAAGTAAACGAGAGTGACACGCAAGAATGTGGGCCGCTTCGTTAGCTTGTCTACCAATGGCATGCACCGAGTAATTGCCATATTTGAGAAGAAGACTACGCATATCCGCAATGATGTCACCAAACTCCAAGTCGTCCCGATTTGGGTCATAAATTGAATCCACTACCACCTTAGCATCAGTTTCAAAGATAACATGGGTAAGTCCCCTAGAGTCAGCCCAAGCCATAGCGTCCCGGAGGGCTATAGCCTCACACTCTCAAACCGGGGGAAGGGAGCTAAAAGGAGAGGCCCTGGCAGCGACAAAGGTCCCCTGATAAGTGCATAATTTATCACATTCTAAGCACTTATTTTCTAGTTATTTAATCCTATTTTAGTTTCCCAGTCACCATAATTGAGTCTTTTAGTTTGATTTTATCCTTTATTGTAGTTTGGAGCTAAGTAGGAGGAATGAGTTTTGTTTGTGCTTATTTTATGGAAATCTAACAGTTCGGTATGCTGCAGCAGGATGCTACATCATGGATCGTGTGAGTCCAATCTAATCAGGTAACAATCATATAAACACAAGAGATCTTCATTAGATGAGAGAAAGAATACAAGATGAGAATGAGATCTAATTTCTCTCTCTAAACTCTCTCTCTAGAATGTCATCCCTCTCCTTACACTAAATCTCTCACAATGTACACGTATGAGACTTCTTCTTCAATTCCTATTACAAGGAACCTATTTATACCCCTTTGACTCTTCGCTTAACTACTTTGACTTTGACTCTCAACACCTTTACTTTGACTTTTACAATGACTTTGACTTCTTACATTTATACATAAATCTTGAATACATTTTTTCTCTAACAATCTCCCCCTATGGATTCAAGATTTAAAAATTTATGACGATAGTCTTCAGCTCCTTGTAATCTTCAGATCTTTAACACTTTAAGCTCTTCAACACTTTGAACAATCTCCCTCTTCGCTTTGAAGGAATGCCAAACTTTGAAAATAGCTCCGAAGAATATTCAGATAAGCGTTGTCTTCAGAAATCCAATTTGACTGCTTTAACCTTCAAATGGATCTTCAAAATCAAATCGTCATCAAAATCTTGAAACACAAACTTAACATCTTTGTAGCGTTGGTCAAAGTCTTCAAACAAAATCTTCATAACTTCGAATCTTCGTATCACTGATCTTTGAACATTGTAGCATTGATCTTTGAAACATTGTAGCAAGGATCTTTGAAACATTGTAGCAAGGATCTTTGCATCTTTGAGAAATATCTTCAGTCTTTGGAATTTGAATAGGCTTAAGCTTTGACGGGGTTTGAGCTTTGAATCTTTGTAGCTTTGAAAAAAACTTGAACTACGTATCTTCATCTCTTTGAACAATAACACTCTTTGAACTTTGAACTTTCTCGAATCATCTCGAAAGGTCTTGAATTATTATCTCGAACTTCTTGACATTAACAAAAACTTCTCTTTATCTTGAAATTGAAACTTTCATATGTTCTCCCCCTTTTTGATGATTGTAAGCATCATGATCATCAAAACTTTTCTCAATTTCAGCAGTCTTTGAATATACCAATAACAATCTCCTCCTTTTGATCTGATAAACCGTCAATTCCAAAAATATTTATCTGAATCTTTTCAAATTCAGACAATAGTAACGTGGTAACCCTGAAACAACTAATGAATCAGTTAATATGTCTGTAAGTAGCACAGAGCCACTTAGTACAACGAATGCACTTTGGAAAGGAGCTTTTTGATGTTCACTCCTCCAGGGCTTCCATTCAATCATCGAAAAACACTAAGGAATTTCTATGAATGTTATGACAAGAAAACATATTCCTTGTGTGTACGTGAAAGTGTATAAATGATTGAAGCAACTTATGCTTGATTAATATAGGCTCAAATTGTGTAAACTGTTGAGACAACAACAAGTTTTCCACGGACTCAACGTGCATGAATGAAGTGCGAAGGTGGGGCAAACTTCCTTCGTTTTCAATATCCAAACCTTCCGAATGAAGATTAGATAGATAATATGTTGCGTCCCCAAGAAATATGAAACATTTCTTTGTTGAGAAAGAAATGAGTAGCTGGTGGGGTTAAAGCAAGAGTTGGCATGGGCTAGTTGCCTGTTTCAATGATGGTCACCAAAGTATGTGAACCAATCAGTAATGTGACTGCCCGGCTCAGAAAGTGGTTGGTGCAGAGTTCTCTTATTCTTTTAACTTTGTTCTCACACCCTCTTTCTGTTTTTAATCCGCTCACTTCTACCCAAACTCTCATTTACATTTTACCTCAGCACAATGAGATACTCAACCTATTGAGTTATCTCCCCCACTCTTTGATTTCGACCCCTCACCCCTCAATCACTCAAGGATAACTTCTTGGGTAGGAAACACTGGTTAACGTGGATCCATAGAAGTTCTTTAATAGCTCACATTGATTCCTATGAAATTTTGTCTTAAAAAGATGTGTTGTTTAACAGTTTAACTTAAACAAGTATAAATCTCGGCATTTGATTAACATTGCCATCAGAATGTGTGCTCCTCAATAATATCATGAAGATTTGAGCATTTGAACTTTGAAGATTTCTCACAACAAGAATATTGAATGAATGAAATGAATTCGAAAGACTTGTTTGAGAATCTGATAATGTATCAATCAGATCAAATAACATGAATGAAAATCATTTAAGGTTTAGGGTATCAAAGAATTGAATGTTGTTTATATGAACAAATATAAACATCTTTGAATGAAACGTTTAAGCTCTTACGCTGAAAGAATATGATGCTCAACAAAATTTTGAAATCAAACGGGAGTATTACCATCGCAAAAATGTTTCGTTTTGAGGCATGGTAATAACAAAGTCAATAAGAAGTTGTACCGGTGTGTATGGGTACTTGAAAGTATAGAAAAGATAATACGCAGGTATTAATCTTTGGAAACACACGGTTAGAAATAATGATGTAATTTGATATATATATATATATATATATATATATGTATATATATATATGAAAAACATTTAAAATCACACTTCTAAAATTATAAAATCTGTTTGAATTGGAGAAGTGGTTTGAACATTTAGGAAAACGTTTTTCATGCTTGAAAGTCGTTCTTCTTTCAAACAATCTCAGATTGAGTTCAGAAGATACTTACAGTCAAATGTTTTAAGCTCCCCCACAAATCATGATAAACTGATTTAAAAGCAAAATCTGCAAAAGATCTTAACGAAACAAGATCAATATATGTAACAATCAAAGTTTAAAAACAATGAAATACGAGTTCTAAACTGATGTGTTTAGAAGTCAAGCGCATTGAAGTACGAGTCCTGATCTGATATGATCAGAAGTCAAAATTGCGTTGAAGTACGGGTTCTAAACTGAAGTGTTTAGAAGCCATAATCACTTTGAAATCCGGGTTCTAAACTGATGTATTTAGAAACCATTGTTGTGTATGCTCCCCCTACAAAGAAGCATAAAAGGAATATGTCAATAAGCACATATATATATCAAAAGTTTGAAACAAAGATTAAAAATTCTCCCCCTGAAATTATGCATATATTTCAGCATAGGTACTCTTCTTCAAATTGCACATTTCTCTTCTGTTTTCCAGTCATGTGTTTGGTATAGTTCTGACATTCAGCACTACACATGATGAATCTGCAAAACAGATTAAGTAAATTTTGGTACCTGTAACAACCCGAAACCAAACATACATGCTAAAAGCTACAGCTTTAATTCATAATGCCATAAACGGCTCAACATGGTCACACTAACAAGATTTACAACACGGGGTTCGCGGAAATAACCCTAAATACAGCTGAGAAATCTAACTAGACATAAAAAGAAGTTCTCCTACTCCTTCTAAACGCAAGCTCCGACCCACGTCTTGCCAAACCTCTAAACGTGCTCTCGGCTACCTGCTTACCTGAAAAAGTTTTAGTTTTGAAAAACGAGGGTTAGACCATGAGGTCTAGTGAGTTCCCTCCACACCAAGTCACACCAAAATATTTCAGTTTATAAAATCAGTTATGAAAGTATTTATACCAATCATAACAAGCACACTAAGATGATATGCACACATTGACACATGCTACTGGCATACGCTACAGTCATACACACCGTGACAGCGCTATAAGGCACACACACGCTATAGTCACACACACCGTGACAGCGTAATAGGGCACACACCGCTCATATATGAAACAAATTCATATATATAATTATTATGGGACACACCACCATTTCACACCGAAGCCAGAGCATTGTCACACATGTATAAATCACACATATTGTCACACAATTAATCTTTACTTTGAAATTGAAGCAGTTGAAAAGCACACAGTTACATAATAATCTTCAAAAACACTTATTCTTCATTTTGAAATAAATACAGTTGAAATGCGAACAGTTAGATAATAACTATCAAACACACTTGTTTAAAATTTAGGTTTAGAAAGACTCACCTGGGTCGTGACTAGAAATGCTTACTCGCACCGATCGTCTCTACTCGTACCTACAATTTAACCCAACACACATACCAGGTAAGACACCCTGGATTCTGCTAAATTTTACTACCTTGAAAAGTCTCAGCCGGATAATCACTGGATCCTACGTCTCGGTCTCAAAATAAAATCCAAATCCATAACGAATACCCAAATAAATATACTACCGGAGCCCAATTAAATAAACTATCGGATCTTGAATTAATAAAGCGGTCCACTAATTTAAATCCAATCCACGGCCCAAAGGCATAAATGAAATCTAAATTACTTAACCCAAATTCTACGGCCCAATGGCATAAATGAAATCTAATTTAAATTAACTAATCTACATATTGGATTTGTTAAATTGCAAATATGTAGACATTAAGTCCACTGGCCAAACTTTATCAAAGTCCACCGGCCCATTTTTTTTAATTTAATTCCAATTGCTTTTAACAATAAATTCCGGCCCAATTACCTAATTACATTCCGGCCTTAAATTGATCTCATGGCTCTCGGCCCAACCACCAAAATGAATTTCGGACCATGTGAACTCCTTTTTAATTTCCGGATCTTGGTTTTAAGAAAAGGAATTCCGGAATTGCTTTGGTCCAAAATACATACCGGAACCCAAATATAAAATACCGGAACTCAATCTCTCAAGCCCAAAAATAATAAATTCCGGAACCCAATTATTTTAATTACTAGAACTAAATTTCATTCTGGATCTTAAGAGTTCCGGACTCTCCCATCCAGTTCCGACTCTTGGGGTTTTCATATCGAACCGCCGGAATCTTAGCATTAAAACTAATCATTCCACATATTCTCGATTTAATGCTAAACACTTAGGATTAAGGGGCACCACTTTACTAACCGATTACATTATCTAAAACATTCGATTCTATATTTTAAATCGATTAGAAATCATAAACTCCAATTCCATTCTAGATTCTTGATTCCAATAAGATAACAATAAACAAGGAATGGTAATTACCTTGTAAGATGATTCCTCACACACCCCGATTTGAAGAACTCTGAACCAATTTAGTTTCTTGCTTTTGACACCCACCATCGTACCTAGCCGCACACATACATTGTCTCCTGAGAAAATTAAGATTTCTAGGGTTTTACACCCCTTTTATACTCTCCCACAACCGCACCAACTTTTCCTCCTTATCACACTTTGCACCACAAAACTTTCCTTTATTCAGTTTAAAACACGGTTATTACATTATCCTCCCCTCAAAAGAATTTCGTCCCCAGAATTCCATCTTCTAACAATCGAGGAGAACGATTTCTCATCTTTCTAACCTGGTGATCTATAATCGCCAACGGTTCCCCCACATATACTAACTTCGTTCACATGAGTGTCTTCTAACACTACGACCATGCCTTCCTTGGCCAAGCACTTCCTAAGATTCGACATAGAAAGGTCGAATGAACTCCCCGAAGTTACACGGGCGACTTCAGCTTATACACCACCTCACCCACACGCTCGGTGACCGCAAACGACTCGACATATTTGGGTCTTAGTTTCCCTTTCTTTCCAGACACACGTCTTTCCACAACGAAACTCTAAACATCACACATCCAGACTCACGGTTTTAAAATGCGTCACACCATGGTTTCACACACAATTCCACCTTCTTAAAAGAACGACTCCTACCGAAGTTATCGTCACAACAACACGAATCCATTATTAATAACGACGCTTAATTCGCCAACAGATCGCAAAATCAACTTTGAATATCACCTTAACCCGCAATTAAAATTCTCTTTAACAGATTACACACAATTCTACCATTACTTTCCTAACACAAAGTATGTCTAGTCACTTTCTCACATTAATTATACTGACCACAAGCCATTGATAGCAATCAATTTACACACTTATACCACAACGTCACTCCCATACTACTACTAAGTCTTAACCAATGGTTCTTCACCCCGAGCACTACATTCGACTACTTTCTTTCACTTCCTTCTCAAACATAAACGCGTTTTCAAGGAACGGCTCACTAGAAGGGACACGCTCTTGACCAATCATACATGTTAGCTTTCCTCAACACTTAAACCGATCATATACGCACCAATCCTCTTTCTCATACTCCCACTAGAAGTTTATACCCCCGACGATGACGTTTTGAAAACATTGCTTCTCACTTTCCGTTTACTCACTTATTCCAACCTACCCTCCCGATTACCTCAGGCTAAAATGGAACATTCCTCATCCAACATTGCCCACTCCATGCACGCAGTTTCAACGGTTACTACGCCTATTCTACAGTTTCACCACATATCATTCAAGAAAATTCAACCAAGTCAATCCGAAATAATACCCAATGCTCACAGCGATCACACACTTCTCATTTCCCAAACGATATTAACTCACTCCCCTGCATTTCCTTTACATACAAGGGCTAGCTCAACATTCCCAAAGATATCGTATCTATTACGAAACATCATAAACTAGCCAATCCAAAGCACCCAGTTTCCTTCTTAGCTAGTCACCAACTGTCACCCCATCCTTTTATTCTCGGATAACGATACCACACGCCACTTAGACATCCATGCCTCTCCACACATAATTTTGTCACACCTGAACAACTTATAAGTAAATTCCCGAGCAAGGATCTCCACTTACGCTCACCCCATATCAGCACTAGTCCAATACTTAACCTCATAGCAATTTATTATTGTGCCTCGCATGCTCACTAAGTATAAGTTACCACCAACTTATCCACACCACCCCACACACTAGAGGTTCAATCCTCACAGTTACCACATGCCTACTAATTTGTAAAAAAAAATATACGGCTTCACCTCGACCCCAAATAGGTTAACCAACACCAGAGTTACCAACCCATACATCTATCATTTCTCGACCACCCTTGTCACTATTCCACTAACTAGAGAGTAAGAATACACACCTCTACCATTCGATCCTTGAGTTGAAACTCTCGAGATCTCAATTCACCGACATCGGGGACTCTTAAAATAAAGACTCATCAGGGATTAGGAGCTTACTTCCAACCAATCATTCTCCTTAAGAACCCTAAAGATTCTACTTCACATGGACACTCACCCCAAACATTCAAAATGTTTCTCCTAGATAATATCATAAATCACACGAGAATAATCTGCTCAACACACTAAACCGTTGCCATCATGACAAGGTTAAGACCTCACACACTAACGTTACTTTCCACACATTAATCACCACACTCCACACACTACTATTATTCTTCACACTCAAACCACCACACTCCACACACTACCAAAATCAGAACAACGGTAATCAAGCACATCCATGCACATGTAAATTCATAATGACATTGGCCAGATGTGATTTGAATTTACATTACATGAAAGTCCTCACTACCATCATCCTAAATTCTCAGTGTTTAATGTCTTCCCTAAAGGCTTCCTATATCTCAGTTGTGTACTCCTACTCCACAGTTTAAGTTTAGGCTCATCCGGTCACCTAAATCTCTTAAACTAGGGCTCTAATACCATTTGTAACAACTCGAAACTAAACATACATGCTAAAAGCTACAACTTTAATTCATAATGCCATAAACGGCTCAACATGGTCACACTAACAAGATTTACAACATAGGGTTCGCGGAAATAACCCTAAATACAGCTGAGAAATCTAACTAGACATAAAAAGAAGTTCTTCTACTCCTTCTAAACGCAAGCTCCGACCCACGTCTTGCCAAACCTCTAAACGTGCTCTCGGCTACCTGCTTACCTGAAAAGGTTTTAGTTTTGAAAAGCGAGGGTTAGACCATGAGGTCTAGTGAGTTCCCTCCACACCAAGTCACACCAAAATATTTCAGTTTATAAAATCAGTTATGAAAGTATTTATACCAATCATAACAAGCACACTAAAATGATATGCACACATTGACACATGCTACTAGCATACGCTACAATTACACACACCGTGACAGCGCTATAAGGCACACACACACGTTATAGTCACACACACCGTGACAGCGTAATAGGACACACACCGCCCATATATGAAACAAATTCATATATATAATTATTATGGGACACACCCCCATTTCACACCGAAGCCAGAGCATGGTCACACACGTATAAATCACACATATTGTCACACAATTAATATTTACTTTGAAATTGAAGCAGTTGAAAAGCACACAATTACATAATAATCTTTAAACACATTTATTCTTCATTTTGAAATAAATACAGTTGAAATGCGAAGAGTTAGATAATAACCATCAAACACACTTGTTTAAAATATAGGTTTAGAAAGACTCACCTGGGTTCTGATTAGAAATGCTTACTCGCACCGATCGTCTCTACTCGCACCTACAATTTAACCCAACACACATACCAGGTAAGACACCCTGGATTCTGCTAAATTTTACTACCTTGAAAAGTCTCAGCCAGGATAATCACTGGATCCTACGTCTCGGTCTCAAAATAAAATCCAAATCCATAACGAATACCCAAATAAATATACTATCGGAGCCCAATTAAATAAACTACCGGATCTTGAATTAATAAACCGGTCCACTAATTTAAATCTAATCCACGGCCCAAAGGCATAAATGAAATCTAAATTACTTAACCCAAATTCTACGGCCCAATGGCATAAATGAAATCTAATTTAAATTAACTAATCTACATATTGGATTGTTGAATTGCAAATATGTAGACATTAAGTCCACCGGCCAAACTTTATCAAAGTCCACCGGCCCATTTTTTTAAATTTAATTCCAATTGCTTTTAACAATAAATTCCGGCCCAATTACCTAATTACATTCCGGCCTTAAATTGATCTCATGGCTCTCGGCCCAACCACCAAAATGAATTCCGGACCATCTGAACTCCTTTTTAATTTCCGGATCTTGGTTTTAAGAAAAGGAATTCCAGAATTGCTTTGGTCCAAAATACATACCGGAACCCAAATATAAAATACTGGAACTCAAACTCTCAAGCCCAAAAATAATAAATTCTGGAACCCAATTATTTTAATTACCGGAACTAAATTTCATTCCGGATCTTAAGAGTTCCGGACTCTCCCATCCAGTTCCGACTCTTGGGGTTTTCATATCGAACCGCCGGAATCTTAAAATTAAACCTAACCATTCCACATATTCTCAATTTAATGCTAAACACTTAGGATTAAGGGGCACCACTTTCCTAACCGATTACATTAGCTAAAACATCCGATTCTATATTTTAAATCGATTAGAAATCACAAACTCAATTTCCATTCTAGATTCTTGATTCCAATAAGATAACAATAAATAAGGAATGGTAATTACCTTGTAAGATGATTCCTCACACACCCTGATTTGAAGAACTCTGAACCGATTTAGTTTCTTGCTTTTGACACCCACCATCGCACCTAGCCGCACACACACATTGTCTCATGAGAAAATTAAGATTTCTAGGGTTTTACACCCCTTTTATACTCTCCCACAACCACGCCAACCTTTCCTCCTTATCACTCTTTGCACCACAAAAAATTTCCTTTATTCAGTTTAAAACACGGTTATTACAGTACCCAACGGAACTTGGGTCCTGGCTTGTTATGTGCTGTTTGAGTTGAAGAAATATTATAAGTACCATACCAAAATTGAACATTTTTCTACTTAACAAATGCTTGAGTTCCACAATAAGAACAACAAAGTTGCTTTTGTGCCAACCTAATAAAATGATTTGCAGAATGAACAGGATTAGGTTTAGCAAAAGACTTACCTTTATGAGCCTTGTTCTTTTTGTTCACCGCAGGTGGAGGAACAAATGATTTTGGGGCATATTTTTCAGGTGAAGAGCCTTTTACCTTCCATACCATCTTTACAGGCTTAAAGATAGGTGTATCTGAAGTTGTATCATCACGGTTGTAGAAAAGATTAGAATGACGCATCCGATCTGTTGATTTGATAGACTTTGTCGAAGAAGAATGTTCATGAACAGAACCAGAAGCAGTCTTTAACGAACAATCTGAATCAGTTGAACCATCATACGGTGATTGAACAATAGTATCGGCACTAAATTGTTCAGATGATTTAACTTTGATATTTATTGCTTCCAATTGCTGAACTTTATCGGACAGAACATTTCTTTCTTGAACAGTCAGGTCAAATTTCTTCTGTAGATCAGACTTGATCTTCTGCTCTGTCATAACCTCCGTTGCTAAAGTAGATAACTTCCTTGTTAACTTTAAGATTTCAGCCTTAAAGATGTTTCTCTCTTCTACAAAACTCTTCTCGGATATTTCTTTAAAAATATTCATGTTTTTCTTTTGAAAACTTTGCTTTTCCTTTTCAAAAACATCATTCTTTTCACCAAACTCTTTTCTCTCTTTTTCCAACAAAAATTCCAATTCGGATATTTTCTTTGTAAGCTCGACACTTTTTGATTCAAAAACTTTTCTTTCAATATCAAAATCCACTCTTTCCTTCTCAACCTTTTCCTTTTCAAGAAATAAAACTTTTTCAAAATCAGAAATTTGTTTTGAAATTTTATGCATTTAAGTTCAAGAGCTTTCTTTTTCTTCTCAAAAATATCTCTCTTTTCATTATTCAAAATAACATCATTATGGTCAGGAAGCTTCTTTGAGACATCAAATTCACAAGTTGTTCCTTTGTCACAAACTTCAGGTTTTGAATTCTCCTTGGAAACAAGTTTACATTGAAAATCATCATCAAAAACTTTTTCAAAAGAAGAATTTTCAAAAATAATCCACTTATTCTTTGCAAATTCTTTTCTTTCTTTTTCCAAAACATTTTCCAAATCAATTACTTTCTTGGAAAGCTCACTTATCTTGTCTTCAAAAGATTTGCATTCAGTTGCAAAATTTGCTTTTTCACTTTCAAATTGGTTATGCTCAGAGAGTAAATTTTTTTCAAGATCCGACACTTTCTTAGAAAGCTGGAAACACTTTTGATTGACTTTCTATTTTTCATCAAAAGAACTCTTGCACGAATCTGAAAAACTTTTTAAGTAAATATTTTTTCAAGAATATCTTTTTCTTTTTCCAATTCAGTCTTGAAACTAGAAGATATTTCCTTAAAACTATTTGAGTAAAAAGTTGAAAGAAAGTCTTTTTCAAGCTCAAATTTCATCCTTTGTTCTAGAACAGAATTTTCAAGTTCACAGATTCTTCCTTCTAGAACCAAAGGTTGAACATATCGTTTTGCTTCAAGAGGTTTTTCGCAATTGGGTTTAGTAGCATAGATATCAAAATATTCATTCGAAAGTGTTCCATTCGGATTCTTTTCATATTTTTCATTCTCTAGAGTATAACAAAATGGAAGTTGTATTTTTGTTGTCGTTAATCTTTTCGTGACTTCCTCTTGTCTGATTTCTTCTTCATTTGTTCAAGGAATTTCAAATTCAGGATAATATATGGCATACCTTAGATATTTGAAATCATACAATGTTGGTAAAGATATGCTTACCTTGGCCAAATATTTTGGGTTTTCATAACCAAGTCCCCAATATTTGTTGACAGAACTCACAAGCATTGGTTTGTTCATGTGAATAGTTTGCTCAGTTTGACCTCTCAAATAAAGCTTCTTTTCCAAATCTTTGATGTTGTCTAAAAACTCTGTATTTTGAGTGGTAATATTTTTCAAAGAAAGTTCACTCTTACTATTCTTTTCTTCCAAATCATTGATTTTCTTTGTAAGTTCAGATATTTGAGAATCAGAAGATTTCTTATCCTCATCAAGTTTTTCTTGTTTATCTATGAGAGATTCATCAAGAATAGTTTGACTTAGATTTTTGTTTTCTTTTTTTTCCTTTTGCAATGTAGCACTTAGTCTATCCTTAGGTGGATCATCCCAACCCATAAATTCGAAGATATAATCATCCATTGTTACCTGAAAAGATTAAAAAATGATCGTTATCAGATACTTCGTGAGAAGTAGAATTATGCACACACGATTAATCAGAGAAAAATCGATTAAAGTCAGAAAAATTTTCAAAATCAAATTTTGAAAAACAAATTATAAATTTGTCGTTCAAAAATTAATTCCGAAAATATAATGCGGAAAACTGGACTTTAAATCGGCAAACCTGCAAAATATAAGAAAAATATATCAGTTACAAGCAAATGCTGGTAAAATTTGATAAAAAGGCCAAAAAAATGAAGAATTACGGAAAAGAGGGACTAAAAATGACAATTGACGAAACTAAAATGAAAACCAAAGACTAAAAGTGTAAAATACTAACACTTATAAAAGACAAGGGCTTAAAGTGACAAAATCATAAAAATAAAACTCAAAGGACTAAAAATGACACAACTAGAAACTTAAAACTCTAGGGACTAAAAGAATACAAATCTAAAAGATAAAAGTATAGGGACTAAAACTGACACAAATGAAACATACAAAGTACAAGGACTAAAAACGTAATAAACTCAAACTTAAAACTAGAGGGACTAAAAATGTAATAAAGGGAAACTAAAACTACAGGGACTAAAATGGACAAACTCTAAAACCTATACTACAGGGACCGAAACTGACTAAATTTAATACTAACTAATGACTTAACGGAGACGTAACGAAAAGGACAAAAAATGTAAAGAAACTTAACGGAAAAACTATCGGACACTAACGAACTGTTAACTAACCTAACTAACAGACACTTAACAGAATTAGGACTAAAATTGAAACAAAAATTAACAAACTAACCGGAAACTAACGAGATCTAACAAACTCTAACGGAAAAGGACCAAAAATGTCAAAAACTTAACGGACACTTAACGGTGCCGTTAAGATACTGTTCATTATCTTCTTCGTTTCTCAACCAAACTCGATGATTTTTCTTTCTATGTGATCCTTATTGAAACTCCAATCGATTCCAACAAATAAATCTCGATCATGCAGCGAGAATACAATGAAACCGAAGCATAAAGTTTCTTCCGGCGAAGAAACGTTTTGCCGACGAAGTGGATTTCAGGCGATGAAAACTGAAGGTTATGTGCGATTAAAAAGTCTTGTCGGCCAACACTTGACCGATAAGAACTTTGATCGGACAAAGAATGTGCGAGAAAAACTTTGTTGTGCGATGAAAACTTTTCCGGCGAGAGGTGTTGTGCGAGAACTAGATCTGATCGTACAGGTAGTGTGCGAGGACTTTGAATGTAGGCTTTGTGCGAGCTTTATGAGTTCTTATCGCACAAATCGTGTGCGATGAAGATGAACAAGCGAGAACTTTGAGTTTTTCGGCGAAGACATGAGTTTTTCGGCGAAAACGTTTTTCCGACGAGCGTCTTTCAGGAAGCTTATCTCCAGGGCCGGTCCAATGGTTTTGGATGCCCTGGGCGGAGAGCCAAAAATATGCCCCTAATCTAATGAACTAAGAGCATCCCCAATGGTGAGGTCCGTGATCATCACCTTGAAAAACCGGTTTGTTTTTTCCATCACCATTGGGAAGAAGTGGTTTATGCTTATGTGGAAGAGAATGGGTTCCTACAAATGAACCGCGGATGGTCTAAGAACACTACTTTTTTAAGTGGTTTGAAACCTAGTCAAGCTAGGCAGCTCATCCCCACGCCGATTATTTTTAAAAAATTACAACGGAGGACATAAACCAAAACCCCGAACAACAAAACAAATACAATATCACCTAAAACGTTGTCTTCGTGCATTTCGTGAAGCAAAATCATCAATTAGTATATCATAGTCAACAATTGCTAAAAACTTACCGAATAAAACATAAATAAGTTCTACTATAGCATTCCTGAAATCAATGATGATAGTGATAACATTGTTTCTCACTCATCTTGATGCAAAAGATTAGCATGATTTAGAAGCTTACAAATCAAATAATAGAAATATTTGAAGAAAATCTAAAAGAATTGAAGGTCTGAAACCAGCTATTATCATCAACATAAAAAACGCTTAGCACATGTTCATTGAGGAAGATGATCATCAACCTAAAACAACATTCGATTGAACTTAATAAAAATAGTAAATTCCAACAACATAAGATATTCATATTCCAAATGAGAACTTAAGAAGTATAACCAAGTTGTCCAACCGTCCAAGCAAATAACCAAAAACAAATAACCAAGCAATGAAGCAAAGAAATTCAAATAACCAAGATTTCAACTTCTTAGAGACTAAGACAGCAAGATTTGGGAACAAAATCGGAAGGAAAACACCTTAATAGTGGCCAGTGGAACTTGATGGAATTTGATTCTTTAACTTGAAATCTGCTTGAAATTAGAAATCCAACATATCTGTGATGATTTATATGAACAAAATACAACAAATAATAAGAACGATCATCATCTTCTTGTTGAACTTCTCGAAGAACAGTTCATCTGGAAAAAAAAATCGAACTCACTGATTTGGTACTAATTTTTCAGATCTGAAATTTATGAGTTGTTCTAAAACACAAATGAACCGGATCTGAAATGCTTAAACCAATCCAAACACACTTTAACTACAAAATTGATTCCATTGTCTCTTAAGAGCTTCGAACATTAAAAACACTGTTCACTTCCAATTTTCAAAAATCACAATTTTGTTGATGAAAATTAAAACTTTTGATTGAAATATGTTCCAAACAACAAATGAAATTGATCTTTGATATAGAATCGATCAAAAACTCAAACGAATTCCAAATTCTTGAATATTTTCAAGAAAAATCTCAAAAACCTCAAAAACTTTCAATTGTCTCAAAAATTGATAAAAATCTTTGAATTCGGTGCATAAATCGATCTGATTTGGCTCTGATACCACTTGTGAGTCCAATCTAATCAGGTAACAATCATATAAACACAAGAGATATTCATTAGATGAGAGAAAGAATACAAGATGAGAATGAGATCTAATTTCTCTCTCTAAACTCTCTCTCTAGAATGTCATCCCTCTCCTTACACTAAATCTCTCACAATGTACACGTATGAGACTTCTTCTTCATTTCCTATTACAAGGAACCTATTTATTCCCCTTTGACTCTTCACATAACTACTTTGACTTTGACTCTCAACACCTTTACTTTGACTTTTACAATGACTTTGACTTCTTACATTTATACATAAATCTTGAATACATTTTTGCTCTAACAGTTCGCAGTTCCTGAAAAGTCAAAGATATCACTTCATAAACTTTTTGTTGGGGAATCTTGTGGCCACCACCTCAGCCTTTCTTGCTAGCTGGAAGACAGTGCATCTTCAGGTAATAACATCATGGAGGAGGCTACCTTAAGAAAAGCATCTTGCAAACTCTTTAGCCATTGTGTAATATCCATTGGTTAAAGGAAACTTTTGTACTTGTAATGTTGACATAAGATGCTCCCCCTACGTATAAATAGGAGCTTAACTCCTTGTTATTTTGTACACCTTTCCTTGCCTAGTGCAAGTTACTTTATTTTGTACTTCTAGTTTCTTCTAACAATGAAACTAGCTAAATAGTTCATGTAGATACTTAGAAGCAATTGTTATCTTTTTATGATTTAATCTAAAATTGTTGGTACATCTTTGTTCTTAATACATACATCTCTGTTTGATCACCATGTTTTGTATGTATCTTAGAGCGATGATGGGATAATACCCCTAGCTTGGGTGTAAGTAATGGTTGGGAGATAAAGGCTGGGGTGTGGTGGAAGGTTGCTTTCGCCATTGGCTATCATCCTTACTATTGACCTCTTGTTTCTAAGTTTCATCTAAGTAGTTTTCTTGACAAGGTGACGTATGTTGTTCTACTTAGATGAGTTGGACTTGAATGCAAGCCAACGTAAACTTTAGAACTCTGAAGTGTTATAATATAAATTTTTATAAATTGTGACTTATATGGAAAATCAGTAAGATCTGTACTACATTGGTTGGGTTACCCGAATGCGTGAAACTGCCAGTAGCTAGTCTTATTTGAACCTTGAAAAGGAGCTGATCGTTCCAATAGTAAGGTTAAGAACCAATGTTGTAGCATATGCTGCAGCAACCTACCTAAGCACATTGTTGCTGTAATCCAGCCAGAACTTACACCCTTGCATTTCTTTTACTGTTTTACAACCATTTTCAAAGCTGATACTTCACTCAAAGATTATTCCTTCGAATTCTGTTCTTGAAATCACATTTTAAGTTTGTCTTAGATTAACTGCTTGCTTTATTTGTCTCCGTGGGATCGATATTCGGTACTTAGTACCACTTTATTACATGTTTTCAAAACGATACTGGTTTGGCATGTATACTTGTATGTTATTCCATTGTTGATTTTAGGGATACATATCGTAGAGACCAAGTTTTTGGCACCGTTGCCGGAGACAAAGCCAAAGCAAGAATTTTCTTAAGTCACTTTTAATCTAAGTTTTCTAGTCAACTTGTTAAAGAACTTTGGGTTGCATGCCACCTTTGTTTCACGGTTGACATATTTGAACTTGATCCTGACATTGAAAGAACAATTCGTAGAAGGAGGAGGATACAAAGAAATTTGTCACCAATTTTTGAAACTGTTGAAATGGAATTCCATGAATATGGACCCCATCAAAGGCCTGAACCCCAAAACGTCATCAGTATTGCAAACTCTAAAGAGGGAAGGATTATGGACTATGTTATGCCCATGCTTGATCAGTTGCATGTTGGCATAGTTAGACCACAGATGGAATGTGCCCACTTTGAACTGAAACCAGTAATGTTTAATATGTTACAATCTAGTGGACAGTCTGCAAGCCTACCATCTGAGGACCCTCATTTGTATCTTAAAACTTTTATGGAAATCACTGATTGTTTTGATTTCAGTGGAGTAACTGATGATGCCTTACGACTGAAGTTATTTCCTTTTTCACTTAGAAATAAAGCAAGAGCATGGTTTAATTCTTTAGAGCCTAACTCAGTTGAAACTTGGAGTGATATGGCTGAAAAGGTTTTGAAAAATATTTTCCACCAACACGGAATGCCAAGTCAAGAAATGAAATAAGCATGTTTAGACAAGTAGACGATGAAGCAATTCCGGATACTTGGGAATGGTTTAAGGATCTGTTAAGGAAATTCCCTCACCAAGGCATACCCTACTACATACAGCTAGAAACATTCTACAATGGTTTAAGTACCACCGCTAAAGGAATGCTTGATGCTGCCTTCACCCTTAGTACCTATAATGATGGCTTGGCTATCTTAGAAAAGATTGCAAGTAACAATGGTATGATTCACGTGCATTAGTACATAAAAAGGCTGCAGGTATTCATGAAGTAGATAATTATACTGCTCTTACTACACAACTCGCTGCACTTACCAACATGATTAAAAACATGTATGGCCCGTATGGCACTGTATCTGCAGCATCTACTTCTGAAGATCTGCCTGACCAATTTGTACTATGTAGTGGACAACATACCTATGACCAATGTGATCAAAACACTGAATCTGTAAAGTTTGTACAAAACAGAAATGGTCGGTTTACAAACAACTATAACTCAAATTGGAAAAACCATCCCAGTTTCTCTTGGCATAGTCCATGTTTAAACCCCTATGATGCACAAGAATAGAGAAGTTCAAACTTTCAAAAACAGTCTAATAACCAACAGAATCATCAGTCTAACCAAGGAAGACAATACCAAAAAGGTGAATCACCTGCTTCTTTGGAATCAGTGTTGAAAGGATTCATCAATCACACAAACACAACAATCAACAATCAGAACACAACCTTAAGGGCTTTGGAAACTCAGATTGGCCAGATTGCTACTGAGTTGAGAAACAGACCTACTGGAACTTTACCAAGTGATACTGAGACTCCCAAGAACATAGTCAAAGAACAAGTGAAGGCTGTGTCCCTTAGGAGTTCAAAAGACTTAGTGACTACCATACCGAAAGAACCTCAGACTGTTAGTGCCACAGACAAAAAACAAAATGTTACAAAGGTACCCCCTATCATTGTTCCATCTTCTGAAACAGTCCTTAGACCTAAACCGACTTCTGATCATCTGTCAACACCTGATAAGTCTGACTTGCCTCTATTACCCCCTGTTGGTAAAGAGAAAGAGAAACCAACTGCAGTTGATGCTACAGAAGATGCTGCAGCATCCACTGACAGAACTGAAAAACCAAAAACAGCAACTGAACAGGTCATACCTACTGTTCCATCTACTTCTGATCCCAAGAAGGCTGTTGTCACCCCTGTTCCACCTTATATTCCTTACCTCCAGAGGGTGAGGAATGAAAAGGAGAAGGAACAATTCAAGAAGTTTCTAGATGTGTTCAAACAATTGCATATCAACATCCCTTTGGTTGAAGCAATTGAGAGCATGCCTACTTATGCCAAATTCCTTAAGGATGTTTTATGCAAGAAAAAGAAACTGATTGAGTATGAGACCGTGGCCTTGACCAAAGGTTGTAGTGTCCTTTTGACCAACAAACTCCCTTCTAAACAGAAAGACCCAGGTAGTTTTACAATACCCTGTTCTATAGGAGGAAAAGAGGTTGGAAACGATTTATGTGATTTGGGTGCTAGCATCAATCTTATGCCCTTGTCCATTTTTAACACACTTGGAATAGGAGAAGCTAGACCTACCACTGTTACCTTACAACTAGCTGAGAGGTCCATAGCCTATCCTAAAGGAAAGATAGAAGATGTGTTGGTCAAAGTAGAAAAATTCATATTCCCTGCTGATTTCATTTTTTTAGACTTTGAAGCTGATAAGGACACACCTATTTTGTTAGGAAGGCCATTCTTAGCCACTGGTAGAACCCTCATAGATGTCTAAAAAGGAGAGTTGACCATGAGAGTTCAAGACCAAAATGTCACCTTCAATGTCTTTAATTCTGTGAAATACCCAAATGAGAAAGAAGAGTGTTATGGCCTAAGCTCTATAGAATCTTTGTGTCTTTGAGGAACCTTAGAAGAAGAGACAAAAAATAACGAGTTTGAGGAATATGACTTGAATGTAGATGACCTAGAAGATGAGGAATATGATGATGATGATTTAGAGGATAGTGATGACCACCAATCTGCTAACATGTTGCAGCCTGTTGTTGCAGAATATGAAGCATTGGAACAGACCACTAGAGAAAATCTCCTACCATCTATTGAAGCACCACCAACCCTTGAATTAAAAAAAACTTCCTCCTCATCTCAAATATGTTTTTCTAAGAGATGGAGACAAGTTGCATGTAATTATCTCTGCCTCTTTAGAACAAGAATAGGAAGAACAATTGGTAAAAGTACTTCAAGCCCATACTAAGGCCATAGGTTGGACAATTTTTGACTTAAAAGGCATTAGTCCATTAATCTGTTAACACAGAATCATTTTAGAGGACAAAGACTTCAGATCTGTAGAACCACAAAGGAGACTAAACCCTGTGATGAAAGAAATAGTCAAGAAAGAAATACTTTAGTGGTTAGATGCTGGAATTATTTACCCCATAGCTGGTAGTTCTTGGGTAAGTCCTATTCAAAGTGTTTCTAAGAAAGGAGGTGTGACAGTTGTTGAGAATGAAAAGAATGAGTTGATCCCAACTAGGGTAGTGTTAGGATGGACAATTTGTATGGACTATTGGAAGCTTAACAAAGCAACTCATAAAGACCATTTTCCATTACCTTTCATTGACCAAATGTTGGATAGATTTGCAGGTAAAGAATATTACTATTTTCTGGATGGATATTCTTGCTATAACCAGATTGCCATACCACACGAGGACCAAGAGAAAACCACTTTCACTTGTCCTTTTGGTACTTTTGCTTTTAGGAGAATTTCTTTTGGACTATGCAATGCCCCTGCCACGTTTCAAAGGTGCATGATGTCCATATTCTCTGATATGTTGGAAATATTCATGGATGATTTTTCTGTCTATGGATCTTCATATGAAGAATGTTTGAAAAACCTTGAACAAAGTCTTAAAAGATGTGAAGAGACTGATTTAGTTTTAAATTGGGAAAAATGTCACTTCATGGTCAAAGAAGGCATTGTTTTGGGACACTTAATTTCAAACAAAGGAATAGAAGTTGATAAAGCAAAATTGGAAGTCATTGAAAAACTTCCAAAACCTACAAATGTCAAAGGAAACAGAAGTTTTCTTGTTCATGCTGGTTTTTACAGAAGATTTATAAAGGACTTTTCAAAGATTTCAAAACCACTTTGTCTGTTACTTCAGCATGACCAACCTTTTGATTTCAACAATGATTGTACGAAAGCTTTCAAAACTTTAAAAGAAGCTTTAATTTCAGCACCAATTGTAATCACACCAGATTGGACAAAACCTTTTGAACTTATGTGTGATGCAAGTGTTTGGGCAGTTGGTGCAGTTTTGGGACAAAAGAGAGAAAAGAGTTTTCATCCTATCTATTACTCTAGCAAAACTCTCAATGAAGCACACGTTAACTACACCACTACTAAAAAGGAGTTATTAGCTGTTGTTTTTGCTTTTGAAAATTTTAGATCTTATCTAATAAGGACCAAGGTTACAGTTCACACTGATCATGCAGCCATTAAATATTTGATTTCTAAAAAAGATGCAAAACCAAGACTGATTAGGTGGGTGCTGTTACTACAAAAGTTTGATCTAGAAATAATAGATAGGAAAGGTACTGAAAACCAAGTTGCAGATCACTTCTCTAGATTGGAAAAAGGAAAAGAACTTCTTGTTGAAATAAATGAAAAGTTTCTTGATGAACAACTTTTGAGGCTACAACATCATGCTGCAGCACCATGGTTTGCTGATATTGCAAACTATTTAGCTGTTGGAATCATTGCACCTGAACTTACCAAGAACCAAAAGAAAAAAGTGCTTTCTGATGCAAAGAATTATCTTTGGGATGGCCCCCTTTTGTTCAAATTAGGGGTTGATCAAAATTTGAGAAGGTGTATACCTCAGGAAGATGTACCTGCAGGGCTCAAGCATTGTCATGCTTCTGCATTCGGTGGTCAATTTGGTGGCCAAAGAACTGCAACAAAAGTACTCCAATCTGGATTCTTTTCGCCTACACTTTTCCATGATGCTGATAGTTTTGTTAAAAGATGTATTGAATGTCAAAGAACTGGATCTATTCCCCAAATACATGAGATGCCTCTTAATGGAATTTTAGAAGTTGAACTATTTGATGTTTGGGGAATAGATTTCATGGGACCATTTCCTATTTCTGGAAACTATCAATACATCTTGGTAGTTGTAGACTATGTCTCTAAATGGGTAGAGGCTGCAACCTGCCATAGTAATGATGCAAAGACAGTGGTCAAGTTTCTTCACAAGAACATATTCACTAGATTTAGCACTCCTAGGGCCATAATTAGTGATGAAGGAACACACTTTGTGAACAAAATGATGAAAGATGTTTTGGACAAGTATAACATCAGTTATAGAGTTGCTACAGCCTACCATCCTCAACCCAATGGCTTAGCTGAACTCTCAAATAGGGAAATTAAGAGTATTCTAGAAAAAGTGGTCAAACCTACAAGAAAGGATTAGGCATTTAAGCTAGATGATGCTCTTTGAGCTTATAGGACTGTCTATAAATCCCTAATTGGAATGTCTCACTATAAGCTTGTCTTTGGAAAAGCTTGTCACTTGCCATTAGAACTTGAGCACAAAGTATTTTGGGCTTTAAAAGAGCTTAACATGAATATTAATGATGCAGGTGAAAGAAGAAGATTGCAAATCAATGAGTTGAAAGAACAAAGGGACCAATCCTATGAGAATGACAAGATCTACAAGGATAAAACCAAGGAATGGCATGATAAAAGGATTATGCAAAAGAATTTTCAAGTTGGTCAAAAAGTTTTGTTGTTCAACTCAAGACTGAAGCTCTTTCCTGGAAAACTAAGGTCCAAATGGACTGGATCTTTTGAAATCAAAAATGTTTTTCCTTATGGAGTTGTCGAACTAATTTATCCAAATAGTGGATCATCTTTCAAGGTCAATGGACAAAGGATTAAATCTTAGCTGGATGTTGCAGCAACTACAGGGTCAACCTCTGTAGTGCAACTCCAACCCCAATAATCCTTTTGTCTAGGGAGTCCCAACAGTCCAATGTACATATGTAAATATTTTTTTATTTTAGTAGTGCAGGTATAATTAATATGTGTGGTAGTGTGCAGGAAATCACAGGTTGGTGAAAGAATGGAAAATGTTGCAGCATGTCTGATGCAGAAATCAGATGGGACCCAATGTCTTGGTTAATAAAAAATTTTATTTTTGAAAAAAAGAGAAATAAAAAGACAGTAATGTTTATAAAGTATTCTTTTAATTTAAAAGAGGGAATCTTTGTTTTTAAAAGAAAATTTGGTTTTTAAATACAATACTTGGTGTAGAAAAAGTTTTTGTCATCTCACTACTTTTTAGTGTCATCATGACACTTAGAAGTAATTATGACCATGTTTACCTATACCTCTAAATCAAGTACCCTCTTTTACTTTAAGGAATAAAATTTCACATCTAAACCCTAACCATTTCATTAACTTGGTTTTGTTTTAGTTCCTTTGTAACTAAAAGACCCCCAAACCATTTTGAAAATACAACAAAACCATTTTGGGCGGTTTTGTTTTTTAGAAACAGACTCCCCACCTTCCCTATCATCTAGAGAGACGGTTTTGAGTGTTTCACCACCCTCTCACCGATTTCCATGGCAACCGAAGAGAAGAAGGGATCTTCCCCTCAGAAAACCACGACTGTTACTTACTAGAGAAGGACCACTCGGTCCTCTGCCCAGAAGAAGTAGCCCATTTCGAAGAAGAATCCAACTGTTGATCCAAACCCTTCACTAATTTGATGATGACCCTTAGAATCACTTAGTGAAAATTATAAGTAAACACTATGTATTAGTGTTTCACCATCAGCGATAAGAAAACTGAGTCTGTTTAGAATCACTGATGGGGAACAATTGCACTTAAACTATTCCTCAGTGATAAATGTACATCAGTGATAACTGAGCCTGTTCAGTTTAGCTGATTATCACTGATTGATCATTTTTAAATGTTTGCTTGTAATCCCTGAAGACAAGTTTAGCGACAAAAGAGTTCAACGTTGAATCGAAGACAAAGCTGATGAATAAGTGACAAGTCTACTAATGATCTGATACGGATATCAGTGAAACCAAGACAAGTCCACAACACGCGATGTTTCAAGTAGAAGACTTCAGCGAGAGCTGACCTTCATTCAGGCCTCACTGAAGAAGATCAACTCAGCAATCGCTTATCATGAAGCCTGCACTACAAGAAACGTTTGTCTTATCCCCATGCACACTTTTGTACGATTTGTCAGAAGGACATGCCTTTGTGCATAATCGTACAAACCACTCTGCCACTACACTGTTCACCATGCGGCCAAAAGCATGTTGGAAAAAGTCAAAAGCATGCATTCAACCAAATAGTGACACGTGTAAAGTCCTCCTGACATGCATTAAATGCATGTAGTATAAAGAGGAGGAATGCTCTTCATTTTGAAGTGTCGTCATCCCTGAACTACTTTGTGCGCTAAGAAAACTATCCTTAATTTTTTTCCTTCTTTCTCTCTTATTCTTAGTGTAACACCCAAAATTTGATACCTCCCCTATCAGACGCGTTTTAAAACCGTGATTGTAACACCCCATTTTTTCGCCAAATGAAGTGTTACGTCTCCCAAAAACACATCATTAATTAACCTAAAAAATAAATGAATACTCCAAATATAAATCCAAAACGTTACAGCGGAAGTCTAAACATCAAGTAAACAACTATAAAAGTTAACCCGTCCCATACCGGGTAACTAACCCAATCCAAGTGAAATAAATTACATCATAAGAAGTAAAGTATAGAATCCTAAGCGAGTCCCTTGCCTTTATCAACTCCAGAACCTCCTGCTCCTGAGATGTATACTATAGTCAGCTAAATAGCTTAGTGAGTTCACGATTTGTATGCCATCACACACATTAGCCATATAACATCAAGTAAAAAGTGACATGCAAGATTTATGCAACCCATTGAGATCTCTTAACCCCACTCCGTTGGGTAGGGACCTGCCATGTCACAGGCATTCCCAGGGCGTGTAGGCTCACAAAGAACTAACCGCTCATCCCGGGTCGTGCCTCCCCTAAATGTGACATATCGAGCCGATATCCCATACCCCGGTTAACGCACCTGGTTAACCCTAAACCCAAACCATATGCATGCAATTTATGTTAAATATAACAAAATTTTCATGCTTGCACCATAAATAAAAATTAAATGCACGTAAATCACCAATTATAGATAACGTACAATTAACATCTTAACAAAACATGCATATAAAATATCACACCTCATACATGTAAAAATAATTTATACATATGTATACATCCAAGTGAAATCTCGTGAAAGACTCACCTGATAATGCCGGTTCGTTAGAACTTCTCTCCAAATAACGACCTACAATTGTAGACGCAATAATACTCATTAACGTCTATATTTTCTCCAAAAGTCAACCTAAAAGTCAACTAACGATTAACCTCGGTCAACCCTTAATTATACTCCTAATTGTAATCACATAATACTAAAAAATTATATATATAATTAAATAATAATTTAATCTAATCTATTAATTAAATAGAATTTAAATATTTATAATAATCCCAACTATATAAATATTTAAGCCCAATTTTTCCATAAATTATTTAAGTCCAATTACTTGAACTTATTAAATAAATCTGTTGGGCTCCCTCCCCCCTTTTTGTTTAAAAACAGACCAGCCCAACAAGGCTTTTCGGCCCAAAATCAGATCTAGACCCATTTACCACAGTCCAGATTGCTGTGGTCAACAGACGGCCTCCTTCCTTCGTTCGATTGGGGTCGTTTCTCGACCGATTACAACGATTCTTTTTGCAAAACAGCGCCAATACCAAATTCCTCACGTTTTAAAACGAGAATCGTCTAAAATAGTCTATTAAACAGTTCCAATTTCGACTTTTAAAAACCTTACGTTTGACTTTTCACGTTTTACGTCTTTTTGGCCAAATCGGTGGCCTTCCAGCCATCCATTCGAGTTCAAACTTTGTATGGACTTCTTATACATCTATCCTAACACGCACGAGAAATTAATTTCAGAAAGGATGAGAATAAGTACCTCAATTCTGTGATGAACACCAAGAACGTAACTCTGTTTCCTTGGCCGAATTACCCTTCGATCCTTACTCCAAACTCGAAATTGAAAGAGGATTTTTGTTTCACTAATAACCGCGCCTCTCACCCTAAAACGGTGTGGCCATACATCGAATTTAAGGGCCTCAATTTGACTCTTGAAGGCC
Organism: Saussurea involucrata; assembly: GCA_033807775.1. Classification (NCBI taxonomy): domain Eukaryota; kingdom Viridiplantae; phylum Streptophyta; class Magnoliopsida; order Asterales; family Asteraceae; genus Saussurea; species Saussurea involucrata. The sequence continues at coordinate 79,611,077 of CM066327.1, forward strand.
AAGATACCCTAATGGAGGAAAGTCAATAATCTTAAGAATTTCATAAAAATCAGCTTTTCTAATTGGCAGAACAGGCCCCTCTCCATACTTTCTTTCACAATTTGACCCCAAAATTTGAATTGTTTCCTATAATATAATACAATTATTTTCAAATAATTATTCCTCCATTAATATCCACCAAAAATAAAAGATTCCGATAATTTTTTTTATTTTTATAAATCTTCCAAGAATTCAAACTCAAAAAATAAATACTTAAATTTTATTTTTAATATTTCAAATTTACCCAAAATTTTGGGTGTTACAACTTTCCCCTCCTAAAAAAAAATTCCGTCCTCGAAATTACGTTTGGCTGAATAGGTGAGGATATTTGACCCTCATTTCCTTTTCCACTTCCCAAGTCATTTCCGCCCCCTTGTGGAATTTCCACTTAACCAAGACTAAGGGTATAACCCTATTTCTTAGTCTTTTGGTCTTCCTGCCCAAGACTTCGATGGGCTCTTCTACATATGCTAGTTTGCTATTAATCTCGACATCCTCGAGATTTACAATAGCTGATTCGTCGGCCAAGCACTTCCTCAGATTTGACACATGGAATGTGTCATGAATTCCACTTAGTTCTTCTGGTAGTCTCAAACGATAGGCTATCGCCCCTACCTTCACGATTACTTCGAAGGGTCATATATATCTTGGACTTAACTTACCCTTCTTCCCGAACCTCATGACTCCTTTCCATGGCGCTATCTTCAATAACACCTTTTCTCCCACTTGGAACTCCAGAGGTCGGCGTCTCCAATCCGCATAACTCTTTTGCCTATCCTGTGCAGCCTTTAATCTGTGTCTGATTTGCACAATTTTATCTGAAGTTTGTTGAACTAACTCCGGACCAATTAGTTGTCTCTCTCCAATATTTGCCCTGCATACCGGTGTTTTGCATTTGCGGCCATATAATGCCTCAAACGGCGGCGCCTTGATACTAGAGTGGTAGATGTTGTTGTAGGGAAACTCTATTAATGGAAGATGACGGTCCCAGTTACCTCCAAAGTCGATCACACATGAACGTAACATATCTTCCAACGTCTGAATTGTCCTCTCGCTTTGGCCATCAGTCTGAGGATGGTAAACAGTGCTTAAATGTAACCGTGTCCCCAATTCCTGCTGAAAGCTTGTCCAAAACCGAGACGTAAACCTAGCATCCCTATCAGATACAGTTGATATGGGTACTCCATGTCTTGTAACTATCTCATTGACATAAAGTTGTGCCAACCTTTCTAATGAGTATTTGTCGCTGATCGGCAAAAAGTGAGGAGATTTTGTCAGTCGGTCAACGATCACCCAGATTGCATCAAGCCCTTTCATTGTCCTTGGAAACTTCGTAACGAAGTCCATGGTTATCATATCCCATTTCCACACTGGGATCTCCAATTGTTGTAGCATTCCTGACGGTTTCTAATGTTCTGTCTTCACCTGTAGGCAAGTCAAACACTTCTCTACATAACTCGCTACAGCTTTCTTCATACCAGGCCACCAGTAGCTCTCTCTCAGATTCTTGTACATTTTGTCGCTTCCTGGGTGCATCGTGTATTTGGACCTGTGGGCCTCGTCCATCACGCTATTCTGTAAATCCCCCAAACTAGGAATCCATATCCGGGTTCCTAATCTATACACCCCATCTGACCCTATGGTCAGTGTCTTGATTTGCCCTACCATTCGTTCCTTCTTAATATTTTCTTCTAATAGGGCTTCCTTCTGTGTTTCTCGTATTTAATCTATCAAGTTCACCTTGATATTCATTTGCATAGCCCGAACTCTGATTGGTTCAGACCCTTCCTTCCTACTTAATGCATCGGTGACTACGTTCGCCTTACCCGGATGGTAATGGATCTCACAGTCATAGTCCTTGAGCAATTCCATCCACCTCCTTTGTCTCATGTTTAACTCCTTCTGGTCGAACAAGTATTTCAGATTTTTATGATCGGTATAAATCATACACTTGGTACCGTACCAATAGTGTCTCCATATCTTTAGCGCGAAAACCACCGCAACTAATTCAATGTCGTGGGTAGGATATTTCTTCTCATGCTCCTTTAACTGGCGTGAAGCATATGCAATAACCTTGCCCCGTTGCATCAACACACATCCTAGTCTCATCTTCGACGCATCACTATACACGACAAAATCTTTAGTTCCCTCCGGCAGGGATAACACTGGGGCACTACTCAGCCTCTCCTTAAGCGTTTGGAAGGCTTCTTCTTGTTTTTCTCCCCAATCGAACTTTATTGCTTTCTGTGTCAATTTCTTCAATGGCGTAGCTATCTTGGAGAAGTCCTGGATGAACCTCCGATAATAGCCCGCTAAACCCAAGAAACTGCGAATCTCAGAGGCAGACTTAGGTGATTTCCAATTCATGACTGCCTCAATTTTGGCTGGATCTACTTTGATGCCCTCCGCATTCACTACGTGACCCAGAAACTGAACTTCTTGTATCGAGATTTTGCATTTAGAGAACTTAGCATAAAGTTGCTCCTTCGCCAATAATTCCAGAATTGTTCTTAGATGTTGTTCGTGCTCCTCTTTGCTCCTTGAGTAGATAAGAATGTCGTCTATGAAGGCTATAACAAACTTATCTAGATAAGTCCCACAGACTCGATTCATTAAATCCATGAATGCCGCCGGTGCATTCGTTAAGCCGAATGGCATTACTACGAATTCATAGTGTCCATATCGAGTCCTGAACGCGGTTTTTGGTATGTCTTCTTCTCTTACCCTCAACTGATGATACCCTGATCTCATGTCGATCTTCGAGAAGTGGCTAGCCCCTTGCAGTTGATCAAAAATATCGTCAATCCTTGGCAAAGGGTATATGTTCTTTATCGTGATCTTGTTGAGCTCACGATAATCGATACACATTCTCATTGTGCCATCCTTCTTATTCACGAACAATATCGGTGCTCCCCAAGGTGATGAGCTTGGTCTGATAAAACCATTATCCAAGAGTTCTCGCAGTTGTTTCATCAACTCCTGCATCTCCGTTGAGGCCAATCGGTATGGTGCCCTAGCGATTGGTGCCGCTCCCGGTACCAAATCGATCTTAAATTCCACCTGGCGTTCAGGTGGAATTCCTGGTAACTCCTCCGGGAACACCTCTGGGTACTCTCTCACCACTGGTACATCATGTATCTTCTTCTTCTCCAGCTTTGCATCGATTGCGTAAGCAAGGTATGTTTCACAACCCTTCCGTAGATATTTGTTTGCCTTAATCGTCATGATCACTCCTATGTTAGTCTTCATTCGGTCCCCATAAACATAGAATGTTTCTCCTTCTGGGGTCAGGATCTTAATCATCTTCTTGTTGCAAACAATTTGGGCATGGTTGTTAGACAACCAGTCTATTCCCAAGACTATGTCGAAACCACCTAATCCCATGGGAATAAGTCTTACAGGCAACTTCTTACCGTCTATACAGATCGTGCATCCATCAGTTACTTCATTTACCTTTACTTGACTACCATTTGCAGTTTCTAAGATGTAGCTCTTTTCTAGCCTACTGGCATCTCTATTCAAGTAGTGACGGAAAGAAGTAGAGACAAAACAATTATTCGCACCCGAATCAAATAATACATGCACATAGACATCATTAATAGGGAACATACCAGATACGACGTCCGGGGGTTCCCGTGCTTCTTCCAATGTCATGTTGTATGCCCGGCCGCGCCCTTTAGTCGGTTCATTCTTCTTTGCTAAATCTTTTCCCAATCCCTCTCCTAAAGCTCGGTTGTTGTTCCCTGTGCCCTTCTGCAACTTGGGACATTCAAAACTCAGATGTCCTGTAGCTCCACACTCATAGCACGTCTTCTTCTCGGGACATTCCCGCACGGTGTGACCCGGCTTCCCACAACGATAGCAAGTCACACTCCATGCTCTACACTATCCTCCGTGCTTCTTATTGCGCTTCTTGCATGTAGGGATGAAGAATCCATCATTCTAGTTTTTGGTCGAACTTTGCGTTTCCCTCACCTTCTTTACCACCTTGTTCGACCCTTCCCACTTCCTCTTGAAATCTCTCCTTTCTCCAACTGCCTTTGCATTATTCTCTTCGGCCACCGTTGCCATCTCTACCGCCTGAACGAGTGTGGTTGGTTTCGTCATGTCCATATATCATTTTATCTCTATCCTTAGACCATCCTTAAATCGGTCTATCTTCCTTTGTTCGGTCGCCACTTGATAACTGGCGAACCTGCCCTTCTCCAGGAATTTATTCACGTACTTCTGAACTGATAGTGAACCTTGCTCCAGCCTCAGGAATTCTGATTCCAACTTCTTCACTTCTGACTGTGTGCAGTACTTATCCATCATCATGCTCTTCATTTTCTCCCAAGTCAAGGTAGCAACACCCTCTTCTCCTTGGATCGCGCATCCAGTCTTCCACCAGTGGAGTGCCGAATCCAAGAGAGTAGTGGCAGCGTAAGTCACTTTCTGCTCTTCCAAGCACTTGCATATTTTAAAACAACTCTGCATTTTAGTTATCCAGTTCACTAGAGCAACTGGGCCTTCTGTACCCTTAAATTCTTTTGGGCGGGTGTCGTTGAAGGTCTTGAAGCTGCACGCTTTCTCCTTCCCTTGATACTCTTTCTTCTCGTATGTTCCTGCTGTCACCAGTGGTTCTTTTTCTCGTTCCATGTCCTTAACCGATGCTTCTACCCTCTCATTGGCCTGAGAATTGTTCTCCCTTTGAGTGTTGGCTTCTTTCTCGTCTTCTGTATCCTTGAAGCGGTCGCCTAACATGGATTTCAACATTTTTGGGAGAGTATTTTGGAGGACTTGCGCCATTCGCTCCATCCTCATCTCTTCCGTAACAAGGTTTTCACCCCTTCCGACTCCTCGACCTCTCCCTCGGCTACCTCTCGCTGTGGAACTCCTCACCTCTGACGGGGTGGCACTTGAGCTAGTAGTTGCATTTTGACTGCGTCCCTGACCTCGTCCCCGACCGCGTCCCGTTGGGGGCAGGTCACCCGCACCTCTTCCCATCGTTGTGGTTCTCAACGATCCACGTGAAACCATTATGATAACACCGAATATTATTACTATAGTGGCTCCAGTAATACTTGGCAATTTATTATTACTATAACATTCATACAAGCATATAATTCATTCATTACATAATTTCAATCACCAGTCATGGTTAACACATTTAATGCAAACCATATTATTATATTATATCAAGAGCGGATTCAATAAATATCGTACTACAACCAAAATTTGGGGATTCAAATTTCCCCCATAAAAAAAACTATCCTCCAAACCAAAGTAAAAGTATGAGTATCAAGCCAAAAATTCTAAAAGTAACAAATAAATCAAAATCTCTCTCTCGATAGCTAGCACCATTCTTAAGGCTCCTCGGGAAGGTAGGGGTCTCTGATTGACTGTGCGAAGGTCACTGACGGCTTAAACTTCCATAATGGACTCATGCTTGGGCCCATCGTGAAGGTGTGGACCTAGGCCGTAAGATAACCTTTCACCAATCCTATGTACTCACACGTCACCATCTTGTAGAAACGAGTCCTATCGTTCATTCGAGTTCGCCAAGACCCAGCGGCAATCCTCCGCTCCTGTGCTAATATTAACTTCAAAAGATCCCTCTCTCCCTGCAGATTATCTCTCACAGTTAATGCCTTAAAGTTAGCCTGTTGCAAATTGTAGAGCATACTCTTGGTCCTATCGTTGTCCCAGCGCGAGTAGGCCAACTTATCCCTCAACTCTGCCACCTTTTCTTGAGCAGTCTCTAACTTTCCTTGGGATATGGACAACCTATCCTTCAACTCGCCAATCTCTCCTTGTAAAGTTTATATCTTTTCTTTCATTTCATATGTCTTAGGGGAACTTGGAGTGTACTCCTCATATGGATCATACGAGGACTCTCTATGGCATGGTGTACGATATGACGGATTTCCGGAGTTAGTTAGCTTGTTACCCATGGTCTTGTGACCTGAACTGTGACTGCCACTATGGTTTGTGTCAGAGTGACGGCTACTCACTGATCCCCCGTTCGGGCCTAACCCAAACGACATACTTTGTCCCGGCACTCTCCGTCCTCCGGCCCCACGCCCGCGTCCTTTTCTACGATTAACAAACCTAGTACGGATTGTGTGCACCATTTTTCCTACAACCACAAGAAAACACTAGGTCACAAATCGATAAGGTCAACTTAAATGCACACAATAAACTAAACACCCCACGAGTCTAAGCTTAGGCTAAAAGAATTATTAACCTATTTCTCTTAAACTAACGCTCTGATACCAACTTGTAACATCCCAGGCCAACCGTACCAGATATTGTCCGCTTTGTCCACACACCTGGACTCACGGTTTTAAAACGCGTCTGATAGGGGAGGTATAGAGTTCCTCTTATAAGGCAACCTTTGTTCCCCTCCCCAACCAATGTGGGATCTTACACTTAGTGCAAGAATACTTAGTGTTTCTCATAGTTTGTTTAGATTGAGTATTGTACTTAGTCTTATTCCGCAACTAGCTATAAATTATTTGATTTATCAATAAAACAATTTAGAAAGATAAAAATCTTGTGTTTGTATTCAACCCCCCCCCCCTCTCCCCCGTCTACAAACTTAATACTTGTATAACCCTTCGGGACCAACAGGTGGTATCAGAGCATATTGTTTAATCTCAATAAACAAGATCTTGCTTATACTAATCTCTTCCTTGCTATTCTTCATATGGCAAATAACACAAACACAAACTAAATTGATAATGGATCTCTTGCCAAACCTCCTCGATTCAGTAAAGATAACTTCAATCTTTGGAAGAATCGAATGATGCTTTTCCTAGAAGGTGTAGATCCCACTATACCTCACTATATTAAAAATGGAACCTATGTTCCATCCATCATAGATGCTGATGTTCCAACCACTGCTACCACCCCTGCCATTCCTGAAAGGCAGATCGTCAAGGCAGTCTCTCAGTGGACTGACGAAGATAAGAAGAGGGTGGCCATAGATACCAAAGCCAGATCTCTCATTTGTATGGCTCTCCCTGATGAGGTATATCATTCCATAATGAACCTCAAAAGCTCTAAAGCCATATGGAACACAATCTATATTCAATATAAAGGTAATACTGGCGTTCAAGAGTCCAGAAGAATAAACCTGGTATGGCAGTATGAAAGCTTCATCTGTGGTAAGAATGAAACTCTCTCTGAAGTTCACCAACGTTTTAACTGTTTAATCATTGACTTAAAAACTGTTGCTAAGACCTACTCAAACTCCGAGATCCTGACAAGGTTCTTGGAATGTCTCCCTGAAAGTTAGGACAATTATGCCATGTGTCTTAAACTCTCAAAGGATCTGAAATTCATGACCCTAAGTACCTTATTTGGCACTATGCTCAATCATGAGCAGTCGTGTCAACTTAAGAAGAATATTGTCAAAGATTCCAAAAGCACACCTGCTGCTTTACTCTCTTCAGAGTTAATGCCCACTCAACGATCTTCTCTCATTATCACTGAGTTGGAATCTAACTCTGATGATTCATCAGATACTGATCCTTCAGAGCTTGATGAATCTCTAGCACTCCTGACTAACTCTTTCAAGATGTTCGCTAGAAAGAGTAACTTCAGAAGAAACAAACCTCTCACCATCACTGACAAGACAAAATCATCTCCTGTTGATAAGGCCACTACTACTTGCTATAACTATGAGAAAATAGGTCACTTTGCTACTGAGTGCTTGTCAAAGAAAGCTTTCAAACCATCTTCATCCTTCAAGAAATCCTATACTCCTAAGACTAGAGATGACACATACCTTAAGCTCAAAGAAAAATATGAGAAACTGAAAAGCTATAAAAGGAAAGGTAAAGGTCTGATCATTGAAGATCATGACTGGGCTGAATCTGATGAAGAATCAGATTCTAATGAAGAAGATGTGGCCAATCTCTATCTTATATGATGCCCTGAATGGCAAAACCAAAGTTGAACAACAAAATCTAGATTTAACTTAACAGCTTAAAAATTGTCATTTAAAAATTCAAGAGCTTTCAAAAATCAAAGAAAATTTGAATGACCAGGTTTACATAAATCAAGCCATCAGCATTGAACGCGAACAATCTATCGTTGATCTGAAAGCTGAGAAAGCTATTGTTGAAGGATGGTGTAAATCCTCAGCAAAGATCACTAAGATAATCGGTGCTCATATCCCTGTCAATGACAGAAGTGGTCGTGGTTATAAGGCTAACGTTGAAGAACCAACCAAAGATCGTTCCATGCTTAAGCTTGGAATGTTCGTGTCTTCTATCCCTGACACCTCATTATCTCAGTGCTCTTCTTCATTTAATCCAATCCATAAGGAAAAATCCACTTTAAGCCCTAAACTTAAAGATAAAAGAAAAAATGTTTTCGAAATACCTCAGAAGGGTAGCAAAGTACCAAAGCTGAAGAAGTCTATACCTTCAGCTAATCAACCCTCTACTTCAAAGAATAAGATCCCTGAACATGTTCAACGATCTACTCCTAGAATAAGAGTTGATGTTATTGACAAGAAATCTGAAGAACCAAAGGTTCCTCCGATCTCTGATGGCGAAGGTATTCTTGGTACATGCCCTACCCATTTAAAAATATCAAATGCCTATGGTCCTAAAGCTACTTTCAGCTATAGGAAATGTTATCACTGTGGACTTACTGATCATATTGCTAGTAAGTGCCCAACAACCATCGAAGGTGAGAAATTAGCTAAGGTGAAAATTACTGCCCCCAAGGAAAAGAAGATCATCCCAGGTGAACACTAAGCCAAGGTGAAAAATGCCACTAAGGTTAAGAAATTAACCAACGTGAAGATTACCACTGACACTGAGTCATCAGATGCTGTGAAGACCGTTGATCCTTCTACTTTCTCTACCACTGACAAATATAGACCCATAGTTAAGTGGGTACCAATTCCAAATTAATCTTCCTTATGTTTGCAGGTATCGATGGGTATCTGGTATCTTGATAGTGGATGCTCTCGACACATGACTGGAAAATTAACCTGCTCACTGAATAAAAGGAAGAGAAAGGTTCCTAAGTGACCTTTGGTGGAAATGGAAAAGGCTATACCCGAGGGTTTTGTGTACTTTCTAATGGTAAAACTACCTTTAGAAGAGTCGCATATGTTGAAGGGCTGAAGCACAATTATCTTAGCATCAGTCAACTATGTGATAAAGACAACAAGGTTTGCTTTACTAAGGAAGCATGCTTTGTCACTGATAAGAAAGAGAAAATTGCTCTTAGCGGATATCGTTTGGAAAATGTTTATGTCATAAACATGGACTCAACATCCACTGAGAACATTTGTTTTCTCTCTAAAGCCTTATCTGATGTCAACTGACTATGGCATAAGAGGCTCTCTCATCAAAACTTCAAGACGCTGAATACTCTCTCCTCCAAAGAATTAGTCACTGGCTTGCCTCAACATTCATACACTATGGAATCTCTCTGCTCAGCGTGTGAAAAAGGAAAACAAACGAATGCTAGTTTCAAGTCCAAGCAAATTTTCTCAGTGACAAACCCACTTCAGCTCCTCCACATGGATTTATTTGGCCCTGTCAATATACAATCCATCGCTGGAAAGAAATACACTCTGGTCATAGTAGATAAATTCTCTCACTATACCTGGGTTATGTTCCTCCGTGCAAAGAGTGACACCTCAGAAGAACTCATCTCATTTGTCAGGAAAATGGAAGTGCTGAATAATATGACCGTTGTTGGTCCCGAAGGGCTATACAAGTTTGTAGAAGGGGGGGGGGGGGGGTTGAATACAAACACACAGATTTTACTTTTCTAAATTGTTTACTGATAAATCATTAACAATTTACAGCTTGTTGCGGAACAAGATTAAGGATAAACGTAAATCTAAACAAGTTGGAACACTAAGTTTCTTGCACTAAGAAAGAGAAGGAAATTACTAATAATAACCTATCTCAAGATAAGAAAGATGACTTGTCCAGAGTTAGCAAGTGCTTCAAAAATGAAGCTGGAGTCCTTCTTATATACTGCATGCATTTAATGCAATGCAGTTTAAACTTTACACGTGGCAGCAGCTGGTTGGTTGCATTTCATTGACCTTTGTAGACAACCTTAGTAGCCGCATGTTTGAACAGTGTAGTATCAGAGTGGTTGTACGATTTCAGACAATAAGGAGGTTCTTTTCTGACATATCGTACGGAGTCGTGCAAGGGTGGTTAAGACAAAAGTACTTTGTATGGAGGACTTCATGATCAGCTTTTCGTTGGTTCAGCGCTTTACCATTGTTTATCAGCGAATGATAAAGTTCAGCGATAGCTGAAGTCTTGTACTTGATACTTCACGTTGAGTGGACAAATCTGAATCTTCGCTGATCCGCATCAGTTCATTAGGAGACTTGTCGCTGGTTCTTGAGCTTGATCTTCGACTTCAGCGTAGAACCTATGTTGACGTGAAACTTGTCTTCAGAGATCATAAGTAAACAATTAACTTATCAGTGATCACCATAAGGACTGAACAGACTCAGAGCATTATGGTGAGCAGTGTTCGCTGAATGTTTAATCTAAAGAGCGAGAGTTCCTATGAGCGGTACTGTAAGGTCTTAGTACTTATCAGCCATAGTGAAACTCTGATACATATTGTTTACTTACAATTTTCACTAAGTATATAAGAGAGGGTCATTATCAAATCACTGAGGGTTTGGATCAACAATCTCCCCCTATTTGATTATGACATAGCAACAAAGAAAATTGCTATTTAATGAAAACATAAGGATAAAAGTAACTCATAAAATATTTGTCCCTTTTACTGTTTTCTGGGATCTTTTCTGTACTGATGGAGTAAAGTACTTTCGCTGAAATCTTTCTTTAAACTTCGAATCAGATTACAAAAGGAAGTGGAAAGATTACAAGTACAAGCGAAATAAATTACAAGTACAAAAGAATAACTGATACAATAGAAGAATGAGGCGATCCTATCAGTTTATAAATGTTCTTCCTTAATGAGAAGTTCATCAAGGGTCTTTGATGTGGGAATCATCCAGTCAGGGACATTTACTCCTTGATTCCTTTTGTTCAGAGCTTCTTCAAAAATAAAGGGTTTAAGATGTCGTGCCTGAATGTCGCGTTTGAATTCACACCAGTAGATGAGATATTTCAGTTGTTCGATGGGAGTGATGGGAAGCTCAGAGATACGTTGAAAACGTTTTCGTCCATCATAGTCAATAAAGAATATCCCATTGGGTTTGCTTATGACTTTCCCAGGGATGAAAGTCTCACCAGGAGGAAGAGATGTGTCAAGTGCAGAAAGGTCAGGTTCTGGACCAAGGACTTCCGCAAGAGAAAAACCAATACCTGTTTCGTTCCGTATACGAGGACCCGAGTCTGAAGATTTAGACTTTTTCTTTACAGAGGAACTTCTTTTCTGATTTGCGAGAGGAGGGGAGGAGGAATATCCACACAAGAAGATACTAAGTCGATCTGTTTATTTATCAGGTTTTCGAAATGATCCTTGTACTTAGATTGAGACTTCTGTATGGCTAATATGATCTCCAACCATTCAGAGAGACCGTACTTCGTGATGGCTTCAGCATAGAATTATTCGTACTGTCCATTCTCTTTGAATATCTCGATTTCAGCGATTGAAACTTTGAGGGTTGATCTTCCAGTGATAAGTACCTTATTGATTCTGGCAGTTCGATATCTGAAGTGTACCTTTTCTTTGCACCAGATTAAAGTAGATTGAGACACGGTTCTCTTTTCCTCAACGATCTTCTTGGCGTCTTCCCATAGCTGACGTTGAACTTCGATTGGAGTTCTTTTCAGCTTGGGGTCTTTCACTGATTGTTGAGTAAGCTGGATGGCGAGTTCTCTGTCTTTTTCTTCAGCTTCCCTTCTTTCAGTGATTAGACGTTCAGCTCTGAGGTGATCCTTGTATTCCTTTCGAGAAAGTCTGAACTTTGGAGGAATAGAAGGAAGTTGATCACGCTTCAGAATGATTCGCTGATCTTCGAACTTCTTTATCATTGCATCTCTCTTTTTCTGATCCTCTTCACTTGGCTTTTGAGGAGCCAAGGAAGGTCTGTTTTTGTGAGAGAGCATCTGTTCTTCAGGTTCATCAGTCTCAGAGATCAAATGTAAGACCGGGATTATTTCTTCAGCGTTGGGAGCTGGGATTATTGTTGGTGAAGTCGCAGCTGTAGAAACTTCAGCGATATCCTCAAACAGGGGAGAGGACTAGCTGAAACATAGCGATCGTACGAGTAAGAACTTGGGTAGAACAGAGATAGAGAAAGAATGTGGTTGTGTATAGAAGTTTTCTAGAGAGGAGAGCTGATAAACTGGCTTTGGAAGCAAGATCGTCAGATTGTCTTCTTCAGCGAGGCCTTTGTTTTTGCCTTTGTCAGCTTCAGACGCTGAAGGCTTTGTCTTGGTCCACTCCCCTGAAGGTTCTTTTATCAAGATCCCTTTAAGATCTGTAGTCCTCTGAGCAGGCTTGATGATAAAAAAGTCATCATCATCCTCATTGTCATCATCATCATTCTTTGGAGAAGAGGATGGTTCATCATCAAATAAGTCGATGGCTTCTTCATCTTCAGCTTCAGATTCAGATTCTTCAGCATCTTCTTCGAGTTGCTCCCCCTCAGATACAGAGGTAAGCTTCTCGGTTCCCTCAGGGTTTTCATCTCCCTGAGGTCCAGCGGTTGTTTCTTCATTTGTCTTCTCACCCTCTTCAGTATGGGTAAGGTCTTCAGTCTTCTCCCCCTTGATGGGGAAGGTCTTCAGAGTTCTTCTCCCCCCCTTCCTCATGATGAGTGGGGGAGGAATGCGATGACTCAGCAGTTGGTTTTGGTTCCCTGTCTTCTTGGCCATGGATCCCCATATAATCTTCAATCGCTGCTATTCTGTCTTCTAGGCCAGTAATAGCAGGATTGATCTTCAAAAGTTCAGCACGATCCGCCGTAGTAAAATGCATCGGTGCAAGGGCAGGGGCGGTCATGTTATTCAGGATCTGCTGCATCATTGTCTTTATTGAATTGACGTCAGTCTTCATTGAATTGACGTCAGTCTTCATTGAATTGACGTCATTCTTTACAGAACTCATGTCAGTCTTTACTGAACTGACGTCAGTCTTTACAGCAGTCATCTCTCCTTGAAGATTTCCAACCGATGTCTTCAGTGTTGTAAACTCGCTGGACATGGATTCAACTGATGTTTTGAGGGAGGTGTAGTCTGTGTAGAGGTCAGCAAGAACTTTGGCAAAGTCACCAAGAGTTTTATCAACCTTCTCCAAGTCAGCTTTGGAGGCTTTCTGTTCAACCACTGTTGTCAACTTATTGAGATTCTCTCCAGCGTTTGTTACAGCTGTAGAGTTGTCTGAGAGAGTAGTGGTGAGACCTGTCAGCTTCATATCCAGGTTCTTCAGAGAGGCGTTGATGTCTCCCAAATTAGGACCTGTAACATATAAGTACTTATGAACAGAGGAAAGCTCAGAAGTTTGGGGTTCAGTTACAGTGTATATGGGTTGGTGTATACCTGCAGGAGGATTGATGAATTCGTCAAAACCTCTGTGTCCTGAAAAGAGTTCCATGTCATCAGCTAGAGTGCGTGTACGCATGGTCATTTCTGCAGGTCCTACATCCATCACTCCTTGAAGAGTATCAGCTTTAGCTTCTGGAGGAATGACGGGTGCTCCAGTGAACGTGGTGAAAACTAGATCAAAGTCCAATGGAGTAGAGAGAGAAGCGAAGGTTGAGAATGTTGGTTGGGTGCGGGGTTCAGCGTTGGATTCGCTGAAAATCACTTCTTCAGTCTGTAGAGAGACTGAAGGAGGTTGGGTAGATTCCAAGTTTATAACCTCAGCGTTTAGAGATGCTGAAGCTGGGATGGAATGGGTCGCTTGTTCAGCTTTGGCAGAGCGTACCACTGAACTTTCCTTCAGCTCTTCGAGAAGAGCTGAGGAGTCTTCAGCAAGAGATTTCTGGGGTTGCTTCTTGGTTTTCTTAGTTCTTTTCGAACTAAATTGGGTAGAAGAGTGTTTCCTTTTTCTTGAAGGAGAGGAGGTTGCAGCTGGGGTATCAGCGGTGGGTTTGTCCACTGAAGGAGCTGCAGAAGTAGAAGAAGAAGGAGGATTTAGAAGAGTTAAGAGTGTAGAGAGACGTACCTCGTTTTCCACTGGCTTGAAATCGAGTACTTTAGGACGCTGATGAATCTAGGATATGGAACCCATGGAGATCGGTCAGCGGCGGAGTCTACTCTGAGTACAATATCATCGTAGATTGTTGAAGCCCAGTCTATATGAAGACCTTTCAGCAATGCATATCCCATTGTTTGCTGAGGTTGAGCGGCTTGATCAGAGGAGCCGGTCTTTGCAGTCATGCAGCTTATCAAGTGAGCGAAGATGAAGTTCATCTCGCTGGGCATTTTTGACTTCTTGATGAGGGTCAGCTTCTTCTCAGGCTTCTTGTCCCTCCCAGTTTCCCATACATAGCGCATTGCATCAAAGAATGCAGTGATGGCTTCCCTATCAGAATGTTTCTTGTGGTAAGGGAGGGGAACAAAAGGTTTTTCTTTAGTAGCGATGGGAAGGCTCATGGCTTTGCGGATAATGGCAGGGGTGATCTTTATAGTGCCAAAATCAGTATCACAGAGGATGCAATCAATTATCTTTGAGGAGTCTTTGGTTGATGGTAGCTGAGAGTGTCTGGCAGAATACCAGAACTGAGATAGTAGTAGCTGATGTGCAGGAGGTGTTATGGTCAGGGCTGTAGAGAGGCAACAGTTTTTCAGGAAATTCACAGCATCATTCAGATGTGTGACTTGCTTTCGAGGAGGAAACTTGAGAAGCGCATAGAGGTTGTTGGTTTTTGTCCAATCCAGTTCTTCAAGAGTGAACTTGACCTGAGGAGCCTTGATGATTTCCAATTCCTCGGCAGCAGCAGTGTTCTCAGCAGTGGTGTTCTTAGCAGTGGAAATGTCAGTAGGTGCCATTTCTGTATTATCAGTTCAACCAAAGATATAACATATAAGAATAATCTTAATGTGGAAAGATTTTCCAATAAGATGGTTCGAATTTTTTCCATTTCATTCAGACAAAAATGTCTTAATGAAGATTAGGGTTTTTCTTGGTTTTGAAAAAGAAATGCAAACCCAATGAAAATCTTGTTTTCCAGTTTCCTTTGAGAATTAGGATTCTGGAAAAACGTATGAAGAACAAGTTTAAGATTTTGCGTTTAAACTTGAAGAACAACCATGAAAGGTTGTGTTCATAAAATCTTGAAATAAATGATTTCATTTTTGAAAGAGTTCTTTTGTTTGATCTTGTAAAAACAATGAGAAGATCATTAACAAGTTTTAAGAAACAGGTAAATAACATAAATATTAACCTGGTTCGTTGAAGAAGAAGAAGTTCTTGAAAATTTGAGAGCACAAATGCAACAGTAATTTTCTTTTTCTTGCTTGGAGGAGAAGTTTTTCGCGTAAAGGAAAAATATAAACCAAAAAGTGTTTATATAGTGAGATTAGAGAGAGAAAAACTTGAGCGGGAAAGTTTTTCATCATGACACGGACACGTGTTTGCATTTGATTGAAAGGTAAACGAAACGTGCAAACGTGTGTCAGAAAAAGAACATGACGGGGCTTATCCATTGCAATGACGTCACAACTGTCCTTTCATATTCTTGGATGTCTCTGAGGTTTTGAAAACTCAGGGACACTTTTGAAAACATGAAGCACTGAATAGAAATATCAGTGTTGGTTTTAGAAATTTCAAAGTATCGCTGATTAAGGAAGAGATATTCAGCGATGCAATTTGTTTTGAAATCTTGCATTCTCATGCGATTGTCAGTGAGAGAAAAACATACCTTGATATCAGCGAACAAGTTTATTCAGAGAGAAAATGATAGAATGGGTTATACAAGTTGATTTTATCCTATCGCTGATCAAATGTGAACCGCTGAAGATTTTACTCTTCATAGTTCAGCATTCCAAGCTCGCTAATGAGAAAGTTGAATCTTGTCTCATCAAGAGGTTTGGTGAACAGATCAGCTAACTGATAATACGTTGGGATAAAGTAAAGTTCTATATCACCATTCATCACATGATCTCTGATAAAATGATACCTGATTTCGATGTGTTTTGTCTTTGAGTGAAGCACTGGATTGTTGGCTATAGCGATGGCACTTGTGCTGTCGCAATAGATTGGAATATTTGAGAGCTGTAGGTCATAGTCCAGTAGTTGATTTCTCATCCACAAGACCTGAGAACAACAGCTTCCAGCGGCTACATACTCAGCTTCAGCTGTGGAGGTGGACACTGAGTTTTGCTTTTTACTTGTCCAACTCACCAGCTTTCCACCCAGGAGCTGACAGCCTCCTGTGGTGCTTTTCCTATCCAATTTGCAATCTGCAAAATCACTATCTAAATAGGCGATTAGATCGAACCCTGAGTCTTTGGGATACCAAAGACCTAGATTCGCAGTACCCTTAAGGTATCGAAAAATTCGCTTTACAGCGATCATATGAGATTCCTTAGGTTCAGCTTGATATCGTGCACACAAACAGGTTGCGTACATAATATCGGGTCGGCTAGCTGTAAGATACAAGAGAGAGCCGATCATCCCACGGTACAGCGTGACATTAACAGGAATACCATTAGTATCCTTATCTAGTGTCAGCGGTGGTGCCATAGGGGTTTTCATAGCTGAACTCTGAGTTAAATCGAATTTCTTCAGCATATCTTTAACATACTTTCCCTGATTAATGAAAGTTCCTTTTTCATTTTGCTTTATCTGAAGACCAAGAAAATATGTTAGTTCACCCATCATGCTCATTTTATACTCATCTTTCATTCTATCAGCGAAACGAGTACAAAGATCAGGGTTAGTAGAACCAAATATAATGTCATCAACATATATCTGAACAAGAATGATATGAACTTTCACTATTCTGAAAAATAGAGTTTTGTCGATTTTACCTCGCTCAAAATTTTCAACATGGAGATAAGTAGAGAGAGTTTCATACCATGCACGTGGAGCTTGCTTTAAGCCATAAAGTGCCTTATCCAGTTTATAAACATAACCTGGACGCTTAGGATCTGAGAATCCTGGAGGTTGTTCCACATAGACTTCTTCATTCAGCTTTCCATTTAGAAACGCTGACTTAACATCCATATGAAATACTTTGAAGTCTTTGTGTACAGCGTATGCTAAGAATAGACGAATAGATTCTAGTCTTGCTACTGGAGCAAATGTTTTGTCATAATCTATGCCTTCCTCTTGTCTGTATCCCTGAGCAACAAGACGAGCCTTGTTGCAGGTTACAGTTCCATGTTCGTCCAACTTGTTTAGATAGACCCATTTAGTGCCTATCACTGTCTTGTCAATTGGTCTTCGAACAAGTTTCCAAACTTTGTTTCTTTCGAATTCAGTCAGCACTTCTTGCATAGTGCTGACCCAGCACAAATAAACAAATATTACCTGCACTTCGTCGAGTCTGAACACCAGCGTTTGGATCACCAAGAATTTGATCAATTGGGTGATTTACAGTCCATTGCTGAGCCGGAGCGTGAGACGCTGACTCAACCTGAACTGGAAGAGCTGAAGATGAGGCTTCAGCAACTTCTGGAATATCAGCTAAGAGAGGAGTGGGTGCAGATGTCATTTCATTCACTGATTGCTGAGAAGTAGATGGAATGTCTGAGACATTTGGTTCAGAAGCAGGTATAGTGTTTAAAGGAACAGCTGAGACCCATGATGTTTCAGCTTCACTATTCTGCATGTTTGGAATGATAGTAGGACTATCATCTTCAACTGTATGAGTATGAGTGGGAATATCTTCTGAATCACCAAGATGAGAAAACATCCATTGATTCAGTTCTTCAGTATCAGCGGACGGTTTAGAGTTCGCTGAACGGGATTCGTCAAACGTGACGTGAATTGTTTCTTCTACAAATTGTCTTCTTCGATTGAAGACTCTGAAGGCTTTGGAGATTGAAGAATATCCAAGAAAGATTCCATCATCAGCCTTAGGATCAAACTTTCCAAGGGCATCTCTGTTGTTCAGTATGAAACACTGACATCCAAAGATGTGAAGAAAACTGATTGAAGGTTTTCTCCCAAGAAAAAGTTCATAGGCTGTCTTATTGAATCTTTTGACTATCAGCGACCTGATTTGCGTAAAACAAGCAGTGTTGACAGCTTCTGCCCAAAACTGAGTAGGCAGGTGAGAATCGCTGAGCATTGAACGTGCAGCTTCAATAACTGTTATATTTCTTCTTTCAGCGACTCCATTTTGTTGCGGTGTTCTCACTGATGACAAGTTGTGAGAAATACCCTTACTTTCAAAGAAGGAATCAAGAGAACTGTTTTTGAATTCAGTCCCATGATCACTCCTTTATGAGCGAACGGTCAAGTTGTTCAGGGTTTCCATCTTCCGAATAAAGGTGATGAGTTCTTCAGGGGTGTCACTCTTGGAACGGAGAAACATAACCCATGTATAACGAGAGAATTCATCAACTATGACCAGTGTATATTTCTTTCCAGTGATGGATTGTTTGTTAACAGTGCCAAACAAATCCATATGGAGAAGTTGTAGAGGAGACGACACTGAGGAGACTTGCTTTGACTTAAAGCTTGCTTTGATCTGCTTCCCTTTCTCACACGCTGAACATAAAGATTCTTTGGCGTATGAGTGCTGAGGTAGACCAGTGACTAACTTTTTTGAAGAAAGAGTGTTCAGTGTCTTGAAATTCTGATGAGAGAGCCTCTTATGCCATAGCCAGTTGACATCAGATGAGGCTTTTGAGAAGAAACAGGAGTTCTCAGTGGTTGTTGAGTCCATGTTTATTACATAAACATTTTCCAAACGATAACCGCTGAGAGCTATCTTCTCCTTTTTGTCAGTGACAAAGCAGGATTCCTTAGTAAAGATTACTTTGTTATCCTTGTCGCAAAGCTGACTTATGCTTAAAAGATTATGCTTCAGCCATTCAACATATGCGACTCTTCTGAAGGTTGTTGTACCATTAGAGAGTATACCAAACCCTCGGGTATGTCCTTTTCCATTTCCACCGAAAGTCACAGAGGGACCCTTCTCTTCCTTGTATTCAGCGAGCAGGCTTTTCTTTCCAGTCATGTGTCTAGATCATCCGCTATCGAGATACCAGTTACCCTTCTTAACCTGCATTACAAAAGAAGATTAGTTTTTCTTGGGTACCCACTTAACCATGTGTACACGTTTGTCAGTGGAAGTAGTTGGAATGGAAGGTTCAGCAATCTTCGCAGCATTTGAAGATTCAGCTTTGTCAGTCTTCACATTGGTTAATTTCTTAACCTCAGTGGTCTTCTTTGCCTTGGGGGCAATGATCTTCACGTTAGCTATCTTTTCAGCTTTGGTGGCTGTGGGGCACTTACTAGCAATATGATCAGTAAGTCCACAGTGATAACATTTCCTATAACTAAAAGTAGTTCTAGGACCATTTGAATGCTGAGCTTTAGATTTTGAATTAGAAGTACCAGCACCAAGTAAGCTATTGGCTTTTGAAATGTGATGAACATTCAGTTCTTCGGATTTCTTACCAGAGACATCCACTCTGATTCTAGGAGTAGATCGCTGAATAGATCCACGCTGAGTAGATCCAGAGATCTGATTCCTTGATCCAGAGGGATGAATCATTAAAGCTTTAGAAGCATTCAGCTTAGGTACTAAAGTACCCTTCTGAGAATTTTGGTTAAAAGCAATTCCTTTACCTTTATCTTTAAAGACAGAGGTAGGTTTTGGATAAACCATTTTCTCTTTACCTTTTGAAGAGGTAGAAATTTGCTCAGGGATAGGTGGTCTAGAAGAGGTACACTGAGAGGATGAAGTATCAGCGACTGAGGATACGAAAGTTCCAAATAAGAGCATGGAACGATCAGTGGTTGGTTCTAGAGTATCAACTTTGTAACCAAGACCACGTTTATCACTCAGGGGAATCTGAGACTTAATTATCTCAGTGATCTTTGTTGAGGAATTATACCATCCATCAACAGTAGCTTTTTCAGCTCTTAATGCAACGATAGCTTCTTCGCGCTCGATTTTGACTAGCTGATTTAAGTGCACTTGATCTTTAAAATCTTCTTCAATTTTAGAAAGATTTTCTATTTGAAGGTGACAGTTTTTAAGCTGTTCAGCGAGATCAAGGTTTTGATTTTCAACTACAGTTTTGCCATTCATGGCTTCATATAAACTTCTAGTCAAGAGATCGATTTTACGAAGACTATCAGCTTCATCAATATTTGCAATATTGGTAAAGAAGGAAGGTGATACCTGAGTAGCAGAGGTTGAAGTGGAGGGAATGTCTGAACTTTCTTCCTCATCTTCAATCTTGGCCATAAGACAGAGATTGGCTTCATCATCTTCAGAGTCAGATGATGATTCTTCTTCATCAGAGGCAGCCCAATCATAGTTAGCCATCAGGCCTTTGCCTTTCTTCTTAAAGCTTTTCAGCTTCACATACCTTTCTTTCAGCTTGGCGTATTTGTCATCTTTATTCCTGGGAATAAAGGATTTCTTGGGAAACGCTGAGTTTCTCGAAACTTTCTTAGACCTGCACTCGTTAGCGAAATGTCCTATCTTTTCACAGTTAAAACAAGTAGCAGTAGCCTTATAAACAGGAGTTGATGATCTTGGCTTGTCAGTAATGGAAAGAGGTTTATTCTTTCTGAACATTTTCTTTTTGCCGAATCTCCTGAACTTTTTAGTGAGGAGAGCCAAAGATTCATCATCATCTGAAGAGTCAGAATCTGATGACCTTTCAGAGTTACTTTCCAACTCAGTGATAGTGACCGAGGGTCGCTGAGTGGAAGGTTCCTCTGAGATTAAAGCAACAGGGGTGCTTTTGGAATCTTTTACAAGATTCTTCTTAAGATGACTCGATTGCTCATGATTCAACATCGTGCCATATAAGGTAGAAAGGGTCATTGATTTTAGATCCTTTGACAGCTTGAGACACATAGAATAACTGTCCCAGCTTTCAGGTAAACATTCTAAAAACTTTGTCAGCACTTCAAAGTTAGAATATTCCTTACCAACAGTTTTCAGATCTATTATTAAACAGTTAAAACGTTGGTAAACTTCAGAGAGAGTTTCATTTTTACCACAAATGAAGCTTTCGTACTGTCTTACCAGGTTGATCTTTCGAGAGTCCTGGACTTCAGAAGTACCTTCATACTGAACACATATTGTGTCCCACATAGCTTTTGAGGTTTTCAGGTTCATGACGGAATGGTAGACTTCGTCAGGAAGAGCCATGGACAGTATGGATCTGGCTTTGGTGTCGATAGCCACTTTCTTCTTATCTTCATCAATCCACATATGAAGTTCCTTAGGAATCAGCCTTTCTGGAATAGCAGGTCTATTCTCAGCGGCTGGAACTGCAGCATCAATTCTTACAGGAATATATTGGCCGTTTTCAAGATAATAAGGCATAGTAGGGTCTACACCTTCTAAGAAGAGAATCATCCTATTTTTCCATAGATTAAAGTTATCTCTGGAGAATCTAGGGGGTTTTGCAAGAGAACCATTGTAAATATAGTTTGTGTTTGTGTTGGTAGCCATTTCTACAAGTAAAGAGAAGATTAGTATAGATAAGATCTTGTTTATGAGATTAAACAAATCTGCTCTGATACCACTTGTTGGTCCCGAAGGGCTATACAAGTTTGTAGAAGGGGGGGGGGGGGGGTTGAATACAAATACACAGATTTTACTTTCTAAATTGTTTATTGATAAATCATTAACAATTTACAGCTTGTTGCGGAACAAGATAAAGAATAAATCCTAATCTAAACAAGTTGGAACACTAAGTTTTCTTGCACTAAGAAAGAGAAGGAAATTACTAATAATAACCTATCTCAAGATAAGAAGATGACTTGACCAGAGTTAGCAAGTGCTTCAAGAATGAAGCTGGAGTCCTTCTTATATAATGCATGCATTTAATGCATGGCAGTTTATATTTTACACATGGCAGCAGCTCATTTGTTGTTGGGTCTGACTTTAGTAGACAACCTTAGTAGCCGCATGGTTGAACAGTGTAGTATCAGAGTGGTTGTAAGATTTCAGACAATAAGGAGGTTATTTTCTGACATATCGTACGGAGTCGTGCAAGGGTGGTTAAAACAAAAGTACTTTGTACGGAGGACTTCATGATCAACTTTCGTTGAATCAGAGTTTTATCATTCTATATCAGTGAATGACAAAGTTCAGCGATAGCTGAAGTCTTGTACTTTATACTTCACGTTGAGTGGACAAATCTGAGTCTTCGCTGATCCGCATCAGTTCATAAGGAGACTTGTCGCTGGTTCTTGAGCTTGATATTCGACTTCAGCGTAGAACCTATGTTGACGTGAAACTTGTTTTCAGGGATCATACGTAAACAACTAACTTATCAGCGATCACCATAAGGACTGAACAGGCTCAGAGCATTATGGTGAACAGTGTTCGCTGAATGTTTAATCTAAAGAGTGAGAGTGTTCGCTTAGTATAGAGATTAAACAAATCCGCTCTGATACCACTTGTTGGTCCCGAAGGGCTATACAAGTTTGTAGAAGGGGGGGGGGGGGGTTGAATACAAACACACAGATTTTACTTTTATAAATTGTTTATTGATAAATCATTAACAATTTACAGCTTGTTGCGGAACAAGATTAAGGATAAACCTAAATCTAAACAAGTTGGAACACTAAGTTTCTTGCACTAAGAAAGAGAAGGAAATTGCTAATAATAACCTATCTCAAGATAAGAAAGATGACTTGTCCAGAGTTAGCAAGTGCTTCAAAAATGAAGCTGTAGTCCTTCTTATATATTGCATGCATTTAATGCATTGCAGTTTACACTTTACACGTGGCAGCAGCTGGTTGGTTGCATGTCATTGACCTTTGTAGACAACCTTAGTAGCCGCATGTTTGAACAGTGTAGTATCAGAGTGGTTGTATGATTTCAGACAATAAGGAGGTTCTTTTCTGACATATCGTACGGAGTCGTGCAAGGGTGGTTAAGACAAAAGTACTTTGTACGGAGGACTTCATGATCAACTTTTCGTTGATTCAGCGCTTTACCATTGTTTATCAGCGAATGATAAAGTTCAGCGATAGCTGAAGTCTTGTACTTAATACTTCATGTTGAGTGGACAAATCTGAATCTTCGCTGATCCGCATCAGTTCATTAGGAGACTTGTCGCTGGTTCTTGAGCTTGATCTTCGACTTCAGCGTAGAACCTATGTTGACGTGAAAGTTGTCTTCAGAGATCATAAGTAAACAATTAACTTATCAGCGATCACCATAAGGACTGAACAGACTCAAAGCATTATGGTGAACAGTGTTCGTTGAATGTTTAATCTAAAGAGCGAGAGTTCCTATCAGCGGTACTGTAAGGTCTTAGTACTTATCAGCGATAGTGAAACTCTAATACATATTGTTTACTTACAATTTTCACTAAGTATATAAGAGAGGGTCATTATCAAATCACTGAGGGTTTGGATCAACAATCGTTCGCTCAATAAGGATTGATCATGGAACTGAATCAAAATCAGTTCTCTTGATAACTTCTTTGAGAGCAAGGGCATTTCTCATAACTTATCAGCAGTGAGAACACCTCAGTAGAATGGTGCCGCTGAAAGAAGAAACAGGACGATCATCGAAGCAGTTAGATCTATGCTCAGCGATTCTCATCTTTCAACTCAATTCTGGGCAGAAGCTATCAACACTGCTTGTTTCACACAGAATAGGTCGCTGATCGTCAAAAGATTCAACAAAACGGCCTATGAACTCTTCCATGAAAGAAAGCCATCTATCGGCTTTCTTCACATCTTTGGTTGTCAGGGCTTCATCTTAAACAACGTAGATTCTCTTGGAAAGTGTGATCCCAAAGCTGAGATGGAATATTTCTTGGATACTCTTCAGTGTCCAAAGCCTTCAGAGTCTTCAACAAGAGAAGATAAACTGTAGAAGAAACCATTCATGTCACCTTTGATGAATCCTGTTCAACGAACTCCAGACCTACTGCTGATAACAAAGAACTGAATCAGTGGATTTTTTTCTCATTTTAGGGAATCAGAAGCAAACTTTAACCCTGACCCTCAGGTCAACAACCCAGCCGATGTTGATGCTCCTAACATCATTCCTAGCGTGCAGACAAGTGAAGCTGAATCCTCCTCTTGGGAATCAACTGTTCCCATTAACACTTTACCTCTTTCTGAACCCTCAACCCCTGAAATCACATCCAGTTCTCAGCAATCAGTGAATGAAACTTCATCTGAACCTCAACCAATCTTGCCTGGTATACCTTAAACTGCTGTTGAAGCTTCCTCTTCAGCACCTCCAGAAGTTCTATTTGAGTCAAGGATTCAAACTCCTGCTCAACGATGGACCTTAAATCACCCAATTGATCAAATTCTGCGTGATCCAAACCCCAGGGGTTCAGACTCGACGAAGTTCAGGTAACATTTATTTATTTGTTAACTTTATTTCACTGATTGATCCAAAGAAAACAAATGATTCCCTCAGAGATCCAAACGGGTCAGCGCTATGCAAGAAGAGCTGACAGAATTTGAAAGAAACAAAGTTTGGAATCTTGTTCCCAGACCATCTAACAAACAGTGATAGGCACTAAATGGGTTTACAGAAACAAGTTAGATGAGTTTGGAACTGTAACCCGCAACAAAGCAAGGCTAGTTGCTCAGGGATACAGACAAGAGGAAGGCATAGACTACGATGAAACCTTTGCCCCAGTGGCAAGACTCGAAGAAATTTGACTCTTTCTAGCCTATGCAGTTTACAAAGACTTCAAAGTTCATCAAATGGATGTCAAGTCAGCGTTTCTCAATGGGAAGCTGAATGAAGAAGTCTACATCGAACAACCTCCAGGATTCACTGATCCTAAGCATCCAGGTTATGTTTATAAACTGGATAAGGCCCTCTATGGCTTAAAGCAAGCACCTCATGCATGGTATGACACTTTATCCTCTTTTTTTCTCACTGAAAAATTTGAACGTGGTAAAATTGATAATACTCTATTTTCAGAAAGGTTAAAGGTCATATTATTCTTGTTCAAATATATGTCGATGATATTATATTTGGTTCTACTAACCCATCTCTATGTGATCGTTTTGCTAAAAGAATGAAATCTGGATATAAAATGAGTATGATGGGTGAGCTGACATACTTCTTTGGACTCTAAATCAAGCAACGTGATAAAGGCACTTTCATTCACCAAGGCAAGTACATTAAAGATATGCTGAAGAAATTCAATCTTACTCAAAGTTCAGCTATGAAAACTCCTATGGCACCTCCGCTGACACTTAACAACGATCCCTCTGAAAACCTGTTAATGTCACTGCCTATAGAGGAATGATCGACTCTCTTCTCTATCTTACAGTGAGTCATGCTGATATCGTGTATTCTACCTGTCTTTGTGCACGATATCAATCTGAACCCAAAGAATCACATCTGATCGCTGTAAAGCGAATTTTCAGATATCTGAAGGGTACACCCAACCTAGGTCTTTTGTATCCCAAAGACTCAGGCTTCTATCTAACTGCCTATTCAGACAGTGACTTTGCAGGTTGTAAACTGGAGAGAAAAGGCACCATAGGAGGTTGTCAGCTCCTGGGTGAAAAGCTGGTAAGTTAAACGAGCAAAAAGCAAAACTCAGTGTCCACTTCTACCGCTGAAGCTGAGTATGTAGCCGCTAGAAGTTGTTGTGCTCACGTCTTATGGATAAGAAATCAGCTATTAGACTATGACCTTCAGCTATCCAAAATTCCCATCTATTGCGACAGCACTAGTTCTATCGCTATAGCAGACAATCCAGTGCTACACTCAAAGACAAAACACATCGAAATCAGATATCATTTTATCAGAGATCATGTGATGAATGGAGACACATAACTTCATTTTTATTCCAACTGATTTTCAGTTAGGTGACCTTTTTACCAAACCTCTTGATGTGACAAGTTATAACGTTCTCATCAGCGAGCTTGGAATGCTAAACTATGAAGAATAACTCTTCAGTGGTTATGCATTGAGTCAGTGATAAAAATCTATCTCTTTTATTCATCATCTAATCTATGAACAAATGTTCTCTGATACTAAGGTATGTTTCTCTATCCTTGATCACTGAAGTTTACTTCAGTAAGATGTTTTTCAAAAATAAAATTGTATCACTGACATTTATCTATCAGTGATATCTTTTGAAATAACATAAAATCCATCACTGATATTTCTCATCAGTGATCCTTCATTTAAATCATCCCTGAACATTTTCAAACTACCAGGGATTCTTTTTAAAAGTGAAAAGACATTTTTCTAATGTGACGTCATCAAATGGATAATCCATGGCACGACTTTTTGTTTGACACGTTCGTCCATTTCGAATTCTTTCCCAATAAGCTTCGGGGGACGTGTCACGTGTCATGATGAGTGTTTTCCCACTGATCATTTCTTTCTCTCTCCTCTCACTATTTAAACCCTTTGAGTTTATATTTTTACCCTTTACGCGCATATTACTCTCTCAAGCAAGATATATTTCTTAAGGCATTTGTGTTCTTGGATTTTATTTGCATCCTAAGACCAAGTTCTTCATCCTTTCAACACAAACAGGTTCATTTCTACTTCTTTTAATCCTCTTACTGTAACACCTCGAATTTGTATGATCAAAGTATATGTTATTATGAAGAATGTTAATTTGAAAGTTATGTTATATTTTGATGTTGAAGGGTCAAGTGTAATTGGCCAAAGTCTTTAAGTAAATTGTGAATTGCAAAACTCTGGGCTTAGTTGTGTCAATTGGTGATAGTTGAATCTATTTAAATGGAGAGGCAGTGGAAATTGAGATTATTTCAATTTCCATTTCCTGAGAAGTCGGTTTCCATCTGAAAGAAAGAAAGAAAGAAAGATCGAAGTCTTGATTGTTCAGTGAGTTTTAGCTGTTTCTTGATTTAACCTCAAATCGATTCAATTTGGTGTTTGAACTTGATTATTGATTTAGTATATGGTAAATAGGATTGAAGTTTGAGTTTGGTGAATCAAATCTCATATTGTGTCGAGTTGCAGGTGAGTTCATCTACTTGTTTTGCTTTAATAAAATTTATCTGTGAATTGAAATGGCTTATTAAGCTTACTGATATCTTTAAGAAATGGACACTAAACGATTGTGGAAATTCTGGGTAGAAATCAATTGAAACAGATTAGAAATTGGATGAATCCGGAAGATGAATTTCCCAGATTAGGCCGGACCTGATTTTCTGGATAATTCCGGATACGTTTTCCGGATACCCTTCCGGATTTAGTTTACAGGATACGATTCCGGATAGTTTCGGATTTCGGATGAATTCTGGATTGATTTACCGGATACGGTTTCCGGATGGTTTCGGACTCCAAGTCCGGATACTTTTCCGGATGTTACTGGATTGTTTGGGATTCCGGATGTTTTCGGATATGTTTTCCGGACTTGATTCCGGATTAGTTTACCGAACTAGTTTCCTGGATATTTTCTGTACAAAGTTGGTGTTCTCCGAATATGAAACATATCTAGATTTTTTTTAACAGTACGAACATATTTATAACCCAATTGTGAGTATGATACTATTTGATATGCGATTTGACTTGGTACTCATATATGCTAGGAAGTGTAATGGATCCATAGGCACTAACATTATTTGATAAACGTGAAATATACATAGTATAATTGTTATTTTCGTTATTTATGAGAAATGAGGAATATAAAATGTATATTGTTATTCCCTTTTCGTATTGTGACGTGAAAATGTGAAATAGGCGAGGTATAGTTGCTATTTCCGTTTTATATTGGGAGATGAGAAATAGGCGAGATATAATTGCTATTTCTACTTCCAATCCAAGAAATATGCATGGTTTAATTGTAATTTCTTGGATATGAGCTGTAATCTAGAATCATTAGTGATTCGTAGTGTCGCTCTTAAACATGATACTATGACGTACTTAGGATTTGTCATATTCATGGAATCGGGAATGATTTCCCGTCATCGAAAGATGTTATATCTAATACATGAAGGTTTGCGAAAGGAAGGTTTGTGAAAAGATTCTTTTATATGCTTTGTATACAAATTGGTTTTCAAAACTTATAAAGGTTTTGATTTTGAAAATTGGATGTTCTCAATAGGCGCAAGCCTAATGTTTCCAAATTAAATTTTCTTACCATGTACTAGCTCGGGAAAGGATACAAGGGGATGAGTGAAGAGGGGTACAGACGTATGCTTTTGGAAATGCAGTGGAGAAGTTAGTGTCATTAAAGATATTTTGGAGATATAGTAGACAACCTTATAATCTAATTTTGTTGATTATGGATTAGATTAGTTGATTGTTCACAATAGATCTTTGTAATTATTGAATCTTGTCACTAATTCTCCAGTTGTAAATGAAAGTTTAGAAGGTGTTGTAGTAAACACTGATAAATTTTAAGGCTTAAATTTATTGTGATTTTAGGATGTTTCAGTTTGGTATCAGAGTTGTAGTTTAAGTGAACTAGGTATGATTGTAAGATACCTAGACTTAAGCTGAGATGAATAAGTTATGATTTGTGAGATTGGGTAGAAATACTAAGACGGGATAGTCTTAGAGTCGACTGAAATACGTGAAATAAGAACTGTGATGATGGTAACGAGAATTCTTATGTGTAGTATGTTCATAATTTCAATTAGCTACTGTTATTATGAATATATTGTTACGTAAGCGTACTTGTTTCAAATTGTTATGGTGATTACTGAATGTTAAAGTACGCTTCTTTGTGTTTGGTTTGCGTATAGCCATTTCTTATGGTTATTCTTATGTGCTTCAGCAGAACACGATGGTGAATACACCAAATAGATCTTCTACTTCTTCAGAGGATCGGGTGGCAAATGAATTTGCAGAAAATCAACCTGAAAGAGGTGGAGCTAATGTGAGTCCACCAAGGCCACCTGGGGAAGGAGGAAATCAAACTCATCGAACTAATGCCGGTACTTCTAATCCGGTGACGACGGAATCCACTATAGAATCCCATATGATGGAGAACATGATGCGAGTCATGAATACTGCATTGACTCAACAACAAGAAATGTTCATGAAAATGATGAATGACAGAAGCGTTGAGTCATAGAGACCAGAGTTGGGTACCGATACTGCAAATCCACTTGTTAATCCGCTATTGAATGTAAATAGGAGGATATAGAAGATTTATTCGTATAAGACGTTTTTGAGTTGCAAGCCACCAGAATATGCTGGGTCAGATAATCCAATTGTGTGTATCTATTGGATTAGCGAGATGGAACAAGCAATTAGAGCCTGTGAATGTCATGAAGAATCAAAGGTCAGGTTTGGATCCCAAATGTTACGAGGAAACGCTTTGACGTCGTGGAATGTTGTGACATCAACTGTGACGGCTCCGGTTTTAGCAGCAATGACCTGGGAGTCGTTCAAAAGAAAGATATTGGAAGAATACTGTAATGAAAATGAAATGGATCATATTGAAGAAGAGTTTCGAACGCTTAAGAAGGGTAATTCGTCGGTAAGAGAGTATACTCGGATCTTCTTGGAAAAGTTGAATTTAGTGGGGCATGTGGCCCCAACTGAAAAAGAAAAGATTAAAGCTTACCTGAAGGGTTTGCTGGCACATATGATGTCCAGAGTCAGAAATTCCAAAGCCTTGACTCTGAGAGAGACGATTGAGGAAGCGATGATTATAGAAGAGGTCTATGCAAGAGATAAAGCTGAGAAAGCTCAAGTGGGAGAGAAGAGAAAGTGGGAAGGCCGGTCGGAACCTTCGCAAAGACCAAAGCCTTTTTCAAAGAACACTCGCTTTGAACCTCGTCGGGAACCAAATTGGTGCCAAAAATGTAAAAGCAAACACTTTGGTCTGTGTCGAGTAACTTCTTTAGAATGTTTCAAGTGCGGAAAGAGTGGTCATCAAATTGAGAATTGTCCCATCCAAGGGCCGACGTGTTTTGAATGTAAGCAGCCCGGTCATTACCGGAGGGATTGCCCAAAGTTAAAGAAGAGTGGGAATCAAGAGAGGAAACCTAACACTCCAAAAACCAATGGGCAGAGCGTTTCATATGACGACGGTGGAAGCTAAGGAATCAACGGATGTAGTGTCTGGTACATTCCTTGTTAACTCTATACCTGCACGTGTAGTATTTGATTATGGTGCCAACCTGTCTTTTGTATCGCAATCATTTTATCAAAAGTTAGCTATGCCTGTGACTACCTTGGAAGATGCCTTAGTAGTTGAGATAGCAAATGGGGTCAAGTCTTAGTTAGAGAAAGACTTGAGGGTTGTACTGTTATGGTAGGAGGAAAGGAATTTCCGATTGATTTGATATTGATGGAAATTGGTGGGTTTGATATAGTTGTTGGTATGGATTGGTTGATGAGTAATCAAGCAGAAATTCTTTGTGCTAAGAAATTAATCCGGATCCCTATGTCCGAAAATGATGTTGTACTCATCTATGGGGAAATAGAAAAGGGGAGGTTCCACTGATTTCGATAGCCAAAGCGCATAAGTGTTTAACAAAAGGATGCTCATCCTATTTAGCATACGTTTTGGATGTTAAAGTAGAAAAGAAGCGAGCGGAGGCTATAAAGGTGGTATGTGAATTTCCAGATGTATTCCCTGATGATCTTCCAGGTTTACCACCAAAACGAAAAGTGTAATTCAAGATTGATCTTGTTCCAGGAGCAGCACCGATAGCACGTGCACCGTACCGCTTAGCACGGGCCGAAATGAAAGAGATGATGTCTCAACTGCAAGAACTGCTTGAAAAGGGTTTTGTTAGGCCAAGTTCATCACCCTGGGAGCTCCAGTGTTATTTGTCAAGAAGAAGGATGGCACTATGAGAATGTACATTGAGTATAGGGAGTTGAATAAGGTGACCACTAAGAATAAGTATCCACTTCCAATGATTGACGACTTGTTCAATCAACTTCAAGGCACAGGATGCTTCTCAAAGATTGATCTAAGGTCGGGCTACCACCAAGTAAGGGTAAGGGATGAAGATGTTCCCAATACGGCATTTAGAACAAGATATGGGCATTATGAATTTCTCGTGATGCCTTTTAGGTTGACAAACGCTCCTGCTGTGTTCATGGATTTAATGAACAGGGTGTGTCGACCATTCCTAGACAAGTCAGTCATCGTATTCGTTGATGACATACATGTTTATTCAAAGAACGAAGTCGATCATGAATATTGGTCCCGAAGGGCTATACAAGTTTGTAGAAGGGGGGGGGGGGGGGGTTGAATACAAACACACGTTTTTACTTTTCTAAATTGTTTATTGATAAATCAAGACAGTTTACAACTTGTTGCGGAACTAGATTAAGGATAAACCTAATCTAAACAAGTCTTGAGAAACACTAAGTTTCTTGCACTAGAAAGAGTTAAAGAAATTACGAATAATAACTTTAACAAGAAGAAATAAGAAGATGGTCCGAGCACACTTCAAAACTGAAGTAAGGTTCTTCTTATATACTGCATGCCTTTAATGCATGGCAGTATGGCTTTACATGTGGCAGCAGCTGAGTGGTTGCATGTCATTGACCTTTGTAGACAACCTTAGTAGCCGCATGGTGTACAATGTAGAATCAGAGTTGTTGTACGATTACAGACAAAAGGGATGTCCGTTCTGACAGTTCGTACGGAGACGTGCAAGGGAGGTAAGACAATAGTAACATACAGGGAGACTTCATGATCAGCTTTCGTTGAGTCAGATCTTTATCAGCGAATGATAAAGTTCAGCGATTGCTGAAGTCTTCTACTTGATACTTCACGTTGAATGGACAGGTCTTGCTTCGCTGATGTCCGCATCAGTTCATGAGTAGACTTGTCACTGGTTCTTGAGCTTGATCCTCGACTTCAGCGTAGAACTTTGGTTGACATGAAACTTGTCTTCAGGGATCATAAGTAAACAACTAACCTATCAGCGATCATCTCATAGTCTGAACAGGCTCAGAGCTATATGATGATGAACAGTGTTCGCTGAATATCTAATCTAAAGAGTGAGAGTTCCTATTAGCGGTACTGTAAAGTCTTAGTACTTATCAGCGATAGTGAAACTCTGATACATATTGTTTACTTACAATTTTCACTAAGTGTTTAAGAGAGGTCATTATCAAATCACTGAGGGTTTGGATCAACAATCTCCCCCTATTTGATTATGACATAGCAATAGAGAAAATTGCTATTTAATGAAAACATAAGGATAAAAAGAACTCATAAAATATTTGTCCCTTTTACTGTTTTCTGGGATCTTTTCAGTACTTATGGAGTAAAGTACATTCGCTGAAAATTTTCTTTAAACTTCGTAAAGATTACAGAGGGAAGTAGAAAAATTACAAGTACAACAAATAAAATTACAAGTACAGAAGATGTAGACAGATAAGGATAGAAAGAATTACAAGGCGATCCTATCCGTCAAAAGGTTCTTCCTTGATGAGAAGTTCATCGAGGGTCTTTGATGTGGGAATCATCCAGTCAGGGACATATACTCCTTGATTCTTTTTGTTCAGAGCTTCTTCAAAAATCAAGGGCTTCAGGTGTCTAGCTTTAATGTCGCGTCTGACTTCACACCAGTATATGAGACCTCTGAGTTGTTCGATGGGAGTGATTGGAAGCTCAGAGATGCGTTGAAAGTGATGATTTCCTTGGTAGTCTAGAAAGAATATACCATAAGGATCACTTACAACTTTGCCAGGAATGAAAGTTTCTCCAGGTGGTAGGGAGGTGTCAAGCGCTGAGAGATCAGCATCAGGGCCAAGAACTTCAGCACGAGAGAAACCAATACCTGTTTTATTCCGTATAGGAGGACCTGAGTCTGAGACTTTCTTTTCCTTTGCAGAGACTCTTCTTTGTTGAGGAGGAAGAAGAGTGGAAGGAGGAATATCCACAGCAGAAGAAACCAAGTCGATCTGTGTATTTAAAATTTTCTTGACATGGCTCTTGAACTTTGAGCGCGATCCCTGAATGGCTAATTTCACTTCCAACCATTCAGAGAAACCAAACTACTCTAAAGTAGTAGCATAGAAGGTTTGCTTGGTTTTGTCTTCTCTGAATACATCAATTTCAACAACAGGAACGTCAACGAACAGTCTTCCTCTGATGTTTACTTTGATGATTTTGGATGGTCGAGATCGATAATTCAGCATTTCTTTACACCATTTCAATGTCGTATCAGATACTTTCGTCTTTTCTTCAACGATCCTTTAGGCATCATCCCATAGCTGACGTTGGACATCAATGGGAGTTCTTTTCAGCGCGGGGTCTTTCACCGATTGTTGGACAAGCTGGATGGCGAGTTCTCTGTCTTTTTCTTCAGCTTCCTTTTTTCAGCGATTAACCTTTCAGCTCTGAGGGGATCCTGGTATTCCTTTTGTGAAAGTCTGAACTTTGGAGGAATAGAAGGAAGTTGATCACGCTTCAGGATGATTCGCTGATCTTCGAATCTCTTGATAATTGCATCTCTCTTTTCTTGATCCTCTTCACTCAGCTTTTGAGGAGCTAAGGAAGGTCTGTTTTGGTGAGAGAGCAGTTGTTCTTCAGGTTCACCTGTCTCAGTGGTTAAATCCAAGACTGGGATTATTTCTTCAACTCTTGTGGCTGGGATTATCCCTGGTGTAGTTGAAGGAGCTTCAGCGGGATCCTCAAACAGGGGAGAGGACTAGCTGAAACACAACGATCGTTTAAGTAAGCAGAGTTGGGGAAGAAGGAGATAGAGAAAAGAATGTGGTTAAGTGTATAGAGGTTTTATGGATAGAAGGATTGAGATTGAGAAGGGATAGAGGAGGGATGCAGTGTAAGGGAATAGGAGGTAGTGTACCTGACAAACTGGCTTTTGAAGCAAGATCATCAGATTGTCTTCTGCAGCAAGGCCTTTGTTTTTGCCTTTGTCAGCTTCAGACGCTGCAGGCTTTGTCTTGGTCCGCTCCCCTGAAGGTTCGTTTATCAAAATCCCTTTGAGAGTTGTAGTCTTCTGAACAGGCTTGACGATAAATGAGTCATCATTATCATCATCATCGTCATCATCATCATTCTTTGGAGAAGAAGATGGTTCATCATCAGAGATGTCGACAGCTTCATCGTCTTCAGCTTCGTCTTCATCAGATTCAACTTCTTCAGCGTAGGGTGAGGTTACATCAGCAGCAGCTTCAATGTTCTGCTCTTCGAGTTGCTCCCCTTAGATACAGAGGAAGGTTTCTCGGTTCCCTCAGGGTTTTCAACTCCCTGAGGTTTTGAAGAAGTAGCATCAGCTTCAATCTCAATACCCTCCCACTCATCATGGGGAAGGTCTTCTTTATTTTTCTTCTCCCCCTCATCCTTATGGGGAAGGTCTTCTTTAGGCTTCTCCCCCTCTTCCACATCATGGTTGGGGGAGGTAACGGACTTTTCAGCAGTAGCAGCAGCAATAGGATTACTGTCTTCTTGGCCAATAATTCTTATGCAGTTTCCAATCGCTGCTACTCTGTCTTCTAGGCCAGTAATAGCAGGACTGATCTTTTTGAGATCGTCTCGATCGGCCTGACTGAAATGAGAATTTGGGGTGTTCAGGCGATCGAGCACTTTTGGAACAATCTCTTTGACCGCAGAGACTTCAGTCTTGATCGTGGAAACTTCACTCTTAAGAGAACCAACCTCTGTCTTCAATGATGTGACTTCATTGGATAGAGAGGTGAAGTTTGTTGAGAGAGTGGTTATGGCGGTTGAGTTTTCAGCGAGGGTGGTAGCAAATTTAGCAATGCTACCATCCACCTTCTCCAGATCAGCTTTGGAGGCTTTCTTTTCGACCTTAGTGGTCAAAGTCTTCAAGTTCTCTCCAGCGTTTGTAACCGCTGAAGAGTTGGCAGTTAGAGTTTTGTTGAAAGACTCCATCTTTGTTTCCAGGGCCGTCTGGGAGGTGTTGATATCCCCCAAATTAGGACCTAAAAAAGTTATAAACTTATGAACAGAGGAAAGCTCAGAAGTTTGGGATTGAGAGAGAGAAGTGTGTGTGATTTTGTGTATACCTGCAGGCAGGTTGGCGAAGTTGTCGAAACCTCGATGTCCTAAAAAAGTTTCATAGTCGTCTTCAATATTTCCTAGACGACTGGAAGTACCTGCAGATCCTGTGGTGTGTCCTATCATCCTCTGAAAATGTTTAGCAGTAGTGTCACTGAGGATGACGGTTGTTGAGGATAATAGGGGAATAGATTGAGTGACCAAAGAAGAGGTGAGAGGAATGGAGGATGAGAATGATGGTTGGGTGTGGGGTTCAGCGTTGGATCCGCTGAGAATCACTTCAGTCTGTAGAGAGGCTGAAGGAGGTGGGTTCATTTCCAAGTTTATAACTTCAGCGTTTAGAGACGCTGAAGCTGGGATGGAAGGGGTGGTTTGTTCAGCTGTGGCAGAGCGTACCACTGAACTTTCCATCGACTCTTCAAGATGAGCTGAGGAGTCTTCAGCATGTAAATGCTGGGGGGTTGTTCCTTGGTTTTCTTGATTCTTTTGGAACCAAGTTGGGCAGTAGATTGTTTCCTTTTTCTAGAAGGAGTGGAGGTTGCAGCTGGGGTATCAGCGGTGGGGATTTCCACTGAATGAGCCGCAGAAGTATAAGAAGGAGGATTGAGAATAGATAATAGAGTAGAGAGACGTACCTCGTTTGGTAGGGGCTTGAAGTCGAGCACCTTAGGGCCAACCTAAGAGAGTTTCAGGTCTCCTACTTTTGGGTAGTTATCCTTAAGGCCGGTTTGGAAGATGACGCTGAGGAATCTTGGGTATGGAACCCATGATGGTCTATCAGCAAAATCTACTCTATGCGCAAGATCGTCGTAGATTATCGAGGCTCAGTCAATATGGAGACCCTTCAGCAATGCATAGCCCATGGATTGCTGAGGTTGAGCAGCTTGATCAGAGGAGCCACTCTTCGCTGTCATGCAGCTTATCAGGTGTGCGTAGATGAAGTTCATCTCGTTGGGCATTTTTGACTTCTTGATTGCAGTCAGTTTCTTCTCGGCTTTTTCATCTCTCCCTTGATCCCAAACGTATTTCATTGCATCAAAGAATGCAATGAGTGTTTCTCTATCAGCATGTCTCTTGGGATCAGGAAAAGGAACAAATGGTTTATCTTTGGTGGCAACAGGGAGATTCAATGCTTTTCGAATGATAGCAGGGTTGATTTTGATGGTGCCAAAATCAGTGTCACAGAGGATGACATCAAGTAGTTTGGTAGGGTCTTTGGATGATGGTAGCTGAGTGTGTCTGGCGGTATACCAAAATTGAGATAATAGTAACTGATGGGCAGGGGGTGTTATGGTCAAGGCTGTAGAGAGGCAACAGGTTTTCAGAAAATTCACAGCGTCGTCTAGATGTTTGACTTGTTTCTTCGGAGGAAAATCGAACAGCGCATGGAGGTTGTTTGATTTTGTAAAAGAGATATCCTCAATTTTGAACTTGACCTGAGGAGCCTTGGTGATTTCAAGTTCCTCAACAGCAGTAGTGTTCTCAGCAGTTGGAATACCAGTAGAAGGACCAGCCATTTCTGTAATCAGCTCAACCAAAGATCAACAAAACAAATAGTCTTAATGTGGAAATATTTTCCAATAAGATGTTTTAGAATTTTGTCCATTTCATTCAGCCAAAAATCCCTTTGAGAAAGATTAGGGTTTTTCTTGTTTTGAGAAAGAGTTACAAAACGTAGAGATTATGTGTTTTCCAGTTTTCATTTGAAGAAGGAATTCTGGAAAAACATATGAAGAACAAGTTTACGAGTTTTGATATAAACTTGAAGGACAACCATGAAGGTTGTATTCATAAAATCATGAACAGAAAATGATTTCATTTTATAAAAGTTCTTTTGTTTGATCTGTTAAAAGCAAAGAATAAGATCATAAACAAGTAATGTAGGTAAATAATAAGAGTATTAACCTAGTTCGTCAAAGAAGAAGATGAACAGTTTCTGGAAATTTTGAGAGCTCAAAATGCAACAGTAAATATTTTTCTTGCTTGGAGGAGAAGTTTTTTTCGCGTAAAGAGAAAAATTTAAACCCAAAATGGTTTATATAGAGAGAGTATAGAGAGAGAAAATCTTGAGCGGGAAAAGATTTTCATCATGACACGGACACGTGTTTGCATTTGATTGGAAGGTAAACGAAACGTGCAATCGTGTGTCAGAAAAAGAACGTGCCAGGGCTTACCCGTTGCGATGACGTCACACTGTCCTTTCATATTTTAGGATGTCTCTGAGGTTTTGAAAGCTTAGGGACAGTTTTGAAAATATGAAGCACTGAATAGAAATATCAGTGTTGGTTTAATAAATTTCAAAGTATCGTTGTTAAGGAACAGATATTCAGCGATGCAATTTGTTTTGAAATCATACATTCATATGCGAACGTCAGCGAGTAAGAGAGAAAACGTACCTTGACATCAGCGAATCAATTATGTTCAGAGAGAGAATGATAGAATGGGTTATACAAGTTGATTTTATCCTATCGCTGATCAAATGTGAACCGCTGAAGATTTTACTCTTCAAAGTTCAGCATTCCAAGCTCGCAGATGAGAAAGTTGAATCTTGCCTCATCAAGAGGTTTGGTGAACAGATCAGCTAACTGATAGTCAGTTGGGATAAAATGAAGTTCTATATCACCATTCATCACATGATCTCTGATAAAATGATACCTGATTTCGATGTGTTTTGTCTTTGAGTGTAGCACTGGATTGTTGACTATAGCGATGGCACTTGTGCTGTCGCAATAGATTGGAATTTTCGAGAGCTGAAGGTCATAGTCTAGTAGTTGATTTCTCATCCACAAGACCTGAGAACAACAGCTTCTAGCGGCTACATACTCAGCTTCAGCAGTTGAGGTGGACACTGAGTTTTGCTTTTTACTTGTCCAACTCACCAGCTTTCCACCCAGGAGCTGACAGCCTCTTGTGGTGCTTTTCCTATCCAATTTGCAACCAGCAAAATCACTATCTGAATAGGCTATTAGATCAAACCCTGAGTCTTTGGGATACCAAAGACCTAGGTTCATAGTACCCTTAAGGTAACGAAAGATTCGCTTTACAGCGATCATATGAGATTCCTTAGGTTCAGCTTGATATCGTGCACACAAACAGGTTGCGTACATAATATCGGGTCGGCTAGCTGTAAGATACAAGAGAGAGCCGATCATCCCATGGTACAGCATGACATTAACAGGTATTCCATTTGAATCCTTGTCTAGTGTCAGCGGTGGTGCCATAGGGGTTTTCATAGCTGAACTCTGAGTTAAATCGAATTTCTTCAGCATATCTTTAACATACTTTCCCTGATTAATGAAAGTTCCTTTTTCATTTTGCTTTATCTGAAGACCAAGGAAATATGTTAGCTCACCCATCATGCTCATTTTATACTCTTCTTTCATTCTATCAGCGAAACGAGTACAAAGGGCAGGGTTAGTAGAACCAAATATAATGTCATCAACATAAATCTGAACAAGAATAATATGCCCTTTTACTTTCCTGAAGAATAGAGTCTTATCGATTTTACCACACTCAAATTGTTCAATATGGAGATAAGTAGAGAGAGTGTCATACCATGCACGAGGAGCTTGCTTTAAGCCATAAAGTGCCTTATCCAGTTTATAAACATAACCTGGACGTTTAGGATCTGAGAATCCTGGAGGTTGTTCCACATAGACTTCTTCATTCAGCTTTCCATTTAGAAATGATGACTTAACATCCATCTGATATACTTTGAAGTCTTTGTGTACAGCGTATGCTAAGAATAGACGAATAGATTCTAGTCTTGCTACTGGAGCAAATGTTTCGTCGTAATATATGCCTTCATCTTGTCTGTATCCCTGAGCAACAAGACGAGCCTTGTTGCGGGTTATAGTTCCATGTTCGTCCAACTTGTTTCGATAGACCCATTTAGTGCCTATCACTGTTTTGTCAGTTGGTCTTCGAACAAGTTTCCAAACTTTGTTTCTTTCGAATTCAGTCAGCTCTTCTTGCATGGCGCTGATCCAGTTTGGAACTTTGAGGGCATCATCTATTTTCTTTGGTTCAATCAGAGAAATAAAGTTAACAAATAAACAAATATTACCTGCACTTCGTTGTGTCTGAACACCAGCGTTTGGATCACCAAGAATTTGATCAATTGGGTGATTTACAGTCCATCGCTGAGCAAGAGCATAAGTCGCTGACTCAAATTGAACTGGAGGAGCTGAAGATGAAGTTTCAGCAACTTCTGGAAAATCAGCCAAGAGAGGAGTAGGTGCAGATGTCATCTCATTTACTGATTGCTGAGAAGTAGATGGAATGTCTGAGACATTTGGTTCAGAAGCAGGTATAGTGTTTAAAGGAACTGCTGAGAGCCATGATGTTTCAGCTTCAATATTCTGCATGTTTGGGATGATAGTAGGACTATCATCTTCAACTGTATGAGTATGAGGAGTGGGACTATCTTCTGAATCACCAAGATAAGAAAACATCCATTGATCCAGTTCTTCAGTATCAGAAGAAGGTCGAGAATTCGCTGAGCGGGATTCGTCAAAAGTGACGTGAATAGTTTCTTCAACAGTTTGTCTTCTTCGATTGAAGACTCTGAAGGCTTTGGAGATTGAAGAATATCCAAGAAAGATTCCATCATCAGCCTTAGGATCAAACTTTCCAAGGGCATCTATGTTGTTCAGTATGAAACACTGACATCCAAAGATGTGAAAAAAGCTAATTGAAGGCTTTCTCACATGAAAAAGTTCATAGGCTGTTTTATTAAATCTTTTGACTATCAGCGACATGTTTTGCGTAAAACCAG
This sequence comes from Saussurea involucrata, assembly GCA_033807775.1. Lineage (NCBI taxonomy): Eukaryota > Viridiplantae > Streptophyta > Magnoliopsida > Asterales > Asteraceae > Saussurea > Saussurea involucrata. Next base: position 79,650,890 of record CM066327.1, read on the forward strand.
CAGTGTTGACAGCTTCTGCCCAAAACTGAGTAGGCAGGTGAGAATCGCGAAGCATTGAACGTGCAGCTTCAATAATAGTTCTATTTCTTCTTTCAGCGACTCCGTTTTGTTGCGGTGTTCTTACTGAAGAAAAGTTGTGAGAAATGCCCTTACTCTCAAAGAAGGAATCAAGAGAACTATTTTTGAATTCAGTCCCATGATCACTCCTTATTGAGCGAACGATCAAGTTGTTCAGGGTTTCCATTTTCCGAACAAAGGTGATGAGTTCTTCAGGGGTGTCACTCTTAGAACGGAGAAACATAACCCATGTATATCGAGAGAATTCATCAACTATGACCAGTGTATATTTCTTTCCAGCGATGGATTTTTTGTTAACAGGGCCAAACAAATCCATATGGAGAAGTTGTAGAGGAGATGATACTGAGGAAACTTGCTTTGACTTAAAGCTTGCTTCGGTCTGCTTTCCTTTCTCACACGCTGAACATAAGGATTCTTTGGCATATGAGTGCTGAGGTAGACCAGTGACTAACTCTTTTGAAGAAAGAATGTTCAGTGTCTTGAAATTTAGATGAGAGAGCCTCTTATGCCATAGCCAGTTGACATCAGATGAGGCTTTTGAGAAGAAACAGGAGTTCTCAGTGGTTGTTGAGTCCATGTTTATTACATAAACATTTTCCAAACGATAACCGCTGAGAGCTATCTTCTCCCTTTTGTCAGCGACAAAGCAGGATTCCTTAGTAAAGATTACTTTGTTATCCTTGTCGCAAAGCTGACTGATGCTTAGAAGATTATGCTTCAGCCCTTCAACATATGCGACTCTTCTGAAGGTTGTTGTACCATTAGATTGTATACCAAACCCTCAGGTATGTCCATTTCCATTTCCACCGAAAGTTACAGAGGGACCCTTCTCTTCTTTGTACTCAGTGAGCAGGTTTTTCATACCAGTCATGTGTCTAGAGCATCCGCTATCGAGATACCAGATACCCTTCTTAACCTGCATTACAAAGGAAGATTAGTTTTTCTTGGGTACCCACTTAACCATGTGTACACACTTGTCAGTGGGGGTAGAAGAAGAGGTGGAAGGTTCAGCAGTCTTCGCAGCATTTGAAGATTCAGCTTTGTCAGTCTTCACTTTGGTTAATTTCTTAACCTCAGTGGTCTTCTTTGCCTTGGGGGCAATGATCTTCACCTTAGCTATCTTTTCAGCTTGGGTGGTTGTGGGGCACTTACTAGCAATATGATTTGTAAGTCCATAATGATAACATTTCCTATAACCAAAAGTAGTTCTACGACCATTTGCATGCTGAGCTTTAGATTTTGAATTAGAAGGACCAACACCAAGTAAGCTATTGGTTTTTGAAATGGGAGGAACATTTAGTTCTTCGGATTTCTTACCAATGATTTCCACTTTGATTCTAGGAGTAGATCGCTGAATAGATCCACGCTGAATAAATCCAGAGATCTTATTCTTTGAATCAGAGGGATAAGTCATTGAAGTTTTAGAAGCGTTCAGCTTTGGTACAGAGGTACCCTTCTGAGGATTTTGGTTAAAGCAATTCCTTTACCTTTGTTTTTAAAGATTGTGGTAGGTTTTGGATAAATAACTTTTTCTTTACCTTTAGAAGTTAAGGTAGAGATTTCCTCAGGGATGGGCGGTTTAGAAGAGGAACACTGAGAGGATGAAGTATCAGCGACTGAGGATACGAAAGTTCCAAATAAGAGCATGGAACGATCAGTGGTTGGTTCTAGAGTATCAGCTTTGTAACCAAGACCACGTTTATCACTCAGGGGAATCTGAGACTTAATTATCTCAGTGATCTTTGTTGAGGAATTATACCATCCATCAACAGTAGTTTTTTCAGCTTTTAATGCAGCGATAGCTTCTTCGCGCTCGATTTTGACTAGCTGATTTAGGTTAACTTGATCTTTAAAATCTTCTTCAATTTTAGAAAGATTTTCTATTTGAAGGTGACAATTTTTAAGCTGTTCAGCGAGATCAAGGTTTTGATTTTCAACTACAGTTTTGCCATTCATGGCTTCATATAAACTTCTAGTCAAGAGATCGATCTTTCGAAGACTATCAGCTTCATCAATATTTGCAATATTGGTAAAGAAGGAAGGTGATACCTGAGTTGCAGAGGTTGAAGTAGAGGGAATGTCAGAATTGTCTTCCTCATTTTCAAGTTTGGCCATGAGACATAGATTGGCTTCATCATCATATTCAGAGTCATATGATTCTTCTTCGTCAGAGGCAGCCCAATCATAGTCAGCCATGAGGCCTTTGCCTTTCTTCTTAAAGGTTTTCAGCTTTGCATACCTTTCTTTCAGCTTTTTATATTTTTCATCTCTATTCCTGGGAAGAAAGTTTTTCTTGGGAAAAGCTGAGGGTCTAGAGACTTTCGTTGACCTGCACTTGCTAGCAAAATGGCCTATCTTTTCACAGTTATAGCAAGTAGCAGTAGCCTTATCAACAGGGGTTGATGATCTTGGCTTGTCAGTAATAGCAAGAGGTTTATTCTTCTTGAAATTACTCTTTCTAGCAAATCTCCTGAACTTATTAGCCAGGAATGCCAGAGTTTCATCATTATCTGAAACGTCAGAGTCTGATGATCTTTCAGAGTTAGTTTCCAACTCAGTGACAGTGATAGTCGATCTTTGAGTGAAAGGTGACTCTGAGATTAAATCAACAAGGGTGCTTTTGGAATCTTTTACAAGATTCTTCTTAAGATGACTCGATTGCTCATGATTCAGCATCGTGCCATATAAGGTAGAAAGGGTCATTGATTTTAGATCCTTTGACAGCTTGAGACACATAGAATAACTGTCCCAGCTTTCAGGTAAACATTCTAAGAACTTTGTCAGTACTTCAAAGTTAGAATATTCCTTACCAACAGTTTTTAGATCTATTATTAAGTAGTTAAAACATTGGTGTACTTCTGAGAGAGTTTCATTCTTACCACAAATGAAGCTTTCATACTGTCTTACCAGGTGGATCTTTCGAGAGTCCTGGACTTCAGAAGTACCTTCATACTGAACACAGATTGTGTCCCACATAGCTTTTGAGGTTTTCAGGTTCATGACGGAATGGTAGACTTTGTCAGGAAGAGCCGTGGAGAGTATGGATCTGGCTTTGGTGTCGATAGCCACTTTCTTCTTATCTTCATCAGTCCACATATGAATTTCCTTAGGAATCAGCCTTTCTGGAATAGCAGGTCTATTCTCAGCGGCTGGAACTGTAGCATCAATTCTTACAGGAATATATGGGCCGTTTTCAAGATAATAAGGCATAGTAGGGTCTACACCTTCTAAGAAGAGAATCATCATATTTTTCCATAGATTAAAATTATCTCTGGAGAATCTAGGGGGTTTTGCAAGAGAACCGTTGTCAATATAGTTTGTGTTTGTGTTGGTAGCCATTTTAAGAAATAGCTAGGAAGAGAAATCTTAGTATAGATCAGATCTTGTTTATGAGATTAAACAAATCTGCTCTGATACCACTTCTTGGTCCCGAAGGGCTATACAAGTTTGTAGAAGGGGGGGGGGGGGTTGAATACAAACACACGTTTTTACTTTTCTAAATTGTTTATTGATAAATCAAGACAATTTACAACTTGTTGCGGAACAAGATTAAGGATAAACCTAATCTAAACAAGTCTTGAGAAACACTAAGTTTCTTGCACTAGAAAGAGTTAAAGAAATTACGAATAATAACTTTAACAAGAAGAAATAAGAAGATGGTCCGAGCACACTTCAAAACTGAAGTAAGGTTCTTCTTATATACTGCATGTATTTAATGCATGGCAGTATGGCTTTACACGTGGCAGCAGCTGAGTGGTTGCATGTCATTGACCTTTGTAGACAACCTTAGTAGCCGCATGGTGCACAGTGTAGAATCAGAGTTGTTGTACGATTACAGACAAAAGGGATGTCCGTTCTGACAGTTCGTACGGAGACGTGCAAGGGAGGTAAGACAATAGTAACATACAGGGAGACTTCATGATCAGCTTTCGTTGAGTCAGATCTTTATCAGCGAATGATAAAGTTCAGCGATTGCAGAAGTCTTCTAATTGATACTTCACGTTGAATGGACAGGTCTTGCTTCGCTGATGTCCGCATCAGTTCATGAGTAGACTTGTCACTGGTTCTTGAGCTTGATCTTCGACTTCAGCGTAGAACTTTGGTTGACGTGAAACTTGTCTTCAGGGATCATAAGTAAACAACTAACTTATCAGCGATCATCTCATAGACTGAACAGGCTCAGAGCTATATGATGATGAACAGTGTTCGCTGAATATCTAATCTAAAGAGTGAGAGTTCCTATCAGCGGTACTGTAAAGTCTTAGTACTTATCAGCGATAGTGAAACTCTGATACATATTGTTTACTTACAATTTTCACTAAGTGTTTAAGAGAGGGTCATTATCAAATCACTGAGGGTTTGGAGCAACAATGAATGTCACCTTCGTGAAGTCTTAGATGTTCTGAGAAAAGAGGAATTGTACGCAAAATTTTCAAAGTGTGAATTTTGGCTAAGGGAGGTACAATTTCTTGGCCATATAATTACCTATGAAGGAGTCAAAGTGGATCCAGCTAAGATAGAATCGATGATGAATTGGGAAACACCGAAGAACTCATCAGAGATACAGAGTCTCTTGGGTTTGCCGGGTTATTATTGACGGTTTATAAAGGATTTTTCCAAGATTGTCTCTTCCCTGACGGTTCTAGTCGAAAGAATGTAAAATTTGTATAGACTGAAAAGCAAGAGTCGGCCTTTAGGACTTTACAAAAGAAATTATGTGAAGCTCCTGTCCTTGCACTACCAGAAGGAACGGAAGATTTGGTTGTATATAGTGATACGTCAAAGATGGGTTTGGGGTGTGTATTGATGCAACGTGGAAAGGTGATTGCTTATGCATCAAGACAACTCAAGGAGCATGAAAAGAATTATCCTACCCATGATTTAGAACTGGCAGCAGTAGTGTTTGCTCTGAAGTTGTGGCGGCATTACTTGTATGGAACGAAGTGCACTCTTTTCACTGATCATAAAAGTTTGAAACACGTTTTTGATCAGAAAGAATTGAATATGAGGCAACGGCGTTGGTTAGAACTTCTTAAGGATTATGATTGTGAATTGCATTACCATCCTGGTAAAGCAAATGTAGTAGCTGATGCCTTGAGTAGGAAAGAATACAGTGGATGTTTAAAAGCGACCAACACCAGAATTGATGTGACGTCAAGTTTGATTGAAAAGATCAAAGTGGCACAAACAGAGGCTTTGTTAGAAGAAAATCTTAAAGATTAAGTAATAGTTAAGCAACATCTTCAACTGACTGAAGATAGTCACGAAATCAAATTTTTTCAAGGCCATATATGGGTGCCAAGGATTGGGGGAACCCGGGAGTTACTTCTTGAAGACGCCCACAAGTCTAAATATTCTATACATCCTGGGAGTACTAAGATGTATAGAGATTTGAAACTACACTATTGGTGGCCAACTATGAAGCTAGATGTGGCATAATGTGTAAAGAAATGTGTGACGTGTTCTTTGGTGAAGGCCGAACATCAACGACCTTATGGGAGTCTACAATCTTTGGAAATTCCTGAATGGAATTGGGACAAGATTACCATGGATTTTGTGACTAAGTTACCAAGGACGTTAAAGGGTAACGATACAATTTGGGTAATCGTGGATCGCTTAACTAAAAGTGCTCACTTCTTACCAGTGAAAGAAGCTTCACCAATAAATAAGCTAGCTAGGTTATATATTGATGAAGTAGTATCAAGACATGGTATACCAGTATCTATAGTTTCTGACCGTGCCAGACGATTTACTTCGAGATTTTGGCAGTCACTACAAGAAGAATTGGGTACAAAAGTGAATTTGAGCACAACATATCATCCACAAACGGACGGGCAAAGTGAAAGAACCATTCAGACTCTGGAATACATGCTAAGATCCTGTGTAATTGATTTTGGAGGTAACTGGGATACGCATTTACCCTTAGTGGAGTTTGCCTACAATAATAGTTACCATTCCAGTATTGGAAGGGCACCTTCCGAAGCCTTATATGGAAGAAAATGTAGGACTCCGGTATGTTGGTTAGAAGCTGGTGAAAAGCAATTTGTTGGTCCCAAAATTGTGCAACAAACGGCTGATAAGGTTAAGGAAATTCGGAGTCACATGAAGCGGCTCAAGATCGACAAAAGAGTTATGCCGATCAGAAAATGAGACCTAAAGAATTCCAAGTTGGGGAGCGGGTGATGCTAAAGGTATCACCGTGGAAGGGTATAATAAGATTTGGAGAGCGTGGAAAGCTAAGTCCTCGTTTTCTTGGGCCTTTCACCATAACCAAAAGACTGGGACTTCAAGCATATCAGTTAGACCTTCCACCTGAGTTGGAAGGAATTCATAATACCTTCCATGTTTGTTATCTTCGGAAATGCCTAGCCGAAGAAGAAAATGTTATACCACTTTCTGAAATAAAAGTGGATGAGAAAAGTCGTTGTGTTGAGTAACCTGAAGCAATTTTGGAAAGAACAACTAAGAAGTTAAGACATAAGGAAGTGTTGGTTCCCGTTTTGCTTAAACAAGATTATCAGATCTATTAGTTCAGGTTTAAGGTTTGATGCGGAAGCGTATTTAAAGAACTAACAGATAAGTTTGATAGATTTAGAACAAAATATAAATAAACAGTGAACAAAATATTTTATCTCAAAGTTTACTGAATATATATCAAGAACAGGTTTACGAACCGTGAGTAAGAAAAAGCTTTTAAAACAGATATGACTCTTAAGGTGAATAAGCTTTTTGTGTTCTTTTGTGTTATTTTTTGTGTGTAAGGAAGAACTCAACATGAGTCTTACTTATATACTACTCTAAAGGGGACCATAAAGCATATGCTACTATTCAAAAGGTACGTATGAATAGGTGAGAGGATGTTGTGAACAGTTGCAAGGATGGCATGAACAGTCAGACGTGCTGTATTGCATTTAATGCAGCAGACGTCTAATATGTACTAAGCCCTACTGAGTCCAATCAGAGTTTGACACGTCGACGTTGGACAGGGCATGCTACCATGCAAGTTGATGTACGAGTCCTGTAACAGTAGCAAGATATTATAAATATCTTCAAGTCTCAGTGAGGACCACAGAGGCTCTGTAATGAGTTACGGAGGTTCTGCGGTCTGGTCCTCTGTGGAGCAGTCTTCACCGGATTCCGAGTCTTTGGTCTTCTTTGTGCGTATGACAGAGCTTCTGTAGGAGGCCTCTGCTGCTTCTGTAGCTTCTTGACCTTGATTTCTCGGTAATGTCGGCAGAGCCTCTGTAAGAGGCTTTCTTCACTTAGCCTATTTTTCACTACTTCTAAATACTTCTATGATTAGGAAGATTGAAGCTAACAATCTCCCCCTAAGTAGTGAAAAATAAAAAATTTGAACTTGAGTTAAGTTTGGCTAAGTTTAGATAAGACAGAGGTTAAACAATACCTCAAAATTTCTTTCATTTAGAAATATGCCAGAGGCATTCTACATTTGAGTACAATGAAAGATAAACTTTAACTTTGTTTGCAGAGATTGGAGGTCTGAGAATCAGATTTTGGCATCTTTGAAATCGTTGTAGCTTCTGTTGTCTCTTTCGACTTTTCTGATCTCTATGTAGAATCTGATGCAGAGTTCTCTTAGGCGAATTGTTGCGTCAATCTCTCTCATGATAGTATCTGCAGCATCTTTATCCATTTTCTTTGAACCTCTGTATTTCACAAGGCTTGCTCTGAACTTGTTCAGAGTACTTGTTGCGTACTTCTGACAGTCCAGGCATACAAATAGTTTAGTTTCGCATTGAGGGTTTTGAAATACTAACCCAAACCGTGGTTCTGTGATGATTGAGTTAGGTACGGCGTCCGGTGGGCAGCGATCCTCTGGTGGTCGTAAATCCAGATGCTTGAGACCAAGATCCTTTCCCAGCTGGAAATCTATCATGCTGTAGAGCAGAAGCTTTTCCCTCATCGCTTTTCTCAACACTTGATAGGCTATGGTGTTTGCCTCTGTGTTGTAGTTGTCCTTTGTCCATTGCAGAAGGTCAGGTAGATCATATGGATTGATATTTCTTAAATCAGCATCAGCGAAGGTAGTTTCTGAATTGTCTTCTCTTCTGACTTTGTAAAGATTGTACCTGACCCTTGGATAGGTTCTTGTGAAGGAGAATTTGCAGAAGATTACCTTTTTGATCTTGTGGATTGAGAAGACATCTGCTTTGGTTCTTGGCTTTGTCCTTGTGAAGATGTTCTCAAATTCTTCTCTGATCCTTGGATCTGTCACATGATCTGTTGGATAATTTGTGTGAAAGGTTTGTTTATAGAGGTATTTGTATACCACTTCTTCCATTTCTTCATATGTTGGACCTGGTTGTGGTACTTGTCTTCTGAGACTCTCCATCTGTTGAACAACTTCTGCGGCTCTACCAGTTAGAGGAATGTCTGACAGAGGCTTCAATCCATGTGCCCAGTCAACTTCTTCAAGCTTTGGGGTTTGAAAAGCATCAAACGCACTCTTCATTAGTTTCTCTGTTGGCTTTGGCAATGTTTTCTTCTTAGGCTCTTCTGTCAGTATACCTTTGCCCTTATCTTTGGCTTTTGGCGGGGCAGAAACTGTTGCTTCTGTAAGTTTGGAGGTTGGCACTTCTGTTGGCTTGATGGGGGTTGCCTCTGTGGGTTTTGACATTTGTGATTTAGAGGACTTTTGTGGCGATGGTTCTGTTGGCTTGAGTTGCTCTGTAACCTCTGTTGGAGGTTGTTTGTTGACTTCTTCTGTGAGCTCAGTTTCTGTTGATGAAGTATTGACATCGAATCTTCTTGCCATTTTGAAAGCTAAAGTGAACCTGTGCCTTTCTTCTTCTCTCTGCGTCATACGATCACTCATTGTTGTGTGCATCCTTTTTAGAACGTCAGAAGCAGAGGTCGTTGCTCTTTTTGGTTTGGTGGCAATCGAATTTCTTCTCGGTATGGTTTGGGGTGTTTCCACAGAGGTGGGTGTTTTCTCTGTGGTTTGTTCATCTGTTTCTTCCAAAATGATTACCTCAGGGGCGGTTGTTGCCTCTGTGGTTTGCTGATCTGCTTCTGGAGTTTTGGTTTCGTCAGGAGATGATTCCACAGAGATGGGTGTTGTCTCTGTGGTCTTTTGGGTTTGTTGTTGGGTTTCTTCTGGAGGGGCTTGGTTGGTTGGTTCTGCTGCGATTGGTGGACTTTGTATTCCTCTACTCGTAGCTTTCTCTCTTAGATTCTCCCCCTCGGGATTATCTGATGGACCAGGTTGGTCATCATCAGAATCATCCTGACTTTTACCAGAAGTACCCTCTGCTCTGCAAGAAGTGTTGGGCTTCTTTGGTAATTCAGCTCCTGCTGCCATCAACTTTTCACAGACATCATCGCAGAGGCCAATCAATGTCGCAAGCTCTGCTTCTGTTTTGAAACGCATTCTGCCGACACTCTTTCTGAAATCCTTGACATAGTTGGCATTTGCAGTTGTGAAGGAGACAATGACTTATGTGACCTGGTTAATGACGTTCTGTCCGAGCTCTGTAAGCTGTACTCTGGTCATATAGTCTTTTGGTTGCATCATTGTCGTGTTGCGTATTGCCTCTTTTTGTACTTGTGATAGGGCATTCTGTAAGTCTGCAGGAGTGATGCCCTCTACTATGTTGGATTGCGTATTCATTTGTTCAAGGAAATCTTTGACAGAGTCCCTGAAAGCAGAAGTTGCAGTTGTTCCGAATTCCTGAGCTGCAGAAGTGGCTGTTGCTTTGGTAGTAGTTTCGGCAGAAGACTTCATCTCTGAGATGGCGGTTTTTACCTCTGTGGACAGATTGTCCATTTTGGTGTTCAGATTCAGGATAGCCGTAGATGTTGTCTCTGTAAAGGATTTGAAAGAGCTTTGCAACTCTTTCATTGTTTGGTTTACAGAGGTGACAAGGGTTTGGAACTCATCCCTTGATACTTGTGTTCCTTGTGTAACCTCTGGAGGAACACATTCGTCTCCAGAGTGAGTCCCTGTTCCTGGGACACCTTCGTTCACCCTTGTTTGTACGATGGGGGTGGAAGGATTTCCTTCTGATCCTCGAGAAGAAACCTGAGTTTCGATCTCTACAGAAGTTCTGTGAAGAACAGTGTCCAAATCCACTCCAGAGGTGGTTATTGGAATGTTCTTTTGTTGACTGGGAGACTTGTCTAGAGTCTCTTCGTCTCTGTGCTCACTACTTCTCTCTGAAAGAAGTTTTGGTCCTAATGTGTGCATGGCAGAGGAAACGAATTCCTCTGTAGGGTGTTCTAGGGTGATCTGGGGCGACTGATCACGAACAATAGGTGAGTCTCTTTGAGGAGACTCCCTAGGAATGGATTCCCCGGTTTCTGTGGGCACAAATGTTGAAAGAGTAACCTCTGGCTGGATGGGTTGGGTTAGGATCGAGCTGTGCTGCTCTTTTTCAATAACTCCTTCTGCAGCTAGACCTGCGGAGTTAGAAATGTGGGTTGCACTGGGAGTTGGTTTTGGTTGTGTGCCTCTATTTATCCAGGCATCTTTTCTTGCTTCTTCCTCTGTTAAGCATCCAAGCACTACTTCATTGTCTATCATTTCATCCTCTGTAGCTATTCTATGGCTTGGTGCTTCTTCCCTAGGTTCTGTTGAAGTTCCTTGCTCTGGTCGTAAGAAGTCATACATTTGATGAGATCCGAATAATCTCATGACATGTGGATGATAAAGACCCTTACGTATCCAGACAGCTTCTTCTTCATCTGAACCTGTCTCTAAGATCTCTATTTCTGTCTCTGTTGTTGCTAATCCCTCTTTTTGTACAACTTCGGCCCCTTTTTCTTTTTCTTCTTCCATCATATTCTTAGAAGCCTCTGTAATTTTACCTCTGTTCCACTCAGCTTCTGTTTGTTCTATTCTTCTGAAGCTGGGTTTGGACTTCTTCTGTGGACGTCCAATCCTTGAATGAAAGGGTTTGTAAAATAACAGGGGTGTCGGCTGGTTGATTTTTTGGTGTTGTGTCATCTTCTTGAAGATGTGTGTCAATGCCAGAAATGAAGAAATCTTGTTCTTCTGGAGAGTGGTGGTCGAGAGGTTGTGCCATCCACCCTGCTGTATTTAGGGTGTTGGCAATATCAGGGTTCTGTAAGAAGTCGTTCTGGTCTCCTTGGTGAGCAAATCTATCTGGAGATTGATAGGGTGATTGATACTTTTCTGTAGCCATTTCTTCTTCTGCAACTTCTTCTTCAGCAGTTTCCTCTTCTGCAATGGTAACCAACTTTGCAAGTGATTTACCATGCTTCTTTTTGGTTTTCCTCCTCTTAGGATTTGGTGCCCCTTCCTCTGTTGATTTCGATCTTTTCTTCTTCATTTTTGGGGAAGAGGGAGGAGCAGAGGAGCCAATTTCTGTGGCATGAGGAGGTGAAGGTTGATCTTCTGCAGCGCTTGTTGAGGTGCCTTCTGCAGTTTTCCTCTTCTTAGCTTTTGGAGTAGATGCAGAGGTTCTTGATGAAGACTTCTTTCCCATTAGTTCTGCACGTTTGGCTATAAAGCTGAGTTGAATAGCCATGTGCTTTGCTAACTTCTGATCCTTTTCTTCTTGAGTGGAAAGAGGTTTTGCTATCATTGTTCCTAGGGGGACACCTAAACGCGGGGGTGTCATAGGACTCGGTTTAGGAGTTCTATGATCGCGTATATACTCTTTCTTAAGGGATTTATTCGATGCGTAGCGCAGAAGCTTCTTTGACAGAGGTCTGCAGTGTGAGTAGCCATCAGTATGATCAGTGGGGGTATTCTTGTTCATCGGGAACTGTTTGGGAGTTGGTCCTTCCATTGGCCAGTTTTGGATTAGCAGTAGAGGTTCGAACAGTACTCCCAATATTCTTTGGAATTGCAGAGGTGGTAGAAAGTTGGGATCGTTCTCTTTGACCCTTCTCGAGTTGTTCTTTCTGTCGATGGTGTTTATAATCTCTTGCATCATTATGGTCGCATAATCTAGTGGAAGATCATAGTAAACCCCATACATGATGCTCAAGATTTGATGTGAGCTCTGGTCAATACTCCCTATTTTCCCTGTGAGGCATCTGTTAAGAATAGAGAACAAAGTGTTCCACAGAGGTGGTAATCTTCCTCTGCGAAAGTCATTTCTCTTCCGTAGTTGGGTGTTGTACCCAAGCATTTCTACGAAGCGACAGAGCTCTTCGTCTGTTGGTTGCTCTGCATAACTCTTCAATCCCAGAAGACCCCTTGTTGGTAGGTTGAATTCAAGTGAGAACATTGTTCTGTTGAACTTGATTTCAAGATGCTCAGATTTATCAGGTCTTGAAATGTACCCTTTGATAAGAGAATCGTCTTTATCAAATCGGCAGCTTTGCCAAAATTGGTTCAAATAACGGACTGGAATTTTGTTTGGGGTTCTTGAGAGTAGAGGGAAGAGGATGTGATTTTCCATTATGTTCAGAAGAATAGCATGGGCTTCGCCGAAAGCAGTGGGTGAGGGGACCAAATAGCAGTTGTTGGATTTGATAGGAAGTATGGTTTCGAAGTGATCTTTTGCTATGAAGTTTTGCAAGTGTGTCGTCGGAGCAAATTCTGCCGAGTCCCCGGAATCTTGTTGTTAAATAGCTCTTGCAAGGTTGGGGTTTTCTGAATGTTCAGAATGGGCAGGGGAGTGTTCCGGTGAGTTTGTCGGAGAGAGTTCTTGGGAGATAGCTTTAGAAGATGAAGCCATTTGATTTTAAGAACAAGGTTTTTGCAAGCTTTTGCAGGGTTTCGCCGGAGAAGAAGATAAGAGTTTGTAAAAGGTTTTATGAGAGGGTATTGCTTGGTTTTTATAGGAGGGTAAAACGGTAGTATTCGAAAGAGTAAAATATATGGCAATGGATTAAAATTTGGAATCCGTACTCGAGTTTGAGCGGCGGGTTCAACTTTCCAAATAAAAACGTTCCATGTACGCCCAATGAAAATGGGACACGTAGGCCTTGTCAGAATATGACAGGACGTCGTGCGCGGCCCATTAATGCTAGGCGCGTGAGGTTGTTTTTAGCCACATGAGTTTCACTCGTAGTAACAGTAACCGCTATTACCACATATAACAAAATGGCAGAACTTTTGTGTTTTACAGAAGCTCTGTGATTTTGAAAATCTTGAGTTTTAACCTCTTCTCATATATCTCATTGTTGTCATGACTCTGAAGGTTCTTCTTTGAACGAAAACGTTTGTAAAGACATTGGAGAGGATCAATAGGATTTTGTCAAGAAATTTTACTCACAGAGGTTTTGTAGCTCTGATGGAACTTGCAGAAGCTCTGTGAGAGCCAGCAGAAGCTCTATGAGAGAAAAATCTTATAACTTGAATTCTATTAACTTTCTGATCATCCAATTTTTTGATCTGTGTTAAGAGATGTTTTTCGCACATTATTGAAAGTTGGTGTCCGAGAAAACTATTTTGATAAACGTTTTGTTCGAGAAGGTCATGGTGTGTGTTGTCGGTTTCCGAGATAACATTCCAAAAGATCGACAGAGGGTTAATTTGTGATCACAGAGCATATTTCCTGCAGAACCTCTGTTGAGCTCAGCAGAAGCTCTATGACCTTAAATTTCTCCTATTTCGAATTTTGTTAAACTTTTTGAACTTTTGATTTTTGAAATGTTATTCATAGTATATTTAGGACATTTTTGACAATTCTTGTCCTAGAAAACTGTTTTCCAAAAACCTTTTGTGCGAGAGACATACCTTTTGGTTCTTCTGTTCTCGGCAGTTTTGTCTTACTTCTGTCGATGGAGAATTATCGACATTCTTCTTTGGCTTTTCTTTGAAAGATTTACCTCTGTAGATCATTTCAGGGTCCCTTTTGCTCCCCCTTGATCTAATCACTTCTGTAGATCAAGAATTTTCCTTTTGCTCCCCCTTGATTTATGCTTGGTTTAAAGAATGGTAAGATTTGTATTGAGCATAGATCATGTTTACCAGAGGTTCTGTAAGGGTTATCAGAAGATCTGAGCGGACCCACAGAGGCTCTGTAAACAAGAATTATTTTTGCATAAAAAATACATACAGAAATAAATTTATCAACGCAATAACTTTAAGTAATAATAGATATTTATACTTATTTACAGAAGATAAAGCTATACTTACAGAGGATTTTCACACCATGTTAATCATTCCTAACTTACCCACCAAGAAGTTGAATCTTTTCTCGTCTAATGCTTTGGTGAATAAGTCAGCGAGTTGATATTCTGTGGGCACGAAATGCATTTCGATTGTACCGTATTCAACATGATGTTTCAAGAAATGATACCTTATATCGATATGCTTGGTTTTTGAGTGTTGCACAGGGTTGGCAGAGATAGCAATGGCACTTTTGGAATCACAGAAGATGGGTATTTTGAATAGGATGTGGCCGTAGTCTTTTAGCTGAGTCTTCATCCATAGAACCTGAGAACAACAGCTAGCGGCAGCAACGTATTCAGCTTCTACAGTGGATGTGGAAACACAATTCTGCTTCTTGGAGGTCCAACTGACTAGTTTACCACCTAGGAATTGACAACTCCAAGAGGTACTCTTTTTGTCGAGCATGCATCCTCCATAGTCTGAATCTGTATAAGCTTTAAGACTAAAACCAGAGTTCTGTGGATACCAGAGACCAAGATTGTTGGTCCCCTTCAGGTATCTAAAGATTCTCTTTACAGCATCATAATGTGATTTCTTTGGATTAGCTTGATAACGTGCACAAAGACATGTGGCATGCATAATGTCATGTCTGCTTGCTGTTAAGTATAACAGAGATCCAATCATGCCTCTGTAGAGAGTACATTCTACAGAAATACCATTTGGATCTAAGAATAACTTATTTCCAGTGGCCATTGGAGTCTTCATTGCAGAGGTATCAGAGAGATTATATTTTAAAAGTATGTCAGAGACATATTTGGCTTGATTTATAAAAATTCCCTCTGAAGATTGTTTGACTTGAAGTCCGAGGAAGAATGTTAATTCTCCCATCATACTCATTTCAAACTCACTCTGCATGAGTTTTTCAAAAATTTTGCACTCTTCTGAATTTGTAGACCCAAAAATTATGTCATCTACGTATATTTGTACAAGCATTATCTCACTATTTTTGCGTTTATAGAATAAGGTAGTATCTGTTGTACCTCTGTTGTAGCCATTGACTAGAAGGAAGGTAGAAAGTCGTTCGTACCATGCTCTTGGAGCCTGTTTCGGTCCGTATAGAGCCTTTTCAAGGTAGTATACATGCCTTGGAAACTTTGAGCTTTCAAAACCTGGTGGTTGATTTACGTAAACCTCTTCTTGGATTTCACCGTTTAGAAAAGCTGATTTTACGTCCATCTGATAGACTTTAAAACCTCTGTGGGCTGCGAAGGCTAAGAATATTCTTATTGCTTCGAGCCGTGCGACAGGGGCAAAAGTCTCATCGTAGTCTATGCCTTCTTCGTGTCTATATCCTTTTGCTACTAATCTTGCTTTGTTTCTGACGACCACTCCATCTTCATCCTTCTTGTTTCTGTAGACCCATTTAGTCCCAATGGCCTGTTTCCCTCTTGGCAGAGGTACTAAAGTCCATACTCTGTTACGCTCAAATTGCAGAAGTTCTTCTTGCATGGCGTCTACCCAGTTTGGGTCATCTAGGGCTTCAGAAATCTTCTTTGGTTCTATAACACTAATAAAATTTGTAAAGAAACAAAAATTAGCAGTGGCAGACCTTGTTTTTACTGAGTCAGAAGGTTCTCCAATTATTTGGCTTGGAGGATGGCTTTTTGTCCACTGAGTTGTGCGTGGAAGATGATCATCAATGTCATCAAAACTTTCTTCAGAGGCTTCTTGTGTTTCTTCTTGTGTAGCCTCTGTTGTTCTTCGTGCCTTGGTAGTTGATTCTACCGTTTGTGGAATGATTGGTATGAGTGGTGGTGGAGTTTGTTCCTCTGAGGACGTATAGTCTTGGTCCTCGATCTCTTCTGTAATTGGTTCTTCTGTGGTTTGTGCAGCTTCTGTGGTCGTTTTTTCTTGATGTTTCATCTTCTGCACTTTCTTCTGCTTCGGCAATTGCATCTGTAGTATTTACAGAAGAAGATGAAGCATTATTTGGACCAGTTAGAGTCATACCTGTAGGATTTTGTCCGACAGAGGATGGTTCTTCAGAAACTCTGATGGTTCCGACAGAAGGATCAATGTCATTGTGGAACATCTCCAAAAATAGAAGATCCAAATCTTCTTTTGTTCTTGAGATGTCAGAGGATTTCCCTTTAATTCCGAGTTCTGAACTTATTTGCTCAGAAATCATTTGGAATGAATCATCAAAAGAAACATTGATGCTTTCTACAATCTTGTGAGACTTTGTAAGGAATGTTCTGTAGGCTTTGGAAGTGGCAGAGTATCCAATGAATTTGCCTTCATCTGCTTTTACATCAAACTTTCCTCTTGAATCTCTGTCGTTTAAGACAAAGCATTTGCATCCGAATACATGGAAAAATTTGATGTTTGGCCTCCTTTTGTTAAGCAATTCGTAAGGCGTCTTGAGGTGTCTTTTCACAACGGTTGATCGATTTTGAGTATAACACGCAGTAGAAATTGCTTCTGCCCAAAAGTTCATTGATAATCCGCATGCTGACATCATAGTTCTTGCGGCTTCCACAAGTGTTCGATTCTTTCTTTCGACAACACCGTTCTGTTGTGGAGTGCGAGCTGCAGAGAAGTTCTGTGATATTCCTTCTGTTGAAAGATAGGCTTCAATGACAGAGTTTTTAAATTCTGTGCCATTGTCACTTCTTAACTTCTGTATTCTGCAATCATGAAGAACTTGGATTCTTTTCATTAGATTTATCAATACATTTGGAACATATGATTTCTTTCTAACAAATTCAACCCATGTGAAACGTGAATACTCATCAATTAGGACAAGTATGTATTTCTTGCCACCTAGGCTCTGTATGGCAATGGGACCGCAGAGGTCGACATGAAGCATGTACAGTGGTCTAGTGCAAGACACGTCAGTTTTGCCTTTGTGGGAAGCCCTTCTGTGTTTTCCCATTTCACAGGCCGAACACAAATGATCCTTATTGAATTTAACATTTGGCAAACCTTTAACTAGATTGAGTTTTACTAGTTTATCCAAGGTGTGAAAGTTTAAGTGACAGAACTTGTTGTGCCATAACCACGCTTCTTCACTTTTGCAGGCTACTAGGCAAACTTTGTCCTTGGATTTTGAAGTAAAATTCATTAGGTATAGATCACCTCTTCTTTCAGCTCGCAGAAGTTCCATTCCTGTGTTTTCACTCTGTAGAGAGCAGAAAGTTCTTTTGAATAATACATCGAATCCTGTATCACAGAGTTGACTTACGCTTAGTAGGTTGTGTTTGAGGCCATTCACATATGCAACTTTGTATACAGAGACATTTTCTTTCTGTATGACTCCATAGCCTTTGATGTGTCCCTTCATGTTGTCTCCAAAGGTTACAGATCCACCATCGTGTGTTTCTTTGTATGTGGATAGTAATCTTCTGTTGCCAGTCATGTGCCTTGAGCATCCGGAGTCAAGATACCAAATTGGCACATGTTGCTTCTGTAAGACAATCGCAGAGATTTAGGTACCCATATCCACATGGGTCCAATATTGTTAGAATTTTTCAAGTTTGCCTTAGCATTCTTGAAATACATTTTATCTGGACTTGAGAAGTGTTTATTCAATTTAAACATAAGATCAAAACAATGACAGTATTGAATATGAGATGTGATTTGTTTGAACTTTTCATTGAATTTTTTGAACTGAGCCACAGAGACATTACACTCTTTCTTTACATTAGATTTCCTATTACAAGAAGATCTACGAATACTAGAATGTTGTTTGCAAAAGTCTTGTTTAGTTCCTGCCTTCTGTGACTCTCTTCTGTGGTGAACATCTTTCTTCACTGTCACAGAGGAAAAATATTTGTTAGCTTCAGGCCATTTTCCCTTTTGTTGCCAAGTGGGATTCTCTTTGATTTTCCTTAAAGGTTTTGAAAATTTTAAGCTTTTTGGATTTTCAGAGGCCTTTTTCAGATTTTCAAGCTCTGTAGAGGTTTTGACTTGTATACACATTTTGAGAAAATCTGGATGGATAGGTATCTCTGTGATTTTCTCTTTTGGAGAAATTGTTCTGTTAAGAACTTCAGAGGAGAATTTGACATCCTCTGTGTCACAGTGAATTATCCCTGATTTGAAATCAGTCTCTGAGTCGTCAGAGGATGAATCGTCCTCATATGCAGAGGTTGAGTCATTTCTTTCGACAGAGGCTGGATTTTCTGAGCATGTATCATACGAGCTTTCTTCCTCTGTAGAAAAACTTTCGTAGTTGGCAGAGGTTTCTAATGAGATCTCTTCAGCGAGTTTTTGATTTATAGAAGATGTACAGAGATTTTCTAAAATATTTGATTTCAAAACTTCCAAAATTTCTTTTTCAATAGATTCTTCAAGTTTTTCTTCTGAAAAGATGGGTTTAAACTCAGGAGCTTCTGCTGACAATTTCTTTTCAACATTTATCATACAGACAAAAGCGACCTGTGTTTGAGTCTCTGGTTTACCAAACTTAAAGATACCAATCTGATCTTGTGTTTTCAGATATTTCTTTGGTTTGATTTCTCTATTGATAGAGGTTGAAGATGATGAATCTGTGTTTTCAAACCACACATTGATCATCTTTGTATGTTTCCTCAAGTAAGGTTCTGCAGAGATTTTAACCCTTTTACTTACAGAGAGTAAGTTTGGAAAGTTTGGTTTGTTAGTTTTTCCCAAAACAAATAGAGAGGACAGAGGTTTTAGTCGTTTATTTTCAACTCCTAAGGTAATGTCACTGTACCCTATACCTCGTCTTGCTATTTGAGTGTTTACCTTTTCATACACCTTCTGTGCATCTTTATAGTTTTTAATTAAAACTTCTCTTCTTAAAAGATCTTGCCAAAGTACCTCTCTTTCCTTTTGAAAGTATTCTTTGAGAGCTCTTATGTCTGTAGTTTCACTTCTTGAAACTGAAAGTTCTTTTGTTTTGATTTTTAAAGCATAGGTTAAATCAGAAATTTGCCTTTTTAAAGGATCTATATTTTTGCTCCAATATTTTTCGACTTTTCCTTTTTCTTCAAAGATTTTGGCTTTTTCTTGAGTGAGAAGCCTTACTTCTCTCTCATTAAAGGTCAGCTTTTTCTGAATGCTTTCAATTATATCTTTCAGTTCAATGTTAAGTTTAAATAAATCATCATCTACAGAATTAGTACTTGAGGTAGAGTTTGAAATGGATACCTCATTGTCAGTGCCGGAGTCAACTTCTGCCATGCCACAGAACAGGGCATTTGTGGGAAATTCATCATCAGAGGTAGAGTCTGACTCGAAGTCTTCTTTGTTTGCCTCAGAATGCCCTTTGTTCGCCATTAGGGATTTTTGTGCGTAATACCCGGCCTTCTTTTTGTAAAAAGCTGAGTCCTTCTGTGGGTGATTTGGTCTACTTCTGCATTCTTTTGCGAAATGACCTGGCTTGCCGCAGTTGAAACAACCTTGGGAGATGTTTCCAGTTCGGTCGTCAGACTTCTGTAGGTCTCCACCTTTCTCTGTTCGGCATTCGTTTGCGTAATGACCGGGTTTACCACATTTGTAGCATTCTTATGTGTGGCCTATCTTGTCATCTGATCTATGTCGATCATTTCCTCTGTAGCTTCTGTCGCTCGACCTCTGTAGGTCATCATTTCTGTAGTCTGACCTCTGTCGGTCACTTGATTCTTCTCTTCTTCCATCATCTCTTCTACTAGAAATCCTTTGGTTATTTCTAAACTCTCTTGTCAATAGAGCCATTGATTTAGCTAATGACGCAAGAGTTATCTCTTCCTCTATCAGCTCGTCTTCTTCGCTATCAACCATTACCATCTTCTTTTTCTCCTTCTTTTTCTCCTCTGTAGATCTCTCATTTCTTGGTCTGTCTGCAGCCTCTGTAGATTTACTAAAGAATGCGTATGGCACAATGGTTAGTGTTTTAGCTTGAGCTATTTGAGGCTCTTGTGCAGCAAGTGTTCCATAGAGATCAGAGAGTGTCCAGGAGTCTAGATCTTGATTTGTTTGTAAAGACATAGACAACTGAAGCCACTCATCGTTCAGGCTCTTTAGAAACATGACGTTATTTTCTTCCGTGGTTCTGTGAATACCAGACTTTTTGCATTTGTTTATGAGAGAGTTGAACCGGTCGTATGTTGTTTGCAGAGATTCTGTTGCAGAGGCTCTGAAAGCATGATATTCATTTATGTATTGTGCCCTTCGGTTCTTCTGAGTTTTAGCACCCCCTTCCAACTGTCTTTCTAATTCTTTCCAGAGATCGTGCGCTGTTTCGCATGCATCTAAGGATTGAAAAAGTTCGTTGGGGATTGCCATGATCAATATTCTCTTTGTTTTCTGTGCAACTTCATCTTCTGCCTTATCTTCATTTGACCATTCTTCTCTTGGCTTAGGTTTTTGATGTTCAGGGATTTCAGCAGATTCAGCAGTAGCTGGTACACGTGGCATAGTTATCATCGGAACTGGAGGAGGATTGTAAAGATATTGTTTGAGAGTTTTTTCAGTACCCTCAAAGAAATGAACCATTCTTATCTTCCATTGAGGATACTCATCTCTAAGAAGAGTAGGAGGTTTGGTTAGTGAGCCAGCAGTGAAAAGTTATTTGTATTTGTCATTTTGAGGAGAGGATAATCTGATGGAGGATTTCTAAGTATGAAGATCTGGAAGGTTTTCTGGGTACGGCTAATATTTAGAAATATGGTGATGAAGAGAGAAAATAATCTATCAAATAAAAGTTGTAAAACGAGGATCACTTGATATTGAAAATCAAGCTTTGCTCTGATACCAATTGTTGGTTCCCGTTTTGCTTAAACAAGATTATCAGATCTATTAGTTCAGGTTTAAGGTTTGATGCGGAAGCGTATTTAAAGAACTAACAGATAAGTTTGATAGATTTAGAACAAAATATAAATAAACAGTGAACAAAATATTATATCTCAAAGTTTACTGAATATATATCAAGAACAGGTTTATCAACCGTGAGTAAGAAAAAGCTTTTAAAACAGATATGACTCTTAAGGTGAATAAGCTTTTTGTGTTCTTTTGTGTTATTTTTTGTGTGTAAGGAAGAACTCAACATGAGTCTTCCTTATATACTACTCTAAAGGGGACCATAAAGCATATGCTACTATTCAAAAGGTACGTATGAATAGTTGAGAGGATGTTGTGAACAGTTGCAAGGATGGCATGAACAGTCAGACGTGCTGTATTGCATTTAATGCAGCAGACGTCTAATATGTACTAAGCCCTACTGAGTCCAATCAGAGTTTGACACGTCGACGTTGGACAGGGCATGCTACCATGCAAGTCGATGTACGAGTCCTGTAACAGTAGCAAGATATTATAAATATCTTCAAGTCTCAGTGAGGACCACGGAGGCTCTGTAATGAGTTACAGAGGTTCTGCGGTCTGGTCCTCTGTGGAGCAGTCTTCACCGGATTCCGAGTCTTTGGTCTTCTTTGTGCGTATGACAGAGCTTCTGTAGGAGGCCTCTGCTGCTTCTGTAGCTTCTTGACCTTGATTTCTCGGTAATGTCGGCAGAGCCTCTGTAAGAGGCTTTCTTCACTTAGCCTATTTTTCACTACTTCTAAATACTTCTATGATTAGGAAGATTGAAGCTAACAGGAAGTGATCATGGTTAAAGTACAATGGAAACATCATAGAGGTGCTAACGTGACGTGGGAAGCTGAAGAGGATATGAAGAATAGATATCCTCATTTATTTACCTAAATTTTGATTTCGGGGATGAAATCATTTTCAAGTTGGGGAGATTTGTAACACCTCGAATTTCCATAATCAAAGTATGTTATTAAGAATGTTAATTTGAAAGTTATGTTATATTTTGATGTTGAAGGGTCAAAAGTGTAATTGGCCAAAGTCTGTAAGTAAATTGTGAATTACAAAACTCTGGGTTATTTTTACCTTTTACGCGCATATTACTCTCTCAAGCAAGATATATTTCTTAAGGCATTTGTGTTCTCGGATTTTATTTGCAACCTAAGACCAAGTTCTTCATCCTTTCAACACAAACATGTTCATTTCTACTTATTTTAATCCTCTTACTGTAACACCTCGAATTTCTATGATCAAAGTATATGTTATTATGAAGAATGTTAATTTGAAAGTTATGTTATATTTTGATGTTGAAGGGTCAAGTGTAATTGGCCAAAGTCTTTAAGTAAAGTGTGAATTGCAAAACTCTGGGGTTAGTTGTGTCAATTGGTGATAGTTGGATCTATTTAAATGGAGAGGCGGTGGAAATTGAGATTATTTCAATTTCCATTTCCTGAGAAGTCGGTTTCCATCAGAAAGAAAGAAAGAAAGATCGAAGTCTTGATTGTTCAGTGAGTTTTAGCTGTTTCTTGATTCAACCTCAAATCGATTCAATTTGGTGTTTGAACTTGATTATTAATTTAGTATCTGGTAAATAGGATTGAAGTTTGAGTTTGGTGAATCAAATCCCATATTGTGTCGAGTTGCAGGTGAGTTCATCTACTTGTTTTGCTTTAATAAAATTTATCTGTGAAATGAAATGGCTTATTAAGCTTACTGATATCTTTAAGAAATGGATACTAAACGATTGTGGAAATTCTGGGTAGAAATCAATTGAAACAGATTAGAAATTGGATGAGTCCGGAAGATGAATTTCTCAGATTAGTCCGGACCTGATTTTCAGGATAATTCCGGATACGTTTTCCGGATACCCTTCCGGATTTAGTTTACCGGATATGATTCCGGATAGTTCTGGATTTCGGATGAATTCCGGATTGATTTACTGGATACGGTATCCGGATGGTTCCGGACTCTAAGTTCGGATACTTTTTTGGATGTTACTGGATTGTTTAGGATTTCGGATGTTTCCGGATATGTTTTCTGGATTTGATTCCGGATTAGTTTACCGAACAAGTTTCCTGGATATTTTCTGTACAAGGTTGGTGTTCTCCGATTATGAAACATATCTAGATTTTTTTAACAGTACGAACATATTTATAACTCAACTGTGAGTATGATACTATTTGATATGCGTTTTGACTTGGTACGCATACATGCTAGGAAGTGTAATGGATCCATAGGCACTAGCATTATTTGATAAACGTGAAATAGACAAGGTATAATTGTTATTTATGGGAAATGAGGAATAGGCAAGGTATAATTGTTATTCCCTTTTCGTATTGTGACGTGAAAATGTGAAATAGGCGAGGTATAATTGCTATTTCCATTTTCTATTGGGAGATGAGAAATAGGCGAGATATAATTGTTATTTTTACTTCCAATCCAAGAAATAGGCATGGTTTAATTGTAATTTCTTGGATATGAGTTGTAATCTATAATCATTAGTGATTCGTAGTGTCGCTCTTAAACATGAAACTATGACGTACTTAGGGTTTGTCATATTCATGGAATCAGGAATGATTTCCCGTCATCGAAAGATGTTATATGTAAGACATGAAGGTTTACGAAAGGAAGGTTTGCGAAAAGATTCTTTTATATGCTTTGTACACAAATTGGTTTTCAAAGCTTATAAAGGTTTTGATTTTGAAAATTAGATGTTCTCACTAGGCGCAAGCCTAATGTTTCCAAATTAAATTTTCTTACCAGGTACTAGCTCGGGAAAGAATACAAGGGGATGAGTGAAGAGGGGTACAGACTTATGCTTTTGGAAATGCAGTGGAGAAGTTTGTGTCGTTAAAGATATTTTGGAGATATAGTAGACAACCTTATAATCTAATTTTGTTGATTATGGATTAGATTAGTTGGTTGTTCACAATAGATCTTTGTAATTATTGAATCTTGTCACTAATTCTCTAGTTGTAAATGAAAGTTTAGAAGGTGTTGTAGTAAACTCTGATAAAGTTTAAGGTTTAAATTTATTGTGATTTTAGGATGTTTCACTTACACTTGTTTTTTATCAAAATCTTTTGTTTATAAAGATCAAAACAAACGTTTGTCTTACAAGAAATCGTATTCTTCATGATTTCTTGAACAAAACTTGAAACATAGTTTTTCTTAAAGTTTAAAACTACAATCTTAAACTTTCTTCTTCGTTCGTTTTTCCAGAATCTTTTCCTTAAAGGGAAACTAGAAAACAGTTTTTCTACCTAGTTTTGGTCTTTACAAAACTGGAAAACAACTTTTTGGTATATTTTCTAATAAAGGAAACTGAAGAAAACCCTAAAAACTCTTATTTTGGAACTCTTTCCCAACTAAGAATGTTCTTCTTCCTTCCGTTTTTTTAACTCTTGATTATCAGAAATAGCCTCTAGCTGCATCTGCACCCAAAACTGCTACCATGAAGAAGTCAAAGAACATGGTTGGTGAGCTGAACCAGATCATCTTCGCTTCAAACAACCACCTTGGTCATTTGGATTTTCCAAAGAAGAAACCATGCCACCACCTCTCTGAAGCAGTCTCATTCCTGAAAAACTCTCCCATATACACTGCCATCACCATTGCCCCTCCTGCACACCGAAACTTACTCCAACAGTTTTGGTATACCACTGAGAAAACCATTTAGACTACTCGTTCTGGCAAAGAAGTCACTGTGATCAGTTTCCAAAACGAATTTGGCCAAGGCTTCATCACTACCAACGGCATCCGTACCATCCTGAACCTTCATGTTGATCCCTTCGACCCGCTCCCTGAAGATAACATTGAGCTCATCGCTTTCCTTGATCTCATGAAGTATGCATGGGACAAGAAGAACCGTACTAATGAAGATGACAAGTGCCTGACAAGGATACTCAAGGCAAAAATGTCTGTTGAGTTAAAATTTATCTTTGCTCATGTGATCTCTTGCATGACTGCAAAGTTTGGCTCAACTGATCAAGCCAGCCACACTCAGCTCAACATGGGGTACTCGCTGCCGATCGGGCAAACGATTGATTATGCCCGCATAATTTTTGACGACCTAATGGCCAAGGTCGAGAAGCCTGACAGGGATTTGAAGGTCCCTTACGTTCGTTTCGTCTCTGCCCTTCTCCAACTCTTCCTGAAGGAGAAATACCCAAAGCTGGGAGATTACAAGCTCCCTCAGCTTGGAGTAAAAATCCTCGACTTCCATTCAATCGAAGGTGAGGTACGTATTTATACTCTTCTCTCTCTTCTCTCTACTTCTTCAACTTCGGTGGCGAATTCATCGGTCAAACCCACCGCTGAGACCCAAGCCACCACCACCAAATCCTCAAAGAAGAGGAAACCATCTGAAACACCCCTTGGCACCCATAAGTCCAAGAAGTCTTCAAAGGAGAAGTCCCATCCTTCTTAAGGTTTCAATTCAGCGATCGCCTCTTCATAGGCATCGATTAAAAAATTCGTGGTACGCTCCACCACACCTGAACCCGTCTCACCAACCACTTCAGCACCTCAGCACGCTGAAGCTTCTCTGGCATCGTCACCAACATTGTCAGTGCCTCAAAGCACTGACAAAGTTTTCTCGGCAGCGCCAGTGCCTCTCCTGCAAGCACAAGTTTCTCAGTCGCTGCCTCCTCTCCTCCCGACTTGACCGTTACACATGCACTAGCGAGCTCTCTCACTGACATAAAATATGTGCTGCTCTCCGATCTCATGAAGCGCAACTCAACAGGACCTGAAGGTCTCTCTATTCCTTCCTTGGCGAATGACATGGAATATTATACGGGAAGTAGAGACTTTGACACTTTCTCCAACCCTTCAAGTATCTTAACCAATCCCAATTCTTCTTCTTAACCCCCTTCCTCTTTTGAGCTTTCCTTTGCTCAAAATTTCTTTTCTTTTACAGGTCCTAACTTGGGCACCATCATGTTGATCCAAACCCTTAGTGATTTGATAATATGTATTAGAGTTTCACTATCGCTGATAAGTACTATGTCTTTACAGTACCGCTGATAGGAAACTCATGTTCTTAGATTAAACGTTCAGCGAAACTTTTCATCAATAAAATGTTGAGTCTATTCAATCTTGTTGGTGATCGCTGATAGTTTTAGTTGTTTACTTATGATCCCTGAAGACAAGTTTCACGTCATCTATGTTCTACGCTGAAGTCGAAGATCAAGCCTAAGAACCAGCGACACGTCTACTAATGAACTGATGCGGATATCAGCGAAGCCAAGATTTGTCCACTCAACGTGAAGTTACAAGTAGAAGACTTCAGCGAACGTTGAACTTTATCACTCGCTGATAAAGATATATTCAGTGAACGCTGATCATGAAGTCTTCCTCTACAAGTTACTTTTGTCTTACCTCCCTTGCACGCCTCCGTACGATAATGTCAGAAAGGACATCCCTTTTGTCCAGGATCATACTACCAACTCTGATTCTACACTGTACATCATGCAGCTACTAAGGTTGTCTACAAACATCAAACCATGCAACCAATCAGCTGCTGCCACGTGTAAAGTTGTACTGCTACGCATTTAAAGCATGCAGTATATAAGAAAAACTCTACTTCAGAAATGAAGTGCTCGGCCATCTTCTTCTTTCTTACTCTGTGTTAGAATATTATTAGTAATATTCTTATCTCCTTATCTTTCTTAATTCTAGTGCAAGAAACTTATTGTTTCTCATAACTTGTTTAGATTAGGTTTAATCCTTAATCTTGTTCCGCAACAAGTTGTAAATTGTTTGTTAAATATCAATAAACAATTTAGAAAAGTAAAATTTGTGTGTTTGTATTCAACCCCCCCCCCCCCTTCTACAAACTTGTATAACCCTTTCGGGACCAACAAGTGGAATCAGAGCGGATTGTTTAAACTCATAAACAAGATCTTGCTTATACTAATCTTCTCTCTTCCTTGCTATTTCTCATAATGGCTACCAACACAAACACAAACTATATCGACAATGGTTCTTTTGCAAAACCCCCTAGATTTTCCAGAGATAACTTTAATCTATGGAAAAATAGGATGATTCTCTTCTTAGAAGGTGTAGACCCTACTATGCCATATTACATCGAAAATGGTCCATATGTTCCTGTTAGAATTGATCTTGAAGTTCCAGGCACTGAAAATAGAGCTGCCATTCCTGAAAGATTGGTTCCCAAGGAAATTAATATGTGGACTGATGAAGATAAGAAGAAAGTGGCTATCGACACCAAAGCCAGATCCATCCTCTCCATGGCTCTTCCTGACGAAGTCTACCATTCCGTCATGAACCTGAAAACCTCCAAAGCCATGTGGGACACAATCTGTGTTCAGTATGAAGGTACGTCTGAAGTCCAGGTCTCAAGAAAGATCAACCTGGTAAGACAGTACGAAAGCATCATAATGAAACTCTCTCTGAAGTTCACCAACACTTTATCTGCTTAATAATTGATCTAAAGACTGTTGGTAAGGAATATTCTAACTTTGAAGTTCTGACAAAGTTCCTAGAATGTTTACCAGAAAGCTGGGACAGTTATTCAGTGTGTCTCAAGCTATCTAAGGATCTAAAATCTATGACTCTTTCTACCTTATATGGCACTATGCTCAATCATGAGCAATCGAGTCATCTTAAGAAGAATCTTGTAAAAGATTCCAAAAGCACAACTGTTGTTTTACTCTCAGAGTCACCCTCCACTCAGCGATCTTCTATCACTATCACTGAGTTGGAAACTAACTCTGAATGCTCATCAGATCCTGACTCTTCAGATCTTGATGAATCTATGGCTCTCCTATCTAATAAGTTCAGGAGATTCGCCAAAAAGAAAAATTTCAGAAAGAACAAACCTCTCGCACTCACTGACAAGCCTAGATCATCAACCCATGTTGATAGGCTACTGCTACCAGCTTTAACTGTGAGAAAGTAGGACACTTTGCTAGTAAATGCAGGTCGAAGAAAGTCTCTAAACCCTCAGCTTTCTCCAAGAAATCCTCTAACCCCAGGGCTAGAGATGACAAGTATCAAAAGCTGAAAGAAAAGTATGCAAAGCTGAAAGGCTTTAAGAAGAAAGGCAAAGGCTTGATGGCTGACTTTGATTAGGCTGCTTCTGAGGAAGAAGAATCATCTGACTCTGAAGATGATGATGAGGCCAATCTCTGTCTCATGGCCAAAATCGAAGATGAGGGAGGAAACTCTAACATTCCCTCTACTTCAACCTATGCTACTAAGGTATCAGCTTCTTTCTTTACCAATATTTCAGATATTGATGAAGCTGATAGTCTTCGTAAAATCGATCTCCTGACTATGAGTTTATATGATGCCATGAATGGCAAAACTGTTGTTGAAAATCAAAACCTTGATCGTGCTGAACAGCTTAAAAAATGTCACCTTCAAATAGAAAAGCTTTCAAAAATTGAAAAAGATTTCAAAGATCGGGTTCATATAAATCAGCTAGTCAAAATCGAACGAGAAGAAGCTATCACTGCATTGAAAGCTGAAAAAGCTACTGTTGAAGGATGGTGTAAATCCTCAACAACGATCACTGAGATAATTAAGTCTCAGATTCCTCTGAGTGACAAACGTGGTCTTGGTTACAAAGCTGACGCTGAAGAACCAACCACAGATCATTCCATGCTTAAGTTTGGAGTGTTCGTGTCCTCTATTCCTGACACTTCCTCATCTCAGTGTTCCTCTTCTAAAACTCCCATCCCTGAGGAAAAACCTACCTTAATTTCTACAGATAAAGGTAAGGAAAAAGTTTTAAATCAAAAACCTCAGAAGGGTACCTTTGTACCTAAGCTGAATGCTTCTAAAGCTTCAGTAACTTATCCCTTTAATTCTAAGAATAAGGTCCCTGGATTTTATGAGCGACCCACTCCTAGAATCAAAGTGTATATTATTGGTAAGAAATCCGAAGAACTGATTGTTCCTCCCATTTCCAATGCCAAAGGTATACTTGGTGCTGGCCCTGTTCATTTAAAATTAAAGGGTAAGCATGCAAATGGTCCTAAAGCTACTTTTAGCTATAGGAAAGGTTATCATTGTGGACTTACCGATCACATTGCTAGTAAGTGCCCCACAGCCACCAAAGCTGAAAAGTTAGCTAAGGTGAAGATTAATGCCCCCAAGGCAAAGAAGACCACTGAGGTTAAGAAATTAACCAAAGTGAAGAATAACTCCAAAGCTGAATCTTCAAATGCTGCGAAGAATGCTGAACCTTCCACTTCTTCTACCACCACTGACAAATGTGGACCCATGGTTAAATGGGTGCGCAAGTCAAACTAATCTTCCTTTGTTTGCAGGTTCGGAAGGGTATCTGGTATCTCGATAGCGGATGCTCTAGACACATGACTGGAAAGAAAAACATGCTCACTGAATATAAGGAAGAGAAAGGTCCCTCTGTGACTTTCGGTGGAAACGGAAAAGGCTATACCCGAGGGTTTGGTGTACTCTCTAATGGTACAACAACCTTTGGAAGAGTTGCATATGTTGAAGGACTAAAGCATAATCTTCTAAGCATAACTCAGTTGTGTGACAAGGATAACAAAGTCATTTTCACTAAGGAATCCTGCTTTGTCACTGACAAAAAGGATAAGATAGCTCTCAGCGGTTATCGTATGGAAAATGTTTACGTTATAAACATGGACTCTACTACCACTGAGAAATCCTGTTTCTTCTTAAAAGCCTCATTTGATGTCAACTGGCTATGGCAGAAGAGGCTCTCCCATCTCAACTTCAAGACACTGAATACTCTTTCTTCTAAAGAGTTGGTTACAGGTCTACCTCAACACTCATACGCCAATGAGTCCTTATGTTCAGCGTGTGAGAAAGGGAAACAAACTAAAGCTAGTTTCAAATCTAAGCAAGTTTCCTCAGTGTCATCTCCTCTACAACTTATCCATATGGATTTGTTTGGCCCTGTTAACAAACAATCCATCGCTGGAAAGAAATATACATTGGTCATAGTTGATGAATTCTCTCGCTATACCTGGGTAATGTTTCTCCGTTCTAACAGTGACACCCCTGAAGAACTCATCACCTTTGTTAGGAAAATGGAAGTCCTGAACAACATGACCGTTCGCTCAATAAGGAGTGATCATGGGACTGAATTCAAAAACAGTTCTCTTGATTCCTTCTTTGAAAGCAAGGGTATTTCTCACAACTTTTCCTCAGTGAGAGCACCGCAACAAAATGGAGTCGCTGAAAGAAGAAATCGAACTTTCATTGAAGCTGCACGTTCATTGCTCAGCGATTCTCATCTACCTACTCAGTTTTGGGCAGAAGCTGTCAACACTGCTTGTTTTACTCAAAACAGGTCGCTAATAGTCAAAAGATTCAAGAAAACAGCCTATGAACTCTTCCATGGGAGAAAGCCTTCAATTAGCTTTCTTCACATCTTTGGATGTCAGTGTTTTATACTGAACAACAAAGATGCCCTTGGAAAGTTTGATCCTAAGGCTGGTGATGGAATCTTTCTTGGATACTCCTAAGTCTCCAAAGACTTCAGAGTCTTCAATCGTAGAAGACAAGCCGTTGAAGAAACTATCCATGTCACTTTTGACGAATCCCGTTCAGCGAACTCTAGACCTTCTGCTGATACTGAAGAACTGAATCAATGGATGTTTTCTCATCTTGGTGATTCAGAAGATGCTCCCACTCCATCTCATACTCATCCCACTGAAGATGATGGTCCTACTATCATCCCAAGCATGCAGACTAGTGAAGCTGATTCCTCATGGGTCTCAGCTGTTCCCCTAAACATTATGCCTGTTTATGAACCTTCTATCTCAGATATACCATCTACTTATCAGCAATCAGTGAATGAAATAACATCTGCACCTCTTCCTCTCTTGGCTGACATACCAGAAGTTGCTGAAGCCTCATCTTCAGCCCCTCCAGTTCAGGTTGAGTCAGCAACTCATGCTCCGGCTCAGCGATGGACTATCAATCACCCTATTGAACAAATTCTTGGTGATCCAAACTCTGGTGTTCAGACTCGATGAAGTGCAGGTAACATTTGTTTATTTGTTAACTTTATTTCTCTAATTGAACCAAAGAAAACAGATGATGCCCTCCAAGATCCAAATTGGGTCAACGCTATGCAAGAAGAGCTGACTGAATTCGAAAGAAATAAAGTTTGGAAGCTTGTTCCTCGT
Organism: Saussurea involucrata; assembly: GCA_033807775.1. Lineage (NCBI taxonomy): Eukaryota > Viridiplantae > Streptophyta > Magnoliopsida > Asterales > Asteraceae > Saussurea > Saussurea involucrata. The sequence continues at coordinate 79,681,985 of CM066327.1, forward strand.
CCATCCGACAAGTCAGTAATAGGCACTAAATGGGTCTATCGAAACAAGTTGGATGAACATGGAACTGTAACCCGCAACAAGGCTCGTCTTGTTGCTCAGGGATACAGACAAGAGGAAGGTATAGATTACGATGAAACCTTTGCTCCAGTGGCAAGACTATAAGCCATTCGTCTATTCTTAGCCTACGCTGTACACAAAGACTTCAAGGTTTATCAAATGGATGTCAAGTCAGCGTTCCTAAATGGAAAGCTGAATGAAAAAGTCTACGTGGAACAACCCCCAGGATTCTCAGATCCTAAGCATCCAAGTTATGTTTATAAACTGGATAAGGAAATCTATGGCTTAAAGCAAGCTCCTCGTGCATGGTATGACACTCTATCTACTTATCTCCACATTGAAAAATTTGAGCGAGGTAAAATCGATAAAACTCTATTTTTCAGGAAAGTAAAAGGTCATATTATTCTTGTTCAAATATATGTCGATGATATTATATTTGGTTCCACTAACCCTGACCTTTGTACTCGTTTCTCTGAAAGGATGAAAGTCGAGTATAAAATGAGTATGATGGGTGAGCTAACATATTTCCTAGGTCTTCAAATCAAACAAAATGAAAAAGGAACTTTCATTAATCAGGGAAAGTATGTTAAAGATATGTTGAAGAAATTTGATTTAACTCAGAGTTCAGCTATGAAAACCCCTATGGCACCACCGATGACACTAAATAAGGATCCTTCTGGAAAACCTGTTAATGTCACGATGTACCGTGGGATGATCGGCTCTCTTCTGTATCTTACAGCTAGCCGACCTGATATAATGTACGCAACTTGTTTGTGTGCACGGTATCAAGCTGAACATAAGGAATCTCATTGGATCGCTGTAAAGCGAATTTTTTGTTACCTTAAGGGTACTCCTAACCTAGGTCTTTGGTATCCCAAAGACTCAGGGTTTGATCTAATCGCCTATTCAGATAGTGATTTTGCAGGTTGAAAATTGTCAGCTCCTGGGTGGAAAGTTGATGAGTTGGACAAGTAAAAAGCAAAACTCAGTGTCTACCTCAACCGCTGAAGCTGAATATGTAGCTGCTGGAAGCTGTTGTTCTCAGGTCTTATGGATGAGAAATCAACTACTGGACTATGACCTTCAGCTCTCAAAGATTCCAATCTATTGCGACAGCACAAGTGCCATCGCTATAGCCAATAATCCAGTGCTACACTCAAAGACCAAACACATCGAAATCAGGTATCATTTTATCAGAGATCATGTGATAAATGGTGATATAGAACTTCATTTTATCCCAACTGACTTTCAGTTAGCTGATCTATTCACCAAACCTCTTGATGAGACAAGATTCAACTTTCTCATCAGCGAGCTTGGTATGCTGAACTTAGAAGAGTAAAATCTTCAGCGGTTCACATTTGATCAGTGATAAAAATGAACTTGTATAACCCATACCTATCACCTACTCTCTGAACAAAATTGATTCGCTGATATCAAGGTAGGTTCTCGCTTACTCGCTGACGTTCGCCTATGAATGCAAGATTTCAAAACAAATTGCATCGCTGAATATCTATTCCTTTCAGCGATACTTTTGAAATTTCTAAATCTAACACTGATATTTCTATTCAGTGCTTCATGTTTTCAAAATGTCCCTGAACTTTCAAAAACCTCAGAGACATCCTAAAATATGAAAGGACGTTTGTGACGTCATCACAACGAATAATCCATGGCACGTTTTCTCTGACACGTTCGCCCGTTTTGACTTCCTTGTCCAATCAAAATCAAGGGACGTGTCCGTGTCATCATGAAAAACTTTCCCGCTCATAGTTTTTCTCTCTCTACTCTCACTATATAAACCCTTTGCGTTTATATTTTTACCTTTTACGCGAAATTTATCTCTCTCAAAGCAAGAACGCTCTGTTGCATTTTGGACTCTTCGTTTCCAGAAATTGTTCATCTTCGTCTTCAACAATCAAGGTTCATATTCTTGTTATTTACCTTTTATTAACTTGTTTCTGATCTTATTATTGGTTTTAACAGATCAAACAAATGAACTCTCTTAAAATGAAATCATTTTTTTCATGATTTTATGAACACAACTGTTGATCCAAACCCTCAGTGATTTGATAATGACCCTCTCTTTAACACTTAGTGAAAATTGTAAGTAAACAATAAGTATTTTAGAGTTTCACTATCGCTGATAAGTACTAAGACTTTACAGTACCGCTGATAGGAACTCTCGCTCTTTAGATTAGACATTCAGCGAACACTGTTCATCCAGTAGCTCCGAGCCTGTTCAGTCTCTGTGATGATCGCTAATAGTTTAGTTGTTTACTTATGATTCCTGAAGAGAAGTTTCACATCAACAAAGGTTCTACGCTGAAGTCGAAGATTAAGCGCAAGAACCAGCGATAAATCTACTAATGAACTGATGCGGATATCAGCGAAGTCACAGAATTGTCCATTCAACGTGAAGTATCAAGTAGAAGACTTCAACAATCGCTGAGGTTTATCATTCGCTGATAAAGTACTGATTCAACGAAAGCTGATCATGAAGTCTCCTTACAAAGTACTATTGTCTTACCTCCCTTGCACGTCTCCGTACGAAATGTCAGAACGGACCTCCCTTCTGTCTAGAATCGTACAACAAACTCTGATACTACACTGTGCACCATGCGGCTACTAAGGTTGTCTACAAAGGTCAAAACATGCAACCACTCAGCTGCTGCCACGTGTAAAGTAACACTGCTATGCATTAAATGCATGCAGTATATAAGAAGAACCCTACTTCAGAAATGAAGTGCTCGGGCCATCTTCTTCTTCCTTACTACTATGTGTTAGGTTATTATTCGTAATTTCCTTATCTCCTTTATGTCTTTATTCTAGTGCAAGAAACTTAGTGTTCTTAACTTGTTTAGATTAGGTTAATCCTTAATCTTGTTCCGCAACAAGTTGTAAATTGTTTTGATTTATCAATAAACAATTTAGAAAGTAAAAATCGTGTGTTTGTATTCAACCCCCTCCCCCCTTCTACAAACTTGTATAACCCTTCGGGACCAACAAGTGGTATCAGAGCAGATTTGTTTAATCTCATAAACAAGATCTTATCTATACTAATCTCTTCTTCCTTGCTATTTCTTAAAATGACTACCAACACAAACACAAACTACATTGACAACGGTTCTCTTGCAAAACCCCCTAGATTCTCCAGAGATAACTTTAATCTGTGGAAAAATAGGATGATTCTCTTCTTAGAAGGTGTAGACCCAACTATACCTTATTACATCGAAAATGGTCCATATATTCCTATAAGAATTGATCCTGAAGTTCCAGCCGCTGAGAATAGAGTTGCTATTCCAGAAAGGTTGGTTCCCAAGGAAATTCATATGTGGACTGATGAAGATAAGAAGAAAGTGGCTCTCGGCACTAAAGCCAGATCCATTCTTTCCATGGCTCTTCCTGACGAAGTCTACCATTCCGTCATGAACCTGAAGATCTCCAAAGCCATGTGGGACACAATCTGTGTTCAGTATGAAGGTACTTCTGAAGTCCAGGACTCACGTAAGATCAACCTGGTAAGACAGTACGAAAGCTTCATTTGTGGTAAGAATGAATCTCTCTCTGAAGTACACCAACGTTTTAACTGCTTAATAATAGATCTAAAAACCGTTGGTAAGGAATATCCTAACTTTGAAGTACTGACAAAGTTCTTAGAATGTTTATGTGAAAGCTAGGAAAGTTATTCAATGTGTCTCAAACTACCCAAGGATCTAAAATCAATGACTCTTTCTACCTTATATGGCACGATGCTTAATCATGAGCAATCGAGTCATCTTAAGAAGAATCTTGTAAAAGATTCCAAAAGCACCCCTGTTGCTTTACTCTCAGAGTTACATTCCACTCAGCGATCTACTATCACTGTCACTGAGTTGAAAACTAACTCTGAACGTTCATCAGATTCTGACACTTCAGATGATGATGAAACTCTGGCATTCCTGGCTAATAAGTTCAGGAGATTTGCTAGAAAGAGTAATTTCAGAAAGAACAAACCTCTTGCTATTACTGACAAGCCAAGATCATCAACCCATGTTGATAAGGCTACTGCTACTTGCTACAACTGTGAAAAGATAGGACATTTTGCTAGCGAGTGCAGGTCAAAGAAAGTCTCTAGATCCTCAGCTTTTCCCAAGAAAAACATTACTCCCAGGACTAGAGATGAAAAATACAAAAAGCTAAAAGAAAGGTATTCAAAGCTGAAAACCTTTAAGAAGAAAGGCAAAGGCCTGATGGCTGACTATGATTGGGCTGCCTCTGACGAAGAAGAATCATCTGACTCTAAAGATGATGATGAAGCCAATCTATGTCTCATGGCCAAACTTGAAGATGAGGAAGAACATTCTGACATTCCCTCTACTTCAACCTCTGCTACTAAGGTATCACATTCCTTATTTACCAATATTTTAAATATTGATGAAAATCAAAACCATGATCTCGTTGAACAGCTTAAAAATTGTCACCTTCAAATAGAAAAGCTTTCTAAAATTGAAGAAGATTTTAAAGATCAAGTTCATTTAAATCAGCTGAAAAAGCTACTGTTGATGGATGGTATAACTCCTCAACAAAGATCACTGAGATAATTAAGTCTCAGATTCCCCTGAGTGATAAACGTGGTCTTGGTTACAAAGCTGATACTCTAGAACAAACCACTGACCGTTTCATGCTTATGTTTGGAATGTTCGTATCCTCAATCCCTGACACTTTCTCATCTCAGTGTTCCTCTTCAAAACCTCCCATCCCTGAGGAAATCTCTACCTTAACTTCGAAAGGCAAAGAGAAAATTATTTATCCAAAACCTACCTCAGTCTCTAAAGACAAAGGAAAAGGAATTGCTTTTAACCAAAAACCTCAGAAGGGTACTTGGGTACCTAAGCTGAATGCTTCTAAAGCGTCAGTGACTTATGCCTCTACTTCTAAGAACAAGATCCCTGGATTTATTCGGCGATCTACTCCTAGTCTTAAAGTGGATATAACTGGTAGGAAATCTGAAGAACTGAAAGTTCCTCTCATTTCCAATGCCAAAGGTATACTTTGTGCTAGCCCTGCTCATTTAAAACTAACGGCTAAGCATGCAAATGGTCCTAGAACTACTTTTAGTTATAGGAAATGTTATCACTGTGGACTTACAAATCATATTGCTAGTAAGTGCCCTACAGCCACCAAAGCTAAAAAAATAGCTAAGGTGAAGATTATTGCTCCCAAGGCAAAGAAGACCACTGAGGTTAAGAAATTAACCAAAGTGAAGACTGATAAAGCTGAATCTTCAAATGTTGTGAAGAATGCTGAACCTTCCATTCCATCTACCTCCACTGACAAGTGTGTACACATGATGAAATGGGTGCCCAAGTCAAAATAATCTTCCTTTGTTTGCAGGTTAAGAAGGGTATCTGGTATCTCGATAGCGGATGCTCTAGACACATAACTGGTAAGAAGAACCTGCTCACTGAGTATAAGGAAGAGAAGGGTCCCTCTGTAACTTTCGGTGGAAACGGAAAAGGACATACCTGAGGGTTTGGTGTACTCTCTAATGGTACAACAACCTTCAGAAGAGTCGCATATGTTGAAGGGCTGAAGCATAATCTTCTAAGCATCAGTCAGCTTTGCGACATGGATAACAAAGTAATCTTTACTAAGGAATCCTACTTTGTCTCTGACAAAAAGGAGAAGATAGCTCTCAGCGGTTATCGTTTGGAAAATGTTTACGTTATAAACATGGACTCAACAACCACTGAGAACTCCTGTTTTTCTCAAAAGCCTCATCTGATGCCAACTGGTTATGGCATAAGAGGCTCCCCCATCTCAACTTCAAGACACTGAACACTCTTTCTTCTAAAGAGTTAGTCACTGGTCTACCTCAACACTCATACGCCAAGGTGTCCTTATGTTCAGCGTGTGAGAAAGGGAAGCAGACCAAAGCAAGCTTTAAATCAAAGCAAGTCTCCTCAGTGTTGTCTCCTCTACAACTTCCAGAAGTTGCTGAAGCCTCATCTTCAGCTCCTCCAGTTCAAGTTGAGTCAACGACTCATACTCCGGCTCAGCGATGGACTGTCAATCACCCTATTGGTCAAATTCTTGGTGATCCAAACGCTGGTGTTCAGACTCGTCGAAGTGCATGAAATATTTGTTATTTGTTAACTTTATTTCTCTGATTGAACCAAAGAAAATAGATGATGCCCTCAAAGATCCAAACTGGGTCAGCGCTATGCAAGAAGAGCTGACAGAATTTGAAAGAAACAAAGTTTGGAATCTTGTTCGAAGACCAACTGAAAAGATAGTGATAGGCACTAAATGGGTCTATCGAAACAAGTTGGAAGAACATGGAACTGTAACCCGCAACAAGGCTCGTCTTGTTGCTCAGGGATACAGACAAGAGGAAGGTATAGACTACGATGAAACTTTTGCTCCAGTAGCAAGACTAGAATCTATTCGTCTATTCTTAGCCTATGTTGTACACAAAGACTTCAAAGTTTATCAAATGGATGTTAAGTCAGCGTTTCTTAATGGAAACCTGAATAAAGAAGTATATGTGGAACAACCTCCAGGATTCTCAGATCCTAAGCATCCAGGTTGTGTTTATAAACTGGATAAGGCACTTTATGGCTTAAAGCAAGCTCCCCGTGCATGGTATGACACTCTCTCTACTTATCTCCATATTGAACAATTTAAGCGTGGTTAAATCGATAAGACTCTATTCTTCAGGAAAGTAAAAGGTCATATTATTCTTGTTCAGATATATGTTGATGACATTATATTTGGTTCTACTAACCCTGACCTTTGTACTCGTTTCGCTGATAGAATGAAAGCAGAGTATAAAATGAGTATGATGGGTGAGCTAACATATTTCCTTGGTCTTCAGATAAAACAAAATGAAAAGGGAACTTTCATTAATCAGGGAAAGTATGTTAAAATATGCTGAAGAAATTTGATTTAATTCAGAGTTCAGCTATGAAAACCCCTATGGCACCGCCGCTGACACTAAAAAGGATTCTTCTGGAATACCTGTTAATGTCACGACATAACGTGGGATGATCGGCTCTCTTTTGTATCTTACAGCTAGCCGACCTGATATTATGAACGCAACCTGTTTGTGTGCACGATATCAAGCTGAACCTAAGGAATCTCATATGATCGCTGTAAAGCGAATCTTTCGTTACCTTAAGGGAACTCCGAACCTAGGTCTTTGGTATCCCAAAGATTCAGGGTTTGATCCAATCGCCTATTCAGATAGTGATTTTGCAGGTTGCACAAATTGGATAGGAAAAGCACCACAGGAGGCTGTCAGCTCCTGGGCGGAAAGCTGGTGAGTTGGACAAGTAAAAAGCAAAACTCAGTATCCACCTCCACCGCTGAAGCTGAGTATGTAGCCGCTGGAAGCTGTTGTTCTCAGGTCTTGTGGATGAGAAATCAACTACTGGACTATGACCTTCAGCTCTCGAAAATTCCAATCTATTGCGACAGCACTAGTGCCATCGCTATAACCAACAATCCAGTACTACACTCAAAGACCAAACATATCGAAATCAGGTATCATTTTATCAGAGATCATGTGATGAATGGTGATATAGAACTTCATTTTATCCCAACTGATTTTCAGTTAGCTGATCTTTTCACCAAACCTCTTGATGAGACAAGATTCAACTTTCTCATCAGCGAGCTTGGAATGCTGAACTTTGAAGAGTAAAATCTTCAGTGGTTCACATTTGATCAGCGACCGGATAAAACCAACTTATATAACCCATTCTATCATCTTCTCTCTGAACAATGTTGATTCACTGATATCTAGGTATGTTCTCTCTTTACTCGCTGACGTTCGCAAATGAATGCAAGATTTCAAAAACAAATTGCATCGCTGAATATCTCTTCCTTCAGTGATACTTTGAAATTTTTAAAACTAACACTGATATTTCTATTCAGTGCTTCATGTTTTCAAAATGTCCGTGAGTTTTCAAAAACCTCAGAGACATCCTAAAAATATGAAAGGACGTTTATGACGTCATCCTAACAGATAAACCCTGGCACGTTCTTTTTCTGACACACGTTTGCACGTTTCGTTTTCCATCCAATCAAATGCAAACACGTGTCCGTGTCATCATGAAAATCTTTTCCCGCTCAAGATTTACTCTTTCTACTCTCTCTATATAAACTATTTCGGGTTTATATTGTTCCTTTACGCGAACATCTTCTTCTCTAGGCAAGAAATTACCGTTGCATTTTGAACTCGAGTTTTTTTTCCAGAAAACTGTTCATCTCCTTCTTCGACAACAAGGTTAATATTCTTGTTATTTACCTGTTTCTAACTTGTTTTAGATCTCTTCATTGTTTTACAAGATCAGACAAAAGAACTTTTTAAAAAATGAAATCATTTTCTTTCATGATTTTATAAACACAACCTTCATGGTTGTTCTTCAAGTTTAAAACTTAAAATCTTAAACTTGTTATTCATATGTTTTTCCAGAATCCTTATCTTTAAAGGAAACTGGAAAATAAGACATTCACTAGTTCTTGTCTCTTTTAGTCAAAACTAGATAACCCTAATCTTCATTAAGACATTTTTTGTCTGAATGAAATGGACAAAATTCGACAACATCTTATTGGAAATTCTTTCCACATTAAGACATTGTTCTTTATCTCTTCTTCATGTTTATATATGCTAAACAGAAATGGCATCCTCTATTGCTGCTCCTACCGCTGAGAAATCGCCTGTTGCTGAGAAACTGACTCTTCCCAAAGCTCCTCAGGTCAAGTTCACGCTTGAGGAAGTAAATTTTTCAAAATCAAACAACCTCTATGCGCTTTTCAACTTTCCTCCACGAAAGCAAGTCAGGCATCTGGATGATGCTGTGAATTTTCTCCAACCCTGTTGCTTATTCAAAGCCTTAACCTTCGTACCCCCTGCCCATAAATTCCTTCTATCTCAGTTCTGGTATACTGCCAGACGAGCTCAGGTTCCTTCAACCAAAGACCCTAAGAAACTCCTTGATGTCATTCTCTGTGACACCAAATTTGGCACAACCAAAATCAACCCTGCCATTATCAGGCGTGCACTCAGCTTACCCACTGCCACCAAAGAAAAACCCTTTGTCCCTCTCCTAAACCACAAAAACCATGCTGATAGGGAAGCTATCACTGCATTCTTTGATGCAATGGGTTACGCATGGGACACCAGGAGGGACAAGCAGATTGAGAAGAAACTGACCCTGATCAAGAAGTCCAAAATGCCCAGCGAAATGAACTTCATCTTCGCTCACTTGATAAGCTGCATGACAGCGACGTTCGGCTCCTCTGATCAAGCTGCTCAACCTCAGCAAGCAATGGGCTATGCATTGCTGAAAGGTCTCCATGATGACTGGGCCTCAGTCATCTATGACGACCTTGCATTCAGAGTTGATATGGCTGATAGACCGTCATGAGTTCCATATCCCCGATTCATCAGTGCCATCTTTCAACTTGGCCTTGAGGACAAATACCCAAAAGAGGGTGATCTGAGACTCTCTCAGGTTGGCCCTAAGGTGCTCGACTTCAAACCTCTGCAAAACGAGGTATGTCTTACTACTCTCTTATCTCTTCTTAATCCTCATTCTTCTACTTCTGCGGCTACTTCAGCGGAAATCCCCACCGCTGATACCCAAGATGCACCCTCCACTCCTCGAAAAAGGAAACAATCATCTTCCCAACTTGATTCCAAAAGGATCAAGAAAACAAGGAGCAACCCTCCAAGCATTCACATGCTGAAGACTCCACAGCTCACTTTGAAGAGCTGATGGATAGTTCCGTGGTACGCTCTGCCACAGCTGATCAAGCCACCCCTTCAATTCCGACCTCAGCGTCTCTAAACACTGAGGTTATAAACTTGGAACTGAACCCACCTCCTTCAGCCTCTCTACAGACTGGAGTGATTGTCAGCGAATCCAACGCTGAACCTCGCACCCAACCAATCTTCTCATCCTTCACTCCTTCCACTCTTTCTTTGGACACTCCACCAATTTTCCCAACATTCTCAGGGACACCCGTCATCGTTCATGATTCAGCTGCTGATACTCTACATGCGATGATGGAGACAAACTTAGGATCTGCAGGCACCTCCATGCACCAAGGCTCTCTCGACGACGACATGGAACACTTCTCAGGTTTACGAGGTTTCGACAACTTCGCAAACCCACCTGCAGGTATACACATAACTCAACCAACTCTTCTCTCAAAACCCCAAACTTCTGAGCTTTCCTCTGTTACTAAGTTAATAACTATTTCAGGTGCTAATTTGGGGGATATCAACACCTCCCTGAAGGCCCTGGAAACAAAGGTGGAATCTTACAACACCACTCTCTCCACAAACTCTTCAGCGGTTACAGACGCTGGAGATAACCTTAAAAAGTTGACCGAGGTCGTTGATGAAAAAACCTCCAAAGCTGATATGGAGAAGGTGGATGGCAGTATAGGAACTTTTGCTACCACTCTCGCTGAAACTTCCACAAACATCAACAATCTCAACCTCACCAACACCACCCTGGCAACAAACTTCACCACTCTGTCCAATGAACTCACATCATTGAAGACAGAGGTTGGTACTCTTAAGGGTGAGGTCACCATGGTCAAAGATCTCCTTCAGCAAATACTCAATCGCCTGAATGCCCCAAAGTCTCACTTTACTCATGCCGATCGAGATGATCTCCAAAAGATCAGTCCTACTATTTCTGGCCTAGAAGCAAGAATAGTTGTGATTGAAACTTTCATGGGACTTACTGGCCTGGAAGGCAGTAATCCTATGACTGCTGCTGCTGATCAATCTATTTCCTCCCCCACTCATAATGTGGAAGAGGGGGAGAAGAAAGCTGAAGATCTTCCCCATAATTCGGAGGGGGAGAAAAATGAAACTGCTGCTGCTACTTCTACTTCACAACCTCAGGGAGTTGAAAACCCTGAGGGAACCGAGAAACCTCCCTTTGTATCTGAGGGGGAGCAACTCGAAGAGCAACACAAGGAAGATGTTGCTGATGTGACTGAACCTTACGCTGATGAGGTCGAGTCTGAAGAAGAAGAAGCTGAAGACGAAGAACCCATCGATATTGATGATGAAGAACCATCATCATCCCCTAAAGATAATGATGATGATGATGATGATGACTTCTTCGTTGAGCCCAAGAAGGTCCCTGTGAAAGGGATTTCAATAAATGAACCTTCAGGGGAGACGACCAAGACAAAGCCTGCAGCGTCTGAAGCTGACAAAGGCAAAAACAAAGGCCTCGCTGCAGAAGGCAATCTGGCTATCCTTCAGATTAAGCCAGCTTGTCAGGTACAATATCTTCTCTTCCCTTATACTGCATCTCTCCTCTATCCCTTCTCAATCTCAGTTCTCCTCTCCATAAAACCTCTATACACTTAAACCCCATTCTTTTCTCATCGATATCTTCTAGCTCAGTTCTGGTATACTGCCAGAAGAGCTCAGGTGCCCTCAACCAAAGACCCAAATAAAATGGTTGATGTCATTCTCTGTGATACCAAACATGGAACTTCCAAAATCACCCCGTTTCATATCAGGCGTGCTATAAACCTTCCAGGCAGTACCAAAGAAAACCGATTTGTCCCTCTGCCAAACCACAAAAACCCTGCTGATAAGGAAACCCTAATTGCATTCTTTGATGCAATGAATTATTCTTGGGACACATGGAGAGACAAACTCCCTGAGAAGAAACTAACCGCCATCAAGAAGTCAAAGATGCCCAGCGAGATGAACTTCATCTTCGCTCATTTGATTAGCTGCCTGACAGCAAAAGTTGGGTCAACTGACCAAGCATCCCAACCTCAACAGGCCATGGGATATGCACTGCTGAAGGGCCTTAACATTGATTGGGCATCAATCATCTACAACGATCTGGCGTTTAGGGTGGACATGGCTGACAGACCAACATGTGTTCCATATCCAAGGTTTGTCAGTGCTCTCTTTCTACACGAACTTGGGAATGAATACCCAAAGGTGGGCGACCTGAGACTCTCTCGCGTTGGCCCTAAGGTGCTTGACTTCAAAGCCCTGCCAAATGAGGTACGTCTTACTACTCTCTTATCTATTCTCAATCCTCCTTCTTCTACTTCTGCGGCTACCTCAGCGGTAATCCCCACCGCTGATACCCAGGCTGCAAACTCCACTCCTAAGAAAAGGAAACACTCTACTACCTCACTTGATTCTAAAAGGATCAAGAAAACCAAGGAGCAACCCCCAAGCCTTTCCAGGCTGAAGACCTAGCGTCTGACTCTCAACAGACTATGCTAGATGATTTTGTGGTACGCTCTGCCACAGCTGATCAAGCCACCCCTTCCATCCTAACTTCAGCGTCTCTAAACGCTGAGGTTCTTAACTTGGAACAGAACCCCACTCCTTCAGACCTTATAAGGACTGAAGAAGTATTTCTCAGTGGACCCAATGCTAAATCTGGCACCACAACCCTATTCTCAACTCTCACTCCTCCCACCGTTTCTTTGGTCACTCCATCTATTCCTCCTTTCTCTACAACGAAGGTCATTCATCTGAGTGACTCATCTGCTGAGGAAATAAGGCGGATGCAGGATTTAAATAAAGGACCTGTGGAAACTTCCCAGCGTAAAGGTACACTGGAAGACGATTTTGAAACGTTAACAGGTCATCGAGATATCGAGGACTTCAACAACCATCCCGTAGGTATACACATAACTCCAAACACTCCTCTCTCAAAACCCCAAACTTCTGAGCTTTCCTTTGTTCATAAGTTCTCAACTTTTTCAGGTCCTAATTTGGGAGATATCAACACCTCCCTGAAAGGCTTGGAAACGAAGGTGGAATCTCTCACCACCACTCTTACTGCCAACTCTTCAGCGGTTACAGACGCTGGAGATGCTCTCAAGAAGCTGACCACCGAGGTCCAAGGCAAAGCCTCCAGTGCTGATCTGGAGAAGGTGGATGGTAGCATTGGTCAATTTGCTACCACCCTCGCTGAAAACTCCACCACCAACATCACTCTCTCCACCAACTTTACGGCCCTGTCCAATGAGGTCTTTAGTCTTCTCCCCCTCTTCCACACTCCTGCTATATCTGGCCTGGAAGACAGATTAGGTAGGATCGAAACCTGTGTTGGGATCTCTGTCCTGGAATACAGGGACCCAATGCACACTGATGATACTGTTGCTGCTGCTGAAAATATTATTTCCTCCCCCATCCATCATGTGGAAGAGGGGGAGAAGATTGAAGACCTTCCCCATAATGCTGAGGGGGAGGATAAAAATCTTGAAGACCTTCCCCGTAACTTTGAGGGGGAGGGTATTGATTCCGATGCTGCTGCTACAACCAAGAAACCTCAGGGAGTTGAAAACCCTGAGGGAACCGAGAACACTCCCTCTGAATTTGAGGGGGAGCAACTCGATGAGCATCTCGAAACTGATGCTGATGTCACCGTACCTTATGCTGACGAGGAAGAATCTGAAGCTGAGGAAGAAGAAGAAGAAGAAGAAAATGAAGACCTCGACCTTGAGGACGACGAACCATCATCATCTCCTAAACATAATGATGATGACGATGATGATGATGACTTCTTCTTCGTTCAGCCCAAGAAGGTCCCTGCTCAAAAAGGTATTTCGATAAACGAACCATCAGGGGAGGGGACTAAGACAAAGCCTGCAGCGTCTGAAGTTGACAAAGGCAAGAACAAAGGTGTTTCATCTGAAGACAATTTGGCTATTCTCTTCAGCAAGCCAGTTTGTCAGGTACAATATCTTCTCTTTCCTTACACTGCATCCCTCCTCTATCCCTTCTCAACCTCAATTCTCTTCTCCATAAAATCTCTATACACTTAAACCCCCATTCTTTTCTCTATCTCCTTCTTCCCAAATGATCATACTTAAACGATCGTTGTGTTTCAGCTAGTCCTCTCCCCTGCTTGAGGATCCAGTCGAAGTTCCTCCTGCTGCAACTTCAATAATCCCAGCCACAAGAGCTGAAGAAATAGTCCCAGTCTTAGACCTTGCTGAGACTGATGAACAAGAAGAAGAACTGCTCTCTCACAAAAACAGACCTTCCTTGGCTCCTCAAAAGCTAAGTGAAGAGGATCAGAAAAAAGAGAAGCAATTATCAAAAAGCTTGAAGATCAGCGAATCATCCTCCCTTGTTCCAAAGTCATCCCTGACCCTACTAAGTTCAGACTGACAAAGAAATAATTCGCTGATCACCTTAGAGCTGAAAGACTACTCGTCGATCGAAGGGAAGCTGAAGAAAAAGATAAGGCCTACGCCATCCAACTTGTTCAACAATCGGTGAAAGACCCTGATCTAAAGAAGACACCCATCGAAGTTCAACGCCAATTATGGGAAGACGCCCAGAAGATCATCGAAGAAAAGACTAAGGTATTTGATTCTACCTTGGAATGGTGCAAAGAAAGACTGCACTATCGATCTCGGGCTGCCAGAATCAACAAGGTGAATATCAGGGGAAGAAAAACCATAGGCGTTCCTGTCGTTGAAGTTAACCTATTCAGAGAAAATGGTACCAAGGAAACCATTTATGCTGCTACGATCAAGAAGTACGGTCTCTCTGAATGGTTGGAGATGCGAATAGCCATTCAGCGATCTCGCTCAAAACATAAAAGCCATGTCGAGAAAATCATAAATTCTCAGATCGACTTGGTTTCATCTGCTGTGGATATTCCTCCTCCTCCCACAAATCCAACTCAACAAAGAAGGGCCTCTGCAAAGAAAAAAGAAAATATCTTCAGACTCAGGTCCTCCTATCCGGAACGAAACAGGTATTGGTTTCTCACGCGATGAAGTACTCGGTCCTGAACCTGACCTTTCAGCGCTTGACACCTCCCTGCCCCCTGGTGAACGCTTCATCCCTGGAAACGTCCTAAGCGAACCTTATGGTATCTTCTTTCATGACTATCATGGACGAGAACACTTTCAACGCATCTCAGAGCTTCCCATCACTCCTATCGAACAGCTGAGGGATCTCATCTATTGGTGTGAATTCAGAAGAGATCTTCTCGGACAATACATGAAGCCCCTGATCTTTACTGAAGCACAGAATAGACGAAATCTTGGTGAAACGGTCCCTAACTGGATGATTCCCCCTTCAAGAACCCTTGATGAACTTCTCGTTAAGGAAGAACCTTTTTAGCTGATAGGATTTCCTTGTAATTCCTCTATCTTTATCAGCTTGTATCTTTTGTACTTGTAAACATATTTGTTGTACTTGTAATTTTTCCACTTCCCTCTGTAACCCGTACGAAGTTTAAAGAAAAATTTCAGCGAATGTACTTTACTCCATCAGTACTCAAAAGATCCCAGAAAACAGTAAAAGGGACAAATATTTTAGGAGTTCTTTTTATCCTTATGTTTTCATATTTAGCAATTTTCTTTTGTTGCTAAGTCAATATCAAATAGGGGGAGATTGTTGATCCAAACCCTCAGTGATTTGATAATGACTCTTTTAGAAACACTTAGTGAAAATTGTAAGTAGAAAATATGTATTAGAGTTTCACTATCGCTGATAAGTACTATGTCTTTACAGTACCGCTGATAGGAAACTCATGTTCTTAGATTAAACGTTCAGCGAAACTGTTCATCAATAAAATGTTGAGTCTGTTCAGTCTTGTTGGTGATTGCTGATAGTTTTAGTTGTTTACTTATGATCCCTGAAGACAAGTTTCACGTCATCTATGTTCTACGCTGAAGTCGAAGATCAAGCTCAAGAACCAGCGACAAGTCTACTAATTAACTGATGCGGATATCAGTGAAGCCAAGATTTGTCCACTCAACGTGAAGTTACAAGTAGAAGACTTCAGCGAACGCTGAACTTTATCACTCGCTGATAAAGATCTATTCAGTGAACGCTAATCATGAAGTCTTCCTCTACAAGTTACTTTTGTCTTACCTCCCTTGTACGCCTCCGTATGATAATGTCAGAAAGGACATCCCTTTTGTCCAGGATCATACTATCAACTCTAATTCTACACTGTACATCATGCAGCTACTAAGGTTGTCTACAAAGGTCAAACCATGCAACCAATCAGCTGCTGCCACGTGTAAAGTTGTACTGCTACGCATTTAAAGCATGCAATATATAAGAAGAACTCTACTTCAGAAATGAAGTGCTCGGTCATCTTCTTCTTTCTTACTCTGTGTTAGAATATTATTAGTAATATTCTTATCTCCTTATCTTTCTTAATTCTAGTGCAAGAAACATAGTGTTTCTCATAACTTGTTTAGATTAGGTTTAATCCTTAATCTTGTTCCGCAACAAGTTGTAAATTGTTTGTTAAATATCAATAAACAATTTAGAAAAGTAAAATCTGTGTGTTTGTATTCAACCCCCCCCTTCTACAAACTTGTATAACCCTTTCAGGACCAACACATCACTACATACCTCAAGGATGTTAGTGATAAAGTGGACTCGCTCTCCACCAACCTCACCAACAACACCGCCGCAGTGAACACAGTCGGTGACACGCTAAAGACCATCTCCACCACTCTTGCCAGCAAGGCCGACAATGCTGCAGTTTCAAAGATGCAAGAGGATGTGAAGACCCTACACACTGACGTCTTCCACCACTCCTCCTCCATTAAAAACCTCTCCTCCTCCGTTGCAACTCTCAGCAGCGACGTGGGGTCTCTTAAAGGAGAGATGGAAGCGTTGAAGATTGAAGTCTCTGAGCTTAGGGGCCAGGTCAACAACCTGTCCACCAAGGTAAATACTTCCAACTCTTTACTTGGGCAAATCCTAGACCGCCTAAATGCTCCAACAGTCCATGTCTCCTACTTCACAGCGGATGACCGAGCGAAGTTGGGAATGGCAGCGGATTTCATTCTTCAGGCCACCTCTGCCATCTCTGGCCTAGAAGACAGACTTGGTAAGCTTGAGGTTTCTAAGGCGTCAGTATCAGCTGACCCTAGCCTAGAAGACAGGGTCCCTAATACCTTTCCTGACGCTGTCGCTGCACATGCTCCTCCTCCCTTCCCCCGTGTTGATGAAGAGGGGGAGAAGAACAATGAAGACCTTCCCCAACACGTTAAGGGGGAGAAGACCAACGACCCTTCTCTTGTTGAGGAGAGGGAACCGCTGAAGATCCCTCTCATTCTAAGGGGGAGAAAGAAGAATAAAAGGAACCCACTCCTCCCTCCTCCCCTTTCTTCACTGAAACTATTGATATTCCCTCTGAATAAGAGGATGAAGAGGAAGAAGAAGAGGAGATGGAGATTTCTGAATAGGAACCCTCATCACACCCTGATGGCAAGGATGACGATAATGATGATGAGTTTGACTGTTCGTTTCAGTCTGCTACCATCAGGGTCCCTGAACCTAAGGGGGCCGTATTCAGCTAGTCCTCTCCCCTGCTTGAGGATACCGCTGAAACTCCTCAACAACAACAACAACCGCTACAAATAATCCCAGCTGCCTTAGCTGAAGAATCTCCAATAATCCCAGTCTCAGTGAATGAGACCGATGATCAAGAAGAAGAAGAAGAAGAAGAGCTGCTCTTGCACTCAAACAAACCCTCTCGACTACCTCAATGGTCAGGGGATGACTTTCAAAGAAAAGCAACGATGATTCAACCCCTAGAGAATCAGAGACTAAAGATCATCCCTCTAGCCAGCCTTGCTTTCTTGTCACCTGAAGAAATCGATGAAGCCATCAGGGCTGAAAAACTTCTTGTTGAAAAACAGAAGTCAGAATAAAGATAAAGAGTTCTCTCTTCAAATTTCTCAGAGTTCTGTGGTCGATAAGAAGCTGAAACGTTTCCCTCTGAGGGTGCAAGAAGAATTGCTCAAGGAGATTGGTACGAAGTCTCAACTGAAGAAGCAAACCGTAAGCGACATAACAATGACATGGTGCAAGAAGAAAGTTGAGTTCAGATACCATCCAAGTCGGATCGTGAATGTCAACCTGAAGGGTAAAACGGTGAAGGGTGTTCCACTGGTAGAAATCTCGGTGTTCAGGGAGAATGGAGAAATTAAGACATGCTACGTATCAAAGCTCGAGGATGATGGTTTGGATGATTGGTTGGAAATAAGAGTTGCAATTCAGCGATCAAGATCAAGCTTCAAGTCTTATGTTGAAAAGTTTTTAAACAATCTAATTGACAGAGTCTCTTCAGCGATCGACTTGCCTCCTCCTCCAGCACTCCTCCAAAACCAAAGACTTGCGCCTGCAAAGAAGAAGAAACGTGCATTCTCCTCCTCAGGGCCTGTTATCCGCAATGAAACAGGAATTGAATTCTCTAGGGAAGCAGTGCTCGGTCCTCCATTTGATCTATCAGCCCTCAACCTCTCGCTGCCACTTGATGAAAACTTCGTCCCTGGACGAGTGGTCAGTGAGCCCCTCGGAATATTCTCCTATGACTGGTATGGTAAGAAGTGCTTTCAACGCTTCTCTGAATTACCTATATGCCCAGTAAACCAACTCATAGACCTTATCTATTGGTGTGACATGGCAAGACCTAGAGTCTTCCTGAAACCTCAAGTGCTGAATGAAGCAAAACTAAGAAGACAACAGGGAGAAAAGGTCCCTGACTAGATGATCCCAACGACAAACGCCTTTGACGAAATGCTCTTCAAGGATGAACCACTCTAGCTGATAATCACTTCTTGTACTCTTCTATTTATTAGTTGTAAACTTTTGTACTTGTATTTATTTCATTGTACTTGTATTTTTTTTCAACATCCCTTGTAATCCATTTTACGAAGTAATGAAAAAATTCAATGAAGTACCTTACTCCATCAGTACTGAAAAAGATCCCTGAAAACAGTAAATGGGACACGCATCTATGAGTCCTTTTTATCCTTATGTTTTGAACTTAGCAATTTTCTTATGTTGTTTTGTCATCATCAAATAGGGGGAGATTGTTGATCCAAACCCTTCAGTGATTTGATGATGACCCTTAGAATCACTTAGTGAAAATTATAAGTAAACACTATGTATTAGTGTTTCACCATCAGCGATAAGAACACTGGGTTTGTTCAGAATCGCTGATGGGGAACTACTGCACTTAAACTATTCCTCGGTGATAAATGTAAATCGGCGATAACAGAGCCTCTTCAGTTTAGCTGATGATCACTGATTGATCATTTGTAAATGTTTGCTTGTAATCCATGAAGACAAGTTTCGCGACAAAAGAGTTCAACGCTGAATCGAAGACAAAGCTGATGAACAAGTGACAAGTCTACTAGTGATCTGATGCGGATAACAGTGAAACCAAGACAAGCCCACAACACGCGATGTTTCAAGTAGAAGACTTCAGCGATAGCTGGCCTTCATTCAGGCCTCGCTGAAGAAGATCAACTCAGCGATCGCTAATCATGAAGCATGCACTACAAGAAATGTTTGTCTTATCCCCTTGCACACTTTTGTACGATTTGTCAGAAAGACATGCATTTGTCCATAATCGTACAAACCACTCTGCCACTACACTGTTCAACATGCGGCCAAAAGCATGTTTGCAAAAGTCAGAAGCATGCATCCAACCAAATAGTGACACGTGTAAAGTCCTCCTAACATGCATTAAATGCATGTAGTATAAATAGGAGGAATGCTCTTCATTTTGAAGTGCGGTCATCCCTGAACTACTTTGTGCCTTTTCTTTCCTTCTTTCTCTCTTATTCTTAGTGCAAGAATACTTAGTGTATCTCATAGTTTGTTTAGATTGAGTCTTGTACTTAGTCTCATTCCGGAACAAGTTGTAAATTGTTTGATTTATCAATAAAACAATTTAGAAAGATAAAAATATTGTGGTTGTATTCAACCCCCCCCCCCCCCCCCTCTACAAACTTAATACTTGTATAACCCTTCGGGACCAACACCGACTGGTGTAGTTTTCCGATCACCGGAAACTTCGCCGGTAACGACCAAACGACAGAAGATTGCAAAGAAGGGAAAAGGGAAAGGTAAATCCACTACTCCACCTTCTCCATCTTCTTCTGAAGACACCCATCCAGAACCCATTGATCGTGAAACCCCTGTAACTGAACCCGAAAACCAACCCATCACTGATAATGTTGAAACCCACGGTGAGAGGACTACCCAACGTTCTCTAGACCTCAACATCACCAATCCAAACACCCCTATGACCCAAGAGGAGGAGTCCTATGTTTTTCATGATGCTCAAACTCAAACCGAGTCTCTAAGGGTTAGAACCCATGAGAGGTTTGATATGAACCTACTACCCTAACAACAACCAACCAACCAACCCTCTCCAAACACAACTAATGTACCCCTCTCAGACTCCTATACTTCGGTGTTAGACACTTATGTGTTTAACACCACTATCCCACAAAACATTACCATGCAGATACCATTGTCACAACATGAAGCTGTGACAACATCTGTGATGCCACCACCACCACCACCACCACCCCATGTTCAACAAATCCTCCATGATAATGCACTGGATCGTATGTTAAACCCTTCAAATCAAGAAAATGATGAAGAAGCCAGAAGGGAGGAAGAAGAAAGGGATATAGAGGAGATTGTCATCACTGGTGTGGTGGAGGGCACATCTGAATGGGAGAACATAGAAAAGGAGGTTGAGGATCCTACTGTACAGGAGATGGTTGGCAAGAATAAGAAGAGTGTGAGCAAGAAAGGAAGGGTCAAGACTACTGCTACCAGAAAACCATTCACTAAGAGAACCACCAGGGCCTCTAAAGGGCAGCCCTCTACATCAAGGCCTGCCACAGAGGAAGCCAGAACAGAAGAAGTAGAAGAGGATGAGGAGCAGGTTGTAGAAGACGATGATGATGAGGTGGTATTGGTTTCCAAGAAGAGATTGGTAAAAGGTTCAGTTCTGAGGAGGCAGAAGAAAAGTATGACATGTTTAAGAAGAAAGATGGTTATTTAGATAAGAGATCCAGTCCCAAGGCTGTGGAGAAATCATCATTCATTCTGGAGGTGATAGAGGAATTAGGCTGGGAGGAATTGTGCAAACTCCCACCCAAGCACAACATAGACTCGGTGAGAGACTTTTATGCAGAGGTGGCTGCCACCAAAGGCAGTGAGGTGAAGGTTAGAGGAACCAAGGTATCATTTTCTGCTGAGAAAATGATGTATATGAACTAACCCCTCCTGCATATTCAGTTTATAAGAAATTGATGAAAAGGGCATCTATTGCTGACGCCAAGAAGATTTTGGATGTCATTGCCAAGCCTGGAGCAGACTAGAAAGATGGAAAGGAAGGAACAAGGGTGTTGGAGACTTACAACTTGAAACCTCAAGCTAATGTCTGGTTTCATTTGGTTAGGCATACCATACTGCCCACATCACATGACACCAGCATTGCTTTTGAGAGGTGTCTGCTCATCTACTGCATAATGGAGAGGAAACCTTTTGATGTTGGTCAGGTCATCCACAAAAGCATCAAGGTCTATGCTGAAAAGCCAAGGGGTGGATTGTGGCATCCTGCCTTAATCCACAACTTAATGGAGAAAGCTAGAGTTCCTAAGTTGGAGGATGATGAGTTGGTCAGTAAGAAGGCTGCTATGGACATCATAGCTATTGACAGGATCATGAGGAACCAGGTAAAGAGGAATGGAGATGAAGCTGGTTTGTCTAAGAGAGCTACTAGGGATAATGCTGCAGCATCTGCTGCAGCATTGGATCCCATCTCTAGCAGTTTAGACACTACCGCTGTTGCACTGCTAGTAAAGATGATGGAGAAATACCAGCAGAAATTGATGGCAAAGCTGGAGGTGTTAGCCTCAAGTATCTCTTATGTAAAAGTATTGAAAATAGTACAAGTCAGAAGACCACCTGAGATCCAGCAGAAGACTTGGAAGAAGTTCAACCAGAAGACCAACAGAGCTCAACAGAGCTCTGGCGAAACCAACAGAGCTCATCAGAGCTCTGGCAGAACACTTCTTCTATTCAACAGAAGAACCGTTTACACAAGAAGACCAACAGAGCTCTGGCGTAAGAGCTCTGGTGACTGAAGACCTCTGTGAAGCATAAGTCTCGTAGAAATCTCTAAGTGTTAGACACGTATTCATACTTTCCACGTGTCATTCCAGGGTTAGATAGTACAATGTCTAATGCTTTATCAGGCTATAAATAGAGAGGTAGTGGAACAACAATTATAAGCTTTTGGAAGAATAGTTTTCCATAATTGTTAGAGGACAAACTACAGTATTCCATAGCACTACCTCCGTACGATCTTGTTCCCTGTGAGATATCCGAATACACACACTTGAACATGTTCTTGGTGTTATTCATATTATCAATATACGAGCAGCTTATTATACTTGATCTTGTTATCATCTTACTGTTCTATATTTGATACTCACTGTTACATTATCGTTTGCACAATCACTCACATTTTAATGGCTATATATAATGCTTCCGCTGTCTATTACCTACCATTTATGTGATGCAACTTGAATCTGGGAACCTACAGTTGGTATCAGAGCTTCTTTGATTTGCTTAAATCAAACGATCCAATCTACCAAGGTTGATTCATAGTTGTTGATTGTGTTTGTGTGTCTTAAAGCTTCATAGAATACTCTGTTTTTACTGTTATAGTTTAAAACAAGTTTTCAGAGTTCATTTAACACTGTTTCAAACTTTCAAGTTTAGTCTAAAGATCTTTTCTACTCAAAGTTACTGTTCCATTGGTTCCTGTTCACTCACTTTCAGTTAAAACTCTTTTGAAAGGTTCGTACTCTGTTTTTCTTCAAAATGGCTAATAACAACATTAATGCCATCTATATTGTTGGTTCTTTGACCAAACCTCCTACTTTTCTGAGAGATGAATATCCTCAGTGGAAGATTAGGATGGTTAACTTCCTTGATGGAATGGACAAAGACTTAATGCGTTCTGTCACGGATGGACCATTCCAACCCATGGTTTTTGTCCCTCGTGTACCCGCAACACAAACAACTGCTGAGATTCTTGCTCACTTCGAAGTTAAAACCACCGGGTTTACTGATGAAGAAAAGCTAAAAATGGAAAATGACCTTAAGACGGATAGACTTCTGATTATGGCCATTCCAAACGATATATTTCAAGAACTAGACTCATGTGTTACTGCTAAAGAAATCTGGGATCAGCTTCTTAATCAACTTGAGGGTGGTATCAAAACCCAAAAGAACAGAAGGACCCAATGTGTTAATGAATACAACGATTTCAAGGCACTTCCTAAGGAAACCCTACAACAAACCTACAACAGATTTAACGTTTTGATAAACAAATGCAAAAAGTGTGGGGTTGTTAGGTCGAAGGAAGATAACAATGTTCTGTTTTTGAAAAGTTTAAATGATGAATGGTTAAATCTGTCCATGTCTTTACAAGCTAACCAAGATTTGGATGCATGGTCTCTAACTGATGTGTATGGCACTCTTGTTGCACAAGAGAAGGATGTTGTCAAACAAAAGGGCAAATCCACCATTGCAGGTCCAATCGCTTTGGTCTCTGATTCAAATAAACCCACTGAAGGAAAGTCCAACAGAGAGAGTTCTAGCAGAGAGAAAAAGAAAGAGAAGTTCGTGAAAAAGAAAGGTAAGAAGAGTCAGGTAGCTGAAAGTGACGGTGAAGAAAGCTCATCAGAGGATGATGATATAAATGCTTTTGCCCAATCTCTTGCGTTAATAACTCAAAAGTTTAACAAGAGATTTGGCAATAAGGTATTTGATAGAAGAGGAAGGTACGAGAGAGAAGAAAAATATGAGAAAAGAGGTTACGCTGCACCTACCCACCAGAACAGAGCTCCACAAGAGCAAAGACCACAATCACAACAGAAGTATAATGCTCCAACACCTCAGAAAACCGATGCTACTCAACCCATTAACCAGAATGATGGACGTTGCTTTAGATGTGGCAAACCTGGCCATTTCTCTACTAATTGTAGAGGTAAACTGGTAAAAGACCAGGATTACTACTAGAACAAATACAAGTACAATTACCGAGAAAGAAGCTACGTTGCTGAGATGGAGAATTGGATCTCTGATTCATCCTATGATGATGAACCAGAGCAAGCCAATTTATGCGGAGTTGCTGTGGATGATGAGAGTTTAAAAGAAGTTGATTGGATGACTAGAGAAACATTAGAGAGAACAACAGAGGAAGATTTAAATCAGAATGCATTTGCTCTTACTGTAACTGAGCCAAACAACAGAGCGCTGGACACCACAAGACCCAGTGCCAAGGTATGTTCTTCTGAATCTAAGTCTGACTATGAGTTGGAAATGCATGTCTCGCTGTTAACAGAAGAGTTTCAACTTTTAAAACAAAAGCTCCTTGAAGAGAAAGAGTTAAGGAAGCTAGCACAGAAGGATCTGTCCTTTTACAAGAGAGAGAAAACTCTCTTGGAACAAGAAAAGGAAGAAATCTTCAAAGAAAAATCTGAGCTAGAAATCTTACAACAAAAGAAGGAAAACATCTTTTCTGAAAAGGTCAAAGAGTTTGAGGAAGTTTTGAAACAAAAGACTGAAGAGATTAAGAAGTCAGAAACAGAAAGACTTAACTCTGTTGCTTTAAAAGATTATTTTCAAAGAGAAAGAGAGGTTTTGCATCAATCCCTACAGAGAAAAGAGATTCAAATCAAAAAGTACCAGGATGCACAAGATGTGCACATAAAGATAAACTCTCAGATGGATACACAAGGTCTTGGTTTCAGTGACCTTGCTCCCTATAATAGAAGAAAGAAGACATCTCTGTCTTCTGCCTTCTGTGTTGGGAAAATCCAGGAGGATGTGATCTCTGGTACTACTGCTTTCAAAAGAATCAAAACCTCATATGTATTTTCAAGGACCAGGAGACTTAATTTCAGGAATGTTAGCTATGACCCCTTGGATCAAGAAAAGGTTACAGAACCATCTTCAAAGTTTATTCTTGATCAAGGAAGAGCAAGAACCATACTTACTGATTATGTTAAAAGTCTGGATCCAAAAGAGATCTTTAATTTCAATTCTTTCAAGGGACAGAAGTCTGATACTTCTGCGGCTGAATCCTCTGATGTTAAACCACAGAGCGAGCTCAACCCTGATGCCCAGTCTTCTCTCCTACTTCTGAAACAATTAGAACATCTTTTGAAGAAGATCTTATGAAAGTTCTTGAGGAAAATGCTGTTTCTGATGCTTTAAAACCCAAGTTTAGAAAGTTCAAATTTACCAAGGCTAAAATCTCAGTGATGCCCAATGAGCCTAACACCTCCACCAGAGCCACCAGAGACTTTTTAGGCTCTGACAGTGACTCTGATTCTGAGGTAGATGAACAAATTTTCTGTGGTCAAAAGAAAGTGTTGCATAAGCCTAAGCAGATACCAGTGGGTTCTATAGATTAGAAAAAGGATGTCTCATTCTTTGAGAAACAATCAAGATTCATACCAGCATCAGATTTTAAAAACAAAGGCGTCAAGATTCTTGCTTCTAATGTAATAGAAGTAGAGAAAAGAGAGAATGCAAGAAGTACTCCAGTAAACAACACCTCTGTTCTGCTAGCTTTTAAACCAATCAGATTTACACCAGAGCAGAAGGGCAAATGGATAGTCAACGACAGACCTGCTCCTGCCTCTGTTGTAAATCAAAGAAGAAATTCTTTCTGGCCCAGTGAATCAGTTCCAAGAAACAACAATTTCAGAAAACCAAATCAGGACAGAATGTATGCAAAAACATCTGGTCCTAAAGTTTTTCAAGCACCATTCAAACAACAGATTTTGAGTAAAAACAACAATTTGCATCAATCATCATGTTCCATTAATTGCAATTGTATTCAACTTCTGCTCAAGTTACGAAATCACCTGAATGGTCCACACTGTGTTCTGAATCAGTCAGCTCAAAGGAAAAATCCCAAGACTGTTCAGAATACACAGAGAAAATCCTCTGGCACACCATCACAGAATGGAAAGCCAGCAGGTAAGTCAAACACCCCCAAGCCTAACAAGAAAGGACCCATCATGCAATGGGTACCTAAAAAGAACTAATCTGTCTTGCAGAAGCCTCATGTGCAGATCTGGTACCTAGATTCAGGATGTTCCAGGCACATGACAGGCAATAAGGAGCTGCTGACTTCTTTTAAAGACAAGAAGGGAAGTGCGGTAACCTTTGGAGGAGATAATGGTGGACAGATTAGAGGCTATGGTACTTTAATTAATGGTGGTGTTTCAGTTTCGGAAGTTGCTTATGTTGAAGGATTAAACCATAATCTACTAAGTATAAGTCAACTCTGTGATCATGGGTTCGATGTCAATTTTAGGAAGAAGTATTGTTCTTTGTTGCTTTCAGAGTCTGGTCAAGAACCTTTAAGAGCCGACAGAATAGGCAATCTGTACAAAATGAATTTTAATCCAAACAAAAACTCTACAACAGAAAAACTCTGTTTAGTGTCTTTGAAAAAGGAAGATACCTGGCTCTGGCATAAAAGATTTACCCATTTGAATTTCCAAAATCTTGACAAACTCGTGAAGTTGAACTTAGTGAAAGGTCTTCCTTCTCTTAAGTTTGACAAAGACCATCTATGTTCTGTCTGTGAGCTGGGAAAGATGAAAAGATCTGCACACAGAACTAAGAGTGATCACAGTTGTCCTAGACCTTTGCATATGCTTCATGTAGATCTCGGTGGTCCAATCTCTGTGCAAAGTCTGTCGGGCAAGAAGTATATTCTTGTTTTAATAGATGAATTTTCTAGATATACTTGGATTGAGTTCATCAGAGTAAAATCTGATGTCCCAGAAATTTTGATAAGTTTGTTAAAGAGGATACAGGTTCTGTTAGGTCTCAAAGTCCAAAAGTTGAGAAGTGACAATGGGACAGAGTTTATATACGCCAGACTTGATGCCTACCTATCAGAGGAAGGAATCTCCCAGAACTTCTCAGCTACCAGAACTCCACAACAGAATGGAGTGGTAGAAAGAAAGAACAAAACTCTAGTAGAAGCCGCCAGAACCATGTTGGCCGGTTCTATCCTTCCAATAAACTTCTGGGCAGAGGCAGTCTCAACAGCCTGTTTTACCCAAAACAGAGCTGTAATAGTGAAAAGATTCAAGAAGACTCCCTATGAACTCATCAACAACAGAAGGCCAAATGTGAAATATTTTCATGTTTTCGGCTGCAAGTGTTACATCTTGAATGACAGAGAACAACTTGGCAAATTCGACAAGAAGGCTGACGAAGGAATCTTTATTGGCTATTCCTTAACCTCTAAAGCCTACAGAGTCTACAATACCAGAACCAGAGTCATTCAAGAGAGCATCAATGTGTCTTTTGATGAAAATTCATCAAGTTCCTCTAATCGCAAATCACCAGAGGGGACACAGACGAAACAAAAACCAAGTTCTTCAAAGTCAAGAGAAGAAGATATCAACTTAGTCTTCAACGACTTCTTCGATGATGATGATTCCTCTGTCAATATCACCAGAGGCAATCAAGCTCAGAACTCAACAGAACAGAATTTGACAGGTACAACTCTTACTGGTCCCTCCAATTCTTCACCATCTACTTCTCTGTCTACAGGTATTATTCAGAGAAATGAGGAACCACAACAAGATGTAAGAGAATCTGAGCAACAGCCATCATCACCCCTATTGACAAATGTTGGGAAAGATTCCCTATTTGAAAGCTCGCCTTCGCAGAGCCCTGTTGGCACTTCACAGTGCAATGAGGCCACTCTCCAGAGTTGTGTGCCACAGAGCCCTGGTGCCAATCCACAGAGCTCTAATGCAGAAGTTCGTCTTTTCCCATCAGAATCATAGACTCCACCTGTTGTCCATGCTCCCATGACAAGATGGACAATTGATCACCCCCATCATCTAATTATTGGTGCTGCTTAAGATGGCGTGAAGAAAAGATCGGCCACAATCAATGAAGCTTTCTTTGTCAATTTTTTAAGCATGATTGAGCCGAAAAAGATTTCTGAAGCCCTGGAAGATCCAAACTGGATTGAAGCTATGCAAGATGAGCTTCTGGAATTTGAAAGAAACAAAGTTTGGTCCTTGGTTGCACTCCCTGTAGGCAAAGCTTCCATTGGAACCAAGTGGGTGTTTAGAAATAAAAAGGATGAAGATGGGATTATCATCAGAAACAAAGCTCGGCTGGTTGCAAAGGGATATTGCCAAGAAGAAGGTATCGATTATGACGAGACTTTTGCACCTGTGGCTAGGCTGGAAGCAATCAGAATCTTCCTAGCCTGAGTTGCTCACAAAGGTTTCAAGGTCTACCAGATGGATGTAAAATCTTCCTTCTTAAATGGAAGACTACAAGAAGAAGTCTATGTCCAGCAACCACCAGGTTTTGAAAGCCCAGAGTTTCCAGACCACGTTTACAAGTTAGACAAAGCTTTGTACGGCCTTAAACAAGCTCCCAGAGCCTGGTATGAAACTCTGTCAAATTTTCTGTTGACTAATCACTTCGAGAAAGGTACTGTTGATACAACTCTATTCTTTAGAAGGTATAAGAATGATATTCTTCTGGTACAGATATATGTTGATGACATTATCTTTGGGTCTACAAGGCAGGAATACTGTGATAGGTTTGAGGATTTGATGAAAAGTGAATTTAAAATGAGCATGATGGGAGAACTTTCTTTCTTCCTTGGTTTACAAGTAAAACAATCCATCAGAGGGACTTTCATAAGTCAGTCTAAGTACATCTCTGACATTTTGAAAAAGTATAAGCTCAATAATTCAAATCCAATGAAAACTCCAATTGCCACTGGAGTTAAACTTGACTCTGACCTTAATGGTGAACCTGTGGATGTCAAGAACTACAGAGGCATGATAGGGTCACTTCTGTATCTTACTGCAAGCAGACCTGATATAATGTTTGCAACCTGTCTTTGTGCCAGATTTCAAGCAAATCCTAAAGAATCCCATTTGTCTGCTGTCAAGCGCATATTTAAATATCTGAAAGGGACTCAATTCTTGGGTCTCTGGTATCCTCTTAATTCTGGTTTCGAGCTTATTGCATATACAGATTCAGATTATGGAGGATGCAAGAATGACAGAAAGAGTACTTCTGGTAGCTGCCAATTGCTTGGAGATAAATTGGTGAGTTGGACATCCAAGAAACAGAACTGTGTCTCAACTTCTACAACAGAAGCAGAGTATGTTGCTACTGCTAGTTGTTGCTCTCAAGTGATCTGGATTAAAACTCAACTTAAAGATTATGGCATGGAGTACAGCAAAATCCCAATTCTGTGCTACTCCAAGAGTGCCATAGCAATTACAGCTAATCCAGTCCAGCACTCCAAGACAAAGCATATCGACATAAGGTACCATTTTATAAAGGATCATGTTGAAAAAGGGACAATTGAAATGTATTTTGTTTCAACTGACTTCCAACTTGCTGATTTGTTCACAAAAGCCATTGATGAAAGGAGGTTTAACTTCTTAATCAGCAAGATGGGTATGCTAAACATGTCCTCCTAACTCTGTTTGAAAATCAACAGAGCCTCTGATGTTCTTACCAGAGCTCTGTCAAAATAGTTGGGTAGGATAGTCCACCAGAGCCTCTGATGTTTTCACCAGAGCTCTGCCAGCATACTTTTTCAATTTCTTTGTGTAAATTTCTTGTTTGTATATACTCTTGTTTTCTTTGTAAATATTGTTTCAAGAAAAGAGAAAAGCTAAAAAGGAAATCTGTCAATTAAGCTCACTATTTTAGGGGGAGCTTAAGAAATGCATGGTTTTAGGGGGAGCAAGTCAAAACCATTCTTTCAAATTCAAATGACTTTGCTCTTTTGAACCTTAAAGATAAATCTTTTTTTGAGGAAGGGAAAACCTGGTCTGATGAAAATCTTTTGATAAAGTCAAGAACTTACCAGAACTCTGATATTTCACCAGAGCCTCTGATGACTTCTCACCAGAACTCTGTGAAACTTCTAAGTCAGTTATGTTCTTGTTCTTTGACTACTTTCACATCAGAACAGAATTTTAAAAGATTTTGGGTAAAAGGTGAAACATCTTGGGATACTTGAAACGAAATGAAATCACTCACTCAATAGAGGCAAAACTGTACTAAGCTCCACCAGAGCTCTGTCAGTTTTCTGCCATGTCATCAGAAGTAACGTCATCAGAGGTGCGGGTTATTTCTTAAGCGTCAACCACATGTTACCCACACATCTCTAACCGTGACGTTTTACTTGCCCAAAAGATGTCAAAACCTGTAACGTCCCAAAAATTACAATAAATTTGAACTTTTAAAAAATACCATTTTATTTAAAACAAACCATAAGTATTCAAATTCAATCAATGTTTTCCCAAAACTCATTAAGTGAAATAACCAACCAATTAACACAGCGGAAATATAAATAATAAAACATAATGTCTCAAGGTAAAAAAAATGCCGAAAGTCTCAACGCGCCAGTGTGTATCGTCACGCCTTGCTGCCACTCGTACCTGAAACAGTAATTTGTAGGGAAAGGGTAAGCACGAAGCTTAGTGAATTCAAACACATGCATACGATATCAATCATATCGACACCACCCCTATCAGCAGATAGATATAACAACAAACACATGCGGTTAAATAATATAAGCACACTCATGCAAGAACACCCATGCATGTATCATTCGGTCTCCCCGAATTCACACAACACTCGTGTATGCATCCCTCGGTCTCCCCGAGTCCTCGGTCTCCCCGAGTCCTCGGTCTCCCTGAGATGTATACGACACCCAATACCTTATACTAGACACTAACTCTGCCTAGTACTACACACAAACAAAACAGTTAACACACACGAACTATAACAGCGCGCATACAATCTCTATCCTACGCAGTGAGTGAACTCACCTCAGAAAGCAAAGCAGAACTCCACGAACAGCGACAAGAACCTGCCAACTCCAACTCACTTCTTTTCACCTAAAGAAGTGTTACAAAGTGTCAAAGTGTAATCCCAACCCGGTGTTGATCCAAACCCTCAGTGATTTGATAATGGCCCTCTCTTATAAACTTAGTGAAAATTATAAGTAAACAATATGTATCAGAGTTTCACTATCGCTGATAAGTACTAAGATCTTACAGTACCGCTGATAGGAACTCTCGCTCTTTAGTTTAAACATTCAGCGAAACTGTTCGCCATAATACTCTGAGTCTGTTCAGTACTTATGGTGATCGCTGATAAGTTAGTTGTTTACTTATGATCCCTGAAGAAAAGATTCACGTCAACATAAGTTCTACGCTGAAGTCGAAGATCAAGCTCAAGAACCAGCGACAAGTCTCCTAATGAACTGATGCGGATCAGCGAAGACTCAGATTTGTCCACTCAACGTGAAGTATCAAGTACATGACTTTGGTTATCGCTGAATTCTATCATTCGTTGAAGAATGATAGATCGCTGAATCAACGAAAAGCTGATCATGAAGTCCTCCATACAAAGTATTTTTGTCTTAACCACCCTTGCACGACTCCGTACGATATGTCAGAAAAAGAACCTCCTTATTGTCTGATTTCGTACAACCACTCTGATACTACACTGTTCAACATGCGGCTACTAAGGTTGTCAACAAAGGTCAATGACATGCAACCAATCAGCTGCTGCCACGTGTAAAGTGTAAACTGCAATGCATTAAATGCATGCAGTATTTAAGAAGAAGAACTCACTTCATTTTGAAGTAACTTGCTAACTCTGGACAAGTTCATCCTTCTTATCTTGAGATAGGTTATTATTAGTAATTTCCTTCTCCTTCTTAGTGCAAGAAACTTAGTGTTCCAACTTGTTTAGATTTAGGATTTATCCTTAATCTTGTTTCCGCAACAAGCTGTAAATTGTTAATGATTTATCGATAAACAATTTAGAAAAGTAAAATATGTGTGTTTGTATTCAACCCCCCCCCCCCCTTCTACAAACTTGTATAGCCCTTCGGGACCAACAAGTGGTATCAGAGCGGATTTGTTTAATCTCATAAACAAGATCTAATCTATACTAAGATTTATCTTCCTTGCTATTTCGGAAAAATGGCTACTAACACAAACACAAATTATATCGACAATGGTTCTCTTGCAAAACCCCCTAGATTCTCCAGAGATAATTTTAATCTTTGGAAAAATAGGATGACTCTCTTCCTAGAAGGTGTAGACCCTAGTATGCCTTATTATCTTGAAAATGGCCCATTTATTCCTGTAAGAATTGATGCCGCAGTACCTGCCGCTGAGAATAGACCTGCTATTCCCGAAAGGCTGGTACCCAAAGAAGTTCATACGTGGACTGACGAAGATAAGAAGAAAGTGGCTATCGACACAAAAGCCAGATCCATACTTTCCATGGCTCTTCCTGACGAAGTTTACCATTCCGTCATGAACCTGAAATCCTCAAAAGCCATGTGGGACACAATATGTGTTCAGTATGAAGGTACTGCTGAAGTCCAGGACTCTCGAAAGATCAACCTGGTAAGACAGTATGAAAGTTTCATTTGTGGTAAGAATGAGACTCTCTCTGAAGTTCACCAACGTTTTAATTGCTTAATAATAGATCTGAAAACTGTTGGTAAGGAATATTCTAACTTTGAAGTGCTGACAAAGTTTCTAGAATGTTTACCTGAAAGTTGGGACAGTTATTCTATGTGTCTCAAGCTGTCAAAAGATCTAAGATCAATGACCCTTGCTACCTTATATGGCACGATGCTGAATCATGAGCAATCAAGCCATCTTAAGAAGAATCTTGTAAAAGACTCCAAAAGCACCCCTGTTGCTTTAATCTCAGAGGAACCCTCTACTCAGCGACCCTCGGTCACTATCACTGAGTTAGAGAGTAACTCTGAAAGGTCATCAGATTCTGATTCTTCAAATGATGATGAATCTTTGGCTCTCCAAACTAAAAAGTTCAGTAGATTCGCCAAAAAGAAAATGTTCAGAAAGAACAAACCTCTTTCAATAACTGATAAGCCAAGATCATCAGCTACTGTTGATAAGGCTACTGCTACTTGTTTTAACTGCGAAAAGATTGGACATTTCGCTAACGAGTGCATGTCTAAGAAAGTATCGAGAAACTCAGTGTTTCCCAAGAAATCCTTTATTCCCAGGAATAAAGATGACAAATATTCTAAGCTGAAAGAAAAATATGCAAAGCTGAAAAGCTTCAAGAAGAAAGGCAAAGGCCTGATGGTTTACGATTGGGCTGCTTCTGAAGAAGAAGAATCATCATCTGATTTTGAGGATGATGAAGCCAATCTCTGTCTTATGGCAAAGATTGAAGATGAGGAAGAAAGTTCTGACATTCCCTTTACTTCAACATCTGCAATTCAGGTATCACCTTCCTTCTTTACAAATATTGCAAATATTGATGAAGCTGATAGTCTCCTTAAAATCGATCTCTTGACTAGAAGTTTATATGAAGCCATGAATGGCAAAACAATAGTTGAAAACCAAAACCTTGATCTCGCTGAACAGCTTAAAAACTGTCACCTTCAAATAGAAAAGCTTTCTAAAATTGAAGAAGATTTTAAAGATCAAGTGCACTTAAATCAGCTAGTCAAAATCGAACGAGCAGAAGCTATCGCTGCTTTGAAAGCTGAAAAAGCTACTGTTGAAGGATGGTGTAACTCTTCAACAAAGATCACTGAGATAATTAAGTCTCAGATACCCCTGAGTGATAAACGTGGTCTTGGTTACAAATATGAAACTCAAGAACCAACCACTGATCGTTCCATGCTCTTATTTGGAACTTTCGTATCCTCAGTCGCTGACACTTCATCCTCTCAGTGTTCGTCCTCTAGACCGCCTATCCTTGAGGAAATCTCTGCCTCTTCAAAAGGTAAAGAGAAAATGGTTTATCCAAAACCTACCTCTGTCTTTAAAGATAAAGGTAAAGGAATTTCGTTGAACCAAAATCCTCAGAAGGGTACTTTACTACCAAAGCTGAATGCTTCTAAAGCTTTAGTGATTTATTCCTCTAGATCAAGGAATCAGATCTCTGGATCTACTCAGCGTGGGTCTATTCAGCGATATACTCCTAGACTCAGAGTGGATGTCCTTGGTAAGAAATCTGAAGAACTAAATGTTCCTCCCATTTCTAAAGCCAAAAGCTTATTTGGTGCTGGTCTTTCTAATTCAAAATCAAAAGCTCAGCATTCAAATGGTCCTAGAACTACTTTTAGTTATAGGAAATGTTATCACTGTGGACTCACTGATCATATTGCTAGTAAGTGCCCCACAGCCACCAAAGATGATAAGATAGCTAAGGTGAAGATTGCCCCCAAGGCAAAGAAGACCACTGAGGTTAAGAAATTAACTAAAGTGAAGACTGACAAAGCTGAATCTTCAAATGCTGCGAAGACTGCTGAACCTTCCATTCCAACTGCTTCCACTGACAAACGTGTACACATGGTTAAGTGGGTACCCAAGAAAAACTAATCTTCCTTTGTAATGCAGGTTCAGAAGGGTATCTGGTATCTCGATAGCGGATGCTCTAGACACATGACTGGAAAGAAAAGCCTGATCGCTGAATACAAGGAAGAGAAGGGTCCCTCTGTGACTTTCGGTGGAAATGGAAAAGGACATACCCGAGCGTTTGGTGTACTCTCAAATGGTACAACCACCTTCAGAAAAGTCGCATATGTTGAAGGGTTGAAGCATAATCTTCTAAGCATCAGTCAGCTTTGCGATAAGGATAACAAAGTAATCTTTACTAAGGAATCCTGCTTTGTCACTAACAAAAAGAAGAAGATAGCTCTCAGTGGTTATCGTTTGGAAAATGTTTATGTAATAAACATGGACTCAACCACCACTGAGAACTCCGGTTTCTTTTCAAAAGCCTCATCTGATGTCAACTGGCTATGGCATAAGAGGCTCTCTGATCTGAATTTCAAGACACTGAACACTCTTTCTTCAAAAGAGTTAGTCACTGGTCTACCTCAACACTCATACGCCAAAGAGTCTTTATGTTTAGCGTGTGAAAAAGGGAAGCAGACCAAAGCAAGCTTTAAATCAAAGCAAGTTTCCTCAGTGTCATCTCCTCTACAACTACTCCATATGGATTTGTTTGGCCCTGTTAACAAACAATCCATCGCTGGAAAGAAATATACACTGGTCATAGTTGATGAATTCTCTCGTTATACATGGGTTATGTTTCTCCGTTCCAAGAGTGACACCCCTGAAGAACTCATTACCTTTGTTCGGAAGATGGAAACCCTGAACAATTTGACCGTTCGCTCAATAAGGAGTGATCATGGGACTGAATTCAAAAACAGTTCTCTTGATTCCTTCTTTGAGAGTAAGGGTATTTCTCACAACTTTTCATCAGTGAGAACACCGCAACAAAATGGAGTCGCTGAAAGAAGAAATAGAACAATTATTGAAGTTGCACGTTTAATTATCAGCGATTCTCACCTGCCTACTCAGTTTTGGGCAGAAGCTGTCAACACCGCTTGTTTTACGCAAAACAGGTCGCTGGTAGTCAAAAGATTCAATAAAACAGCCTATGAACTTTTTCATGGGAGAAAGCCTTCGATCAGCTTTCTTCACATCTTTGGATGTCAGTGTTTCATACTGAACAACAGAGATGCCCTTGGAAAGTTTGATCCTAAGGCTGATGATGGAATCTTTCTTGGATACTCCTCATTTTCAAAAGCCTTCAGAGTCTTCAATCGAAGAAGACAAACTGTTGAAGAAACAATTCACGTCACGTTTGACGAGTCCCGTTCAGCGAACTCTAAATCGTCCGCTGATACTGAAGAACTGAATCAATGGATGTTTTCTCATCTTGGTGATTTAGAAGATATTCCCACTCCTCGTGCTCACACAGTTGAAGATGATGGTCCTACTATCATTCCAAATATGCAGAATAATGAAGCTGAAACATCATGGGTCTCAGTTGTTCCCATAAACACTATACCTGCTTCTGAACCCAATGTCTCAGACATTCCATCTACTTCTCAGCAATCAGTGAATATAATGACAACTGCATCCATTCCTCTCTTGGTTGATACTCCAGACGTCGCTGAAGCCTCATCTTCAGCTCCTCCAGTTCAGGTTGAGTCAGCTTCTCACGCTCCGGCTCAGCGATGGACTGTAAATCACCCAATTGATCAAATCCTTGGTGATCCAAACGCTGGTATTCACACTCGACGAAGTGCAGGTAATATTTGTTTATTTGTTAACTTCATTTCACTAACTGAACCAAAGAAAGTAGATGATGCCCTCAAAGATCCAAACTGGGTCAGCGCCATGCAAGAAGAGCTGACTGAATTCGAAAGAAACAAAGTTTGGAAACTTGTTCGAAGACCAACTGATAAAACAGTGATAGGCACTAAATGGGTCTATCGAAACAAGTTGGACGAACATGGAACTGTAACCCGCAACAAGGCTCGTCTTGTTTCTCAGGGATACAGACAACAGGAAGGCATAGATTATGACGAAACTTTTGCTCCAGTAGCAAGACTAGAATCTATTCGTCTATTCTTAGCATACGTTGTACACAAAGACTTCAAAGTATATCAGATGGATGTTAAGTCAACATTTCTAAATGGAAAGCTGAATGAAGAAGTCTATGTGGAACAACCTCCAGGATTCTCAGATCCTAAGCGTCCAGGTTATGTTTATAAACTGGATAAGGCACTTTATGGCTTAAAGCAAGCTCCATGTGCATGGTATGACACTCTTTCTACTTATCTCCATATTGAAAAATTTGAGCGAGGTAAAATCGACAAAACTCTATTTTTCAGGAAAGTAAAAGGTCATATCATTCTTGTTCAAATATATGTTGATGATATTATATTTGGCTCTACTAACCCTGATCTTTGTACTCGCTTCGCTGATAGAATGAAAGATGAGTATAAGATGAGCATGATGGGTGAACTAACATATTTCCTTGGTCTTCAGATAAAGCAAAATGAAAAAGGAACATTCATTAATCAGGGAAAGTATGTTAAAGATATGCTGAAGAAATTCGACTTAACTGAAAGTTCAGCTATGAAAACCCCTATGGCACCACCGCTGACACTTGATAAGGATACTAAGGGTATTCCTGTTAATGTCACTTTGTACCGTGGGATGATCGGCTCACTTTTGTATCTTACAGCTAGCCGACCCGATATTATGTTTGCAACATGCTTGTGCGCACGATATCAAGCTGAACCTAAGATATCTCATATGAAAGTTGTAAAGCGAATTTTTCGATATCTTAAGGGTACAGCGAATCTAGGTCTTTGGTATCCCAAAGACTCAGGATTCGATCTAATCGCCTATTCAGATAGTGATTTTGCAGGTTGTAGAATGGATAGGAAAAGCACCACAGGAGGATGTCAGCTCCTGGGTGGAAAGCTGGTAAGTTGGACAAGTAAAAAGCAAAACTCAGTGTCCACCTCTACAGCTGAAGCTGAGTATGTAGCCGCTGGAAGCTGCTATTCTCGGGTCTTGTGGATGAAAAATCAACTACTGGACTATGACCTTCAGCTCTCAAATATTCCAATCTATTGCGACAGCACAAGTGCCATCGCTATAGCCAATAATCCAGTGCTACACTCAAAGACAAAACACATCGAAATCAGGTATCATTTTATTAGAGATCATGTGATGAATGGTGATATAGAACTTCACTTTATCCCAACTGATTATCAGTTAGCTGATCTGTTCACCAAACCTCTTGATGAGACAAGATTCAACTTTCTCATCAGCGAGCTTGGAATGCTGAACTTTGAAGAGTAAAATCTTCAGCGGTTCACATTTGATCAGCGATAGGATAAAATCGACTTGTATAACCCATTCTATCATCTTCTCTCTGAATAAACTTGATTCGCTGATATCAAGGTATGTTTTTCTCTCTCTGACAAATCGTATGAAAATGCAAGATTTCAAAATAAATTACATCGCTGAATATCTCTTCCTTATCAGCGATACTTTGAAATTTCTAAAAACCTTCACTGATATTTCTAAATTCAGTGCTTCATATTTTCAAAAGTATCCCTGAGTTTTTCAAAACCTCAGAGACAACCATGAATATGAAAGGACAGTTGTGACGTCATTACAACGGATAAGCCCTGGCACGTTCTTCTTTCTGACACACGTTTGCACGTTTCGTTTACTCGCCAATCAAATGCAAACACATGTCCGTGTCATGATGAAAATCTTTTCCCGCTCAAGATTTTCTCTTTCTAAATCTCTCTATATAAACAAACTCTTCGTTTATATTTTCCTTTTACGCGAACTTCTTCTCCAAGCAAAGAAAGAATTCACTGTTGCATTTTGCTCTCGATTTCTCAAGAACAACTGTTCATCTTCTTCAAACATCAAAGGTTAATATGTTCTTATTATTTACCAAAATGCAAATAACTTGTTTCTGATCTTCTCATTGTTTTCACAAGATCAATCAAAAGAACTTAAAAATGAAATCATTCTCTTTCATGGTTTTATGAACACAACCATTTCATGGTTGTTCTTCAAGTTTAAATGCAAAAATCTTAAACTTGTTCTTCATTCGTTTTTCCAGAATCCCAATCTTCAAAGGAAACTGGAAAACAAGATTTTATTGGGTTTGAAATTTCGTTTTTCAAAAACAAGAAAAACCCTAATCTTCATTAAGACATTTTGTCTGAATGAAATGGACAAAATTCGAACCATCTTATTGGAAAATCTTTCCACATTAAGATTATTCTTATCTGTTAATATTTGGTTGAACTGATAATACAGAAAATGGCATCTTCTGACATTCCCAAGAACACCATCGCTGAGAACACTGCTGCTGATGATACTGCTGAGGAAGTGGAAATCCTCAAGGCTCCTCAGGTCAAGTTCTCTCTTGACAAGCTGGATTGGACTAAAGTAAATAACCTCTATGCGCTTCTCGAGTTTCCTCCTCGAAAGCAAGTCACACATCTAGATGATGCTGTGAAATTCCTCAAGAATTGCTGCATCTCCACAGCCCTGACCATAACCCCTCCCGCACATCAGCTCTTGATATCACAATTCTGGTACTCTGCCAGACACTCTCAGCTACCATCAGCCAAAGACCCCTCCAAAACAATTGACTGCATCCTTTGCGATATCGAATATGGAACCATGAAGATCACCCCTGCCATCATTCGCAAAGCCCTCAGCCTTCCCATCGCAACCAAAGAAAAACCCTTCGTTCCCCTCCCTGACCCCAAGAAAAACTTAGACAGGGAAGCCATCATTGCATTCTTTGATTCAACGGGCTATGTATGGGAAACTGGAAGGGATATGAAGCCCGAGAAGAAGCTGACCATTATAAAGAAATCGAAAATGCCCAGCGAGATGAATTTCATCTTCGCTCATCTGATCAGCTGCATGACTGCCAAGAGCGGCTCCTCTGACCAAGCCGCTAAACCTCAGCAAGCAATGGGATATGCATTGCTGAAAGGTCTACATATAGACTGGGCATCGATTATCTATGATGACCTGGTACTCAGAGTGGACACCGTCGCTGACAGATCTCCAGGGGTTCCGTATCCTCGATTCATCAGCGCCATTTTCCAAAAAGGCCTGAAGGACAGCTACCCAACTGATGGTGACCTGAAACTATCTCAGGTCGGTCCTAAGATTCTCGACTTCAAACCGGTAGAAAATGAGGTACGTCTCTCAACTCTGTTAACTCTTCTAAAACCTACTTCTTCTACTTCTGCAGCTCCTTCAGCGGACAAACCCACCGCTGATACCCCAGCTGCAACCTCCATTCCTCTTAAAAGGAAACATTCTGACACCCAACTTGGTTCCAAAAGAACTAAGAAAACCAAGGAGCAACC
Source organism: Saussurea involucrata (assembly GCA_033807775.1). Lineage (NCBI taxonomy): Eukaryota > Viridiplantae > Streptophyta > Magnoliopsida > Asterales > Asteraceae > Saussurea > Saussurea involucrata. Next base: position 79,721,665 of record CM066327.1, read on the forward strand.
CCAGCAATCTATTGCTAAAGACTCCTCAGCTCCTCCTGTTGAGCTGAAGGAAAGTTCAGTGGTACGCTCTGCCACAGCTGAACAAGCCACTCACTCTATCCCGACTTCAGCGTCTCCAAACGCTGAGGTTACAAACTTGGAAACTACCCAACCTCCTTCAGTCTCTCAAAAGACTGATGAAGTGATTCTCAGCGAATCCAACGCTGAACTCAGTAACCAACCTCCATTCTTACCCTTCGCTTCTCCCTCTACTCATTTGGACTCAACTCCGGTTATCACTGAAGCACCGGTCATTCCTCCAGAAGCTAAAGCTGACAATCAGGAAATACTGGGCATAGGACCTGCAGAGCTGACCATACGTCCACGTACTCTCGCTGACGATATGGAACTTTACTCAGGAACCCGCGATTTTTATGAATTCACCAATCCTCCTGCAGGTACACACCAACCCCTATACACTGTAACTGAACCCCAAACTTCTGAGCTTTCCTCTGTTCACAAGTTTTTATATGTTACAGGTCCTAATTTGAGAGACATCAATGCCTCTCTGAAGACACTAGAGACGTCGCTGACAGGTCTCACTACTACTCTTTCTGACAACTCTACAACTGTAACAAACGCTGGAGAGAATCTTTTAAACCTTACAACCGAAGTCGGAAAGAATGCCTCCAAAGCTGATGTGGAGAAGGTTGATAAATCACTCGGTGATTTTGCCAAAGTTCTAGCTGACATCTACAAAGACTACCTCGACATCAAGAAATCAGTTGTCACCATGTCCAGCGAAGTCACAACACTGAAGACATCGGTTGGCACACTTGTGACAACTGTCAAATTCACATCTCAGGTTAGAATTGTTTTGGAAACCTTATTTTTTTTATGACATAGTTTACACAGTGCAATTTTAGCAGTAAACCCGGTACAATAGGAAAAATTGAGAAATTTTGCCTAAGAAATCCTTGAATTAGGAAATTATCCATAAATCTCATAAAATGTCAACCTAAAATATTTATATACTACAAGTATCTATGTAATTGATAATTTATATATTTCAATTATATTTTATATATATAAATACTTTACTTTATGCATATATACATGTATTTTGCTTTAAAAAGAAAATACTTGTATTTAGACTTTTATTTTTGTACAAGAAGTGACTAAATACTTAAATGTCACACCACCACCACCCCATGTGAGGGCCGGCCATCCCCTCCCCTCTCTCTCATTTTGCATTAATAAATATCTATACTTCACTTGTTAAACCATTCTCTCATTTCACTCTTTCTCTAGTTATCATCCCTCTCTCTCTCCACCTTCAAATCTTCATATCTTCATCTTCAAACCTTCAAACCTTCATCACAACTCCAGCCCCAAAAATCAAAGTCTTCAAGAGTTCAAGATAACCTAAGGTAAACATAAGTGTGTTGGGTAAAAACCACACACATTCTTTCAAGTCTTTTTCATATTCTTGCATTTTTTTAAAGTATGATCTTCATCTTTTGTTACACTTTCTTCACATCTTTTAAAATCATCTTTATGGGTCTTAATGTTTGTAGATTTACCATCATAACATCTTTTGTTAGTAAAAGATGGCGAATCCAAAATCAAACCAAAGTTAAGATCAAAGATGAGCATTTTAAACACATGCATGTAGTAATCTTGAAAGATCCATCATTTTTGTTCAAGAGTCTTATGAATGTATCTTTGAAAACCACTAAAAACACATTTAAACCCACATGCATGAGCTCAAAATACTGAATTTTTAGTTGCATGTTGATGTTCTTGGCAAGAACATCAACAATCTTCAAATTGGGTCTTTTGCAAAAGTGTTCAAAGTTTGAGTTGATGGTTGTTTTGCATGCATTTTAAATGGATCATAAATATGTTTGGAACTGAAAATATTTGTATGTATGAGAGTCAAATCGGATTTTGCATGCAAAGGAATAAGAATTTTGGTTTAAAAGTCTAGTTGGGTGCACATGCACAAGGTGTTGATTGGACAGCTTGCTGCCAGAAATTACACCTCACTTCCAAGAGTCATATCTCACTCATTTTAACTCCAAATGGAGTGATTATTTTTCTGGAATTCATTTTAGTGTGTTAAGATTCAAACCCAAGTGGTTTCATTTAAAAACTCAAAGATTTCATTTATCAAACAGTCCTCACAAAATCCGGATGCAAACAGCAAAGTATTCTGTCGGATTTTACGTCGTGTATTATTTCATGTACTTATACTTCTCCAAAAATTATGAAACTGGTGTCAAAAGTTTCCTAACTCATTGAACTTAATGGACATAAAATTTCATGATTTAATTATACCTGGAAGTTACCAAAAGTTGAACACAAAGTGACATCAAATTCTGGACAGTGAAGGACAAATTATTACTATTATTAAGGACTATATCTAATCTCATTTCATCATTTTATGATGAAATAGTGGAATATATAAGTATATCTTATATTATTTATGCATTTTATTTATGTCTTTTATTTATGCACTTTATTTTATTATTTATCCCTTTCATCTTTTATGATAAAATTGGGAAAACTCTCTTATATAATATATTTATATATATCCTTGCACTTTATTTATGTATTAATCCTATTTCACCATCTTATGATGAAATAGTAGAGTGTAAATATATACTATACCTATATATTTATACATTTAAATATTGTTATTTCGATTACGACCTACGATTTTATCGTTGTTACGATAAAATCTCGGTTTATATATATATATATATATATATATGTACCATATATATTTATGTTCTTTAAAAACCCTTTTCGTTACCTATTGGGACGAAATTGTGGAATCGTTAATATAATAAGAACAATGCATACGCTTATTACGTTTTAATAATAAAACACGCAAGGCATTTTATGATGATTTGGATAATTAGTACCGAACCTTCGAGATTGAGAACTCACTATTGACCTTACGTTCATAGGTTTGAAGTAGGATCATCTCGGAGTATTTGTGGGAGATTCCTGGATTCTGTCACGTATCAAGTGAGTATTCACAGCCCCTTTTTCAATGTTTTACATATTTTGGGGTGAAAAGCATGTGGTTACTACAACTATTTTACACACCGATTATTTCGTTTTCTTGAAAATACGAAGCTTGCTTATTTATGCTCTATGGTATCTATGTTGTTGCAAATGTTGTAAGTTTGAGTTTCTTTTGCTATCATGTATAAAGTCCCCGTTCACGTATACGTTACCCGTTAACTCATGGATTGAGCCGTTGGTAATTATGAATAACGTTATTTGGGTTGACACCCCCACTCACAAGTAGCGCTTGTTTGAGTGCATAATTATTGTTGTATTGCGTATTGTTGGTGATAGAACATGCGCGTATGTGGAATGATTCCACCGTTGTGGTAGGGGAAAATTATGTCAGTATAGGTCGGGTAACGGGCTCAATAACTTAGCATTTTACATATGATTACCTCGAGCAAGTGGTTCTGATAACCGTTTTATTTATCCCTTGTGTGGATCTAAACTATTTTGCAATGGCAAACAAGTGGTTCTGATAACCGTTTTATTTATCCCTTGTGTGGATCTAAACTATTTTGCAATGGCAAACAAGTGGTTTTTATAACCGTATTATTTATCCCTTGTGTGGATTTGCAACATATTTTGCAATGGCAACAATGTTATACTATTTAAACTTGTGATCTCACCAACTATTCATTAGTTGACACTCTCATTTACATGCTTTTCAGGAGAACGTTCTTAAGGTTGGAATTTAGGAAGGCTACACGTGATGAAGCTTTTCTTTACTATCTTTAAATTTCATGTTCATTTCCCTTTCGTAAAGACAATTGTAAAAGACAAGGTTTAACCTCTGAATGTATTTTGATGGTTGTTGTGATCTTGTAACTTTTGCTATGAAACTTGAGCTGCACATTCCGTGTTTCCGCTTTAGCGGGGTGTGATAGATTTGGTATCAGAGCTAAAGTTTATAGAGAATACCGGTTTTCCTTTGGAAAACTGCAACTATAACCCAAAACGGGAATGAACATTTAATTTGCTAATCATGTTGCTAGTATAACTAATTCGGGTATTGCATCATTTGTCTTTAATTAAACAAAGCCTGATCACCTATGTTTAATTAAAGAAAGAGTAATGCGAGACTGGAAATGGATATACTAGGAGGATGTGTGTTTTCACACTTGATGCTTCACGTTGTATGCCTAATAGGAGTGTAGTTATTGCCTATAGTATGCAATAGTATAGTACGCTTAGTCTTTATCTTGCGCGGTAGTAATGTTATACACTCTTACTTCAGTATCACTATGTCAACATCCTCATCACACTCTTACTTCAGCAATACCATGTCGTCATCATCATCGAGCTCGGAACCTTCCTACACGCCATCAAGTGAGCGTACGTCCGACGTGGAACGAGACCCTTATGATGAGTCGAGGATGCCTCCGGTTGTGGCTCCTCCACAATCTATCCCGGTAGTGATGCCACCTAGGGGTCCACGTACGAGGCAAACCGCTAGGAAGAGCGTGCCCATACCTAGACGAGTGTCTTTTAGGTCTGATCAGCGGGACGCACCGGAACCCTCACGGGTGATCGAGGGAGTGCCGATTAGTCGAGCGCCTGGCATGACTTGGACCGAAGAGCAACGCTTTAGGGCCGTGGCAATGGACTTGCACGGATGTCAAACAAGAGTCAGTCATCAGAGTCAAGTGATAACCGAGCTAGTGGAATTAAGCCACCTTTTGACCAACATGTCATCCAAAGCCGTGAGCGGAGCGAAACTAGCTCGGAGGATAGCTTACGAGCCGAGATAATGAGCATAGTAGTAGTGATGCTGTTGACGCTATTGGTGTTATGGGTTTCGATTGAAGTACATCGGGGCGGATATTGACGTGGACGGTGGAAAAATTTAGAAAATGGAACTTTCTAATTTCTAGTTGTTTCAATCTTAAATTTCAGTTTGTAATTCTATACTGATGTGCGTTACACATCAGAAATTTTGTAAGTAATCGGCTATTATTAATGACTTCAATGAAAAGGCATTTTATGTTTTAATTATATATGTGAAACGTGCAATACTTATTCAATTAGTTTCCCAACACTTCGAAACTTCAAATGTATTCTTTACAAAAACATCCGCCGTTAATTACTCAAAGTTTTAATCAACTCGATTTTTGCAATTGTGTTTTAGAAAAATGCCACCACGAAGATCCACACGGCACACGGGAGGAAATCCTGATCCGAACCCCGATATCGCCCAACTCATAGCTCAAGGTATCCAAGAGGCGATACCTAACATCATAGCTCAAGTTACCGCGGGTATTAATGAGAGTCAAAGAAATGTTAATATAGGAGGAGGAACTCCTAATAACACTCAAGACAATAGGGGATGTAGCTACAAGACATTCATGACTTGTAAGCCCAAGGAGTTTCATGGAACGGAAGGTGCTATAGGACTACTCTCATGGTTTGATAGTATGGAGTCAGTACTTCATATCTGTAAGTGTTCGGAGGATCGCATGGTAGAGTATGCGGCCTGTCAGTTGAAAAAGCGAGCTCTAACTTGGTGGAATATTCAAGTGCAGACCCGTGGAAGGGAAGATGCATACAAACTGACCTGGACTGAGTTCAAGGAATTGCTTATGGAGGAATACTGTCCCAAAAGCGAGGTTCAGAAATTAGAGGCTGAACTTTGGGATCTTACTATGGTTGGTTCGGGCATAGATCGCTACACCGCTCGTTTTCATGAACTTGCGAAACTAGTACCTCACATGGTTACCCCGGAGAGCAAGCGGATCGACCGATATCTGTATGGATTAACCCCGGAAATCAGAGGAATGGTAAAGTCATCAAGTCCGACCACAATCCAAGCCGCCGTGGCACTAGCAACTAGTTTGACCCATAAGAAGGTCAGAGCGGGAACTCTAACTCAGAAAGGTGTCGGTATTAAGAGAAGGCCGGAGAATTATTCGGGAAAGGCAAGTGGAGGTAGTTCAAGTGGAAACAAGAAAGTAGTGGGAAATTTTGGGATGAATGCTAAGGAGGTAGGACGTTACAATAAACCCCACCCAAAGTGCAACCAATGTGGTTCGCATCATGAGGGAGCCTGTCTCATCTGTAGCATTTGTAAGCAAAAGGGTCACTTAGGTCGATCTTGTAAGACGATAAAGAATGTGAAGGAAGAAGGAAGGGTATGCTTTGAGTGCGGAAGTCCGGATCACTTCCGAAATGTGTGCCCAAGGCTGAAAAGAGGACCAAACAATAACAACGCTGGGTATCAAGCAAGGCAAGCCAATCAGGGAAACCAAGGAGGACAACCTCGAGGAAGGGCATTTGTCATAGGAGCAGAAGAAGCACGTCGAGACCCCGCTGTAGTGACAGGTACGTTTCTTCTAAACGATTATTATGCATCCGTATTATTCGACACTGGTGCCGATAAGAGTTTTGTTTCGTTAGATTTTAGGCCTTTGATCAATCTAGAATCTAAGAAAATGCCGAATGCTTATATTGTTGAGGTTGCTAATGGATTTGAATTAGAAGCTAAGGATGTAATCATAGGTTGTACTTTGAATTTAGCGGATAAACTGTTTAGTGCTGATCTTATTCCAATTGAATTGGGGAGTTTTGATGTAGTGATAGGCATGGATTGGTTGTCTAAGCACCGAGCTGAGGTTAGTTGTTTTGAAAAGACGGTTAGGTTACCATTACAAGGCGGAGAAACCTTAGTCGTTCAAGGAGATAGAGTTGGAAGGAATCTGAAGATAGTATCATGTATGAAGGTCCATAAGTATTTGAGGAAGAAGTATGTTGCGTTCTTGGCGCAAGTAATTGAGAAGAAGTCTGAGGAGAGGCGAGTCCAAGATATTCCTGTGGTGAAGGATCACCCAGAAGTATTTCCAGACGATTTGCCTGGACTTCCACCGTTTAGACAAGTCGAATTTCAGATCGATCTTGTACCTGGAGCAGCGCCTGTAGCCAAGACCCCGTATCGCCTAGCACCGGCGGAAATGCAAGAGTTATCGAATCAACTTCAAGAACTTTTGGATAAGGGATTTATTCGACCGAGTTCATCACCCTGGGGAGCACCGATTCTTTTTGTCAAGAAAAAGGATGGAGCATTCCGAATGTGTATCGATTATAGGGAGCTTAATAAGTTAACAATCAAGAACCGATATCCTCTCCCTCGAATAGACGATTTGTTCGACCAGTTGCAAGGTGCAACTTACTTTTCTAAAATTGATCTTCGATCGGGATATCATCAGTTGAGAGTCCGAGAGGAAGATATTCCTAAGACAACTTTTAGAACTCGCTATGGACACTACGAGTTTTTAGTTATGCCATTTGGATTGACGAACGTGCCAGCTGTGTTTATGGATCTAATGAATAGAGTATGTAGGCCATATCTTGATAAGTTCGTGATTGTGTTCATCGATGACATATTAATCTATTCTCAGAGTAAGAAGGATCACGAGCAGCATCTAAAAGTGATTTTAGAGCTTCTTAAGGAACAGAAGTTATATGCCAAATTCTCTAAGTGCGAATTTTGGATTCAGGAAGTACATTTCTTAGGTCACGTAATCGGAGAGAAAGGGATTCACGTGGACCCGGCTAAAGTGGAAGCCATTAAGAAATTGGAAGCCCCAAGGACTCCAACGGAAATTCGCCAATTTCTAGGCTTGGCAGGGTATTATCGACGTTTTATCGAGAATTTCTCTAAGATCGCTAAACCCCTTACCACGTTAACCCAAAAGGAGAAGGAATTCGTTTGGGGAATTCCACAAGAAGAAGCATTTCAACTTCTGAAGAAAAAGTTGTGCAATGCACCGATTTTAGCTTTACCGGAAGGAACGGAAAATTTTGTAGTGTATTGTGACGCATCACATCAAGGATTAGGTTGCGTATTGATGCAAAATGATAAGGTGATAGCTTACGCCTCGAGACAATTAAAAGTTCATGAGAAGAACTACACCACGCACGATTTGGAACTCGGAGCTGTGGTATTCGCTTTAAAAATATGGAGACATTATCTATATGGTACCAAGTGTACTATTTTCACCGATCATAAAAGTCTTCAACACATCTTTGATCAAAAGATGCTGAACATGAGGCAAAGAAGATGGGTAGAACTGCTCAGCGATTACGATTGCAAGATACGTTACCACCCAGGTAAGGCCAACGTGGTAGCCGATGCCCTGAGTAGGAAAGAAAGGGTAAAACCTTCACGAGTCCGAGCGTTAAGAGCACTGGTTCAAACAAGTTTGAAAACCCGAATTGTTGAAGCTCAGATCGAAGCATTGAAATCTCAAAACCTGAAGGAAGAGACTCTTCATGGTTTAGAGTCTAGTTTTGAAACTAAGATTGATGGAGTACGTTACTTTAAAGGCAGAGTATGGATCCCAAAGGCTGATAACCTACGGGAAATGATTTTAGAGGAGGCTCATAAATCGAAGTATTCAATTCACCCAGGAGCGGACAAGATGTATAAGGATTTAAGGGAATACTATTGGTGGCCAGGAATGAAGAAGGATATTGCCATATATGTAGGAAAATGCGTAACGTGTGCAAAAGTCAAGGCAGTTTATCAAAAGCCATCGGGACTGTTACAACAACCGGAGATTCCCCAGTGGAAATGGGAACAAATCACTATGGATTTCATAACCAAACTCCCAAGAACTGCCAAAGGGCATGACACGATTTGGGTTATAGTAGATCGATTTACGAAGTCCGCACATTTCCTACCTATTCGAGAAGATTATAAGATGGAAAAGCTTTCTCAGATCTACATCAAGGAGATCGTTACGCGGCATGGAGTTCCAATTTCCATTATATCGGATAGAGATAGTCGTTTTACATCTCGACTTTGGCAATCACTCCAAAAAGCATTAGGAACGCAGTTAAACTAAAGCACGGATTATCATCCTCAAACGGATGGTCAGAGTGAGCGAACCATTCAGACGTTGGAGGACATGCTTCGGGCATGTGCATTAGACTTTGGAGGAAGTTGGGATAACCACTTGCCATTAGTCGAATTTTCATACAATAATAGCTATCATACTAGTATTCAGTGTGCACCATATGAGGCTCTATACGGTCGCAAGTGTCGATCACCTCTTTGTTGGTTGGAAATTGGGGATAGACAACTATCTAGTCCGGACATTGTCCAAGAAACCACCGACAAGATTGCAATCATCAGAGATAGGCTTAAAGCAGCTCAAGATCGTCAAAAGAGTTATGCGGATAATCGAAGAAAGCCTTTAGAATTCCAAGTGGGTGACCGAGTCTTTTTAAAAGTATCCCCTTGGAAGGGAACTGTTCGTTTTGGGAAAAGCGGAAAGTTGAGTCCAAGGTATGTTGGACCATTTAAGATCACGGAAAGAATTGGACCGGTAGCTTATAAACTGGATTTGCCAATGGAGTTAAGTGCTATTCACAACACGTTTCACGTATCGAACCTTAAAAAGTGTTTAGCTGATGAAGCAGTAACCGTGCCTTTGGAAGAAGTCCAAATCAACAATAAACTGCACATCGTAGAGGAACCAATGGAAATACTCGATAGGGAAGTCAAGCGTCTTAAGAGAAGCAAAATCCCGATAGTAAAAGTCCATTGGAACACAAGGCGTGGGCCTGAATATACTTGGGAGCGGGAGGATTACATGTTACAAAAGTATCCTCACCTCTTTGCAAGCAAACCTGTTAACGCTAGTAACACTTGAATTTCGGGACGAAATTCTTCTAATCGGGGGAGACTGTGACAACTGTCAAATTCACATCTCAGGTTAGAATTGTTTTGGAAACCTTATTTTTTTATGACATAGTTTACACAGTGCAATTTTAGCAGTAAACCCGGTACAATAGGAAAAATTGAGAAATTTTGTCTAAGAAATCGTTGAATTAGGAAATTATCCATAAATCTCATAAAATGCCAACCTAAAATATTTATATACTACAAGTATCTATGTAATTGATAATTTATATATTTCAATTATATTTTATATATATAAATACTTTACTTTATGCATATATACATGTATTTTGCTTTAAAAAGAAAATACTTGTATTTAGACTTTTATTTTTGTACAAGAAGTGACTAAATACTTAAATGTCACACCACCACCACCCCCCCCATGTGAGGGCCGGCCATCCCCTCCCCTCTCTCTCATTTTGCATTAATAAATATCTATACTTCACTTGTTAAACCATTCTCTCATTTCACTCTTTCTCTAGTTATCATCCCTCTCTCTCTCCACCTTCAAATCTTCATATCTTCATCTTCAAACCTTCATCACAACTCCAGCCCCAAAAATCAAAGTCTTCAAGAGTTCAAGATAACCTAAGGTAAACATAAGTGTGTTGGGTAAAAACCACACACATTCTTTCAAGTCTTTTTCATATTCTTGCATTTTTAAAAAGTATGATCTTCATCTTTTGTTACACTTTCTTCACATCTTTTAAAATCATCTTTATGGGTCTTAATGTTTGTAGATTTACCATCATAACATCTTTTGTTAGTAAAAGATGGCGAATCCAAAATCAAACCAAAGTTAAGATCAAAGATGAGCATTTTAAACACATGCATGTAGTAATCTTGAAAGATCCATCATTTTTGTTCAAGAGTCTTATGAATGTATCTTTGAAAACCACTAAAAACACATTTAAACCCACATGCATGAGCTCAAAATACTGAATTTTTAGTTGCATGTTGATGTTCTTGGCAAGAACATCAACAATCTTCAAATTGGGTCTTTTGCAAAAGTGTTCAAAGTTTGAGTTGATGGTTGTTTTGCATGCATTTTAAATGGATCATAAATATGTTTGGAACTGAAAATATTTGTATGTATGAGAGTCAAATCGGATTTTGCATGCAAAGGAATAAGAATTTTGGTTTAAAAGTCTAGTTGGGTGCACATGCACAAGGTGTTGATTGGACAGCTTGCTGCCAGAAATTACACCTCACTTCCAAGAGTCATATCTCACTCATTTTAACTCCAAATGGAGTGATTATTTTTCTGGAATTCATTTTAGTGTATTAAGATTCAAACCCAAGTGGTTTCATTTAAAAACTCAAAGATTTCATTTATCAAACAGTCCTCACAAAATCCGGATGCAAACAGCAAAGTATTCTGTCGGATTTTACGTCGTGTATTATTTCATGTACTTATACTTCTCCAAAAATTATGAAACTGGTGTCAAAAGTTTCCTAACTCATTGAACTTAATGGACATAAAATTTTATGATTTAATTATACCTGGAAGTTACCAAAAGTTGAACACAAAGTGACATCAAATTCTGGACAGTGAAGGACAAATTATTACTATTATTAAGGACTATATCTAATCTCATTTCATCATTTTATGATGAAATAGTGGAATATATAAGTATATCTTATATTATTTATGCATTTTATTTATGTCCTTTATTTATGCACTTTATTTTATTATTTATCCCTTTCATCTTTTATGATGAAATTGGGAAAACTCTCTTATATAATATATTTATATATATCCTTGCACTTTATTTATGTATTAATCCTATTTCACCATCTTATGATGAAATAGTAGAGTGTAAATATATACTATACCTATATATTTATATATTTAAATATTGTTATTTCGATTACGACCTACGATTTTATCGTTGTTACGATAAAATCTCGGTTTATATATATATATATATGTACCATATATATTTATGTTCTTTAAAAACCCTTTTCGTTACCTATTGGGACGAAATTGTGGAATCGTTAATATAATAAGAACAATGCATACGCTTATTACGTTTTAATAATAAAACACGCAAGGCATTTTATGATGATTTGGATAATTAGTACCGAACCTTCGAGATTGAGAACTCACTAGTGACCTTACGTTCATAGGTTTGAAGTAGGATCATCTCGGAGTATTTGTGGGAGATTCCTGGATTCTGTCACGTATCAAGTGAGTATTCACAGCCCCCTTTTCAATGTTTTACATATTTTGGGGTGAAAAGCATGTGGTTACTACAACTATTTTACACACCGATTATTTCGTTTTCTTGAAAATATGAAGCTTGCTTATTTATGCTCTATGGTATCTATGTTGTTGCAAATGTTGTAAGTTTGAGTTTCTTTTGCTATCATGTATAAAGTCCCCGTTCACGTATACGTTACCCGTTAACTCATGGATTGAGCCGTTGGTAATTATGAATAACGTTATTTGGGTTGACACCCCCACTCACAAGTAGCGCTTGTTTGAGTGCATAATTATTGTTGTATTGCGTATTGTTGGTGATAGAACATGCGCGTATGTGGAATGATTCCACCGTTGTGGTAGGGGCAAATTATGTCAGTATAGGTCGGGTAACGGGCTCAATAACTTAGCATTTTACATATGAATACCTCGAGCAAGTGGTTCTGATAACCGTTTTATTTATCCCTTGTGTGGATCTAAACTATTTTGCAATGGCAAACAAGTGGTTCTGATAACCGTTTTATTTATCCCTTGTGTGGATCTAAAATATTTTGCAATGGCAAACAAGTGGTTCTGATAACCGTTTTATTTATCCCTTGTGTGGATCTAAACTATTTTGCAATGGCAAACAAGTGGTTTTTATAACCGTGTTATTTATCCCTTGTGTGGATTTGCAACATATTTTGCAATGGCAACAATGTTATACTATTTAAACCTGTGATCTCACCAACTATTCATTAGTTGACACTCTCATTTACATGCTTTTCAGGAGAACGTTCTTAAGGTTGGAATTTAGGAAGGCTACACGTGATGAAGCTTTTCTTTATTTTCTTTAAATTTCATGTTCATTTCCCTTTCGTAAAGACAATTGTAAAAGACAAGGTTTAACCTCTGAATGTATTTTGATGGTTGTTGTGATCTTGTAACTTTTGCTATGAAACTTGAGCTGCACATTCCGTGTTTCCGCTTTAGTGGGTTGTGACAACACTCGAAGGTGATATGTCTGCTGTAAAGGCTGATGTCAGTTCAGTAAAAACTGATATGAGTTCTGTGAAGACTGATGTCAACACGATGAAGAATGACATCTCTTCTATTCAGAACTTGTTACAGCAGATCCTGACCAATACGACCGCCCCTGCCCCTGCACCTCCATCTTTTACTACGGCGGATCGTGCTGAACTTGTGAAGATCAATCCTGGTATTTTTGGCATAGAAAACAGATTATCAGCGATTGAAATCTGTGTGGGGATCCCTGGCAAAGAAGACAGGAAACCACATGAGCTGCTGAATCATCTCATTCCTCCCCCAGTCATCATGAAAAAGAGGGGGAGAAGAGCGCTGAAGACCCTTCCAAGAGCGTTGAAGACCTTTCCTATGATGAATCTATCAGGGGAGAGAAGAATGAAGACCTCACCTTCACTGAAGATGGTGAGAAGACTATTGAAGCTGAAGCAGCCGCTGGACCTCAGGGAGATGAACACCCTGGTGGAACCGAGAAGCTCGCCTCTGTATCTGAGGGGGAGCAACTCGAAGAAGAAGCTGAAGAAACTGAGTCTGAAGCTGAAGATGAAGAAGCCATCGACTTTTCTGATAATGAACCATCCTCTTCTCCAAAGAATGATGATGATGAAGATGACGATGATGATGATTCTTTTATCGTCAAGCCTGCTCAGAAAACAATAGCTCTTAAAGGGATCCGAATAAATGAACCTTCAGGGGAGCGGACAAAGACAACACCATCAGCATCTGAAGCTGACAAGGGCAAAGGAAAAAATCTCGCTGAAGATGAAAATCTGATGATCTTGCTTAACAAGCCGGTTTGTCAGGTACATTAATCTTACACAACATCCCTCCTCTATACACTCAGTTCTACACTCCATAAACCTCCATACACTTTATCCCATATTTTTTCCTCTCTGTTCTATCCAAGTTCTTACTTGTAAGATCGATGTGTTTCAGCTAGTCCTCTCCCCTATTTGAGGATATCGTTGAAGTTCCTACAGCTGCGACTTCACCAACAATAATCCCAGCTCCCAACGCTGAAGAAATAATCCCGGTCTTAGATTTGATCTCTGAGACTGATGAACCTGAAGAACAGATGCTCTCTTATAAAAATAGACCTTCCTTGGCTCCTCAAAAGCTAAGTGAAGAGGATCAAGAAAAGAGAGATGAAATGATCAAGAGACTCGAGGATCAGCGAATCATTCTGAAGCGTGATCAACTTCCTTCTGTCCCTCCAAAGTTCAGAGTTTCCCAAAAGGAATATAAGGAATACCTCAGAGCTGAACGCCTGATCGCTGAAAGAAGGGAAGCTGAAGAAAAAGACAGAGAATACGCCATCCAGCTTACTCAACGATCAATAAAAGACCCCAAGCTGAAAAGAGTTCCCATTGATGTTCAACGTCAGCTATGGGATGATGCTCAAAAGATCGTTAGAGAGAAGACTAAGTTTTCTGATACGACTTTGGAATGGGCTAAACAAATGCTGACCTATCGATCTAGACCATCCAAAATCATCAAAGTAAACATCAGAGGAAGACTGTACGCAGACGTTCCTGTTGTTGAAGTCGATGTCTACAGAGAAGACAAGACCAAGCAAACCTTCTATGCTGCAACATTAGAAAAGTTTGGTCTCTCTGAATGGTTAGAAACGAAATTAGCCATTCAGGGATCGCGCTCAAAGTTCAAAAGCCATGTCGAGAAGATCTTAAACAAACAGATCGACCTGGTTTCTTCTGCTGTGGATATTCCTCCTTCTACTCTTCTTCCTCAAAGAAAAGTCTCTGCTAAGGAAAAGAAAGTCTCAGACTCAGGTCCTATTATACGAAATGAAACAGGTATTGGTTTCTCTCGTGCTGAAGTTCTTGGCCCTGAAGCTGATCTCTCAGCGCTTGACACCTCCCTACCACCTGGAGAAACTTTCATTCCTGGCACTGTTGTAAGTGATCCCTATGGTATATTCTTTTTAGACTACTATGGAAATCATCACTTCCAACGTGTCTCTGAGTTCCACATCGCTCCCATCGAACAACTCAGAGATCTCATACACTGGTGTGAAGTCAGACACGACATTAAAGCTAGACACCTGAAGCCCTTGATTTTTGAAGAAGCTCTGAAGAAAAAGAATCAAGGAGTAGATGTCCCTGACTGGATGATTCCCACATCAAAGACCCTCGATGAACTACTCATCAAGGAAGAACCTTTTGACGGATAGGATCGCCTTGTAATTCTTTCTATCCTTATCTGTCTACATCTTTTGTACTTGTAATTTTATTCGTTGTACTTGTAATTTTTCCACTTCCCTCTGTAATCTTTACAAAGTTTAAAGAAAATTTTCAGCGAACGTACTTTACTCCATCAGTAAAGAAAAGATCCCAGAAAACAGTAAAAGGGAAAAATATTTTTATGAGTTCTTTTTATCCTTTTTGTTTTCATTAAATAGCAATTTTCTCTGTTGCTATGTCATAATCAAATAGGGGGAGATTGTTGATCCAAACCCTCAGTGATTTGATAATGACCCTCTCTTATAAACTTAGTGAAAATTGTAAGTAAATAATATGTATCAGAGTTTCACTATCGCTGATAAGTACTAAGATCTTACAGTACCGCTGATAGGAACTCTCGCTCTTTAGTTTAAACATTCAACGAAACTGTTCACCATAATACTCTGAGTCTGTTCAGTACTTATGGTGATCGCTGATAAGTTAGTTTTTTACTTATGATCCCTGAAGACAAGATTCACGTCAACATAAGTTCTACGCTGAAGTCGAAGATCAAGCTAAAGAACCAGCGACAAGTCTCCTAATGAACTGATGCGGATCAGCGAAGACTCAGATTTGTCCACTCAACGTGAAGTATCAAGTACATGACTTTGGCTATCGCTAAATTCTATCATTCGCTGATAAAGAATGATAGATCGCTGAATCAACGAAAAGCTGATCATGAAGTCCTCCGTACAAAGTATTTTTGTCTTAACCACCCTTGCACGACTCCGTACGATATGTCAGAAAAAGAACCTCCTCATTGTCTGAATTCGTACAACCACTCTGATACTACACTGTTCAACATGCGGCTACTAAGGTTGTCAACAAAGGTCAATGACATGCAACCAATCAGCTGCTGCCACGTGTAAAGTGTAAACTGCAATGCATTAAATGCATGCAGTATTTAAGAAGAAGAACTCACTTCATTTTGAAGTAACTTGCTAACTCTGGACAAGTTCATCCTTCTTATCTTGAGATAGGTTATTATTAGTAATTTCCTTCTCCTTCTTAGTGCAAGAAACTTAGTGTTCCAACTTGTTTAGATTTAGGATTTATCCTTAATCTTGTTTCCGCAACAAGCTGTAAATTGTTAATGATTTATCGATAAACAATTTAGAAAAGTAAAATCTGTGTGTTTGTATTCAACCCCCCCCCCCCCCCACCCCCCCCACCCCCCCTTCTACAAACGTGCGTTTTCCGGTTTTTAGTCTAACACTGCCGGTCTGTTCGTGACCTGTTTAGCCCCCCTTAAACCCAACAAACCAGAAATATTATTCCATACTTAGAAAGTTCTATGTATTAGGTTACCAAGGACATATCGCACGCGTTCATACGAGGTCCCTACTATGAATTTTTCAAAACAGACTACCCGAACAGCGAATTTCGGACCAGTCTGAACTAATTGCCAATTTAGCCCTAGCTAGAGGCCTCGTTAATTTTTCTGCAAAACATACGAAACATACTAGACCCAATTTTTGAGATATGGGCACTGATTTCACCTCAATCCGATTTTCCTAGATTTTTCTACGGATTTTACAAAACAGGGACAGAACGGGCGTTTTCCACATAAAATCATAACATTGATATCGGTTTAACGTTTACGCATTAGGTTTAGGATTTAGGTAACTAAGGGCTGGACAAACCAAGCACCACCCACTGCCACCTCAGGCAGTGGTGGCCGACGGCGGCGCGTAGGCGGCAGCCACCACCGGCGGTGGTGGTGGTTCGGTAGAACATCCCGACGAGACAAACGAAACGAACCCGCTATCCTAACTCGGCCACACACGCACTCACGCGCAACCTAATAGCCTTAACCCGCCATCACAGCCACCGGAAAGTGGTGCACGGCGGCCACCCGCTGGCGGCAGCCATGGTGGTTGTTTCGCGATTTTGACGTAAAGAAGAAAGAAACGAGAGGGGACTTACCTTTTGATAAGAAAACGCAGCAGCAACCACCCGGTTCGTCGGTTTCTTCTCTTCCCGATCGCCTCTCTCTCTCTATCTCTCTCTCTCTCGCTGCTTCTCTTCTCGCTGGCAGCCGCTTGCGGCGGCTGTGCTGGTGGTTTAAGGTGGTCTCACGGTGGCAGCAAGGAAAAAAAACGAGTAGGGCTTTATTGTGGCTGCCGTTTGTGTGCGACGCAAGAAGAAACGAGAAGGAGATAGCGATAGGGTTTTGTGGTGTGTTGTGTGTGTGTGTCGTGAATTAGGAACGAGAAAAGGGAGGGGGTCGGTTTCTTCATGGGCCGACCCCATGCAAACCAATTGCCAAAAACACACCTTTAGTCCCTAGGTTTTTAAGGTACTTCCAAATTTTTACCAACTTAAATTAGGATTTAACAAATGAACCAACTAACACAAAACTAATTCACTTTTGGTCAATCCCGTTAATAAACATTCATTTAAAGAAAACATTATACAAAAATATAAATCCATACCGGAACACGGGCTTTACAACTCTCCCCCGCTTGAATTAGGCTTCGTCCTCGAAGTCTATGTCCGCGAATAGTTCTGGATAGTTCTTCCGCATCTCAGCCTCGGGCTCCCAAGTCCACTCGGAACCCTTTCTGTGCTGCCACTGAACTTTCACCAAGCCGATTACCTTGTTGCGCAAGGCCTTCGTCTTTCTCTCAATAATAGCAATCGGCTTCTCCACATAATTAAGCCGCTCGTCAATCTGGATATCCTCAAGAGGAATCACCGCTGACTCATACACCACACACTTTCGCAACTGAGACACATGGAATGTGTTGTGGATCAAGCTAAACTCGTCTGGTAACTCTAAGCGGTAAGCTACCTTTCCCACTCGATCAATAACCTTGTAAGGTCCAATGTAACGGGGTCCTAACTTTCCCCGTTTACGAAACCGAATCACCCCTTTCCAGGGTGAAACCTTCAACAAAACATAATCTCCCACCTG
Source organism: Saussurea involucrata (assembly GCA_033807775.1). Taxonomy (NCBI): domain Eukaryota; kingdom Viridiplantae; phylum Streptophyta; class Magnoliopsida; order Asterales; family Asteraceae; genus Saussurea; species Saussurea involucrata. Next base: position 79,739,787 of record CM066327.1, read on the forward strand.
AAACTCCAAATCTGATTGTCTCTTGTCGGCGTAACTCTTCTGCCGACTCTGTGCAGTAACCAGACGGTCCCGCACCATCTGTATCATCTTCGTCGACTCAAGGAGAGGTGCAACCACTGTTAACCGTTGACAAAAACCCCGAAGTGGCTCACCAACCAGATGTCGACTAAGTGCGTCCGCAACCACATTCGCTTTACCCGGGTGGTAAAGTATCTCACAATCATAATCCTTGACTACGTCAAGCCACCTCCTCTGACGCATATTGAGGTTTTGCTGGTCCATCAAGTATTTGAGGCTTTTATGGTCAGTGTCTATCGTACACTTGACGCCATATAAGTAATGCCTCCAAATCTTGAGGGCAAACACCACTGCTCCCAACTCTAGGTCGTGAGTCGGGTAGTTCGCCTCATGAGGCTTCAACTGCCTCGAAGCGTAAGCTATGACCTTACCGCACTGCATGAGCATGGCGCCCAAACCCTGGTGAGAAGCGTCACAATACACTACCAGATCCTCCATACCCTCAGGCAAAGTCAACACCGGAGCCTCGCATAAACGTCTGCACAGCTCCTCAAAAGCCCTTTGCTGCTCCTCACCCCAACTAAAAGCCGCAGATTTCTTCGTCAATCGGGTCATAGGTAGTGCAATCTTGGAGAAATCCTGAATGAATCTCCGGTAGTACCCTGCTAACCCAAGAAAACTCCGTACCTCAGTGGGAGTCTTCGGTACCTCCCACCGCATTACTGCTGAAATCTTGGCCGAATCGACCATAATGCCCTTCTGGTTCATGACATGTCCTAGGAATTGGACCTCTCGTAACCAGAACTCGCACTTGGAGAACTTAGCATAAAGCTTCTCCCTTCTCAGAACCTCCAAAACTTCCCGCAAATGCATCTTGTGCTCTTCCTTCGACTTCGAATACACGAGGATATCATCGATGAACATAATCACCGACCGATCCAACATCAGGCTACACACCCTGTTCATGTGGTCCATGAACGCTGTTGGTGCATTGGTGAGCCCGAAAGGCATCACCACAAACTCATAATGGCCGTAACATGTACGAAATGTCGTCTTCTCCGTATCCTCACTCCTCACCTGCATCTGATGATACCCCGATCTCAAATCAATCTTAGAGAACCACGAGGATCCCTGAAGTTGGTCGAACAAGTCATCGATCCTTGGCAGAGGATAACGATTCTTCACCGTAAGCTTATTCAACTCACGGTAGTCTATACACATCCGTTGGGACCCGTCCTTCTTTTTCACAAACAGAATCGGGGCTCCCCACGGTGAACAACTCGGCTTGATGAACTCCTTCTCGAGAAGTTCCTGCAATTGAGTGTACAACTCCTTCATTTCCGGTGGAGCCAGGCGATAAGGTGCCTTGGCCACCGGTGCAGCTCCCGGAATCCAGTCAATGCGGAACTCTACCTGTCGTTCGGGAGGTATCCCCGGTAAATCGTCGGGGAATACGTCAGCAAACTCCCGAACAACTGGCACATCCTCCGCAGTCTTCTTCTCTTCGACGTCGCGCGTGTCTATCACATACGCTAAATACCCTTGGCCACTGTGCTGCAAGTACCTCCGAGCCCTCGCAACCGAACATATTGCTGAGGTCCGCCTGGGCGAGTCGCCCTGAACTAGCAGTTCTCCCCCGCTTAGGGTTCGAACTCGTACTTGTTTGCGACGGCAAACAATCTCAGCATCGAAAGCATCCATCCAGTCCATGCCCACAATCACGCACAACTCACGCATAGCAATCGGAATCAAATCAATAGGAAATCTCACACCAGAGATTTCCAAAGTGCATCCCCGATACACGTCAGTAACCGTCAAGGTCCTGTCATCAGCAACCTCAACCACAAGTGGACAACCTAACCGTCCTACAACTCGGCCCAAACACTCACTAAAAGTGTGAGACACGAACGAATGAGTAGCCCCGCTATCAAACATCACCACAGCAGGCACCGAGTTAACTAAGAACGTACCTGATCATACAGTTTAAGCAAAATACAATTACATACAATAATCAATAATCGAAAGAAACAAGTGATGAGATATACCTGTCACCACTTTAGGCGTAGCCTGCGCCTCCTCCACTTTTAGCTGATGAACTCTACCTCGGGCCGCCTCGGGTCTAGACTGACCCGCACTACCATCCGTAATACGCAAGGGGGCAGCCGCAGGAACTCGATGTGCCCCACCCCCATCAGTAACCCTCGGATTCGGGCAGTTGGCCTTCACGTGGCCTGTCTGTCTGCAGTTAAAGCAGAACACCAGAGGTACTCTACAATCACGGTCATAGTGTTCTACCTGCCCGCACTTGAAACACTTGTCATCTCTCTTCCCGCCATTATCCCTGGGCTTGAACCCACCGCTCCTTTGACTCGAGCACGAGTCTGAGAACTTTGTCTTCTTTGGAACAGCCGAAATTGGTGCCACGGTCTGCACCGCCTTCCTCTTCTTGGACTGCATCTCCAACTCAAGTTCCCGTCTCCGGGCAGCCTCCATCATCGCAGCAAGCGAAGCATACTGCGCAGTACTCATGAACTCCCTGATCTCGGTACGTAACATATCCTTGTACCGCGTCATCTTCATGTCCTCAGAAGCAGCATACTGGGGACAGAATAGTGCCATCTCCGTGAACTTCCGGTTCATCTCCTTCACAGTCTCCGTAGTCTGAGTGAGCTCCAAGAACTCCTTAGCAATCCTCTCCATCTCCACTGGAGGCACATACTCGGCACAAAATCATACAACGAACTCCTCCCAGGTCAAAGTAGTGCGCTCAGCAAGCGTCAAGGCAGTAGCACACCAGTCTTTCGCTCCATCTCGTAACAGGTTCACCGAGAAACGAACCTTTAAATTCTCAGGACAACCACTAGTAAGGAATGCGCACTCCATATCCGAGATCCAGCGCATACTGACGATCGGGTTCGAGTCTCTCTTGAACTAAGGAGGAGAACAAGCAGAGAGATCCCGATACTGAAACTCTCGCGCTCGGGGCTGCCCACCAGCAGGGGGTGGAATCGCCGCGATGCGCTCTTCCATCATCACTACTACCTCATTACGAATGGCGGTAATAATCTCGGGGATCGCCTCCCCAATAACATGAGTCACCTCAGCCGCAATCATCTCACGAATCTGCTCGGCAGTAACCCCAGTACCAGCATCTGATTCAGCATTGTTGTTCCTCCTTGTGATGGCCATTCTGGGTAATTAATACAACGAGCTATTAGCACACACTAAATCCTGCTAACTACGCTCACGCTCAACTCCTCGGATTCTCCGTAACTTTCCCCGACTCGAGCACGGATCATGTGCTTCAGATAGTAGGAGCTCTACTACTACCTTCCACACCTATCCTTACTCGTTTCGAGTCCCATCCCGAAGTGCCCAAGTAGTTCCTTGCCGACAGTTTAACCCATATGCCCGTACCAGCATATGTCAACACCCTTCCTAGTTCACTAGGAAATTCACCCCATCCCACTACCCTTGCTATGACGAAATCTCCACTAGTCATGACGAGTCGCCTCGCGAATGCACAGTTGCATACAGTGTGAAATCAGATAGACATTCGAATAAAAGATTCTATCCTACAACGGTTGGACTCAAACAAGAGCTGCGCAATAGAACTAAATCCAACATTCTAAGGCTATTTGGTTCCTACTGCATACAACTTATAAGGCATTCACTTAACAACCTATCAAGACTAGCATAAATTTCTACTAGCAAGCAACAACATGCAGTACAATGTAATCAGCACCAGGCAATCTAGTATGCATACTCCTATATCCTAGAAAGCAATAAATTACACTAAGTACTCTACCTTTTCCCTTGGCATCGGCTGACTGTACACACTGCGCCTTCGGTCACCGTTTCTCAAACGTACTTTCTCTTTCTTTTATTTTCTCAAAAAATTTTGAAAGGAAAGAAAATCCCGAGCCGCAAACTTGAGTTCAAACACACCGAAATGTGTTCGATTCGCTCAAGCTGTGCTCTGATACCATGTTGTAATGTCCCAAAAATTACAATAAATTTGAACTTTTAAAAATACCATTTTATTTAAAACAAACCATAAGTATTCAAATTCAATCAACGTTTTCCCAAAACTCATTAAGTGAAATAACCAACCAATTAACACAGCGGAAATGTAAATAATAAAACATAATGTCTCAAGGTAAAAAAAATGCCAAAAGTCTCAACACGCCAGTGTGTACCGTCACGCCTTGCTGCCACTCGTACCTGAAACAGTAATTTGTAGGGAAAGGGTAAGCACGAAGCTTAGTGAATTCAAACACATGCATACGATATCAATCATATCGACACCACCCCTATCAGCAGATAGATATAACAACCAACACATGAAGTTAAATAATACAAGCACACTCATGCAAGAACACCCATGCATGTATCATTCGGTCTCCCCGAATTCACACAACACTCGTGTATGCATCCCTCGGTCTCCCCGAGTTCATACAACACTTGTGTACGTATTCCTCGGTCTCCCCGAGTCCTTGGTCTCCCCGAGATGTATACGACACCCAATACCTTATACTAGACACTAACTCTGCCTAGTACTGCACACAAACAAAACAGTTAACACACACGAACTATAGCAGCTCGCATACGATCTCTATCCTACGCAGTGAGTGAACTCACCTCAGAAAGCAAAGCAGAACTCCACGAACAGCGACAAGAACCTTCCAACTCCAACTCACTTCTTTTCACCTAAAGAAGTGTTACAAAGTGTCAAAGTGTAATCCCAACCCGGAATTATAACTACAAGTCTAAACGTGCGTTTTCCGGTTTTTAGTCTAACACTGCAGGTCTGTTCGTGACCTGTTTAGCCCCCTTAAACCCATCAAACCACAAATATTATTCCATACTTAGAAAGTTCTATGTATTAGGTTACCAGGGACATATCGCACGCGTTCATACGAGGTCCCTACTATGAATTTTTCAAAACAGACTACCCGAACAGCGAATTTCGGACCAGTCTGAACTAATTGCCAATTTAGCCTAGCTAGAGGCCTCGTTAATTTTTCCGCAAAACATACGAAACATACTAGACCCAATTTGTGAGATTTGGGCACTGATTTCACCTCAATCCGATTTTCCTAGATTTTTCTACGGATTTTACAAAACAGGGATAGAACGGGAGTTTTCCACATAAAATCATAACATTGATATCGGTTTAACGTTTACGCATTAGGTTTAGGATTTAGGTAACTAAGGGATGGACAAACCAGGCACCACCCACTGCCACCTCAGGCAGTGGTGGCCGACGGCGGCGCGTAGGCGGCTGCCACCACCGGCGGTGGTGGTGGTTCGGTAGAACATCCCGACGAGACAAACGAAACGAACCCGCTATCCTAACTCGGCCACACACGCACTCACGCGCAACCTAACAGCCTTAACCCGCCATAACAGCCACCGGAAAGTGGTGCACAGAGGCCACCCGCTGGCGGAAGCCATGGCTGCGGCGGCAGCCATGGTGGTTGTTTCGCGATTTTGACGTAAAGAAGAAAGAAACGAGAGGGGACTTACCATTTGATAAGAAAACGCAGCAGCAACCACCCGGTTCGTCGGTTTCTTCTCTTCCCGATCGCCTCTCTCTCTCGCTGCTTCTCTTCTCGCTGGCAGCCGCTTGCGGCGGCTGTGCTGGTGGTTTAAGGTGGTCTCACGGTGGCAGCAAGGAAAAAAACGAGTAGGGCTTTATTGTGGCTGCCATTTGTGTGCGACGCAAGAAGAAACGAGAAGGAGATAGCGATAGGGTTTTGTGGTGTGTTGTGTGTGTGTCGTGAATTAGGAACGAGAAAAGGGAGGGGGTCGGTTCCTTCATGGGCCGACCCCATGCAAACCAATTGCCAAAAACACACCTTTAGTCCCTAGGTTTTTAAGGTACTTCCAATTTTTTACCAACTTAAATTAGGATTTAACAAATGAACCAACTAACACATAACTAATTCACTTTTGGTCAATCCCGTTAATAAACATTCATTTAAAGAAAACATTAAACAAAAATATAAATCCACACCGGAACATGGGCTTTACAACTCTCCCCCGCTTGAATTAGGCTTCGTCCTCGAAGTCTATGTCCGCGAATAGTTCTGGATAGTTCTTCCGCATCTCAGCCTCGGGCTCCCAAGTCCACTCGGAACCCTTTCTGTGCTGCCACTGAACTTTCACCAAGCCGATTACCTTGTTGCGCAAGGCCTTCGTCTTTCTCTCAATAATAGCAATCGGCTTCTCCACATAATTAAGCCGCTCGTCAATCTGGATATCCTTAAGAGGAATCACCGCTGACTCATCCACCACACACTTTCGCAACTGAGACACATGGAGTGTGTTGTGGATCAAGCTCAACTCGTCTGGTAACTCTAAGTGGTAAGCTACCTTTCCCACTCGATCAATAACCTTGTAAGGTCCAATGTAACGGGGTCCTAACTTTCCCCGTTTACGAAACCGAATCACCCCTTTCCAGGGTGAAACCTTCAACAAAACATAATCTCCCACCTGAAACTCCAAATCTGATTGTCTCTTGTCGGCGTAACTCTTCTGCCGACTCTGTGCAGTAACCAGACGGTCCCGCACCATCTGTATCATCTCCGTCGACTCAAGGAGAGGTGCAACCACTGTTAACCGTTGACAAAAACCCCGAAGTGGCTCACCAACCAGATGTCGACTAAGTGCGTCCGCAACCACATTCGCTTTACCCGGGTGGTAAAGTATCTCACAATCATAATCCTTGACTACGTCAAGCCACCTCCTCTGACGCATATTGAGGTTTTGCTGGTCCATCAAGTATTTGAGGCTTTTATGGTCAATGTCTATCGTACACTTGACGCCATACAAGTAATGCCTCCAAATCTTGAGGGCAAACACCACTGCTCCCAACTCTAGTTCGTGAGTCGGGTAGTTCGCCTCATGAGGCTTCAACTGCCTCGAAGCGTAAGCTATGACCTTACCGCGCTGCATGAGCACGGCGCCCAAACCCTGGTGAGAAGCGTCACAATACACTACCAGATCCTCCATACCCTCGGGCAAAGTCAACACCGGAGCCTCGCATAAACGTCTGCACAGCTCCTTAAAAGCCCTTTGCTGCTACTCACCCCAACTAAAAGCCGCAGATTTCTTCGTCAATCGGGTCATAGGTAGTGCAATCTTGGAGAAATCCTGAATGAATCTCCGGTAGTACCCTGCTAACCCAAGAAAACTCCGTACCTCAGTGGGAGTCTTCGGTACCTCCCACCGCATTACTGTTGAAATCTTGGCCGGATCGACCATAATGCCCTTCTGGTTCACGACATGTCCTAGGAATTGGACCTCTCGTAACCAGAACTCGCACTTGGAGAACTTAGCATAAAGCTTCTCCCTTCTCAGAACCTCCAAAACTTCCCGCAAATGCATCTCGTGCTCTTCCTTCGACTTCGAATACACGAGGATATCGTCGATGAACATAATCACCGACCGATCCAACATCGGGCTACACACCCTGTTCATGAGGTCCATGAACGATGTTGCTGCATTGGTGAGCCCGAAAGGCATCACCACAAACTCATAATGGTCGTAGCACACCAGTCTTTCGCTCCATCTCGTAACAGGTTCACTGCGAAACGAACCTTCAAATTCTCAGGACAACCACTAGTAAGGAATGCGCACTCCATATCCGAGATCCAGCGCATACTAACGATCGGGTTCGAGTCTCCCTTGAACTCAGGAGGAGAACAAGCAGAGAGATCCCGATACTGAAACTCTCGCGCTCGGGACTGCCCACCAGCAGGGGGTGGAATCGCCGCGATGCGCTCTTCCATCATCACTACTACCTCATTACGAATGGTGGTAATAATCTCGGAGATCGCCTCCCCAAAAGAATGAGTCACCTCAGCCGCAATCATCTCACGAATCTGCTCGGCAGTAACCCCAGTACCAGCATCTGATTCAGCATTGTTGTTCCTCCTTGTGATGGCCATTCTGGGTAATTAATACAACGAGCTATTAGCACACACTAAATCCTGCTAACTACGCTCACGCTCAACTCCTCGGATTCTCCGTAACTTTCCCCGACTCGAGCACGGATCCTGTGCTTCAGATAGTAGGAGCTCTACTACTACCTTCCACACCTATCCTTACTCGTTTCGAGTTCCCATCCCGAAGTGCCCAAGTAGTTCCTTGCCGACAGTTTAACCCATATGCCCGTACCAGCATATGTCAACACCCTTCCTAGTTCACTAGGAAATTCACCCCATCCCACTACCCTTGCTATGACGAAATCTCCACTAGTCATGACGAGTCGCCTCGCGAATGCACAGTTGCATACAGTGTGAAATCAGATAGACATTCGAATAAAAGATTCTATCCTACAACGGTTGGACTCAAACAAGAGCTGCGCAATAGAACTAAATCCAACATTCTAAGGCTATTTGGTTCCTACTGCATACAACTTATAAGGCATTCACTTAACAACCTATCAAGACTAGCATAAATTTCTACTAGCAAGCAACAACATGCAGTACAGTGTAATCAGCACCAGGCAATCTAGCATACATACTCCTATGTCCTAGAAAGCAATAAATTACACTAAGTACTCTACCTTTTCCCTTGGCATTGGCTGACTGTACACACTGCGCCTTCGGTCACCGTTTCTCAAACGTACTTTCTCTTTCTTTTATTTTCTCAAAAAAATTTGAAAGGAAAGAAAATCCCGAGCCGCAAACTTGAGTTCAAACACACCGAAATGTGTTCGATTCGCTCAAGCTGTGCTCTGATACCAAGTTGTAATGTCCCAAAAATTACAATAAATTTGAACTTTTAAAAATACCATTTTATTTAAAACAAACCATAAGTATTCAAATTCAATCAACGTTTTCCCAAAACTCAATAAGTGAAATAACCAACCAATTAACACAGCGGAAATGTAAATAATAAAACATAATGTCTCAAGGTAAAAAAAATGCCGAAAGTCTCAACACGCCAGTGTGTACCGTCACGTCTTGCTGCCACTCGTACCTGAAACAGTAATTTGTAGGGAAAGGGTAAGCACGAAGATTAGTGAATTCAAACACATGCATACGATATCAATCATATCGACACCACCCCTATCAGCAGATAGATATAACAACCAACACATGCAGTTAAATAATACAAGCACACTCATGCAAGAACACCCATGCATGTATCATTCGGTCTCCCCGAATTCACACAACACTCGTGTATGCATCCCTCGGTCTCCCCGAGTTCATACAACACCTGTGTACGTATTCCTCGGTCTCCCCGAGTCCTCGGTCTCCCCGAGATGTATACGACACCCAATACCTTATACTAGACACTAACTCTGCCTAGTACTACACACAAACAAAATAGTTAACACACACGAACTATAGCAGCTCGCATACAATCTCTATCCTACGCAGTGAGTGAACTCACCTCAGAAAGCAAAGCAGAACTCCACGAACAGCGACAAGAACCTTCCAACTCCAACTCACTTCTTTTCACCTAAAGAAGTGTTACAAAGTGTCAAAGTTTAATCCCAACCCGGAATTATAACTACAAGTCTAAACGTGCGTTTTCCGGTTTTTAGTCTAACACTGCAGGTCTGTTCGTGACCTGTTTAGCCCCCCTTAAACCCATCAAACCACAAATATTATTCCATACTTAGAAATTTCTATGTCTTAGGTTTCCAGGGACATATCGCACGCGTTCATACGAGGTCCCTACAATTTTATATGAATTTTTCAAAACAGACTACCCGAACAGCGAATTTCGGACCAGTCTGCACTAATTGCCAATTTGGCGCTAGCTAGAGCCTCGTTAATTTTTCCGCAAAACATACGAAACATACTAGACCCAATTTGTGAGATTTGGACACTGATGTCACCTCAATCCGATTTTCCTAGATTTTTCTACGGATTTTACAAAACAGGGACAGAACGGGCGTTTTCCACATAAAATCATAACATTGATATCGGTTTAACGTTTACGCATTAGGTTTAGGATTTAGGTAACTAATGGCTGGACAAACCAGGCACCACCCACTGCCACCTCAGGCAGTGGTGGCCGACGGCGGCGCGTAGGCGGCAGCCACCTCCGGCGGTGGTGGTGGTTCGGTAGAACATCCCGACGAGACAAACGAAACGAACCCACTATCCTAACTCGGCCACACACGCACTCATGCGCAACCTAACAGCCTTAACCCGCCATCACAGCCACCGGAAAGTGGTGCACGGCGGCCACCCGCTGGCGGCAGCCATGGCTGCGGCGGCAGCCATGGCTGCGGCGGCAGCCATGGCTGCAGCGGCAGCCATGGTGGTTGTTTCGCGATTTTAACGTAAAGAAGAAAGAAACGAGAGGGGACTTACCTTTTGATAAGAAAACGCAGCAGCAACCACCCGGTTCGTCGGTTTCTTCTCTTCCCGATCGCCACTCTCTCTCTATCTCTCTCTCTCTCTCGCTGCTTCTCTTCTCGCTGGCAGCAGCTTGCGGCAGCTGTGCTGGTGGTTTAAGGTGGTCTCACGGTGGCAGCAAGGAAAAAAAACGAGTAGGGCTTTATTGTGGCTGCCGTTTGTGTGCGACGCAAGAAGAAACGAGAAGGAGATAGCGATAGGGTTTTGTGGTGTGTTGTGTGTGTGTGTCGTGAATTAGGAACAAGAAAAGGGAGGGGGTCGGTTCCTTCATGGGCCGACCCCATGCAAACCAATTGCCAAAAACACACCTTTAGTCCCTAGGTTTTTAAGGTACTTCCAATTTTTTACCAACTTAAATTAGGATTTAACAAATGAACCAACTAACACAAAACTAATTCACTTTTGGTCAATCCCGTCAATCCCGTTAATAAACATTCATTTAAAGAAAACATTAAACAAAAATATAAATCCATACCGGAACACGGGCTTTACAGAACCAAATCCACGTGGCAATCTCTGATTGAGAAACCAACCGTTAGTTGTTCCCACGTTCTACTGTTGAGGCCTCTCCACTATCTGACACTCAAGTGCCTACAGTACCTACGACGTTCGTCCAGCCACATGATTCAAGTATAAATACCCATTCCCACGACCCATTTCTTTTCTTACTCTTACTGATCATTCAAAACCCTTCATCTTTCCCTCTCAAAGTTCAAAATCCTTAAGTTCTTCAAGAAACCCTAACCTGCAACAATGGCAGAACAACAAAATTCTGCTGAATCTAGCCGAATAGGACCCATAGACGAAATAGTAATCCTTCCATATGAGTTAGCAGACAACAACTACCGTCTCGATGCTAACCCAGGTCTCTATTTACCCATCTATCACATTTTTATAGAGTTTTTCAGAAACTCTGGAGTTTTTAGAGCCCTAACTGAGTTCGACGACAACATTCCCGAGATCTACGTCCAACAATGGTGGACTACGTGCCAGTACATTGAAGAACAAGATGGGATCGTTGGAAATGTCGATTCTAGAAATGGAGGCGCAAGTATAATCCGCATTCGTGCCAGCACTTTCAGAAGGATTTTCAAGATGAGGACAAGAACACAGCTTGGAATAGAAGCCTACGAGAAACCCCCCAAAGTAGCTGTTCTTCTTGACTTTATGAAGTTCTTAGGCTACAACAAAGATCTGAACAAAATAGGCGAGTTCAGAAGACAAAACCTACCCACAGTGTGGAACTTCATGTTCTCCACATTGAACAGAACCCTTACCTGCAAATCTGGTAGTCAAGATCAAACCAGCACAGAAATCCTACAAATCATGTATGGATTATTTTTCAAAAGAAACTTCGACTACGCCAGCATTCTGTACAATGATCTCCTTGCCGCTGTTAACACAAAGAATTCAACAATAGCAAGAGGAGGAGTTGTTGGAACTCACAAATTTCTGAAGACCATCAAATTCCCTCGATTCATCAGTCTGGTAATCAGAAGAGCCTTCTAACGCTTGGAATTAACTCAACAGGGAAATCCTACACCTGTTTGGGTAATGTCCAGGTTCCTTCCCATAACATCAGGTGAATATCCTTTCATCAGAAGAATACCAAGAACCATGATGTCCTTAATAGAACCAAATCATATCTCTATCCAAAACTATCAGAGTGCTGCTCAACCTCAAGAACCTGAGGTGAGAACCCCAGCATACTTAGGATCTGAGCCCTCATTGGTAAGTATGAGTGAGGAAATAGGAGAAGAAGTGAAAAGACCAGAGGCAAGAGCACCCGAAGTGGGGTCTTCCTCTGCAAGAGTGATGGGGGAGGAAGTACAGAACAGAGCATCCCCTATGGAGACTGTTCATGAGGGAGTAAGGGAAACTACAGAGGTGGAAGTAATTTCGTCATCCTCTGGTAGTAGTAAGGAAGAAGAACAGAGAGAAGAGAATCCCAAGAGTTCTAAAACCCTAGGAGCTGAGGGAAATGTGAGGTTAGAACAAGATGTTCCAAAGAACACACATGTGCGCATCCAAAGCCCAACTCCCAGTGCTACCATACAATCTATTCCTGGTGATCAAGCCCAAAGGAATATTGAAACAGAGGTGCACACCTCAAACCCTAACCAGCAAGAACCGCCAGAGGCAACTCTTCACGCCTCTGGTATGCACATACCTGGGGAATCTATCTTTGGTAATGATGTTCCTTTGCCCCAGAACATCAATAGGCCACCTCCACACGATGATGCCTTTGTGGCTCATATAGACTTAACACACAATAGACCTGAGATCTTTCGAATCTCACGTAGCATATGTCCGACTCAGGGACAATGGGAGACTATAGTAGAACAAGGGAAGACTTTGCTTGATCCAAATTTTTCTCATCACATCCGATTTTCTTCACCAGAACCTGAGCTGGAGGAAGAAATCGAGATCAGAACACCTGTAGTTGTTTCCCCTAAAAGAGAGCATCAAGGATCGGGTGGAAGTCCTACAAGAGCCAACCTCAAAACAACTCTTGATGTAGGCGCCTCTGGACTCGAGGCAGAATTGGATCCATGTGTTGGAACCAAGGTTACCCCCGTTGACACTGTTACAATAGCAGAGTTCGAAAGCTTCTGTGATAGTATCAACAACTCGTTGAATGAGTATAAACTTATCAATGAACAGAAGGAGGAGCTGATCCGCAAGGAGAATGCTTCTCTCAGAGAAGAACTACGGCAGATCTCATCTAAATATGCAGAGATAAATCAGAGATATGTAGATGCTGAAAGAGTCAGAACAGAGGAGACAACGAAGATATCTACAGAACTTGCAGAGCTGAAAAGACTTATGGCAGAAAATCACATGGCTGCAATGAACAGAACCCTGCCTATACCTTCTGTCCTTCTATCACACTCCAACATCAGAACCCTGACAGAGTTAATCAACAACTCTGTTAAAGATGCAGTGAAAGAAGCAACAACATCTTCTGCTACCCTAGTCAACATTTCTGGTCCAAGCCCCAATGATTTACTGATGGGTGACTTCAGTAAAAAGGTACTCAGCAGAATGATGACAATCTCATCAAAGTTTGTCATGAAGGCACAAGCGACAGAGAGACACGTACAGACATCTCTTGACACTCACAAAGTCAACTTTAAGAATCAAGTTGATGAGATCAGAACCGCTGCAACAGAGGTCGAAGATGCACTGAAAAAGGCAGTATCAACCTTCACAAATACCATTCAAAGGACTGCCACACTCAAACGACCTGCAGAATGAGCACCAGAAGGAGAACCTTCCAGCAAAAAGGCGAAGTTTGTTGCTCCAGCCTCACCTATTGTCACAAGACTCTCTGACGAGGCTTCTTCTGATAGTGATAACGATGATGACTTCCAGGACGCTGCAGAAGGGCCTTCGGATACTAAGTCAGGTGAGTCCACAGAGCAACAAAAGGGGGAGAAAGCGAAAGAAAAAGAGAAAGAGGTTGAGAAGGAGAAAGAGACAGGAACGGATAAGGGGAAAGAGAAAGTAAAAGAGGCAGAGGCAGAAGAAGAAACAGAAAAAGGAGATAAGGGGATGACAGAAGAAGAAACACCAGAGATGACTATGGTAGTGTTTGACTACATGTTCAAAGACAGAATCATCAAAGCACCAGAAGAGTCAACTCAACAATCACCAGAGATCATCATACTTGACACCCCTCCTTCATCTCCAAGGACTGAACCAGAGAGATCAATCCCAATCTATGTTGATGAACAAATAAGCCAAGCTCAACCCCAAGTCCAAACCCAAGTTCTACAAGAGCCCGGACGCCATGTTGACATTCTTATGGCTGAAACCCATGAAGATCAGAACCCAATTCAGCCAGAACAGAACCCAGAAACATCAACTCAACACACCGAGAAATCGTCATTAGAAGAACTATTTTCCTTTCTCTATGTTGACAGAGATATTATCCCTGTCAATGCCTTACCCATCAACCCTTACCTAAACCCAAGCAGAATAATCACAATCTCTGATGCTAGGCTAAAGTTCATACAAACAAAGTCAAATCTGAACAAAGCCATAAACTCAAACTTTGGAATCCGCAGAATCATGAACATGAAGCACAGGAAATTCCAATATGACAGAGTTGTGTATCATGAGTACGTTGTTGAATCAACAGAAGGCAAGATCGAACACTTCAACGACAACAATCTTGTGCTTCTGAACCCATATGATCTGGTAACACTTCACGCCTATTGCTTAAACTTCAACGACAGATACAATGAAGAAAGAACGGCTTTACCAGAGGTTCGATTCGCTATGCAAGAGCACGTCAATCTCAGAACACAGATCGATTTTCAGCTAGGCATAGAGTTCGAAATTGAGAAACTAGCGATTGCACCCCCAAATGAAAACCTTGTGGGTTATGGCCATTACAGAACTGGAACCATAGTTGGAGATCCTCCAGTCTTCATCTGCCAACAGAAGAAGATCAAGAAGGCCATTCGAGCTTCTGAAACCCACAAGTACTCGAGTGAATCGCTGCAGTATCTCAAGAACATCATCCAGAATCTCCCAAGAGACAAATGTCCAGAAGAGCAACTGAGGCTCTACATCAACCAGATTGATCTGATGCTGGACTTTCGTGAGCTGATCAGAAGATTCGACAGAATTCTAAGGGGAGACAATTATGCCTAAATGTACTTATTCTTTTACTTCGTATTGTAATATCCTAAAAGAATAGTGCAAAGTTTCACAGAGGTAGAAGTTCTCTGTCTTTTGTTTATATCTCTGTAAATTTCAATTTTTTGTATTTTCAATACTTAGGGGGAGATTGTTAGCCCCAAGTATCTCTTATGTAAAAGTATTGAAAATAGTACAAGTCAAAAGACCACCAGAGATCCAGCAGAAGACTTGGAAGAAGTTCAACCAGGAGACCAACAGAGCTCAACAGAGCTCTGGCGGAACCAACAGAGCTCATCAGAGCTCTGGCAGAAGACTTCTTCTATTCAACAAAAGAACCGTTTACACAAGAAGACCAACAGAGCTCTGGCGTAAGATCTCTGGTGACTGAAGACCTCTGTGAAGCATAAGTCTCGTAGAAATCTCTAAGTGTTAGACACGTGCTCGTACTTTCCACGTAAGCCCTAAAAGGACGAAGACACACTTTCTACGTGTCATTCCAGGGTTAGATAGCACACTGTCTAATGCTTTATCAGGCTATAAATAGAGAGGTAGTGGAACAACAATTGTAAGCTTTTGGAAGAATAGTTTTCCACAATTGTCAGAGCACACACTGCAGTATTCCATAGCACTACCTCCGTACGATCTTGTTCCCTGTGAGATTTCCAAATACACACACTTGAACATGTTCTTGGTGTTATTCATATTATCAATATACGAGCAGCTTATTATACTTGATCTTGTTATCATCTTACTGTTCTATATTTGATACTCACTGTTACATTATCGTTTGCACAATCACTCACATTTTAATGGCTATATATAATGCTTCCGCTGTCTATTACCTACCATTTATGTGATGCAACTTGAATCTGGGAACCTACAGGAGGATCAGGAGAGTTTCTAGGAGGAGAAGTTGAATACCCAAAGAGATGACATTGTGGATGAATTTGAGGAGAATGAGATAGCCATGGGTAGAAGGATCAAGAGACAGGAGAGAGAGATTGCTGAGCTGAGGAAGGACCTTGCCTTGCATAGGCAATGGGAGAGAAGAAAATAAGATGTGGTCATGGGAGTTTGGGAAGATGAGCACATGGAAGCTGCCAATGACCTACCAACCTACCCTCAAGAGCTAATTACTAGAGATGAGGAGCTGCTGAAGAAGACTGTTGCAGCACCTACTCCTCCGGAGTAGGCAGGTTTGTTTCTTTTCCTTAGCTCCAATTTGATTTTACACTTTGTTATTTTTCAATTTTTTTAGTCCACGTGTGTATGGGAATATTTGCTATATTCATGTGATAGTTAGTTAAGTCCAACATGACATAGCCATAATAATTCAACTGTTGCATGTTCACTTTTTAAATGTCAATGCTAGAAACCAAGCCATGCATTCCTAGGTAGCAACTAGGCAACATTTTTGAACTTTCGGAAAGGATTTACGCCATTTCTCTCAAACACTAAGCATGGCAAACACATACCCTTTGCACCCTTAGCCCTTTATGCCTAAAAATGTCCCTCAATCAACAATGAGGACATTATTTCATTCAAGTGTGGGGGAGGGTTTGTGTAATCTGTTTTAAGGCAGAAAAGATATAGGAAATATTCCTCTAATCTTGTCCAATAAATATAAACACCCTTGTGATATTGGCATCACTGGCTCAATCAGTTTTGATATTGGCAATTCTGGCTCAATCATGTACCCCTTAGTGATATTGGTACAATGGCTCAATCAAATACCTTTCTGTTGTGATATTGGTATAAATGCTCAATCAAAAACCTTATAGTCCAATAAAAAAACAAAGAATAAATTTGGCAGAAGGTAGTTACTTCAGTATGTGTTGCAGCATGAAAACAGAAAGTAAGGAAAGTGAGAAAAAATGAGAGAAGCCCTGAAATGTCAAAACCCAAAAATCCCTATTGATCCTTAGTTTAGATTTGGTTTTTTCCTGGCAATAGGAACATGTGTCTTGGCCTATGGTGTTGCATTGAGAAAGTTGAACAAACTTTGATTTATGAAAGGCTATGTTAAGTGTTTGATTTTAGCTAATTTCTATCACAATTTTTTTCACTTTTCAAATTGAGTCTTTTTGATTTGTCATTTGTGTTGCTTGGGGACAAGCAACAATTCAAGTGTGGGGGTGTGATAAGTGCATAATTTATCACATACTAAACACTTATTTTCTAGTTATTTAATCCTATTTTAGTTTCCCAATCACCATAATTGAGTCTTTTAGTTTGATTTATCCTTTATTGTAGTTTGGAGCTAAGTAGGAGGAATGAGTTATGTTTGTGCTTATTTTGTGAAAAATCTAAAATTTCAGTATGCTACAGCATGGCGTGCAGTTCCTGAAAAGTCAAAGACGTCACTTCATAAAGTTTTTGTTGGGGAATCTTGTGGCCACCACCTCAGCCCTTCTTGCTAGCTGAAAGTCAGGGCATCTTCAGAGAATAACATCACGGAGGAGGCTACCTTAAGAAAAGCATCTTGCACACTCTTTAGCCATTGTGTAATATCCATTGGTTAAAGGAATCTTGTGTACTTGTAATGTTGACATAAGATGATCCCCCTTAGTATAAATAGGAGCTTAACTCCTGGTTATTTTGTACACCTTTCCTTGCCTAGTGCAAGTTACTTTTAGTTCCTAGTTACTTTATTTTGTACTTCTAGTTTCTTCTAACAAGGAAAATAACTAAGTAGTTCATCTAGCTACTTTGAAGCAATTGTTATCTTTTTATGCTTTAATCTAAAATTATTGGTACATCTTTGTTCTTAATGCTTACATTTCTGTTTGATCACCATGTTTTGTATCTTAGAGCGATGATGGGCTAATACCCCTAGCTTGGGTGTAAGTAATGGTTAGGAGATAAAGGTCGGTGTGTGGTGGAAGGTTGCTTTCGCTATTGGATATCATCCTTACTATTCACCCCTTGTTTCTAAGTTTCATCTAAGTAGTTTTCTTGACAAGGTGACGTATGTTGTTCTACTTAGATGAGTTGGACTTGAATGAAAGACAACGTAAACTTTAGAACTCTAAAGTGTTATAATATCAATTTTATAAATTGTGACTTATATGAAAAATCAAAAAGATTTGTACTACATTGGGTGGGTTACCCGAATGCGTGGTACTGCCAGTAGCTAGTCTTATTTGAACCTTGAAAAGGGGTTGATCGTTCCAGTAGTAAGGTTGAGAACCAATGTTGCAGCATATGCTGTAGCAACCTACCTAAGCACATTGTTGTGTAATCCAGCCAGAACTTACACCCTTGCATGTTTTACAACCATTTTCAAAGCTGTTACTTCACTCAAAGATTATTCCTTCGAATTCTGTTCTTGAAATCACATTTGAAGTTTGGCTTAGATTAACTGTTTTCTTTATTTGTCTCCGTGGGATCGATATTCGGTACTTAGTACCACTTTATTACTTGTTTTCAAAACGATACTGGTTTGGCATGTATACTTGTATGCTATTCCATTATTGATTTTAGGGATACATATCCTAGAGACCATCCCCCTATAGTGACAACCCCGAAACCCGAGGTATTATTCCGATCGATGGTAGCGGCGTCCGAGTTGCATTTGTAGAAACCATGTCTGGGAGCGCACCATCCGGTGGGAGAGTGAAAAGGAGAGGAGGGTTGGTCGATCCTCCCGACTCTCCGGGTAATCGTCCACTCCGAGAGAACCCGAGAAGCTTGTCGGAAGATGGACGTGGGAGCCCATGGACCATCGTTCCAAAGAATGTCATTCCTGCGATACCAAATACTCTATAGAGGCATAAGGAATTGATCGCCGAAGATCCGTGGGCAATCTTTGAGGATCCGGAAGACCAAGGCATTAAAAGAATCTGCTTCATACGCCAGCTTATCCACATCTTGCCACATGCCCGCCTCCGACCAAACCGGAGACACCGTACGGCACCCCACAAAAACGTGCCAATTGTTGGGTCCTGACGGTTCATAACTTTTCAATTTCGTAACATTCATGGTCCTTTGAGTTAACATCGCCTGTTAGCAACCGTTAGATCATATGCTCTTCACGTGAGGGGCAAATCAATTTTAGTGGACCACCATGTATAAAAATCAGATTCTAGACAAACTACTGGGACCAAAAGTATAGTCAACTCTAAAATTATTTATAAATTCCAATATTTATTTTAAAAAAATATTTATTAATAATACTTTATATATTCAGTCACAAAACAAAAAAAATACTAAAATACATAGCAAATAAAAATCGTTAAATCAATCAAAATATCAATATATATATATATATATATATATATATTAAAAGAGAAAACCATCATGTATGAGGTGCCATAATGTGGTTTGAGTATTCATCAAAACTTGAAATATGGTGTGTTTTGGCTATCCCACATTGGTGAGAAAAAGAAAGTTTGAAATATGTATAAGAATTGAGGAGATCATTCTTTTGTATCAAGTGATGGTGTTGGCCCACATTAGTAAACCTTTTGTTGGCAAAAAAAGCTTTGTTTGCAAAAAAAAGCTTTGTTTATATATATATATATATATATATCAAATCTTGAAATGTGGTGTGTTTTAGCTATCCCACATTGGTGAGAAAAAAATGTTTAACAGAGTGAAATGTGTAGCTCATTCTTTTGTAGCAAGTCATAGTCTTGGCCCACATTAGTAAACCTTTTTTTGGCAAAAAAAAAGGTTGGTTATGTAATAGTTTGTTAAAACAATGTCTTATGGTAAATAAGTCTATATACATAAAAATTAGTTAAAAGAACAACCAATAATGATTGTATAAAAATACAAATAAGATTGACATTATAAAGTTTGTGTATTTCTTAAATAAATGTGGTTGAGTTTCCATATCCCACATTGGTGGGAATAAGATAATCAACCAGTCAATATATATATATATATATAGGGGCCTAATCAAATGAGAACTTGATAAAATGTGATAACTGTGAGATCCAATGTCATCCACTCATTTAAAAAAATTAATATTATTATTAGATAAATACAAAAGGGCAATATAGTAATATACTAAATATGACAACTCATCCCTTGATTTTCTCTCCTACCTCTTTTATGCCATATCTCTTAAACCAAATAACCTAAATTGTTTACCCACATCCCACGCCTCTCTTCTCTTCCCCACGTCTCCCTCATCCCCATGCTACCCTCTTCCGGCGGTCTCCCTCTTCCGGCGGTCTCCCTTTTCCGGCGATGACAACAAACGTCAAAAAGGCAACAAGAACCAACGGCAAGATTCCGGCACCGGTTAATCGGTAACTTCCTGCATCTCCTTCTTTTGAAAATAAAGCACCGATTGTGGTTGTTTTTGTCTCCTTCATCCAACACCAATAATCAACCGCATCAAACCCCTTCCATATGATGGTGAACTCCGCTCCCTCCCACCCCTCAAAGGAGTGACGATGTTGAACCACCGTCGGATTTCAAGTTCATGGCGGTGAGTGCAAACCCATCTGCAAATAACGAGTCACCAAGCAGTGGAAATGGCGCCACCACCGTTAATAACAGCGGTGGTGGTGGTGCCGTCGTGCAGTATATCGATGGTGGTGTTTCGAAGTCATACAAATATGAAAACGATGACAACAGTACAATTTTGATTTTCAATCTCCCCCTCTCTCTGATTTTAGATCTCGCCGGAGATGTAACGCAAATCTCGTCGGAGATGTAATATCAGAGATGTATCACAGTTTTGATTTTCAATCTCCCTCTCTCTCTGATTCAAGTACCGGTGTTTACGAATTGTATCACATGTGGTATCACAGTGGTATCACATGTAGCATCACAATGTATCACAATGTATTTTAAGTGTATCTTAATGGTAATTACAATGTAACAAAATGTATCTTAATGGTAATCACAGTGTAACACAGTGGATATCATTGTGTTACATTGTGCATCTTTGTATTTATTTTGGGTATCATAGTGCATTTTGTATGGTAATCACAGTGTAACACAGTGGATATCACTGTGTTACATTGTGCATCATTGTATGTATTTTGGGTATCATAGTGCATTTTGTATGGTAATCACAATGTAACACAGTGGATAATGTGTTACATTGTGCATCGTTGTATCTATTTTGGGTATCATAATGCATTTTGTATGGTAATCACAGTGGATATCACAGTGTGTCATGTGTTTGTCGGAAAAAATTTCGCCGTAGAAGAGATGGTCGGAGAGGAGAGAGGAGAGAGAAGATAGGAGAGAGAAGGGAGGAGGGAGGAGAGAGGATACTTTTAAAATACCTAAATTGACCTTTGATTAAAATTTAAGTCAATATTACCAAAATAAAATAGTTTCCTAATTTATCTCTGATTTGTGGTTGAGATTGGATCTCACGGTTATCTCCTTTTACTAGGATCTCCCATGAATAGGCCCATATATATATATATATATATATATATATATATATATATTTAATAGAGTGAAATGTGTAACTCATTCTTTTGTAGCAAGTCATAATCTTGGCCTACATTAGTAAACCTATTTTTGGCAAAAAAAAAATTGGTTATGTAATAGTTTGTTAAAACAATGTCTTATGGTAAATTAGTCTATATACATAAAAATTAGTTAAAAGAACAACCAATAATGATTGTATAAAAATACAAATAAGATTGACATTATAAAGTTTGTGTATTTCTTAAATAAATGTGGCTGAGTTTCCATATCCCACATTGGTGGGAATAAGATAATCAACCAGTCAATATATATATATATATATATATATACATATATATATATATATATTAAAAGAGAAAATCATCATGTATGAGGTGGCATAATGTGGTTTGAGTATTCATCAAATCTTGAAATATTGTGTGTTTTGGCTATCCCACATTGGTGAGAAAAAGAAAGTTTGAAAGAGTGAAATGTGTATAAGAATTGAGAAGAACATTCTTTTGTATCAAGTATTGGTGTTGGCCCACATTAGTAACCTTTTGTTGGCAAAAAAAAACTTTGTTTATATATATCAAATCTTGAAATATGGTGTGTTTTGGCTATCCCACATTGGTGAGAAAAAAAAGTTTAAAAGAGTGAAATGTGTAGCTCATTCTTTTGTAGCAAGTCATATTCTTGGCCCACGTTAGTAAACCTTTTTTGGCAAAAAAAAAGTTTTGGTTATGTAATAGTTTGTTAAAACAATGTCTTATGGTAAATAAGTCTATATGCATAAAAATTAGTTAAAAGAACAACCAAGAATGATTGTATAAAAATACAAATAAGATTGACATTATAAAGTTTGTGTATTTCTTAAATAAATGTGGTTGAGTTTCCATATCCCACATTGGTAGGAATAAGATAATCAACCAGTCAATATATATATATATATATATATACTAGCAATGTACCCGTGCAATGCACCGGGGTGGCAATTGTTTTCTTGTAAATCAAGTTTGAAAAACCTTCTTTAAACAATTCTTCATTGGTGTCTTGAGACTTCTCATGCTCCATTTCTCTTCTTCACAAGCCTCACATACATTTATCGCATCAAGTTTAATAATTTATTTTACAAATGGAAGTTGCGAACATAATAGTCAGAAGGCCGTATTATATTTGCTTAAAAGAAACAACATATACGAAGTGGTAAAAGTATCAACTTTTTGAGTTAAAAGTGGATCATATATTGTGTTAAAAAGATATGTTGAATATGCAATTTTAAAGATAACTATCATGTATATGTGATTTGTCTTCAATCAATGCACGCCATTAGTGTCCATGTGGCAACCAAGGGTCATCTTAAGTCCTCCATATTGTGACCAAACTGAATGTGGGGACAAAGTTCATAAACCAGGCGAAGAACCATGAAATCATGGCATAGGACATTGTATGGCTCTATGTAGATCCACCCTTGGGTTCACTTGTTGTAACTTATATGTAATACAAAAAATTGTTTCTTTCATAGAAAATAACTTAACCTTCGTACACGTGTTTGTGTTGTTTGAGGATATTTAAAAAATTTAGCCCATCAAACTCAAAATAATATGTCCAGGTTATGAGGTTGCCCGTGAAGGTTGGTTACTTGTTGTGAACGTCTTTTGATTCATGCATTTATATTCATTACCTTTACTATAAAGTTCGGGCGAACATTTGATTAGTTTTGTTAAGGTTTGGTTCATATGAATATCTTTTTTTGTCTCATTTGAATATTTGGTTATTTCTTGTTCATGTTTTGTTTTTGTGAAAAGTGGTTTAGTCTTGTGAAAGTTTCATTTCTATGTAATAAATGGTTGTTACATTTGTGTTAATGTTCCGTTGTTTTCTATGAATTTTTGGTTATATTGTTTTCTCTAAAAATTCAATTCTTGTATAATAATATGTTATCACGTTGTTATATAAGTGAAAAGGGTGAGCGCTTACCATGTCAGTTTACCTTACCGGATGAACATTGCAATGACCGAGAAACTTACCCGGTAAGAGTGACAGCAAAGGTCAAGAGTCTTACACAGTAAGTGAATGTGAAATTTATACAATCTTACACAATAATGTAAGTAAAGTGTTGACTCATACCGGTAAACGCTTACCGGGTAAGCGTTTAGGTAAACGGGTTGGGTTCTGGTGAGAAGTGCCAAATATGGTGAGAAGCGTGAGAAGTGGTTCAATTGTTGTATGAAAAATGGACGAACATTAGTATGAGATGCACCGAGATAAGATTCATCGGATCAATTCCCTTTTAAGCTACAATTCGTGGGAAGGTATTAGATTAAAAGTGATCAACGTTTTAAAAGTACTTCTCACACTTCTCATACAAAATGACACTTCTCCCATGATCCCATACCTTAGGTAAACAGCCCCAAGACCTACTGATCTTCCTTCAAATGTAGTATTAACACACCAAAAGCAGTTGGAAATATAGCCAAATACAACTCTTTGTTTTTGTTAAAAGACGGTACATTTGACATATTTTATAAATTTTTCATTTTGATGGAAAAGTAAAAGACAGAATCTGTATATTCCCAGCAGAAGAACCATAACCAAAACCATAACGGAACCTCTTGGTTCTCAACACATCAACCAAGCGAAACGTCTGAGATTGCCCACAAAATAAAACAATAAGAAAATCTTCTTATCTCCGTTTTCGTTAAAAACAATTTACAACCATCTTAAGTATGACTACTATAAGCAGATATCTATTTCAACAAAACCAATGGTTGGGAGCTTAGGAGATTAACCAAATAAGAACATATTTCTTTTCATATATAAATGGATTCAAGCAACATTAATCCAAGTCTTACATCTGTCTTAGAGAACCCTGGACATTTGAACCAATACCTATGTCATAAGACATACACACCCATTAAACTTGAGTTAGCAAATACTCTTAAAAAATGAATGAAGAAGAAGGGACACAATTTGAATTTTGTTCATAAAAATATATAAAGGACAAAGTTTTGAGACCTCGATACAACATGCAAGATCAATTGAAACCTACCAAATCTTGAAGAGCCCTACTTGTTGAGGAACCCAACAAAAGCAAAACCTAAGCTGACCAACATATATCAAAGGAACCTGCATCTCATTAAACACACTGTTAAGTGATAGTAAAAAAGATGCATTAACTATAATTTATGTTTTTCCCTAAAGCTAACTTAGAATGACTTTGAACACCACAAACCAAACTCTGCCAAAAACTTTCAAACATTGAGCCAAATCCATACATGATTTCAGTTTCTGACCAATTACTTATCACCTCGTAATCGGATTCCGGCAATTCCACGATTTCAGTTGCAAGAACCATAGGTGTTGAACTTAACTGCTTGACATGATGCGATTCGAAGCGAAGCTACTCTGGGAGGGAAAAGCCGTTTAGTCGCTTACCGGGGAAAAATCTGCCACTCTCATTTACCTTATGAGGCAACATTCTTGGCCATCAAAATGGATTGATGGTAAGAGTTTATAATCTGGTAAGCGCTTACCAAATAAGAGTCATTACCCGCCAACATTCCAATGCTTGATTACACTAAATGTTGTAAAATGAAAAAAATTTGAAAAGAATCAGTGCTACAAAACTCTTTAACATGTAAAACGATTTCGGTTTACAAGAATATGCAAGGTCAAAGTTACATGCCATGCTAGCAAGTTTCAGATTAGTCGGATGGTGTATTTCATACCATCGTTTATCTATCAACGCATAATCTGGGTCCAAAGGTACGAAAACTCAGGTTAAAATTTATCACACTAAAACAATTACGATGCCCTGAGTTTTGAAAGAAGAAACATTATAGATACATGAATAGCAAATCAGAGAAGGTAAACTACATGAGAGAGAGAGAGAGAGAGAGGAAAGGGGTACGAAAATAAAAGTGCATAATCGGTGTTACCGGTGGTTTTCCGTTCTCTTCTTGATGGGGTTTCTTCTATCTTACTCCAATGTGATAATCTCTCATTCAGTCATTTGTAGAACGACCAACACAGAGTTACACCCCAAGTTGTTAGCCGTTTCCCGTCAATCTTTCTTACCTACTTATTCAAGAAAGCAATTGGGTAAGGGGGTGTTTGGGAGTGCTTATATTTTTGACTTATTTGCTTATAGCTTCTACCCACCGCAAATAAGCTATTTGGAGTGTTTGGATAGAAAAAATCAAAAGTGCTTATTTGCTTCTCCTCACCACAAATAAGTTGTTTTTGATAAGTCATTCCATACCTCCTTATTTCCTTCTCCTTATTTCCTTATCTATCTAAATTACCTTTTTACCCTCAATTTTTAACAAACACTTTTTAAAAACTGCTTTTCCTCACCACATAAGCAAATAAGCATAAGTTAAAAATATAAGCACTCCCAAACACCCCCTAAAAGAACTAATATAGTGAGCTCATAAAACTTGAAATCGAGGTGTTGGAGAACCATTTTATCTCAACTCTGTAACTTCCTATCAAAACCCTAATATTCAACTAATAAACTGAGCTCCAGACATATAAGTGTCCACAAATCCAACAATGTCGATAAATATAGCACCACTGAACTTTAAAAGCTCTTTAAAAAAATTAGGAAGAATCAGAGAGTGATTATGAGACTGAGGACTACCTGGGATTTGTGGAGCAGCAAAGAGAGGAAAGACACTAGATTGTAAACCCTCCGCTTAGATTGTTTACTCTGATCTTTTCTCCATCTCTCACTATTTATATGCAAAGTAGCAGGTGGAATCGTACTTTCGGTATTGTATGAGACGTGAAGAGGTAAGAAAGCATGGCTCTACTCTTGGTGTGGTCGGGAGGTACAAGGGATGGAGTTGTATGAGACGTGAAGTGGTAAGAAAGCATGGCTTTGCTCTTGGTATGGCATGCTCTAGGTATGGTAGGGATGGAGGTTGAACCAGAAAGCATGGGCTGGAGGTACACTCCTTTTAACTCGGGTGGTTTTAAATTGTATGTCAAGAGTTGTACATTATGCATGAAATATAGTAATTTAAGAGATTTTGGATTTTATGCATTAAATGGTGGTACATTGTGCTTTATAAGTTGTCTTTAAGACTTTTGGTTAGAACCAATATATAATTAGTATATATATATATATATATATAATTAGTATATATATATATATATATATATATATATTAAAAGAAAAAAACCAAGGGGTATTGAGGTGGCACCATGAGAATAGAGTATTGGGGTATATATTGGTGAATTTTGGTTGAGTTTGAGATATCCCACATTGGTGAGAGATAGAAAGATTGGAGTATAGTGGTATGTATAAAAAAGAATAATAGGATGTCATTATGTCAGCTCATGGGGTTCACGTCATGGATTATCTTATTTAGATGACCCTATTTATGCAAAACAAAACACCATCAATATATATACTAAAAGAAGAACCAAGAGGTATTGAGGTGACATCAAGATAATAGAGTATTGGGGTATTGGTGAATGTTGGTTGAGTTTGAGATATCCCACATTGGTGAGAGATAGAAAGATTGGAGTATAGTGGTATGTATAAAAAAGAATGATAGAATGCCATTGTGTTAACTCATGAGGTTTGTGTCATGGGTTATCTTATTTAGATGACCCTATTTATGCAAAACAAATCTTATTATAGAAAATCGATATAGTGTTGGCATAATGTGGTTTGAGTATTCATCAAAACTTGAAATATGGTGTGTTTTGGCTATCCCACATTGGTGAGAAAAAGAAAGTTTGAAAGAGTGAAATGTGTATAAGAATTAAGGAGATCATTCTTTTGTAGCAAGTGATAGTGTTGGCCCACATTAGTAAACCTTTTGTTGGCAAAAAATCTTTGTTTGCAAAAAACTTTGTTTATATATATCAAATATTGAAATCAATCAATCAATATATCATATATCATATATCATATATATATATATTAAAAGAGAAAACCACCATGTATGAAGTGGCATAATGTGGTTTGAGTATCCATTAAAACTTGAAATATGGTGTGTTTTTGCTATCCCACATTGGTGAGAAATTTTTTTTTGAAAGAGTGAAATGTGTATAATAATTGAGGAGATCATTCTTTTGTAGCAAGTAATAGTGTTGGCCCACATTAGTAAACCTTTTGTTGGCAAAAAATGTTTGTTTTCAAAAAAGCTTTGTTTATATATATCAAATCTTGAAATGTGGTGTGTTTTGGCTATCCCACATTGGTGAGAAAAAAAAGTTTAAAGGAGTGAAATGTGGTTAAGAAATGAGGAGATCATTCCTTTGTATCAAGTGATAGTGTTTGGCCTACATTTGTAAACCTTTTGTTTGCAAAAACAGCTTTGTTTACATACATCAAATCTTGAAATGTGGTGTGTTTTGGCTATCCCATATTGGTGAGAAAAAAAAAGTTTGAAAGAATGAAATGTGTATAAGAAATGTGAAGCTCATTCTTTTGAGCAAGTCATAGTCTTGGCCACATTAGTAAACCTTTTTTTGGCAAAACAAAAAGTTTTCTTTATGTAATAAATTGTTAAAACAATGTCTTTTTGTTAAATAATTCTATATACATAAAAATTGGTCAAAAAAACAACCAAGAATGATTGTGTAAAAATACAACTAAGATTGACATTTTATAAAGTTTGTGTATTTCTTAAATCTTGAAATGTGGTCGAGTTTCCATATCTAACATTGGTGGGAATAAGATAATCAACCAGTCAATATATATATATATAGAGACTTGAGATCATGTGAGACCAAACCATTTCCGTGAGACCCGTGAGACCAAAAAAATAACACTAAACCTTCACAGTAAAAGACTGTGAAGGTATTGTGAAGGTAAACCTTCACAGTGTTTTTGCTGTGAAGGTAAACCTTCACAGTTTCGCTGTTTTGCTTACCTTCACAATGAATCGTTGTGAAGTTTTAGTGTTATTTTGTGGTCTCACGGTCTCACGAAAACAGGTTGGTCTCACGTGAACTCAACCCTATATATATATATATATAGGGTCTCCTTCTTTTGTTAACCAGTGCATATATGCACATCAGGCAATTGTAATATGTGCATATATGCAATGTCCCGATGTGAATATATGCAATACATGAAAAAGTTAACAAAAGAAGGAGACCCTATATATATATATATATATTAAAAGAAAAATCAAGGGGTATTGAGGTGGCATAATGAAAATAGAGTATTGGGGTATATATTGGTGAAATGTGGTTGAGTTTGAGATATCCCACATTGGTGAGAGATAGAAAGATTGAATAATAGTGGTATGTATAAAAAAGAATGATAGGATGTCATTGTGTCAACTCATGGGGTTTGCGTCATGGGTTATCTTATTTAGATGACCCTATTTATGTAAAACAAAACATCATCAATATATATATACTAAAAGAAGAAACAAGAAGTATTGAGGTGACATCAAGAGAATAGAGTATTCGGGTATTGGCGAATTTTGGTTGACTTTGAAATATCCCACATTGGTGAGAGATAGAAAGATTGGGGTATAGTGGTATGTATAGAAAAGAATGATAGGATGTCATTGTGTAAACTCATGAGGTTTGTGTCATGTGTTATCTTATTTAGATAACCCTATTTATGCAAAACAAATCTTATTATAAAAATCGATATATATATATATATATTAAAAGAAAAACCAAGTGGTATTGAGTTGGCAGTATGATAATAGAGTATTGGGGTATTAGTGAATTTTGGTTAAGTTTGAGATCCCACATTGGTGAGAGATAGAAAGATAAACCAAGAATGATAGGATGTCATTGGGTCAATTCATGGGGTTTGCGTCATGGGTTATCTTATTTAGATGACACTATTTATGCAAAACAAATCTTATTATAAAAACGTTAAAAAAAATTGTTGTGGTTGAAACTTTTTGAAGTAGGAAGCGACTATAAGAAATGAAGGATGGATGTTTTGTGTAAACTATGTGGTTGGCTCAATTTAGTTTACCCTATTTTGCATCATCCCGTATTGGTTTGAAGATGCAAGTTTTGAAAGATGAAGTGAGTATAAGAAAGGAGGGGTGGATGTATTTGGGTCAACTCATGTGCTTGACACAATTTAGCTTACCCTATTTTGCAAATGCATTTTGAGGTGGCACCATGAGAATTAAGTATTCTCAAATGATGGATTGTGGTTGAATTTAAGTTGTCCCACATTGGTAAAAAGTTGAAAGATTGGAACAAATAAGTTGGTATAAGAAATGAAGATGAGAGGTTTTTGTGTCAAGATATTGAATTGCCATAATTTAGTGGTCTTTTTTGAAAAATATGTAAAAATCAAAACCGAAGATGAGGATTTAGCAACATTAAATTTGAGTAATACTCAAATCTTGAAATGTGGTTTAGTTTCATCATCCCACATTGGTGAGAAGATCAAAGTTTTGAAGTAGAAAGTGACTATATATATTAAAATTTTAAAAGAATGTTTTTGTGTTAACTAATAAAGTTGTCTCATGTTTATTTAATTCAACTCATAGGCTTGACTAATTTTAGTCGAACCATTTTTTGGAAAAAAATAAAATTTTCAAACCTTTCGTAACAACAATAATGATAGGGTTGTGTGACATGTCGTTGAGTTGAAAATAGCATAACAAAGTTGCTACCGATACATATGAAACTCTTCCTAACAACACATTTTATCAATATATAAGAATGAAGCACTTATGGAAATACATTCTTCATTTTAAAGTGTATCTTATTAATAAACAAATATAGAATTACGTTTTATGCTAACTACGACAATTATTTATTTAAAATACTTATCACTATCGTGCAACGCGCGTTGCACGAGCCCCATACTAGTATATATATTAAAGGAGAAACCACGGGTGTTGACGTGGCCTCTCCTAAATCTTAGAATCCCCTCTATCTTTTTTCTCAACTTTTTGATTTTTTTAAATGTTGAATATTTTAAAGACGTTTCTGCCCCTGTATGAAAAATATGTAATTCATATTAACATGGTTTTTTTTGTAATTTTGCATGCCCATGTTTAACCTCCAACTCTTGATTTGCTTCTTCATTTACTTTGTCTAACTTCTTAATGAAATTTGTTTTTGACAACTTGCAAAACAAAATAGAGTCCTAGAAATTCCTTTGGTGGAGATGAAGAAAATGAAAGTTGAAGAAGACATTGAAGATTTTAAATAGGTATGTATAAATTATATTCTCCAAAAGATGTGATTTGTTATTATATGTTTTTTTTGTTTCATATTGTTGGATTTGTTGTTATCATACGACAATTGTGTTTACGTTTGAATCATATATATTCAAATAGAATTTTGTTGTTTTGTTATTACATGATCAGATAATTTTTTTAAAATTTAAGATTCATTGACATTAACCATTTATACGCGATTGATAATTGCGTTACATTTTGATTACTTCAAGAAAAAATTATATTGACATTTGTCAATGTTGTAATAATTTATGAGGTCTATGACTTCAATGATAAATAAAATGAAATCCTATGAACTCTTTTGGTGGGGGATGAAGAAGATGAGAGTGAAGAACACATAGAAGATTTTAATCTATGTATAAATTGTATTCTCCAAAAAATGTGATTATTACTTTTTTTTTCTTTTACATATTGTTGGATTTGTGGTAATCATAAGACAATTGTGTTTACTTTTAAATCACATATATTCAAATAGAATTTTGAAATTTTGTAATCACATGATCTAATAATTTGTTTTTTCAATATTAAGCTCCATTGACATTAACCATTTATACGTGATTGATAATTGTATTAAATTTTGACTACTTCAAAAAAAAATTATTGACATTGTCAATTTTGTGATAATTTATGTTGTGAATGAGTTCATCTCAAAATAATCATCAAAGTTCTTTTCACGATCAATTATCGAAATATTTTTTTATTGAAAAATTACTTAGATTTATTTTGTAATGAGCTAAAAGTTTTTTTTATTTATGGATTTTCATTTTAACTTATGCATTGTTTATTTATAAGTTAAAAAAAATAGTTTTACGTTTTATTTTTTCAAAGATAATATTGCATTTTGAGAGAATTTGAAATATTATTTACTATTTTCTTTTTAATTGATAAAATTCTTAGATTTATTTTATAATGAGCTAAAAGTTTTTTTTATTTATAGATTTTCATTTTAATTTACACGTTGTTTATTTATAAGTTTAAAAAAAATTGTTTTACGTTTTATTTTTTCAAAGATGATATTGCATTTTGAGAGAATTTGAAATATTATTTACTATTTTCTTCAATTTATAAATTAATCTAAAATAAAAATATATCATTAAATGAATGTATTTTTCATTTTTTAATTAAACTCAACATATTGATTACAAATTTTTTTTTTCTTATTTACATAATAAATAACAAATACGAAATAAAGATTATTGTTTTTTATTAATTTAACATTTAACGTTTATTTGCCTTATTTTTAATTTACAACAATCAATATAATTACAAATTATTTTTATTTTATACGAGTCTATTTATTTATAGTTTATTTTATTAGTTTAATAATCAATATAATTAAAAACTTTGGCTTTATTTACCATTCATTTATTATTTACACAACAATTAAGACATCAATATATTTATCATAAGTTAAAAGAATATATATGTTGGCATTTTTAGAATGTTTGGGTGATTGTTTTTATTTTTATCCAATTCTTAAATGTTTCATGTATCTTGTAATTATTAAAAAATAATCATACCTATTTAATTGATCTAACCTTACATATTCTTTTTTTAATTCTTACGAATCAATATACATAAATGAAATAGTTATGACAATTTAATACTTTAAATTAATATACATGATAAAATAATTGATGGGAAGGTTTAATCATATTTATATTTTTTCTCCTATTTTAATTTATTTTTAATCTAAACTCAATAATTAATTTCTAAATTTCATTTTTTATTACATAACAATCAATATCATTTTTTTATTTTTTATTGACAATCAATAAAATCAAAACTATTAGTATTGTAAAAAAATACGATCTGAATTATTTTGCAAGCTAAATGGATGAAGAAAAAATCCATACACTCAAATTCATCATGGTTAATATTACGTATGCACTTGCCTAATCAATGTAAACAAAATTTGCATTTTTCCTAAACTAAAATTTGATCACCGCGCAACGCAACCAATTGTGATGATGTATGCTCATGGCTTAAGAATTGCTATAAGAAATTTTCTCAATTTTTTGATTTTCTTAATTGTTTAATTTTTTTAAAGACTTTTTTGTCCCTATTTGAAAAATGTAAGTTTTATTATGAATGAGGTTGTTTTGGTAATTTTTATGCTACTCCAACCTATTCATCTTCTTTCAAATAATTGCTCTTTTTAATCTCATAATTATTCATCTCTATTCGGTTATAACTTTTCATCTTCCCCCCTTGGTACTGTTGATCCAAACCCTTCAATGATTTGATGATGACCCTTAGAATCACTTAGTGAAAATTAAGAGTAAACATTATGTATCAGTGTTTCACCATCAAAGAAAATATACTAAGTCTGTTTAGTATCGCTGATGTGAAACCACCGCTCTTAATTTATTCCTCAGTGATAAATGTACATTAGCGACAACTAAGCATGTTTAGTTTAGCTGATGATCACTGGTTGATTATTTGTAAATGTTTGCTTGTAATCCCTGAAGACAAATTTCGCGACAAAAGAGTCCTACGATGAATCGAAGACCAAGCTGAAGAACAAGTGACAAGTCTACTAATGATCTGATGCGGATATCAGTGAAACCAAGACTTATCCACAACACGTGATGTTTCAAGTAGAAGACTTCAGCGAGAGCTGGCCTTCATTCAGGCTTCCCTAAAGAAGATCAACTCAGCGATCGCTGATCATGAAGCCTGCTCTACAAGAAATGCTTGTCTTATCCCCTTGCACACTTTTGTACGAATTGTCAGAAGGACATACCCTTGTCCAGAATCATACAAACAACTCTGCCACTACACTGTTCACCATACGGCCAAATGCCTGTTTGCAAAAGTCAGAATCCTGCAATCAACCAAGTGATGACACATGTAAAGTCCTCATGACAGGCATTAAATGCTTGTAGTATAAATAGGAGGAATGCTCTTCATTTTGAAGCGCCTTCCTTGAACTACTTTGTGCCTTAAGAAAATTATTCTTAGTTTTCTTAACTTCTTTCTTTCTTATTCTTAGTGCAAGAAATCTGTGTGATTCTCATAGTTTGTTTAGATTAGGTCTTGTACTTAATCTTGTTCTGCAACAAGCTATAAATTGTTTGATTTATTCAATAAAAAAATTTAGAAAGATAAAAATCGTGTGTTTGTATTCAACCCCCCTTCTACAAACTAATACTTGTATAACCCTTCAGGACCAACAAGTGGTATCAGAGCAGATTGTTTAATCTTAATAAATAAGATCTTGCTTATACTATTCTCTTCCTAACTATTCTCTAAAATGGCTCAAAACACAAACACAAATTACATAGATAATGGCTCTCTTGCCAAACCACCTCGATTCAGTAAAGATAACTTCAATCTTTTGAAGAATCGAATGATGCTGTTTCTAGAAGGTGTAGATCCCACTATACCTTACTATGTTGAAAATGGACCTTGTGTTCCATTCATTATCAATGTTGTTGTTCCAGCCACTGCTACCACTCCTGCCGTTCCTGAAAGGCAGATCGTCAAATAAATTTCTCAATGGACTGATGACGACAAGAAGAGGGTGGCCATAGATACTGTTTGGGCAAAATTTCACCAGTCTCGACCACGACCAAGGTAAGGAAAACACCTATTCCTTTTTCTTATAACGAAGGTAAAATCATAGTACTTTTTCTCACGATCAAAGATAAAATCGAAAGTCTTTTACCTCACGACACTCGACCTCGACGTCGCCTAGTTCACACGACCATCGCATAAAATCATGCGACCTCGACCGACTAACGCGCTATACGACTGTTATGTTTGTTCAATGTTTAATGCAGGAGTCAACACCATTAATGGACAACGGTTATAACCGACGAAGTCAGTTAAGAACATCTAATCCCGCATTAAAGACATCGACCGTTACGGCAGTTACCAAAGTTCTTAATGATCCAACTAAAGTGCCCGAAGACTATAAATATCAAGGAGAATCATCATTTCAAGGGGAGACGGAACACAAATACAACATAGAACATCAGACACAAGCACTCGAACTCTGAAGAACACTTGAAGCACAGAAATCGCTCACAGAAGAATCGCTCTCGACGCACGACATCAGCACACGACACTTCACTTTTACACACGACGCACACTGTTTTACATTAGAAAACACTTGTTACTTTACATTTTTGAAGTCTTTCCTTCATTTGTATTGTAATCTCTGTATGATCGACACCGGAAACACAAGGACATCGCCCCTGTTTGGTGACCATAGTGTAACGACGACATCCACAGTCGTCCGCGTGTTTTTTCCTCGTTGAGGTTTTTCCCACGTCACCAAAATCTCTGTCTCATTTATATTTTTGTCTTTGTCGCACGCTTTTGTCGAATGATTCATTTCTTTAGTTGTTAAAGTCCACATCGACCTTAAGTTGTACTTTGGTACGATTTTTGGCATTAACAGATACGAAAGCCAGATCTATCATTTCTATGGCTCTCTCTGATGAGGTCTACCATTCTGTCATGAACCTCAAAAGCTCTAAAGCCATGTGGGACACAATCTGTGTTCAATATGAAGGTACTGCTGATGTACAAGAGTCCAGGAGAATAAACCTGGTAAGACAGTATGAAAGCTTCATCTGTGGTAAGAATGAAACTCTCTTTGAAGTTCACCAACGTTTTAACTGTTTAATCATTGACTTAAAAACTGTTGGTAAGACCTACTCAAACTCCGAGATCCTGACAAAATTCTTGGAATGTCTTCCTGAAAGTTGGGACAACTATACCATGTCTCTTAAACTCTCAAAGGATCTGAAATTCATGACCGTAAGTACCTTATTTGGCACTATGCTCAATCATGAGTAGTCGTGTCAACTTAAGAAGAATCTTGTCAAAGATTCCAAAAGCACGCATGTTGCTTTACTCTCTTCAGAGTTAATGCCCACTCAGCGATCTTCTGTCACTATCACTGAGTTGGAATTTAACTCTGATGATTCATCAGAAGCTAATCCTTCAGAGTTTGATGAATCTATGGCACTCCTGACAAATTCTTTCAGGAGATTCGCTAGAAAGAGTAACTTCAGAAGAAATAAACCTCTCACCATCACTGACAAGCCAAAATCATCTCCTGTTGATAAGGCTACTGCTACTTGCTTTAATTGTGAGAAAATAGGTCACTTTGCTAGTGAGTGCAGGTCAAAGAAAGTTTTCAAACCTTCTTCATCCCTCAAGAAATCCTCTACTTCTAAGAGTATAGATGACAAATACCTGAAGCTCAAAGAAAAATATGAGAAGCTGAAAAGCTATAAAAAGAAAGGTAAAGGTCTGATCGCTGAAGAACACGATTGGGCTGAATCTGATGAAGAATCAGATTCTGATGAAGAAGATGAGGCCAATCTCTGTCTCATGGCCAAAATCGAAGAAGTACCGGAAGAACCAGCTGAAATTCCCTCTACTTCTACTTCTCATGTATCAACTTCCTCTCCTTCTCCAGCTATCATTGACGCTGATAGACTTCGTGATATCGATATATGATGCCTTGAATGGCAAAACCAAAGCTGAACAACAAAATCTAGATTTATCATAACATCTTAAAAATTGTCATTTAAAAATTCAAGAGCTTTCAAAAATCGAAGAAAATTTGAAAGATCATGTCTATGTAAATCAAGTCATCAGTATTGAAAGCAAACACGCTATCGCTGAACTGAAAGCTAAGAAAGCTACTGTTGAAGGATGGTGTAAATCCTCAGCAAAGATCACTGAGATAATTGGTGCTCAGATCCCTGTTAATAACAGAAGTGGTCTTGGTTTTAATGCTAACGCTGAAGAACCAACCAAAGATCGTTCCATGCTTAAGTTTGGAATGTTCGTATCTTCTATCCCTGACACTTCATCATCTCAGTGCTCTTCTTCTAATAATCCAATCCCTATCGAAAAATCTACTTTAAGCCCCAAACTTAAAGGAAAAGAAAAACTATTTTCCAAAAACCTCAGAAGGGTACCAATGTACCAAAGTTGAAAAATATTAAACCTTCAGCTAATCAACCCTCTACTTCAAGGAACAAGATCCCTGAACATGTTCAGCGATCTACTCCAAGAATAAGAGTTGATATTGTTGGCAAGAAATCTGAAGAACCAAAGGTTCCTCTGATCTCTGATGCCAAAGGTATTCTTGTAACAACCCAATCCCTTTCACACAACAAATCACATATGTAACATAACATTGACATAACAAACGAACATCATATTACAAGTACGGTCTCATAGTCTTTTACAATCAAAAGAAGTCATTCTACTACAAACTTCATACTAAATACATACATAACATTTAACCATTTTAATACAACCGCTAAACATGCCAAATTCTTCATCATATATCTCTTCACAAAAGCCATTCCTCGATTACTCTAATTACTTGCCCTTACCCGATCCGCCACCTGGAATACATATTTTAAAACAAAATGAGGGTTAGACCTAATGGTCTAAGTGAGAAAATCCATGTTAATTTGAAACCATTTATATAACTTCATTCATATAAATCACACAACACAATCAAATATATAAATTTGAACTCACACATCCTGTACCTTCCCTTCTCATTTCTCCTGGCCATATTAGTTGGTAGCAAGCCAACTAATAATTTACAACGTTGTACAACATCTACAGCCAAGCAACGCTATACAGGTTCTATAGCCAAACACACTGGTCCTACGTCCGGCCAACGTATTATAACATAGTATAATACTCATGTAAATATAATACCTCAATATATTATAATTCACATATATTACACATATAAACCAATAACCACCAATTATCACATTTCCAAACCATACGTATATGTATTCCAGTTGAAAATACTTTTAAAGTAAAACTCACCTGTTTTGATTATTACACACGCTCGCAAGCTCCTTTCAAACTGGTCTTATCTCTTACCACGACTTCCACAGAATCTGAAACAATTTAAGGTACATATACTGCTTTACTAGCCAACATATAAAGCTTACCAGTTCCTGTTCTCAATTGTATCACTAAACTTAACAACTACCGGGACTATACAGAGTACCGGGTGTAACACCCCGCTTACCACGACACAATATTGTCCGCTTTGCCCCACTGGCTCACGGCTTTGTTCTTGGTGACCTGGCAAGGACTTTGCAAGGACTTCCCAGGAGGTCACCCATCCAGGTACTACTCCCACCCAAGCATGCTTAACCACAGAGTTCCCAAGGAACCCGCATGCTTGTGGCCCCAAAACGCGTTGTGTCTGGTAAGGCCAAGGTTTACTAATATACCCAGCATCTCTCCTGTCCACGGCCGATGTGGGATATGCCTAAGGTGTTACACACACCCCCCTTAGGGACTCATCGTCCTCGATGAGGTTTGCCCCACCATCCCGAACGGCACAGGAGTGGCTCTGATACCATTTGTAACACCCCGCTTACCACGACACAATATTGTCCGCTTTGCCCCACTGGCTCACGGCTTTGTTCTTGGTGACCTGGCATGGACTTCGCAAGGACTTCCCAGGAGGTCACCCATCCTGGTACTACTCCCACCCAAGCACACTTAACCACAGAGTTCCCAAGGAACCCGCATGCTTGTGGCCCCAAAACGTGTTGTGTCTGGTAAGGCCAAGGTTTACTAATATACCCAGCATCTCTCCTGTCCACGGCCGATGTGGGATATGCCTAAGGTGTTACACCGGGCTTCTCAGTACCGGGACTTACAGTACCGGGACTCTTTGGTACCGGGAGTTCGATCACCGGAAGTTGCTAATACCGGGAGTTTCACTATACCGGGACTCCACACTACCGGGAGTCCACCGGGAGTCGTCGGTACCGGGATTCCACCGGAGTCGTCAGTACCGGGAGTCTACCGGGTCTTCCCTGGGACTCTCAAGAACACAGTCGGTTCATTTTCTCAGAAATCGATTGAAATCTATACCAATCACAAAAATCGTAACTTCTAAACCGATAGATATCTTCTATTACTGATTACCAACACAAAATATAAAGGTACTTACCTCAAAATCAACTTCAACCAAATCAGTCGATGCTTTCTCCGTATGTTTCCTTTCTTGCTTCTTTTCGCCTCCAGAACTCCCGCACACACACTCTTTCTATTTTTAGGATATCTGAATACTATTTGATGCTTAAGAGGTAATATCAAACCACACTTACCAAATGGACCTTGAACTTCACATTAATGACCCAAACACCCTTAAACTTATAATTTACCCAAACTTACCCTGGACATCATATTTTATAGATAAATTATCTCACGGACTTACCCGGGGTATTACATCATCTCCCCCTTAAAAGAATTTCGTCCCAGAATTCAGTTAAATGAAAAGTTGAGGGTATTTGGCTCTCATTTCCGTCTCTGATTCCCACGTGGCATCCTGACCTCTATGATGCCTCCACTAAACTTTTACTTGCCTGATCTCCTTATTCCGCAGCACTTTAACTTTACGATCAACTATAGCTTCCGGCTCTTCCACATAATTCAGTTTTTCGTCGACTCGGATATCTGGTAGAGAGACTCCCTGGTCTGGAGTAACCAAACACTTTCGGAAGTTCGATACATGAAACGCATTATGGATTCTGCTCAATTCTGGTGGAAGATCTAATCGGTAAGCGACTTCACCGATCCTTTCTGTTATTGCAAACGGTCAAATATACCTAGGGCTAAGTTTACCTTGTCATCCAAATCTGATGACTCCTTTCCACGGCGAAACCTTTAACATTACGTAATCCCCAACTTGAAATTCCAATGGCTTTCGGCGTCGGTCAGCGTAGCTTTTCTGTCTATCTTGAGCCACTTTCAATCGTTCACGGATCTGAGTAACCTTATCGGTGGTTAACTGAACTATTTCCGGCCCCGCTAACTGTTTCTCTCCCACTTCGTTCCAACATAGAGGCGTTCGGCATTTCCTACCATACAGTACTTCAAACGGTGCCGCTTGTATGCTGGAATGATAACTGTTGTTGTAAGCGAATTCAATTAAGGGTAAATGCTTATCCCATGATCCCCCAAAATCAATAATGCAAGCCCGGAGCATATCTTCTAAGGTCTGAATTGTTCGTTCACTCTGCCCATCTGTTTGGGGATGATACGCCGTACTTAACTTTATCTGAGTCCCCATTTCCCTTTGAAAACTTCTCCAAAATCTTGAAGTAAAACGACTATCACGATCAGAAATGATAGAGATTGGAACTCCATGTCGAGTTACTATTTCGTCAATGTATAACTTAGCCAATCGTTCCATCGAATCGGTTTCCTTTATCGGTAGAAAGTGTGCAGACTTTGTCAATCTGTCGACGATCACCCAAATGGAATCAAATCCCTTCGGAGTCTTTGGTAGCTTCGTGATGAAATCCGTGGTAATCTGCTCCCACTTCCACATAGGTATTTCTAGCCGTTGTAGTTGACCAAACGGCTTTTGGTGTTCTATCTTTACTTTCTTACAAGTATCACATCTTTCCACATACTGAGCAATCCCTTTTTTTATTCCCGGCCACCAATAGAATCGCTTTAGGTCTTTATACATCTTGTTTGTACCTGGGTGAATAGATAAACGGGATTGATGAGCTTCTTGTAGAACATGATCACGTAACCCACCCAAACGAGGTACCCACACTCTGTTTCCCAGACGCAATAACCCACGATCATCTTTTACTAACAATGCTGACATCCCCGCTAACCGTTCTGATTTCAGATGTTCATCCTGATAAGCCTCCACTTGACACTTCTGCAATTCATCAAATATGTTGGGTAGGAGTTCAGTTCGTAGCGAAATAACTTTTATTGTCCCACTCCTTTCTTGACGACTCAGCGCATCTGCCACCACATTTTCCTTTCCCGGGTGATAAAGGATTTCACAGTCGTAATCATTCAGCAATTCCAGCCATCTCCTTTGTCTCATATTTAGTTCCTACTGATCATACTGATCACAAGAGTCTCCAACACCTCTTTGATCAGTATAAATCTGACATTTGGAACCATACAGATAATGTCTCCAAATCTTCAACGCGAAGACAACTGCTGCAAGCTCCATGTCGTGCGTAGGATACTGTCTTTCATGATCCTTTAATTGACGAGAAGCATTAGCAATAACCTTTCCCCACTGCATAAGCACACAACCCAATCCCAGTTTGGACGCATCACTATAAACAACAAAGTCTTCTGAACCTTCAGGTAGTGATAGAATCGGCGCGCTGCACAGTTTCTCTTTCAAAATCCGGAATGCTTCGTCTTGTTCTGCTTTCCATTCAAACTTCAGGTTCTTTCGGGTCAGCTTAGTCAACGGCGTTGCGATACGAGAGAAGTCTTTTATAAATTTCCGATAGTAGCCGGCTAAACCCAGAAAACTACGTACTTCAGTTGCTGTCTTCGGCGGTTCCCACTTTTCAACTGCTTCCACTTTCATCGGATCAACTTGTATACCTTTCTCAGAAACGACATGCCCCAGAAACTGAACTTCTCGCAACCAGAATTCACATTTAGAGAACTTAGCGTACAACTTTTCTTTCTTCAGCAACTCCAGAACCAAACGAAGATGTTGTGCGTGATCCTCTTTGGATCGGGAATAGATAAGGATATCATCAATAAATACAATAACGAATTTATCAAGACACGGCTTACATACCCGATTCATTAAATCCATAAAAGCAGCTGGAGCGTTCGTCAGTCCGAACGGCATCACTAAGAATTCGTAGTGGTCGTACCTTGTACGAAAGGCAGTCTTTAGAACGTCTTCTTCTTTAACTTTCAACTGGTGATAACCGGATCTTAGATCAATCTTGGAGAAATAGCAAGCTCCAACTAACTGATCGAAGAGGTCATCAATTCGGGGTAACGGATACTTGTTCTTTATCGTGCGCTTATTCAGTTCTCGGTAGTCGATACACATTCTCATCGAACCATCCTTCTTTTTCACAAATAACACTGGTGCTCCCCATGGTGAAGAACTAGGTCTGATGAAGCCTTTATCGGATAGGTCTTGTAGTTGTGCCATCATCTCTTTCATCTCTGGAGGTGCCAGACGATAAGGTGCACGGGCTACAGGAGTGGTTCCAGGAATCAGGTCTATACCGAACTCTACTTGTCTAACAGGCGGGAGACTATTCAAGTCTTCGGGGAATACTTCAGGGAATTCACTAACAATAGGAATATCTTCCATCCTATTCTTTTCTGGCTTAATATCTATCACGTAAGCCAGGTAACTCTGACAACCCTTATTCACACACTTACGGGCTTTTATCATAGATATAAGGCTAGACTGATGATTCCGACGATCACCATAAATCACTACTGGCCCTTTCTCAGGTAATACCACATTTATTAACTTCTTATCACATACTATGTTAGCCTGATTCTCGGCTAACCAGTCCATTCCCACTACGACGTCAAACTCTATCAAAGTTATAGGAAACAATTTTATCGGAACTCTACACTCCTCTATATTTATCACACATTCATCAAATACTTCTTTAACTGACACTTGATTATCATTTGCGGTATCTACTGATAGAGCATGTTCTAGCATTTTAGGTTTCAAACACAGGCAAGCAGCAAATGCAGGAGACACAAACGATCGGTTTGCACCTGAATCAAATAACACCTTAGCACGTGTAGAGTTTATTAAAAATGTACCTGTGACCACATCCGGAGTTTCCTTCGCTTCTTTCTCAGTCATTTGAAATGCGCGACCCCTGGTTACTGGCGGTTCCAGTCTTGGTATTACTGGTTTAACAATCGCTGGCCTGCCTGAAGATCCACCTTGCTGTATCCTTCCCCTCGGACAGTCCGACTGAAGGTGATCTGGTGAATTGCATAAGAAACATAGCCGCGTTACCTTACAATCTTTGATGACATGTCCGGTCTTCCCACACTTATAACACGCTCGTAAATCACCTTGGCAATTTCCTTGGTGGACACGGTTACACTTCCGACATGGTCTTTCCGCTGGTCGAAACGGCGGACGGTTATCATACCTCTGAAATCGGGACTTCTTCGGATCGTATTGTGGTCCCTCCCACTTTCTATTCCCGATACTTTTATCGCCAGCATCTCTTCTCATATCTCGTTCAACATTCTCCGCGGCATCAACTGCAGCTGAGAAGGTATCCAGTCCTTTTGCAGTCACTAGCCTTCTAACCTCTGAGTTCAGCCCGAAGATAAACCTTTCCGTCTTCATCGTCTCCGTAGCAACGTAGTATTCTGCGAACCGAGACTTTTCCAGGAAGCTAGCGGTGTAGTCTCGAACGGATAAGTTTCCTTGTTGTAAGTTCATAAATTCCCCTTCCAGTTATTTGACGGCTGCATGGGGACAAAATGCGTTCCTGTAGGCTATCACAAATTCTTCCCAAGAGAGGGTAGAATAAACATCAGATCCCTTAGAATGAATAAAGGATTCCCACCAATACAAAGCATCCCCCTTTAACATTGCTGCTCCATACAATACTCTATCTTCGTCAGCGCACTTACTCGTCTTGAAAATAGCTTCTATTTCCTTCATCCATCTCATTGTTTTCACTGGATCCCTGTCTCCTGAATAGGTCGGAGGTCTACAGCTTAAAAACATTTTGTAGTCGCACCTCCTTTGTACTGGTACAACAGTCGATGTGATTGGCATTTCATCTTCCGGTCCGGGATCCGGTATTCCAGTTTCATTATGACGGTTCCGATCAAACATTGTTTGTATGCTAGTCTGCAATCTTCCCATTTCTGCCATTAGATCATCCCTGGTAATAAACTTTGTACCCTGTGGCTGGACTCTGCCTCCGGCTCGACCTCCAGCTCTACCTCCGGTTCTACCCCCGACTCTGCCCCCAGTTCTGCCTCCCCTGTCCCCCGTTCCTATCGGCGGATTCGTACTATTCGGATTTCTTCCTCCTCCTCGATTCGAATTCCGTGTACCGCTTGCCATTCTGTAGATTTAAATAAGGTTAATATACACATAAGCACATACCCCATATAACGAGGTATTCCAGTTCAAACATGTACCTGTAAGATCACAATTACACTGGCCAGGTGTAATATGAAATTACCTTACATGATGTTCCTTCTACCTTTTATACTTCATCATCCCAAGGTTCTATAATGATAAGGACATCTTACTTCACATGCAGTTTATGTCTAGGTACAGATACAAATACCTAAATCCCTTAAACTAAGGCTCTGATACCATTTGTAACAACCCAATCCCTTTCACACAACAAATCACATATGTAACATAACATTGACATAACAAACGAACATCATATTACAAGTGCGGTCTCGTAGTCTTTTACAATCAAAAGAAGTCATTCTACTACAAACTTCATACTAAATACATACATAACATTTAACCATTTTAATACAACCGCTAAACATGCCAAATTCTTCATCATATATCTCTTCACAAAAGCCATTCCTCGATTACTCTAATTACTTGCCCTTACCCGATCCGCCACCTGGAATACATATTTTAAAACAAAATGAGGGTTAGACCTAATGGTCTAAGTGAGAAAATCCCTGTTAATTTGAAACCATTTATATAACTTCATTCATATAAATCACACAACACAATCAAATATATCAATTTGAACTCACACATCCTGTACCTTCCCTTCTCATTTCTCCTGGCCATATTAGTTGGAAGCAAACCAACTAATAATTTACAACGTTGTACAACATCTATAGCCAAGCAACGCTATACAAGTTCTATAGCCAAACACACCGGTCCTACGTCCGGCCAACGTATTATAACATAGTATAATACTCATGTAAATATAATACCTCAATATATTATAATTCACATATATTACACATATAAACCAATAACCACCAATTATCGCATTTCCAAACCATACGTATATGTATTCCAGTTGAAAATACTTTTAAAGTAAAACTCACCTGTTTTGATTATTACACACGCTCGCAAGCTCCTTTCAAACTGGTCTTATCTCTTACCACGACTTCCACAGAATCTGAAACAATTTAAGGTACATATACTGCTTTACTAGCCAACATATAAAGCTTACCAGTTCCTGTTCTCAACTGTATCACTAAACTTAACAACTACCGGAACTATACAGAGTATCGGGCTTCTCAGTACCGAGACTACACAGTACCGGGACTCTTTGGTACCGGGAGTTCGATCACCGGAAGTTGCTAATACCGGGAGTTTCACTATACCGGGACTCCATACTACCGGGAGTCCACCGGGAGTCGTCAGTACC
This sequence comes from Saussurea involucrata, assembly GCA_033807775.1. Classification (NCBI taxonomy): domain Eukaryota; kingdom Viridiplantae; phylum Streptophyta; class Magnoliopsida; order Asterales; family Asteraceae; genus Saussurea; species Saussurea involucrata. Next base: position 79,784,586 of record CM066327.1, read on the forward strand.
GGGATTCCACCGGAGTCGTCAGTACCGGGAGTCTATCGGGACTTCCCCGGGACTCTCAAGAACACAGTCGGTTCATTTTCTCAGAAATCGATTGAAATCTATACCAATCACAGAAATCGTAACTTCTAAACCGATAGATATCTTCTATTACTGATTACCAACACAAAATATAAAGGTACTTACCTCAAAATCAACTTCAACCAAATCAATCGATGCTTTCTCCGTATGTTTCCTTTCTTGCTTCTTTTCGCCTCCAGAACTCCCGCACACACACTCTTTCTATTTTTAGGATATCTGAATACTATTTGATGCTTAAGAGGTAATATCAAACCACACTTACCAAATGGACCTTGAACTTCTCATTAATGACCCAAACACCCTTAAACTTATAATTTACCCAAACTTACCCTGGACATCATATTTTATAGATAAATTATCTCACGGACTTACCCGGGGTATTACAATTCTTGGTATAGGCCTTGCCCATTTGAAATTGTCAAATATTTATGCCTATGGTCCTAAAGCTACTTTCAGCTATAGGAATTGTTATCACCGTGGACTTACCGATCATATTGCTAGTAAGTGCCCCACAACCACCAAAGCTGAGAAATTAGACAAGGTGAAGATTACTTCCCCCAAGGCAAAGAAGATCATCCCTGGTGAAAAACAAGCCAAGGTGAAAAATGCCACTAAGGTTAAGAAATCAACCCAAGTGAAGGTTACCACTGACGCTGAGTCATCATATGCTGTGAAGATCGCTCATCCTTCTACTTCCTCTACCACTGGCAAATGTGGACCCATAGTTAAGTGGGTACCTATTTCAAACTAATCTTTCTTTGTTTGCAGGTCTCGAAGGGTATCTGGTATCTCGATAGTGGATGCTCTCGACATATGACTGGAAAAAGAAACATGCTCACTGAATATAAGGAAGAGAAAGGTCATTTAGTGACCTTTGGTGGGAATGGAAAAGGCTATACCCTAGGGTTTGGTGTACTTTCTAATGGTACAACTACCTTCAGAAGAGTCGCATACGTATAAGGACTGAAGCACAATCTTCTTAGCATCCGTCAGCTATGTGATAAGTACTATAAAGTTTGCTTCACTAAGGAAGCATGCTTTGTCACTGATAAGAAAGAGAACATTGCTCTCAGCGGTTATCGTTTGAAAAATGTTTATGTCATAAACATGGACTCAACAACCACTGAGAACATTTGTTTCCTCTCCAAAGCCTCTTCAGATGTCAACTGGCTATGGCATAAAAGGCTCTCTCGTCTAAACTTCAAGACGCTGAATACTCTCTCCTCTAAAGAGTTAGTCATTGGCTTGCCTCAACACTCATACGCTAAGGAATCTCTCAGTTCAGCGTGTGAGAAAGGAAAACAAACGAAGGCTAGTTTCAAGTGCAAGCAAGTTTCCTCAGTGATAAACCCACTTCAGCTCCTCCACATGGATTTATTTGTCCCTGTCAATATTCAATCCATCGCTGGAAAGAAATACACTCTGGCCATAGTAGATGAATTATCTCGCTATACCTTGGTTATATTCCTCCATGCAAAGAGTGACACCTTAGAAGAACTCATCTCATTTGTCAGGTAAATTGAAGTCCTGAACAATATGACTGTTCGCTCAATAAGAAGTGATCATGGAATTGAATTCAAAAACATTTCCCTTGATAACTTCTTCGAAAGCAAGGGCATTTCTCACAACTTCTCTGCAGTGAGAACTCCTCAGCAGAATGGCGTCGCTGAACGAAGAAATAGGATGATCATCAAAGCAGCCAGATCCATGCTCAGCGATTCTCATCTTCCAACACAATTCTGGGCAGAAGCTGTCAACATTGTCTGTTTCACACAAAATAGGTCGTTGATCGTCAAAAGATTCAATAAAACGGCCTATGAACTTTTCCATGGGAGAAATTCATCTATCAGCTTTCTTCACATCTTTGGTTGTCAATGTTTCATCTTAAACAACAGAGATTCTCTTGGAAAGTTAGATCCCAAGGCTGACGATGGAATATTTCTTTGATACTCTTCAGTGTCCAAAGCCTTTAGAGTCTTCAACAAGAGAAGACAAACTGTAGAAGAAACTATTCATGTCACCTTTGATGAATCCCGTTCAGCGAACTCCAGGCCTACTGCTGATAACGAAGAACAAAATCAGTGGACGTTTTCTCATTTTGGGGAATCAAAAGCTAACCTTAACCCTGACCCTCGGGTCAACAACCCTACTGCTGATGATGTTCCTAACATCATTCCTAGCATGGAGACAAGTGAAGCTGAATCCTCTTCTTGGGTTTCAGCTGTTCCCATTAACACTTTGCCTCCTTCTGAACCCTCAACCTCTGAAATACCATCCACTTCTCAACAATCAGTGAATGAAATCTCATCTGAACCTCAGTGAATTCTACCTGGCATACCTGAAACTATTGAAGCTTTTTCTTCAACTCCTCCAGAAGTTCCATCTGAGTCAGTGACTCAAGCTCCGGCTCAGCGATGGACCTTAAATCACCTAATTGATCAAATTCTTGGTGATCCAAACTCAGGTGTTCAGACTCGACGAAGTTCAGGTAACATTTGTCTTCTTGTTAATTTTATTTCACTAATTGAGCCAAAGAAAGTTGATGATGCCCTCAGAGATCCAAACTGGGTCAGCGCTATGCAAGAAGAGCTGACAGAATTTGAAAAAAACAAAGTTTGGAATCTAGTTCCCAGACCATCTAACAAATCAGTGGCACTAAATGGGTTTATAGAAACAAGTTAGATGAATTTGGTACTGTAACCCGCAACAAAGATAGACTAGTTGCTCAGGGATACAGACAAGAGGAAGGCATAGACTACGATGAAACTTTTGCCCCAGTGGCAAGACTCAAAGCAATTCGACTCTTTCTAGCCTATGCAGTTCACAAAGACTTCAAAGTTCATCAAATGGATGTCAAGTCAGCGTTTCTCAATGGAAAGCTGAATGAAGAAGTCTATATCGAACAACCACCAGGATTTGCTGATCCTGAGCATCCAGGTTATGTCTATAAACTGGATAAGGCACTCTATGGCTTAAAGCAAGCACCTCGTGCATGGTATGACACTTTATCTTCCTTTCTCCTCACTGAAAATTTTGAACGTGGCAAAATCGATAACACTCTATTTTTCAAAAAAGTAAAAGGTCATATTATTCTTGTTCAAATATAAGTCGATGATATTATATTTGGTTCTACTAATCCATCTCTTTGTGATCGATTCGCTGAAAGAATGAAATCTGAATATAAAATGAGTATGATGGGTGAGCTGACATACTTCCTTGGACTCCAAATCAAGCAAAGTGATAAAGGTACTTTCATTCACCAAGGTAAGTACATTAAAGATATGCTGAAGAAATTCGATCTTACTCAAAGTTCAACAATGAAAACTCCTATGGAACCTCCGCTGACACTTAACAAGGATCCCTCTAGAAAACTGTTAATGTCACTACCTATAGAGGAATGATCGGCTCTCTTCTCTATCTTACAGCGAGTCGTCCTGATATCATGTATTCTACCTGTCTTTGTGCACGATATCAATCCGAACCCAAAGAATCACATCTGATCGCTGTAAAGCGAATTTTCAGATATCTGAAGGGTACACCTAACCTAGGTCTTTGGTATCCCAAAGACTCAGGGTTCGATCTAACTGCCTATTCAGATAGTGACTTTACAGGTTGCAAGCTGGATAGAAAAAGCACCACAGGAGGCTGTCACCTCCTGGTGGAAAGCAGGTAAGCTGGACAAGCAAAAAGCAAAACTCAGTGTCCACATCTACCGTTGAAGCTGAGTATGTAGCCACTGGAAGTTGTTGTGCTCAGGTCTTATGGATAAGAAACCAGCTATTAGACTATGACCTTCAGTTATCCAAAATCCATATCTATTGCGATAGCACTAGTGCCATCGTTATAGCAAACAATCCAGTGCTACACTCAAAGACTAAACACATCAAAATCATATATCATTTTATCAGAGATCATGTGATGAATGGAGATATAGAACTTCATTTTATTCCAACTGATTTTCAGTTAGCTGACCTTTTCACCAAACCTCTTGATGAGACAAGATTTCACTTTCTCATCAGCGAGCTTGGAATGCTGAACTATGAAGAATAACTCTTCAGTGGTTATGCATTGGGTCAGTGATAAAATTCTATTTCTTTTATTTCATCATCTAGTCTCTGAACAAATGTTCACTGATACCAAGGTATGTTTTTCTATCCCTGATCACTGAAGTTTACTTCAGTAAGATGTTTTTTAAAAATAAAGTTTGATCACTGACATTTCTCTATCAACGATCTCTTTTTGAAATAACATAAAATTCATCACTGATATTTTTTTTAGTGATCCTTCATTAAACAAAATCATATCTGAATATTTTCCAAACTTTCAGATATTCTTTTTGAAAATGAAAAGACAATTTTCTTGTGTGACGTCGTCAAACGGATAATACATGGCACGTCTTTTCGTCTGACGCGTTCGTCTGTTTCGTATTCTTGCTCAATAAGCTTTGTGGGACGTGTCACGTGTCATGATGAGTACTTTTCCCGCTCATCATTTTTTTCTCTCTCCTCTCACTATATAAACTCTCCAAGTTTATATTTTTACCTTTTACGTGCACCTTACTCTCTCAAGCAATAAAGAATTCCTTTGCATTTGTGTTCTCGGATTAAAACTCAAACTTTTAGACCAAGTTCTTCATCCCCTTTCAACACAAACAGGTTCACATTTCTTCTCATTTCTATATTTAGTCTTCTTCAAACTTGTTTGATCAACATCTTTGGTTTTTAAAGATCAACACAAACGTTTTTCTTACAAGAAATCATAATCTTCATGATTTCTTAACCAAAACTTGAAATATAGTTTTTCTTAAAGTTTAAAACGATAATCTTAAACTTTCTTCTTCATACGTTTTTTCAGAATCCTTTCCTTAAAAGGAAACTGGAAAACTGTTTTTCTACCTAGTTTTAGTCTTTACAAAACTAGAAACCAACTTTTTGGTATCTTTTCTGTAAAGGAAACTGAAGAAAACCCTAAAACCACTTATTCTGGAAATCTTTCCATACTAAGAAAGTTTTTTCTTCCATTCTTTTTGGTTTATTTTTTTCAGAAATGGCATCTACTACATCTGCTCCCAAACCTGTCACAATGAAGAAGTCCAAGAACATGAAGGGTAAACTGAACCAGATCTTCGCTGCAAACAACCATCTAGCCCTGATGGAATTTACCAAAAAGAAACCATGTCCCCATCTCACTGACGATGTGGCATTCCTGAAACAATCCCCTCTCCACACTGCAATGACAATAACACCTCCTGCCTACCGTCACCTGCTATAAAAATTTTGGTTCACTGCTGCACGAACCACCCAAACCTCCCACACCGACAAAGAACTCACTGTTATCGGTTTCCAAACCGAGTTTGGCCAAGGATACATCTCTCCCTCAGCGATTCGCGCTGCACTGAAACTACCCGTCGGTTCCTTTGAACCACTCCCTGAAAACGACGAAGAGCTCATTCACTTCCTTGATCTCATGAAGTATTCATGGGACAAGAAGCCCCGTATTGAAGAAGATGACAAGCGCCTAACCAAGTTCCTCAAGGCAAAAATGCATGTTGAACTGAACTATATATTCGCTCATGTCATCTCCTGCATGACAGCGAAATTCGGCTCCACTGATCAAGCCAGTCGCACTCAGCTTGCCATGGGGTACTCTCTACTGACTGGGCGCAAAATCGACTATGCTCGGATAATCTTCGAAGACCTGATGGACAAGGTCTAGAAACCTGAAAGGGACATGAAGGTCCCATATGTCCGCTTTGTATCAGCCCTTCTCCAACTCTTCATCCAGGAGAAGTATATGAAACAAGGCGATTACAAGCTCCCTCAGCTTGGTGTTAAAATCCTTGACTTTCAGCCCATCGAAGGTGAGGTACGTCTTTCTACCCTTCTCTCTCTTCTCTCTAATTCTTCTTCTTCGGCGGCAAATTCAGCGGCCAACCCCACCGTTGATACCCAAACCACCACCACCAAGTCCTCCAAAAAGAGGAAACCATCTGACACCAACCTTGGCTCCCATAAGACCAAGAAGATTTCAAAGGAGAAGCCCCAACCTTCTCAAGGTTTAGATTCAGTGATCGCCTCTTCACAGGCATCGATTGAAACATTCGTGGTACGCTCCACCACACCTGAACCAGTTTCACCAACCACTTCAGTGCCTCAGCAAGTTAAAGCTTTGCTGGTATCTACACCAACAACTTCAGTGTCTCAAAACACTGAAGAAGTCGTTCTCGACAACACCAGTGTCGAACCTGCCACGACATTCTCAGCCGTCGCTTCTTCTCCTCCAACTTTGGTCTTCAACACCACTGCACCAGCGTTCTCACTCGCTGACACATCGGCCTCACTGGTCAAGAATCTCATGGAGTAGAACTCTACAGGACTTGTTGGGTCCAGCATCCCTGCTACTTTTGTTTCTCCTATGGAACATGACATGGAGTACTGTGGTGGCAATAAAGATATTCACCAATTTTTTAACCCAACAGGTATTCAAACCGTATCCTCTATCCCTTCTCAACAACCAACTTCTTTTGAGCTTTCCTTTGCTCATAAGTTAGTTTCTTTTACAGGTCCTAACTTGGGCACCATCACTAAATCCCTCAAGGATTTAAGTGATAAAGTGGATATGCTATCCACCAACCTCTCTACCAACACCACCGCAGTGAATGACGTGGCACTACACTGAAGAACATATCCACCTCCCTTGACAGCAAGGCCAACAATGCTGATCTCACAACGCTGAATGGGGAGGTAAAGACCCCAACTCCACCTCCATTCAGACCCTTACTACCAGCGTTTCCAGCTTCTCCTCCAACATCACAACTCTCAGCAACGAAGTTGGGACGCTGAAGAGTGAAGTCTCAGGACTCCTGTACGAGTTAAGTAACCTTGTTTCCAAAGTTAATGATTCCAACGCTCTACTCACCAAGATCCTCGAGCGCCTGGAAGCTCCAACTGTCCCTCTCTCCTACTTTACGCTAGATGACCACGCAAAGTTAGGCATGGCAGCGGACTTTGTAGTTTAGGCCACCTCCACCCTCCCTAGCCTAGAAGACAGGGTTGGCAAAGTTGAAAAAGCTCAGGCCTCAGTGTCAGAAGCCCCTGGCCTAGAAGACACGGCTCCTAACACCTCTGTTATTGTTGCCGCCGTTACTGATGCTCCCTCTCCCTCCCCTAATTTGATTTATGACAAAGAGGGGGAGAAGACTGATGAAGAACCTCCCCAACATACTGAGGGGGAAGAAGAAAATGTTGTTGAAGACCCTTCTCTGTCTGAGGGGGAGAATGCTGAAGTAAAGGTACCCACTCCTCCTTCCTTCCTTGGGTTCATGAAACTGTGAAGATTCCCTCTGAAGATGAGAAAGAAGAAGAGGAAGAGGAGGTGGAGATTAATGATGAAGAACCCTCATCAAACCCTGGTAGCAAAGACAATGATGATGATGATGATGAATTCGACTGGTTTCAGCATGTTGCCATCAGGGTCCCTGAACCAAAGGGGGTAGTTCTTAATGAAGCAGGGGAGACGACCAAGAAGTCTTCAGCTAAGAAGGCTTCCCAGGGCAAGCAGAAAGGTCTTGCTCCTGAACAAAACTTGGCTATACTCCTCAACAAGCCAACTTCTCAGGTATGTCTTTCTCTCATCCCTTACGCTGCTTCTATCCTCCACCCCTACTCTACTTCTATTCTCCATCACCTCAAACCCATAAACACTTAGCCATTTTTTTCTATCTTCTTCTCACCTTCAAAAGATCTAACTCTTTGATCTTTTGTTCAACTAGTCCTCTCCCCTTCAAGTGATCATGGAATTGAATTCAAAAACATTTCCCTTGATAACTTCTTCGAAAGCAAGGGCATTTCTCACAACTTCTCTGCAGTGAGAACTCCTCAGCAGAATGGCGTCGCTGAACGAAGAAATAGGATGATCATCAAAGCAGCCAGATCCATGCTCAGCGATTCTCATCTTCCAACACAATTCTGGGCAGAAGCTGTCAACATTGTCTGTTTCACACAAAATAGGTCGTTGATCGTCAAAAGATTCAATAAAACGGCCTATGAACTTTTCCATGGGAGAAATTCATCTATCAGCTTTCTTCACATCTTTGGTTGTCAATGTTTCATCTTAAACAACAGAGATTCTCTTGGAAAGTTAGATCCCAAGGCTGACGATGGAATATTTCTTTGATACTCTTCAGTGTCCAAAGCCTTTAGAGTCTTCAACAAGAGAAGACAAACTGTAGAAGAAACTATTCATGTCATCTTTGATGAATCCCGTTCAGCGAACTCCAGGCCTACTGCTGATAACGAAGAACAAAATCAGTGGACGTTTTCTCATTTTGGGGAATCAAAAGCTAACCTTAACCCTGACCCTCGGGTCAACAACCCTACTGCTGATGATGTTCCTAACATCATTCCTAGCATGGAGACAAGTGAAGCTGAATCCTCTTCTTGGGTTTCAGCTGTTCCCATTAACACTTTGCCTCCTTCTGAACCCTCAACCTCTGAAATACCATCCACTTCTCAACAATCAGTGAATGAAATCTCATCTGAACCTCAGTGAATTCTACCTGGCATACCTGAAACTATTGAAGCTTTTTCTTCAACTCCTCCAGAAGTTCCATCTGAGTCAGTGACTCAAGCTCCGGCTCAGCGATGGACCTTAAATCACCTAATTGATCAAATTCTTGGTGATCCAAACTCAGGTGTTCAGACTCGACGAAGTTCAGGTAACATTTGTCTTCTTGTTAATTTTATTTCACTAATTGAGCCAAAGAAAGTTGATGATGCCCTCAGAGATCCAAACTGGGTCAGCGCTATGCAAGAAGAGCTGACAGAATTTGAAAAAAACAAAGTTTGGAATCTAGTTCCCAGACCATCTAACAAATCAGTGGCACTAAATGGGTTTATAGAAACAAGTTAGATGAATTTGGTACTGTAACCCGCAACAAAGATAGACTAGTTGCTCAGGGATACAGACAAGAGGAAGGCATAGACTACGATGAAACTTTTGCCCCAGTGGCAAGACTCAAAGCAATTCGACTCTTTCTAGCCTATGCAGTTCACAAAGACTTCAAAGTTCATCAAATGGATGTCAAGTCAGCGTTTCTCAATGGAAAGCTGAATGAAGAAGTCTATGTCGAACAACCACCAGGATTTTCTGATCCTGAGCATCCAGGTTATGTCTATAAACTGGATAAGGCACTCTATGGCTTAAAGCAAGCACCTCGTGCATGGTATGACACTTTATCTTCCTTTCTCCTCACTGAAAATTTTGAACGTGGCAAAATCGATAACACTCTATTTTTCAAAAAAGTAAAAGGTCATATTATTCTTGTTCAAATATAAGTCGATGATATTATATTTGGTTCTACTAATCCATCTCTTTGTGATCGATTCGCTGAAAGAATGAAATCTGAATATAAAATGAGTATGATGGGTGAGCTGACATACTTCCTTGGACTCCAAATCAAGCAAAGTGATAAAGGTACTTTCATTCACCAAGGTAAGTACATTAAAGATATGCTGAAGAAATTCGATCTTACTCAAAGTTCAACAATGAAAACTCCTATGGAACCTCCGCTGACACTTAACAAGGATCCCTCTAGAAAACTGTTAATGTCACTACCTATAGAGGAATGATCGGCTCTCTTCTCTATCTTACAGCGAGTCGTCCTGATATCATGTATTCTACCTGTCTTTGTGCACGATATCAATCCGAACCCAAAGAATCACATCTGATCGCTGTAAAGCGAATTTTCAGATATCTGAAGGGTACACCTAACCTAGGTCTTTGGTATCCCAAAGACTCAGGGTTCGATCTAACTGCCTATTCAGATAGTGACTTTACAGGTTGCAAGCTGGATAGAAAAAGCACCACAGGAGGCTGTCATCTCCTGGTGGAAAGCAGGTAAGCTGGACAAGCAAAAAGCAAAACTCAATGTCCACATCTACCGTTGAAGCTGAGTATGTAGCCACTGGAAGTTGTTGTGCTCAGGTCTTATGGATAAGAAACCAGCTATTAGACTATGACCTTCAGTTATCCAAAATCCATATCTATTGCGATAGCACTAGTGCCATCGTTATAGCAAACAATCCAGTGCTACACTCAAAGACTAAACACATCAAAATCATATATCATTTTATCAGAGATCATGTGATGAATGGAGATATAGAACTTCATTTTATTCCAACTGATTTTCAGTTAGCTGACCTTTTCACCAAACCTCTTGATGAGACAAGATTTCACTTTCTCATCAGCGAGCTTGGAATGCTGAACTATGAAGAATAACTCTTCAGTGGTTATGCATTGGGTCAGTGATAAAATTCTATTTCTTTTATTTCATCATCTAGTCTCTGAACAAATGTTCACTGATACCAAGGTATGTTTTTCTATCCCTGATCACTGAAGTTTACTTCAGTAAGATGTTTTTAAAAAATAAAGTTTGATCACTGACATTTCTCTATCAACGATCTCTTTTTGAAATAACATAAAATTCATCACTGATATTTTTTTTAGTGATCCTTCATTAAACAAAATCATATCTGAATATTTTCCAAACTTTCAGATATTCTTTTTGAAAATGAAAAGACAATTTTCTTGTGTGACGTCGTCAAACGGATAATACATGGCACGTCTTTTCGTCTGACGCGTTCGTCTGTTTCGCATTCTTGCTCAATAAGCTTTGTGGGACGTGTCACGTGTCATGATGAGTACTTTTCCCGCTCATCATTTTTTTCTCTCTCCTCTCACTATATAAACTCTCCAAGTTTATATTTTTACCTTTTACGTGCACCTTACTCTCTCAAGCAATAAAGAATTCCTTTGCATTTGTGTTCTCGGATTAAAACTCAAACTTTTAGACCAAGTTCTTCATCCCCTTTCAACACAAACAGGTTCACATTTCTTCTCATTTCTATATTTAGTCTTCTTCAAACTTGTTTGATCAACATCTTTGGTTTTTAAAGATCAACACAAACGTTTTTCTTACAAGAAATCATAATCTTCATGATTTCTTAACCAAAACTTGAAATATAGTTTTTCTTAAAGTTTAAAACGATAATCTTAAACTTTCTTCTTCATACGTTTTTTCAGAATCCTTTCCTTAAAAGGAAACTGGAAAACTGTTTTTCTACCTAGTTTTAGTCTTTACAAAACTAGAAACCAACTTTTTGGTATCTTTTCTGTAAAGGAAACTGAAGAAAACCCTAAAACCACTTATTCTGGAAATCTTTCCATACTAAGAAAGTTTTTTCTTCCATTCTTTTTGGTTTATTTTTTTCAGAAATGGCATCTACTACATCTGCTCCCAAACCTGTCACAATGAAGAAGTCCAAGAACATGAAGGGTAAACTGAACCAGATCTTCGCTGCAAACAACCATCTAGCCCTGATGGAATTTACCAAAAAGAAACCATGTCCCCATCTCACTGACGATGTGGCATTCCTGAAACAATCCCCTCTCCATACTGCAATGACAATAACACCTCCTGCCTACCGTCACCTGCTATAAAAATTTTGGTTCACTGCTGCACGAACCACCCAAACCTCCCACACCGACAAAGAACTCACTGTTATCGGTTTCCAAACCGAGTTTGGCCAAGGATACATCTCTCCCTCAGCGATTCGCGCTGCACTGAAACTACCCGTCGGTTCCTTTGAACCACTCCCTGAAAACGACGAAGAGCTCATTCACTTCCTTGATCTCATGAAGTATTCATGGGACAAGAAGCCCCGTATTGAAGAAGATGACAAGCGCCTAACCAAGTTCCTCAAGGCAAAAATGCATGTTGAACTGAACTATATATTCGCTCATGTCATCTCCTGCATGACAGCGAAATTCGGCTCCACTGATCAAGCCAGTCGCACTCAGCTTGCCATGGGGTACTCTCTACTGACTGGGCACAAAATCGACTATGCTCGGATAATCTTCGAAGACCTGATGGACAAGGTCTAGAAACCTGAAAGGGACATGAAGGTCCCATATGTCCGCTTTGTATCAGCCCTTCTCCAACTCTTCATCCAGGAGAAGTATATGAAACAAGGCGATTACAAGCTCCCTCAGCTTGGTGTTAAAATCCTTGACTTTCAGCCCATCGAAGGTGAGGTACGTCTTTCTACCCTTCTCTCTCTTCTCTCTAATTCTTCTTCTTCGGCGGCAAATTCAGCGGCCAACCCCACCGTTGATACCCAAACCACCACCACCAAGTCCTCCAAAAAGAGGAAACCATCTGACACCAACCTTGGCTCCCATAAGACCAAGAAGATTTCAAAGGAGAAGCCCCAACCTTCTCAAGGTTTAGATTCAGTGATCGCCTCTTCACAGGCATCGATTGAAACATTCGTGGTACGCTCCACCACACCTGAACCAGTTTCACCAACCACTTCAGTGCCTCAGCAAGTTAAAGCTTTGCTGGTATCTACACCAACAACTTCAGTGTCTCAAAACACTGAAGAAGTCGTTCTCGACAACACCAGTGTCGAACCTGCCACGACATTCTCAGCCGTCGCTTCTTCTCCTCCAACTTTGGTCTTCAACACCACTGCACCAGCGTTCTCACTCGCTGACACATCGGCCTCACTGGTCAAGAATCTCATGGAGTAGAACTCTACAGGACTTGTTGGGTCCAGCATCCCTGCTACTTTTGTTTCTCCTATGGAACATGACATGGAGTACTGTGGTGGCAATAAAGATATTCACCAATTTTTTAACCCAACAGGTATTCAAACCGTATCCTCTATCCCTTCTCAACAACCAACTTCTTTTGAGCTTTCCTTTGCTCATAAGTTAGTTTCTTTTACAGGTCCTAACTTGGGCACCATCACTAAATCCCTCAAGGATTTAAGTGATAAAGTGGATATGCTATCCACCAACCTCTCTACCAACACCACCGCAGTGAATGACGTGGCACTACACTGAAGAACATATCCACCTCCCTTGACAGCAAGGCCAACAATGCTGATCTCACAACGCTGAATGGGGAGGTAAAGACCCCAACTCCACCTCCATTCAGACCCTTACTACCAGCGTTTCCAGCTTCTCCTCCAACATCACAACTCTCAGCAACGAAGTTGGGACGCTGAAGAGTGAAGTCTCAGGACTCCTGTACGAGTTAAGTAACCTTGTTTCCAAAGTTAATGATTCCAACGCTCTACTCACCAAGATCCTCGAGCGCCTGGAAGCTCCAACTGTCCCTCTCTCCTACTTTACGCTGGATGACCACGCAAAGTTAGGCATGGCAGCGGACTTTGTAGTTTAGGCCACCTCCACCCTCCCTAGCCTAGAAGACAGGGTTGGCAAAGTTGAAAAAGCTCAGGCCTCAGTGTCAGAAGCCCCTGGCCTAGAAGACACGGCTCCTAACACCTCTGTTATTGTTGCCGCCGTTACTGATGCTTCCTCTCCCTCCCCTAATTTGATTTATGACAAAGAGGGGGAGAAGACTGATGAAGAACCTCCCCAACATACTGAGGGGGAAGAAGAAAATGTTGTTGAAGACCCTTCTCTGTCTGAGGGGGAGAATGCTGAAGTAAAGGTACCCACTCCTCCTTCCTTCCTTGGGTTCATGAAACTGTGAAGATTCCCTCTGAAGATGAGAAAGAAGAAGAGGAAGAGGAGGTGGAGATTAATGATGAAGAACCCTCATCAAACCCTGGTAGCAAAGACAATGATGATGATGATGATGAATTCGACTGGTTTCAGCATGTTGCCATCAGGGTCCCTGAACCAAAGGGGGTAGTTCTTAATGAAGCAGGGGAGACGACCAAGAAGTCTTCAGCTAAGAAGGCTTCCCAGGGCAAGCAGAAAGGTCTTGCTCCTGAACAAAACTTGGCTATACTCCTCAACAAGCCAACTTCTCAGGTATGTCTTTCTCTCATCCCTTACACTGCTTCTATCCTCCACCCCTACTCTACTTCTATTCTCCATCACCTCAAACCCATAAACACTTAGCCATTTTTTTCTATCTTCTTCTCACCTTCAAAAGATCTAACTCTTTGATCTTTTGTTCAACTAGTCCTCTCCCCTGCTTGAGGATATCGCTGAAGCTCCTCAACAACAATAAATAATCCCAACTGCTCTAGCTGATGCAACCTCAATAATCCCAGTCTCAGTAAATGAGACTGATGATCAGGAAGAAGAAGAAGAAGAGTTGCTCTCGCATCCAAACAGACCCTCTCAACCACCTCAATGGGCAGGGGATGAATTTCAAAGAAGAGCAGCGATGATTCAACATCTACAAGCTCAGCGATTAAAGGTTATCCATCCAGCCAATCTTGGCTTCTTGTCACCTGAAGAGATTGAAGAATCAATCCTGGCTGAAAAACAACTTGCTGAAAATCAAAGGGCCACACTGAAAGATAAACAATTCGCCCTCTTGGTTGCTCATAAATCAGTAAAGGATCAGAAGCTGAAAAGATTTCCTCTGATGATTCAAGAAGCTCTACTCAAGGAAGATGGAAAGGAACGTCAAAAGAAGGCAAGTGTCAGTGCTACTATTATGACTTGGTGCAAGAAGAAGGTCGATTTCAGATACCATCCAAGTCGGATCATAAATGTCAACCTGAAGGGAAGAACGGTGAAGGGCGTTCCAATAGTAGACATCACGGTGTTTAGGGAGAATGGAGAAATCAAGACATGTTACGTTTCAAAGCTCGAAGGTTTTGGTTTGGATTAATGGTTGGAAATAAGGGCTGACATTCAGCGTTCAAGATCCACTTTCAAGTCCTATGTCGAAAAGTTTTTAAACAAACTAATCGACAAAGTCTTTTCAGTGACCGATCTGCCTTCTCCTCCAGCACTCAAACAAAGACATGCGCATGCAAAGAAAAAGAAACGTGCATCCTCATCCCTAGGGCCTGCTATCCAAAATGAAACAAGGATTGAATTCTCTAGGGAAGCACTACTCGGTTCCCCACCTGATCTCTCATCCCTCAACCTCTCACTGCCACCAGATGAAACTTTCAAACCTGGACAAGTGGTCAGTGAGCCCCTCAGAATATTCTTTTTTGACTGGTATGGTAAGAAGTGTTTTCAACGCTTCTCTGAATTATCCATCTGCCCAGTCGACCAGCTCAGAGACCTGATTTATTGGTGTGACATGACACGACTTGGAGTCTTCCTGAAACCTCAAGTACTGAACGAAGCCAACTTAAGAAGGCAACAAGGAGAAAAGGTCCCTGACTGGATGATCCCAACGACAAATGCCTCTGACGAAATACTCTTCAAAGATGAACCACTCTATCTGATAGAATCTCTTTTGTATTCTTCTATTTTATCAGTAAACTTTTGTACTTGTATTTTTTAAACTTCCCTTGTAATCATTTTTACGAAGTAATGAAAAAAATTCAATGAAGTACTTTACTCCATCAGTACTCAAAAGATCCCTGAAAACAGTAAATGGGACACGTATTTATGAGTCCTCTTTAACCTTCTGTTTTTAACTTAGCAATTTTCTTATGTTGCTTTGTCATCATCAAATAGGGGGAGATTGTTGATCCAAACCCTTCAATGATTTAATGATGACCCTTAGAATCACTTAGTGAAAATTATGAGTAAACATTATGTATCAGTGTTTCACCATCAAAGAAAATATACTAAGTTTATTTAGTATCGTTGATGTGAAACCACCGCTCTTAATTTATTCCTCGGTGATAAATGTACATCAGCAACAACTGAGCATGTTCATTTTAACTGATGATCACTGATTGATTATTTGTAAATGTTTGCTTGTAATCCCTGAAGACAAGTTTCACGACAAAAGAGTTCTACGCTGAATCGAAGACCAAGCTGAAGATCAAGTGACAAGTCTGCTAATGATCTGACGCAGATATCAGTGAAACCAAGACTTATCCACAATACACGATGTTTCAAGTAGAAGACTTCAGCGAGCGCTGACCTTCATTCAGGCCTCCCTGAAGAAGATCAAGTCAGCGATCGCTGATCATGAAGCCTGCTCTACAAGAAATGTTTGTCTTATCCCCTTGCATACTTTTGTACGAACTGTCAGAAGGACATACCCTTGTCCAGAATCGTACAAACCACTCTACCACTACACTGTTCACCATACGGCCAAATGCATGTTTGCAAAAGTCAGAATAATGCAATCAACCAAGTGATGCACGTGTAAAGTCCTCCTGACATGCATTAAATGCATGTAGTATAAATAGAAGGAATGCTCTTCATTTTGAAGCGCCTTCCCTAAACTACTTTGTGCCTTAAGAAATTATTCTTAGTTTTCTTAACTTCTTTCTTTCTTATTCTTAGTGCAAGAAATCTGTGTGATTCTCATAGTTTGTTTAGATTAGGTCTTGTACTTAATCTTGTTCCGCAACAAGCTGTATATTGTTTGATTTATTCAATAAAACAATTTAGAAAGATAAAAATCGTGTGTTTGTATTCAACTCCTCTTCTACAAACGAATACTTGTATAACCCTTCGGGACCAATAGGTACATCTCTTTATTAATTACTCTCTTAATCTCTCAATTCTATCTCTCCATACGGTTACATCTCTCAATGGTACATCTCTCAATGGTACATCTCTCAATTCTATTAATTCTACCTCTATTAATCGCTCTCTTAATTATTACTAAGACGTAAATTCACTCACTTGATAAACATTGATTGTGTTAATTTAAACTTTTAATTTGCATTCAAACAATTTGGTGACAATTGCTACAAAATAACTGCCAAAGGAAACATTTTGTTTTACATTTGCTTTGTTATAGTAGATCTAACTTACTGAATGGTTTTCATGTGCAACGATAAGAGACTAACCAAAGTATGATTGCATATTTTGGATGATGATGATGGCACTTAACACTCTCAACAAATACAAGAGAGTATATTATCAAGAACGATGAGACCATCAAGTGGTCGTCTCTTTGAAAATAAATTGTTAGTTTTATATATAGCAAATAATTGGTACATGATATTTAATATGCTAAACTACGATGTGTAATATATAATTGGATGGGAAATTAATATCATGCTCAATTATTTGTGTCATGAACTTATTTTTGTTTAATGAGTTCTAAGTTATAAAAAAATTGCAAATTATTTACTTAATTTGTTGCATGTAATGTGAAAAACATTTACATTTTTGTATTTGTTTTGTGGTTTTAGATATTAGAGCATAAAATTAATTATTGACTTATATTTTGCATTAGAGATGGCCAAACAGGCCCGGATTTGGCCCGACCCGCTAGAAGCCCGAAGCCCAGCCCGCATAAAGCCTGGCCCGACGGGGCCCGCCCAAAGCCCGGGCCTCGGCCCACCGGGCCCAACCGGGCCTAGTATTTGGAAGTTTCGCCGGCCCGGCCCGAAGCCCGATTGCGACCCGGACCCAAGCCCGGTCCGGCCCGGCCCGTTTCGAATTTGAAAATCTGACCGTTATATAATGACTATATGACCGTGTTTGATGATTTGTGACCCCTTTTTTTGGGTTTTAATGGTCCCTCAACACTATAAATAGGAAAGTTGGTGTATGGGGTTACATACCAAATTACAAAACGCAAAAAACACAATTCTCGCTTACAATTCTCGATTTCTCGCTACCTCGTGTTCGTGTTTCGCAACTTCTCAATCTTTTAATTCTTCCATCTTTCGCTCAAAATGGCCGGCAATGATGAATCAAACGAACAAATTATAATAAAACGTATTTTTAAGTATATTTGAGCGACCCAATTACACATTTTTAAGTGTATTAGATAATTAGAATAACATTTATAAATTTTTTTAATTTTTTTTTTGTGAAGGTCCGGTTTAGGGCTCGGCCCGAAAGTCCGGGGTTATAAAAAGCCTAAGCGGGCCCGAATATTTATGCTCAATCCCGGCCCGGGCCCGACCAAAACCCTAGCCTTGGAATAGTGTTTCGGCCCGGTCTGGCCCGATTTTCTTTCCACCTCTATTTTGCATTGTAACCATAAAGGCAACCTCCCACTAATAAGATTGGTTAGATGAATTTTATTTTTATTTTTTGTAAAGTATGGTCGAATTTTTAAATTTTATTTGATGATACATCATTGTATTAAATTTTCAACTTTTACTTATAAATGTCTAATTGTCGAGTCAATTTTGTATAACTTTTAATAGCTCATTACTATTAGGCAAACAAGTTGCTTAATAAAATCAACAGATGCACATTGTCTTCTTTAAAAAGATACATGTAAAGACATTAGTTATACAAATAATGCGTAAATTATATATAGGACGGTCGTTAATGTTGCTTATTTTATATATGCATCTCCTGCTAATTAAATTCTATTATTTTTAGCAAATCACTTGAAAACAATTTAATCATTATTATATTTAACATGTAATATATTTATATGCACAATCTATATATTAATACCCAATTTACATATGCGATCGCACAACGCACGGTTCTCATACTGGTATATTTAAAAACTGTTACATTTAAGATAACATGACTTTTACGTTAGAAAGCCTCAAGTTTAGAAAAACATAAAATAAATAAATTAGGAAGAGTCCATACTCCATATATCTTCTGGTTGGGCCTAACTGGGCCATCTCGAACTGTTTGAACTTATAAAATGTTGAATCACTCGGAAACTACTTTGCAATTGTTTATCAGAAAACGCAAGTGCAAATTTTAACAATCCTTGCATAATGTACTACCTTGGAGGCTTGGAAGCATCTATCTTTATTATTATTATATACAAGTTAGCTTCTTGCCTAAGTTCTTGCTATTTCGCGCTTCTTTCACAGTTACCTTTCAAGACCCCCATTAAATCAACACAAGGGGTTTCTGGGGTTCAAGGTATTCAATTCATCTCTTAAGTGATTTCTGGTTTGCTTTTAATTCAATTTCCTTCGTGGTTTCCATTCCGTTGTAAACGGAATTTCAAGGGTTTTCATTTAAAGGGTTTTGATCAATGTACCGAATGTGTTCGATAAAATGTGCATGTGTTTGATATGTTGTTTAGCGTTTGATTTGTGACTCAAAATGGCTGGACATTGCTATTTTCACTTGCATTTGAATACTCCATGTGAGATTTATAGTGACGATTCAGGGTTTTCACCGGATTTTGAACCTGCTTTCAACAATGCTACAAACTTTGATTGATCAATCTGTGTTAGCAAATTGGATTTGGTTTGAACTCTCATGAAATATTTGTGGGTTTTGTTTGATTGAAATTTAAGATGTTCTAATTGATAATATGATCAGATTATTTGTTTGTTAAATTGTCTTTACCAAATATGAATTCTGCTATGACTTCTTAATTGAGTCTGACTATGAAGTGTTTTGTATGAGATGTCTGTAGAGAAATTCAGGGTTCCAAAAAGTTCTTCTGATTCTACAACAACACCACCAAAATGTTCATTTTTATCCCAAAAACTTTTGCATCTTTTTGACATTCTTGATGTTCTTCTGGTTGAATTTGGTCAGAGGATGTAACATTTTTCATCATTGCTTCCTTTTTCGTTTTTCTTTTCAAATCTTTATTGGGTTTCGAAAGTTCATGAAAGTGAGTTTCTTATTCCTTTTTCATAGGATCGGATTTGGTTTTCAAGTTGTAGATTCAAGATGGGTTCCGATCATGGTTGGTCAAGGGATTTAGGGAAGAGCCAACTTGGTGGTGTAATTTTCGGTGCCAAGAAGACCACATTCAACGAATGTCTTTCTAGGCAACTCTTTGGTCAGTTTCCGCAATTTGACTTAAAATAAGTTTTTTCTACTTATAAGACATGAAAATTTCCAATTCTTACTAGTATAAATCACCAAATTGTAACAGGTTTACCAAGTCAGCACTTCATGTACGTGAAAAAAATTGACCCTGGTGTGCCATTATTTCTATTTAACTATACTGATAGAACATTACATGGCATCTTTGAGGCTGCAAGTTCGGGGAAAATGAACATAGACCCATATGCCTGGACTAGTGATGGTTCACAAAGAACACCGTATCCTGCTCAGGTACAAACAGTAATTTAGCTTAATTCATACATACATCTTAATCCATACAGGGCTTGATAAAAAAATAACCAAAAATTTTTACATCTATTGTGCCGAAATGGGGAATCTTTATCTATGAAAACTTGATTTTGTGAAATAGGTTCAAATCCGTGTAAAGCTGCAATGTCGAGCGCTGAATGAGAATCAGTTTAAGCCCATAATAATCGACAATTACTATACTCAGAATCTTTTTTGGTTTGAGTTGGACCATGCTCAAACAAACCGACTGTTGTCCTTACTGTCAGCTCAACCGTATTCTGGTCCACGTACTACACTTACTCCACATAGTACAACGAAACAGGCAGCTTTTTTGCCATCCGAAAACAAACGTACAAATGGTGCCAAAAGTTTTACAAAAGATTCCAAGACTTTGAACGAAAAGGAAGTTGTCTGCATGAAGCTTAAAGAACTGGCTCTTAAGTCTAAACTCATGGGTCCCTCTTCTGATAGACATGAAAGCAATATTCGTGACATTTGGCCGAAACTTGTGGGCCAACCTTCTACTGACTGTGAAGATGAATCCGTTGTGAATGATGCCACTGTGGAGCCGAATGGTTCTTCATCCAGTAAGAAGGAAGATAGTTCTTCTAATTTATTCCAAGATCATTCCGTCATAACTCAGGTTATATAAATATAAGTGTGTAGACTATGTATTTTGGTTGATCTTGGTGTTAACGTATAAAATCTTTGCTATTTTTCCGTTTGCATATTAGTTGATTGAAAAAGTCGAAGATCTGATGGCGGCTAAAGCAGTTCAAAATGAGAAGATTAATCTCTTGGAACAGAAGGTGGCTTCTATGGAGCAGAATCTGGTATCGTTTTCTAACCTTATGAATCTTGAAGTCTAAGTCTTCATTTTCTAAATGATCCGAGTCAACGCCATACTTTATTGCCTATATTTATATAAAGCGAAAAGGCTTGAATTTGTGTGTAATTTATTCTTTACTTTGTCTTTTTTTATGCTATGGGCTATGATTATATAAAAAAGTATAAGATTTTAAGATTGATTTGATCACATTTCAGGCTGAAGCAGAACTTGAAATCATGAACCTAAAAGGCCTGTGTAAAATGTTAAAAACGTCTGTGGGACCTCAGGAGTTTGATGATATAGAAGGAAGAGAAACCAGTTTTGATAGTTTAGCTGACGAATCGATTCTTTTGGTGGGCGGATATGATGGCGTATCATGGTTGTCATCATTGGATTGTTACTCACCGTCACAGATTCTGACTACATCTCTTGAGCCCATGAATACTGAACGATGTTATGCAGCAGTTTCAAAGTGCGATGGTGAGCTTTTCGTGTTTGGTGGTGGGACCCATGGTCAATGGTTTGACACAGGTGACTGACTGACTAGTCTTTTGTGTGGCTTCTGCTCTCTCAGCATCAATTTTTTTATTAGTAACTTTGGCTTTTTTGGTTTTTGTGAAGTTGAATCGTATGATCCAGTAACGAATCAGTGGAAAACTTGCCCTCCTCTAAATCGAAAAAACGGAAGTCTCGCTGGTGCCACTGTGAATCAGAAGATTTATGCGGTGGGTGGCGGCAATGGTGTGGAATGCTATTCAGCTGTCGAGATGTTAGATTTTGACGTTGGAGCCTGGATTCCGACGCGCTCCATGCTTCAAAAGGTTTAAACCTCAACAAAAGCCTGTTTTTTCTTTCCTATTCTAGCAAACAAGTGTTTAATCCTTTTACTACCTCCATCCTAAAGTAGTATCCTCTTATGTCTGATTCGTTAAGAGGTAGGGTCATTCAGACTGTTTGTTTTTTCCAAATTTTCAGAGCCACTTATGTCTTATCGTCTTCTTATCTGGTAAGAGGTAAACCAACCTCTTGTTTGCCTCTTATTGTTCTCAATAAATTAACGTTAATAGACCTTTTCTCTCAATCGATTCACTTGGATTATAATAAAACTCAATTTACTATAATTAGGTAACTTTCAAATTGAAATTTATAATATTTAAATATATTGTTATCAATTAAACGTATTTGTTTAAATGAATGCTAATTTTATAATTTAGATGTAAATTTCGTAATGATGATGCATAAACATGTGAAATGTATATATATATATATATATGGTTAGGTTCAAGCGAAAACCTCAAAAAAACGGAAAACTAAGGAACACTTTGGTAGCCCTTCATCTGGACGGTATGCACTTGTGCATACAGGTAATTTGTAACATGCACACATGCATATATGCACAAATGCATGATGCACTTGTGCATAAAACCAAAAAAACAACTTAACTTGTATGCACAAGTGCATACCGTGTAGATGAAGGGCTATTAGGGTGTTCTTCAGTTTTTCATTTTTTTGAGGTTTTCCCCTGAACCTCCCTCCCTCTCTCTCTCTCTCTCTATATATATATATATATATATATATATATTCAACACTATAATTTTTTAATGGGTCAAATACACAATTTAAACAAATTCGGACATTCATTAGTTTACAAAAACAAACAGTCTTATTGATTTAGATTTCAGACTTCAGCACCACCTCTTATCAATCAGATGTGTAATAAGACTTCAGCACTAGCTCTTATCAATCAGAAGTTAAATAAGTCTTCAGACTTCAGCACTACCTCTTATCAATCAGAAGTGAAATAAGACTTCAGACTTCAGCACCACCTAGAAATAAGACTTCAGACTTCAGTACCTCTAAAAACAAACGCCACCTAAGTGTCCACATTTCTATTTAGTTTGCCCCAAAACAACCGTCCACTTTAAAAAATAAGGGTCTACTTCCCAATTTTATCCTTCATTATAAGATCAATAAATTTATCACTCCCTTTGTTATTAATGGTAAAATTGCCATCTAGTTAATCAAAAAGTATAATAATTACACATTTCTAAATTTGTGTGCCTTTTTCATTTATTCTTGATCGGAGGGTGTAATTCGGTTTGTGCAAAATGCACATTTTTGCAGCGATTTGCTCTTGCGGCAGCCGAGCTTAACGGGGCACTTTATGCTGTTGGTGGGTATGACGGGAAAGGCTACTTGAGGTATTTGACCTTTGACCACGTGACGTAAATTAACCCCTGCAACTTGTTTCTGATTAGAAGTTTGTTATTGTCACAGGACAGCCGAAAGATTTGATCCCAGAGAACATTCTTGGAAGAAAATTGACAGCATGAATACAACGAGGGGATGTCCTTCTATGGTGGTTCTGAACGAAAAACTGTAAGCCCGATATTTGTTTACTTAATAGAGTTATAGGATCGGTTCAGAACCAACAAAAAATGACAAATTGGAGAAGTTAGAGGAGTTTCTAAAACATAAAAAATGTCTATGATTTGATGGTAGAAACATACATACGTACATACTTCTGTAAGTATACATAGGTCTGGTTTGTTGGTTTTCTTGATTTGCAGGCGTATGTAAATATTATATACTTCAAAAAGTAAAAGAAAAAAAAGGTTATCCATGGGGGTTTGAAGCTTGATTTGTTGTTGATTTGCAGATTTGTTTTAGGAGGTTATGATGGTAATGCAATGGTTTCAAGTGTAGAAATCTATGATCCTCGACGTGGATCATGGATGATTGGAGAGCCGATGAAGTATCCTCGTGGATTTTCAGCTGCAGCTGTGGCAAATGATTGTGTCTACGTCTTTGGTGGGCTCAGAAGTGGCGAAGAAATTAACGAAACAGTAAGTGGTCAGAATGATTAAGAGACTCATGATATACTGCAAAATGAAATATGGTTGTTTGGTAATTGTCCATAATGAAATTAGGGCGCTGAATGGTTAAGGGAGGCCCAAGATACGATATAATTCAGATGATTTTAGAACCATTAAGAGACAGACTTTTTTTTTTGCCAAACAAGATTCACCTATTAGCGATTCAGAGGTTGCCTCTTAATTGAACTATTAAGAGGTAAACAAACAGCCCCTAAACCTGCAAATCTGGATGGCTTGTATATTGGTATATATTTAGGATGATTCACCATGAGTCTTCAATAAAACAACTGTTATAGGTAGAGGTCAGGTCTGTGTACATCTCATTAGCTATACTGAATCATGACAGGTTGAATGCTACAAGGAAGGGCGAGGCTGGGAATTGAGCAACGCCAATGCTGCTTGTCGAAGGTGCTTTTTCTCGGCTATTGCTCTTTGATTCTTTGAATGATGGCTGGTTGGTCGGTCGCTAGGCTTACCGTACAGGTTATTAGAGTAGATGTTATCGGGTATTATGTGGTTCGTTTTTACTCGGTTAACGTTGGTTGGTGGTTTCGTATAACTCGGTCTTTCACAACATTATTAAAAAAAGTATATACCCACATGTGAATATCCGCTTGTATGAATTTTATTGGCAATATTGGAAAAAGTATATACCGATATTCACATGTGAATATACATTGGTATGAATTTTATTGGCGTTATTAAAAAAGGAAAATTGAAAGAGAAAGAATATGGGAGAATGATAATTTGTTTGATTAAAAATTTTGTTATAAAATTGTATTAAGATTTAAAAAGAATACCAGTCTCTTAGAATTTCTTGTAACTTCAACCTGTATTGCTATGAATTCGAGCTTATATTTAAACGAAATCAAGCCGAAATTTCTTTAATATATACATTTTATTTTTCATCTGCAAGATGTTCATCGAGTTGAGATCTCCTTCACCTTTTCCTCCAAAATTCGATCTAAAACACGATGAATACTTGAATCTACCATTCAATTGTTCACTCTTCCGTCGACTGTGTTTTCTTGGCTGCTTTTCTTGCATTACTTCCATCGTCGTTAACATGGTAATTTAGTACAGTGTCAAGGCCATCATCTCCCGTCTTTTTCGGGTTTTTGATCGCGTCAAGATCCGGGTGACCCGAATCTATTAAATTCAACATTTCCGGCGATGATTGTGATAACAAAATTCGTTGTTTCTTGAAAAACAAGATCACGACTGCACAATCATCGATTTTTGAAGCCGGGTACTTGTATCTCCATGCTCGCACCGCGTGATCAATGAGAAATCTTGCAGCCATCGATCGTTTTTTCACTGAGCCAACTATTTTGACCACTTCGTCATTTGTTAGCACATCCCAAACCTGAATTCAAGCAAACATAGAGTTAGCGTATTGATTTAATGATTCGAATGATGTAATTTTTTTTGATCTTGTTCTTACTCCATCGGTCGCTAAGACCACAAATTCGTCTTGTTCTGTTAGTTTTCGAAAAAATATATTGGGAACGCAAATAAGCCCGTAATCTTTCAAACAGAAGTCCCCGAAAGCCCTTGACATTGCAAGTCCCGGGCAATCTTGATCAGGCATCCATACCCTAAACACGCTTGGTTCGTGTTCCATCGCTTTTACTCTCCCACCACTATTCTTTATTCTTTCGTATTCACCTGTTTTAGAAATCATATATTAATGGATCGTAACACATAAAGTACATTACAACGTAATTGGGTTTATAGGACGTTAAATTTATAGAATCAAACAATTGTGCGTCTTATGTAAAACGTTGCAATAAGTTTAAAGAACATTTGTGGGCGTTTTAACAAGTTTTTAAGACATTTTTGAAATAAAAGTTTTATTAATTTCTTATAGAAACAAGTGTTGTATAAAAAGATGTGTTTACATGACACTTCTTAAAATTTTCATAGAAAAACTAACACGACACTTTATTTTAAAAGCGTCAATCAAAACTTGTTAAGATGCCCAAAAACGTTTATAAACTTATTGCAAACATTTTTTTACATATAAAGCACAACTGGTTGGTTTTATTAACTAAGTCATATAAAACAGTTTATTATGGCATTCAGATATTATTGATGTCCTATGAACACAATTTCTTACAAAACGCTTTACAAACCAAGGAAGAAAGATCTTACTCTGAATGCTCGGTTTCAAGTCAACTGTGAGTTGGACTGCATGAAGCTTATCATCGTTACTTCTCGTGCAAAGAAGAGCTCGCGAATCTCCTAGGTTCATAATTATCAAGTTGTCACCCTACAAAATCGCAACAAACAACATTATCTGAGAAACCAAACGATGGTGTTCATAATTGAGCACTAGTTTTGCAATGAACACCAATACCTGTCTGAGTACGGATACAGACGTCGTGCCACTACCATAGCTATCAATACTCGATTCTGCTTCAAGATCTTCGTCCATCTCTTTGAATGATTCAGTGATACTCGCTTTCCACGAACATAGAACGGGATCCTTACTATCGTTGACATTGATTACCTTTTGATCCGAACCTTGATTCTGATTCGACCAAGTTTTCCCATGAATGTGTGAATCTCTAAACAACCACGAGAGCTTCGATGGCAAGGTATCGCGTACATAACGCGCTACCTTGTGACCAGATGGACCATGTCCATCAAATACACCACAATAAACCACATCCCTTTCGCCACCAAAATTCTGAGAAAGTATACGAAATTTATAACCCGATCAAAATTATAACCATTTTTCTTTAAAAAAGATTACGGTTTTAAAAGTTCTTACTTCCCAAACGGTCATCGCATCCTGGTTGGTCCCTTTTCGTCCTTGTCGGGTGAACATGGATAAAAATTTGGTTGATCCTTGTAACCGCACACGGGCCCCACAATCGCCGATGGTTATAATTTGGTCATTATCCTCGGGCTCGCTATCCTTGGGTTTGGCACCGTGGTCATCTGAGAAGTCCCCTCGGTATCTGACGCCCATTTGGCACGAACAACAGGCACCCATTTTTCGTATCGATGAACCGAAGAAGTTTGAAAATTTGAAATTAGATATTGTGAATCAATCAAAAAGAGGGGAAGTAGAAGGTTTAAAGCGAAAACGATCAAAATTGGGTATGATTGAAACCTAATCTCATGATTTTGATACGATATATAAATAAATGATTTAAATATATATATATATATATATATATATGTTGGGGTTGGGTGACGAATTGTTCCCGAAACGATGACGATGGATTCTTGGAAAATGATGGATGTTAGTGTCGTTGGCACAAGAATACGGTCATTGAAGACGATGCCAAAATGACCGTACTTTTGCCATTCTTTTCATTTCATCCATCTTTATTTTTCTTTTTATCCCCTCTCTCTCTCTCGGAACCTCATATTATTTATGGTATTACTATATTTGTACCTTCACAAAGATATGCCCCATAAATAAAGGAATTCCTTTTTTGATAACCCATCTTTAAATTTCATTTAATAAAATAACTTAACACAAAGATTAATCATCAATCAATATCAATATCTATATCTATACTATATTATAAAGCATGAAGGCACCTAACTCTTAAAAACAACCATCTAAGCACAATGTACTACAATTTAAAGCATAATTACTTAATTTTTTTTTTGGTATTCCCTCTAACCACGCCTTCAGTTTCCTTTTCTTCTTCTTCTTCTATACACGTTAGCTTTCTCTCTCCACACATTACTTTCCTCTCACATCTTCTGCAAATCCTTCATGTTCTTTCTAATGAGGTCGATGATGGAAGCTTTTGGTGCAGGTATTTTTTTAGGGTTCATAAACTTGAGCTTTTTTCGTCATTTCAGGTATTTTTTGGTTCGTATCTTTCTCGATGATGGAAGCTTTTGGTGCAGGTATTTCTTTAGGGTTCATAAACTTAAGCTTTTTTCGCCATTTTCAGGTATTTTTTGGTTCGTATCTTTCTCGATGATGGAAGCTTTTGGTGCAGGTATTTCTTTAGGGTTCATATACTTAAGCTTTTTTCGCCATTTCAGGTCTGTTTAATCGATTTTGTTTCTTCTGAGGTATGTGGGTTTTTTCTAATCGATTTTGTTTTCTATCTAATCGATTTTGTCTCGATTTTTCTAATCGGTTTTGCTTAGGTTTTGTCCAAAATCGATCCATTTGAGCATTTTGCTAATTGATTTTTGTTTACATTTTTATAATTTTATACCACCTGTTGCTAATCGATTTTGTTTAGATTTTGTTTAGGTTGTTTGCCAGGGCTTGTTCTCTAGCTATGCACAACAGGACAAGAGTTGAGGGTATTTAAGAAGACGATTCAGATCCTATAGATATATTCAGGTAATTTTGTACTCGATTTTTCTAATCGGTTTTGCTTAGGTTTTGTCCAAAATCGATCCATTTCAGCATTTTGCTTAGGTTTTGGTTTCTTCTGAGGTAAGTTTCACTCTTTATTTTCACTCCCTTCTTTTCATCATCGATTTCTCTCTCCCTTGATTTGTGGTCTCGATTTCTAATATGATTCTAATCTCGGTTTCTTGATTTAGGGTTTCTAATCGATTAGAAAATCTCGATTTCTTGTTTTTGCGGGTTTTTTTCTTTTGTTTGGTTGATTTAGGATCTAATGGATTGTCCAGATGGAGATGGGATCGACTCAAAGAAGGTAATAATCAATTTCATGCTTTCCATGTTTCTTATGGCTTGCTTTAAATTCATTATGATCGCTGTCATTCAACTATGCTTGATGTCAATTTTTTGTTTCAGTTTTTAGGTTGCTTGAGTAGTTCAATTTTTAAATTTTAGTCAACACATGTGCAAAAGATTTGCAAAGTATAATGAGTTGAAGAGTCTGTTCCTAAGAAACCAATAAACTTACAGGGTGAGAGTCTTCTACATCATTTACCAAGGTTAATCTCTTGATCCATGCTACCCATTTTACCATGTAGGATTCTCAGTTCTTTTCATGCTCACGTGGTATGGTAAGTGGCACCTGGTAAATGCTTACTCGGTTCATACTACTTATATGCTGGTAATATCTTCTAAATTCAAGTCTTTTAGATATTTTTCATGCTTGAAAGATGCAAATTGCATATGATGTAAACAAAGTAATTGTTTTCGCATCTATTTAAGCAAATCAGAAGGGAGACTCGTGCTTTTAACCAAATCAGAAGGTCTTGGTGTACTGGTGAATCTTTCAGGAAGAAGAGGAGAAAACCCACTTGTGGATATGTGTTCGTACAAGGTTAACTTGTCTGTTTTGATAGCTTTTGGAGATGAATGGGAAGATTATTGCCATCAAACCTCTTTATGTTGCACTTGCTCAGTGTAAAGAAGATAGAAGAGCAAGATTGCAGGTGTGTATTTATAGTGTCTTTTTATTTGATGTAGCCATCTTCCATGTCAATCATGTAACCTTTTGACAAATGAATGTTGGTGGATATTTCTTGGAAGGTTTTTATATGCTCACATATGTTCCTCTGCATAATGTTGATGGTTTAACTTTCATACATCTTCCAAAAATGCTTTATATTTGTACACTTCTGTTATTAATGAGAATTGCTATATTTGTTTTCTCTTTTACATATTTACAGATGGTTTTCTTTCACATATATACATATGATTTTCATTCACATATTTGATTTTGTCCACAGTTTGGTTTTGATTTACCTATTTGTTTTGATCTCTGGTTACTGTCCAGATCTGGTTGTCCTACGGTAAAGATGGGGGAAGAAGAGAAGATCCAGATCTCGTGGTGCTACGGTGAGGCTGTCTATGAATTCATGGTTGTTTTTTATATTCATGTGTTTTTGTTTTTAAAGATGGTGAAGCGATAAGAAACAACGGTATGTTCATAGAGCATATAACCAACCTCTAAGAGAAGAAACTTGACAGGTATGTTTTAATTGTTTTGTTAAATTAAAAGTCGGAGATCAAAAGAAAAAGCAGGGTTGAGACCCACCATTTACATATAGGTTTCCTCTTAATGGAACCATTAAGAGGTAAACAAACAGCCCCTTAGTCTCTATTTTTTTCTCTTCACTTAGAAATATGATACGCTTTTGATGCCTTTAGTGAAGTGCTTGTTAATCACAATTGCCATTAGTTGCCATTGCACAACTAAAACCTTTTGTTATTGATTACATGAAACTGGAACTGAAACGTAAAAAGTGGGAATGTATGCGAAGTAGTTTATTTTTCTTGCATTTAATCCCCTATGGAGAAATGGAAAAGAAAGAATTACGTCAAACAAATTTGTGGTTCATTCTTACCCAAAAAGAATACCTAGGTTACCATAGTGATGTATAACTAAATAAGGAAAATGTTCAGAAAAGTTAAAAGTTAAAACAAAGACCTTCTATAATTTTAAAATCTTTTCTTAAGTTGTAATAAACAGGGTTTGAACTTGTATTGTCAATTGCAGATATATATGTTTGATTCCTCAATGAGTTATGGTCTATAGTTATTCATTTTTCTCAAATTTTAGGCACATTGCGTCTCGACATGTGACTATGATTTTAGGTAATTCTTTTCATTCAAGTAATACAATTAGTTTCTCGTAATAGCTTCATAACTTAAATTGTCAAGTGCATCTCAACGTGTCTTAAACTAATGGTTATAGGTTGGAATTGTCTAGAATGGACATCTTAAGTAGTTAAGTTGAGAAGTTTTTTTCCCACTTATGTTGTTTAAATTTCATCGTTTGTGCAAACAGAGGAGGTATGGTTGTGGTATTCAAAGGTGAGAGGTGTCAAATTGAGAAGGAGTTGCATCCCAATGCACCATTTCAGTTCCCAAAGGCATAGCGGCAACAAACAAGTCAACAATGGCAGCGGTCTCCTGGAGCTTACTAGACCATCCATATGATTGGTCGGGGTCAGATACATCTTTTTCTTCTGGTGTGTTGTATTCTTTTGGCCCTTTTTGGGTTTATTTGCACATGGTTTTGCTTAAACAAAAGAATTTTATGTATCGAATTAGTCATGATCCTTCCAAAAAGCGTCTTAAATGTAAGTGTGGGTGAATTTATTGAAGGAATGTAAAGCATTCTAACCTGGGTTGGGTTGATCATCTGTTCAACCATGTTAACAAGTTGGATTGATTGAAGGAGTGTAAAGTTATCTGCTTCCAACTTTAATTAAAGTATTAGATTAGATGATCAAAATGGAATGTTGTTAAGCATCTTAAACCCAGTAAACGCTTACCGGGTAAGAGTCATTTCCCTCACTTACATGTTAGACTCTCAGTCTTTGTTTTGCTTGTTACTAAGATTATCCATCTTGTCAAGTTCAAGCGGTAAAGTAAATGATATTTATAAGTGCTTACCTGGTAAGGTTTGGTAAACGACCCCTATGTTACCAGAAGTTGCTCGGGCTCTTCTCTCGGTTACTTGCAGTCAACAACTTATTTTCTTCATCTTTCTCACCATTTCGTCTTCACAATCGAAATGTATCCCGCCGCATTGTGCGGGTACACAACTAGTATTGATAAAGTTGTCTATATGTTGACAAATAAATTGTTATTCGGTTGTTGTACTAAATAAACAAGTCTAAGATAATCCGACATAGAATCAACACAAAATTAAACCAAACCAAATTTATTGGGTTGAAATTGGTTGGGACCCAAAGTTACACGGCCCAACCTGTTAACCCGCTAAAATGTTCAACGCCCTTTTGTCTCTCTCATACGCTCCGTTCTCGAGTTTTAGAAGGAAAGAAAAGAAGAGAAAGGTAAGAGAAAGAAAAGAAAGGAAATGAAAGGGGAGGAAATAAATATCTGTATTTGTGTTCTTGAGATTGAAGGAAAGAAAGGAAGGAGAGGGAAAGAAAATAAATTTTCATGTTCTTGAGTAGGAGAGAAAGGAAAGGAAAGATGTTACTTTTACTAATATACCCTCATTTATTTCATGATGAAATGTAATTAATGGGTATATGTGTAATTTTATGAATATTTTTAATTCTTTTTATTTCATTTCTTTCCTTTCCTTCCGTTTCCTCCCACATTTGGACGGAAAGTTTTGGGAGGAAAATCAGCACTATTTTCCTTCCCTTTCCTTTCCTTTCCCTCTTTAAAAAAACTCGAGAACACAACATTTTTTATTTTCCTCCTACTTTCCTCCCCTTTCCCTTACTTTCCTTCGGAAAAAAAACTCGAGATTCAAGACTTTCAAATATTTGAAGACTTTCAGATATCTATATAGCAGATCGACTTCAACATCGATTCAAGAGGTAGTCTTCTCTTCCTTCGATTTCCAGCTACAACATTGATTGACGTTCGATTCCAGATTCCCAGCTAGCTACACTATCGATTCCAGATTTCCATCAAGTTCACGCACAAGAGCACCTAAGGGTTCTTTCACTTTTTGATGATGAATTCTACCTTTGTCTTTATTTGCTAAAATTGCTATTGATTTTATCTATTTCTGTAAAATGCATTGCCAGACGGTGATTTGTTGCCACCATTTGAACTTCTATTGCTAATTTGCTATTAGAATGCACACCCTTTCATTATCGTGATACCAATTCCAGTTACTTTATCCTTTTTTTTTTATGACGATTTATGCCATGGATATTGAGTTCATGAGTTACCCCAGGCTCTGAGGGTTTGGAGCTCATTGCAGCTGGATTCAATTCAATTCATTTTAGGTTGTTTTGGGCAGGAAGATTGCAGTTTATGTTCATCCATTTTGTTAGCCTTATTTTTATATCTTCACTTTTTTAGTTCGTTTAAACAAAATCACTTAGTTAGGTTGTGAAATGATGTATAGAAGTTCAACAAAACCACTTAGTTGGGTTGTTCAAATGCTTCAACTTGGCCCACCCAACCCATGAGCAGCCCTACTGATAGCGACCATTTAATCTTTTCCCTATTCTTATGGATATCTAAATGTCATTGCAGCTGAAAGTCAAAGAAATGGCTGGTGGAAAGGGAGACAAGCCTGATAAAGCCAATAAATCTGCTGCTGTTGCCAAATCTAGTAGTGGGTGTTTTTTTTAACTGAATTCTGTCTTTGAGCTCAGCTTCTTCCATCACACACACACACACACGCTACAGATGGTAGAATACTTATGAATTTGTTTGCTTTAGACTATTGGATTGGAAAAAGAGATATATTGACGTTTAACTTTAAACTTTTTGAAAATCCTAAACTTCTGTTGAAAACTTGATTACTAAATTAAACATTATCTTTGCAACTGCAGATTTTTTCTTCCATGGGCCATTATACAAAGTGGATGTTAATTGTTAGTTTAATACGCATTAGTAAATGCATACACCAAATGCTGTTGCCTATGTTGGAAAATGTGTATAAGATTATAAATTACAGTTTGATGCAAAATCAGACAATTAACAACTGTGAAATCTTCAATGTTTGAAGGAAAAGATGATGCACATTACTTGTATATCAAACCCCACAACTAGCTGACTTTTGTTTTAGATTAGCAATAGGATCCATATCTTTATTTAAGTGGGATATGTTTGACCACAAAAGCCACTTTTAGCTCAGCTTCTATTGTCTTACACACATACACAGCGTTAGATATAAAAACATGTGTATCTATGTTTTTTATGTAATTCTGTCATCGACATTTAATTGCAGAGGGAAGGAAAAAGGAGACAGGTCTGGGTCTTACAAATACTAAAGACGGCAACTTTGGGGAATGGTATTCTGAGGTGCACAACGTATTCTAGATATCCATGTATTTCGTATGCTGTAATTTCCTAATTTGAATTAGGAAATGCAGGAGGGCTAAATGCATTAAAGCTGACACTCAATTGTATTTGGTTTTTATATCCACATGATAAAGATTTCATATATGAACCATCCCGAGAAAAAAATATACAACAAAATATAAACTCACAAGTCATAAATGTAAAGAGAATATGAAATGATTGTCTTTACATTTTCATTGTAAAAAGATTTAAGACAAACTATAGAAAATGGACTAGATATGTATTCATAACAGAATTGTGGTTATTCTTCTCTAACTCATTTTCTTTGGCTCCTATAGGTTGTTACAAATGGTGAAATGATAGAATATTATGAAATATCTGGTTGTTACATTCTCCGGCCATGGACAATGTCTATTTGGGAGATAATGCAAGTAAGCGTGGAACATTAAGTTTAATCATTTTGTTATGATACATGCCTTGCTCTTTTTGTTTAAGTTTTTCTGTCACCGGATTAGGAAAAACATGATGGAATTAAACCATTTTTTAACATCTTTATGCAGACCTTCTTTGATGCAGAAATTAAGAAAATGAAGATTAAAACTTGCTATTTTCCACTTTTTGTATCCAATAACGTTCTACAAAAGGAGAAGGATCACATAGAGGGTTTTGCTCCTGAGGTATAATTTATATACTTTGTGTTCTTGTTTTCGTCTGAGTGATGTTTTGGGGAAGTTTAATTTTTAAACGTGTATGATTGCTTTTGTTACGACAATCTACTTTTGATGCTTTCTGTGATTTAAATCTTTCAGGTTGCTTGGGTGACGAGATCAGGTGACTCCGATTTGGAAGTCCCTATTGCCATTCGCCCAACTAGTGAAACTGTCATGTATCCCTATTTTTCTAAGTGGATCAGGGGACACCGTGACTTGCCTTTAAAACTTAATCAATGGTGTAATGTTGTCCGTTGGGAGTTCAGTAATCCTACCCCATTTATCAGGTGCTTGTTCATATCCCACGGTTATTTTGCATGCCTACTCATATCATGATATGATTTTTAGTCAATTTGCTTTTGCATAATGATCACAATTTGAATTTGGTCTCAAATCAACCGTTAAAATGCTAAACTCCCCTTTTATCATAGGAGCCGTGAGTTTCTTTGGCAAGAAGGACACACTGCCTTTGCAACAAAGGAGGAGGCAGACACTGAGGTTTAGAATTAATATTTAAAAACATTCACTGTTACAGCTGTTTCAAGCATGAAAAATGGAGTGGCTTTTTTTATAAGGTGGTCAATTTGACTTTGACTAATGATGTGTTTTAGGTTCTCGAAGTTCTTGAACTGTATAGGCGTCTGTATGAGGAGTACTTGGCTGTACCTGTTGTGAAAGGGAAAAAAAGTGAGATGGAGAAGTTTGCCGGTGGACTTTATACTACTAGTGTTGAGGTACTTTACTTATAAGATACTATATATAAATTATGAATTGTTAAATGCTATTTATGGTTATTAATTTATTATAAGTGCTTGCATGTTTGCAGGCCTTTATTCCAAATACTGGTCGTGGTGTTCAAGGTGCAACTTCACATTGCTTGGGCCAGAATTTTGCTAAGATGTTCGAGATTAACTTTGAAGACGAGAAGGGAGAAAAGGCTATGGTCTGGCAGAATTCCTGGGCATACAGTACTAGAACGGTAACTGGATTTTTTTTTAATATTTAGTGACAAATGATGAAAATGATCAGTTTTCATTTTGAACTTTTTTTCTTCTCTTTTTTGATTTTGAAGTGTATTGTTAACAGATTGGGGTGATGGTGATGACTCATGGGGATGATAGAGGCCTGGTCTTACCCCCTAAAGTTGCAGCAATACAAGTCATTGTGATTCACGTGCCTTACAAAGATGCAGATATTAAGGAAATATTAAATGCATGTTCAGCCACCGTAAAAGCTTTATGTGATTCAGGTATTCGGGCTGAAGCGGACCTTAGAGAGAATTATTCACCTGGTTGGAAGTATTCTCATTGGGAAATGAAAGGTGTTCCCTTGAGGATTGAAATAGGACCAAAAGATCTGGCCAATAAGCAGGTAAGACTGGCTTTATTGTTACAAATTCCAAGTGTAATTCCGTGAAAAGGCTGATGTGGGTTTCTTTTTCTTTTCAGGTGCGTGCTGTTCGTCGTGACAATGCAGCAAAAAGTGATATTCCTATGGAGGGTTTGGTTGATAAAGTAAAGGGTATGCTGGATGATATTCAGCAAAGCATGTTTGATGTTGCTAAGCAAAAACGAGATGCTTGTGTTCAAGTTGCAAAAACTTGGGATGAATTCATTGATGCATTAAGCAAAAAGAAATTGATCTTGGCTCCATGGTGCGATGAAGAGGTAAATTACGTTTCTAGCCCTCTAACATCAAAGTGGATAGTTTAACCTCATTTGTAGAAGGATAATCTTCTTCTTTTTTATGCCCTGCTATGTTTCAGTTGTTTTAGTTTACTTTTTTGGTCCACTTGTATATATCATTATAAATTTGGTGATGCTTCAGGAAGTTGAGAAGGATGTGAAAACAAAGACAAAAGGGGAGACAGGAGCTGCTAAGACACTTTGTTCTCCATTTGAGCAGCCTGAACTGCCTGAAGGTATACATATAAAAAAAGAAGCTTAATTTGAACAGTTCCCCCAAGTTTTCTTTCTCAATCTTTTTGGTGAGCTACTTATACTCATCTTGTATGCCATTGAAAAGTTGACAAGTCAAACAAGAAAATCGCAGCAATGACTGATTGTAAACTCTTATTGATGAAGCATGTAAAATAAGTATTGCCTTTTGGAATGTTTATGAAGATTTAATTTTTGCGGCAGGTACATTGTGCTTTGCATCGGGGAAACCTGCGAAGAAATGGACGTACTGGGGGCGGAGTTATTGACATCATCTACGGTTTGATTGCTTTCATTTACTATATATCCAACCATTAAAGAGTTATTTAACACTTTGCTACATTCGTGTTGAATTGTGATTGAAAGTTGAAACAGTTAGATTTTTTTTTTTTTACCTTTTATGTGGAAAAAACATGTTTGGGAACTTCTAAAACAAATTTGAAGTTGTGCGTACCTTGGTCAAGATGATTAAAAAGTTATGTATGCTCTAGTGCAAAATAAGCATAGATTAAAAAAAAATCATGTGGTTTGATAATGTTTTGAATGGACATTTAAAATAATGGAAACTACCATTTTAATCTTATGCATGATTTAATGTTGAATAAAATGACTCTTTGATAAATGTTTTAGATTAATAAATTAAACTTGCAAATGTATATTACCACTATACATCACATTGTAAATATAAATTTCAAAAAATAAACATGAATGGAAACATATCATATTGAAACCTGAATAACATAAAACTTGAATAAAGAATATAGCAATAAGGTTCAACATAATGGTTTCCGTACAATTCACAATCTCTCTTTCATCTTTTCTCTAATTTTAGCATACAAGAAAATTTCTCCAAAAAATGAACTTTTATCGAACTAGGAAATTAACTCCTTTTTGATAGTATCTTAATTGGGAATACCTGGTTGTTAGAGCATCTCCAACAGCTTCCCCATTTTGGAGAAAATGGGGAATATGAGGATTTTGGTCCTAAAATCAGCTCCAACAGCTTCCCCAAAACCATCCCCATTTTGAAGAAAGTTGGAGAGAGAATGTCATTTTCTCCAAATATGGAGATTACTCCAAAAATCATTATAGTGAGAGAAATAATATTTTATTATTTTCCTTTTAAAAATTTGTTGGAGGTAATAATGTTTTGAATATTTTAATAATATATTTAATGTTGAATTCTCTAAAATAGGGAATCTGTTGGAGATAGATGTAATTTTTTTGGGGATTTTGACTTTTGTTTCCCCATTTTGGCAAATTTTTTGGGAAGCTGTTGGAGATGCTCTTAGTAACTTAATGAGTTTAATGGGAATCACAATTTATTTGGTCTGCCTTTGATAGTATCTTAATAATTTAGAAATTGGCTTATTCAGTAAGCTTTTAGGAGGAGTTTATACACAAAACCAAGTTTTTTTCTGGAACTTGCCCCCTCTCAAATAAAATACATGTTTCTTCTATCAATGAAAAAATTATCCCAAACAAAAATCTTTTGGGAGGTAGAACCCTTATGTTATCTTTCGAGCAAGAGGAGACCGTAACAAAAATTTTGAACAACAAAGAGCACAGAATTGTGTTTTTGAACAACAAAGAGCACTTTTGGATTAAAAGTTTACGAAGGTGGTCAGAAGGCTTTCGAAGTAGCAGTTTGATGGAAATTCCGATGGGCGGTCAAAAATTCACAAGAATTAGTGACGATGGTAGAAAGTATAGCAAATTGGACCGCTTTCTTGCTTCAAACGGCTTTTGTCTTTCTTGGAGGAATTTGGGGGTGAAGGCGCTTGAAAGAAAATGGTCGGACCACTTTCCGATTATGCTTTATGGCAATTTGTGTGATTTCGGACCAAAACCGTTTTTTTTATAACGTGGCTATTAGGAGTCGAGGACTTGGTGAAAGAGGCGTGGAACATTGAGGTATTTTCTTCGTCTCCGGATTGTGTTTTTCGAGACAAGCTAAAGAATGTTAAATTAGCTTTGAAATTTTTTAGAGGAGAGAGATATAGGCGGTTAGATGGGGATATGGAGAAAAATAAAGAGACGAGAAAGTTGGAAACAATAGCCGAAACTAGACCTCTTGATGAGAATGAAAGAATTAGATGGTTAGAAGCTAGAAATATGTGGTTGGAGGCGGAAAAAAGGAAGGTAGAGATAGCGAGACAAAAGGCGAAAGTAAAATGGATAGAGGAAGGCGACGAAAATTCGAAGTTCTTTCACACGGCAATAAGAAAGAGGGAAAGAAGAAACGGAATTAAGGTGTTAAACATTAATTCGGAATGGACGGAAGTGCCAGTTACGATTAAAGAAGGGGTGTTTGAGTTTTTCAAAGGTAAATTCATGGCGGAACAAAAGGACGGCCCTAAACTAAAAAGCGGTAAAATAAATAAACTCTCTTTAGATGAAGCGGAAAACTTGGAAAGAGCGTTTACGGAAGAAGAAATTTGGGAGGCGATTAAAGCATGTGGGAGTAATAAATTACTGGGGCCGGATGGTATCACGATCTCGTTCATCAAATTTTTTTGGGTAATTATCAAAGAGGATCTTATGAACGCCATATCAAACTTCGGGGAAACGGCGTCAATTAGTGGGGGTTGTAATGCGTCATTCTTAGCACTCATCCCAAAGAATCAAAACCCGATTGGCCTCAACGAGTTTAGACCGATTAGTTTGATCGGTATTTTCTACAAAGTCCTTTCAAAGGTGTTAGTGGAGAGATTGAAAAAAGTAATGGGTAAGATTATCAGCGACACCCAAACGGCGTTCCTAAAGGGTAGGTTCATTCTTGATGGTGTGCTTGTAGCGAATGAAGCGGTGGAGCATCTTTGACGATCAAAAAAGAAAGCGATGGTGTTTAAAGTAGATTTTGAAAAAGCGTACAATAGTGTTGATTGGCAATTTTTGATACATATGTTGGAGAACATGGGATTCGGGAGAAAGTGGCGCAATTGGGTAAAAGCTTGTTTAGTGTCTTCAACCATCTCGGTATTGGTCAATGGAACACCAACAAAAGAGTTTAAAATGGAAAGGGGTCTTAGGCAAGGCGACCCTTTGGCCCCGTTCCTATTTTTAGTGGTTGCGGAAAGTCTTATTGTCCTAATGGAGGAAGCGATAGAGAATGGCCTCTTTGAAGGAGTTCGAATCGGAAAGGAGGAAGTCGAGGTATCTCACTTGCAATATGCCGATGATGTAATATTCTTCGGCAAATGGAACAACAGAAATGTAAAAAATCTAATGATGATCCTTCACTATTTTTATGAGGCTTCGGGCCTAAAGATCAATATTAGTAAAAGCAAACTTTTCGGGGTGGGTATCGGAGAAGAGGTAATTCAAGCGTGGGCAAGGGGAATTGGTTGTGGATACGGGTCATTCCCGTTAGTGTATCTTGGCCTACCGGTTGGTGAGCCAATGAACAAAATTGATAATTGGAAAGAAGCTATAGAGAAGATGAAGAACAAGTTGGCGTCATGGAAGGCGAAAGTAATCTCGTTTCAAGGAAGACTAACTTTGGTAAAGTCCGTTTTTGGTAGCCTACCGTTATTCTATTTCTCGCTTTTTCGTGCCCCGAAAGGAGTGATTAGTGAACTCGAGAGAGTGAGGAGATCCTTCTTTTGGGGTGGGGGGAATGGTAATAGTGGTAATAAAGGGGTGGCTTGGGTCAAATGGGTAAAGGTAATGAAAAGTTACAATAAAGGAGGGCTAGCTTGGTTCCAAAGAAAGTTTGTCCGACTTGGGAGAACAAAGTGTGGCAACTAAATGGTCTAGCTTGGTTCCAAAGAAAGTTAATATATTCTTATGGAGGGCAAGACTAGGTAGATTGCACAGTAGAGAGGTTCTCGATAGGATGGATATGGACATTCCGTCCCTCCTTTGTCCAAGATGCGGTAAAGAGACGAAATCGGTAGACCACGCGTTGGTAAAGTGTGAAGAGGTAATGAAAATTTGGAAATACTTTTTTCGGTGGTGGAAGATCGAGGAGGGTAGAATAGAATCGCTCAGCAATATTATCGACATTAATGTTCCGCCTAAATTGTGGGACGAAACGGGTTGGTGCTTCCTATATTTCATTTGGTCACATCGTAATCGGTTGGTGTTCAAAGAAGATAAAAGTTGCTTAGAAGACCATTTCTTTGAATTCCAAAGAAGAAGCTACGAATGGATCGCAAAGAGGAGCGGTAGGAAAACAAATGCAAATCCGTCGGGAATACGAACAAGAATTTTTCCTGGGATTGCAGCGGTAAAACTTGACTGGGATGTCTTTTTTTTTCTGAATTATGGCTGAACTGCTTTAGTTTGGAGGCTACTGTTTCAGTTTTGGGTCTGTTGGAGGTCTTACTGTAAGTTATATGGTAATCTTAGTTTAGGTGTTTTGGCTTGCTTCTTGCAAGCAATCCATTACTAGGTTGGTAAATGTTTTGTGGCCCATTTTTTGTAAGTTGTACTCTGATTGATTTGATGTTAATGATATTGGTTGCTGGCTTTTATAAAAAGATAATCCATAGAGATAGCATTATTAACGTGTTGTTTGATTCATGAAAGTAAATATAGTCATTATTAACGTGTTGTTTGATTCATGAAAGTAAATAAAAGTAGGAAAGTTATAAATTTCAATTCATTTGATGCATATCATTTTAACTTTTATTAAACAAACGGTTAACTAAACATCATCCAAGTGTTTAACTAATTTAAAAAATTTCATTCCTTTAAAAAAATATTCTACGGACCAAACATCATCCAAGTGTTTCAGTCCGTACATTGTTACAAAAAAAAAGTTAATAAAAAAGAATACGATTAAATTATGGATTTGGTTATTTATCTTCATTTATTATAAAAGAAACTTTACAGTCTTTTTTTAAGGATTTGGCCTTACACACTAATGCTTGTTAAGAATCTCCGTTAATTTCAAGGGCAAAAGGGTCTGTTAACTATTTTTTTGTGATTTTTAAATTATATCACATTTTTAAACCTCAAGAACCAAATTCGTAATTTACTCTAACAGAGGCCCATTTTTTATAAACCCAAACTTTTGTGTAAACATGTGAACCAGAGGTATTTGAGTCTTTTCCCCCAAATTCGTAATTTTAGAAATAATTCATATTTTTAGCAACAACAAACTTTCTTAATTTTCTCAACTATCTTCATCACTCTCTCTCTCTCTCCGGCGACCTTCCCCTATTTCCGGCGAGTTTCATAATTTTTCGAGTTTCATAAACTGTTTTTTCGAAAGCTTCAAGTTTTTTATGTAACAACCCGTTTTTGGTCAAGTGTATAGTTTGGTGGCCAAAGTGTATGAAATGAAAGTTTAGTAGAGAGGCTATTTCTGTAAATGTTGGGAGCTATTTATATGACCAGATCCCTAGGGCTGGCAAACATTCTCCTAATTGTGGCGGCTGAGCACTGGAAGAAGAGAAAATAGCGAAAGAAGGAATTGGACTGCGATTCTTGGGGAAGAGGCTTCAATAGGTGAGTAATCTTTCATTCCTTGTTTATTGATACTTAATGAAATAGATAGATAAGTTATT
Source organism: Saussurea involucrata (assembly GCA_033807775.1). Classification (NCBI taxonomy): domain Eukaryota; kingdom Viridiplantae; phylum Streptophyta; class Magnoliopsida; order Asterales; family Asteraceae; genus Saussurea; species Saussurea involucrata. The sequence continues at coordinate 79,826,128 of CM066327.1, forward strand.
TTTCCAGTCTAGAATTCATGTTGTAGTTGGGCTATTGTATCAGAGCACTGTAGGGAAGTTATCTTACGATTGGGTTGATAATCCAATGAATCGATCGATTAGGAAGTTGCTTGATTAAGGAATTTATGGAATAAATTGGGTAAGAATGTTGAGATAAAACCTCGTATATTGGACCGAATAGGAAGGATTGGTGTTGAAAACGAGTGGAGCTTGTCTTCTGCTCGTAATCGGTGGTACCAGTAGTCGGTAGTACCGGGAGTCGGTGGTACCAGTAGTCGGTAGTACCGGGAGTCGGTGGTACCGGTAGTCGGTGGTACCGGGAGTCGGTAGTACCGGGAGTCGGTACCGGAAGTCGGTGGTACCGGGAGTCGGGTACCGGGAGTCGGGGTACCGGGAGTCGGAGACTATCGAGACTAGATTCAGTCCCGGGCTTAACTCGGTGGTGGGCCATGTAGTCTAGTGGACCGACGCATTGAGTTGGACTAAATGACTTCGGGTCCCTGTTGGGCTAAGGTAGGGGCAGACCTTGAACTTAGCAAGCTTTAGAAGAGACCCGCTAAGAAAACTTAAATGCATCTAATTAAATTCTAAATTTAATTACTAGGTGTACGGTCGGATCGAGGCAAGAGGTTAGGAAGATAGTTTTCTATCAGGTGAGTTCCCTAAATCCCTTTTTATGACTTAAAGTGTTAAATGATTTGAACTGATTATGGTTTCAACTACGCGCATGAAATGTTTACGATCTGATTTGCATGGAAGGAAAGGAATGTTTTATATGTTGTATTGGTGCGCATGATTTATAAACTGTCAAATGCTTTTATAAACTGTTTGTGCATGTTATGTGATGTCGGTCTGCACTGTGGGATCAATGAGCCTCGGGATCTGATGGTCCCTTGGCTATGTACGAAGAGACGGTAGGTTGGAATTCGTTTCCTCCTAGGCGGGTATCGGGGAGTCTGCTTGGGCCCCGATACGAGAGGGCGAAAGGGGAGTCTGCTTGGACCCCGATCGCGATTGGTTAAGCGATCCACCACATAGTGCTGTACCATATGTGATGCGTTATGATAAATGATCATCCTTTTTATAAAATGATTTCATATTATTTATACATGATGTTTTATGGAGGGAATTCACTAGACCTTCTGGTCTAACCCTCGCTTTTAAAAAACTAAACCATTTTCAGGTAAGCGACCTTCGAGTTCTTCCAAGTAGAATTGAGAGGTAGCAAGGAGGTGATGGAGCGTGTGAGGCTCCCAGTTTTGCTTTGAAGAATATAGATAGTGCTCGGCTGTGAGCTTAGAGACTTCCGCTAGCAAGTTTTGTTTAGTATATAGTTCACTGCTGATGTTAAAGACAAGCTATTTATGTAATTTGGATGTTTAACTTATGATTTAATGCATGCTATGTTTATGGGACGTTACAAATGGTATCAGAGCCTTAGTTTAAGGGATTTAGGTAACCATTAGGGCCTAAAATTAAACTGTAAGATGAGGAACACAGCCGAGACATAGGATTGCCTCTAGGAACAACACTAAACGCGCTAGGAATAAGGTGCCAAGGACAAACATGTAAGGTAAGTTTGAGATTGCATCTGGCCAGTGTAATTACAAACTTACAGGTATAGGTGCGTGCTTAAATTACCTTATATAGCAAACTCTTGTGGTGTCATGTCTAGCAAAGGTTAACGATTGTCTTCTTTCAGCGTGTGCGAAATGGCTGGAAGAACTCTGAGAAGTAGGTCAGTACCTGCGGTACCGAGGAACCAAGATGATGAAATTATGGAGAATGGGCCGGTGGAGCCGGCAAGGGCGACAGCTAACCGTGGAAGGGGAAGAGGTAGAGGCCGTGGACGTGGTCGGGGAAGGACGCCTCGCCGTGCCGCCACTCAGGTGGCCGGAGATGGGGAACATCCGACTCGAAGAACGACCCAAGTGACTCGGCGGGTACAGAGTGCGGAGCCCGCACATCAAGAGAGCTCTCATCAGGAGAGTTCAGCTTCGGTCAGACGAGCAAATCCGACAAGGGGACGCGGTCGGGGTCGTGGTTCTGCATTCGTCACCCGAGATAATCTGGCAGCGGAGCTTGGTAAGATTCAAGAGACTCTGCAAGCTCTTCTCACTAAGCAGAATGAGTCAGCTTCGGGAAGCAAGGAAGCTAGTGAAAACAAGGAGAGTGCGGAGTTGTCAAGCCCAGTAGAGACTGGTACTGGAGTCACTCTAAAGCGATCTCGTTAGTGGTGAATGAGTCAGCAGCTAAGGGGTGTAGCTACAAGGCCTTTGCCTCATGCAAGCCCCCTACTTTCAAAGGTGAGTGTGATCCGGTTCTGGCAATGAGATGGGTCAAAGAAATGGAGTTAGTGTTTGATACGTGCAAGTGTGCTGATGGGGATCGGGTAATGTTTGCCCTATCCATGTTAAAGGCCGAGGCAATTTACTGGTGGGATGCCGAGACCGGGGGAAAAGGTTCGGCAATGGCCAAGGGAATGTTGTGGGAAGCTTTTGTGGACAGGTTTCGGGCTCAGTTATGCCCGTTGGCGGCAGTGAAAAGGTTGGAAGAAGAGTTATTGGGATTGGAGCAGGGAAGTATGACAGTGCGAGAGTATACTACCAAATTCATCGAGAAGTCTCGGTTTGTAGATCTGTATGTGCCAACGGAGGGACGTCGGGTGGAACGTTTCATTCATGGGTTGAAGAGTAGTATCCGAGAGCTAGTGATGATGAGGAACCCCACCACTTTCCAAGCGGCCATCGACGCGGCCGAAATGATCGAGAAAGAAAAGGTTCGCCAAACGACCGAGAAGGGCGGGGATAAGCGCAAATGGGATGGGTCGAGTCATGACTCCAGAAAAGGGAAAGTGTTTCGAACAGACAATCGCGCTAGTAAAGATACCGTTGGGAAACCGTGTTCGAAGTGCAACAAGATGCATCGTGGGGAGTGCATGGTAGGCTCAAATTCATGTTACAGGTGTGGGCTGCCCGGTCATCTGTCAAGAGATTGCCCCAAAGGGAAATCATGTTTCCAATGTGGAGCTACTGGTCACACTCGGTTTGACTGTCCGCAGTTGAAAAGGGGTGGATCAGCTCAATTTGGTGATCGACAGGGTGGAAGAGACGGTGGTAAAGGAGCAGAACCGGCGCGTCCGAAGGGTCGTGCCTTCCGCATGACTGCGGAGGAGGCGGAAGAAGTGCCGGATGTTGTGGCAGGTACGTTTCTAGTAAATTCTCAATGCGCTAAGGTGTTGTTTGATTCGGGAGCAAACCGCTCCTTTATATCAATTGCTTTTATGAAATGTTCGGGGGTAAAGCCTAAACGGTTGGAGAGGGCACTAGAAGTGGAAACTGCTAATGATAGTTTGGTGTACGTTAAGGAGGTACTAGAAGGTTGTGTAATAGGGATAGAAGGAAGGTTATTGCCTATGAAGTTATATCCCATGGCAATAGGAGAGTTTGATGTGGTGTTGGGTATGGATTGGTTAGCCGCGAACGATGCGAATATTGTTTGCAACAAAAAGCTAATCCGGATTCAGTCACCGAATGGGGATCCCATAGTGATTTATGGGGACCGCCGTGATAGGAAGAATAGCCTTATCTCTATGATTAAGGCTACTAAGTGTTTGAAGAAAGGGTGCCGAGGATTCCTGGCATACGTGGTGGATGCCAAGAAGGAGAAGCGTGGGGTGGGAGATGTGCGGGTGGTAAGTGAGTACCCGGAAGTATTTCCGGATGACTTGACAAGTCTACCTCCGGATCGTCAGATCGAGTTCAGAATCGATTTGATGCCCGGAGCTGCACCTATTGCTCGCGCACCGTATAGATTGGCACCGTCTGAAACGAAGGAGATGGTGACACAGTTGCAGGAGTTGTTAGACAAGGGGTTCGTTAGACCAAGTACGTCTCCATGGGGAGCACCCGTGCTCTTCGTGAAGAAGAAGGACGGTACTATGCGGATGTGCATAGATTACCGAGAACTCAACAAGGTCACGATCAAGAACAAATATCCGATACCGAGGATCGACGACCTGTTCGATCAATTACAAGGAGCTAGTTACTTCTCCAAGATAGATTTGAGGTCGGGTTATCACCAACTCAAGGTAAGGAAGGAGGATGTGCCGAAGACTGCTTTTAGGACCAGATATGGACACTACGAATTCTTGGTGATGCCGTTCGGGTTAACTAATGCCCCGGCAGCATTCATGGATTTGATGAATAGGGTGTGCCAACCCTATCTAGATCAGTTCGTGATAGTGTTCATAGATGATATCCTGATATTCTCAAAATCGGAAGGGGAGCACGAGAGTCACCTTCGAACGATCCTCGATCTGTTAAAACAGGAGAAGCTGTACGCAAAGTTTTCCAAATACGAGTTTTGGTTGAGAGAAGTGCAGTTTCTCGGGCACGTGGTGTCTGAGAAGGGAATCATGGTTGATCCAGCTAAGGTGGAAGCCATCAAAGATTGGGAACAACCTAAGAACCCAGCAGAAGTTCGAAGTTTTCTCAGACTGGCGGGGTATTACCGAAAGTTCATTAAGGACTTTTCGCGTATTGCCACGCCACTGACTTCGTTAACGAAGAAGAACGTCAAGTTCGCCTGGTTGGAGAAACAAGAAGAAGCTTTTCAAAAGTTGAAGGATATGTTGAGCAGTGCCCCGATATTGTCCTTACCGGACGGCTCGGATGATTTCGTGGTATACAGTGACGCATCGAAGCTTGGTCTAGGATGTGTGTTGATGCAACGCGGGAAGGTGATCGCTTATGCCTCCCGGCAGTTGAAGGATCACGAGGCTCGCTATCCCACGCATGATCTAGAACTGGCGGCCGTAGTTTTTGCCTTGAAGATTTGGCGACATTATCTCTATGGTACAAAGTGTCAGATCTTCACGGACCACAAAAGCTTGTGTCATCTCTTTGACCAGAAAGAGTTGAATATGCGCCAAAGAAGGTGGATTGAGCTACTGACTGATTACGATTGTAAGATCGAATACCATCAGGGTAAAGCAAACGTAGTGGCGGACGCCTTGAGCCGTAAGGAAAGAAGTGAGATTCCCAGCATCGTGGCTATGAGAGCCGACGTGACGTTTAATTTAATTGCTGAGATAAAGGAATGTCAAGTTGAAGCCCTCGAAGCCGGGAATCTTAAGGAGGAAAGGATGGTAGGGCAAGTGTCCTCGCTGGAGGAAGACAATCGAGGGGTGAAGTGTCTTAGCGGGAGGATCTGGGTTCCGAAACTCGGAGGGCTCCGAAAGCTGATACTAGAAGAGGCTCACAAGTCCAAGTACTCGATTCACCCCGGAACTAACAAAATGTATGGAGATCTACGCCGGGACTACTGGTGGCCTGGAATGAAAAATGACGTAGCTCACTTCGTGGAGACCTGTGCAACGTGTTCGAGGGTTAAAATTGAGCACCAACGACCATACGGGAAACTTCAACCTTTAGAGATACCTATGTGGAAGTGGGATCAAATTACGATGGACTTCGTAACCCATCTGCCTAAGACTCCAAAGGGTCATGACGCCATATGGGTGATTGTGGACCGCCTCACGAAGTCGGCACACTTTTTACCTATTCGTGAGTCTTACTCGATGGAGCAGTTAGCCAAGTTGTATGTCGATGAGATTGTAACCCGGCATGGGGTGCCTTCAACAATAGTATCTGACCGAGATAGCAGATTTACCTCTACATTTTGGAGGAGTTAGAAATGGGGTCGCAGGTAAAGATGAGTACTGCATATCATCCTCATACCGATGGTCAGAGTGAGAGAACAATCCAGACATTAGAAGATATGTTAAGAGCGTGTGCTTTAGACTTCCAAGGATCTTGGGAGAAGCACCTACCGTTAATCGAGTTCGCTTACAATAATAGCTATCACTCGAGCATCAAGGCAGCGCCATTCGAGGCACTCTACGGTAGAAAATGTCGGACACCTCTGTGTTGGAACGAGGTGGGGGAAAGACAACTAGCCAGACCGGAGTTGGTGCAACTAACTTCAGACAAGATAGATCAAGTGCAGGAAAGACTGAAGGTAGCCCGCGACCGACAAAAGAGTTATGCGGATAAGAGAAGAAAGGACATAGAATTTCAGGTCGGAGACTTCGTGATGTTAAAGGTCTCCCCGTGGAAAGGTGTAGTACGGTTTGTAAAACGTGGGAAACTAAGTCCACGTTACATCGGACCGTTTGAAATTACCGAACGAATTGGGGAGGTGGCGTATAGACTAGACCTACCGGAAGAGTTGCAAGGCATTCACAACGCGTTTCACGTGTGTAATTTGAGGAAGTGTTTAGCCGACGTGACTAAAGCAGTGCCGTTGAACGACATTATAGTGAATGAGAGGTTGAATTTCGTAGAGGAACCCGAAGCCATCACAGATTTTAAGGTGAGGAAGTCACGGAACAAAGAGACTAAGCTAGTAAAGGTTCAGTGGCGGCACCATAAGGGCCCGGAGGCCACGTGGGAGTTGGAGTCGGAGATGAGGGCGAGTTACCCATAGCTCTTTCAGTGAGGAATTCCGGGGACGGAATTCTCTTAAGGAGGGGAGAGTTGTAACAACCCGTTTTTGGTCAAGTGTATAGTTTGGTGGCCAAAGTGTATGAAATGAAAGTTTAGTAGAGGGGCTATTTCTGTAAATGTTGGGAGCTATTTATATGACCAGATCCCTAGGGCTGGCAAACATTCTCCTAATTGTGGCGGCTGAGCACTGGAAGAAGAGAAAATAGCGAAAGAAGGAATTGGACTGCGTTTCTTGGGGAAAAGGCTTCAATAGGTGAGTAATCTTTCATTCCTTGTTTATTGATACTTAATGAAATAGATAGATAAGTTATTTTTCCAGTCTAGAATTCATGTTGTAGTTGGGCTATTGTATCAGAGCACTGTAGGGAAGTTATCTTACGATTGGGTTGATAATCCAATGAATCGATCGATTAGGAAGTTGCTTGATTAAGGAATTTATGGAATAAATTGGGTAAGAATGTTGAGATAAAACCTCGTATATTGGACCGAATAGGAAGGATTGGTGTTGAAAACGAGTGGAGCTTGTCTTCTGCTCGTAATCGGTGGTACCAGTAGTCGGTAGTACCGGGAGTCGGTGGTACCGGTAGTCGGTGGTACCGGGAGTCGGTGGTACCGGGAGTCGGTACCGGGAGTCGGGTACCGGGAGTCGGGGTACCGAGAGTCTTGGGTACCGGGAGTCGGAGACTATCGAGACTAGATTCAGTCCCGGGCTTAACTCGGTGGTGGGCCATGTAGTCTAGTGGACCGACGCATTGAGTTGGACCAAATGACTTCGGGTCCCTGTTGGGCTAAGGTAGGGGTAGACCTTGAACTTAGCAAGCTTTAGAAGAGACCCGCTAAGAAAACTTAAATGCATCTAATTAAATTCTAAATTTAATTACTAGGTGTACGGTCGGATCGAGGCAAGAGGTTAGGAAGATAATTTGCTATCAGGTGAGTTCCCTAAACCCCTTTTTACGACTTAAAGTGATAAATGATTTGAACTGATTATGGTTTCAACTACGCGCATGAAATGTTTACGATCTGATTTGCATGGAAGGAAAGGAATGTTTTATATGTTGTATTGGTGCGCATGATTTATAAACTGTCAAATGCTTTTATAAACTGTTTGTGCATGTTATGTGATGTCGGTCTGCACTGTGGGATCAATGAGCCTCGGGATCTGATGGTCCCTTGGCTATGTACGAAGAGACGGTAGGTTGGAATTCGTTTCCTCCTAGGCGGGTATCGGGGAGTCTGCTTGGGCCCCGATACGAGAGGGCGAAAGGGGAGTCTTCTTGGGCCCCGATCGCGATTGGTTAAGCGATCCACCACATAGTGCAGTACCATATGTGATGCGTTATGATAAATGATCATCCTTTTTATAAAATGATTTCATATTATTTATACATGATGTTTTATGGAGGGAATTCACTAGACCTTCTGGTCTAACCCTCGCTTTTAAAAAACTAAACCATTTTCAGGTAAGCGACCTTCGAGTTCTTCCAAGTAGAATTGAGAGGTAGCAAGGAGGTGATGGAGCGTGTGAGGCTCCCAGTTTTGCTTTGAAGAATATAGATAGTGCTCGGCTGTGAGCTTAGAGACTTCCGCTAGCAAGTTTTGTTTAGTATAGTTCACTGCTGATGTTAAAGACAAGCTATTTATGTAATTTGGATGTTTAACTTATGATTTAATGCATGCTATGTTTATGGGACGTTACATTTTATGTTTCATAAACCGTTTTTTCAAAATTTTCACGTTTCATAGGAGAAAAAACATATGAAACTTCGAAAATATATGATTATTTCAAAAAATTCTGAATATTCATATAGGAGAAAATATATGAAACTTAAAAATCTAATTATTCGTATGAGAGAAAAATATATGAAACCGTTTATGAAAATATATGAAATCGTCGTCGGGAGAGGGAAGACGTCACCGAAGAGGGAGAAGATCCTCATAATCATCATATCTTTTATATACGGTGTACGTGAAAAACCACCGTATTGTGTGTGCGTGCAGAAAACTTCTATCGATTTTGTCTCCATGAAAACCATCGTCCACGGTGGTGCGTGTGCAGAAAACCACCAGAGTTTTGAAGGACTCGTTCGGAGTTTGATATCAAACCTCCTTGTTCTTCATGGTGGCCGCATATCTTTCGTCTCCGTGAAGAACCACCGTCCACGGTGGTGCGTGTGCAGAAAACCCACCATGAAGAACCAACGTCCTTGTTCATCATGGTGGCCTGATAGAGATAGAGAGAGATTAGGTAAATATGGAGAAAATTAAGGAGGTAATGTAACCATAATTAGATAAATTCAAATTAATTAATAATTTTAAATTTGAAACACCTAAAAAGTATTCCCAAACTACCTTTTCCCTATTTCTTTAATAAATTTAAATCAGAAAATTTCTCAACCGTAGATCAAGATAATTGATGGCCTAGATTGGTTTACAAAGTTTTCAAGAAAAAATAGGTTTACAAAAGATGCCCCCTCTACTCTAATATATATATATATAGAGAGAGAGGAAGGTTCAAACGAGGAGCGCACCAAAACGTGAGAACGTGAGGAGCAATTGACAGTTATGAATCACATGTGATTGGCAGTTGTGGATCACATGTGATTCACAACTGATCTGGAGGAGCAATTGACAGTTATGAATCACATATGATTAACAGTTGTGAATCATTAATGATCCGCGACTTGCCACCTCGCGCCACGCCTCGCGCCACATCTTGCGCGAATTTTCGATTTGTTCCGATTTTTTAGCAGTTGTTGATCACATGTGATCAGAAGCATGGGAGTGCTCCTCACGTTCTCTTAAATTGATGCGCTCCTCGTTTGAACCCGCCTATATATATATATATATATATATAAAGAGAGAGAGAGAGAGAGCATAATTTGGTAAACCAGTTTTATCTTGTGAACTATGTAAACCAATCTAGTCCATCCATTATCTTGATCGATTGTTGAGAAATTTCCGGAACTATATTTATTAAAAAAATAGGGAAAGGGTATTTTGGGAATAGGTCTTAAACTGTTTAAATTTAAATTTATTAATTAATTTGTTATTATCTAATTATGGTTAGAATATATCCTCAATCATCTCCATATTTTTCTCATTCTCATTCTCTCTCTCTCTCTCACAAATTCGGCGACCACCATCTATACGCCGTCGAACACCATCTCCACCGCCATCTCTACGCTATCGACCACCATCGCCACCACCATCTGCCGTTCTCGTGACCCCCACCCTTTTTCTTCTCCCTCTTTCAGTTTTGGCGCCCCTCATAGTTATCTCAAGCTTCGACGGCAACTCATCTTCGACAGAAACTCCGACAAAAACTCCATCTCGTCATCGTGCCTTTCATTGGTTGCCAGATTCAGAACCTTTGATCAAACATACCCCGATAGAGGATCTGGGTTGTATCCTCGTTTGTGTTCATGTTTCATAGTTTTTAGAGTGTGAAATCGGCTTTGCAAAAACATTTGGGAAAATGGCGGAAACCGGAAGTGTGGATTTTCATAGTTTTCAGACTCACGATTTTCATAGCTTTCAACCCTGTTTCATAGTTTTCTACCCTAATTATAACTTGTTTCAAAGTTTCCAGACTCATGATTCTACCATGTTTCATTATTTTCAGACTCACGATTTTCATAGTTTTCAACCCTCATATTTTTCTACCATAATTCTACCCTGTTTCATAGTTTCCAGACTCACGATTTTGTAAATGGTTATGAAAATAAGGAATATAAATTTAAAAAAATTGAATTATTCCTAAAAATATGTAGGCCGTTATATATGGTAACCGAATTTATTATTGAAAAATATGAATAAATTCTAAAATTACAAATTTAGAATTTTAGAAATGATATGTATGTGTTATATTGAAATTTAGAATTTTAAAATTTTAGAAATGATATGTATGTGTTATATTCGTGCTCTTCGATATAATATCCATCTCGATATAGTTTTTTCTTCATTTTAACTGTTTTTACGTGAAATGATATGTATGTGTTATATTCAGTATGAATATGTATGCACGTTTCCTGGTGTCCATATTCAGTATGAATAACAAAGGAAAACGTTCATTCACTATTCATGACGAATAACACAATATTCAAAATGAATGATACAACATCCAGGATGAATAATACACGAATTCCTGATTCATGTATTATTAAACATGAATCGTGTATTATTCACCTTGAATGTTGTATTATTATCCATGATGAATAATATATGGTGTCCTCATTCAGTATGAATAATACATCATTCAGGGCGAATAATACACGATTTATGAATTCGTTTATTATTCATCCTGGATGTTATATAATTCATCCTGAATACTGTTAACTTTAATTAGCCCCTAATTTATATGAATGTTTTATAAAGAAATAGTGTCAAAGACTTATTTGTATTTGTTGAGTGTCAAGGGCTAAAAGTGTAAATAACCAATTGTTGTATTGGTTATAAAGTCTTGTCTTAGAGAATTTTAGGTTAAGCCTCCTAGTCTCATTTTACTTTCATACGTTTACTGAGAGAGAGAAAGCTTCAAGAGAGAGTTGTTCTTAATTCCTATATTGTAAACTCTTCTCTTTATTAGTCAATATACAAAGATTATTGCTATTATTATTGTTACTTGTTATATCTGGGATCCAACAATTGGTATCAGAGCAAAAGACAATTTTTGTTGATTCAAAACAGACCTGATCGATTTTGCTACTGTATCTTTCTGTCAATCGATTTCTGTGCTCTTTGGTTCAACTTCATCTACAACCAGACACAATTTCAGCCGCACTCAACTCCAGCCAGACACAACTTCTTCGAATTCAGCCCCTGATCAGTTCAAGAAACGCAGAAGTAAGAGGAAGCTCAATTCGATTTTTTCTTTTTTCATTACAGAATCTGCCTACAGCAGCCCTGGTAAGTCGACTTCCATACTGTTCGACTGCATATACTAGCTTCATCAGGTTCGAACTTTTGAGTTTAATTTTTGAATTCTTATGTTCAAATAAATTCACAGGTTCTTAACTCTAATCAATCTCAGAATTTAAGAGTTAATCTGAACTGCTGTGTTTGACCTAACTGTGTTTAAAAATCAGAAATTAATCTGTGTTTGAACTGTGAACTTGAACCTTTGTGATATCAGCATCATATATGTGTTTTAAACCTTTGAATCACCATTAAATTGTCTCACGATCTCTCAAATAACATTTTTTAAAGAGTGCTTATCTTTTTATCCCTTGTTTTCATTTAAATGGCAGACTCAAATTGCTCCACATCAGGTCGTTCTAATATTCTTGATCTCAATTTCTATATAAGAGAATGTGGACTTTTGACTCAGGAGAAAGAAAAGCTTATTCTTGAAAAAACCAATCTTGTTCTTGAAAAAGACAAGAGGGATAAGATTAGACTTGCTGAAGTAAGTATGCCAAGACTAAGATTTAGTTGTGATGCAGATTATAAATGCAATTCTAAACTTAGTTCCAGCTTTCGCAAAATTATTCCTAATCTTGAGAAAGGGTTGGAGGAAAAGAACAAAAGCATTCTGATTGATTCAGAAAAGATTGCTAAGCTTGAAGAATCAGGTAAACTCTTAACCTGTGAAAATCTTGATCTTAATAGAAAATTATCTGAGTCTGAAAAAGAGAAGAAAAGACTTGAACTTAAATGTTTAAATTTTTCTAATCTGATTTCTAATTTTGAAAAGCTTGTAATTTGTGAAAAAGAGAACTTTGAAAATGAAAGAAAATCTTTTGAAACAAGGTTTGTTAAGCTTTCTAACAAATTATATGATTTAGAAAAGACTCTTGAAAAAGAGAGGAAAGAGTCTGATCTTGAAAGAAAAAAGTCTGAAAAGTTGAAGGTTGAAGGATTTCAAACAAAGTGTTTGAAAGATGATTTTGAGAAAGAAAGAAAGGTTTTTAAAGCTGAAATGTCCAAATTGACAAAAAGACTATCTGATTTGTCAACCAAGATTATGTTGGAGAAGATGTGTAAATCAGATCTTCTAAAGAAGTTTGATTTGAATCTTAAAGAAAAAGATGTTTTAGCTAAAAGGCTTAAGGAATTTGACGCAACAAACTCTCGTGTTAATAATACAGATAATCATGTTTTTAAAAGAGTGAAAATGGTTTGGAAAGTCAAAAGCTCTACTCCTGTCAAAAATGCTCCAAAGCCATTTGTTTCTGTTTCATCTCATCACTCATATAACTGTAAATGCTTTAATCTTCTGTTTCAATTGAAGAACCATTTCTCAAACTCAAACTGTGTTCATAATGGGTCATTTCAAAATGAAAATTCAAAGACCCATAGTATGAGATTTCATAGGGAGGAACCTGGCAAACCAGAGGACCTGAAGACAGCTCCAAATCCTAACAAAATAGGACCCATTTGGAAATGGGTACCAAAAGTTTTTTGATCTGTCTTGCAGGTAAATGGACTCCTTAAAACATCTGTTAAGGACTCACACTTCAGTGGATAATGGACTCTTAAACACTCAGTTTAAGACTCATCCTTCAAAGGCAATTGATTTCTGTGCACAACAGTACAGAACTCGGTCCTAAATGGCTTATAAGACTTTTGCACATTTCTGAATTTAGATCAAGACAAGGTTTTATTGTTTATAAATCAATTTGTTGATTTTGAAGGAATTGTTTTACGAAAAAGTTTAGTTTACTGTGGTGTGATCGAACTCATAGTTGTAGGTGTTTTTAGTAGAAATCATTTCAAGAGAATGTGTTCAGAATCACATTTTGAGTAACCCTGTAAAATTTCATTGCAAAATTCTGATTTTTGAGCAAGTTATGATGATTTGAAGTTCTAAAAGTTCGAAAATCGCAAACCCCGGTTGTAAAATGATTTGTTGATTGCTGTTTGCTGTTAAATGATTTTATTTGTTGTTTGCTGTTGTAATAACAGACTTATTGTTTCTATAACAATTCATTTGTGCAGGTCACAAATAAGCCACACAGACCTGCAGTGCTTAATGTGCAAACAGACCTTGAAGTGTTAATCTGTTTCAAGCTGCTGTTTGATCACACGAAACAGAAATTTGCAGCCGTGAGTTTCCAAGAAATCTGAAATGATTTTGATGGTTGGTTCACAACTGGAATGTAGATCAGCAATCAGAAGGACCTGATTCAGATTAAGCCAAGACCTGTTCGTTTTTGGAAAATTATGTGCACTGCAGAATGTCAAACAAATAAGTATACAACTGTGTTTGTTGTATGAAAACAGAAGCCTTCAAAGTCACAAGCAGTTGCAGAAACAGTCGACACAACAACTTTGATCATCCTCAGGTGAAGAGTTGCAACCTTTTGTTTGTATGCAAAACATCAGAATGGTGTTTTTTTTGTATATACAAAGGTTCTATGGATGTATAGAAGCAGAATACACAGAGGTTGCAGCCTCTGTAGAACATACAAAACATACTGCAGCAGAAGCAAAACGTGCAGACTTGGCAAATTGTTGTCTGTTGCTGCCGTTTATGATGTTGCAGAGGTGTTTAACAGCCTATCAGTGAAGCAGCAAATCAATTTAGACCTCAGAAGCTCTGCCTATTGACAGGATCAGAAGTGAAATGTGCAGCAGAAAGTTGCTGTTTGTTGTTCGATGTGCAACAACTTGCACTTCAGAAGCTTCATACAGATCAAAAGGCTGTCCAAACCTGCTGTGAAGCAGAAATCAAACCAAATGGTAGTCTGTCCAGATTAAGAAGCTGACCAGTGCTTGATCTGACCAAGACTGTGGAGAAAAGGCCTATTAAAAAGTAGCTCAAAGCTGGAAAGTGACTCTGTCCAGATTAAAACACTGTCTGCAGCTCATTAAGTTGCTGAATTCGTTGTTGTCACTTGCTGCATTGATGAAATGCCAATCCAAAGATTATTCAAAGCTTTCAGAGTTTGATTAAATGTTCAGAGCACGTGCAGAAGTTCATTTCGGCAGAAGAAATAAAAGACAATCTTAATCAAGAAGCTGTCCATATAGCTGTCGTGAACATCATAACGGCTGCTGCATCTGTGTATGTAGATGTAGTTCACAGAAGCTGTTAGAAGTTGTCCAAAAGTAAGGATTTACTTGCTGCAAAATTCTTGCAGGGCTTAATCAAAAAGCCACTGTTGATACCGAAGATTAATCAAATGCTGGTAAGTTGATTAAGCTGTTGTTTACTCTTGCTCGATGTCCAGATCCAGAGGTACAACAACATATTATTCACAGAAGGCTTCAAGCATGCACTCCTCTCGATTTGAAGAAACCTTTCTCGTGTGTTCAGAGTTCAGTTCATGCTTAATCAGAGCTGTTCAAAGGCTATTTATAGCTTTATCCAAGGCAATTCAGAGTTTGTTCTTATTATTTGCAGAGGATTCACAGAGGATTCGTTGCTATTGTGTTTGATTTCAGAGTATCAAACAGGTTGACTTCACACAGAAGCAAATTGCACAGAGCCTCTATGGAATCGCACAGAGCCGAGCCTCTGTGCACACAAAAAGCTGTCCAAAGTTGACAAAATATGCAGCTTATCTCATAAAATTGTTGTTGTTGTAAGCTTGAAGTTCATACATAAGACTCGTGTGCTTAAGCAGAATTATGATTGATCTTGGAAGTAGTTGTAGACAAGGTGATATTGCAGGAGAAGCTTTTAAAAGTTTAAAGTTGTTGCTGGAAATTTTGAAGTACAACAAATGTTGTTTGATGATGCTGTTAGAAATCAAGAGCTGTGCAGAGGCTTTCCAAATTTGCACAGAAGAAGATTGATTAGAGCTTCTGTGACAAATCACAGAACCTCTGTGACTGTCCAACCTATGTAGATCACCTCTTACCCATCCTGACTGCTGTCCAGAATAAGAAGTGCAGCAGAAGATTTCTTTTTGCTGCTTGAGCCTAAACCGAAGATTGGGTCTCACTGTTCTGTGCACAAAACTAACACACAAAGGCTGTCCAGTTGATCAAACTATGCAGAACAACTAGTTGTTGCGACTGATTTGAGTACTGTCCAGATTAAGCTCTCCATAGAGTTGTTAAGATCCATGCAAAAAGTTGTTGTTTGGATAACTCATAACTCAAGAATCAGAAATAGGGAGCTTGCCTTCTTTATAAAACATTAGGGGGAGAATGTCCAAATTTAATTTAATGTTTTATAAAGAACTTCAGGACACCCAGAGGTACACCAGAGATAACCACCAGAGGTACTCCAGAGAACCACCAGAGGTACACCAGACCAGAGGTACCCAACTTAGTACTTGCTGTCAGCTTTGCGCACCTGTCATATTTTCAACAGAATTCTCTCCTCGAAACTCCAAATGTGATGAGTCCAAATGCGTTGGATTCCTAAGACAAATATGAACAATTTTCGTGTTTTGAGCTTGGTCTGAATCAGTGTTCTTCTTGGTCAGAATCTCTGTTAAAGCCGCTACCAACCTCTGCCGCCAAACCTCTGCCGAGCCGCGACCAACCTCTGCCGCCAAACTTCTGCCGAGCCTTTCTCAAGCGTCTGTCAAGCCGTGATCATTCTCTGTCGACCACTCAGACCAACTTCTGGCGACAACACAAGCTTTGGCTCAGCCTTCTGCGATCACTCTCTGTGGTTCAGTGTTTGAAAGCAAATGCCAAGAGACATCAATGGCTTATCTGAGGAAAATCATATTTCCTTGAACTGATATGTGCTTCTACACACAGTAGTGTAGAACCAGCACCTCATCAGAATTGTGCTTCTACATAACTCAGTGTAGGACCAGTACCTCAAATATGTTCAGTTCAGAGTTTTTACTGGTATTTCTAAACTCTGACCCCTGCATTTTTTTTAATTTGAATTATTAGTGCTTTTGGATATTCCTAACAAATGAGGAATCATCACAGATGATTACCAACACCTTTTTACAGGATATCTGATTTCAAAGTAAGCTTAAATGAGATTTAATGCTCAATTTGAGGGGGAGAATACCAATCTGACCATGTACATCCAAAGGTAAATTTCTAAATCTTTAGACTCATCATTTTTAAAGAAGACTAACTTTAAAATGATAAAACCTTTCTAAAATGGTCAAACCACTTCTAGATGCTAAATGCTTTTTCTGATATAGAAGTTGGATTTTAAATGCTTTTCTGAGACTAAAAATAGTCGGTGTGTGGAACAATACAATCTTTAGGACAACAATTTCATGGGATCAATGTGTGAGCTTTATAGTACTTCTATGGATCACTTAAACCCGTGTTTCCTACCTAAGAAGTAAACCTTGAGTGTTTGAGAGGTGAAGGGTCTACATCAAAGAGTGGGGGAGATAACTCATCTGAGTTTTTCTCATTGTGCTTAAGAGGTAAAAAATTGAAAAGAGAGTTTGGTTAGATGTGAGCTACATGATAAAAAGAAAGAGAGTGTGAGAACAGAGTCAAAAGAATTATACAACTCTGCACCAACCACTTTCTGAGTCGGGCAGCCACATTACTGATTGGTTCACATTCTTTGGTGACCATCATTGAAACAGGCAATTAGCCCATGCCAACTCTTGACTTAACCCCACTAGCTACTTATTTCCTTCTCAATAGGGAAATGCTTCACTTTTCCACGGGGAAGCAGCATATATGCTATCTAATCTTTATTTGGAAGGTTGGATATTGAAAAGAAGGAAATTTGCCCCACCTTCACACTTCACTCATGCACATTGAGTCTGTGGACACCTGTTATATCCAAACAGTTTACACACTTTTGAGCCTAATAGATAATATTCTATTTTTCTTCCACACAATATCACGAATCTTTGTGATTCCCCATGCATATCTATGTGATATTTCCAGAACAGTTTGAGAGGTTTAATTTTTATAATTTTACTTCTATGATAACTGGAAGTCCTATCAGAGCTTCATATTTGTCAACTCTGAACATAGGCCACACAATTATTTTAATTGTTGTGATAACAGTTGCTATGTGCTTTTGTGTTAGATGATTACCCCTGGTTACTTATTCTTTAATGCAGATTCTCATGAGCGGAATGTGTTCGCTACTCTTCATCTCCTAGCTGTTTATCTACCATCGGTTATTACTCAAACTGGTTATACAAGCTTCCGCACATCAAATCGTTCTCTGATTGTTTGAGTTTAATCTTTGGGAGACAACCGAGATAAAAAAAAGGGTAAAGCAACAGTAAAGGGGGAGTATGCAACGATCAAGGGGGAGTTAAAGAAGGAATTGAAGCAACTGACATTGTGGAAGATCAGGAAAAGAAGACTCTCACAAGACTTGAAGATTGACACTCCAACGCCTCTAAAGAAAGCAAGGGGAAGACTACAAGATGATGCTTTCTTTATAAAACATTAGGGGGAGATTGTTAGCTTTAATTAGCCCCTAATTTATATGAATGTTTTATAAAGAAATAGTGTCAAGGACTTATTTGTATTTGTTGAGTGTCAAGGGCTAAAAGTGTAAATAACCAATTGTTGTATTGGTTATAAAGTCTTGTCTTAGAGAATTTTAGGTTAAGCCTCCTAGTCTCATTTTACTTTCATACGTTTACTGAGAGAGAGAGAAAGCTTCAAGAGAGAGTTGTTCTTAATTCCTATATTGTAAACTCTTCTCTTTATTAGTCAATATAAAAGATTATTGCTATTATTATTGTTACTTGTTATATCTGGGATCCAACAAATACTGTATTATTCATCCTGAATATTGTATTATTCATCATGGATAGTGAATGAACGTTCACCTTTGTTATTCATACTGGATGTTGACACTTGGAGATGTGCATACATATTCATAAAGACAAAACCAAGTTTCGATTGTGAATCGGAAAACAAAAGAGAGTGCGTCATGTGTTCACACCTTCAGGGGTCATTCATATATAATTCATCATGAATAATGTATCATTCAGGATGAATAATACAACATTCAAGGTGAATAATACACGATTCATGTTTTATAATACATGAATCAGGAATTCGTGTATTATGCATCTTGAATGTTGTATTATTCATTTTGAATATTGTGTTATTCGTCATAAATAGTGAATGAACGTTCCTCTTTGTTATTCATACTGAATATGGACACCAGGAAATGTGCATACATATTCATACTGAATATAACACATACATAGCATTTCACGTAAAAACAGTTAAAATGAAGAAAAAAACTATATCGAGATGAATGTCATATCGAAGAGCACGAAATTCTCGTTTTTTTGATGTATTTTGTTTGATTAAAATATTAGTAATTTTTAAGATAATTTATTTTAAACTTTAAGGGGGTAAAAAAAATTTAATTAAAAAAGAAAATAAAAAGTCAAAGATGGTAGACGCTAATTTAAATTTCCAGATTTGTCCTTAATCACTTCTCAATTGGTTTCATTAAGTTTTAACCATGTTCACAATTGAAAATGAGTTTTCATTTGAACCCACCCCTATATATATATATATATATATATATATATATATAGGGGTGGGTTCAAATGAAAACTAATATATATATATATATATATATATATTAGTAATTTTTAAGATAATTTATTATAAACTTTAAGGGGGTAAAAAAATTTAATTAAAAAAGAAAATAAAAAGTCAAAGATGGTAGACGCTAATTTAAATTTCCAGATTTGTCCCTAATCACTTCTCAATTGGTTTCATTAAGTTTTAACCATTGATTAATTTTCCAAATCTTGATCAATGGTTGTAACTTGTCCTCATGTTCACAATTGAAAATGAGTTTTCATTTGAACCCACCTCTCTCTCTCTCTATATATATATGGGTGAGTTCATTTGTTAACCCTATATTTCATGCTAACTTTGTTAACCACAATCTTAGACATTGATGTTAAAACTGACGGATGGGATCAAAAGTAATCAGCACATTAATTATAAATTGTGTGTCATGTGTAATATTTAATGAAATGAACATCAATGTTATAGGGTATTTGTAGAAAGAGGTAAATATGTTCATTTAATGAAATGAACATCACCCTTTCTTAAACACCATTGATTTTCTACGTGAACTATAAACCCACGCATGAACACACATGAACTTTAAACTTATACGACCAGATTAGATGAAGATCTGATAAATTTTGTTCATAAATGTTCAAGTTTAAGTTCATAATCATGATGATCATATACACGCATACAATAGTCCTTTTAGTTAGCTTTCATGTAACAAATGAACTCACATGAACAATTTATCCACACATTAGCACACATGAACTATTAACCCATACGGCCAGATTACATGAAGATCTGATAAATTTGTTTACATGAACTATAAACCCACACATGAACACACATGAACTATAAACTCATACGACCATATTACATGAAGATCTGATATATTTGTTTTCATGATTTACATGAACCTAACTGTTAGTCCCATATGGCTATAACAAGTATTGTAGAAGGGGGGGGGGGGGGGGTTGAATACAATACTCAAAAATTTTACAATTTTAATTCTATTATTGAAAATCTTTCAAGAAGAATTACACACAGAAAACTTAAGATTGTTGCGGAAAAGAACAAATAAACTATTCTAACAATCTTGCACAAAGTGTACTAACAACAACAACTAAGAACACTTAGAACAAAGCTATCAAGTTTTTGGAGCTGTATGGAATTTTCTTGCACTGAGAGAGATATCCAGAAAGCGTGGTTTGCATGGAGGAGTCTTCTTCCTTTTATAGTGAAGGTAAGGTATTGAGCATTAAATGCTTAGTACGAATATCCTTCAGTTACTTGTAACATACCAAAGGACTTCTGAAAAGTACCAGTGGACTTCTAAAAAACTGATAAGTCACCATCACCTTTTTCTTGAAACAAGGAATAGAAGTCATGCTGAAAGGACATCTTCTAAAAAGATAATAAGACAAAAGGTTACTTTTGCCTGTAAGCAGATTTTGTCCCGAAGTAAATGATCTTCTTGATGAGTACTCCAAGACAATATCACCGAAGGAATTCCACCGATAATATTGTCAAGATTTTAAGAACCATCTGTAAGGAAAACCATTTTCACAAAGATCCCACCGATTTAAGTATCTCATCGGTGGGATGATGTCTACCGATTCCTGAGGATGACTTCGGTGGAAAGACTTGCATCGATTTTTGATGCTATCATCGGTGGTGAGAATGTCCACCAAGTTGCGAGGGCAAATTCGGTGGAACGATGTCCACCGATTTTTGATGTCTTCATCGGTGGAGAGGAGGTCCACCGAATTGTGAGGACAAATTCGGTGGACAATGACTTGTTGTGTTTGTTGAGAAGAGTCTTATATTTTCCACAAGTAGAGAGTCTTCAAGCTTGGTTTCGGTTGATCTTCGACTTCACCGAACAATTGCTATTTTGTACAAGTCATCAAAGAACCAAACTAAAATATTCTAAGTAGGATTTTTAGGGAAAACATCGGTGAGTCAATTTCAAATCTTTGGTGACCCAACAATCTCCCCCTATTTGAATTTGAGCTCCTTTCTTAGAATATTTAGGAGTATTGAAAAAATAAAGTGCATTTTGACCCTTTTTACTCTTTTTGGGTTCTTTTCACATAGACCATTTTTTTTGATCTTTTTCTTTTGTATGAGTATGTATACTATGTACAGTATTTATAAATAAATGAAAGTAAAGTTATGTACCGAAAGTAAATTCAAATAGAAGGGTACTTGTATTAAGATAAGTTTTCTCGTACATTTATCAAAATGAGAAACAACCTTTTACAAGTACCATTGAGAGTGAGAGCCTATTTCTTAGTGGTTTGTCTGCGCTTGATTTCTTCCAACACATTTCGGAAGAAAGGTTGAGCTTCGGGGATGTTTGGAAATAGGTTGGAGATGCCTTGAAGAAACAGAGTGTCGGCTATGGCAATTTGTGCAAATCTGAAGAAAGCACGACGACCGTAACCATCATTGAAGAACAGCCCGGGAATCGGAGAGAGGCTCAAAGTCGTAGTAGGATATGGAACCGAAATAGGGAGGGAAAGATTTAAGTTGCTCACATTTGGAATCTTCACTTCCGTTGCCATTTCTTTGAACACCTTGTCGGGAGGATTCTTGACTTTGGGGAGACGGATTTCTTCTTTCATCGATTGAAGTTTCGCCCTTTCATCAGAGGAAAGGATGATGTTGTGTTTTCTTTTAATCTCCTTCATCCTTTCCATCAATCCTTCAATGCATTTGATAAAAGTGTCTTTCTTCGGGTTTGCACTTTTGACTAGATGCTGAGAGATCTCATACCATTCGGTGAGGCCGAGATTTTTGAGATGAACATCTGTTAAACTTTTCAGCGAACCATCATCTCTGTTGATGATTAGCCTGATATCCTTCAGGTTGACTTTGGAAGTAGCAATTTTAACATTTGAGATTTGGGCTCTTGATAACGCCACTTTTTGGCGTTATTTTCAGTTCTCAAACCAATGAGATTGGCTTGTATTCAAGTAAAAAGGCGTGTATTTTACGATTTATCTAGTGATTTATACAGGTTATCTAAAAGGCGGCATTCCTCGGGAAAAGAAGCTAAAAAGAGCCCAAAACGAGTCCAAACGAAGCCTAACGGAAGCCCAAAAGTCAAGCCCAAGACCCGCAACCGAACCAGGACCCGATCCGCGAACCAGAAATCGACCCATGCAGCCAAAAAGACACGCGCGACTTACCACGCGACTTGCAAGTCGCGTGGCAAACCGCGTAAGCCACTGTTTGTCGAAAATCAGCTTTATTAATCGGGTTTTAGGTCATTATTCGAGGCATTCGATACGCAACTTTCACACGACGTCCAGGGGCGATTTTGGGGCGATTCCTGGAGACTTTTCGGAGCTTTCGGAGTCACGATCGAGAGCCGATCAAGGAGACGTTCAACACGCGAAGTAGAGACGAGCACGAGAGAAGGGGGTTCATCATCTTACTGTTTACGATTGCATCTTTTACGTTAATCATGTTTACATGCACTTCCATTATCTTTTCTTTTGTGTTTGAATCCACCACCGACATGAACTAACCGGTTCGTGTTGGGGGTTGGAATGAATTCGGTTTATTAAGCATGTAAACAATTGACTTGATATTTTATCAGTTTTCCGTTATTAATGAAGCATGTGATTTTGTGTTTAATGCCTTTGAGAGTCTAGCTAGCTTTCAATTGATTTATTATTTTCAGTTGAGTTCGAGAGAATTAACTGTTAAAAAGAACTAGGAATTGCATGCCTAAGACGATAAATCGGTGATAGAGATATATCGAATAAGTCTTAGTCCCAATTGAACCGTTAGGTTGAAATTGAGAGATGAAATCTAGCCGTTTAATATAAATCTGGTGCTTAATGTGTTTTGGAATCCATAAGTTGAGGTCGAGAGATTTAACTTGTCCTTTTCAAAATAAAATCCGTTGTTGCTTGAAAGAGAACAACGGTGGTCTTACAAGATTTGGGAATCATTAAAGGGATAAATTGGTAATTGTTTTGAGTTAAGCGTTTGCATGTGGAAAACCTTAGGATTTCTAACCCCCAACTTTCTCTCTATCGAAGTTTCCTAAGTCGTTATTTGTTTCGTTTGTGTTTTAGTTGTAATTTACTTTCTGCAATTAAGTAGTTTAACAATAACCAACCATCTCTCAATTCAACAGCTCAGTTAATAGCGATTGTAGTAATTGTGATACTTAGTTCCTAGTTCCCGTGGATTCGATACTCGTACTTACCATACGTTATTACTTGATTCGACACCGTACACTTGCGGTTAGATTTAGGGGGGGTGAGACCCGCCTATCAAGTTTTTGGCGCCGTTGCCGGGGAACTAGTTGTAACTGATAGCACTACCATCTATAGGCGCTATTAGATTGAGCATTTTTATTTTTGTTTTATTCCATCACTTTTAATTTCTGGATTGTTAATTCTGTTTACTCTCTTTTTCAGGTACTAATTGGTTTATGCCAAGGAGCAACCGAGGGAAGAAAATCGAACCACTCGATCCAGAAATCGAAAGAACCGTCCGCCGAATACGCAAGGAATCCAAAGCCCAAAGGAAATTAGAGATGGGTGACGAGAGACCTCGCAATAACCCACCACCACCTCCGGAGAGGGTACCTATGCGGTCATTTGCCAATCCAAATGTGGCAGCCGCACATATAGGGATCCAACCACCCACCACTGCGGCCAATTACTTCGAGATCAAGCCGAGTACCATCGTCATAGTACAACAGAATCAATTTGGGGGAGCACCGACTGAAGATCCACACGCACACCTACGAGCATTTGAACGAATCTGTAATACGTTCAAGATCAACGGGATGGAGGATAACGCGATCAAGCAAAGACTCTTCAGTTTTTCCCTAAAGGGTAGAGCTGAAATTTGGATAGAGGGCTTACCATCGGATATTATCACCACATGGGCAGACCTGAAAGTTGCATTCCTCCAGAAATTCTTCCCACCGGGAAGAACCGCTCAGCTGATGGCCGACATTACACACTTCGTGCAATGGGACCAAGAGACACTCTACGTGGCATGGGAGCGATACAAGGATATGTTGAAGAAATGTCCTAACCACGGGTTGCACGGATGGGTCATAATCCAAACGTTCTTTGGAGGCCTTCACCCGCAATTCAAGAATGACATCACTGCTGCAGCGGGTGGGGCGCTCATGAACAAGACGTATGAGGAAGCAGTCGAGTTGATCGAGAACCTAGCTGAGCATAGCTATTCCACACCACGATCTTCCGTTGCACGAGTCGCTAGTGTTCAAGAGACGGACGAGCTTAAAGAGATAAAGGCTCAATTAGCCATGATCACGAACCATCTGAAGGGAGGCAATTCACAAGAACCTGAACAAGTTCAATATATGCAAAACCGGAACCAACCGAGGAACGATATTTTCTCGAACACCTATAATGAAGGGTGGAAAAAGCACCCTAATCTTTCATGGGGTCAACCTCAACAACAACCAGGTAATTCGTCTAACTCTTGTAATTCTTTTCATACTAACAATGCTTACCGTCCTCCAGGTTTCAACCAAAGGAACGAAGGACCATCCGGAGAGAAGAAGTCGGGACTTGAGGACATGATGATGAAGTTCATGACGAAGATGGAAAGCACGGTTGAGGGATTAGCGAGCACGGTGAGTACAGTCAAAGCTGCAACCGATCAGAATACGGCTTCAATTAAGATTCTCGAGAGGCAAGTGGGGCAGATTAGTGAAGCTCTACAAAACCGACCTCCCGGAACCTTTCCCAGTCAAACCGAAAGGACTAACCGGGAAACATGCAATGCCATTTATCTGAGAAATGGCAAGGAGCTGAATGGAGAGCCATTACGAGAGTCGTCATCAAGGGAGACCGGTCCGAAAGAGAAAGAGATCGAGAGCATTAAAGTGACTGAACTAGAAGCTGATAAAGAGTGTGCAATCAAAGAGAACTCGGAGGGTGAAGAGAGCAAGCAGTGTGAAGAGAACAAGCTAAAGAAACCACCGGTCAAGCCGGAAATTCCGAGAGTGCCATATCTGAAAAGACTGAAAGAGCATAAGGATGATGTTAATTTCTCTAAGTTTATTGATGTATTTAAAAAGTTAACCATTAATATCCCTTTTGCAGATGCATTGGCGCAAATGCCCTCTTACATGAAATTCATGAAAGAGATCTTATCCAAAAAGAGGGCGATCGATCACCAGGCCACCGTTGCACTCACTGAAGAGTGCAACGCGATTTTTCAGAATAAGCTTCCCCCGAAGCTTAAAGATCCAGGGAGTTTCTCTATCCCTATTCAGATTGGGGAGTATCGTTTTAATAAAGTTTTATGTGATTTAGGGGCAAGTATTAATCTGATGCCTCTTTCTGTTTTTAGGAAACTCGGACTGGGTGAAGTGCAGCCAACGTACTTGACGCTAAAGCTCGCCGATCGATCAATCAGATACCCGTACGGAGTCGTAGAAGACGTGCTCATCAAGGTCGGTAAGTTCTATTTCCCCGTCAACTTCGTGGTCATTGACATAGACGAAGATGAAGAGGTCCCGTTAATTCTGGGAAGATCATTCCTAGCCACGAGTCGAGCATTAATTGATGTGGAGGAAGGAGAGGTGACCTTCAGAGTTGGCGACGAGAGAGTGATATTCAAGATGTTCGAGAAAGTGGAAGGTCGAAGCAAAGAGGAACTCGGAGCTGATAAAGGAAGACCAAAGGAGGAACAATCCGCGGGGAATCGCAAGTGTGGGCGATTCGAGTCAGCGGATACGGAGCCAAGTTGAAAACCGCACAGTCGTGCCACGACTTTAAATACGGCGCTGGGTGGGAGGCAACCCACCAAGGTTTGTTTTCTTTATTAATTTTTATTTTGAGTGTGTTTTTATTTCCGAAAAAAAACCATAAAAATCGAAAAATCGAAAAAATCAAAAATAGCTGGAACAGAGACATACGCGACTTGCCACGCGGTTTGCATACCGCGCAGCAAGCCGCGGGGCACCCTGTTGGTTTTCTGAAACAGGGACATACGCGGGTTATCCCGCGACTTACATCCCGCGGCCAAAACCGCGGGAGTCCCCTGTTGTGTCTCGTTCGTTGTTCGTGCAATCTTTGTTCCTTTCTTGCTTTGTGTGTTTCCTTTTCTTGTTTTTTTGCCTTTTGTCTTTTGCTTTGAGTGTTTTGGTTTTGCATGCTCTCTCCGTCTCCTCTAAGTGCTTAAATCTTTTGAGAAGAATCTCCTCCGGCTGGACAAAACAGGTATGTTATAAATCTTTCTGCTAAACGAGTGGTGTACGATGTTCTATTCTATTCTTAGTTACACGAGATGCAACAAACCTAAGTTTCACTTAGGTTTGGGGTGCCTCATCTTTCACATCTACACACTCAATTCTTTAGACCATGTGCAAACCTCGGTTTTACCGAGGTTTGGGGTTGGCTTTCATTTGGCAAACCTAGGCCACGGCCTAGGTTTGGGGTGCCCATTTTAGAAATTTTGGGTTTTCTTTTGCATGTTTTGTAATGCCTTGCCCGTCCTTTTGATAACTGTAATAACTGCGCAATGATTCGAGTCGCATCGCCTACGACTTTACTTGCACATTGGGGACAATGTGTGGGTAAGGTTTGGGGTTGCCCAATCGGGCCCAAGTTATGCACGTAGATTTCCTGCACCTCTGAGTGTCTAGATCATAGTAGCTAATTTTTTTGTTTTGAATGATTGAGACCAACCATTGTGGGAAGAATCTTGTGATAGTGACGTGACCGTTAGGGAAAGACCGGGAAAGGACATGACTAGGGACATTAGTGGAGACCACCCGATAGTGAGTTTTGAGCCTAAAAGACGTTTTTCATTTCGAGGGATTCATACACCTAATTCTTATACACTTTTTCGAATTCCTTGTCGTGAATGTAGAATGATCTCGCTACATTATTGCATTGAGTAGCAAAGAAGAACCTTGGGATATTGGGTAAGGGTATAGTAGACCATATCATGTGGACCTTAAGATATGATTCCATGCATTATGTGTTTTGTTTTTAACCATTTTAGCTATCGTTCCCTTTCACCCTTTTGTGTGTATCCATAGCCCTTTCTGCAGCCAAACACGCACCTTATTCGTTTCTAAACCCACCAGTACACCTTTAGCCATAAGCCTTAGCCAACCCTTATCCGAAAGTGTGTCAATTAGAGGCGGTAATGAACTACGAGAGATAGAGCAGAAGAGAAGAGAACATGCCAGTCATGAGAATAAAATGGGTCAATGTAACCCGAGAAATAGAAAATATAGAAAAGAGGGCCAATGATGCCCCAAACAAATAAAGAGGACCAATGAAGTCCCAACTGAAAAAAAATAAAAAAAATAAAAAAAATAAAGTTAGTCAAATAGTATTTATAGCAGCTGAATAAGAGAGTCAAAGCGACTCCTATAGTGACAAAGAGGGCCAAATGATAGAGGCTGAAGTAGAGAAGTTCAGAACTGCCAATGATTGACACGCCAAGGATTTTTGATCCTCTTACCCTTCGTTTCATAGCCTTAACCCTAGCCCCATTACAACCCTTGTAAAGACCTGGATGATCTTTTGGAAGATGTGATTACGGTATACGACCACCCTCATCAATATTCCCTGTCTTGCTACTTGACTCCTTCTGAGATCAAATTTTTGGACAATTGTGCGTATTTCCTTAGAGTTGTCATGTAATAATTTGAGTATTCTTGTACATAACCTCCTTAAACATGACAACACGAGCGATAACCTAGGTTCGAGTGCAAAGAGAGTATCCCGTGAGGTAGGGTCGAGGCGAAATGTTTTCCCTAGTATGTTGGGACCTAGTCTAACCCTAATGTGATCGGAACTGTCACGAGTTCAACTCACAATGGAAAGTCATAGATCAAACTAAATAGAGATGAGGCGAGAGTGAGATAGATATTCACGGGTATGGGAAATCACCGATGCATCACTTGGTACTGATTGGGAATTGTGCAGTCATTATTATTTCACTGTGTGCTTTTATTCTATTTTTATCGCTAATTTGCTTGGGGACAAGCAACGCTCGGTTTGGGGTTGTTGATAACGCCACTTTTTGGCGTTATTTTCAATTCTCAAACCAATGAGATTGGCTTGTATTCAAGTAAAAAGGCATGTATTTTACGGTTTATCTAGTGATTTATACATGTTATCTAAAATGCGGCATTCCTCGGGAAAAGAAGCTAAAAAGAGCCCAAAACGAGTCCAAACGAAGCCTAACGGAAGCCCAAAAGTCAAGCCCAAGACCCGCAACCGAACCAGGACCCGATCCGCGAATCAGAAATCGACCCATGCAGCCAAAAAGACACGCGCGACTTACCACGCGACTTGCAAGTCGCGTGGCAAACCGCGTAAGCCACTGTTTGTCGAAAATCAGCTTTATTAATCGAGTTTTAGGTCATTATTCGAGGCATTCGATACGCAACTTTCACACGACGGCCAGGGGCGATTTTGGGGCGATTCCTGGAGACTTTTCGGAGCTTTCGGAGTCACGATCGAGAGCCGATCAAGGAGACGTTCAACACGCGAAGTAGAGACGAGCACGAGAGAAGGGAGTTCATCATCTTACTGTTTACGATTGCATCTTTTACGTTAATCATGTTTACATGCACTTCCATTATCTTTTCTTTTGTGTTTGAATCCACCACCGACATGAACTAACCGGTTCGTGTTGGGGGTTGGAATGAATTCGGTTTATTAAGCATGTAAACAATTGACTTGATATTTTATCAGTTTTCCGTTATTAATGAAGCATGTGATTTTGTGTTTAATGCCTTTGAGAGTCTAGCTAGCTTTCAATTGATTTATTATTTTCAGTTGAGTTCGAGAGAATTAACTGTTAAAAAGAACTAGGAATTGCATGCCTAAGACGATAAATCGGTGATAGAGATATATCGAATAAGTCTTAGTCCCAATTGAACCGTTAGGTTGAAATTGAGAGATGAAATCTAGCCATTTAATATAAATCTGGTGCTTAATGTGTTTTGGAATCCATAAGTTGAGGTCGAGAGATTTAACTTGTCCTTTTCAAAATAAAATCCGTTGTTGCTTGAAAGAGAACAACGGTGGTCTTACAAGATTTGGGAATCATTAAAGGGATAAATTGGTAATTGTTTTGAGTTAAGCGTTTGCATGTGGAAAACCTTAGGATTTCTAACCCCCAACTTTCTCTCTATCGAAGTTTCCTAAGTCGTTATTTGTTTCGTTTGTGTTTGAGTTGTAATTTACTTTTTGCAATTAAGTAGTTTAACAATAACCAACCATCTCTCAATTCGACAGCTCAGTTAATAGCGATTGTAGTAATTGTGATACTTAGTTCCTAGTTCCCGTGGATTCGATACTCGTACTTACCGTACGTTATTACTTGATTCGACACCGTACACTTGCGGTTAGATTTAGGGGGGTTGAGACCCGCCTATCAGCTCTGCTACTTCGGTGGTGCATGGTCTTCTTATACCAACTTATTTCGTCATTCTTTTCTTCTTCAATGGCACTCAATACTGATTTCTGGATTTCGATGACATCGGTGGATTTTGCTTTTGCGGCTTCTTCTCCGGCAGCTTTCAGAGAGAGGGCTTTAGATTTATCTAAAGCAATTTGAGCAAGTTTAGCTTCCTCAATTTCCTGAGGAGAAAGGCCGAGATCGGTGATGGTTGCTTGGGATGGAGGTTTGAGTTTAAGAGTTTCAGCACCTTCAGGTCGGGCCCCATACTTAGCCAAATCCTTCTTCTTCTTTTCTTCTTTTGCCAATTCTTCGGCCGAAATGACTTCCTTGCCTTTGAGTTTGGGAGCTTTGCTAGATTTCTCCCCCTCAGTTGATGCATTAGGTTCCACGGCCGATGGAGACTGGATCGGTGTAGAGATTGATTCGGTGGAACCTGTATGTTTCGGTGGTGAGGAGGTTTTCGGTGGAGGCTTGTTGCTGATAGATTTCTTGAGGGAGGGTAGTTTTGGTGGAGCAACGGTTTTCTCCCCCTCAGCAGCAGTCGGAACCTTAAAACCCAACTGTGTAAAAACACTGTCAAACTTTGAGTGAAGAAAAGCCATGCTTGTAGTGGTGGCGTCGGGGATTAGAGAAAAATCACCCAAGTCCATTTCCCATTCAGATTTCGTCGGCATGTTTTCGGTGGTAGAAGCAGTGGATAAGGAGTCCACTTTCGAAGACAGGGAAACAAGGGCATTATTTAAGGGCCGAAGCGCATCGGCAAGGGCAGCAACAAGTAATTGTGGCAACTGAGACTCTAGCACCGAGATTCTAGAGTTGGCCTGAGAAATTAAGGAAATGGTGGATTGTAGAAAAGCAGATTGTCGACCAATGCTTGTAGAGGAGTGACCACCGATTTCTGGGAAAGAGTATTGTAGGCGTAGTGGATCTATTACCGTGGTGAGAGTGGGAAGGTAAGTTGACAACTCATCGGAATAGAGAATTCTTGGTGGAGGAGAATCATTTCTATTTGGTGTTGGCGATCGTTGTGGGGTAGGCGATCGGTGTGGAGTAGGAGACCGCCGGGGAGATACTTGAGCTTTCGGGGAGGGAGGCTCAGTGGGATTTTCCTCGGTGGACGGGATGGTTCGGGGAGAACCAGGGTCCTCCAAAAGAAAATCAAAGAAATCACTTGGGGGGGGGGGGATTTAATGGGGGGGGGGGACCCTGATTGGGTGGTGCATCTTCTTCAATCATAAACTGATTGGGTGAAAGGCCGTGTAGTGACAAATCAACTCCTTCGGGGGGAGAGACCCCGAAGTCATCTATTTTACCCGAAGAGGTGGGTGAAGAGGCAAAAGATGGGAGCTCCATTTCTACAACTGTGGTCTTTTGAGAGACCGCAGAGGAGTCGGTTGTGGGTTTAACAAAGTCCCGAGGATGGGATTGTTCGGCCAAAGGTACCCGAGATCTTTTTAGAGAAGACCTCGGGGGGGGATGAAGAGTGCCTCCGCTTAGAAGGTTTGCGGACCGGGGAAGCCACCGATGGTTTTATCGGTGACGTAGTCCTAAAATCGGTGGCGGAGGTGTCGGGGGCCCTTGATTTTTTCTTTAGTGCGCCCCCTGACTTAACTCGGGATTTGGGAGAAGGGGCCACTACAGTTGGAGTGATCTCAGAAATTTCCGGGTGTTTAAATCCGGGAATTTCCGTATCACCCCAATGTAGATCGGGAGAGTGAGCGAGTGAAATCATACCTTGTCGTAGAGGGCGATCGGTGGCGAGAGGTCCGACATTTAAAGTTTTGAGACCAACGACTGGGGAAGACCAATCATAAGTGAATCGGGGCGATTGAGATTTTCGATCGATCTCCAACGCCTTGTTAAGTTTGTGCTGAATGATCATCGAGATGAAACGCGGATAGGCAACATGGCATTTCTTGGGGTGCTTAATCACTTCGGTGAGTTCAGTAAAGAAGTATTATGCAAAGTCGACTTGTCTTTGAAAGATGAGGGCATGGGCGAGCTTTGTGATGTATGACGGGGATTGATCGTGCCCACTGGTTTTACGAGAGAGGCAGTGAATGACATGGGCAAAGAAGAAATTCCACACTCCTCCCATTTTGTTGCGAAGGAGAGTACCGGGACCTTTGGAGCTTTTGGATGAATCGTCAAGAACGTAACCAATCGTTTGAACAACATATTCATGTATGTTATCCACATATAAGTCATCATATTGAGAAAAGGCTTGGATCTTGAGATCTAGGCGAACATCATCGACCCCAAAAGTAAGGTCATGATCACCTTCGTCGCCAGTGAGAATGGAGGCATGTATAGCTTCGTTTGACGGGTCGTAAACACAAGTTAACCAAAACTTCCCAATGAGCATTTTGCTCATCTTTGGGTTGTATGTAAAAGCATGGAGGAGAGGGGATCGAGTGAGAAACTTAGTTACCGTAGAGAACTCGGGATGAGATGGATCAGATTCGAAACGAGCAACGTGATTGCACAAGTTGAACTTGAGATCTTCAAATCGTGTGGGCACTGTAGTTTTTGAAGACGCCATCGTGAGTGATTGATGAGTTTTTGAGAGAAAAGAAATGGAGAGGTTTAGAGTAGTTGCAGGTTTGTGAAAAGAAAATGAAAGATGAGGAAGATGGGTATTTATAGAGTTGAAAGAGAGAGGTTTAGGGTTTCAAAAAGGAGAGGGAACGGTTAAAAGAAAAATAAAGTATTATAAAAAAATAATGATGAGGTTTTGGGATGTGTGGTTGAATACGGATTGGAATGGGAAAAGTCACATCATCCTGACACTGTAGGGGTTTTTTTAGGCGCATGGGTGGCATAGATAATCGCACTGGTTAAGCATAAAGGAAATCGGTATGATTTCGGTGGAATCTGTACCGATGTGCCACCGATAAGAGAGAATTGGTGGAAGCAACGAGATTTGTGGTGTTAGTGTGAAGATTATAGAGGATGATTCCACTGAAATGTTGTTTCGGTGGAAGGGAAAGAAAGTGCGTTGGTGGATATAATGTGAAAGCTTTCGGTGGTGGGATGAGAACCCCGAAAAAGAATGGAGCATCGGGGTAGAGAAATTTCGGTACAAAATGCAACCAATATTTCGGTAGGAATGAAATCGGTGTAAAATTAAAAAGAAGTTTGTCCACCGATGAGAGATCGGTGAAGATTTGGGTGAGAATAAAAGATTGTCCACCGATGTGAGATCGGTGGAGAGTAAAACACTCATTTAGTCTTGTAGGTTGCACATTCCAAGTTCACTTATTAGAAAGTTGAACCTGGCTGCATCAAGGGGTTTTGTGAATAAATCAGCAAGTTGCAAATCGGTGGGAATGAAATGCAACTCAATGTCACCTTTGGAAATGTGGTCCCTGATGAAGTGATACCTGATGTCTATGTGTTTAGATCTGGAGTGAAGAACAGGGTTGTTTGCAATAGCTATTGCACTGGAATTGTCACACAGAATGGGAACTTTTGAAAAGAATTGATTGTAGTCACTTAGTTGATTTTTTATCCACATGATCTGGGCACTGCAACTTCCAGCAGCAATATATTCAGCCTCAGCAGTTGATGTTGAGACTGAATTCTGTTTCTTGCTGGACCAGCTTACTAATTTTCCACCAAGAAGTTGGCAGCTACCTGTGGTACTTTTTCTATCAATCTGAGAACCTGCAAAATCTGAATCTGAGTACCCAATTAGTTCAAAACCGGAGTCTTTGGGATACCAAAGACCCAGGTGCAAAGTACCCTTGAGATACCGAAAAATCCGTTTTACAGCCTTCAAATGAGAGACTTTTGGATTGGCTTGATAACGGGCACATAGACAAGTAGCAAACATAATATCCGGTCTGCTAGCAGTTAAGTAAAGAAGAGAACCAATCATTCCACGAAAAAGAGTTACATCCACGGATTCACCTTTAAGATCAGCATTGAGTTTCAAAGGTGGTGCCATGGGAGTTTTCATAGGAGAGCTGTCCAGAAAATTAAATTTCTTCAGAAGGTCACGAATGTATTTACTTTGGTTTATAAAAATTCCTTCTGAAGATTGTTTGACCTGAAGTCCCAAAAAGAATGTGAGCTCTCCCATCATGCTCATCTCATATTCACTCATCATGAGAGAAGCAAACTCATCACATAGAGATTCGTCAGTGGCACCAAAGATGATGTCATCAACATAGATTTGGACAAGAATAATATTACATGAGGTTTCCTTGATGAAGAGAGTGTTGTCAATTTTACCTCTGGAATATCCATTCTTTAGAAGAAAGTTGGCAAGAGTGTCATACCAAGCACGTGGAGCTTGCTTGAGACCATAAAGAGCTTTGTCAAGTCTGTACACATAGTCTGGATGAGTTGGGTCTTCAAAGCCAGGAGGTTGTTTCACATAGACTTCTTCTGCAAGTTCCCCATTGAGGAAGGCACTTTTGACATCCATTTGAAAGACTCTGAAATTTCGGTAGGCAGCATGAGCTAGAAAGATTCTTATTGCTTCAAGTCTTGCAACAGGGGCAAACGTTTCATCATAATCAATGCCTTCTTCCTGTCTGTATCCTTGAGCAACCAGTCTTGCCTTGTTTCTGATAACTGTACCGTCTTCATCCATTTTGTTTCTGAAGATCCATTTGGTTCCAATGATTGTCTTCTTTCGGGGTCTGGGAACCAATCTCCAAACTTTGTTTCTCTCAAATTGAGAAAGCTCTTCTTGCATGGCAGTGATCCAACAGGGATCTGAGAGAGCTTCACCAATCTTTTTGGGTTCAATAAGAGAGAGAAAATTTACATAGAGACAAATATTTCCAACTCCTCTACGTGTTTGGATAACTGCTTGTTGATCACCGATGATTTGATATATGGGGTGATCCTTGGTCCATTTTGTGGCTGGGGGCAAAGGTGATGGATTATTTTGAGTGAGATGAATCGAAGTAGTGAGATCAGTGGTTCAGTGGAGGGATGGATTTTCGGTGGTAGGGGTAGGATCGGTAGAGGGATGTGTGATGGTTGAAGAAGGAATTTCGGTGGGAGAGTGCATTTCGGTGGGATGGTCAAATTCAGTGGGAGTTATGAATGGTGACCCAGCCTGGTTACTTGATGGGGAAGGATTTGAGGGAATGGAAGATGTATTGGTGGAGTTGACTATGGGAACATCACCTATGCATGAGGAGATCCATCTGTGCAATTCGTCATCATCATTTGAAAGAGATGATGATCTTAGATCATCAAATTTGACATGAATGGACTCATCAATGCATTTTCTCCTGCGATTGTACACACGATATGCTTTGGAGGATAGAGAGTATCCAACAAAGATTCCTTCATCAGCTTTGGGATCAAACTTCCCAAGACTGTCACGATTATTTAGAATAAAGCACACACAGCCAAAGACATGAAGAAAACCAATATTTGGTTTTCTGCCATGGAAAACTTCATAGGGGGTTTTATCATGTCTTTTGGATATCACCGACCTATTTTGGGTAAAGCAGGCAGTATTAACAGCTTCAGCCCAAAAATACGTAGGAAGGTTTGATTCACTTAGCATGGATCTAGCAGCCTCACACAGAGTTCTGTTTTTCCTTTCCACCACTCCATTTTGCTGAGGAGTCCGGACTGCAGAGAAGTTTTGGGAAATTCCTTTCTCAGTGAAGAAGTCTTCAAGAATACTGTTTCTGAATTCAGTGCCATTATCACTTCTTACGGAACGAACAAGTTGACCATTCAGAACTTCATTTTTCTTGACAAAGTTGATGATTTCTTCAGTTGCATCACTTTTATACCTGAGAAAAGAGACCCAAGTATATCTAGTAAATTCATCAAGAATAACAAGAATGTACCTTTTGCCACCAAGACTAGGAGTGCTGACTGGTCCACATAGATCCATGTGCAGCATCTGAAGAGGAAGAGTAACGGAAGAGCATTGCTTGGTCTTGAAAGAAGTTTTGGTAAGCTTCCCTTTTTCACAAGCATCACATAGCTTCTCCTTGACAAAATTCAACTTTGGCATACCCGTCACCAGCTCTTTGTTGGAGATTTTATGAAGGGTTTTGAAATTTAGATGAGAGAGGCGTTTATGCCACAACCAGTTCCTTTTGGATGTGTCATCTGACACAAAGCAAACATTGGATGAATTGTTTCTTAGTCCCATATCAATGACATAAATATTTTCCATCCTTTTTCCAGATAACACCACTTTGAAGTTTTGTCCACAACAGTACAGATACAAAGTTCAAAGATAACTTTATATCCAAGATCACATAGTTGGCTAATGCTTAGAAGATTATGCATGAGGCCTTCAACAAATGCCACTTTATTGAATGTGACAGATCCATTAGTGAGAGTTCCATAACCTTTGGTGTAGCCTTTAGCATTATCTCCAAAAGTTACAGATGGACCTTTTCCAGACACATAGTTAACTAGTAGAGATTTATTTCCTGTCATGTGACGTGAGCACCCACTATCCAGATACCATATTTGATGGTGCTCAAAAACCTGCATGCACAAACAGATTAGTTCTTTGGTACCCATTTAGAGATGGGTCCTTTTGGGTTAGAAGAGGATGAGTCCTTAAGTTTGGTTCTGTCCATTCCTTCTTTTGGACAATCTTTGGCAAGATGAAAAGTGTCCCCACAGTTATAGCATTTTCTGTAGATGAAAGTCTTTTTTGGTTCTTGAACCTTTTCTTTTCCTTTTCCTAAGGCATTTAGCTGAATGGATCTAGGGCAAAAGGTCTTTTTAGGTTTTAGCAGTATTTCCTTTTCTTTTCCCTTTTCTAAGACATTAATTTGAATTGCTTTAGGACCAAAAGATGAGATGTGAGGAGGAAAACTTAAAATTCCATTTCCAGAGGTGATAGCAAATTTGGAAATACTTTTAGAAGTATTTTTGAAATGGTCTTTTCCAGGATCTAAGGACTTTCTGAAAGAAGAGACATCGGTGTCATGAACTCTTTTGAGAAACTTGGTCTTTGAAGAGTTGGAGGAAGAAGCTTCATCAATAGTTAACACCTTTAGAAGATCATGGATGGGTTTTGAAAAATCATTGGAATCTTGTTTCTCAGTGGACTGATTTGAAGAAGATTCTTTTGCTTTTATGAACATTCCATATTTTAAAGCTTCACCTAGATCAAGAGAGTTTAAAGAGACAGAGTCACAAGAGCTAGACTCTAAAGCATCATCCCATACATTTTAGAGAGGAGTGAGTGCATGAGATGAAGTTTTGGGAGAGTCTTTTCCAAATCCTAGCCCATATTTGCTATTGCCACCGATTTGGTCCTGAAAAAGTTACTCAAGATTTTTTGAAGAAGTTGTCCACTTTCTGACAACCTCTTGTTCTCTTTTTAGTTTCTTGAAAAGTTTATTTTTCTCTTTGGAAATCATGTGATTTATGGTTTTCAGATCCTCAAGCTCAACTTTGATTTCCTCAAACTTTTCAAGTTTAGACATGCAGATTTCAAGTTGAGAAGTGAGATTTTTAACCTGAACATATTTCCTTTTCTTACCATCCTTAACAGAGTGAATGTCTTTAGTTAAAGATTCATAAGCATCTATCTTTTCCCTATCTGTCATATCATTAAAGGGATGTACCTGAGCATATGATGTCGAGCACCCAGACGACACAAGAGCCATTAGAGAGGTAGCTTTTTCTGAATCTTCCACATCTTCTGAGATGGCCATAAAGCATTTGTTGGGAGAGTTGTTGTCACTGTCAGAGGTCTCTTCTTCCCAATCATGAATTTTGGCCATGAGACCCTTTCCTTTTCTAAGGAGACCCTCATTTCTCTCTTTTTCTTTCTTGTACTTGGCTTTGTATTTCTCAGCCCTTTCTTGATGATCTTTGGTTGAATACTGAGTTTCTTTCTTGGCAAGGTTTGATTTGAAAGAGTTATTTTTGGTTTTTTCATAATTTGAGGAAAACTTGTTTGAAGATGAATTTCTAGAGTTTATCACACGCTTACTTCTGCACTCAGCTGCAAAGTGACCTTTCTTTCCACAATTAAAACATTCCTCATTTGTCTTGTCAGTTGAGGAAGCTTTTGTAGAAGAGAAGGGTTTTCTGAAAGATTTGGATTTGTTCGAAAAACGAGATCTGTTTTTAAAACCAGCTAACATAGCAATTTCATCAAACAACTGCTTAACCGAGATTTCTTCACCTTCATCATCGGCATCACTTAGATATGCCTCCGATTGGTGAGAAGAGTTGCTTTGGGTTTCATTGTCAGAATCTGATGAAGGATAGGTGATTCTTGGAACATTTTGAGATTTTCTGGAGTTTTCACTGACAAGAGCAATAGAGGTGCCCTTTATTTCTTTGATGAAAGATTTCCTTTGTAACTTGGTTTGTTCAAAGTTGAAGAGAGTTCCATATAAGACAGTTAGAGGCATGTACTCAAGGTCCTTGGAAGTTTTGATACAAGTGCATATGTTCTCCCAGAAATCAGGGAGACAATCCATGAACTTGTTTAGAACTTCCTCGTTATCATAGATTCTGCCTAATAACTTCATATCATTTAGAAGAGAGTTAAAACGATTATAGTAGCTAGGAAGAGATTCACCTTTTTCATGAGTGAAGAGTTCATATTTTCTTATGAGAGAAATCTTTTTGCATTTCTTAACTTCCTCTGTACCTTCGTACAGAACACATAGTGTGGTCCACATCTCTTTAGCAGTTTCAAAGTTAACTAGAGAATGATAGACTTCATCAGGAAGTGAGAGAGCAATGATAGATCTAAGCTTTAAATCAAGAGTAACTACACGTTTTTCCTCATCAGTATATTCCTTAGGATTTTTGAGAATATAACGTCCAGTACCCTTTGCTTTCTCTTTGTCGGAAGGCTCAGAAGTGTCGGAGTCACTAGAGTCCTCCTTGTCAGCTGTTTCCTTACCAGGCCTCTGCGTTTCATAGCGAGCCCAGACTCGAGGGATAATGGGTCCCTCTTTGAGAATGGTTGGATATCTAGTATCCACTCCTTCCATGAATAGCATCATATGGCTTTTCCAAAGAGAAAAGTTGTTGGGGTTAAACTTAGGAGGTTTGTTAATGGAACCATTTTCAGAAAAGTTGTTTTGAAAAGCATTTTCAACAGTTGAAGAAGAGGAGGCAGCCATTGCAGATCAAGTTTATGAGTTAAACTTTCTGCTCTGATACCACTTGTTAGTCCCAGATAGCTATAACAAGTATTGTAGAAGGGGGGGGGGGGGGGGGTTGAATACAATACTCAAAATTTTCACAATTTTAATTCTATTATTGAAAATCTTTCAACAAGAATTACACACAGAAAACTTAAGACTGTTGCGGAAAAGATCAGATAAACTATTCTAACAATCTTGCACAAAGTGTACTAACAACAACAACTAAGAACACTTAGAACAAAGCTATCAAGTTTTTGGAGCTGTATGGAATTTTCTTGCACTGAGAGAGATATCCAGAAAGCGTGGTTTGCATGGAGGAGTCTTCTTCCTTTTATAGTGAAGGTAAGGTACTGAGCATTAAATGCTTAGTACGAATATCGTTCAGTTACTTGTAACATACCAAAGGACTTCTGAAAAGTACTAGTGGACTTCTAAAAAGCTGATAAGTCACCATCACCTTTTTCTTGAAACAAGGAATAGAAGTCATGCTGAAAGGACATCTTCCAAAAAGATAATAAGACAAAAGGTTACTTTTGCCTGTAAGCAGATTTTGTCCCGAAGTAAATGATCTTCTTGATGAGTACTCCAAGACAATATCACCGAAGGAATTCCACCGATAATATTGTCAAGATTTTAAGAACCATCTGTAAGGAAAACCATTTTCACAAAGATCCCACCGATTTATGTATCTCATCGGTGGGATGATGTCTACCGATTCCTGAGGATGACTTCGGTGGAAAGACTTGCATCGATTTTTGATGCTATCATCGGTGGTGAGAATGTCCACCAAGTTGCGAGGGCAAATTCGGTGGAACGATGTCCACCGATTTTTGATGTCTTCATCGGTGGAGAAGAGGTCCACCGAATTGTGAGGACAAATTCGGTGGACAATGACTTGTTGTGTTTGTTGAGAAGAGTCTTCTATTTTCCACAAGTAGAGAGTCTTCAAGCTTGGTTTCGTTTGATCTTCGACTTCACCGAACAATTGCTATTTTGTACAAGTCATCAAAGAACCAAACTAAAATATTCTAAGTAGGATTTTAGGGAAAACATCGGTGAGTCAATTTCAAATCTTTGGTGACCCAACACTAACAATGAAAATAAATCATTATAACACATTCAAAAAACTTGCCCATACAATCGTTTTGTTTGGATTCAATATTTTCAACTCTACGTTTATCCGTCCCCGTATTATTGTTTGTATAATCTTCACCATGATCGAGTTGCGTTTCATCATCTTCATCAATCATTGTCGAATAAACATCTACGTTGACTCTTTCCTCATCATCGTTAAAAACATTGTGATTCATAATGTGATTGTATATGTTCATGATGCAACAATATTTTCATAAATTAATTTCTTACTAAAATGTTACAAAGTTTTTATCATTTAAACCTAGGGCTAGAATAAGGGAAGAGATGATATTTGTAACTCCTCAATAATTAAATGTTACAAAAAAATATGGAATTTCATTCATACCCCTATTTGTAACTTTCTCCCCCTCACTCTCGATCGTCCATTTGTTCAATCCCTCCAGATCTAGCCATCAAAGGGTTTGAGATCCGTGTGCTAAGATCTTTAGGGGGCTTTAAGAAATAGTATTTATTATACGAGGAGTTTTCTGTAAATGTTTTGTGTATATATATTTGTAGCAGTAGCAATATTAGGCAACACAAAGAGTCTTTTACTTAAACCCTACAAGTTCTTCTTGCTCTGTTCTGGTATCAGAGCGACACCCTGATCTTCTCTAAGATCAACCTGTTGATTTTATGCAAACCTTCATCGAATCGATAGTCGACGACAAACACATATATCTGCTGTTGTGTTTGTTCTTTGTTGTTGTCATTATCTACAACCCTTCATCGAATCGATAAATCGATCCAAAGAAGACGATGGTCGGGGATGATGATCGAAAGGCATCAGGAAGTGACGATCGAAAAACTGTTTCACCATACATTCTTCATCCAAATGACAGTCCATGCACCATAATCACTCGCGTGGTGCTCAAGGGACGAAACTACAAAGAATGGGCAAAAGGAATGAGAACGTCTTTGCGTGCAAATAAAAAGTTGGGATTCATTGAAGGTACCATACTCGAACCATCTGCAGACTCACTGGACCTTGAAGATTGGTGGAGTGTTCATTCCATGATTGTTGCTTGGATAATCAATACCATTGAACTAAGTTTGATATCAAAAATTTCGTACAGGGGGAATGCAAAGCTACTTTGGGATGATATAAAACAAAGATTTTCTGTGGGGAATGGCTCAAGAATTTTTTAACTTCACGCAGATATAGTTTATTGCAAACAGACTGGTCAATTGATTTATGGAATATTTTGGTCGAATGAAGAAAATATAGATGATCTTAATGATTATGTTGTGATTCCTACTTGCAAGTGTAATGGATGCAGTTGTAGTCTAACTCGGGAACTAGACAAAAAACGTGAAGATACTCGTGTACACGAGTTTCTCATGGGTTTAGATCCATATTATGCTACAGTTCAATCGAGTCTGCCGAGTACCGAACCGTTAACTAACATGAATTATGTTTATTCCAAGTTGATTCAAGAGGAAGAAGTGAAAAGCTCGACCAACTTTAGACAGGAGCCTGTAAGTTTTGTAGTGGGGGCACCCTTCACGGCAAACACAAATTCAGGGGGGGGTACGAAAATGTGAAAATGTTGTTTGTACTCACTGTAAGCGTAATGGCCATGAAACTAGTGGGTGTTTCTCCTTGATTGGTGGGGAACAAGACCGCGTAGAATTCGTTTGGGACAACAAAATATTGTTGCATAACAACACTAGAATGTTGCAGGTGCTAATCGAGGACGTGGAACTTTTGGACGTGCCAACGCAAGAAAAAAGAGCTCACCGATGCCATCTGAATGGACTGCTCTAGGTATTGGTACACTTAGTGAAGTGGATCGAACATTGCTGGGGATTTTGAGTGCTGAAGAATGTATGGATAGCACAAAAAGCAAACAACACTGTTTGTTTGGACGGTAAGGAGAATAATGATTTATGGATAATAGACAACGGTGTCTCGCATCATATGACAGGATGTCGGACAACCCTTAATGACTTGAGGGCAATTAAACTAATTTCAGTTGGTTTGCCGAACGGAGATGTAGCAAGTGCTACAAATAATGGAAACGTCGTGATAAATTCTAACTTGACTCTACTTGATGTCCTTGTTGTTCCTGCCTTGACATGCAATTTTTTTATCAGTATCTAAACTATTATGAGATTCAAAATTGAATGTCCAATTCACTGATCGTTTGTGTGTTTTACAGGACCGCACCTCGAGGATGCCGATTGGTGTGAGTGAACAAATCGAGGGGCTTTACTACTTGCCGAGGATGACACTTACACGAGTCAATAAAGTAACTGGTCTAGATACCGCTGAGTTATGGCATCGAAGATTGGATCATCCGTCATCAAAGGTGGTAGCTTTATTCCTGCAAGTGAGTGATTTTGTAGGCACTAGTACACTTCATGTGACATCTGTTTTAAAGCGAAACAAGCTCGAGAATATTTTCCCTTAAGTGATCACAAAGCAATTGAACCTTTTGAATTAATTCCCTGTGATGTTTGAGGTCCATATTCTGAGGTCTAATCTTGTGGTTCACGGTATTTTTTGGCAATTGTTGACGACTTTTCGCGTAGTGTGTGGATTTATTTGATGAAGGCTAAACGTGATGTGTCACGACTGATATGAAATTTCATTGCCTTAATTTCCCGACAATTTGATAAAAAGGTGAAGATCTTGCCAAGTGATAATGGAATCGCGTTTACTTGTTTAGACGAAGAGGTTTACATGAAATTTCCTCAAGGTTTTGGTGATCTGACTTCCAGTAAAGTTTGTCGTTTACGAAATTCATTGTATGGATTACGTCAAGCTCCTCGATGTTGGTATGCCAAACTTGCAGGGGCTTTGCTTACCTATGGATTTCGAGAATCTGCTTCTGACCATTCACTGTTTGTTTACATACATGAATCTGTTGTGATGTCCATTCTTATTTATGTTGATGATTTGGTTATTTCCGGTAATGATACTGTTGCAATATGTGTTTTCAAGGAATATTTGAGTGAGTGTTTTCACATGAAGGATTGGAAAGCTGAAATACTTTTTAGGCATCGAGGTCGCTCGCAACATGACCGGTATATTTTTAAGTCAACGGAAATATACAATGGATATTCTTTTCGAGACCGGTCTTCTTGGTGCTAAACCCACTAGTTTACCTATCGAAGAGAACCATCACCTTGCTTTGCCACTGGTAAAGAATTCAGCGATCCTACAAGATATCGTCGTCTGATTGGACGATTAATCTATTTAACTACTACCAGACCTAAATTGTGTTATTGTGTGCACATACTTGCTCAGTTTCTGCAAAGTCCTCGACACGAGCATTGGGATGTGACGTTACGAGTAGTTCGATATTTGAAGGCATATCCCGGACACGAAACTCTTTTGCGTTCTGAGGTGGTGGAAATGGTAGTTACGGTGGTGGTGTGAACGGAGAGAGATAAATAGAGAGGGGGGGGGGAGTGGGAGGTAGTGGAGATGATGGTGGTATGAAGGCCCGATGATAGTTTAAAAATAAATAAAACTAATAAAATGACCATTATGCCTTCATATTTAATGGAGAGAATTGACAGAAGTTACGTTGTGTTCTCGAGTTTTTGTTACGAAAGAATGGAAGAGAAAGGGAAGGAAAGTAGGAGGGAAAGAAAAAACGTTGTCTTAACGAGTTTTTTTAAGGAGGACAGAGAAGAAAAATATTGCTGATTTTTCCCCCAAAGCTTTCCGCCCAAAAGTGGGAGGAAAGGAAAGGAAAGAAATAACTGAATTTAAAAATTATTGAAATTATTTATAAAATTACACATATATCAATTAACTAAATTCTACAATGAAATAAATAAGGGTATATTGGTAAACGTGACAACTTTTCTTTCCTTTCTCTCATACTCAAGAATATGGAAGTTTATTTTATTTTCTTCTTTTTCCTTTCTTTTCGGTCAATCTCAAGAACACAAAAATAAACATTTCTTTTCCTTCCTTTTTTTTTCTTTCATCTCAAAACTCGAGAACACAACGATTAGTGTGAATGACGATGATTCATTAAAAAAATTGTATATATAGGGGTTTGTGTTGTATTAAATAAAAATAAAGAACTCAATTCATAATAAATAATTAACATTTACTTAAAAAAAACATTTTGGCATGAGTAGAAATGAATCAAGTTGGGTTTGTCCTATAATTTATTTTTTGATTTTATAATTAATTAATGTCTTATGTATGATTTATTTTCGAATCAAATTTGATTGGAAGTTATATCATTGAAATAATAATTTTTTATATAACGATTTTAAGATGTTTTGACAAGAACACAAGCATATGTCAAACAAATTATTTTAAAATATGGAGGGAGCGGTACAGTTTTGGTCTCTGTTTCTTGGTTTTCTTCTCCACAATTCCTAAAATATACTTGTGGTCCATTTTTTTTTTAACATTCCAATGCAGTCCCTCTTGTTAACATTGTTCCGTTAACTCAGTTATGTGTTTTCTTTTACCCTCTTATCTTATTTTACTTTAAGAATAAAAGTATGTTAATATTATATAAGTGTAGCAAGTGACTCTTATTCGATTAGTGTTTAGTAGATAAAAAACGTTTATACTATATTATTTTGATAACCGAGAATCTTGTCTCGTAAATGAAAGTTTTGACTCTAATATTATGCTATTTTGATGATCGAGAAAGTTTCCCGATAAAACAACTGAGAATGATAATTCTTTCTCATTGTTTGTTTTTTCCAAATTTTCAGTCATTTATATTTTACCATCCTCTTATCTAGTAAGAGCTAAACCAACCCCTTATTTGCCTCTTATTGTTCTCCAGACCCTCATCATCGACGTTTATTGTAACATCTCAGGCCAATCGTACAAGATATTGTCCGCTTTGTCC
Organism: Saussurea involucrata; assembly: GCA_033807775.1. Lineage (NCBI taxonomy): Eukaryota > Viridiplantae > Streptophyta > Magnoliopsida > Asterales > Asteraceae > Saussurea > Saussurea involucrata. The sequence continues at coordinate 79,870,564 of CM066327.1, forward strand.
ACACACCTGGACTCACGGTTTTAAAACGCGTCTGATAGAGGAGGTATCAAGTCCCTTATAAGGCAACATTTGTTCCCCTCCCCAACTGTAACAACCCACCTCAAAGACAAGCCAAACAATACGATAACTCAAGCATAATATAAACAATGCCAAAACGACCCTCAAAAGTTGTCTTACAAAAACTTAATTCAACGGTTTGCGGAAACAACCGGATCACAGCTGAGAATATTAAAACTATAACTATGGCTATATGGATGTCTAACAGAAATATCCATGCTACGCTCCACAAGATGCCAAGCCACGCGCTCACACCTTTCCTTCACCCTTATCTAATTTCTTACCTGAAAAAAGTTTAGTTTTAAAAGTTGGGTTAGACCATGAGGTCTAGTAAGTTCCCTGAAAACGCGCCAGAACCACAATTTACATATTTGCAAGGTATAAAATAAGAATATTACTCAACACACCTTTAATATGATATGCACACAATTTAATATGATTTACACAATTTACATGGCCCGCGCTTTGGTCACTCCCACCCGTGACAGCGTGTTAGGGCACACACCCACCCTCTATTGATTTATATGAAACAAATTCATATATGAAAATCATTATGGGACACACCCCCATAATCACACCATAAACCATCGCATGCCCACACCCATTCATGATCTAAAGAATCATACTACTCATGCGTATTTAAAAGCAACATATAATGAAACATGCAGTTAAATACATTATTCAAATTTGCACAGTTGATAAAGAATTCAGGTTAGAAAGACTCACCTGTCGGCTAGCGAATTCCTTCCCACTTAGCTATTACCCATCTTTACCAAATTGATCATCACCTCTTCAATCGATTGACCTTAATCAATCATTTCTCTCAAGTCATTCTTACCAAATCGATTCTCACCAATCTCAATTGACATTTTTCGTTTAAATGAATGCTAATTTTATAATATGAATGTAAATTTCGCAATGATGACGAATAAAATTGTGTAAATGAATTTATAAATTCAATACTATACTATGTTAATTCAATAAAATAGATAATTTAGACAATTTACAAAAATGAGCAATTTTATTAATTTAAATTTCAGACTTCAATTACCTCTTATCAATAAAAAATAAAATAAAATAAAATAAAACTTGTATTATCTAACACCCCCTAAAATAATAACGAGTGTACCTCAGGGAGGACGACAACCAAATCCATGCTTTCATTTGACAACTACAAAAAATCCTTAGTTTTTGTTGAAATAAAATAATAATAAGTTTTTAAAAAGATGAGTTGTCAAAAAGAACAACCTTGCGCTGTCTCCATTGGAAGTAACTTCCACAGCCTTGGTTCTTCCCCACATTCATTTCTTCAAAACTCTATCCATTGATTCCAACATCAAAACTAACTAATTCGGCATCACTCGATGTCACCCTTCTCATCGTCACCACCGCCGGCCAAGATGCCAACACCTACAGCGCCACCAACGTCGGAGAATCAAACGCCTCTACCTCCGCCACCGGGATACGGCGTCACCGGAATCCTCAGACGCTGGAGACATGAAGACTTGTTAAACAGAGGATCTCTAGGATTCAGAGCTTTAGGTTTTCTTTTCTCGTTGCTTGCCTTCATAATCATGGCTAGTAATAAGCATGGCCGTGGGAAAAATTTCGATGAATACGAAGAATACAGGTTCGATTTGGTTAGTATTGGAGTACCTGCATCGATCTACTACTGTTTGATCTTTGATTTTTTGAATTTTGATGATGAATTGTATGAACAGGTACGCATTGGCGATTGCGATTTTGTCGACGTTGTATACCGGATTGCAGTCGTGGAGGCAGATTCATGAGATGTCTACCGGAAAAGAAATAATATCTGGCCGGAATTCGGCGGTGATTGATTTCTTCGGCGATCAGGTTTGGTTGATCTTAATCTCATTACAGCTCTATTATTTTGATAAAAATGTTTTTGGACTGATTTTTACCTTGCATCAATTACTTGTACCGTATAACTAAACTTAGCATACAAATTTCAGAACGCATTTCTAAACTCGACCATATGAATTATACTATTTATGTTAATCTTTATTTAATAATAAATATGATGTTACTGTTGGAATCTATTTTAGCTTAATTTGATATTATTACAAATAAAAGAAAACATACCCAAACACCAATTAAGTAGAATAATCATTTGAAAAAAAAAAATGAGATTAAATAGAGATGGGCAGCCTATGATTAGTTGAAATGAAGGAGGACAAGAAACAGTTGGGTTAGGGTATGTGAGCGTTCAATGCTGTCAAAGCTTCCTTGGATTGGAAGCCTCTAAAATGACTCTGACCTGGACCATTTATGTAAGTTTCACGTTTTGCCATTTATGACTCTACCTACTTTTAACAAACTCTCCTTCCTTTATTTTTAATCCAAAACAAACTTTCATTTCCAAATTCATTCTGATATTATTCATTTAAAAGTTTAATCTTTTTATTGACTTACAATTATTAGTCTATTTACATTATTATAAAGTAAGTTATAAAAATCATCATCCACTACATTCTTTTTATAATTGCAAGCAATGACTTTTGTGGTTTGGATAACACCCATTAACCATATCATATGAGACACATTTTAAATGTCCTACCCTACTCCATATGTTTTTAATAAAAAATTTATGCCCCTTTCTAACACACCTTCATCGTCGATATATAGTTCCTTCTCCCTTTTACATTCTTATACCATCGTTCACCTTCTCCACCACCACCACCACCACCACCCACATATTGTGATCTCGTTTTTGTTTGTGATTTGGTGTAGTGGAGACTTTGGGTTGGGTTGGGTTGTGAATGGAATCGAGAGAAGAAGAAGAAGAAGAGAAATGGTTAATTATTGAATTGTAATTGAAATATTGAATGAAAAACAAAATTAATGCATAAAAAAGGTAAAGAGTAAATTACATTTTTAGTTTATGTGGTTTGATGTTTTTGTTCTTGTGGTTTAGAAATTACATTGTTTGTCTTTATATAACTTGTAATTTGTTGTTATTTTGGTTCATATAGTTTATAACTTATTGTTGTTTTAATTCTTATGATTTATTAGTTATTGTTGTTTTGATCCCTGTATATTAAAATTCTTTACTGTTTTAGTCTCTTACACTTCAAAGATAGAAATTAGTAATCACAAATTTAAACTACAGGGATGAAACTCGAAATTACTAACAACTACATGGACACAAATAATAATTTATTCGGTTAGTAAATGATGACAAAAGTTGACCAGCCAATAACAAAGTGAAACGTGAGATAAGAATAATACTTGTCTAACCCATTGTTGATTGACCAAGTAGTCACCAATTTTCCTTTTTCTCAACTAACTCTTTGTCATTTTTATCATTGTTATTGGATTGAATAAAAAACGAATAACTAAGGGGCCGTTTACAAAACGCTTACCCTGGTAAGTGTTTACCAAGTCATATTAGCTTACCTGATGAATATGGTAAGGACCAAGAAATCTTACCCGGTAAGAGCGGAAACAAGGACCAAGAGTCGAAACTCGAAAGCAAGGACCGAAAGTCTTACCCGGTAAGTGAGTGTGACGACTCTTACCACGGTTAGCGTTTTCCGGCTAAATTGTAGCATACGATGCCATTTTGGTGAACTAAAATCTTAACCGGGAAGTAGATGATAGTGTTGAATTTTCCCGGTAAGCACTTACCTGGGTAAGTGATTAGGTAAACGGCCCCTAAATCAAGCTACTATCATCTAGGAATTTCATAACATGATATATATATATATATATATATATATATATATATATATATATATATATATATATATATTGGGAAGGGTTCAATAGAGAAGTCCAAATATTTAGAGAAATAGAGAAGTGATCTTGGCCATTTATTCGGTCAAGATCGGTTATAATTGGTCAAAAGTTGCGGCTGTTCCAAAAATAGAAGGGCAATTTCGTAACTTTTACAAAAAACACGGACTGAGTTCATATATGAATCTGTGTGATTCACATATGAACTATACGTTCATATATGAACCTTTGTAATTCACATATGAACTATTTATAACTAATTCATATATGAATATTGTGATTCATATATGAACCTTTGTGTTTCATATATAAAACTAATTAACTGTAGGTTCATATATGAATCAGTTGAACCAATTAATTGATTCATATATGAATCTTTGTGTTCATATATGAACCTTCGTGATTCATATATGAATTTTTTAACTAATTCATATATGAACCTTTGTGTTCATATATGAATCTTTGTGATTCATATATGAATTTTTTTAACTACTTTTCATATGAACAAATTAACTGATTCATATATGAATCACAAAGGTTCATATATGAATCACAAAAGTTCACAAGATCACTTCTCTATCTCTCTAAATATTGAACCTAAGGCTATATATATATATATATATATAGGGTCAGGTTCAAGGGAAAACCTCAAAAAAACGAATAACTAAGGGGCCGTTTACAAAACGCTTACCCTGGTAAGTGTTTACCAAGTCATATTAGCTTACCTGATGAATATGGTAAGGACCAAGAAATCTTACCCGGTAAGAGCGGAAACAAGGACCAAGAGTCGAAACTCGAAAGCAAGGACCGAAAGTCTTACCCGGTAAGTGAGTGTGACGACTCTTACCACGGTTAGCGTTTTCCGGCTAAATTGTAGCATACGATGCCATTTTGGTGAACTAAAATCTTAACCGGGAAGTAGATGATAGTGTTGAATTTTCCCGGTAAGCACTTACCTGGGTAAGTGATTAGGTAAACGGCCCCTAAATCAAGCTACTATCATCTAGGAATTTCATAACATGATATATATATATATATATATATATATATATATATATATATATTGGGAAGGGTTCAATAGAGAAGTCCAAATATTTAGAGAAATAGAGAAGTGATCTTGGCCATTTATTCGGTCAAGATCGGTTATAATTGGTCAAAAGTTGCGGCTGTTCCAAAAATAGAAGGGCAATTTCGTAACTTTTACAAAAAACACGGACTGAGTTCATATATGAATCTGTGTGATTCACATATGAACTATACGTTCATATATGAACCTTTGTAATTCACATATGAACTATTTATAACTAATTCATATATGAATATTGTGATTCATATATGAACCTTTGTGTTTCATATATAAAACTAATTAACTGTAGGTTCATATATGAATCAGTTGAACCAATTAATTGATTCATATATGAATCTTTGTGTTCATATATGAACCTTCGTGATTCATATATGAATTTTTTAACTAATTCATATATGAATCTTTGTGTTCATATATGAATCTTTGTGATTCATATATGAATTTTTTTAACTACTTTTCATATGAACAAATTAACTGATTCATATATGAATCACAAAGGTTCATATATGAATCACAAAAGTTCACAAGATCACTTCTCTATCTCTCTAAATATTGAACCTAAGGCTATATATATATATATATATATATATAGGGTCAGGTTCAAGGGAAAACCTCAAAAAAACGAATAACTAAGGGGCCGTTTACAAAACGCTTACCCTGGTAAGTGTTTACCAAGTCATATTAGCTTACCTGATGAATATGGTAAGGACCAAGAAATCTTACCCGGTAAGAGCGGAAACAAGGACCAAGAGTCGAAACTCGAAAGCAAGGACCGAAAGTCTTACCCGGTAAGTGAGTGTGACGACTCTTACCACGGTTAGCGTTTTCCGGCTAAATTGTAGCATACGATGCCATTTTGGTGAACTAAAATCTTAACCGGGAAGTAGATGATAGTGTTGAATTTTCCCGGTAAGCACTTACCTGGGTAAGTGATTAGGTAAACGGCCCCTAAATCAAGCTACTATCATCTAGGAATTTCATAACATGATATATATATATATATATATATATATATATTGGGAAGGGTTCAATAGAGAAGTCCAAATATTTAGAGAAATAGAGAAGTGATCTTGGCCATTTATTCGGTCAAGATCGGTTATAATTGGTCAAAAGTTGCGGCTGTTCCAAAAATAGAAGGGCAATTTCGTAACTTTTACAAAAAACACGGACTGAGTTCATATATGAATCTGTGTGATTCACATATGAACTATACGTTCATATATGAACCTTTGTAATTCACATATGAACTATTTATAACTAATTCATATATGAATATTGTGATTCATATATGAACCTTTGTGTTTCATATATAAAACTAATTAACTGTAGGTTCATATATGAATCAGTTGAACCAATTAATTGATTCATATATGAATCTTTGTGTTCATATATGAACCTTCGTGATTCATATATGAATTTTTTAACTAATTCATATATGAACCTTTGTGTTCATATATGAATCTTTGTGATTCATATATGAATTTTTTTAACTACTTTTCATATGAACAAATTAACTGATTCATATATGAATCACAAAGGTTCATATATGAATCACAAAAGTTCACAAGATCACTTCTCTATCTCTCTAAATATTGAACCTAAGGCTATATATATATATATATATATATAGGGTCAGGTTCAAGGGAAAACCTCAAAAAAACGGAAAACTAAAGAATACCCTAGGAGGCTAGGAGCCCTTCATCTGGGCGGTATGCACTTGTGCGTACAGATTATTTGTAACATGCATTTGTGCATATATGCACAAATGCATAATGCACTTGTGCATAAAACCAAAAAGTCAACTATTTACCTGTATACACAGGTGCATACCGTCCAGATGAAGGGCTCCTAGGGTGTTCTTCAGTTTTCCGTTTTTTTGAGGTTTTTCCTTGAACCAACCTCCCTCTCTCTCTCTCTCTCTCTCTCTCTATATATATATATATATATATATATATATTATTTTGGTATTTTATAATGAATGTTTTGTTTGAACTAAACGTAGATTACAGCATATCTATTGATATCAGCAGCATCATCGGCTGTGCCACAGACAAACAAAATGAGGGAAGGAGCCGACAACATCTTTACGGACTCTTCAGCCGCTTGCATAAGCATGGAATTCTTGGCATTCTTTACTCTTGCCTTATCTGCTATGCTCTCTGCCTACAAACTAGCAAAACAAACCGATCTATAATAATTCCACTCCATTTTTTCCACCATTCGTTTCTAAATATATCTGTGATAACAAGTATTATTATTTTTCTTAAAGCAACACAACAAAGTTTTTTATTAGGAATTGGGGATCGGAGATGATATCTGGGTTGGATAATCACTTGGATTGTGGAAAGTACGTTTACAACAATTCCACCTTTATCACGAATTCCTTATTGGGATAATCGGATCCAAATTAAAACTTTGATCTTAAAGGCTGTAAGATCGAGTTCTTATATACACCCAAATTCTAGCTCACATATTTTTAAATAAGAGATCGACACTGTTAAAACATAACTACATAACAATTGTAATTGTTAATAGATAAGATTTTAGATCGGTTACAACTGACTCGGAGTTAGAAGCAACAGGTTCAAAAGGAGTTCAATGAGGCTCTGATCTTTAACACCGAGAATTCGAGTGATGAGTTCAGAGCTATGAACATAAGGATTAGAGGGTCTGAGAGTCCACACGCCTTTGAACAACACTTAGGCAATTTTCACCAAGTTTCAGCAATACTTAATTCAAGAAGGTTTCCAACCTTCTGAAATATGTTCAAACATCTCGAAACTCAATTTCTAAGTACCCCTCTTCTTAAAATCGGTACAAGTTTCCGGGTGCTGCCCCTTGGACCACGCAAGAGGGCGCAGCCCCTTGACCCCATCTTATGACAATCTAAAGTTATGAAGACAACATTTGTGAGTGTGCACTCCACATCTTCTAACTTACTTATGTTAGCCTTATCACTGGGTCAATCTCATGTAAATCACAATCACACTAAATGATTGATGACACTAAAATCACCAACAGTTTTAGGAGTTCCTAATTTTATATCAATTTTGACCTCTACATACTGAATATCAACTTTATCATCTCTTTTGCCGTAACACTTTAGTAAACATGTATCCAAGCCGTCAACACTTTACCTATCAAAATGGAGACAAAGTATGAAACTTCAAAACTTTGTTACATCAATTGAGAAAATAAATAGGTTATACATTAAATAGGAACTAAACCAAATTTTGTTACATTTTAACACAAATGCTTGTAACCTTTGATGCACCATGTACAATTTGTTATTCCCATTCTATGAAAAAAAAATGTTATATTTTATTATCTATGATACAAGAAATACAATTTCCTACCCAAAAACTAATTCACTCTTCCATCACTTTCCCTTCATCTTCTCATGCTTTAACTAACCTAGAAAAGAGTTGAAGAACAACTCATCTTCGGGTTCTTCCTTCGTGCTTGACACCAACCTCTCTTTTCCCCGGTTTTGATTCATATACGAATTATCCGGGTGCCCATAAGTCCTGGAATTCTGCAACATTTGTAGAGTGTATGGGGGTTGACCACCATTGTTGGTCGACCCTGTTGTGTTTTGAATGTCGGTTGAGTAGTTTGCTGAAGGCCTGATAGCCATGAGAGTGTAGTTGTTGGCATTATTGTTGTTGGTTGTTGGTGGTCGATTAATGGCGTAACTCCCACTACCACGTGGAGCAGGTACGTCATGGTTGTGTTTTCCTTCGTAGGTTGTGATCACGGCTCGTAAGTCGTGTGATGCCCGTTCAACATGTTTTCGCACCGGACAACCAATGAACGTGCACTTGTAGTAACTCCTGTAAACGACAATCAAGAATCCATGTTAGAAAGATAAATTCAAAAATCTTGGTATTATTTCATGCAAGATTTGAGTGATTGTTGATGAAAATTCAATGTAAAAAATTAGAAGTTTGTACAAAAAAGTTATGCAACCGGCAACCCAGTCTCCCCTCTCCAAGAACATTTTGTGAGAGGCAAAACAGGGCGCACTAGTGGTACACAGTGGCCCACTAGGTGGTTGGACCAATTCCCAAAGGAATTGTAATTCACACTAAAGTTACCATACTCTAGACTCTCGCTGTTTGTGCAAGTATACCACCTTAGAGCATCTCCAACAGCTTCCCCCATTTTGGAGAAAATGGGGATTTTGGAACACAAATAAGCTCCAACAGCTTCCCTAAAATGGGGATAATAGGATTTTCCCCAAAAAGTTCTCCAAATATGATTACAAGTGTTTTTCCAAATATGGAGAATCTGTTGGAGATGGGTGTAATTTTTTTTTGGGGATTTTGACTTTTGCTTCCCCATTTTGGAAATTTTTTGGGAAGCTTTTAGAAAATTTAGTACCAACTAAGTTATATCCTAGAGGCAAAATTATTATTTCATTTAAAAAAAATGATTAAATGTACAAGTTTCAAGGCATATTTATACATGATACAACAGTTTAAGTTAAGATCTAAACGAATATATACTTGTTGCAAGACCAAAACTATAAATGTACCTTGGGTTTGGATTGCCTTTAACTACTTTTTGTCCGTATTTCCTCCATCTATAACCATCATCAAGAATATCAATATCACTCGTCGTCTGAACCACGATCCTCGGTTCCCGAACCGTTCGACTCCCCGGCCCCGAAATAGCTTCGTTCTCGGTTTCACCCTTCCTGCAAAACACAATGTAAAGTTCAGTAAAAGAAACATTTATTCAACACATGACCAAATACCAAATGTACTTGGAAGGGGTTTTTACGACTACACTTAGGGCATGTTTGTTAGTAGCTTCATGAGCTTAATGGGACTCACAACAACTTATTCTATCAGCTATACATGACTGTTTGGTGATGACTTAATCATATAGAAAGTGGCTTATTCAGTAAGCTTTTAGGGGAGACAGCTTTATACAGACAACCAAGGTTTCCAAACCTGCCCGTCCAAATTAAAAAAGACGTTCCTCCCATCTATGAAAAAATCATCTCAAACAAAAACCATTTCAATCTATACCGACAGATTAATCCACAAAGATAACTTTATCCATACATGACTTAATGGAAAATCAATCAAACAACCCCTTACCATCTCTTAGCCTCAGGCTCATTTTCATGGTCATCTCCCGATTTACTCAACGACGAGGCTTGTTCAAACTCGTCCTCTCCAAATGATGCCGAAGAATCGAAATGATTGTTGTTCTCAATTGGGACTTCATTGTAAGAGTTTGAAGACGATTTCTTGGCGTTTTGAGGCTTCGAATGACTGTGGTTTCCTTTGTAAACGATCTCCGTGATGTGGCCATCTAAGTTTCTTTCGACTTTCTTCTTTGTGGGACAATTCGGGTAGGTACATTTGTAATAACTTCGAGGATTTTCACTGCCTTTGACTTGCTTTTGACCATATTTTCTCCAATTGTAACCATCTTCTAACCTTGTTTGATCTCTAGTGGCTTGAGATGATTGATCAGAAAGATATTGGTTTTGAACAGATTGTGTTGATTCTGATTTGGTTTTGCTGATTTCTGATATGAAATCAGCTTGTTTGGTCAAACTCCAGTCTTGTGGTTGACTTTTCACTTGTTCATCCTGTTTCAAAACAAGAACAAAATGAATTCATCATTAATTAAATATTAAACTATCATGAAACCAAAGAAGCATCATAGCTTAAATTGTTGAATCCAAAGAGTATTTTTCTTGAAAATTCTCCAAACAAAAGAAATCTTGATTGAATCACACAGAAAAGCAATTGGTTAAAGGAGATTGCATACCATCTTGTTTGTAGAAACGGAAGAAAGAGGCCTTGTTTGTGGTTGGAATGAGAAATTAGAATACTTTGTTTCTTCATCCTTGAAATCCAAACCAGGAAAGTTTCCAGTTGTTGGAGATGGAACAATCTGCAACAAAACAACACAACCCATTAACCCAATTTCACAAACCCATCAATGAAAACAAAACCCATTAACACAATTTCACAAACCCATCTATAAAAACCAACACTTTATTGAAAGAAAGAACAAAAAAAGATAGAAAACTTACATTTGAATTGAAAGGGAAGAAAGGAGAGTCCAAGAACTGATTTGAGTTCAAACCAGTTGGTGTAGAAAGGAAGGAGGATGGAGAAAAGGGTGTTGGTGGTTGTTTAGGGCTGTCACTTCCGCCATTGTTGGCACCACCAAAGAAACCCCAATTGGAATCTTGAGTGTTATTAGACGCAATTAGATCAGTGAAAGATGTAGAGAAAGAGAAAGATGGGTACTGAGAAGTGGTAGTGGAAGGATTCAAGCTGCCACCAGAGGAAGTCATGGGGATTTTGGTTTCCTTTTTTATGAATTGAAAATGTATATTTAAGGGGGATATGAAGGAGAGGGATGGTGTCAACTTCTGGGAAGCCAAACAAGAAGAGGAAAATGTTCAAGTTTGACCGTGGAAAATTTGTGTGGTCAAAGCTTGTGGGTTTGACTTGGACATGGCGGCTCAACTAAACTTCAAGAACTAACCCTCTTGTTTGTATCACTTTCTGATTATCACCCTTTCACTTTTGAGATTGCTATAATCAAACCCTTCACAATATCATAAATGCTTGTGGTAGAAAAGCAAAAGATTGAATCCTGTATTAAAATTAGATTCTACTTGCATACTTATAAGTTGTGTACATGTTGGTTCAGCAAAAGTCTAATCTAGTTAAAGCCATATAAATCAATAAGGCCTAGAAAAAGTCGAGATTGATATTGATTTAGTAAAATAAAGGCTGAACTCCAAAAGTCGAAAAATAATTCAGTTTTAGTCTGATCTATCTAATCTATTTAGAAAAAGTTGAAAAATTAAATAGTTAACTAGTTTAAAATAGTAATAATTAATCGTACCAGTCACTATCTAGTACAAGCTTTATGTAGTTCTAATATGTAGTAGTACGCACTTAATTTTATCCGATGAATATCGTCTTTGCTTAGCTCACAAAAATCTAATTAGAAAAAGGCTTGTTGGTTTGGCCTGGTCAAGACTAATGGTGTCACGGACCGGTATTTATCTGGTCATTGTATTCTTATGAATATTAATTTAATTGCAAGTGAAATCAATAAAATGTTGAATTTTGTTCTAGTGCAACCTTTTTATTTTTGTATTTTAAATAATATTCGCATATAGCTCGATTACTCAAACCTAATATTTGTTTTATAAGATACATATGGTAAAGGAGCGAGAATGAAATTCATATAACTATGTTTTACAAACACATGGCAACAAAACATTTACTTATATGATGTTCTATGGATTATTATTAAAAGCTTATTAGAGATGGTAACATGTTGCCATAATCGGCGCAATCCACGTCATGGTTCTTAACGGGGCTCCCCGTCAGGGGGCGTGGTTTCCCTGATCCCTGTTAAGGGTAAAAATCTCCGTTTTCCATTGGTTTCTATTTCACCCGTTGGTTATCTCTAAACTGAAACAAAAAATGATCCAGAATAAGTAAAATATGTAATAATATAGAAGTCTTTTTAATGATATATATATATATATATATATATATACTATCCATGAACCCAGCCCGAAAATTTAGTTTTTAGTTTTTGCCTTTTTTTTCTTTTGTCATCTCTAAAACTCATTAACCTTCTGGATGTTAATTGTGATAATCATAAGTCAAGGGACTGATTAGAGCTTTACCCAAAGAAAGTTTTTTTTTTACTATTCTTGAAAATTGGCTTTAGGTGTCCTTTCATTTTGGTCCATTACATTTTCTTTAATGTAAAAAACAAATTTTATAATGCTATAGGCAAAAAGAAACAGAACAGTATTAATTTTGAATCCATTTTAAAACATAAAAAAAACTCTAATTAGAGACAACTCTATCAGTTCTTACTAATCTAACTTTGTATCTTTATCTGTATCCTCATATCATTTGAATGATGTCACGCTTATACTACAACACTCTCCCTTGTGTTGAGTCAAATGAGTGATGATGCATAATTGTTCCCTCATTAAAATCTTATGTCAAAATAAAAACCGAGTGGGAAAAAATAAAAATAAGACAAATGAAAGAATACAACGCACCAATTTCTTTGCAATACAAAGAATTTTTCTTTAGTCTAATATTCTCTTAATTTCGTACGTTAATCATGAGAGTTAGGAAAGTAGGATGATATATAAATTGTTGTCTTACTAAAACCTTACACAAGAAAACGAAACCTAATGGGAAAAATAAAACATTGGGTGAAGGAAAAAGCATAACATACCAATATTACATATATATATATATATATATATATATATATATATATATTAGAATCCCCTTTTGTCTACTCTGATTCATGCATCAATCAAGGGAGCTTGGAAAACATTTGCATTTTAATGTTTTCTACATGTTTCCTAAATATGGTTTTAAGTAATTGTAACACCCCAATTTTTTTTAATAAATCGAATGTTACGTCATCCCAAAATAAATACTCCAATAACAAAATAACATAACGTTCACAGCGGAAGTCTAAACATCAAATAAATAATCTTAAAAGTGAACCCGTCCCATATCGGGTCACTAAAACCCACCTCACCAAAATTCATTAAGACTTAAGCAATACATCAAACAGTAAAATTATTAAAACCCTCAGCGAGTCCCTTACCCTTGTCGACTCCAGAACTTCCTGCTCCTGAGATGTATACTATAGTAAGCTAAATAGCTCAGTGAGTTCACGGTTTTCGTGCAATCACAATATACATACCAATAACATATAAACACCAATAATAATGTCAAATAATAATGTTATGGAAGATGTATGCACCCCTTTGAGATCTCTTAACTCCTCTCCGTTAGGTAGGGACCTGTGACATATGCCATGTCACAGGCATTCCCTGGGCGTGTGGGTTCACAAATAACTAACCGCCCATCTCGGGCCATGCCTCCCCTAAATGCGACACATCGAGCCGATATCCCGTACCTCGGTTAACGCACCATGTTAACCCCACCCAAACCATATGCATGCGCAAAATGTTAAGCGATTGTAACATAAATTTAGAACTTTAATCACTAACCTAATGCTTTACCGCTGAAGAGTTATTCTTCAAGGTTTAGCATTCCAAGCTCACTGATGAGAAAGTTGAACCTTGTCTCATTAAGAGGTTTGGTAAAGATATCAGCAAGCTGATAGTCAGTGGGAATGAAGTGAAGTTCTATGTCTCCATTCATCACATGATCTCTGATAAAATGATATCTGATTTCAATGTGTTTAGTCTTGGAGCGTAACACTGACAACCAAAGATAAGAATGACGTCACACAAAAGAGTGTCTTTTCGTTTTTCATAAGATATCACTGATAGAAAATGTCAGTGATAGGGTTTTGTGTTATTAGAAGAATCACTGATAAAAAAAGGTCAGTGATGAGTTTATTTTTCAAAGAGGATCACTGATAGAAAATGTCAGTGAGTAGCTTTTGTTTTGAAAAATAACCTGCAAAAAAAAGCTTCAGCGAGTTAAGAGAAAAGAACATACCTGAGTATCATAGAACATTTACTCAGAGATAATGAGATGAGTATCATATATAGAACTTTAATCACTGACCTAATGCTTTACCGCTGAAGAGTTATTCTTCAAGGTTTAACATTCCAAGCTCACTGATGAGAAAGTTGAACCGCTGAAGTTCTATGTCTCCATTCATCACATGATCTCTGATAAAATGATATCTAACTTCAATGTGTTTAGTCTTGGAGCGTAACACATGGTTGTTTGCTATAACGATAGCACTAGTACTGTCGCAATACATTGAAATCTTTGATAGCTAAAGGTCATAGTCAATGTGCTGATTTCTCATCCACAAGACCTAAGCACAACAACTACCAGCGTCTACATACTCAGCTTCAGCAGTTGAGGTGGATACCGAATTTTTCTTTTTACATGTCCAATTCACCAGCTTTCCACCTAGGATCTGACATCCTCCTGTGGTGCTCTTTCTATCCAGTTTGCAACCTGCAAAATCACTATCTAAATAGGCAGTTAGATCGAACCCTGAGTCATTGGGATACCAAAGACCTAGGCTGGGTGTACCCTTCAGATATCGGAAGATTCACTTTACAGCAATCAGATGTGACAAAGACATGTAGAATACATGATATCGGGTCGACTCGTTGTAAGATACAAAAGAGAGTCGATCATTCCTCTATAGACACTTAGACAGTGACATTAACAGGTTTTCCATTTGGATCCTTGTTAAGTGTCAGTGGAGGTTCCATAGGAGTTTCCATTGTTGAGCTTTGAGTAAGATCAAACTTTTTCAGCATATCTTTAACGTACTTACTTTGGTGAATAAATGTATCTTTATCGTTCTGCTTGATCTGAAGTCTAAGGAAGTATATTAGTTCACCCATCATACACATCTTATATTCTTTCTTCATTCGTTCAGCGAAACGAGTACATAGAGATGGGTTAGTAGATCCAAATATAATGTCATCGACATATATCTGAACAACAATAATATGACATTTAACCTTTCTGAAAAACAAAGTGTTATCAAATCTTTACACGTTCAAAATTTTCAGCAATAAGGTAAGAAGATAAAGTGTCATACCATGCACGAGGTACTTGTTTTAAACCATAAAGGGCCTTATCCAGTTTATAAACATAATTTGGATGCTTAGGGTCAGTGAACCCTGGAGGTTGTTCAACAAAAACTTCTTCATTCAACTTTCCGTTTAGGAATGCTTACTTAACATTCATTTGGTGAACCTTGAAGTCTTTATGAACAACATAAGCTAAGAAAAGTCGAATTGCTTCGAGTCTTGCCACTGGGGCAAAAGTTTCATCATAGTCTATGCCTTCCTATTGTCTGTATCCATGAGCAACTAATCTAGCGTTGTTTCGGGTTATAGTTCCAAATTCATCTAACTTATTTCGATATACCCATTTGGTACGTATAACATTTTTGTCAGATGGCCTGGGAACGAGATTCCAAACTTTGTTTCTTTCAAACTCAGACAACTCTTCTTGCATAGCGCTGACCCAGTTTGGATCTCTGAGGGCATCATCGGTCCTTTTAGGTTCAATCAGCGAAATGAAATTTACAAAGAGACAGGTGCTACTTGAACTTCGTCGAGTCTGAATACCCGCATTTGGATCACCTAGAACTTGTTCTATTGGGTGTTCACTGTCCATCTCTGAGTTGGAGCTTGGATTATTGGCTCTGAGTGGACTTCTGGAAGTGCTGAAGAAGAGGCTTCAGCAATGGTATTGTCAGGTATGTCAGGAAATAATTGTTGAGGTTCAGATTGTATTTCATTTACTGATTGCTGAGGAGAAGTGGATGGATTTTTAGAAATTAAGGGTTCAAAAGGAGGCAAAGTGTTTATTGGAACAACTGATACCCAAGAGGAGGATTCAGCTGCACCTGTTTGCATGCTGGGAATGATGATAGGATCATCATCAGCGATTGGGTTATTGTCCTGAGGATCAGGATTGAAATAAGCTTCTGGTTCCCCATTGGTACGAGCGAAATGTGTGTTTTAATCGCAATGGGTTGCAAACTGTCCACAGTGGGAAGTGCAAGTGTACACTGTCCACTATGATCGTCACAGCAAGTAATAGTTGGTAAAATACCAAAATCGAATCCACAGAGACTGGACAATCAAGACAATACGGTTCTCATGAGCTCCTTTTACAAGTTTCAACTAGAGAGGAAAATAATACTTGGTTTGGTTTGATGAAATAACTACTTTAAACAATTTACTAAATGTTAAAAAGGAGGAATGTAGCTTGGATTTTCCCTAGATTTTATCTCAAATACTCGGTCCTTAGAGTGTTCCTCGTATTCGTGGTGGACATTTTCGCTAGAAAAGCCCGGTTACAAAATACTCACACCGTTAGACAAAAATCCCATACTCTTAGTACTTGTTGTTTTGTCAATGGTAATCTCTAAAATGGACCTTTTCAGGTCTCGATGGAATGTGTAGAGACAAATACTCTAAGTGTTTTTAATACACAAATTAGCTTGCCTACTACTCCAGTGGGCAGAGATTAGCTCACTATGCCGACCTCACTTTCGTAAGTGTCATAAGAATTCTTTCGAATCCCCTAGCATCATTCAAGCTCGTGTCACTGCGTTCTACTCATTTCTAAGTTAAGAACTAGACTTTTAGATCTTTGCAAGTGATCGGCTTGTTCGCATCTTTGGGTAAATATCGAGAATGAATGACCAAAACAATAAATATTCTAAGTATAAAGATTACTCAAGCATTTTCTATAAAATCCAGGTACTTCTCCTTCCTACATCCCAAAGGATGTTTAGCCTAACATTTCTGAAGTAAAGAAAACAAAAGATGAAGATTTGCACATAATAAAACTGAAAGTGACTTGAATTAACTGCTCACAGTGGGGAACGAGAAGTCGTCCCTGCACTGTGTATTACGAACTACAATTAAAATAAATTACTGAAATTAAATGCTAAGTTACTGCAGTAAATGAAAGCTTACAACTTAAAGAAGTACTAGATAAATTGCAAGAAAGATAGATGCAATAAATGAGACCCAACACCCCTTTTTATACCAAGAAGGAGGTGTTGGTCTTTACAGAAAAAAGGTTTATCCAAGGTGTAAGGACTGCAGGGAAATGCTGAAATCAGCTCAAAGGATAATACTTCAATCCTCCATGTATAACTCTCTTTACCCAATGGTCCTTTAGAAGTCAACTTTTGCAAGTACAAAGGTACAATCATTATGTAAAGCCTTGAGGAACACTTGTAACAGCCAAATCTCAGCTTCTCTGCCATTTGAACCTTTTTAATCTCCAGATTTTATATTTCCAGCCCAAGGTTTTCTTGATCTGCTCGAAGAGTGGGGAGCAGAGTGGGCACTGTATACGTCACTGCGGATAGAAAATCGTGAAAAACACCCAAACTTCCACCAAATAATTTATTAAAGACCATGGTTCACTCCTTTTGCTCGTTTTCGTAAATCATACCAAGAATGGGGGTTTTTAGAAGTGAAATGGCTAAAATTGACAAAATAAAGTGGAAAATAAATGGAAATAATAACTCTAAAAATAGAGTTATCACAACCTCAAACTTAAATCATTACTTGTCCCCAAGTAATAAAAAGAAAGAAATAAAATGAAAAACAATGCATAAAGATCTTTGAGGGACTTACATACTTCTTGACTTGAATGAGCGTTTGATCTCCTTCCTTCGATACTTCCTTCGGTCCGAAACTTAACAACTTCACTTTTGTACTTGACGAAATCTTTCCCTTGTTTACCATTTGATCAATAGGGCTTTCTTGGGTTTGAAGGGTTTATGGCTTTGAATCTTTTCCCAAGGGTTTTTGGCAAGAATTTCCAAACATGGACCGAAGATCTCACTTTGAGATTTTTATTTCAAGAAGTGGGTGTTTAGTATTTTGCAATGATAGGTACGTACACTTTCAGGCTTTATTTGGGTATGGCTATTTTTTCTTCTGATGGTCCAGAATGGGCACACCATCTTTTTCTGGGAGTGAGCACTTTGATGGTCCAGAAAAGGCACACCATCAATTTTGTTAGTGACACTCCGTTTTTCTTCTGTTTTTGTATTTTTGTATTTTTTTTTGGGAGGGGATATGGCTTACCTACCTCAAACTTGGACTTCACAGTGTCCCCACTGTGGGCAAACTGGAAGTCACTCTGGAAATCCCCACCTCAAACTTAAGATCTCACAGTGTCCCCACTGTGACATAGAAAAATGGACCGAAGGTGGTGGTTGTGGGTAAAAAGGGTCGTGTTTAGATGCAAAAAATGGCCTAAATCATTTCACGGGACAAGTTGAGATTTGTACTTACAAAAGTGACCTTTTTAAGTCGGAAGCCGAAGGTTGTACCTTGAAATGGAAACGAGGTCAAACAAGCATTCAAACAATCAATACGTTAGTACCCAAAAGTACCTACCTACCGGTAGGATTTGCATGCATCGATAATAAAAAGTAAAAACAACAAATAGTGTCAATGCCTAGCCATAGGCACAAAAAGATCAAACAGACACAAAATAAAATTGTTTTGGTGAGCAAACGAGCGAAACCATTGTTTTAAAACAAACCATTCACGGAGTAGGGGTGGGTTGCGGTGAACTTTCGGCGTCTTCTTCGTCAAACTCTTCATCACTTGCAAATGTCGGGCAAATGTCTTCGGGGAATTTGGGGAGCAGTTCGGCCAACTGTGGGTTTGCCTCAGCCATGATCTGGTTCATCACCTCATCTTTACCCCTTGTATACATCCAAAATGATTGAGTGGCCCGGTGTTGAAACCTTTGCTCTGCTTCCATCAACTCGACTCGGTATGTCAGCTTCTTCACAGCTCTCAACAGTTCATCCATGGGATCGCTGCTACTCGTGCTTGCGGTACCTGCAGGGGGTTGTTGGAGTGGTGTACGACGTGTGCCCACATTATGCTCCTCAGCTATGCGCACAGTGGGGTTAACAGTCCCCACTGTGGGGATCTCTGCAGCAGGCTCGTTGGGAGGAGTGGTGATATGGCGTCCCATCTTGCGGATGGTTTGGACACTGATGTTACTTGTGGAGTCAAACCACTGATCCTCCACCGAGGAAGGCACACCTGCGTCTATCATTAGTCGAGTAATGAGGAAAGGAAGGGGTAAGACTACCTTCTTTCGGGTCCTCGCTTGATCAATGGCCGCATGCATGACTATCTCAACGTTGATTTTTCTTCCAGTGAGCACGCAGTACAAGAGGGCACATTTATGCATGGACAGGGTTGTATCGTGCGATGTAGGGGACAAAGAGGCACGAAGAAATTGAAACCAAACAGCGGCCTCGGTGGTGAGGGAGCTAGCGTTTAGGCAACTTCTTTGGCCATCTTTGTTCCAAGGTTTCCCTTCTATCGCTATTTCTTTCAAAATAAGGTCCTCATCAACTGGGGTCATTTTTTTTCAAAAGTTTGGCAAATTCGCACATGCCCGGGCTCCTTCTTCCCAACACCCGATTAATTGCTCCTGGATTATAACTTACTGGCTTTCCTCTAACTATCACAGTGGGTTCCTTAGATTTCGATGCTTCGACATAAAACTCACGAACTAATGAGGCATTCGCGCGTCGATTGGCCTCGGCCAAAATCGACCAGTCTTGTGCTATGATGCGATCCTTAACAAAAGGATTTTCCTTAACAAACTCTGGGTCAAAACCCCTCTCCAACTTAAGTTTTTGTTTAGCAATGCACTCATAATGGGCAACCACCTCCGGAGAAGTGAACTGCCTTGGCACCCCACAGGGGACATGCGAAGTGCCCACTGTGGAGTGATGTGGGTTTTGGGTTTGAGTTTGGTCATCCCCAACATCAGCATCCACAGAGGATGAACTTAAAGAGTGTTCGAAACTGGTACCTTTCCTCGACGATCGTTTTGTCGGTCTTTTTGATGGTTTTTTCGGCGTCGCGGCCAGCACAGACCTGGTGACCATTCCTCTCTTTCTCATTTCCCGCAGAATAGGATTCTCCCCACTGTGGGCATCCTTAGTCACTGTCTTTCTTGCCAAAACTTCCCCAAGCTTTCGGTATTCCTCCAGATAATCTTCATCCACCTTTCTCTGCAACTCTTCATCTTCAACAAAAACCATCGCCTCAACCTGTTTCCTTTCTTCCTCGAGAATCCTTACTTTCTCAGCCTTCAACCTTTCCTCCTCTTTTCTCTTTTCTTCTTCCTCCTTGCGAACCCTTTCTTCTTCTTCTTGTCGTCTCCGCTCGACCTCTTCCTTTCGTTTTCTAATGGCCTCCATTTTTTCTTTGAACTCTTCTGCCAACCGCCTCTCTTCTTCCTCGGCTAAAAGTGCTTCAGTCTCAAATTGGGCAACACTGGTGTTAGTGATTTGAGAGGATGACATCGCCCTTAGGCTTTCAAGCTATGAAGAACCCTCGTCCGGTGCGTCGGATTTTACAGTGTTATCGCCGGAGACCGGCGGCGGTTCGTTGAGGTCGCCGGTGACAGTTTCCGGTGGTTGTCCTTCGATGATCCTTCGACGTACGGCCGCACGTGTGGTTGCATCAGGGTTGGTGTTTAGCCTCTTGCTTCTTGCCATTTTTAGGGTTTTTGGAAGGGTTTTTCGTAGAGAGAGAAATGAAGAAGAAAAAGTTGCTGGGTAAATTTGGGAGCCAAGGTGGTTTTTGGGAGGTTAAGGTGGTTTTTGGATTTTTGGAAATGTGTTTAGTTGTTTTTCAAACCAAAATGGGGAAAACCGTCGGATGGAGAGAGAAGACAATGATAGCTTTTTCTTGGAACAAAGCAAAAAGGGACACATGGCATCCAAGGGTGACACTAGGTGTACGAAAAAGGTGATGTGTGTCAGCCTTGGGCCACCCAAAATGGTCCTTTCATTCGCCAGATGGGGAGTGGGGAGCGCAGGGACATGCATTTTCCCCACTGCGAAGCCTTTTCCTTGATTTTCTTCAAAAAGTGGCACGTTCTTCTACACACATTAAAACAACTACCCAACAGAAATTAAAAAGACCAGAAATACTAAAAATGCAGAAAATAACTGAAATAAAATATTTACAAGCGGTCCCGATGTTTCTTAATCAAGGTAGGGTGGAGAGTGGGCAGGGATGTGGGCACTCTCGTTCAGAAAATGCTTCACCCTTTGCCCATTGACTTTGAACGTTTGACCAGATTGAGGAGCCATTAAGTCCAAAGTTCCAAAAGGACTTACCTTGACCACAGTGTAAGGCTCTTTCCATCGTGATTTTAAATTTTCCGGAAACATCCTTAACCTTGAATTAAAAAGTAGCACTTTTTGTCCCTCCCCAAACTCTCCATGAGTGATTTTTTGGTCAGGCCACCACTTGATCTTCTCCTTGTTGGTTTTTGCATTTATGTAGGAGTGATGACAGAGTTCTTCTAACTCATTGAGGTAGGCATATTTTAAGTGGGAAGGCAATGGCTTCAAATTCAAGTCAGGGGGATTTTGGATGGTAGTTTGACATGTCTATCTTTGAAATCTAGCTGCTCAAAAGCTGCCAAGATCTCGTTACAATCATCCCTTAAAAGTGTTATCACTCTCAGATTCGGAGTGCTCACTCTCACTCCCCACTGTGGGCACTGTGTCAAGACGGTGGGTTCCATTAATCGAACTCAAAGCAAAACAGTCTTCGGTTTCCATATACTTAAGGGCCTTGAAGACATTGAAAGTTACCTCTTGGTCATTAACCCGCATCGTGAGTTCTCCTTTGTGCACATCAATCAAAGTACGTCCGGTTGCAAGAAACGAAAGCCCTAAGATGATTGGGATTTCTTTATCGGCCTCATAATCTAGAACTAGAAAATCGGCGGGGAAGATAAATTTATCCACTTGGACCAAAACATCTTCTATTTTTCCCTTGGGATAGGCAATGGACCGGTCGGCTAGTTGTAATGTCACGGTTGTGGGTCTAGCCTCTCCAATACCTAACTTGTTAAAAATGGACAGCGGCATCAAGTTGACACTAGCTCCTAAATCACAAAGTGCTTGACCTACTTCTTGTCCTCCTATAATGCATGGAATGGTGAAACTACCTGGGTCTTTTAACTTAGGTGGAATCTTGCTGGTGAGGAGGGCGCTACATTCCTCGGTCAAAGCCACAGTTTCAAATTCACCCAACTTTCTCTTTTTGTTCAAAATATCCTTTAAAAATTTAACATAGCTTGGCATTTGCTCGAGAGCTTCTACCAAGGGTATGTTAATATGAAGTTGTTTAAAAATGTCTAAGAATTTTTTAAATTGAACATCGACATTTTTAGGCTTCATTCTTTGAGGAAAAGGGATACTTCGTGGGTCAATTTGAGTTTGCTGAGGTATTGGCTTTGGAACAGTAGGCTTTGGAACAGGTCCAAAAGTGGGAAGGTCAGGGATGTCGGTCCTCACTGTGGGGACCACAGTGACCTGAGGAGTGCCCACTGTGGGAACCACAGTAGGTATTTGAGGCGAATCATCAGACTCAAAAACGATATCTTTCAGATCCTTTCCACTCCTAAGTGTTATGGAATTGACATGTTCTGGTCCTTTTCCTATCACCCTAGCTTGCTCGGTGTCACTAGGTAACGTCCCTGGTGGTCTATTCTTAACTTCAACGGCTAGTTGTCCTACTTGAGTCTCTATGTTCCTAATGGCTGCTTGAGTTTGATTCATAAAACCTTTGAGAATTGACTCGATCGATTGTTGAACCTCAGCTGGTTGATTGGGTCGTGGTTGGTATGGTTGTGGGGACTGCCCACTGTGATGTGAGGACTGCCCACTGTGATGTTGCTGAAATCCAGGGGGATTGTATGGTCTTTGCTGGATATGACTCGGCCCTTGGGGTTGGAGTCCTTGATTACCAGACCAAGAGAAATTTGGATGATTTCTCCAACCTGGATTGTAAGTCTGCGAATAAGGGTTGTTCCTCGGGTTGGTTCCTATGACATTAACAGATTCGGGATTTGCTGGACAATAATAAAAAACATGCTCCTCTCCACAAAGGGAGCAGTTATCAGCGAGATGGGTTGCGGAATTGACTTGGCCTCGATTTTGATTTAAAACGATTTTTGTCAAGGCCACTAATTGTGCATTCATGGTTTTGAGTGCTTCGGAATCGATGGTGTTGGTCTTTGGTACTACTGCTCTAGGATTGGACCACTCGGTATTGTTGTTGGACACTTTTTCTAAGATTTGATATCCTTCGTTGTAGGTCATACTCGTAAATGTTCCACCAGCTGTTGCATCTAAGATGATTTTGGCTGCATTGGAAAGACCATTGTAAAAGGTCTCCAATTGAATGCAATGTGGGATGCCATGATGCGGGCACTTCCGAAGTAAATCTTTAAATCGTTCCCATGCATCCGAAACAGCCTCATCTTCCTCTTGCCTAAACAAAATTATATCATTTCGAAACCTAACATTCCTTGTTGGAGGAAAGTATTTTTGCAAAAATCTATCGGCAAGCTCTTGCCAAGTGGTTATCGAGTGAGGTGCATGTGCGTTCAGCCAAGACTTCGCCTTGTCCCTTAATGAAAAAGGGAAAAGCCTTAGTCTTAATGCCTCATCACTAACACCTTGCAACTAAAAGGAATCTGTCATTTCTAAAAAAGATTTTAAGTGCGAGTGTGGATCCTCAGATGGCGATCCTCCAAATTGGCCCATGGCTTGGATCATTTGAAACATCACCAGTTTGAGTTCAAAATGCGTTGCAACAATATTGGGTCTCAAAATTCCGGAGCTTAAATCACCAACTCCGGAAGTAGCATAGTCCCGTATTTTTCGATCTTTGCTATCGGCAATCGTGATTGTGGTCTCCACTATAGGTGGCGGTATTGCAGCCATGTTCACAGTGGGGATCACAGGGGGTTGTCGATTTCTGTTTCTGCGTCTTCTTCGAAAAGTTTTCTCTATTTCAAGATCGATTGGTAACAAAGGTTCGTGTTGTTGCCTTGGCATGCAACGCGAAAAGCTTAGAAAAACGAGTTACTCGGGCTCGAACAAAAACTAATGTCTTGAGATTTAAAATCACGCCAGTCCCCGGCAACGGCGCCAAAAACTTGGTACGTGAGAATTGTGTGTTTTAATCGCAGTGGGTTGCAAACTGTCCACAGTGGGAAGTGCAAGTGTACACTGTCCACTATGATCGTCACAGCAAGTAATAGTTGGTAAAATACCAGAATCGAATCCACAGAGACTGGACAATCAAGACAATACGGTTCTCATGAGCTCCTTTTACAAGTTTCAACTAGAGAGGAAAATAATACTTGGTTTGGTTTGATGAAATAACTACTTTAAACAATTTACTAAATGTTAAAAAGGAGGAATGTAGGTTGGATTTTCCCTAGATTTTATCTCAAATACTCGGTCCTTAGAGTGTTCCTCGTATTCGTGGTGGAGATTTTCGCTAGAAAAGCCCGGTTACAAAATACTCACACCGTTAGACAAAAATCCCATACTCTTAGTACTTGTTGTTTTGTCAATGGTAATCTCTAAAATAGACCTTTTCAGGTCTCGATGGAATGTGTAGAGACAAATACTCTAAGTGTTTTTAATACACAAATTAGCTTGCCTACTACTCCAGTGGACAGAGATTAGCTCACTATGCTGACCTCACTTTCGTAAGTGTCATAAGAATTCTTTCGAATCCCCTAGCATCATTCAAGCCCGTGTCACTGCGTTCTACTCATTTCTAAGTTAAGAACTAGACTTTTAGATCTTTGCAAGTGATCGGCTTGTTCGCATCTTTGGGTAAATATCGAGAATGAATGACCAAAACAATAAAGATTCTAAGTATAAAGATTACTCAAGCATTTTCTATAAAATCCAGGTACTTCTCCTTCCTACATCCCAAAGGATGTTTAGCCTAACATTTCTGAAGTAAAGAAAACAAAAGATGAAGATTTGCACATAATAAAACTGAAAGTGACTTGAATTAACTGCTCACAGTGGGGAACGAGAAGTCGTCCCTGCACTGTGTATTACGAACTACAATTAAAATAAATTACTGAAATTAAATGCTAAGTTACTGCAGTAAATGAAAGCTTACAACTTAAAGAAGTACTAGATAAATTGCAAGAAAGATAGATGCAATAAATGAGACCCAACACCCCTTTTTATACCAAGAAGGAGGTGTTGGTCTTTACAGAAAAAAGGTTTATCCAAGGTGTAAGGACTGCAGGGAAATGCTGAAATCAGCTCAAAGGATAATACTTCAATCCTCCATGTATAACTCTCTTTACCCAATGGTCCTTTAGAAGTCAACTTTTGCAAGTACAAAGGTACAATCATTATGTAAAGCCTTGAGGAACACTTGTAACAGCCAAATCTCAGCTTCTCTGCCATTTGAACCTTTTTAATCTCCAGATTTTATATTTCCAGCCCAAGGTTTTCTTGATCTGCTCGAAGAGTGGGGAGCAGAGTGGGCACTGTATACGTCAATGCGGATAGAAAATCGTGAAAAACACCCAAACTTCCACCAAATAATTTATTAAAGACCATGGTTCACTCCTTTTGCTCGTTTTCGTAAATCATACCAAGAATGGGGGTTTTTAGAAGTGAAATGGCTAAAATTGACAAAATAAAGTGGAAAATAAATGGAAATAATAACTCTAAAAATAGAGTTATCACAACCTCAAACTTAAATCATTACTTGTCCCCAAGTAATAAAAAGAAAGAAATAAAATGAAAAACAATGCATAAAGATCTTTGAGGGACTTACATACTTCTTGACTTGAATGAGCGTTTGATCTCCTTCCTCCGATACTTCCTTCGGTCTGAAACTTAACAACTTCACTTTTGTACTTGACGAAATCTTTCCCTTGTTTACCATTTGATCAATATGGCTTTCTTGGGTTTGAAGGGTTTATGGCTTTGAATCTTTTCCCAAGGGTTTTTGGCAAGAATTTCCAAACATGGACCGAAGATCTCACTTTGAGATTTTTATTTCAAGAAGTGGGTGTTTAGTATTTTGCAATGATAGGTACGTACACTTTCAGGCTTTATTTGGTACCCTTCTGAGGATTTTGAAAAACAGATTTTCTTTATCTTTGAGTTTGATACTCATAGGGGATTCCCTAGGGATAGGAACAGTAGAAGAAGAGCACTGAGATGATGAGGTGTCAGGGATCGAAGAAACGAACGATCTTTTTTTGGTTCTTCTTTGTTAGCACAAAAACCAAGACCACTTCTGTCATGGACAGGGATCTAAGCACCGATTATCTCAATGATCTTTGCCGAGGATTTACACCATCTTTCAATAGTAGCTTTCTCAGCTTTCAGTTCAGTGATAGCTTGTTCACGTTCAATGCTGATTAGTTGATTTACATAAACTTGACCTTTTAAACTTTCGTCTATATTAGATAGTTCTTGGATCTTTAAATGACATTTCTTAAGTTGTTCAGTTAAATCAAGATTTTGTTGTTCAACTTATGTTTTTCCATTCATGGCATTATATAGATCTACTATCAGTGAATCGATAGCTCGAAGTCTATCAGCGTCAATGAAAACTGGGTTAGAAGAAGTTGATACCTGAGAAGTGGAAGATGTAGAAGAAGCATCAGCGGGTTTTTCTTTCACTTTTTGGATATCGGCCATTAGACAAAGATTGTCCTCGTCTTCTTCATCAGAATCTGATTCCTCATCAGAATCAGCCCAATCATGTTCTTCAGCGATTAGACCTTTACCTTTTTTCTTGAAGTTTTTCAACTTCAAATATTTTCCTTCAGCTTAAGGTATTTGTCATCTCTGGATTTGGAGAATGAAGAATGTTTGTGGGATGAAGAAGGTTTGAAGACTTTCTTTGACCTACATTCACTAGCAAAGTGTCATTTCTTTTCACAATTATAGCAGATGGCACTTGTGTTAGGTCCATGATCTTCATACAATCCAAGTATTGTGTAACAAGATGATGAAGAACATTATTGAAAAGGAAATCTAACCTAGAGAGAACACAAAGTGATTAGAGATCTACATCTTGTATTAATGAATTCACTTCTTACAAACTACAAGTAAAGACCTATTTATAGTCTTCATCACTTGCTACAACAATTAAGCATAAGCCCTTTAACACAGCTATTGCTTTACAAAACTTTCTATTATAAAGGACAACTTCAGTGTCCTAACAAGTTGCCTTGTCAATATGAGTTGATTTTGGCTTGTCAGTAATAGCAAGAGGTTTATTTTTTCTGAAATTACTCTTTCTTGCAAATCTCCTGAAGGAGTTTGTCAAGAGTGCCAGTGATTCATCAAGTTCTGACATGTCAGTTCCTGATGAATCATCAGAGTTAGATTCCATGTCAGTGATAGTGACAGAGGATCGCTGAGAGGGTATCATTTCAGAAGAAATTAAAGCAATAAGAGTGCTTTTGGAATCTTTTGAATCTTTTACAAGATTCTTCTTAAGGTGACATGATTGCTCATGATTGAGTAAAATGCCATAAAGAGTGCTTAAGGAAATATCTTTGAGATTCTTTGAGAGTTTAAGACACATGGTATAACTGTCCCAACTTTCAGGAAGACAATCTGAGAATTTTGTCAGGGTCTCAGAAGTAGATTAGGTTCTACCAATAGTTCTTAAGTCAATTAATAAGCAGTTAAAACGTTGGTGTACCTCAGATAAAGATCCATTCTTACCACAATAGAAACTTTCATATTGTCGTACCAAATTTATCTTTCTGGATTCTTTTACTTCAGTTGTGCCTTCATATTAAACACAAATTGTGTCCCACATGGCTTTAGATGTTTTGAGGTTCATAATAAAATGATAAACCTCATCAGGTAGAGCCATAGATATTATTGATCTAGCTTTGGTATCAATGGCTACCTTCTTCTTGTCTTCATCAGTCCATCTGGGGATATCTTTTAGGATTTCTCTTTCAGGTATGGCTGGAGTAGTGGCAGTGGCAGGAACTATAGGAGATAGGACATATGGAACATAGGGTCCATTTTCAACATAGTAAGGCATAGTAGGATCTACACCTTCAAGAAAAAGCATCATTCGATTCTTCTAGAGATTAAAGTTATCTCTACTGAATCGAGGAGGTTTTGCAAGAGAACCATTGTCAATGTAGTTTGTGTTTGTGTTTAATATCATTTGAGAAATAGCAAGGAATAGAAAAGTATAAGCAAGATCTTCTTTATGAGATTAAACAATCTGCTCTGATACCACTTGTTGGTCCCGTAGGGGTTATATAAGTAGGAATAGTTTGTAGAAGGGGGGGTTGAATACAAACACAAATTTTAGTTTTCTAAAATGTTTATTGATAAATCAAATACAATTTACAGTTTGTTGCGGAATAAGATTAAGTAAACCTAATCTAAACAAACTTGAGAATCATAAAGTGTTCTTGCACTAAGAAACTAGAAAGAAAGGATATGTAGAAAAGATTTTCTACATGCATGAAGTAGGTCAGGGGGTTCTTCACAATGAAGGGGTATTGCTCCTATTTATACCCCATGCATTAAATGCATGGCAGGAGTACTTTACACGTGTCATCATCTGGTTGGGCGCATGCTTCTGACTTTTATCAGGACATGCTTTGGGCCGCATGGTGAACAGTGTAGATGTAACAACCCAAAAATCTAAACAACAATAATATAGATAAATAAATCCCCATCCGGGTCCCAATTACATAAAGGATTCATAAACCAATCCTTAAAAGTCTGAACAATTCAAAATTCGCAGCGGAAAGGTATTCTATCCACAGTCGAGATCTATCTAAGCTAAAACTATAGAGAAGTATAGTGCTCCCCGCTAAAGCCTCCAAATCAAAGCTCAAGCCATCTCTTTACCTTTGCTCGAAGCACCACTATAGCACTTCCCTGAAAATGGTTTAGTTTTGAAAAGCGAGGGTTAGACCAAACGGTCTAGTGAATTCCGTCCAAAAATGGTTTTAATAACAAGCATGAAACATTTCTTTAACAAACCACGCATCTCAACATATAACTCCAGACATGGCTACTTGCACAGTCTTCAGGGGTCGCACAATCCAGAACCACGATCGGAGGCCAAGCAGACTCCCCCCTCGCCTCATATCGGGGCTCAAGCAGACTCCCCATTACCCGATTAGGAAGGAAACGAATTCCATCCTACTGGTTCATAACGAACTCCCAAGGGATCCTCGAATCCCGAGGTACACTGATCCCACTGTGCAACCCAACACCACATAGCATATAAGCAAAGCTAACAGTCAACCCGCAATGCATTCAATCTTTATAAACAGTTTAATACGTTTTTCTAAAACAAACTTTCATGCGATAAATTCATAAAAGCTTGTAAATACCCATACTCGCAAAGCATACCATGATCAGTAGTAAAACATTTAACACATCGTTTCACGTAAAACTGTTTAAGGGAACTCACCTGATTGTAGTGATTTCCTATGCACTCTCTTGAACGAGCCGGTATGACCCGAACACCTAAAGCATACCGACAAACCTTAGTATACTAGCTATCCGGACACAAACTGCCGGATACACAAACTATCCGGAACTGTTACTTCTCGGATCCCCAAGATTTACCCGGACACTCACGCTATCCGGATCAACTATTCGGAGAAGCTATCCGGACGCAAACCATCCCGGAAACCTCTATCCGGTCACCTACTATCCGGACACCTCTATTCGGACGGATATCCGGTAACACCATCCGGAAAGCTATCTGGTAAAACAAGCCGAATGCATCCTGTCTCTTGCTACCCGGACACGATTGTCCGGACACTCACACTATCCGAACACCAAAATTACGCAGACACCCACACTGTCCGGATGGGGCGATTCCTGGACAATCGCACTGCCAAGTCCTCAAGTCCCCAAAAATCGATTTGTGGGTGCGATTGAGTCTCAACCCTTGTTAGATATTAGATTATGGTTACATTCCCGACTTAAAACAGCTAATTAGCCAATCTTTTACCTCTTTTAAAGATCCAAACTCACTCAAAACCCACAAATCTTAACCAAGATAACAACATTGTGTTCAACTACTAAAACACCCAAATCCCTTGATTAAGGAGGCATGCACTAAACAAATCAGAGGAAAGAATTGAGGCTTACCATTTTGAGCTCTCTTGATCGAAGTTGTTGCCGATTTCTTTGCTTCCTTCTTTCTCTCGGTTTCAGCCGCAACACATAGACAATGTGGAATAATGTGAGGTGACCTAGGGATTTGATCCCTTTTATACTTCTACTAAATTGCCTCTTGGTCCCTAAAAACTCTTTCCCTTTTCACATTATGGCCATAAGACTTCCATTTATTAAACTAAGTATCCGGTTGTTACAGTAGATGTTAGAGTGGTTGTTGTAACACCCTCAAAATTGGAACGAGCAACTAACTGTAATTTCGATAAAGTAACAAAAAGATTATAAAATTTCTTCTACAAATCATCCTTGAAAATACCTCAAAGTTTAAACATCAAAAATTTCACAACTAACAACTTAAGGCGGGTGTTACTTAACCCAATTACATGTTGCTAATCCCAAATATGTGCGGAAGACATCACTAAGCGAAACCACTTCTCGTGCACTCTACTAGCACTCATCTCTTCACAATGTAGCTAAAGTAAATCCCAATCTGAACCTGTTGCACATGCCGACAAATAAAAAGGTTAGGCTAACGCCTAGTGAGTTCAAGAGTTTACATCATGAGCAAATCATTTGATAGACCAAAAGATTCAACTTAATTTATTATTTCCAAAATAAACGGTTTGTATAAAATACACCGACAACCCAATTTCCAAACGCACACAATTCCTGTGAGGAAAGCTTCCAATGAAAATCATTTCTCCGCAATGGGCTCAAATCCAAAACTCACTCAAGAGGTAAATAAATAATAATTTCTCAAATAATCGCCAATGCGAATAATACTCCAATAGTTAAAAACGTCCAATGAGGATGAAACATAAAATCCATCCATCCATCATGGAAAACAATCCATACGCATATAATATGATACTGACAACGCGAATAATTAAAATACTCGAAAACAGCACCCTTCGGTGACGGGGGAGACCCGATTTCATCGAATGTGGAAAACACACAAATTGAAACACCATTAATAAATACAAGTAAGCTTCTTGGATGTGGAAAACATATGACATCAACCAAACTAGGTCTTTAGTCAATCTTCGGCATCAACCATACTAGGTCTTTAGTCCATCTTCGGCATCAACCATACTAGGTCTTTAGCCTATCTTAGACATCAACCATACTAGGTCTTTAGCCTATCTTAGACATCAACCATACTAGGTCTTTAGTCCATCTTCGGCATCAACCATACTAGGTCTTTAGCCCATCTTAGACATTAACCATACTAGGTCTTTAGCCCATCTTAGACATCAACCATACTAGGTCTTTAGTTCATCTTTGGCATAAACCATACTAGGTCTTTAGACCATCTTAGACATCAACCATACTAGGTCTTTAGTCCATCTTCGGCATCAACCATACTAGGTCTTTAGCCCAAACCACCAAGTTCAATCCTACTGGATCTTTACCTTGGGAAACCCACCATCCGAAACAAGCTTACTCGACTTAAATATATATACATGACCCCAAAAGAATAACCAATGCATTCAAATCATGTAAACATCAAATATGATGCAATTCATGCAATTCAAACCCCAAGCCCACGTCGAGCTTATTAAAATCGGGCGAATGCCCTCGAGACTCAACCGAGCCCTCTGCTCAAACGATCTAATGATCATTTATCAACATCAATTCATGCAAATGAAATGCATCTAACCCACATCATGCAAACACATGCTCCGAAGCATGATAATCTCACAACCCCTTTATTTCCACTTTCCCAATGAAGTCAAATCATATATGCATCTATATGTGTGTATGCGTATACGTAAATCTTTTATAACTCAACAATGCATATAACCCGTCATAGTTCATTAATCCCAAACGTACTAAGAATACAAAATCAACAAACGGCCTTCACGTCTAAGACCAAACACTCACACCGGCACATACTCAAATAAAACGCAATTAAGCACATAACACCTCCAAGGCTCCACCTTGAGCTACTAAAACCGGCAAACACTCAAAACACTCATTTGAGTATAAATCAAGCCTTTAAAGGCCAAAATAAACGTTTGGCTAAATACGTGTTGCTCACATGGTTACGTAAACCAAAATACACCGTTACTCAAAATCTTTACCCTTTTGATTTCTCAATTGGCCATCGGCCCAAAATAAAAGATTTACAACTCTCAAAATATTCATACGGTCAAGATTGACCAAAATCCCCAAATGTGGGTGTTTTACAAGATTTGTAAAGCTCAACACTTTAATTAATCAAAACCCACTAATTACTCAACAAATGATAATTTTATATAAAGCACACAAATACTTTAAAATAAACATTTTGGAATGTACAAAGTTTTCACAAAGCAACATGAACTCACCTTGCTAGATTAGGCTAAATCTAGATTTTCCCAACGTAAGCTCCTTTGAAGAATACGAATCTTCAAGTCCAAATCTTCCAAAACCTAGATCCATAAGTTTCCAACCATGAATATTCATATTCAACCACTTAAAACCATTCCCCAAACATCTTATATAAAAATCTCCATTTTGACCAAAACCCCAATATTAACCTAACTTCCCCAAAATCATCCAAACCAAGATTTGATAAGCATACAAACTAGGAAGCCATCAATGGAGCATTCATAACTCATATGAAAGTATAGAATCTAGGAGGATGAACTCACCACTTAGGTTTTGATGAAAACCTAGAAAACCCCAAAAATCTCTAGTGTTATGGATGAAACTTGCTCTTGCATCACTAAATGAAACCACTAGCATAAAATGGAGAAGGAACACATTAATCTCCATGAAAAAGCCCCAAAATCAGTTAGGGTTTGTGAGGGAAAGAGGAAATGATTTGGGAGAGAAGAGAAGAGATTTGAGAGTGAGAAATGAGAGACTTACCACCGCCAAACGTACTTGAATCTTCCAATAAACTTCCAAACTCTTTCTAGATCCTTGAAGAGCTCTCAAAAATGGAACCATAGCAACTTGAATCACCAAAATCGGAGTTGAAATGAGAGAGATATGAAGAAATGAAGTTTAGGGGTGAAAATCGTGTTTTATGTTGACCAGGTGCTCCGCGCAGGTCTCCGTGCTAGTGAACTAGCGCCACAATGCGCACCGGGCACTGGTCGCCTGGTTTCCTTTTAAACAGTTTGGCCATAACTTCTTCGTTTTAGCTCCCTTTTTGCTCCGGAAAGAACCGTTGGACTCGTATTCAAATTCCTCATCCAACAAGACCAAAAAATCTAGGATTTAATCCAAAATCCTATTTTTCATATTTTTCTTAAATATCGGTTCCACACTGATTCGAAATTGTGCTTATCCAAAAATTACGGGTGTTACAATCCTCCCAACCTTAGGATGATTTCGTCCTCGAAATCTAGATCGCTTACAACCAAAGGCTATCCAATTCAACGCCGACCACGTTCCCATAGCTTTTAATTGAAAACTAAATTTTCCCACACCGATTGCTAAGACAAGCCTCAAGCAAACTCTTACCGACCATGTCCTCTCAGGTACACCGTACTTATGTCCGGGAGGACACTCCTTCCACTGGAGTAACTCCAGATCAGACAACTTTGGTTGTCTCCCAACCTTGGATGTTCCATACTTCCCTGACGACGGATCCCGACTCTAAATCAATCCGTGTCCACACACTCTTAAATTTCTCCAATTAGTCCGAGGTTTGATTACATCTAAAACCAACGAACCTCCAAATTTGAGGCTCCCACCGCTGAACCAGAACTTACTCTTAACGAGTCCCATTAGAATCCAACTCCGACGGTCGCCACCGACCCATCGATTACACAATCTCCAAAAGTTACGCCTAATCGCCAATCATCCGATCGACAGATTCTTCTATCACATGAGTAGGGTCATCCCGCTAAACTATTCATCACAATCGACTTAAGATCATCACAACCGATACCACCACTTATTAAAATTGGACTACACCCTCCAATCATACTAGTGGTCCTTGGCCTCGAACTCCAAAAGTTGACACTTAGTCACATCACCAAAACTCGACTCATCACAGAGCTCCACACACGAGCTTCATTCCTAAAATAGTCCCACCAATCCATGGTCATCCCCACGGTCTAAAGGGTCCTACACGACCTTCACACAATACCGACAACCCAAGACAAGGTTGCCGAAGTGAACGGTTACCAAAGCACTAACAAAGGACACCGCAAGTCCCATCTTTTAGTTGTTCATACGAAATAATTCGGCCCCGCAAGTGACACCATACAACTCACGATAATACATGCGTTAGAAACCCAATCTTTCACTGAAAGGTTCTACACGCCCTCACCCCTTAACTGGGGTTGCTCAACCTCACCAAGCCTAATGAGTTCAAGGTTTTCAAGTGACAGACTCAACAAATATGCCAATAAAGTTTTCACTAGATTTTTCAACACCAAGATTTTTATATCAATATAACATACGCATAAAAATCTACTACTACCTATCCGGTAGATGCGCAAACATGGACACACTCGTCTCACATATGAAAAATCATTTTGAAAACTGTTTCAATCCCAAACCAGGTTACTAACGAAACGCAAAAACGTATTCAACAACTTTTAAAATGAACCTCTAGGGTCTCATCATGGATTTACTTATGCCAAACACGCAAAGTAATTTCCGACATTAAAATAGTGTTCAACAGCCTGTTTGTACGAACTTCAAAAGAAAGATTTACACGACATCAATTTCCAAAATTCTCCTTTTAACCATAAAACGACATGAACTGTAATTTCTTAGCAACTTCGCATGTGTCAGTTTGTTCATTGAGAAAAAATTCATATACACACCTTGGTTAAAACACGACATGATTTGGGTCATCTCCCAGTTTATAAATCGAATAACAAGGTACTTTCATCACTTGGAAATATCGGTTTAAACATCGAAAAGGAATTTCAATTCAATTTATGCATGCCATTTTGTAACACTTTCTTAGTAGTTACTCTGAAATAGTATAACACATACCAGATCGTCAATACTAAATTTCCAAGTAGAGATTCATTAATTAAGTCAAAATTTCAAAATTTCTCCTTCAGTTATATAATGACAAGAAAACAAAATCTTTTGACCAGGCTTGCACACCTCAATGTGTTTTTCTCAAAACTTCGGAAAACAATATGTGCACATAATTTGATTGACACATAAAATGATCCAAATCAACTTCAGACCGTAAACCGCACAAGCGATGCGCATTAACGCCCCAAAATAGTGGCTACAAAACTAATCATGTCAATAAATCGATATAGTGCATTTGCGAGTAAGAACATAAAAAATGCTAGTAAACGAGAGTGCATAAAACAGAACATTAGAGATGTACTATCATGATTCTCCTATATGCATTACTCACGCCACGTATAAATCAATTTGCACACCTAGCAAGTTGCAACAAAATATGCTACCACGATTCTCAAAAGAGAAGCCATGTGGCATCAAAACTCCAAAATCACTCTTTTTGATGCAAAACGACATAAAACACATTTTCAACCAAATTCGCATGAGACGCAATACTCACTCAAACCCATATATTAACGCACACAATCATTCAAGTATGCACATGACAAAGTGTCACCCATGCACCGCAAAATGTCGTAAAACGAAACTCGGTCATACTTCGCAAAACTTCCATAAAACTCAATGGAACTCAACCGCATCAAACCAATTAAATGGCGTCAAAGTTTTCGTTTTCAATAAACAACTCGCTAAAACAACGCTGTGATCAAATCATCCAAATCATATAACCTCCCTTCTTTTGCAACACAAAATAAAACGACATCCTTTCGTCAAGCCTCACAAAATCTAAATTCCCATTAAAGATCAACACTGAAACAAGGGAAGGTAACTCTCCGTCCAAACCTTAACACATGTGAATGAGATCCAATGTTAAGGTCGCAAGTTGCGGCTACTTATCCAAAACCATAAACGACATTAAAACATGGATATCACCATATCCGAAAGTAGTAGTAGACTACTACAAGGAATAAAATAAATCCCGACCAGGTTCACAACCGTCTGTCGTAAAATAATTTCATGCATGTTCCAAAATCGTGGTTTAAAATCTTGTGTGTGTCAACCGTTACATAGGTTTGAAAGTCACACTATTGTCATCTGGATGCTCATACATCTTAACGCAAAATGGAAAGTCACATCGACTAACCCTACGTTTCTCCTCGAATCAAGGTCAATCCAATAAGCCTATAGCTCCAATCTGACCACCAATTTCGACCTGAACGGTCCACTTAATATAATCATCATGCATACCTGCACTCCAAATGGCAGATGCTAAAGTCGTCAACCTCTTCTAACGACTACTCGCTTAGAACTCCTTCACTACCCCAACGGCCATCACGCTAGAGTAGTTCAAGTATTCTCATGTAACCGGTAGGTTCACCATAACACTGGCCAGGTGCAATTATGAACGTACCGTACATGATCATCCTTGCTACTCTTGACGTGACTTCTCATTTCTAGTAACTCCAACAACTTCCGAATATCCTATCTTAGAGTGCCTAATGGTGCAATCTCGCTCTCAGTTACTTAAAACAACGCTAGTTTGAGTCTAGGTATCCAACAATCAACACCTAATTCTCTCAAACTTATGCTCTGATACCAACTTGTAACACCCTCAAAATTGGAACGAGCAACTAACAGTAACTTCGATAAAGTAACTAAAAGATGATAAAATTTCTTCTACAAATCATCCTTGAAAATACCTCAAAGTTTAACCATCAAAAATTTCACAACTAACAACTTAAGGCGGGTGTTACTTAACCCAATTACATGTTGCTAATCCCAAATATGTGCGAAAGACATCACTAAGCGAAACTGTTGATCCCATTTTTGAGCAACAATAGAAGAAATCCATAGAAAATGTATTGATAAGATGAAATATTAAGAACATAACATTCAAGAACTTATCTCATATTCATTGATGATTCAATATGGAGAGGGAAATAGGAAGAACACCACACTAAACGTGAAATCGACTCTCATAAGAAACTAGTCTGTGTGTGTTAATTGTGAACTCTCCAGATTTCTCACTTAACCTAAAATAAGCCTATGGACACCTTTAAATAGGGCCCATTTACACAAAAGGCTTAAGCCCATAAGGCTAATTACAAAGATAACATAAATCTAATTATAAAGCCCACACAATAATTTCTTTATAAAACATTCATATAAATTAGGGGCTAATTAAAGCCTAATGTTTTATAAAGAAAGCATCATCTTATAGTCTCCCCCTTGCTTTCTTTAGAACCTTTGGTGTTCCGTTCTTCAAGTCTTCAAAGCATCACGAGCTCCCCCTCAAATGTAGGCTCATCTTCTTGAAAGACCGAGACAAATAACACTTTCTGTCCAGCTTTCATGTCTCTACTTCACCACTGTTTTTGACCATCATGGAGACTGATTGAAAGAAAACATAAAACATGTATAATGAACTCCAGCCTCTTAGAATTCCAACGAGCTATGATTCATCCATTTTGGATGAAAAACGAGTGAGTTGTGTAAGTTTTCCCTCAGCTGCGCAGAACGGTCATAAAACAGAAAATTTGACTCTAAAAGATCCCGTTGAGTAAGCATTCAGTACCGAGCTTTAAACATGAATAACAGAGGAGTGAGTGACAATAAATATGTCACAATAGCATCATGAAACCGTGAAGAACCGTCGAGAGAACGCCGTTCTTGAAAGCGGAAAGAGCACGAGTGAAATGTAATGCTTTCGGTCCAGCAAGAGTCCATTGACTTTGACACAGATTCTGGCCATTAAGAACACTGATTCAGACCAAACTCAAAACATTAAAAAGTTTCACCTGTGTCTTAGGAATTCAACACAACTGGACTCATGTGAATCGGAGCACCTAGTAAGAAGGTGTGCGCGTGTTTCTGAAACAGCGCAAAGCTGTCAGTAAATCCAAAAGTTTCGGGTTCGGGCTTTTGGCTTATTGCTCACAGAGGCTCTGAACATCACTACAGAGGCTTGCTCTGGTCAGCCTCCTAGAGGCTCTGTGATCTGATCTGATTTGGTACACTCCAAGCCTCTGTGTGCTTTGGACAACCTGAGAGCTGAAAGAAGCTTTTCACACCTCTTCTACTTTCGCACATTCTGATCAGCTATCCATAGAGCATCTTCTTCAAATCTGAACCTATGTGCATCTTCTGAATAGCCTACAGAAGCTTTGGACAACCTTAAACATCAACAGCTTAATGATTAAGCTCTGCTGGACAGCTGCTTAATCTGCTGCACACTTCTTTTGGACAGATCTGGATCGAAGCTTGAATAGCCACAGAGGCTCTGGACAGCTTCACAGAGGTTCTGTGATTTGTCACAGAGGCTCTGATCAATCATGGAAATCACATCTTCTGGACTGCAGCTTTCTGATCGTCCACAGAAGCTCTGCTGATTCTGTAAACCTCTGGCAACATCTCAGAGGCTCTGTAATATTGCATCAGCTTCATTTCAAACCTCTGTAACGTGCTTTGCACTTTTCAAACTCTAAAAATCGAATTATGCTGCTTCTGTGATCTGCTCATTCTGATCTCTATTTCAATTTGCTGTCACATATATAACTCAGATTAAATTCTGCTGCTAAACTATTTGCACAACTGCAAGCTCTGTGGTTAACATCCCTTAAACATAAGGATGTTCCTTTTCTCAGCACCCCAGTAGCAGCAGCTCTGAGATTATTGACATGTGAGTACATCCTCAAATATACTTCTGTATCAGAATGGTAGCAACATCAAAATTTTGCTTAACATAGCAGGTTCTGGTTAAATGTTACCAGAGCCTCTGCAACCTTAGCTTTCAGAGCTTCTGGAGACTCCAACAGGTGATGAACCTCTGTATGAACACAATCAAGTTCTGGAGACAGACGAAGTTCTGTATGAGCTCAGAAGTTATTTTCCATTCGCCATCGCAGTTACAGATCTGCACAGCAATCTGATCAGGCAACGAGACTCCAAGTTTATGTTAAAAAAGGCCACTTTATCTCGAAGCATTCTGTGTGTGTACAACCTATGTACTTTTCTAAAGTGCAATCGAATAGCCTCTGAGGGCACAGAGGCTCTGTGCAGCAGCTTCCAATTTAATTCTCTGCTCTGTAACTCGAACTGATGATAACAACTACTTAACAGGATCTGTAGTAGCGGCTTAACAAATCTGTAACTCTGTCATAAATATGGACAACTTAGTCTGATCTCTGATTAGCCTTCGAACAAGCTCTGGAACACAGATCGCAACTCTGACTCACAGCCAACTTTTTGAAAATCTAAGCTGCATATCACAAACCTGATACATTTTGACCAGATCAGACTTTGTTGTTCGAAGATCTTCTAAAGTTGGGCCTGAATTCTCATGATCAGTACAAGTGACTGAAACTGTTATCAACCACGCAGAGGATCTAGACAGCTTCTGATGAGTCTCTATACTTTGAACAGAGCTTATCTATTCACCCTCTCTGAACCATCTTCTTTTGCCAGCCTCTGAGAAATCACAGAGGCTCTGTGAATTTGCTCAGAGGATCTGTGAATTGCCTCTTGACATTTAAAACATCAGCTCTCTATGATCATCTTTGAACGAGCAGCACCTGCACGAGCTTACATTGGACAACTGATGGACAACACCATCTGGATAACATCTTATTGATCTGTGCAGAAGAATTTTGTTTGGACAGCGGCAACAAAGTTTGTGAACTGCACGTTTTGTTTTGGACAGCTACTTTCTGTTTTCCTCATCTGCATCATATGACAGCAGCAACGAGAAGATCGCATAGCAGCAGCTTGATCAGCTGCATAATCAGCACACTACATCAGCTTCTGGTCTAATTTTAGACAGCGGTGGTTTCTGCTTAGATTTGGACAGCTTTTGACTAACTTTCTGGGATGAACCGACTTAACAGCTGCTTAAACTCGAATTTGAAAGCTCCAAACAACACCAAACAGCAAATATTCTGAATTTTCAGCACCAAACAGCACGTTATTTTTTGTTACAGCAGCATTATTAAGCTGTTTTCTGTTTTGGACAACAGCTGTTTGACAGCACAAACAGCCCCCTACAACTTGCTTTCTCTTTTGAAAGCTTTGAGAACATGACAGCAACAATTTGACAGCAAACTTTCTTTGTTTTTGGCAGCATACAAACAGCACATTTCTGCACTGTTTTGACAGCAAAGACAACAATTTTCTGGATTGTTTTTTACAGCAAACTTTTGACAGCATCCGTTTTCTTTGACAACATGTTTTTCACCTTTGACAACAACATTTTTGGCAGCAAATGCACAACAAAAGTTTTGACAGCAAACAGACATCTCCATAACACTTTCAGAACAAAGATTGCTAATAATCAAGTTTCTAATTGATCAGATCAGAAAGTTGATTCTAAGCACTCAAAGATCTAAAATCTTTTCAGATCTGACTTTGAACATGTTGCACAACACCAAATCTTTCTCAATCAACATTTCAAGACTCAAATGATTTTGTTTTTCATTTAAATAATTATGAGCTGCGGAAGACAAACAAAATCTGAGTAAAAGAGAGTCCAATCTTGGATTTAAATAAATGTCAGATCAAAGATCAACAACCTTACTACCAAGATGCAAAAAAAATGCTTTGGACTTAAGCACACACAAGGATGAGATCATAGATCAACCATCTACTTAGTGCTATCAAATATTAGACCAGTGAATGAGAAAGAATCAAAACACACACATGTAATAAATCAGATCAGATTTAAGCCAAATAGGGTTAAATCTTCACTTAGACATTTCATCAAACATGTGGTGTGCAGAAACAGATTTTGTGTAGAAACAATGATATTTTCTATGAAAGATTATCCAAATCTCATCTAAATGATGAATTAGGTTTCTAATAAGCACAAAAACAGAAAGTAAACCATAGAAATGATATTTGTGTCTAGGCTCATGTGATTTTACCAATCTAAGCACCAAAACAACAAATAAATCATCTAAAACCTTCTATTATTGCCATAGATGACCAATTTTGAAGAAAAGTTTCTTCAATCGGCTCTGATACCAATTGTTCATCCCATTTTTGAGCAACAATAGAAGAAATCCATAGAAAATGTAGAGATAAGATGAAATATTAAGAACATAACATTCAAGAACTCATCTCATATTCATTGATGATTTAATATGGAGAGGGAAATTGGAAGAACACCACACTAAACGTGAAATCGACTCTCATAAGAAACTAGTATGTGTGTGTTAATTGTGAACTCTCCAGATTTCTCAGTTAACCTAAAATAAGCCTACGGACAACTTTAAATAGGGCCCATTTACACAAAAGGCTTAAACCCATAAGGCTAATTACAAAGATAACATAAATCTAATTATAAAGCCTACACAATAATTTCTTTATAATACACTCATATAAATTAGGGGCTAATTAAAGCTAACAGAAACCACTTCTCGTGCACTCTACTAGCACTCATCTCTTCACAATGTAGCTAAAGTTAATCCCAACCTGAACCTGTTGCACATGCCAACAAATAAAAAGGTTAGGCTAACGCCTAGTGAGTTCAAGAGTTTACATCATGAGCAAATCATTTGATAGACCAAAAGATTCAACTTAATTTATTATTTCCAAAATAAAGGGTTTGTATAAAATACACCGACAACCCAATTTCCAAACGCACACAATTCCTGTGAGGAAAGCTTCCAATGAAAATCATTTCTCCGCAATGGGCTCAAATCCAAAACTCACTCAAGAGGTAAATAAATAATAATTTCTCAAATAATCGCCAATGCGAATAATACTCCAATTGTTAAAAACGTCCAATGAGGATGAAACATAAAATCCATCCATCCATCATGGAAAACAATCC
The DNA here is from genome assembly GCA_033807775.1 of Saussurea involucrata. NCBI lineage: Eukaryota > Viridiplantae > Streptophyta > Magnoliopsida > Asterales > Asteraceae > Saussurea > Saussurea involucrata. Next base: position 79,912,824 of record CM066327.1, read on the forward strand.
ATACGCATATAATATGATACTGACAACGCGGATAATTAAAATACTCGAAAACAGCACCCTTCGGTGACGGGGGAGACCCGATTTCATCGAATGTGGAAAACACACAAATTGAAACACCATTAATAAATACAAGTAAGCTTCTTGGATGTGGAAAACATATGACATCAACCAAACTAGGTCTTTAGTCAATCTTCGACATCAACCATACTAGGTCTTTAGCACATCTTAGACATCAACCATACTAGGTCTTTAGCTCATCTTAAACATCAACCATACTAGGTCTTTAGTCCATCTTCGACATCAACCATACTAGGTCTTTAGCCCATCTTAGACATCAACCATACTAGGTCTTTAGCCCATCTTAGACATCAACCATACTAGGTCTTTAGTACATCTTCGGCATCAATTATACTAGGTCTTTAGCCCATCTTAGACATCAACCATACTAGGTCTTTAGTCCATCTTCGGCATCAACCATACTAGGTCTTTAGCCCAAACCACCAAGTTCAATCCTACTGGATCTTTACCTTGGGAAACCCACCATCCGAAACAAGCTTACTCGACTTAAATATATATACATGACCCCAAAAGAATAACCAATGCATTCAAATCATGTAAACATCAAATATAATGCAATTCATGCAATTCAAACCCCAAGCCCACGTCTAGCTTATTAAAATCGGGCGAATGCCCTTGAGACTCAACCGAGCCCTCTGCTCAAACGATCTAATGATCATTTATCAACATCAATTCATGCAAATGAAATGCATCTAACCCACATCATGCAAACACATGCTCCGAGGCATGATAATCTCACAACCCCTTCATTTTCAATTTCCCAATGAAGTTAAATCATATATGCATCTATATGTGTGTATGCGTATACGTAAATCTTTTATAACTCAACAATGCATATAACCCGTCATAGTTCATTAGTCCCAAAGGTACTAAGAATACAAAATTAACAAATGGCCTTCACGTCTAAGACCAAACACTCACACCGGCACATACTCAAATGAAACGCAATTAAGCACATAACACCTCCAAGGCTCCGTGCAGGTCTCCGTTAAATGGAACCATAGCAACTTGAATCACCAAAATCGGAGTTGAAATGAGAGAGATATGAAGAAATGAAGTTTAGGGGTGAAAATCGTGTTTTATGTTGATCAGGTGCTCTGCGCAGGTCTCCGTGCTAGTGAACTAGCGCCACAATGCGCACCGGGCACTGGTCGCCTGGTTCCCTTTTAAACAGTTTTGGCCATAACTTCTTCGTTTTAGCTCCGTTTTCGCTCCGGAAAGAACCGTTGGACTCGTATTCAAATTCCTCATCCAACAAGACCAAAAAATCTAGAATTTAATCCAAAATCCTATTTTTCATATTTTTCTTAAAGATCGGTTCCACACTGATTCGAAATTGTGCTTATCCGAAAATTACGGGTGTTACAGTTGTACGATCTTGGACAAAAACAAACTTTCTTCTGTTCATCCATACTTGTGTGCAAGGAGATAAGACAAACAACTCTTAAGGCACAAGCTTCATGATCAGCGATTACTGATAAGATCTTCGATCGGCGATGCCTGATGTAAGTCAGCTATCGTTGAAGCTTTCTTCTTGAATTATCGCGCGTGTAGACTTGTCTTGGTTTCACTGATGTCCGCATCAGATCATGAGTAGACTTGTCCTTGTTCACCAGCTTTGTCTTCGATGTCAACGATGAACTCTATAGTCGCGAGGCTTGTCTTCAGGTATCACATTTAACAGTGTTACATTTGAAATTATCAGAGATATTGAACAGACTCAGTATGCTATCGCTGATAATGAAACATTAATACACATGTTATCGATGATGGCGAAACATTAATATATACAGATGTTAATTGAAATTTTCACTAAGTATTCTAAGGGTCGTAATTTAAATCGCTGAGAGAGTTTGGATCAACACAAACTTTATCGCTTAATTTTATCAATTTTGTTAGTGGTGTCGCTATCTTGGAGAAGTCCTGAATGAACCTCCGATAGTAGCCTGCTAAACTTAGAAAACTGCGAATCTCAGATGCAGTCTTCGGTGATTTCCAATTCGTGATTGCCTCCATTTTATATGGGTCTACCTTGATCCACTTTGCATTCACTACATGGCCCAGAAATGGGACCTTTTGTATCCAGAACTCGCACTTAAAGAACTTTGCATAAAGTTGCCCTTTTGCTAACAGTTCGAGAATTGTCCTCAGGTGTTGCTCATGCTCCTTGAGTAGATAAGAATGTCGTCTATGAAGACTATAACGAACTTATCTAGGTAAGGTCCGCATACCCGATTCATCAAATCCATGAATGTCGCAGGTGCGTTTGTCAGGCCGAATGGCATTACTACAAACTCGTAGTGGCCATATCGGGTTCTGAAAGCGGTTTTCGGTATATCTTCTGCTCTTTCTCTTAACTGATGATATCTCGATCGCAAGTCAATCTTAGAGAAGTATCCAACCCCTTGCAGTTGGTCGAATAGATCATCGATCCTTGGCAAAGGGTATCTATTCTTTATCATGATCATGTTGAGCTCACGATAATCAATACACATCCTCATCGTGTCATCCTTCTTTTTCACGAACAAGACCGGTACTCCCCAAGGCGATGAGCTTGGCCTGATGAACCCGCTATCCAGGAGTTCTTGTAGTTGCTTCATCAACTCTTGCATCTCCGTTGGGGCTAACCGATAAGGTGCCCTAGCGATTGGTGCCGCCCTCGGTACCAAATCGATTCTAAACTCCACCTGGCGCTCTGGTGGGATTCCTGGTAATTCCTTAGGAAATACTTTCGGGTACTCTCTTACTATGGGTACATCTTGTATCATTCTCTTCTCTAATTTGGCATCAATTGCGTATGCCATGTATGTTGCACATCCTTTTCGTAATTTGTTTGCCTTTATTATCGTGATCACTCCAACGTGAGTCTTCTTCCGGTCCCCATAGACATAGACTTTCTCTCCTTCTAGGGTTTGAATCTTGATCATCTTTTTATTGCATACGATTTGGGCGTGGTTGTCAGACAACCAATCCATTCCTAATACTACATCGAAACCACCCAAACCCATGGGCATAAGTCTTACTGGCAACTCCTTACCGTCTATACAAATCGTGCATCCATTAATTACTTCATCTACTTTAACTTGACCACCATCAGCAGTCTCTACTATATAGCTTTTCTCTAGCCTATTGACATCCCTATTCAAGTAGTGGCGAAAAGAAGTAGAAACAAAACTACCATTCGCACCCGAATCGAATAATACATGAGCTTGAACGTTATTGGTAGGGAACATACCAGATACGACGTCTGGGGTTTCCTTCACCTCCTCCAAACTCATAGTGTATGCTCGTCTGCGACCCTTTGTCGGCTCCCTCTTCTTGGCTAACCCTTTCCTAGACCCTTCTCCTAAAGCTTTATTGATGTTTCTGGTGCCTTTCTATACTTTGGGACATTCGAACCTCAGGTGTCCCATAGCTCCACATTCATAACATGTCTATCAGGGCATTCCCGCACGGTATGACCAGGCTTCCTACAACGATAGCAATTCACACTTCTCGCTCTACACTCCCCTTCGTGCTTTCGATTGCACTTCTTGCATGCAGGGATAGAGAACCCCTCACTCTGGATCTTGTTGGGAGTTGGCGCTCCTCTCATCTTCTTTACCCCTTTACTCGACCCTTCCCATCTCCTCTTAAGGTCTCTCCTTTCTCCAGCCGCTTTTATGTTATTCTCCCCGGCCACCGTTGCCTTCTCCACAACCTGAACAAGCGTGGTTGGCTTCGTCATATCCACATATTATTTTATTCTATTCTCAGGCCATCCTTAAAACGGTCTATCTTCCTTTGCTCAGTTGCCACCTGGTAGTTGGCGAATCTGGCCTTCTCCAGAAATTTGTTTACATACTCCTGCACTGATAACGATCCTTGTTCCAACCTCAGAAATTCTGATTCCAACTTCTTTACTTCAGATTGCGTGCAATACTTGTCCATCATCATATTCTTCATCTTTTCCCAGGTTAAAGTAGCAATACCTTCTTCTCCTTGGATTCCACACTAAATTTCCCACCAATGAAGTGTTGAATCCAAGAGAGTGGTAGCAACATAAGTTAGCTTTTGTTCTTCTGGGCAATTGCAGATTTTGAAGCAACTCTGCATTTTGGTCACCCAGTTCATCAAGGCGATTGGGCCTTTAGTGCCCTTAAACTCTTTTGGAAGGGTGTCATTGAATGTCTTGAAGCTGCAAAACTTTCCCTTTACTTGTGGTTCCACCTTTGGTTTCTTAGGTGATTCCACTTTGTCCTTGACCGACACTTCCATTCTCTCAGTAGTTTTAGAGTTAGTCATCGTCTTCTCCTTCTGGGTGCTTGCTTCCTCTTCTCCTTCGGAGTTCTTGAATCTGTCCCCCAACATCTCCCTTAGCATATTTGGGAGGGTATTATGAAGAACTTGTGCCACCCTTTCAGTTATCGCTTCTTTAGTAAGGACGTTACCCCCCCTTCCATTCCCCATCGAATGCTACGAGTAGCCGAGCTTGCATGCACCGAAGGAGTCACACTTGAACTAGCGGTGGTACCACGACCCCTATCGCGACCATGACCTCTTCCGGTTGGTAGTGGTTGATTGCCATCTCCCTCTCTGGTAGTAGCGTTTCTTGTAGCCCTACAATAAATCATTTTGGTATCGCACAATATGTTCACTATAATGGCTCTAATACTACATTAATAAGTTATTATTGCTACTGCGCTTATGTTAAGAGAAAAAACACATAATCCATACATCACATGATTTTAACCATCAATTATTTTCAACACATAAATTGCAACTGGTCTATTATCATATTATATCAAGAGAGAATTCATACACTTTGCATATCATAAACAAAATTTGGGGTTCATAGTTCCCCTAATAAAACCAAAACTCCAAAATTTCTAAAAGTAGCAATGAAATCAAAATTTCTCTCTTGACAACTGCTATCACCCTCTTAAGGCTCTTCAGAAAGGTAGGGGTCTCGAGTCGACTCTACAAAGGTTAATGAAGGCTTGAACTTCCACAATGGGCTCATTCTTGGACCCATTTTGAAGTTGTGGACCCAAGCCGCAAAATACCCTCTCACCACTCCTGTGTACTCAAAAGTCACCATCTTGTAGAAATGAGTCCTATCTCTCATCCGAGTACGCCAAGATCGAGCAGCAATCCTCCGCTCCTGATCCAATTTCAACTTCAACATGTCTCTCTCTCCTTCTGACACCGCCTTAAAGTGTGCTTGCTGTAAATTGTAGAGCATGCTCTTCGTCCTATCGTTGTCCCACTGGGAGTAGGCCAACTTATCCCTTAACCCTGCCACCTTTTCCTGAGCAGTCTCTAGCTTTCCTTGGGATACGGATAACCTATCCTTCAACTCGCTGATCTCAACTTGTAACACCCCAAATTATTAATCTCACCTTCAACTCGCTAAAAGAATTATTAACCTATTTCTCTTAAACTAAGGCTCTGATATCAACTTGTAACACCCCAATTTTATTTTTTATAAATCGAATGTTGCGTCATCCCAAAATAAATACTCCAATAACAAAATAACATAACATTCACAGCGGAAGTCTAAACATCAAATAAATAATCTTAAAAGTGAACCCGTTCCATACCAGGTCACTAAAACCCACCTTTACCAAAATTCATTAAGACTTAAACAATACATCAAACAATAAAATTATTAAAACCCTAAGAGATTCCTTTGCCCTTGTCGACTCCAGAACCTCCTGCTCCTGAGATGTATACTATAGTCAACTAAATAACTCAGTGATTTCACGGTTTTCGTGCAATCATAGTATACGTACCAATAACATATAAACACCAATAATTTTGTCAATTAATAATGTTATGGAAGATGTATGCACCCCTTTGAGATTCTTAACTCCTCTCCGTTAGGTAGGGACCTGCCATGTCACAGGCATTCCCTGGGCGTGTGGGTTCACAAATAACTAACCGCCCATCTCGGGTCGTGCCTCCTGTTTGGGTAAAAAACCACAGCTCACGACCGACGACAGAAACCAAGAGACTTATTTTGTACGACAAATATTGTATTAAGATAAGGTCATGTAATTTATGTACGACCATAACCATAGTCGTCACTTGGTACGTCAGTCCTAATATATTCGCGACGTACGACCAGAATCTCTGTCAAACACGCGACCGTCGTAAGGTTATCCTCGACAATAGTTAGCTAACGATCGACGAGCGTTTTCTTTGTGGCTATTTAATGCATGTCAAGCACATTAAAAAGCAACGGTCATAACCGAAGATCGCAATCAAACACATTCAATGTCAGGACCGTTTTCCGCATTCATGAAGACCATTAATGACGCCAAAGACTATATAAACCAAGCCTGAAGATACATTCGGAACACGTTTTTTACTGAAGATTACACACGAGTATTCCAGAAGTATTCTCAAAGCTCTCAAGCGATTTCCTATGTCTTCCCACGAAGAAACTCACGACAAAGCATTCCTACGCACGACGACGATAGAATTTTACTATTAGGTTTATCTTTTCTATCATTGTAATCTATTGTACTCACGACACTTGTTACTAAAGGACGTCGTCCCTGTTTGACGACCATAGTGCACGGTCGACTCTCATAGTCGACCGCGGTTTTTACCCTTGACAGGGTTTTTCGCGTCACCAAATTCTGTTGTCTCTTTTCATTTTTGTTATATGTCGTACGATTTGTCGCGAGATCTCTTTCTTTAGTTGTTAAAGCTCCACACCAACTTTAAATCTTCTTTTGGTCGATTTTTAGCATTAACACCTCCCCTAAATGCGACACATCGAGCCGATATCCCGTACCTCGGTTAACGCACCATGTTAACCCCACCTAAACCATATGCATGCGGAAAATGTTAAGCAATTGTAACATAAATTTAGCATGCTTGCACCATAATTTTATAAAACATATCCATATTCATCACCAAATGCAAATAACGTGCAATTAACACCTTAATAAACATTCCCATAATATCGCACCTCATACATGTACAAATAACGTATACATATGTATACATCCCAGTGAAATCTCCTGAAAGACTCACCTGATCGTGACGGTTCGCTTAAACTTTGCTCCAATTAATAACCTATAAATATAGATACGAGAATATCCATTAATGTCTACGTTTTCTCCAAAAGTCAACCCAAAAGTCAACTATCAATTTCCTTCGGTCCATCCTAACTTATACTCCTTTTATTTACCTTCACAAATTAATTAGATAACTAACCCCATTCATTTGCGTCTTAATAATTAACCAAACATCGATATCTCGACGTCCAAATTAATTATAGGTCTATAATTAAATAAATGTCGCTCCATTAGTATTTAATTAAACCTATTATATATTTAATTAAATTTCAGTAAAATAATTAATTAATAATCCTTACATGAATGAATTAATTAATTTTTAGAGACTAACTTAATTTACTTATTATAATTTACCATAATTGAGCATCCATAACAAATACCCAAATTATAAGCCTTTTGGTTCCAATGTAAAGCCCAACAGCCTAGGCCCAGCACTCCCCACCGGCCCACAGCCCAAAACCCGTTGGAGTATCGCCAAAGATGGTCGTCGGCGCCGGCGAGCGTCGTTTTTCCGACTACTCTTCTTTTGAGCCGTGTGACCTCTTTTCTAACCCGTTTTCGACGATTCTTTTTCCTAAATTTTAGTTTTTCAATTCCTCGTCATTTAGGAACGGGAATCGCCCAAAAATATTAAGATATGAGGGAGATATTATAGTCCAAAGTTTCGATTTTTACCAAAAACGAAGATTTCGATATTTGGTTCGATTTGACAGTTGTCCAATCGACCCAAAACTGATCTGGACGTTTATTTTAACATTCCTAACGTCCCTATAATATTAGTTTTCTTAGGCTCAAACATGAAACGTACCTTAACGTGATGAACCGAAACCGAGCCTAATTTGATATTTCTCTCCACCGCACCAAGAATCGAGACTTGAGCACCCACTTTTCTCCCAAAACTCTCCCTCTCCCTCTCCTAAAATCTCGGCCGATCCTTATACATATATGGATCGAAATTTTCTTCAATATGAAAGGGTGCAATTCTTCATTAATGCTTTGCAATCCTTTCCAATCTCATCTTTCGAATTTTCATAATAGACCCCTCTCCAATACAAGTCTTACAATTTGGGTCCAAATTCAAATTACTTCCATTAATAACTCATCTCTTTCCAGACCAAAATATTCTAGATTAATTTTAGAATAAAAATAACTAACACAATAACATTCCCTTAAAATTTATTGCAAAATTTTCAAAATACTATAAATTCTATCTTCGTGGAAATTTAATTTTCGAGTGTTACAGTAATGATTATGATTTGGTAAACAATATGCCATATTCTCCTAGCATCTTACTTGGTTCATTTGAATCGTGATGAGAGTTTCTTATTACTGACTGTATAAAACTTAAGTAAAATATGTTTTGTGTTATCACCCTTGATGTATCTTACTTTCATTTCTTCGATACATGATAAATTAAATCAACATATGCAGGTCAAAAGTGGTTGAACTCATAACATTAGCTCCTTTAATATGTATAATGATAGTCCTTAATCATGTACACTCTCAATCAGTCTCATGTAAAGTAATATGCATGGAATAGTTCAAGGAGGTAGTTACAAGGGTTTGCTATAATATAATGGATCCATAGGCATAGAAGTCGTCTTGTGATATTTATCTTGCAATATTGAATTCCCTTATCGTAGCTCGTAATAGGTATTGAGTCTCTATTGGAAAGTAAGGTGTGGACCTTTATGGTCAGGCATTGACCAAGAGCGGTAAAATGTATTTACATAACAATTAAGGCTAAACTCGGATTTTGGACAACTCAAGCTATAGACGTAGTGTGGTTGAACTTAAGACTCCGCAAGCAACAGACTTAGAATGTTTGAGTTTGATGTATCATATTGATTACAATCCATGAGTGTGACTTAATAACATGAATTGTGGCTTGCGTTTGTGTTCCTTCACTATCCGTGGAAAATTGGATCTCCCCCATCGTCTTTTGATGTTGGTACCCTTCCAAGGGTCGATTGACTTTTATTACCAAACTAGGTTCGAACCGTGTATTACACAGGGTAGATTAAAAAAAATCATGCCAGAAAACTTATAAATTATTATGAAAGATTAATTTAAAGTGAATTGACGGGAAGCATAACAAATTGACTTTGAAAATATCATTAACTAACCATCTGTTGATAACTGATATTATGTAGTTCAATTAAAATTAGAGGAAATAATATAATCATGATTAAGAAAGTATAAATAATTAAATATACTATACTAAAATATTTGCATATTTATATTTTTGAAAAAGGTTCGAACTCATAATCCAAAAGTCAGTTGATAAGTGATATCTTTTTTTTTCCAAGTAATTAAATCTCTTATGATAATTCCAATGATGTTTCGTTGACAGAATGGAATTTGATAGAATTGTAATCGTCGAAGGAATTCGACTTTGAAGTAAAAATTGATATGAATCTGCAAAAAGAAAATCATGAAAATTTAGTGATTATTTGTATTAAATCTCATACTAATTTCAACAAATCCCATACCAATCACGACACATTAATTCGTATATATTTATGATATTTAATAATATAATTAAATCCAAAAATATTCAATATTGAGCTCATTTCGAAGGTATTGACGAAGCGATTACAATGGTATTTGTAAAAAATAGAAATGTTTTTTTAATACATTTTAGTTCATATACATTATTTATGTTTATATGATAAAAGTCTAAAATAAAAAATAAAAAAAGTAAGGGATTAAAAGTAAACTACATACCTAATTATAAGGGTAGTAAATGTAACGTATAAATTAAAAAAATTGAATTAATGAGAGATTTAAGGAGGAGTGAATGTGTGTGCTAATTGAACTTATAATGTAAATTGCGTCCAGATACATGTTTAGGCGGGAAAATACTGAAGTCGGCTCACCAGAAGACGACACGTGGCATGCTAGTTACTTATTTATTATATGTATAGATGTTTGAGTTAAAGTTATTCAATTTATTCTATCATTTTGTAACTTTATCATTTAACTGTTTGTTCTCACTAGGCTCCAGGCCTAACATTTTTTCTTAAGATGACATGATTATCAGTTCATTCTAGCGGTGGGACTCGGCGGGTTTGAGCGGAGAGTCAAATTGCCGGTAAAGGAACATTTTGTGAAGAATGGCTTTTGGCGAATGGTTTTGTGGACATGATTATTTTGGAAGGGGATAGTGACACTCGTCCTGAATCTAAGCTTAGACTAGTTTAGGTTAGTAGGTTTGAATTATCTCATTCGTATTTTGAATTGTAATCGTCTTACTATTTTCCCATTTTGGGTGATTTATTTATTTAAGCTATTTACCTATGACTTTATTCAAGTTTAATTTACCCTTATTTTAGGGGTGTTACATGTCCGTGGGGTTAGTGTAATAACCAGGTATTTTATCTATTTTAAATTTGGAATTCTATAAGTCTTTATTTTAGTATTTTATGGAGTTAAGAAGTTAAGGGATAAGTTTTAATTTTATAATAGAAGTTTAGGGGTGTGTTTTGCCAATTGGGAGAAGCTTAGGGTTGTTTGGTCATTTTAACCAAACTTTACACCACCACCGCCCCACTTCTAGTTAGAAGGAGGAGGTGTCCTCCAAATAGGACACTTAGAAATATCTTGGCAAAAGTGTGTGTGTGTGTGTGTGTGTTCATACTTTCGGCAGAGAGAGAGAGAGAAATTGAGAGAGGATTAAGAAGAAGAAGGAAACCGAGGATTTTCTGCTGGGTTTTTTTGTTATATCAGTTGAAGAAACAAGGTAACAAATCTATCCTTTTTATGTGTAGAAATTTCTTTAAAGTGTTCATAAGTGTGATAAAAGAGTACATAGATGGGTTTTGGTATTCTTAGTAAGATATGGGTATTTTGGGTTTATAGATAGTTGTGGTTCATGATAGTGAACGCTTCTGCAAAATATCAGAAACATCCATGCTTTAAATCTGCAAAATTTCTGGGTTTAGGACGAACTTAGTTAACTGCGACATTCAACGAAGTTGCAATAGATGACTGCGACATTCATCGAAGTCGCAATGGTTGGTTGCGACTTGGTTATGAAGTCGCAATGGTCGTTTGCGACTTGGCTTGGAATCGCAGTAGTTGATTGCGATTTGGGTTTGGAATCGCAGTAGTTGATTGCGACTTAGGATTGAAGTCGCAATAGTGGGTTGCGATTTCGGGGTGAAGTCGCAGTAGATGGTTGCGACTTGGTACTATTCATTGCGATTTTAATTTACTTTTTAGTGGGTTGCGACTTGAGTCGAGGATTTCGTAAGTTTAGTTTTAAAAGAGATATTTGGTATTTTATATGATTTCAGATTTTGTGAAGGATCGACATACATGATATTAACTTGGGAAGACTTTTGTGATAAACATATCAGGTGAGTTTTTCTTTAAAGAGTATTTTACTGGAATGCATTATGTGAATAACGAATGCTTGATAAAGTGTATGAATATGGCATACATGGGTGATTATAATATATTGAGATATTATAATTACGTGAGTATTATATGAAAATATAATACGTGGCCGGGCTTTGGACCGGTGTGATAAATTGGCTCGCAACCAATTGATATTGGCCTTTGGTGGAGGGATAAGGTAGAATGAGACAGGTATAATGTATAAATATTAGTTGGTATTAATTTACGTATGATGTATGTGTATTTATATGAAGAGTGTTTTATGTAAATGAATTTTTAATGATTTACAAATGTTAGGGATTTACTCACTAGACCCTTAGGTCTAACCCTCATTTTTGTTTCAAAAATTATGTATTCCAGGTGATGGTTCCAGTAAGAACAAGTAAATAGAGTACTTGTTGGCTAGCTTATGAGAAGATGATCATCATGATACTGTGGATGCTTTTGTATTTATATTTCTATTGTTATTACTATGTAACTTAAAGTGGATCGAGTTGTACTGAATTTTTATGTTCAGACTTTAGATGGGACCAAATGTGAAATATGAAGTACTTTGTTGTAAACCTTTTATGGATTATATGTTATTTGTATATATTGTATTGGTGGGTTGTTACAGATGATATCAGAGCCCTGGTTTAAGGGATTTAGGTATTAGTATCTGTACCTAGACTTAAACTGCATGTGAAGTAGGATGTCCCTATTATTTTAGAACCTGGGGATGCTAAGTATAAAAGGTAGAAGGAACATCATGTAAGGTAATTTCGAATTACACCAGGCCAGTGTAATTACGATCTTACAGGTACATGTTTGAACTGGAATACCTTGTTATATGGGGTACATGCTTATGTGTATATTAACTTTGTTTGAATCTACAGAATGGCAAGTGGCACTAGACAAAGGAATCAAAGAGGAGGAAGGAATTCGGGTGGAGAGAATCCACCAATAGGAACAGGGGGAAGAGGAGGAGATCGTGGTAGAGGCAGAATCGGAAGGGGAACTGGGGGCCGAACTGGAGGTAGAACACAACAGCATGGTACAGAGTTTGTTACACGGGATGATTTGACTGCGGAAATGGGGAGATTACAGGATAGCATACAAGCTATGTTCGAACATAATCGTCATGATGAAACTGAAAGACCAAGTCCGGAACATGAAGTTGAAATACCACTTACCTCTACGGTCTTACCGATGATGAAAATGTGTGACTATAAAATGTTTCTTAGTTGCAAGCCCCCTACATATTCAGGAGATCGGGATCCGGTAAAAGCGATGAGATGGCTGAAAGAAATAGAGGCTATCTTCAAGACGTGTAAATGTGCTGAAGAAGATAAAGTACTTTATGGAGCTGCGATGCTGAAAGGTGATGCTTTGTATTGGTGGGAGGCTCATATAGAATCGAGAGGAACAGATGTATATACTACCTTTTCATGGGAGGAATTCACGTTAGCTTTCACAACACACTTCTGTCCACAAGCTGCTGTTAGACAATTGGAAGAAGAATTTATGAATCTACAACAAGGGAATCTGTCGGTTAGAGATTATACTGCACGATTTTTAAAAAATCTCGTTTTGCAGGATATTATGTTGCTACAGAGAAGATGAAAATGGAGAGATTTATATATGGGTTAAATTCAGAGGTCCGAAGATTGGTGACTGCCACAGGGCCAAATACTTTTACAGCTGCGGTGAATGCTGCAGAAAATGTAGAACGAGATAATAAAAGGGATGCCGGAGATAGGAGCTTGGGGAAAAGGAAATGGGAAGGACCACCACAGGATTCAAGGAAGCCTAGATTTCAGAGGTTTGATAATCGTCCGACGTTTCGACCAGTGGATAGACCATGTCCAAGATGTAATCGCTACCATCAGGGAAATTGTCAAGTGGAGTCGCGGGTTTGTTTTAAGTGTGGGAAAACCGGTCATGTTGTTAAAGATTGTCGATTAACGCGGTTTTGCTTTTTGTGTAATTCTCCGGATCACCTCCAATCAGACTGTCCACGAGGTAGAATACAACAAGGGGGTACATCAGGAAAACCAGCCATTACTAGACCAGTGGTTCCAAGAATAGAACTGCCGAGAACGAGGGGTCGTGCATTTCAAATGACAGCTAAAGAGACGGAGGAAACTCCGGATGTGGTCACAGGTACATTTTTCATAAACTCCACGCGTGCTAAAGTGTTATTTGATTCCGGTGCAAACCGATCTTTTGTGTCTCCCTCCTTTGCTGCTCACATGCATTTAGAGCCTAAAATGTTAAAACATGCTTTACTAGTAGACACAGCAAATGATAACCAAGTGGCAGTTAAGGAAGTTTTTGATTGTTGCATGATAAACATAGAGGGGTGTGGAGTACCGATACAACTATTTCCAATAGAATTGATCGAATTTGATGTGGTAGTAGGAATGGATTGGTTAGCTGAGCATCGGGCTAACATAGTTTGTGATAAGAAAATAATCAACGTTGTTTTACCTGATAAGAGGGCAGTAGTGATCTATGGTGATCGTAAGAATCATCAGTCCAATCTTATAACTATGATAAAAGCCCGTAAATGTGTTAGTAAGGGTTGCTCGAGTTATTTAGCCTATGTGATAGATAGTAGGCCTGAAAAGATTAATCTGGAAGATATTTCCATTGTTAGTGAATACCCAGAAGTTTTTCCTGAAGACTTGAATAGTCTTCCTCCTGTTAGGAAAGTAGAATTTGGTATAGACCTGATACGTGGAGCCACTCCAATTGCTCGTGCGCCGTACAGACTAGCACCTCCAGAAATGAAAGAAATGATGGCACAACTTCAAGATTTATCTGATAAGGGCTTCTTCAGACCTAGCTCTTCGCCGTGGGGTGCACCAGTTTTGTTTGTAAAGAAGAAAGACAGTTCAATGAGAATGTGTATTGACTACCGAGAGCTGAACAAGCGTACGATTAAAAACAAGTATCCACTTCCTAGAATTGATGACCTCTTCGATCAATTAGTTGGAGCTTGTTACTTCTCCAAGATTGATCTCAGATATGGCTACCATCAGTTGAAGGTTAAAGAAGAAGATGTTCTAAAGACTGCTTTTCGCACGAGGTACGGTCATTATGAATTTTTGGTGATGCCCTTCGGATTAACGAACGCTGCGGCCGCTTTTATGGATCTAATGAATCGGGTATGTAAGCCTTATCTCGATAAATTTGTCATTGTGTTTATCGATGATATACTTATTTATTCTCGATCCAAAGAGGATCACGCACAACACCTTCGTTTGATTCTAGAGTTATTAAAGAAAGAGAAGTTATATGCTAAATTTTCGAAGTGTGAATTCTGGTTGCGGGAAGTTCAGTTTTTGGGTCATGTAGTTTCAGAGAAGGGTATGCAAGTTGATCCAGCGAAAGTGGAAGCAATTGAAAGATGGGAACCGCCGAAGACGGCAACCGAAGTACGTAGTTTTCTGGGTCTAGCTGGATACTACCGGAAATTTATAAAAGACTTTTCTCGAATCGCGACGCCATTGACTAAGCTAACTCGGAAGAATCTAAAGTTCGAATGGAAAGCAGAACAGGATGAGGCATTCAAAATATTGAAGGAGAAACTTTGCAGCGCACCGATATTAGCATTACCAGAAGATTCCGATGATTTTGTGGTCTACAGTGATGCTTCTAAATTGGGATTGGGATGCGTACTTATGCAACGTGGAAAGGTGATTGCATATGCTTCCCGTCAATTAAAGGATCATGAAAGACAATATCCTACTCATGATATGGAGCTTGCAGCAGTTGTCTTCGCATTAAAGATTTGGAGACATTATCTTTATGGTTCTAAATGCCAAATTTTCACTGACCATAAAAGTCTCCAACATCTATTCGATCAGAAGGAACTGAATATGAGGCAAAGAAGATGGTTGGAATTGGTAAATGATTATGATTGTGAAATTCTATATCACCCTGGGAAAGCGAACGTGGTAGCAGATGCACTAAGTCGCCAAGAAAGAAGTGGAACAATAAAACCTATCTCGCTACGAGCTGAACTTCTTCCAAATATTTTTGACGAATTACTAAAGTGCCAAATAGATGCTTATCAAGAAGAAAGTTTGAAATCTGAACGGTTAGTGGGAATATCAGCATTGCTTGAGAAAGACGACCGTGGGTTATTGTGTATGGGAAACAGAATATGGGTGCCTCGTTTGGGTGGATTACGTGATCGTGTACTACAAGAAGCTCATCAATCTCGATTTTCTATTCACCCAGGTACGAATAAGATGTATAGAGATTTGAAACAATTCTATTGGTGGCCGGGAATGAAAAGGAGTATTGCTAAGTATGTGGAAGATTGTACTACCTGCAAGAAGGTAAAGATTGAACATCAGAAGCCGTTTGGTCAGTTACAACGACTGGATATACCAATGTGGAAATGGGATCAGATCACTACTGGTTTTATTACCAAGTTGCCTAGAACTTCAAAGGGATTCGATTCTATTTGGGTAATTGTGGATAGATTGACGAAGTCTGCTCATTTCTTGCCGATAAAAGAAACTGGTTCCTTGGAACGTTTAGCTAAATTGTACATTAATGAAATAGTAACTCGACATGGAATTCCAATCTCGATTATTTCCGATCAAGATAGTCGTTTTACTTCTAGATTTTGGAGAAGCTTTCAAAAGGAGTTGGGAACACAAATAAAATTGAGTACAACATATCATCCTCAGACTGACGGGCAGAGTGAAAGAATAATCCAGACATTAGAAGATATGCTCCGGGCTTGTATAGTTGATTTTGGGGGATCGTGGGATAAACATCTGCCTTTGATAGAATTCTCCTACAACAATAGTTATCATTCTAGCATTCAGGCGGCACCGTTTGAAGTATTGTATGGTAGAAAATGCCGAACGCCTTTGTGTTGGAATGAAGTAGGGGAGAAACAATTAGCAGGGCCAGAAATAGTACAGTTAACAGCGGATAAGATTACTCAGATTCGGGATAGATTGAAAACAGCTCAAGACAGACAGAAAAGCTATGCTGATCGACGTCGGAAACCGTTAGAGTTTCAGGTTGGGAATTTTGTAATGTTGAAAGTATCGCCCTGGAAAGGAGTCATACGTTTTGGGAAGCAAGGTAAACTTAGTCCACGGTATATTGGGCCATTTGAAATTACGGAAATAATTGGTGAAGTAGCTTACAGATTGGATCTTCCGTTGGAATTGAGCAGGATTCACAACGCGTTTCATGTATCGAATTTTCGGAAGTGTTTAGTTACACCAGACCAGGCAGTCTCTCTACCAGATATACAGGTTGATGAAAAGTTAAACTATGTGGAGGAACCGGAAGCTATAGTTGATCACAAAGTCAAAGTATTGAGGAATAAAGAGATCAGACAGGTAAAGGTTCAGTGGAAACATCATAGAGGTCAGGATGCAACGTGGGAATCAGAGTCGGAGATGAGAGCCAAATACCCTCATCTTTTCACTTAATTGAATTCCGGGACGAAATTCTTTTAAGGGGGAGATGTTGTAATAACCAGGTATTTTATATATTTTAAATTTGGAATTCTATAAGTCTTTATTTTAGTATTTTATGGAGTTAAGAAGTTAAGGGATAAGTTTTAATTTTATAATAGAAGTTTAGGGGTGTGTTTTGCCAATTGGGAGAAGCTTAGGGTTGTTTGGTCATTTTAACCAAACTTTACACCACCACCGCCCCACTTCTAGTTAGAAGGAGGAGGTGTCCTCCAAATAGGACACTTAGAAATATCTTGGCAAAAGTGTGTGTGTGTGTGTGTGTTCATACTTTCGGCAGAGAGAGAGAGAGAAATTGAGAGAGGATTAAGAAGAAGAAGGAAACTGAGGATTTTCTGCTGGTTTTTTTTGTTATATCAGTTGAAGAAACAAGGTAACAAATCTATCCTTTTTATGTGTAGAAATTTCTTTAAAGTGTTCATAAGTGTGATAAAAGAGTACATAGATGGGTTTTGGTATTCTTAGTAAGATATGGGTATTTTGGGTTTATAGATAGTTGTGGTTCATGATAGTGAACGCTTCTGCAAAATATCAGAAACATCCATGCTTTAAATCTGCAAAATTCCTGGGTTTAGGACGAACTTAGTTAACTGCGACATTCAACGAAGTCGCAATAGATGACTGCGACATTCATCGAAGTTGCAATGGTTGGTTGCGACTTGGTTATGAAGTCGCAATGGTCGTTTGCGACTTGGCTTGGAATCGCAATAGTTGATTGCGATTTGGGTTTGGAATCGCAGTAGTTGATTGCGACTTAGGATTGAAGTCGCAATAGTGGGTTGCGATTTCGGGGTGAAGTCGCAGTAGATGGTTGCGACTTGGTACTATTCATTGCGATTTTAATTTACTTTTTAGTGGGTTGCGACTTGAGTCGAGGATTTCGTAAGTTTAGTTTTAAAAGAGATATTTGGTATTTTATATGATTTCAGATTTTGTGAAGGATCGACATACGTGATATTAACTTGGGAAGACTTTTGTGATAAACATATCAGGTGAGTTTTTCTTTAAAGAGTATTTTACTGGAATGCATTATGTGAATAACGAATGCTTGATAAAGTGTATGAATATGGCATACGTGGGTGATTATAATATATTGAGATATTATAATTACGTGAGTGATAATTTCGATTTTCGACATTATTTTGAATCTCAAACTAGGTGGTTCACGCATGTCTTCAAGTGAAATACGAGTATTTCATGGGTTTTTGTTGAGAAAGTATAGGTACAAGCATTTTTGTCCAAAAAAGTAGCAAAGTTGAGTTCCAGAGCTGAAAACGAGAGAAATCGCGAAACAGAAACTGGCGCCAGTGCTGGCGCCAGCCAACCCGCGCCACCATCCGCGCCAACATTCCAAACAGAATCTGGCGCCAGTCATGGCGCCAGCCCATCCGCGTCGGCGCTGGCCCCGACGCCCAGTTTTTTAAAACTATTTTCTACAGCTAGGTTTTAGAGGCATCACACACACGACGGCCAGAGCAGTTTAGGGGGCGATTTTGGGAGACTTTTTACACCTTTCGGAGCCACGTTAGAGGATCAATCGGAGCACGTTCATCACGCGAAGTAGATACGAACACGAGAGAAGGGTGTACATCATTCCATTCACCATGATCACGTTTGCCATGCTTTCTTCCATTATTCTTTTCTTTTCTTTTGTGTTTGAATCCACTACCGACATGAACTAACCTGTTCATGTTGGGGGTTGGAATGAATTTAGTTTGTAAGCATATGAACAGATGACTTGAACATTTATCAGTTTTCCTATTTAATGAATGCGTGTAATTTGGTTTTAATGCTTTTGAGAGTTTAGCTACCTTTCAATTGTTTTGTTGTTTCCAGTTGAGTTCGAGAGAATTAACTGTTAACTAGAACTAGGAATTACATGTCTAAGGCGAGAATTTGGTGATAGAGATATACCGAACACGCCTTAATCCTAATTGAACCATTTAGGTTGAGATCGAGAGATTAAATCTATATGATCACAATAAATCTTGCGCTTAATGTGTTTTGGAATCCATAAGTTGAGATCGAAAGATAAAACTTGTCCTTTTCAAAATAAAACCCGTTGTTGCCCGAAAGAGAACAACGGTGACTTTTAAAGATTGGATATTCATTAAGGGAATAACTGGTAATCGTTTAAGTCTGATATTCGTATGTGAAAACCTAAGGATTTCTAACCCTCAACTGTTTTCTCTATCGGAAGTTTCCAAAGCTGTTTACTGTCTTGTTTTTGATTTGTCTTCTTGCAATTAATTAGTTAAAACCAACCATCCCTCAATTTCCAATCGTTCAGTTAATAGTTTTACAGTCATTGCGGTACTTAACACCAAGTTCCTGTGGATTCGATACTCGTACTTACGTACGTATTACTTGAGACGACCCCGTACACTTGCGGCTAGTTAAGGAGGGTGTAAACCCGCCTATCAAGTTTTTGGCGCCGTTGCCGGGGAACTTGTTTTGTGTTGATATCACTACCAGCTGTAGGGATTATTACATTGAGCATTTTTTTTTAATTTTTGCAATTTATTTTTATTTCATTTTTCGTATTCAAGATTTTGACCCAAGTTTCTTGTTACTTCATTGCTGCAAGTTCTGATTGGTGACTTACTTTCTGCTGCAGATTGCTTCTAGTTTATGCTAAGAAGGAGTTCCTCTAGTGAACTCGAACCGTTTGATCCTGAAATCGAAAGGATTGCAAGGAGATTAAGGAGGCAAGCCAGACTCAGAAGTCAGCAAGAGATGGAGGGTCTAGACAACGTTAACAACAACAATGTTAACAACAATGGTATTAACAATAATGTGAATCGTCCACCACCACCACGACAGAGAGTGCCTATGCGGAATTTTGCTAATCCGAACACGGGGGCCGTCCAGAGAGGACCTTATGTTCCTCCAATTGCAGCAAACAATTTTGAAATCAAGACTGGCACCATCCAATTGGTGCAAGCAAATATGTTTGGAGGAGCAGCATCTGAAGACCCGCACAGCCATTTGAGAACATTTGAAAAGATTTGCAACACCTTCAAGGTGAATGGGGTTAACCCAGGTTCGATCAAACTCCGACTCTTTCCGTTTTCATTGAGGGGTCGAGCAGCTGAATGGGAAGAGAGTCTACCAAACGGGCAGATTCGTACATGGAATGATATGGTGACAGCTTTCTTAAACAAATTCTTTCCACCAGGGCGAACAACCCAATTGCTGTCAGATGTCACTCATTTTGGCCAATGGGATCAAGAGTCCTTTTATGAGGCCTGGAAACGGTACAAGGGTATGCTAAAGAAGTGCCCTCATCATGGTCTACAAGAATGGATGGTTATCCAAACGTTCTATCAAGGGTTGCATCCACATCATAAAAATGACCTCACTTCCGCTGCTGGTGGTGCACTGATGAATATGTCGTATGAAGACGCGTATGAGTTGATTGAGAATCTTGCGGAACATAGTTATGCCACTCCTCGGTCAGCCACTAGGAAGGTGGCAAGTGTGCAAGAAAGTGATGAACTGAAAGTTATTAAGGCACAATTGGCAGCTATCACAAATCAGCTGAAAGGGAGAACAATTCAACCAACTCTCCAAGGGGATATGGGCTGTCAAGAGTCATTTGGTTCACCTCAAGAGTTTCCTCCGCCGAAGCAAGTGCAACTCCTTCAAAACCGCAATAACTGGACGAGGAACGACCCGTTCTCAAATACTTATAATGAGGGATGGAAGCGTCATCCCAATTTCTCGTGGAGCCAACCTCAAAATGCACAAAAAGAGCCCATGTTTCAGCAGCAACAAAATCAGTACGGTAATACTTCTAACTCTTCTACTCAATCTTCTAACGTTTATCGTCCTCCAGGTTACAATCAAAGGAGGCAAGAAGAAGCACAAGGAGGGGAGAAAAAGTCCGGATTGGAAGAGATGCTAATGAAGTTTGTGTCAAAGATGGACAATGCGGTTGGAGAGTTGACATCATCTGTTGGTACATTGTCAAGTTCAGTCGGAACGATAAGAGCTGTGACAGAGCAGAACACCGCATCAATTCGAATTCTTGAGGGACAAATGGGACAGATGGCAGAGGCGTTAGCTGTTCGGAGTCAAGGCACGTTTCCGAGTCAGACTGAAACGAAGAACCGGGAAGAGTGTAATGCCATTTATCTTAGAAGTGGCAAGGAGCTGAATGGAGAGCCAATACGAGAGCCCACATCAAAAGGAACCGATCCTAAAGAGAAAGAGGTCGAGATCATAGAAGTGACTGAGCTAGAAGCCGATGAGGTTGTGATTGAAGAGAACAAGAAAGGTGAAGAGAAAAAGCCGGTAGTCAAACCGTTTGTACCACCACTACCATTCCATAATCGAGCGAAGGCACACAATGATGAGGAACAATTCAAGAAGTTCCTCAACATATTCAAGAAGCTTCACATCAATATCCCTTTCGCGGAGGCACTCGCCCAAATGCCGACATACCTCAAGTTCATGAAGGAGATCTTATCAAAGAAGAGGGCAATCGATCACCAATCGACCATTGCACTTACTGAAGAGTGCAGTGCAATCATCCAGAACAAGCTTCCGCCGAAGCTTAAGGATCCAGGGAGTTTTTCAATCCCTATTCAAATTGGTGATATTCGTTTTAATAAAGTGTTGTGTGATTTAGGGGCGAGTATTAACTTAATGCCTCTATCTATTTTCAGGAAGCTCGGATTGGGGGAAGTGAAGCCGACGTACATAACGCTCAAGCTGGCGGATCGATCCATAGTGTGCCCATATGGAGTGGTAGAGGACGTGCTCATCAAGGTGGGAAAGTTTTACTTTCCGGTGCATTTCGTGGTGATGGACATCGACGAAGATATAGAAGTCCCATTGATCTTGGGAAGATCCTTCCTAGCCACAAGTCGAGCGCTGATCGACATGGAGGAAGGCGAGATGACTTTGAGAGTTGGTGGTGAGAAGGAAGTGTTCAAGATGTTCGAGAAGATAAGAGATAGAGGCGAAGAGAAATTTGGTGAGCAAGAAAGGCTGACGGAGTGATCGGAAAGAAGGTCGAGCCACGACCGAAACCACGGCGCTGGGTGGGAGGCAACCCACCAAGGTTTGCGTTTCTTTATTTTTAATTTATGCATTTTGAGTGTTTTATATGAAAAAAAAAATCTGTTTTCCTTGCTTTCTTTTCCTTTTGTTTTTGTTCTTGCATCCCCTTCTCCGTCGTCTTCGATATCTTCCAACTGGGCGTTCCAATCTTTCAAGAGAATCTCTCCGGGCAAACAGGTACGTTCTAAACTCCGTAGGTAACGAGTGGTGTATGATGTTTTGGTTCCATTAGCTGAACGAGATGCAACAAACCTAAGTTTCACTTAGGTTTGGGGTGCCTCACTTTTTAAATATCTACACACTCACTTTTATCCCTATGCAAACCTCGGTTTCACCGAGGTTTGGGGTGGCCATGTTTTTGAAAAAACTAGATTAGCTCTTTGTGCTTATTGTTATGTTATGCCTTACCTGTTTGATACCTGTAATAAACACACAACGATACTTGTTTTAGTATCGCCTGAACCGACACCTGCACATTGGGGACAATGTGTGGGTAAGGTTTGGGGTTGCCCAATCGGGCCCACGTTTATGCACGTAGATTTCCCGCACCTCTGCATGCTTAGATTACTTTAGCCAAAAATTTTGTTTTGAATGATCGAAACCGACCATTGTGGGAAGAATCTTGTGATAGTGACGTGACCATTAGGGAAGGACTGGGAAAGGACATGACTAGGGACATTAGTGGAGACCGCCCTATAGTGAGACTTGAGCCTAAAAGACGTTATTCATGTCGAGGGATTCATATACGAAAATCATATACACTTTTTCGAGATCCTTGTCGTTAATATAGACTGATCTCGCTATATTATTGTATTGAGTAGCAAAGACGACCATCGGAATATTAGGTAAGGGTGTAGTAGACCATATCGTGTGGACCTTAAGAGATGATTCCAGGCATTGTGTGTTTGTTTAACCCTGTTTTTAGCTTTCGTACCCTTTCACCCATTTGTGTATAACCATAGCCCTTTGTAACCATACACTCACCTTTTCATTTCAGACCCACCTTTAAACCCGAGCCAAAAGCCTTAGCCAACCTTATCCGAAAGTGTGTCAACCTAAACGGTAATGAACTATGAAAGATAGAGCGGAAAAGAAAATAGTGCAGGCCAATCATTGAGAATAAAATGGGTCAATGTAACCCAAGAAATAGGAAAGAGGCCCAATGTCGCCTCAATTAAAAAAAAAAAAAAAAAAAAAGAGGACCAATGAAGTCCCAACTGAGAAAAAAAATATATAGAGAAAATGCAAAAAGAAAAGAAATACAGTTATTAGTGATAGCATCTATAGCAGCAGAAAATAAGAGAGTCAAAGCGACTCCAATAGTGACAAAGAGGGGCAAATGATAGAGCGGAAAGCTATAGAGTTCATAACTGCTAACAGTTGACACGCCGAGGATTTTTGCCCTTTTACCCTTCGTTTCTATGCCATAACCCTAGCCTCGTTACAACCCTCGTAAAGACCTGGATGATCTTTTGGAAAGTGTGATTAGAGTCTACGACTGCCTTTACCAATATTCCATGTCTTGCTGCTTGATTCCTCTCTGAGATCAATTTTTGTACATTTGTGCGTCTTTCATCAGAGTTGTCATGTAATCTTTGAATAATCTTGTACATAACTTCCTACACATGACAACACGTGCGATAACCTAGGCTCGAGCGACTCGAGAGTATCCCGTGAGGTAGGGTCGAGGCGAAATGTTTTCCTTAGTATGTCCGGACCTAGAACAACCTTAATGGAAACAAAGCAGTCACGAGTTCAACTTACAATAGAAGGTCATAGATCAAACGAAATAGGAATGAGGCGAGAATGAGATAGGCATTCACGGGTATGGGAAATCACCAGTGCATCACGTGGTACCAATTGGGAGTGTGCAGTTATTACGTTTCTCTAATATGTGCTTTTATTCTATTTTATCGCTATTTTGCTTGAGGACAAGCAACGCTCGGTTTGGGGTTGTTGATAATGTCGATTTTCGACACTATTTTGAATCTCAAACTAGGTGGTTCACGCATGTCTTCAAGTGAAATACGAGTATTTCATGGGTTTTTGTTGAGAAAGTATAGGTACAAGCATTTTTGTCCAAAAAAGCAGCAAAGTTGAGTTCCATAGCTGAAAACGAGAGAAATCGAGAAATCGCGAAACATAAACTGGCGCCAGTGCTGGCGCCAGCCAACCCGCGCCACCATCCGCGCCAACATTCCAAACAGAATCTGGCGCCAGTCATGGCGCCAGCCCATCCGCGCCGGCGCTGGCCCCGACGTCCAGTTTTTTAAAACTATTTTCTACAGCTAGGTTTTAGAGGCATCACACACACGACGGCCAGAGCAGTTTAGGGGGCGATTTTGGGAGACTTTTTACACCTTTCGGAGCCACGTTAGAGGATCAATCGGAGCACGTTCATCACGCGAAGTAGATACGAACACGAGAGAAGGGAGTACATCATTCCATTCACCATGATCACGTTTGCCATGCTTTCTTCCATTATTCTTTTCTTTTCTTTTGTGTTTGAATCCACCACCGACATGAACTAACCTGTTCATGTTGGGGGTTGGAATGAATTTAGTTTGTAAGCATATGAACAGATGACTTGAACATTTATCAGTTTTCCTATTTAATGAATGCGTGTAATTTGGTTTTAATGCTTTTGAGAGTTTAGCTACCTTTCAATTGTTTTGTTGTTTCCAGTTGAGTTCGAGAGAATTAACTGTTAACTAGAACTAGGAATTACATGTCTAAGGCGAGAATTTTGTGATAGAGATATACCGAACACGCCTTAATCCTAATTGAACCATTTAGGTTGAGATCGAGAGATTAAATCTATATGATCACAATAAATCTTGCGCTTAATGTGTTTTGGAATCCATAAGTTGAGATCGAAAGATAAAACTTGTCCTTTTCAAAATAAAACCCGTTGTTGCTCGAAAGAGAACAACGGTGACTTTTAAAGATTGGATATTCATTAAGGGAATAACTGGTAATCGTTTAAGTTTGATATTCGTATGTGAAAACCTAAGGATTTCTAACCCTCAACTGTTTTCTCTATCGGAAGTTTCCAAAGCTGTTTACTGTCTTGTTTTTGATTTGTCTTCTTGCAATTAATTAGTTAAAACCAACCATCCCTCAATTTCCAATCGTTCAGTTAATAGTTTTTACAGTCATTGCGGTACTTAACACCAAGTTCCTGTGGATTCGATACTCGTACTTACGTACGTATTACTTGAGACGACACCGTACACTTGCGGCTAGTTAAGGAGGGTGTAAACCCGCCTATCAGTGAGTATTATATAAAAATATAATACGTGGTCGGGCTTTGGACCGGTGTGATAAATTGGCTCGCAACCAATTGATATTGGCCATTGGTGGAGGGATAAGGTGGAATGAGACAGGTATAATGTATAAATCTTAGTTGGTATTAATTTACGTATGATATATGTGTATTTATACGAAGAGTGTTTTATGTAAATGAATTTTTAATGATTTACAAATGTCAGGGATTTGCTCACTAGACCCTTAGGTCTAACCCTCATTTTTGTTTCAAAAATTATGTATTCCAGGTGATGGTTCCAGTAAGAACAAGTAAATAGAGTACTTGTTGGCTAGCTTATGAGAAGATGATCATCATGATACTATGGATGCTTTTGTATTTATATTTCTATTGTTATTACTATGTAACTTAAAGTGGATCGAGTTGTACTGAATTTTTATGTTCAGACTTTAGATGGGACCAAATGTGAAATATGAAGTACTTTGTTGTAAACCTTTTATGGATTATATGTTATTTGTATATATTGTATTGGTGGGTTGTTACAGATTGTATCAGAGCCCTGGTTTAAGGGATTTAGGTATTAATATATGTACCTAGACTTAAACTGCATGTGAAGTAGGATGTCCCTATTATTTTAGAACCTGGGGATGCTAAGTATAAAAGGTAGAAGGAACATCATGTAAGGTAATTTCGAATTACACCAGGCCAGTGTAATTACGATCTTACAGGTACATGTTTGAACTGGAATACCTTGTTATATGGGGTACGTGCTTATGTGTATATTAACTTTGTTTGAATCTATAGAATGGCAAGTGGCACTAGACAAAGGAATCAAAGAGGAGGAAGGAATTCGGGTGGAGAGAATCCACCAATAGGAACAGGGGGAAGAGGAGGAGATCGTGGTAGAGGCAGAATCGGAAGGGGAACTGGGGGCCGAACTGGAGGTAGAACACAACAACATGGTACAGAGTTTGTTACACGAGATGATTTGAGTGCGGAAATGGGGTGATTACAGGATAGCATACAAGCTATGTTCGAACATAATCGTCATGATGAAACTGAAAGACCAAGTCCGGAACATGAAGTTGAAATACCACTTACCTCTACGGTCTTACCGATGCTGAAAAGGTGTGACTATAAAATGTTTCTTAGTTGCAAGCCCCCTACATATTCAGGAGATCGGGATCCGGTAAAAGCGATGAGATGGCTGAAAGAAATAGAGGCTATCTTCAAGACGTGTAAATGTGCTGAAGAAGATAAAGTACTTTATGGAGCTGCGATGCTGAAAGGTGATGCTTTGTATTGGTGGGAGGCTCATATAGAATCGAGAGGAACATATGTATATACTACCTTTTCATGGGAGGAATTCACGTTAGCTTTCACAACACACTTCTGTCCACAAGCTGCTGTTAGACAATTGGAAGAAGAATTTATGAATCTACAACAAGGGAATCTGTCGGTTAGAGATTATACTGCACAATTTTTAGAAAAATCTTGTTTTGCAGGATATTATGTTGCTACAGAGAAGATGAAAATGGAGAGATTTATATATGGATTAAATTCAGAGGTCCGGAGATTGGTGACTGCCACAGGGCCAAATACTTTTACAGCTGCGGTGAATGCTGCAGAAAATGTAGAACGAGATAATAAAAGGGATGCCGGAGATAGGAGCTTGGGAAAAGGAAATGGGAAGGACCACCACAGGATTCAAGGAAGCCTAGATTTCAGAGGTTTAATAATCGTCCGACGTTTCGACCAGTGGATAGACCATGTCCAAGATGTAATCGCTACCATCAGGGAAATTGTCAAGTGGAGTCGCGGGTTTGTTTTAAGTGTGGGAAAACCGGTCATGTTGTTAAAGATTGTCGATTAACGCGGTTTTGCTTTTTGTGTAATTTTCCGATCACCTCCAATCAAACTGTCCACGGGGTAGAATACAACAAGGGGGTACATCAGGAAAACCAGTCATTACTAGACCAGTGGTTCCAAGAATAGAACCGCCGAGAACGAGGGGTCGTGCATTTCAAATGACAGCTAAAGAGGCGGAGGAAACTCCGGATGTGGTCACAGGTACATTTTTCATAAACTCCACGCGTGCTAAAGTGTTATTTGATTCCGGTGCAAACCGATCTTTTGTGTCTCCCTCCTTTGCTGCTCACATGCATTTAGAGCCTAAAATGGTAAAACATGCTTTACTAGTAGACACAGCAAATGATAACCAATTGGCAGTTAAGGAAGTTTTTGATTGTTGCATGATAAACAAAGAGGGGTGTGGAGTACCGATACAACTATTTCCAATAGAATTGATCGAATTTGATGTGGTAGTAGGAATGGATTGGTTAGCAGAGCATCGGGCTAACATAGTTTGTGATAAGAAAATAATCAACGTTGTTTTACCTGATAAGAGGGCAGTAGTGATCTATGGTGATCGTAAGAATCATCAGTCCAATCTTATAACTATGATAAAAGCCCGTAAATGTGTTAGTAAGGGTTGCTCGAGTTATTTAGCCTATGTGATAGATAGTAGGCCTGAAAAGATTAAACTGGAAGATATTTCCATTGTTAGTGAATACCCAGAAGTTTTTTCCTGAAGACTTGAATAGTCTTCCTCCTGTTAGGCAATTAGAATTTGGTATAGACCTGGTACCTGGAGCCACTCCAATCGCTCGTGCGCCGTACAGACTAGCACCTCCAGAAATGAAAGAAATGATGGCACAGCTTCAAGATTTATCTGATAAGGGCTTCATCAGACCTAGCTCTTCGCCGTGGGGTGCACCAGTTTTGTTTGTAAAGAAGAAAGACGGTTCAATGAGAATGTGTATTGACTACCGAGAGCTGAACAAGCGTACGATTAAAAACAAGTATCCACTTCCTAGAATTGATGACCTCTTCGATCAATTAGTTGGAGCTTGTTACTTCTCCAAGATTGATCTCAGATCTGGCTACCATCAGTTGAAGGTTAAAGAAGAAGATGTTCTAAAGACTGCTTTTCGCACGAGGTACGGTCATTATGAATTTTTGGTGATGCCCTTCGGATTAACGAACGCTCCAGCCGCTTTTATGGATCTAATGAATCGGGTATGTAAGCCTGATCTCGATAAATTTGTCATTGTGTTTATCGATGATATACTTATTTATTCTCGATCCAAAGAGGATCACGCACAACACCTTCGTTTGATTCTAGAGTTATTAAAGAAAGAGAAGTTATATGCTAAATTTTCGAAGTGTGAATTCTGGTTGCGGGAAGTTCAGTTTTTGGGTCATGTAGTTTCAGAGAAGGGTATGCAAGTTGATCCAGCGAAAGTGGAAGCAATTGAAAGATGGGAACCGCCGAAGACGGCAACCGAAGTACGTAGTTTTCTGGGTCTAGCTGGATACTACCGAAAATTTATAAAAGACTTTTCTCGAATCACGACGCCATTGACTAAGCTAACTCGGAAGAATCTAAAGTTCGAATGGAAAGCAGAACAGGATGAGGCATTCAAAATATTGAAGGAGAAACTTTGCAGCGCACCGATATTAGCATTGCCAGAAGATTCCGATGATTTTGTGGTCTAAAGTGATGCTTCTAAATTGGGATTGGGATGCGTACTTATGCAACGTGGAAAGGTGATTGCATATGCTTCCCGTCAATTAAAGGATCATGAAAGACAATATCCTACTCATGATATGGAGCTTGCAGCAGTTGTCTTCGCATTAAAGATTTGGAGACATTATCTTTATGGTTCTAAATGCCAAATTTTCACTGACCATAAAAGTCTCCAACATCTATTCGATCAGAAGGAACTGAATATGAGGCAAAGAAGATGGTTGGAATTGGTAAATGATTATGATTGTGAAATTCTATATCACCCTGGGAAAGCGAACGTGGTAGCAGATGCACTAAGTCGCCAAGAAAGAAGTGGAACAATAAAACCTATCTCGCTACGAGCTGAACTTCTTCCAAATATTTTTGACGAATTACTAAAGTGCCAAATAGATGCTTATCAAGAAGAAAGTTTGAAATCTGAACGGTTAGTGGGAATATCAGCATTGCTTGAGAAAGACGACCGTGGGTTATTGTGTATGGGAAACAGAATATGGGTGCCTCGTTTGGGTGGATTACGTGATCGTGTACTACAAGAAGCTCATCAATCTCGATTTTCTATTCACCCAGGTACGAATAAGATGTATAGAGATTTGAAACAATTCTATTGGTGGCCGGGAATGAAAAGGAGTATTGCTAAGTATGTGGAAGATTGTACTACCTGCAAGAAGGTAAAGATTGAACATCAGAAGCCGTTTGGTCAGTTACAACGACTGGATATACCAATGTGGAAATGGGATCAGATCACTACTGGTTTTATTACCAAGTTGCCTAGAACTTCAAAGGGATTCGATTCTATTTGGGTAATTGTGGATAGATTGACGAAGTCTGCTCATTTCTTGCCGATAAAAGAAACTGGTTCCTTGGAACGTTTAGCTAAATTGTACATTAATGAAATAGTAACTCGACATGGAATTCCAATCTCGATTATTTCCGATCGAGATAGTCGTTTTACTTCTAGATTTTGGAGAAGCTTTCAAAAGGAGTTGGGAACACAAATAAAATTGAGTACAACATATCATCCTCAGACTGACGGGCAGAGTGAAAGAACAATCCAGACATTAGAAGATATGCTCCGGGCTTGTATAGTTGATTTTGGGGGATCGTGGCATAAACATCTGCCTTTGATAGAATTCGCCTACAACAATAGTTATCATTCTAGCATTCAGGCGGCACCGTTTGAAGTATTGTATGGTAGAAAATGCCGAACGCCTTTGTGTTGGAATGAAGTAGGGGAGAAACAATTAGCAGGGCCAGAAATAGTACAGTTAACAGCGGATAAGATTACTCAGATTCGGGATAGATTGAAAACAGCACAAGACAGACAGAAAAGCTATGCTGATCGACGTCGGAAACCGTTAGAGTTTCAGGTTGGGAATTTTGTAATGTTGAAAGTATCGCCCTGGAAAGGAGTCATACGTTTTGGGAAGCAAGGTAAACTTAGTCCACGGTATATTGGGCCATTTGAAATTACGGAAAGAATTGGTGAAGTAGCTTACAGATTGGATCTTCCGTTAGAATTGAGCAGGATTCACAACGCGTTTCATGTATCGAATTTTCGGAAGTGTTTAGTTACACCAGACCAGGCAGTCTCTCTACCAGATATACAGGTTGATGAAAAGTTAAACTATGTGGAGGAACCAGAAGCTATAGTTGATCACAAAGTCAAAGTATTGAGGAATAAAGAGATCAGACAGGTAAAGGTTCAGTGGAAACATCATAGAGGTCAGGATGCAACGTGGGAATCAGAGTCGGAGATGAGAGCCAAATACCCTCATCTTTTCACTTAATTGAATTCCGGGACGAAATTGTTTTAAGGGGGAGATGTTGTAATAACCAGGTATTTTATATATTTTAAATTTGGAATTCTATAAGTCTTTATTTTAGTATTTTATGGAGTTAAGAAGTTAAGGGATAAGTTTTAATTTTATAATAGAAGTTTAGGGGTGTGTTTTGCCAATTGGGAGAAGCTTAGGGTTGTTTGGTCATTTTAACCAAACTTTACACCACCACCGCCCCACTTCTAGTTAGAAGGAGGAGGTGTCCTCCAAATAGGACACTTAGAAATATCTTGGCAAAAGTGTGTGTGTGTGTGTGTGTGTGTGTTCATACTTTCGGCAGAGAGAGAGAAATTGAGAGAGGATTAAGAAGAAGAAGGAAACTGAGGATTTTCTGCTGGTTTTTTTTGTTATATCAGTTGAAGAAACAAGGTAACAAATCTATCCTTTTTATGTGTAGAAATTTCTTTAAAGTGTTCATAAGTGTGATAAAAGAGTACATAGATGGGTTTTGGTATTCTTAGTAAGATATGGGTATTTTGGGTTTATAGATAGTTGTGGTTCATGATAGTGAACGCTTCTGCAAAATATCAGAAACATCCATGCTTTAAATCTGCAAAATTTCTGGGTTTAGGACGAACTTAGTTAACTGCGACATTCAACGAAGTCGCAATAGATGACTGCGACATTCATCGAAGTCGCAATGGTTGGTTGCGACTTGGTTATGAAGTCGCAATGGTCGTTTGCGACTTGGCTTGGAATCACAGTAGTTGATTGCGATTTGGATTTGGAATCGCAGTAGTTGATTGCGACTTAGGATTGAAGTCGCAATAGTGGGTTGCGATTTCGGGGTGAATTCGCAGTAGATGGTTGCGACTTGGTACTATTCATTGCGATTTTAATTTACTTTTTAGTGGGTTGCGACTTGAGTCGAGGATTTCGTAAGTTTAGTTTTAAAAGAGATATTTGGTATTTTATATGATTTCAGATTTTGTGAAGGATCGACATACGTGATATTAACTTGGGAAGACTTTTGTGATAAACATATCAGGTGAGTTTTTCTTTAAAGAGTATTTTACAGGAATGCATTATGTGAATAACGAATGCTTGATAAAGTGTATGAATATGGCATACGTGGGTGATTATAATATATTGAGATATTATAATTACGTGAGTATTATATGAAAATATAATACGTGGCCGGGCTTTGGACCGGTGTGATAAATTGGCTCGCAACCAATTGATATTGGCCATTGGTGGAGGGATAAGGTGGAATGAGACAGGTATAATGTATAAATCTTAGTTGGTATTAATTTACGTATGATGTATGTGTATTTATATGAAGAGTGTTTTATGTAAATGAATTTTTAATGATTTACAAATGTCAGGGATTTACTCACTAGACCCTTAGGTCTAACTCTCATTTTTGTTTCAAAAATTATGTATTTCATGTGATGGTTCCAGTAAGAACAAGTAAATAGAGTACTTGTTGGCTAGCTTATGAGAAGATGATCATCATGATACTATGGATGCTTTTGTATTTATATTTCTATTGTTATTACTATGTAACTTAAAGTGGATCGAGTTGTACTTAATTTTTATGTTCAGACTTTAGATGAGACCAAATGTGAAATATGAAGTACTTTGTTGTAAACCTTTTATGGATTATATGTTATTTGTATATATTGTATTGGTGGGTTGTTACAGTTAGTCAGTGGTGGAGAAGCAGGAGAACTGAGTGTTGTCGCCTTGTCGGGGTTTGGAGGCGGGAGTGGATGTCGGATGGTGAGGAGAGTGCTGTCGGAGTCTGGAGGCGGGAGTGGAGGCCGAAGGGTAAGGTGAGTGACATTGGAGTAGTGGCCAGATTTTCGCCGGAGGCGGTGGGTCTTATCTTGGTTTCTAGTGGCTTATTAGTATATACCTTATTTATATACATATAAAATCAAATAGTAGACTAAATTACATTTTTGGTCCCTGTTATTTACAAATGTATGTGTATTTATTTTTTAAAGAAAAACGTGATAAAAGTATAAAAAAAATCAAAATACCTCTTACTTAACAAACCTTTTAACGAATGTTATCGGAAGGGAGCGAATCTAGATATTTTTGCATACCATGATGGTTAATTCATAATTTCGAAATTGTATGAACCAAAAGTGTTTTAACCACCAAGTCACGTGGACCAAGTTTTCCAAAAAAAAAATGAGATCTATGCCTATAATTTATAATTACAAATATAGTTTTTTAAACCTTTCGTGTCTAAAATTCATAAGATTAATTAAAAACATATTTAAATACAGAATAAATAGTGAATTCTAATTATATGATAAAATACTCTATAACTTTTAATTTTTCATTTTTAACAAAAAACACATTTCTATCTTCCTTTACAGGAAAATTTTATATCCACTATAATTAATTATACATGTCAATTAGCTATGAACCATTTAAAACAACATTAGTTATTATTTTTAATTTCTTATCACATTTTGAGAAAAAGGAATACATTTTATTATTAATTATCGATAAGATAGTTAATAAATGACCTTTTTTCTTTTTTATTAAAATTTTTCTTTGCTATTCCAAACTAATTTATCTAAAAGTTGCCTTCAACCAAAATGATTTTGTTTTACTCTTAGAAATATATGAATCACAAGAAAGCAACAAATATAATATTAACTACTAAAAATATATATAATATTTACTTCAAGTATTATAATAAATTTGTTTGAATACTCTATTTTTGCCATGAATAAAATAAAAATCGTTTATTTCTTCAA
The DNA here is from genome assembly GCA_033807775.1 of Saussurea involucrata. NCBI lineage: Eukaryota > Viridiplantae > Streptophyta > Magnoliopsida > Asterales > Asteraceae > Saussurea > Saussurea involucrata. Next base: position 79,946,341 of record CM066327.1, read on the forward strand.
ACTTTCATTTATTTTGACAAACAGTTAATTACCGACAACACCTAACTGTTTTCACATAGAAACCACTTTCAAGAAGGCTAACATAGAGTCAGGTTCGAACCCAAAACCTATCTTGTATTTATATAAGGTTGTCTCATCATTTTACCAACTGTGTTACATGTCAGAAGTAGAACTTTCATCTATTGAAATAAACATAAGATAAAAATCGCGCTACGTAAGTACAATTTTTCAAAATTTTAATAAAAATTATAATGATGACTTGGCAATACTCACATGTGCGATTTAAAATTTGTGTTGTTACATTATTACAAAACTTGCCCACTTATATGAACAAACTAATTAAACATAAAAGACGTTATGATTTTAATCATAAAATACAAAACATAATTTTTGTAGATTTCATTATAGAGCAAACAATAGAAGAAAATCCATATATAAATGTAGAGATGATAAACATGAAGAACAATCATAAAAGAAATCATCTCATATTCATTAATTGATAATATAGAGGGGAAAATTGAAAAACACCACACTTGAAATTTAATTGACTCTCATGAGAAGCTCACTTAGTCTATGTGTGAAAATGTGTGTTCTCTCCAAATGATCTAATGAAAAATGAAACCCTAAAATTCTTTATAAATGATCAATTTACAAGATAAAAAAGGGCTAAGCCAATATAATTAGCTAAAAGCTCATAAGCTAATTATAAAGCCTTATTACAATAATTCTTTATAAAACATTCATTAAATTAGGGGCTAATTTAATCTAACTATCTCCCCCTAATGTTTTATAAAGAAAACATCATCTTATAGTTTCCCCCTTGCTTTCTTTAGAAACTTTGGCGTTCCGTTCTTCAAGTCTTCAAAGCATCACGAGCTCCCCCTCAAATGTAGGCTCATCTTCTAGAAAGACCGAGACAAATAACCCCATTTTGTGCAGCTTTCATGACTCAACTTCACTGCTGTTTTGAACCATCAATGAGCCTTTTTGAGAGAAAACATAAAACATGCACATTGAACTGCAGCCTCTTAGCTTTTCAACGAGCTATAATTCATCCATTTTGGATAAAAAAATGAGTGAGTTGTGCAAGTTTTCCCTCAGCTGCGAAAAATGGTCGTTAAAACAGAAAATTTGACGCTTAAGATCGCGTTGAGTATGCATTCAGCACCGAGATTTAAACATGAATAACAGAGGAGGGAGTGACAATTAATTGTAACAATAGCAGCATGAAACCGTGAAGAACCGTTGAGAGAACACCGTTCTTGAAAGCGGAAAGAGCACAAGTGAAATGCAATGCTTTCGGTCCAGCAAGAGTCCATTGACTTTGACACAGATTCTGACCATTAAGCACACTGATTCAGACCAAACTAAAAACATGAAAAAGTTTTATCTGTGTCTTCGGAGTTCAACGCAACTGAACTCATGCGAATTGGAGCACCGAGTACAAAGTTGTGCGCGTGTTTCTTAAACAGCGCAAAGTTGTCAGAAAAATCAGAAAATTTCCGGCTTCGGGCTTTTGGCTTATTGCGCACAGAGGCTCTGCACATTAGTACAGAGGCTCTGTGATCTGCCTCTGTCAATTCTCAATTTTGCTCTTAGAACCAGATATTTCTGCGTATACTCTTTACAGCTTCTGTCCAACAGCTTTGGCACGTCTTCTGGACAGCCTTGCAGAGGCTCTGCACGTCCTTACAGAAGCTCTGTGGTTGAGATCTGTGCATAATTTCAACCTCTGGACAACACCTTAATCTCTTGACATGATTGATCCACAGTCCCTTAACTATGAATTTAACAGCAGCAAAATGGAATGCTTAGCAGCTCTGTTCTGCTGCACATCTTCTGATTGGCTACATCTGGACAGCTTCTGCACTAACCTTACAGAAGCTCTGCATTTTTTTTTGGATAATGACTTCTTTCACGCTTTGTGGCTTCTGAACAAGATAGATAAGCAGCTTAATCAGTGACTTAATAACAGTTTGGATGGCCTTTGCTTTTGGACAACTGCAAAGGTTCTGTGATTTGCCTCCGAGATTCTGAAAGACAATAAAAACCTCTGGTTAACTTCTATGTTGTACCTCTGCACTTTGTGATTGATCACAGAACCATCTCTTTATGAAACAAATTATGTTTCTGACTATGGACAGTTCTATAGGCATTTTTAACACTTTAAGCACAATGGACAAGCATTATCTCTCTAGATTGACCACAAACAGAAAGTTGCTTTTCTTCTGCTGTTAACGCACGAGAGTTCTGAAAGAACATCAAATTCTGCATTAAAATAGGCATCATTAGTTATCATGCCCTCTGACTTTATCCTCTGCAACCAAGTATGCCTTAACATTGATCAGATTGTGGACATCATCTTGATCAAATCTGGATTGAACATCAAATCTTGTGCAATAACAAATATGATATGGGCAACCGCTTCTTCTTTGTGAGCCTGTCTTGCCTCTGTATACTCCACGAACTCCAGCTTCAAGCTGCACAAATCTGCCATAGCATTGGTCCTTTGACAGAAGCTCTGTGTACAAGCAAAGAGGCTCTGTATGAGCACTCCTTCTGCAGTCTTGAACTGTACAATAGAAGCATCTTCTGTGATCTGGATCAAGCAGCAGCCTCTTGGCCTCTGAACAACGTCTATGATCAGCTCACAGAGGCTCTGTGATTAACCAGTGATCCTTTGAGCATATCCTTCTGGACAGAGCTTCTGTGGTTAAATCTGTTGGTGTAGTCTAGCAGCGAGAAAAGTGCATTACAAGCTATTAATCGAGTCTGAACACCAATAACTTCTTGTTCTCAGGTGCAGCTCTAAATATCCCTGTCTTTGCACGAAGAACTGCATCTTAAAGTCTGCTGGAAGAATTTGCCTTCGATGGTCACTGTTCTGGACATCTAATTCTGCAGAAGCAGCTTCTGTTTCTACAACTATTTTACAGCAACAATAACAAATTTTGCTGCACTTTTCTGATTCCGGACCGAAGCAGCGATTAATGAAATTATGTTGCACTTTTCTCTGGCTCTCTGCACTTTTCTGAACATATTAAGCACATGATTGTTCCTCGAATTTGTATTAAGCATAAATGACAGCAACAAGTTTCTGCAATTTGCTGCAGTTTTGGAAATCGTTTGACCACTTATGATCGAACAGGCATGGCAGAAGGATAGAGATCTGCAGTTTACATTTCAGCTTTGGATAGCCCTTTGACAGGTCTCAATGTGGCTTCTGTATCAAGACAGAAGTAGCGGCTTAACTGATCTGCAACATAACAGTACCATCTGGACAGCAGCTTAATCAGATCACAGAGGCTCTGCATTATTTCACAGAGGCTCTGTGATTAAGCTCTGTATGTGTAGCTTCCGCACTTTTCTGAAGTGCAATCGGGCAGCTTCTGAACACAACAGCTTTGAACAGCAGATTTTTGTTTGAACTTTTTGATCGCAGAGGCTCTGCATAATATTGACATTCTTTGAACTTCGGCATATGAACAGAAAATATATGTTCCAAAGCTTTATGGAATTAAGGAGCAAACATAATGACAGAAGCAACATATCTCGAAATAATCTATTTGCTGTTTGTTGTCATTATTAATTTAAATATGCAATCTTGTGAATACCAACAGCAAACTGTGATTAAGCTCAGCATTTCAGAGCTTTACATTTCACATAGCATCCTTAGATACTTCTGTGTAGCAGCTTATGTGCAACTCTAAACAGCCTTTGTGCACAACTTCTGTGATCTGCTTCTACACCTGGACAGCTGCTAAACTCTGCTTAACAACTTTTTGAATATTTCTTTTGGACAGCTACAATGCTCTGTGATCTACATAGCTATTGACTGGACAGCCCTTTGGATCATCTTCTGTCGATATATGCCACCTCTGTTGTAACGTCCCGAAAATTACAATAAATTTGAACTTTTTTTTTAAAATACCATTTTTATTAAATAAACCACAAGTATTTAAACCCAAGTAACATTTTATCCAAAACCCCGATAAGTTAAACAATCAACTCTTTTAAACATCGGAAAATAAAATAACTCTAACGTAGTGTCTCAAAATAAATAAATAGATAAAAGCCTCCTCAACGCGCCAGTGTGTACCGTCACGCCTTGCTGTCACTCGTACATGAAACAGTGATTTATAGGGAAAGGGTAAGCACGAAGCTTAGTGAATTCAAACACCAACATAAGATCGCAATCATATAGACACTACCCCTATCCACAGATAGATACAAATAATCCACACATGCCAGTTTGAGAACATATCCTAAACAGGCAAACTCATGCAAGAACAATTGTGTACATAACCATCGGTCTCCCCGAATTCATACAATACCGTGTACGTATACCTCGGTCTCCCCGAGCTTATACGACACCCGTGTACGTATCTCTAGGTCTCCCCGAGCTCTCGGTCTCCCTGAGTTTTATACGACACCCAAGGTCCATACTATACACTACACAACCTAGTACCACACACAACAAAATTAGCTAGCACACACGAGCTACAGCAATGCACATATAACCCCTATCCTACGCAGTGAGAGAACTCACCTCGAAAACTAAAGCAGATATCCACAGACAGCAATACGAGCCCGTCAACTCCAACTCACTCCTTTCCACCTAAAGAAGTGTTAACAAGTGTTAAAGTGCAACCCAACCCGAATTTACAACTGCAAGTCTAAACGTACATTTTCCGGTTTTTTGTCCAACACTACAGGTCTGTTCGTGACCTGTTTAGCCCCCCTTAAACCCCTCAAACCAGAATTATAATTCCATAATTAGAAAGTTCTATGTCTTAGGTTTCCAGGGACATATCGCACGCGTTCATACGAGGTTCCTACTATTTTCTATGAATTTAACAAAACAGGCTACCCGAACAGTGAAAACCGGACCAGTCTGTACTATTTGCCATTTTGGCCCTAGCTAGAGGCCGAATTAATTTTTCGGCAAAACATAAGAAACATACTCGACACAATTTGGGAGATTTGGGCACTGGGTTAACCCCAGTCCGAGCTTCCTAGAATACACTATGGATTTTACAAAACAGCGGCAGAAAAGGCGTTTTTCACATAAAATGATAACGTTGAAAACGGTTTAGTGTTAACGCGATTAGGATAAAGGTTTAGTCGTTTAGGCTAGGGTTTGGATACTAAGGCTGGACAATCCACGCACTACCCACTGCCACCTCCGGCAGTGGTGGTCGGCGGCGGCAGCGGCAGCCACCACCGGCGATGGTGGTGACGGTTCGGTTGCACGTCCGACGAAGCCAACGAAATAACCCGATCATCCTAACTCCGTCATACACACCCACACGTATGAACTAAAGCAGAAAGCCCGCCATCACAACCACCTAACTGGTGGTGCACGGCGGCCATGTCGGCGGCAGCCACGGCTGCGGCGCCGGTGGCGGTTTCACGGTGGTTCGGAAATTAATTCGGCGAGACAAGAAAACAACCAACTAATCCTATCTCGTCCAGCCTTTACCCCCGCTCGACCTACCCTCTCCGACAACGCACAATGCCACCACCAAAACCTGGTGGTGCACGTCGGTGGCAACACCGCCGGCAGCCAAGGCTGCAGCGGCGGTGGTGGTGGTTTGCGGTTGAAGGCGACGAAAGAAAACGAGAAGAAAAGAGAAGATCTTACCTCTCTAACAAGAACGCAGCAGCAACATCTAACTCGCCGGCTCCTTCTTCCTCTCTCGCTCTCTCGCTGTCCCTCTCTCTCCGGCAGCCGTTAGCGATGGCGGCGGTGGTGGGGATGGCACGGCGGTGGCAGCAGCAGGGATGGAGGGAATGGCGTAGGGTTTCTTTTTGGTGTTCTCTTCTTGCGTGAGGCCAAAGTGAACGAGAAGGAGGGGAAGGGTCGGTTCCTTATGGGCCGACCCATGCAAACACCAACAAGGAAATTACACTTTTAGTCCCTCTCATTCCAATACCTTGCAAAAATGACTTACGTTTTACCCTATTTAGCATTTTGGTCAATCCTGCTAATCCCGTTAATAAACATTTATAAAGAGAAAACATTAAACAAAAATAAAAATATCCATACCGGGACACGGGCTTTACAACTCTCCCCCGCTTGAATTAGACTTCGTCCTCGAAGTCTTTATCCGCGAACAGCTCTGGATAGTTCTTCCGCATCTCAACCTCGGGTTCCCAAGTCCACTCGGAACCCTTTCGGTGCTGCCACTAGACTTTCACCAAGCCAATTACCTTGTTACAGGAGGTCCTCGTCCTCCTGTCAATAATGGCGATCGGCTTCTCCACATAATTAAGCCGCTCATCGATCTGAATATCCTCAAGAGGAATCACTGCAGACTCATCCACCACACACTTCCGCAACTGAGACACGTGGAAAGTGTTGTGGATCAAACTCAGCTCGTCGGGTAACTCTAAGCGGTAAGCTACCTTGCCCACTCGAGCAATGACCTTGTAAGGCCTAATTTTAACGAGGTCCTAACTTTCCCCGTTTACGAAACCGAATCACCCACTTCAAGGGCGAAACCTTCAACAAAACATAATCTCCCACCTGAAACTCCAAATCTGATCGTCTCTTGTCGGCGTAACTCTTCTGCCGACTCTGTGTAGTAACTAAACGGTCCCGCACCATTGATAGGCGGGTCTCACCCCCCCCCTAAATCTAACCGCAAGTGTACGGTGTCGAAATCAAGTAATAACGTACGGTAAGTATGAGTATCGAATCCACGGGAACTAGGAACTAAGTATCACAATTACTATAAGAACTATTAATTGAACTGTCGAATTTGGGAGATTGGTTTGATTTAAAACTACTTAATTGCAACGAATACGAAATCACAACGAAACAGTAAACGACTTAGAAACTTCGATAGAGAGAGAAGTTGAGGGTTGGAAATCCCCAGGTTCTACACATGCAAACAACTGACTCAAAACAATTACCAGTTAATCCCCTTAATGATTCCCAAATCTTTTAAGATCACCGTTGTTCTCTTTCAAGCAACAACGGATTTTATTTTGAAAAGGACAAGTTAAATCTCTCGACCTCAACTTATGGAGTCCAAAACACATTAAACACCAGATTTATATTAAACGGCTAGATTTCATCTCTCGATTTCAACCTAACGGTTCAATTGGGACTAAGACTTATTCGATATATCTCTATCACCGATTTATCGTCTTAGGCATGCAATTCCTAGTTCTTTTTAACAGTTAATTCTCTCGAACTCAACTGAAAATAATAAATCAATTGAAAGCTAGCTAGACTCTCAAAGGCATTAAACACAAAATCACATGCTTTATTAATAACGGAAAAACTGATAAAATATCAAGTCAATTGTTTACATGCTTAATAAACCGAATTCATTCCAACCCCCAACACGAACCGGTTAGTTCATGTCGGTGGTGGATTCAAACACAAGAGAAATAGATGCGAAAGTGTATGTAAACATGATTAATTGTGAAAGATGAAATCGTAATAAAAGTGATGATAACTCCCTTCTCTAGTGCTCGTCTCTACTTCGCGTGTTGAACGTCTCCTTGATCGGCTCTCGATCGTGACCTTGAAAGCTCCGAAAAGTCTCCAGGAATCGCCCCAAAATCGCCCCTGGCCGTCGTGTGAAAGTTGCCTCCCGAATGAATGACCTAAAAATCGGATTTAAAGCTGGAATTCGCGAAACAGTGGGTTACGCCACTTGCCATGCGACTTGCAAGTCGCGTGGTAAGTCGCGCGTATCATTTTTGCAGCGTGGGTCGTCGTCTGGTTCGCGGATCGGGTCCTGGTTCGGTCGCGGGTCTTGGGCTTGGCTTTTGGGTCTTTTTGGGCTCTTTTTAGCTTCTTTTCTCGATGATTGTCGCCTTTTAGATAACCTGTATAAATCACTCGATAAACCGTAAAATACCCGCCTTTTTACTTGAATACAAGCCAATCTCATTGGTTTGAGAACTGAAAATAACACCAAAAAGTGGCGTTATCAACAACCCCAAACCGAGCGTTGCTTGTCCCCAAGCAAATTAGCGATAAAATAGAAATAAAGCACACATGAGTGAAATAATAATAATAATAAATGCACAATTCCCAATCGGTACCAAGTGATGCATCGGTGATTTCCCATACCCGTGAATATCTATCTCACTCTCGCCTCATTCTTATTTCGTTTGATCTATGACCTTCCATTGGGAGTTGAACTCGTGACTGTTCCGATTACGTTCGGGTTAGACTAGGTCCAAACATACTAGGGAAAACATTTCGCCTCGACCCTACCTCACGGGATACTCTCTTTGCACTCGAACCTAGGTTATCGCTCGTGTTGTCATGTTTAAGGAGGTTATGTACAAGAATACTCAAATTATTACATGACAACTCTAAGGAAAGACGCACAATTGTCTAAAAAATTTGATCTCAGAAGGAGTCAAGTAGCACGACAGGGAATATCGATGAGGGTGGTCGTATACCGTAATCACATCTTCCAAAAGATCATCCAGGTCTTTACAAGGGTTGTAATGGGGCTAGGGCTATGGCTGAGAAACGAAGGGTAAAATGGTTCAAAGATCCTTGGCGTGTCAATCATTGGCAGTTCCGAACTTCTCTACTTCAGTCTCTATCATTTGGCCCTCTTTGTCACTATTGGAGTCGCTTTGACTCTCTTATTCAGCTGCTATAAATACTATCTAACTAACTGTATTTTTTTTTATTTTTTTTTCAGTGGGGCATCATTGGCCCTCTTTTCTATCTTTTCTATTTCTCGGGTTACATTGACCCGTTTTATTCTCATGACTGGCCTGTTCTATTCTTTTCTGCTCTATCTTTCGTAGTTCATCACTGCCTTTGATTTACACGCTTTCGGATAAGGGTTGGCTAAGGTTTATGGCTAAAGGTGTACTGGTGGGTTTAGAAACGAATAAGGTGCGTGTTTGGATGCAAAAGGGCTATGGATACACACAAAAGGGTGACAGGGAACGATAGCTAAAATGGTTAAAAACAAAACACATAATGCCTAGAATCATATCTTAAGGTCCACACGATATGGTCTACTATACCCTTACCCAATATCCCGAGGTTCGTCTTTGCTACTCAATGCAATAATGTAGCGAGATCGTTCTACATTCACGACAAGGAATTCGAAAAAGTGTATAAAAATTAGGTGTATGAATCCCTCGAAATGAAAAACGTTTTTTAGGCTCAAAACTCACTATCGGGTGGTCTCCACTAATGTCCCTAGTCATGTCCTTTCCTGGTCCTTCCCTAACGGTCACGTCACTATCACAAGATTCTTCCCACAATGGTTGGTCTCAATCATTCAAAACAAAAAATTTAGCTATTATGATCTAGACACTCAGAAGTGCAGGAAATCTACGTGCATAACTTGGGCCCGATTGGGTAACCCCAAACCTTACCCACACATTGTCCCCAATGTGCAAGTAAAGTCGTAGGTGATGCGACTCGAATCATTGTGCAATTATTACAGTTATCAAAAGGACGGGCAAGGCATTACATAGCAAGCAAAAGAAAACCCAAAATTTCTAAAATGGGCACCCCAAACCTAGGTCGTGGCCTAGGTTTGCCAATAAAAGCCAACCCCAAACCTCGGTAAAACCGAGGTTTGCACAGGGTTAAAAGTGAGTGTGTAGATGTTTAAAAGATGAGGCACCCCAAACCTAAGTGAAACTTAGGTTTGTTGCATCTCGTGTGACTAAAATAGACTAAAACATCATACACCACTCGTTTAGCAGAAAGAGTTAGAACATACCTGTTTTCCCGGACCGAGAGGATTTTCTTGACAGATTCGAGCACTTAGAGAAGATGGAGAGAGCATGCAAAACAAAGGAAAACAAAGCAAAAGACGACAAAATTGCAAAAAGAATGAAACACACAAAGCAAGAAACAAGAACTGCACGAAAAACGACACAGGGGCCCGTGCGGTTTTGGCCGCGGTATGTAAGTCGCGGGATAAACCGCGCAACTCACTGTTTTAAAATCATTCCAGAGGGCCCGCGGCTTGTTGCGCGGTATGTAACCCGCGTGGCAAGTCGCGTATGTTTCTGTTCGTTTTTCGATTTTTCGATTTTTCGATTTTTTATGGTTTTTCGGAAATAAAAACATACTCAAAAATAAAAATAATAAAAGAAACGCAAACCTTGGTGGATTTCCTCCCACCCAGCGCCGTATTTAAAGTCGTGGCACGACTGTGTGGCTTTCAGCTTGGCTCAGTATCCGCAGAATTGGATCGCCCACACTTGCGATTCTTCGCGGATTCTTCTTCATTTGACTTGCCTTTACCATCTCCAGATCTACACCTTCCACTCTCGAACATCTTGAAGTTAACCTTTTCGCCTCCAACTCTGAAGGTTATCTCACCTTCCTCCATATCAATCAACGCTCGGCCAGTGGCTAAAAATGATCTTCCCAAAATAAGCGGTACTTCTTCATCTTCATCGATATCCAACACCACAAAGTCCACCGGGAAGTAGAACTTTCCGACCTTGATCAGCACATCCTCCACTACTCCGTACGGGTACACGATTGATCTATCTGCGAGCTTCAGCGTCATGTATGTTGGGCTCACTTCCCCCAATCCGAGTTTCCTGAAAATAGAGAGATGCATTAAGTTAATACTCGCCCCTAAATCACATAATACTTTATTAAAAGAAAACTTCCCAATTTGAATAGGGATAGAAAAACTCCCTGGATCTTTAAGCTTCGGGGGAAGTTTGTTCCGAATGATCGCGCTGCACTCCTCAGTAAGTGCAACTGTAGACTGGTGGTCGATTGCCCTCTTCTTGGATAAGATCTCTTTCATGAACTTCATTTTAGAGGGCATTTGTGCTAAGGCATCTGCAAAAGGGATGTTAATAGTTAGTTTTTTAAATACATCAATAAATTTCGAAAAATTAACATCGTCCTTATTTGCTTTCAGTCTATTCGGGTATGGCACTCTCAGAATTTCCGGCTTGACCGGTGGTTGCTTTAGCTTGTTCTCTTCACACTGCTTGCTCTCTTCACCCTCCGAGTTCTCTTTGATTGCACACTCTTTATCAGCTTCTAGTTCAATCACTTTAATGCTCTCGATCTCTTTCTCTTTCGGACCGGTCTCCCTTGATGACGACTCTCGTAATGGCTCTCCATTCAGCTCCTTGCCATTTCTCAGATAAATGGCATTGCATGTTTCCCGGTTAGTCCTTTCGGTTTGACTGGGAAAGGTTCCGGGAGGTCGGTTTTGTAGAGCTTCACAAATCTGCCCCACTTGCCTCTCGAGAATCTTAATTGAAGTTGTATTCTGATCGGTTGCAGCTTTGACTGTACTCACCGTGCTCGCTAATCCCTCAACCGTGCTTTCCATCTTCGTCATGAACTTCATCATCATGTCCTCAAGTCCCGACTTCTTCTCTCCGGATGGTCCTTCGTTCCTTTGGTTGAAACCTGGAGGACGGTAAGCATTGTTAGTATGAAAAGAATTAAAAGAGTTAGACGAATTACCTGGTTGTTGTTGAGGTTGACCCCATGAAAGATTAGGGTGCTTTTTCCACCCTTCATTATAGGTGTTCGAGAAAGGATCGTTCCTCGACTGGTTCCGGTTTTGCACAAACTGAACCTGATCAGGTTCTCCCGGATTACCTCTATTCAGATGATTCGTGATAAAGGCTAGTTGAGCTTTCAGTTCACTCAGCTCACTACTTTCCTGCACACTTGCTACTCTTCTAACATCGGATCGTGGAGTAGTAAAACTATGTTCAGCCAGATTCTCGATCAGCTCACACGCTTCCTCATAAGACTTATCCATTAATGCTCCACCCGCCGCAACTGTGATGTCGTTCTTAAATTGCGGGTGGAGTCCACTGTAGAAGGTCTGGATAATGACCCAATATTGTAACCCATGGTGAGGATATTTCTTGATCATGTCCTTGAAGCGCTCCCAAGCCTCATATAGCGTTTCTTGATCCCATTGTGCGAAATGGGTGATCTCGGCCATTAGTTGGGCGGTCCGACTCGGAGGAAAGAATTTCTGAAGGAACGCTGCCTTCAGTTGTGCCCATGTAGTAACTGAATCCGGCTGGATACTCTCGGTCCATGTCTCAGCTCGGCCCTTGAGTGAAAATCCAAACAATCTCAGCTTGATCTCGTCCTCATTCATGCCATTAATCTTGAACGTATTGCATATTCGTTCAAATGCCCGAAGGTGTGCATGAGGATCTTCTGTCGGCGTCCCTCCGTATTGGTTTTGCTGTACCATCACGATGGTACTCGGCTTAAGCTCAAAGTAGTTCGCCCCGGTTGCGGGCGCTTGAATACCTATGCGTGCCGCCGCCACATTCGGATCGGCAAACGACCGCATAGGAATTCTTTCCGGAGGTGGTGGTGGATTATTACGCGGTGGATCATTGCGTGGAGGTCCTTCGTCGTCGGACATCTCGAATTTCAGATTTCTTTTAGCTTTCGCTTCTTTACGTAGACGACGGGCGGTTCGTTCAATCTCCGGATCAAATTTCTCGAGCTCTTCCCCTCGGGTCTTCCTTGGCATAAACCAATTAGTACCTGAAATGAAAAGTGAACAAAATCAGCAACCCAAAAATTGAACGTGACAAAATAAAATAACAAGAAAGGAAAATGCTCAATCTAATATTGTGTATAGCTGGTAGTGCTATTAGCTACAACTAGTTCCCCGGCAACGGCGCCAAAAACTTGATAGGCGGGTCTCACCCCCCTAAATCTAACCGCAAGTGTACGGTGTCGAAATCAAGTAATAACGTACGGTAAGTACGAGTATCGAATCCACGGGAACTAGGAACTAAGTATCACAATTACTATAAGAACTATTAATTGAACTGTCGAATTTGGGAGATTGGTTTGATTTAAAACTACTTAATTGCAACGAATACGAAATCACAACGAAACAGTAAACGACTTAGAAACTTCGATAGAGAGAGAAGTTGAGGGTTGGAAATCCCCAGGTTCTACACATGCAAACAACTGACTCAAAACAATTACCAGTTAATCCCCTTAATGATTCCCAAATCTTTTAAGATCACCGTTGTTCTCTTTCAAGCAACAACGGATTTTATTTTGAAAAGGACAAGTTAAATCTCTCGACCTCAACTTATGGAGTCCAAAACACATTAAGCACCAGATTTATATTAAACGGCTAGATTTCATCTCTCGATTTCAACCTAACGGTTCAATTGGGACTAAGACTTATTCGATATATCTCTATCACCGATTTATCGTCTTAGGCATGCAATTCCTAGTTCTTTTTAACAGTTAATTCTCTCGAACTCAACTGAAAATAATAAATCAATTGAAAGCTAGCTAGACTCTCAAAGGCATTAAACACAAAATCACATGCTTTATTAATAACGGAAAAACTGATAAAATATCAAGTCAATTGTTTACATGCTTAATAAACCGAATTCATTCCAACCCCCAACACGAACCGGTTAGTTCATGTCGGTGGTGGATTCAAACACAAGAGAAATAGATGCGAAAGTGTATGTAAACATGATTAATTGTGAAAGATGAAATCGTAATAAAAGTGATGATAACTCCCTTCTCTAGTGCTCGTGTCTACTTCGCGTGTTGAACGTCTCCTTGATCGGCTCTCGATCGTGACCTTGAAAGCTCCGAAAAGTCTCCAGGAATCGCCCCAAAATCGCCCCTGGCCGTCGTGTGAAATTTGCCTCCCGAATGAATGACCTAAAAATTGGATTTAAAGCTGGAATTCGCAAAACAGTGGGTTACGCCACTTGCCACACGACTTGCAAGTCGCGTGGTAAGTCGCGCGTATCATTTTTGCAGCGTGGGTCGTCGTCTGGTTCGCGGATCGGGTCCTGGTTCGGTCGCGGGTCTTGGGCTTGGCTTTTGGGTCTTTTTGGGCTCTTTTTAGCTTCTTTTCTCGATGATTGCCGCCTTTTAGATAACCTGTATAAATCACTCGATAAACCGTAAAATACCCGCCTTTTGACACGGTGTTTTGACACCCCGCGAATCTTACCGCAAGTGTACGGGTCGAAGTCAAGTAATAGTACTTGAGAAAGTATGAGTATCGAATCACGGGGAACTAGGAACTAAGTATCACAATTAATATAAGCTCGATTAACTGGACTGTCGAAATTGGAAGATGGGTTTTAAAACTAATTACTAGCAAATCACAACTTAAACGTAAACGGAACAAAGAACAAATTAAGAACTTCGATAGAGAGAAAAGTTGAGGGTTGGAAATCCTCCGGTTCTACACATGCACACAAACAACTCAAACAATTACCAGTTTATCCCGTTAATGATTCCCAAATCTTTTAAAGTCACCGTTGTTCTCTTTCAAGACACAACGGGTTTTATTTTGAAAAGGATAAGTTTAATCTCTCGATCTCACCTATGGATCTCAAAACACATTAAGTACTCGATTTATATTTAACTTGGCTAGATTTTCTCTCGAAATCAACCTAACGGGTTAATTGGGACTAAGACTTATTCAGTATATCTCTATCACTAATTTATCGTCTTAGGCATGCAATTCCTAGTTCTATTTAACACTTAATTCTCTCGAACTCAACTGAAAATAATAAATCAATTAAAAGCTAGCTAGACTTTCAAAGGCATTAAACACAAAATCACATGCTTCATTAATCAAGGAAAAACCAATAAAGTTCAAATCATCTGGTTACGTGCTTTATAAACCGAATTCATTCCAACCCCCAACACGAACCGGTTAGTTCATGTCGGTGGTGGATTCGAACACAAGAGAGAAAGATGAAACTACGTATGTAAACATGGTAACGCGAAAGATTAAAAACATGAAAAATAACGTGATGAACTCCCTTCAATCGTGCTTGTATCTACGTTCCGTGATGATTGTCTCCGTGATCGGCCCTCTAACGTGACTCCGAAAGCTCCGAAAAGTCGCCGAAAATCGCCCCAAAATTGCCCCTGGTCGTCTGCCGAAAAGTTCGATTCTGAACGAATGACCTAAAATCGGATTTTGTAGCTGAAAAACGCGAAACAGTAAGTTACGCGACTTGCAAGTCGCGTGGCAAGTCGCGCGTGTCATTTTTGCTGCGTGGGTCAATTTCTGGTTCGCGGTTCGGGTCCTGGTTCGGTCGCGGGTCTTGGGCTTGACTTTTGGGCTTTCGTTAGGCTTCGTTTGGACTCGTTTTAGGCTCTTTTTAGCTTCTTTTCTCGAGGAATGCCTCCTTTTAGATAACCTGTGTAAATCACTAGATAAACCGTAAAATACACGCCTTTTTACTTGAATACAAGCCAATCTCATTGGTTTGAGAACTGAAAATAACGCCAAAAAGTGGCGTTATCAACAACCCCAAACCGAGCGTTGCTTGTCCCCAAGCAAATTAGCGATAAAATAGAATAAAAGCACACAGTGAAATAACAATAACTGCACAATTCCCAATCGGTACCAAGTGATGCATCGGGGATTTCCCATACCCGTGAATATATATCTCACTCTCGCCTCATTCTCATTTCGTTTGACCTATGACCTTCCATTGTGAGTTTAACTCGTGACCGTTCCGATTACATTAGGGTTAGACTAAGTCCGAGCATACTAGGGAAAACATTTCGCCTCGACCCTACCTCACGGGGTACTCTCATTTCGCTCGAACCTAGGTTATCGCTCGTGTTGTCATGTTTATGGAAGTTATGTACAATAATACTCGAAATATTACATGACAACTCTAAAGAAAGACGCACAAATGTCCAAACTTTTGATCTCAGGAGGAATCAAATAACAAGACAAGGAATATCGGTAAAGGTGGTCATAGACTCTAATCACGTTTTCCAGAAGATCATCCAGGTCTTTATAACGTTTGTAACGGGGCTAAGGTTAAGGCTAAGAAACGAAGGGTAAAAGGATCAAAAATCCTCGGCGTGTCAATCATTTGCAATTCTGAACTCTCGTTGCCTCACATTCGCTCACTTGGTCCTTTCTCGTCACTATTGGAGTCGCTTTGACTCACTTATTATGCAGCTCTACTAGAGACTATCTAACTAACGGTATTTTTTTTTATTTTGGGACTTCATTGGTCCTCTTTATTTGATTGGGGCATCATTGGCCCTCTTTTCTATTTCTTGACTGGCCTGATTTCTTTCTTTTCCGCTCTATCTCTCTAAGTTCATTACTTCTTCCGATTGACACACTTTCGGATTGGGTTGGCTAAGGCTTATGGCTAAGGGTTTAATGATGGGTTTAGAAACGAAAAGGTGAGTGTTTGGCTGCAAAGGGGCTAAGGGTACACGCAGAAGGGTAAAAGGTACGATAGCTAAAAACAGGTTAAATAAAACACACAATGCCTGGAATCATATCTTAAGGTCCACACGATATGGTCTACTATACCCTTACCTAATCCCGATGTTCGTCTTTGCTACTCAATGCAATAATGTAGCGAGATCATTCTACATTCATGACAAGGAATTCGAAAAAGTGTATGTGAATTTAGTGTATGAATCCCTCGAAATGAAAAACGTCTTTTCAAGGCTCAGAACTCACTATTGGGTGGTCTCCACTAATGTCCCTAGTCATGTCCTTTCCCGGTCTTTCCCTAACGGTCACGTCACTATCACAAGATTCTTCCCACAATGGTCGGTCTCAATCATTCAAAACAAAAATTTTAGCTACTTTGATCTAGACACTCAGAAGTGTAGGAATTCTACGTGCATAACTTGGGCCCGATTGGGCAACCCCAAACCTTACCCACACATTGTCCCCAATGTGCAAGTAAAATCGCAGGCGATGCGATGCAATCATTGTGCAGTTATTAAGAAGAGCAGGCAAGGCATCATACAGCATAGCAAAAAAAAACTACCCAAAGTTTCCAAAAATAGGCACCCCAAACCTAGGCCATGGCCTAGGTTTGCCAAATAAAAGCCAGCCCCAAACCTCGGTAAAACCGAGGTTTGCACAGGGTCTAATGTGAGTGTGTAGATGGTTCAAAAATGAGGCACCCCAAACCTAAGTGAAACTTAGGTTTGTTGCATCTCGTGCAATTGAAATAGAACAACACATCAAACACCACTCTTTTAGCAGAGAAATGATTAGAACATACCTGTTTTGCCCGGCCAGAGGAGATTCTTGAAAGATTGAGCATTTGGAGAAGGAGGGGAGAGCACGCACCACACAAAAGAAACAAACAAACGACGAAAGAAAAACAAGAAAACAGAAACACACAAAGCAAGAAAGGAATAAAAACTGCACGAAAAACGAAAAACGAGGCAAATGGGACTCCCGCGGTTTAGCCCGCGACTTGCAAGTCGCGTGGCAAATCGCATAACCCTCTGTTTCAGAAAACCAACAGAGGGCCCCGCGACTTGCTGCGCGGTATGCAAACCGCGTGACAAGTCGCGTATGTCCCTGTTTCAGCTATTTTTGACTTTTTCGATTTTTCGATTTTTCGATTTTTATGACTTTTTCATTATTTAAACACACTCAAAAATAAAAATAAAATTAAGCACGCAAATAACAAGGAAAACAAACCTTGGTGGGTTGCCTCCCACCCAGCGTCGTATTTAAAGTCGTGGCACGACTATGTGGTTTCAGCTCGGTTTAGTATCCGCGGAATTGGATCGCCCACACATACGGTTCTTCGCGGACTCTTTTACTTTTGGCCCTCCATGACCAGCTCCAGATCCTTCATCTCTTCCAACTCTTACCTTCTCGAACATCTTGAAGCTTTCGCTTTGGCCGCCGACTCGGAAGGTTATCTCGCCTTCTCTCATGTCAATCAAAGCTCGGCTCGTAGCCAGGAAGGATCTCCCCAGAATTAACGGGACCTCTTCGTCTTCGTCTATATCTACGACTACGAAGTCGACGAGAAAATAGAACTTACCTACTTTGATGAGCACGTCCTCGACCACTCCATACGGGTATCGGATTGATCTATCCGCGAGCTTCAGAGTCATGTATGTCGGGCTTACCTCACCCAGGCCAAGTTTCCTGAAAATAGAAAGAGGCATCAGATTAATACTAGCCCCTAAATCACATAAAACCTTATTAAAAGTAAACTCCCCAATCTGAATAGGGATAGAAAAACTCCCTGGATCTTTAAGCTTCAAGGGAGGCTTATTCTAAAAAATCGCGCTGCACTCTTCAGTGAGTGCAACGGTGGCCTGGTGATCAAGTGTCCTCTTCTTCGATATAATCTCCTTCATGAACTTAGCATAAGAGGGCATTTGTGTAAGTGCATCTGCAAAAGGGATGTTGATAGTTAGTTTTTTTTTAAAAAGAAATTTTGAAAAATTGACATCATCCTTTTGCGCTTTCAATCTCCTCAGGTAGGGTACTCTTGGTGCTGCATGCTTGACCGGTGGTGTCACTTCTTTCTTTTTCGGTTCACTTTCCTCGCTTTCTTCAGCTTCAACTTCCTTCACCTTCGACTTCCCTTGCTGGCTTCCCATTCAGTTCTTTGCCATTTCTCAGATAGATGGCATTCCAATGTTCTTGGTTCCTCTTTTCGGGTTGACTTGGGAAAGTACCGTGAGGTCGGTTTTGTAGGGCTTCAGAGATTTGCCCCACTTGCCTCTCGAGGATCTTAATGGAGGCGGTGTTCTGCTCAGTTGCAGCTTTTACCGTATTCACCGTGCTCGTTAGCTCTCCGACCGTGCTGTCCATTTTCGACATGAACTTCATCATCATCTCTTCCAGCCCCGGTTTCTTTTCTCCGGATGGTACTTCGCTCCTTTGCTGAAAACCTGGAGGACGGTACACATTATTAGTTTGAGCAAAATTAGAAGAGTTAGAAAAATTACCTGATTGTGTTCGACCGGGCTGATTCCATGAAAGATTGGGATGTCTTTTCCACCCCTCGTTATAAGTGTTAGAGAAAGGGTCGTTTCTCGGTTGGCTCCGGTTTGACACAAAATGGACTTGATCAGGTTCTTGAAGGTTGTCGGCTTGCAAATGGCTCGTAATCGCTGCTAGTTGGGTTTTTATCTCTTTGAGTTCGTCTGATTCCCGAACACTCGCTACTCGTGCAACGGACGATCGTGGTGTGGAGTAGCTATGCTCGGCTAGATTCTCGATTAACTCGACTGCTTCTTCATAGGTCTTGTTCATAAGAGCTCCCCCCGCTGCAGCCGTAATATCATTCTTGAATTGTGGGTGAAGGCCTCCAAAGAACGTTTGGATTATCACCCAGCCATGCAATCCGTGATGCGGGCACTTCTTCAACATCTCCTTATAGCGCTCCCAAGCTTCATATAACGTCTCTTGATCCCATTGCACGAAGTGCGTAATGTCGGCCATCAGTTGAGCAGTTCTTCCCGGTGGGAAAAACTTTTGAAGGAAAGCTGCTTTCAAGTTTGCCCAAGTTGTGATAAGATCTGACGGTAGACCCTCTATCCAGATTTCAGCTCTACCCTTTAATGAAAAGCTGAAGAGCCTTAGCTTGATTGCGTTCTCCTCCATTCCGTTGATCTTAAACGTGTTGCATATCCGTTCGAAGGCTCGTAGATGCGCGTGGGGGTCTTCAGTTGGTGCTCCCCCGAACTGATTCTGTTGTACCATTACGATGGTACTCGGCTTTATCTCAAAGTAGTTAGCCGCAGTGGTAGGTGGTTGAATACCTATGCGGGCCGCTGCAACATTTGGGTCGGCAAACGACCGCATAGGGACTCTTTCAGGAGGTGGCGGTGGATTGTTGCGAAGCGGTGGAGGATCGTTGAGCGGAGGCGGTCTCTCGTCACCCATATTCAATTGTTTTCTAGCTTTCGATTCTTTACGTAGGCGACGAGCAGTTCTCTCTATTTCTGGATCAAGTTCTTCAATTTCTTTCCCTCGTGTTGTTCTTGGCTTAAACCAAGTGGTACCTGAAAAGAAAGAAAAACAAAGTCAGTAATCCAAAAACTGAAAGTGATGGAGTGAAACAACGAAATAAAAAAAATGTCCAATCTAACAGCTCTTATAGATGGTAGTGCTATTAATTACAACTAGTTCCCCGGCAACGGCGCCAAAAACTTGACACGGGGTTTTGACACCCCGCGAATCTTACCGCAAGTGTACGGGTCGAAGTCAAGTAATAGTACTTGAGAAAATACGAGTATCGAATCACGGGGAACTAGGAACTAAGTATCACAATTACTATAAGCTCGATTAACTGGACTGTCGAAATTGGAAGATGGGTTTTAAAACTAATTACTAGCAAATCACAACTTAAACGTAAACGGAACAAAGAACAAATTAAGAACTTCGATAGAGAGAAAAGTTGAGGGTTGGAAATCCTCCGGTTCTACACATGCACACAAACAACTCAAACAATTACCAGTTTATCCCCTTAATGATTCCCAAATCTTTAAAAGTCACCGTTGTTCTCTTTCAAGCCACAACGGGTTTTATTTTGAAAAGGATAAGTTTAATCTCTCGATCTCACCTATGGATCTCAAAACACATTAAGTACTCGATTTATATTTAACTTGGCTAGATTTTCTCTCGAAATCAACCTAACGGGTTAATTGGGACTAAGACTTATTCAGTATATCTCTATCACTGATTTATTGTCTTAGGCATGCAATTCCTAGTTCTATTTAACAGTTAATTCTCTCGAACTCAACTGAAAATAATAAATCAATTAAAAGCTAGCTAGACTTTCAAAGGCATTAAACACAAAATCACATGCTTCATTAATCAAGGAAAAACCAATAAAGTTCAAATCATCTGGTTACGTGCTTTATAAACCGAATTCATTCCAACCCCCAACACGAACCGGTTAGTTCATGTCGGTGGTGGATTCGAACACAAGAGAGAAAGATGAAACTACGTATGTAAACATGGTAACGCGAAAGATTAAAAACATGAAAAATAACGTGATGAACTCCCTTCAATCGTGCTTGTATCTACGTTCCGTGATGATTGTCTCCGTGATCGGCCCTCTAACGTGACTCTGAAAGCTCCGAAAAGTCGCCGGAAATCGCCCCAAAATCGCCCCTGGTCGTCTGCCGAAAAGTTCGATTCTGAACGAATGACCTAAAATCGGATTTTGTAGCTGAAAAACGCGAAACAGTAGGTTACGCGACTTGTTGCGCGACTTGCAAGTCGCGTGGCAAGTCGCGCGTGTCATTTTTGCTGCGTGGGTCAATTTCTGGTTCGCGGTTCGGGTCCTGGTTCGGTCGCGGGTCTTGGGCTTGACTTTTGGGCTTTCGTTAGGCTTCGTTTGGACTCGTTTTGGGCTCTTTTTAGCTTCTTTTCTCGAGGAATGCCGCCTTTTAGATAACCTGTGTAAATCACTAGATAAACCGTAAAATACACGCCTTTTTACTTGAATACAAGCCAATCTCATTGGTTTGAGAACTGAAAATAACGCCAAAAAGTGGCGTTATCACCTTTTTACTTGAATACAAGCCAATCTCATTGGTTTGAGAACTGAAAATAACGCCAAAAAGTGGCGTTATCAACCATCTGTATCATCTCAGTCGTCTTCAGCACGATATCAGTGCTCCCTAATACCCGCTGACCAACCTCGCCCCAATAAACGGGCGTCCTACACTTCCTACCATACAACATCTCGTACGGCGGCATGCCAATACTGGAATGGAAGCTGTTGTTGTAGGAAAACTCCGCCAACGGAAGGTACTGATCCCAACTACCTCCAAAATCAATAGCACATGCCCGAAGCATATCCTCGAGTGTCTGAATAGTACACTCACTCTGCCCGTCAGTCTGTGGATGAAAGGCCGTGCTAAAATGTAACCGCGTACCCATTTCCACCTGAAACGTCTCCTAAAACCGGGAGGTAAAACGGGTGTCCCTGTCAGAGACAATCGAAACTGGCACCCCGTGCCTGGCTACAATCTCTCGCACGAAAATCTCTGCGAGCTTCTCCGCCGAGGAGCTCTCCCTGATGGCCAAAAAGTGAGCACTTTTGGTCAGACGATCGACGATCACCCATATAGCATCGTTCCCACGTGGAGTCCTTGGGAGTTTCATAATGAGATCCATCGTGATCTGTTCCCATTTCCACACCGGAATCTCTAAAGGCTGCAACTTCCCATGCGGCCTCTGGTGCTCAGCCTTGACTTTCCGACAAGTCAAGCACACCTCTACACACTTGGCGACATCCCGCTTCATGCCGGGCCACCAATAATTCCCCCGCAGATCGCGGTACATCTTCGTAGCTCCAGGATGAATAGAAAACTTGGACTTATGCGCCTCGTCCAACAATATCTGCCTATTCCCGCCAGTGAAGGAAACCCAAATTCGACCATACCGTGTCAAAAGACCCCGACTATCACGGGCAAAATTTGGAATTTCACCCGAAAATCTCTCGCGTTTGGCATTCTCGTCCAGAACTGCCACTTCCTGAGCACTACCTATCGACTCAAGGAGAGGTGCAACCACTGTTAACCGTTGACACAAACCCCGAAGTGGCTCACCAACCGGATGTCGACTAAGTGCGTCCGCAACAACATTCGCTTTACCCGGGTGGTAAAGTATCTCACAATCATAATCCTTGACTACGTCAAGCCACCTCCTCTGACGCATATTGAGGTTTTGCTGGTCCATCAAGTATTTGAGGCTTTTATGGTCAGTGTATATCGTACACTTGACGCCATACAAGTAATGCCTCCAAATCTTGAGAGCAAACACCACTGCTCCCAACTCTAGGTCATGTGTCGGGTAGTTCGCCTCATGAGGCTTCAACTGCCTCAAAGCGTAAGCTATGACCTTACCGCGCTGCATGAGCACGGCGCCCAAACCCTTGTGAGAAGCGTCACAATACACCACCAGATCCTCCATACCCTCGGGCAAAGTCAACACAGGAGCCTCGCATAAACGCCTGCGCAACTCCTCAAAAGCCCTTTGCTGCTCCTCACCCCAGCTGAAAGCCGCAGATTTCTTTGTCAATCGGGTCATAGGTAAGGCAATCTTGGAGAAATCCTAAATGAATCTCCGGTAATACCCTGCTAAACCAAGAAAACTCCGTACTTCAGTGGGAGTCTTCGGCACCTCCCACCGCATCACTGTTGTAATCTTGGCCGGATCGACCATAATACCCTTCTGGTTCACGACATGTCCTAAGAATTGGACCTCTCGTAACCATAACTCGAACTTGGAGAACTTAGCGTAAAGCTTCTCCCGCCTCAAAACTTCCAAAACTTCTCGCAAATGCATCTCGTGCTCTTCCTTCGACTTTGAATATACGAGAATATCGTCGATGAACACAATCACCGACCTATCCAGCATCGGGCTACACACCCTGTTCATAAGGTCCATGAATGTTGCTGGTGCATTGGTGAGCCCGAAAGGCATCACCACAAACTCGTAATGGCCATAACGTGTACGAAATGCCGTCTTCTCCATATCCTCGCTCCTTACCCGCATCTGATGATACCCCGATCTCAAATCAATCTTAGAGAACCACGAGGCTCCCTGAAGCTGGTCGAACAAGTCATCGATCCTTGGCAGAGGATAACGATTCTTCACCGTAAGCTTGTTCAACTCACGGTAATCTATACACATCCGTTGGGACCCGTCCTTCTTTTTCATAAACAGAATCGGGGCTCCCCACGGTGAATAACTCGGCTTGATGAACTCCTTTTCGATAAGTTCCTGCAACTGAGTGTACAACTCCTTCATTTCCGGTGGAGCCAGGCGATAAGGTGCCTTGGCCACCGGAGCCGCACCCGGAATTAAGTCAATGCGGAACTCCACCTGTCGCTCGGGAGGTATCCTCGGTAAATCATCGGGAAACACATCAGCAAACTCCCATACAACTGGCACATCCTCCGCAGTCTTCTTCTCTTCGTCGTCGCGCGTGTCTATCACATACGCTAAATATCCTTGACCACTGTGCTGCAAGTATCTCCGAGCCCTCGCAGCCGAACATATTGATGAGGTCCGCCTGGGCGAGTCGCCCTGAACTAGCAGTTCTCCCCCGCTTGGG
This sequence comes from Saussurea involucrata, assembly GCA_033807775.1. NCBI lineage: Eukaryota > Viridiplantae > Streptophyta > Magnoliopsida > Asterales > Asteraceae > Saussurea > Saussurea involucrata. The sequence continues at coordinate 79,970,191 of CM066327.1, forward strand.
GTTGGAACTCGTACTTGTTTGCGACGACAAACAATCTCCGCATCGAAAGCATCCATCCAATCCATGCCCACAATCACGCACAACTCTCGCATCGCGATCGAAATCAAATCAATCGGGAATCTCACACCAGAGATCTCCAAAGTGCACCCCCGGTACACGTCAGTAACCGTCAAGGTCCTGTCATCAGCAACCTCAACCACGAGTGGACAGCCTAACCGTCCTACACCCCGGCCCAAACGCTCACTAAAAGTGCGAAACACAAAAGAATGAGTAGCCCCGCTATCAAACATCACTACTGCAGGCACCGAGTTAACTAAGAACGTACCTGGTCACACAGTTTAAGCAAAATACAATTACATACAATAATCAATAATTAACAAGAATCAAGTGATGAAATATACATGTCACCACTTTAGGCGTAGCCTGTGCCTCGTCCACCTTCAGCTGATGAACTCTACCTCGGGCCGCCTCGGTTCCAGCTTGACCCACTCGACCATCAGTAATACGCAAGGGGGCAGCCGCAGGAGCTCTTTGTGCCCCACCCCCATCAGCAGCCCTCGGATTCGGACAGTTGGCCTTCACGTGGCCCGTCTGCTTGCAGTTGAAGCAGACCATCAGTGGTACTCTGCAATCACGACCGTAGTGTCCCACTTGGCCGCACTTGAAACATATATCCTCTCTCCTTCCACTACTATCCCTGGGTTTGAACCCACCGTTCCTTTGACTCGAGCGCGAGTCCGCAACCCTCGTCTTCTTCGGAACAGCCGTTATCGGTGCCACGGTCTGCACCGCCTTCCTCTTTTTGGCATGCGTCTCCAGCTCAAGTTCCCGTCTCCGGGCAGCCTCCATCATCGCAGCAAGAGTAGCATACTGCGCAGTACTCACGAACTCCCTGATCTCGGTACGTAATGTGTCCTTGTACCGCGTCATCTTCATTTCATCAGAAGCAGCATACTAAGGACAGAACAATGTCATCTCCGTGAACTTTTGGTTCATCTCCTTTACTGCCTCCGTGTCTGAGTGAGCTCCAAAAATTCTTTGGCAATCCTCTCCATCTCCACTGAAGGCACATACTCCGCTCGAAAACGCACGACAAACTCCTCCTAGGTCAAAGTAGTGCGCTCAGCCAGCGTCAAGGCAGTAGCACACCAGTCTTTCGCTCCGTCTCGTAATAGGTTCACCGCGAAGCGAACCTTCAGATTCTCTGGACAGCCGCTAGTAAGGAATGCACACTCCATATCAGAGATCCAGCGCATACTGACGATCGGGCTCGAGTCTCCCTTGAACTCAGAAGGAGAACAAGCAGAGAGATCCCGATACTGAAACTCTCGCGCTCGGAGCTGCCCACTGGCAGGGGGTGGAATCGCCGCGATGCGCTCCTCCATCATCACTACTACCTCATTACGAATGGAGGTAATAATCTCGGGGATCGCCTCCCCAATAGCATGCGTCACCTCAGCCGCAATCATCTCACGTATCTGCTCAGCGGTAACTTCGGTACCAGCATCTGAATCAGTATTGTTGTTCCTCCTTGTGATGGCCATTCTGGGTAATTATTACAACGAGTTGTTAGCACACAACAAAACCTGCTAACTATGCTCACGCTCAACTCCTCGGATTCCCCGTGACTTTCCCCGACTCGAGCACGGATCATGTGCTTCAGATAGTAGGAGCTCTACTACTACCTTCCACACCTATCCTTACTCGTTTTGAGTCCCGTCCCGAAGTGCCCAAGTAGTTCCTTGCCGACAGTTACAACCCATATGCCCGCACCAGCATATGTAAACACTCTTCCTAGCTCACTAGGAATTTCACCCCATTCCACTACCCTTGCTATGGCGAAATCCCCACTAGTCATGACGAGTCGCCTCGTGAATGCACAGTTGCATACAGTGTGAAATCAGATAGACATTCGAATAACAGATTCTATCCTACAACGATTAGACTCAAACAAGAGTTGCGCAATAGAACTAAATCCAACATTCTAAGGCTATTTGGTTCCTACTGCATACAACTTATAAGGCATTCACTTAACAACCTATCAAGACTAGCATAAATTCCTACTAGCAAGTAACAGACATGCAGTACAGTGTAATAAGCACCAAGCAATCTAGCATACATACTCCTATGTTCTAGAAAGCAATAAATTACACCAAGTATTTTACCTTTTCCCTTGGCATCGGCTGACTGTACACACTGCGCCTCCGGTCACCGTTTCTAAAACGTACTTTTCCTTTCTTTTATTTCTCAAAAAACGATTAAAAAAAAGACACTCTCGCGCCCCAAACTTGAGTTCAAACACACCGAAATGTGTTTGATTCGCTCAAGCTGTGCTCTGATACCAACTTGTAACGTCCCGAAAATTACAATAAATTTGAACTTTTTTTTTAAAATACCATTTTTATTAAATAAACCACAAGTATTTAAACCCAAGTAACATTTTATCCAAACCCCCGATAAGTTAAACAACCAACTCTTTTAAACAGCGGAAAATAAAATAACTCTAACGTAGTGTCTCAAAATAAATAAATAGATAAAAGCCTCCTGAACGCGCCAGTGTGTACCGTCACGCCTTGCTGCCACTCGTACCTGAAACAGTGATTTATAGGGAAAGGGTAAGCACGAAGCTTAGTGAATTCAAACACCAACATAAGATAGCAATCATATAGACACTACCCCTATCCACAGATAGATACAAATAATCCACACATGCCAGTTTGAGAACATATCCTAAACAGGCAAACTCATGCAAGAACAACTGTGTACATAACCATCAGTCTCCCCGAATTCATACAATACCGTGTACGTATTCCTCGGTCTCCCCGAGCTTATACGACACTCGTGTACGTATCTCTCGGTCTCCCCGAGCTCTCGGTCTCCCCGAGTTTTATACGACACCCAAGGTCCATACTAGACACTACACAACCTAGTACCACACACAACAAAATTAGCTAGCACACACGAGCTACAGCAATGCACATATAACCCCTATCCTACGCAGTGAGAGAACTCACCTCGAAAACTAAAGCAGATATCCACAGACAGCAATACGAGCCCGTCAACTCCAACTCACTCCTTTCCACCTAAAGAAGTGTTAACAAGTGTTAAAGTGCAGCCCCAACCCGAATTTACAACTGCAAGTCTAAACGTACATTTTCCGGTTTTTTGTCCAACACTACAGGTCTGTTCGTGACCTGTTTAGCCCCCCTTAAACCCCTCAAACCAGAATTATAATTCCATAACTAGAAAGTTCTATGTCTTAGGTTTCCAGGGACATATCGCACGCGTTCATACGAGGTTCCTACTATTTTCTATGAATTTAACAAAACAGGCTACCCGAACAGTGAAAACCGGACCAGTCTGTACTACTTGCCATTTTGGCCCTAGCTAGAGGCCGAATTGATTTTTCGGAAAAACATAAGAAACATACTCGACACAATTTGGGAGATTTGGGCACTGGTTTCACCCCAATCCGAGCTTCCTAGAATAAACTACGTATTTTACAAAACAGCGGCATAAAAGGCATTTTTCACATAAAATGATAACGTTGAAAACGGTTTACTGTTAACGCGATTAGGATAAAGGTTTAGTCGTTTAGGCTAGGGTTTAGATACTAAGGCTGGACAATCCACGCACCACCCACTGCCACCTCCGGCAGTGGTGGTCGGCGGCGGCGGCGGCAGCCACCACCGGCGATGGTGGTGACGGTTCGGTTGCACGTCCGACAAAGCCAACGAAATAACCCGATCATCCTAACTCCGTCATACACACCCACACGTATGAACTACAGCAGAAAGCCCGCCATCACAACCACCTAACTGGTGGTGCACGGCGGCGGCGCCGGTGGCGGTTTCACGGTGGTTTGGCAATTAATTCGGCGAGACAAGAAAACAACCAACTAATCCTATCTCGTCCAGCCTTTACCCCCGCTCGACCTACCCTCTCCGACCACGCACAATGCCACCACCAAAACCTGGTGGTGCACGTCGGTGGCAACACCGCCGGCAGCCAAGGCTGCAGCGGCGGCGGTGGTGGTTTGCGGTTGAAGGCGACGAAAGAAAACGAGAAGAAAAGAGAAGATCTTACCTCTCTAACAAGAACGCAGCAACAACAGCTAACTCGTCGGCTCCTTCTTCCTCTCTCGCTCTCTCGCTGTCCCTCTCTCTCAACGGCAGCCGTTAGCGACGGCGGCGGTGGTGGGGATGGCACGGCGGTGGCAGCAGCAGGGAAGGAGGGAATGGCGTAGGGTTTCTTTTTGGTGTTCTCTTCTTGCGTGAGGCCAAAGTGAACGAGAAGGAGGGGAAGGGTCGGTTCCTTATGGGCCGACCCATGCAAACACCAACAAGGAAATTACACTTTTAGTCCCTCTCATTCCAATACCTTGCAAAAATGATTTACGTTTTACCTTATTTAGCATTTTGGTCAATCCCGCTAATCCCGTTAATAAACATTTATAAAGAGAAAACATTAAACAAAAATAAAAATATCCATACCGGGACACGGGCTTTACATCTGTGTATTGGCATTGCACAACAGCAGCTTCTGCGTTCATTTTCTGAGATCATAGAACCTCTGTGATCTGCTTCTGGTCTAGCTCTGTCAATAACTTTGATCGATTCCCTTTTTGTTTTTCGTTAACAGCAACAAACGGTTCTGCACAGTAACTTAATCTGTTCTAGAATCTTTTGACAGCTTCTACATCTGTGAACCATATGGCAGCTTAATCTGCTGGTTCTTTCTGTTTTGATCACCAAACACATCATCTTCCTATATTAATCAATAAAGCAACAGCAAAATCAATTTCTACAGTAGCATCACAACAAACAACGACTTAATTAGCTGCTTAACAGCTCTGGACAGCCATGAAACAGCAGCATCTTAATCTGCTACTGAAACTGGACAACAACCTTTTTCTGAAAACAATCAGCCCCATAACTTGCACTTTTTGACAGCAACTTGACGTTTTTGACAGCTAAGAAACTGCCCAACAGCTTGATATTTTCTGTTTTGACAGCTTACAATTAGTGTGACAGCAACTAGCTTTCTGGAATCAGCAACCTTTCTTGAATAACAGTTGTTTGATAGCAGCAAAAAAACAGCAAACAATGGATGTTTTCTGTTATGACAACATCAAAACAACAGTTTTCTGTTACACTTTCTGTTTTGGACCGCTGCTTGATTAAATTATGTTATGAATCGATAAACAACAAAATAATGCAGGTCAGATCATTACTTTCTTTCAAGATTCGATTCCACATATAATCCACACAATCAAAGATCCAAAAATTATTTCAGATCTGACATTGAATGTGTAACACAGCATCAAATCTTTCTCAATCAACAATTTCCAATACTCAAATGATTTTTTTTTCATTTAATCGATTATGAGCAGTGGAATATAAACAAAATCTGAGTAAAAGAGAGTCCAATCTTGGATTTAGATAAAGGTTAGATCAAAGATCAACAACCTTACTACCAAGATGCCAAAAAAATGATATGGACTTAAGCGTACACAAGGATGAGATCATAGATCAACCATCTACTTAGTGCTATCAAATATTAGACCAATAAATGAGAAAGAATCAAAACACACACATGTATTAAATCAGATCAGATTTGAACCAAACAGAGTCAAATCTTCACTTAGGCATTTCATCACACATGTGGTGTGCAGAATCAGATTTTGTGAGAGAATCAATAATTTTCTGTCAAAACATATCCAAATCTTATTTAAATCAAGGATTGGATTTCTAATAAGCACAAAACAGAAAAAATAAACATTAGAATGATATTTGTGTTTAGGCTCATGTGATTGAATCAATCTAAGCACCAAAACACCAAATAAATCATCTAATCTTCTGTTGTTGCCATAGATGACCGATTTTGAAGAAAAGTTTCTTCTATAGGCTCTGATACCAATTGTAGATCCCATTATAGAGCAAACAATAGAAGAAAATCCATATATAAATGTAGAGATGATAAACATGAAGAACAATCATAAAAGAAATCATCTCATATTCATTAATTGATAATATGGAGAGGAAAATGGAAGAACACCACACTTGAAATTTAATTGACCCTCATGAGAGGCTCACTTAGTCTATGTGTGAAAATGTGTGTTCTCTCCAAATGACCTAATGAAAGGAACCCTAAAATCCTTTATAAAAGGTCAATTTACAAGATAAAAAAGGGCTAAGCCGATATAACTAGCTAAAAGCCCATAAGCTAATTATAAAGCCTTATTACAATAATGATTTATAAAACATTCATTAAATTAGGGGCTAATTTAATCTAACAATTTTTATTAAATACAAAAACTTTAGAAAGATTATAAAATCAAGTACGTTGATGGTACTCTTTACTTGCAGTTTGTAGAGGCATTTTGGTTGTAATTAGAGCCGAAAATTGAGTCAAGCAGGGCTTCAGTTTTACTTGGTGGTTGGTTTTATATTAAGCCAAATTTGAAAGAATTTGATGAAATTAGAATGTTTGTTGACCAAATTCCTTACTCTTGTTTGATTCGTGAATTGAATTGATTGGAATCTATTGGATTGTGCGGTTGACGGATGTAGTCAAGGAACTTGAATTCCGTTACTTGACAAATGTAAAGGGTTTTATACTTTGATTAAAAAAACAACCTTTCATTCCAATTTAACACACACCACCAACACTCCTTCATCACCCTCCGTTGCCATCATTGTTTTTTTAAGTATATAATATTTATATACGGCAAATGCAACAAATATACTCACACACCCTTCTCACCTTTGGTGAGGTTTGAACCACTGACCTCCTAGAAAGCCAAAGGCTCTGATACCACTAGGTCAAAGACACTTTGCAATCATTGTTGCTACCACCATCCCCATTATCGTCCTCCCTGCTACCAACACCACCATGTCACCACCACGACTAACTTTAATTAATTCTATGATTCTCAAGGTTCTAAATGGCGTGCGGCATGGTGTGGCGGCGAGGTCAAGCCTCAAGCCTTACGAGTTATGGCGAGGCCATGGCGTTTTCCAAGGTGTGGCTTAAGGCGAAAAATATTTATATAATATATATGTATATATCTGTGTATGTGTATTTATGTCAGTGTTTTGAACAATAAGGTTTAAGTTATTAACAATTTAAATTCATAACGAGTTCCACGCCTTATCTCGACACCAATGGGTATAACGTGGCGGCAAGGTTGCGCCTTGATGCCATGGCACGCCAAGGAGCGTTTTTAGATCATTGATGATTCTATATAGAGTAAACTTCACTTTTGGTCCCTAACGTTTATGGTTTTCAATGGTTTTCGTCCCTAAAGTTCATTTTTGCCAACAAAAAAAACCTCACCTATCACACTATGCCCCGATTTTGGTACATGCTCCTAACTCCGTTTACTTTCTGCCGTTACCACTCCCCTACGTCCTTCGCACATGAGGGCATTTTTGTCATTCCAGTTTTACCTCCCGTTTCCCTTCATTTGTTTAACCTAATCCCTGTCTCTCAAACAAAAACACTCAAAAGCTTTTGGTCAGACCTCTCACCTCCCATACCCAAACCCATTCACGAATACACAACATGTTCACTCAAACAATCTTGAAGGTTGAATCTTAAAGCTTCATTCCATGGATACTTCAATGTGGTTGATTAGAGTAGGGTTTGAAGACGTGTTCCAGATGAAATATATCGTGTGTATTACAGACCCACAATGGTTTGGTTTTTGTTTTGTAAGTTTTATTCCAGACCAACAATGGTTGATCTTTTGTTTGAATCTGTGACAGGTTTGTATCCTTAATACTTTTCGTTCAAGGTTCATCATGGTGGGGTTTTCAATAGGAGTCCAGGGAGGCAATATTTGAATGGGAAAGAAACCTTCATAGACTTGGTAGACCCTAATGAGTTACCAATCCATGAAGTGAACGCAATGATGCAACAACTAGGTTACCTAGGTACTTACATGATGTATTATCATTTTCTCATACCAGGCAGTGACCTAGACTTTGGGTTACATGCCTTTGGTAGTGATCAAGATGTCATTCAATTGCTTAAATATGTTTCACAATGTCAAATTCTTAGTGTTTATGTTGAACATGGGAAGACCAACTTGAAAACCTATTGTTTGTCACCTGAACCTAAAAAAAGTGATCATTGAGGAGTTACCTGATGAACATTCACCACCTTATAATAAAATAAGAAAGAAACCTGTTGATGATGGGTCTAGTAAATGTAGGAAAAAATTGTGTTTACAATGGCATGACAAACAAGATGAAGGAAATTATAGTAAAGTTAAGGATGCTACTGTGGATATTAATGAAAATATTTGTAAGGCAATTAACTTTGATGGGGATAGGGTTGATAAAGTAAATTCTGAGGTAAGGGTTGATGAAGGAAATTATGGGGATATAGTTGATAAAGGTAAGGATGCAGAAGGGGTGGGTGAATCAATGCCTCTAGAAGAAGAATATGTTTTAGATTTCACAGGCTTGAATGACTTTGACCCATTCTTTGGAGAGGGTTGTAGTGTTGTTGGGGTAGGAAATGGGGAAGGTAAACATGTGGATGAAGGGGTGGTTGAGAAGGAAGGATATGTAGTTAATGATGATGAGTCCAATAGTGAAGATGATGACTTTGACTTTACCATGGAGGATGATGACTTTGACTACATGGTTGAAGTAGACATGAGTCAGTTCAATGAAAATGTGGATTGGGAAGCTGAGTGGGTGGGTAATGAGACACATGACAGTGAGGATGGACTAGTTGCCGGTTCTGATGAAACAATGGACTTTGAAGAGTTTGAGAGTGGTTCCAGTGGTGACTTTGAGTTAGCAAGGAAGAGGGAGTTGAGGAAGTTGAGAAAGACTCATAAAGAACAGCAACAAAACAACCCTGAGGTTAGTTTTTATCTTGGCCAATGTTTTGCCACAAAGGAGGAAGTGAAGAATAGAATCACCATGTATTCCATGCATTCTAGAAGGGACATAAGGATAATAAAAAATGATAAACTGAGAGTGAGGGCCATATGTAAAGGACAAACACCTGCATTTAATAGTGAGGTTGGTGGGTCCACTAAAGAGGAGGCAAGTGGACCACAATGTCCTTGGGATTTTCATGTTTCAACAACAAAACGTGAGTCAACTTGGGTAGTAAAGACATATGTTGGGACCCACACTTGTCTGAACGCATAGAGGCTTAAATTGTGCACAACAACAGTTTTATCAAGACAGATTCTTGATGAACTTGAATCAAAGACAGACCTGCCTTTAAAGACAATTCAAGAACAGTTGCAGAAGAAGTTTCAACTTAGGGTTTCACCACAATAGGTTTTTAGGGCTAGGAAAATGGCAACAAAGAAGGTGAGGGGTGACTATGCACAACAATATGCTTCTCTTAGGGACTACATCCTAGATTTGCAAAGATCAAATCCAGACACAACTATGAAGCTGTAGATGGAAACAGAACCAAACCGACTCACCCACAAGGGTGTTCCAAATGGTGTACATTTTTTTGGGAGCTTTGAAGAATGGTTTTAAATCAATGGGGATGGATCTATTAGGGCTTGATGGATGCTTTATGAAAGGGGCCTTTCCTGGATACTTGTTAACTGTTGTGTGTGTGGATCCAAACAATGGAATATATCCTTTGGCTTATGCCATTGTTGAGGCTGAATCAACAAACTCATGGGCATGGTTCTTGGAATGTTTGGGAGATGACCTTGATTTGGCTACAAATTCCAACTTCACTTTTATTACTGACAGGAAAAAGGTATGTCATTTATTCTTCACTTGTTTATTATTTTTTGTTTTTTTGTTTATTGTCAACATGTTTAATAATGTAGTTGAAATGTCATTCTACTATTCTTAGGGACTTGTACCTGCAATTGCAAAGATTTTTCCATCAGCTGAGCATAGGTTCTGTATTAGGCATATTCATGAGAATATGAAGTTAAGTTGGGAGGGAAAAGCCTACAAGGATTTGCTTTGGAAATATGCAATAGCCACCACAGTGCCACAGTTTAACAGGGAAATGGAAGCATTACAAAAATTTAATGATGAAGCTTATAAGTGGTTGAAACAAATCCCACCCACCACTGGTCAAGATCCCATTTCACAGGTAATTTATGCTAATGTTGAGGCTTATAAGTGGTTTATGCAGGTAATTAATTGTTTTGTTAATTTTTTAAACAGCTGTGATGTCCTACTCAACAACATGTATGAAGTCTTCAACAGACAACTAGTAGGTGGAAGAGACAAGCCAATCATAACTGCTTTGGAGTTCTGTCGTGAGTATTTGATGAAAAGATTGGTGATAGTGCAAAAGGCCATTACCAAGTGTGAAGGTAGGCATTTGACACCAACTGCTACCAAACTGTTGGACAAAATTAAGGGGAAAGCATCCCAATATGTGGTACTCTGGAATGGTGAACATCACTATCAGGTAAACTCTTTTTTGTATATTTTTTTTTTTGTAAATGGTCTTTGTTGCTTACTCAGGTAAGTGGACCATGGGCAGACCAATGTTGTGTTGATCTGTCAAATAAAGTTTGTTCATGTAGAATATGGGAGATGACTGACATTCCCTGCAAACATGCTGTAGCTGCAATCTGGTATAGTGTTGTACATGGAGGTGATGTTGATTTACCAGAATCTTTGGTGCACAAGTTCTATCAGGTTGATATTTGGAAGAAGATGTATGAATTCAAGATTAATCCAAAGAATGGAAGGGCAATGTGGCCTAAATCAGATTGTCCAATAAAGATTCTTCCACCAAAGCATCATAAGCAGACCGGAAGACCCAAGAAGAGTAGAAAGAAGAATGCTGATGAACTTAGTCAACGGTGAAAGGTTTTAAGTTGCAAAAGATAGGGAAAACAATTACTTATCTTAGATACAAGCAGGTTGGACACAATGCTAGGAGATGCAAAAGACAGGGATAGGGAAGACATTTATTTTGGTTGAAGTGTTTGTTATAGGTTTTAAACTGATCCTTTTGGTTGACAATCATTTTGGTTGAAGTATGTAATGCTTTTGGTAAACTGGTAATATGTAATCCTTTTGGTTGACAATCATTTTGGTTGAAGTATGTAATCCTTTACTTGGTTGAGATTGTTTTACTTGGTTGAGATTGTTTTACTTGGTTGAAGTTGAAATTGTTTTACTTGGTTATTGCAGAAATTGGTTCAAATTGATCATAAGCAGAAATTGGTTCAAACCACACACCAATTGACATTGGTTGCATATTCACATATTTGGTCATAACCAAGCGTTACACGTCACGGCGAGGACACGGCGTTTTTCAAGGCGTGACATAAGGCGGCAAATTTGTATGTCAAATATATAAGTATATATACATATTTGTTTTCTATATATTATTCTAATAAGATAATGATATTAAAAAATACATTCATATTAGAAGAAGAACATACATATAGATTGTTAATATAAAAATAGTTTTTTATTGAATATTTAAAATAGAACTTATAAAATTAAATTTACAACTTCGTTTTAATCGTAATTCCATAACGTTTATGAATTTTTGAAACTGTGAGTGTCGTGATTAGATAGATCTATAGGTGGAAACTATAAAGTTAAAATGTAAAAACACAAAAGATAAAAAATAATAATAATAATAATTTTTTTGTGAAAATATCACGTCTTGGAAAAGACTTGCGCCGCGGCGCGCCATGGCGCTCCTTAAGACGCCATGGCATGAGCCACGCCATTTAGAAACGTCATGGGCCATTTCGTAACGGCGGAGACGCACGCCATGGCGCGCCTTTTTGAACACTGGTCATAACCAACCAACATTGACATTGTCCCAAAAGCAGAAAATGTTCCAAACCACACACCATATGATCATTTAGCACTAACCAACATTGACATTGTCCCAAAATCATTACAGTGACCATAACATGAACAACTAACAACTAATGGTGGAAACTCCATGAATATTGAATTCACGGTTTGAATGGAAACTTGATGATTAATAGGAATTGTTGGGTAGATATGGATTAGAAATGGTTAAAGGACGTTTTCTTTCGATTTTAGATGTTAATTGATGTTTCAAATCGTAGCTGTAACTGTGAGGGTGAACTCTGTGTGTTTTGGGGAAGAATGTCGCACTATAGTGCCTGGAGCATGGCCCACAACCTAAGTCGCAACGCAAGTCGCGCAGGTTAATGCCAAGTCACAACTTCGCCCGTTTTGTCTCTCATTTCGAGCCAGGGATTGAAGTTTCATTCTAGGGGTTCTCTTAAGGATTAGTATAGAATAATTTTAAGAGGTTTAAGAGGGTTTAACGCCTTTGTTATCTTGGTTAATTCAGGCGTTCGGTTTGAGATCTTTTAGCTGCTGGGCTTGGAGTAGTATGCGGAACGTCAGGTGAGTTTGCTTGTACCGATTTTTATAAATGTGATCTTCTAAATGCTTTCAGACACTTATTATCGTTTTATATCCTATCGATATTGTTATGTGAATTCTTTATGTCGCACCTTTGATATGATCAAACTTATTATGTGGCTATGTGAACTGTGTGGAGTTTAATCGTAGGAGTAGGGTACCTTGAGGTAGTGATATCTCTTGGGAATGATAATTTGTGTGCCTAGAATCTGTTTCTTGAGCACCTTGGATATGCATCTACTAGGGCCTATTTATTAAATGTCACAGGGTGTGACAGTGTTTCTACAAATACTGTGCAATGTCCGTGTGATGGGAAAGTGATCATGTTTTTTAGTATGGTTGTTATGTTATTTTTAATAATTCTACTGTTTTACACCGGTAATTGAGGGAATTCACTAAAACTTATGGTCTAACCCTCGTTTTTCAAAACCAAACCATTTTCAGGTAGTATCAGGTTGAGAGTAGCTCAAAAGTCAAAATGAAGATTTGATCCTCTCGGAGAATGATTTCTCGATTTAGTGTCTTCGGTCCTTAGATTGTAATAATTCTCGGTTGTAATTTATATTTTTTGCAGCAAACATTTAAGATGTGTTGAGAAAACTTTGTACTCGTTTACTCTTGGTGTCATTTTTATGTTATGTTATTTGGATACTTTGAGTCTTGGGTTGTTACAATATTACTTATAATTTAAACAAAAAGTAGGAAATTGTCACAGAAAGGTATTTCTATCATTTATTGTTATTTCATTCAAATTCCAAAACTACATTATATCAACCAAACATGCAATTTCAATTCCTATCAATCAAACACCGATCAAATTTCATCATATTTCATTCCAATTTTCTCATATCCCTTATCATACGATGGATTCCAATTCCATCATATTCCATTATGAGAATCAAACATAACAGGGTTTCAAGGAGAACAAGCCATGATTTTCGATCAATTGTCGGATCCCACAAGAGCAACTACTTTTTATGCATACCAATAACAACCTAACTAATACTCTGATTACTCTCTATGAATCAAAACTCAATGTCTTCCGCTTGTAGTTTCCAACATTTCGGATCCAACTCAGCCTCAAACACTTTATCTCTCCATTGAAATACGCAACCACGAGCTTCTACATGCTTGATCACCAATCTTGGTACCAAACTTCTAAACACCGATTGCAGCTTCACTTTTGTCAGCCCTCCACATCCCAACAACACGCCTGCAAGTCCATTTCCGCTCAAACCCTCCACGTGAAGAATCGTCAAACTCTGCAAACACCCCACCCTACCAAGGCACAACACTCCAGCATCCGTCACAGAACTATATGACAAATTTATCTGGAAAAAAAACAATTCATTTTCGTTAATAACTTCTGTCAAACTTAAATCTACTTTTCTATCCATGTGGGATGTGTTGTTACAGGTATAATTATACCTGTCTGAGGTTTTGAGAAGAATGAGCAAGTGGAATCATTGCAGAGTCATCTACATTGAAGCATTTCTTGATATCTAGCTTCGTGAGTTGCTTGCATCTAATGGCAATGGCTTTTAGGCCTACAGACGTAATAAGAGGGCATCCTCGGCTTTCAAGGGTATTTAGCTTTGAACAGTTTGACAACGAGATCAAGGAGCTATCGGTAATGTTTTCACAATAAGAAATGTTTATCATTTCAAGGGTAGCGCAACCATGAGCAACTGCACAAATGCCTGCATCTTTAATCCCAACTGATCTAAACAAAGGAAACACATTCACAAGTGAATAAAGAATTATGATAATAATAAAAATAACCACCAACAGCAAATTTTCCATTTGCAAACCTGTATAAATCAAGCTCTATAAGTTTCGGGCATCCATTTGCGATATAAATAAGCCCCTCATCGCTTATATTCAGACATATTCCAAGCTTCAAGATAGAGAGTTGGGAACATCTTGAGATTGACTTTAGACCTGCACAAAATTGCAACATTTCCTATTTTACCCATTGTTATGTTTTAGCAGTTTTGATGAATTGAAGAGGAGGAAGCGCATGCATACCTTCATCATCGACATCATTATCAGTAAGGTCAAGCTCCTGAAGAAAATGACAATGTTGCCCTATCAAAACAAAAGCTTCAGAGGGAACAAGGGTACACGACTCCATCTTGAGAGAAACAAGGGACCCACATGATTTTGTGAGATGGGCAATCGATGCTAGTGTTATCTTTCTACAACATGTGATGTCTAGCTTTTTCAAGTCCGTTTGTTTCATCACAATAGACGAAAGACCATCATCAGTCACACCCGAGCACTTACTTAAGCTTAGCTCCTTGAGCGAAACACACGAGTTTCCAATTCCCTTGAGTCCAGAACATGTAACATGGCAACCATCTAACCGGATTGATTGCAATTGCGGAAGCTTTTGTAGACTTTCGGAAACACCAAGAGTTACCTGAACCAACCCATGTGTTCAATTTTGTCAATATCATGTTGCATTTATTTTGGGATAATTATGTGCATGGTGTAACATTCAAACAAAAAAGAAAAATCCCATCTTTTCAATTTCTTGAACAGTTGTTGGCTTTCCAAATCGCTACTATTTAGAGCTTTTCAAGTCCTTAACAAGAATCTGCCATCAAGATTATTTCCATTCCAGAAGGAGTTGTTACTTTGACTTCCTGGTCAAAGTATCGATCTTTCAGACCAAACCCCCAAAACTTTTTGAATATTGATTACTTGATCGGCTAAAAAATGTCAAAACAAGAAGAAATGAGTATGGGACTTACCATTGGCCCGTATGCTAAGCTAAGATTCTGAAGAGAAGTGATGGTGCTAGTTAGTGAAGACAATCCCACGTGAGTAACATTGTCACAATACGACATATTCAACGTCTGTATAAATAAAGTAGGAATTTCTTAGTTCCTTGAAAGATTTAGTACAAAAGAAAAGAAACGAAAATTGGTTTCTTATTTAAGGGATACCTTCAGTGACTTCCACCCTTGTTTGAGGGATACAAGACTTTCATCACCAATCCCGCAACATCCTTCTACAACCAAAGTTTCAAGATATTGCAACTTCGAAAGCAAAGGCAAGCATTTCCCCGTGATCTATAAAAAATTAACATGAACAAGAAAGAATGAGTTCAAGATTGTATCAAATAACCACCAAAAAAAAATCTAAAAGACCCACAATCACAAGTTGTTGTTTTCCTCTTTTGTGGGTCCCATCTCATTTTTTCCGTCAAGAAACTCAAATCGCATAAAACATGGAGGATTTTCATTCAAGCCGTGTACTTTTAAGAACTAAATGTAAAAATATGCAACATCCCTTTATAAAGGTTCAAAAAATCAATAGACAACAATAGTGACACCAGCGATATGACCAGGGACAGACCCCAAGAGGCGCACGTGGTGGCACGTGCCACCGTAAGAATTTTCCGACGAAGGGTAAAAAAATTCGTTTTTGTGAAGGTGCCACCGTATCGATTTAGGAGGTGCTACCGTAATCGTATGGAAACTACAAGGGGTGCACCTAAACTGAAAAAAGTCCCAAATCTTATACCCATTCAACCAAAAAAACCGAAAAAAATCTCTTGAAATCAACAAAAAATACGAAAAAATCTCTCGAAATAGATTAAAAAAACTTAAAAATCCCCTGAAATCAAGCAAAAAACGTTAAAAATCTCTCGAAACATCGGAATTTGGCTAAAAACACATCGGACGATATTGAACGTCGATAAAAAGATGAAAGACACTTCGATAAAAACCGTATGAAAAAATTTCTAGGTCTGTCCCTGGATATGACAACAAAAATACGAGGAATGGAACAAAATTTAGCATGCAATATCTCATCTAACGTAATATTGCATCATTTACTATTGTTTATCATGACATTTTAACAAAACATCACCCCAACTAGCTTATCAGTCATCAGCTACATGTCCGCAACAGCAAGCTTATCAGCCAGTTTGCCAAATGAAGCCTTAATATGGTTTATTTATTCAAACTAAAACAAAATCCTTGAAGGTTTTAACATGCTAATAACTCAAGCTTTCCCTGCAAATGGAACAATTATTACTCCCTCTATCACAAAAGATGTCCATATTTGACTTCAGAAATTCAAGCCTAACTTTTTCGATTTCAAGTTTGACATACATTTTCTTAGGTTTTTTAATCGGCAAAATGATTCTATTCTGAAGTTCTGTTATAGTTGATGATATTTCCTTCACAAAGATTAAGAATTATCTGTCAATTTGAAGTAATTATTACAAGTGAAAACCAAAAGCTAAGAACCCAATTGGCAAGATCCTACAAACCCTGCAAGCAACTAAAAATAGATGGAAAACTACTTTCAAATACTTCATGAAATGCACAGATTGGAAGAAAGTTAAACAAACCCATCAAATAAACAACAAATAAGTGATAACACAACAAGATTAGAAATCAAGCATCAATCAAAATGATTACCAAAAATAGAAAAAAAAAAAGAGGGAAACTTTTGTATACCAGAAGGTGAGAAAGATCCAAGCTTCTAATCTGCTTACACTTAACAGCAATCAAAGCCACCCCTAAATCACTAACACCTAAACACCATTTCAAATTCAAAACCCTCAATTTCAAACACCCAACTGCAATACACCCAATTCCAATATCACTCAAAGACTTGCACCTACTCAAACATAACCTTTCCAAACTCCCACAACTCGCAATAACAGCCGCTGCAGTGTCATTCAAATGCACACCATTTGAGAGATCAATATCCACCAAATTAACACAATTCGAAACCAAATACGACAACCCCACATGGGTAAAGAAATTAGACCTAGAAAGATTGATGGATTTCAAGGCTTTTCCGCATGAATTCGATATGTATGACAAACAATTATCCGAGATATGAGGGCAGAGGGAAAGATCGAGGTGGGTTACAAATGGGTATCGATTTAAGAGATTCTTTAATTGATGATGATGATGATCAGTGGTGGTACGAGGAAAAGGTTTTAAGGTTTTGCGATGACGAGATTCAATTGAATAGAATGATTTGGAAACCAAAGAGAATGATTTTGGATCAAATGGGTTTGTTTGGAGGTAATCTAAGATTAAGAAAACGATTTCTTCTGAAAGACAATCAAAAGGGTTGATCTGGGTTTCAGCACATTTTTGCTTCTTCATTTTAGCTCTTGAAAAAAGAAAATTATGTAAAGTAGTAATAAAGAAATGAGATTTTTTTTATTTTAGTTCAAAGGATATATAAAAATAAGGAGATTTGAATTGAAAGGAATTGGTTGATGAAGGTGGAGATGGTTTTAGAAGGAAGTAACCGTTTAACAGGAAAAAGGCTGGTTTTGGTTATGGGGGTAGTTGATAACTGGAGTGGATGTAGAAGATGAAGGAATGGAGGCACAGGGACAATGACAATAATGCCCTTTTGCGCATTCCCTCGAATCGATGAAATTGATTGGATAACTTTGTGCCTGTGAAGACAGTATTACCCCTTATGCCAATTTTCGTATATAAAAATCCAATCTTTATCAAAAAGATACTGTCTTTTAATAATTTACATTTTATGTAAAAAAAAATTAAAGAAAACAATAAATAAGGAAATAAAAGCATTTCTAACAGCTTTTTTTAAATAGAAAAAAAAATGAGTTTTTGTTCTGTAAATTTCTCTAACAGCTTTGCAATCGTGTTCTTTATAATAAAGAAAACTTTAGATAATTTTCTAAAACTTGATAGTAAGAGAAAGAAATGATTAATTTATTCAATCTTATAATGAGATTGAATTTTTATATTAAGTTTTTTTTAAGTTTGGGAAGATAAATTAGATAATATTATATTAATACAATTTATGTTAAAATCTCTAAAATATATAATTTGTTGGAGATAAACGTAATTCTTTTTTTAAAAAAATTAACTTTTGCTTCTCTATTTTAGATAAATTATGAAAAAAAATGTTGGAAGTGCTTTAATTCCTTTTATGAACTACAAGATGGATTGTTGAGTGAGCATTTGATATTTGTAAGATACAAAAATTGACTCAAATAGCCATTTTACCCAACAAAATTGGTCTCCTACTTATTTCACTCCCATTTTTACCAAAAATATCACTACTTTCACACTATATAGGTCCGTAATTGCGGACCTAGCTCAAAAACACAAAAATATACGAATCTAATCGATTGTTCTAAAAAATTGTATATTGCGGACCTAATTGCGGGTCTAGGTCAAAAAAATAAGGATAACCGATTAGATTTGTACTTTTTGTGTTTTTGAGTTAGGTCTGCAATTACATAGTATTTATGCAAAATCGAGGGGGAAAATAACTAAGAAACCAATTTTAATTGTTAAAATGACTATTTGAGTCAATTTCCCCTTTAATTAAACTCAAATAATATAGTTGATGTAGTAATGAAAAAATATATAAAAAACAATTTTTATATTTATATAAAATAAATAATATCAAAATAACGTGTTTTATTTATTTGTATTTTATAAAACATATTTTTGAAAGGGAAATTGATCTAAATAGTTATTCATTTCTTCTAAATTGGTCTTCTAGTCATTACTTTCTTAGTTTTACTAAAATGTCATTGCTTTTGTAAGTGGCAACTCCATAATTTACGAAGGGATGAAAAAGTTAAAAAAAAGTTTCTAAACATTATTCGTAAGTACAGAGACTAGATCTGAATTTTTTTTCTACATCTGCAAGAACTGGTCACGAATGACGCTGACTCCATACCCTTAATATAAGCAATTTAGAAAAGTGAAAGAAAATCAAATCTTAATTTTAGAGATCTAGCCCTTGCACATAAACCTTTTTTTACTTTTTCACCCCTCTACAATTTGTGGAGTTGTCACTTGTAAAGGTAGTAACATTTTAATAAAATTGGAAGAAGAATGACTAAGAGACTAATTTAAAGAAAGAATCGGCCATTTATTATTATCAATATGAATAAAAATTTATAAAAATTGTTATAAATAATATTACTGATTATTAGTTATATAATATAATATTAATTGAAAGTTATTAATAAAGTTTAATTATATATTAGTATTAATTATTAATTATTTAAAATTATTGTTAATCTTCTAAATTATTTTTATATTATTTTTATTAGTTCTTATTCAATATATTTAGTTATTAAAACAAAAATATAATGTATATGTTTGTTAAAGTTGTGTTAAATTATTTTAATAAAATATTTAATTTAATTATTACTTATATTTTTTAAAAATAATATTACTTGATTTGGATACATGAGGTCGACTAAATTTATTTTTATTTATATAATATGTAACATTTATTTAAAATTATAAATTATTATAAATTATTTGTTTTCTTGGTTCTCCGGTTCTTTTATTTTTTAGAGTTCTCCCTGAATCTTTTTCATATATATATATATATATATATAACAGTTAGTTTTAAGTTCTTTTAATTAACATATTATAGTATCAGAAATTTGTTTTAATTCTATTATGAAATATTGTAATTGACTATTTTTTTCAAAATGTTTTTTGGTCATTTTACATGTTTATCAGCTAGTTTTTGTCAAACATGATTTGTTCATTAGTTAGTTTATCATCTATCAACTAGTTTAAAAGATCGGCTAGTTTATCAATAATTAGCTAGTTTTGTAACACCCCTAAGTTTAATAAAATAGCAGACAATTTAAAACTTTTTTAAATCTGCTGTAAATACCCAACTATGGTAACAAGATATTTAAAGTTTACAAAGGAAGGAAGACTATAATATGTATCAGAGTTCTAACGATACTATCTAATTTCTCGAACAGAATTAGGATAAGTCGGGTGTTACTAAAATCACCAAGTCTGCTATCTTCCTAAATCCGAATGACGCCTCTAAAGTCATCTTACCTGAAATTCTACAAAGCTTGAAACTTCGCTCAGATCCCAATAAGACATGATATACATGTCGATAAGAAAAGATGTTAGGCTTAACGCCTAGTGAGTTAAAACAATTTTCATCATATGAAACATAAAAAGATTAAAAACGAACATTTTCCTTAAAACAATATCTCGTTCGTTTAAACATGAGTCATAAAGAGGATTATATTTTGCAAAGCTCACCTTTACCATTCCAAATACTTATTTTAGATCATTTATCCATATCATACTCACCTGAAAACGTGTGCAAGACGCAAACTCCAATAATAAATTTTATAGATAAAATCGTACATTTGAAACACCAAAAGCATGGGTAACGAAATACCTGAAAACTACACATTTCGCTGACGGGGGAGACCCGATTCCATTGAGTGTGGCGGGAACACAAAGTTAAGCCATTTATCAATGTTCTTAAGTTTCACCTCGGGCCACGGATCCCCGTATTCGGCTCCATTAAGCACCACTGCAAGATTCCAAAAATAGCCCGAGTGTCTACTCGACCTCTAGTTGAGTCTCACCACAAAAGTCACCAATCTCCGTATATGACTCCAATGAGTACCACCACAAGACCTAGCTCCGTATACGACTTAAACGAGTACCACCGCAAACTCAATATCCATGACTTAGGTACCACTTACTAGACATAAGTCTAAACTTCAAGACTCCACACTTAACAAATAAACAGACCACTATGCCTATGGATCCAGTTATTACATTCTAAAATTATATGAAACCAATTGAATGTCTAACGCACCCAAATCATGCAATATCGAACAAATATGCAAATAAATGCATCATTCGTTCAAACCTCTACGTTGAGCTAATAACACCGGACAAATGTCCCAAAATTAATTTAAGTCTATTTCAAGCCAAAAGGCCACGTAAAGTACTTGACTATTTCAATAAAGTCAATGTAAGCTATATAAGTCGAAAAGACATATTTTCAAATATTTAACAAATATGTGGCACCTATATCAAGAATAGATCCAACCCGACCCTTCGTCGAAACACAATGGCTAAAAGGCTCAAAACCGTTTTGCTTATATTCCAACATATTTACAAATCCAAAAAATGGAAATTGTCAAGGATTTACATCTTTATAACCAAACGAGTTAAGGTGTCTCTTTCAAAATCCACAAGTTGAGTTAAATCCCAAAACAACGTGTTCCGAGATGAAAACCATGTAATACTCCCTAGTTATTCAAATATTCAAAAATATCATTTGATACAAAAAATATCATTAGATCAAATACTGGAGATTTGTATCCCAAAATGACCAACAAATCCATCAAAACATTTTCTCATGTTTGACACTCAAAACATACCCAAATGCACAAAATCAATAAGTATAAAGTAAACCCTTCAAGATATGTTTACAACCCAAAATAGAGGCATTTTGACATGTATATACTTTTGCAAATCAACTAGAACTCACTTTTCTAAATTGAGGGTAAATCTAGGTTTTACCCCCAAAACTTGAGTCTCCTTGGATGGAGACTTGAAACCTTCTAGTGAGCTCTCTAGATCTTAGCTCCAATCTTTCTACAAAGTTTCTTTTACCACAAATATCCTCAAAGTTACACCAAACTCTAAGAAAATAGAAGGAAATGAAGAACAATGAAACCCTAACTTAAAATTGAGAGAGATGGGGAGCTTACCATTACGAAATACTCTTTAGATCTCCAATAGACAACTCCCATGATCTACACTTAAAAAGATCTCAAAATCAAGAACATAGAAAAAAATCGTTTTGATCGAAGTATAGATGAAGAAATGAAGAAAACACAAGAAAATCGTGTATTTGTGTAGTTTCAGCAGCTAGCGCTAGTTTCACGTTAGTTCAACTAGCGTGGAACTCGCCCGAGATTCTTAAACTAGCGTGAGGCTCAAACTAGCGAGGAAAGTCGCCCTGGTCACTGTTTTGGCCACAACTTCTTCGTTTTAGCTCCAATTTTTGCTCTTGAAATAACTGTTGCACTCCTTTTTGAAATCTTTATTCAACAAGACTATAAATCTAGAATTTAAACCTAAATATCATATCTCTTCTATTTATCTCGAAGGATTGATTTTTGTGCAAATTTGAAATTATACTTGCACAAAAATCCGGGTGTTACAAGTTTGCCAAACATAGCCTTAGTACAAATCAATTGTTGAGTATAAATGTATGATACAATTAAATATTAGAAGCAATGGGCATTCAATTTAGAAAAATTAGCAGACATAGTGTCCAATGAAAAATATGAATTCTTATTTGGTTTACTCAGCTACTAATCTGAATACCTGAAACCGATTAAAAACATAACCTTATTTTTAACTTTTTGCTCACATTTCGCATAATTCAAAGCAACTTCATAGAAATAGTCCCTCCATCTTTTGAGGTGGAATACATGTCTTCATACATCTACCTTTTTTAAATCTACAAAAGATATCAATTTGATTTAGGCATTGTTAGGCAAAAATAAACAACTCATAAAAATAAGTTAACTTATAAGCTAACTTATTTTTAAAGTACTTGTTTAGATTCACATAAACTAGCTTATAAATAAATTTATAAGATAACTTGTTGATAAATTATTTGGAGTAGGTTATGAGAAGTTTTTTTGACATTTTTTCAATTATAAATAAATAGTAGTTATTAATAAATATTAACTATTAATTATAAATAAGTATTAATCATATTAATTTACATTGTTTAAAACTAATTATAATTTATCAATTACTTTTAATTATACAATAGATATAATTAAATATATTTTGATATCAGAATTATTTACTTATGAATGTTATTAGCTATATCAATTATTTTTTAAATTAATATTCAATATATTTAGATATCAGAAAACAAACAATACTAAAAATGTTTATGTAAGTTACATAGAAATTAAAATTATACGTATTTTATTTCATACATAATTAAAATATGTTAAATAACTTAAACAACATTATTTATGTAGTTATTAATTATATTTTTGAAAAAATATTAATTAATTAGGATATGCGAGATTGACTAGGGCTGGCAATGGGTAAGGGTAAACCCGTTACCCGTTATGTTTCGACCCGTTGGATAAGGGTATGGATAAAGAAAATTTTATCCATTTATCCATTTATCCGTTACCCGTTTACCCGAAATTTTAGCGGGTAGGGTATGGATAAACGGTTTTTTTCGTTATCCATTACCCGTTACCCGTTACGATATAATATATATATATATATATAGCCTTAGGTTCAATAGATAAGTGCAAATATTTAGAGAAATAGAGAAGTGATCTTGGCCATTTATTCGGTCAAGATCGGTTAAAATTGGTCAAAAGTTGCGGCTTTGACCGGTCAAAAGTTGCGGCTTTGACTGGTCAAAAGTTGCGGCTGTTCCAAAAATAGAAGGACAATTTCGTAACTTTTACAAAAAACACGGGCTGAGTTCATATATGAATCTGTGTGATTCACATATGAATCTGTGTGATTCACATATGAACTATACGTTCATATATGAACATTTGTAATTCACACATAAACTCTTTATAACTAATTCATTTATGAATCTTTATGTTTCATATATGAAACTAATTAACTGTAGATTCATATATGAATCAGTTGAACCAATTAACTAATTCATATATGAATCCTTGTGTTCATATATGAATTTTTTTAACTAATTCATATAAGAACATTTGTGTTCATATATGAATCTTTGTTATTCATATATGAAATTTTTTTAACTACTTCTCATATGAACAAATTAAACTGATTCATATATGAATTACAAATGTTCATATATGAATTAGTTAAAAAAAATTATATGTGAATTACAAAGATTCATATATGAACACAGTTCATATATGAATCACACAGATTCATACATGAACTCGTCCCGTGTATTTTTTACGAAACTACCCTTCTATCTTGTGCAGTCCACGTGCAGACCACGCGAGAAATTATCCGCCGCTTCTCGGTCAAAGCCGTCGATCTTGACCGAATAAATGGCCAATATCACTTCTTTATTTCTCTAAATATCTGCACTTCTCTTTTGAACTCTTCCCTATATATATACATATATATAATTAAATATTAATGTGTATATATACATAATTATATATCATTAATATTTTTATAATATTGTCGTATATTAATATGTACTTTAACTTATTTTTTAATATTTATCGAGTAAAAAATTTCATGATGATTAAACAAGAAACAAGACGGGTTCAAGTAAATAAATACAATAAAAAGTGTTCTTATAATTTATATATATTTTTAATATTATACTATGATAATTATTTGAAAATAATAAAATGTTTAGTATACATATTAGATATAAAATAGTAACTATATTTATGAGCTTATGTTTTACTTATATACTTGAGAATTAACGATATCAATTCTTGTTTAAAATAAAATTTTGTTTTACCATTTGTCCATTACCCGTTTCGTTACCCGATATTTTTAATGGGTAGGGTAGGATATGGATAAGGGTTTTATGAGACGGATAATTACCCGTTTCGTTACCCGCTATTTAAAATGGATTGGATAACGGATTAACCCTTACCCTACCCATACCCTACCCGTTGCCAGCCCTAAGATTGACCAATTATATTGTTATTCATATTATATGTAATTGTTATTTATAATCATATATTAATGTAGATATTTTCTAAAATTTATTTTAACAAATTCAATATTTATAGTATATATAAGAGTAAACTACAATTTGGTCCCTTGCCTTTATGCAATTCTTCGAAAATGGTCCCTAGACTTCAATAACTATAGTGAGCGTCCCCACTGTTTGCATTTTGCTTTGAAAGTGGTCCCTTGTCGTTACCTTTGTTAAAAACTCAGTTAAGTTAAGGGGTATTTTCATCTTTTTTCTTTTATAATGAAAAGTTTTATAATTTTGTTTAAACCATAGGAACCAAATTGAAATTTAGTCTAATTTAGTCTCTCTCTCTCTCTCTCTCTCTATATATATATATATATATATATATAGGCTTAATCATTTGAGAACTCCAAATTTTGTGAGATCCGTGAGAACTTCTACCTTACGGTTTTTTTCACACGAGTTTTTCTCATGTAATTGTAGTATTTCGTGTATTGATTAACATATATTTGTTTCACAATGTCATTGTTTCATATGTATTTGTTTCACAATGTGAAACTTTTTATGTCTATTTTTTTATTCACAAACACGTAAAAAATGTGCACATTGTGCACCGAGTACATGTGAAGCAAACACATTGTGAAACAAATATATGTTGATTAATATTCTAAATCCTAGTCTTATATGCAAAAAAATAATATGAAATAGCACATGATGCACTAGTTTTCAAGGTTATCACAATTTAATAGGTTCTCAAAAGAAGGTCCCCCCTATATATAACAATATGTTCAAATGAAAAATGCTAAGTGTGTGAGAAATTGAGAAGTAATCCTAGTCATTCGTACAGTCAAGATCGGATTTGACCGGTCAAAAATTGCGGCCTTGACTGATCAAGAATTGCGGCTTTGATTGGTCAAAAGTTGCTACTATTCCAAAAATAGAAGGACAGTTTCGTAACTTTTACAAATACGCGGGACGAGTTCATATGTGAACCTATGTGATTCACATATGAACTATATGTTCATATGTGAACCCATGTAATTCATATATGAACTATTTTCAACTGATTCACATATGAACCTTTGTGATTCATATATGAACTAATTAACTGATTCACATATTACTTAATTTACTGATGGTTCATATGTGAACCCGTTGAACTAATTAACAGATTCACATATGAACCTTTGTGATTCACATATAGACTAATTAACTTATTCACATATAAACGTATAGTATATATGTGAATCACACAGGTTCACATATGAACTCGTCCCGCATTTACGAAACTACCCCTCTATCTTCTGCAAACCACATGAGTAATTATTCGGTGTTTTACAGTCAAAGCCGTAAATGTTGACCAGATTCAGGGCTAGGATCATTTCACTATTTCTCACACACTTAGCATTTCTCATTTGAACCTCTCCCTATATATATATATATATATGTAATAACCCAGTTTAGAAGCTAAGCAAATGAATTAAATTAAAGTTCAGTGGCTAAAGAGTGAAAAAAGTAAAGTTTAGTGCTCTTATGGTTTTGGTATAAATAGAAAAGAAACCCTAATAGCCCAGATGGAATTCGTACTACTGTGTGCGGCTGAAGGTGTGATTGGTGTGGGTGCAAAGAATTGGAGTTGCAAGGAATTCAAGAGTCAAGCATTCAAGGTAATCATCCTCTTTTGAATTGTATTCCATTGTATATTTGGGTTGTGCCTTACTCATGTGAATGCCTTGAGTGTGAGTCTGGAGAGAAGAGTTGTTTGAGAACCCAATTGATTTCAATTTTGGTAAGGAAGTTCGATTATCTTTCTTTAATGCCATAATTAGCGATTTCTTAGTGTTATTCGAGGTATAAACCCGATTGGGTAGTAGTTAAGTGGAATTGTGGTTAAGAAATCGTTGTTTAGTGAGGGCCGATAAAACCCTATGCGGAATTGCCAGGTTGCTCTTCCGGAGAAGTCATGTACCGGATCCTAGGAGGAGTTCGGAAGTGTTGTACCGGATCCTAGGAGGAGTCAGGAAGTGTTGTACCGGATCCTAGGAGAAGTCCGGAAATGTTGTACCGGATCCCGGAGGGGAGTCCGGAAGTATTGTACCGGATCTGAAAGGGAGTTCGGAAGTGCGGTACCGGTATCCGGGAGAGGAGTCCGGAAGTAGATCTGGAATCCCCGTCCCTGTGTCTGAATCCTTATGTTTTGAGGGTATTTTGAGGAGCCTTTAGGGGGTGGGGGAAGTTTGGTGAGTTACGTAAGTAGTGGAGTGACTACTTACTCTCGTGTGTATTGGGTGAAATTGTAGGCGCGGGTAAAGAATAGACGGTTGCAAGCGAGAACTTTTAACAAGACTGCAGGTGAGTCTTTCTAAACCCAAATCTTATACAAGTGTGATTATTTATACATGTATTTAACTGCGTACTTATCGACTGCTTTTAAATATGAAATGAAGAGTGTGCGTAGTGAAATGAATGATCTTAATGTGCGTAGACATGCTATGACTATGGTGTGAAATGGGGGGTGTGTCCCATAATATCTATATATATGAATGTGTTTCATATATGGGCGGTGTGTGCCCTATTACGCTGTCACGGTGTGTGTGGCTACAGCGTGTGCCAGTAGCATGTGTCATTGTGTGGATAACATGTTAGGTGTGTATCGTTATAATTTTGTATAAACTCCTTTATCGGCTATCTTTATAAAGTGTGTTAATTATGGCGTGGCCTTGAGTTGAGGGAACTCACTAGACCTCATGGTCTAACCCTCGCTTTTCAAAACTAAAACCCTTTCAGGTAAGCAGGTAGCCCAGAGCTCGTTTAGAGGATTGGCAAGACGTGAGTCGGAGCTTGCGTATAGAAGGATTAGAAGACTTTTCCTTTTTATTTTGTAGTTATGTTCTCAGCTGTAGTTAGGGTTATTTCTGCGAACCCAGTTTTGTAATTTTGATAGTGTGACTATGTTGGGCCATTCTGGCGTTTTGAATTAAATGAGTAGTTTTTAGCATGTTTGTTTGGAGTGGGTTGTTACAATATATATATATATATGTGTGTGCATATATACATACGAACACGACAACCATCTCCGACGACCAAGCAATTTGCTACCTCCCATCGTCTCTCCATCGTAAACCACATCCATCGAACCACCACTGCCTGCATCATCGACGAACCACCACCATATGATTTTTTGGGTTTATTTGTGGGTTTGAAGCCATCGAACCACCACCTGTTGATTTTCTAGGTTTAAACCACAGGGACCATCATCGACGTGGGAAGTGGTTGCATTGAAAGTAGAGTGGGCAAATCCAGATGAGGCCAAGAACTCGAAGCAATAGGAGGGGTTAAGCACAACGAAGCAGGTCATGCATTTGAGAGGTACGTAAGAATTTGTGGGGAAGAGTGGGTAAGGGTGTTCCATCGCTCCTCCTCCCCCGGTGAAACTCCATAGAACCACCACCATCGGCCAAACCTCCATCACCTTTAATCGAAGAAACAGGGACAACTACACCGGCCAAACGTCCATCTCCGACCAAGCCCTCCGTCCCCATCTGTTTCCTCCAGCCCGATCCCTCTAATCACTCTTCGTCTTCTTCCTCTCCCTCTATTTTCTCTAACAAACAACCCCGGCCAGAAATGGACCATCGAACAAGAGGACACAAGGACCATAATTTACAGATTTGTAGTGAGTTCTTGGTAGACTCCGTCGAGATTTTGAAGATCAAGATTTTAGTGTTGAATCTTGGTTGGATTAGCATCTCCTCCAGCCTCTGTTCTTAGTGAAGATTTATAGCTGGAGTGGTCTTTATTGTAAGAATCTGGTGTTCTTGAACAACAAGAAATTGAGATGGTCGATGAATGTGATAGTAGCCCACATATTGAAGTTGAAATTGATGTTGGCCAAAAGGAACCTGAACCAATTGAGGATCCATATCCCTAGATCGTGGTTCAATACATGTCTATTGGTGGTTCGGTTTTGGTTGTAGTTTGGACTTGATTGTTAGGAGGGTCAAGGGAAGCATCAGCCTGTAATGGTAAATTGTAGCCTTGATGGGCTAAAAATTTGGTTATTTACATTTGAACTTGATTGGGGGTTTGAAAGTTTTTGATTTAGGTTTGTATCAATCTGGATTTGATTTGGGGTTTGAAAGATAGGAGTTGTTAATGGCCGTTTCGTTTTCGAAGAGTCGCCGGAGAAGATGACCGGAAGCTAACTGGAGAAGATGATTTCATATATATATATATATATATATATGTATATATGTATATATATATATATTGTGTGTATGTGTGTGATTATATATAAATATAAAAGAAATATATAAGGAAAAAGGTAAACTACTGTTGGGTTATACGATCTCAAGCATAGCGGAAAATTAAACCATAACCCTCCAATGACCCATATGTAACACCCCGATTTTTGGATGATATCGATCTTTTAAGATAAATATGAAAATAGGATTGTGGATTGAATCCTTGATTTTATGGTCTTGTTGGATGGAGAGTTCAAATACGAATCCAACAGGCCTTTCCGGGGCAAAATCAGAGATAAAACGAAGAAGTTATGACCAAAACAGTGATCGAGCAATAAACCGGGAAACAAGGGTCAAGTGGACATCCGCATGGTGCAAGTGGACGTCCGCATTAGTGGAAGTCCGCTTGTGCTTCCGCGGAAGCAGCCGAAAGTTCGTCCTGATGCAAGCGGACGTCCACATAAGGCTCCAAGCGGACGTCCGCATTGTGTCTGACGGGATTTTTCACCTTTTTCACCCTCAACCTTCCCTCCTCTCTCTCCTACCTTTTATAAACCATATTAGATCTGATCCCTCTCCTCTCTCACTCAATTTTCTCCCCAAAAACCCTAACTTTTCCATTTTCTCTCTTCCATCTCCCTTTTCTCCAAGAATACCAAAGTGGGTTTGATGAATAAAGTTTCTAAGGATTCAAGGCTTCAAGATCTTCATCTTCTTCATCATTTCCACCATTGTTGAGCTAACTTGGGGTTCTCTTCAAATACCCATTTGTAAGTCATCTTCATTTCCCAAACCTTTATTTTTAGTAAACTTAGAAGTGATTTGTTGGTGAATGCAAGTTGTGGTGAAGGTAATCTTCTCTTTTCTTCCACCTAAGAAATTAGGGTTTTGGTATAAGTTGAGATCTTGATGTAAAATGTTTGGGGAACGATTCTTAGTGTTTGGGGATGATTATTTATGATTGGAAACTTGTGGATCAAGGTTTTTGGAAGATTTGGCTTGAAGATTCAAGTTTCTTCAAAGGTGCTCAAATTGGGGGAAAATCTAGATTTAGCCTAATCTAGCAAGGTGAGTTCATGTTGATTTGTGACAACGTTGTACATGCCAAAATGTTCATTTTAAAGTGTTTGGAGTGTTTTTACATGAAAATATTCATTGTTGAATTATTTGGTGGGTTTTGATTACTTGGCGAATGACTTAGGTTTTGATTGTTGAAAATTTAATGTTTATATTGAGGTAATTCCAAGAATGGTTTGTAAAAGGAATTTTATCTTTAAGTGGTTATTTTATTGAAAATTTTATTTAGTTGTTCTTTCCAATTTTGAGGGTGTTACAAGTTGGTATCAGAGGTTAAGTTTGAGAGAATTAGGTGTTGATTTTGGATACCTAGACTCAAACTAGCGTTCTCTTAAATGAATGAGAGTGAAATTGCACCACTAGTCACTCTAAGATAGGATATTTTGAGGTTGATGGAGTCACTAGAAACGGGAATTACGTCGAGGGTAGCAAGGATGATCATGTACGGTACGTTCATAATTGCACATGGCCAGTGTCATGGTGAACCTACAAGTTACATGTGAGTACTTGGACAACTTTTATGTGATGACCGTTGGGGTAGTGAAGAAGTTTCTAAGTGAGTAGCCGTTAGAAGGGGTTGATGATCTTAGCAATTGCCATTTGGAGTGGCGGTAAGCATGGTGACTGCATTAAGTGGACCGTTTCAGGTCGAAATTGATGGTTGGATTAGGACCATAGGCTTATTGAATCGACCTTAATTCGAGAAGAAATCGTAAGGTTAATCGATGTAAATTCCAATTTTGCCTTATGATGTTTGAGCATCCGGATGACGATAGTGTGACCGGAGGAATTTGGAGGAGTGTGGTTTGAGACGTTCAGTGCCAACTAAATTCATGCACAAAATTTATTTTTAAAATAAATTGCATCAGTTGTTTCTTGTCTTTCAAATCGTCATGTGGATTGTGTTACGAAATCTCGGAAAAACGTTTAGCACACACAAGATTTTAAATCATGGTTTTGAACATGCACGAAATTATTTTACGGCAGGTGGTTGCAACCTTTATCGTGGCTTGCTTTATTTTTGTTGTTGTCCAATGTTATTTTCGGATACCATGTTATCCATATTTTAATGTTGTTTAAGATTTTGGACAAGTAGCGGCGACATATGGCATTAACATTGGATCTCCTCCATATATGTTAAGGCTTGAACGGAGGGTTTCTTTCCACTACTTTGGTGTTTAAGTTTTATTGGGAGTTTTATTCCATGCGGGTTTTCTTGAAAAGTGTTGCTTTATATTGTATTACAACAAAAAGGGAATTTTCGGAATTATGACATTTTAGTCATGATTTTGCTTTATGCAATTTGATTTTTGGAAGCGAAAAGTTGGGCATCATTTGATTGATTGGATGCCTTTGAGTTTCATTGAGTTATATGGAGTTTTGTTTTACGACGCATTGTGTCGCGTGAGTGCAATTTTGTAATGTGCATACTTTAGTTATTATGTGTGTTAGTTTTTGGGTTATATTGAGCATTTTGTCTCATGCAGGTTTTGTTGAGAAATGTTATTTTATGTCGTAAGGCAACCAAAAGAGTAGTTTTTGGAATTTTGGTGTCGCATAGTTTCTCTTTTGAAGATTTGTGTTAGCACATTTCGTTGCAACTTGTTCCGTGTACGAACTGATTTATATGTGGCGTGAGTAATGCATATGAGAGCATCATGATAGATATCTTAATGATTTGCTTTATGCACTTTCGGTTAACTGGTTCTCTTGGTATCATTTCACGCAAATGCAGTATACTGAGTTATTGGTATGCATAGTATTGTAGTCACTATTTTGGAACGTTAATGCGCATCGTCTATGCGGCTTAAAATTTGGAGTCGATGTAAACTATTTTACGTGTCAACCAAATTACATTAATGTGTCTGTGAGACTTGTCAGAAGGTTTTACTTCTATGTCATTATATGACTAAATGAGAAATTTTGAAATTTGATTTAATGAATTTCTCCTTTGAAAATTTAGTATTGACTATCTGTTACATGTTATATTATTTCAGAAAGACTACTAGGAGAGTGTTACAAATTTGCATGCATAATTCCGATTTGAGATTTCTTCACGATATTTTAGCTGATATTTTCGAATGATGAAAACATATTGTTATTTGGCTTTAAACTTGGATCCGACGCAAATCATTTTATATTTTAACCAAAGTGTATATATGGATCGTTTCACCGTTTTGCAAAATAAACTGACACATGCGAATTTTGTGGTGAATGGTATTCCATGTCGTTTTATGGTTAAAAGAGAAATTTTTGGAGTTGATGTCGTTTAATTTCCTTTTGGAAGTTTCGTACAACATTTTATGGCACCCTATTTTAATGCAGAAAATTATTTATGTTAATGTCATAAATAAATTCGTGTTAGGACCGTTGCGCTTCATTGTAAAAGTTTGTTGAGCATACTTTTGTGTTTCATTAGTAACTTGGGTAGCAATCAAGTAATTTTCAAAACGGTTTTAATATGTGGGACGAGTGTGTCCATTTTTGCACAACTACCAGGTAGGTAGTAGTAGATTTTATGCGTACGATTAAATTGACATGAAAACCTTCGTGTAGAAAATTTCTACAAAATTTGCGATTGGCATAATTGTTGAGTCTGTCACTTAAAAACCTTGAACTCATTAGATTGGGATGGTTAAGAAATACTTATGACACTCACATGACATCCAATGCAGTGTTCTCATAGCGAGTCACGTCCGATACACAAAATCTCCATTTTGTATGCATATGCAGATTCGATATCTCTATATGAATCCCTGCATATGCTAGTCATTATCATATTATTTCAACCTTAAACCCAAAATAATATTTAACTAGGGACATTTAGAATACATTATTCTAAGGTTATTTATTATGAATAATTAAAACATAGAATATAATATAAACAAAATAAAATGCGCAATGCTTTTTATTTATTTATTAATTTCATGAAACAAAACTCATATTTACAATTATCGTATGATTGGTTTTTGGGCATTCACTAACGACTACAATTTTGGTTCCTGAGATAAGTTTAAAAGGAGGTAAAAAGACACGAATGCCCCTTACTTAACAGACCCGTTTAATAGAGTTAGTGATCAGGGATGAATTTCAAAGCAAAATATAAAGAGTAGGGACGATAATTGTAGTTATTGAAGGCTAGGGATCACTTTCGAAGATCGTGTAAACCATAGGGACCAAAGTTGTAGTTTACTCTATATATAATAATCGATTTTCATTTTTTAATTAACATATTACATTATTTAATTTTTCTATACTATCTTGTTTGTATTAATTAATATATTATATTATTAGAAATTTATTTGAATTATAATACGTAATACTATTTTTCATGATGTTTTTAAGTTATTTTACATATTTATAACCTAATTTTTGCCAAACATAATTTGTTCATCAACTAATTTGTCAGCTAACAACTAACTTATTAGTCATTATCTAGCTTATCAACTAACAACTAAAGCATCGTCCGGCAAAAATAAGTTTTTTGAGTACATGTTTAGATGCCATAAGCTAGTTTATAAGTTAGCTTATTGATAAACTATTTGAAGTAGTTTATGAAGAACTTTTTGTGAATTTTTTCAATTATACTATTATTAATATTAATTATTATTTTTAAACTATTAACTATTAATAAGTATTAATTATTACTATTAATCAATATTAATTAAAAATTATTAATTACACATTGATATTAGTTTTTAATTTATTAGAATTATTGTTAATCAAATCAATTATTTTTATATTATTTTTATTATTAATCAATATATATAGTTATAAATTACTATTAATTTTTAAATTATTATTCAATTATCTATTTTTACTTATATTATATGAAATGGTTATTTAAAATTATAAGTTAATGCAAGTTTTTAAGGCATTGCTTGGCAAAAATAAACTACCTTATATGCTAGCTAATTTTTTGGATACATGTTTGAATGACCAAAAGCTAGTTTTTTGAAACGTTACTTGGATTAGTTTTTCAGTAGTTTTTTTGTAAATATTCCAACATTGCCTCTTAATATTAATTTTATTTATTAACTATTATTATAAATAAATATGAATTTTTTTGATTTAATTTTTATTTATTAATAAATATTAATTAACGTTAACTGAAAATTATTAAATTAAATTTTAATTATACATTGATATTAATTTTTAATTATTTAAAGTTATTGTTAATCATATAAATTATTTTTATTTATTTTTTAATATTTAATCAATATATTTTAATTATTAATTACTATTATCTTTTTAATTATTATTTGATTTTTTTTTTCATATTGTATGTAACGGTTATTTAAAATCATAAGTTAGTATGTATTTTTTCTAAAACTTGTTTTAACAAATTCAAAATTTATATATGTAATAATAAATTTTAAATTCTTTTAATTAACATGTTATATTATTTAATTTTTTTTCCTACATTGGTTGTACTAATTAACATATTATATTGCTATAAATATGTTTTAATTATATAATTAAATATTGTAATTGATAATTATTTGAAAATGTATTTTTTGATCATTTTACATGCTTATAAACTACTTTTTATCAAACGTGACTTTTTCATCAGATAGCTTATCAGCTACCAGCTACTTTATCACTCAACATCTAACTTATCAGCTACCAACTAGCTTATAAGTCATCAGCTAGTTTGCCAAATATAGCCTAAAATTTGTTTAAACAAATTCAAAATTTAAAATATATATAATAATAAGGGTAGAATTCTTTTAATTAACATATTATATTATTTAGTTTCTCTTTTTTATCTTGTTTGTATTAATTAACATATTATATTGCTATAAATTTGTTTTAATTGCATTATAAAGTATTATAACCGGTTATTTTTTCAAGATCTAATTTTACATATACTTATCGACTAGTTTTGCCAAACATAAATTATCCATTCTAATTTATCAATCATCAGCTAACTTATCACCTAGTTACATAAGCTAACTTATCAATTACTTGGTATCAATTAGTTTTCAAAAACATAACCTTAATTAATTTAATTTGGTTTTAAATAATTATAAATGATGTACGTATATCTAGCTTCTAGATGGTTCACCGGAGGGTTAAGAAGGTCATTGAAAGAAAAATGATAGAGCCGTACGCGTAAGGACAGAAAGCGACGGTCTTAGTTGACGGGGTTATTTTGGGAACACAAAAAGTCGCTCTCAAAAGATAGACCAAGTTCCATTCGGTGGAGCAAGTATGTGAGGAAGGTACGTTTTCTTTTTATCTCCGGTTGGTACGAACACTTTCACTAATTAACATTTACGTCCTTCATCTTTTTCTTATTGTCTCTTTTACCCCCTAGTTTAACCCTACTTTCTCTTTTTGGCACTCTCTGTATTCTCCTAACTCCTAATCATAAAGTTTTACATTATTTAAGCTTTGATTACTTCATATGTATTATGTTTTCAAGTCTCGTTCTAAAACCAGTTTTCAAGATTCATCTTTTGATTCAAATTCCTAGTAAATGACTCGCATGGCAACTATTTATTTTTATACATCAAGATAAAATTTGTTGTAGTGAATCACTTTTTCTGTAAAGACTTTAGTAATTTATTTGAAATCATTATGTCAGTCTCAACTAATTGTGACTGAAAATTTCCAACTTCAAAAAATTGAGTTACATCTCTTTTACACTAAGATAATCATAGCCAAAATGGTTGTACGCAAGACAAAGATGTTCCATTTATCCTTTGTTATTGTATCATTTATTAAAAAAGAACACTCAAAATTTTATATTGCTTCTACTAAACAATACCTAAGAACTACTTTATGTTTACCACTAGACTTGCAAGGTACATGTGTTTGAGATATAGAAGAAGGGCTTGTTGATTTAGAAGATGCTCACAACAAAGTATTTGCAATGCATATTTGTCATTGTTTTGTATCTTATTAGTGAGAATGTTAAAAGGAAAACAAGAGGGACTTAATATGGAAGTATTGGCATATTAAAAGGTGTCCTTCTAACCAAAACTTGATAGAGAAACAAAATAGATTCTAGTGATAAGTGGGGTGGGTGTTAGCCTTGGAATAATACCAAATAAAAAGCGCTATTATTCAAAGAAAAGCATCCAAAAGGGGAAAAAATTAAATTTAACATGATTATTGGCAAAAAAAATGTATATTTTCCCTGATGAAATTTAATTAAAATCAGTTTAGCAAACATGTATGCAATATTTGTTTCCAAAAATAGTTAACAGATTGTTCCTTGGTTTCTTTTTTTGAATTTTTCTCTTAAAGTTGAACCTGATATATATACATATATATATATATATATATATTCATACATTATTTTATTAATAAATACAATTAAAAAAATAGAAAAATAGGGAAGGCCGTACTTATGAATGGGTGGCAAGTACCAACCTTACCATGATAAGAACGGAAATGAAATTGAACGGGGGACAAATAAACAAATGTCAAGTCTCTTTCACAAGTAGGTTTTGGTGGGGGAGGTCTCAACCAAATAACACCTTCTTCTTTTTCATTTATAATTTTGTATTTAACAAAACTAACTTCATTTTTATTTTCTAATATATTTTTTATGCAACAATATATGGATTAAATTGTTTCGTATTATCATATTATATTATAAGTCTTGTTACTTTTTAAAATATAAAATATTTCCTAATTTTAAATCTATACTTTGATTTGTAATAATTCTATTAATTAAAAAATAAAACATGATCCATTTACAATTTATGTTGATGATGATATCAAAGACTTTTTTAAGGGCCAAAATAAGTTGTACCATATTGTACCAAGAAGTACCTTTGATGTATTTAAATATAATTAAAAAAACAATGTAGATAAAACTTTTTAGTTGATATAGACAGAGGTGGGTGTGAACGAGAACGCTAACTATTTAAGAAAATATGAGAACGATCGTTAATATACAAAATCATACATGATTCACGTATAAAATTATATATGATTCATGCGACTTGCCCCGCGACTTTAAGTCGCGGGTAAAGTCGTCTGCGTCCAATTTTTTGCAGTTAGTGTAAAATCACATATGATTTTGCACATGAGCAATTGTTTTCGTTTTTTCTTAAATAGTTAGCGTTCTCGTTTGAACCTTCCTCTATATATATTTATGTATATATATATATATATTATGTATATTTGAGTTGAGTTTCGATGAGAAGGAAAATTATGGTGAGAAACGTAAGAAGTGATATGGGCTTTTAGATAAATCCTAATTAAAAATCAACATTAATGAGATGCACCAGATCAATTCCCGTGAGAAACGCAATTCATGGATGAGGGTGAGATTAGAAGTGATCAACGGTCCAAATCCTTTATTACGCTTCTCACCTTAACTCTTTTTTCACACAATCCGTCTATGTGTGTATATATACAGTTAAACCAAGTAAAACGTTACAAATTGATTGGTCAAATATGGTTTACATAGTTAACACCCTTTGAATGGTTAACAAAAAAGGGCTTTATATATATATATATATATATATATATATATATCTATACTACATATATAAGCATTTAAGCAAAATGTCTTAAAGACAATCCCTAATGCATAAGGTACCACCCTTTAAAGCATAAATTTTAAAAATCTCTTAATTACAAATGGAGATGCACAATGTACAAGTTGAAAACATTTTGATTTAAAAAAGAAAAGGACCATCCCCTTCTACCTGTACACGTCTCAGCCCATAATGTCTCAGCGCATACCGTGAGTATCACACGCTTTCTTCCTCTGCTTTCACCAGACCGTATTGAGACTTGAGAGTACAAAGTTGCAGCCATACCGAAATCAAAGATTTCTTCGCTTCTTCTACCTGCTACATGAGTATGGAAGATTTCTTCGCTTTCTCTACCTGCTACATGGCTCCCAGAACTTCATGTTGCATATAAATCTCCTCTCTCTCTTTGAAGAAACCTACATCACTTCTCCGATTTTGATTTCAGGTAGCCGTACGAAACCCTAACTCTTGATTTCATCCATTTAATAAATGTTCCCTGGTGCTTTCATCCCCTGATTTTACCTGTTTTTGATCGAGTGTACATCATATTTTTATCATTGTTATGTTTAAAAAAGCGCTTAATTTTGAAATTTTTAGAGAAAATGTAGCTGTTTTCTGAAAAGCAAGGTTGCTGGTTTGAAGTTTAAGAACTGCTGTTTGCAGTCAATTTCATATGATTTAGCATAAAACCCTTGTTATTGTTATTGATTGGGGGAACGTTAGATATTCATGCGTATATGTTATAGGAAGCCATCATATTGATCGTAAATTCATATGCAACACTTTGATCTTATTGATTTATCATCGTATTGATCGTAATAATCAACGACATTAAACATACGGTCAATTGGAAACTCATGTAAACTTGAGGTACAATATGGTGAAACTCAGTAGGCACATAACTACAAGGAACAAATGAACAAACCTTCCTTCTTTGTCCCTCATTTACTTTTTGTTTTTTTTTATCTTTAGTTATTTTAATGTATGCCAATTTCAACAAATGCATGATAAAGTAACATTTTGGAAAAATCCACCATCATTTTGGTTTTCCATTGCCACTGCAGGTTCAAGAGTTGATTTTCATGTTTGAATTGAGCATTTTGTTTAACTCTTTGGAAGAACTTCTTTATATCCGCTTCTTTCACTGGGTTTGGTATGAATCTTTTTGTCCATTTGAAGTTTTCTTTAGTTGGTAAACCCTTTAAGCTAATTTATTAGGTTAGTCATGTTTTATTTTTTCTATTTGAAGTCATGTTTATTTGATGGTGGAGTTCGGGGGCCAAGATCGCAATCTTCACAGATGCTATATGGTTTTCACTCATAATAAAAACTTGTAGTCATTGTCTATTGAAGGTGTAAAGCCCGTGTCCCGGTGCGTTTATTAATTAATTTTAATAATTTAAAATGTTTACCTTTAATTATTTTTGGTTAGTGGAATTGTGTCAAAGAGGACCAAAATGCTAAGTTTAGTAATTTTTGCGTTTAGCGAGAGTAGCACCGTTAGCCTACGTTGTTAAATCTTAAGTTAAGTTGGGTTATGGTAAGGTGTGGGATTTTAGAGGGGCTAATATTGGACTTAGGCAATAAATGGGCATGGGTCTCGGCCCATGCAATAGGGGACCGAGAACCCCTTTTTCTCTTTCTCGTTTCTTGACTTGCACATAATGAACTAGAAAAGAAAACCCTAAGCTATTTCCATCCTCCTTCTCGTTTTCTCTCACGTAACCACACAACCCCAGTATTCTTTTTCTTCCCTGCTGCCGTGAAACCGCCCACCACCACACCAGCGCCGCTGCTGGTGTTGGCCGGAGAGAGAGAGCAGCGCGAGAGAGATAGAGAAGAACCGAGAGAAGGAGAGTTAGGGAGCGAGATCGGCCGGGAGCACCACCATCCCGCTGTTGTTGCAGCCGCCGTGTGCCGCCCTAAACCACCAGCACCTCCGCTGGTCTCGCCGGCGAAGAGAGAGAGAGAGGAGCGACGAAGAGAGAGGGAGCAGCGAGGAGCGAGAGAAAAGTCGCAAGTGATCGTTCTTCGTCGTAGGCAAGTGTTCCCCCCCCCTTGTTGTTTCTTTGGTGTCGCCGTGAAACCACCACCGGCGGTGACCGCCGCCGCCGCCGACCACCACTGCCGGAGGTGGCAGTGGGTGGTGCGTGGGTTGTCCAGCCCTAGTTGCAACCCGAACCGTTAAGCCGAACGCGAACCGTTTTATAAAGTTATCTTTTTATGCAAAGTCTAAGTGTGCTGTCCAGTTTTCGTTTGATCATAACTTTTCCATCGTAACTCCGTTTGAGCCGAAACTGGCGCCCACGGTTCAAGTTCGGGGTCGGGCACGTTTTCCGTTTTTTAGCGGAAAACTGGTTCGGTCTCTAGCTGGGCGAAAAAGTGGTCGCAAGTTTGGTGATTCGTCATTTCATGTGAAAATTTCTGGAATCTGCCTTGATCTTGCGAAAGCCTTAACTTTTTACTCGTAACTCTTTTTGAGGTGAAATTGGTGCCCAGAGTTCCCTAATCGAGTTGGAAAGGTTTTTCGTGTTTTGCCGAAAGTCCGATTAAGCCCGTAACTAGGCTGTATTGGGCTGTTTGTGCAGACTGGACCGAAAACTGGCAGTTTTGGTAGTCGTTCGTAATTAATTCATTATAAAATGTAGAAAAATCGTTAGGAGGCGTATTATATGTCCTTGAAACCCTATCTCAGAGTACTTTCTAATCATGAAATAATATTGGGAATTTTCTGGGTTTAAAGGGGTCGAAACAGGTCCCGAACAGACCTGTTTGGCGAGAACGGGAAATAGTTTTAGTGACGGTTTAAGCGTGTGTCGTGTCATAGGGTCCGGGTCTCGTATTGACACGTTTTAACATGCGTTTAGGTGCTGGGAAGTGACCATAATTGTGAAGCTTGAATTGTGTTGTTAAACTAGGCGCGCATTCGAGGTGCGTTCTCTCACTATAACTAATGTCGGTTATTTTTACATTACGTTGTGTATGTATGTGGTAGTTTTAATTGCTTCTGATGCGGGGTTAAATAGTGGGGTGTCTAGTCGGACCTTTATTGTTGTGACTACGCGGGTGGCGTAGGAGTTCGGCGGGGCCGAGGGTCACATACGCGGGTGGCGTAGTAATTCGGTGGGACCGAAGGTTGTATACGCGGGTGGCGTATGAACCCGGGGGTGCCGGGTTGCGTTTGCACGATTGTCGTGTGGTCGGTGGGACCGACGTATGCCTATTAGGTGGGTTGGTGTAAGTATGCCCGTCTATGATTTGTTTGTAGACTTGTATGCTGTTTATGTGCAAATATCTGTTTATGGTGGTGTGGAAATAACTGTGTTACTTATGGTGTTGAATTCACTAAGCTTCGTGCTTACCCTTTCCCAATAAACTGTGGTTTCAGGTACGGGCGGCTCCAAGGCGTGACGAGTACACACTGGCGTGCGAGGAGAGCTGGTTGCTTTATGGTTTTTAATAATTAAACGTTTATTCCGCTGGTTATTATTATGAAGATATTAATTATGAGTTTGCAAACGAAACGTTGGGATCATTTAATGAGTTGTTATAAATGAAATGTTTATTTAAAAATTTAAATTTGCTGGTAATTTTTGGGACGTTACAACTTGGTATCAGAGCACGGCTTGAGTGAATCAAACGCATTTCGGTGTGTTTGATCTCAAGTTTGCGGCTATAAAAATTTTCTTTAAAGTTTTTGGGAAATAAAAAGAAGGAAAAATCCATTTGAGAAACGGTGATCGGAGGCGCAGTGTGTACAGTCAGCCGGAGCCAAAGGGGAAAGGTACAGTACTTAGTGTTTTATTGCTTTCTAGATCATAGAGTATGCATGCTAGATTGCCTGTTGTGGACACTATGATGTATGTTGTACTGCTTGCTATTAGGAATTTATGCTAATTATGATAGGTTACTAAGTGGATGCCCTCTAGGTTGTATGCAGTAAGAGATTTATAGCCTTAGAATATTTGATTTAGTTCTATTGCGCAGCTCTTGTTTGAGTCCAACCGTTCTAGGATAGAATCTTGTATTCGAATGTCTATTTATTTCACACTGCA
Organism: Saussurea involucrata; assembly: GCA_033807775.1. NCBI lineage: Eukaryota > Viridiplantae > Streptophyta > Magnoliopsida > Asterales > Asteraceae > Saussurea > Saussurea involucrata. Next base: position 80,011,911 of record CM066327.1, read on the forward strand.
TATAATCGGGTATTCGCGAGGTCGCTCGTTATAATTAGTAGGGATTCGGTAGTAGCAAGGGTAGTGGGATAAGAGGAAGTTCCTAGAGAGCTGGGAAGGGTGTTTATGTATGAGTATGTGTGCTAGATTGCTTTCTAGAACATAGGAGTATGTATGCTAAATTGCTTGGTGCTTATTACACTGTATTGCATGTTTGTTGCTTGCTAATAGGAGGTTATGCTAGCCTTGATAGGTTGTTAGGTGAATGCACTATAGGTCGTATGCGGTAGGAACCGAATAGCCTTAGAATGTTGGATTTAGTTCTATTGCGCAGCTCTTGTTTGAGTCCAACCGTTGTAGGATAGAATCTTACATTCGAATGTCTATCTGGTTTGCACTGTGTGCGACTGTGCATTCGCGAGGCGACTCGTCATGACTAGTAGAAATTTCGTTGTAGCAAGGGTAGTGTTTGGGGGTGGAATTCCTAGGGAGCTAGGAAGAGTGTGTACATATGCTGATGCGGGCATATGGGTATAGTTATCGGCAAGGAGCTACTTGGACCCTTTGGGATGGAACTCGGAACGGGCGATGATAGGTGTGGATGGTAGTAGTAGAGCTCCTACTACCGGAGGCACAGGATCAATGCTCGAGTCGGGGAAGTCACGAGGAATCCAAGGAGTTGGGCGTGAGTGTTGTTAGTGTGCGTTGTTATGTGCTGATAACGCGTTGTATTATCTACCCAGAATAGCCGTCACGAGGAGAGACAACTATAGTAGATCCACTGGTACAGGTGTGTACTTGATGTGCTTTGATGGGATGATCGTTGGGGTAGTGACGAAGGTTGTAAATTAGTAGTCGTTGGAATAAAAGGACGATTCTAGTATTAATCACTTCGAGTGGCGATGAGGATGATTGTGCTAGAATCATAGGCTTATAGAGCCGACTTTGATTTGAGGAAAAATCGCAGGGATTATTTGGCGTAATTTCCCAACTTGCCTAAGAGGTTTAAATGTCCGGATGACGTTAGTGGATCGGAGAGATTTGGAGGAGTAGGAGTCGAGACGTAGAATGCCGACTGAGTCATGCACAAGGTTTGATTTTGAAATAGATTGCATTAACAAATTCTTGTGTTTCAAATCATTTTATGGATGATGTTTTGGAATTTTGGGAAATGTCCAGCACACACACAAGATTTTGAAATATGGTTTTGAAAGTGTGTGAAACCGTTTTATCACGGGAGTACAAGATTTGTTAGAATTTGTCTCATTTCGTTATTTTTTTCAACGGTTCTTTCGGGTATGATGATATCCGTGTTTTGTGGTGTTTAAAATGTTGGGCAAGTGACTACGGCTTGTGACTTTAACATTGGAATTCCTCCACCTATGTTAGAGTTGAGACGGAAAGTTACATTCCACGATGTCTGTATAAAGCTATTTGAGTGATTCGGTTAAAATAAGTTTTGTTTTACGGCATGTTGAGTCGTGTGGGTTTAATTTCACGAGGTGCATATATTATTTGTTTATGTGACCATTTGGGGAAATCTTAAAAATCAATTTAAAGAACCCCACCTTTTGAGATTTTATGAGGTTTTAGTCGATATTTTCAAATGGTGGAAACGGATTGGTTTTTATCTTAAGTTTGAAGCTTACACGAGACAGTTGTGTTTTAACAAAAATATATTTGTAAACCGTTTTATCGTTTTGTATGACTAGCCGACGTGCGTAAGATTTGTTAGTGAACCCTGTGCCACGACATTTTATGTTGAAAAAGAGGAATTTTGGGGTCAAACGTCGTGGGACTGATTTTGAAACTATGTGCACGCTTTTGTTGCACCCGGTGTAAGGTCGAGCGGTTACTTTAAATACATGTCATTAGTCAATTCATACTAGAACCGTGACGGTTCATTTTCAAAGAAATTATTTATTTCGCTTACGTTTTGTGAGTAAATTAAGCTGCAATGAGATGATTTTCATCATGATTTTCATATGTGGGACGAGCGTGTCCATTTTTGCGTAATTACCGACCTAGTAATAGTAGTTTTCTTGCTTACGGTCTTTTTGAAATGAAAAATCTTGACGTTGAGAATATTTTGTAAATGATTTTGTAAACCATTTGGGAAGTGCGTTTATAAGTGTTATGTGTCATTTTGAGAATTTTAAGGGTGTGAGTCCTTTTGGAAAACGCTTTTGTTTAACTCGTGTCGAGTTTGGGACTAATGTTATTTAAGAGTATTGCTTGCTTAAACTTTATTTAAACGCGTTTTTGACCGACTTATGGGTCTAGCAAGCGTGGAGCATTTTGCTCGGTTTTGACTTGGAGTTAGTCATGGGCTAATTGCCCGGTTTTAATGACTCGAGGTGGAGTCTTGTTGATGAATTGTTTTGTCGCACCGTTTGGCATTCATTGCACGTCGAGTATTTACACGTTTGGGTGAGGGAGACAATCCGAGATAGGCACTTGTGGGTAGGATGTTTTACTTTGGATCCTTAGGCACGTTAGTCAGTCGCTGGTAGTGGTCGGTTGGGTATCTCGGGGTGAGGCCCCGGTGTTCAGGTGTTATAGCCTAGGCTTTCTAGTAGGTGCTAGGAGGATATAGTTGTGGGCACTTACCTGAGAGGTAATTCCGATGTGAGGGGACCTGAGGCGTTACCTGAGAGGTAGGCGTCAGGGTGTATCCTCGGTTCAGATAAATTTAGCTTTGTAGAGCGAGTGCGGGGGATACGTCGACGGTGGGAGGTTGGGTATTCCACGCGTGTTGGTAATGTAGACCGGGTAGTATCGGTTAAGGGAATGACCTACGTGTGTGTTAGTTGACTTGATTGTAGGGGATATCTATTTGTGTTAGTGTCTAGGATAATACCACGCTTATGTGATTCATGGTAATCGGTTGGACCGATGTTCGGCGGGTGGCCGATGTTTGTTATGGTAATCGGTTGGACCGATGTTCGGCAGGCGGCCGATGTTTGTTATGGTAATCGGTTGGACCGATGTTCGGCGGGTGGCCGATGTTTGTTATTGTATTCGGTTGGACCGATATTCGACTGGGCCGATGGTTGTATTTATTCGGTTGGACCGGTATTCGGCTGGGCCGATGGTTGTATTTATTCGGTTGGACCGGTATTCGGCTGGGCCGATGGTTGTATTTATTCGGTTGGACCGGTATTCGGCTGGGCCGATGGTTGTATTTATTCGGTTGGACCGATATTCGGCGGGGGGCCGATGTTTGTTAATGTGATTCATTGTGAATTTTGGGAGTCTAGTAGAACTCGTAGAAGTTAATCGGCAGTTAATGGTAGGAATGATCGGATTCGAGTATCCTGTAGGGTATATTGGTGAGCATCTTTAGAATGGTTAGAGCTTGAAAAATTCAATCGGGAGGTATGAATCATCTAAGGTTGGGAGACAACCGAAGTCGTTTAACTAGGAATGATTCCGATTGTTGGAGTGTTCTTCCAATCGCGTTTTCAGTGTTCTTGAAGGAGTGTTGTTAGTAAGGAAGTATTTGGGAGATTCTTAGACGGTGTGAGAAATTAGGTTCCAGTTAGTGAAAGTCCAGTGGCAACTCAGAAAGGGTTCTGAGTGGACTTGGGAACCTGAAGCTGAGATGAGGGAGAGCTATCCAGAGCTATTCACGGGCATAGACTTCGAGGACGAAGTCTAATTCAAGCGGGGGAGAGTTGTAAAGCCCGTGTCCCGGTGCGTTTATTAATTAATTTTAATAATTTAAAATGTATACCTTTAATTATTTTTGGTTAGTGGAATTGTGTCAAAGAGGACCAAAATGCTAAGTTTAGTAATTTTTGCGTTTAGCGAGAGTAGCACCGTTAGCCTACGTTGTTAAATCTTAAGTTAAGTTGGGTTATGGTAAGGTGTGGGATTTTAGAGGGGCTAATATTGGACTTAGGCAATAAATGGGCATGGGTCTCGGCCCATGCAATAGGGGACCGAGAACCCCTTTTTCTCTTTCTCGTTTCTTGACTTGCACATAATGAACTAGAAAAGAAAACCCTAAGCTATTTCCATCCTCCTTCTCGTTTTCTCTCACGTAACCACACAACCCCATTATTCTTTTTCTTCCCTGCTGCCGTGAAACCGCCCACCACCACACCAGCGCCGCTGCTGGTGTTGGCCGGAGAGAGAGAGCAGCGCGAGAGAGATAGAGAAGAACCGAGAGAAGGAGAGTTAGGGAGCGAGATCGGCCGGGAGCACCACCATCCCGCTGTTGTTGCAGCCGCCGTGTGCCGCCCTAAACCACCAGCACCTCCGCTGGTCTCGCCGGCGAAGAGAGAGAGAGAGAGGAGCGACGAAGAGAGAGGGAGCAGCGAGGAGCGAGAGAAAAGTCGCAAGTGATCGTTCTTCGTCGTAGGTAAGTGTTTTTCCCCCCCTTGTTGTTTCTTTGGTGTCGCCGTGAAACCACCACCGGCGGTGGCCGCCGCCGCCGACCACCACTGCCGGAGGTGGCAGTGGGTGGTGCGTGGGTTGTCCAGCCCTAGTTGCAACCCGAACCGTTAAGCCGAACGCGAACCGTTTTATAAAGTTATCTTTTTATGCAAAGTCTAAGTGTGCTGTCCAGTTTTCGTTTGATCATAACTTTTCCGTCGTAACTCCGTTTGAGCCGAAACTGGCGCCCACGGTTCAAGTTCGGGGTCGGGCACGTTTTCCGTGTTTTAGCGGAAAACTGGTTCGGTCTCTAGCTGGGCGAAAAAGTGGTCGCAAGTTTGGTGATTCGTCATTTCATGTGAAAATTTCTGGAATCTGCCTTGATCTTGCGAAAGCCTTAACATTTTATTCGTAACTCGTTTTGAGGTGAAATTGGTGCCCAGAGTTCCCTAATCGAGTTGGGAAGGTTTTTCGTGTTTTGCCGAAAGTCCGATTAAGCCCGTTACTAGGCTGTATTGGGCTGTTTGTGCAGGCTGGACCGAAAACTGGCAGTTTTGGTAGTCGTTCGTAATTAATTCATTATAAAATGTAGAAAAATCGTTAGGAGGCGTATTATATGTCCTTGAAACCCTATCTCATAGTACTTTCTAATCATGAAATAATATTGGGAATTTTCTGGGTTTAAAGGGGTCGAAACAGGTCCCGAACAGACCTGTTTGGCGAGAACGGGAAATAGTTTTAGTGACGGTTTAAGCGTGTGTCGTGTCATAGGGTCCGGGTCTCGTATTGACACATTTTAACATGCGTTTAGGTGCTGGGAAGTGACCATAATTGTGAAGCTTGAATTGTGTTGTTAAGCTAGGCGCGCATTCGAGGTGAGTTCTCTCACTATAACTAATGTCGGTTATTTTTACATTACGTTGTGTATGTATGTGGTAGTTTTAATTGCTTCTGATGCGGGGTTAAATAGTGAGGTGTCTAGTCGGACCTTTATTGTTGTGACTACGCGGGTGGCGTAGGAGTTCGGCGGGGCCGAGGGTCACATACGCGGGTGGCGTAGTAATTCGGTGGGACCGAAGGTTGTATACGCGGGTGGCGTATGAACCCGGGGGTGCCGGGTTGCGTTTGAACGATTGTCGTGTGGTCGGTGGGACCGACGTATGCCTATTAGGTGGGTTGGTGTAAGTATGCCCGTCTATGATTTGTTTGTAGACTTGTATGCTGTTTATGTGCAAATATCTGTTTATGGTGGTGTGGAAATAACTGTGTTACTTATGGTGCTGAATTCACTAAGCTTCGTGCTTACCCTTTCCCAATAAACTGTGGTTTCAGGTACGGGCAGCTCCAAGGCGTGACGAGTACACACTGGCGCGCGAGGAGAGCTGGTTGCTTTATGGTTTTTAATAATTAAACGTTTATTCCGCTGGTTATTATTATGAAGATATTAATTATGAGTTTGCAAACGAAACGTTGGGATCATTTAATGAGTTGTTATAAATGAAATGTTTATTTAAAAATTTAAATTTGCTGGTAATTTTTGGGACGTTACAGAAGGTGTCCATGAACTTCCTCAAAAAACTGTTCTTAAGGCTATTTCATGTATCCACATTTTCAATTTTATTTTGAGTTTTTGTTCATTTTCAACTATATACTATTTTTTCTTAAGATTTTTCATAGAAAGCATAGAACAATATATGATGAAGCAATATATGGCTTTTTCATTATGAATGACCACCCAAATCGATAGGGGAGCTGTCATCACCATTGGTTTGAGTTGTCTTCTACAGCTTGTTTGTTTTCCTAAACACGTTTTTACTCACATACCATTAACTTCCTTCTTAGATGCATTGCTTGTTTTACATTTTATTCTTTTAACAAAGAGAGCATGCTTAATCTGGATTAACGGGGTCACAAAGACTAACCTCCAAGAATTAGTTAGGAAAACAATTCTTTTTCATCGTTTCACTCTGTTTGCTCCTGTCATCGCCTTTTCACTTCAGTTTTTAAAAACTTTCTTTTCGCTTAGTTTTTTGGATTGGAGGATCTCTATGGTGTGTGATTTATGTTGACCTAATTTCCCCTTATTTCTCTGTTTGGCCTCTCACAATTTTCAAGTTTGGATTTGGGTTTGAAATGAAGTTAAATTTAAATTCCAATTTGGTGGGTAATACTTGCAGGTTTCTTGAGTTGTTAGTTTGGGTTTTTAATGCTTGCAGGTTTCTTGAATTTCAATAAGATAGGTTTGGGTTTGTAATGCTTACAGTATATAACTCATTTGGCAAACACATCTTATTTGCGCCTAAAGCTATTATTCTCCAGATCAGACTGTCGTGATACATAGATGCAGAGACTGATGAATCATCCACCAAAGCAGCATTTTTCAAAACATCTATATTGTTTATTACCAAATTTGGCTGCAGATGCATTTTTAAAGTCATTTTCAAGCATTTTTCATAGAATCCTAATAATACAGTCCAACCTATATTAAGCTTCTTCCTTCATATGCTTTTGTTAACATGTTAATGTGTGCAATTTGGAATAACTATCACCAATAATCACTTCAATTACCATTCAAAGTAGGCAAAAGTGCCAAACTATGCTCTTAGTTAAACTTAGTTCAACTTAGTATATATGTGTCTGGATAAATTTTAGTACTCACACTTCAGGCTTTAGCACTTTATAATGGTCTCATTAAGCAGCATGTGAGATAGTAGCATGATTAACATGCTTTGTGTCTATACTTTATGAATAAACTTAAACACTGTTCTCTTATTCAAATGCTTAACCATAAGGCCAATCAGTAGGAGAAGGAGGTACCTACCTACCTTCTTTTGGTGACATGGGAGATTTTGCTAAACCATATATGCAGCTATCAAAAAGATATAACATGATAACATGCATTTTGTTTCTCAACTTTTTTTTTCATAGTATTGCCTCTTTCATTATGATTTCTGCATATCTTGTCACTTGGATCACTACTTCACAATTGGAAATACATAAAAATGCCATGATAGGTCTTAATTAGTGTAATAAATGTTCAAGGCAAGTATTTTTTAATTAGTGTAATAAATAGATACTTGCTTTTTATTTCATTCATTGTGACCTGATTTTGTCAAGTTATTTTGGATTTTATGATTATGTAAAAAAGTGCCCATCAATGCTTAATTTGGGTATGTCCTTCGTCAATCTTCCCCTAATTTCCCCTTATTCTTGGTAGATTTTGACCTAATTTCCCCTTATTTCTCTGTTTGGCCTCTCACAGATTATTTATGGTCATAATCAAATCTGGAGATGCACATAGAAAAACAGATTATTTGGTCAAAATAACAATGAATAAAATGCACTCATACTTGACTACTCTTATCACCCGATCTGATGCACAATGGTCCACACCAAATCTCTTTTTAATTAAAAGAAGAAATTCCCTTCCATTTTCTTTTGTGATCAGATAAACTAAATGATTTTGTACATAGTATTTATTTACCTATTACACAACAACTTATGTTGATGTTTGTGCAAAACAATTACTTGTAAGCATAGAATGTGTTGTTAGAAAGTAGAACATGAGAATTTTAAATATCTTACCTCTGTCCACAGGCATACGCCAGTTGAAAACACACCGGTATATAAATATCTTACCTGTATCCACAAGTATGTATGGCATTGTCAATTTCAATATCATTTATGTTCCTTGAGTTCAGATTTAGTTGCAACACCACATTAATTGTGAGTGATTCTTTAATTATTTATTAAGCATTCGGTTTGCCATCCTTTTAATTCGATCCAATCATATCGTTCCATATTCGTTTGCTGGTTAGATTACATACTTTGGTTAGCAAAATTAATATATTAATTTGGGGCAAATCCCAACAATATATTTATGGTTTTTGGTCTGAAATGGCCTTTGGCCAAATTGTCTTTGGAATGCATATGCAACAGCTTGTTTAGTTTATATGGGTTCATTAGAATTTTATTGTTTTCCTACCGCAATTTATGGTTTCAACCATTTTTATAAAGTTCTTTTTGGTTTTGTTAATAGGATTTTGATTTTGATTGTGGCTGTTGTTGATTGTTTACTGATCAGGTAACCCTCCGATTCAGTCTATTGTGTATAGAGTACCTTTTTTTGTCTTTCATGGAATGGAACGTTATTTTATTACATTGAATCTTTTTATCCGTAATTTATACATTAATCGTGTTTTGTTTCAAACATGTTGCCGGAAGCTAAAAATGGAACCAATAATATGATGTTAGGTTCACTTTGGTCGGTGGCTTTATTCATAAATTGGAACATATTTGGTTGCATGCTCTTGGGCTACAATGCTATTACAATCGTTTAGGTTGGGTTTTAAATTTACTAATTTAGGTTGGGTTTTAAATTTACTAATTGGATGGTATGGATTTTAATGGGTATTGAGGTTGGGATATCTTGAATACTGGGATCTGATAAGATTTACATATCTATATCTATTTGACAAACAAGAAAATGACGTACAGCACAAGCAAAACCCATGATAGATATGTTGAAAGGAAAAAAAGTCAAACTTTCAGACTATTGTGAACATTAATCAGTCTATATTTTAGGGTTTGTTTGCTGTCACAAAACTGTTACCTTTGCTCTGTTTTATGGGTTCAGCAGATTTCATTGTTGTCTATAACAAGCATACCAATATCCAAACCCATAAAACGTGGCTTCTTTCCTTCTTCTCTGTTTGGCCAAAGTTTTTGACATATATGTATTTTATATAGGTAATCGTTTTCCAACCGAGTGAAACTAGACTAATATTGGTGTAAGTGAAACTAACAAGGGGGGTCTTTTAATATATTTTTCTCACATCTGATACTGGTTTTGATTTTATTGTCTCACTTCTTTTGTGTAGTGGTGTCATTCATGTCTCTCACTTATATTTTAATTATTTAATACCAGTATAATTAAAGAAGTAAATTTTGTATACTTTTACAATCTTGTATCTATTTATCTACCGTTTTTAAGATATACTATATAAATAATAATACGTTATATACTTTAAGATAATTTTAAATAAATAATAGTTTCTAATTAGTGCAACAAAACTTGTAGAAAATGGACTCTCCATATAATATTGACGCGTTTTCATTGCTAAACGACGTTCATGCAACATGGAGCGTGACACGTGTTCGTGTGGAGGCCATTTGGGAAGATGTTAGGGAACAAAGACTGTTCATTTTTTTACATGACCAAACCGTAAGTTACAAATTTCGCATATTAAATTCACGGATTATTTAAAAATCTATTTAACTGTATTTTATTGTATGTTAGAGAACACAAATGGTAGCAATTGTTCATCATATTTGGTTAATTCAAAGATACACACAAATGAACTTGGTGGGAGGCGTTTTCCAAATGAATCATTTTAGACTTGGATATAATCTCAATGATTGGAGGTATGAAGGTTATGGTTTCGCCTCTGGTGAATGGACAATCCTAATTGAACCATACACAACCTTCATACCATTGATGATGGATGTCGATTTTGCCTTTCCGTTCTATCCATTGGTACATTCTATAACAACACTGGTGGAAGATCGCATTAGGAAAAAATTCATGATCGGTACATTTAAGTTATTTGTTACATTTATCTTTCTAAAACAATAAAATCATATTTGATAAAACGATTCTAATTTTGAAAAAATGATAATTTTTGTTTTAGATGTTGTTGGAAAAATCATCTCGGGTCGACGAGTAAGATCTTTCCGATATCATGGCTTTTTGCGATTTGCATGCTTTGAAATATTTCTCCAAGATGAACCCCTAAGTTTTTATATTATAAACCATTAACAAATTATCAGTCACTAACATTTTATTACTCATAATAGGGGAAATATTATAAAGATGAGGTTGTATGATTCGACACCATATCGTTTTACGGAGATAGCTCGTGCAATCGTAAATAAATCTATAATATATGCATCACGAGTAAAACTCATCCATAGATACGCAAGTACGTAACAAGTTACTTTTATGATTTAATAAACTATTTTATTATTTACATATTCTATTTTATTTAAAATGTATATGCGATTATTTTCAGATAATGTTTTGAATTCTACGGAGTTAACTACAATCGTGGTAGAACCACATATGCCGGAAGCAGATGCCGTTAGAATTATGATGACATAAAATATTGGAGGGCCAAGTAGATTAGTATTATCATGTATTTTTGGTATATTGAAGTGATTTTGGGAACTTGTGTGTATCTTTTATATGTATTATGATGGCGGTTTAAGTTAAATTGTTGTCTCTACGTTGTCTAATAATGATATATTTTCAATTGTTAATTAAACCGACTAAGAAAATTATTAGATATCCAAAAATAGAATCAGTGAAATGGTTGGGGGGGAAATTTTCTATTAAATCAACTTCTATCCAAGACAACAGGGTAAATTAACAAGGATGACAAGTTAATAAATGGATAAGATTTGTTACACTAACTTAGTTCATTCCAATTCCAACATTTACACATCATTTTATAGATAAAACCATATTATTCTATGGCCATCATTTTACAGTGTCCAATGAGGATGAGTGATGACAAAATTGCAAATGGTGATGTAACACAAGTTGATGGAGATATAGCAAAAGGTATATGGAATACTCGCTATAAATATCATTATATTTGGTATTAATTCGTGATATAGTCACTCATAATATAATATATTTATCTAAAATAACATCGTTGCAGAAAAAAGAAAGGAATACAACAGACGATATTATGAACGACAAAAGGAGAAGAAAAGATTGAGAAAAATAGCTAACAATGAAGGAAGTAGTCAATCTACGACACTTATGGAGACGTCGTACGTAAATGTCAATGAAACAACCCCTGTCAGTGCTGTGACTGCTGAAAAAAGAAAAATTGTTAACATAAATTATTATCATCGAAATAAATAAAATAACATAGGTAGAGCAAGTGTTAACACACAAGGAACAAGTGTTACACGCAAAGAAGGAACAACTCCAATATGTTCGGAGTTAACACATGAAAACTTCAACGGTAAAACCGTGCATTTATTATTTTTTGTACTTTTTTCCCAACTTTATTAATTAAAATCTCCTTGAAATTATGTTTTTTTTTTCTACATAGGCATTCGAAGTAGGCGTGGTATAATCCTACCTCTTTTTGATGAAGTTACCAGTCATGTTTTCAGAGGTTAGTTTTACTTCTTAATTTCACATCCTCTAGAGAAAAATCATTAATTACTACTGTAAACATTCATGTGTCTTATCACGTAGGAGGTTGTTCTGGGGATGTCAATACTTTGAGTCAACATGACATCCTCCAGGGGGATCCGTACGATTTTGTTTATGATGGTATACCTAGAGAACATCGTGTCTTGAAGGAACAAAATCCATGTAAATATTGTGGAGCAAAACGGATAAAATTTGAATTCGCTTCCTTTTGTTGCATGAAAGGGAAGACAAAGTTGGCATACTCACCCATTCCGAAAGAATTATACAATCTTTTCTCGTCACAATCTCAACTAGGCAAAATGTTTAGGCACAACGTACGTGCATACAATCACGAACTTTTCATTCACGTCAATGGGTGTAAACTTGGATACTTCAATGGCAAACATGACTGATGGAGTATATACATTTCGTGCGCATGGAGCTGTCTATCACAGAATTGATCAGTTACTGCCGAGGGATTGACAACCTAGGTACTTACAGTTGTACTTTTATGATTCAGAATCAGAGTTATCTCATAGACTCCAGTGGCCAAATCTTGATAGAAATGTTATTGAAATTTTGACTCGTGTCCTTTCTATCAACCCATACGTGAGAACATTTCGAAGCCTTGGTGAGCTCGGACCACTCGAGAACTATAGAGTCACTTTGAATACTTCGGTGGAACTAGACCAAAGGGTGTACAACCGACCGACCACATCAGAGGTTTGAATACAAGTATTTGGTTTATGTTTTTTGAAATAAGATTAGATTATACACTAAATAAATTGAGTTCCACAATTATGTCAGGTTGCTGGTATTTGGGTTGAAGGAAATGACGACATAACTGCATACAAGAGAAGTATTGTGGTGTATGGGAGATCTGACTATAGCAAAAATATTGAATATTACTTCAGTTGTTATGACCCGTTGTCCTATCCTTTGTTCTTTCCCAACGGTGAACCTGGATGGCATTCTAATATACCTAGACATGGAGTGTGCATGAATCAAAGCTTTAATGATGATGAAAACATGGAGGAAGATTTAGAAGGTACGAACCATGTTGCAATTTTTTACATTTTAATTAAGGTATCAAATATCATCTTTAACATACATGTCATTAGTTTATATTTATTTCATAACATTCACATTACACAGAGGTTGATGTGAGAAGCAACAAGAATACCGTCACGATGCTGGAATACTATTGTTATAAGTTGCAGATTCGTAAAAATGAGAATATAATTCTATTGGGGGGAAGGTTGTTACAACAGTTCGTGGTAGATATCTACATCAAGATTGAGACTTCACGTTTGGATTTTTGTCGTAAAAACCAAGCCAAAATAAGATCAGATTTATACCAAGGTGTTGTGGATTGCGTCAATGCTGGTGAAGTGATACCAAGTAGAATCGGACACCGGGTTGTGTTTCCTGCAAGTTTCATCGGAGGCCCACGTGATATGCGACGACGATTTCTTGATGCCATGAATTTAGTGCAATATGATGGGAAGCCCGATATATTCTTGACAATGACGTGCAATCCAAACTGGCCTGAAATCGTTAGAGAGTTGTTGTCTGGTCAGACCGCAACTGATCGGCCCGACCTTGTTGCCAGAGTTTTTCGTGCCAAACTAGAGGATATGAAACACCAACTCTTCAAGAAGCACATCCTCGGTAAAGTCGGGGCATATGTTTATGTCATCGAGTTTCAGAAGCGTGGTTTGCCGCATGCACATTTTCTTCTGATAATGACACCCGAACACAAAATGACCAATCCAGATCATTACGACAAAAGTGTGTGTGCTGAAATTCCGGACCCAAATAAGGTATCCCCAAATGCACCAATTGGTCGTCCAACACATGATGCATGGTCCTTGTGGTCATTTAAAACCGCTCAATTCGTGTATGCATGGTGAGCCGAAAAAATGTCGTTCCAGATATCCTAAACAGTTCAACGACAACACGGTACAGGCCGATGACTCATATCCATTATATCGACGAAGAAATAGTGGAATAAATGTGAATGTACGAGGCAGTGTCTTGGATAATAGATGGGTGGTCCCGTATAACCCAAAGTTGCTAATGATGTTCAATTGTCATATCAATGTTGAGGCTTGCTCGAGCATAACATCTGTGAAGTATATCTTCAAGTATGTTTACAAGGGCCACGACAAACAAGTTGTTCATATTGAATCAGAGGAAGAAAGGGTCGTTATTAATGAAATTAGAAGGTTCCAAGATGCACGTTATGTCTCCCCTCCCGAGGCGATATGGAGAATTTTTAGCTTCGCACTTTCTCAAATGCACCCTTACGTGATGGCATTGCAACTCCATCTCCCTAACAAACAGATGGTTAGGTTTAGAGATGATGATATAATGACAGATATTATTGACAGAGAGAGAGATAAACGAACAATGTTGACTGCATTTTTTGATAGAAATAAAACTGACAGGGGTGCAAGGAAATATTTGTACAAAGATTTTCCAATACACTACACGTGGAATTGGAAGTTACGTCGATGGAATCCTCGACAACGAGGATCAATGAAAGGGCGTCTGGTTTCTGCAAATCCAGCTGAAGGAGAACGGTTCTACTTACGCCTACTTTTGTCTCATATTAGAGGGCCTACTTGCTTTGAAGATCTATACACTGTCAATGGCTTATTGCAACCTACATTTCGTAAAGCATCTCTTGAGAGAGGGTTAATAGAGAACGATGATAACTTATCCCACTGTCTTGCAGAGGCCTCCTTATTTCAATTTCCCGCTGCTCTTAGGAGGTTATTTGGATTATGTTGATTTTTTGTGAGCCAGGAGATGTTCGCAAGTTATGGGATGACCACTATGATTCACTTTCTGAAGATTATACGCAACAATTTGAAAGTGTTAATCGAGTCCGTAATATGGTTCTAACTGATATCCTTGTTTTTCTACAATCTATGGGTAAGAGTCTTGCTGATTTCGATCTTCCAATGGTAGATGCAGATGCCAATTTTCAATCTGGAGAATTTCGTGAGGTACAAGAGGAATGCTCTATAGTTGTGGAAGACGAACACTTGTATGCCCGAGACTCTCTCAATTCCGACCAAAGATACGCATATGAGGAGATCATGAGGCACGTAGATGATGATTGTCCAGGAGTGTTCTTTATAGATGGTCCAGGTGGAACCGGGAAAACATTTTTGTACAAAGCTTTGCTTGCCAACATCCGTTCCCGTGGTCTTATTGCTCTTGCAACCGCTTCGTCAGGTGTTGCTGCCAATAATATGCCTGGAGGAAGAACAGCTCACTCTAGATTCAAGATCCCTCTCAACCTTGATAATAACTCAATGTGCAACATAAAAAAACAAAGTGGGGCTGCTCAATTGATTCGAGATGCAAAAATAATCATTTGGGACGAAGCGTCGATGGCAAAGAGGCAAGCGGTGGAGGCGCTCGATCGAACAATGCAAGACATCATAGAGGTGGCACTCCCATTTGGCGGAAAAATAATGGTTTTGGGGGGTGACTTTAGACAAGTATTACCGGTCGTGAGGCGTGGAACCCGAGCACAGATTGTAGATTCTAGCCTACGGATGTCACCTCTTTGGTCAAGAATTAAAAAGATACGGTTAACGCTCAATATGAGAGCACACACTGATCCGTGGTTTTCAGAATTTTTATTAAGAGTCGGTGATGGAGATGGAGATGAAGAAGCGGTGGACCAAAGCTTTATTCGTATACCGGATGACATGACCGTTCCCTATACTGATAAAGTTAAATCAAAAGATGATTTGATTGACGCAATATTTCCATCTCTGCAAATCAATGGAGCTAATTCAGAATATATTATTTCGAGGGCGATATTATCCACTAAAAATGAGAATGTCGATGAGATTAATGATCAGTTGATCGACAAGTTTTATGGAGATGAAAAAATATACTACAGTTTCGATGAAGCGGAAGATGATAAGAATAACATCTATCCGATAGAGTTCTTAAACTCTCTAACTGTTAGTGGTTTGCCTCCTCATTACCTTCGTCTCAAGATTGGATGCCCAATAATATTGTTGCGGAATATCGATCCCTCGAATGGATTATGTAATGGCAGTAGATTGATATGCAGAGGCTTTCAACAAAACGTCATTGATGCAGAAATAGCTGTTGGTCAGCATGCTGGCAAGAGAGTATTTCTACCAAGAATTCCCTTATGTCCTTCTGAAGATAACATGTTCCCATTTAAGCTAAAGAGAAAACAATTTCCAATTCGGTTGAGCTTTTCTATGACAATCAATAAAGCTCAAGGCCAGACAATTCCTAATGTAGGTGTTTATCTACCGGAATCAGTATTCTCACATGGGCAACTTTACGTGGCGTTGTCCAGAGGGATATCACGGGGAAATACGAAGGTGTTAGTGAAGCCTGTGAAAAAATTCAATCGTGTCGGAGTCTACACCTCAAACGTCGTTTATCAAGAAGTTTTACATGATGAATAAGGTATAATCAACAATTATATTATTACACATTTGGTACCATATATTTATACTAAAATCATTGCACGTTTTTTGCAGAAAATATTTACGGATGAGTGCATCATGAAAACTAAACAACATTCTGGATATATGGATGACCATTATTTACAGATGATTGTATTTCTTTGTTCAGTCAACAATTTCAAGTATTGTAATGAATTCCGAGTATATGGGTTTAGAAGCCCCATTAGGTGTGCAATGAATATTCCATTCGATCTTGTTAATACACCGTATTAACCTTCAACTTCATATATTAGATGACTTGCAAATTAACCACACAAGCTCATGAAATAAAATTGAAAGTGATAAAGAAACATGATTCAGGCTAAACTAATGTTTCGGAATTGTGATTTACCCGCGCTGCATCGCGCGGGTACACCACTAGTATATATATATATATATATATATATATATATATAGAGGGAGTTTCAAATGTAAACATTTTTTTCTATGTAAACCTTGTAAACCAATCTAGGCCATCCGATTTTTTGATCAACGGTTGAGGGATTTTTGAATTTAAAAAATAGGGAAAGGGTATTTTGGGAATAGTTTTTTAGGTATTTAATTTTGGAATCTATTAATTTTGGAATATATTAATTGATTTGAATCAATCTCTATCTCTCTCTCTCACACAAAATCCGGCCACCATCCCCCTCTCTCTCTCTCACAAAATCCTGGCCACCATCCGCCCCTCTCTCTCTCACAAAATTCCGGCCACCATGATTCCAAACCACCGGTGAAGAGAGTCAAAAACAATCTCTACACAATGGTTTCATGTGGAAGAAGCTATCCAGTGAGTATAAAGCAGAGAGAGATCATCACGGCTCACCACGACAGATTGTCACCACCACCGTGGGTGCGCCACCACCATCCGTTATCATCACAACCACCGCCCACCACCATTACTGCCACCGCGGCCGTGACCATCACAACCACCTTCGCCGGAGAAGTTGAAATTCCGGCCACCCATCTATATAGAGGGAGCTTCAAAATTCCGGCCACCATGATTCCAAACCACCGGTGAAGAGTCAAAAACAATCTCTACACAATGGTTTCATGTGGAAGAAGTTATCCAGTGAATATAAAGTAGAGAGAGATCATCATGGCTCACCACGACAGATTGTCACCAGCACCGTGGGTGCGCCACCATCATCCGTTATCATCACAACCACCGCTCATCCGTCTCCTATGAAACGTGAAACGTCTCCTATGAAACGTGAAAAAATTATGAAACTCGCCGGTTTCATATTGTTTTTTCTCCTATGAAACGTGAAAAAATTATGAAACTCGCCGGTTTCATATTGTTTTTTCTCCTAAGAAACGTGAAAAAATTATTAAACTCGCCAGTTTCATATTTTGTTTATCCTATGAAATGTGAAAATTTCGAAAAAACGGTTTATGAAACTTAAAAAACTCGAACTTATGAAAAAATTGTTTATGAAAAAAACTGTTATGAAACTCGAAAAAATTATGAAACTCGCCGGAATTTTGGGGGAGGTCGCCGGAGTGGGAGCAAGTCGCCGGATTGGAGATAGTCGGAGTAGGAGTAGGTCGCCGGAGTGTAGGTCGCCGGAGAGAGAGAGAGAGAGAGAGAGATGAAGATAATTGAGAAAAATAAGGAAGTTTGTTAGTTGCTAAAATTATGGATATTTCTAAAATTATGAATTTGGAGAAAAAGACCCAAATACCCTTGGTTTCATTGTTTACATAAAAAAGAATGTTTACATTTGAAGGAGTCTCTCTCTCTCTCTCTCTCTCTATATATATATATATATATATATAAACTATACAAACCAATCTTAGTCGTTCATCAAGTCCAAGGTTCAAAATGGCGCAAGGCGTGGCGTGGCGGCGATGTCAAGCCTCAAGCCTTACACGTCACGGCGAGGACGCGGTGTTTTTCAAGACGTGGCATAAGGCGGCAAATTTGTATGTCAAATATATAATTATATATATACATATTTATTTCTATATATTATTCTAGTAAGATAATGATATTAAAAAAATACATTCATATTAGAAGAAGAACATACATATAGATTATTAATATAAAAATAGTTTTTAATTGAATATTTAAAATAGAACTTATAAAGGTAAATTTACAACTTCGTTTTAATCGTAATTCCATAACGTTTATGAAATTTTGAAACTATGAGTGTCGTGATTAGATAAATCTATAAGGGTGCGTTTGGTACGCAGTACAGGATGGGACATGACAGAACAGAACAAACTTGTCCCATGTTTGACATATCTGTATGTGGAACTAAGTGGAACTAAGTTGGACAAGTGTGGGACAAGCCTATTCTCTCCTAACCCCTGTAACTAAGTGGAACAAGACATTTTGTACAATTATGCCCCTCAACCTAATCTTCAGTTTCACGCCTTTCCTCCTTCATACAAATTTCTAAATCGCCTTCATCATCGCTTCACGCTTATATTCTGACATCGAAGATCGCCTCTCTTGTGCTAATCAATTTCTCCTACATATTGCTAACCGTCTCTCTACTGATAATTGTCTCTCTCGTCGATTGCTAGTCGTCTCCTTCATCCTGAATCGGAGGTCGTCTCCTTCATCGATTCACGCTTCTGTGGAGAAATTGAAGATCGTCTCCCTCATGCTAATCCATCTCTCCTATTTCTAAATCATCTCCCTCGTGCTCATCGATTTCTAATTCGTCTCTGTGTTAATCGCTTTCTCCTACAGATTTGGCCAATGGGAATGATTTCTCCTCAAGTAATCTGTCTCTCCTACATATTTCTCCTAATCGATTTCTCTTAATCTGTTTCTCCTACATAAGTTGTGTTTTTTTGCCACTGTGATTTCATAATCTTGTTATTTGGCTACTGTGATTCTGAGATTTGGTTAATGTAAATAGGTATTTGATCAAATGCCAGAGAAAATTGTCTTAGAATGCAATGTTATTTTGAAGAGTTGGGTGCATTCAGAAATGTTACTGAGCTCTTCAAAAGGATTTTTGGTTATGTAGTCTCATGAAAATCAATGATTGTTGGTTATGCACAAAACTGGCAATATGGAGATTGGTTATGCACAAAACTGGCTCTTCAAAAGGATTATGTTGTTGATAATGATGAATTTGTAGGGAATTGTCTTCTTAATCTTCATTTAGATTGATTATTAGGTTAAAAAAACTAAACAATTGACTAGGGGTAAATTGGTCATTTAATCGGTCATGTCCTGTTCTGTCATGCCTTACCAAACGTAGAACAGGTGTTCTGTCTTGTCATGTTCTGTCTTGTCTAGTCCAGTCTGCGTACCAAACGCACCCTAAAGGTGGAAAATATAAAGTTAAAAAATGTAAAAACACAAAAGATAAAAAAATAATAAATAATAAATAATAATTTTTTTTGTGAAAATATCACGTCTTGGAAAAAACTTGCGCCACGGCACGCCATGGCACGCCTTAAGACGCCATGGCGTGAGCCACACCATATAGAAACGTCATGGGCCATTTCGTAACGACGGAGACGCGTCTTACGCCATGGCGCGCCTTTTTGAACACTGATCAAGTCTAATAAATATATGATTTTAATATGTTTCCTAATCTAAAGTCATGATCATAATGAACGAACATTATCATATTCCATATACACAATCATTATTATTGAATCATAATAATTATCCATAAATAAATTTATTGTTTCCTAATATAGTGGTTTGCAAAGTTTGTACGAATTGCTTGGTTTGCAAATGAAACGCATCCTATATATATATATACATATATATATATATATACATATATATATATATAGGAAAGTTCAAATAAAAACTCAATTTTCATTGTGTACATAAGGACGGATCTCGGCCCCTCCATCTCTATTAATCCAACAACTCATATGAAATAGAGTTTTAATTAAAAATATTAATTAAGGTGATTAGGGGTAAAAAAGAAAGATAATTTCAATCTCACGTCTACCATTTTGACTTTTTATTTTCATTTTTAATTAAAAACTTTTAACCCCTTAAAATTTAAAATTAATTATCTTAAAAATAACTAATATTTTAATCAAACAAATTACATAAAAAAACGAGAATTTCGTGTTTTTCGATTTGACATTCATCTTGATATAATTTTTTTTTGTTTTAACCGTTTTTTACGTGAAATGCTATATTCGTGTTATATTCATTATAAATATTTATGTATGTTCAAGTATGTATAACACGTCGACACCATAAGTTCGTAACTCGACATCACCTTTTTAACACTTTATTCAACGTCGTAAGACATCACATTATTCATCACCGTAACCCAACTCCTATCGAGAAGAATCGAGAACCTATCGAGTTTCGGTTGGGAACAGGAAAACAAAAGAGAGCGCACCACGTCTCCACACCTTCACAGATCATTCATGTATTATTCATCATAAATAATGTACCATTCAGGATGAATAATACTGTAACACCCTCAAAATTGGAAATAGCAACTAAATAAAATTTTCAATCAAACAACCACTTAAGGATAAAATTCCTTCTACAAACCAATCTTGGAATTACCTCAAGAAAACATTATTATTTCAACAACCAAAACCTAAGTCATTAGCCAAAACTACAAAAGGTCGGGTGTTACTCAACCCCAAAATCAAGTTGCTATTCCCCAAGTGCAGAAGACTTCACCAAGCTATTTACTTCTTGAGCACACAACTAGCTCCCCACTCTTCACATCGTCACTAGAACTACAACCCAACCGGAACCTATTGCACATGCCGACAAATAAAAAGGTTAGGCTAACGCCTAGTGAGTTCAAGAGTTTTTATCATGGTTATATAATTCGCAAGACGAGAAAGGTGCAATTTAAATCATGAGTTCTAAAAAGGATTTCTTTAAATGCAAACCACCCGTTTTCCAACACACACAAATCCCGTGACGAAAGCTCCGATATAAAACGATTCTAAAAAATGGACTCAACCCAAACTCACTTGAAAAGTGAACCAATATTTGATTTCCAAAATAAATAAAAAACACATGAATAAATCTCTATTATTCAAAACATCCCAAATACGGATGATGCATAATACACAACCCATAAATTATGGAAAGCAATCCATATAAATATAATACGTCACCGGAAACATGGATAAAATAAATACCCATACAACACCTTTCGGTGACGGGGGAGACCCGATTCCATTGTATGTGGTGGAACACAAAGTTAAGCCACATAACTATGTTATTGAACTACACCTCAGATCGTGACTCTATTGTCTGCTTTAATAAGCTCCAACTCGAGTCGGACTTTATTGCCTGCTATAAAAGCTACACCTCAAGTCCCACACCCAACAACGGGTGGCACCACCATATCCTTTATTACCTGCTGTGCCCAGCTACACCTCAAGGATACACGATCTTATTGCCTGTTCATTCTCTAGTAAGTTATATCTCAAGGTTTCTACGGAACCTTTATTGCCTACTTACTATCATTCAAGTTTTGGAGTCTCGACTCCTTACTTGATAATCCAAGATGTCTAACTCTCGTGCACAAGTGTTAGAACATCACAATAAACCAAAATCCCTGAGTACAACCCAATATGGTTCCTCTCCACAACGCCGAGACACAAAATGTCCAGACGGCGTACATCCAAAAGTGAGAATGCCAAGACTTTCCACCATGCAAATATGACCGACTCATATGCCTATGGATCCAGTGCATTATGGTCTAATAGTACACGAATCCACTTGAATGACATACACACTCAAAACATTTACTCTTCAAATAAAATGCAATAAATGCAACTGACGACCAAAGTTCCATATTCAAATGTTAAAATCCGGACAGATGTCCTCAAGGATAATTTAAAGTCAAAACCGAGCAAAATGCTCAAAACCCCTTTAGGCCGATAAATAACGGTCCTTATAATATAAAATGTATTTAAACATCACTTAGATAAACGTATACCAAAAATCATTATTAACCCGAAACTCGTCACGGATTAGAACCAATGGTTTTCCAAATGGACTCATACTCTTATAATTTCTCAAAATGACTCATGACACGAAAATGTGCATTTTCCTCAATGGTTTATAAAATCAATTACACCAACTTGTTTAAACCATTGGATTAGCTCCAATGGAGCAATAAATTATTTAAGGGCATATTTATGATTCCTACACATCAAAATATCCAAAAATCCCAAATATGGATGTTTTACAAGGTTTATAAAGTTAAACACTTCATGTAGTCAAAACCCACCAAATAACTCAACAAATGATAATTTTCATGTAAAACACATAAATACTTGGTAAAGAACATTTTTGGTATGTACAACGTTTTCACAAATCAACTTGAACTCCCTTGCTAGATTTAGGCTAAATCTAGATTTTCCCCAAACTTGAGCTTCTTTGAAGAAAACTTGAATCCTCACGCCAAATCTTCCAAAAAACTAGATCCATAAGTTTCCAATCATAAATATTCACATCCAATCATAAAGAATCATTCCCAAAACATGTTTACATCAAGATCTCAACTTATACCAAAACCCTAATTTCCATAGATGAAGATAAGAGAAGATTACCTTAACCACAACTTGAATCCACCAACCAAAGCACCTATAGATCACCAAAAAAACACCACAAGCTCCAACTCTTCAAAATTGACAAAAGGTTGGATGAAACCCTAGAAAGCTTTGGGTGAAGAAGATGAAGTGAAAGGGTTTTAAGATTTGTTTTCCGAAAACATGGTAGATGAAGAAATCACTTGAAAATCTTGAATCTTGTGGCTAAATGGCTCAAAATCGACTTTGGGGCTTAGGGTTTTCGGTTTGGGAGAGAAAGAGATGAAGGGGGAGAAGTAGGAAATGAAAAATGGGGTTGAAAGGGTGAAAATCGTGTTTTTATGCTCCAGGTGCCCGACGGCTAAAGCGACGTGCGAGAGTGACACAAGTGTCACTTTCGCTGGGCACTCTCGCCGGGGTCCCATGGCTCTCGGTACAAAACCGGCGAGAGTGACACCACTGTCACTTTCGCTGGTCACTTTAGCCGAGGTCGTACCAAAAGTTGATTTGGCCATAACTTCTTCGTTTTTGCTCTGTTTTCTATCCGAAAAGGCCCGTTGGGTTCGTATTTGAATTCCCCATCCAATAAGACTATAAAATATTGGATTTAATCCAAAATCCTATTTTTCATATTTATCTTAAAATGTCGATACCTTCCAACGGTCGGGGTGTTACAATCCTCCCAACCTTAAAAGAGATTTCGTCCTCGAAATCTGGTTCCCATACACTCCAAGGTTACTGAACTCAACACTTATCTTGTTCCCTCAGTATCCAACTGAAATTCGAGTTTCATTCTTGTGTCGGTTAACTTTGGCCATAGATTTCTCTCGAACATCGATGCCAAGAGACTTTAACTTCCCACACTACACCCAAACTTAGAGGAGAAACATCCGAACAAACGTTTAACTTGCTAGAGTAGCTTCAATCCATAAGACTTCGGTTGCCTCCCAACCTTAGGTGATCCATACATCCCTAACGGTAGATTCCGACTTTCAGTCAGTCCATGTCTCCACGCTCTAAAACTTTTTCTCCAATCAATCCATGGTTTGATCACTACCGAAATCAACAAATTCTCCCAAATCCAACGGTTTCTGCTGTTGAACTGTCACTTCACTGTAACGAGTACTGTCTGAGAGTGATTCAAGCAACAATGAATAATCAAATTAAGAACTAGATTAGAAGAGAGAAATTGTAACAACCCAAAATCCAAGTAAGTTTTAGAGTTTGGTGGTCAAAGTGTTATAAATGAAAGTTAACTTGAGGGACTAGATTGTAAATTTGTGAAGGGTATATATAGGCCCCAATCCCTAGGGCAGCCATCATTTGGCTGAAATCAGTGTTTTTGTGGGAGGCTCTTAGTGTTGGCGGCTAAGGAAGAAGGAAAGAGAGAAAGGAAGAAGGTTGAGAAGGAATCAAGAGAGAAAGGAAGAATCAAACTAGCTTCTGTAAGGTAATGTATCCCAATTTGTTCATCTGATTCGATTAATGCTCCTCCTTCCTATTGTTATGAATCCTTAAGACTGAGGTGGTTGATTACTTGAGTTTTCACCATTTTCCCTTAAAATGAAGTTTCATGGGTTTTGACATTTTGAATCAAGTTTAGGAGGTTAAAGTGGGATTAATTGGGTGTTTGGGGTTGGTGGACGAACCCTTATGGTTACCTAATCAAGCAAATGGCTAAAATCGGGTTAGAAAGCACTTTTTAGAAATTCATTTTCGAACAGCAGTCGTATCCGGACACCTTCAATTCTTGATGATATGGTGATTTCCGGATACGGATGCTAGTGTCAGGGTAGAGCTCCATGGTGGTATCCGGACTAGTGTGGTATCCGGACTAGTATGGTATCCGGACTAGTATGGTATCCGGACAAGTGTGTCATCCGGACAAGTGTGGTATCCGGACAAGTCAGTACCCGGAAACTATGTGCTGGTCAGTAGGTTGAGCCGTTTTATCTAATGAGGATCTATTGCCCTTAGGTGTTCGATTGGTTTAGCTGGGAAGAGTTAAGAAGTGCGTTCTACGATAATCAAAGGTGAGTTCTCTCACTTCTTTTATGACGTACTGTTTTACTGAATATGGTTCCTTTATCGAGCATGAACTGATTTATAAGACTATGCATGCTTCCATGATTTACATGTTTACCCATAACACGAAAGATGTTTTATGTTTTCAAGAATATGTTTTCAATGTATGTGTATGCTATGTGGAGTCGGTTGCACGGTGGGGACGGGGTACCTTGGGGTCTCGGATCCCTTGGGCATATGGAGGTTAGCTTGTAGGTTGGAATTTGTTTTCTCCTACATGAAGGAACGGGGAGTCCATTTGGATTCCGGCGTAGACGAGAGGGTGTCTATTAGGCCCCGATCGGATTAGCTTATGCAGCTCCCTGAACCCCGTGTTTAACCTTGGATGATGATGTGAAAGTATTTTCTTTATGAAATGATCTTTTACTGTGATGCATGCTTATGGAGGGAATTCACTAGACCTTTTGGTCTAACCCTCGCTTTTCAAAAACTAAACCATTTTCAGGTAAGCGCGCTATTGGTTCTTCCAGTAAGAACTAGGAGTGACTGCAAGGAGGATTTGGAGACTAGAGCGACTCCAGAGTTTTGGATTCTAATGACTATAGATGTAGCTCTCGGCTGTGGATTTTAGACTTCCGCTGTCAAATTTTGTTTAGTATAGAAGAATTAACATTTATGGACAAGTTTAAATTTTGTAATGTGAATGCTTATTTCTTGTTGAATGCATATTACGTTTTTGGGGACGTTACAAATGGTATCAGAGCCTTAGTTTAAGGGATTTAGGTGACCAATAGGGCCTAAACTTAAACTGTAGGATGAGGGACACAGCCGAGACATAGGATTGCCTCTAGGAACGATCACTATAAATGCGCTAGGAAATAAGGTGCCAAGGACAAACGTGTAAGGTAAGTTTGGAGTTACACCTGGCCAGTGTGATTATGAACTTACAGGTACATGTGCATGCTTAAACTTACCTTATATAGCAAGATTATTGTGTCATGTCTAGCAAAGGTTGATTATTGTCTTCTTTCAGCGCTAGTGAAATGGCCGGAAGAACTTTGAGAAGTAGGTCGGCACCTGCTGTGCCAAGGAATCAAGATGATGAGGTGCTGGAGAATGGACCGGTGGAACCAGCGAGGGCAACTGTTACCCGTGGAAGGGGAAGAGGTAGGGGTCGTGGAAGAGGTCGGGGAAAGACACCCCGTCGGGCTGCCACCCAAGTGGCCGGGGATGGAGGAAACCCGAACCTGAGAGCAACTCGTGCAACTAGGAGGGCGAGGAGTGTGGAAGCCCCTGTTCATCAAGAAGACTCTCTTCAGGAGAGTTCCGCTTCTGCCAGGAGGGTAACTCAGCCAAGGGGACGGGGTCGAGGCCGCGGATCTACGTTCGTCACTCGAGAGAACCTAGCTGCTGAATTGGGTAAGATTCAAGAGACCTTGCAGGCCCTCCTCACCAAGCAGAACGAGTCAGCTTCGGGAAGCAAAGAAGCAAGTGAGAACCGAGAAAGCGTGGAGCTGTCTAGTCCACTAGTGACCGGTACTGGGAGTCACTTGAATTCAAACCCCCAAGCGGTGAATGAGTTAGCAGCTAAGGGATGCAATTTCAAGGCCTTTGCCTCATGCAAGCCCCCTACTTTTAAGGGCGAGTATGACCCTATCTTAGCAATGAAATGGGTGAAGGAAATGGAACTAGTCTTCGATACTTGCAAGTGTGCTGATGGGGATAGGGTAATGTTTGCTCTGTCCATGTTGAAGTCTGATGCAGTCTACTGGTGGGAGGCCGAGACTGGGGGAAGGGGTTCGATAGCGGCTAAGGGAATGTTGTGGGAAGCGTTTGTAGACAGGTTCAAAGCTCAGTTCTGCCTGCTCGCGGCAGTGAAAAGATTGGAAGAAGAGTTCTTGGGGTTGGACCAGGGAAGTATGACAGTGCGGGAGTATACCACAAAGTTTATTGAGAAGTCTCGCTTTGCAGATTTGTACGTGCCAACGGAGGAACGCCGAGTGGAGCGTTTCATTCATGGACTGAAGGGCAGTATCCGAGAACTAGTTCCGACAAGGAACCCCACTACCTTTCAGGCGGCCATTAATGCGGCCGAGATGATTGAAAAGGAGAAGGTTCGTCAGATGACTGAGAAGGGTGGTGAAAAGCGCAAATGGGATGGACCGGGTAAGGACTTCAGGAAAGGGAAAGTGTTTCGATCGGACAACCGTGTTAGTAAGGACACCGTTGGAAAACCATGTGCGAAGTGTAACAGGGTGCATCGGGGAGAGTGCATGGCAGGTTCAAACTCATGCTACCGGTGTGGTTTGCCCGGTCACATGTCAAAGGATTGTCGCAGTGGGGGAAAATCTTGTTACGAATGTGGGGCTACTGGTCACATGCGTAGTGATTGCCCACACTTGAAGAAAGGGGGATCAGTTCCATTTGGTGAACGTCAGGGTGGGAAAGGAAATGACAAGGGAGCAGATCCAGCGCGTCCGAAAGGACGTGCATTCCGCATGACTGCGGAAGAGGCGGAGGAAGTTTCAGATGTGGTGACAGGTACGTTTCTAGTGAACTCTCTCTGTGCCAAGGTGTTATTTGATTCAGGAGCAAATCGCTCCTTTGTATCGCATGCTTTTATGAAACGTTTGGGGGTGAGGCCTAGACGTTTGGAGAGAGCACTAGAGGTGGAAACCACGAATGATAGTTGGGTATATGTTAAGGAAGTAGTAGAAGACTGTGTCATAGATATAGAAGGGAGGTTGGTGCCTTCGAGGTTATATCCTATGGCAATGGGAGAGTTTGACGTAGTGTTGGGAATGGATTGGCTAGCCGCGAACGATGCGAATATCGTTTGCAACAAAAAGCTGATCAGGATCCGGTCACCTGATGGGAATACCATAGTAATCTATGGAAACCGTCGTGATAGGAAAACCAGCCTCATCTCCATGATTAGGGCAACTAAGTGTTTGAGAAAGGGGTGTCAAGGGTTTTTAGCATACGTGTTGGACGCCAAGAAAGAGAAGCGTGTGGTGAGCGATGTGCGTGTGGTAAACGAATACCCGGAGGTATTTCCGGATGACTTGACAAGTCTACCCCCGGACCGCCAGATCGAATTCGGAATTGATCTGATACCGGGATCTGCACCGATTGCCTGCGCACCATATAGATTGGCGTCGTCCGAAATGAAGGAAATGATGACGCAATTGCAGGAGTTACTAGACAAGGGGTTCGTTAGACCGAGTACATCTCTGTGGGGAGCACCCGTGCTCTTCGTAAAGAAGAAGGATGGTACTATGCGAATGTGCATAGACTACCGAGAACTCAACAAGGTCACGATTAAGAACAAATATCCAATTCCAAGAATCGACGACCTGTTTGATCAGTTACAGGGAGCCAGTTACTTCTCCAAGATTGATCTAAGGTCAGGATATCATCAACTCAAGGTGAGGGAAGAGGATGTGCCGAAGACCGCGTTTCGGACCAGATATGGACACTACGAATTCCTAGTGATGCCGTTTGGGCTAACCAACGCCCCGGCAGCATTTATGGACTTAATGAATAGGGTATGGAAACCTTATTTGGATCAGTTCGTGATAGTGTTCATAGATGACATTCTGATATTTTCAAGATCGGAAGGGGAGTACGAAAGCCACCTTCGTACAATTCTCGAGCTATTGAAGCAAGAGAAGTTGTATGCGAAGTTTTCCAAGTGCGAGTTCTGGCTGAGGGAAGTGCAGTTCCTCGGGCACGTGGTGTCTGAGGCGGGGATTATGGTGGACCCGGCGAAGATTGAAGCCATTCGAGACTGGGAGCAACCTAGGAACCCATCCGAAGTTCGAAGTTTCCTCGGGCTGGCGGAGTACTACCGGAAGTTCATCAAGGACTTTTCGCGTATTGCCACGCCACTGACCTCTTTAACAAAGAAGAATGTCAAGTTCATCT
Source organism: Saussurea involucrata (assembly GCA_033807775.1). Lineage (NCBI taxonomy): Eukaryota > Viridiplantae > Streptophyta > Magnoliopsida > Asterales > Asteraceae > Saussurea > Saussurea involucrata. The sequence goes on from CM066327.1 coordinate 80,040,447, forward strand.
GGTTAGAGAAACAAGAAGAAGCATTTCAGAATTTGAAGGACATGCTGAGTAGCGCTCCGGTTTTGTCGCTACCGGACGGTTCGAGCGATTTTGTGGTTTTCAGTGACGCATCGAAGCTCGGCTTGGGTTGCGTACTGTTGCAACGGGGTAAGGTGATCGCTTATGCCTCCCGGCAGTTAAAGGATCACGAGACTCGTTATCCTACGCATGATTTAGAATTGGCGGCGGTGGTTTTTGCCCTGAAGATTTGGCGACATTACCTGTATGGGACGAAGTGCCAGATCTACACGGACCACAAGAGTTTATGTCATCTCTTTGATAAAAAAGAGTTGAATATGCGCCAAAGAAGATGGATTGGATTGTTGACCGACTACGACTGTAAGATCGAATACCATCCGGGGAAGGCAAACGTGGTGGCGGACGCTTTGAGCCGTAAGGAACGAGGTGAAACCCCCAGGATTGTGGCCATGAGGGCTGAGGTCACATTCAATCTGTTAGCCGAAATAAAGAAATGTCAGGTTGAAGCGCTCGAAACCGAAAATCTTAAGAAGGAGAGAATGGTAGGGCAAGCGTCCATGTTAGTGGAAGATAGTCGAGGGATGAAATGTTTGAATGGGAGAATCTGGGTTCCGAAATTCGGAGAGCTCCGAAAGCTGATTCTTGTAGAAGCTCACAAATCAAAGTACTCGATCCACCCCGGAACTAACAAGATGTACGGAGACCTACGACGAGACTACTGGTGGCCCGGATTGAAGAAAGACGTGGCCCATCTTGTAGAGACCTGTATGACGTGTTCGCGTGTAAAGATCGAACATCAAAGACCGTACGGAAAGCTCCAGTCGTTAGAGATACTGATGTGGAAGTGGGACCAGATCACGATGGACTTCGTGACCCATTTGCCTAGAACTCCAAAGGGTTATGACGCCATTTGGGTGATCGTAGATCGACTAACGAAGTCGGCACACTTTTTACCTATACGAGAGTCTTACTCTTTGGAGCAGTTAGCAAAGTTGTACATCGACGAGATCGTAACCCGCCACGGGGTACCCTCGTCAATTGTATCAGACCGCGATAGCAGATTTACCTCAGCGTTCTGGAGGAGCTTTCAAAGAGAAATGGGTTCGCAGATCAAGTTGAGTACCGCTTATCATCCTCAGACCGACGGTCAGAGCGAGCGAACGATCCAAACGTTAGAGGACATGCTAAGAGCGTGTGCTTTGGATTTCCAAGGCTCATGGGAAAAGCACCTACCGCTAATCGAGTTTGCTTATAACAATATCTATCACTCGAGCATCAAGGCAGCGCCGTTTGAGGCACTGTACGGTAGAAAGTGTCGGACACCGTTGTGTTGGAACGAAGTCGGAGAGAGACAGTTAGCAGGGCCGGAAATTGTACAGCTGACTTCGGATAAGATAGTCCAAGTGCGTGAAAGACTGAAGGTCGCCCGCGACCGACAGAAAAGCTATGCAGATAAGAGGCGGAAAGACATTGAATTCCAAGTCGGGGATCATGTTCTTCTAAAGGTGTCTCCGTGGAAGGGTGTGGTACGATTTGGAAAGCGTGGGAAGTTAAGCCCGCGTTACATCAGACCGTTTGAGATTACTGAACGAATTGGAGAAGTGGCGTATAGGTTGGACCTACCGGAGGAATTGAGCAGTATTCATAATGCGTTTCATGTGTCTAATCTAAGGAAATGTCTAGCCGACATGACCAAAGCAGTGCCGTTGAATGACATTAAGGTGGACGAAAAGTTGAACTTTGTAGAGGAGCCCGAAGCAATCACGGATGTTAAGGTAAGGAAGTCACGGAGCAGAGAAACTAGGCTGGTTAAGGTACAATGGCGACACCATAAGGGTCCGGAGGCGACCTGGGAGTTAGGGTCAGAGATGAAAGCTAGATACCTGCATCTTTTCCAATGAGGAATTCCGGGGACGGAATTCTTTTAAGGGGGGGAATGATGTAACAACCCAAAATCCAAGTAAGTTTTAGAGTTTGGTGGTCAAAGTGTTATAAATGAAAGTTAACTTGAGGGACTAGATTGTAAATTTGTGAAGGGTATATATAGGCCCCAATCCCTAGGGCAGCCATCATTTGGCTGAAATCAGTGTTTTTGTGGGAGGCTCTTAGTGTTGGCGGCTAAGGAAGAAGGAAAGAGAGAAAGGAAGAAGGTTGAGAAGGAATCAAGAGAGAAAGGAAGAATCAAACTAGCTTCTGCAAGGTAATGTATCCCAATTTGTTCATCTGATTAGATTAATGCTCCTCCTTCCTATTGTTATGAATCCTTAAGACTGAGGTGGTTGATTACTTGAGTTTTCACCATTTTCCCTTAAAATGAAGTTTCATGGGTTTTGTCATTTTGAATCAAGTTTAGGAGGTTAAAGTGGGATTAATTGGGTGTTTGGGGTTGGTGGACGAACCCTTATGGTTACCTAATCAAGCAAATGGCTAAAATCGGGTTAGAAATCACTTTTTAGAAATTCATTTTCGAACAACAGTCGTATCCGGACACCTTCAATTCTTGATGATATGGTGATTTCCGGATACGGATGCTAGTGTCCGGGTAGAGCTCCATGGTGGTATCCGGACTAGTGTGGTATCCGGACTAGTATGGTATCCGGACTAGTATGGTATCCGGACTAGTATGGTATCCGGACTAGTATGGTATCCGGACAAGTGTGTCATCCGGACAAGTATGGTATCCGGACAAGTCAGTACCCGGAAACTATGTGCTGGTCAGTAGGTTGAGCCGTTTTATCTAATGAGGATCTATTGCCCTTAGGTGTTCGATTGGTTTAGCTGGGAAGAGTTAAGAAGTGCGTTCTACGATAATCAAAGGTGAGTTCTCTCACTTCTTTTATGACGTACTGTTTTACTGAATATGGTTCCTTTATCGAGCATGAACTGATTTATAAGACTATGCATGCTTCCATGATTTACATGTTTACCCATAACACGAAAGATGTTTTATGTTTTCAAGAATATGTTTTCAATGTATGTGTATGCTATGTGGAGTCGGTTGCACGGTGGGGACGGGGTACCTTGGGGTCTCGGATCCCTTGGGCATATGGAGGTTAGCTTGTAGGTTGGAATTTGTTTTCTCCTACATGAAGGAACGGGGAGTCCATTTGGATTCCGGCGTAGACGAGAGGGTGTCTGTTAGGCCCCGATCGGATTAGCTTATGCAGCTCCATGAACCCCGTGTTTAACCTTGGATGATGATGTGAAAGTATTTTCTTTATGAAATGATCTTTTACTGTGATGCATGCTTATGGAGGGAATTCACTAGACCTTTTGGTCTAACCCTCGTTTTTACCATTTTCAGGTAAGCGCGCTATTGGTTCTTCCAGTAAGAACTAGGAGTGACTGCAAGGAGGATTTGGAGACTAGAGCGACTCCAGAGTTTTGGATTCTAATGACTATAGATGTAGCTCTCGGCTGTGGATTTTAGACTTCCGCTGTCAAATTTTGTTTAGTATAGAAGAATTAACATTTATGGACAAGTTTAAATTTTGTAATGTGAATGCTTATTTCTTGTTGAATGCATATTACGTTTTTGGGGACGTTACAGAAATGTAGAAGATAAGAAATAGATTGAGAGAGATTCAAAGATATGAGTGAAGAACCCTAATTCTCTCTCTTGGAGGCCACTCTCTATTTTCACACACACACACACACACACACACACACACACACACACACTTGGTAGCTATTCTCAAATGACCTCACCTCACAAAACCCTAACAATTGGGTATTTATAACTTTGACCAACACTAGCTAAATACATTGACTTTGACTAATATTGACTAATTACAGTAACCTAAATCTTGAATACATTTGTGTACTAACAATCTCCCCCTATGGATTCAAGATTTAAAAAATTTTGACGATAGTCTTCAGCTCTTTAATCTTCAGATAGGCTTTATCTTCAAGAATCCACTTTGGCGGCTTTAATCTTCATTTAGGCTCTTTAAAGTCAAATAGTCAACAAGTCTTGAAACACGAACTTCAAATATGTGTAAGGTTGATCAAGGTCTTCAAATAAAATCTTTTTATCTTCGAATCACTGATCTTTGCAGCTTTGAGCTTTGACAAATTTCTTCAGTCTTTGAGCATGAACATGCTTTGGGGTTTCAATGGGCTTTGAGCTTTGAGACATTCTTGAATAATCTTTAAGCACGAATTGTCTTTGTATCTTCACACATTGGAACAATAATAATCTCTGAACATTGAAGCATCTTGAGTTGAACTTCTTCTACTTTGACAAATATCTCTTTGACTCTTGGAAATTGAAATATTCGAGATATCTCTCTCTTTTCTTTTATTTAATAATTCTCCCCCTTTTTGATGATTGTGAGCATCATGATCATCAAAATTCTTCAATTTCAGCAGTCTTTGAATACCAAAAACAATCTCCTCCTCTTGATCTGTTTAACCGTCAATTCCAAAAATGTTTATCTGAATCATTTCAAATTTAGATAATAATACAGTTGTAACCCTAAATCAACAAACGAGACAGTTAAAATGCCTGTAAGTTGCACAAAGCCACTTAGTACAACAAATGTACTTTGGAAAGGAGCTTTTTGATGTTCACTCCTCCAGGGCTTCCATTCAATCATCGAAAAACACAAAGGAATTTCTATGAACGTTATGACAAGAAAACATATTCCTTGTGTGTACGTGCAAGTGTAGAAATGATTGAAACAACTTATGCTTGAACAATAAGCTCAAAATGTGTAAATTGTTGAGACAGGAACAAGTTTTCCACGAACTCAATGTGCATGATTGAAGTGCGAAGGTGGGGCAAACTTCCTTCTTTTTCAATATCCAAACCTTCCGAGTGAAGATTAGATAGATTATATGCTGCTTCCCCAAGAAAATTGAAACATTTCTTTGTTGAGAAAGAAATGAGTAGCTGTTGGGGTTTAATGCAAGAGTTGGCATGGGCTAATTGCCTGTTTCAATGACGGTCACCAAAGAATGTGAACCAATCAGTAATGTGGCTGCCCGACTCATAAATTGGTTGGTGCAGAGTTCTCGTATTTTTTTTAACTCTGTTCACACACCCTCTTTCTGTTTTTAATCTGCTCACTTCTAACCAAACTCTCTTTTACATTTTACCGCTCAGCACAATGAGGTTGTTCAACCGGATGAACTTCCTCCCCCACTCTTTGATTTCGACCCTTCACCCCTCAATCACTCAACGATAACTTCTTGGGTAGGAAACACTGGTTAACGTAGATCCATAGAAGTTCTTTTAAGCTCTCACACTGATTCCCATGAAATTTTGTCCTAAAAGATGTGTTGTTCAACAGTTTACCTTAAACAATTATAAATCTCAGCTTTTTGGATAACATTGTCATCAAAATGTATGCTCCTCAATTATATCATGAAATATTTGAGCATTTTAACGTTGAAGATTTCTCAAAACAAGGATATTGAATGAATGAAATGAATTCGAAAGACTTGTTTGAGAATCTGACAATGTATCAATCAGATCAAATATGAAAGATATTCATTAACGGTTAGGGTATCAAAGAATTGGATGTTGTTTATATGAACAAATATAAACAATCTATGAATGAAACGCTTAAGCTCTGACGCTGAAATGAATATGATGCTCAACAAAAGTGGAATACAAACGGGAGTATTACCATCGAAAATTGTTTCATTTTGAGACATGGTAATAACAAAGTCAAAATGAAGCTGAACCGGTGTGTATGTATATTTGAAAGTATATAGATAAGATAATACGCAAGTATTAATCTTCGGAAACACACGGTCAGAAATAATGGTATAACTACCCGAGATATACATGAAAAACATTTAAAATCACACTTCTAGAATTATAAAATCTGATTGAATTAGAGAAGTGGTTTGAACATTTAAGAACAGGTTTTTCATGCTTGAAAGTCGTTCTTCTTTAAAACAATCTCAGATTGAGTTCAGAAGATACTTACAGTCATCAGTATTATCTCCCCCTCAAATTATGATCGACTGATTTAAGAATAAGATAAGCTCCCCCTCAAAATCTGCAAAAGATCTTAACAAAACAAGATCAGTAAATGAAACAGTCAAAGGCTATATTATTTTTTAAAATTAAGAACGAGTCCTGATCTAATATGATCAGAAGTCAAAATCTCATTGAAGTACGGGTTCTGAACTGAATTATTCAGAAACCATAATCTCTTTGAAGTACGGGTTCTGAACTGAATTATTTAGAATCCATAAACATCATTGAAGTGCGGATTCTGAACTGAATTATTCAGAAACCATTAATCTCATTGAAGTGCGGGTTCTGAACTGAATTATTCAGAAACCATTAATCTCATTGAAGTGAGGATTCTAAAGTGAAGTGTTTAGAAGCCATAAACATCATTAAAGTCCGGGTTCTAAACTGATGTGTTTAGAAACCATAAACTTGTAGAAAGATATATCAATAAGCCCAAAATATATCAAGAATAAAGAAATTCTCCCCCTAAAATTATGAATATATCACAGCATAGGTACTCTTCTTCAAATCTGCACAATTCTCTTCTGTTTCCCAGTCATGTGTTTGGTATAGTTCTGACAATCAGCACCACACATGATAAACCTGCAAAACAGATTAAGTTGATTTTGGTACCCAACGGAACTTGGGTCCTGGCTTGTTATGTGCAATTCGATTTGAAGAAATATCGTAAGTACCATACCAGTACTGAACATTTTATTTCTAAACAAAATCATGAGTTCCACAATAAGAACAACATATTTGCTTTTGTGCTAACCTAATCAAATGATTTGCAGAATAGATAGGGTTAGGTTTAACAAAAGACTTACCTTTTGGAGCGTTGTTCTTCTTGTTCACCTTAGGTGGAGGAACAGATGACTTTGGGGCATCTTTTTCAGGAGTTGAACCTTTCACTTTCCAAACCATCTTTACAGGCTTAAAGATTGGAGTATCTGAACTTGTAGCAGCATGGTTATAGAAAAGATTAGAAGGGTGCATCTGATCATTTGAAGGAGTGCTTGATTTGACGGACTTTGCCGAAGAAAGATGTTCATGAACTGAACCAGAAACAGTCTTAAATGAACATTCAGAAGCAGTTGAATCATCATGTGGCGATTGAACAATAGTATCGGCACTAAATTGTTCAGATAATTCAACTTTGAAGTTAATTGCTTCCAGTTCCTGAACTTTGTCGGACATAACATTCCTTTCTCGAGAAATCAAATCAAACTTCTTCTGTAGATCAGATTTGATCTTCTGCTCTTTCATAGCTTCCGTTGCTAAAGTAGACAACTTCCTTGTTAACTTTGAGATTTCAGCCTTAAAGATGTTTCTTTCTTCATCAAAACTTTTCTCAGATATGTCTTTAAAAATTTTCATATTCTTCTTTTGAAAGCTTTGCTTTTCTTGTTCAAAAACATTCTGCTTTTTAACGAACTCTTTTCTCTCTTTCTCCAAAGCTTTTTCCATTTCCGAAAATTTCATGGAAAGCTCACTATTCTTTGCTTCAAAAGATTTGCGTTCAGTTTCTAAAATAACTTTCTCTTTCTCAAACTGTTCATGCTCAAGAATAAAAACTTTCTCAAAATCAAAAATTTGTTTTGAAAGTTTGATGCATTTTAGCTTAATACTTTTCTTTTCTTCAAAACGTTTTGTTGAAAAATTAGAAAATTTCTTTTCAAACTTTCCTCTTTCACTTGCAATAATTGTTCTTTCTTTTTGAATATCATCTCTTTCTTTCGTCGTCACTTGATCAAGATCAGATATCTTGTTTGTCAGCTCGGCATTCTTTTCCTCTAAAGAAAGCATCAGACTTGCTTTAGATTCACAATCACACATCTTCACATCAGCTTGTGATTTCAGATCAGAAAGTTGTTGTTGGAGATCTTGATTATTTTTCTGCCAGGTATGGAGCTGTTTTCTCAGCAAACTTTCTGACTCTTCTCTTTCCCTTTTAGCCTTATCAAGATCATACTTAAACCACTTTTTCATATCATCAACCTCTTTTGATTTGAGATCAAATCCTTCAGCCTTCTTATACAAAGCAGTAATTTTGTCGTTTGTATAAACAGGTAATTTCGTAAGAAAAAATAGATTTTCCTCATAACTAAAATAAGTCATTGTTACCTGAAGTAATGAACAATATCAGATCGTTAACAGATACTTCGTGAGAAGTAGAATTTGTACGCTTATCCGATCAAAGAAAAATCGATTAAAGTCAGAAAAACATTTCAAAAATAAAATTTGAAAAACAAATTGTAAATTTGTCTCCAAAAATTAATGCGAAAAACTAGACTTTAAATCGTCAAACCTGCAAAACACAAGAAAAATATATCAGTTACGCTTAATAGCAGGCAAAAACTAATAAAAACGACGAAAAACAAAAAAAATAATGAAGAATAAGGACTAAAACTGACAACTTACGAAACTAAAAAGAAAAACAAGGACTAAAAACGTAAAATACTAAAACTTAACAAAGACAAGGACTAAAACTGTAATAAAAGGAAACTTAAACTATAGGGACTAAAGGACAAAAACTAAAACCTAAAGTATGAGGACTAAAAGTGACAGAAACTCAAACCTGAACTCCAGGGACTAAAAAAGACACAAACTGAAACTAGAAGTCTAGGGACCAAAACTGACAGACTCTTAAACTATCTAACAGACTTAACTGAGAAATCTAACGAAGGACTAAAAATGTAAGAAATTTAACGGAAAATCTAACGGAAAAGTTAGCAAAAAACCAACTAACCTAACTAACGAAGACTTAACAGAAAAGGACTAAAAACGTAACAAAAACTAACAAAATAAACGGAAAAACAAACGAATCCTAACGGTACTAACGGAAAAAGGACCTAATATGTAATGAAACTAACGGAGTACTAACTGATACCGTTAGTACTGTTCATCACCACCTCAACCACGATCTGGATTAGGAATGGCAACGGGCCGGGTTCGGGCCGGTTACAGGTATCCCCGTCCCCGAAACCGATAAGCAAAACCATCCCCGAAACCGTCCCGATCTCCGCGGGGGATCTTATCGGGGAACCCCATCGGGTCCCCGCAGTTTCCCTGATCCCCGTTGGGGAACCCGTTAAGGGTAAAAATACTCTTTCCCCGTTGGTTATACCTGAACCCGAAACCGACCCGAATTTTTTAAATGTTAATTTCAACAACTAAAAGTAAATTACAATTTTTCTAAACATGCAAGTATAAATGTCCCAAACAATGTCTTAAATTACAATATAAAAGTAAATTGAAGTTCAAATATCGTTCAACTAACATCACGATTTCACGATTAGACTAATAAACTAGATTTTTTATCATGAGACTTATTTGGGGTGTTGAGGTAAAATGCATAAAAATCTTTAAATTTTAATGTTAGTATTTTTTTCAATGATATTATATATACATAAATTCACATATATATAGATATATTAATATAGATGCACATATCGGGTCGGGCCGGGACGGTGATCACCTTCCCCGCCCCCGTCCCCGATTAAATCCCCGAATAAGTCCCCGATCCCCGTCCTATCCCCAATAAGGAGTCCCCGAACCCGGCCTGAAAACTTCGGTTTTCGGTTTCACCATCGGTTTCGGTTTTTTTTGCCATCCCTAATCTGGATGATTTCAAAATTGGTTTCTTTCGATTTCTTTACATTGTTAGATCACCAAGCAACCGATTGATGCAACAAAATCAGTAACATGCAACCAAAACCGTTTCTTCGGCGAGAAAATGCGATTTTTCCAACGATATAAGATTTCTCCGGCGAAAATCGATTTTCCGGCAAGTTCGAGTTGCGACAAAAATAGAGTTTGTCGCAACTGCAGGTTGCGATAAGACTGGTATCTTGCGATATAACGAAGTTGCGACAAAACGTTGCGATAAGTATGAATTTTCCGGTGGAAAAACCGTTTTTTCGGCGAAACGAACCCAGATTCCGTCGACAACTTTCAGCAACCTAAACTCGTCAATTTCTTGTCGTTTTTCAATGGAGGAACTTGCTAATTGTTCGACAAGACAACACAAACTGATTTGTGATGATTATTAGCATCAAAGCATGGTTAATCACAAATATTGATCATCATCTTCATATAGAACTCCGAAGGGGATCTGCCGACTTCAAAGAAACACAACTTTACTGAATTGATGGTGTTTTTAAGATCTGAACGATGTAAACTGTTAGAAATCGCAAATAAAATTGATCTGTGATATCAAAATAGAATTAAACAACACACAGAATCAAAATCAAAAAATATTTCCACATGATACTTCGATGAACATACTGTCAAATTCCAGAATTAAAACCTTGATGATTTGTTCATATTTTTCGAATATAAATGATTGCAACCTGTTAGAAACCAAATATCAAATAGATTTGTGAGTTTGAATCAATCCAAAACACAAACAAATCTCAAATCCTTGAAGATTTTTCAATAAAATCTCAAAAACTCAAATACTTTCAATTTCTTCAAAAATTGATAAAAATCATAGAATGATGCACAAATTCCGATCTGCTTGGCTCTGATACCAATTGAGAATAATCAGATAACAATGATTAACACTAAGATTCAATATATTGAGAGAGATTCAAAGATATGAGTGAAGAACCCTAATTCTCTCTCTTGGAGGCCACTGTTGGTTCCTGTTTTGTTTAAACAATGATGATTATCCTTTCAGTTAGTTCAGATTGTAGATATGGTGCGGAAGCGTATTTAAGAACTGAAAGATAATGTAATGGTAGAAGAACACACAATATCAAATAACAGTATGTAAAGAACAGATGAATATCTCAAAGATTACTGTGTTTGATATTATCAAGAACACCAAGAACATAACAAGAAAGAGCTGCTGGTGTGTGTGTTTGTGCGTAGCTTAATGTGTAATTCTTGTTCTTGTTAATGTTTTTAGGAAGAACTCAACATGAGTCTTCTATTTATACTACTACAAAGGGGACATACTTTAGACAATAAGGACAGATCTATAGTAGACAAGATCGTATGAACAGTAGCAGGTACGATGTTCATTTAATGCGCATGTTCCAATTTTGACAGAGCCCTATCAGAGTTTGACACGTGTAGTTGATGTCAGGGCACGCCTAGAACAAGTGGATGAACGGATCTTGAAACAGTAGAAAGATATTTGTTAATCTTCTAAGTCTTCAGTATAAACCGCAGAGGCTCTGTCAAAGGTGACAGAGGTTCTGCGGCTCGGTCCTCTGTGAGGAGTCTTCTGCTGATTCTTGCCTTCGGTATTCTTGGGTTCTTCTGCAGAGCCTCTGTGGGTTACTTCTATACTTAGGCTATTTTCACTACTTTCACAAACAGAAAGATTGGAGCTAACAGCCACTCTCTATTTTCACACACACACACACACACACACACTTGGTAGCTATTCTCAAATGACCTCACCTCACAAAACCCTAACAATTGGGTATTTATACCTTTGACCAACACTAGCTAAATACATTGACTTTGACTAATATTGACTAATTACAGTAACCTAAATCTTGAATACATTTGTGTACTAACACTGTCAGACTCCAAAACAGACGGCCGTCCCTGACCCACCGATTATACGACTCCAAGAATACGTCCAATTACCAATAAATCAATCGATAGATTCTTTTACTATTCGAGGAAGGTCATCCCACTAAATCTACTTGCCACAATTGAACTTATTAAAACCATTACAACCGATATCAGTATCCTTTAAAATTTGGGCTACAACCGTCCAAATACACTGACGATTATTGACCTCGAAACCCAAAAGTTGACACCTAGTCATACCACCAAACTTTAAACCACAGCCAAACTCCACACACGAGTTTCATTCGTCGAGCATCCCCACACAACCGAGGTTATCCACATGGTGTCTGAAGGGTCCTACACGTCCTTTATGCAAAAACTGACAATCCCAAAACAAGGTTGTTGAAGAGAACGGTTACCATAAGCATTAATAAAAGATACCGTGAGTCTAACCCTCCAGTTACAAAGGTACACCGACCCTGCAAACGATACTACTTGGTCTACGGTACCATCACGGGTCGGAATACCCAACCTTCCACTGTCGAAGTTCTATACGCATTTACTCTTAACTGGGGTTACTTAACCATTCCAAGGTTCTAATGAGTTCAAGGTTTTCAAGTGAGACACTCAATAAATATGCCAATCGAAAACTTTCATAGAAATTTTCAATATGACGGTTTTCATATCAATTTAATCATACACATAAAATCTACTACTAGCTACTCGGTAGTTGTGCAAAATGGACCCACTCGTCCCATATATGAAAATCATCTTGAAACTATTTCATCACAATTCAAGTTACTAACGAAACGCAAAAACATGCTCAACAACTTTTTAAAATGGACCGCTATGGTCATATCATGGATTTATTTATGCCATGCACATAAAGCAGTTTCTTACTTTAAACTAGTGTGCAACAAAAAGTTCGTACGAAATTTTGAAAAGAAATTTTAAAATGACATCAAACTTCAAAGTTTTCCTCTTTAGCCCAAAAGGGACATGCATTAAAATTCGCCAACAAAAGTTGCATGTGTCAATGTATTTCATAAAATGGCTTAATGATATATGTATATATATATATACACCTTGGTTAAAATGTGGAATGATTGGTGCCGGTTTCAAGTTTAGAGCAAAATAACAACATGCTTTCATCATTTGAGAATATCGGTTAAAATATCGTGAAAGAATCTCAAATCATAATACGCATGCAAATTTGTAACACTCCCCTAGTTGTCTTTCTGAAATAATAAAACATGTAACAGGTGGTCCATACAAAATTTTCAAAGTAGAAAATTTCATCAAATCAAATTTCAAAATTTTCTCATTTAGTCATATAATGACATAGGAGTAAAACCTTTTTGACAAGACTCACACATATTAATGTATTTTCTCAAAACATAGGAAAATAGTAAGTGCTTGCAATTGGTTGACACCTAAAAGGATTTAAATCGACTCCAAATCTCGAATCATGCAAAAATGCGCATTAAAGTTCCAAAAACATATATACTCCACACAACTCTACGTAAAGAAAACTAATTTTCCAGAACCCTCATCACGGTGCATTTATACCAAAAGATTTACACTCGTAATACAAGTCGTTAAAATATCAATGTATAAAATTTACTCATCAAAATACTGAAAATACATCCTTTCTCCAAAACCAAAAAGGTTTACGATTTCCAAAATGTTCATCAAGTCCGAAATTGATCAAAATCCAACGACTCACACATTTGTATTTTCAAAATGTACCCCATTGTAGACCGTGCATAATCCCCACACTTCTAAAACATATTTTGACCAAATGACCTCCATTTATGCAATAGATTAATAAAACACCTTCAATCACGATTCATTTATCAAAGTATCAAGAATTAGTGGCTACCAAGTTATGCATACCCCTAGATCAATATGATGCATTTGCGTGAAATGATAACAAAAGAATCAATTAATCGAAAGCGCATGGAGCAAATCATTAAGAATAACTATCAGGATGTTCTTACATGCATTACTCACGACACGTATAAATCAATCCGCACACTGAACAAGTTGCAACGAGATGTGCTAACACAAATCTTCAAAAGTGAAATTATGCGACACCAAAATTCCAAGAAAAACATTTCTTTTGGTCGTCTTACGGCATAAAATAATATTTCTCAACAAAACCTGTATGAGACAAAATGCTCAATATAACCCATAAATTAACTCACATAATAAATAAAGTATGCACATTACAAAATTGCACTCACGCGGCACAAAACGTCGTAAAACAAAACTCCATAGAACTTAATGAAACTCAAAGGCATCCAATCAGTCAAATGGTGCCCAACTTTTTGCTTCCAAAAACCAAATTTGCATAAGGCAAAATCACGACTATAATGTCATAATTTCGAAAATTTCCTTTTTGTTGAAATACAATATAAACGACACTTTTCAACAAAACCCGCATTAAATAAATTTTTCAATAAAGCTCAGCATAAACATAATGGAAGATAACTCTCCGTCCAAACCTTAACATATGTGGAGGAGATCCAATATTAAAGTCATAAGCCGTAGTTACTTGCCCAAAATCCTAAACAACATAAAAAATATGGATATTACTGTTTGCAACTCCCCGCAATAAAATAATTTCATGCATGTTCAAAACCATGATTTGAAATCTTGTGTGTGCTAAACGTTTTTTTTCTGAGATTTCGTAACACAATCCACATGACGATTTGAAACACAAGAAACAACTGATGCAATTTATTTTAAAAATAAATTATGTGCATGAATTAGTCGGCACTCAACGTCTCAAACCACATTCCTCCAAATTCCTCCGGTCATACTAACGTCATCCGGATGCTTAAACATCTTAAGGAAAATTTGGAAGTTACACCGATTACCCTTATGATTCTCCTCGAATTAAGGTCGATGCAATGAGCCTATGGTCCTAAGGCGACCAATAAATTTTGACCCGAAACGGTCTACTTAATGCAAACATCAAACTTACTGTCATTCCAACTGACAATGCTTAAATCATCAACCTCTTCTAACGATCACTCACTTAGAAATTCTTTACTACCCCAACAGTCATCACTCCAAAGTCGTCCAAGTACTCACATGTAACATATAGGTTCACCATAACACTGACCAGGTGCAATTATGAACGTACCGTATATGATCATCCTTGCGACTCTAGACGTGATTTCTCGTTTCTAGCGACTCAATCGACCTCAAAATATCCTATCCTAGAGTGCCTAATGGTGCAATTTCACTTTCATTCACTTAAAAGAACGCTAGTTTGAGTCTAGGTATCCAAAAATCAACACCTTTTTTTCTCAAACTTAAGCTCTGATACCAACTTGTAACACCCTCAAAATTGGAAATAGCAACTAAATAAAATTTTCAATAAAACAACCACTTAAGGATAAAATTCATTCTACAAACCAATCTTGGAATTACCTCAAGAAGACATTATTATTTCAACAACCAAAATTTAAGTCATTAGCCAAGACTACAAAAGGTCGGGTGTTACTCAACCCCAAAATCAAGTTGTTATTCCCCAAGTGCAGAAGACTTCACCAAGCTATTTATATCTTGAGCACAGAACTCGCTCCCCACTCTTCACTAGAACTACAACCCAACCAGAACATGTTGTACATGCCGAAAAATAAAAAGGTTAGGCTAACGCCTAGTGAGTTCAAGAGTGTTTATCATGGTTATATAATTCGCAAGACGAGAAAGGTGCAATTTAAATCATGAGTTCTAAAAAGGATTTCTTTAAATGCAAACCACCCGTTTTCCAACACACACAAATCCTGTAGATCCCAGTTTGATCAAGTAACAATGATAAATCAATTGATAATCATTTATTGAATGAATGTGGAGAGGTTACAATGTTGGAACGAAAAGCTCTCTCTCTAATCTCATTAGGCGCACGATTACTATCTCACAAAGCTTCTAACCTAATTCATCTAAAACACACTTTAAATACCAAGGCTTTAAGCCTAAGGCCCATGGCCCAATAACACACTAAAGCCCATATTATCTATTATGAGGCTTTTACAAACAAATAAATAAAACTATTCTTTTCTTTATATTCTTTTCTATTTTATAGGACATTTGGTCCTAACAATCCCCCCCCTAAAGTTATATAAAGAAAAATTATGATCTTGGAATCTTCAGGTCTTGATATTCTCTCCCTCTTGAATCTTTGACAGATGTTGGCGTTGCTTGACTTCAGGTCTTTCCTAGTGCTTCCCTTGAATTATGCTTTTAGTCTTCATACTATCGACTTTATCACCAGATTCAGTGACATTCCACAATGCAACTTCAGTTAAAAATCAAGAATCTGTCTTTGACCCGCGAGTTGAATTATCATGCACTTATAATCTTTTCAGCACAAATCATAACAGTTACCCCCCCTCAACTTTTGCTTACTCTCCCTCAACTTGATAATCTAGGTCTTTGAACTTTTATAACGTTTCTCCCCCTCATGATGATGATCCGTGTCTTTGAATCTGTATCATGATGATTATCTGTGTCTTTGAATCTGTATCAGTTCTCCCCCTCATAATGATTAGGAGCATCCTGAGCATCATGTAACTTCAAAAACAACACTGATGAGTAGCAAAATACAAGATAAAACGTTAAGTAACCAAAATGGGGTAATAAACTAACACAGAAACACAATAGTAACTGTTATCACAACAATTAAAATAATTGTGTGGCCTATGTTCAGAGTTGGCATCGGGGTATCTCTGATAGGACTTCCAGTTATCACTGAAGTAAAAAGTTAAAAATTTCTTCTCAAACTGTTCCGGCAATATCACGAAGATATGCAATTGGAATCACAAAGACTCGTGCATGTGTGAAAGAATTAAATTATATCTGTTAGGCTCAAAATATTGATTTAACTTAGCACGCAAGTTAAAAATCAATAGACACAGTGATTAGAACATGAAGTTCGGAGACCGGAGCTGATGTTTTCCTTTTTCAATATCTGCAAATTGGTTCTCTGATCTGTCCTCTCTTTTGACCTTGTAGATGTTGTAAGAGAGTTTAGGCCAGGTTCTGGTTCTTAAGAACTTACAATATAGGACTTTGACGATCTTTGATGTTGAGAAGACTTTGTATTTAGGCTTGGGTTTTGTTATGGTGAAGAGGTTTTTACGGTCAATACGGAAATCAGGGTCTTGAATGGTTGGTTCGGATTGATCCATTATGCCCATTCTGCTGTATAAGTACCTATACACCACCTCTTCCATTTGTGGTGGTGGTGGTTGAGGTAAGGTTCTGCGCAGAGCATCTAATTGGTTCTTGACTTCTGCCACTCGATCATCTGTTGGTTTACCCTTTGGATCCAGAACAGGTTTGTTTGACAGAGGAGCAACACCAAAAGCCCAGTCTTCTTCTTCTGGCTTTGGTGTTATGAAAGCATCGAAAGAGCTTTTCATCAGTTTCTCTGTTGGAGGTTGATGCTTGGTCTTTTTCTTTTTCGGTTCCTCTGTCATAATCCCTTTGCCCTTATCTTTTGCCTTCGTCTGATCTGCTTGTAGAGATGGGTTTGCCTCTGTAGTATTTGACGCTTGAGTTTCAGAGGGCTTTGTTGTTGATGTTTCTGTTGGTTTGGGGATTGCCTCTATAGGTTTTGATACTTGAGTTTCAGAGGGCTTGATTACGGTTGTTTCTGTTGGAGAGGCTTTTGGTGGCTTGCTCAGATATTTCCTCTGTTTTTGAGCAATTGTTTTGGTTCTTGGTATTTTGGGTGTTGGAGAAGGAAGTTCATCTTCGGAGGATGTTAGGATTTGTAGTTCTTCTCTGGTTTGGACATCTTCTCCAAATACAGAAGGAAATTCCACAGAGGTTGGTATTGCCTTTGTGGTCTTCTGTTGTTGAACTTGGGTTGTTTCTGGTATTTGGGTTTCTTCAGGAATGGATTCCACAGAGATGGTTGTTGTCTTTGTGGTTTGATTTCTGCTTTGGGTTTCAAGTGTTTGGGTTGTAGCAGGGGTTTCTTCAGAGACTATTTCCACAGAGGTGGTTGTTGCCTATGTGGACTGTTGTGTTCTTTGTTTGGTTTGAGTTGGGGGTGCAGAGGATATTGGTTCTTGGGATACCGGTGGAGCGGGTAGACCTCTTGTTGGTCCCAAAATGGCTCAACAAGTATTGTAGAAGGGGGGGTTGAATACAATACTCAGATTTTTCACAAGTTTTAATTCAATATATTGAAAATCTTTCAATAAGAATTACACATAGAAAACAAAAGATTGTTGCGGAAAAGAACAGTTAAACTATTCTAACAATCTAACACAAAGTAAAATGAAAAACACTTAGAACAAATTGGACACTTAGACACAAGATGCAGTTTCAGTAAGAAAGGAGCTTGCACTTAGTAATCTTCAGAAGCATGATTTGCATGGAGAGTCTTCACCTCTATTTATAGTCCATGCATCATTTAATGCATGGGACACTTGTCACTCTTCCATTCATTGTAGAGGTTGACTTCTGAAAAGCTGATATCTCCTTTTTAACTTATCCAAGGAACCAGGAGGAAAGTCGTACCAGAAAAAGACCTTATCTGAGAATAGATAAAATGACAAAATGCCACTTTTATCTGACAATAGGTTATTGTCTCATAATAAATGATCTTCTCTTTTGTCTAAAGAGAATAAGGCTACCGACCTCCTGTATTGAAAACTGCACCAATTCGAAATCTCACTTCTTTAGAAAGGAGAGAGTTTCACCGAAGTGTTTAATATTTCGGTGCAGTCTTCTTGAACTCCCACCGATTTCTGAACACATATCGGTGGAAGTCTTCTTGAACTCCTCACCGAATTTCTTCAATTCGGTGATGCGTGTCCACCGATAGCACAAGCATATCGGTGGTGATGTAACTTGTAGAAACTTGCTGCCGATTTTCTCACTTCCGCAATGAGATAGTCTTCGCACTTGGTTTCGGTTGATCTTCGACTTCACCGAACAATTGATATAAGAGTACAAGTTACACAAAAGAATCCAAAAACATTCTAAGTATCTAAGTGGGTTTAAATTGAGTCAATTTCAAATCTGTGATGACCCAACAATCTCCCCCTATTTGAATTTGATCTCTATCCTTAGAATGTTAAAGAGCAAATGAAAATAAGTGCATTTTGACCCTTTTTACTCTTTTGGGTTCTTTTCACATAGACCTTTTTTTTTGAACTATGTTTCTTTGAGTATATCTATACAGTATATATAAAGCACGGAAATAAAGGTACGTATAGCTACATATAAACAAGAGAAGCACTTGAATTTTATAAGTCATTCTCATACATCGGTGAAGTAAGGAAGCAAAAGATTATCAAAAAATACCGAAAGGTAAATGAAAAACCTACTTCTTTGATGATTGTCGGCACTTGATCTCATCCATTAGGATTCGGTAGTAGGGTTGAGCGTCGGGGATGTGAGGGAACAAGTTGTGGAGGCCTTCAAGAAACATGGTGTCGGCAACTGGGATTTGAGAGAATCTGAAGAAGGATCGTTTGCCGAAACCATCGTTGAAATACAGTCCTGGGATCGGTGACAGGCCCATCGTTGTCGTGGGATATGATGCCAAAGTGGGAAGGGAAAGATTTAAGTTACTTACATTCGGTATCTTTCCTTCCTTTGCCATATCCTTGAAGACAGTGTCGGGAGGATTCTGAACTTTGGGAAGGCACACTTCTTCCTTCAAGGATTGCAGTTTCGATCTTTCATCGGTGGTCAGCACGATGCTATACTTCTTTTTGATCTCCTTCATCTTTGCCATTAGACCATCAATGTATTTGACAAAGACGTCCTTCTTTGGGTTTGGATTTTTGGCCAAGTGTCGAGAGATCTCGTACCATTCGGGGAGACCGTAGGTTTTGAGTTGGTAGTCTCTCACACTTTTCAAAGAGCCATCTTCCCGATCAATGATAAGGCAGATGTCTTTTGGGTTGGCTCTGGAGGTTGCGATCTTGACACCTGAGATCGGGGTTCTGTCAGATCGGTGGTGCATCTTCTTCTTGTACCATCTAACTTCTTCATTCCTCTCTTGTTGAAATTCACTCAGCACCGATTTCTGTGCCGACACGGCATCGGTGGACTTGGCTTTCTTGGCTTCTTCCTCTGCCACTTTTAAAGAGAGGGCCTTGGTATCATCAAGGGCTTTTTGGGCTAATCTGGCTTCCTCAATTTCTTGACGAGTCAGTCCGAGATTGGGTTCCTGCAGATGTGATGAAGGAGGTTTAAGTTTGAGTTTGTCTGCATCGGTGGGACGAGTCCCATACTTCATCCTTTCTTTCTCTATTCTTTCCTGTTCGGCCAATTGTTCGGCAGTAAGACGTTTCTTTCCCTTGTCTGTTTCGGCCGCATAAGGTTGCTCCCCCTCAGTTGTTGCTTTGTCTTCCAAGTCCAACTCTTTTTCTTTAGAGAGTTGCTCCCCCTCAATGTCGGCGGTTTTAGCGTGAGTTTCGGTGGTTTCAGGAATGTCATCGGTGGAAGATGGAGGCTTGGGGATGACCGAATGTTTAAGAGATGGCAACTTGGGTTGGGTTGTCTTTTTCTCCCCCTCAGCACCAGCCAGAATCTTCATACCCAGCTGTCTGAAAACGTAGTCGACTTTCTTATGAAGAAAAGAGAGTTGTTTCGGTACCTCTTCAGAAACCATGGTGAAGTCACCGAGATCCATCTCCAGTTGGCCGAATTCCTGAAGTGTGGCATGAATGTCACGAAGAGAGTCGGCAGTGGTCTGGCTGAAGTCTTGATGAGACTTAGCGTCTTGAAGCATCCTCTGAAGTTCAGAATCTTTGACGTTGGACGCTGCCTTGAAAGCACCAAAGGAGAAGGCAAGATCCTCATGAGATCGTGACAAAGAATCCACCATGGAAACCAAAGAGTTGATGTCGGTGGTAAAGGGCCGTAGAGCATCGGCAATAGCATCTGACAGAATCTGCGGCAGGCGAGATTCGATAGTGGACATTCGGGAACTCTTCATGGCAATCATTGCAAGAGTGGTCTGTTTGAAAGATTCAAATTGGGTGCCGACAAGCCGACATTGTCGAGCACTTTCTTGTAAGTCTTCAATCAAAGAGGGTGCTTGAACAGTGGTGTCACCCCCGACATCCCCAGTAACTATGTAGCGGATGCGATGGGGATCCTCCGCCGAAATGGGAATGTTGCCGGGATATAGCATTTCATCGGGGAATAGTGGTCTCGGTGGCGGAGTGGGAGCTCGTCGGGGTGAATTCTGACCCGGGGAGGGTGATCGGTGTGGCGTAGGTGATCTTTGGGGAGTTTGAACCAGGGGAGAACTTCGGGGAGAAGTCTGGTTCAAAGGCGACTCTGTCGGTGAGGGGGATGAGGACTCAATGTGGATTGCTTCGACCGACGGGGAGGTTCGGGGAGAACCAGTGTCGTCAAAGAGACCTGCAAAGAAATCATGGGGGGGATCTAATGGGGGGAACCCTGATTGGGTTGTGCATCATCATCGATCAAGAAGTGACCGGGTGAAAGGCCGTGAAGTGCGTGGTCCAGACTTTCGGAGGGAGAGTCTAGACATTCGGTGGGAGAGTCGGCGTGTTCACTCAAAGAACGAGTTGGAGGAGGTAAATTTAGGGATGCCTTAGGGATAATCAAATGGTCGGTGGTGAACAAAAATGATTTGGAAGGGGATGGCTCACGGACATTTCCTCGAGATCTCTTTAGACGAATCTTCGGGGGGGACGAAGAGTGCCTCCGCTTAGAAGGTTTTTGGACCGGGGAAGCCACCGATGGTTTAATCGGTGTCATGGTCCTGGAAGCAGCGGCGGAGGTGTCGGTGGCCGATTTCTTCTTTGCGCCGACCGACTTTACTCTGGGACGTGGGGAGGAGGTCACAACAGAAGGAAGGACCTCGGGGATAGTGGGGTGTTGAAACCCTGGAATTTCAGAATCACCCCATTGAAGTTCTGGAGAGATGGCTAAAGTGATCATACCTCGGCGTAAAGGATGATCGGTGTCGAGAACACCGACGTTGAGAGTCTTGCTGCCGACGATCGGGGGAGACCAGTCATAAGTGAATCGGGGAGTGTGAGACTTGCGGTCTTTGTCCAGAGCTTTCCCAAGTTTGTGATGGATGATCATAGAGATAAATCAGGGGTAGGCGACATGGCACTTCTTTGGATGGGAGATCACTTCCACTAATTCGGTGAAGAAGTACTGGGCGAAATCCACTCGGCGTTGAAAGATTAAGGCATGGGCAAGTTTGGTGATGTATAAAGGGGATTGATCGTGGCCGCTCGTCTTTCGGGAGAGGCAGTGGATCACATGGGCAAAGAAGAAGTTCCATATACCACCCATGTGACTCCGAAGAAGAGTTCCAGGACCTTTGGAGCTTTTGGAGTTATCATCGACCACGTAACCTGTTGTACTGAGGACATCTTCGAGAACGGTATCTGAATGCCATTCGTCATAGGGATCGAAAGCATCGATTTTAAGTGCAGTGCGAACATCATCGACCCCAAAGGTGAGGTCATGATCACCCTCGTCTTCAGAAAGGATGGATGCGTGGATTGCATCATTTGAGGAGTCATACAGGTAAGCCAGAAGTTCCCAATGAGCATTTTGCTCATTTTGGGATTACAGGAGAAGGCATGAAGAAGGGGAGAGCGAGTGAAGAACTTGATTACATGGTTAAACTCTGGGTGAGAGGGGTCGGGTTCAAATCTTGCAACGTGATTGCATGGGTTGAAATTCAGATCGGCAAAACACCTAGGGGGGTTGTGCTTGGAGGACGCCATTAATGATCGAGAGAGAGCACAAAGTTGTAGGTTTAGAGAGGAAGCACGAAGGAGATGAAGAAAACGTAAAGGGATAAAGAGAGGGAGGAGTCGTGTATTTATAGGGTTTCAAAAAGTGGGGGAACGGTTAGAAAAAAATAAAATAAAGGAAAAATAGAAAAAGCAATCATGACCACATTGGAAGTCGTGGTCATGAAGCCGTTTCACAAAACGGGGAGGTGAACAGGTCTGACACAAATAGGGTTATAGGTGTGACGTGTGGATAGGATTGAATTTCGGTGGACATCGGTGAGGAAATGAAGAGATCATCGGTGGTGAAAGATATGCCGAGATGGAATCGGTGAGGATTTTCTTACCGAAGAGATCCACCGAGGCGTTGAGACACCGAAGAGGACAGATATGCGCACCGAGGAGATCCACCGAGAGATGAGTCACCGAAAAGATCACTTGGGGTATTGATGCCGAAAGTGGATCTTGGTTCCACCGAGAATTATCTGATCATCGAAAAGATCACTGAAGATGCTCATGCCGAGAAAGGATCTTGTTGCCACCGAAAGTTATCAGACCGAAAGGATTTTTTTTTGAACCTATTCTAAGTACAACATGCCAAGTTCATCGATGAGGAAGGTGAACCTGGCCTCATCCAGAGGTTTAGTAAACAAATCTGCAAGCTGAAGATCAGTTGGAATAAAATGCAGCTCAATGTCACCTTTGGAGATATGGTCCCTGATGAAATGATATCGGATATCGATGTGTTTGGACCTTGAGTGAAGAACAGGATTGTTTGCAATTGCAATTGCACTTGAATTATCACATAGGATGGGTATCTTGGAGTAGAACTGATTGTAGTCTCTCAACTGGTTTTTCATTCATAGAATCTGTGCGCAGCAACTTCCAGCAGCAACATATTCAGCCTCGGCAGTGGATGTTGAGACTGAATTTTGCTTTTTGCTGGACCAGCTTACCAGTTTTCCACCAAGGAATTGACAACTGCCTGTTGTGCTTTTTCTATCATTTTTAGAACCTGCAAAGTCAGAATCTGAATATCCCATGAGTTTAAAACTTGAGTCTTTGGGATACCAAAGACCCAGATGCATGGTACCCTTTAGATACCTGAAAATCCGTTTCACAGCATCCAAATGAGATTTCTTTGGATTTGCTTGATAACGGGCACACAGACAAGTAGCAAACATGATATCTGGTCTGCTAGCAGTTAAATAAAGCAAAGAACCAATCATGCCTCTATAATGGGTAACATCCACAGATTCACCATTTAAATCGGTATCAAGTTTCAAAGGTGGTGCCATGGGAGTTTTCATGGGGGAGGAGTTTTCAAAGCCAAATTTCTTCAGAAGATCTTTAATGTACTTGCTTTGGTTTATGAAAATTCCTTCTGAAATTTGCTTCACTTGAAGACCTAAGAAAAAAGTTAGCTCCCCCATCATGCTCATCTCATATTCACTTTTCATGAGAGAGGCAAAGTCATCACACAGAGACTCATCGGTGGCACCGAAAATGATGTCATCCACATAGATTTGAACAAGAATGAGATTACCTGAAGTTTGCTTGTGGAAGAGAGTGTTGTCAATTGTACCTCTAGTATAGCCATGCTTGAGTCGAAAGATGGCAAGAGTGTCATACCAGGCTCGAGGAGCCTGCTTGAGCCCATACAAAGCTTTGTCAAGTCGGTACACATAGTCTGGATGTGTGGAATCTTCAAAGCCTGGAGGTTGCTTCACATAGACTTCCTCAGCTAGTTCTCCATTCAGAAAAGCACTTTTCACATCCATTTGAACTACCCTGAAGTTCTTGTGAGCAGCATGAGCAAGAAAGATCCTGATAGCTTCAAGCCTGGCAACAGGAGCAAATGTTTCATCATAGTCAATGCCCTCTTCCTGTCGGTAGCCTTGAGCTACGAGTCTGGCTTTGTTTCTGATGACAGTACCATCTTCATCCATTTTGTTTCTGAAGACCCATTTTGTGCCGATGATTGTTTTCCTTGAAGGTCTAGGCACAAGTCTCCAGACTTTGTTTCTTTGAAATTGGGAGAGTTCTTCTTGCATGGCCGAAACCCAACATGGGTCACTTAGGGCTTCTTCAATCTTTTTAGGTTCAACAAGAGATAGGAAATTCACATAGAGACAGATGTTGCTGGTACCTCTCCTTGTTTGAACACCAGCTTGCTGATCACCGATGATTTGATCAATGGGATGATCTTTGGTCCATTTAAGAGCAGGGGGCATCGGTGAAGGGATAATTGAAGTGGAAGGGAAGTTCGGGGCTGGAGTGTTGGCAGGGTGTGATGAAGGTGGCTCGTCAGAGGGATTATTGGCAGGAAGAGTTTCGGTGATGGGGTTAATTTCGGTGGATGATGGGTAAGGTTCGGTAGGGGAAATTTCGGCAGAGAGGGTTTCAGGTGATAAAGAAGATGACCCAACTTGATTGTTTGGAACAGAGGAAATATTTGGAGTACAAGGTGGATCGGTGGAGGTTGAAATGGGAGAATTCCCAATGCATGATGATATCCATCTATGTAGTTCTTCATCATCATTTGTCAAGGAAGATGATCTTGAATCATCACACTTTACATGGATAGATTCATCAATGCATTCTCTCCGAAGATTGTAAACTCGGTAGGCTTTGGAAGTCAAGGAATATCCCACAAAGATTCCTTCATCTGCCTTAGGATCAAATTTCCCAAGATTTTCCCTGTCATTTAGGATAAAGCACACACAGCCAAAGACATGAAAGAAACCAATGTTTGGTTTTCTTCCATGAAAGACTTCATACGGGGTTTTCTCATGTCTTTTTGTTATCACCGACCTGTTTTGAGTGAAACAGGCAGTGTTGACAGCTTCGGCCCAAAAATAGGTTGGCAGTTTTGCTTCACTCAACATAGACCTTGCTGCTTCACAAAGAGTTCTATTTCTTCTTTCCACAACACCATTTTGTTGTGGAGTTCTGACAGCGGAGAAGTTTTGAGAGATTCCTTTCTCATTGAAGAAGTCTTCTAAACCACCGTTTCTGAATTCGGTGCCATTGTCACTTCTTACAGATCTGACAAGCTGACCATTCAGAATTTCATTCTTTTTGACAAAGTTGATGATTTCTTCAGTTGCATCACTTTTGTACATGAGAAAAGACACCCAAGTATATCTAGAGAATTCATCAACAATAACAAGAATGTACCTTCTTCCTCCTAGACTGGGAGTGCTGACTGGTCCACATAGATCCATATGCAGCAACTGAAGTGGGAGATTGATGGAAGAGCATTGCTTGGTTTTGAAAGAAGATTTGGTGAGCTTCCCTTTTTCACATGCATCACACAGCTTTTCTTTGACGAAGTTCAACTTAGGCATGCCAGTCACCAGCTCTTTGTTTGATAATTTATGAAGGGTTTTGAAGTTAAGATGAGACAAACGTTTATGCCACAACCAGTTTCTTTTGACTGTATCGTCAGACACGAAACAGACATTTGAAGAGTTGTTTTGACTCATATCAATGATATACACATTATCTAGCCTTCTTCCAGAGAGGACAACCTTCATATTCTTGTCAACAATAGTACAAATACACAGTTCAAAGATAACTTTGTATCCAAGATCACACAGTTGGCTAATACTAAGGAGGTTATGCATGAGACCTTCAACAAATGCCACTTTATTGAAGGTGAGGGTTCCATTCGTGAGAGTTCCATACCCTTTAGTGTGACCTCTGGAGTTGTCCCCAAAGGTTACAGAAGGACCCTTTTCTGACACATAGTTTACAAGAAGATGTTTGTTTCCAGTCATGTGACGTGAGCACCCGCTATCTAAATACCAAACTTGTTGGTGCTCAAAAACCTGCAGACAACATCAAGTCAGTTCTTAGGTACCCATTTGGTAATGGGTCCTTTTGGTTAGAGATGTGAGAGACCTTGGGTTTGGATCTGTCGATTCTTTCCCTTGGGCAGTCCTTAGCAAGATGAAAGGTATCACCACAATTATAACATTTTCGGTAGATGAAAGTTCTTTTGGGTTTTTGTTCCTTTCCTTTTTCCTTTCCAGTTATATCAATCTTAATCTTTGGTCCGAAAAGGGGATTGCGAGGACCTCTAAAAAGTTCGGTTCTTGAGGTTGAAGCATGGTCAGGGGTCTTTCTTGAGAAAACTTCGGTCTTTCCCTTTTGGACAAAATCGGTGAAGGATTTTTCCATGGTGTGTTTTTCTTTGAAAGCTTGAGATTTTGAAAGATTTGAAGAGTTGTTATCAATGGTTAAATCTTTGAACATATCATGAATGGGTTTAACAGTATCCTTCAAATTTTGCACTTTATGGGTTTGATCAGATGAAGATTCTTTGGCTTTTAAAAACATTCCATATTTTAAGGCTTCACTAAGATCAGCAGAATTTAAAGAAATGGAATCACAAGAGTTTGACTCAGAGTCATCATCCCATGTATCGGTGATGGGAACAAGTGCATGGGAAGATTTTTCAAGCATGGATTTTTCATATCCTAACCCAAACTTGTTATTACCACCGATTTGGTCTTGAAAGATCTGTTCAAGATTCCTTGAGGAATTTGTCCATTTTCTGACAATTTCCTGTTCTTTCTTTAACTTCTTGAACAGTTTATTCTTCTCCTTTTCAATTTCATGATTTATGACTTTTAGATTTTCAAGCTCAGTTTTGATTATCTCAAACTTTCCAAGTTGACACATGTAAGATTCAAGTTGAGATTTAAGATTTTTAACTTGAGCATATTTTCTTTTCTTGCTTTCTTTGACATTGTAAAAATCTTGAGTTAAAGATTCATAAGCATTTATCTTTTCAATATCAGTCATGTCATTGAAGGGATGTACCTGAGAGTATGATGATGAGCATTCAGTTGAAACTAATGCCATTGGAGACTTTGCCTTTTCTTCTTTCACCTCTTCTGATATGGCCATAAAGCACATATTTTGAGAATCACTGTCAGAGGTTTCTTCTTCTTCCCAGTCATGAGCCTCTGCCATTAATCCTTTTCCTTTCCTTTGAGATCCTTCATTTCTTTCTTTTTCCTTCTTGTACTTAGCTTTGTACTTTTCAGCACGTTCCTGATGAGAGAGTGAGGAGGATTGAGAATCTTTCTTGAAATATGATTTATCTTTGGATTTCTCAAATTTGGAAGGATATTTGTCAGAGGGCGTAGAATTGACTTTTGACACACGCTTGTTTCTGCACTCAGCAGCAAAGTGTCCTTTCTTACCACAGTTGAAACATTCTTCATTTGTCTTATCGGAAGAAGACATTTTTGTAAAGGATGGTTTTCTGAAACTCCTGGGTTTGTTGAAATTTCGAGATTTATTTTTAAAACCGGCCATCATAGCCATTTCAGTCTACCGAAATTTCATCACCTTCATCATCGGCATCACTCAGATATGCCTCCGTTTGGTGAGAACGGTTGTTCAGATTTTCGGTGTTAGAGTCTGATGAGGGATATGTGATACAAGGAACACTTTGACTTTTCTTGGAACTTTCACAGATAAGAGCTATTGAAGAGCTTTTTATCTCTTTGAAGATGGTTTTCCTATGAAGCTTGGTTTGTTCAAAGTTGAACAGAGTTCCATACAAAACAGTTAAAGGCATGTATTCCAAATCCTTGGTAGTTTTAATGCAAGTGCAAATGTTTTCCCAAAAGTCAGGAAGACAATCCATACACTTGCATAGAACTTCCTCATTATCATTAACTTTACCTAGTAACTTTAAATCATTTAAGAGAGAGTTGAAACGGTTATAAAAGCTTGGAAGAGATTCTCCCTTTTCATAGGCAAAGAGCTCATATTTTCGAATGAGGCCAATCTTTTTGCTTTTCTTCACTTCCTCTGTACCCTCATAAAGTACACACAAAGTAGTCCACATCTCTTTAGCAGTACCGAAATTAACAAGAGAGTGATAGACTTCATCAGGAAGTGAGAGAGCAATGATTGCTCTAAGCCGAGAATCCAGAGACACCAATCGTTTTTCCTCATCAGTATATTCCTTTGGGTTTTTGAGAATGTAACGACCAGTAGTCTTTGCTTTCTCTATATCGGAAGGTTCAGAATCATCAGAGTCACTTGACTTATCAACTGTTTCCTTACCCGGCCTCTGCTTTTCATAGCGAGCCCAAACTCTCGGGATGATAGGTCCCTCCTTGAGAATGGTTGGATATCTAGTATCCACTCCTTCCATAAATAGCATCATACGGCTTTTCCATAGAGAAAAGTTGTTAGGATTAAACTTGGGAGGTTTTGAAATGGAACCATTTTCAGCAAAATTGTTTTGACTAGTGTTTTCAACAGTTAGGGATGAAGATGAGGCAACCATTGCTGATCAAGTTTATGAATTAAACTTTCCGCTCTGATACCACTTGTTGGTCCCAAAATGTCTCAACAAGTATTGTAGAAGGGGGGGTTGAATACAATACTCAGATTTTTCACAAGTTTTAATTCAATATATTGAAAATCTTTCAATAAGAATTACACATAGAAAACAAAAGATTGTTGCGGAAAAGAACAGTTAAACTATTCTAACAATCTAACACAAAGTAAACAGAAAAACACTTAGAACAAAATGGACACTTAGACACAAGATGCAGTTTCAGTAAGAAAGGAGCTTCCACTTAGTAATCTTCAGAAGCGTGATTTTCATGGAGAGTCTTCACCTCTATTTATATTCCATGCATCATTTAATGCATGGGACACTTGTCACTCTTCCATTCATTGTAGAGGTTGACTTCTGAAAAGCTGATATCTCCTTTTTAACTTATCCAAGGAACCAGGAGGACAGTCGTACCAGAAAAAGACCTTATCTGAGAATAAATAAAATGACAAAATGCCACTTTTATCTGACAATAGGATATTGTCTCATAATAAATGATCTTCTCTTTTGTCTATAGAGAATAAGGCTACCGACCTCCTGTATTGAAAACTGCACCAATTCGAAATCTCACTTCTTTAGAAAGGAGAGAGTTTCACCGAAGTGTTTAATATTTCGGTGCAGTCTTATTGAACTCCCACCGATTTCTGAACACATATCGGTGGAAGTCTTCTTGAACTCCTCACCGAATTTCTTCAATTCGGTGATGCGTGTCCACCGATAGCACAAGCATATCGGTGGTGATGTAACTTGTAGAAACTTGCTGCCGATTTTCTCACTTCCGCAATGAGATAGTCTTCGCACTTGGTTTCGGTTGATCTTCGACTTCACCGAACAATTGATATAAGAGTACAAGTTACACAAAAGAATCCAAAAACATTCTAAGTATCTAAGTGGGTTTAAATTGAGTCAACTTCAAATCTGTGATGACCCAACACCTCTGCTTGCAGCTATTTCCCTTTCTTTTTCCCTTCGATTCTCCCCCTCAGGATGATCTGATGAATCGTCAGAGTCATCATCAGAGTCATCCTGACCCTTATCTGTCGTACCTTCTGTTCTGCACGATGCTGTTGGCTTTTTAGGCTTTGGAGTGGCTCCTGCGGCTATAAGTTTTGCGCATACGTCATCGCATAGGCCGAAAAGAGTTGCGAGTTCTGCTTCTGTGTTAAAGCGCATTCTGCCGACGCTCTTCTAAAAGTCTTTCATATAGGTGTGGTTGGCGATTGTAAAGGCCTTAATCATTTATGTTACTTGGTTTATCACACTTTGGCCAAGTTCTGTGAGCTGAGCTCTGGTCATACAGTCGGATGGCTGCATGATCAGAGTCTCCCTTGCTGTTTGTTCGTGAACTTGTGCTAGGGCCTTCTTCAAGTCTTCAGATGTAAGGCCCGCAGAGGTTGAGGATTTCTCATTCATCTTTTCAAGCAAGTCTTTTACAGAGCTTTGGAATGCAGAAGTCGTGACTTTCTCGAACTCAGCAGTAGCAGATGCAAATGTGGTAGCAGAGGTTGTGGCAGTAGTTCTCATTTGGGCTAGAGGAGATTGCACCTCTGTGGATAAGTTGTCCATTTTGGTGTTCATGTTGGTAATGGCCCGAGTGGTAACTTCCGCAAAAGATTTGAAAGAGCTTTGCAACTCCTTCATTGTATTGTCCACAAAGGTGACAAGGGTTTGGAACTCATCCCTTGAGACATATGAACTAGTTGTAACCTCTGGGGGAACACATTCGTCCCCAGAGTAAGTCTCTGTTCCTGAGACACCTTCTTTCGTCCCTGTTTTGATGTTGAGGACGGAAGGATTTCCTTCTGATCCTCGAGCAGAAGCATCTAGTGCTTCAGACTCTACAGAAGTTCTGAGAATGACATTGTCTAGATCCACTCCAGAGGTGGGTACTAGATTATCCTTCTTTTGACTCGTAGACTTGTCTAGAGTCTCTCCGTCTTTGTGCACTCTAATCTCCTCTGAAGAGATGGTTGGACCTAGTTGTGTGCGTGTGGCAGAGGAAACAAATTCCTCTGCAAGGATTTCTGTTGTGATCTGGGGCAATAGATCACTTACTAAGGGCAAATCCTTTAGAGAGGATTCCCCTGGAATGGTTTCCCCGGTTATTAATGGTATAGAGGATGAAATAATTTCCTCTGTCCGGATGGTTTGGGTTGGGGTCGAGCCGTGCTGCTCTTTTTCAATATTGCCCTCTACCACTAGACTGGCGGCAATAGAAATGTGGGTTGCATTGGGAGTTGGTTTTGGTTGTGTGCCTCTATTAATCCAGGCATCTTTTCTTGCTTCTGCTTCTGTGAAGCATCCAACCACTTGTTCTCCATCTATGGTCTCAACCTCTGTTGCTACCATATGGGTTGATGCTTCTTCTCTAACTTCTGTAGCGGCTTCTGCATCAGTGCGTAAAGAGTCGAATATTGGATGTGAGCCAATTAGTCGCATGACATGTGGATGGTAAAGACCTTTTCTTATTTGGTCTGCTTCCTCTTCATCAGAATCCACTTCTGAGACTTCTACCCTAGTCTCCCCCTCTTCTGTTACCTCTTCTTCCCTTGGACCTAGGGAGTCGTACATAGGATGAGTATCAAAAAATTGTTGTACATGGGGGTGCATAACCTGTGTACCGTCAGAGGCAGAGATTACTTGCTCTGGGCTTCTTCTATGAACATCAAGGCCAGGTTGAAGGAAGGGGTTCTGCAGTATCTCTAGGGTCTCAGCCGGTTTGTCTCTTGGAGTTTGGTCATCATCAGCTAACTCTGAGTTAACTCCAGAGATTGTGACATCGGGATCTTCTGCGGCTTCTTCGTTTTCATGTGACAGAGCTTCTGCAGTCCATCCAGCAGTGTCAAGGGTGTGGGCAAATTCAGGACGTTGGAGGAAGTCAGAGAAATTCCCATGATGCGCATAATTTAGGGGATTGGGGGATTGTAGAGGGGATTCTTGTGCTACTTCTTCTATCACCTCTTCTACCACTGTATCATCTGCAATTGTTTGCATAGGAGACAGAGGTTTCCCAGTTTTCTTCTTGCTCTTTCTCCTCTTGGGTTTAGGTGCCCCTTCCTCTGAGGCTTTGGATTTTCTCCTCTTCTTTTCCTTTGGGGGAGAGGGACGAGCAGAAGATCCAACTTCTGTGGCATGAGGAGGAGAAGGTTGAGCTTCTGCGACACTTGTAGAGGTGCCCTCTGTGGATTTCCTCTTATAAGTTTTCTTTTGAGGAGTAGAGGCAGAGGGTTTTTGTTTCTTTGAGGCAGAGTAGATGGATTTTCTCTGAGCACGGAATCTGGCTTGATTGTGTTCATGCTTCTTAAAAGCAGCTGCCCATTCTTCATCTGTCAACCTATCTAATACTTCTGTACCTATGGGGACTCCTAGACGCGGGGGTGTAATAGGACTTGGTTCTAGAGTCCTATGATCGCGTATGTATTCTAATTCTAGTTCTTCGTCCATTACATAACCCAGAAGTGTCTTTGGCAGAGGTCTGCAGTGTGGGTATCCATCAGCATGTTCTGTTGGAGAGTTTTTGTTCATTGCATACATCTTGGTTGTTGGCCCCTCCATTGACCATTTTTCGAGCAAGAGTAGAGGCTCTAGCAGAACACCTAGAATTCTTTGAAACTGCAGAGGAGGTAGAGCTCCTGTTGTCTTTGACCTTTTCTGCTGGAAGGTGATTTTTCTGTCGATGGTGTTAACCATTTCTTGCATCATGAGTGTTGCGAAGTCCAGAGGTAGGTCGTAGTAGACTCCGTACATGATGGCTAGTATTTGGTGTGAGGATTGATCTGGACTCCCCACTTTCCCGGTTAAGCATCTGTTGAGTATGGAAAAGAGTGTATTCCACAGAGGTGGTAATCTGCCTCTGCGGAAATCGTTTCTCTTTCTGAGTGGTACGTTGTACCCCAACATTTCGACAAACCTGCAGAGCTCTTCATCTGGAGGTTCCTGTGCAAAGGTCTTTAATCCTAGAAGACCTCTGGTGGGTAGACTGAACTCAAGAGAGAACATAGTTCTGTTGAACTTGAGTTGAAGATGTGTGGATTTATCGGGTTTGGAGATGTACCCTTTGATCTGTCGGTCTTCTGGATCAAATATGCAACTTTTCCAGAATTGATTTATGTACCTGGCAGGGATTTTATCAACGGTTTTGGTAAGGAGAGGGTAGAGTATATGTTGTTTCAAAATATGGAGAAGTATAGCATGTGCTTCTCCAAAAGCAGTTTTGGAAGGAACAAGGTAGTGGTTATTGGGTTTTAAAGGTAGAACATTTGCAAAATGTTCATGTTCTAAAAAGTTTTGGAGGTGGGTTGTCGGAGCAAAGTCTGCTTCATCGCCGGAGTTATCTTGCTCCAGGTTTCTGGCGATTTCAGGGTTTTCTGAATGTTCAGAGTGTTCAGGGTGTTCAGGGGAGTTCGCTGGAGAGTGAGCAGGGGAGATAGCTTGAGAAGAGGAGGCCATTTCTTGTATGCAGATAAGAATTTTGCAGGTTTTTGCAATGGTTCGCCGGAGAAGAAAGTGAAAGTTGAAAGTTCGTAACGTTTTTGAGGAATGGTAACTTGGGTTTTATAGTGAGAGGTAACGGTAGAATCTGAAGAAGTAAATATATGGAAGTGGATAATAGTTGGGGTCCGTACTTGAGTGTGAACGACGGGTTCAACTTTCCAGAAGAACGTGTGTCGTGTACGTCCAATAAAAATGAGACACGTCAGCAGTGTCAGAGTACGACTTGACATCGTGCGCTGCCCATTAATGCTTGGCGCGTGGGTTTCTTTTCCTCCACATAATTTTCACTCGCAGTAAAATAGCCGTTACTGTTACAGAATTTCCCTAAGCTGAAACAAATGACAGAAGCTCTGTAATGATAAAAGCTCTGTGGTTTGAAATCTTCCTTTTATTTTCCTCTGATGCTTTCACCTTTACCAAAAACGTTTGAAAATTCATTGGAGAGGATCGATAGATTTATAGAGTAAAATTTCTTTCACAGAGGTTTTGAAGCTCTGTCAGAGCCAGCAGAGGCTCTATGAGATGAAATTTCTCATATCTAAAAATCTATTAAACTTTTTGATCATCCAAGTTTTTATTTGTTTTTGACAATGTTTTTAGGACCTATTTGGAAGTTGGTGTCCTAAAAAATTGTTTGTTAAAAGGTTTTGTGCGAGAAATTCTTTTAAAAGCCTATGTTGGTCAACAGAGTTTCTTTGGTGGAATGAGCTCTGTGACCAACAACCTTTTAGAATCTCAAAGTGTGCATTTGTGTGAAAGAGGTCTTTTGAGATGACATTTAAACCGATCGAAAGAGTTTAAATTTACGATCATAGAGATTTTCTCTGGCAGAGCCTCTGTTGAGCTCAGTAGAGGCTCTATGACCTCAAATTTCTCATAACTCAAAATTTATGTATCTTTTTGATCATTTGAAGTTTGAAATGTTTTTAACATTGTTTTTAGGACAAATTTGGAAATTTGTGTCCTAGAAAACTGTTTTCAAAAACTGTTTGTATGAGATACTTACATTTTGACTCTTCTGACCTCGGCTTAGTACCTAACTTCTGTGGATAATGTCGATCGCAATTCTTCTTTGGCTCCCCCTTGAACATTTTACTTCTGTAGAGCAGTTCAAGGTCTCCTTTTGCTCCCCCTTGACCTATGCTTGGATCAAATAAGATAAGTTGTGCCTAGAACATAGATCAAGTCTTTCAGAGGTTCTGTAAGGACTGTCAGATGTTCAGCAATCCCATAGAAGCTCTATTGAGTATTGAACACTTGGTGATTGAGAATTTACATACAGAAATAATTTAAACTACAAAACGAAAACAATGTATTTACATATTTACAGAAGATTAAGTTATACTTACAGAGGTTTTAACTCATGTTTATCATTCCCAACTTACCCACCAAGAAAAAGAATATTTTCTCATCTAGTGCCTTGGTGAATAAGTCTGCAAGCTGGTATTCTGTAGACACGAAATGCATTTCGATTGTGCCATACTCAACATGATGTTTCAGAAAGTGGTAACAGATGTCGATATGCTTTGTTTTGGAATGCTATACTGGATTGGCAGAGATTGCTATGGCGCTCTTTGAGTCACAGAAGATGGGAATCTTGAATATGATGTGGCCATAGTCCTTAAGCTGAGTTTTCATCCACAGAACTTGGGAGCAACAGCTAGCAGCAGCAACGTATTCGGCTTCTGCTGTAGATGTGGATACGCAGTTCTGCTTTTTAGAGGTCCAGCTGACTAGTTTACCACCTAGGAATTGACAACTCCCAGAGGTACTCTTTCTGTCGAGCATGCATCCTCCATAATCTGAATCTGTGTAAGCTTTAAGACCAAAACCAGAGTTCTTCGGATACCAGAGGCCAAGATTTTTGGTCCCTTTGAGGTATCTGAAGATCCTCTTTACAGCATTATAATGGGATTCCTTTGGGTTAGCTTGATATCTTGCACAGAGGCATGTGGCATGCATTATGTCAGGTCTACTTGCAGTTAAGTATAACAGAGACCCAATCATTCCTCTGTAGAGTGTGCATTCTACAGGTATGCCATTTGGATATGAGAATAACTTATTTCCAGTGGCCATTGGGGTTCTCATTGCAGAGGCATCAGAGAGGCTGTATTTTGAGAGTATGTCAGAGACATATTTAGCTTGATTTATGAAAATTCCCTCTGATGATTGTTTTACTTGGAGTCCGAGGAAGAAAGTTAATTCTCCCATCATACTCATTTCAAACTCACTCTGCATAAGCTTTTTGAAATCTTTTCATTTTTGTGCATTTGTAGACCCAAAAATTATGTCGACCACATATATTTGTTCAAGCATAATTTCATCACTTTTTCGTTTATAAAACAAAGTTGTATCCGTTGTACCTCTGTCGTAACCATTATCGAGAAGAAAGGTAGAAAGTCTTTCGTACCATGCTCTTGGAGCCTGTTTCAGTCCATACAGAGCTTTGTCAAGGTAATACACGTATTTTGGGTACTTGGAGCTTTCGAACCCTGGTGGCTGTTGGACGTATACTTCTTCTTGGATTTCACCGTTTAGAAAAGCGGATTTTACGTCCATTTGAAATACTTTAAAACCCTTGTGGGCTGCAAAGGCTAAGAAGATTCTTATGGCTTCGAGTCGTGCGACAGGGGCAAAAGTTTCATCGTAATCTATGACTTCTTCTTGTCGATATCCCTTGGCCACCAATCTTGCTTTGTTTCTTATGACCACCCCATCTTCATCCTTCTTATTTCTGAAGACCCATTTAGTTCCTATGGCTTGTTTTCCTCGTGGCAGAGGAACTAAATTCCAGACTTTGTTTCGTTCAAACTATATGTCAGGATCGATTCCAAACAAGAATAACTATACTTAGAAATCAGAATTAAAGAATCTTGCGGAATAGAACTTCAATTCAACACACTCGAAGAACAACTAATTAGAAAACACAAACTGTTTGTATTCAATGTTTCAACTCACAAGTTTACAACCAAACCTCAATCTTGTTGAACAAGCTCAACAAGACGACTTCTACTTCTCTAGAAATAGGGTTCTAAACCTTGAGGTTAATTCTCTCTAAAACAAAAACGAATTCTGATTCTCACTCTGCGAATAGCTATCTATCAATATCTATTTATACAAAATAATTACAAGATAACTATCAAAACAAAATCGATCTTCAGAATATTCTTTCATGCTTATCTTCAATCATTCCATCTTTATCTCCAACATTCTCGCATTCCATAATCATGATCAGAAGCAGCATTAACATCTTTATGCACGAGCAGTATTAACCTTGTTCCAGCAGCATTAAATTTCACTAGCAGTACTAACCTTGTTCCAGCAGCATTAACTTTTACTTGCAGTAGTAACTATGCATAAGCAGTACTAACATTATTCCAGCAGCATTAACTTTTTCTTGCAGTACTAACCTTGCTCTGGCAGTAGTATTGTTGTTCTGGCAGTAGTATTGTTGTTCTGGCAGTACCAACCATACTTAGCAAATCTTCAGTTCCCAAGACTATAGAAGCTCTTCTTGCATAGCGTCTACCCAGTTTGGGTCGTCAAGGGCTTCAGAGATCCTTTTTGGCTCGATCACACTAATAAAGTTTGTAAAGAAACAAAAGTTAGCAGTGGCAGATCTTGTTTTAACCTTTTCATAAGGTTCGCCGATTATAAGACTTGGAGGACGGTTCTTTGTCCACTTTGTTGTTCTTGGGAGATGGTCATCGATTTCATCAAGTTGATCTTCAGAGGTTTCCAATTGTGGTTCTGATGTAGCCTCTGGCGTAGATTTTGCTTTCGTGCTTGATCCTACAGATTGTGGGATGATTGGAATGTGTGGCGGAGTTTGTTCCTCTGAGGAAGTAGAGACTAAGTCTTCTTGTTCCTCTGTTATTGGTTCCTCTGTGGTTTCTGGGGTTGGTTCTTCAGTAGCTTCTGTGGTTGTTTTCCTTGTTGTATCATCTTCTGTTGGCTCCCCCTCGGCATTTGCATCTGTATGATTAACAGAGGAAGATGAATTATTTAAGGGACCAGTTAGAGATATACCTATCGTGTTCTGGTTGACAGAAGATGATTTTCCAGAGGCTCTGACGGCTCCAGCAGAGGTATCAATGTCGTCATGGAATATCTTTTGAAATAGAAGATTTAAGTCTTCTTCTCTTGTTTTTGAGATGCCAGAGGATTCCCCTTTTAGACCGAGTTCTGAACTGATTTGTTCAAAAGTCTTCTGGAAGGTATCGTCAAAAGAAACATTTATGCTTTCTACAATCGTTCGTGACTGCAGAAGATAAACTCTATAGGCCTTGGAAGTTGGAGAATATCCTATGAACTTGCCTTCATCTGCCTTTACTTCAAACTTTCCTCTTGCTTCTCTATCATTTAAGACGAAGCACTTGCATCCAAATACATGGAAGAACTTGATGTTTGGTCGTCTTTTGTTGATCAAATGATATGGTGTTTTGATGTGTCTCTTTACGATGGTTGATCGATTTTGGGTATAGCAAGCGGTCGATACTGCTTCTGCCCAAAATGTCATTGGTAATTCACATGCGGTTAGCATAGTTCTAGCGGCCTCCACAAGCGTGCGATTCTTTAGTTCAACCACGCCATTCTGTTGTGGGGTGCGTGCAGCAGAGAAGTTCTGTGCAATTCCTTCTTCTGTAAGATAGGCTTCAATGACAGAGTTTTTGAATTCTGTGCCATTGTCGCTTCTCAGTTTCTGAATCCTGCACTCATACAGAACTTGGATTTTCTTCATTAAATTTATCAGAATGTTTGGAACATCTGATTTTTTCTGACAAATTCAACCCATGTAAATCTAGAGAATTCATCGATCAAAACAAGCAGATATTTCTTGCCGCCTAGGCTCTGTGTAGATATTGGACCGCAGAGGTCAACATGCAGCATGTACAGAGGCCTAGTGCAAGATACATCAGTTTTGCCTTTATGGGAAGCTCTTTTGAGTTTTCCCATTTCGCAGGCAGAGCATAGATGATATTTATTAAATTTGACATTTGGTAGACCTTTTACTAGATCAAGTTTTACAAGTTTATCAAGAGTATGAAAGTTTAAATGGCTGAACCTGTTGTGCCATAACCAGGCTTCTTCACTTTTGAACGCAACAAGGCAGATTTTGTCTTTCTTGTTTTTGACATTGAAGTTCATGAGATACAAGTCGTCTCTTCTTTCGGCTCGCAGAAGTTCAATTCCTATGTCCTCACTCTGTAGAGAGCAGAAGGTTCTTTTGAACATTACGTCGAATCCCGTATCGCAGAGTTGACTAACACTGAGAAGATTGTGTTTAAGGCCATCAACATATGCAACTTTGCATACGGTTATATTCTCCTTCTGTATGATTCCGTACCTTTAATGTACCCCTTTTTATTGTCTCCAAAGGTCA
Organism: Saussurea involucrata; assembly: GCA_033807775.1. Lineage (NCBI taxonomy): Eukaryota > Viridiplantae > Streptophyta > Magnoliopsida > Asterales > Asteraceae > Saussurea > Saussurea involucrata. Next base: position 80,078,981 of record CM066327.1, read on the forward strand.
CAGATCCATCATCTTGTTTTTCTTTGTATGTGGATAGAAGACCTCTGTCGCCAGTCATGTGCCTCGAGCATCCAGAGTCTAGATACCATATTGGCACATACTGCTTCTGTAAGACAATCAAAGAGTTTTAGGTACCCATATCCAAATGGGTCCAGGTTTGTCAGGGGTTTTTGTTTTAGTTTCTTTTGAAAAAACATTTTGTTTCTTCTTACCCTTGGATTTATCTTTTGCTTTGGGTACAGAGAGAAGACAGTGTGGACTTTTGAAATGTTGGTTTAATTTAAACATTAGATCAAAGCAATGACAGTATTGAATGTGCGAAGAGATTTGCTTGAACTTTTCATTAAATACATTAAATGGGGGCACAGAGGCATTACAGTCTATCCTGACATTAGACTTTCTATTACAAGAAGGTTTATGTAGGCTAGATTGTTGTTTGCAAAATCCTTTGTTGAGTGCGGCCTTCTGTGTACCCCTTCTGTGGTGAACTTCTGCTGGTTTCACTGTCATAGAAGAAAAAGCTTTGTTAATTTTAGTCCATTTACCCTTCTGTTGCCATGTTAGTTTTTCTTTAACAGGTTTTAAGGGTTTCAAAATCTTTGAACTTGTTGGAATTTGAGTGGACATTAACTTCTGTTGTTTGAATTTTTCAAGCTCAAGAGAGGTTTTGGCTTGTATGCACATATCCAAAAAGTCTGGACAAATAGGAATTCCAGTGATTTTCTCCTTGGGAGGAATAGTTCTGTTAAGAACTTCAGAGGTTTGTTTAAAATCCTCTGTGTCACTGGGTCCGATCTCTGACTTAGAGTCAGTCTCAGATTCGTCAGAGGATGAGTCGTCCTCATATACAGAGGTTGAGTCACTTGGTTCTCTTTCGATAGAGGCTGGACTTTCAAAGCATGTGCCATACTCACTTTCTTCCTTATCTAAGGAACTATCCTCAAAGTCAACAGAGGTATCTGTTAAGTCTTCTTCAGAGAGATTCTGATTACAGGCAGGTGTACAAAGGTTTTCTTCAGAGATACCAAGGTTTTCTTCTGTAGGTTTTGGCTTGAACTCAGGTGCCTCTGCAGATAATTTCTTTTCAGAATTTATAATACAGACAAATGCAACTTGAGTTTGAGTCTCGGGGTCACCAAACTTGAAGATTCCTATCTGATTTTGAGTTTTCAGATACCTTTTAGGTTTGGACTCTCTTTTGACAGAGATTGAAGATGACAGATCTGTGTTTTCAAACCACACATTTGTCATCTTCAGAGGTTTCCTCTTGTGAGGTTCCCCAGAGACTTTTAGCCTTTTACTTACAGAGAGAAGATTTGGAAATCCAGGTTTTCTTGTATCTCCAATATGAAATAGAGAGGATAGAGATTTGTCTCTTTTGTTTCCGGTATAAGGATCTATATCACAGAAGCCAATTCCCCGTCTCCTTATTTGGGTGTTAATTTTTTCGTACACCTTCTGCGCATCTTGAATTTTTTTAATTTGAAGATCTCTTCTGAGTAAATCTTGACAGAGGACTTCTCTTTCCTTTTGAAAATATTTTTTAAGAGCTAGGATGTTCATTCTGTCGCACTCAACGTCCATTAGTTCTTTAAACTTTGTTTTCAAAGAAGAATTAAGTTCAGAAATCTTTTCTTTTAAAGGATTTAATTTTTTGTTCCAGTCCATTTCAATTTCTTCTTTTTCTTTAAAGATTTTAGCATTTTCTTGAGTGAGAAGTCTAGATTCTCTCTCATAGAAGGTGAGCGTTTTCTGAATATTTTCACATGTCTTTTTCACTTCAGTGTATTCAATGTTAAGTTTAATCAAATCATCTTCTGCCATATTAGAGTTAGAGGTAGAAGTGGATACCTCACTGTCGGAGTCGGAGCTGACTTCTGCCATGCCACAGAATATAGCATTCTTTGTTTCGCCTTCGTCAGAGGATGTGTCTGACTCCCAGATTTCTTTGTTCACCATTAGTGACTTCTGAGCATAGTATTCAGCTTTCTTTTTGTAGAAAGCTGCATCCCTCTGAGGGCGATTTGACTTGCTCCTGCATTCGTTGGCAAAGTGACCTGGGTTTCCACAGTCGTAGCATCCTTGGTTCTGTGTGGAGTTTCCATCTCTGTCATCTGACCTCTGTCGGTCACCACTTCTTTCGGTTCGGCATTTATTTGCGTAGTGGCCTGACTTACCACATTTGTAACACTCTTGAATCTGTGGAGTGTTGCCAGCTTTGTCTTCCGACCTCTGTCGGTCATTTCCTCTGTCATTTCTGTCACTTGACCTCTGTCGGTCACCACTTCTGTCGTTTCTGTCGTTTGACCCTTCTCTCTCTCGATTATCTCTTTCATATCGTTCATTACCAGATTTCTTCTGGTATCCTCTTCTAAATTCCCTAGTCAAGAGAGCTAATGATTTAGCTATCGAGGCCAGGGTCGTTTCTTCTTCTGCTGCTACTTCCTCTTCTTCTTCACTTTCCACCATAATGTTTTTCTTCTTCTTCTTCTCCTTTCTTTCCTCTACTGCTTTCTCTTTCTTTGGTTTCTCTCTAGCCTCTGTAGTCTTACCAACCAATGCAAGAGGTGCAATGATCTGGGCTTTTGCTTGTGCTACCTGAGGCTCTTGTGCTGCCAATGTTCCATAGAGGTCTGATAGGGTCCAGGAATCTAAGTCTTGATTTGTTTGCAGAGACATAGATAACTGAAGCCATTCTTCATTCAGAGACTTCAGGAACATAACGTTGTTTTCTTCAGAGGTTCTGTGGATGCCGAACTTCTTGCACTTGTTTATTAGAGAGTTGAAACTATCATACGTAGTCTGCAGAGATTCTGTTGGCAGAGCTTTAAATGCATAATATTCATTTATATATTGGGCTCTGCGGTTCTTCTGGGTTTTGGCTCCTCCTTCTAGTTGTTTTTCCAGTTCTTTCCATAGATCATATGCAGATTCACATGCATCCATGGACTGAAAAAGGTCATTTGGAATGGCCATAATCAGAATTCTCATAGTTTTCTGAGCAACTTCGTATTTAGCCCAATCAGGATCAGACCATTTATCCTGGGTCTTTGGTTTCGTGTGTTCTGGGATTTCTGGTGTGTCGTCTGTGCCAGGAACACGAGGTACAGTTATCATGGGAACGAAAGGAGGGTTACGGATATAATAAACCAATTCTTTGTCAGTACCCTCAAAGAAGTGAATCATTCGAATCTTCTATTGAGGGTATTCTTCTCTAAGAAGAGTGGGAGGTTTGGTTAAAGAACCAGCAGAGAGGAAGTTGTTTGTATTCGTCATTTTAGAGAAAGATAAATTATCCAGAAAAGGATTTGAACATCAAACTTTTCAGAGTATGAAGTGGATGCTTCGTATGAAGTTTTTAAGTTTTTAAAAGCTTTAAGCTGAGCACAAAAATGGTGTTTTAACCGGAATAACAGATTCTATAAGTTTACCAAAGTTCGAATGAATCAAAAATGGCAGAAAAACAGAAACTGTTTGAATAAAATGAAGAACAGGTTAAAAATCCAAGTTTCTACCAAAAATCATTGTAAAGAGTGGATCCCTCGATATTGAAAATCAAGGGTTGCTCTGATACCAATTGTTGGTTCCTGTTTTGCTTAAACAATGATGATTATCCTTTCAGTTAGTTCAGATTGTAGATATGGCGCGGAAGCGTATTTAAGAACTGAAAGATAATGTAAAGGTAGAAGAACACACAATATCAAATAAACAGTATGTAAAGAACAGATGAATATCTCAAAGATTACTGTGTTTGATATTATCAAGAACACCAAGAACATAACAAGAAAGAGCTGCAGGTGTGTGTGTTTGTGCGTAGCTTAATGTGTAATTCTTGTTCTTGTTAATGTTTTTAGGAAGAACTCAACACGAGTCTTCTATTTATACTACTACAAAGGGGACATACTTTAGACAATAAGGACAAATCTACAGTAGACAAGATCGTATGAACAGTAGCAGGTACGATGTTCATTTAATACGCATGTTCCAATTTTCACACAGCCCTATCAGAGTTTGACACGTGTAGTTGATGTCAGGGCACGCCTAGAACAAGTGGATGAACGGATCTTGAAACAGTAGAAAGATATTTGTTAATCTTCTAAGTCTTCAGTATAAACCGCAGAGGCTTTGTCAAAGGTGACAGAGGTTCTGCGGCTCGGTCCTCTGTGAGGAGTCTTCTGCTGATTCTTGCCTTCGGTATTCTTGGGTTCTTCTGCAGAGCCTCTGTGGGTTACTTCTGTACTTAGACTATTTTCACTACTTTCACAAACAGAAAGATTGGAGCTAACAACCACTCTCTATTTTCACACACACACACACACTTGGTAGCTATTCTCAAATGACCTCACCTCACAAAACCCTAACAATTGGGTATTTATACCTTTGACCAACACTAGCTAAATACATTGACTTTGACTAATATTGACTAATTACAGTAACCTAAATCTTGAATACATTTGTGTACTAACACTGTCAGACTCCAAAACAGACGGCCGTCCCTGTCCCACCGATTATACGACTCCAAGAATACGTCCAATTACCAATAAATCAATCGATAGATTCTTTTACTATTCGAGGAAGGTCATCCCACTAAATCTACTTGCCACATTTGAACTTCTTAAAACCATTACAACCGATATCACTATCCTTTAAAATTTGGGCTACAACCGTCCAAATACACTAACGATTATTGACCTCGAAACCCAAAAGTTGACACCTAGTCATACCACCAAACTTTAAACCATAGCCGAACTCCACACACGAGTTTCATTCGTCGAGCATCCCCACACAACCGAGGTTATCCACATGGTGTCTGAAGGGTCCTACACATCCTTTATGCAAAAACTGACAATCCCAAAACAAGGTTGTTGAAGAGAACGGTTACCATAAGCATTAATAAAAGATACCGTGAGTCTAACCCTCCAGTTACAAAGGTACACCGACCCTGCAAACGATACTACTTGGTATACGGTACCATCACGGGTCGGAATACCCAACCTTCCACTATCGAAGTTCTATACGCATTTACTCTTAACTGGGGTTACTTAACCATTCCAAGGTTCTAATGAGTTCAAGGTTTTCAAGTTAGACACTCAATAAATATGCCAATCGAAAACTTTTATAGAAATTTTTAATATGACGGTTTTCATATCAATTTAATCGTACACATAAAATCTACTACTAGCTACTCGGTAGTTGTGCAAAATGGACCCACTCGTCTCATATATGAAAATCATCTTGAAACTATTTCATCACAATTCAAGTTACTGACGAAACGCAAAAACATGCTCAACAACTTTTTAAAATGGACCGCTATGGTCATATCATGGATTTATTTATGCCATGCACGTAAAACAGTTTCTTACTTTAAACTAGTGTGCAACAAAAAGTTCGTACGAAACTTCGAAAAGAAATTTTAAAATGACATCAAACTTCAAAGTTTTCCTCTTTAGCCCAAAAGGGACATGCATTAAAATTCGGCAACAAAAGTTGCATGTGTCAATGTATTTCATAAAATGGCTTAATGATATATGTATATATATATATATACACCTTGGTTAAAATGTGGAATGATTGGTGCCGGTTTCAAGTTTAGAGCAAAATAACAACATGCTTTCATCATTTGAGAATATCGGTTAAAATATCGTGAAAGAATCTCAAATCATAATATGCATGCAAATTTGTAACACTTCCTTAGTAGTCTTTCTGAAATAATAAAACATGTAACAGGTGGTCCATACAAAATTTTCAAAGTAGAAAATTTCATCAAATCAAATTTCAAAATTTTATCATTTAGTCATATAATGACATAGGAGTAAAACCTTTTTGACAAGACTCACACATATTAATGTATTTTCTCAAAACATAGGAAAATAGTAAGTGCTTGTAATTGGTTGACACCTAAAAGGATTTAAATCGACTCCAAATCTCGAATCATGCAAAAAATGCGCATCAAAGTTCCAAAAACATATATACTCCACACAACTCTACGTAAAGAAAAGTAATTTTCCAGAACCCTCATCACGGTGCATTTATACCAAAATATTTACACTCGTAATACAAGTCGTTAAAATATCAATGTCTAAAATTTACTCATCAAAATACTGAAAATACATCCTTTCTCCAAAACCAAAAAGGTTTACGATTTCCAAAATGTTCATCAAGCCCGAAATTGATCAAAATCCAACGACTCACACATTTGTATTTTCAAAATGTACCCCATTGTAGACCGTGTGTTGGTTCCCGATTTGCTTATACAAGATTGTCAGATCTATTAGTTCCAGTGCAGAGGCTCTGTGAAGTGTCACAAAGGTTCTGCAGTTTGGTCCTTTGTAGAGCAGTCTTCACCGGATTCCGAGTCTTTGGTCTTCTTTGCGCGTATGACAGAGCTTCTGTAGGACGCCTCTTTAGCTTCTGTAGCTTCTCGACCTTGATCTCTCGGTAAGTTCGGCAGAGCCTTTGTAAGAGGCTTTCTTCACTTAGCCTATTTTTCACTACTTCTAAATATTTCTATGTTTAGGAAGATTGAAGCTAACAATCTCCCCCTAAGTAGTGAAAAATAAAAAATTGAACTTGAGTTTAGTTAGGCTAAGTTAGATAATACAGAGGTTAAACAATACCTCGAAAGTTCTTTCATTCAGAAATATGCCAGAGGCATTTTACATTTGAGTACAATGAAAGATAGATTTTGACTTGGTTTGCAGAGATTTGAGGTTTGAGAATCAGATTTTGGCATCTTTGAAATCGTTGTAGCTTCTGTTGTCTCTTCCGATTCTTCTGATCTCTTTGTAGAAACTGATGCAAAGTTCTCTTAGGCGGATTGTGGCATCAATCTCTCTGATGAAAGTATCTGCAGCATCTCTATTCATTTTCTTTGTACCTCTGTATTTTACAAGGCTTGTTCTGAACTTGTTCAGAGTACTAGTTGCGTACTTCTGACAGTCCATGCACACAAACAGTTTGACTTTGCCTAGTGGGTTTTAAAATACTAACCCGAATCTTGGTTCTGTAATGATTGAGTTGGGCACGGCGTCGGGTGGGCAGCGATCTTCTGGTGGTCGTAAATTCAGATGTTTGAGACCAAGATCCTTTCCCAGTTGAAAATCTGTCATACTGTAGATCAGAAGCTTTTCTCTCATTGCTTTTCTCAACATTTGATAGGCTCTGGTGTTTGGCTCTGTGTTGTAGTTGTCCTTTGTCCATTGCAGAAGTTCAGGTAGATCATAGGGATTCAGATTCCTTATGTCAGCATCAGCGAAGGTGGTTTCTGAATTGTTTACCCTTTTGACTCTGTAAAGATTGTACCTGACTCTTGGATAGGTTCTTGTGAAGGAGAATCTGCAGAAGATTACCTTTTTGATTTTATGAATTGAGAAGACTTCTGCTTTGGTTCTTGGCTTTGTTCTGCTGAAGATGTTCTCAAATTCTTCTCTGATGTTCGGATTTGTGATTTGGTCTGTTGGATGGAGGTTCTGAAAGGGTTGTTTGTAGAGATATTTGTACACCACTTCTTCCATTTCTTCGTATGTTGGACCATGTGGTGGTACTCGTCTTCTGAGACTCTCCATCTATTGAACAACTTCTGCAGCTCTACCTGTTAGTGGAATCTCTGACAGAGGCTTCAATCCATATGCCCAGTCCTCTTCTTCAGGCTTTGGAGTTTGAAAGGCATCAAAGGCGCTCTTCATCAATTTCTCTGTAGGCTTGGGCAATGATTTCTTTTTCTTGGGCTCTTCTGTCAGTTTCGCCTTTCCCTTGTCTTTGGCCTTTGGAGGTTCAGAACCTGTTGCTTCTGTAGGTTTGGTTATTGGTGCTTCTGTTGGAATGATGGGGGTTGCCTCTGTAGGTTTTGACACTTGTGTTTGAGAGGACTTATGTGGCGTTGGTTCTGTTGGCTTGTTTTGCTCTGTAACCTCTGTGGGAGGTTCTTTTGTGACTTCTTCTGTGAACTTGGTTTCTGTGGATTGAGGTATGTCGAATCTTCTTCCCATTCGAAAAGATAAAGTGAACCTGTGCCTTTCTTCTTCCTTCTTCGACATTCGATCAGACATTGTATTGTGTATCTTTCTCAGAATAGAAGAAGCAGAGGTCGTTGCTCTTTTTGGTTTGGTGGCAATCGGCTTTCTTCTTGGTATGGTTTGGGGTTTTTCTGTTGATTCTGTTGAAGGTCTTTCTTCCATGTTGATTACCACAAGGGTGGTTGTTGCCTCTGTGGTTTGCTGATCAGCTTCTGGAATATTGGTTTCTTCAGAAGTTGATTCCACAGAGATGGGTGTTGTCTCTGTGGTCTTTTGATCTTGGGTTTGTTCTGGAGGGGCTTGGCTGATTGATTCTGCTGCGATTGGTGGAGCTTGTAGTCCTCTGGTCGTAGCTTTCTCCCTTATATTCTCCCCCTCAGGATGATCTGATGGACCAGGATGGTCATCATCAGAGTCATCCCGACTCTTATCAGAAGTACCCTCTGCTCTGCAGGAAGCTTTGGGTTTCTTTGGTAGTTATGCTCCTGCGGCCATCAACTTTGCACATACATCATCACAGAGGCCGATTAGAGTTGCAAGCTCTGCTTCTGTGTTGAAGCGCATTCTGCCGACACTTTTTCTGAATTCTTTGACGTAGTTGGCATTTGCAGTAGTGAAGGAGACAATGACTTCTGTGACCTGGTTTATGACATTCTGCCCGAGCTCTGTCAGCTGTGCTCTGGTCATGTAATCTTTTGGCTGCATCATTGTAGTGTTACGCATTGCCTCTTCTTGAACGTTTTGCAGAGCCTTCTGTAGTTCTGCAGGTGTGATGCTCTGTGATTTGTTGGATTGCTTGTTCATTTGTTCAAGGAAATGTTTGACCGATTCCTTGAATGCAGATGTTGCAGCTATTCCAAAATCTTTAGCAGCAGAAGTGGCTGTAGTTGTGGCAGTTGTTTGAGCAGAAGATTTCATCTCTGTGATGGCCGTGTTCACCTCTGTGGACAGATTGTCCATTTTGGTGTTCAGATTCAGCAAGGCCGTTGATGTTTTCTCTGCAAAAGATGTGAAAGAGCTTTGCAACTCTTTCATGGTTTGGTTCACAGAGGTGACAAGGGTTTGGAACTCATCCCTTGATACTTGTGTCCCTGGTGTAACCTCTGGAGGAACACATTCGTCTCCAGAGTGAGTCCCTGTTCCTGGGACACCTTCTTTCACCCTTGTTTGTATGATGGGGGTGGAAGGATTTCCATCTGATCTTCGAGCAGAAGCATCTAGTGCTTCAGACTCTACAGAAGTTATGTGAATGACATTGTCTAGATCTACTTCAGAGGTGGGTACTAGATTATCCTTCTGTTGACTCGGAGACTTGTCTAGAGTCTCTTCATCGTTATGCTCACTACTTCTCTCTGAAAGAAGGGTTGGCCCTATTTCGTGCGTGGCAGAGGAAACGAATTCCTCTGTAGGGTGTTCTAGTGTGATCTGGGGCGATTGATCACGAACATTAGGTAAGTCTCTTTGAAAAGACTCCCTAGGAATGTATTCCCCGATTTCTGTGGGCGCAGAAGTCGAAAGAGTGACTTCTGGCTGGATGGGTTGGGTTTGGATCGAGCTGTGCTGCTCTTTTTCAATAATTCCTTCTGCAGCTAGACCTGCGGAGTTAGATGTGTGGGTTGCACTGGGAGTTGGTTTTGGTTGTGTGCCTCTATTAATCCAGGCATCTTTTCTTGTTTCTTCCTCTGTTAAGCATCCAAGCACTACATCATTTTCTACCATTTCAGCTTCTGTAGCTATCCGATGGCTTGGTACTTCTTCCCTAGCTTCTGTTGAAGTTCCTTGCTCTGTGCTTAAGAAGTCGTACATTTGATGAGAGCCGTATAATCTCATGATATGTGGATGATAGAGACCTTTTCGTATCCAGACAGCTTCTTCTTCATCTGAATCTACCTCTGAGACCTCCATTCTTGCCTCCCTTATTTCAAATCCCTCTTCTTGTACAACTTCGGCCTCTTTTCCTTTTTCTATTATTTTCCCTAAAGCCTCTGTTACTTCATCTCTATTCCACTGAGCTTCTGTTTGTTCTATTTCTTCTGAAGCTGGGCTTGGACTCCTTCTGTGGACGTCCAATCCTTGTTGAATGAAGGGGTTCTGTAGAATAACAGGTGTCTCAGCTGATTGATCTCTGGGTGTTTGATCATCTTCTTGCAGATGTGTGTCAATGCCAGAAATAGAGAAGTATTGTTCTTCTGGGGAGTGGTGGTCGAGTCGTTGTGCCGTCCACCCTGCTGTATTTAGAGTGTGGGCAATGTCAGGGTTCTGTAGGAAATCGTTTAAGTTTCCTTGGTGAGCAAATCGATCTGGGGATTGATAGGGTGATTGATATCCCTCTTCTGTCATTTCTACTTCTGCATCTTCTTCTTCTGCAGTTCTTTCTTCTGCGATTTCTTCTTCTATGGTAACCAATTTTTCAAGTGATTTCCCATGCTTCTTCTTGGTTTTCCTCCTCTTAGGTTTTGGTGCCCCTTCCTCTGTAGTTTTCGATTTTCTTTTCTTCTTCTGTTTTGGAGAAGAGGGAGGAGCAGTGGAGCCAATTTCTGTGGCATGAGGAGGTGAAGGTTGATCTTCTGCAGCGCTTGTGGAGGTGCCTTCTTCAATTTTCCTCTTCTTTGATTTTGGAGTAGAGGTAGAAGATTTCGAAGAGGACTTCTTTCCTATGAGCTCTGCACGTTTGGCTAAGAAGCTAAGTTGAATAGCCACGTGTTTTGCTAGTTTGTGATCTTTTTCTTCTTGAGTGGAAAGAGGTTCTGCAGTCATTGTTCCTAGGGGGACACCTAAACGCGGGGGTGTCATAGGACTCGGTTTTGGAGTTCTATGATCGCGTATGTACTCTTTCTTAAGGGTTTTATTCGTGGCATACTTCAAAAGGTTCTTTGACAAAGGTCTGCAGTGTGTGTAGCCATCTACATGATCATTGGGGGTATTTTTGTTCATTGGGAACTGTATGGGAATTGGCCCTTCCATTGGCCAGTTCTGTATCAGCAACAGAGGTTCGAACAAAACTCCCAGTATTCTTTGGAATTGCAGAGGTGGTAGAAAGTTAGGATCGTTCTCTTTGACCCTTCTGGCGTTGTTCTTTCTGTCGATGGTGTTGATGATCTCTTGCATCATTATGGTCGCGTAATCCAGTGGGAGATCATAGTAAACCTGTTAGGACACTAAATGTCCTAATTATAAGATAGTTTTGTAAAGGGGTAATTAATAGTAATATGGGCTTGGATATAGTGTAATGGGCTTGGGCTTAACTATGTAACAAGGGGTATATAATGTTTAGTGTGTGTAATTAGGGTTAAGTTAGCCATTGCAATGTAGCCTCCATAGTGTGTATGTGTGTGTTCTAGAGAGAGAACCATTCTCTCTCTAGGATAGCTCTTCCACATTGAATAATACACCACTTTGATTATACTATCATCTTGTTACTATCTACATCAATATATGAATCGTTGTCTTGTTTAAATGGGACTAACAAGTGGTATCAGAGCATGTGGAGCTAGAGTACCTGAGCTTGGACCTGCAGATTCGACGTTTGATGGAGCATTTTCTTGCACGGCCGGGACATCTTCTTCGGACTCTGTATCCATATTCTGATCCCCAGTATCTGTCTCACATTCAAGCTCATCTAAGGCAGCAACCATTTCTTCTTTGATCTGGAAGTTTAGAAGATCAGGTTCTGCATCTGAATCAATCTCTACGACTTCAGTTCTATTGTCAACAGCCGCAGGCTTTTCAACCCTAACTATGACATCAGCTAGAACTACTGTATCTTCCACTATCTCCATCACAGTATCCGTTCCACCTGTTCCCTGTTCGCCAGTTGGCTGATCTGAGCCATGAACAATTCCAGCAGCTGTCCCACTTGATTCAACAACTGCTGTAGATCTCTTCTCCCCCTCATGTTGATCAGGCGGATCCTGATCATCATGTCTTCGTTTCTGGGAGGTTTCAGCTTGAACGCCACACCTATCTTCAACAACTGCAACCCGTGAGGCAAGAACCTTATATCCATTCAGTAGGGCGTTGGTCATATCTGAGATAGCATTAGTTAGCTTCTCATACTGAGTGTTTAGTGCAGCTAGCCCATCTGAGAATGTTGACGATTGAGGTTGGGGTTGAGGTTGTGATTGTTGGCGCAGTAAAGAAACAAGATCCACTTCTTCGGCAGTGTTGGAGTCGCCTTGGGCTAATAGTCGGGCTAACAGCTCTGATTTGAGCTGGTCGGTTGGGATCTGGTGTAATGGAACTGGTTGAGATTGTGGGTCAGGTTGTGTCGCGGTAGAATCTGCAATGCCTTTTCCTTTAACAGCGCTGGATACATCTTGAGACAACTTTTTCATCTCTTCTTTCATTTCGGCCATATGAGCTTTATAGGAGTTGCTTAAGGACTTGATGGCAAGCTGCAAAAGGGGCACTGTTACAAGGTTATCCGGTCCAATAGAGGACCATACACGTTCAGCATCAGAGGGACTAACACCCAGACCACTTAGGTTACTGGTTGAAGTAGCGGTTGAAGCAACCGTACTGCCTGTGTTCAAAGCTGGCATGGTGTTAGCAATGACAGGTCTTCCGCCCGGTCCTCATGAAGCACCAACGAATGGCGACGACACTCTGGGCGTTCCGGTTGGGGCACGAAAGCCTCCAACTTGGTGTTGTTCCAACAATTGTGTCCTAGGAAAGAATGTTGTACCAAATGGTCCTAGACTCAATGTGCGTGGAACAAAAGGCGGTGGCCGGGGCGGGAGCCTACCTGATTCAATACCAGCAGACACCGAGTGTGTCGCCGATAGAGTTTGTGCTAAATCCCCTGTGCTAAATGAAACACCGGCCTGTAGAGAGACCGATGAGTGGATGAGTGGGGCTGTGCTATGCATGGCTGGGTCCACCATGGCTTCTTCAATACGCGACGGCGACGAACGCACGTCGGTAGTAGATGTGGCTACCCGGCTTGTAACGGTTTGGGGAGAGTCGGTAGTTAAAACTTTGTCCGACTCTATCACAGCTTCACTCGATTCTTTTCTCCCTCTTTCCTCACCACTACCTATCTCTTCCACTACTACTTCTTCTTCTACTTCTTCGTTTATCGTAGAAGTAACCGCAGCAGCAGTTGCAGTTTCGAGCAATCCGGTGGGACGAGTAGACTCGGTATCCGGACTTACAACACGTGGCCTTTTGCCCATGTGTCTCGGAATCAAATTCGCTGAAGGATCATGTCCTAAGTCGTCATCACCATCATCATCATCATCGTGGGGAGGAATGAAAGGTTCTATTTGGGCATCTGGATTGGCTGTATCATCATCGGGAGATGATGCAGCAGCATAAGCTTCATCCCAGGTTACATCGTCATCAAATACGTTCACTGGAGGAATCTGAGGTGGTGGTTGAGCTGGTCGTGAAGAGGATGCTTGGCCAACAATCCGTACTCTTCTCCCGACACTCTTTCTTTTTGTTCTCCTCACCCCTCGTTGTTCAGGAACACCCCCTTATTCCTGAACCCCCTCAACTCTTAGACCCTCACCGCCTAAAGGAATTGCATCGTGGGTAGGTCCCTCCGGCTCTGGCTGGACCGGCAATGCATTATCTATTCTATACTCCCTAACTACCCTGGACTGTTGGTCAGCATAGGCAAGTAGGTCTTCTCGAAGAACGGCGGTATGAGCAAAATCCATTGCCTTGGGCATTCGAAGAACGTGCATATATTGGCTTGGCCCTCGGGGATGTTGCTCACGACGTGGGATCTCGGCGTTGTCAGTCATAGCTTGATGTATCAAGATCTGGAAGAACCGCTGAAAGGGGACGAAGTTACGTCTCATCTTCGGTTTTAGCTGATCGGCAGCAAGTTCTATCATTTCGTTCCAGATCAAGACAGCATAATCAATGTTGTGGTTAAAGACGAACGCGTGGAACATTCGTAAGGTTGCAAGGTTGGTCTTATCTAACCCTGTATGCTTAGACGTCATACATCTGTTGAAGACAGAACATATTGAATAGTATAGTGGCGGTAGGTAGTTGCGTCTGAACATTGAAGATCCGGTCAGTGGTAGATTGGGTGGAGGTTGATAACCCAAACTTTGAATATCCGCACGAAGCTGAGATTCAGGAATCGGATCCTGAATGTTTTCACTAGGTAGGTTTAGAGATCGTCTAAGGCCTCGAAGAGTGAAACGGACATCAAAGTGGTCAACCTTGGCTGTAAACTTTGGTACTCGATCCGTTGGTCTGTAGGTTAACGTACTCCAGAATTGTTTGAGGTAGATTGCAGGCACGAGCTCGACCTTTGTCAATGCAGTCATTACCGGATGATGACTGATAATCTCGGTGATGATTGGATGCTCGAAGCGAACTGCAAGATCTAGATGATGATTGTTGTCTAGAAATTGCACAGGAGGGCTCGTCGACGGATAAATCTCCTCGTCAAGGTCATGTGCATTTACTGAAGGAAGTGACGAACGATGCGAGCGGATAATGGTATTATCATCCGAAGCATTTTCATCTTGATCAGCCATCTGGAATAGTACACAGTTAAGAATCGGACCAAAATCGAGTTTGCCTTGAAAAAAAATTTCAAAAAATTTCAAAAATTTTTCTAAGTCTAGGCCAAGTCGCAATCAACTAATAGAAGCATGTCACAGGCCACTGCGACATCGCAATGGGAAGAGGTTGAGAACAGTTAAAGTCGCAATGCAAGACTGCGATTTGGTCCCCAAGTCGCAATGAAGGACTGCGACTTGGTTGAATATCTGACCATTGCGACTTGCTTGAATATTTGAAGTCCTATTGACTGCGACTTCGATGAACACCGAACTATTCCTATGTGTTCAGGCCCAGATTTTCGCTTTTTCGCTCAAAACATGTTAAAACCCACACCACTGGACTCGCAATCCTAACAAGAACTAACCCTAAGCATTTAAACACCCTATCTAACAACAACAGATATCGACATTTAGGCAGATTAAGCAATATCGAACCTAAAACCCTAAAACACAATCATAGCATACTGATTTATGGATGGAAAACGATGGGAATCGAGATTCATTACCTCGATGATGATGTGAATGGATAGCACGAACCAGAAACTTCGAATATGCACTTGAATCGAAAAGCAGTAGAGAGAGATTTCGAGAGGGTTTAAGAGGGTTTTGAAATTTGAAAAGTCAAAGTCTCAACCATATACGAAATTTTTCAAAAAAAGTGACACGTGGCACAATCTGATTGGTCCAAGGGTTGACCAGCCATGTGTCATCAAGTCGCAATGAACAAATCACAACTTGACAATTTTGAAATCGCAATCGACCATTGCGATTTACACTGTTAAGAATTGAGAACAAGGTGTTCCACAGAGGTGGTAATCTGCCTCTGCGGAAGTCATTTCTCTTCCTCAGTTGGGTGTTGTACCCAAGCATTTCTACGAAACGACAGATCTCGTCGTCTGTTGGTTGCTCTGCATATTTCTTCAATCCAAGAAGACCCCTTGTTGGTAGGTTGAATTCAAGTGAGAACATTGTTCTATTGAACTTGATTTCCAGATGTTCAGATTTGTCAGGTCTTGAAATGTACCCTTTGATAAGAGAATCATCTTTATCAAATCGGCAACTTTGCCAAAACTGGTTTAAATATCTAACTGGAATTTTGTTTGGGGTTCTTGAGAGTAGAGGGAAGAGGATATGATTTTCCATTATGTTTAGAAGAATGGCATGGGCTTCGCCGAAAGCAGTGGGTGAGGGGACCAAATAGCAATTGTTGGATTTGATTGGTAGTACTTTTTCGAAATGATCCTTTGCTATGAAGTTTTGAAGATGTGTGGTCGGAGCAAATTCTGCTGAATCGTCGGAATCTTCTAGTTCAATACTTTTGGCAAGGTGGGGGTTTTCTGAATGTTCAGAATGAGCAGGTGAATGTTCTGGTGAGTTCGCCGGAGAGTGTGCAGGGGAGATAGCTTGAGAAGATGAAGCCATTGGTAATGAGAATAAGATATACTTGCAGGTTTTTTGCAGGGTTTCGCCGGAGAAGAATGATGGTTTGTAAAAAGTTTATGAGAGGGTAAGCTTGGTTTTTATAGAAGGGTAAAATGGTAGAATTCGAAAGAGTAAAATATATGGCAATGGATTAAAAATTTGGAATCCGTACTCAAGTTAGAACGGCGGGTTCAACTTTCCACAGAAAACGTTCCATGTACGCCCAATAAAAATGGGACACGTAGGCCATGTTAGAGGATGACAGGACGTCGTGCACGGCCCATTAATGCTAGGCGCGTGGGGTTGTTCTTAGCCACATGAGATTCACTCTCAGTAAAAGTAACCGTTATTACTATAGAAATGCCCAAGTAACAGATTGACAGAACTTCTGTGGTTTACAGAAGCTCTGTGATTTTGAAAATCTTGATGTTTATCCCTTTCTCATATATCTTATTGTTATCATGACTTCTGTGGGTTCTTCTTTAACCAAAACGTTTGCAAAGGCACTGGAGAGGATCAATAGGATTTTTATTTAAGAATTTTTACTCGCAGAGGTTTTGTGGCTCTGTGGGAACTTGCAGAAGCTCTGTGAGGGCCAGCAGAAGCTCTATGAGTGAAAAAAATCTCATAACAAAAATTCTATTAAATTTTCTGATCATCCAATTTTTGATCTGTTTTAAGATATGTTTTTCGGACATATTTGAAAGTTGGTGTCCGAGAAAACTGTTATGGAAAAAGTTTTTTTTCGTGAAGGTCATGGTGTATGTATTCGGTTTCCGAGATAACATTCCAAAAGATCGATAGAGGGTTAATTTGTGATCACAGAGCATATTTCTGGCAGAGCCTCTGTTGAGCTCAGCAGAGGCTCTATGACCTCAAATTTCTCATAACTCAAATTTTATGAAACTTTTTGATCTTTTGATTTTTGAAATGTTATCCACAGTATATTTAGGACATATTTGACAATTTGTGTCCCAGAAAACTGTTTTCAACAACCTTTTGTACGAGAGACATACCTTTTTGGTTCTTCTTTTCTCGGCAGTGATGTCTGACTTCTGTCGATATAGATTCATCGACGCTCTTCTTTGGCATCTCCTTGAAAGTTTTACCTTTGTAGATCATTTCAGGGTCCCTTTTTGCTCCCCCTTGATCTAATCACCTCTATAGATCAAGTAATTTCCTTTTTGCTCCCCCTTGACCTATGCTTGGATCAAAGAATGATAAGATTTGTATTGAGCATAGGTCTTGTTTTTCCAGAGGTTCTGTGGAGGTCGTCAGAGGTTCTGAGCAGACTTACAGAAGCTCTGTGATATCAAGAACTATTTAAGATTGAGAATTTACATACAGAAATAAATCAATCAAAGCAATAAGTTAAGTAAAGTAGAAATATATACTTATTTACAGAAGATAAAGCTATACTTACAGAGGATTTTCACATCATATTAATCATTCCTAACTTACCCACCAAGAAATTAAATCTTTTCTCGTCTAAGGCTTTGGTGAATAAGTCTGCAAGTTGATATTCTGTTGGCACGAAATGCATCTCGATTGTACCGTGTTCAACATGATGTTTCATGAAATGGTACCTTATATCGATATGCTTGGTTTTGGAATGTTGCACAGGATTGGCAGAGATGGCAATGGCACTTTTGGAATCACATAAGATGGGTATTTTGAATAGAATGTGGCCGTAGTCTTTTAGCTGAGTCTTCATCCATAGAACCTGAGAACAACAGCTAGCAGCAGCAACATATTCAGCTTCTGCCGTAGATGTTTATACACAGTTCTGCTTTTTGGAGGTCCAACTGACTAGCTTACCACCTAGGAATTGACAACTCCCGGAGGTACTCTTTCTGTCGAGCATGCATCCTCCATAGTCTGAATCTGTATAAGCTTTAAGACAAAAGCCAGAGTTCTGTGGATACCAGAGACCAAGATTTTTGGTCCCCTTTAGGTATCTAAAGATTCTTTTAACAACATCATAATGTGATTTCTTAGGATTAGCTTGATAACGTGCACAAAGACATGTGGAATGCATAATGTCAGGTCTGCTTGCAGTTAAGTATAACAGAGATCCAATCATGCCTCTGTAGAGAGTGCATTCTACAGAGATGCCATATGGATCTAAGGATAACTTATTTCCAGTGGCCATTGGAGTTTTCATTGCAGAGGTATCAGATAGGCTATACTTGAAAAGAATGTCAGAGACATATTTGGCCTGATTTATAAAAATTCCCTCTGATGTTTGTTTGACTTGGAGTCCGAGGAAGAATGTTAATTCTCCCATCATACTCATTTCAAACTCACTCTGCATGAGTTTTTCAAAACTTTTGCACTCTTCTGTATTAGTAGACCCAAAAATTATGTCGTCCACATAGATTTGTACAAGCATTATTTCACTGTTTTTACGTTTATAGAATAGGGTAGTATCTGTTGTACCTCTGTTGTAGCCATTTACTAGAAGAAAGGTAGAGAGTCGTTCGTACCATGCTCTTGGAGCCTGTTTCAGTCCGTACAGAGCCTTTTCAAGGTAGTATACATGCCTTGGGAACTTTGAGCTTTCAAACCCTGGTGGCTGATTTACGTAAACCTCTTCTTGGATTTCACCGTTGAGAAAAGCTGATTTTACGTCCATCTGATAAACTTTAAATCCTTTGTTGGCTGCGAAGGCTAAGAATATTCTTATTGCTTCGAGCCGTGCGACAGGAGCAAAAGTCTCATCGTAATCTATGCCTTCTTCTTGTCTATAACCCTTGGCCACCAATCGTGCTTTGTTTCTGATGACCACTCCATCTTCATCCTTCTTATTTCTGTAGACCCACTTAGTCCCAATGGCTTGTTTCCCTCATGGCAGAGGTACTAAAGTCCATACTCTATTACGCTCAAACTGCAGAAGTTCTTCTTGCATGGCGTATACCCAATTTGGGTCATCTAGGGCTTCAGAAATCTTCTTTGGTTCTACCACACTAATAAAATTTGTAAAGAAACAAAAATTAGCAGTGGCAGACCTGGTTTTTACCGAGTCAGAAGGTTCTCCAATTATTTGTCTTGGAGGATGGCTCTTTGTCCACTGAGTGGTGCGTGGAAGATGGTCATCAATGTCATCGAACCTTTCTTCAGAAGCTTCTTGTGGATCTTCTTCTTGTATAGCCTCTGTCGTTCTTCTTGCCTTGGTAGATTATTCTACCATTTGTGGAATGATTGGTATGAGTGGTGGTGGAGTTTGTTCCTCTAAGGACGTATAGTCTCGGTCCTCAATTTCCTCTGTAATTGGTTCTTCTGTGGATTGTGGAGTTTGTTTTTCAGCAGCTTCTGTGGTCGTTTTTCTTGATGTTTCATCTTCTGCATTTTCTTCTTCGGCATTTGCATCTGTAGTATTTGCAGAAGAAGATGAAGCATTATTTGGACCAGTTAGAGTCATACCTGGAGGATTTTGTCCGACAGAGGATGGTTCTTCAGAAACACTGATGGTTCCAACAGAAGGATCAATGTCATCGTGGAACATATCTAAAAATAGAAGATTTAAGTCTTCTTTCGTTTGCGAGATGTCAGAGGTTTCCCTTTTATGTTCGAGTTCTGAACTGATTTGCTCAAAAGTCATTTGGAATGAATCATCAAAAGAAACATTGATACTTTCTACGATTTTGCGAGATCTTGTAAGGAATGCTCTGTAGGCTTTGGAAGTGGCAGGGTATCCAATGAATTTGCCTTCGTCAGCTTTTACCTCAAACTTTCCTCTTGAATCTCTGTCGTTTAAAAGAAAGCATTTACATCCGAACACATGAAAAAATTTGATGTTTGGCCGCCTTTTGTTGATCAATTCGTAAGGAGTCTTGAGGTGTCTTTTCACAATGGTTGAACGATTTTGTGTATAACATGCAGTAGAAATCGCTTCTGCCCAAAAGTTCATCGGTAATCCGCATGCTGATAGCATAGCTCTTGCTTCCTCCACGAGCGTTCGATTCTTCCTTTCGACTACGCCGTTCTGCTATGGAGTGCGTGCTGCAGAGAAGTTCTGTGATATTCCTTCTATAGAAAGATAGGCTTCAATGACAGAGTTTTTAAATTCTGTGCCATTGTCACTTCTTAACTTCTGTATTCTGCATTCATAAAGAACTTGGATTCTTTTCATTAGATTAATCAAGATGATTGGAACATCCGATTTCTTTCGAATAAATTCAACCCATGTGAAACGCGAATACTCATCAATTAAGACAAGTATGTATTTCTTGCCACCTAGGCTCTGTACCTCTAGTATAGCCATAGATTTGAACAAGAATGAGATTACCTGAAGTTTGCTTGTGGAAGAGAGTGTTGTCAATTGTACCTCTAGTATAGCCATGCTTGAGTCGAAAGATGGCAAGAGTGTCATACCAGGCTCGAGGAGCCTGCTCGAGCCCATACAAAGCTTTGTCAAGTCGGTACACATAGTCTGGATGTGTGGAATCTTCAAAGCCTGGAGGTTGCTTTACATAGACTTCCTCAGCTAGTTCTCCATTCAGAAAAGCACTTTTCACATCCATTTGAAATACCCTGAAGTTCTTGTGAGCAGCATGAGCAAGAAAGATCCTGATAGCTTCAAGCCTGGCAACAAGAGCAAATGTTTCATCATAGTCAATGCCCTCTTCCTGTCGGTAGCCTTGAGCTACGAGTCTGGCTTTGTTTCTGATGACAGTACCATCTTCATCCATTTTGTTTCTGAAGACCCATTTTGTGCCGATGATTGTTTTCCTTGAAGGTCTAGGCACAAGTCTCCAGACTTTGTTTCTTTGAAATTGGGAGAGTTCTTCTTGCATGGCCGAAACCCAACATGGGTCACTTAGGGCTTCTTCAATCTTTTTAGGTTCAACAAGAGATAGGAAATTCACATAGAGACAGATGTTGCTGGTACCTCTCCTTGTTTGAACACCAGCTTGCTGATCACCGATGATTTGATCAATAGGATGATCTTTGGTCCATTTAAGAGCAGGGGGCATCGGTGAAGGGATAATTGAAGTGGAAGGGAAGTTCGGGGCTGGAGTGTTGGCAGGGTGTGATGAAGGTGGCTCGTCAGAGGGATTATTGGCAGGAAGAGTTTCGGTGATGGGGTTAATTTCGGTGGATGATGGGTATGGTTCGGTGGGGGAAATTTCGGCAGAGAGGGTTTCAGGTGATAAAGAAGATGACCCAGCTTGATTGTTTGGAACAGAGGAAATATTTGGAGTACAAGGTGGATCGGTGGAGGTTGAAATGGGAGAATTCCCAATGCATGATGATATCCATCTATGTAGTTCTTCATCATCATTTGTCAAGGAAGATGATCTTGAATCATCACACTTTACATGGATAGATTCATCAATGCATTCTCTCCGAAGATTGTAAACTCGGTAGGCTTTGGAAGTCAAGGAATATCCCACAAAGATTCCTTCATCTGCCTTAGGATCAAATTTCCCAAGATTTTCCCTGTCATTTAGGATAAAGCACACACAGCCAAAGACATGAAGGAAACCAATGTTTGGTTTTCTTCCATGAAAGACTTCATACGGGGTTTTCTCATGTCTTTTTGTTATCACCGACCTGTTTTGAGTGAAACAGGCAGTGTTGACAGCTTCGGCCCAAAAATAGGTTGGCAGTTTTGCTTCACTCAACATAGACCTTGCTGCTTCACAAAGAGTTCTATTTCTTCTTTCCACAACACCATTTTGTTGTGGAGTTCTGACAGCGGAGAAGTTTTGAGAGATTCCTTTCTCATTGAAGAAGTCTTCTAAACCACTGTTTCTGAATTCGGTGCCATTGTCACTTCTTACAGATCTGACAAGCTGACCATTCAGAATTTCATTCTTTTTGACAAAGTTGAGGATTTCTTCAGTTGCATCACTTTTGTACATGAGAAAAGACACCCAAGTATATCTAGAGAATTCATCAACAATAACAAGAATGTACCTTCTTCCTCCTAGACTGGGAGTGCTGACTGGTCCACATAGATCCATATGCAGCAACTGAAGTGGGAGATTGATGGAAGAGCATTGCTTGGTTTTGAAAGAAGATTTGGTGAGCTTCCCTTTTTCACATGCATCACACAGCTTTTCTTTGACGAAGTTCAACTAGGCATGCCAGTCACCAGCTCTTTGTTTGATAATTTATGAAGGGTTTTGAAGTTAAGATGAGACAAACGTTTATGCCACAACCAGTTTCTTTTGACTGTATCGTCAGACACGAAACAGACATTTGAAGAGTTGTTTTGACTCATATCAATGATATACACATTATCTTGCCTTCTTCCAGAGAGGACAACCTTCATATTCTTGTCAACAATAGTACAAATACACAGTTCAAAGATAACTTTGTATCCAAGATCACACAGTTGGCTAATACTAAGGAGGTTATGCATGAGACCTTCAACAAATGCCACTTTATTGAAGGTGAGGGTTCCATTCGTGAGAGTTCCATACCCTTTAGTGTGACCTCTGGAGTTGTCCCCAAAGGTTACAGAAGGACCCTTTTCTGACACATAGTTTACAAGAAGATGTTTGTTTCCAGTCATGTGACGTGAGCACCCGCTATCTAAATACCAAACTTGTTGGTGCTCAAAAACCTGCAGACAACATCAAGTCAGTTCTTAGGTACCCATTTGGTAATGGGTCCTTTTGGGTTAGAGATGTGAGAGACCTTGGGTTTGGATCTGTCGATTCTTTCCCTTGGGCAGTCCTTAGCAATATGAAAGGTATCACCACAATTATAACATTTTCGGTAGATGAAAGTTCTTTTGGGTTTTTGTTCCTTTCCTTTTTCCTTTCCAGTTATATCAATCTTAATCTTTGGACCGAAAAGGGGATTGCGAGGACCTCTAAAAAGTTCGGTTCTTGAGGTTGAAGCATGGTCAGGGGTCTTTCTTGAGAAAACTTCGGTCTTTCCCTTATGGACAAAATCGGTGAAGGATTTTTCCATGGTGTGTTTTTCTTTGAAAGCTTGAGATTTTGAAAGATTTGAAGAGTTGTTATCAATGGTTAAATCTTTGAACATATCATGAATGGGTTTAACAGTATCCTTCAAATTTTGCACTTTATGGGTTTGATCAGATGAAGATTCTTTGGCTTTTAAAAACATTCCATATTTTAAGGCTTCACTAAGATCAGCAGAATTTAAAGAAATGGAATCACAAGAGTTTGACTCAGAGTCATCATCCCATGTATCGGTGATGGGAACAAGTGCATGGGAAGATTTTTCAAGCATGGATTTTTCATATCCTAACCCAAACTTGTTATTACCACCGATTTGGTCTTGAAAGATCTGTTCAAGATTCCTTGAGGAATTTGTCCATTTTCTGACAATTTCCTGTTCTTTCTTTAACTTCTTGAACAGTTTATTCTTCTCCTTTTCAATTTCATGATTTATGACTTTTAGATTTTCATGCTCAGTTTTGATCATCTCAAACTTTCCAAGTTGACACATGAAAGATTCAAGTTGAGATTTAAGATTTTTAACTTGAGCATATTTTCTTTTCTTGCTTTCTTTGACATTGTAAAAATCTTGAGTTAAAGATTCATAAGCATTTATCTTTTCAATATCAGTCATGTCATTGAAGGGATGTACCTGAGAGTATGATGATGAGCATTCAGTTGAAACTAATGCCATTGGAGACTTTGCCTTTTCTTCTTTCACCTCTTCTGATATGGCCATAAAGCACATATTTTGAGAATCACTGTCAGAGGTTTCTTCTTCTTCCCAGTCATGAGCCTCTGCCATTAATCCTTTTCCTTTCCTTTGAGATCCTTCATTTCTTTCTTTTTCCTTCTTGTACTTAGCTTTGTACTTTTCAGCACGTTCCTGATGAGAGAGTGAGGAGGATTGAGAATCTTTCTTGAAATATGATTTATCTTTGGATTTCTCAAATTTGGAAGGATATTCGTCAGAGGGCGTAGAATTGACTTTTGACACACGCTTGTTTCTGCACTCAGCAGCAAAGTGTCCTTTCTTACCACAGTTGAAACATTCTTCATTTGTCTTATCAGAAGAAGACATTTTTGTAAAGGATGGTTTTCTGAAACTCCTGGGTTTGTTGAAATTTCGAGATTTATTTTTAAAACCGGCCATCATAGCCATTTCAGTCTACCGAAATTTCATCACCTTCATCATCGGCATCACTCAGATATGCCTCCGTTTGGTGAGAACGGTTGTTCAGATTTTCGGTGTCAGAGTCTGATGAGGGATATGTGATACAAGGAACACTTTGACTTTTCTTGGAACTTTCACAGATAAGAGCTATTGAAGAGCTTTTTATCTCTTTGAAGATGGTTTTCCTATGAAGCTTGGTTTGTTCAAAGTTGAACAGAGTTCCATACAAAACAGTTAAAGGCATGTATTCCAAATCCTTGGTAGTTTTAATGCAAGTGCAAATGTTTTCCCAAAAGTCAGGAAGACAATCCATAAACTTGCATAGAACTTCCTCATTATCATTAACTCTACCTAGTAACTTTAAATCATTTAAGAGAGAGTTGAAACGGTTATAAAAGCTTGGAAGAGATTCTCCCTTTTCATAGGCAAAGAGCTCATATTTTCGAATGAGGCCAATCTTTTTGATTTTCTTCACTTCCTCTGTACCCTCATAAAGTACACACAAAGTAGTCCACATCTCTTTAGCAGTACCGAAATTAACAAGAGAGTGATAGACTTCATCAGGAAGTGAGAGAGCAATGATTGCTCTAAGCCGAGAATCCAGAGACACCAATCGTTTTTCCTCATCAGTATATTCCTTTGGGTTTTTGAGAATGTAACGACCAGTAGTCTTTGCTTTCTCTATATCGGAAGGTTCAGAATCATCAGAGTCACTTGACTTATCAACTGTTTCCTTACCCGGCCTCTGCTTTTCATAGCGAGCCCAAACTCTCGGGATGATAGGTCCCTCCTTGAGAATGGTTGGATATCTAGTATCCACTCCTTCCATAAATAGCATCATACGGCTTTTCCATAGAGAAAAGTTGTTAGGATTAAACTTGGGAGGTTTTGAAATGGAACCATTTTCAGCAAAATTGTTTTGACCAGTGTTTTCAACAGTTAGGGATGAAGATGAGGCAGCCATTGCTGATCAAGTTTATGAATTAAACTTTCCGCTCTGATACCACTTGTTGGTCCCAAAATGGCTCAACAAGTATTGTAGAAGGGGGGGTTGAATACAATACTCAGATTTTTCACAAGTTTTAATTCAATATATTGAAAATCTTTCAATAAGAATTACACATAGAAAACAAAAGATTGTTGCGGAAAAGAACAGTTAAACTATTCTAACAATCTAACACAAAGTAAACTGAAAAACACTTAGAACAAAATGGACACTTAGACACAAGATGCAGTTTCAGTAAGAAAGGAGCTTGCACTTAGTAATCTTCAGAAGCGTGATTTGCATGGAGAGTCTTCACCTCTATTTATATTCTATGCATCATTTAATGCATGGGACACTTGTCACTCTTCCATTCATTGTAGAGGTTGACTTCTGAAAAGCTGATATCTCCTTTTTAACTTATCCAAGGAACCAGGAGGACAGTCGTACCAGAAAAAGACCTTATCTGAGAATAAATAAAATGACAAAATGCCACTTTTATCTGACAATAGGATATTGTCTCATAATAAATGATCTTCTCTTTTGTCTATAGAGAATAAGGCTACCGACCTCCTGTATTGAAAACTGCACCAATTCGAAATCTCACTTCTTTAGAAAGGAGAGAGTTTCACCGAAGTGTTTAATATTTCGGTGCAGTCTTCTTGAACTCCCACCGATTTCTGAACATATATCGGTGGAAGTCTTCTTGAACTCCTCACCGAATTTCTTCAATTCAGTGATGCGTGTCCACCGATAGCACAAGCATATCGGTGGTGATGTAACTTGTAGAAACTTGCTGCCGATTTTCTCACTTCCGCAATGAGATAGTCTTCGCACTTGGTTTCGGTTGATCTTCGACTTCACCGAACAATTGATATAAGAGTACAAGTTACACAAAAGAATCCAAAAACATTCTAAGTATCTAAGTGGGTTTAAATTGAGTCAACTTCAAATCTGTGATGACCCAACACCTCTGCTTGCAGCTATTTCCCTTTCTTTTTCCCTTCGATTCTCCCCCTCAGGATGATCTGATGAATCGTCAGAGTCATCATCAGAGTCATCCTGACCCTTATCTGTCGTACCTTCTGTTCTGCACGATGCTGTTGGCTTTTTAGGCTTTGGAGTGGCTCCTGCGGCTATAAGTTTTGCGCATACGTCATCGCATAGGCCGAAAAGAGTTGCGAGTTCTGCTTCTGTGTTAAAGCGCATTCTGCCGACGCTCTTCTAAAAGTCTTTCATATAGGTGTGGTTGGCGATTGTAAAGGCCTTAATCATTTATGTTACTTGGTTTATCACACTTTGGCCAAGTTCTGTGAGCTGAGCTCTGGTCATACAGTCGGATGGCTGCATGATCAGAGTCTCCCTTGCTGTTTGTTCGTGAACTTGTGCTAGGGCCTTCTTCAAGTCTTCAGATGTAAGGCCCGCAGAGGTTGAGGATTTCTCATTCATCTTTTCAAGCAAGTCTTTTACAGAGCTTTGGAATGCAGAAGTCGTGACTTTCTCGAACTCAGCAGTAGCAGATGCAAATGTGGTAGCAGAGGTTGTGGCAGTAGTTCTCATTTGGGCTAGAGGAGATTGCACCTCTGTGGATAAGTTGTCCATTTTGGTGTTCATGTTGGTAATGGCCCGAGTGGTAACTTCCGCAAAAGATTTGAAAGAGCTTTGCAACTCCTTCATTGTATTGTCCACAAAGGTGACAAGGGTTTGGAACTCATCCCTTGAGACATGTGAACTAGTTGTAACCTCTGGGGGAACACATTCGTCCCCAGAGTAAGTCTCTGTTCCTGAGACACCTTCTTTCGTCCCTGTTTTGATGTTGAGGACGGAAGGATTTCCTTCTGATCCTCGAGCAGAAGCATCTAGTGCTTCAGACTCTACAGAAGTTCTGAGAATGACATTGTCTAGATCCACTCCAGAGGTGGGTACTAGATTATCCTTCTTTTGACTCGGAGACTTGTCTAGAGTCTCTCCGTCTTTGTGCACTCTAATCTCCTCTGAAGAGATGGTTGGACCTAGTTGTGTGCGTGTGGCAGAGGAAACAAATTCCTCTGCAAGGATTTCTGTTGTGATCTGGGGCAATAGATCACTTACTAAGGGCAAATCCTTTAGAGAGGATTCCCCTGGAATGGTTTCCCCGGTTATTAATGGTATAGAGGATGAAATAATTTCCTCTGTCCGGATGGTTTGGGTTGGGGTCGAGCCGTGCTGCTCTTTTTCAATATTGCCCTCTACCACTAGACTGGCGGCAATAGAAATGTGGGTTGCATTGGGAGTTGGTTTTGGTTGTGTGCCTCTATTAATCCAGGCATCTTTTCTTGCTTCTGCTTCTGTGAAGCATCCAACCACTTGTTCTCCATCTATGGTCTCAACCTCTGTTGCTACCATATGGGTTGATGCTTCTTCTCTAACTTCTGTAGCGGCTTCTGCATCAGTGCGTAAAGAGTCGAATATTGGATGTGAGCCAATTAGTCGCATGACATGTGGATGGTAAAGACCTTTTCTTATTTGGTCTGCTTCCTCTTCATCAGAATCCACTTCTGAGACTTCTACCCTAGTCTCCCCCTCTTCTGTTACCTCTTCTTCCCTTGGACCTAGGGAGTCGTACATAGGATGAGTACCAAAAAATTGTTGTACATGGGGGTGCATAACCTGTGTACCGTCAGAGGCAGAGATTACTTGCTCTGGGCTTCTTCTATGTACATCAAGGCCAGGTTGAAGGAAGGGGTTCTGCAGTATCTCTAGGGTCTCAGCCGGTTTGTCTCTTGGAGTTTGGTCATCATCAGCTAACTCTGAGTTAACTCCAGAGATTGTGACATCGGGATCTTCTGCGGCTTCTTCGTTTTCATGTGACAGAGCTTCTGCAGTCCATCCAGCAGTGTCAAGGGTGTGGGCAAATTCAGGACGTTGGAGGAAGTCAGAGAAATTCCCATGATGCGCATAATTTAGGGGATTGGGGGATTGTAGAGGGGATTCTTGTGCTACTTCTTCTATCACCTCTTCTACCACTGTATCATCTGCAATTGTTTGCATAGGAGACAGAGGTTTCCCAGTTTTCTTCTTGCTCTTTCTCCTCTTGGGTTTAGGTGCCCCTTCCTCTGAGGCTTTGGATTTTCTCCTCTTCTTTTCCTTTGGGGGAGAGGGACGAGCAGAAGATCCAACTTCTGTGGCATGAGGAGGAGAAGGTTGAGCTTCTGCGACACTTGTAGAGGTGCCCTCTGTGGATTTCCTCTTATAAGTTTTCTTTTGAGGAGTAGAGGCAGAGGGTTTTTGTTTCTTTGAGGCAGAGTAGATGGATTTTCTCTGAGCACGGAATCTGGCTTGATTGTGTTCATGCTTCTTAAAAGCAGCTGCCCATTCTTCATCTGTCAACCTATCTAATACTTCTGTACCTATGGGGACTCCTAGACGCGGGGGTGTAATAGGACTTGGTTCTAGAGTCCTATGATCGCGTATGTATTCTAATTCTAGTTCTTCGTCCATTACATAACCCAGAAGTGTCTTTGGCAGAGGTCTGCAGTGTGGGTATCCATCAGCATGTTCTGTTGGAGAGTTTTTGTTCATTGCATACATCTTGGTTGTTGGCCCCTCCATTGACCATTTTTCGAGCAAGAGTAGAGGCTCTAGCAGAACACCTAGAATTCTTTGAAACTGCAGAGGAGGTAGAGCTCCTGTTGTCTTTGACCTTTTCTGCTGGAAGGTGATTTTTCTGTCGATGGTGTTAACCATTTCTTGCATCATGAGTGTTGCGAAGTCCAGAGGTAGGTCGTAGTAGACTCCGTACATGATGGCTAGTATTTGGTGTGAGGATTGATCTGGACTCCCCACTTTCCCGGTTAAGAATCTGTTGAGTATGGAAAAGAGTGTATTCCACAGAGGTGGTAATCTGCCTCTGCGGAAATCGTTTCTCTTTCTGAGTGGTACGTTGTACCCCAACATTTCGACAAACCTGCAGAGCTCTTCATCTGGAGGTTCCTGTGCAAAGGTCTTTAATCCTAGAAGACCTCTGGTGGGTAGACTGAACTCAAGAGAGAACATAGTTCTGTTGAACTTGAGTTGAAGATGTGTGGATTTATCGGGTTTGGAGATGTACCCTTTGATCTGTCGGTCTTCTGGATCAAATATGCAACTTTTCTAGAATTGATTTATGTACCTGGCAGGGATTTTATCAACGGTTTTGGTAAGGAGAGGGTAGAGTATATGTTGTTTCAAAATATGGAGAAGTATAGCATGTGCTTCTCCAAAAGCAGTTTTGGATGGAACAAGGTAGTGGTTATTGGGTTTTAAAGGTAGAACATTTTCAAAATGTTCATGTTCTAAAAAGTTTTGGAGGTGGGTTGTCGGAGCAAAGTCTGCTTCATCGCCGGAGTTATCTTGCTCCAGGTTTCTGGCGATTTCAGGGTTTTCTGAATGTTCAGAGTGTTCAGGGTGTTCAGGGGAGTTCGCCGGAGAGTGAGCAGGGGAGATAGCTTGAGAAGAGGAGGCCATTTCTTGTATGAAGATAAGAATTTTGCAGGTTTTTGCAATGGTTCACCGGAGAAGAAAGTTAAAGTTGAAAGTTCGTAACGTTTTTGAGGAATGGTAACTTGGGTTTTATAGTGAGAGGTAACGGTAGAATCTGAAGAGGTAAATATATGGAAGTGGATAATAGTTGGGGTCCGTACTTGAGTGTGAACGACGGGTTCAACTTTCCAGAAGAACGTGTGTCGTGTACGTCCAATAAAAATGAGACACGTCAGCAGTGTCAGAGTACGACTTGACATCGTGCGCGGCCCATTAATGCTTGGCGCGTGGGTTTCTTTTCCTCCACATAATTTTCACTCGCAGTAAAATAGCCGTTACTGTTACAAAATTTCCCTAAGCTGAAACAAATGACAGAAGCTCTGTAATGATAGAAGCTCTGTGGTTTGAAATCTTCCTTTTATTTTCCTCTGATGCTTTCACCTTTACCAAAAACGTTTGAAAATTCATTGGAGAGGATCGATAGATTTATAGAGTAAAATTTCTTTCACAGAGGTTTTGAAGCTCTGTCAGAGCCAGTAGAGGCTCTATGGGATGAAATTTCTCATATCTAAAAATCTATTAAACTTTTTGATCATCCAAGTTTTTATTTGTTTTTGACAATGTTTTTAGGACCTATTTGGAAGTTGGTGTCCTAAAAAATTGTTTGTTAAAAGGTTTTGTGCGAGAAATTCTTTTAAAAGCCTATGTTGGTCAACAGAGTTTCTTTGGTGGAATGAGCTCTGTGACCAACAACCTTTTAGAATCTCAAAGTGTGCATTTGTGTGAAATAGGTCTTTTGAGATGACATTTAAACCGATCGAAAGAGTTTAAATTTACGATCATAGAGATTTTCTCTGGCAGAGCCTCTGTTGAGCTCAGTAGAGGCTCTATGACCTCAAATTTCTCATAACTCAAAATTTATGTATCTTTTTGATCATTTGAAGTTTGAAATGTTTTTAACATTGTTTTTAGGACAAATTTGGAAATTTGTGTCCTAGAAAACTGTTTTCAAAAACTGTTTGTACGAGATACTTACATTTTGACTCTTCTGACCTCGACTTAGTACCTAACTTCTGTGGATAATGTCGATCACAATTCTTCTTTGGCTCCCCCTTGAACATTTTACTTCTGTAGAGCAGTTCAAGGTCTCCTTCTGCTCCCCCTTGACCTATGCTTGGATCAAATAAGATAAGTTGTGCCTAGAACATAGATCAAGTCTTTCAGAGGTTCTGTAAGGACTGTCAGATGTTCAGCAATCCCATAGAAGCTCTATTGAGTATTGAACACTTGGTGATTGAGAATTTACATACAGAAATAATTTAAACTACAAAACGAAAACAATGTATTTACATATTTACAGAAGATTAAGTTATACTTACAGAGGTTTTAACTCATGTTTATCATTCCCAACTTACCCACCAAGAAAAAGAATATTTTCTCATCAAGTGCCTTGGTGAATAAGTCTGCAAGCTGGTATTCTGTAGACACGAAATGCATTTCGATTGTGCCATACTCAACATGATGTTTCAGAAAGTGGTAACAGATGTCGAAATGCTTTGTTTTGGAATGCTATACTGGATTGACAAAGATTGCTATGGCGCTCTTTGAGTCACAGAAGATGGGAATCTTGAATATGATGTGGCCATAGTCCTTAAGCTGAGTTTTCATCCACAGAACTTGGGAGCAACAGCTAGCAGCAGCAACGTATTCGGCTTCTGCTGTAGATGTGGATACGCAGTTCTGCTTTTTAGAGGTCCAGCTGACTAGTTTACCGCCTAGGAATTGACAACTCCCAGAGGTACTCTTTCTGGATACCAGAGGCCAAGATTTTTGGTCCCTTTGAGGTATCTGAAGATCCTCTTTACAACATTATAATGGGATTCCTTTGGGTTAGCTTGATATCTTGCACAGAGGCATGTGGCATGCATTATGTCAGGTCTACTTGCAGTTAAGTATAACAGAGACCCAATCATTCCTCTGTAGAGTGTGCATTCTACAGGTATGCCATTTGGATCTGAGAATAACTTATTTCCAGTGGCCATTGGGGTTCTCATTGCAGAGGCATCAGAGAGGCTGTATTTTGAGAGTATGTCAGAGACATATTTAGCTTGATTTATGAAAATTCCCTCTGATGATTGTTTTACTTGGAGTCCGAGGAAGAAAGTTAATTCTCCCATCATACTCATTTCAAACTTACTCTGCATAA
Source organism: Saussurea involucrata (assembly GCA_033807775.1). NCBI lineage: Eukaryota > Viridiplantae > Streptophyta > Magnoliopsida > Asterales > Asteraceae > Saussurea > Saussurea involucrata. The sequence continues at coordinate 80,110,727 of CM066327.1, forward strand.
GCTTTTCGAAATCTTTTCATTTTTGTGCATTTGTAGACCCAAAAATTATGTCGTCCACATATATTTGTTCAAGCATAATTTCATCACTTTTTCGTTTATAAAACAAAGTTGTATCCGTTGTACCTCTGTCGTAACCATTATCGAGAAGAAAGGTAGAAAGTCTTTCGTACCATGCTCTTGGAGCCTGTTTCAGTCCATACAGAGCTTTGTCAAGGTAATACACGTATTTTGGGTACTTGGAGCTTTCGAACCCTGGTGGTTGTTGGACGTATACTTCTTCTTGGATTTCACCGTTTAGAAAAGCGGATTTTACGTCCACTTGAAATACTTTAAAACCCTTGTGGGCTGCAAAGGCTAAGAAGATTCTTATGGCTTCGAGTCGTGCGACAGGGGCAAAAGTTTCATCGTAATCTATGCCTTCTTCTTGTCGATATCCCTTGGCCACCAATCTTGCTTTGTTTCTTATGACCACCCCATCTTCATCCTTCTTATTTCTGAAGACCCATTTAGTTCCTATGGCTTGTTTTCCTCGTGGCAGAGGAACTAAATTCCAGACTTTGTTTCGTTCAAACTATAGAAGCTCTTCTTGCATAGCGTCTACCCAGTTTGGGTCGTCAAGGGCTTCAGAGATCCTTTTTGGCTCGATCACACTAATAAAGTTTGTAAAGAAACAAAAGTTAGCAGTGGCAGATCTTGTTTTAACCTTTTCAGAAGGTTCGCCGATTATAAGACTTGGAGGACGGTTCTTTGTCCACTTTGTTGTTCTTGGGAGATGGTCATCGATTTCTTCAAGTTGATCTTCAGAGGTTTCCAATTGTGGTTCTGATGTAGCCTCTGGCGTAGATTTTGCTTTCGTGCTTGATCCTACAGATTGTGGGATGATTGGAATGTGTGGCGGAGTTTGTTCCTCTGGGGAAGTAGAGACTAAGTCTTCTTGTTCCTCTGTTATTGGTTCCTCTGTGGTTTCTGGGGTTGGTTCTTCAGTAGCTTCTGTGGTTGTTTTCCTTGTTGTATCATCTTCTGTTGGCTCCCCCTCGGCATTTGCATCTGTATGATTAACAGAGGAAGATGAATTATTTAAGGGACCAGTTAGAGATATACCTATCGTGTTCTGGTTGACAGAAGATGATTCTCCAGAGGCTCTGACGGTTCCAGCAGAGGTATCAATGTCGTCATGGAATATCTTTTGAAATAGAAGATTTAAGTCTTCTTCTCTTGTTTTTGAGATGCCAGAGGATTCCCCTTTTAGACCGAGTTCTGAACTGATTTGTTCAGAAGTCTTCTGGAAGGTATCGTCAAAAGAAACGTTTATGCTTTCTACAATCGTTCGTGACTGCAGAAGATAAACTCTGTAGGCCTTGGAAGTTGCAGAGTATCCTATGAACTTGCCTTCATCTGCCTTTACTTCAAACTTTACTCTTGCTTCTCTATCATTTAAGACGAAGCACTTGCATCCAAATACATGGAAGAACTTGATGTTTGGTCGTCTTTTGTTGATCAAATGATATGGTGTTTTGATGTGTCTCTTTACGATGGTTGATCGATTTTGGGTATAGCAAGCGGTCGATACTGCTTCTGCCCAAAATGTCATTGGTAATTCACATGCGGTTAGCATAGTTCTAGCGGCCTCCACAAGCGTGCGATTCTTTAGTTCAACCACGCCATTCGGTTGTGGGGTGCGTGCAGCAGAGAAGTTCTGTGAAATTCCTTCTTCTGTAAGATAGGCTTCAATGACAGAGTTTTTGAATTTTGTGCCATTGTCGCTTCTCAGTTTCTGAATCCTGCACTCATACAGAACTTGGATTTTCTTCATTAAATTTATCAGAATGTTTGGAACATCTGATTTTTTCTGACAAATTCAACCCATGTAAATCTAGAGAATTCATCGATCAAAACAAGCAGATATTTCTTGCCGCCTAGGCTCTGTGTAGATATTGGACCGCAGAGGTCAACATGCAGCATGTACAGAGGCCTAGTGCAAGATACATCAGTTTTGCCTTTATGGGAAGCTCTTTTGAGTTTTCCCATTTCGCAGGCAGAGCATAGATGATCTTTATTAAATTTGACATTTGGTAGACCTTTTACTAGATCAAGTTTTACAAGTTTATCAAGAGTATGAAAGTTTAAATGGCTGAACCTGTTGTGCCATAACCAGGCTTCTTCACTTTTGCACGCAACAAGGCAGATTTTGTCTTTCTTGTTTTTGACATTGAAGTTCATGAGATACAAGTCGTCTCTTCTTTCGGCTCGCAGAAGTTCAATTCATGTGTCCTCACTCTGTAGAGAGCAGAAGGTTCTTTTGAACATTACGTCGAATCCCGTATCGCAGAGTTGACTAACACTGAGAAGATTGTGTTTAAGGCCATCAACATATGCAACTTTGCATACGGTTATATTCTCCTTCTGTATGATTCCGTACCTTTAATGTACCCCTTTTTATTGTCTCCAAAGGTCACAGATCCACCATCTTGTTTTTCTTTGTATGTGGATAGAAGACCTCTGTCGCCAGTCATGTGCCTCGAGCATCCGGAGTCTAGATACCATATTGGCACATACTGCTTCTGTAAGACAATCAAAGAGTTTTAGGTACCCATATCCAAATGGGTCCAGGTTTGTCAGGGGTCTTTGTTTTAGTTTCTTTTGAAAAAACATTTTGTTTCTTCTTACCCTTGGATTTATCTTTTGCTTTGGGTACAGAGAGAAGACAGTGTCGACTTTTGAAATGTTGGTTTAATTTAAACATTAGATCAAAGCAATGACAGTATTGAATGTGCGAAGAGATTTGCTTGAACTTTTCATTAAATACATTAAATGGGGGCACAGAGGCATTACAGTCTATCCTGACATTAGACTTTCTATTACAAGAAGGTTTATGTAGGCTAGATTGTTGTTTGCAAAATCCTTTGTTGAGTGCGGCCTTCTGTGTACCCCTTCTGTGGTGAACTTCTGCTGGTTTCACTGTCACAGAAGAAAAAACTTTGTTAATTTTAGTCCATTTACCCTTCTATTGCCATGTTAGTTTTTCTTTAACAGGTTTTAAGGGTTTCAAAATCTTTGAACTTGTTGGAATTTGAGTGGACATTAACTTCTGTTGTTTGAAATTTTCAAGCTAAAGAGAGGTTTTGGCTTGTATGCACATATCCAAAAAGTCTGGACAAATAGGAATTCCAGTGATTTTCTCCTTGGGAGGAATAGTTCTGTTAAGAACTTCAGAGGTTTGTTTAAAATCCTCTGTGTCACTGGGTCCGATCTCTGACTTAGAGTCAGTCTCAGATTCGTCAGAGGATGAGTCGTCCACATATACAGAGATTGAGTCACTTGGTTCTCTTTCGATAGAGGCTGGACTTTCAGAGCATGTGCCATACTCACTTTCTTCCTTATCTAAGGAACTATCCTCAAAGTCAACAGAGGTATCTGTTAAGTCTTCTTCAGAGAGATTTTGATTACAGGCAGGTGTACAAAGGTTTTCTTCAGAGATACCAAGGTTTTCTTCTATAGGTTTTGGCTTGAACTCAGGTGCCTCTGCAGATAATTTCTTTTCAGAATTCATCATATAGACAAATGCAACTTGAGTTTGAGTCTCGGGGTCACCAAACTTGAAGATTCCTATCTGATTTTGAGTTTTCAGATACCTTTTAGGTTTGGACTCTCTTTTGACAGAGATTGAAGATGACAGATCTATGTTTTCAAACCACACATTTGTCATCTTCAGAGGTTTCCTCTTGTGAGGTTCCCCAGAGACTTTTAGCCTTTTACTTACAGAGAGAAGATTTGGAAATCCAGGTTTTCTTGTATCTCCAATATGAAATAGAGAGGACAGAGATTTGTCTCTTTTGTTTCCGGTATAAGGATCTATATCACAGAAGCCAATTCCCCGTCTCCCTATTTGGGTGTTAATTTTCTCGTACACCTTCTGCGCATCTTGAATTTTTTTAATTTGAAGATCTCTTCTGAGTAAATCTTGACAGAGGACTTCTCTTTCCTTTTGAAAATATTTTTTAAGAGCTAGGATGTTCATTCTGTCGCACTCAACGTCCATTAGTTCTTTAAACTTTGTTTTCAAAGAAGAATTAAGTTCAGAAATCTTTTCTTTTAAAGGATTTAATTTTTTGTTCCAGTCCATTTCAATTTCTTCTTTTTCTTTAAAGATTTTAGCATTTTCTTGAGTGAGAAGTCTAGCTTCTCTCTCATAGAAGGTGAGCGTTTTCTGAATATTTTCACATGTCTTTTTCACTTCAGTGTATTCAATGTTAAGTTTAATCAAATCATCTTCTGCCATATTAGAGTTAGAGGTAGAAGTGGATACCTCACTGTCGGAGTCGGAGCTGACTTCTGCCATGCCACAGAATATAGTATTCTTTGTTTCGCCTTCGTCAGAGGATGTGTCTGACTCCCAGATTTCTTTGTTCACCATTAGTGACTTCTGAGCATAGTATTCAGCTTTCTTTTTGTAGAAAGCTGCATCCCTCTGAGGGCGATTTGACTTGCTCCTGCATTCGTTGGCAAAGTGACCTGGGTTTCCACAGTCGTAGCATCCTTGGTTCTGTGTGGAGTTTCCATCTCTGTCATCTGACCTCTGTCGGTCACCACTTCTTTCGGTTCGGCATTTATTTGCGTAGTGGCCTGGCTTACCACATTTGTAACACTCTTGAATCTGTGGAGTGTTGCCAGCTTTGTCTTCCGACCTCTGTCGGTCATTTCCTCTGTCATTTCTGTCACCTGACTTCTGTCGGTCACCACTTCTGTCGTTTCTGTCGTTTGACCCTTCTCTCTCTCGATTATCTCTTTCATATCGTTCATTACCAGATTTCTTCTGGTATCCTCTGCTAAATTCCCTAGTCAAGAGAGCTAATGATTTAGCTATCGAGGCCAGGGTCGTTTCTTCTTCTGCTGCTACTTCCTCTTCTTCTTCACTTTCCACCATAATGTTTTTCTTCTTCTTCTCCTTTCTTTCCTCTACTGCTTTCTCTTTCTTTGGTTTCTCTCTAGCCTCTGTAGTCTTACCAACCAATGCAAGAGGTGCAATGATCTGGGCTTTTGCTTGTGCTACCTGAGGCTCTTGTGCTGCCAATGTTCCATAGAGGTCTGATAGGGTCCAGGAATCTAAGTCTTGATTTGTTTGCAGAGACATAGATAACTGAAGCCATTCTTCATTCAGAGACTTCAGGAACATAACGTTGTTTTCTTCAGAGGTTCTGTGGATGCCGAACTTCTTGCACTTGTTTATTAGAGAGTTGAACCTATCATACGTAGTCTGCAGAGATTCTGTTGGCAGAGCTTTAAATGCATAATATTCATTTATATATTGGGCTCTGCGGTTCTTCTGGGTTTTGGCTCCTCCTTCTAGTTGTTTTTCCAGTTCTTTCCATAGATCATATGCAGATTCACATGCATCCATGGACTGAAAAAGGTCATTTGGAATGGCCATAATCAGAATTCTCATAGTTTTCTGAGCAACTTCGTATTTTCTGAGCAACAGACCATTTATCCTGGGTCTTTGGTTTCGTGTGTTCTGGGATTTCTGGTGTGTCGTCTGTGCCAGGAACACGAGGTACAGTTATCATGGGAACGAAAGGAGGGTTACGGATATAATAAACCAATTCTTTGTCAGTACCCTCAAAGAAGTGAATCATTCGAATCTTCCATTGAGGGTATTCTTCTCTAAGAAGAGTGGGAGGTTTGGTTAAAGAACCAGCAGAGAGGAAGTTGTTTGTATTCGTCATTTTAGAGAAAGATAAATTATCCAGAAAAGGGTTTGAACATCAAACTTTTCAGAGTATGAAGTGGATGCTTCGTATGAAGTTTTTAAGCTTTTAAAAGCTTTAAGCTGAGCACAAAAATGGTGTTTTAACCGGAATAACAGATTCTATAAGTTTACTAAAGTTCGAATGAATCAAAAATGGCAGAAAAACAGAAACTGTTTGAATAAAATGAAGAACAGGTTAAAAATCCAAGTTTCTACCAAAAATCATTGTAAAGAGTGGATCCCTCGATATTGAAAATCAAGGGTTGCTCTGATACCAATTGTTGGTTCCTGTTTTGCTTAAACAATGATGATTATCCTTTCTGTTAGTTCAGATTGTAGATATGGTGCGGAAGCGTATTTAAGAACTGAAAGATAATGTAAAGGTAGAAGAACACACAATATCAAATAAACAGTATGTAAAGAACAGATGAATATCTCAAAGATTACTGTGTTTGATATTATCAAGAACACCAAGAACATAACAAGAAAGAGCTGCTGGTGTGTGTGTTTGTGCGTAGCTTAATGTGTAATTCTTGTTCTTGTTAATGTTTTTAGGAAGAACTCAACACGAGTCTTCTATTTATACTACTACAAAGGGGACATACTTTAGACAATAAGGACAGATCTACATTAGACAAGATCGTATGAACAGTAGCAGGTACGATGTTCATTTAATACGCATGTTCCAATTTTCACAGAGCCCTATCAGAGTTTGACACATATAGTTGATGTCAGGGCACGCCTAGAACAAGTGGATGAACGGATCTTGAAACAGTAGAAAGATATTTGTTAATCTTCTAAGTCTTCAGTATAAACCGCAGAGGCTTTGTCAAAGGTGACAGAGGTTCTGCGGCTCGGTTCTCTGTGAGGAGTCTTCTGCTGATTCTTTCCTTCGGTATTCTTGGGTTCTTCTGCAGAGCCTCTGTGGGTTACTTCTGTACTTAGACTATTTTCACTACTTTCACAAACAGAAAGATTGGAGCTAACAACCACTCTCTATTTTCACACACACACACACTTGGTAGCTATTCTCAAATGACCTCACCTCACAAAACCCTAACAATTGGGTATTTATACCTTTGACCAACACTAGCTAAATACATTGACTTTGACTAATATTGACTAATTACAGTAACCTAAATCTTGAATACATTTGTGTACTAACACTGTCAGACTCCAAAACAGACGGCCGTTCCTGACCCACCGATTATACGACTCCAAGAATACGTCCAATTACCAATAAATCAATCGATAGATTCTTTTACTATTCGAGGAAGGTCATCCCACTAAATCTACTTGCCACAATTGAACTTCTTAAAACCATTACAACCGATATCACTATCCTTTAAAATTTGGGCTACAACCGTCCAAATACACTAACGATTATTGACCTCGAAACCCAAAAGTTGACACCTAGTCATACCACCAAACTTTAAACCATAGCCGAACTCCACACTCGAGTTTCATTCGTCGAGCATCCCACACAACCGAGGTTATCCACATGGTGTCTGAAGGGTCCTACACATCCTTTATGCAAAAACTGACAATCCCAAAACAAGGTTGTTGAAGAGAACGGTTACCATAAGCATTAATAAAAGATACCATGAGTCTAACCCTCCAGTTACAAAGGTACACCGACCCTGCAAACAATACTACTTGGTATACGGTACCATCACGGGTCGGAATACCCAACCTTCCACTGTCGAAGTTCTATACGCATTTACTCTTAACTGGGGTTACTTAACCATTCCAAGGTTCTAATGAGTTCAAGGTTTTCAAGTTAGACACTCAATAAATATGCCAATCGAAAACTTTTATAGAAATTTTCAATATGACGGTTTTCATATCAATTTAATCGTACACATAAAATCTACTACTAGCTACTCGGTAGTTGTGCAAAATGGACCCACTCGTCCCATATATGAAAATCATCTTGAAACTATTTCATCACAATTCAAGTTACTAACGAAACGCAAAAACATGCTCAACAACTTTTTAAAATGGACCGCTATGGTCATATCATGGATTTATTTATGCCATGCACGTAAAACAGTTTCTTACTTTAAACTAGTGTGCAACAAAAAGTTCGTACGAAACTTCGAAAAGAAATTTTAAAATGACATCAAACTTCAAAGTTTTCCTCTTTAGCCCAAAAGGGACATGCATTAAAATTCGCCAACAAAAGTTGCATGTGTCAATGTATTTAATAAAATGGCTTAATGATATATATATATATATATATATACACCTTGGTTAAAATGTGGAATGATTGGTGCCGGATTCAAGTTTAGAGCAAAATAACAACATGCTTTCATCATTTGAGAATATCGGTTAAAATATCGTGAAAGAATCTCAAATCATAATATGCATGCAAATTTGTAACACTCCCCTAGTAGTCTTTCTGAAATAATAAAACATGTAACAGGTGGTCCATACAAAATTTTCAAAGTAGAAAATTTCATTAAATCAAATTTCAAAATTTTCTCATTTAGTTATATAATGACATAGGAGTAAAACCTTTTTGACAAGACTCACACATATTAACGTATTTTCTCAAAACATAGGAAAATAGTAAGTGCTTGTAATTGGTTGACACCTAAAAGGATTTAAATCGACTCCAAATCTCGAATCATGCAAAAAATGCGCATCAAAGTTCCAAAAACATATATACTCCACACAACTCTACGTAAAGAAAAGTAATTTTCCAGAACCCTCATCACGGTACATTTATACCAAAAGATTTACACTCGTAATACAAGTCGTTAAAATATCAATGTCTAAAATTTACTCATCAAAATACTGAAAATACATCCTTTCTCCAAAACCAAAAAGGTTTACGATTTCCAAAATGTTCATCAAGCCCGAAATTGATCAAAATCCAACGACTCACACATTTGTATTTTCAAAATGTACCCCATTGTAGACCGTGTTTTGGTTCCCGATTTGCTTATACAAGATTGTCAGATCTATTAGTTCCAGTGCAGAGGCTCTGTGAAGTGTCACAGAGGTTCTGCGGTTTGGTCCTTTGTAGAGCAGTCTTCACCGGATTCCGAGTCTTTGGTCTTCTTTGCGCGTATGACAGAGCTTCTGTAGGACGCCTCTTTAGCTTCTGTAGCTTCTCGACCTTGATCTCTCGGTAAGTTCGGCAGAGCCTCTGTAAGAGGCTTTCTTCACTTAGCCTATTTTTCACTACTTCTAAATATTTCTATGTTTAGGAAGATTGAAGCTAACAATCTCCCCCTAAGTAGTGAAAAATAAAAAATTGAACTTGAGTTTAGTTAGGCTAAGTTAGATAAGACAGAGGTTAAACAATACCTCGAAAGTTCTTTCATTCAGAAATATGCCAGGGGCATTTTACATTTGAGTACAATGAAAGATAGATTTTGACTTGGTTTGCAGAGATTTGAGGTTTGAGAATCAGATTTTGGCATCTTTGAAATCGTTGTAGCTTCTGTTGTCTCTTCCGATTCTTCTGATCTCTTTGTAGAAACTGATGCAAAGTTCTCTTATGAAAGTATCTGCAGCATCTCTATTCATTTTCTTTGTACCTCTGTATTTTACAAGGCTTGTTCTGAACTTGTTCAGAGTACTAGTTGCGTACTTCTGACAGTCCATGCACACAAACAGTTTGACTTTGCCTTGTGGGTTTTAAAATACTAACCCGAATCTTGGTTCTGTAATGATTGAGTTGGGCACGGCGTCGGGTGGGCAGCGATCTTCTGGTGGTCGTAAATTCAGATGTTTGAGACCAAGATCCTTTCCCAGTTGAAAATCTATCATACTGTAGATCAGAAGCTTTTCTCTCATTGTTTTTCTCAACACTTGATAGGCTCTGGTGTTTGGCTCTGTGTTGTAGTTGTCCTTTGTCCATTGCAGAAGTTCAGGTAGATCATAGGGATTCAGATTCCTTATGTCAGCATCAGCGAAGGTGGTTTCTGAATTGTTTACCCTTTTGACTCTGTAAAGATTGTACCTGACTCTTGGATAGGTTCTTGTGAAGGAGAATCTGCAGAAGATTACCTTTTTGATTTTATGAATTGAGAAGACTTCTGCTTTGGTTCTTGGCTTTGTTCTGCTGAAGATGTTCTCAAATTCTTCTCTGATGTTCGGATTTGTGATTTGGTCTGTTGGATGGAGGTTCTGAAAGGGTTGTTTGTAGAGATATTTGTACACCACTTCTTCCATTTCTTCGTATGTTGGACCATGTGGTGGTACTCGTCTTCTGAGACTCTCCATCTGTTGAACAACTTCTGCAGCTCTACCTGTTAGTGGAATGTCTGACAGAGGCTTCAATCCATATGCCCAGTCCTCTTCTTCAGGCTTTGGAGTTTGGATGGCATCAAAGGCGCTCTTCATCAATTTCTCTGTAGGCTTGGGCAATGATTTCTTTTTCTTGGGCTCTTCTGTCAGTTTCGCCTTTCCCTTGTCTTTGGCCTTTGGAGGTTCAGAACCTGTTGCTTCTGTAGGTTTGGTTATTGGTGCTTCTGTTGGAATGATGGGGGTTGCCTCTGTAGGTTTTGACACTTGTGTTTGAGAGGACTTATGTGGCGTTGGTTCTGTTGGCTTGTTTTGCTCTGTAACCTCTGTGGGAGGTTCTTTTGTGACTTCTTCTGTGAGCTTGGTTTCTGGGGATTGAGGTATGTCGAATCTTCTTCCCATTCGAAAAGCTAAAGTGAACCTGTGCCTTTCTTCTTCCCTCTTCGACATTCGATCAGACATTGTATTGTGCATCTTTCTCAGAATAGAAGAAGCAGAGGTCGTTGCTCTTTTTGATTTGGTGGCAATCGGCTTTCTTCTTGGTATGGTTTGGGGTTTTTCTGTTGATTATGTTGAAGGTCTTTCTTCCAAGTTGATTACCACAGGGGTGGTTGTTGCCTCTGTGGTTTGCTGATCAGCTTCTGGAATATTGGTTTCTTCAGAAGTTGATTCCACAGAGATGGGTGTTGTCTCTGTGGTCTTTTGATCTTGGGTTTGTTCTGGAGGGGCTTGGCTGATTGGTTCTGCTGCGATTGGTGGAGCTTGTAGTCCTCTGGTCGTAGCTTTCTCCCTTATATTCTCCCCCTCAGGATGATCTGATGGACCAGGATGGTCATCATCAGAGTCATCCTGACTCTTATCAGAAGTACCCTCTGCTCTGCAGGAAGCTTTGGGTTTCTTTGGTTGTTATGCTCTTGCGGCCATCAACTTTGCACATACATCATCACAGAGGCCGATTAGAGTTGCAAGCTCTGCTTCTGTGTTGAAGCGCATTCTGCCGACACTTTTTCTGAATTCTTTGACGTAGTTGGCATTTGCAGTAGTGAAGGAGACAATGACTTCTGTGACCTGGTTTATGACATTCTGCCCGAGCTCTGTCAGCTGTGCTCTGGTCATGTAATCTTTTGGCTGCATCATTGTAGTGTTACGCATTGCCTCTTCTTGAACGTTTTGCAGAGCCTTCTGTAGTTCTGCAGGTGTGATGCTCTGTGATTTGTTGGATTGCTTGTTCATTTGTTCAAGGAAATGTTTGACTGATTCCTTGAATGCAGATGTTGCAGCTATTCCAAAATCTTTAGCAGCAGAAGTGGCTGTAGTTGTGGCAGTTGTTTGAGCAGAAGATTTCATCTCTGTGATGTCCGTTTTCACCTATGTGGACAGATTGTCCATTTTGGTGTTCAGATTCAGCAAGGCCGTTGATGTTTTCTCTGCAAAAGATGTGAAAGAGCTTTGCAACTCTTTCATGGTTTGGTTCACAGAGGTGACAAGGGTTTGGAACTCATCCCTTGATACTTGTGTCCCTGGTGTAACCTCTGGAGGAACACATTCGTCTCCAGAGTGAGTCCCTGTTCCTGGGACACCTTCGTTCACCCTTGTTTGTATGATGGGGGTGGAAGGATTTCCATCTGATCTTCGAGCAGAAGCATCTAGTGCTTCAGACTCTACAGAAGTTCTGTGAATGACATTGTCTAGATCTACTTCAGAGGTGGGTACTAGATTATCCTTCTGTTGACTCGGAGACTTGTCTAGAGTCTCTTTGTCGTTGTGCTCACTACTTCTCTCTGAAAGAAGGGTTGGCCCTATTTCGTGCGTGGCAGAGGAAACGAATTCCTCTGTAGGGTGTTCTAGTGTGATCTGGGGCGATTGATCACGAACATTAGGTGAGTCTCTTTGAGGAGACTCCCTAGGAATGTATTCCCCGGTTTCTGTGGGCGCAGAAGTCGAAAGAGTGACTTCTGGCTGGATGGGTTGAGTTTGGATCGAGCTGTGCTGCTCTTTTTCAATAACTCCTTCTGCAGCTAGACCTGCGGAGTTAGATGTGTGGGTTGCACTGGGAGTTGGTTTTGGTTGTGTGCCTCTATTAATCCAGGCATCTTTTCTTGTTTCTTCCTCTGTTAAGCATCCAAGCACTACATCATTTTCTACTATTTCAGCTTCTGTAGCTATCCGATGGCTTGGTACTTCTTCCCTAGCTTCTGTTGAAGTTCCTTGCTCTGTGCTTAAGAAGTCGTACATTTGATGAGAGCCATATAATCTCATGATATGTGGATGATAGAGACCTTTTCGTATCCAGCCAGCTTCTTCTTCATCTGAATCTACCTCTGAGACCTCCATTCTTGCCTCCCTTATTTCAAATCCCTCTTCTTGTACAACTTCGGCCTCTTTTCCTTTTTCTGTTATTTTCCCTAAAGCCTCTGTTACTTCATCTCTATTCCACGGATTGATCTCTGGGTGTTTGATCATCTTCATGCAGATGTGTGTCAATGCCAGAAATAGAGAAGTATTGTTCTTCTGGGGAGTGGTGGTCGAGTCGTTGTGCCGTCCACCCTGCTGTATTTAGAGTGTGGGCAATGTCAGGGTTCTGTAGGAAATCGTTTAAGTTTCCTTGGTGAGCAAATCGATCTGGGGATTGATAGGGTAATTGATATCCCTCTTCTGTCATTTCTACTTCTGCATCTTCTTCTTCTGCAGTTCTTTCTTCTGCGATTTCTTCTTCTATGGTAACCAATTTTTCAAGTGATTTCCCATGCTTCTTCTTGGTTTTCCTCCTCTTAGGTTTTGGTGCCCCTTCCTCTGTAGTTTTCGATTTTCTTTTCTTCTTCTGTTTTGGAGAAGAGGGAGGAGCAGTGGAGCCAATTTCTGTGGCATGAGGAGGTGAAGGTTGATCTTCTGCAGCGCTTGTGGAGGTGCCTTCTTCAATTTTCCTCTTCTTTGATTTTGGAGTAGAGGTAGAAGATTTCGAAGAGGACTTCTTTCCTATGAGCTCTGCACGTTTGGCTAAGAAGCTAAGTTGAATAGCCATGTGTTTTGCTAGTTTGTGATCTTTTTCTTCTTGAGTGGAAAGAGGTTTTGCAGTCATTGTTCCTAGGGGGACACCTAAAAGCGGGGGTGTCATAGGACTCGGTTTTGGAGTTCTATGATCGCGTATGTACTCTTTCTTAAGGGTTTTATTCGTGGCATACTTCAAAAGGTTCTTTGACAAAGGTCTGCAGTGTGTGTAGCCATCTACATGATCATTGGGGGTATTTTTGTTCATTGGGAACTGTTTGGGAATTGGCCCTTCCATTGGCCAGTTCTGTATCAGCAACAGAGGTTCGAACAAAACTCCCAGTAGTCTTTGGAATTGCAGAGGTGGTAGAAAGTTAGGATCGTTCTCTTTGACCCTTCTGGCGTTGTTCTTTCTGTCGATGGTGTTGATGATCTCTTGCATCATTATGGTCGCGTAATCCAGTGGGAGATCATAGTAAACCTGTTAGGACACTAAATGTCCTAATTATAAGATAGTTTTGTAAAGGGGTAATTAATAGTAATATGGGCTTGGATATATTGTAATGGGCTTGGGCTTAACTATGTAACAAGGGGTTTTGTGGCTCTGTGGGAACTTGCAGAAGCTCTGTGAGGGCCAGCAGAAGCTCTATGAGTGAAAAAAATCTCATAACAAAAATTCTATTAAATTTTCTGATCATCCAATTTTTGATCTGTTTTAAGAGATGTTTTTCGGACATATTTGAAAGTTGGTGTCCGAGAAAACTGTTATGGAAAAAGTTTTGTTCGTGAAGGTCATGGTGTATGTATTCGGTTTCCGAGATAACATTCCAAAAGATCGATAGAGGGTTAATTTGTGATCACAGAGCATATTTCTGGCAGAGCCTCTGTTGAGCTCAGCAGAGGCTCTATGACCTCAAATTTCTCATAACTCAAATTTTATGAAACTTTTTGATCTTTTGATTTTTGAAATGTTATCCACAGTATATTTAGGACATATTTGACAATTTGTGTCCCAGAAAACTGTTTTCAACAACCTTTTGTACGAGAGACATACCTTTTTGGTTCTTCTTTTCTCGGCAGTGATGTCTGACTTCTGTCGATATAGATTCATCGACGCTCTTCTTTGGCTTCTCCTTGAAAGTTTTACCTTTGTAGATCATTTCAGGGTCCCTTTTTGCTCCCCCTTGATCTAATCACCTCTGTAGATCAAGTAATTTCCTTTTTGCTCCCCCTTGACCTATGCTTGGATCAAAGAATGATAAGATTTGTATTGAGCATAGGTCTTGTTTTTCCAGAGGTTCTGTGGAGGTCGTCAGAGGTTCTGAGCAGACTTACAAAAGCTCTGTGATATCAAGAACTATTTAAGATTGAGAATTTACATACAGAAATAAATCAATCAAAGCAATAAGTTAAGTAAAGTAGAAATATATACTTATTTACAGAAGATAAAGCTATACTTACAGAGGATTTTCACATCATATTAATCATTCCTAACTTACCCACCAAGAAATTAAATCTTTTCTCGTCTAAGGCTTTGGTGAATAAGTCTGCAAGTTGATATTCTGTTGGCACGAAATGCATCTCGATTGTACCGTGTTCAACATGATGTTTCAAGAAATGGTACCTTATATCGATATGCTTGGTTTTGGAATGTTGCACAGGATTGGCAGAGATGACAATGGCACTTTTGGAATCACAGAAGATGGGTATTTTGAATAGAATGTGGCCGTAGTCTTTTAGCTGAGTCTTCATCCATAGAACCTGAGAACAACAGCTAGCAGCAGCAACATATTCAGCTTCTGCCGTAGATGTTGATACACAGTTCTGCTTTTTGGAGGTCCAACTGACTAGCTTACCACCTAGGAATTGACAACTCCCAGAGGTACTCTTTCTGTCGAGCATGCATCCTCCATATTCCGAATCTGTATAAGCTTTAAGACAAAAGCCAGAGTTCTGTGGATACCAGAGACCAAGATTTTTGGTCCCCTTTAGGTATCTAAAGATTCTTTTAACAGCATCATAATGTGATTTCTTAGGATTAGCTTGATAACGTGCACAAAGACATGTGGAATGCATAATGTCAGGTCTGCTTGCAGTTAAGTATAACAGAGATCCAATCATGCCTCTGTAGAGAGTGCATTCTACAGAGATGCCATATGGATCTAAGGATAACTTATTTCCAGTGGCCATTGGAGTTTTCATTGCAGAGGTATCAGAGAGGCTATACTTGAAATGAATGTCAGAGACATATTTGGCCTGATTTATAAAAATTCCCTCTGATGTTTGTTTGACTTGGAGTCCGAGGAAGAATGTTAATTCTCCCATCATACTCATTTCAAACTCACTCTGCATGAGTTTTTCAAAACTTTTGCACTCTTCTGTATTAGTAGACCCAAAAATTATGTCGTCCACATAGATTTGTACAAGCATTATTTCACTGTTTTTACGTTTATAGAATAGGGTAGTATCTGTTGTACCTCTGTTGTAGCCATTTACTAGAAGAAAGGTAGAAAGTCGTTCGTACCATGCTCTTGGAGCCTGTTTCAGTCCGTACAGAGCCTTTTCATGGTAGTATACATGCCTTGGGAACTTTGAGCTTTCAAACCCTGGTGGCTGATTTACGTAAACCTCTTCTTGGATTTCACCGTTGAGAAACGCTGATTTTACGTCCATCTGATAAACTTTAAATCCTTTGTTGGCTGCGAAGGCTAAGAATATTCTTATTGCTTCGAGCCGTGCGACAGGAGCAAAAGTCTCATCGTAATCTATGCCTTCTTCTTGTCTATAACCCTTGGCCACCAATCGTGCTTTGTTTCTGGTGACCACTCCATCTTCATCCTTCTTATTTCTGTAGACCCACTTAGTCCCAATGGCTTGTTTCCCTCATGGCAGAGGTACTAAAGTCCATACTCTGTTACGCTCAAACTGCAGAAGTTCTTCTTGCATGGCGTCTACCCAGTTTGGGTCATCTAGGGCTTCAGAAATCTTCTTTGGTTCTACCACACTAATAAAATTTGTAAAGAAACAAAAATTAGCAGTGGCAGACCTGGTTTTTACTGAGTCAGAAGGTTCTCCAATTATTTGTCTTGGAGGATGGCTCTTTGTCCACTGAGTGGTGCGTGGAAGATGGTCATCAATGTCATCGAACCTTTCTTCAGAAGCTTCTTGTGGATCTTCTTCTTGTATAGCCTCTGTCGTTCTTCTTGCCTTGGTAGATTATTCTACCATTTGTGGAATGATTGGTATGAGTGGTGGTGGAGTTTGTTCCTCTGAGGACGTATAGTCTCGGTCCTCAATTTCCGCTGTAATTGGTTCTTCTGTGGATTGTGGAGTTTGTTTTTCAGCAGCTTCTGTGGCGTTTTTCTTGATGTTTCATCTTCTGCATTTTCTTCTTCGGCATTTGCATATGTAGTATTTGCAGAAGAAGATGAAGCATTATTTGGACCAGTTAGAGTCATACCTGGAGGATTTTGTCCGACAGAGGATGGTTCTTCAGAAACTCTGATGGTTCCAACAGAAGGATCAATGTCATCGTGGAACATCTCTAAAAATAGAAGATTTAAGTCTTCTTTCGTTTACGAGATGTCAGAGGTTTCCCTTTTATGTTCGAGTTCTGAACTGATTTGCTCAAAAGTCATTTGGAATGAATCATCAAAAGAAACATTGATACTTTCTACGATTTTGCGAGATCTTGTAAGGAATGCTCTGTAGGCTTTGGAAGTGGCAGGGTATCCAATGAATTTGCCTTCGTCAGCTTTTACCTCAAACTTTCCTCTTGAATCTCTGTCGTTTAAAAGAAAGCATTTACATCCGAACACATGAAAAAATTTGATGTTTGGCCGCCTTTTGTTGATCAATTCGTAAGGAGTCTTGAGGTGTCTTTTCACAATGGTTGAACGATTTTGTGTATAACATGCAGTAGAAATCGCTTCTGCCCAAAAGTTCATCGGTAATCCGCATGCTGATAGCATAACTCTTGCTTCCTCCACGAGCGTTCGATTCTTCCTTTCGACTACGCCGTTCTGCTGTGGAGTGCGTGCTGCAGAGAAGTTCTGTGATATTCCTTCTATAGAAAGATAGGCTTCAATGACAGAGTTTTTAAATTCTGTGCCATTGTCACTTCTTAACTTCTGTATTCTGCATTCATAAAGAACTTGGATTCTTTTCATTAGATTAATCAAGATGATTGGAACATCCGATTTCTTTCGAATAAATTCAACCCATGTGAAACGCGAATACTCATCAATTAAGACAAGTATGTATTTCTTGCCACCTAGGCTCTGTATGGCAATGAGACCGCAGAGGTCAACATGAAGCATGTACAGAGGTCTAGTGCAAGACACATCTGTTTTGCCTCTGTGGGAAGCTCTTCTGAGTTTTCCCATTTCACAGGCAGAACACAAGTGATGCTTATTGAATTTAACATTAGGCAAACCTTTAACTGGATCAAGTTTTACCAGTTTATCTAATGTGTGAAAGTTCAAGTGACAGAACCTGTTATGCCATAACCAGGCTTCTTTACTTTCGCAAGCTACAAGGCAAACTTTGTCCTTGGTTGTTGAACAAAAATTCATCAGATACAGATCACCTTTTCTTTCGGCTCGCAGAAGTTCCATTCCTGTGTCTTCACTTTGCAGAGAGCAGAAAGTTCTTTTGAATAACACATCGAATCCTGTATCACAGAGTTGACTTACACTGAGTAGGTTGTGTTTAAGGCCATTCACATATGCAACTTTGTATACAGAGACGTTTTCCTTCTGTATGACTCCATAGCCTTTGATGTGTCCCTTCTTGTTGTCTCCAAAAGTTACAGATCCACCATCGTGTGTTTCTTTGTACGTGGATAGTAAACTTCTATCGCCAGTCATGTGCCTTGAGCATCCCGAGTCAAGATACCAAATTGGCACAAACCGCTTCTGTAAGACAATCACAGAGACTTAGGTACCCATATCCATATGGGTCCAATATTGTTAGAATTTTTCAAGTTTGCCTTAGCATTCTTGAAATACATATTATCTTTTGTAGAAAAATCAGATTGTTTCTCTCTATGTTCTGACTTTGGAGTTCGAATTTTAGTGGAGAGTAAGCAATCTGGACTTGAGAAGTGATTATTCAATTTGAACATAAGATCAAAACAATGACAGTATTTAATATGAGACGTGATTTGTTTGAACTTTTCATTGAATTCATTGAACTGAACCACAGAGGCATTACATTCTTTCTTAACATTAGATTTCCTATTACAAGAAGATCTATGAATACTAGAATGTTGTTTGCAAAAGTCTTGTTTAGGTCGTGCCTTCTGTGAGTCTCTTCTGTGGTGAACATCTTTTTTCACTGTCACAGAGGAAAAATATTTGTTAGCTTCAATTATTTGTCTTGGAGGATGGCTCTTTGTCCACTGAGTGGTGCGTGGAAGATGGTCATCAATGTCATCGAACCTTTCTTCAGAAGCTTCTTGTGGATCTTCTTCTTGTATAGCCTCTGTCGTTCTTCTTGCCTTGGTAGATTATTCTACCATTTGTGGAATGATTGGTATGAGTGGTGGTGGAGTTTGTTCCTCTGAGGACGTATAGTCTTGGTCCTCAATTACCTCTGTAAATGGTTCTTCTGTGGATTGTGGAGTTTGTTTTTCAGCAGCTTCTGTGGTCGTTTTTCTTGATGTTTCATCTTTTGCATTTTCTTCTTCGGCATTTGCATCTGTAGTATTTATAGAAGAAGATGAAGCATTATTTGGACCAGTTAGAGTCATACCTGTACGATTTTGTCCAACAGAGGATGGTTCTTCAGAAACTCTGATGGTTCCAACAGAAGGATCAATGTCATCGTGGAACATCTCTAAAAATAGAAGATTCAAGTCTTCTTTCGTTTGCGAGATGCCAGAGGTTTCTCTTTTAAGTTCGAGTTCTGAACGGATTTGCTCAGAAGTCATTTGGAAAGAATCATCAAAAGAAACATTGATACTTTCTACGATTTTGCGAGATCTTGTAAGGTATACTCTGTAGGCTTTGGAAGTGGCAGAGTATCCAATGAATTTTCCTTCGTCAGCTTTTACTTCAAACTTTCCTCTTGAATCTCTGTCGTTTAAAACAAAGCATTTACATCCAAACACATGGAAAAACTTGATGTTTGGCCGCCTTTTGTTGATCAGTTCGTAAGGAGTCTTGATGTGTCTTTTCACAATGGTTGACCGATTCTGTGTGTAACAAGCGGTAGAAATTGCTTCTGCCCAAAAGTTCATCGGTAATCCGTATGCTGATAGCATAGTTCTTGCGGCCTCCACGAGCGTTCGATTCTTCCTTTCGACTACGCCATTCTGCTGTGGAGTGCGTGCGGCAGAGAAGTTCTGTGATATTCCTTCTGTAGAAAGATAGGCTTCAATGACAGAGTTTTTAAATTCTGTGCCATTGTCACTTCTTAACTTCTGTATTCTACATTCATAAAGAACTTGGATTCTTTTCATTAGATTAATCAAGATGATTGGAACATCCGATTTCTTTCGAACAAATTCAACCAATGTGAAGCGCGAATACTCATCAATTAAGACAAGTATATATTTCTTGCCACCTAGGCTCTGTATGGCAATAGGACCGCAGAGGTCGACATGAAGCATGTACAGAGGCCTAGTGCACGACACATCTGTTTTGCCTTTGTGGGAAGCTCTTCTGAGTTTTCCCATCTCACAGGCAGAACACAAGTGATCCTTATTAAATTTAACATTAGGCAAACCTTTAACTAGATCAAGTTTGACCAATTTATCCAAGGTGTGAAAGTTCAAGTGACATAACCTGTTATGACATAACCAGGCTTCTTTACTTTCACAAGCTACAAGGCAAACTTTGTCCTTGGTTGTTGAACAAAAGTTCATTAGATACAGATCACCTTTTCTTTTGGCTCGCAGAAGTTCCATTCCTGTGTCTTCACTTTGCAGAGAGTAGAAAGTCCTTTTGAACAAGACATAAAATCCTGTATCACAGAGTTGACTTACACTGAGTAGGTTGTGTTTAAGGCCAT
Source organism: Saussurea involucrata (assembly GCA_033807775.1). NCBI lineage: Eukaryota > Viridiplantae > Streptophyta > Magnoliopsida > Asterales > Asteraceae > Saussurea > Saussurea involucrata. Next base: position 80,130,732 of record CM066327.1, read on the forward strand.
TCACATATGCAACTTTGTATACAGAGACGTTTTCCTTCTGTATGACTCCATAGCCTTTGATGTGTCCCTTCTTGTTGTCTCCAAAAGTTACAGATCCACCATCGTGTGTTTCTTTGTACGTGGATAGTAAACTTCTGTCGCCAGTCATGTGCCTTGAGCATCCGGAGTCAAGATACCAAATTGGCACATACCGCTTCTGTAAGACAATCACAAAGACTTAGGTACCCATATCCATATGGGTCCAATATTGTTAGAATTTTTCAAGTTTGCCTTAGCATTCTTGAAATACATTTTATCTTTTATAGAAAGATCAGATTGTATCTCTCTAGGTTTTGACTTTGGAGTTTGAATTTTAGTGGAGAGTAAGCAATCTGGACTTGAGAAGTGATTTTTCAATTTGAACATAAGATCAAAACAATGACAGTATTTAATATGAGACGTGATTTGTTTGAACTTTTCATTGAATTCATTGAACTGAGTCACAGAGGCATTACATTCGTTCTTAACATTAGATTTCCTATTACAAGAAGATCTATGAATACTAGAATGTTTTTTGCAAAAATCTTGTTTAGGTCCTGCCTTCTGTGAGTCTCTTCTGTGGTGAACGTCTGTCTTCACTGTCACAGAGGAAAGATATTTGTTAGCTTCAGGCCTTAAAGGTTTTGAAAATTTTGAGCTTTTAGGATTTTCAGAGGCCTTTTTCAAATTATCAAGCTCTGTAGAGGTTTTGACTTGTATACACATTTTTAGAAAATCTGGACATATAGGTATCTCTGTGATTTTCTCTTTTGGAGAAATTGTTCTGTTAAGAACCTCAGAGGAGAATTTAACATCCTCTGTGTCACGGTGAATTATCCCTGATTTAGAATCAGTCTCTGAGTCGTCAGAGGATGAATCGTCCTCATATACAGAGGTTGAGTCATTTCTTTCGACAGAGGCTGGATTTTCTGAGCATGTATCGTACGAGTTTTCTTCCTCTGTAGAAAAACTTTCATAGATGGCAGAGGTTTCAGATGAGATCTCTTCAGCGAGAATTTGATCTATAGAAGATGTACAGAGATTTTCTAAAACATTTGATTTCAAAACTTCCAAAATTTCTTTTTCAATTGATCTTTTAAGATTTTCTTCTGAAAAGATATGTTTAAACTCAGGAGCTTTTGCAGATAATTTCTTTTTGACATCTATCATACAGACAAAAGCGACCTGTGTTTGAGTCTCTGGTTTACCAAACTTAAAGATACCAATCTGATCTTGTGTTTTCAGATATTTCTTTGGTTTGATTCCTCTATTGACAGAGGTTGAAGATGATGAATCTATGTTTTCAAACCACACATTGATCATCTTCGTATGTTTCCTCAAGTGAGGTTCTTCAGAGATTTTAACCCTTTTACTTACAGAGAGTAAGTTTGGAAAAATTGGTTTATTTGTTTTTCCTACCACAAACAGAGAAGACAGAGGTTTAAGTCTTTTGCCTTCAACACCTAGAGTAATATCATCGTACCCTATACCTCGTCTTCCTATTCGTGAGTTTACTTTCTCATACACCTTCTGTGCATCTTTATAGTTTTTAAGTAAAACCTTTCTTCTGAGTAGATCTTGCCAAAGTACCTCTCTCTCTTTTTGAAAGTATTCTTTGAGAGCTCTTATGTCAGTTGTTTCACTCCTAGAAACTGAAAGCTCTTTAGTTTTGACTTTTAAAGCAGAGGTTAATTCAGAAATTTGCCTTTTTAAAGGATCTACATTTTTGCTCCAATATTTTTCTACTCTTTCCTTTTCTTCAAAAATTTTGGCTTTTTCTTGAGTGAGAAGCCTTACTTCTCTCTTATTAAAGGTGAGTCTTTCTGAATACCTTCATTTATCTCTTTGAGTTCAATCAGTTCAATGTTAAGTCTAACTGAATCATTTTCTACATATTTAATACAAGAGGTAGAGTTTGAAATGGATACCTCATTGTCAGTGCCCGAGTCGACTTCTGCCAGGCCACAGAACAGGGAATTGGTGGTGAATTCATCATCAAAGGTAGAGTCTGACTCGAAGTCCTCCTTATTTGCTTCAGAATGCCCTTTGTTCGCCATTAGGGATTTTTGTGCATAATATTCAGCCTTCTTTTTGTAAAAAGCTGAGTCCTTCTGTGGGCGATTTTGTCTACTTCTGCAATCTTTTGCGAAATGGTCTGGCTTGCCACAGTTGAAGCAACCTTGGGAGGTGTTTCCAGTTCGATCGTCGGACTTCTGTTGGTCTCCACCTTTCTCTGTTCGGCATTCGTTTGCATAATGACCAGGCTTACCACATTTGTAGCATTCTTGTGTGTGGCCTACCTTGTCATCTGACCTCTGTCGGTCATTTCCTCTGTAGTTTCTGTCGCTCGACCTCTGTCGGTCACTTCTGTAGTCTGACCTCTGTCGGTCACTTGATTCTTCTCTTCTTCCATCATCTCTTCTATCTCTCTGGTTGTCTCTGCTATATCTGTCATTTCCAAAATTTCTTTGGTTACCTTTGAACTCTCTTGTCAATAGAGCCAATGATTTAGCAAATGACGCAAGAGTTATTTCTTCCTCTATCAGCTCGTCTTCTTCGCTATCAACCATCACCATTTTCTTCTTCTCCTTTTTCTTCTCCTCTGTTGCTCTCTCATTTCTCGGTCTTTCTGAAGCCTCTGTTGATTTACTAACCAATGCGTATGGTGCAATGGTTATTGTTTTAGCCCGTGCTATTTGAGGCTCTTGTGCAGCTAGTGTTCCATAGAGATCAGAGAGTGTCCATGAGTCTAGATCTTGGTTTGTTTGTAAAGACATAGACAATTGAAGCCACTCATCATTCAGGCTCTTTAGAAACATGACATTATTTTCTTCCGAGGTTCTGTGAATGCCAGACTTTCTGCATTTGTGTTAATGCAAATTATATTGTAATCAATGCCTTATTTATTTTAAGCATGTCGCTAGTTATTAGTTTGACTTTGACTTTGTGTCTAGGGTATAAATACCCTTAGAACTCCTTGTTTTACAACCTTTTGCCTAATTGAGAGATATCAGAGTTCTTATTTCTCTCTGTGTGAAATACTTTCTGTCTTTGATATGAATCAATTGATCATTCTGTGATATCTTTTTCTTGAACTTGTGCTTAATTGTATTAAAAAGCTTTGTGTGAAGATTCATATTCTCCTGCTCGAAGAAAGAAGTTCGTTATTTTCCGTTTGATAATTGGATGACGAATTCATATCTTCTCTATCTTGATTGATCTTTAGGGTTTTACAATTGGTATCAGAGCAGGATCTTAGATTCAGATTGTGTTTTTGTGATCATACTCAAATTTTTGTGAAGATCATCAAGAAAATTTGATCGAATTCTTGAATTTTTTCAAGAAATCTCGTTTTCTTGAGATTTTTTAAAAAATTCCTTGTTTGTGATCGAATTGTTTTGAGATTGTGCTCAGTAGATTCGTCATCTGTGATGGAAAACATGATTAGTTTCACGGAGTTGAATTCTATTTGTTAGGTGTTCAAACAATTTTTTTTAATCAGTAGATATTCTTTTTTAAAAAATTCCTTGTTTGTGATCGAATTGTATTTCCTTGATCATGTTTGATTCTTTTACGTGTTGTATTTATCTGTCATGTGTGGAGTCTGTGCTTTATTCAAGGGGGAGAATTGTAAAAGATCCAAGCTGATTTTGAGGGGGAGAGACTTCATGATGGCTTATCTGAATGAAGAAGTTTATAGATTCATATTTTGAGGGGGAGAAAATTCAGATATCTGATTAATAGCTGACTGTACTTCAATTGACAATACTTGTTCAGGTATGACTCCCTGAGATATCTACACAGGTATGATTTCCAAATGGTATTTTAAAAGGATTTTTTTTTGCATTTGTGTAGGGGGAGAGAAAGAGAGAAATGTTATTTTTATACAAAATACTCATTGTTCTTGAAAAAGTTCTAAAATCAAATATATTACTAATTTTTGAAATATTGAAAATTTATAAATTTTCTTTAATTAAGAAAATTTATATTATTTGAAAATTTCAAAAATTATAAATATATTTGTGTTCTTGATTTTTCAAAAACATTTTGTATTTTGTTTAAAAATAAAATTTGTTTTCAAATAAAATAAGGGTTTTAAAAGGGATTGTTGACCTTCGTTGACCTTTATCTTCCCGGTTTTCTCTGTGCTTTCACTATTCACGTTTTTGGATTGCGAACTCTTCATCTGATCATCTTTTATTCAGTGTGATTTCGTGTGTGCATCAAATCAGGTAAGATTTCGAACCATTAATCCTTGATATCATATCTTTTTGTATTCGTTTTTATGTTCGATTTCCTCCAACAATGACTCGATTTCGAGACTGTTCATATGATCAGATTTCATTTTTTTAGGGTTTGTCTCAAATTAGTTGTTTAAAAGTGTGTTTTAGTGATCGATTTTGTGTGTAAATGCATTTAGATTAATTTTCGGACTGCTTATTTCAATAATTGAAGGTTAATTTTTGATTTTTGGTTCTGATTTTTGATTTTCGCAAGATTCAAGTGAAGAACTCGCAATGGCTTGTTGCGAAAACCTCACTTTTCGCAATGGCCTATTGCGAATTCCTCACTTTTCGCAATGGTCTTTTGCGAATTCCTTTGTTTTGTGTGTTGAAATTTTTCCAAGTCTTAGTTTTTGCATCTGTGCATTACGCAAACCACTCTTTTCGCAACTGTTGGTTACGAATTCCCTACTTTTCGCAACAGTACTTCCGAAAACTTCACTTTTCGCCACTAAGCATTGCGAAAACCAACACTTGGGAATTTTTTCAAGTTTCTCAAATTTTTTTCTAAGTATTTTTTTTCCATTTTGGTTTTATTTTTTATACTAATATCTTTTTGTCTTAACTGTATATCATTCACAGATTTCATGGCTTCTGATGATTTACAAGAACATGAACACGACGTCCAGGAAGGAGAACATGATCCTTTAGAACAAATATCGAGGGAGAGACCCCTTCCTTCACAAAGATCGTCTGGAGCTGATCTCTCTACAAGAAGAAGCACTCCAAATGATGTATTTCAAAGAGCCAGTTACTTCAATTATCTTCCAAACAACCATTATGTGGAACTTGATCAGATAGATATTCATCCGATCATTCGTTCGATTCTTCAAGGGCATCCTCTCTCATATGCTTTATCGGCTCGATGCAACGTACCAGAAGTTTACGTTCAGCAGGCATGGGATTCGATTACGAAGATTGTGAATGTCACGCCTCCTAGATTTAGCATTGAGATCGATCAGTTCACGACTTATCTGGATTACGCTCGTCTTCGTCTGATACTTCATCTTCCAGAAGCAAATTCCAGAGCAGGAATGACGGGGTTTCAAGAGTATCCACCTGAGGAAGAAGTACTAGCTGGGATTAGAGCATTGGGGTACGCCGGAGAGTTAACGATGGTAAGTCAATTCAGGAAGAACAAACTTCCACCTCCGTGGTACACGCTATTCTCCGTAATCATCAGATGTTTGACAGCCAAGGCTACGGGTACAGATAATGCAAGTACGCATTTTCTTCGGTTATTTCACGCTGTCATATACGATCTCCATGTAGACTATGCCATCATTTTTTGGACCGAGATCAGTGAGATAGTTCATTGGAAGGAGACTAACAAGTCCAGGAAATTCTTACCGAACATCAGATTCTTATCTCTGATTGTGTGGAGTATGCTTAGAAGCAACAGAGAGATTCCTCGCAGGAATAACTGGATCTCTGCACCAGACTATAGAATGGCTTATATTCAAAAGCAGAAGCGGTCTTTTGATGTTTGTATGCCTATTCCTCCTGTACTCATTCAGAATTACGCTGATCCAGATGATGAAGCTGTTGAATTTTACTGTGAAGAGCACGGAATTGTGATTCCGTCTAGAATTGCTCAAGATGTGAATGAAGAAACAGAACAAGAAAATCCAGCTGAAGAAGAACATGCTGCGTCCAGTAGCTCTGAGTCAGAACCTGCAGATGAAGAAGACACAACAGGTGATGATGATGATGATAATGGTGATGATGATGATGATGATGATGGTGATGATGTTAATGATGATGGACATGGGGGAAATATTATGGATACTGGAGAATCTTCATATAGAGAACCTATTGCAGAAGGGAGTTCAGTAGCTCATACTGCTGAGACTTCCGAGACGGTACCCATAGATTCTCATGTTGGTCATGTAGAGGTGGATGATCTTGATATTCGGGCAGCTCAGGAAACGGGTATTGCTTCTGCACATGTTACTACTTCAGTGGCTTCACCAAGGGATGATATACAACAAGTGATTGATTCTATCGAAGGCACTGATATGCTGTCTGGGGCAGATATTGTTAGACAGATGGAAGAACGTATGGAAAAGGATAAGCAAGACCAGTTAGCTAAAGCAAGAGCCTTTTTGAAAGGCAAAGGTAAGCTATCTGAGGCTTCGAACATTCCAGTTTTGCCTCCTTTCAGACGTCCGACAGGGGTTATTATACGAGAATCATCTGATCAGCCGTCGGTTCGTCCTGTTATTCGCACTTCACCTCCAATTATTCAACCTCCACCTTCTATGTCAGTTCGTCCTTCTCTCAGAGATCAGCCGGATTCTCAAGGTTCTCAGGGTATGTTTCTTGAAGACTCTTCTCTTACAGAGCTTTCAGATGCGTTCTATGCCAGATTATTATCTATTTCTCCGCCAGAGCAACAGGATTTAGATCTTATGTCTCTGTTGAGAAATTTTCAGCCACGTCCAACACCGACTCCGGTTCTGCATCCTTCTGAAACAAGCACTTCTAGGCTTGAGGATAGAGTTAACTCTCTTACAGCTGAATTTCATACTTTCATGACTTCTATTCAGAACAGTCTTTCTAGCATCGAAAAGGGAATTTCTTTGATGACAGACGCGTTATAGACTCTATCTGATCGTGTAGCAAAACACGAAGAGACCTGTCAAACTGCGGCGTCCTCGTCTCTCAAGCGAAGACATGACCAAGATGATCCGGATCATCAAGGCCATGAGGGGGAGAATTCTAAGAGACGAAGGGTTGAAGAAGTCATACAGACCAAAAGAGCTGAAAATGTTGATGAAGTCACAGTGATGGTTGAGAGTAATGAAGAAGTAAGAGATGAAGAGGTTATTTCTGTAGTTGGAGATGTGATAGATTTACTTATTGACTCAGTGATGGATTCTGTTGCTAATGCTGAAGTTGAAAGATTGAAAGAAGCACATCCTGAGTTGATAGTAGACGAACTAATTGATGAAGTTGATCTCTCGGCTATGGCGTCAGATATAAACTATGTAGAGTCGGAGATTGTCAACAACCTTCAGGTAGTAGTGTATGTGAATCCAGAATCTGCACCGATATCCATGGAAGTTCCAGAATCTTCTAATGTACATGAGTCTGAAGCTTATGAAGACATGAGAAACTACTTCGCCAACTTTATAGAGATTGATTCTGAAGATGACGAACAGACGAAGTTTGAAAAAGCTGGAAGATAAAAGAAGAAGACCAAGATGATATTATTGTCATTTCAGATTCAGAATTTGAAGTAGAAATTGATGAGAAAGATTTAGAGGAAGTTAATATGTTATACGGAGATCTTCTCGACACTGCTAGACCTCGATCTCCAGTTCCTGAGTCATCTATTCCAGATAGTTCTTTTCCTGAAGTTCCAGAGCAACAAGTTCCTCCAGTTGTTTCGTCTACCCAAGCTCCGACCGCCACGGCTCCTCAAAGTACGTTTGAACAGGGTGAGTCGTCTAGAGCTAACCAGGAGACTCCTGATTTTACTGGTGTTCCTCCTAGTATTCTTCGACCAGGTCCCGGGCTAAACAGACCGCAACGTCTTTAATTGCTTGAAGAAAGACATCGGATTACCAGAATGAGATCTGCTTTTCTTGAAGATTCTGAACGAAACTTCTTTGTCAGGAAAAGGAGAAGAGTGAATATCTTTGCTATTCTGGGAGTCGAGAAAGAAAAGGATTGGTTTCAGTATGAGTACTTCATGTTCATCAAATGCAATCGACGTGGTAAGTTCTTCTCCTATTCAAAACATGGTATTGTTAGGATCTTGAAAGTGGAGATGCGTACCTTTGTTAGGATTTGGTATCCGTACTTCTATGTAGAACGACGCGACTGCAACAAATATGAGTTCTCAGAAGTAGATCTCAGTGATCTTTCGATAGACGACATTGAGGTAATATACCAACAGTTTCGGGAGATGACTATTCGACCGGATGATGTTCTCAGGGCGATGGAAGCTGTCAGAAGATTTATTCGGCGACAAGTACGTTTTTATAGGTGCTTTGATTTTCAGCTCGCAATTGAAAGCCATCAACCCGTTGTTAATGTCACTCGTCCGGATCGAAATCTTCCTAACATCAACGACTTTCCGCTTTTCTCTATTCTTGAAGATCCTTATTGTATTGTGTATCAGAATCAGTTGAGAGAACGCTTATTTCTAAGATTTGATGAAGTTGGGAAATACTCAGATGGTACATTGAAGGTGATAAGACTTCAAGTGATGAACAAGCTGAATGCTGCGATGAAGATTTTCTTAGAGTCAAGGCGAAGAATTCAGTTAGAGACTCCAGAGATCAGACTTCTACGTAGGGTGATCGCAACGATTGATGAAAGATTGGAATTCAAAAGAACGCTAAGACGCTTAGAGATTTTGATTGGCAAGAACCGCCAACGAACTCTTTTTGAGCGCCATTGATTACAAAGGGGGATATTGTTAATGCATATTATATTGTAATCAATGCCTTATTTATTTTAAGCATGTAGCTAGTTATTAGTTTGACTTTGACTTTGTGTCTAGGGTATAATTACCCTTAGAACTCCTTGTTTTACAACCTTTTGCCTAATTGAGAGATATCAGAGTTCTTATTTCTCTCTGTGTGAAATACTTTCTGTCTTTGATTGATCCATACATTTACAATTTGTTTATGAGAGAGTTGAACCTGTCGTACGTCGTTTGCAGAGATTCTGTTGCAGAGGCTCTGAATGCATGATATTCATTTATGTACTGTGCCCTTCGGTTTTTCTGTGTTTTAGCACCCCCTTCCAACTATCTTTCTAATTCTTTCCAAAGATCGTGCACAGTTTCGCATGCATCTAAGGATTGAAAAAGTTCGTTGGGGATAGCCATTATCAAGATTCTTTTTGTTTTCTGTGCAACTTCATCTTCTGCCTTATCTTCATTTGACCATTCTTCTTTTGGCTTCGGTTTTTGATGTTCAGGGATTTCAGGAAATTCAGCAGTAGCTGGTACTCGTGGTACTACTATCATGGGAACAGGAGGAAGGTTGTAAAGATATTGTACTAGATTTTTTTCAGTACCCTCAAAGAAATGAACCATTCTTATCTTCCATTGAGGATACTCATCTCGAAGGAGAGTAGGAGGCTTGGTGAGTGAACCAGCAGTAAAGAAGTTATTTGTATTTGTCATTGTAAAGGTTCTGAAAAGATAGTATGATTAAAGAGTATGAGTCTGATGATCTGGATAGTTTTCTGGGTTTGAACAGTTCCCAGAGTACACTTTAATGGAGTTTTAACCTAGAAATGAGGAATAGGTTAAAAAAGGAATGATGTCTATCACCAATCTTGTAACAAAGAGGATCACTTGATATTGAAAATCAAGCTTTGCTCTGATACCAATTGTTGGTTCCCGATTTGCTTATACAAGATTGTCAGATCTATTAGTTCGAGTTTATGTTTGATGCGGAAGCGTATTTGAAGAACTAACAGATATGTTTGATAGATTTAGAACAAAATATAAATAAACAGTGAACATGAAATAATATCTCAAAGTTTACTGAATATATATATATATCAAGAACAGATTCAAGAACAGTGAGTAAGCAATGATTTTAAAACAGATATGACTCTCAAAGTATATAAGCTATGTGTTCTTGAAGTTTTTCTCTTTTTAATTCTCGATTCTTGATTAGGAAGAACTCAACATGAGTCTTCCTTTTATACTACTCAAAGGGGACCATAAAGCATGAGCTACTATTCAGAACGGACGGTATGAATAGTTGGAAGGATGGCATGAACAGTTGGATGTGCTGTATTGCATTTAATGCAGCAGACGTCTATTATGTACTAAGCCCTATTGAGTCCACTCAGAGTTTGACACGTTGAAGTTGGACAGGGTACGTTGCCATGAAAGTTGATGAACAGGTCCAGGAACAGTAGCAAGATATTATAAATATCTTTGAAGTCTTTGTTGAAGACCACAGAGGCTCTGTGAACTGTCACAGAGGTTCTGCGGTTTGGTCCTTTGTAGAGCAGTCTTTACCGGATTCTGAGTCTTTGGTCTTCTTTGCGCGTATGACAGAGCTTATGTAGGACGCCTCTTTAGCTTCTGTAGCTTCTCGACCTTGATCTCTCGGTAAGTTTGGCAGAGCCTCTGTAAGAGGCTTTCTTCACTTAGCCTATTTTTCACTACTTCTAAATATTTCTATGTTTAGGAAGATTGAAGCTAACACCGTGCATAATCCCCACACTTCTAAAACATATTTTGACCAAATGACCTCCATTTATGCAATAGATTAATAAAACACCTTCAATCACGATTCATTTATCAAAGCATCAAGAATTAGTGGCTACCAAGTTATGCATACCCCTAGATCAATATGATGCATTTGCGTGAAATGATAACAAAAGAATCAATTAATCGAAAGCGCATGGAGCAAATCATTAAGAATAACTATCAAGATGTTCTTACATGCATTACTCACGACACGTATAGATCAATCCGCACACTGAACAAGTTGCAACGAGATGTGCTAACACAAATCTTCAAAACTGAAATTATGCGACACCAAAATTCCAAGAAAAACATTTCTTTTGGTAGTCTTACGACATAAAATAATATTTCTCAACAAAACCTGTATGAGACAAAATGCTCAATATAACCCATAAATTAACTCACATAATAAATAATGTATGCACATTACAAAATTGCACTCACGCGGCACAAAATGTCGTAAAACAAAACTCCATAGAACTTAATGAAACTCAAAGGCATCCAATCAGTCAAATGGTGCCCAACTTTTTGCTTCCAAAAACCAAATTTGCATAAGGCAAAATCACGACTATAATGTCATAATTTCGAAAATTTCCTTTTTGTTGAAATACAATATAAACGACACTTTTCAACAAAACCCGCATTAAATAAAATTTTCAATAAAGCTCAACATAAACATAATGGAAGATAACTCTCCGTCCAAACCTTAACATATGTGGAGGAGATCCAATATTAAAGTCATAAGCCGTAGTTACTTGCCCAAAATCCTAAACAGCATAAAAAATATGGATATTACTGTTTGCAACTCCCCACAATAAAATAATTTCATGCATGTTCAAAACCATGATTTGAAATCTTGTGTGTGCTTAACATTTTTTTTCTGAGATTTCGTAACACAATCCACATGACGATTTGAAACACAAGAAACAACTGATGCAATTTACTTTAAAAATAAATTATGTGCATGAATTAGTCGGCACTCAACGTCTCAAACCACATTCCTCCAAATTCCTCCGGTCATACTAACGTCATCCGGATGCTTAAACATCTTAAGGAAAATTTGGAAGTTACACCGATTACCCTTATGATTTCTCCTCGAATTAAGGTCGATGCAATGAGCCTATGGTCCTAAGGCGACCAATAAGTTTCGACCCGAAACGGTCTACTTAATGCAAACATCAAACTTACTGTCATTCCAAGTGACAATGCTTAAATCATCAACCTCTTCTAACGATCACTCGCTTAGAAATTCTTTACTAACCCAACGGTCATCACTCCAAAGTCGTCCAAGTACTCACATGTAACATATAGGTTCACCATAACACTGACCAGGTGCAATTATGAACGTACCGTATATGATCATCCTTGCGACTCTAGACGTGATTTCTCGTTTCTAGCGACTCAATCGACCTTAAAATATCCTATCCTATAGTGCCTAATGGTGCAATTTCACTTTCATTCACTTAAAAGAACGCTAGTTTGAGTCTAGGTATCCAAAAATCAACACCTTTTTTTCTCAAACTTAAGCTCTGATACCAACTTGTAACACCCTCAAAATTGGAAATAGCAACTAAATAAAATTTTCAATAAAACAACCACTTAAGGATAAAATTCATTCTACAAACCAATCTTGGAATTACCTCAAGAAGACATTATTATTTCAACAACCAAAATTTAAGTCATTAGCCAAGACTACAAAAGGTCTGTTGGCCCTAAGTATCTGTTATGTAAAAGTATTGAAAATAGTTCAAGTCAGAAGACCAACAGAGATCAGACAGAAGATTCGGAAGAAGTTCAAGTCAGAAGACCAACAGAGCTCAACAGAGTTCTGTCGAAGACTTCCAACAGAAGAACAAGTGTTTAACAGAAGACCAACAGAGCTCTTGCGAAAGAGCTCTGGTGAAGTGAAGACCTCTGTCAGCCTAAGTCTCGTAGGAAATCCCAAGTGTTAGACAAGTGTCCACACTTTCCACGTATGCCCTAAAAATAGGAGACACACTTTCCACATGTCATTTTAGGGTACAATAGTACACTGCCTTCACTTTTTCAGGGCTATAAATAGAGAGGTAGTGGAACAAACAATTGTAAGCTTTGGGAAGAGTAGTTTTTCCACAATTGTTTAAGCACACACTGCAGCAATCCCGAGCACTACCTCCGTACGATATTGTTGTCCTATGAGATTTCCGAACACACTCGAACATGTTCTTGGTGTGATTCATTATCAATATATGAGCAGCTTTTATATCTGATCCTGTTATCATTTTACTGTTCAATATTTGATTCTCATAGTTCATTTATCGTTTACACAATCACTCATTTTAATGGCTTTATTTAATATGCTTCCGCTGTCTATTTCACTACCATTAATATGATACAACGTGAATCTGGGAACCTACAATTGGTATCAGAGCTCCTTTGGTTTTCTTAAACCAAACGATCCAATCTACCAAGGTTGATTCACTGTTGTTGATTGTGTTTGTGTTTTTTTAAAGCTTCATTACATACTCTGTTTTTTTTGCTGCTTCCTAGTCTAAACAAGCTTTCAGAGCTCATATAACTGTGTTTAAAGCTTTCTAGCTTAGTTTAAACGTTTCTCTCAGAAGTTACTGTTCCATTGATTACTGTTTAAAACTCATCTCTGAGTTGAAAATCTTTTTGTAACAACTATACTCTGTTTTTTTTCAAAATGGCGAACAACGGTATAAATGCTATCTATACTGCTGGTTCTTTAACAAAACCTCCTACTCTTCTGAGAGATGAATATGCTCAGTGGAAGATCAGGATGGTTAATTTTTTCAATGGTATGGATAAAGACTTAATGCGATATGTCACGGACGGACCATACCAACCCATGGTTTTTGTTCCTCGTGTACCCGCAACAGGAACTACTGCTGAGATTCCAGCTCATTATGAGATTAAAACCACAGGTTTTACTGATGAGGAAAATCTAAAAATGGAAAATGATCTTAAAGCAGTTAGACTACTGATAATGGCCATTCCAAACGAAATATTTCAAGAACTAGATTCATGTGTTACTGCTAAGGAAATCTGGGATCAACTTCTTAACCAACTTGAGGGTGGTATCAAGACCCAAAAGAACAGAAGGACCCAATGTATAAATGAATACAACGATTTCAAGGCACTTCCTGAGGAAACCTTACAACAAACCTACAACAGATTTAATGTGTTGATCAACAAATGCAAAAAATGTGGGGTTGTTAGGTCGAAGGAAGATAACAATGTTCTGTTTTTGAAAAGTTTGAATGATGAATGGTTAAATCTGTCCATGTCTTTACAAGCCAACCAGGACTTAGATGCATGGTCTCTAACAGATGTGTATGGCACTTTGGCCGCACAAGAGAAGGATGTTGTCAAGCAAAAAGGCAAATCCACCATTGCAGGCCCAATCGCTTTAGTTTCTGATTCTAAGAAAACCACATCAGAAAAGTCCAACAGAGAGAGTTCAAACAGAGAGAAAAAGAAAGATAAGCCAGTTAAAAAGAAAGGAAAGAAAAGTTTAGTTGCAGAGAGTGATACATAGGAAAGCTCATCAGAGGATGATGACATTCAAGCTTTTGCTCAATCTCTTGCTCTAATAACTCAGCAATTTAACAAGAGATTTGGCAATAAGTTTGACAGAAGAGGTAGATATGAGAGAAAAGAAGACATAAGAGAATACGCTACACCAGAACAAAGTAACAACAGAGTTACCACAGAACAAAGACAACCTCCACAAAACAGAAGAGAAAATCCACCAGCACAACAAAAGGCCGATGCTGCTCAACCCATCAATCAGAATGATGGACGTTGCTTCAGATGTGGCAAACCTGGGCACTTCTCTGTTAATTGTAGAGGCAAACTGGTAAAAGACCAGGACTACTACAAGAACAAATACAAGTACAACTACAGAGAAAGAAGCTACGTGGCTGAAATGGAGAACTGGGTTTCTGATTCATCCTCTGATGATGAACCAGAACAAGTCAACTTTTGTGGAGTTGCTGTGGATGATGAAAGTTTAGAAGAAGCTGTTGACTGGATGACTGGAGAACCAGAAATAACGAAGGGAACAACAGAAGAAGAAGATCTAGCTCATGCATTTGCTCTTACTACGACAGAGTCTGACGACAGAGCGCTGGAGACCACCAGATCCAGTGCCAAGGTATGCTCATCTGAATCCAAGTCTGACTCAGAATTAGAAATGCATGTTTCTATGCTGAATGAGGAATTTCAACTTCTTAAACAAAAACTTTCTGAAGAAAAAGAGCTAAGAAAACTAGCTCAGAAGGATCTATCCTTTTACAAGAGAGAGAAAACTCTCTTGGAACAAGAAAGGAAGAAATCTTCAAAGAAAAATCTGAGCTAGAATTCTTGCAAAAGAAGAAAGAGAGCCTGTTTTCTGACAGAATTAACGAATATGAAAACGTTTTGAAACAGAAGTCTGAAAAATTGAAAAATCTGAAACAGAGAGACTTAATTCTGTTGCTCTAACTGATTATTTTCAAAGAGAAAGGGAAATTCTGCATCAATCTCTACAGAGAAAAGAAATTCAGATTAAAAAGTACCAGGATGTACAAGATGTGCACATCAAGATAAATTCACAGATGGATACGCAAGGTCTTGGTTTCTCTGACCTTGCTCCTTATGACGAAAGGAAGAAGACATCTCTGTCCTCTGCCTTTTGTGTTGTGAAAATCCAAGAGGACGTGATATCTGGTAATGCTGTTTTCAAAAGAACCAAAACTTCAGATGCTTTCTCAAAACAAAGAAATCTTAACTTTAGGAACGTCAGCTATGATTCCTCTGATCATCAAAAGGTTTTAAAACCATCCTCAGAATTTATTGTTGATCAAGGAAGAGCTAGAATCATACTTCCTAACTCTGTCAAGGACTTGGATACAAAATAGATTTTTAACTTCAACTCATTCAAAGGACAGAAGTCTATTACTTCTGTGACTGAGTCCTCTGTTGAAATCCCACAGAGCAAACTCAATCCAGAAGCTCCCGTCTTCTCTTCTACCCCTGAATCCATAAGAACATCTTTTGAGGAAGATTTGTTGAAAGTTATCGAGGAAAATGCTGTTTCAGATTCTTTAAAGCCAAAGTTGAGAAGGTTCAGAACTGTCAAAACAAATATCTCTGTCATACCCATTGAAATGAAAACCTCTGACAGAGCCACTAGAGACTTTCTAGGCTCTGACAGTGACTCTGACTCTGAAGTAGATGAACAGATTTTTTTGTGGTCAAAAGAAAATTTTACACAAGTTAAAGCAGATACCGATAGAATCTACGGATCTAAAAGATGATGTTTCTTTCTTCAAGAAACAATCAAGGTTTATACCAATAACTGAGTTTAACAACAAAGGTTTTAAGATTCTTGCTTCTAATGCAGTAGAAGTGGAGAAGAGAGAGAAAAACAAAAGTGTTTTTGTAAACGAAAATATTCCTCTTGCTTTCAAACCAGTAAAATTCACACCAGAACAGAAGGGAAAACGGATAGCAAACAACAGATCTATTCCAAATTCTGGTGTAAATCAAAAGGGAAATCCTTTCTGGTCAAATGAATCTATTCCAAAGAGCTTCGTGTCAACAGAGTCTGTTTCTAGGAATAACAGTTTTAAGAAACAGAACCAGGACAGATTGTATGCAAAGACATCTGGTCCTAAAATCTTTCAGAATCAAGCTCCATTCAAACAGTTTTTGAATAAAAACAATGTGCATCAGTCATGTTCCATCAACTGCAATTGTATTCAACTGTTACTAAAATTGCAAAATCATCTGAATGGTCCCCACTGTGTTCTGAATCAGTACGTTCAAAAGAAAAATCCCACGACTGTCCAGAATACACAGAGGAAAACCTCTGGCACACCATCACAGTATGTAAAGCCCAAAAGAAAGTCTGTCAACCCAACTAAGCCTAACAGGAAAGGACCCATTATGCAATGGGTACCTAAAAGGAACTAATCTGTCTTGTAGAAACCTCATGTGCAGATCTGGTACTTGGATTCTGGATGCTCCAGGCACATGATGGGGAATAAGGAGCTGTTAACTTCTTTTAAAAACAAGATGGGGAGTGCAGTAACCTTCGGAGGAGACAATGGCGGACAGATTAAAGGTTATGGTACATTAGTAAATGGTGGTGTTTCAGTCTCTGAAGTTGCTTATGTTGAAGGATTAAACCATAATCTTCTCAGTATAAGTCAACTCTGTGATCACGGATTTGATGTCAATTTCAGGAAGAAATATTGTTCCTTGTTACTTTCCGAGTCTGGTCAAGAACTTTTAAGAGCTGACAGAAAAGGAAATCTTTACAAAATGAATTTTAAACCAAACCAAAACTCTACAACAGAGAAACTCTGTTTAATGTCTTTGAAAAATGAAGATGCCTGGCTCTGGCATAAAAGATTTGCCCATTTGAACATTCAAAACCTTGACAAGCTCGTGAAACTGAAATTAGTAAAACGACTACCTTCTCTGAAGTTTGACAAAGACCATCTCTGTTCTGCTTGTGAACTGGGTAAGATGAAAAGATCTTCACATAGAACAAAGAGTGATCATAGTTGTCCCAGACCTTTGCATATGCTTCACGTGGATCTCTGTGGTCCAATCTTCGTGCAAAGTCTGTCGGGCAAGAAGTATATCCTTGTTTTAATTGATGAATATTCTAGATATACTTGGATTGAGTTCATCAGAGTAAAATCTGATGTCCCAGAAATTTTGATAAGTTTGTTGAGAAGGATACATGTTCTGTTAGGATTAAAAGTGCAAAAGTTGAGAAGTGATAATGGGACAGAATTCAAGAATGACAAAATTGATACCTACCTATCAGAGGAAGGTATTTCCCAGAACTTTTCAGCTGCAAGAACTCCACAACAGAATGGAGTTGTGGAAAGAAAGAACAGAACGCTGGTAGAAGCCGCCAGAACCATGTTGGCTGGCTTTGTCCTTCCAATAAACTTCTGGGCAGAAGCAGTCTCAACAACCTGTTTTACCTAAAACAGAGCTGTGATAGTAAAGAGATTAAAGAAGACTCCTTATGAACTCATCAACAATAGAAGACCAAACGTGAAATTCTTTCATGTTTTCGGTTGCAAGTGCTACATATTGAATGACAGAGATCAGCTGGGAAAGTTTGATAAGAAAGCAGACGAAGGAATCTTTATTGGTTTTTCCTTAACCTCTAAAGCCTACAGAGTCTACAACTCCAGATGTCAGGTCATTCAAGAAAGTGTAAACGTGTCCTTTGATGAAAGCACATCGAGCTCCTCTGATCGTAAATCAACAGAGGGGACAAAGACAGAACAGAAAAAGACAAGTTCTTCAAAGACAAGGGAAGAAGATATCAATCTCATGTTCAACGATTTCTTCAATGATGATGATTCCTCTGATAACATCAACAGAGGAGATCAAGCTCAGAACTCAACAGAACAGAATCTGACAGGTACATCTCTCACTGGTCCCTTCAATATTTCACCATCTACTTCTCTGTCTACAGGAGTGATACAGAGAAATGAGGAACCACATCAGAACGAGAGAGGACCTGAACAAGAGCCATCATCACCTTTGCTAACTAATATTGGCTAAGACTCCTTGTTTGAAAGCTCACCTTCACAGAGCCCTGTTAATGACTCTCAGAGCAATGAGGCCACTCTCCAAAGTCGTGTGCCACAGAGCCCTGGTCCCAATCAACATAACTCTGATGCTGAAGTTCGTGTTTTCATATCAGAAGCACAAATCCCGCCTATTGTCCATGCTCCCATGACACGAGGGACAAAGGATCATCCTCATCATCTTATCATTGGTGCTGCTGAAGATGGTGTGAAGACAAGATTGGCCACAATCAATGAAGCCTTCTTTGTAAATTTTTTAAGCATGATTGAGCCGAAGAAGATTTCTGAAGCCCTAGAGGACCCAAATTGGATCGAAGCTATGCAAGAAGAGCTTCTGGAATTCGAAAGAAATAAAGTTTGGTCCTTGGTTCCACTCCCAAAAGGCAAAATAACCATTGGAACCAAGTGGGTGTTTATAAACAAAAAGGATGAAGATGGGATTATCATCAGAAACAAAGCCCGTCTGGTTGCAAAGGGATACAGACAGGAAGAAGGAATTGACTATGACGAAACCTTTGCACCTGTGGCTAGGCTAGAAGCCATCAGAATCTTCCTAGCCTATGCTGCTCATAAGGGTTTTAAGGTCTACCAAATGGATGTCAAGTCTGCCTTTCTGAATGGCAAATTGCAAGAAGAAGTTTATGTCCAGCAACCACCTGGTTTTGAATGTTCAGAGTTTCCAGACCACGTTTACAAGTTAGACAAAGCTCTGTACGGCCTTAAGCAAGCTCCCAGAGCCTGGTATGAAACTCTGTCAAAATTTCTGTTGGTCAATCACTTCGAGAAAGGTACAGTCGATAAAACTCTATTCTTTAGAAGATATAAGAATGATATACTTCTGCTACAAATATATGTTGATGATATTATCTTTGGGTCTACAAGGCAGGAGTACTGTGATAAGTTTGAAAGTTTAATGAAAAGCGAATTCAAAATGAGCATGATGGGAGAACTTTCTTTCTTCCTTGGTTTACAAGTTAAACAATCAGACAGAGGGACTTTCATAAGTCAGTCTAAGTACATCTCTGATATGTTGAAAAAGTATAAGCTCAATGATTCAATACCAATGAAAACTCCTATTGCCACTGGAGTTAAGCTTGACTCTGATCTTAATGGTGAACCAACAGATGTCAAGTACTACAGAGGCATGATAGGGTCACTTTTGTACTTAACTGCCAGCAGACCTGATATAATGTTTGCAACCTGTCTCTGTGCCAGATTTCAAGCAAATCCTACAAAAACTCATTTAACAGCTGTCAAGCGTATCTTTAAATATCTGAAAGGGACTCAATTTTTGGGTCTCTGGTATCCTCTTAACTCTGGTTTCGAGCTTCTAGCATTTACAGATTCAGACTATGGAGGATGCAAGAATGACAGAAAGAGTACTTCTGGTAGCTGCCAACTGCTTGGAGAAAAGTTGGTGAGTTGGACATCCAAGAAACAGAACTGTGTTTCAACCTCTACAGCAGAAGCAGAATATGTTGCTGCTGCTAGTTGTTGCTCTCAAGTGATATGGATGAAAACACAACTCAAAGATTATGGCTTGGAGTATGGTAAAATTCCTATTCTATGCGACTCCAAGAGTGCCATTGCCATAACAGCCAATCCAGTTCAACACTCAAAAACTAAGCACATCGACATAAGGTACCACTTCATAAAGGATCATGTTGAAAAAGGGACTATTGAAATGTATTTTGTTTCAACTGATCTTCAGCTTGCTGACTTGTTTACAAAAGCCCTTGATGAAAGGAGGTTTAGCTTCTTAATCAGCAAACTGGGTATGCTGAACTTATCCTCCTAACTTTGTTCAACTCAACAGAGCCTCTGATGATCCTACCAGAGCTCTGTCAAACAGTTGGGTAGGATAGTTCAACCGAGCTTCTGTTGTTCACCAGAAATCTGTCAAGCATACTTTTTCAACACGCTTTCGGTGAACAATCTGTTTGTATATAAAATTTTGTTTGTACAAAAGTTTTTTTTGGATTTAAGCTCAATTTTCTAGGGGGAGCTTAAAAGAAGGATATTGCATAGTTTTAGGGGGAGCAAGTCAGTACTCATATTTCCAAATCCAAATTGACTTTGCTTTTTTTGTCATTGACAAATCTTTTTGAAGAAAGAGGGAAAACCTGTTCTGATGAAAATCCTTTGATAAAGTCAAGAACCCAACAGAACTCTGATAGTTCACCAGAGCCTCTGTTGTTTCTCACCAGAACTCTGTGAATTTTTTCAAAGTCAGTTCTGTTATTGTTCTTTGACCATTTCCTCATCAGATACAGAATTTTAAATTTTTCTTTGGGATAAGGTAAAGGGGTCACTCATCAGAAGCAAAAAACTTGCAAAGCTCGAACAGAACTCTGTCAGTTTTATGCCACGTCATCAGAAGTAACGTCATCAGAGGTGCGGGTTATTTCTAAGCGTCAACACTTGTTACCCACACATCTCTAACCGCGACGGTTTACTTGCACAAAAGTGGTCAGAACAAATCCACGTGGCACCCTCTAATTGAAAGCTAAACCACTAGCTGTCCCAACGATACATAATTCAGGCCACTCCACCTTCTGACACTCGAGTGCCTACAGTATCTACGGCGATTACCCAGCCACAAGTTCTGACTATAAATATCCATAACCTTGACCCATTTCTTTTCTAAACTTCCTAAACCTTTCACCTTTCCCTCTTTTATTTAAATCCTCAGTGTTCTTCAAGAAAACCCAAACCTGCAACAATGGCGGAACCCCAAAACTCTGCTGATTCGAGCCGAATAGAACCCACCGATGATATCATTGTTCTTCCATACGAGTTTGCTGACAAAAACTACAGATTCGATCCCACTCCAGGACTCTATCTACCCATGTATCATGTTTTCATTGAGTTCTTTAGAAACTCTGACATCTTCAGAGCCCTAACAGAGTTCGATGACCACCTTCCAGCGATCTATGTTCAACAATGGTGGACCACATACCAATACATCGAAGAACAAGACGGGATAGTTGGGAGCATCAACGCGAATAATGGAGGAGCGGGAACAATCCGCATTAGAGCAAGTACCTTAAGAAGAATCTTCCGAATGAAAACCAAACGACAGCTAGGAATAGACGCCTATGAGAAACCACCAAAAACAACTGTTCTTCTTGATTTCATGAAGTTTCTGGGTTACAACAAGGATCTGAATAGGATTGGAGAGTTCAAGCGACAGAATCTACCCACTATGTGGAATTTCATGTTCTCCACCTTAAACAGAACCCTTACCAACAAATCTGGTAGTCAAGACCAAGCCACAACAGAAATCCTACAAATCATGTATGGATTGTTCTTCAATCGAAACTTTGACTACGCCAGCATTCTCTACAACGATCTTCTTACGGCTGTAAACACAAAAACCTCATCCATCGCAAGAGGAGGAGTCGTTGGATCTCACAAGTTCTTGAAGATGATCAAGTTTCCACGCTTTATCAGTCTGGTGATCAGAAGAGCCTTCGACAGACTGGAACTAACTCATCAGGGTCGCTCAACACCTGTTTGGACGATGTCAAAATTCCTCCCCACCACTTCTGGCGAATACCCCTTCATAAGAAGAATTCCAGGTAGAATGCTTGCTCTTATCGCCCCTGACCACATCTCTATCCAAAACTATCAGAGTGCTGCTCAACCTCAAGAACCTGAGGTGAGAACCCCAGCATACTTAGGATCTGAGCCTTCCTTGGAGAGCTTGAGTGAGGAGATTGGTGAGGAAATTAACAGACCAGAGGCAAGAGTACCCAAAGTGGGGTCTTCCTCTAGAAGAGAGGAAGTAGAGGACAGAGCATCTCCTAGAGAGGCTGTCCATGAGGAAGTACAAGAAACACCAGAGGTAGAAACTAACTCTTCTGATAGTGATGAGCAAGAGGGAAACATCAGAGAGAATCCAGAGAGTTCTACAGCCATAGGAGCCGAGGATAATGAGAGAATAGAAAAAGATGCTCAACAGAGCACATCTGAGGGTAACCTTAACCAAAATCCCAGTGCTTCCACACAATCTAATCCTGGTAATCAAGACCAAAGGATTATTGAAACAGAGGTGTACACCTCGAACCCCAACCAGCCTATACCATCAGAGGCACCTCTTCATGCCTCTGGTACGCACGAAGCCGGGGAAACTATCTTTGGTAGTGATGTTCATTCGCCCCAGAACATCAATAGGTCACCTCCACACGATGATGCCTCTGTGGCTCATTTAGACTCCACACAAAATATACCAGAGATCTTTGTAATCTCACGTAGCATCTGTCCGACTCAGGGACAATGGGATACCATAGTAGAACAAGGGAAGACATTGCTTGATCCAAATGCTTCTCATCACACCAGATTTCCTTCTTCAGAACCTGAGCTGGAAGAGGAAACTTTGGTCAGAACACCTGTAGTTGTTTCCCCTCAAAGGGAACATCAAGGATTAGGTGGAAGTCCTCCAAGAGCCAACATCAACACAACTCTTGACGGAGGCGCCTCTGAACTCGAGGCAGAATTAGATCCATGTGTTGGAACCAAGGAGACCCCCGTTGACACTATCACAAGAGCAGAGTTCGAAAGCTTCTGTGACAGTATCAACAACTCTTTGAACGAGTATAAACTTACCAATGAACAAAAGGAGGAGCTGATCCGCAAGGAAAATGCTTCTCTTAGGGAAGAACTGATGAACATCTCAAACAAGCATGCTGAAATAACTCGAAAATATGCCGAAGCTGAAGCACTCAGAACATACTCTGAACGGGTCAGAGGAGAAGAGATTGGAAAGCTGACAACAGAGATAGCCGACCTAAGATCAATCAGATCAGAGGAAGTTTAAAGGACTTCGACAGATCTTGCCGAGCTAAAGCGACTCATAACAGAGAACCACACAGCGCAGATGAACAGAACCCTTCCCATACCCACGGTTATTCTTTCAGAATCTAACGTCAGAACCTTGACAGATATAATTACCAACTCTGTTAAGGAATCTATAAAAGAAGCAACCACCTCATCTGCTACTCCACTCAACATCTACAGCCCTAACCCAAATGACCTACCCATGACAGTTGGACAAATGGGAGACTTCAGAAAATCAATTCTTAGCCGAATGATGACGATCTCATCAAAATTTGTAATGAAAGCTAAGGCAACAGAACAACATGTGAAAGCGTCTCTTGATACTCACAAGGTCAACTTCAAGGCTCAAGTAGAAGAGATCAGAGGTGCTGCAACAGAGGTAGAAGATGTGATGACAAAGGCAGCCTCAAACTTTACTGATATTATTTTACAGGCTACCTCTACATCAAAAAGACCTGCAGAAGAAGCACCCACAGACGAACCATCAAGCAAGAGACACAAAGCTGGTCTGAAGTTTGTTGTTCAGTCCTCACCAGCAGCTCGAATTGACGATTCTGACGATGATGATGACTTCGAAGATGCTCAAGAAGGATAATCAGACAATCAACAGGGTGAGTCCTCAGAACAACAAAAGGGGGAGAAGGAGAAGGAAAAAGGGGAGAAGGAGAAGGAGAAAGAGAAGGAGAAGGAGAAAGAGAAAGAGAAAGAGGTTGAAAAAGAAAGAGAAGCCAGGGGTAAAGGGAAAATCACAGAAGCAACTGAGGAAGAGACTACAGAAGGAGAAAAGGGGACAATAGAGGAAATCATGACAGATATGACTGAAGTGGCATTTGACTACATGTTCAAAAACAGAGTCATCAAACCGACAGAAGAGTCAACACAAGAACCACCAAAGATCATCTGCCTAGATACCCCTCCTACTTCTCCAACAAAAGAACCAGAGAGGACAGACCCATCCTCTGCTAAAGGACAAATAAGTCAATC
The DNA here is from genome assembly GCA_033807775.1 of Saussurea involucrata. Lineage (NCBI taxonomy): Eukaryota > Viridiplantae > Streptophyta > Magnoliopsida > Asterales > Asteraceae > Saussurea > Saussurea involucrata. Next base: position 80,154,689 of record CM066327.1, read on the forward strand.
CCAACCTCAAGCTACTCAGAAATCTGCTCACATCGACTCTTATGGCAGAAACCCATGATGACCCAAACCCAACGGTAACAGAACAGAACCCATAAACCTCTACCTTTCATACCGAAAAACCTGCCTTAGAAACGGTATTTGCATTTCTATATGCTGACAGATACATCATCCCTGTAAATACCGTACCCATTAACCCATACCTCAACCCAATCAGAATAAACACCATTTCTGATGCAAGGCTAAAGTTCATCCAAACCAAGTCAAATCAGAATAGAGCCATCAATATAAACTTCGGTATCCGCAGAATTCTGGACATTAAGCACAAGAAGTTTCAACACGACAGGGTCACATACCATGAGTATACTGTGGAATCAACAGAAGGCAGAAATGAAATCTTCAATGACAATGATCTCGTCCTTCTGAACCCATATGACCTGATCTTACTCCACGCATATTGCTTGAACTTCTCAGAAAGATACACACCAGCCAGAACTGCACTACCAGAAGTCAGATTTGCTATGCAAGAGCACATCAATCTCAGAATACAGATTGACTATCAGCTAGGCATAGAGTTTGAAGTAGAGAAACTAGCGATTGCACCACCAAATGAAAACCTTGAGGGTTATGGCCATCACAGAACTGGAACCGTAGTAGAAGATCCTCCAGTCTTTGTCTGCCGACAGAAGGGCTTAAAGAAGGCCATCAGAGCAGCTGAAGCACACAAATACTCAAGTGAGTCGCTAGTATACCTCAAGAACATAATCCAAGATCTCCCAAGAAACAGGTGTCCAGAAGAACAGCAGAAACTCTTCATCGACCAGATTGATCTGATGCTGGACTTCCGTACTCTAATCAGAAGATTCGACAAAATTCTTAGGGGAGATTATTATGCTTAAATGTACTGATCTTTTAAATCTCAATGTAATATTCCAAAAGATTAGTGCATGGCTTCGACAGAGGTAAAAGTTCTCTGTTCTTTTGTTTAATCTCTTGTCAATTGTAAATTTTTATTTTCAATACTTAGGGGGAGATTGTTGGCCCCAAGTATCTGTTATGTAAAAGTATTGAAAATAGTTCAAGTCAGAAGACCAACAGAGATCAGACAGAAGATTCGGAAGAAGTTCAAGTCAGAAGACCAACAGAGCTCAACAGAGCTCTGTCGAAGACTTCCAACAGAAGAACAAGTGTTTAACAGAAGACCAACAGAGCTCTTGCGAAAGAGCTCTGGTGAAGTGAAGACCTCTGTCAGCCTAAGTCTCGTAGGAAATCCCAAGTGTTAGACAAGTGTCCATACTTTCCACGTATGCCCTAAAAATAGGAGACACACTTTCCACGTGTCATTCTAGGGTACGATAGTACACTGCCTTCACTTTTTCAAGGCTATAAATAGAGAGGTAGTGGAACAAACAATTGTAAGCTTTGGGAAGAGTAGTTTTCCACAATTGTTTAAGCACACACTGCAGCAATCCCGAGCACTACCTCCGTACGATATTGTTGTCCTATGAGATTTCCGAACACACTCGAACATGTTCTTGGTGTGATTCATTATCAATAGATGAGCAGCTTTTATATCTGATCCTGTTATCATTTTACTGTTCAATATTTGATTCTCATAGTTCATTTATCGTTTACACAATCACTCATTTTAATGGCTTTATTTAATATGCTTCCGCTGTCTATTTCACTACCATTAATATGATACAACGTGAATCTGGGAACCTACAAGGTCGGGTGTTACTTAACCCCAAAATCAAGTTGTTATTCCCCAAGTGTGGAAGACTTCACCAAGCTATTTATATCTTGAGCACACAACTAGCTGCCCACTCTTCACATCGTCACTAGAACTACAACCCAACCAGAACCTGTTGCACATGCCGACAAATAAAAAGGTTAGGCTAACGCCTAGTGAGTTCAAGAGTGTTTATCATGGTTATATAATTCGCAAGACGAGAAAGGTGCAATTTAAATCATGAGTTCTAAAAATGATTTCTTTAAATGCAAACCACCCATTTTCCAACACACACAAATCCTGTAGATCCCAGTTTGATCAAGTAAAAATGATAAATCAATTGATAATCGTTTATTGAATGAATGTGGAGAGGTTACAATGTTGGAACGAAAAGCTCTCTCTCTAATCTCATTAGGCGCACGATTACTATCTCACAAAGCTTCTAACCTAATTCATCTAAAACACACTTTAAATACCAAGGCTTTAAGCCTAAGGCCCATGGCCCAATAACACACTAAAGCCCATATTATCTATTATGAGGCTTTTACAAACAAACAAATAAAACTATTCTTTTCTTTATATTCTTTTCTATTTTATAGGACATTTGGTCCTAACAATCCCCCCTAAAGTTATATAAAGAAAAATTATGATCTTGGAATCTTCAGGTCTTGATATTCTCTCCCTCTTGAATCTTTGACAGATGTTGGCGTTGCTTGACTTCAGGTCTTTCCAAGTGCCCCCTTGAATTATGCTTTTAGTCTTCATACTATCGACTTTATCACCAGATTTAGTGACATTCCACAATGCAACTTTTGTTAAAAATCAAGAATCTGTCTTTGACCCGCGAGTTGAATTATCATGCACTTATAATCTTTTCAGCACAAATCATAACAGTTACTCCCCCTCAACTTTTGCTTACTCTCCCTCAACTTGATAATCTAGGTCTTTGAACTTTTATAACGTTTCTCCCCCTCATGATGATGATATGTGTCTTTGAATCTGTATCATGACGATTATCTGTGTCTTTGAATCTGTATCAGTTCTCCCCCTCATGATGATTAGGAGCATCCTGAGCATCATGTAACTTCAAAAACAACACTGATGAGTAGCAAAATACAAGATAAAACGTTAAGTAACCAAAATGGGGTAATAAACTAACACAGAAACACAATAGTAATTGTTATCACAACAATTAAAATAATTGTGTGGCCTATGTTCAGAGTTGGCATCGGGGTATCTCTGATAGGACTTCCAGTTATCACTGAAGTTAAAAGTTAAAAATTACTTCTCAAACTGTTCCGGCAATATCACGAAGATATGCAATTGGAATCACAAAGACTCGTGCATGTGTGAAAGAATTAAGTTATATCTGTTAGGCTCAAAATATTGATTTAACTTAGCACGCAAGTTAAAAATCAATAGACACAGTGATTAGAACATGAAGTTCGGAGACCGGAGCTGATGTCTTCCTTTTTCAATATCTAAGACCTCCGAGTGAGGAATAGATAGATTATGTGCTAATTCTCCGTGAATATATGAAACAAGCATCTGTTGTGAAATACTTGAGTGGCTAGGTTGGGTTACACAAGTTATCGACACTGGGTCCATGTCTGTTTCAATATTCATTTCCAAAGAACGAGAATGAATAGATTGTGTGGTTACCCGGATAACTTACTCGGTTTGGTAAGGACCAATAATTCTTTTAAGTCATGTCACATCCTCACCATTTTCTTTTCACTCCAAACTCATCTATCAATCTAGAACCCTTACTGTTGTCTATAAGGGGTGTGTTTCTTGGGTAGGTCCTTCCGGTTCTGGATAAACCATAGAAACGATGTAATTCCTAAGACTCCTTTCATGCATCGATTATAACAGGTTAGTAAACAGTGAAGTACGAGTTCTAAACTGAAATGTGTAGAAGTCAAAGAATTTAAGAATGAGTCCTGATCTGAGATGATCAGAAGTCATCATTAAAACAATAGAATTTCAATGAACAAGATCAAGCGCTAAACAGAATGACTCATTGAACACGTTATGGTCAAAAATCAAACAATGAATAGAAATTTTAATTGTGAAGAACAAGTCACAATTATTATGTCAGATAAGAATTGAATCAATAACAAGAGATGAAGAACTTTACAAATAGGAATTCAAACGAGTGTATTTCCACCGAAATAGTTCAACGAATCTATGTGACGTGGAAATAACTAAGTCAAGAAAATATTGGACGTGACAATCATGGAAGTTAAAATCAGAGAATAACAAACACAAGTAAGTTATTCAAAATGAATCGCCACAGTCTTTGAATTCACTTAAAAAAATCATGTATGTGTGTCAAATACCTTATACAACCCCTAAAAAATAGCATAACCTTTGAATGCAGTCATGTGAATGGAATATTCCGAATTATATCGCACATGACATCCCTGCAAAACAACATAAAGTTTTTGGTGTCCATGCTTTGATGGATCCTTGATGGTTAGATGCCTTAACTTTAAAATGGTGATTGGGAATACTATAGGTACCGTACCAACACTTATCATAGTTTTTATTCACAAAGTCACTTGTTCCACAATAAGAACAACACAACTTCAGTGTAGATAACCTAATCAGCTGATTAACAGAGTAAACACGATCAGGTTTGACAAAAGGTTTAGCATGGAAAGTTTTGTTGTTCTTGTCACTCTTAACAGAGACAAATGACTTTGGAGCAGGAGCAGATCCTTTAACTCTCCAAGCCATCTTTACTTTCTTGAAAGATTGATTATCTGAATTTTCAAGGAGAGGGTCATAAAACAGATTAGAAGTACGGATCTGATCTTTTGAGGAGCTATTTGATTTTATGCAGGTCTTTGAGGAAACATTTTTGTGGATAGAACTTGGAGCAGTCTTAGAAAAACAAACTTAATTAGCTGAATCATCATAAAGAGACTAATGAATAGTATCTGGACTAGTAAGATTGGGTGATTCAACTTCAAAGATTTTGGCTTCAAGTTCCTTGTCATTGTTAAACAAAACATTTTTCTTCTCAAACATTAGATCTAGCTTCTTTTGGAGATCAGATTTGAGCCTCTTCTCTATCATAATATCAGTTGACAAAACATATAATTTATTTGTAAGCTTGGAGATCTCAGTCTGCAAACTCATCTTTTGAACTTTTTGCTTTAAAACCTTCAACCTTCTTCTGCTCACACTCTTTGCTTATTATGTCTAATTCTTTCTTCAAATCAGTTATTTTCAAAGAAAGTTCTCCATTCTTTTTCAGTAAAAGATTTGCATTCAATTTCAAACTTCTCTCTTTCTAAAATCAGAACTTTCTCAAAGTCAGAGATCTGTTTTGATAGTTTTAAACATATAAGCTCAAGACTTTTCTTCTCTTCAAGAGATTTCTTTGAAAAATCAGATTGCTTATGTATAAGCAATTGCCTTTCCTTTGCAAAAGTTTATTTCTCTTTTTTAAAAACCTTTTCAAAAACAGTTAGTTTATTTTTAAGTTCAAGGTTTTCACAGTTCAAGAGTTTACCTTTCTCTTCAAGTGCCACATGCTTCTCTTCAATGGCTTCAAGATATGCAACTTTCCGTTTAAGTGAGTCTATATCGGCTTGATGCAAGTAATAGTATCTATCATTAATGGCTGCCTGTTCGAGGTCATAATTCCTGCTCGTGAGCCACTCATTTCTGCTTTTTAAGTCACACATTTCTTCATACATATGGCTTTCTGATCCCAGATTATCCAAATCTAACTGAAGACATGCTTTCTCATAACTTAGTTTGTCAATGGTGTTTGTTTGGGTTTCTACCTTAGCTTCTAAATGAGAAACTGTTGGTCCCGAAGGGCTATACAAGTTTGTAGAAGGGGGGGTTGAATACAAACACACAGATTTTACTTTTCTAAATTGTTTATTGATAAATCATTAACAATTTACAGCTTGTTGCGGAACAAGATTAAGGATAAACCTAAATCTAAACAAGTTTCTTGCACTAAGAAAGAGAAGGAAATTACTAATAATAACCTATCTCAAGATAAGAAAGATGACTTGACCAGAGTTAGCAAGTGACTCGTCCAGAGTTTTTGAGTGCTTCAAAAATGAAGCTGGAGTCCTTCTTATATACTGCATGCATTTAATGCATGGCAATTTATAATTTACACGTGGCAGCAGCTCATTGGTTGTATGTCATTGACCTTTGTAGACAACCTTAGTAGCCGCATGTTTGAACAGTGTAGTATCAGAGTGGTTGTACGATTTCAGACAATAAGGAGGTTCTTTTCTGACATATCGTACGGAGTCGTGCAAGGGTGGTTAAAACAAAAGTACTTTGTACGGAGGACTTCATGATCATCTTTCGTTGATTCAGCGATTTATCATTCTATATTAGTGAATGACAAAGTTCAGCGATAGCTGAAGTCTTGTACTTGATACTTCACGTTGAGTGGACAAATCTGAGTCTTCGCTGATCCGCATCAGTTCATTAGGAGACTTGTCGCTGGTTCTTGAGCTTCATCTTCGACTTCAGTGTAGAACCTATGTTGATGTGAAACTTGTCTTCAGGGATCATAAGTAAACAACTAACTTATCAGCGATCACCATAAGGACTGAACAGGCTCAGAACATTATGGTGAACAGTATGCGCTGAATGTTTAATCTAAAGAGCGAGAGTTCCTATCAGCGGTACTGTAAGGTCTTAGTACTTATCAGTGATAGTGAAACTCTGATACATATTGTTTACTTACAATTTTCACTAAGTATTTAAGAGAGGGTCATTATCAAACCACTGAGGGTTTGGATCAACAATCTCCCCCTATTTGATTATGACATAGCAACAGAGAAAATTGCTATTTAATGAAAACATAAGGATAAAAAGAACTCATAAAATATTTGTCCCTTTTACTGTTTTCTAAGCTCTTTTCTGTAAGGATGGAGTAAAGTACTTTCGCTGAAATCCTTCTTTAAACTTCGTATCAGATTACAAAGGGAAGTGGAAAGATTACAAGTACAAGCGAAATAAATTACAAGTACAAAAGAATAACTGATAAAATAGAAGAATAAGGCGATCCTATCAGCTTATAGAGGTTCTTCCTTAATGAGAAGTTTATCAAGGGTCTTTGATGTGGGAATCATCCAGTCAGGGACATTTACTCCTTGATTCCTTTTGTTCAGAGCTTCTTCAAAAATCAAGGGTTTAAGATGTCGTGCCTGAACGTTGAAAATGTTTGAATTCACACCAGTAGATGAGATCTTTCAGTTGTTCGATGGGAGTGATGGGAAGCTCAGAGATACATTGAAAACATTTTCGTCCACCATAGTCAATAAAGAATATCCCATAGGGTTTGCTTATGACTTTCCCAGGGATGAAAGTCTCATCAGGAGGAAGAGACGTGTCAAGTGCGGAAAGGTCAGGTTCTGGACCAAGAACTTCAGCACGAGAAAAACCAATACCTGTTTCGTTCCGTATAAGAGGACCTGAGTCTGAAGGTTTAGACTTTTTCTTTGCAGAGGCCCTTCTTTTCTGATTTACGAGAGGAGGGGGAGGAGGAATATCCACACAAGAAGAGACTAAGTCGATCTGTTTATTTATCAGCTTTTCGAAATGATCCTTGTACTTAGATTGAGACTTCTGGATAGCTAATCTGATCTCCAACCATTCAGAGAGACCGTACTTTGTGATGGCTTCAGCATAGAATTTTTCGTACTGTCCGTTCTCTCTGAATATCTCGATTTTAGCGATTGAAACTTTGAGAGTTGATTTTCCAGTGATATGTACCTTGTTGATTCTGGCAGGTCGATATCTGAAGTGTACCTTTTCTTTGCACCAGATTAAAGTAGATTGAGACACAGTTCTCTTTTCTTCAACGATCTTCTTGGCGTCTTCCCATAGCTGACGTTGAACTTCGATTGGAACTCATTTCAGCTTGGGGTCTTTCACCGATTGTTGAGTAAGCTAGATGGCGAGTTCTCTGTCTTTTTCTTCAGCTTCCCTTCTTTCAGCGATTAACCTTTCAGCTCTGAGGTGATCCTTGTATTCCTTTTGTGAAAGTCTGAATTTTGGAGGAATAGAAGGAAGTTGATCACGCTTCAGGATGATTCGCTGATCTTCGAATCTCTTGATCATGGCATCTCTCTTTTTCCGATCCTCTTCACTCAGCTTTTGAGGAGCCAAGAAGGTTTGTTTTTGTGATAGAGCAACTGTTCTTCAGGTTCATCAGTCTCAGAGATCAAATCCAAGACCGGGACTATTTCTTCAGTGTTGGGAGCTGGGATTATTTCTTCAGCAGCAGCTGGTTGTACTTCAGAATCCTCAAGCAGGGGAGAGGACTAGCTGAAACACAGCGATCTTACGAATAAGAACTTGGGTAGAACAGAGAAAAGAGATGGGTTTAAGTGTATAGGCTTTTTGTGGAGAGAGTAGAGCTGATAATGTGTATAGATAGAGGAGGGATGCAGTGTAAGGAAGTAAGATGTAGTGTACCTGACGAACTGGCTTTTGAAGCAAGATCATCAGATTTTCATTGTCTTCAGCGACACCTTTTCCTTTGCCCTTGTCAGCTTCAGACGCTGAAGGCTTTGATTTGGTCCGCTCCCCTGAAGGTTAATTTATCAAGATCCCTTTAAGAGTTGTAGTCCTCTGAGCAGGCTTGACGATAAAGGAGTCATCATCATCATCATCGTCATCATCACCCTTATCACTGGATGATGGTTCATCGTCAGAGATGTCGACGGCTTCTTCATCTTCAGCTTCAGATTCAGATTTTTCAGCAACTTCTTCGAGTTGCTCCCCCTCAGATACAGAGGTAAGCTACTCAGTTCCCTCAGGGTTTTCATCTCCCTGAGGTCCAGCAGTTGTTTCTTCATTTGTCTTCTTCCCCTCTTCAGTAAGGGAAAGGTCTTCAGTCTTCTCCCCCTCGATAGATTCATCATGGGGAAGGTCTTCATAGTTCTTCTCCCCCCTTCCTTATGATGAGTGGGGGAGGAATGCGATGACTCAACAGATGGCGTTGGTTCCCTGTCTTCTTGGCCTGGGATCCCAATATAGATTTCAATCGCTGCTACTCTGTCTTCTAGGCCAGTAATAGCAGGAGTGATCTTGAAAAGTTCAGCATTATCTGCCGGAGTAAAATGCGAAGGTGCTGGGGCAGGGGCGTTCATGCGTTCGAGGATCTGCTGTACCATCGTCTTCACTGAATTTACGTCAGTCTTTACAGAACTCACGTCAGTCTTTACAGCAGACATATCTCCGTGAAGATTTCCAACCGATGTCTTCAGCGTTATGAACTCGCTGGACATGGTTTGAACTGTTGATTTGAGAAAGGTGTAGTCTGTGTAGATGTCAGCAAGAACTTTGGCAAAGTCACCAAGAGTATGATCAACCTTCTCCAAATTAGCTTTGGAGGCTTTCTGTTCAACCACTGTTGTCAGCTTGTTGAGATTCTCTCCAGCGTTTGTTACAGCTGAAGAGTTGTCTGAGAGAGTAGTGGTGAGACCTGTCAGCTTTGTATCCAGGTTCTTCAGAGAGGCGTTGATGTCTCCCAAATTAGGACCTGTAACAGATAAGTACTTGTGGACAGAGGAAAGCTCAGAAGTTTCGGGTTTAGTTACAGTGTATACGGGTTGGTGTATACCTGCAGGAGGGTTGGTGAAGTCGTCAAAACTTCTGTGTCCTGAAAAGAGTTCCATGTCGTCAGCTAGAGTGTGTGTACGCATGGACATTCCTGCAGGTCCTGCATCCATCATTCCTTGAAAAGTATCAGCTTTAGCTTCTGGAAGAATGACGGTTGCTCCAGTGATCGTGGTGAAAACTGGATTAGAGTCCAATGGAGTAGAGAGAGAAGCGAAGGTTGAGAAAGTTGGTTGGGTGCGGGGTTCAGCGTTGGATCCACTGAGAATCACTTCTTCAGTCTGTAGAGAGACTGAAGGAGGTTGGGTCGATTCCAAGTTTATAACTTCAGCGTTTAGAGACGCTGAAGCTGGGATGGAATGGGTGGCTTGTTCAGGTGCAGCTGAGCGTACCACTGAACTTTCTTTCAGCTCTTCAAGATGAGCTGAGGAGTCTTCAGCATGAGATTGCTGGGGTTGCTCCTTGGTTTTCTTAGTTCTTTTGGAACCAAGTTGGGTAGTAGAGTGTTTCCTTTTTCTAGAAGGAGTGGAGGTTGCAGCTTGGGTATCAGCGGTGGGTTTGTCCACTGAGTGAGCTACAGAAGCAGAAGAAGGAGGATTGAGAAGAGTTAAGAGAGTAGAGAGACGTACCTCGTTTTCCACTGGCTTGAAGTCGAATACCTTAGGGCCAACCTGAGAGAGTTTCAGGTCTCCTACTCTCGGGTAGTTGTCCTTCCGGCCGGTTTGGAAGACGGCGTTGATGAATCTTGGGTATGGAACCCATGATGGTCGGTCAGCAGCAGAGTCTACTTTGAGCACTAGATCATCGTAGATTATCGATGCCTAGTCAATATGAAGACCTTTCAGCAATGCATATCCCATTGCTTGCTGAGGTTGGGCGGCTTGATCAGAGGAGCCGGTCTTTGCAGTCATGCAGCTTATCAAGTGTGCGAAGATGAAGTTCATCTCGCTGGGCATTTTTGACTTCTTGATGAGGGTCAGCTTCTTCTCAGGCTTCTTGTCCCTTCCAGTTTCACATACATAACCCATTGCATAAAAGAATGCAGTGATGGCTTCCCTATCAGCATGTTTCTTGTGGTCAGGGATAGAAACAAAGGGTTTTTCTTTTGTGGCGTGGGAAGGCTCAGTGATTTTCGGATAATGGCAGGGGTGATTTTTATGGTGCCAAAATCAGTGTTACAGAGGATGCAATCGATTTTCTTTGTGGGGTCTTTGGCTGATGGTAGCTGAGTGTGTCTGGCAGAATACCAGAACTGAGATAGTAGTAGCTGATGAGCAGGGGGTGTTATGGCCAGGGCTGTAGAGAGGCAACAGTATTTCAGAAAATTCACATCATCATTCAGATGTGTGACTTGCTTTCGAGGAGGAAACTCGAAAAACGCATAGAGATTGTTTGTTTTTGTCCAATCAAGTTCCTCAAGCGTAACTTGACCTGAGGAGCCTTGGTGATTTCCAGTTCCTCAGCAGCAGCCGTGTTCTCAGCAGTAGGAATGTCAGCAGATGCCATTTCTGTATTATCAGTTCAACCAAAGATATAACAAATATGAATAATCTTAATGTGGAAAGATTTTCCAATAAGATGGTTCGAATTTTGTCCATTTCATTCAGACAAAAATGTCTTAATGAAGATTAGGGTTTTCTTGTTTTTGAAAAATGAAATGCAAACCCAATAAAAATCTTGTTTTGCAGTTTCCTTTGAGAATTAGGATTCTGGAAAAACGAATGAAGAACAAGTTTAAGATATTTGCGATTAAACTTGAAGAACAACCATGAAAGGTTGTGTTCATAAAACCATGAAAGAAATGATTTCATTTTTGAAAAAGTTTTTTTGTTTGATCTTGTAAAAACAATGAGAAGATCATAAACAAGTAATATAGGTAAATAACAAGAGTATTAACCTGGTTCGTCAAGGAAGAAGAAGATGAACAGTTTCTGGAAATTTTGAGAGCTCAAAATGCAACAGTAAATCTTTTTCATGCTTGGAGGAGAAGTTTTTCGCGTAAAGGAAAAATATAAACCCAAAATGTGTTTATATAGTGACATTAGAGAGAGAGAAAAACTCGAGCGGGAAAGTTTTTCATCATGACACGGACACGTGTTTGCATTTGATTGGAAGGTAAACGAAACGTGCAAACGTGTGTCAGAAAGAACGTGTCGGGGCTTATCCGTTGCGATGACGGCACAGATGTCCTTTCATATTTTAGGATGTCTCAGAGGTTTTGAAAGCTCAGGGACTCTTTTGAAAACATGAAGCACTGAATAGAAATATCAGTGTTGGCTTTAGAAATTTCAATGTATCGCTGATTAAGGAAGAGATATTCAGCGATGCAATTTGTCTTGAAATCTTGCATTTTCATGCGATTGTCAACGAGAGAAAACATACCTTGATATCAGCGAATCAATTATGTTCAGAGAGAATGATAGAATGGGTTATACAATTTGATTTTATCCTATCGCTGATCAAATGTGAACCGCTGAAGATTTTACTCTTCAAAGTTCAACATTCCAAGCTCGCTGATGAGAAAGTTGAATCTTGTCTCATCAAGAGGTTTGGTGAACAGATCAGCTAACTGATAATCAGTTGGGATAAAGTGAAGTTCTATATCACCATTCATCACATGATCTCTGATAAAATGATACCTGATTTCGATGTGTTTTGTCTTTGAGTGTAGCACTGGATTGTTGGCTATAGCGATGGCACTTGTGCTGTCGCAATAGATTGGAATATTTGAGAGCTGTAGGTCATAGTCCAGTAGTTGATTTCTCATCCACAAGACCTGAGAACAACAGCTTCCAGCGGCTACATACTCAGCATCAGCTGTGGAGGTGGACACTGAGTTTTGCTTTTTACTTGTCCAACTCACCAGCTTTCCACCCAGGAGCTGACAGCCTCCTGTGGTGCTTTTCCTATCCAATTTGCATCATGCAAAATCACTATCTGAATAGGCGATTAGATCGAACCCTGAGTCTTTGGGATACCAAAGACCTAGATTCGCAGTACCCTTAAGGTATCGAAAAATTCGCTTTACAGCGATCATATGAGATTCCTTAGGTTCAGCTTGATATCGTGCACACAAACAGGTTGCGTACATAATATCGGGTCGGCTAGCTGTAAGATACAAGAGAGAGCCGATCATCCCACGGTACAGCGTGACATTAACAGGAATACCATTAGTATCCTTATCTAGTGTCAGCGGTGGTGCCATAGGGGTTTTCATAGCTGAACTCTGAGTTAAATCGAATTTATTCAGCATATCTTTAACATACTTTCCCTGATTAATGAAAGTTCCTTTTTCATTTTGCTTTATCTGAAGACCAAGGAAATATGTTAGCTCACCCATCATGCTCATTTTATACTCTTCTTTCATTCTATCAGCGAAACTAGTACAAAGATCAGGGTTAGTAGAACCAAATATAATGTCATCAACATATATTTGAACAAGAATGATATGACCTTTCACTATTCTGAAAAATAGAGTTTTGTCGATTTTACCTCGCTCAAATTTTTTAATATGGAGATAAGTAGAGAGTGTATCATACCATGCACGTGGAGTTTGCTTTAAGCCATAAAGTGCTTTATCCAGTTTATAAACATAACCTGGATGCTTGATCTGAGAATCCTGGAGGTTGTTCCACATAGACTTCTTCATTCAGCTTTCCATTTAGAAACGCTGACTTAACATCCATCTGATATACTTTGAAGTCTTTGTGTACAGCGTATGCTAAGAATAGACGAATAGATTCTAGTCTTGCTACTGGAGCAAATGTTTCGTCGTAATCTATGCTTTTCCTCTTGTCTGTATCCCTGAGCAACAGGTCGAGCCTTATTGCGGGTTACAGTTCCATGTTCGTCCAACTTGTTACGATAGACCCATTTAGTGCCTATCAATGTTTTGTCAGTTGATCTTCGAACAAGTTTCCAAACTTTGTTTCTTTCGAATTCAGTCAGCTCTTCTTGCAAGGCGCTGACCCAGTTTGGATCTTTGTGGGCATCATCTATTTTCTTTGGTTCAATCAGAGAAATAAAGTTAACAAATAAACAAATATTACCTGCACTTCATCGAGTCTGAACACCAGCGTTTGGATCACTAAGAATTTGATCAATTGGGTGATTTACAGTCCATCGCTGAGCCGTAGCGTGAGACGCTGACTCAACCTGAACTGGAGGAGCTGAAGATGAAGCTTCATCAACTTCTGGAATATCAGCCGAGAGAGGAGTAGGTGCAGATGTCATTTCATTCACTGATTGCTGAGAAGTAGATGGAATGTCTGAGACATTTGGTTAAGAAGCAGGTATAGTGTTTAAAGGAACAGCTGAGACCCATGATGTTTCAGCTTCACTATTCTGCATGTTTGGAATGATAGTAGGACTATCATCTTCAACTGTATGAGTATGAGGAGTGGTAATATCTTCTGAATCACCAAGATGAGAAAACATCCATTGATTCAGTTCTTCAGTATTAGCGGACGGTTTAGAGTTCGCTGAACGGGATTCGTCAAAAGTGACGTGAATAGTTTCTTCAATAGTTTGACTTCTTTGATTGAAGACTCTGAGGGCTTAGGAGATTGAAGAATATCCAAGAAAGATTCCATCATCAGCCTTAGGATCAAACTTTCCAAGGGCATCTCTGTTGTTCAGTATGAAACACTGACATCCAAAATGTGAAGAAAGCTGATTGAAGGCTTTCTCCCATGAAAAAGTTCATAGGCTGTCCTATTGAATCTTTTGACTATCAGCGACCTGTTTTGCGTAAAACAAGCAGTGTTAACAGCTTCTGCCCAAAACTGAGTAGGCAGGTGAGAATCGCTGAGCATTGAGCGTGCAGCTTCAATAATAGTTCTATTTCTTCTTTCAGCGACTCCGTTTTGTTGCGGTGTTCTCACTGATGAAAAGTTGTGAGAAATGCCCTTTCTCTCAAACAAGGAATCAAGAGAACTGTTTTTGAATTCAGTCCCATGATCACTCCTTATTGAGCGAACGGTCAAGTTGTTCAGGGTTTCCATCTTCCGAACAAAGGTGATGCGTTCTTCAGGGGTGTCACTCTTAGAACGGAGAAACATAACCCATGTATAGCGAGAGAATTCATCAACTATGACCAGTGTATATTTCTTTCCAGCGATGGATTGTTTGTTAACAGGGCCAAACAAATCCATATGGAGAAGTTGTAGAGGAGATGACACTGAGGAGACTTGCTTTGACTTAAAGCTTGCTTTGGTCTGCTTGCCTTTTTCACATGCTGAACATAAAGACTCTTTGGCGTATGAGTGTTGAGGTAGACCAGTGACTAACTCTTTTGAAGAAAGAGTTTCAGTGTCTTGAAGTTTAGATGAGAGAGCCTCTTATGCCATAGCCAGTTGACATCATATGAGGCTTTTGAGAAGAAACATGAGTTCTCAGTTGTTGTTGAGTCCATGTTTATTACATAAACATTTTCCAAACGATAACCGCTGAGAGCTATCTTCTCCTTTTTGTCAGCGACAAAGCAGGATTCCTTGGTAAAGATTACCTTGTTATCCATGTCGCAAAGCTGACTGATGCTTAGAAGATTATGCTTCAGCCCTTCAACATATGCGACTCTTCTGAAGGTTGTTGTACCATTTGAGAGTACACCAAACCCTCGGGTATGTCCTTTTCCATTTCCACCGAAAGTCACAGAGGGACCTTTCTCTTCCTTGTATTCAGCGAGCAGGCTTTTCTTTTGCAGTCATGTGTCTAGAGCATCCGCTATCGAGATACCAGATACCCTTCTTAACCTGCATTATAAAGGAAGATTAGTTTTTCTTGGGTACCCACTTAACCATGTGTACACATTTGTCAGTGAAAGTAGTTGGAATGGAAGGTTCAGCAGTCTTCGCAGCATTTGAAGATTCAGCTTTGTCAGTCTTCACTTTGGTTAATTTCTTAACCTCAGTGGTCTTCTTTGCCTTGGGGGCAATGATCTTCACCTTAGCTATCTTTTCAGCTTTGGTGGCTGTGGGGCACTTACTAGCAATATGATCAGTAAGTCCACATTGATAACATTTCCTATAACTAAAAGTAGTTCTAGGACCATTTGAATTCCGAGCTTTTAATTTTGAATTAGAAGTACCAGCACCAAGTAAGCTATTGGCTTTTGAAATGGGAGGAACATTTAGTTCTTCGGATTTCTTACCAAAGACCTCCACTCTGATTCTAGGAGTAGATCGCTGAATAGATCCACGCTGAGTAGATCCAGAGATCTGATTCCTTGATCCAGAGGGATAGGTCACTGAAGCTTTAGAAGCATTCAGCTTAGGTATAAAGATACCCTTCTGAGGATTTTGGTTAAGAGCAATTCCTTTACCTTAATCTTTAAAGACAGAGGTAGGTTTTGGATAAACCATTTTCTCTTTACCTTTTGAAGAGGTAGAAATTTCCTCAGGGATAGGCGGATTAGAAGAGGAACACTGAGAGGATGAAGTATCAGCGACTGAGGATACGAAAGTTCCAAATAAAAGCATGAAACGATCACTGGTTGGTTCTAGAGTATCAGCTTTGTAACCAAGACCACGTTTATCACTCAGGGGAATCTGAGACTTAATTATCTCAGTGATCTTTGTTGAGGAATTATACCATCCATCAACAGTAGCTTTTTCAGCTTTTAATGCAGCGATAGCTTCTTCGCGTTCGATTTTGACTAGCTGATTTAGGTGAACTTGATCTTTAAAATCTTCTTCAATTTTAGAAAGATTTTCTATTTGAAGGTGACAGTTTTTAAGCTGTTCAGCAAGATCAAGGTTCTGATTTTCAACTACAGTTTTGCCATTCATGGCTTCATATAAACTTCTAGTCAAGAGATCGATCTTTCGAAGACTATCAGCTTCATCAATATTTGCAATATTGGTAAAGAAAGAAGGTGAACCTGAGTAGCAGAGGTTGAAGTGGATGGAATGTCTGAACTTTTTTCCCCATCTTCAAGTTTGGCTATAAGACAGAGATTGGCTTCATCATCTTCAGAGTCAGATGTTTCTTCCTCGTCAGAGTCAGCCCAATCATAGTCAGCCATCAGGCCTTTGCCTTTCTTCTTAAAGCTTTTCAGCTTCGCATACCTTTCTTTCAGCTTGGCGTATTTGTCATCTCTATTCCTGGGAATAAAGGTTTTCTTGGGAAAAGCTGAGTTTCTCGAAACTTTCTTTGACTTGCACTCGTTAGCGAAATGTCCTATCTTTTCACAGTTAAAACTAGTAGTAGTAGCCTTATCAACAGGAGCTGATGATCTTGGCTTGTCAGTAATGGAAAGAAGTTTATTCTTTCTGAACATTTTCTTTTTGGCGAATCTCCTGAACTTTTTAGTGAGGAGAGCCAAAGATTCATCATCATCTGAAGAGTCAGAATATGATGACCTTTCAGAGTTACTCTCCAACTCAGTGATAGTGACCGAGGGTCGCTGAGTGGAAGGTTCCTCTGAGATTAAAGCAACAGGGGTGCTTTTGGAATCTTTTACAAGATTCTTATTAAGATGACTCGATTTCTCATGATTCAGCATCGTGCCATATAAGGTAGAAAGGGTCATTGATTTTAGATCCTTTGACAACTTGAGACACATAGAATAACTGTCCCAGCTTTCAGGTAAACATTCTAAGAACTTTGTCAGCACTTCAAAGTTAGAATATTCCTTACCAACAGTTTTCAGATCTATTATTAAACAGTTAAAATGTTGGTGTACTTCAGAGAGAGTTTCATTTTTACCACAAATGAAGCTTTCATACTGTCTTACCAGGTTGATCTTTCGAGAGTCCTGGACTTCAGAAGTACCTTCATACTGAACATAGATTGTGTCCCACATAGCTTTTGAGGTTTTCAGGTTCATGACGGAATGGTAGACTTCGTCAGGAAGAGCCATGGAGAGTATGGATCTGGCTTTGGTGTTGATAGCCACTTTCTTCTTATCTTCGTCAGTCCACATATGAACTTCCTTGGGTATCAACATTTCTGGAATAGCAGGTCTATTCTCAACGGCTGGAACTGCAGCATCAATTCTTACAGGAATATATGGGCCGTTTTCAAGATAATAAGGCATAGTAGGGTCTACACCTTCTAAGAAGAGAATCATCCTATTTTTCCATAGATTAAAATTATCTCTGGAGAATCTAGGGGGTTTTGCAAGAGAACCATTGTCAATATAGTTTGTGTTTGTGTTGGTAGCCATTTTCAGAAATAGCAAGGAAGAGAAATCTTAGTATAGATTAGATCTTGTTTATGAGATTAAACAAATCCGCTCTGATACCACTTGTTGGTCCCGAAGGGCTATACAACTTTGTAGAAGGGGGGGGGGGGGGGGGGGGGTTGAATACAAACACACAGATTTTACTTTTCTAATTTGTTTATTGATAAATCATTAACAATTTACAACTTGTTGCGGAACAAGATTAAGGATAAACCTAAATCTAAACAAGTTGGAACACTAAGTTTCTTGCACTAAGAAAGAGAAGGAAATTACTAATAATAACCTATCTCAAGATAAGAAAGATGACTTGACCAGAGTTAGCAAGTGACTCGTCCAGAGTTTTCGAGTGCTTCAAAAATGAAGCTGGAGTCCTTCTTATATACTGCATGCATTTAATGCATGGCAGTTTATACTTTACACATGGCAGCAGCTCATTGGTTGTACGTCATTGACCTTTGTAGACAACCTTAGTAGCCACATGTTTGAACAGTGTAGTATCAGAGTGGTTGTACGATTTCAGACAATAAGGAGGTTCTTTTCTGACATATCGTACGGAGTCGTGCAAGGGTGGTTAAGACAAAAGTACTTTGAACGGAGGACTTCATGATCAGCTTTCGTTGATTCAGCGATTTATCATTCTATATCAGTGAATGACAAAGTTCAGCGATAGCTGAAGTCTTGTATTTGATACTTCACGTTGAGTGGACAAATCTGAGTCTTCGCTGATCCGCATCAGTTCATTAGGAGACTTGTCGCTGGTTCTTGAGCTTGATCTTCGACTTCAGCGTAGAACCTATGTTGACGTGAAACTTGTCTTCAGGGATCATAAGTAAACAACTAACTTATCAGCGATCACCATAAGGACTAAACAGGCTCAGAACATTATGGTGAACAGTGTGCGCTGAATGTTTAATCTAAAGAGCGAGAGTTCCTATCAGCGGTACTGTAAGGTCTTAGTACTTATCAGCGATAGTGAAACTCTGATACATGTTTGAACAGTGTAGTATCAGAGTGGTTGGATCAACAATCTCCCCCTATTTGATTATGACATAGCAACAGAGAAAATTACTATTTAATGAAAACATAAGGATAACAAAAACTCATAAAATATTTGTCCCTTTTACTGTTTTCTGGGCTCTTTTCTGTACTGATGGAGTAAAGTACTTTCTCTGAAATCTTTCTTTAAACTTCGTATCAGATTACAAAGGAAAGTGGAAAGATTACAAGTACAAGCGAAATAAATTACAAGTACAAAAGAATAACTGATAAAATAGAAGAATAAGGCGATCCTATTAGCTTATAGAGGTTCTTCCTTAATGAGAAGTTTATCAAGGGTCTTTGATGTGGGAATCATCCAGTCAGGGACATTTACTCCTTGATTCCTTTTGTTCAGAGCTTCTTCAAAAATCAAGGGTTTAAGATGTCGTGCCTGAATGTTGAAAACGTTTGAATTCACACCAGTAGATGAGATCTTTCAGCTGTTCGATGGGAGTGATGGGAAGCTCAGAGATACGTTGAAAACGTTTTCGTCCACCATAGTCAATAAAGAATATCCCATAGGGTTTGCTTATGACTTTCCCAGGGATGAAAGTCTCATCAGGAGGAAAAGATATGTCAAGTGCGGAAAGGTCAGGTTCTGGACCAAGAATTTCAGCACGAGAAAAACCAATACCTGTTTCGTTCCGTATAAGAGGACCTGAGTCTGAAGGTTTAGACTTTTTCTTTGCAGAGGCCCTTTTTTCTGATTTGCGAGAGGAGGGGGAGGAGGAATATCCACACAAGAAGAGACTAAGTCGATCTGTTCATTTATCAGCTTTTCGAAATGATCCTTGTACTTAGATTGAGACTTCTGGATGGCTAATCTGATATCCAACCATTCAGAGAGACTGTACTTTGTGATGGCTTCAGCATATAATTTTTCGTACTGTCCGTTCTCTCTGAATATCTCAATTTCAGCGATTGAAACTTTGAGAGTTGATTTTCCAGTGATATGTACCTTGTTGATTCTGGCAGGTCGATATCTGAAGTGTACCTTTTCTTTGCACCAGATTAAATTAGATTGAGACACAGTTCTCTTTTCTTCAACGATCTTCTTGGCTTCTTCCCATAGCTAACGTTGAACTTCGATTGGAATTCGTTTCAGCTTGGGGTATTTCACTGATTGTTGAGTAAGCTGGATGGCGAGTTCTCTGTCTTTTTCTTCAGCTTCCCTTCTTTCAGCGATTAACCTTTCAGCTCTGAGGTGATCCTTGTATTCCTTTTGTGAAAGTCTGAATTTTGGAGGAATAGAAGGAAGTTGATCACGTTTCAGGATGATTCGCTAATCTTCGAATCTCTTGATCATTGCATCTCTCTTTTTATGATCCTCTAAACTCAGCTTTTGAGGAGCCAAGGAAGGTCTGTTTTTGTGAGAGAGCAACTGTTCTTCAGGTTCATCAGTCTCAGAGATCAAATCCAAGATCGGGATTATTTCTTCAGCATTGGGAGTTGGGATTATTTCTTCAGCAGCAACTGGTTGTACTTCAGAATCCTCAAGCAGGGGAGAGGACTAGCTGAAACACAGCGATCTTACGAATAAGAACTTGGGTAGAACAGAGAAAAGAGATGGGTTTAAGTGTATAGGCTTTTTATGGAGAGACTAGAGATGATAATGTGTATAGATAGAGGAGGGATGCAGTGTAAGGAAGTAAGATGTAGTGTACCTGACGAACTGACTTTTGAAGCAAGATCATCAGATTTTCATTGTCTTCAGCGACACCTTTTCCTTTGCCATTGTCAGCTTCAGACGCTGAAGGCTTTGATTTGGTCCGCTCCCCTGAAGGTTCGTTTATCAGGATCCCTTTAAGAGCTGTAGTCCTCTGAGCAGGCTTGACAATAAAAGAGTCATCATCATCATCATCGTCATCATCACCCTTATCACTGGATGATGGTTCATCGTCAGAGATGTCGATGGCTTCTTCATCTTCAGCTTCAGATTCAGATTCTTCAGTAGCTTCTTCGAGTTGCTCCCCCTCAGATACAGAGGTAAGCTTCTCGGTTCCCTCAGAGTTTTCATCTCCCTGAGGTCCAGCAGTTGTTTCTTCATTTGTCTTCTTCCCCTCTTCAGTAAGGGAAAGGTTTTCAGTCTTCTCCCCCTCGATAGATTCATCATGGGGAAGGTCTTCCGAGTTCTTCTCCCCCCCTTCCTCACGATGAGTGGGGGAGGAATGCGATGACTCAGCAGATGGCGTTGGTTCCCTGTCTTCTTGGCCAGGGATCTCAATATAATTTTCAATCGCTGCTACTCTGTCTTTTAGGCCAATAATAGCAGGAGTGATCTTGAAAAGTTCAGCATGATCCGTCGGAGTAAAATGCGAAGGTTCAGGGGCAGGGGCGTTCATGCGTTCGAGGATCTGCTGTACCATCGTCTTCACTGAACTTACGTCAGTCTTTACAGAACTCACGTCAGTCTTTACAGAACCCACGTCAGTCTTTACAGCAGACATATCTCCCTGAAGATTTCCAACCGATGTCTTCAGCTTTATGAACTCGCTGGACATGGTTTGAACTGTTGTTTTGAGAGAGGTGTAGTCTATGTAGATGTCAGCAAGAACTTTGGCAAGGTCACCAAGAGTATGATCAACCTTCTCCAAATCAGCTTTGGAGGCTTTCTGTTCAACCACTGTTGTCAGCTTGTTGAGATTCTCTCCAGCATTTGTTACAGCTGAAGAGTTATCTGAGAGAGTAGTGGTGAGACCTGTCAGCTTTGTATCCAGGTTCTTCAGAGAGGCGTTGATGTCTCCCAAATTAGGACCTGTAACAGATAAGTACTTGTGAACAGAGGAAAGCTCAGAAGTTTCGGGTTTAGTTACAGTGTATATGGGTTGGTGTATACCTGCAGGAGGGTTGGTGAAGTCGTCAAAACTTCTGTGTCCTGAAAAGAGTTCCATGTCGTCAGCTAGAGTGCGTGTACGCATGGACATTCCTGCAAGTCCTGCATCCATTATTCCTTGAAAAGTACCAGCTTTAGCTTCTGGAAGAATGACGGTTGCTCCAGTGATCGTGGTGAAAACTGGATTAGAGACCAATGGAGTAGAGAGAGAAGCGAAGGTTGACAAAGTTGGTTGGGTGCAGGGTTCAGCGTTGGATCCGCTGAGAATCACTTCTTCAGTCTGTAGAGAGACTGAAGGAGGTTGGGTCGATTCCAAGTTTATAACTTCAACGTTTAGAGACGCTGAAGCTGGGACGGAATGGGTGGCTTGTTCAGCTGTGGCAGAGCGTACCACTGAACTTTCCTTCAGCTCTTCAAGATGAGCTGAGGAGTCTTCAGCATGAGATTGCTGGGGTTGCTCCTTGGTTTTCTTAGTTCTTTTGGAACCAAGTTGGGTAATAGAGTGTTTCCTTTTTCTAGAAGGAGTAGAGGTTGCAGCTTGGGTATCAGCGGTGGGTTTGTCCACTGAGTGAGCTGCAGAAGTAGAAGAAGGAGGATTGAGAAGAGTTAAGAGAGTAGAGAGACGTACCTCATTTTCCACTGGCTTGAATTCGAGTACCTTAGGGCCAACCTGAGAGAGTTTCAGGTCTCCTACTTTCGGGTAGTTGTCCTTCAGGCCGGTTTGGAAGACGGCGCTGATGAATCTTGGGTATGGAACCCATGATGGTCGGTCAGCAGCAGAGTCTACTTTGAGCACTAGATCATCGTAGATTATCGATGCCCAGTCAATATGAAGACCTTTAAGCAATGCATATCCCATTGCTTGCTGAGGTTGAGCGGCTTGATCAGAGGAGCCGGTCTTTGCAGTCATGCAGCTTATCAAGTGTGCGAAGATGAAGTTCATCTCGCTGGGCATTTTTGACTTCTTGATGAGGGTCAGCTTCTTCTCAGGCTTCTTGTCCCTTCCAGTTTCCCATACATAACCCATTGCATCAAAGAATGCAGTGATGGCTTCCCTATCAGCATGTTCTTGTAGTCAGGGAGAGAAACAAAGGGTTTTTCTTTTGTGGCGATGGGAAGGCTCAGTGCTTTTCGGATAATGGCAGGGGTGATTTTTATGATGCCAAAATCAGTGTTACAGAGGATGCAATCGATTTTCTTTGTGGGGTCTTTGGCTGATGGTTTGCTGAGTGTGTCTGGCAGAATACTAGTACTGAGATAGTAGTAGCTGATGAGCAGGGGGTGTTATGGTCAGGGTTGTAGAGAGGCAACTGGTTTTCAGAAAATTCACAGCATCATTCAGATGTGTGACTTGCTTTCGAGGAGGAAACTCGAAAAGCGCATAGAGATTGTTTGTTTTTTTCCAATCAAGTTCCTCAAGCGTGAACTTGACCTGAGGAGCCTTGGTGATTTCCAGTTCCTCAGCAGCAGCCGTGTTCTTAGCTGTAGGATTGTCAGCAGATGCCATTTATGTATTATCAGTTCAACCAAAGATATAACATATAAGAATAATCTTAATGTGGAAAGATTTTCCAATAAGATGGTTCTAATTTTGTCCATTTCATTCAGACAAAAATGTCTTAATGAAGATTAGGGTTTTCTTGTTTATGAAAAACGAAATGCAAACCCAATAAAAATCTTGTTTTCGAGTTTCCTTTGAGAATTAGGATTCTGGAAAAACGTATGAAGAACAAGTTTAAGATATTTGGATTAAACTTGAAGAACAACCATGAAAGGTTGTGTTCATAAAACCATGAAAGAAATGATTTCATTTTTGAAAAAGTTCTTTTGTTTGATCTTGTAAAAACAATGAGAAGATCATAAACAAGTAATGTAGGTAAATAACAAGAGTATTAACCTGGTTCGTCAAGGAAGAAGAAGATGAACAGTTTCTGGAAATTTTGAGAGCTCAAAATACAAAAGTAAATCTTTTTTTGCTTGGAGGAGAAGTTTTTCGCATAAAGGAAAAATATTAACCCAAAATGTGTTTATATAGTGAGATTAGAGAGAGAGAAAAACTCGAGCGGGAAAGTTTTTCATCATGACACGGACACGTGTTTGCATTTGATTGGAAGGTAAACGAAACGTGCAAACGTGTGTCAGAAAAAGAACGTGCCGGGGCTTATCCGTTGCGATGACGTCACATATGTCCTTTCATATTTTAGGATGTCTCAGAGGTTTTGAAAGCTCAGGGACTCTTTTGAAAACATGAAGCACTGAATAGAAATATCAGTGTTGGTTTTAGAAATTTCAAAGTATCCCTGATTAAGGAAGAGATATTCAGCGATGCAATTTGTCTTGAAATCTTGCATTTTCATGCGATTGTCAGCGAGAGAAAACATACCTTGATATCAGCGAATCAATTATGTTCAGAGAGAATGATAGAATGGGTTATACAAGTTGATTTTATCCTATCGCTGATCAAATGTGAACCGCTGAAGATTTTACTCTTCAAAGTTCAGCATTCCAAGCTCGCTGATGAGAAAGTTGAAATTTGTCTCTTCAAGAGGTTTGGTGAACATATCGGCTAACTGATAATAAGTTGGGATAAAGTGAAGTTCTATATCACCATTCATCACATGATCTCTGATAAAATGATACCTGATTTCGATGTGTTTTGTCTTTGAGTGTAGCACTGGATTGTTGGCTATAGCGATGGCACTTGTGCTGTCGCAATAGATTGGAATATTTGAGAGCTGTAGGTCATAGTCCAGTAGTTGATTTCTCATCCACAAGACCTGAGAACAACAGCTTCCAGCGGCTACATACTCAGCTTCAGCTGTGGAGGTGGACACTGAGTTTTGCTTTTTACTTGTCCAACTCACCAGCTTTCCACCCAGGAGCTGACAGCCTCCTGTGGTGCTTTTCCTATCCAATTTGCAACCTGCAAAATCACTATCTGAATAGGCGATTAGATCGAACCCTGAGTCTTTGGGATACCAAAGACCTAGATTCGCAGTACCCTTAAGGTATCGAAAAATTCGCTTAACAGCGATCATATGAGATTCCTAAGGTTCAGCTTGATATCGTGCACACAAACAGGTTGCGTACATAATATCTGGTCGGCTAGCTGTAAGATACAAGAGAGAGCCGATCATCCCACGGTACAGCGTGACATTAACAGGAATACCATTAGTATCCTTATCTAGTGTCAGCGGTGGTGCCATAGGGGTTTCCTAGCTGAACTCTGAGTTAAATCGAATTTCTTCAGCATATCTTTAACATACTTTCCCATATTAATGAAAGTTCCTTTTTCATTTTCCTTTATCTGAAGACCAAGGAAATATGTTAGCTCACCCATCATGCTCATTTTATACTCTTCTTTCATTCTATCAGCGAAACGAGTACAAAGATCATGGTTAGTAGAACCAAATATAATGTCATCAACATATATTTAAACAAGCATGATATGACCTTTCACTATTCTGAAAAATAGAGTTTTGTCGATTTTACCTCGCTCAAAAATTTCAATATGGAGATAAGTAGAGAGTGTCTCATACCATGCACGTGGAGCTTGCTTTAAGCCATAAAGTGCCTTATCCAGTTTATAAACATAACCTGGACGCTTAGGATCGGAGACTCCTGGAGGTTGTTCCACATAGACTTCTTCATTCAGCTTTCCATTTAGAAACGTTGACTTAACATCCATCTGATATACTTTGAAGTCTTTGTGTACAGCGTATGCTAAGAATAGACGAATAGATTCTAGTCTTGCTACTAGAGCAAATGTTTCATCGTAATCTATGCCTTCCTCTTGTCTGTATCCCTGAGCAACAAGTCGAGCCTTATTGCGGGTTACCGTTCCATGTTCGTCCAACTTGTTACGATAGACCCATTTAGTGCATATCACTGTTTTGTCAGTTGGTCTTCGAACAAGTTTCCAAACTTTGTCTCTTTCGAATTCAGTCAGCTCTTCTTGCATGGCGCTGACCCAGTTTGGATCTTTGAGGGCATCATCTATTTTCTTTGGTTCAATATGAGAAATAAAGTTAACAAATAAACAAATATTACCCGCACTTCGTCGAGTCTGAACACCAGCATTTGGATCACCAAGAATTTGACCAATTGGGTGATTTACCGTCCATCGCTGAGCCGGAGCGTGTGACGCTGACTCAATATGAACTGGAGGAGCTGAAGATGAAGCTTCAGCAACTTCTGGAATATCAGCCAAGAGAGGAGTAGGTGCAGATGTCATTTCATTCACTGATTGCTGAGAAGTAGATGGAATGTCTGAGACATTTGGTTCAGAAGCAGGTATAGTGTTTAAAGGAACAACTGAGACCCATGATGTTTCAGCTTCACTATTCTGCATGTTTGGAATGATAGTAGGACTATCATCTTCAACTGTATGAGTATGAGGAGTGGGAATATCTTCTGAATCACCAAGATGAGAAAACATCCATTGATTCAGTTATTCAGTATCAGCGGACGGTTTAGAGTTCACTGAACGGGATTCGTCAAAAGTGACGTGAATAGTTTCTTCAACAGTTTGTCTTCTTCGATTGAAGACTCTGAAGGCTTTGGAGATTGAAGAATATCCAAGAAAGATTCCATCATCAGCCTTAGGATCAAACTTTCCAAGGGCATCTTTGTTGTTCACTATGAAACACTGACATCCAAAGATGTGAAGAAAGCTGATTGAAGGCTTTCTCCCATGAAAAAGTTCATAGGCTGTCTTATTGAATCTTTTGACTATCAGCGACCTGTTTTGCGTAAAACAAGCAGTGTTAACAGCTTCTGCCCAAAACTGAGTAGGCAGGTGAGAATCGCTGAGCATTGAGCATGCAGCTTCAATAATAGTTCTATTTCTTCTTTTAGCGACTCCGTTTTGTTGCGGTGTTCTCACTGATGAAAAGTTGTGAGAAATACCCTTGTTCTCAAAGAAGGAATCAAGAGAACTGTTTTTGAATTCAGTCCCATGATCACTCCTTGTTGAGCGAACGGTCAAGTTGTTCAGGGTTTCCATCTTCCGAACAAAGGTGATGAGTTCTTCAGGGGTGTCACTCTTAGAACAGAGAAACATAACCCATGTATAGCGAGAGAATTCATCAACTATGAGTGTTGAGGTAGACCAGTGACTAACTCTTTTGAAGAAAGAGTGTTCAGTGTCTTGAAGTTTAGATGAGAGAGCCTCTTATGCCATAGCCAGTTGACATCAGATGAGGCTTTTGAGAAGAAACATGAGTTCTCAGTGGTTGTTGAGTCCATGTTTATTACATAAACATTTTCCAAACGATAACCGCTGAGAGCTATCTTCTCCTTTTTGTCAGCGACAAAGCAGGATTCCTTGGTAAAGATTACCTTGTTATCCATGTCGTAAAGCTGACTGATGCTTAGAAGATTATGCTTCCGCCCTTCAACATATGCGACTCTTCTGAAGGTTGTTGTACCATTTGAGAGTACACCAAACCCTCGGGTATATCTTTTTCCATTTCCACCGAAAGTCACAGAGGGACCTTTCTCTTCCTTGTATTCAGCGAGCAGGCTTTTCTTTCCAATCATGTGTCTAGAGCATCCGCTATCGAGATACCAGATACCCCTCTTAACCTGCATTACAAAGGAAGATTAGTTTTTCTTGGGTACCCACTTAACCATGTGTACACATTTGTCAGTGGAAGTAGTTGGAATGGAAGGTTCAGCAGTCTTCGCAGCATTTGAAGATTCAGCTTTGTCATTCTTCACTTTGGTTAATTTCTTAATCTCAGTGGTCTTCTTTGCCTTGGGGGCAATGATCTTCACCTTAGCTATCTTTTCAGCTTTGGTGGCTGTGGGGCACTTACTAGCAATATGATCAGTAAGTCCACAGTGATAACATTTCCTATAACTAAAAGTAGTTCTAGGACCATTTGAATGCTGAGCTTTTAATTTTGAATTAGAAGTACCAACACCAAGTAAGCTATTGGCTTTTGAAATGGGAGGAACATTTAGTTCTTCGGATTTCTTACCAAAGACCTCCACTCTGATTCTAGGAGTAGATCGCTGAATAGATCCACGCTGAGTAGATCCAGAGATCTAATTCCTTGATCCAGAGGGATAGGTCACTGAAGCTTTAGAAGCATTCAGCTTAGGTATAAAGATACCCTTCTAAGGATTTTGGTTAAGAGAAATTCCTTTACCTTTATCTTTAAAGACAGAGGTAGGTTTTGGATAAACCATTTTCTCTTTACCTTTTGAAGAGGTAGAAATTTCCTCAGGGATAGGCGGATTAGAAGAGGAACACTGAGAGGATGAAGTATCAGCGACTGAGGATACGAAAGTTCCAAATAAGAGCATGGAAAGATCATTGGTTGGTTCTAGAGTATCAGCTTTGTAACCAAGACCACGTTTATCACTCAGGGAATCTGAGACTTAATTATCTCAGTGATCTTTGTTGAGGAATTATACCATCCATCAACAGTAGCTTTTTCAGCTTTTAATGCAGCGATAGCTTCTTCGCGTTTGATTTTGACTAGCTGATTTAGGTGAACTTGATCTTTAAAATCTTCTTCAATTTTAGAAAGATTTTCTATTTGAAGGTGACAGTTTTTAAGCTATTCAGCGAGATCAAGGTTCTGATTTTCAACTACAGTTTTGCCATTCATGGCTTCATATAAACTTCTAGTCAAGAGATCGATCTTTCGAAAACTATCAGCTTCATCAATATTTGCAATATTGGTAAAGAAAGAAGGTGATACCTGAGTAGCAGAGGTTGAAGTGGAGGGAATGTCTGAACTTTCTTCCTCATCTTCAAGTTTAGCCATAAGACATAGATTGGCTTCATCATCTTCAGAGTCAGATGTTTCTTCCTCATCAGAGTCAGCCCAATCATAGTCAGCCATCAGGCCTTTGCCTTTCTTCTTAAAGCTTTTCAGCTTCGCATACGTTTCTTTCAGCTTGGCGTATTTTTCATCTCTATTCCTGGGAATAAAGGTTTTCTTGGGAAAAGCTGAGTTTCTCGAAACTTTCTTTGACCTGCACTCGTTAGCGAAATGTCCTATCTTTTCACAGTTAAAACAAGTAGCAGTAGCCTTATCAACAGGAGCTGATGATCTTGGCTTGTCAGTAATGGAAATAGGTTTATTCTTTCTGAACATTTTCTTTTTGGCGAATCTCCTGAACTTTTTAGTGAGGAGAGCCAAAGATTCATCATCATCTGAAGAGTCAGAATCTGATGACCTTTCAGAGTTACTCTTCAACTCAGTGATAGTGACCGAGGGTCGCTGAGTGGAAGGTTCCTCTGAGATTAAAGCAACAGGGGTGCTTTTGGAATCTTTTACAAGATTCTTCTTAAGATGACTCGATTGCTCATGATTCAGCATCGTGCCATATAAGGTAGAAAGGGTCATTGATTTTAGATCCTTTGACAGCTTGAGACACATAGAATAACTATCCCAGCTTTCAGGTAAACATTCTAAGAACTTTGTCAACACTTCAAAGTTAGAATATTCCTTACCAACAGTTTTCAGATCTATTATTAAACAGTTAAAACATTGGTGTATGTAACACCCGGAATTTTACTAAAGTGAAGGTTTAACGTTGGGAAGAAGTGTATGAAGGAAGCTCAGCAATCGGGTTCATTCGGGACAAAAATCGAGCTTCGGTACCATCTCAGCGAAAGTGACATGGCGAGAGTGCCATGTCACAATCGTATGGTCACTTTCGCATGGAAGGAATTGGCTGGACAAGAGGGGAGTCTCGGTACATTCTCAGCGAGAGTGACATGGCGAGAGTTCCATGTCACAATCGCATGGTCACTTTCGCCCGCGGGTGTTCAGATCCCTTAAATGCCCGATTTTGTTAGCCTTTTCTCATTTCTCTCATTCCCTTTCTTCACAAACCCTCTCAACTGAACCTCTTTGTTTCCATGGTCGATTTGGAGCTGCTCTCTTAGAAATCAACCATTTCTTCACCATCTATGTTGTAATCAAACCCCTTCCTCCATTGTTGAGCATATTTAGAGAGCTTGGAGCTTTTGTGGAGATTAGGAGTTCATTTTGGAGTATTCAAGTGGTTTAAGGTAATCTCTTCCCATCTAAAGATGTTATTGTTATTAATTTCCTCTTCTTTCCATCTTGTGGTGATGTTGGACGATTTTGGTGATGATGGGTTAAGGAAATATGGTTTGCCTCATATTTAAGAACTAGGGTTTGTTATATTTGGGGGTTTTGATGTGTTATGGTTAGG
Organism: Saussurea involucrata; assembly: GCA_033807775.1. Classification (NCBI taxonomy): domain Eukaryota; kingdom Viridiplantae; phylum Streptophyta; class Magnoliopsida; order Asterales; family Asteraceae; genus Saussurea; species Saussurea involucrata. Next base: position 80,184,290 of record CM066327.1, read on the forward strand.
GAATGATTCCTTATGGTTGGATTGTGATATTGATGGTTGGGATTTCATAAATCTAGGTTTTGGAAGTTTTGGCTTGAGGATGCAAACTTCATCAAAGGAGCTTACGTTGGAGAAACTCTAGATTTAGCTTAAATCTAGCAAGGTGAGTTCAAGTTACTTTGCGAAAACGTTGTACATGCCAAAATGAGTATTTTACAAATATGTGTGTGTGTTTTACTTGAAAATGTATGTGGTTGAGTTAATTGGTTGATTTAACTCTTTTGAAGTGTTTATCTTCATAATGTGTAAAACACCCATATTTAGGGCTTTTGGACGTTTGGATGGTTAGAAGCCAAAAATTGTCTTTAAAAGATTATTTGCTCAAAATGAGGTTTAATTGATGGTTTAATTAAATATGTGTAAATGATTTTGTAAACCAATTGGGAAATACTTTTTTTAAGTGTTATGTGTCATTTTGAGAATTATAAGGGTGTGAGTCCTTTGGGAAACCCTTTTTGTTTAACCCGTGATGAGTTTTGGGGTTAATAATGATTTTGAAGTATAGCTTGCCTAAACAAAGTTTAAATGTGTTTTTGACCGACGTATGGGTCTAGCAAGCTTGGAGCACTTTGCTCGGTTTTGACTGTGAGTAAGTATTGGGGACAATTGTCCGGTTTAAATGGCTCAATATGGAGTCTTGTTGATGGGTTGCTTTTATTGCACCATTTTGCATTTATTGCATGTTGTTGAATATTTACATGCTTGGGTGAGTGAGTCCCTCTGGTATAGGCATGTTGTTTAGACTGTATTGCATTTGGATCCATAGGCATATTAGTCAGTCGTAGGTAATGGTCGGTTGAGTATCTCGGGGTTGAACCTCGGTATTCATGTTTCATGACCGTGACTTTCCAGTAGGCACATGGAGGATATAGTCTTGGGCACTTACCTTGGAGGTCTGTGTATCGATCCACGCCTTCAGGATGTATACCTTGGAGGTAGTCCCGATGTGTCGGGCCTTGAGGCGTTACCAAGTAGGTAGACGTCAAGGTGTATCCTCAACTACGGTGTAACTGGGTTTCGTAGAGCAGAGTCGTGTAATAGGCCAGACGTATGTGGTAATTCCCGATTTCGTTGGGAGGACAGAGATAGGCATAACGTAACTTGTAATCTCTACTCCCAGTTGTGCGATGAACGTTGTATGGGTGGTATACTTATGTGTTACCTCCACCTTCAACGGATACGGGTCTCCCCCGTTTATGGTAGTTGATATTATTACATTTTACGGTTGCGTGAGTATTGCTTCGTATTATGTTTTAATAAAGAGTTATATTTAATGGATGATTTCCATGTTTTAAGGGTTGAGTTTATATTGTCAACCGTGTTTGAAGGTTTTGCCTAAAACAAGAATTATTCATGTATTTGAGTGAGTTGGGATTGTAACTCATTTAAATCATGACTAGGATTATTAATTGTCGATTTATGATTTTATATAGTCATGATAAAATGCTTGAACTCACTAGGCGTAAGCCTAACCCTTTTTATTTGTCGGCATGTGCAACAGGGTCAGGTTGGGGTAGCTCTAGCTACATTGTGAAGTGGCGAGTGCTAGTAATGTGCACGAGAGGTGAATCGCTTATGTTATGTTTTCCGCATTTACCCTTGGGAAGTAGCACTTGTATTTGGATTAAGTGATGTCCGAAGTGGGTTTAGTCTTGGTAATGAGACTTGTGTAATATGTATTACTTGGAGATAACCATTGTTTGTAAATGGAGGTATTTTACCTATTGTTTCGGATGTAATATCGAAAATTTTAAATTAGTTGCTCTTTCCAAATTTGAGGGTGTTACAAGTTGGTATCAGAGCATAAGTTTGAGAGATTTAGGTGTTAATTTTGTATACCTAGACTCAAACTAGCATTTGTTTAAGTAAATAAGAGTGAGATTCACCTTTAGGCACATTGAGATAGGATGTTTTGGGATCAATGGATGTTGTTAGAAACGAGAATCACGTTGAGAGTAGCAAGGATAATCATGTACGGTTCGTTCATAGTGACACCTGGCCAGTGCCATGGTGAACCTACTAGTACATGTGCATGCTTGAATTGCTTTCATGTGATGATCGTTGGGGTAGTGAAGGAGGTTCTAAACTAGTAGTTGTTGGAATGAATGGACGATTCTAGTGTTAGTCACTTGGAGTGACGATAAGCATGATAATTGCTTTAAGTAGACCGTTTCGGGTCGAGGTTGATGGTTGGATTAGAACCATAGGCTTATTGAGCCGACTGTGATTTGAAAAAAAAAACCGTAAGATTAATTGATGTATTTCCCAACTTGCCTTAAGAGGTTTGAACATCCGGATGACAATAGTGGGCCAGAGGATTATGGAGGAGTATGAGTGAGACGTTGAATGCCGACTAAAACATGCACGAAATTTATTTTGGAAATAAATTGCATCAACTATTTCTTGTGTTTCCAATCCTTATATGGATTGTGTTATGAATTTTGAGAAATGTTTGGCACGCACACAAGATTTTAGATCATGGTTTTAAAAGTGCTTGAAACCGTTTTATTGCGTGAGTTGCAAACTCCGCCGGGATTTGTTTTGCCTTACTTCATTATTGTTCAACATTTGTTTTGGATGTAATGACAATTGTATTTTTATGATATTTGAGATGTTGGGCAAGTAACTACGGCTTATAACTTTAACATTGGATATCCTCCACATATGTTAGAGTTTGGACGGAAAGTTGACTTCCATTACGTCTATGTAGAGTTATTTTGGAGAATTCGTTTAATGTGAGTTATTAAACAATGTTGTTTATGTAGTATTACCATGGAAAGGGATTTTGGGATTTTGGTGTCTCATTCATGATTTTGCTTTTAACAATTTGACTTTAGGAGCACAATGTTTGATGCTATTTTGTTGACTTGGAATCATTGAGTTCGTTGAATTTCATGGAGTTTTGTTGTACGACGTTTTGTGTCGTGTGGGTACAATTTTAAAATGTGCATACTCTATTTGCTTATGTGAGAAGTTTACGAGTTATGTTGGGCATTTGGTCCCACTCAAGTTTTGTTAAGAAAACGTTAAATTTTATGCCATAAGGCGACTAAGAAGAGATGAGTTTGGAACTCTAGTGTCGCGTAGCTTTTCTTTCAAAGGTTTGTGTTACTAAGTATTTCATTGCATTAGTTCGGTGTATGGATTGATTTATACGTGACTTAAGTGATGCATGAAAGAACATTTTGGTGGCATTTTATAACAAATTGCTTGGTGCGTTTTTGGTCAGTTAAATGTTTATTACCGTTTTTATGTGAAACGTATTATATCGACTTAGGGGTATGCATAGCTTGGTAACCATTGTTTCTCGTCACTTTGTTGAACAAATTGTGAGTGGAATTATTTTATTAACTCATTGTACAAATGATGACCACTCGGTCATAGGGTGTTTTAGTATTGAGGAAATCATGCATAGTTCACATTATTTTGCATTTTGAAAACACAAATGTATGAGTCATCGACATTGGTCAATTTTGATTTTGCCGAGTGTTTTGGAAAATGGAAAACCTTTGGTTTGGAAGAAACGTGTACTTGGAGTATTTTTGACTAATACATTTTAAACATCTACGTTTTGACGTTTTGTGTCCCAAGTACGAAACCTTGAGGAAATGCTTCGTGATGAAGATTTTAGGAAATTGTGGCATAAAACGATGGTGCGTGTAACTTCTTATGTTTTGAACATTGACGCGCACCGTTGGTACAATTTGGGATTTGAAAATAAGTTGAACTCTTTTGAAGTCAACTAATTATTAACACTTATTTCCTCATATGTTTTAGAAAAAAAAAACGCATTGTTGTGTGAAAGTTTGCCAAAGATATTTTATTCAAATGTCATTATAGGACCGGATGAGAAATTTTGGAGAAATTGATTTAAAGAGTTTCTTCTTTTGGAAATTTGGTCGCGAACCGTTTGATGCCTGTCGTTTCGTTTCAAGAAAATTTCTAATGAAAGTGTTACAAGCTTGCATGCTTACCCCAATTTGTGGTTTTATGATGTTTTAGTCGATATTTTCAAGTGATGGAGATGTATGAGTTTTGTTTTAAATATGAAGTTTACACGAGTCATTTTGTGTTGACTAAGGTGTATGTGCAAACCGTTTCATCATTTTGTATAAGAAACTGACGCGCGCAAAATTTTATTGGTGAACCTTGTTCTGTGCCATTTTAATGGCAAAAAAGGAAACTTTGGAGTCAAATGTTGTTGGGACTTCTTTTGGAATACGTGCACACCTTTTGTTGCACCCTGTTTAAAGTCGGGCAGTTACTTTACGTGCATGTCATGAGTCAATCCATACTAGAACCGTGGCGGTTCATTTTAAAGAAATTGTTTATTACGCTTTGGCATTTTGTGGGTAAACTGAACTGCAATGAAATGATTTTCAACATGATTTCATATGTGGGACGAGCGTGTCCATTTTGCGTAACTACTGAGCTGATAGTAGTAGTTTTATTGCGTACGAGTTATTCGAGATGAAAATCTTGGTGTTGAAAATATTTTGTGAATGATTTTGATAAATTGGCATATTTATTGAATAACGCAATTGAAAACCATGAACTCGTTAGGGCCTTGGAAGGCTGAGTATTCCACGCGTGTCGGTATTATAGGCCGGATGATATCGGTAGCAAAGTAAATGTGTTTGTGGTAATTGAAGAGTTAGACTTGCGGTAAAGTATTTCGAGGTTGGTATAGCCACTTTGTTGACGGCCTTAGTTTTGTGGAAACCATCGGTAAACGGAACTCGTGTGTGGAGTCCCGTTAGAGTTCAGAGTTTGGTGGTAAAACTAGGTGTCAACCTTTGTGGTCTTGATGTCGGAAACTGTTAGTGTAAACGGGGGTTTGTAGCCGATTTAAAAGAATATTGGTAGTGGTAACCTTAAGAGGCTCAATTGGGACGAGCGGTTTTGGTGGAATAACCTTCGTGCGTGGTTGATGAACCTGTCAGTTGATGATTCATGTGAGATGAATTTTGGAGTCTATTAGAACTCGTTGGAGTTAATCGGCAGTTAATGGTAGGGATGATTGGAGTTGATGATTTTGTTGGGTTAATTAATGAACAAACCTTGGGGTGATTTAGAATCCGAAACTGAAACGAGATGTATGGAACATCTAAGGTTGGGAGACGACCGGAGTCGTCTAACTAGAAGTTATCCCAGTGGTTAGAACTTTGTTACGGACAAGTAACGTGTACTTGAAGGACTTTTCTTGGTAAGAAATTATTCGAGGAATTGTCTTTATAAGACTGTGTGGGGGAAATTAGATTCTAGTTAGGAATTGATTAATTATAGCCGGCATTGAGTCGGTTAGCCGTGGCTTGTAAAGGATGTAGATTTCGAGGACGAAATCATTCTAAGGTTGGGAGGATTGTAACACCCGGAATTTTACTAAAGTGAAGGTTTAACGTTGGGAAGAAGTGTACGAAGGAAGCTCAGCAATCGGGTTCATTCGGGACAAAAATCGAGCTTCGGTACCATCTCAGCAAAAGTGACATGGCGAGAGTGCCATGTCACAATCGCATGGTCACTTTCGCATGGAAGGAATTGGCTGGACAAGAGGGGAGTCTCAGTACATTCTCAGCGAGAGTGACATGGCGAGAGTGCCATGTCACAATCGCATGGTCACTTTCGCCCGCGGGTGTTCAGATCACTTAAATGCCCGATTTTGTTAGCCTTTTCTCATTTCTCTCATTCCCTTTCTTCACAAACCCTCTCAACCGAACCTCTTTGTTTCCATGGTCGATTTTGGAGCTGCTCTCTTAGAAATCAACCATTTCTTCACCATCTATGTTGTAATCAAACCCCTTCCTCCATTGTTGAGCATATTTAGAGAGCTTGGAGCTTTTGTGGAGATTAGGAGTTCGTTTTGGAGGATTCAAGTGGGTTAAGGTAATCTCTTCCCATCTAAAGATGTTATTGTTATTAATTTCCTCTTCTTTCCATCTTGTGGTGATGTTGGACGATTTTGGTGATGATGGGTTAAGGAAATATGGTTTGCCTCATATTTAAGAACTAGGGTTTGTTATATTTGGGGGTTTTGATGTGTTATGGTTAGGGAATGATTCCTTATGGTTGGATTGTGATATTGATGGTTGGGATTTCATAAATCTAGGTTTTGGAAGTTTTGGCTTGAGGATGCAAACTTCATCAAATGAGCTTACGTTGGAGAAACTCTAGATTTAGCTTAAATCTAGCAAGGTGAGTTCAAGTTACTTTGCGAAAACGTTGTACATGCCAAAATGAGTATTTTACAAATATGTGTGTGTTTTACTTGAAAATGTATGTGGTTGAGTTAATTGGTTGATTTAACTCTTTTGAAGTGTTTATCTTCATAATGTGTAAAACACCCATATTTGGGGCTTTTGGACGTTTGGATGGTTAGAAACCCTAAATTGTCTTTAAAAGATTATTTGCTCAAAATGAGGTTTAATTGATGGTTTAATTAAATATGTGTAAATGATTTTGTAAACCAATTGGGAAATACTTTTTTTAAGCGTTATGTGTCATTTTGAGAATTATAAGGGTGTTAGTCCTTTGGGAAACCCTTTTTGTTTAACCCGTGATGAGTTTTGGGGTTAATAATGATTTTGAAGTATAGCTTGCCTAAACAAAGTTTAAATGTGTTTTTGACCGACGTATGGGTCTAGCAAGCTTGGAGCACTTTGCTCGGTTTTGACTGTGAGTAAGTATTGGGGACATTTATCCGGTTTAAATGGCTCAATATGGAGTCTTGTTGATGGGTTGCTTTTATTGCACCGTTTTGCATTTATTGCATGTTGTTGAATATTTACATGCTTGGGTGAGTGAGTCCCTCTGGTATAGGCATGTTGTTTAGACTGTATTGCATTTGGATCCATAGGCATATTAGTCAGTCGTCGGTAATGGTCGGTTGAGTATCTTGGGGTTGAACCTCGGTATTCATGTTTCATGACCGTGACTTTCCAGTAGGCACATGGAGGATATAGTCTTGGGCACTTACCTTGGAGGTCTGTGTATCGATCCACGCCTTCGGGATGTATACCTTGGAGGTAGTCCCGATGTGCCGGGCCTTGAGGCGTTACCAAGTAGGTAGACGTCAAGGTGTATCCTCAACTACGGTGTAACTGGGTTTCGTAGAGCAGACTCGTGGAATAGGCCAGACGTATGTGGTAATTCCCGATTTCGTTGGGAGGACAGAGATAGGCATAACGTAACTTGTAATCTATACTCCCAGTTGTGCGATGAACGTTGTATGGGTGGTATACTTATGTGTTACCTCCACCTTCAACGGATACGGGTCTCCCCCGTTTATGGTAGTTGATATTTATTACATATTACGGTTGCGTGAGTATTGCTTCGTATTATGTTTTAATAAAGAGTTATATTTAATGGATGATTTCCATGTTTTAAGGGTTGAGTATATATTGTCAACCGTGTTTGAAGGTTTTGCCTAAAACTAGAATTATTCACGTATTTGAGTGAGTTGGGATTGTAACTCATTTTTGGGAAAACGCTTTACACTTTTGGAAAGGATAGTCTTTGACGCAAGCTTTCATTAAAAGATTTATTTAAATCATGACTAGGATTATTAATTGTCGATTTATGATTTTATATAGTCATGATAAAATGCTTGAACTCATTAGGCGTAAGCCTAACCCTTTTTATTTGTCGGCATGTGCACCAGGCTCAGGTTGGGGTAGCTCTAGCTACATTGTGAAGTGGCGAGTGCTAGTAATGTGCACGAGAGGTGAATCGCTTAAGTTACGTTTTCCGCATTTACCCTTGGGAAGTAGCACTTGTATTTGGATTAAGTGATGTCCGAAGTGGTTTTAGTCTTGGTAATGAGACTTGTGTAATATGTATTACTTGGAGATAACCATTGTTTGTAATTGGAGGTATTTTACCTATTGTTTCGGATGTAATATCGAAAATTTTAAATTAGTTGCTCTTTCCAAATTTGAGGGTGTTACAAGTTGGTATCAGAGCATAAGTTTGAGAGATTTAGGTGTTAATTTTGGATACCTAGACTCAAACTAGCTTTTGTTTAAGTAAATAAGAGTGAGATTCACCTTTAGGCACATTGAGATAGGATGTTTTGGGATCAATGGATGTTGTTAGAAACGAGAATAACGTTGAGAATAGCAAGGATAATCATGTACGGTTCGTTCATAGTGACACCTGGCTAGTGCCATGGTGAACCTACTAGTACATGTGCATGCTTGAATTGCTTTCATGTGATGATCGTTGGGGTAGTGAAGGAGGTTCTAAACTAGTAGTTGTTGGAATGAATGGACGATTATAGTGTTAGTCACTTGGAGTGACGATAAGCATGATAATTGCTTTAAGTAGACCGTTTCGGGTCGAGGTTGATGGTTGGATTAGAATCATAGGCTTATTGAGCCGACTGTGATTTGAAAAAAAAACCGTAAGATTAATTGATGTATTCCCCAACTTGCCTTAAGAGGTTTGAACATCCGGATGACAATAGTGGGCCAGAGGATTATGGAGGAGTATGAGTGAGACGTTGAATGCCGACTAAAACATGCACGAAAATTTATTTTGGAAATAAATTGCATCAACTATTTCTTGTGTTTCCAATCCTTATATGGATTGTGTTATGAATTTTGAGAAATGTTTGGCACGCACACAAGATTTTAGATCATGGTTTTAAAAGTGCTTGAAACCGTTTTATTGTGTGAGTTGCAAACTCCGCCGGAATTTGTTTTGCCTTACTTCATTATTGTTCAACATTTGTTTTGGATGTAATGACAATTGTATTTTTATGATATTTGAGATGTTGGGCAAGTAACTACGGCTTATAACTTTAACATTGGATATCCTCCACATATGTTAGAGTTTGGACGGGAAGTTGACTTCCATTACGTCTATGTAGAGTTATTTTGGAGAATTCGTTTAATGTGAGTTATTAAACAATGTTGTTTATGTAGTATTACCATGGAAAGGGATTTTGGGATTTTGGTGTCTCATTCATGATTTTGCTTTTAACAATTTGACTTTAGGAGCACAATGTTTGATGCTATTTTGTTGACTTGGAATCATTGAGTTCGTTGAATTTCATGGAGTTTTGTTGTACGACGTTTTGTGTCGTGTGGGTACAATTTTACAATGTGCATACTCTATTTGCTTATGTGAGAAGTTTACGATTTATGTTGGGCATTTGGTCCCACTCAAGTTTTGCTAAGAAAACGTTAAATTTTATGCCATAAGGCGACTAAGAAGAGATGAGTTTGGAACTCTAGTGTCGCGTAGCTTTTCTTTCAAAGGTTTGTGTTACTAAGTATTTCATTGCAATAGTTCGGTGTATGGATTGATTTATACGTGACTTAAGTGATGCATGAAAGAACATTTTGGTGGCATTTTATAACAAATTGCTTGGTGCGTTTTTGGTCAGTTAAATGTTTATTACCGTTTTTATGTGAAACGTATTATATCGACTTAGGGGTATGCATAGCTTGGTAACCATTGTTTCTCGTCACTTTGTTGAACAAATTGTGAGTGAAATTATTTTATTAACTCATTGTACAAATGATGACCACTCGGTCATAGGGTGTTTTAGTATTGAGGAAATCATGCATAGTTCACATTATTTTGCATTTTGAAAACACAAATGTATGAGTCATCGACATTGGTCAATTTTGATCTTGCCGAGTGTTTTGGAAAATGGAAAACCTTTGGTTTGGAAGAAACGTGTACTTGGAGTATTTTTGACTAATACATTTTAAACATCTACGTTTTGACGTTTTGTGTCCCAAGTACGAAACCTTGAGGAAATGCTTCGTGATGAAGATTTTAGGAAATTGTGGCATAAAACGATGGTGCGTGTAACTTCTTATGTTTTGAACATTGACGCGCACCGTTGGTACAATTTGGGATTTGAAAATAAGTTGAACCTTTTTTATGTCAACTAATTATTAACACTTATTTCCACATATGTTTTAGAAAAAAAACGCATTGTTGTGTGAAAGTTTGCCAAAGATATTTTATTCAAATGTCATTATAGGACCGGATGCGAAATTTTGGAGAAATTGATTTAAAGAGTTTCTTCTTTTGGAAATTTGGTCGCGAACCGTTTGATGCCTGTCTTTTCGTTTCAAGAAAATTTCTAATGAAAGTGTTACAAGCTTGCATGCTTACCCCAATTTGTGGTTTTATGATGTTTTAGTCGATATTTTCAAGTGATGGAGATGTATGAGTTTTGTTTTAAATATGAAGTTTACACGAGTCATTTTGTGTTGACTAAGGTGTATGTGCAAACCGTTTCATCATTTTGTATAAGAAACTGACGCGCGCAAAATTTTATTGGTGAACCTTGTTCTGTGCCATTTTAATGGCTAAAAAGGAAACATTGGAGTCAAATGTTATTGGGACTTCTTTTGGAATACGTGCACACCTTTTGTTGCACCCTGTTTAAAGTCGGTCAGTTACTTTACGTGCATGTCATGAGTCAATCCATACTAGAACCGTGGCGGTTCATCTTAAAGAAATTGTTTATTACGCTTTGGCATTTTGTGGGTAAACTGAACTGCAATGAAATGATTTTCAACATGATTTCATATGTGGGACGAGCGTGTCCATTTTGCGTAACTACTGAGCTGATAGTAGTAGTTTTATTGCGTACGAGTTATTCGAGATGAAAATCTTGGTGTTGAAAATATTTTGTGAATAATTTTGATAAATTGGCATATTTATTGAATAACGCAATTGAAAACCATGAACTCGTTAGGGCCTTGGAAAGGGTATGTAACCCAGTTAAAGGTAAGTGCGTGTAGCACTTCGACGGTGGAAGGCTGAGTATTCCACGTGTGTTGGTATTATAGGCTGGATGATATCGGTAGCGAAGTAAATGTGTTTGTGGTAATTGAAGAGTTAGACTTGCGGTAAAGTATTTCTAGGTTGGTATAGCCACTTTGTTGACGGCCTTAGTTTTGTGGAAACGATCGGTAAACGCAACTCGTGTGTGGAGTCCCGTTAGAGTTCAGAGTTTGGTGGTAAAACTAGGTGTCAACCTTTGTGGTCTTGATGTCGGAAACTGTTTGTGTAAACGGGGGTTTGTAACCGATTTAAAAGAATATTGGTAGTGGTAACCTTAAGAGGCTCAATTGGGACGAGCGGTTTTGGTGGAATAACCTTCGTGCGTGGTTGATGAACCTGTCAGTTGATGATTCATGTGAGATGAATTTTGGAGTCTATTAGAACTCGTTGGAGTTAATCGGCAGTTAATGGTAGGGATGATTGGAGTTGATGATTTTGTTGGGTTCATTAATGAACAAACCTTGGGGTGATTTAGAATCCGAAACTGAAACGAGATGTATGGAACATCTAAGGTTGGGAGACTACCGGAGTCGTCTAACTAGGAGTTATCCTAGTGGTTAGAACGTTGTTACGGACAAGTAACGTGTACTTGAAGGACTTTTGTTGGTAAGAAATTATTCGAGGAATTGTCTTAATAAGACTGTGTGGGGGAAATTAGATTCCAGTTAGGAATTGATTAATTATAGCCGGCATTGAGTCGGTTAGCCGTGGGTTGTAAAGGATGTAGATTTCGAGGACGAAATCATTCTAAGGTTGGGAGGATTGTAACACCCGGAATTTTACTAAAGTGAAGGTTTAACGTTGGGAAGAAGTGTACGAAGGAAGCTCAGCAATCGGGTTCATTCGGGACGAAAATCGAGCTTCGGTACCATCTCAGCGAAAGTGACATGGCGAGAGTGCCATGTCACAATCGCATGGTCACTTTCGCATGGAAGGAATTGGCTGGACAAAAGGGGAGTCTCGGTACATTCTCAGCGAGAGTGACATGGAGAGAGTGCCATGTCACAATCGCATGGTCACTTTCGCCCGTGGGTGTTCAGATCACTTAAATGCCCGATTTTGTTAGCCTTTTCTCATTTCTCTCATTCCCTTTCTTCACAAACCCTCTCAACCGAACCTCTTTGTTTCCATAGTCGATTTTGGAGCTGCTCTCTTAGAAATCAACCATTTCTTCACCATCTAAGTTGTAATCAAACCCCTTCCTCCATTGTTGAGCATATTTAGAGAGCTTGGAGCTTTTGTGGAGATTAGGAGTTTGTTAGAGCATTGTTGTAACCCAGTCTAAACCCAAAGAAGATGAAATATCCATTGATCTAAATGGATACTTTCTTGACTTTGATCTGCCTGAGTTCTTCAAACCAAAAGAAGTACAATTTTTGGATGTGTATTATGATAGACCTAAGGAGACTCAGATCTGGTTGGCTGAAAAATCAAGATGTCTTGGCAAATCAAAGCAAGCTGTTTATTCAGATTTCTTAATCACAGGAATTAGAGAACTGAAAGTCAAACAATTCTGAAAGATGGAGTACTTATCATTTGAAGTTCTGAGAGAAGATGGCAAGGTTTATTACTTTACTGATGCAGATTTTGAGAAACTATCAGTGGTTGACTTCTACAGATTACACAGCTTTCTATGCTTCAAAGAGTCAAGCAAAGACAGAAATGAAAGGAAGGCAAGAAGTGTGGTGATTGAGGCCATGTTCTACATCTTAAGGTGGCACTGTTATACAGATTTCCAAATAGCTTTGTACTTACAAAAGCCATGTGTTTATCTGGCAAATCTTAACACATATCATGAACAGAAAAAGGTGTTAAAGACAGGAAGTGTTCACAAATATCCAGATTTGGGAGTATTTTTGAAAAACAAAAGTGGAAAGATCTTCTTCAGAGCAAAGGAAACTGCAAAATACTATTCTGGAACTTTAAGAATCATAAAGCATAATTTGGAGAAAAAGATGCTGAAGGTGAAGGAAGCAAATATAATTCAAGAAGTAATCAATCAGCAAGTTGAAATTATTCAAGAAATCATTGTCAAAATTGATAAGAGGCTTAATCTGAGAAATGTGCTACTTCAGAAAATCGTTCCTGCTCTGAAAGACCTAGATGATGCTAAATTCAAGTTTATTTGACAAAAAGGGGGAGATTGTTAGATCTGAAGTTTTGTCAATAAACCAAGTGTTGAAGATCTGATAAGAAGACTCAGATGTTCTGAGTAGAGGAGTCAGAGATCTGAGAAGAGAAGTCAGAGTTCTGAGAGAAAGAGTCAGAAGCTCTGAGAAGCGTTATCAGAAGAATGTTCAGAAGTTCTGAACTACCTGTTCAGAACTTATGACTACATACTTTACTTAGTATTTAGTAAACTAATTAGGACACGTGTTATGTTCTTATTAGTCTTTCTTATTTGTACTGTAGCTTTAACATGTCCGTTACAGTATAAATAGAATGGTTAGCACTACGTTGCTAACTGATTGATTTTCCCGTGTATCTTTGTATTCATTCTTTGTAATCTTTGAGATTCTCTCTCTCTTAGATCTGTAATCCTGTTCATCATTGAATACAATTGGGCTTGATCATACAACTTCTCAATTACTGCTTTCTATATTGATTGTAAGATTAGATCCTGTACTTTCAATTGGTATCAGAGCCAATCAACAAACAAATTCATTCAAGATTGTGATTGCGAAGATCGATTGATCAATTTCTTGAAGATTTCTTGATTCATTCAAAAATCGATTCCGCTGCTAGGGCTAGTTCTTGAATTCTTGGCAATTCTTGAATTACCTGTTACATTTCGATCAAGAAACTCGAATTTGTCTTTCTGTTGAATATTCTTACAATTATGTCTTCTAAAGAATATCTAGCCATGGGATCTGAAACCAAACCGCCTGTTCTTATACCAGAAGAGTATCAGCAATGGAAAATTCGTATGATCCAATTCCTAGACAACATTGATGAAAATCTTATGATCTCCATTCGAGAAGGTCCAATTGAAGTGTATATCGATGTTGCCGCAACCCCTGCTACAGAGACAACTCCAAAAATTCCAGCGACCAGGGTGAAGAAGAATTATTCCCAATACACAGCTGAACAGAAGAATAGACATGCTATTGACAAAAGAGCAATTACTTTAATGACTTTGGCTGTCCCAAATGAGGTTCTTAACAGGATTGACAGTGAATCATCAGCTAAAGAAACGTGGGACGAATTGGAAAGGCAGATTTTAGGAACTGTGAGATCTATTCAGGCAAAGTTAAATCAAAGCATAAATGCTTATGAAAGGTTCAAAGCAAAAGAGTCAGAAAGTTTGACACAGACATACAGTAAATTTTGCACTATTCTAAATGACTTGAGAAGAAATGGACTGAAGAAAACAAAGTCAGAAATAAATTACAAATTTCTGAACAGTCTAAATTCAGAATGGTCATCATTTGCCATAAGTCTGCAAATGAACAAGGATATGTGTGAAGAAGACTTAAACGATCTGTTCTGTGTTCTTAATCAACATGAAGACTCTGTCAAGTTAGTTGTGGAAGAGAAGAAAAATGTTGCTGATCAGTTAGCGTTCTTATCAAAGTCCAAAGCAATCAAAGCACCCAAAAAGACTGCATATCTATCAGAGATACCTAATCTGGAAGAATCTGACAAGGAAGAAGGATCAGAAGATGATGAAGATATCAAGATAATGGCTGAGAAACTAGCTTTGTTGACAAATACTTTCAACAAAAGGTATGGGAAGGGTAGATTTCAAGGAAATTATAAGAGAGTTGGGAGTTCAGATTATAAGAAGAAAGAAGACAGAGAAGAAAATAAGTTTGAAAAGAGAGTAGAGAGAAGTGAAGAAAACAAAGAAGAGAAGGATGAGAGAAAAGAAAAGAATCTGTGTTTCAAGTGTGGAAAGTCTGGCCACTATGCTAAGGATTGCAGAGTTAAAATTGTGAAAGACTATGAGTACTACACCAAGAAGGCTCAGCTTGCAAAGAAGAGAGATGATAAAATTGCTTTATTGGCTGAACAGGAGAATTGGTTGTACTACACTTCTGATGAAGATGATCATATCAACTTTCCACAGATGCAAAGCTATATGGCAAAAATGAGGAATGAGGATGATTCTGATTTTGAAGATGCTGATTCTGAGTCATCTGCTGAGGTACATTCTTCACTTGAAATAGAGTTAATGACACAGATTGGTGAAATGAAAACTGAATTTGCTAATCTAAGAAAACAGATAAAAGGAGAAAGAAATTTGGTTAACAAATTCAGAATTGAAAAAGAAGTAATAAAAGAACAATATGAAGAATCTGAGGCTGAGAAACAGAAAGTTAAAGATGAAAATTCTGAATTATTGAAAAAGATCTCTGAACTAAAAGTTGAGTTTTCAAAAATAAAGGATGAAAAAGGTGATTTACAAATAAAATTTGATATGTTATTTGAGGAAAGAAAGAATTTATACACCAAAATCAAAGAATTGGAAGATCTAAATTTGAAAAGGGGTCAGACTCAGCAAACATTAAATCTTTTATTAAGCAATGTTAAAGATACAAGATTTTACAACCCAAAGAAGGGATTGGGATTGGAAGAAAATGTCACTTTAAAAAGAGCTCCAATCAACTTGTATGAAAAACTTCAAGTTTCTAAGCCAAAAATCCCAGAAATTGTTGAAGTTTTCATAAGACCTGCTAGTTCTATAACAAGTTCTGACAATTTGCAAAGACCAAACTCTAAAAAGTCAGATGAGAAAATTTCTGAGTCTAAAACAGAAAAGTCAGTTGTTTCAGAAGAAAAGGTTAAGAAAGAAGTTTCTAAACCAACAGATGAGAAGCCAAAATACAATGATACTAAATTCAAGTATGATTCTTTAAATGTCAGCTACAAAAATAAACAACCAAGTTTTTCATATCATGACATTGAGAGTATATTTGACACAAGTAAAAATTCTGAAACAGTCAATCAGAAGTCTGAAACTTCTAGTCAGGATTCTGAACTTTGTAGTCAGAACTCTGAGTCTAAAGATCAGACATCTGAGTCTGTAAATCAGAACTCTGACTCAGATAGTCAGAAGTCTGATTCAACTAGATTTTCTGAAACAAAGTCAGATGAATTTTTAGAACTTGAAAAGAGGTTTAATCTTGTGAGTCAAGAACTTGAGGACTTAAGGAAAGCTTATGATGAACTTGAAAATGATTACTGTGAGGTGGATATTAAACTTGAAGAAGCTTTGAAAGAAAAGAATATTTTTATTCAGAAAATAACAGAGCTTGAAAAACTGAAGACTGAGTATAATCTTTTTAAAATTAATGCTCTAAAAGAAAATGATAAATTCTTTAATGAATCAAGTACATATGAAAAAGGTGAATCATCTAATTCTTCTAACAAAAAGGAGTTGAATTTTTCAGAAAAAGAAGAAAGCAAAAGGATAGATGGTGTGAAAAGAACTTCCGAGATGAATGAAGAGGTTCCTGCAACTGTACCAAAAGCACATAGTTATTGTGATAAATGTACTTGTACTTTGAAAAACAACAATAAAAATGAAAAAGCTTATGGTACAGATCTGTTGTTACTTGCAAAGAAAAATCTTAGTTGTGTTCGTTGTAAAAGTAACTCTTTTCAATATTCTCAGAAATGTCCAATCACAATAACATCTGTTTCTTTCATAAGAAAAGATATTCAGAAAACAGAAAAGAAGAATGTTTCTGTTCCTCAGAATACAGAAAAGAAGAAAGTTTCTGTTCCTCAGACTCAGAAGAAAGAAAAGATAAAAGAAAAGAAAGTTGAAAATATTGCAAAACCAAAAGTTACAACTTTCAAAAAGAATTTGAACAAGTTTGTAAGCAGAAAATGTTCTGACTTAAAAAAAGTTCAAGGAAAGTGGTGTTTGAAGAAAGATTTTGAGTGGAGAGTAAAAGGTACTAATGTTAAATCCAATGACAAAGCTAACAAAGATGGACCCATTCCAAAATGGGTACCTAAAACTAACTGATCCTTTTGCAGGACTGTCATGTGTGGTTTTTAGATTCAGGCTCAGCTTGTGAAATGGGCAAGATGAAAAAGAGTTCTCACAAATTAAAAATGGACTCATCTTGCAAAGCACCATTAGAAATGATTCATACTGATCTTTGTGGTCCAATTTCAGTTCAATCTATGGGAGGAAAGAAATATATGCTTGTGATTGTTGATGAATTCTCCAGATACACATGGGTTGAGTTCCTAAGAGCTAAGTCAGAAGCTGCTACTACATTGATAAATTTTATCAAAAGGATTCAAGTTCTCTTACAACTTCCAGTTCAGAAAATCAGAAGTGATAATGGAACAGAGTTCAGAAATGAGACTCTTCAGAATTTTTTAGAAAGTTCTGGGATTTCTCACAATTTTTCTGCTGTCAGAACTCCTCAACAAAATGGTGTTGTTGAAAGGAAAAATAGAACTCTAGTTGAAGCTGCGAGAACAATGCTGGCTTATGCAAATCTTCCTACCTTCCTATGGGCTGAAGCAATTGCAACTGCTTGTTTTACACATAATAGAACTTTAATCAATAAGAGATTAAATAAGACTGCTTATGAACTGATAAATAAAAGAAAACCATTAATCAAATTCTTTCATGTTTTTGGTTGCAGGTGCTATATTCTTAGAGACAGAGAAAATCTTGCCAAATTCGATAAAAAGGCAGATGAAGGATACTTTGTGGGTTATTCTTTAACTTCCAAAGCATTCAGAATTTACAATAGAAGAACTAAGAGGATGATGGAGAGCATAAATGTAACTTTTGATGAAGCCAGAAACAGGACTTCTGAACAAGACAGTTCAGAACTCATGCAGAACAAGACAAAAATGACTTCTGATACAAATTCTAATCCTATTTGTTCAGAACTCAATTTACTGTTTAAGGATGCTTTTAGTGAACTAATTTCTGATTCTTATGCAGAATATGAAAACCCAAAGATGGTCAAAGAGATGAAAAATAAGACTCCAGAAATAGTTCAATCAACTGTAATTTCTGACAAAGGTCCATCAGAGGAATGTCCAAATCTAATAAATACAAGTGGTGGAAATTCTGAACCTTGTAATCAGAATTCTGAATCTTGTACTCAGAACTCTGAACAAGTCACTCAGAATTCTGAATTCATTGCTCAGAACCCAAACTTGGATGCAACTCCTACTCATACATCAGAACAAGGGGACAGTTCAGAATTACAAGCAATCATTGATGAGAATGATGCAAACAATAATTATTCAGAGATTGATGTACTCCCTAGTGCAAATAAATGGACTAAAAATCATCATATTCATCAAGTAATAGATGATCCATCAGCAGGAGTAAAGACCAGATCAGCTACAGCAAATGAAGCAATGTTTGCTGGTTTCTTGAGTGTGATTGAACCAAAAAAAGCTAATGAAGCCCTAGAGGATCCAGACTGGATTTCAGCAATGCAAGAGGAATTGCTCCAATTTGAAAGAAATAAAGTTTGGAGACTCATTCCAAAGCCTGAAGGTAAATCTATTATTGGAACTAAATGGGTGTTCAGAAACAAAAAGGATGAATCAGGTGTTGTCATCAGAAACAAGGCAAGATTTGTTGCTAAGGGATAATGTCAACAAGAGGGAATTGATTATGATGAGACATTTGCACCAGTGGCAAGAATAGAGGCAATCAGAATATTTTTGGCCTATGCTGCACACAAAAACTTCAAAGTGTATCAAATGGATGTCAAATCAGCCTTTCTAAATGGCAAACTTAATGAAGAGGTGTATGTTCATCAACCTTAAGGTTTTGTTGATCCAGAATTCCCTAATCATGTTTATATTTTAGACAAAGCTTTATATGGTCTAAAACAAGCACCACGAGCCTGGTATGACACTCTTACTAAACACTTGTTAGGTTTAGGGTTCAAGAAAGGTAAGATTGACACAACGTTGTTTTTAAAAAAACAGGGTGATGATTTAATTCTGATTCAGATTTATGTTGATGACATAATATTTGGTTCTACCAGTCCAGAATTATGTGATAATTTTTCAAAAATCATGTCATCTAAATTTGAAATGAGCATGATGGGTGAGCTGAATTTTTTCCTTGGTCTTCAAGTCAAACAATTACCAAAAGGTATTTTTATAAATCAAGGAAAATATGTCAGAGACATTCTAAAAAAGTTCAAAATGTCTGATTGTGCTTCTATGAGAAAACCTATGGCAACTAACATAAAGTTAGATGCTGATCTCAAAGGTGTTTCAGCAGATATCAAACTCTATAGAGGCATGATTGGATCATTACTTTATTTGACTGCAAGTAGACCAGATATCATGTTTTCTACCTGTTTCTGTGCTAGATTTCAATCTAACCCAAAAGAATCACATATGTTGGCTGTCAAAAGGATTTTAAGATATCTCAAAGGAACACCTGATCTAGGTTTATGGTATCCAAAAGAAACTGACTTCAAATTGACTGCTTTCACTGATGCTGATCATGCAGGAAGTAGGTTGGACAGAAAGAGTACATCTGGTGCTTGTCACTTTTTGGGAGATAAAATAGTGAGCTGGGCATCAAAGAAGCAGAATTGTGTGTCCACTTCAACTGCTGAAGCAGAGTATGTTGCTGCTGCTGCTTCATGCTCTCAAACATTGTGGAAGAGAACACAACTCATGGACTATGGATATCAGCTTAACAAGATTCCCATCTATTGTGACTCAGAAAGTGCAATTGCCATTACTCAGAACCCTGTTCAACATTCAAAGACTAAGCATATAGATGTGAGGTATCATTTTATAAAGGACTATGTGGAAAAAGGAACTATAGAGATGCACTTTGTGCATACAAAGTATCAATTGGCTGACTTGTTCACAAAGCCACTTGATCACAAAAGGTTCTCTTTTCTCATATGTAAAATAGGAATGCTTAATCTGACTAATTGAAAATATTTGTTTTTCTTAAAAATGCTAAATTTTTCTAAGTAAAATTGTCTGAGTAGTGTACTCAGAACTCTGAGTCTTAAGTTCAGAACTTCTGAGTACTGAGATCAGAACTTCTGAGTCTTGAGATCAGAACTTCTGAGTCTTGAGTTCAGAACTTCTGAGTCTTGAGATCAGAACTTCTGAGTCTTAAGGTCAGAGATTCTGAGTCAATACTTCAGCAATCTAACTTTCAAAAATTTATTTTTGAGAAATACAAATACTTCAACTGTGTGAATTATGCTTCTTCTATTATCTTTTTATCTCATCTTTATGTATCATAAATAGTCAAATGCATGCTCAAGTCAAGGGGGAGCATCAAAATTTTTTCTGTTTGGAAATTATTTTGTGATGCTTAAAAAGGTTTGTGTTCATTTCTTATCTCTGATCATTCTAAGAAGAACAAGCTTTTAATGATAAATATTTTTTGTTGTTGTTCAAACTATATCTGAATTAAAAAATTTCATATTCAGATATAAGATTTTAAATGATTTTTTTTTTAAATCGTCATGATATGAACAGAATTTTGATGATAAAAAGTGTTTCTATCTGTTCAAACCTCTTATGAATAATCAAAATGTTTTATATTTGTCAGAAGTTGATTTTAAATGACATTTTGGTTACAAGGCAAAATTCTTCTGAGTTATGGAATCAGAACTCTGAGTAGAACAATGAGATATCTGATAAAGGAAAGTCAAAACATCTGAGCGTGTTATTCAGATCTTTGACTTGAGTCAAAATTCTATCCACTAACACGTGTCAGCTTCATATTTGTTTGATTATGCCACACATTTCATTTAAATCCTCTGTGGCATTTCAAATGTGTTGACTCCGTTATAACATTGATTTCGCTTTTCCGTTAAACCTTTCAACTTCACGGATTTTAAATAGGTCTTAAAATCCCTATTTCAAATCTTTTCAAATTCCAGAGCGAAAAGTGAGATACGAATCAAATCCAGAGTTCTTTGAGTTTGTTTTCTTCCTAAATCATGTCTGGAATACGAAGGAGTGGTCCAATTTCGCTACATTCTACAAAATCGATAATGGATTCATCTGATTCGGATAATGATGAAGTACATAATAGAGCTGTAGAGGAAGAGGCAATAAGAAATGATAAAGAAGATGAACAAATGGATGAATCAGAAGGAAATGCAGATGATGTAAACATTAATATTGAACATGAACAGAGTGATGCTGGGTCGATTATGTCAGATAGACCTATTTTCGTGGAAAGGGCTGTTCCTGAGAGTGAATGGTTGAAATTGTCTGAAAATAATTGTGTTATATTGTTTGAGGAAAGTCGATTTAAACCTGAACACAGAATTATCATGGAGTTATTCAAACATCATCCTTATAGAAAATGGTTTACAAGAAGCAAAAATGTTCCTGTTCAGTACATACAACAATGGTGGAAACATCTGAGGTTAGAAGATAATAAGTTTGTGTCTGAAATTGGAGGAGTGACATTTGCCTTATCTATCTCTGCACTAAGAGAAATGCTGAATCTACTAGAGAAAGATGATGTACAAAGAAGGACAGATTTTGAAGACTCACCCCTAACAGAGGAATTAATAGCAGAATTTATGAAATTGGGATACAATGAAGGATTGAGGACTCTCAGTTTGTTCAGAAGAAACAAATTACCACCTATTTGGGCTTGCTTCTTTCATGTGGTAAATAAATGTTTGTCAGGGAAGAATAGTTCTGCTGATCAAGGTTCTAAACAAATTCTTCAGATCTTTCTGGGCTTAGTGAAGAATAGGCATTATGACTATACTTTAATACTTTTGGAAGACATGAAGAATACATTTGAGAAGAATCAGAAAGCAATTCAGAGGAAAACAAAGGATGCTCCACTGACATACATTCCTTATATAAGGTACTGGCAAATTGTTATTTGGTATGCCATGCAGGAAAACAGCACAATCTCAAGAAGAACAAATGAAGAGCATGGTCCCACATTTTATTTGGGTAAGATGACCTCAGTAACAAGACTTGAAAACTATCCCAATCATAAACTGTTGCCAAAATCACTTAGGAATTATATTCCAAGGGAGAGTGAGATTTTAAAAGCTTATTGCACCTCTATGGGAATTGAATTACCTCAAATCCCTACCTAAGAGGACCAACCTGAGAAGAGAGGTGAGGGGTCTAGTCGAATTAGAGAGGGGGAGGATGTTCAGATGGGTGAACATTCTGAGAGACTTGAGGGGGGAAATTCTGAGAGCTTGGTTAGACTTAGTGAGGAAAAACAGAATGACAGTGGTGAGGATGAGAGATTGTCAACAGAGGTTCAAACAGAAAGAGATGCCTCTGAACCAGCTAATCTTGGCCAGGTAACCACAAATGCTATTGGTTCACATCTCTTGGTGTCCAATATTGAAACAAACACCATGGACCTAGTGGTGGATCTTGAACAACCCATCCATACCCACTCAGAAGCATTTCAACATGCTACTGTTTCACACAAATCCGGGGAACCATCCCAAACTCATTTGGAGGGAGGTGATAAATCCCAATTTATTTTTCAACACATTGAGTCTGAATATCAGAGTCCTATTCATATTGAGCCTGAAATTCCTTCTGACACTTGCACAAATCAGGAATTTCGTATTCCTGAAACAACATTCATAGACATACCTAATGTTGGGTGTCGAGGATTGGATGGAAGTCCTGGTGAGGTGAACATTACAAAAGCCTCATTCAAACGTGCATCTGTTGTACAAGATGACTTTGTGTTATCTACAGGCCATGAGCCCTCTGGGCACATGAAAACTGGACCATCTGCTGGTTCAGGTTCACTGTTAGAAACTTCTGAATTTGAAAAGATTCAGAAACAAAACAAAGAGATGGGGGAAAAAGTAGAAAATTTGGAGAAGAAGGTGGAGGATTTGAATGATGAGATGTCAGATTTGAAAGTTGTGTTGGAGAAAAAGTTGATTTCTGTTGAAACCAAAGTAGATGATGTAAAGAAATCCTTGGATTCTCACAAAAAGGAGATCATAGATATAATGTCTGGTTTTCAAAAAGATATGTTAAAACAAATGCAAGGTATGCAGGAATCTATACTGAAAGCACTGAGTGTATTATTGGCTTCTACTTCAAAGCCTCTTGATCCTGTTCCTATTGCAGAATCTGAACCTGAAGTTACTTTTAATCAGAACTTGAAAAGAAAGTTTGATGATAATGAGCCTCATGATCATCAAAAGGGGGAGAAAAGACAGAGGTTAAGTTCTGATGATGACATTGGCATAGAAGATTTTGAGATAGCAGATATGCACTTAGCCAGTACAAAAAGTTCAGAAGATCAGACACAAGAAAAGTTAAATGCAATAACTCAGATAGTTCAGATTGATAGCTCAGATACAGAGGAAATGGAGTTGGAAAGTACAGATGGTGGTGATTCAGATAAAACAGAGGAATTGAACTTAGACACAGAAATGGAAGGAAACTCAGATGAAACTGAAGCTATTGAGGAATCTGTATTAAGATCAGAAAAGACAGTGGAAAGTGAAGTGGTCAACATGTGTACAGATATTGTGGTGTATAACAAAGAAAATGTGATGAATTCTGAATCAGAAGAAAGGAGGTTGAGTGAAGAATTGATCAGAAGAATGCAAAATGAGGTAGTCAGAGCACTTAATATTCATAAAATTCAACAAGGGTTAAAACTGATAAGGCCTATTGATCTGTTGGGAGAAGAAGATAGAACTGTTGATTATTCTCAGAATTTTAAGCATGAGTTCAGATATAACTATGCTGATGAGATGAACACAGAAGAAGAATATGAGAAACTAGAAGATTACTTTATGCCTTCTGAGTATGTATTCAGAAAACCAATTGAGATTCCCAAGATTGACTTACAGATTTTAGAAGAACCTATCTGTGATTTTATCCTGGAATTAAGTGATGTACCTTTAGCCAGACAATTTCATGATGACATTTTTCCTGAGGAAATGTATGAAAACCTCTACCACACAGAAGGAGAATATGAGATTTTAGAGAGCAATGTTGATGGTTTCATGGATGAAAGAGCTCAGATGATTTATACAGAAGCCTCAACCAGATTCAGAATTCCTGACTCAAGACTGCATATCCAGAAAAGAATTGAGAAAGTTCTAATGTTCCAACAAGAAGAATTCAATGGTTAGATATTTGTAAGAATGGAAGTACTGAAAGAAAGGAATACAAAGGTTTTCATGTCTAGTTTTGATTTCCACAGACTAACACTTGATGATCAGATCTTTCTAGTCAAGTTCTTTTCTAGTACTAAAGAAGCCTTGATGGAAATTGAATGCAGAAGACTTCTGGGTATCTATGTCAGAAACATGTATTTGTATGATTTTCAACTAGCCATTGAAGGAAGAAAAGAGAAGTGCAATCTGAGGTGTCCAATAAATATTGCAGGATTTGATGTGTGTATGAAGGAATTTGTAAATGAAGGAATGGAATCTGAAGGGTTTGCATATAAAGTTCAAGAGAGACTTGAAATGTTCAAACTGAAAGAACTGGTAAAATATAGTGATGCAACTCTGAGTTGGTTACTGATTGAAATGAAAGTAAGTGCTAAAACTGAAAGAGTGAATTTAAAGAAAAGATGTGTAAACTCTATGAAAAGAAGGTTGAATCTCAGAAGAAAAATCAGAAGTTGTGGTGAATGGCTGCTATCTGAAGTTAATCCCAAGAAGATGTTACATAGTGATTTCGTGTTTCCTGCTGAGTATGAAGTGAATGAAATTTTGTCAGATGAAGTTGAAGAAGTTCAGGACACAACACCTCAGAATGTGCAGATAACTAGTTTTGATCAAACTGAACAGTCTGAACCCAAAGAAGATGAAATATCCATTGATCTAAATGGATACTTTCTTGAATTTGATCTGCCTGAGTTCTTCAAACCAAAAGAAGTACAATTTTTGGATGTGTATTATGATAGACCTAAGGAGACTCAGATCTGGTTGGCTGAAAAATCAAGATGTCTTGGCAAATCAAAGCAAGCTGTTTATTCAGATTTCTTAATCACAGGAATTAGAGAACTGAAATTCAAACAATTCAGAAAGATGGAGTACTTATCATTTGAAGTTCTGAGAGAAGATGGCAAGGTTTATTACTTTACTGATGCAGATTTTGAGAAACTATCAGTGGTTGACTTCTACAGATTACACAGCTTTCTATGCTTCAAAGAGTCAAGCAAAGACATAAATGAAAGGAAGGCAAGAAGTGTGGTGATTGAGGCCATGTTCTACATCTTAAGGTGGCACTGTTATACAGATTTCCAAATAGCTTTGTACTTACAAAAGCCATGTGTTTATCTGGCAAATCCCAACACAGATCATGAACAGAAAAAGGTGTTAAAGACTGGAAGTGTTCACAAATATCCAGATTTGGGAGTATTTTTGAAAAACAAAAGTGGAAAGATCTTCTTCAGAGCAAAGGAAACTGCAAAATACTGTTCTGGAACTTTAAGAATCATAAAGCATAATTTGGAGAAAAAGATGCTGAAGGTGAAGGAAGCAAATATAATTCAAGAAGTAATCAATCAGCAAGTTGAAATTATTCAAGAAATCATTGTCAAATTTGATAAGAGGCTTAATCTGAGAAATGTGCTACTTCAGAAAATCGTTCCTGCTCTGAAAGACCTGGATGATGCTAAATTCAAGTTTATTTGACAAAAAGGGGGAGATTGTTAGATCTGAAGTTTTGTCAATAAACCAAGTGTTGAAGATCTGATAAGAAGACTCAGATGTTCTGAGTAGAGGAGTCAGAGATCTGAGAAGAGAAGTCAGAGTTCTGAGAGAAAGAGTCAAAAGCTCTGGGAAGCGTTATCAGAAGAATGTTCAGAAGTTCTGAACTACCTGTTCAGAACTTATGACTACATACTTTACTTAGTATTTAGTAAACTAATTAGGACACGTGTTATGTTCTTATTAGTCTTTCTTATTTGTACTGTAGCTTTAACATGTCTGTTACAGTATAAATAGAGTGGTTAGCATTACCTTGCTAACTGATTGATTTTCCCGTGTATCTTTGTATTCATTCTTTGTAATCTTTGAGATTCTCTCTCTCTTAGATCTGTAATCCTGTTCATCATTGAATACAATTGGGCTTGATCCAAGAATTAAAGATGATCAGTTTTGGGTCCTACAATTGGGTCCTACAATTGGAGGATTCAAGTGGTTTAAGGTAATATCTTCCCATCTAAAGATGTTATTGTTATTAATTTCCTCTTCTTTCCATCTTGTGGTGATGTTGGACGATTTTGGTGATGATGGGTTAAGGAAATATGGTTTGCCTCATATTTAAGAACTAGGGTTTGTTATATTTGGGGGTTTTGATGTGTTATGGTTAGGGAATGATTCCTTATGGTTGGATTGTGATATTGATGGTTGGGATTTCATAAATCTAGGTTTTGGAAGTTTTGGCTTGAGGATGCAAACTTCATCAAAGGAGCTTACGTTGGAGAAACTCTAGATTTAGCTTAAATCTAGCAAGGTGAGTTCAAGTTACTTTACGAAAACGTTGTACATGCCAAAATGAGTATTTTACAAATATGTGTGTGTTTTACTTGAAAATGTATGTGGTTGAGTTAATTGGTTGATTTAACTCTTTATAAGTGTTTATCTTCATAATGTGTAAAACACCCATATTTAGGGCTTTTGGACGTTTGGATGGTTAGAAACCATAAATTGTCTTTAAAAGATTATTTGCTCAAAATGAGGTTTAATTGATGGTTTAATTAAATATGTGTAAATGATTTTGTAAACCAATTGGGAAATACTTTTTTTAAGTGTTATGTGTCATTTTGAGAATTATAAGGGTGTGAGTCCTTTGGGAAACCCTTTTTGTTTAACCCGTGATGAGTTTTGGGGTTAATAATGATTTTGAAGTATAGCTTGCCTAAACAAAGTTTAAATGTGTTTTTGACCGACGTATGGGTCTAGCAAGCTTGGAGCACTTTGCTCGGTTTTGACTGTGAGTAAGTATTGGGGACATTTGTCCGGTTTAAATGGCTCAATATGGAGTCTTGTTGATGGGTTGCTTTTATTGCACCATTTTGCATTTATTGCATGTTGTTGAATATTTACATGCTTGGGTGAGTGAGTCCCTCTGGTATAGGCATGTTGTTTAGACTGTATTGCATTTGGATCCATAGGCATATTAGTCAGTCGTCGGTAATGGTCGGTTGAGTATCTCGGGGTTGAACCTCGGTATTCATGTTTAATGACCGTGACTTTCTAGTAGGCACATGGAGGATATAGTCTTGGGCACTTACCTTGGAGGTCTGTGTATCGATCCACGCCTTCGGGATGTATACCTTGGAGGTAGTCCCGATGTGCCGGGCCTTGAGGCGTTACCAAGTAGGCAGACGTCAAGGTGTATTCTCAACTACGGTGTAACTGGGTTACGTAGAGCAGAGTCGTGGAATAGGCCAGACGTATGTGGTAATTCCCGATTTCGTTGGGAGGACAGAGATAGGCATAATGTAACTTGTAATCTCTACTCCCAGTTGTGAGATGAACGTTGTATGGGTGGTATACTTATGTGTTACCTCCACCTTCAACAGATACGGGTCTCCCCCGTTTATAGTAGTTGATATTTATTACATTTTACGGTTGCGTGAGTATTGCTTCGTATTATGTTTTAATAAAGAGTTATATTTAATGGATGATTTCCATGTTTTAAGGGTTGAGTATATATTGTCAACCGTGTTTGACGGTTTTGCCTAAATGTAACGTCCCAAAAATTACAAGGAATTTAAAATTTTAAAACTTGCATTTAATTATAAAACAATCACAATTTAATAATTCGTAACTCAAATGAAGTTAACGTCGTTAACTCAAACAGTCAATAAAGTTTATGCAGCGGAAATTTCATAAAATAAAATCCAAAGGTTTGAAAGTGAAACTTAAACAATTCTTGACACTCCGCGCTTAGTGTGTGTACCGTCAAGCCCGACTGCCGCTCACACCTGAAATCACAACATATTGGGAAAAGGTAAGCTAAACGCTTAGTGAATCCTACCACACACGCAGGTAGCAACCCCACGTATATCGTCCCTACTCGCAAGTAGGCAACATCACCATCACCACGAATATAAACTGCATAATGGTTAAATGTATAAACACGAACCTCGGTCCCACCGAGTACCCAAAAATATATCGATACAAGCTCAGTCCCACCGAGCCCTCGGTCCCACCGAGTAAAGACATTGATACAAGCTCAGTCCCACCGAGCCCTCGGTCCCACCGAGGTGTACACAAGCATAAATAATCCACATATAAATTCAACAATTCACAACTAGGTATCACATCCCAACTAGTTCACGTAAGCACGTAATAACACGTAATAACACGTAGCACAAATTAACGATATGCATGAAATTCCTAACTACGCGGTGAGAGAACTCACCTCAAAACAACGCGACGCGCCCACGAGCCGCAACACCGTCACGTCAACTTTCCTCACTTTTTCCCACCTAAATACGCACTAAAATATCAACGGAAAGTCCCAACTCACGACACGTTTACTAGTTTAACAAAAACTACAATTCCAGTTTTTACACTAAAAACGCAGGTCTGTTCGAGACCCATTTTACCCCTGTTAAACTGATCAATCCAGAAATCTAATTCCATTTTCAGGAAGTTCCATGCCTTATGGTTCCAGGGACGTATAGAACGCGGTCTAACGATTTTTCTACAATTTATTACGGATTTTACAAAACCAACCTGCTGCACAGCGAAAAACAGTACCTTTCAGTACAGAACAGCAGTTTGACACTAGCTATGTTCCGAACTGGTTTTTCCGCAAAACATAAGAAGTTTATTAGACTCAAAAACAGAACTTTTGGTATCAGTTTCATCCCAATCCGACATTCCTAGCAGAAGTTATGCTTGACACAAAAACAGGGACAGAAAGATAGAGGTCACATAAAATCATAACTTAATTAAAACGGTTTGGATAAACGACAAAAGTTTAGGGTTCCGCCAAGGTGGTTTAGGGTTTAGGCCGTGGGCCCTCACCCACTGCCACCTCCGGAAGTGGGACACGGCGGCGGCGGCGGTTTTTCCGGCGGCGGTCACACACACACGCACGCAATCCACACTACCCTCTCGCACCACCGTCCTCCTCTCTCTCGATCGCCCTAACATGCACCTACTCGCACACACAACCGTACCAGCACTGCCATGGCCAGCCACCACAGCGGCGGCATGCAGCGGCGGCCCCCCACCGCCGGCAGCCATGGCTGCGGCGGTGGTAGTGGCGGTTTACGGCGTTTCCGACGGTGACACAACAATCTTAACAAAACGGAAAGCTTACCTCCACGCATCGTTTTTTCCCGGCGATCACCTTCTTCCTCCTCTCTCCTCGTTGCCGGCAGCACTCTCTTCCTTTCTCTCGGCTTCCCTCTTTCCGATATATCTCTCTCTCTCTTTTCCTTTCTCGGCCGAACACAACAAGAAGGGGGAGGGGGATGACTAAAAGTCTTTTGGGGGGTTACTAGCATGAAACCGAAGGGGAAGAGGAAGGGGGGGGGGTCGGTCCCCTCCCTTGGCCGATCCACATGCACCACTTACCACCATGTTCACCTTTGGCCCCTAAACTTTTAAAGTGTGCCCAACAATTTCCAAATTCGCTTAGGATTTTACATAAGGATCATTTGACATATCAATTAACTCGTTTTAGGTCCTTGACGCCTATCCCCGACAAATAAATTCGCTAACAGAAATTTAATATATAAAAAAAATACATACCGGGATACGGGCTTTACACTAAAACAAGAATTATTCACGTATTTGAGTGAGTTGGGATTGTAACTCATTTTTGGGAAAACGCTTTACACTTTTGGAAAGGATAGTCTTTGACGCAAGCTTTCATTAAAAGATTTATTTAAATCATGACTAGGATTATTAATTGTCGATTTATGATTTTATATAGTCATGATAAAATGTTTGAACTCATTAGGCGTAAGCCTAACCCTTTTTATTTGTCGGCATGTGCAACATGCTCAGGTTGGGGTAGCTCTAGCTACATTGTGAAGTGGCGAGTGCTAGTAATGTGCACGAGATGTGAATCGCTTAAGTTATGTTTTCCGCATTTACCCTTGGGAAGTAGCACTTGTATTTGGATTAAGTGATGTCCGAAGTGGGTTTTGTCTTGGTAATGAGACTTGTGTAATATGTATTACTTGGAGATAACCATTGTTTGTAATTGGAGGTATTTTACCTATTGTTTCGGATGTAATATCGAAAAATTTAAATTAGTTACTCTTTCCAAATTTGAGGGTGTTACAGAATAGACCTGTTATTCCAGAAAGGCTGATACCCAAGGAAGTTCATATGTGGACTGACGAAGATAAGAAGAAAGTGGCTATCGACACCAAAGCCAGATCCATACTCTCCATGGCTCTTCCTGACGAAGTCTACCATTCCGTCATGAACCTGGAAACCTCAAAAGCTATGTGGGACACAATCTGTGTTCAGTATGATGGTACTTCTGAAGTCCAGGACTCTCGAAAGATCAACCTGGTAAGACAGTATGAAAGCTTCATTTGTGGTAAAAATGAAACTCTCTCTGAAGTATACTGTAACACCCTCAAATTTGGAAAGAGCAACTAATTTAAAATTTTCGATATTACATCCGAAACAATAGGTAAAATACCTCCAATTACAAACAATGGTTATCTCCAATTAATACATATTACACAAGTCTCATTACCAAGACTAAACCCACTTCGGACATCACTTAATCCAAATACAAGTGCTACTTCCCAAGGGTAAATGCGGAAAACATAACTTAAGCGATTCACCTCTCGTGCACATTACTAGCACTCGCCACTTCACAATGTAGCTAGAGCTACCCCAACCTGAGCCTGTTGCACATGCCGACAAATAAAAAGGGTTAGGCTTACGCCTAGTGAGTTCAAGCATTTTATCATGACTATATAAAATCATAAATTGACAATTAATAATCCTAGTCATGATTTAAATAAATCTTTTAATGAAAGCTTGCGTCAAAGACTATCCTTTCCAAAAGTGTAAAGCGTTTTCCCAAAAATGAGTTACAATTCCAACTCACTCAAATACGTGAATAATTCTAGTTTTAGGCAAAACCTTCAAACACGGTTGACAATATATACTCAACCCTTAAAACATGGAAATCATCCATTAAATATAACTCTTTATTAAAACATAATACGAAGCAATACTCACGCAACCGTAAAATGTAATAAATATCAACTACCATAAACGGGGGAGACCCGTATCCGTTGAAGGTGGAGGTAACACATAAGTATACCACCCATACAACGTTCATCGCACAACTGGGAGTCGATATTACAAGTTACGTTATGCCTATCTCTGTCCTCCCAACGAAATCGGGAATTACCACATACGTCTGGCCTATTCCACGACTCTGCTCTACGAAACCCAATTACACCGTAGTTGAGGATACACCTTGACATATACCTACTTGGTAACGCCTCAAGGCCCGGCACATCGGGACTACCTCCAAGGTATACATCCCGAAGGCGTGGATCGATACACAGACCTCCAAGGTAAGTGCCCAAGACTATATCCTCCATGTGCCTACTGGAAAGTCACGGTCATGAAACATGAATACCGAGGTTCAACCCCGAGATACTCAACCGACCATTGCCGACGACTGACTAATATGCCTATGGATCCAAATGCAATACAGTCTAAACAACATGCCTATACCAGAGGGACTCACTCACCCAAGCATGTAAATATTCAACAACATGCAATTAATGAAAAACGGTGCAATAAAAGCAACCCATCAACAAGACTCCATATTGAGCCATTTAAACCGGATAAATGTCCCCAACACTTACTCACAGTCAAAACCGAGCAAAGTGCTCCAAGCTTGCTAGACCCATACGTCGGTCAAAAACACATTTAAACTTTGTTTAGGCAAGCTATACTTCAAAATCATTATTAAACCCAAAACTCATCACGGGTTAAACAAAAAGGGTTTCCCAAAGGACTCACACCCTTATAATTCTCAAAATGACACATAACACTTAAAAAAAGTATTTCCCAATTGGTTTACAAAATCATTTACACATATTTAATTAAACCATCAATTAAACCTCATTTTGAGCAAATAATCTTTTAAAGACAATTTATGGTTTCTAACCATCCAAACGTCCAAAAGCCCCAAATATGAGTGTTTTACACATTATGAAGATAAACACTTCAAAAGAGTTAAATCAACCAATTAACTCAACCACATACATTTTCAAGTAAAACACATACATATTTGTAAAATACTCATTTTGGCATGTACAACGTTTTCGCAAAGTAACTTGAACTCGCCTTGCTAGATTTAAGCTAAATCTAGAGTTTCTCCAACGTAAGCTCCTTTGATGAAGTTTGCATCCTCAAGCCAAAACTTCCAAAACCTAGATTTATGAAATCCCAACCATCAATATCACAATCCAACCATAAGGAATCATTCCCTAACCATAACACATCAAAACCCCCAAATATAACAAACCCTAGTTCTTAAATATGAGGCAACCCATATTTCCTTAACCCATCATCACCAAAATCGTCCAACATCACCACAAGATGGAAAGAAGAGGAAATTTATAACAATAACATCTTTAGATGGGAAGAGATTACCTTAAACCACTTGAATCCTCCAAAACGAACTCCTAATCTCCACAAAAGCTCCAAGCTCTCTAAATATGCTCAACAATGGAGGAAGGGGTTTGATTACAACTTAGATGGTGAAGAAATGGTTGATTTCTAAGAGAGCAGCTCCAAAATCGACCATGGAAACAAAGAGGTTCGGTTGAGAGGGTTTGTGAAGAAAGGGAATGAGAGAAATGAGAAAAGGCTAACAAAATCGGGCATTTAAGTGATCTGAACACCCGCGGGCGAAAGTGACAATGCAATTGTGACATGGCACTCTCGCCATGTCACTCTCGTTGAGAATGTACCGAGACTCCCCTCTTGTCCAGCCAATTCCTTCCATGCGAAAGTGACCATGCGATTGTGACATGGCACTCTCGCCATGTCACTTTCGCTGAGATGGTACCGAAGCTCGATTTTCGTCCCGAATGAACCCGATTGCTGAGCTTCCTTCGTACACTTCTTCCCAACGTTAAACCTTCACTTTAGTAAAATTCCGGGTGTTACATATTCTCAGCGGCTGGAACTGCAGCATCAATTCTTACGGGAATATATGGGCCGTTTTCAAGATAATAAGGCATAGTAGGGTCTACACCTTCTAAGAAGAGAATCATCCTATTTTCCACAGATTAAAATTATCTCTGGAGAATCTAGGGGGTTTTGCAAGAGAACCATTGTCAATATAGTTTGTGTTTGTGTTGGTAGCCATTTTCAGAAATAGCAAGGAAGAGAAATCTTAGTATAGATTAGATCTTGTTTATGAGATTAAACAAATCCGCTCTGATACCACTTGTTGGTCCCGAAGGGCTATCCAAGTTTGTAGAAGGGGGGGTTGAATACAAACACACATATTTTACTTTTCTAAATTGTTTATTGATAAATCATTCACAATTTACAGCTTGTTGCGGAACAAGATTAAGGATAAACCAAAATCTAAACAAGTTGGAACACTAAGTTTCTTGCACTAAGAAAGAGAAGGAAATTACTAATAATAACCTATCTCAAGATAAGAAAGATGACTTCACCAGAGTTAGCAAGTGACTCGTCCAGAGTTTTCGAGTGCTTCAAAAATGAAGCTGGAGTCCTTCTTATATACTGCATGCATTTAATGCATGGTAGTTTATACTTTACACATGGCAGCAGCTCATTGGTTGTATGTCATTGACCTTTGTAGACAACCTTAGTAGCCGCATGTTTGAATAGTGTAGTATCAGAGTGGTTGTACGATTTCAGACAATAAGGAGGTTATTTTCTGACATATCGTACGGAGTCGTGCAAGGGTGGTTAAGACAAAAGTACTTTGTACGGAGGACTTCATGATCAGCTTTCGTTGATTCAGCGATTTATCATTCTATATCAGTGAATGACAAAGTTCAGCGATAGCTGAAGTCTTGTACTTGATACTTCACGTTGAGTGGGCAAATCTGAGTCTTCGTTGATCCACATCAGTTCATTAGGAGACTTGTCGCTGGTTCTTGAGCTTGATCTTCGTCTTCAGCGTAGAACCTACGTTGACGTGAAACTTGTCTTCAGGGATCATAAGTAAACAACTAACTTATCAGCGATCACCATAAGGACTGAACAGGCTCAGAACATTATGGTGAACAGTGTGCGCTGAATGTTTAATCTAAAGAGCGAGAGTTCCTATCAGCGGTACTGTAAGGTCTTAGTACTTATCAGCGATAGTGAAACTCTGATACATATTGTTTACTTACAATTTTCACTAAGTATTTAAGAGAGGGTC
Organism: Saussurea involucrata; assembly: GCA_033807775.1. Taxonomy (NCBI): domain Eukaryota; kingdom Viridiplantae; phylum Streptophyta; class Magnoliopsida; order Asterales; family Asteraceae; genus Saussurea; species Saussurea involucrata. Next base: position 80,218,469 of record CM066327.1, read on the forward strand.
ATTATCAAATCACTGAGGGTTTGGATCAACAGAAACTTTCTCTTTAAGCTCAGAGTAATTTGGACAAGACATTGTTACTTGAAAGAATATGATTGTCAGACAATTCAAGATATCGATCCAAAAATAATCAAAGAGTGTATCAGAGAATACACAAATGTCCCCCTTCGGCGACTTAGCACGGGGCAAATTCGGGACCTGGAAGTCTGAAATCGGAACCGATCTTAGTCCGGAATCGGTGTTAATCCGGAACCGGGGTTGAAATCCGGTATTGATCAAGTCCAGAATCGGTGTAAATCCGGAACCGTAAGGTTGAAATCCGGTATTGGACAAGACCCGGTAAGGAGCCCGGGAGACGGAGTCGGGTGGAATCCGGTATAGAGACCGGGAATGGGCACGGACCGGGAGTCGGTAAAATCCGGAATCAGGAAAGGCCGAATCCGGTATGGACCGGGATCGGAAATCAATCAAGATCCGGAGTTTAACCCAAATCGGGAAACAAGTCTGGACACGAAGAACAAACGTACCTGGATTCGAAGAACCGATTCTAGGAGTGCTTTTTTTTAAATAAACCTTTCCTGAACACAACTTTCACAAAGAAATCACCAAACTAACAAGCATAGATGATAGATTTTACTCCTAAACACACCCTTTGATCAAAAATCAAGAAAAGTCGAAAAACAGAGGCTTTAACCCCAGTTAATCGATTTTGACAGATTGATGGTCAAAGGCTTCAAAATCAGTTCTGAAAACTTGTAAAATCACTAAATGAATATTACTAACAATTTCTCAAGAAAGAATTTTATTTTTAACCCCAAAATCAAGATCAAAGATTTTACCTCAAGAACACTGCACCGTTTTGTCAGATTTGAAGAACACAGAATCAAAACTTGATACCTTTAGATCGATAGCTTTGTCCCTTTGTTCTGATACCATGTGTAGATCCCAGTTTGATCAAGTAACAATGATAAATCAATTGATAATCGTTTATTGAATGAATGTGGAGAGGTTACAATGTTGGAATGAAAAGCTCTCTCTCTAATCTCATTAGGCGCACGATTACTATCTCACAAAGCTTCTAACCTAATTCATCTAAAACACATATTAAATACCAAGGCTTTAAGCCTAAGGCCCATGGCCCAATAACACACTAAAGCCCATATTATCTATTATGAGGCTTTTACAAATAAATAAATAAAACCATTCTTTTCTTTATATCACTTTCTATTTTATAGGACATTTGGTCCTAACAAATCCCGTGACGAAATCTCCGATATAAAACGATTCTAAAAAATGGACTCAACCCAAACTCACTTGAAAAGTGAACCAGTATTTGATTTCCAAAATCATAAAAAAACACAGGAATAAATCTCTATTATTCAAAACATCTCAAATACGGATGAGGCATAATACACAACCCATAAATTAAGGAAAGCAATCCATATAAATATAATACGTCACCGGAAACATGGATAAAATAAATACCCAAACAACACCTTTCGGCGACGGAGGAGACCCGATTCCATTGTATGTGGCGGAACACAAAGTTAAGCCGCATAACTATGTTATTGAACTACACCTCAGATAGTGACTCTATTGTCTACTTTAATAAGCTCCAACTCGAGTCGGACTTTATTGCTTGCTATAAAAGCTACACCTCAAGTCCCACACCCAGCAACAGGTGGCACCACCATATACTTTATTTCCTGCTGTGCCCAGCTACACCTCAAGGATACACGATCTTATTGTCTGTTCATTCTCTAGTAAGTTACACCTCAAGGTTTCTATGGAACCTTTATTGCCTACTTACTAGCATTCAAGATTTGGAGTCTCGACTCCTTACTTGATAATCCAAGATGTCTAACTCTCGTGCACAAGTGTTAGAACATCACAATAAACCAAAATCCCGGAGTACAACCCAATATGGTTCCTCTTCACAACGTCGAGACACAAAATGTCGAGACGGCGTACAATCCAAAGTGAGAATGCCAAGACTTTCCACCATGCAAATATGACCGACTCATATGCCTATGAATCCAGTGCATTACGGTCTAATAGTACACGAATCCACTTGAATGACATACACACTCAAAACATGTACTCTTCAAATAAAATGCAATAAATGCAACTGACGACCAAAGCTCTAAATTCAAATGTTAAAATCTGGACAGATGTCTTCAAGGCTTATTTAAAGTCAAAACCGAGCAAAATGCTCAAAACCCCTTTAGGCCTATAAATAACGGTCCTCATAATATAAAATGCATTTAAACATCACTTAGATAAACGTATACCACAAAATCATTATTAACCCGAAACTCGTCACGGATTAGAACCAATGGTTTCCCAAATGGACTCATACTCTTATAATTTCTCAAAATGACCCATGACACGAAAATGTGCATTTTCCTCAATGGTTTATAAAATCAATTACACCAACATGTTTAAACCATTGGATAAGCTCCATTGAAGCAATAAATCATTTAAGGGCATATTTATGATTCGTACACATCAAAATATCCGAAAATCCCAAATATGGGTGTTTTACAAGGTTTATAAAGTTAAACACTTCATGTAGTCAAAACCTATCAAATAACTCAACAAGTGATAATTTTCATGTAAAACACATAAATACTTGGAAAAGAACATTTTTGGCATGTACAACGTTCTCACAAATCAACCTGAACTCACCTTGCTAGATTTAGGCTAAATCTAGATTTTCCCCAAACTTGAGCTTCTTTGAAGAAACTTGAATCCTCAAGCCAAATTTTCCAAAAACCTAGATCCATAAGTTTCCAACCATAAATATTCACATCCAACCATAAAGAATCATTCCCAAAACAATTTTACATCAAGATCTCAACTTATACCAAAACCCTAATTTCCATAGATGAAGATAAGAGAAGATTACCTTAACCACAACTTGAATCCACCAACCAAAGCACCTCTAGATCACCAAAAAAACACCACAAGCTCCAACTCTTCAAAATGGACAAAAGGTTGGATGAAACCCTAGAAAGCTTTGGGTGAAGAAGATGAAGTGAAATGGTTTCAAGATTTGTTTTCCCAAAACATGGTAGATGAAGAAATCACTTGCAAATCTCGAATCTTGTGGCTAAATGGCTCAAAATCGACTTTGGGGCTTAGAGTTTTTCGGTTTGGGAGAGAAAGGGATGAAGGGGGAGAAGTGGGAAATGAAAAATGGGATTGAAAGGGTGAAAATCGTATTTTTATGCTCCAGGTGCCCGACGGCTAAAGTGACGTGCAAGAGTGACACAAGTGTCACTTTCGCTGGGCAGTCTCGCCGGGGTCCCATGGGTCTCGGTACAAAACCGGCGAGAGTGACATGCGAGAGTGACACAAGTGTCACTTTCACTGGTCACTTTAGTCGAGGTCGTATCGAAAGTTGTTTTGGCCATAACTTCTTCGTTTTTGCTCCGTTTTCGCTCCGAAAAGGCCCGTTGGGTTCGTATTTGAATTCCCCATCCAACAAGACTATAAAATCCTATTTTTCATATTTATCTTAAAATGTCGATACCTTCCAACGGTGGGGGTGTTACAAATACAACATTCAAGATGCATAATACACGATTCAAGAAATTCGTGTATTATTCATCCCGAATGTTGTATTATTCACTCTGAATACTGTATTATTCATCATAAATAGTGAATGAACGTTCACCTTTGTTATTCATATTGAATGTGTACACCCGGAGATGTGCATACATATTCATAATGAATAAAACTAAGTTTTGGTTGTGAATTGGGGAACAAAAGAGAGCATGCCATGTGTCCACACCTTCACGGGTCATTCATCTATTATTCATCCTGAATAATGTATCGTTCAGGATGAATAATACAACATTCATGGTGAATAATACACGATTCATGATGAATAATACATGAATCGTGAATTCTTTTATTATCCATCCTGAATATTGTATTATTCATCCTGAATACTATATTGTATTGATCGAAAGTAATCCATGAGGGACACGATAGGTAACCTCCGAGCGTAACGGGACAGTGCATTGACAGACTCGGCACTGTTTGAAGTCATTATGTTGTAACAAATTCCAGAAAAATGGGCCCTAGACCATCTTTCTGGCGTAGTATCGGATTCCAAAACTTGGACTCACACAGGTACAGCAGCTCATAGAGCTGCCATTCTAAGTTCGAAGTCACGCACCATGTACGCTTTACAGACCTTCCAAAACATAGTCCTCCTATGGTCGATCCTATTATCCCTGGTTCTCATGTTCATCATGAGATGGCGGCAACACAGCGCATGATGGGCACGTGGGTACACCGTATTGATAGCTTGGCGTATCGAACCCGCCATGTCGGTCACGAACACCAACCCTTCGGGTTCGCCGATACATTGCTTCAGGTTGGCCAAAAAATAAGTCCATCCCTCTCCACTTCAGACCTACCAACTCTGAAAGCGAGCATGAAAATTTGATTATTGGCGTCCATAGCAACGGCTAAGAACATTGTGCCCAAGTAAGTCCCCTTCAAATGAGCGCCGTCTATTATAATGACCGGGCGCAAATAGCTTGGAAACGATCGGATCTACGAAAAGTTATGCTGAAAACGTTAGAATACTATAGTATAGTGAAAGTGTAGACTGTATAAGCGGAAATAATATACACCGCACAACCAAGGGCATAAAAACAAAGGTGAAAACGTCCTGTAATATCTCTCTCTATTCAGGAAAAGGTACCAGGGTTATGAAGCTCCAAATTATAGAAAAACCCAGGGAGTCGCCTGCAAGAATCGTGGGGGTCGCCACGCACCAAGGCTAGCGCAAAAGCTTTCGCACGCAACGCTTGCGAATACGAGATATCTACGTTGTATTGCTCCTTGATGTCCTTCACAATGTCGGATCCACGGAGTTTACGGCTTTCATTCTGTACTTTAGGCAGGATTATATTACCCAGTACTCTCTTATTGGCGTTACGGTGGTTAGGATGCATCTGGGTCCTTGAACAAACGTGTACGTCATTCATCCTGCGTACCTGGAACATAGTGGTATCTTTGACATTTGCAGCATATACACGCCATTCACAGTTAGCATCCCTACACTTCGCTTCGAATCGGGTATTTGAAGATCTCTCCACATAATACTCGTAACCCTCTTCAACAAACTTTCTTCCGAGGGCGAGGGTCAGGTCGTCTTTCGTGGCGAATATGTCCCCTAAATTCAGTCTGTTACTACGATTATAAGCTACGGGCTCTTGGTTAGGTGTTATGAAATGACCATCCCGGTCTGGAAGGGGAGGAGGTTGGCCAAAAAAATCATTTATTCCACCGTATGATTTAATAGGACTGGTTTCTTCATCTTCTTCGTCTTCACCGTCTTCTTTATCGTCTTCTTCATCGCTATCAATACCAGGAATATCCAAACGGTAAACATGGGACTCGTCTTCTTCTTCTTCTTCTTCTTCTTCTTCTGCTTCTTCTTCATGTGGTTCTTCTACCGGTTCTTGGGTCTCCAGAACAAATTTGGGGTTATAACCATAATTATCTTGAGTAAGAAAACCAGGATTATACCCATACACATGCTCATCTTCAGACTGAAAATGAGGCACATAAGCTTGACTCTGCTCAACAGCAGACACATCCGACTCTCGTACGGTGTTCGAACCACCACTAACATAAAAAGAAGATTGACTCTCCTCAGCAACAGACACATCAGGCTCCCGTACGCTGTTGGAACCACCACCAACATTGTTTGTGTCGAAGCCCGCAAGCTCAAAATAAACACAAAGTGTTGGTGGATTTCTTACAGCCGCAGCAGATTCCATAAAACCTTGTACATCGTTAGTGTCTCATAACTCATAAAGTTGGCCAGAAAATTGGTACACTATTTTAGTCGTACCAAAATTAGGGTTGAATCCACATCTGTTTTGAACACACCTAACAAGCCTAGAATGTGTAATGTTGGTTGGCACCATGACTCGCATTATTGGGAGTGCGGAAACATACTCCCAATCCGTCCCGTTTTGTTGCCAAGAACCTCCAAGCCAAATACGTAGCTTAATTTTATCAGGTAAGGAACTCATTTTTAGAAAAACGAAAAAACAGAGACAAAAATCTACACAATTGGAAATTTTATTCCAGACAATGTGCACTAGGGTTTTGGAAAAATCATATGGAAAATTCAGTATTATATAGACAAAATCGAAAAATAGCAAAAAAAAATATTAGGGTGTAGGGTTTTTGTCCGCAATTGCGGTGCCAGGTTCGCAATTGCGGTGCCACCCTTCCAAAAATCAGATTTCTTAAAAAAAAGCCATTTTTTGTCGTTTAGTGTGCAATGCAGTCCGCACTGGACCGGGTCAGGTCGGAGTGCGGACCCATGGCTATTTCGGTGATATGAGAGAGACTTTGGCTATTTTGTCAATACCGGGATTGGGTTTGGCTATTTGTGTCAATTTCCCTTGAATATAGGTGTCTAGGACAAGACTATATGTTCAAACAATGTAATAATGACAAGAAGTAATTATTGAATTGAATTTTAACATTTGAGTAAGGATAAAGTGTGGCTAGATAGTGCTCTTCATTTATAACTACAAATCTTTATATATATAAAAGTAAAACTCTAAGATGATGACATGGCACAAGGAGAATCAAGTATTCATCAAATGATGAATTGTGGTTGATTCTTCATTGTCCCACATTGGTGACAAAAGTGAAAAGTTGGAAATGTAAGTGACTATATAAAGGATAAGATATAGCTTGAAGGTCTATTCCAAATTTGCAGCCTAAGTCTTAAAAAATTTCTTGTTTTGCTTATTTTGCAAATGAGCTCAACATCTTTTTCTTCTATTATTATCCCTTGTATCAAACTTCAATTACTGTACGATAGTTGCTGACAAGTAGGACTGAAAGTGAATATGGAATGGAAACTTTTTTCTGGATGTGGCCAGGATGTTTGGAAGTAGTTGGATCAGAGTAGCTTGGATTGATGCATGCATGCTTGAATTTGGAAGTAGTTTGACTAAAGTAGACTGTACGTTGTTGCATTCTGTTATCATAACAACATTTGTGTTTGTCTTTTGATACTAGATGTGTGAAATGAAATGAAATGAATGCTCAACTGTAAATGTCTATATTTAAATTGGATGCTTGGAACTTATTTAGCAAGATGGCAGAGATGAATCTTTCTTTTGGTTTGAGTTCTCCAAGAGTCAAATGGTGAGGTTAAGCTCAACAATTCAAGCTATCTACCTTTTATTGGAACAACTTGATTAAAGTACACAGGCAAGGCTGCTGGTAAATACAACTTTACATTCACAATTGTTTTTTCTTAATGCTGATAGAATGATGCAGAACTCATAAACTAATTCACCATCCACCCTTATGGCCTTATCTTCACATAACTTGTATTTCAAAATATGCATCACGAGTTAATCTTTTTGCTTTTCTTTTTCTCTAAAATTGCCGTTTTTATACTATGAGTTTAATTCATCGTTGTTGGTTTTGTCGCCTTTTGCCTTATCTAGTTCGTTATAAAAATCATAGGGTATTGAACAGACTTCTGAATTAGAAGACACATGCTTATGTATAAAAGAAATAACCAAGAGTATTTGAAGTGACATTGTAAGATTTTTTATTCTCAAATCTTGCATTGTGGTATCGTTTTAGTCATCCCACATTGATGAGGGAATGCTAAATTGGAGAATGAAATGGACTACAAGAAATGATGAAAGAATGTTGTATATAAATTTGAAATGAGTTTGGTAATCCCACAATGATAAGAAAATTAACATTTTTATGAAACATGTTAACATATATTCGCAACAAGATTAATGTTTGTGGCAACTCATATAGAGTTCACTAATTTTAGTCAAACCCTTTTTGAGGAAAAAATGTTTCTTCAAACCATTCGTAACAACAATAGTCATATGGTTGTGCAGTGTGTCGTTTGAGTTCTAAACAGTATAACAACAAAATTATTACCAATAAATCTCAATTTATTCGTAACAACAAATGGTAATCAGTAGATGAAAATAGACCACTTATGGAAATGCATTTTTCGATTTAAATCGTATCTCATTAGCATTAACCGAATAATTAGCTTTTATTTTAATGCGGTCAAGTAATTCCTTAAAAGATTTCTCGCTACCACACGAGACCGACACTAGTATATGATTATTGATTATTGACAACAAGATAAGGTCTCAATGAATCACATGCAAATTAACAATTGAATAAGAAAAATAAAACAATTAAAATGTTTAATTATTAGTACTATTATTTAACTAGTTATAATTTAATGGGAAATTAATTAAAATGCCAAAAGTCAAACATCTTGTTACTGAAATGCCACAAATCTCTCCCATCTTACCAAAATGCCCCAAAAAGCCGCAGTGGGCCCCGCGATCGCGGGTCTCAGGCCTACGTGTCACCAAACTTCGCCCAAATAGCCCGCGTTGGTCCCTCAAGAATGCCCGCGGTCCATCTTTTCCCCCTCAAGAATGCCCGTGTTGACAGTTTTAGTCCCTGCCCGCGTTGGGATCCCGCGATCGCAGGCTAACCCGCCACGCGTCGGCCCAGGGTTTACCCTAAAAATTAATTGAAGACCAAAACCCTAATTTTTATTATCTTGGCCGCACTATATAAAGGGTGGGGGGGACCAATTCGGCCGACACTTATTTTTTTAATAACACTCTCAAATATTTTAAACTCTCTCTCAATTTTCTCCCACTCTCTCAATTTTGTCGTGTGGAACACGTTCGAGTTTTGTGAATATGTCTCGTATTACCTCTGTGGTATGTTTTCTTTATGTTTTTTGTTATTTTTTGTATGTTATTTTAAGTTAAGATATATGATTTGTATGTTGTTAGAGTGTTTATAACTTTTGTTATGTTTGAATATGTTCTATGTTTAACATTTTTAAGATATATGATATGTATGGTTTTATGTTTGAATGTGATATTTGTATGTTATAATGTGTATGTTGTTATAGGAGTATTTTTATAAAAAAATTGTTAAGAGTGTGTTTTTATAAAAATAATTCTTAAAAGTGTGTTTTTATAAAAAAATGTTAAGAATGTGTTTTTTTATAAAAAAATTGTTAACAATGTGTTTTTATAAAAAAATTGTTAAGAGTGTGTCCTTATAAAAATAATTTTTAAAAGTGTGTTTTTATAAAAAATTGTTAAGAGTGTTTTTTATAAAAAAATTGTTAAGAATGTGTTTTTATAAAAAATTGTTAAAATGTGTTTTTTTATAAAAAAATGTTAAGAGTGTGTTTTTATAAAAATAATTCTTAAAAGTGTGTTTTTATAAAAAACTTGTTAAGAATGTCTTTTTATAAAAAAAAACTTGTTAAGAATGTTTTTTATAAAAAAATTGTTAAGAGATTGTTTTTATAAAAATAATTCTAAATAGTGTGTTTTTATAAAAAAATGTTAAGAATGTGTTTTTTTATAAAAAAAGTTGTTAAGAGTGTGTTTTTATAAAAAAATTGTTAAGAATGTGTTTTTATAAAAAAATTGTTAAGAGTGTGTTTTTATAAAAAATTTGTTAAGAATGTGTTTTTTTATAAAAAAATGTTAACTTAGGTCCCTACGGTTTTAAGAATGACAACTTAGGTCCTAAACTTTTAAAAATGACAATTTAGGTCCCTAAACTTTTAAGAATGCCAATTAGGTCCTTAAACTTTTAAGAATGACAACTTAGGTCCCTACGGTTTTAAGAATGACAACTTAGGTCCCTAAACTTTTAAGAATGACAATTTAGCTCCCTAAACTTTTAAGAATGCCAATTAGGTCCCTAAACTTTTAAGAATGACAACTAGGGTCCCTAAACCGCAACATCTATATATAACACTATGATACGTTGAAATAAAATAAACCGCAACATCTATATATAACAATATGATACGTTGAAATAAAATTAACCGCAACATCTATATATAACACTATTATACATTGAAATAAAATAAACCGCAACCTCTATATATAACACTATTATACGTTGAAATAAAATAAACCGCAACCTCTATATATGTAACACTCGTGATTTTCGGGTAAGTACGACTTTGATTCAGGAGGAATCGATCTTGTAAGGAAATTATGGAAAATAGGATTTGGAGTTAAATCCTAGTTTTTATTGTCTTGTTGGATGGGGAATTCGAATACGAGTCCAACGGTCCTTTCAGGAGCGAAAACGGAGCTATAACGAAGAAGTTATGGCCGAAACCGCGTTTTAGAAGGGAACCAAACAGAAGCTGGCGCCGATTGATCGGCGCCGAGCACCTGGACGAAATAAATTCGGGTTTTACCCCCTTTTCTCCCTTTCTTTTTCATTCCCTCATCCCTCTCTCGATTTTCTTCACTTCCCTCACCCTCTCTCAGCCGATTTCTCTCAAGAAACACCATCCCCTCCCCTCTCCTTCCTCATTTCTTCACGAAATCGAACCCTTTACCACCATTGATGATCGTTTTAGGAGTTTGAAGCTTTTGGGAGTTTTGGAGTTCTTCCTTGACGGATTCAAGTGATTAAGGTAATTCCTTGTTAGATTGTTGTTATAGTTCACTTCCCTTCCGTTTTGTGATGCTGTGGATTGAATTTGGTGGCGATCGGTTGGGGGAATCGTTATCCCCTTTATGTTTGGAACTAGGGTTTGATAAATTGGGGGTTTTGGTGTGTTTGGGTTGGATGACAATTCCTTATGGTTGGATCGTGATATTGATGGTTGGGATTTCATGGATCTAGGTTTTTGGAAGATTTGGCTTGAAGATGTAAACCTCATCAAAGGACCATACGTTGGAGAAACCCTAGATTTAGCTTAAATCTAGCAAAGGTTAGTTCAAGTTACTTTACGAAAACTTTGTACATGCCAAAATGTTATTTTTCCAAGCAATTATGTGTTTTACCTTAAAATTATTAATGTTGAGTTATTTGGTGGATTTTACCTTTTTGAGGTATTAATTGTGGTAAACATTGTAAAACACTACTTTTGGATATTGTGGAAAAATGTGGTAGATAAATCTGATATGAAAATGGATTGTTGATTTATGTGATAAATGGAGTCTATTTATTATGAAAATGAATTTTGTGGATATTTGGAAATATGCATATAGTACATCATGAGATGTTTTGAAAATATAAAGGTCGAGTCCTTTTGGAAATGAGGGTTATCCCGATCCAAGGTTTTATTTCGGGTTTTCACGGATTTGAAGTACTTACTGACAACCGGTGTGTGTTGTTATACTTAATGTCATTTTATGACTTTCATGGACTATCTTTCGAGTTAGTTGAGCTTGTGGCTCGGTATTGGATTTTATTAAGATTTGGGGACATTTGTCCGGTTTGATAACTCAAAGTTGAGTTTTGATCATGATTTATGATTATTGGGAATTGCATGTTTTGAATGCATTTGTTTATTCATTTGGGGTCGTGTAATGTTTAGACCTTGTTAGCTATGGATCCATAGGCATTTGAGTTTCCCTTAGTCTCGCGGGCAAGAGGTCGGAATTGATTGAGCTCAGTTTACGAGATGTTAGTTTATTTTGTAGCACGGAATAGGCATTGGGTTCCATGATAAGTAAGACGTGGACTTAGATGGTCGGGCGTCGTCTCATGGGCAGTAAGGTGTAATTCCATATATGTGTTTAGCACGGGATAGGCATCGGGATCCATGATAAGTAAGGCGTGGACCTAGATGGTCGGGCGTCGTCTAATGGGCAGTAAGGTGTAATCCCTAATGTGCTGTTGTGGATTTGGTGACCCAATGTATAGACCTGGAGTGGTTGAAGTTGGGGGCATCCTAGTCTCGTGAGCAATAGATCTGGAGTGATTGAGCTCAGTTTTAAGAGAGTAATCCACGTGGGTGTTTTTATTACATAGTAAGTGACCCACCTTGGTGTTCCATCACGTGCGATGTATACGGGTCTCCCCCGTCACCGAAAGGTGTTGTTTTAGGTATTTGTTACTACTCATGTTTTTGGTGACGTGTTCTATTTATATGGATTGTTTTCCATGGTACGTAAGTTGTGGTTTATATCTCATCCGTGTATGATGTTTTGGGTATTTGTGTTACCTCCACCTTTAACGGATACGGGTCTTCCCGTTTATGGTATTTGATCTTTATTACCTTTTACGGTCGCATTAGTATCGCTTCGTATTGTGTTTTAATAAAGAGTTATATTTAATGGATGGTTTCCATGTTTTATGGGTTGAGTATGTTTTGTCAACCGTATTTGAGGGTTTTGCCTAAACTAAACTTATTCACATATTTGAGTGAGTTGGAAATGTAATTCATTTTGGAAAACGTATTATACCTTTCGGGAACTTTTCCATGGGAGTGTGTGAGTTGGAAAATGGATGATTTGCAATTAAAGTAAACTCTTTTGAAATCATGACTAAACTATTACTCAGTTGATTTATGTTTGTTTTATATAGTCATGATAAAATGATTGAACTCACTAGGCGTAGGCCTAACCCTTTTTATTTGTCGGCATGTGCAACAGGCTCAGGTTGGGGTAACTCTAGCTACATTGGGAAGTGGCGAGTGCTAGTAAAGTGCACGTGAGGTGACTTATTTAGTGAAGTCTTCCGCATTCATTTGGACTAGTAACTTGCATTGTATTAAGTGACACCCGATTGAGTTATTTTCTTGTAGATATTGAGATGTTTTAATTCTGAGGTATTTTGATGAAGGAATTGTAGAGATGATCTTATATATTTAGATATTTTGTTGAAATTTTAATTAGTTGCTCTTTCCAAATTTGAGGGTGTTACAAGTTGGTATCAGAGCATAAGTTTGAGAGATTTAGGTGTTGATTTTGGATACCTAGACTCAAACTAGTGTTTGTTTAAGTAAATAAGAGTGAAATTCACCCTTAGGCACTTTAGGATACGATGGTTTTGAGGTTAATGGATGTAGTTAGGAACGAGAATCACATTGAGAGTAACAAGGATAATCATGCACGGTGCGTTCATAGTGACACCTGGCCAGTGTCATGGTGAACCTACTAGTACATGTGCATACTTGAATTGCTTTCATGTGATGATCGTTGGGGTAGTTGATAACTCTATTTTTAGAGTTATTATTTCCATTTATTTTCCACTTTATTTTGTCAATTTTAGCCATTTCACTTCTTAAAACCCCCATTCTTGGTATATTTCACGAAAACGAGCAAAAGGAGTGAACCATGGTCTTTAATAAATTATTTGGTAGAATTTGGGTGTTTTTCACGTTTTATCCTGCAGTGACCACTGTTGTGCCCACTCCGGTTCCCCACTCTTCGAGCAGATCAAGAAAACAAAAGAAAACCATGAGCTGGAAATATAAAACCTGGAGTTTAGAAGGTTCAACTGGCAGGAAAATATGGGCTGGAGAAGTACAAGGTAGTTTTCATTGGAGATAGCATCAAGTACACCTCCTTGTACTTGGAGATTGACTTGGAAAAGAGTCCATTGGGTAAAAGGATTACACAAGGAACTGATTTCTGCCACAACACAGCAGTCTTTACCCAATGGAAGACCCACCTCTTTTGTGTAATACCCAACTCCTTCTCCTAGTATATAAAGGAGCACTTGGGTATCATTTATTATCATCCTTGAGTTTTTGCTTAGCCTTAAATTCTCTCAACTACCACATTAGCTTTAGTCTTTTATTTACTGCAGTAACTAGCTTTAATTTTCAGTAATTTACTTTCTTAGCTTAATTGTAGTTCGCAATACACAGTGACAGGGACGAACCCTCGTTCCCCACTGTGAGTTCTATTCAAGTCACTTTCAGTTTAATTATGTGCAATTTCTACTCTTTTGCTTTCTTTACTTCAAGTATGGGCTAAACACCCTTTGGGATGTAGGAAGGAGAAGTACCTGGATTTTATTAAAAATGCTTGAGTAATCTTTATACTTAGAATATTTGTTGTTTTGGTCATTCATTCTCGATATTTACCCAAGGATGCGAACAAGCCGATCACTTGCAAGGATCTAAAGTCTAGTTCTTAACTTAGAAATAAGTAGAACGTAGTGACACGAGCTTGAATGATGTTAGGGGATTCGAAAGAATTCTTATGACACTTACGAAAGTGAGGTCGGCACAGTGAGCAAATCTCAACCCACTGGAGTAGTAGGCAAGCTAATTTGTGTATTAAAAACACTTAGAGTATTTGTCTCTACACATTCCATCGAGACCTGAAAAGGTCCATTCTTGAGATCACCATTGACAAAACAATAAGTACTAAAAGTATGGGATTTTTTATCTAAACGGTGTGAGTATTTTGTAACCGGACTTTTCTAGCGAAAATGTCCACCACGAATACGAGGATCACTTCTAAGGATCGAGTATTTGATATAAAATCTAGGGAAAATCCAACCTACATTCCTCCTTTTAATCTTAGTAAAATCGTTAAAGTAGCTATTTCACCAAACCAAACCAAAGTATTATTTTCCTCTCTAATTGAAACTTGTAAAAGGAGCTCATAAGAACCGTATTGTCTCGATTGTCCAGTCCCTGTGGATTCGATTCTGGTATTTTACCAACTATTACTTGCTGTGACGATCATAGTGGACAGTGTACACTTGCACTTCCCACTATGGACAGTTTGCAACCCACTGCGATTAAAACACATATTTCGCACGTAACAAGTTTTTGGCGCCGTTGCCGGGGACTGGCGTGATTTTAAATCTCAAGATATTAGTTTTTGTTCGAGCCCGAGTAACTCGTTTTTCTAAGCTTTTCGTGTTGCATGCCACGGCAACAACACGAACCTTTGGTACCAATCGATCTTGAAATAGAAAAGACTTTTAGAAGAAGACGTAAAAACAAAAATCGACAACCCCCTGTGATCCCCACTGTAAACATGGCAGCAATACCACCACCTATAGTGGAGACCACAGTGATGATTGCCGATAGCAAAGATCGAAAAATACGGGACTACGCTACTTCCGGAGCTAATGACTTAAGCTCCGGGATTCTAAGGCCCAACATTGTTGCAAACCATTTTGAACTCAAACCGGTGATGTTTCAAATGATTCAAGCCATGGGTCAGTTTGGAGGATCGCTATCTGAGGATCTGCACTCGCACTTAAAATCTTTCTTGGAAATGACCGATTCCTTTCAGTTACAAGGTGTGAGTGATGAAGCATTAAAACTAAGACTTTTTCCTTTTTCACTAAGGGATAAGGCGAAGTCATGGCTGAACTCGCATGCACCTCACTCGATAACCACTTGGCAAGAACTTGCCGATAAATTTTTGCAAAAATACTTTCCTCTAACGAGGAATGTAAGGTTTCGAAATTGCATAATTTTGTTTAGGCAAGAAGAAGATGAGGTTGTTTCAGATGCATGGGAACGATTTAAAGATTTACTTCGAAAGTGCCCACATCATGGCATCCCACATTGCATCCAATTGGAGACCTTTTACAATGGTCTTTCCAATGCAGCCAAAATCATCTTAGATGCAACAGCCGGTGGAACATTCACGAGTAAAACCTACAATGAAGGATATCAAATCTTAGAAAAAGTGTCCAACAACAATACCGAGTGGTCCAATCCTAGAGCAGTAGTACCAAAGACCAACACCATCGATTCTGAAGCACTTAAAACCATGAATGCGCAGTTAGTAGCCTTGACCAAAATCGTTTTGAACCAAAATAGAGGCCAAGTTAATTCCGCAACACATCTCGCCGAAAACTGCTCCCTTTGTGGAGAGGAGCATGTTTTTGATTTTTGTCCAGCAAATCCCGAATCTGTTAATGTCATAGGGACCAACCCGAGGAACAACCCTTATTTGCAGACTTATAATCCAGGTTGGAGAAATCATCCGAATTTCTCTTGGTCTGGTACTCAAGGACTCCAACCCCAAGGGCCGAGTCATATCCAACAAAGACCACACAACCCCCCTGGATTTCAACAACATCACAGTGGGCAGAACCCACCAAACTTTCACCAAGGCCAATCCTCACAACAATACCAATCACGATCTACTCAACCCGCTGAAACCCAACTGTCACTTGAATCAATTCTCAAGGGTTTTATGAATCAAACTCAAGCAGCCATTAGGAATATAGAAACCCAAGTATGACAGTTAGCCGTTGAAGTTAAGAATAGACCACCAGGGACGTTACCTAGTGACACCGAACACGCTAAGGTGATAGGAAAAGGGTCTGAACATGTCAATTCCATAACACTTAGGAGTGGAAAGGATCAGAAAGATATCATTTTTAAGTCTGATGATTCGCCTCAAATACCCACTGTGATCACCACAGTGGGCACTCCTCAAGTCACTGTGACCCCCACTGTGGGGACCGACATCCCTGACCTTCCCACTTTTGGACCTGTTCCAAAGCCTACTGTTCCAAAGCCAATACCTCAGCAAACTCAAATTGACCCACGAAGTATCCCTTTTCCTCAAAGAATGAAGCCTAAAATTGTCGATGTTCAATTTAAAAAATTCTTAGACATTTTTAAACAACTTCATATTAACATACCCTTGGTAGAAGCTCTCTAGCAAATACCAAGCTATGTTAAATTTTTAAAGGATATTTTGAACAAAAAGAGAAAGTTGGGTGAGTTTGAGACTGTGGCTTTGACCGAAGAATGTAGTGCCCTCCTTACTAGCAAGATTCCACCTAAGTTGAAAGACCCGGGTAGTTTCACCATTCCATGCATTATAGGAGGACAAGAAGTAGGTCAAGCACTTTGTGATTTAGGAGCTAGTGTCAACTTGATGCCACTGTCCATTTTTAACAAGTTAGGTATTGGAGAGGCTAGACCCACAACCGTGACATTACAACTAGCCGACCGGTCCATTGCCTACCCCAAAGGGAAAATAGAAGACGTTCTGGTCCAAGTGGATAAGTTTATCTTCCCCGCTGATTTTCTAGTTCTAGATTATGAGGCCGATAAAGAAATCCCAATCATCATAGGGCGTCCGTTTCTTGCAACCGGACGTACCTTGATCGATGTACACAAAGGAGAACTCACGATGCGGGTTAATGACCAAGAGGTAACTTTCAATGTTTTCAATTCTCTTAAATATATAGATAGCGAAGATTGCTTTGCCTTGAGTTCGATTTATGAAAACCACAGTCTTGACACACTGCCCACTGTGGGGAATACAGTTCCCACAGTGGGGAGTGATAGTGAGCACTCTGAATTTGAGAGTGATGACACTTTTGAGGATGAGTGTAGCGAAATGGTTGCAGCTTTTGAACCTCTGGACTTTAAGGATAGAGATGTTCAAACCCCTTCAATAGAACAACCTCCCGAGTTAGAGCTTAAACCATTGCCTTCCCATTTAAAATATTCTTATCTCGCTAAGGATAATAAACTTCCCGTTATTATCTCTTCCAAACTTAGTGAGAAACAAGAACAACTTCTGATCGATTTGTTGATGAAGCATAAGAGAGTAATTGGTTGGACCATAGCGGACATTAGAGGAATTAGCCCCTCTTTATGTCAACATAAGATTAACTTGGAGAGTGACCACACTGGAAAAGTCCAACCTCAAAGAAGGTTGAACCCCATCATGAAGGAGGTAGTTAAGAAAGAAGTCTTGAAGTGGTTAGATGCCGGTATTATCTATCCCATTGCTAGTAGTAGTTGGTTGAGCCCCGTCCAATGTGTCCCTAAAAAGGGAGGGACGACCGTAGTGAAGAACGAAAAGAACGAGCTCATTCCCACTAGGACTGTCACGGGATGTAGAATATGCATGGACTATAGACAACTCAACTTGGCCACTAAGAAAGACCATTTTCCCTTACCTTTCATCAACCAAATGCTTGATAGGTTAGCGGGGAATGAATTTTATTACTTTCTAGATGGATACTCCGGATACAACCAAATCCACATCGCCCCCGAGGACCAAGAAAAGACCACCTTTACTTGTCCCTACGGTACTTTTGCATTCCGGAGGATGCCATTCGGATTATGTAATGCCCCGGCCACTTTCCAACGTTGTATGATGGCCATTTTTACCGACATGATTGAGGACACCATAGAAGTTTTTATGGATGACTTTTCTGTAATAGGGACATCATTCGACAACTACTTGTGGAATTTAGAAAAAAACTTAGTAAGATGTGAGACCCACGACCTTATTTTAAATTGGGAAAAATACCATTTTATGGTAGAAGAAGGTATTGTCCTAGGTCATCTTGTCTCAAAAAGAGGGTTGGAAGTCGATAAAGCCAAGCTTGAGGTAGTGGCACAACTTCCCGAACCCACAACTGTGAAAGGCATTCGAGGTTTTTTAGGCAATGCAGGTTTTTATAGGAGGTTCATCAAGGATTTTTCAAAAATTACAAAACCCCTATGCAACCTGTTGCAACATGAAAAAGACTTCATTTTTACAAAAGAATGCCAAAATGCTTTTGAAACAATCAAGGAAGCCTTAGTCACAACACCCATAGTGACCACTCCAGACTGGTCACTCCCATTCGAAGTGATGTGTGATGCTAGCGAGTGGGCTGTGGGGGCTGTTCTCGGACAGAAAAAGAACAAAGTTTTTCACCCCATTTATTATGCGAGTAGAACACTGATTGAAGCTCAGATTAATTACACAGTAACTGAAAAAGAATTACTTGCAGTGGTGTTTGCTTTTGATCGTTTCAGGTCATACTTGATAGGGACAAAGGTCATAGTGCACGCAGATCATGCGGCAATAAAATACTTGATCAACAAGGCTGATTCCAAGCCACGCTTGATTAGGTGGGTTTTATTGCTGCAAGAATTTGACCTTGAGATCGTTGATAGGAAAGGAACAAGCAATCAGATAGCTGACCATCTGTCCAGGCTCGAGAAGATAGTGGGCACTGTTGATCCCACTCCGGTCAGAGAAAATGTTCCCGATGAACAATTGTTATCAGCCCAACATCTCGAAAATAATATTCCTTGGTATGCTGACATTGCCAACTTTTTAGCAAGTGGACTAAAACCCCATGGGATAAGTGGACAACCATTTAAAAAGGTTTTACATGATACACGACAATATGTTTGGGACGACCCTTTCTTGTATAAGATAGGGACAGATCAAATATTGAGGCGTTGTATCCACGGGAGTGAGCAACATCAAATACTCCATGGTTGTCACACATCCCACTATGGTGGCCATTTTGGTGGAAACTGCACTGCTGCAAAAATCTTGCAAAGTTGGTATTTTTGGCCCACTATGTTTAAAGACTCTTATGAATTTGTGAAAAGTTGTGAGCAATGTCAACGCACCGGGAACATTTCGCAAAGGAACGAAATGCCTCTTAACAACATTCTAGAGGTAGAACTTTTTGATGTTTGGGGGATCGATTTCATGGGACCCTTCCCAAATTCCAATAATAATTTTTATATCTTGGTTGCGGTAGACTATGTTTCGAAATGGGTGGAAGCCGTCGCATGTCACTCTAATGATGCCAACACCGTGGTGAAATTTTTGCAAAAAATATTTTCACTCGATTCGGAACACCACGGGCATTGATTAGTGACGAAGGCACCCATTTTAAAAACAAAGTCATGGCCTCGGTTCTTACCAAATATGACATACATCATAGAGTAGCCATCGCATACCACCCGCAAACCAACGGTTTGGCCGAGCTTTCAAACCGTGAGATCAAAGGAATTTTAGAAAAAGTTGTTAAACCGTACCGAAAAGATTGGTCAACCAAACTCGATGATGCTCTTTGGGCCTACCGAACGGCCTATAAAACTCCTTTGGGAATGTCTCCATTTAAATTAGTTTTTGGCAAAGTTTGCCATCTACGGATTGAATTGGAGCACAATGCATTTTAGGCCCTTAAAGAGCTTAACATGAGTGAGGGTGGTGCGGGAATCAAAAGGACTCTACAGTTGCATGAGTTAGAAGAGTTGCGATATCACTCCTATGAAAACGCAAAGTTGTATAAGGAGAAGACCAAGATGTGGCATGATCGTCGAATTAACCATAGGGAGTTCATGGAGGGACAACAGGTATTATTGTTCAATTCTCGTCTTAAACTCTTTCCAGGTAAGCTAAAATCTCGTTGGACGGGACCATATACCATTGTCAAGGTAAGTCCCTTTGGAACAGTGGAGCTGAAGTCCCCACAATCTGGTCAAACGTTCAAAGTCAATGGGCAAAGGGTGAAGCACTTTCTGAATGAAAGTGCCCACATTCCAGCCCACTCTCCACACCACTATGGTTAAGCAAAGTCACAAATCGTTTGTAAATATTTTAATTCAGTTATTTGCTGTCTTTTTATTATTTTTGGTCTTTTTAATTCTGCATGGTAGTTTGTTTTTATGTGTGTAGATGAAATTGTCGTTTTATGGAAGAAAATGCTTCGCAGTGGGGAAGGCTCAGGTCACTGCGCTCCCACTCTTAAATCTGACGGAAGATGGGACCATTTTTGGGGCCCAATGCTGACTAGATTTTATAAACAAAGTCATGGCCTCAGTTCTTGCCAAATATGACATACATCATAGAGTAGCCACCGCATACCACCCGCAAACCAACGGTTTGGCCGAGCTTTCAAACCGTGAGATCAAAGGAATTTTAGAAAAAGTTGTTAAACCGCACCGAAAAGATTGGTCAACCAAACTCGATGATGCTCTTTGGACCTACCGAACGGCCTATAAAACTCCTTTGGGAATGTCTCCATTTAAATTAGTTTTTGGCAAATCTTGCCATCTACCGATTGAATTGGAGCACAAGGCATTTTAGGCCCTTAAAGAGCTTAACATGAGTGAGGGTGCTGCGGGAATCAAAAGGACTCTACAGTTGCATGAGTTAGAAGAGTTGTGATATCACTCCTATGAAAACGCAAAGTTGTATAAGGAGAAGACCAAGACGTGGCATGATCGTCGAATTAACCATAGGGAGTTCATGGAGGGACAACAGGTATTATTGTTCAATTCTCGTCTTAAACTCTTTCCAGGTAAGCTAAAATCTCGTTGGACGGGACCATATACCATTGTCAAGGTAAGTCCCTTTGGAACAGTGGAGCTGAAGTCCCCACAATCTGGTCAAACGTTCAAAGTCAATGGGCAAAGGGTGAAGCACTTTCTGAATGAAAGTGCCCACATTCCAGCCCACTCTCCACACCACTATGGTTAAGCAAAGTCACAAATCGTTTGTATATATTTTAATTCAGTTATTTGCTGTCTTTTTATTATTTTTGGTCTTTTTAATTCTGCATGGTAGTTTGTTTTTATGTGTGTAGGCGAAATTGTCGTTTTATGGAAGAAAATGCTTCGCAGTGGGGAAGGCTCAGGTCACTGCGCTCCCCACTCTTAAATCTGACGGAAGATGGGACCATTTTTGGGGCCCAATGCTGACTAGCTTTCACCTTTTTCTGCCATCAAGTCTACTTTTCTGCCATGTTGTCATAGTTCACCATTTTCCAAGAAAAACCATCATAGTCCTTATCTCTCTCTCCTAGAAACCGACGGTTCCACCCTAAACCCTTCTTCCAAAATTCCAAAAACCACCTTAACCCCTCAAAAACCACTTTCACTTCCACAAATTAAAAAACACTCTCATTTTCTTCTCCATTTCTCTCTCACGAACCAGAAAAGAAAAAGAAAAAAACCCTAAAAATGGCAAGAACCAAGAGGATGAACACCAACCCCGATGCACCCACACGTGCGGCCGTCCGCCGCAGGACCGTCGAGGAACAACCGCCGGAAACCGTCACCGGCGACTTAAACGAACCGCCGCCAGTCTCCGGCGAAAACCCGATCATCTCCGGTGCGGCCGACGAGGGTTCTTCACGGCACGAAAGCCCAATGGCTATTTCATCCTCTCGAGTCTCAGACACCAGTATCACACATTTCGAGACCGAGGCACTTCTAGCCGAAGAAGAAGAGAGGCGGTTAGCAGAGGAGTTCAAACAAAAAATGGAATCCATTAGAAAAAGAAAGGAAGAGGTCGAGAGGAGGCGTCGAGAGGAAGAAGAAAGAATCAGAAAGGAAGAAAAGGAAAAGCGAATGGAGGAAGAAAGGTTAAAGGCTGAGAAGGAAAGGATTTTTGAGGAAGAAAGGAAAAGGGCTAAGGCAGAGATTTTTGCTGAAGAAATGGAGATTCAGAGGAAGGTTGATGATGACTATCAGGAACAATACCGCAAACTTGGGGATAATGTTGAAAGAGAGACAGTGAGGAAGGATGCCCACAGTGGGGAGGACCCAATTCTGCGACCCATGAGAAAGAAAGGCGTGGTCACCAGGTCTGCGGTGACCAAAGCTCTGAAAAAACCGACAAAAAGGCCGGCAAAACAACCGTCAAAGAAAGGTACAAATCTTCAACCCTCTTTGAGTTCATCTTCTGTTGAGGTTGATGTTGGGGATGACCAAATTCAAACCCAAAACCCACATCAATCCACAGTGGACACTGCGCATGCCCCCAGTGGGGTGCCCAGGCAGTTCACCACTCCAGAGGTGGCTGCCCACTATACGTGCATTGCTACACAGAAACTGAAGTTGGAGAGGGGTTTCGACCCTGAGTTTGTTGAGGCCAACCCATTTGTTAAGAATAGGATTGTAGCGCAAGACTGGTCGATTTTGGCCGCAGCCAATCGACGCGCGAATGCCTCGTTAGTGCGTGAATTTTACGCCGAGGCCTCTCAAGCAAAGGATCCCACTGTGGTAGTTCGGGGAAAACAAGTGAGTTATAATCCAGGAACGATTAACCGGGTATTAGGAAGAAGGAACCCGTCTGTGTGTGAGTTTGCCCAGTTTTTAAAGAAAATGACCCCGGCGGACGAGGATCTCGTTTTGCGCGAAATAGCAGCCGAGGGGAAGCCGTGGAATAAAGACGGCCAGAGAAGGTGCCTAAACGCTAGCTCCCTCACTACCGAGGCCGCTGTTTGGTTCCAATTTCTCCGTGCCTCTTTATCCCCAACATCGCACGATACCACATTGTCTATGCATAAATGTGCTTTGTTGTACTGCCTCCTCACTTGAAGAAAGATCAACGTCGGGATTGTTATGCATGCGGCCATCGATCAAGCTCGGAACCGAAAGAAGGTGGTCTTGCCCCTTCCTTGCCTCATTACGTTACTAATGATAGACGCAGGTGTACTGTAACGTCCCAAAAATTACAATGAATTTAAAATTTTAAAAATAATGCATTTCGTTACAATCAAACCATAAGTTAACAAATCCCATTACAATAAAAATAAACGTCGTTAATTAAAACCGTCAAATGAAATTTAAGCAGCGGAAAAGTTATATAATTAAATCCCCATTTAAAAAGTTAAACTTAAACAGCCTTCGCCTTGCGCCCGTGTGTACCGTCATGCCCGACTGCTACTCGCACCTGAAATCATAAGATATTGGGAAGGGGTAAGCACGAAGCTTAGTGAATTCCATCACATGCGCAGATAGGAATTATATACACATCACCCCTATCCGCACATAAGCAACAACACCACAGTTACATAAAACGAGTAAACATCTACAAGTAATTATGTATCCAACACCTCGGTCCCACCGAGCCCTCGGTCCCACCGAGCCCTCGGTCCCACCGAGTTGTAATGTAACACACTCGTCACACCGAGTTCCCACAACGTTTCTTTCCACTTCCTCGGTCCCACCGAGCTCTCGGTCCCACCGAGTTGTAATGTAACACACTCGTCACACCGAGTTCCCACAACGTTTCTTTCCACTTCCTCGGTCCCACCGAGCCCTCGGTCCCACCGAGTTGTAATGTAACACATTTATACTAAGCATTTAAACCAATCAAATATTACACACCACAAACAACTAGTTCACACCACAAAGACAGTAGTACATACAAACTACTATGACATGCATACAACCCCTAACTACACAGTGAGAGAACTCACCTTAAAGCAACGTGAGTATCCGCAACCGCAATCACAAGCCGGCCAACTTCACTCACCTTCTCCCACCTAATTACGTGTTAACAAATGTCAAAGTGACGCCCCAACCCAAAACCACGACTACTAAATTATAACATACACATTCCAGCTTTTACTCTAAAAACACAGGTCTGTTGGGGACATGTTTAACCCCTTGTAAACTGATAAATCCAGAAATATTAATCCATAATCACAAAGTCCCATATCTTAGGGTTCCAGGGACATATCGCACGCGCTCTAACGATTTTTCTACAATTTATTATGGATTTTACAAAACCGACTTGCAGAACAGTGAAAAAACAGGACCTTTCAGTACAAAACAACAATTTGACATTAGCTATGTTCCGAACTGGTTTTTCCGTAAAACATATGAAACTTACTAGACTCAGAATGGGAGCTTTTGACACTGATTTCACCCCAATACGACTTTCCTATAAAAAGTTATGGCTTTCCCAAAAACAGTGGCAGAAACTGTGTAATTCACATGAAATGACAAATATTGATTATAAATCCATTAAGTCATAGCTTAACCCAAACAGACCCGAATGAACCTTTGAGGATGCAAACAAATAGGGTATTCTAAGTGAAGGTAAAAACAACCCCCAAACATACAATCAACAACCACAATGAGACCCCAAAATTTTAGCGTGGAAAACCCCTCAAAATCGAGAGTAAAAACCACGGGACTACTAGAGCCGCTTCAAATCCACTACCACCAATATTAGCGCAATACAAAGTCTTCTCTAGATTATACTAAAGGCATACAAAACCATCATACACTTGGAAATAAGCACATCAAGATGTATGGAACCAAAATAGAGCAAGAATGGAGAAAAATCACCACAAAGTTACTGATGTGCAGAACCCCACGAAACCATGACCTCCGGACCTCAAAACCACGATCCCACCGTCCAGAATGTTGATGAAGATGTCGTGAAGCTGCTCACCAAAAATCACGACGATCCGACCGTTCAATCTCCGGTAAAGAGAAGTTTTCTGCAGCTAGGTTTTCAAAATACGAAAATATTGAGCTCCATCCCTTTTTTTCTTGTTACTCTCGAACACCACACCAAAAAAATGATACAAGGGTTTGGTTTGGGTTGCATGGGCCGAAACTCTCACTTTTTGGCCCCTTAACAATTTTGGTCCCTCACTACATCCTTCTCGCAAACTAACCACGTCTTGACATATTTAACTATTAGGTCCAATTCGTCTAACCCCGCTAACGGAAACCATGATAAATAAAACTTTTAAAAAAAGAATTAAAACAAAGAAATTACATACCGGGATACGGGCTTTACAACTCTCCCCCACTTGGATTAGACTTCGTCCTCGAAGTCTACGTCCGCAAACAGCTCCGGATAGTTCTCCCGCATCTCAACCTCGTGTTCCCAAGTCCACTCAGAATCCTTTCTGTGTTGCCACTGGACTTTCACTAACTGGAATCTAAATTTCTCACACCGTCTAAAAATTTCTCGAATACTTTTCTTTCCAACAAAACTCCTTCAAGAACACTGAAATTATGATCGGAAGAACACTCCAACAACTGGAGTCATTCCTAGTCAAACGAATTCGGTTGTCACCCAACCTTAGATATTCCATACATCCCGATTCAATTTCAAGCTCTAACCATTCTAAAGTTGCTCACCAATATACCCTACAGGATACTCGAATCCGATCATTCCTACCATTAACTGTCGATTAACTTCCACGAGTTCTAAAAGACTCCCAAAATTTACCTCACACGAATCATCAAATCAGCAGACTTATAAACACACACGAAGGTCATTCCACCATAACTACTCATCACAAGTAAGCATCTCAGGGTTACTACTACCATCACCATGATTATTTTAAAAATCGGCTACAAATCTCCGCTTACACTAAAGGTGTTTGGCCTCAAGCCCAAAAGTCGACACCTAAATATAACACTTACCTCAAAAGGTTACTGCGCATTTATTCTCTTAATTATAAAGGGCATAATTCCCTTAACCGTAACCATTCGTCCTACATTACCAACACGCGTGGAATACCTTACCTTCCATCGTCGACGTATCCTCCACACTCGCTCTACGAAGCCAAGTTACATCGAATCGAGGATACACCTTGACGTCTACCTCTCATGTAACGCCTCAAGGCCTGGCACATCGGATCTACCTCCCAGGTAAGTGCCCAAAACTATATCCTCCCAGTGCCTACTGGAAAGTCAAGGTCATAACACATGAATACCGGGGTCCCACCTCGAGATACCCAACCGACCATTACCAACGACTGACTGTCATGACCAAGGATCCAAAGCAAACAGTCTACCAACAACATGCCTATCCCGGAATGACTCACTCACCCAAACATGTAAATACTCAACGTGCAATAAATGCAAAACTGTGCAACAAAAACAATCCAACAACAAGACTCCCCATCGAGCCATTAGAACTGTGCAATTGACCCCTGACTATCTCAAAGTCAAAACCGAGCAAAATGCTCCACGCTTGCTAGACCCATAGTCGGTCAAAACGCGTTTAAATAAAGTTTAAGCAAGCAATACTCTAAAATCAACATTAGTCCCAAACTCAACACGTGTTAAACAAAAGAGTTTTCCAAAAGGACTCACACCCTTAAAATTCTCAAAATGACACATAACACTTAAAAGCGCATTGCCCAAATGGTTTACAATATATTTTCAACGTCAAGATTTTTTTTTTCATTTCAAAAAGACCGTAAGCAATAAAACTACTATTACCAGGTCGGTAGTTACGCAAAAATGGACACGCTTGTCCCACATATGAAAATCATGTTGAAAACTATTTCATTGCAGCTTAGTTTACTCACAGAACGTAAAGCGAAATAACTAATTTCTTTGAAAATGAACCGTCACGCATTGACTCATGACATGTATTTAAAGTAACCGCTCGACCTTACACCGGGTGCGACAAAAGTGTGCACATAATTTCAAAATCAGTTCCACGACATTTGACCCCAAAATTTCTCTTTTTCAACATTCAATTTCGTGGCACAGGGTTCACCAACAAATCTTGCGCGCGCCAGCTAGTCATACAAAACGATGAAACGGTTTACAAATATATTTTTGTTAAAACACAACTGTCTCGTGTAAGTTTCAAACTTAAAGATAAAAACCAATCCGTTTCCATCATTTGAAAATATCGACTAAAACCTCATTAAATCTCAAAAGGTGGGGTTCTTTAAATTGATTTCCAAGATTTCTCCAAATGGTCACATAAACAAATAAGATATGCACCTCGTGAAATTAAACCCACACGACTCAACATGCCGTAAAACAAAACTTATTTTAACCAAATCACTCAAATAGTTTTATACATACATCGTGGAATGTAACTTTCCGTCTCAACTCTAACATAGTGGAGGAGTTCCAATGTTAAAGTCACAAGCCGTAGTCACTTGCCCAACATTTTAAACACCACAAAACACGGATATCGTCTTACCCGAAAGAACCGTTGAAAAATAACGAAATGAGACAAATTCTAACAAAGTTTGCAACTCCCGTGATAAAACGATTTCATGCACTTTCAAAACCATAATTCAACATCTTGTGTGTGTGCTGAACATTTCCCAAAATTCCAAAACACCAACCATAAAAGGATTTGAACACAAGAATTAGATAATGCAATCTATTTCAAAATCAAACTTTGTGCATGACTTAGTCGGCATTCTACGCCTCGACTCCTACTCCTCCAAATCTCTCCGATCCACTAACGTCATCCGGACATTTAAACCTCTTAGGCAAGTTGGGAAATTACATCAAATAATCCCTACGATTTTTCCTCAAATCAAAGTCGGCTCTATAAGCCTATGATTCTAGCACAATCATCCATCTTGGCCCGAAACAAACATCATCCTCATCGTCACTCCAAGTGACTAATACTAGAATCGTACTTTTATCCCAATGACTACTAATTTATAACCTTCGACACTACCCCAACGATCATCCCATCAAAGCAGATCAAGTACACACCTGTACTAGTAGGTTTACCATAGTTGTTCCTCCTTGTGATGGCTATTCTGGGTAGATATTACAACGAGTTATTAGCACATAATAACTCACCCTACCACGCTCACGCTCGACTCCTTGGATTCCTTGCGACTTTCCCCGACTCGAACATTGATCCTGTGCTTCCGGTAGTAGGAGCTCTACTACTACCATCTACACCTATCACTGTCCGCTCCGAGTCCCATCCCGAGTATCCAAGTAGTTGCTCGCCCAAACAAAACCATACACGTATGTCCATACTGACGCATATACACACTCTTCCTAGCTCCCTAGGAATTTCATCTCATCCCACTACCCTTGCTACAACGGAATCCCTGTTAGCCATAACGAGTTGCCTCGCGAATTCCCAGTCGCATGCAGCGTGAATCAAATAGACATTCGAATACAAAATTCTATCCTAGAACGGTTGGACTCAAACAAGAGCTGCGCAATAGAACTAAATCAAATATTCTAAGGCTATATGATTCTTACTGCATACAACCTATAGGGCCTTCACTTAACAACCTACTATAACTAGCATTGATTCCTACCAGCAAGCAGTCATCATACAGTACAGTGTAAACAACATAGGCAATCTAGCATGCATACCCTATGCCTAGAAAGCAATAAATACACTAAGTACCGTACCTTCCCAAATAGCGTCGGCTGACTGTACACACTGCGCCCTCGATCACCGTTTCCCAAACGGGTTTTCCTTTTCCCTTTATTCTAAAAGATTTTAGTAAAAGAAATTGAAATATCATAGCCGCAACTTGAGACCAAACACACCGAGATGTGTCTGATTCACTCAAGCTGTGCTCTGATACCAAGTCGTAACGTCCCAAAAATTACAATGAATTTAAAATTTTAAAAATAATGTATTTCGTTACAATCAAACCATAAGTTAACAAATCCCATTACAATAAAAATAAACGTCGTTAATTAAAACCGTCAAATGAAATTTAAGCAGCGGAAAAGTTATATAATTAAATCCCCATTTAAAAAGTTAAACTTAAACAGCCTTCGCCTTGCGCCCGTGTGTACCGTCATGCCCGACTGCTACTCGCACCTGAAATCATAAGATATTGGGAAGGGGTAAGCACGAAGCTTAGTGAATTCCATCACATGCGCAGATATGAATTATATACACATCACCCCTATCCGCACATAAGCAACAACACCACAGTTACATAAAACGAGTAAACATCTACAAGTAATTATGTATCCAACACTTCGGTCCCACCGAGCCCTCGGTCCCACCGGGTTGTAATGTAACACACTCGTCACACCGAGTTCCCACAACGTTTCTTTCCACTTCCTCGGTCCCACCGAGCTCTCGGTCCCACCGAGTTGTAATGTAACACACTCGTCACACCGAGTTCCCACAACGTTTCTTTCCACTTCCTCGGTCCCACCGAGCCCTCGGTCCCACCGAGTTGTAATGTAACACATTTATACTAAGCATTTAAACCAATCAAATATTACACACCACAAACAACTAGTTCACACCACAAAGACAGTAGTACATACAAACTACTATGACATGCATACAACCCCTAACTACACAGTGAGAGAACTCACCTTAAAGCAACGCGAGTATCCGCAACCGCAATCACAAGCCGGCCAACTTCACTCACCTTCTCCCACCTAATTACGTGTTAACAAATGTCAAAGTGACGCCCCAACCCAAAACCACGCCTACTAAATTATAACATACACATTCCAGCTTTTACTCTAAAAACACAGGTCTGTTCGGGACCTGTTTAACCCCTTGTAAACTGATAAATCCAGAAATATTAATCCATAATCACAAAGTCCCATGTCTTAGGGTTCCAGGGACATATCGCACGCGCTCTAACGATTTTTCTACAATTTATTATGGATTTTACAAAACCGACTTGCAGAACAGTGAAAAAACAGGACCTTTCAGTACAAAACAACAATTTGACACTAGCTATGTTCCGAACTGGTTTTTCCGTAAAACATATGAAACTTACTAGACTCAGAATGGGAGCTTTTGGCACTGATTTCACCCCAATACGACGTTCCTATAAAAAGTTATGGCTTTCACAAAAACAGTGGCAGAAACTGTGTAATTCACATGAAATGACAAATATTGATTATAAATCCATTAAGTCATAGCTTAACCCAAACAGGCCCGAATGAACCTTTGAGGATGCAAACAAATAGGGTATTCTAAGTGAAAGTAAAAACAACCCCCAAACATACAATCAACAACCACAATGAGACCCCAAAATTTTAGCGTGGAAAACCCCTCAAAATCGAGAGTAAAAACCACGGGACTACTAGAGCCGCTTCAAATCCACTACCACCAATATTAGCGCAATACAAAGTCTTCTCTAGATTATACTAAAGGCATACAAAACCATCATACACTTGGAAATAAGCACATCAAGATGTATGGAACCAAAATAGAGCAAGAATGGAGAAAAATCACCACAAAGTTACTGCTGTGCAGAACCCCACGAAACCATGACCTCCGGACCTCAAAACCACGATCCCACCGTCCAGAATGTTTATGAAGATGTCGTGAAGCTGCTCACCAAAAATCACGACGATCCGACCGTTTAATCTCCGGTAAAGAGAAGTTTTCTGCAGCTAGGTTTTCAAAATACGAAAATATTGAGCTCCATCCCTTTTTTCTTGTTACTCACGAACACCACACCAAAAAAATGATACAAGGGTTTGGTTTGGGTTGCATGGGCCGAAACTCTCACTTTTTGGCCCCTTAACAATTTTGGTCCCTCACTACATCCTTCTCGCAAACTAACCACGTCTTGACATATTTAACTATTAGGTCCAATTCGTCTAACCCCGCTAACGGAAACCATGATAAATAAAACTTTTAAAAAAAGAATTAAAACAAAGAAATTACATACCGGGATACGGGCTTTACATGTACCCTCAGCGGTGGAGGATCAGTGGTTTGACTCCACAAGCAACATCATCGCACAAACCATCCGCAAGATGGGAAGGTACGTCACCACTCCTCCATCTGAACCAGAAAAAGATATCCCCACAGTAGGGACTGTTCACCCCACTGTGACCATTGCTGAGGAGCATGTTTTGAGAACGCCACATACACCACTCCATTCAACCGAGGCAGGATCGTCAAGCAACCAAATGGGAGAGATCTTGGCAGCTTTGAAGAAGCTCACATACAGGATCGAGTTGCTGGAAGGTGAGCAGCGATATGGGCCTGATGATGAAGGTGATGGGCCTGATGATGAACCGGTGCTAGCTGCTCAGCTCCCAAATTTTCCTGAGGATATTTGCCCGACTTATGATAGCGATGATGAATTTGATGAAGATGACGCCACCAGTTCACCAGATGCAACCCCAACCCCTTGAATGATTTGTTAACACAATGGTTTATCTCGTTTTGCTCACAAAACAATTTTATTTTGTGTTTGTTTCATCTTTTGTGCCTATGGCTAGGCTTTCTTACAATTTGCTACATTTTAATTTCTGGTTTAATGATGCATGAAATCCTACCACTGGGTAGGTACTTTTGGGTACTAACGTATTTGTTGTTTGAATGCTTGTTTGATCTCGTTTCCATTTTAAGGTACAACTTTCGGCTTCCGACTTAAAAAGGTCCATTTTGTAAGTACGAATCTCAACTTGATACCATGAAATGATATAGGCCATTTTCCGCATCCAAACAATCCTTTTTGTACCCCAAACCACCACCTTTGTTCGTTAATTCAATGTCACAGTGGGGACACTGTGAGATTTTAAGTTTAAGGTGGGAACTTCCAGAGTGACTTCCAGTTTGCCCACAGTGGGGACACTGTGAAGTCTAAGTTTGAGGTGGGTAAGCCATACCCACCTCCAAAAAAAAAAGAAAAAACACAAAAATACAAAAACAAAAGAAAATCGGAGTGTCACTAACAAAATTGATGGTGTGCCTTTTCTGAACCATCAAAGTGCTCACTCCCAGAAAAAGATGGTGTGCCTATTCTGAACCATCAGAATACCCACTCTCACAAAAATATACATACCCACAATAAAGCCTGAAAGTGTGCGTACATACCCATGAAAAATCCAAAATACCCACTTCTTGAAATAAAAATCTCCAAGCGAGATTTTCGGTCCATGTTTGGAAGTACTTGCCAAAAACCCTTGGGAAAATATTCAAAGCCATAAATCCGTCGAACCCAAGAAAGCCCTATTGATTAATGGAAAACAAGGGAAAGATTTCGTCAAACACAAAAGTGAAATTTTCATGTTTAGAACCGAAGGAAGTATCGAAGGAAGGAGATCAACGCCCATTCAAGTCAAGAAGTATGTAAGTCCCTAAAAGTTCTAGTGCATTTTGTTCATTTTATTTCTTTCTTTTTATTACTTGGGGACAAGTAATGGTTTAAGTTTGAGGTTGTGATAACTCTATTTTTAGAGTTACTATTTCCATTTATTTTCCACTTTATTTTGTCAATTTTAGCCATTTCACTTCTTAAAACCCCCATTCTTGGTATATTTCACGAAAACGAGCAAAAGGAGTGAATCATGGTCTTTAATAAATTATTTGGTAGAATTTGGGTGTTTTTCACGTTTTATCCTGCAGTGACCACTGTTGTGCCCACTCCGGTTCCCCACTCTTCGAGCAGATCAAGAAAACAAAAGAAAACCATGGGCTGGAAATATAAAACCTGGAGTTTAGAAGGTTTAAATGGCAGGAAAATATGGGCTGGAGAAGTACAAGGTAGTTTTCATTAGAGATAGCATCAAGTACACCTCATTGTACTTGGAGTTTGACTTGGAAAAGAGTCCATTGGGTAAAAGGATTACACAAGGAACTGATTTCTGCCACAACACAGCAGTCTTTACCCATTGGAAGACCCACCTCTTTTGTGTAATACCCAACTCCTTCTCCTAGTATATAAAGGAGCACTTGGGTATCATTTATTATCATCCTTGAGTTTTTGTTTAGCCTTAAATTCTCTCAACTACCACATTAGCTTTAGTCTTTTATTTACTGCAGTAACTAGCTTTAATTTTCAGTAATGTACTTTCTTAGCTTAATTGTAGTTCGCAATACACAGTGACAGGGACGAACCCTCGTTCCCCACTGTGAGTTCTATTCAAGTCACTTTCAGTTTAATTATGTGCAATTTCTACTCTTTTGCTTTCTTTACTTCAAGTATGGGCTAAACACCCTTTGGGATGTAGGAAGGAGAAGTACCTGGATTTTATTAAAAATGCTTGAGTAATCTTTATACTTAGAATATTTGTTGTTTTGGTCATTCATTCTCGATATTTACCCAAGGATGCGAACAAGCCGATCACTTGCAAGGATCTAAAGTCTAGTTCTTAACTTAGAAATAAGTAGAACGTAGTGACACGAGCTTGAATGATGCTAGGAGATTCGAAAGAATTCTTATGACACTTACGAAAGTGAGGTCGGCACAGTGAGCAAATCTCAACCCACTGGAGTAGTAGGCAAGCTAATTTGTGTATTAAAAACACTTAGAGTATTTGTCTCTACACATTCCATCGAGACCTGAAAAGGTCCATTCTTGAGATCACCATTGACAAAACAATAAGTACTAAAAGTATGGGATTTTTATCTAAACGGTGTGAGTATTTTGTAACCGGGCTTTTCTAGCGAAAATGTCCACCACGAATACGAGGATCACTTCTAAGGATCGAGTATTTGATATAAAATCTAGGGAAAATCCAACCTACATTCCTCGTTTTTAATCTTAGTAAAATCGTTAAAGTAGTTATTTCACCAAACCAAACCAAAGTATTATTTTCCTCTCTAATTGAAACTTGTAAAATGAGCTCATAAGAACCGTATTGTCTCGATTGTCCAGTCCCCGTGGATTCGATTCTGGTATTTTACCAACTATTACTTGCTGTGACGATCATAGTGGACAGTGTACACTTGCACTTCCCACTGTGGACAGTTTGCAACCCACTGCGATTAAAACACATATTTCGCACGTAACAGTAGTGAAGAAGGTTCTAAACTAGTAGTCGTTGGAATAGATGGACGATTCTAGTATTAATCACTTGAAGTGACGATAAGCATGGTACTTGCTTTAAGCAGACCGTTTCGGATCAAGATTGATGGTTGGACTAGAACCATAGGCTTATTGAGCCAACTTTGAATTGGGGAAAACCGTAAGGTTTATCGAGGTAATTTCAGACTTAGCCTTAAGAGGTTAAAGTATCCGGGTGAAAATAGTGGACCGGAGGATTTTGGAGGAGTATGAGTTGAGACGTTGAGTGCCGACTAAATTATGCACGAAATTTATTTTTGAAAATAAATTGCATTAATTATTTCTTGTGTTTCAAATCCATATATGGATTGTGTTACAATTTTGGGAAATGTTTAGCACACACACAAGATTTTAAATCATGGGTTTTGAACCTGCACGAAAGTATTTTATTACGGGAGTTGTGAGCCCGTCGGAATTTGTTCCATTTTATTATTGTCCAATGTTACTTTAGGATACAGTGATATCCATACGTTATGATGTTTAAGATGTTGGGCAAGTGACTACGGCTTATAACTTTAACATTGGATCTCCTCCACATATGTTAGACTTTGGATGAAAAGTTATCTTCCATTACGTCTATGTAAAGTTATTTTGGAGAATTTGTTTAGTGTGAATTGTTAAACAATGCTGTTTATGTGGTATTACCATAGAAGGGATTTTGGATTTTGGCATTTTAGCCATGATTTTGCTTAATGCAATTTAACTTTGGAAGCACAATGTTTGGTGCTATTTTGTTGACTTGGAGTCATTGAGTTCGTGGAATTTCATGGAGTTTTATTGTACGACGTTTTGTGTCGTGTGGGTACAATTTTACAATGTGCATACTCTATTTGCTTATGTGAAAATTTTACGAGTTAAGTTGGGCATTTGGTCTCACTCGAGTTTTGTTGAGTAAAGTTAATTTTATGCCACAAGGCGACTAAGAAAAGATGAGTTTTGGAACTCTAGTGTCGTGTAACTTTTCTTTCAAGAGTTTGTGTTACTAAGTATTTTATTGCACATAGTTCAGTGTATGGATTGAGTTATACGTGGCTTAAGTGATGCATGAAAGAACATTTTTGGTGACGTTTCACAATAATTTGCTTGGTGCGCCTTTGGTCAGTTAAATGTTTTATTAGCATTTTATGTAAGAGGTGTTATATCGACTTAGGGGTATGCATAGCTTGGTGACCTTGGTTTCTCGACACTTTGTCAAACGAAACAAGAGTGAAATTATTTTATTAACTCATTGTATAAATCATGACCATTCGGTCAAATGGTGTTTTGGTGTTGAGGAAATCATGCATAGTTCGCAATAGTTTACGTTTTGAAAATACAAATGTATGAGTCATTGACATTAGTCAATTTTCGATTTGCCGAATATTTTGGAAAATTGAAAACCTTTTTGGTTTTGGAGGAAATGTGCATTTGAGTATTTTTAACAAATACATTTTAAGCGATGACGTTTTGATGTTTTATGTTCCAAGTACGAAACTTTGAGGAAATGCTTCGTGATGAAAATTTTAGAAAATTGTTTGTGTAAAACTATGTTGCATGTAATTCCTTATGCTTGCAATTTAAGACTTGAAGTCGGACGGAATCCTTTTGAGTGTTTATCTAATTAACACTTATTTCCTCATACATTTTTGGAAAATATATTGTTGTGTGCAGTTTTGTCGAAAGCGTTTTACTCAAATGTCATTATAAGACCGGATGAGAAATTTTGGGAAAGTGATTTAAAGATTTTCATCTTTTAAAATTTGGTCGCGAACCATTTGATGCATGTTATTTCGTTTCAAGAAAATTTCTAATGGAAGTGTTACAAGCTTGCATGCCTACCCCAATTTGTGGTTTTATGATGTTTTAGTCGATATTTTCAAGTGATGGGAACGTATGGGTTTTGTTTTAAATATGGAATTTGCAAAAGTCATTTTGTGTTGACTAAGGTGTATTTGCAAACCGTTTCATCGTTTTGTATAAGAAACTGACGCGCGGAAAATTTTGTCGGTGATCCTTGTTCCATGCCATTCTATGGTTAAGAGAGAAATTTGGAGTCAAATGTCGTTGAACTTCTTTTGAAATACGTGCACACCTTTTGTTGCACCATGTTTAGAGTTGAGCAGTTACTTTACGTGCATGTTACAAGTCAATCCGTACTAGAGTTGTGGCGATTCATTTTAAAAGAAGTTGTTTATTACGCTTTTGCGTTTTGTGAATAAGCTGAACTGCAATGAAATAATTTTCAACATGATTTTCATATGTGGGACGAGTGTGTCCGTTTTGCATAACTACCGAGTTGATGATAGTAGTTTTTCTATGCGTACGATTTATTTGATACGAAAATTCTTGCGTTGAAAATTTATGTAAAAAGTGTTGGTCCCGAAGGCCTATACAAGTTTGTAGAAGGGGGGGGGGGGGTTGAATACAAACACACAGATTTTACTTTTCTAAATTGTTTATTGATAAATCATTAACAATTTACATCTTGTTGCGGAAACAAGATTAAGGATAAACCTAAATCTAAACAAGTTGGAACACTAAGGTTTCTTACACTAAGAGAGATAAGGAAATTACTAATAATAACCTATCTTTAGATAACAGATTGAACTTGTCCAGAGTTAGCAAGTTATTTCAAAAGAAGTGGGTTCATCTCTTTATATACTGCATGCATTTAATGCAAGTCAGTATACACTTTACACGTGTCATCAGCCGGTTGGTTGTATGTCATTGACATTGGTTGACAACCTTAGTAGCCGCATGGATGAACAGTGTAGTATCAGAGTGGTTGTACGATTTCAGACAGTTGGAGGTTCTTTTCTGACATTTCGTACGGAGTCGTGCAAGGGGGGGTTAAGACAAAAGTACTTTGTACTTGATACTTCACGTTGAGTGGACAAATCTGAGTCTTCGCTGATCCGCATCAGTTCATTAGGAGACTTGTCGCTGGTTCTTGAGCTTGATCTTCGACTTCAGCGTAGAACCTATGTTGACGTGAAACTTCTCTTCAGGGATCATAAGTAAACAACTAACTTATCAGCGATCATCATAATAACTGAACAGACTCAGAGCATTAATGGTGAACAGTTTTCGCTGAATGTTTAATTTAAAAGAGCGAGAGTTCCTATCAGCGGTACTGGAAGATCTTAGTACTTATCAGCGATAGTGAAACTCTGATACATACTGTTTACTTACAATTTTCACTAAGTATATAAGAGAGGGTCATTATCAAATCACTGAGGGTTTGGATCAACAATCTCCCCCTATTTGATTATGACATAGCAACAAAGAAAATTGCTATTTAATGAAAACATAAGGATAAAAAGAACTCATAAAATATTTGTCCCTTTTACTGTTTTCTGGGATCTTTTCAGTACTGATGGAGTAAAGTACATTCGCTGAAATCTTTCTTTAAAACTTTGAAACAGGTTACAAAGAGAAATGGAAAGATTACAAGTACGAGCGAAATAAATTACAAGTATAGAAGAATAACTGATACAATAGAGAAAAGGGCGATCATATCAGCTTATAAAGGTTCTTCCTTAATGAGAAGTTCATCAAGGGTCATTGATGTGGTGGGAATCATCCAGTCAGGAACGGTTACACCTTGTTTTCTTTTGATCAGCGCTTCTTCAAAAATCAAGGGTTTCAGATGTCGTGCCTGAGGGTCATTCCTGAAGTCACACCAGTAGACGAGATCTCTCAGCTATTCGATGGGAGTGATATGAAGTTCAGAGATGCGTTGAAAATGCTTTCCACCATCGTAGTCATGAAAAAATATCCCGTAGGGTTCGCTTATGAGTTTGCCAGGGATGAAAGTCTCACCAGGAGGAAGAGATGTGTCAAGCATGGAAAGATCAGGATCAGGACCAAGGACTTCAGCACGTGAAAAACCAATACCTGTTTCATTTCGAATGACAGGGCCATCAATTGAAGATATAGATTTCTTCTTCTTCTTCGCTAAGGCCTTTCTTTTCTGACTTTCGAGAGGAGGAGGAGGAGGAATATCCACAAAATAGTAGACTAAGTCGATTTGTTTGTTGATCAGCTTTTCAACATGTTCCTTGTACTTCGACTTGGACTTCTGGATGGCTAACATGATCTCCAACCATTCAGAGAGACCGTACTTCATTATGGCTTCAGCATAGAATTTTTCGTACTTCTTATCTTCTCTGCATATCTCGATTTCAGCGATTGAAACAAGGGTTGTTCTTCCAGAGATGAATACCTTGTTGATTTTGGCAGGAGAGTCTCTGTAGTTGACCTTTTCTTTGCACCAGGCTAAAGTTGACTGAGACACAATTCTCTTTTCTTCAGTTATCTTCTTGGCGTTTTCCCAGAGCTGACGTTGAACATCAATGGGAACTCTTTTCAGCTTGGGGTCTTTTATTGATCGTTTAGAAAGTTGGATGGCGTATTCTCTGTCTTTTTCTTCAGCTTCTTTTCTTTCAGCGATTAGACGTTCAGCTCTGAGGTGTTCCTTGTATTCCTTTTTGGAAATTCTGAACTTTGGAGGAACTGAAGGAAGTTGATCACGCCTCAGAATGATTCGCTGATCCTCGAATCGCTTTATTATTTCCTCTCTTCTTTTCTGATCCTCTTCACTTAGCTTTTGAGGAGCTAAGGAAGGTCTGCCTCTGTGCGAGAGTAGCTGTTTTTCTGGTTCATCAGTCTCAGAGATTAAATCTAAGACTGGGATTATTTCTTCAGCAGCAGCTGGTATTATTGGTGAAGTCGCAGTTGTGGAGCCTTCAGCGATATCCTCAAACAGGGGAGAGGACTAGCTGAAACACAGCGATCTTAAGAGTAAGAACTTGGGTAGAATCAGATAGAGAGAATTGGTTCAAGTGTATAGGCTTGGGTAGTAGAACTGATAGTGTATGAAAGAGGAGGGATGGAGTGAGAGATGTTTAGCATACCTGAAAAACCGGCTTTTCAAGCAAGATCATCAGATTTTCATCTTCAGCGACGCTTTTGCCTTTGCCTTTCTCAGCTCCAGAAGCTGAGGGCTTTGTCTTTGTCCGCTCCCCTGAAGGTTCATTTATCGAGATTCCCTTAAGAGCTTTGATCTTCGGAGCAGGTTTGACGATAAAGAAGTCATCGTCATCTTCGTCATCATCATCATCATTCTTTGGAGAAGAAGATGGTTCATCATCAGGGATGTCGACGGCTTCATCATCTTCTGCTTCGGATTCAGTTTTATCATCTTCTTCTTCGAGTTGCTCCCCCTCAGATACAGAGGCGAGCTTCTCGGTTTCCTCAGGGTTTTCATCTCCCTGATGTCTAGCGGTGGTTTCTTCAGTATTCGTCTTCTCTCCCCTGATAGATTCATCATGGGAAAGGTCTTCAGCGCTCTTGGCGAGGTCTTCAGCGCTCTTCTCCCCCTCTTTTTCATGATGACTGTGGGAGGAATGGGTAGATTCAGCAGCGTTGGTAGGTTCTCTGTCTTCTTGGCCAGAGAGACCTACACAAACTTCAATCTTTGCTAATCTGTCTTCAAGGCCAGAAATAGCAGGATTGATTTTCTTCAGCTCAATGCGATCTTCCGCTGTGAAGTTGTCAGATGCAGGGACGGGGGCAGGAGCAGGATCAGGAGTATTCACTTTGTGTAGCAGCTGCTCGATCATCGTTTTCATCGAACCAACATCGGTCTTAACAGAGCCTAAGTCAGTCTTCATAGTAGACATATCCCCCTCTAGATGTCCAACCGATGTCTTCAGCGATGTAAATTCGCTGGACATGGACGAAACTGAGTTTTTGAGAGAGGTGTAGTCTGTATAGATGTCAGCGAGCACCTTGGCGAAGTCGCTGAGAGTTTTATCAACCTGCTTCATGTCATATGTGGAAGCCTTCTTCTCCACCACCGTTGTCAGCTTGTTCAGATTCTCTCCAGCGTTTGTTACAGCTGTAGAGTTATTGGAGAGAGTAGTGGTGAGACCTGTCAGCTTTGTCTCCACGGACTTCAGAGAGGCGTTGATATCTCCCAAATTAGGACCTGTAACATATAAAACTTGTGAACAGAGGAAAGCTCAGAAGTTTGGGGTTTAGTCACAGTGTTTATGGGTTGTTGTTTACCTGTAGGAGGATTGGTGAATTCATCGAAATCACGGGTTCCTGAGTAAAGTTCCATGTCATCTTCAAAAGTGCCCATGGATTGTTCTGCAGGTCCTCTCTTCATCATTCCTGGAGAATCAGCTTTAGGTTCCGAGGAAATGATGGCAGCTCCAGTGAGATCTGGAGTAGAGACCAAATGAGTGGAGGGAGGAGCGAAGGATAAGAATGGGGGTTGGGTTATGAGTTCAGCGTTGGATTCGCTGACAATCACTTCATCAGTCTTTTGAGAGACCGAAGGAGGTTGGGTAGGTTCCAAGTTTGTAACCTCAGCGTTTAGAGACGCTGAAGTTGGGATAAAAGGGATGGCTTGTTCAGGTGTGGCAGAGCGTACCACTGAACATTCCTTCAGCTCTGCAGAAAGAGCTGAGGAGTCTTCCGCATGAGATTGCTGGGGTTGCTCCTTTGTTTTCTTGATCCTTTTAGAACCAAGTGGGGTTGAAGAATGTTTCCTTTTCTTAGAAGGAGAGGATTTTGTGGCCAGGGTATCAGCGATGGGTATTGTCGCTGAAAGAGCCACAGAATGAGAAGAAGAAGGGTTGAGAAGAGACAAGAGTGTAGAGAGACGTACCTCATTCAACATCGGTTTGAAGTCGAGTATCTTTGGGCCGACCTGAGAGAGTTTCAGGTCACCTTCAGTTGGGTAGCTCTCCTTCAGGCCATATTAGAAGATGGCGCTGATGAATCGGGGGTAGGGAACCCATGGAGGTCTGTCAGCGACGGTGTCCACCCTTAGAACTAGGTCATCATAGATAATCGATGCCCAGTCTATGTTGAGACCTTTCAGTAGTGCATACCCCATTGCTTGCTGAGGTTTAGCGGCTTGGTCAGAGGAGCCGCTCTTTGCAGTCATACAACTGATAAGATGAGCGAAGATGAAATTCATCTCGCTGGGCATTTTCGAT
Source organism: Saussurea involucrata (assembly GCA_033807775.1). NCBI lineage: Eukaryota > Viridiplantae > Streptophyta > Magnoliopsida > Asterales > Asteraceae > Saussurea > Saussurea involucrata. The sequence continues at coordinate 80,259,310 of CM066327.1, forward strand.
TTCTTGATAATCGTCAGCTTCTTCTTGGCCTTCATGTCTCTGCCGATTTCCCATACATAGCCCATTGCATCGAAAAATGCAATGATGGCTTCCCTGTCTGAGTTTTTCTTGGGGTCAGGGAGGGGAACGAAAGGTTTTTCCTTGGTAGCTATTGGAAGGCTGAGAGCTTTGCGAATAATGGCAGGGGTGATCTTCATCGTGCCATATTCGATGTCGCAGAGGATGCAATCGATTGTTTTGGAGGGGTCTTTGGCTGAAGGTAGTTGAGAGTGTCTGGCTGAGTAACAGAATTGTGAGAGCAAAAGCTGATGAGCAGGAGGTGTTATGGTCAGGGCTGTGGAGATGCAGCAATTCTTTAGGAAATTCACAGCATCATCTAGATGTGTGACTTGCTTTCGAGGAGGAAACTCGAAAAGCGCATAGAGGTTGTTCACCTTAGTCCAATCCAGTTTATCAAGGGCAAACTTGATTTGAGGAGCCTTGAGGATGTCCACTTCCTCAGTATCAGCGTAGATGTTCTCAGCGGTAGCAGGAATGTCAGATGAAGCCATTTCTCTGTATTATCAGTTCAACCAAAGATGTTAACAAATAAGAATTATCTTAATGTGGAAAGAATTTCCATTAAGATGGTTCAAATTTTATCCATTTCATTCAGACACAAATGTCTTAATGAAGATTAGGGTTTTTCTTGATTTTAAGAAATGAAATATAAAACCCATTTATTCTTGTTATCCAGTTTTCTATGAAGAAAGAGATTCTGGAAAAACGAATGTGTGAAGAACAAGTTTAAGATTTTTGCATTTAAACTTGAAGAACAACCATGAAATGGTTGTGTTCATAAAATCATGAAAGAAAATGATTTCATTTTAAGAAGTTCTTTTGTTTGATCTTGTTAAAACAAAGAGTAGATCAGAAACAAGTTATTTGCATTCGGTAAATAATAAGAACATATTAACCTTGATGTTTGATGAAGAAGATGATGAACAGTTCTTGAAGTTTTTGAATTCACAAATGCAACAGTGAATTCTTTCTTGCGGAGGAAGATTGATCGCGTAAAAGAAAAATATAAACAAAGAATTTGTTTATATAGAGATTTTAGAAAGAGAAAATCTTGAGCGGGAAAAGATTTTCATCATGACACGGACACGTGTTTGCATTTGATTGGAAGTTTGAACGAGACGTGCAAATGTGTGTCAGGAAGAGAAAACGTGCCGGGGTTTTATCCGTTGTAATGACGTCACAACTGTCCTTTCATATTCTTGGTTGTCTCTGAGGTTTTGAAAAACTCAGGGTTACTTTTGAAAACATGAAGCACTGAATGAAAATATTCAGTGAAGGTTTTAAGAAATTTCAAAATATCGCTGTTAAGGAAGAGATATTCAGCGATGCATTTTGTTTTGAAATCTTGCATTTTCATGCGATTGTCAGAGAGAGAAAACATACCTTGATATCAGTTTAACCAAGTTTATTCAAAGAGAAGATGATTGAATAGGTTATACGAGTTGATTTTATCCCATCGCTGATTAATGTGAACCGCTGAAGATTTTATCCTTCAAAGTTTAGCATTCGAAGCTCGCTGATGAGAAAGTTGAATCTTGTCTCATCAAGAGGTTTGGTAAATAAATCAGCTAACTGATAATCAGTTGGGATAAAATGAAGTTCTATATCACCATTCATCACATGATCTCTGATAAAATGATATCTGATTTTGGTCTTTGAATGTAGTACTGGATTGTTTGCTATAGCGATGGCACTTGTGCTGTCGCAATAGATTGGAATTTTGGAGAGCTGAAGATCATAGTCTAGTAGCTGATTTCTCATCCACAAGACTTGTGAACAACAGCTTCCAGCAGCTACATATTCAGCTTCAGCTGTGGAAGTGGACACTGAATTTTGCTTTTTACTTGTCCAACTTATCAGCTTTCCACCCAGGAGCTGACATCCTCCTGTGGTGCTTTTCCTATCCATTTTGCAACCTGCAAAATCACTATCTGAATAGGCGGTTAGATCGAATCCTGAATCTTTGGGATACCAAAGACCTAGATTCGCTGTACCTGTTAGCTTCAATCTTCCTAATCATAGAAGTAGTGAAAAATAGGCTAAGTGAAGAAAGCCTCTTACAGAGGCTCTGCCGAACTTACCGAGAGATCAAGGTCAAGAAGCTACAGAAGCTAAAGAGGCGCCCTACAGAAGCTCTGTCATACGCGCAAAGAAGACCAAAGACTCGGAATCCGGTGAAGACTGCTCTTCTAAGGACCAAACCGCAGAACCTCTGTGGCACTTCACAGAGCCTCTGCGGTCTTCAACAAAGACTTAAAAGATATTTATAATATCTTGCTACTGTTACAGGGCCTGTTCATCAACTTGCATGGTAGCATGCCCTGTCCAACTGCAACGTGTCAAACTCTGGTTGGATTCAATAGGGCTTAGTACATAATAGACGTCTGCTGCATTAAATGCAATACATCACGTCCAACTGTTCATGCCATCCGTCCAACTATTCATACCGTCCTTTGTGAATAGTAGCATATGCTTTATGGTCCCCTTAGAGTAGTATATAAGGAAGACTCATGTTGAGTTCTTCCTATCCATCTATCCATCGATCGATCAATCGAACAATCGAAACAAGAATTCAAGAGAGAAAAACATCACAAGAACACATAGCTTTAAACACTTTGAGAGTCATATCTGTTTTAAAAGCTTTGCTTACTCACTGTTCTTGAATCTGTTCTTAATATATATATATTCAGTAAACTTTGAGATATTATTTCCTGTTCACTGTTTATTTATATTATGTTCTAAATCTATCAATCATATCTGTTAGTTATTCAAATACGCTTCCGCATCAAACATAAATTCGAACTAATAGATCTGACAATCTTGTATAAGCAAAACGGGAACCAACAATTGGTATCAGAGCAAAGCTTGATTATCAATATCATGTGATCCTCGTTTTTACAAGATTAGTGATAGAAATCATTTTTTTCCTATTCCTCATCTCTAGGTTAAAACTCCATTAAAGTGTACTCTGGGAACTGTTCAAACCCAGAAAACTTTCCAGATCTTCAGACTCATACTCTTTAAATCATACTATCTTTTCAGAACCTTAAAATTGACAAATACAAAAAACTTCTTTACTGCTGGTTCACTAACCAAGCCTCCTACTCTCCTACGAGATGAGTATCCTCAATGGAAGATAAGAATGGTTCATTTCTTTGAGGGTACTGAAAAAAATCTAGTACAATATCTTTACAACCTTCCTCCTGTTCCCATGATAGCAGTACCACGAGTACCAGCTACTGCTGAATCTCCAGAAATCCCTGAACATCAAAAACCAAAACCAAAAGAAGAATGGTCAAATGAAGATAAGGCAGAAGATGAAGTTGCACAGAAAACAAAAAGAATCCTGATAATGGCTATCCCCAACGAGCTTTTTCAATCCTTAGATGCATGCGAAACTGCGCACGATCTTTGGAAAGAATTAGAAAGACAGTTGGAAGGGGGTGCTAAAACACAGAAGAACCGAAGGGTACAGTACATAAATGAATTTCATGCATTCAGAGCCTCTGCAACAGTATCTCTGCAAACAACGTACGATAGGTTCAACTCTCTCATAAACAAATGTAGAAAGTCTGGCATTCACAGAACCTCGGAAGAAAATAACGTCATGTTTCTAAAGAGTCTGAATGATGAGTGGCTTCAACTGTCTATGTCTTTACAAACAAACCAAGATCTAGACTCATGGACACTCTCTGATCTCTATGGAACACTAGCTGCACAAGAGCCTCAAATAGCACAGGCTAAAACAATAGCCATTGCACCATACGCATTGGTTAGTAAATCAACAGAGGCTACATAGAGACCAAGAAATGAGAGAGCAACAGAGGAGAAGAAGGAGAAGAAGAAGATAGTGATGGTTGGTAGCGAAGAAGACGAGCTGATAGTGGAAGAAATAACTCTTGCGTCATTAGCTAAATCATTGGCTCTATTGACAAGAGAGTTCAGAGGTAACCAAAGAAATTTTGGATATAGCAGAGACAACCAGAGAGATAGAAGAGATGATGAAAGAAGAGAAAAATCAAGTGACCGACAGAGGTCAGACTACAGAAGTGACCGACAGAGGTCGAGCGACAGAAACTACAGAGGAAATGACCGACAGAGGTCAGATGACAAGGTAGGCCACACACAAGAATGCTACAAATGTGGTAAGCCTGGTCATTATGCAAACGAATGCCGAACAGAGAAAGGTGGAGACCAACAGAAGTCCGACGATCGAACTGGAAACACCTCCCAAGGTTGCTTCAACTGTGGCAAGCCAGACCATTTCGCAAAAGATTGCAGAAGTAGGAAAAATCGCCCACAGAAGGACTCAGCTTTTTACAAAAAGAAGGCTGAATATTATGCACAAAATTCCCTAATGGCGAACAAAGGGCATTCTGAAGCAAATAAGGAGGACTTCGAGTCAGACTCTACCTTTGATGATGAATTCACCACCAATTCCCTGTTCTGTGGCCTGGCAGAAGTCGACTCGGGCACTGACAATGAGGTATCCATTTCAAACTCTACCTCTTGTATTAAATATGTAGAAAATGATTCAGTTAGACTTAACATTGAACTGATTGAACTCAAAGAGATAAATGAAAGTATTCAGAAAGACTCACCTTTAATAAGAGAGAAGTAAGGCTTCTCACTCAAGAAAAAGCCAAAATTTTTGAAGAAAAGGAAAGAGTAGAAAAATATTGGAGCAAAAATGTAGATCCTTTAAAAAGGCAAATTTCTGAATTAACCTCTGCTTTAAAAGTCAAAACTAAAGAGGTTTCAGTTTCTAGGAGTGAAACAACTGACATAAGAGCTCTCAAAGAATACTTTCAAAAAGAGAGAGAGGTACTTTGGCAAGATCTACTCAGAAGAAAGGTTTTACTTAAAAACTATAAAGATGCACAGAAGGTGTATGAGAAAGTAAACTCACGAATAGGAAGACGAGGTATAGGGTACGATGATATTACTCTAGGTGTTGAAGGCAAAAGACTTAAACCTCTGTCTTCTCTGTTTGTGGTAGGAAAAACAAATAAACCAATTTTTCCAAACTTACTCTCTGTAAGTAAAAGGGTTAAAATCTCTGAAGAACCTCACTTGAGGAAACATACGAAGATGATCAATGTGTGGTTTGAAAACATAGATTCATCATCTTCAACCTCTGTCAATAGAGGAATCAAACCAAAGAAATATCTGAAAACACAAGATCAGATTGGTATCTTTAAGTTTGGTAAACCAGAGACTCAAACACAGGTCGCTTTTGTCTGTATGATAGATGTCAAAAAGAAATTATCTGCAAAAGCTCCTGAGTTTAAACCCATCTTTTCAGAAGAAAATCTTAAAAGATCAATTGAAAAAGAAATTTTGGAAGTTTTGAAATCAAATGTTTTAGAAAATCTCTGTACATCTTCTATAGATCAAATTCTCGCTGAAGAGATCTCATCTGAAACCTCTGCCATCTATGAAAGTTTTTCTACAGAGGAAGAAAACTCGTACGATACATGCTCAGAAAATCCAGCCTCTGTCGAAAGAAATGACTCAACCTCTGTATATGAGGACGATTCATCCTCTGACGACTCAGAGACTGATTCTAAATCAGGGATAATTCACCGTGACACAGAGGATGTTAAATTCTCCTCTGAGGTTCTTAACAGAACAATTTCTCCAAAAGAGAAAATCACAGAGATACCTATATGTCCAGATTTTCTAAAAATGTGTATACAAGTCAAAACCTCTACAGAGCTTGATAATTTGAAAAAGGCCTCTGAAAATCCTAAAAGCTCAAAATTTTCAAAACCTTTAAGGCCTGAAGCTAACAAATATCTTTCCTCTGTGACAGTGAAGACAGACGTTCACCACAGAAGAGACTCACAGAAGGCAGGACCTAAACAAGATTTTTGCAAAAAACATTCTAGTATTCATAGATCTTCTTGTAATAGGAAATCTAATGTTAAGAACGAATGTAATGCCTCTGTGACTCAGTTCAATGAATTCAATGAAAAGTTCAAACAAATCACGTCTCATATTAAATACTGTCATTGTTTTGATCTTATGTTCAAATTGAAAAATCACTTCTCAAGTCCAGATTGCTTACTCTCCACTAAAATTCAAACTCCAAAGTCAAAACCTAGAGAGATACAATCTGATCTTTCTATAAAAGATAAAATGTATTTCAAGAATGCTAAGGCAAACTTGAAAAATTCTAACAATATTGGACCCATATGGATATGGGTACCTAAGTCTCTGTGATTGTCTTACAGAAGCGGTATGTGCCAATTTGGTATCTTGACTCCGGATGCTCAAGGCACATGACTGGCGACAGAAGTTTACTATCCACGTACAAAGAAACACACGATGGTGGATCTGTAACTTTTGGAGACAACAAGAAGGGACACATCAAAGGCTATGGAGTCATACAGAAGGAAAACGTCTCTGTATACAAAGTTGCATATGTGAATGGCCTTAAACACAACCTACTCAGTGTAAGTCAACTCTGTGATACAGGATTTGATGTCTTGTTCAAAAGGACTTTCTACTCTCTGCAAAGTGAAGACACAGGAATGGAACTTCTGCGAGCCAAAAGAAAAGGTGATCTGTATCTAATGAACTTTTGTTCAACAACCAAGGACAAAGTTTGCCTTGTAGCTTGTGAAAGTAAAGAAGCCTGGTTATGGCATAACAGGTTATGTCACTTGAACTTTCACACCTTGGATAAATTGGTCAAACTTGATCTAGTTAAAGGTTTGCCTAATGTTAAATTTAATAAGGATCACTTGTGTTCTGCCTGTGAGATGGGAAAACTCAGAAGAGCTTCCCACAAAGGCAAAACAGATGTGTCGTGCACTAGGCCTCTGTACATGCTTCATGTCGACCTCTGCGGTCCTATTGCCATACAGAGCCTAGGTGGCAAGAAATATATACTTGTCTTAATTGATGAGTATTCGCGCTTCACATTGGTTGAATTTGTTCGAAAGAAATCGGATGTTCCAATCATCTTGATTAATCTAATGAAAAGAATCCAAGTTCTTTATGAATGTAGAATACAGAAGTTAAGAAGTGACAATGGCACAGAATTTAAAAACTCTGTCATTGAAGCCTATCTTTCTACAGAAGGAATATCACAGAACTTCTCTGCCGCACGCACTCCACAGCAGAATGGCGTAGTCGAAAGGAAGAATCGAACGCTCGTGGAGGCCGCAAGAACTATGCTATCAGCATACGGATTACCGATGAACTTTTGGGCAGAAGCAATTTCTACCGCTTGTTACACACAGAATCGGTCAACCATTGTGAAAAGACACATCAAGACTCCTTACGAACTGATCAACAAAAGGCGGCCAAACATCAAGTTTTTCCATGTGTTTGGATGTAAATGCTTTGTTTTAAACGACAGAGATTCAAGAGGAAAGTTTGAAGTAAAAGCTGACGAAGGAAAATTCATTGGATACTCTGCCACTTCCAAAGCCTACAGAGTATACCTTACAAGATCTCGCAAAATCGTAGAAAGTATCAATGTTTCTTTTGATGATTCTTTCCAAATGACTTCTGAGCAAATCCGTTCAGAACTCGAACTTAAAAGAGAAACCTCTGGCATCTCGCAAACGAAAGAAGACTTGAATCTTCTATTTTTAGAGATGTTCCACGATGACATTGATCCTTCTGTTGGAACCATCAGAGTTTCTGAAGAACCATCCTCTGTTGGACAAAATCGTACAGGTATGACTCTAACTGGTCCAAATAATGCTTCATCTTCTTCTATAAATACTACAGATGCAAATGCCGAAGAAGAAAATGCAAAAGATGAAACATCAAGAAAAACGACCACAGAAGCTGCTGAAAAACAAACTCCACAATCCACAGAAGAACCATTTACAGAGGTAATTGAGGACCAAGACTATACGTCCTCAGAGGAACAAACTCCACCACCACTCATACCAATCATTCCACAAATGGTAGAATCTTCTACCAAGGTAAGAAGAATGACAGAGGCTATACAAGAAGAAGATCCACAAGAAGCTTCTGAAGAAAGGTTCGATGACATTGATGACCATCTTCCTCGCACCACTCAGTGGACAAAATGCCATCCTCCAAGCCAAATAATCGAAGAACCTTCTGACTCAGTAAAAACCAGGTCTGCCACTGCTAATTTTTGTTTCTTTACCAATTTTATTAGTATGATAGAACCAAAGAAGATTTCTGAAGCACTAGATGACCCAAACTGGGTAGACGCCATGCAAGAAGAACTTCTGCAGTTTGAGCGTAACAGAGTATGGACTTTAGTACCTCTGCCACGAGGGAAACAGGCCATTGGGACTAAGTGGGACTATAGAAATAAGAAGGATGAAGATGGAGTGGTCATCATAAACAAAGCACGATTGGTGGCCAAGGGTTATAGACAAGAAGAAGGCATAGATTACGATGAGACTTTTTATCCTGTCGCACGACTCGAAGCAATAAGAATATTCTTAGCCTTCGCAGCCCACAGAGGTTTTAAAGTCTATCAGATGGACGTAAAATCAGCTTTTCTCAATGGTGAAATCCAAGAAGAGGTTTACGTAAATCAGCCACCAGGGTTTGAAAGCTCAAAGTTCCCAAGGCATGTATACTACCTTGAAAAGGCTCTGTAAGGACTGAAACAGGCTCCAAGAGCATGGTACGAAAGACTTTCTACCTTTCTTCTAGTAAATGGCTACGACAGAGGTACAATAGATACTACCTTATTCTATAAACGTAAAAACAGTGAAATAATGCTTGTACAAATCTATGTAGATGACATAATTTTTGGGTCTTCTAACACAGAAGAGTGCAAAAGTTTTGAAAAACTCATGCAGAGTGAGTTTGAAATAAGTATGATGGGAGAACTAACATTCTTCCTTGGACTCCAAGTCAAACAAACATCAGAGGGAATTTTTATAAATCAGGCCAAATATGTCTCTGACATTCTTTTCAAGTATAGCCTCTCTGATACCTCTGCAATGAAAACTCCAATGGCCACTGGAAATAAGTTATCCTTAGATCCAGATGGCATCTCTGTAGAATGCACTCTCTACAGAGGCATGATTGGATCTCTGTTATACTTAACTGCAAGCAGACCTGACATTATGCATGCCACATGTCTTTGTGCACGTTATCAAGCTAATCCAAAGAAATCACACTATGATGCTGTGAAAAGAATCTTTAGATATCTAAAGGGGACCAAAAATCTCGGTCTCTGGTATCCACAGAACTCTGGTTTTAGTCTTAAATCTTATACAGATTCAGACTATGGAGGATGCATGCTCGACAGAAAGAGTACCTCTGGGAGTTGTCAATTCCTAGGTGGTAAACTAGTCAGTTGGACCTCCAAAAAGCAAAATTGTGTCTCAACATCCACTGCAGAAGCTGAATACGTTGCTGCTGCTAGCTGTTGTTCTCAGGTTCTATGGATGAAGACTCATCTAAAAGACTACGGCCACATCCTATTCAAAATACCTATCTTCTGTGATTCCAAGAGTGCCATTGCTATCTCTGCCAATCCTGTGCAACACTCAAAAACCAAGCATATCGATATAAGGTACCATTTCTTGAAACATCATGTTGAATACGGTACAATCGAGATGCATTTCGTGCCCACAGAATACCAACTAGCGGACTTATTGACCAAAGCATTAGACGAGAAAAGATTCAATTTCTTGGTGGGTAAGTTAGGAATGATCAATATGACGTAAAAATCCTATGTAAGTATAGCTTTATCTTCTGTAAATATGTATATATTTCTAATTATTTTTGCTTTAATTAATTTATTTCTGTATGTAAGTTCTCAATCTTAAATAGTTCTTAAAATCACAGAGCTTCTGTAAGTCTACTCAGAACCTCTGACAACCCCTACAGAACCTCTGGAAAATATGACCTATGTTCTATGCAAAACTTATCATTCTTTGATCCAAGCATAGGTCAAGGGAGAGCAAAAGGAAAATTCCTGATCTACAGAGGTGATTAGATCAAGGGGGAGCAAAAAGGGATCCTGAAATGATCTACAGAGGTAAAACTTTCAAGGGAAAGCCAAAGAAGAATGTCAATGAATCTATATCGACAGAAGTCAGACATCACTGCCGAGAAAAGAAGAACCAAAAGGTATGTCTCTCGCACAAAAGGTTTTTGAAAACAGTTTTCTAGGACACAAATTGTCAAATATGTCCTAAATATACTGTGGATAACATTTCAAAAATCTAAAGATAAAAAAGTTTCATAAAATTTGAGTTATGAGAAATTTAAGGTCATGGAGCTTCTGTTGAGCTCAACAGAAGCTCTGCCAGAAATATGCTCTGAGATCGCAACGTTAACCTCTATCGATCTTTTGGAATGTTATCTCGGAAACCAAACAGACTCACCATGACCTTCTCGAACAAAACTTTTTCCATACCAATTTTTTCGGACACCAACTTTCAAATATGTCCGAAAAATATCTCTTAAAACAGATCAAAAATTGGATGATCAGAAAAGTTAATATAATTTTCGTTATGATATTTTTTCCCTCATAGAGCTTCTGCTGGCCCTCCCAGAACTTCTGCAAGTTCCAACAGAGCCACAAAACCTCTGCAAGTAAAAACTCTTAACTAAAAATCCTATTTGATCCTCTCCAATGCCTTTACAAAACGTTTTGGTTAAAAAGGAACCCCACAAAGGTCATGATACCAATGAGATATATGAGAAAGGGATACACATCAAAGATTTTCAAAATCACAGAACTTCTGTAAACTACAGAAGTTCTGGCAATCTGTTACTTGGGCATTTCTGTAGTAATAACGGTTACTTTTACTGAGAGTGAATTACATGTGGCTAAGAATAACCCCACGCGCCTAGCATTAATGGGCCGCGCACGACGTCCTGTCATCCTCTGACATGGCCTACGTGTCCCATTTTCATTGGGCGTACATGGAACGTTTTATGTGGAAAGTTGAACCCGCCGTTCTAACTTGAGTTCGGATTCCCAATTTTAATCCATTACCATATTTTTTACTCTTTCGAATTCTACCGTTTTACCCTCCTATAAAAACCAAGCTTACCCTCTCATAAACTTTTTACAAACTCTCATTCTTCTCCGGCGAAACCTGCAAATTTCTTATTCTCAGTACCAAATGGCTTCATCTTCTCAAGCTATCTCCCCTGCACACTCTCCGGCGACCTCACCAGAACATTCACCTGCTCATTCTGAACATTCAGAAAACCCCAACCCTGCCCAAAACATTGAACTAGAAGATTCCGGCGATTCAGCAGACTTTGCTCCAACCACACATCTTCAAAACTTCATAACAAAGGATCATTTCGAAAAACTACTACCAATCAAATCCAACAATTGCTATTTGGTCCCCTCACCCACTGCTTTCGGCGAAGCCCATGCCATTCTTCTAAACATAATGGAAAATCATATCCTCTTCCCTTTACTCTCAAGAACCCCAAAGAAAATTCCAGTAAGATATATGAACCAGTTTTGGCAAAGTTGCCGATTTGATAAAGATGATTCTCTTATCAAAGGATACATTTCAAGACCCGACAAATCTGAGCATCTGGAAATCAAGTTCAATAGAACAATGTTCTCACTTGAATTCAACCTACCAACAAGGGGTCTTCTTGGATTAAAGAAGTACGCAGAGCAACCAACAGACGACGAGATCTGTCTTTTCCTAGAAATGCTTGGGGTACAACACACCACTAAGGAAGAGAAATGACTTCCGCAGAGGCAGATTACCACCTCTGTGGAACATCTTGTTCTCAATTCTTAACAGATGCCTGACAGGGAAGATAGGCAGTATTGACCAGAGCTCACATCAGATATTAACCATCATGTATGGGGTTTACTATGATCTCCCACTGGATTACGCGACCATAATGATGCAAGAGATCATTAACACCATCGACAGAAAGAACAACACAAGAAGGGTCAAAGAGAAGGATCCTAAGTTTCTACCACCTCTGCAATTCCAAAGAATACTGGGAGTCTTGTTCGAACCTCTGTTGCTAATACAGAAATGGCCAATGGAAGGGCCAATTCCCAAACAGTTCCCAATGAGCAAAATTATTCCCACTGATCATGTAGATGGCTACACACACTGCAGACCTTTGTCAAACCCTTAAGAAAGAGTATATACGCGATCATAGAACTCCTAAACCGAGTCCTATGACACCCCCGCGTTTAGGTGTCCCCCTAGGAACAATGATTGCAGAACCTCTTTCCACTCAAGAAGAAAAAGATAACAAATTAGCAAAACACATGGCTATTCAACTTATCTTCATAGCCAAACGTGCAGAGCTCATGGGAAAGAAGTCCTCTTCAAAATCTTCTGCTTCTACTCCAAAATCAAAAAGGAGGAAAACTGCAGAAGGCACCTCTACAAGCGCTGCAGAAGATCAACCTTCACCTCCTCATGCTACAGAAATTGGCTCCTCTGCTCCTCCCTCTTCTCCAAAACAGAAGAAGAAAAGAAAATCAAAAACCACAGAGGAAGGGGCACCAAAACCTAAGAGGAGGAAAACCAAAAAGAAGAATGGTAAATCACTTGAGAAATTGGTTACCATAGAAGAGGAAGCAATCGCAGAAGAAAGAACTGCAGAAGAAGAAGATGCAGAAGAAGAAATGACAGAAGAGGGATATCAATCGCCCCATCAATCCCCATATCGATTTGCTCACCAAGGAAACATTAACGATTTCCTACAGAACCCCGACATTGCCAACACTTTAAATACAGCAGGGTGGACGGCACAACCTCTCGACCACCATTCCCCAGAAGAACAATACTTCTCTATTTCCGGCATTGACACACATCTGCAAGAAGATGATCAAACACCCGGAGATCAATCAGCTTAGACACCTATTATTCTACAGAACCCCTTCATTCAGCAAGGATTGGACGTTCACAGAAGGAGTCCAAGCCCAGCTTCAGAAGAAATAGGACAAACAGAAGCTCAGTGGAATAGAGATGAAGTAACAGAGACAAGAATGGAGGTCTCAGAGGTAGATTCAGACGAAGAAGAAGCTGTCTGGATACGAAAAGGTCTCTATCATCCACATGTCATGAAGTTATACGGCTCTCATCAAATGTATGACTTCTTAGGCACAGAGCAAAGAACTTCAACAGAGGATAAGATAGAAACATCTGGAGGAAAAGAAAATGTAAAAGAAAAAGATGCCGAAGATGAAGAAGGCACACATCCCTCACCCCCTCCCAGTGCAACCCACACATCTAACTCCGCAGGTCTAGCTGCAGAAGGAGTTATTGAAATAGAGCAGCACAGCTCGATCCAAACCCAACCCAACCAGCCAGAAGTCACTTTTTCGACTTCTGCGCCCACAAAAACCGGGGAATCCATTCCTAGGGAGTCTCCTCAAAGAGACTCACCTATAGTTCGTGATCAATCGCCCTAGATCACACTAGAACACCCTACAGAGGAATTCGTTTCCTCTGCCACGCACGAAATAGGGCCAACCCTTCTTTCAGAGAGAAGTAGTGAGCACAACGACGAAGAGACTCTAGACAAGTCTCCGAGTCAACAGAAGGATAATCTAGTACCCACCTCTGAAGTGGATCTAGACAATGTCGTTCACAGAACTTCTGTAGAGTTTGAAGCACTAGATGCTTCTGCTCGAAGATCAGATGGAAATCCTTCCACCCCCAACGTACAAACAAGGGTGAACGAAGGTGTCCCAGGAGCAGGGACTCACTCTGGAGACGAATGTGTTCCTCCAGAGGTTACACCAGGGACACAAGTATCAAGGGATGAGTTCCAAACCCTTGTCATCTCTGTAAACCAAACCATGAAAGAGTTGCAAAGCTCTTTCACATCTTTTGCAGAGAAAACATCAACGGCCTTGCTGAATCTGAACACCAAAATGGACAATCTGTCCACAGAGGTGAAAACAGCCATCACAGAGATGAAATCTTCTGCGCAAACAACTGCAACAACTACAGCCACTTCTGCTGCTAAAGATTTTGGAATTACCGCAACTTCTGCATTCAAGGAATCAGTAAAACATTTCCTTGAACAAATTAACAAGCAATCTAACAAATCACAGAGCATCACACCCGCAGATCTACAGAAGGCTCTGCAAAAAGTTCAAGCAGAAGCAATGCGCAACACAATACTGATGCAGCCTAAAGACTACATGACCAGAGCACAGCTAACAGAGCTCGGCCAAAATGTCATAAACCAGGTCACTGAAGTCATTGTCTCCTTCACTACTACAAATGCCAACTACGTCAAAGAGTTCAGAAAAAGTGTCGGCAGAATGCGCTTCAACACAGAAGCAGAGCTTGCAACTCTTTTCGGCCTCTGTGATGATGTATGTGCGAAGTTGATGGCCGCAGGAGCAGAACTACCAAAGAAACCCAAAGCTTCCTGCAGAGCAGAGGGTACTTCTGATAAAAGTCAGGATGATTCTGATGATGACCATCCTGGTCCATCAGATAATCCTGAGGGGGAGAATATAAGGGAGAAAGCTACGACCAGAGGAATACAAGCTCCACCAATCGCAGCAAAACCAATCAGTCAAGCCCCTCCAGAACAAACCCAAGATCAACAACAAAATCAACAGACCACAGAGACAACACCCATCTCTGTGGAATCAGCTCCTGAAGAAACCAATATTCCAGAAGATGATCAGCATACCACAGAGGCAACAACCACCCCTGTGGTAATCAACTTGGAAAAGAGTCCTTCAACAAAATCAATAGAAAAACCCCAAACCATACCAAGAAGAAAGTCGATTGCCACCAAACCAAAAAGAGAAACGACCTCTGCGACCTCTGCTTTTTCTATTCTGAGAAAGATGCACAATACAATGTCTGATCGAATGTCGCAGAGAGAAGAAGAAAGGCACATGTTCACATTAGCTTTCAAAATGGCAAGAAGATTCGATGTCCAATCTTCACCAACAGAAATAGAGCTCACAGAAGAAGTCACCAAAGAACCTCCAACAGAGGTTACAGAGCAACTCAAGCTAACAGAACCATCGCCACAAAAGTCCTCTAAAACACAAGTGTCAAAACCTACAGAGGCAACCATCAAGCCAACAGAAGCACCAACCTCCAAACCTACAGAAGAAACAGGTTCTGCACCTCCAAAAGCCAAAAACAAGGGCAAAGAAATACTGACAGAAGAGCCCAAGAAAAAGAAATCATTGCCCAAGCCTACAGAGAAATTGATGAAGAACGCCTTTGATGCCTTTCAAACTCCAAAGCCTGAAGAAGAGGACTGGGCATATGGATTAAAGCCTCTGACAGACATTCCTCTAACTGGCAGAGCTGCAGAAATTGTTCAAAACATGGAGAGTCTCAGAAGACAAGTACCACAACCTGGTCCAACACATGAAGAGATGGAAGAAGTGGTATACAAATACCTCTATAAACAAACCTTTCAGACCAATCATCCAACAAATCATGTGACAGATTCAAGGATCAGAGAAGAATTTGAGAACATCTTCACAAGGACAAAGCCAAGAACCAAAGCAGATGTCTTCTCAATCCACAAGATCAAAAAGGTAATCTTCTGCAAGTTCTCCTTTACAAGAACCTATCCAAGGGTCAGGTACAATCTTTACAAAGTCAGAAGAGAAGACAATTCAGAAACCACCTTCGCTGATGCTGACCTAAGAAATATCAATCCTTATGATCTACCTGACCTTCTGCAATGGACAAAGGACAACTACAACACAGAGGCAAACACCAGAGCCTATCAAGTATTAAGAAAAGCAATGAGGGAAAAGCTTCTGATCTTCAGTATGATAGATTTTCAACTGGGAAAGGATCTTGGTCTCATACATCTAAATTTACGACCACCAGAAGATCACTGCCCACCCAACGCCGTGCCCAACTCAATCATTACAGAACCAAGATTCGGGTTAGTATTTCAAAACCCACAAGGCGAAGTCAAACTGTTTGTGTGCATGGACTGTCAGAAGTACGCAACTAGTACTCTGAACAAGTTCAGAGCAAGCCTTGTAAAATACAGAGATACAGAGAAAATGAATAGAGATGCTGCAGATACTTTCATCAGAGAGATTGATGCCACAATCCGCCTAAGAGAACTCTGCATCAGTTTCTACAAAGAGATAAGAAGAATCGGAAGAGACAACAGAAGCTACAACGATTTCAAAGATGCCAAAATCCGATTCTCAAACCTCAATTCTCTGCAAACCAAGTCAAAAGTTTATCTTTCATTGTACTCAAATGTAAAATGCCTCTGGCATATTTCTGAATGAAAGAACTTTCGAGGTATTGTTTAACCTCTGTCTTATCTAACTTAGCCTAACTAAACTAAGTTAATTTTTTTATTTTTCACTACTTAGGGGGATATTGTTAGCTTCAATCTTCCTAATCATCGAAGTATTTAGAAGTAGTGAAAAATAGGCTAAGTGAAAAAAGCCTCTTACAGAGGCTCTGCTGAACTTAACGAGAGATTAAGGTCAAGAAGCTACAGAAGCTAAAGAGGCGCCCTACATAAGCTCTGTCATACGCGCAAAGAAGACCAAAGACTCGGAATCCGGTGAAGACTGCTCTTCTATGGACCAAACCGCAGAACCTCTGTGGCACTTCACAGAGCCTCTGCGGTCTTCAACAAAGACTTTAAAGATATTTATAATATCTTGCTACTGTTACAGGACCTGTTCATCAACTTGCATGGTAGCATGCCCTGTCCAACTGCAACGTGTCAAACTCTGGTTGGATTCAATACGGCTTAGTACATAATAGACGTCTGCTGTATTAAATGCAATACAGCACGTCCAACTGTTCATGCCATCCGTCCAACTATTCATACCGTCCTTTGTGAATAGTAGCATATGTTTTATGGTCCCCTTAGAGTAGTATATAAGGAAGACTCATGTTGAGTTCTTCCTATCCATCTATCCATCGATCGATCAATCGAACAATCGAAACAAGAATTCAAGAGAGAAAAACATCACAAGAACACATAGCTTTAAACACTTTGAGAGTCATATCTGTTTTAAAAGCTTTGCTTACTCACTGTTCTTGAATCTGTTCTTAATATATATATTCAGTAAACTTTGAGATATTATTTCCTGTTCACTGTTTATTTATATTATGTTCTAAATCTATCAATCATATCTGTTAGTTATCCAAATACGCTTCCGCATCAAACATAAATTCGAACTAATAGATCTGACAATCTTGTATAAGCAAAACGGGAACCAACAGTACCCTTAAGATTTCGAAAAATTCGCTTTACAGCTTTCATATGAGATATCTTAGGTTCAGCTTGATATCGTGCACACAAGCTTGTTGCAAACATAATATCGGGTCGGCTAGCTGTAAGATACAATAGAGAGCCGATCATCCCACGGTACAGCGTGACATTGACAAGAACACCCTTAGTGTCCTTATCAAGTGTCAGCGGTGGTGCCATAAGGGTTTTCATAGCTGAACTTTCAGTTAAGTCGAATTTCTTCAGCATATCTTTAACATACTTTCCCTGATTAAGAAAAATTCCTTTTTCAGTTTGCTTAATCTGAAGACCAAGGAAATATGTTAGTTCACCCATCATGCTCATTTTATACTCATCTTTCATTCTATCAGCTAAACGAGTACAAAGCTCAGGGTTAGTAGAACCAAATATAATGTCATCAACATATATTTGAACTAGAATGATATGACCTTTCACTTTTCTAAAAAATAGAGTTTTGTCAATCTTACCTCGCTCAAATTTTTCAATATGGAGATAAGTAGAAAGAGTGTCATACCATGCACGAGGAGCTTGCTTCAAGCCATAAAGTGCCTTATCCAGTTTATAAACATAACCTGGACGCTTAGAATCTGAGAATCCTGGAGGTTGTTCCACATACACTTCTTCATTCAGCTTTCCATTTAGAAACGCTGACTTAACATCCATCTGATGTACTTTGAAGTTTTTGTGTACAGCATATGCTAAGAATAGACGAATAGATTCAAGTCTTGCTACTGGAGCAAATGTTTCGTCATAATCTATACCTTCCTCTTGTCTGTATCCCTGAGCAACAAGTCGAGCTTTGTTGCGGGTTACAGTACCATGTTCGTCTAACTTATTTCGATAGACCCATTTAGTGCCTATCACAGTTTTATCAGTTGGTCTCTGAACATGTTTCCAAACTTTGTTTCTTTCGAATTCAGTCAGCTCTTCTTGCATGGCGCTGACCCAGTTTGGATCTTTGAGGGCATCATCTACTTTCTTTGGTTCAGTTAGTGAAATAAAATTTACAAATAAACAAATATTACCTGCACTTCGTCGAGTTTGAATCCCAGCGTTTGGATCACCAAGAATTTGATCAATTGGGTGATTTATAGTCCATCGCTGAGCCGGAGCGTGAGACGCTGACTCAACTTGAACTGGAGGAGCTGAAGATGAAGCTTCAGCGACGTCGGGAGTATCAGCCAAGAGAGGAATGGATGCAGTTGTCATTATATTCACTGATTGCTGAGAAGTAGATGGAATGTCTGAGACATTTGGTTCAGCGTTAGGTATAGTGTTTATAGGAACAGCTGAGACCCAAGAAGTTTAAACTTCAACGTTCTGCATATTTGGAATGATAGAAGGACTATCATCTTCTACTGGATGAGCATGAGTAGTGGGAATAACTTCTGAATCACCAAGATGAGAAAACATCCATTGATTCAGTTCTTCAGTATCAGCGGACGGTTTAGAGTTCGCTGAACGGGATTCGTCAAACGTGACGTGAATAGTTTATTCTACAGTTTGTCTTCTTCGATTGAAGACTCTGAAGGCTTTGGAAACTGAGGAGTATCCAAGAAAGATTCCATCATCAGCCTTAGGATCAAACTTTCCAAGTGCATCTCTGTTGTTCAGTATAAAACACTGACATCCAAAGATGTGAAGAAAGCTGATTGAAGGCTTTCTTCCATGAAAAAGTTCATAGGCTGTCTTTTTGAATCTTTTGACTATCAGCGACCTGTTTTGCGTAAAACAAGCAGTGTTGACAGCTTCTGCCCAAAACTGAGTAGGCAGGTGAGAATCGCTGAGCATTGAACGTGCAGCTTCAATAATTGTTCTATTTCTTCTTTCAGCGACTCCATTTTGTTGCGGTGTTCTCACTGAAGAAAAGTTGTGAGAAATACCCTTACTCTCAAGGAAGGAATCAAGAGAACTGTTTTTGAATTCAGTTCCATGATCACTCCTTATTGAGCGAACGATCAGATTGTTCAGGGTTTCCATCTTCCGAACAAAGGTGATGAGTTCTTCAGGGGTGTCACTCTTTGAACGGAGAAACATTACCCAAGTGAAGCGAGAGAATTCATCAACTATGACCAACGTATATTTCTTTCCAGCGATGGATTGTTTGTTAACAGGGCCAAACAAATCCATATGGAGTAGTTGTAGAGGAGATGACACTGAAGAAACTTGCTTTGACTTAAAGCTTGCTTTGGTCTGCTTCCCTTTTTCACACGCTGAACATAAAGACTTTTTGGCATATGAATGCTGAGGTAGACCAGTGACTAACTCTTTTGATGAAAGAGTGTTCAGTGTCTTGAAATTTAGATGAGATAGCCTCTTATGCCATAACCAGTTGACATCAGATGAGGCCTTTGAGAAGAAACAGGAGTTCTCAGTGGTTGTTGAGTCCATGTTTATTACATAAACATTTTCCAAACGATAACCGCTGAGAGCTATCTTCTTCTTTTTGTCAGTGACAAAGCAGGATTCCTTGGTAAAGATTACCTTGTTATCCTTGTCGCAAAGCTGACTGATGCTTAGAAGATTATGCTTGAGCCCTTCAACATATGCGACTCTTCTGAAGGAGGTTGTACCATTTGAAAGTACACCATACCCTCGGGTATGTCCTTTTCCATTTCCACCGAAAGTCACAGAGGGACCCTTCTCTTCCTTGTATTCAGCGAGTAGGCTTTTCTTTCCAGTCATGTGTCTAGAGCATCCGCTATCGAGATACCAGATACCCTTCTTAACCTGCAATACAAAGGAAGATTATTTTTTCTTGGGTACCCACTTTACCATGTATACACATTTGTCAGTGGAAGTAGTTGGAATGGAAGATTCAGCAGTCTTCGCAGCATTTGAAGATTCAGCTTTGTCTTTCTTCACTTTGGTTACTTTCTTAACTTCAGTGGTAGGATTCACCTTGACCTGATTTGCACCAGGGTTGGTCTTCTTTGCCTTGGGGGCAATCTTCACCTTAGCTATCTTTTCAGCTTTGGTGGATGTGAGGCACTTACTAGCAATATGATCGGTAAGTCCACAGTGATAACATTTCCTATAACTAAAAGTAGTTCTAGGACCATTTGAATGTTGAGCTTTTAATTTCGAATTAGAAGTGCCAGCACCAAGTAAACTATTGGCTTTAGAAATGGGACGAACATTCAGTTCTTCAGATTTCTTACCAAGGACATCCAATCTGAGTCTAGGAGTAGATCGCTGAATAGATCCAGATATCTGCTTCCTTGATCCAGAGGGATGAGCCACTGAAGCTTTAGAAGCATTCAGCTTTGGTACTAAGGTACCCTTCTGAGGATTCTGGTAAATAACAATTCCTTTACCTTTATCTTTAGAGACAGAGGTAGGTTTTGAATAAACCATTTTCTCCTTGCCTTTTGAGGAGGTAGGAGTTTCCTCAGGGATTGGTGTAACGGACGAGGAGCACTGAGAAGATGAAGTATCAGCGACTGAGGATACGAATGTTCCAAATTTAAGCATTGAACGCTCAGTGGTTGGTTTTGGAGTATCATATTTGTAACCCAAACCACGTTTATCACTCAGGGGAATCTGAGACTTTATTATCTCAGTGATCTTTGTTGAAGAGTTACACCATCCTTCAACAATAGCTTTTTCAGCTTTTAATGCAGCGATAGCTTCTGCTCGTTCGATTTTGACTAGCTGATTTAAACATACTTGATCTTTAAAATCTTCTTCAGTTTTAGAAAGCTTTTCTATTTGAAGGTGGCAGTTTTTAAGCTTTTCAGCGAGATCAAGATTTTGGTTTTCAACCACAGTTTTGCCGTTCATGGCTTCGTATAAACTTCTAGTCAAGAGATCGATCTTACGGAGACTATCAGCTTTATCAATATTTGCAATATTGGTAAAGAAAGAAGGTGATACCTGAATAGCAGATGTTGAAGTGGAGGGAATGTCTGAGCTTTCTTCCTCTTCTTCAATCTTGGACATGAGACATAGATTTGCTTCATCATCTTCAGAGTCAGATGATGATGCTTCTTCATCAGAAGCAGCCCAATCATAGTCAGCCATCAGGCCTTTATTCTTCTTCTTAAATCTTTTCAGCTTTGCATACTTTTCTTTCAGCTTTGAATATTTGTCATCTTTATTCCTTGGAACAAAGGGTTTCTTTGTAAAAGCTGAGGGTCTAGAAACATTCTTAGACCTGCACTCGTTAGCGAAATGTCCTGTCTTTTCGCAGTTAAAACAAGTAGCAGTAGCCTTATCAACAAAAGCTGATGATCTAGGCTTGTCAGTTATGGAAAGAGGTTTGTTCTTTCTAAACATTTTCTTTTTGGCAAATCTCCTGAACTTCTTAGTTAGGAGAGCCAAAGATTCATCATCATCTGAATAATCAGAATCTGATGACCTTTCAGAGTTACTTTCTAACTCAGTGATAGTGACCGAGGGTCGCTGAGTAGAAGGTTCCTCTGAGATTAAAGCAACAGGGGTGCTTTTGGAATCTTTTACAAGATTCTTCTTAAGATGGCTCGATTGGTCATGATTCAGCAACGTGCCATATAAGGTTGAAAGGGTCATTGATTTTAGATCCTTTGATAGCTTGAGACACATAGCATAATTGTCCCAGCTTTCAGGTAAACATTCTAGAAACTTTGTCAGTACTTCAAAGTTAGAATATTTCTTACCAACATTTTTCAGATCTATAATTAAACAATTAAAACGTTGGTGAACTTCAGAGAGAGATTCATTCTTACCAGAAATGAAGCTTTCATATTGTCTTACCAGGTTGATCTTTCTTGAATCCTGGACTTCAAACGTTCCTTCATACTGAACACATATTGTGTCTCACATGGCCTTTGATGTTTTCAGATTCATGACGGAATGGTAGACTTCGTCAGGAAGAGCCATGGATAGTATGGATCTGGCTTTTGTATCTATAGCCACTTTCTTCTTATCTTCGTCAGTCCATTGAAAGATTTCCTTAGGTACCAGCCTTTCTGGAATAGCAGGTCTATTCTCAGCGGCTGGAACAGCAGCATCAATTCTTACAGGGTTGAATGGACCATTTTCGAGATAGTAAGGCATAGTAGGGTCTACACCTTCTAAGAAGAGTGTCATCCTATTTTTCCATAATTTGAAGTTATCTTTGGAAAATCTAGAGGGTTTAGCAAGAGAACCATTGTCTATATAATTTGTGTTTGTGTTGGAGGCCATTTTCAGATAATAGCAAGGAAGAGAAATATCTTAGATTAGATCTTGTTTATGAGATTAAACAAATCCGCTCTGATACCACTTGTTGGTCCCGAAGGCCTATACAAGTTTGTAGAAGGGGGGGGGGTTGAATACAAACACACAGATTTTACTTTTCTAAATTGTTTATTGATAAATCATTAACAATTTACAGCTTGTTGCGGAAACAAGATTAAGGATAAACCTAAATCTAAACAAGTTGGAACACTAAGGTTTCTTGAACTAAGAGAGATAAGGAAATTACTAATAATAACCTATCTTGAGATAAGAGATTGAACTTGTCCAGAGTTAGCAAGTTACTTCAAAAGAAGTGGGTTCATCTCTTTATATACTGCATGCATTTAATGCAAGTCAGTATACACTTTACACGTGTCATCAGCTGGTTGGTTGTATGTCATTGACCTTGGTTGACAACCTTAGTAGCCGCATGGATGAACAGTGTAGTATCAGAGTGGTTGTACGATTTCAGAGAGTCGGAGGTTCTTTTCTGACATTTCGTACGGAGTCGTGCAAGGGGGGGGGGGGGGGTTAAGACAAAAGTACTTTGTACGGAGGACTTCATGATCAGCTTTCGTTGATTCAGCGATTATCATTTTCTATTCAGCGAATGATAAAGTTAAGCGATAGCTGAAGTCTTGTACTTGATACTTCACGTTGAGTGGACAAATCTGAGTCTTCGCTGATCCGCATCAGTTCATTAGGAGACTTGTCGCTGGTTCTTGAGCTTGATCTTCGACTTCAGCGTAGAACCTATGTTGACGTGAAACTTGTCTTCAGGGATCATAAGTAAACAACTAACTTATCAGCGATCATCATAATGACTGAACAGACTCGGAGCATTAATGGTGAACAGTTTTCGCTGAATGTTTAATTTAAAAGAGCGAGAGTTCCTATCAGCGGTACTGGAAGATCTTAGTACTTATCAGCGATAGTGAAACTCTGATACATATTGTTTACTTACAATTTTCACTAAGTATATAAGAGAGGGTCATTATCAAATCACTGAGGGTTTGGATCAACAAAAAGTTTTGTTGATTGGCATATCTGTTAAAATATTCGCTTGAAAACCTTGAACTCGTTAGGACCTTGGAAAGAGTAAGTAACCCAGCTAACGGTAAGTGCGTGTAGCACTTGACGGTGGAAGGTTGCGTATTCCACGCGTATTCGTAGTTTGGGCCGGATGATTTCGGTATTTAAGTAAATGTGGTTGCGATAATTGGAGGATTAGACTTGCGATAACACATTTTTTGGTTTGTTTAGCCGTTTTGTTGACAACCTTAGTTTTGGTGGAAACCCTTGGTAAACGGAAATCGTGTGGGGAGTCCCATTAGAGTTCAAGCATGGTGGTATAACTAAGTGTCAACCTTTGTGGGTTGGAGATTGGGAACCGTTAGCATATTCGGAGGGTGTAGTCCGATTTTAAACGAAACGAGGATAGCGGTTGCAGCAAATCCTAAGATACTCAACCGTAATGAGTAGATTTTGTAGTGATGATTTTCCTTGGGCGGTAAAGGAACCTGCCGGATGACTGATGTTGTGACGAGTCCTTGGAGTCTTTTAGAACTCGTGGAGTTATGTGACAGTAAATGGTAAGGATGATCCAAGTTGATGATTTTGTTGGGTTCATTAGTGAACAAACCTTGGGGTGATTTAGAATCCGAAACTGGAACGAGATGTATGGAACATCTAAGGTTGGGAGACGACCGGAGTCGTTTAACTAGGAGTTATCCTAGTGGTTGGAATGTTGTTACGGACAGGTAACGTGTACTTGAAGGAGTTTTGTTGGTAAGAAATTATTCGAGGAATTGTCTTTGTAAGACTGTATGGGGGAAAATTAGATTTCAGTAGGAATTATTTAATTTTGGCCGGCATTGAGTCGGTTAGCCGTGATTTGTAAAGGATGTAGATTTCGAGGACGAAATCTTTCAAGGTTGGGAGAATTGTAACACCCGTGATTTTCGTGTAAGTACGACTTTGATTCAGGAGGAATCAATCTTGTAAGGAAATTATGGAAAATAGGATTTGGAGTTAAATCCTAGTTTTTATTGTCTTGTTGGATGGGGAATTCGAATACGAGTCCAACGGTCCTTTCCGGAGCGAAAACGGAGCTATAAGGAAGAAGTTATGGCCGAAACCGCGTTTTAGAAGGGAACCAAACAGAAGTTGGCGCCGATCTTGGCGCCGATTGATCGGCGCCGAGCACCTGGACGAAATAAATTCGGGTTTTAACCCCTTTTCTCCCTTTCTTTTTCATTCCCTCATCCCTCTCTCGATTTTCTTCACTTCCCTCACCCTCTCTCAGCCGATTTCTCTCAAGAAACACCATCCCCTCCACTCTCCTTCCTCATTTCTTCACGAAATCGAACCCTTTACCACCATTGATGATCGTTTTAGGAGTTTGAAGCTTTTGGGAGTTTTGGAGTTCTTCCTTGACGGATTCAAGTGATTAAGGTAATTCCTTGTTAGATTGTTGTTATAGCTCACTTCCCTTCCGTTTTGTGATGCTGTGGGTTGAATTTGGTGGCGATCGGTTGGGGGAATCGTTATCCCTTTTATGTTTGGAACTAGGGTTTGATAAATTGGGGGTTTTGGTGTGTTTGGGTTGGATGACAATTCCTTATGGTTGGATCATGATATTGATGGTTGGGATTTCATGGATCTAGGTTTTTGGAAGATTTGGCTTGAAGATGTAAACCTCATCAAAGGAGCATACGTTGGAGAAACCCTAGATTTAGCTTAAATCTAGCAAAGGTGAGTTCAAGTTACTTTGCGAAAACTTTGTACATGCCAAAATGTTATTTTTCCAAGCAATTATGTGTTTTACCTTAAAATTATTAATGTTGAGTTATTTGGTGGATTTTACCTTTTTGAGGTATTAATTGTGGTAAACATTGTAAAACACTACTTTTGGATATTGTGGAAAAATGTGGTAGATAAATCTTATATGAAAATGGATTGTTGATTTATGTGATAAATGGAGTCTATTTATTATGAAATTGAATTTTGTGGATATTTGGAAATATGCATATAGTACATCATGAGATGTTTTGAAAATATAAAGGTCGAGTCCTTTTGGAAATGAGGGTTATCCCGATCCAAGGTTTTATTTCGGGTTTTCACGGATTTGAAGTACTTACTGACAACCGGTGTGTGTTGTTATACTTAATGTCATTTTATGACTTTCATGGATTATCTTTCGAGTTAGTTGAGCTTGTGGCTGGCTCGGTATTGGATTTTATTAAGTTTTAGGGACATTTGTCCGGTTTGATAACTCAAAGTTGAGTTTTGATCATGATTTATGATTATTGGGGAATTGTATGTTTTGAATGCATTTGGGTTGTGTAATGTTTAGACCTTGTTAGCTATGGATCCATAGGCATTTGAGTTTCCCTTAGTCTCGCGGGCAAGAGGTCGGAATTGATTGAGCTCAGTTTACGAGATGTTAGTTTATTTTGTAGCACGGAATAGGCATCGGGTTCCATGATAAGTAAGACGTGGACTTAGATGGTCGGGCGTCGTCTCATGGGCAGTAAGGTGTAATTCCATATATGTGCTTAGCACGGGATAGGCATCGGGATCCATGATAAGTAAGACGTGGACCTAGATGGTCGGGCGTCGTCTCATGGGCAGTAAGGTGTAATCCCTAATGTGTTGTTGTGGATTTGGTGACCCAATGTATAGACCTGGAGTGGTTGAAGTTGGGGGCATCCTAGTCTCGTGAGCAATAGATCTGGAGTGATTGAGCTCAGTTTTAAGAGAGTAATCCACGTGGGTGTTTTTATTACATAGTAAGTGACCCACTTTGGTGTTCCATCACGTGCGATGTATACGGGTCTCCCCCGTCACCGAAAGGTGTTGTTTTGGGTATTTGTTACTACTCATGTTTTCGGTGACGTGTTCTATTTATATGGATTGTTTTCCATGGTACGTAAGTTGTGGTTTATATCTCATCCGTGTATGATGTTTTGGGTATTTGTGTTACCTCCACCTTCAACGGATACGGGTCTTCCCGTTTATGGTATTTGATCTTTATTACCTTTTACGGTCGCATTAGTATCGCTTCGTATTGTGTTTTAATAAAGAGTTATATTTAACGGATGGTTTCCATGTTTTATGGGTTGAGTATGTTTTGTCAACCGTATTTGAGGGTTTTGCCTAAACTAAACTTATTCACATATTTGAGTGAGTTAGAAATGTAATTCATTTTGGAAAACGTATTATACCTTTCGGGAACTTTTCCATGGGAGTGTGTGAGTTGGAAAATGGATGATTTGCAATTAAAGTAAACTCTTTTGAAATCATGACTAAACTATTACCCAGTTGATTTATGTTTGTTTTATATAGTCATGATAAAATGCTTGAACTCACTAGGCGTAAGCCTAACCCTTTTTATTTGTTGGCATGTGCAACAGGCTCAGGTTGGGGTAACTCTAGCTACATTGGGAAGTGGCGAGTGCTAGTAAAGTGCACGTGAGGTGACTTGTTTAGTGAAGTCTTCCGCATTCATTTGGACTAGTAACTTGCATTGTATTAAGTGACACCCGATTGAGTTATTTTCTTGTAGATATTGAGATGTTTTAATTCTGAGGTATTTTGATGAAGGAATTGTAGAGATGATCTTATATATTTAGATATTTTGTTGAAATTTTAATTAGTTGCTCTTTCCAAATTTGAGGGTGTTACAATATATAACACTATTATACGTTGAAATAAAAAAAGCGCACTTTATCTATTTATAACACTATTATATGTTGAAATAAAATAAACCGCAACATCTATATATAACACTATTATACGTTGAAATAAAATAAACCGCAACATCTATATATAACACTATTATACGTTGAAATAAAATAAACCGCAACCTCTATATATAACACTATTATACGTTGAGATAAAATAAACCGCAACATCTATATATAACACTATTATACGTTGAAATAAAATAAACCGCAACCTCTATATATAACACTATTATACGTTGAAATAAAATAAACCGCATTTTATCTATTTATAACACTATTATATGTTGAAATAAAATTAAACCGCAACATCTATATATAACACTATTATACGTTGAAATAAAATAAACCGCAACCTCTATATATAACACTATTATACGTTGAAATAAAATAAACCGCAACATCTATATATAACACTATTATACGTTGAAATAAAATAAACCATACTTTATCTATTTATAACACTATTATATGTTGAAATAAAATAAACCGCACTTTATCTATTTATAACACTATTATACGTTGAAATAAAATAAACCGCAACATCTATATATAACACTAACTATAACATATGTGAATGACTATGTAGAGGGATTTCTTTAACATCGACTTGACGCTAAAGTGCAAAGTTGCCTACATCGAGGACTTAAGAAACCGCTTTAGGGGATTAGGTAATCGCGCGGATACCCTTGAGGTTATCTTTAGGGACACCGTTCGGGCCATGGATGGATGTGTCTTACTCTGCTGGCGACCCTACGCTAGTACACATGTTTCTACAGTTGGAGGTCGAGGACGCCAACGCTGAGCCGGAGGAGATGCATTTTGATTTCTTCGGCGATCGATTGCATTTTAGGCGTCATGAGTTCTGTCTAATTACAGGACTACGTTTTGGAGAGGCTCCCCCTTCCTCCCTTAGCAGACTGCTCCTTCGTTCCTAGGGTTTGGGGCATTTCAGCATCTCGTTTGAAGCTGAAGGAAGCCCGGGACATGATGAAAGAGGGCCTTAGTGCCCTAAGTGACGCCGATGCTGTCCGTGTATGCTTGGTGGTGATCGTGGATATGGGCTTCATGGGACGTGAGTATAGGCAGTATGCTTCCTCGACGGTCCTTAGGGCCATCGAGGACCTTGAGCTGTTTAACAGCTACCCGTGGGGTAGCCATATCTGGACACATTGCTACTCAATCTTGCACCGAGCCATAAGCAGACGCGACTCCGATCGACATGGAAAGATGAACCTTTGTGGTTTTACATACGCCTTCAACGTTAGATACGTAGTATAACAATTGTTAATAATACATACAAACTGTTTGGCTTTTCTTTTTACGTACTTGCCCTTCTTGTCTAATTCCAGATATGGATCTTGGAGATGTTTCCCGCATCAATCCGATATTTCGTCAAGTGCGACGACCGAGTACTTAGGGGAACCCGTTGGGACAAGCGTGTTACCCTAAGTAGGTCGCTTTGGGTTCAGTTCTTCAATGAATCTAGACATGTAAGTTCTTTTACTATGTTTACAATTTGCATACGTTAGTCCCGCTTATTAATTTTTTTTATGTTTTATCATATATTTAGCTGCCACTCTTGCCTTTCGCTCGCCTTGAGCCTACTGCCGACGAGATGGACACGGATTGGTACAGAGACAGCGTGGCTTTTATTGACGCAGAGGCGGCTAGGGCTCGACGTCCCTCTCCTTCCACATCTCACGAATATGAGGAAGACGACGACAGGCCCCCTTCCGGTGGATATCAGCAACCCCCTTCCTCCTCCTATCCGCCACCCCCTTCCTCCTCCTATCCGCGGCCCCCTTCCTCCTCCTACCAGCCGCCCCCTTACGATCCATATCAGGCGGCCCCTTCCTACGGGCCACATCGTGGCTGTCATGAGTACCTGTGGGACTACGTCCACAGGCCGCTAGAGTCACGTGTAGAGTTTCTGGAGGGAGTCTACAGACAGTTTAGCGTTGTCCATGTTAGTGTTTAACTTAATTTGTTGGCCACGTTTATTTAGTTTGTATATTAATATTATGTTCTAAATTTGTTTTAGCTGTCGAGTACGACACCGATCCCCGCTCCGTTCGGACAGGGGGCACAAGCGACGTTTGCCACCACATCCTATCCGTCATTCCCTGAAAATGTAAGTGACACTGAGTAACCATTATAGTTATATGTTTGTTCCTAAGTTTGTAACTCTTATAATGATCAATGTCACGCAGGCCGGGATGTCCCAAACGACGTTCCCCACCACATCCTATTCTACTATCCCGGAGAGTGTAAGTGACACTGAGTAATCATTATAGTTATATGTTTGTTCCTAAGTTTGTAACTCTTATAATAATCAATGTCACGCAGACCGGGATGTCGGGGGCCGGGATGTCCCAAACGACGTTCGCCACCACATCCTATTCTACTATCCCGGAGAGTGTAAGTGACACTGAGTAACCATTATAGTTATATGTTTGTTCCTAAGTTTGTAACTCTTATAATGATCAATGTCACGCAGGCCGGGATGTCGGGGCCGGGATGTCCCAAATGACGTTCGCCACCACATCCTATTCTACTATCCCGGAGAGTGTAAGTGACACTGAGTAACCATTATAGTTATATGTTTGTTCCTAATTTTGTAACTATTTTAATGATCAATGTCACGCAGGCCGGGATGTCGGGGGCATACACCTCGCAGATGCCGTCGTTCGCCACCACAGCAATCACGGACATCTTTGGCGGTTCGGCCGGAGACTATTACAGGCCGGAAATGCATACTATAAGTTATTTTGGTAGTTTTGGTTTAATTGTGAACATTTCCTAAATTGTACATAAAACATCTAATAACTTAATTTTCAGACGATGGGGTCTCCTATTATCCAGGATCACTTCTCGGAGCCGGAAGATGACCCGATGGAGGTTGTAGATCCACCACCACAGGTGACCCCGCTCCCTCAAAAGCGGTCGCATAAAATTTCACAATGGTTTCGTCACCCGTTTGGCCAACAAGGATCTACGACACCATCGGCCGCTAAAAAGCAAGCAAAGAAAGCGGGGGGAAAGAAGGGAGGAAAGAAAAAGGGAAAGGTGTCTTCACCGGAGCCTCAACCGGCATCGGAAATATTGAGGATGTGTCGGACTGGTTGCCTCCCCGCCTTGATCTTCATCCCTCACTTGAACATGGAAATCACCCCCTCGTTTTTCAATGTATTGCTGGCCGTTGACCCTTTGGAGTCTGACTTACTGGATGTGGTTAGTATGAAGTTTAATTATAGTCATATAATCAAATATATTTATTTTACATGTCTAACCATCTATTTTTATGTATAGCACATCGATTGTTGGGTCTCGCTGTTGCAAAGACATCGTGGAACAGACACGAGGTGGACCATGATGTTCAGTATGTTCTTTCATTACTTGTTGATTGAGCATCTAGGTCCCACCTCCGTGGTTAGATCATGCAATGGCTTAGAAGGGACCTCTTGGGCTCTCCTCGATGTGGTATGTAAATCGTTTTACTCTTATTTTATTTAACTTGTTTTGTTGCTAACTAAGTTGTCTAATATTGTAATATTTCAGGTGTACATCCCTATATGCATTAATCCCCAACATTGGCTGCTTGGAGTGTTTGAACTTGACGCTATGACCATGACCATATATGATAGTGACAGTGTCAGTCTCTTCAGACAACAATTGGAAGAGCAGATGACAAAGTTTAAAGTTGTGCTATTTGACTTCTTTTGTCGGGTCAAGGATGATAGACGTCGCGATATGACAGGTGTCTTTCGCTATAAGTTCGCCAAGAATGTACCCCAGTAGGCCGGGATAAATGCGGATTGCGGTGTCTGGGTATGCCGTAATGCCCAAATGTTGATAAATAACAATGAGGTATGGGTACACCCTGACGAGGCCGGGGATGTTGCCAAAGATTTTCGCATACATATGGCGGAGTCCATTTATGAGCATTGTCAAATAGGGCCACGTTAGGTTGTTTATGTAACATTAAATAATTGTTATTTTTAGTATTAACTTATTTTGTTAAAGTATTGTGATTGGCTTACTGTTTACTTCATTTGGTTTTTGCTAATTTCATCCATTTACTCAACTTTGAGTATCGATATCTCTTTCACACATACTTCATTTTGGACGCATTATATATCATTTCGAAGCTCTCATATAGGATAACATAAACCTACTAAAAGTTAGTTATATATAACACATATATATAAATTTAAATGCGTCCAAAGTTTATATATACTAGTAAGTAGGTTTATGAAACTTGCGATAATCCTAATACAGAGATTATTGGATGAACAAGCATTTATTTCTTGATTATTGGTGTATTGGTTCTTGTTGTCTGGAAGTGATTCATATGATGCAAAAATTGGTATCATGTAATGTAGAACAGTATCTATATTATAGAAACTTGCATTTGACAGTACCATATAAATCTGATCTAAATTCTCATTAATTAGCTATGTTTGACTACTTAAAGACCTTTATTCAAGAGCAGACGAATATTGCAGTTACTTTTTCAGTCGAATCTTACAGGCTCTTTTCAAACGAATCTTGCAGTGAACTATTCAGACGAATCACAACTTCCTATCTATCTTTTATACAAACACACTCTCGCTTTTCTTAACACAATGGATGGAGGTTCAAGATCAAGGGGGAACAGGCCGGAGAATGTGGCTGGAACTTCACGTTCGGGAGCCTACCAACCACTGAACGACGGAGCTCGCCGGAGTACCTGGAAGGTACCAGAAACAGACGAGGAATGGACAAACTGTGGGCGAACTGCAGCCGATTTTCCATTCACGCCTGAGGAGGAAGCAGACTGGGAGATGGCATCCGACAATTACTACTTCGATAATGGCATGAGAACCCCACCAATGTATGATTTTATGCCGAAGGGTCTTCGACAAAGTCAACGAATTACTCCCGCAGTGCAAAAAGCCATTGATGAGGCGAACACCGATATCAAAAAGGTAAAGGGTATGTGGAACCATAACAGGGGGATTCTGCAGGGGAAAATGGAGTATCTAGCGGAGAAGAAACGAGAACTGGCCATGACTAGGGCTCACGTTCGGCAGCTGCAACGAGAGATTAAGGAAGCTGAAGAGGAACTAGAAGAACTCGAATCGGACTACATAGGAATGGAGGACGTGATCAAGGAAAAGGTTAACTTGATCACAGGACTCCAGGACGCCTTCCAGTGATAGATTTCTTTGTTTACATGCACTGTATCCGTTTTGGTTGGGAAGATGATTTGCAATAATTTTTATATGATGTTGTTAATTAATTTCCTTGTTACATAACTTAAGTGAATTTTTATATTAAAAACATTAAAATGGAAAGGAAACAATACATTAAAAACCACATAAAATGATAACCTAAAAACTATAGGGACCATTAATGTTCTTTTAAATTTGCAACAAACTTCATGGACCAAACTGTAAATTCGAAAAGTAGCGGGTTAGCCCGCGTTCGCGGGGGCCCAACGCGGGCAGGGACCAAAACTGCCAACACGGGCATTCTTGAGGGGGGAAAGCTGGACCGCGGGCATTCTTGAGGGACCAACGCGGGCAAAGTGGGCAAAGTTTGGTGACACGTGGCCTGGGGCCCGCGATCGCGGGGCCCACCGCGGATTTTTGTGGCATTTTTGTAAGATGGGAGAGATTTGTGGCATTTTGGTAAGTGATGGTCAAACTTAGGGTATTTTAATTAATTTCCCTAATTTAATTAGGTTACATTATTACTAATTTAATAGATAAAAATATGAGAGATATACATGTATGAAGAGTTTCCATATGATAAAAACTCTCATAGAATACAAAGAGGCTAACCGTTGGTTTTTATTAACACCTTAAAAACCTAAACATCAGAGAAATCATTTCTCTCTAAGGGTGCGTTTGGTACGCATATTGGATGAGACGAGACGGAACAAAAAATAGTCCCATGTTGTGGATCCCAGATTAACAAGTGCAAATCAGATAATCAACACAATTGAATGAATATGTCATAAATCTCACTTGAATTCAATAGCAGAAAATTGTAGAACACTGTAGCCGTACATAGGTAATTAGAAACAAGTAATTAGGTCATTAACCCTAATTATGAAACAAAACAAGCTATTTATATCCCCAAAGGGATAGTTACAAGAATTGACGATATTAGTCCCTATACTTTGATTCAACTGACATTTAGACCTAACAATCTCCCTCTTTGAATTGAAGTTCGATCTCAAGCCAGTTTGGGACATATCGCTTCCTGATTGCAAAAAGGAGTTCAAAGTGCCGGATGGATTTTTTGAATTCCAGCCTTTCTTCAATCGCCTTGAGGAGCTCTTTGGCAAGATATTTTCTGACGTTGGCATAATTCTCTGACGAATCTCTTTCCTCTTCTTCAATGATCTTCTTCAGCACATTCTGAATCTTCATCAAAGTCCCTTCACTGAACTTATGCACCTCACTGATCCTCATGAAACGTTTCTCCCCCTTTTCATTTAGATACACGATCCCTGTTTCTGGTTTGGGTAGGAGAGTGTGTACCTGTAAGCC
This sequence comes from Saussurea involucrata, assembly GCA_033807775.1. Lineage (NCBI taxonomy): Eukaryota > Viridiplantae > Streptophyta > Magnoliopsida > Asterales > Asteraceae > Saussurea > Saussurea involucrata. The sequence continues at coordinate 80,293,049 of CM066327.1, forward strand.
TTCGGCATCGGTAAGAGTCAGATTGGGCTTCAGAATATTCACTTTCTTCTGATTGCTTTCTATCCCCATCTGAAAATTATTTATGTAAGCGAGGGTAATGGTTTACTTCATGAATCTCTTTATGGTTTCCATGGATTTGGTGTATGGCAGTGGTCGAATAGTACGGGTCTTCAGCTCTTTAAGTAGTACCAGGAAGTCGTTCAGATTCAGGTGTCTGAAATCGGCTTCTGAGAATACCCATTCCTTTCCATCATCCCTTTTAACTGTGAAAATTGGGAACCATACCTTCAGAACTCTATCGGACATGATCTCCATGATTTTAGTTATTCTGTGACTGGTTCTGACTTCGTGGACCATTCTGCTTCTTTTCATAACTTCCAAATACTGAGAACGAACCGATTCTGACAGATCCGAGACCCCGTGACACATAACCGGGTCAAGTGGTCTTATCCAGTGTACAAATATCTTCTTGTGCGATTCTTCTAAGTATGGAACCAGGATTCAGACTCTCTCCCAACAAACTGGTTGAATTGGTTGAGGTTGAGCCGTTTCCGGGTCAGGAGTTGGAAGTTCGGATGTACCTGCAGTGTCGTGTAAGTCGTGCTGAGAAACTGATACCTGTTCACTTTGAAGGAGGAACTGATCATAGTCATCATCATTCATACACTCGTCATCATATGAGAAATTCCATAGAGCATCCGTCTCAGATTGAATGGCTGAAACGGCTTTATCTCTCAATTTACTTTCCATTTCCGGATTGCCATCCGAGTCCTCATTTATCAATTCCAGGACTGGCCTTTCCGGAACTGTCAGCATCATAAGATCTTCTGGTTCTCCCTCGGGCTTTTCAACCGTCGGTTCTGTTGACTCTGGCACTTGATCTATGACCGGTGTAGATAACTCCATGTCCTGAACCATCTCTGAGTCGTCTAGCTGTTGACGTGGTTCAGTTTCAGTTGGAGTGTCGGTTAAAGGTTCTGTCGCTGAGGTTGATAGCTCGGGCAGTCTTAGTCTTTTCTCCCCCTCATGTTGGTCAGAATCCTCCTGATCATCATGTCTTCTTTTCGAGCCCTGGGCTTGACCCTTGCAGGTGTTCTCGAGGCTGGCAACCCTCTCGGATAAGGTTTCGAGGGTGCGCTTAACATCATTTAGGGTTGTGGTAAGGGTATCAAATTTAGTGTTTAGTTGGGTTTGGGCATCTGTATGAGTGACTAGGGGTTGAGTTTGGGAGCATAAGAGACTCACGAGGTCGGCTTCAGAGGATGTACTGGTGTTGGTTTGGGACAAGAGCTTACCGAGTAAGCAACTTTTAAAGCATCGATGCTCATGTCCTGCGGGTTAGGTGTCGGGTGAGGAATTGTAACCTGTGGTTGCGTAGGGGGATCAACTGCAATTCCTTTTCCCGTGATGGACCTTGTGATGAAGTCCATATCCTCTACAAGCTTCTTCAAAATCTCTACTTGGACAAGCTTTAAGGCGTCGTCTAGAGTTTCCTTGGAGACGAACTCCGGGACACTAACACCTGGAGCACTTATCTTACCAGTTGTGGTGACTACGGTGGATTGCACCACAGTACCGCCTGCGCTCACGGTTGGCGTAAGAGTAGCTGTGGTAGGACTTCCACCCTGTCTTTGCAAGCCACCAAAAGGTAGACTCACTTGGGGTGTTCCGGTCGAGTCACAAAGAATCTCGACAGTAGCAATTGTGATGTTTTGCGTCCTAGCCAAAGAAAATAAGTCATAAAGTGGCTCTAGACTCGATTGTGGGCCCAAAGAAGTCGAGAACTGGGGAAGGAGTTCTCTTGTTTCAACACCGGAACTCTCCAAGTGAGAGACTGGTGGCCGATGTGCTACGTCCCCTTGTGAAAATGAAACAATTTCCTGTTAAGAGGAAACTAAGTGGCTGGTTGGGGTGTGCAATTGCGTTGCTAGGCCCACGACGTCTGTTTCAATACCATGTCCCAACAAATGAGACGAGGTAGTGGACGTGGCTGCCTGACTTAATGGAGCCTGGGTGAAGGCAACCTGAGTAGGTGGCCTCTGCTCTCTAAATCTCTCATTCTTTAGCTTACTCCTCCATTCTCGCACTTGCTCACCAGTATTTTCATTTTCGACTATAACTCCCTCCGTTCTCCTTATCTCTCTAGATTTGGCTAGGGTACGAGGAATGGGTTCCATGTGAAACTAATCATTATCATCTTGATCATCCGATTCCATCGATTCATCATCTGATTTCGAGGACCCGGATTCAGAACCAGACGCCGAACCTGATTCAGAACCAGATTCGAAACCCGACTCTGAGCCAGAGCCCGACTCGGAACTGGAAGAGGAGGCTGCCTTTTCTTCTTGTACTTGTTCCTGTTCACGCATTATATCGACCACCTCCACCTCATGTAATTTGGGTTCTTCGTGTTGTGGTGAAGGAGGTGGAGTGGGTTGGCGATGGGACGAGCTAGCTTCGCGTATAGACCTTTCAGCACTGCCCGTGCCATGTCCCCTCACTATATTTTCTCTCATCGCGCCCTGTCCAGGAACCCCTGCTCTCTGGAACCTGCCACCACTAGTACGGGGACCCTCACGTCTCTCGGGGCGCGCTCTTTGGGCAGGTCCTGCCGGATTTGGCTGGACCATCAGGGTGACTAGATTGTGCTCACGCCTATATTCTATCACACTCAGTGCCGAAGGGTCAGCGAGAGCTAGCAAGTCGTTGGGTAGGATCATCGGGACTAGGTCAGGTATCAGCTGTTTATTCTGGATCCTAGTCATTCGGGTTGAGAGGGGTACCTCGTGATTAGCGCGTCGTGGAATCGTAGGGTCGGCGGCCATGAAATGAGCAATGATGAGCTGCAGGAATCTCGGGAACGGAAGGAAAGTTAGGCGTTTGTTGTGTTGCTTCTTCTTGACCTTGTCGAGTAGGTCGGCCAATACGATAGACGCATAATCGATGTGTCGGTTGTAGGCCACGCCGTGAAATAATCGGAGTAGGTTGACGTTCGTCTGATCGATACCTTTGATGATGGATGATAGACACCTGTTCAGGATAATGAACATGGTGTACCATAAGGATGGTTGAGCTCGCTGGCATAGCCGAGTGCGCGCAATTCCTGACATAGGACAACATCGGAGACAGTAGCATCAAAGTTAGCTCGGCCGGGTACGGATGTCGCTTCCGGAAGATCTAGAATCCGGCAGAAAAGGTCTTGAGAAATGACCACCGGAGTGTCAGCAATGCAACCTTGGAGGTCGAACTCTTGGCCACGTGCAACTGAGGTGAGGGACCTCCAGAGTTGATGCACGTAAACAATTGGAACGTTGGCGGTGGCTATCAGTGCACGGTTGATCGGGTGGTGTTTGAGGATTTCCACAATGACATGACATTGGCAAATGATGTTGTCCGTGTCCAAATGGAAATTGTTCGCCTGGAGTGGTAAGTTTGGACCAACGGGTAGGAGCGGGGCATCGCCTTGTGGTTGGTTCGGTTAAGCCATGAGATTACTTGTTAAAGGCATGAATGGTGTTGATTTTCAGTGGCATCTCTAAATCAATGTCATGTTTTGGGGCTCATATTCTTGGATTTGGGAACAACCGAGAGTCGGGAATGACCCGAAACAAGCCACAAACCGGGTCTTAACGAGCCCGGAGTGAATGTTTAACAAGGGCTAAAACCATAACCAAACAGAAGGAATTAATTAAGAAAAACAAGGAGCAATCTCGGAATCACCAAACTCCGGAACCGGAATGGATCCGGAACCGGGATAAGGTTGAGATCGGGACCCGGGTGACATCCGGAACCGGTATGAACCGGAACCAGTGTCAACACTGGGACTTAGCCGAAATAATACGGGATCCTTACTCCCACCGGTATACGATCCGGGAGGGCGAATCCGGGAGTCTACGGACCCCGGTGCCGCAACCCGGTATAGTACCGGGAATATTTGAAACCGGAACACACGACACCCCAGAAGTCGGTCCGGGAGATGGCAAACCCGGATCTCTTATGAGACCGGGACCGCAACTCCGGATTCGACACCGGGAAACCCATATCGGGTTATCATCGACACTTAACCAAAATTGACCCAACTCGATGGTGATTCGAGGGTCTAAATCGATCCTATCTTTCGAATAGATAACTAATTTGAGCGAAAAAAACGTCGATTGGAGTTCGATTGAGCGAGTCGAAGGGTCGAGGAACCCTAGCGGCACCGAATGACCAAAAATCGAGCGAATCGGACGAAATTCGTGACTGAGTGATCGATTTAAAACCATGTTTTTGGATTAATGAAAGTCTAGAACACATACATGGTGAATGTAGAGGAGATCGGAGCTGGATTGGAGCAAAAACCACAAGTTGAGAGATGAAGTTGGTTTAGGAGAGGTTTGGCGCGAGAAATTTGAAATTATGAGGTACCTTAGTCAAAATCCGATATTTAAATATCGGTCGATACCGGGAGTGAACCCGGTACCGATTCCTTACCTCTCCCGGTCTAACTTAACTCAACTTTTAGAAAATGACAGAAATTGCCCCTAAAGTTTGAAAAACTTTAAAAATTAACCCTGAGTTTTAAATAATTACAATTTGGCCCCTCAGGTTTAGAAAATCTAATTTCTCCCCCTCAACTTTTCAAAATGACAATTCTCCCCCTCAAATTTTTAAAATTATATTTTCACCCTCAACTTTTCAAAAAAAATAACTCTCCCCCTCAACCTTTCCAAAATAACACTTCTCCCCCTCAACTTTACAAAAATATACTTTCTTCCAACGAAAAACGAGGAAATTACTTTGGGGACTTGGGCTTTGGTGAACATCCTTCAGAACAGTAGGTTAGAAGCTCGGGAAAGTAAACAAAAACAAAGGCGAAACGAATGGAAATAAAGAAACAAGCAGAAAACGAAAAATAATAGCGAAAAACTATAACGTAAATACAGAAGACGATTCACCGATGTGCTTGAAACACTGAAACTTCACTACGAGAGAAGTGTATCTTTTAAAGAGACAATTATCCCGGGGTGAAAAGATGGTGTGACAAGTACAAGGTTGAATCAGACTTTCAAATTCAACATACCTAGCTTGGACACGAGTTCATTGAACCGTTTTTCGTCCAAAGCTTTTGTAAACAGGTCTGCCAACTGATTTTCTGTGCTTACAAAGTATAGTTCCACCGTACCTCGTTCCACGTGATCTTTGATGAAGTGATAGCGCACGTCAATATGCTTGGTTTTCGTATGTTGGACCAGATTGCTGGTGATGGCGATAACACTCTTGGAATCATAATAGATTGGGATGTTCGAGTACTGGAACCCGTAATCCTTCAGTTGAGTGCGCATCCAGATGACTTGGGAATAACAACTAGCCGCGACCACGTACTCCGCTTCCGCCGTGGAGGTGGAGACACACGTTTGCTTCTTGGAGGCCCAACTAACCAACTTGTCGCCGAGGAACTGGACGTGACCCGTGGTGCTCTTCCGGTCGAGCATACATCCCGCATGATCAGCATCTGAGAATGCTGTGAGTTCGAAACCTGTGTCCTTAGGATACCAAAGGCCAAGATCAGTAGTACCTTTTAAATAGCGAATAATGTGTTTAACTGCTATAAGGTGGGACTCTTTCGGTTTGGACTGAAATCGAGCACACAAAAAGGTAGAGAACATTATATCCGGCCTACTTGCAATCAAATACATCAACGAACCTATCATTCCTCTATAGAAACTAGGATTCACATCCTTTCCGTCAGGATCGGCGTGTAACTTAGTACCCGGTGACATTGGAGTCTTCATGGGTGTACAATTTTCCATCTGGAACTTCCGAAGAATATCCGCGATGTACTTAGATTGATTGATGAATATCCCGGTCGACATTTGTTAAACTTGAAGACCGAGAAAGAAATTCATTTGACCCATCATACTCATTTTAAAATGTGCTTTCATGAGGACTGAAAAGTTGTAACAGTATTATGGGTTCGTAGAGCCGAAGATAATGTCATCGACGTATATTTGAATTAAAATAATGTCCTTACCTTCTCTATTAATGAAGAGAGTAGTGTCGATTTTACCTTTTGAGAAGCCCGTGTTTACGAGAAATGTAGACAATGCATCATACCAGGCTCTCGGTGCTTGCTTCAGTCTGTAAAGTGCTTTGTCGAGGAGATAAACATGGTTGGGGTGTATGTTGCTGACGAAACCGTCTGGATGGGAGACGTACACCTCTTCCTTGAGATTGCCGTTGAGATACGTCGTTTTCACGTCCATTTAGAAGACGGTGAAATTCTTATGAGCAGCGTATGCAAGGAACATCCGAATAGCTTCGATTCTGGCAACTGGTGCGAACGTCTCTTCGTAATCGATCCCTTCCTGTTGTCTATACCCTTTAGCTACCAATCGATCCTTGTTTCGAACAACGATCCCGTTCTCGTCCTTCTTGTTCTTGAAGATCCATTTGGTTCCGATAACCGTCTTGTTCTTCGGGCGAGGGACTAGGCGCCATACCTTGAGGCTTTCAAACTCGTTTAGTTCTTCTTTCATGGCTATAACCCAGTCGGTGTCGTTCAGGGCATCTCGAACCGTTGCGGGTTCAATATTGCTGAGGAAAATGGAAAAGAGACACTCATTTCCCGTTGTCGCCCGTTTTTGAGTGTTGCTCAGTAGTGCGGGGGAGGCTTCTTCGGTTTCCACTGTTGCTGTGGTCTGGACGGGAGCAGAAGGGTCACCGATGATCTGTTCAGGTGGGTGTGCTCGAGTCCACTTCCTTGTGTGAGGTAGCGGGTCCATGGACGATTGAGTACTGTTGGGATCAACATACGAGCCTAGAGGTAAGTGTTGAACCGTCTCAAGAGATGGAGTTGGATGTAACGGAGCGGCGACCGCTGGTTGTATAGGAACAACAGTTGATGAAGATACGTCGGATGTGTCGGTGTGACAAATGTTGTTCCTTGATCTGGGCGAAGACGGTGTGGGTTGAACCACTGGGGATGCGGTCGCGGTAACCGTATTCGTGCTTGAAGATGGCGTCGTCTCAATAACAGGTAAAGAGGGTGAGTCCTCCGACGATGTTGTGTTGGAGGTAGGCGGAGGACCAGTGATCTGAGATGATACCACCACAGCTCCATCTGCATTCAAAGAATCATCAGTAGATACATGAGGTAAATGAAAATCATTATAAAAATGTTCAAATAGTAGATCTAGCTCATAAAGATGTGACTTCGACGTATTGGGCGAGGAAGAATCTACTATAGTGTGCCTGGTTTCCGATCTAGAGTGATCGGAGTCCAGCACTCCTGTAAGCACGGGTTCTGAACCGACACGTTCAGAAGCCAAGTCGACCAATTCGTCGAAGGACACATTAATGCTTTCAATAACAGTCTTTGTCCTCTTATTGTAGACTCGGAACGCTTTCGAAGAGGTTGAGTAGCCAATGAAGATTCCTTCGTCTGCCTTTGTCTTGAGCTTGCCGAGGTCATCTTTGTCGTTCAGAACGAAGCACTTGTACCCGAACGCATGAAAGTAGCTGATGTTGGGGGTGCGTTTGTTGATGAGCTCGTATGGCATCTTGTTGAAACGTTTGTGGACGATGGATCTGTTCTGATTGTAGCACGCCATGGCAATAGCTTTAGCCCATAGAAACATAGGAAGGTTGTACTGAGTCAGCATGGTTGTAGCCGCTTCCACCAAGGTGCGGTTACGACGTTCCACCACACCGTTTTGTTTAGGCGTCCTGGCAGCAGAGAAAGTGTGGGAAATCCCAGCCGATGTGAGATATTCACCCATTACTCGGTTCTTGAACTCGGTGCCGTTATCCGTGTGAATTGAGATGACGGTCAGCTGCATGTTGTCCTAAACACCTTTCAGATGGTTGATGATTAAACTGGGAGTCTCGTCTTTTGAACAGAGGAATTTGAACCAAGTATATCACGAGAAGTCGTCCACCATCACCAGTACATACTTCTTGTGATTTATACTTTGAACGCGCATAGGGCCGCCGAGATCCATGTGAATACGCTATAATGGACTGGACGTGCTAGGAACCGCCTTTGGTTTGTGAGAGACATTCTTCATCTTAGCCATCTCGCATGCGAAGCAGAGATGTTCTTTCTCGAATCGTAGTTCTAGCATTCCTTTGACGAGTCCGCCGAGCACCAACTTGTTTACGTGCTTGAAGTTCAAATGGGAAAGTCGTCGATGCCATAGCCAGTTCTGTTAAGTAGTTGCTTTGGACACGAGGCACAACGCTTTATCAGTCTTTAGAGATGCGAGGTTGATCGTGTACATATTCGTTCTTCGTGTTCCAGCAAGGATCTCCGTTCCGTCTTCGTTCCGAATACTGCACCGCTTCACCTTGAAGTTGACTTCAAGATTCTTGTCGTAGAATTGGACGATACTAAAGAGGTTGTGACCTAAACCTTCGACATAGGACACTCGCTTGATGGTGAGCTTGTCCTGAACTAGGTCGCCATAGCCCATGATCGGGGCTACGTTGCCATTCCCAAAACGTACGTCACCGCAGTACTTCTCCTTGAAGTTGGTGAGCAGCTCCCGTTTACCAGTCATGTGTTTAGAGCAACCGGAATCAAGAAACCATACATGACCGGGCTACAAAACAGAAATTAAGGGTTTTTTGGTACCCATTTATAAATGGGTCCTGATACGTTAGGTGCAGCACCTTATCTCGGGGCATGTTTAGATTTGGGTCCTTTTTAAGATTTAGAAGAACACGAATTAAAGACATGATATGTACCAAACCAATCAGATGCATGTTTATGTTCAATAAAATCATTCATTCCACACATTGAACAATACACACAATCACGAGAAATCTTAATCAATACTGAACGGAAGTAAGTTTAAACGGAAATTCAAAACCATGTTCAACAGAGTTATTTAAAGCAAAACCATGATTGTTATTGTTTTTCCTAATGTGCGAAAACAAATTAAATGACTTGGTCCTCTCTTGGCGTAACTTAGGCTTCTTCTCTATCCACTCTTTCTGAACAGATCTCCCCCGACCCGTTTTATCTGAAATGACATTAGAGTTATTGTCAGAGGAGCTGGAGTAATAGGGTTGTCTTTTAGAACTCTTACCGATTTTAGTTCGTTTCTTGGACCGACGTTTAGATTTAGATTTAGAAATGGTCTCAGAAACGGTTTTGGAGTTAGAACACTCTCCTTTTTCAAAATTAACCGGTGTAGGCATTTTCTCTAAAAATTGAGTGTGACTAGCAAGCTTTGGAGCAAAATCAATTTTTGAAACATCTCCATCATGACAAACAGAGGAATTCATAAACTTAGAAAACCGTCCTGCAGAGTCAAATGGGGTTTCACCATCAGAGTCGGACGAGGAATCATCCGCAAAAGGATTATTAATGTCTGGAAAAAGATTCCTTTGAACAGAATCGGGTTGAATCGTCTTACCTTTATCTTGGTAACTCAAATTCTTAGCATTGGTGTCATTAGACACTCCTAGAAAAGATTTACACGAGGAACTATCCAAACAAGTAGGTGATGGGTCAACCGAGATGGTTTCAGGAGAGGCAGGCTTCATTGGAGTATCCTCTGGACTTTCCTTAGCCATTCTTCCTGTTAAATCTTCTGCCGCCAAGGCGGACAGTTGAGAAGTTAATTTTGCAATCTCAGTTTTATAACTCGCTCTTTCTGATTCGGATAGTGACTCGGTTTTGTTATGTTTGAGCTTGTCTATAGGGGATAAAAGTACAGTTCTTTCAGTTTCAAAAATTACCTTATCCCTCACAATTGATTCTTCGAGTTTAAAAATGATGTATTCCAAAATCAGAGGTGGAACATAACGTTTGAACTCTGGTTGATCATTAGATCCTACATCTGGTGTTGCCGTAACTGGAACTGGAGTTTCCACAGTTTTAGAAAGAGAACAGATGTCGAAGTAATCATTTGAGAGGTAAGGGGTTTTGCTTTTCAAATAAGACGCATTTAGAGTTTCGTACACGAAAGGAACTTGTACATTTATATTCTTTCTAGGTGGCTCATCTTCCGATTTGTTATCAAGATTTTCAGGCTTTTCCCCTACTTTTTGTAGAGGAATTCCTGTCTTTCTTTTAAGATCTTCCTGTTCCTCATCCTCCTGGGACGGCTTAGGCTACTTGATCTTATACTCGGGATATTGCTTATCTAGGCCCAAAAAATTGAATTCATAAAGGGTAGGAACCTTTGATAAGATTTTCTTGAGGTAACACGGATTATCATATCCGAGTCCCCATTGAGAGTTGTAATACTTGAATGCCTTTGGTTTATTCAAGTGAATGGTTTGTTCCGATTGACCAAGTTTAAAAAGTTTGGATTCAAGATCCTTAAGCTTAGTAGTCAACAACGCATTTTGTTTTTGAACATTTTCTTGAAGAACAACACTCTTAGAATACTCCTCCTGAGACTTTTCTAACTTTTGTGTAAATTAAGATAGTTGGGTCTCTAGGGATTCAACTCTTTTTGAAATGGCTGAGCATTCGGATTGATGGTTGTCTATCACACACTTGTCTTCAGCCTTTTCAATAGCTAGCTTGTCTATGGGGTCGTATTTAATTTTAGCGTCTACTTTTAGCTTAGATATTTGGGCATCTTTGGTTTTAACCTTTATTTTAAAAGCATCTAAGGTACACACCATAACTTGCATCTGATCAATGAGATTAGCATTAGAAGAACCACATACCTGACATTCGGATTTTTCCTTGTTCTTTCCAGAAGATTCATCTTTGGTGTCAGATTCTTCTAGTTGAGTGCCAGTGTAGCACATACGAGCTTCAACTTCTTCTTCTTCATCTTCAGTCAAGACGAGCCAGTGATCGTCTTCTGCCAGCAATGCTTTACCTGCTTCTTTTTGCCATGCTAACAGCATTTTGTTCTTGTAGTACTCAGCATTGCGCACTACAGGTTTCCGGCAGTCTCTGGCAAAGTGTCTTCGCTTTCCGCAATTGTAACACTTCACCGGTTCATCATCATCTCGGTCGTATGACTTTCCTTCAGACTTCTTGCCTTCATCATTCTTTTTCCTTCCATCATCTGACTTTCACTTCCTTTCATACTTATCTCAGTAGTCTCGACGCTTAGTGTTGGTGAGGTAACGTTGGTTGTTGTTGGATGGTTTCTTAAAGAATTTCTTCCTAGCGTACTCCCGGGATAGTAAGGCAACAACTTTCTTGATGCCATCAAGCTCTGGATCAGAATCACTTTCAGGTTCTTCATTCTCATGCTCAGTCTCACTGTGTGCTTCTTCTCTGTGAGAACTTTGTTGGACGTGTTTGTCCTTTTTGTGACATACGAGAGCAAGAGGGTCTTCGTTGTTCTTCTAGCTAGATTTCTGATTTCCCATGAGTTCACGAATGTCATCTTCATTTTGTAACAACATCTCATAGATTTCGTGCAGCGGAATATTCTCTAAGGAAGAATTGTGACGAACATGGAGAACAAATCCCTTCCATTGAGACAGAAGGTTGTTCAAGAACTTGATGTTGCTTTCGAGGTTTGTCTTAAAGATGTTGTTTTTGTGAAGATCGTTGACGAGCGTGCAGAATCGTTCGTAAGTCTCGGTTAGTGATTCCCCTCGTTTGGCCTTGAACGCTTCATATCGAGTGAGGCAGTTGGTTATCTTTAGCTTGTTTCCCTCGCGATTGCCTTGCATAATTTTGGCCAGTTGGTCCCACATTCCTTTGGCAGTGTCTTTGTTGATCCAAACCCTCAGTGATTTGATAATGACCCTCTCTAAAATACTTAGTGAAAATTGTAAGTAAACAATATGTATTATAGTTTCACTATCGCTGATAAGTACTAAGACCTTACAGTACCGCTGATAGGAACTCTCGCTCTTTAGATTGAACATTCAGCGAACACTGTTCACCATAATGCTCTGAGCCTGTTCAGTCCTTATGGTGATCGCTGATAAGTTAGTTGTTTACTTATGATCCCCGAAGACAAGTTTCACGTCAACATAGGTTCTACGCTGAAGTCGAAGATCAAGCTCAAGAACCAGCGACAAGTCTCCTAATGAACTGATGCGGATCAGCGAACACTCAGATTTGTCCACTCAACGTGAAGTATCAAGTACAAGACTTCAGCTATCGCTGAACTTTGTCATTCACTGATATAGAATGATAAAGCGCTGAATCAACGAAAGCTGATCATGAAGTCCTCCGTACAAAGTACTTTTGTTTTAACCACCCTTGCACGACTCCGTACGATATGTCCGAAAAGAACCTCCTTATTGTCTGAAATCGTACAACCACTCTGATACTACACTGTTCAAACATACGGCTACTAAGGTTGTCTACAAAGGTCAATGACATACAACCAATGAGCTGCTGCCACGTGTAAAGTATAAACTGCCATGCATTAAATGCATGCAGTATATAAGAAGGACTCCAACTTCATTTTTGAAGAACTTGTTAACTCTGGTCAAGTCATCTTTCTTGTCTTGAGATAGGTTATTATTAGTATTTTCCTTCTCTTTCTTAGTGCAAGAAACTTAGTGTTCCAACTTGTTTAGATTTAGGTTTATCCTTAATCTTGTTCCGCAACAAGCTGTAAATTGTTAATGATTTATCAATAAACAATTTAGAAAAGTAAAATATGTGTGTTTGTATTCAACCCCCCCTTCTACAAACTTGTATAGCCCTTCGAGACCAACAAGTGGTATCAGAGCAGATTTATTTAATCTCATAAACAAGATCTGATCTATACTAAGATTTCTCTTCCTTGCTATTTCCAAAAATGGCTACCAACACAAACACAAACTATATTGACAATGGTTCTCTTGCAAAACCCCCTAGATTCTCCAGAGATAATTTTAATCTATGGAAAAATAGGATGATTCTATTCTTAGAAGGTGTAGACCCTACTATGCCTTATTATCTTGAAAACGGCCCATATATTCCTGTAAGAATTGATGCTGCAGTTCCAACCGCTGAGAATAGACCTGCTATTCCAGAAAGGCTGATTCCTAAGGAAGTTCATATGTGGACTGATGAAGATAAGAAGAAAATGGCTATCGACACCAAAGCCAGATCCATACTCTCCATGGCTCTTCCTAACGAAGTCTACCATTCCGTCATGAACCTGAAAACCTCAAAAGCTATGTGGGACACAATCTGTGTTCAGTATGAAGGTACTTCTGAAGTCCAGGACTCTCGAAAGATCAACCTGGTAAGACAGTATGAAAGCTTCATTTGTGGTAAGAATGAAACTCTCTCTGAAGTACACCAACGTTTTAACTGTTTAATAATAGATCTGAAAACTATTGGTAAGGAATATTCTAACTTTGAAGTGCTGACAAAGTTCTTAGAATGTTTACCTGAAAGCTGGGACAGTTATTCTATGTGTCTCAAGCTGTCAAAGGATCTAAAATCAATGACCCTTTCTACCTTATATGGCACGATGCTGAATCATGAGCAATCGAGTCATCTTAAGAAGAATCTTGTAAAAGATTCCAAAAGCACCCCTGTTGCTTTAATCTCAGAGGAACCTTCCATTCAGCGACCCTCGGTCACTATCACTGAGTTGGAGAGTAACTCTGAAAGGTCATCAGATTCTGACTCTTTAGATCTTGATGAATCTTTGGCTCTCCTCACTAAAAAGTTCAAGAGATTCGCCAAAAGGTCATCAGATTCTGTCTTATGGCCAAACTTGAAGATGAGGAAGACAATTCTGACATTCCCTCCACTTCAACCTCTGCAACTCAGGTATCACCTTCCTTCTTTACCAATATTGCAAATATTGATGAAGCTGATAGTCTTCGAAAGATCGATCTCTTGGCTAGAATTTTATATGAAGCCATGAATGGCAAAACTGTAGTTAAAAATCAAAACCTTGATCTCGCTGAACAGCTTAAAAACTGTCACATTCAAATAGAAAATCTTTCTAAAATTGAAGAAGATTTTAAAGATCAAGTTCACTTAAATCAGCTAGTCAAAATCGAACGCGAAGAAGCTATCGCTGCATTAAAAGCTGAAAAAGCTATTGTTGATGGATGGTATAATTCCTCAACAAAGATCACTGAGATAATTAAGTCTCAGAATCCCCTGAGTGATAAACGTGGTCTTGGTTACAAAGCTGATACTCTAGAACCAACCACTGATCGTTCCATGCTCTTATTTGGAACTTTCGTATCCTCAGTCGCTGATACTTCATCCTCTCAGTGTTCCTCTTCTCAACCGCCCATCCCTGATGAAATTTCTACCTCTTCAAAAGGTAAAGAGAAAATGGTTTATCCAAAACCTACCTCTGTCTTTAAAGATAAAGGTAAAGGAATTGCTTTTAACCAAAATCCTCTGATGGGTACCTTAGTACCTAAGCTGAATGCTTCTAAAGCTTCAGTGACCTATCCCTCTGGATCAAGGAATCAGATATCTGGATCTACTCAGCGTGGATCTATTCAGTGATCTACTCCTAGAATCAGAGTGGAGGTCTTTGGTAAGAAATCCGAAGAACTAAATGTTCCTCCCATTTTAAAAACCAATAGCTTATTTGGTGCTGGTCCTTCTAATTCAAAATCTAAAGCTCAGCATTCAAATGGTCCTAGAACTATTTTTAGTTATAGGAAATGTTATCATTGTGGACTTACAAATCATATTGCTAGTAAGTGCCCCACAGCCACCAAAGCTGAAAAGATAGCTAAGGTGAAGATCATTGCCCCCAAGGCAAAGAAGACCACTGAGGTTAAGAAATTAACCAAAGTGAAGACTGACAAAGCTGAATCTTCAAATGCTGCGAAGACTGCTGAACCTTCCATTCCAACTACTTCCACTGACAAACGTGTACACATGGTTAAGTGGGTACCCAAGAAAAACTAATCTTCCTTTGTAATGCAGGTTAAGAAAGGTATCTGGTATCTCGATAGCGGATGCTCTAGACACATGACTAGAAAGAAAAGCTTGCTCGCTGAATACAAGGAAGAGAAGGGTCTCTCTATGACTTTCGGTGGAAATGGAAAAAGACATACCCGAGGGTTTGGTGTACTATCTAATGGCACAACAACCTTCAGAAGAGTCGCATATGTTGAAGGGCTGAAGCATAATCTTGTAAGCATCATCCAGCTTTGCGACAAGGATAACAAGGTAATCTTTACCAAGGAATCCTGCTTTGTCACTGAGAAAAAGGAGAAGATAGCTCTCAGTGGTTATCGTTTGGAAAATGTTTATGTAATACACATGGACTCAACAACCACTGAGAACTCCTGTTTCTTCTCAAAAGCCTCATCTGATGTCAACTGGCTATGGCATAAGAGGCTCTCTCATCTAAACTTAAAGACACTGAACACTCTTTCTTCAAAAGAGTTAGTCACTGGTCTACCTCAACCCTCATACGCCAAAGAATCCTTATGTTCAGCGTGTGAGAAAGGGAAGCAGACCAAAGCAAGCTTTAAATCAAAGCAAGTCTCCTCAGTGTCATCTCCTCTACAATTTCTCCATATGGATTTGTTTGGCCCTGTTAACAACCAATCCATCGCTGGAAAGAAATATACGCTGGTCATAGTTGATGAATTCTCTCGATATACATGGGTTATGTTTCTCCGTTCTAAGAGTGACACCCCTGAAGAACTCATCACCTTTGTTCGGAAGATGGAAACCCTGAACAACTTGACCGTTCGCTCAATAACGAGTGATCATGAGACTGAATTCAAAAACATTTCTCTTGATTCCTTCTTTGAGAGTAAGGGTATTTCTCACAACGTTTCTTCAGTGAGAACACCGCAACAAAATGGAGTCGCTGAAAGAAGAAATAGAACAATTATTGAAGCTGCACGTTCAATGCTCAGCGATTCTCACATGCCTACTCAGTTTTGGGCAAAAGCTGTCAACACTGCTTGTTTTACGCAAAATAGGTCGCTGATTGTCAAAAGATTTAATAAGACAGCCTATGAAATTTTTCATGGGAGAAAGCCTTCAATTAGCTTTCTTCACATCTTTGGATGCCAGTGTTTCATACTGAACAACAGAGATGCCCTTGGAAAGTTTGATCCTAAGGCTGATGATGGAATCTTTCTTGGATATTCTTCAATCTCCAAAGCCTTCAGAGTCTTCAATCGAAGAAGTCAAACTGTTGAAGAAACTATTCACGTCACTTTTGACGAATCCCGTTCAGCGAACTCTAAACCGTCTGCTGATACTGAAGAACTGAATCAATGGATGTTTTCTCATCTTGGTGATTCAGAAGATATTCCCACTCCTCATACTCATACAGTTGAAGATGATAGTCCTACTATCATCCCAAATATGCAGAATAGTGAAGCTGAAACATCATGGGTCTCAGCAGCTCCTTTAAACACTATACTTGCTTTTGAACCAAATGTCTCAGACATTCCATCTACTTCTCAGCAATCAGTGAATGAAATGACATCTGCACCTACTCCTCTCTTGGCTGATATACCAGAAGTTGCTGAAGCCTCATCTTCAACTCCCCCAGTTCAGGTTGAGTCAGCGACTTACGCTCCGGCTCAGCGATGGACTGTAAATCACCCAATTGATCAAATTTTTGGTGATCCAAACGCTGGTGTTCAGACTCGACGAAGTGCGGGTAATATTTGTTTATTTGTTAACTTTATTTATCTGATTGAACCAAAGAAAATAGATGATGCCCTCAAAGATCCAAACTGGGTCAGCGCCATGCAAGAAGAGCTGACTGAATTCGAAAGAAACAAAGTTTGGAAACTTGTTCGAAGACCAACTGACAAAACAGTGATAGGCACTAAATGGGTCTATCGAAACAAGTTGGACGAACATGGAACTGTAACCCGCAACAAGGCTCGACTTGTTGCTCAGGGATACAGACAAGAGGAAGGCATAGATTACGACGAAACATTTGCTCCTGTAGCAAGACTAGAATCTATTCGTCTATTCTTAGCATACGCTGTACACAAAGACTTCAAAGTATATAAGATGGATGTTACGTCAGCGTTTCTAAATGGAAAGCTGAATGAAGAAGTCTATGTAGAACAACCTCCAGGATTCTCAGATCCTAAGCGTCCAGGTTATGTTTATAAACTGGATAAGGCACTTTATGGCTTAAACAAGCTCCACGTGCATGGTATGACACTCTCTCTACTTATCTCCATATTAAAAAATTTGAGCGAGGTAAAATCGACAAAACTCTATTTTTCAGAAAAGTAAAAGGTCATATTATTCTTGTTCAGATATATGTTGATGACATTATATTTGGTTCTACTAACCCTGACCTTTGTACTCGTTTCGTTGATAGAATGAAAGATGAGTATAAAATGAGCATGATGGGTGAGCTAACATATTTCCTTGGTCTTCAGATAAAGCAAAATGAAAAAGGAACTTTCATTAATCAGGGAAAGTATGTTAAAGATATGTTGAAGAAATTCGATTTAACTTAAAGTTCAGCTATGAAAACCTCTATGGCACCACCGCTGACACTAGATAAGGATACTAATGGTATTCCTGTTAATGTCAAGCTGTACTGTGGGATGATCGGCTCTCTCTTGTATCTTACAGCTAGCCGACCCGATATTATGTACGCAACCTGTTTGTATGCACGATATCAAGCTGAACCTAAGGAATCTCATATGATCGCTGTAAACGAATTTTTTGATACCTTAAGGGTACTGCGAACCTAGGTCTTTGGTATCCCAAAGACTCAGGGTTTGATCTGATCGCCTATTCAGATAGTGATTTTGCAGGATGCAAATTGGATAGGAAAAGAACCACAGGAGGCTGTCAGCTCCTGGGTGGAAAGCTGGTGAGTTGGACAAGTAAAAAGAAAAACTCAGTGTCCACCTCCACAACTGAAGCTGAGTATGTAGCCGCTGGAAGCTGTTGTTCTCAGGTCTTGTGGATGAGAAATCAACTACTAGACTATGACCTTCAGCTCTCAAATATTCCAATTTATTGCGACAGCACAAGTGCCATCGCTATAGCCAACAATCCAGTGCTACACTCAAAGACAAAACACATCGAAATCAGGTATCATTTTATTAGAGATCATGTGATGAATGGTGATATAGAACTTCACTTTATCCCAACTGACTATCAGTTAGCTGATCTGTTCACCAAACCTCTTGATGAGACAAGATTCAACTTTCTCATCAACGAGCTTGGAATGCTGAACTTTGAAGAGTAAAATCTTCAGCGATTCACATTTGATCAGCGATAGGATAAAATCAACTTGTATAACCCATTCTATCATTCTCTGTGAATAAACTTGATTCGCTGATATCAAGGTATGTTTTTCTCTCGCTGACAATCGCATGTAAATGCAAGATTTCAAGACAAATTGCATCGCTGAATATCTCTTCCTTAATCAACGATATTTTGAAATTTCTAAAACCAACACTGATATTTCTATTCAGTGCTTCATGTTTTCAAAAGTGTCCCTGAGCTTTCAAAACCTCGGAGACATCCTAAAATATGAAAGGACAGTTGTGAAGTCATCGCAACGGATAAGCCCCGGCACGTTCTTTTTCTGACACACGTTTGCACGTTTCGTTTACCTTCCAATCAAATGCAAACACGTGTCCGTGTCATGATGAAAATCTTTTCCCGCTCAAGATTTTCTCTCTCTCTAATCTCACTATATAAACACTTTTTGGGTTTATATTTTTCTTTTACGCGAACAACTTCTTTCTCAAGAAAACTACTGTTGCATTTTTGCTCTCAAGTTTTCAAGAACTGTTCATCTTCTTCTTCTTCAACGAACCAGGTTAATATTTCTTTTATTTACCTGTTTCTTAAAACTTGTTAATGATCTTCTCATTGTTTTTACAAGATCAAACAAAAGAACTCTTTTCAAAAATGAAATCATTTCTTTCATGGTTTTATGAACACAACCTTTCATGGTTGCTCTTCAAGTTTAATTGCAAATATCTCAAACTTGTTCTTCATACGTTTTTCCAGAATCCTAATCCTCAAAGGAAACTGGAAAACAAGACTTTTTATTGGGTTTGCATTTCTTTTTCAAAAACAAGAAAACCCTAAACTTCATTAAGACATTTTTGTCTGAATGAAATGGACAAAATTCGAACCATCTTATTGGAAAATCTTTCCACATTAAGATTATTCTTATTTGTTATATCTTTGGTTGAACTGATAATACAGCAATGGCATCTTCTGATATTCCTACTACTGAGAACACTGCTGCTGCTGAGGAACTGGAAATCACCAAGGCTCCTCAGGTCAAGTTCACACTTGAGGAACTCGATTGGACAAAAACAAACAACCTCTATGCGTTTTTCGAGTTTCCTCCTCGAAAGCAAGTCACACATCTGAATGATGCTGTGAATTTTCTGAAAACCTGTTGCCTCTCTATAGCCCTGACCATAACACTTCCTGCACATCAACTACTACTATCTCAGTTCTGGTATTCTGCTAGACACACTCAGCTACCATCGAGCAAAGACCCCACGAAGAAAATCGATTGCATCCTCTGTGACACTGATTTTGGCACCATAAAAATCACCCCAGCCATTATCCGAAAAGCACTGAGCCTTCCCATCGCCACTAAAGAAAAACCCTTTGTTTCTCTCCCTGACCACAAGAAACATGCTGATAGGGAAGCCATCACTGCATTCTTTGATGCAATGGGTGATGTATGGGAAACTGGGAGGGAAAAGAAGCCTGAGAAGAAGCTGACCCTCATCAAGAAGTCACAAATTCCCAGCGAGATGAACTTCATCTTCGCACACTTGATAAGCTGCATGACTGCAAAGACCGACTCCTCTGATCAAGCCGCTCAACCTCAGCAAGCAATGGGCTATGCATTGTTGAAGGGTCTTCATGTTGACTGGGCCTGGATAATCTACGATGATCTAGTGCTCAAAGTAGACTCTGCCGCTGACCGACCATAATGGGTTCCATATCCTAGATTCATCAGCGTCGTCTTCCAAACCGGCCTGAAGGACAACTACCTAAAAGTAGGGGACCTGAAACTCTCTCAGGTTGGCCCTAAGGTACTCGACTTCAAGCCAGTGGAAAACGAGGTACGTCTCTCTACTCTCTTAACTCTTCCCAATCCTCCTTCTTCTACTTCTGCAGCTCCTTCAGTGGAAAAACCCACCGCTGATACCCCAGCTGCAACCTCCATTCCTTCTAGAAAAAGGAAACACTCATCTACCCAACTTGGTTCCAAAAGAACTAAGAAAACCAAGGAGCAACCCCAGCAATCTCATGCTGAAGACTCCTCAGCTCATCTTGAAGAGCTGATGGAAAGTTCAGTGGTACGCTCTGCCACAGCTGAACAAGCCACCCATTCCATCCCAGCTTCAGCGTCTCTAAACGCTGAAGTTAAAAACTTGGAATCAACCCAACCTCCTTCAGTCTCTCTACAGACTGATGAAGTAATTCTCAGCGGATCCAACGTTGAACCCCGCACCCAACCATCATTCTCAACCTTCGCTTCTCTCTCTACTCCATTGGACTCTACTGGAGAACCCGTCATTCTTCCAGAAGCTAAAGCTGATACTTTTCAAGGAATGATGGATGAAGGGCCTGCACGAATGTCCATGCGTACACGCACTCTAGCTGACGACATGGAACTTTTTTCAGGACACAGAAGTTTTGACGACTTCACCAACCCTCCTGCAGGTATACACCAACCCATATACACTGTAACTAAACCCCAAACTTCTGAGCTTTCCTTTGTTCATAAGTACTTATCTGTTACAGGTCCTAATTTGGGAGACATCAACGCCTCTCTGAAGAACCTGGATACAAAGCTGACAGTTCTCACCACTACTCTCTTAGACAACTCTTCAGCTGTAACAAACGCTGGAGAGAATCTCAACAAGCTGACAAAAGTGGTGGAACAAAAAGCCTCCAAAGATGATTTGGAGAAGGCTGATGGTACTCTTGGTGACTTTGCCAAAGTTCTTGCTGACATCTACACAGACTACACCTCTCTCAAAACAACAGTTCAAACCATTCCAGCGAGTTCATAACGCTGAAGACATCGGCTGGAAATCTTCAGGGAGAAATGTCTGCTGTAAAGACTGACGTGAGTTCAGTAAAGACTGACGTAAGTTAAGTGAAGACGATGGTACAGCAGATCATGAATCACATGACCGCCCCTGCCCCTGCAACTTCAGATTTTACTACGACGGATCGTGCTGAACTTTTAAAGATCAGTCCTGCTATTACTGGCCTAGAAGACAGAGTACCAGCGATTGAAAACTATATTGGGATCCCTGGCCAAGAAGACGAGGAACCAACTGCTGAGTCATCACATTCCTCCCCCACTCATCATGAGGAAGGGGGGAGAAGAACTCTGAAGACCTTCCCCAAGGTGAATCTATTGAGGGGGAGAAGACTGAAGACCATCCCCTTTCTGAAGAGGGGGAGAAGACAAATGAAGAAACAACTGCTGGACCTCAGGGAGATGAAAACCCTAAGGGAACCGAGAAGCTTACCTCTGTATCTAAGGGGGAGAAACTCGAAGAAGCTGCTGAAGAATCTGAATCTGAAGCTGAAGATGAAGAAGTCGTCGACATCTCTGATGATGAACCATCTTCTTCTTCAAAGAATGATGATGATGACGATGATGATGATGACTCCTTTATCATCAAGCCTGCTCAGAAGACTACAGCTCTTAAAGGGTTCTTGATAAACGAACCTTCAGGGGAGCGGACCAAGACAAAGCCTGCAGCGTCTGAAGCTGACAAAGGAAAAAACAAAGGCCTCGCTGAAGAAGACAATCTGACGATCTTGCTTCCAAATCCAGTTTGTCAGGTACACTACATCTTACTTCCTTGCACTGCATCCCTCCTCTATCTATACACATTATCAGCTCTACTCTCCATAAAACCTCTATACACTTAACCACATTCTTTTTCTATCTCTTTTCTACCCAAGTTCTTATTCGAAAGATCGATGTGTTTCAGCTAGGCCTCTCCCCTATTTGAGGATATCGCTGAAGTTCCTACAGCTGCGACTTCACCAACAATAATCCTAGCTCCCAACGCTGAAGAAATAATCCCGATCTTGGATTTGATCTCTGAGACCGATGAACCTGAAGAACAACTGCTCTCTCACAAAAACAGACTTTCCTTGGGTCCTCAAAAGCTGAGTGAAGAGGATCAGAAAAAGAGAGATGCAATGATCAAGAGATTCGAAGATCAACAAATCATCCTGAAGCGTGATCAACTTCCTTCTATTCCTCCAAAGTTCAGACTTTCACAAAAGGAATACAAGGATCACCTCAGAGCTGAAAGGTTAATTGCTGAAAGAAGGGAAGCTGAAGAAAAAGACAGAGAACTCGCCATCCAGCTTACTCAACAATCAGTGAAAGACCCCAAGCTGAAAAGAACTCCAATCGAAGTTCAACGTCAGCTATGGCAAGACGCCAAGAAGATCATTGAAGAAAAGAGAACTGTGTCTCAATCTACTTTAATCTGGTGCAAAGAAAAGGTACACTTCAGATATCGACCTGCCAGAATCAACAAGGTATATATCACTGGAAAATCAACTCTCAAAGTTTCAATCGCTGAAATCGAGATATTCAGAGAAAACGGACAGTACGAAAAATTCTATGCTGAAGCCATCACGAAGTACGGTCTCTCTGAATGGTTGGAGATTAGGTTAGCCATCCAGAAGTCTCAATCTAAGTACAAGGATCAGGTCGAAAAGCTGATAAATAAACAGATCGACTTAGTATCTTCTTGTGTGGATATTCCTCTTCCCCATCCTCTCGCAAATCAGAAAAGAAGGGCCTCTGCAAAGAAAAAGTCTAAACCTTCAGACTCAGGTCCTCTTATACAGAACAAAACAGGTATTGTTTTTTCTCGTGCTGAAGTTCTTGGTCCAGAACCTGACCTTTCCGCACTTGACACATCTCTTCCTCCTGGTGAGATTTTCATCCCTGGGAAAGTCATAAGCAAACCCTATGGGATATTCTTTATTGACTATGGTGGACGACAACGTTTTCAACGTATCTCTGAGCTTCCCATCACTCCCATCGAACAGCTGAAAGATCTCATCTACTAGTGTGAATTCAAACGCGACATTCAGGCACGACATCTTAAACCTTTGATTTTTGAAGAAGCTATGAACAAAAGGAATCAATGAGTAAATGTCCCTGACTGGATGATTCCCACATCAAAGACCCTTGATGAACTTCTCAATAAGGAATAACCTCTATAAGCTGATAGGATCGCCTTATTCTTCTAGTTTATCAGTTATTCTTTTGTAGTTGTAATTTATTTTGCTTGTACTTGTAATCTTTCCACTTCCCTTTGTAATCTGATACGAAGTTTAAAGAAAGATTTCAGCTAAAGTACTTTACTCCATCAGTACAGAAAAGATCTCAGAAAACAGTAAAAGGGACAAATATTTTATGAGTTCTTTTTATCCTTATGTTTTCATTAAGTAGCAATTTTCTCTGTTGCTATATCATAATCAAATAGGGGAGATTGTTGATCCAAACCCTCAGTGATTTGATAATGACCCTCTCTTAAATACTTAGTGAAAATTGTAAGTAAACAATATGTATTAGAGTTTTACTATCGCTGATAAGTACTAAGACCTTACAGTACCGCTGATAGGAACTCTCGCTCTTTAGATTAAACATTCAGCGAACACTGTTCACCATAATGCTCTGAGCCTGTTCAGTCCTTATGGTGATCGCTGATAAGTTAGTTGTTTACTTATGATCCCTGAAGACAAGTTTCACGTCAACATAGGTTCTACGCTGAAGTCGAAGATCAAGCTCAAGAACCAGCGACAAGTCTCCTAATGAACTGATGCGGATCAGCGAAGACTCAGATTTGTCCACTCAACGTGAAGTATCAAGTACAAGACTTCAGATATCGCTGAACTTTGTCATTCACTGATATAGAATGATAAAGCGCTGAATCAACGAAAGCTGATCATGAAGTCCTCCGTACAAAGTAATTTTGTCTTAACCACCCTTGCACGACTCTATACGATATGTTAGAAAAGAACCTCCTTATTGTCTGAAATCGTACAACCACTCTGATACTACACTGTTCAAACATGTGGCTACTAAGGTTGTCTACAAAGGTCAATGACATACAACTAATGAGCTGCTGCCACGTGTAAAGTATAAACTGCCATGCATTAAATGCATGCAGTATATAAGAAGGACTCCAGCTTCATTTTTGAAGCACTTGCTAACTCTGGTCAAGTCATCTTTCTTATCTTGAGATAGGTTATTATTAGTAATTTCCTTCTCTTTCTTAGTGCAAGAAACTTAGTGTTCCAACTTGTTTAGATTTAGGTTTATCCTTAATCTTGTTCCGCAACAAGATGTAAATTGTTAATGATTTATCAATAAACAATTTAGAAAAGTAAAATCTGTGGGTTTGTATTCAACCCCGCCCCTTCTACAAACTTGTATAGCCCTTCGGGACCAACAGTCTTTGTGGCTATCGATGCTACAGTAGATGTTTTTTGGAAGACTGTAGATGAGGTAAGTGTTCGCCAGTCTATCTCCATCTACTTTCCTCTTCTCTTCGACAGTCATCTGTCATATGGTTTGACCACCCGACGAGCTGGAGCTCCGCCTTCTTGCGCTAGAACGTCCATCATGGGGGGAGCAATAGGTCCGTGGGTCAATGATCGGAGAATCTCGTCATAAAGAGGCTTGGTCTCGATAAAACACATGAAGCGTTCTTTCCAAACATTGTACTCCTCTCGGTACAGGATATGAGGTTTGAGTTCAGATCCTATAGCTAATGCGTCTTGAGTGTTTATTTTCGGGCACTTGTGCGATCGTAAGACGAATAGAGTGATTCAAAGGTAAACGGAGTGATCTAACATAAAATCTAACGCAAAATCCTAAGGAAGTGAGAGACTAACGCAATCCTAAGAATAAATAAGGAAACAAACACAGAAATAAAAGAAACAAATTCAAACAGATGCAAAGAAATAATTACTAGAGTGTGCAGAGCAGAGATCCGGAATAGAGATCCTGAATCGGGAATCCGGAACCGGAATGGATGGGATCCGGATTGGAATAGGTCCGAAGTCAAAGGATCGGAGCACTAATAAATCGGAACCGGATCCGGATTGAATACCGAAATCGGTGTGGTGCGGGACTCGGTGAGAACCGGAACCGGGTTTGAATCCCGGTGTGGTCCGAAACCGGGGTCTAATCCCGTAACTTCTGGAACCAGTTTGAATCCGGTAAAACTCTACAACCGGGTTTTGAATCCGGTAAACACAAGATCCGGTACGGGAACCAACAGGAGTCGGGACATAAAAAGTTAAGTCTCGTATTCAAACAGTTCGAAGAAACATTAACGTACCTGGAGTTCCAAAATCTCAACTTTTTGACCGGAAAGCTTTGGGAAACTTCTACAAACACTTACATAATACTACCAACAAGTAAAGAAGTCACAAACAACTAACCAACTCGATTATTATACCACTTTTGAGCAAAAATTTGAGACTTTTTCAAGAAACAGAGTGTAAGAACCCAGAATTGAGAAATCTTTAAATTAATGAACAAAAGCTTGATTAAACACAATCAAACTTTGATATGACTCTAGAAACGCAATAGTGATACTTTCTTAAGTATCAATTTCGAGTTTTAACACACGAATCAAAAACAAAAGATAGCCTTTTTCAATGAACCAGTCGACAAAGTAGAATGACCAAAATTGAGAGATATTACCTTTGAATCAATCGTCTTTCTGCTCTGATACCAATTGTGGATCCCAGATTAACAAGTGCAAATAAGATAATCAACATAATTGAATGAATATGTCATAAATCTCACTTGAATTCAATAGCAGAAAATTGTAGAACATTGTAGCCGTACATAGGTAATTAGAAACAAGTAATTAGGTCATTAACCCTAATTATGAAACAAAACAAGCTATTTAAATCCCCAAAGGGATAGTTACAAGAATTGACGATATTAGTCCATATACTTCGATTCAACTGACATTTAGACCTAACAATCTCCCCCTTTGAATTGAAGTTCGATCTCACGCCAGTTTGGGACATATCGCTTCCTGATTGCAAAAAAGATTTAAAAGTGCCAGATGGATTTTTTTGAATTCCAGCCTTTCTTCAATCGCCTTGAGGAGCTTTTTGGCAAGATATTTGCTGACGTTGGCATAATTCTCTGACGAATCTCTTTCCTCTTCTTCAATGATCTTCTTCAGCACATTCTGAATCTCCATCAAAGTCCCTTCACTGAACTTATGCACCTCACTGATCCTCATGAAATGTTTCTACCCTTTTTCATTTAGATACACGATCCCTGTTTCTGGTTTAGACAGGAGAGTGTGTACCTGTAAGTCTTCGGCATTGGGAAGAGTTAGATTGGGCTTCAGAATATTCACTTTCTTCTGATAGCTTTCTATCCCCATCTGAAAATCATTTATGTAAGCGAGGGTAATGGTGCACTTCATGAATCTCTTTATGGTTTCCAGGGCTTTGGTGTATCGCAGTGGTCGGATAGTATGTGTCTTCAGCTCTTTAAGTAGTACCGGGAAGTCGTTCAGATTCAGGTGTCTGAAATCGGCTTCTGAGAATACCCATTCCTTTCCATCATCCCTTTTAACTGTGAAAATTGGGAACCATACCTTCAGAACTCTATCGGACACGATCTCCACGATTTCAGTTATTCTGTGACTGGTTCTGACTTCGTGGACCATTCTGCTTCTTTTCATAACTTCCAAATACTGAGAACGAACCAATTCTGACAGATCCGAGACCCCATGACATATAACTGGGTCAAGTAGTCTGATCCAGTGTACGAATATCTTCTTGTGCGATTCTTCTAAGTATGGAACCAGGATCCGGACTCTCTCCCAACGAACTGGCTGAATTGGTTGAGGTTGAGCCGTTTCCGGGTCAGGAGTTGGAAGTTCGGATGTACCTGCAGTGTCGTGTAAGTTGTGCTGAGAAACTGATACCTGTTCGCTTTGAAGGAGGAACTGATCATAGTCATCATCGTTTATACACTCGTCATCATCTGAGAAATTCCATAAAGCATCTGTCTCAGATTGAATGGCTGAAACTGCTTTCTCTCTCCATTCTCTTTCCATTTCCGGATTGCCATCCAAGTCCTCATCTATCAATTCCAGGACTGGCTTTTCGGAACTGTCAGCATCATAAGATCTTCTGGTTCTCCCTAGGGCTTTTCAACCGTCGGGTCTGCTGACTCTGGCACTTGATCTCTGACCGGTGTATATAACTCCATGTCCTGAACCATCTCTGAGTCGTCTGGCTGTTGGTGTGGTTCAGTTTCAGTTGGAGTGTCGGTTAAAGGTTCTGTCGCTGAGGTTGACAACTTTGGGAAACTTCTACAAACACTTAAATAATACTACCAACAAGTAAAGAAGTCACAAACAACTAACCAACTCGATTATTGTACCCCTTTTGTGCAAAAATTTGAGACTTTTTCAAGAAACAGAGTGTAAGAACCCATAATTGAGAAATCTTTAAATTAATGAACAAAAACTTGATTAAACACAATCAAACTTTGACATGACTCTAGAAACGCAATAATGAGACTTTCTTAAGTATCAATTTCGAGTTTTAACACACAAATCAAAAACAAAAGATTGCCTTTTTCAATGAACCAGTCGACAAAGTACAATGACCAAAATTGAGAGATATTACATTTGAATCAATCGTCTTTCTGCTCTGATACCAATTCAACTGACATTTAGACCTAACACATGTTTGGTATGCCATGGGACAAAAATCAGATGCGACAACATGGGACAAAAACAAGTTTTCATGGGACAAAACTTAAGATTTTTTGTGCCACCAAAATAGGTGGAACAACATGGGACTAAAACATAAGATTACTAAAATACCCTTTTTTTCCAACGTCACCTAGATTAAAATTATCTCCTCCAGTCCCGTCCAGTCCAGTCCAGTCCAGTCCAGTCCAGTCCAGTCCAGTCCAGTCCAGTCCCGTCCCGTCCAAACGCTACCTAACGGTCTAACCCTCTTTATATACTAGTCGCTTTTCGTGTTTAGCACCATGAAAAATAAGAGACATCTCCTCTTTCTCATATGACGTAGAAATATTTGAAAGGTTCAAGTGGATACTGTAGCAATGTTTTTGAGACACCATTATCTTCACCTGCAGGTTCCTTTTTTTCCTGAACTTAGCATACAATAACACATTATCAGATCTTAATAAATCGTCCTCAAACTTAGAGAAAAACAATGTCCCTCGTTGCATAGTGAGAATGGGTGGGAGGTTGAAGGGTTGGGAATTTAAGGAATGACTGCAGAAAAAGGATACTGTATAAGCAACTGTATATAAAAGACGTCTTATGTGATTTCTAAGTCTATTTAGATGAATCAAGATTATGACCCAAGAATCATATGGATTATGAAGGCTATGAGAATCAAAGTTCACCATGCACACCTTATAGCTAAAAACACTTCTCACAGAAAAAGATAAGATATTGGCTTTATTTGAAACAAATCCAAAATTTTAGTTTGATAGTAAATTTGAATCTTTTTTATTTGTCATTTTAGTTTCTTGGTGACAAACAACAATTCATGTTTGGGGATATGATACTTGTCAATTCATTGACCATATAGCACCATTTTTTTCACCTTTTATCTTCAAATCCATTATTTGAGTCTTTAATTCCTTTATTTTACATTTTTCTTGTTTTGGTAAAAACAAGAGCAGCAGTAGATCTTTTTGGTAAAAAAATCGTTTTTGGCAACTAGATCCTGCAGTAGGCCTACAAGAGCTGCTGGGCCGTGTGAGCATGGTCCTGCAACAGCTCATAGCTCTCCTTTTTTGGCTGATTTCGAAGCAAGTTTTTAACCTTCTAGATGAAGTCTTACCTGCTAGAAATTTTTGTTTCAAGAATCAAGGTTATGATCATGGATGTACTTGGTTTGTATCTGAGGTAGAAAACTTTAGGCCTAAGTTTCCTTTTTACTATAAATAGAGGATGTATCGGATGTACTTGGTTTGTATCTGTGCTCTTTTGTGCTCTCTTAATTTTATGCTTTTGTAGTTGGAAGTAAATTGTAATTAATATCGACCTACTCCATCATTTACTTCTTTCTAATATTAACATTTAAGTTCCAAGTTATTAATGCAAAGTATTCTTCAAGTATTTCATGTTTCAAAATTATTGCATATATCATTCATTACTTCTTCCCCCAAATCTTTACATACTTTTGATTCCTATTTGTTCTTTTCATTTTATTTACATTATATAACAACTTGCTTGCTATAACTTACTCATTATTTTTACGATTCCATGTCATTTATATTTCAGTCCTTCATAACTCCTACAACTTTGTTACTTAACTTGGAAGTTGGCATTCATTGGTTTTTAATTTTTGCAGTTTACATTAAGCACATTCCATTTCAGCCATTTACATATCAGTTCTTACATCTTTCATAAGAAGCATTGAAATAAATGATGGACTAATCGCCTAGGCTTGGGATATAAGTGAGAGTTAAGACCAAAATGATGTGAAAGTAGAGTGTGCTTCCATTATAGCATTTTTCTCTATCTATTCATTCAGGTTAATAATGCTTTATTGAATATTACATATGATTAATTACCAACTAATTGTATGTATGATAGTGTGTTAACTTTCAGAGCTACAACAAACATCGAAACGTGTTTTGACATGAGAACGTTATAGAGTGTTTTAGTACCTGAAAGTACCATGCTCATATCGTCTAGGAAGATATTACTTTTCCGTACTAGGATTCATGACGTTTAACATAAATGATGTCGTATTGATAACAGTGAGCCTGAGTGAACTCTTAGGAGGTCGTCCGATAGTTGGAAAACTATAGTAATCATATAACACCATTATGTGGTACTGTAGAACCCTTTGGTGGTGCTATAGCATCTTCTGCTGGATCACTTTTTTTATGTCTTAACAAACCTTTAAATCTTTTGCTTCTTCTTATTATTGATTTCTTTAGTTGATAAGTCACACACCAAACAAATTCGCGATTTAGTCATCTAAATTTGGTTTTAAAGATTGAACTTTTGAAGAACTTTTACAAGTCCTCCGTGTGGATTGATATTCGTTAGTTTTATCATTATTATTTATTAAGAGATAACAATAGATCATGGTGTATACTTGCATCTGTTTGTGTGAATCTTGAGATTGTTCAAACTTCATATCAGGTAGGGTTGTAAATGAACCGAACGTTTAGTGAACCATTCGTTAACCGTTCGGCGAGAATTTCGTTTATTTAATACATGAACGAACATGAACATATTTTTGTGTTCGTTTAGTTAAATGAACAAATGTGAACACTGATCTCGTTCATTCATTTACATTTGTGAACGTTCTTTCATTTATGTTCGTTTACGTTCATCCGTGTTCATTTTTGTTCTTCTACATTTGTTTATATATATATATATATATATATATATATATATATATATATATATTACGACATTAATATATAAAATCACTAATTAAATAAATAAATTATAGTTCCTTTTTTAGCCCTCCTAAATTTACCTGATTTTGTTATGTTATTTCTGAACAAAATGACGATTAATGGTGGTTGTTTTTTGTTTGTTTGTGTTTATATTCGTTCGTTTAGCATATTAAATTATTAATGAAGAAACATAAACGAACACGAACAAACACCTTTTCTTAACGAACGGATATCAACATAAAATTTTCCATTCATTTACTTTTCGTATTCATTCCTTTGTTAAATTAAGTTAAATGAACAAACACAAACAAGTCTCCTTTCGTGTTCATTCAGTTCGTTTACAACCCTAACAACACGCACCATCAATTTAAGCTCCTCTGCAACAACAATGACTCCTCCAACTTTCAAACTACAACAATTTTAGAGGAAACACATATCGAAGAAACCCTTCTCTTTTGCTACTTGGAGATGAAGAAGCGAATCAAGATCATCAAAAAGGTTTCGGTCCTTGGTAAATATCAACAAAGGAATTTTCAACAACAAGTTTCTAACGTGAGCTTTTATTCATCGAGGTTCTTTCTTACCCTGTGTAACACCCGTAATTTTTGGGTAAGTATAATTTTAAGTTAGTGTAGAAAATCGACCATTTAAGATAAATAGAGGAAATATGATTTTGGGATGAGATTCTTTATTATATAGTCTTGTTAGATGAAGATTCAAGTACGATTCCAACGGTTCTTTCCGGAGCAAAGTCGGAGCTAAAACGAAGAAGTTATGGCTAAAACAATGTTTGGTACCTTCTGGGCGAAAGTGTGACGTGAAAGTGACACTGGCACTTTAGCATGTCATTTCTCAGAGAAAAATTAGCCCGTGGTACATTTTGGGAGAAAGTGACATTCCCACTGTCACATGTCACTCTTGCGGGCGGGGTGCAGTGCATAAAATCCGATTTTGAGCCTCTTTCTTCATTTGGTCATATATCTCTCATCTCAACTCCGATTTTGATGATTCTTTTTGCCGTGGTTTCTTTTTTGAGGTCTCTTCAAGGATAAGTTAAGAGTAATGAAGTTTATTGGAACATCCGAGAATATTTGGTGGTGGAAAGATCCTCATCTCTCTTGATTTTAAGCTAGGGTTTGATGTTTTTACTCTTCTCCTTACATCCTTCATCCTATTGGTGTAATTTTTGTAGATTTGTGGTAAAGAGAAAACTTGTGGGAGTGTGGGATCTAAGATCTAGAGAGAAACCCTTGAATATTTCAAGTCATCACCAAAGGAGACTCTCATTTTGTAATAAATCCTAGATTTAGTCTAAATTTAACAAGGTGAGTTCAAGTTGCTTTGTAAAAACAATGTATATGCCAAAATGTGTATTTTTAAAATAAAAATGTGTTTACTTGGTATTTGTCAATGTGTTGAGTATTTTTCAAAGTTTTCATATTTGGTAACTTTGGGTTGATAAATCTTATGAAATGCTCATATTTGGATTTTTGGATATTTTGACGAGTGAATCCCATAAATGTGTTATTTTGGTGATATATTGTACAAGTGGAGTCTATTTGATAATTTATTCATTTTTGGTGTATTTGGTTTTATAAACTATTTGAAAAAATGCACGTTATCGTGTTATGAGGCATTTTGGAAATATAAGTGTATGGGTTTATTTGGAAAATGTTTTGACTCGACCTATGATGAGATTTTGGATTAATCATATATGTGAAGTATGTGTTTGCATAAACACCGGTTAATATAAGGGTATGAGTTTATAAGGGTATGAGTTTATTCAGTTCACCTTACAATTTCTCATCTATAACGTCAATTCCATAAGCCTATGGTTCTGATCCAACCAACAATCCGACCCCTGACGGTCCACTTAGTGCAATCATCACGCTTTCTATCACTTCAAGTGACAAATGCTAAAATCATCAACCTATTATAACGACTACTCACTTAGAAACTTCTGCACTATCCTAACGGTCATCACGTCAAAGTAGTCCAAGTATACACATGTAACGTGTAGGTTCACCATAACAATGGCCATGTGCAATTATCAACGTACTGGACATGATCATCCTTGCTACTCTATACGTGATTTCCGTTTCTTTGACTCCATCAACCTCAAAATATCCTATCTTAAAGTGTCTAACGGTGCAATTTCACTCTCACCCACTCAGAAGAACGCTAGTCTGAGTCTAGGTATACAAAATCAAATACCTAAATCTCTCAAACTTATGCTCTATTACCAACTAGTAACACCCTCAAAATTGGAAAAGAGCAACTTAATTAACACCCTCACCAAGCTATTCGCTTCTCGAGCACTTAATTAACACTCATCTCTTCATAGTGTCACTAGAACTATTCCTAACCAGAACCTGTTGCACATGCCGATGAATAAAAAAAAGGTTAGGCTAATTAACGCCTAGTGAGTTCAAGAGTTTTCATCATGATAAAATAAATCGTTAAACGAAAGGAATGCAACTTAAATCATGATTTCCAAAAAGATTTA
The DNA here is from genome assembly GCA_033807775.1 of Saussurea involucrata. NCBI lineage: Eukaryota > Viridiplantae > Streptophyta > Magnoliopsida > Asterales > Asteraceae > Saussurea > Saussurea involucrata. Next base: position 80,325,884 of record CM066327.1, read on the forward strand.
TAAAACTGTGCAAACAACCCATTTTCCAACGCACACAAGTCTCGTGATGAAAACTCCAATATAAAGCATTTCTCAATAATGGACTCAAATCCAAAACTCACTTAAAACACGAATAAATGTTAAATTTCCAAATAATATAAACGTGAATAAAACTCCATTACTCGAAACATCCAAACAAGGATGAGACATATTACATCGTCCATATATCATGTAAAACAATCCATATAAATATAATACGTCACCCAAAACATGGATTATACTCAACACTCCAAACAACCAATATAAACACTTCGTAATATAAAAAGCGTCAAAACGTAAATAATCTTTGTCTCCAGAGAATGAATTCAAAATCCACCATTTGGTGACGGGGGAGAGCTGATTCCATTGAATGTGACGGAACATGAAAGTATGTCACATATCTATGTTATAAAGTTCCGCTAGGGACCACACGGTCATCGAGTTCAACCACCCACGATCTATAGTCCAGCTCCTCCGACTATCCTATCCATACTCGTTCGCTAGAAATAATAATAACTATGGCATGACGGTCATCAAACTCCAACACTTACGGTTGATAGCTCGAGTCCCCCGCTATGGCTCACACAGTCATCAAATTCAACCACCCAAAGTCTGTACCTTTAGTCCTCCGCTAGGGATTACACGGTCATCGAGTTCAACCACTCACGATCTATACCTCGAGTCCTTCGCTGACCCTATATTTATCTAGTTCCAAAACAGGGATAAAGTTCCCATTTAATCAACTGACTGACTACTATGCCTATGGATCTATTGCATTAAAGTCTAAGACATTATATGACTCCAACGAATGAACTAACACTTTCAAAACATGTAATTTTCAAATAAGATGTAATACATGCAAATCATAACCAAAGCTTTACATTAAGCTATCAAAATCGGACAAATGTCCCCAAGACCCAACATAGTCAAAAACCGAGCCATAAGCTTAACCGATCAAATGACCATTTGTTAAAAGTCATAAAATGAAATAAAGTACATAATACGTCCAAGGCTCCTTATCGAGCTACTAAACTGGGCAAATACCCCAAAGACTCATTTGAGTATAAATCAAGCCCAATAGGCATAATAAACGTTTGGCTATATGCAGGAGCCAACATGGTTACATAAACCCAAAATACATCTTTTCCCAAAATCTTTGTGTCTCAAATCACAATTGGCCTTCAATCTCTAAAATATTCACAAGGTCGGGAAGGACCAAAATACAATGACTCACACGTTTGTATTTTCAAAACATCTCATAACACAAACCATGCATATTTCCAACAAACACTAAAATTCATTTTTACCAAATAACATCCATTTATGTAATAAATCATCAAACATTTTCATTCATGATTTATTTTTCAAATTACCCGAAAATCCCAAACGTGGGTGTTTAACAAGGTTTATAAAGTTAAACACTTCAAATAATCAAAACCCACTAATAACTCAACAATCGATAATTTCATGTAAAACACACAAACACTTTAAAATAAACATTTTTGGAATGTACAATGTTTTCACAAATCAACTTGAACTCACCTTGTGAGATTTAGGCTAAATCTAGATTTTTCCCAATTTATGCTCCTTTGAAGAAACTTCAATCCTCAAGCCATATCTTCCAAAAACCTAGATCCACAAGTTTCCACCCATCAATATCCATATTCAACCATTTAGAATCATTCACCCAAACATGTTACATCAAAATCTCCACTTTGACCGAAAACCCCAATTTGACCTAACCTCTCTCAAAATCGTCCAAACCAAAACTGGAGAAATATAACACTAGGAAATCATCAATGGAATATTTATAACTCATAAAAAAGCATGGAAATGAGGGGGATGAGCTTACCACTTAGGTTTTGATGAAAACCTAGAAAACCCTAGCCACAACCTTGAAAAAATGGGTTGAGATGATGAACTCTTGCTCCTAGATTCCAATCCTTAACTTGATGATTTACCACTTTAATTGTCAAAGATTTAAGCCATTGATGCCTCAAAATCGAAGCCAATGGAGTAGGAACATTCCTTGGAGGTTTTGGGAGAGAAATGGAAAAGATTAGGAGTGATATATGAGAGAAATGGTTGTAATCCTGTTTTTGACAACATTCTGCCCCGTGGGTGCTACATTGACCATCGACTATGACACATATCAATGTCGCTGGTCATAGTTGCTCAGGAGGTACCGAAGCCTACTTTCCACCCGTGACTATGCCAGAGAGACTATGACACTGTCATAGTCGCCGAGCATTATTGTCGAACCCGTACCAAGCCCCGAAACTCGACTTCTTCCACGCCAATACTCCCGATACTCTTAGGGAATTTAAGTAATGTCTTCCCAACATAAATCCCACCATTTTCAAGCTATAAAATGTTTGGGTGATATTTACTTACCGAAAGTACCGAACACCGTTTTGGCCATAATTTCTTCGTTTTAGCTCCGATGTTGCTCCGGAAAGAACCGTTGGACCCGAATTTGAATTCGTCATCCAACAAGACTATAAAATCTAGGATCTCAGCCTAAGATCATTTTTCCTATATTTTTCTTAAAGATCGATTTATGCACTAACTTGAAATTGTACTTACCCCAAAATTACGGGTGTTACAATCCTTCCAACCTTAAAAGAGATTTCGTCCTCGAAATCTAGTTCTCATTTAACTCTGCCCTAAAAGTGACCCTATCTGGTTACAAGGAGTTGTCTCTAATCCACTTGATAGGACTGCCACGATAAACTTCATGCTGATACTCACAACAAATGTCCCCTTAGGCACATTACACTTATATCCCAGTGAACGCTTAACTTACTATAGTAGCTTCTAACCACATGACTTCGGTTGTCTCCCAACCTTAGGTGATCCATACTTCCCCAAAGGCAGATCCCAACTTCCAATCAGTCCTTATCTACACACTTTTAAACTCTTTTTCCAACCAATCCAAGGTTGATTCACTACTGAAACAATAAAAATCCCCAAATTTAATTATTCTCGTTAGTTAATTGTCATTTAACTTCAACGAGTACCATTAGACTCCAAAACAGACGGTCGTCCTTGACCCATAGATTATACAACTCCCAGAATACGCCCAAGCACCAAACATCCAATTGACGAATTCCTTACCATGCAAGGAAAAGTCATTTACTATATCCACTTTCCACAACCGGAACTTCTCAAAATCACTGCATGTGATACCCATATCCCTTAGGATTTGACAACAACACTCCAAGTACATCAATGGCCTTGGGCTTATAACCCAAAACTTGACACCTAAAAATTTCACCAAGATTCGAATCACAACCGAATTCCATACACAGATTTCATTCATCGAGCCTATCCACAAAACCAAGGTTATCAGCACGGTGTCTAAAGGGTCCTACTCACCCTTTATGCAAAAACTGACCGAAACCCAAAACAAGGTTGCCGAGACGAACGATTACCATAAGCATTAACAGAAGATCCCGCACACCTCACCCTCCCGTAAAAAAAAGATACGTCGGCCTTGCAAACGATACCACTCGGCTTACAGTACTATTATGCGTCGTAATACCCAACCTTCCACTGACAAGGTTCTACACGTCCTCATCCTTAATCGGGGTTGCTTAACCTTCCAAAGCCTAATGAGTTCAAGGTTTTTCAAGTGACATACTCAACAATTATGCCAATCGAAAATTTCATAAGATTCTTTTCAACACGAAGATTTTTATAGCAATTTATCTTACGTATAAAAATATCTACTACCACTTACCCGATGGTTGTGCAAAATGGTCACACTCGTCCCACTTACGAAAAATCAAATTTTTTTTAAAACTACTTGATCACTATTCAAGATACTAATGAAACGCAAAATTGTGCTCACCAAACTTTTAAAATTAACCTCTATGGTCCTAGCATGTATGTATTTCTGCCATTCACACATAAAGGTTTTCCCGAAACAAAACAACATGCAATAGATGGTTTATACGAAATTTAAATGGAGGAAACTCATTTATAATGACATGTAAACAAAATCTTACTACAAAACTCACACACTTCAATGTAGTTTCTCAGAACTTAGGAAAACGATAAGTGCACGTAATATGGTTGACACGTAAAATAATTTAAATCGACTTCGATTTTCAAGCCGTACAAACGGTGCACATTAACGTTCCAAAATAGTGACTACACTGCTAGGTGTACCAATAAATTAATATAATGCATGTGCGTGAAACGATAACAAGGTTCCAATAACCGAAAGAGCATAAAGCAAAACATTAAGGTAAATTATCATGGTACTCTAATGCATTTACTCATGCCATAGATATAAAGCAACTCGTACTCCAAATAGTATGCCATGAAACGTACTAGCACAAAACTCGAAAGAGAAAATCGTACGGTATCAAAACTTCAAAACTACCCCTTTTTGGTTGCATTACGACATAAGGTAACATTTCTCAATAAAACTCGCGTGAGACAAAAATGCTCAATAAAACCCATAAATTCACAAACCCCAAAAATTCAAGTATACGCATTTCAAAGTTCACATATGTGTTGCAAAACGTCGTAAAATAAAACTCCATAATACTCAACAAAACTTCCATAAAAAACATAGAAACTCAATGGCATCCAAACATTCAGATGGTGCCAACATTTTCGTTTTCAATAATCAAATCACATAAGACAAAATTATGACAAAAATGTCATAATCCGAAAATTTCTCTTTTATTGTAAACGATATAAAGTAACACTTTTCAACAATTCACAAGAAATAAAATTCCTATTAAAGCTCAAACACCAAAATAATGGAAGATAACTATTCGTCCAAAACTTTAACATATGTGAAGGAGATCCAACGTTAAAGTCGAAAATCGCAGTTACTTGTCCAAGACCCTAAACAGCATCAAAATAAAAATATCACAATATCCAAAAATAGCATTGGACAACAACGAGAATAAAGAAAGTCTCGACAAAGTTTGCAATCACCTGCAATAAAATGATTTCATGCATGTTTAAAATCAAGATTTAAAGTATTGTGTGTGCTAAACGTTTTTCCGGGATTTCGTAATACAATCCACATGACGATTTGAAACACAAGAAACAATTGATGCAATTTATTTTAAAAATGAATTTTGTGCATGAATTTAGTCGGCACTCAACGTCTCAAAACCGCACTCCTCCAATCCCTACGGTTGCACTATCGTCGTCCGGATGGTCAAACATCTAAAGGAAATAATCAGAAATTTTATCGACTCACCTTACAATTTCTCCTCGAATAACGTCAATTCCAAAAGCCTATGGTTCTGATCCAACCAACAATCCGACCCGAGATGGTCTACTTAATGCAATCATCACGCTTACCGTCACTCCAAGTGACAAATGTTAAAATCATCAACCTCTTCTAAGACTACTCGCTTACAAACTTCTGCACTACCCCAACGGTCATCACGTCAAAGTAGATCAAGTATACACATGTAACTTGTAGCTTCACCATAACACTGGCCAAGTGCAATTATGAACGTACTATACATGATCATCCTTGCTACTCTAGAAGTGATTTACGTTTCTAGTCACTCTATCAACCTCAAAATATCCTATCTTAAAGTGTCTAATGGTGCAATTTCACTCTCATCCAGAACGCTAGTCTGAGTTTAGGTATCCGAAATCAATACCTAAATCTCTCAAAGTTATGCTCTGATACCAATTTATAACACCCTCAAAATTGGAAAAAGCAACTTGTTGATCAAAACTCTCTTAGTGATTTGATGACGACCCTTATAATACTTAGTGAAAAATGCATTTAACATATGTATGTATTAATGTTTCGCCATCAGCGATGACATGTGTATTAATGTTTAATTATCAACGATAGCATACCGAGTCTGTTCAGTATCGTTGATGATTTCTAATGTAACACTGCTATTTGTAATCCCTGAAGACAAGCCTCACGACTAAAGAGTGCATCGCTGACATAGAAGACAAAGATGATGAACAAGGAAAAGTCTACTTATGATCTGATGCAGACATAAGTGAAACCAAGACAAGTCTACACACACGCGACAATTCAAGAACAAAGCTTCAGCGATAGCTGACTTATATCAGGTCTCACCCATGTAAGATTTCATCAGCGATCGCTGATCATGAAGCTTGTGTTTAAGATTTGTTTGCCTTATCCTCTTACACAAAAGTATGAAGGTACAGATAGAAGTTTACTTTTGTCCATAATTGTGCAACCACTCTACCATCTACACTGTTCACCATGCGACCCAAAGCATGTCTTGATAAAGGTCAGAAGCAAACGCCCAACCAGATCCTCACATATAAAGTGCTCCCTCATGCATTTAATGCATAGGGTATAAATAGGCACAATACCCCTTCATTTTGAAGGATTCTCTGATCTACTTAGTGCATGTAGAAAACCCCTGATTTTCCACTTATCCTTTCTTTCTAGTTTCTTAGTGCAAGAAAACTTTGTGATTCTCAAGTTTGTTTAGATTAGGTTTACTTAATCTTATTCCGTAACAAACTGTAAATAGTATTTTGATTTATCAATAAACAATTTAGAAAACTAAAATTTGTGTTTGTATTCAACCCTCCCTTCTACAAACTTTCCTCCTTGTATAACTCATACGGGACCAATAAGTGGTATCAGAGCAGACTGTTTAATCTCATAAACAAGATCTTGCTTATATTTTTCTCTTCTTTGCTATTCTTCAAATGACATTCAACTCCAAGTCAAACTACATTGACAATGGTTCTCTTGCAAAACCTTTTCGATTCAGTAAAGATAATTTTAATATTTGGAAGAATCGAATGATGCTTTTTCTTGAAGGTGTAGATCCTACTATGCCTTACTAGGTTGAGAATGGACCTGTTAATGCCAAAAATCGCACCAAAGGGACAACATAAGGTCGATGTGGACTTAATCAACAAAAGAAAGGATCTTTCGACGAGACGTGCGATGAGGGAAAAAATAAACGAGACAAGAGATTTGATGACGCAGGAAAAACCTCAAGCGAGGAAAAAACCTGCGGACGACAGTGGGTGTCGTCGCTGCACTATGGTCGCCAATCAGGGGTGACGTCCTTGGTACTGGCGTCGGTCGTACGATGATTACAATACAAATGAAGGAAATACTTCGAAATGTAAAGTACAAGTGTTTAAATGTAAAAACAAGTGTTTGTCGTGTATGAATACAAAGTGTGAACTTCTGGTCGAGGGCGGTTTGTCGTGCGTCGAGAGCGATACTTGAGCTTTCCTTCAAGTGTTCTTGAGTTCGCTGTAAGGTTCTGGATTTCGATACTTGATCTCCAGAGTTTGAATGTTCTTTGCTATGAGTTTGGATGATTTTCTCTGCTGTTTGGTGATGTTCGTTGATGTATACTCGATGTTAACTGATGTATATTGGATGTTAACTGATGTTCCTTGAAATGAGGCTTTAGCTTGTCTTTTATAGTCTTCGCGTCATTAATTAGCTTCATTAATGATTTGATCAACGGCTACAACGGTTGGAAACGGTCGCCGGAGTGATTATTCATAATGCTCTTCGTCCGTTACGGTCGCTTGCTGTTAATGGCTTTGACTCCTGCATTAAAAACTTAACAAACGTAACAGTCAAGGTTAACGTTAGCTTTGGTCGAAGGTGCAATGATCTTACGCGATGGTCGTACGGGACGGGCGATGCTATGGTCGTGCGTCATGGTAGACGTACGACTTACCTTTTACGGGAGACGACGGATGTTTTCTGGGTTCTTGTCGAGACCTTATCTTAATACAATATTTGGATTATAACGTGTGTCTTACCTGCTCTAGTCGTGGTCGTATGACGTGATTTTTTGCCCAAACAGTTTGCCCCCAAATTTTGAAAATTGAATGTCAAATTTAAGTTTTAAATTTTGTCAATCAGACGCATAAGAAATAAGACAAGAGTTAGAAATTACCTCAATCGCCTTGGAGCTAGACTGGTCCGTTTCTAACTGAACGAGAAGTTGAAAAGGGAACGAGGCCGTGACGTCATACTGACACAAGATGATGCTTACCAGCTGTCGAGGACAGGTGTCGACGATCCCTGTGGTCATACGAAAGGACGGGGATGCGCGGCGGTTATCCAGGGATTCGTCTTGATGCGATCGTTTGTATAAAGATCACGACGGATCTTTTCTTGCTATACTTTTGAAGTGTTTATTTGGGAAGAGATTTCGCCTTTATTCCTTTCCATTCTTCGTCCGAACTTACTCGAATCGTTGCAAATCTTCAAACCGCAGTCGAGAGCGTTTATATAAGAGCTTGTTCTGTCCTTTGATTCACAATGTCGACGGAGCCTGCTAGTCTTATCATGAATCAGATAGACTTATATGCTTTTAGGAGTTTAGCAAAAATTCCTGCAAGTGTAGAGTTGCGGTGTCCGGGGATTGTTCGTTCTAAGGATTGCCCTGAGGGATATCTCGTTTTGTATGAGTATCCTTTTAAGATAGGGTTTCAATGGCCGTTTTTTGGTTTAGCCAACTCATTCATGCAGGATTTCGATGTGTCGCCAGGGCAGCTGATGCCCCAACTCTGGCGAGTTCTTTTGGTTATTGAGCGAGCGTCCGCGAAATGGGAATCCCCTATGATCATGAATGATTTCTTGGCGGCGTATCAAGTTAAAAGGGATAAGAACTGGCGTTATAGTCCTTATTCTAAGTTCAGGGGTGATCGTTCCTTGGTTTTGGGAACTGGCGTCAATGATCGTGGGTGGAAGTCGAGGTATGTATTTGTTCTTACCGAGTCATTGGATTCTAGCAGCGATTGGATGCGGTTAGACTGGAATAAGACAGGTATGCTTCGTTTATTTCTGAGTTTTATCTATTTTTATGATTTTTACTTATCATTCTCCTCTTGTTGCCTTCAGAGATTCAGTTCGACGAAGTGAAGCCGAATGTGGATTCCCAGGCTAAGATTAACAAGTTCTTGGGTCTTAGCGTCGACGACCGATCTTTCGCGACGTGGCAATTGACGGCCGAGGACGAGGACGTGATAGAAGAAGGAGATGAGGACGTGCAGGAAGAGGCGACTGGTAAGCGTACCGTAGTCTCTATTTTATCTTGTTGATTCTGCATGTCTGACGCTTCATGTATCTCCTGATCAGTGCCGACCGAGAGGAAATCAGTTTCTCGGGCGAGAGGGAAGCAGGTCATGCGTGCCCTTTGAGGTGAAAATGTTTCGACAGCTGGGTCGAGCGCAAAGAGAACTCGGAGGACAGTCCTGAGGGAACCATCGTCGATGGTTGATAACTCACCGGGAGTTGTTATGTCTAAGAAGGCGAAGGCGTCATCCAACCGTCCTGGTGTGGTGGACGCGACACCAGCAAGTTCTGCGCCTCCGGCGACGGTGACGAAACCGGTGTCTCAAATGTCGATCCCAATATCTGCCGACAGGGGCGAGGGATCGTCGGCTGAAGTTATGACGGTCAATTTTACATTGCCGTCTAACTTTATGGCGGATGGTGTCCTAGACGGGACGACGTCGTTTCCTCATCTGGGGAAGTATATGCTCCCGTCTTTCGGGGAGCGTTTTCACGGAGTTCCGGCCGGAGAGATGAGATATCGGGTTGCCAGTCTGGCGTTCACGGTGAGTGTCAATCTTTCATGACTTGTGTAATCTTTGTCGAATGTTCTTGAATGCACCTTTTATTTTTCACAGACGTTCCAATCTTCCTTGGCGTTACATGCTGAGACGTCAAGAGTTGAAGATCTGGTGGCGTCTGCTCTTGAGAGGGAAGCTGCAGCATTGGAGAGGGAGATAGCGGCTTTAGATAGGGAGAAGTTGGCCATGTCGCGTGCCGATGAGCTGGCCGTCCAACTTTTCGATGCTCAGTATGAACTGCAGGAGATTCGTGCGGTAGGAGTGGCAGATGGAGACCCTCAGGTCGGGACTTCAAGTGGGGATACGACCAATGTTCCTCCTGTCGTCTAGAATTTTTTCTTTCCTTGTTGTTTTTGTCACTTGACCTATCGAGGGTTGAGTATGTATATGATGTTTTATTTAATGAATATATATCTTTTGCTTATGCTTTATTCGAATCACGTTTGATTATAAAGTCGAACATAAGATACATATGAAATCATGCGACTAAGGCACTCATTGTAATACGATGACAAGAACGTAAAACAAGTATAAAAACACGCGTATGAAAGTTAAGAAACTTAGGGGTAAAGCCGTTTAGACTCTGTGTTCGTACGACCAGATCCTACAGTGAGTTTGTGTCGTATGCCCCTGTGGAGAAATGATCAAGTTAGAGACCTGATCGTTTATGTCGTTCGACCTTGCGATATTAAAGTCATATAGTAGACTTAATGACTACTGTCGTGCGATTCTGCAATAAAACGATGTCGGGGGTTGGTCGTCGGCTAGCCAACGACCCTCCGATGCTTAAGTCAGTAAACGTTTTGTGAGAAAAAATCGTATGAGAAAGAGTTAGAGAACGTACCATTTCAGACTCTCTGTATTTTCCCCCTGTCATTTATTACCGTATCCTTTTCGGGAGGAAAAGATAAGTTTTAAATGACAGAATGACACGGAGAAATATTGTCCTGCGGTCGGCTATGTTGTCGTGCGACGAGGCACCATAATAGTTTTATCCCTGTGGAAAAGATATTAGTTTAGGGATAGAAGAACGAGCCTGTCGAGAGCTTGATCTTGTGACTTCAGTTTATTTTCTCGGCTTCAAAGTAGACTTGTAGCATTCACGAGCGACTTTTGGCTCACTCTTGATCTCCTGGATTCCCCATGGCGTCGGGAATTTCAACATTTGATGATACGTCGAAGGAACAACTTTCATATCATGGATCCATGGTCGACCTAAGATGATGTTATAGGACGACGCACAATCGATGATGCTGAACTTGGTCTGCTTGTTGACTCCTCCGGCATAGACGGGCAAGATTATCTCTTCGAAGGTGCTCGTCGCTTCTCCATTGAAACCGACCAAAGTCGTCGAACGTCGGGTGATTTCCGAGCGATCGATTCCCATGGCTTTGATGGTGTTGAGAAAAATGACATTTGCTGAGCTGCCCCGTCGATCAAGACTCGACGCGTTAGACAGTTACCGACTGTGAGCTGAATGATAAACCCGTCATGATGCTTCTGATACGAGTCGCCAAGGTCGACGTGGTCGAACACAATTTTCATGGCTTCTAGCTCCAAATCTCCTTTGGGTCTGGACGAGCGAGGAATAGGCCGATCATCGGGTGCCTGACTGGCATGATGCTTGGCCGCAGAATACGTCAGACCACATACGTCTGAACCACCGGTGATGCAATTGACGACTTTCGCGTGCTCGGGGGTCGACGGTCGATGGCTATTAACTGGAACAGCGACATCGTCGATGATATCTTTGAGATTTCCTTTCGGAAAATGATATGCTAGTTCCTTCTTCAATGCGATACAGTCGTCTGTCGCATGACCATGATCGGCATGGAAGTCGCACCACTTTGATTTGTCTTTCTTAGCATCGTCCAGGTCGGACTTCTTTGGCCATCGAATGGTAGCTTGGGAACTTTTCAGAGCTTCGACTAGGTCCTTTGTAAATCCTTTGAATCCGTAAGAGGATATCTTAGGGTACTGAGTGAACTTAGTCGCGGTCTTGGCCTCTGTTTTAATCTTGAAACGAACATTTGAAATTTGGCGCGCTGGCTCTATTCTGGAAACAGCCTTTGTCTTGAACTCTGGCTTTCTGACGCCTAACGACTTCTTGTCGTCAATGTTGTTGATCCAAACCCTCAGTGATTTGATAATGACCCTCTCTTACATACTTAGTGAAAATTGTAAGTAAACAATATGTATCAGAGTTTCACTATCGCTGATAAGTACTAAGATCTTCCAGTACCGCTGATAGGAACTCTCGCTCTTTAGATTAAACATTCAGTGAAACTGTTCACCATAATACTCTGAGTCTGTTCAGTACTTATGGTGATCGCTGATAAGTTACTTGTTTACTTATGATCCCTGAAGACAAGTTTCACGTCAACATAGGTTCTACGCTGAAGTCGAAGATCAAGCTCAAGAACCAGCGACAAGTTTCCTAATGAACTGATGCGGATCAGCGAAGACTCAGATTTGTCCACTCAACGTGAAGTATCAAGTACAAGACTTCAGCTATCGCTGAACTCTATCATTCGCTGATAAAGAATGATAGATCGCTGAATCATCGAAAAGCTGATCATGAAGTCTTCCGTACAAAGTACTTTCTGTCTCATCCACCCTTGCACGACTCCGTACGATATGTCAGAATAGAACCTCCTTATTGTCTGAAATCGTACAACCACTCTGATACTACACTGTTCAAACATGTGGCTACTAAGGTTGTCAACAAAGGTCAATGACATGCAACCAATCAGCTGCTGCCACGTGTAAAGTATAAACTGCAATGCATTAAATGCATGCAGTATATAAGAAGAAGAACTCACTTCATTTTGAAGTAACTTGCTAACTCTGGACAAGTTCATCCTTCTTATCTTGAGATAGGTTATTATTAGTAAATTCCTTCTCCTTCTTAGTGCAAGAAACTTAGTGTTCCAACTTGTTTAGATTTAGGATTTATCCTTAATCTTGTTTCCGCAACAAGCTGTAAATTGTTAATGATTTATCAATAAACAATTTAGAAAAGTAAAATCTGTGTGTTTGTATTCAACCCCCCCCCCCCCTTCTACAAACTTGTATAACCCTTCGGGACCAACAAGTGGTATCAGAGCAGATTTGTTTAATCTCATAAACAAGATCTAATCTCTACTAAGATTTCTCTTCCTTGCTATTTCTGAAAATGGCCATAAACAAAAACTATATAGACAATGGTTCTCTTGCAAAACCCCGTAGATTCTCCAGAGATAATTTTAATCTATGGAAAAATAGGATGACTCTCTTCCTAGAAGGTGTAGACCCTACTATGCCTTATTATCTTGAAAACGGCCCATTTATTCCTGTAAGAATTGATGCTGCAGTACCTGCCGCTAAGAATAGACCTGCTATTCCAGAAAGGATGGTACCGAAAGATGTTCATACGTGGACTGACGAAGATAAGAAGAAAGTGGCTATCAACACAAAAGCCAGATCCATACTAGCCATGGCTCTTCCTGACGAAGTCTACCATTCCGTCATGAACCTGAAATCCTCAAAAGCAATGTGGGACACAATATGTGTTCAGTATGAAGGCACTGCTGAAGTCCAGGACTCTCGAAAGATCAACCTGGTAAGACAGTATGAAAGTTTCATTTGTCGTAAGAATGAGACTCTCTCTGAAGTTCACCAATGTTTTAATTGCTTAATAATATATCTGAAAACTGTTGGCAAAGAATATTCTAACTTTGAAGTGCTGACAAAGTTTCAAGAATGTTTACCTAAAAGCTGGGACAGTTATTTTATGTGTCTCAAGCTGTCAAAAGATCTAAGATCAATGACTCTTGCTACCTTATATGGCACAATGCTGAATCATGAGCAATCAAGCCATCTTAAGAAGAATCTTGTAAAAGATTCCAAAAGCACCCATGTTGCTTTAATCTCAGAGAAACCTTCTACTCAGCGACCCTCGGTCACCATCACTGAGTTAGAGAGTAACTCTGAAAGGTCATCAGATTCTGACTCTTCAGATGATGATGAATCTTTGGCTCTCCTAACTAAAAAGTTCAGGAGATTCGCCAAAAATAAAATGTTCAGAAAGAACAAACCTCTTTCTATAACTGATAAGCCAAGATCATCAGCTACTGTTGATAAGGCTACTACTACTTGTTTTAATTGCGAAAAGATTGGACATTTTGCTAACGAGTGCAGGTCTAAGAAAGTATCGAGAAACTCAGCGTTTCCCAAGAAATCTTTTATTCCCAGGAAAAATATGCAAAGCTGAAAAGCTTCAAGAAGAAAGGCAAAGGCCTGATGGTTTATGATTGGGCTGCTTCAGAAGAAGAAGAATCATCATCTGACTCTGAAGATGATGAAGCCAATCTCTGTCTTATGGCAAAGATTGAGGATGAGGAAGAAAGTTCAGACATTCCCTCTACTTCAACCTCTGCTGTTCAGGTATCACCTTCTTTCTTTACAAATATTGCAAATATTGATGAAGCTAATAGTCTCCGCAAAATCGATCTCTTGACTAGAAGCTTATATGAAGCCATGAATGGCAAAACTATAGTTGAAAACCAAAACCTTGATCTCGTTGAACAACTTAAAAACTGTCACCTTCAAATAGAAAAGCTTTCTAAAATTGAAGAAGATTTTAAAGATCAAGTGCATTTAAATCAGCTAGTCAAAATCGAACGAGCAGAAGCTATCGCTGCTTTGAAAGCTGAAAAGGCTACTGTTGAAGGATGGTGTAACTCTTCAACAAATATCACTGAGATAATTAAGTCTCAGATACCCATGAGTGATAAATGTGGTCTTGGTTACAAATATGAAACTCAAGAACCAACCACTGATCGTTCCATGCTCTTATTTGGAACTTTCGTATCCTCAGTCGCTGACACTTCATCCTCTCAGTGTTCGTCCTCCAGACCGCGTATTCCTGAGGAAATCTCTGCCTCTTCAAAAGGTAAAGAGAAAATGGTTTATCCAAAACCTACCTCTGTCTTTAAAAATAAAGGTAAAGGAATTGCGTTGAACCAAAATCCTCAGAAGGGTACTTTAGCACCAAAGATGAATGCTTCTAAAGCTTTAGTGATTTATTCCTCTGGATCAAGAAATCAGATCTCTGGATCTACTCAGCGTGGGTCTATTCAGCGATCTACTCCTAGACTCAGAGTGGATATCCTTGGTAAGAAATCTGAAGAACCAAGAGTTCCTCCCATTTCTAAAGCCAAAAGCTTATTTGGTGCTGGTCCTTCAAATTCAAAATCTAAAACTCAGCATTCAAATAGTCCTAGAACTATTTTTAGTTATAGGAAATGTTATCACTGTGGACTCACTGATCATATTGCTAGTAAGTGCCCCACAACCACCAAAGCTGATAAGATAGCTAAGGTGAAGATTGCCCTCAAGGCAAAGAAGACCACTGAGGTTAAGAAATTAACCAAAGTGAAGACTGGCAAAGCTGAATCTTCAAATGCTGCGAAGATTGCTGAACCTTCCATTCCAACTGCTTCCACTGACAAACGTGTACACATGGTTAAGTGGGTACCCAATAAAAACTAATCTTCCTTTGTGATGCAGGTTAAGAAGGGTATCTGGTATCTCGATAGCGGATGCTCTAGACACATGACTGGAAAGAAAAGCCTGCTCGCTGAATACAAGGAAGAGAAGGGTCCTTCTGTGACTTTCGGTGGAAATGGAAAAGGACATACCCGAGGGTTTGGTGTACTCTCTAATGGTACAACCACCTTCAGAAGAGTCACATATGTTGAAGGGCTGAAGCATAATCTGTTAAGCATCAGTCGGCTTTGCAACAAGGATAACAAGGTAATCTTTACCAAAGAATCCTGCTTTGTCACTGACAAAAAGGAGAAGATAGCTCTCAGCGGTTATCGTTTGGAAATGTTTATGTAAAAAACATGGACTCAACAACCACTGAGAACTCCTGTTTCTTCTCAAAAGCCTCATCTGATGTCAACTGGCTATGGCATAAGAGGCTCTCTCATCTGAATTTCAAGACACTGAACTCTCTTTCTTCAAAAGAGTTAGTTACTGGTCTACCTCAACACTCATATGCCAAAGAGTCTTTATGTTCAGCATGTGAGAAAGGGAAGCAGACCAAAGCAAGCTTTAAATCAAAGCAAGTCTCCTTAGTGTCATCTCCTCTACAACTACTCCATATGGATTTGTTTGGCCCTATTAACAAACAATCCATCGCTGGAAAGAAGTATACACTGGTCATAGTTGATGAATTCTCTCGTTATACATGGGTTATGTTTCTCCGTTCCAAGAGTGAAACCCCTGAAGAACTCATCACCTTTGTTCGGAAGATGGAAACCCTGAACAATTTGAGCATTCGCTCAATAAGGAGTGATCATGGGACTGAATTCAAAAACAGTTCTCTTGATTCCTTATTTGAGAGCAAGGGTATTTCTCACAATTTTTCTTCAGTGAGAACACCATAACAAAATGGAGTCGCTGAAAGAAGAAATAGAACAATTATTGAAGCTGCACGTTCAATGCTCAGCGATTCTCACTTGCCTACTCAGTGTTGGGCAGAAGCTGTCAACACTGCTTGTTTTACGCAAAACAGACCGCTGATAGTCAAAAGATTCAATAAAACAGCCTATGAACTATTTCATGGGAGAAAGCCTTCAATCAGCTTTCTTCACATTTTTGGATGTCAGTGTTTTATACTGTACAACAGAGATGCCCTTGGAAAGTTTGATCCTAAGGCTGATGATGGGATTTTCTTGGATACTCCTCAGTTTCCATAGCCTTCAGAGTCTCTAATCGAAGAAGACAAACTGTTGAAGAAACAATTCACGTCACGTTTGACGAGTCCCGTTAAACGAACTCTAAACCGTCCGCTGATACTGAAGAACTGAATCAATGGATGTTTTCTCATCTTGGTGATTCAGAAGAAATTCCCACTCCTCGTGCTCACACAGTTGAAGATGATGGTCCAACTATCATTCCAAATATGCAGAATAGTGAAGCTGAAACATCATGGGTCTCAGCTGTTCCTATAAACACTATACCTGCTTCTGAAACCAATATCTCAGATATTCCATCCACTTCTCAGCAATCAGTGAATATAATGACAACTGCATCCATTCCTCTCTTGGCTGATACTCCAGATGTCGCTGAAGCTTCATCTTCAGCTCCTCCAGTTCAGGTTGAGTCAGCGTCTCACGCTCCGGCTCAGCGATGGACTATAAATCAACCAATTGATCAAATTCTTGGTGATCCAAACGCTGGTATTCAGACTCGACGAAGTGCAGGTAATATTTGTTTATTTGTAAATTTTATTTCACTAACTGAACCAAAGAAAGTAGATGATACCCTCAAAGATCCAAACTGGGTCAGCGCCATGCAAGAAGAGCTGACAGAATTCGAAAGAAACAAAGTTTGGAAACTTGTTCGAAGACCAACTGACAAAACAGTGATAGGCACTAAATGGGTCTATCGAAACAAGTTGGACGAACATGGAACTGTAACCCGCAACAAGGCTCGTCTTGTTGCTCAAGGATACAGACAAGAGGAAGGCATAGATTATGACGAAACATTTGCTCCAGTAGCAAGATTAGAATCTATTCGTCTATTCTTAGCATACGTTGTACACAAAGACTTCAAAGTATATCAGATGGATGTTAAGTCAGCGTTTCTAAATGGAAAGCTGAATGAAGAAGTCTATGTGGAACAACCTCCAGGGTTCTCAGATCCTAAGCATCCAGGTTATGTTTATAAACTGGATAAGGCACTTTGTGGCTTAAAGCAAGCTCCACGTGCATGGTATGACACTCTTTCTACTTATCTCCATATTGAAAAATTTGAGCAAGGCAAAATAGACAAAACTCTATTTTTCAGGAAAGTAAAAGGTCATATCATTCTTGTTCAAATATATGTTGATGATATTATATTTGGCTCGACTAACCCTGATCTCTGTACTCGTTTCGCTGATAGAATGAAAGAAGAGTATAAAATGAGCATGATGGGTGAACTAACATATTTCCTTGGTCTACAGATAAAACAAAATGAAAAAGGAACTTTCATTAATCAGGGAAAGTATGTTAAAGATATGCTGAAAAAATTCGACTTAACTGAAAGTTCAGCTATGAAAACCCCTATGGCACCACCGCTGACACTTGATAAGGACACTAAGGGTGTTCCTGTCAATGTCACGCTGTACCGTGGGATGATCGGCTCACTATTGTATCTTACAGCTAGCCGACCCGATATTATGTTTGCAACATGCTTGTGTGCACGATATCAAGCTGAACCTAAGATATCTCATATGAAAGCTGTAAAACGTATTTTTCGATATCTTAAGGGTACAGCGAATCTAGGTCTTTGGTATCCCAAAGACACAGGATTCGATTTAATCGCCTATTCAGATAGTGATTTTGCCGGTTGCAGAATGGATAGGAAAAGCACCACAGGAGGATGTTAGCTCCTTGGTGGAAAGCTGGTAAGTTGGACAAGTAAAAAGCAAAACTCAATGTCCACTTCCATAGCTGAAGCTGAGTATGTAGCCGTTGGAAGCTGTTGTTCTCAAGTCTTGTGGATGAGAAATCAACTACTGGAATATGACCTTCAACTCTCAATTATTCCAATCTATTGCGACAGCACAAGTGCCGTCGCTATTGTTAGCTTCAATCTTCCTAATCATAGAAGTATTTAGAAGTAGTGAAAAATAGGCTAAGTGAAGAAAGCCTCTTACAGAGGCTCTGCCGAACTTACCGAGAGATCAAGGTCGAGAAGCTACAGAAGCTAAAGAGGCGTCCTACAAAAGCTCTGTCATACGCGCAAAGAAGACCAAAGACTCGGAATCCGGTGAAGACTGCTCTACAAAGGACCAAACCGCAGAACCTCTGTGACACTTCACAGAGCCTCTGTGGTCTTCAACAAAGAGTTCAAAGATATTTATAATATCTTGCTACTGTTCCTGGACCTGTTCATCAACTTGCATGGCAACGTACCCTGTCCAACTTCAACGTGTCAAAATCTGAGTGGACTCAATAGGGCTTAGTACATAATAGACGTCTGCTGCATTAAATGCAATACAGCACATCCAACTATTCATACTGTCCGTTCTGAATAGTAGCTCATGCTTTATGGTCCCCTTTGAGTAGTATAAAAGGAAGACTCGTGTTGAATTCTTCCTAATCAAGAATCGAGAATTAAAAAGAGAAAAACTTCAAGAACACATAGCTTATATACTTTGAGAGTCATATCTGTTTTAAAGCTTTGCTTACTCACTGTTCTTGAATCTGTTTTTGATATATATATATTCAGTAAACTTTGAGATATTATTTCCTGTTCACTGTTTATTTATATTGTGTTCTAAATCTATCAAACATATCTGTTAGTTCTTCAAATACGCTTCCGAATCATACTTAAACTTGAACTAATAGATCTGATAATCTTGTTTAAACAAAACGGGAACCAACAATTGGTATCAGAGCAAAGCTTGATTTTCAATATCAAGTGATCCTCTTTGTTACAAGATTGGTGATAGACATCATTCCTTTTTTAACCTATTCCTCATTTCTAGGTTAAAACTCCATTAAAGTGTACTCTGGGAACTGTTCAAACCCATAAAACTTTCCAGAACATCAGACTCATACTCTTTAGTCATACTATCTTTTCAGAACCTTTACAATGACAAATACCAATAACTTTTTCACTGCTGGCTCATTAACCAAACCTCCTACTCTCCTTCGAGATGAGTATCCTCAATGGAAGATAAGAATGGTTCATTTCTTTGAGGGTACTGAAAAAAAATCTAGTACAATATCTTTACAACCTTCCTCCAGTTCCCATGATAGTAGTACCACGAGTACCAGCTACTGCTGAATCTCCTGAAATCCCTGAACATCAAAAACCGAAGCTAAAAGAAGAATGGTCAAATGAAGATAGGGCAGAAGACGAAGTTGCACAGAAAACAAGAAGAATCTTGATAATGGCTATCACCAACGAACTTTTTCAATCCTTAGATGCATGCGAAACTGCGCACGATCTTTGGAAAGTATTAGAAAGACAGTTGGAAGGGGGTGCTAAAACACAGAAGAACCGAAGGGCACAGTACATAAATGAATATCATGCATTCAGAGCCTCTGCAACAGAATCTCTGCAAACGACGTACGACAGGTTCAACTCTCTCATAAACAAATGCAGAAAGTCTGGCATTCACAGAACCTCGGAAGAAAATAACGTCATGTTTCTAAAGAGCCTGAATGATGAGTAGCTTCAATTGTCTATGTCTTTACAAACAAACCAAGATCTAGACTCATGGACGCTCTCTGATCTCTATGGAACACTAGCTGCACAAGAGCCTCAAATAGCACAGGCTAAAACAATAACCATTGCACCATACGCATTGGTTAGTAAATCAACAGAGGCTACAGAAAGACCGAGAAATGAGAGAGCAACAGAGGAGAAGAAGAAGGAGAATAAGAAAATGGTGATGGTTGATAGCGAAGAAGACGAGCTGATAGAGGAAGAAATAACTCTTGCGTCATTAGCTAAATCATTGGCTCTATTGACAAGAGAGTTCAAAGGTAACCAAAGAAATTTTGGAAATGACAGATATAGCAGAGACAACCAGAGAGATAGAAGAGATGATGGAAGAAGAGAAGAATCAAGTGACCGACAGAGGTCAGACTACAGAAGTGACCGACAGAGGTCGAGCGACAGAAACTACAGAGGAAATGACCGACAGAGGTCAGATGACAAGGTAGGCCACACACAAGAATGCTACAAATGTGGTAAGCCTGGTCATTACGCAAACGAATGCAGAACAGAGAAAGGTGGAGATCAACAGAAGTCCGACGATCGAACTGGAAACACCTCTCAACGTTGTTTCAACTGCGGCAAGCCAGGCCATTTCGCAAAAGAATGCAGAAGTAGACAAAATCGCCCACAGAAGGACTCAGCTTTTTACAAAAAGAAGGCTGAATATTATGCGCAAAAATCCCTAATGGCGAACAAAGGGCATTCTGAAGCAAACAAGGAGGACTTCGAGTCAGACTCTACCTCTGATGATGAATTCACCACCAATGCCCTGTTCTGTGGCATGGCAGAAGTCGACTCCGGCACTGATAGTGAGGTATCCATTTCAAACTCTACCTCTTGTACTAAATCTGTAGATAATGATTCAATTAAACTTAACATTGAACTGATTGAACTAAAAGAGATAAATGAAAGCATTCAGAAAAGACTCACCTTTAATGAGAGAGAAGTAAGGCTTCTCAATCAAGAAAAAGCCAAAATTTTTGAAGAAAAGGAAAGAGCAGAAAAATATTGGAGCAATAATATAGATCCTTTAAAAGGCAAATTTCTGAATTAACCTCTGCTTTAAAAATCAAAACAAAAGTGCTTTCAGTTTCTAAGAGTGAAACAACTGACATTAGAGCTCTCAAAGAATACTTTCAAAAAGAGAGAGAGGTACTTTGGCAAGATCTACTCAGAAGAGAAGTTTTACTTAAAAACTATAAAGATGCACAGAAGGTGTATGAGAAAGTAAACTCACAAATAGGAAGACGAGGTATAGGGTACGATGATATTACTCTAGGTGTTGAAGGCAAAAGACTTAAACCTCTGTCTTCTCTGTTTGTGATAGGAAAAACAAATAAACCAATTTTTCCAAACATACTCTCTGTAAGTAAAAGGGTTAAAATCTCTGCAGAACCTCACTTGAGGAAACATACGAAGATGATCAATGCGTGGTTTGAAAACACAGATTCATCATCTTCAACCTCTGTCAATAGAGGAATCAAACCAAAGAAATATCTGAAAACACAAGATCAGATTGGTATTTTTAAGTTTGGTAAACCAGAGACTCAAACACAGGTCGTTTTTGTCTGTATGATAAATGTCGAAAAGAAATTATCTGCAAAAGCTCCTGAGTTTAAACCCATCTTTTCAGAAAAAAAAACTTAAAGAATCAATTGAAAAAGAAATTTTGGAAGTTTTGAAATCAAATGTTTTAGAAAATCTCTGTACAGCTTCTATAGATCAAATTCTCGCTGAAGAGATCTCATCAGAAACCTCTGCTATCTATGAAAGTTATTCTACAGAGGAAGAAAGCTCGTACGATACATGCTCAGAAAATCCAGCCTCTGTCGAAAGAGATGACTCAACCTCTGTATATGAGGACGATTCATCCTCTGACGACTTAGAGACTGATTCTAAGTCAGGGATAATTCACTGTGACACAGAGGATGTTAAATTCTCCTCTGAGGTTCTTAACAGAACAATTTCTCCAAAAGAGAAAATCACAGAGATACCTATCTGTCCAGATTTTCTCAAAATGTGTATACAAGTCAAAACCTCTACAGAGCTTGATAATCTGAAAAAGGCCTCTAAAAATCCTAAAAGCTCAAAATTTTCAAAACCTTTAAAGCAAATTAAAGAGAAACCCACTTGGCAACAAAAGGGAAAAAGGCCTGAAGCTAACAAATATTTTTCCTCTGTGACAGTGAAGAAAGATGTTCACCACAGAAAAGACTCACAGAAGGCACGACCTAAACAAGACTTTTGCAAACAACATTCTAGTATTCATAGATCTTCTTGTAATAGGAAATCTAAAGTTAAGAAAGAATGTAATGCCTCTGTGGTTCAGTTCAATAAATTCAATGAAAAGTTCAAACAAATCACGTCTCATATTAAATACTGTCATTGCTTTGATCTTATGTTCAAATTGAATAATCACTTCTCAAGTCCAGATTGCTTACTCTCCACTAAAATTCAAACTCCAAAGTCAGAACCCAGAGAGAAACAATCTGATTTTTCTACAAAAGAAAAAATGTATTTCAAGAATGCTAAGGCAAACTTGAAAAATTCTAACAATATTGGACCCATATGGATATGGGTACCTAAGTCTCTGTGATTGTCTTACAGAAGCGGTTTGTGCCAATTTGGTATCTTGACTCCGGATGCTCAAGGCACATGACTGACGACAGAAGTTTACTATCCACGTACAAAGAAACACACGATGGTGGATCTGTAACTTTTGGAGACGACAAGAAGGGACACATCAAAGGATATGGAGTCATACAGAAGGAAAACGTCTTTGTATACAAAGTTGCATATGTGAATGGCCTTAAACACAACCTACTCAGTGTAACTCAACTCTGTGATACAGGATTCGATGTGTTATTCAAAAGAACTTTCTGCTCTCTGCGAAGTGAAGACACAGGAATGGAACTTCTGCGAGCCGAAAAAAAAGGTGATCTGTATCTGATGAACTTTTGTTCAACAACCAAGGACAAAGTTTGCCTTGTAGCTTGCGAAAGTAAAGAAGCCTGGTTATGGCATAACAGGTTCTGTCACTTGAACTTTCACACATTAGATAAACTGGTAAAACTTGATCTAGTTAAAGGTTTGCCTAATGTTAAATTCAATAAGGATCACTTGTGTTCTGCCTGTGAAATGGGAAAACTCAGAAGAGCTTCCCACAGAGGCAAAACATATGTGTCTTGCACTAGACCTCTGTACATGCTTCAGGTTGACCTCTGCGGTCCCATTGCCATACAGAGCCTAGGTGGCAAGAAATACATACTTTTCTTAATTGATGAGTATTCGCGTTTCACATGGGTTGAATTTATTCGAAAGAAATCGGATGTTCCAATCATCTTGATTAATCTAATGAAAAGAATCCAAGTTCTTTATGAATGCAGAATACAGAAGTTAAGAAGTGACAATGGCACAGAATTTAAAAACTCTGTCATTGAAGCCTATCTTTCTACAGAAGGAATATCACAGAACTTCTCTACAGCACGCGCTCCACAGCAGAACGGCGTAGTCGAAAAGAAGAATCGAACGCTCGTGGAGGCAGCAAGAGCTATGCTATCAGCATGCGGACTACCGATGAACTTTTGGGCAGAAGCGATTTCTACCGCATATTATACACAAAATCGTTCAACCATTGGGAAAAGACACCTCAAGACTCCTTACGAATTGATCAACAAAAGGCGGCCAAACATCAAATTTTTTCATGTGTTCGGATGTAAATGCTTTGTTTTAAACGACAGAGATTCAAGAGGAAAGTTTGAGGTAAAAGCTGACGAAGGCAAATTCATTGGATACTCTGCCACTTCCAAAGCCTACAGAGCGTTCCTTACAAGATCTCGCAAAATCGTAGAAAGTATCAATGTTTCTTTTGATGATTCATTCCAAATGACTTTTGAAAAAATCAGTTCATAACTCGAACTTAAAAGGGAAACCTCTGACATCTCGCAAACGAAAGAAGACTTAAATCTTCTATTTTTAGAGATGTTCCACGATGACATTGATCCTTCTGTTGGAACCATCAGAGTTTCTGAAGAACCATCCTCTGTCGGACAAAATCCTACAGGTATGACTCTAACTGGTCCAAATAATGCTTCATCTTCTTCTTTAAATACTACAGATGCAAATGCCGAAGAAGAAAATGCAGAAGATGAAACATCAAGAAAAACGACCACAGAAGCTGCTGAAAAACAAACTCCACAATCCACAGAAGAACCAATTACAGAGGAAATTGAGGACCAAGACTATACGTCCTCAGAGGAACAAACTCCACCACCACTCATACCAATCATTCCACAAATGGCAGAATCTTCTACCAAGGCAAGAAGAATGACAGAGGCTATACAAGAAGAAGATTCACAAGAAGCTTCTGAAGAAAGGTTCGATGACATTGATGACCATCTTCCACGCACCACTCAGTGGACAAAAATCCATCCTCCAAGCCAAATAATTGGAGAACCTTCTGACTCAGTAAAAACCAGGTCTGCCACTGCTAATTTTTGTTTCTTTACAAATTTTATTAGTGTGATAGAACCAAAGAAGATTTCTGAAGCCCTAGATGACCCAAACTGGGTAGACGCCATGCAAGAAGAACTTCTGCAGTTTGAGCGTAACAGAGTATGGACTTTAGTACCTCTGCCACGAGGGAAACAGGCCATTGGGACTAAGTGGGTCTATAGAAATAAGAAGGATGAAGATGGAGTGGTCATCATAAACAAAGCACGATTGGTGGCCAAGGGTTATAGACAAGAAGAAGGCATAGATTACGATGAGACTTTTGCTCCTGTCGCACGGCTCGAAGCAATAAGAATATTCTTAGCCTTCGCAGCCCACAGAGGATTTAAAGTTTATCAGATGGACGTAAAATCAGCTTTTCTCAACGGTGAAATCCAAGAAGAGGTTTACGTAAATCAGCCACCAGGGTTTGAAAGCTCAAAGTTCCCAAGGCGTGTATACTACCTTGAAAAGGCTCTGTACGGACTGAAACAGGCTCCAAGAGCATGGTACGAACGACTTTCTACCTTTCTTCTAGTAAATGGCTACAACAGAGGTACAACAGATACTACCCTATTCTATAAACGTAAAAACAGTGAAATAATGCTTGTACAAATCTATGTGGACGACATAATTTTTGGGTCTACTAATACAGAAGAGTGCAAAAGTTTTGAAAAACTCATGCAGAGTGAGTTTGAAATGAGTATGATGGGAGAATTAACATTCTTCCTCGGACTCCAAGTCAAACAAACATCAGAGAAAATTTTTATAAATCAGACCAAATATGTCTCTGACATTCTTTTCAAGTATAGCCTCTCTTATACCTCTGCAATGAAAACTCCAATGGCCACTGGAAATAAGTTATCCTTAGATCCAGATGGCATCTCTGTAGAATGCACTCTCTAAAGAGGCATGATTGGATCTATGTTATACTTAACTGCAAGTAGACCTGACATTATGCATTCCACATGTCTTTGTGCACGTTATCAAGCTAATCCTAAGAAATCACATTATGATGCTGTTAAAAGAATCTTTAGATACCTAAAGGGGACCAAAAATCTTGGTCTCTGGTATCCACAGAACTCTGGCTTTTGTCTTAAAGCTTATACAGACTCAGACTATGGAGGATGCATGCTCGATAGAAAGAGTACCTCTGAGAGTTGTCAATTCCTAGGTGGTAAGCTAGTCAGTTGGACCTCCAAAAAGCAGAATTGTGTATCAACATCTATGGCAGAAGCTGAATACGTTGCTGCTGCTAGCTGTTGTTCTCAGGTTCTATGGATGAAGCCACAGCTAAAAGACTACGGCCACATTCTATTCAAAATACCCATCTTCTGTGACTCCAAGAGTGCCATTGCCATCTCTGCCAATCCTGTGCAACATTCCAAACCCAAGCATATCGATATAAGGTACCATTTCTTGAAACATCATGTTGAACACGGTACAATCGAGATGCATTTCGTGCCAACAGAATATCAACTTGCAGACTTATTCACCAAAGCCTTAGACGAGAAAAGATTTAATTTCTTGGTGGGTAAGTTAGGAATGATTAATATGATGTGAAAATCCTCTGTAAGTATAGCTTTATCTTCTTTAATAAGTATATATTTCTATTTTACTTAACTTATTGCTTTGATTAATTTATTTCTGTATGTAAATTCTCAATCTTAAATAGTTCTTAATATCACAGAGCTTCTGTAAGTCTGCTCAGAACTTCTGACGACCTCCACAGAACCTCTAGAAAAACAAGACCTATGCTCAATACAAATCTTATCATTCTTTGATCCAAGCATAGGTCAAGGGGGAGAAAAAGGAAATTACTTGATCTACAGAGGTGATTAGATCAAGGGGGAGCAAAAAGGGACCCTGAAATGATCTACAAAGGTAAAACTTTCAAGGAGAAGCCAAAGAAGAATGTCGATGAATCTATATCGACAGAAGTCAGACATCACTGCCGAGAAAAGAAGAACCAAAAAGGTATGTCTCTCGTACAAAAGGTTGTTGAAAACAGTTTTCTGGGACACAAATTGTCAAATATGTCCTAAATATATTGTGGATAACATTTCAAAAATCAAAAGATCAAAAAGTTTCATAAAATTTGAGTTATGAGAAATTTGAGGTCATAAAGCCTCTGCTGAGCTAAAAAGAGGCTCTGCCAGAAATATGCTCTGTGATCACAAATTAACCCTCTATCGATCTTTTGGAATGTTATCTCGGAAACCGAATACATACACCATGACCTTCATGAACAAAACTTTTTCCATAACAGTTTTCTCGGACACCAACTTTCAAATATGTCCGAAAAACATCTCTTAAAACAAATCAAAAATTGGATGATCAGAAAATTTAATAGAATTTTTGTTATGAGATTTTTTCCCTCATAGAGCTTCTGCTGGCCCTCACAGAACTTCTGCAAGTTCCCACAGAGCCACAAAACCTCTGCGAGTAAAAATTCTTAACTAAAAATCCTATTGATCCTCTCCAGTGCCTTTGCAAACGTTTTGGTTAAAGAAGAACCCACAGAAGTCATGATAACAAAAAGATATATGAGAAAGGGATAAACATCAAGATTTTCAAAATCACAGAGCTTCTGTAAACCACAGAAGTTCTGTCAATCTGTTACTTGGGCATTTCTGTAGTAATAACGGTTACTTTTACTGAGAGTGAATCTCATGTGGCTAAGAACAACCCCACGCGCCTAGCATTAATGGGCCGCGCACGACGTCCTGTCATCCTCTGACATGGCCTACGTGTCCCATTTTTATTGGGCGTACATGGAACGTTTTCTGTGGAAAGTTGAACCCGCCGTTCTAACTTGAGTACGGATTCCAGATTTTTAATCCATTGCCATATATTTTCTCTTTCGAATTCTACCATTTTACCCTTCTATAAAAACCAAGCTTACCCTCTCATAAACTTTTTACAAACCCTCATTCTTCTCCGGCGAAACCCTGCAAAAACCTGCAAGTATCTTATTCTCATTACCAATGGCTTCATCTTCTCAAGCTATCTCCCCTGCACACTCTCCGGCGAACTCACCAGAACATTCACCTGCTCATTCTGAACATTCAGAAAACCCCTACCTTGCCAAAAGTATTGAACTAGAAGATTCCGGCGATTCGGCAGAATTTGCTCCGACCACACATCTTCAAAACTTCATAGCAAAGGATCATTTCGAAAAAGTACTACCAATCAAATCCAACAATTGCTATTTGGTCCCCTCACCCACTGCTTTCGGCGAAGCCCATGCCATTCTTCTAAACATAATGGAAAATCATATCCTCTTCCCTCTACTCTCAAGAACCCCAAACAAAATTCCAGTTAGATATTTGAACCAGTTTTGACAAAGTTGCCGATTTGATAAAGATGATTCTCTTATCAAAGGGTACATTTCAAGACCTGACAAATCTGAACATCTGGAAATCAAGTTCAATAGAACAATGTTCTCACTTGAATTCAACCTACCCACAAGGGGTCTTCTTGGATTGAAGAAATATGCAGAGCAACCAACAGACGACGAGATCTGCCGTTTCGTAGAAATGCTTGGGTACAACACCCAACTGAGGAAGAGAAATGACTTCCGCAGAGGCAGATTACCACCTCTGTGGAACACCTTGTTCTCAATTCTTAACAGATGCCTGACAGGGAAGATAGGCAGTATTGACCAGAGCTCACATCAGATATTAACCATCATGTATAGGGTTTACTATGATCTCCCACTGGATTACGTGACCATAATGATGCAAGAGATCATCAACACCATCGACAGAAAGAACAACGCCAGAAGGGTCAAAGAGAACGATCCAAACTTTCTACCACCTCTGCAATTCCAAAGAATACTGGGAGTTTTGTTCGAACCTCTGTTGCTGATACAGAACTGGCCAATGGAAGGGACAATTCCCAAACAGTTCCCAATGAACAAAAATACCCCCACTGATCATGTAGATGGCTACACACACTGCAGACCTTTGTCAAATAACCTTTTGAAGTATGCCACGAATAAAACCCTTAAGAAATAGTACATGCGCGATCATAGAACTCCAAAACCGAGTCCTATGACACCCCCGCGTTTAGGTGTCCCCCTAGGAACAATGATTGCAGAACCTCTTTCCACTCAAGAAGAAAAATATCACAAACTAGAAAAACACATGGCTATTCAACTTAGCTTCTTAGCCAAACGTGCAGAGCTCATAGGAAAGAAGTCCTCTTCGAAATCTTCTACCTCCACTCCAAAATCAAAGAAGAGGAAAACTGAAGAAGGCACCTCTACAAGCGCTGCAGAAGATCAACCTTCACCTCCTCATGCCACAGAAATTGGCTCCACTGCTCCTCCCTCTTCTCCAAAACAGAAGAAGAAAAGAAAATCGAAAACTACAGAGGAAGTGGCACCAAAACCTAAGAGGAGGAAAACCAAAAAGAAGCATGGGAAATCACTTGAAAAATTGGTTACCATAGAAGAAGAAATCGCAGAAGAAAGAACTGCAGAAGAAGAAGATGCAGAAGTAGAAATGACAGAAGAGGGATATCAATCACCCTATCAATCCCCAGATCGATTTGCTCACAAAGGAAACTTAAACGA
This sequence comes from Saussurea involucrata, assembly GCA_033807775.1. NCBI lineage: Eukaryota > Viridiplantae > Streptophyta > Magnoliopsida > Asterales > Asteraceae > Saussurea > Saussurea involucrata. The sequence goes on from CM066327.1 coordinate 80,354,832, forward strand.
TTTCCTACAGAACCCTAACATTGCCCACACTCTAAATACAGCAGGGTGGACGGCACAACCACTCGACCACCACTCCCCAGAAGAACAATACTTCTCTATTTCTGGCATTGACACACATCTGCAAGAAGATGATCAAACACCCACAGATCAATCAGCTGAGACACCTGTTATTCTACAGAACCCCTTCATTCAACAAGGATTGGACGTCAACAGAAGGAGTCCAAGCCCAGCTTCAGAAGAAATAGAACAAACAGAAGCTCAGTGGAATAGAGATGAAGTAACAGAGGCTTTAGGGAAAATAACAGAAAAAGGAAAAGAGGCCGAAGTTGTACAAGAAGAGGGATTTGAAACAAGGGAGACAAGAATGGAGGTCTCAGAGGTAGATTTAGATGAAGAAGAAGAAGCTGTCTTGATACGAAAAGGTCTCTATCATCCACATGTCATGAGATTATACGGCTCTCATCAAATGTACGACTTCTTAAGCACAGAGCAAGGAACTTCAACAGAAGCTAGGGAAGAAGCACCAAGCCATCGGATAGCTACAGAAGCTGAAATGGTAGAAAATGATGTAGTGCTTGGATGCTTAACAGAGGGAGAAACAAGAAAAGATGCCTGGATTAATAGAGGCACACAACCAAAACCAACTCCCAGTGCAACCCACATATCTAACTCCGCAGGTCTTGCTGCAGAAGGAGTTATTGAAAAAGAGCAGAACAGCTCGATCCAAATCCAACCCATCCAGCCAGAAGTCACTCTTTCGACTTTTGTGCCCACAGAAACCGGGGAATCCATTCCTAGGGAGTCTCCTCAAAGAGACTCACCTAATGTTCGTGATCAATCGCCCCAGATCACACTAGAACACCCTACAGAGGAATTTGTTTCCTCTGCCACGCATGAAATAGGGCCAACCCTTCTTTCAGAGAGAAGTAGTGAGCACAACGACGAAGAGACTCTAGACAAGTCTCCGAGTCAACAGAAGGATAATCTAGTACCCACCTCTGAAGTGGATCTAGACAATGTCATTCACAGAACTTCTGTAGAGTCTGAAGCACTACATGCTTCTGCTCGAATATCAGATGGAAATCCTTCCACCCCCATCATACAAACAAGGGTGAACGAAGGTGTCCCAGGAGCAGGGACTCACTCTGGAGACGAATGTGTTCCTCCAGAGGTTACACCAGGGACACAAGTATCAAGGGATGAGTTCCAAACCCTTGTCACCTCTGTGAACCAAACCATGAAAGAGTTGCAAAGCTCTTTCACATCTTTTGCAGAGAAAACATCAACGGCCTTGCTGAATCTAAACACCAAAATGGACAATCTGTCCACAGAGGTGAAAACGGCCATCACAGAGATGAAATCTTCTGCTCAAACAACTGCCACAACTACAGCCACTTCTGCTGCTAAAGATTTTGGAATAGCTGCAACATCTGCATTCAAGGAATCAGTCAAACATTTCCTTGAACAAATGAACAAGCAATCCAACAAATCACAGAGCATCACACCTGCAGAACTACAGAAGGCTCTGCAAAACGTTCAAGAAGAGGCAATGCGCAACACTACAATGATGCAGCCAAAAGATTACATGACCAGAGCACAGCTGACAGAGCTCGGGCAGAATGTCATAAACCAGGTCACAGAAGTCATTGTCTCCTTCACTACTGCAAATGCCAACTACGTCAAAGAGTTCAGAAAAAGTGTCGGCAGAATGCGCTTCAACACAGAAGCAGAGCTTACAACTCTAATCGGCCTCTGTGATGATGTATGTGCAAAGTTGATGGCCGCAGGAGCAGAACTACCAAAGAAACCCAAAGCTTCCTGCAGAGCAGAGGGTACTTCTGATAAGAGTCAGGATGACTCTGATGATGACCATCCTGGTCCATCAGATCATCCTGAGGGGGAGAATATAAGGGAGAAAGCTATGACCAGAGGACTACAAGTTCCACCAATCGCAGCAGAACCAATCAGCCAAGCCCCTCCAGAACAAACCCAAGATCAAAAGACCACAGAGACAACACCCATCTCTGTGGAATCAACTTCTGAAGAAACCAATATTCCAGAAGCTGATCAGCAAACCACAGAGGCAACAACCACCCCTGTGGTAATCAACTTGGAAGAAAGGCCTTCAACAGAATCAACAGAAAAACCCCAAACAATACCAAGAAGAAAGTCGATTGCCACCAAACCAAAAAGAGCAACGACCTCTACTTCTTCTATGCTCAGAAAGATGCACAATACAATGTCTGATCGAATGTCGCAGAGAGAAGAAGAAAGGCACAGGTTCACTTTAGCTTTCCGAATGGGAAGAAGATTCGACATACCTCAATCCACAGAAACCAAGCTCACAGAAGAAGACACAAAAGAACCTCCCATAGAGGTTACAGAGCAAAACAAGCCAAAAGAACCAACGCCACATAAGTCCTCTCAAACACAAGTGTCAAAACCTACAAAGGCAACCCCCATCATTCCAACAGAAGCACCAACAACCAAACCTACAGAAGCAACAGGTTCTGCACCTCCAAAAGCCAAAGACAAGGGAAAGGCAAAAATGACAGAAGAGCCCAAGAAAAAGAAATCAGTACCCAATCCTACAGAAAAACTGATGAAAAGCTCCTTTGATGCCTTTCAAACTCCAAAGCCTGAAGAAGAGGACTGGGCATATGGATTGAAGCCTCTGTCAGACATTCCACTAACAGGTAGAGCTGCAGAAGTTGTTCAACAGATGGAGAGTCTCAGAAGATGAGTACCACCACATGGTCCAACATCCGAAGAAATGGAAGAAGTGGTGTACAAATATCTCTACAAACAACCCTTTCAGAACCTCCATCCAACAGACCAAATCACAAATCCGAACATCAGAGAAGAATTTGAGAACATCTTCAGCAGAACAAAGCCAAGAACCAAAGCAGAAGTCTTCTCAATTCATAAAATTAAAAAGGTAATCTTCTGCAGATTCTCCTTCACAAGAACCTATCCAAGAGTCAGGTACAATCTTTACAGAGTCAAAAGGGTAAACAATTCAGAAACCACCTTCGATGATGCTGACATAAGGAATCTGAATCCCTATGATCTACCTGAACTTCTGCAATGGACAAAGGACAACTACAACACAGAGCCAAACACCAGATCCTATCAAGTGTTGAGAAAAGCAATGAGGGAAAAGCTTCTGATCTACAGTATGATAGATTTTCAACTGGGAAAGGATCTTGGTCTCAAACATCTGAATTTACGACCACCAGAAGATCGCTGCCCACCCGATGCCGTGCCCAACTCAATCATTACAGAACCAAGATTCGGGTTAGTATTTCAAAACCCACAAGGCGAAGTCAAACTGTTTGTGTGTATGGACTGTCAGAAGTACGCAACTAGTACTCTGAACAAGTTCAGAGCAAGCCTTGTAAAATACAGAGATACAGAGAAAATGAATAGAGATGCTGCAGATACTTTCATCAGAGAGATTGATGCCACAATCCGCCTAAGAGAACTTTGCATCAGTTTCTACAAAGAGATCAGAAGAATCGGAAGAGACAACAGAAGCTACAACGATTTCAAAGATGCCAAAATCTGATTCTCAAACCTCAAATCTCTGCAAACCAAGTCAAAGTCTATCTTTCATTGTACTCAAATGTAAAATGCCTCTGGCATATTTCTGAATGAAAGAACTTTCGAGGTATTGTTTAACCTCTGTCTTATCTAACTTAGCCTAACTAAACTCAAGTTCAATTTTTTATTTTTCACTACTTAGGGGGAGATTGTTAGCTTCAATCTTCCTAATCATAGAAGTATTTAGAAGTAGTGAAAAATAGGCTAAGTGAAGAAAGCCTCTTACAGAGGCTCTGCCGAACTTACCGCGAGATCAAGGTCGAGAAGCTACAGAAGCTAAAGAGGCGTCCTACAGAAGCTCTGTCATACGCGCAAAGAATACCAAAGACTCGGAATCCGGTGAAGACTGCTCTACAAAGGACCAAACCGTAGAACCTCTGTGACACTTCACAGAGCCTCTGCGGTCTTCAACAAAGAGTTCAAAGATATTTATAATATCTTGCTACTGTTCCTGGACCTGTTCATCAACTTGCATGGCAACGTACCCTGTCCAACTTCAACGTGTCAAAATCTGAGTGGACTCAATAGGGCTTAGTACATAATAGACGTCTGCTGCATTAAATGCAATACAGCACATCCAACTATTCATATCGTCCGTTCTGAATAGTAGCTCATGCTTTATGGTCCCCTTTGAGTAGTATAAAAGGAAGACTCATGTTGAATTCTTCCTAATCAAGAATCGAGAATTAAAAAGAGAAAAACTTCAAGAACACATAGCTTATATACTTTGAGAGTCATATCTGTTTTAAAGCTTTGCTTACTCACTGTTCTTGAATCTGTTCTTGATGTATATATATTCAGTAAACTTTGAGATATTATTTCCTGTTCACTGTTTATTTATATTGTGTTCTAAATCTATCAAACATATCTGTTAGTTCTTCAAATACGCTTCCGCATCATACTTAAACTTGAACTAATAGATCTGATAATCTTGTTTAAACAAAACGGGAACCAACAGCTATAGCTAATAATCCAGTGCTACACTCAAACACAAAACACATCGAAATCAGGTATCACTTTATCAGAGATCATGTGATGAATGGTTATATAGAACTTCACTTTATCCCAACTGACTATCAGTTAGCTGATTTGTTCACCAAACCTCTTGATGAGACAAGATTCAACTTTCTCATCAGCGAGCTTGGAATGCTGAACTTTGAAGGATAAAATCTTCAGCAGTTCACATTTGATCAGCGATAGGATAAAATCAACTTGTATAACCCATTCTATCCTTCTCTCTATCCTGATTCGCTGATATCAAGGTATGTTTTTCTCTCTGACAAATCGCATGTAAATGCAAGATTTCAAAACAAATCTCATTGCTGAATATCTTTTCCTTATCAGCGATACTTTGAAATTTCTTAAAACCAACTGATTTCTATTCAGTGCTTCATGTTTTCAAAAGTGTCCCTGAGTTTTTTTTTAAACCTCAGGACAACCAAGAATATGAAAGGACAGTTGTGACGTCATTACAACGGATAAACCCAGACACGTTCTTCTTTCTGACACACGTTTGCACGTTTCGTTTACTTGCCAATCAAATGCAAACACGTGTCCGTGTCATGATGAAAATCTTTTCCCGCTCAAGATTTTCTCTTTCTAAAATCTCTCTATATAAACAAATTCTTCGTTTATATTTTTTCTCTTACGCGAACTTCTCCTCCAAGCAAAGAAAGAATTCACTGTTGCATTTGGCTCTCGATTTTTCAAGAACAACTGTTCATCTTCTTCAAACATCAAAGGTTAATATGTTCTTATTATTTACTAAATGCAAATAACTTGTTTCTGATCTTCTCTTTGTTTTAACAAGATCAAACAAATAAACTTCTTAAAAATAAAATCATTTTCTTCCATGATTTTATGAACACAACCATTTCATGGTTGTTCTTCAAGTTTAAATGCAAAAATCTTAAACTTGTTCTTCACACATTCGTTTTTCCAGAATCCCTATCTTCAAAGGAAACTGGAAAACAAGATTTTTTATTTGGGTTTGAAATTTCGTCTCCATCTTTTACTACGGCGGATCGTGCTGAACTCATGAAGATCAATCCTGGTATTTCTGACATGGAAAACAGATTATCAGCGATTGAAATGTATATAGGATCCCTGGCCAAGAAGACAGGGAAACCACACGAGCTGCTGAATCTTCTCATTCCTCCCCCAGTCATCATGATAAAGAGGGGGAGAAGAGCGCTGAAGACCTCTCCAAGAGCGCTGAAGACCTTTCCCATGATGAATCTATCAGGGGAGAGACGACTGAAGACCTCACCTTCACTAAAGAGGGTGAGAAGACAATTGAAGCTGAAGCACCCGCTGGACCTCAGGGAGATGAAAACCTTGAGGGAACCGAGAAGCTCGCCTCTGTATCTGAGGGGGAGCAACTCGAAGAAGAAGCTGAAGAAACTGAGTCTGAAGCTGAAGATGAAGAAGCCATCGATTTGTCTGATGCTGAACCATCCTCTTCTCCAAAGAATGATGATGACGAAGATGACGATGAAGATGATTATTTTATCGTCAAGCCTGCTTAGAGAACTAAAGCTCTTAAATGGATTCTGATAAATGAACCTTCAGGGGAGCGGACAAAGACAAAGCCATCAGCATCCGAAGCTGACAAAGGCAAAGGAAAAGGTGTCGCGGAAGATGAAAATCTGATGATCTTGCTTAACAAGCCGGTTTGTCAGGTACATTAATCCTACACAACATCCCTCCTCTATACACTTTATCAGTTCTCTACCTCTGCAAACCTATATACACAATCCCATTCTTTCCATCTTTGTTCTTACTTGTAAGATCGCTGCGTTTCAGCTAGTCCTCTCCCCTGTTTGAGGATATCGCTGAAGTTCCTACAGCTGCGACTTCAACAACAATCCCAGCTCTCAACGCTGAAGATATAATCACAGTCTTGGATTTGATCTCTGAGACTGATGAACCTGAAGAACATACTCTGTCTCACAAAAACAGACCTTCCTTGGCTCCTCAAAAGCTAAGTGAAGAGGATCAAGAAAAGAGAGATGCAATGATCAAGAGACTTGAAGATCAGCGAATCATTCTGAAGCGTGATCAACTTCCTTCCGTTCCTCCAAAGTTCAGAGTTTCCCAAAAGGAATACAAGGAACACCTCAGAGCTGAACGCTTAATCGCTGAAAGAAAGGAAGCTGAAGAAAAAGATAGAGAATATGCCATCAAGCTTACTCAACGATCAATAAAAGACCCCAAGCTGAAAAGAGTTCCCATTGATGTTCAACGTCAGCTATGGGATGATGCTCAAAACATCGTTAGAGAAAAGACTAAGGTCTCTGACACGACCTTGGAATGGGCTAAACAAATGCTGACCTATCGATCTAGACCATCCAAAATCCTCAAAGCAAACATCAGAGGAAAACTGTACGCCGACGTTCCTGTTGTTGAAGTGGATGTCTACAGAGATGACAAAACCAAGCAAACTTTCTATGCTGCTACCTTAGAAAAGTTTGGTCTCTCTGAATGGTTAGAAACAAAATTAGCCATTCAGGGATCGCGCTCAAAGTTCAAAAGCCATGTCGAGAAGATCTTAAACAAACAGATCGACCTGCTTTCTTCTGCTGTGGATATTCCTCCTATTCTTTCTCAACAAAGAAAAGTCTCTGCTAAGAAAAAGAAAGTCTCTAATTCAGGTCCTCCTATACGGAATGAAACAGGTATTGGTTTCTCTCGTGCTGAAGTTCTTGGCCCTGATGTTGATCTCTCAGCGCTTGACACCTCCCTACCACCTGGAGAAACTTTCATTCCTGGCACAGTTGTAAGTGATCCATATGGTATATTCTTTCTAGACTACGATGGAAACCATCACTTTCAACATATCTCTGAGCTCCACCTCGCTCCCATCGAACAACTCAGAGATCTCTTATACTGGTGTGAAGTCAGACGCGACGTCAAAGCTAGACACCTGAAGCCCTTGATTTTTGAAGAAGCTCTGAAGAAAAAGAATCAAGGAGTAGATGTCCCTGGTTGGATGATTGCCACATCAATGACCCTTGATGAACAACTCATTAAGGAAGAACCTTTTGACAGATAGGATCGCCTTGAAATTCTTTCTATCCTTATCTATCTACATCTTTTGTACTTGTAATTTTATTCGATGTACTTGTAATTTTTCCACTTCCCTCTGTAATCTTTACAAAGTTTAAAGAAAAATTTCAGCGAACATACTTTACTCCATCAGTACAGAAAAGATCCCAGAAAACAGTAAAAGGGACAAATATTTTATGAGTTCTAAGACTACTCGCTTACAAACTTCTGCACTACCCCAACGGTCATCACGTCAAAGTAGATCAAGTATACACATGTAACTTGTAGCTTCACCATAACACTGGCCAAGTGCAATTATGAACGTACTATACATGATCATCCTTGCTACTCTAGAAGTGATTTACGTTTCTAGTCACTCTATCAACCTCAAAATATCCTATCTTAAAGTGTCTAATGGTGCAATTTCACTCTCATCCAGAACGCTAGTCTGAGTTTAGGTATCCGAAATCAATACCTAAATCTCTCAAAGTTATGCTCTGATACCAATTTATAACACCCTCAAAATTGGAAAGAGCAACTTGTTGATCAAAACTCTCTTAGTGATTTGATGACGACCCTTATAATACTTAGTGAAAAATGCATTTAACATATGTATGTATTAATGTTTCGCCATCAGCGATGACATGTGTATTAATGTTTCATTATCAACGATAGCATACCGAGTCTGTTCAGTATCGTTGATGATTTATAATGTAACACTGCTATTTGTAATCCCTGAAGACAAGCCTCACGACTAAAGAGTGCATCGCTGACATAGAAGACAAAGATGATTAACAAGGAAAAGTCTACTTATGATCTGATGCAGACATAAGTGAAACCAAGACAAGTCTAAACACAGGCGACAATTCAAGAACAAAGCTTCAGCGATAGCTGACTTATATCAGGTCTCACCCATGTAAGATTTCATCAGCGATCGCTGATCATGAAGCTTGTGCTTAAGATTTGTTTGTCTTATCCTCTTACACAAAAGTATGAAGGTACGGATAGAAGTTTACTTTTGTCCATAATTGTGCAACCACTCTACCATCTACACTGTTCACCATGCGGCCCAAAGCATGTCTTGATAAAAGTCAGAAGCAAACGCCCAACCAGATGCTGACACATGTAAAGTGCTCCCTCATGCATTTAATGCATAGGGTATAAATAGGCACAATACCCCTTCATTTTGAAGGATTCTCTGATCTACTTAGTGCATGTAGAAAACCCCTGATTTTCCACTTATCTTTTCTTTCTAGTTTCTTAGTGCAAGAAAACTTTGTGATTCTCAAGTTTGTTTAGATTAGGTTTACTTAATCTTATTCCGCAACAAACTGTAAATTGTATTTTGATTTATCAATAAACAATTTAGAAAACTAAAATTTGTGTTTGTATTCAACCCTCCCATCTACAAACTTTCCACTTTGTATAACTCCTATGGGACCAATAAGTGGTATCAGAGCAGACTGTTTAATCTCATAAACAAGATCTTGCTTATATTTTTCTCTTCTTTGCTATTCTTCAAATGACATTCAACTCAAAGTCAAACTACATTGACAATGGTTCTCTTGCAAAACCTTTTCGATTCAGTAAAGATAATTTTAATCTTTGGAAGAATCGAATGATGCTTTTTCTTGAAGGTGTAGGTTGGAAACGGTCGCCGGAGTGATTATCCATTGGCTTCATTAATGATTAGATCAACGGCTACAACGGTTGGAAACGGTCGCCGGAGTGATTATCCATAATGCTCTTCGTCCGTTACGGTCGCTTGCTATTAATGGCTTTGACTCCTGCATTAAATACTTAACAAACGTAATAGTCAAGGTTAACGTTAGCTTTGGTGGAAGGTGCAATGATCTTACGCGATGGTCGTACGGGACGGGCGATGCTATGGTCGTGCGTCATGGTAGACGTACGACTTACCTTTTACGGGAGACGACAGATGTTTTCTGGGTTCTTGTCGAGACCTTATCTTAATACAAGATTTGGATTATAACGTGTGTCTTACCTGCTCTGGTCGTGGTCGTACGGCATGATTTTTTGCCCAAATAGTTTGCCCCCAAAATTTGAAAATTGAATGTCAAATTTAAGTTTTAAATTTTGTCAATCAGACGCATAAGAAATAAGACAAGAGTTAGAAATTACCTCAATCGCCTTGGAGCTCGACTGGTCCGTTTCTAACTGAACGAGAAGTTGAAAAGGGAACGAGGCCGTGACGTCATACTGACACAAGATGATGCTTACCAGCTGTCGAGGACAGGTGTCGACGATCCCTGTGGTCATACGAAAGGACGGGGATGCGCGGCGGTTATCCAGGGATTCGTCTTGATGCGATCGTTTGTATAAAGATCACGACGGATCTTTTCTTGCTATACTTTTGAAGTGTTTATTTGGAAAGAGATTTCGCCTTGATTCCTTTCCATTCTTCGTCCGAACTTACTCGAATCGTTGCAAATCTTCAAACCGCAGTCGAGAGCGTTTATATAAGACCTTGTTCTGTCCTTTGATTCACAATGTCGGCGGAGCCTGCTAGTCTTATCATGAATCAGATAGACTTAGATGCTTTTAGGAGTTTAGCAAAAATTCCTGCAAGTGTAGAGTTGCGGTGTCCGGGAATTGTTCGTTCTAAGGATTGCCCTGAGGGATATCTCGTTTTGTATGAGTATCCTTTTAAGATAGGGTTTCAATGGTCGTTTTCTGGTTTAGCCAACTCATTCATGCAGGATTTCCATGTGTCGCCAGGGCAGCTGATGCCCCAACTCTGGCGAGTTCTTTTGGTTATTGAGCGAGCGTCCGCGAAATGGGAATCCCCTATGATCATGAATGATTTCTTGGCGGCGTATCAAGTTAAAAGGGATAAGAACTGGCATTATAGTCCTTATTCTAAGTTCAGGGGTGATCGTGCCTTGGTTTTGGGAACTGGCGTCAATGATCGTGGGTGGAATTCGAGGTATGTATTTGTTCTTACCGAGTCATTGGATTCTAGCAGCGATTGGATGCGGTTAGACTGGAATAAGACAGGTATGCTTCGTTTATTTCTGAGTTTTATCTATTTTTATGATTTTTACTTATCATTCTCCTCTTGTTGCCTTCAGAGATTCAGTTCGGCGAAGTGAAGCCGAATGTGGATTCCCAGGCTAAGATTAACAAGTTCTTGGGTCTTAGCGTCGACGACCGATCTTTCGCGACGTGGCAATCGACGGCCGAGGACGAGGACGTGATAGAAGAAGGAGATGAGGACGTGCAGGAAGAGGCGACTGGTAAGCGTACCGTAGTCTCTATTTTATCTTGTTGATTATGCATGTCTGACGCTTCATGTATCTCCTGATCAGTGCCGACCGAGAGGAAATCAGTTTCTCGGGCGAGAGGGAAGCAGGTCATGCGTGCCCTTTGAGGTGAAAATGTTTCGACAGCTGGGTCGAGCGCAAAAAGAACTCGGAGGACAGTCCTAAGGGAACCGTCGTCGATGGTTGATAACTCACCGGGAGTTGTTCTGCCTAAGAAGGCGAAGGCGTCATTCAACCGTCCTGGCGTGGTGGACGCGACACCAGCAAGTTCTGCGCCTCCGGCGACGGTGACGAAACCGGTGTCTCAAATGTCGATCCCAATATCTGCCGACAGGGGCGAGGGATCGTCGGCCGAAGTTATGACGGTCAATTCATTGCCGTCTAACTTTATGGCGGATGGTGTCCTAGACGGGACGACGTCGTTTCCTCATCTGGGGAAGTATATGCTCCCGTCTTTCGGGGAGCGTTTTCACGGAGTTCCGGCCGGAGAGATGAGATATCGGGTTGCCAGTCTGTCATTCACGGTGAGTGTCAATCTTTCATGACTTGTGTAATCTTTGTCGAATGTTCTTGAATGCACCTTTTATTTTTCACAGACGTTCCAATCTTCCTTGGCGTTACATACTGAGACGTCAAGAGTTGAAGATCTGGTGGCGTCTGCTCTTGAGAGGGAAGCTGCAACATTGGAGAGGGAGATAGCGGCTTTAGATAGGGAGAAGTTGGCCATGGCGCGTGCCGATGAGCTGGCCGTCCAACTTTTCGATGCTCAGTATGAACTGCGGGAGATTCGTGCGGTAGGAGTGGCAGATGGAGGCCCTCAGGTCGGGACTTCAAGTGGGGATACGACCAATGTTCCTCCTGTCGTCTAGAATTTTTTCTTTCCTTGTTGTTTTTGTCACTTGACCTATCGAGGGTTGAGTATGTATATGATGTTTTATTTAATGAATATATATCTTTTGGTTATGCTTTATTCGAATCACGTTTGATTATAAAGTCGAACATAAGATACATATGAAATCATGCGACTAAGGCACTCATTGTAATACGATGACAAGAACGTAAAACAAGTATAAAAACACGCGTATGAAAATTAAGAAACTTAGGGGTAAAGCCGTTTAGACTCTGTGATCGTACGACCAGATCGTACAGTGAGTTTGTGTCGTATGCCCCTGTGGATAAATGATCAAGTTAGAGACCTGATCGTTTATGTCGTTCGACCTTGCGATATTAAAGTCATATAGTAGACTTAATGACTACTGTCGTGCGATTCTACGATAAAACGATGTCGGGGGTTGGTCGTCGGCTAGCCAACGACCCTCCGATGCTTAAGTCAGTAAACGTTTTGTGAGAAAAAATCGTATGAGAAAGAGTTAGAGAACGTACCATTTCAGACTCTCTCTATTTGCCCCCTGTCATTTATTACCGTATCCTTTTCGGGAGGAAAAGATAAGTTTTAAATGACAGAATGACACGGAGAAATATTGTCCTGCGGTCGGCTATGTTGTCGTGCGACGAGGCACCATAGTAGTTTTATCCCTGTGGAAAAGATATTAGTTTAGGGATAGAAGAACGAACCTGTCGAGAGCTTTATCTTGTGACTTCAATTTATTTTCTCGGCTTCAAAGTAGACTTGTAGCATTCACGAGCGACTTTTGGCTCACTCTTGATCTCCTGGATTCCCCATGGCGTCGGGAATTTCAACATTTGATGATACGTCGAAGGAACAACTTTCATATCATTGATCCATGGTCGACCTAAGATGATGTTATAGGATGACGCACAATCGATGACGCTGAACTTGGTCTGCTTGTTGACTCCTCCGGCATAGACGGGCAAGATTATCTCTCTGAAGGTGCTCGTCGCTTCTCCATTGAAACCGACCAAAGTCGTCGAACGTCGGGTGATTTCTGAGCGATCGACTCCCATGGCTTTGACGGTGTTGAGAAAAATGACATTTGCTGAGCTGCCCCCGTCGATCAAGACTCGACGCGTTAGACAGTTATCGACTGTGAGCTGAATGATCAACCCGTCATGATGCTTCTGATACGAGTCGCCAAGGTCGATGTGGTCGAACACAATTTTCATGGCTTCTAGCTCCAAATCTCCTCTGGGTCTGGACGAGCGAGGAATAGGCCGATCATCGGGCGCCTGACTGGCATGACGCTTGGCCGCAGAATACGTCAGACCACATACGTCTGAACTATCGGTGATGCAATTAACGACTTTCGCGTGCTCGGGGGTCGACGGTCGATGGCTATTAGCTGGAACAGCGACATCGTCGATGATATCTTTGATATTTCCTTTCGGAAAATGATATGCTAGTTCCTTCTTCAATGCGATACAGTCGTCTGTCGCATGACCATGATCGGCATGGAAGTCGCACCACTTTGATTTGTCTTTCTTAGAATCGTCCAGGTCGGACTTCTTTGGCCATCGAATGGTAGCTTGGGAACTTTTCAGAGCTTCGACTAGGTCCTTTGTAAATCCTTTGAATACGTAAGAGGATATCTTGGGTACTGAGTGAACTTAGTCGCGGTCTTGGCCTCTGTTTTCATCTTGAAACGAACATTTGAAATTTGGCGCGCTGGCTCTATTCTGGAAACAGCCTTTGTCTTGAACTATGGCTTTCTGACGCCTAACGACTTCTTGTCGTCAATGTTGTTGATCCAAACCCTCAGTGATTTGATAATGACCCTCTCTTACATACTTAGTGAAAATTGTAAGTAAACAATATGTATCAGAGTTTCACTATCGCTGATAAGTACTAAGATCTTCCAGTACCGCTGATAGGAACTCTCGCTCTTTAGATTAAACATTCAGCGAAACTGTTCACCATAATACTCTGAGTCTGTTCAGTACTTATGGTGATCGCTGATAAGTTAGTTGTTTACTTATGATCCCTGAAGACAAGTTTCACGTCAACATAGGTTCTACGCTGAAGTCGAAGATCAAGCTCAAGAACCAGCGACAAGTTTCCTAATGAACTGATGCGGATCAGCGAAGACTCAGATTTATCCACTCAACGTGAAGTATCAAGTACAAGACTTCAGCTATCGCTGAACTCTATCATTCGCTGATAAAGAATGATAGATCGCTGAATCATCGAAAAGCTGATCATGAAGTCTTCCGTACAAAGTACTTTCTGTCTCATCCACCCTTGCACGACTCTGTACGATATGTCAGAATAGAACCTCCTTATTGTCTGAAATCGTACAACCACTCTGATACTACACTGTTCAAACATGCGGCTACTAAGGTTGTCAACAAAGGTCAATGACATGCAACCAATCAGCTGCTGCCACGTGTAAAGTATAAACTGCAATGCATTAAATGCATGCAGTATATAAGAAGAAGAACTCACTTCATTTTAAAGTAACTTGCTAACTCTGGACAAGTTCATCCTTCTTATCTTGAGATAGGTTATTATTAGTAAATTCCTTCTCCTTCTTAGTGCAAGAAACTTAGTGTTCCAACTTGTTTAGATTTAGGATTTATCCTTAATCTTGTTTCTGCAACAAGCTGTAAATTGTTAATGATTTATCAATAAACAATTTAGAAAAGTAAAATCTGTGTGTTTGTATTCAAACCCCCCCCCCCCCTTCTACAAACTTGTTTAACCCTTCGGGACCAACAAGTGTGCTTGCGACGAAAGGCGGCATCATCTTCTACCCTCATATATGCTAAGGTTCGAGCTCGGACGTCTTCGAAATTCTCTGGGGGATATTTGGTCAGGTCGACGTATAGACTCGAACTATCGTCCAGACCACGCTTATAGGCTTCGATCGCGATTTTGACGTCGCAATTGCGGATGCTGATCATTTCGGCATTGAATCTATTGAAATAACTTCGAATAGATTCATTAGCTTTCTGCACGATGTAATATAGGTCACTGGTCTGCTTCTCCATCTTACGACTGCTGGCGAATTGCTGGGAGAACTGGTTAACCAACTCAGCAAACGACCCGATGGACTTGGGTTTGAGATTAATTAACCATTGGAGAGCTGGACCAGTGAGAGTTGCTACGAAACTCTTACACATGCATACTTCCTGGTACATGTGTGGAATCGAGATCGTCCACATGAGCTGCTTGTACTATGCGACGTGCTCAGTCGGATCAGTCACACCAGAATATTTGGGAGTGAAGGCAGGAATGTTATACTTCTTTGCGGCCTCGACGGTGGAAATTTCGTCGATGAAGGGCGACGCCTGGTACCCTGAGCGAGGCTCGACGTCGACAGGTACGGCTGCCCCAGGCAACTTGGCGAGCAAGGACAGGACGCCCTCATTTTGGTCTTCCAACATCTTCAAACGCTGGGCGACGGGATCGTTAAGATCAGGATTTGCCCCTGTCGAGGGATTGGTCCCTGGACTAGTGCCATTACCATGCGACGAACCATTGGTGTCCCCGTTGAAAGGAACAGAATATGGCTGCGACCCATATTGGAAATGCTGCGGTCCGTTCTGAAACGATGGTGGTCCCTGCTGGAAAGCTTGCGATCCACCGTGGAGTGGCTGAGATCCACCTTGAGGTCCATTTTGAAATGGCTGCTGAAATGGTTGCGACCCCTGCTGGAAAGGCTGCGACCCTTGTAATGGCTGAGACCCATTATTCATGGGTGGTGGCCTTATGTGCTGAGGAGGAACTGTCCCAAACTGAGGATTTTAGTTGAACGGCCCTGGCTGTTGATTCTGCATGAATGGGCCTGGATGCTGATTCTGCGCGGATGAACCTGGATTCGGTACAAATGGTCTAGGGCCATTCTGGTCGAACGATCTTGGAATTTGGTTCTGCACGAACGTCCTAGGACCATTTTGAGGCCCAAGAGGATTTCTTAACCGCGCGATCTCCTCAGCTGCTCTGCGATTCTGCTCTGCCATTGCATTGAGCTGATTCCTGGCGACTTCGAGCTCCTGATACATCTGAGCAACAGCTTGCTGCGGATTTTCAAGGGCTGCCATTGTTCCTGTAATAGAGAGCAGAAAAAACTCCAAGAAACTGTTAGTAGGGTGCACGTTCGTCGAGGATTTTCTCTAGATGAGGTCCCACGGATGGCGCTAAACTGTTAATGCCAAAAATCGCACCAAAGGGACAACTTAAGGTCGATGTGGACTTAATCAACTAAAGAAAGGATCTTTCGACGAGACGTGCGATGAGGGAAAAAATAAACGAGACAAGGGATTTGATGACGCAGGAAAAACCTCAAGCGAGGAAAAAACCTGCGGACGACAGTGGGTGTCGTCGCTGCACTATGGTCGCCAATCAGGGGCGACGTCCTTGGTATTGGCATCGGTCGTACGATGATTACAATACAAATGAAGGAAATACTTCGAAATGTAAAGTACAAGTGTTTGTCGTGTGTGAATACAAAGTGTGAACTTCTAGTCGAGGGCGGTTTGTCGTGCGTCGAGAGCGATACTTGAGCTTTCCTTCAAGTGTTCTTGAGTTCGCTGTAAGGTTCTGGCTTTCGATACTTGATCTCAAGAGTTTGAATGTTCTTTGCTATGAGTTTGGATGATTATCTCTGCTGTTTGGTGATGTTCGTTGATGTATACTCGATGTTAACTGATGTATATTGGATGTTAACTGATGTTCCTTGAAATGAGGCTTTAGCTTGTCTTTTATAGTCTTCGCGTCATTAATTAGCTTCATTAATGATTTGATCAACGGCTACAACGGCTGGAAACGGTCGCCGGAGTGATTATCCATAATGCTCTTCGTCCGTTACGGTCGCTTGTTGTTAATGGCTTTGACTCCTGCATTAAATACTTAACAAACGTAACAGTCAAGGAAAACGTTAGCTTTGGTGGAAGGTGCAATGATCTTACGCGATGGTCGTACGGGACGGGCGATGCTATGGTCGTGCGTCATGGTAGACGTACGACTTACCTTTTACGGGAGACGACGGATGTTTTCTGGGTTCTTGTCGAGACCTTATCTTAATACAAGATTTGGATTATAACGTGTGTCTTACCTGCTCTGGTCGTGGTCGTACGACGTGATTTTTTGCCCAAACAGGACCCTATGTTCCATTTGTCATATCTGCTGCAATTCTTGCTACTGCTACTACTCCAGCCATACTTGAAAAAGAGATCATTAAAGAAATCTCTAAATGGATTGATGAAGACAAGAAGAAGGTAGCCATTGATACCAAAGCTAGAACAGTGATATCTATGGCTCTATCTGGTGAGGTTTATCACTCAGTAATGAACCTTAAAACGTCTAAAGCCATGTGGGACACAATCTGTGTTCAATATGAAGGTACATCTGAAGTACAAGAATCCAGAAAGATAAATCTGGAAAGACAATATGAAAGTTTCCTGCGTGGTAAGAATGAATCTTTGTCTGAGGTACACAAACGTTTTAACTAATTATTAATTGATTTAAGAACTGTTGGTAGGACCTACTTTAATTGTGAGACACTGACAAAAATTTTGGAATGTCTTCCTGAAAGTTGGGACAGTTATACCATGTGTCTTAAACTCTCAAAGGATCTCAAAGATATTTCCTTAAGCACTCTTTCATGAGCAATCATGTCAGCTTAAGAAGAATCGTGTAAAAGATTCAAAAGATTCCAAAAGCACACCTGTTGCTTTACTCTCCTAAGAAATGATACCCTCTCAGCGATCATCCGTTACTATCACTGAGATAGAATCTAACTCTGATGATTCATGAGGAACTGACATGTTAGAACTTGATGAATCACTGGCACTCTTGACAAACTCCTTCAGAAAATTTGCAAGAAAGAGTAACTTCAGAAGAAATAGACCACTTGCTATCACTGACAAACCAAAATCAACTCTTGTTGATAAGGAAACTGCTATCTGCTATAAATGTGAAAAAATGAGTGAATGCAGGTCAAAGAAAGTCTTCAAACCTTCTTCATCCCATAAAAACATTCTTCATCGTCCAAAACCCAGAGATGACAAATACCAGAAGTTGAAAGAAAAATATATGAAGTTGAAAAACTTCAAGCATAAAGGTAAAGGCCTCATTGCTGAAGAACACGATTCGGCTGATTCTGATGAAGAATCAGACTCTGATAAAGAAGACGTAGCCAATATCTGTCTAATGGCCTAAATCCAAGAAGTGAAGGAAGAAATCGTTGATGTTTCCTCTACCTCTTCCACTTCTCAAGTATCAACCTCTTCTAACCCAACTCTCATTGACGCTGATAGACTTCGTGTTTTCAATTTCACTGACAGTTGATCTATATAATGCCTTGAATGGAAAAACTCAAGTTGAACAAAAAAATCTTGAATTAACTTAACAACTTAAGAAATGTCATTTAGAGATCCAAGAACTATCTAATATAGAAGAAAGTTTAAAAGATCAGGTCTACGTAAATCAACTAATCAACATTGAACGCGAACAACCTATCGCTGAACTGAAAGTTGAGAAAGCTACTGGTGAAGGATGGTGTAAATCCTCAGTAAATATCACTGAGATAATCGGTGCTCAGATTCCTGTCCATGACAGAAGCGGTCTTGGTTTTTGTGTGCTGACAAAGAAGAACCAAGCAAAGATCGTTTCATGCTTATGTTTGGAATGTTCGTTTCTTCCATCCCTAACACCTTATCATCTCAGTGCTCTTCTTCTACTATTCCTATCACTGAGGAATCTCCTATGAGTCACAAACTCAAGGATAAAAGAAAATTTGTTTTCAAAATCCTCAAAAGGGTACCAAAGTGCCACAGCTGAAGAATAAATCAAAACCTTCAGCTAACAACCTTCCACTTCAAAAGCTAAGATTCTTGAACATGTTCAGAAATCAATTCCAAAAATAAAGGTTGATGTAAAAGCTAAGAAATCTGAAGAACCTAAGGTTCCTCCGATATATGATGCTAAAGGCATTCTTGGTACAGTCCCTGCACATTTAAAGCTTTCAAATAATTATGCCTATGGTCCTAAAGCTACTTTCAGCTATAGAAAATGCTATCACTGTGGACTTACTGATCATATTGCTAGAAGTGCCCCACAGCCACCAAAGCTGAGAAATCAGCTAAGGTGAAGATGACTCCCTCTAAGGAAAAAAAGATCTCCAAAGATGAAAAACCTGCCAAAGTGAAAAATACCACTAAGGTTAAGAAATTAACCAAAGTGAAGGTTTACCACTGACGCTGAAACATCGGATGCTGTGAAGATTGCTGTTCCCTTCCACTGAAAATTGTAGACCCATAGTAAAGTGGGTACCAATTCAAACTTAATTTTCCTTATGATTGCAGGTCTCGAAGGGTATCTGGTATCTTGATAGTGGATGCTCTCGACACATGACTGGAGAAAAGAACCCGCTCTCTGAATACAAGGAAGAGAAAGGTCCATCAGTGACCTTTGGTGGAAATGGAAAACGTTATACGAGAGTATTTGGTGTACTTGCTAATGGTACAACTACCTTCAGAAGAGTCGCTTACGTAGAAGGACTGAAGCACAATCTTCTTAGCATCAGTCAGCTATGTGATAAAGACTACAAAGTATGTTTTACTAAGAAAGCATGTTCAATCACTCATAAGAAAGGAAAACTTGCTCTCAACGGTTACCGTTTGGAAAATGTTTATGTCATAAACATTAACTCAACAACCACTAAGAACATTTGCTTTCTATCCAAAGCCTCATTAGACGTCAACTGGCTATGGCATAAAAGGCTCTCTTATCTGAACATCAAAATGCCGAACACTCTCTCCTCAAAGGAACTAGTCACTGGCTTACCGCGACACTCATACGCTAAAGAATCCCTTTGATCAACGTGTGAAAAAGGATAACAAACTAAAACTAGTTTCAAATCCAAGCAAATGTCATTAGTGACCACTCCTCTTCAACTCCTCCATATGGATTTGTTTGGCCCTGTAAATATATAATCCATCACTGGAAAGAAATACACTCTTGTCATAGTAGATGAATTCTCTCGCTATACCTGGGTGATGTTTCTTCGATATAAGGGTGACACTCCAGATGAAATCATTTCATTTGTGAGAAAAATGGAAGTTCGGAATAGTATGACGGTTCACTCAATAAGGAGTGATCATGAGTCTGAATTCAAAAATAATTCTCTTGATAATTGCTTTGAGAGTAAGGGTATTTCTCACAACTTTTCAGCGGTGAGAACACCTCAGCAAAACAGAGTCGCTAAAAGAAGAAACAGAACGATCATCGGAGCTGCTCAATCTATGCTCAACGATTCTCATTTTCCAACTCAACTCTGGGCAAAAGTTGTCAATACTGCTCGTTTCACTCAAAATAGGTCGTTGATTGTCAACATTCAACAAAACTGCCTATGAACGTTTCCATGGAAGAAAGCCATCTATCAGCTTTCTTCATATCTTTGGTAGTCAGTGCTACATCCTAAACAACATAGATAACCTTGGAAAATTCGATCCCAAAGCCAACGACGGAATAATTCTTGGATACTGCACATTGTCCAAAGCCTTCAGAGTTTTCAACAAGAGAAGAAAAACTGTTGAAGAAACCATTCAAGTCACCTTTGATGAATCCCGATCAGCAAATTCTAAACCTACTGTTGAAAACGGAGAATTGAATGAGTGGATGTTTTCTCATTATGGGGAACCATAAGCTTGTTTCAATCCTGACCCTCAGCTAAATAACCCAGTCGCTGATGATGATCCTATCATCATTCCCATCATGCAAACAAGTGAAGCTGAATCCTTCTCATGGGTATCAGCTGTCCCCTTAAACACTTTTGTTGATCCAAACCCTCAGTGATTTGATAATGACCCTCTCTTAAATACTTAGTGAAAATTGTAAGTAAACAATATGTATCAGAGTTTCACTATCGCTAATAAGTACTAAGATATTACAGTACCGCTGATAGGAACTCTCGCTCTTTAAATTAAACATTCAGAAAACACTGTTCACCATAATGCTCTGAGTCTGTTCAGTCCTTATGGTGATCCCTGATAAGTTAGTTGTTTACTTATGATCCCTGAAGACAAGTTTCACGTCAACATAGGTTCTACGCTGAAGTCGAAGATCAAGCTCAAGAACCAGCGACAAGTCTCCTAATGAACTGATACGGATCAGCGAAGACTCAGATTTTTCCACTCAACGTGAAGTATCAAGTACAAGACTTCAGCTATCGCTGAACTTTATCATTCGCTGATAAACAATGGTAAAGCGCTGAATCAACGAAAGTTGATCATGAAGTCCTCCGTACAAAGTACTTTTGTCTTAACCACCCTTGCACGACTCCGTACGATATGTCAGAAAAGAACCTCCTTATTGTCTGAAATCGTACAACCACTCTGATACTACACTGTTCAAACATGCAGCTACTAAGGTTGTCTACAAAGGTCAATGACATGCAACCAACCAGCTGCTGCCACGTGTAAAGTGTAAATTGCAATGCATTAAATGCATTCAGTATATAAGAAGGACTCCAGCTTCATTTTTGAAGCACTCGAAAACTCTGGACGAGTCACTTGCTAACTCTGGATAAGTCATCTTTCTTATCTTGAGATAGGTTATTATTAGTAATTTCCTTCTCTTTCTTAGTGCAAGAAACTTAGTGTTCCAACTTGTTTAGATTTAGGTTTATCCTTAATCTTGTTCCGCAACAAGCTGTAAATTGTTAATGATTTATCAATAAACAATTTAGAAAAGTAAAATCTGTGTGTTTGTATTCAACCCCCCCCCCCCCCCCCCCCCCTTCTACAAACTTGTATAGCCCTTCGGGACCAATAGGATGATTCTCTTCTTAGAAGGTGTAGACCCTACTATGCCTTATTATCTTGAAAATGACCCATATATTCCTGTAAGAATTGATGCTGCAGTTCCAGCCGCTGAGAATAGACCTGCTATTCCAGAAAGGTTGATTCCTAAGGAAGTTCATATGTGGACTGATGAAGATAAGAAGAAAGTGGGTATCGACACCAAAGCCAGATCCATACTATCCATGGCTCTTCCTGACGAAGTCTACCATTCCGTCATGAACCTGAAAACCTCAAAATCTATGTGGGACACAATCTGTGTTCAGTATGAAGGTACTTCTGAAGTCCAGGACTCTCGAAAGATCAACCTGGTAAGACAGTATGAAAGCTTCATTTGTGGTAAGAATGAAACTCTCTCTGAAGTACACCAACGTTTTAACTGTTTAATAATAGATCTGAAAACTGTTGGTAAGGAATATTCTAACTTTGAAATGCTGACAAAGTTTTTAGAATGTTTACCTGAAAGCTGGGACAGTTATTCCATATGGCACGATGCTGAATCATGAGCAATCGAGTCATCTTAATAAGAATCTTGTAAAAGATTCCAAAAGCACCCCCGTTGCTTTAATCTCAGAGGAACCTTCCACTCAGCGACCCTCGGTCACTATCACTGAGTTGGAGAGTAACTCTGAAAGGTCATCAGATTCTGACTTTTCAGATGATGATGAATCTTTGGCTCTCCTCACTAAAAAGTTCAAGAGATTCGCCAAAAAGAAAATGTTCAGAAAGAATAAACCTCTTTCCATTACTGACAAGCCAAGATCATCAGCTCCTGTTGATAAGGCTACTGCTACTTGTTTTAACAGCGAAAAGATAAGACATTTCGCTAATGAGTGCAAGTCAAAGAAAGTTTCGAGAAACTCAGCGTTTCCCAAGAAATCCTTTATTCCCAGGAATAGAGATGACAAATACGCCAAGTTGAAAGAAAGGTATGCAAAGCTGAAAAGCTTTAAGAAGAAAGGCAAAGGCCTGATGGCTAACTATGATTGGGCTGCCTCTGATGAAGAAGAATCATCATCTGACTCTGAAGATGATGAAGCCAATCTCTGTCTTATGGCCAAGATTGAAGATGAGGAAGAAAGTTCAGACATTCCCTCCACTTCAACCTCTGCTACTCAGGTATCACATTCCTTCTTTACCAATATTGCAAATATTGATGAAGCTGAGTCTTCGTAAAATCGATCTCTTGACTAGAAGTTTATATGAAGCCATGAAAGGCAAAACTGTAGTTGAATATCAAAACCTTGATCTCGCTGAACAGCTTAAAAACTGTCACCTTCAAATAGAAAATCTTTCTAAAATTGAAGAAGATTTTAAAGATCAAGTGCACTTAAATCAGCTAGTCAAAAACGAGCACGAAGAAGCTATCGCTGCTTTAAGAGCTGAAAAAGCTACTGTTGATGGATGGTATAATTCCTCAACAAAGATCACTGAGATAATTAAGTCTCAGATTCCCCTGAGTGATAAACGTGGTCTTGGTTACAAAGCTGATACTCTAGAACCAACCACGGATCGTTCCATGCTCTTATTTGGAACTTTCGTATCCTCAGTCGCTGATACTTCATCCTCTCAGTGTTCCTCTTCTAGACCGCCTATCCCTGAGGAAATTTCTACCTCTTCAAAAGGTAAAGAGAAAATGGTTTATCCGAAACCTACCTCTGTCTTTAAAGATAAAGGTAAAGGAACTGCTTTTAACCAAAATCCTCAGAAGGGTACCTTAGTACCTAAGCTGAATGCTTCTAAAGCTTTAGTGATTCATCCCTCTGGATCAAGGAATTAGATATCTGGATCTACTCAGCGTGGATCTATTCAGCGATCTACTCCTAGAATCAGAGTGGATGTCTCTGGTAAGAAATCCGAAGAACTGAATGTTCCTCCCATTTCAAAAGCCAATAGCTTACTTGGTGCGGGTACTTCTATTTCAAAATCTAAAGCTCGGCATTCAAATGGTCCTAGAACTACTTTTAGTTATAGGAAATGTTATCACTGTGGACTTACAAATCATATTGCTAGTAAGTGCCCCACAGCCACCCAAGCTGAAAAGATAGCTAAGGTGAAGATCATTGCCCCCAAGGCAAAGAAGACCACTGAGGTTAAGAAATTAACCAAAGTGAAGACTGACAAAGCTGAATCTTCAAATGCTATGAAGATTGCTGAACCTTCCATTCCAACTACTTCCACTGATAAACGTGTACACATGGTTAAGTGGGTACCCAAGAAAAACTAATCTTCCTTTGTAATGCAGGTTAAGAAGGGTATCTGGTATCTTGATAGCGGATGCTCTAGACACATGACTGGAAAGAAAAGCCTGCTCGCTGAATACAAGGAAGAGAAGGGTCCCTCTGTAACTTTCGGAGGAAATGGAAAAGGACATACCCGAGGGTTTGGTGTACTATCTAATGGTACAACAAACTTCAGAAGAGTCGCATATGTTGAAGGGCTGAAGCATAATCTTCTGAGCATCAGTCAGCTTTGCGACATGGATAACAAGGTAATCTTTACCAAGGAATCCTGCTTTGTCGCTGACAAAAAGGAGAAGATAGATCTCAGCGGTTATCGTTTGGAAAATTTTTATGTAATAAACATGGACTCAACAACCACTGAGAACTCCTGTTTCTTCTCATAGGCCTCATCTGATGTCAACTGGCTATGGCATAAGAGGCTCTCTCATCTGAATTTCAAGACACGGAATACTCTTTCTTCAAAAGAGTTAGTCATTGGTCTACCTCAACACTCATACGCCAAAGAGTCCTTATGTTCAGCGTGTGAGAAAGGCAAGAAGACCAAAGCAAGCTTTAAGTCAAAGCAAGTCTCCTCAGTGTCATCTCCTCTACAACTTCTCCATATGGATTTGTTTGGCCCTGTTAACAAACAATCCATTGCTGGAAAGAAATATACACTGGTCATAGTTGATGAATTCTCTCGTTTTACATGGGTTATGTTTCTCCGTTCTAAGAGTGACACCCCTGAAGAACTCATCACCTTTGTTCGGAAGATGGAAACCCTGAAAAACTTGACCGTTCGCTCAATAAGGAGTGATCATGGGACTGAATTCAAAAACAGTTCTCTTGATTCCTTCTTTGAGAGTAAGGGTATTTCTCACAACTTTTCGTCAGTGAGAACACCGCAACAAAATGGAGTCGCTGAAAGAAGAAATAGAACAATTATTGAAGCTGCACGTTCAATGCTCAGCGATTCTCACCTGCCTACTCAATTTTGGGCAGAAGCTGTCAACACTGCTTGTTTTACGCAAAACAGGTCGCTGATAGTCAAAATATTCAATAAGACAACCTATGAACTTTTTCATGGGAGAAAGCCTTCAATCATCTTTCTTCACATCTTTGGATGTCAGTGTTTCATACTGAACAACAGAGATGCCCTTGGAAAGTTTAATCCTAAGGCTGATGATGGAATCTTTCTTGGATATTCTTCAATCTCCAAAGCCTTCAGAGTCTTCAATCGAAGAAGACAAACTATAGAAGAAACTATTCACGTCACGTTTGACGAATGCCGTTCAGCGAACTCTAAACCGTCCGCTGACACTGAAGAACTGAATCAATGGTTGTTTTATCATCTTTGTGATTCAGAAGATATTCCCACTCCTCATACTCGTACAGTTGAAGATGATAGTCCTACTATCATCCCAAACATGCAGAATAGTGAAGCTGAAACATCATGGGTCTCAGCTGTTCCTTTAAACACTATACCTGCTTCTGAACCAAATGTCTCAGACATTCCATCTACCTCTCAGCAATCAGTGAATGAAATGACATATGCACCTACTCCTCTCTTGGCTGATATTCCAGAAGTCGCTAAAGCTTCATCTTCAGCTCCTCCAGTTCAGTTTGAGTCTGCGTCTCACGCTCCGGCTCAGCGATGGACTGTAAATCACCCAATTGATCAAATTATTGGTGATCCAAACGCTGGTGTTCAGACTCGACAAAGTGCAGGTAATATTTGTTTATTTGTTAACTTTATTTCTCTGATTGAACCAAAGAAAGAAGATGATGCCCTCAAAGATCCAAACTGGGTCAGCGCCATGCAAGAAGAGCTGACTGAATTCGAAAGAAACAAAGTTTGGAAACTTGTTCGAAGACCAACTGACAAAACAGTGATAGGCACTAAATGGGTCTATCAAAACAAGTTGGACGAACATGGAACTGTAACCCGCAACAAGGCTCGACTTGTTGCTCCGGGATACAGACAAGAGGAAGGCATAGATTATGACGAAACATTTGCTCCAGTAGCAAGACTAGAATCTATTCGTCTATTCTTAGCATACGCTGTACATAAAGACTTCAAAGTATATCAGATGGATGTTAAGTCAGCGTTTCTAAATAGAAAGCTGAATGAAGAAGTCTATGTGGAACAACCTCCAGGATTCTCAGATCCTAAGCGTCCAGGTTATGTTTATAAACTGGATAAGGCACTTTATGGCTTAAAGCAAGCTCCACGTGCATGGTATGACACTCTCTCTACTTATCTCCATATTTAAAAATTTGAGCGAGGTAAAAACGACAACTCTATTTTTCAGATTAGTGAAAGGTCATATCATTCTTGTTCAGATATATGTTGATGACATTATATTTGGTTCTACTAACGCTGATCTTTGTACTCGTTTCGCTGATAGAATGAAAGATGAGTATAAAATGAGCATGATGGGTGAGCTAACATATTTCCTTGGTCTTCAGATAAAGCAAAATGAAAAAGGAACTTTAATCAATCAGGGAAAGTATGTTAAAGATATGCTGAAAAAATTCGATTTAACTCAGAGTTCAGCTATGAAAACCCCTATGGCACCACCGCTGACACTAAACAAGGATACTAATGGTATTCCTGTTAATGTCACGCTGTACCGTGGGATGATCGGCTCTCTTTTGTATCTTACAACTATCCGACCCGATATTATGTACGCAACCTATTTGTGTGCACGATATCAAGCTGAACATAAGGAGTCTCATATGACCGCTGTAAAGCGAATTTTTCGATACCTTAAGGGTACTGCGAATCTAGGCCTTTTTGTATCCCAAAGACTCAGGATTCGATCTAATCGCCTATTCAGATAGTGATTTTGCAGGTTGCAAATTGGATAGGAAAAGCACCACATGAGGCTGTCAGCTCCTGGGTGGAAAGCTGGTGAGTTGGACAAGTAAAAAGCAAAACTCAGTGTCCACCTCCACAGCTGAAGTTGAGTATGTAGCCGCTGGAAGTTGTTGTTCTCAGGTCTTGTGGATGAGAAATCAACTACTAGACTATGACCTTCAGCTCTCGAAAATTCCAATCTATTGCGACAGCACAAGTGCCATCGCTATAGCCAACAATCCAGTGCTACACTCAAAGACAAAACACATCGAAATCAGGTATCATTTTATCAGAGATCATGTGATGAATGGTGATATAGAACTTCACTTTATCCCAACTAATTATCAGTTAGCTGATCTTTTCACCAAACCTCTTGATGAGACAAGATTCAACTTTCTCATCAGCGATCTTGGAATGTTGAACTTTGAAGAGTAAAATCTTCAGCGGTTCACATTTGATCAGCGATTGGATAAAGTCAACTTGTATAACCCATTCTATCATTCTCTCTAAATAAACTTGATTCGCTGATATTAAGGTATGTTTTTCTTTCGCTGACAATCGCATGAAAATGCAAGATTTCAAGACAAACTGCATCGCTGAATATCTCTTCCTTAATCAGCGATACTTTGAAATTTCTAAAACCAACACTGATATTTCTATTCAGTGCTTCATGTTTTCAAAAGTGTCCCTGAGCTTTCAAAACCTCAGAGACATCCTAAAATATGAAAGGACAGTTATGACGTCATCGCAACGGATAAGCCCCGGCACGTTCTTTTTCTGACACACGTTTGCACGTTTCGTTTACCTTCCAATAAGTTTCGTTCGTTCTTTTTCTGACACACGTTTGCACGTTTCGTTCCAACGGATATTTCTACACGTTTTGTTCTTTTTCTGACACACGTTTCGTTTGCACGTTCTTTTTCTGACACACGTTTGCACGTGTCCGTGTCATGATGAAAAACTTTCCCGCTCGAGTTTTTCTCTCTCTCAAATCTCACTATATAAACACATTTTGGGTTTATATTTTTCCTTTACGCGAAAAACTTCTCCTCCAAGCAAGAAAAAGAAAATTACTGTTGCATTTGTGCTCTCAAGTTTTTTTTCAAGAACTTCTTCTTCTTCAACGAACCAGGTTAATATTTCTTTTATTTACCTGTTTCTTAAAACTTGTTAATGATCTTATTCATTGTTTTTACAAGATCAAACAAAAGAACTTTTTCAAATGAAATCAATTCTTTCATGGTTTTATGAACACAACCTTTCATGGTTGTTCTTCAAGTTTAAACACAAATATCTTAAACTTGTTCTTCATACGTTTTTCCAGAATCCTAATTCTCAAAGGAAACTGGAAAACAAGATTTTTATTGGGTTTGCATTCTTTTTCAAAACCAAGAAAAACCCCAATCTTCATTAAGACATTTTTGTTTGAATGAAATGGACAAAATTCGAACCATCTTATTGGAAAATCTTTCCACATTAAGATTATTCTTATTTGTTATATCTTTGGTTGAACTGATAATACAGAAATGGCATCTACTGACATTCCTACTGCTGAGAATACCACTGCTGCTGCTGAGGAATTGGAAATCATCAAGGCTCCTCAGGTCAAGTTCACTCTTGAAGAACTTGATTGGACAAAAACAAACAACCTCTATGCGCTTCTCGAGTTTCCTCCTCGAAAGCAAGTCACACATCTGAATGATGCTGTGAATTTCCTGAAAAACTGTTGCATCTCTACAGCCCTGACCATAACACCTCCTGCACATCAGCTACTACTATCTCAGTTCTGGTATTCTGCCAGACACTCTCAGCTCTCATCGACCAAAGACTCCTCAAAGAAAATCGATTGCATCCTCTGTGACACTGATTTTGGCACTATAAAGATCACCCCTGCCATTATCCGCAAAGCCCTGAGCCTTCCCATCGCCACTAAAGAAAAACCTTTTGTTCCTCTCCCTGACCACAAGAAACTTGCTGATAGGGAAGCCATCACTGCATTCTTTGATGCAATGGGCTATGTATGGGAAACTGGGAGGGATAAGAAGCCTGAGAAGAAGGTGACCCTCATCAAGAAATCGAAAATGCCCAACGAAATGAACTTCATCTTCGCTCACTTGATAAGCTGCATGACTACAAAGACCGGCTCCTCTGACCAAGCCGCTCAACCTCAGCAAGCAATGGGATATGCATTGCTGAAAGGTCTTCATATAGACTGGGCATCGATAATCTACGATGACCTTGTGCTCAGAGTAGACTCTGCCGCTGACCGACCACCATGGGTTCCATACCCAAGATTCATCAGCGTCGTCTTCCAAACAGGCCTGAAGGACAACTACCCACAAGAGGGTGACCTGAAACTCTCTCAGGTTGGCCCTAAGGTACTCGACTTCAAGCTAGTGGAAAACGAGGTACGTCTCTCTACACTCTTAACTCTTCTAAATCCTACTTCTTCTATTTCTGTGGCTACTTCAGCGACAATACCCCTCGCTGATACCCAGGCCACAAAATCCTCTCCTTCTAGAAAAAGGAAACACTCCTCTACCCAACTTTGTTCCAAAAGAACTAAGAAAACCAAGGAGCAACCCCAGCAATCTCATGTTGAAGACTCCTCAGCTCATCTTGAAGAGCTAAAGGAAAGTTAAGTGGTACGCTCTGCCACAGCTGAACAAGCCATCCATTACATCCCAGCTTCAGCGTCTCTAAACGCTGAAGTTATAAACTTGGAATCGACCCAACCTCCTTCAGTCTCTCTACAGACTGAAGAAGTGATTCTCAGCGGATCCAACGCTGAACCCCGCACCCAACCAACTTTCTCAACCTTCGCTTCTCTCTCTACTCCATTGGACTCTAATCCAGTTTTCACCACGATCACTGGAGCACCTGTCATTCCTCCAGAAGCTAAAGCTGATACTCTTCACGGAATGATGGATGTAGGACCTGCAGAAATGACCATGCGTACACGCACTCTAGCTGACGACATGGAACTCTTTTCAGGACACATGGATTTTGACGAATTCACCAATCCTCCTGCAGGTATACACCAACCCATATACACTGTAACTAAACCCGAAACTTCTGAGCTTTCCTTTGTTCACAAGTACTTATCTGTTACAGGTCCTAATTTGGGAGACATCAACGCCTCTCTGAACAACCTGGATACGAAGCTGACAGGTCTCACCACTACTCTCTCAGACAACTCTTCAGCTGTAACAAACGCTGGAGAGAATCTCAACAAGTTGACAACAGTGGTTGAAGAGAAAGCCTCCAAAGCTGATTTGGAGAAGGTTGATGGAACTCTTGGTGAATTTGCCAAAGTTCTTGCTGACATCTACACAGACTACACCTCCCTTAAAACAACAGTTCAATCCATGTCCAGCGAATTCACAACGCTGAAGACATCGGTTGGAAATCTTCAGGGAGAGATGACTGCTGTAAAGACTGACATGAGTTCAGTAAAGACCGACATGAATTCAGTAAAGACTGACGTGAATTCAATGAAGACAATGATGCAGCAGATCCTGAACAACATGACCGCCCCTGCTCCTGCACCTTCGCATTTTACTACGGCGGATCGTGCTGAACTTTTGAAGATCACTCCTGCTATTACTGGCCTAGAAGACAGAGTAGCAGCGATTGTAAATTATATGGGGATCCCTGGCCAAGAAGACAGGGAACCAAAACCAACTGCTGAGTCATCGCATTCCTCCCCCACTCATCATGAGGAAGGGGGGGAGAAGAACTCTGAAGACCTTCCCCATGATGAATCTATCAAGGGGGAGAAGACTGAAGACCTTACCCTTACTGAAGAGGGTGAGAAGACAACTGAAGAGGTTACTGCTGGACCTCAGGGAGATGAAAACCCTGGGGGAACCGAGAAGCTTACCTTTGTATCTGAGGGGGAGCAACTCGAAGAAGATGCTGAAGAATCTGAATCTGAAGCTGAAGATGAAGAAGCCATCGACTTATCTGATGATGAACCATCCTCTTCTCCAAAGAATGATGATGATGATGACGATGATGATGATGACTCCTTTATCGTCAAGCCTGCTCAGAGGACTACAACTCTTAAAGGGATCGTGATAAACGAACCTTCAGGGGAGCAGACCAAATCAAAGCCTTCAGCGTCTGAAGCTGACAAAGGCAAAGGAAAAAGTGTCGCTGAAGACGATGAAAATCTGACGATCTTGCTTCCAAAGCCAATTTGTCAGGTACACTAAATCTTCCTTACACTGCATCCCTCCTCTATCTATACACATTATCAGCTCTACTCTCCATAAAGCCTCTATACACTTAATCCCATTCTTTTTCTATCTCTGTTCTACCCAAGTTCTTATTCGTAAGATCGCTGTGTTTCAGCTAGTCCTCTCCCCTGCTTGAGGATTCTGAAGTACAACCAGCTGATGCTGAAGAAATAATCCCGGTCTTGGATTTGATCTCTGAGACTGATGAACATGAAGAACAGCTGCTCTCTCACAAAAACAGACCTTCCTTGGCACCTCAAAAGCTGAGTGAAGAGGATCAAAAAAAGAGAGATGCAATGATCAAGAGATTCGAAGATCAGCGAATCATTTTAAAGCGTGATCAACTTCCTTCTATTCCTCCAATGATCAGACTTTCACAAAAGGAATACAAGGATCACCTCAGAGTTGAACGTCTAATCGCTGAAAGAAGGGAAGCTGAAGAAAAAGACAGAAAACTCGCCATCCAGCTTACTCAACAATTGGTGAAAGACCCCAAGCTGAAAAGAACTCCAATCGAAGTTCAACGTCAGCTATGGGAAGACGCCAAGAAGATCGTTGAAAGAAGAGAACTGTGTCTCAATCTACTTTAATCTGGTGCAAAGAAAAGGTACACTTCAGATATCGACCTGCCAGAATCAACAAGGTACTCATCACTGGAAGATCAACCCTCAAAGTTTCAATCGCTGAAATCGAGATATTCAGAGAGAACGGACATTACGAAAAATTCTATGCTGAAGTATGGTCTTTCTGAATGGTTGGAGATCAGATTAGCCATCCAGAAGTCTCAATCTAAGTACAAGGATCATGTCGAAAAGCTGATAAATAAACAGATCGACTTAGTCTCTTCTTGTGTGGATATTCCTCCTCCTCCTCCTCCTCCTCTCGCAAATCAGAAAAGAAGGGCCTCTGCAAAGAAAAAGTCTAAACATTCAGACTAAGGTCCTCGTATACGGAACGAAACAGGTATTGGTTTTTCTCTTGCAGAAGTCCTTGGTCCAGAACCTGACCTTTCTGCACTTGACACATCTCTTCCTCCTGGTGAGACTTTCATCCCTGGGAAAGTCATAAGCAAACCCTATGGGATATTCTTTATTGACTATGATGGACGAAAACGTTTTCAACGTATCTCCGAGCTTCCCATCACTCCCATCGAACAGCTGAAAGATCTCATCTACTGGTGTGATTTGAAAAACGACATTCAGGAACGACATCTTAAACCCTTGATTTTTGAAGAAGCGCTGAACAAAAGGAATCAAGGAGTACATGTCCCTGACTGGATGATTCCCACATCAAAGACCCTTGACGAACTTCTCATTAAGGAAGAACCTTTATAAACTGATAGGATCGCCCATTCTTCTATTTTATCAGTTATTCTTTTGTACTTGTAATTTATTTCGCTTGTACTTGTAATCTTTCCACTTCCCTTTGTAATCTGATACGAAGTTTTAAAGAAAGATTTCAGCGAAAGTACTTTACTCCATCAGTACAGAAAAGATCCCAGAAAACAGTAAAAGGGACAAATATTTTATGAGTTCTTTTTATCCTTGTGTTTTCATTAAATAGCAATTTTCTCTGTTGCTATGTCATAATCAAATAGGGGGAGATTGTTGATCCAAACCCTCAGTGATTTGATAATGACCCTCTTTTAAATACTTAGTGAAAATTGTAAGTAAACAATATGTATCAGAGTTTCACTATCGCTGATAAGTACTAATATCTTACAGTGCCGCTAATAGGAACTCTCGCTCTTTAAATTAAACATTCAGCGAACACTGTTCACCATAATGCTCTGAGTCTGTTCAGTCCTTATGGTGATCGCTGATAAGTTAGTTGTTTACTTATGATCCCTGAAGACAAGTTTCACGTCAACATAGGTTCTACGCTGAAGTCGAAGATCAAGCTCAAGAACCAACGACAAGTCTCCTAATGAACTGATGCGGATCAGCGAAGACTCAGATTTGTCCACTCAACGTGAAGTATCAAGTACAAGACTTCAGCTATCGCTGAACTTTATCATTCGCTGATAAACAATGGTAAAGCACTGAATCAACGAAAGCTGATCATGAAGTCCTCCGTACAAAGTACTTTTGTCTTAACCATCCTTGCACGACTCCGTACGATATGTCAGAAAAGAACCTCCTTATTGTCTGAAATCGTACAACCACTCTGATACTACACTGTTCAAACATGCGGCTACTAAGGTTGTCTACAAAGGTCAATGACATGCAACCAACCAGCTGCCGCCACGTGTAAAGTGTAAACTGCAATGCATTAAATGCATGTAGTATATAAGAAGGACTCCAGCTTCATTTTTGAAGCACTCGAAAACTCTGGACGAGTCACTTGCTAACTCTGGACAAGTCATCTTTCTTATCTTGAGATAGGTTATTATTAGTAATTTCCTTCTCTTTCTTAGTGCA
Organism: Saussurea involucrata; assembly: GCA_033807775.1. NCBI lineage: Eukaryota > Viridiplantae > Streptophyta > Magnoliopsida > Asterales > Asteraceae > Saussurea > Saussurea involucrata. Next base: position 80,388,228 of record CM066327.1, read on the forward strand.
AGAAACTTAGTGTTCCAACTTGTTTAGATTTAGGTTTATCCTTAATCTTGTTCCGCAACAAGCTGTAAATTGTTAATGATTTATCAATAAACAATTTAGAAAAGTAAAATCTGTGTGTTTGTATTCAACCCCCCCCCCCCCCTTCTACAAACTTGTATAGCCCTTCGGGACCAACAACTTTGCCTCCTTCTGAACCCTTAACCTCTGAAAACCCATCCACCTATCCTCAGCAATCAGTTAATGAAATACAATCTGAACCTCAACAATTATTTCCTGACATGCCTAATATGTCAGATACGCCTGATATACCTGACAATACCGTTGCTGAAGTTTCTTCTTCAGCATTTCCAGAAGTTCACTTAGTGCCAGAGTTTCAAGCTCTAACTCAAAGATGGACGGTGAATCATCCAATTGAACAAATGCTAGGTGATCTAAATGCAGGTATTCAGACTCGATGAAGCTCAGGTAACATTTGTCTCTTTGTTAATTTTATATTGCTGATTAAACCAAAAAGGACTGATGATGTCCTCTGAGATCGAAACTAGGTCAGCGCTATGCAAGAAACGCTGATTGAGTTTGAAAGAAACAAAGTTTGGAATCTCGTCCCCATACCATCTAACAAAACTGTTATTGGCACCAAATGGGTGTATCGAAATAAGTTAGATGAATTTGGAACTGTAACCCGAAACAAGGCAAGGTTAGTTGCTCAGGGATACAAATAAGAGGAAGGCATAGACTATGATAAAACCTTTGCCCCTGTAGATAGACTCGAAGAAATTCGACTTTTATTAGCTTATGCAGTTTCATAAAGACTTCAAGGTTCACCAAATGAATGTTAAGTCAGCATTCCTAAATGGAAAGATGAATGAAGAAGTTTTTGTTGAACAACCTCCAGGGTTCGCTGACCGTAAGCATCCAGAATATGTTTATAAACTGGATAAGGGCCTTAATGGTTTAAAACAAGCACCTCGTGCATGGTATGATACTCTATCCTCTTACCTTATCACTGAAAGATTTGAACGTGAAAAAATTGATAACACTTTGTTTTACAGAAAGGTCAAGGGTCATATTATTCTTGTCCAGATATATGTCGATGACATTATATTTGGATCCACTAACCCATCCCTGTGTACTCGATTCGCTGAATGAATGAAGAAAGAATACAAGATGAGTATGATGGGTGAACTAACATACTTCCTTGGGCTTTAAATTAAGCAGAACGATAAAGGTACATTCATTCACCAAGGTAAGTACGTTAAAGATATGTTGAAAAAGTTTGATCTCACTCAAAGCTCGGCTATGAAAACTCCTATAGCACCTTCGCTGACACTTAACAAAGACCCAAATGAAACCTGTTAATGTCATTTCCTATAGAGGAATGATCGGCTCTTTTTTGTATCTCACAGCGAGTTGACCCGATATCATGTATTCTACCTGTCTTTGTGCACGATATTAATCTGAACCCAAAGAATTAAAACTTATCGTTGTCAAACAAATATTCATATATATGTAGGGTACACCCAACCTAGGTCTTTGGTATTCCAAATCGATCTAACTGCCTATTCAGATAGTGATTTGGCAGGTTGCAAACTGGATAGAAAAAGCACCACAAGAGACTGTCAGCTCCTAGGTGGAAAGCTGGTAAGTTGGACAAGTAAGAAGTAAAAGTCAGTGTCCACCTCGACTGCTGAAGCTGAGTATGTAGCCGCTGGTAGTTGTTGCACTCAGCTCTTGTGGATGAGAAATCAACTCATAGACTATGAACTTCAGCTATCAAAGATTCTTATCTATTGCGACAACACTAGTGCCATCGCTATAGCAAACAATCCTGTGCTACACTCAAAGGACAAATATATTAAAATTAGATATCATTTTATCAGAGATCATGTGATGAATGGAGACATAGAACTTCATTTTATCCCCACTGACTATCAACTCGCTGATATATTTACCAAACTTCTTGATGAGACAAGACTCAACTTTCTCATCAGTGAGCTTCGAATGCTAAACCTTGAAGAATAATTCTTCAGCGGTAAAGTATTATGTCAGCAATAAAGGATCTATCTTTGATATTCACCTCCTTATCTCTGAGTAAATGTTCTTTGATACTCAAGTATGTTTTTCTATCTTAACTCACTGAAGTTTTCTTCAGCGAGATGCCTTGCAAAACTCTCAAACTTAATCATTCACTTTCCTTAGATGATTAAAAGATTTTCTTAAAATCAAACCAATCTGACCTTTTCTATCAGTGAGCCCTTCGAAAAATAAAACTCATCATTGATTCTTCTAAAACAAACATCTATCACTGACATTTCTTATCAGTGATATCTTGTGAAAAACGAAAAGACACCCTTTTGTGTGACGTCATTCTTGATGATAACCCATGGCACACATTTCTCTGACACACGTTCGTCCGTTACACTTATTGACCAATCAACTTCGTGGGGCTAGCTGTGTCATGATTAAACTTTTTTCCGCTCATCATTCTTTTCTCTCTCCTCTATCTCCTATATAAACCACACTTGTTTATTTTTCACTCTTTACGCGCACAAACTCTCTCAAGGCAAGATTACTCTGGCATTCAAAGAACTTAAGAACTCGAACACCAAAAACTTCAAACTTCCAGGTTCTTATTCTTCTAAAATTCATACACATTGTAACCAAAACTACATTTTGATCCTAAATCTTTGCTAACTAAGATCAAAAATTTGTGTTTCTTTCTAAAAAATCATCTTTTTCATTATTTTTTTTAAAAACCCAAAAAAGGTTTTTAAGGTTTAAAAATGTGTTTTAAACTTTTCTCTCTCATCTTCAATGTTTACCAGTTTATTTCCCAAAAAGGAAACTGGTAACATACATTTTTCTACCATTTTCATCCCATTTGAAACTGGAAAACCACCTTTTACCATTTCTTTCCCAAGAAGGAAACTAGTAAACTTCATTTTCTTATTCTTAGAATTCCCTTCTAAAAACTTCCATTCCAAGAAACTTTCTATTTTCTTTTCTTTGTTATTCTTTTAACAAACATAAAATGGCATCCCAAGTAACTGCTACCTTCACCAAGACAAAGAACATCAAATTCGAAATGTCAGCAAACCAGTTCACCTCCAATGATAACCTAACACTGTTGAAATTCCCAAAATCCAAGCCCTCCCAACATCTTGAAGAAGCAGCTACTCTACTGAAAAATTCCCCGATATCCTATGCATTGACGGTCTATCCTCTAGCTCACAAAAATCTCCTTCAAATGTTCTGGTACACTGCTGAAAGAGCTGAGAAGTATCACTCCCTCATGCATCCGAACATGCCTCAAACTCCCATTCAGCAAATCCTACGAAGACACTCCCAATGACGAACAATTTATCCTTTGTCTAGACCTCATGTGGTATGAATGGGAAACCAAGCATAAATCCCTGGAGAAAAGACTGACGAAGATCCTCAAGTCAAAAATGCTTTCTGAGCTCACCAATCTCTTCACCCATTTCATCCAGAGTATGGGTGGCAAGATCGGGTCTATGGACCAATCTAGCCGGGTCGCTCTGGACCTCGGCTACTCTGTCATCACTAGCCGTAACGTTGACTACGCCAGGATGATCTTCGATGACCTGTTGGTTAAAGTAGAGAAGCCTGACAGGGAGATCAAAGTGCCCGATGTCCAATTTATATCAGTGCTCCTTCAACACGTTCTCCAAGAGCTCTACCCGATCGAGGGTGATTATCAGCTCTCAAATGTGGGGGTCCGCATCCTCGACATGGAGCGGGTTGAAAACGAGGTAAGTCTTTCTACCCTCAAACGCCTTCTCTCCTCCACTTCTACTTCTTCTGTAGCAATGCCCACGGTTCAACCCCCGTGGCTTCCCAAGTTGCAACAACAATCTCTTCAAAGAGGAAACCATCAGCAGCCCCTCTTGGTCACTCAAAAAAGACTGAGAGATCTACCAAGGAGAAGCCTTGCCTCTTCACAGGCATCCCTGGACGCCTTCATGGTACGCTCCACCACATCCGACGCCACTACATCTGCTTCAGCGCTTCCTACAACCGCTGACTCTACGCTGGCATCTACCCCACCAGTCTCAGTGCCTCAAAGCACTGAAGACTTAGTTTTTGGCACCGTCAGTGCCTCCCTGACGGACAGCACATCCATCTTCTCAACAACTGCCTCTTCTCCCACAATTTCTTTGGTCTTCACATTTGCTGCACCAACGACTTTGGTGGCTGACACGGGCACACCCCTTCTCACTAATTTAATGAATGGAAATGTAAGATCTGATGGTCGTCCTCTCGAGGATCCTCAACATACACATGTGTCGCAGACTCCTCTCGAGCGGGACATAGAGTTTTATTTGGAGGAAATCAGTTTGATTTCTTTTCAACCCCATCACGTACATCAACTTCCCTACCCCTTTTCTCTAAATTATCTAAGCCTGAGCATACCTGTGCTCAACCTTCTTTTTATATTATGTTAGGGCAGGTTTTAATAGTTGATTTAAAGTTCAAGGGTTGTTTTGTAATAGTTTATTTTGAGCCTTTTAGTGAACGGGCCGTGGGCTTGTTAACCACGGGCCCATTGTATTTAATGTTGATTAGCTTGGAAAAACAAGCTAATTCATACTGTAATATTATCTCTGAAAGTTAATGAAAGGGATGACCAGTTGAAATCATATTTCGTATTGCTTTATCATATTCGATTTCATATCAGTTCAGAACCCTGTTTAACTGGAGTGCTAGCTTCCGGACCTTCAAGTTCGGGATCTGCACAAGCCACAGTAAATCCGAATCATGCATCTTCATCGAATGCTGACTCTTCTGATTTAGATTTATTGTTTCAATATTTTTATGATGACACTATTAATTCTTCCACATCTGTCTCAGCGCAATCGCGACTTGAGGCTGCTCACAATACGGATTCGGCCGCTTTATCTGGTCCGCCCCCGTCTACGAGTACGCCGTCAACATCTATAGAGACGGCCTAATCGTCATCATCTGATACGACTGCACCTGCAACTGTAACCCCCCCGGGAGGAACCCATACTCTCGAAGATCGCTCCTGCTGATTCGTCATCTGCTACAACCGATGCTCAACCTCTGACGACCTCGGAACCAGAAGTTGTTCAATAATCGACGAATCCTTCCCCACTTCCTCCAAGAAACACGACTGCTACTCTTGAACAAGTTCAAGACCTTCCATCAGGTTCATACGTGGATCCGGATACATCTCACTCTACTCAGCAGCCGCTTCCGCACTCCACCAAATGGACGAAGGCCCATCCCCTACATCAGATCATCGGTGATCCCTCGACTCTTGTTCGTACACGAGGCGCTTCCGCCAACTTCTGCCTATTCTCGGGCTTCTTGAGCACGATTGAGCCAACGAGCGTACGCGAAGCGCTCGAAGATCCAGACTGGATCATCGCCATGCAAGAAGAGCCAAATCAATTCGAGGCTCTAAAGGTATGGCGCCTGGTTCCACGTCCTAAGCACAAGACGGTAATCGGGACCAAATGGATCTTCAAGAATAAAAAGGACGAAGATGGTATCGTTGTTCGCAACAAGGCGCGTCTTGTGGCCAAAGGGTACCGACAACAAGAGGGGATTGACTATGATGAGACTTATGCTCCGGTAGCGCGAATCGAGGCAATCCGTATGTTTCTCGCTTATGCCGCGCACAAGAACTTCACAGTCTTCCAAATGGATGTGAAGACAGCATTTCTTTACGGCGACCTCCAAGAAGAAGTTTACGTGTCGCAACCCGACGGATTTGTAGATGACTCGAAGCCTGATCATGTCTACATCTTATACAAGGCACTATACGGCTTGAAGCAAGCACCGCGTGCATGGTACAACACACTATCAAAGTTCTTGTTAGAAGCCGAGTTCACTCGAGGTACAATTGATTCTACACTGTTTATCAAGAACGAAAAGGGTCACATAATTCTAGTTCAGGTATATGTCGATGACATCATTTTCGGTTCTACTAGTCCTTTATATGCAAAGAACTTTGCCACTCTTATGGGAAAAAATTTTAAAATGAGTATGCTTTGTGAGATGAACTTTTTCCTTGGTCTTCAAGTTAAACAACTGTCGACAGGAATTTTCATAAACCAGTCCAAATACATTCGGGATATCCTTCGGAAATTCCAATTGGACCAGTCCTCACCAATGAAAACTCCCATGGCAACCAATACAAAGTTAGACGCCGATCCTAACGGAAAGGATGTCAACGCCAAATTGTATCGGGGAATGATCGGTTCTTTAATGTACCTCACTGCCAGTAGACCGGACATCATGTTCTCGACATTTCTTTGCGCCCGTTATCAGTCAAACCCTAAAGAGTCTCATTACAATGCTGTTAAACGAATTTTTCGTTATTTATGTGGTACTGCTGATCTTGGCCTTTGGTACCCGAAAGAGACAGGTTTTGGCCTCTCCGCTTACTCTGATGCGAATCACGCGGGATGCATGATGGACCGCAAGAGCACCTCGGGACACATTCAGTTCTTGGGAGATAGCCTCGTGAGTTGGGCATCAAAGAAACAGCAATGCGTATCAACGTCAACGGCCGAGGCGGAGTATGTGGCCGCCGCAAGCTGCTGTTCCCAAGTAATCTGGATGCGGAAACAACTCAAAGACTACGGATTCACGTATGTCAAAGTCCCGATCTACTGTGACTCAAAGAGCGCAATTGCCATATCAAGCAACCCGGTCCAACACACCAAGACGAAGCACATCGACGTTCGGTATCATTTTATTAAGGATCATGTCGAAAGAGGTACAGTCGAACTCTACTTCGTAAATACTTAACATCAGTTAGCAGACCTTTTTACCAAAGCCTTGGACGAAAAACGCTTCAAAACTCTTGTGTTCAAGCTAGGTATGCTAAATCTGAAGACGTAATCCAATTGGGTGCCCGTTACAAGTTCCATACATATACGAGAAACTGTCTACTCATCATCCGGTGTTTAACCTCCTGATGCATGAGCACACATTTCCTCGCACTTGTATTCTACTTGTTCTAGTTACACAGCTAGATTTAGTCTAGGTATTTATTAAGTAGATCTCGTTTGTTTTTCATTCTTTCTTCGTGTGTTTCCAATATTTCATATTGTCGTCTATATTTTCTCTTTCACTATCTCTGTGCTTTCATCATATTTTCTCGTGTTCAGGGGGAGCAGAATGCAATATCAGGTAAGTTTCCTCATACTTTGAGGGGGAGCGTCACACACAGTTTTTCTCTTACACGTTGAAAGTTTTTTTGTGTGTGGGCACTCCTGTGTGCACGTTGTGGTCATCGTTTGAGGGGAAGCGGCACAGTTTTTTCTTACAAAATCTAAAAGTTTTTGTGTGTCGGAACTCTCCCCTGCACTCTACTGCACAATCTGAGGGGGAGCAAAGATATACCCATGCTCTGCTTGAGGGGGAGCGAGAGGAAGTTCTTTTCCAGTACTATTCAGTGCCATTCTTCACAAACCAGAACTACCCAGAGTTATCCGGACAACTCTCTCACCCGGACAACTCTCTCACCCGGACAACTCACGCACCCGGAAACCTCTCGCATCCGGACATAATCCGGACCGGGTAGATATCTGGGTCGACTATTACCCGGACTCCACCCACGTATATATATACGTACCCGGAGTCCTCTTTGTTTTCTTTATCCGGACAAACGCTCTAAAACCCTAAACCCCACGACGTTTTTTTTCTCTCTCGCTCAGACTCTCCTCTCTCTCGATTCACGGTGGTTTTAGTCCCTCGAATCAGGTATGTTGCTCCTCTATCTATCTCGATTCATATACCTCGAGTTTCGTTCACATTGCATCACAAACAGACCCAATTTGGTCGATTTCTTTGAATCCGAACCTCATTTTCGGGTCCACACATTTTGTGGTTCATTAGTGCTAAGTTTTGATAGGATGACTCTCTCTGTGTGGTCTAAAACAATACTTGTCACATTAGTCTGCAACCACACTGGTCGATAGGTCGCTGATTATCCTCAGGGTTTCGTCCGGACACATTCGTCGTGTCCGGACACAATCAACCACATACTGATCCATCCGGAAACCAACATCACCCGGAGACCTAGTTGTCCGGAAACCTTAGGGTTTTTGGTAAGTTCAACTACCGGGTAGTTTGGTGTCCGGACACTAATGTTATCCGGAAGAAGAGTGTACTCGGACACCCTTGACTCCCGGACTCTCTTGTCCGGAGTCCCCACTTTATCCGGACACTCCCTTTTTTCATCTGAATACCTCTGACATCCGGACACATGTGTTGTCCGGAAACAACTAGGTACGGAAAACTTGGCCTACCCATTCATATCCGGACACTTTCTTATTTTATCCGGAAACTCATGTACCCGGACACCATGTGTTGTCCGGACTCCTTGGCACTTTCATCCGGAAAACTCTGCTGTTGTGTCCATTATGTACCTGTTTTGTCACTGCCAGTCCTCGATCTATCTCAGATTGAGCCGATCACAGCAAAGGTACGCGACGTCACTTGTTTCTCCAACTTAATTACTAACTGTACTGTTTTCCACAGATTATCTATGGCGGATCAACAACAACACCCTCACGAACAACCAGGAGACCAACAACCGCCTCCTCAAGAGCAAGTACCTCAAGAGGCGGCTATCATTGACGAGGAAGCCGATGCTGCCCTGGTTCACCCTGACCATGGCACTGAACTGGAGGCCAACAACCACCACCTGGACACGACCTTGTTCAGGCCCCAACCACTTCAACGAGTGCTCCTGGACATTCTCACGAATCACCCTCTCCGTGAGGCCCTTACCAGCACAGCCGACGTCCCAGTTCTGTACGTTCTACAGGTATGGCTCACCGCCCGAGTCGTCACAGCCGGTAACTCGCAGTCGATCACCGCTCAGATCGATAACCAACCTTTCATTCTCACACCGGACTCATTCGGACGCCTTCTGTCTCTTCCGGAAGCCACCGCCAACAATCATGAACGGTACGATCCTGCCGTAACTGATGATACGCTTTGCGCTCAAATTCGCGCACTTGGATACAATCATGACCTAAACCGGCCATCCGCTTTCAATCGCAAGTACCTCGCTCCGATATGGTACACACTCTTTACAATCCTAAACCGCTGCCTTTCATCGAGATGGAGAGGCATTGATCAGTGCACCGGCGACTTCCTGCGCCTAGTTCATGCTGTGAGCTACAACCGCCACATAGACTTTGCGATGATTATCTAGAGGGAGCTCGTCGCGGCTATTTGCCAAATCGGAGGTTCCAAACAGAAGAAATTTCTTCCGTATCCGCGTTTTCTTTCGCTGGTTGTGCGTCAACACAAGGATGCGAATCCTGCCACTCCTCGCCACCTGAACATCCGGTATGTCCCCATCACCACTTACAATTCATGGTTATCCGCAATCCATCTGATGCGGTAGCAATGCCCATCCCTGAACCACTACTAGCCATCGCCGATCCCACTGCACCAGGGGTAGTAGCATATAGGGAAGCGTTAGGTAATCCCATGGTCCAGCCAGCGCCGGAGGGACCTGCCTAGGGACTTAGACCCGAGAGACGTGAGGGTCCGAGAGTGAGAGGTGGAAGGGCCCGACAAGCAGGTGATGTCGGGCGGGGAACGTTAGTTGTGAGAGAAAGGGGAACGAGAGTAGGTGGTGCAGTGGAATCGCAACCCGGTTCCAGCTCAGCCCAAGCCGGTCCATCCTCTAGACCGATACTACATCACTCGACCAAGCCGTATATCACCGAACCCCCCTCACCATCTCACAATGTTGAAGACGTGGAATCTGACTCCACGGACTCCGATACCACCCGTACCATACGCCTGACACACATACCTCTCGGTATCGGACCCAACCCAAACTACAATGTCCCAATCCCTCTTGAATCACCACCTCATACTGGAACCGGGCATGTTACTAGGACATCTGAGGGAGAAAAAGTAGAGGAGTTAGATCATGCGAGCCGGAGAGAACTGCGTTCAAAGTTGAACCAGGAAAGATTGAGCCGTAAAGATAACGAGGCTCCTGAGCGACCCCAAACGAGCGATATCCGGGTAGCCACATTTACTACACCGTCTCATCTGTTGGGACGGGGTATTGAAGAAGACTCCGTAGACCCAGCGGAGCAATTGCACGACCCCCTTATCCACCCATCCGTCTCACAACAGACGGATATTTCAATATTACACGGGGAACAAGCACAACTTCCACTGGCCTTTCATTCGGAGAGTGCTGGTGTTGAAATAAGAGACCAGCAGCCCCCGGTCTCGCCTTCATTTCGTGCACCATCGAGTCTAGCACCTTTTGATATTGAACATTCTTCGGCTAGGACACTCGAAGTTGAGCAACACCAAGTCGAGACTCTTCGTGACTCGACCGGAACCACCGTAGTGTCTTCACCTCTTGGTGAAACACAAGGATCGGCGGGAAATCCTACCACAGCTAACATCATGCCAACTATGAACGTAGGTGGCTCTACCCCTGTGGTAGACGCCTCAACGGGTAACCTAAGTGGTCCCGGAGTTATTCACCCCGACTTTGTGTCGCAAGGGTCCCTGGACAGCACCCTCAAAGCTGTCCGCGAGGCACTGGAACAGCATGTCACCGACGAGATCGCCAAAGCCATCAAAGGCAAAGCAAAGATCGTTGAAGCTGAAACCGCACCACCACATCCACCGACATTTGCTCAACCTATCTATTCGGTGGATACCTTAAAGACGATGCTATTGGCCCAACTGCTCCAGGAATCCGATACAACCGCCTCGACTGAAGCAGACCTGATCTCAGTTCTCCGATCCCAGGTCACTGCTCCATCTTCATCCATCACATCACGCCTTGACGCCATTGACTCGACCCTCAACGACTACAACAAAGCGCTCGCCACGCTGTCTGAGAGGGTCCGCTCACTAGAAGACACTTGTAGGAGTCAAGTCGGCAGTCTCAAACGCAAGCACGATGACCAGGATGATCCTGATCACCGTGAGGGGGAAAAGCGTCTACGCCAAACCAAGACCGCCCAGATCGTGACTGCCGAAACTACAACAGTGGTTCAACAGGAACCCCCAACTGCGGCAACTACATCAGAAGCACCCGAAGCCGAGTTGCCACTAGCAGATATGGTCATAGATATGGAGATTTCAGATGAAGAAGACCCGACGGTTGAAAAGCCCGAGGGTTCAACACAGGAACTGGTCGATTTTGACTCGTCAGACAGACCGATACTGGACATGATAGATCCAGAGTGTGAGATCAACCCGGAGACCAAAGACGCATGGTACAAAAAAGCCTCCAGTGCCGTAAATCTCCAGGTAAATTTGGTCTTCCCTACTGATGAGGACGACAATATTGACTACGATCAGTTCCTGCTCCAAAATTTATATGGAGCAACCCCCGTTCACTATGCTCAACCCGCCGGAACACCTTCAACAAGACCCGAGTCTACTACTTCCGATCTTCCGACAACTACTCCTCCCACGACAGCTTCTGATCTTCCTCCCCTTCCTCAACAGCAACAAAACCGCTGGGAGAAGATCAAGGTACTTATCCCTCATCTGGAGGAATCTTTGAAAAAGCTGTTCGTCCACAAACTTCGCCCGATCGAGCCAACCTTTTGCCTTGGTATTTACAACCTCGACCCCGAATACCAACGGCGTTATATACTTGCAATGCAACGGTGCCTTCCAGTCAGTCAAGTCAGAACAAAGCATCAGATCACAGAGGTTCTTAACATCCATTCACGCCGCATCATGAGGATCGTCTATCCAGTCTTCACCGTTCGCCGCGAAGATGGTAATAAATGGAGATTCTCTGAAGCCGACTTCAAGAACCTCCGACCGCTCGACTTTCTGGTATTACTGAAAGACTTACGTTCAAGAACCGTCCGACCGCTAGAGATTACAAAGGCGCTCGAAGCCGTTCGTCGACACCTGGTCCGTACTATCATGATGTCATACTTAACGGATTTTCAAATGGCTGTCGAGAACAGGGCTAAGAAAGTCAATCTGATAAAACCAAATCTGAAAGCTCCTGAACTGAAGATGTATACCGAGAACTCTATGCTTCTACAACCTGAATTCGGGATAGTCTACAACAACGAACAGAACGAAAAGAAGTTTCTGCGTTTCAGTCAGGTAGACAGATTTTGTGATGGCACGCTTCTAAAAGTCAGAGATGCTTTTCGAAAGATTATTCAACACGAGTCTGAGAATCCAAAGCATTCGTATGTCCCAAATCCTAATGAAACAACTGCTCGGGAAGCTTTGGAAATGATTGAAGACCGCATCGACTATCGTCGTGCTATCAGATTCTTTGAGGTTCACTTCGCGTTGCGCAAACGATACGTATTCAACTGGCAAGAGCTAGAGCGCGAACTCGAACTTCAAATCAAAGGGGGAGATTGTTAGGGCAGGTTTTAATAGTTGATTTAAAGTTCAAGGGTTGTTTTGTAATAGTTTATTTTGAGCCTTTTAGTGAACGGGCCGTGGGCTTGTTAACCACGGGCACATTTTATTTAATGTTGATTAGCTTGGAAAAACAAGCTAATCACCTTTTTAGCTTTCAATTCATACTGTAATATTCTCTCTGAAAGTTAATGAAAGGGATGACCAGTTGAAATCATATTTCGTATTGCTTTATCATATTCGATTTCATATTAGTTGCACGGATCTGGATTCATCATATTACATGTCCTACGTTGGAGACAATCAACGCCTCCATCAAGGAGGTCAGCGATTATGTTGGCTCACTCTCCAACGATCTCCAGACCAACACCACCGCCGTGAACGCTGCCGACTCATCTCAAGATCAACTCACCTCCTCCCTTTCTAATAAAGCTGAGAACTCTTAGCTATCATCTCTTACATAGGAGGTGACCATAATAAAATCTGATGTTGCTGCCAACACCACCTCTATCCAATCTCTCAATGCTTCGGTAACTGACCTTTGCTCTAAGGTCGAAGGGTACAACAACCTGCTATCAGACATCCTTACAGAGCAGATGAAACCAACTTCTACTCCCTCTCCCTCCTTCACCGCCAGCGATCGCATCACCCTGGGGATGGTAGCTGACTACGTGGTCAAGGCTACCAAGGCCATCACTGTCCTTGAGGCCAGGGTGGATAAATTGGAAGCTTCCCCTTCCACATATGCAGCGATGAATGCTGATGCTGTTGCTGCTCCTGCCAACCCTCCCCCGATTGATGATGACAAAGAGGGGGAGATGAACGAAGAAGACCTCTCTCATGCTGAGGGGGAGGGTCTAAATAAAGAAGTCTCTCCATCCTCTCCCATTGCTGTTGAACAGTGGACATCCCCTCTGATGATGAGGAAGAGGAAGAGGAAGAAGAAGAGGATGAACAACTAGAGTTGGAGGACTCCAAAAAGGACTCCGGGGGTGCTGCTGATGACGATGACGATGAAAATGAATCCATTCTATGGTTTAACCCAATGCCTATCCGTACTCCACTCAGAGGAGTTACAATAAATGAAGTAGGGGGAGAACTGCTAAGAAGACCCCAACTAAGAAGACCTCCCAAGGAAAGCAGAAAGCAATTTGTCCCGAGGGAAACTTAAAGATTTGTTTTACTTCTGAGGGGGAGCAACCTTATCAGGTATGTCTCTCAATCATCCCTTCCTCTGCTTCTACCCATGTTCATCTTCGACCCCGTCTATACACTTAACCTTTTTATCTATCTTTTCTAAGCCTAACTCATTTTTCTTTTTAACCAACTAGTTCTCTCCCCTGCTTGAGGGACGAGCGGAAGACCTGCAACAAATAATCCCAATGACTAGTGCTGATGAAAACCCAATAATCCCAGTCTCTATCTTAGAGACTGAAGAACAACAAGAAGAAGAAGAATTGCTGATACGTCCACACAGACCCTTACGACCAATCCAAAGGTATGAGGATGAACTACAAAGAAGAAGATCAACAATGATTTATCATCTAGAAAGCCAAAAAATCCCTGTACCTCCTCGACCAAGTGCTCAACATGATGACCTTGGGTTCCTGAGCCCAGAAGAACGTGAAGAATCTATCATGGCTGAGCAAATGTATGCTACCTACCAAAAGGATGCTAAACTTGCTCTTAAGATAGCACAAAACTCAGTCTCTGATAAAAAACTGAAAAAGAACCCGATCAGAGTCCAAGAGCAACTGCTGAAAGAGATTGAGAAAGAAATCCGAAAAGAAAAAGTTGTCAGCGACTCCCAGCTAAGTTGGTGTAGAGAGAAGATAGATTATCGATACCATCCCAGCAGAATCACTGCTAACGTAACCGGGAAGAGCAAAAAGAACTCAGTGATGGTGACTATCCATGTTATCAGAGAAAATGATTTTTCGCAAACAATGTTTATGTCTAAGCTGGAACTCTTCGAATTTGATGAATTGTTAGAGATCAGAAATGCAATACAAAGATCCAAGTCGAAGTACAAAGCCCATGTGGAGAAGTTCTTGAACTTGCTCATCAACAAGGTCTCAGCGAGGGTGGAATTACCTCCTCCTCCTACTTTTCTTCAGAACCAAAGAACAACAAAGAGAAAACCAAAGCGAACATCTACCTCTGATGAACCTGCCTATCGAAACGAAACTGGTATAGAGTTTTCAAGAGAAGTAGTGCTTGGACCACCTCCTGACTTATCAACTCTTGACCTATCACTGCCACCAGGAGGCCCCTTCGAACCTAGTCAAGTGTTAGGAGACCCTTACGGAATCACCTTCTTCGATTGGTATGGCATCCGGCGGTTTCAAAGAAACTCAGATATTCCCATCTGCCCAACAGAAAAACTCGTGAAGGAGACTCATATGACGAAATGCTTTTTAAGGATGAACCACTCTAGCTGATAGATTCCCTTCTTGTGATCTTTTGTAATTTATCAGTGTTACTTTTAGTACTTGTATAGTTCCTTTTTCTCTTGTACTCAAACTTTCAACTTCCCTTTGTAATCCAATTATGAGTTAATGAAAGTTTTCAGTGAAAGTACTTTACTCCATCAGTACTAGGGAAGATCCCTTAAAACAATAAATGGGACACGCACCTACGAGTCCTCTTTATCCTTATGTTTTAAATACTTAGCAATTTTTTTATGTGGCTTTGTCATCATCAAATAGAGGGAGATAGTTGATTCAAACTCTCTCAGTGATTTGATGACGACCCTTAGAATAGTTAGTGAAAGTTGCAATTAACATCTGTATGTATTAATGTTTCGCCATTAGCAATAACATGTGTATTAATGTTTCATTATCAGCGATAGCATACAAAGTTTGTTCAGTATCGCTGATGATTTCTAATGGAACACTGTTATTTGTAATCCCTGAAGATAAGCCTCGCGACTAAAGAGTTCATCGCTGACATCGAAGACAAGGCTGATGAACAAGGACAAGTCTACTCATGATTTGATGCGGACATCAGTGAAACCAAGAAAAGTGTACACACGCGCGACAATTCAAGAACAAAGCTTCAGCGATAGCAGACTTGGATCAAGTCTCACTGATGTAAGATTTCATCAGCGATCGCTGATCATGAAGCTTGTGTTTCAACATTTGTTTGTCTTATCCTCTTGCACAAAAGTATGAAGGTACAGAAGGAAGTTTACTTTTGTCCATAATCGTACAACTACTCTGCCATCTACACTGTTCACCATGCGGCCCAAAACATGTCTTGATAAAAGTCAGAAGCATGCGCCCAACCAGATGCTGACACGTGTAAAGTGCTCCTTCCATGCATTTAATGCATAAGTTATAAATAGGAGCAATACCCATTCATTTTGAAGGATTCTCTGATCTACTTAGTGCATGTAGAAAACCCCTGATTTTGTACTTATCCTTTCTTTCTAGTTTCTTAGTGCAATAACACTTTGTGATTCTCAAGTTTGTTTAGATTAGGTTTACTTAATCTTATTCCGCAACAAACTGTAAATTGTTTTTGATTTACCAATAAACAATTTAGAAAACTAAAATTTGTGTTTGTATTCAACCCCCCATTCTACAAACTTTCCTCCTTGTATAGCTCCTACGGGACCAACACAACTAAATAAAAACTTTGCTAAAATAACCAAATAAGGATAAAATCCCTTCAACAATCCATCCTTGGAAATACCTAAATATTTAAAACGTAACAACTTCAACATATAATAACTTAAGTCATACACCGAGACTAACTAAAGTTGGGTGTTACTTAACCCAAATACAAGTTGTTATTCCCAAAATAAATGCGGAAGACTTCACCAAGCTATTCGTTTCTCGAGCACTTAACCAACACTCATCTCTTCACAGTGTTACTAGAATATTCCCAACCGGAACCTATTGCACATGCCGACGAATAAAAAAAAGGTTAGGCTAACGCCTAGTGAGTTCAAGAGTGTTAGGACCATAAATGTCCTACATATTAGAAAGATATGTAAATAATTATATAGACTTAATTAGTTTAATTAATTAATTGTAAAAGCCCTTATTTGTGTTAAATGGGCTTAGTATAGTTTAATGGGCTTTGGCCTTGTTTGTTTAAGGCCTTTGTATATAAGGTTAGTCCTAACCTTAGAATTAGGTGAGCAGTTCCATAATCTTTCATTAGAGCTTATTGTTAGAAGTCGTTAGTTTACTTTGAATTGTAATATTCTCATAACGATACTTTGAATGAATACGAGAGGGATGACAAGTTGAAACCAACGATTGTTCTTGTTATTTCTCATTGATTCGTTGTTACCTGATCAATCTGGAACTCACAATTGGTATCAGAGCCGAATCGGTGATTTGAAGATACGAAAGAAATCGAACGAAAGCAAGTAACCAAAGAATTTTCGTAGTGTATTTTTCTGGAAAACACAGCGAGCCGTTTCGCTTATTCCCGAAGATTGAACCGTCGGATCGTCGCGATTTTTGGACAGTAGCTTCACGACACTCTGTTTTACATTCTGAACGGTTGGATTAATCGTTTGAGGTCCAGAAGGCTCCCAGATTTTTATCGAAATACTGCAGATTTTCTTGAAGAAAATTGTTCTTCAATCGGGTTTGCAAAGTCTTTCGTTGATTTATTAATTTGCTTGTTTGATCTCGATTGTTTACTCGTTTTTATCTGCTGTTTATCTGCGTTAACATCGATTCTCAAAGTTTTAATTTTTCAATTTAAAAATCTATTCTTGGGTTTTGGTGTTCTTAATTTTTGTGGTGGTTTGTGAAAAATAGGACATATTTTGCTTTGAAATCGATTTGGGTGTGTTTGTTTTGTGTTTTTGGTCAAAATCTAACCCTACAGGAGTAAAATCAAGCAACCCTATCGATCCCAGATCCGAATTTCAATCACAACCGTGGTTAGCGGACGTTTCTGATTGTTACCGGGTAAGTTTCCTAATTTTCTCATCACTTTCCGGACAAAACAAAACTATCCGGATAATTTTTTTTGTTATCAACTTTCCGGTCAGATTTCATTTTCCGGACAAAAGTCACTTTCCGGTCAAATAAATCACTTTCCGGCCAATCACCTCTTTCCGGTCAAAAATTAACTTTCCGGTTGAAACATATTTTCCTGATGAGTTTTTTAACATGAGCCGTAATTGTTGACTTGTTGGTTGGAAGTTTGACCACCATTTTTTTTTCTTCCGGAAACTCATAAAAGTTGGTTGCCGTCTCTTTATTTTATATATATATATATATATTGCATGATTTTCAATTGTTAATCTCACTTATCCGGTAACTTCAATTTTCATCCGGTAAGTGTTATTTGTATCCGGATTTCGTCTGTTTCCGCCTTTCCGGTAAGCATCACATCATCCGGTAAGTGCTATTCTTTTTGCGAGAACAATCTTCTTCCGGTAAGTTTCTTTTTATCCGGTAAGTTCCTTTTTCTCATCCGGTAAGTTTTGTTTGGCTAGTTCTCGTCGGTACCCGAGTTACCGCACGTCTCGTGACCAAAAGCTTTTAACGAAAGTTGCGATTTTTCTTAACGATCGATTTGCAATTTTTTTGTGACGCTTGAGACTATTTGCGACGATTTGCAACTATTAGCGACTATTATCATTTTATGTGATTTTAGTTGACGTTTTTTTATCTAACTTGGTTTGTTTATCTTGCAGATTTTATTCTCGAAGAGTGATTTCGTTCGTTCGAATTCCGATAATTATCAGATTTTATTTTTAAAACGAATTTATTTTATAAATCTGTTTTTCAAATTTAATTTTTGATTTTCTTCCACATTTTTGATTCTTCAAAATCAACACCGATTAACGATCATAATTTTTCAGGTAACAATGTCAAGGTATTGCTTCAATCGGGATTGTAAAGCCGATAAAGAAATGTATGATTTCAATATCAAGTCTGCAGATGAATTTAGAGACAATCTCCTCAAAGAACGGGAGGAACTGAAATTGCAAACAATTGAAAGTTCTGAGAAGCTTGCCAAATCTGAAGAAAAGGTAACAACATTAGAGTCTGAAAACTCTGAACTGAAAAGAAAGATTTCTGAATTGCCATCACAAGACGAGATAAATGCACTTGAAAAGAAAGCACATCAGAGACTATGTGAAAAGAATATCAAGCAAGCAGATGATTTGTGCAGCAAGTACATCAAGGAGCTGAATGAACTGCAATCTCAACTCTGGAACAGTTCTGAGAAGCTTGCAAAAGAAGAAGAGAAAGGTAAACTCCTGAACTGTGAAAACCTTGAGCTTAAAAGTAAACTATCTATTTTTGAAAAGGTTTTTGAAAAGGAGAAAGAAAGTTTTGAAAAAAAACAGTTGCTTATTCAAAGGCAATCTGGCTTTTCAACCAATTCTCTTGAAGAGAATAAGAGACTTGAGCTTATGTGTCTAAAACTTTCAAAACAGATCTCCGACTTTGAAAAAGTCTTGATTTCAGAAAGAGAGAAGTTTGAAATAGAACGCAAATCTTTTTCTAAAAAGAATGGAGAACTTTCTTTGAAAATATCCGATTTGGAGAAAGAATTAGACATTCTAAGCGAAGAGACTGAGAAAATGAAGGTTGAAGGCTTTAGATCTAAATGTTTGAAAGATGATTTTGCGAAAGAGAGAAATATTTTTCAGAATGAGATCTCTAAACTTACAAAGAGATTATTTGGATTAGCAACCGAGAATTTGAAGGAACAAATGGTTAAATCTAATTTACAAAAGAAATTTGATTTAATTCTCGAATAACGAAATGTCTTATCCGTTAAAGTCAAGAAACTTGAAGAAAGCAAGTTCAAAGGTGTTCAACCTACTTATACTTCACGTTCTTCTTCTACAAATCGTTCTTCAAAGAATTTTGTCAAATCAAGTGATTTTCCGAAAGATCAGATTCGACCTTCCAATCTTTTCTATAATTCTCGTGTTGATAAGAAAGATAATCAAATTTTCAAGATAGTAAACATGGTTTGGAGAGTTAAAGGATCCTCTCCTACTCCAAAGTCATTTGTCGATGTTAAAAGTGACAAGAACAACAAAGCTTTTCATGCTAAACCTTTTGTGAAAACTGATCGTGTTTATTCTGTTAATAAACTGATCAGCTTATCTGCACAGAAGCTGTGTTGTTCTTATTGTGGAACAAGTGACTTTGTAAAGAAAGATCATGCTAACTATTCTTATGGTACTTATAGTATCCTCGGTCCTCACAATCATAGGGCATCTAACCAACAAGGATCCATCAAAAGATGGATACCAAAATCTGTCTAATCTGTTTTGCAGGAATGTCATGTGCGCTCTGTTATGAACATTTCTTTCCACATGACTGCATTCAAAGGTTATGCCACATTTGAGGGGGAGTACTATGAAAGGTAAGTGAACTTCAACTGAATTCAAAGACCGTGGTAATTCATTCTGGATAACTTACTTGTGTTTGTTATTCTCAAACTTTAACTTCCATGATTGCCACGTGTCATTTTCCTTGACTTAGTTATTTCCATATCTCACATATTTGTTGATTATTCGATGGAAATACACTCGTTTGAGTTCTTAGTTGTTTTCCATGTTCGTTATTTCTTGTAAATGATTCCATTCTTATCTGATATATTAATTGTGATTTGTTCCTCACAATTAAACTTTCTGATCATTGTTTCATTTTTTGAACATAATGTGCGTACTGAGTCATTCTGTTTTGCGCTTGATGTTGTTTCATTGAAACTCTGTTATTTCAATCAATGACTTCTGAATAATTCAGTTCAGAACTCGTTCCTAAATGATTTGTATAACTTCTGAATAATTCAGTTCAGAACTCGTTCCTAAATGATTTTTATGACTTCTGATCATCTCAGATCAGGACTCGCTCTTAAAAGTTTGACTTCTGAACAAATCAGTTCAGAACTCGTACCTCACTGTTTTATGAAACTGTTTTACTCGTTGCATGAAAGGAGTGTTAGGTCTTACATTGTTTCTATGGTCAAGCCAAAACCGGAAGGACCTACCCAAGAAACACATCCTTATAGACTACAGTGAGGGTCTAGCTTAATAGATGAGTTTGGAGAGAAAAGAATATGGTGCGGCTGTGACAAGACTTAAAAGAATAATTTGGTCCTTACCAAACCGAGTCAGTTATCCGGGTAACCACACAATCTATTCATTCTCGTTCTTTGGAGATGAATATTGAAACAGACATGGACCCAGTGTCGATAACTCGTGTCACCCCACCCAGCCACTCAAGTATCTCCCAACAGATGCTTGTTTCATATATTCACGGAGAATTAACACATAATCTATCTATTCCTCACTCGGAGGTTTTAGATATTGAAACAGGAAGACATCAGCTCTGGTCTCCGAACTTCATATTCTATTCACTGTGTCAATTGATTTTTAACTTGCGTCCCAGGTTAAATCAATTTTTGAGCCAAACTGATATAATTCATTTCTTTCACACATGCACGAGTCTTTGTGATTCCAATCGCATATCTTCGTGATATTGCCGGAACAGTTTGAGAAGTTAAATCTTTAAATTTTCTTCAGTGATAACTGGAAGTCCTATCAGAGATACTCCATTGCCAACTCTGAACATAGGCCACACAATTTTTTAAATTGTTGTGATAATAGTTACTAACGTGTTTCTGTGTTAGTTGACTACCCCGTTCTGGTTACTTAAATGTTTTATCTGGATTTATTTGCTACTCGTCATTATTGTCTTTGAACGCGCATGATGCTCCGGATGCTCCTACTCATCATGAGGGGGAGAAAGGGTACAGATTCAAAGACACTGAATATCAAGCCGAGGGGGAGTAAAGCCGAGGGGGAGTGAAAAGTCCCCATGCAAAAGCCGAGGGGGAGTAAAGAAGTCCCCATGCAAAATCCGAGGGGGAGTAAAGAAGTCCCCATGCAAAAGCCAAGGGGGAGTAACTGTTGACCGATTTTTTATCGAATGATTGATCTGTTCCGAGATCCAAAGAGCTCAAAGTGCATACAAGTGATCAACTCTTCTCATCGTTTATCAAGTGGTGTTCGCTTCAAATTATTTCCTCCATCGAGCATACTCGTTCTACAAGTTCTTAAAGCTGAAGATATGAAGATCAAGAGCTTTATTCAAGGGGGAGCGTCGAAAGACATGAAGACAAGCAACATCATTGCATTCCAAAGATTCTAAAGGAAGAGAAGATCAAGACCTGAAGGTTTCAAGACCGATTTTTATTTATATATCTTTAGGGGGAGATTGGTAGGACCATAAATGTCCTACATATTAGAAAGATATATAAATAAATATATAGACTTAATTAGTTTAATTAATTAATTGTAAAAGCCCTTATTTGTGTTAAATGGGCTTAGTATAGTTTAATGGGCTTTGGCCTTGTTTGTTTAAGGCCTTGGTATATAAGGTTAGTCCTAACCTTAGAATTAGGTGAGCAGTTCCATAATCTTTCATTAGAGCTTATTGTTAGAAGTCGTTATTTTACTTTGAATTGTAATATTCTCATAACGATACTTTGAATGAATACGAGAGGGATGACAAGTTGAAACCAACGATTGTTCTTGTTATTTCTCATTGATTCGTTGTTACCTGATCAATCTGGAAACTCACAAAGAGTTTTCATCATGATAAAATAATCTGATAAACGAAAGGAATGCAACTTAAATCATGATTTCCAAAAAGATTTATATTAAATGTGCAAACAACCCATTTTCCAACGCACACAAGTGTCGTGACAAAAACTCCAATATAAAACATTTCTCAATAATGGACTCAAATCCAAAACTCACTTAAGACGTGAATAAATGTTAAATTCACAAATAATATAAACACGAATTAAACTCCATTACTCGAAACATCCAAACAAGGATGAGACATAATACACCGTCCATAAAACATGGAAAACAATCCATATAAATATAATACGTCACCAAAAACATGGATTATACTCAACATCCCAAAACAACCAATATAAACATTTCATAAGATAAAAGGTGTAAAAACGTAAATAATCTTTGTCTCCAAAGAATGAATCCAAAATCCACCATTTGGTGACGGGGGAGACCCGATTCCATTGAATGTGATGGAACACGAAAGTAGGTCACATATCTATGGTATAAAGTTCCGCTAGGCACCGCACGGACATCGAATTCAACCACCCACGATCTATAGTCCGAGTCCTCCATCGATCCTAGCCATACTTGTTCGCTAGAAATAATAATAACTATGGCCTGACGGTAATCAAGCTCCAACACTTACGGTTGATAGCTCGAGTCCCCCGCTACGGCTCACACGATCATCAAGTTCAACTACCCACCGCCTGCACCTTGAGTCCTCCGCTAGGGATTACATGGTCTTCGAGTTCAACCACCCACGATCTATACATCGAGTCCTTCGCTGACCCTATATATCTCTAGTTCCCAAACAGGGATAAAGTTCCCATTTAAATCAACTATCTGACTCTTATGCCTATGGATCTATTGCATTATAGTGTAAAACATTACATGACTCCAACGAATGAACTAACGCATTCAAACCATATAATGTTCAAATAAGATGCAGACATGCAGTACATGCAAATCATAACCAAAGCTCTACATTGAGCTATCAAAATTGGACAAATGTCCCCAAGACCTAACGGAGTCAAAAACCGAGTCATAAGCTCAACCGATCAAATGGCCATTTGTTAAAAATCATAAAATGAAATAAAGTACATAATACGTTCAAGGCTCCTTATCGAGCCACTAAAACCGGGCAAATACCCCAAAGACTCATTTGACTATAAATCAAGCCCAATAGGCATAATAAACGTTTGGCTAAATGTGGAGCCAACATGGTCACATAAACCCAAAATACATCTTTTCCAAAATCTTTGTCTCTCAAATCACAATTGGCCTTCAATCTCTAAAACATTCACAAGGTCGGGGATGACCAAAATCTAATGACTCACACGTTTGTATTTTCAAAACATCCCATAACACAAACCATGCATATTTCCAACAAACACTAAAATTTATTTTTACCAAATAACCTCAATTTATGTAATAAATCATCAAACACTTTCATTCATGATTTATTTATCTAAATACCCAAAAATCCCAAATATGGGTGTTTTACAAGGTTTATAAAGCTAAACACTTCAAATAATCAAAACCCGCTAATAACTCAACAATCAATAATTTCATGTAAAACACATAAACACTTTAAAATAAACATTTTGGTATGTACAACGTTTTCACAAATCAACTTGAACATACTTTTTAGATTTAGGCTAAATCTAGATTTTTTCCCAATTTGAGCTCCTTTGGAAAAACTTGAATCCTCAAGCCAAATCTTCAAAAAACCTAGATCCACAAGTTTCCAACCATCAATATCCATATTCAACCATTTAGAATCGTCACCCATACATATTACATCAAAATCTCCACTTTGACCTAAAACCCCAATTTGACCTAGCGTTTCTCAAAATCGTCAAAACCGAAATTGGAGAAATATAACACTAGGAAATCATCAATGGAAAATTTATAACTCATAAAGAAGCTTGGAAATGAGAGGGATGAACTTACACTTAGGTTTTGATGAAAACGTAGAAAACCCTAGCCACAACCTTGAAGAAATTGGTTGAGATGATGAACTCTTGCTCTTAGCTTCCAATCCTTAACTTGATGATTTACCACTTTAATCTCAAAGACTTAAGCCATTAATGCCATAAAATTGAAGCCAATGGAGTATGAACATATTTGGGAGGTTTTGGGACAGAAATGGAAAAGATTCGAAGTGAGAAATGAGAGAATTGAAATGGTTGTAATTTTTTAGAGCATTCTGCCCCTTGGGTGCTACATTGACCAGCGACTATGACACATGTCAATGCCGCTGGTCATAGTCGCTCAGGAGGTACCAAAGCCTACTTTCCACCTGCGAATATGCCAGTGCGACTATGACACTGTCATAGTCGCCGGGCATTGTAGTCGAACCCGTACCAAGCCCTGAAACTCGACTTCTTCCACGCCAATACTCCCGATACTCTTAGGGACTTTAAGTAATGTCTTCCGAACATAAATCCCACCATTTTCAAGATGGAAACGTTCGGGTGATATTTACTTACCGAAAGCACCGAACACCGTTTTGGCCATAACTTCTTCGTTTTAGCTCCGATTTTGCTCCGGAAAGAACCATTGAACCCGCATTTGAATTTCTCATCCAACAAGACTATAAAATCTAGAATCTCAGCCCAAGATGATATTTCCTATATTTTTCTTAAAGATCGATTTCTACACTAACTTGAAATTGTACTTACCCAAAAATTACGGGTGTTACAACAATTCATGGGAATAGACACTAAGGTCAACCGACTCTTTAGGTGAAATTTTCTGAGGAGTCGTAGGGACATTTGGAAAAAACATCACTATTTATTCTAAACGTTTTACTTTATGGGAATTGTGATTTAAATAATAATCCTTCCGTTTTATTAATTATATAGTGATGAAAACTTTTGAACTCACTAGGCGTTAAGCCTAACCTTTTAATTTTCGGCATGTGCATCAGCTCCTTGTTAGGGAAATGGTACTAGCATCACCATGAAGAATTGAGTGCTAGTTAGATTCCCGAGAAGGATGTAGCTAATTGGTGATGTTTTTGCATTCGAGATAGCGACTATCCAGGGTTTTAGTAACACCTGACCTTGATTTAGTCTTTGTATAAGACTTGAGTTAATAATTGTTGAGGTTAAATATAGAACTTAATTCGAGACATTTCAAGTATTGATTTGCAATAAGAGGTTCTATCCTTTATTTGATGTAATATTGAAAATTTTAAATTAGTTGCTATTTCCAAGTTTGAGGGTGTTACACCCTGTTCTAGAAAAATAAGGCTGTTACCTGTGGTTAAGATCCAAAATAACACTTTCGATATTTTTCTTTCCTTGTGATTGTTTTCCTATATTTTTCTTTCCTTGTCACTATTTAGAGCACGGGAAATTCCAGGGTTGCCGGAGGTGGTGCAATTAATGGCGGTGAACCTACCTCTATACTCCTTCCATTCATATCAACCACCCTTCTCTATCATTGTAGTTCGTCGTCGTTGATGTCACCATCCTTGATCAATGGCAAGGGAGAGGAAATAACATAGAAAGGGGGTGGTTCTTGTGACGGTAGTCACAAGGGGTTGGATGGTGTAGGGAGAATGGTGAGGGTGGTGGGGTTGGTGGTATTTGATGCTTCTTTGCCGATTTAAACATGGTGGGTGGAGGCAGGGGCGGAGCCAGAAATTTACAAGAGGGGGAGCACCAATTGAACTTGAACTCTTTTTTTCTTCCGAAAAAATTCTCTTTGACAAACCTAATTTTTTTCCACATCGCCCGATGTTGTTTTAGTCTAATGCTACCTCTTCGAGGGATTTTAAAGAACTTTTTTCTTGATTTCAAGGGATTTTTAAGTTATTTTTATCGATTTCGATATTTTTTCGGTTTTTTGGTATATACTCAAGAGTTGTTTTTGGTTTTTTTCCGTTGATTTCAAGAGTGTTTTTGGGTTTTTCGGTTGATTATGAGGTACGGTTTCATCTTTCACAAACCTAATTTCTTTACTTTACGGCTTAGAATAATAATACGATAGAAATTATGGATAAAAGGTTTAGGAGACCCATTATCCAATACATAAAAAATAATAGCTTGGACTTTTAATAGATAAAAAATAATAGTTTAGGAAGCACCTTTCTATATATTTTTTTATTTTTTTAAACATAATATATGTATCAAATTTTTTTCTTTAAAACCCAGGAGGCTCCAGGGCCCCTTCTGGTCCTGGAGTGGCTCCGCCAGTGGGTGGAGGGGGGGTTGGTCACATTGAGAGTAGTGGCGTTTTTGGAATGGTTGGGTGGTGTTTTTTGGAAACAAATCGAGTCCAGAGAGAGTTGGTAAAGGTCGAAGGGTTAAAAGTCATATATAAAAAGATAAAGAAGAGACCAAAGTTATGGTGATGAAAATTACTATACCTATTAAAATATTAGGATGTTGTTCTTAGATTTTCGTAAACCAAAGAGACCAAAGTTATGGTTTACTATATATATATATATATATAGAGAGAGAGAGAGAGAGAGAGAGGAAAGTTCAAATGAAAACTCAATTTCAATTGTAAACACGAGGACAGATCTGGTCCATTGATCGCAGCCATATTTGAGCCGTTCCTGAAATTCAGCTTTAGGGGTATTTTCGTCAGATTTTTAATTTTTCTGTTTAGTATTTCATATCCTTTCCATATTTCTCGGTATTACTCGTGATTTTTTCCTAATCTCTCTCATCACGATCGCTTCGTTCCTTAAATATCTCTGATTTCTCTTTCACGATTCATTTCTTCCTCAAATCATTCATCTGATTCGATTTGTTCTAATTAGGTCGAAAGTTTACAATTCCTTCGATTTCTGCACATCTCTGTTTCTCGATATACTACTCTGTTTCTATGGATTCTGTTGCTGTTGAGAATTCTACACTTTTTGTTGATCAAGCATTCAATTTTGTTGATGATGATGATCTTTTGATTCAAGAATCGGTCAAAATGATTCCTTTTCTGTGTTTTCCAGTTTATCGAATGTGGATGAATCATTGATATGTAAGTTTTGTTTTGTTTAATTGATATTTGTTTCTGTAATACAAATTTATTCAATGTTTTAAATCTAATTTTGTTTATTATTTCTTTATCTGTTATTAAATTAACGTCATTTAATTTGCGTATAGTCATTCTTAATTTAACGATTGAGTCATTCTTAATTTAACGATTGAGTTATATTCGTTTGAATATTTACCTGTATTCAGTCTGAATAAGTTTATATATTCAGATTGAATAAACGTAGATATTCAAAACGAATAAATGTTTAAGTTTTATTCTTTTTTTTATATCTACCTTTATTCAGTCTGAATAATTCCATATATTCAGTCTGAATAAATGTAGATATTAAAAAAGAATCATTTATTCAGTTTGAATATTTAAACTGTTTATGTTGAATGCTTTATGTTATATTGTATACATTCTGAATATAATTTTTAATATACTTTATAGATCAAATTCATAGTGGAAATGAAGATGGGCCTTCTGTTAATGAAGTTGATGTTGATGGAATGAAGTTTTGGATTCCTGTTGTAGAAGAAGATTTGAAACCTGTTGTTGGTAAAGTTTTTGAGTCATTGGAAAAAGGTATCGAAATGTATAAGAAGTATGCTGCAAAAGCTGGATTTGATGTCAGACTATCTTGTTTGAAAAAAATGCATATTCTATGGTTGTTTTGAGGTATGTTGTGTGCAATAGGGCTGGTTTTCCAGATTCTGTCCAGGTGGATACATTGGATTCGAAAAAGAAAAGAAACAGTAACATTCAAAGAACTGGTTGCATGTGTGAAGTTCAAGGTTGTTCCTGGTGGCATTTCATTTATATTATATTCATTTGAAGAGAAACATAACCATTGTTTGTTTGATGATGATTCGAAGCACTAGTTGAAAAGTAGTCGGAAATTAGACTACTCTCAGCAAAGGTGGATTCTTAATATGTCAAATGCAAATATTGGTGCTACACAAGCACACAATATTCTTTGTCAATTGAAGGGTGGTTATGAAATGGTTGGTGGAACGAAGGTTGAGTATAAAAATTTTCAACGGGATCGTAATTGTTTCATTGGAGATAGCGATGCAAATTTATTTGATAGGAAAATGAATAATAGAAAATTGTATGTGCCAAATTATTCGTTTGAATATAAATGTGATGAAGGACTCTTGAATTATGTTTTTTGGGCCGACCAAACAGCTAAACGCAACTTTGAAGAGTTTGGTGACATTGTTTCATTTGATGCAACCTTCCGGTCAAATAAGTAAGTATTTGTTTTTTATTTTATACGTTATTTTAATAAGTCTTTGTTTATAACTTATATTATTTATATTTGTTTTAGGTACTGTATGGTATTCGTCTCATTCACATGAATTGACAATCACAAGAATTGTGTAACTCTTGGTGCTGGCCTTCTTGATGGTGAAAAATTGAAGCTTATAAATGGTTGCTTCATTCTTTCTTGAAATCTTTTGGGAAACCACCAAAGTTGGTTGTTACAGATTAGTGTCCTGCTATTAATCAAGCTGTTTCTGAAGTCTTTCCAGATTCAAGGCACCGGTTTTGTATGTGGCACATTAGTACAAAATTGCCTTTGAAGGTATTTCTTTATTCATATTGAATAATTTTATTATTCATTTTGAATACTTATATGTATTCATACTGAATAATTGTGTAAATATTCATTTTCTATCATATTTATTCACACTGAATAGTTAAGGTATATAGACTGAATAGTGAAGTATTCAGACTGAATAGTGAAAGTATTCAGACTGAATAGTGTAAGTATTCATGTTGATTGTATTTTATCTTTTTTGTTTTTAGGTTTCTTCCAATATTATTTCAAATACTGATTTCAAGAAAAGGTTTCATGCTCTTATATGGGATGAACACATTGATGCTACTCAATTTGAAGAGAGATGGAAATCTTTAATTGGTGACTTTGATCTTCTTGGCCACAAGTGGTTGTCTTATATGTATGATAATAGGAATAGGTGGATTCCATCATTTTATAGAGATATTCCTATGGCTCGGCTAATGAGAACGACATCAAGATCTGAGAGTGAAAATTCATTCTTTTCACTATTTTTTCATCACAGTGCAAATCTTATGTCTTTTATTGACTCATTTGATTCTGCTATGGACAAACAACGGAATAATCATAGGTTGCTCAATCATCAAACAAGAACAACCATTCCAAAGTTTAGTACACCACTTCCAATTGAGGTTCATGCTTCTAAGATATATACTCGTGCTGTATTTAGAGATGTTCAGAATGAGATAAATGAATCGGTTTGGTCTTGTTTTCAATCATCTTCGAGTGTTGTAGATGGTTATGATATTATTGTTGTTGTTGAGAAGAAGAAGGTTAAACCTAAAAAGAAAGATGGTGCATCCAGTTCAAATCTTGAAGCATATGTAAAAGAGCCTGATCACAAGGTTAGTTTTATTTCATTTAGATATTCATAATAATAATCAGTTAATTTTTGTTTTGTATTATTCAGTCTGAATAATAGGTATAGATTAAAAGGTGAAGTTATATTCATACTGAATATGTACCTTGTATTCAGACTGAATAAAGTTCTAGTTAATTGTATGTTAATTATAACTTATTATTCATTGTGAATAATGAATTTATTTGAATTTATTTTCAGGTTGTGCATAATAAGACCACTGGTTCTTTGGATTGTAGCTGCTTGTTTTACCATCATTATGGTTTGCTATGTCGTCATATTTTTTGTGTATTAAAGAATATGTGCATTGAAGAGATACCTTTGCAATATATAGTGAAGCGTTGGAGAAAATACCTCATTTCTTCTGAATTGTTGAAGAAACGTCATTGGGTTGGAGAAAGAAACGAGCGTCGTGAGAAACTAGAAAATGATGCTCAAGCTGCGTTTGATTACTGCATTGGTCTAGTAGTTGATGATATGGACAAGCTTGAAGACTTTGTTTTGAAAATTCAAGAATTGAAGAGTAATTTGGAGGCTAGTGGATGTAGTGTTCCTCATCGCAGTACCGAAGAGGTGATGGAGTCGTTGCTTGGCGTGTCAAAACCAGAAGTTGTCGATGTTCACAATCCTAAACCGATAAGAAACAAAGGTTGTGGTACGGGCAAGAGGTTGAAGAGTAGTAAAGAAAAAGAAATTGAAAAGAGTAAAAAGGCAATGAGACTGTGTACGTTGTGTAATAAGTTGTCTAACCATGACTCACGCAATTGCTCATCGAGAAATGATGTTAGTAAGTAGAGGTTTTTTAGTTTGTAATAGTGATAGTTTCGATTTTTTATTCATTTTGAATATTGATCAAAAAAACAATTCATATGATGATTTCTTTGAATTTCAATAATATTTTTCACATATTTTTTTATTCACTATGTATGAAATATATTTATAAACCATTTATAAAATGCAACATTCAGAACAAATTATATTCAGTTTGGATATTAAACATTTATTCAAAGTGAATAAAATTACATGTTTTTACAAAAGGCAATATTCAGACTGAATAAAGGTATATATTCAGTATGAATATCACCCCTAACAAACATCTTAACAACGTTTTAGTAATAATAATCATTTACAGTTTTTATTTTTTAGTATTCAGTTTGAATATAACTAAAATGTTTTAGCTAAAAGGTTTATTCAGACTGAATAAAATATTAGTGAATAAAATTTTATTCATATTCACTTTGGATATTAACTATTATTCATAGTTAATAAAATTACATCTTTTTTCACTGTTACAGTAATAGATATATTCACCATGAATAAAACGCAATATATTGTTAATTTGTACAAACCATCAAAACAACAATTTTTTAATATCTTCCAATTCAATTAAAAAAACCATTAAACCAACCAAAAACTAAATATATTGTTCAACGTAAAAAACCCGACATAAGTGTTTTTACATCTTCATTCACTAACTAAACCATATATCATCGTAACCCATTCAAACCTACATAATTGTTCAACTAAATAAACCTACATAATTGTTCATACATGTATCCACCAAACAAAACCACTTAATTGTTTCAAAGAACAAAACAACTAAAACCAAACCCACTGAATAATTGTATCAAAACACCAACATTTAACAGATCACCAACCAAACGAACCAAACACCCAAATTCAATTGTTCAAGACAAACTTACTATTGTTCATTCATCTTCTTAACGCCTAGAATATGTCGCTTAGGCGTTGTTTCTTCACTTTCTCCGCATTTTCTGCAATTTCCCTCTTCCTATCTTCTGGCAACTGCTCAAATGCATTTACTTCGTTCATCACCCACTCCCTTCTCTCATTGATTTCTGATAGAAGCATCTTTGTGACATATTTGTATCGCAGTTTTTTTAACTGCGATTTTTGACCTGCTGACTCATCCTGCAAACCACAGTCCCAATTCTTAACATTCCCACCCATGAATGTTTTCATGTGTCGCATCATGAATATGGCACAATCTATAGTATTCTCTTTTGTTCTCCACTTCATTGCTTCTCTTTTCGGGACTATTCTATTGAATTTGTTTGATCTAGCATCCCCAAGCTTTTCCAAAAACTTCATGAATAACTTTTGCTGCATTATATACATATCATACTTATTATTCATAATACTAAATAAAATAGTTATTATTAATGTATATTAGATAATACAATATTCTACTTACAACAATTTTTGGAACGTTCCCATATTTAGCTGAATCTGGAACATCAGTTGCACTGTTGTCTAGAATATGGGATGCATCGTTTTTCAGATCAAAACATAACAGATAATAATGTGAATGCTTGATAATTGGGAAAAAGACCTGCATGAATATTTTAGGTAATGTATTATATGATATATGAAATAAAATTAATTCAAATAATATTTTAATCTAATTGTTATGTACCAATTCAACTTTCTTCAAAACCTCCAATTCTGCATTCCCCTTCATGTTCTCACAAAAGTTTTTTGTGAAGGTCTTTAAATTTCTTTCTAGAATAAATCTCCCCTCGAACATTTCCTGTGGCTGTTGAAATGAAGAATAGGATAATTTAATATTAATACCTATTTGTAATTTGGTTTAAAAGTATAGTAAACTTACGAAAATTTCTGTAGTGCAGAATAATCTTTTTGGAGAATCATTGCATCTTAATCGTTCCTCTTGATTTAATATCACTGACCAGCTGTCAATGACATTCGCAAATGGCTCGGATTCTGGAATCATGCTTTCAAGCATGACTCTGAAGCTTGACTGCCCATCACTTGTAGCAAAGACAACGTCCCTGTTTAAAATTTAATTAAATATTTAAATGTTTTGTCCAATATGATATGATATAAGTAGATCATGAGTTCATATTATATGAATTTCCAATTTGAAGTTATATTCAAAGTGAATATAACGTTATATTCAAAGTGAATATAAAGTGATTTTCGTTTTTATATATTTTACTATTTACTCATTTTGGATATTCAGTTTTATTCAAACTGAATATGAATATAAAGTGATTTTCACTTTGAAATATTTACTATTTATTCAATTTGAATATATAGTTTTATTCAGACTGAATATAAGGTATATTCAAAGTGAATATAAAGTGATTTTTACTTTGAAATATTTACTATATATTCAATTTGAATATATAGTTTTATTCAGACTGAATATAAGGTATATTCAAAGTGAATATAAAGTGATTTTAATAAATGAAATAAAAGTTAACAATTCACAATATGTATTAATTTTAAAACTTACAATTTATCTCCTTGTAAATCAAATAACCAATTGCCAACGTTGTTTTCTGTTGTTGTTGTATTCTTTGTCACATCGACTCTCCTTTAAAGATAAGGTGATTTCAATTATTCACCTATTTTCTCTATTCTTTTTAATTTTCTCTCAGGGTTATTCACTTTGTTTCTTTTTATTTTGATAACAAGTGTCCCTTTCTTGCTGACCACCTCTTCATCCTCAATAGCTTTTTTTGGGGTATGTAACTGTGACATCCCCAGAGAATAGTTTGGATCTGAACCATTCTTTTCTTTATTCTCCTCCTCTGCTTTCTTCTCTTCTTCTTCCTCATTCTTGTCTTCTTTCTTCTTCTCTTCTTCCTTTTTTTTTCATTTTTTTCCTCTACAGTCTTGCCTTCTTCTTTCTTCTCCTCTATCTCATTCTCATCTCCTTCATCCTTCTTTGCCTCATTCATCTTCTCATCTTCCTTCTGATCTTCACTCTGTATTTTTGCAACAACTTCCTCAATGGCTTATGTTGCCAAAATATCCAACCTATTGTCAATGGCTTGTTCTGCAGACTGGAATGCATCATTAATCTCTGTTGTTTTTTCCAGCTCATTCCAATATTGTGTACCATCAGGCCATATCACCTTTGTTGTTGTTTCCTCAGTAACCACATCACTTGTTTTCTTTCTTTCTTCACAAACAGTGTCACACTTTTCATTATCTTCTTTCATCTTCTCTGTCTCTTCTGTTTTATCTTCCTGCATTTCATCTGTCTGCTCTGCTTTATTATCCTCCATCTTCTCAATCTCCTCTTCTTTATCTTTCAGACAAATCATTACTGATCTTGTGGGAAATGATTCCTCATAACTGCTTTTCCAATTAATAAGATTGTTGTCATCTGGGTACAAAATCATGGCTTGTTTTAAGTTGTATTCAATCTCTGCTTTGTTTGCAATAAGTTCTTCTAAGCTTTCATCAAGCATCTTCACAAACTCCTGTTTATTTTCTACAGAGATTTTAGTTATAAAACTAATTAACTTAATTGAAATGTATATATATATATATATCTTTAATACCTTTGCTGTCTTTTTGTCCTTTGAGTTTTCATCCCTGTCTTCTGTTTCTTCATACTCTTCTGCCAAATCATCTCTACAAAAACCACCATTCCTCATCTCCATCTTCTCTCTTTTCTTCATTTTTTCTGTATTCCATTCTTTAATTGCAGGCCTCACTCTTTTGTGCAACAATCCAGGGCATTTCGTTGAATCAAGATACAGAAGCTTCATTTTTGAAAAATGAAAATATCAAAAATATTATATTATCAATTTTATGAATTCCTAATTGAATAATAATGTATATTCATTCTTAAACTAATCATACATTCAATAAATTAACATGCATATCATTTTTTTGAAATTTATAAGGTATAGATTAAGAGTTATTCATTCTGAATATTTAACGTTATTCAGTAAGAATAATGTTAACTATTCAGAATGAATAACTTTTAATAGTCAGACTGAATATGTTTTGTTATTCAAACTTATTCATACTGAATAATGAATATATTGGTTGTTAACCCAATTTCATAAACTATAAACTACAATGCATAAAATGTTATAAATAATGAATAATGAAGTTATTTAAGCTTAATCTAATCCTAGATTAAAAGTTATAAACAGATATTAAAGTTGATTACATACTGTGAGAAATGTTATTGGTCCTGTATAAAAGCTTGAATCTGATTCATCATTCCAACCTATCTTGCTTTCTTCTGCACAATCAATAATGTATTTACACCAATTAACATTCTTAAAATCCAATCCCTTGCTTAGATGTGACAGAATGGAAAGGTTGCATGTCCCCATCTTCATACCAACACACATTGTATTCACAAACAAAACAATGAAATTCAGCTTGAAATTCCAATCTGCACTATGTGACTCTGTTATCTTATTCACAATGTCTTTTGGCCTTATCAGTTGTTTGTCAAACTGAGATTTCCAATTTCTTATAATCTCATCCCATTCGATGTCTGTCTTAAGATCACTGATATCAATACCTTCATTCTTTAATCCCAGAACATGATTCACAGAATATGCTGTAATTTTAATTGGACCCTTTCTTGTTCTAATTACCATGTGCTTTGGATCAAAGTTGTATATTATGTTGTGTGCAAGTCTAGCAGGTATTGAATCAATATTCATATTAAACAAACTTTCAAACCCCATATCTTTAATGCAGTTAATTTGTGGCAGCCTCATCTTGCCAGTAACTAGCATTAAATTCTCTAGAGTTGTTCTGATCGACAGAGATCTGTATTGGGCATTTTTCGGTGCCTTTTTTTTAATTTATTCTTTCTTCATCTTGCTCGAACTGTCATCTCTTTTCTTCTTGCTTGAAGAGTCATCCGTTTTCTTTTTTTTTAATGTTTCCTTTTTCTACTTATCTATAAACATTTTTGATATTCAAACAAAAATTATTAGCATATGTATTTAGTTAGTTTTTATCAATATCTGAAAAATGAATCATAATAATACCTTTTCTCTCTTGTTTTGTTTTTTTCCTTGACGAAGACACTTCGTCTTCATGGTTTCTCTTCTTTTCTATTTAAATTCAAACAATTAACAAAATTAGAATTTAATTAGTCTGAAAAATAGGTATATATTGAGAAGATGACGTTATATTCAGTCTGAATATTTACCTTTTATTCAAACTGAATAAAGGTACATATTCAGTATGAATATCACTCCTTCCAAACATCTTAACAACGTTTTAGCAATAATAATCAATATGACTTTTTAATTCCCTATTATTCAGTCTGAATAATAGGAATATATTAAGAAGTTGAATTGATATTAATACTGAATATTTTACCTTTTATTCAAACTGAATAAAGGTACATATTCGATATTGATATCACTGCTCCCAAACATCTTAACAACGTTTTAGCAATAATAATCAATATGACTTTTTAATACCTTATTATTCAGTCTGAATATATCCATACTGAATTTTTACATTTTATTCAGTCTGAATAAAACTATATATTCAAACTGAATATAAAATACTCATAAACATCTAAAGATTATTCAGTATCAATATAAATACTCACAAAAATAACATAAAATCTAACAATATATCTTAGTTTCACTCGTCATTTCAAGCATTTATTCATCAGATCTATTGTTTTCTTCATTTTTTTAGTTTTAGGGTTTTTCGAATCAATTTTTTGTTTCTTAATCTGTAAAAGTTAAATAAAAACCCTAACTATTCACTATGAATATAACTAATAACAATAATAAAATAAAATCTAACAATAATCTTAGTTTTAATCGTCATTTGAATCATTTATTCATCAGATAGTTTGTTTTCTTCATTTTTTCCGTTTTAGGGTTTTTCGAATCAGATTTTTGTTTCTTAATCTGTAAGAGTTAAATAAAAACCCTAACTAATCAGTATCGACGATTTTAAAACATTTAAACTTACGCACGATTTTTCAGAAGTTCAGCTAATGGAAGCTTATCTCTAGAGTCTTCAGATTTATCTGCCATTTTTGTTGATTATTTGAACTAATCTTCAGACAATCTTCTTCTTTCTTCAGTAAAACAATGGAAGTTTTAGTGAGAGAGAAATTCGGCGAAGAATGATGAATGTGCTCTGCATTATGATTATGGCTATATTTCACGTTTTGAACCGTCTTTTCGTTTTTCCAATTTTACCCCTACGCGCTAAATATTCACTAAGCCATGGACATAGTTTTCAACTTATTTACAAAATTGCCACCGTGTTTTTTATTCATTGATCTAATCACCATTTTTTTAATCAACGACTGTGGTTTGTCCTCACGTTTACAATTGAATTTGAGTTTTCATTTGAACTCACCCCTATATATATATATTCTTTAAAAGAGACACATATATATAGTAATAGTATATACATAGACACAATATAGGACCCTAAACCCTAAACCCTAATTGCCTCAAATAGCCATTTCACACCATTGGTTTATCCAAATAACCACTTTGATAACCTTATTCCCAAAATAGCCAAAACTTACGCACAGAGTTTTCTGTGCGTAAGTTTAATTTTCCTCCAAAAAATTTAAAAAAAATGATTTTAAAAAAACTTACGCAGAGAGAACTC
This sequence comes from Saussurea involucrata, assembly GCA_033807775.1. Classification (NCBI taxonomy): domain Eukaryota; kingdom Viridiplantae; phylum Streptophyta; class Magnoliopsida; order Asterales; family Asteraceae; genus Saussurea; species Saussurea involucrata. Next base: position 80,425,044 of record CM066327.1, read on the forward strand.
TCTGCATAAGTTTCTCATTCTACATGTCTGCGTAAACTCCACATATGCACCACGTAGGCTCCACGTTGGAAAATCAAAACTTACGCACAGAGAACTCTATGCGTATGTTTTTTTAAAAATCTTTTTTTTTAATTTTTTGGAGGAAAATTAAACTTACGCACAGAGAACTCTGTGCGTAAGTTTTGATTTTTTTTAAGAAGAAATCAGATTATAAATTCAGTGATTTGGCAAAAAAAAGAATAAAACAGATAGCTTTACAGTCGATGTGATTTGATAAATAAATATATATTTAAAAAATAACTAAATAGGTAATTACGTGATTTATTCATTAATACTAGCCATATTTTCTAAAAACAATTAAAACTTTGAATATATTGTAAAAAAGGAATAATTAATACTAGTCATAATTAATAATAGCCAAAATTCAAAATTTTCAATTTTCAATTTTTCCAACTCAATTTTTCGGTTGTAGAGGCCATGGTGTTGGAATGAATGATGGGAGGACGAAATAGAGAGAATGAAGTGTTTACAACGGATATGTAACCTCAAATATGTAGAGAAATAAGTGTTTACGATGAATTATGGGAGTAAAAAATAAGAAAATGAAATGAGAATGAAGTGTTTATAATGGACATGCAACCTACATATATATATATATAGAGAAACTTACAATGTGATGCCCTTTTTTCTCTGCATAGAACCATTTTACTAATTAACAAAATTATATAGTTTTTTAAAACTTACGCAGAGAAACTCTCTGCGTAAGTTTTTTATATTTTATGCGTAACTTTATAATAATTTACATAACAATATATTCTAAGTTTTTATTGTTTTTAGAAAACAAAACTATTGTCTAATTAGTTGCAAAAATATTTTGAAATTTTGTAGGGTATTGCCTAATTAGTTGCAAAAATATTTTCAAAAAATAATTATTTATCTATTTTTATATAAATAATTTAGAAAAATACTTATATAAAAAAATCTTAAAAAATAAAACAAAACAATGTTTTTCCAAAATATGTTAAAAATATTGATTTATAAAATATATATGATTTTCATGATGATTTTTATAAAATTGTTATAAGTTCCAAAATATTTGTATACAATTTGTTTTAAATTTGTACAAAAGATTTATTTAATTTAAAAAAATATATATATATTTCTTTCTCAAATTAAATCGACTGTAAAGTGTTCTGTTTTATTTTTATTTTTTTGTCAAATCACTGAATTTAGAATCTGATTCCTTCTTAAAAAAAATTAAAAAAATTAAAAAATCAAAACTTACGCACAGAAACTTACGCATAGAGTACTCTGTGCGTAAGTTTTGGCTATTTTGAAAATAAGGTTATCAAAGTGGTTATTTGAAGAAACTAATGGTGTGAAATGGCTATTTGAGGCAATTTCCCCACAATATATTTATATAAAGTTTGATGACCAACCTAGAAAGTAGAAACAACCTCCACCAGATATATTATTTCTCATATAATTAAAGAAAATGACATGAAAAAGGATATTTGAGTGGAATAAGGGAGTAGTGAGTTGTGTACCATTGTGTACCTTTTTTCAGACTTTTTCTTTTTAAAGTTGTGTGATAAATATTGTACGACAAATAAATGGATATCCGTATAATATGGTGCTCTGCTATGCATATAAAAAGATAAACAATTATTTCTTATTATTATAATAAATTTATGGATAATTAAATATGTATTTTTTTATCTAATGTTATCGAATAAAGATTATTCTGCAAATATTACATATTTTTTTATGGATCACATTTAAGCTGGTAAAAATCGTTTGAACGTCACAAGATGATTTTGGACATCCACACCAAATACAGTCATCAAATAATTTTTGGAATATATGATTATTTTTAGGGGAAAAATTCGAAAAAAATCTAATGTATTGTAATATTTTAGGTGATAAGGAGTCATTTTTCAAATGTTATTGGGTAACCGTTTATATGTAAGATTCATCACTCTCATTTATCTTATGACCTTTCATTCCCAACAATCAAAATGGATTGACAGTAAGTGTTTATAACCCGGAAAATGCTTACCGGGTAAGACTCATCATCCTCACTTACCGGGTAAGACTCTCGATGATTGTCTTCCCTCTTACCGGGTAATATTATCGGTCATTGTTAAGACTCATCATCCTCACTTACCGAGTAAAACTCTTGATCATTGTCTTCCCTCTTAACGGGTAATATTATCGGTTCTTGTTATGTTCATCCAATAAGGTAATTGAACTGGTAAGCACTCACCAAGGTAATGTTTAGTAAACGACCCATAAGTCCTTATTTTTTTAGCAAACAAATCCTTGAACTTATTAAAACCGCACAAATAAATCTTTAAAATTATTGAAACCGAACAAATAAATTTTTGAACTTACTATAACCTAAAAAATCCAACCACCTTTCATATTTTGAGTAACTAGGTCACTAACATTTTTTGGAATGAATAAAACATATAATGATGGGAGTACACCATTTATCAATAAATTAGTAGCAACGTATAACAAAATAATAAAACTAATACAAATGTACCATATTTATAAGGGAAATTAATTAAAATACCCCAACATTGAAAGTGACTTACCAAAGTACCCAAAAAAAAAATTCTTACCGAAATGCCCTCTTTTTCCGCGATAGGATCCCGCGATCGCGGGCAGGGACCAATTGTGAAATTTTTTGCAAGAAATATTTACACTTTCAGTCCCTGGCCCCCGCGATCGAGGCCCGCGATGGCTCAAACGCGGCCCGCGATGGCCCGCTATGGGGACTGAAAGTGTAAATAATCTTGCAAAATTTTACACTTTCAGTCCCTGCCCGCTATCGCGGGATCCTATCGCGGAAAAAGAAGGCATTTCGGTAAGAAGTAAATTTTTTGGGGTACTTTGGTAAGTCACTTTCAATGTTGGGGTATTTTAATTAATTTCCCTATTTATAAACCATTATTTATTTTCCAGATTTAAGTGACAATCACATTTGTCTGATCTTGTGATTTCCACTTGAATCTAACAGTTAAATAACTAATAGCTTCTTTTATGACTGATTTGATTATAATAAATAAATAAAGGCTAACGGAAATATTTTACTTTGTTACTTATATTGTGATACATCAAGACAAAGAATTATATTCCTTTCATTTTCTGCGTGTAAACAAATATCCATTCAAAAAAATGTTGACGCTATAAAGAGGTGGAGCCACCAAGGGCACCATAAGAGGTACGAAGTTTCTTGGGATTAACAGGCCTATTACCGAAGGTCCATTTAGGACTTTTCACAAATATCGATACCATTGACATCTCTAACAAAGAAATGCATAAAATTTGAATGGAACCAGCTCAAGAAGAGGCGGTTAGAATCTCGAAGGAAAAGTTGAGCACTGCATCGATATGACTTTACCAGAACAAACCGAAGGATTTGTGGTTACAGTGATGCTTCCAAGCTTGGACTGGGTTGTGTACTAATGAAACAAGGGAAACTTATTACATATGCTTCTCCTCAATTAAAGGAACACGCGAAGCGATATCTAACTCACGACTTGGAATTGGTAGTTGTAGTGTTTACACTGAAAATCTAGAGACACTACTTATATGGGGTGAAGTGCCAAATCTATACTATATACAAGAGCCTAAGTGTTGGGAACTGAAGATATGCTAAGTATGGTTAGTACTGCCAAGACAATGTTACTACTGCCAGTTCTTCGTTACTACTGCTAGACGAAGTTACTACTGCTAGACACGGTTAGTACTGCTAGACCAAATTACTACTGCTAGACATAGTTAGTGCTGCTGAGCTGAGTTACTACTGCTTGAAGACTGCGAAGGTTAATACTGCTGAAGGTCGTTAATGCTGCTGAGCCAAATCATTGTTAATACTGCTGACTTGATAAGTTTGGGATGCGATACTTTTGGAGACAAAGAAGGAATTGATCAAGATATGTTTAACGAAGATTCAGAAGATCAATTTACTTTTGATAGTTATCTTGTAATTACTTTTGTATATATAGTATTGATAGATAGCTATTAGAGTATACAGAAGATAGATAATATACAGAATTCGATATTCATTCAAGAGTGAATTAACCTCAAGGTGTAAGAACCCTATTTCTAGAGAAGTAGAAGTCGTCTTGTTGAGCCTGTTCAACAAGATTGAGGTTTGGTGTAAAACTTGTGAGTAATACAGTTTGATATATACAGTGTGTTGAATTCTATTGATTGTTCTTTAATTGATTTAGAGTTCTATTCCGCAAGATTCTCTAAAATCTGTTTCTAAGAAGTTTAATTCTTGTTAAGAATCGATCCTGACAAGTGGTATCAGAGCATTGGTATCTTAGAAGCTATGGACAATTCAATGGATACTCACAGTACTCTTGTTTCAAAGGTTCCCATGCTCAAACCCAATGAGTTTGACATGTGGAAACTGAGAATCAAGCAGTACATTCTTCTTACTGATTATGCAATATGGGACATCATAGAAAATGGCCCATGTAATGAAGGAAAGATTGGAGCAGATGGAAAGAGACCTCCTCCCAAGACAGATGCTGAAAAGAAAGTCAGACAAACAGAGATGAAGGCCTTAAGCACTCTGCTTTTGGCTATTCCTAATGAGTACCAACATCAATTCCAACACTGCACAGATGCACAGATGTTGTGGAATGCTCTGGAGAAAAGATTTACTGGCACAAAGAGCACAAAGAGAAATCAAAAGGCTATTCTTAGGCAACAATATGAGAACTTTATGTCTGCAAAGAATGAGTCTATGACTCAAACTTTTGACAGATTTAACAAGTTAATTGGAGAATTAGCAACTGTGGGTGTACACATGGATGCTGATGATGTCAATAGAAAGTTCCTTAGATCATTGGGAGAAGAATGGACCATGTACACAGTCTCATTCAGACAGAATGACCAATTGGAGGACAAAGAACTAGATGACCTCTACAATGATCTGAGAGTATTTGAGGCTGAAGTTGAAGCCAAGAAAAGGCCATCTGGATTTGTTTATAATGCTGCTTTATTGTCTTCATCCTCTGATAATGCTGCTAATCCTGATTCTGTTAATACTGCAGGTTCTGTTAATGCTGCTGGTGGAAATAATCAAGAGAAGACTACAGATTCTGTACTAGAAGCATTCTTTTCTAGTCATGTTCACTCTTCTCTAATCAATGATGATTTAGAGCAGATTAATGCTGATGATCTGGAAGAGATGGACATCAAATGGCAGATGGCTATGCTATCAATGAGGGTGAAGAAATTCATCAAAAGGACTGGGAGAAACAACTTTTCCCAGAGAAGAGAAGATGGTGCAGGCTTTGACAAGTCCAAGGTTGAGTGTTATAAGTGTCACAAGATGGGACACTTTGCCAGAGAATGCAGAAGTGGAGGATCAAATCAACAGGCTCCAAATGGAAACCAAAACAGAAGCTCCTCTCAAGCCCTTGTTTCTCAACAAGGAATGGGATTTGATTGGAGTGATCAAGCTGAGGAAGCCTGTCAGAATCAAGCTCTTATGGCAGAAGTATCTGATATTCCCACTGAGGTACAATCTAAACTCTGTTCTCAAGCTTGCATTGATGCTGTTAAAAGATATAGGGATCACAATCAGGGTATGTGTGATAACCTTAAGAGGCTAGAGAAAGATGTAAAAGATTATGTTAGGATTGTAGAAAGGTTTGAGGAACAGATTAGAGCTTTTCAAGCTAATGAACTTCAACACTCCTATGATACTAACTATTGGAAGTGGGAGAAGAATGAGTATGAGATTAAGCTGAAGGTGTCTGGGGAGGAGAATGAGAAATTAAAAGAAGAGCTTAAAAAGGTTAAACTTGATGTTGAAAAGTTTACCTGTGCTTCTAAAACCATGGACACCATCATTAAAGCCCAAATCCATGACAAGATGAAAGTAGGAATAGGGTACAATACCACACCTCCACCCTACAATAACAACTACATACCTCCTAAGTCTGATTTGTTAGAGACCAAGGATAGGAAGGAACCTGAATTAAAGATTAATATAGATCCTTGTGAAAAAGAAGTAGTTGTTGAGGATGAGACTGACAAAGCAGGATCTGATGAGGAATGTGAAAGTCCATGTGTCAAGAACACTGAGATCAAAAGGACTGAAGAGAAAAAGGGAGTTCATTACACACAGCCCAAAGTTGTGAACTCCAATATCTGTAAACAGTGTTCTTGCAGGAAATCTAAAGAGAACACGCCCCAAAAACATGATAACAAAAGGGGTAATCAAAGAAATTGGAATAACCAGTGGGCTATGAGACAAGGAGTTGATCTGAACAGAATTATCAGGCCAAAACCTTGTTTCATCTGTGGTAAGCTAAATCATTTAGCCAAACACTGTTATTTCAATCCTGTTAACCAAAGGTTTAATGCTCAAAGATCTTTTCAAAAACCTGGTGGTTACAGAAAGAATGGTGGCTATAAAAAGCCTGTGAGGAAACTTGTGGCAAAGAAACAAGTTAAAACCAAAAGCCACATGAAAAAGGCAGAAACAGAAAGTGTTAGAGTATGGATGCCTAAAGGTACTAATGATAATACTGCCAACTCAGTTAGTACTGCTAACAATGTCAGTACTGCAGGAAGCAATAATGTTGCTAGCAGTGTTAGTACTGCTAACACAGTTAATACCTCTTCAACAATTAATACTGCTTCTAGTGTTAGTACTGCTAAGTTAGTTAATACTGCTGAGAAGGCTAGTACTTCTGGAAGCAGTGTTAGTGCTGCTAACAAAGTTAGTACTTCTGCATCAGTTAGTACTGCTTCTAGACCTATCATCAAAACGAAGTACTCAAGCACTGATGTTCCTCACTTTGACAAGCTCATCAAAACAGAATGTAAGTATTTTGATGATCAAGGGAGACCCAAGACCACTATGGCTTGGGTCCCTAACAAAAACTAATTGATTTATCAGATGTGCAGGGCAACCAACAGCTCAAGGGGAAGAGTATTTGGCATGTTGATAGTGGTTACTCCAGGCACATGACAGGTAACATGGCCTGCCTCAAGAATTTCAAATGAATTGATGGAGGACATGTTACTTTTGGAAACAATCCTGCAGAAGGTAAGAGAAGTGGTAAAGGTGATATGTCAGAAGGTAAGATGACATTTGAGGATTTGACTAGTAATGCAAAGTGCAGAGTTAATACTGCCCTGGCAGTTAATACTGCTAAGCAGTTAATACTGCTTGTGCAGTTAATACTGCTTGTACAGTTAATACTGCTTGTGCAGTTAATACTGCTAGGTAGTTAATACTGCTTGTGTAGTTAATACTCCTTTGCAGTTAATACTGCTCAGTAGTTAATACTGCTAGTGCAGTTAATACTGCTAGGTAGTTAATACTGCTTGGTAGTTAATACTGCTCGGTAGTTAATACTGCTAGGTAGTTAATACTGCTTGGTAGTTACTACTGCTGTGTAGTTAATACTGCCTTGCAGTTAATACTGCTCAGTAGTTAATACTGCTAGTGCAGTTAATACTGCTAGGTAGTTAATACTGCTTGGTAGTTAATACTGCTCGGTAGTTAATACTGCTAGGTAGTTAATACTGCTTGGTAGTTACTACTGCTGTGTAGTTAATACTGCCTTACAGTTAATACTACTCAGTAGTTAATACTGCTTACGTTGTTAATACTGCTTTTGATAATCTAGGGCATATAAATACCCCTGTGTGCCCGCCAAAGTTCATAACGACTCTTCACATTTACTTCTTCTCTCTCGTTCTAACCTAGTCTCCCCAGAATCTTTGTGTTTTTCTTTCAAGAATCCTCAGGAATCATGGAGTTTGTGGATGAGCACAATGAAATAGCCATGCTACAGAAGCCGAAACAAGCTGCGGGATTCCACGATATCGTCGATTTTCTTAAATCCTCGCACATCTCCTATGCCCTAACGGTGAGCCCAACCATCTATATCGAACATCAGACGCAATTTTGGGAGAATGCCACTGTTAGTTTCGAAGAAGGGCAGAAAACCATTCGAACAAGGGTTTGTGATAAACCCTTGAAAGTCACAGAGGAGGTTATTCGCATCTCTCTTCGCTTGAATGATGCCTCAGGTATAACCTCTCTATCTTCTGATGACTTATATTCGACTTTACAAAGAATGGGGTATGAAGGTCCCATTGGTGTTTTTAAATTCTACAAGTCAAAAATTTTCAACCAATAGAGATTTCTTGTTCATACCCTAATGCACTGTATTTCCAAGAAAACTACTGGATGGAGTGAGTTCAGCAGTCCCATTGCATATGCCTTGGTCTGCTTATCCACTGCCAGAAAGTACAACTTTTCAGCTATGATCTTTAATGATCTTGTATCAAACTTGGAATCCAAAAAGAGCTTTTACATGTATCCAAGGTTTTTGCAAGAAGTTATTAACAAGGAATTGATGGACTTACCTCAGTTTACTGAGGTATATGTACCCAAATCCCCTAAAGGGAAGGTTTTTTCAAATATGAAAAGACTTCCTAGGGACTCGGAAGGAGTTGACACACCATTGTTCTCTACAATGATGGTTGTGTCCCACACAATTGAAGGTATGGCATCAGGGTCAAGGCCCTCATTAGACACACCCACTGATGACCAATCCCAACCTTCCATCTCAAAAGACATCCCTCAGTCCATTCTTGAACAACCCACTCCCACTATCACCAAAAGGTTTCAAAGAAGAAAGGTGCACAAGGTTCCTTCCCTTGATATACCTACTCAGAGCCCTAAGCCTTTAAGCCCTCAGTTGGAGCATTCTCCAATTGAGAATATCAACAGGGAAACCACAGGGGTGTCTCCCAACCCCAAGAAGGTGCTCTCTAAGGAGAAGGATGAGCATATGGGTGCTAAGGCTGCCACTACTTCTGCTAGCACAGAGAAGGACAGTGGTAACATAAATAAGACCTTCCCCATGGCAACTCTAAATGAGAAATCATTAGGAGGACCCAGGTGCCAAGAAACCAAGGGGGCAGTTAGTGCTTCTGCTAGGCAGAAGGCTTCTGCTAAAACTTCCAAGGATCCTTTAAAGAAGGTAAACACTTCTAAACAAGGTGAGGATAGATATAACTATGCTGAATTGATGGAAACCATTGGAAATGTCAACTTGGATGTTATGGCACAGAGGAAGGAGATTGAGCAACTGAAGACTGTGGTCACCTACCAACAGTCTCAAATTGAGAAGCTCAGAAAGATGGTCACCAAGTTGTTGCACAGAAAGAAAAAGGCAAGATTTGTGCTGAGGAGAAGAACTTCAACTGATGATGCTCCCAAAAAGGGGGAGTCAGAGTCAGAAGCAGAACTGAAAATGAAGGGTCCACAAGTTGAGGGGGAGACAGTTCACATGGAGACTGACATGGAAATGGATAATGCACAGAATAAGGGGGAGACAGAAAAGGTGGAAGAGATGATTAAAGAAGCAGAAACTTCAACAGCAGCAGAAACCACAGCAGCAGAAACTGTTAATACTGCTGAGTTTGAACAAGCAGCAGAAACAGTTAATGCTGCTGAAGTCCAAACAGAAAAAGCAGCAGAAACTGAGCAGGAAGCAGTAACTACAACTCAAGCTGAAATTGATGAAGAAATATACTGGATTGTGAAGAACAGTGTTGAAGCAGCATCATTACATGTTCTAAGAGAAGCAGTAACAGCCATAGCAGCAGAAATGGTTATTGCTGCTGAGAAACTTAAAACAGCTGAACCAACTCCTGCAGCTGTTAAAACTCTTAAAAGAACCAAGATGATGTCAAAGAAAAGACCAAGCACCAAGCCCATAACTTCACAGAAGAAAAATGAAAAGAAGCCAAGGGTGGAGTCAACTGCAGAAGAGGCCCAGGAGGAAACAGTGAAAGAAAAATTAACCTCAGAAGTTGCTGAAGAAGAAGTGGCAACTCCATCAGGGCAATCAAGCAATGTACAATCACAAACTGATGCCCAATGTGATTTGTACATTACTAGTGTTGACTCTAACCCAATTCCAATTCAGGCTGAACCAATATCATCTAAGGCTCCTGAAATCATCTTTTGGGACACTTTGAAAGATGGTAGAAAGGAGTTCATTAGGATAAAAAGAGCAGATGGAAAATTTGAAGTCTTTTCAACTTGGGGAAAAATTGTCAGAACTTGCTCAAGATCAGACTTAGAAGAGATGTTCAAAGTTGGGATGAGGATATATGAAAACATGCTGACTGAGCAAGGGATGTCAATCTCTAAAATGGTACTTGAATTCTTGTGCCAAATGTTCAAACCTGAAGCAGTTCAGCATAGGATAAACACACAGTTTCAAGCCATTACCAACTGGATGCTCTATGAAAACTGTGGAGTATATGTCATCTCCCTTGACTCTGCAACGCAAGAATACTATCTGGTGGATGAAATATACAATCACAGCATGAAGAGACTGAAAGGAATGCTAAATGCTAAGTTGACCTGCAACAAGGATTCAGCAATGGGTAGATTCTTGGTAAAAAGGATTCTCAATCAGAGTCTAGGTTTAAGTCCTAATCTGTGCGTATATGATGACTAAGTTTTGGAAGCATCATCTGAAGAACTTGACTTCTTTTCTTAAAAGTCAAGTTAGGGGGAGATTGTTGGGAACTGAAGATATGCTAAGTATGGTTAGTACTGCCAAGACAATGTTACTACTGCCAGTTCTTCGTTACTACTGCTAGGCAAGGTTACTACTGCTAGACGAAGTTACTACTGCTAGACACGGTTAGTACTGCTAGACCAAATTACTACTGCTAGACATAGTTAGTGCTGCTGAGCTGAGTTACTACTGCTTGAAGACTGCGAAGGTTAATACTGCTGAAGGTCGTTAATGCTGCTGAGCCAAATCATTGTTAATACTGCTGACTTGATAAGTTTGGGATGCGATACTTTTGGAGACAAAGAAGGAATTGATCAAGATATGTTTAACGAAGATTCAGAAGATCAATTTACTTTTGATAGTTATCTTGTAATTACTTTTGTATATATAGTATTGATAGATAGCTATTAGAGTATACAGAAGATAGATAATATACAGAATTCGATATTCATTCAAGAGTGAATTAACCTCAAGGTGTAAGAACCCTATTTCTAGAGAAGTAGAAGTCGTCTTGTTGAGCCTGTTCAACAAGATTGAGGTTTGGTGTAAAACTTGTGAGTAATACAGTTTGATATATACAGTGTGTTGAATTCTATTGATTGTTCTTTAATTGATTTAGAGTTCTATTCCGCAAGATTCTCTAAAATCTGTTTCTAAGAAGTTTAATTCTTGTTAAGAATCGATCCTGACACTAAGGTACTTGTTTGATCAGAAGGAACTAAACACGAGACAACAAATTTGCATGAAGTTGCTGAAAGATTATGACTGTGAAACCTTGTATCATCCCGGGATGGAAAATTTAGTGGCTGACGCATTAAGTTACACAGAAAGAAGCGATCGGGTGAGGATTAAAGTAATGCGGATAGAAGTGACTCCTAGTTGGAACGACGAACTCAAGAAGGTTCACAAAGAAGCGCAACAGAAAAGAACTTGAACGGTGAGAGAATGGTAGGGATTGTTCCATTTCTTGATGTTAACAACCAAGGGTTAAAGTGCTACAAGGGTAGAATTTGGATTCCTCGCTTAGGTAACTTTCATAACCAAGTGTTAGATGAAGCCTATAAATGTCGATATTCTATCCACCCGGACAACTATAAAATGTATAGATATCTTCGTCAATCTTACTGGTGGCTATGGATGAAGAAAGACATAACCCATTATATTGAAAGGCGCTTGACATGTCTACAAGTTAAAGGTGAACATATATGACCGTATGGTAAGCTTTAACCCTAGAAATTCCTATGTAGAAGTGGGACCACATCACCATAGATTTTATGAAGAAGCTGCTAAGATCACCAAAGATATATGATGTTATATGGGTAATCGTTAATAGTCTCGCTAAGTCAATACACATTTCATACGAATTAAAGAAACATACTCGATGGAAAGACTAGCTAAGCTCTATATAGACGAGATTGTGACTCGACATGGTTTTTCTTTATCACTAATCTTTGATAGAGACCGTTGGTTTACGTCCACGTTTTGACAAAGATTTCAAAGAGATTTGAGGTCATGAGTAAAACTAAGTACAACCTATCATCCGCAAACAGTTGGTCAAAGCGAGAGGACCATTAAAATCTTAGAAGATATGTTGCGGGCCCGTGCTATCGATTTTGTAGGGTCATAGGAAAGCCATCCTCCCTAGATAGAATTTTCCTGTAACAATAACTATCATGCTAGCATTCAAGTCGCACCTTAAGAAGCTTTGTATGGAAGGAAGTGACGAACGTCAGCGTGTTGAAATGAGGTAGGCGAAAAACAATTGAGTGGTCCTGAAATAGTTCATCAGACTACCGATAAGATAAAACAGATAAGGGGAAGGTTGAAGGTAGCTCAAGACAGATTATAAAGCTACGCTGATATAAGACAAAAGCCAATAGAATCAAGTTGGGGATAATATTATGCTTAAGATTTCACCTTGGAAACGCATGGTCCGTTTTGGAAAGCAAGTTAAGCAAAGTCCTCGTTACATTGGTCCTTACTTTGGAGCTACCTGAAGAACTTCAAGGCATCCGTAACACGTTCCACGTTTCTAATTTAAGAAAGTGTTTGGCTAATGAAAGTGCCAAAGTAACTCTTAAGGATGTAAAGGTGGACAAAACATAGAGCTGTATTGAAGAGCTAGAGGATATCATTGATAGAAAAGTAAGGAAACTAAGAAACAAAGACATTGTTCTTGTAAAAGTTCAATGAAGACATCATAGAGGGCCAAAAGCAACTTGGGAACCCGATAACGAAATGAGATTGAAATACCCTAATTTATTAGGCAAAAAGGATGAAATTTTGTAGGGGTGGGAGTTTATAATAAAAAAAGGGAAGAAATGGTAGTCGGTATTTGCAAGGGTTTGTTATGTACATACAAAGGAATTTGAAGGGGGTAGGCCTTAAATGAGATGCAATTCAATCGCCACAAACCTCCGACCATTCATCACACTTAGTCGAATAATTTTCTTGAAATCGTTCATATCATGGTATAGAAAGGGTTAGGAGGTTGTGGTCTCATGTAAAAGTTGTTGATAAAGAGAACTAGTGTAAGCAAAGACAAAGGTGGACAACCGAAAAGATAGTCGACAGTGCTGTTAGGTCTCATTTATATGTTGAATAGAAGTTCAGGGACTAATCTTGTAAATATCCCTTTAGGGGTATATATATGGATGACATGTTTAGATTTTAGGGTTAATGACCTGATTAGTTTCATAATTACCTTTGTATGGCTATTCAAGCTATTCAAACGATTTCTGCTTTATTCAACTCAATCTTGTTTGTGTTGATTCGTTGTTTTGATTCATTTATTGCACTTGATATTGGGATCCACAATTGGTATCAGAGCAGAAAGACAAACGATCCAAAGGTAATCTTTATTGATTTTGAGTCATTCCCAGGTTTCTATTTATCGACATTGTGTTCTTAAGGTTAGAATCTTAATCTTTGATTTCTGTGTTAAAAACAAAATTACTGCTTGAGAAATCGTTGGTAATATTCTTTTAGTGATCTTTACAAGGTTTTGGAATTGATTTTGAAGCTTTTGACCATTAAATTGTGAAAATCGATTTACTGGGTCTAGCTAAAGGTCTTTGTTCTTAGTTTTTTCTTTATTTCTTGATCAAAGGGTGTGTCTAGGATCAAATCGATCATTCTTGTAACACCTCGAACTTCCATGATCAAAGTACGTTAATTTGAAAGTTATATGTTGATGTTGAAGGGTCAAAAGAGTAATTGACCAAAGTCTTTTAGTTTATTGTAAATTTCAAAACTCTTGGGTTAATTGTGTCAATTGGTGATAGTTGGATGTATTTAAATGGAGAGGCGGTGGAAAATTGAGACTATCTCAATTTCAGTTTCCACAGAAGTCGGTTTCCATCAAAAAGAAAGAAGAAAAAGACTGAAGTCTTGATTGCTAGGTGAGTTTTAGTTATATCTCGATTCAACCTGAAATTAATTCACTTTGGTGTTTGATTTTGGTTATTGATTTAGTATCTGGTAAATAGGATTGAGGTTTGAGTTTGGTGAATCAAATCCGATACTGTGTCGAGAATTGTTCAGGTGAGTTCATCTACCTGTTTTTGCTTTAATAAATTTTATATGTAAGTTGAAATGGCTTATTTAGCTTACTGTTATATTTGAGAAACGGATACTAAACGATTTTTAAATTCTGGATAGAAATCAATTGAAACAGATTAAAAATTCGATGAATCCGGAAGATGAATATTCTGGATTAGTCCGGACTTGATTTTCCGGATAATTCCGGATGTGTTTTCCGGATATTTTTCTGGATTTAGTTTACCGGATATAACACCGGATAGTTCCGGATTCCTGATGGTGTTCCGGATTGATTTACCAGATACCGGATGCGGATTCCGGATAGTGTTCCAGATTGTTTTACCGGATGTGGTTTCCGGATGGTTCCGGACTTGGGTCCGGACACCTTTTCCAGATATTACCGGATTTCTTTGGACTCCGGATTGTTTCCCGGACTTGGTTCCAGATTAGTTACCAGACAAATTTTCCAAGATATCTTATGTGCAAGGTTGTACTGTTTAAGCGTTTTTCTGAGAATGAAATATATCTTGATCTTAACAGTTATAATATAATTATAACTCGACTGCGAATATGATACGAGTTGTTGATCCAAACCCTCAGTGATTTGATAATGACCCACTACTATATATTTAGTGAAAATTGTATGTAAACAATATGTATCAGAGTTTCACTATCGCTGATAAGTACTAAGATCTTACAGTACCGCTGATAGGAACTCTCGCTCTTTAGATTAAACATTCAGCGAACACTGTTCACCATAATGCTCTGAGTCTGTTCAGTCCTTATGGTGATCGCTGATAAGTTAGTTGTTTACTTATGATCTCTGAAGACAAGTTTCACGTCAACATAGGTTCTACGCTGAAGTCGAAGATCAAGCTCAAGAACCAGCGACAAGTCTCCTAATGAACTGATGCGGATCAGCGAAGACTCAGATTTGTCCACTCAACGTGAAGTATCAAGTACAAGACTTCAGCTATCGCTGAACATTATCATTCGCTGATATAGAATGATAAACCGCTGAATCAACGAAAAGCTGATCATGAAGTCCTCTTTACAAAGTACTTTTGTCTTAACCACCCTTGCACGACTCCGTACGATATGTCAGAAAAAGAACCTCCTTATCGTACAACCACTCTGATACTACACTGTTCAAACATGCGGCTACTAAGGTTGTCAACAAAGGTCAATGACATACAACCAATGAGCTGCTGCCACGTGTAAAGTGTAAACTGTCATGCATGAAATGCATGCATTATATAAGAAGAAGAACTCACTTCATTTTGAAGTAACTTGCTAACTCTGGACAAGTTCATCCTTCTTATCTTGAGATAGGTTATTATTAGTAATTTCCTTCTCTTTCTTAGTGCAAGAAACTTAGTGTTCCAACTTGTTTAGATTTAGGTTTATCCTTAATCTTGTTCCGCAACAAGCTGTAAATTGTTAATGATTTATCAATAAACAATTTAGACAAGTAAAATCTGTGTGTTTGTATTCAACCCCCCCCCCCCCCCCCCTTCTACAAACTTGTATAGCCCTTCGGGACCAACAAGTGGTATCAGAGCAGATTTGTTTAATCTAATAAACAAGATCTAATCTATACTAAGATTTCTCTTCCTTGCTATTTCTGAAAATGGCTACCAAAACAAACACAAATTATATTGACAATGGTTCTCTTGCAAAACCCCCTAGATTCTTCAGAGATAATTTTAATCTATGGAAAAATAGGATGATTCTCTTCTTAGAAGGTGTAGACCCTACTATGCCTTATTATGTTGAAAACGGCCCATATATTCCTGTAAGAATTGATGCTGCAGTTCCAGCCGCTGAGAATAGACCTGCTATTCCAGAAAGGCTGATTCCTAAGGAAGTTCATATGTGGACTGATGAAGATAAGAAGAAAGTGGCTATAGACACCAAAGCCAGATCCATACTATCCATGGCTCTTCCTGACGAAGTCTACCATTCCGTCATG
This sequence comes from Saussurea involucrata, assembly GCA_033807775.1. Lineage (NCBI taxonomy): Eukaryota > Viridiplantae > Streptophyta > Magnoliopsida > Asterales > Asteraceae > Saussurea > Saussurea involucrata. The sequence goes on from CM066327.1 coordinate 80,441,148, forward strand.
AACCTGAAAACCTCAAAAGCTATGTGGGACATAATCTGTGTTCAGTATGAAGGTACTTCTGAAGTCCAGGACTCTCGAAAGATCAACTTGGTAAGACAGTACGAAAGTTTCATTTGTGTTAAGAATGAAACTCTCTCTGAAGTTCACCAACGTTTTAACTGTTTAATAAAAGATCTGAAAACTGTTGGTAAGGAATATTCTAACTTTGAAGTGCTGACAAAGTTTTTAGAATGTTTACCTGAAAGCTGGGACAGTTATTCTATGTGTCTCAAGCTGTCAAAGGATCTAAGAGCAATGACCCTTTCTACCTTATATGGCACGATGCTGAATCATGAGCAATCGAGTCATCTTAAGAAGAATCTTGTAAAAGATTCCAAAGGTACCCCTGTTGCTTTAATCTCAGAGGAACCTTCCACTCAGTGACCCTCGGTCACTATCACTGAGTTAGAAAGTAACTCTGAAAGGTCAACAGATTCTGACTCTTCAGATGACGATGAATCTTTGGCTCTCCTCACTAAAAAATTCAGGAGATTCGCCAAAAAGAAAATGTTCAGAAAGAATAAACCTTTTTCCATTACTGACAAGCCAAGATCATCAGCTCCTGTTGATAAGGCTACTGCTACTTGTTTTAACTGCGAAAAGATAGGACATTTCGCTAACGAGTGCAGGTCTAAGAAAGTTTCGAGAAACTCAAGATTTCCCATGAAATCCTTTACTCCCAGGAATAAAGATGACAAATACGCCAAGCTGAAAGAAAAGTATGCGAAGCTGAAAAGCTTTAAGAAGAAAGGCAAAGGCCTGATGGCTAACTATGATTGGGCTGCCTCTGATGAAGAAGAATCATCATCTGACTCTGAAGATGATGAAGCCAATCTCTGTCTTATGGCCAAGATTGAAGATGAGGAAGAAAGTTCAGACATTCCCTCCACTTCAACCTCTGCTACTCAGGTATCACCTTCCTTCTTTACCAATATTGCAAATATTGATGAAGCTGATAGTCTTCGTAAAATCGATCTCTTGACTAGAAGTTTATATGAAGCCATGAAAGGCAAAACTGTAGTTGAAAATCAAAACCTTGATCTCGCTGAACAACTTAAAAACTGTCACCTTCAAATAGAAAATCTTTCTAAAATTGAAGAAGATTTTAAAGATCAAGTGCACTTAAATCAGCTAGTCAAAAACGAGCGCGAAGAAGCTATCGCTGCTTTAAGAGCTGAAAAAGCTACTGTTGATGGATGGTATAATTCCTCAACAAAGATGACTGAGATAATTAAGTCTCAGATTCCCTTGAGTGATAAACGTGGTCTTGGTTACAAAGCTGATACTCTAGAACCAACCACTGATCGTTCCATGCTCTTATTTGGAACTTTCGTATCCTCAGTCGCTGATACTTCATCCTCTCAGTGTTCCTCGTCTAGACCGCCTATCCCTGAGGAAATTTCTACCTCTTCAAAAGGTAAAGAGAAAATGGTTTATTCAAAACCTACCTCTGTCTTTAAAGATAAAGGTAAATGAATTGTTTTTAACCAAAATCCTCAGAAGGGTACCTTAGTACCTAAGCTGAATGCTTCTAAAGCTTTAGTGATTCATCCCTTCGGATCAAGGAATCAGATATCTGGATCTACTCAGCGTGGATCTATTCAGCGATCTACTCCTAGAATCAGAGTGGATGTCTCTGGTAAGAAATCTGAAGAACTGAATGTTCCTCCCATTTCAAAAGCCAACAACTTACTTGGTGCTGGTACTTCTAATTCAAAATCTAAAGCTCAACATTCAAATGGTCCTAGAACTACTTTTAGTTATAGGAAATGTTATCACTGTGGACTTACTGATGATATTGCTAGTAAGTGCCCCACAACCACCAAAGCTGAAAAGATAGCTAAGGTGAAGATCATTGTCCCCAAGGCAAAGAAGACCACTGAGGTTAAGAAATTAACCAAAGTGAAGACTGACAAAGCTGAATCTTCAAATGCTGCGAAGACTGCTGAACCTTCCATTCCAACTACTTCCACTGACAAACGTGTACACATGGTTAAGTGGGTACCCAAGAAAAACTAATCTTCCTTTGTAATGCAGGTTAAGAAGGGTATCTGGTATCTCGATAGCGGATGTTCTAGACACATGACTGGAAAGAAAAGCCTGCTCGCTGAATACAAGGAAGAGAAGGGTCCCTCTGTGACTTTCGGTGGAAATGGAAAAGGACATACCCGAGGGTTTGGTGTACTCTCTAATGGTACAACAACCTTCAGAAGAGTCGCATATGTTGAAGGGCTGAAGCATAATCTTTTAAGCATCTGTCAGCTTTGCGACAAGGATAACAAAGTAATCTTTACTAAGGAATCCTGCTTTGTCACTGACAAAAAGGAGAAGATAGCTCTCAGCGGTTATCGTTTGGAAAATGTTTATGTAATAAACATGGACTCAACAACCACTGAGAACTCCTGTTCCTTCTCAAAAGCCTCATCTGATATCAACTGGCTATGGAATAAGAGGCTCTCTCATCTGAATTTCAAGACACTGAACACTCTTTCTTCAAAAGAGTTAGTCACTGGTCTACCTCAGCACTCATACGCCAAAGAGTCTTTATGTTCAGCGTGTGAGAAAGGGAAGCAGACCAAAGCAAGCTTTAAGTTAAAGCAAGTCTCCTCAGTGTCATCTCCTCTACAACTTCTCCATATGGATTTGTTTGGCCCTGTTAACAAACAATCCATCGCTGGAAAGAAATATACACTGGTCATAGTTGATGAATTTTCTCGTTATACATGGGTTATGTGTAACACCCCAAAACAGGGGTTAACAAAAACTTCCATAAAACAGAAGAGTGGTACACGTTACTAAAGTAAAAGTATACCTAATTATCATTTCATAATCATTAATACAAAGATTTAGTTAATTATAACTATTATTGGACCACTAGCTTATCTGATCACTACTATGGCAATCAAATTACAAAAAGGATGTCGGAAAGTTCTATCATAAATCTTCCAATCTTTCACTCTCCAACAATGATCCCATGCTCACAACCCCGTTCTAGACCTTCTTGTGTTCGGAACCACTATTATCTGTAACACATAAAACACATAACAAGTGTTAGGCTTTTAAAGCCTAAGTGAGGTTTACACACATCACATAGAGCATAATCATAGCATGTAGGAATAACAATTCGATACATTCACAAATTGGATTTCATGGAGAAGGCCCATATTGCTACCCAGTTACATCATAATCGAAGATATACCTTGATCGGTACCCCACGGTATTGTCACAAGGCATAACACAACGGAAAAACCCCACGGTATTCGAAGGTATGAACCAATTACACTTACCCCACGATGTGTAAGAATATATCCTCCAATGCCTACTAGGTGCTCCTCCAATTATGTGAATACCAAATATGTTAATCCAAATAACATTCAAAGCATATTTAACACTTAACAATGGTCCAACCATTTAACATAATCAATACTACTTCCATGTAGTTCATATACATCCATATGTATCAAATCACGTTCTATATGACATCACTAATAAACATCCATGTTTACAATTCAATAATAAGTCCATTTTGACCATTAAGCCATCATTACTTCATTAAGACATATATTAAGCCCTCATCGAAATCACATACCATTGATATAAAATCAAAGCCAAACTCTTAGCACCAACATTTAACATGGCATACTAAGTAATAAACACAATTAATCCACCATAACTTACTTGAACTCTTCTTGTTTCCCTCTTAACCATTAAGAGCTTATAAATCAAGATTTCACATTAACAATACCAAAATCAAGATAAAGAATGGTAGATAAGTGTAATACCATCAATTAAGTACAAATTACTCACCTTAATTCTTCAATTGCCAACACCCTAACTTGAATACTTCAACCCAATAACTCCAACAAGATGAAATGAAGATGAAATGCCCTAATTCAAGTTTAAATGGGTAAGATTCATCTACTAATTGCTTGAATTGGATTAAGATTGCTAGAAGTGGATTTACCTTAGGTTGAGATGGAGAATCGTCTTTAGATGAGCAGGAGCAAAATTTCAGCATTTGTGAGTTCTATTTTAAGATATGAATGACTAAGGACTAAGAGGTGGGTTTTAACCCCCTTTCAACACGTCAGGTGCTCGGCGCCGATCACCCGCGCCGATGCATCGGCGCCAACCATCGGCGCCAGCCTCTGTTTGCTTGCTTCTCATTTTCCACTAATTTGGCCGTAACTTCTTCGTTAGAACTCGGTTTTTACCCCGGAAAGTACCGTTGGACTTGTAATCAAATTACCCATCCAACTAATCCATAAAATCTAATATTTCACTTTATCATCTATTTTTCATTAATTTCCTTAAGGAATAAACTTACTGATTTTTATCGGAAGTTATCAAATAACAAGTAATAACCACGGAAATTACTTAGGAAATCAATTATTATTTAAGAAGTCAAAATATAAAGAAATATTAGGACTATTATTACTCACAAGGATTTTCCGGGTGTTACAATTCTCCCAACCTTAAAACGATTTCGTCCTCGAAATCTATATCCTTTACAACCCAAAATCAACCGACTTACTGTCGACCAAAATTTAACAATTCCTAACGGGAATCTAAATTCCATCCACACGGTCTATAAAGACAATTCCTCGAACAATTGTTTATTAACAAAGCCCCTACACATACTTTGTACTTATGTACGGATAAACGTTCCAACCATAGAGAAATTCCCAACCATACGACTTCAATCATCTCCCAACCTTAAAATGTTCTATACATCTTGATTTCAGTTTCAAACTCTAAATCAATTTTAAGGCTCAATTAATACTGAGACCAACCGAATCTCTAATTTCAATTGTCCCTATCGTTAACGACCATTCACATCCAAAGAGCTCTAATAGACTCCAAAATCCATCTCAATACTTAATCATCAAACGGACAGGTTCACTAACCATACACAAAGATTAGTTCACTAAAACCACTCATCACAAATGAGTATCTTAAGGTTACTACTACCATCACCATCATTCTTTTTAAAATCGGCTACAATTCCCCGATTACACTAAAGGTGTTTGGCCTTAAGCCCAAAAGTTGACACCTAATTATCACCAACCTTTGCACTCTAACCAAACCCACACATGAATTCCATTCACAAATAAAAATCTAGAAGGAACAAGGATTCATCTTTCATATTTCCTGAACCTTACTTCTTTCCTCATTATCCGCTCCCCAACTTAGATTTGTAAGCCTCCTTAAAGTAACCGTTTATCATTAAACCTTTATCCGACTATTGCTTGGTCTTCAATACCGTCATCATCCACATCTTAATCTCCAGATCTCAAAATAACATTAACGTATACTGTTTGAAAATCCATACTTACTTTAAATTGAGCATACTTACCAGTTTTGAATACTTCTATAATTACGGCAATCATCACTACATCTATGACCCACACGTTTCTTCAGTATAAAGTACTACCACTTCCTCACATCAATATCGCATTACGCGACCACATTGCAACCAAGCACTAAAATATTATATATCAAAGGTGATAATTCCATTGAACCTATAGTATAACTACATTCTTAGGTCCGACCTTTCTATCATTACTTCCTACGTTAGCATGGAGTACTACCCTCCAATCATTATTTGTCTCCTTCTCCCAACTTTTCCACATACCGATAACGCTTTCTCATCTTTATTAAACTTCCTATGATTCAAAATCATAAACTTATTTAACGACTCACACAAACAAAATCACTTTGGATAAACTCACACTACCGCTCGACATTCTATTCCAATTATAGCCAAATCACTACACTATCTTACAACCACATATTCCAACAGCTTTATTGACAACTAGTACTATTCATCTGGAATCCCCGAAAAGACTTTCATCTAATGTTCCATCTTTATAACTTCTTATTACTGGTTGACACATTTATCTTGACAATTAATGCCACCACTCGTTCGTACATTCTCTACTCATAACATCTCACAGCAGACCAGATCCCTCATGGTCATTCGTACACAATTCAAATTTACCTTCATGCTCTCCCGCACAATTAACCGAATCTATTTCATTACTTTATTCCTCCCCAACTTTAGTTTGAACTACAACTCACGAGTTTCTAATTAACTCAAACTTACTCTCTTCTTACTAATTCTTTGTGACTCCAAACCATTATATATACAATGCACACTCCATCACAATTCGACATAGTCCATACCCTTTCCATGTTCGTGCCTAATTCTTCATTCTATATAAACCATCTACATCATAAGTAGAATGTTCATCTACAACAATAGTCTTTCACTATCCTAACACCCCCCCCACAAGGTGATCCTTCAACTTTTAATCTTTCGATTCTAACTTAACATTCATACATGATCTCAAAAGAAAAAAAATCAATGTATTCACATTACGCAAACTTTAATTATAACATAATTCATGTAATTCCAACCCCCAAGCCTATGTCAAGTTAATTAAACCGACGAATACCCTTAAGACTCAACCGAATCCAAAACCAAGCCATTTGCTCAAAGGGTCTATTGATCATTTATCAATATCAACTCATGAAATTTAAAATACATCTAATCCCACATCATACAACACACGCTTCGAGACATGCTAATCTCACGACCCCTTTATTGCTACTTTCCCAATGAAGTCAATTCCTATATGTATCTATATGTACACGTATATACAACTCTATATACTCCATAATATTAATATATATTATTTTGCCAAAGTTCATTAGTCCCAAAGGTACTAAAAATACAAGATCATCAAACGGTCCTCACACATAAGACCAATAGTTAAACCAACACTAAAAAATGCGATTAAGCATATAACACACCAAAATTATTGCACGACCATAATAAACTTCTAAAAGCGTATTTTGACCACCTAACTTTCATTTCAGTAATAATTTAACCAAAACCTCTTCTACTCGATTTATTCGCCAATTACTCAAAATCCCCACATGTGGTGTTTCACAAGATATGTATTGCCCGCATTCTATAGCGTTCTATAACATCCCAGTTCACCGTACACGATATTGTCCGCTCTGCGCATACCCTCTGCATAACAGCATGCCGGTACCGCTTACGGTTGTTTCTGTCCGCACATGCATACGCAGGACGCACCCAGACCGCACTCTGTGACAGGCAAAAGGCCTCATACATCTTACACAACTGCCGACTTCAATATCAATAGTCGACCTATCGATACTTCTTTAATCTATTCATTAACAAGGACTGAACCTAATCCTTTCAACATAACATAATACAATTTACATCTCATCGTCTTCATTTCAAAATTATTCGTGCAATACTAATATCGCAAGATCACCATAAATTCTAATTTAACGTCGAGGGTATTTCCTTTCTGTCTCACTACACTACTCATATCAATTTGCTAATTCCATTACCTTGATGGCTACTAATCCTTCCTCCAGACACCACCGTCCCTTGCCAACTGTGTTCCTAGTTACCAAACAAGGGTATAGACCTTCTTACAACCGACACTAAAGTCCACTTTCAACTCTCCCATTGTTCACCTTCTTCTTAAACACAATTACCAAAACTACAAACATTCTCCCATGATTTATCCAACACCTCTCCATTCTCAGAGTTCTTTCTTAGCTTATGGTAATATTTTACGACTTAGTTCGTTCATAGCCTTTATGCATAACAATGTATTAAATATATTATTTCGCACATTTCCTCATTTTAAAGAACAACACTTGGAGCAACTTGGGTACACATGACCCCAAAATTCTTATAACTTCAGTGTACTGCACAATGATCACGAGAATCGTTTGCATACTACTTTCCAAAAAAAAACTTAATCTTTTTCAACCAAAACGATGTTGTTAAGACCGTAATATATTTAATGAAAATCTTTTCATACGACAAAAGTTGAAAGAAATTACCGACACGAAGTAAGCTAGTCGGTTCTCACACTCATTTATTTTTAACTTTTCTTGTAAATATGAAGTATTTTGCAAATTGCTAAACTCAAAATTTCGCTGCGCGACATAAATAGTATTGCCTTTTTCTTTAAATGCTCACGTGCACATACTAATTTATCAACTAAATTGCTATTTATGCATTTGTTTTGAAATCACTAAAACCCATGTAACACACACTCGAGGACACCATGCATAAAACTCTACTTTTAATTAAAGGCTATTCACTCAAACAAGGTCTATCATTTAACTCACGCAACTTATCATTGACGCTCTATTTCCAACCAGTGGTTACCCTCTCAGCCTTCTAAAACTTGTTATCCATGCCTTCCAAGGCTCACTTACTCAACCATTTCATACTATTCCCATCTTGATCAAACATCTTACATTCTATTTCCACACATTTCAATCCACTTAGTTAAGGTTGTCTCGGCGGACTTTCATGACTCCCGCCAGTTCCAGGCTGTCCTTCCAACCTTCAATCATTTACCGATTTGTCCTCCAAAGAATTGAAAGACCTTTGTGGCATTTTTACCATCATTATGCTATAAAACAAAAGATAACCCTTAGAAATGGTTATATGAATATAGACACACGAAACGTACTTTACCGATCATTAGTCACTGGAACAATTTAGAAACAAGTATGCTTATGTAACAATATATTCATAATAACAATAGCTAATTGAGATTGTGAATATATCATACACGAGAATCCTCATTACCGTCGTTACCGTACTAATTTCACATATTTCTGTCGACCCTAAGGCCATCCCGTCTTAGTACTTCTACCCAGATCTCACAAGTCACAACTTAATTCGTCTCAGCTTAAGTCTAAGTACCTCCTCAGCATACTTAGATCACTTAAACTAGAGCTCTGCTACCAACTTGTAACACCCCAAAATAGGGGTTAACAAAAACTTCCATAAAACGGAAGAGTGGTACACATTACTAAAGTAAAAGTATACCTAATTATCATTTCATAATCATTAATACAAAGATTTAGTTAATTATAACTATTATTGGACCACTAGCTTATCTGATCACTACTATGGCAATCAAATTACAAAAAGGATGTCGGAAAGTTCTATCATAAATCTTCCAATCTTTCACTCTCCAACAATGATCCCATGCTCACAACCCCGTTCTAGACCTTCTTGTGTTCGGAACCACTATTATCTGTAACACATAAAACACATAACAAGTGTTAGGCTTTTAAAGCCTAAGTGAGGTTTACACACAGCACATAGAGCATAATCATAGCATGTAGGAATAACAATTCGATACATTCACAAATTGGATTTCATGGAGAAGGCCCATATTGCTACCCACTTACATCATAATCGAAGATATACCTTGATCGGTACCCCACGGTATTGTCACAAGGCATAACACAACGGAAAAACCCCACGGTATCCGAAGGTATGAACAAATTACACTTACCCCACGGTGTGTAAGAATATATCCTCCAATGCCTACTAGGTGCTCCTCCAATTATGTGAATACCAAATATGTTAATCCAAATAACATTCAAAGCATATTTAACACTTAACAATGGTCCAACCATTTAACATAATCAATACTACTTCCATGTAGTTCATATACATCCATATGTATCAAATCACGTTCTATATGACATCAATAATAAACATCCATGTTTACAATTCAATAATAAGTCCATTTTGACCATTAAGCCATCATTACTTCATTAAGACATATATTAAGCCCTCATCGAAATCACATACCATTGATATAAAATCAAAGCCAAACTCTTAGCACCAACATTTAACATGGCATACTAAGTAATAAACACAATTAATCCACCATAACTTACTTGAACTCTTCTTGTTTCCCTCTTAACCATTAAGAGCTTATAAATCAAGATTTCACATTAACAATACCAAAATCAAGATAAAGAATGGTAGATAACTGTAATACCATCAATTAAGTACAAATTACTCACCTTAATTCTTCAATTGCCAACACCCTAACTTGAATACTTCAACCCAATCACTCCAACAAGATGAAATGAAGATGAAATGCCCTAATTCAAGTTTAAATGGGTAAGATTCATCTACTAATTGCTTGAATTGGATTAAGATTGCTAGAAGTGGATTTACCTTAGGTTGAGATGGAGAATCGTCTTTAGATGAGCAGGAGCAAAATTTCAGCATTTGTGAGTTCTATTTTAAGATATGAATGACTAAGGACTAAGAGGTGGGTTTTAACCCCCTTTCAACACGTCAGGTGCTCGGCGCCGATCACCCGCGCCGATGCATCGGCGCCAACCATCGGCGCCAGCCTCTGTTTGCTTGCTTCTCATTTTCCACTAATTTGGCCGTAACTTCTTCGTTAGAACTCGGTTTTTACCCCGGAAAGTACCGTTGGACTTGTAATCAAATTACCCATCCAACTAATCCATAAAATCTAATAGTTCACTTTATCATCTATTTTTCATTAATTTCCTTAAGGAATAAACTTACTGATTTTTATCGGAAGTTATCAAATAACAAGTAATAACCACGGAAATTACTTAGGAAATCAATTATTATTTAAGAAGTCAAAATATAAAGAAATATTAGGACTATTATTACTCACAAGGATTTTCCGGGTGTTACATTATGTTTCTCCGTTCCAAGAGTGACACCCCTGAAGAACTCATCCCCTTTGTTCGGAAGATGGAAACCCTGAACAACTTGACCGTTCGCTCAATAAGGAGTGATCATGGGACTGAATTCAAAAACAGTTCTCTTGATTCCTTCTTTGAGAGTAAGGGTATTTCTCACAACTTTTCATCAGTGAGAACACCGCAACAAAATGGAGTCGCTGAAAGAAGAAATAGAACAATTATTGAAGCTGCACGTTCAATGCTCAGCGATTCTCACCTGCCTACTCAGTTTTGGGCAGAAGCTGTCAACACTGCTTGTTTTACGCAAAACAGGTCGCTGATAGTCAAAAGATTAAATAAAACAGCCTATGAACTTTTTCATGGGAGAAAGCCTTCAATCAGCTTTCTTCACATCTTTGGATGTCAGTGTTTCATACTGAATAATAGAGATGCCCTTGGAAAGTTTGATCCTAAGGCTGATGATGGAATCTTTCTTGGATATTCTTCAATCTACAAAGCCTTCAGAGTCTTCAATCGAAGAAGACAAACTGTAGAAGAAACTATTCACGTCACGTTTGACGAATCCCGTTCAGCGAACTCTAAACCGTCCGCTAATACTGAAGAACTGAATCAACGGATGTTTTCTCATCTTGGTGATTCAGAAGATATTCCCACTCCTCATACTCATACAGTTGAAGATGATAGTCCTACTATCATTCCAAACATGCAGAATAGTGAAGCTGAAACATCATGGGTCTCAGCTGTTCCTTTAAACACTATACCTGCTTCTGAACCAAATGTCTCAGACATTCCATCTACTTCTCAACAATCAGTGAATATAATGACAACTGCACCCATTCCTCTCTTGGCTGATACTCCAGAAGCTGCTGAAGCCTCATCTTCAGCTCCTCCAGTTCAGTTTGAGTCAGCGTCTCACGCTCCGGCTCGGCGATGGACTGTAAATCACCCAATTGATCAAATTCTTGGTGATCCAAACGCTGGTGTTCAGACTCGACGAAGTGCAGGTAATATTTGTTTATTTGTTAACTTTATTTCTCTGACTGAACCAAAGAAAGTAGATGATGCCCTCAAAGATCCAAACTGGGTCAGCGCCATGCAAGAAGAGCTGACTGAATTCGAAAGAAACAAAGTTTGGAAACTTGTTCGAAGACCAACTGACAAGACAGTGATAGGCACTAAATGGGTCTATCGAAACAAGTTGGACGAACATGGAACTGTATCCCGCAACAAGGCTCGTCTTGTTGCTCAGGGATACAGACAAGAGGAAGGCATAGATTATGACGAAACATTTGCTCCAGTAGCAAGATTAGAATCTATTCGTCTATTCTTAGCATACGCTGTACACAAAGACTTCAAAGTATATCAGATGGATGTAAAGTCAGCGTTTCTAAATGGAAAGCTGAATGAAGAAGTCTATGTAGAACAACCTCCAGGATTCTCATATCCTAAGTGTCCAGGTTATGTTTATAAACTGGATAAGGCACTTTATGGCTTAAAACAAGCTCCACGTGCATGGTATGACACCCTCTCTACTTATCTCCATATTGAACAATTTGAGCGTGGTAAAATTGATAAGACTCTATTCTTCAGGAAAGTAAAAGGTCATATTATTCTTGTTCAGATATATGTTGATGAAATTATATTTGGTTCTACTAACCCTGACCTTTGTACTCGTTTCGCTGATAGAATGAAAGATGAGTATAAAATGAGCATGATGGGTGAACTAACATATTTCCTTGGTTTTCAGATAAAGCAAAATGAAAAAGGAACCTTCATTAATCAGGGAAAGTATGTTAAAGATATGCTGAAGAAATTCGATTTAACTCAGAGTTCAGCTATGAAAACCCCTATGGCACCACCGCTGACACTAGATAAGGATACTAATGGTATTCCTGTTAATGTCACGCTGTACCGTGGGATGATCGGCTCTCTCTTGTATCTTACAGCTAGCCGACCCGATATTATGTACGCAACCTGTTTGTGTGCACGATATCAAGCTGAACCTAAGATATCTCATATGACCGCTGTAAAGCGAATTTTTCGATATCTTAAGGGTACTGCGAACCTAGGTCTTTGGTATCCCAAAGACTCAGGGTTTGATCTAATCGCCTATTCAGATAGTGATTTTGCAGGTTGCAAATTGGATAGGAAAAGCACCACAGGAGGCTGTCAGCTAGGGGTGGAAAGCTGGTGAGTTGGACAAGTAAAAAGCAAAACTCAGTGTCCACCTCTACAGCTGAAGCTGAGTATGTAGCCGCTGGAAGCTGTTGTTCTCAGGTCTTGTGGATGAGAAATCAACTACTGGACTATGACCTACAGCTCTCAAATATTCCAATCTATTGCGACAGCACAAGTGCCATCGCTATAGCCAACAATCCAGTGCTACACTTAAAGACAAAATACATCAAAATCAGGTATCATTTTATCAGAGATCATGTGATGAATGGTGACATAGAACTTCACTTTATCCCAACTGATTATCAATTAGCTGACCTGTTCACCAAACCTCTTGATGAGACAAGATTCAACTTTCTCATCAGCGAGCTTGGAATGCTGAACTTTGAAGAGTAAAATCTTCAGCGGTTCACATTTGATCAGCGCAAGGATAAAATCAACTTGTATAACCCATTCTATCATTTTCTCTCTGAATAAACTTGACTCGCTGATATCAAAGTATGTTTTTCTCTCGCTGACAATCGCATGTAAATGCATGATTTCAAGACAAATTGCATCGCTGAATATATCTTTCTTAATCAGCGATACTTTGAAATTTCTAAAACCAACACTGATATTTCTATTCAGTACTTCATGTTTTCAAAAGTGTCCCTGAGTTTTCAAAACCTCAGAGACATCCTAAAATATGAAAGGACAGTTGTGACGTCATTACAACGGATAAGCCCCGGCACGTTCTTTTTCTGACACACGTTTGCACGTTTCGTTTACCATCCAATCAAATGCAAACACGTGTCCGTGTCATGATGAAAAACTTTCCCGCTCGAGTTTCTCTCTCTCTCTAATCTCACTATATAAACACTTTTTGGGTTTATATTTTTCCTTTACGCGAAAAACTTCTCCTCCAAGCAAGAAAAAGAATTACTGTTGCATTTGTGCTCTCAAGTTTTCAAGAACTTCTTCTTCTTCAACGAACCAGGTTAATAATTTTGTTATTTACCTGTTTCTTAAACTTGTTAATGATCTTCTCATTATTTTTACAAGATCAAACAAAAGAACTTTTTTAAATGAAATCATTTCTTTCATGGTTTTATGAACACAACCTTTCATGGTTGTTCTTCAAGTTTAAACGCAAAATCTTAAACTTGTTCTTCATACGTTTTTCCAGAATCCTAATTCTCAAAGGAAACTGGAAAACAAGATTTTTTTGGGTTTGCATTTCGTTTTTCAAAAACAAGAAAAACCCTAATCTTCATTAAGACATTTTTGTCTGAATGAAATGGACAAAATTCGAACCATCTTATTGGAAAATCTTTCCACATTAAGATTATTCTTATTTGTTAATCTTTGGTTGAACTGATGATACAGAAATGGCATCTACTGACATTTCCACTGCTAAGAACACCACTGCTGAAAACACTGCTGTTGCTGCTGAGGAATTGGAAGTCATCAAGGCTCCTCAGGTCAAGTTCTCTCTTGAAGAACTGGATTGGACAAAAACCAACAACCTCTATGCGCTTCTCGAGTTTCCTCCTCGAAAGCAAGTCACACATCTGAATGATGCTGTGAATTTCCTGAAAAATTGTTGCCTCTCCACAGCCCTGACCATAACACCTCCTGCACATCAGCTACTGCTATCTCAGTTCTGGTATTCTTCCAGACACTCTCAGCTACCATCAACTAAAGACTCCTCAAAGACAATTGATTGCATCCTCTGTGATACTGATTATGGCACTATAAAGATCACCCCTGCCGTTATCCGCAAAGCCCTGAGCCTTCCCTTCGCCACAAAAGAAAAACCTTTTGTTCCCCTCCCTGACCACAAGAAACACTCAGATAGGGAAGCCATCACTACATTCTTCGATGCAATGGGCTATGTTTGGGAAATTGGGAGGGAAAAGAAGCCTGAGAAGAAACTGACCCTCATCAAGAAATAAAAAATGCCCAGCGAAATGAACTTCATCTTCGCTCATTTGATAAGCTGCATGACTGCAAAGACCGGCTGCTCTGATCAAGCCGCTCAACCTCAGCAAGCAATGGGATATGCTTTGCTGAAAGGTCTTCATATAGACTGGGCATCGATAATCTACGATGATCTGGTACTCAGAGTAGACTCCGCCGCAGACCAATCTCCATGGGTTCCATATCTAAGATTCATCAGCGCCGTCTTCCAAACAGGCCTGAAGGACAACTACCCAAAATAGGGTGACCTGAAACTTTCTCAGGTTGGCCCTAAGGTACTCGACTTCAAACCAGTGGAAAACGAGGTACGTATTTCTACACTCTTAACTCTTCTCAACCCTACTTCTTCGACTTCCGCAGCTCCTTCAGCGGACAAACCCATCGCTGATACCCAAGCTGCAACCTCCATTCCTTCTCATAAAAGGAAACACTCTTCTACCCAACTTAGTTCCAAAAGAACTAAGAAAACCAAGGAGCAACCCCAGCAATCTCTTGCTGAAGACTCCTCAGCTCATCTCGAAGAGCTGAAGGAACGTTCAGTGGTACGCTCTGCCACAGCTGAACAAGCCACCCATTCTATCCCAGCTTCAGCGTCTCTAAACGCTGAGGTTATAAACTTGGAATCTACCCAACCTCCTTCAGTCTCTCCACAGACTGAAGAAGCGATTCTCAGCGGATCCAACGCTGAACACCGCACCCAACCAACTTTCTCAACCTTCGCTTCTCCCTCTACTCCATTGGACTCTAATCCAGTTGTCACTGGAGCACCTGTCATTCCTCCAGAAGCTAAAGCTGATACTCTTCAAGGAATGATGGATGTAGGACCTGCAGAGATGACCATGCGTACACGCACTCTAGCCGACGACATGGAACTCTTCTCAGGACACAGAGATTTTGATGAATTCACCAATCCTCCAGGTATACACCAACCCATATACACTGTAACTGAACCCCAAACTTCTGAGCTTTCCTCTGTTCACAAGTACTTATATGTTATAGGTGATAATTTGGGAGACATCAACGCCTCTCTGAAGAACCTAGAGACAAAGCTGACAGGTCTCACCACTACTCTCTCCGACAACTCTTCAGCTGTAACAAACGCTGGAGAGAATCTCACAAAGCTGACAACAGTGGTTGAAGAGAAAGCCTCCAAAGCTGACTTAGAGAAGGTGGATAAAGCTCTCAGCAACTTTGCCAAAGTTCTCGCTGACATCTACACAGACTACCTCTCTATCAAAACATCAGTTCAATCCATGTCCAGCGAGGTCACAACGGTGAAGACATCGGTTGGAAAACTCGAAGGAGATATGTCTGCTGTAAAGACTGAAGTCAGTTCAGTAAAGACTGACATGAGTTCTGTGAAGACTGACGTCAATTCAATAAAGACTGACGTGACTTCAATGAAGACAATGATGCAGCAGATCCTGAACAACATGACCGCCCCTGCCCCTGCACCGACGCATTTTAATACGGCAGATCGTGCTGAACTTTTCAAGATAAATCCTGCTATTACTGGCCTAGAAGACAGAGTAGCAGCGATTGAAGATTATATGGGGATCCTTGGCCAAGAAGACAGGGAACCAAAACCAACTGCTGAATCATCACATTCCTCCCCCACTCATCATGAGGAAGGGGGGGGGGGGGGGGAGAAGAACTCTGAAGACCTTCCCCATGATGAATCTATCAAGGGGGAGAAGACTGAAGACCTCACCCTTACTGAAGAGGGTGAGAAGACAAATGAAGAAACAACCGCTGGACCTCAGGGAGATGAAAACCCTGAGGGAACCGAGAAGCTTACATATGTATCTGAGGGGGAGCAACTCGAAGAAGATGCTGAAGAATCTGAATCTGAAACTGAAGATGAAGAAGCCATCGACTTATCTGATGATGAACCATCGTCTTCTCCAAAGAATGATGATGATGACGATGATGATGATGACTCTTTTATTGTCAAGCCTGCTCAGAGGACTACAACTCTTAAAGGGATCGTGATAAACAAACCTTCAGGGGAGCGGACCAAATCAAAGCCTTCAGCGTCTGAAATTGACAAGGGCAAAGGAAAAGGTGTCGCTGAAGACAATGACAATCTGATGATCTCGCTTCCAAAGCCAGTTTGTCAGGTATACTAAATCTTCCTTACACTCATCCCTCCTCTGTCTATACACATTATCAGCTCTCCTCTCCATAAAACCTCTATACACAACCACATTCTTTCTCTTTCTCTGTTCTACCCAAGTTCTTATTCGTAAGATCGCTGTGTTTTAGCTAGTCCTCTCCCCTGTTTGAGGATATTGCTGAAGTTCCTACAGCTGCGACTTCACCAACAATAATCCCAGCTCCCAACGCTGAAGAAATAATCCCAGTCTTGGATTTGATCTCTGAGACTGATGAACCTGAAGAACAGATGCTCTCTCATACAAACAGACCTTCCTTGGCTCCTCAAAAACCAAGTAAAGAGGATCAGAGAAGAAGAAAAGAGATAATAAAGAAGTTCGAGGATCAGCGAATCATTCTGAAGCGTGATCAACTTCCTTCTATTCCTCTAAAGTTCAAACTTTCTCAAAAGGAATACAAGGATCACCTCAGAGCTGAACGTCTTATCGCTGAAAGAAGGGAAGCTGAAGAAAAAGACAGAGAACTCGCCATCCAGCTTACTCAACAATCGGTGAAAGACCCCAAGCTGAAAAGAACTCCAATCGAAGTTCAACGTCAGCTATAGGAAGACGCCAAGAAGATCGTTGAAGAAAAGAGAACTGTGTCTCAATCTACTTTAACCTGGTGCAAAGAAAAGGTACACTTCAGATATCGACCTGCCAGAATCAACAAGGTACTTATCACTGGAAGATCAACCCTCAAAGTTTCAATCGCTGAAATCGAGATATTCAGAGAGAATGGACAGTACGAAAAATTATATGCTGAAGCCATCACGAAGTACGGTCTCTCTGAATGGTTGGAGATCAGATTAGCCATCCAGAAGTCTCAATCTAAGTACAAGGATCATTTCGAAAACCTGATAAATAAACAGATCAACTTTATATCTTCTTGTGTGGATATTCCTCCTCCCCCTCCTCTCGCAAATCAGAAAAGAAGGGCCTCTGCAAAGAAAAAGTCTAAATCTTCAGACTCGGGTCCTCAGATACGAAACGAAATTGGTATTGGTTTTTCTCTTGAGGAAGTCCTTGGTCCAGAACCTGACCTTTCTGCACTTGACACATCTCTTCCTCCTGATGAGACTTTCATCCCTGGGAAAGTCTTAAGCAAACCCTACGTGATATTCTTTATTGACTGGGATGGACGAAAGCGTTTTCAACGTATCTCTGAACTTCCCATCACTCCCATCGAACAACTGAAAGATCTCATCTACTGGTGTGACTTCAAAAACGACATTCAGGCACGGCATCTTAAACCCTTGATTTTTGAAGAAGTACTGAACAAATGGAATCAAGGAGTAAATGTCCCTGACTGGATGATCCCTACATCAAAGACCCTTGATGAACTTCTCATTAAGGAAGAACCTTTATAAACTGATAGGATCGCCTCATTCTTCTATTGTATCTGTTATTCTTTTATACTTGTAATCTTTCCACTTCCTTTTGTAATCTGATTTGAAGTTTAAAGAAAGATTTCAGCGAAAGTACTTTACTCCATCAGTACAGAAAAGATCCCAAAAAACAGTAAAAGGGACAAATATTTTATGAGTTCTTTTTATCCTTATGTTTTCAATAAATAGCAATTTTCTCTGTTGCTATGTCATAATCAAATAGGGGGAGATTGTTGATCCAAACCCTCAGTGATTTGATAATGACCCACCCTTATATACTTAGTGAAAATTGTAAGTAAACAATATGTATCAGAGTTTCACTATCGCTGATAAGTACTAAGATCTTACAGTACCGCTGATAGGAACTCTCGCTCTTTAGATTAAAAATTCAGCGAACACTGTTCACCATAATGCTCTGAATCTGTTCAGTCCTTATGGTGATCGCTGATAAGTTAGCTGTTTACTTATGATCTCTGAAGACAAGTATCACGTCAACATAGGTTCTACGCTGAAGTCGAAGATCAAGCTCAAGAACCAGCGACAAGTCTCCTAATGAACTGATGCGGATCAGCGAAGACTCAGATTTGTCCACTCAACGTGAAGTATCAAGTACAAGACTTCAGCTATCGCTGAACTTTATCATTCATTGATATAGAATGATAAACCGCTGAATCAACGAAAAGCTGATCATGAAGTCCTCCGTACAAAGTACTTTTGTCTTAACCACCCTTGCACGACTCCGTACGATATGTCAGAAAAAGAACCTCCTTATTTTCTGAAATCGTACAACCACTCTGATACTACACTGTTCAAACATGCGGCTACTAAGGTTGTCAACAAAGGTCAACGACATACAACCAATGAGCTGCTGCCACATGTAAAGTGTAAACTGCCATGCATTAAATGCATGCAATATATAAGAAGAAGAACTCACTTCATTTTGAAGTAACTTGCTAACTCTGGACAAGTTCATCCTTCTTATCTTGAGATAGGTTATTATTAGTAATTTCCTTCTCTTTCTTAGTGCAAGAAACTTAGTGTTCCAACTTGTTTAGATTTAGGTTTATCCTTAATCTTGTTCCGCAACAAGCTGTAAATTGTTAATGATTTATCAATAAACAAATTAGAAAAGAAAAATCTGTGTGTTTGTATTCAACCCCCCACCCCTTCTACAAACTTGTATAGCCCTTCGGGACCAACACGAGTTAATATGTGTTTTGAGTTGATATGTACGTATGCTAGGAAGTGTAATGGATCCATAGGCACTAGCATTATGTGCAAACGTGGAATACACGTGGCGTTACTCGTAATTCCCATTGATTTGAGATGAGGAATAGGTCGGGCTCTAAAGGTAATTCCCATTTCGTATTGTGACGTGAAATCGTGGAATAGGCGTGGCGCTAATCGTAATTCCCGATTTCTATTGGGAGATAAGGGATAAGCATAGTTTAATTGTAATCCCTGCTTCCACTCCAAGAATTAGGCATGACGCAAATTGTAATTTCTTGGACATGAACAATAATCTAGAATCCGTGGTGATTCGTAGTGGCGCTCTGGAACATGAGACTATGACTTACTTAGTGTTGGTCATACTCATGGAATCGGGTATAATTCCCGTCATTGAAAGATGTTATGTGTACGGTAAGAAAGATTGCGATCATGTTAATTTATAAGCTTTGGTTACAATTTGGTTTTCAAAGCTTATAAAGTTTTTAATTTGAAAATTGGATGTTCTCACTAGGCGTAAGCCTAATCTTTTCAAATTAAATTTTCTTACCAGGTACTAGCTCGGGAAGGGATACAAAGGGATGAGTGTCGAGGAGTACCAGAGTTATACTTTTGGAATTGTGATGGAGAATTTAGTGTTATCGAAGATATTTTGGAAATATAGTGTGAACAACCTTTATAATCTGATTTTGTCGTTTATGGATTAGATTAGCTGGTTGTTTATGATAAATCATTTGTAAGTATGAAACTTGTCACAAATTCTCCAGTGTAAATGAAAATTTGGAAGTTGTAGTGGTAAACTTTGATAAATTCAAGGTTTAAATTTATTGTGTTTTTAGGGTGTTTCAGTTTGGTATCAGAGCTGTAGTTTAAGTGAACTAGGTATGATCGTGAGATACCTAGACTTAAGCTGAGATGATTAAGTTATGATTTGTGAGATTGGGTAGAAAAACTAAGAAGTGATAGTCTTAGAGTCGACGGAAATACGTGAATTAAGAACTGTGATGATGGTAACGAGGATTCTTATGTATAGTATGTTCATAATTCAATTAGCTACTGTTATTATGAATGTATTGTTACGTAAGCATACTTGTTTTTAAATTGTTATGGTGATTAATGAACGTTAAACTACGTTTCTTGTGTTTAAGATCGTGTATAGTCATTTCTTATGGTTATCTTTATGTGTTATTCAGAATACAATAGTTAATACACCAAACAGATCGTCTACTTCTTCAGCGGATAGAGGGGCAAACGAACTTGCGGAGAATCAGTCGGAAAGGGGTGGAGCTAATGAGAGTCCGCCACGGCTACCTATTCTAGGAGGAGGAGGAAATCAAACGCATCGAGCGAATGTGAGTACTTCCAATCCGGTGACGACGGAATCCACTATGGAATCCCGTATAATGGATAACATGATGCGAGTAATGAAGAATGCACTGACTCAACAACATGAGATGTTTATGAAAATGTTTAATGACGGAAATGCTGAGTCACAAAGACCGGATTTGTGTACTGGTACTAAAAATCCGCCTGTTAATCCGGTGCAGAATGTGAATAGGAGGATGGAGAAAGTTTGTTCCTATAAGACGTTTTAGACCTGCAAGCCACCTGAATTTGCTGGTTCTGATAATCAATTGCATGTATGAATTGGATTAGAGAGGTGGAACAGGCATTTAGAGCTTGTGAATGTGACGAAGAATCAAAGGTTAGATTCGGATCCCAGATGTTACGAGGAAATGCTTTGACCTGGTGGAATATCGTGACATCAACGGTGACGGCTCCAGTTTTAGCAGCCATGACCTGGGAGTCGTTTAAAAAGAAGATATTAGAAGAATACTTAAATGAGAATGAAATAGACCGGATCGAAGAAGAGTTTCAAACACTTAAGAAGGGTACTTCTTTAGTAAGGGAGTACAGTCGTGTATTCCTGGAGAAACTATATTTAGTGGGGCATGTGGCCCCAACTGAAAAAGAAAAGATAAAGGCGTATCTGAAAGGCTTACCGGCAGATATGATGTCAAGAGTCCAGAATTCCAAAGCTTTGACACCGAGGGAAACGATTGAGGAAGCCAAAATAATAGAGGAAGTTTATGCCACAGATAAAGAAGAGAAGACACAAGTGGGGGAGAAAAGAAAATGGGAAGGTCGATCAGAATCTTCTCAGAAATCCAAACCTTATGTTAAGAATACTCGTTTTGAGCCTCGACGGGAACCGAACTGGTGCCAGAAATGTAGAAGCAAACATTTTGGTCTGTGCCGAGTGGATCCACCAGAATGTTACAAATGTGGTAAGAGTGGACACACTATGGGGAACTGTCATATCCAAGGGCCAACCTGTTTTGAGTGTAAGCATCCTGGTCATTACCGAAAGGATTGCCCAAAGCTAAAGAAGAGCGGGAATCAAGAGAGGAAACCTATTACTCCCAAGCCAACGGGTAGACCATTTCATATGACGGCGGAAGAAGCAAAAGATCGAAGGATGTAGTTTCTGGTACATTCCTTATTAACTCAATACCTGCACGTGTATTATTTGGTTGTGGTGCCAACCTGTCTTTTATATCGCAAGCATTTTACCAAAAGTTAACTATGTCTGTCACTACCTTGGAAGATGCCTTAGTAGTTGAAATAGCTAACGTGGGTCAAATCTTAGTTCGTGAGAAACTTGAAGCCTGCATCCTTATGGTAGAGGGAAAGAAATTTCCAATTGATTTGATTCTGATGGAAATAGCTAGGCGGGTTAGATATAGTCATTGGTATGGATTGGTTGACGAACAATCAAGCAGAAATTCTTTGTGCCAATAAATTAATTCGGATCCCTATGCCCGAAAATGATGTTGTACTCATTTATGGGGAAAAGAGAAAAGGGGAGGTTCCGTTGATTTCGATTGCCAAAGCGCGTAAGTGTCTAATAAAAGGGTGTTCATCCTATCTAGCATATGTTTTGGATGCTAAAATAGAAAAGAAGCGAGTGCAAGATATAAAGGTAGTACGTGAATTTCCAGACGTGTTCCCCGATGATCTTCCAGGCTTACCACCAGAACGACAAGTGGAATTCAGGATTGATCTTGTTCCAGGGGCAGCACCGATAGCACGTGCACCGTACCGTTTAGCACCGACTGAAATGAAAGAAATGATGTCTCAACTGCAAGAACTACTTTAAAAGGGTTTTGTTAGGCCCGGTACATCACCCTTGGGAGCTCCGGTGTTATTTGTCAAGAAGAAGGATGGCACTATGAGGATGTGTATTGATTATAGGGAATTGAATAAGGTGACCATTAAGAATAAGTATCCACTCCCAAGGATTGATGACTTATTCGATCAACTTCAAGGTGCGGGATGCTTCTCAAAGATTGATCCAAGGTCGGGCTATCATCAAGTAAGGGTAAGATATGAATATTTACCCAAGACGACGTTCAGAACAAGGCATAGGCATTATGATATCCTCGTGATGCCTTTTGGGTTGACAAACACTCCTGCTGAGTTCATGGATTTAATGAACATGGTGTGTCGACCTTTCTTAGACAAGTCAGTCATTGTGTTCATTGATGACATACTTGTTTATTCAAAGAATGAAGCCGATCATGAATGTCAGCTTCGTGAAGTTTTAGATGTTCTGAGAAAAGAGAAATTGTATGCAAAATTTTCAAAGTGTGAATTTTGGTTAAAGGATGTACAATTTCTTGGCCATGTAATTACTTCGGAAGGAGTCAAAGTGGATCCGACAAAGATAGAAGCGATGATGAATTGGGAAACACCGAAAAACGCATCGGAGATACGGAGTTTCTTGGGTTTGGCAGGTTATTATCGAAGATTTATAAAGGATTTCTCTAAGATCGCTTCTGCTTTGACAATCCTGACACGGAAGAATGTAAAGTTTGTATGGACTAAAAAGCAAGAATCAGCTTTTAGGACATTACAAAAGAAGCTATGTGAAGCTCTTGTCCTTGAACTACTGGAAGGAACAAAATATTTAGTCGTTTATAGTGATGCGTCAAAGATGGGTTTGGGGCGTGTATTGATGCAACGCGGCAAAGTGATTTCCTACGCATCAAGACAACTCAAGGAGCATGAAAAGAATTATCCTACCCATGATTTAGAATTGGCACTGGTGGTATTTGTTTTAAGGTGTAACACCCCGTTTCCCAATTTACGTGATTTAACTGTCTCTTTTGGGGTTGAGTTAATTTTTGGGTCGTTATGTACGTGTTCAGGAATCTAGGGGTCAGTTTATCAATTTTGTAAGATGAGGGTGTGTTTTGGCATGTATGTAAAGGGGATGGAAACCCTAAACACCCTCATTTGCAGCCATTTGTTTCTTTAGCAAAGAAGAGAGAAAAGAGAAAGGGATTTTCGGAGTTCTTGTGAGCTGCTGTGAAAGACCGACCGATTCTCTTTCGTTAACCGTTGGATCGTCGTGAAATTTGGACAGAGACTTCACGACCCTCTAATCTACATTATGACCGGAGGGATTTGGCATCGGAGTTCCCAGTAGAGAGAACCAAGTGTCCGAAGTTGCTGTATTTTCCAGGCGAAAGATTTGGTGATTTTGGAAGATTCAAGTTGTGAAAGGTTCTAGGAGGATTGTTTTTCGCGGTCTAGAATTGCAAGGTATGTGTATTATGTTTAGAAATCAATAGAAATGGGGTGTATGAAATGGGATGTTTGGCAAAGTTTTATGGTATTTGGACTATCCTAGCTATGTCATTTCGGGATGAGAGTTGGGATAGAATTAGAGTTCCATTTTTGGGCTTGTTATGATATGTGTATGTATGAATGTTATAGGTGGTACGAGGTGATTATTATACACTGTGAAGTACTTGGTAATTGACATCTTGACAGGTGAGTACTCTACCTATATTATGTAAGTTATGTGTATGTAGTTGGATTGCATGTGTGATTATGTGTATGTTGGCTTTGCCAAAGGAAAGAGTACCTATGGTGGTAGTAATACCCCTAGGGAATATGTTATGTATGAAGAGGCCTGGTACCAGTGTCTAGTTATGACCTTCCTTATTGGCTTTGTGCCTTAAGGAATGGAAGGATGTTACATGTATGTGATTGCTATGTTTATGCGAGTATGTATGCATGATGATATGTGGTATAGGTGCGTGCTCACTAAGCGAAAGCTTACCCCGTTGTTATTCATCTTTTAGTGGCAGGTACATCTTCGAAGAATAAAGGAAAGGCTCCAGCTTGAAGCTTTTGGATTTGCGGCAGCTCAGCAGCTTATATTTTCTTTTGATGAATGATAGTTTTGGATTCTCTAAGCTTTTCAGTTGAATATTGACTTATTGGTTTTAAGTTGCAAACTTGTACTATTTTCTATAAGATTATGGGATTTTATCTAAATGTTTTAATTACAAATCTTCCGCTGTATTTTAAGGTTACTTTCCGTTAAATGAGTGTTTTAAAGATAAGGGATGTTACAGTTGGTATCAGAGCCTTGGTTTAAGGGATTCGGGCATTCACAAGTGGTGAGTGTTTGAACTTAAACCCAAGTGCTCAAGTTTTCAAATAAGTAACCTTTAAAAAAAAAAGCTGTTTCGTGTAAGAAAATGGTTTATAAGGAAAGGGGGTTTTAAAAGAAAAAGTTTTCACGGCTGAGCTGCGGTCCAGAGCATCAAGACGGGGGTGAGCACACTATTCCATATTAGGATTTATGATAAAGCATGTTCAGTTTTTGTGAAAGACCAGTTTTATAACTGTATTGGATGAGTAATTATGTTTATGTATGCTAGATATGGTCAATGTGACAAGGTTATGATTTCAAGTATGTTTTGTTGATGCATAATGTGAATTAGAATATGATTATAATGTTTATATGATAAGTGGTAGATATGGAAAATGTTGTGATATATATGTTAAAGGTACCAACTAAGCTGGGAATTGGAACCTTAGTGACGGTGTTGAGTCTAAACATGGAGGGTGTAATTATAATGGTATAAGGGCCCATACCATTGCAATTACATTGTACATGCTGGGACTTGATATAGTTGCAAAAGAATTCTATGAACCAGACAAGGTTGAGGGTTGGGTAGTAACATGCGAGAAAGGGATTTTGTTAAGAGAGTATAAGCAGAAGGTTTCTAAGGAGCATGTTAGAAAGAAAGACAACTAAGCTAGGACCTCTGGACTATGCTAGGAGTTTGCTCAGGGGGGGGGGGGGATGTAGATGAATTATTCTAAAGTATCATGTTTATGTATCAGAATGGTGAACACTAGAAGGCAAGGCAAGAGACCGATTATTGAAGAGGATCAGGAAATTCCTGATCTGAGAGGTGTGATCGCTGCTGAGGTCGGGGAGGTTCTTCACGAGTTACTCCCAAGTCAATTTGAGCAGGTAAAGCAGGAACTGGCTAATGAAATTCGTAGTCAGGTAGAGGCAGCTGTGGCCAGCAGGGCCAGTGGATCAGGGGGCTTGTCAGGCGTACAACCACGGGGGACAAGCTACAGAGATTTCTCGGCCTGTCAGCCGCCACAGTTTGAGGGGCAGAAGGACCCCGTAACCAGCACTCGTTGGATAGCTGAGGTGGAGGGTGCTTTCCGCACCAGTTTTTGTACCGAGGAAGTCAAGGTTCGCTACGCATCGAACCTTCTGAGGAAGGCAACGAAAGACTGGTGGAACCTTATTGTTCGTGCTCGGACGCCAGAACAAGTGGATAGCATGACTTGGGAACAGTTCAAGGAACTGTTCATGGAACAGTATGTGCCCCAAATTGAGGTAGAGAGACTCACAAATGAGTTTCTATCTATGGAGCAAACTACGGAGTCGGTGAACGAGATCACTGACAAGTTTTTGGAGCGGTCCCTTTTCTGTCCTGAGTGTGTCAGGAATGAAAAGGCCAAAATGTACAGATATGGGAGAGTTTTGAAACAGTAGATTAGAGAATTTGTTGTTATGGCAAGGTGCACTGATTTTCAGCAGATGCACGAGGCGGCTCGGGCTAGAGAGCTCGAATTAGAGAGCCAAAGAAAGACAAGAAGGGCAGAAACGGTTCAGACTCAACCTCAGCAGACTAAGAGGTTCAAAAATTGGGAGTCATAAACCGGAGGTAAAGAAAGAGTTCCAGAGAGAGCATCCCCGCTGTGGGAAGTGTGGACGACAGCATCCGGGAGAATGCCGTATGGGCTCCGGAACCTGTTACAAATGCGGGCAACCGGGTCATATCAGTCGAGACTGCAAGGCGACCGCAAAGATATGTTTTAAGTGCTACAAGCCGGGCCACTTTGCTGACGAGTGCCCAATGAATACCGGGTCGGTCCAGAACTCGGGAACCGCACCGGTGAAGATGCTAGAGGGTGGATTGGGAAAGAAGAACGACGCACCCAGGACTCGGGGGCGAGTGTTCCAGATGACCGTAGATGAAGCAAAGGAGGAGCCAGATGTCGTGACAGGTATTTTTCCTGTTAATGCATCACCTGCCCTTGTCTTATTTGACTCGGGAGCTACTAAATCTTTTGTTTCTTTATCGTTTTGTAAAGACTTTGCTATTGTAAAGGACAAGTTAGAGAGTCCGCTAGAAGTAGAAATAGCGGACGAGGAGTTTCGTTTTGTGAGTGATGTGTATAAAGGTAATGTAATAGAGATAGCCGGAGTGAAGTTTAGTATAGATCTTATTCCTATTGCGATGAGGGAAATAAATGTAGTAGTTGGGATAGATTGTCTTAGTCGGAATGGAGCGCGCATTGATTGTGAAAAACAGCAGGTAGTGATTCGAACCCCAAGTGGGGGAGAATTAACTATCTCGAGTGAAGGAAGAAAAGGGGTACCAAAGGTGTGCACTTTGGCCAAAGCTAGAAGATATGTGCACCATGGTGGTAGCAGTTACTTGGCGTATATTGTTGATGAACGGGAGGAGAAAAAGAAGAGAACAGTGGCAGATGTACCAGTGGTCAGCGAGTTTCCGGATGTTTTCCCGGATGACTTGCCTGGCATTCCTCCCGGGAGGCAAGTGGAGTTCCGAATAGACTTGATTCCGGGGGCGGCACCGGTAGCAAAGGCTCCTTACCGTTTGGCACCTCCGGAGATGCATGAACTGTCTAAGCAGCTGGAGGAACTGTTGGATAAGGGTTTCATCCGCCCCAGTAGTTCACCTTGGGGATCCCCTATCCTTTTCGTGAAAAAGAAGGACGGGTCGATGCGGATGTGCATCGACTATAGAGAGCTTAACAAGCTTACGGTGAAGAACAGATACCCGTTGCCGAGGATCGACGATCTCTTCGATCAACTTCAGGGAGCCGTTTGGTTCTCTAAGATAGATCTTCGCTCAGGGTACCACCAGTTGAAGGTCAGGGAAGAGGATGTTCACAAGACAGCGTTCAGAACCAGGTACGGGCATTTCGAGTTCATTGCGATGCCATTTGGACTGACGAACGCACCGGAGGCATTCATGGATCTTATGAATAGAGTTTGCAGACCGATGTTGGATAGGTCAGTCATCGTGTTTATAGACGATATACTGATCTACTCCAAGTCGAAGGAGGATCATATGGAGCATCTACGATAGGTTTTGGAGATTTTGCGTAAGGAGCGGTTATATGCAAAGTTCTCCAAGTGTGATTTCTGGTTACAAGAGGTTCAATTTCTTGGACATCTTGTGAACCGAGAGGGTATCAAGGTAGACCCAGCGAAGGTGGAGGCAGTGATGAAGGGGGAAACCCCGAAGACTCCCACTGAGATTAGGAGTTTCCTTGGATTAGCCGGGTACTACCGCCGGTTCATCCAGGATTTCTACAAGATAGCAGTTCCGTTGACGAAGCTGACGAGGAAGAACGAACGTTTCGTTTGGGGAGAGGAACAGAAAACAGCGTTCGAAACCTTAAGGAGAAAGTTATGCGAGGCTCCGGTGTTGACACTACCGGAGGGAGTTGAAGACATGACAGTCTACTGTGATGCGTCTTATCACGGGCTAGGCTGCGTTCTTATGCAGAGGGGAAGGGTGATTGCCTATGCGTCTCGTCAACTGAAGACGCATGAGGTGAATTACCCGACTCACGATTTGGAGCTTACGGCAGTGGTGTTCGCTCTCAAGTTATGGCGGCACTACCTGTATGGGGTGAAGTGTACTATCTATACGGACCACAAGAGTCTTCGTTATTTCATGGATCAACAGAATTTGAACATGAGACAGCGGAGGTGGTTGGATGTGGTGAAGGATTATGATTGCGAGATTCTTTATCACCCGGGGAAGGCAAATGTCGTAGCGGATGCCTTGAGTAGAAGAGCGAGTAGTGTTCTACTTCGGGTACCGTTGATGAGACTAACAGTATCAACGTCGCTTCACGACTTGGTAAGAAGGTCTCAAGAGGAAGCGATCAAGGGTGAGAATGTTACGTGCGAAATATGTGTTTTAATCGCAGTGGGTTGCAAACTGTCCACAGTGGGAAGTGCAAGTGTACACTGTCCACTATGATCGTCACAGCAAGTAATAGTTGGTAAAATACCAGAATCGAATCCACAGAGACTGGACAATCAAGACAATACGGTTCTCATGAGCTCCTTTTACAAGTTTCAACTAGAGAGGAAAATAATACTTTGGTTTGGTTTGGTAAAATAGCTACTTGAAACGATTTACTAAATGTTAAAAAGGAGGAATGTAGGTTAGATTTTCCCTAAATTTTATCTCAAATACTCGGTCCTTAGAGTGATCCTCGTATTTGTGGTGGACATTTTCGCTAGAAAAGCCCGGTTACAAAATACTCACACCGTTAGATAAAAATCCCATACTCTTAGTACTTGTTGTTTTGTCAATGGTAATCTCTAAGTGGACCTTTTCAGGCCTCGATGGAATGTGTAGAGACAAATACTCTAAGTGTTTTTAATACACAAATTAGCTTGCCTACTACTCCAGTGGGCAGGGATTAGCTCACTATGCCGACCTCACTTTCGTAAGTGTCATAAGAATTCTTTCGAATCCCCTAGCATCATTCAAGCTCGTGTCACTGCGTTCTACTTATTTCTAAGTTAAGAACTAGACTTTAGATCCTTGCAAGTGATCGGCTTGTTCGCATCCTTGGGTAAATATCGAAAATGAATGACCAAAACAACAAATATTCTAAGTATAAAGATTACTCAAGCATTTTTAATAAAATCCAGGTACTTCTCTTTCCTACATCCCAAAGGATGTTTAGCCTAGCATTTCCGAAGTAAAGAAAACAAAAGATGAAGTTTTGCACATAATAAAACTGAAAGTGACTTGAATTAACTGCTCACAGTGGGGAACGAGAAGTCGTCCCTGCACTGTGTATTACGAACTACAATTTAAACTAAGAAAGTAAATTACTGAAAATTAAAGCTAGTTACTGCAGTAAATAAAAGACTAAAGCTAATGTGGTAGTTGAGAGAATTTGAGACTAAAAGTATTCAAAGATGATAACCAAGCATGCATTTAATGGCACCCAAGTGCTCCTTTATATACTAGGAGAAGGAGTTGGGTATTACACAAAAGAGGTGGGTCTTCCAATGGGTAAAGACTGCTGAGTTGTGGCAGAATTCAGCTCCTTGTGCAATTCTTTTATCCAATGGTCCCTTCTCCAAGTCAATCTCCAAGTACAAAGAGGTGTACTTGATGCTATCTTCAATGAGAACTACCTTGTACTTCTCCAGCCATTTCTCTGCCATATGAACCTTCCTCCTCCAGAAAATTAGATCCCAACAAATAGTTTCTTTTTTATCAGCTCGAAGAGTGGGGACCCGGAGTGGGCACAACAGTGGTCACTGCAGGATAAAACGTGAAAAACACCCAAATTCCACCAAATAGTTCATTAAATACTATGGTTCACTCCTTTTGCTCATTTTCGAGAATTATAATAAGAATGTGGGTTTTTAGAAGTGAAATGGCTAAAATTGACAAAATAAAGTGGAAAATAAATGGAAATAATAACTCTAAAAATAGAGTTATCACAACCTCAAACTTAAACCATTACTTGTCCCCAAGTAATAAAAAGAAAGAAATAAAATAAACAAAATGCACTAGAACTTTTAGGGACTTACATGCTTCTTGACTTGAATGGGCGTTGATCTCCTTCCTTCGATACTTCCTTTGGTTCCAAACTTGAAAATTTCACTTTTGTGTTTTACGAAATCTTTCCCTTGTTTTCCATTAATCAATAGGGCTTTCTTGGGTTCGACGGGTTTATGGCTTTGAATATTTTCCCAAGGGTTTTTGGCAAGTATTTCCAAACATGGACCGAAAATCTCGCTTTGGAGATTTTTATTTCAAGAAGTGGGTGTTTTGTATTTTGCAAGGGTAAGCACGTACACTTTCAGGCTTTATTTGGGTATGGTTATTTTTTTTTTTTTTTTAGAGTGGGTATTCTGATGGTCCAGAATGGGCACACCATCTTTTTCTGGGAGTGAACACTTTGATGGTCCAGAAAGGCACACCATCAAGTTTGCTAGTGACACTCCGATTTTCTTTTGTTTTTGTATTTTTTTTTTTTGGAGGTGGGTATGGCTTACCCACCTCAAACTTAGATTTCACAGTGTCCCCACTGTGGGCAAACTGGAAGTCACTCTGGAAGTTCCCACCTCAAACATAAAATCTCACAGTGTCCCCACTGTGACATAGAAATAACGAACAAAGGTGGTGGTTTGGGGTACAAAAAGGATCGTGTTTGGATGCGAAAAATGGCCTATATCATTTCATGGTATCAAGTTGAGATTCGTATTTACAAAAGGGACCTTTTTAAGTCGGAAGCCGAAAGTTGTACCTTAAGATGGAAACGAGATCAAACAAGCAATCAAACAAAAAATACGTTAGTACCCAAAAGTACCTACCCAGCGGTAGGATTTTCATGCATTGATATTTAAAAAGTTAAAACAGCAAATAGTGTCAATGCCTAGCCATAGGCACAAAAAGATCAACCAAACAAAATAAAATTGTTTTTGGTGAGCAAAAGAGCGAAACCATCGTTTTAAAACAAACCATTCATGGGGTTTGGGTGGCTTGCGGTGACAGATCCGCATCATCATCATCGAACTCATCCTCACTGTCATTAACCGGGCAGATATCCTTCGGAAATTCCGGTAGCTGAGCAGCTAGCATTGGGTTGGCCTCTTGCATCATCAGGCCCGTCACCTCATCCCGTTCTCTTGTATACATCCAAAATTTCTGCGTGGCCCGGTTATGATATCGCTGCTCACTTTCTAGCAACTCGATCCTGTATGTGAGGGCTAAAATGGCATTCAGAATGGCGGTCATTGGGCTTACTGTGCTGGTGCTTGCTTCTCCCGTAGTTGTTGGTCGCAGTGGGGTACCCTTCTTCTCCACAGTGGGCACTTTAGTGCCCACTATGTGCTCGTCGGCTATTCGCACATTGGGCTGTACCTGGGCAGGCTCAACAGACGGGCCTCCTATCTCTCTTCTCATCTTCTTAATCGTCTGAATACTGATGTTTTTCGTGGAAATGATCCACTGGTCTTCTTCAGCTGTGGGCACTCCGGCATCTATTAGCAATAGTGTAATAAGGCAAGGAAGGGGTAGGATTACCTTGGTTCGTGTTCTGGCCTGATGGATGGCACCATGCATTATGATTCCCAGATTGATCTTCTTTTTAGTGAGAACGCAGTAAAGCATGGCACACTTATGCATGGAGAGAGTCGTGTCGTGCGATGTTGGGGCCACCGAGGCCCTTAGGAATTGGAACCACACAGCAGCCTCAGTGGTGAGGCTGCCAGCATATAGACACCTTCTTTGGCCATCTTGATTCCATGGCCTTCCCTCAACTGCTATTTCTTTTAAAATCAATTCCTCATCAGCTGGAGTCATCTTTGCCAGGAACTGTCCGAAAGCACAAGGTTCCGGAGCTCCTCTACCTTTCCTCGACGCTTTTCTTTTCGGTTTTGCAGACGATGCCTTCTTGGATGCACCAGATCGTGTAACCACTCCCCTGTTCCTCTGGAGTGCTCTGGTTGGGGTTTCTTCACTGTGGGCAGTGGTGTGGACATCCTCCACACTATCAGCATTTTTGTTCTGGGGAATGTCTATAGTCTGAGTCTGCTCCTTAATCTTCTTCTGTCTTTCTTCTTCCTCACGAGCCAAACACTCATCCTCTGCTTGTTTCTTTTTCTGCTCGAATATCCTTGCTTCCTCATCCTTCTTTCGTTCTTCCTCTTTCAATCGCTCCTCCTCCTCTCTAGCTAATCTTGCGGCTTCTTCCCTCCTCAATCTCTCTTCCTCCTCTCTTTTTAATCTTTCTTCCTCCTCTCGTTTGATTCTTTCCTCTTCTTCTCGGCGCTTTCTCTCGGCTTCTTTCCTCTTCATCTTAATTTCCGCGACCCTGTTGTTGTATTCTTCTTGTAATCTCAGCATTTCTTCATCCTCCTGCAAATCTGTATTATCAAAAGGGTTTTGAACAGAGTCCGAGACCCTTGATGAAGATACGGCTTTTGGACTCTCTGGTTTGGATGAACTTGCGTCTGCAACATTGGAGATGACCGGAGGTTCGCCGGAGATCGGTGGGGTTTTATTGAGATCGCCGGTGACGGCCTCCGGTGGTTGGTCGTCGGCGGTGCGGCGGCAGATCGCCGGCCGTGTGGGCGCCTCTGGGTGAGTGTTCAATCTCTTGCTTCTTGCCATTACCAGGGTTTTGGAATGGTTTTTTGGTTCGTGAAGGAGAAAGAAGAAGATGAATAGTGTAGGTGGTTTAAGGAGAGAGAAAGGCTTTGATTTTGAAAATGAGGGTTTTCTTTGTCTTTGAGAGGGAACGGTTTAGGAGAGAGAGAGACAATGATAGCTTTCCTTGGGAATAGGTGGGGAAAGGACAAGTGGTATGAAAAGGTGACCTTTGTGTAAGAAAAAGCATGATGTGTGTCAGCCTTGGCCCCCCCCAAACCGTCTCTTCATAAGTCAGACCGAGAGCGAGGAGCGCAGTGACCAGCTTCTACCCACTGCGAACCTTTTTGTTCCAAAAAGTGCTAAAATTCTCCTACACACATCGAAATAAACTACCATGTAGAATTAAAAATACCAAATTTAATAAAAAGACAACAACTAACTGAAATAAAATATTTACAAACAGCGTTGACTTTCTCTAACCAAAGTGAGGTGGAGAGTGGGGTACAATGTGAGCACTCTCACTCAGAAAATGCTTCACTCTCTCCCCATTGACTTTAAAGATTTGTCCGGATTTAGGAGCCATTAAGTCCAGAGTTCCAAAAGGACTTACCTTGACCACAGTGTAAGGCTCTTTCCACCGTGATTTTAAATTTTCCGGAAACATCCTTAACCTTGAGTTAAAAAGTAGCACTTTTTGTCCCTCCCCAAACTCTTCATGAGTGATTTTTTGGTCAGGCCACCACTTGATCTTCTCCTTGTTGGTTTTTGCATTTATGTAGGAGTGATGACAGAGTTCTTCTAACTCATTGAGGTAGGCATATTTTAAGTGGGAAGGCAATGGCTTCAAATTCAAGTCAGGGGGATTTTTGGATGGTAGTTTGACATGTCTATCTTTGAAATCTAGCTGCTCAAAAGCTGCCAAGATCTCGTTACACTCATCCTCAAAAGTGTCATCACTCTCAGATTCAGAGTGCTCACTATCACTCCTCACTGTGGAAACTGTTTCAAGACGGTTGGTTCCATTAATCGAACTCAAAGCAAAACAGTCTTCGGTTTCCATATACTTGAGGGCCTTGAAGACATTGAAAGTTACCTCTTGGTCATTAACCCGCATCGTGAGTTCTCCTTTGTGCCCATCAATCAAAGTACGTCCGGTTGCAAGAAACGGACGCCCTAAGATGATTGGGATTTCTTTATCAACCTCATAATCTAGAACTAGAAAATCAGCAGGGAAGATAAACTTATCTACTTGGACCAGAACGTCTTCTATTTTCCCTTTGGGGTAGGCAATGGACCGGTCGGCTAGTTGTAATGTCACGGTTGTGGGTCTAGCCTCTCCAATACCTAACTTGTTAAAAATGGACAGCGGCATCAAGTTGACACTAGCTCCTAAATCACAAAGTGCTTGACCTACTTCTTGTCCTCCTATAATGCATGGAATGGTGAAACTACCCGAGTCTTTCAACTTAGGTGGAATCTTGCTAGTAAGGAGGGCACTACATTCTTCGGTCAAAGCCACAGTCTCAAATTCACCCAACTTCCTCTTTTTGTTCAAAATATCTTTTAAGAATTTAACATAGCTTGGCATCTGCTCGAGAGCTTCTACCAAGGGTATGTTAATGTGAAGTTGCTTAAAAATGTCTAAGAATTTTTTAAACTGAACATCGACATTTTTAGGCTTCATTCTTTGAGGAAATGGAATGTTTCGTGGGTCAATCTGAGTTTGCTGTGGTATTGGCTTTGGAACAGTAGTCTTTGGGACAGGTCCAAAAGTGGGAAGGTCTGGGATGTCGGTCCCCAATGTGGGGATCACAGTGACTTGAGGAGTGCCCACTGTGGTGCTCACAGTGGGTTTTTGAGGCGAATCATCAGATTCAAAAACGATATCTTTCAGATCCTTTGCACTCCTTAAAGTTATGGACTTAACATGTTCTGGTCCTTTTCCTATCACTCTAGCTTGCTCGGTATCACTCGGTAACGTTCCTGGTGGTCTATTCTTAACTTCAACGGCTAGCTGTCCTACTTGGGTCTCTATATTCCTAATGGCTGCTTGAGTTTGATTCATAAAACCTTTGAGAATCGACTCGATCGATTGTTGAGCTTCAGCTGGTTGGTTGGATCGTGGTTGGTATGGTTGTGGGGACTGCCCACTGTGATGTGGGGATTGCCCACTGTGATGTTGCTGAAATCCCGGAGGATTGTATGGTCTTTGCTGGATATGACTCGGTCCTTGGGGTTGGAGTCCTTGATTACCGGACCAAGAGAAATTCGGACGATTTCTCCAACCTGGATTATAAGTCTGCGAATAAGGGTTGTTCCTTTGGTTGGTCCCTATTACATTAACAGATTCGGGGTTTGCTGGACAATAGTCGAAAACATGCTCCTCTCCACAAAGGGAGCAGTTATCAGCGAGATGGGTTGCGGAATTGACTTGGCCTCGATTTTGATTTAAAACGATTTTTGTCAAGGCCACTAATTGTGCATTCATGGTTTTGAGTGCTTCGGAATCTATTGTGTTGGTCTTTGACATGGGTGCTCTCGGATTTGACCATTCGGTATTGTTGTTGGACACTTTTTCTAAGATTTGATATCCTTCGTTGTAAGTCATACTCGTAAATGTTCCACCGGCTGTTGCATCTAAGATGATTTTGGCTGCATTGGAAAGACCATTGTAAAAGGTCTCCAATTGGATGCAATGTGGGATGCCATGATGTAGGCACTTTCGAAGTAAATCTTTAAATCGTTCCCATGCATCCGAAACAGCCTCATCTTCCTCTTGCCTAAATAAAATTATATCATTTCGAAATCTAACATTCCTTGTTGGAGGAAAGTATTTTTGCAAAAATCTATCGGCAAGCTCTTGCCAAGTGGTTATCGAGTGAGGTGCATGTGCGTTCAGCCAAGATTTTGCTTTGTCCCTTAATGAAAAAGGGAAAAGCCTTAGTCTTAATGCCTCATCACTAACACCTTGCAATTGAAAGGAATCGGTCATTTCTAAAAAAGATTTTAAGTGCGAGTGCGGATCCTCAGATGGCGATCCTCCAAATTGACCCATGGCTTGGATCATTTGAAACATCACCGGTTTGAGTTCAAAATGCGTTGCAACAATATTGGGTCTCAAAATTCCGGAGCTTAAATCACCAACTCCGGAAGTAGCATAGTCCCGTATTTTTCGATCTTTGTTATCGGCAATCGTGATTGTGGTCTCCACTATTGGTGGCGGTACTGCAGCCATGTTCACAGTGGGGATCACAGGAGGTTGTCGATTTGTTTTCTTGCTTCTTCGTGTTTTTCGCAACGTTTTTTCTATTTCGAGATCTATTGGAACCAAATGTTCGAGTTGTCGCCGTGGCATACAATACGAACAGCTTAGAAAAACTAGTTACTCGGGCTCGAACAAAAACTAATGTCTTGAGATTTAAAATCACGCCAGTCCCCGGCAACGGCGCCAAAAACTTGTTACGTGCGAAATATGTGTTTTAATCGCAGTGGGTTGCAAACTGTCCACAGTGGGAAGTGCAAGTGTACACTGTCCACTATGATCGTCACAGCAAGTAATAGTTGGTAAAATACCAGAATCGAATCCACAGAGACTGGACAATCAAGACAATACGGTTCTCATGAGCTCCTTTTACAAGTTTCAACTAGAGAGGAAAATAATACTTTGGTTTGGTTTGGTAAAATAGCTACTTGAAACGATTTACTAAATGTTAAAAAGGAGGAATGTAGGTTAGATTTTCCCTAAATTTTATCTCAAATACTCGGTCCTTAGAGTGATCCTCGTATTTGTGGTGGACATTTTCGCTAGAAAAGCCCGGTTACAAAATACTCACACCGTTAGATAAAAATCCCATACTCTTAGTACTTGTTGTTTTGTCAATGGTAATCTCTAAGTGGACCTTTTCAGGCCTCGATGGAATGTGTAGAGACAAATACTCTAAGTGTTTTTAATACACAAATTAGCTTGCCTACTACTCCAGTGGGCAGAGATTAGCTCACTATGCCGACCTCACTTTCGTAAGTGTCATAAGAATTCTTTCGAATCCCCTAGCATCATTCAAGCTCGTGTCACTGCGTTCTACTTATTTCTAAGTTAAGAACTAGACTTTAGATCCTTTCAAGTGATCGGCTTGTTCGCATCCTTGGGTAAATATCGAAAATGAATGACCAAAACAACAAATATTCTAAGTATAAAGATTACTCAAGCATTTTTAATAAAATCCAGGTACTTCTCTTTCCTACATCCCAAAGGATGTTTAGCCTAGCATTTCCGAAGTAAAGAAAACAAAAGATGAAGATTTGCACATAATAAAACTGAAAGTGACTTGAATTAACTGCTCACAGTGGGGAACGAGAAGTCGTCCCTGCACTGTGTAATACGAACTACAATTTAAACTAAGAAAGTAAATTACTGAAAATTAAAGCTAGTTACTGCAGTAAATAAAAGACTAAAGCTAATGTGGTAGTTGAGAGAATTTGAGACTAAAAGTATTCAAAGATGATAACCAAGCATGCATTTAATGGCACCCAAGTGCTCCTTTATATACTAGGAGAAGGAGTTGGGTATTACACAAAAGAGGTGGGTCTTCCAATGGGTAAAGACTGCTGAGTTGTGGCAGAATTCAGCTCCTTGTGCAATTCTTTTATCCAATGGTCCCTTCTCCAAGTCAATCTCCAAGTACAAAGAGGTGTACTTGATGCTATCTTCAATGAGAACTACCTTGTACTTCTCCAGCCATTTCTCTGCCATATGAACCTTCCTCCTCCAGAAAATTAGATCCCAACAAATAGTTTCTTTTTGATCAGCTCGAAGAGTGGGGACCCGAAGTGGGCACAACAGTGGTCACTGCAGGATAAAATGTGAAAAACACCCAAATTCCACCAAATAGTTCATTAAATACTATGGTTCACTCCTTTTGCTCATTTTCGAGAATTATAATAAGAATGTGGGTTTTTAGAAGTGAAATGGCTAAAATTGACAAAATAAAGTGGAAAATAAATGGAAATAATAACTCTAAAAATAGAGTTATCAGAGAACCAGAAGAAGGAACGGATAAAGGGACAGGTGGATCAGTTAGTGCCCGACAGTCGAGGTCTATTGACTCGGTACGGTCGGGTATGGGTTCCAGTATCGTGTGAGGCAAGGCAGACACTTCTGGACGAGGCGCATAAGTCAAGGTTCTCTATCCATCCCGGTGCTACTAAGATGTATAGAGATCTGAAGACTGACTACTGGTGGCCGGGGATGAAGAGGGACGTGGCTAAGTACGTGGAGAAATGTTTGACTTGTTTAAGGGTCAAAGCAGAGCATCAGAGACCGCACGGGAAGTTACAGCCATTAGAGATACCAGGGTGGAAGTGGGAGCATATAACAATGGATCTGATTACCAAGTTGCCTCGAACACCTAGGAATCATGATGCCATTTGGGTGGTTGTAGATAGGCTGACAAAGAGTGCCCATTTTATCGCGATCCGTGAAAGTTCATCTGCAGAAAAGTTAGCTGACATCTATGTCAGTGAAATTGTAGCAAGGCATGGAGTACCGGTAACAGTGATATCAGACAGGGATGTTCGGTTTACGTCGCGGTTTTGGGGGAAGTTCCATGAAGATTTGGGTACGAGACTTCAGTTCAGTACAGCCTTTCACCCACAGACGGACGGGCAAAGCGAGAGAACAATTCAGACTCTTGAGGATATGTTGAGAGCCTGTGTTTTGGATTTTGGGGGCAGCTGGGATACGTATTTACCGTTGGCTGAGTTCTCATACAACAACAGTTTCCATGCCAGTATTGGCATGCCTCCGTATGAGATGTTGTACGGGAGAAGATGTAGGACTCCTATCTGTTGGGGAGAGGTAGGCCAGCGGGAGTTAAGCAGCACAGAAGTGGTTCAGAAAACGACGGAAAGTATTGAGATGATTCGGGATAGGCTACGAACCGCACATAGTCGTCAAAAGAGTTACGCCGACAAGCGAAGGTCGGATTTGGAGTTCAACGTGGGAGATAATGTTTTGTTGAAGGTATCACCTTGGAAAGGGGTGATCCGATTCCGGAAGAGGGGCAAGCTAGGCCCTAGGTTTATCGGACCTTTCAAGGTGATAGCACGGGTTGGGAAGGTTGCGTACCGGCTGGAGCTTCCGTCGGAACTTAGTCTGATACACAACACCTTCCACGTGTCTCAGTTGAGGAAGTGTTTAGCTGACGAGTCGGCGCATGCCCCTATAGATGACATACAGGTCGACGAACGGTTGAATTATATTGAGAGACCGATAGCAATCTTGGAAAGGAAGACCAAATCCTTGCGAAACAAGGAGATCAGCTTAATGAAAGTTCAGTGGGAACACCGAAAAGGATCAGAATGGACATGGGAACCGGAAGCTGAGATGAGATCGAATTATCCGGAACTCTTCCAAGTCTGATCGATTTCGAGGACGAAATCCTGGTAAGTGGGGGAGAGTTGTAACACCCCGTTTCCCAATTTACGTGATTTAACTGTCTCTTTTGGGGTTGAGTTAATTTTTGGGTCGTTATGTACGTGTTCAGGAATCTAGGGGTCAGTTTATCAATTTTGTAAGATGAGGGTGTGTTTTGGCATGTATGTAAAGGGGATGGAAACCCTAAACACCCTCATTTGCAGCCATTTGTTTCTTTAGCAAAGAAGAGAGAAAAGAGAAAGGGATTTTCGGAG
Source organism: Saussurea involucrata (assembly GCA_033807775.1). Lineage (NCBI taxonomy): Eukaryota > Viridiplantae > Streptophyta > Magnoliopsida > Asterales > Asteraceae > Saussurea > Saussurea involucrata. The sequence continues at coordinate 80,480,892 of CM066327.1, forward strand.
TTCTTGTGAGCTGCTGTGAAAGACCGACCGATTCTCTTTCGTTAACCGTTGGATCGTCGTGAAATTTGGACAGAGACTTCACGACCCTCTAATCTACATTATGACCGGAGGGATTTGGCATCGGAGTTCCCAGTAGAGAGAACCAAGTGTCCGAAGTTGCTGTATTTTCCAGGCGAAAGATTTGGTGATTTTGGAAGATTCAAGTTGTGAAAGGTTCTAGGAGGATTGTTGTTCGCGGTCTAGAATTGCAAGGTATGTGTATTATGTTTAGAAATCAATAGAAATGGGGTGTATGAAATGGGATGTTTGGCAAAGTTTTATGGTATTTGGACTATCCTAGCTATGTCATTTCGGGATGAGAGTTGGGATAGAATTAGAGTTCCATTTTTGGGCTTGTTATGATATGTGTATGTATGAATGTTATAGGTGGTACGAGGTGATTATTATACACTGTGAAGTACTTGGTAATTGACATCTTGACAGGTGAGTACTCTACCTATATTATGTAAGTTATGTGTATGTAGTTGGATTGCATGTGTGATTATGTGTATGTTGGCTTTGCCAAAGGAAAGAGTACCTATGGTGGTAGTAATACCCCTAGGGAATATGTTATGTATGAAGAGGCCTGGTACCAGTGTCTAGTTATGACCTTCCTTATTGGCTTTGTGCCTTAAGGAATGGAAGGATGTTACATGTATGTGATTGCTATGTTTATGCGAGTATGTATGCATGATGATATGTGGTATAGGTGCGTGCTCACTAAGCGAAAGCTTACCCCGTTGTTATTCATCTTTTAGTGGCAGGTACATCTTCGAAGAATAAAGGAAAGGCTCCAGCTTGAAGCTTTTGGATTTGCGGCAGCTCAGCAGCTTATATTTTCTTTTGATGAATGATAGTTTTGGATTCTCTAAGCTTTTCAGTTGAATATTGTTTGTCTCAAACTTATTGGTTTTAAGTTGCAAACTTGTACTCTTTTCTATAAGATTATGGGATTTTATCTAAATGTTTTAATTACAAATCTTCCGCTGTATTTTAAGGTTACTTTCCGTTAAATGAGTGTTTTAAAGATAAGGGATGTTACATAAGGTTATGGCGACATTACTTTACGGAACGAAGTGCACTCTTTTTACTGATCATAAGAGTTTGAAACATGTATTTGTTCAGAAAGAGCTGAATATTAGGCAACGACGTTGGTTAGAACTGCTTAAGGATTATGATTGTGAATTGCATTACCATCCTGGTAAAGCAAATGTTGTGGATGATGCTTTGAGTAGGAAAGAATATAGTGGATTTTTGAAAGCGACTAACGCCAGGATTGATGTGATGTCGAATCTAATCGAAAGGATCAAAGAGGCACAAACGGAAGCATTGTTAGAAGAAAATCTGAAAGAGGAAGTCATGACTAAGCAACGTCTTCAACTGACTGAAGATAGACGTGGAGTCAAATTATTTCAAGGTCGTATTTGAGTGCCAAAGATTGGGGGGAAACCGAGAGTTACTTCTTGAAGACGCCCACAAGTCCAAATATTCTATACATCCTGGGAGTACTAAGATGTATAGAGATTTGAAACTACACTATTGGTGGCCAGCTTTGAAGCTAGATGTGGCACAATATGTAGAGAAATGTGTGACGTATTCGTTGGTAAAGGCTGAACATCAACGACCATATGGGAGTTTACAATCTTTAGGGATTCCTGAATGTAAGTGGGATAAGATTACCATGGACTTTGTGACTAAGTTACCAAGGACGTTAAAGGGTAACGATACTATTTGGGTAATCTTTGGACTCCGGATTGTTTCCCAGACTTGGTTCCAGATTAGTTACCAGACAAATTTTCCAAGATATCTTATGTGCAAGGTTGTACTGTTTAAGCGTTTTTCTGAGAATGAAATATATCTTGATCTTAACAGTTATAATATAATTATAACTCGACTGCGAATATGATACGAGTTAATATGTGTTTTGAGTTGATATGTACGTATGCTAGGAAGTGTAATGGATCCATAGGCACTAACATTATGTGAAAACGTGGAATAGGCGTGGCGTTACTTGTAATTCCCGTTGATTTGAGATGAGGAATAGGTCGGGCTCTAAAGGTAATTCCCATTTCGTATTGTGACGTGAAATCGTGGAATAGGCGTGGCGCTAATCGTAATTCCCGATTTCTATTGGGAGATAAGGGATAAGCATAGTTTAATTGTAATCCCTGCTTCCACTCCAAGAATTAGGCATGACGCTAATTGTAATTTCTTGGACATGAGCAATAATCTAGAATCTGTGGTGATTCGTAGTGGCGCTCTGGAACATGAGACTATGACTTACTTAGTGTTGGTCATACTCATGGAATCGGGTATAATTCCCGTCATCGAAAGATGTTATGTGTACGGTAAGAAAGATTGCGATCAGGTTAATTTATAAGCTTTGGTTACAATTTGGTTTTCAAAGCTTATAAAGTTTTTAATTTGAAAATTGGATGTTCTCACTAGGCGTAAGCCTAATCTTTTCAAATTAAATTTTCTTACCAGGTACTAGCTCGGGAAGGGATACAAAGGGATGAGTGTCGAGGAGTACCAGAGTTATACTTTTGGAATTGTGATGGAGAATTTAGTGTTATCGAAGATATTTTGGAAATATAGTGTGAACAACCTTTATAATCTGATTTTGTCGTTTATGGATTAGATTAGCTGGTTGTTTATGATAAATCATTTGTAAGTATGAAACTTGTCACAAATTCTCCAGTGTAAATGAAAATTTGGAAGTTGTAGTGGTAAACTTTGATAAATTCAAGGTTTAAATTTATTGTGTTTTTAGGGTGTTTCAGTTTGGTATCAGAGCTGTAGTTTAAGTGAACTAGATATGATCGTGAGATACCTAGACTTAAGCTAAGATGATTAAGTTATGATTTGTGAGATTGGGTGGAAATACTAAGAAGTGATAGTCTTAGAGTCGACGGAAATACGTGAATTAAGAACTGTGATGATGGTAACGAGGATTCTTATGTATAGTATGTTCATAATTCAGTTAGCTACTGTTATTATGAATGTATTGTTACGTAAGCATACTTGTTTTTAAATTGTTATGGTGATTAATGAACGTTAAACTACGTTTCTTGTGTTTAAGATCGTGTATAGTCATTTCTTATGGTTATCTTTATGTGTTATTCAGAATACGATAGTTAATACACCAAACAGATCGTCTACTTCTTCAGAGGATACAGTGGCAAACGAACTTGCGGAGAATCAGCCGGAAAGGGGTGGAGCTAATGTGAGTCCGCCACGGCTACCTATTCTAGGAGGAGGAGGAAATCAAACGCATCGAGCGAATGTGAGTACTTCCAATCCGGTGACGACGGAATCCACTATGGAATCCCGTATGATGGAGAACATGATGCGAGTCATGAATAATGCACTGACTCAACAACATGAGATGTTTATGAAAATGTTGAATGACGGAAATGCTGAGTCACAAAGACCGGATTTGTGTACCGGTACTGAAAATCCGCCTGTTAATCTGGTGCAGAATGTGAATAGGAGGATGGAGAAAGTTTGTTCCTAAAAGACGTTTCAGACCTGCAAGCCACCTGAATTTGCTGGTTCTGATAATCCAATTGCATGTATGAATTGGATTAGAGAGATGGAACAGGCATTTAGAGCTTGTGAATGTGACGAAGAATCAAAGGCTAGATTCGGATCCCAGATGTTACGAGGAAATGCTTTGACCTGGTGGAATATCGTGACATCAACGGTGACGGCTCCAGTTTTAGCAGCCATGACCTGGGAGTCGTTTAAAAAGAAGATATTTGAAGAATACTGCAATGAGAATGAAATGGACCGGATCGAAGAAGAGTTTCAAACGCTTAATAAGGGTACTTCTTTTGTAAGGGAGTACAGTCGTGTATTCCTGGAGAAACTAAATTTAGTGGGGCATGTGGCCCCAACTGAAAAAGAAAAGATAAAGGCGTGTCTGAAAGGCTTACCGGCGGATATGATGTCAACAGTCCAGAATTCCAAAGCTTTGACACCGATGGAAACGATTGAGGAAGCCAAAATAATAGAGGAAGTTTATGCCACAGATAAAGAAGAGAAGACACAAGTGGGGGAGAAAAGAAAATGGGAAGGTCGATCAGAATCTTCGCAGAAATCCAAACCTTATGTTAAGAATACTCGTTTTGAGCCTCGACGGGAACCGAACTGGTGCCAGAAATGTAGAAGCAAACATTTTGGTCTGTGCCGAGTGGATCCACCGGAATGTTACAAATGTGGTAAGAGTGGACACACTATGGGGAACTGTCCTATCCAAGGGCCAACCTGTTTTGAGTGTAAGCAGCCTGGTCATTACCGAAGGGATTGCCCAAAGCTAAAGAAGAGCGGGAATCAAGAGAGGAAACCTATTACTCCCAAGTTAACGGGTAGACCATTTCATATGACGGCGGAAGAAGCAAAAGATCGAAGGATGTAGTTTCTGGTACATTCCTTATTAACTCAATACCTGCACGTGTATTATTTGGTTGTGGTGCCAACCTGTCTTTTATATCGCAAGCGTTTTACCAAAAGTTAACTATGTCTGTCACTACCTTGGAAGATGCCTTAGTAGTTGAAATAACTAACGTGGGTCAAGTCTTAGTTCGTGAGAAACTTGAAGGCTGCACCCTTATGGTAGAGGGAAAGAAATTTCCAATTGATTTGATTCTGATGGAAATAGGCGTGTTAGATATAGTCATTGGTATGGATTGGTTAACGAACAATCAAGCAGAAATTCTTTGTGCCAATAAATTAATTCGGATCCCTATGCCCGAAAATGATGTTGTACTCATTTATGGGGAAAAGAGAAAAGGGGAGGTTCCGTTGATTTCGATTGCCAAAGCGCGTAAGTGTCTAATAAAAGGATGTTCATCCTATCTAGCATATGTTTTGGATGCTAAAATAGAAAAGAAGCGAGTGCAAGATATAAAGGTAGTACGTGAATTTCCAGACGTGTTCCCCGATGATCTTCCAGGCTTACCACCAGAACGACAAGTGGAATTCAGGATTAATCTTGTTCCAGGGCCAGCACCGATAGCACGTGCACCGTACCGTTTAGCACCGGCTGAAATGAAAGAAATGATGTCTCAACTACAAGAACTACTTGAAATGGGTTTCGTTAGGCCCGGTTCATCACCCTTGGGAGCTCCGGTGTTATTTGTCAAGAAGAAGGATGGCACTATGAGGATGTGCATTGATTATAGGGAATTGAAGGTGACCATTAAGAATAAGTATCCACTCCCAAGGATTGATGACTTATTCGATCAACTTTAAGGTGCGGGATGCTTCTCAAAGATTGATCTAAGGTCGGGCTATCATCAAGTAAGGGTAAGATATGAATATTTACCCAAGACGACGTTCAGAACAAGGCATAGGCATTATGAATTCCTCGTGATACCTTTTGGGTTGACAAACACTCCTGCTGTGTTCATGGATTTAATGAACATGGTGTGTCGACCTTTCTTAGACAAGTCAGTCATTGTGTTCATTGATGACATACTTGTTTATTCAAAGAATGAAGCCGATCATGAATGTCAGCTTCGTGAAGTTTTAGATGTTCTGAGAAAAGAGAAATTGTATGCAAAATTTTTAAAGTGTGAATTTTGGTTAAAGGATGTACAATTTCTTGGCCATGTAATTACTTCGGAAGGAGATACGGAGTTTCTTGGGTTTGGCAGGTTATTATCGAAGATTTATAAAGGATTTCTCTAAGATCTCTTCTGCTTTGACAATCCTGACACGGAAGAATGTAAAGTTTGTATGGACTAAAAAGCAAGAATCAGCTTTTAGGACATTACAAAAGAAGCTATGTGAAGCTCTTGTCCTTGCACTACTGGATGGAACAAAATATTTAGTCGTTTATAGTGATGCGTCAAAGATGGTTTTGGGGCGTGTATTGATTCAACGCGGCAAAGTGATTTCCTACGCATCAAGACAACTCAAGGAGCATGAAAAGAATTATCCTACCCATGATTTAGAATTGGCAGTCGTGGTATTTGTTTTAAAGTTATGGCGACATTACTTTACGGAACAAAGTGCACTCTTTTTACTGATCATAAGAGTTTGAAACATGTATTTGTTCAGAAAGAGCTGAATATTAGGCAACGACGTTGGTTAGAACTGCTTAAGGATTATGATTGTGAATTTCATTACCATCCTGGTAAAGCAAATGTTGTGGATGATGCCTTGAGTAGGAAAGAATACAGTGGATGTTTGAAAGCGACTAACATCAGGATTGTTGTGATGTCGAATCTAATCAAAAAGATCAAAGAGGCACAAACGGAAGCATTGTTAGAAGAAAATCTGAAAGAGGAAGTCATGACTAAGCAACGTCTTCAACTGACTGAAGATAGTCGCGGAGTCAAATTATTTCAAGGTCGTATTTGAGTGCCAAAGATTGGGGGCAAACTGAGAGTTACTTCTTGAAGACGCCCACAAGTCCAAATATTCTATACATCCTGGGAGTACTAAGATGTATAGAGATTTGAAACTACGCTATTGGTGGCCAGCTTTGAAGCTAGATGTGGCACAATATGTAGAGAAATGTGTGACGTATTCGTTGGTGAAGGTTGAACATCAACGACCATATGGGAGTTTACAATCTTTAGGGATTCCTGAATGTAAGTGGGATAAGATTACCATGGACTTTGTGACTAAGTTACCAAGGACGTTAAAGGGTAACGATACTATTTGGGTAATCTTTGGACTCCGGATTGTTTCCCGGACTTGGTTCCAGATTAGTTACCAGACAAATTTTCCAAGATATCTTATGTGCAAGGTTGTACTGTTTAAGCGTTTTTCTGAGAATGAAATATATCTTGATCTTAACAGTTATAATATAATTATAACTCGACTGCGAATATGATACGAGTTAATATGTGTTTTGAGTCGATATGTACGTATGCTAGGAAGTGTAATGGATCCATAGGCACTAGCATTATGTGAAAACGTGGAATAGGCGTGGCGTTACTCGTAATTCCTGTTGATTTGAGATGAGGAATAGGTCGGGCTCTAAAGGTAATTCCCATTTCGTATTGTGACGTGAAATCGTGGAATAGGCGTGGCACTAATCGTAATTCCCGATTTCTATTGGGAGATAAGGGATAAGCATAGTTTAATTGTAATCCCTGCTTCCACTCCAAGAATTAGGCATGACGCTAATTGTAATTTCTTGGACATGAGAAATGTTGGTTCCCATTTTGCTTATACAAGATTGTTAGATCTATTAGTTCGAGTTTATGTTTGATGCGGAAGCGTATTTGAAGAACTAACAAATATGTTTGATAGATTTAGAACACAATATAAATAAACAGTGAACAGGAAATAATATCTCAAAGTTTACTGAATATATATATATCAAGAACAGATTTAAGAACAGTGAGTAAACAAAGCTTTAAAACAGATATGACTCTTAAAGTGTTTAAGCTGTGTGTTCTTGTGATGTTTTTCTCTCTTGTTTTCTTGTTTTTATTTCTTTATTCTTGATTATTAGGAAGAACTCAACATGAGTCTTCCTTTTATACTACTCAAAGGGGACCATAAAGCATGAGCTACTATTCAGAACGAACGGTATGAATAGTTGGAAGGATGGCATGAACAGTTGGATGTGCTGTATTGCATTTAATGCAGTAGACGTCTATTATGTACTAAGCCCTATTGAGTCCACTCAGAGTTTGAAACGTTGAAGTTGGACAGGGTACGTTGCCATGCAAGTTGATGAACAGGTCCAGGAATAGTAGCAAGATATTATAAATATCTTTGAAGTCTTTGTTGAAGACCGCAGAGGCTCTGTGAAGTGTCACAGAGGTTCTGCGGTTTGGTCCTTTGTAGAGCAGTCTTCACCGGATTCCGAGTCTTTAGTCTTCTTTGCGCGTATGACAGAGCTTCTGTAGGACGCCTCTTTAGCTTCTGTAGCTTCTCGACCTTGATCTCTCGGTAAGTTCGGCAGAGCCTCTGTAAGAGGCTTTCTTCACTTAGCCTATTTTTCACTACTTCTAAATACTTCTATGATTAGGAAGATTGAAGCTAACAATCTCCCCCTAAGTAGTGAAAAATAAAAAATTGAACTTGAGTTTAATTAGGCTAAGTTAGATAAGACAGAGGTTAAACAATACCTCGAAAGTTCTTTCATTCATAAATATGCCAGAGGCAATTTACATTTGAGTACAATGAAAGATAAACTTTTGACTTGGTTTGCAGAGATTTGAGGTTTGAGAATCATATTTTGGCATCTTTGAAATCGTTGTAGCTTCTGTTGTCTCTTCCGATTCTTCTGATCTCTTTGTAGAAACTGATGCAGAGTTCTCTTAGGCGGATTGTGGCATCAATCTCTCTGATGAAAGTATCTGCAGCATCTCTATCCATTTTCTCTGTACCTCTGTATTTTACAAGGCTTGCTCTGAACTTATTCAGAGTACTAGTTGCGTACTTCTGACAATCCATGCACACAAATAGTTTGATTTCGCCTTGTGGGTTTTGAAATACTAACCCGAATTTTGGTTCTGTAATGATAGAGTTGGGCACGGCGTTGGGTGGGCAGCGATCTTCTGGTGGTCGTAAATTTAGATGTTTGAGACCAAGATCCTTTCCCAGTTGAAAATCTATCATACTGAAGATCAGAAGCTTTTCCCTCATTTCTTTTCTTAACACTTGATAGGCTCTGGTGTTTGCCTCTGTGTTGTAATTGTCCTTTGTCCATTGCAGAAGGTCAGGTTGATCATAAGGATTGATATTTCTTAGGTCAACATCAGCGAAGGTGGTTTCTGAATTGTCTTCTCTTCTGACTTTGTAAAGATTGTACCTGACCCTTGGATAGGTTCTTGTAAAGGAGAACCTGCAGAAGATTGCCTTTTTGATCTTGTGGATTGAGAAGACATGTGCTTTGGTTCTTGGCTTTGTCCTTGTGAAGATGTTCTCAAATTCTTCTCTGATCCTTGAATCTGTCACATGATCTGTTGGATGATTGGTCTGAAAGGTTTGTTTATAGAGGTATTTGTATACCACTTCTTCCATCTCTTCATGTGTTGGACCAGGTTGTGGTACTTGTCTTCTGAGACTCTCCATCTTTTGAACAATTTCTGCAGCTCTGCCAGTTAGAGGAATGTCTGTCAGAGGCTTTAATCCATATGCCCAGTCCTCTTCTTCAGGCTTTGGAGTTTGAAAGGCATCAAAAGCGCTTTTCATTAATTTTTCTGTAGGCTTGGGCAATGATTTCTTTTTCTTGGGCTCTTCTGTCAATATTGCTTTGCCCTTGTCTTTGGCTTTTGGAGGTGCATAACCTGTTTTTCTGTAGGTTTGGAGGTTGGTGCTTCTGTTGGTTTGATGGTTGCCTCTGTAGGTTTTGACACTTGTGTTTTAGAGGACTTTTGTGGCGATGGTTCTGTTGGCTTGAGTTGCTCTGTAACCTCTGTTGGAAGTTCTTTGGTGACTTCTTCTGTGAGCTCTATTTCTGTTGATGAAGATTGGACATTGAATCTTCTTGCCATTTTGAAAGCTAATGTGAACCTGTGCCTTTCTTCTTCTATCTGCGACATTCGATCATACATTGTATTGTGCATCTTTCTCAGAATAGAAAAAGCAGAGGTCGTTGCTCTTTTTGGTTTGGTGGCAATCGACTTTCTTCTTGGTATGGTTTGGGGTTTTTCTGTTGATTTTGATGAAGGATTCTTTTCCAAGTTGATTACCACAGGGGGGTTGTTGCCTCTGTGGTATGCTGATCAGCTTCTGGAATATTGGTTTCTTCAGGAGTTGATTCCACAGAGATGGGTGTTGTCTCTGTGGTCTGTTGATTTTGTTGTTGATCTTGGGTTTGTTCTGGAGGGGCTTGACTGATTGGTTCTGCTGCGATTGGTGGAGCTTGTATTCCTCTGGTCGTAGCTTTCTCCCTTATATTCTCCCCCTCAGGATGATCTGATGGACCAGGATGGTCATCATCAGAGTCATCCTGACTCTTATCAGAAGTACCCTCTGCTCTGCAGGAAGCTTTGGGTTTCTTTGGTAGTTCTGCTCTTGCGGCCATCAACTTTGCACATACATCATCACAGAGACCGAATAGAGTTGCAAGCTCTGCTTCTGTGTTGAAGCGCATTCTGCCGACACTTTTTCTGAACTCTTTGACGTAGTTGGCATTTGCAGTAGTGAAGGAGACAATGACTTCAGTGACCTGGTTTTTGACATTTTGGCCGAGCTCTGTTAGCTGTGCTTTGGTCATGTAGTCTTTTGGCTGCATTATTGTAGTGTTGCACATTGCCTCTTCTTGAACATTTTGCAGAGCCTTCTGTAGTTCTGCAGGTGTGATGCTCTGTGATTTGTTGGATTGCTTGTTCATTTGTTCAAGGAAATGTTTTACTGATTCCTTGAATGCAGAATTTGCAGCTATTCCAAAATCTTTAGCAGCAGAAGTGGCTGTAGTTGTGGCAGTTGTTTGAGCAGAAGATTTCATCTCTGTGATGGCTGTTTTCACCTCTGTGGACAGATTGTCCATTTTGGTGTTCAGATTCAGCATGGCCGTTGATGTTTTCTCTGCAAAAGATGTGAAAGAGCTTTGCAACTCTTTCATGGTTTGGTTCACAGAGGTGACAAGGGTTTGGAACTCATCCCTTGATACTTGTGTCCATGGTGTAACCTCTGGAGGAACACATTCGTCTCCAGAGTGAGTCCCTGCTCCTGGGACACCTTCGTTCACCCTTGTTTGTACGTTGGGGGTGGAAGGATTTCCATCTGATCTTCGAGCAGAAGCATCTAGTGCTTCAAACTCTACAGAAGTTCTGTGAACGACATTGTCTAGATCCACTTCAGAGGTGGGTACTAGATTATCCTTCTGTTGACTCGGAGACTTGTCTAGAGTCTCTTCGTCGTTGTGCTCACTACTTCTCTCTGAAAGAAGGGTTGGCCCTATTTCGTGCGTGGCAGAGGAAACGAATTCCTCTATAGGGTGTTCTAGTGTGATCTGGGGCGATTGATCACGAACTATAGGTGAGTCTCTTTGAGGAGACTCCCTAAGAATGGATTCCCCGATTTCTGTGGGCGCAAAAGTCGAAAGAGTGACTTCTGGCTGGAAAGGTTGGGTTTGGATCGAGCTGTGCTGCTCTTTTTCAATAACTCCTTCTGCAGCTAGACCTGCGGAGTTACATGTGTGGGTTGCACTGGGAGGGGGTGAGGGATGTGTGCCTTCTTCATCTTCGGCATCTTTTTCTTTTACATTTTCTTTTCCTCCAGATGTTTCTACCCTATCCTCTGTTGAAGTTCCTGTGCCTAAGAAGTCATACATTTGATGAGAGCCGTATAACTTCATGACATGTGGATGATAGAGACCTTTTCGTATCCAGACAGCTTCTTCTTCGTCCGAATCTACCTCTGAGACCTCCATTCTTGTCTCTGTTACTTCATCTCTATTCCACTGAGCTTCTGTTTGTCCTATTTCTTCTGAAGCTGGGCTTGGACTCCTTCTGTGAACGTCCAAACCTTGCTGAATGAAGGGGTTCTGTAGAATAATAGGTGTCTCAGCTGATTGATCTCTGGGTGTTTGATCATCTTCTTGCAGATGTGTGTCAATGCCGGAAATAGAGAAGTATTGTTCTTCTGGGGAGTGGTGGTCGAGAGGTTGTGCCGTCCACCCTGCTGTATTTAAAGTGTTGGCAATGTCAGGGTTCTGTAGGAAATCGTTTAAGTTTCCTTGGTGAGCAAATCGATCTGGGGATTGATGGGGCGATTGATATCCCTCTTCTGTCATTTCTACTTCTGCATCTTCTTCTTCTGCAGTTCTTTCTTCTGCGATTGCTTCCTCTTCTATGGTAACCAACTTCTCAAGTGATTTACCATGCTTCTTTTTGGTTTTCCTCTTCTTAGGTTTTGGTGCCCCTTCCTCTGTAGTTTTCGATTTTCTTTTCTTCTTTAGTTTTGGAGAGGAGGGAGGAGCAGAGGAGCCAATTTCTGTGGCATGAGGAGGTGAAGGTTGATCTTCTGCAGCGCTTGTAGAGGTGCCTTCTGAAGTTTTCCTCCTTTTTGATTTTGGAGTAGAGGCAGAAGATTTTGAAGAGGACTTCTTTCCCATGAGCTCTGCACGTTTGGCTATGAAGCTAAGTTGAATAGCCATGTGTTTTGCTAATTTGTGATCTTTTTCTTCTTGAGTGGAAAGAGGTTCTGCAATCATTGTTCCTAGAGGGACACCTAAACGCGGGGGTGTCATAGGACTCGGTTTAGGAGTTCTATGATCGCGTATATACTCCTTTTTAAGGGTTTTATCCGAGGCATACTTCCGAAGTTTCTTTGACAAAGGTCTGCAGTGTGTGTAGCCATCTACATGATCAGTGGGAATATTTTTGTTCATTGGGAACTATTTGGGAATTGGCCCTTCCATTGGCCATTTCTGTATCAGCAACAGAGGTTCGAACAAAACTCCCAATATTATTTGGAATTGCAGAGGTGGTAGAAACTTAGGATCGTTCTCTTTGACCCTTCTTGTGTTGTTCTTTCTGTCAATGGTGTTAATGATCTCTTGCATCATTATGGTCGCGTAATCCAGTGGGAGATCATAGTAAACCCCATACATGATGGTTAATATCTGATGTGAGCTCTGGTCTATACTGTCTATCTTCCCTGTCAGACATCTGTTAAGAATTGAGAACAAGGTGTTCCACAGAGGTGGTAATCTGCCTCTGCGGAAGTCATTTCTCTTCCTCAGTGGTGTGTTGTACCCAAGCATTTCTAGGAAACGACAGATCTCGTCGTCTGTTGGTTGCTCTGCATACTTCTTCAATCCAAGAAGACCCCTTGTTGGTAGGTTGAATTCAAGTGAGAACATTGTTCTATTGAACTTGATTTCCAGATGCTCAGATTTGTCGGGTCTTGAAATGTATCCTTTGATAAGAGAATCATCTTTATCAAATCGGCAACTTTGCCAAAACTGGTTCAAATATCTAACTGGAATTTTCTTTGGGGTTCTTGAGAGTAAAGGGAAGAGGATATGATTTTCCATTATGTTTAGAAGAATGGCATGGGCTTCGCCGAAAGCAGTGGGTGAGGGGACCAAATAGCAATTATTGGATTTGATTGGTAGTATCTTTTCGAAATGATCATTTGCTATGAAGTTTTGAAGATGTGTGGTCGGAGCAAAGTCTGCTGAATTGCCGGAATCTTCTAGTTCAAAATTTTGAGCAAGGTTGGGGTTTTCTGAATGTTCAGAATGAGCAGGTGAATGTTCTGGTGAGTTCGCCGGAGAGTGTGCAGGGGAGATAGCTTGAGAAGATGAAGCCATTGGTAATGAGAATACGATACTTGCAGGTTTTTGCAGGGTTTCGCCGGAGAAGAATGAGGGTTTGTAAAAAGTTTATGAGAGGGAAAGCTTGGTTTTTATAGAAGGGTAAAATGGTAGATTTTGAAAGAGTAAAATATATGGCAATGGATTAAAATTTGGAATCCGTACTCAAGTTAGAACGGCGGGTTCAACTTTCCACATAAAACGTTCCATGTACGCCCAATAAAAATGGGACACGTAGGCCATGTCAGAGGATGACAGGACGTCGTGCGCGGCCCATTAATGCTAGGCGCGTGGGGTTGTTCTTAGCCACATGAGATTCACTCTCAGTAAAAGTAACCGTTATTACTACAGAAATGCCCAAGTAACAGATTGACAGAACTTCTGTGGTTTACAGAAGCTCTGTGATCTTGAAAATCTTTCATGTCTATCCCTTTCTCATATATCTCATTGTTATCATGACTTCTGTGGGGTTCTTCTTTAACCAAAACGTTTGCAAAGGCACTGGAGAGGATCAATGGGATTTTTAGTTAAGAATTTTTACTCGCAGAGGTTTTGTGGCTCTGTTGGAACTTGCTGAAACTCTGTGAGGGCCAGCAGAAGCTCTATGAGTGAAAAAATCTCATAACAAAAATTCTATTAAATTTTCTGATCATCCAATTTTTGATCTGTTTTAAGAGATGTTTTTCGGATATATTTGAAAGTTGGTGTCCGAGAAAACTGTTATGAAAAAAGTTTTGTTCGTGAAGGTCATGGTGTAGGTATTCGGTTTCCGAGATAACTTTCCAAAAGATCGATAGAGGGTTAATTTGTGATCACAGAGCATATTTCTGGCAGAACCTCTGTTGAGCTCAGCAGAAGCTCTATGATCTTAAATTTCTCCTAATTCGAATTTTATGAAACTTTTTGAGCTTTTGATTTTTGAAATGTTATTCTCAGTATATTTAGGACATATTTGACAATTTGTGTCCTAGAAAACTGTTTTCAAAAACCTTTTGTGCGAGAGACATACCTTTTGGTTCTTCTTTTCTCGGCAGTGATGTCTGACTTCTGTCGATATAGATTCATTGACATTCTTCTTTGGCTTTCCCTTGAAAGTTTTACCTCTGTAGATCATTTCAGGGTCCCTTTTTGCTCCCCCTTGATCTAATCACCTCTGTAGATTAAGTAATTTCCTTTTGCTCCCCCTTGACCTATGCTTGGATCAAAGAATGATAAGTTTTGCATAGAACATAGGTCATATTTTCCAGAGGTTCTGTAGGGGTTGTCAGAGGTTCTGAGTAGACTTACAGAAGCTCTGTGATTTTTAGAACTATTTAAGATTGAGAACTTACATACAGAAATAAATTAATTAAAGCAAAAATAATTAGAAATATATACATATTTACAGAAGATAAAGCTATACTTACAGAGGATTTTCACGTCATATTGATCATTCCTAACTTACCCACCAAGAAATTGAATCTTTTCTCGTCTAAAGCTTTGGTGAATAAGTCTGCGAGTTGGTATTCCGTGGGCACGAAATGCATCTCGATTGTACCGTATTCAACATGATGTTTCAAGAAATGGTATCTTATATCGATATGCTTGGTTTTTGAGTGTTGCACAGAAATGGTATCTTATATCTTATATCGATATGATGTTTCAAGAAATGGCACTTTTGGAATCACAGAAGATGGGTATTTTGAATAGGATGTGGCCGTAGTCTTTTAGCTGAGTCTTCATCCATAGAACCTGAGAACAACAACTTGCAGCAGCAACGTATTCAGCTTCTGCAGTGGATGTTGAGACACAATTTTGCTTCTTGGAGGTCCAACTGACTAGTTTACCACCTAGGAATTGACAACTCCCAGAGGTACTTTTTCTGTCGAGCATGCATCCTCCATAGTCTGAATCTGTATAAGCTTTAAGACTAAAACCAGAGTTCTGTGGATACCAGAGACCGAGATTTTTGGTCCCCTTTAGATATCTAAAGATTCTTTTCACAGCATCATAGTGTGATTTCTTTGGATTAGCTTGATAACGTGCACAAAGACATGTGGCATGCATAATGTCAGGTCTGCTTACAGTTAAGTATAACAGTGATCCAATCATGCCTCTGTAGAGAGTGCATTCTACAGAGATGCCATCTGGATCTAAGGATAACTTATTTCCAGTGGCCATTGGAGTTTTCATTGCAGAGGTATCAGAGAGGCTATACTTTAAAAGAATGTCAGAGACATATTTGGCCTGATTTATAAAAATTCCCTCTGATGTTTGTTTGACTTGGAGTCCGAGGAAGAATGTTAGTTCTCCCATCATACTCATTTCAAACTCACTCTGCATGAGCTTTTCAAAACTTTTGCACTCTTCTGTGTTAGAAGACCCAAAAATTATGTCGTCCACATAGATTTGTACATGCATTATTTCACTGTTTTTACGTTTATAGAATAAGGTAGTATCTGTTGTACCTCTGTCGTAGCCATTGACTAGAAGAAAGGTAGAAAGTCGTTCGTACCATGCTCTTGGAGCCTGTTTCAGTCCGTACAGAGCCTTTTCAAGGTAGTATACATGCCTTGGGAACTTTGAGCTTTCAAACCCTGGTGGCTGATTTACGTAAATCTCTTCTTGGATTTCACCGTTGAGAAAAGCTGATTTTACGTCCATCTGATAGACTTTAAAACCTCTGTGGGCTGCGAAGGCTAAGAATATTCTTATTGCTTCGAGTCGTGCGACAGGAGCAAAAGTCTCATCGTAATCTATGCCTTCTTCTTGTCTATAACCCTTGGCCACCAATCGTGCTTTGTTTCTGATGACCACTCCATCTTCATCCTTCTTATTTCTGTAGACCCACTTAGTCCCAATGGCCTGTTTCCCTCGTGGCAGAGGTACTAAAGTCCATACTCTGTTACGCTCAAACTGCAGAAGTTCTTCTTGCATGGCGTCTACCCAGTTTGGGTCATCTAGTGCTTCAGAAATCTTCTTTGGTTCTATCACACTAATAAAATTTGTAAAGAAACAAAAATTAGCAGTGGCAGACCTGGTTTTTACTGAGTCAGAAGGTTCTCCAATTATTTGGCTTGGAGGATGGCTTTTTGTCCATTGAGTGGTGTGTGGAAGATGGTCATCAATGTCATCGAACCTTTCTTCAGAAGCTTCTTGTGGATCTTCTTCTTGTATAGCCTTTGTCGTTCTTCTTACCTTGGTAGAAGATTCTACCATTTGTGGAATGATTGGTATGAGTGGTGGTGGAGTTTGTTCCTCTGAGGATGTATAGTCTTGGTCCTCAATTTCCTCTGTAATTGGTTCTTCTGTGGATTGTGGAGTTTGTTTTTCAGCAGCTTCTGTGGTCGTTTTTCTTGATGTTTCATCTTCTGCATTTTCTTCTTCGGCATTTGCATCTGTAGTATTTATAGAAGAAGATGAAGCATTATTTGGACCAGTTAGAGTCATACCTGTAGGATTTTGTCCAACAGAGGATGGTTCTTCAGAAACTCTGATGGTTCCAACAGAAGGATCAATGTCATCGTGGAACATCTCTAAAAATAGAAGATTCAAGTCTTCTTTCGTTTGCGAGATGCCAGAGGTTTCTCTTTTAAGTTCGAGTTCTGAACTGATTTGCTCAGAAGTCATCTGGAATGAATCATCAAAAGAAACATTGATACTTTCTACGATTTTGCGAGATCTTGTAAGGTATACTCTGTAGGCTTTGGAAGTGGCAGAGTATCCAATGAATTTGCCTTCGTCAGCTTTTACCTCAAACTTTCCTCTGGAATCTCTGTCGTTTAAAACAAAGCATTTACATCCAAACACATGAAAAAACTTGATGTTTGGCCGCCTTTTGTTGATCAGTTCGAAAGGAGTCTTGATGTGTCTTTTCACAATGGTTGACCGATTCTGTGTGTAACAAGCGGTAGAAATTGCTTCTGCCCAAAAGTTCATCGGTAATCCGTATGCTGATAGCATAGTTCTTGCGGCCTCCACGAGCGTTCGATTTTTCCTTTCGACCACGCCGTTCTGTTGTGGAGTGTGTGCTGCAGAGAAGTTCTGTGATATTCCTTCTGTAGAAAGATAGGCTTCAATTACAGAGTTTTTAAATTCTGTGCCATTGTCACTCCTTAACTTCTGTATTCTGCATTCATAGAGAACTTGGATTCTTTTCATTAGATTAATCAAGATGATTGGAACATCCGATTTCTTTCGAACAAATTCAACCCATGTGAAGCGCGAATACTCATCAATTAAGACAAGTATATATTTCTTGCCACCTTGGCTCTGTATGGCAATAGGACCGCAGAGGTCGACATGAAGCATGTACAGAGGCCTAGTGCAAGACACATCTGTTTTTTGCCTCTGTGGGAAGCTCTTCTGAGTTTTCCCATTTCACAGGTAGAACACAAGTGATCCTTATTAAATTTAACATTAGGCAAACCTTTAACTAGATCAAGTTTGACCAGTTTATCCAAGGTGTGAAAGTTCAAGTGACAGAACCTGTTATGCCATAACCAGGCTTCTTTACTTTCGCAAGCTACAAGGCAAACTTTGTCCTTGGTTGTTGAACAAAAGTTCATTAGATACAGATCACCTTTTCTTTCGGCTCGCAGAAGTTCCATTCCTGTGTCTTCACTTTGCAGAGAGCAGAAAGTCCTTTTGAACAAGACATCAAATCCTGTATCACAGAGTTGACTTACACTGAGTAGGTTGTGTTTAAGGCCATTCACATATGCAACTTTGTATACAGAGACGTTTTCCTTCTGTATGACTCCATAGCCTTTGATGTGTCCCTTCTTATTGTCTCCAAAAGTTACAGATCCACCATCGTTTGTTTCTTTGTACGTGGATAGTAAACTTCTGTCGCCAGTCATGTGGCTTGAGCATCCGGAGTCAAGATACCAAATTGGCACATACCGCTTCTGTACGACAATCACAGAGACTTAGGTACCCATATCCATATGGGTCCAATATTGTTAGAATTTTTCAAGTTTGCCTTAGCATTCTAGAAATACATTTTACCTTTTGTAGAAAGATCAGATTGTGTCTCTCTAGGTTTTGACTTTGGAGTTCGAATTTTAGTGGAGAGTAAGCAATTTTGACTTGAGAAGTGATTTTTTAATTTGAACATAAGATCAAAACAATGACAGTATTTAATATGAGACGTGATTTGTTTGAACTTTTCATTGAATTCATTGAACTGAGCCACAGAGGCATTACATTCTTTCTTAACATTTGATTTCTTATTACAAGAAGATCTATGAATACTAGAATGTTGTTTGCAAAAATCTTGTTTAGTTCCTGCCTTCTGTGAGTCTCTTCTGTGGTGAACGTCTGTCTTCACTGTCACAGAGGAAAGATATTTGTTAGCTTCAGGCCTTGAAGGTTTTGAAAATTTTGAGCTTTTAGGATTTTCATAGGCCTTTTTCAAATTATCAAGCTCTGTAGAGGTTTTGACCTGTATACACATTTTGAGAAAATCTGGACAGATAGGTATCTCTGTGATTTTCTCTTTTGGAGAAATTGTTCTGTTAAGAACCTCAGAGGAGAATTTAACATCCTCTGTGTCACAGTGAATTATCCCTGATTTAGAATCAGTCTCTGAGTCATCAGAAGATGAATCGTCCTCATATACAGAGGTTGAGTCATCTCCTTCGACAGAGGCTGGATTTTCTGAGCATGTATCGTACGAGTTTTCTTCCTCTGTAGAAAAACTTTCATAGATGGCAGAGGTTTCATATGAGATCTCTTCAGCGAGAATTTGATCTATAGAAGATGTACAGAGATTTTCTAAAACATTTGATTTCAAAACTTCCAAAATTTCTTTTTCAATTGATCTTTTAAGATTTTCTTCTGAAAAGATGGGTTTAAACTCAGGAGCTTTTGCAGATAATTTCTTTTTGACATCTATCATACAGACAAAAGCGACCTGTGTTTGAGTCTCTGGTTTACCAAACTTAAAGATACCAATCTGATCTTGTGTTTTCAGATATTTCTTTGGTTTGATTTCTCTATTGACAGAGGTTGAAGATGATGAATCTGTGTTTTCAAACCACACATTGATCATCTTCGTATGTTTCCTCAAGTGAGGTTCTTCAGAGATTTTAACCCTTTTACTTACAGAGAGTAAGTTTGGAAAAATTGGTTTATTTGTTTTTCCTATCACAAACAGAGAAGACAGAGGTTTGAGTCTTTTGCCTTCAACACCTAGAGTAATATCATCGTACCCTATACCTCGTCTTCCTATTTGTGAGTTTACACTCTCATACACCTTCTGTGAATCTTTATAGTTTTTAAGTAAAATTTCTCTTCTGAGTAGATCTTGCCAAAGTACTTCTCTCTCTTTTTGAAAGTATTCTTTGAGAGCTCTTATGTCAGTTGTTTCACTCCTAGAAACTGAAAGCTCTTTTGTTTTGATTTTTAAAGCAGAGGTTAATTCAGAAATTTGCTTTTTTAAAGGATCTATATTATTTCTCCATTATTTTTCTACTCTTTCCTTTTCTTCAAAATTTTTGGCTTTTTCTTGAGTGAGAAGCCTTACTTCTCTCTCATTAAAAGTGAGTCTTTTCTGAATGCTTTCAGTTATCTCTTTTAGTTCAATCAGTTCAATGTTAAGTCTAATTGAATCATTATCTACATATTTAATACAAGAGGTAGAGTTTGAAATGGATACCTCATTGTCAGTGCCTGAGTCGACTTCTGCCATGCCACAGAACAGGGCATTGGTGGTGAATTCATCATCAGAGGTAGAGTCTGACTCGAAGTCCTCCTTATTTGCTTCAGAATGCCCTTTGTTCGCCATTAGGGATTTGTGTGCATAATATTCAGCCTTCTTTTTGTAAAAAGCTGAGTCCTTCTGTGGGCGATTTTGTCTACTTCTGCAATCTTTTGCAAAATGGCCTGGCTTGCCGCAGTTGAAGCAACCTTGGGAGGTGTTTCCAGTTCGATCGTCGGACTTCTGTTGGTCTCCACCTTTCTCTGTTCGGCATTCGTTTGCATAATGACCAGTCTTACCACATTTGTAGCATTCTTGTGTGTGGCCTACCTTGTCATCTGACCTCTGTCGGTCATTTCCTCTGTAGTTTCTGTCGCTCGACCTCTGTCGGTCACTTCTGTAGTCTGACCTCTGTCGGTCACTAGATTCTTCTCTTCTCCCATCATCTCTTCTATCTCTCTGGTTGTCTCTGCTATATCTGTCATTTTCAAACTTTCTTTGATTACCTCTGAACTCTCTTGTCAATAGAGCCAATGATTTAGCTAATGACGCAAGAGTTATTTCTTCCTCTATCAGCTCGTCTTCTTCGCTATCAACCATCACTATCTTCTTCTTCTCCTTCTTCTTCTCCTCTGTTGATCTCTCATTTCTTGGTCTTTCTTTAGCCTCTGTTGATTTACTAATCAATGCGTATGGTGCAATGGTTATTGTTTTAGCCTGTGCTATTTGAGGCTCTTGTGCAGCTAGTGTTCCATAGAGATCAGAGAGTGTCCATGAGTCTAGATCTTGGTTTGTTTGTAAAGACATAGACAGTTGAAGCCACTCATCATTCAGGCTCTTTAGAAACATGACGTTATTTTCTTCTGAGGTTCTGTGAATGCCAGACTTTCTGCATTTGTTTATGAGAGAGTTGAACCTGTCGTACGTCGTTTGCAGAGATTCTATTGCAGAGGCTCTGAATGCATGATATTCATTTATGTACTATGCCCTTCGGTTCTTCTGTGTTTTAGCACCCCCTTCCAACTGTCTTTCTAATTCTTTCCAAAGATCGTGCGCAGTTTCGCATGCATCTAAGGATTGAAAAAGCTCGCTGGGGATAGCCATTATCAAGATTCTTTTTGTTTTCTGTGCAACTTCATATTCTGCCTTATCTTCATTTGACCATTCTTCTTTTGGCTTCGGTTTTTGATGTTCAGGATTTCAGGAGATTCAGCAGTAGCTGGTACACGTGGTACTATTATCATGGGAACAGGAGGAAGGTTGTAAAGATATTGTACTAGATTTTTTTCAGTACCCTCAAAGAAATGAACCATTCTTATTTTCCATTGAGGATACTCATCTCGTAGGAGAGTAGGAGGCTTGGTGAGTGAACCAACAGTAAAGAAGTTGTTTGTATTTGTCATTGTTAAGGTTTGAAAAGATAGTATGATTAAAGAGTATGAGTCAGATGATCTGGAAAGTTTTCTGGGTTTGAACAGTTCCCAGAGTACACTTTAATGGAGTCTTAACCTAGAAATGAGGAATAGGTTAAAAAAGGAATGATGTCTATCACCAATCTTGTAATAAAGAGGATCACTTGATATTGAAAATCAAGCTTTGCTCTGATACCAATTGTTGGTTCCCGTTTTGCTTATACAAGATTGTTAGATCTATTAGTTCGAGTTTATGTTTGATGCGGAAGCGTATTTGAATAACTAACAGATATGTTTGATAGATTTAGAACACAATATAAATAAACAGTGAACAGGAAATAATATCTCAAAGTTTATTGAATATATATATATCAAGAACAGATTTAAGAATAGTGAGTAAGCAAAGCTTTAAAACAGATATGACTCTTAAAGTGTTTAAGCTGTGTGTTCTTGTGATGTTTTTCTCTCTTGTTTTCTTGTTTTTATTTCTTTATTCTTGATTATTAGGAAGAACTCAACATGAGTCTTCCTTTTATACTACTCAAAGGGGACCATAAAGCATGAGCTACTATTCAGAACGGACGGTATGAATAGTTGGAAGGATGGCATGAACAGTTGGATGTGCTGTATTGCATTTAATGCAGCAGACGTCTATTATGTACTAAGCCCTATTGAGTCCACTCAGAGTTTGACACGTTGATGTTGGACAGGGTACGTTGCCATGCAAGTTGATGAACAGGTCCAGGAACAGTAGCAAGATATTATAAATATCTTTGAAGTCTTTGTTGAAGTCCGCAGAGGCTCTGTGAAGTGTCACAGAGGTTCTGCGGTTTGGTCCTTTGTAGAGCACTCTTCACCGGATTCCGAGTCTTTTGTCTTCTTTGCGCGTATGACAGAGCTTCTATAGGACGCCTCTTTAGCTTCTGTAGCTTCTCGACCATGATCTCTCGGTAAGTTCGGCAGAGCCTCTGTAAGAGGCTTTCTTCACTTAGCCTATTTTTCACTACTTCTAAATACTTCTATGATTAGGAAGATTGAAGCTAACAAGCAATAATCTAGAATCCGTGGTGATTCGTAGTGGCGCTCTGGAACATGAGACTATGACTTACTTAGTGTTGGTCATACTCATGGAATCGGGTATAATTCCCGTCATCGAAAGATGTTATGTGTACGGTAAGAAAGATTGCGATCAGGTTAATTTATAAGCTTTGGTTACAATTTGGTTTTCAAAGCTTATAAAGTTTTTAATTTGAAAATTGGATGTTCTCACTAGGCGTAAGCCTAATCTTTTCAAATTAAATTTTCTTACCAGGTACTAGCTCGGGAAGGGATACAAAGGGATGAGTGTCGAGGAGTACCAGAGTTATACTTTTGGAATTGTGATGGAGAATTTAGTGTTATCGAAGATATTTTGGAAATATAGTGTGAACAACCTTTATAATCTGATTTTGTCGTTTATGGATTAGATTAGCTGGTTGTTTATGATAAATCATTTGTAAGTATGAAACTTGTCACAAATTCTCCAGTGTAAATGAAAATTTGGAAGTTGTAGTGGTAAACTTTGATAAATTCAAGGTTTAAATTTATAGTGTTTTTAGGGTGTTTCAGTTTGGTATCAGAGCTGTAGTTTAAGTGAACTAGATATGATCGTGAGATACCTAGACTTAAGCTGAGATGATTAAGTTATGATTTGTGAGATTGGGTAGAAATCCTAAGAAGTGATAGTCTTAGAGTCGACAGAAATACGTGAATTAAGAACTGTGATGATGGTAACGAGGATTCTTATGTATAGTATGTTCATAATTCAATTAGCTACTGTTATTATGAATGTATTGTTACGTAAGCATACTTGTTTTTAAATTGTTATGGTGATTAATGAACGTTAAACTACGTTTCTTGTGTTTAAGATCGTGTATAGTCATTTCTTATGGTTATCTTTATGTGTTATTCAGAATACGATAGTTAATACACCAAACAGATCGTCTACTTCTTCAGAGGATACAGTGGCAAACGAACTTGCGGAGAATCAGCCGGAAAGGGGTGGAGCTAATTAGAGTCCGCCAAGGCTACCTATTCTAAGAGGAGGAGGAAATCAAACGCATCGAGCGAATGTGAGTACTTCCAATCCGGTGACGACGGAATCCACTATGGAATCCCGTATGATGGAGAACATGATGCGAGTCATGAATAATGCACTGACTCAACAACATGAGATGTTTATGAAAATGTTTAATGACGAAAATGCTGAGTCACAAAGACCGGATTTGTGTACTGGTACTGAAAATCCGCCTGTTAATCCGGTGCAGAATGTGAATAGGAGGATGGAGAAAGTTTGTTCCTATAAGACGTTTCAGACCTGCAAGCCACCTGAATTTGCTGGTTCTGATAATCCAATTGCATGTATGAATTGGATTAGAGAGGTGGAACGGGCATTTAGAGCTTGTGAATGTGACGAAGAATCAAAGGTTAGATTCGGATCCCAGATGTTACGAGGAAATGCTTTGCCCTGGTGGAATATCATGACATCAACGGTGATGGCTCCAGTTTTAGCAGCCATGACCTAGGAGTTGTTTAAAAAGAAGATATTAGAAGAATACTGCAATGAGAATGAAATGGACCGGATCGAAGAAGAGTTTCAAACGCTTAAGAAGGGTACTTCTTTAGTAAGGGAGTACAGTCGTGTATTCCTGGAGAAACTAAATTTAGTGGGCCATGTGGCCCCAACTGAAAAAGAAAAGATAAAGGCGTATCTGAAAGGCTTACCGGCGGATATGATGTCAAGAGTCCAGAATTCCAAAGCTTTGACACCAAGGGAAACGATTGAGGAAGCCAAAATAATAGAGGAAGTTTAGGCCACAGATAAAGAAGAGAAGACACAAGTGGGGGAGAAAAGAAAATGGGAAGGTCGATCAGAATCTTCTCAGAAATCCAAACCTTATGTTAAGAATACTCGTTTTGAGCCTCGACGGGAACCGAAATGCTGCTAGAAATGTAGAAGCAAACATTTTGGTATGTGCCGAGTGGATCCACTGGAATGTTACAAATGTGGTAAGAGTGGACACACTATGGAGAACTGTCCTATCCAAGGGCCAACCTGTTTTGAGTGTAAGCAGCCTGGTCATTACCGAAGGGATTGCCCAAAGCTAAAGAAGAGCGGGAATCAAGAGAGGAAACCTATTTCTCCCAAGCCAACGGGTAGATCATTTCATATGACGGCGGAATAGGCAAAAGATCGAAGGATGTAGTTTCTGGTACATTCCTTATTAACTCAATACCCGCACGTGTATTATTTGGTTGTGGTGCCAACCTGTCTTTTATAACGCAAGCGTTTTACCAAAAGTTAACTATGTCTGTCCCTACCTTGCAAGATGCCTTAGTAGTTGAAATAGCTAACGTGGGTCAAGTCTTAGTTCGTGAGAAACTTGAAGCCTGCACCCTTATGGTAGAGGGAAAGAAATTTCCAATTGATTTGATTCTAATGGAAATAGGCGGGTTAGATATAGTCATTGGTATGGATTGGTTGACGAAAAATCAAGTAGAAATTCTTTGTGCCAATAAATTAATTCGGATCCCTATGACCGAAAATGATGTTGTACTCATTTATGGGGAAAATAGAAAAGGGGAGGTTCCGTTGATTTCGATTGCCAAAGCGCGTACGTGTCTAATAAAAGGATGTTCATCCTATCTAGCATATGTTTTGGATGCTAAAGTAGAAAAGAAGCGAGTGCAAGATATAAAGGTAGTACGTGAATTTCCAGACGTGTTCCCCGATGATCTTCCAGTGATGCGTCAAAGATGGGTTTGGGGCGTGTATTGATGCAACGCGGCAAAGTGATTTCCTACGCATCAAGACAACTCAAGGAGCATGAAAAGAATTATCCTACCCATGATTTAGAATTGGCAGTGGTGGTATTTGTTTTAAAGTTATGGCGACATTACTTTATGGAACAAAGTGCACTCTTTTTACTGATCATAAGAGTTTGAAACATGTATTTGTTCAGAAAGAGCTGAATATTAGGCAACGGCGTTGGTTAGAACTGCTTAAGGATTATGATTGTGAATTGCATTACCATCCTGGTAAAGCAAATGTTGTGGATGATGCTTTGAGTAGGAAAGAATACAGTGGATGTTTGAAAACGACTAACGCCAGGATTGATGTGATGTCGAATCTAATCGAAAGGATCAAAGAGGCACAAACGGAAGCATTGTTAGAAGAAAATATGAAAGAGGAAGTCATGACTAAGCAACGTCTTCAACTGACTGAAGATAGTCGCGGAGTCAAATTATTTCAAGGTCGTATTTGAGTGCCAAAGATTGGGGGGAAACCGAGAGTTACTTCTTGAAGACGCCCACAAGTCCAAATATTCTATACATCCTGGGAGTACTAAGATGTATAGAGATTTGAAACTACACTATTGGTGGCCAGCTTTGAAGCTAGATGTGGCACAATATGTAGAGAAATGTGTGACGTATTCGTTGGTGAAGGCTGAACATCAACGACCATATGGGAGTTTACAATCTTTAGGGATTCCTGAATGTAAGTGGGATAAGATTACCATGGACTTTGTGACTAAGTTACCAAGGACATTAAAGGGTAACGATACTATTTGGGTAATCGTAGATCATTTAACTAAAAGTGCTCATTTCTTAGCAATGAAAGAAGCATCACCGATAGATAAGCTAGACAAGCTATATATTGATGAAGTGGTATCAAGACATGGTATACTTGTGTCTATATTTTCTGACCGTGACAGCCGATTTACTTCAAGATTTTTTGCAGTCGCTACAAGAAGAATTGGGTACAAGAGTGAATTTGAGCACTGCATATCATCCACAAACGGATGTGCAAAGTGAAAGAACCATTCAGACTTTGGAAGATATGCTTAGATCTTGTGCGATTGATTTTGGAGGTAACTGGGATACGCATTTACCCTTAGTGGAGTTTGCGTACAATAATAGTTATCATTCCAGTATTGGAAGGGTACCTTTTGAAGCCTTATATGGAAAAAAAATGTAGAACTCCAGTATGTTGGTTGGAAGCTGGAGAAAAGAAATTTGCTGGTCCTAAAATTGTGCAACAAATGGCCGATAAAGTTAAGGAAATTCGGAAACACATGAAGGCGGCTCAAGATCGACAAAAGAGTTACGCTGATCCGAAAAGAAGACCGAAAGAATTCCAAGTTAGGTAGCGGGTAATGTTAAAGGTATCTCCATGGAAAGGTATTATAAGATTTGGGAAGCGTGGAAAGTTAAGTCCTCGTTTTCTTGGGCCTTTACTATAACCAAGAGAGTGGGACTTCAAGCTTATCAGTTAGATCTTCCACCTGAGTTGGAAGGAATTCATAATACTTTCCATATTTGTTATCTTCGGAAATGCTTAGCCGAAGAGGAAAATGTTATACCACTTTCTGAAATAAAAGTGGATGAGAAGAGTCGTTGCGTGGAGGAACCTGAAGCAATTTTGGAAAGAACGACTAAGAAGTTACGACATAATGGTTAAAGTACAATGGAAACATCATAGAGGTGCCAACGTAACATGGGAAGCTGAAGAGGATATGAAGAATAGATATCCTCATTTATTTACCTAACCTTGATTTCGAGGACGAAATCATTTTGAAGTTGGGGAGATTTGTAACACCTCGAATTTCCATGATCAAAGTATGTTAATTTGAAAGTTACATGTTGATGTTGAAGGGTCAAAAGAGTAATTGACCAAAGACTTTAAGTTTATTGTAAATTTCCAAACTCTAGGGTTAGTTGTGTCAATTGGTGATAGTTGGATGTATTTAAATGGAGAGGGGGTGGAAAATTGAGACTATCTCAATTTCTGTTTCCACAGAAGTCGGTTTCCATTAGAAAGAAAGAAGAAAAAGACTAAAGTCTTGATTGTTAGGTGAGTTTTAGTTATATCTCGATTCAACCTGAGTTTAATTCACTTTGGTATTTGATTTTGGTTATTGATTTAGTATCTGGTAAATAGGATTGAAGTTTGAGTTTGGTGAATCAAATCCGATATTGTGTCATGAATTGTTCAGGTGAGTTCATCTACCTGTTTTTTCTTTAATAAAATTTATATGTAAGTTGAAATGTCTTATTAAGCTTACTGTTATATTTGAGAAACGGATACTACAATTTTGAAACTCTGGATAGAAATCGATTGAAACAGATTAAAAATTCGATGAATCCGGAAGATGAATATTCCGGATTAGTCCGGACTTGATTTTCCGGATAATTCCGGATGTGTTTTCTGGATATTTTCCCGGATTTAGTTTACTGGATATAACACCGGATAGTTCTGGATTCCGGATTGTGTTCCGGATTGATTTACCGGATTTTGGATGCGGATTCCGGATAGTGTTCCGGATTGTTTTACCGGATGTGGTGTAACACGCCGAAAATCCTAACTCAAATTATAAATGAGTCCATTTAGAATTATTAAAAGGACAAGGTTTCGCATTGGAAAGTAGGACGCGTAATGCGAAATGGATCGTGTTAAACCCAGAATCTAGCAATGATATGTAGAGAGAAAATCTAGAGTTCACAAGTCATCTATGTATTGATCTTTAGAGAGTAAATGACAAATGCTACAAGTGTTACAAGAGTTCTAGATTCATGTCTAACTAAGAACTAGACATGCCTATTTATACCCATAACATACAAGGTATAAAGGCATTACGAACTAATACAGTACATTGACCTTACAGTAAATCTTGAATACAATAATGCTCTAACAATCTCCCCCTTTAGATTCAAGATTTAAAAAATATGACAACAGTCTTCAGCTCTTTGTAAAGTCAATCTTCTCCAACAGACACTCTATCAAACCATCTTCAAGTCTTGTACATGAAAAACAGATCTTTGCAACTTTATCAGTCTTTGACAAACAGTAACTTCTCGTATCCTTCTTGATGCAAGAACCTTAGTTCTCATATTAACTTCAAGGATCCGAAACCATCAATTTGGATGTAGACAGATCAGAAGCCAACTATTCGGATGTAAGAAGGATGCGAAACCATAAGGATTCGGATGCAAGAGGATGCAAAACCATATGCATTCGGATCAAGGCAGATGCGAAACCAACGGATGTCGGATCAAGTTGGATACGAAACCATGAATGTCGTATCAATAAGGATACGAAACCATGAGGATTCGTACCAAGGCAAGTGCGAAACCATACTAATTTGAATCAGAAGGATAGAAGGATGCGAAATCATCTATATTGTTGAACTTTTAGGTGTAAGCACATTCCGAAACGCTCAGAACTAAGATAACCAAATTCAGCAACATTTCAGACTTCATATGATCCGAAAACTTCAACTTTGAGCAATCCGAATCCATATATGAGTGATTCAAAAACATCTTTGTCTTTCACAATGTAAAGTCAATCTTCTTCAAAACTATCTTCATCTTTTTGACCTTGAATTGTCTTCGACATGAAATTGAATTAAACATTTCTCCCCCTTTTTTGATGAAAGTGAGCATCATGATCATCAAAAACCTTTTTCAATTTCAGTCGCGTCTCTGAGTATCACTAACAATCTCCTCCTTAATGAATAATCTTGCTCCCCCTCAAAATAAGAATTCTGGAGCAATTTATTTTATCCCCCTGAAAGTATGCATATATTTCATTAAAAATATTCATTTCAAATACAGTGCATTAATGAAAACATTTATACAAGGAATATAAAATTCATTGAACCACATTTTATAACTACTAATATTTGATCATTTGAAAACTTTACAAAAGAAATCCAACTTAATGAAATTCAACAGATTTTACAATCAAATGAAATCAAATGCATGTGTTTGGATTCAAAAACAAGACATCATTGTATATCAAGTTAAAAATGTCCAGTTTCAACCCCTTTATTAAATTTATTTGGTGTGCTAGCATGCGAAATATGATTAGCTACAAGCATATGCAATTCTAAAACATATAAGAATACATTGCTCTACTCACACTATTTGGCCAAAATCAGGATTTTCACAAATTTACAGGTTTATCGCGACTTTGTATTTTCCCCAAGTTTCAAGAGATGTGTGCTCATTGGCATCTTTTGATTTTGTGCACATTGGCATCTTTTGATTTTGTGCATATTGGCACCATTTGATTTTGTGCTCATTGGCATCTTTTGATTTTGTGCTCATTGGCATCTTTTGATCAAAAAGTTTAGTAAGAATAAAATACACCGTTAAACATGACTTTCTATCTGGTTCTATAGCAGGATTTGGGTTAGCATATGCCAGACCAGTTGGCCTTAGGTGCTAGGTGTCGAGCACCCCTTAGAAATTAATTTCCCAAACCAGAAAGGCCACATCGATATATCTTAAACCCATTTGTACCAGTAGAACATGGCTTTCTATCTGGTTCTATAGCAGGATTTGGGTCAGCCGATCCCAGACCAGTTGATCTTAGGGACTAGGTGTCGAGCACCCCTTAGGACTTACTCTCCCAAACCAGAAAGGCCACAGGTACAAACTTTCAAACTAAATGATTTTTATTTGTTTATTTAATGCATCACAATCACTTGGTTCTAAAAACATAACGCTTCCCCCATATTTTTGTTTCCATCCATCATTTTGAAAAATAGGCTTTTGAGCATTATATTCTATATAAGTCCAGATTTACAAATTTTCGAGCATTTAACATAATTTCATTCATGTTTTGCTGACCTTTCGAATTATTTCAGAAGTGAAAGTTGAAACAAATATAACTCAGATAATACAAAAATACTTGTAAAATCACCCTTGACACACATTTTATTCATTGAATGAAAAATTAAGAATTTCATCTCATTGAATTAAATTTGTGAAGGTTCAAACTTTCAAATTCAATAGAAATAAAACATAATGCAATGTTACCTTTCACCACTTGTTCCTTGAAACAGAAAGATGTGACAGTTAAGGATATCACCTGAGAAATATGAGTTCTAAACTGATTTGTTTAGAAGTCTTAGTCTTTGAAGTATGGGTCCTGAACTGAATTGTTCAGAAGCCATATTCGTCGAAGCACGGGTTTTGAACTGATATGTTCAAAAGGCACAAACTCTTTGCTCCCCCTTAATGGTACAAATACTCTTATTAAAAAAATTCACCACTTCTCTTCTGTTTTCAGTCATGTGTGTGGTATATATATTTCCAAATCAGCACAACACATGATGAACCTGCAAAACAGATTAAGCAGATTTTGGTACCCAACGGCACTTGGGTCCTAGTGTGTTAGGTGTAGATTTCTTAAAAGGAATACTGTAAGTACCGTACCAATAAGAAGTATAATCTTTATGTACAAAATCATTTGATCCACAATAAGAACAACAAATTTTCTTATGTGCTAACCTGACTAATTGATTTACAGAGTAAACTAAATCAGGTTTGACAAAAGATTTACCTTGAAATGTATTGCTCTTCTTGGCATTTGAAGTGGGAACCTTTGATTTTGGCACTTCTTTCTTCGGAGCTGATGTGCCTTTAACTCTCCATTCCATCTTCACTTTCTTGAAGACTGGAACTTCTTTAAGATTGGAAGTATTAACTTTAGGCACTTTTGAATCCTTATGCGATTTATCAAGCAAATGATTATAGAAGAGATTTGTTGAACGAATCTGATCTTTTAAGAAATCAGTTGATCTATTAAATTGTTTAGAAGGAATGTTTTTAAAACTTGAACTTGAAGTAGTTTTAAAAGAGCATTCAGAATCATTTGAAATAACAAATGGAGTCTGAAAGATAGTATCAGGATTGACCTGATTTGAGACATCAAATTTAAAAATGATGTCTTCAAGTTCTTTGACTTTGTTTATCAAAACATTTTTCTCTTTAAAGATTAGATCAAATTTCTTTTGGAGATCAGATTTGATCAATTGATCTTTCATAATATCAGCTGATAAACCAGATAATCTTTTGGTAAGATTAAGAATCGCATCTTCAAAATATTCGTGTTCCGATTCAAAATCTTTTTCCAAAAACTTTCTTTTATCAGTAATCTCTTTAAAAATTTCCATATTTTTCTTTTTAAGGGTTTTACTTTCCTTTTCAAAGAGGTTTTTCTTTTCCGCAAAATCTTTTCTTTCCTTTTCCAAAACATTTTCCAATTTAGAGATTTTCACGGAAAGCTCAGAACTTTTAATTTCAAAAGATTTTCGTTCAGTTTCAAATTTAGCTCTTTCTTTTTCGAGCTTGTCTTTTTCTAAAAATAAAACTTTCTCAAAGTCAGAAACTTGTTTTGAAAGTTTTATACTTCTCAGTTCAAATGCGTCCTTTTCTTTAAGAACTTTCTTTGAAGAAAGTGACTTTCTTTCACGTTCTGAAAGCTTTTTCTTCAATTCAACGTTTTCACTTTCCAACGTTGTTCTTTTTTCTTGAACTCTTTTTATTTGATCTTGTAGATATGAGTTCCCCTTCTCTCTCTCGATTTCTCTAGTCTTCATATCAGCATTTTCATTTTGAAAAGTTGTTAGTTTCTCTTGAAGTTTCTTGATTTGATCGTGCAGACTTGAGTTGTCTTTCTTTGTTTCAAGACCTGCAACATATACTTCAAGATCAGTAATTCTTTTAGTAAGTTTAGCATTTGAAGAAGAAATGTCTAAAATTTGTCTCTTTAGATCAACATTTTCTTCCTCCAATGCTTTATTTAAAACAGGAAATGAAGAATTTGAAGTATTAGGTTTAACAAAATTTTGCTTCAAACCTTCACCACTGGATTTAACAATAGTTTGCTTCAAACTTTCATTATTAGAATTAACAAAAGTTTGTGGTGTTGAAGGCATTTCTGTTATAAGAACTTGTTGCAAAATTTCATTATTTGGCTTAACAACAACTTGTGGAGTTGGAGGTATTTCTGTTATAATATTTTGCTTCAAAGCCATTTCTCTCTTTGGAATTGCTAGATGTTGATCTTTCAGAAAATCAAGCAGAAAGTGTATAAAATACACTATTGAAAAAAAAATTATATAAAAAATTTTCTTGAAAAGCTCTTAAAGTGTATGAAAAACACTATAGATTTTTTTTAATCAACACGAATTCGGATCAAGAAAGATTCGAAATCAATGGATTCAGACCAAGAAGGGTTCGAAATCCTTGGTTTCGTATCCTTAAGGGTTCGAAATCATGATGAACAGTAAGCAAAGAAGGATCCGAAACCAAAACTTAAATGATGAATGATTCGAAACCAACAGTAATTGAAGAAGGATCCGAAACCATCTATGAATGATCCGAAACCATCAAGAACAATCCGAAACCTTCACTTCGAACTCGACAATCCCAGATTCAGCCATAACTTTTCCAATTCATGATCAATTGTTATGAAATTTGCACAGATTTGTTCAAAATTTGAATCCACACACTTTGTTAGTTGATCACAAATCCTAATTCGATCAATTTAATCGAATTAAGATCCAAAACAGGTAAAATAGGGTTTTCGAACAAAAGTTTCTAAAAGGATCAAATCTGATGTTTCTGTGTAGTAAATGATGATAGTCCAAGAATTAAAGTTGCTTAGAAATCAATTCCGAGTTCAGTGATGCCAAGAATTTATCCAAGAAATAAGAAACTAGAAAAAGTTAATGTCTGAATGAACAGTGATCAGATGAACAGTAATATATGCATAGTCCGAAATCTTCATCTCCAGTGTAAAAAATCTTCAATTTGGTCTTTGATCTGCTTGAATTTTCTGTTTAGCTCTGATACCAAATGTTAAACCCAGAATCTAGCAATGATATGTAGAGAGAAAATCTAGAGTTCACAAGTCATCCATGTATTGATCTTTAGAGAGTAAATGACAAATGCTACAAGTGTTACAAGAGTTCTAGATTCATGTCTAACTAAGAACTAGACATGCCTATTTATACCCATAACATACAAGGTATAAAGGCATTACGAACTAATACAGTACATTGACTTTACAGTAAATATTGAATACAATAATGCTCTAACAGATCGCATGAGAAATCGGGCAAGATTGGGCTCGGTACAAAGACAGCGAGTATGACACTCGCGAGAGTGAAATGGTCACTTTCGCCGTGTCACTTTCGCCAAGAATGTACCGAGGGTTTTGGGAGGACCAGCGAGGATGACACTCGCGAGAGTGACATGGTCACTTTCGCCGTGTCACTTTCACTGAAAGTGTACTGAAGGTTTTTGGGTAGCGGGCGAGAGTGCCCCGCGAGAGTGACAGTGGCAATCTCGCCTGTCACTCTCGCCGTCGGGCTCAGAGGGTTTAAACCCACGGCTTGCAGCTTTCTTTCATTATCTATTTCCATCTCTCTCTAAAAATCGCCCCTCTCACTAAAAAACCCTAGAACCCCTCCCCCTCTCCTTCCTCGTCTCTTCAACAAATCAAACCCTCTTCCTCCATTGATGGACATTTGGGAGCTTGGAACTTTTGTGGAGAGTAGGAGCTCGTTTTTGGAAGTTTCGAAAGGTTAAGGTAATCTCTCCCTACTCAATGGTTGTTATTGTTGTTGATTTCATCCTTATTCTACTTTGGGATGTTGGTGGACGATTTTGATGGTGGTTGGTTGAAATAATCTTCATCTTCTTCATGAATGAAACTAGGGTTTGGTATAAATTGGGTATTTTGGGTATATGTTGAATGGATGATGATTCCTTATGGTTAGACATGAGTATTGATGGTTGGAAATTCATAAACCTAGGTTTTGGAAGTTTTGGCTTGAGGATGCAAACTTCATCAAAGGAGCATACGTTTGGGAAAAATGTAGATTTAGCTTAATCTAGCAAGGTGAGTTCAAGTTACTTTGCGAAAACTTTGTACATGCCAAAATGTTATTTTTCCAAGTAATTGTGTGTTTTACCTGAAAATTATCAATATTGGGTTATTTGGTGGATTTTACCTTTTAAGGTATTAATTGTGGTAAATATTGTAAAACACTACTTTTGGATATTTTGGAAAAACGTGATAATAAATCATACACGAAATGAGTTGTTGGTTTATGTGATAAATGGAGTCTATTTATTATGAAAATGCATTTTGTGGATATTTGGAAATATGCATATAGTACATCATGAGATGTTTTGAAAATGTAAAGGTTGAGTCCTTTTGGAAATGAGGGTTATACCGATCCAAGGTGTTATTTCGGGTTTCACGGATTTGAAGTATTTACTGACAACCGGTGTGTGTTGTTATACTTAATGTCATTTTATGACTTTCATGAACTAACTTTTGAGTTAGTTGAGCTTGTGGCTCGGTATTAGATTTATTTAAGTTTTGGGGACATTTGTCCGGTTGGATAGCTCAAAGTTGAGTTTTGATCATGATTTATGTTAATTAGGGAATTGCATGTTTTGAATGCATTTGTTTATTTATTTGGGGTCGTGTAATATTTTAGACCTTGCTAGCCATGGATCCATAGGCATTTGAGTTTCCCCTAGTCTCGCGGGTAAGAGGTCGGAATTGATTGAGCTCAGTTTACGAGACGTTACTTTATTTTGTAGCACGGAATAGGCATCGGGTTCCATGATAAGTAAGGCGTGGACTTAGATGGTCGAGCGTCGTCTCATGGGCAGTAAGGTGTAATACCATATATGTGCTTAGCACGGGATAGGCATCGGGATCCATGATAAGTAAGGCGTGGACCTATATGGTCGGGCGTCGTTTCATGGGCAGTAAGGTGTAATCCCTAATGTGCTGTTGTGGATTTGGAGTGACCCAATGTATAGATATGGAGTGGTTGAAGTTGTGGGCTCCCTAGTCTCGTAGGCAATAGATCTGGAGTGATTGAGCTCAGTTTACGAGAGTAATCCACGTGGGTGTTTTTATTGCATAATAAGTGACCCACTTTAGTGTTCTGTCACGTGCAATGTATACGGGTCTCCCCCGTCACCGAAAGGTGTTGTTTTGGGTATTTGTTGCTACTCATGTTTTCGGTGACGTGTTATATTTATATGGAT
This sequence comes from Saussurea involucrata, assembly GCA_033807775.1. NCBI lineage: Eukaryota > Viridiplantae > Streptophyta > Magnoliopsida > Asterales > Asteraceae > Saussurea > Saussurea involucrata. Next base: position 80,516,170 of record CM066327.1, read on the forward strand.
TGTTTTTCCATGGTATGTAAATTGTGGTTTATATCTCATCCGAGTGTGTTGTTTTGGGTAATTGTGTTTATCCATGTTTTCGGTAATGTATCATATTTATGAGATTTGCATTTCCACGTTATATGAGTTGTGGATTATGTTTCATCCATGTTTTGAAATGTTTTGGGATAATGGCAAATAATTATAAGTTTAATCGTTTTGATTGTCAAATGCTATTTCACCTTTCGTTGACTTTGTGAATAAGTCTATTTTTGAGAAATCATGTTATAATAAAGATTTTAACATGGGAATTGTGTGAGTTGGAAAAATGGGGGATTTGTATTTGAAGTAAACTCTTTTGAAGTAATGACTAAAAACTACACTCCTTTTGATTTATGAATTTATATTGTCATGATAAAATGCTTGAACTCACTAGGCGTAAGCCTAACCCTTTTTATTTGTCGCATGTGCAACAGGCTCAGGTTGGGGGTAGCTCTAGCTACATTGTGAAGTGGCGAGTGCTAGTAGAGTGTACGAGAGGTGACATGATTAGTGAAGTCTTCCACAATAGTTTTGGACTAGCAATTTGTGTGGGGTTAAGTAACACCCGATTAAGTCATTTTATTGTGGTAATTATAATGTTTTAATTTCCGAGGTATTTTAAGGAATGAATTGTAGATGTGATTTCATTTATTTGGCTATTTTATTAAATTTTGAAGTTAGTTGCTCGTTCCAAATTTGAGGGTGTTACAAGTTGGTATCAGAGCATAAGTTTGAGAGAGTTAGGTGTTGATTTTGAATACCTAGACTCAAACTAGCGATCTTATAAGTGAGAGAAAGTGAAATTGCACTATTAGACACATTAAGATAGGATGTCTTGAGGTTGATGGAGTCGCTAGAAACGACAATCATGTCTAGGGTAGCAAGGATAAGCATGTACGGTACGTTCATAATTGCACCTGGCCAGTGTTATGGTGAACCTATTCGTTACATGTGCTTACTTGAAATGCTTTAATGTGATGACCGTTGGGGGGTAGTAAAGAAGTTTCTAAGCGAATAGTTGTTGGAAAAGATTGGCGATTGTAGTATAAGTCACTTGGGGTGACAATAAGCATGATAATTGCTTTAAGTGGATCGTTTCGGGTCAAAATTTGATGGTTGGATTAGAACCATGGATTTATTGAATAGACTTTGATTCGAGGAAGAATCGTAAGGTTAATCGAGGTAATTCCCAACTTGCCTTAAGAGGTTAAAACATCCAGATGACGATAGTGGACCTGAGGGATTTGGAGGAGTATGAGTTGAGACGTTGAGTGTCGACTAAATTATGCACATAATTTATTTTTGAAAATAAATTGCATTAATTATTTCTTGTGTTTCGAATCCTTATACGGATTGTATTATGAATTTTGAGAAATGTTTAGCACACACACAAGATTTCAAATCACGGTTTTGAAACGTGCATGAAACCAGTTTATTGCGGGAGTTGCAAACTCTGCCAGAACCTGTTTTGTTTTATTTCATCGTTGTTCAACATTGTTTTGGGATATAATGATAATCATATTTTTATGATGTTTAAGATGTTGGGCAAGTGACTACGGCTTGTGACTTTAACATTGGATCTCCTCCACATATGTTAAGGTTTGGACGGAAAGTTATCTTCCATGATGTCTGTGTAACATTATTTTGGAGGATTTGTTTAATATGAGTTTGTTAAACCATGTTGTTTATATAGTGTTACCCTAGAGGGGGATTGTTGCGATTTTGGCGCCTCATTCAGGATTTTGCTTATAGCAATTTGGCTTTGGAAGCATGATGTTTAGCGCCGTTTTATCGACTTGGAGTCATTGAGTACATTGGGGTTCATGGAGTTTTGTTTTACGACATGTTGAGTCGTGTGAGTACAATTTTACAATATGCATACTCTATTTACCTATGTGAAAAGTTTACGAGTTTTGTTGAGAAATGTTAATTTTATGCCGTAAGGCGACTAAGAAGAAATGAGTTTGGAACTCTAGTGTCGCGTAACTTTCTTTCAAGGGTTTGTGTTACTGAGTATTTCGTTACATATAGTTCGGTGTATGGATTGATTTATACGTGACTTAAGTGATGCATGAAAGGACATTTTTGTGACATTTCATAATAAATTGCTTGGTGCGCTTTTAGTCAGTTAAATGTTTATTATCATTTTTATGTAAAACGTGTTATATCGACTTAGGGGTATGCATAGCTTGGTAACCATTGTTCTCGTCACTTTGTTGAACGAATCGTGAGCGAAATTATTTTATTAACTCCTTGTTTAAATGAGAGACCATTTGGTCAAAGCATGTTTTAGTGATGTGGGGGTCACGAATGGTTTATGATGCTTGATATTTGAAAAACACGACTGTATGAATCATTGACATTGGTCAATTTTGAATTGTCGAATACTTTGGAAAAGAATTGAAAGCTTTTTGGTTTGGAGGAAATGTGTGTTTTGAGTATTTTTGACAAATACATTTTTTAGCAATGACGTTTTGACGTTTTATGTTCCAAGTATGAAATTTTGAGGAAAGAGCCTCGTGATAAAGATTTTAGAAAAATGGTTTGTATAAAACTATGGCGTGGAATTCTTATGTTTTAAACATTGATGCGCACCGTTGGTGCAATTTGAGATTTGAAAATAGGTTTGAACTTTTTTTTTTGGTGTCAACAAATTATTAACACTTATTTACTCGGATGTTTTGGACAAACGCATTGTTGTGTGCAAGTTTTGCCAGAAAGCGTTTTACTCAAATGTCATTATAAGACCGGATGAGAAATTTTGGGAAAGTTATTTAAAGAGTTTCGTCTTTTAAAATTTGGTCGCGAACCATTTGATGCATGTTATTTCGTTTCAAGAAAATTTCTAATGGAAGCGTTACAAGCTTGCATGCCTACCCCAATTTATGGTTTTATGATGTTTTAGTCGATATTTTCAAGTGATGGGAACGTATGAATTTTGTTTTAAATAGGGAAATTGCACAAGTCATTTTGTCTTGACTAAGGTGTATGTGCAAACCGTTTCATCATTTTGTATAAGAAACTGACGCACGCAAATTTTGTTGGTGATCCGTGTTCCATGCCATTTTATGGTTAAAGGAGAAATTTTGGAGTCAAATGCCGTGGGACTTCTATTGAAATACGTGCACGCCTTTTGTTGCACCATGTTTAAAGTCGAGCAGTTACTTTACGTGCATGTTACAAGTCGATCCATACTAGAGCTGTGACGATTCATTTTAAAAGAAGTTGTCTATTATGCTTTAGCGTTTGTTGATAAGCTGAACTGCAATGAAATAATTTTCAACATGATTTTCATATGTGGGACGAGCGTGTCCGTTTTGCGTAACTACCGAGTTGATGATAGTAGTTTTTCTATGCGTGCGATTTATTTGATATGAAAATTCTTGCGTTGAAAATTTATGTGAAAAGTTTTGTGGATTGGCATATTTGTTAAAATATTCGCTTGAAAACCTTGAACTCGTTAGGACCTTGGAAAGGATAAGTACCCCAGTTAAAGGTAAGTGCGTGTAGCACTTCGACGGTAGAAGGTTGGGTATTCCACGCGTGTTGGTACCATAGGTCGGATGATATCGGTAGCGAAGTCAATGTGTTTGTGGTAATTGGAGGGTTAGACTTGCGGTAAATCATTTCGAGGTTGGTATAGCCGTTTTGTTGACAACCTTAGTTTTGTGGAAACCCTCGGTAAGCAGAACTCGTGTGTGAAGTCCTGTTAGAGTTCTGAGTTTGGTGGTATAACTAGGTGCCAACCTTTGCTGGTTTGAGGTCGGAAACCGTTAACGTATTCGGAGGGTGGAGTCCGATTTTAAATGAAATATTGGTAATGGTAGTGGTAACCTTAAGATGCTCAATTGTGGCGAGCGGTTTTGGTAGAATAACTTTCGTGTATGGTTAATGAACCTGTCGGTTGATGATTAATGTTGAGGTGAACTTTGGATTCTATTAGGACTCATTAGAGTTAATCGACGGTTAATGGTAGGAATGATCGGAGTTGATGATTTTGTTGGGTTCGTTAGTGAACAAACCGTGAAGTGATTTAGAGTTGAAACTAAAATTGAGGAAGGTAGAACATTCTAAGGTTGGGAGACGACCGAAGTCGTATGGTTGGGAGTCCCTCTATGGTTGGAACATTTTCCGGACATAAGTGCAGTGTACTTGAAGGGGGTTTCGTTAGTAAGAAATTGTTCGAGGATTTGTCGTTACAAACTGAGTATGGGAAATTTAGATTCCAAATAGGAATTGATGAATTATGGTCGACGTTAAGTCAGGAAGTTTTGAGTTGTAAAGGAGATAGATTTCGTGGACGAAATCTCTTTAAGGTTGGGAGGATTGTAACACCCCGAAAATCCTAACTCAAATTGTAAATGATTCCATTTAGAATTATTAAAAGGACAAGGTTTCGCATTGGAAAGTAGGACGCGTAATGCCAAATGGATCGCATGAGAAATCGGGCAAGATTGGGCTCGGTATAAAGCCAGCGAGTATGACACTCGCGAGCGTGACATGGTCACTTTCGCCGTGTCACTTTCGCCAAGAATGTACCAAGGGTTTTGGGAGGACCAGCGAGTATGACACTCGCGAGAGTGACATGGTCACTTTCGCCGTGTCACTTTCGCTGAAAGTGTACCGAAGGTGTTTGGGTAGCGGGAGGGAGTGCCATGCGAGAGTGATAGTGGCAATCTCGCCTGTCACTCTCGCCGTCGGGCTCAGAGGGTTTAAACCCACGACTTGCAGCTTTCTTTCATTATCTATTTCCATCTTTCTCTCTAAAAATCGCCCCTCTCACTAAAAAACCCTAGAACCCCTCCCCCTCTCCTTCCTCATCTCTTCACCAAATCAAACCCTCTTCCTCCATTGATGGACATTTGGGAGCTTGGAACTTTTGTGGAGAGTAGGAGCTCATTTTTGGAAGATTCGAAAGGTTAAGGTAATCTCTCCCTACTCAATGGTTGTTATTGTTGTTGATTTCATCCTTCTTCTACTTTGGGATGTTGTTGGACGATTTTGATGGTGGTTGGTTGAAATAATCTTCATCTTCTTCATGAATGAAACTAGGGTTTGGTATAAATTGGGTATTTTGGGTATATGTTGAATGGATGATGATTCCTTATGGTTAGACTTGAGTATTGATGGTTGGAAATTCATAAACCTAGGTTTTGGAAGTTTTGGCTTGAGGATGCAAACTTCATCAAATGAGCATACGTTTGGGAAAAATGTAGATTTAGCTTAATCAGGCAAGGTGAGTTCAAGTTACTTTGCGAAAACTTTGTACATGCCAAAATGTTATTTTTCCAAGTAATTGTGTGTCTTACCTGAAAATTATCAATATTGGGTTATTTGGTGGATTTTACCTTTTAAGGTATTAATTGTGGTAAATATTGTAAAACACTACTTTTGGATATTTTGGAAAAACGTGATAATAAATCATACACGAAATGAGTTGTTGGTTTATGTGATAAATGGAGTCTATTTATTATGAAAATGCATTTTGTGGATATTTGGAAATATGCATCTAGTAGATCATGAGATGTTTTGAAAATGTAAAGGTTGAGTCCTTTTGGAAATGAGGGTTATCCTGATCCAAGGTGTTATTTCGGGTTTCACGGATTTGAAGTATTTACTGACAACCGGTGTGTGTTGTTATACTTAATGTCATTTTATGACTTTCATGAACTATCTTTTGAGTTAGTTGAGCTTGTGGCTCGGTATTAGATTTTGTTAGATCTGAAGTTTTGTCAAAAGTTACAAGTGTTGGATCTGAACTGAAGACTCAGAATTCTGAGTTAGAAGACTCAGAAGTTCTGATCTGAGAAGTCTCGAAAAGATTACAAGTATGAAAGTCTGAACTGAAGAGTCAGAGTTCTGAGTAGGAGACTCAGAACTTTTGAGAATGATGAAGAAAATAGCACAAGTACTTGAAGGAAGTTCTGAAGTGCTTAATCAGAAGAATGTTCAGAAGTTCTAAACATGTTGTTCAGAACTTATGTCTTGGATACTTTCAGTTATATTCTGTTACTAATTAGGACACGTGTAATTGTTCTATTAGTCTGTTTCTCATATGTACTGTAGCTTTAGCTTTTCTTTACAGTATATATATAGGAGTTAGCAACTGTAAGCTAACTAATCTTTGGCATAACTTTCCGCATATCTTTGTATTCAGTTTTTGTAATCTTTGAGAGATTCTCTCTCTAGATCTGTAATCTGTTCTTAATTGAATACAAGTGTGTTGATCCAAATCTCTAGCATTTACTGTTTGATTGATCTTAATTGATTGTAAGATTGAATCCTGGTTTCTACAATTGGTATCAGAGCTATTCAACAAACAAATTCGTTCAAGATCGTGTTCGTGAAATCGTGTTCTTGAAGATTTCTTGATCAATTCGTCAATTGATTCCGCTGCTACTCAAAATTCTTGAATTCTTTGAAATTCTTGAATTCGTTTTACATTTGTTCAAGATATTCGATTTGTCTTTCTTTTGAGTCGATTAAATTCAATTTTACTAATCATGTCTTCGAAAGAATTTCTCTCGATGGGATCTGAAACGAAGCCACCTGTTCTTATTCCTAACGAATACCAGCAATGGAAGATTCGTATGATACAATTCTTGGATAATATCGATGAGAATTTGATGATTTCAATACGAGAAGGTCCAATTGAAGTTTATGTCGATATTCAAGCTACACCTACAACTGATACAACTCCAGAAATTCCTGCTACTAAGGTGAAGAAGAATTTTTCACAGTACTCAGAAGCACAGAAAATCAGACATGCAATTGACAAAAGAGCTGTTTCGCTGTTGACTTTGGCAGTTCCCAATGAGGTTTTTAATAGAATTGATAGTGGAACATCAGCAAAAGAAATGTGGGATGAACTTGAAAAGCAAATGCTTGGTACTGCAAAATCAATTCAAGCAAAGTTAAACCAATGCATCAATGCTTATGAAAGATTCAAAGCAAAAGAGTGTGAAAGTTTAAATCAGACTTATGAAAAGTTTTGTATTATTTTGAATGACCTCAGGAGGAATGGGTTGAAAAAGACAAAGTTTGAGATTAACTACAAATTTCTGAATTCTCTTAATTCAGAATGGTCATCTTTTGCAATTAGTCTTCAAATGAATAAAGACATGTGTTAGGAAGATTTAAATGATATATTATGTGTTCTAAATCAACATGAGGATTCGGTTAAGCAAGTAGTGGAGGAGAAGAAAAGTGTTTCTGATCAATTAGCCTTACTTTCAGAAAGAAAATCTAAGGTGATCAAAACTGCAAAGAAATCTGTGTATTTGTCTGAAATACCCAAGTTAGAGGAAGAATCTGATGAGACGAAAGGATCAGAAGAAGATGATGATATCAAGCTGATTGCAGAAAAATTAGCCTTGTTGACTAACACTTTCAACAAGAGATATGGAAAGAACAAGTTTCAGGGTAAGTACATAAGGGAACAGGGGAGTTCAGAAGAGAAATATAAGAAGAAAGAAGATAGAGAAGAAAGTAAGTTTGAGAAGAAAGAAGAGAAGGAAGAAAGAAAAGATAAGGATTTGTGTTTTAAGTGTGGAAAACCTGGTCACTTTGCCAGAGACTGCAGAGTAAAAGTAGTAAAAGATTATGAATACTACACAAAGAAGGCTCAGCTGGCTAAGAAAAGAGATAATGAGATTGCAATGTTGGCAGAACAGGAGAACTGGCTGTATTATACTTCAGATGAAGAGGATTGCATTCACTTTTCTCAAATGCAAAGTTATATGGCCAAGATGAAGAATGAGGATGATTCTGAATTATGAAGATGCTGATTCTGAATCTTCTACTGAGGTACATTCTGCACTTGAAATTGATTTGATGACTCAAATTGGCATTATGAATTCTGAATTTGTTAAACTCAGAAAACAAATAAAAGGTGAAAGAATTCTAGTTAACAAGTTCAGAACAGAAAAAGAGATAAATAAAGAACAGTTTGAAGAATCTGAAGTTGAGAAACAAAAAGTCAAAAATGAGAATTCTAATCTTTTAAAGAAGATTTCTGAATTAAAAATTCAATTTACAGAAATAAAAGATGAAAAGGTTGATTTACAAATTAAATATGATATGTTACTTGAGGAAAGAAAGAAGTTGTACACAAAAATCAAAGAGTTGGAAGACCTTAATTTGAAAAGAGGTCAAACTCAACAAACCTTGAATCTTCTTACTAGCAATGTTAAAGATACAAGATTTTATAATCCTAAAATGGGATTAGGTTTGGAAGAAAATGTTGTTTTGAAAAGAGCTCCAATAAATCTGTATGATTTTGATAAACTACAAGTTCCTAAACCAAAAATCCCAGAAATTGTTGAAGTTTTTGTGAGACCTGCTAGTTCTATAACAAGTTCAGATAATCTACAAAAATCAAGTCCTGTAAAAGCAAAGGAAACAATTTCTGAACCAAAAATTGAGAAGTCAGAAGCTTCAGAAGAAGAGGTTAAGAAAGAAATTTCTAAACCAACAGAAGAGAAACCAAAATATAATGATGCTAAATTCAAATATGATTCTTTGAATGTCAGTTACAAAAATAAACAACCAAGTTTTTCATATACTGACATTGAAAGTATATTTGATGAAAGTAAGGTTTCTGAAACAGTCAGTCAGAAGTCTGAGTCTTCTAGTCATAATTCTGACTCCACAAGTCAGAACTCTGAATCTGAAGGTCAAAATTCTGAAACTGTCACTCAAAGTTCTGATTCAACTGATAATTCTCAATTCACTTCAGAAAGCTTTTCAGAACTTGAAAAGAGATTTAAACTAGTTAGTCAAGAACTTGAGGACTTAAGAAAAACTTTTGATGATCTTGAAAATGATTATTGTGATATAGATTTTAAACTGGACCGAGTTTTAAAAGAAAACAACACTTATGTCCAGAAAATAACAGAGCTTGAGAAGTTAAAGGCTGAATATGATCTTTTCAAGATTAATGCCTTAAAAGAAGATAAGAACTTCTTTGATGAATCAAGTACATTTGAAAATGGTGAATCATCCAAATCATCTGCTAATTCTGTGAAATTCAATGTTTCAGAAAGTGAGGAAAGCAAAAGGAAAGATGATCTGAAAAGAGTTTCTGAGGAGATTGGATTAAATACTACTTCTGAACCTAGAATCAATAGTTCTTGTATGAAATGCAATTGTAATCTAAAATCTTGCAATAAAAGTGAAAAGACTTATGTTTCAGATCTATTGTCTCTTGCAAGAAAGAATCTCATATGTGTTCAATGTGGTAGTCATTCATTTCAATCATCTCAGAAAAGTTCAATTTTAATAACATCTGTTTCTTATATAAACAAACCATATCAGAATTCAGAAAAGAAAACTGTTTTGATTCCTCAAACTCAGATAAAAGAAAAGAAGAAAGAAAATATCTTTCAAACTAAAGAAAAGAAGACTGAAAATGTTTCTCAGTCTCAACCAAAAGTTTTCAAAAAGAAAAGAAACAATTTTGTGAACAGAAAATGTTCTGACTTCATAAAAGTAAAAGGAAAGTGGTGTTTAAAAGAAGATTTTGAATGGAAAGTCAAAGGAACTTTTGTTAAATTAGATATCAAAGCTAACAAAGATGGACCCATTCCAAAATGGGTACCTAAATCTAACTGATTGTTTTTGCAGGGCTGCCATGTGTGGTTTTTAGATTCTAGAGCTTCAAGACACATGACATGTCATAAATCTTCTCTGACAAACTTCACAGAAAAGGCTGGAGGAGCAGTAAATTTTGGTAATAACAGCAAAGGACAAGTCAGAGGTTTTGGAGATTTAACAAAAGGGGATCTGACTATTCAGAAAGTTTTTTTATGTTGAAGGCTTACAACATAATCTGTTCAGCATAAGTCAGTTTTTGGACAGTTTCTGTCAGATTAAGTTCAGCATAACAGGTTGCATGATTTTAACTAAGAATGACATAAAAGTCTTCTGGGCCAAAAGACATATGGACTTATTTGTGGTTAACTTTTCAAAAATTAAAACTTTAACCCCTGTTTGTCTATTATCAAATGCAGTAGCTAATGAATGTTGGCTTTGGCACAGAAGATGTTCTCACTTAAATTTCAGAGATCTGAACAATCTGGTTAGCAAACATCTAGTCAAAGGATTACCAAAGATCAAGTTTGAAAAGGAATCATTATGTTCAGCATGTGAAATGGGCAAGATGAAGAAAAGTTCTCATAAGATAAAAATGGACTCATCATGCAAATCACCATTAGAAATGCTACATACAGATCTTTGTGGTCCTATTTCAGTTCAATCTATGGGAGGAAATAAGTATATGCTAGTTATTGTGGATGAATATTCAAGATACACATGGGTTGAATTCTTAAGAGCTAAGTCAGAAGCTGCTGAAACACTGATTAATTTCATCAAAAGAATTCAAGTATTCTTACAACTTCCAGTCCAGAAAAACAGAAGTGACAATGGGACAGAGTTTAGAAATGAGACTCTTCAGAACTTTCTACAAAGTCTGGGGATTTCTCATAACTTTTCAGCTGTCAAAACTCCTCAACAAAATGGTGTTGTTGAAAGGAAGAACAGAACTCTAGTTGAAGCTGCAAGAACCATGTTGGCATATTCAAATCTTCCAACCTTCCTATGGGCTGAAGCAATAGCCACAGCTCATTTTACACAAAACAGAACTTTAATCAATAAAAGATTAGATAAAACTGCTTATGAATTGATTAACAAGAGAAAACCACTGATTAATGTAACACCCCGTTTCCCAATTTACGTGATTTAACTGTCTCTTTTGGGGTTGAGTTAATTTTTGGGTCGTTATGTACGTGTTCAGGAATCTAGGGGCCAGTTTATCAAATTTGTAAGATGAGGGTGTGTTTTGGCATGTATGTAAAGGGGATGGAAACCCTAAACACCCTCATTTGCAGCCATTTGTTTCTTTATCAAAGAAGAGAGAAAAGAGAAAGGGATTTTCGGAGTTCTTGTGAGCTGCTGTGAAAGACCGACCGATTCTCCTTCGTTAACCGTTGGATCGTCGTGAAATTTGGACAGCGACTTCACGACCCTCTAATATACATTCTGACCGGAGGGATTTGGCATCGGAGTTCCCAGTAGAGAGAACCAATTTGGACAGCGACTTCACGACATGACTACTTTAGAGAAGTTTGGTTTCTCTGAATGGTTGGAAGTGAAATTAGCCATTCAGCAATCGCGCTCAAAGTTCAAGAGCCATGTCGAGAAAATTTTAAATACTCAGATCGACTTGGTTTCTTCTGCGGTGGATATTCCTCCTTCCACTCTTCTTCCTCCTCAACAAAGAAGAGTCTCTGCAAAGGAAAAGAAAGCCTCAGACTCAGGTCCTCCTATACGGAATGAAACAGGTATTGGTTTCTCTCGTGCTGAAGTTCTTGGCCCTGATGCTGATCTCTCAGCGCTTGACACCCCCCTACCACCTGGTGAAACTTTCATTCCTGGCAAAGTCGTAAGTGATCCTTATGGTATATTCTTTCTAGACTGCCATGGAAACCAACACTTTCAACGCATCTCTGAGCTCCAATCACTCCCATCGAACAGCTGTAACACCCCGTTTCCCAATTTACGTGATTTAACTGTCTCTTTTGGGGTTGAGTTAATTTTTGGGTCGTTATGTACGTGTTCAGGAATCTAGGGGCCAGTTTATCAATTTTGTAAGATGAGGGTGTGTTTTGGCATGTATGTAAAGGGGATGGAAACCCTAAACACCCTCATTTGCAGCCATTTGTTTCTTTAGCAAAGAAGAGAGAAAAGAGAAAAGGATTTTCGGAGTTCTTGTGAGCTGCTGTGAAAGACCGACCGATTCTCCTTCGTTAACCGTTGGATCGTCGTGAAATTTGGACAGCGACTTCACGACCCTCTAATATACATTCTGACCGGAGGGATTTGGCATCTGAGTTCCCAGTAGAGAAAACCAAGTGTCCGAAGTTGCTGTGAAAGGGGTTTTCGGAGTTCTTGTGAGCTGCTGTGAAAGATCGACCGATTCTCCTTCGTTAACCGTTGGATCGTCGTGAAATTTGGACAGCGACTTCACGACCCTCTAATATACATTCTGACCGGAGGGATTTGGCATCGGAGTTCCCAGTAGAGAGAACCAATTTGGACAGCGACTTCACGACATGGCTACTTTAGAGAAGTTTGGTTTCTCTGAATGGTTGGAAGTGAAATTAGCCATTCAGCAATCGCGCTCAAAGTTCAAGAGCCATGTCGAGAAAATTTTAAATACTCAGATCGACTTGGTTTCTTCTGCGGTGGATATTCCTCCTTCCACTCTTCTTCCTCCTCAACAAAGAAGAGTCTCTGCAAAGGAAAAGAAAGCCTCAGACTCAGGTCCTCCTATACGGAATGAAACAGGTATTGGTTTCTCTCGTGCTGAAGTTCTTGGCCCTGATGCTGATCTCTCAGCGCTTGACACCTCCCTACCACCTGGTGAAACTTTCATTCCTGGCAAAGTCGTAAGTGATCCTTATGGTATATTCTTTCTAGACTGCCATGGAAACCAACACTTTCAACGCATCTCTGAGCTCCAATCACTCCCATCGAACAGCTGTAACACCCCGTTTCCCAATTTACGTGATTTAACTGTCTCTTTTGGGGTTGAGTTAATTTTTGGGTCGTTATGTACGTGTTCAGGAATCTAGGGGCCAGTTTATCAATTTTGTAAGATGAGGGTGTGTTTTGGCATGTATGTAAAGGGGATGGAAACCCTAAACACCCTCATTTGCAGCCATTTGTTTCTTTAGCAAAGAAGAGAGAAAAGAGAAAAGAATTTTCGGAGTTCTTGTGAGCTGCTGTGAAAGACCGACCGATTCTCCTTCGTTAACCGTTGGATCGTCGTGAAATTTGGACAGAGACTTCACGACCCTCTAATATACATTCTGACCGGAGGGATTTGGCATCGGAGTTCCCAGTAGAGAGAACCAAGTGTCCGAAGTTGCTGTGAAAGGGGTTTTCGGAGTTCTTGTGAGCTGCTGTGAAAGATCGACCGATTCTCCTTCGTTAACCGTTGGATCGTCGTGAAATTTGGACAGCGACTTCACGACCCTCTAATATACATTCTGACCGGAGGGATTTGGCATCGGAGTTCCCAGTAGATAGAACCAATTTGGACAGCGACTTCACGACATGGCTACTTTAGAGAAGTTTGGTTTCTCTGAATGGTTGGAAGTGAAATTAGCCATTCAGCAATCGCGCTCAAAGTTCAAGAGCCATGTCGAGAAAATTTTAAATACTCAGATCGACTTGGTTTCTTCTGCGGTGGATATTCCTCCTTCCACTCTTCTTCCTCCTCAACAAAGAAGAGTCTCTGCAAAGGAAAAGAAAGCCTCAGACTCAGGTCCTCCTATACGGAATGAAACAGGTATTGGTTTCTCTCGTGCTGAAGTTCTTGGCCCTGATGCTGATCTCTCAGCGCTTGACACCTCCCTACCACCAGGTGAAACTTTCATTCCTGGCAAAGTCGTAAGTGATCCTTATGGTATATTCTTTCTAGACTGCCATGGAAACCAACACTTTCAACGCATCTCTGAGCTCCAATCACTCCCATCGAACAGCTGTAACACCCCGTTTCCCAATTTACGTGATTTAACTGTCTCTTTTGGGGTTGAGTTAATTTTTGGGTCGTTATGTACGTGTTCAGGAATCTAGGGGCCAGTTTATCAATTTTGTAAGATGAGGGTGTGTTTTGGCATGTATGTAAAGGGGATGGAAACCCTAAACACCCTCATTTGCAGCCATTTGTTTCTTTAGCAAAGAAGAGAGAAAAGAGAAAAAGATTTTCGGAGTTCTTGTGAGCTGCTGTGAAAGACCGACCGATTCTCCTTCGTTAACCGTTGGATCGTCGTGAAATTTGGACAGAGACTTCACGACCCTCTAATATACATTCTGACCGGAGGGATTTGGCATCGGAGTTCCCAGTAGAGAGAACCAAGTGTCCGAAGTTGCTGTGAAAGGGGTTTTCGGAGTTCTTGTGAGCTGCTGTGAAAGATCGACCGATTCTCCTTCGTTAACCGTTGGATCGTCGTGAAATTTGGACAGCGACTTCACGACCCTCTAATATACATTCTGACCGGAGGGATTTGGCATGGGAGTTCCCAGTAGAGAGAACCAAGTGTCCGAAGTTGCTGTATTTTCCAGGCGAAAGATTTGGTGATTTTGGAAGATTCAAGTTGTGAAAGGTTCTAGGAGGATTGTTGTTCGCGGTCTAGAATTGCAAGGTATGTGTATTATGTTTAGAAATCAATAGAAATGGGGTGTATGAAATGGGATGCTTGGCAAAGTTTTATGGTATTTGGACTATCCTAGCTATGTCATTTCGGGATGAGAGTTGGGATAGAATTAGAGTTCCATTTTTGGGCTTGTTATGATATGTGTATGTATGAATGTTATAGGTGGTACGAGGTGATTATTATACACTGTGAAGTACTTGGTAATTGACATCTTGACAGGTGAGTACTCTACCTATATTATGTAAGTTATGTGTATGTAGTTGGATTGCATGTGTGATTATGTGTATGTTGGCTTTGCCAAAGGAAAGAGTACCTATGGTGGTAGTAATACCCCTAGGGAATATGTTATGTATGAAGAGGCCTGGTACCAGTGTCTAGTTATGACCTTCCTTATTGGCTTTGTGCCTTAAGGAATGGAAGGATGTTACATGTATGTGATTGCTATGTTTATGCGAGTATGTATGCATGATGATATGTGGTATAGGTGCGTGCTCACTAAGCGAAAGCTTACCCCGTTGTTATTCATCTTTTAGTGGCAGGTACATCTTCGAAGAATAAAGGAAAGGCTCCAGCTTGAAGCTTTTGGATTTGCGGCAGCTCAGCAGCTTATATTTTCTTTTGATGAATGATAGTTTTGGATTCTCTAAGCTTTTCAGTTGAATATTGTTTGTCTCAAACTTATTGGTTTTAAGTTGCAAACTTGTACTCTTTTCTATAAGATTATGGGATTTTATCTAAATGTTTTAATTACAAATCTTCCGCTGTATTTTAAGGTTACTTTCCGTTAAATGAGTGTTTTAAAGATAAGGGATGTTACAATTAAATTTTTCCATGTTTTTGGATGCAGTCATGCAGATGCTATGTTCTCAAAGATAGAGAAAATCTTGGTAAATTTGATAAAAAGGCAGATGAAGGATACTTTGTTGGGTATTCACTTACTTCCAAAGCATTCAGAATCTACAATAGAAGAACCAAGAGAATTATGGAAAGCATCAATGTCACCTTTGATGAATCAAGAATGAAGACTTCTGAACAAAACAGTTCAGAACTCGGACAGAATAAGACAAAAATGACTTCTGAAACAGCTTCTAATCCTAACTGTTCAGAACTCAATATATTGTTTAAGGATGCATTTCTGGAACTAACTTCTGAATCTTATGCAGATTTTGAAAATCCAAAAATGGTTCAAGAAATGAAAAGGGGAACTTCAGAAGTGATCCAAACAACTGTAATTTCTGATATAGGTCCATCTGAGAAATGTCCAACTTTGATCAATACAAGTAATGAAACTTCTGATCCTAGTATTCAGAATTGTGGACAAGCCAATCAGAATTCTGGACAAGCCAATCAGAATTCTGACCAAGTTATTTAGATTTCTGAACAAGTGCCTCAGAACTCTGAACAAGTCATTCAGAATTCTGACTCTACTACTCAGAATCCAAACTTGGATGTTTCATCTCAACAAGTATCAGAACAAGGGGACAGTTCAGAATTACATGCAATCATTGATGAGAATGATACAAACAACAATTTTTCAGAAATTAACGTGCTTCCTAGTTCAAACAAATGGACTAAAGACCATCCTATTCATCAAGTGATAGGAGATCCACTAGTAGGAGTTAAGACCAGATCAGCAACAGCAAATGAAGCAATGTTTGCAGGATTTTTAAGTGTGATTGAACCTAAGAAAGCAAATGAAGCCCTAGAGGATCCAGATTGGATTTTAGTAATGGAAGATGAATTGCTACAGTTTGAAAGAAATAAAGTCTGGAGACTAGTTACAAAACCTGAAGGAAAATATGTTATTTGAACTAAATGGGTATTCAGAAACAAGAAAAATGAGTCAGGTGTTATAGTCAGAAACAAGGCTAGATTGGTTGCAAAAGGATATTCTCAACAAGAAGGAATAGACTTTGATGAAACATTTGCACGTGTGGCAAGAATAGAAGCAATCAGAATATTCTTGGCCTATGCTGCACATAAGAACTTCAAAGTATACTAAATGGATGTCAAATCAGCATTTTTGAATGGTATACTTAATGAAGAGGTTTATGTCTATCAACCAGAAGGTTTTGTTGATCCTGAATTTCCAGATCATGTTTATGTTTTAGATAA
The DNA here is from genome assembly GCA_033807775.1 of Saussurea involucrata. Taxonomy (NCBI): domain Eukaryota; kingdom Viridiplantae; phylum Streptophyta; class Magnoliopsida; order Asterales; family Asteraceae; genus Saussurea; species Saussurea involucrata. Next base: position 80,532,525 of record CM066327.1, read on the forward strand.
GGCATTATATGGTCTAAAACAAGCACCAAGAGCCTTGTATGACACACTTACTCAACACTTGTTAAAATCTGGTTTCAAGAAAGGTAAGATTGACACTACTTTGTTCTTAAAGAAAAAGGGTGATGATTTAATTCTGATTCAAATATATGTAGATGACATAATATTTGGTTCTACAAGTGTAGAGTTATGTACTGAATTTTCAAAAGTCATGGAATCAGAATTTGAAATGAGCATGATGGGAGAATTGAACTTTTTCCTTGGTCTACAAGTAAAACAATTACCAACTGGTATTTTTATAAATCAAGGATAATATGTTAAAGATTTTTTAAAGAAGTTTAAGATGTCTGATTGTGCTTCTATGAGAACACCTATGGCAACAAATATAAAGTTAGATGCTGGTCTCAATGGAGTTCCAGCAGATAACAATATTTATAGAGGCATGATAGGATTTCTTCTTTACCTAAGTGCTAGTAGACCAGATATTATGTTTGCTACTTGTTTTTGTGCTAGATTTCAATCAAATCCAAAAGAATCTCATTTGCTAGCTGTTAAGAGGATTTTAAGATATCTGAAAGGTTCACCAGAATTGGGCCTTTGGTATATGTTAGGTCTAAATATGTCTTCAAGATTTAATATTATTGTCAAAGTCAAAGTCAATGTATTAAGTCTTGTGAGAAAGTCAAAGTTGCTTATTTGCCTTATTTAGTCCTTTGGTATAAATAGCTTTTGTTTAGTCTAATCTTGTAACAATTGAGAGAACAATTAGGGCATAACTCATATCTTGTAAACACAGAGAGCCGACTTAATAAGAATACACTTTCTCTCTCTACTCTCTCTCTAGATCTTGTATGGATTTCATGGTTGTTTGATTGATTTGGGTTTAACAATTGGTATCCGAGCAAGTTAATGAAGATCTGATGAAAAATCTACACGATTTGAGATCAAATTTGTTGGATTTTTGAGGAAAATCGATCGATTTTCTTGATTTTTTCAAGAAAATATATTTTTCTCAAATTCTTGCAATTTTGAGTTTAATTCGACTGGATATTGAGTTCTTGGTGTTAGAAATCACATTTGGAGCGACTTTTATTCAAGAATCGAGGGATAATTTCAAGTTTTTAGAGGTCAATTTGAAGATTCTTCAGTTTCTGTTCGTTTCGACCAGTTCGACCAGTTCGATCTTTCAGATTTAGATTCAGTGTTTTTCAGCGAAAATAGTTCACATAATCGTGTTAGAAACCTATTTTCTAACATCTCTGCAAAATTTGGAAGCCTAATTCGAAGATTTGATTGGGATTTGATGAATATTTGAGGTTTGCGCTAGATCTAAATTTTGCGCCAGTTCTTCAAATTGATTTGCGCCAATCAAAACTAAAAGGAATTTTAAGATTTTGTGTTAATAATTTCTCAAAAGTAATCCTCATTTGTGCCACCTCGTGCTGCATCTTTGTGCCATCTTCATGCTGAAATGAATTCAAGGATTGCCACCTCATGCTTCTGACTTGAGCCATCATCTAAATTGCTGGAGTAAACTTCTGATTTGCGCCACCCTCGTCTCACGCAAACTAAGGTTTGCGCCACCCACGTCTCACGCAAAGTTCAGTTTGCGCCACCCTCCTCTCACGCAAAGTTCACTTTGCGCCTTGCACTTCTAGCGCAAACCATAAGTGTTTATAATTTTGTGGTGCATGTGTGTGTGTATAAGGTGTATGTGTGTGTGCTGTATGTTTAAACATGAGATGTGTGCTGCGTATGTTACTGTGTGCGTGAGTGTGTATTGTGTGTGTGTGTGAGTTGTCTAAAGAATTCTCAAGCAAACAATTCGCATCCTACTTCAACTTCAGCTACTTTTCGTATCCAACTGAAGTGGGTTTTTGCATCAGGCTAACTCAAGAACTCGCAACCTTCTTCCATAAAACTCACCGGAGTTTTCACCGGAAAACGTTTTTCGCCGGAAAAAGTGGGTCTTCGAAAATTGTAGTGTGATCGAGATTTGTTCGTTGCATTTGATTGGTATTCGAATAACGATCTCAACGCAACAAAAATCAGCGATTTTCGTCAAGAAACGAAGAAGATATCAACGTTTAAAGTTTTCGTTCGGTTTTTATCGAAAACTTCGGTTGCTTCGTTTGAGAGTTTGAAAGCGTGTTTTGAGTTCTATTCAGTTAAGGGAGCTTAAAGGATCATAAAAGAACAGTTTTGGTCGAAAAGTTTGATTCCATATCGACTTTTGCAGATTGAGTTTCAATGAAGATGATGATGAATAGTAAACTAACGGGGTTTCGTTAGTTTCGTTAGTTTTGTGACATTTTTGGTCCTTTTTCCGTTAGAGTCGTTAGTTTTGTTACAATTTTAGTCCTTGTAGTTTATAGTTTAGAATTTTATCATTTTTAGTCCTTCTAGTTTTAAGTTTTAGGTTTTTACATTTTCAGTCCCTTGATTTGTTAGTTTTAGAATTTTACATTTTTAGTCCCTTGAGTATTTTTTTCACTTTAACTCATAACTGATAAATATTTCTTGTATTTTGCAGGTTTGACGATTAAAGTCCAACATATCCGCGTAAACTTTTCAGAATTAATTTTTGGAAGTCAAATTTCTAATTTGTTTTTCAGATTTTATTTTTGAAAAATTTTCAAATTTTCTGACTTTAATTGCGTGATTAATTGATCAATTTTTCAGTAGATTTTTTTCATTATAAAGATCCGTTATCTTCAAGCAAACATGAACCAACCACCTGTGCTAATCAAAGATTCTGACTTTGAACGATGGAGAGTTACGTTCATCGATTTTATTACAAGTAGGGAAAATGGAGAGAATATGATAAAATCATTTTCCGAAGGTCCAATGAGCAGAAATAAAATGGGGAATGATTTTACTGAAGAAGAAATGAAAAGATTGAAAGCTGATAAGGAAGCTTCGTCCAACTTGATTCTTGCACTTCCAAAACACATCTACAAAAGTATTGATTGTTTCAAACACAACCCAATGTTTATGTGGAAGGAGTTAACAAAGCAAATGTATGGATCTGAAGTTGCTTTTACAAAGAGAAAGGAAGAAGGAAAGAAAGTTAAGAAACAGGATACGGAACAGAACATGTCCGAAGCTGAAAATGAAGATCTTAAGGAAAAGGTTATTGAGCTCACAAAGAAGCTATCAGACATGGAAAATTTGCTAAAAGAGGAAAGAGAAAAGTTCAGAAAAGAAAGAAGCAGTCGTTCAGATGACAAAAAGTGCTATGCGAAGCAGATTCTTTCTCTTTCTCAGAAAGTTTCTGAACTAGAAAAGACTTCAAATTCTGAGAAGAAAGAAAATGAAGAAAAGAAAGCTCTTGAACTCCGATGCATAAAACTTTCTAAGCAAAATTCAGACTTTGAGAAGGTTTTATTTCTTGAAAAGGAAAAATTGGAGAAAGAAAGGGTTGAGTATGAAAATACAAGGAAAGTCTTTGAAGCAAAGAACGTGAAATTGTCAAAGCAAATTTCTGAGCTTCAAAAGGAATTAGTTGAAGAAAGACAAGAGCTAGAAAAGAGAAAGAAAGCTGACTTTCAGGCTAGGGGCGTTAAAGATGAATTTTCTGTTGAACGGAAGATATTTCAGCAAGAAATAAGTAAGTTGACAAAGAATTTGGCTGTGTTATCAACTGATATCATGTTAGAGAAGAGGGTTAAGTGTGATATTCTGAAGAAGCTTGATTTTGTGACCAAGGAACGGAATGACTTAGCTTACAAAGTGAAGTCATTTAACAAATCCAAATGCTATTCAGAATGTTCGATTCGTCCTTCTAATCTATTATATGATCACTCAGTGGATAATTCTTCCAAGTATCAATATGCTGATCTTCCTTCATATAAGAAAGTCAACATGCAATGGAGAGCAAAAGGTACGTTTCCTGAAAAAGATGTACCAAAATCATCTGTTCCCAACAAGAACACTAACCTGAAAGGTAAATCTTTTGCTAAACCTGATTCATTATTTTCCGCAAATTATTTAATCAGGTTAGCACAAAAGAAAATTTGTTGTTCTTATTGTGGAACTAATGAATTTGTTAAAAATAATAATGCTCAATTTTGGTTTGGCACTTATCATTTTCCTTCTTATAGAGCTCCGCTTAACAAGTCAGGACCCAAGACTCGCTGGGTACCAAAATCTACTTAATCTTGTGAAATCCCAGATCTCTAGCAATAAGATATGAATGTAGTGAGAGAGAATCTAGAGAGCAAATATGTCATCCATGTATTGAGCTCAAAGGATTACAAAAGGTTTCTAAAAGATTACAAAAGCTTACTAACAAATGAACTAGACAAGCCTATTTATACCCATGACATACAAGGTATAAAGGCATTCACAATACTGTATAGACTCATACAGTACATTGACTTTACAGTAAATCATGAATACAATAATGCTCTAACAATCTCCCCCTTTGGATTCAAGATTTAAAAAAATTGACAGCAGTCTTCAGCTCTTTGTAAAGTCAATCTTCTTCAACAGACACTTTATCAAACTATCTTCAAGCCTTGTACATGAAAACAGATCTTTACAGCTTTATCAGTCTTTAACAAACAATAACTTCTCGTATCCTTCTTGATGCAAGAACCTTAGTTCTCATATTAACTTTAAGAATTCGAAATTATCAATTCGGATGTAGGCAGATCCGAAACCATCAATTCGGATGCAAGAGGATGCGAAATCAGCTCAATTCGGATCAAGTAGGATTCGAATTCAAGTAAGTTGGAACAAGAAGGGTCCGAAATCAGGGCAATTCGAATCATGAAGGATGCGAAACCATCTATATTTTTGAACTTTTAGGTGTAAGCGCATTCCGAGAACCACTCAGAACTAAGATAACCAAATTCAGCAATATTTGGACTTCACATGATCCTTCTCCCCAATCTTCAGTCTTTGTTCACGAATCTTTGACTTGAAATATCTTTGATTTGAAAATTCTTTGACATGAAATTGAAATTAAACTTTTCTCCCCCTTTTTCGATGATGGTGAGCATCGAAAACCATTTTCAATTTCAGTCGTGTCTTTGAGTATTGCTAACAATCTCCTCCTTACAGAATAACCTTGCTCCCCCTCAAAATAAGAATTCTGGAGCAATTTATTTTCTCCCCCTGAAAGTATGCATATATTTCAATAACGTACAGTATTTGAAATTGTAGCACAAATTTTAAAACAAATTTACACAAGAAAATAACATTCATTGAATTTTATTTTATAACTACAAACATTTGATCATTTGAAAACTTAACAAAAGAAATTCAGCTTAATGAAATTTAACAAATTTTTCAATCAACTGAAATCAAATGCATGTGTTTGGATTCAAGAACAAATCATCATTGTATATCAAGTTAAAAATGTTCAGTTTCAACCCCTTTATTAAATCTATTTGGTGTGCTAGCATGCGAAATATGATTAGCTTCAAGCATATGCAATTCTAAAACATATAAGAATACTTTGCTCTACTCACACTATTTGACCAAAATTAGAATTTCATAAATTTACGGGTTTATCGCGACTTTGTATTTTCCCCAAGTTTCAAGAGATGTGTGCTCATTGGCATCTTTTCTTTTGTGCTCATTGGCATCTTTTGATTCTGTGCTCATTGGCATCCTTTGATTTTGTGCTCATTGGCATCTTTTGATCAAAAAGTTTAGTAAGAATAAGATACACCGTTAAACATGACTTTCTATCTGGTTCTATAGAAGGATTTGGGTTAGCAGATCCCAGACCAGTTGGCCTTAGGTGCTAGGTGTCAAGCACCCCTTAGAACTTAATTTCCCAAACCAGAAAGGCCACATCGATATATCTTAAACCCATTTGTACCAGTAAAACATGGCTTTCTATCTGGTTCTATTGCAGGATTTGGGTCAGCCGATCCCAGACCAGTTGATCTTAGGGACTAGGTGTCGAGCACCCCTTAGGACTTACTCTCCCAAACCAGAAAGGCCACAGGCACAAACTTTCAAACTAAATGATATTCTATATAAGTTCGAATTTCCATCACAAAATATGAATGATATCTCAATCACTTGGTTCTTAATCATAGTGCTTCCCCCATATTTTCGTTTCCATTCATCATTCTGATAAATAGGCTTTTTGAGCATTATATTCTATATAAGTCCAGATTCACATATCTTTGAGCATTCAGCATAATTTCATTCATGTTTTGCTTACCTTTCGATTTATTTCAGAGGTGAAAGTTGAAGCAAATATAACTCAGATAAAACAAAAACACTTGTAAAATCATCTTTTAGCACACATTTAATTCATTGAATGAAAATTGAAAATTTTATCTCATTGAATTAAATTTATAAAGATTCAAATTTTCAAAGTGGTAGAAACAAAATATAATCCAATGTTACCTTTTACCACGTTCCTTGAAACAGAAAGATGTAACAGTTAAGGATATCACCTGATAAGTGTGAGTTCTAAACTGATTTGTTTAGAAGTCTTAGTCTTTGAAGAACGGGTTTTGAACTGATTTGTCCAAAAGCCAAAAACATTGAAGTACGGGTCCTAAACTGATATGTTTAGAAACCATCATTCTTTGTCTCCCCCTTAATGGTACAAATATTCTTAAAAAAACAAATCCACCGCTTCTCTTCTGTTTTCAGACATGTGTGTGGTATGTATCTACAATTCAGTACAACACATGAAGAACCTGCAAAACAAATTAAGCAGATTTTGGTACCCAATGGCATTTGGGTCCTAGTGGGTTAGGTGTAGATTTCTTACAAGGAATACTGTAAGAACCATACCAATAAGAAGTATAATCTTTATGCACAAAATCATTTGATCCACAGTAAGAACAACAGATTTTCTTATGTGCCAACCTAATCAGATGATTTACAGAATAAATAGGATTAGGTTTAGCATAAGATTTACCTTTTGGCGCATTGTTCTTCTTTTCATTTGATGTGGATACAGATGATTTTGGCACTTCTTTCTTTGGAACTGTTGTGCCTTTTACTCTCCATTCCATCTTCACCCTCTTGAAGACTGGAACTTCTTCAGGTTTGGAAGTATTAACTTTAGGCACTTTTGTTTTGTTATCTGATTTATCATACAGAGGATTATAGAAGAGATTTGTTGAACGAATCCGACCTTTTGAGAAATCTGTTGATCTATTAAATTGTTTAGAAGAAATGTTTTTAAAACTTGAACTTGAAGCAGTTTTAAAAGAGCATTCAGAATCATTTGAATCAACAAATGGAGTCTGAAAGATAGAATTATGACCGGTCTGCTTTGAGACATCAAATTTAAAAATGACGTCTTCAAGTTCTTTGACTTTGTTTATTAAAACATTTTTCTCTTTAGAAATTAGATCAAATTTCTTTTAGAGATCAGATTTGATCAACTGATCCTTCATAATATCAGCTGATAAACCAGATAATCTTTTGGTAAGATTAAGAATCACATCTTCAAAATATTCACGTTCCGATTCAAAATCTTTTTCCAAAAACTTTCTTTTATCAGTAATCTCTTTGAAAATTTCCATATTTTTCTTTTTAAGGGTTTTACTTTCCTTTTCAAAGAGATTTTTCTTTTCCGTGAAATCTTTTCTTTCCTTTTCCAAAAGATTTTCTAATTCAGAGATTTTCATGGAAAGTTCAGAACTTTTAATCTCAAAAAAATTTCGTTCAGTTTCAAATTTAGCTCTTTCTTTTTCGAGCTTGTCTTTTTCTAAAAATAAAACTTTCTCAAAGTCTGAAACTTGTTTTGAAAGTTTTATACATTTCAGCTCAGTCTCTTTCTTTTCTTCAAAAACTTTCTTTTCTTCAAAAGAAAAATTAGACAGTTTTCTCTTTAGATCGGCATTTTCACTGTCCAAAATTTTCCCTATATCTTTAACTTCTTTTAATTGAGCATGTAACTTTAAGTTCCACTTCACTCTCTTTTCTTCTCTACTTTTCAAATCGGCATTTTCTTTTTGAAGAGTTGTTACTTTCTCTTGAAGATTCTCGATTTGATCGTGCAGACTTGAGTTGTCTTTCTTTGCTTCAAGATCTGCAATATAAACTTCAAGATCAGTTATTCTTTTAGTAAGTTTAGCATTTGAAGAAGAAATGTCTAAAATTTGCCTTTTCAGATCAACATTTTCTTCTTCCAATGCTTTATTTAAAATAGGAGTTGAAGAATTTGAAGCATTATCTTTAACAGGAGTTTCTGATATAGGAGATGTTTCTGATAAAATAACTTGTTGCAAAATTCCATTATTTGCCTTAGCTTTTTCAAGTGGCTTTGGAGGTGTTTTTGTTATTATGACTTGTTGCAACATTTCATTATTTGGTTTAACAGATACATGTGAATTAACAGATGTTTCTGTTATAATGACTTGTTGCAACTTTACATTTGGTTTAACAAAAACTTTTGCAATTGGAGGAATCTCCTTTTTCAGAGTTTGCTTCAAATCTTCACCACTGCTTTTAACAATAACTTGTTGTAAAACCATTTTGAATATTGCTAGAAATTGATCGTTCAGAAGATCAAGCAGACAGTGTATGAAAATACACAAAAAAATTATATAAATTTTTTTTTTGAAAAGCTCTTACAGTGTATGAAATACACTATAGGAAAAATTTCGGGATAAAATTTTTTTTCAATGAATTCGAATGTATAAGGGTTCGAATTCAATGAATTCGGATGTATAAGTATTCGAATTCAATGAATTCGGATGAATAAGGGTTCGAATTCAATGAATTCGGATGAAGAACGATTCGAATTCAATGAATTCGGATGAATAAGGGTTCGAATTCAATGAATTCGGATGAAGAAGGATTCGAATTCAATGAATTCGGATGAATAAGGGTTCGAATTCAATGAATTCGGATGAATCCTAGATCTCTAGCAATAAGATATGAATGTAGTGAGAGAGAATCTAGAGAGCAAATATGTCATCCATGTATTGAGCTCAAAGGATTACAAAAGGTTTCTAAAAGATTACAAAAGCTTACTAACAAATGAACTAGACAAGCCTATTTATACCCATGACATACAAGGTATAAAGGCATTCACAATACTGTATAGACTCATACAGTACATTGACTTTACAGTAAATCTTGAATACAATAATGCTCTAACAAATCTGTTTTTGCAGATTTAGAAGCAAAGCGTTGAACTCTCGAAAGAAGAATACTTGTACCATTAAGGGGGAGTAAAGAGTTAATGGTTTCTAAACACATCAGTTTAGAACCCGGATTTCAAAGTTTTTGGTTTCTGAATACATCAGTTCAGGACTCGTGCTTCAACGACAATGGCTTCTGGACAAATCAGTTCAGGACCCGTACTTCAATGGCTAAGACTTCTAAACAAATCAGTTTAGAACTCGTACTTATCAGGTTAAATCTTTTACCGCATGATCATACTTCTCAGGTGATATCCTTAACTGTCACATCTTTCTATTTCAAGGAACAAGTGGTAAAAGGTAACATTGTATTATACTTTGTTTCTACTGCTTTGAAAATTTGAATCTTTACAAATTTAATTCAATGAGATGAAATTTTCAATTTTCATTCAATGAATTAAATGTGTGATAAAAGATGATTTTACAAGTATTTTTGTATTATCTGAGTTACATCTGTTTCATCTTTCACTTCTGAAATAAATCGAAAGGTCAGCAAAACATGAATGAAATTATGCTGAATGCTCAAAATTATGGATTTCTGGACTTATATAGAATATAATGCTAAAAAAGCCTAGATGTCAGAATGATGGATGGAAACGAAAACATGGGGGAAGCACTATGTTTTAGAACCAAGTGATTGAGATGCTCTAAGTTTTAAATCTAATAATTTAGTTTGAAAGTTTGTGCCTGTGGCCTTTCTGGTTTGGGAGATTAAGTCCTAAGGGGTGCTCGACACCTAGTCCCTAAGGCCAACTGGTCTGGGATCGGCTGACCCAAATCCTTCTATAGAACCAGATAGAAAGCCATGTTCTACTGGTACAAATGGGTTTACGATATATCGATGTGGCCTTTCTGGTTTGGGAAAGTAAGTTCTAAGGGGTGCTCGACACCTAGCACCTAAGGCCAACTGGTCTGGGATCCGCTGACCCAAATCCTGCTATAGAACCAGATAGAAAGCCATGTTTAACGATGTATCTTATTCCTACTAAACTTTTTGATTAAAAGATGCCAATGAGCACCAAATCAAAAGATGTCAATGATGACAAAATCAAAAGATGCCAATGAGCACAAAAGAAAAGATGCCAATGAGCACACATCTCTTGATACTTGGGGAAAATACAAAGTCGCAATAAACCTGTAAATTTGTGAAAATCCTGATTTTGGACAAATAGTGTAAGTAGAGCAAAGTATTCTTATATGTTTTAGAATTGCATATGCTTGGTGCTAATCATATTTCGCATGCTAGCGCACCAAATAGATTTAATAAAGGGGTTGAAACTGAACATTTTTAACTTGATATGCAATGATGTCTTGTATTTGAATCCAAACACATGCATTTGATTTCATTTGATTGAAAAATCTGTTAAATTTCATTAAGTTGAATTTCTTTTGTAAAGTTTTCAAATGATCAAATATTAGTAGTTATAAAGTGTAGTTCAATGAATTTTATCTTCCTTGTATCAATTCTTTTAAATTTGTGCTAAAATTTCAAATACTGTTCATTAATGAAATATATGCATACTTTCAGGGGGAGAAAACAAATTGCTCCAGAATTCTTATTTTGAGGGGGAGCAAGGTTATTCATAAAGGAGGAGATTGATCGTGATACTCAGAGACGTGACTGAAATTGAAGAAGGTTTTTGATGATCGTGATGCTCACTATCATCGAAAAAGGGGGAGAAATGTTTAATTCAATTTCATGTCAAAGAGCTTTCAAGTCAAAGACTCGAGAAAAGAAGATTCCGTCTCAAGAAAGAAAAAAGGGGAGAATTCTTCAAGAGTTTAAGAGAAATCGATTGATCATCTTGTGATCTCTTTTTCTTAAACTTGTGCTACATTGTGAATACCATTACTGAAGCAAAAATTTCTCAAGTCAAAGAAAGAAAAGGGGGAGAATTCTTCAAGAGTTTAGGAATAATCGATTGATCATCTTGGTTTCCCAAGAAGATCTCTTTTTCTTAGATTTGCGCTACATTGTATCAAAATGCCTTGTGTGAAGAAACAAATTCTCCATATCAAAGAAAGAAAATCTCTGTCTGAAGATTTTGTGACGATTTGACTTTGACAAGCCTTGATAAAGACCGAAGTTTTGAAGATTCAAGAAGCCGAAGACTGCTGTTCTCAAATGTGTAAATCTTGAATCCAAGGGGGAGATTGTTAGGTCTAAATATGTCTTCAAGATTTAATATTATTGTCAAAGTCAAAGTCAATGTATTAAGTCTTGTGAGAAAGTCAAAGTTGCTTATTTGCCTTATTTAGTCCTTTGGTATAAATAGCTTTTGTTTAGTCTAATCTTGTAACAATTGAGAGAACAATTAGGGCATAACTCATATCTTGTAAACACAGAGAGTCGACTTAATAAGAATACACTTTCTCTCTCTACTCTCTCTCTAGATCTTGTATGGATTTCATGGTTGTTTGATTGATTTGGGTTTAACAGTATCCAAAAGAGACTGATTTCAAATTAACTGGTTTTACTGATGCTGATCATGCAGGAAGCAAGTTAGATAGGAAAAGTACATCTGGTGCTTGTCACTTTTTGGGAGATAAGATTGTGAGTTGGGCTTCAAAGAAGCAAAACTGTGTATCGACATCCACTGCTGAAGCAGAGTATGTTGCTGCTGCTGCCTGCTGCTCTCAAACTTTGTGGATGAGAACACAACTCATGGACTATGGATATCAACTAAACAAAATTCCCATATATTGTGATTCATAAAGTGCCATTGCAATAACTCAGAATCCTGTTCAGCACTCAAAGACCAAGCATATTGATGTAAGGTATCATTTTATTAAAGACTATGTTGAAAACGGAACTATTGAAATGCACTTTGTGCATACAAAGTATCAATTGGCTGACTTGTTCACAAAGCCTCTTGATCACAAAAGGTTCACCTTTCTCATATGTAAAATAGGAATGCTTAATTTGACTAATTGAACGTATTTGTTATTTTTCAGAAATAAAAAGTTTTCTATGTAAGACATTCTGAGTAATGTTCTCAAAACTCTGACTCTCTTAATCAGAATTCTGACTCTTGAGTTCAGAACTTCTGAGTCTTGAGTTCAGAACTTCTGAGTCTTGAGTTCAGAACTTCTGAGTCAATACTTCAGAAATCTAACTTCAAATTCTTTACTTCTGAATAGGTTAATCAGAACTTCTGACTGCCTTTCAGAACACATTTCTGAAAATTAAAAATATTTTAATATGTTGTTAAGATTTTTTTCTGTTTTATTTTTTTATATTCCTTATAATATGTGTTTGAGTATATGCAAAAGTCAAGGGGGAGCATTGAAATCATTCAGTTATCGTTCTGAGGTGCTTATAAGGTTTGTATATTCTTTTCTCATCACTAATCATTCTAAGGGGAACAAGCTTTCAATGATAAATCTTTTTCAAAACTACTTCTGAATGTTTCAAAAGTGTTCAAATTCAGATGTTAGATTTTAAATGATTTTTCAGAAATCACAAATCATCATTAAAAGAACATAATATTGATGATAAAATAATTTTCTATCTGTTCAAACTACTTCTGGATGATTAATCGTTTTTTATATTAATCAGAATTGATTTTAAATGAATTTTGATTCCAAGGTAATTTCTTCTGAACTGTGTACTCATAAATTCTGAATATGCTTTCTCAGAACTCTGAGCGTGTTATTCAGAACTTTTAACTTGTGTTAATTTCTATCCAATAACACGTGTCAGCTTCTTATTCAATTGAACTTACCACGTGTCATTTAATATTTTTTGTGGTATTTCAAAGTGTTTTAGTCCGTTATAACTTTGACAAAAAGCGCCTTTTCACCGTTAAACCCTTCGGCTTCGCGGATTTTGAATAGTTCTTAAAATCCCTCTTTCAAAATTTATTTGAAATCCAAAACTGAAAAGTGAGAAACGCACAATTCCAGAGTTCTTTGTTCCTGTTTTCTTTCAATCTTCGATTTTAAATCCTGTCGGGTTCGAGAAGAAGTAACCCTATTTCATTACACTCTGAAAAATCATTAATGGAATCCTCGTCCGATTCAGAGAATAATTAAGTACAGAGACTTGAAAAAGGAGCTGTAGAAGAAGGGGCAATAGGAGAAAACATTGTACTAAGAAATGTTGAAGAAGAAGCAGGGAATGAAAAAATGGATGAATCAGAGGGAGATGCTGATGGGGGAAATGAAAATATTCAACACGAACAGAGTGCAGTTAGGTCAGCCATGTTTGGAAGATCTAATACTGGTGATAGGATTGTTCCTGAGAATGAATATTTGCAGTTGATTGAAAATAACTGTGTGTTAATACTTGATGAAACTAGGTTCAAGAAAGAACGTAGGATAATCATAGAGTTACTAAAATACCATCCTTTTAAGAAATGGTTCACAATGAAGAAAACGGTTCATGTTCAGTATATTCAACAGTGGTGGAAGTATTTGGAGTTACAAGGTAACAATTTTGTATCTGATATAGGGGGAGTCACTGTAACTCTGAATATACAGTAATGAGAACAATGTTGAGGCTACCAGAAAAGGATGATTTAGAGGGAAGATTAGACTTTGAAGATTCTCCATTAACAGAGGAATTATTGGCTGAAATTAGAAGATTGGGGTATAATGAAGAGTTGAAAACTCTAAGCTTGTTCAGAAGGAACAAATTGCCACCAATTTGGGCATGTTTTTTCAATATCATCAACAAATGTCTTTCTGGGAAGAATAGCTCTCTAGATCAGGGTTCAAAGCAGATTTTGCAGATATTTCATGGATTAGTGAAGAATAGACATTATGACTACGCTTCTATTCTATGGAAAGATATGAAGAACACTTTTGAGAGGAATCAGAAAGCAAAAGAAAAGAGAACCAGGGATAAGGTACTCACATACATACTATATCAGAGGTATTGGCAGTTGGTATTTTGGCATGCAATGGATCAAGACAAAAACATTCCAAGAAGATCAAATGAGGAGCATGGACCAATATTCTATATGGGTAAAATGATTTCTACTTTGAAACCTGAAAATTTTCCAAATCACAGACCTCTTCCAAGGTCACTTAGGCAATACATTCCAAGGGAGAGTGAGATTTTAAAAGCTTATTGCACCTCAATGGGACTTGAACAACCTCAAGCCCCTACCCATGAGGAACAACCTGAGATGAGAGGTGAGGGGTCAAATCAAAATATAGAGGGGGAGAATGTTCAAGGGGGAGAACATTCTGAGAGAATAGAGAGGGAAAATTCAGAGAGATTGGTTAGTATGGGAGTTGAAAAACAGATAGAGTGTGGTGAGGATGAGAGATTGTTAACATAATCTCAAACAGAAAGAGGTGGTTCTGATCCAGCTGAATTAATCCGGGTAGCCACATCTACTGTTGGTTCACAACTCTTGGTGACTAACATTGAAGAAAACACCATGGACCCAGTGGTGGAACTTGAACAACCCATCCCAAGCCACTCAGAAGCATTTCAACATGCTACTGTTTCAAAACAAACAGGGGAACCATCCCAAACTCATTTGGAGGGAGGTGATAAATCCCAAGATTTCATTCAACACATAGAGTCTGGATTACACAGTAATATCCAATTTGGGCCTGAAATTTTTTTCAACACTAGCACATCACAGGAATTTTGTATTCCTGTAACAACATCCATAGACACTCCTAATATTGGTTGTCAAGGATTGGATGGAAGTCCTGGTGAAGTGAACATCTCAAAAGCTTCATTAACAGTGCCTCTGTGGTACATGGTGTCTTTGTGGCACCTACAGGCCAAGAGTTCTCTGAACACTTGAAAATTGGACCATTTGTTGATCCAGGTTCACTGTTAGAACCTTCTGAATTTGAAAAGATTCAGAAACAAAATCAGGTGTTGGGGGAAAAAGTTGAAAATTTGGAGAGTACGGTGGATTCTTTGAAAAATGAGGTGAAAATCTCAAGATTTTGTTGGAAGGGAAAGCAATATCTGTTGAACAAAAGGTGGATGAAATGAAAGTGTCCTTGGAATCTCACAAAAAGGAGATCAAGGATAATATGTCAGAATTTCAAAAGGAGTTAGTGAGGAATATGAATGATATGAAATCTTCATTGATACAAACTTTCAGTTCAACATTGGCTAGTGTTTCAAAGCCATTAGCCATCATGCCTATGTCTGTAGCTGAACCTGAAGCAGAATCAACTCAGAATTTAAAAAGGAAGTTTGATGATAATGAACCTCATGATCATCAAAAGGGGGAGAAAAGGCAAAAGCATAATTCTGAGGTTGATGAACAAAGCACTGATGAGTTAGAAAAGGTTGAAAAGTTGGCTGATATTGACTTAGCAGATTTTGAGATTCCTGTTATGCAGTTAGCAGTTGCAGAGGTTCAAGATTCAGAAAATATTCAAGTAGTTGATGAATCAGCAGAAGTGGAAAAATCAACAGCAGTTGAGAAGTTGGTTGAGGTTTAGACTATTAGTTCAGATACTGAGGAAGAGATGGAAATTGAAAAGATGGGAAGTGATAACTCAAGTAAAACAGAGGAATTGGTTTTGGATACAGAGATGGAGATTAATTCTGATGAAACTGAAGTTATTATGGCAGATACTAATCAGAATGATGAGACTGAAAAGATGGATATTGTTGGATCAGATGAAATGACAGATTCTTCTGAAGAATGGTGTGAAATAACAATGGCAGATATCTCTGGAGAAAGATTGGTTGAAAGTTATGAGATTAACACTTGTTTAGAGATAGTTCCTTATACCAGAAGGGAACTTCTTAATTCTGAAGATGAAGAGAGAAGACTGAATGATATTTTGATAAGGAGAATGCATAGTGAGTTGGTCAGAGCTCTTAACATTCAGAATGTTCAAAGAGTTATCAGATTGGTGAGGCCAATTTACTTGTTGGGAGAAGAAGATCAATCCGTAAGATACACAAAGAAGTTTGTAAAAGACATTGTAGAATATTTCTTTGAAGATGTATCAGAAGAAGATCTTGTGAAAGTTGAAGACTTCTTTATGCCTGTCTACACTTACAGAAAGCCAATTGTGATTCCCAAAATTGATTTACCCATTCTTGAAGAACCTTTGTGTGATTATATTGTTGAAAGAGAAGATACACCATTGGCAAGAAACTTGTATGCTAGTATTTTCCCTGAAGACAATTATGAATCTGTCTACTGCAAAGATGATGAGTTTGTTGACATTGAAAATTTTATTCTTGGATTCTTGGATGGGAGGATTCAGATGACGTATGTGGAAGCTTCAAATAGCTTAAGAAAGACAGATGAAAAGCTTCATGTTCAGAAAAGAATTGTGAAGGTGTTAGATTTTCTAAGTGAAGAATTTGATGGTCTGAGATATGTTAATCTGAATGTATTGAAAGAAGGAAACTTGAAGGTGAACATGACAAGTTTTGATTTTCATAGATTGTTCTTGGAAGATCAAATTTTCTTGGTGAAATTCTTTGCTGGTTCTTAAGATGCTTGGATAGAACTTGAATGCAGAAGAGTTCTGGGAATATATGTCAGAAACATGTACTTGTATGATTTTCAGTTGGCAATCGAGTCAAGGAAGGAGAAATGTAACTTGACAAGTCCAATCAACACTCTTGAAGTAATAAGCAACTTTGATGGATTTGTGAGTGGAGAAGTTGGAAATGAAAGATTCATTTATTCAGAATTCAATGAAGTTACTCTATTCAGATTGAATGATCTAGTAAAGTATAGTGATGCTACTCTGAAGAAGACAGTAATGAAAATGCAAGCTTATGTTGAGAATGTCAAAATGTCTGTGAAAGAAAAATATATCAGATGTGTCACTAGAAGACTTGAACTCAGAAACAAAATCAGAAATTGCAATGAATGGTTACTTTCTTGAGTATGCTCTTCCTTATTTCTTTCAACCAAGAGAAGTAAACTTTCTAAGTGTTTATCATGACAGCACAGAGATACATCAATGTCTTCGTGATGAAATATCAAAGAAATTAGGAAAACCAAAAGAATCAGTATACTCAGACTTCTTAATCACATGAATTAGAGAATTAAAAGAGAAGAAGTTCATGAAGCATGAATATTACTCATTTGAAGTCTTAAGAGAAGATGGAAAAGTCTACTACTTTACTGAAGCAGATTTTGAAAATATTTCAGTAACAGATGTGTACAGATTGTATAGTCTTTTGTCAAATAAAGACTGCAGTAAACTGAAAAAGGAAAGAGGAGCATTTGCTGCAGTGAGAGAGGCTATGTATTATATTCTTAGATGGCATTCATATACAGATTTTCAAATTGCTCTGTATTTACAAAAGCCATGTGTATATCTCTCAAAGCCAAATAATGAGCATGAAAATCTGAATCTTCTGAAAAGTGGAAATGTTACAAGATATCCAGAGTTGGGAGTCTTCTTAAGAAATGATAGAAATGAAAAGATTTTCTTCAGACCAGAAGAAGTGGCAAAGTATTGTTCAGGAACTTTAAGATTCATCAAGCACAGTCTGGAGAAAAACTTACAAAAGGGAAAACAAGTTGAAGAGATCCAAGAGATCATAGAAAATATTAACAGAAGGCTTACTCTGAGAAATGTACTAGTTTTAAAGATTGTTCCAGCACTAAAAGAGTATGATGATGAGAAGTACAGGACTATTTGACAAAAAGGGGGAGATTGTTAGATCTGAAGTTTTGTCAAAAGTTACAAGTGTTGGATCTGAACTGAAGACTCAGAGTTCTGAGTTAGAAGACTCAGAAGTTCTGATCTGAGAAGTCTCGAAAAGATTACAAGTATGAAAGTCTGAACTGAAGAGTCAGAGTTCTGAGTAGGAGACTCAGAACTTCTGAGAATGATGAAGAAAATAGCACAAGTACTTCAAGGAAGTTCTGAAGTGCTTAATCAGAAGAATGTTCAGAAGTTCTGAACATGTTGTTTAGAACTTATGTCTTGGATACTTTCAGTTATATTCTGTTACTAATTAGGACACGTGTAATTGTTCTATTAGTCTGTTTCTCATATGTACTGTAGCTTTAGCTTTTCTTTACAATATATATATAGGAGTTAGCAACTGTAAGCTAACTAATCTTTGGCATAATTTTCCGCATATCTTTGTATTCAATTTTTGTAATCTTTGAGAGATTCTCTCTCTAGATCTGTAATTTGTTCTTAATTGAATACAAGTGTGTTGATCCAAATCTCTATCATTTACTGTTTGATTGATCTTAATTGATTGTAAAATTGAATCCTGGTTTCTACAGATTTATTTAAGTTTTGGGGACATTTGTCCGGTTGGATAGCTCAAAGTTGAGTTTTGATCATGATTTATGTTAATTGGGGAATTGCATGTTTTGAATGCATTTGTTTATTTATTTGGGGTCGTGTAATATTTTAGACCTTGCTAGCCATGGATCCATAGGCATTTGAGTTTCCCCTAGTCTCGCGGGCAAGCGGTCGGAATTGATTGAGCTCAGTTTACGAGACGTTAGTTTATTTTGTAGCACGGAATAGGCATCGGGTTCCATGATAAGTAAGGCGTGGACTTAGATGGTCGGGCGTCGCCTCATGGGCAGTAAGGTGTAATTCCATATATGTGCTTAGCACGGGATAGGCATCGGGATCCATGATAAGTAAGGCCTGGACCTATATGGTCGGGCGTCATCTCATGGGCAGTAAGGTGTAATCCCTAATGCGCTGTTGTGGATTTGGAGTGACCCAATGTATAGATCTGGAGTGGTTGAAGTTGAGGGCTCCCTAGTCTCGCGGGCAATAGATCTGGAGTGATTGAGCTCAGTTTACGAGAGTAATCCACGTGGGTGTTTTTATTGCATAGTAAGTGACCCACTTTAGTGTTCCGTCACGTGCAATGTATACGGGTCTCCCCCGTCACCGAAAGGTGTTATTTTGGGTATTTGTTGCTACTCATGTTTTCGGTGACGTGTTATATTTATATGGATTGTTTTTCATGGTATGTAAATTGTGGTTTATATCTCATCCGTGTGTGTTGTTTTGGGTAATTGTGTTTATCCATGTTTTCGATAACGTATCATATTTATGAGATTTGCATTTCCACGTTATATGAGTTATGGATTATGTTTCATCCACGTTTTGAAATGTTTTGGGATAATGGCAAATAATTATAAGTTTAATCGTTTTGAGTGTCAAATGCTATTTCACCTTTCGTTGACTTTGTGAATAAGAATATTTTTGAGAAATCATGTTATAATAAAGATTTTAACATGGGAATTGTGTGAGTTGGAAAAATGGGGGATTTGTATTTGAAGTAAACTCTTTTGAAGTCATGACTAAAAACTACACTCCTCTTGATTTATGAATTTATATAGTCATGATAAAATGCTTGAACTCACTAGGCGTAGCCTAACCCTTTTTATTTGTCGGCATGTGCAACAGGCTCAGGTTGGGGGTAGCTCTAGCTACATTGTGAAGTGGCGAGTGCTAGTAGAGTGCACGAGAGGTGACATGATTAGTGAAGTCTTCCGCAATAGTTTGGACTAGCAATTTGTGTGGGGTTAAGTAACACCCGATTAAGTCATTTTATTGTGGGAATTATAATGTTTTAATTTCCGAGGTATTTTAAGGAATGAATTGTAGATGTGATTTCATTTATTTGTCTATTTTATTCAATTTTGAAGTTATGTTGGTCCCGAAAGGCTTAAACAAGTTTGTAGAAGGGGGGGGGGTTGAATACAAACACACTATTTTACTTTTCTAAATTGTTTATTGATAAATCATTAACAATTTACAGCTTGTTGCGGAAACAAGATTAAGGATAAACCTAAATCTAAACAAGTTGGAACACTAAGGTTTTCTTGCACTAAGAAAGATGAGGAGATTACTAATAAAATCCTATCTTGAGAGATTTGAACTTGTCCAGAGTTAGCAAGTTACTTCAAATGAAGTGAGTTCATCTCTTTATATACTGCATGCATTTAATGCAATCCAGTATATACTTTACACGTGTCATCAGCGGATTGGTTGCATGTCATTGACCTTTGTTGACAACCTTAGTAGCCGCATGAATGAACAGTGTAGTATCAGAGTGGTTGTACGATTTCAGATTTTCGGAGGTTCTTTTCTGACATTTCGTACGGTGGCGTGCAAGGGAGGTTAAGACAAAAGTACTTTGTACGGAGGACTTCATGATCAGCTTTCGTTGATTCAGCGATTATCATTTACTATTCAGCAGATGATAAAGTTCAGCGATAGCTGAAGTCTTGTACTTGATACTTCACGTTGAGTGGACAAATCTGAGTCTTCGCTGATCCGCATCAGTTCATTAGGAGACTTGTCGCTGGTTCTTGAGCTTGATCTTCGACTTCAGCGTAGAACCTTTGTTGACGTGAATCTTGTCTTCAGGGATCATAAGTAAACAACTAACTTATCAGCGATCACCATAAGGACTGAACAGACTCAGCGATATGGTGAACAGTGTTCGCTGAATGTTTAATCTAAAAAAAGCGAGAGTTCCTATCAGCAGTACTGTAAGATCTTAGTACTTATCAGCGATAGTGAAACTCTGATACATATTGTTTACTTACAATTTTCACTAAGTATTTAAGATAGGGTCATTATCAAATCACTGAGGGTTTGGATCAACAATCTCCCCCTATTTGATTATGACATAGCAACAGAGAAAATTGCTATTAAATGAAAACATGAGGATAAAAAGAACTCATAAAATATTTGTCCCTTTTACTGTTTTCTGGGATCTTTTCAGTACTGATGGAGTAAAGTACATTCGCTGAAATCTTTCTTTAAATCTTTGAATCAGGTTACAATATGAATAAGAAAGATTACAAGTACAAGCGAAATAAATTACAAGTACTGAAGGATGACTGATACAATAGAGAAAAATGGTGATTGTTGTCAGCCTTCAAAGGGTTCTTCCTTAATGAGAAGTTCATCAAGGGTTGTCTTTTCAGTTGGAATCATCCAGTCAGGAACCTTTTCTCCTTTATTCTTTAGCTTCAGAGCAGCTTCAAAAATCAAGGGTTTTAGGTGTCGTGCCTGAATGTCTTTTCTGAAGTCGCACCAGTAGATGAGATCTTTGAGCTGTTCGATTGGAGTGATTGGAAGCTCAGCGATCCGTTGAAAGCATTTACGTCCGTCGTAGTCAAGAAAGAATATTCCATAAGGATTACTGATGACTTTACCAGGGACGAAAAGTTCACATGGTGGCAAAGAGATGTCAAGGGCAGATAGATCAGGATCAGGACCAAGTACTTCAGCGCGAGAGAAACCAATTCCAGTTTCATTTCGTATGACAGGACCTGAGTTTGAATCTTGACGTTTTTTTCTTGGAGAGCCCTTTTTTCTTTTCGGCTTTAAATCAGGAACAGGAGGAATATCCACACAAGAAGATATCAAATCGATTTGTCTGTTTATCAGCTTTTTGAAATGATCCTTGTACTTAGATTTTGATGGTTGGATAGCTAACCTCATCTCCAGCCATTCAGAGAGACCATACCTTTTTACAGTGTCAGCACGAAAGGTTTCAGATGAGTCATCTTCTCTGAACAGTTTGATGTCAACAATAGGTACTCCGATGGAGGTTCTTCCAGAGATGAATACCTTGTTGATCTTCGTTGGACGATATCTGAAGTGGATTTTCTCTTTACACCAGATCAGGGTGGTCTGAGAAACTTCAGCTTTCTTTTCTACGATCTTCTGGGCTTGTTCCCAAAGCTTTCGTTGGATTTGAATGGGAATACGCTTCAGCTTGGGGTCTTTGACAGATTCTTGAGTGAGCTTGATGGCGTATTCTCTGTCTTTATCTTCAGCTTCCTTCCTTTCAGCGATGAGGCGTTCAGCTCTGAGATGATCCTGGTATTCAGCTTTTGAAATTCTGAACTTAGGAGGAACTGAAGGTAGTTGATCGCGCCTTAGGATGATTCGCTGATCCTCGAATCGCTTTATCATTTCTTCTCTCCTCTTTTGAGGAACTGAGGGTCTGTTTCTGTGCGAGAGAGGTTGTTCTTCTGATTCATCAGTCTCAGAGATTAAATCTAAGACTTGGATTATGTCTTCAGCGGTAGCTGGAATTATTGGTGAAGTCGCAATAGAAGATCTTTCAGCGATATCCTCAAACAGGGGAGAGGACTGGCTGAAACGCAGCGATCTTACAAATAAGAACTGGGTAGAAGAACTTGGGTAGAAAAGATAGACAAAAATGTGGATGTGTAGGTGTTTGTGGAATGGATAACTGATTTTTCAGAGATGATCAGGGAAGGAAAAATAAGTTTAGTGTACCTGACAAATCGGTTTTGCAAGTAGGATCGCCAGATTATCATCTTCAGCGATGCCTTTGTCTTTGCTTTTCCCAGCGCCAGAGGCTGAGTGCTTTGTCTTTGTCTTCTCCCCTGAAGGTTCTTTTATTGAAATACCTTTAAGAGCTTTGGTTCGAGGAGCAGGTTTGACAACAAAGAAATCATCGTCATCATCATCATCATCATCATCGTTCCTTGGAGAGGAGGATGGTTCAGCTTCAGGGATGTCGAAGTCTTCGTCTTCTTCTGCTTCAGATTCCTCAGCATCTTCTTCGAGTTTCTCCCCCTCAGATACAGAGGCGAGGTTCTCGGTTCCCTCAGGGTTTTCATCTCCCTGAGGTCCAGTAATCCAATCTTCATTACCCTCTCCCCTGATAGATTCATCATGGGAAAGGTCTTCAGCGCTCTTATTTTGATCTTCAGCGCTCTTCTCCTGTTCAGCGCTCTTCTCCCCCTCTTTCTCATGATGGGCGGGGGAGGAATGGGTAGATTCAGCATTGGTGTTGTCTCTGTCTTCTGGGCCAGAGACTTTCACACAATCTTCAAGCTTAGCTATTCTGTCTTCTAGGCCAGAAATAGCAGGCGTGATTTTCTTCAGCTCTTGGCGATCCTCTGCGGTGAATGAGTCCAAAACAGGTGCAGGGGCCGGAGCAGGAGCTAGATTATTTGCCTTGTTCACCAGCGTCTCGATCATTGTCTTGACAGAACTAAGATCGGTCTTCACTGAGCCCAAGTCGGTCTTGACCACTGACATATCACCTTCGAGTGTACCAACCGATTTCTTCAGCGTTGTAACCTCGCTGGAAACGGTGGAAACTGATGATTTGAGGTTGGTGTAGTCAGTGTAGATGTCGGAGAGCACTTTGGCAAAGTCGGCGAGAGTTTTATCAAGGTCTTTGATGTCATCAGAGGAGGCCTTCTTGTCCACCACAGTAGTCAGCTTCGTCAGATTCTCTCCAGCGTTTGTTACAGCTGTAGAGTTATTTGATAGACCGGTGGTGAGATCCGTAAGTTTCATCTCCATAGACTTCAGAGACTGGTTGATGTCTCCCAAAAAAGGACCTGTAACATATAAGTACTTGTGAACAAAGGAAAGCTCAGAAGTTTCAGGTTTAGTTACAGTGTTTAAGGTGGGATCTGTACCTGCAGAAGCGTTGACGAACTCATCAAAGTTTCGAGTCCCTCCATAGTGTTCCATATCTCCCTCAAAAGTTCCGTGAGGGATGGAGATCTCTGCAGGTCCTTTCTTCGTCATTCGCTGAGAAGCTTCAACGGCTTCTTGAATGATGGCATCTCCAGTTTTGACTGGAGGAGTGTCCAAAGAAGTAGAGGGAGGAGCGAAGGATAAGAATTGGGGTTGGGTTTCAAGTTCAGCGTTGGATTCGCTGAGAAGTACTTCATCAGTCTTTTGAGAGACTGACGAAGGTTGGGTAGATTCCAAAGTTCTAACCTCAGCGTTTAAGGACGCTGAAGTAGGTTTAGAAGGGATGGCTTGAATTGGTGTGGCAGAGCGTACCACGGAACTTTCCTTCAGCTCTTCAGAATGAGCTGAGGAGTCTTCAGCATGGAGTTGCTGGGGTTGCTCCTTGGTTTTCTTGATCCTTTTGGAATCAAGAGGGGTAAGAGATTGTTTCCTTTTCTTAGAAGGAATGGATTTTGTGGCCTGGGAATCAGCGAGGGGTGTAGTCGCTGAAGGAGCCACAGAAAGCGGAGAATTAAGTAGAGTGAGAAGGGTAGAGAGACGTACCTCGTTGGCGACAGGCTTGAAGTCGAGAACTTTAGGGCCAATCTGAGAGAGTTTCAGATCACCCTCTTCAGGATAGCTGTCCTTCAGGCCATATTGAAAGATGGCGCTGATGAATCGCGGGTAAGGAACCCATGCTGGTCGGTCAGCGGCAGAATCAACACGTTGAATGAGGTCTTCATAGATGATGGAGGCCCAGTCAATGTTGAGACCTTTCAGCAGTGCGTAACTCATGGCCTGCTGAGGTTGAGCGGCTTGATCAGAAGATCCGGATTTCGCTGTCATGCAGCTGATCAGGTGAGCGAAGATGAAGTTCATCTCGCTGGGCATCTTGGATTTCTTTATCAGCGTCAGCTTCTTCTCAGGTAGCTTGTCTCTTCCAGTCTCCCAGATGTAACCCATCGCATCAAGGAAAGCAATGATTTCTTCCCTGTCAGCGTGCTTCTTGTGGTCAGGAAATGGAATGAAAGGATTTTCTGAGGTAGCGTTAGGGAATTTCAGAGCTTTGCGGATTATTGCGGGGGTTATCTTGATGGTGCCATACTCAGTATCGCTGAGTATGCAGTCGATGGTTTTAGATGGATCTTTGGCTGAGGGTAGGTTGGTGTGTCTGGCAGAGTACCAGAATTGGGATAATAGACGCTGACTGGCAGGAGGTGTGATTGTCAGTGCTGTGTAGATGGGGCTATTCTTCAAAAAATTTACAGCGTCGTCTAGATGGGATACCTGCTTCCGAGGAGGAAACTCGAGAAGCGCTGAAAGGTTTTTTGCCTTTGTCCAGTCTAGTTGATCCAGCTCAAACTTAACCTGAGGAGCTTTGGTGATTTCCAGTTCCTCAGAATCAGTGGAGATGGACTCAGCGGTAACATTCAGCTTTGAAGTTGCCATTTCACTGTATTATCAGTTCAACCAAAGATGTTAACAAATAAGAAATATCTTAATGTGGAAAGAAAATTTCCATTAAGATTTTTCGAATTTTGTCCATTTCATTCAGACAAAAAAGTCTTAATGAAGATTAGGGTTTTTCTTGTTTTTAAAAAAAAAAACGAATATAACACCTATAAGCCTTGTATTCCAGTTTAAAAAATGGATACGAAAGAAGAACAAGTTTAAGATTTTAGATTTAAAACTTGAAGAACAACCATGAAATGGTTGTGTTTATAAAACCATGAAAGAGAATGATTTTATTTTTGAGTTCTTTTGTTTGATCTTGTGTAAAACAATGATAAGATCGAAAACAAGTTATTTGCATTTGATAATAGATAAGAACATATTAACCTTGAGTTTGATGAAGAAGATGATGAACAGTTCTTGAAGATTGAGAGCACAAAATGCAACAGTGTTCTTTTCTTGCGGAGAAAGATTGACTCGCATAAAAGACAAATATAAACTTTGAGAGTGTTTATATAGGAAGAGAGTAGAGAGAGAAAAACTTGAGCGGGAAAGTTTTTCATCATGACACGGACACGTGTTTGCATTTGATTGGATAGACAACGAAACGTGCAAACGTGTGTCAGAAAAAGAGCGTGCCTGGTGTTATCCGTTGCAATGACGTCACAACTGTCCTTTCACATTCTTTCGTTGTCTCTGAGGTTTTGAAAGAAAAACTCAGGGACTCTTTGGAAAATATGAAGCACTGAATAGAAATATCAGTGAGGGTTTTAAGAAATTTCAAAATATTATTCAGCGATGAAAGAATTTGAAATCTTGCATTTTCATGCGTTTTGTCAGAGAAAACATACCTTGATATCAGTTTAACCCAATTTATTCAGAGAGAAGATGATGAAATGGATTGTACAAGTTTATTTTATCCAGAGCCTATACAAGAATGTATAAACGTATCGCTGATTAAATGTGAACCGCTGAAGATTTATCCTTCAAAGTTCAGCATTCCAAGCTCGCTGATGAGAAAGTTGAATCTTGTCTCATCAAGAGGTTTGGTAAACAAATCAGCTAACTGATAATCAGTTGGGATAAAATGAAGTTCTATATCACCATTCATCACATGATCTCTGATAAAATGATATCTGATTTCTATGTGTTTTGTCTTTGAGTGTAGCACTGGATTGTTTGCTATAGCGATGGCACTTGTGCTGTCGCAATAGATTGGAATTTTGGAGAGCTGAAGATCATAGTCTAGTAGTTGATTTCTCATCCACAAGACTTGAGAACAGCAGCTTCCAGCGGCTACATACTCAGCTTCAGCTGTGGAAGTGGACACCGAGTTTTGCTTCTTACTTGTCCAACTTACCAGCTTTCCACCCAAGAGCTGACATCCTCCTGTGGTGCTTTTCCTATCCATTTTGCAACCTGCAAAATCACTGTCTGAATAGGCGGTTAGATCGAATCCTGAATCTTTGGGATACCAAAGATCTAGATTCGCTGTACCCTTAAGATATCGAAAGATTCGCTTTACAGCTTTCATATGAGATATCTTAGGTTCAGCTTGATATCGTGCGCACAGACATGTTGCAAACATAATATCGGGTCGGCTAGCTGTAAGATACAGTAGTGAGCCGATCATCCCACGGTACAGCGTGACATTGACAGGAACACCCTTTGTGTCCTTATCAAGTATCAGCGGTGGTGCCATAGGGGTTTTCATAGCTGAACTTTCAGTTAAGTCGAATTTTTTCAGCATATCTTTAACATACTTTCCCTGATTTATAAAAGTTCCTTTTTCAGTTTGCTTAATCTGAAGACCAAGGAAATATGTTAGTTCACCCATCATACTCATTTTATACTCATCTTTCATTCTATCAGCGAAACGAGTACAAAGCTCAGGGTTAGTAGAACCAAATATAACGTCATCAACATATATTTGAACTAAAATGATATGACCTTTTATTTTTCTAAAAAACAAAGTTTTGTCAATCTTACCTCTCTCAAATTTTTCAAGGTGGAGATAAGTAGAAAGAGTGTCATACCATGCACGAGGAGCTTGCTTCAAGCCATAAAGTGCCTTATCCAGCTTATAAACATAACCTGGACGCTTAGGATCTGAGAATCCTGGAGGTTGTTCCACATAAACTTCTTCATTCAACTTTCCATTTAGAAATGCTGACTTAACATCCATTTGATGTACAGTGAAGTTTTTGTGTACAGCATATGCTAAGAAAAGACGAATAGATTCAAGTCTTGCTACAGGAGCAAAGGTTTCGTCATAATCTATACCTTCCTCTTGTCTGTATCCCTGAGCAACAAGACGAGCTTTGTTGCGAGTTACAGTACCATGTTCGTCCAACTTGTTTCGATAGACCCACTTAGTGCCTATCACTGTTTTGTCAGTTGGTCTCCGAACAAGTTTCCAAACTTTGTTTCTTTCGAATTCAGTCAGCTCTTCTTGCATAGCGCTGACCAGTTTGGATCTCTGAGGGCATCATCTATTTTCTTTGGTTCAGTTAGAGAAATAAAGTTAACAAATAAACAAATATTACCTGCACTTCTACGAGTCTGAATACCAGCGTTGGGATCACCAAGAATTTGATCGATTGGGTGATTTACAGTCCATCGCTGAGCCGGAGCATGCGTCGCTGACTCAGTCTGAACTGGAGAAACTGAAGATGAGGCTTCAGCTACTTCTGGATAATCAGCTAAGAGAGGAATGCTTGCATTTGTCACTTCATTCACTGATTGCTGAGAAATAGATGGAATTTCTGAGACATTTGGATCAACTGCGGGTATAGTATTTATAGGAACAGCTGAGACCCAAGATGTTTCAGCTTCACTATTCTGCATATTGGGAATGATAGTAGGACCATCATTTTCAGTTGTATGAGTATGAGTAGTGGGAACATCTTCTGAATCACCAAGATGAGAAAACATCCATTGATTCAGTTCTTCTGTATCAGCGTTCGGTTTAGAGTTCGCTGAACGGGATTCGTCAAACGTGACGTGAATAGTTTCTTCTACAGTTTGTCTTCTTCGGTTGAAGACTCTGAAGGCTTTGGAAACTGAGGAGTATCCAAGAAAGATTCCATCATCAGCCTTAGGATCAAACTTTCCAAGGGCATCTCTGTTGTTCAGTATGAAACACTGACAACCAAAGATGTGGAGAAAGCTGATTGAAGGCTTTCTCCCATGAAAAAGTTCATAGGCTGTCTTTTTGAATCTTTTGACTATCAGCGACCTGTTTTGCGTAAAACAAGCCGTGTTGACAGCTTCTGCCCAAAACTGAGTAGGCAGGTGAGAATCGCTGAGCATTGAACGTGCAGCTTCAATAATTGTTCTATTTCTTCTTTCAGCGACTCCGTTTTGTTGTGGTGTTCTCACTGACGAAAAGTTGTGAGAAATACCCTTGCTCTCAAGGAAGGAATCAAGAGAACTGTTTTTGAATTCAGTTCCATGATCACTCCTTATTGAGCGAACAGTCATATTGTTCAGAGTTTCCATCTTCCGAACAAAGGTGATGAGTTCTTCAGGGGTGTCACTCTTAGAACGGAGAAACATTACCCATGTATAACGAGAGAATTCATCAACTATGACCAGCGTATATTTCTTTCCAGCGATGGATTGTTTGTTAACGGGGCCAAACAAATCCATATGGAGTAGTTGAAGAGGAGATGACACTGAGGAAACTTGCTTGGACTTAAAGCTTGCCTTGGTATGCTTCCCTTTTTCACACGCTGAACATAAGGATTCTTTGGCGTATGAATGTTGAGGTAGACCAGTGACTAACTCTTTGGATGAAAGAGTATTCAGTGTCTTGAAGTTGAGATGTGAAAGCCTCTTGTGCCATAGACAGTTGACATCAGAAGATGCCTTTGAGAAGAAACAGGAGTTCTCAGTGGTTGTTGAGTCCATGTTTATAACGTAAACATTTTCCAAACGATAACCGCTGAGAGCTATCTTCTCCTTTTTGTCAGAGACAAAGCAGGATTCCTTGGTGAAAATCACTTTGTTATCCATGTCGCAAAGCTGACTGATGCTCAGAAGATTATGCTTCAGCCCTTCAACATATGCGACTCTTCTGAAGGATGTTGTACCATTTGAAAGTACACCATACCCTCGGGTGTGTCCTTTTCCATTTCCACCGAAAGTCACAGAGGGACCCTTCTCTTCCTTGTATTCAGCGAGCAGGCTTTTCTTTCCAGTCATGTGTCTAGAGCATCCGCTATCGAGATACCAGATACCCTTCTTAACCTGCAATACAAAGGAAGATTAGTTTTGCTTGGGTACCCACTTCACCATGTATACGCGTTTGTCAGTGGAAGTGGTTGGAATGGGTTCAGCAGTCTTCGCAGCATTTGAAGATTCAGCTTTGTCTTTCTTCACTTTGGTCAATTTCTTGACCTCAGCGGTAGGAGTCACCTTGACCTGACTTGCAACTGGTTTGGTCTTCTTTGGTGCTATCTTCACCTTAGCTATCTTATCAGCTTTGGTGGCTGTGGGACACTTACTTGCAATATGATCGGTAAGTCCACAGTGATAACATTTCCTATAACTAAAATTAGTTCTAGGACCACTTGTGTGCTGAGCTTTTAATTTGGAATTAGAAGTGCCAGCACCAAGTACACTATTGGTTTTTGAAATAGGACGAACATTCAGTTCTTCAGATTTCTTACCAACGATATCTACTCTGAGTCTAGGAGTAGGTCGCTGAACTGATCCAGAGGTCTGATTTCTAGAACCAGATGAATGAATCACTAAGGCTTTGGAAGCATTCAGCTTAGGTACTAAAGTACCCTTCTGAGGATTTTGATAAATTACAATTCCTTTACCTTTATCT
Source organism: Saussurea involucrata (assembly GCA_033807775.1). Classification (NCBI taxonomy): domain Eukaryota; kingdom Viridiplantae; phylum Streptophyta; class Magnoliopsida; order Asterales; family Asteraceae; genus Saussurea; species Saussurea involucrata. The sequence continues at coordinate 80,562,354 of CM066327.1, forward strand.
TTAGAGACAGAGGTAGGTTTTGAATAAACCATTTTCTCCTTACCTTTTGAGGAGGTAGGAGTTTCCTCAGGGATTGGTGTAATCGACGAGGAGTACTGAGATGAAGAAGTGTCAGCTACTGAGGATACGAACGTTCCAAATTTAAGCATTGAACGTTCAGTGGTTGGTATTGGAGTATCATATTTATAACCCAGACCACGTTTATCACTCAGAGGAATCTGAGCCTTAATTATCTCAGTGATCTTTGTTGAAGAATTACACCATCCTTCAACAGTAGCTTGTTCAGCTTTTAATGCAGCGATAGCTTCCGCTCGTTCAATTTTGACTAGCTGATTTAAATGGACTTGATCTTTAAAATCTTCTTCAAATTTAGAAAGTTTTTCTATTTGAAGGTGGCAATTTTTAAGCTTTTCAGCGAGATCAAGATTTTGGTTTTCAACCACAGCTTTGCCGTTCATGGCTTCGTATAAGCTTCTAGTCAGTAGTTCGATTTTACGGAAACTATCAGCTTCATCAATATTTACAATATTGGTAAAGAAGGAGGGTGATACCTGAATGGCAGATGTTGAAGTGGAGGGAATGTCTGAACTTTCTTCCTCTTCTTCAATCTTGGCCATGAGACATTGATTTGCTTCATCATCTTCAGAATCAGATGATGAGGCTTCTTCATCAGAAGCAGCCCAATCATAGTCAGCCATTAGGCCTTTTCCCTTCTTCTTAAAGCTTTTCAGCTTTGCATACTTCTCCTTCAGCTTTAAGTATTTGTCGTCTTTATTCCTTGGAACAAAGGATTTCTTTGTAAAGGCTGAAGGTCTCATGATTTTCTTTGACCTGCACTCGTTAGCGAAATGACCTGTCTTTTCGCAGTTAAAACAAGTAGCAGTAGCCTTATCAACAAAAGCTGATGACTTAGGCTTGTCAGCTATAGAAAGAGTTTTGTTCTTTCTAAACATTTTCTTCTTGGCGAATCTCCTGAACTTTTTAGTTAGGAGAGCCAAGGATTCATCATCTGAAGAATCAGAATCTGATGATCTTTCAGAGTTACTTTCTAACTCAGTGATAGTGACCACGGGTCGCTGAGTAGAAGGTTCCTCTGAGATTAAAGCAACAGGGGTGCTTTTGGAATCTTTTACAAGATTATTCTTAAGATGGCTAGATTGCTCATGATTCAGCAATGTGCCATATAAGGTAGCAAGTGTCATTGATCTTAGATCTTTTGACAGCTTGAGACACATGGAATAATTGTCCCAGCTTTCAGGTAAACATTCTAAAAACTTTGTCAGAACTTCAAAGTTAGAATATTCCTTACCAACCGTTTTAAGATCTATAATTAAGCAATTAAAACGTTGATGTACTTCAGAGAGAGTTTCATTCTTACCAGAGATGAAACTTTCGTATTGTCTTACCAGGTTGATCTTTCTTGAATCCTGGACTTCAGACGTTCCTTCATACTGAACACATATTGTGTCCCACATGGCTTTTGAGGATTTCAGGTTCATGACGGAATGGTAGACTTCGTCAGGAAGGGCCATGGATAGTATGGATCTGGCTTTTGTATCTATAGCCACTTTCTTCTTATCTTCATCGGTCCAATGATGGATTTCCTTTGGAATCAGCCTTTCTGGAATAGCAGCTCTAGTTGCAGTGGCTGGAACGGCAGGATCAATCGTTACAGGGATGTGTGGACCGTTTTCAAGATAGTAAGGTATAGTGGGGTCTACACCTTCTAAGAAGAGTGTCATCCTATTTTTCCATAAGTTGAAGTTGTCTCTGGAAAATCTAGGGGGTTTTGCAAGAGAACCATTGTCGATATAGTGAGTGTTTGTGTTTGAGTTGGCCATTTTCAGATAATAGCAAGGAAGAGAAATATCTTAGATTAGATCTTGTTTATGAGATTAAACAAATCTGCTCTGATACCACTTGTTGGTCCCGAAAGGCTTAAACAAGTTTGTAGAAGGGGGGGTTGAATACAAACACACTATTTTACTTTTCTAAATTGTTTATTGATAAATCATTAACAATTTACAGCTTGTTGCGGAAACAAGATTAAGGATAAACCTAAATCTAAACAAGTTGGAACACTAAGGTTTTCTTGCACTAAGAAAGATGAGGAGATTACTAATAAAATCCTATCTTGAGAGATTTGAACTTGTCCAGAGTTAGCAAGTTACTTCAAATGAAGTGAGTTCATCTCTTTATATACTGCATGCATTTAATGCAATCCAGTATATACTTTACACGTGTCATCAGCGGATTGGTTGCATGTCATTGACCTTTGTTGACAACCTTAGTAGCCGCATGAATGAACAGTGTAGTATCAGAGTGGTTGTACGATTTCAGATTTTCGGAGGTTCTTTTCTGACATTTCGTACGGTGGCGTGCAAGGGAGGTTAAGACAAAAGTACTTTGTACGGAGGACTTCATGATCAGCTTTCGTTGATTCAGCGATTATCATTTACTATTCAGCAGATGATAAAGTTCAGCGATAGCTGAAGTCTTGTACTTGATACTTCACGTTGAGTGGACAAATCTGAGTCTTCGCTGATCCGCATCAGTTCATTAGGAGACTTGTCGCTGGTTCTTGAGCTTGATCTTCGACTTCAGCGTAGAACCTTTGTTGACGTGAATCTTGTCTTCAGGGATCATAAGTAAACAACTAACTTATCAGCGATCACCATAAGGACTGAACAGACTCAGCGATATGGTGAACAGTGTTCGCTGAATGTTTAATCTAAAAAAAGCGAGAGTTCCTATCAGCAGTACTGTAAGATCTTAGTACTTATCAGCGATAGTGAAACTCTGATACATATTGTTTACTTACAATTTTCACTAAGTATTTAAGATAGGGTCATTATCAAATCACTGAGGGTTTGGATCAACAAGTTAGTTGCTCATTCCAAATTTAAGGGTGTTACAAGTGGTTTCCGGATGGTTTCGGGCTTGGGTCCGGATACCTTTTCCGGATATTACCGGATTTTTTTGGATTCCGGATTGTTTCCCGGACTCTGTTTCGGATTAGTTACCAGACAAATTTTCCTGGATATCTTCTGTGCAGGGTTGTACTGTTTAAACGTTTTTCTGAGAATGAAATATATCTTGATCTTAACAGTACTAATATAATTATAACTCGACTGCGAATATGATACGAGTTAAGAAGTGTTTTGAGTTGATATGTATGTATGCTAGGAAGTGTAATGGATCCATATGCACTAGCATTATGTGAAAACGTGGAATAGGCGTGGCGTTAATCGTAATTCCCGTTGATTTGAAATGTGGAATAGGTCGGGCTCTAATGGTAATTCCCATTTCGTATTGTGACGTGAAATTGTGGAATAGGCGTGACGCTAATCGTAATTCCCAATTTCTATTGGGATATAAGGGATAGGCATGGTTTAATTGTAATCTCTACTTCCCTTCCAAGAAATAGGCATGGCGCTAATTGTAATTTCTTGGACATGAGCAATAATCTAGAATCCGTGGTGATTCGTAGTGGCGCTCTGGAACATGACACTATGACTTACTTAGTGTTGGTCATACTAATGGAATCGGGTATAATTCCGGTCATCGAAAGATGTTATGTGTATGGTAAGAAAGATTGCGATCAGGTTAATTTATATGCTTCGGTTACAATTTGGTTTTCAAAGCTTATAAAGTTTTTAATTTGAAAATTGGATGTTCTCACTAGGCGTAAGCCTAATCTTTTCAAATTAAAATTTCTTACCAGGTACTAGCTCGGGAAGGGATACAAAGGGATGAGTGTCGAGGAGTACTAGAGTTATACTTTTGGAATTGAAATGGAGAATTTAGTGTTATCGGAGATATTTTGGAAATATTGTGAACAACCTTTATAATCTGATTTTGTTGTTTATGGATTAGATTAGCTGGTTGTTTATGATAAATCATTTGTAAGTATGAAACTTGTCACTAATTCTCCAGTGTAAATGAAAGTTTGGAAGTTGTAGTGGTAAATTTTGATAAATTCAAGGTTTAAATTTATTGTGTTTTTAGGGTGTTTCAATTCTCTTGTGTTATTTTGGTATTTTGCTTGTGAAAGTTGATTACAGGAAAGATTTTTTCGAGAAAAATCTCCAAAGTTCTTCATAACCCAGGTACGTCTGTTTCTTACTTTTCCCGACTCTTTTCCCGACTTGGTTGAATCCGGGTCCATAAGTTCCGATTCTGGACCAATACTGGATTGAAACTAGTCCCGGTTACCGACTCCTGGTTTTTGTCTAATACCGGATCTGATACCGACTCCCGGATTTTGTCTAATACCGGATCCGACACCGTCTCCCGGTACTCACGGACTCGGTCCCGGTGTTTTTACCGACTCCCGGTTTTTACCAATCCCGTTCCGGATCTCTCTCGATCCCGGTTCCATCACCGGGTAATCTCATCCATGTTCCGATACCGGGTTCCGGAAGTCAGACACCCGACTTCTGTTTTGTCAGATTTCTACAGTCATTTCGTATCTGATTGTTTTTTCTCTATCCATTTCTTGCTTTCTGCAATAAGTCTTTTGCGTTCGTTTAGTTCAAGCTTAGCGTTCAGTTGCATTTGGTTAATCACACCTCGTAGGTTCTCGCGTTAGAACTCACTTTTACCTTTGGATCACTACTTTCGTTTTACGATCACTCAAGTGCTTTAGCCATGAACACCCAAGACACGCTAGCCATAGGATCAGACCTGAAACCACCGATCCTATATATAGGGGAATACAACTTATGGAGAGATCGTTTCATGTGCTTTATTGAGTCAAAGCCTCTCTATCACAAGATCCTTCGCTCGCTGACTGAAGGACCACAAGAGCTTCCACTGATGGATGTTCCCGAACAAGCTGGTGGACCGCCAGGCCAACGTGTGCCCAAATCCTACGACGCGATGACTGCTTAAGAGAAGAGAGGGGTTGATGGTGACATACTAGCAAAGACGTATCTGATATACAACATTCCGAACAACATCTACTACCGTATTGATAGGCACAAAGAGACTGCAAAAGGAATGTGGGATCAACTGGCAAAGATCATGCAAGGCAGTCGTGTCGGGAACCAACTGAAGGTCACGAGCTGTCTTACTCGGTATGATGCTTTCAAGGCCTGGAGAGGAGAAACGTTGACAGAATCGTATGAAAGGTTTTGTACTCTCATCAACAACCTCCAGAAGAACAATATCTCCAAGACGAACACGGAGAACAACATCAAGTTTATGAACAATCTTCAGCCTGAGTGGAAGAGGTTTGTGTCACATGTTCGTCACAATCATATTCTAGAAAATGTATCTCTACACGAACTGTACGAGATGCTTCTTCAATATGAAAACGAGGTACTTGAACCAATGGGAGATCATAAATCTACCGAGAAAACCAAAGAAGACCCTCTAGCTCTCATCTCACACAAGAGGGAAAAACATGTCCAGCGTAGTTCTTATCGAGAAGAAGTACAGAGTGAGACTGGGCATGAGGAAGATGAAGCTAAAAGTGACTCTGATACTGAACTCGATGGCATAAAGAAAGCAGTCGCATTACTGACAAGAGAGTACGCAAAGAAGAAGTTTTTCAAGAAACAATCCAACAACAATTAAAGGTACTCCACCAACACCAAGCGACGCGACTACCGAGATAAGGTTGAAGGAAAGAGAAAGACCGATGAAGGAAGAATAAGGCATGATGAAGGGAAGAATTCTGAGGGAAAGTCTGAAGAGAAAGAATAAGATGAACCTGTCAAATGCTACAACTGTGGCAGGTTAGGCCACTTTGCAAGAGACTGCCGGAAGCCAGTAGTACACAATGCTGAGTACTACAAGAACAAGATGCTACTGGCAAGGAAAAAAGAAGGACGAAAAGCTCTAATGGCTGAAGATGATCATTGGCTCGTTCTTACCGATGATGAAGATGAAGATGCTGAAGAACACATGTGCTACACAAGAACACAACCAGAACATACCGACTCTGAAGATGAATCTCCGAACAAGTCCAAGGATAAAACGGAATGTCGGGTATGTGCTTTTTCTAATGATAAGCGATTCAACCAGATGCAAGTTATGGTGCGTACTTCAGACTCTTATAAGCAAAAGGTTAAGACCAAAGATGCTCACATAACTGAACTAGAAGCCGATGTCAAACGGAAATACGACACCATAGGTAAACTAGCTGTCGAAAAGGCTGAACATAAATGCATAATTGAAAATTATAAAGCAGAATGTACAACCATTTCGAAAAAGACAGAATCCTTAGAGTCTCAATTATCTGAATTCATTGAAAAGCTCAATAAGTCTCAAGATGAGTACAATAAGATTGTCAATCTTCGTTCAACCGTTCAAAAAGAAAATTGATAAGTTAACCAACAAGCTTAAGGATCTTGAATCTAAAATTTACAAGAAATGTCAATCAGACCAAACAATTTGTTGATCCAAACCCTCTGTGATTTGATAATGACCCACTCTTAAATACTTAGTGAAAATTGTAAGTAAACAATATGTATCAGAGTTTCACTATCGCTGATAAGTACTAAGATCTTACAGTACCACTGATAGGAACACTCGCTCTTTAGATTAAACATTCAACGAACACTTTTCACCATAATGCTCTGAGTCTGTTCAGTCCTTATGGTGATCGCTGATAAGTTAGTTGTTTACTTATGATCCCTGAAGACAAGTTTCACGTTAACATAGGTTCTACGCTGAAGTCGAAGATCAAGCTCAAGAACCAGCGACAAGTCTCCTAATGAACTGATGTGGATCAGCGAAGACTCAGATTTGTCCACTCAACGTGAAGTATCAAGTACAAGACTTCAGCTATCGCTGAACGTTATCATTCACTGATATAGAATGATAAACCGCTGAATCAACGAAAAGCTGATCATGAAGTCCTCCGTACAAAGTACTTTTGTCTTAACCACCGTTGCACGACTCCATACGATATGTCAGAAAAAGAACCTCCTTATTGTCTGAAATCATACAACCACTCTGATACTACACTGTTCAAACATGCGGCTACTAAGGTTGTCAACAAAGGTCAATGACATACAACTAATGAGCTGTTGCCACGTGTAAAGTGTAAACTGCCATGCATTAAATGCATGCAGTATATAAGAAGAAGAACTCACTTCATTTTGAAGTAACTTGCTAACTCTGGACAAGTTCATCCTTCTTATCTTGAGATAGGTTATTATTAGTAATTTCCTTCTCTTTCTTAGTGCAAGAAACTTAGTGTTCCAACTTGTTTAGATTTAGGTTTATCCTTAATCTTGTTCCGCAACAAGCTGTAAATTGTTAATGATTTATCAATAAACAGTTTAGATAAGTAAAATCTGTGTGTTTGTATTCAACCCCCCCTTCTACAAACTTGTATAGCCCTTTGGGACCAACAAGTGGTATCAGAGCAGATTTGTTTAATCTAATAAACAAGATCTAATCTATACTAAGATTTCTCTTCCTTGCTATTTCTGAAAATGGCAACCAACACAAATACAAACTATATTGACAATGGTTCTCTTGCAAAACCCCCTAAATTCTCTAGAGATAATTTTAATCTATGGAAAAATAGGATGATTCTCTTCTTAGAAGGTGTAGACCCTACTATGCCTTATTATCTTGAAAACGGCCCATATATTTCTGTAAGAATTGATGTTGCAGTTCCAGCCGCTGAGAATAGACCTGCTATTCCAGAACTGATACCTAAGGAAGTTCATATGTGGACTGACGAAGATAAGAAGAAAGTGGCTATCGACACCAAAGCCAGATCCATACTATCCATGGCTCTTCCTGACGAACTCTACCATTCCGTCATGAACCTGAAAACCTCAAAAGCTATGTGGGACACAATCTGTGTTCAGTATGAAGGTACTTATGAAGTCCAGGACTCTCGAAAGATCAACCTGGTAAGACAGTACGAAAGTTTCATTTGTGGTAAGAATGAAACTCTCTCTGAAGTTCACCAACGTTTTAACTGTTTATTAATAGATCTAAAAACCGTTGGTAAGGAATATTCTAACTTTGAAGTGCTGACAAAGTTTTTAGAATGTTTACCTGAAAGCTAGGACAGTTATTCTATGTGTCTCAAGCTGTCAAAGGATCTAAGATCAATGACCCTTTCTACCTTATATGGCACGATACTGAATCATGAGCAATCGAGTCATCTTAAGAAGAATCTTGTAAAAGATTCCAAAAGCACCCCTGTTGCTTTAATCTCAGAGGAACCTTCCACTCAGCGACCCTCGGTCACTATCACTGAGTTGGAAAGTAACTCTGAAAGGTCATCAGATTCTAACTCTTCAGATGATGATGAATCTTTGGCTCTCCTCACTAAAAAGTTCAGGAGATTCGCCAAAAAGAAAATGTTCAGAAAGAATAAACCTCTTTCCATTACTGACAAGCCAAGATCATCAGCTCCTGTTGATAAGGCTACTGCTACTTGTTTTAACTGCGAAAAGATAGGATATTTCGCTAACGAGTGCAGGTCTAAGAAAGTTTCGAGAAACTCAGCGTTTCCTAAGAAATCCTCTATTCCCAGGAATAAAGATGACAAATACGCCAAGCTGAAAGAAAGGTATGCGAAGCTGAAAAGCTTTAAGAAGAAAGGCAAAGGCCTGATGGCTAACTATGATTGGGCTGCCTCTGATGAAGAAGAATCCTCATCTGACTCTGAAGATGATGAAGCCAATCTTTGTCTTACGGCCAAGATTGAAGATGAGGAAGAAAGTTCAGACATTCCCTCCACTTCAACCTCTGCTACTCAGGTATCACCTTCCTTCTTTACAAATATTGCAAATATTGATGAAGCTGATAGTGTTCGTAAAATCGATCTCTTGACTAGAAGTTTATATGAAGCCATGAATGGCAAAACTGTAGTTGAAAATCAAAACCTTGATCCCACTGAACAGCTTAAAAACTGTCACCTTCAAATAGAAAATCTTTCTAAAATTGAAGAAGATTTTAAAGATCAAGTACACCTAAATCAGCTAGTCAAAATCGAGCGCGAAGAAGCTATCGCTGCATTAAGAGTTGAAAAAGCTAATGTTGATGGATGGTATAATTCCTCAACAAAGATCACTGAGATAATTAAGTCTCAGATTCCCCTGAGTGATAAACGTGGTCTTGGTTACAAAGCTGATACTCTAGAACCAACCACTGATCGTTCCATGCTCTTATTTGGAACTTTCGTATCCTCAGTCGCTGATACTTCATCCTCTCAGTGTTCCTCGTCTAGACCGCCTATCCCTGAGGAAATTTCTACCTCTTTAAAAGGTAAAGAGAAAATGGTTTATTCAAAACCTACCTCTGTCTTTAAAGATAAAGGCAAAGGAATTATTTTTAACCAAAATCCTCATAAGGGTACCTTAGTACCTAAGCTGAATGCTTCTAAAGCTTTAGTGATTCATCCCTCTGGATCAAGGAATCAGATCTCTGGATCTACTCAGCGTGGATCTATTCAGCGATCTACTCCTAGAATCAGAGTGGATGTCTCTGGTAAGAAATCCGAAGAACTGAATGTTCCTCCCATTTCAAAAGCCAACAGCTTACTTGGTGCTGGTACTTCTAATTCAAAATCTAAAGCTCAGCATTCAAATGGTCCTAGAACTTTTAGTTATAGGAAATGTTATCACTGTGGACTTACTGATCATATTGCTAGTAAGTGCCCCACAGCCACCAAAGCTGAAAAGATAGCTTAGGTGAAGATCATTGCCCCCAAGGCAAAGAAGACCACTGAGATTAAGAAATTAACCAAAGTGAAGAATGACAAAGCTGAATCTTCAAATGCTGCGAAGACTGCTGAACCTTCCATTCCAACTACTTCCACTGACAAACGTGTACACATGGTTAAGTGGGTACCCAAGAAAAACTAATCTTCCTTTGTAATGCAGGTTAAGAAGGGTATCTGGTATCTCGATAGTGGATGCTCTAGACACATGACTGGAAAGAAAAGTCTGCTCGCTGAATACAAGGAAGAGTAGGGTCCCTCTATGACTTTCGGTGGAAATGGAAAAGGACATACCCGAGGGTTTGGTGTACTCTCTAATGGTACAACAACCTTCTGAAGAGTCGCATATTTTGAAGGGCTGAAGCATAATCTTTTAAGCATCAGTCAGCTTTGCGACAAGGATAACAAAGTAATCTTTACTAAGGAATCCTGCTTTGTCACTGACAAAAAGGAGAAGATAGCTCTCAGCGGTTATCGTTTGGAAAATGTTTATGTAATAAACATGGACTCAACAACCACTGAGAACTCCTGTTTCTTCTCAAAAGCCTCATCTGATGTCAACTGGCTATGGCATAAGAGGCTCTCTCATATGAATTTCAAGACACTAAACACTCTTTCTTCAAAAGAGTTAGTCACTGGTCTACCTCAGCACTCATACGCCAAAGAGTCTTTATGTTCAGCGTGTGAGAAAGGGAAGCAGACCAAAGCAAGTTTTAAGTCAAAGCAAGTCTCCTCAGTGTCATCTCCTCTACAACTTCTCCATATGGATTTGTTTGGCCCTGTTAACAAACAATCCATCGCTGGAAAGAAATATACAATGGTCATAGTTGATGAATTCTCTCGTTATACATGGGTTATGTTTCTCCGTTCCAAGAGTGACACCCCTGAAGAACTCATCACCTTTGTTCGGAAGATGGAAACCCTGAACAACTTGACCGTTCGCTCAGTAAGGAGTGATCATGGGACTGAATTCAAAAACAGTTCTCTTGATTCCTTCTTTGAGAGTAAGGGTATTTCTCACAACTTTCCATCAGTGAGAACACCGCAACAAAATGGAGTCGCTGAAAGAAGAAATAGAACAATTATTGAAGCTACACGTTCAATGCTCAGCGATTCTCACCTGCCTACTCAGTTTTGGACAGAAGCTGTCAACACTGCTTGTTTTACGTAAAACAAGTCGCTGATAGTCAAAATATTCAATAAAACAGCCTATGAACTTTTTCATGGGAGAAAGCCTTCAATCAGCTTTATTCACATCTTTGGATGTCAGCGTTTCATACTGAATAAAAGAGATGCCCTTGGAAAGTTTGATCCTAAGGCTGATGATGGAATCTTTCTTGGATATTCTTCAATCTTCAAAGACTTCAGAGTCTTCAATCGAAGAAGACAAACTATAGAAGAAACTATTCACGTCACGTTTGACGAATCCCGTTCTGCGAACTCTAAACCATCCGTTGATACTGATGAACTGAATCAATGGATGTTTTCTCATCTTGGTGATTCAGAAGATATTCCCACTCATACTCGTACAGTTGAAGATGATAGTCCTACTATCATTCCAAACATGCAGAATAGTGAAGCTGAAACATCATGGGTCTCAGCTGTTCCTTTAAACACTATACCTGCTTCTGAACCAAATGTCTCAGACCTTCCATCTACTTCTCAGCAATCAGTGAATATAATGACAACTGCACCCATTCCTCTCTTGGCTGATACTCCAGAAGCTGCTGAAGCCTCGTCTTCAGCTCCTCCAGTTCAGTTTGAGTCAGCGTCTCACGCTCCGGCTCAGCGATGGACTGTAAACCACCCAATTGATCAAATTCTTGGTGATCCAAACGCTGGTGTTCAGACTCGACGAAGTACATGTAATATTTGTTTATTTGTTAAGTTTATTTCTCTGACTGAACCAAAGAAAGTAGATGATGCCGTCAAAGATCCAAACTGGGTCAGCGCCATGCAAGAAGAGCTGACTGAATTCGAAAGAAACAAAGTTTGGAAACTTGTTCGAAGACCAACTGACAAGACAGTGATAGGCACGGAATGGGTCTATCGAAACAAGTTGGACGAACATGGAACTGTAACCCGCAACAAGGCTCGTCTTGTTGCTCAGGGATACAGACAAGAGGAAGGCATAGATTACGATGAAACATTTGCTCCAGTAGCAAGACTAGAATCTATTCGTCTATTCTTAGCATACGCTGTACACAAAGACTTCAAAGTATATCAGGTGGATGTTAAGTCAGCGTTTCTAAATGGAAAGCTGAATGAAGAAGTCTATGTGGAACAACCTCCAGTATTCTCAGATCCTAGGCGTCCAGGTTATGTTTATAAACTGGATAAGGCACTTTATGGCTTAAAGCAAGCTCCACGTGCATGGTATGACACTCTCTCTACTTATCTCCATATTGAAAAATCTGAGCGTGGTAAAATTGATAAGACTCTATTCTTCAGGAAAGTAAAAGGTCATATCATCCTTGTTCAGATATATGTTGATGACATTATATTTGGTTCTACTAACCCTGATCTTTGTACTCGTTTTGCTGATAGAATGAAATATGAGTATAAAATGAGCAAGATGGGTGAACTAACATATTTCCTTGGTCTTCAGATAAAGCAAAATGAAAAAGGAACTTTCATTAATCAGAGAAAGTATGTTAAAGATATGCTGAAGAAATTCGATTTAACTCAGAGTTCAGCTATGAAACCCCCTATGGCACCACCGCTGACACTAGATAAGGATACTAATGGTATTCCTGTTAATGTCACGTTGTACCGTGGGATGATCAGCTCTCTCTTGTATCTTACAACTAGCCGACCCGATATTATGTACGCAACCTGTTTGTGTGCACGATATCAAGCTGAACCTAAGATATCTCATATGACCGCTGTAAAGCGAATTTTTTGATATCTTAAGGGTACTGCGAACGTAGGTCTTTGGTATCCCAAAGACTCAGGGTTTGATTTAATCGCCTATTCAGATAGTGATTTTGCAGGTTGCAAATTGGATAGTAAAAGCACCACAGGAGGCTGTCAGCTCCTGGGTGGAAAGCTGGTGAGTTGGACAAGTAAAAAGCAAAACTCAGTGTCCACCTCCACAGCTGAAGCTGAGTATGTAGCCGCTGGAAGCTGTTGTTCTCAGGTCCTGTGGATGAAAAATCAACTACTGGACTATGACCTACAGCTCTCAAATATTCCAATCTATTGCGACAGCACAAGTGCCATCGCTATAGCCAACAATCCAGTGCTTCACTCAAAGACAAAACACATCGAAATCAGGTATCATTTTATCAGAGATCATGTGATGAATGGTGATATAGAACTTCACTTTATCCCAACTGATTATCAGTTAGCTGATCTATTCACCAAACCTCTTGATGAGACAAGATTCAACTTTCTCATCAGCGAGCTTGGAATGTTGAACTTTGAAGAGTAAAATCTTCAGCGTTTCACATTTGATCAGCGCAAGGATAAAATCAACTTGTATAACCCATTCTATCATTTTCTCTCTGAATAAAATTGATTCGCTGATATCAATGTATGTTTTTCTCTCGCTGACAATCGCATGTAAATGCAAGATTTCAAAACAAATTGCATCGCTGAATATCTCTTCCTTAATCAGCGATACTTTGAAATTTCTAAAACCAACTGATATTTCTATTCAGTGCTTCATGTTTTTCAAAAGTGTCCCTGAGTTTTCAAAACCTCAGAGACATCCTAGAATATGAAAGGACAGTTGTGACGTCATTGCAACGGATAAGCCCCGACACGTTCTTTTTCTGACACACGTTTGCACGTTTCGTTTACCTTCCAATCAAATGCAAACACGTGTCCGTGTCATGATGAAAAACTTTCCCGCTCGAGGTTTTTCTCTCTCTCTAATCTCACTATATAAACACTTTTTGGGTTTATATTTTTCCTTTACGCGAAAAACTTCTCCTCCAAGCAAGAAAATTATTGTTGCATTTGTGCTCTCAAGTTTTTCAAGAACTTCTTCTTCTTCAACGAACCAGGTTAATATTTCTGTTATTTACCTGTTTCTTAAAACTTGTTAATGATCTTCTCATTGTTTTTACAAGATCAAACAAAAGAACTCTTTCAAAAATGAAATCATTTCTTTCATGGTTTTATGAACACAATCTTTCATGGTTGTTCTTCAAGTTTAAACGCAAAATCTTAAACTTGTTCTTCATACGTTTTTCCAGAATCCTAATTCTCAAAGGAAATTGGAAAACAAGATTTTTTTGGGTTTGCATTTCGTTTTTCAAAAACAAGAAAAACCCTAATCTTCATTAAGACATTTTTGTCTGGATGAAATGGACAAAATTCGAACCATCTTATTGGAAAATCTTTCCACATTAAGATTATTCTTATTTGTTAATCTTTGGTTGAACTGATAATACATAAATGGCATCTACTGACATTTCCACTGCTAAGAATACCACCGCTGAGAACACTGCTGCTGCTGCTGAGGAATTGGAAATCATCAAGGCTCCTCTGGTCAAGTTCTCTCTTGAAGAACTGGACTGGACAAAAACAACAACCTCTATGCGCTTCTCGAGTTTCCTCCTCGAAAGCAAGTCACACATCTGAATGATGCTGTGAATTTCCTGAAAATTTGTTGCCTCTCCACAGCCCTGACCATAACACCTCCTGCACATCAGCTACTGCTATCTCAGTTCTGGTATTCTGCCAGACACTCTCAGCTACCATCAACCAAAGACTCCTCAAAGACAATTGACTGCATCCTCTGTGATACTGATTATGGCACTATAAAAATCACCCCTGCCATTATCCGCAAAGCCCTGAGCCTTCCATTCGCAACAAAAGAAAAACCTTTTGTTCCCCTCCCTGACCACAAGAAACACTCAGATAGGGAAGCCATCACTGCATTCTTCGATGCAATGGGCTATGTTTGGGAAACTGGGAGGGACAAGAAGCCTGAGAAGAAGCTAACCCTCATCAAGAAATCAAAAATGCCCAGCGAGATGAACTTCATCTTCGCTCATTTGATAAGCTGCATGACTGCAAAGACCGGCTCCTCTGATCAAGCCGCTCAACCTCAGCAAGCAATGGGATATGCTTTGCTGAAAGGTCTACATATAGATTGGGCATCGATAATCTACGATGATCTAGTACTCAGAGTAGACTCCGCCGCTGACCGATCTTCATGGGTTCCATATCCAAGATTCATCAGCGCCGTCTTTCAAACAGGCCTGAAGGACACCTACCCAAAAGAGGGTGACCTGAAACTCTCTCAGGTTGGCCCTAAGGTACTCGACTTCAAACCAGTGGAAAACGAGGTACGTCTTTCTACACTCTTAACTCTTCTCAACCCTACTTTTTTGACTTCTGCGGCTCCTTTAGCGGACAAACCCATCGCTGATACCCAAGCTGCAACCTCCATTCCTTCTCATAAAAGGAAACACTCTTCTACCCAACTTAGTTCCAAAAGAACTAAGAAAACCAAGGAGCAACCCCAGCAATCTCTTGCTGAAGACTCCTCAGCTCATCTCGAAGAGCTGAAGGAACGTTCAGTGCTACGCTCTGCCACAGCTGAACAAGCCACCCATTCTATCCCAGCTTCAGCGTCTCTAAACGCTGAGGTTACAAACTTGGACTCTACCCAACCTCCTTCAGTCTCTCTACAGACTGAAGAAGCGATTCTCAGCGGATTCAACGCTGAACACCGCACCCAACCAACTTTCTCAACCTTCGCTTCTCCCTCCACTCCTTTGGACTCTAATCCAGTTGTCACCACTGGAGCACCTATCATTCCTCCAGAAGCTAAAGCTGATACTCTTCAAGGAATAATGGATGTAGGACCTGCAGAGATGACCATGCGTACACGCACTCTAGCTGACGACATGGAACTCTTCTCAGGATACAGAGATTTTGATGAATTTACCAATCCTCCTGTAGGTATACACCAACCCATATACACTATAACTGAACCCCAAACTTCTGAGCTTTCCTCTGTTCATAAGTACTTATATGTTATAGGTCCTAATTTGGGAGACATCAACGCCTCCTTGAAGAACCTAAAGACAAAGCTGACAGGTCTCACCACTACTCTCTCAGACAACTCTTCAGTTGTAATAAACGCTAGAGAGAATCTCACAAAGCTGACAACAGTGGTTGAAGAGAAAGCCTCCAAAGCTGACTTGGAGAAGATTGATAAAGCTCTCAGCAACTTTGCCAAAGTTCTCGTTGACATCTACACAGACTACCTCTCTATCAAAACATCAGTTCAATCCATGTCCAGCGAGGTCACAACGCTGAAGACATCGGTTGGAAAACTCGAAGGAGATATGTCTGTTGTAAAGACTAAAGTCAGTTCAGTAAAGACTGACATGAGTTCTGTGATGACTGACGTCAATTCAATAAAGACTGACGCGACTTCAATGAAGACAATGATGCAGCAGATCCTGAACAACATGACCGCCCCTACCCCTGCACCGACGCATTTTACTACGGCGGATCATGCTGAACTCTTCAAGATCAATCCTGCTATTACTGGCCTAGAAGACAGAATAGCAGCGATTGAAGATTATATGGGGGTTCCTGGCCAAGAAGACAAGGAACCAAAACCAACTGCTGAGTCATCCCATTCCTCCCCCACTCATCATGAGGAAGGGGGGAGAAGATATATGAAGACCTTCCCCATGATGAATCTATCAAGGGGGAGAAGACTGAAGACCTCACCCTTACTGAAGAGGGTGAGAAGACAAATGAAGAAACAACCGCTGGACCTCAGGGAGATGAAAACCCTGAGGGAACCGAGAAGCTTACCTCTGTATCTGAGGGGGAGCAACTCGAAGAAGATGCTAAAGAAACTGAATCTGAAGCTGAAGATGAAGAAGCCATCGACTTATCTGATGATGAACCATCCTCTTCTCCAAAGAATGATGATGATGACAATGATGATGATGATGACAATGATGATGATGATGACTCCTTTATCGTCAAGCCTGCTCCGAGGACTACAGCTCTTAAAGGGATCGTGATAAACGAACCTTCAGAAGAGCGGACCAAATCAAAGCCTTCAGCGTCTGAAGCTGACAAGGGCAAAGGAAAAGGTGTCGCTGAAGACAATGACAATCTGACGATCTCGCTTCCAAAGCCAGTTTGTCAGGTACACTAAATCTTCCTTACACTCATCCCTCTTCTATCTATACACATTATCAGCTCTCCTCTCCATAAAACCTCTATACACAACCACATTCTTTCTCTATCTGTTCTACCCAAGTTCTTACTCGTACGATCGCTGTGTTTTAGCTAGTCCTCTCCCCTGATTGAGGATATCGCTGAAGTTCCTACAGCTGCGACTTCACCAACAATAATCCAGCTCCCAACGCTGAAGAAATAATCCCAGTCTTGGATTTGATCTCTGAGACTGATGAACATACAAACAGACCTTCCTTGGTTCCTCTAAAACCAAGTGAAGAGGATCAGAAAAGAAGAGAAGAGATAATAAAGAAGTACGAGGCTCAGCGAATCATTCTGAAGCGTGATCAACTTCCTTCAATTCCTCCAAAGTTAAAACTTTCTCAAAAGGAATACAAGGATCACCTCAGAGGTGAACGTCTTATCACTGAAAGAAGGGAAGTTGAAGAAAAAGACAGAGAACTCGCCATCCAGCTTACTCAACAATCGGTGAAAGACCCCAAGCCTAAAAGAACTCCAATCGAAGTTCAACGTCAGCTATGGGAAGACGCCAAGAAGATCGTTGAAGAAAAGAGAACTGTGTCTCAATCTACCTTAATCTGGTGCAAAGAAAAGGTACACTTCAGATATCGAACTTCCAGAATCATCAAGGTACTTATCACTGGAAGATCAACCCTCAAAGTTTCAATGGCTGAAATCGAGATATTCAGAGAGAATGGACAGTACGAAAAATTCTATGTTGAAGCCATCACTAAGTACGGTCTCTCTGAAAGGTTGGAGATCATATTAGCCATCCAGAAGTCTCAATCTAAGTACAAGGATCATGTTGAAAAGCTGATAAACAAACAGATCGACTTAGTCTCTTCTTGTGTGGATATTCCTCCTCTCGAAAGTCAGAAAAGAAGGGCCTCTGAAAAGAAAAAGTCTAAATCTTCAGAATCAGGTCCTTGTATACGAAACGAAATAGGTATTGGTTTTTCGCTTGCTGAAGTCCTTGGTCCAGAACCTGACCTTTCTGCACTTGACACATCTCTTCCTCTGGATGAGACTTTCATCCCTGGGAAAGTCTTAAGCAAACCCTACGGGATATTCTTTATTGACTGGGATGGACGAAAGCGTTTTCAACGTATCTCTGAACTTCCCATCACTCCCATCGAACAGCTGAAAGATCTCATCTACTGGTGTGACTTCAAAAACGACATTCAGGCACGACATCTTAAACCCTTGATTTTTGAAGAAGCGCTGAACAAAAGGAATCAAGGAGTAAATGTCCCTGACTGGATGATCCCCACATCAAAGACCCTTGATGAACTTCTCATTAAGGAAGAACCTTTATAGACTGATAGGATCGCATCATTCTTATATTGTATCAGTTATTCTTTTTTACTTATAATTTATTTCGCTTGTACTTGTAATCTTTCCACTTCCTTTTGCAATCTGATTCAAAGTTTAAAGAAAGATTTCAGCGAAAGTACTTTACTCCATCAGTACAGAAAAGATACCAGAAAACAGTAAAAGGGACAAATATTTTATGAGTTCTTTTTATCCTTATGTTTTCATTAAATAGCAATTTTCTCTGTTGCTATGTCATAATCAAATAGGGGGAGATTGTTGATCCAAACCCTCAGTGATTTGATAATGACCCACTCTTAAATACTTAGTGAAAATTGTAAGTAAACAATATGTAACAGAGTTTCACTATCGCTGATAAGTACTAAGATCTTACAGTACCGCTGATAGGAACTCTCGCTCTTTAGATTAAACATTCAGCGAACACTGTTCACCATAATGCTCTGAGTCTGTTCAGTCCTTATGGTGATCGCTGATTAGTTAGTTGTTTACTTATGATCCCTGAAGACACGTTTCACGTTAACATAGGTTCTACGCTGAAGTCGAAGATCAAGCTCAAGAACCAGCGACAAGTCTCCTAATGAACTGATGCGGATCAGCGAAGACTCAGATTTGTCCACTCAACGTGAAGTATCAAGTACAAGACTTCAGCTATCGCTGAACTTTATCATTCGCTGATATAGAATGATAAACCGCTGAATCAACGAAAAGCTGATCATGAAGTCCTACGTGCAAAGTACTTTTGTCTTAACCACCCTTGCACGACTCCGTACGATATGTCAGAAAAAGAACCTCCTTATTGTCGGAAATCGTACAACCACTCTGATACTACACTGTTCAAACATGCGGCTACTAAGGTTGTCAACAAAGGTCAATGACATACAACCAATGAGCTGCTACCACGTGTAAAGTGTAAACTGCCATGCATTAAATGCATGAAGTATATAAGAAGAAGAACTCACTTCATTTTGAAGTAACTTGCTAACTCTGGACAAGTTCATCCTTCTTATCTTGAGATAGGTTATTATTAGTAATTTCCTTCTCTTTCTTAGTGCAAGAAACTTAGTGTTCCAACTTGTTTAGATTTAGGTTTATCCTTAATCTTGTTCTGCAACAAGCTGTAAATTGTTAATGATTTATCAATAAACAATTTAGAAAAGTAAAATCTGTGTGTTTGTATTCAACCCCCCCCCCCCCTTCTACATACTTGTATAGCCCTTCGGGACCAACACAATTCATTTGAACAAACCAAAGGAATTCAAGTATTACAACGCTCTTTGGGGACTTGGATATGACAATCCATGTTACCTAAAGAAGATCTTATCAAGAGTCCCCACTCTCTATGAGTTTCAATATTTGGGACTGTATAAGAGGTACCCAGAGTATAAAATCAAATGGACCAAATTGTCTCCGAAGGATAAGGAGCAAGAAACAATAAAGAGAGAAACTGGTATTCCTCTACCAAAAGTAGGGGAAAAGCCTAATAAAGTCGATTCTAATAAGGATGATGAACCACCTTGTAAAAACATAAATGTACAAGTTCCTTTTGTATATGAAAAACTTAATGCGTCGTATTTGAAATATAAAACTCCTTATCTTTGAAATGATTACTTCGACATTTGTTCGGTTGCCAAAGCAACGGAAATTCCAGTTCTGGTTGAGGCAACACCAGATGAGGATCTTCTGAACTATTAGAGTACAAAAAGTATGTTCCACCTCTGATATTGAAAAACATTAATTTTCAACTCAAAGAATCAATTGAAAGAGAAAAGGAAGCTTTTGACTACGAAAGGACTGTACTTTTATCAACCTTCCAAGAGATTACGTAAACCAAAACCGAGACTCTATCTGAATCTGAAAGAACTGTTTTTAAAACTAAGATTGCTAGACTTGCGTCTAGGCCGTATGCTTTGGCGATAGAAGTTATTCAGGAAAGGGTTGCTAAGGCAGATACTAATAACTTTGTTACTCCTACAAAAAATAGCAATCCCGAACCAATCTCAGTTGAACCATCTTCAACTGATTCAGATAGGTCCTCGTGCAAAGCCTTCTTAGGTTTGTTGTCTTCCGACACAAATGACAAGGCTTTGAGATTTTCAAATAAAGGAAAAGAAGTTCAAACAGATTTTTGTGAAAGGAATCTCCTCTCTAGTTTCGAAAACCCTTTCGCTGCTAATTCCTTCCAAAATCTAAATTGTTTCTCATCCGACTCAGACAATGAGGATACATCTGACACTGAACTCAAGTTCTCCGTGTTCATGAACTCCACAGTTTATCCTGATGATGACATTGCTAAAATTGATATTGCACCAAAGCTTGTGAGTCATGTTCAATTTCTGGACAAAATGCCTACACCGGTGAATTTTGAAAAAGGAGAATGTTCTAACTCCAAAAACGTTTCTCAAACTACTTCGTCTAAATCAAAGACTAAACGACGGTCAAAGAAACGATCAAAAACCGGTAAATCCTCTAAACGACAATCTTATTACTCTAGCTCTTCTGACAACGACTTTAATGCTATTTCAGATAATACGGGTCGGGGGAAAGCGGCCAGACAAGTGTGGGTAGAAAAGAAGCCTAAGACACGCCCAGTGAAGACACAATCATTTAATTCGTTTTCACATTCTAGGATGAACAATAACAATCATGGTT
The DNA here is from genome assembly GCA_033807775.1 of Saussurea involucrata. Classification (NCBI taxonomy): domain Eukaryota; kingdom Viridiplantae; phylum Streptophyta; class Magnoliopsida; order Asterales; family Asteraceae; genus Saussurea; species Saussurea involucrata. The sequence continues at coordinate 80,583,217 of CM066327.1, forward strand.
TTGATTTCAATAAGTCTGTTGAACACGCATTTCAGTTTCCTTTAAAACTTTATTCGGTTCAGCAATTAATTCAACTTTTTCGTGATTGTGTTTATTGTTTTGTGTCGATTGAATGATTTTGTGGATCATAAATATGCATCTGATTGGTTTGGCACATATCATGTTTATAATTCTCATTCTTCTTACTCTTTATCTCGCAAAGAACCCAAATCTTGATGGGCTCCGAGATCATGTGTTGCACCTGACTCATCGGGACCCATTTACAAATGGGTACCTAAGAACCCCTAATCTCTGTTTTGCAGCCCGGTCATGTGTGGTTTTTAGACTCGGGGTGCTCCAAATACATGACTGGTAAAAGGGAGCTTCTCACCAACTTCAAAGACAAATATTGTGGTGATGTATGGTTTGGCAATGATAATGTAGCCCTGATCATGGGGTACGCTGACCTAGTTTAAAACAACATAACCATCAAACGGGTGTTCTACTTGGAAGGCTTGGGTACACAACCTTTTCAGCATCGGCCAATTTTGTGACAAGAATCTTGAGGTGAACTTCAAAGCAAAGCGGTGTAGTATCCGTACTGAAGACGTGACATAACTCCTCACCGGCACATGCCAAACTAATCTTTACACCATCAACCTCACATCTCTTAAGACAGATAAAGCTGTGTACCTCATGTCTAAAGCGACAACTCAACAGAATTGGTTGTGGCACCGCAGGATATCACACCTCAACTTCAAGAACATCAACAAGTTGGTCCTCGACGGTCTAGTTAAAGGAATGCCCGAACTGAAGTTTGAGAAAGAGCATCTATGCTCGGCCTGCAAAATGAGCAAAATGAAGAAGGATACTGACAAACCGAAAGCGGTTCCAAGTACATCAATCCAGACAATTCTCAACCATTAATAGAACCACTACCACATACCCGGAAGTGGACTCGGGCACATCCGACTGACTAGATCATTGGCGACCCATCGGATCCTTTCCAGACTAGAGCCATCGTGGAGTCCGAAGACACCACCCCAACACTACTCAGCAACGTCCATAAATAGGCTGCCACTAGCAATGAGTGCCTCTTCTCCATCTTATTGAGCAATATCGAACCGTATTCGGTCAATAAAGCCTTGAACGACCCAGAATGGGTAATTGCCAAGCAAGAGGAACTGAATGAGTTCGAAATCCTCAAGGTATGGTGCCTAGTCCCGCATCCGAAGAAAAAGACGGTCATCGACACAAAATGGATCTTCAAGAATAAGAAGGACGAAAATGAGATCGTCGTTCGGAATAAAGCTAGATTGGTAGCCAAAGGGTATAGACAACAAGAATGGGTCGATTATGAAGAGACGTTTGCACCTGTCGCTCACATAGAATACATCCATTTGTTCCTTGCGTACACTGCTCATAAGAATTTCACTGTTTTCCAGATGGACGTGAAGACGACGTTTCTCAATGACAAACTCAAGGAAGAGGTGTACGTCTCCCAACCTGACGGTTTTGTAAGTGCTTCACATCCTAATCATGTGTACCTACTCGACAAAGCCCTATATGGCCTGAATCAAGCACCGTGTGCATGGTATGACGCCCTATCCTCGTTTATCACAAAGGCAGGGTTCTCGAAAGGTAAAATCGACACAACTCTCTTTATCAAGAGAGAAGGTAAGGATATCATTCTAATTCAAATATATGTCGATGACATAATCTTTGGTTTTACAAACCCTAAATACTGTCATATCTTTTCAGTCCTCATGAAATCACATTTTAAAATGAGTATGATGGCCAGATGAATTTCTTTCTCGGTCTACAAGTTAAACAACTGTCGAGTGGGATATTCATCAATCAATCTAAGTACATCATGGAAATTCTTCGGAAGTTCTAGATGCAAAGTTGTATGCCCATGAAGACTCCAATGTCTCCAGGTACTAAGTCACACTTTTGAATTAACGGCATTCTCGGATGTTGATCATGCGGGAAGCATGCTCGACCGTAAGAGTACAACTGGTCACGTCCAATTCCTTGGCGAAAAGTTGGTTAGCTGGGCCTCGAAGAAGCAAACATGTGTATCCACATCCACGGCGGAAGCGGAGTACGTGGTCGCCGCCAGTTGTTGTTCCCAAGTAATTTGGATGCGCACACAACTGAAGGACTACATGTTTCACTACTCGCAGATTCCTATATATTGTGACTCGAAGAGCGCTATCACCATCACAAGCAATCCGGTCCAACACACGAAGACCAAGCACATAGACGTTCGGTACCACTTTATCAAGGATCATGTTGAAGGAGGTACAATCGAACTCTATTTTGTAACTACAGAAAATCAACTGGCAGACCTATTTACAAAAGCCTTGGATGAAAAACGATTTAATGAACTTGTGTCCAAGCTAGGTATGCTCAATCTATAAGTTTAACACTACACTCGGAACACCTTCCATACACTAAGAGGTAACTGTCCCTTACTCGTATTCTGAGTTCCCTCATATATGTTCAAGTTACACTTATCTCTCAGAGTATCCTAAGTGTCTCGGGTACATCGTCGTCTAAACTTCTGTACTTTCTAGATGGGCTTCCTTTATATTTCGTTTTTCTGCATGTCTTCCTTATTAATTTTCTATTTTAGTCTTCGTTATTGGTCTTTCCTGTAAAACTAACACCTGCTCCTGAAGGTTCCACACCAAAGTCTATAGCAACAAGGTAAGTATTTTTAATACTCTCAAGCTGATGGGGAGAAATGTAATTTTGAAAAGTTGAGGGGGAGAAATGTAATTTTGAAAAGTTGAGGGGAGAAATGTAATTTTGAGAAATGTAATTTTGAAAAGTTCAGAGGGAAATGTTATTTTGAAAAGTTTAGGGGGAGAAATGTAATTTTGAAAAGTTGAGGGGGAGAAAATTAATTTTGAAAAGTTAAGGGGGAGTTTTGAGGGGGAAATTTTGTCAACTTTTGAAAGTTGAGAGAAGTCTCGGACCAAAGGAGGCAAAACCCGGAATTAGACCCGGATCCGGGAAACCATCTCCCAGGTTCAACCACTATATAGACCGAAAATCAATTCTGTTTCTCACAACTTAAAATTTTTCGCGCTCAAAACTCTCCCGGACGAACTTATTCTCACATTCAATGTTTGTGCTTGTTTTTGTCTCTGATTCTCACACGAAATCCTCACAGGTTTGTTTTCTATTGCCCTAATCAGTAATCGATCTCGTATACCACTCTGATTTGCAACAAACATCGATCGATCCACCCACTCAACTGTCGGCCGACTAGGGTTTTGAAACCCTTGCGATCGTGTAAATCGTTTACAATTGAATCTGTTTTTGAACGATTTGATGGTCATCGATGTTGATTTCGCTTAGTGTGCTATCTGATCTGGTTTATCTGTGTCCCAATTTGAAGTATGTTCGATCGACACCCGGAACACCCTCTCTCGAATTCGTCCCGGGGTTGAGTTTCCTAGATTATTTGCAATCCCGGGAGCCTCCATCTCCCAGGTCCGGAGTTGCGTCTCCCGGTTTCGACTCCCGATCCCGATTCCTGTGTCCCGGATATTGTTGTTTCCCGGTAAGTGTTCCTGATAGGGTCTCGGTCCCAGTATGTGGCCATTCTTGGGCTCAATTCCGGGTTAGGTCATTCCCGGACCTCTCCTTATATTTTTGTCCTGGTTTGTTATGTTCCCCGACCCTGGATCACTTTAATTCCCGAGTTGGTATGTTTCCCGGTTCCAGTCAAACCCGAGAAAATCTAAACCCCGGGAAAACCTTTCCAACCTCGTGTTAGACACTGTCCGGCCAGGATTGGTTCCATTCTCAATATTCGGGTATGATATCTCACATGTGCACTTTTACAGGCAATCAAATGGGACAAACGAACATCGTTGATCACAATATTGATGCCGCCCTCCTAACGGCCGGGCCAAACCTAACCCTGACGGCGTACAACTACCATCTTGATACGGCATCCATTCTTTGCGAGTGTCCCTTCATAATCGAAATCTTGAAGGGTCATTCGTTGAACTATGCACTAACCTCCACAGCGTAGGTCCCGAAGGTATATGTCCAACAACTCTGGAGATCTTTGACCACTGTCGTGCGTGGGCCCGGACTGTACTTGAAGGCCGCATTGACGTAACACCGGTGATCCTAACCACGGATCTATTTCGCCAGATCCTCCAGCTACCAGACGCAACATCCATTCCAGGCAGAGTCCGATTTGACAATTCCGTCACCGACGCCACTCTCTGCCAAGAAATTCATGCTCTTGGATACGCCAAGGAGCTCACACGTCCTTCTCATTTCACTCGCGCTCACGTGACGCCGGTTTGGTACACACTTTTCACCATGCTCAATCATTGCATGTCTCCATCACAAAGGGCATAGACCAGACTAGCACCAACCTACTGAGACTTATCCACGGTGTCACATACAATCGACACACGGGATACACATCGATCCGCTGGCACGAGCTAGTCTATAAACTTCAAGCGAAAGAGGAACAAAATCGACTGACGTGCCTTCCGTTCCCACGTTTCCTACAACTCATCGTCGCCTACTTTATAGAAGCATACCCGACGATCTCAAACCGCTCTGCACATGAGGTATTTCTTTCAACTCTAATGACCAGGGTGCAGAATAAACAGGAAATCGCAGGCTTAATCCTGATGGTAATCCCTGAAGGCCTGCTAGCTCTCGCGAATCAATCGACACCTAGTGTAGAAGCATATAGAAGAGAGCACAACTTAGTCGCTCAGATGGTCCAGCCAGATCCGGCAGGACCTGCCCAAGGAGCGCGACCCGAGCGACGTGAGGGTCCCAGAACTAGAGGAGGTAGGGTTCGCAGAGCAGGGGCTCCTAAACAGGGTGTGATGAGAGAAATCTAGTGAAGAAAACAGACGCGAGAGGTGCTGAAAGATTAATAAGCAGAGCTAGCACGTCTCGTCGCCCAGCCACCCCACCCCACACATCCACGTGGATCCAGGATGGTGACCCAAACCTACATGATGTGCATGTCATAGATAACACTCGCGTGGCTGCACAGGAAGAACCAGCATCATCATCCAACACTGAAACCAACTCCGAATCCAGATCTACTTCTGGATCTGGATCTAGTTCAGAGTCGGGATCAGAATTCGGATCTGAATCTGGTTCTGAGTCCGGTTCCGAATCAGGCCCTCCAGATCAGATGATGAGTCAACCGACTCGGATGATCACAATGACAATCAAGTTTGTCTCGCGTCTATAACCGACATTCAAGCCTCTTCTAGAGAGATAAGGAGAGCGGAGGGAGTTTAAGTTGAAAATACGAATGAAAGTGAGAGAGTGTGGGAAAGAAGGAGCAAACAAAATAACGAGAGATATCGAGCGAAGAGGCGATCTACTCAGATTGGCCCCAACCACCCTCCTTTAAGCCAGGTAGCCATATCCACTATCTAGTGTCATTCGTTGGGATTGGGTATTTAAAAACACGTCGTAGACCTAGAGACGCACTCGCACACCCTCCCTAGCCACTCAGAAGTCTCTCAACAGACTTCAATCTTGAAACAAGAGAACTCATGCCCCAGTTCTCGACTTCTTTTGACACACTATCGAGTCTAGATCCACTTGAGAATATAATTTCCTTGGCTAGGACACATAACATTATTGCGGCTAATGTCGAGACTCTCCGTGTATCGACCAGAACATCCTGAGTAAGTCTACCGCTTGGTGGATTACGAGGGCCAGATGGAAGTCCTGCCACGACTACCATCAAGCCAATCGTGAGCGCATGCGGTACAGCGATGCAATCCACCGTTGTTACTTCAACTGGCAATCTACGTGAGCCAGGCGTTAGTGTCACGGAGTTTTTCTCCAGGGAGATTCTGGATGGCGCCTTAAAGGATATCCAAACCAATATTTTGAGGAAATTGCAGGAGGAAATGGACTTTATCAAACTCTCAATCAAAGGGAAAGAGGTCCTGACCGTGCCACCATCCCAAGCACCTACTCTACCTCCGCAACCTCAAACAACTCCACAAAACATGAGCATCGACGCTCTGAAAGCCGCACTTCTAGACAAGCTCATGTCACAAACCAACATCGATCCATCTACAGAAGCTAATCTTGTGAGTCTCCGCCGATCACAAGTTCCACCCCCAAACACTCAACCTGATTCCCAAACTGTGAGTTCTAGATTCGTGCATACAAGTAGTAGAAATCAATATATAGAAACAGTCAGAATGATTTCAACTGGTCATCCAATTCACTTTGATTACTTGAGAGATAATTACAATGCTAGTGATTGAATAATAATGACGATTAGTCTAAATTCTAAACGAAATAGACTTTATATACCATGGGCCCTAAACAAGCAAGCCCATGATCCATTACATAATTAAGGCTTAAAATAAAGAATAACACTTTAACCCTTGAACTTCTATCCAACCTAATTTTATCCCTAACAATCTCCCCCTTTGAATTGAAGTTCGAGTTCGCGCCAGTTCTCGACGTATCTCTTTCGGAGCGCAAAGTAGATCTCGAAACTTTGGATGGCTCGGTGGTAGTCGATGCGGTCTTCAATCACTTCTAAAGCTTCTTGAGCAGTTATCTTGTTTGAGTTGGGAACAAACGAAGACTTTCGATTTTCGGATTCGGTGGTGATGATATTTCGAAGATCATCTCTGACTTTGAGGAGCGTGCCATCGCAGAATCTGTCGACCTGGCTGAAGCGGAGAAACCTCTTTTCTTTCTGATCATTGAGGTATACGATCCCAAATTCTGGTTCTAGAAACAGTGCATTCTCGGGATACATCTTTAGCTCGGGTGCTTTCAAATTCGGTTTCAACAGGTTTATCTTCTTGGTTCTATGCTTGATCCCCATTTGAAAGTCTGTGATGTAGGAACTCATAACTTTGTGGAGTAGAAATCGACGGACAGCCTCGAGCGCCTTAGTAACATGAAGTGGTCAGATGGTTCTGGTTCAGAGGTTTTTCAGTATAGCATGGAAGTCAAATGGTCTGAGGTTCTTAAAGTCAGCTTCGGAAAATCTCCATTCATTTCTTTTCTTCGCGTCGAACGGTGAATACTGGAAGCATGACTCTAAGGATTCAGCCGGTTTGGATGTTGAGCACTTCAGTGATCTTATGCTTCGTTCGGACTTGGCTAACTTGTAGACACCGCTTCATTACATTTACGTACTGGCTTTGGTATTCCTTGTCGAATCTGGAAATCCTAAGGCAGAATATCGGCTCGATCGGGCGTAACCTGTGAACAAATAGCTTCTTTAGAGATTCCTCCAGGTGCGGAATAAGGATCATGATCTTCTCCCATCGGATTTGTGGCGGTGGAGGAGGAGGTTGATCTGAAACTGTTGGTTGTTGAGGATATGTCGGATTTGTTGCAGTAGAAGTTTCAGGAATCTGTGAAGTTTGGGTAGGTGTACCATATAAGTTTTGTAACAAGAACTGGTCGTAGTCGATGTCGTCGTCGACATCGATCGGAAATACAAGATTTACCTTGAAGTTTATCGCACTGGTGGCTTTTTGATACCATGCGTTTTCGGCTTTCGGGTCAATCTCTTAATCGGGATCAATCAGGTCAAGAACTTTCCCTTCCGGTGCAGTGTATACGACCAGCGCCTGAGAATCTCCCTCGGTCTTTTCAACCATCGGGTCTTCATCTTCAGAGATATCCATGTCTATCTCCATTTCAGCTAAACTCAATTGGGCTTCATGTTCGTCTTTGGTTGCAGTTGCCACAGTTGATGGTTCTGGTAGAACCATTGCAGTTTCAGTGATGATTGGTGCGGACTCAGACAATCGTTGTCCCTTGTTCTCCCCCTCACGGTGATCAGGATCATCCTGGTCATCGTGCTTGTCTCTTGAGTCCGTCATCTTGACCCTTACAGGTGTCTTCGAGTGAGCTGACTCTTTCGGACAAAGTGTTGAGCGCTTTTTGAACGTCTTTGAGAGTCGCGTCAAGTTTGTCCAATCTGCTAGTCATGGATGATGAAGGAGCAGATACCTGGGAGCGTAGAACTGAGACCAGGTCTGCTTCAGTAGAGGTATCGGTGTCGGTGTACTGGAGCAGTTGAGCCAGAAGCATAGTCTTGAGTGTGTCCACCGAATAAGATGGTTGAACGGGAGCCGGTGGAGGTGTTGGATCGGTGTCAGGTTCAACTACCTTCTCTTTCCTTTTAATCAAGCTCTTGATTTTGTCGAGCTCGGAGGTGAACTGCTGCTCCATGGCCTCGTGGACAACCTTTAGGGCGCTGTCTAGAGATTCCGTTGACATTACGTCGGGTGACTTAACTCCAGGATCACTTAGATTACCCGTTGAGGCATCTACCGTATAGGTAGTGCCACCTACGTTCACGGATGGCAAAGGTGTGGTCGTGGTAGGATTTCCTTCCGATCCTCGCGTTCCGCTCAAAGGTGGAGACACTACGGAAGTTCCGATCGGGTCACGAAGAGCCACGATGGTCGTTGTCTCGTCATGTGTCCTAGCCGAAGAATGTACTATATCAAGTGGCTCTAGACTCGAACGTGCATCGAAAGAAGTCGAGACCTAGGGAGGCTGGTCTCTTGTTTCAATACCAATACTCTCCGAGTGAGAGATCGATAGTCGTTGTGCTAAGTCCCCGTGTAAAAGTGAAACACCCATCTGTTGAGAGACGGGTGAGTGGCTAGGGAGGTTGTGCAATTGCGCCGCTAGGTCCACGACGGCTTCTTCAATACCTTGTCCCAACGGATAAGACAAGATAGTAGATGTGGCTACCTGGCTGACGCTGGTTTGGGGTTGCTCTTAAACCTCTCTAGTCCTAATGATCGTCCTCTCTTGGTTCTTTTTCGATCTCCATTCTCTCCGACTTGCCTGTTCAAGATTTTCAACTATTTCTCCCTCCGCTCTCCTTGTGTCTCACGTAATAGGCTGAGATGTAGGGATGATTGCGGGTGTAGGTGAGTCAGAAGGGGATCCTTCGATCAATGGTGGATGACCTCCGATACGAGTTGGTATTAACGAAAGGCAAATTGCGCGTTCCGTATCGGAGTTAGTGGAGTCAGAATCTATCGCGTCAGTTTGGACGAACGGGGATAAGGGTTCAGTGGTGTCCGTTTCGGGGTCGCGATGAAGCATTCGTCATTCGGTTTCAGTGACAACTGGGACCTCGTGTAGTCTCGTCGACGGTCCGGCGTCGTCAGCTGTTCGGGTGGTGTGAGTGCGGGGTTGTTGGCTAGTCCCGGCTCGGCTGGAATGGGTAGTACTGGCATGCGTATCCAATGCACTGCCCGCGCCTGTTCTCCTCCCATGGACTCTCAACACACCCCGTCCGGGAGCCCCAGCTACCCGGACTCTACCTCATATCGTCCTTGGACCCTCACGCCTCTCAGGTCTATGTCCCTGGGGAGGTCCCTCCGGCTCTGGCTGGACCATGGGAGCACCTAACTCTCGTCTATATTCTAACACAATCGGTGCATTGGGGTCCGCATGTGCCAGTAGGGCTTCAAGTAAGGGCAAGGCTCTGGCTTCGGACGGGTTTCGAATCACAAGATAGCGTAAATGAAATGAGGGACATATCGGATGGTTAATACGCCGCGGTATCCCTGGATTCGCATCCATATGTTGTCTGACTGCCAGCGAGAGGAAACGTGGGAACGGCAAGAACTTCTTCGGCTTAGATCCGCCGATTTGTCGGATTGCCTGAACCAGTTCGCGCCATATCACCATGGCGTAGTCGATGTGTCTGTTGTAGCATACGGCATGGAATAACCGTAGGAAGTCGTCGGTATACTGAGTATGCCCCTCCTTCTAGATGAAAGACACCTGTTCAGAATCGTGAACAGTGTGTACCAGATGGGCGCCAGATATTTGCGGTTGAAGGTTGATGGACGCTCGAGGGCGTGGTTGTATCTGAGTGCTCGGATCTGGGCGCAGAGGGTCGTGTCATTGACTGCGGGGGTCGTAAGTTGCGCGTCCGCCGGTGGTGGCTTCGGGTAGTGACAGCAGACGGCGGAATGACTCAGGTGTGAGCGTGAACGGGTGATTGTCTATCTGTGTCGTGATCGTCTGAGAGTTGGCAGCCGGGACGACTTGGGCTGAAAGCCATACTTGGCGATGAGTGCACAGGGACGTCGGCCGTTGATCGTCATAGATGTATAGCACAGGGACGTCGGCCGTGCCGTGATGAGTGCCTTGCGGAGAGGGTGACCAAGAAGAATTTCCACGACCACACGGTGTTGTGGTCGGAACTCGGCGATGTCCAGTTGGTGATTGTTGGCTTCGATTTCAATGCCATGGTCTGGTTGGACCAATGCATTGTCAGCTGCTTCGTCAATGAATTCCTCTTGAGGAGGAATTTGGTCTTGTGGTTGTTGTTGTTCTTGATCCGCCATTTATATCTGAAAAATACCAGTGTTAGCAAGCATGCGGATGAACAATAGTCGGCGCGTACCTTTGCAAGAATCGGCTCAATCTGGAACAGATTGAGGACTGGCATTGAGACAACAGGGTACTGGATTGTTTAAATTGGAAGTGTTCGGGCAAAAGTATATGGAAATAAAGGTTTCCGGCCAAAACAAGGTTTACGGACAAGGGTATCCGGACAAACCAAAGATTCCGGACATGTCAAAGGTTTCCGGATAAAAGGTAGTATCCGGACAAAATGAGGTCACCGGATGTTTTGGTTACCGGACACCTCGACAATCCGGATAGTTGAACTTACCGAAAACCCTAAGGTTTCCGGACAACTAGGGTTACCGGATGTCTGTGGTGTCCGGATAAAATATCTAATTCCGTTGCTAGTGTCCGGATGATTTGAATGTGTCCGGATAGTTTGAAACTATCCGGACGACAGCCGGATGTGTTCAATCTTGCCAAAACCAACTTCAAACATGTATCTTAGTAGTCTAGCAGGGTCGATTTTAGCATAGAAGTATTCAATAGCATTTAAAAGGGTCAAAACTACACTGAAATGACATGAATGCTTATTGACGCGAAAAGGGGTTAAGGAAACCCGTAATCGACCATTCCAGTGGTCGATTTGTGCGATTAAGTGCAGGAAACATGCATAATCGAAATCAAGGTATTGAAACGAGGATCATACCTGTGTGTAGAACCGAAATCGAGCGAGAGTGAGCGATTTGAGAGAGATTCCGAGTGAGAGAGAAAAAGTCCAGGGGTTTGTGGGTTTTGCTAGAATCTGGAAATAGTGAATAGTGTAGGGTCCGGATACTATTTATAGTGAGACCACTTTCCGGGTGGGGCTTACCCGGATACCCATCCGGTCCAGATAGGTGTCCGGTCCAAAAACCTATCCGGATAGGGGTATCCGGGAACCTGTCCGGACAGTGTGAAAAAGTTCAAAATTTTGAAAAATTTGGCCTCTGGTTTTATCAAAAAATCCCAAACCAATATCTGTTTAACTTTGTAAGAACATTATCTCTCTCCCCCTCGAACTGAGCATGGGGATTTCTTCGCTCCCCCTTGGATTGTGCATGTGAGTGCTATGGAGAGTCGAGCACACCAAAAAAAAACTTTGACATTTAAAGAGAAAAACTGTGTGTCGCTCCCCCTCAACTAATGAACAAATAGGAATATGCTCCCCCTCGGAATGTGCACGTAGAGTGAAATGAAGCTCACTTGGAGTTGCCATACATACAAACTTTTGGAAGTCGGGAAAACAAATGTGTGACTCTCCCCCTCAAAAGTAGAACGTGCTTACTGTTTGGGTAAAAAATCACACCCTCGACCGACTTGGGAAATTCCCTCGGCATGACCCATGGACATTGATTACCCTAATGACCAAAGATAATACCCATTATTATCATGTCCCTGACATACGTTAATAACCACGATAGTTGGTTATTGAGAGACATCTTGCGTCAATAGTCATTCAAGATGGTGTCTTTACATCTCGTGATCGCACGTCACTTATCGCATGTTACACGTCGCATGTCGTATGACATACATCGTTAGCAACATATTGACAGTCACCTATCGCCAAACACCTGTCGCCAGCCACGCGTCGCACGTCACTCGTCACTAGTCTTATGTCGCCAGTTATGTGTCGCCAGTTACGACTCATCGATCTTGCATTGACAGTCTCCTGTCATCAGTCTTACGACCTGGTGGTCTTACGACATAGTCTTACGACATTTTTATAAGACCATTTTTATATTAAGATAAGGTCTTACAAGACATTTACAGCCATATACATGGTATTATATTTCGGCGACGGTCGTATGCTCTATAAGACCGACGTCCAGAACTTAAGACGGTCTTACGATTATACTAACTATCAATGGTCGACAGCCGTTTCTTTTGTTCATTAATGCATGTCTACAAGCCATTATGGTACAACGGTCAATAACGGTCGAGCTCTTAATGACATTAAAGACTCGACAACGGTTACAAGACCAGCCATTAAAGCACATTAATGACCGGTGAAACCTATATAAAGGCATGCTCCAACCTCGAGCAGGGGGATGAATTCATCTAGCTATACAACTGCATTCTCATCTACTTCTACATTTTCTCTCTTGCATTCGAGCACACGTCGCTAACGCAAGTACCGCACGACAACAGTTCAAACCGCACGACAGCAGCTTGTCTCGCACGTTCAACACACAACGCACACTTTTTACACACGACTAAGTGTATTTTTACTTCATTTGTAACCTATTGTACACATATCATCTATCACAAAAGGACTTTCGCCCCTGATTGGCGAACCATAGTGCACTGTCGACTCTCACAGAGTCGATCGCGGTTTTTTCCCTCGTTTTGGGGTTTTCCGCGTCACCAAATCTCTTGTCTCTTTTACTTTTTCCTCGCAATTGTGCTATTTGGCTTGAGATACGTTTCTTTAGTTGTTAAATGTCCACATCGACCTTAAGTTGTACTTTTGTGCGATTTTTGGCATTAACAGTTTGGCGTCATCCGTGGGACCTCATCTAGAGAAAATCTCAAGCCAACACACATATCGCTCTAACGATCTTGTAATGTTTTTTCAGGTATATGGCAAATTGTCAAGATCCCCTGATTCAACTTCAATCGGAATTGAATACGGCTCGAAGCCATATTCAAGCCCTGAAAAAAAAATGTCCCGTCAAAGTATCGCATGTATCGCATCATCCAAGGGACTCGGGGGCTCGGAACACCCTTCACAAACTGAAAAATACCACATTTGATTTCAAAAGTCCTCGGAAAAGGCGCTTATCGACTCCATGTTACGGTAACTGTGACGTCCCACTTAGAACAACTATATATATATATTCTAAGTATATTCTCCTCTTTTAATTATTTTGATCTAATATATGATCGTTGATTTAAGCATCAAAAGATCATTGGTCAAAACCAACGACCACCCCCGATTTTACATTAGATCATATGAATACAGGTCTTACGATTTACATCGTGAGAAACCAAAGTCTCTACGACTTAAAAACGCAGGTTGCAATTTACAGTTGACTTACATTTTTTCTTACAATCGCCAGTCGTGGAAAACGCAGGTTACGACTTATAATCATCGATAAAAGATGACTCACATTTTTTATCTTGTGATCGCCAGTCACGACAAGCGCATGTTAAAAATTGTTGGTCGCCAATAAAAGCGACTCACACGATCGCTAGTCATGACATATGTCGTCAATAAAGACGACTTGTACATTGAATCTCACAATCACCAGTCATGGTAAGACGCATGTCAAAACGCAAAAGTCGCCAATAAGTACATCTCGCATATTTTAATCTCATGATTGCCAAATCACAAGATTAACCGTATAATCACAAGCAAAAGTCTTCCAAGAAGGCGATTATGTCCTCCGACGAATGTTCCAAAGCACTCAAGAGGTTAATGCAGGTAAACTTTCCACCAAGTGGGAAGGTCCTTATCGTATCTCAGAAGTCGTGGGTAAAGGTGCCTATCGGCTCCAAACCCTCGACGGTCGAAATATCCCACGCAGCTGGAATGTAACGCGACTGAAAAGGTATTTCTTCTAAATCCTTTTCCTTCTTTCATACGATTTTTTATTCATCACGACGATTACTGACTTAAGCATCGGGGGGTCGTTGGCTAGCCAACGACCAACCTCTGACATTGCTTTATCGCAGGATCGCACGACATAAGTTACTAAGTCTATCATACGACTTCAGTAAAATCGTACGGTATAAACAATCAGTTTTATTAGACGACTCGATTGTATAACTACAGGAACATATGATTCAAGTTCATCGTATGATCAAATCACACGATCGTAAGGTCTAGCGACCCCACAAGCTAAGTTCTTTAACTTAGAAAAATTTCATGTTCTGAATGAATGCTTTGATCGCATGCACTTATGTTTGCTTATACGATTCAAAAAGTCTTATGACTTACGTTGCATTACAATGGATGCCCAAGTCGCACGATTTCTTGTTCATTTTTGTACTTAATGAATTTTTACAGTTGACATTACATTTGTCCATGACATGTATGAGTCGACATAATACTCAGGTTCAATAGAAAGGTAAATTTTTTTTACCGATTATCGCTAAAACAAAACTTACACAACGTAACATAGGTCTATAACGATCGTATCGGCTCGGAACGCCAGATCATAGGTCTCTAACGACCGTATCGGCTCGGAATGCCAGATCATAAGTCTATAACGACCATATTGGTTGTGAACGCCAGATCACAAGTCCATAACAACCGTATCGGCTCAGAACGCCAGGACATAAATTTCTAGCGACTGCATCGCAAGAATCTTAGATTGGTCCGATCATTCTATGATCATCACCAAACTATATTTTGCCCCAATCGTCTTACGATTGTTTCCCGTCCCAGACGTCTCATTTTGATCGTCTTACGATCACCGTCGGTTCCTTACGTTTTAAGGTCGTCTTACTACCATCGGATGAACTCCACAAGTATCTTGCGCATTAAAGATCATCTTTCGGTCGCCGCAACTTACTTAATACTATCGACTGGTCATGCAATTTCAGCTGACCAAGTCGATTTTCTTCTAAATGATCCGATTAGCAAAAGTGACACGTCTCCGTATAAACACATTTTACTTTGGTACGAGATCTGAAATTCAAATGGCTTTGAAATTCAAATCTCGGGGGGCTAACTGTTTGGGTAAAAAATCACACCCTCGACCGACTTGGGAAATTCCCTCGAAATGACCCATGGACATTGATTACCCTAATGACCAAAGATAATACCCATTATTATCATGTCCCCGACATACGTTAATAACCACGATAGTTGGTTATTGAGAGACATCTTGCGTCAACAGTCATTCAAGATGGTGTCTTTACATCTCGTGATCGCACGTCACTTATCGCATGTTACACGTCACATGACGTATGACATACATTGTTAGCAACATATTGACAGTCACCTATCGCCAAACACCTGTCGCCAGCCACGCGTCGCATGTCACTCGTCACTAGTCTTACGTCACTAGTCTTATGTCGCCATTTATGTGTCGCCAGTTACGACTCATCGATCTTGCGTTGACAGTCTCCTGTCATCGGTCTTGCGACCTGGTGGTCTTACGACCTAGTCTTACGACATTTTTATAAGACCATTTTTATATTAAGATAAGGTCTTATAAGACATTTACAGTCCTATACATGGTCTTATATTTCGGCAGCGGTCGTATGCTCTATAAGACCGACGTCCAGAACTTAAGACGGTCTTACGATTATACTAACTATCAATGGTCGACAGTCGTTTCTTTTGTTCATTAATGCAGGTCTACAAGCCATTATGGTACAACGGTCAATAACGGTCGAGCTCTTAATGACATTAAAGACTCGACAGCGGTTACAAGACTATCCATTAAAGCACATTAATGACCGGTGAAACCTATATAAAGGAATGCTCCAACCTCGAGCAGGGGGATGAATTCATCTAGCTATACAACTGCATTCTCATCTACTTCTACATTTTCTCTCTCGCATTCGAGCACACGTCGCTAACGCAAGTACCGCACGACAACAATTCAAACCGCACGACAGCAGCTTGTCTCGCACGTTCAACACACGACACACACTTTTTACACACGACTAAGTGTATTTTTACTTCATTTGTAACCTATTGTACACATATCATCTGTCACAAAAGGACTTTCGCCCCTGTTTGGCGAACCATAGTGCACTATCGACTCTCACATAGTCGACCGCGGTTTTTTCCCTCGTTTTGGGGTTTTTCGCGTCACCAAATCTCTTGTCTCTTTTACTTTTTCCTCATAATTGTGTTATTTGGCTTAGATACGTTTCTTTAGTTGTTAAATGTCCACATCGACCTTAAGTTGTACTTTTGTGCGATTTTTGGCATTAACACTTTCCAGATACTTGGTCGTGCTCCCCCTGAACACATGAACAACTTGTGAAAGCACATATTTAATTGCAGAAAGTAGACGATAGTAATTAACAGAAAAAGAAACACACGTTAAAAGAAAGCAAACAGGCGAAATCTACCTAATTAATACAGAGATTTGACCGAAAAGTGTATACGAGACAAGTAGAATACAGATGCGAGAAAGTGTATACTAAATCATCTGGAGTGTAAACAACGGATGATGAATGGACAGTTTCTCGTAGATGTATGGAACTTGTAACGGGCGCACAATCAAGTCAATTCTTCAGATTTAGCATACCTAACCTGGAAACTAGATAATTAAAGCGTTTTTCGTCCAGGGGTTTTGTAAACAGGTCTGCTAATTTATGTTATGTATTCACAAAGTACAGTTTGACTGTACCTCTTTCGACGTGATCCTTGATAAAATGGTACCGAACGTCTATGTGCTTCGTCTTTGTATGCTGGACCGGATTGCTGGATATTGCAATGGCGCTCTCCGAGTCGCAGTAGATGGGCACCTTGGTGTATGTGAAGCAGTAATCCTTGAGTTGCGTGCGCATCCATATAACTTGTGAACAGCAGCTTACGGCGGCCACGTATTCCGCCTCGGCAGTCGACGTTGAGACGCACTGCTGCTTCTTGGATACCCAACTCACCAGACTGTCGCCCAAGAACTGCACATGCCCCGATGTGCTCTTTCGATACATCATGCTGCCCGTGTGGTCCGCATCAGAATATACTGAAAGCTCAAAACCTGTCTCTTTCGGGTACCACAAGCCAAGATCAGCAGTACCTCTCAAATAACGAAATATTCGTTTAACAGCTATTAAGTGAGACTCCTTAGGTTTTGACTGAAACTGGGCGCAAAGAAATGTCAAAAACATGATATCCGGTCTACTAGGTGTTAGATACATTAAAGAACCGATCATTCCCCGATACGTTTTTGTGTCTACGTCCTTTCCGTTAGGATCCGCGTGTAACTTTGTACCTGGTGCCATGGGAGTTTTCATTGGTGAGGACTGTTCCATCTAGAATTTCCTAAGAATATCCCGGATGTACTTAGCCTGATTTATGAATATCCCGGTCGACAGTTGTTTAACTTGAAGACCGAGGAAAAAATTCATCTCACACAACATACTCATTTTAAAATACTGCCCATTCGAGTGGCAAAGTTCTTACAGTACAGCGGGTTAGTAGAACCAAAAATTATGTCATCAAAATACACTTGAACTAACACTATGTGACCTTTTTTGTTTTTAATAAATAGGGTTGTATCGATTTTACCTCTTGAAAATCCTGATTTTATTACAAACTTAGATAATGTATTATACCAGGCCCGTGGAGCTTGCTTCAAACCGTATAGCGCCTTGTCTAGAATGTAGACATGATTGGGCTTCTTTTCGTCCACGAACCCGTCCGGTTGCGATACGTATACCTCTTCCTTGATCTCGTCGTTGAGGAAAGCAGTCTTCACATCCATTTAGAAGACCGTGAAGTTTTTATACGCGGCGTATTCTATTCTCGCTACCAGAACGTAAGTCTCGTCATAGTCTATCCCTTCTTGTTGACGGTATCCCTTGGCTACGAGATGTTCCTTATTACGTATGATGATGCCAGTCTCGTCCTTCTTGTTCTTCAAGATCCATTTGGTGACGATCACCGTTTTGTGAGAAGGACGTGGGACAAGTCTCCATACTTTGAGGGCCTCAAATTGATTGAGTTCCTCTTGCATGGCCATGACCCAGTCTGGATCGTCTAACGCTTCGGAGACTGTTGTAGGTTCGATCTTACTCAGGAAGCCAGAGAAGAGGTAGAAGTTGGCTGATGCGCCTCGTGTTTGAACTGGTGTAGAGGGATCACCGATTATCTGGTGCAGGGGATGAGCTCTTGTCTATTTGGTGGTGTGTGGAAGCGGCTGCTGAGTGGAGTGTGAGGTGTCTGGATCCACGTATCCACCAGTTGGAAGGTCTTAAACAACTTCAAGTATAGCAGGTTGGTTTCTCGGAGGAGACTTGGGAGGATTCGTCGAAGGTTGAGCAACTTCTGGTTCTGGGGCAGGCAAAGGTTGATCGATGAGTGTAGTCGAGGACGAATCTTCAGGAGTGATCTCCAGGTTTTGTACTGGTTTCTCCGGGGGGTTGGTCGTATCAGTTGATGTTGGCGTTGAGGGCTGAGGTATCTCCACAGTGATCGTTGGAGTGCTTGTCGAAGGCGGCGGACCGGAGATATTCGCCGAGTCCTCGATTTGAGCAGCTTCAATTCTTGGTTGCGCTGAAACACGAGGGGTAGGAACGTTAAACATATCATCATAAAACTATTGAAACAGTAAATCTAAATCAAAAATTTGAGCATTCGACGTAGATGCATGATTTGGATTTACTGTCGTTTGTGCAGATCCCGAACGTGAAAGTTTGGAAGCTAGCACGCCAGTTAAACCGGGTTTGGTCCGTTTGTTGTAAACGCGATACGCCTTAGCCTGCATGGAGTATCCTATGAAGACTCCTTCGTCTGCCTTCGGACTGAATTTCCCAAGATCATCCTTGTCATTGAGGACGTAGCACGTGCATCCGAACGCGTGGAAGTACTTGATGTTAGGGATGCAGTTGTTGATGATCTCGTACGGCGTCTTGTTGAACCGCTTGTCGATGATGGAGCGGTTTTGCGTGTAACATGCAGTTGACACCGCTTCAGCCCATAGAAATAAAGGCAGCTTTGACTGTGACAGCATCGTGCGAGCGGCTTCGACTAGAGTACAGTTGCATCTTTCCACCACTCCGTTTTGCTGAGGAGTGTGTGCGGCCGAGAAGGTTTGAGAGATACCGACTGATGCCAGGTATTCGTTCACCATTTGATTTTTAAACTCCGTTCCGTTGTCGGTCCTGATGGTCTGAACTTGTTGTCGTAGGTTCAGTTGGATAGTCTTCAGGTGGTTGATAATCAGCTCCGGGGTTTCGTCCTTCGAGCATAGGAACTTTACCCAGGTGTAGCGTGAGAAGTCATCCACCATCACTAGGACATACTTTCATTTGTTGATGCTCTGAACACGCATCGGTCCACACAAATCCATATGGATAAGTTCAAGGGACCGGGACGTGCTCGGAGCGGCCTTCGGCTTGTGCGTCGCTCGCTTCATCTTTCCCATTTCACATGCCCCGCAGAGTCGGTCCTTCACGAATTGAAGGTCGGACATGCCTTTCACGTGTCCGTTGAGCACCAGTTTGTTGATACTCTTGAAGTTCAGGTGAGAGAGACGTCGATGCCAAATCCACGCTTGTTGGGAATTGGCCTTTGACATCAGGCAGACAGAATCATCGGTCTTCAGGGCTGAGAGGTCGATGGTGTAGAGGTTGGTCTTTCACATTCCAACCAACAGTTCGGTTCTGTCGTCAGTGCAGATGCTACATCTTTTGGCTTTGAATCTGACCTCAAGATCTTTATCATAGAATTGGCCGATGCTGAACAAGTTGTGTCCCAATCCAGCGACGTATGAAACTTTCTTTATGTTGATATGATCTTGGACAATGTCGCCGTAGCCCAATATCGATGCCTTGTCATCGTTCCTGAATCTCACGTCTTCGCAATATTTTTCTTTGTAGTTCGTGAGTAGCTCCATCCTTCCGGTCATGTGCTTGGAGCATCCAGAATCTAAGTACCACACATGACCGTCTGCAAAAAGAAGTTTAGCGGAATTTAGGTACCCATTTGAAAATGGGTCCTGGAGGGTTAGGTTTTACACTTGTCGGAGGAACCTGTTTTGAGGCAGGTTTCCTCTTGGGTGTAGGTTTAATCTCAGTAGGAGGAACCCGTTTCAAAATGGGTTTCCTTTCTTGTTTAGGTTTAACCTCTGATTGGGAACCCCGTTTTGTATTTGGTTTCTTTTTGTTTTTACGAGGTTTGGGTGCAGAATTATAGACATGATAAGACCCAAACCAATCAGTTGAATTATTAATGTCATCAAAGTCATTCCAAGCACAACTAGAACAACACAAACAATCATGCGATAATTGAATCAATTGTTGAATAGAATAAAGTTTAATCGGAAATTTAAGTTCAAGAAAATCATTCTTATGATTCAAAGCACAATAATTCTTGTTCATTCTAGGATAAAAGACAGTGTTAAATGACTTCGACGCAACATTGTTCTCGACCGATTCCTTGCCTACCCACTTTGGTTTGTCTTGTTTAGCCCGACCATTTTTATCTGAAACAGGATTAACAGTATGGTCAGCAGAGGTAGAGTGGACAGGACATTTATCAGTCGATCGACCGGTCTTTTGCCTCGGTTGTGATTGTTTTTTAGAACAAGACTCAGTTTTAGAAACTTTGATCACAGTCGGGGTCTTTGGTTTTGTGGAACATTCGCCTTTTTGAAAATTGACCGGTCGATTTACCACTGGCGAAAGAAAGTCAGTATGACTTGGAAGAGGTTTGTCGAATGGGAATGATTCAAACTCTTCATCATAATTACCCTCGGAATTCATAAATTTTGAAAAATCTATCTCCGGAATCAATGGACTTCGATTGGTCGAGGGAGGTGAGGAACACTTTGTGTCAGTGTGCTTAGGTGAATCTGGTGCGGAAGCTAAGAAAAAGTCAGAGTTCAGATTTATTAAAACACACTCATCTTGAGACCCTTTACCGTTTGAAGAAGATGTTTTGCCAATGAAAGCTTTGCACCAGGATGTGTCAGATGAGTCCGAGGAAGATTCGGGCGAAATCGTCTTTTCTTCTTGGAGTAGGTCAATCTTCTAATGAGGTTGACCGTTTCTCACATGCTCCTTCATCGCTTCTGTCGCCAAAGCAGACAGCTTTGATGTGAGCCGATCGATTTCTTTCCGAAGGATTTCCTGTCCTTCATCCGACACAGACTCAGCTTTAACGGTTTTAAGTGCCTCAAGTTCGGTTACGAGCGCTTGCTTTTCCTTTTGAAAATATGATCTTTCCTTCTTGAGTGACTCCTCTAATTCGACTATTTTTGCTTCCAAAATGAGAGGTGGGACATAGAGTTTAAACCCGTCTGTCTCAGTTTTGGGTTCAGGTGCTTGAGCCTCATCCTTTTTGGAGGAATCATTGGGTGTAGCAACCTTATAGCAATCAAAGTAGTCATTCGAGAGGTATTTCTTTGGATTTTTCTTGTACGACCAGTTCATAGGCTCATAGCAAAAAGGAAGTTGCATTTTGGTGGTATGATTGCGCTTGTATTCCTTAGTTCCTCTTCTTTCTCTGGTTCAAGAGGACCAGTCCATTTGATGTTGTATTCAGGGCGCTTCTTAGTTATACCGAGACAATTAAAGTAATAAAGTAACAGTGTTTTAGCTATACCCTTTTTCAAGTACTGAGGGTTGTCGTATCCGATTCCCTATTCCTTGTTGAAGTATGTGAATTCCTTGGGTTTATTCAAGTGAATAGTCTGGTCTGTTTGACCCCTCTTGTGGAGTTTGGTTTCAAGATCTGTTATTTTGGAAACCATTTCCTTATGCTGGATTTGAAGAGAAGAGTATTGATAAACAATCTCTGGGTTCTCATTCTTACACTGATCCAGCTGTGAATTTAGTTCAGATATTTTGGCCCTTAAGTCCTTAGGTGCTATTGAAAGATTTGTACATTTGTCTTTTAAGTTAGCATTTTCGGACTTATACTTTTCAGTTATTCGTTTTTGAACATCTAGCTTTTCAGTTAAGGATTTGATTTCAAGCAGTTGTTCATTCATGATGGCCTTATAGGAATCTATTCGTGCAACGATAGGTTCAAACTGTTTGGATAAGCCTTAATAGATAGGATCACATACCTGACACAACTTTGCATGTTCTTCTGGAGGAGAGTGGTAGCCCATGAAAGCGTCGGCATCTTCAGAATCGCTTTCGTCATCAGAACGTGCCAGCTAGTGGCCATCTTCAACAAATAGAGCTTCGCCTACTTCCTTCTGTTCTGCCAGTGCGAGCTTTGCCTTGTAGTAGTGTGCGTTCTTCACAACAGGCTTTCTACAATCCTTTGCAAAATGACCTAGCTTCCCGCAGTTGTAGCAGGTGACGGGTTCGTCTTTCTTCTTCGTTTCGGGCTTGCGGTCTTCTTTCTTAGTCTTCTCCTTCGTATCCGGCTGCTTGTGCTCATCTACCTTCTTCTTTCCTTCGTATTTATCCTGATAATCATGGCGCTTGTTGGAGGAGGTGGAGTAGCGTTGATTATTGGATGTAGGCTTTTTGAAGAACTTCTGCTGCTGGAAGGATCTGGAGAGCAGAGCCATTGCTTTCTTCACAGCAGTCAACTCAGGATCAGAATCACTGTCCTTTTCTTTCTCAGATTATGGCTCAGATTCACTTGGCTCTTGGGGACGTTTGGAACGACGGCTGGAGGATTTGCCTCGTTTTGAAGAAACAAGAGCTAGTGGGTCAGCAGGTGACTTGGATGCAGACTTCTTTTCGCTAAGAATCTCCATCACTTCATCTTCGTCCTGGAGAAGCATCTCATAGAGTTCGTGAATGGGAACGTCCTCCATCAAGTGATTGTGTTTGATGTGAGAAGCAAACACTTTCCATTCAGGAAGAAGGTTGTTCAAGAATTTGAGTGCATTCTTCGTATTTGAACGAGTGATTTTATTCTTTTGGAGCTCGTTCAGTAGGAGACATAAACGTTCATAAGTCTGGGAGAGTGATTCGCCGGTGCGTTGCTTGAAGCTGTCAAACTTTGTAATGCAGCTGTTGATCTTTAATTGGTTGCCGACTTTGCTCCTACTCATCATTTTCTCCACCTGATCCCACATGCCCTTTGCCATGTCCTTGTAGCTATCGATGGCTGTGTAGATTGGATTTGGTAGAGCCTGAACAAGATACCTCTTGGCATGCTTTTTGCCATCATGCATGCCCTTTTCATCTTCGCTCATCTCCGAGTATGACTTCTCCTCATACTCAACTGGAGCACCTACAGCTGTTGTTGGTAAAGCCTTCATGGGTTTAGGTTGTGGGCCATTTGTTAGAGTGCGCCAGATGAACTCGAAATTGTCCTTCGACTCGATGAATATCATGAATCTGTCCCGCCATTGGCTGTATTCTCCCTGGTAGAGGGTCGGCGGTTTGGAGTCGGTGCCGACAGCAAGTGCATCTCGAGAAGACATCTTTGTTGATTGCACTATGGTGATCGTCAGACGATTGTTCGATTCAAAGTTGTTTCCTAACTCAAGGCACTAAGAGTGATGTCCTAACGCAGGTTCTAAGAGTGATCTAGGCTGAACAGGTAAGAAACTAGCTAATCAGAACTTACCGGATAGGAACCCGGAAGAAAAGTGTCTGATCTGGAAGTGTGCGGATCAGATGTGTGTGAAAATGTTCAAATTAGTAGAAGTATCCGGGTAAGCAGAAGTGTCCGGATAAACTCAAGTTTCTGGATAACGGAAGGTTACCGGAAGAACTAAGTTTATCGGATAGAAATGACTTACCGGATAAAATGAATGTTTCCGAATGAAATTGAAAAACGTACCGGATAGCTGAGGTTTCCGAATGAAATTGAAAAACTTACCGGGTAAAAGACTTATCGGGTACTTTACCGGAAACTTGGAGTTGACCGGGTAAAATGAATTTACCGGAAACTTTAGGTTACCGGATGTGTTTTGTCCGGAAAGTAACGAAAATGAGAACTTACCCGGAAAGTAATAAGGATTTCCGGAAAGTGGGGCTGGTATCCGGAAATTGCGGTTGTGCTGTCCGGACACTGCGGCTGTGGTTTCCAATTCGATAGGAATTCGATTAGGGTTGATGGGAATCTTCCTGAAAAGTTAGAAACCTTCCAAAAACAGGAAAATAACAATACCCAAATCGATAATCAAGCAAAATAGCACGGTTTTGAAGAAAAGTTTTGATTTTTGATATGAACAGAACCCAAAAACCACAAACTAGATTTTGCTTAAAAACAACTCAGATGATCGAATTGGAATAAGAAAAATTGCAGAATCGCTAATAAAGATGATACGAATCGAATGTAATAAACAAGAATAAGCTATTTTACCAGAAACCTTTTTATCACCTTGAATCGAATCGTCCGTATGCTCTAATACCAATTGTGAGTTCCAGATTAGTGCAAACAAGTAGTAGAAATCAATATGTAGAAACAGTCAGAATGATTTCAACTGGTCATCCAATTCACTTTGATTACTTGAGAGAGAATTACAATGATAGTGATTGAATAATAATGACGATTAGTCTAAATTCTAAACGAAATAGACTTTATATACCATGGGCCCTAAACAAGCAAACCCATGGCCCATTACATAATTAAGGCTCAAAATAAAGAATAACACTTTAACCCTTGAATTTCTATTCAACCTGATTTTATCCCTAACACAAACCCATATAAATGCCCAACTCGACAACCTTAACACCACACTAGAAAATGTTCAGCGCACTCTTTCTACTCTATCCGAGTGGGTTTCCAGCTTCGCATCGACGTGTAAAGGTCAGGTACAGGGTGTAAAGCACAGGCATGATGATCATGATGATCCTGATCAACATGAGGGGGGGAGGCGCCAAAGAATGACCGAGCTGACAACCACAACCATAGAGCTAATCACTGAAACTCCAGCTGGTACTGAGCCACTCAGCCAAAGTTCATATCAGAATATGGTTCAGGACATGGAGTTAGTGTCGCTAGTCAGACAAGAACAAGTGCTAGAGTCCGCAAACCCAACGATTGAAAAGCCCGAGGGAGAAACATAAGAAACTTTAATGCTGACAGTTTCGGAAAGAGCAGACCTAGAATTCATTGACGAAGAGTCTGAGATTGATCGAGAGACAGAAAGACTATTGAATGAGAAAGCCATAGTCGCTATCCGATCAGAGAAAGATTTGTTATGGCACTACTCAGATGAAGAAGCAATGGATGACGAAGACTATAACCATTTCCTTCTTTAGAGTGAACAGGTAACGTAAACTCAGCAAACGGAACATGACACCGAAGGAACATCTTCTGAGATACCAATCCCACAACCAGAAACGGTTCAAACTCAACCTAACCAACCGGTACATTGGGAGAGAGTTCGGATCTTAGTACCGTATCTTGAAGAGTCTCAGAAGAAGATCTTCGTACACTGGATTAGAACTCTCGACCCGGTCATGTGTTACGGGGTATCAGATATGGATGAACCAGTTCGAACTCAGTATTTGGAAGTAATGAAGAGGAGTCAAATGGTGAGTGAAGTCAGAACTAATCTCTAGATTACCGAGATCATTGACATAGTTTCTGACAAAGTTTTGAAAGTGTGGTTCCCTGTGTTCACGGTTAGAAGGGAAGATGGGAAAGAATGGGTCTTTTCAGAGACAGACTTCAGAAATCTGAACTTGAAAGACTTTCCAGTTATCCATTGAGAATTGAAAACCAGAACGATCAGACCGCTTCCTGTCACTAAAGCTCTTGAAACGATCAAACGCTTCATGAAGTGCACCATCACTTTATCGTACATTAATGACTTTCAAATGGGGATTGAAAGCAACCATAGGAAAGTTAATCTGCTCAAGCCCAATTTTCTTTTACCCGATCTTGAAGATTTGCAGGTACATACTCTTTTGTCAAAGTCAGAGACTGGAATTGTCTACCTGAACGGGAAAGAAGAAAAGCGCTTCATGAGTGGTCAGTGAATTACAAAAGTTCAGTGAAGGAACGTTGATGGAAATCTGTCAAGTTCTGAGAAGAATAGTTGTTGAAGAAGAGAAAGACACGACCGATAAGATCGTCAATCTGAAAAAAAATACCTTGCTAAAGAACTTCTCAAAGAGATCGAAGACACGAATACAGGAACTCAATACGACACTTTGAGATTCTATTTACCATACGAAAGAGATATGTCCCAAACTGGTGCGAAATAGAACTTCAATTCAAAGGGGGATATTGTTAGGTCTCATTTATTTGTTGAATAAAGGTTCAGGGACTAATCTTGTAAATATCCCTTTAGGGGTATATATAGGGATGACATGTTTAGTTTTTAGGGTTAATGACCTGATTAGTTTCATAATTACCTTTGTACGTCTATTCAAGCTATTCAAACGATTTCTGCTTTAATCAATTCAATCTTATTTGTGTTGATTCGTTGTGTTGATTCATTGATTGCACTTGATATTGGGATCCACAAGTGCTCTACTTCGCAACTATTTTGACATCAATCGGTAAGTCATTCACACCTCTCGGCTCAATATTGTTTACTCTAGACATTCGACTATTCTTGCGAGTCCCCATAGGGTAATAGTGGCCAACGGTCACTGCTAACACCCTACCATTCTTCACAATGGTAATCTCGGTGACACCGGGTTGTCAAATTGTGACCCTTGTGTCGGTTCTAAAGATAAAATCTATGATTCGCATGGGTGTCGTTATTACATTTATATAATGGATGGCCATTTCGCGGTTGTGATAAATAAAACGTTTGAGAACTCGTTATGATGACAAGTCTATAATATCGTTGGTTATGTGTATTGTTTCGCTGAGAAGAAAAAGAAGCATAGATCGGATTCTCTTAATCAAGAGTTGCATCATACTCTTTGGAATATATATATATATAGAGAGAGAGAGAGGGAGGTTCAAGGGAAAACCTCAAATAACTGAAAAACTAAAGAACACTCTTACACACATAGGATGAGATAATCTAATGGTTATTATCTGAATGGCAATTTCGTAATTAGAAAGAAGCTGAAGGTATATTATATAACAAGTTAGGCTGTTAAGGGGTAAAATTGGAAACTAATGATCTGATTGTTATTTTCCTCTTTCTCACACCATCGCCGCCTCCACCAAAACCCTAATTCCAACACTTTCTTCCCTCATCTCTTCCACTTCCACTCTATTCCTTTCCTTTCTATCTCTTCTCCATCTCATCTCCTACAACGGAACCACCTTGACGACCTCCAAAACATCAACTTCAACTCCACCACCACCACCACCGCCACCGACATCAACCGCAACACCAGCTCAGACTCTGAAACAACCTGGACAACCGCCACCTACTCCGGTCACCACATCGCAGCAGTCACTTTCCCTTTTTGTTCGATTATTCTCAAATTCATGAGAATTGATTGATTTCTAGCTTCAACTCCACCACCACTACCACCGCCACCGACATCAACCGTAGTACCAGCTCAGGCTCCGAAACAACCTAGACAACCGCCACCTACTCCGCTCGCCACATCGCAGCAGTCACTCTCCCTTTTTGTTCGATTATTCTCAAATTCATGAGAATCGATTGATTTTTGTATCTTTTCCTGATAAAGTTTCGTATTATTCTCAGCCATTACCAGATTCATCCTCTTCACTCATCTCAACAGGTACTAAATACGAATGCTAGTTTCATTTACATTTTTTATGGAATCTGATGGTTTGTGAACTGAATCCGTTGATTGATGTTTGTATGAATTTGTTCGTTTCTCTATATGTGACTGATAGTTTTATATATATGCACAAATGCATATATATGCAGGATCTAGAAGAGGTGAAAATGGAGAAGAGGGAGAGAATGAAGCAACAATGGTGTAAATTTGATAATGGCAGCTTCTTCTTCATCGTTATCTTTTTCATTTTTGGTGGTTTTAGTTGAATTTGTATATATGCATTTGTGCATATCTACAATTCGATTTTGATGAACTGATTGTTTAGATCTGAAATTGTGTGGTTGATTTTATATTCGTCAACGTGCTTGGAAACTTTTTGATTCCGTCTTCTCCACCTTCTTCTTCCTCCTTGGAAACAACCATCTACAAATGCTATGCACAAGAGCATAAATATATGCATTTGTGCATATTTAGGCATTTGTGCATATCGACTTGTTTTTTATCGTTTTTCATTCACAAGAGATTGTTATTAAGTTTGGATCAGATTGCAAATTTTAGAATTGAAAACCACTACGTATACGTGAATTTTTGATGTTTGGCAATCGACAGCAAGCATCGCCGGAAAACCGTGTACTCGTCGGAATCTGCAAGTTTTCGCCGAAAAACCGTGAACTCTCCGGAATCTGCAAGTTTTCGCTGGAAAACTCATGGAGGTGGATTTGTGACCGGAAGTAGTGATTTATTGGGGTGTATTTGTTTTGTTTTGGCTGTAGGGTATAGTGGTCAAATTACTTTACTACCCTTTTCATTAATTATAATTATTTTAATTGTTGATTATTAATATCCTTTGGATTGTGTTGAATCAATGTTTGTAAGGATGTTCTTTAGTTTTCCGTTTTTTTAGGTTTTTGCCTGAACCTGACCCTATATATATATATATATATATATATATATAGAGAGAGAGAGAGAGAGAGAGAGAGGGAGAGAAGGGGGAGGTTCAAGGGAAAACCTCAAATAACTGAAAAACTAAAGAACACTCTTACACACATAGGATGCGATTATCTAATGGTTTTTATCAGAATGGCAATTTCGTAATTAGAAAGAAGCTGAAGGTATATTATATAACAAGTTAGGCTGTTAAGAGGTAAAATTGGAAACTAATGATCTGATTGTTATTTTCCTCTTTCTCAAACCATCGCCACCTCCACAAAAACCCTAATTCCAACACTTTCTTCCCTCATCTCTTCCACTTCCACTCTATTCCTTTCCTTTCTCTCTCTTATCCATCTCATCTCCTACAATGGAACCACCTTGACGACCTCCAAAACATCAACTTCAACTCCATCACCACCACCACCGCCACCGACATCAACCGCAGCACCAGCTCAGGCTCTGAAACAACCTGGACAACCGCCACCTACTCCGCTCACCACATCGCAGCAGTCACTCTCCCTTTTGGTTCGATTATTCTCAAATTCATGAGAATTGATTGATTTCTAGCTTCAACTCCACCGCCATCGACATCAACCGTAGTACCAGCTCAGGCTCCGAAACAACCTGGACAACCGCCACCTACTCCGCTCGCCACATCGCAACAGTCACTCTCCCTTTTTGTTCGATTATTCTCAAATTCATGAGAATCGATTGATTTCTGTATCTTTTCCTGATAAAGTTTCGTATTATTCTCCGCCATTACCAGATTCATCCTCTTCACTCATCTCAACAGGTACTAAATACGAATGCAAGTTTCATTTACATTTTTTATGGAATCTGATGGTTTGTGAACTGAATCCGTTGATTGATGTTTGTATGAATTTGTTCGTTTCTCTATATGTGACTGATAGTTTTATATATATGCACAAATGCATATATATGCAGCATCTAGAAGAGGTGAAAATGGAGAAGAGGGAGATAATGAAGCAACAATGGTGTAAATTTGATAATGGCAGCTTCTTCTTCTTCATCGTTATCTTTTTCATTTTTGGTGGTTTTAGTTGAATTTGTATATATGCATTTGTGCATATATATGCATTTGTGCATATCTACAATTCGATTTTGATGAACTGATTGTTTAGATCTGAAATTGTGTGGTTGATTTTATATTCGTCAACGTGCTTGGAAACTTTTTGATTCTGTCTTCTCCACCTTCTTCTTCCTCCTTGGATAAACAACCATCTACAAATGCTATGCACAAGAGCATAAATATATGCATTTGTGCATATTTATGCATTTGTACGTATCGACTTGTTTTTTATCGTTTTTCATTCACAAGAGTTTGTTATTCAGTTTGGATCAGATTGCAAATTTTAGAATTGAAAACCACTACGTATCTGTGATTTTTTGAAGTTTGGCAGTCGACAGCAAGCATCGCCGGAAAACCGTGAACTCGTCGGAATCTGCAAGTTTTCGCCAGAAAAACGTGAACTCTCCGGAATCTGCAAGTTTTCGCCGGAAAACTCATGGAGGTGGATTTGTGACCGGAAGTAGTGATTTGTTGGGGTGTATTTGTTTTGTTTTGGCTATAGGGTATAGTGGTCGAATTACTTTACTACCCTTTTCATTAATTATAACTATTTTAATTGCTGATTATTAATATTCTTTGGATTGTGTTGAATCAATGTTTGTAAGGATGTTCTTTAGTTTTCCGTTTTCTTAGGTTTTCGCCTGAACCTGACCCTATATATATATATATATATATATATATATATATATATATATATATAGAGAGAGAGAGAGAGAGAGAGGGAGGTTCAAGGGAAAACCTCAAATAACTGAAAAACTAAAGAACACTCTTACACACATAGGATGAGATAATCTAACGGTTATTATCTGAATGGCAATTTCGTAATTAGAAAGAAGCTGAAGGTATATTATATAACAAGTTAGGCTGTTAAGGGGTAAAATTGGAAACTAATGATCTGATTGTTATTTTCCTCTTTCTCACACCATCGCCGCCTCCACAAAAACTCTAATTCCATCACTTTCTTCCCTCATCTCTTCCACTTCCACTCTATTCCTTTCCTTTCTCTCTCTTCTCCATCTCATCTCCTACAATGGAACCACCTTGACGACCTCCAAAACATCAACTTCAACTCCACCACCACCACTGCCACCGACATCAACTGCAGCACTAGCTCAGGCTCTGAAACAACCTGGACAACCGCCACTTACTCCGCTCGCCACATCGTAGCAGTCACTCTCCCTTTTTGTTCGATTATTCTCAAATTCATGAGAATTGATTGATTTCTAGATTCAACTCCACCACCTCTACCACCGCCATCAACATCAACCGTAGTACCAGCTCAGGCTCCGAAACAACCTGGACAACCGCCACCTACTCCGCTCGCCACATCGCAGCAGTCACTCTCCCTTTTTGTTCGATTATTATCAAATTCATGAGAATCGATTGATTTCTGTATCTTTTCCTGATAAAGATTTGTATTATTCTCCGCCATTACCAGATTCATCCTCTTCACCCATCTCAACAGGTACTAAATACGAATGCTAGTTTCATTTACATTTTTTATGGAATCTGATGGTTTGTGAACTTAATCCGTTGATTGATGTTTGTATGAATTTGTTCATTTCTCTATATGTGACTGATAGTTTTATATATATGCACAAATGCGTATATATATATATATATATATATATATATATATGTAGGATCTAGAAGAGGTGAAAATGGAGAAGAGGGAGAGAATGAAGCAACAATGGTGTAAATTTGATAGTGGCAGCTTCTTCTTCTTCATCGTTATCTTTTTCATTTTTGGTGGTTTTAGTTGAATTTGTATATATGCATTTGTGCATATATATGCATTTGTGCATATCTACAATTCGATTTTGATGAACTGATTGTTTAGATCTAAAATTGTGTGGTTGATTTTATATTCGTCAACGTGCTTGGAAACCTTTTGATTCTGTCTTCTCCACCTTCTTCTTCCTCCTTGGAAACAACCATCTACAAATGCTATGCACAAGAGCATAAATATATGCATTTGTGCGTATCGACTTGTTTTTTATCGTTTTTCTTTCAAAAGAGTTTGTTATTCAGTTTGGATCAGATTGCAAATTTTAGAATTGAAAACCACTACGTATCTGTGATTTTTTGAAGTTTGGCAGTCGACAGCAAGCATCGCCGGAAATCCGTGAACTCGTCGGAATCTGCAAGTATTCGCCGAAAAACCGTGAACTCTCCGAAATCTGCAAGTTTTCGCCGGAAAACTCATGGAGGTGGATTTGTGACCGGGAGTAGTGATTTGTTGGGGTGTATTTGTTTTGTTTTGGCTGTAGGGTATAGTGGTCAAATTACTTTACTACCCTTTTCATTAATTATAACTATTTTAATTGCTGATTATTAATATCCTTTGGATTGTGTTGAATCAATGTTTGTAAGGATGTTCTAAGTTTTCCGTTTTTTTAGGTTTTCGCCTGAACCTGACCCTATATATATATATATATATATATATATATAGAGAGAGAGAGAGAGAGAGAGAGAGAGAGACTTGGGATCATATGAGGCCAAGTTGTTTTCGTGAGACCTGTGAGACCACACTTTTACACTTGAAACTGCACAGCAAAACATTGTGAATGTAACCTTCACAGTGTTTTTGTTGTAAATGTTCAGACTTTGTTTTACCTTCACAATGTTTTGCTGTGAAGTTTCAAGTGTAAAAATGTGGTCTCACGGGTTTCACGAAAACAGAATAATCTCACACGAACCTAATCCTATATATGTGTATAGACTTGGGATGATGTGAGACCAAACTATTTTCGTAAGACCCGTGAGGCCACATTTTTACACTTGAAACTTCACAGCAAAACACTGTGAATGTAACCTTCATGAAAACATGATGGTCTCACATGAACCCAACCTTATATATAGGTACACCTGTACACATCCTTTCATTTCCAACTTACCGACATGCATTCTTTTTCAACCTTTACATATACCCCTTATTTTTTTAACCACTCCATTAGTCTTAACCGTGTTAACCAACCACAACCGTAGATGCATCAGATCTATGGCTAGGATTAATAATTGATTTTCATATGTTGATCCAAGCTCTCTTAGTGATTTGATGACGATCATTATACTTAGTGTAAATTACTTTTACTGTTTGTATACTTTAAAAGTTTCAACATTAGTGATCACACTAAGTTTGTTTAGTGATCGATGAGTGCTTCCTTTGTAAACAGTTAATTGTAATACCTGAAAGAAACCCTCAGCTGAAGTCAAAGATCAAAGCTGATAAAAGAGACAATTCTACTCATGATTTGAAGCGGTATTCAGTGAAACCAAGACAAGTCTACAAATGCGTGACAAACCAAGAACACGCTTCAGTGATAGCTGAAACCACCATCAGTGATCATTGATAAATTGTGCTCAGCTATAACTAATCGTGAAGCTTGCCATTCAAGGTTTGTTTGTCTTATCCTCTGCACAATCAGTACGAAGGTACAAAAGTGAGTTTGCCTTTGTCCAAAATCGTACACCCACTCTCTGCCACAACTGTTCATGAATACGACCAAAATCATGCAAAGGATAGAGTTTAGATCATGAAGCCAATTGCATATGTACACGTGGATTGTACCCTCTGACATGCATTAATTGCATAGGGTATAAATAGGAGTGAACTCCATTTTGAAGGATACACGACTCCTATCTTTTGAAGCTTTCCAATTCTCCTCTACAAGCAAATACCTCTTTCTGTTTTTCTAAGTGCAAGATTATCTTTGTTATTCTTAGTTTGTTTAGATTAGGTTTACCTTATCTATTTCCGCAACAAACTGTAAATTGTGTTTTTGATTTTCCCAATAATCATTAAACAAATTTAAAACTTTAAAATTGTGTTTTGTATTCACCCCCCCCCCCCCCCCCTCTACAAACTAAACCCTTGTAGAACCCTTATCGGGACCAACATCATATTCTATATTAATTACTCACACGTGCTTTACATTTTGTGCATAGGAGTAGAGGGGTAAATTGGTCAAAACACAAAAATCATAACCATGGAAAGTAATTATATCCACGATAACTGGTTCCGCATTTGCAGTAACCCCAATTTCACGCTCTTTAAAGAAAACCACTATCTCCCTAATTGCACATATGCACAGATGCAGATTATACTGTGAAGTGGATAATCTACACTTACATTGTTACCATACATATAAGTGCATATTCTACACATACTTGCACCTATGCACGTATGCACAGATGCACATTATATTGTGAAATGCATATTCTTCACTAATGCAATCACCATATTATGAAGTGCATATTCTGCACATATGCACTTATAGTCTTATACATAGATGCACATATGGACATTATTCTTCTTCCAATTCAGTAAACCAATTCGTGGGTTTCGTCTTCATGAAATACGACCATATAATGATAAGATACATTCCTTGATTTTTTATTGAATTATAATCAAAGGATAAACACAAAAAATTTGAATTAAATAACTACCAAAATTAAAAGAGGAAAAATATAAGAAAAGGATATATGCATGGGGATATTGTATTGAAATACCAAAAGTACCCCCATATTAAATAATAGGCGCGTATTCCAACTTGAAGGTAAAGTGGATTGTGATAGACTGATATTTGGTTAACATAGTTAAGACTAATGGAGTGGTTAACAAAATAATAGGGTATATATATGTATATATATATATATATATATATATGTATGTATGTATGTATATATTCATAACCTCATAGCCCCATCAAATGGCTTTAAAGGCTATGAAAACCACGATTAAGGCTCCTTCTTGCTCTTATATGTATTTTACCCACAAATGAGTTTTAAATCCATTGGTTTGCATTCGTAATTGACATTTTAATCTTCTTCAATGCATTCATTCACACAAATAATTCATAGATACTTGATATGGAAGTGTAGAGTGTGAGTTTGAAATTTTCTGCAACCACATACCCTCTCCCCCATCGTCGTATGTCTCATTAGACATAAGCAAATCTTGTAGTATGGATTTTATTTTATTTTTCACCACTTCATTTATAATCCATACTACTTACATAAATGAATCCTGTCTCACTCAAATTCATGGCATAAAGAAAACCTCACCCCCACTCACTCTGATTCAAGAGAAGTATGAGTTTTCCACCTTGATTTGCAGTCCAATTGACTATCCCGGAAATCTTACTTTGTTCTCCTGTGAAGTTCTTCAATATCTCCCTCTCCCCCTCTCGGCGTGTTTCTCTTTGTCGTTAGCACCCCCAAATGAAATTTACGATTGTTCCCTTTTATTCCCTTCATGAACTCTCTTAAGAACCGGTTGCTGCCCATAATTCTCTCCTTGTATTACCCACAATCACATTTAAACTTTTAGGACTTTGGCAAAACAGGTCCTGAGATTTACACTCTCCTTTTTCACTTTTTACCATTCACTTGTGTTTAATTTATTTTATACCCACATTTATTTCTTATTTATTTCCATTTTCTCATGTGTTACACCAAACATAGTCAATATCGGGATAAATCATCCCTAAATATAAACCTTAAGGTTTATACTTCCAACATATCTCGTAACACAAAATATGCATTTTCTAAACAATTTATCAAATCAAATATACCAAAAATGCATTACTGACGAATAACCTTTATTTATAAAATAACTCGTGAGAAGACATATTCTCAAGGTTTATTTATCAAAATGACCAAAAATCTCAAATATAGGCATTTCACAAGATTTGTAAATCAATTGTATTAAATATGCAAAAGTCACCAAATAACCCGCATATTTGATAAAGAACAAATAAACACATTAATACTTTAAAAATGGACATTTTTGACATGTACATAGTTTTCACAAAGCAACTTGAACTCACCTTGCTAGGTTAGGCTAAATGTTCCAAACTTATCTCTAGCTTCTAGGGATAAAGATTTGACCCCCACAAGCAAACATCTCTAGAAAACTTAACAAGGTCGCAACAAAGCCTAGAAATAACCAAATATGAACACAAGTTTAGATCTACAAAGATCCCCAAAATGGATCTCAAAACACTCAAGAACTTACCTCAACAAGATCTTGAAATCATCTACCAAAAGATCATTAGTTTCATGCTAAACCTTCCATTTTGCTCCAAAAACCTTAAAGAAATCGACACCCATGGAACCAAAATCGTCGAATAAGAGAGGAAAGTGAAGATGATGGAGAAAAGTGACAAACCTTAGCTCCAAAACCACTTTTTATACTTCAGGACCCGATTTCTATAGTGCCCCGCGATTATGACAGTGTCATTGTCACAATTGCATGACACATTCGTCGAGATGGCACTATAGCCAAGATGACCATATCCTTAGTACCATTGGTGTTATTGTGACACATGTCACAACTGCATGACACTATAACCATACTCCATATCTGGTTTTTCTTTTACCAATTCACTCGGTTCAACATTTTCTTCATCCGGGACAAAAAGATTATGATGTTACAGTTAAACAACTTATATATGAATCGCGGGTTCACATATGAACATATAGTAATATATGTGTCATGCGGGTTTCGGGTTTAGATATGCACTTGTTTGTCGCGTATGTAAAAGTTACAAAACTACTCCTTTGTCTTTCGCATAGTTGTAACCATGTGACCGAATTATCCGATTCTTCACAGTCAAAGCCACAAATCTTGACCATATTTTAGATGAAGTGCTAGGATCACTTCTCTACTTAGAAGACACTTGTAACTTCTCATTTGAACCTATGGATATATATATATATTTATATATATATATATATATGTATATATATATATATATATGTATATATATATATATATATGTGTGTGTGTGTGTGTGTGTGTGTGTGTGTTTATGTGTATATATATATAGGTGAAGGATCGTGTGAGAAAAAGAGTTAAGGTAAGAAACGTAAGAAGACATGCGGACTCTTGATCACTTTTAATCTCAGGCCCAACCATGAATTGTGCTATCATTTCTGATGCTCCTAACTATAACTTCCTTTCTCGCCGAAACCCATAAGAAGGGAGATGAACCCTTGAATGAATCCTAATTGAAGAACAACACTAGTGAGATACACCGGATCAATTCCCGAAAGAAGCGTATTTTATAGGTGGGCGTGAGATTAAAAATGATCAAGGGTCCATATATCTTCTTACGTTTCTCACCTTAACTTTTGTCTCACACGATCATTCGTCTATATATATTAGAGTTAATTGCTTAGTTGGTCCCTACACTTCGATGGTTTTGGTAAAATTAAGAAAATACAAAAAAGTGCAAAAGGAGAGAAAATATGTCGGACGATTTATTCTTGACTCTAACAGACATTTTTAACGGTGTTAGTGATTAGGGGTGTCAATTTTGTACCAAGACAAACCAACCAATTCCTATACCAACTATACCAATTTAATTGGTACCAATTTAGTTGGTACCGACATAATTGGCCGGTCGTCTAAACTTGGTTGGTACGTGGTATTAGAAGTCATATACCATGGTAATACCGTACCATACCGACTTTTTTGTTTATGAATTAATGCTTAATTAATAATACAACATATTTTGATTTAAGATTTTAAATTGTCTTTTTTTATATTTTGCTAAATTATAATACAAATGGATATATATATATATATATAATTGAATTGAATTGAATTCATTCACCTAATCCTAATAACCTTAGTAACTTGTCAACACCTCCACGGTCCATCGACGGTCCTCAATGGCCGCTTGTAGTAGTTATTAGTGAATGCTTATATTATATGAAAGATTATCTGAATGCTTATATGTAGGGATAATTGGTACAACATATATCAAATTATCAACATGTTATGTGAATGGTCGAGAGTTTTAGATTTAGATCTAGTTGGTAAATACGTCAATTTAAATAAAGTTTTAACTTGAACTTTTACGATGTTGGTACAATACCGTACCAACATGTACCAACCAAAAAAAGTTGGTACCAATTTAGATGGTACCAAGTATAGTTGTTTGGTACATGGTATAAAATTTTGCATACTAATTATAATTGGTTGGTACATGGTATATGGAAAAAAACATGGTACCTGTTGATCCCAGAACGTGGAATCAACAATGAATAATCAATCAATCACAATAACATTAACACGATTCAATGTTGTCATCCATCTCATTCATTCAAAATAGTTTACAATGATAATATAACTCTAAAAGCTAGAATAAAGATTAACCTAACAACTAGGTTTAAGAAAACTTTATATACCTAGGCCTATGACTATAAAGGCCCAAGCCCATTAACCTCTAAAGCCCATTAAACATTATTAAGGCTTTTACAAACAAACTAATAAGCCTATTAATTTCTTTATATCACTTTCTATTTTATAGGACATTTATGGTCCTAACAATCTCCCCCTAAAGTTATATAAAGAAAAATACGGTCTTGAAATCTTCAGGTCTTGATCTTCTCCCTCCTCTTGATTCTTTGAAACTTTGGTGTTGCTTGTCTTCATGTCTTTCCAAGCTCCCCCTTGAATAAAGCTCTTATCTTTAGTTTCAACTTTATCACCAGATTCAATGAATGATAACCTCGACTGAGTGCACTAAAAGCAACTTTCAACTGTAGGAACTCAACACATCGGATAAGCACACAAGAAAGATAATGTGCGAGTTACGTGATATTCCAAAACGCATCTTCAGTTTAAAATCACGAATCTGTCTTTAAACCACGAGTTGACGTGTCTTTGAAAAACTTCAGAACTTGTCGAATCAAAATGCACGAAGGAGGAAACAGTTTTAGCGAACACCACTTGATATGGGATGAGAAGAATTGATCACTTGTAAACAATTTTCGAAACTGATCAAATAACAATTACTCCCCCTCAGCTTTTGCTAACTTCCCCTAAACTTGATAATCGGTGTCTTTGAATTTGTATCATTTCTCCCCCTCGTAATGAGTAGGAGCATCCGGAGCATCATGTAATTTCAGAGACGAGACTGATGAGTAGCAAAATACCAGATAAACCGTTACGTAACCAGAATGGGGTAATCAACTAACACAAAAACACAAAAGTAACTATTATCACAACAATTAAAATAATTGTGTGGCCTATGTTCAGAGTTGGCATCAGGGTATCTCTGATAGGACTTCCAGTTATCACTGAAGTAACGTTTTAACAAATTACTTCTCAAACTGTTCCGGCAATATCATATGCAAATGGGATCACAAAGACTCGTGCATGTATGAAAGAAATAAATTATATATGTTTGGCTCAAATATTGATTTAACCTGGGACAGAAGTTAAAAATCAATAGACACGGTGATTAGAAAATGAAGTTCGAAGACTGGAGCTGATGTCGTCTTTTTTCAATATCTAAGACCTCCGAGTGAGGAATAAATAGATTATGTGCTAAAGCTCCGTGCATATATGAAACAACCATCTTTTGTGAGATACTTGAGTGGCTAGGTGGGGTGACACGAGTTATTGACATTGGGTCCATGTCTGTTTCAATATTCATCTCCAAAGAACGAGATTGAATAGATTGTGTGGTTACCCGGATAACTGACTCGGTTTGGTAAGGACCAATAATTCTTTTATGTCATGTCACATCCTCGCCATATTCTTTTCACTCCAAACTCATCTATCAAGCTAGACCCCTCACTGTTGTCTATAATTGGATATGTTTCTTGGGTAGGTCCTTCTGGTTCTGGATTGACCATAGAAACAATATAAGTCCTAACACTCCTTTCATGCATCGATTAGACCAGTTTAGTAAACAGTGAAGTACGAGTTCTAAACGGAAATGTTTAGAAGTCAAAGCATTTAAGAACGAGTCCTGATCTGAGATGATCAGAATTCATAAAATTGATAATGAATATCAAAGAACAAATCAAGCGCGAACTAGAATGACTCAGTAAGCACAGTATTTGCAATAAATGAGACAATGATCAGAAAATTTAATTGTGAAGAACAAGTCACAATTAATATGTCATATATGAATTGAATCATTAATATGAAATGACGAAGTATGAAGACAAATTTGAATTCAATAGAGTGTATTTCCATTGAAAAATCAACAAACACATGAGACATGGAAATAACTAAATCAAGAAAAAATATTGGAAATGGCAATCATGGAGGTTAAAATAGGAGAATAACAAACACAAGTAAGTTATTCAGAATGAACCACAGTCTTTGAATTCACTTTAACTTCATTTATTGAGCAAAACCTGGTACTCCCCCCTCAAAAATTGCGTAACCTCTTATTGATGTCATGTGAAAGAAATCTTCTGAACTATACGCACATGACTTTCCTGAAAAATAGATTAGAAATATTTTGGTATCCATGCTTTGATGGATTCTTGATGGTTAGATGCCTTATTAGAGTGAGGACCGGGGATACTATAAGTACCATACCAATGAGATGCATATTTCTGGTCAACAAAATCATTCAAACCACATGCAGAAAAACAAATACAATCATGAGAAAGTTGAAGCAACTATTGAATTGAATAAAGTCTTAAAGGAAACATCACACTTTGTACAAAAGAAGAGCGATAATTAAAAACATCATGATTATGATTGTATGTCCTAGCATGCGAAATTGACTTAAATGAATTTGTATTCGCTGTGCTTTCATTAGACTTCTTCACTACCCAAACTTGTCTGAACTTTTTTCTTCGGCCATTATTATCTGAAATATCATTAAAGTAATTGTAAGAAGAATTGGAGTAGTAAGAATGTCTATTTTGAGAGCGACTGGTCGTTTTCCATCTCTGTGAACATCTTTTAGATTTAGAATTGTTTTTAGAAACATCGTTCACAGAATGGGTTTGAGGGGTGGATGTAGAACATTCACCCTTCTGAAAATTGACCGATCGTTTAGGCATTTTTGAAAGAAATCAGTATGGTTTGGAAGGGGTTGATCAAATGAAAACTTTGGAAACTCCTCATCTGAACAAATATTTGAATTCATGAATGCAGAAAAATCAAGTTCACTCTCGGATGGAACACCATTATTCAAAGGGGTTGAGGAACACTTTGGAATAGTGTTTTGCGAAGAATTAGGTGTAGAAGCTTTTTGAAAATCAGAGTCAATATTCTATTCAAAACATTATGTTTTATGTTCTTTTCCTTTTCTGGAAGAGATTTTTCCTATGAAAGCCTTACAGGAAGATGTATCTGATGAGTTAGAGGAAGGTTCAGATAGAACAATTTTCTCATCATTGAGTTGGTCAAACTTCTTTTGAGGTTCATTCTTGCTTACCTGCTCTTGCATCACCTCTGCTGCTAAGTCAGACAGTTTAGATGTGAGTCGTTTAATTTCTGTATGAAGGGCTTCCTTTTCCTCAACTGATACAGATTCTGTTTTTGTGGAGTTAAAACACTCAAGTTTAGATAAAAGCTCTTGTTTTTTCGTTTGAAATTTAATCCGTTCATGTTCAAATGACTCCTCTAACTGAACTATTTTCATTTCCAAAACGAGAGGTGGGACATAGCGTTTAAACTCGTCCTTCTCTACTTTAGTTTCAGTTGTTGGGACCGTATCCTTTTTAGAGGATTCTTTGGGCTTGGAAACTTTGTCGCCGTCAAAGTAGTCATTTAAGAGGTATTTGGATTTCTTTGTTTCATAATATGTGTTAAGAACTTCATAAGCAAAAGACAGTTGCATCTTAACCGTATTCTTGCGTTTATATTCCTTACGTTACTCATCCTTCTCATTAAGCGGTTCCGTCCATTTGATTTTATATTGGGGAAATTTCTTATCAATGCCTAGAGGTTAAACTTGTATAAAGTAGGCACCATTGTTAAGATCTTTTTCAAATAGTGTGGGTTGTCGTACCCAATTCCCCATTCGGATTTATGGTACATGAAATCTTTTGGTTTGTTCAGATGAATCGTTTGATCAGTTTATCCTCGTTTATAAAACTTAAGCTCAAGATATTTTATTTTTTAAAGAAGCTCTTTGTTATCTATTTGAAGAGAGGAGCATTGATAGACAATCTCAGCTTTCTCATTCTCATACTGATCAAGCTTTGCAGTTAAGTCAGATATCTTGGCCCTAAAGTCTTTAGGTGCTATCGAAAGGTTTGCACACTTTTCTTTTAGATTAGCGTTATCAGTCTTAAGTTTTTCTGTGACCTTTCTTTGAACATCTAACTTTTCATTTAGAGAGGTTATCTCAAGCAGGTGTTCATTAGTGGTAGACTTACAGGATTCTATTCGTTGAACAAGCAGTTTCATCTGATCCATTAAAGCTTGATGAATAGGAATACATACCTGGCAGGAATCTTCGAGATCTGGAGGAGCGGTGTGGTTGCTCATTGCAAGAGCATCTCGAGACATCGTAAATTGCACTTGGTGATCGTGAGATTGAAAGTATGATTCAAGAAATAGTGATCTAGTGCAAGGAAACCTAGTAGTTTTCTAACACAACTCTAAACATAATGAATAAAGTAAACACAAAAAATGCACTTGACAGGGAAAGTCCGGATATGAATCCGGATTGTGTAGTCCGGAATAGGAATTCCGGAATGGGAGTCTGGATTATTGAATCCAGAATGGGTCTATCGGAAAACTAGAGTCCGAAATAAAGGAATCCAGAAACCGGGATTGAGTCCGGATAAATGAAAGATCCGGAATCCGGGATTGAGTCCGGATAAATGAAAGATCTGGAATCCGGTACCAAGTCCGGAAAGGATTCGGTATTCGGAAAGGAAGTATGGATTGCGTTCCGGATTTGCAATTCCGGAAAGGTGAGTCCGGTAAAACATATCCGGATTTGGGTCCGGTCAACGTGTATCGGAAAACACAAAAAATATCGGAAAAACGAGACTTGTCCGGAAAGTACTTACCCGGAATAGAGGTTCCGGAAAACAGATCTGATCGATGATTTTGGATCAAAATATGACCAAACTTGAAGATTTGCTTCTTGAGATTAATTAGACCACCAAGAAATCCAAAAACACAAGTACCCAAATCGAGATTTAGCCAAAAAAACACGTTTTTAGGACAAAATTATGAACTTTTTAAGAACAGAGCAAGAACCCATAAAAATTTAATTTGATGAATTAAGGTTTAAAAACTCGGATTCTTGCTACGAAACTTAACGAGACTTGATTTAACAATAAACGAAAAACAATGGCACAATCAGAACTCAATAATTCACAGAAACAATGCAAATCGAAAAAACAATCATATGAACTCACAGTGCGTATCGTGAAGAACTTGAATTAACTTGAATTAACCTTCAATCCCCTTCATAGATTAATTAGACCTAAGGAACCAAAATTGAAGTTTACTCATAGAGTAAAGTTCATTTCTCATCCTTCACGTTTAACCTTTTCAACGAATTTCGTCTCTAAAGTTCATTTTCTCACTTTAGCCCCTCATGTTTGACACCTCGCAACAATTTTCGTCCCTCCTCCTAACGACTGTTAACTTTTTTCATTAAGTTCAAATAAATGAAGGGTATTTTCGTCATTTTACTTATTTTCTTAATTTTCTATTAAAATTACAAATTATATTTATATATATATATATATATATATATATATCTATTAATAATAGAAAATCAAAGACCAAGGGCCAAAACTGTAATTTTCTTTTTGTTTTAGGGGCTAAATTGTAACTTTTTTCGGTCATCTTCTCCGGCAAAGTCCCTTCCCCGGTTATCTTCCATCTCCGGCCACCATACATAAAAAATCCATACCCACCTGCTACATCCTCTCTCCCATTTTCGTGAACCACCAACTGACACCACCCTCAAGAACATCAAACAACCATCTTTATCTTGTCCAACCATCAAAATCATAAACAAACAGGATAAGTGTGTGAAAGTATACACTTTAGCACCCACTTAGGACTTTATTTTACTCTATTTTACATCTTTCCCAATCACATATTAAGTCTTTTAGT
This sequence comes from Saussurea involucrata, assembly GCA_033807775.1. NCBI lineage: Eukaryota > Viridiplantae > Streptophyta > Magnoliopsida > Asterales > Asteraceae > Saussurea > Saussurea involucrata. The sequence continues at coordinate 80,626,707 of CM066327.1, forward strand.
TTTATTTTACACTTTTACTTAGATTGGAGCTAGAAGGGAAGATTTGGTAATGTTCTATAATTTGGTGATTGTTATGCTGACTTTTATGTTGCTACAGCAGGCCTTGCCACAACACTGATATTGGCTGCACTCGGATAAATCTTGGAAGATCTTTTGGTAGATGACTTTTGGGAGAAGAGGGCATCTTGAAGTACAAAATGTCAAAGGTGGTTTGATGGAAGATACCTCTGAATATGTCTTTTCTTGTCTTACAAGCATCTTTACTTTTGTACTATGATATTTTGATGTTTAGTTATTATCCAATGGACAATTTACTTTATGTACTTTACAAGCATCTTTTGATTCCTTTGTAGTAGTATAAATATGTAATAGTAGTTTAGTTGTAATGTACCTTTCACCTCTCATCACCTGGATCAAAGCTTCTTACAAGCTTTGTACGTTAGTAGTTTTAATATATTTGCAATCTTTTGGAAAATCGTTTTACATTATGTCTGGTGCTACAGCAACCTTTACAGGATTCTTTACTTTTCATGCAATCTTTACTTTAAGTCATTTACATTCAGCACTTTACATTCAGTCATTTAACTACATGTTATTTACCTTTAAGCAGTTACACTTCAACATGGAAGGCTAAACACCTTTGTAATAACCGGGTTTGTTTTTAGTCGATATTTGGAAATGTAGGATGAATTTCGGAAATCAGAAGTTGTGTGGTCTAAGTGTGAAAATTTAAAAGTTTGGTGCTCTTCGTGAAGGTATAAAAGGATGAGAGAAACCCTAAATTTCTCATTTCTAACTTTTTCAGTGTGTGTTGTGTGTGTGGCTAAGAGAAAGAGCAAGAAAAGGATTGTGACAAATTGAAGAAGAAGAAGGCGATTTTCAGCTAGGTGTTGGGAAAGGCTCCAGAATCATCCAGGTAAAATCAATCCTAATTTTCTCTAAGGCTGTGTGTGTTGTGGGTATTTAGAGAAAAAACTTGGATTTTGTGGGTTTATTGTGTTCCTCATTAAATCTGATTAAGGGAGGTTGTAGAGTGGAATGTTGTGTAACCTCGACCCACATTTGTTAATCTGAAGGTATTGGGATGATTAGGCAAGGGATGCTTAAGATTTCCTGCGTTTTTAGTTTCTCGTCGCGTCCGGAAACCCTCAATTCAGGGTAGTGCCCGGACGATTTGTGGTGTCCGGATGAGAGTTGTGTCCGGGTAGAATTTTGATAGTAGTTTCCGGTAGTTAACCGGAAACCCTTGTGAATCCGGATAGTTTGGTTGTCCGGGTAGAACGTCCGGATAGTTTTGGTTATCTGGGTAGGACGTCCGGATAGCTCTGGTTGTCCGGATGGTTTTGGCTGTCCGGATAAAGTGTCCGGAAAGTTGTGGTGTGACATAGTAGGGCAGGCTGTAGTCCGAGGGGCTAACTGTGTGAGTGTGTAATTCCATCAAGTGGCTTATCGTGGTGGTATGTACCCTTATAGGTGCAGTTGAAGGGAGAGCTCATCTAGTGAGAGGATTAAGCGGGACAATAGGTGAGTTTCCTGATCTTAAAACCCTTTTCAAAAGTGGAACTTTATGCATGTTTACATTGGTAAATGCTCGTACTATTCTTTTAACCTTGCATGGAAAGTGTGATTTAATTGTGTGGATACAAACTGCCTTTATTTCAAAGCAAATAGTAAGTGTGTGACAATATGTACGATTTAAATGTGTGTGACCATGCTCTGGCTTTGGTGTGAAATGGGGGTGTGTCCCATATGTTTTGATGTATGAATCCTTATGCATATTAATGGTAAGTGTTCATATTATCATTTGCTCATGAATGAAAGGTGTGATTTAATCGGGTGGACCTAAACTACCTTCGTGTGGACGAGCTATGGCATTTGTGTGAGATGGGGTGTGTCCCATGTAGTGTGATATATGAATGTGTTTCATATATGGGCGGTGTGTGTCCCAGTTTACGCTGTCACGGTGTGTGTGACCATAGCGTGTACCATTAGCTCGTCATAGTGTGCTGATCATTATGTGTGTTTTTATCAAGTTTTGTACAATTATTTCTTACTGAAAGTTTTCCATAAACGGTATTATTGTGGCGTGGCTTTTGAGGGAACTCACTAGACCTCATGGTCTAACCCTCGCTTTTCAAAACTAAAACCTTTTCAGGTAAGCAGGTAGTCGAAAGCTTGCTTAGAAGTTGGCAAGGCGTGAGACGGAGGTTGCATACAGAAGTATTAGAGGGCCTTCCTTTTACCTCGTAGTTACGATCTCAGCTGTAGTTAGGGTTATTTCCGCAAACCCAGTTTGTAATCTGTTTAATGTATTACATTGAGCCATCTTTGGCGTTTTAATTTAAAGGTATAGCTTTGGGTATGATAGTTTGGTGCGGGTTGTTACAGTTGGTATCAGAGCCCTAGTTTAAGGGATTTAGGTGACCGGATGGACCTAAACTTAAACTGTGGAGTAGGAGGACACAGCTAAGATATAGGAAGCCTTTAGGGAAGACCTTAACCACTGAGAATTTAGGACGATGGTAGTGAGGACTCTCATGTAAGGTAAATTCAAATCACATCTGGCCAATGTCATTATGAATTTACAGGTGCATAGGTGTGCTTGTTCACCGTTGATCTGATATTGGTGGTGTGTGAAGTGTGGTGGATTGAGTGTGGAGAATAATAGTAGTGTGTAAAGTGTGGTGATTAGTGTGGAGAGTGACAGTAGTGTGTAAAGTTATAACCTTACCATGATGGCAACGGTTTAGTGTGTTGTGCAGATTATTCTTGGTGTGACTGATAACACTATTTAGAAGGGTATTATGTGAATGTGGTGTGAGTTTTCGTGTGAAGTAGAGTCCTTAAGGTTCTTAAGAAAAATAATTGATTGGAGGTGAGCTCCTAATCTCTGAAGAGTCTTTATTCTGGGAGCTTCCTGATGTCGGTAAATGGATATCTTGAGCGTTCAACTCAAGGATCGGATGTTAGGGAGGTGCTTTCTTACTCTCTAGTTAGTAGAAGAATGTTAAGGGTGGTTGAGAAATGATAGACGTATGGATTGATAACACTAGTATTGGTTAACCTATTTGGGGTCGAGGTGAAGCTGTATATTTTTACGCAGTAGTAGGCAGGTGGTAACTGTGAGGTGGGAGCCTCCAAGTGTGTGGGAAGTATCGATACCGATGATTGTTTTAAATGTAAGGAACCTGATGGTTTGGTTGGGAGTAGGGTGTCGGCGTTGATGTGTTGTAACTGCAAACGATTGACCTTGCGTGAGCGAATAGCCTTCAATGTAAAGTGAGTCATGCATTGTGTTTTCAAAACAAGTTACGTAAGTCCTTCATGTCAGAATGTGTGAGTGTATGCGCGTGCCTTGTAAACTTTTGATTTTGAAAATGAGTTGGCATGTGCAAGTGTGTGCTTGAAGGAAAAGATAAATTTATTTACGTGGTGTGATAAATTTAGAATTTAGAGAAATAGTGAATTATCCCACTTCATTATGAGTGAGTTAAACCTTGTTGTATAAATCATAACAACATTTGATCGTATAGTTTTATGGATGAAAACGATGTGAACACGTTTTTGGCATATCAACGAGTGTGAGAGTCGGTTGACCATCCCAGCGTGGATGATTTTGTTGTATTTTAAAATTTTGTACAAAGAGAGTTTCAATGTGTACACTTTCAGTAGATGGACCAGGTTGCGAGATATCATGGGTTGCGTGTGAGCGATCCTTGAGATCAGTGTGTGTGTGTGTGTGGTTGTTCTTTATGGGGGTGTCATGTCTTGCATATCAAACCTTGTTTCGTGGTATATTTCGAGTATGTAAAACGATTTAAATCATTGTGTTGTCATGCATGGAGGCTATGAGCTCGCTAAGCGATAAGAGACATTGCACTTAATAATGTGCGAAGTTTCGAGAGTGGAAAATGCGGTAGAGACGTCGATGGTCGATTTGTGGCCTTAGAGTTACCGTTTAGGGAGGACGGCGTCTCACTGTAGTCGTAGTCTTTAACCTTAGACATGTTTGTGTGATGGTAGTCTTTTCTCTCGTTTGGTAAGTTGGCGTGTGGCTGACAGCGGGGGAAGCGTCCCTGGGGATATCATAGCAGGCAAAATACCTCGAAGGGTAGCGTTATGGTATGTGGATGAAACAGTATCGGCGTGGAACTGGAGTTAGGGAGAACTTTTATTTAGACTAATTGTCAGGCATTGATGTTGAAGTCAACGTCGGGTGTGGAGTCATTGTCGGGAGATTTGAAATTGAAAGGTTAACCCTTGTATGATTATTTAGTCAGGTGTGTACGTGGAGATAAGAGGTCGGTTGGGAAGGTGTGAATCTGTCAAGAGGGTGGACCGCCTTTTTATGAGTATCTTGAAGGTGGAGAATTGATAGTTGGATAGGTGATTCTTCCTTTGTGATTGTTATGTCGTTTGCAAATGAAGTAGTTAGCACAACTCGTGTGAGACATGTGGACTAGGTTGGTTTGCAATGGAGCGTTCTACCGTTTGATTTATTGAGTGTGTCTCAAGTGGATTCCGAAGAGTCGATCGGGGATAAAGACTCGATCGAGTGAGGTAGACGGTCATATTTTGCGGTACAGCTAGATTAGAGAAAGGCAAAGTTGTGAGTGTTCTAAATCAAAGCTTGGTGATACCTGTTTGATAAGTGTGCATGCGTACTTATTATTGTGTGATTGCATATGGACTATTCGAACGGACTTGGTCTGTTCCCAAGGGCGGGTGTGTGCCCTAGATTGACCAGGTAGAAATTCCAGTTAATTGCGTGTGGATGTTGACTTGCAAAACTAATTAGTGCTTAATGTTTTCGCAACTCTATCAAATTTATGTAGTGTTTGGTGTGGAAAAAGCATGGCCTAGTGTGCACAATGATCGTGGGAATGGAACCTCTAATGTGTGGGGTTGTGTGGATAAGATGGCGGCAACTTATAATTAGTAAGCATGGGAGGCATGGTTATAATGTTTGGCTGTGAGGTTAAGTGATGGACTAGTGTTGATATGGGGTGAGCGTAAGTGGAGATCCTTGCTCGAATTTGTTTATAAGTTGTTCAAATGTGGCAGAATTTTGTGTGGTGATGCATGGATGTCTAAGTGGCATGTGGTATTGTTACCCGAGAATAAAAGAGTGGGGTGGCAGTTGGTGGCTAGCTAAGAAGGAAATTGTGTGCTCTTGGACGGGTTAGTTATGATGTTTTGTAGTAGATACGAAATCTTTGGGATTGTAAGCTAATCCTTGTATGTTAAGGAAATGTAAAGGAGTGGATTAGTATCGTTTGAGAAACGAGATGTGTGTAGTCGCTTCGAGCATTGAGTGTGATTTCGGATTAACTTGGTTGAATTTCTCGTATGAGAGGTGGTGGAACTGCTGGTTAGGCATAGTAACCGTTAAAATTGTGTTTATGTAGTGGTCAATGTTGGATGAGAAATGTTCCATACTAGCCTACGGTAATTGGGACGGTAGATTGGAATAAGTGAGTAAGCGCGAAGTAGAAAGTGTGACAAGTGGCACGGAACGTGGGAAGCAACGTTATCAGAACGTCACAATCGAGTGCATGAGCTTCTAGTGGTAGTATGAGAAAGAGGATTTGTGTGTATGTGTGATTGGTTTAAGCGTTGAAGGGAGCTAGCTTGCGTGATTAGTCAAGAGTGTGCACCTTCTAGTGAGTCGTTCCTTGGAAGCATGTCTTATGTTTGAGACGTAAGTGGAAGATAGTAGTCGAATGTAGTGCTCGGGGTGAGGGACCATTGGATTAGACTTGGTGGTAATATAGGAGTGACGTTGTGGTAAAAGCGTGTGAATTGATTGTTATCAATAGATTGTGGTCAGCTTAATTAATGTGAGAAGGTGTTATCTGCCTTAGGCGTATTTTGTATTGGGGGAGTAATGGTAGAATTGTGTGTAATCTGTTAAAGAGAATCTTAACTGCGATTTAAGGTGATATTCAAGGTTGATTTTGTGATCAGTTGGCGAATTGAGCGTTGTTATTTTAATAAGGGTTGCATGTTGTTGTGACGTTAACTTCGGTAGAATTCGTTCTTTAAGAAGGTGAAAATGGTGTGTGAAACCTTAGTTTGGCGCGTTTTAGAACCGTGAGTCTAGATGTGTGAATGATTTTGTGTGAGACCGGAGGTCACACGGTTGACACCGATAGGTCGAACATTTTCGCGAGAGGTTAAGCGTGGCTCAAGAATGCCACTGGTTTATGTGAGCAGTAGGAGGAGATTTATCGAATTCCATGTAGGAGTCGGTGCAATGTTTAGAATAAAGAAGTGTCTCTAGTGGAAGTTCAGTGGCGATTCCATAAGGGACAAGAGGCAACTTGGGAATTGGAATCGGACATGAGGGTTCGGTATCCTCGTTTGTTCGAAAATGGAATTCCGGGGACGGAATTCTTTTGAGGGGTGGATGCTGTAATAACCGGGTTTGTTTTTGGTCGATATTTGGAAATGTAGGATGAATTTCGGAAATCAGAAGTTGTGTGGTCTAAGTGTGAAAATTTAAAAGTTTGGTGCTCTTCGTGAAGGTATAAAAGGATGAGAGAAACCCTAAATTTCTCATTTCTAGCTTTTTCAGTGTGTGTTGTGTGTGTGGCTAAGAGAAAGAGCAAGAAAAGGATTGTGACAAATTGAAGAAGAAGAAGGCGATTTTCAGCTAGGTGTTGGGAAAGGCTCCAGAATCATCCAGGTAAAATCAATCCTAATTTTTTCTAAGGCTGTGTGTGTTGTGGGTATTTAGAGAAGAAACTTGGATTTTGTGGGTTTATTGTGTTCCTCATTATATCTGACTAAGGGAGGTTGTAGAGTGGAATGTTGTGTAACCTCGACCCACATTTGTTAATCTGAAGGTATTGGGATGATTAGGCAAGGGATGCTTAAGATTTCCTGCGTTTTTAGTTTCTCGTCGCGTCCGGAAACCCTCAATTCAGGGTAGTGCCCGGACGATTTGTGGTGTCCGGATGAGAGTTGTGTCCGGGTAGAATTTTGATAGTAGTTTCCGGTAGTTAACCGGAAACCCTTGTGAATCCGGATAGTTTGGTTGTCCGGGTAGAACGTCCGGATAGTTTTGGTTGTCCGGGTAGGACGTCCGGATAGCTCTGGTTGTTCGGATGGTTTTGGCTGTCCGGATAAAGTGTCCGGAAAGTTGTGGTGTGACATAGTAGGGCAGGCTGTAGTCCGAGGGGCTTACTGTGTGAGTGTGTAATTCCATCAAGTGGATTATCGTGGTGGTATGTACCCTTATAGGTGCAGTTGAAGGGAGAGCTCATCTAGTGAGAGGATTAAGCGGGACGACATGTGAGTTTCCTGATCTTAAAACCCTTTTTAAAAGTGGAACTTTATGCATGTTTACATTGGTAAATGCTCGTACTATTCTTTTAACCTTGCATGGAAAGTGTGATTTAATTGTGTGGATACAAACTGCTTTAATTTCAAAGCAAATAGTAAGTGTGTGACAATATGTGCGATTTAAATGTGTGTGACCATGCTCTGGCTTTGGTGTGAAATGGGGGTGTGTCCCATATGGTTTGATGTATGAATCCTTATGCATAATTAATGGTAAGTGTTCATATTATCATTTGCTCATGAATGAAAGGTGTGATTTAATCAGGTGGACCTAAACTACCTTCGTGTGGACGAGCTATGGCATTTGTGTGAGATGGGGGTGTGTCCCATGTAGTGTGATATATGAATGTGTTTCATATATGGGCGGTGTGTGCCCCAGTTTACGCTGTCACGGTGTGTGTAACCATAGCGTGTACCATTAGCTCGTCATAGTGTGCTGATCATTATGTGTGTTTTATCAAGTTTTGTACAATTATTTCTTACTGAAAGTTTTCCATAAACGGTATTATTGTGGCGTGGCTTTTGAGGGAACTCACTAGACCTCATGGTCTAACCCTCGCTTTTCAAAACTAAAACCTTTTTAGGTAAGCAGGTAGTCGAAAGCTTGCTTAAAAGTTGGCAAGGCGTGAGACGGAGGTTGCATACAGAAGTATTAGAGGGCCTTCCTTTTACCTCGTACTTACGATCTCAGCTGTAGTTAGGGTTATTTCCGCAAACCCAGTTTGTAATCTGTTTAATGTATTACATTGAGCCGTCTTTGGCGTTTTAATTTAAAGGTATAGCTTTTGGGTATGATAGTTTGGTGCGGGTTGTTACAACCTTAGTGTAAGTGTAAGTGAAGGTTGGTAGATTAAGCCAAGTGTTAGTGGATACTTGCTTGCTAATAATATTTTACTTCACTATTCACAAGAGGCATGGATGTTTCATCTGGTAATTTTTGACAAATTGACAATTGTTATTATATTCAGATGAGTTAAGACTTAAAATTCAGACAACACAAATATTCATGTTAAATGTGTTATAGAGGTTATAGTGAGCTGCTACAACCTTATGGGTTGTGAAACTATATGGAAAGAAAGGTAAGATTTGTACTAGTAATTTCTTGATGCATCACCAAGTGCACTCCCTGCATAGAGTCTAATATGCATTTCCTTGGAAGGCCATTCAATCCAGTAGTGTTGTAAGAGCTATTGCTGCAGTACCCTTGTGATGCTGTAGTAATATATAGTGCACTCTGTTAGCCCAAATCCAACCTGATCTTGCACCCATACTATCTTTTAATTCATGTTATTACACTTCAGTATTTAGTTACCAACTCTCAAAAGATATTGCTTCGATTTTATTCTTGAAATCTTGTTTTAAAGTTGACTTTGGTTACTCTTCTTGTTTTGAAATCCCTGTGGTAGGATATTTGGTATTATTTGCTATTAGTACTTGTTTTGGACGATACTTGTAAACCATGTATACTTGCATGATTTGCTAGTTGTTATAGACTTTTTGGGGTTGTATCTCATCCACGCCAAAACCCTAAATCAAACATAGATTAAAGCCTAATCAATCACTATCTTAAAACTAAATCAATCCTAACTCCCAAATTTAAATCAAACCCAGATCTAAAATATTAACAAACCCTTGATCTAGAATCTGAATCAAACTTTTTCTATTTTACAATCTTTTGCAAAACAAAAACCTTTCTAAATTAAAGCAAATCGTTAGCAGAGGTGGAACTATCGTAACCTGGAGGAAGGTTTAGAAAGGGGCAAAGATTTATGTACATGAAAGGGGGTCACTGGGAGGGGGGAGTGAGGAGATGAGGGGAAACCGAAAAAAAGGAAGGGGCGAAGGTTTCCCCTGACAAAGTGGAGAGAGGTAACGGCTAGAGATTCATGGGGTTGGTACCTGCTCATCGTCGACGTGGGAAAGAATAGGAGTGAGTGGGGTGGGTTGGTTTTTTGTTTTTCTTTTTCAAATATATATATTACTTTTTATTTTATTTTATTTTATTTTATTTTCTATTAAAACTATTAGACAAAAAAGTTTTTAATTTTTAACAAAAAATTTAGTAAAAAAAGTAAATGACCGAAATACCCTTCATTTATTTGAATTTAACAGAAAAAATTAACGGTCGTTAGAAGGAGAGACGAAAATCGTTGCGAGGTGTCAAACTTAAAGGGCTAAAATGAGAAAATAAACCTTAGAGACGAAACCGTTGAAATGGTGAAACGTCAAGGACCATTTCTGAACTTTACTCTAGATATTATGTATATATGTTGACCCAAAAGCCAAAATTGAGTTTCTCCGTCATTTGGAACCCTTGGGAACAGGAAAGGCCGGACGATGCCGATGCCGATGCCAAATAAGCGTAGTTTAGATGAAGGAGGTGGCAAAGGAAAATCAATGGCTGCCATCTCGGAGAAGGTAACAACATGAAGAGGAGAGGAGAGGAGAGGAGTCGAGTGGCGGATCTTCTCACGCCACCATGTAATATATATTAAATAGACGACGGAGAAGAAGACAACATCAACATATATGACTTTGCAGAATCAGCCAACTCCTTCTTCTTTCCTTCTGTCGTCCCACCCATATTGGTGGTGCTTAATGATCGTCGTGGGACGTCCGATATGATTTTCCGGCAACGATTATCTGATTGAAACCGGTAGTACTCCTTATTGGTTTTTTGATGTGGGGTTTCTGGATTTTGAACTGGGTTTTCTCGTTCTTAGGCCATCCGCAGCGCCCTTCGGGCTCGAGCTCGGGCTCGGGCGGGCAGCGGTGGGGGGCATGCGGGCTTCATGCTCGGGCTCGGCGTGCGGGCTTTCAAACCCGAGAGCTCTCCAACGGCTCCTTTTATATATATATATATATATATATATATATATATATTTTTTAAATCTTGAAAATAAATAACTACCAACGGCTACTTTTATAAAAAAATTATTTTTTTTTTCAATTTAATCACACTATATATATTAACCCTCAACCTCTTATTTTTTCACACCAACGAGAAATCGAACGAGCAAAACGATTTGATAAAGACTTCGAGTTTTTCATAACCCCGCATGATCACCTTTCGGGCCCCGCTTTGATGGTTACGGTAGCGAGAAAAGAGCAAATTAAAAAAATATCATAATTGGTAGTGTTTTGTATTTTGTAATTTTTAATTTTTTAATGAATGATATGAATTTTTTTTATTATTTATCTTATTTTTATTTATTAAAAAATGTATAAATATTTTTATTTTGTTAAATAATTAAATGTATAAATAAAAGAATTAAAAAAATGAGGTGGCAAGTGGGCTTGAGGGTAGCGCTGGGGGTCTTTAGGGCTTGAGGGCTTACCTGATGTGGCGCTGATGTGGCGTTGAGGGCTTGAGGGCTTTTATCAATGCGTTAAGGATGGCCTTAGCTCCCGATTTAATACTTTTTTGTTGATCGTTTATATAAGACTAGGGTTAGGGTTAGGGTTGTTTGCTTTGCAAATTGTGCTTCACGTCTTCATCAACTACACATGCAATAGTTGGAAATATCATGTTTATAGTCCTTGTAATTGGAGATAAATTAATTAATGGCGATAGATATATGAAGGCTGTATACATTAGAAAATGGTTTCCCCTTGTTTTCTTGATCGGAATCCTCATTTATAGAAAACTCTCTTTTAAATAATAAACTATCCTAATCATTTAACTTACCCATTTTAAACGATAAAACCTCACCAATAATAATAAACTATCGAATTTCTAAAAATTGGTCAATGTCGATTGGATTAGTAGGACTGCTTCCTAAATAATATTTGTGAAACTTAAACCACAATCCTGAAGGTTTTAAGGGTTGGTTTAGTAGTTGCTGAATGGTTTAGTGCAGGATGATTAAGTGGTTAGAATGATTACAAGGGCTGTTTAAGCAGTTGCTGAATGATTTAGTGCAAAATGATTAAGTGATCAGAATGATTAAGGGGCTTTTACGATATAGTACAGAATGAAATTTGGTTATTTGGTAATTGTTTAAAATGAAATCATGGTGCTAAATGGTTAAGGGGGCGCAAGATGCTAAATCATTCAGAGGGTTTTAGAACCATTAAGAGACAAACATTTTTTTTTGCCAAACAGGATTTACCTCTTAGCGATTCATATGTTGCCTGTTAATGGAACCATTAAGAGGTAAACAAACAGCCCCTGAGGCTCTTATGATATAGTCCAAAATAGAATATGGTTGTTTGGTAATTGTTCATAATGAAATTAGGGCGTTGAATGATTAAGGGAGACCAAAGATACAAAATCATTCAAAGGGTTTTAGAACCATTAAGAGACAGACAATTTTTTTTTTTTGCCAAACACGATTCACCTCTTAGCGATTCAGAGGTTCCTTCTTAATCGAACTATTAAGAGGTAAACAAAGAGCTCGTTAGACTCTTTCAATGTTTTGTTACCACTAGTGCGAATGGACATTTTGTTGTCTCAACTAGAAATTGGCAAATTAATCTGGTTAAGTAGGAACGGTTTCAGTTATGAACCGATTATAATTGATCATGGACCGCTTATGTGATGGCAGAAATAGGACCGGTTGAGACTGAAGGGCCAACTATAAGTAGCTAACCATGATGGATCGACCGTTAATGGTCGTTACTCTGACATGTTACAAGATTGTTTATACGGACTGGACGACTAGTTTTTTTTCCTTAAATATTAATGGCATTGTAAAACAGTAGAGATGACTGGGTTTTTTTATCCTCTTATGACTGTTTTACTGGTTTTTTATTACCAAGATGTTAGATGTCATTAAACCGTTTACCAAAATACTATTTAACTTGTGCATAAATATATATGATTGTTGTGTGAGGTATTTTTTAGCATCAATCTCATTCTCCAATAAGTGCCTCTCTCAAGTTTACAAATTTATGATTTGGGTTACGAAAATCTTTTAAAGATCATTTCATGTTTCAATAAGTTTATTCTAGATTATTTCATTCCATTTTTTATTTTTTAATTGAAAAATGACCTCATACAATTGTGGTCTTTCCGAATCCCAAGCCGATTTTTCAAAAGTCGGGTCATCGGTTCTTGAATCGGGAAGACAGTAACCATAGTAATCTTCGACAATAATGGAAAGCTCCTGTTTGGTTAAATTACAATTTCACAATTTTTGAAGTGATGTCCAAAGTCGACCATGTCGATATTGAACCATTCTTGATGATTATTAGTGTTGGGATATTTAACAACTTCAATGTATCATGTATTTATGATTTTTGAAAAAAATTAAGAGTTTTAGAGAATTATGGATTTGTTTGTATTTAAAATATATAAAAAACTATTTGATTAAGTAAAAGTATTTTTACATTTTACATTTGTGTTAACAATAAACTTATAGAGTAATTACTAATTAACATATAGTTAAAACTTCTTGTTAATTATAAATATTAATAATAAAAATTAGGTAGTAATTTAAAAAAAAATATGCACCAATTAGTTGGGTTGGGCCTAAAAGGACCGGTTATGTTCAATTATGAAATTGTCTCCCCAAGATTTATTTGTACCAAGATCATAAAGAGATGTCGGAGCTATAGACCGATCCTAAGAGCATCTTCGATGTAAGTTCTTATAAGAACCTATTTTTTTATATTTTTTTATCAATAGTTTATATAAAATTTTATAATGATACTTCTTATAAAAAGTCTTTTGTTAGTCTTTTATATATATATATATATATGTGTGTAAAATAGGGACCAAACTCCCCATAGCAAACTGTGCACACTTTGGAATTTCCACCTAAATTTGCACCAATTTGCTTTTGCTTAGTGAAAGTGTCATATAGCTTCAAAAAGTTATCCTCTCTAACCAAAGAGTCTTTAGCCTAGTGGTATTTGAGCCCTTGGCTTTGTTATGGGTTCAAACCTCATCAAAAGTGAGGAGGGTGTGTGAGTTTCTTTGTTCATTTGTCGTATATAAATAAAATATACTTAAAAAAAGTTATCCTCTCTAAACCGGTCATTATCATCCACTACAAGCTGCAATCCAGACAGACCCGTTCCTGACATTTTTTGGGCACTGGGCGAGATGTAAAAAATGAGCCTTTGTTTTATACTAATTTACATGAAGTCGTTTTCCCCGATATTCCTAGCGCAAGATCAATCAATAATTATTTCTAAAATAATATTATATACCATATATCAAAGTGGTTACAGGCTCAAGGCGCACTTAGGCGCAAAGGGGCCTCAGGACCCAGGTGCGAGGCGCAAACGTGAGGGGCATATTATAAAATGTGTGTATATACATATAAATACACACACACACATACAGTTACACAACTCAAATATGCAGCAAGTAGAAGTCTCCAGCTTCGATCGATACAGACAAAAGAGAGAAGCGTATAAATTTGAGTTGTGAGGGAGTAGTTTTAAGGTCTGGGTATATTATCGTTTGACTTATGTCGTCTATTTAATAAATCTTTTTTAAGAAGTTAGGAGATGAGATAACTTATTTAATATTAGGGTTTGACTAGATGTTTAATAACTCTTTAAGAGACGTGTCTAGGCCCACAAGGTGCCAAGGTAACAGATCCTTGTGAATACGACGAGCCTCGACTTTAAAAAAGAAGTCAATAAAGTACGAATAGATTGAGATCTTATTCTTGTTTTAGAGATAATAGATTATTTAAGAACTATGCACTCAACATTAGGTAATAAGAAGTCAATAAAGTACGAAAAACATAGAAGAAGATAGTTTTGAAAATTCTAAATATAGATATAAGTTGGGTCGTCCCATATAATTTGTAATTGATTTCAATATATAAAAAATTGAGAATTTAATTAAAATACCCAAAGTATGACTTTGACTTACCAAAATACCCATTTTCTCTCTGATTTTACCAAAATACCCATTTTTCCCGCGATGGGGGTCCGCGATCGCGGACATGGACCAATTTTGAAATTTTTTGCGTTTCATATTTACACTTTCAGTCCCTGTCCGCGATGGGGATTGAAAGTGTAAATATGAAACGCAAAAATTTTCAAAATAGGTCCCTGCCCACGATCGCGGACCCCCATCGCAGAAAAATGGGTATTTTGGTAAAATAACAGAGAAAATTGGTATTTTAGTAAGTCAAACACAAACTTTGGGTATTTTAATTAAATACTCTAAAAAATTTCTTATATAAAAACAAGAAATCTACTATATACTAACACAAAAATAAAATTCATGTAGATGGAATAATATCAAGAGTATATGGAAGATGAGTAATGAAGTATATACCAAGGTTTCCAAGCAAAAATAGGTTTTAGATATTAGTATTAAATAATTTTTGTAGAGAAATAATAAACAATACTATATGAAAGATCAACTAACTTTTTATAAATTTTATTCTCCAATATAATTAATTAATACATGTTTGGGCCCTTGATATAATGTTAAACTCTTTTTGGGTCATATCATATGCTAATTTTATTTTTCTTTTTTTATCTACAAGTTTTTTAACTACTATTATATAGTATATATATTTATAAATTTTGGGCCCCTATTTTCTTTGGGTCCTGGGCGTACGCCCTCCCCAGGAACGGCCCTGAATCCAGATCCACCCATGGGAAACACATAATGCTGCAGAGGTGTGGGTCTTAAATCAGTATAGACCACATGACAAGGTTGTTTATATACATTGCATATCCATTCTGCAAACTCGGTAGCATTTAATTTTTGACATGGAAGCGTAAAGAACAACCATCTTGATAGTTGGAGGCAAAAATATGATACTCTATGCGACAATATTATAGGGACTAAAGCACATGGACATAAGTGAAGTTCATACATAGATTAAAGTCATCTGAGAACCAAAAAAGATCGAGAACCCTAATTCGGCTTTGATCCTATGATTTTAATTAAAAGTTGTTTCATTACATGAAAATGGCATAATCATCATTTTGTTAATGAGATTCACCAGATGAAACACGTATATTCACCATATGAAACATATACCGTTCTTATTTCACCACATGAAATAATCACAATTTCATAAATATTCTATTTCACCTAATGAAATCCAAACAAAATGTTCATGTATATCTTAACCACATCAACTTAACACAAATTTCATCTTATAATATATTTCACCTCATGAAACCTGACACAATTTACATGAAATCAAACACAATTTTTTTCCGATCCATCTTAGCAAATGATCCAGAGCCTGAATCACTAGAAAACTACGACAAATCATCCAACACGGAGACTCCCTTAAATCAATCCCAAAATATCAAGAAACCGAAGAAGATAAAGACGATGATTCCAATGAGAATATCAATTCCAAAATATTGATGTCGTTGGAACCAACAGATCTTTAGTTATGGCTTCCTCGAGGTCGATCAGTGACGAACCGGACAGGTCGGGTTTACAACCGGTTAATCGGAAATCGGAGGTGAGTTCATACCTGTTTTTTATGACAGGAACGACCTTCTTCGCCACCGACTGAGGATCGAAGAAATTCGTATGCCGCCAGAACCAACAAGTCTTTAGTTAGGGTTTTCTCGAGATCGAATAGTGTGGAACCGGAGAGGTCGGGTTTACAACATCGGAGGTGAGTTCGTACTGTTTCTAATGACAAAAACGACCCTCTCTGTCACTGAATGAGGATTGAAGAAATTCGTATTGTAGAAAGATATATGTTCCTTGAATTTTGCTCTTGGGGTTTGAAATTTGATATTCGTTTAAAACCACCACCGTCACCACTGGTTTGATTCCTGATCAATGGAATTCATATCACTATAAGATCAGGTGGAGTGCTCGCAGGAGAAAGGGAGAAAATTGAGTCCAAAGGCGGTGGAACGGTTGATCCATGTGGTTGAGAGGATTGAGAATGAATGAATGATGGATGATGAAGAAGGGTGTGGGCCGTGAAACACTGTTGATTGGATTATAAAAACCCAATTAGCCGCTTCAAATTTTAATTTATTCCATAAATAAGCTGTAAACATCTAAATAATTTCAAAAATGCCGTTGTGTTTTATGTCCACTAGTAATGTACTCGTGCGATGCGGCGGGATACAACATCCGAATAAGTATAAGTAAAGTTTGCATGATACAATTATGCTTTTTCAAAGCAACACATAGTTTGGTTTATCTCATGTAGTGAGAAAAATTGTGATTAGGATGTCAAAAACATATTCCGTTATGAAAGTTGTAAAACGATTTTTTTTTAAGAATAGATTTTCAAGATTACCATTTATTAAGTATAATGTACAACCTTTTAAGCTGACCTTAGAATTAGTTTTTCACAAATCAAACAAATTCAATTTCTAAGTTACACTTTATACCCTTAGAATTAGTTTTTCAATTTACTTTTAATCCCTTTCTTTTTCATTTTTTATTTTACACCCTTGTCGTTTTAACATAAATAATCGTATGTGAATTAGAATGAATTAAAAAATACATTTATTTTTTACATATTACACCATTGTAATCGTCTCGATAGTACCTTCGAACCAAATCAAACCGTAAACCTTTGATCCAAATCTGAACCAAGAAATCTCAAAACCAACCGTTTGGTCCAGTTACAATATGTTTAGATTCTCAGAAAGAACAAACCTTTGCATTCCATGAAAAATCATTGTTGCGGAAATATGGATCCAACAGCGTGATCTGGTCGCCTTCTTTAATCTGTACAAAGAAGAGATGACAAAATGGTAAAACAAAAAACAGTAACCAAAACCGAAACACTCTAAAATGTAAGAAAATGGCAATCTTTTTGTTCGTATAGATAAAGATTCTACTAAAGTTGCATACTTTTGGCTAAACAAGATTTAACAGACTTACAACATCATTATTTATACTGTATACTGTGAGGACAAAAGATATTTGGTTCAAAGCACACAGTACCTGCAAGAATTCAAGAATTCAAGGATTAAGAGGTATAATTGGAAAAAAGTGGGAAAGACCCCTGGAGCTTATTGAAACACTCTTCAAGTAGCTTATGGCTAACCAAATGGGGCTTTTTAAATAAGCTCAAAAAATAAGCTAGCTTATGGTTGCCAAACATGGTCGTAAGTGGTTGCGCCATCTTAAAAATCTATGGGGAAAAAAAGTAGCAGACACTTCAAATTAGTTACTTACAGGGGAGTAATATTATCATGGTTTAACAAAGAAAAGTACTTTTCCCACAATTGCGACTGTCTTGTTAAGACCATCCAACAAATTATCAACGGTGGCCCTCTTGTACGACAGGTTCACTTGAAACCAGAAACAAAAACACCGAGTTAAAACAAAACCATCGTAGAAGAGCATATATATATATGACGAATGACAAATATTAGGTAGCTTACATCGAACTTCAGTGAGAGATGAAGCCAAGGATGCAAGTCGTTTGGCCTTAATTTAGATTTACCACATCAATTACAAACCATATGAATGATCAAATAAAGACGTTATGCAACTCGTCCAATAGCATAAGAGGGTAACTATTGGTGCTTGATGGACTGCAAATCATTGTACAACTTCAGGTCTCTCCTAGAGTCAATAGAAAGACTCGCATAGTTCAGTTCTAGCAGCAGCATGGACTATGTTTAGTTTGCATTAGAAAATAAAGAGGTACTTGTAAGCTGTAAATTTATTAGTAGTTTAATTGTCACTATTTGATATATTGTAGCAGCACTCAAAACCAATTCTCAACATATAGACTGTTGGGTCATCAAGATTTGAAGATGACCTCATGATCTCCTTTTATACTTTGAAAAACATTTTATACTTAGAGAAATTTAGGATGCATGGTTCTTTGTAATGGCTTGTACAAGATATCAAATGTTTGGTGAAGTCAAAGATCAACCAAAGTCAAGATTAAAGATTCTCTCATTGTGGAAGTGAAAGATCTTTTCTCAAACATACAAGTCATTGTTCACCGAAATTGTTCTCACAATTTCGGTGGTATTTCCACCGAAACTTCTCTCTATTTCGGCCTAGTCTCAAAGAAGCTTTTCCCAAAGATGATGTCATATATCTCAAAGATGATGTCACATATCTCAAAGATGTGTCACATATCCCAAATGACATTTCGGTGGGACCTCAAAGAAGCTTCAAAGATGCTTTCTCCAAAGATGTGTCACATATCTCAAGTTTCCATCGGTGGTGCTTTTCTTGAAAGAAAATCTGAGAAGCAAAAGGAGACAAAAGTGAGAGACATAATAAGACAAAATGAGAAGCAAATTCATTTTGTCTTGGAAGAAATCTTACAACCTTTCTTCGGTGGTGCATTTGTTGAAAGAGATTTTGAGAAGCAAAAGAAGACAAAACTGAGAGACATAAGAAGACAAATTGAGAAGATATTTTCTACATGGATAAAGTGACCTTCTGTCTTATTATCCATTTCCATGCAAAGCTCTTTTCTCATGCATGAGCTCTTCTGACTGTACCTTGTAAAAGGTGACAAGGACTTCACAACTTTCCAGAAGTCAACATCCTCAGCAAGTGTGAAGATGACAAGTGTCTCAAGCATTCAATGCTTGCACACTCCTTGTCACTATAAAAGGAAGAGCTCTCCATACTGAAACACACACATCTTGAGAGACTTTGAAGATTACTGTGAGCTCTTGATATTCTACGCAAACTGGAAGAATTCTCTAAGTGCAAGAATTTCCAGTTTGCTTGAAAAACTTTATAGCTTTGTTCTAAGTGTTCTTAGTTATTTTGTTGTATACTTTGTGTAAGATTGTTAGAATAGTTTATCTGTTCTTTTCCGCAACAGTCTTAAGTTTTCTATGTGTAATTCTTGTTGAAAGATTTTCAATAAAAGAATTAAAATTGTGAAAATTTTGAGTATTGTATTCAACCCCCCCCCCCCCCCTTCTACAATACTTGTTATAGCCATCTGGGACTAACAAGTGGTATCAGAGCAGAAAGTTTAATTCCATAAACTTGATCTGCGATGGCTGCCTCCTCTTCTTCAACTATTGAAAACTCTTTTCAAAATAACTTTTCTGAAAATGGGTCCATTTCAAAACCTCCTAAGTTCAATGCTAACAACTTCTCTTTGTGGAAAAGCCGCATGATGCTGTTCATGGAAGGAGTGGATACTAGATATCCAACCATTCTCCAAGAGGGACCCTTTATCCCCAGAGTTTGGGCTCGCTATGAAACGCAGAGGCCTGGTAAAGAAACCATGGAAAAAGATAATTCTGATGATTCGTCTGATGAAGAAAAATCTGCTGCTACTGGTCGTTACATTCTTAAAAATCCTAAGAAATATACTGATGAGGAAAAACGACTTGTGTCTCTTGATTCTAAAGTTAGAACTATCATTGCTCTCTCTCTTCCTGATGAAGTGTACCACTCTCTGGTAAATCTCTCTACTGCCAAAGAGATGTGGTCCACTCTGTGTGTTTTGTATGAAGGTACAAATGAAGTTAAAAAGAGCAGAAAGATTGCTCTTGTTAGAAATTATGAACTCTTTTCTTATGAGAAAGGAGAATCTCTCTCCAACTACTATAATCGCTTTAACAGTCTTCTTAATGACTTAAAGCTGTTAGGTAGAGTGTATGACAATGAGGAAGTCCTGTGCAAATTTATGGACTGTCTTCCCGATTTTTGGGAAAATATCTGTACTTGTATAAAGACAACCAAGGATCTTGATCATATGCCTCTTACTGTTCTTTATGGTACTCTTTTCAACTATGAGCAGACGAAACTGCAAAAGTTTATAAAGAACTCTTCTCTAGCTCTCCTGAGTGACTCTTCCAAAAAGACTAAGTGTTTTCCAAAAATCACCTACCCATCTGACTCTGACCATAATAGTCAAGAAGATCCCAATGATCATTCAGAAGCATATCTTAGTGATGCTAAGGATGAATGTGAGGAAACTTCAGCTGATAAATTATCTGATGAAATGGCCATGTTGGATGGGCACTCTAAATCCAAATCTCATCTCTCTTCTGGAAAATCTAAGTTTGATAGAAATTCATCCTCTTCTCTCTCCAAACACTCTCCTTTGGATAAATCTAATGAGGAATGTTTTAACTGTGGTAAAAAGGGTCATTTTGCTTCTGAGTGTAAGAGTAAACAGTTTGAAAGACCCAGAACTGCTTCCTCAGGCCGATTTTCCTCAAAATCGGAAAGATCCAAATATGATTCCCAAAAGTTCAGCCAACACCTCTCTTCTGCAAATTTTGACCGGGCTGAAAGATACAAGGAAAAATACAAGAGAGAAAAGGAAAGAAATGAAAGACTTATCAGAAGAGGAAAGGGTCTGCCTGCTAAATCTTATGATTTAGCAGATGAACCCACATCTGAAAGCGAATGACTCCTCAACTGCTCTTGTATCAGCTAAGTGCTTCTTCTACTCTTCACAGGTACATACTATGTGTTTTATCTATCTTTTATGAATTCCCTTATTTCAAACTCTTTTGCTATGTGTCCATAATTTCTGCCATCACATCTGAAAACATAAATTTTGGAAATTTTATTTGGCTAGTCTCTGGGTGTTGTTTCTTTCTTAAAAAGAAATCCTCCAAAATTTTTCCAAAAATAACTTTATGACTTCTCATACCGATTTTCTTCTTAATTCTGTGAGTTTCAAAATGTCCAATTCAAAAGAAAGGATTTATGTACTCCCAATTTTTGAAATATGAATTCTATGTGATGCACCCCCATTCTTTGTTATCTCTTCAAAATCTTTGAGCAAAAGTTAGGAAAAATGTCAAGTTTCTAAAAGGAACTCTCTTTATAGAAAATGCTATATCTGTGGTGATATTTCTCATTTTGCCAAAGACTGTGTGAAATAAAGAATTATTCTGAGTGATATAAATTCTTTTCATTCTTTTTCTTCTAACCCAAAAGGACCCACCTTCAAAATGGGTACCTGGAAATTAAATTCTTTGTGATTGCAGATTTTGAGCTGGGCAGATGGATCTATGTGAACAAGTGAGAAAGTTGACAAAACCTTAGAATTCTTTACTCTCATGACATCATAAGCATGTTGATGTCATTCTCATGACATCACCATCTCCAATCTCTTAAAATTCCATTTCTTTTCTAAACCTCACCACCGAAATTTTCCTTAACCACCAAACCAAAACCATATCCCACCATACTTTACTTCCCATCATATGTTTTGCCTCCTCGATCGGTGGTACCCCTCAAATTCGGTGGAACTCTTCAAATTCGGTGGTGAAACCCTTCTAAATTCGGTACAATCCTTCAAACTCCTCGGTGGAATCCTCACACCGATCCACCACCGAGTCTACACCGACCCACACCGAATCTCCACCGATCCACCACCTCAAATCTCTCCACCGATCCACCACCTCAAATCCCTCCACCAATCCACCCACTACAAACTCTTCTACAGATGTCACCCCAAATCCTCAAACTCAATCTTTTTGGGTCATCAAATTGGAAGATGAAATTCCAATCTTTTCTTCACTTTGAAGATTTTCTCCATAATGTCTTAGAAGTTTTACTACTGATTTTCCACCGAAAATCCTACCGAAAATAGCCAATTTTCGGTGGATTCTCCTTCATTTTCGGTGGAAAAGTAAAAAAAAAAAAAAAAAAAAAAAAAAAAACTACCGATTTTCCACCGAAAATCCCACCGAAAATAGCCTATTTTCGGTGGATTCTCCTCAATTTTCGGTGGAAAGGTAGTAAAAAAAAAAAAAAAAAAAAAAAAAAAAAAAACCTACCGATTTTCCACCGAAAATAGCCTATTTTCGGTGGATTCTCCTCAATTTTCGGTGGAAAGGTAGTAAAAAAAAAAAAAAAAAAAAAAAAAAAAAATCCTACCGATTTTCCACCGAAAATCCCACCGAAAATAGCCTATTTTCGGTGGATTTTGCTCAATTTTCGGTGGAAAGGTTAAAAAAAAAAAAAAAAAAAAAAAAAACTGGTCTTGGTTCTGGCCGATCTTTTCATTTTCTCTTGGTGTTTTTCCTACGTCGGCCGCTGAGGGGGAGAATTCATCTGAGGGGGAGCAACATAAACCCTCAGTACTCATATACAGCGACCAACTTGAAAAAATGAGGAAATCGACGGACCGGTCAAGGGGGAGCACTTCAGTCCGGGCGGATCTAACTGAGGGGGAGAAACACAAAGACCGTCTGATCTAACTGAGGGGGAGCAAAACAAAGACAAAGGATGCTGATGCTAAACATGAAAAGATGCCAAGATGCAACAGTTGGGCAGAAGTATCCTAAGGCTGCTGATCAAAATGAAGAATCCTCAAGCCAGACACAAGTTTCAACTCGCCCCTCCAAAGATGCAAGTAATATTCATTCTGTTTATACTGTTTATACTTCTTTCCTTTTCCTTTCGATTATTTGTACAGCTATACCTTTTTATTTTTTTTTCTTATATGTAAATATCATATATACATACACACAAAAAAAAAAAAAAAATGGACTGTGTGAAAAAGAACCCAAAAGAGTAAAGAAGGGTCAACTTGCATTATTCACTGTCTTACTCATGTTTTTCTAAGTATGGATGTCATCATCAAATAGGGGGAGATTGTTGGGTCATCAAGATTTGAAGATGACCTCATGATCTCCTTTTATACTTTGAAAAACATTTTATACTTAGAGAAATTTAGGATGCATGGTTCTTTGTAATGGCTTGTACAAGATATCAAATGTTTGGTGAAGTCAAAGATCAACCAAAGTCAAGATTAAAGATTCTCTCATTGTGGAAGTGAAAGATCTTTTCTCAAACATACAAGTCATTGTTCACCGAAATTGTTCTCACAATTTCGGTGGTATTTCCACCGAAACTTCTCTCTATTTCGGCCTAGTCTCAAAGAAGCTTTTCCCAAAGATGATGTCATATATCTCAAAGATGATGTCACATATCTCAAAGATGTGTCACATATCCCAAATGACATTTCGGTGGGACCTCAAAGAAGCTTCAAAGATGCTTTCTCCAAAGATGTGTCACATATCTCAAGTTTCCATCGGTGGTGCTTTTCTTGAAAGAAAATCTGAGAAGCAAAAGGAGACAAAAGTGAGAGACATAATAAGACAAAATGAGAAGCAAATTCATTTTGTCTTGGAAGAAATCTTACAACCTTTCTTCGGTGGTGCATTTGTTGAAAGAGATTTTGAGAAGCAAAAGAAGACAAAACTGAGAGACATAAGAAGACAAATTGAGAAGATATTTTCTACATGGATAAAGTGACCTTCTGTCTTATTATCCATTTCCATGCAAAGCTCTTTTCTCATGCATGAGCTCTTCTGACTGTACCTTGTAAAAGGTGACAAGGACTTCACAACTTTCCAGAAGTCAACATCCTCAGCAAGTGTGAAGATGACAAGTGTCTCAAGCATTCAATGCTTGCACACTCCTTGTCACTATAAAAGGAAGAGCTCTCCATACTGAAACACACACATCTTGAGAGACTTTGAAGATTACTGTGAGCTCTTGATATTCTACGCAAACTGGAAGAATTCTCTAAGTGCAAGAATTTCCAGTTTGCTTGAAAAACTTTATAGCTTTGTTCTAAGTGTTCTTAGTTATTTTGTTGTATACTTTGTGTAAGATTGTTAGAATAGTTTATCTGTTCTTTTCCGCAACAGTCTTAAGTTTTCTATGTGTAATTCTTGTTGAAAGATTTTCAATAAAAGAATTAAAATTGTGAAAATTTTGAGTATTGTATTCAACCCCCCCCCCCTTCTACAATACTTGTTATAGCCATCTGGGACTAACAAGTGGTATCAGAGCAGAAAGTTTAATTCCATAAACTTGATCTGCGATGGCTGCCTCCTCTTCTTCAACTATTGAAAACTCTTTTCAAAATAACTTTTCTGAAAATGGGTCCATTTCAAAACCTCCTAAGTTCAATGCTAACAACTTCTCTTTGTGGAAAAGCCGCATGATGCTGTTCATGGAAGGAGTGGATACTAGATATCCAACCATTCTCCAAGAGGGACCCTTTATCCCCAGAGTTTGGGCTCGCTATGAAACGCAGAGGCCTGGTAAAGAAACCATGGAAAAAGATAATTCTGATGATTCGTCTGATGAAGAAAAATCTGCTGCTACTGGTCGTTACATTCTTAAAAATCCTAAGAAATATACTGATGAGGAAAAACGACTTGTGTCTCTTGATTCTAAAGTTAGAACTATCATTGCTCTCTCTCTTCCTGATGAAGTGTACCACTCTCTGGTAAATCTCTCTACTGCCAAAGAGATGTGGTCCACTCTGTGTGTTTTGTATGAAGGTACAAATGAAGTTAAAAAGAGCAGAAAGATTGCTCTTGTTAGAAATTATGAACTCTTTTCTTATGAGAAAGGAGAATCTCTCTCCAACTACTATAATCGCTTTAACAGTCTTCTTAATGACTTAAAGCTGTTAGGTAGAGTGTATGACAATGAGGAAGTCCTGTGCAAATTTATGGACTGTCTTCCCGATTTTTGGGAAAATATCTGTACTTGTATAAAGACAACCAAGGATCTTGATCATATGCCTCTTACTGTTCTTTATGGTACTCTTTTCAACTATGAGCAGACGAAACTGCAAAAGTTTATAAAGAACTCTTCTCTAGCTCTCCTGAGTGACTCTTCCAAAAAGACTAAGTGTTTTCCAAAAATCACCTACCCATCTGACTCTGACCATAATAGTCAAGAAGATCCCAATGATCATTCAGAAGCATATCTTAGTGATGCTAAGGATGAATGTGAGGAAACTTCAGCTGATAAATTATCTGATGAAATGGCCATGTTGGATGGGCACTCTAAATCCAAATCTCATCTCTCTTCTGGAAAATCTAAGTTTGATAGAAATTCATCCTCTTCTCTCTCCAAACACTCTCCTTTGGATAAATCTAATGAGGAATGTTTTAACTGTGGTAAAAAGGGTCATTTTGCTTCTGAGTGTAAGAGTAAACAGTTTGAAAGACCCAGAACTGCTTCCTCAGGCCGATTTTCCTCAAAATCGGAAAGATCCAAATATGATTCCCAAAAGTTCAGCCAACACCTCTCTTCTGCAAATTTTGACCGGGCTGAAAGATACAAGGAAAAATACAAGAGAGAAAAGGAAAGAAATGAAAGACTTATCAGAAGAGGAAAGGGTCTGCCTGCTAAATCTTATGATTTAGCAGATGAACCCACATCTGAAAGCGAATGACTCCTCAACTGCTCTTGTATCAGCTAAGTGCTTCTTCTACTCTTCACAGGTACATACTATGTGTTTTATCTATCTTTTATGAATTCCCTTATTTCAAACTCTTTTGCTATGTGTCCATAATTTCTGCCATCACATCTGAAAACATAAATTTTGGAAATTTTATTTGGCTAGTCTCTGGGTGTTGTTTCTTTCTTAAAAAGAAATCCTCCAAAATTTTTCCAAAAATAACTTTATGACTTCTCATACCGATTTTCTTCTTAATTCTGTGAGTTTCAAAATGTCCAATTCAAAAGAAAGGATTTATGTACTCCCAATTTTTGAAATATGAATTCTATGTGATGCACCCCCATTCTTTGTTATCTCTTCAAAATCTTTGAGCAAAAGTTAGGAAAAATGTCAAGTTTCTAAAAGGAACTCTCTTTATAGAAAATGCTATATCTGTGGTGATATTTCTCATTTTGCCAAAGACTGTGTGAAATAAAGAATTATTCTGAGTGATATAAATTCTTTTCATTCTTTTTCTTCTAACCCAAAAGGACCCACCTTCAAAATGGGTACCTGGAAATTAAATTCTTTGTGATTGCAGATTTTGAGCTGGGCAGATGGATCTATGTGAACAAGTGAGAAAGTTGACAAAACCTTAGAATTCTTTACTCTCATGACATCATAAGCATGTTGATGTCATTCTCATGACATCACCATCTCCAATCTCTTAAAATTCCATTTCTTTTCTAAACCTCACCACCGAAATTTTCCTTAACCACCAAACCAAAACCATATCCCACCATACTTTACTTCCCATCATATGTTTTGCCTCCTCGATCGGTGGTACCCCTCAAATTCGGTGGAACTCTTCAAATTCGGTGGTGAAACCCTTCTAAATTCGGTACAATCCTTCAAACTCCTCGGTGGAATCCTCACACCGATCCACCACCGAGTCTACACCGACCCACACCGAATCTCCACCGATCCACCACCTCAAATCTCTCCACCGATCCACCACCTCAAATCCCTCCACCAATCCACCCACTACAAACTCTTCTACAGATGTCACCCCAAATCCTCAAACTCAATCTTTTTGGGTCATCAAATTGGAAGATGAAATTCCAATCTTTTCTTCACTTTGAAGATTTTCTCCATAATGTCTTAGAAGTTTTACTACTGATTTTCCACCGAAAATCCTACCGAAAATAGCCAATTTTCGGTGGATTCTCCTTCATTTTCGGTGGAAAAGTAAAAAAAAAAAAAAAAAAAAAAAAAAAACTACCGATTTTCCACCGAAAATCCCACCGAAAATAGCCTATTTTCGGTGGATTCTCCTCAATTTTCGGTGGAAAGGTAGTAAAAAAAAAAAAAAAAAAAAAAAAAAAAAAAACCTACCGATTTTCCACCGAAAATCCCACCGAAAATAGCCTATTTTCGGTGGATTCTCCTCAATTTTCGGTGGAAAGGTAGTAAAAAAAAAAAAAAAAAAAAAAAAAAAAATCCTACCGATTTTCCACCGAAAATCCCACCGAAAATAGCCTATTTTCGGTGGATTTTGCTCAATTTTCGGTGGAAAGGTTAAAAAAAAAAAAAAAAAAAAAAAAAAAACTGGTCTTGGTTCTGGCCGATCTTTTCATTTTCTCTTGGTGTTTTTCCTACGTCGGCCGCTGAGGGGGAGAATTCATCTGAGGGGGAGCAACATAAACCCTCAGTACTCATATACAGCGACCAACTTGAAAAAATGAGGAAATCGACGGACCGGTCAAGGGGGAGCACTTCAGTCCGGGCGGATCTAACTGAGGGGGAGAAACACAAAGACCGTCTGATCTAACTGAGGGGGAGCAAAACAAAGACAAAGGATGCTGATGCTAAACATGAAAAGATGCCAAGATGCAACAGTTGGGCAGAAGTATCCTAAGGCTGCTGATCAAAATGAAGAATCCTCAAGCCAGACACAAGTTTCAACTCGCCCCTCCAAAGATGCAAGTAATATTCATTCTGTTTATACTGTTTATACTTCTTTCCTTTTCCTTTCGATTATTTGTACAGCTATACCTTTTTATTTTTTTTTCTTATATGTAAATATCATATATACATACACACAAAAAAAAAAAAAAATGGACTGTGTGAAAAAGAACCCAAAAGAGTAAAGAAGGGTCAACTTGCATTATTCACTGTCTTACTCATGTTTTTCTAAGTATGGATGTCATCATCAAATAGGGGGAGATTGTTGGGTCATCAAGATTTGAAGATGACCTCATGATCTCCTTTTATACTTTGAAAAACATTTTATACTTAGAGAAATTTAGGATGCATGGTTCTTTGTAATGGCTTGTACAAGATATCAAATGTTTGGTGAAGTCAAAGATCAACCAAAGTCAAGATTAAAGATTCTCTCATTGTGGAAGTGAAAGATCTTTTCTCAAACATACAAGTCATTGTTCACCGAAATTGTTCTCACAATTTCGGTGGTATTTCCACCGAAACTTCTCTCTATTTCGGCCTAGTCTCAAAGAAGCTTTTCCCAAAGATGATGTCATATATCTCAAAGATGATGTCACATATCTCAAAGATGTGTCACATATCCCAAATGACATTTCGGTGGGACCTCAAAGAAGCTTCAAAGATGCTTTCTCCAAAGATGTGTCACATATCTCAAGTTTCCATCGGTGGTGCTTTTCTTGAAAGAAAATCTGAGAAGCAAAAGGAGACAAAAGTGAGAGACATAATAAGACAAAATGAGAAGCAAATTCATTTTGTCTTGGAAGAAATCTTACAACCTTTCTTCGGTGGTGCATTTGTTGAAAGAGATTTTGAGAAGCAAAAGAAGACAAAACTGAGAGACATAAGAAGACAAATTGAGAAGATATTTTCTACATGGATAAAGTGACCTTTTGTCTTATTATCCATTTCCATGCAAAGCTCTTTTCTCATGCATGAGCTCTTCTGACTGTACCTTGTAAAAGGTGACAAGGACTTCACAACTTTCCAGAAGTCAACATCCTCAGCAAGTGTGAAGATGACAAGTGTCTCAAGCATTCAATGCTTGCACACTCCTTGTCACTATAAAAGGAAGAGCTCTCCATACTGAAACACACACATCTTGAGAGACTTTGAAGATTACTGTGAGCTCTTGATATTCTACGCAAACTGGAAGAATTCTCTAAGTGCAAGAATTTCCAGTTTGCTTGAAAAACTTTATAGCTTTGTTCTAAGTGTTCTTAGTTATTTTGTTGTATACTTTGTGTAAGATTGTTAGAATAGTTTATCTGTTCTTTTCCGCAACAGTCTTAAGTTTTCTATGTGTAATTCTTGTTGAAAGATTTTCAATAAAAGAATTAAAATTGTGAAAATTTTGAGTATTGTATTCAACCCCCCCCCCCCCTTCTACAATACTTGTTATAGCCATCTGGGACTAACATAGACAAAAACTAATTATGTTTTATCTACCTCAATGCTAGACAGTATAATACTTGATCACAGCCCCACGAAGCTTTTCCATGTATTCTGCCGCTTGTTTTTGCATAACGAAAAAAGACATCCATGTCATAATTTGCAACTGAAAGTTAACTAATTCTACTTCAGAATATCTAATTATATTTTACCTGGTTACCCTTGTGAGCACTTGCTAATTGCTATGTTTTCATCAAGAAGTGCCAATAAAGGTCTATTAATCTGATTCTTTTCCACCATGTCCAGCAACTGTGTAAGAAAATAATATCATTTTAATTTCATTATAAAGAACTAATTATTTAAGAATTAAGAGAAACAAACACATTTATAGTAGAGTACAGTTGCTTTCACATCCTTTGATGTAAATATTTTGGTTAGCTTCTCCTTTGCCTTCACTATGTTAGCTTGCAATTTATCATATAGAAAAATAAACCCAAAGTAAGTGAAACCAAAAATCGTGATGTCATAGCTTAACATCAAGCTAAAAATCCCAAGCAGACAGTTAAACAAAAGTAGAGGTTTAGATAAATAAGTAAAATATAATTATTTTCCAGATTATGTCCACATAATTAAAAAACGTTATTTTGATATACTTGCTTTTCTGAATTACTACTTTCATTGTTCCGTTGATACAGTAAAAAATATTAAAAAGAATCCTTCCAAGTAGGAAAAAGGAATTGATTGATGAACACAATATGAGAAAAGTCGATTAACCCCCTTAGGCAATTAATTGAATTATTAGTCACCAATGAAGTGATGCCAGAAACTTCATAAGAGTGAAGAAAATGTGAAAACTGGTAGCAAGTTATTAACCTTCAAATTTCTAACTTGATGGGCACAACCAGCAAGTATAAAAACAGCATCTCCAAGCTTTTGGACAAAAGTCCATGGTTCAATCCCTGATGACAAGCAAAAGAATGCGCACAATCAGGAATATTATATAACTAAAAGTTGATAACCACCTTGCATAAATGTATACTAACCAAACTCTTCTTTGAGCTTCCTTTTATGCTCCATGGTTAAGTAAAATGTTTGGTCATGAATTGGGTGGATAACCTGGAGCAAGAAAATACAATTGAACAATTTTAAGAAACTACTATTTAAGATGCAATGCTAAACATATAAGAATTTATATTAAAGAACTATGATTTCACCTTCAAAAGTAACCTGATTAATGGCTTTTGTCTTCGACTAACCAACATATGGTTTGCAAATTTTGTGATTGTCATATATTATAAAAGAACAAATGGCCAAGGTCGATGCACCAACACTTACCTTTGTAAGCACAATCTTCAAAAAATTACATGATTCAAACCAGTAACTCCTCAAAGATTATCCTTATTGGTTACATAAAAACTATTATTGGGTATGATACTAAGAGAAAATAATTACGAAGCGGCTTCCAGAAACCCAAGTTAAAAACTGTGAAATATTGATTGGAACTTATTTATTAGTTATCACGTAACTGATATCACTTGAGGGAAACAAAGTAATGCACATTTGTTATAGCATTTGATAGCAATTCAAAAAATCACGGAACAAAAATGGAGCATCTCCTCATGAATACTTTTAGTTCATAACTAAGATTTAAAGCTAGTTGTAGTAATACATGCTGCAGTGGACAACAGAAGATATGTCTGAACTCTCTAAAGTGTTTTTTGAGATATTCCTCCAATTTAGGAGTGTCTTCCCTTCGAAAGATGTCCCACAGAGAACCTCCTTCTTGCAGATCAGATCCATCAACACATGCAACCTGGGCAAAGAAAGCAACCATAAAAATGCATTGACAGGAAAGTGACTACACAAAATTGTCAAGTTCATGGCCTCCTCCTGCTAGTTGAAGTAAACTCAACTTTTTGAATATTAGAACTCACCATAGAGTAAACAAACAGTGAAAGCTTTGGGATTTCATGAACTTTTAGTAAAACACATTGAACAAATTATGTAACTTAAAGATCTACCACATTTTGGTTTAATTCCTCCATGCGGATTAGGATGTAATCAAGCTGCAACAGATGGTAAAGGTGATCACTATTAAAATTTAACATACACACAAATAAAAAATAATGAAAGATGTATTTCTGATGCTTTAGTTAATCGTTACCATTTCAGGGAACTAAGTAAGCTCATCTACTTTCGTTACTGGAACTCCAACTTTCTCCAGAGCGAATGTTGTTCCTCCCGTTGACACAATTGTGTATCTACAGTGAAATCTTCAAGATGGACAAAGTCCAACTGGAAATTTGAAATGGAGAACTAAATGCACAAATTTTAAAACCCAAATGTAAAAGAAAAAGAAAACTGTCAATGGTTGAAACAAAGAAAAAATCTAATACCTCTATCACCATGTCCACATCAGACGCGCTTTTTACCAAACCAAAGGTGTTAATGCTCCAAAAAATAATTCGAATCAGAGAAGAACGAACCTAATTGCAGATCGAATCAGAGAAGAACGAATCTTAGCATTTGGAAATCACGAAAGCAACAGAGATTCTGAAGATGCAAACAATCTTCGTCGCAAAGGAATTAGCTGAAGCTGGTGAAGTGGGTAATCTGTGCTTCCTCCATGGAAGATGGTTGTTCTAAAATGGACCCGGATTGGAATTATTGTGTGATTCTTGAAGACAAACCATGGAAGATGGTTGTTCAATAGGGCATGGATTGCATTGATGAAGATGAAATTGGAAATCTCTGCTCAACATTTATAGAGTGATGTATTGGTTGTCTTGAGAGTTGGAATGAGGCTGAATGACTGGCTGAATGAATTTGAGTGGTCCAGATTGAAAGTTGGAATGAGTTTATATGGCCCAGATTGATCCAAAGGTGGTTGGACTCAACTTGACAAATCCATCTCTCATAGACTTGTTTGTCATCATTCATCACTATACTATTTAGTTTATCAGTTGCATTTTGAGAAGCTCCTTCAGTGTCAAACTGCACAAAGCCATAACACTTTTAGTGGTTGTTGTACCATTAGCCACTATCCTTCAGCAGAGGACCATACTAAAGCTTGAAAATGCGTCATGCAAAGTTTTGTTGTCTATTGGCTTATCAAAGTTATGCACATAAAGAAAGAAATTAATGATGAACAAATTATAATAAATACAAAATTCACAGGGAATCCGAGAAACAAAATCAAACACAAATCACATATATATAGGCAAAAAACCGGTTACAATCAAACCCTTAACAGGTATGGTAGTTGCTTCTTCACTCTTCAAGTAGCTGAAGCTTCTGTTCAAGTCAGGGTCCTGATCAAAAAAGGTCATCACATAACCAGTCCCAAAATCCACGAAGAAATAAAAAACCAACAGAATCCAATAAACAAACTTAACCAAATATTTCCACCATTCCATTATCTGAAAACATTTTTTTAATATACATGTGCTTATCTGTATGTAGAGTCAAGGACCAAAATGATTCCTTGACGCTGAAAAAGAAAAAGGAAAGCAATTATGATTCAATACAAAACTACTTAATATTATCAACTAAAGTAGGAAAGAAGACAATATTATGCTAGGGATGAATGACCAAAAAACAATGCAAAAAGGTAAAGACAAAAATATAAGCTTCTCTCCTAGTCTTAAACCTTTGCTAGAACCAAATATCACATTTACTTGGTGATTGACTACTTACCAAATGAATCAAGCATGTTTTAACGCAAGTATTTTTCCCTCTAGTTTTGGAAGATTAGAGATATATCCCTATTTGCTTCTTGTTACGGTCGAATACAAAATCTCAGTCTAGAACAATCATATAGCTTGTTGCACTTATGTTATAGGGATTTTAGTTTAGAGTAACTTAGTACTGAGAAACTGCAAAAAGAAAATAGAAAGAGGACAGAAACTCTGGCAAAGAAACTATAATTTAGAGCATCTATTAACTCACAATAAAACTTTTTTATAAAGGTTATGTAAACTATAATCAACCTTTTTAAATGCAAGTAAGTATCCTTGTTTAAACATATAAAACCCTTGGAACGTGTGTTTGGCTAAAGTGATGTGCTACAAGTTTACTTGCCACAATTCTCTGTCTCTTGGATTTTGGACTATATCTCCCCTTAATCTTCATTGAGGGATTTCAAGTATGGTTTCCACTTGGATTTGGATACAGTATCCAAATAAGCATAATATTCATGGACATCTAAGATTGATTGCTACTTTACTTTAAGTATCACGTATCTCATGGTGTCCCTTACAACACTGTCTTTGTATTATCTGGGAGTTCTTTTGAGTGTTATCTTACAAGGCTCACGGTGCTAGATCTCTTTCTTATTTATATTAGGATTTTTCCCAAATGAGACAAGATTTGGACCTTGGTGATCACTCATTGTACTCAATGAATAACATGGAAATTCTAATTCTATATCCGCTCTATAAAAATTCAACAGTAATGAGCAACAATGTAGCTATAAAGTAGATCAAAATTAGATAATATTAAGAAATGTAATAACACGATTTCATCCTTGTATGAAAATGGCACAAGAGGGCACCAGTAGCTTTTATAACTCAAAATTTCCACTAAGCCACCATTTAGGTTGCAAAACATACCATTACTTTAGGAACCACTAACAACTATTTAGTTGTCGTAAAATACTTTATGGTGCGAGCTTTATGTTTTTTGGTAATTTTAACCCCATCATGAGATTGAGATTTTACTTAAAAACATAATCTTTCAATGAGAATATATGGCTTTTGAGGCATAATTCCCAACATCTTGTAATCTCGTTTCCAAAACTATTTTGCATAATTTAGTTCTACATCAATCACCCTGCCCCTTTTTGGAGCTCAATCAGTATTATGTATCAGTTTAGAAAACCGCAAGCCTTATTGAGCAGTAAACTACCATCTTGCAGAAGCATAAAAAAAGATAAAAAGGAAATGGAATGAAAATAAAATAAAAGTAAGTATTTGGTGTTATACAAGAAAGCCATTTGCTGAAAAGAGAAAAAAACATATAAATGAATGAACCATTCTCAATCCATCCAACAAAATCAGGCTTAGAAACCTTTAGTGAAGTGTAATAATGAAGTGGCAAGATTAAACTGGAAAGGAAAAAAACATATAAGAAGGCCTTAGAAAAATCAAATTTAGGTGAACAAAAATAACATAAATCGGTGGTCAACCTGAGATAACCAGAAAGAAGAAGCCCTAAGAAAAAATCAAACAAAAAACTTGAGAGGGTATGAATCAAAAAGAGAAAAATCAAAGAGTAAACAAAATCAAGGGAATACCTTATTTGTGTCTTCGTCGAGAGAATATGAATTGGAGGGCGCCTGAATCGTCGTCTTGGAGAGAGAAATCGCTGCCAATGGCAAATGAAGTTAAACTCTTTAAGTAAGAATGATAAAGAAATAGTCAAAATCGACTACAAAAATTGAAGGAATCGGCTGAAAGTGAAGCCCTGAAAAAATGGCAGAACCAAATCGAAATAGTGAAAGGAAAAAATCAAAGAAAACCAAATCGAAATCGTGAATCGTTTCTTCAAGAAACCAAAAACCAATCGAAACCATGAAAGGAAAAACCAATCGACGCGTACCTGATACTGCGTATGCGAAGAGGCAGAAATTAAATCCCTGCAAAAATGACAGAACCCCTCGTGTGTTTCTACCAAACCGAATTACAAACACAAAAAACACAAGAGATTGGATTTGTGAGAGGGATTGGAATAGTGATAATACCTGAAGGAGAACGATGTGAAGAAGAATCGATGTGAAGAAGAATCCTGAAGGAGAGAGGCGTTCAGGCCGGCGAAGCGGGGACGTGTTCAGACTTCAGACAAAGGGCAGAGAGCTTTCAAGTTTCAAACTACCAGGGGTCGATGTGAATCTGTGTTCGTCTCGCACTGTTTATAAGGGAATAGGGGAGATGATTTAGGGCAGTTTGTGCGAAGACAGGGGAGTGGGTGTCGGTTAAGGAGACGTGGTGAGAGGGCGGAGAGAAATCTGGGTGGGAAGAGATAGCAGACGGCTGAATGGGTTGCAGAAAATGGGGGGAAAAGAACGTGGCTAAGAAAAACGGCCTCTTGAAAAAAACTGAAAATGTCTACTATTCTTTTAATAATGTAGTATAGATACATTAAAAGTAATAAATGACTTAGATTGATTTTCACGGTTCACATACTTTTTTTGATTCTCATTATATTAATGTCCTATATATATATATATATATATATATATATATATATAACAATGACGTAATCTTCGGCCAAAAAGAACACAAGGACCAAACCACAGTGACACCGGCAAAAGGATGTGGTGATTTCGTCACTGTGATTTGTTGAAACACAATTTGATTTGGGTTTTGGTCTCTGTTTTTACCGGGCATGTTTCTCCGGCGATGAGGGGTGGTGCCGGAAAAAAAAGAATGGGAAGGAATGTCCCTGTAATATCGTCTTCGGTTTGGTCCCTCTGTCCATGTTGTATACACACACACACATATTAGAGTTGATTACTAGTTGGTCTTGTATTCTGATTGTGTTTAAAAATATAAGGAAAAACAAAAAACGAGTAAACAGAGAACAAAAACATGACTGGACGAATTTTCCCCTGACACTAACAGAAGTTTTTAACGGAGTTAGTGGTCAGATCCCAATTTCAAAGCAAAATTTAAACCCAGCCGGAAACTAGACTTATTAAAGTATATGTCACACTTTCAAAGAAATCCAAAAATGTTAAGGATCAAAATTGAAGTTTACTCCTTTTTTTATATACCACTTACTTAAATTTAGAATTTTGATTTGTGACATAATTTTTTTGTTCATTATTTACACATTTCATCAGTGACTAACATTTTCATTACATTATATGTTAAATAGAACATATAATTTTTAAAAAAACAATGTAACTAACGTCTAGTGTTCTAATTAGTGAACTCTGAACTATTCAGTGAAAGCAAAGCCAACAGACAGCTAATGAACAAGTTGCTGGCTAAGGGGTTGTTAACTAAATTTTCCATTAAGTCTTGTATAGATAAATTTGACTTTTTGGATAAATTGGTGTTTTTTTTTATCTGAATCAACAGTCTGAATAACATAAATGACCGATTTACCCCTGAATATGAATTATAAGTTATTTTATAAATTGCTGTTTATTTTAATTGGAAATCACGCTTTCAAGACACTGTAACCACGTTCAATAACAATCCTGAGTCCCTAAACATTAACAAATCCCCATCTCCTAAACTTCATCACATTCTAGTTAAGAAATCTTAAAATATTGATTGGAACAAAAAACAACAGTTGAAAAAACCCACCTGAGAACACTACAAAAGAAGCTTCCCCCAAGGAACACCAACATTAGATTTTGAGTGTCTTTTCTTCGTACACCTCAAAACAGTTGAACCACTATTAGCCTTTGTATTCTCTACATCGATTAACAAAAGGTTAACATAAGGCCATGAGTACCGGTTGCAGGTAAGGGAGCGGGTAAGGGTGAGGTGGCCATCGGGTAAGCGGGTAAGGGGGTACGGGGGGGAGGCGGGTAGCTAGCGGGTTCACCAACCGGGTTCACCAACCCGATGGAAGCCGAAGAGGGTGTGAGGAGGGTGGGTCCCAATTAGGGTGTTGGGTTTATTTTTTAATGTTTTAAGGGGTATCGGGTAGGAGTGGGTTCATTGGGTACTGGTACTTCACTTTTGGGTAAGGAGGGTAGGAAAGAGAAAAACTGATGTGGCGCTGAGGTGACAAGTGGGTTCATTAGGTTCATTGGGTACGGGTACTCATGGTCTAAGTGTTTTTTTTCAAGATAATGAAAGGCTTTCAACACATCTAAGACATAGGGGAGACTAACGACTGACCTTCCACCTGACCTATCGGAGACTTTTCAAGTACATCAACGTTGTCAGCGACTTTATTACAAGCATTAGGTCATGCGTAGCGGTAGCGGGTAAGGCTGAGGTGGATAGCGGGTAGGCGGGTAAGGGGTACGGGGGAGCGGGTAGGGGAGCGGGTAGTGGGGAGCGGGTTCGGGACCTGATGGAAACCGATGAAAGTTTGGCCAATTTTAATGGTTTTTAATTCAAATTTACACTTTCAACCCCTATACTTATTTACTAAATTTACTTTATACCTTTTACTTTCATTATTTTAATTTTACATTTAACACATATAATCGTTTATTAACTAAAACACGTTAAAAAAATACGTTTTAATTTTAACAAGTTACACCATTATAATTGTCTCTTCGATACGTTCGAAATGAGCCCAACATTGAATTTTTTTGGATTTATATATTTTAATATATATCATATAAACTACATAAAATTATTTTTTATATTTAAAATTTATATTCTTACGGGAGATGTTTTGAAGGCTACTTTAGCGAAGAAAGATAGAATTAGAAAATTACATAATTTTTAATATTAGTTTTTAGTGTTTTGTATTTTGTAATTTTTAATTTTTTAATAAATGATATGAATTTTTATTTTTATTATTTATCTTATTTTTATTTATTAAAAATATATAAATATTTTTATTTTGTTAAATAATTAAATGTATAAATAAAAGAATTAAAAAAGAATGAGGTGACAAGTAGGTTCATTGGGTACTGGTACTCCACTTTTGGGTAAGGATTGGGTAAGAGGGAAAAGCTGATGTGGCGCTGAGGTGGCAAGTGGGTTCAAAGGGTACGGGTACTCATGGCCTTAGAATCTTTCTAAATCTGACCAAACAATCGGACCTCCTGTTCTTGAGACACACATCCACCAGATTCCTTCACCACCGCCTCAATGGGCTCCATCGGCGTACCTGTAGTTGAAAAAGACGCCGCCTCCGTAGCCGCCTGCAACTACCGATCACCCAAAATTGAAACTTTTTCTACATACAATATTTCAAGATTTCCGTCAAAAAGATAGTTAAGTTTTAAGAGAGCGAGGAAGGAAGGAGGCGTGAAGCGTTCCGGGTTTTTTCTTAAGGAGTCGTTTCTTTTAACAGGGGTATTTTTGTCCAAAGTTTGTCTTAATGGGGACACGAGCTCCCAACCTTACTTACTATGCGAATAAGCCACAATATGAATGACTAAGTCGCAAGTAAACAACATAAAATGTCTACGCGAATAAGCCATATTTCAGCCATTAAGTTGATTAAGTCATTAATAAACACACCCTAACTTATATAAGCAATTGATATAAGATCCTAGTATTAAAACAAAGCAAAAAGGTGGTTTTGATGTTGATCGTTGTTCTTAAAGACTCATCATAACAGCCGTTATGGCGCGTCGTAGCTCAAGGCTTGTGTCTCATGCCATGTAAAGCAGGTGGCATGCCATGGTCTATCGTGCAGTTTTTTTGTAATGTGATAGTTGATCTTTCTTTATGTTTTTAATGTCTTATTTGCTGGTTTATAATATATATAACTTACTTTACATTTTCCATTATGAAAAAAAGAATCAGTGTGCTATTACTATAAAATTTCTATATATTTCCCAACAAGAATCATCATGTATTAGAATATTTTGTGGTTTTCACTTTCCAGTGTCTTGCTACTTTATTCTACTTCCTTTTTGTACTTTGTTTTTGTATTAAAATTTGATCTGGTTTTTTATTATCTTATTGGCAGTTTGGTTTCATTTGTATTAAAATATGTTCTAGTTTATTAGAATATGTTCATACTGTTCTGGTTTATTAGAATCCATTAATATGTTGTGTTACTAATCTGTATGGTTACTAATCATTATGGTTTTGTTTAATTATAGCTTCTAAATTGGTTATGGATCCTATTAACTAGTCTGCTAATGAAGAAGAGGTCGGTCGCGCGAGTGCAGAAAAGGTGACAATAGCAACAACTTCTGATAAGGGCAAAGACGCAAGTAAGCTAAAACCCATATTATCCGGCAAGCCTATTAAACGCCAACGTAAGCTTACTTCCATTGTTTGGGATGATTTTGAAATGATTGATGAATTAGATCTTAATGGAAATATTCAATGCAAATGCAAGAGATGTGGCGTTAAATACATTGCTGAAAGTAGGCATGGGACGGAGAATATGCGTAGGCATTTTAAGTCTTGCAAGGGAAAATATGTAGAGATATTAGGCAACTTATTTTACAGTCTAATTTGAATGGGTCATTGGAAAGTAAATCTCCTAGGTTTAACCAAGATGAATTTCGTGAATTGGTTGCAATTGTTATTGCTAGACACAATCTCCCTCTTCAGTTAGTTGAATATGAAGGTATTAGGAGTTGTTTTGCTTACTTGAGTTCTGAAGTGAAGTTTTTTTTAAGACAAACCACAAAAAATGACTTACTTAAGATGCATTTTGTGGAGAAATTTAAGCTTCTTAATTTGTTGCAATTTGTTCCTGGTAGAATAGCATTAACATCTTATTGTTGGACTTCTTTGACCACCGATGGATATATTTCAATGAGTGCTCATTTTGTTGATAAAAGTTGGTGCTTGCAAAAAAAGAATATTAGCCTTTATTTGCATGCCTCGTCCCATACGGGTGCTGCCTTGGCTGAAAAAGATCGTGGTTTGTTAAAAGAATAGGGAATTGATAAGAAAATCGTGTCCATAAACTTAGACAATGCATCTAGTAATGATTCTATGGTTGATGGGATGAAATTGATTTGGATTTGATATCTAACGGTGACTATTTCCATGTTCGTTGTTGTGCCCACATTCTTAATTTGATAGTGCAAGATGGTTTAAAAGAATTAGATGGAGCTGTTTTGAAGGTGAGAGAGTGTGTCAAGTATTGCAAAGGTTCTCAGGGTCGGAAGCAAAGATTTAAGCATTGTGTTCAACATGTTGGTATTGAGTCCAATAGAGGGTTAAAGCAAGATGTGCCCACCCGTTGGAATTATACATTTCACTTGTTAGATAGTGCATTATTTTACAAAAAACACTTCTCTGTTTAGCAAGATTGATGCTAATTGTTTTCATTGCCCAACTTCTGATGAGTGGACGAAGATTGAAAAAATTTGTAAGTTTTTGCAAGTTTTCCATGAAGTGAAGGTAAAGATTTTGGGTTCTAAGTATCCAACCTCCAATCTTTACTTTCGTAATGTTTTCAAAATAAGATTGCTTTTGAAAGACGAGATGGAAAGTAGTGATAGATTTTTGAAGGACATGATTAATAAGATGGACTTGAAGTTTGACAAGTATTGGCGTGAGTTTAGTACCATCATGAGTATTGTCGTTGTTTTCGATCCCCGTTACAAGTTTCAAGTTATTGATTGGGCCTTTCAAAAAAATACATGGGTCTTCTTCCAATATTAAGTTGGATTTGTTTAAGGAAAAACTATTTTCCTTGTTTGATGAGTATGCATCTTCTACCGCATCCATGGACAATCAAAGTTCAACCCCTGCTGCCACTAATACTATGCCCCACACTGACACATATATGATGGTAATAAAACCTTCTTATTTAATTTTGTGAATTTAACTATTTGTTTGTACTTGGCTAAGTTCTGCTTTTTTATCAAGATTTTGATGAGTTCTCTAGTTTGAGTTCACCACCGATGGTAAATCTGAGCTGCAATCTTACTTAGAGGAGCTGAAATTACCTCACATAGATGATTTTGATGTGTTGGAGTATTGGAAACCCCTTGAAAAAAGGTATCCCATTGTGTCTCAAATGGTTAGAGATATTTTGGCCATCCCAATATCTACCGTTGCTTCTGAATCGGTTTTTAGTATTGGAGGACGAGTTACTGATGCTTATCGGAGTTCGTTGAAACCATAAACTGCTAAATTATTGGTTTGCCTTAGAGACTGGGTTTTTAATGAAGGTAAACATTTAATTATAAATTTTATGCATTCGTTAACTTACTCAATTTTAACATTTCTTTTACTCAATTTTAGCATCAATGCATCCAGATGAAGAGGAGCTATGCAATTGGCTTTTAAGCTTAAAGGATGATGATGACCATGAAGAATCAAAGTCTTCAAACTCAACAATCCGGATGAAGAGGAGCTATGTTTTGGATTTGGTTAGAAATTAGAAGTTATAACTTAAATGAATTTTGGGGTTGTAATATGTTTATGCTTTGGATTTTTAATGCCTTGGATTTTTAATGCTTTGGATTTGGATTTCTATAAGGTTGAACTTTGAAGTATAAAATTTGGATGTATAATGGTTTAATTTTTTTATTTTAATTTTTAATTATATAAATGTTAATTGTTAAACGGGTTAAATGGGTTAGCGGGTCAAACGGGTTTGCAGGTTTAATTGGTTAAGAGGATAAACGGGTTAATCATGTCATGTCGGGTTAGGCAGGTTAAATCCGGTCGGGTTCATGTTGAAATTTTCTGATCCGTTTATTAAACGTGTCGTGTTAGGGTTAGACACTCTCAACCCGTTTAACCGGTGAACCCGACACGAACCCGACACGTCACGACACGTTTGCGAGGTCTAGCTTTGATTACAACATTTGTTGTGATGACACCTGATTGGGGGCAGTTGGTGCAGTTTTGGGACAAAAGAAAGAAAAGATTTTCATCCCATCTATTACTATAGTAAAACTTTTAATGAAGCACAAGTTAACTACACAACCACTGAGAATGAATTATTGGCTGTTGTATTTTCCTTTGAAAAATTCAGATCTTATCTGATGAGGACCAAGGTTACAGTTTATACTGACCATGCAGCCATCAAATACTTGATTTATAAAAAAGATGCAAAACCAAGGTTAATTCAATGGGTGTTGTTGTTACAAGAGTTTGATTTGGAAATAATAGATAGGAAAGGAACTGAAAAACCAAGTTGCTAACCACTTATCCAGATTAGAAAAAAGGAAAAGGAACTCTTGAAGAGATAAATGAAAAGTTTCCTGATGAACATCTACTGGTGCTGCAGCATGCTACAACACCATGGTTTGCTGACATTGCAAACTACCTAGCTGCTGAGATCATTCTATCCGATTATAACAGAAACCAAAGAAATAAATTATTTCTGACTCAAATAATTATCTTTGGGATGATCCATTTCTGTTTAAGCTAGTAGCTGATCAAATTTTGAGGAGATGTATACGTCAAGAGGACACAGCTGCAATGCTGCATTACTGTCATGTTGTTGCATATGGTTGAGACTTTGGTGGCCAAAGAACTGCAACAAAAGTCCTCCAATCTAGATTCTTTTGGCCTATACCTTTTCTTGATGCATATAGGTTTGTTAAAAGATTTAATGATGTCAAAGAACTGGATCTATATCCCAAAGACATGACATGTCTCTCAATGGCATTTTATGGCATTTTGGAAGTTGAAATCGTTGATTTATGGGGAATAGATTTCATGGGACCATTTCCCATGTCTTGAGACTGTCAATACATTCTAGTGGTGTAGATTATGTCTCTAAAGGGGTAGAGGCAACAACTTGCCACAATAATGATGCAAGGCAGAGTTAAGTCCTTCACAAAAACATATTAACAAGATTTGGTACCCTAGAGCCATAATTAGTGATGAAGGCACTTACTTTGTGGACAACATGATGAAGGAAGTTTTGGAAAAATATAACATCAGTCACAGAGTTTCTACAACCTATCACTCACAAACAAATGGCTTAGCAGAACTCTCCAATAGGGAAATCAAGAGTGTTCTAGAGAAAGTGGTCAAACCTTCAAGGAAGGATTGGTCGTTT
Source organism: Saussurea involucrata (assembly GCA_033807775.1). Classification (NCBI taxonomy): domain Eukaryota; kingdom Viridiplantae; phylum Streptophyta; class Magnoliopsida; order Asterales; family Asteraceae; genus Saussurea; species Saussurea involucrata. The sequence continues at coordinate 80,669,138 of CM066327.1, forward strand.
AAACTAGATGATGCTCTTTGGGCTTATCAGACTTCCTATAAAACCCCATTGGAATGTCTTCTTACAAGCTAATCTTTGGAAAAGCTTGTCACTTGCCATTAGAAATTGAGCACAAACTCTTTTGGGCTCTCAAAGAACTTAACATGAGTGTTAATGATGCAAGTGAAAGGAGGAAGTTGCACATCAATGAATTAGAAGAACTTATAAATCAATCCTATGAGAATGCCAAAATCTACAAGGATAAAACCAAGAAATGGCATGATAAGAGGATTATGCACAAATATTTCAAAGTTGTGAAAAAGTTTTGTTATTCAACTCAAGACTTAAACTTTTTCTTGGAAAATTAAGGTCAAAGTGGACTAGACGTTTAGAAATAAAACATGTTTTTCCATATGGAGTTGTCGAACTAATTGATCCAAGAAATAAATCATCATTAAAGTTAATGGACAAAGAGTTAAATCCTTTTTAGAATCAACTGCACCTACAGGATCACCTTCTGCAGTGTAGCTTCAGTGAATCTAATTCTATAACTTTTGAATCCCAAAAACAGTCCAAGTGTATATATATATGTATATATTGTTGTTGTTTTGTTTTGGATTTAGTTTGCCTAATGTATGTAGTGTTGAGTAAATCTGAAATTTCAGATGATGCTACAGCATGTGCTACAGCAATCGAATGGGACCACCTCAGAGAAAATTAAAGCAATTTTTTTAATCTTGTATTAAATATAAGAAAATTGCTTTAAGACAAGTTTAAATTGAGATAAAAAAAACAGTTGATTATTTGTACTCCTTTAATGAGAAAGTGACGGGATGAATAGTGTAAAAACCATCTTTATTACTTACTTGTCTTTTCTAGACAAACGTAAGCATCTTGCCATGATAGCCTATGCCTACTACTCCTTTCTCATTAGTACGCATCGCTGGTTTTGAATTACAAAAACCTGGTTTTTTAGAAAACCACCTCTTAAACTTCTCCTCATTTAAAGGAGACAAGAAACCACTTTTCAGTTACCATCACCACCATTTTCAACCCTATGTTTGTCTTCTCTTTTCTCTGAAAAAGAATCGAGAAGACACAATGAAGAAAGGATCAAAGAAGCCAATGCCTTCACCAAAGGATAATGATTTATTGAAGGGGTTAAGGAGGTCAAAGAGATCGAAAGAAGGAATGGGGGATCAAGCACCGAAAGAGAAGAAGAAGAAGAAACTCTTTGTGTCGACAAAAGAGACTTCGAAAGAACCAAAAATCAACAAAGCCAAGGAACAAAAGGTGAGTGTCGAAACCCACAACTCTTCCATTGAGTCTAACCATTCACCAAAACACCCGAAGTGAACCCTCTGTTCGGATAAAACATTCTCCTAGCAAATATGGCAAACAGGTTTATGTGGAAGTAGTAGACTTAAACAAAGCCTCTGATGAAAACAATAAAGCCAATGTAAACAACCCCCATGCCTCAATCACAAAAGATCCCAAAACCCTAATGAACCCTTCAATACTAGCCTATTATCGTCCCATGTTGAATGGTTTGTCAAAAACGAAACACCAAATCAAGACATGAACACACCACCAGTAACAACCACTACATCAGAAATCATCATCACAACCACAATATCCCCTATTTCTGTGTTGGACACTAATGTGGTGCTGAATATCAGAAGTGAAACCCTATATGCAGTGTTGCAATGTCGCAACATGACTCAGGTGTGTTTACTAACGACTTAATCAGCTTAATGGTTGAAATGGTTTATTCGCACAACCATTGTATGGCGTTTACTTGTGACTTAATCACTCATACAGGGGATTATTCGCACAGAAGCTTGGGATTTCTTGTCCCCACTAAGCCAAGTTTTTGACAAAAATACCCCCTCATAAAAAAAAGACCGACTTTTAATGGGAAAAGGCACTCCAGTCGTTTTCACCCCTCTTTCTGCGGTCGTTTTCACCTCTCTTTCCTCCATCACTCTCTTCAAATCAACCCTAGCTGCAAGAAGTCGTTGTCCACTGCTCGCCGTCATCCACTGCTCGTCGTCGTCCACCATACGTTCGACCTCCTTCGTTTCTATCGATTTTCTGTGCTGATGATTGTTGTTTATTTTCGTCCACCAAGCTGTCGTTGTTGTAGATTTTCCTATTGATTTTGTTGTTTATTATCGATTTTCCTTCGTTGTTGACTATGTTTTCCACCAAGTTGTCTATTTTCTTGCACTGTGGTTTATTATAACAGTAGTGCTATGTCGATTTTGATATACTGTTGATTTCCTGCAATGTTGTTATAGCAGAGTGGTTTTATTGCTTCTTCATCGTGTGTTTGCTTCATACTGATTTTCTGTCGAGTTGGAAGTCTTGCAACTGTCGATTCCTGCAATATTGTTTATTATCAGTGGTTTATTGTTTTTTCATTGTTACTAGTTACTGTACCCGCGCGATGCGGCAGGTGTAAAAGATTCTAAAGTGTTTTTCATTCGTGAATTAAGAACTTTAAAACCATTGTGGTCTTATGGAAAAACGGTTAGGATGTGAATGTAAAATCTTGTTCAACTCATGTCCTCATAACCAATACATCCCATTCAAGAAAACGACCTTTAGAGAAGGTTTTCTTCCGTATTTAAAAGTCTGAGAAGTTCCTCTAAATGTTTAATTTGTCTAAAAAGCTTAAAAGACGTTTTTCAAGCATTAGTGACGATTTTAAAAGAAGGTTTCTGGAAAAGCTTCTCTAAAGGTTTAGGCTTTAGTGACACTTTTTTGTAAACTTTCTCTTAAAGGAAATCCTTTAGTTAGCCTTCCTAAGTCCTAACCTTCTCTCAGTATTATTTTTAGACATATAATCTAAATCTAAACCATCCCTAAAAGTAGAGGTTTTTAATGACGTTTTTTGTAAACCTTCTTTAAAGGTATCTTTTGTGCTAAAAAAATCAAAAGTTTATTATATAGCAACAAATATCTTTCAAGAAAAGAAAACCAATTCGTATAAACATATATCAATTTGATCTGCAGAGGATGAGTAGCAGCTAAAAACAAAACTTAACCAGAATATGCATTCATTCCTAGTGTTTTTAATTCAACCAAAAAACATCATTTAATATATGCATTCATCGAACCCTGTTTACGTAACAATCACAAATTCATACACATATTTTTCTTCACAAAACCGAGGTTTAAGAACTAAAAACTTTCACTAAACATCTTAGGGTTAACAATTTTATTGTATGAATATCATATGTTCATCCCATATTTTTTAAGTAAGACATAAAAGCAATATTTACCAAGTCTCAAATAAATGAACCCGCTTTGTACCTTAGACAACATGTATCTCAACTAAAAGATAACCAAATTGGACAAAGATATCTACACATAACAAAACATAGATGGCAATAAGCCAAACTGAGCGGAGAACACGAAAAAGAACTTAAGTGAAACAAAGAAACGACATAAGAAAAGACTACATCTAGGAAAGAGATGAAATTAGTTTCACATTAGAGAAGTATTGAAGCTTGATGAATTCAAAATCACAAACCATCTACAGATCAACATGTAATACATAAAAATGTAAAATACCCATCCAAAATCAAACTACAAAAATCAAAATGTAAAATCAAACAAACCCACATTGAACTGCAAAACTAAAAGAAAACCTGTTACGCTCCGACGACCCACACGCCTTTTTTACGCTCCGACGACCCAACCTGTTAAAAACACCAACGTCGTTCAGCAACAGCAGCTATCAAAATTTTACGTTCACGGGAGAGTCGAACATAGGACCTGTTAGTTATTGGGCAAGTCTCCCCGTCCCATTGCCAACCTACACGCCATAGGCTCGATCCACATTTACAGATCTCCAAAGGTGGGTAGTAGTGGTCAAAATGAGAAAATGTGGGACCCAATACTTACTCTTCAAAAAGAGTTCAAGAGATGTTCCAACATATGGTCCGCATCGTGGGGGTTTAACACACTCCCTCCAATGGAGGCTAGACGGGCCCAACTTGACCCAGAGTGTCGAAAGGGGTTAGACGAATAAATTGTGAATCTCATTAAGCTCATTAAGTTGTTAACAAACATGTCCTTACTTGCAGAAAGAAGAATATGCCATATTATTAAATAGTAATAAGAAAATAATGAAAAAAATATCTTTCTACCTTATTTCCTAATTGTAGTAAAATCTGGCATAAGAGCTGCATGATTTAAACCCTATGCCACATAAATGTAGGAGGTAACAAAAGGTCAATGAATCATGAAGTTAATTGAAAATATGACCTGCTTGCAGATGAATCATGAAGTTAATTGAAAATTCCCAAACATCGATCGATAGACTTCAGATGAATTGCTTCAGAAATTCGGTAGCCACTAACCTTCCTCTCATGTTCATGGTCAACTTCAGTTCACTTATCTCTTTATCAATGTCCTGGAAATGAACTCAGATATTAAATTTTTTGCTTTTGTACTTCAAGAGAATGAAGAACACATCAACTTTTTCAGTTCAAGTCCTGTTTCCCACTTTGCCCTTTTAGAGAAACAAAAATAATGCATTTTAACTCCATCGACACAAGATTAGCGAGCATTAGTGAGCTAGCAAGTAGCAAGTTGGCATACGCTTAACTGAAGGATGTTCGCAGATAATGAATATCATGCGATGAGTAGAAATATAGATTGGAGGATATACTTGAAGGTAATCAATCAAAATCATACCTCGATGAATTGCAAAATGAAATCAATAAGCTTATGCCTTTGCATCTCTTCGCAGTGGTAATTAGTAATAAGAAAACTAACATCATAGCCCTGAAAATGGAAATAGAGATTAAAGTCTTGATTTAGTGAAACCCAGGTTTAAGTTGTCCAAAAATCACAATATCTAAAATAATTATATAAATACATTACTTTTTAAACTGATTGTCACTAACCACCCAAAGAAAGGACAGTATCTTCACTGCTTATACTTCATACATTAAATATTTGAAATGATAAGTGAACTCTAACTTTGTGGATGGTGATATAATGTAAAACAGGAAACCAGAAATGACAAAGATTAATGTGTTTGACTGGTGTATATACATTATAAACAACGAAATATATATACTTCCCAAAATATACATTATTTTTTTATAGTTCAATATAAGTGTTCGATTATAGACAAAATATCTAAAATTCCCATCAATAAAGACAAAATAAAGAAAGCTGATTACTAAAGTAGGTTTAACCCAAAATAAGCACATACAAGAACACACAGACACACACAAAGCTTATACCAGTTCACCACATGAATATGTTACGCACCTGTACAGGCTTTCTCCTTAATACTTGAAAGGCTTCGGCCCTCATCGTCAGAAATCTCAGGAACTTTTTTGTTAGGATGTTTTCGAGCTCATCTGCCTGCTTTAACTATATACCAACCACAAAGTATAAAAACAGAAAAGTGAGAACTAAATTTAGCTTCCATTCATTTATACCAATTTCCACCATGAGGCTATTGAGATCTGTATTGATACCCAACCTTCAACAATATCTACTACTTGCTTATATGCAACAATCAGCCCCAAATTAAAAAAACTAAGCCGTAAGGAAAACACTACCAAAATGTGATTTTGCTTCTTCAACCACAAGAAATCATACTTCATGACTCAAGAAAGAATGATAGAAAAAGAAGAGCAACATACATGATCACCGTGTAACTAAAATGTGTTGCTTAAGCTTTGAATGTTTGACAAAGGGTGGTGCAATACATAGTTAAAGGAACATGAGAGGATCAATGAGGGTGATTGTGTGAATTTAAGTTCTGAAAAGTACCTAAACATACATATGCAAAATTAAACTAAACCAATAATAACTAAACATACATATGCAAATTAAAACATTGATGACCTGAATAACTCCACACGATGTGATGGCCAATAACCACTCCAAATACAGATCACTGAATCAAATACAGCTGTATAAGATTTCATGTAGAACAGGAAAGCAATAAGCTGCAACAATAATTTAAGATTGGTCATGTTAAGATCCAAGACTTATTGACTACCAATAGTATATCAATAATTTAAGATTGGTCATGTTACATATCTAAAGATCCAACACCCCATGCACACACACACACATATATATATATATATATATATATATATGTAACATGCACATGTGCATAAAAACCAAAAAACAACTTAATTTACTTGTATGCACAAGTGCATACCGTCTAAATGAAAGGCTTCTAGGGTGTTCCTCAGTTTTCCATTTTTTAAAGGTTTTCCCCCGAACCTCCCTCTCTCTCTATATAAATATATATATGTATATATATATATGTAGGTATACCATCTTTCCAGCTACTACCATGATGAAACCAAGAAAAACCAAGATCGCATCACTATATACAAAAATATTCACTAAGGGTACATTGGTACGCAGATAAAACTGGATACTACCGGAGGGGAGAGAGTGAAGTAGGCGGGTGAAAGAATTGGGCAAGTTTTAGGGTTTTGATTCGACATAGGTAGTTTAGTAGTTTACCAATTTTGTATCATCTTCCTCATTTTGGTAGTTTAGTAATTTACCTATTGTGCTACCACTGCATCTTGAGGATCATCTGGTTGAGGGGCTGAGAGCAAGGCCTGTATAGAAAGAAGTGCCGTCTTCAAAGTAAGTGCTGGGCTCCATTGATCCTTCAAAATATCCAAACATATAGCTCCACTTTGGCTGCTATTGTTTGGGTGCCTAATGAGCAAAGAGCAATATTAAGATTACATAACATAAAACAGAAGTTCGGAAATCTATTATATCAAGAAGAAAAATCGCAAATAGACCTACCAATCTTAGAAATATCATAAGCTTTAAAATCCTCGTGTACATATAACGAAATAAAAGGAAGGCACAAAATCTTGTGATTCTCCTTTTCTTTTGTCAATTAGGGAAGACGAATTATGTGTTTACACCCAGCAAATAACCACACTTTGTTAATTTCGGCAATCAAACTACAAAATGAGGAAGGCAATTCAAAGATAATTGCAAACAGTCCCTGTATGCTTAAAAACAATATGGTTTTTCTAGTTTCTGCAATGTAACCAAAGAACCAATAGAATAGCTAAGCTGACAAATTACGCAGATATAAACATACATACCAATACGCCATTACTGATGATTTCAAGCACATGAAACTCTACAATGGATAGTTCATGTCATCCAACTTATTAGCAAACTTTATCAATCACGAGATTTATTTGTAAACAGCCCAACATATCTTTTCAAACAGCTGAATTTTGGAATTGAAATAACGAACGCCCTAATTCCTACAATCGATTGAAAATCCGAAATTGAGTTGCATTACATATTTATATAAAACAATACCAGGCAAATCGATATCAATGACGAAGGTTCCGCCTTCGTACGGAGTACCAATTGGACCGGGAATTTTGCCGATCAAATTGGTGAGATTGTCGGATTTAGGGTTTACGCTGATACCAGAGACATTAATATCTTTGTTACATTCTTGAAGCTCCTTTTGCACTCTACCAAAGTCCACCATCTTCTTCTCAATTGGAATTCGGAGAAATGGAAACAATTTACGCAGGTTTTGATCTCAAACGTAAACCCTAACTCGCGAAAAACCTGATTCAACACACGAAATCCATCTCTTTTTCTAATTCTGCACAGTCGTGGAGAAGAAAACAGCAAGAACGGAGAATCAAATGGAGCAGAAAATCGAAACAGGGAACAAAAAAGCGACATACCGTGCTGCATTTGCAGGTTGAATCGTCATATTGGAATCAATTTCTGAGTGTCGCCTTGGGAAGAAAGAGAGAGCGTGGCGAACGATGAGATAGTGAGGGTAAAGAGGAGAGTGATATATATGGAGAGGGAGAGCGATTTGTGAGGAATCGTGGAGCAGGAGACCATGCGAGAGTGGAAGAAAAGTTAGGGCTGCAAAAACAGGAACGTGGGAGGAAGAAGAAGAGAGAACGTGGCTAAGAAATTGAAAAACTGAATCTTGAAAACGGTTACTGTTATTCTTTTAATATAGTAGAATAGATGTATTGTTTTTTCCTTCAAAATGGATAGACAGTTAACTATAATTTAGGGGTAAATCTGTCATTTTCTTTATTCAGTCGGTTGATTAAGATAAAAAGTAAACAACATCACTAATTTATCCGGACATAAATTTTTATCCAGATAGACAAATTTACCCATACATAACTTAATGGAAAATTTGGTAAACACCCCCTCAGTAGCAGTAACCATACCTGATATCCCACAAACTGTACAAGGAGTGGTGGGAAATGATGTTGTTCTCAATGCACTGTTGGCAACTACAGAAAACTCACAACCTGAGAAAGAGGGGGATGATGACAACAATGTTGAGGAATAAGTAGAGATGGAGGTTGTTGATGAGCTACTAGAAATTGTGGTACAGAAGAAGGTAGTAATAAAGGTTTCCCCAAAGAAGAAAAGGAAGGTTAACACAATTGGACACAAAACAAAGACAACCAAGAAGGATACAAGGGCTGAGAAGGAAAAATAGGTTAGGGTGGAGGAAGCATCGAGGAAGAGAAAGAGGATTATGAAGAGAGAGTCACCATGTTCACTTGTAAAGAGGAAGAGTTGAAGTATGAGCAACTCAAGACGAGGTATGGGCTCATAGACAAGGGATTCAGTCCAAAAATCATTGTTGAATATCCCTTTGTTGAAGAAGTTATTGAAACCTTGGGTTGGGGCTATTGTGCAAGGTACCACCCAAACACAACATCGATTGGGTGAGAGAGTTCTATGCAGAAGTTATTGTCACTCCAGATGAAACTGTGACAGTAAGAGGCATGGATGTTTGCTACTCAGTAGAAGCAATCAACACCCTCTATGGCCTTGTACCACATGCAGCCTCTATGTACAACAAGTTGATGAGAAAAGCCTTTGCTATTGATGCCAAGAGAGTGCAAGAAGCAATTGCAAAGGAAGGAGCTGAGTGGAACGACAAGGGTCAGGCAAGGATTCTGGAAACACACAACCTGTCTCCACAGGCCAATGTGTGGTTTCACTTCATAATGCCCACATCACATGACACCAACCTCCCATTTAAAAGGTGTGTGCTCATTTACTCTATCTTTTCTAGAAAGAAGTTTGATGTTGGACAGGTGATGAACAAGAGTATCAAAAGTTGCATAGAGAAGCCTAAGGGTGGGTTATGGCATCCTGGTTTAATCCATGCCTTAGTGGAGAAGGCTAAGGTAAGGACCTCTACAGCTGATGAGTATGTGGAGAAGGTTATGATAGATAAGCTGGCCATAGACAAGATCATGAGAAGTCAGAAATCAACAGATGAAGGTGATTTTCTTGGTACTAGACATGCTACTAGCAGTGCCGCAACATCTAGCAGGATGGAGATTGTTGTTTTCACCATACTGATGGGTGCAATAGAAGAGAACCAGAAGAAGTTGATGGAGAAGTTGGATGATCCGGAGGACTATTGGGATGGAAAGCTAGCTGATCAGAAGGAGGAGATGGAGAAAGAATTTGCTGAGAAACAGAATGTAATGAAGAAAAGATGAAGAGACATGATATGATGATCGGGGAATTAAGGAATGAGACAATTTTATATAGAGTGAAAAAATAAGAGCGTAGATGTTATGAATCAGGTCTGGGCTAAAGACCATGAAAATGCATCTACATACCTGCCAGATTACCCTGCAGAGTTGACAAATCTGCATGAGGAGTTCATGACGGGCCCTGCTACAGCAAAACCTACTCAATCTGAGTAGGGGAGGTCCATTTATTTTCCTTAGCTCAAGTTGTCTCTTTATTTCAATTTTTATCATTTCTTTTAGTCCATAGAGTCTGGGAATTTGCTGCATTTTTGTGATAGTTTAGTAGTAGGACAGTTAACACAACATAGCCAAATAATTTACTTGTTAATATCATTTTCAACAATTATGTTAGAACCAAGACAAGCGACATGGGAAGCAATCAGGCAACAGTTTTGAGAATAGGAAAGGATGTAGGCCATTTTTCTTAAACACATAACCATATACACTTTCCTTTGCACCCTTGAACCCTTTCAGCCTAATACATGTTCCTCCAAAACAATGGGGACATTGTTTCATTCTAGAGTGGGGGGGGGGGGGGGACTGTGAAATGTTTCAAAAATAAAAAGTTGTGATATTGGCACCACATGGCTCAATCATTTCATCATTGTGCTATTGGCATCACAAGGCTCAAAAAATTGTGATATTGGCAACAATGGCTCAATCGCGTTCTTTACATTATCATATTGGTATATCATGGCTCAATCATTACCTATTTAGGCCACCAAAAACAAATATGGCAAATAGGGACAGTTTGCAGCAAGTGTTGTTGCATTCAGACACAGAAAGGTGAGGTGTGTGTGTGAAAAAGAGAAAAAGCCCAAATTTTTTAAATCCTACAAAGTTCTATTGATCCCATTTTGAAAAAGTATTCATGCCTAACAATAGGAACTTGTGCTTTTGGCCTATGGTGTTGGTGTTGAGTGGTGAATAAACATTAGTTTATAAAAAGGTTATGTCTATTGTTGATAAACTGATCACTATCACATTTTTTTTAATTCTTACCTTTCAAATTGAGTCTTTATGTTTGTCATTTGTGTTGCTTAGGGACAAGCAACAGTTCAAATGTAGGGGGTGTGATAAGTGAATAATTTATCACACATTCTATCACTTTTTATTAGGATTTTATCTTCATTTTAGTTTCCCAAATACTAAATTGAGTCTTTTTATTCGAGTTTTCGTATTTATTGAGTTTGGAGCTAAGTATAAGAAATTTTCTTTATTTGCTTGTTTAGAGTATAATTTACAGATAGTTGGTGCTGTAGCAGGAGCCGCAACATGGGATAACTGTCAAGACTACAAGCCTCGTAATCTTTTTGGTTAAAGTAATGAGCGATTGGGATGGAACTAAACTCGGTTGAAGATGAAGAAGGGAGCAGAGAATAAAGTTGATGAAGATGCCCACTTAATGTCTCTTTCTACCTTAAAAGAACTTAGTACCTTGTGATAGACATTAGATGCTCATGCTTTTTACTTTATGTCACATATGACAATGTACCTTAATATGCTTTTTAGTTTGTTTATTAGTAAGTTGCTCCTAGTATAAATAAGAGAACTCAATTCGTATTGTAATCACCCCAGTAAGGATATCTCACATAGATATTCTCACTTGCTACTTTTAAGTATTTTAATATTAAGTCTTTAAGCATTCAGTGCGCTACTATCCAGTGTCACAACATTGTCCGTAGCACCTTTATAATTCTTGTGATTTACGATTCCATATTACATTTCTGCTTTACCATTTCAGTCATTTACATTTATGTACAGCATTTCAATCTCTCTAATATGTCGTACACCAAGTGTAAAGCGATGATGGGGTAAACTCCCTAGCTTGGGTGTAAGTGACGATTGGGAGATAAAAGCCTATGTAATAGTGGATAATTGCTTGTTTACTAGCTATCAACTTCCCTATCACTCCTTGTTTATGAGTTTCATCCAAATACTTCTTGATGAGGTGACATACATTTTTTTTATTTGGATGAGTTGATCTTTGAATGCAAGACTGTTGATCCAAACCCTCAGTGATTTGATAATGACCCTCTCTTATATACTTAGTGAAAATTGTAAGTAAACAATATGTATCAAAGTTTCACTATCGCTGATAAGTACTAAGATCTTACAGTACCGCTGATAGGAACTCTCGCTCTTTAAATTAAACATTCAGCGAACACTGTTCACCATTAATGCTCTGAGTCCGTTCAGTCATTATGATGATCGCTGATAAGTTAGTTGCTTACTTATGATCCCTGAAGACAAGTTTCACGTCAACAAAGGTTCTACGCTGAAGTCGAAGATCAAGCTCAAGAACCAGCGACAAGTCTCCTAATGAACTGATGCGGATCATCGAAGACTCAGATTTGTCCACTCAACGTGAAGTATCAAGTACAATACTTCAGCTATCGCTGAACTCTATCATTCGCTGATATGAAATGATAGATCGATGAATCAACGAAAGCTGATCATGAAGTCCTCCGTACAAAGTACTTTTGTCTTAACCTCCCTTGCACGACTCCGTACGATATGTCAGAAAAGAACCTCCGACTGTCTGAAATCGTACAACCACTCTGATACTACACTGTTCATCCATGCGGCTACTAAGGTTGTCAACCAAGGTCAATGACATGCAACCAACCAGCTGATGACACGTGTAAAGTGTATACTGACTTGCATTAAATGCATGCAGTATATAAAGAGATGAACCCACTTCATTTGAAGTAACTTGCTAACTCTGGACAAGTTCAATCTCTTATCTCAAGATAGGTTATTATTAGTAATTTCCTTATCTCTCTTAGTGCAAGAAACCTTAGTGTTCCAACTTGTTTAGATTTAGGTTTATCCTTAATCTTGTTTCCGCAACAAGCTGTAAATTGTTAATGATTTATCAATAAACAATTTAGAAAAGTAAAATCTGTGTGTTTGTATTCAACCCCCTTCTACAAACTTGTATAGGCCTTCGGGACCAACAAGTGGTATCAGAGCGGATTTGTTTAATCTCATAAACAAGATCTAATCTAAGATATTTCTCTTCCTTGCTATTATCTGAAAATGGCCACCAACACAAACACAAATTATATAGACAATGGTTCTCTTGCTAAACCTCCCAGATTTTCCAAAGATAACTTCAACTTATGGAAAAATAGGATGACACTCTTCTTAGAAGGTGTAGACCCTACTATGCCTTACTATCTCGAGAATGGTCCATTCATCCCTGTAAGAATTGATGCTGCAGTTCCAGGCGCTGAGAATAGACCTGCTATTCCAGAAAGGCTGGTACCTAAGGAAATCCTTCAATGGACTGACGAAGATAAGAAGAAAGTGGCTATAGATACAAAAGCCAGATCCATACTATCCATGGCTCTTCCTGACGAAGTCTACCATTCCGTCATGAATCTGAAAACATCAAAAGCCATGTGGGACACAATATGTGTTCAGTATGAAGGAACGTCTGAAGTCCAAGACTCAAGAAAGATCAACCTGGTAAGACAATACGAAAGCTTCATTTCTGGTAAGAATGAAACTCTCTCTGAAGTTCACCAACGTTTTAATTGTTTAATTATAGATCTGAAAACTGTTGGTAAGGAATATTCTAACTTTGAAGTGCTGACAAAGTTTCTAGAATGTTTACCTGAAAGCTGGGACAATTATTCTATGTGTCTCAAGCTATCAAAGGATCTAAAATCAATGACCCTTGCTACCTTATATGGCACGTTGCTGAATCATGAGCAATCAAGCCATCTTAAGAAGAATCTTGTAAAAGATTCCAAAAGCACCCCTGTTGCTTTAATCTCAGAAGAACTCTCTACTCAGCGACCCTCGGTCACTATCACTGAGTTAGAGAGTAACTCTGAAAGGTCATCAGATTCTGATTATTCAGATAATGATGAATCTTTGGCTCTCCTAACTAAGAAGTTCAGGAGATTTGCCAAAAAGAAAATGTTTAAAAAGAACAAACCTCGTTCCATAACTGACAAGCCTAGATCATCAGCTTTTGTTGACAAGGCTACTGCTACTTGTTTTAACTGCGAAAAGACAGGACATTTCGCTAACGAGTGCAGGTCAAAGAAAGTTTCTAGACCCTCAGCTTTTACAAAGAAACCCTTTGCTCCAAGAAATAAAGATGACAAATATTCAAAGCTGAAAGAAAAATATGCAAAGCTGAAAAGCTTTAAGAGGAAGAATAAAGGCCTGATGGCTGACTATGATTGGGCTGTTTCTGATGAAGAAGCATCATCATCTGACTCTGAAGATGATGAAGCAAATCTATGTCTTATGGCCAAGATTGAAGAAGAGGAAGAAAGTTCAGACATTCCCTCCACTTCAACATCTGCTATTCAGGTATCACCCTCTTTCTTTACCAATATTGCAAATATTAATGAAGCTGATAGTCTCCGTAAGATCGATCTCTTGACTAGAAGTTTATACGAAGCCATGAACGGCAAAACTGTGGTTGAAAACCAAAATCTTGAACTCGTCGAAAAGCTTAAAAACTGCCACCTTCAAATAGAAAAGCTTTCTAAAATTGAAGAAGATTTTAAAGATCAAGTATATTTAAATCAGCTAGTCAAAATCGAACGAGCAGAAGCTATCGCTGCATTAAAGGCTGAAAAAGCTACTGTTGAAGGATGGTGTAATTCTTCAACAAAGATCACTGAGATAATAAAGTCTCATATTCCCCTGAGTGATAAACGTGGTTTGGGTTACAATTATGAAACTCCAAAAACAACCACTGAGCGTTCAATGCTTAAATTTGGAACGTTCGTATCCTCAGTCGCTGATACTTCATCTTCTCAGTGCTCCTCGTCCGTTACACCAATCCCTGAGGAAACTCCTACATCCTCAAAAGGCAAGGAGAAAATGGTTTATTCAAAACCTACCTCTATCTTTAAAGACAAAGGTAAAGGAATTGTTATTTACCATAATCCTCAGAAGGGTACCTTAGTACCAAAACTGAATGCTTCCAAAGCTTCAGTGGCTCATCCCTCTGGATCAAGGAAGCAGATATCTGGATTTATTCAGCGATCTACTCCTAGACTCAGATTGGATGTCCTTGGTAAGAAATCTGAAGAACTGAATGTTCGTCCCATTTCTAAAGCCAATAGTTTACTTGGTGCTGGCACTTCTAATTTGAAATTAAAAGCGCAGCATTCAAATAGTCCTAGAACTACTTTTAGATATAGGAAATGTTATCACTGTGGACTTACCGATCATATTGCTAGTAAGTGCCCCACAGCCACCAAAGCTGAAAAGATAGCTAAGGTGAAGATTGCCCCCAAGGCAAAGAAGACCAACCCTGGTGCAAATCAGGTCAAGGTGAATTCTACCACTGAGGTTAAGAAATTAACCAAAGTGAAGAAAGACAAAGCTGAATCTTCAAATGCTGCGAAGACTGCTGAACCTTCCTTTCCAACTACTTCCACTGACAAACGTGTATACATGGTTAAGTGGGTACCCAAGAAAAACTAATCTTCCTTTGTATTGCAGGTTAAGAAGGGTATCTGGTATCTTGATAGCGGATGCTCTAGACACATGACTGGAAAGAAAAGCCTGCTCGCTGAATACAAAGAAGAGAAGGGTCCCTCTGTGACTTTCGGTGGAAATGGAAAAGGACATACCCGAGGGTATGGTGTACTTTCAAATGGTACAACCTCCTTCAGAAGAGTCGCATATGTTGAAGGGCTGAAGCATAATCTTCTAAGCATCAGTCAGCTTTGCGACATGGATAACAAAGTAATCTTTACTAAGGAATCCTGCTTTGTCTCTGACAAAAAGGAGAAGATAGCTCTCAACGGTTATCGTTTGGAAAATGTTTATGTAATAAACATGGACTCAACAACCACTGAGAACTCCTGTTTCTTCTCAAAGGCCTCATCTGATGTCAACTGGCTATGGCATAAGAGGCTATCTCCTCTAAATTTCAAGACACTGAACACTCTTTCTTCAAAAGAGTTAGTCACTGGTCTACCTCAACATTCATACGCCAAAGAGTCGTTATGTTCAGCGTGTGAAAAAGGGAAGCAGACCAAAGCAAGCTTTAAATCAAAGCAAGTTTCTTCAGTGTCATCTCCTCTACAACTACTCCATATGGATTTGTTTGGCCCTGTTAACAAACAATCCATCGCTGGAAAGAAATATACGCTGGTCATAGTTGATGAATTCTCTCGCTTCACTTGGGTAATGTTTCTCCGTTCTAAGAGTGACACCCCTGAAGAACTCATCAATTTTGTTCGGAAGATGGAAACCCTGAACAATCTGACCATTCGCTCAATAAGGAGTGATCATGGGACTGAATTCAAAAACAGTTCTCTTGATTCCTTCCTTGAGAGTAAGGGTATTTCTCACAACTTTTCTTCAGTGAGAACACCGCAACAAAATGGAGTCGCTGAAAGAAGAAATAGAACAATTATTGAAGCTGCACGTTCAATGCTCAGCGATTCTCACCTGCCTACTCAGTTTTGGGCAGAAGCTGTCAACACTGCTTGTTTTACGCAAAACAGATCGATGATAGTTAAAAGATTCAAAAAGACAGCCTATGAACTCTTTCATGGGAGAAAGCCTTCAATCAGCTTTCTTCACATCTTTGGATGTCAGTTTCCAAAGCCTTCAGAGTCTTCAATCGTAGAAGACAAACTGTAGAAGAAACTATTCACATCACGTTTGACGAATCCCGTTCAGCGAACTCTAAACCGTCCGCTGATACTGAAGAACTGAATCAATGGATGTTTTCTCATCTTGGTGATTCCGAAGATATTCCCACTAATGCTCATCCAGTAGAAGATGATAGTCCTATCATTCCAAATATGCAGAACAGTGAAGCTGAAACTTCTTGGGTCTCAGCTGTTCCTATAAACACTATACCTAACGCTGAACCAAATGTCTCAGACATTCCATCTACTTCTCAGCAATCAGTGAATATAATGACAACTGCATCCATTCCTCTCTTGGCTGATACTCCTGACGTCGCTGAAGCTTCATCTTCAGCTCCTCCAGTTCAATTTGAGTCAGCGTCTCACGCTCTGGCTCAGCGATGGACTATAAATCATCCAATTGATCAAATTCTTGGTGATCCAAACGCTGGGATTCAGACTCGACGAAGTGCAGGTAATATTGGTTTATTTGTAAATTTTATTTCACTAACTGAACCAAAGAAAGTAGATGATGCCCTCAAAGATCCAAACTGGGTCAGCGCCATGCAAGAAGAACTGACTGAATTCGAAAGAAACAAAGTTTGGAAACTTGTTCGGAGACCAACTGATAAAACAGTAATAGGCACTAAATGGGTCTATCGAAACAAGTTGGACGAACATGGAACTGTAACCCGCAATAAAGCTCGTCTTGTTGCTCAAGGATACAGACAAGAGGAAGGCATAGATTATGACGAAACATTTGCTCCTGTAGCAAGACTTGAATCTATTCGTCTATTCTTAGCATATGCTGTACACAAAAACTTCAAAGTACATCAGATGGACAGCGTTTCTGAATGGAAAGCTGAATGAAGAAGTGTATGTGGAACAACCTCCAGGATTCTCAGATTCTAAGCGTCCAGGTTATGTTTATAAACTGGATAAGGCACTTTATGGTTTGAAGCAAGCTCCTCGTGCATGGTATGACACTCTTTCTACTTATCTCCATATTGAAAAATTTGAGCGAGGTAAGATTGACAAAACTCTATTTTTTAGAAAAGTGAAAGGTCATATCATCTTAGTTCAAATATATGTTGATGACATTATATTTGGTTCTACTAACCCTGAGCTTTGTACTCGTTTCGCTGATAGAATGAAAGATGAGTATAAAATGAGCATGATGGGTGAACTAACATATTTCCTTGGTCTTTAAATAAAGCAAAATGAGAAAGGAACTTTCATAAATCAGGGAAAATATGTTAAAGATATGCTGAAGAAATTCGACTTAACTGAAAGTTCAGCTATGAAAACCCCTATGGCACCACCGCTGACACTTGATAAGGACACTAAGGGTGTTCTTGTCAATGTCACGCTGTACCGTGGGATGATCGGCTCACTATTGTATCTTACAGCTAGCCGACCCGATATTATGTTTGCAACATGCTTGTGTGCACGATATCAAGCTGAACCTAAGATATCTCATATGAAAGTTGTAAAGCGAATCTTTCGGTATCTTAAGGGTACAACGAATCTAGGTCTTTGGTATCCCAAAGATTCAGGATTTGATCTAACCGCCTATTCAGATAGTGATTTTGCAAGTTGCAAAATGGATAGGAAAAGCACCACAGGAGGATGTCAGCTCCTGGGTGGAAAGCTGGTAAGTTGGACAAGTAAAAAGTAAAATTCAGTGTCCACTTCCACAGCTGAAGCTGAATATGTAGCTGCTGGAAGCTGTTGTTCTCAAGTCTTGTGGATGAGAAATCAGCTACTAGACTATGATCTTCAGCTCTCCAAAATTCAAATCTATTGCGACAGCACAAGTGCCATCGCTATAGCAAACAATCCAGTACTACATTCAAAGACCAAACATATAGAAATCAGATATCATTTTATCAGAGATCATGTGATGAATGGTGATATAGAACTTCATTTTATACCAACTGATTATCAGTTAGCTGATCTATTCACCAAACCTCTTGATGAGACAAGATTAAACTTTCTCATCAGCGAGCTTGGAATGCTGAACTTTGAAGGATAAAATCTTCAGCGATTCACATTAAGATCAGCGACACTACTACTGGATAAAATCAACTTGTATAACCCATTCTATCATTCTCTCTCTGAATAAACTTGATTCGCTGATATCAAGGTATGTTTTGTTTCTCTCTGACAAATCGCATGTAAATGCAAGATTTCAAAATAGAATGCATCGCTAAATATCTTTTCCTTAAACAGCGATATTTGAAAATTTCTTAAAACCTTCACTGAATATTCTCATTCAGTGCTTCATGTTTTCAAAAGTATCTCTGAGTTTTTCAAAACCTCAGAGACAACCAAGAATATGAAAGGACAGTTGTGACGTCATTGCAACGGATAAAACCCCGGCACGTTTTCTCTTCCTGACACACGTTTGCACGTCTCGTTCATACTTCCAATCAAATGCAAACACGTGTCCGTGTCATGATGAAAATCTTTTCCCGCTCAAGATTTTCTCTTTCTAAAATCTCTATATAAACAAGTTCTTTGTTTATATTTTTTCTTTTACGCGATCAATCTTCCTCCGCAAGAAAGAATTCACTGTTGCATTTGTGATTTCAAAAACTTCAAGAACTGTTCATCATCTTCTTCATCAAACATCAAGGTTAATATGTTTTTATTTATTACCGAATGCGTATAACTTGTTTCCGATCTTCTCATTGTCTTAACAAGATCAAACAAAAGAACTTCGTAAAATGAAATCATTTTTCTTTCGTGGTTTTATGAACACAACCATTTCATGGTTGTTCTTCAAGTTTAAATGCAAAATCTTAAACTTGTTCTTCATTCGTTTCCAGAATCTATTTCTTCATAGAAAACTGGAAAACAAGAAAATGGGTTTTACATTTCGTTTCAAAAATCAAGAAAAACCCTAATCTTCATTAAGACATTTTGTCTGAATGAAATGGACAAAATTCGAACCATCTTAATGGAAAATCTTTCCACATTAAGATTATTCTTATTTGTTAATCTTTGGTTGAACTGATAATACAGGAAATGGCAACATCTAACATTCCTACTACCGCTGAGAACTTCTCTACTGACTCTGAGGAAGTGGAAATCATCAAGGCTCCTCAGGTTAAGTTCAATCTTGATCAACTAGACTGGACTAAGATAAACAACCTTTCTGCGCTTCTCGAGTTTCCTCCTCGAAAGCAAGTCACACATCTGACAGATGCTGTGAATTTCCTGAAGAATTGCTGCATTTCAACAGCCCTGACCATTTCACCCTCTGCAAGTCAGCTACTACTATCTCAGTTCTGGTACTCTGCCAGACACTCTCAGCTACCATCCGCCAAAGATCCCTCCAAAACAGTTGATTGTATCCTCTGCGATACTGAATATGGCACGATAAAGATCACACCCGCCATCATTCGCAAAGCTCTGAACTTTCCCATCGCTACAAAGGAAAAACCTTTTGTTCCTTTCCCTGACCATAAGAAGATCGCTGACAAAGAAGCTCTTATTGCATTTTTTGATGCAATGGACTATGTATGGGAAATGGGCAGAGACAAGAAGCCTGAGAAGAAGCCAACACTGCTGAAGAAATCGAAAATGCCCAGTGAGATGAACTTCATCTTCGCTCACCTTATCAGCTGCATGACTGCCAAGACCGGCTCTTCTGATCAAGCCGCTCAACCTCAGCAAGCTATGGGATACGCTCTGCTGAAAGGTCTACACATTGACTGGGCATCTCTCATCTATGATGACTTGCTGCAAAGAGTAGACTCTGCCGCTGACAGGCCTGCTTGGGTTCCCTACCCCCGATTCATCAGCGCTATCTTTCAATATGGCCTGAAGGACAGCTACCCGCAAGAGGGCGATCTAAAACTCTCTCAGATTGGCCCTAAGGTACTCGACTTCAAACCTGTTGAAAATGAGGTACGTCTTTCTACCCTCTTAACTCTTCTCAACCCTTCTTCTACTTCTGTGGCTCCTTCAGCGACAACACCCATCGCTGATTCCCTGGCCACAAAATCCTCTCCTAAGAAAAGGAAACATTCATCTACCCCACTTGATTCTAAAAGGATCAAGAAAACAAAGGAGCAACCCCAACAATCTCATGCTGAAGACTCCTCAGCTCTTTCTGCAGAGCTGAAGGAACGTTCAGTGGTACGCTCTGCCACACCTGAACAAGCCATCCCTTTTATCCCAACTTCAGCGTCTCTAAACGCTGAGGTTACAAACTTGGAACCTACCCAACCTTCTTCAGTCTCTCAAAAGACTGATGAAGTGATTGTCAGCGAATCCAACGCTGAACTCATAACCCAACCCCCATTCTTATCCTTCGCTCCTCCCTCCACTCATTTGGTCTCTACTCCAGATCTAACTGGAGCTACCATCATTTCCTCGGAACATAAAGCTGATTCTCCAGGAATGATGAAGACAGGACCTGCAGAAAAATCCATGGGCACTTTTGAAGATGACATGGAACTTTACTCAGGAACCCGTGATTTCGATGAATTCACCAATCCTCCTGCAGGTAAACAACAACCCATAAACACTGTGACTAAACCCCAAACTTCTGAGCTTTCCTCTGTTCACAAGTTTTTATATGTTACAGGTCCTAATTTGGGAGATATCAACGCCTCTCTGAAGTCCGTGGAGACAAAGCTGACAGGTCTCACCACTACTCTCTCCAATAACTCTACAGCTGTAACAAACGCTGGAGAGAATCTGAACAAATTGACAACGGTGGTGGAGAAGAAGGCTTCCACAGATGACATGAAGCAACTTGATAAGACTCTCAGCGACTTCGCCAAGGTGCTCGCTGATATCTACACAGACTACACCTCTCTCAAAAATTCAGTTTCATCCATGTCCAGTGAGGTAACAACGCTGAATACATCGGTTGGAACACTAGAGGGAGATATGTCTGTTGTGAAGACAAATGTCAACACTCTGACGACTGACTTAAGCTCTGTAAAGACTGACGTTGGTTCGATGAAGACTATGATCGAACAGCTGCTGCACAAGGCGAATACTCCTTCTCCTGCCCCTGTCCCTGAATCTGAACACTTTACAGCGGCAGATCGCATTGAGCTCGGGAAGATCAATCCTGCTATTTCTGGCCTTGAAGACAGATTAGCAAAGATTGAAGTTTGTGTAGGTCTCTCTGGCCAAGAAGACAGAGAACCTACCAACGCTGCTGAATCTAGCCATTCCTCCCCCAGTCATCATGAAAAAGAGGGGGAGAAGAGCGCTGAAGATCTCTCCAAGAGCGCTGAAGACCTTTCCCATGATGAATCTACCAGGGGAGAAAAGAAGGATGCTGAAGAAACCACCGCTGGACCTCAGGGAGATGAAAACCCTGAGAAAACCGAGAAGCTCGCCTCTGTATCTGAGGGGGAGCAACTCGAAGAAGAAGCTGAGAAAACTGAATCCGAAGCAGAAGATGATGAAGCCGTCGACATCCCTGATGATGAACCATCTTCTTCTCCAAAGAATGATGATGATGATGACGAAGATGACGATGACTTCTTTATCGTCAAACCTGCTCAAAAGATCTAAGCTCTTAAGGGAATCTCGATAAATGAACCTTCAGGGGAGCGGACAAAGACAAAGCCCTTAGCCTCTGGAGCTGAGAAAGGCAAAGGCAAAAGCGTCGCTGAAGATGACAATCTGATGATCTTGCTTGAAAAGCCGGTTTGTCAGGTATGCTAAACATCTCACTCCATCCCTCCTCTATCATACCTATCAGTTCTAGTACCCAAGCCTATACACTTGAACCAATTCTCTCTATCTGATTCTACCCAAGTTCTTACTCGTAAGATCGCTGTGTTTCAGCTAGTCCTCTCCCCTGTTTGAGGATATCGCTGAAGGCTCCACAACTGCGACTTCACCAAAAATACCAGCTGCTGCTGAAGAAATAATCCCAGTCTTAGATTTAATCTCTAAGACTGATGAACCAGAAGAACAGCTACTCTCGCACAGAGGCAGACCTTCCTTAGCTCCTCAAAAGCTAAGTGAAGAGGATCAGAAAAGAAGAGAGGAGATAATAAAGCGATTCGAGGATCAGCGAATCATTCTGAGGCGTGATCAACTTCCTTCAGTTCCTCCAAAGTTCAGAATTTCCAAAAAGGAATACAAGGAACATCTCAGAGCTGAACGTCTAATAGCTGAAAGAAAAGAAGCTGAAGAAAAAGACAGAGAATACGCCATCCAGCTTTCTAAACGTTCAATAAAAGACCCCAAGCTGAAAAGAGTTCCCATTGATGTTCAACGTTAGCTCTGGGAAAACGCCAAGAAGATAACTGAAGAAAAGAGAATTGTGTCTCAGTCAACTTTAGCCTGGTGCAAAGAAAAGGTCAACTACAGAGACTCTCCTGCCAAAATCAACAAGGTATTCATCTCTGGAAGAACAACCCTTGTTTCAATCGCTGAAATTGAGATATTCAGAGAAGATAAGAAGTCCGAAAAATTCTATGCTGAAGCCATAACGAAGTACGGTCTCTCTGAATGGTTGGAGATCAGGTTAGCCATCCAGAAGTCCAAGTCGAAATACAAGGAACATGTTGAAAAGATGATCAACAAACAAATCGACTTAGTCTACTCCTGTGTGGATATTCCTCCTCCTCCTCCTCTCGAAAGTCAGAAAAGAAAGGCCTCAGCAAAGAAGAAGAAGAAATCTATATCTTCAATTGATGGCCCTGTCATTCGAAATGAAACAGGTATTGGTTTTTCACGTGCTGAAGTCCTTGGTCCTGATCCTGATCTTTCCATGCTTGACACATCTCTTCCTCCTGGTGAGACTTTCATCCCTGGCAAAGTCATAAGCGAACCCTACGGGATATTTTTTCATGACTACGATGGTGGAAAGCGTTTTCAACGGATCGCTGAGCTTCCAATCACTCCAATCGAACAGCTCAGAGATCTCGTCTACTGGTGTGACTTCAGAAATGACCCTCAGGCACGACATCTGAAACCCTTGATTTTTGAAGAAGCGCTGATCCAAAGAAAACAAGGTGTAACCGTTCCTGACTGGATGATTCCCACCACATCAATGACCCTTGATGAACTTCTTATTAAGGAAGAACCTTTGTAAGCTGATAGGATCGCCTCTTTCATCTATTTCATTTCTCTTTGTATCCTGATTCAAAGTTTTAAAGAAAGATTTCAGCGAATGTACTTTACTCCATCAGTACTAAAAAGATCCCAGAAAACAGTAAAAGGGACAAATATTTTATGAGTTCTTTTTATCCTTATGTTTTCATTTAATAGCAATTTTCTTTGTTGCTATGTCATAATCAAATAGGGGGAGATTGTTGATCCAAACCCTCAGTGATTTGATAATGACCCTCTCTTATATACTTAGTCAAAATTGTAAGTAAACAATATGTATCAGAGTTTCACTATCGCTGATAAGTACTAAGATCTTAAAGTACCGCTGATAGGAACTCTCGCTCTTTAAATTAAACATTCAGCGAACAATGTTCACCATTAATGCTCTGAGTCCGTTCAGTCATTATGATGATCGCTGATAAGTTAGTTGCTTACTTATGATCCCTGAAGACAAGTTTCACGTCAACAAAGGTTCTACGCTGAAGTCGAAGATCAAGCTCAAGAACCAGCGACAAGTCTCCTAATGAACTGATGCGGATCAGCGAAGACTCAGATTTGTCCACTCAACGTGAAGTATCAAGTACAAGACTTCAGCTATCGCTGAACTCTATCATTCGCTGATATGAAATGATAGATCGCTGAATCAACGAAAGCTGATCATGAAGTCCTCCGTACAAAGTACTTTTGTCTTAACCTCCCTTGCGCGACTCCGTACGATATGTCAGAAAAGAACCTCCGACTGTCTGAAATCGTACAACCACTCTGATACTACACTGTTCATCCATGCGGCTACTAAGGTTGTCAACCAAGGTCAATGACATGCAACCAACCAGCTGATGACACGTGTAAAGTGTATACTGACTTGCATTAAATGCTTGCAGTATATAAAGAGATGAACCCACTTCATTTGAAGTAACTTGCTAACTCTGGACAAGTTCAATCTCTTATCTCAAGATAGGTTATTATTAGTAATTTCCTTATCTCTCTTAGTGCAAGAAACCTTAGTGTTCCAACTTGTTTAGATTTAGGTTTATCCTTAATCTTGTTTCCGCAACAAGCTATAAATTGTTAATGATTTATCAATAAACAATTTAGAAAAGTAAAATCTGTGTGTTTGTATTCAACCCCCCCCCCCCTTCTACAAACTTGTATAGGCCTTCGGGACCAACAAAGACAACGTAAACTTCAGAACACTGAAGTGTTATAGAGGATTGTAACAAATCACTTCAATCTTCATTGATTGTGAACTATACGGGGAAAACAATAATATATGTGTTACCAGTTGGGTCTCTTAGTTAAGAGTTGCTGGTGCGCTTACGTAATCTGAACCTTGAATAAGGGTTGTGTGAACCGATAGTGAGGTTGAGAACTAGTGTTGCAACATCTGCTGTATCAAGGTTTCCATTACATACTTGCTTACAACTCCAGCCGGAGCTTACACCCATGTTTTTCTTTTAATTTGTTTTAAGCAATCTTAATCACTTTTACTCACTCAAAAGATCATTCCTCCAATCATTCTCTGAAATCTCTTTTTAAGCTTGACTTGAGAGTTACTGCTTGTTTTAATTGTCTATGTGGGATCGACATTCGGTCATTTATGTTATTCAGATTGTTGATTAAGATAAAAAAAAGTAAACAGCAATACCAATTTATCCAGACAGACAAACTTATCCATACAAGACTTAATGCAGCTTTTTCTTTAGTTACCGGTTGGCTTTGCTTTCACTGAAAAGTTCAGAGTTCACTAATTTGAACACTTTACGTTTCTATATTTATTTGAAAGTGTGACATATACTTTCATAAGTCAAGTTTTCGCCCTTACGGTTTGAATTTTTACACTTTTTTTCCTTATATTTGTTAAAACAATAAGAACAAAGGGACCAACTAGTAATTAACTCTAATATATACACCCAATTTATTCAGCCGCTCAATCGTGGTCGATGGATGTTAAACGGTCACTGTGGAACTCACCGGTGTCGTACCTTTTCGGTGGACTTGTTGCCATGTTTGTCTCCTTGCTTTGCTCTATTGATTGTTTTTTACTCTTACCAGAAGTGTCGAGCAACATCTGAATGGAGACGGCATTGTTGATGTTGGGTTTTGATGCGATTTTGTAACCTCAACGCAGTGGAAATACGGGTATAAATTTGGTTACAAAATATTTAGAAAACTTTTCTAAAAGACAAAACCCAATTGGATCCAATGAAACATTTAATTAAAACAAACCACACCATAGGGTGTTTAGAATTGTACCTTTTGAGCTATTGTGGTTGAACGTCGGAGCACTTAGAAACCAACACAAGTAACGGTATCCACACACGAACACGCGAATTCCACCGAGTGCTAAGTGCTAACCCAAAAGGAACCATAATTCTAATATGTGTAAGTGTATAACTCTGATCCATAGAATCGAATCAGTCAACTGAAAACAACTGACCTGACATTCTATTTATATAGACAGTAAATAGGATTCATGTTTATCTGTAATGATTTGAATTCAAATCATTATCTGAATAATCATATTTATCTAAACAAATAATAATTATTCATATTTACAGATAAAACCCTGTAATTATCATAACTACATTTTACACATATTATTTAGTTATTATTTCAAGAATAACTATTTAACTGTCAAACATAACTTTAACGGGTTTCTTTCTAATGGAAGCAAACGTGTTCTTTTGTGTGCAACCCTTTAGGTTTACATACTCATTGGTAGCATTTCTGTGTGACACGTGTCGTGGGCATATAATAACCTACAATCTCCCACTTGCACACGATACACAATAACACAGACGGTGGTAAGCGTCTAGCAACACGTCACCGCCCCCAAGGCTATGTAAATGTGCTTTATCTTCAAAAAAAATTGATTGATCCAATCAATCATGTAGTAGAATCATTCATTATCCTTTTGCTTCACGATATTTTGTTTTGAACTTAAGGAATAGATCTATCTCATCCTTTATAGTTCAAAGATTATGTTTCTCGATCCCAACATATTTGATTATACAAGTGCCATTAGTCCAACTAATCCACTTGTTCATGCATGTAAATCAAACTATGTCATCGAGGGGCCCATAAATATCTCTCTCATCTTGAGAGAAGAAAATCCCATGTTGCATGTACACGACTAACTACACAATTCATGTTATACCCAACATAGCCCTTACGGCTACCCGGTTAAGGGTAACGTTAGACTATATCAAAGCATAACACTCGTCGTGCATTAGGTCCCAATGCACATCTCAGGCCTGAGGATAAAAGAGTGTTTTACTATCTCAGGACTCACCAAGCTTCCAAATGATGTGAGGCGTGGCGTGGCGGCGAGGCCAAGCCTCAAGCCTTAGGAGCCACGGCGTGCCATGACGTTTATCAAGGCGTGACTTATGGGGGCAAATCTCTATATCATATATACTATTATATATAAAAACATATGTTTTGTACTATTAATCGATGAGTCAATGACAATAACCAAGTTAAATTAGGTTATATATTAAAAACTAGCAAATAAGACAATAAAAACGTAAATAAAAATCAAATATTGCGTTATAAAAGATCGCACATTATGCCATGGCGTGCCACATGCATAACGTGGCGTTAGCACAAGCCTTAAGCCACGGCGCTCCATGGCGGCTGTCGTGGCGAGCCTTTTAGAACAGTGGGACTCACCTTATGACACCGATCTATGAGGTGATCCTGACCGTGGGTATTGTCCAACGCTTTGTGCACCCGACAAACGCATGCGACTCTGGTTGCACCCAATGCACTTCCAACTTGGACTATGACCAGACTTCACAATGATCTTGATTTATTACCAGTCCCCTAGTAATAATTGATCAAGGACGGTTCTAAACAATATGAACATCATATTTTGTTTATGGATACTTAAACAGTGTAATAAAGAACACAATAATGTTTAATGTATATACTCATACCCAGTATGCCATATCACATAGTAGAACATAATTGTTTAATGTTCCAAAACTTAAAGTTTACTAAAATTATTAACTGTAAAAACTTTAAGCCTATAGAATTATCATGAACATCATGATTGTTCTAACACATAGGGTTTATGACTAAATTTGCATTTTAAGCTCTCACAGCTTATATTACCTCCATTCTATACATACATCTCTTACTCCAGTTTTAGTCATCATGGTTGGTTTGGAAAGTAGCATATGTGTATCCTAAGACACACGGATCTCTTTCCTAACCATTGTACAGTAAGAACATGTCTTTAGTTCTTCTCACATACTTCAGATTGTTCATTACTGTTATACAGTGAGCATCACTTGAGTCTGACTAAAATCTACTCGTCATGCTTAAGGCATACGAGATGTCTGGTCTTTTAGTACATAAATGTTGATCCAAACTCTTCAGTGATTTGATGATGACCCTTAGAATCACTTAGTGAAAATTGTAAGTAAACATTATGTATCAGTGTTTCAACATCAAAGAAAATATACTAAGTCTGTTTAGTATCGCTGAGGTGAAACCACCGCTCTTAAAATTATTATTCAGTGATGTATGTACATCAGCGACAACTGAGCCTGTTCAGTATTGTTGATGATCACTGATTGATTATTTGTAAATGTTTGCTTGTAATCCCTGAAGACAAGTTTCGCGACAAAAGAGTTCTACGCTTAATCGAAGACCAAGCTGAAGAACAAGTGATGAGTCTACTAATGATCTGATGCGGACATCAGTGAAACCAAGACTTGTCCACTACATGCAATATTTCAAGTAGAAGACTTCAGCGAGAGCTGACCTTCTTTCAGGCCTCCCTGAAGAAGATCAACTCAGGGATCGCTGATCATGAAGCCTACTCTACAAGAAATGTTTGTCTTATCCCCTTGGACACTTTTGTACGATTTGTCAGAAGGACATGCCTTTGTCCAGGATCATACAAACCACTATGCCAACTACACTGTTCATCATGAGGCCAAAAGCATCTTTGCAAAAGTCAGAATCATGCAACCAACCAAGTGCTGACACGTGTAAAGTCCTTCTGACATGCATTTAATGCATGCAGTATAAATAGAAGGAATACCTTCATTCTGAATGAGGCGAACCCCTGAACTTCTGAGTGTCTTAAGAAAAACTATCCTTGGATTTTCTTAACTTCCTTTTTTTTTTCTTAGTGCAAGAAATCAGTGTGATTCTCATAGCTTGTTTAGATTAGGTTTTATACTTAGTCTTATTCCGCAACAAACTGTAAATTGTTTGATTTATTCAATAAACAATTTAGAAATATAAAAATTTGTGTTTGTATTCAACCCCCCCCCCCTTCTACAAACTTGTATAACCCTTCGGGACCAACAATAAATATGGCGTACATGTTTGAGCCAATGACCGAAGCATGGGAACACCCTCATACGGTTCATGTACTATTGACAAACTTCCTTTCTTAGAACCCTTCATCTTGAAGTGTTTCAAGATCATGTCAATGTATGTACTTTTGGCTCAACTAATTAAGCACTTTGATCTATAACAATAGATCTTTACACCAAGGAATTGTCTCTTCTAGATTCTATATCATGAAATACTTCTTTAGTTAGGTTTTTACACCTTCAAGCACTAGGATGTCATTTCTGATGATCTAGAGTGCTATTATGCTCCCACTAACCTTCTTGTATATACAAGATTTTAATTTACGAGATGATTGTTCTAATCCATAACTGGACCTTTTGTATCTTGCAAATTTAGGTTTGATGTTTTAAAGCCTTGTATATGTCCTCGCTCAGAAATTCCCTTTTGAGGAATGTGGTTATAACATCAATCTTCATGGCATCTTGCCATTTATCAGTAAACATAAGTAATCTGATCTTCGGATTGTTTTGCATCTCGTTTATTATTTTCAACAACTTGTTGAAACCCAACATCTTGTTGTTTGTCATAGTCAACCATTGTACCATATTTGTGGTTCTTGAATTTCTTCAAGATCTACTCTGTGTCCCCATTTTGGTTCTTGCTAGAAAATCATTTTCTGATAACCCATTATGGTGCGCAACAAAACTTTTATTCTCGCTGGATCTTGTATGAATGATATATGATTGGATAATTTATAAAGATGTACATTTCAGACCTTTTACTCAAGCTTCCCAGAAGCTTCATGCTTATCTTATGCATTATTACCCCATATTCTCATATATGACAAATTTGGGATCTTCCTGATTCATATTTTGAGAATAGGTTTTATCGGTCTTTGTTGGTTGATGCATGATTTAGTATTGGGTAGGTGTTTCTAGAAAACATCCTCAGAAAACTCTTTTAGGCAGATTCGTGAGACTTATCATAGAGTGAATCATGTTCAACATGATTCTATTTCTCCTTTTGACACACCATTGAGATGCGGTGTCCCGGGAGAAGTCGGTTGGGATACGATCCCAATCTCTAAGATGATTTATTGGCTTAGACATTGATAACCTCAACCTGACGGAAGCATCTTTATCGTTGCCAAATATATTCACTGCTTAGTTTGAAACTCTTTGAAAAATCAAAGCTTTCACATTTCCTTTCTTTTGGTAAACATTCCCGTATCTACTAGACTTAGTAGAGTGTCATGAAGTAGTGATGACCGTGTCTTGTGACTGAACTTTAAGGCTCACATACATCAGTATGGATAACTCCTATTAGTTCTTGTGACCCTAAGGGTTTTTCTTTAAAATATCCTTTTGTCATCTTGACAAACAAGATACACATTTATCATGTGAATCATCACATGATTCCAACCCTCCGTCCGTCTGGAGTTTGGTTATGTGTTTCTTGTTTAAGTGTCACAAATACGTCTGACTTAAGCCCCGCTTAATTCATCATTTTGATTTATAATTACAACAATCAATTTAATAAAACATTTGAGATAAAATGAAAAATTCATTTTTGAAAATAAATATAAATTCGGTTTGTTGTAATTGAGAAAGTGAAACTAAAATCCTAGTAATACTAGGTAGAAAAACACTTTCTAATTGTTAATATTAGACCATCTAGAAAGTTCATATCATATGTCCTTTTGAGCAACAACAGCTAACTTAGCTCCATCTGGTCTGGCTTCATCTTCTCTTCACTTCTTATTCCCTGAAAAGTAGTACTGAGATGAGTATCATACTTAATCATGTAATACTTAGTCAGAAGTGAATAAATTAAATGGTAAACATACCTGAAGTTCGGGCTCTATATGCCTTCTGCTTCTTGATCTCTGCCAATCGGGTTGGACAAGTTTTTATTCGGTGTCCTTCGTGATAACAACTGTAACACACTGCAACCTCAGGAATATTTCCTTTGCCCTTATCCATGCTGTAACTTCCAACATATATTTTACCCTTGGTTATCTCCCATTTTCTCTTGACTATCCCACTTTCAGGTTTGATCATCAATGTAACGACCCAACCCAAACATACATCATATAACATAATCTACATCTCATCATTTCATAACAAAAGATACATATTATATCACATACGGTCCCTTAGTCTCAAAACTATACAATACATGTTTCAGTACAAACTATTTGCTAATAATTTACATTACATTCCACATACTATCCATACAAAACTATTCAGAAGAACTTCTTAATCAAAACCAGCCTTCAAAAGCATATTACACCTTATCTTTTTCTTTGCCTGTATAAGTTGTTGGACCTGGAATACATATTTTTGAAAACAGAATGAGGGTTAGACCAATTGGTTTAAGTGAGAAAATCCCTGCCAGTTTTGTAATCATTTTGTAAAATACAGATATACAACAAGTATACAAATACCAAGCATGACTCGTATGCACTCTGTACAACTCTTTCACATGGCCATATTAGTTGGTTGCGCTAAACCAACTAATCAATTTACTCCGCTGCACTAACATACAACCAACTCCGTTGCCCCTCCGTACAGCCAATACTCCGCCGACCCTCAGTCTGGCCAAGGTGCATTCGTGTAGTGTAATGCTTATATAAATACAACATATATCTCAATATATCATATTTCAATAATAAGCACATCATCACACTACCTACCACATATTTATTCCACATATATATGTATTCCAGCTTGAAAACGTTTAAAGTAAAACTCACCTGAAAGCAAATAACGCAACTATCACTTTTCCCTTGAAAACTTGCAAGAATTACGTACACTTTTCGACCAGCTCCACCAAATCTGAGTTACACAAAATACATATAACTATTTACCACATAAAACTCAATGACATGTTAAGAATCCTAAATAAGCCTATCATACCCTTATCCACAAATGTCCCCCCTTCGGCGACTTAGCACAGGGGCAACGCCCTTGCGAGGTCTGAGGGCAGCGCCCCGAAAAACTTTTTATAACTGAAAGAAGTCAAAAAGCTTCCGGATATGTAATCCGGACAACTCACCCGGAAAACTTTTATCCGGAAACCAAATCCGGTACTATTCGAAACTTATCCAGAAACCGCATCCAGAAAACCAAATCCGGAAACCATATCTGGAAAACCAATTCGGAAAACTCAAATCCGGACTCTTATAATTCCGGACAACTGATCGAAACCCAGACTCGATCGAAACTGGTAATAATCATGAAATTGAAAAATCTAAGCCGATAGGAATTGTCTACTATTGGATATGAACACATATTGAAAAGGAATTATACCTCAAAATCGATCACACAATTCTTTATGCGGCTTAACTCGATCGAACCTCTTTCTCCTTCTCTAAGAATTCGGTGCACACACAAATACACAGATAGAAAGAAACCGACTTAAGAAATATCTAACGAGGATGAATCCTTATATACTAACTTTAAATTGCAATCAAGGACTCGACTATTCTAAACTAACACTAACACCCTTAAACATACAAAACTAACCCAAACTTACCCTAAACTAATAAACATAAAAATAAATAAATAACACGGAGCCCAAATTAAAATTACAAACTTACCCGAGGCATTACAATCAAAGCCTGTTTTGGTTTTGTTGAACCCAACATGTATTTCAAATTCTTCTCAGTAATTTTAAGTAAGTTGTGAAGCTCTGTGAGAGTTTTATTCAAACCTTTCTTATCATAGACTTGAACAAACTGCTCATATGTTTTGGATAAAGAGTTGAGAACCATATCGATTTCCATCCCTTGACCCAATGGGGATCCAAGACGGTTCAGTTTGCAAAAGTATCCTTTAATTTTCAAAATGTGGGTATTGACTGAAGAACCCTCAGTCATTTTACAGGCACTTAATGCCTTGACTGTATCAAATCTCTCCCGTTTTATTTGTAACTGAAACATAGATTTCAACGAAGATATCATATCCCAAGCAGTCATGTTTTCATGATCCCGTAATAATTCAGGGGTCATGGTGGCTAACATTAGGCAACCAACACTGAGAGAGTCATTTTGATACTTATCATAAGCATCCTTGACTTCAGTTGGAGCATTCCTAGCAGGAGCATTTAGAGGGGGATTTACAAGAACGTAGAACTTCTTTTCATACCTAAGAGCTGCCATTAGGAATCGAAACCATTCGACGAAGTTCGTTTCGTCCAGTTTTTCGTTATCAAGTATTGACCGTATTTTGTATTCGGATGGATTGTTTGAGTTTGAATTGGAGGCAGTAACAGACATCTACAAAAGGTGTTTAATTTTAGTAACTTTATGATCTTAAATAAATGAATTAACCTTTCAAAAATCATTTAATTTGAACTAAGATCCATATTTCACCTACTTCCATAAATGGCTAAACACTTTTTATGGAATTAGGCTATTTAGGTAGGCATCATCCAATTATGTTCAACATAACTCTTAGACGTCGTGGGATTCTTGGCACATTTAATCCCACTTCAACGCCTTGAAAATATTCATAGATGGCTAGGCACTTTCTATGATATTTCCAAGTAAACTAACCATACTAAGATATCATGATCCCACCTAAAATTTTAACTTAGGGTATATTGGAATCAGTCGTCAAAAATACGACTATTTAAGTGAATGGCTAGGCGAATGTCCACTTAAATCTCGTTATCTTGGCACCTTGTCTCACACTACAATCATCCGATATGATTTGCTAGGCACTTACCACACCGAAATCCTGTAAGCTCAACAAGTACCTTAAATGGGTGACATTTAGTTTACATTTTGTAAAAGGTTTAATTTTAGAAAACATTCTAATCTCTTTTAAAACGTTTTGATTGTATAACCTTGTTTTAATTTTTTTTTTAAAAGTTTATCCAATTAAATCGGTTTGATTTTGATAAACATATCAATTTTAAAATATCATATTTTATTCACCAATTTAAAATTTATTTTGTGTTTTATTTTATTTAAAAACCGTTTGCATGTATTATAACAATAATAAAGCAATAAAATAAATAAAATCAAACACAAAATAAACAACCACAACAAACATATAATATACGGTTTTGCCCCTAATGTGGTGTTGCGAGCCAACACAACAACCACGGTCTGTTTAAGGACATCTTCAAGCTCCCACTGGCCTCGCCATCTTGGTGAACTCAAGGGACTCCGTCTCGACTTCTTGAAACTCCGTCTTCGGGTTTGATTTACAATTTAAAATAGAAAATACAACAGTATGCTATCTATTTACATTTGTCTATATCTGGAAATTTAAAATTAAAATTACACCCC
The DNA here is from genome assembly GCA_033807775.1 of Saussurea involucrata. Classification (NCBI taxonomy): domain Eukaryota; kingdom Viridiplantae; phylum Streptophyta; class Magnoliopsida; order Asterales; family Asteraceae; genus Saussurea; species Saussurea involucrata. The sequence goes on from CM066327.1 coordinate 80,703,022, forward strand.
ATGCAATTAATACATTTTAATTTTCCAAACACAACAATAAATCAACCACGGGTCTTTCGGGGCAAACCATATATTATCTAATAATTATTTTAAACATAAAATAATTCAATTTGGCCAAAACAATATAACATAAAAAAATGGCCAAAAAAACCGGAACAACTTATTATATGGCAAATTAAAATCTTAAATCGACCCTACCATCATAACGTGGGTTACTAACCCGTATGATAATTTTAAACATAAAATTAATATTATTGGCTAATTATATAAACATAAATAAAAGCAATCGTTTCAACTATACTTGTCTTCAGTTGAATCAAGTCGTCAACATGTAACACCTTCGAGCATATTGCACGAAAGAATGTGCACAACTCAGTGATGGCATCCCATATCTGGGTGGGTACCATCCCTTTAATGGCAATAGGGAGCAGTCTTTGCATGAACACGTGACAATCATGACTCTTGAAGGCATAGAAACTACCCTCCTCAAGGTTAAATAATGACCCTATGTTGGAAGCATAGCCGTCTGGGAATTTCAACGTCTTCAACCATTCACCCACCTTTATTACTTGCGCTTTTTTCAAAGTGTATTCCGCTTTCGGTTTAAATATTTTATTTCGTTCCTCCCTGAGATGCAACTCTGGTCGATTGCAGTATTCTTCTGTCTTTCCTTACTTTGATGTTGTCCTTTGATTTTTGTGTGTCCATAATCGTGTGAAACAGATTATCAAACACATTCTTCTCAATGTGCATTACATCCAAGTTGTGTCGTATCAACAAAGTGTGCCAATACGACAGCTCCCAGAAAATGCTCCGCTTTACCCAATTGTGTGTTACCCCAAAACCCGCAGGCTTTCTATAGTGCCTTGACTTGTGTGGGACACCATCATAAACCGTAGGAAGGCTACACACTTGATTCCATATTTCTTGACCGGTTGGCATTAAGGGTGGATCAGCCGCCCCGGTATGTCCCCTACGAAATCGCTTTCTGTCACGTCTAAACGCATGTCTTTGTGGTAGAAACTTGCGGTGACAGTAAAACCAACACGACTTCCCTCCGCTTCGTAACTGGAACGCACCTGTATTGCCCATGCAATATGGACAAGCTAACTTTCCGTGCGTGCTCCAACCAGAAAGCATGGCATAAGCAGGGAAGTCACTAACCGTCCACAACAGTACGACCCTCATGGTAAAATTGGTCCTACGAAAAGCATCGTAGGTATGGACACCCTCCAAGAATAACATCTTCAATTCATCGATCAAGGGCCGAAGAAATACATCCAAGTTTTTTTCGGGACTCTTCTTGCCGGGAATCAGCAAAGCGAGGTGGACTTAGGATTCCTTGATGCACATCCAAGGCGGCAGATTGTAGTTTGTAAGAAAGACGAGCCATAGCGAATACGGATTTGAGTTAGAGTTATTGGGGTTGAAACCATCCGTACATAAGCCCAGGCGAACATTCCCGATCTCGGTTGAAAAATCAGGATGTAGCCTGTCAAAGTGTTTCAAAGCCTCACCATCACTCGGATGTACCATCTTTCCCTGTTCAGTCTGATGTTGACAGTGCCAAGTCATCGCTTTTGCTGTTTTCTTACACAAATACATTCGTTGCAATCTTTCTGTAATAGGTAAATACGTCAACACCAACTGAGGCACCTTATTGTTTCGGCCCCTTGTTTTGTAGCGAGGCTCCCCACACACTTGACAAGTGTCATAATCGGCAGATTCCTTATAGAATAACATGCAATGGTTTTTGCAAGCATGGATCTTCTCTTTCGACAGACTAAGTTGCTTCAACATCTTCTTTGTCTCGTAAAAGCTACCAACCAATTGTTCATTTTTAGGTAGCATTTCTTTCACCATAACAATGTTACGATTGTAGGTTGTCTCTGGTACATTGCAATCTGACTTCCAGTTCAAAAACCTTGCCGCTGCCTCTAACTTTGAAAAGTTCTGGCATCCCTCCCACAACGGCTGGTCTGAAGCTTCTAACATCTCATATAAACGCCGTGCATGTTGATTCGGTTCTTGTTCCTCCCACGTACATGATGTACCGGGAATATTTTGGTCCATCACCATTTGTTGAACACCGTCAACCTCGGAATAATCTTCGTCTACTATTTCCTGTTGAACTAAGGGTTCTATTTCGCCGTGTGCATACCAGTGAGTATAAGAAAGCATGAATCCTGTTCTTAATAAGTCTAAATGAACCTCATCTCTAATTTTATACTTTTTAAGTTTACATTTCTTACAAGGACATTTTGTAAATAATGTTACCCCTTCATCTATGCCTCTCGGCAGAACAGATTGCTCATATGTGAAAGCAAAATCCAAAAATCGTTCAACTTCACATCTAAAAACAGGATTTATTTCACCACTCCTATTTACTCGTTTATACATCCATCCTCTATCTGCATTAGTCGACATAGCTACAAACACATAATATATACACATATTAGAAAAAAAAAGTCCATCCATATTTGAATATTCATACAACTTATAGTTTAAGTAATGTTTCGATAAGATACTCTAAAGTTATCCAAACGAGATTTTTGACATAAACTTTAAAAAATAAGCGTTGTCAAACTGATCTTAAAACTAGTTTCTTCAAAAAACATTCAGAAACTAGTTAACTTTTATTGTCCAACACATAAGTCTTGTATATCTAGTGTCAACATATATTTTAGTCTCCATTTTGGGAATTCAATCCAAAACCCGTCAATTATCACTTCCGCTTTTAGTCTAAAAATTGATTATGCTATTAACCAGATTCTCACGCCAACAATACTACATATCACAAGATATCTCAATTGACGTGCTTCAATCTCTTCTTTACATACAAACAAGCTTATAACAATCACATATCAAACATGTTTGAAGTAATCAATTTAACTAACCAACACCTGTCTGTTTTCATCAATTCAACTAATCAACACTGTTTGTTTTCATTGCAATCAAATAATCGATATCATGGTTAAAAGGATAACATGATTGATACGAGACCGAAGAAGCATTTTACACTATAACTTTCTACTAAAGCTAGCCTAATACCATGATTTATGTGTATTTTGCAGCAAATTTAACTACATTGAATTGTTACAAGCATATAGATTACCATCACAAAGAAAATATATAAGAAAGACAAAAAGACTGAGAAAAAAAATCAAATCTTTTTACCCAAATGTGTAGAAATCGACTGGAGAAAGAGGTGAGAGTCGGAGACAAGATGAGGGAAGGTCCGACCGGCGGTCCGGCGGCTGTCCAACGGCGTTCGTCGGCTCTTCGTCGGCTCTTCGTCGGTATGCCCTAATTCGTCGCCAGTGGATGCAATCGTCTGTTTGTGATGTGGTGTTTGCGAGTGGATGCAGCTGGATATGTGAGATTAGGGCAAAAAAATTGTGAGGTTTCGGCGGAATTCCGGCGGATTATGCCGCCGGAAATTTAATTTTCAAGATTTTCAGCGGCAATTAAAATTTTCAAACGAAGTTTGACTTGTTAATATGTACGTATTAGTTATTATTATTATCATTAATATATTATTATTATTATTATTAATATATTATTATTATTATAATTATTATTAATATATATTAATATTATTATTATTAATATCTATTAGTTATTATTATTATTATTATTAATATATATTAATATTATTATTATTAATATGTAGTAGTTATTATTATTATTATTAATATATATTAATATTATTATTATTAATATGTAGTAGTTATTATTATTATATATTATTTCTTATTATTATTATATATTGAAGTATAATACGATCCATAAAGGGCCGATACGGTTAAAACCCAGACCGTTCCATAAGCCCATAATGGTCCATTAAATCCCATTAAAGTTCAATTGAGTTGATTAAACACCTAGTAGATAACTGAAATCCCAATATGATCCATTAACGGCCATTACGGTCCATTAAAGTCCAATACGGTCCATTAAATCACAATACGATTCATAAAGGCCCAATACGGACTATTAAAGCACAATACGATTCATAAAGCCCCGATACGGTCCATTAAAGCAAACTAGGATCTATAAAGGCCTAATACGGTCCATTAAAGGCCAATACGGTTCATTAAAGCTCAATACATTCCATTAAACCCCATAACGGTACATTAAGCCCACAAGGGTCCATTGAAGCCCAAAATGATCAATTAAAGGTCAATATGGTCCATTAAAGCAAATTAGGATCCATATAGGCCCAATACGATCCATTAAAGCCCAAACCGTTCTATAAGCCCAAAATGGTCCATTAAAGTCCATAACAATCTATTAAGCCCACAATGGTACATTGAAGCCCAGATGATCAATTAAAGACCAATATGGTACATTAAGGCAAAATAGGATCCATAAAGCCCGATACGGTCCATTAAGGCAAACTAGAATCCATAAAGCTCGATATGGTCCATTAAAACCTATTACAGTTCATTAAAACCTATTACGATTCATTAAAGGCCAATACATCCCATTAAAGCCAATAACGGTACATTAAGCCCACAAGGGTCCATTAAAGCTCAAAATGATCAATTAAAGGCCAATACGGTCCATTAAAGCACAATACGATTCATAAAGGCCCAATACGGTCCATTAAAGCCTAAACCATTCCATAAGTCCGTTAAAGTTCAATTGAGTTGACTAAACACCTAGTAGATTACTGAAATCCCAACAGGATCCATTAACGGTCATTTGGATCCAATAACCCCCTGTTGGACTCGTTAACGATCATTTGGATCCAATAAACCCCTGTTAATACAGCCCAATAAAGCTAAAACCGTTCCATAATCTATAATGGTCAATTAAAGCCCGATACGATTCATTAAAGCCCAATACGTCTATTAAAGCCCATAACGATCTATTAAGCCCACAACGGTACATTGAATCCCAGATAATCAATTAAAGATCAATATGGTCCATTAAATCAAACTACGATCCATAAAGATCGATACGGTCCATTAAAGCCCAATACATTCCATTAAAACCCATAATGATACATTAAGCCCATAAGGGTCCATTGAAGCCCAAAATGAACAACTAAAGCCCATAACGGTACATTAAGCCCACAAGGTTTGATTTATCATTAAAATTTAATTTAATTTAATATTTATATAATTAAAAATATTTCTAAAAATTAATGTCCGGCGGATGATTAAAAAAATTATTTTTTATTTTTTAAAATTAATATCCGGCGGATCGTAAATTAGTTTATTTTTTGTTTATTTTTAAAGGTTACGGGTTCCGGCGGATCGTAAATTAGTTTATTTTTTTTATTTTTAAAGGTTACGGGTTCCGGCGGATTTTCGGCGGATGATTAAAAAAATTATTTTTTATTTTTTAAAATTAATTTCCGGCGGATCGTTAATTAATTAATTTTTTAAAATTTTTAAGAGTTTAGAATTTCGGCGGATTTTCGGCGGATGATTAAAAAAAAATATTTTATTAATTAATTAAAAGTTTTTCGGCGGAATTCCGACGTATTTCCGACGGATATTAATTTTAAAAATAATTAATTGCATTCCGCCGAAAATCCGCCGAAAAATAAGTCGATCGTTTAAAAAAAATGCGAAAATTTTATTTTTTTGTGATTTTCGGCTGAAGTCAACGGAATTTGACTTTTTTAATTTCCGCCGGAAATCCGCCGGAAAATATCAGGCGGAAAATCCGCCGAAAAAATCCGCCGGAAATCGACTTCTAAAATAGAGTATTCAAAGTCAAAATCTCTAAAATAAATTACATTTAGCCGAAAAAATCCGCCGGAAATCGACTTCTAACATTAACTATATTATTAAAATATTCAATACAATTAATTTTATTTCTCTCTCCTGTAGTGAGTTGAACTAAATTTACCCATTATTGTAGGACGAGTTCGGTTTTGCAGATTGATTAAGGCATGGATAAATTTCTTCTTTAAACTGTCTTTGCATCTGCCTCTAAAGTAGGTTATTACGAATCATAACGTGTAAATAGAACCAATAGAGGTCTTTCTTCTCCATTTAGGTGTACACATCGATGATTGGCTACACTTCAATGTGTAGTGAAATTCTTTACCATTTTGTAAAGATTCCAAAATTCAGTTTTTGTGGTTTTCTTCACCATGTTCTTTCCATTAATTTTCATAGACGTTGTAGGAACACGTGACATGGATAAGGTGAATCAAGTTCTGGAAACAATTCCGGTGAGCTATGGTGTCTTTAGATATTCAAACAACTAAGCAACTTTTTTATATGAGCCATGGTGCCTTTTCATATTTAGTGCCATCGAGGTTTTACTTTGCAAGTTTTATTACTTCATAAGTGTTTGCGATTTATTAATATTTAAGTTGAATTTATGGTGTTTGGCCGATTTCTGGGTTTAATTTATCCATTTTTGTAACTGGAGAAATTTGAAATGTGATTCCTTCAATGAAAGGATTCTAAGCTTTTAGTCACATAGGGATTCCTTCAAATACCTAGGATTTTAAGCTTGCAGACATAGTTTGGAAAACTTGAAATGTGATTCCTTCAATGAAAGGATTTTTTTCTGTGTAAAATGTGTTTTTCGTCACACAGTGGTTGCCAAATTAATTATAGTACAAGGAATTGGCCTAAATCTTGCTATATTCATTGTTTTACGTGTTGATCTAGCTTCTATGCTCTTATTGTTGAAATGTTTTTCAATATCGGGGGTGATAGTATGCATGACATGTGCTATGTTCAAAAGTACATTTACTATATTGTTTTTTAAGCCTGTGTGTTTTTTGTTTTGTGGTACTAAATGTGTGCATGTTTTATTGTGTGTTTTCCGCCTCAATTAATTTGGTTGTTGAATCGAAAGGTAAGAATCAAAATCCTATGATTAATTTGTTGAACTTTATGTCTTAATGCCTCTCAGTTTGCTGGTTTTGATACAATCCAAACACAGAACCTCTTCTTGGTTAAGGTGCTCACTTTACGTTTAGTTAAATGACTTTTTTGGTATTTTGAGAACCCTAATAATCAAAACCATTTGCCAGATTCATATGAGGTAATGGAAGGACTTCAAAATAAATCGCTTTCTTTCTTTGTCAGTATTTTCTTTCTTGAAACCTAAATTGTATGTGTTTATGTTATTAATCACTCGATTGGTACATTTTATGAAACCTATTTGTTTGTTACAGTTTGAATTCCATGTCAACTCACTCAAAAGTGATTAATTTCTTCATTCGGTTACTTGATAAGATCCACTCTATTGTTGATATGGAGACTTCTTATTTGTCACCCGGTTCCTCAAGTGTTGTTCATATGTCTATGAGTTTATCCTCAAGGTGGCAAATCATCATCTCCCAGATCCCCAATATGGCTTTCTGCTGGTAAGATTTTTTCATTTGGTCTCTATCTTTTTTTTTGGTTTTAGGGTTTGAAGCAATACAATTGGCCGGTTTCGTGTTGTTTCAATAGGTTAAATCGAATGTCAATCATTCCGCTGCCTTCAACTTTCCTATGTTGTAAGAGATTCCACCTATGTTACGTTTCTGCTTGCATTGATCTATATGTCCATGGAATGAACCATTGTTTTGAGTGGTTCTTAAATCTACCTTAATTTTTCTTCTTGATCGAAAATTCTCAAATCAATTCGGGTGATACTATGTGGGAATTTCATACGAATTTGGGCTTCTTCATCGTGTTCCAGGTTTGATGCTTGCCTCATGCCTTGATAGCTTTATGGCAATCTTTATACTACATGCTAAGAAGACTACTTTTGTGGTTGAACATGACTTCATAATGGCAACTTACCTAGCAGATGGGTTGATAATAAAAAACATGCTCTTATTTCACCCACATTTGTATGAGGAATGTGCATGAACCGCTTAGAACAGACAAACTGGATTGTTGGAATAACATACCTTTTGGTTCTATGTTCTAATAGGTCAGAAATTTGTTCTTGGCTTTCTCTGGTCAGTAACCTGATAAAAATCAAATTTAATCTCACCTATATGAAATATCTGAAATGTATAATGTATGTTTCTCCTATCACGCTCCATTAGGGCTGGGTTCAAAAAAGAACACTACAAAAAAAGGAACCCGTCTGAACCATCCATCTATTTGAATCCGACAGTTGTGAATAATATGGGCGCTTACATTTTAGAGAAACTAAATCCACGATTATAGAGGCAGTTACATTCGAATACGAGCCATCTATTTTTAGATCTAACGGTTGATAGGGTCCCTTGTCTTTCTTTTGTGCTTTCTCTTGAACCTCCATCTGCTCCGGTGAGTATCTATTCTGCTTGAGTATTTCAGATAGGATGTTCTTAAGAAAAGATAAAGTAAAACAAAAATAAATATCAACCTGGTTTGGTATTGAAGTTTTTTTAGAGATTTTGTTTTCGATCTGATATGGTTTGTGATTCTAGATGCATACGTGTTCATCATTTATTATACAAGTGTGTAAATGGTGTTTGATATATATATCGTCTAGAATCTGAACATCATGTTTAGGCAGGCCCAACTAATTGTCAACCAAGAATCAACAAGCTTATATCAACAAAGGACATGGAGCAGAAATTTGTTGGGTCTGGATGACAAATTTGTCGATGATTGTGGGTTAATTCCACCAAAACCAGCTGTGGGTGGTGGTGGATTTAGAAGAGAGAAAAAATATTTTATTAATTGTATTGAATATTTTAATAATATAGTTTAAGGTTAAAATTTCTAAAACAGCTGTTAGAGTTGAATGTAATTTATTTTAGAGATTTTGACTTTGAATACTCTATTTTAGAAAAAGTATAACATAGTTGTTGGACAACCCCTTAGTGAACAACACTGCTAATGATTTATATGGGTGTTGCTAATCACGATCAATAAATCCTGAAACGGAGATCTACATGGTATATAGTAACTAGAACTGCTAATGATTTATATGGGTGTTGCTAATCATGATCAAGAAATCTTGAAATTTGAGATCTAAAGGGTATATAGTAAACAAAACTGCTAATCATTTATAAGGGTGTTGCTAATCATGATCAAGAAATCTTTGAGATTGATCTACACACTAATTTCTATTGGTGCTGCTAATCATGATCAAGAAATCTTGAGACATATCTACAGGGTATATGGTAAACAAAACTGCTAACCATGATCAATAAATCTTTGAGCTTGATCTAAAGGGTATTATAGTAAACACAACTGCTAATGACTTCTATGGATACAGATCTCAATTAGTAGGAGACTCATCATTTGAAACTCCACCATGATCATCATCCAAAACGCTTGCTTTATTTGTTGTATCATCTTTTTGAACTTTCTATTTTAGACTTCTTCTCCAATTTCGGTATCTTTTGTAATACATATCTTATAACAGGATTCTGCCAGTTTAAACTGTAGGTTATTATAAGGGACGCGGAATGCATTCCGTAAGGCGTAAACGGTCTGCAATCGTTTTTCGCATTCTTCTTTACTTAGAGCCACATACACTTGCATATACTTTCCATGGTAACAAAATCCTGCCAAAACCAACCAAGATCAAGTTAGAGATAGTGTATATATATATATATATAGATATATATATATATAGAGAGGCGGGTTCAAACGAGGAGCGTACAAATTTTAGAAAACGCGAGGAGCACCACCCATGTACTGAATCACATGTGATTCACTGCACAAACCGCGGGACAAACCGCGCGCTTTTGCAAACCGCGGGACAAACCGCGCGTGTCCGAATTTTGATTTTAGTTGTGAATCACATGTGATCAACTACATGGGCGGAAACCCCCCGATCAGTTGTGAATCGGCAGTAGTGAATCACATGTGATTCAGTACATGGGCGGTGCTACTCGCGTTTCTCGTAAATTGTTACGCTCCTTGTTTGAATCTTTCTCTCTCTCTCTCTATATATATATATATCTAGTATCAGCCATTGAGTCAGCCACTGAGTCACCTTTGAAATGCCTCGTCACATGTGGTTCTTAGGAGGCGGGTAATCAACCTTTTGCTCAAACTTGTAGATACGAAAGACGTAAACAAGATGTAAATGAATTAATCACCATTAAGAAAGTACATAGCTTTCTTTGCTTCTTGTGGTTTTGAGAAGCATACGTAGCCGATTCCTTTGCTAACCCCGTTCTTATAACACATCACTTTTTTGAAAGCAACACCACTAAAGGAATGATAAACTTTCTTGAGATCTTCTGCGTTTACAGATGTAGCAAGATTTCTAACAAACAAATTTTAAGCATTCGGGTCCTGTTTTTGACCAACTTTTCGTCGTAAGAACACATCCCTTTCCGCTTTAATCATCGCGTTTCTAACAAACCATTTCTTGGAAGTTGGTTTCATTCACAAATGAAGCGACAAATCCTTCTAAAAAAGCAAGAAAACTGCTCTTATTTTACCCACATATTTATCAAGAATGTGCATTAACTGCTCTGAACAGACAAAACTGGCCTGTTGGAATAACATACCTTTTGGTTTTATGTTCTTCTATGTCATATAATTTGTTCTTGGATTGCTCTAGTTAGTAACCTGAATCTCATCTATACGAAATATTTGAAATGTGTAATATATGTTACTACTATCATGCTTCATTAAGGGTGGGTTTAAGAAAAGAACACTACAAAAAAGAGAACCCATCTGAACCATCCATCTATTTACATCCGGAAGTTGTGAATAATATGGGCGGTTACATTTTAGAGAAACAAAATCCAATTTAGCCACGCCGCCTTTAACGTTTATCAATTTCAAAGGTTTTCGTCCCTCAATTTTGTTTTAACATATTTTTCCCTCATGTTTGACACCTTGCAACGATTTCTGTTCCTCTTCCTAACGGCCATCAATGTTTTCCGTTAAGTCCAATTTAACGAGGGGTATTTTAGTCATTTTATCCGTTATTTTTTGTTTTTCTTATTTTTACAAAAACTATCAAACTTCAGGGACCTATTACGTAATTATCTCTAATATATACATACATATATATATATATATATATATATATATATATATATATATATATATATATATATATATATATATATATATATATATATATATATATATATATATATAGGGTTGGGTTCACGTGAGACCAACCTGTTTTCGTGAGACCGTGAGACCAAGAAATTAACACTAAACCTTCACAGTGATTCATTGTGAAGGTAAGAAAAACAGCAAACCTTCACAGCAAAAACACTGTGAAGGTTTACCATGACTAAACCTTCACAGTCTTTTGCTGTGAAGGTTTAGTGTTAAGTTTTTGGTCTTACGGTCTCACGAAAATAGTCTGGTCTCACATGATCTCAAGTATATATATATATATATATATACATATATAGGGGCTTAATCAAATGAGAACTGTTTAATTTGTGATAACCGTGAGATCCAATATGAGCCAATCATTTAAGATAATTAATGTTATTTGCAAAAATAAAGTAAAGGGTAAATTGTATTGAATATTTAATTTATTTTAATTTTCTAGTTTTGCATTTCTCTCTCTACTCTAAATTCACACGGTTCACACACACACACACACTCTCTCTCTATTGTTAACCCTAAAAAAAATCTTCTCATCAGTGTCGGTGCTTCTCCCTTGGTTCCTTTCCATCTTCGATCAACTCCGGCCATCGGCATCTAGAAAACTAACTGCGACTGAATGAGTTCTTGTTAGTGTAGAGCATAGCTGTAGAACAACATGGATTGTTTCAGCAGGAAGCTGCTTGTAACACCCTAAAAATCAGGGCTAATTTGAATCTCAATTTGTAATAAGTTATGACAAAATAACATCCAAACTTTTATATAAGAAGAGAATTAACTATGAGGTTTCGTAATTACAAACATGGAATTCTTCCAATAACCTATTAATCTAATCATGTCCACTATAATTAGATTAACTGGGTTGTCTAAGCAATTCATCAAAAAGCCTCAAATCATTAGCTAACTCCTCCGCTTATCTCTTAAGTTGGATACTTCAAAAGCTCTCGAGGCACATCCCATTTACTTCCCCGAGCCTGTACCTGGTAAGAAAATTTAATTTGAACAATTAGGCTTACGCCTAGTGAGAACATCCAAATTCAATTTAAAACATTGACAGCTTTGAAAACTCCAATATCCAAAGCATATAAACAAACCTGGTTCGCCACCATTCTTACCGTACTCGTACTCGTATCATAATGACTAAAACATACCCGCTCCCATGAACACGACTATCATTCAGAAAGTCATATCATCAACTTCGAAGGCCTACTATGAATCATCAAGGATTCTAGTTTATCGATCAAGCCTAAACACTTACAATCAATCGCCATGCCTTTTCTTGGAATGGAAGCAGAAATAGCATTTATATATTGCCTATCTCTAATCCACCGAATAGTAAGTGAAAACGACACTTACACTATCTGGTACCCTCAAACCCAATAACTACTATCTGGTACCCTCAAAAACCGTATTTGGGAAAGCACATGCCATCCTTCTTAACATTCTGGAAAACCACTACCTTTACCCCCTTTTATCCAAAACAGTCAACAAAATCCCGGCGAGATACCTGAATCAATTCTGGCAAAGAAGCAGATTTGATCCCGAAGAAAGACAAATCAAAGGCTACATCTCCAAACCCGACAAATCCGAGTATCTTGAACTCAAATTCAATATAACAATGTTCTCATTAGAGTTCAGTCTACCCACCAGAGGTCTGCTTGGGATAAAGGCATATGCAGAGGAACCAACAGACGAAGAGCTCTGCCGTTTTGTTGAAATGTTGGGATATAACACAACCCTAAGAAAAAGGAACAGTTTTAGAAGAAATCGACTTCCCCCTCTCTGGAATACCCTCTTCTCAATTCTTAACAGGTGCCTAACAGGGAAAGTGGGCAGTCCAGACCAAACCTCTCACCAAATCTTGACCATAATGTACGGGGTATATTATGATCTACCTCTGGACTACTCCACCATCATGATGCAGGAAATGGTCAATACCATTGACAGAAGAATCTCTTCTCAGAAGGCCAAGGGAAGATCGAAAGATGCTCTACCTCCTCTGCAATATCAGCGAATCCTGGGTGTCCTACTAGAGCCTCTGCTACGTCTACAAAAATGGCCAATGGATGGACCGACGACCAGACTGTATCCCCTGAACAAAAACACCCCAACAGAGCACGAAGTTGAATACCCATTCTGCAGACCTCTGCCAAAGCTACTTCTGGACTATGCTACCGACGAAACCCTTAAGTTAGAATATATACGCGATCATAGGACTCCAGAACCGAGTCCTGTGACACCCCCGCATCTAGGAGTGTAAAGCCCGTGTTCCGGTATGGTTTTAAATTGCTTATTTCTTATTTATCTTTTTATTATTTTCCTTAATCGAATCTTTAACGGGAGTTAGAAAGGAGGACCAAAATGTTGTTTACGGTAAACCTTATCTCATAGTTGCATAATGTTGGAAAACCAGGGACCAAATGTGTAGATGGGGTAAAGTGTTGCATGGAGATCGGCCCATAAGGACCGACCTCCCTTTTTCCCTTTTCTCGTTCACCTTCAGCCCCACGCAAACAAACCACAAACCCTAATTCTTATTCTCTCCTTTCTTGCCTTCATTGTCAAACCCTCTCCCCTCCCTCCTGCTGCCGCTGCGAACCACCCAAAATCCACCAGCACCGGCGCTGCTGGTTCTGCCGGCGAGGAGTAATCTGCAGAGAAAGAGAGAGTATCGCGAGGGAGAGGTGCAGGAGTCGTTGTGTGGTGCTGCGTTGCCGTCGCCGAGAGGTAAGCATCTTCTTCTTCTTGTTTTCCTTTCTTTCTTGTCGTCGTCGATCAACCGTGAAAACCACCGCCACCGCCGCTGCAGGCAGCCATGGCTGCGAACGGCTGTCGCCGCCGGGAACCACCAGCCCGGTGGTTGCGTTGGCGGGTCTGCGACCATTAAGTGGTGTGTGGGTGTGTGTGAGTGGCGAGATAGGTTAGGAGGGCATCCCTAAGCCTCGCCGAAGTTTTTCCTCTAAAACCACCCCCACCGCCGGTGGTGGCTGCCGCCGCCGCCGACCACCACTGCCGGAGGTGGCAGTGGGTGGCGCGTGGTTGGGTCCAGCCTTCATAAACTCTAAATGCCTAAACTCTTAACCCGAATCGTATAAACCTTAATCGAAAATTAAGTCGTCATTTTATGTGAAATCGCCGGTTCTGTCCCTGTTTTGTTTCCTTCATAACGTTTCCGTCGTAGCTCGGTTTGAGGCGAAACTGGTGCCCACGGTTCACATTCTGTGTCGGACACATTTTTCGTGTTTTAGCGAAAATCTGGTTAGGCCTCTAGATAGGTGCAAAAGGGCCGTTTTTGCAGCAGGTCCGAATCTGCCAGCCTTACGTTTCGATCTTAGAATAATCGTATAAAATCGTAGGAAAATCGTTAGAACGCGTATAATATTTCCCTGGAAAGCTAAGACTTAGACCCTCCTGTTTGTGGGATTTAATTTCTGGATTAGTGGGTCTAGGGAGGGATAAGCAGGTCCCGAACAGACCTGCGGTTTAGGCCGAAAAGATGAAATATCCTTCATTTAATCTTATGTTTATGATTGAGGGTTGGGGCTTCGCGTTGACACTTTGTAACACTTCTTTAGGTGACGAGAAGTGATTTTGGAGTTGGCAAGTTTGTGTGGTCAGTTGGGAACTTCTGCAACGCTTTCGAGGTGAGTTCTCTCACTGCGTAGAATAGGGATTACATGTACATCGCGGTAGTTTTTGTGTACTAACTGAATTGTTGTGTGTACTGGCTGAATTGTGGTGCGTAGTAATAGGTTGAATTAATGTCTGGTATATATGAGTGTTATATACATCTCGGTGGGACCGAGGGCTCGGTGGGACCGAGGAGTGGTGTACAAGTGTTGCGTGAACTCGGGGAGACCGAGTACTCGGTGGGACCGAGGAATTGTGTACAAGTGTGGTATGAACTCAGGGAGACCGAGGGAAGCCTACACGAGTGTTGTGTGAATTCGGGGAGCCGAAGGATACATGTGAAGGTGTTCTTGCATATGTTTGCTTGTACCTTTTAACTGCTTGTGTTGGTTGTATATGTGCGGATAGGAGTGGTGTGTATATAATTGCTATATGTGTATGTGTTTGAATTCACTAAGCTTCGAGCTTACCCTTTCCCTATAACTGTGGTTTCAGGTACTAGTGGCTCTAAGGCGTGACGGTACACACTGGCGCGTGCGAAGGGCTCTTTACAGTTATGAGTTTAAGATTTTATATTTAAAAACATATTATGTCCGCTGTTTAAACTTATTGAGATTGTTTATTATTTGAGTTTGCAAACGAAACGGTTATTGGATATTTAACGGGTTTTATTTAATGAAATTATTAATTTTAAAAGTTCAAATTTACTGTAATTTTTGGGACGTTACAACTTGGTATCAGAGCACAGCTTGAGTGAATCAAACACATCTCGGTGTGTTTGATCTCAAGTTTGCGGCTAAAAAATTTTCTTTAAAATTTTTGGAAAATAAAAGAAAGGAAAATGCGTTTGAGAAACGATGATCGAGGGCGCAGTGTGTACAGTCAGTCGGAGGCAAGGGAAAAGGTACATTACTTAGTGTATTTATCGCTTTCTAGATCATAGGAGTATGCATGCTAGATTGCTTGTGCTATTTACACTGTACTGCATGTTCATTGCTTGCTAGTAGGAATTTATGCTAGTCATGGTAGGTTGTTATGTGAATGCCCTATAGGTTGTATGCAGTAAGAATCGCATAGCCTTAGAATATTTGATTTAGTTCTATTGTGCAGCTCTTGTTTGAGTCCAACCGTTCTAGGATAGAATCTTGTATTCGAATGTCTATTTGTTTCACGCTGCATGTGACGGGGTATTCGCGAGGCAACTCGTTATGGCTAGTAGGGATTTCGTTGTAGCAAGGGTAGTGTTTTGGGGTGGAATTCCTAGGGAGCTAGGAAGAGTGTGTACATATGCTGGTGCGGGCATATGGGTATAGTTATCGGCGACAAACTACTTGGGCACTTCGGGATGGGACTCGAAACGAGCAATGATAGGTGTGGAAGGTAGTAGTAGAGCTCCTACTACCGGAAGCACAGGATCAATGCTCGAGTCGGGGAAAGTCACGGGGAATCCGAGGGGTTGAGCGTGAGCGTAGTTAGCAGGTTTCAATGTATGCTAATAGCTCGTTAAGGAGGAACAACAATGTTGATCCAGATGCTGGAATTACTGCTGAACGGATTCGCGAGATGTTTACGGCTGAGGTGACGCATGCTACTGGGGAGGCGATCCCCGAATTTATTACCGCCATTCGCGATGAGGTAGTAGTGTTGATGGAGGCAGCCCGAGGTAGAGTTCATCAACTGAGAGTGAATGAGGCACAAGCTACGCATAAAGTGGTGACATGTACGTTCTTAGTTAACTCGGCGCCTGCTGTGGTGATGTGTGATAGCGGGGCTACTCATCCTTTCGTGTCTCACACTGTTAGTGAGTGTTTGGGCCGAGATGTAGGACGGTTAGGTTGTCCACTTGTGGCTGAGGTTGCTGATGACAGGACCTTGACTGTTACAGACGTGTATCGGGGATGCACTTTGGAAATCTATGATGTGAGATTTCCCATTGATTTGAGTCCGATCGCTATGCGTGAGTTGTGCGTGATTGTGGGCATGGACTGGATGGATGCTTTCGATGCGGAGATTGTTTGTCGTCACAAACAAGTGCGAGTTCGAACCCCAAGCGGGGGAGAACTGTTAGTTCAGGGTGACTCGCCCAGGCGGACCTCAGCGATATGTTTGGCTGCGAGGGCGTGGAGGTACTTACAGCACAGTGGTCGGGGATTTTTGGCGTATGTGATCGACACGCGCGTCGACGAAGAGAAGAAATCTGCGGAGGATGTGCCAGTTGTACGAGAGTTTGCTGACGTATTTACCGATGAGTTACTGGGGATACCTCCCGAGCGACAGGTGGAGTTCCGCATTGACTTGATTTCGGGAGCTGCTCCGGTGGCCAATGCACCTTACCGCCTGGCTCCACCGGAAATGAAAGAGTTGTACGCTCAGTTGCACGAACTTCTTGAAAAGGAGTTCATTAAGCCGAGCTGTTCACCGTGGGGAGCTCCGATTTTATTTGTAAAGAAGAAGGACGGGTCTCAACGAATGTGTATAGACTACCGCGAGCTGAATAAGCTTACGGTGAAGAATCGTTATCCTCTGCCAAGGATTGACGATCTGTTCGACCAGTTCCAGGGAGCCTCGTGGTTCTCTAAGATTGATTTGAGATCGGGGTATCATCAGATGCGGGTAAGGAGTGAGGATACGGAGAAGACGGCCTTTCGTACACGTTATGGCCATTACGAGTTTGTGGTGATGCCTTTCGGGCTCATCAACGCACCAGCAGCGTTCATGGACCTCATGAACATGGTATGTAGCCCGATGTTGGATCGGTCGGTGATTGTGTTCATCGACGATATTCTCGTATATTCGAAGACAAAGGAAGAGCACGAGATACATTTGCGGGAAGTTTTGGATGTTTTGAGGCAGGAGAAGCTTTATGCTAAGTTCTCCAAGTGTGAATTCTGGTTACGAGAGGTCCAATTCCTAGGACATGTCGTGAATCAGAATGGTATTATGGTCGATCCGGCCAAGATTTCAGCAGTGATGCGGTGGGAAGTGCCGAAAACTCCCACCGAGGTACGAAGTTTTCTAGGGTTAGCAGGGTACTATCGGAGATTTATCCAAGATTTCTCCAAGATTGCGTTGCCTATGACCCGATTGACGAAGAAATCTGCTGCTTTTAGCTGGGGAGAAGAGCAACAGAGGGCTTTTGAGAAGCTACGCAGACGTTTATGCGAGGCTCTGGTGTTGACCTTGCCCGAGGGCATGGAGGATTTGGTGGTGTACTGTGACGCATCTCACCAAGGTTTGGGTGTCGTGCTCATGCAGCGCAGTAAGGTTATAGCTTACGCTTCGAGGCAGATGAAGCCTCATGAGGCGAATTACCCGACCCATGATCTAGAGTTGGGAGCGGTGGTGTTTGCTCTCAAGATTTGGAGGCACTATCTGTATGGCGTCAAGTGTACGATATACACTGACCATAAAAGCCTCAAATACTTGATGGACCAGCAAAACCTCAATATGCGTCAGAGGAGATGGCTTGACGTAGTCAAGGATTATGATTGTGAGATACTTTACCACCCGGGTAAAGCGAATGTTGTTGCGGACGCACTTAGTCGATATCCGGTTGGTGAGCCACTGCGGGGTTTGTGTCAATGGTTAACAGTGGTTGCACCTCTCCTTGAGTCGATAGGTAGTGCTCATGAAGTGGCAGTTCTGGATGAGAATACCAAACGCGAGAGAGTTTTGGGTGAAATTCCGAATTTTGTCCGTGATAGTCGGGGTTTATTGACCCGGTATGGTCGAGTTTGGGTTCCCTTCACTGGTGGGAACAGGCAGATATTGTTGGACGAGGCGCATAAGTCCAAGTTTTCTATTCATCCCGGAGCTACGAAGATGTACCGTGACCTGTGGGAGAATTACTGGAGGCCCGGCATGAAGCGGGATGTCGCCAAATGTGTAGAGGTATGCATGACTTGTCGGAAGGTCAAGGCGGAGCACCAACGACCGCATGGGAAATTGCAGCCTTTAGAGATTCCGGTATGGAAATGGGAGCAGATCACGATGGATTTCATCACTAAACTTCCCAGGACTCCACGCGGGAATGATGCTATCTGGGTGATTGTCGATCGTCTGACTAAGAGCGCTCACTTTTTGGCCATCAGAGAAAGCTCCTCGGCGGAGAAGCTCACGGAGATTTTCATCAGAGAGATTGTGACCAGGCACGGGGTGCCAGTTTCAATTGTCTCTGATCGGGATACTCGTTTTACCTCCCGGTTTTGGGAGAAGTTTCAGGGTGAGATGGGTACGCGGTTGCATTTTAGTACGGCTTTTCATCCTCAGACCGACGGGCAGAGTGAGCGTACTATTCAGTCACTCGAGGATATGCTTCGGGCATGTGTTATTGATTTTGGGGGTAGTTGGGATCAGTACCTTCCTTTAGCTGAGTTCTTCTACAACAACAGCTATCATTCCAGTATCGGCAGACCACCGTACGAGGTGTTATATGGTAGGAAGTGCAGGACGCCCATTTGCTGGGGCGAGGTTGGTCATCAAGTATTGGGGAGCACCGATGTTGTGTTGAAGACGACTGAGATGATTCAGATGGTCCGGGATCGATTAGTTACTGCACAAAGCCGGCAGAAGAGCTACGCCGACAAGAGACGATCAGATTTGGAATTTCAGGTCGGGGATTATGTTCTTTAGAAGGTGTCACCCTGGAAAGGGGTGATTCGGTTTCGTAAACGGGGAAAGTTGGGACCCCGTTACATTGGACCTTACAAGATCATTGCGCGAGTGGGAAGGGTAGCTTATCACTTAGAGCTACCGGACGAGCTGCGTTTGATCCACAACACCTTCCACGTGTCTCAGTTGCGGAAGTGTGTGGTGGATGAGTCTGTGGTGATTCCTCTCGAGGATATTCAGATCGACGAGTGGCTTAATTACGTTGAGAAGCCGATCGCCATTGTTGACAGGAAGACGAGGACCTCGCACAACAAGGTAATTGGTTTGGTGAAGGTCCAGTGGAAGCACCGAAAGGGTTCCGAGTGGACTTGGGAACCCGAGGCTGAGATGCGGGAGAACTATCCGGAGCTATTTGCGGACGTAGACTTCGAGGACGAAGTCTAAATCAAGCGGGGGAGAGTTGTAAAGCCCGTGTTCCGGTATGGTTTTAAATTGCTTATTTCTTATTTATCTTTTTATTATTTTCCTTAATCGAATCTTTAACGGGAGTTAGAAAGGAGGACCAAAATGTTGTTTACGGTAAACCTTATCTCATAGTTGCATAATGTTGGAAAACCAGGGACCAAATGTGTAGATGGGGTAAAGTGTTGCATGGAGATTGGCCCATAAGGACCGACCTCCCTTTTTCCCTTTTCTCGTTCACCTTCAGCCCCATGCAAACAAACCACAAACCCTAATTCTTATTCTCTCCTTTCTTGCTTTCATCGTCAAACCCTCTCCCCTCCCTCCTGCTGTCGATGTGAACCACCCAAAAACCACCAGCACCGGCGCTGCTGGTTCTGCCGGCGAGGAGTAATCTGCAGAGAAAGAGAGAGTATCGCGAGGGAGAGGAGCAGGAGTCGTTGTGTGGTGCTGCGTTGCCGTCGCCGAGAGGTAAGCATCTTCTTCTTCTTGTTTTCCTTTCTTTCTTGTCGTCGTCGATCAACCGTGAAAACCACCGCCACCGCCGCTGCAGGCGGCCATGGCTACGAACGGCTGTCGCCGTCGGGAACCACCAGCCCGGTGGTTGCGTTGGCGGGTCTGCGACCATTAAGTGGTGTGTGGGTGTGGGTGAGTGGCGAGATGGGTTAGGAGGGCATCCCTAAGATGAAATATCCTTCGTTTAATCTTATGTTTATGATTGAGGGTTGGGGCTTCGCGTTGACACTTTGTAACACTTCTTTAGGTGACGAGAAGTGATTTTGGAGTTGGCAAGTTTGTGTGGTCAGTTGGGAACTTCTGCAACGCTTTCGAGGTGAGTTCTCTAACTGCGTAGAATAGGTATTACATGTACATCGCGGTAGTTTTTGTGTACTAACTGAATTGTTGTGTGTACTGGCTGAATTGTGGTGCGTAGTACTAGGTTGAATTAATGTCTGGTATATATGAGTGTTATATACATCTCGGTGGGACCGAGGGCTCGGTGGGACCGAGGAGTGGTGTACAAGTGTTGCGTGAACTCGGGGAGACCGAGTACTCGGTGGGACCGAGGAATTGTGTACAAGTGTGGTATGAACTCGGGGAGACCGAGGGAAGCCTACACGAGTGTTGTGTGAATTCGGGGAGCCGAAGGATACATGTGAAGGTGTTCTTGCATATGTTTGCTTGTACCTTTTAACCGCTTGTGTTGGTTGTATATGTGCGGATAGGAGTGGTGTGTATATAATTGCTATCTGCGTATGTGTTTGAATTCACTAAGCTTCGAGCTTACCCTTTCCCTATAACTGTGGTTTCAGGTACTAGTGGCTCTAAGGCGTGACGGTACACACTGGCACGTGCGAAGGGCTCTTTACAGTTATGAGTTTAAGATTTTATATTTAAAAACATATTATGTCCGCTGTTTAAACTTATTGAGATTGTTTATTATTTGAGTTTGCAAACGAAACGATTATTGAATATTTAACGGGTTTTATTTAATGAAATTATTAATTTTAAAAGTTCAAATTTACTGTAGTTTTTGGGACGTTACAAGGAGCCCCATTAGGATCTAGGGTTGTAGAAAATATGACAGATGAGCAATGGGCTGCAGCTTTGGCCAAACATGAGCTTGTACAGGCCAACTTTCACGCTCAGAGGGAAGCAATTCTCTCCCAAGCTAAAAAGAGAAAATCCTCTGCCACCTCTCCCAAGAAGAAGAAGAAGAAAGCCCACAAGAAAACTACTGAGGACACCTCTACCTCTGCTGCTCAACCTTCCCCTCCTCATGCAACAGAGGTTGGATCTTCTGTACCTCCCCCTCCTCCAAAAGAAAAGAAGAAAATAAAACATAAGTCTTCTGAGGAGGGAGCCCCAAAACCAAAGAAAATGAGGAGCAAGAAGAAATCCAAGAAACCTCACACTCGTCTGCGAACCATTGCAGAGGAAGCTGAATTGATCCATGAACCCCAGGACCAACCTCTGCAATCACCCTCACCTATCAACTATGCAGACCATCAGGGTGACTTCAACTCCTTCCTTGAGAATCCTGAAATAGCCGATACTCTGGATACCTCTGGCTGGAACGCAGAAGCCCTCTCCGGTCACTCAACAGAAGAAACAAACTTCAGAATCTCTTCCGACTTGGATGGGGATGACCAAACTCTAAGGGACACTCAGAGTAAGACACCAAAGGTACTACAGAACCCCTTTCTTCAAACAGGTTTTGATGTGTTAAGGGCAAGCCCAGAGGCAGAAGTAGCCACAGAAGACCATCACATGGACACCATTTTAGAAGGTCCAATAGAGGAGATGGTTGAAACTAGGGAGACTAGGGTAGAAGTCTCAGAAGTGGATTCTGATGTAGAGGAAGCTGACCAAATAAGAAAAGGTCTTTATCATCCTCACGTACAAAAATTATTTGGATCACATCCATTGTACGACTCTCTATTCATTAGGACAGAAGCTGCAACAGAAGTTAGGGGAGAAGCACCAAGCCATAGGGTAGCGACAAAGATTGAAACTATAGATGGTGAAGTAGTGCTTGGATGCCTAACAGAGGGAGAAACTAGAACAGAAGCCTGGAATAATAGAGGCTCTCAATAACAACCAACTCCCGGTACAACCCACATACCTATTACCGCCAGTCTAGTGGCAGAAGGTAATATTGAACAAGAGCCGCACAGCTCGAACCAACCCCAAACCAACCGGGCAAAGGAAACTCCTTCATCCTCTGTACCAATCATTCCCGGGGAATCCATTCCAGGGGAGTCCTCTCTAAAGGACTTGCCCTTAGTAAGTGATCAATTGCCCCAGATCACACTAGAAATCCCAACAGAGGAATTTGTTTCCTCTGCCACGCACACTACATTAGGACCCACAGGCTCTTCAGAGGAGCCTAGAGTGCACATAGACGAAAGGATTCTAGACAAATCCCCGAGTCAACTTAAGGATACTCTTGTACCCACCTCTGGAGTGGATCAAGACACTGTCCTTAACAGAACTTCTGTAGTTCATGAGGCCTCAAAACCCTCAGATCAAGGATCAAAAGGAAATCCTTCCATCCTCAACATACAAACAGGGGTGAAAGAAGGTGTTCCAGGAACGGGAACTCACTCTGGGGACGAATGTGTTCCCCTAGAGGTTACACAACGTCCACATGTATCAAGGGATGAGTTCCAAACCCTTGTCACCTCTGTGGACAATACATTGAAAGAGTTGCAAAGCCCTTTTAATTCTTTTGCAGATACTACATCCAGGGCAATCACAAATCTAAACACCAAAATGGACAACTTATCCACAGAGGTACAAAAAGCCTTAGCCCAGATGCAGACAAATGCTACGACCTCTGCCACCTCTGCTGCTAAGTTTGAGAAGGCCACAACCTCTGCCTTTCAAACTTCTGTCAAATATCTCTTGGCTCAACTCAAAGATCAAGCCTCCACCCCCAAGGGCCTTACTCCTGAAGATTTAAAGAAGGCCCTCGACAAAGTTCAAGAGCAAACAACAGAAGCAACTCTGGCAATGAAGCCCTCAGATTATATGACCAGAGCTCAGCTCACAGAACTTGGCCAAAGAGTGATCGATCAAGTAACAGAGCTCATCAGAGCCTTCACAGCTGCCAACGCAAATTATGTCAAAGACTTCAGGGGAAGCGTCGGCAGAATGCGCTATAACACAGAAGCAGAGCTCCAAACTCTTCTTGGTCTCTGTGACGATGTATGTGCAAAACTGATAGCTGCAGGTGCCACTCCTACAAAGAAACCAGAGGAATCTTGCAGAGCAGAGGGTACACAAGATAAAGGTCAGGATGACTCTGATGATGACTCTGATAGTCCATCAGATCATCCTAAGGGTGAGAAACAAAAGGAAGATGCTGCAAACAGAGGTATACAAGCTCCACCGGTATCCGCAGAACCTATATCTCAAGCACCTCCAACTCAAACCCAAGGAGGAACTCAACAACGGTCCACAGAGGCAATAACCCCCTCTGTGGAATTCCCCTCTGTATTCGGAGAAGATGTCCAAACCCAAGAGAACTTCCAAATTCTGACATCTTCTAAAGAAGAACTACCTTCCCCAACACCTAAAACTAACCCAAGAATCAAAACCATTGCTCAAAAACAGAGAAAATATCTGAGCAAAACACCTGAAGCCTCTCTAACAAAACCCACATCACCAACCAAACCCTCTGAAACTCAAGTGTCAAATCCAACAGAGGCAACCCCCACAGAACCTCCTACAATCAAACCCTCTGAAGCTCAAATGCCAAAACCCACAGAGGAAACCCCATCTCTACAAACAGACAAACCAATGGCGAAAGACAAAGGCAAAGGGATTATGACAGAGGAACCGCAGAATAAAAAGGCCAAGCATCAACCTCCGACAGAAAAACTGATGAAGAGCTCTTTCGATGCTTATGTTACACCAAAACCAGAAGAAGAAGACTGGGCTTTTGGTACCACCCCCCTGTCAAACATACCGGTTCTGGATCCAAAGAAAAAGCTCACAGAGGATCGAGTGGCAGAAATTAAGAAGAAAATGGATGCTCTGCGCAGACCCATGCCTCCACCTGGTGCACCTCCACCTCAAATGGAAGAAGTGGTGTACAGGTATCTCTACAACAGAACTACCAGAGATCCAATGCCACCAATGGTCCAAGATCTCGAACTTCGTGCTGTCCTCGAAAACATCTTCACAAGAACAAAACCCAAGCCAAAACATGAAGTCTTCTCAATCGAGAAAATCGACAAGGTCATATACTGTAAGTTTTCTCAAACCAGAACTACACCTAAGGTTTCCTATAATATATACAAGGTCAGAAGGGAGAACAGAACAATGAATCAATTCTCAGATGCTGATCTGAGAAATCTAAATCCCTACGACCTACCCGACCTTCTGCTCTGGACAAAAGAAAATTTCACAACAGATACACATCGAAGGGCATACAGGGTAATAAGGAAAGCCATGCGTGAGAAACTTCTGCTATACAGCCTTGTCGACTTCCAATTAGCACGAGATCTCGGAGTAAGAAACCTCGCTCTCCGACCACCAGAAGACGACTGCCCATCCTCTGCCATACCAAACTCAATCATTACATCTCCAAGAGTTGGGTTAGTCTATCAAGATCCTGCTGGGAAGTCAAGACTATTTGTAGAAATGGACTGTCAGAAGTATGCAACAAGTACTTTGATAGAGTTCAGAGAAAGCCTCGTGGAGCACAAAGAAACAGAGAAAATGGATCGGGTTAATGCAGATAGACTGATAGAAGTCATCGATTCAACAATCAACTTCCGAAACCTTTGCATCAGCTTCTATCACGAGCTTAAGGAATTAGGATTCGACAACAGAAGTTTCAACGACTTCAAAGATGCCAAAGTCTGATATCCTCTACCAACCTCTGTTACTTTTACTTTCATCATGTAATCAAATGTAAGTGTCTCTGGCACATCTTTTATGAAAGAAAATTATCAACAGAGGTGAAATACCTTCTGTCGTGTTTTTAGTCTACAAAACCTTGCATGTTTCAAATTTTTATTTTTCAATACTTAGGGGGAGATTGTTAGCTCCAATCTTTATGATAAATAGAAGTATTGGAAAAATAGACTAAGTATCGACACCAACAGGGGCTCTGCCGAGTAGCCGAGTAACCGAGAAGACAGAAGTCTTCGATAGAGGCTCTGTCGGGTTAACCAAGAAGACCGAAGTAAAGAAGCAACAGAAGACACTTCTAAGCGGACAAGGCCACAAAGCTTCTGTCATACTTGACAGAGCTTCTGTGGTAAAAAGAAGATCTACGCAAAAGATCTTAACAAGGACGAACATGCTTCTTACAATATCTGTCATTCGAAGGTTCTAAAGATCAATCATACAAAGGCGTGACCTGACAACTTCATGTGTCAAACTCTGATAGGTTTCTGCCTAAAGCTGAATACGGAGCATTTAATGAACGTTGTATCTACAACAGTTCCAGAATAGTGTTTTGTACCTTCCAGCTGCTATTCCTCAACAGTGTCTTTGTACCTTCAGTCCTTATTGCCCCCTTTAGAAGTAGTATAAATAGAAGGCTCATGTGAGCTCTTCTATTAAGCTTTGAAAAACACACACACCATTAGAACAGATTCTTGTTAAACCTTTCGGTTTTCTTGGTGTTCTTAATATATATCAAATACAGTGAATCATTAAGCTATTTATCTGTCTTATTTACATTACTTGTATTTGATATTGTGTGTTATTCTACCATATTATATCTGTTTAGTTCATCAAATACGCTTCCGCATTACATCTTATTTGAACTATTAGATATAAACATCATTGTTAAGCAAAACAAGAACCAACAATGGATTTAAACAAAAAGAGTGAATGAACTCACCTTGAATTGGATAAACTCACTTCACTGCACAATCTAAAATTCCAAACTGCTATCAATGATTCTGGAAACCTATTCAACGAATAGATTTGCTCACAACCATACATCTATAACAAGTTTTGTCTGAAACACATGATGAATTTCTTACCAAATTGAAGACAAAAGCTTGATTTCCTCCTTCTCTTCTTTCTCTCTATTCTTTCTCTCGGTATCTCTAAACTGACCTCAGACCAAACAATTGGGATAATTCCCAATTTCAGCCCATTTATCCATACCCACTTTCAATTAATAACCAAACACACCTTCTTATTTTCATATTATCAAGATTAACTCCAACTTTGGTTTCTCATGTTTTTAACCTTCATGAGTTATAAACTTGCAAATTGATTCAATTCTTGACTTAAATTACAAAATTGCCCCATTCATATTAAAATATAATATAACGAAAATTCGAGGTGTTACACTGCTTATTCAAAAAGTCACAAGATATCTCGACAAATCGTTTTTGTTCCTCAACATCAATATGCTTCGAGTATAATCCCAAACTTGGTTGCGACTTAATTTGTTTATCCTCATCTATAACTAAAGCATTTTGGTTACCAATATCGTCTTTCTTCAACAACTCCGAAATATCGGCATTCAACTTTTGATCAACTTGAGCAAGCCGATCAATAGCAAGAAAAGTTGCGGTCGCCCATTTAGGAACAAGAAGTGTCTCATCCTCATCTGAATAAGAGTTCCAGTTAGACAAAAGATCTGTCGCAACTATAACCAGACCATGAGATTGTTTTGAAGCCCACAATTGGTATCACAATGATATCATAGTTGGTGATACCTCTCTCTTATCCTTTTCACGGTGGTATCACAATTGGTATCATGGTGGTATCACAGTTGGTGATACATCTCTCTAATCCTTCTCACGGTGGTCTCACAATTGGTATCATAGTGGGTGTTAGTGGATTTCACAACGGTATCACAATGGGTATTGTTTTTATTTTGGGTATCACAATGGAATTTATGTATTTTGAGTATCACAATGGTATTTATGTGTTTTGGGTATCACAATGGTATTTATGTGTTTTGGGTATCACAATGCCTATTGTGTAACTGGTTTTCGTCGGAGAAGAGAGGAGAGAGGATATTTTTAAAATACCCCAGATGTCCTTTCATTGAGAATTTAAATCAAATTACCAAAATTATTAATTTCCTAATTTATCGTTTGATTTGTGGTTGAGATTGGATCTCACAGTTATCATAGATAACTTAGTTCTCCCTTGAATGCCCCCTACATATATATACATATATATATACAGGCCAGGTTTAGAGGAAAACGTCAAAAAATGGAAAACTGAAGAACACCCTGGTACCTTCATCTCGGCGGTATGCACTAGTGCATACAAGTAATTTGTAACATGCACACGTGCATATGCACTTATTCACTTGTGCATAAAAACAAAAAAAAATTTACCTATATACACAAGTGCATACCTTCCATATGAAGGGTCACCAAGGTGTTCTTCAGTTTTCCGTTTTTTCTTTTTTTGAGGTTTTCCCCTGAACCTCTCTCTATACACATAATACATATATATACACAAAGTCACGCAGGGATGATGAAAAAAAAGCGGTGGAGACCAAATCGCCGGAGACGAAATCGTCAGAGAGCAAATCACCGACAACAACCAAGTAGATGAAACCAAAAACGCCAACAGCAACTAGGTTCGTGATTGAATTTGCATTTGTGTTTAAGGACCAAGATCTTCTCCATGGATTATGAAACCAAAATCGAGATTTGGTTCCCTTGATGAACACTGATGGTCACCGATAATCTGATTCCCTCCCCTCAATCTCTTTCGCTTTCTGTAAATCGAGAAACCTTACCCGATACTCAGCGTTGGGATATTTTCCGGTAATCGTTAATTTTTCCGGTTTGTAGTTACCATCGCCACTTCCATACTCAACATCGTCGTCTCCATTCCAATGTTGCTCGAAAGCTTTCGGTAAGAGTAAACAACAATCAAGAGAGTAAAGCAAGGAGACCAAACATGGCAACAAGTCAACCGAAAAGGTACGACTCCGATGACTTCGACGATGACCTTTTAACATCCACCAACGACGATGGATCCATTGAAGAAATTGTGTGTACAACCATCGTTGTTTGTTAAACCCTTGCATTTGAAAATATTCAAGTCCCAAAACTAATATTGATCGAAGAAGGAAAGAGTTTGTCAGCGAACAAGTAAATGAAGAACCGAATTTTGTAAAAACATTAGGTCCATATATATATATACTAGTAGTGTACCCGCGCGATGCAGCGCGGGTGAATCACAATTCTGAAACATTAGTTTAATCCTGAATCATGTTTCTTTATCACTTTCGATTTTATTTCATGGGTTTGCATGGTTAATTTGCAAGTCAACTAATATATAAAGTTGAAGGTTAATATGGTGTGTTAGCAAGATCGAATGGAAAAATAATTGCACACGTATTAGGCTTCTAAACCCATATACCCAGAACTCATTACAAAACTTGAAATTCTTGACTGACTGAACAAAGAAATACAATCATTTGTAAATAATGTTCATCCGCATATCTAGAATGTTGTCCAGTTTTCAGCGACTTGTCAAGCTCCATTGAAGTCTACACGAACACTTGTCGAGCTCCATTGAAAATGTACATCGTTTAGCGATGAAAAGTCATCAACATCATACGGAAAGTCCATTTCCTACAAGTTTATTACACTAATCTGATTCTATTTGAAATATATAAATATATACTTATATTAAATAAGAAAATATTAGACAACATGTATATATATTTAAAAGATAATAGTAAGATGAAAGAAAATAAATAAACAAATGTTAAATAACTAAAAGATGGTTTTACTCTAAGAGATAATTAATAAACTATAAACTACAAAACTTATATACAAAATAACTTGTACTTGAAATACAAATAATTTAGATAAATATATAGAATAACTTGTCCATGTCCCAATCTGTACATATAACTTGACTTAAATCTCTAATTATGTGTCCCAATCTTAAAATTATGAAAATTATAGCTAAACACATGTATATGTTATAAGAAACACAAGTGGGGAGAAATCTACACAATGCATGAAATTTAAGAAATCAGACTGGTCTTGTCAGGAATAATGTGGATGAAGAGCTATGGTTGAGAATCCAACTTGCTCTTATCAGTCAAGCTCTCGAAATGAATTCTATCCAAGGCCTACATAAAACATTTCAAGTACATATAAGAAAAGTTTTCACGTAAGAAAGTAAAAAGTTGTAATTATCAGTCAAGCTCTCGAAATGAATCTTATATCGGTTTTGTACCCATGTTACAACAAGTTGTAACAGTTTTCAGTCAAAAGCTTTCTACAATATATATATATATATATATATATATATATGACAGCTAATAATAGGAAAAGGGGGCAAATAAAGAAGAGGTTAAAACTTAAGTGCAGCTAGATCCTTAAAAATGTCATACAATAGCCAATAACGGGTGGGAATTGTGGTTAAAAATGTGCATCATAATTTTTACTCTAAGAGATAACTAACAAACTATAAACTACTATACTTATGTATAGAATAACTTGTACTTAAAATACAAATAGTTTAGATAAATATATAGAAGAACTTGTCCATGTCCCAATCTGTACATATAACTTAACTTAAATCTCTAATTATGTGTCCCTATCTTAAAATTATGAAAATTATAACTAAACACATGTATGTTATAAGACACACAGGAAGGAAGAAATCTAAACAATGCATGCAATTTAAGAAATTAAACTGACATACCACTGTCAATAATGGTCAATGTGTTGTTGGTCTTGTCAGGAATAATGTGGATGAAGAGCTATGGTTGAGAATCCAACTTGATCTTATCAGTCAAGCTCTCGAAATTAACTTTATCCAAAGCCTACATAAAACATTTCAAATCCATAAAAGAAAAGTTTTCACGTAAGAAAGTAAAAACCTATAATTATGAAGATAAAAGTTGGTCAAAAACCATGCTACTTGTTGCAACCAACCCCTCCAATGATGAAGATAAAAGTTGGCCGAAAGAAAAGAGATAATGAACAAAAACACCAATCCTAATTTTTAGTTTAACGTGTTGCATTTCTCTTGAATGAATCAGTCGTATCTTTAGTTCTAACCCATCAAGGCATCAACTTAGTCTGCACCCATGTTACAAGTTCTAACAAATGAATGTCAAAAGCTTTCTACAATACACACCTTTATAACATCAAAGGGGGCAAGTAAAGAAAAGGTTAAAACTTAATTGCAGCTAGATGCTTACAAATGTCATACAATTAGTTCTCTCTGGCGTTTTTAGATTTATTGGATTTAAAGAGTATGAACTATTTCAAAATCAATATCTCATGAAAGTCCCATCAACTTAATAGTGGTGCTTCTAGTTTTATTTTATGTCTCAGTCTGCTGAATCATTCGCAATCCTCTTGTGTTGGTTCATGTTTTCTTAACAATGATCTTAACTTTCAGTTAGTTCAGATTTAGATATGGTGCGGAAGCGTATTTAAGAACTGAAAGATAATGTAAAGGTATAAGAACACACAATATCAAATAAACAGTATGTAAAGAACAGATGAGTATCTCCAAGATTATTGTTTGATATTTATCAAGAACACCAAGAACATAACAAGAATTCTGCTGGTGTGTGTGTTTGTGCGTAGCTTAATTATCTGATTCTTATTAATAGAAGAACTCAACATGAGTCTTCTATTTATACTAATTCTTAAGGGGACATACTTTAGACAAAGAGTACTGATCTACAGTAGACAAGATCGTATGAACAGTAGCATGGACGATGTTCATTTAATGCGCATGTTCCAATTCTGACAGAGCCCTATCAGAGTTTGACACGTGTAGTTGATGTCAGGGCACACCTAGAACAAGTGGATGAACAGATCCTGGAACAGTAGAAAGGTATTTGTAAATCTTCTAAGTCCTCAGTATAAACCGCAGAGGCTCTGTCAAGGGTGACAGAGGTTCTGCGGCTCGGTCCTCTGTGAGCAGTCTTCTGCTGATTCTTGTCTTCGGTATTCTTGGGTTCTTCTGCAGTTACTTCTGTACTTAGACTATTTTCACTACTTTCACAAAAAGAAATATTGGAGCTAACAATCTCCCCCTAAGTAGTGAAAATTAAAAAAAATGAAAGTTCAAGGATTTTCTAAGCACACGAACAATTTTCTTTTTACATTAGATTATGCCAGAGGCATTTACATTTGATTGTATTGAAAAGAAAATATTACAGAGGATTTGTTTGACTGACTCAGACATTGGCATCCTTGAAGTCATTGAAACTTCTGCGGTCGAGTCCTTCTTGTATGAGCTCGTGATAGAAGCTGATGCAGAGAGTTCGGAAGTTGATTGTTGCATCGATAACCTCTATCAGTCTGTCGGCAAGACTTTGATCCATGAGCTCTGTTCCTCTGTGCTCCACTAGGATCGATCTAAACTCTGTCAAAATACTTGTTGCGTACTTCTGACAGTCCATCTCTACGAACAACTTTGATTTACCAGAAGGATCTAGAAATACTAACCCGACCCTTGGATTTGTGATGATTGAGTTTGGTGTAGCAGAGGGAGGAGAGTAGTTTTCTGGTGGTTGAACGGTTAAGCTTTTTACTCCAAGATCTCAAGCCAATTGGAAATCTACCATGCTGTATAGTAGAAGCTTCTCGCGTATGGCCTTTCTAATCACCCTGTATGCTCTGCGAACTTCATCTGTTGTGAAGTTCTCTTTCGTCCAGTCCAGAAGGTCAGGAAGATCATAAGGATTTAAGTTTCTAAGATCCGCATCAGAGAATTGGTTCTCGGATTTGTCATCCCTTTTGACCTTGTACATATTGTATGAGACCTTGGGCCAGGTTCTGGTTTTGGAGAACTTACAATAGATGACTTTGATGATCTTGGATGTTGAGAAGACTTCGTATTTAGGCTTGGGTTTTGTTCTGGTGAAGAGGTTTTCGAGGTCAGCACGGAAGTCAGGGTCTTGAATGGTTGGTTCTGATTGATCCATTATGAACATTCTGCTGTATAAGTACCTGTATACCACTTCTTCCATTTGAGGTAGTGATGGTTGAGGTAAGGTTCTGCGCAGAGCATCTAACTGGTTCTTGACTTCTGCTACTCGATCCTCTGAAGGTTTTGCCTTTGGATTTAGAACAGGAATATTTGATAGAGGAGTTGTACCAAAAGCCCAGTCTTCTTCTTCTGTCTTTGGTTTCATAATAGCATCGAAAGAGCTCTTCATCAGTTTTTTTGTTTGAGGTTGATGCTTGGGCTTCTTCTTCTATGGTTCCTCTGTCATTATTCTTTTGCCCTTGTCTTTTGCCTTCGGATGATCTTCTTGTAGAGATAGAGTTGCCTCTGCAGGTTTTGACACTTGAGTTTCAGAGGGCTTGGTTGGGGTTGCTTCTGTTGGAGAGGCTTCTGGTGTCTTGCTCAGATATTTCCTCTGTTTTTGAGCAATGGTTTTGATTCTTGGGTTGTTTTTGGGTGTTGGGGAAGGTAGTTCATCTTCGGAGGATGTCAGGAGTTGGAGCTCTTCTTGGATTTGGACATCTTCTCCAAATACAGAAGGAAATTCCACAGAGGTTGGTATTGCCTTTGTGGTCTTCTGTTGTTGAACTTGGGTTGTTTCTGGTATTTGGGTTTCTTCAGGAATGGATTCCACAGAGATGGTTGTTGTCTCTGTGGTTTGGTTTCTGATTTAGGTTTTAGGTGTTTGGGTTGTAGCAGGGGTTTCTTCAGAGATCATTTCCACAGAGGTGGTTGTTGCCTCTGTGGACTGTTGTGTTCTTTGTTGGATTTGAGTTGGGGGTGCAGAGGATATTGGTTCTACGGATACCGGTGGAGCAGGTAGACCTTTGCTTGCAGCTATTTCCCTTTCTTTCTCCCCTTGATTTTCCCCCTCGGGATGATCTGATGGACCCTGATGGTCATCATCAGAGTCATCCTCCAGATCAGCTTTGGAGATCTTCTTTTCGATCTTAGTGGTCAAAGTCTTCAAGTTCTCTCCAGCGTTTGTAACCGCTGAAGAGTTGGCAGTTAGAGTGTTGTTGAAAGACTCCATCTTTGTTTCCAGGGCCGTCAGGGAGGTGTTGATATCCCTCAAATTAGGACCTGAAAAAGTTATAAACTTATGAACAGAGGAAAGCTCAGAAGTTTGGGGTTAAGAGAGAGAAGTGTGTGGGATTTTGTGTATACCTGCAGGCGGGTTGGCGAAGTTGTCGAAACCTTGATGTCCTGAAAAAGTTTCGTAGTCGTCTTCAATATTTCCTAGACGACTGGAAGTACCTGCAGGTCCTGTGGTGTGTCCTATCATCCTCTGAAAATGTTCAGCAGTAGTGTCGCTGAGGATGACGGTTGTTGAGGAGAATAGGGGAATAGATTGAGTGACCAAAGAGGAGGTGAGAGGAATGGAGGATGAGAATGATGGTTGGGTGTGGGGTTCAGCGTTGGATCCGCTGAGAATCACTTCAGTCTGTAGAGAGGCTGAAGGAGGTGGGTTCATTTCGAAGTTTATAACTTCAGCGTTTAGAGACACTGAAGCTGGGATGGAAGGGGTGGTTTGTTCAGTTGTGGCAGAGCGTACCACTGAACTTTCCATCAGCTCTTCAAGATGAGCTGAGGAGTCTTCAGCATGTAAATGCTGGGGGGTTGCTCCTTGGTTTTCTTGATTCTTTTGGAACCAAGTTGGGTAGTAGATTGTTTCCTTTTTCTAGAAGGAGTGGAGGTTGCAGCCGGGGTATCAACGGTGGGGATTTCCACTGAATGAGCCGCAGAAGTAGAAGAAGGAGGATTGAGAATAGATAAGAGAGTAGAGAGACGTACCTCGTTTGGCAGGGGCTTGAAGTCGAGCACCTTAGGGCCAACCTGAGAGAGTTTCAAGTCTCCTACTTTTGGGTAGTTATCCTTAAGGCCGGTTTGGAAGATGGCGTTGAGGAATCTTGGGTATCGAACCCATGATGGTCTATCAGCAAAATCTACTCTGAGCGCAAGATCGTCGTATATTATCGAGGCCCAGTCAACATGGAGACCCTTCAGCAATGCATAGCCCATGGTTTGCTGAGGTTGAGCAGCTTAATCAGAGGAGCCACTCTTCGCTATCATGCAGCTTATCAGGTGTGCGTAGATGAAGTTCATCTCGCTGGGCATCTTTGACTTCTTGATTGCAGTCAGTTTCTTCTCGGCTTTTTCATCTCTCCCTTGATCCCAAACGTACTTCATTGCATCAAAGAATGCAATGAGCGTTTCTCTATCAGCATGTCTCTTGGGATCAGGAAAAGGAATAAATGGTTTATCTTTGGTGGCAACAGGGAGATTCAGTGCTTTTCGAATGATAGCAGGGTTTATTTTGATGGTGCCAAAATCAGTGTCACAGAGGATGACATCAAGTAGTTTGGTAGGGTCTTTGGATGATGGTAGCTGAGTTTGTCTGGCGGTATACCAGAACTGAGATAATAGCAACTGATGAGCAGGGGGTGTTATGGTCAAGGTTGTAGAGAGGCAACAGGTTTTCAGAAAATTCACAGCGTCGTCTAGATGTTTGACTTGTTTCTTCGGAGGAAAATCGAACAGCGCATGTAGGTTGTTTGATTTTCTAAAAGAGATATCCTCAAGTTTGAACTTGACCTGAGGAGCCTTGGTGATTTCAAGTTCCTCAGCAGCAGGAGTGTTCTCAGCAGTTGGAATACCAGTAGAAGGAGCAGCCATTTCTGTAATCAGCTCAACCAAAGATCAACAAAACAAATAGTTTTAATGTGGAAATATTTTCCAATAAGATATTTTTGAATTTTGTCCATTTCATTCAGCCAAAAATCCCTTTGAAAAAGATTAGGGTTTTTCTTGTTTTGAGAAAGAGTTACAAAACGTAGAGATTATGTGTTTTCCAGATTTCATTTGAAGAAGGAATTCTAGAAAAACATATGAAGAACAAGTTTACGAGTTTTGATATAAACTTGAAGAACAACCATGAAGGTTGTATTCATAAAATCATGAACAGAAAATGATTTCATTTTATAAAAGTTCTTTTGTTTGATCTGTTAAAAGCAAAGAATAAGATCATAAACAAGTAATTTAGGTAATTAATAAGAGTAATAACCTGGTTCGTCAAAGAAGAAGATGAACAGTTTCTGGAAATTTTGAGAGCTCAAAATGCAACAGTAAATCTTTTTCTTGCTTGGAGGAGAAGTTTTTCGCGTAAAGAGAAATATATAAACCCAAAATGGTTTATATAGAGAGAGTAGAGAGAGAGAAAATCTT
This sequence comes from Saussurea involucrata, assembly GCA_033807775.1. NCBI lineage: Eukaryota > Viridiplantae > Streptophyta > Magnoliopsida > Asterales > Asteraceae > Saussurea > Saussurea involucrata. The sequence goes on from CM066327.1 coordinate 80,738,385, forward strand.
GAGCGGGAAAAGATTTTCATCATGACACGGACACGTGTTTGCATTTGATTAGAAGGTAAATGAAACGTGCAATCGTGTGTCAGAAAAAGAACATGCCAGGGCTTATCCATTGCGATGACGTCACAACTGTCCTTTCATATTTTAGGATGTCTCGGAGGTTTTGAAAGCTCAGGTACACTTTTGAAAATATGAAGCACTGAATAGAAATATCAGTGTTGGTTTAAGAAATTTCAAAGTATCGTTGTTAAGGAAGAGATATTCAGCGATGCAAGATGTTTTGAAATCTTTGAGTTCTAGGCGAACGTCAGCGAGTAAGAGAGAAAACATACCTTGATATCAGCGAATCAATTATGTTCAGAGAGAGAATGATAGAGTGGGTTATACAAGTTGATTTTATCCTATCGCTGATCAAATGTGAACTGCTGAAGATTTTATTCTTCAAGGTTCAGCATTCCAAGCTCGCTGATGAGAAAGTTGAATCTTGTCTCATCAAGAGGTTTGGTGAACAGATCAGCTAACTGATAGTCAGTTGGGATAAAATGAAGTTCTATATCACCATTCATCACATGATCTATGATAAAATGATACCTGATTTCGATGTGTTTTGTCTTTGAGTGTAGCACTGAGGGTTTGGATCAACACAATAATAGTTCTATTTCTTCTTTCAGCGAATTCGTTTTGTTGCGGTGTTCTCACTAAAGAAAAGTTGTGAGAAATACCCTTACTCTCAAAGAAGGAATCAAGAGAACTGTTTTTGAATTCAGTCCCATGATCACCCCTTATTGAGCGAATGGTCAAGTTGTTCAGGGTTTCCATCTTCTGAACAAAGGTGATGAGTTCTTTAGGGGTGTCATTCTTAGAACGGAGAAACATAACCCATGTATAGCGAGAGAATTCATCAACTATGACCAGCGTATAATTCTTTCCAGCGATGGATTGTTTGTTAACAGGGCCAAACAAATCCATATGGAGAAGTTGTAGAGGAGATGATACTGAGGAAACTTGCTTTGACTTAAAGCTTGCTTTGGTCTGCTTGCCTTTCTCACACGCTGAACATAAGGATTCTTTGGCGTATGAGTGTTGAGGTAGACCAGTGACTAACTCTTTTGAAGAAAGAGTGTTCAGTGTCTTGAAGTTTAGATGAGAGAGCCTCTTATGCCATAGCCAGTTGACATCAGATGAGGCTTTTGAGAAGAAACAGGAGTTCTTAGTGGTTGTTGAGTCCATGTTTATTACATAAACATTTTCCAAACGATAACCGTTGAGAGCTATCTTCTCCTTTTTGTCAGCGACAAAGCAGGATTCCTTAGTAAAGATTACTTTGTTATCCTTGCCGCAAAGCTGACTGATGCTTAGAAGATTATGCTTCAGCCCTTCAACATATGTGACTCTTCTGAAGGTTGTTATACCATTAGATAGTACACCAAACCCTCGGGTATGTCCTTTTCCATTTCCACCGAAAGTTACAGAGGGACCCTTCTCTTCTTTGTACACAGTGAGCAGGTTCTTCATACCAGTCATGTGTCTAGAGCATCCACTATCGAGATACTAGATACCTTTCTTAACCTGAGTTGCAGAGGTTGAAGTAGAGGGAATGTCAGAATTGTCTTCCTCATCTTCAAGTTTGGCCATCAGACATAGATTGGCTTCATCATCATCTTCAGAGTCAGATGATTCTTCTTCGTTAGAGGCAGCCCAATCATAGTCAGCCATGAGGCCTTTGCCATTCTTCTTAAAGGTTTTCAGCTTTGCATACCTTTCTTTCAGCTTTTTATATTTTTCATCTCTATTCCTAGGAATAAAGTTTTTCTTGGGAAAAGCTGAGGGTCTAGAGACTTTCTTTGACCTGCACTCTCTAGAAAAATGTCCTATCTTTTCACAGTTATAGCAAGTAGCAGTAGCCTTATCAACAGGGGTTGATGATCTTGGCTTGTCATTAATAGCAAGAGGTTTATTCTTCTTGAAATTACTCTTTCCAGCAAATCTCCTGAATTTATTAGCCAGGAATGCCATAGTTTCATCATTATCTGAAACGTCAGAGTCTGATGATCTTTTAGAGTTAGTTTCCAACTCAGTAACAGTGATAGTCGATCGCCGAGTGGAAGGTGACTCTGAGATTAAAGCAACAGGGGTGCTTTTGGAATCTTTTACAAGATTCTTCTTAAGATGACTCGATTGCTCATGATTCAGCATCGTGCCATATAAGGTAGAAAGGGTCATTGATTTTAGATCCTTTGACAGCTTGAGACACATAGAATAACTGTCCCAGCTTTCAGGTAAACATTCTAAGAACTTTGTCAGTACTTCAAAGTTAGAATATTCCTTACCAACAGTTTTTAGATCTATTATTAAGCAGTTAAAACGTTGGTGTACTTCAGAGAGAGTTTCATTCTTACCACAAATGAAGCTTTCATACTGTCTTACCAGGTTGATCTTTCGAGAGTCCTGGACTTCAGAAGTACCTTCATACTGAACACAGATTGTGTCCCACATAGCTTTTGAGGTTTTCAGGTTCATGACGGAATGGTAGATTTCATCAGGAAGAGCCATGGAGGGTATGGATCTGGCTTTGGTGTCGATAGCCACTTTCTTCTTATCGTCATCAGTCCACATATGAATTTCCTTAGGAATCAGCCTTTCTGGAATAGCTGGTCTATTCTCAGCGGCTGGAACTGCAGCATCAATTCTTACAGGAATATATGGGCCGTTTTCAAGATAGCAAGGCATAGTAGGGTCTACACCTTCTAAGAAGAGAATCATCCTATTTTTCCATAGATTAAAATTATCTCTGGAGAATCTAGGGGGTTTTGCAAGAGAACCGTTGTCAATATAGTTTGTGTTTGTGTTGGTAGCCATTTTAAGAAATAGCTAGGAAGAGAAATCTTAGTATAGATCAGATCTTATTTATGAGATTAAACAAATCCGCTCTGATACTACTTGTTGGTCCCGAAGGGCTATACAAGTTTGTAGAAGGGGGGTTGAATACAAACACACGTTTTTACTTTTCTAAATTGTTTATTGATAAATCAAGACAATTTACAACTTGTTGTGGAACAAGATTAACGATAAACCTAATCTTAACAAGTCTTGAGAAACACTAAGTTTCTTTCACTAGAAAGAGTTAAAGAAATTACGAATAATAACTTAACAATAAGAGAGAAATAAGAAGATGGTCCGAGCACACTTCAAAACTGAAGTACGGTTCTTCTTATATACTGCATGCATTTAATGCATGGCAGTATGGCTTTACACGTGGCAGCAGCTGAGTGGTTGCATGTCATTGACCTTTGTAGACAACCTTAGTAGCCGCATGGTGCACAGTGTAGAATCAGAGTTATTGTATGATTACAGACAAAAGGGATGTCCGTTCTGACAGTTCGTACGGAGACGTGCAAGGGAGGTAAGACAATAGTAACATGCAGGGAGACTTCATGATCAGCTTTCGTTGAGCCAGATCTTTATCAGCGAATGATAAAGTTCAGCGATTGCTGAAGTCTTCTACTTGATACTTCACGTTGAATGGACAGGTCTTGCTTCGCTGATATCCGCATCAGTTCATGAGTAGACTTGTCGCTGGTTCTTGAGCTTGATCTTCGACTTCAGCGTAGAACTTTGGTTGACGTGAAACTTGTCTTCAGGGATCCTAAGTAAACAACTAACTTATCAGCGATCATCTCATAGACTGAACAGGCTCAGAGCTATATGATGATGAACAGTATTCGCTGAATATCTAATCTAAAGAGTGAGAGTTCCTATCAGCGGTACTGTAAAGTCTTAGTACTTATCAGCGATAGTGAAACTCTGGTACATATTGTTTACTTACAATTTTCACTAAGTGTTTAAGAGAGGGTCATTATCAAATCACTGAGGGTTTGGATCAACACAGTTAGAGATATACCTATCGCGTTCTGGCTGGCAGAAGATGAATCTCCAGAGGCTCTGACGGCTCCAGTAGAGGGATCAATGTCGTCATGGAACATCTCTTGAAATAGAAGATTTAAGTCTTCTTCACTTGTTTTTTAGATGCCAGAGGATTCCCCTTTTAGACCGAGTTCTGAACTGATTTGTTCAGAAGTCTTTTGGAAGGTATCGTCAAAAGAAACATTTATGCTTTCTATGATCTTTCGAGACCGCAGAAGATAAACTCTGTAGGCCTTGGAAGTTGCAGAGTATCCTATGAACTTGCCTTCATCTGCCTTTACTTCAAACTTTCCTTTGCTTCTCTATCATTTAAGACGAAGCACTTGCATCCAAATACATGTAAGAACTTGATGTTTGGTCGTCTTTTGTTGATCAAATGATATGGTGTTTTGATGTGTCTTTTTACGATGGTTGATCGATTTTGGGTATAGCAAGCGGTTGATACTGCTTCTGCCCAAAATGTCATTGGTAATCCACATACGGTTAGCATAGTTCTGGCGGCCTCCACAAGCATGCGATTCTTTCGTTCAACCACGCCATTCTGTTGTGGGGTGCGTGCAGCAGAGAAGTTCTGTGAAATTCCTTCTTCTGTAAGATAGGCTTCAATGACAGAGTTTTTGAATTCTGTGCCATTGTCGCTTCTCAGTTTCTGAATCCTGCACTCATACAGAACTTGGATTCTTTTCATTAAATTTATCAGTATGTTTGGAACATCTGATTTCTTTCTGACAAATTCAACCCATGTGAATCTTGAGAATTCATCGACCAAAACAAGCAGATATTTCTTGCCACCTAGGCTCTGTGTTGATATTGGACCGCAGAGGTCAACATGGAGCATGTACAGAGGCCTAGTGCAAGATACATCTGTTTTGCCTTTATGGGAAACCTTTTTGAGTTTTCCCATTTCGCAGGCAGAGCAAAGATGATCTTTATTAAATTTAACGTTTGGAAGACCTTTGACTAGATCAAGTTTTACAAGTTTATCAAGAGTATGAAAGTTTAAATGGCAGAACTTGGTATGCCATAACCAGGCTTCTTCGCTTTTACAGGCAACGAGGCATATTTTGTCTTTCTTCTTGGCATTGAAGTTCATGAGATATAGATCTCCTCTTCTTTCGGCTCGCAGAAGTTCAATTCATGTGTCCTCGCTCTGTAGAGAGCAGAAGGTTCTTTTGAACATTACGTCGAATCCCGTATCGCAGAGTTGACTAACACTGAGAAGATTGTGTTTAAGGCCATCAACATATGCAACTTTGCATACGGTTATATTCTCCTTCTGTATGATTCCGTAGCCTTTAATGTACCCCTTTTTGTTGTCTCCAAAGGTCACAGATCCACCATCGTTCTTTTCTTTGTATGTGGATAGAAGACCTCTGTCGCAAGTCATGTGCCTCGAGCATCCGGAGTCTAGATACCAGATCGGCACATACTGCTTCTGCAAGACAATCAGAGAGTTTTAGGTACCCATATCCACATGGGTCCAGTTTTGTTAGGGGTTTTCAAGTTTGCCTTAGCATTCTTGGTCTTTGTTTTAGCTTCTGTTGAAGAAACATTTTGTTTCTTCTTACCCTTGGATTTATCATTTTCTTTGGGTACAGAGAGATGACAGTGTGGACTTTTGAAGTGTTGGTTTAATTTAAACATAAGATCAAAGCAATGACATTATTGAATGTGCGAAGAGATTTGCTTGAACTTTTCATTAAATACATTAAATGTGGGCACAGAGGCATTACAATTTATCCTAACATTAGACTTTCTATTACAAAAAGGTTTATGTAGGCTAGATTGTTGTTTGCAAAATCCTTTGTTGAGAGCGGCCTTCTGTGTTCCCCTTCTGTGGTGAACTTTTGTAGGTTTCACTGTCACAGAAGAAAAAGATTTGTTAATTTTAGTCCATTTACCCTTCTGTTGCCATGTTAGTTTTTCTTTAACAGGTTTTAAGGGTTTTAAAATCTTTGAACTTGTTGGAATTTGAGTGGACATTAACTTCTGTTGTTTGAAATTTTCAAGCTCAAGAGAGGTTTTGGCTTGTATGCACATATCCAAAAAGTCTGGACAGATAGGAATTCCAGTGATATTCTCCTTGGGAGGAATAGTTCTGTTATGAACTTCAGAGGTTTGTTTAAAAACCTCTATGTCACTAGGTCCGATCTCTGACTTAGAGTCAGTCTCTGATTCGTCAGAGGATGAATCGTCCTCATATACAGAGGTTGAGTCACTTGGTTTTCTTTCGACAGAGGCTGGGCTTTCAGAATATGTGTCATACTCACTTTCTTCCTTTTCTAAGGAACTATCTTCTAAGTTAACAGAAGTATCTGTTAAGTTTTCTTCAGAGAGATCTTGATCGATGGAAGATGTACAGAGGTTTTCTTCAGAGATATCAAGTTTTTCTTCTATAATTCTTGGCTTGAACTCAGGTGCCTCTGCTGATAATTTCTTTTCAGAATTCATCATGCAGACAAATGCAACTTGGGTTTGAGTCTCGGGATTACCAAACTTGAAGATTCCTAATCTTGAGTTTTCAGATACCTCTTAGGTTTGGATTCTCTTTTGACAGAGATTGAAGGTGACAAATCTGTGTTTTCAAACCACACATTTGTCATCTTTAGAGGTTTCCTCTTGTGAGGTTCCCCATAGACTTTTTGCCTTTTACTTACAGAGAGAAGATTTTGAAATCCAGGTTTTCTTGTATCTCCAATGTGAAATAGAGAGTACAGAGACTTGTCTCTTTTGGTTCCGGTATAAGGATCTATATCACAGAAGCCAATTCCCCGTCTCCCTATTTGTGTGTTTATTTTTTCGTACACCTTCTGAGCATCTTGAAATTTTTTAATTTGAAGATCTCTTTTGAGTAAATCTTGACAGAGGACGTCTCTTTCCTTTTGAAAATAATTTTTAAGAGCTAGGATGTTCATTCTGTCGCACTCAACGTCCATTAGTTCTTTAGACTTTGTTTTCAAGGAAGAATTAAGTTCAGAAATCTTTTCTTTTAAAGGATTTAACTTTTTGTTCCAGTCCATTTCAATTTCTTCTTTTTCTTTAAAGAGTTTAGCTTTTTCTTGAGTGAGAAGTCTAGCTTCTCTCTCAAAGAAGGTGAGCTTTTTCTGAATATTTTCACATGTCTTTTTCATTTCAGTGTATTCAATGTTAAGTTTAATCAAATCATCTTCTGCCATATTAGAGTTAGAGGTAGAAATGGATACCTCACTGTCGGAGTCGGAGCTGACTTCTGCCATGCCACAGAATAGAGCATTCTTTGTTTCGCCTTCGTCGGAGGATGTGTCTGACTCCCAGATTTCTTTATTCACCATTAGTGACTTCTGAGCACAGTATTCAGCTTTCTTTTTGTAGAAAGCTGCATCCCTCTGAGGTCGATTTGACTTGCTCCTGCATACGTTGGCAAAGTGACCTGGCTTTCCACATTTGTAGCATCCTTGGTTATGTGTGGAGTTTCCAGCTCTGTCATCTGACCTCTGTCGGTCACCACTTCTTTCGGTTCGGCATTCATTTGCATAGTGGCCTGGCTTACCACATTTGTAACACTCTTGAATCTGTGGAGTGTTGCCAGCTTTGTCTTCCGACCTCTGTCGGTCATTTCCTCTATCATTTCTGTCACTTGACCTCTGTCGGTCACCACTTCTGTCGTTTGACCCTTCTCTCTCTCGATTATCTCTTTCATATCGTTCATTACCAGATTTCTTCTGGTATCCTCTGCTGAATTCCCTAGTCAAGAGAGCTAATGATTTAGCTATCGAGGCCAGGGTCGTTTATTCTTCTGCTGCTGTTTCCTCTTCTTCTTCACTTTCCACCATCATATTTTTCTTCTTCTTCTCCTTTCTTTCCTCTACTGCTTTCTCTTTCTTTGGTTTCTCTCTAGCCTCTGTAGTCTTACCAACCAATGCAAGAGGTGCAATGAACTGGGCTTTTGCTTGTGCTACCTGAGGCTCTTGTGCTGCCAATGTTCCATAGAGGTCTGATAGGGTCCATGAATCTAAGTCTTGATTTGTTTGCAGAGACATAGATAACTGAAGCCATTCTTCATTCAGAGACTTCAGGAACATAACGTTGTTTTCTTCAGAGGTTATGTGGATGCCGAACTTCTTGCACTTGTTTATTAGAGAGTTGAACCTATCATACGTAGTCTGCAGAGATTCGGTTGGCAGAGGCAGATTAAAGGGTGCATTTTTACAAGCTATAGGAATATATTTGTTTTGATTAATTTTGAGCTAGCTACTATTTACAAGGATTGAAAATCTTACCCGGTAAGTTAAGTTTAAGGAGCCATTTACCAAATTCTTACTGCATAAGCACTTACCGACAAGAGATTCACCTTCATTTACCTTATCGTCTAACATTCTTGGCCAGGAAAATGAATTGTTGGTAGGCATCTTAAACCCAGCAAGTGTTTGTCGGGTAAGAGTCGTTTTCCACACGTATCGAGTAAGATTTTCGGTCCTTGCAATGCTCAATCAATAAGATAAATGATATCGATAAGAGTTTAGTAAACGACTCATAAGTGTTGACTCTTACCGGTAAACACTTACCGCGTAACCGTTAGATAAGCGACCCCTTAATTTTTGTTATATGGTGGACAGACATAAACAAACAAAATGAGATGGTCATAAAATGTTGAAATAAGGAATTTTTTTTGCCTTGGGTAAGCTTTTATTATTCTTATTTGTCAATTTACATCACAAAAATGGGGTCTAATTTCATACTTGTAATACGAACGATTCTTTTGCATATTTGGAAGAAGTCAAGTTTGACAAGCTAATTGAAAAAGGTTAGTCATGTTATAATATTAATAGATTACAAAAGTATGAACATAGTTTCACACTTGGTATGCTAACCAGGAACTAGTTAAGGCGACAACATTTACATTCATTTTCTAATTATTGGCCCAACATCCTACCGGGTATGTGCCTTCACTTTCTTCTGTCTCAAATATTTCATTAACATGTTACTTTTATTTGTGACTTTAAAGCAAACGAATCGCAAAGATGGTTTTGCTTGTTGACAACATAAAAAGATTCAACCTTTCCAGATGAGAGTTTTGCCATAGCATGCCATGAGTTTTCTAGATTAATTTGGATCCACTGAACACGTGAATTTGAAAAAAAATATATTAGAAAATAGAACGACACTGGAGGATTTACATCTGGATCTAGATTAAAGTCATGTCGTGTATCCGACCAACGAGCGGCTATAACACTAGTTGATATAAGGTCCTAGTATTTAAACAAAGCCAAAAGGAGGTTTTGACGTTGATCATTGTTCTAAAAGGCTCATTGTAACAGTCGTCAAGGTGCGTCGTAGCTCAAGGCTTGTATCTCACTCCACGTTAAGCATGTGGCACACCATGGTGTATTGTGAGGTTTTTGTAATGTGATATTTGATATTTTTTTACGTATCTTATTTACTAGTTTTTAATATATAACTTAATTTATCTTGTTTATTATCATTGAGTAATTGCACAAAGGGTGATACTATTCCTACCCCTGCGCACACACATACACACACACACACACACACTGTGTGCAGGGGGTATACTTAGAATTCACCTTGTACAAAACATACGTTCTTATATATATATATATATATGATACAAAAATTTGGCTGCCATAAGTCACCCGTCACCCCTTGAAAAGGTTGTGGCCTCGTTATGGCTCCTAAAGCTTGAGGCTTGGTTTTACCACCACGCCACACCTCACACCATTTTAGAATATTCATGTTGATGCATATAAATATGTATGAAGCTAATAGCAGGATAAGGTTCTCGGCATTCAAAATGGATTGTTGGTAATCGTCTTAAACCCGGTAAACGCTCAACAGGTAAGTGTCTTTTTCGTCACTTACCGGATAAGATCTCGATCCTTGTTGCATACCGTGTAAAGATTATTGGTCTAACTCATTGCTCAAAGAAAATGATACCGATAAAGGTTTACCCGATAAGATTTAATAAACAGCTCCCAAGTAGATTTACATTTAACGAGCTGCAGGTAAGTTTTCTAATCTTTTATTTGTTAAAATGCGCTGCAGGTAAGTTTTCTTATCTTTTATTTGTTAAAATGCAACATCTTTCAATAGTTTTCCTAAAACATCTGTCTAAAATTTTACCACTCAAATTGTGTATACAAAACAACAGCTTCAACCAGCATCAATCAACTATTCTCATCTTTGGCCTTCCGAGTCAGCCCTTGACCTTCCGAGTCAACCCACGCTTGTTATACCACACACCATTTCTGTCACCGTTCATCTGGTTTTTAGCAGCAATCAAACACTGATCAACTCGGCTACCTTTACTGTCCATCTCGTTCTGCAGCTTCCTGCGTCTCATTCGGTTCTCAAAACGTAAAGCCCGTAAAGCAGAAACTCTCTTTTCGATTTCCAAAGCCTGCGAAAAGTTCCAAATCCTAACGCTACCCTCTTCCCCTCCACACACAATTCGGTCAGCACCAATGCCTACAGCAAAAAGACTGCACCCGGGCCCATGCAGCATTCTTTGCGGAGGCTCGACATTATAATTATTCCCATTTAGAGACTGTCTGATTCTATTCAGCTTCGTTTTTAACCTTCCACAACTAGTTTGGGATAAACCGCCCGTTGTTATGCTCTTCAATAGCTTCCTCACATCAATGAGAGAAAGCTTTCCGTCACTAGAAGCCGAAACTAGCCATGGAAATTCAAACGCAAGAGAATAAACGGGACCCGAATGAGGACTCCACAGCGCCACCTGGCGCACAAAACCGCATCTATGAGTATTTATCTCAAACATCCGTATTGACCCATCTTCTCCTCCGGTGAACAAGAAATTCCCCGTGTGACTTCGCGCCAGAGAATAAGTGTTACCCACATGAGCGTCTTTGATAATATCAATAAGTGAACCAGAACTCGTCTCCCAAACGTAAACATCGGATCCAGAAGTGCTGACCACAGTAGTATCATGTGGCACAAGACACCAAACCCAGTCGTTATGCATCAAAACCGTTACACATTTCAGCAACACACGATCCCAAATTCTTATAGTCATGTCCCATGATCCACTGTAAATTCGAGTAAGATCTAGAGCAAGGCAAGTTATGGGACCTTCGTGTTCCCAAAGTCGAAACTCTGTATTCTGGTTTTGTGACCCTTTTATGTCGAAAAGATGTGGGTGGCCTTCTTCAGCTCGCCAACCATGTATAAAACCATCAGAACCACCAGCAACCAAGAGGCTGGAATCGGCTGCAACGGCTCTTATGGTGCACCCAAGTGGTCGGGACGAAGTGATTGACAAACCATCTTCCATATCCCACATTCGAATAATTGAATCATAGCCTGAAGTGAATACAAGCTTTCTTGAAGGCAAAAGAAAGACAGTACGAACAGCTTCAGCATGGCCGTAAAGAATATCAATGCTGTAACGTCCCATAAACGTTTTGCTGCGGAATTCTCGTTCCACAAAAAGTTCTTTCCAAGATTTGTCATCGGAAGATTCTGCGGTTAGAGAGATGGGGACTGGTGGCAGTCCCCATCTCTCGCAATAAAATTCTTTCCACACGTGGTGATCGGATGCAATCCGATACAAAGATGGACTGACGCAAGAAACTACACCGAGTTCTTTTGGATCAAGGCAGTTAAATATTTCAGATATTAATGCTGGAGGAAGATCGGTAATTGTTCTATGATGGTTAAACAAAGATTCGTCAATTGGTAACTTAGGACCACAAGGAGTGGTTATAACGCGATTGTAGCCTTGATTCGATACGTTTCTTGATTTTCCAGACTCAGTAATTACAGTTCCTGAATCGAAGAGCAAACTCTTTCCAGATGAAACAATATGACTTGGTTTAACTTCTGCTGTATTATCCTCTGAATTCTTTGTCAAATATATCTCTGTGCTCACTTTGCATTCAAATGCCATAAAATATTCCCCCTAATGCTACACAAACCAACAAACACTCTTAGGTTAAAATAATTTCAATTCAATCATGCACCCTGTTACCTAGAAATAAATGGGTTATTTCTGATGTGAAATGGGTGATTTTCGGTTCCAATGTTGATGCAAATTGTAAGAGGAATTCAGGATGAAACGATAGTTACATCAAACATGTATAACAAGTTAGTATTGCATTGGTAACAAATATAAAACGAAGATATCCCGATTTATTCTCGAAAACGAAACTGCGGCACTTTCGTCGAACCGGATAAGAACCCTAATACCCAAACCTAGATATTTTCAATTAGAGGATAAATCCAACAAGAAGGCAAGAGTATGAAAACCATCAAACCGAATGAATGTAAACACAAATAACGTATTACTAAAGCGATTATAAAGCGAAGAAGATGAACAAACCCATATACAAGTAATTAATTTCGATTTAAGTGTCGAGAATGAATACAAAATTCGAATGTTACCTGCGAAAGAAAGTAGGGTTACGACGGAAGAAGAAGGCGGAAGAAGGGAAGGGAAGGGAGAAATCCAACGCAATAAGCAAAGAGATTGAGAATGAATGAGGTATGAATCGAAGGGAGGAAGAGGATTAATGGTTTAGAGGTGAGTACCAAGCGGAAGGGAAGGTCGGTAACAAAAGTGAAAAATAGATCTACTCATATTAATTTCTCACATAAATAAAAAATAGAAATTCAGAAATTAAAATAATAGAAACGAAGTTTATAATTTTTTTGTTTTTTTTTTTTGAGTAACTTAAGGATTTGGTTCTTAGGGTTTACATTTTCTACCCACAAGGCCACAATGATCCCAAAATCATAATAAATACGAGTATCAGACTCGTGATCTACATTTTCGCACGTCTTGGGACTTGTGGTTTACATTTTTGCACTACTGAGTTCGTGTTACTAAGGAAATAAAAAAAATGGTTAACCCTATTAAATAAGAGGTACTTTAGTCATTTTACCTTTAATATTGTCATTGATAAAAATAAGTATATATGCGCACACACACACGCGCATACGCTTACACACGCTAACAAAACGAGAAAACCCAATCTCCATTTTCCGACGACACTATCCCTCTGCCTTTTCTAGTCATATCTTCCCACATCCCTCCATCGACGTCCTCTGCTTTTTACAAATCTACAGTCCCCTTACCCCTCCCTCTTCCCTCCGGTCGTTTGTGTGCTTCCAGATCAAAAACTAACAAAAGCTACCTGAAACTTTTACGTTTTTGTTTTGTCGAAGACACAAACGAAACTCCAAACACAATATCAGAAGAAACGAGGGGAAGGGAGTCTCTTTTACTGGAGATAGAGATTTACTAGGAGGAAAACAAAATATGTATGTTACAATTGTGGTCTTTGGAAGAAGAAACAAGGGGAAGGGGGTTATTTCGACTGGGTAGATGACGATGACAAGGTATTCGGGAAAGCGAGGCGCTACGACAGTGAGGTTCTCCGGCGAAGATAACGGTGGTGAGGACCAGTGGTATGGTAGTGGTATGGTATATAGGTTCTCATGTCAGAACGAGAATATAAGGTAGGGGTCGTTGGAATTACTGATTTCTCTCTCTCTCTCTCTCTCCCTCTCTCTCTCTCTCTGTAACACCCTAAAAATTTAGACATTAAATATACGGAATTCCAGAAAATGGGTAAATTAAAACTCCATAAATCAAGCCAACTAAACCCCTTACATACAACGGGATAGTTTGGACAATATTAAAACAAATGAGTATTGAGACATAATACACAACAACCTATTAATCTAGAATTAAAGTAAGTTAGATTAATCCAGGTGTCACTATATCTCCAAAAAGTCTCTCATCTTGATTCCCAAAAATGTCCGACTCTCCAAGCTCCTAAGCATGGTCGGCAAAACACCGCGTCCAAGGCGCACCGCTAGTGGGACCTGTAACCACGATACACAACACCCCAAGTGTTAGACCGAAAGTCTATAGAGATTTAGTAATCGACAAAATATGTATTTCATAGCAATAACATCATAAAGTAAAGGTATCGGCTCCACTTGACATTAGATTACAAATTTCTGAGAGTTACAATAATCCACACCTGATCATAGAACAAAGGAGACAATTCTCTAAAAACGGGGGAGACCCGTTACCATCAAGGTGACGAGAACATGTGAGTGGGGCCACCTTGATGTTATTGTATTGCACCTCAAGTCCCGGTCTTAGTTCCTATGCCATAAAGACATCACAACCTCAAACCATATAAGAGTTGCCTTTATTGCCTACTCCGTCGAGTTACACCTCAAGGACTTACGGGGACCGTATTGCCTATCCATTCTAGACGAGTTACACCTTAAGGACGGATGTCCCTTATTGCCTACTCGCTAGTAGCCACCAACGGCTTAACCAAAATGAACATATAGTCCATGAGGTCTAAATCCACGTGCACAAGGAGATAGACTACAACATTCCCAAAACATGATCATATATGGCATATAGATTAACCATCCCAAGTTGTAACATGATATTTATCCAAATGAATAACATAAACGAATATCTCATAGTCCACACATAGCATGTAATTCACCTTCCGTCTTTCTTCCATTTAGACTACTATCATTTATGTAAGTCGTTAATATTCCCTTATGTGTGTGTGTGTGTGTGTGTGTATATATATATAAGGGTCCCCTTCTTTTGCTAACCAACCCATTGGTACTAACCATGCTAACCGATCACAACCATAGATTATTAAGATCAACGGTTATTATTAAATCAATTATTATAATATTATCCAAAATTAAAAAAAGAAATTTGATATTTGTGCATAAGTGCATAAGGGAATTTTTGTCCAAAACAAAAAAGATTCAAAATCCAATCACCTACTTTTAGGGATAACTATCTAATCTATTCCAAAAAAAGAGATCGTGGGTATCTAAACCCAAAAAGCATCACATTATCGAACACAATCAAAAACTCCTCACTTCATATCTTCGATCGACCAGAATTACGAAAGAGATCAAGAGATTTTGGAGGCTAATTTCAACCGAAAAGCATGGATGTAAAGAAGTTATGAGAGGTATGTTCTTCAAAAATTAGGGTTTTCTATCATTGTTAATGTTCGAACATAATGGGGTTGAATCCACCACGGTGGCACTGCTAATGTTCGATAGACTTAGGGTTTAATCGACGAATTTCATGGTTCGATAAACATATTGGGGTTCAATCCCACTGCTAATGTTCGATAAATTTGGGGTTCAGTCGACGAGTTTTAAGGTTCGGTAACATAGGGGTTCAATCGTTGGTTTGATAAAAAAAAATGGGGTTCAATCGTTGGGTTAGACTAAAATTAGGGTTCATTCTTGGGTTAGATTTAGGGTTCATTCGGGTGGTTAGAAAAAAATTGCTTTTGATTCGTTGAGTTTGGATTTTCAAGCAACTACTCATTATATAAATTGACTACAATTAGGGATAATTGTTATTTTGGGTTTGTGCAGAACGTAAACCAAGCGAGAGGATTTTCAAGAAATCTGGGTTATCAAAGTTTAAAAACACCATGGACTACCCAGTCGACGTCGATTCAGAAAGAAATCCTAGCATCTCTAAAGTAGTTAATATGGTGGTTAAAAGTGTTCAGAAATCGATTACAAAAATCCAAAAAAAGGTATGATTTTATTAACATCCAACTTTCTTTTTAAAACCCCACATTAATTTTATTGATGTAGTGATTTAGAGCAATTGATACTGACAGAGTGATGTTTATGTTAAAAGTTGCAAATTGGAAAAACTGAACAAGTGCATATATGCACATATAAGATTAAAAATGAGTTCAAATTACTTTGATGGAACATAATTGTGCTTAAGTTCATCCATTATTTATAAAAAATTGGTTATGTGCTTATATGCAATATTTATAAAGGTCTAATATACGTGCATACGTGCACATATAAAGTAATCGTTATTTAGAATTCTTTATACCACAAAACTATGCAATTGGATTGATGATATAAAAGTTTAGAAATTATGTTTCTAGATATATGGGTATGACAATTGAGCGTAGGGATATGCAGTTTCTTGCTAGAGAAACAGATATTCCAAGAAGAATAATTGACGGTTGGGTGAAAGTCCTCAATTATGATGAGAGGTTGCGCAACAATGATTCGCCAAACAGATTTTTCTTCACAATTGATGTTGCGGTAAGAAAGATTCCACGTGCACATATGTTGAATACTTAAATGTGAAGATATTCTAAATGTTTAAATGTGCATATGTGCACATGTGCAAGTGCACATATGCACAGGGTATATTTGAATACGTTTATGACAATATACGCTTATACGTGAAGATATGCACATATGCAAGTGCATATATGCACATAGTATAGTTGAAAATTTCTGTGCAGATGTGTACACATATGATGTTGTGAACTAATACTATTTACAACTAATGTGTAAATAGGTAGATCAAGAGGCCACGGACCCCCAACTACCGGCGGCAAGGAGGTACGAAGTATTTCAAAAACATGTACAGAAATGGGGGAAATATTTTCCTGAGGTGATAACAATGAAGAATCTGGATTTGGTATGATACACTTATAACAAAATTCGTTATTATTGCACTTCAAAATGGTTACAAATTAGTAATTAAAAAATCGTCTTTGCAGATCTTTTTCCCATATGTAGATGGCATACACTATTACTTCTTTGTCTTCAATTTAAAAAGGCCATCAGTTACAATAATAGACAGTGAGGAGAGAGCGGGAAATTTTGAGGATTTGTACGATTTTCAGACAGACGCGTTGGTACGTATTAGCTTGCCGTAGATTAATAATAAATATTTGTATAATACAATAACTAACTATTAATTTTAATTGTTGTTTACCAGCAAACAATGCTGATGCATCATCTCCGTATACATAATCATCCGTACTGGAAAGCGTTTGAAGACGTTGGAACAAGCGTGTTAAAGTTGAGATGGAGGGCAAGAGAAAAGAAATTTGACAAGGGTGTCATCATGATGAGGAACTTGGAGATGTACTACGGAGAAGAGGATACCAAGTGGTATACCGGTCTATACAAGGAAAGTACGAAACAAAAGAATCAGCTAAAGAGTCTACGTGCCAAATACGTACATAAGATGCTGACCAACGACGTTAACATAAGTAAACATTCGATCCCTTTAAGTGTTCAAAGGTTTCTTGCGACAGAGAAAGATTTGAAGGCAAGAAAGGGTATAGTAAAAGCATCTTAGATGAATGTCGAAAAAATTTGTGTTTTGGGGACTTTTGATATGCGTCTTTGCTTTGTTTTAACTAGGTCTTTATTAAACTAGTAACATTAAGTGTGATAATTTTGTTTTGAAAGATTTTCTAATTTCCGAGATTGATTATCTTTATGTTTAGTATTGCCTTTACATTAATTCCGAAATTGATTATCTGAGATTGATAATATTGACACCTGACGTACCAAATCCGGCTATTATTAAATGTTTTAATATGTGCATATGTGCAAATAAACGTATAAATGTAACATAAATTTGTATGCGAACGTGATTCATAAAAATATGTGCACTTATGCACATATGCAATTGCACATATGCACAGTTTATATTTTAAAACAACATAACCATATTTGAACTATTAATACGTGAACATATGCACATATGCACAGTGTAATTGAAAAAAAACGCACAGGTTTTATGTTCACATACTCAATTGCACATATGCACATATGTCGTCCAATCCATTATCAGTACCAAACTCGTTCGTTAGCCTTGTATTACCGGCTTGAATAGGATCAATCTCGTCAATTGTAGGGTAAACTTGATCCTCGACCATGGAAGACCCACCAACAGACGCTTTATCAACATCGAAAGGATAAACTTCATCGCTCATTGTGAATAATCGACAAAAAGAAAAACTAGAACTATTATCCAATATTACGGAGAAATCGAATGAATTTTAGGGGTTTTTAATGGGTTTGAAAAAATTATTCACTGTAAAAAACTGAAAACACTGTAATATCTCGTAATGAGATGTATTTGTTTTGAAAATGTGAGATGAAATAGAAACATGAATTGATAATGATTATTTGTGCTAAAAATAAGGAGTGAATAATGACTTTGATTTGTCCTACATTCAAGGACGTGGGTTATTGGTGGAAGTTAGATAAAAAAAGGAAGATTGTGATATTGGGATATTGGATATACATGGGCTATTGGTAGAAAATACAATTTTACCCTTAGGTTGATACAGTGGCGTGAACATCAACAAAAAGTAATAGAGCAATTTGATTGGTCGATTGATGGTTAGCACAGTTAGTACCAATGGATTGGTTAGCAAAAGAAGGGCCCTATATATATGTGTGTGTGTGTGTGTGTGTGTGTGCATTCATAGAGGTACACGTTCGCAAACCACAACAAGTATGAGTACAAATACATTTATACATACATATATATATGCATATTTGTACCCCATAGTGAATACAAATATGTGCACCCATATATATATATACATATAGGTGTATTCATGTCTTTCAAATAATAGATTTAAGGAAAAAACCCTAGATTTTGGACCATGTCCCATGTATAAGTAGACCTTTTATTTTGATGATATTAGAAGGTTAATTAGCCATATTAAAATAGAGATTAACTCACCAAGTAGGGTTTGTGAAGTGAAAACCCCAAACTTTTGAAGAAACCCTAGATTTAAGAAAGTCTTATGATTAGTCTCCACAATAAATGTAACTCATAACTTAGAATAAGTAATGAATGCAAAAAATACTTGTTAATGCCAAAAATCGCACAAAATAACAACTTAAGGTCGATGTGGACTTTTAACAACTAAAGAAACGCATCTCAAGCCAAACAACGTAATCGCAAGGAAAACGTAGAAGAGACAAGAGATTTGGTGACGCGGAAAACCCCGAAACGAGGGAAAAAACCGCGGTCGACTTGGTTAGAGTCGATAGTGCACTATAGTCGCCAAACAGGGGCGAAATTCCTTGTGTTACAGGTGTTTTGCATACAACGGATTATAAATGAATATAAAAATAGACTTAGTCGTGTGTAATTGTCGTGTGTCGTGTGTAAATCGTGCGAAAAATGTATTTTGTCGTGCGGTTTGAACTGTCGTCGTCGGGTGGTTCGAACTGCCGTCGTGCGAATCTTTGCATAGGCGAGGTATGTTCGAATGCCTTGAAAGAAAATGTAGAATTGAGTATCCAGATGAATGCCTCCTCCTCCCCCAAACTTGATCATCGGGGGGCTTTATACAGCTTCCGTTCGTAATAAATGTGCTTTATGGCTGGTCTCGTAACCGCTGTCGGGCATTAAATGCGCTTTGATGATTTGGTTTTGTAACCGCTGTCGAGTCTTTAATATCATTAAGAGCTCGTCCGTTACTGTTCGTTATGCCATGAATGGCCATAGACCTGCATTAATGAACAAGAGAAACGGCTGTTTGGCCATTAATGGTTAGTATAATCGTAAGACTGTCTTAAGTTCTGGACGTCGGTCTTATGGAACATAGGGCCGTCGCCGAAATACACGACCAGGTATATGACTGTAAATGTCTTGTAAGACCTTATCTCAATATAAGAATGGTCTTATGAAAATGTCGTAAGACCAGGTCGTAAGACCAAGATGAAGATGTCGTAGGACTATGTGGTAGGACCAGAGAGATATAAGACCGAGATAGGAGACTGTCGTCGTAAGACCGACGAGTCGTAACTGGTGACACGTAACTAGCGACATAAGACTAGTGACGTAAGACTAATAATGTAAGACTAGTGACGTGTGACTGGCGACACGTCGCTAACGATGTGAGACATGTGACGTGTAACATGCGACATGTGACGTGTGATCATGAGATGTAAATACACTATCTTGAATGACTGTTGATACAAGATGTCTTTTAAGAACCAACTATCGTATGTCGGGGATATGGCAATAATGGGTATTACCTTTGGGTATGACCGTCGTAGATACCCTTGGTCATGGGTCATGTCGGAGGAATTTCCCAAGTCGGACGAGGGTGTGATTTTTTACCCAAACAGTTAGCCCCCCGAGATCAGAATTTCAAAGCCATTTGAATTTCAGATCTCGCACCAAAGTAAAATGATGAGTCGTGTCATTTCTGCTAATTGGATCATTAGAAGAAAACCGACTTAGTCAGCTAAAATCGCGAGACCAATCGATAGTATTAAGTAAGTTGCGGCGATCGAAAAATGATCTTTAATGCGCAAGATACTTGTGGTATTCATCCGCTAATGTGAAGGAATTAACGACGATCGTAAGACGACATTAAAATGTAAGGAACCGATAGTGATCGTAAGACGATCTTTATCAAAATGAGACGTATGGGACGGGAGATAATCGTAAGACGATTGGGCCGAAATAAAGTTTGGTGACGATCATAAGATGATCAGACCAAGATAAAATTTAAGAATCTTGCGATACAGTCGCTAGAGAATTATGGTCTGGCGTTCCGAGCCGACACGGTCGTTATAGACTTATGATCTGGCATTTATAGCCGATATAGTCGTTAGAGACCTATGATCTGGCGTTTACAGCCGATATGGTCGTTAGAGACCTATGATCTGGCATTTGCAGCCGGTACAGTCGTTAGAGAACTATGATCTGGCATCTACAACCGATATAGTCGTTAGAGACCTATGATCTGGCATCTATAGCCGATACGGTCGTTAGAGACCTAAGTTACGTTGTGTCTAGTATTTATAAGTCGGTGCCTTTATTGGCGATCCTGAGATTAAAACGTGTGAGTCGCATTTAGTGGCGACTTTTGCGTTTTGTCATGTGTCTTACCATGACTGGTGATTGTGAGATACGAGTCGTCTTTATTGACGACAATGCATAGGTCATGACTAGCGATCATGCGAGTCGCTTTTATTAGCGACCAAGAATTTTCAACCTGCGTTTGTCGTGACTTGCGATCATAAGAAAAAATGTGAGTCGGCTTTTATTGACGACTATAAATTGCAACCTGCGTTTGCCATCACTGGCGATCATGAGAAAAAATGCGAGTCGTCTTTTATTGATGACTATAAATTGCAACCTGCGTTTGCCATCACTGGAGATCATGAGAAAAAATGTGAGTCGTCTTTTATTGACGACTATAAATTGCAACGTGCATTTGCCATCACTGGCGATCATAAGTAAAAAGGCGAGACGTCTTTTATTGACGACTATAAATTGCAACTTGCGTTTGCCATCACTGGCGATCATGAGAAAAAATGCGAGTCGTCTTTTATTGACGGCTATAAATTGCAACATGCGTTTGCCAACACTGGCGATTGTTAATGCCTAGAATCGCACCAAGTACAACTTAAGGTCGATGTGGACTTTAACAACTAAAGAAAGAAATCTCTCGACAAAGCGTGCGACGAGGATAAAAATAAAGGAGACAAAGAATTTGATGACGCAGGAAAAACCTCAACGAGGAAAAAACCTGCGGACGGCAGTGGATGTCGTCGGTGCACTATGGTCGCCAATCAGGGGCGATATCCTTTGTTACGGGTGTCGATCGTACAGTGATTACAATACAAATGAAGGAAATGCTTCGAAATGTAAAGTACAAGTGTTTGGAATGTAAAACAAGTGTATGTCGTGTGTGAAAACAATATGTAAACTGCTGGTCGAGGGCGGATGTCGTGCGTCGAGGGCGATCTCTTGAGTGCTTTTCTTCGTGTGTTCTTGAGCTCGCGGTGTGATTCTTGCCTTCAGTGCTTGGTTTTCAGAGTTCGAATGTTCGTTTTCAGATTCTCTTGAAATGACGATTTAACTTGATATTTATAGTCTTCGGGAACTTTAATTAGATCGTTAAAGGCTTTGATGACTGTTGTAATGGTCACCGTCTTCAATGAGGGATTAGATGCTTGTTAATGACTTCGTCGGTTATATCCGTTGCCCATTAATAACTTTGACTCCTGCATTAAACACTTAACAAACGTAACAGTCATAGTGAACGTTAGTTGATCGAGGTTGCATAATCTCTTGCGACGGTCGTGCGGAGCGGGCGACGTCGAGGTCGAGTGTCGAGTGTCGCGAGGAACTCTCGACCTACCTTTCAGGAGGGACGACGGAGGTTTTCTGGGTCTTCGACGGGACCTTATCTTAATACAAGATATAGCTCGTAACACGCGTCTTACCTTTTCTAGTCGTGGTCGAGACCTGTGAATTTTTGCCCAAACAGTTTGCCCCCAAAATTTGAAAGAAGGATGGCAAATTCGAGTTTTAAATTTTGTCAGTCAGACGCGTAGGATTATGATAAGTGTTGAAAATTACCTTAGTCGCCTTGGAACGAGACTGGTCCGTTTCTAACTGAACGGGAAGTTGAAAAGGGAACGAAGTCGTTACGTCATGATGACGCACGATTATGCTTATCAGCCGTCGATGACAGGTGTCGCTGATTCGTTTGGTTATGCGAATAGGTGGGGACACGTGGCGATCGTTGAGGAATTCGACTTGACATGAATTCTTGCATAAATAGAGACCGTGATAGATTTATTTTCGTTAAGCTTTCGAAAAGTTTTTCCTTTGTCTCCGGTGAGACTCTTCTGATTTCTTCCAAGTCTCTGGCGACTGGTGATCCACCGAGGGTCATGATATCCAAATCGATGTCGATGTCGGTTGCGATAGACGTGATGTCTGTGGATTCTGCGCATCTGGCGACGATGTCTTCTGCTGCCACGTCGACCCTTTCATCAGCCGACAAGGGCGAGGGTGTAAAGACGGGAGAGAACGATGGAGAGTTTATGGCGATCAACTTTTCGTTGTCGTCGACCCTCTTGATTGACTATATCCTCTTCAGGGGAGTCGTTTCCGCTTCTGGGGAAATATCAGCTCTTATATTTCAAGGAGCGTTTTCAAGGAATCTCTGTCGAAGAGATCAGGTTGTGTTACCGAACTGGCGTCCTTTGTAAGTTTTTCTTTCGAAACTCGTGTTACCGATGTTTTTTTTCATAGCTTTCAATGAACGTTTTGCTAATATGTTCCTTTTGTAATTTTGCAGATGTTTTTGTCTCCTCTCATTAAATACGTAAAGATAGAGGAGACGTTGGAGTGGTAGTCGATCGTCGAAAAGAAGATATTCCTTCCTCCAACCTTAACATTAGTCTTAAGAACCACATTCTCAGAATGTCGTGGCGTAAGAGGTTGGGAGACAACTCCTGCCATACTCGTTTGATCCTTGCATCAGTTCTTCGAGATTGGTGGGGATTCGAAGGTTGAGATTTTTGGGCAGAGTATGCGATCGACACGCTTCCTTAGTTCTAGGATAGATTTTGGGTTTATGAACTAGGCTTTTCATGCTCGATCATTGGTGGTCGGGCTGTTGGTATGTAACGACTTTTGACTTTGTCTTTACTTGTCCGACCATCGGTCGTTCATATGTAATCGTTCAATGAAGTTCCTCCTTTTGCTGAACTCGTGTTTTTAATTACATATGTTGTGGATGAATGTAATATCGATCATAAAATTCGTTAAGTATAGAACAAACGGGGGATCGTGCGACTTAGGCATTCATTGCAATGTAACGGTTGAAACATAAATCATATATTTGAACTATATTGATACGTAATTGATGTGTTAGAACATACAAAATTTTCTAAGTTCCAGAAACTTAGATCGAGGGGTCGTTTAGACCTTTACGTGTAACTGTATCGTATGATGAAACTTTAGAGTATATGCCCATGTGATAAAACAATCAAGTCATGCACTTGAGTACTCATGTCGCGTGTTTCTGCGATAAAATTTCGTCAGAGGTTGGTTGCTCACGACGCTTACTGTCGTGTTGAATAAAAATTTTCATGAGAGGGAGGCGATTTTAAAAGAAATATTTTTTCAAATGCGTCACATTCCAACTTCGCGGGATTTCTTGATTGTCGAGGGTCTGGAGTCGATAGGCTCCTTTGCCAACGACTTCGGAGATGCGGTAAGGACCTTCCCACTTAGTAGAAAGCTTACATGCATTGAGCTCCTGAGTATTCTGGAATACTCGACGGAGGACGTAATCGCCTTATTGAAAGACTTTAACTTTGACGTGCTTATTAAAATGCCGCTCGACCGTTGGTGGTCGAGTATGTAATCGACAGTTGGTTGAAATGAAACTTAAGCTCTTGAACTTGTGTTTCAAATATCGTATTAACCGTAAAATTCAAGGAATATTGAATATACGAAAAATCATGCGACTTAGGCATCCATTGTAAAATAGCTTAGAACGTAAGACACAATATACATAACAGCAGATATATGCAACAAAATCTTTGAAAGAAATGATAGCTAGAACGTAGATCGTGCGATCAAAGCACACACTGTGAGTGTAAATTTTTCTAAGTCCAGACCATAGGATCGTTAATCTTCACGATCGTATGATTAAGTCGTACGATGAACTTGGATCGTGTGCCCCTGTGGAGGTATGATCAAGTCAGATATCTGATCGTTTATGTCATGCGACCTTGCGAAATATGGTCATTGTCGTGCGTTTCTGCGAAAGGATGACGTCAGAGGTTGGTCGTTGTCTAACCAACGACCCTCCGATGCTTAAGTCAGTAATCGTTCGTGATGAAAAAATCGTATGAAAGGAATGAAAACAACATAGGGAACATACCTTTTTAATTTCTCTTTTTCGTGGGGTATTTGCCCCATGTCATTTATTATCATATTCTTTTTTGGAAGAATAAAATAGGTTTTAAATGACAGAAAGATACGGCGATTTTGTGGAATATTGTCCATGTCTGCGTCGACCGTGTTTTCGTGCGACAAGGCAAGATAGTCGACCTGTGGAAAAGATATCAATTTATCTACGAAGTCAGGGATAGAAGAATGAACCTGTCGAGACCTTGTAATCATGCTTGCTTTGACTTAGGATGATTCCTCTGACCCGCGACTGCCGGATAAACTATCTTCGCGGCTTCAGGGTGGTCTTATAGCAATCACGAGCGACTTTCGGCTCACTTTTGATCTCCTGGATGCCCCATCGCGTAGGGAATTTCAACATTTGATGATATGTCGAAGGAACGCCTTTCATATCATGGATCCATGGTCGACCTAAGATGATGTTATAGGCCGACGCACAGTCGATGACGCCGAACTTGGTCTGCTTGTTGATTCCTCCGGCGTAGACTGGCAAGACGATATCTCCAAAGGTACTCGTCGCTTCTCCATTGAAACCGACCAAGGTTGTCGAACGTCGGGTGATTTCCGAGCGATCGATTCCCATGGCTTTGATAGTGTTGAGAATAATGACATTCGCTGAACTGTCCCCATCGACCAAGACTCGTCGGGTTAAACAATTACCAATCGTGAGTTGAATGATCAACCCGTCATGATGTTTCTTATACGAGTCGCCGAGGTCGACTTGGTCGAATACGATCTTCATAGCTTCTAACTCCAAATCTCCTTTGGGTCTTGAGGAACGCGGAATAGGTCGATCGTCGGGTGCTTGACTGGCATGACGCTTAGATGCGGAATACGTCAGACCACACACGTCTGAACCGCCGGTGATGCAATTGACGACCTTCGTATGCTCGGGGGTCGACGGTCGATGGTCGCTAGCTGGAGTAACGACATCATCGATGATCTCCTTGAGATTGCCCTTCGGGACGTGATATGCTAGCTCCTTTTTGAGGGCTATGCAATTATCCGTCGTATGACCGTGGTCGACATGGAAGTCGCACCACTCAGACTTATCTTTCTTGGCGTCGTCCTGATTGGACTTCTTTGCCCATCGAATGGTTGCTTGGGTAGTCTTCAGAGCTTCGACCAAATCCTTAGTGGTCCCTTTAAATCCGTAAGAGGATATCTTGGGGTACTGAGGGAATTTAGTCGCGGTCTTGGCCTCTGCTTTTGTCTTGAATCGGACGTTCGAGATTTGTCGCGCGGATTCTACTCTAGAAATCGCCTTTGTCTTGAATTATGGCTTCCTGACACCTAACGACCTCTTGTCGTCGGTATGCTTGCGACGAAAGGCAGCATCGTCCTCGACCCTCATATATGCTAGGGTTCGGGCTCGGACGTCTTCGAAATTCTCTGGGGGATACTTAGTCAGGTCAGTGTACAAACCTGAAGTGTCATCCAGACCATGCTTATAAGCTTCGATCGCGGTCTTGATGTCACAATTGCGGATGCTGATCATTTCGGCATTGAATCTATTGAAGTAGCTTCGAATAGACTCGTTAGCTTTCTGCACGACATAATACAGGTCACTAGTCTGCTTATCCATCTTGCGATTGCTGGCGAACTGCTGAGAGAACTGATTGACCAACTCTGCGAACGACCCGATGGACTTGGGTTTGAGATTGATCAACCATTGGAGACCTGGACCAGTGAGAATCGCACCGAAACTCTTGCACATGCATACTTCTTGGTACATGTGTGGAATCGAGATTGTCCACGTGAGTTGCTTATACTGCACGACGTGCTCTGTCGGATCGGTCACACCAGAATATTTGGGTGTGAAGGCGGGGATATTATATTTCTTTGGAACTTCGACAGTTGATAACGCCACTTTTTGGCGTTATTTTCGGTTCTGAAACCAATGAGATTGTCTTGTATTCGAGCAAAAAGGCGGAATTTTACGATCTATCTAGTGAGATGTGCAGGATATCCTTGAGAAGGCAATCATCGAGAAAAGAAGCGAAAACGAGCCCAAAACGAGTCCAAAACGAAGCCAACGGAAACCCGAGATCCAAACCCAAGACCCGCGCCCGAACCAGGTCCCAGATCCGCGAACCAGAAGCTGACCCACCAGCTCAGAAAAGCGGGCGACTTGCCACGCGACTTGCAAGTCGCGCAGCAAGTCGCGTAACCCCCTGTTTCAGATTTTAACTTTGGCGATTTTCTGGATTTTAGGTCATTCTCGACACATCTTACACACGACGAACGACAGTCGACTTGGGCCGATTTTGAGAGCTTTTTCGGAGTTTTTGGAGCCACGAGAGAGGATCAATCGAGGAGGAATTCACGACACGAAGCGGATTAGAGCCGGGAGAAGGGAGTTTATCATTACATCTTTCACGTTCAAGTTTATCATGTTTAAATACAGTTTTTCATCTCCTTTTCTTGCGTTTTTGTCCCCCAACATCGTGAACTAATCTTTAGATGTTGGGGGTTGGAATGAATTTGGTTTGAACATATGAACGGATGACGAGTGACTTTTATCAGTTTTTCCTATTTTAATGAAGCTTGTGATTTAGTTTTTAATGCTTTTGTGAATTTGGCCAATTTACATCTGATTTGTGTTTGTTTCAATTAAGTTCGAGAGAATTAATTGTTACTTAGAACTAGAAATTGCATGCCTAGGGTGTGAACGGGGATAGAGATATATCGAGTAAGCCTTAGTCCCATTAAGATCTTGAACTTAATGTGTTTTGAATTCCATAGGTTGAGATCGAGAGATAAACTTGTGCTTTTCAAAATAAAACCCGTTGTTGCTTGAGAAAGAACAACGGCGATCTGTAAAGATTGGGTATTCATTAATAGGATTTACTGGTAACTGTGTGAGTCAAATGTTCGTATGTGAAAACCTAAGGATTTCCAACCCTCAACTGTTTCCTCTATCAAGTTTCTTGAGTTGTTTACTGTTTCGTTGTGATTTATTTGCTGCCAATAATTAGATTAATACCAACCACTCCAATTTCGATAGTTCAGTTAATAGAGTTTATAGTAATTGTGATACTTAGTTCCTAGTTCCATGTGTTCGATACTCGTACTTTCTAGTACTATTACTTGACTTCGACCCGTACACTTGCGGTGAGATTTAGGGGGGTGCGAACCTTTACCCCGGTGGTGCTTCCATTGCACTTTCACCATTACCACATCCTTATGGCGAAGCTTTTTCGTTTCCCTTTCCAAAATAGATTATGGTTTCTCTACACACCGGTTGTTGTCGACCCTAATCTCAGATAAAGGTATGATGTCCCTTTCTTCCGCCAAGCACTTCCGCAAGTAGCAAACGTGAAACGTAGGATGAATTCCACTCATCTCGGGAGGTAGTTCTAGCTTATAGGCTTGATGTCCCACACGTTCAATAATCGAAAAAGGTCCTAGGAAACGAGGACTCAAATTCCCGCGTTTCCCGAACCTAATGATTCCCTTCCATGGTGAAACCTTCAACATCACCCGGTCAGCCACTTGGAATTCAACCGGTCGTCTTTTCTTATCGGCGTAACTCTTTTGATGATCTTGAGCTGCCTTCAACCGTTCCCGGATACTTTTCACTTTATCCGTCGTTTCTTGCACGATCTCCGGTCCGACAAACTGCTTCTCACCCGCCTCAAGCCAACAAACCGGTGTTCTACATTTACGTTCATACAAGACCTCAAATGGTGCCACACCGAGACTCGAATGGTAACTGTTATTGTAGGCAAACTCCACCAATGGGAGATGAGAGTCCCAATTCCCTCCAAAGTCGATGACACACGACCTTAGCATATATTCTAATGTTTGGATTGTCCGCTTGCTTTGTCCGTCTATTTGAGGGTGATAAGTCGTGCTCAACTTTACCTTCGTTCCCAATTCTCTTTGAAAAGATTTTAAAAATGAGAAGTAAAACGGCTATCCCGATCGGATACAATAGATAATGGTACCTCGTGCCTCGAAAGTACCTCATTGATGTACAACCTTGCCAATTTATCCAATGGCAACGTTTCTCTCATAGCCAAGAAGTGTGCGCTCTTGGTCAATCGATCCACTATTACCCAAATAGTATCGTGACCTTTCAAAGTCCTTGGTAGCTTTGTCACAAAGTCCATTGTCATGTGATCCCACTTCCATTCCGGAATTTCAAGTGATTGAAAACTACCATAGGGTTTTTGATGTTCGGCCTTCACTAGCGAACACGTGATCCATTTCTACACGACACTGGTCACATCAAGCTTCATAAACGGCGACCAATAGTTCAACTTCAGATCTCTATACATTTTGGTGCTTCCGGGATGTATAGAGTACTTTGACTTGTGGGCTTCCTCCATGAGAAACTCTCGGCACCCTCCGATTTTTGGCACCCAAATCCGTCCTTGGAAAAGTTTCAGTCCCCTAATATCCTCCGTCAATAGGAGATGATGTTTCACCATGGATTCATCCTTGAGATTCGTTTCAAGTAGAGCTTCGGTTTGAGCGGTCTTGATCAAGTCCATCAAGCTCGAGATAACTTCCATCCTTGTCAATGACATTTGCACCTTCCCACTATACTCTTCTGGCTCAAAGCGTCCGCCACCTGTTAATGCCAAAAATCACACCAAAGGGACAACTTAAGGTCGATGTGGACTTAATCAACTAAAGAAAGGATCTTTCGACGAGACGTGCGATGAGGGAAAAAATAAACGAGACAAGGGATTTGATGACGCAGGAAAAACCTCAAGCGAGGAAAAAACCTGCGGACGACAATGGGTGTCGTCGCTGCACTATGGTCGCCAATCAGGGGCGACGTCCTTGGTACTGGTGTTGGTCGTACGATGATTACAATACAAATGAAGGAAATACTTCGAAATGTAAAGTACAAGTGTTTGAATGTAAAAACAGGTGTTTGTCGTGTGTGAATACAAAGTGTGAACTTCTGGTCGAGGGTTGTTTGTCGTGCGTCGAGAGCGATACTTGAGCTTTCCCTCGAGTGTTCTTGAGTTCGCAGTAGGGTTCTGGCTTTCAGTACTTGATCTCCAGAGTTTGAATGTTCTTTGCTATGAGTTTGGATAATTTTCTCTGCTGTTTGGTGATGTTCGCTGATGTATATTAGATGTTAACTGATCTCTCTTGAAATGAAGCTTTAGCTTGTCTTTTATAGTCTTCGCGTCATTAATTAGCTCCATTAATGATTTGATCAACGGCTATAACGGCTGGACACGGTCGCCGAGATGAATGTTCATAATACTCTGCATTCGTTACGGCTATCGATTGTTAATGGTTGCGTCGGTTATGTCCGTTGCTCTTTAATGACTTTAACTCCTGCATTAAACACTTAACAAACGTAACAGTCAAGGTTAACGTTAGTTTGGTCGAAGGTGCAACGATCTTATGCGATGGTCGTACGGGACGGGTGATGTTATGGTCGTGCATTATGGGAGACGTACGACTTACCTTTTACGGGAGACGACGGATGTTTTATGGGTTCTTGTCGAGACCTTATCTTAACACAAGAATTAGTTCATAATCGTGCGTCTTACCTGTTCTGGTCGTGGTCGTACGACGTGATTTTTTGCCCAAACAGTTTGCCCCCAAAATTTGAAAATTGAATGTCAAATTTAAGTTTTAAATTTTGTCAATCAGACGCGTAGGAAATAAGACAAGTGTTAGAAATTACCTCAATCGCCTTGGAGCTAGACTGGTTTGTTTCTAACTGAACGAGAAGTTGAAAAGGGAACAAGGTCGTGACGTCATACTGACACACGATGATGCTGACCAGCTGTCGAGGACAGGTGTCGAAGATCCTTGTGGTCATACGAAAGGACGGGGATGCGCGGCGGTTATCCAGGGATTCGACTTGATGCGATCGTTTGTATAAATAAACATCACAACGGATCTTTTCTTGCTATACTTTTGAAGTGTTTATTTGGGAAGAGATTTCGCCTTGATTCCTTTCCATTCTACGTCCGAACTTGCTCGAATCGTTGCAAATCTTCAAACCGTCGTTGAGAGCGTTTATATAAGACCTCTGTCCTTTGATTCATAATGTCGACGGAGCCTGCTAGTCTTATCATGAATCACATAGACTTAGATGCTTTTAGGAGTTTAGCAAAAATTCCTGCAAATGTTGAGTTACGGTGTCCGGGGATTGTTCGTTCTAAGGATTGCCCTGAGGGATATCTCGTTTTGTACGAGTATCCTTTTAAGATAGGGTTTTAATGGCCGTTTTCTGGTTTATCCAAGTCATTCATGCAGGATTTCGATGTGTCGCCGGGACAATTGATGCCCCAACTTTGGCGAGTTTTGTTGGTTATTGAGCGAGCGTCCGCGAAATGGGAATCCCCTATGATCATGAATGATTTCTTGGCGGCGTATCAAGTTAAAATAGATAAGAACTGGCGTTATAGTCCTTATTCTAAGTTCAGGAGTGATCGTGCCTTGGTTTTGGGAACTGGCGTCAATGATCGTGGGTGGAAGTCGAGGTATGTATTTGTTCTTACCGAGTCATTGGATTCCAGCAGCGATTGGATGCGGTCAGACTAGAATAAGACAGGTATGCTTCGCTTGTTTCTGAGTTTTATCTATTTTTATG
Source organism: Saussurea involucrata (assembly GCA_033807775.1). Taxonomy (NCBI): domain Eukaryota; kingdom Viridiplantae; phylum Streptophyta; class Magnoliopsida; order Asterales; family Asteraceae; genus Saussurea; species Saussurea involucrata. The sequence goes on from CM066327.1 coordinate 80,769,434, forward strand.
ATTTTTACTTATCATTCTCCTCTTGTTGCCTTCAGAGATCCAGTTCGACGAAGTGAAGCCGAATGTCGATTCCCAGGCTAAGATTAACAAGTTCTTGAGTCTTAGCGTTGACGACCGATCTTTCGCGACATGGCAATCGACGGCCGAGGACGAGGACGTGATAGAAGAAGGAGATGAGGACGTGCAGGAAGGGGCGACTGGTAAGCGTACTGTAGTCTCTATTTTATCTTGTTGATTCTGCCTGTCTGACGCTTCATGTATCTCCTGATCAGTGCCAACCGAGAGGAAATCAGTTTCTCGGGCGAGAGGGAAGCAGGTCATGCATGCCCTTCGGGGTGAAAATGTTTCGACAGCTGGGTCGAGCGCAAAGAGAACCCGGAGGACAGTCCTGAGGGAACCGTCGTCGAGGGTTGATAACTCACCGGGAGTTGTTCTGCCTAAGAAGGCGAAGGCGTCATCCAGCCGTCCTGGCGCGATGGACGCGACACCAGCAAGTTCTGCGCTTCTGGCGACGGAGACGAAGCCGGTGTCCAAAGTGTCGATCCCAACGTCTGCTGACAGGGGCGAGGGATCGTCGGCCGAAGTTATGACGGTCAATTTTACATTGCCGTCTGACTTTATGGCGGATGATGTCCTAGACGGGACGACGTCGTTTCCTCATCTGGGGAAGTATTTGCTCCCGTCTTTCGGGGAGCGTTTTCGTGGAGTTCCGGCCGGAGAGATGAGATCTCGAGTTGCCAGTCTGGCGTTCACGGTCAGTGTCAATCTTTCATGACTTGTGTAATTTGTAATCTTTGTCGAATATTCTTGAATGCACCTTTTATTTTTCACAGACATTCCAGTCTTCCTTGGCGTTACATGCTGAGACGTCAAGAGTTGAAGATCTGGTGGCATCTGCTCTTGAGAGGGAAGTTGCAGCGTTGGAGAGGGAGAGAGCGGCTTTAGATAGGGAGAAGTTGGTCATGGCGCGTGCCGATGAGCTGGTCGTCCAACTTTTCGATGCTCAATATGAATTGCAGGAGATTCGTGCGCTAGGAGTGGCAGATGGAGGCCCTCAGGTCGGGACTTCGAGCGGGGATACGACCAATGTTCCTCCTGTCGTCTAGAATTTTTTCTTTCCTTGTTGTTTTTGCCACTTGACCTATCGGGGGTTGAGTATGTATATGATGGTTTACTCAACGAATATATCTTTTGCTTTGAATCTTATGGTTTATTCACATCATATTGATTATGAAGTCGAACATAAAATGTATATGAAATCATGCGACTAAGGCATTCATTGTAATACGATGACAAGAATGTAAAACAAATATAAAAACACGCGATTAAAGCATCCATTCAGTGTATGAAAGTTAAGAAACTTAGGGGTAAAGTCGTTTAGACTCTGTGATCGTACGACCAGATCGTACAGTGAGTTTGTGTCGTATGCCCCTGTGGGGAAATGATAAAGTTAGAGACCTGATCGTTTATGTCGTTCGACCTTGCGATATTAAAGTCATATAGTAGACTTAATGACTATTGTCGTGCGATTCTGCGATAATCTGTCGTGCGATTCTGCGATAAAACGATGTCGGGGGTTGGTCGTTGGCTAGCCAACGACCCTCCGATGCTTAAGTCAGTAAACGTTTTGTGAGAAAAAATCGTATGAGAAAGAGTTAGAGAACGTACCATTCCAGACTCTCTCTATTTGCCCCATGTCATTTATTACCGTATCCTTTTCGGGAGGAAAAGATAAGTTTTAAATGACAGAATGACACGGAGAAATATTGTCCTGTCGAGAGCCTAATCTTGTGATTTTAGTTTATTTTCGCGGCTTCAAGGTAGACCTGTAGCACTCACGAGCGACTTTTGGCTCACTCTTGATCTCCTAGATTCCCCATGGCGTCGGGAATTTCAACATTTGATGATACGTCGAAGGAACAACTTTCACATCATGGATCCATGGTCGACCTAAGATGATGTTATAGGCTGACGCACAATCGATGAAGTTGAACTTGGTCTGCTTGTTGACTCCTCCAGCGTAGACGGGCAAAATTATCTCTCCAAAGGTGCTCGTCGCTTCTCCATTGAAATCGACCAAAGTCGTCGAACGTCGGGTGATTTCCGAGCGATCGATTCCCATGGCTTTGATAGTGTTGAGAAAAATGACATTTGCTGAGCTGCCCCCGTCGATCAAGACTCGACGCGTTTGACAGTTACCGACTGTTAACTGAATGATCAACCCGTCATGATGCTTCTGATACGAGTCGCTAAGGTCGACGTGGTCGAACACAATCTTCATGGCTTCTAGCTCCAAATCTCCTTTGGGTCTGGACGAGCGAGGAATAGGCCGATCATCGGGTGCCTGACTGGCATGACGCTTGGCCGCAGAATACGTCAGATCACATACGTCTGAACCACCAGTGATGCAATTGACGACTTTCGCGTGTTCGGGGGTCCACAGTCGATGGATACTAGCTGGAACAGCGACATCGTCGATGATATCCTTGAGATTTCCTTTTGGGAAATGATATGCTAGTTCCTTCTTCAATGCGATACAGTCGTCTGTCGCATGACCATGATCGGCATGGAAGTCGCACCACTTTGATTTGTCTTTCTTAGCATCGTTCAGGTCGGACTTCTTTGGCCATCGAATGGTAGCTTGGGAACTTCTCAGAGCTTCGACTAGGTCCTTTGTAGATCCTTTGAATCCGTAAGAGGATATCTTGGGATACTGAGTGAACTTAGTCGCGGTCTTGGCCTCTGCTTTCGTCTTGAAACGAACATTTGAAATTTAGCGCGCTGGCTCTATTCTGGAAACAGCCTTTGTCTTGAACTCTAGCTTTCTGACGCCTAACGACTTCTTGTCGTCAGTGTGCTTGCGACGAAAGGCTGCATCGTCTTCGACCCTCATATATGCTAAGGTTCGAGCTCGGACGTCTTCGAAATTCTCCGGGGGATATTTGGTCAGGTCGGTGTATAGACCTGAATTATCGTCCAGACCACGCTTATAGGCTTCGATCGCGGTTTTGACATCGCAATTGCGGATGCTGATCATTTCGGCATTGAATCTATTGAAATAACTATGAATAGACTCATTAACTTTCTGCACGACGTAATATAGGTCGCTGGTCTGCTTCTCCATCTTACGACTGCTGGCGAATTGCTGGGAGAACTGATTAACCAACTCAGCAAACGACCCGATGGACTTGGGTTTGAGATTGATTAACTATTGGAGAGTTGGACCAGTGAGAGTTGCTCCGAAACTCTTACACATGCATACTTCATGGTACATAAATGGGATCGAGATCGTCCACATGAGCTGTTTATACTGCGCGACGTGCTCAGTCGGATCAGTCACACCAGAATATTTGGGAGTGAAGGCAGGAATATTATACTTCTTTGGGACCTCGACGGTGGCGATCTCGTCGATGAAGGGAGACGCCTGGTACCCCGAGCGAGGCTCGACGTCGACAGGCACGGCTGCCCCAGGCAACTTGGCGAGTAAGGACAGGACGCACTCATTTTGGTCTTCCAACATCTTCAAACGCTGGGCGACGGGATCGTTAAGATCAGGATTTGCCCCTGTCGAGGGATTGGTCCCTGGACTAGTGCCATTACCATGCGATGAACCATTGGTGTCCCCGTTGAAAGGAACATAATATGGCTGCGACCCATATTGGAATTGTTGCGGTCCGTTCTGAAACGATGGTGGTCCCTGCTGGAAAGGCTGCGATCCACCGTGGAATGGCTGAGATCCACCTTGAGGTCCATTCTGAAATGGCTGCTGAAATGGTTGCGACCCCTGCTGGAAAGGCTGCGACCCTTGTAATGGCTGAGACCCATTATTCACGGGTGGTGGCCTTATGTGCTGAGGAGGAACTGTCCCAAACTGAGGATTTGAGTTGAACGACCCTGGCTGTTGATTCTGCATGAATGGGCATGGATGCTGATTCTGCGCGGATGAACCTGGATTCGGGACAAATGGTCTAGGGCCATTCTGGTCGAACGATCTTGGAATTGGGTTCTGCACGAACGGCCTAGGACCATTTTGAGGCCCAAGAGGATTTCTTAACCGCGCGATCTCCTCAGCTGCTCTACGATTCTGCTCTGCCATTGCATTGAGCTGATTCCTGGCGACTTCGAGCTCCTGATACAACTGAGCAACAGCTTGCTGCAGATTTCCAGAGGCTGCCATTTTCCTACAACAGAAAATAGAAGAAACTCCAAGAAACTATTAGTAGGGTGCACGTTCGTCGAGGATTTTCTCTAGATGAGGTCCCACGGATGGCGCCAAACTGTTAATGCCAAAAATCGCACCAAAGGGACAACTTAAGGTCGATGTGGACTTAATCAACTAAAGAAAGGATCTTTCGACGAGACGTGCGATGAGGGAAAAAATAAACGAGACAAGGGATTTGATGACGCAGGAAAAACCTCAAGCGGGGAAAAAACCTGCGGACGACAATGGGTGTCGTCGCTGCACTATGGTCGCCAATCAGGGGCGACGTCCTTGGTACTGGCATCGGTCGTACGATGATTACAATACAAATGAAGGAAATACTTCGAAATGTAAAGTACAAGTGTTTGAATGTAAAAACAGGTGTTTGTCGTGTGTGAATACAAAGTGTAAACTTCTGGTCGAGGGCTGTTTGTCGTGCGTCGAGAGCGATACTTGAGCTTTCCCTCGAGTGTTCTTGAGTTCACAGTAGGGTTCTGGCTTTCAGTACTTGATCTCCAGAGTTTGAATGTTCTTTGCTATGAGTTTGGATGATTTTCTCTGTTGTTTGGTGATGTTCGATGATGTATATTCGATGTTAACTGATCTCTCTTGAAATGAAGCTTCAACTTGTCTTTTATAGTCTTCACGTCATTAATTAGCTCCATTAATGATTTGATCAACGACTATAACGGCTGGACACGGTCGCCGAGATGAATGTTCATAATACTCTTCATTCGTTACGGCTATCGATCGTTAATGGTTGTGTCGGTTATGTCTGTTGCTCTTTAATGACTTTGACTCCTGTATTAAACACTTAACAAACGTAACACTCAAGGTTAACGTTAGTTTGGTCGAAGGTGCAACGATCTTACGCAATGGTCGTATGGGACGGGTGATGTTATGGTCGTGCATTATGGGAGACGTACGACTAACCTTTTACGGGAGACGACGAATGTTTTATGGGTTCTTGTCGAGACCTTATCTTAACACAAGATTTAGTTCATAATCGTGCGTCCTACCTGTTCTAGTCGTGGTCGTACGACGTGATTTTTTTCCCAAACACCACCCACATTCGCCTTGCCCGAATGGTATAGTAGTTCACAGTCATAGTCCTTAAGCAGTTCTAGCCACCTTCGTTGACGCATGTTCAACTCCTTTTGATCGAAGACAAACTTCAAGCTTTTATGGTCGGTGTAAAGCGTGCATTTCGTACCATACAAGTAGTATCGCCATAGCTTCAAGGCAAACATGACCGCCGCCAACTCAAGGTCGTGAGTTAGGTAATTCTTTTCATGTTCCTTCAATTGCCTCGATGCATACGTTATCACCTTGCCCCTTTGCATCAAAACACAACCCAAACTCATCTTGGATGCATCGCTATAAACGACGAAGTCTTCCGTCCCTTCGGGTAAGGACAAGATTGGGGCTTCACAAAGTTTTCGTTGTAGAGTCCGAAATGCTTCCTCTTACACGCTAGCCCACACGAATTTCACATTCTTTCGAGTCAATGTCGTTAGTGACGATGCAATCTTGGAGAAGTCTTGGATTAATCTTCGGTAGTACTCGGCTAGACCCAAAAAGCTTCGAATTTTCGTAGGACTCTTTGGAGGCTCCCAACTCATCATTGCCTCAACCTTTGTAGGGTCTACTTTCACCCCTTCTCGGGCCACTACGTGGCCAAGAAATTTCACTTCTTGTAACCAAAACTCACACTTAAAGAATTTAGCATACAATTTCTCCTTCCTCAGCACACATCCAACACTTCCCTGAGGTGTTGCTCATGCTCTGTCTCATCTTTAGAGTACACTAATATATCGTCAATGAACACAATCACCTACTTATCCAAGAACGGTCGGCACACTCAGTTCATTAGGTCCATAAACATGGTCGGTGCGTTTGTCAACCCAAATGGCATAAGTAGGAACTCGTAGTGCCCATAACGAGTCCTAAATACCGTCTTCGAGACGTCCTCCTCTTTAACTTTCACTTGGTGGTAACTGAATCGGAGGTCGAATTTGGAGAAGCATCCGGCTCCTTGAAGTTGGTCAAAAAGATCGTCTATTCGGGGAAGCGGATACTTATTCTTCTCGGTTTCAATTCTCGGTAGTCGATACACATCCGCATCGACCCATCCTTCTTCTTGACGAAAAGCACCGGATCTCCCCAAGGCGATGAGCTCTGCCTTACGAAACCCTTCTCAAGAAGTTCTTGTAGTTGTGACATCATCTCTTGCATTTCTGTTGGAGCGAGACGGTAAGGTACGCGGGCTATCGGCGTCGCCCCCTGAACCAAATCAATCTTGAACTCCACTTGACGGTCGGGTGGCAAACCCGGCAAGTCATCGGGGAAAACGTCCGGATACTCGTTGACGACTTTCACATCTTCTACTTTCTTTTTCTCCAACCTGGTGTCCACTACGTAGGATTGAAACGATGAGTACTTCTTCATTAGACACTTCCTTGCCTTGATGGAAGAGATGATAGCCACCTCGTCCTTACGCTTTTCTCCATACACTAGGACAAAATCCCCACTTAGAAGAGGTATCCTTATAAGTTTCTTTGAGCACAAAATCTCCGCTTTGTGTTTAGCCAACCAATCCATTATGATCACTACGTCAAAGCTCCCAATAGCCATGGGAAGTAGGTCCACTTCGAAGATCTCACCACTGATCTCTAGGCGACATTTCTCTAAGATTTGCCGCAAAACTACCTTTTCTCCATTGGCTACCTCAATGACCAAGGCATCGTGTAGAGTACTAAAAGACACATTCATATACTTGCAAAACACATTTGACACGAAAGAACAATTCGCACCCGAATCAAACAATACTCGAGCGGGTAAAGAGTTAAGTAAGAACATACCTGACACCACATCGGGGGTTTCCTTTGCTTCCTATTTTGTCATCTGAAAGGCCCTCCCTTAAGCCTTAGGGATCGCCTCCCTCCTTGGTTAACTTCCAGAACCGGTCCTGCTAGAGTCCCCCTTTAACTTGGGGCACTCCCGCTTCACATGCCCAATCTCTTTACACTCGAAACAAACTATTCCTTTGATGTGGCACTCCGGACTAGTGTGCCCCGCCTTCCCAGACTTGAAACATGTAACCTGACCAGAGTTGCAAGGACCTAAGTGCTTGCTCTTGCACTTGGGACACCATCTTGCCTCCCGGGGATTGTCCCCTCCTCTACAACTTGGTTGAAACCTCTTGAATGAATTTTGTGGGCTCTCCCACTACCTCTTCTCCCCGAATCTAGCTTTATCCTCTTTGTCTCTAGCATAAACTCTCTCCATAACTTTGGCCTCTTCGATCGTCTTTAGAAGATTAGTAGCTCTGGAGTTACGAACCATTGCCATCATATCAGCAGGCAAATGCTTCAAGTATGCCTACATCTTTTCTTTCTCAATTGGGGCCACGTGCCCCACAAGGTTCAGTTTTTCCATAAAGAGTTGGGTGTAATCCCTTACCGAAATATTTCCTTTCTTGATCGAACGGAACTCTTCCTCAATAAAATCCATCTCTTGCTCATTGCAATACTCTTCCAAGATCTTCTTCTTAAAAGCGGCCCAAGACATCTTGGCCAAAACAGAAGTCTCTAGGGTGGAAGTGTAGACGTTCCACCAAGTCAAAGCCGAACTTCGAAGCATTTGAGAACCAAACTTTACTTTCTGATTTTCTTCACAGTCACAAGCCCTGAAGGCCTGTTCAATTTCCCAGATCCAGTTCATGCAGGCCACTGGATTGTCAGAACCGGCAAACTCCGGTGGTTTACAACATAGAAAGGTTTTGTAGGAGCATACTCTTCCCGTTGGCCTCGTCTCCAAAATAACCAACCCATCAGTCTGGTTTTCATCACCGGTTCCCTCGGATCCCACAACAACCACATTTTCTTCGATCGTCTCGTGACGGCGCGGGTTAGCATCTCTGTCCTCCAAAAGTTTCATGAACAATTCTTGCTGCTTAGCCATGGTATCATTCATGGCCCGCATCATGTCCATCATCTGCGTTTGAGGGGTCACCTCCGTTATAACCGGGTTGGTGGAGGCAATATTTGTCCTTGGTATCCGCTCCACTATCCCACCAAACAAAGGTGGAAGTGGAGGAGGCAAAGTTGATGCATTCTCGTTCGGTTGATCGGCCGTGGACTCAGCCACGTCGTTACCTTCTGGTGAAGACTGAGGACTACTCCTCGTATTTACCATTTCCGCTGCCACAAACGAGAACAAAGATGAGAACACGGGCTACGAGGTATACGTAAGGAACGTACTAATATAATCATTGATCATCATAATCATAGCAATCAAGCATGCCTACGCAACAATACATTCATAGTAATAGTAGCTAATTGAAATTATAAACATACTGCACATAAGAATTCTCGTTACCACTTTCATAATTCACAATAACGTAATTTCCGTCGACTCCGAAACATCCCATCTTAGTGTTTCTACCCAATTCCTCACATTTCATCACCTATTAGTCTCATCTTAAGTCTAGACATCAAACTAGCACACCTAGTTCACTTAAACTAGAGATCAGATAGCAACTTGTAACACCCTAAATATTTAGACATTAAATATAAGGAATTCCGGAAAATGGGTAAATTAAAACTCCATAAATCAAGCCAACTAAAACCCTTACATACAAAGGGATAGTTTGGACAATATTAAAACAAAGGAGTATTGAGACATAATACACAACAACCTATTAATCTAGAATTAAAGTAAGCTAGATTAATCCGGGTGTCACTATATCTCCAAAAAGTCTCTCATCTCGATTCCAAAAAATGTTCGACTCTCCAAGCTCCTAAGCATTGTCGGCAAAACACCGCGTCCAAGGCGCACCGCTAGTGGGGACCTGTAACCACGATACACAACACCACAAGTGTTAGACCGAAAGTCTAGAGAGATTTAGTAATCGACAAAATATGTATTTCATAGCAATAACATCATAGAGTAAAGGTACCGGCTCCGCTTTGACATTAGATTACCAATTTCCGAGAGTTACAATAATCCACACCTGATCATAGAAAAAAGGAGACAATTCTCTAAAAACGGGGGAGACCCGTTACCATCAAGGTGACGAGAACACGTGAGTGGGGCCACCTTGATGTTGATGGATTGCACCTCAAGTCCTGGTCTTAGTTCCCATGCCATAAAGACATCACAACCTCAAACCATATAAGAGTTGCCTTTATTGCCTACTCCGTCGAGTTACACCTCAAGGACTTACGGGGACCATATTGCCTATCCATTCTAGATGAGTTACACCTCAAGGACGGATGTCCCTTATTGCCTACTCTCTAGTAGCCACCAACGGCTTAACCAAAATGAACATATAGTCCATGAGGTCTAAATCCACGTGCACAAGGAGATAGACTACAACATTCCCAAAACATGCTCATATATGGCATGTAGATTAACCATCCCAAGTTGTAACATGATATTTATCTAAAAATAATAGCATAAACGAATATCTCATAGTCCACACATAGCATGTAATTCACCTTCCGTCTTTCTTCCATTTAGACTACTATCATTTATGTAAGCCATTAATATACCCTTATATGTATGTATATGTGCATTCATAGAGGTACACGTTCGCAAACCACAACAAGTACGAATATAGATAGATACATTTATACATACAGGGAAAGGTTCAATAGAGAAGTGCAAATATTTAGAGAAATAGAGAAGTAAAAAAACACGGGACCGTTCATATATGAACGTTCATATATAAACAGTCATATATGAACGTTCATATAACAGTCATATATGAACATTCATATATGAACGTTCATATATAAACAGTCATATATGAACGTTCATAAATGAACGTTCATATAACAGTCATATCTGAACGTTCATATATGACTGTTTATATATGAACGTTCATATATGAACGGTCCCGTGTTTTTTTACTTCTCTATTTCTCTAAATATTTGCACTTCTCTATTGAACCTAAGGCTATACATACATATATTTATATATATACACATGTATATGCATATTTGTACCCTATAGTGAATACAAATATGTGCACCCATATATACATATAGGTGTATTCATGTCTTTCAAATAATAGATTTAGGGAAAAACCTAGATTTTGGACCATGTCCCATGTATAAGTAGACCTTTTATTTTGATGATATTAGAAGGTTAAGTAGCCATATTAAAATAGAGATTAACTCACCAAGTAGGGTTTGTGAAGTGAAAACCCCAAACTATTGAAGAAACCCTGGATTTAACAAAGTCTTATGATTAGTCTCCACAATAAATGTAACTCATAACTTAGAATGAGTAATGAATGCTAAAAATACCTCACCTAAGAGTCCACAAAAGAAACCCTAGATTTTTAGTGAAAACCCTAGGAGAAGACTTGAAGCTCCTAGCTCTTGAACACTTGAAGTAGCTTGAGCTCTTGACAAATAAAAGTAGGTAAAAGATCTAGGTTTTGGTAATCAATGACTTTGTTGAGGTAGATGGGTGAAATAAATGATAATGGAAGAAAAGGGTCATAGATCGCAACACAAGGGGAGGAAATTTTGGCTGCCAAACAACAAAAATCTGATTTTTCCTTTCAACTCCCGTTTTCTGCTTCTTTTTATAACCTGGACACCACCGACGATAGTGACAACCGCGAGAGTGCCCCGGGCACTTTCGTCAGGCACTCTCGCCCAAAATGTACCGCAGGTGATCGAAGGCGTGCAGCTGTTTCTTGGCGAAAGTGACACTCGCGAGAGTGCCAATGGCATACTCGCTGTGGCACTCTCGCCACCTTTGTACCGAAAGTGATTTTCCAGTTGATATCGACTCGCGCGAGAAGAAGATGGATAGCTTTGATCGATACGCATGTTAGGTCTATTTCGAGCCGTCCAACCTAAGCATTCTTTTGCAACGAACTCGTGAACATCTTAGCCACGTGGAAACGACTTACACTACATGCATGCACACGAATCTTACTACGAAAAGAATTCCGAGGGTGGCACCAAGAATCTAAATTGAAACCATGAATTTAGAAAAGAAGCTTACCCAAAAATTGGAGCGTTACACTCTCTCTCTCTCTCTCTCTCTCTCTCTCTCTTTGTATATACATATATAAATTATAATATTAAAATACTCTCTCTGTCCCAAAATAAATGTCCACGGTGAAAAATGCACAAAAGTTTTAGGAGTACATAACTATTACAATTTTTATTTAACCAAGTAAAATTTTATCCTTAATTATAGAGAGAGAGAGAGAGAGAGAGGGGGAGAGAGAGAAAAATCTCCATCACATAATTAAGGGTAGAATGGGAAAGTTACTTTTGAAAGTGCATTTATTTTGTGACAAACAAAAATAGTAATATAGACACTTATTTTGAGACAGAGGGAGTAAAAAAGAATATGATTTTTAAGTAAGATAAAGACAAAAGAAAAGGTGAAAATTGACCCAAATGCCCCGTGGATTTGACTGGCCTAACAAAAGAAATTAATAGATTTTAAAGGTAGGACTCAAAGAATGTGAAAATGTGAACCACAAGTCCTATATTTGTATTTATTTTGATTATAAGACCATTATGGGTAGAAAGTGTAAGCCACAGGGATCAAACCCGTAATTTACTCTATTTTCTAATGCAATATTAATGTTTATTGTATTGTTATTTGCTTTCGTTTTATGTATCTATCTTCATTGTTTTAACACAAATTCGTCTGAATTTTATTGATTATTAGTGAAGTTTTTTCTTGATTCATTTTATTTTATATTGGGTTGTTTATTTTCATTATGGTTATTTAATTGGTTATAAACGGTGATCTTCTAAATGCAAATAATTGGTTTTGGGCTATGGGTCAGTCTAGTAAAGGATGCAATGCTTCGTTTGTAACTTTAATTCCCAAGTCTGCAGACCCAGTCGGCCTATGAGATTACAGACCAATCAACTTAGCTTCATTGGTTGCTATTACAAAAATCTAGCCAAAAGGTGTAAGAAAATTATTCAGAAAGTAATAAGGGAGGCTTAAAACATCTTCATCAAAGGGAGGTTTATTCTAGGTAGGGTTTTAACCGCAAACGAAATGGTGGATTACATTAAGAATAATGGAAGGAAAAAATGCCTAACTTTTTAAGTGTATTTCAATAAATCTTTCGATAGCCTGAACTAAGATTTCAATTGGGTGAAAGTGTGCTTACGATCAGTTTCAATCTCCTTGCTCATCAACGGATCTACCACAGAAGAGTTCCAAATGACAAAAAGGGGTAAGACAAGGGTTCCCCTATTCCCATTTTTTTTATTATTACACGAAAGGCCTTAATACGACAATGAAGGAAGTGGTAGCAAAAGAAATTTTGAAAGGTTTTAAATTCGGAAAAAAGGAGGTTGAGATTTCACATCTTCACTATGCTAATGACACCATATTCTTTGGTGATTGCTTGTGGAAATATGACTGGAATCTATTAGGCATTTTAACGTGCTTTCAAATGGCATTTGATCTAAAAGTAAATCTCAATAAAAGTATATTGTCCCGTGTTGGGGTGTCGTTAGGTGAAGTCGAAACTACAGTTGCTTGGTTTGGGTGCATAGTCGGTTCACTCCCATTTAGGTCTGCCAGTTGGTGCAAAATTAGAAGTGTCGGGAACTGGTGTTGTGGAAAAATCCAACAAGAGGTTCGTAGCCTATAAATCTAAAACCTTGCCTTTTCGGTGGTAGGTTAACCTTGATTAAATTGGTCCTTGAAAGCCTTCCTTAATACTTTTTTTCAATGTTTCGTGCATCGTCGAGTGTAATAGGTTTTCTTGAGAGAGTAAGAAGAGATTTCATTTAGGGAGGCTTGTGTTAGGGGAAGTTGGCTTGGATTAAATGGAGTATATCTCTTTCTTCTCATGAATTGGGGGTACTAGACATAAGGAGTCTCAAAGCAATTAACCTTGCTCTTAAAGTGGTGGTAGAGATTCAATTCTGAAAAAAAAAACTTTTATGGGTCTAGATTATAGGCATTTTGTATGGGGACAATGGAGGTTTGAGATGGGAATGGGGTTGTAACTTGATGTGTAAAAGGAGTACTTGGGGAAGTAAAATCTATTTAGCTTGTGACTTAGATTCTTATGGCTTAAACTTTACCTCTTCCTTCCATTAAAAAAAATGGGGATGAGACATCCATCTCTTTCTTTCTGGTTAGATAAATGGGTGGGAAAATTTCGTTTGAATGCGACGAAAGGCTGCGTCATCTTCGACCCTCATATATGCTAAGGTTCGAGCTCGGACGTCTTTGAAAGTCTCTGGGGATACTTGGTCAAATCGATATATAAACCTGAACTATCGTCTAGACCACGCTTATAAGCTTCGATCGCAGTTTAGATGTCACAATTGCGGATACTGATCATTTCAGCATTGAATCTATTGAAATAACTTCGAGTAGACTTATTGGTCTTCTGCACGACATAGTACAAATTACTAGTCTGCTTTTCCATCTTACGACTGCTGGCGAATTGCCGGGAGAATTGGTTGACCAATTCGGTGAACGACCTGATAGATTTGGGTTTGAGATTGATCAACCACTGGAGAGCTGGACCAGTGAGGGTCGCCCCGAAACTCTTGCACATGCATACTTCCTGGTACTTTTGTGGAATCGAGATTATCCACATGAGCTGCTTATACTGCGCGACATGCTCGGTTGGATCGGTCACACCCGAATACTTGGGAGTGAAGGCAGGAATGTTATACTTCTTTGGGACCTCGACGGTGGCGATCTCGTCGATGAAGGGCGACGCCTGATACCCCAAGCGAGGCTCGACGTCGACAGGCACGGCTGCCCTAGGCAACTTGGCGAGCAAGGACAGGACGCGCTCATTTTGGACTTCTAACATCTTCAAACGCTGGGCGACGGGATCGTTAAGATCAGGATTTGCCCCTGTCGAGGGATTCGTCCCTGGACTAGTGCCATTACCATGCGACGAACCATTGGTGTCCCCGTTGAATGGGACAAAATATGGCTGCGACCCATAGTGGAATTGCTGCGATCCATTCTGAAACGATTGCGGCCCATGCTGAAATGGCTGCGATCTCTGCTGGAAAGATTGTGATCCTTGCTGGAAAGGTTGCGATCCTTGCTGGAAAGGTTGCGGACCACTTTGGAACGGCTGGGAAAACGGTTGGGATTCATTCTGAAACGGCTGGGCGCCACCTTGCAATGGTTGGGATCCATTGTTCAAGGGTGGTGGTCGGATGTGCTGAAGAGGAATCTGCCCAGACTGGGGATTCGGAATGAACGGACCCGGCTGCTGATTCTGCATGAATGGACCTGGATGCTGATTCTGTGCGGACGGGCCTGGTCCCGGACCTGGATTCTGGATGAATGGTCTAGGACCATTTTGGGGTCAAAAAGGATTCCTTAGCCGCGCGATCTCTTCAGCTGCTCTGCGATTCTGCTCTGCCATTGCATTGAGTTGATTCCTGGCAACCTCGAGCTCCTGATACATCTGAGCGACGACTTGCTGCGGATTTCCAGGGCTGCCATTTTCCTGCAACAGAAAGTAGAAGAAACTCCAAGAAACTATTAGTAGAATGCACGTTCGTCGAGGATTTGCTCTAGATGTAGTCCCACGGATGGCGCCAAACTGTTAATGCCAAAAATCTCACCAAAGGGACAACTTAAGGTCGATGTGGACTTAATCAACTAAAGAAAGGATCTTTCGACGAGACGTGCGACGAGGAATAAAATAAAGAAACAAGGGATTTGATGACGCAGGAAAAACCTCAATCGAGGAAAAAAATTGCGGACGACAGGGGGTGTCGTCGCTGCACTATGGTCGCCAATCAGGGGCGATATCCTTGGATACTGGTGTCGATCGTACAGTGATTACAATACAAATGAAGAAAATGCTTCGAAATGTAAAGTACAAGTGTTTGAATGTAAAAATAGGTGTTTGTCGTGTACGAAACAAAGTGTGAACTGCTGGTCGAGGGCTGTTGTCGTGCGTCGAGAGCGATACTTAGAATAATGGTTCTTCACTTCAGGTGTTCTTGGATATTGCTTCGGTTGTTAATCGCCGGATATTCGATGTGTTGAAATGTTGATTGAGCTTGATATTTATAGTCTTCACGTCGTTAGCTTCATCCATGAATGCTCCTTTAATGGCCTTAACGGTTGGAAACGGTCGCCGGAGTAATGATCTTCGTCCGTTACGGTCGCCGGCTGTTTAATGATTGCGTCGGTTATAGTCGTTGCTCCTTAATGACTTTTACTCCTGCATTAAACACTTAATAAACAGTCATGGTTAACGTTAGCTTTGGTCGAAGTCACACGTCCTTATATAATAGTCGTGCGGATCGGGCGACGCTATGGTCGAGCGTCGTAAGGAACTCTCGACTTATCTTTTATGAGGGACGACGATTGTGTTCTAGGTCTTTGTCGAGACCTTATCTTAATACAAGATATAGTCCCTAGTCATACGTCTTACCTGTTCTGGTCGTAGTCGAGCGACGTGATTTTTTGCCCAAACATTCACCCTAAATGATACATTATTGTTGGTCCTGAAGGCCTATACAAGTTTGTAGAAGGGGGGGGGGGGGGTGAATACAAACACACAGATTTTACTTTTCTAAATTGTTTATTGATAAATCATTAACAATTTACAGCTTGTTGCGGAAACAAGATTAAGGATAAACCTAAATCTAAACAAGTTGGAACACTAAGGTTTCTTGCACTAAGAAAGATAAGGAAATTACTAATAATAACCTATCTTGAGTTAAGAGATTGAACTTGTCCAGAGTTAGCAAGTTACTTCAAATGAAGTGAGTTCATCTCTTTATATACTGCATGCATTTAATGCAAGTCAGTATATACTTTACACGTGTAATCAGCTGGTTGGTTGCATGTCATTGACCTTGGTTGACAACCTTAGTAGCCGTATGGATGAACAGTGTAGTATCAGAGTGGTTGTACGATTTCAGATATTCGGAGGTTCTTTCTGACATTTCGTACGGAGTCGTGCAAGGGTGGATAAGACAAAAGTATTTTGTACGGAGGACTTCATGATCAGCTTTCGTTGATTCAGCGATCTATCATTTCATATCAGCGAATGATAGAGTTCAGCGATAGCTGAAGTCTTGTACTTGATACTTCACGTTGAGTGGACAAATCTGAGTCTTCGCTGATCCGTATCAGTTCATTAGGAGAATTGTCGCTGGTTCTTGAGCTTGATCTTCGACTTCAGCGTAGAACCTTTGTTGACGTGAAACTTGTCTTCAGGGATCAGAAGTAAACAACTAACTTATCAGCGATCATCATAATGACTGAACAGACTCAGAGCATTTATGATGAACAGTTTCGCTGAATGTTTAACTTAAAGAGCGAGAGTTCCTATCAGCGGTACTGGAAGATCTTAGTACTTATCAGCGATAGTGAAACTCTGATACATATTGTTTACTTACAATTTTCACTAAGTATTTAAGAGAGGGTCATTATCAAATCACTGAGGGTTTGGATCAACAATCTCCCCCTATTTGATTATGACATAGCAACAGAGAAAATTGCTATTTAATGAAAAACATAAGGATAAAAAGAACTCATAAAATATTTGTCCCTTTTACTGTTTTCTGGGATCTTTTCAGTACTGATGGAGTAAAGTACATTCGCTGAAATCTTTCTTTAAAACTTTGAATCAGGATACAAAGAAAATGAAAAGATTACAAGTACGAGCGAAATAAATTACAAGTACAGAAGAATAATTGATACAATAGAGAAAAGGCGATCATATCAGCTTATAAAGGTTCTTCCTTAATGAGAAGTTCATCAAGGGTCTTTTCAGTGGGGATCATCCAGTCAGGAACCGTTACACCTCGCTTTCTTTTGTTCAGCGCTTCTTCAAAAATCAAAGGTTTTATGTGTCGTGCCTGAATGTCTTTTCTGAAGTCACACCAGTAGATGAGATCTCTGAGCTGTTCGATTGGAGTGATTGGAAGCTCAGCGATCCGTTGAAAACATTTACGTCCGTCGTAGTCGAGAAAGAATATTCCATAAGGATTACTGATGACTTTACCAGGGACGAAAAGTTCACATGGTGGCAAAGAAATGTCAAGGGAAAATAGATCAGGATCAGGACCAAGTACTTCAGCGCGAGAGAAACCAATTCCAGTTTCATTTCGTATGACAGGACCAGAGTTTGAATCTTGACGTTTCTTCTTTGGAGAGGCCCTTTTTCTTTTCAGCTTAAGATCAGGAAGAGGAGGAATGTCCACACAAGAAGATATCAAATCGATCTGTCTGTTTATCAGCTTTTCGAAATGATCCTTGTACTTAGATTGTGATTTTTGGATAGCTAACCTGATCTCCAGCCATTCAGAGAGACCATACCTTTTTACAGTGTCAGCGCGAAAGGTTTCAGATTAGCCATCTTCTCTGAAAAGTTTGATATCAACAATAGGTACTCAGATAGAGGTTCTTCCAGAGATGAATACCTTGTTGATCTTTGTTGGACGATATCTGAAGTGTATTTTCTCTTTACACCATATCAGGGTGGTCTGAGAAACTTCAGTTTTCTTTTCCACGATCTTCTGGGCTTCTTCCCAAAGCTTTCGTTGGACTTGAATGGGAACACGTTTCAGCTTGGGGTCTTTGACAGATTCTTGAGTAAGCTTGATGGCGTATTCTCTGTCTTTTTCTTCAGCTTCCTTTCTTTCAGCGATGAGGCGTTCAGCTCTGAGGTGTTCCTTGTATTCAGCTTTTGAAATTCTGAACTTTGGAGGAACTGAAGGCAGTTGATCACGCCTTAGAATGATTCGCTGATCCTCGAATCGCTTTATTATTTCCTCTCTTTTCTTCTGTTCTTCTTCTCTTAGCTTTTGAGGAGCTAAAGAAGGTCTGTGTCTGTGTGAGAGAGTCTGTTCTTCAGGTTCATCAGTCTCAGAGATCAAATCCAAGACTGGGATTATTTCTTCAGCGGCAGCTGGTATTATTGGTGAAGTCGCAGTTGTGGAGCCTTCAGCGATATCCTCAAACAGGGGAGAGGACTGACAAACCGGCTTTTCCAGCAAGATCATCAGATTGTCATCTTCAGCGACGCTTTTGCCTTTGCCTTTCTCAGCTCCAGAGGCTGAGGGTTTTGTCTTTGTCCGCTCCCCTGAAGGTTCATTTATCGAGATTCCCTTAAGAGCTTTGATCTTCGGAGCAGGTTTGACGATAAAGAAGTCATCGTCATCTTCGTCATCATCATCATTCTTTGGAGAAGAAGATGGTTCATCATCAGGGATGTCGACGGCTTCATCATCTTCTGCTTCGGATTCTTCAGCGTCTTCTTCGAGTTGCTCCCCCTCAGATACAGAGGCGAGCTTCTCGGTTCCCTCAGGGTGTTCATCTCCCTGAGGTCCAGCGGCTGCTTCAGCTTCAATAATCTTCTCACCCTCTTCAGTGAAGGTGATGTCTTCGTTCTTCTCTCCCCTGATAGATTCATCATGGGAAAGGTCTTCAGCGCTCTTGGAAGGGTTTTCAGCGCTCTTCTCCCCCTCTTTTTCATGATGACTGGGGGAGGAATGGGTAGATTCAGCAGCGTTGGTAGGTTCTATGTCTTCTTGGCCAGAGAGACCTACACAAGCTTCAATCTTTGCTAATCTGTCTTCAAGGCCAGAAATAGCAGGATTGATCTTCCCGAGCTCAATGCGATCTGTCGCTGTAAAATGTTCAGGTTCAGGGACAGGGGCAGGAGCAGGAGTATTCGCCTTGTGCAGCAGCTGTTCGATCATAGTCTTCATCGAACCAACGTCAGTCTTTACAGAGCTTAAGTCAGTCGTCAGAGTGTTGACATTTGTCTTCACAGCAGACATATCTCCCTCTAGTGTTCCAACCGATGTCTTCAGCGTTGTAAATTCGCTGGACATGGACAAAACTGAGCTTTTGAGAGAGGTGTAGTCTGTGTAGATATCAGCGAGCACCTTGGCGAAGTCGCTGAGAGTCTTATCAAGTTGCTTCATGTCATCTGTGGAAGCCTTTTTCTCCACCACCGTTGTCAGCTTGTTCAGATTTTCTCCAGCGTTTGTTACAGGTGAAGAGTTATTGGAGAGAGTAGTGGTGAGACCTGTCAGCTTTGTCTCCACGGACTTCAGAGAGGCGTTGATATCTCCCAAATTAGGACTTGTAACATATAAAAACTTGTGAACAGAGGAAAGCTCAGAAGTTTGGGGTTTAGTCACAGTGTTTATGGGTTGTTGATTACCTGCAGGAGGATTTGTGAATTCATCGAAATCACGGGTTCCTGAAAAAAGTTCCATGTCATCTTCAAAAGTACCCATGGATTGGTCTGCAGGTCCTGTCTTATCATTTCTGGATTATCAGCTTTAGCTTCCGTAGAAATGATGGCATCTCCAGTGATAACTGGAGGAGAGACCAAATGAGTGGAGGGAGAAGCGAAGGATAAGATTGGAGGTTGGGTTCTGAGTTCAGCGTTGGAATCGCTGAGAAACACTTCATCAGTCTTTTGAGAGACTGAGGGAGGTTGGGAAGTTTCTAAGTCTGTAATCTCAACGTTTGGAGACGCTGAGATTGGGATTGAAGGGATGGCTTGTTCAGGTGTGGCAGAGCGTACCACTGAACGTTCCTTCAGCTCTGCAGAAGGAGCTGAGGAGTCTTCAGCATGAGATTGCTGGGGTTGCTCCTTTGTTTTCTTGATCCTTTTAGAATCAAGTGGGGTGTGAGAGTGTTTCCTTTTAAGAGGAATGGAAGTAGCAACTGGGGTATCAGCGGTGGGTTTGTCCGCTGAAGGAGCTGCAGAAGTAGAAGAAGTATGAGGGTTAAGAAGAGTTAAGAGTGTAGAAAGACGTACCTCATTTACGGTTGGTTTAAAGTCGAGTATCTTTGGACCGACCTGAGAAAGTTTCAGGTCACCATCAGTTGGGTAGGTTTCCTTCAGGCCACATTGGAAGATGGCGCTGATGAAACGTGGGTAAGGAACCCATGGAGGTCTGTCAGCGACGGTGTCCACTCGTAGAACCAGGTCATCATAGATGATCGATGCCCAGTCTATGTTGAGACCTTTCAGTAGTGCATAACCCATTGATTGCTGAGGTTTAGCGGCTTG
The DNA here is from genome assembly GCA_033807775.1 of Saussurea involucrata. Taxonomy (NCBI): domain Eukaryota; kingdom Viridiplantae; phylum Streptophyta; class Magnoliopsida; order Asterales; family Asteraceae; genus Saussurea; species Saussurea involucrata. Next base: position 80,789,677 of record CM066327.1, read on the forward strand.
GTCGGAGGAGCCACTCTTTGCAGTCATGCAGCTTATCAGATGAGCGAAGATGAAATTCATCTCGCTGGGCATTTTCGATTTCTTGATGATCGTCAGCTTCTTCTCGGGCTTCATGTCTCTGCCTATTTCCCATACATAGCCCATTACATCGAAGAATGCAATGATGGCTTCCCTGTCTGAGTTTTTCTTGGGGTCAGGGAGGGGAACAAAAGGTTTTTCCTTGGTAGCAATGGGAAGGCTGAGAGCTTTGCGAATAATGGCTGGGGTGATCTTTATGGTGCCATATTCGATATCGCAGAGGATGCAATCTATTATTTTGGAGGGATCTTTGGCTGAAGGTAATTGAGTGTGTCTCGCTGAGTACCAGAATTGTGAGAGCAAAAGCTGATGTGCAGGAGGTGTTATGGTCAGGGTTGTGGAGATGCAGCAATTCTTCAGAAAATTCACAGCATCATCTAGATGTGTGACTTGCTTTCGAGGAGGAAACTCGAGAAGCGCAGAGAGGTTGTTCACCTTAGTCCAATCCAGTTTGTCAAGTTCAAACTTGACTTGTGGAGCCTTGAGGATTTCCACTTCCTCAGAGTCAGCGGAGATGTTCTCAGCGGTAGCAGGAATGTCAGACGAGGCCATTTCTCTGTATTAACAGTTCAACCAAAGATGTTAAATAAGAATGATCTTAATGTGGAAAGAATTTCCAATAAGATGTTTCGAATTTTATCCATTTCATTCAGACACAAATGTCTTAATGAAGATTAGGGTTTTTCTTGATTTTTAAAACGAAATGTAAAACCCATTTTCTTGTTTTCCAGTTTCCTATGAAGAAATAGATTCTGGAAACGAATGAGGAACAAGTTTAATATTTTGCATTTAAACTTGAAGAACAACCATGAAATGGTTGTGTTCATAAAACCATGAAAGAAAATGATTTCATTTTACGAAGTTCTTTTGTTTGATCTTGTTAAAACAATGAGAAGATCGGAAACAAGTTATACGCATTCGGTAATAAATAAGAACATATTAACCTTGATGTTTGATGAAGAAGATGATGAACAGTTCTTGAAGATTTTGAAATCACAAATGCAACAGTGAATTCTTTCTTGCGGAGGAAGATTGATCGCGTAAAAGAAAAATATAAACAAGGAGTTTGTTTATATAGAGATTTCAGAAAGAGAAAATCTTGAGCAGAAAAGATTTTCATCATGACACGGACACGTGTTTGCATTTGATTGGAAGTTTGAACGAGACGTGCAAACGTGTGTCAGGAAAAGAAAACGTGCCGGGTTTATCCGTTGCAATGACGTCACAACTGTCCTTTCATATTCTTGGTTGTCTCTGAGGTTTTGAAAAACTCAGAGATACTTTTGAAAACATGAAGTACTGAATGAAAATATTCAGTGAAGGTTTTAAGAAATTTCAAAATATTGCTGTTAAGGAAAAGATATTCAGCGATGCATTTTGTTTTGAAATCTTGCATTTTCATGCGTTTGTCAGAGAGAGTAAACATACCTTGATATCAGTGAATCAAGTTTATTTAGAGAGAATATGATAGAATGGGTTATACAAGTTGATTTTATCCTTTCGCTGATTAATGTGAACCGCTGAAGATTTTATCCTTCAAAGTTCAGCATTCCAAGCTCGCTGATGAGAAAGTTGAATCTTGTCTCATCAAGAGGTTTGGTAAATAAATCAGTTGGGATAAAATGAAGTTCTATATCACCATTCATCACATGATCTCTGATAAAATGATATCTGATTTCTATATGTTTGGTCTTTGAATGTAGTACTGGATTGTTTGCTATAGCGATGGCACATGTGCTGTCGCAATAGATTGGAATTTTGGAGAGCTGAAGATCATAGTCTAGTAGCTGATTTCTCATCCACAAGACTTGAGAACAACAGCTTCCAGCAGCTACATATTCAGCTTCAGCTGTGGAAGTGGACACTGAATTTTGCTTTTTACTTGTCCAACTTACCAGCTTTCCACCCAGGAGCTGACATCCTCCTGTGGTGCTTTTCCTATCCATTTTGCAACCTGCAAAATCACTATCTGAATATGCAGTTAGATCGAATCATGAATCTTTGGGATACCAAAGACCTAGATTCGTTGTACCCTTAAGATATCGAAAGATTCGCTTTACAGCTTTCATATGAGATATCTTAGGTTCAGCTTGATATCATGCACACAAACATGTTGCAAACATAATATCGGGTCGGCTAGCTGTAAGATACAATAGTGAGCCGATCATCCCACGGTACAGCGTGACATTGACAGGAACACCCTTAGTGTCCTTATCAAGTGTCAGCGGTGGTGCCATAGGGGTTTTCATAGCTGAACTTTCAGTTAAGTCGAATTTCTTCAGCATATCTTTAACATATTTTCCCTGATTAATGAAAGTTCCTTTTTCAGTTTGCTTAATCTGAAGACCAAGGAAATATGTTAGTTCACCCATCATGCTCATTTTATACTCATCTTTCATTCTATCAGCGAAACGAGTACAAAGCTCAGGGTTAGTAGAACCAAATATAATGTCATCAACATATATTTGAACTAGAATGATATGACCTTTCACTTTTCTAAAAAATAGCGTTTTATCAATCTTACCTCGCTCAAATTTTTCACTATGGAGATAAGTGGAAAGAGTGTCATACCATGCACGTGGAGCTTGCTTCAAGCCATAAAGTGCCTTATCCAGTTTATAAACATAATCTGGACGCTTAGGATCTGAGAATCCTGGAGGTTGTTCCACATACACTTCTTCATTCAGCTTTCCATTTAGAAACGCTGACTTGACATCCATCTGATGTACTTTGAGGTTCTTGTGTACAGCATATGCTAAGAATAGACGAATAGATTCAAGTCTTGCTACAGGAGCAAATGTTTCGTCATAATCTATGCCTTCCTCTTGTCTGTATCCCTGAGCAACAAGACGAGCTTTGTTGCGGGTTACAGTACCATGTTCGTCCAACTTGTTTCGATAGACCCATTTAGTGCCTATCACATTTTTGTCAGTTGGTCTTCGAACAAGTTTCCAAACTTTGTTTCTTTCAAATTCAGTCAGCTCTTCTTGCATGGCGCTGACCCAGTTTGGATCTTTGAGGGCATCATCTACTTTCTTTGGTTCAGTTAGTGAAATAAAATTTACAAATAAACAAATATTACCTGCACTTCGTCGAGTCTGAATCCCAGCGTTTGGATCACCAAGAATTTGATCAATTGGGTGATTTATAGTCCATCGTTGAGCCGGAGCGTGAGACGCTGACTCAACTTGAACTTGAGGAGCTGAAGATGAAGCTTCAGCGACGTCGGGAGTATCAGCCAAGAGAGGAATTGATGCAGTTGTCATTATATTCACTGATTGCTGAGAAGTAGATGGAAGGTCTGAGACATTTGGATCAACTGCAGGTATAGTGTTTATAGGAACAGCTGAGACCCATGACGTTTCAGCTTCACTATTCTGCATGTTTGGAATGATAGTGGGACTATCATCTTCTACTGGTTGAGCATGAGGAGTGGGAAAATCTTCTGAATCACCAAGATGAGAAAACATCCATTGATTCAGTTCTTCTGTATCAGCGTTCGGTTTAGTGTTCGCTGAACGGGATTCGTCAAACGTGACGTGAATAGTTTCTTCCACAGTTTGTCTTCTCCGATTGAAGACTCTGAAGGCTTTGGAAACTGAGGAGTATCCAAGAAAGATTTCATCATCAGCCTTAGGATCGAACTTTCCAAGAGCATCTCTATTGTTCAGTATGAAACACTGACAACCAAAGATGTGAAGAAAGCTGATTGAGGGCTTTCTCCCATGAAAAAGTTCATAGGCTGTTTTATTGAATCTTTTGACTATCAGCGACCTGTTTTGCGTAAAACAAGCAGTGTTGACAGCTTCTGCCCAAAACTGAGTAGGCAGGTGAGAATCGCTGAGCATTGAACGTGCAGCTTCAATAATTGTTCTATTTCTTCTTTCAGCGACTCCATTTTGTTGCGGTGTTCTCACTGAAGAAAAGTTGTGAGAAATACCCTTACTCTCAAAGAAGGAATCAAGAGAACCATTTTTGAATTCAGTTCCATGATCACTCCTTATTGAGCGAACGGTCAGATTGTTCAGGGTTTCCATCTTCCGAACAAAGGTGATGAGTTCTTCAGGGGTGTCGCTCTTAGAACGGAGAAACATTACCCAAGTGAAGCGAGAGAATTCATCAACTATGACCAGCGTATATTTCTTTCCAGCGATGGATTGTTTGTTAACAGGGCCAAACAAATCCATATGGAGTAGTTGTAGAGGAGATGACACTGAAGAAACTTGCTTCGATTTAAAGCTTGCTTTGGTCTGCTTCCCTTTTTCACACGCTGAACATAACGACTCTTTGGCGTATGAATGCTGAGGTAGACCAGTGACTAACTCTTTTGAAGAAAGAGTGTTCAGTGTCTTGAAATTTAGATGAGATAGCCTCTTATGCCATAGCCAGTTGACATCAGATGAGGCCTTTGAGAAGAAACATGAGTTCTCAGTGGTTGTTGAGTCCATGTTTATTACATAAACATTTTCCAAACGATAACCGCTGAGAGCTATCTTCTCCTTTTTGTCAGAGACAAAGCAGGATTCCTTAGTAAAGATTACTTTGTTATCCATGTCGCAAAGCTGACTGATGCTTAGAAGATTATGCTTCAGCCCTTCAACATATGCGACTCTTCTGAAGGAGGTTGTACCATTTGAAAGTACACCATACCCTCGGGTATGTCCTTTTCCATTTCCACCGAAAGTCACAGAGGGACCCTTCTCTTCCTTGTATTCAGCGAGCAGGTTTTTCTTACCAGTCATGTGTCTAGAGCATCCGCTATCGAGATACCAGATACCCTTCTTAACCTGCAATACAAAGGAAGATTAGTTTTTCTTGGGTATCCACTTAACCATGTATACACGTTTGTCAGTGGAAATGGTTGGAATGGAAGGTTCAACAGTCTTCGCAGCATTTGAAGATTCAGCTTTGTCTTTCTTCACTTTGGTTAATTTCTTAACCTCAGTGGTAGAATTCACCTTGACCTGATTTGCACCAGGGTTGGTCTTCTTTGCCTTGGGGGCAATCTTCACCTTAGCTATCTTTTCAGCTTTGGTGGCTGTGGGGCACTTACTAGCAATATGATCAGTGAGTCCACAGTGATAACATTTCCTATAGCTGAAAGTAGTTCTAGGACCATTTATATGCTAAGCTTTTAATTTAGAATTAGAAGTACCAGCACCAAGTAAGCTATTTGCTTTAGAAATGGGACGAACATTCAGTTCTTCAGATTTCTTACCAAGGACATCCAATCTGAGTCTAGGAGTAGATCGCTGAATAAATCCAGATATCTGCTTCCTTGATCCAGAGGGATGAGCCACTGAAGCTTTAGAAGCATTCAGTTTTGGTACTAAGGTACCCTTCTGAGGATTCTGGTAAATAACAATTCCTTTATCTTTGTCTTTACAGACAGAGGTAGGTTTTGAATAAACCATTTTCTCCTTGCCTTTTGAGGAGGTAGGAGTTTCCTCAGGGATTGGTGTAATGGACGAGGAGCACTGAGAAGATGAAGTATCAGCGACTGAGGATACGAACGTTCCAAATTTAAGCATTGAACGTTCAGTGGTTGGTTTTGAAGTTTCATATTTGTAACCCAAACCACATTTATCACTCAGTGGAATTTGAGACTTTATTATCTCAGTGATCTTTGTTGAAGAATTACACCATCCTTCAACAGTAGCTTTTTCAGCCTTTAATGCAGCGATAGCTTCTGCTCGTTCGATTTTGACTAGCTGATTTAAATATACTTAATCTTTAAAATCTTCTTCAATTTTAGAAAGTTTTTCTATTTGAAGGTGGCAGTTTTTACGCTTTTCAGCGAGATCAAGATTTTGGTTTTCAACCACAGTTTTGTCGTTCATGGCTTCGTATAAACTTCTAGTCAAGAGATCGATCTTACGGAGACTATCAGCTTCATCAATATTTGCAATATTGGTAAAGAAAGAAGGTGATACCTGAATGGCAGATGTTGAAGTGGAGGGAATGTCTGAACTTTCTTCCTCTTCTTCAATCTTGGCCATGAGACATTGATTTGCTTCATCATCTTCAGAGTCAGATGATGATGCTTCTTCATCAGAAGCAGCCCAATCATAGTCAGCCACCAGGCCTTTGCCTTTCTTCTTAAAGCTTTTCAGCTTCGCATATTTTTCTTTCAGCTTTGAGTATTTGTCATCTTTATTCCTTGGAACAAAGGATTTCTTTGTAAAAGCTGAGGGTCTAGAAACTTTCTTAGACCTGCACTCGTTAGCAAAATGTCCTACTTTTTCGCAGTTAAAACAAGTAGCAGTAGCCTTATCAACAAAAACTGATGATTTAGGCTTGTCAGTTATGGAAAGAGGTTTGTTCTTTCTAAACATTTTTTTTTTTGGCAAATCTCCTGAACTTCTTAGTTAGGAGAGCCAAAGATTCATCATCTGAAAAATCAGAATCTGATGACCTTTCAGAGTTACTCTCTAACTCAGTGATAGTGACCGAGGGTCGCTGAGTAGAAGGTTCCTCTGAGATTAAAGCAACAGGGGTGCTTTTGGAATCTTTTACAAGATTCTTCTTAAGATGGCTTGATTGCTCATGATTCAGCAACGTGCCATATAAGGTAGCAAGGGTCATTGATTTTAGATCCTTTGACAGCTTGAGACACATAGAATAATTGTCCCAGCTTTCAGGTAAACATTCTAGAAACTTTGTCAGCACCTTAAAGTTAGAATATTCCTTACCAACAGTTTTCAGATCTATAATTAAACAATTAAAACGTTGGTGAACTTCAGAGAGAGTTTCATTCTTACCAGAAATGAAGTTTTCGTATTGTCTTACCAGGTTGATCTTTCTTGAGTCATGGACTTCAGACGTTCCTTCATACTGAACACATATTGTGTCCCACATGGCTTTTGATGTTTTCAGGTTCATGACGGAATGGTAGACTTCGTCAGGAAGGGCCATGGATAGTATGGATCTGGCTTTTGTATCTATAGCCACTTTCTTCTTATCTTCGTCGGTCCACATGTGTATTTCCTTAGGAATCAGCCTTTCTGGAATAGCAGGTCTATTTGCAGTGGCTGGAACTGAAGGATCAATTGTTACAGGGATGTATGGGCCGTTTTCAAGATAGTAAGGCATAGTGGGATCTACACCTTCTAAGAAGAGTGTCATCCTATTTTTCCATAAGTTGAAGTTGTCTCTGGAAAATCTAGGGGGTTTTGCAAGAGAACCATAGTCTATATAATTTGTGTTTGTGTTGGTGGCCATTTTCAGATAATAGCAAGGAAGAGAAATATCTTAGATTAGATCTTGTTTATGAGATTAAACAAATCCGCTCTGATACCACTTGTTGGTCCCGAAGGCCTATACAAGTTTGTAGAAGGGGGGGGGGTTGAATACAAACACACAGATTTTACTTTTCTAAATTGTTTATTGATAAATCATTAACAATTTACAGCTTGTTGCGGAAACAAGATTAAGGATAAACCTAAATCTAAACAAGTTGGAACACTAAGGTTTCTTGCACTAAGAGAGATAAGGAAATTACTAATAATAACCTATCTTGAGATAAGAGATTGAACTTGTCCAGAGTTAGCAAGTTACATCAAATGAAGTGAGTTCATCTCTTTATATAATGCATGCATTTAATGCAAGTTAGTATATACTTTACACGTGTCATCAGCTGGTTGGTTGCATGTCATTGACATTGGTTGACAACCTTAGTAGCCGTATGGATGAACAGTGTAGTATCAGAGTGGTTGTACGATTTCAGATATTCGGAGGTTCTTTTCTGACATTTCGTACGGAGTCGTGCAAGGATGGATAAGACAAAAGTATTTTGTACGGAGGACTTCATGATCAGCTTTCGTTGATTCAGCGATCTATCATTTCATATCAGCGAATGATAGAGTTCAGCGATAGCTGAAGTCTTGTACTTGATACTTCACGTTGAGTGGACAAATCTGAGTCTTCGCTGATCCGCATCAGTTCATTAGGAGACTTGTCGCTGGTTCTTGAGCTTGATCTTCGACTTCAGCGTAGAACCTTTGTTGACGTGAAACTTGTCTTCAGGGATCATAAGTAAACAACTAACTTATCAGCGATCATCATAATGACTGAACAGACTCAGAGCATTTATGATGAACAATTTCGCTGAATGTTTAACTTAAAGAGCGAGAGTTCCTATCAGCGGTACTGGAAGATCTTAGTACTTATCAGCGATAGTGAAACTCTGATACATATTGTTTACTTACAATTTTCACTAAGTATTTAAGAGAGGGTCATTATCAAATCACTGAGGGTTTGGATCAACAATTATTCATGGTGAATAATATATGAATGACTCGTGAAGGTGTGGACACATGACGCACTCTCTTTTGTTCCCTGATTCACAACCGAAACTTGGTTTTATTCATTATACAACATTCAGGATGAATAATACACGAATTCATGAATCGTGTATTATTCACCCTGAATGTTGTATTATTCATCCTGAATGATACATTATTCATAATGAATAATACATGAATGACCCGTGAAGGTGTGGAGACGTGACGCACTTTTTTTTGTTCCCAAGTTCACACCCGAAACTCGATAGGTTCTCGATTCTTCTCGATTGGTGTTGGGTTACGGTGATGAAGAACGTGAAGCCTTACGACATTAAGGAAAAGTGTTGAGGAAAGTGATATCGAGTTACGGACTTACGGTGTCGATGTGTTGTACACACTTGAACGTACATAAATATTCATAATGAATATAACACATATATAGCATTTCACGTAGAAAACAGTTAAATCAACCAAAAAACTATATCGAGATGGATGTCATATCGAAGAGCACGAAATTCTCATTTTTTTAATGTAATTTGTTTGATTAAAATATTAGTAATTTTTAAGATAATTTATTTCAAATTTTAAGGGGGTAAAAGTTTTTAATTAAAAAAGAAAATAAAAAAGTCAAATATGATAGGTGTGAGTTTATATTATCTTTCATTTTTACCCTTAATCGCCTTAATTAATAATTTTAATTAAAAACTCTATTTAATATGAGTTGTTGGATCAAAAGATTCGTCCTCACGTGCCCAACGAAAATTGAGTTTTCATTTGAACTTTCTCATATATATATATATATATATATATATATATATATATATATATATATATATATATAGGGTCAGGTTTAAGGGAAAACCTCAAATAACTGAAAAACTAAAGAACACCCTTATAGACATTGATTAAACACAATCCAAATGATATTAATAATCAGCAATTAAATTAATTAAAATTAATGAAAAGGGTAGTAAAGTAATTTGACCAATATACCCTATCCCCAAAACAAAACAAATCCACCCTAACGAATCACTACTCCCAGTCACAAATCCACCTCCATGAGTTAACCGGCGAAAACTTGCAGATTCCGGCGAGTTCACAGTTTTCAGCGAAAACTTACAGATTATGACTTTCACAGTTTTTCGGCGATGCTTGTTGTCGACTTCCAAACTTCAAGAAATCACAGAATACTTAGTGGTTTTCAATTCTAAAACATGCATTATGATCCAAACTGAAAAACAAACAAGTATGTGAAAGAAAAACGATCAAAAATAAGTCGATATGCACAAATGCGTATATATATATATATATATATATAGCATTTGTAGATGGATGTTTCCAAGGAGGAAGAAGAAGGTGGAGAAGACAGGTTTCCAAGCGCGTTGACGAACATAAAATCAACCACACAATTTCAGATCTAAACAACCAGTTCATCATAATCGAATTGTAGATATGCACAAATACATATATATGCACTTGTGCATATATATGCACAGATCTGGTGTTTCAACACCGATGGCTCGAGTAAAACAGAAAAATCGTACAGAACCATGAGCAATCGAACCCAAACAAAAATGAGATTTGAAATCGATTCAATGGAAAGATTAAAGCTACCAAATCGAAACTAACTAACCTAACAAATTCAAGAGAGCATCCCAAAAAGAAAGAACACTCGAAGGAGACAGTAGCAGTTCGATCATCTACAGTCGAACTCCAAACCAAAAATCTGAACTAGAAAGAGTTTAGAAGGGGAAATCGGATGCAGGGAAGACTTATCCACACCAAAACGAAACAGAAATCACCATTCAGCAAAAACTCTTATCTCCGCCGCATACTTCCCTCCTGGTCGCCACCTGACACCTCGAAACTTCCTAAACCGTTCTGATCCAGATCTGATTCAGAAATGGATCCAGATCTCGCCGATAATGTAGTCAGGTTCGGAAGACCAACCAAAGAGTTGAGTCCACCAGCTCTAGCGTTGTGAGTGAGATAATTTGGTGGCCGGAGGTGGTGGCGGCGGCTGAGAAGAGAGGTTTGTGTTTGGTTTTGTGAGAATGAAGGGTTTGTGTTTTGTTTTGAATCTGGCGCCTATGTAACTTGTTATTGCCAATTTTACCCTGTTGGGTCACTTAAGATTTGAAGATGACCTCAGTCTCTCAATTTTAAACAGTTCATACTTAGAATAATTTCTAGGTTCTTTACAAGCAGTTTAATTGTATAAAAATGTTCGGTGAAGTCGAAGATCAACCGAAGAAACAAAGTAGAAGTATATCTTCAAGGCGGATTGAAGATAGATTTCTCAACCAAAGATTAAGCTGCTACTTGGGACGTCCTAAGGTTTTAGGCCAGTACAAGGTCCTAAGGTTTCAGGCCAGTACAAGGTCCTAAGGTTTTAGGCCAGTACACTTGAAGAGCAAGGAAAATCTTGAAGACTTGATCGGTAGGATCTCTTGAAGATGTTAAAGACTTGATCTCCAGGATCTCTTAAAGATGTTGAAGATATGATCGGCATAATATGTTGAAGTCATGATCGGCAGAGAATTCCTTAAGAAAGAATTCTTGAAGATATCCTTGAAGACATCCTAGGCCAACAGTTTACAGCAGGTATATTCTACTTTATCTGCAAAATATATTTTGGATATCTTGCAATGATAGAGACATCATCCGAGGATCAGAAAAAGGTCTTTGGATTTGTTATCTCTTTCAAGAAAGTTCAGCTTCAACAAACGCTTCAAGACAAACATACAAAGACAAAAGTACATCCCAGTACTTTTCAGAAGAGTTGCTTCCATCCTGCCATCCAAGCCCTGCTTGACAAGTGTCCATGCATTTAATGCATGAGGCACTATATAAAGAGGTATTCTCCTTCCTTGCAACATTAACCAGTTTTACAGACTCTCAAGCTTTCAAGTGCTGGCCTTTCTCTCTCAAGAAGTTCATTTGTTTTCTTAGTGTGTTACAATTGTTCTTCATTCTCTGTGTGACTGTGTGTTAGATTGTTTGAGTAGATTTTATCTGTTCTGTTCCGCAACAATCAATAGTTTCTGTGTGTAATTCTTTTTTGAAGTTTTTCAATAAAAGAATTAAATTAAGTGAAAATTTGTGTGTATTGTATTCAACCCCCCTTCTACAATACTTGTTTACCATTGCTAATCCATAGCTGGGACCAACAAGTGGTATCAGAGCAGGTCAGTTTAATCTAATAAACTTGATCTGCAATGGCTTCATCTTCTTCCTTAAACAATATTTCTTCTCAAAACTCAAATGCTGGATCATACGACAATGGCTCCATAGCCAAACCACCAAAGTTTAACCCTAAAGCCAAAAGTCGTATGATGCTCTTCTTAGAAGGAGTTGACAGTAGATATCCCACCATACTCCATGAAGGACCTCTTGTCCTTAAAGTTTGGGATAGTTTTAATGCTAAAAATAAACTTGAGGATGGTGATGAGTCTTCTTCTGATGAGGAAGAACGAACACCTGTTACTGGGAGATACATTGTAAAGGATCCCAGTAAGTACAATGATAAAGATAATCGTCTTGTAGCTCTTGACACTAAAGTCAGAGCCATCATTGCCCTCTCTTTGCCTGATGAGGTTTATCATTCTCTTGTAAACTTTTCTACTGCTAAGAAAATGTGGTCCACTCTGTGTGTTCTCTATGAAGGTACGTCTGAAGTGAAAAAGAGCAGAAAAAGTGCTCTTGTTAGAAAATATGAACTCTTCTCTTATGAGAAAGGAGAATCTCTTTCAGTCTACTATAATCGCTTTAACAGTCTTCTCAATGATCTTAAACTGTTGGGTCGCATGTATGATAATGAGGAAGTCATGTGCAAGTTTATGGATTGTCTTCCTGATTTTTGGGAAAACATCTGTACTTGTATAAAGACAACCAAGGATCTTGATCACATGCCTCTCACTGCTCTTTATGGAACTCTCTTCAACTATGAGCAGACTAAGCTGCAAAGGAAGTCTATCATCACAGATATAAGGGGCTCTTCTATAGCTCTCATAAGTGACTCTTCCAAAAGAACTATGTGTACTCCAAGAATCACCTATCCATCTGACTCTGAACATGATAGTCAAGGAGATCCCAATGAGCATTCAGAAGCATATCTTAGTGATGCTAATGATGAATGTGAGGAAACTTCAGTTGACAAATTATCAGATGGAATGGCCAGGATGGATGGGTATTCTAAATCCAAATCTCACTTTTCTTCTGAAAAGTCTAAGTTTAGTCGAAAACCCTCATCTTCTCTCTCCAAACACTCCTCCTCAGACAAATCTAATGAGGAATGTTTTAACTGTGGTAAAAAGGGTCATTTTTCTTCTGAGTGTAGAAGTAAACGTTTTGAAAAACCCAGAACTTCTTCCTCAGGCCGATTTTCTTCAAAACCGGGAAGATCCAAATATGATTCTGACCGGGCTGAAAGATACAAAGAAAAATACAAGAGAGAAAAGGAAAGAAACGAAAGACTAGTCAGAAAGGGAAAGGGTCTGCCTGCTAAAACTCATGATCTGGCAGATGAACCCACATCTGAAAGCGAGAAGGACATTTCAAATTTGTGCTTCATGGCCCAGATAAATGACATGGATGATTCTGAAGGTCACCCCCTCTCAACTGCTCTAGTACCAGCTAAGTGCTTCTCATCTTCTTCACAGAATTGACAGGTAATCTACTAAAGATGTCTTTACTTCTAATCCTCACCCTTCTTGTTCCATTCAAACACTCTACCTCCAATTTCTTAAAAACACCCTTCCCATTATTACCTACTAGTGCAATCTCCCTCACCTTCTCTCAACCCTTATCACTACCCTTCTTAACTATACACTCTAACCCTCTCACCTTTCTACCTGACCTCTCACCCTCATTTCCTAAGTATGTCTTTCCTAAGTCTATCTTTTCTTCATATATCTTACATCTCCACAAGTCCATACTGAACATCAAAGCTCCTCTGATGATGACTCCTCTTCAAGTCTACCACCTTCTGGAGATCCTATCATTAACAGACTGCCATCATCCCCTCCTACATCTTTCAGGTATCTTCCTCATCCTAACTTCTTTCCTACCTATTCCTCTCCTTGTCTAACACCTTGCCTATCTCTTTGCCTACCAATTCTTGCCTACCGACTTTGCCTACAGACTTTTCTCTCCTATTCTTCTCTTTTCCCATACCTTTTACCAACTTCCCTAACTTCCCATCATACCTCTCACCCTACCTCCCTCCTCCATCCCACTAAATATTCACACTCACCAAATATTCCCTTCTCTCCCTTCTATGTGAATCTTTTGTCTTTTATAAAACCCAAAGAAATTTGAAGAAGGCTTGGCCGATCCATGTTGAGTCACTGTAATGAAAGAAGAACTCTCTCAATTTGAAAGAGGTTTATGTGAAACAACCTCCTGGTCTTGAAGATCACTCTTGAAGATGACTTGAAGACCCACATCTGAAGATTACTTTTGAAGATTGAAGATGTTTGCTTTCCTCAAATCTTTCGAAGATCATTGTCAAAATCTTCAAAAAAAAAAGGAGAGAGAAAAGAAAAATCAAAAAAAAAATCAAAAAAAAAGAAAAGAAAAGAAAAAGAATAAAAAAATGTTAGTTTTATAGCAGTTATATTTTGCATATATTTTTATCTGTCTCTTTGCCTAAAGATCTTGGTTGGTTCTTTCCTTTGAACCAAACTCAAGAAAGCCTACACCTCATCCCAACAAAAACAACCTACTTCTACCCTACCTTCAACATTTTTCCTACATTCTCCTTACCATCTCTTTTCTCCTAAACATTTTCCTAAGACCCATATCTCCTCACTTACCACACAACGAGCCATTTAAACCGGACAAATGTCCCAAGATTATCTAAAAGTCAAAACCGAGCAAAGTGCTCAAAGCTTGCTAGACCCATAATGTCGGTCATCCTCGCATAAAACGCGTTTAAACATTGTTTAAGAAAACACGTATCCCAAAATCATCATTAACCCCAAAACTCAACACCGGTTAAACAAAAGGGTTTTCCCAAAGGACTCACACCCTTAATATTCTCAAAATGACTCATAACACTAAAAGTGCATTTTCCCAAATGGTTTATTAAAATCATTTACACTAACATGATTAAACCATCAAATAAACCTCATTTTGAGCAATTAATATTTTAAAGACAATTTTGGCTTCAGATCATCCAAATATTCAAAAGCCCCAAATATGGGTGTTTTACACATTTATGAAGATAAACACTTCAAAAGAGTTAAACCATTCAAATAACTCAACCACATATACTTCCAAGTAAAACACACAAATATTTGGAAAATACTCATTTTGGCATGTACAAAGTTTTCGCAAAGTAACTTGAACTCACCTTGCTAGATTTAGCTAAATCTAGGGTTTCTCCAACGTAAGCTCCTTTGATGAAGTTTGCATCCTCAAGCCAAAACTTCTAAAACCTAGATTTATGAATTCTCAACCATCAATAATCATCCTCAAACACTTACATACATTTCCCCCAACATAAATCATCCAAAAACACCACAAATATCAAAACCTTAACCTCTTAGATGGAGAAAAGTGAGAAATTACCTCAACCACCGCCAAATACTCCTGGACCAATCACCATACTTCAAAACTCTTCCTAGATCCTTGAAGATCTCTCAAAAACGAAATCGTAGCAACTTGAATCACTCAAATCGGAGTTGTGATGCAAAAGTTATGAAGAAATGAAGTTTGAGGGTTTGAGATTCGCGTTTTAAAGTTCCAGACCCTTCCCGCGGTTTGTCCCGCGGTTTATAAGCCGCGTGGAAAGCCGCGCGTCTCTCTGTTTGGTTGCTGTTGGGTCGGATACTGTTTCGGCCGTAACTTCTTCGTTATAGCTCCGATTTTGCTCCGGAAAGAACCGTTGGACTCGTATTCGAATTCCCCATCCAACAAGACCATAAAATCTAAGATTTAAACCAAAATCCTATTTTTCATATTTTTCTTAAAATATCGGTTTCACACTGATTCGACATTGGACCTATCTGGAAATTACGGGTGTTACAATATATATATATATATATATATATATATATAAGTGTTGGTACGGTATGGTTTTACCGTGGTAGACGATTTTCAAACCAAGTTTGTGAAGTTGGTACGATAATACCAACCAATTCAATTGGTATCAATTTAGTTGGTACCAATTAAATTGATACGATTGGCAATGAATTGGGTGGTTTGTCATGGTACAAATTTGACACCCCTAGGCCCAAATCATGCGGTTTGAAAATTTTCTAATTTACGGTTTGGTTTGTGGTTTTTTAAGGGGTTAAACCATGAACCGCGAACACCTCTACTGAAAAAAGGTTTGTAAACTCTTCTGGCCGCACAATAATTGTTCATAAACTCCGTTAATCATTTACCTTTAATTAGGTATTCATTTTCGGTTTTAATGAATGAACATTGCTATTTCTTTAGGTTTATAGTTTTTTTTATGCCAAAATCAAAAGTGCAATTTGTGGCAATTCTCGATCAAATTTCATATAGTCCAAGTAGAAAATGGTGGAAGTACACCTTAAGGAAAGTGATGTTACAATGATCTCATGTTTTATCTACGTTGTTGTAATTTTTTATAATACCCAACCCGTTTTCTAACAGAATTCTCGTAATTTTAATATTTGGCAGTGATAGAATGAAAAATCTCAAAATGTAACAACAGTTCACACTATCATCATTGTTTTAACATGAAGCTTATGAAAGCAAATGTACCAAAATACATTTAATTTTGATACAACTTGTACTATGATTTTTCTTATAGGTGAGATGAACAAAGTACATCATGACTATGCATTTGCTTAGAGCATCTCTAACCCAAACTTTATCCTTTCTGCATTATAAATCTATGTTATTGTATTAAATAGTCTTTAAGTTATTGTCTTGGCATAAAATTATAGCCAATATTTTGTTTTCTTTTTTATATTTTTGCTAACAAAATTTCATTCCGTTAAATGTTTTATGATTATTCATATTTTAGCTTTTACTGATTTTTATTTTTAATAAAACAAATTATTTATTTAATATAATTTTCAATTTGCAAACATAAAATAACTAAATTGTAAACTTAATACAAAATATTATTTAATCTATGTATACCTGTAATTATAAAAATTGAATATAATACTTATATTATTTTTTTAGAGGTCTACTTTATTGACCTTCAAATATTAAGGGATGCTTTATTAACCTCCATTTTTTTGTGTTTTAGTGGTGGGTTGGAGATGAAAACAACCTTTCATTTAATGTTTTTAGAGGTGGGTTGGAGATGGTCTTAAAAGGACTATTTCAATAAAATGTCAGACTGTAATAAATAATGGCTTTAATACTTAAATTACGATTTTGCGCTTATATTAGCTAATACAAGGACCGGACCTATAGAATTGAGATCGAGACGAGATTGTTCAGAGTAATTGAGCAATCCAATCCCATAACACCATCAACTGTAATCCCGTATAAACGTTGCATACAATACATCCTTAAAATCCAGAACAACTCCAATGCAACTATATATCATGTTACCCAAAATGCCCATATACAACTAACAGAATCTACATCCAAAAAGCCTTCATCTATTGTACACGTATACGATTTCAAAGTGAGATCCGTTGGAAAGACAAAACAGTAAAATCCGGCAATACCAAACAGAGAAAAAGATGCAGCTGACCACAAACTCCTATCGACAATATTCGATGATATTGTGGTTACCTGGTAAAGAATGATGGTATTAACTACAATGGTGTGAGCATTTAGAGAACCTCATTTGATAGTTGAATGTTTCATGAGTCACTCCAACTATCACTGTCATCATCACTTCCAGCAAATGCCTATTAATCAAACATTACTTCATGTTATCAACTGCCAAAACAGCCAAGCTTAAAGGAAAAACCGAAAACGGCCAAACCAAATGCCAAACCAAAAGAGCCCAGATTTTGGTCAATTTTCTGTTTGCATTCTTGACTTTTCATTGCAAACATTTTTTTTTTTGTGAAATTGCAAAGCAAACAACCCACTTCACAGGGCAGAAGTATGGTCCAAAACTACCCAATTTTGATCTAAATTCACTCATTCTTGCAAATTTTGAGCGTTTTTGTAACATTTTTATAAGTATGATTATTGTTATTAGTTCAGAACTCAAAAAGTCTTGTTCCAAATTTAACTGCACTTAACCTGTGCGGCTATACCCAGTAATAACATAGAGGAGAGAAAAATAGACCTGGCGAATCGCATTTGCTTTCTCTAAAATAGCAGCCACCCTCAAATTGGTCTTAGGACCCGGAATGCTTGGCCTCGTCTGGACAGCCGGTTTCAAGTTGAAGGACTAGTAAAAATCAAAGAAAATTCGTTATTAAACTTAGAAAACCAAAAAATAAACGGAAATAAGAACATATAAAATAGAAAAAGGAAAAGGGGAACAAGGGTTTGCCATTTCTTTCTTACCTTGGCCCGTATCTGTTCAAGTATGGCATCACTTTCCTCTCCCTTCGGTATCTGAGGTGTGACTCGATCCGAGACCTTCCTTAACTGCACAAAGAAATAAGAAATAGAATCATTAGTTCAGGTAATTTTTTTAGCTAAAATTATGCATTTGATTGATCATTCAAGAGAAATCGGTATTACTTTGCTTTTGTCATGAGCAGCAACTGCATCAATGAGAGGAGTACGAGGTCGCTGAACTTTCATAGGTTGAATAGTATTTGGCACTTCATTTTCAACAGGATTAAATGAATAAGGGTTTGATGCTGGCCAAAAAAGTTCCCGGCCAGAAGTTGTTGGAACGCTATGAGAGTGTTCTGTTTCAACTGGCATCAGGTTTTCTGCAAATTTTGCTTCCGATGATACAGATGATTTGTCATGGTCTTCTGTGTGTCTTTTGAAATCTTCATAAACATGTTTAGATTTCTGATTTTCTGTCTCTGGATTTCTAATTTCATCAAATGTTGGGTGGCCCACCACCTGGGGTCCTTCATCGGCTTTACATGGAAACATGGATGGAAAGGGATTGTGATTATGTTGACCACCATCTGTTGGAGTCAACAAAGTATTCTGAGGTCTTCTCATCCTCCATTGCATAGGTGGAAGAGGTGGCAATGGTGGCATATCTTCTGATTTGACTGGAGTTAACTGCGGAGGAAGTATGCCAAAACCAGAAGAAAACACTGGAGTTGATTGGTGTTTGACTTGGTCAGAGAGGTTGACCTCTTGACTATTCACTTGCAGCAACTCCAACGTATGTAATTTTCCGGGAACAGGTACTGAATCAGATTCAGTAGAGGATTGCATGTCTTGTAAATGGGTTGCCTTGTTCACTGGATAAGGCTCTGAATGAGTATCAAAGCGTTTCTCATCATCTACGTGGGTCAGAGAATCCAACTGGGGTAACATTTGAGATCCTTCGAATGAAAGTAATTGCCCATGAAGTTGATCATTATGTTGGTTGACATTATCTTCCAGAGGACAAGACTTTGCAGCTTCAAATTTATCGTGATCACCATGGTTCGGAGATTTAGATTCTAACTCATGGTTGGCTTCTGTGAACACAATTGAGCTGGAAGCACTATCGAGCAATTGTACATTTGAAGGATCACAAGGTGAAATGTTGCCAGGTGGAATAACTTCTTGAAGTCCATTTTGATCCGTCTCTGCAAGAAAAGAACGATTTGAATCCTGCAAGATTTTTGAATCTAAGGACAGGCCATCCACATCATCATTCAGATCATCACAAGTAGACAGAGAAGTGTCGGGAATGCTATCAAGCAATAGTTTTCTTGAAGTATCATAATGGGAAACGCAATCCAAGTTTGGAGAAATAACCAGAAGCTGATCCATTTCCTCCTTTCCACCAGATTCCTGGGAATCTTGTACATTACATAACTGACCGATAACTGATAGATTCTCATCTGGTTCCTCAAGAGTAGAACAACCATTATCCTCATTTTTATCAACATCAACTGAGAGAAGAACAGCAGCCCTCTTTTCCACTTCCAAGTTAATAGATTCTACTTCTCTCACCTCCAATTCTGCATCATCTTCAAGAGTCGAATGATCCTTCCCATCATTTATATCAAGATCATTAGGGACAGACACAGGATTACTCCCAACAAATTTAACTTCCAACTCAACTGATTCTTCTATTTCTCTCTCCTCTAATCCTGCTTCATCTTCGAGAACAGAAAGATCATTGCCTCCACTTCTATTTGCATCAGCAACATCAGAAACAGCACCAGTCACGAGTTCAATTCCGGCATCATTTGATTCTGTTCCATCCTCACTAGAATATGGAACTACAGCTTCTGCTGAATCAGATGTATGCAAAATGTCATCTACTATTTCTTTAAACTGCTCTTTAAAATATATGTCAGGATTATCCACAGCCACTTCAGCTACAGGAACATCATCACTGACAGTCTTGTCACTAGGCTTCACATCTAGATCATCAATGTCACGCTCTGCCAAGAAGGAACCAAAAGGCTGCTCATCCACATGTAAAATAACTGAATGCGAGGAACTACAATGACTGCCAATCGAACCTATACTATGATTATCCTCTTCATATTCGATTTGATTAACCTCACTCGAGGATTTTTCACTCATTCTGCAAGTTGTGTCCATATATACTTGATGTTCTCCATTTCTTCTAGGACTATTAAGAGTTTCATTATGGTTTGAGGACACTTCATTCGAATCTGCCTCCTTTGATGAACCTTCTTCCAAATTTGTTACTTGATCCACATGCAGGGCTGAATCAACTGATGAACTAACATTTGGCACTTTGCTCACATTAATGCATGTATCATTTGTGATATTATGGTCCGAATGTTGGGTCACCATCATTTTTTCAGAAATAGAGGCCTGCGTGGGTGGAACTCTTGGATGAAAAGGAATTTCGGTACATGCAAAGGATTGAGGAGGGGAATCAATACCAACTGGTGATGTATTTTCAGTTGACGTGCTTGTAGTATCAGAAGACAAAGATGTAGTTATTCCCTTCCTAATCGAGTTATTTCCGTCATCTGATGCAGTCGAGTTCCCCATCGATTGAGAATCTGATAATTGAGATCGGAACTGACCTATGTTTGCATCAGAATATGTTCCCTGATTTATGCTTGGATCAGTCTTGGCTCTAAGTTCAGCATCTGTTTGTGACTCCATTGTAGCAAGGGCATCCATGTAATTGTCCGTCTCACTTGCAACGTCATCAGATATGTAACCATTTTGAATACCATCTGTCTTAATTTCCTCATCAACTGATATTTGTTTCTCATCTACTTCCTCCTCAAGCGTAGATGAAACAATACCTGAATTTAGCAGCTCTGAAGTCTGCCTTTCAGCTACTTTCCTGGAGAGATTATCCGCGGGATCCCCACATACGATCTTCTCTACACTTGAACTTTGCACTGCCGAACCTAAAGCTGGGCCCACCATACTATCCTCAGGTATTTCAAGCCTTGATCCATTAGAGGTTGACAAATGGACAGATACTTCATGGACAAGTTTATCCTCAGGAGAATTTAACAACTTGTTCATGTAACTTTCTCCACTTTCCAAGTCAAATGGAAGTTTGTTGGGCCTTTTCTTCAGTTTCACAAGGCGTGCAGGTTCAATTGCGCCAGTCTGCACGCGCTCCTCCAGGAATAATTGATGGAGTCTGCATTGCAACTCCAAACAAGTTAGGTTGAAATAGGCAGAATTGTTTTATTGGATAGATCCATGGTATGAAAGACAATGTCTTACTTGACATGTGAAAGCTGTGAAACCTCTTGAGTCTCTCCCCCTTTCGATTGTGATCCTTTCTTCTGTTCCATTGATAGATATTAAAATATGAGAAAGTGGGTAATTTTGGTAAAATGCTTCTCAACGTTCATGGAAATTTTTGTAGATGAGACCCTTATGAGGCTTTCAACACCCAGCCTATGCAGTAACAGCATAGCTAGCCTCAAAAATTTCCTATGGAAATGGACCGTTCTATACAAACCAAACCAAACTAACCCAGTAAATTCAACACAGATGTAGGATCAGCCAAGGGGTAGAGTGGCTGTTTCTGTGAAGACCAGATACTGTTCTACACATTGATAGTAATCTAAAGTTAGCAGGACCATTGTGATAGATCAACCAATAATTTGGTCAGTCATATTTTATTACTATAAAATATAAATAATCATAAATGTCAATACATACTTCATTAAAGTAAAAGAAACACAAAAGAAAGAGAATTCTTTCTAATTGGATTGATGATCGATTAAATTAATTAGGTTCCTTCTAAATGAATGACACAGGATTTCATAGTATTGTTTCATCTTAAATGGTCCATATGTGTTTGGGAAACTGGTGATGCAAAAAATAGGTCAACCAATTATTGATATATCTGTACTAGGCATCTTTAAGTACTCTCAAAATTGGATCCTGCCTAAGCAGAAGTAAACGGTATAAAATAAAATAGGCATTTATCTAGATAAAACTTTTGTTCATCAAAGATTTAAAATGAAGCAAAAACAAATCTGTCTGAGCATTTAACGAGGGGAAATAATGCAGTAAATATCATGTAAGCATAATGTATAAGATATATTTAGTGTTACAGGATAACAACACAGACAAAAGAACAAGTGCAAGCGAAATGACTCTCTTCATCAAACTCACCTTGGTCTTGCGGATCTTTTTATCCCTTTGAGTTTCAGCACTTTCAATTTCATATGACGATGCTTCCACTTTATAAACTGACGGATCAGTGTAGCGTTTTAAGCATGCCCCGGCACCACCAACATCAAATCTGTTGAAAGCCAGATAAGTTGGTAACTGTGGCCACTTGTAGGAAAAATATTTAAAGCGGAAATGATAGCATACTTGTCTAGAAGAAATAATCGAGGTGGACCACCACATTCTTCATAAGAATCCATGACAAACCGCGGTAAATCTCCGGTAGTGATAAGATTATGCGCTGTTTGTCGGTTAGGATGCCAATCAATACCTGTAGCATAAATAGAGATCATCACTGGAATTACTAGTGTGAAGTAAGGCCTTTTTCTTTGTGAAAAAGATTGCACACCATTTGGCTTAGCACCCTTTTCTTTGTTGGAAGAAAACATTATAATTATGTACTAGAACAAAGGGCATTTATCGACTTATTTGCGGCTAATCTTATGTTTGAATTAGAAGATAGCACACATCCTAAAAGGATCATATCAGTAGCAATAGCAGCAGAACAATATATGAGGTGGCACCTGCAAGACAATATGACATGTGAGAAAATCTAGGAGAAAATATCTAACCTGGATTGGGGAAAATTTTTGAATGGTGTGTTTGGGACAGAAATGCCCTTTCAACTGAAGGGAATTCCGACTCAAGCTGCTGAACGCGTGCCAGTAGACCATGACCCCTAGCAGCAGTTGCTATCACTTCTTCATGCAAGTCATGGAAAATCTCAGCAGCGAACCTTCAGAAGTGGATGCAAGCTTTTGTTAGACTTGTAGCATAATATCAAATGGCTGTACATTAGAAGATAAAATTCTAGTTTAGCAGCTCTAAAACGTCATCAGGCTGGCAGTGCTTATTGGGACACCATCCTAAAAACTAAAAAGACCCAAGTCTAGGATTGTTCACCATACAAAGAATCCTGCTATTTCTTCATAATGCTAAGGTGTTGTTTACTTTTTTCAGTGAATTAATGGTCTGAACGACATAAATGACCAATTTACCCCCGTTGAAAATATGCTTTAAATCAATACATGACTGGAAATCAAACACAACAACATGCTTGGAAATCAAACACAACATGCTTGGAAAACTTGTTCCCTCTTCATCAGTAACTACGGAGGGGGAGAAATTAGACTCCAACATTTCTAGTAGCTCGGACAAAAAAGAAGGATAGAGATCGATACTTGTAAGGGGGAGATTAGAAGACAAGCTGTTGAGTTGGAGCAAGAGAGACCCAAAGACCAAAATGTAGTTCCTAGAACCTTAATTTTGTGGACAAAAGAAAAGGGAAGATGAGTGATGAGGACGAGTTAGCTAAAGAAAGATGCTCTCTGGAAGTCACACAGATTGCTTAGTTAGATTCCCTCAAACTTCAGCCTTTGGATAAAAGGGAAATTGCACGAATGAATCTCAAAATCCCTGATTCTTAAAAATGTAATTTTTTTGTAACATTCAATTCTGTTTAGTAAAATGAAACTTTACTTTTTAGTACTTTATATTTCTTATTTGTTTACCTTTCAGTACATGTAATCCAGAAAGAAAAGAGAAAAAAAAACCATAATTTTTTTTTGAAGTATTACAAGAAAATGAGCGTGCATCTTTATCGAGATTAGATACGAATTTGTGTATTTTACCTCTATCTTATACAGTAATATGAAGAAGATACATGTCAAGGTTAGAATACATTTACCTCTATTTTGACACTAATGCTCCTTATGTCACCAGTAATCACCACACGAACATGACCCACCTATAAAGCAATGGAAACGATTATTATCACGTAAAACTATCTCTCTACCTGTAACTTTCGAGAACAGCTTAATGGCCACGTGGCAGTCACCACAGATGCGAATATTCTTTACTACTCGAATCACCTCGCTCGATTTGGTGCTTATTAGACCAAATGCAATCGCTAACTTCTCACTATGACAACTCAGAAAATGCTCTTTCTCCTCATCCTCAACATCAAATAGCACAAACTCCGTTGTTGGCACATAACCCATTAGTTTCGATTTATTGGTCAGTTCGCTAAGCTTAGTATAAATATTTTCTGACATGGGATGAGATTTGTCTCCAACAAGAAACTCGTGAACTACGCCATTGACTTCTATCCAACAACATCCTGGAATCTTTTGAATGCCTCTATGACTCATTGTGGACCTTATATTATCTGCTTCTTCCCATTTATGATTAGCTGAGAATATATTAGATAAAAGTACATAATTTCCTGAATTCCAGGGTTCTAAATCAATTAACTTCTTCAAAACATATTCAGCTAACTGGGTATCCCGATGTAATCTACATCCACTCAACAAAGCTCCCCAAACAATCGCATTAGGCTCCATTGGCATACCTTTGATCAAAAGATGAGCTTCGTTTAATAATCCAGCTCGGCCAAACAGATCTACCATGCACCCATAATGTTCAACAGAAGGAGTTAATGAAAAAACACGCTTCATATTATTAAAGTAGCGCCGACCATCATCAACAAGACCTGCATGGGTACACCCACAGAGCACACCCATGAAGGTTTTACCATCAGGGTGCATCCCTAATTTCTCTAGTTGACCGAAAAGACCAAACACGAGTTTTGCATGACCACTCATCCCAAGACCAGTTATGGCTGCATTCCAAACAATAAGATCTTTCTCCTTCATCTCGTTAAAAACTCTCAAAGCGTGACCGATTTTTCCACATTTTGCATACATATCAATCAGTGCTGTACCCACGACAGGGTTATACAGGAACTCGTTTTTATCAACTAAGCCACGTGCCCACTCCCCCAATTCGAGAGCTCCCAGGCTTGAACAAGCAGAAAGAACTCCAACTATGGTGTAACAATCAGGTTTTAGGTTTTCACTTTTCATTTTGTAGAAGATGTCTAAAGCTTCTTTTGGTTTCCCATTTGAAGCATAGCCTTGTATCATAGCACCCCAGGTAACTGCATCCTTTTCGAGCATTTGATCAAATGTCGCAAGAGCTTTCTCCATGCTTCCACATTTTGCATATGTATCCACCAATGCAGTGCCCAAAAAGATGTTCCTCCCTATGCCAAGATTGGTTATGCATCTATCTAACCACTCTGCGGTTCTCAAATCCCCTAACCGAGAACAAGCTGATAAAATCCTCACGAGGGTAAAACTATCAGGCCTCAAATTCATTACCAATAACCTCTTAAATATATCAATAGCTTCCATGAACCTGCCTGCCTCAATATACCCACTAATAATAGCAGTCGATGAAACAGCATTCTTCTCAGGAATATCATCAAACACCTTGCATGCATCATCCAAACGCCCGCATTTTGCATAAAAGCAAACTAATCCAGTCTTAACAAAGACATCCCAATCGTAACCCACTTTCACCATGAGTGTATGCAGCTCCACTCCCAATCTCAAATCCAAAACCCGGGTGCATGCTTTCAAGACGAAAGGGAAAGTGAAGTGATTGGGTAAGAAACCCATTTGACGCATGGAATAGAAGCATCTGATGGATTCATGGAAGTGATCATGGGAAACAAGGCCACGAATGAAGGTATTCCAGACATAAATATTGGGGTGCTGTGTTTGAGTGAAAAGGAGTTGAGAATAATTTGTGTTGCCATCGAAATTGAAGCTGAATCTTAGAAGCATATTGAGGAGGTAATTGTCATTGAAGAGATCGAAACGAAGAAGGCGAGCATGGACATGTTTTAGCTGATTGAAGGAGGTGAAAGGTTGAAGAAGACGCATCTTGATCTCGACGGAAACGTTCATAACTACTGCTTTTCCCCAAAGGCAGATCCAGGAATATAGAACTCTTAAATAAAACAAAAAAAAAATTGAGCATTTAAAGATATTACATTATAGTAATGTTGAATCCAAAAGTAAATGCATCACAAAAGTCCAACAATTTACTAGATTATAATTGTCAAATATCCCAACAACTTGAAAATTCCAACGATATTTGACAGAAGCATTAAGATTTAACTTCAAGCATCAAGCATGCAATGGTTAAACTTGAAGGTTTTCAATTAGAATGCAGAAGCATTTCACCACCACAACAGAAACATTGAATACTTCAAACACTTTCAAACAAATAGTCTTAACAGGAGGCAGGAGCATTTCAATATGACAAAAGCTAAATAAGTTAATATCCTTGTCCAAACACTTAACAGAACTATAAACAGGACAAATCAACATAACAGAAGCTAAGAAGCATATTAAAACAATGTCAACAAGCAGGGGCGGAGCCAGGAATTTTGTCAAGGGTGGTCCTCTTTAATAAAACAAAAAATAAATTTCGATCAAAAAGTAACATACATTTTCAAAAGACTAAACACTAACCTTTACAGATTCAACAATAAATTCGACGCGTTTTCATTTTCTGAAACATATTAATGATATGATTATTCTCAACGTCAACATACACATCCTTTTCAATTAAATGAATAATTGATACAAACCAATTGATCGAGAGAATGCAACTAAAATGTATTTTCTCAATTCTCATACAAAACAACAGAATGCCTCATCTCTGTTTCGCATACAATGATACAAAACATAATGTATTTCTCATTTAAAGTGAAACCCTAGGCTAGAAGTAAGAAACTTACAAACAGTTACATAAACAATGATCAAAACAGAATGTATTTCTCATTTTCTCATACAATGAATCAATGATACAAAACAGAATGCCTCAATTGTGATTTATGAAACCCTAGAAATAAGAAATTTACAAACAATTAAATACAAAAGAGAATGTATTTTCTTATATAATGATACAAAACAGAATGTGAAAGTGAAATAAGAAACTCACCAACTATGATTTTGATTTTTAGCCGATGATCAGTCAATCAGATCAATAGTGCAACATTCATTCGGTGCAGGGCAATCGATCTTAGGCGAGACATTCCTGGAATCGATCTTGGATTCGGTCGTGGGCGAGAGCCGAGAGTAGGAGAATCGTCGTGATCGTATTCGTCAGTGGTAAAAAGCGAGAGTCAACAGTGTTATTGCGTTAATCGTCAGTCGTATGTATTGTAAAGGCGGTAAAGTGACAGAGTTGGAGGAGGCGTCTAATTTCAATATGTTGGAGCGTTTGGCACTTGAGCTAGTGGAGTTACTTGATGGATATATAAATTAATGAATTTGGGCTAGATTTTTTTTATTTTTTTAAATTCCAAACTTAGGGTGGTCAAGTGAATCTCCTAGGCCAAGCCCAGCTCCGCCCTTGTCAACAAGGGGATTTGCGATTTACCGATACTGAACCCTAAAGTATCGACTTACCAAGTTCGAGAGGTGAGGCCGTGAGCAGAACAGCAACACAACACAATAGAGGGGGCAGGCCGCCGGTGACGGTGAGCAGGGGATAAATAGCTAATACACCACCCAATAATAAGACTCATTTATACTTTACTATGCTCAAATAAGCCAAAAAAGGGCCAAAAAGACCTCCAAATGGCTAGAAATTTTTGAAAATTAAGTCGATCCTCCCTAACCAGTCCTCCTATCTGGCTTTTCTGATTGATCCTCATAACTGGACCGAATTGATGGGTTTTCTAATCAGCTCGATCCTTTTGGGTTCCTCTATATATGTGTATCTTATTACATAATTGGGCTAACATGATAGAAGAAAAAGCCCAATCCGTTTTCTAATCTTCTTCTAATGGGCTAGTTTTAGAACAATTGTATGATATATTATCTATTATTTTTAAAAGCAAATTATTTTACTTATTAAAACATGACACAATAAAATGTATACACATTAGACCATCGACACACCTGCAAGACCATACTTCTTTCTAAAGTACAACATCAGCTTTGCAATTACACTTCCACACACATGCAAGACCAAACTCATTTCTAAACTAATAAATTATAATATAAATAATATTAATAATTAATGTTTAAACAAACAAACAAATTAATTAAATTAAAAAAAATGCTTTTGTTTAATATATTTATTTTGTGAAAGACCTTTCTAATTTAGAAATATGAGGGTTGTCTTGCAAGGTCCTGCAAGCCACATGGCATGTCATGTCATCTTGCAAGGGGTCTTGCAAGACGTGTGTGAATGCTCTTACCGTCTCAGCCATTATATATGTAATTTTATCATGAAAAATAGTAAGAGTTTATCTAAAATAAATGCAATTGGACTAAAATTGGTTTTATAGGACATCTAAGTGTCATGATATAAAACCTTATATGAATGATGTATTAGCTATTTGTGTCATGAGTTAGCAATCATAGCCGTTCATTGCTAATTCTATTTATGTTAAAACATTGAAATGCATTAGTGCCTCCTAGACATGTAATTAAATCCCTACAACAAAATAGGTTTTATAAAATTTCAGATATGTCTAAATGTCCTAATAGATTGTTTTATATGACTTAAGTTTATATGAAAAAAAATAACTGTTCGTCCTATCTAAACATTTTACAATAAGTTGATGGATGTTTTTTGACGTTTTTAGGACAATTTTGAAATGAAAGGTTCTAATTATTTTTTTATATGACATTATATGAAAAATGTATGTCAAATAATTTGTTAGGATGTCCAATTACGTCCTAACAACCTATTGAAACAACTCTACATAGGACATGCAATTGTTTATTTCTATAAACTTAAAGTCTTATAAAGTAGTCTATTATGACATTTTGACATATAACTATACAAGGTGTCCAATAAAGGCAATCTTATTGTAACGAGTGAGGATAGCTTAGTCTGAACCAAAAGAACTTAATTATACCTTATATTGCAGATCTTGTAATTCCCTTTCGAGGGTGTCCACACGACTCTGGACTGGAGCTACTCCCACGCTTCTTCAGCAATGAATGTATTTGTCCAATGCCTTGCACAAACGCTCCTTCAATCTATAATATATGTATATGGTCAGGTTCAGAGGAAAACCTCAAAAAATGGAAAACTGAGGAACACTTTGGTAGCCCTTCATCTGGACGATATGCACTTGTTTGTAACATGCACACGTGCATATGTACATGTGCATAATGCATAAATAAAAATCAAAAATCAACTTAATTTACTTATATGCACAAGTGCATACCATCCGGATTAAGGGCTACCGGAATGTTATTCAGTTTTCTACTTTTAATATATATGCAACAAAAACACGTCCATTGCTTTCTGAAAAATCCTAAGGTGTGCCTGGGCCCAATTCCCACCACATAACATTTATGTTTTTTTTCCCGGTGTTTACAGGTAAATCGTAATATTTTGTTTTACATTTTTGTTTGTTCTTTAGGCAAAGCAAAAACACATATTTCACTTCTTATTGATTAATGTGTATTCGTTTAATGTAAAAAGATGTAAACTTTTCAATTTAAACAAGTAATAGAATATTAGTTGAATTATTTGTTAAAAAAATACCAATTTTATGTTTGAACAAATTAGATTCATAACATTTTCTCTTTCCATGACATTTATTAATTATGCAATAAGCAAAGTATGATACTTATCAAAGGGTCATTGACCTCGCGATACATGGGTCATGGACAAGTCAAATCGAACCGTTTTTTCCGGTTTGAACGGTCTGGTGGTTTGATCCGATCTGAAAAATAGCTAAACAGTTCGGTCTGATCTGATCTATGGTTTGAACTTCTTTTGAGCGGTTTGGACCGAACCAACCGCCAAAATATACATGTGTTAATTATATTTAGTTTTCATGTTGTATGCTCAACTATTATGGCCCGATTAAAAAAAGTTTGTCCAAGACATTATGTTTTTAGTTTTCACTTTTCAATTGTCCGCGTTCCCTGCATCGAATCAGCAAAGTTCCAAAATCCGCCAAAAATCGAAATCTAAAATTTTAAATTGTCTTTCGACTTGCTAATGTTTGTCCGAACTTCCAACTATTGTTGGGAATTGTTAACTTTTTTTTCAACTTGTTCAACGTTTTCATAATTTTAAAGATAAATGTTTTTGTTATAATTCAAGATAAAATATTTTTTAATAATGTTTTGTTGGTAAAAATTTCAATTTAGAGATAAATTTTATTGTGAAGCTCATGGTAGGCCCAAACCACCTAAACTAGTCAGACCAACCCCCGGTCCCGTTTGACCGGTTTGGCCATTTGCTGCCAAACCTAAGGGGTGAACATGATACGGTACCATGTTTTTTTCTCGATACCGTGTACCAACCAATTATAATTCGTACGCAAAAATTTATACCGTGTATCAACCAACTTTAATTAGTACCAACTTTTTTCGGTTGGTACATGTTGGTACGGTTTTGTACCAACATATCAAAAGTTTACAAAGTTTACAAATCTACTGTCCAAAA
Organism: Saussurea involucrata; assembly: GCA_033807775.1. Lineage (NCBI taxonomy): Eukaryota > Viridiplantae > Streptophyta > Magnoliopsida > Asterales > Asteraceae > Saussurea > Saussurea involucrata. The sequence continues at coordinate 80,820,030 of CM066327.1, forward strand.
ATGTTGTCCGTAAAACATTTAGTTGTAAAATAATAAGATACCGGACTTGAGGTATTTGAGTTTGAAGACGTAAACTGTAAAATAATAAAATGTTAATTTACTAAATAATTAAATCTCTTTAGAAAACAATCAAGTCATCTCATCATCCGATGCATAAACAATACATTAATAATCAAATATGTTTCATTTCATTAAATTTTTATTTAATAGATAATTAAAAATAATATATATATATATATATAGAGGGATAATAAATTGTAACCATCATTTTCGTGTAACCCGTGTAAACCGTCGATTTCATAAGGTTTTTTTGATGAATTTTTTTTATGAAATTGTTTATTTTGATGAAATTATTTCATATCATTCATTTCTTGATGAATTTTTTTATGAAATTTGTAGTTTCATAGGTGAAAACGAAAATATATGAAACATTTCATAAAAATGAAAAAAACCTATGAAACTACAAATTTCATAAAAAAATTCATCAAGAAATGAATGATATGAAACAATTTCATCAAAATAAACAATTCCATAAAAAACATTCATCAAAAAAACCTATGAAATCGACGAGTTACACGGGTTACACGAAAATGATGGTTACAATTTAGTAGGATTCTATATATATGTAACACCCCGGAATTTGGAACATTATAATTCCCCAATAGAATAACTTAAACGGGTGTTACTTAACCAACACAAGTTGCTAATTCCAAGTACGTGTGGAAGACATCACTAAACAAGTCACCTCTCATGCACTTTACTAGCACTCGCCACTTCACAATGTAGCTAGAGCTACCCAAACCTGAGCCTGTTGCACATGCCGACAAATAAAATGGGTTAGGCTTACGGCTAGTGAGTTCAAGCATTTTATCATGACTATATAGAACATAAATCCGGAATTAGTGGTTTTAGTCATGATTCAGCAATCTTTAATGAAAGTTTGCGACAAAGGTTATTGTTGGTGCAAGTGTACCACATCTCTATATATTTTATATATTTATTTTGATGATTACAAACACACCGTATTATTGTTTTTCTAACAATTTTATCCAAGTGTGCAGTTAATTGGACAACATGAAGATTTTATCTGAAGAGTCCAAGACTGGTGTTTACGTCATCATATATCTCATAATAATAAACACCCTAAAATAATATACCACTTGGATATTTCAAAAACCTAACCCAACACTATTTTTAAACTAAACTAAATCTTTGATTTAAATTAATTTAGAAATGTTTTGAATTTAAAATTGAATTATTTAATTTTAAGCCAAAAGAATAATTGTTGACTCTTTTGGAATAATGCAAAAAGAATTCAGATACTACTTTTAGCTATGGTCTTTCAACAATCGATGTGACTCCTCTCTGACGCCGAGCTACTTTTTCAGGCGGTATACCGCGTGGTGTATGGCGGTATACCGCGGCTCTGTTACGTATGGCAGGTTCTTGCAGGTTGACCTTCCTGCTGTCAGCCACCTTTTTCAGGCGGTATACCGCGTGGTGTATGGCGGTATACCGCGGCTCTGCTGCAAGTGCTGCAGGTTGCTTTTGCAGGTTGACTACTTTATGTCAGCTTTTTCTGGGCGGTATACCGCGCCCATATAGGCGGTATACCGCGGCACCCTCTCGACCGTTGCTGCTCCAAGTATATATACATGCAGCTTCTCAACTCCATGCAACACAATACATTATTGAAAAATCTATCTCTTGGAGAAATTACCAGCTACACCCATCACTTATTCAATATATTTTTTGAGTGATCAAACCCTCAAAGATCCAAGTGTTATACTTATACAAGAGTGATTAATATTGTGAGATATATTCTCTTGTAAGTATTTGAATAGTGTGAGTGATTCACGTTCTCGAGCAAAAGCAAGAGATTTTATTATCATTGTATCAAGGTTTGTGTTCTACCATAAAGAACACTTATAGTGAATCAGTGTGTCGAGAAGTGTCTCGGCAAGTGGACTAGCCAGCCAGTTGGTGGTGAACCACTTTAAATCTCGGTGTCGGTATCAATATTCTCTACCCTTATCTCTTTATATTCCCGTTGTGCACTTAATTTTATTTATATATTTGTTGTGCATGCAATATTTGTTGTTGATTTTGATAAGAGAATTTGTATTTGTGAAATATTTTTAAATACAACCTTTACCCCCCCTAAGGTTGTCCTAACAATTGGTATCAGAGCGGGTTGCAAGTTTCTTTAAAAATATTTGTGCCTTTTAAAAACTTGTTCTTGTATTTTAAATGGCAACCTCTGAGGGAATTATTTCTACAAAGATTCCGCAAATTGACACCGAAAATTTTGGTCTTTGGGCAAATCTTTTTGAATGCTACGTTCGTGGCAAAAGTCGAAAAATTTGGGACATTATTAAAAATGGAGATTATAAACCCACCAAAACCAAAGATGGAGTAATTAGTGAAAAACCAGTAGCGGAATGGTCCGCCGCTGAGGATGCTTGGGTTTGCTTAAATTTTGAAGCTAAAAATATTCTTTTTTCGGCACTTACTAAAGATGAGATTGAACGTGTTTATTCTTGTGAAACTGCTCACGATATTTGGGAAAATCTAAATAATACTCATAGAGGAAATTCTCAAGTCAAAAGCTCAAAAATAAATATTCTTGTACATGATTATGAAATGTTTGAGATGTTAAAAGATGAGTCAATCGACTCAATGTTTAAACGTTTTAACCTTATCATGGTGAGCTTGAAAGGTCTTGGTAGAACATATCCTAACGAAGATTACGTGCGAAAAATTCTTCGAGCGCTTCCTCCGGAGTGGATGCCGAAAATCACATCCTTGGAAGACTCACGTGACCTCTCAATGATGAAATTAGATGATCTCATTGGAAATCTCAAAGTGCATGAAATTGCACTAAAAAGGAACAAAGATCGGGAGCATGATAAAAAGAAATCTTTGGCGCTTAAAGCTTCAACTTCAAGTGACGAGAAGGAGAAGAAGAAAAAGAAGGAGAAAGCTAGCCCCTCAAAGGATCAACCCGAACATCTTGACGATGTAGCCATGTTGGTAAGAAATTTTTCTAAATTTTTAGCTAACAAAAAGTTTTCAAGAAATGATAGGTTTCAAAGAAAAGGAGATTATCGCCGTGGTGGAGAAAACCGAAGCCGAAAGTTCCATAAACGGAACGACAAAATAAATAAAAATGGCGAATCAAGTGATGATGAAGAAGCCAAGAAAAAGAAGGGCTTTTGCTACTCATGTGGAGACAAGGATCACTATGCCAACGAGTGTCCAAAAAGAAATAAACCTAAAATCAAGAAGGAGAAAGCCTTCGTTGGAGGCGCGTGGAGCGCAAGTGAAGATGAAAATGAGTATGAAGCCATTTGTCTCATGGCGGAAAGCGACGATGAGGTAAACTCGTGTTACTCAAATTACTCTAGCGATGATGAATGTAATGATGATGATGATCTTGATATGTTAAATGATGCCTTTCAAAAAATGGTTATGCTTACAAATAATTATAAAGATGAGAACGCAAAATTAAAGGAAGAATTATTATTAAGTAAAAAGGAAATTCATGATAGCAAACAAAAAATTGCATGCGATAATGAAAAAATCATAAATTTAGAAAATAAATTAAGTGAAAAATATGTTTGCAATTCTTGTGACATTTTAAATAAAGAAATTGCATGCCTTGAGAAAAGAATAGTTGAAAATGATTTATGTGCTGATTGTGATGTGCTTAAAAAGGAAAATGCATGTTTGAAAGAAAAATGTGATAAACATGAAAAAGATAATTTGTTAGCACATGCCTTTCAAAGTAGCAATGAGAAAGTGCTTAAAATGTTAAATATGTCAAATAGCACTAATTGTAGAAAAGGCGTTGGTTCCGATACGTGTAAAGATAAGTGCTTATGTATGCCTATCAAAAGATATTTTGAACCACCTAAAAATGTTGAAATGAGAAAACCGTATGTGCAAAAATCCTCATATATGTCCAACATAAATAATGTGAATTATAAGTCTAGGAAATCTTATGCATGCATGTATAATAGTAAATTTTCTAGACCAAAAAATAGTGTGAATATGCATGCTCCTTTTTACGTCTTTGATAAATATGATCGTAAAATTAAAATGGTACCAAAGTGGATTCCTAAAGGCTCCTTTAGTGTTGATAATCCCGGTGGCATGCGTTTATGGTTTTAAATTTTTTTTATATATATATATTATATACATATATATATATATATATTCTGTGTTTGAAAATTATGAATCAACTCCGAATAGGCTCACCTATTTGGATACGGTGTCTAGGAAAGATAAAGGCGAATTCTTCGAATTCTAATGAGGTCGGTTTTTTAAAGTGCCTTCGCGCTTACCACCCTCACCGTCTTTCCTGGTCGCTTCCAAGTAGAGCTACCGAAAAGGGTTGAGTAAATAATTTTCTTGTCTGTATATTTTTTGTGAAAATATATTTATTATTATATGTGGTTTTCTATGCTAACTTTCAAAGGACCCATAAGATGTGGGGACCATAAAAGTTGTACTTTAAATGTTGTAGATAAATCTTGATATGGATTGGATTCTTGATAGTGGATGCACACGTCACATGACCGGTAACCATAATCTTTTTTCATCATATGAGTCATGTGATGGTGGACTAGTAATCTTTGGAGGAAACTCCAAAGGAAAGGTAATTGGGAAAGGTACAATTTCTTGCAACAATGTTACATTTTTAGATGTTACGCATGTTGATAATTTGAAATTTAACTTGCTAAGTGTTCGTCAACTGTGCAAAAATGGTATAATTGTTGTTTTTGAAGAAGACTCTTGCAAAATTCTGAAAAATGGTAAAGTTCTTTTGAATGGGGTTATAAAAGGAAATCTTTATGTTTGTAAAACTGATGTAAATAAAAATGTTTGTTTATCTTCCGTATATGATAATTCGACCTTGTGGCATAGACGTTTAGGTCACGCTAACCTTAGATTAATTCAAAATTTGAAAAATAAGGAGCTTGTGAGTAACCTTCCAAAATTAAAATTTGATAATCATTTTTGTGATGCATGTCGTGTCGGCAAACAAACTCATGTTTCTCATAAATCAAAAAATGTGATTTCAACTAAAAGAGTTTTAGAACTTTTACACATGGATCTTTTTGGCCCTATGGCCATTCAAAGTTTTGGAGGAAATTATTACACTCTAGTAATTGTAGATGATTTTTCCCGATTTACGTGGACTTTATTTCTAAAACATAAAAATGAAGCTTTTGAAAAATTTAAGATTTTGGGAAAACGAATTCAAAACCAACAAGGTTGCACGATTGTTTCGATTCGTACGGACCATGGACGCGAATTCGATAATGAAACTCAATTTGGTGCGTTTTGCGACAAAAATGGTATAACGCACAATTTTTCTGCTCCTCGCACTCCTCAATCTAATGGGGTTGTGGAGAGGAAAAATAGAACCCTACAAGAAATGAGTAGGACTATGCTCAATGAACATCAAGTTCCCCAAAAGTTTTGGTGTGATGCCGTAGCTACCGCGACCTATGTCCTCAATCGTGTGCTAATTAGGAGTATCCTAAATAAGACCCCTTATGAGATCCTACGTGGTAGAAAGCCTTCCTTAGCCCATCTTAAGGTATTTGGTTGTAAATGTTTTATTTTAGATACCAAATCTTATTTGACCAAATTTGACCCAAAAGCCTATGAGGGAGTATTCCTTGGTTATTCTTGGAATAGCAAAGCCTATAGAGTCCTTAATAAAGAGACCATGGTTGTAGAAGAATCCCTAAATGTAAGCTTTGATGAAAGTCCTCCTAAACCTAGTGCACCCTTAGTAAATGATAATGGTTGTGAAGGAGATGCATTAGCCCAACATCTTAGAACCTTGGACTTAGGAACCCAATCTCTTACAAACAATGTAGAATCTAGTGATGCCCCTCCATGTTATGTTCCACAAGGAGTAGATAATCCTAACCTTAGAACATCTAGAGGCCATCCCGTAGATCAAATCATAGGTGACCTAAACCAAAGAACGACTAGATCACAAATCCATACCCTTTGTGCCTTTCACGCCTTTATCTCAGCCATAGAACCTAAAAACATAGAAGAAGCTTTAGGTGATGAGGATTGGATAATGGCCATGCAAGAAGAGTTAAACCAGTTTACTAGGAATGATGTGTGGGACTTAGTTCCTTGCCCTAGCGGTCAAACCATTATTGGCACACGATGGGTCTTTCGTAACAAGGTAGACGAAAACGGTGAAGTCACCCGAAACAAGGCACGTTTAGTTGCCAAGGGGTACAATCAACAAGAAGGTATCGATTATGATGAAACCTTTGCACCAGTTGCAAGGTTAGAGTCTATTCGAATGCTTCTCGCTTTTGCGAATGCTAAAAATTTTAAATTATATCAAATGGATGTCAAAAGTGCTTTCCTAAATGGTTTTATAAATGAGGAAGTATATGTTTCCCAACCTCCCGGCTTTGAAAATTTTGAAAATCCGACGCATGTTTATAAATTAAAAAAGGCGCTTTATGGTTTAAAGCAAGCTCCGCGTGCGTGGTATGATAGATTAAAATCTTTTTTAATTACAAGTGGTTATATTATGGGTAAAATAGATAATACTTTGTTTGTCAAATATGCTCAAAATGATATTATGGTTGTGCAAGTGTATGTTGATGATATTATCTTTGGTTCTACAAATGAAAATCTTTGTAATGAATTTGCTACAAAAATGACTAATGAATTTGAAATGAGCATGATGGGAGAATTAAAATTCTTCTTAGGATTGCAAATAAAACAAAGTGAAAATGGTACCTTTATAAGTCAATCAAAATACTGTAAAGACATGCTGAAAAAGTTTAATTTTGAAAATGTCAAACCTGTTGAAACTCCGATGACCACCAATCTAAAATTATCTAGTGATGAAGAGGGAACCGATTTTAATGAAAAGATTTATCGTGGCATGATTGGTAGCTTATTGTATTTAACTGCTAGTAGACCTGATATCATGTATAGTGTGTGTTTATGTGCTCGCTTTCAATCTTCGCCTAAACAATCTCACTATGAAGCCGTCAAGCGTATTTTTAGATATCTTAGAGGGACTACGAATCTTGGACTATGGTATCCAAAACAACCCGAGCTAGAAATAACATGCTTCACCGATTCCGATCTTGGTGGCTCGATGGTTGATCGAAAAAGCACTAGTGGAGTATGTGCCTTTATAGGTCTCTCGCTTGTGTCTTGGTTTTCCAAGAAACAACATTCCGTAGCCTTATCCACTACCGAAGCGGAATATGTAGCCGCCGCGAGAGCGTGTGCTCAAGTTCTATGGATGAAGCACACACTTACCGACTTTGAGGTACGTCAATCCAAAATTCCAATTATGTGTGATAACTCAAGTGCCATAAACCTAAGTAAAAATCCCGTTTTACATTCTCGTACCAAACATATTGAGTTGCGACATCATTTTCTACGAGATAATGTTCAAAAAGGCCACATTGTGCTTGAAAAAGTTGATTCCGAAGACAATTTGGCCGATATTTTTACTAAAGCCCTAAACAAAAAATCGTTCTTTAAATTAAGACTTGGTTTAGGCATGCTTGAGTATAACCCATGAGATAATGCTACTCTCAATTATATGCATATTTTGAGGGGGAGCATCTCTCGAGGGGGAGCATAGCGTCTTTCTTAACCCTTTTTGCTTCGACAAAAGGGGGAGAGAAACCGAGTATGCTCTCGTGTTTAGCGGTTGTGTTTGTCATCATCAAAAAGGGGGAGATTGTTGGTGCAAGTGTACCACATCTCTATATATTTTATATATTTATTTTGATGATTACAAACACACCGTATTATTGTTTTTCTAACAATTTTATCCAAGTGTGCAGTTAATTGGACAACATGAAGATTTTATCTGAAGAGTCCAAGACTGGTGTTTACGTCATCATATATCTTATAATAATAAACACCCTAAAATAATATACCACTTGGATATTTCAAAAACCTAACCCAACACTATTTTTAAACTAAACTAAATCTTTGATTTAAATTAATTTAGAAATGTTTTGAATTTAAAATTGAATTATTTAATTTTAAGCCAAAAGAATAATTGTTGACTCTTTTGGAATAATGCAAAAAGAATTCAGATACTACTTTTAGCTATGGTCTTTCAACAATCGATGTGACTCCTCTCTGACGCCGAGCTACTTTTTCAGGCGGTATACCGCGTGGTGTATGGCGGTATACCGCGGCTCTGTTACGTATGGCAGGTTCTTGCAGGTTGACCTTCCTGCTGTCAGCCACCTTTTTCAGGCGGTATACCGCGTGGTGTATGGCGGTATACCGCGGCTCTGCTGCAAGTGCTGCAGGTTGCTTTTGCAGGTTGACTACTTTATGTCAGCTTTTTCTGGGCGGTATACCGCGCCCATATAGGCGGTATACCGCGGCACCCTCTCGACCGTTGCTGCTCCAAGTATATATACATGCAGCTTCTCAACTCCATGCAACACAATACATTATTGAAAAATCTATCTCTTGGAGAAATTACCAGCTACACCCATCACTTATTCAATATATTTTTTGAGTGATCAAACCCTCAAAGATCCAAGTGTTATACTTATACAAGAGTGATTAATATTGTGAGATATATTCTCTTGTAAGTATTTGAATAGTGTGAGTGATTCACGTTCTCGAGCAAAAGCAAGAGATTTTATTATCATTGTATCAAGGTTTGTGTTCTACCATAAAGAACACTTATAGTGAATCAGTGTGTCGAGAAGTGTCTCGGCAAGTGGACTAGCCAGCCAGTTGGTGGTGAACCACTTTAAATCTCGGTGTCGGTATCAATATTCTCTACCCTTATCTCTTTATATTCCCGTTGTGCACTTAATTTTATTTATATATTTGTTGTGCATGCAATATTTGTTGTTGATTTTGATAAGAGAATTTGTATTTGTGAAATATTTTTAAATACAACCTTTACCCCCCCTAAGGTTGTCCTAACAGTTATCCTTTCCAAAGAGTTCTCAAAATAGACATAAATGACTCATTTTCCAACGCACCCAAATCCATGGGAATCTTCCCCTAAAAGTGTAAAGCGTTTTCCAAAAATGAGTTACGAACCCCAATCCACTCGAATACGTGAATAAATATAGTTTTAGGAAAAACCTGCAAATACGGTTGACAATACATACTCAATCTGTAAAACATGGAAACCATCCATTTAAATAAAATCTTTCGTTGGAAACATAATATGAAGCAAAACTCACGCAACGTAAAATGTATTAAAATCCAAATACCATAGGATAAAACTTCAGCAGTTAAAACATCCAATAAGAATGTAACATAAATTCGTCCATCAATCATGGAACACAATCCATATGCATGTGATATAACCTCAACAATGTGAATAAATAAAATATACGAAATCAACACCCTTCGGTGATGGGGGAGACCCGATCTCATCGAATGTGGCAAACACATAAATTAAACCACAATTAAATAAATACAAGTAAGCTTCTTGGATGTGGAAAACAGATGACATCAACCCAAACTAGGTCTTTAGTCCATCTCCGGCATCAACCCAAACTAGGTCTTTAGCCCCTCTTAGACATCAACCCAAACTAGGTCTTTAGTCCAAGCCCTCAAGTTCAACCATACTAGGTCTTTACCTTGGAAAAACCCACCGGCATCAACCAAAACTAGGTCTTTAGCCCCTCTTAGACATCAACCCAAACTAGGTTTTTAGTCCAAGCCCTCAAGTTCAACCATACTAGGTCTTTACCTTGGAAAAACAAAACCCACCATCCAAAACAAGCTTACTTAACTTAAAAAATTCATACATGACCTCAAAAGAATAACTAATGCATTCAAATCATGTAAACTTCAAATATGATGCAACTCATGAAATGCAAACCCCAAGCCCACATCGAGCTTATTAAAACCGGGCGAATGCCATCAAGACCCAATCGAGTCCAAAACCGAGCCCTCTGCTCAAAGATCTAATGATCATTTATCGACGTCATATCATGTAAATGAAATGAAATTAAGCATGTAACACATCCTAGACTCCACCCTGAGCATGTAAATATCAACGACATGCAATAAAATGCAACACAGTGCAATAAAAGCAACCCGTAAATAAGACTCCCCAACGAGCCATTTAAACCGGACAAATGTCCCAAGATTATCTCAAAGTCAAAACCGAGCAAAGTGCTCAAAGCTTGCTAGACCCATAATATCGGTCATCCTCGCATAAAACGCGTTTAAACATTGTTTAAGAAAACACGTATCCCAAAATCATCATTAACCCCAAAACTCAACACCGGTTAAACAAAAGGGTTTTCCCAAAGAACTCACACCCTTAATATTCTCAAAATGACTCATAACACTAAAAGTGCATTTTCCCAAATGGTTTATTAAAATCATTTACACTAACATGATTAAACCATCAAATAAACCTCATTTTGAGCAATTAATATTTTAAAGACAATTTTGGCTTCAGATCATCCAAATATTCAAAAGCCCCAAATATGGGTGTTTTACACATTTATGAAGATAAACACTTCAAAAGAGTTAAACCATTCAAATAACTCAACCACATATACTTCCAAGTAAAACACACAAATATTTGGAAAATACTCATTTTGGCATGTACAAAGTTTTCGCAAAGTAACTTGAACTCACCTTGCTAGATTTAGCTAAATCTAGGGTTTCTCCAACGTAAGCTCCTTTGATGAAGTTTGCATCCTCAAGCCAAAACTTCTAAAACCTAGATTTATGAATTCTCAACCATCAATAATCATCCTCAAACACTTACATACATTTCCCCCAACATAAATCATCCAAAAACACCACAAATATCAAAACCTTAACCTCTTAGATGGAGAAAAGTGAGAAATTACCTCAACCACCGCCAAATACTCCTGGACCAATCACCATACTTCAAAACTCTTCCTAGATCCTTGAAGATCTCTCAAAAACGAAATCGTAGCAACTTGAATCACTCAAATCGGAGTTGTGATGCAAAAGTTATGAAGAAATGAAGTTTGAGGGTTTGAGATTCGCGTTTTAAAGTTCCAGACCCTTCCCGCGGTTTGTCCCGCGGTTTATAAGCCGCGTGGAAAGCCGCGCGTCTCTCTGTTTGGTTGCTGTTGGGTCGGATACTGTTTCGGCCGTAACTTCTTCGTTATAGCTCCGATTTTGCTCCGGAAAGAACCGTTGGACTCGTATTCGAATTCCCCATCCAACAAGACCATAAAATCTAAGATTTAAACCAAAATCCTATTTTTCATATTTTTCTTAAAATATCGGTTTCACACTGATTCGACATTGGACCTACCTGGAAATTACGGGTGTTACAATATATATATATATATATATATAAGTGTTGGTACGGTATGGTTTTACCGTGGTAGACGATTTTCAAACCAAGTTTGTGAAGTTGGTACGATAATACCAACCAATTCAATTGGTATCAATTTAGTTGGTACCAATTAAATTGATACGATTGGCAATGAATTGGGTGGTTTGTCATGGTACAAATTTGACACTCCTAGGCCCAAATCATGCGGTTTGAAAATTTTCTAATTTACGGTTTGGTTTGTGGTTTTTTAAGGGGTTAAACCATGAACCGCGAACACCTCTACTGAAAAAAGGTTTGTAAACTCTTCTGGCCGCACAATAATTGTTCATAAACTCCGTTAATCATTTACCTTTAATTAGGTATTCATTTTCGGTTTTAATGAATGAACATTGCTATTTCTTTAGGTTTATAGTTTTTTTTATGCCAAAATCAAAAGTGCAATTTGTGGCAATTCTCGATCAAATTTCATATAGTCCAAGTAGAAAATGGTGGAAGTACACCTTAAGGAAAGTGATGTTACAATGATCTCATGTTTTATCTACGTTGTTGTAATTTTTTATAATACCCAACCCGTTTTCTAACAGAATTCTCGTAATTTTAATATTTAGCAGTGATAGAATGAAAAATCTCAAAATGTAACAACAGTTCACACTATCATCATTGTTTTAACATGAAGCTTATGAAAGCAAATGTACCAAAATACATTTCATTTTGATACAACTTGTACTATGATTTTTCTTATAGGTGAGATGAACAAAGTACATCATGACTATGCATTTGCTTAGAGCATCTCTAACCCAAACTTTATCCTTTCTGCATTATTTATAAATCTATGTTATTGTATTAAGTAGTCTTAGGTTATTGTCTTGGCATAAAATTATAGCCAATATTATGTTTTCTTTTTTATATTTTTGCTAACAAAATTTCATTCCGTTAAATGTTTTATGATTATTCATATTTTAGCTTTTACTGATTTTTATTTTTAATAAAACAAATTATTTATTTAATATAATTTTCAATTTGCAAACATAAAATAACTAAATTGTAAACTTAATACAAAATATTATTTAATCTATGTATACCTGTAATTATAAAAATTGAATATAATACTTATATTATTTTTTTAGAGGTCTACTTTATTGACCTTCAAATATTAAGGGATGCTTTATTAACCTCCATTTTTTTGTGTTTTAGTGGTGGGTTGGAGATGAAAAAAACCTTTCATTTAGTGTTTTTTGAGATGGGTTGGAGATGGTCTTAAAAGGACTATTTCAATAAAATGTCAAAATGTAATAAATAATGGCTTTAATACTTAAATTACGATTTTGCGCTTATATTAGCTAATACAAGGACCGGACCTATAGAATTGAGATCGAGACGAGATTGTTCAGAGTAATTGAGCAATCCAATCCCATAACACCATCAACTGTAATCCCGTATAAACGTTGCATACAATACATCCTTAAAATCCAGAACAACTCCAATGCAACTATATATCATGTTACCCAAAATGCCCATATACAACTAACAGAATCTACATCCAAAAAGCCTTCATCTATTGTACACGTATACGATTTCAAAGTGAGATCCGTTGGAAAGACAAAACAGTAAAATCCGGCAATACCAAACAGAGAAAAAGATGCAGCTGACCACAAACTCCTATCGACAATATTCGATGATATTGTGGTTACCTGGTAAAGAATGATGGTATTAACTACAATGGTGTGAGCATTTAGAGAACCTCATTTGATAGTTGAATGTTTCATGAGTCACTCCAACTATCACTGTCATCATCACTTCCAGCAAATGCCTATTAATCAAACATTACTTCATGTTATCAACTGCCAAAACAGCCAAGCTTAAAGGAAAAACCGAAAACGGCCAAACCAAATGCCAAACCAAAAGAGCCCAGATTTTGGTCAATTTTCTGTTTGCATTCTTGACTTTTCATTGCAAACAATTTTTTTTTTTTTTGTGAAATTGCAAAGCAAACAACCCACTTCACAGGGCAGAAGTATGGTCCAAAACTACCCAATTTTGATCTAAATTCACTCATTCTTGCAAATTTTGAGCGTTTTTGTAACATTTTTATAAGTATGATTATTGTTATTAGTTCAGAACTCAAAAAGTCTTGTTCCAAATTTAACTGCACTTAACCTGTGCGGCTATACCCAGTAATAACATAGAGGAGAGAAAAATAGACCTGGCGAATCGCATTTGCTTTCTCTAAAATAGCAGCCACCCTCAAATTGGTCTTAGGACCCGGAATGCTTGGCCTCGTCTGGACAGCCGGTTTCAAGTTGAAGGACTAGTAAAAATCAAAGAAAATTCGTTATTAAACTTAGAAAACCAAAAAATAAACGGAAATAAGAACATATAAAATAGAAAAAGGAAAAGGGGAACAAGGGTTTGCCATTTCTTTCTTACCTTGGCCCGTATCTGTTCAAGTATGGCATCACTTTCCTCTCCCTTCGGTATCTGAGGTGTGACTCGATCCGAGACCTTCCTTAACTGCGCAAAGAAATAAGAAATAGAATCATTAGTTCAGGTAATTTTTTTAGCTAAAATTATGCATTTGATTGATCATTCAAGAGAAATCGGTATTACTTTGCTTTTGTCATGAGCAGCAACTGCATCAATGAGAGGAGTACGAGGTCGCTGAACTTTCATAGGTTGAATAGTATTTGGCACTTCATTTTCAACAGGATTAAATGAATAAGGGTTTGATGCTGGCCAAAAAAGTTCCCGGCCAGAAGTTGTTGGAACGCTATGAGAGTGTTCTGTTTCAACTGGCATCAGGTTTTCTGCAAATTTTGCTTCCGATGATACAGATGATTTGTCATGGTCTTCTGTGTGTCTTTTGAAATCTTCATAAACATGTTTAGATTTCTGATTTTCTGTCTCTGGATTTCTAATTTCATCAAATGTTGGGTGGCCCACCACTTGGGGTCCTTCATCGGCTTTACATGGAAACATGGATGGAAAGGGATTGTGATTATGTTGACCACCATCTGTTGGAGTCAACAAAGTATTCTGAGGTCTTCTCATCCTCCATTGCATAGGTGGAAGAGGTGGCAATGGTGGCATATCTTCTGATTTGACTGGAGTTAACTGCGGAGGAAGTATGCCAAAACCAGAAGAAAACACTGGAGTTGATTGGTGTTTGACTTGGTCAGAGAGGTTGACCTCTTGACTATTCACTTGCAGCAACTCCAACGTATGTAATTTTCCGGGAACAGGTACTGAATCAGATTCAGTAGAGGATTGCATGTCTTGTAAATGGGTTGCCTTGTTCACTGGATAAGGCTCTGAATGAGTATCAAAGCGTTTCTCATCATCTACGTGGGTCAGAGAATCCAACTGGGGTAACATTTGAGATCCTTCGAATGAAAGTAATTGCCCATGAAGTTGATCATTATGTTGGTTGACATTATCTTCCAGAGGACAATACTTTGCAGCTTCAAATTTATCGTGATCACCATGGTTCGGAGATTTAGATTCTAACTCATGGTTGGCTTCTGTGAACACAATTGAGCTGGAAGCACTATCGAGCAATTGTACATTTGAAGGATCACAAGGTGCAATGTTGCCAGGTGGAATAATTTCTTGAAGTCCATTTCGATCCGTCTCTGCAAGAAAAGAACGATTTGAATCCTGCAAGATTTTTGAATCTAAGGACGGGCCATCCACATCATCATTCAGATCATCACAAGTAGACAGAGAAGTGTCGGGAATGCTATCAAGCAATAGTTTTCTTGAAGTATCATAATGGGAAACGCAATCCAAGTTTGGAGAAATAACCAGAAGCTGATCCACTTCCTCCTTTCCACCAGATTCCTGGGAATCTTGTACATTACATAACTGACCGATAACTGATAGATTCTCATCTGGTTCCTCAAGAGTAGAACAACCATTATCCTCATTTTTATCAACATCAACTGAGAGAAGAACAGCAGCCCTCTTTTCCACTTCCAAGTTAATAGATTCTACTTCTCTCACCTCCAATTCTGCATCATCTTCAAGAGTCGAATGATCCTTCCCATCATTTATATCAAGATCATTAGGGACAGACACAGGATTACTCCCAACAACTTTAACTTCCAACTCAACTGATTCTTCTATTTCTCTCTCCTCTAATCCTGCTTCATCTTCGAGAACAGAAAGATCATTGCCTCCACTTCTATTTGCATCAGCAACATCAGAAACAGCACCAGTCACGAGTTCAATTCCGGCATCATTTGATTCTGTTCCATCCTCACTAGAATATGGAACTACAGCTTCTGCTGAATCAGATGTATGCAAAATGTCATCTACTATTTCTTTAAACTGCTCTTTAAAATATATGTCAGGATTATCCACAGCCACTTCAGCTACAGGAACATCATCACTGACAGTCTTGTCTCTAGGCTTCACATCTAGATCATCAATGTCACGCTCTGCCAAGAAGGGACCAAAAGGCTGCTCATCCACATGTAAAATAACTGAATGCGAGGAACTACAATTACTGCCAATCGAACCTATACTATGATTATCCTCTTCATATTCGATTTGATTAACCTCACTCGAGGATTTTTCACTCATTCTGCAAGTTGTGTCCATATATACTTGATGTTCTCCATTTCTTCTAGGACTATTAAGAGTTTCATTATGGTTTGAGGACACTTCATTCGAATCTGCTTCCTTTGATGAACCTTCTTCCAAATTTGTTACTTGATCCACATGCAGGGCTGAATCAACTGATGAACTAACATTTGGCACTTTGCTCACATTAATGCATGTATCATTTGTGATATTATGGTCCGAATGTTGGGTCACCATCATTTTTTCAGAAATAGAGACCTGCGTGGGTGGAACTCTTGGATGAAAAGGAATTTCGGTACATGCAAAGGATTGAGGAGGGGAATCAATACCAACTGGTGATGTATTTTCAGTTGACGTGCTTGTAGTATCAGAAGACAAAGATGTAGTTATTCCCTTCCTAATCGAGTTATTTCCGTCATCTGATGCAGTCGAGTTCCCCATCGATTGAGAATCTGATAATTGAGATCGGAACTGACCTATGTTTGCATCAGAATATGTTCCCTGATTTATGCTTGGATCAGTCTTGGCTCTAAGTTCAGCATCTGTTTGTGACTCCATTGTAGCAAGGGCATCCATGTAATTGTCCGTCTCACTTGCAACGTCATCAGATATGTAACCATTTTGAATACCATCTGTCTTAATTTCCTCATCAACTGATATTTGTTTCTCATCTACTTCCTCCTCAAGCGTAGATGAAACAATACCTGAATTTAGCAGCTCTGAAGCCTGCCTTTCAGCTACTTTCCTGGAGAGATTATCCGCGGGATCCCCACATACGATCTTCTCTACACTTGAACTTTGCACTGCCGAACCTAAAGCTGGGCCCACCATACTATCCTCAGGTATTTCAAGCCTTGATCCATTAGAGGTTGACAAATGGACAGATACTTCATGGACAAGTTTATCCTCAGGAGAATTTAACAACTTGTTCATGTAACTTTCTCCACTTTCCAAGTCAAATGGAAGTTTGTTGGGCCTTTTCTTCAGTTTCACAAGGCGTGCAGGTTCAATTGCGCCAGTCTGCACGCGCTCCTCCAGGAATAATTGATGGAGTCTGCATTGCAACTCCAAACAAGTTAGATTGAAATAGGCAGAATTGTTTTATTGGATAGATCCATGGTATGAAAGACAATGTCTTACTTGACATGTGAAAGCTGTGAAACCTCTTGAGTCTCTCCCCCTTTCGATTGTGATCCTTTCTTCTGTTCCATTGATAGATATTAAAATATGAGAAAGTGGGTAACTTTGGTAAAATGCTTCTCAACGTTCATGGAAATTTTTGTAGATGAGACCCTTATGAGGCTTTCAACACCCAGCCTATGCAGTAACAGCATAGCTAGCCTCAAAAATTTCCTATGGAAATGGACCGTTCTATACAAACCAAACCAAACTAACCCAGTAAATTCAACACAGATGTAGGATCAGCCAAGGGGTAGAGTGGCTGTTTCTGTGAAGACCAGATACTGTTCTACACATTGATAGTAATTTAAAGTTAGCAGGACCATTGTGATAGATCAACCAATAATTTGGTCAGTCATATTTTATTACTATAAAATATAAATAATCATAAATGTCAATACATACTTCATTAAAGTAAAAGAAACACAAAAGAAAGAGAATTCTTTCTAATTGGATTGATGATCGATTAAATTAATTAGGTTCCTTCTAAATGAATGACACAGGATTTCATAGTATTGTTTCATCTTAAATGGTCCATATGTGTTTGGGAAACTGGTGATGCAAAAAATAGGTCAACCAATTATTGATATATCTGTACTAGGCATCTTTAAGTACTCTCAAAATTGGATCCTGCCTAAGCAGAAGTAAACGGTATAAAATAAAATAGGCATTTATCTAGATAAAACTTTTGTTCATCAAAGATTTAAAATGAAGCAAAAACAAATCTGTCTGAGCATTTAACGAGGGGAAATAATGCAGTAAATATCATGTAAGCATAATGTATAAGATATATTTAGTGTTACAGGATAACAACACAGACAAAAGAACAAGTGCAAGCGAAATGACTCTCTTCATCAAACCCACCTTGGTCTTGCGGATCTTTTTATCCCTTTGAGTTTCAGCACTTTCAATTTCATATGACGATGCTTCCACTTTATAAACTGACGGATCAGTGTAGCGTTTTAAGCATGCCCCGGCACCACCAACATCAAATCTGTTGAAAGCCAGATAAGTTGGTAACTGTGGCCACTTGTAGGAAAAATATTTAAAGCGGAAATGATAGCATACTTGTCTAGAAGAAATAATCGAGGTGGACCACGACATTCTTCATAAGAATCCATGACAAACCGCGGTAAATCTCCGGTAGTGATAAGATTATGCGCTGTTTGTCGGTTAGGATGCCAATCAATACCTGTAGCATAAATAGAGATCATCACTGGAATTACTAGTGTGAAGTAAGGCCTTTTTCTTTGTGAAAAAGATTGCACACCATTTGGCTTAGCACCCTTTTCTTTGTTGGAAGAAAACATTATAATTATGTACTAGAACAAAGGGCATTTATCGACTTATTTGCGGCTAATCTTATGTTTGAATTAGAAGATAGCACACATCCTAAAAGGATCATATCAGTAGCAATAGCAGCAGAACAATATATGAGGTGGCACCTGCAAGACAATATGACATGTGAGAAAATCTAGGAGCAAATATCTAACCTGGATTGGGGAAAATTTTTGAATGGTGTGTTTGGGACAGAAATGCCCTTTCAACTGAAGGGAATTCCGACTCAAGCTGCTGAACGCGTGCCAGTAGACCATGACCCCTAGCAGCAGTTGCTATCACTTCTTCATGCAAGTCATGGAAAATCTCAGCAGCAAACCTTCAGAAGTGGATGCAAGCTTTTGTTAGACTTGTAGCATAATATCAAATGGCTGTACATTAGAAGATAAAATTCTAGTTTAGCAGCTCTAAAACGTCATCAGGCTGGCAGTGCTTATTGGGACACCATCCTAAAAACTAAAAAGACCCAAGTCTAGGATTGTTCACCATACAAAGAATCCTGCTACTTCTTCATAATGCTAAGGTGTTGTTTACTTTTTTCAGTGAATTAATGGTCTGAACGACATAAATGACCAATTTACCCCCGTTGAAAATATGCTTTAAATCAATACATGACTGGAAATCAAACACAACAACATGCTTGGAAATCAAACACAACATGCATGGAAATCAAAACAAAATCAAATAAAAGCTACTGTTAATAAAAAAGCATGTTTGCATACAACAATTCTAATCAAACTTCAAAAACGAAAGCCTTGGCATCGATGAAGCGAAATATGGAACGAAAGCTTCAAACTTCAAACTTCAAAAACGATTCTAATCAAACTTCAAAAACGAAATCTGGAACGAAAGCGAACCTGTGGATCTGGAACGAAATCGAACTTCAAAAACGAAATCCTACTTCACAAATGAAATCAAACTTTAGAAACTTCAATGAAGTCTGGAACGAAATCGAAAACAAGAAGACCAGACGTCGTCGATGGAGAAGAAGAGTCGATGTCTCGGTCGGAGAAAAAGACCAGACGTCGTCGATGGAGAAGAAGAGTCGATGTCTCCGTCGGAGAAGAAGACCAGACGTCTCCGTCGGAGAAGAAGAAGAACAGAAATCAGACTTCACGTCGATGAAGATTGAAGAAAGTCTGTACTGAAGCGATTAGGGTAGAAGGGAAAAGGGGCAAGAAACAAGAGGCGTGTGGTTATAATCAAAGGGTAGGAGTTGTAATTTTGTTGGCTAAACCTGGACAAGTGTACATATTGGGCTGTGCGAAAAAGATGATTTTTTTTTTCCATTAAGCTGCAAGTAAACAACCCAAAATGTCTGTGCGAATACGCTCATTTAATCATTAAGCCCAATAAGTCAAAAGTAAACACCCCCTAAGCCTTGTATAAGTGATCCCAAATGCATTTCGTAAGTTTATGACAATGATGCTTGTAAGGAGTGGACACCAGAAGTTCCTAACTAATTGCAGCATCTACAGTGTCTTGACATCCATATATGAAAGAGAAAGATATATCCAACTATTCACAGCGATAATATGCAATAGATTCTTTAATATCATGGACTGCCACCAAAAAGTGCCAGTGCATCACTGGTGACAAGGCACCTAAAAAAGTTCTTTCTGGGACCAAGTGGATATCTATGACCATTCAAATTTTACTTTGAATAATAATAATATTCTGACAGTCCTAAATCAAATTAAAATATGTGGGAATGAAAAACATGTCTATAGGGAATGTGCTCACTAGGTAGTTAGGCTCCAGAGACCAGAAGTTCTGTTTAGTCTTGCAGTATTAGAAGGTGATTGCCCGCTATCTGTACTACATAGTAGTAAATTGTTGATTTGTTTCTGACGGGCAAATCTTCACTAATCCATTGCATGATTATTACATTCGTGGGTCAACGTTAGACGCCTCACCACGTTTCTTTTGGTGATGGATCATGACAGCTCCTCTCTTAAAATGGTCTATGTAAGATTAGCGTTGTGTTCTCGAAACTCATTTTACGAAGGAAAGGAAAGGAAAGGGAGGGAAAGGGGAGGAAAGTAAAAAAACTCGTGTTCTCAAAACTTTTTTAGGAGAGAAAGGAAAGGAAACGGAAGGAAAATAACAGTAACATACTTCGAACCTAAGCCACCACACCCTTAATCATAATAATTCTAATGTGTGTATAATCTCAAAACAATTATGATTTGTTGCAAGTCAAATGCAAAGGCTAGAATCAGGAATCCTATGCAAGGAGGCACAACATGATTGTCCCCTTGTGCAGTTCTCCATGAGAGTGCTCTAATGCTTGTGAATTGTGACTGGTTTTTCATCCCAAGGCTGCCTTGCAAATTGGGCCAAGCTTCATGATGCTAAACATGGTCTAAGGACTGATGCACTATGTATTTACCTTGAGGAAGTTTGGACAAGACCTTTCTATATTGTTTTGAGGAAATGAAAGGGAAAAGAATCCATTATAATTTATAACAGTTGGTCGAACTTGGGTATTTAGGAACCAACAGCATATAGAACATGTTTTGGTGTTTAGCACTAATACAATGATTCACATTTTACTTCATCGAGCATATTGTAGCATTCAAATGATGACGGTGTACTCTGGATGTTTCATAACCGCTGCAATCACTTTGCTTGTAAGTCCACTTTTTGGTGCTTTCTTAAAATTACAATATGTCAAGCTTACAATCCCAGAAGCAAGCTTCACAATCGTGTTAATAAAATTTTCACATGAAAAAGCATAGATTGTACCATAAATCCCATAAAGGCCTTGTCTTCTCTTCAGGTATGACTAATTAGCATATATGATAGAACAGAAATATATTGGTCTGCTTTAGAGAGGCAGCAGTCTCTCCCAAAGATGCTTAATTGTACCCTAGAATCTGTCAAGCTTCTCCTAAACCCTACTTATAGAGTTGTTTAAACATGGATATACTATTGTTTCCTATGGCTATTTCATTATCGGAATAATATCGTTGCCTATTTTGATTAAGAAAATACTATTGTTGCCTATTTGACTAATTAATACACATGGGGTGGTTCTAACTTCTAACAATATATTGCTAAATCCAAGAAAAAAATACAAATAATACTAGGCTCTCCATTTGGTTGGGGATTTCCATTATACATGCTTTTCCAGCAACCTTATAATGCTTAGCAAGTTCACAAAATGTTAAGTTATGAAACAAAAAATGTTCATTATCATCCTCACTTCCTCAGTGATGTTGCCGAGGTTTATTCACAGCGAAAATATTATTGCTCTTTTTCATAATCAGAAAATGGTCTTCAAAGTAGAAAACCATGCCAAGTAAGCGAAGGACTTCAAAATCACATATCTTAGTTGACCCAATTTTGTAACAGTTAAATCTGAAACCTACAAAAAAAAATCTAACGGTACCCTCAGTCTGCCCATATACAAAGGAGAGGAGAAAAGAAAATACTGGAATCTGCTCTACTAGCTCAAAAACTGCTATATGCTCATTAGAATGTTATCTTCCATCTTTGTTAGAGTGGTCTACCAACCAATCTTGATTCCCCAATCTACACAATAACCGACATGTTAATTCAGTTAAGCAATATACAAGCATCATTTATATTACTCGCCTATTTCGTTACACATATCCTAACTTATTTATCAAACATATGATCGTTTCCAACATAACCCCTGATGTCATCAACCAGATTCCATAACTAAATACTTCCAAACATGGAATCCTGAAGTTGAGAACTTAAATCAGGAATTTATGTGATTCAATAAACTAGCTGAAGTCATCAACCCTACGGTAAAATTGTGCTGATTTGGTTCACTAGGTTATGTATCGTCAAGACATGAAATCCATGTCATAAAATCACTTACCCTTAGGATCATGAAATTCGAGATTTGGAATTATGATTGAGGCGCATTTAGTTCAAATTAGTCAACTCGAATTCCTTTTCCGTGTATTTGGAGAAAAATCAACCCCTCGGAATTGAAAGTGAAGAAAAATGAGTTCAAGTTTAGAGACAATTGAGCTACAATCCCAATTTCATACCTCCAATGCCATGCTCCTAAAAACTACCTTAACAAATACAACATATGAGATAAAACAAAAATAGCAAAAAATGAAGTGCAAGAAGAAAGAGCAAGTACTAACTCTGCTAGGTCACCGAGCTGACGGAGAACGCCAACAAGACCGGCCATGGCAACACCTTCAAGTAAAGCTTCGGGATCATCTTTATCAGCGGCTTTGTAAAGCTCCGAATCAGCCAAACTGTACACATTTCTTATCTGATATCTATTTATCGGCATTTCTTCCGATTCCCAAAAATCTGCACCACACAATCTCGATAATCATCACCAACCTCTATATGTGCATATCAATGTATGCATCATTATATTGCTCAATGCATCCCGATGAATAATAGTTCAAAAATGTTTTGAACACCAAAAAGAATTTCTAGAGAGAGAAAATGGAGTGAGGGTGTTGAATGAATATACATACATGATACATACAGCTCTGAGAGAGATAGAGAGAAACTGTATTTATTACTCGGTGAAGAAACTGTATTTATTACTCAATGGTGTATTATCTCTTTATGTCCTTATATTTCTCTATATTGTCATATGAACCCCCTAAAGTTTTTATTTTTTTTGTTTTGTTAGCATAAGAATACTAATAGCAAAAATAAATAAATAAACGGTATTAGGCCATCCGTACCCGGCTCGGGATGAGCTCGGGATGGGATGCGGGATGGGCGGGGTCGATGCGGGATGGGCTACGGCCCGGGCGGGGTTGGCGGGGCGGGATGGTATCCGGGGATGGGATCCCGATCCATCCCGAAGGTTTTTAAAAAAAAAAAAAAATTAATTAAATTTTTAAAAAAATATATCCGTTGAACGGCTCTTTCTAAAAAAAATAAAAAAATTTCTCAATTTAATCCCACTATATATTTAACCCTCAACCTCTTATTTCTCACACCTCTCAACCTCTTATTCTCTCAACCTCTTATTTCTCACACCTCTCAAACTCTCTCAAATTTTCTCAACCTCTATATATTAAACAATATGGATTCGCCACAACCCGGTTCACCAACCGCATCATCATCATCCGTAGACACCGACGAGTTGTTGAATCTACAAAGGGAAATTTTTCGACATGCTGCACAATCGCTGTATGGTAGCACCGCCTCATCGTCAACAAGAGAGAGGGCCGCAAACATTGAAAGAGGTCGAGTAACTGCAAACGAGCGGCTTATGCGGGACTACTTTGGCGTCAACCCGATTTATACACCGGATATGTTTAGGCGGCGGTTCAGGATGAGCAGACAACTATTCGAACGAATAGTTGAAGATTTAGAAGTAGGGTATCCGTATTTTAGACTTCAGTTTGACGGGTTAGGCAAACAAGGTTTTTCTCCGATACAAAAGTGTACTTCCGCTATTCGGCAATTGGCGTATGGAGTAGATGCTGACGCACTTGACGAATATTTTTTAATTTTTAATTTTTTAATTTTTAATTTTTTAATGAATGATATGAATTTTAATTTTTATTATTTATCTTATTTTTATTTATTAAAAATATATATATAAATATTTTTATTTTGTTAAATAATTAAATGTATAAATAAAAGAATTAAAATAAATGAGGTGGCAAAAGGGTTTGAGGGAATGGGGTACGGATGTTTAGGGATCGTGAGGGATGGAGTTAGGGATGGAAGAAAAGCTGATGTGGCGATGATGTGGAGGGGAATCATTGAAAGATTCCCCCCATGGGGTACTGATGGCCTTACTTTTTTTCTTGCACATCTTTGGATGTGTTTGGTATGTGGAATAATATATATAACGTGCGTGACTGAAAGAAAATTTGTTGCATATGACATTTAGATTGAGACAAGTCAAGATAGTTACATAAAAATACAGTTTTTATGTCTTATCAAAATCGGTGAAACAAAATTAAGAAGATGAGACAATCTTAGTAAATTATTAAATTATTCATGTCAAATTAATATTCTACTGTCTTCTAAATTTCTTTTCACCGCCTATCTCATTCTTGTATGTGGAGTCTTGTCGGCGTATCAAAAGAACTTATATTCTTACTCGATATCGAGGCATGTTCTATTGATCGATGGTGCACACTTGTCCTCCTTCCAAAAAAATAATATAATTTTAAATAATTAAGGCAATAAGATTAATTATAATCCATAATCTTTTTAATTATACCTTATTAATGATATTTTTATAATGATTTCTAGTTCAAATTTATTCTAAGTCAAATTAGGCATTCTAGTTTGGAGGGAATGAATATAAATATTTAATTGGTACTTATATATATAACAAACTTTTTTGATCTAGTATGTGTTTAAAACATCTTTTATTAAATAAAAAAAATCTTATAAAACTAAAACAATGTAATTAATTTTTCTATAATTATAATAGTGAATATATAGTTACTTCTAATATGATTTATTTTTCTAAAATCAGTCGTCTCTTTATCAAAGGCTCAAAACTTGTATTCTGAATTATGAGATCGGTCTTCGCCTTGGCCAGTCCCTCGGCGCATTCTAAAATGAATATACAACGAGTTTGATCTGATTGCATGCTCTTCATGGATGGCCAAAACTCAAAACTAGGGCTCTTCCGTTATCGTTATTGTTGTCGTCATAGTTGTTATCACCGTTGCTACAGTACCTCCACTTTCCTTGTTGCTTTGCTAATGCTCCAACCTTGCACCAAAAGACACGAAAAGGAAAGCAGTATATTGTTGTTCCTAATTATGTATGAGGAATTGGCATGTATGAATCTGTTGGTACAAAATTACATGTTCATAACAAATCACATAGTAACATTTTTTTTGGTAACCATTGGTTTACGGGCCAGCTTATCGCACCGAGTAACCACGAATGGTGTGGAGTCCTCGCAGACGAACCTCCATGGCCACAAGGGCTTTGGCAGCACCTGAATTAAACCCTGGATAGATGAGATTTTTCAGTACATCCCACAAAGGTTTATCAGTGCACCACAACCCAAATGGTTAGTAACATTAAAATTCATCGTCATTAACATTGTATTGAGACTACGGGGTCATTTGTTTATTTTCTATTAAACAATATGAAACAGCATGCTTCAATGTGGATAGCAAAACATGATGGTTTATCCAATTCAAATATTTCTAATCATTCTTTAAAATTTAAGCCAAAAAGCACAACTTAAAAACCGAAGGAATAAGCAAAAAACAAATAGTGTCTAACATCATTGTATATACTTTAGTTTTTACAGACTATACATGAACTCACCTCAGACATAAACTAACTATATGTACATGGAGGTTCATTTAGGAACATTAAATAATCTTGAAATTATCTATTTTTATGTATGACTAATGATGAATAACAATGAATATTTGTTACGACATTCATTCAGTATTTAACTATTCATGAAAAATGCTATACAAAATTAATAGATTTTAAAATAGATTCTCACAATATTTTAGATTTTTAAATGAATATGTGTCGTAGTGTAAGCTTGTTGATTTGTTTGTAGGTAAGGGATGATGGAATCTTTGCTTTGAAGCTTTGGTTGAAATTGGTGGATGCAACTCCAAATCCAACTCCACAAAAAATGTCGTTTACTTGCATGCAATCAAAATCTTGTTTCCATTAGCCCACCAAGTGATAATTTAATAACAATAATATTTGTCATCACACACATTTTTGGTATTTTATTATTATTGTTATATAATTTAATCATTTTCATTTCAAAGAATCAAAATAAACGATTTTAAAGAATATAGCATTTCACTTGACATCTTTTTTAGATATAACATAATCGTTCAACACTATACCCATTTTGGTGTTTTCACCTAAGAGTGGATCTACAAGTTTTTTCATTCGATGATATTTTTCATAAATTTAAATTATTTTCATATCACCTAATCATGATGTATTTTTAACCTAATTCAATCGCTTCAACGGATTTTTAAAGTTTTTTTTACTTGATTTCGATTGATTTTTAAGTTTTTTTTTATCGATTTCAACAGGCTTTTTCAAGAATTTTTTTTTTTGGATTATTACGAGGTACGGTTGCATCTTCTTAAATAATGGGTTCAACTATGACAAGATTCTCATCTACTACGATTCCAAAAGTGCTATTGCAATCTCGGTCAATCAGATGCAGCACATTAAGACAAAGTATATTGATATATGGTATCAGTTTATTAAAGATCATGTACAAAAATGTACCATTGAATTATATTTTGTTAATACAAAATATCAACTAGCCGATTTATTTACAAAAGTTTTTGATGAAAAACGATTTAATTTTTTGATATCCAAGCTCGGTATTTTGAATTTGAAAACTTGAATTGTATATAAAGTTCATTTAGTAAGTTGAAAATTTTAGTTTTTCATTCATGAAATTTCTTCTTAATTGACAAATTCTAATTTTCGTCATTTTGAATTTTTCTTTATATTTAATTCATTCAATTTAAAATTTCGTATTTTCAACGTGAAAATCCAGTGTATTTGTTTTTTCATGTTTGTATATTGTTTATATATGATACATGTCTGTTAATGGTTGCTCATGATTTTAGGGGAGTGTAACAATTTTATCTGATCATATTTCAAGGCGGTACTCACACTTATTTTCTTATATGAAATATATTTTTTTGTGAGTCGAGTAATTCTTGTGCAATGTTCAAGGGGGAGATCGAAGATGGTAACTATTTATGATTCTAAAGAATTTTTCTGCTAACCCTAAATAATAATAAAAAAATCTTTATGCATCATTTTAGGGTGAGTAAAAGTGTTTTTGAATTTTTTTTAGTTTAAACCAGTTAAAAGTTGGACGTCTTTTAATCTAGAAAATCTTTGGGCTTTATTGAGATTTTTTTGAAAAATGTCTAAGTGTTGAGGTTATTGCACAAGCTTTGTGCGAAAAACCTTGGTTATCGCACAAGCTTTGTGCGACTACCCACATGAATAGTGGTTCTCGCATAAGTCTTGTGCGACTAACCCTGTGACCATGTTATCGCACATGTGTTGTGCTACAACATTTACCCCGTTTATCGTACATGTGTTATGCGATAAACACCGTGTCCTTATCACACATCTTTAATGCGATAAGTTGACTTTTTGGTCAAACTTTTTGTTGACCAATCTCATCTTGTCACGTGTCATTTTTTTCAAGTCCACTATATATACACATGAGTTTCAAACAATTGTCTTTTTCAATAGTTCATCTTCGTGAGAGCATTTGTTCCGAGAAGTATTCATCGCTTCTAGCCTTCTACAATCATTACTTCGAGTTTTGATCATTTGAAATATCAAGGGTTGTTATCTTTCATATGTTTAATCTATATATGAGTCATTGTTTGAGTCTGACCTTTCGTATTCTTTCTTAAATCTCGAGTTTTTCTGAATCTGAGTATGTTCTGGTTATTGATTCCTTTCTTATATGTGTTTTCGAGTTGTGAGTAATCATTCTTTACAAGTTTTGAGCGATTTTATGGAAATCTGGGTTTAATCTTTATCTAACTTCAAACTTTCAAAGTTATCGCACAACATTGGGTTCATCATATTCATATTTATCGCACATCTCTTTCATTCATAGTTATCGCACAAGCTTTGTGCGACAACAGCTCTCTTACGTTCGATGCGATTAGGTCTTTGATATGTTGTGCGTCACCTCCCAAACTTAGGAAAATTTTATAATATCTTACAACATTGTGAAAAAATGATTTTCAAAGGGATTTCAAAATTTGATGCTAATAAGTGTTCTTTCAGGCTTACAATGGCGAATCCAAATCATAATGATGGAAATGCATCTGATGAAGACAACCCTATGCCCTCATACAGATCTTCTATGCCATGAGTCGATGCGACAAACACTGATGACCTACTGATCACACATGTCGAGTTTCTCGAACTCAAGCCGAACAACCACTTCCTTAATTTTCATATGAAATCGGATCATCGAATAATCATGGAAATTCTCAAAGGTCATCCAATTCACAATGCATTGACTCATTCTTTACGAGTACCTCATATCTATCTCCAACAGTTCTGGAAGACGTTTACCTATCGTCCAATACCCAATTATCACCATTTCACTGCTCAGATTGATCACTATAGCACCAAGCTCACAATCAAATGTCTAAGAAGGTTTCTTGATCAACCGAAATCAAATTCCTTTCCTGGTAGAACAGATTTTAAGAATGTCGCTTTTGAAGCACAACTTATTGCTGACATCATATCACTAGGATACACAGCACCTTTGAACAAAGGTTCTCTTTTCAAGAGAAAGTTTTTTCCACCGATATATTACACACTATTTTCCATAATCAACCGATGCCTAACTTCAAAGCACACAAGACTCGACCGGTGTAGTATCTCAATTCTGCATATATTTCACGATGTCTTATTCAATAGACACTATGATTATGTGATTGTAACACCCTAAAAATTGGGGTAAATTTAAACCGGAATAATTTGTGGAAAATGACAAACTAACTTAAAGCAAATCACCCAAAGAGGGGAAATAGTATGGCGTTACATAACAAATACAAGGAGATACAATTCAACAACCTACTAATCTAAACTACAACGGCTTAGATTAAAGACGGGTGTTGCTATCTCACTTCCAAAAATATATTGTTCAAAACCCAAAGTGTACGCCGCTAATTGCTTCACCAAAAATGCTACTTACTCTTTGTTAGCTCCAATCTTTATTGTTTAAGAAGTATTGTAAAATAGGCTAAGTATGGAATCATTCGACATAAGCCTCTGTCGAGTCACCGAGAAGACCGAAGTGAAGAATCAACAGAAGACCCTTCTTAGAGGACAAGGCCACAGAGCCTCTGTGGTATGAAGACTAAAGACTTAGAAGAATACTTGAAGATCAAGACAAAGACGATCGTGCTTCTCACGTTTACTGTTGTACGAAGATCTTGAAGATCATTCGTACAAGGCTCGCCCTACTGCCTCCACGTGTCAACCTCTGATAGGTTGCAGTCTTTGTAGAGTGCGGCGCACTACAACAACGTTGTACCTGTCACTGTTCCACGATAGTGTCTTTTGTACCTTAGTACTTCTTGTCTCCACCTTGTCCCCTTTAGAAGTAGTATAAATAGAAGGCTCATGTTGAGCTTTTTATTAAGCTTTGCACGACACACACACCATTAGAGCAGAATTCTTGTAATACTTTCGGTGTTCTTGGTGTTCTTATTATATCAAATACAGTGAATCATTGAGTTAATTATCTGTGTTATTTCCACTCTGTGTATTTGATATTGTGTGTCTTTCTACCAAAACATATATGTTAGTTCGTAAAACGCTTCCGCACTATATCTTGTTTGAACTAATAGATAGAAATATCATTGTTCAAGACTTTTAAGCTTATAAACACTTTTCGAAGCATCCACTTCATCATCTGAAAGTTTGCAGTTCATACTTTGTTTTCTGGTATTTTTCGAACCTCTTTCAAAATGGCAAACACGAACAACTTCTTCACCGCTGGTTCTTTAACCAAGCCACCCACTCTTCTCAGAGATGAGTACCCTCAGTGGAAGATACGAATGATTCACTTCTTCGAGGGTACTGACAAAGAACTCGTCTACTATATCAAAAACCCTCCTTTCGTACCAATGATCATTGTACCTCGAGTACCAGCCACAGATGACACGCCAGAGATTAGTGAGCACGAGAAACCAAAGACCAAGGATAACTGGTCCGATCCAGATTGGGCAAAAGTTGAAGTTGCTCAGAAGACCAAAAGACTTCTGATAATGGTCATCCCCAATAACCTCTTCCAATCCCTAGATGCGTGTGAATCTGCATACGATCTATGGAAGGAACTGGAGAAACAATTGGAAGGAGGGGCCAAAACTCAGAAGAACCGCAGAGCCCAATGCATCAATGAATACTATGCATTCAAAGCTCTGCCGACAGAATCTCTGCAGTCAACATACGACCGGTTCAACTCTCTGATCAACAAATGCAAAAAGTTCGGGATTCACAGAACCTCTGAGGAAAACAACGTCATGTTCCTAAAGAGCCTAAATGAAGAATGGCTCCAGTTGTCTATGTCTCTGCAAACTAATCAGTACTTAGACTGCTGGACTCTGTCAGATCTTTACGGAACATTGGCAGCCCAAGAACCTTAGATTGCACAAGCAAAAGCTCAAGTAAGTACACCCCTTGCACTTGTTGGTAAAGCTACAGAAGCTAAAGAGAAGCCGAAGAAGGAGAAAGTTGTGGAAGAAAAGAAGGAGAAGAAGAAGAGGGTATTGGTCGTTGACAGTGAAGAGGAGGAGGTGGTGGAAGAAGAGGAGGCAACTATGGCCTCGATAGCAAAGTCTTTAGCTCTTTTGACTCGGGAGTTCGGCAGAGGATATCAGAAGAAGTCGGGTTATGAACGCAATGTGATAGATGATCGTGGAAGTTCAAGGAATCAGGGAAGAGAAGAAGGTAATGACCAACAGAGGTCAAATGAAAAGAATGACAGAGGTGGTGACCGACAGAGGTCTGACGACAGAGCTGACAACGCTCCCCAAAACCAAGGATGTTTCAACTGTGGCAAGCCAGGCCATTATGCTGCTGACTGCAGGAGCAAACCGAACCGCCCTCTGAGGGATTCTGCTTTCTACAAAAAGAAAGCGGATTATTATGCTCAGAAGTCGCTAATGGTGAATCAGGAGAACTGGCTGCCAGACGAATCATCTGATGAAGGCGAAAAAACGCCCTGTTCTGTGGAATGGCAGAAGTCAGCTCCTCCGACTCTGATAGTGAGGTATCCACTTCTGACTCTTACTCTAATCAAGCAGAAGCTGATTTTCTTAAACTGACCATTGAATACACGGAACTTAAAAAGACCTGCGAAAGTGTTCAGAAGAAACTCACATTCTTTGAGAGAGAAGCTAGACTTCTAACTCAAGAAAAGGCTAAACTTTTTCAAGAAAAGGCTAAACTTTTTCAAGAAAAGGAAGAAATTGAAACAAATTGGAACAAACACCTAAATCCTTTGAAAGAAAAAATTTCTGAACTCAACTCTGCCTTAAAAGCTAAATCTAAATAACTTGTGGACGTTGAGAGCGACAAAATGAATATCCTTGCTCTTAAAAACTATTTTCAAAAGGAAAGAGAAGTCATCTGTCAAGATCTACTCAGAAGAGACCTTTTAATGAAAAAATATCAAGATGCTCAGATGGTTTATGAAAAGATAAACACACAAATAGGGAGACGGGGAATTGGCTTCTGTGATATTGATCCATACACTGGAACCAAAAGAGACAAATTTATGTCCTCTCTATTTTGTATTGGAAGTACAAGAAAACCCGATTTTCCAAACCTACTCTCTGTTAGCAAAAGGCGAAAAGTCTCTGGGGAACCTCACATAAGGAAACCTCTGAAGATGGTAAATGTGTGGATTGAAAACACAGATCTACCATCATCAGCCTCTGTCAAAAGAGCTTCCAAACCTAAGAAATATCTGAAAACACAAGATCAGATAGGAATCTTTAAGTTTGGTATACCCGAGACTCAATCCCAGGTTCCCTTTGTCTGTACTCTAGATTCTGAGAAGAAACTATCGGCAGAGGCACCTGAGTTCTTGCCTGCTTCCACAGAAGAAAAACTAACTCATATTTCTGAAAAAGAATTATTGGAAATCGGTGAAAACAACTTTTATGAATGCCCAGTACTTCCAATAATAGCCACAATCTCTCCGAGGAAACCTCGATGAACACTTCTGTTGACTTAGAAAATATCTCCGAAAGAGAGGAAGAAAGCGAGTATAGCACTTGCTCAGAAAACCCAGCCTCTGTCGACAAAGACTTAAGTGACTCAACCTCTGTATATGAGGAAGACTCATCCTCTGATGACTCTGAGACTGATTCAAATGAATCAGAAATAGCCTCTTGTGAAGCAGAGAGACTTAAAGTTCCCTCTGAAGTTCTTAACAGAACAATAACTCCTAAGGAGATAATCACAAGTGACCCTATTTGCCCGGATTTTGTGGACAAGTGTGTACAAACCAAAACCTCTCTGGAGCTTGAGAAAATCAAACCTGTAAAGGAAAAATCCTCTCTCTATTCAAAAGAAGCTAAACCGTTTGGGCCTTTCAAAGAAAAATTAACTTGGCAACAAAAGGGTAAGTGGGTTGAAAATAACAAGTCTTTTACTTCTGTGACAGTGAAACCTGCAGAAGTTCACCACAGAGGAAGGGGTCCACAAAAGGCTACTCCAAAAAGAGAATTTTCAAAATAGCAATCTAGTCTACATAGGTCTTCTTGTAATAGGAAGTCTAGTGCTAGGATAGATTGTAAAAATAAAGCCTCTGTACCCTGTTTCAATGTTTTCAATGAAAAGTTCAAGCAAATCTCTTCGCACATTCATTACTGTCATTGTTTTGATCTCATGTATAAATTAAACCAACACTTCTCTAGTCCACACTGTTTCCTCTCTTTGCCCAAAAAGAATGCTAAATTCAAGGGAAAGAAGAAACAAAATGGTTCTTCAACAGAAGCTAAAACCAAACCCAAGGATGCTAAGGCAACCTTGAAGACCTCTGACAAAAAGGGACCCATTTGGATATGGGTACCTAAAAATCTCTAATTGTCTTACAGAAGCAGTATGTGCTAAGGCAATCTTGACTCCGGATGCTCGCGGCACATGACTGGCGACAGAGGTCTACTATCCTCTTACAAAGATAAACTCAATGGAGGATTTGTAACCTTTGGGGACAACAAGAAGGGATACATTAAAGACTACAGAGTCATCAAAAAGGAAAAGGTTGAAGTATGCAAAGTTGCTTATGTGGATGGCCTTAAGCACAATCTTCTAAGTGTTAGCCAACTCTGCGATACTGGCTTTGATGTTATGTTTAAAAGAACTTATTGCTCTCTACAAGGAGAAGACACTGGAGTAGAGCTTCTGCGGGCTGAAAGAAGGGGAGATCTATATCTCATGAACTTTAGCGTCAAGAACAAAGAAGACAAGCTCTGCTTTGTTGCTTGTAAAAATGAAGAAGCCTGGTTATGGCACAACAGGTTCTGTCATCTGAACTTCCACACTCTAGACAAGCTAGTGAAACTTGATCTTGTCAAAGGTCTGCCGAATGTTAAGTTCAACAAAGATCATCTGTGCTCAGCATGTGAAATGGGCAAGCTTAAGAAGGCTTCCCATAAAGGAAAGACTGACGTGTCTTGTCCTAGGCCTCTGCACATGCTTCATGTCGACCTCTGTGGTCCGATTGCTACGCAGAGCCTAGGAGGCAAGAAATACATACTAGTGGTGATCGATGAATACTCAAGATATACATGGGTAGAGTTTGTCAGAAAGAAATCAGATGTTCCTAACACACTGATAAACCTAATGAAGAAAATCCAGGTTTTGTACGAGTGCAAAATCCAAAAGTTGAGAAGTGACAATGGCACAGAATTCAAAAACTCTGTCATTGAAGCTTATCTCACAAAATAAGGCATCTCACAGAACTTCTCTGCAGCACGTACTCCTCAACAAAATGGCGTTGTTGAACGAAAGAACCGAACGCTTGTAGAGGCTGCAAGGACCATGCTCACAGCATCTGGATTACCACTCTCTTTCTGGGCAGAAGCCATATCAACAGCAAGTTATACCCAGAATCGATCTGCCATAGTCAAAAGACACATCAAGACACCCTATCAATTGATCAATAAGAGGCGACCCAACATCAAGTTCTTCCATGTATTTGGATGCAAATGTTTTGTTCTGAATGATCGAGAAGCTAGAGGGAAGTTTGAGGTGAAGGCAGATGAAGGAAAGTTTATAGGATACTCTGCCACTTCAAAAGCCTACAGAATATATCTTCTGCGGTCTCGATCCATCGTGGAAAACATAAATGTCTCTTTTGACGATTCCTTTCAAAAGACTTCTGAACAAATCAGTTCAGAACTCGGTCTCAAAAAGGAATCCTCTGGCATCTCACCTACAAGAGAAGCAGATCTAAATCTGCTATTTGAAGAGATGTTCCACGATGATATTGATCCCTCTGCTGGAGCTGCCAGAGCCTCTGGAGAAACATCTTCTGCCAACCAGACTCAGTCAGGTATATCTCTAACTGGCCCATTAAATACTTCATCCTCTTCTGTGAATCATGCAGATGCTAATGCCGAGGGGGAGAGGACAGAAGATGACCCAAGCAAAGACACAACAACAGAGGAACTGGAAACACCAACTCCAACTACAACAGAGGAACTGATACCAGAGGAAAATGATTCAGTCTCTATCGCATCAGAGGAATCAATTCCAACTCTAATACCTACACAAGCTGAAGAACCAAGTTCAAGTGCAGAAGTACCTTCTACCACAGAGGGTGTACAAGAACAACCTTGTGCAACCTCAGAAGTTCAACTAGATGATGCTAATGACCATCTTCCAAGAACAACATAGTGGACGATGAGCCATCCTCAGAACCTAATTGTTGGTGATCCTTCTGATAAGGCCAAGACAAGATCAGCCACTGCTAATTTTTGTTTCTTTACAAATTTTATCAGTGTGATCGAGCCAAAACGTATCTCTGAAGCCCTAGATGATCCAGACTGGGTAGAGGCCATGCAATAAGAACTTCTATAGTTTGAAAGAAACAAGGTCTGGACCCTAGTTCCTCTGCCGAAAGGGAAACAAGCAATAGGGACTAAATGGGTCTTCAGGAACAAAAAGGATGAGGATGGGGTGGTCATTAGAAACAAAGCGAGATTGGTGGTCAAGGGATATCGCCAAGAAGAAGGCATTGATTACGATGAAACTTTTGCCCCTGTCGCATGACTCGAAGCTATAAGAATCTTCTTAGCCTTCGCAGCCCACAGAGGTTTCAAAGTCTTTCAGATGGATTTAAAATCTGCCTTTCTTA
This sequence comes from Saussurea involucrata, assembly GCA_033807775.1. NCBI lineage: Eukaryota > Viridiplantae > Streptophyta > Magnoliopsida > Asterales > Asteraceae > Saussurea > Saussurea involucrata. The sequence continues at coordinate 80,855,321 of CM066327.1, forward strand.
ATGGTGTAATCCAAGAAGAAGTATATGTCCAACAAACACCAGGGTTCGAAAGCGCCAAGTACCCAAACCATGTTTACTTTCTCGATAAAGCTCTATATGGACTGAAACAGGCTCCAAGAGCATGGTACGAACGCCTTTCAACCTTTCTTCTTGGTAACAATTTTGAAAGAGGTACAACAGATACGACTTTGTTTTATAAAAGAAAAGGTGATGAGATTCTGCTTGTACAGATCTATGTGGACGACATTATCTTTGGTTCTACAAATGACAAACAGTGTAAAGATTTTGAAAAACTCATGCAGAGTGAATTTGAAATGAGTATGATGGGAGAACTAACCTTCTTCCTAGGACTCCAAGTCAAACAATCCTCAGAAGGAATTTTTATAAATCAAGCCAAATATGTCTCTGACATACTTTCAAAATTCAATCTTTCTGAGTCCTCTGTCATAAAGACCCCCATGTCAACTGGAAATAAGTTACATTCTGATCCAGGTGGAAAGTCTGTAGAGTGCAAGCTCTACAGAGGCATGATTGGATCTCTTTTATACTTAACAGCAAGTAGACCTGATATAATGTTTGCCACATGCCTCTGTGCAAGGTATCAAGCCAATCCGAAAGAATCACACTATCTTGCTATGAAGAGGATCTTCAGATACCTAAAGGGAACCAAAAATCTTGGCCTCTGGTATCCCAAGAACTCTGGCTTTAATCTAACGGCTTACTCAGATTTAGATTACGGGGGATGCAAACTTGACCGAAAGAGCACCTCTGGGAGTTGTCAATTCCTAGGTGGTAAACTAGTCAGCTGGACTTCAAAGAAGCAGAACTGTGTATCAACTTCCACGGCAGAAGCTGAATATGTTGCTGATGCCAGTTGTTGCTCCCAAGTTCTGTGGATGCGAACTCAGCTAAGAGACTACGGTCACAATATCTACAAGATACCCATCCTCTGTGATTCCAAAAGTGCCATAGAGATTTCAGCTAATCTCGTACAGCACTCCAAAACAAAGCACATCGATATCCGTTACCACTTTCTGAAACATCATGTTGAAAAAGGAACAATTGAGATGTACTTCGTAAGCACTGAATACCAGCTTGCTGACTTATTCACCAAGACACTTGATGAGAAAAGATTTCTTTTCTTGGTGGGCAAGTTTGGTATGATAAACATGAGTTGAGACCTCTGTAAGTAAGACTTGATCATCTGTAAATATGTATATATTTGAACTCTTCTGCATGTAAATTCTTTATCACAAAAGGTTTTGTACACAACAGAGCTTCTGTGGGATTGCTCAGAACCTCTGACAATCTCCATAGAACCTCTGGTGAGTTTGACCTATGCTCTATACATTGCTTATCTATTTTGAACCAAGCATAGGTCAAGGGGGAGCAGAAGGAGACCTTGACTTAGTCTATAGAAGTTGCTAAGTCAAGGGGGAGCAGAAGGAGACCTTGACTTAGTCTACAGAAGTTGCTAAGTCAAGGGGAGCCAAAGAAGAGACGTGGTCAACCAAATCCATAGAAGTCAGGTAGTTTGCCAAGTAAAAGAGAATCAAAGGAAGAATGTCTCGCACAAAACCATTTTCTAAAACAGTTTTCTAGGACACCAATCTCAAAATATGTCCTAAAAACAGTTTTTAAGACAGTGAAAAACTTGGATGATCAAAAAGTTTTATGAATCTTTAGTTATTAGAAATTTTCACTCATAGAGCCTCTACTGGCTTTGACAGAGCCCCAAAACCTCTGTGGATGAAAATTCTGTACTAAAGATTCTATCGATCCTCTCCAATGAATTTTCAAACATTTTTGGTAAAGGTGCAAGCTAAGAGGACATTAAAGATAGGTTTCAGAATCACAGAGCTTACTCCACTACAGAGCCTCTGTTGATTCTGACACTGTACTCCTTATGGAAATTCTGTAAAAGCAAGATAATTACTGCGAGTGACAGACCCCAGACGAAAGAAATGCCAATACGCCAAGCATTTATGGGCCGTGCACGACGTCTAATCGTGCTCTGACACATATGACGTGGCAACTTTTCATTGGGCGTGCGTGCCACACGTTTCTTCTGGAAATTGAACCCAGATGTAAAACTCGAGTGCGAAGCCCAAGCCAACATTGAATTCACTTTTACCACGGAATTCTATCCGTTTCCACCTATATAACTCCGTTTATCCCATTCCCTATTCCTTTTACGAATTTACTCATATATTCTTCTCTGGCGAACCTTGCAAAAACCTGCAACTTCTCCATTTCTACTCATTTCTTCAACGAAACCCACAATGGCTTCCACCTCAAATGCTCCGGCGAACTCCCCAACTCATTCAGAGCACTCTCAGAACCCAGAAATAGCCGGAACCCTAGAACAAGACAACTCCGGTGAGTCAGTCGCTTTCACTCCGACTACTCACCTTCAAAACTTTTTGGAACATGATCACTTTGAATGAAACCTTCCCCTAAAACCCAATAATCATTACCTCGTTCCCTCCAGAACTGCATTTGGGGAAGAACATGCCATTCTTCTGAACATTCTGGAAAACCATTACTTGTTCCCCCTTTTAGCCAAGAATGTGAAGAATATACCTGCCAAATACCTTTATCAATTTTGGCAGAGTTGCCATTTTGACGCACATGATAGACAAATCAAGGGTTATATTTCCAAACCTGACCAATCTGAATACCTCGAACTCAAGTTCAACAGAACGATGTTTTCTCTTGAGTTTGCTCTATCTACCAGAGGTCTTCTAGGTATAAAGAAGTATGCAGAGGAGCCATCAGATGAAGACCTCTGCAGATTTGCAGAAATGTTGGGGTACAACACACATCTGAAGAAACGAAACGACTTCAGAAGAAACAGGTTCCCACCTCTGTGGAATACTCTCTTCTCCATACTCAACAGATGTCTCACTGGGAAGGTGGGTAGTCCAGACCAAACTTCTCACCAAGTCATGGCTATTATGTATGGGGTATACTACGATCTACCTCTGGACTACGCCACCCTAATGATGCAGGAAATGATTAACACCATTGACCGCATAATCTCCTCCCAAAGGGCCAAAGGACCCACAACTGAAGATCTTCCCCCACTACAATTTCAGAGGATTCTAGGTGTCCTACTAGAACCTCTGCTACTCTTGGAAAAATGGCCAATGGAGGGTCCAACTGTAAAAACTTACCCTTTGGCAAGAAACGCTCCAACAGAGCACGTGGATGGATACAACTTCTGCAGACCTCTGCCAACCAAACTTTTGGGGTATGCAACCGATGAGGCACTTAGATTAGCGTACATACGCGATCACAGGACTCCAGAACCGAGTTCTGTGACTCCCCCGCGTTTAGGAGCCCCCTTAGAATCGGAGATAGTTGAAAGGATGAGTGATGAGAAGTGGGCAGAGGCCTTTGCAAAACACCAACAGCTACAAGACCAATTCCTGCTTAAAAGAAGCCAACTGGAAACCTCTGCCTCTAGGCAAAAATCCTCTGCCACACCTCCCAAAAAGAAGACAAAGGCCTCCAAATCAAGGAAGACAACAGAAGGCACTTCTACAAGCATCTAGCAAACCCCACAATCACCACCACACGCCACAGTGGTCGAATCTTCTGCACCTCCCTCTCCTCCCAAAGATAAGAAGAAGAAGAGAGAACATAAATCTTCAGAGGAAGGGGCCCCCAAACCCAAGAGGAAAAAGAGCAAGAAGAAATCAAAGAAGTCTCACACTCCTATGCAGACTATCGCAGAGGAAACTGAAATGCTCGAAGAAACCCAAGAACAAACTCTGGAATCCCCAACTCCCATCCACTATGCAGATCAGGGTGACTTCTCTGCTTTCCTCCAACACCCTGATGTTGCAGACACTCTCGACCCTTCTGGATGGAACGCAGAAGCCCTATCCCATCAATCAACAGAAGCTCCGGACTTCAGAATCTCCTCTGACCTGGATGAAGATGATCAAACCCCCAAGGATATACAGGTTCAGACACCAGAAGTTCTACAGAACCCCTTCCTCCATCCCGGATATGATGTTCTAAGAAGAAGTCCAGAGGAAGCGGTTGCTACAGCGGATATGGTGGAATTTGATGAAGAGGAAGATGACCAAATAAAAGGTCTTCTGCACCCCAACGTGCAATCTCTAATTGGGACTCATCCCTGCTATGATTCGCTAAGGAAAGGCCCAGAAGTTAGAGTAGAAGTCGTGGGCAATAGGGCAGAGAAAGAGGCTGAGACAATAGACGGTGAAATAGTGGTAGGATGCTCAACCGAGGAAGAATCTAGAAAAGATGCCGTAGCTAGAAGAGGCACACATCCCCAACCAACTCCCAGTGCAACCCACATCTCTATTACCGCCAGTCTAGTGGCAGAAGGTAATATTGAACAAGAGCAGCACGGCTCTACCCTAATCCAAACTGACCGGGCAGAGGAAACTCTTTCTTCCTCTGTGCCATTAGAAACCGGGGAAACTATTCCAATGGAGTCCTCTCCAAAGGACTCACCTTCAGTTCGTGATCCCTCGCCCCGGATCACATCAGACATCCTTGCAGAGGAATTTGTTTCCTCTGCTACACGCACACACGTAGGACCGACCGGCTTTTCAGAGGAGCCTAGAGAGCACATCGACGAAGGGACTCTAGACAAGTCTCCGAGTCAACCTAAGGATACTCTTGTACCCACCTCTGGAGTGGATCAGGACACTGTGCTTACCAGAACTTCTGTAGTGCATGAGGCCTCAAAAACCTATGCTCAAGGATCAGAAGGAAATCCTTCCATCCTCAACATCGAAACAGGGATGAAAGAAGGTGTCCCAGGAACAGGGACTCACTCTATGGACACATGTGTTCCCCCAGAGGTTACCCAAAGTTCACAAGTGTCAAGGGATGAGTTCCAAACCCTTGTCACCTCTGTGGACAACACATTAAAAGAGTTGAAAAGCTCTTTTGATTCTTTTGCAGATGTTACCACGAGGGCCTTTACCCATATGAACACCAAAATGGACAACTTGTCTACAGAGGTGCAAAATGCTCTAGCCTAGATGAGAACAGCTGCAACTACCTCTACTGTCAACACGGCCTCTGAATTCGAAAAGGCCACAACCTCTGCCTTCCAAAGCTCTGTGAAAGATCTGCTAGAAACGCTGAAGAAAGACCCTACCCCAACCTCCACAAGCATTACACTAGAAGACCTGAAGAAGGCTTTAGAGCAAGTACAAGAGCAAACAACAAGGGAAACTCTGGCCATGAAGCCCTCTGACTACATGACCAGAGCTCAGCTCACAGAACTCGGGCAAGGGGTAATGGACCAGGTCACAGAGCTCATTAAAGCCTTTACTGCTACCAACACAAACTATGTCAAAGATTTCAGGGCAAGTGTGGGCAAAATGCGCTTCAACACAGAGGCAGAGGTCCACAATCTTCTTGGCCTCTGCGATGATCTATGCGCAAAAATGATAGTTGCAGGTGCCACTCCTCCAAAGAAACCAGAAGCATCGTGCAGGGCAGAGGGTACTAATGATAAGGGTCAGGATGACTCTGATGATGATTCTGACGATTCATCAAATCATCCTGAGGGGGAGAAGACAAGGGAGAAAGCTGCAACTAGAGGTCTACCAGCTCCACCAATTTCAGCAGAACCTGTTTCCCAAGCTCCTCCAACTCAAAACCAAGAAAGAAACCAACAACAGACCACAGAGGCAACAACCACCTCTGTGGAAACATCCCCTGAAGAAATACAAATCCAAACCCAAGTACCAGAAACCAATCAAGATCAACAACAGAAGACCACAGGGGTAACACCCACCTCTGTGGAAACAACCTCTATATTCGGAGAAGATGTGCCAACCCGTGAACAATTTCAAATCTTGACATCCTCCGAAGAAGATCAACCATCCCAATCACCAAAACCAAAAACACCAGAAGAACCTAAGTTACCATCCCCCACATCAGAAGAAACAATGACAAAACCTCTATCTCCCTCACCTAAAACCAAAATCAGAACCAAGACTTTGGCTCACAAAAGAAAATATTTGAGCAAGTCTACAGAAGCCTCACCAACCAAGACCCCTGTAAAATCAACAGAGGCAACCCCCAAAAAACCTACAGAACCACCAAAAACCAAGACCTCAGAAGCTCAACCGCAAAAACAAACAGAGGCAACCCATTCTGAACAGAAGAAAGATCCCCAGCCGAAGGCAAAAGACAAAGGCAATGGAATAATGAAAGAGGAACCAAAACAGAAGAAGCCAAAGCATCAACCCACAAAGAAGCTGATGAAAAGTGCCTTCGATGCATATGTAACACCAAAGCCAGAAGAAGAAGACTGGGCTTTCGGTGTTACCCCTCTGTCAAACATACAAGTTCTAGATCCGAAGGCAAAGTCCACAGAAGATCGAGTGAAACAAATTAAGAAGCAAATGGATGCTCTGCGCAGACCCATGCCTCCACCTGGTGCACCTCCACGACAAATGGAAGAAGTGGTGTACAGGTACCTATACAATAGAACTATCAGAGAACCTCTGCCACCATCCATTCAAGACCCCGAATTCCATGCTGAGCTCGAAAACATCTTCACCAGAACAACTCCCAAGCCTGTCAACCAAGTCTACTCAATCTCCAAGATCGACCAGGTCATATACTGTAAGTTCTCTCACACCAGAACCACACCTAAGGTTTCCTACAACATATATAAGGTCAAAAGAGTGGACAGATCCGTGAACCAATTCTCAGATGCTGACCTTAGAAATCTAAGCCCCTACGACCTACCCGACCTTCTGAATTGGACAAAACAGAACTTCACTACAGGAGATGCAGTTCGAAGGGCATACAGGGTGATCAGAAAGGCCATGCGCGAGAAACTTCTGCTATATAGCCTAGTCGACTTCCAATTAGGACGAGATCTAGGAGTAAGAAACCTAAGTCTTCGACCACCAGAAGATGACTGCTCATCCTCTGCCATACCAAACTCGATCATAACATTCCCAAAGTTTGGGTATGTCTACCAAGATCCTATGGGAAAATCAAGACTGTTTCTGGAGATGGACTGCCAAAAGTACGCAACAAGTACTCTCACAGAGTTCAGAGCCAACCTCATGGAGCACAGAGGAACGGAACTGATGGATAAAGTCTCCGTCGATAGACTGATAGAGGTCATCGACTCAGTAATCAACTTCAGAACCCTCTGCATCAGAATCTATCATGAGCTCAAAGAAGTAGGACTCAACAACAGAAGTTTCAACGACTTCCAAAACGCCAACGTCTGAGTTAGTCTACAAATATCTGCCACTTTTTCTTTCATCATGTAATCAAGTGTAAATGCCTTTAGCATAACTTTATATGAAAGAAAAGTTTCAATAGAGGTACAATATCTCTTTTTGTATACTTAGTCTAGAAAATCATGCACCTTTTCAATTTTTATTTTTCAATACTTAGGGGGAGATTGTTAGCTCCAATCTTTATTGTTTAAGAAGTATTGTAAAATAGGCTAAGTATGGAAGCATTCAACAGAAGCCTCTGTCGAGTCACCGAGAAGACCGAAGTGAAGAATCAACAAAAGACCCTTCTCAGAGGACAAGGCCACAGAGCCTCTGTCATGTTTGGTAGAGCCTCTGTGGTATGAAGACTAAAGACTTAGAAGAATACTTGAAGATCAAGACAAAGACGATCGTGCTTCTCACGTTTACTGTTGTACGAAGATCTTGAAGATCATTCGTACAAGGCTCGCCCTACTGCCTCCACGTGTCAACCTCTGATAGGTTGCAGTCTTTGTAGAGTGCGGCGCACTACAGCAATGTTGTACCTGTCACTGTTCCACGATAGCGTCTTTTGTACCTTAGTACTTCTTGTCTCCACCTTGTCCCCTTTAGAAGTAGTATAAATAGAAGGCTCTTGTTGAGCTTTCTATTAAGCTTTGCACGACACACACACCATTAGAGCAGAATTCTTGTAATACTTTCGGTGTTCTTGGTGTTCTTATTATATCAAATACAGTGAATCATTGAGTTAATTATCTGTGTTATTTCCACTCTGTGTATTTGATATTGTGTGTCTTTCTACCAAAACATATCTGTTAGTTCGTAAAACGCTTCCGCACTATATCTTGTTTGAACTAATAGATAGAAATATCATTGTTTAAGTAAAAACGGAACCAACACTCTTCTTGACTCTTCGCTCAAACCCAAGGAGACCCACCACTAGAATGACCTGTTATACACGCCATTTCAAGAAAAAGTGTTAGGCTAAAGCCTAGTGAGAACAACAATTATAATTGGAAATATGATAAATTCATTGAAGTGAAATGCAGAAAACAGAATTTAGATATTGGGTAGAAAACCGACATTTACACAAAACCTCATGTGTTGACGGGGGAGACCCGTTTACCATAAGCAGTGACGAAACACAAGAGTAAGTAACATGACACATTAGTGAGATCAAACACATACCATAAAAATGGATGGATATAAAGCTCAACCCCTAAGAGTCTATTGCTCGTGGGTTCCCAATTTCACCCCCTCTGGGTTTATACATTGGGTCACCCAAATCCAATAAAACAAATAAGCACATTGGAATTACACCTTACTGCTCATGAGACAATGCCCGACCGTATAGGCCCACATCTTACTTATCATGAAACCCGATGCCTATTCCGTGCTACAATGTGGAAAGTAGGGTCCCAACATCGTTCATAAAGACTCTAGTACCTATGGATCCATTACACTCAAAACCAAGTAAAATAGCAACTTCCAACTATACAGACACTTTATCAACAAGGTGATCAAGTTTGTATGATTACATAATAATAAGCCATTTCTTCATCATAATATTGTATTCAACAAATTTACAATAATAACTGTAAAATCCCAAAATATCCAAAACATCAATTTGAACATTATTTGAACATATGAATTTAATTTCCATAAATATTCCATCAAAATCATTAAATATCTCAAAACCCTAGATTTTGACCTAAAGTTTCCAAAATCATAAAATTTGAGTAAATGTATTCCATATATGTATAAACCATAAACAACCAAGAATCACCATACATTTATCTCTACAAACCTTTTCATCCAAGCAAAACCCTAAAATCTCCTAAAAATAAATTTTAGTTTAAACTTTACCAAATCAAGAATTATTAAGTGAGGAGATGTTTAGAAGGTTAAAACACACTTTTGAACATGTATAAAGTTGGAAAATGTAGATGAACTCACCTTAGAGGATTTTATAACTAAAACCCTAAATCCAGATATCAATGGGAGGAGATGGAGAATTCTTGCAACTTGGGGAATAATTTATGGAGGAAAGAGGTTGGAGTATGAAACCCTACCCTTCTCATGGGAGAAAAACGTGACTTGAACCTTCAAAACTCAACAAATGAGCTAAAACACCGGTTGCCTCGATTTTATACCCAAACAGATCACCTGCGACAGTGACGTGCGACTATGCCACTAGGCATAGTCGCCCGCTTCCCCTCCCCTGGCTTTCGGTATAAGTCCCGCGAGAATGACACAACGATAGTGACCATGGCATTCTCGCCTGGCACTATTGCCTAGAGTGTACCATCGGCTTTCCCTCCCCTGCGACTATGCCACGCGACAATGACAGTTTGTCACAGTCGCGGACATAATCACCCAAATGGTACCGAGGGTTGTTTTCCTCCGTTTTCTTGCACTCCCATGACTTCCCAACAAAGAGATGACCGCACACAATAAAATTAACATAAATAAATATCTTATTTACTTAATTGCTCCTTAAGTTCGTTAATTGAGTATTGAAATTTACGAGTGTTACAGTGATGCTCATATGGAATGAACTGATCGAAGTGGTAGCTAAGAAATCAAAGATATCCAAAGCTCGTGCATTCATTCCATTTCATAAATTCTTATAACGGTTCATTCAAAGCATGATAAATGGAAATGATCAGATTCCAAGACGAGAGAATTCACACCTTGGTCTGGAGAATACCATGCAGTTTCTAAAGTATTTCGATCTTGAGTATCCATATGTAAGGCCACTTTTAGTAGATCTAGTTGAATATGTATCAACTAGCACAATGTGTGATAACATATGTGAGTGAAAATGCATTGATGGTCCAGCCAACACAGGAGGCACCTACCTACAATGCCTCTCCTGCCTCAGTTGAGAGAAGTGAGGGTGTATGTCTAGTTGAGTAAGATCAAAATCTAGGGGGTTCTTATCGGGGAGAAACGGGGGAAAATGAAAATGAGAGGGGAATGAAAGGGGGCGCCTCTGTTGATACTACTACTGCTGATTTGGATCTAGAAGAAGATCTTGAACTAGATTTTGATGATGTTTCTTATTGATGATCCTGAAGATGTATTATCTGCATCTTCAAGTGACGACAACAAAGAATACGACTTGGAAGATTTCGGAAGATGATGATAATAATGGCAATGATGTTGGTGATGACAATTTTGATGACTCGCATGATGTTGATATTTAAAAGATTCCACATCATGTTGGTCCAATGCCAAAGATGAATGAAGATAGTTCTAATAGTGTTCCTGCACATGATACTGATGTTATGGAATTAAATACCATTATTCGAAAGACGGTTGGTGATATAAGGATGGACGAGGGAGTACAAGTCAAAACAGAAGTTAATGTGAGGCTGAGTGAAAGGGAAGGAGAAAAAGATGGTGAGAGTGAGACAATGCTAGAAAAGAATGAAAGCCTTGCCTACACCACTTCAAGTTGGGTAGCCACATCTACTACCGACTTTCATATGTTGCAGTTGGGTATTGAACAAGACTCAATGGATCCATCTACGCAATCGCCCAACCCCCAGCCACTCAACAGTTTCTCAACAAGCTACTGTTTCAATTTCTCATGGAGACTTAGCACAAACGCTACTGACTTCTCACTTGGAGAATGCTAGTATTGAAAAAGATAGGCAACAACTCCTGCTATCGACTTCATTTGTTTGCACAATGAGTCTAAAGCCTATACACATTAGAACACTATCTGATACTACATATGTTGTTGCGAGCCTTTGTGGCCCAACTGGAACATCTCTAGCGATAACTTTTATAGGTATTTCATGAGGATTAGATAGAAATCTTGTCAATTTCAACACCACACCAGCATTGAACATAGGTGCAATGGTTGATTCAATTGTTGTTACAACTGGAATCCTACGTGGACCAGGTCTAGTGATTTCCCCGTACTTACTGTTAATGCCAAAAATCGCACAAAAGTACAACTTAAGGTCGATGTGGACATTTAACAACTAAAGAAACGTATCTCAAGCCAAATAACACAATTGCGAGGAAAAAGTAAAAGAGACAAGAGATTTGGTGACGCAGAAAACCCCAAAACAAGGGAAAAACCGCGGTCGACTCTGTGAGAGTCGACAGTGCACTATGGTTCGCCAAACAGGGGCGAAAGTCCTTTTATGACAGATGATATGTGTACAATAGGTTACAAATGAAGTAAAAATACACTTAGTCGTGTGTAAAAGGTGTGCGTCGTGTGTTAAACGTGTGAAACAAGCTGTTGTCGTGCGGCTTGAACTATTGTCGTGCGGTTTTAACTGTTGTCGTGCGGTACTTGCGTTAGCGACGCGTGCTCGAATGCGAGAGAGAAGATGTAGAAGTATATGAGAATGCAGTTGTATAGCTAGATGAATTCGTTCGTTTGCTCGAGGTTGGAGTATGCCTTTATATAGGTTTCACCGGTCATTAATGTGCTTTAATGGTTGGTCTTGTAACCGCTGCCGACATTAAATGCGCTTTGATGATTGGCTTTGTAACCGCTGTCGAGTCTTTAATGTCATTAAGAGCTCGACCGTTATTGACCGTTGTATTATAATGGCTTGTAGACCTGCATTAATGAACAAAAGAAACGGATGTCGACCATTGATAGTTAGTGTAATCGTAAGACCGTCTTAAGTTCTGGACGTCGGTCTTACGGAGCATACGTCCGTCACCGAAATACAAGACCATGTATATGACTGTAAATATCTTGTAAGACCTTATCTTAGTATAGGAATGGTCTTATGAAAATGTCGTAAGATTAGGTCATAAGACCAGAGCGATGTAAGACCGATGACAGGAGACTGTCGACGTAAGACCGACGAGTCGTAACTGGCGACACGTAACTGGCGACGTAAGAATAGTGTCGTAATACTAATAACGTAAGACTGGTAGCATAAGACTAGTGACGTAAGACTAGTGACGTAAGGCTAGTGACGTGAGACTAGCGATATGCGACGTGCGACACATGATGTGCGACACGTGCCGTGCGATCATTAGATGTAAAATGACTATTGACCCAATATGTCTTTTAATAACCAATTATCGTGTGTCGGGGATATGGCAATAATGGGTGTTACCTTTGTCGGTCGGGGGAATTTCTCAAGTCGGTCGAGGGTGTGATTTTTTACCCAAACACTTACTAACGAGAGATCTGTTGAAGATAGGAATGAATGTTCTGACTACCAATTTTATTAAGCACTTAAAGGCTCATAATGATACTGTTTAGAAGTTGAGTCAGGAGATACAGAAGCTTGTCAAAGAAAAACATGTGGCCGAAGAGACTCCGACAGCTACTCCGCCGCCGCCACCACCACCACCAAGTCATAAAGCCAAAACTGTGGATGAACTGAAATATCTATTGTATACTAAACTTCTTTCTCAGTGCCATCAAGCTGCCCAAAAGGATGCTGATCTAATAGGGCTATTGAGAAGACAGACTTAGGCTCAACGGGAAATTGTTACAAACTCAGATTTACAAGGAATTCATGTAGACCACAATCGATTCAATTACAAAGTCATTATCTACACTATCCGAATGGGTTTCTACCTTGGAGGATACATGTAGAGCTCAAGTCGGTGGATCTAAACATAGACATGATGACCGAACGATCTTGGTCACCATGAGGGGGAGAGGAAAAGACAACGAACCTCTGAGGTTATGAGTACAAGAGCCGAGTATGCTGGGAATGTTTTTGGAGATGATGTTGTTCACGAAACTGGTTATAAACATACTAAAGAAGTGAGAGAGGAAGAGATCCCATTTCTTGTTGATATGGACCAACGGTTGAAAAACCCGAGATTGCCGACAAAAGAAATGAGGAGGAGATCATAGCAGATAGTATGTTTGTTGACATCATTGATATTGACTCAGATAATGACAATAAAGAAAAGATTGAGTTAGCAAAGCAAAGCATCAAAGAAGAAATGGATGAACTTTTTGATTTCTCTGGTAAAGAAGTGGAAGAGGAAGGAGATTTTGATATGATCCACCAGATGAATGATGCACTGTGGATCCCAGATAAGTGAAATGAACAATAAACAATCAACAAAGATGAATGATTTACAATATGTTGGCTCTATTGATCTTATTGAATTTAGAGAGTTTTACAGTACGTGATAAAAGCAATTAAGAACATTAACCCTAATCTAGGATTAACACAAAGATTATATACCCCTTAGGGTATTTACAAAGTAGTCCCCTTGACTTTAATACAATATGAAATTTAACCCTAACAATCTCCCCCTTTAGATTAAAGTTGTCAAAAGATGCCAGTCTGGAACGTATCGTCTTCTGATGGCAAACACGATTTTAAAACTTCTCATATCTCGCTTGTACTGGATCCGCTCGGCTAAGAGCTCCAATGCTTCGTTGACTAGTCTTCTATACTTCGTCTCTAACGGCTTCTTTTTGTTCCCATCTCGAATGATTTGAACTTGAAGTTTATGCTGAAGTAGCATCAAGGTACCATCAATGAATTTGGCAATCTAGCTGAATCTCATAAAGCGCATCTCACCATTTTCATTCAGATAGGTCATACCGAACTTTGGATGTTCAAACAACGTGTCGGCATGTACATTCTTGATTTTGGGAAGACTCTAGTCTGGCTTCAGTAGATTGATCTTTGGTTGATTGCTCTCTAACCCCATTTGAAAATTTCTACATACGCCAGTGTTATTGCACTCTTCATGGAACGCTTGACGACGTCAAGTGCTTCAAGAATTTCTTTGGGGCGTATGGTCCTGGTCTTCATGTCTCTGAGTAGGAATAGAAGATCTAGCAGTTCGAGGTTTTCAAAGTCCGCTTCAGTGAACTCCCATTCTCTACCATCGTCTCTAATCACTTTGAAGGTCGGATACCATACTCTAAACAACCGATTGGATTGGATCTCAGTAACATGTCTTATCCTGTTCTTTGTTCTCAATCGGCTGATTGGTTTGGGCTTTGATTTCCTCATGTTGATGTATGCAATATGCTTCAGTGTGTCTGTCATTGATTCGATACCGTACAGTGCTGGTTTGTACGGGCGTATCCAGTGGGCAAAGATCTTCTTTTGTGACTCTTCCAAGTAAAGGGGTGAAGATCATAACCCGTTCCCATTTCAAATGCGGATTCGGTTGAGCATTAGAGGTTTCTCCTGTTGGAGGTTTAGATTCGGGTCAGTTGGATTCTTCTTCGGTGTAGGTACATAATGGGACAGGTGTAGCAGATATGGCTGATGTTGGATCGTCTCTTAGAGTCTGTTCGAGCAAACTGTCGTAATCTACCTGTTGTAAGAATTATTCATCGTCGAAGGTGCACAGGCGATTGACTTCTCATTGTATGGCAATAAGGGCTTGTTAAGTCAACGCTCGTTCTACTACAGAATTTGCTTCAGATTCTGTGTCGATCAACGCCCAATCATCGGCTAACCATCTGTCACATTCCTCAGGCTTTTCAACCGTTAGACTGACAGGAACCAGAGCAATGTGATAGTATTCAGTTTGGTGTTCGGTAGGAGCAGATAATTCTTCTGGACATGTATTTTATGCATCGATTAGCGTAGCTTTATTTCTTGCTTATAGGCATGCTTTTTCTGCTTCGATTATCGTAGCTTTGTCGCTTGTTTCTGGTTGAGTCACAGAAGTACCTGTACGCTGATTTGTTGTTTCGACCAAAACTGTCCCTGTTGCGTCTGTTGGTGTTCTCTCTGGCTCAGTGGTTCTCATCCTCTACTCTCTCTCACGGTGATATGGATCCTCCGGATCATCATATCTCCGTTTAATACCCTGAGCCTGACCCTTACATGTTGTTTCGAGGCTAGCAACCCGTTCAGAGAGTGTAGCCAAAGTTCGCTGCACATCCTGAAGGGTTGAGGTGATTTGGTCAAGGCGGGTGTGTATCTGAGGTTGTTGTTCGGCTTGGGGTTGGGTAGGATGTGTTTGTGAGGGTGTGGCTTGGAGTCTGAGGAGGCTAACAAGATCCGCCTCAGACGACGTATCGATGTTTGCCTGAGACATAAGTTTATCAAGTAATAGGGCTTTCAGGGCATCGATGTTGAGGTTTTGCGGGTTTGGTTCATGTTGAGGTGGTGGTGGTGATGTTCGGGTTTCGCGCTCGATCATGACACCTTTTCCATTAACCAAACCTTTTAACATAACCATTTCCTCTTGCATTTTGCGCTTCAAACCTGCTTGGACAACTTTTGAGGCGTCGTCCAGATACTCCTTGGAAACGGATTCCGGTAAGGTAACTCCTGGATCACTAAGATTACCAGTTGTAGTAACGGCGGTTGAGTCAACTGCCGTACAACCTACGTTCAAGGTTGGCGTGATGATAGTCGTGGTAGGACTTCCACTCAATCCTCGTAAAACATCCGAAGATGAGGTTACTATGAGTGTTCCGATCGGGTCACGAAGAGTCCCGATGGTAGCCGAAAGATGTGATTGTATCCTAGCCGATTGAAAAATATTAACAAATGGCTCTACACTCCATGGTGCAGTCAAAGAAGTCAAGAACTGGGGTTGGTGTTCTCTTGTTTCAATACTCGTACTCTCCAAGTGACAGACTGATAGGTTATGTGTTAAATCCCCATGAGAAATTGAAACAGATGCCTGTTGAGAGGTATCTGAGTGGCTAAGGGGGGTGTACACTTGCGTCGATCGGTCCACGATGGATTCTTCAATATTCTGTCCCAACGAATGAGACAAAATAGCAGATGTGGCTACGTGGTTGACACTGAATTGGGGAAGGCTGACATTTGGTTGTCGCCTTGACACTCCATATCTCTCGTGAATTCTTTTAGATCTCCACTCTCTCCCGCTTACATTTTCAGAATTTTCAACTACAGCTCCCTCCGCTCTCCTTGTATCTCCCAAGTTAGGCAAAGGGTCAGAGGTAGAGAAGGGTGTGGTTGAGGTGGATGGATATTCTTCGGTGGTTGGTGGTCGTTGTCCGATGCGTAGAGGAATGTGTTGTAGGCGGAATTGTCTGTCTTCATCGGAATTGGAGCTCTCCGATGAAGAGGATGGGTCGTTTAGTGGTGTGGGTGAGGAATTGTCGTCCACGTCCTCATCTCTTAGCAAGAGGGAATCGCTAACTACCGGTACCTCATGTAAAGCAAGAGGGAATCGCTAACTACTGGAAGAGGCTTGTGTGGTGGTGGGTGGGTGGTGTTTGAGTTTGATGGCTTGAGCTAGCATGCAGGTCTACAACACCGCCAGCACCAATTCCCCTTCCCATGTTTTCTCTCTGCGCACCCCGTTCGGGAGCCCCAGCTACCCGGACCCTACCTCCACGTGTACGAGGACCCTCATGCCTCTCAGGTCTTTCTCCCCGGGAAGGTCCCTCCGGCTCTGGCTGGACCATGGGAGCAGCAACATCTAACACTCGCCTATATTCTATCACACTCAGTGTTGTATGGCTTGCGTATGCTAGCAGGGCATCAGACAGTCTAATTGGTTGGGCTCTGGAAGGGTTGCGGATAACGAGGTAGTGAAGGCTAAAAGTAGGGCATACCTCGTGAGTTGCACGACGAGGAATGGCAACATTCTGATCCATGTGTTGGCGGATAGCCAGTTGAAGAAACCGGATAAAAGGAATGAAGGAGTGCTTCTTCTTGCCATCGTTGTCTCTGACATTTTGGACGAGCTCGTGCCAGAGCATCCCTGCGTAGTTCACGTGTTGGTTGAACGCTACGCCATGGAATAGTCATAAGAAGTTTCCGATGCATTGGTCTATCCCCTTCCATTTGGAGGACAGGCACCGATGGATAATGGTGAACATGGTGTACCACATCGGTGCCAAGTATTTGCAGTCGAACGCTGAGGGTCGGTTCAAGGCGTTGTTATAGCCTAGCGAGTGAATATCCGCACATAGGACGTCGTCGCTGACATATTGATCAATCTTTCCCGTCCATTGGCATTAGCTGGAGCAGCTGGCAAAAGGCTTCAGGCGTGAGGACGAAAGGAAAGTTGTCGAGTTGAGCCTCAATTCGTTGTCCTTCTTCGTTGTGACGACACGAATGGTGTGCCATACTTGTTGTAAGTATAACACATGCACCTTAGTCGTGGAAGTGAGAGCATAGTGTAGTGGGTGGCCTTCGAGCACATCGACAACCACTCGATGTTGCGGTCTGAATTCCCGAGCATCTAGGTGGTGGTTGTTGCCTTCGATTTCCAGAAAGTGGTCAGGATGGAGTAGCGCGTTATCTGCCGCCTGATCAATTTCATGAGCGGGGTTCGCGGCGTCGTGGGAGATTGCGGTGTGTCAGCCATGTGTATTCCTGAAACATCAATTGTTAGAACGTCCCGAAGATAGTAAATATAAGGCAACGTACCTGAGTGGATTCTGATCGTGGGGTCTCGGAGTGAACGAGTAACGACACAGTAACAGTTGCAATACATGAACAATCATGGGCCAAAAGTGGTGTCCAGACAAAATGTGTCCGGATATAGGGAATCCGGATGGTGTCCGGGTACATTAGAGTCCGGATCACATGTGTCCGGATAGGTATGAGGTCCGGATAAGCAAACTTACTGGAAAGCACGAGGTTACCGGATAGTTAGGGTGTCTGGATAGGTTTAAACTATCCGGATATGATCGGTTCGAACCAGGGGTTACCAAATCGGCACAATCGAACAAAATACCTGAGGGATGTCAACCGAAACTAGTTACAAAGTACTCACGGAGGATAATGTGGCTAAAAACATGGCGAGAAACAACCGAGAATGCGATCGGTTGTCTCGGGGAACCGAACTGACGCCATTGCGTCGAAATAGATCGAATCGGTCGATGTAATGTGTGTGTGTGTGGTGGCGATTAACATCTAGAAGTGATAAGACAAGGAAATCTAGCAACATACCTTGGATTTGAGCAAAGATCGACGAAGAACAAAGTGAAATCGAGTGTGTATGCGCCGAGAGGGTTTAGGAGGGGTTTATCGATAGTTTCCAGAAAGTGTGAGTGGATTGAGCGACCCAGATATTTATATGGGTCAATGTATCTGAGCGCTATGTCCGGACAGATGGGATCCGGATGTGGTATCCGGGCGCAGCTACTGAAAAGTAGGGGTCCGGTAACTTTACCCGGATCCGGATAGAGCTCAGATTGGTGTCCGGATTCCTGAGGTTTCCAGTAACTTATTCCAAAAGCTAAAATTGGCTAAGTGTTGGCAACGAATTTGATAGACACTCCCCCTCAAACAACAATAACAAAGTGGTGTGACCCTTTCTCCCCCTTGACATGTGCATAACAAATACGGACTAACGAAAAGATTGCACATTGAGATTTTTGACACACGAAAAACGTTGATGATAAATACAAAAATAATGTGTCACTCCCCCTCAAATTATATACTCACTAACTTATACATTTGCACCCGCTGTGGCTCCCCCTGAACACATGAGCAGGATATTAAACGTACGGGTAACAAATAAAGAATGGAAAGCATAAAAAAAGAAAGGTACGAGAAACTAAGCGAACGAAATCTAACTTATTAATACAGAATCTTAACATTTTATGAAAGCGATACAAGTAGAAGGAAATAACGAAGGAGTGGGAACTTGACCATCCAGAGATTAATCGTTGGATGATGAAGTGACAGTCCACCGGTAGTGCATAGAAATTGTATCGAGTTCATAATCAGGTTAGGCTTTCAGATTTAGCATACCCAACTTGGACATAGGGATGGAAAAAAACCCCGTCCCCGACGGGGATCCGACACCCGGACTCGGTTTGACCGGGGAATCCCCGAGTTGACCGGGGATGGGGATGGGAATGGGGAATCCCCGAATTTGTTAACCGGGGATGGGGATACCTCTCAAACCTGACCCCGACCCCGATTTTAATATAAGTTATATATATACGTGTATATAACATAATAAAAATGATAAATCCAATGAGTGTATATGGTATATATAACACACCAATATAATCAATCTTCGATTATGAGAAAACTTTCAAGATATATTATAGTATTGTAATATTGTTTGGAAAAACTTTAGTTATATATATATAATGTGGATGTATAAAATATATATTACTATGTATTGTAATTAATATATTTATTTCCGAAAACAATTTTGCAAACGCAACAAATTAAAAGTTGGTTAAGTTTACAAAACTACGTCATTCAATCGTGAATTTTTTTAACAGCAAAGAAAACATTTATTCAAAAACCAAACACAAACAAACCAATACAAGAAACCAAGGGCCAAAATAAAACAAAACCACAACCCAACTGTCCAGAAAGAAGCCACGAAGCAAACAGCAAGAAGCAAAGAAGTTTGCAAGATGCAAACCAAAAGAAAGAAAATAAAATAAAACATACAAAACCATTGCAGTCGAGCCATCTCGATACAACCACCCCAGTTCTTCGAAACAACCGCTTAACACCGTTGACCCAAGAGCATAAGCCAAACAGCCCAAGAGCTTAAACCCAACAACCCTTATCGAACAAATACCACATTATCAATAGCAAATTAACGGGATATCTCACAAATTCTAAGGATTTGACAACCACGTTACCCAATCGATTCCTTTTTTTCTTTTCTCTTCTCATAATCCATTCGTACACTTGAATCTGAAATTCAAAAAATAAGTCTGATACCTTTCTTTGTTCCCCTTTGAACACGGAATTGTTGCGGTGCCTCCAGAATTGGTATAGGAATGCCCACATCGTCGCTGTCCAGATTGCCGATCCTTTTGCATTTCCACCAGCTTCTGTCCTGCTGTTAAGCAAGTCGTTAACGTTCGTCATGGTACCTATATTACGACTCCACCAATTACCAACATGTTGCCATAGCCTATTTGTATCTGCACAACCTACTAGAGCGTGATCAATCGTTTCAACCTCCTCTTCACACTTTGGACACAAAGCAGAATTTACATCTATTCCCATCTTTTCCATCATAGCTCGAGATGGTAACCGATTTTGCCTCGCCCTCCAAATGAAAAAGCAAATCTTTTTCAGAACTAACTTCGTCCAGTCGGTCTCCAACGAGTTCCCCTCCGTCGGAGTTATCCTCTCATCGATTAAACACCTGAGGCTTTTAACCGAGAACTCACCGCTTTGATATAAATGCCATTTACTTCGATCTTTCACTTTAAATAAATTAAGTTTTGTAAACGGGGAAAAATCCCTGATTCTCCGGTGGGGATCCACGTTCCCCGGTGGGGATAGGGATTGCGATCCCCGGTATCCCCGGCCCCGTTGCCATCTCTACTTGGACACGAGATAGTGAAAACGTTTTTCATCCAAAGCTTTGATAAATAGGCCTGCTATCTGATGCTCAGTAGTAACAAAGTAGAGTTCGATGGAACCTCGTTCGATGTGGTCCTTGATGAAGTGATACCGGATGTCGATGTTCTTTGTCTTTGTGTGCTAGACCGGATTGCTGGATATCGCGATGGCGCTCTTCGAGTCGCAGTAGATGGGACTCCGTGAATATGTGAAGTCGTAGTCTTTGAGTTGGGTGCGCATCCAGATGACTTGCGAACAGCAGCTTGCAGCGGCAACATACTCTGCCTCAGCAATATATGTAGAAACACAGTTATGCTTCTTCGAGGCCCAACTGATGAGTCGATTCCAAGGAACTGCACGTGACCCGAGGTTCTTTTCCGATCCAACATGCTACCGGCATGGTCAGCGTCAGAGTATGCTGTCAACTCAAAACCTGTCTCTTTCGGGTACCACAAGCCAATATCAGCACTACCTTTTTAAGTAACAAAAAATGCGTTTAACTGAAATTAAGTGAGACTCTTTTAGTTTTGACTGAAATCTATCACACAAGAATGTCGAAAAAATAATGTCCGGTCTACTTTTCGTTAAATACATCAAAGATCCAATCATTCCCCTATAGGTTTTAGTGTCCACGCCCTTGCCGCTACGATTTGTGTGTAACTTTGTATCAGGAGACATGGGTGTTTTCATGGGCGCAATGTTTTCCAACTGATATTTATGAAGAATGTCCCAGATGTACTTCGACTGATTAATGAAAATCCCAGTCGACATTTGTCGAACTTGAAGAATGAGGAAAAAGTACAATTGCCCCATCATGCTCATTTGAAAATGTTTGCCCATTAAGATTGAAATTTTTTACAGTACTTAGGATTAGTAGAACCAAAAATTATGTCATCTACATAAACTTTGACAAAAATGATATCTTGTTTTTCCTTCTTTATGAAAAGAGTGGTATCTATTTTACCTTTAGAAAACCCAACTTTAACTAGAAAAGACGAAAAAGCATCATACCAGGCTCGTGGTGCTTGCTTTAGACCGTACAATGCCTTATCTAGGATGTACACGTGATTAGGCTTGGCATCGTCTACGAATCCTTCTGGTTGTGAGACATAAACTTCCTCCCTCAGTTTGCCGTTGAGAAATGTGGTCTTCACGTCCATCTGGAAAACCGTGAAGTTCTTGTGTGCGGCGTAGGCGAGTAACATCTGAATGGCTTCGATCTGAGCAACCGGGGTGTATGTTTCGTTGTAGTCGATTCCTTCTTGCTATAGACATCCTTTAGCTACCAGACGTGCCTCGTTTCTGACAACTATCCCGTCTTCATCTTTCTTGTTCTTGAAGACCCACTTCGTGCCGATGACGGTCTTGTTCTTTGGTCGTGGCACCAATCGCCACACTTTGAGACTCTTAAATTAATTGAGTTCCTCTTGCATGGCGATCGCCCAGTCTGGATCACTGAGAGCTTCGAATACGGTGGTAGGTTCAATGTGGCTCAGGAAACCAGAGAAGAGCCAGAGGTTGGCGGAAGCGGCACGCTTCTGAACAGGTGTAGAGGGGTTACCGATGATTTGATGTAGGGGGTGAGCATGAGTCCACTTGGTGGTATGCGGAAGTGGTTGATTCGTGTCATGAGATGAGTCCGGATCCACATAACCACTAGGGGAAAGATCTTGAACAGCTTCAAGTGATGATGGCATGGTTGGTGGTACCGCTGTAGGTGAATGCTCCGGTGAGGGGATAACTTCTGTAGACGGTGGAGGTTGGTGCATACGAGTGGCAGACGACGAGTTAGAGACGTCAGAGTCTTGTGTAGTTGCTGCAACTTCTGGTGTAGCTTCAACGTCGGGGTTGGTCGTATCCACTGGTGTAGCAGTATTGTCGAAAGTTGCTACAGTTGTTGGAGTGGTCTCATCTTCATGTGAAGCATCGCTTGAGCTTGGAGTAATGGTGGCAGATGCAGGAGTAGGAGATGCAGTAGAGTCATTTGATGTAGAAGGACCCGTAAGATCGGCGGAGTCCTCGAGTTGTGCAGCTCCAATCCTGTCATTAACAACAACATTTGTATTAAGAAATTAGAATAAAAATATTCGAAAAGTAAATCCAAATAAGAATTTTGTGCTTTTGACGTAGAGGCTTGATTTGGATTCACTGGGTTTTGTGTAGTTCTTGAACGAGTGTGTTCAGAAGCTAACACTCCAGTTAGCGTGAGTTCTGAACTGAGATGTTCAGAAGCCGATGCAGCCGTTTCGTCAAAAGTCATATTTAAACTCTCAATGACGGCTTTAGTCCGTTTCTTGTAGACTCAGAATGTTTGAGCTTGAGAGGAGTAGCCAATGAATACTCCCCCGTCTGCTTTAGGGCTGAACTTCCCGAGGTCATCTTTGTCGTTCAACACGTAGCATGTGTATCCGAAGGCGTGGAAATACTTGACGTTCAGGATGCGGTTGTTGATAATCTCATAGGGGGTTTTGTTGAGCCGCTTGTTGATGATGGAAAGGCTCTGTGTGTAGCAAGCGGTGGCAACTGCCTCGACCCATAAAAATAGCGGTAGACTGGATTGAGTAAGCATGATGCGAGCTGCTTCCACAAAGGTACGATTGCGCCTTTCTACCACTCTGTTCTGTTGAGGAGTACGAGTGGCAAAGAACATGTGTGTGATGCCTACATAGTGTAGGTAATCATCCAGTGCTCGATTCTTGAACTCCATACCGTTGTCCGTCTTGATATTTTGTACTAGTTGTTGTAGATTCACTTGAAGAGTTTTCAGATGAGAGATGATCAGCTCCGGTGTCTCATCCTTGGAGCGAAGGAACTTGACCCAAGTGTACCTCGAGAAGTCATCTACCATTACTAGGACGTACTTCTTGTGATTGATGCTCTGAACACGTATAGGTCCACATAGATCCATGTGAATGAGTTCTAGGGACCTGGATGTGATCGGAACAGCCTTCGGCTTGTGTGTAGCTCGCTTCATCTTGCCTATCTCGCATGCAGCACATAGATGCTTTTTTCGAACTTGAGCTCTGGCATGCCTTTCACGTGTCCGCCCAACACCAACTTGTTGATATTCTTGAAGTTTAGGTGCAAAAGTCTACGATGCCAAATCCAGTTCTGCTGATTAGTGGCCTTGGACATCAAACAGATGGCTTTGTCCTTCTTCAATGTGGTGAGGTCAATCGTGTAGAGGTTGGTCTAGCGCGTCTTGTAATACCCCGGATAAGTTCGTTAGTTAAAATCTCCTTTCCGTTAAATAAAGTTAACTTTAAAGTTAGATGTTTAGGGTATGTTTGGATAAATTATAAGTTTAGGGGTGTTTGGGTCATTATTGAGAAGTTCAAGGTCTATATGGTAAGTATGGATAGATATTATCCCTTAAGCTATATCCAGATATTTTCATTTACAACAATTATCCAGATTTCAGTAGGTGTTATGTGTGTGTGTGTTGAGAGAGCAAGAAGGAGAAAAGAAGAAAGCTAGGGTTAAGGCTTCAATTGGATTGCTTGGAAACGATTTAAGGTATGTTCCCTGTGTATTTTGTGTTGGTAATTGCTAGTAAGTAGTTCCTATCGGAGTAGAAACATCCCAAACACTTCTGTTAATGATTCAGTCGATTTCTGGGTGAAAATGGGATAAACAGTCAGAGGTGTCCGGATAATATGAAGGTATCCGGGTAGTTTCTTGGGTGGTGTCCGGGTAGATTATTGATAGTGTCCGGATGATTTGTTTGAGAGTTTCCGGGTGATTTAGAGTCCGGATGGCATCCGGATTCCTCGTGTTGTCCGGATTAGTCGTGCTGTCCGGATTACTGAGGTTGTCCGGAAAAGTCTTGTTGTCCGGAAAAGTGGTGTTGTCCGGATTAGTCGTGCTGTCCGGATTACTGAGGTTGTCCGGAAAAGTCTTGTTGTCCGGAAAAGTGGTGTTGTCCGGATTAGTCGTGCTGTCCGGATTACTGAGGTTGTCCGGAAAAGTCTTGTTGTCCGGAAAAGTGGTGTTGTCCGGGTTGTCCGGATAACTTGGCTGTTTGGGTAATTTTGAGGATAAAAGTTATGTAGATGTATCTAGAGTCCATAACCTGCTAGTAAGTCTTATACATAAGTTGGTAAGGAGATATTTGTATGTAAATGGTTTCAGATTCTGAGGTATTTGGATAAAGGAACGGATAGCTCGGAGAAAGGTTTGGAAGCATATTGCAAGCATTCAGGTGAGTTTTGCTTTAAAACGTTTTTGAACTGGAATACATATATATGTGTATATATATATGAGATGATTATGTGGTAGGAATATGATTATGTGTATATAAATGACAATATGATGTAATGAGATATATATTGTATTTATATAAGCTTTGCACTACACGAGTGCACTTGTTACCGGGTTCCGGTGTGCGGACCGGTGTGTAGCCGGGTTCCGGTGTGCGGACCGACAGGTAGCCGGGTTCCGGTGAGCGGACCGGTTGTTGATTTATTAGTTGGCTTGCTACCAACTAATATGGCCATTTGTGGAGGAATAAGGTGAATGAGATGTACACGATGCACGAGTCTGGATTGGTATTTAAATACGTGTGGTATGTTTATATTTTACGAAAGGATTATCAAAGGTTTATCTAAACTATTTTGATACAAAGGATTTACATAAAAGGTTTTATAATGATTTTGGAAAGGACCGGGATTAACTCACTAGACCCGTTTGGTCTAACCCTCATTTTGTTTTCAAAAATATGTTTTCCAGGTTAAGGATCGGCAGGAGAGGATGAAGTGTAGGAAGCTTTTGATGGATGTTGATTAAGAAGCTTTTATATATTTTGTAATGTCGAGACTAATGAGACCGTACTTGGTTTGTTATGTAACTTTTGTTGAAAGTCAATGATATGTATGAATGTTATGTATTATGATGTATGTTATGGGATTTGGGTCGTTACACGTCTCGGCTAGCAGTTCTCGTCCATCTTTAGTGTGAAGGCTGCATCTCTTGGCTATGAAGTTAACCTCTAGATTCTTGTCACATAACTGACCGATGCTAAAGAGATTGTGCCCCAGACCCTCAACGTAAGAAACTTTCTTTATCGTGATGTTGTCCTGAATTATGTCTCTATAACACAGGATTGGTGCAAAGTGGTCATTTCCAAATCTCACGTTTCCACAGTGTTTATCAGTAAAGTTCATGAGAAGCTCCCGTCGTCCGGTCATGTGTTTGGAGAAGCCTGAGTCTAAGTACCACACATGACCGATCTGCAATAACAATTAAGCAGACTTAGTTACCCATTTGAAAATGGGTACTGGGGGTTAGGTTTAGCACCTGTCTTAGGAGCCTATTTGGAAATAGATTTTTGTTTGGGCTTAGAGGTCTTATTATAAACATGATAAGTACCAAACCAATCAGATGCACACTTTTATCAACAAAGTCATTCAAACCACAAGTGGAAAAACAAACACAATCACGAGATAACCGAAGTAACTGTTGAATTGAATAAATCCGTAAAGGAAAAGAAATAACTTGTTCAACCAAAGTACTTGAATCAATCACACCATGATCATTATTGTTTTTCCTAGAATTAGAAATTGAATTAAAAATGGAATTAAATGACTTTGTCTTCAACGTGCTCTCTCTAGAATCTTTAGCTACCCACTTTTGTTTGACGTGATTTCCCCGACCGGTTTTATCTAAAATATCATTAAAGTCATGGTCAGAAAAGTTTGAGTAGTGAGATTGTCTAGTGGTTGAGCGATCGGTCCTTTTTTGCTTTTGTGAACGTTTTTTCGATTTGGATTTAAAACATTTGTTCACAGACGGAGTTTGAAGATCGCCTTTGTGAAAGTTGACCGATGGCTCACGATTTGGATCAAGAAAAAGGTTGTGGCTCGGATGAGGTGACGTAAAATCAAACTTTCCAAATTCATCATCTGAACAGACATTGGAATTCACGAAGATGGAAAATTCTAATTCCTCATCAGATTGGACGAGACTGGTTGATGAATCTGAGGAATGGTTTAAGTTGTTGGTTTACATAGAATCGTTAGCGAAAGCGTTTTGAAAATCAGAGAAAAGATTCTTTGTGCAAGATTCCACTTGAATGCTCTTTCCTTTATTAGAAAGAGATGGTGATGAGACACCCATAAAAGCTTTGCATGATGAAGTGTCTGAGGGTGTCAAGGAGGGTTCATTCAGAGTATCCTTTTCCTTGATCAGATTGTCAAGCTGTTATTGGAGATCAACTTTGTTGATTTGCTCTTTCATCATATCTGTTGCCAAGGCAGACAGCTGAGAAGTGAGCTTGTTGATCTATGTTTAAAGCATCTCCTTTTCTTCCTTAGATACCAGATCAGCTTGTTTGGAATTGAGGCATTCAATCTTAGTTAACAACTCATGTTTTTCCTTTTGAAAAGTTTTCCGCTCCATTTCAAATGACTCCTCTAATTGAACTATTTTCTTCTCTAAGACTAGAGGTGGGACATAGCGTTTAAACTCGTCCGTCTCAGCTTAGGGGCAACTGTTTGGACCTTATCTTTGTTAGAGGAATCATTGGTCTTAGCAACAACATAGCAGTCAAAGTAGTCATTCGAAAGATAAGTAGATTTCTTGGTTTTGTAAGACGTGTTTAAGGTTTCATCAGCGATTTGCATCTTAATCGTATTCTTTCTTTTTAAATCCTCCAGTTCTTTATAATTTTCATCAAGTCCATCTGATTTTGTATTGGGGGTAGGTTTTATCGAGGCCGAGAAAGTTAAATTCGTATAAGGTAGGCACCTTGGATAAGACCTTTTTCAGATAGTGTGGGTTATTATACCCAATTCCCCATTCATAGTTGTAATATTTAAAGTCCTTTGGTTTATTCAGATGGATCGTTTGGTCAGTCTGGCCATGTTTGTAAAATTTTAGCTCAAGATCCTTTATTTTCTCAAGAAGTTCTTTATTCTTTATTTGTAGAGAGGAACATTGATAGAAAATCTCAGTTCTCTCATTTTCAGCTTTGGTAAACTTCTCAGATAGATCAGATAATTGGGTCTTTAAAGCTTCAGGCTCTTTGGAAATGTTGGTACACTTTTCCTTTAGATTTTCAATAATGCACAAGTGACCAACATTTTCCATCCTTAGCTTATCTATAACCTTATGTTGAACATCTACTTTATCACTTAAGGTTGAGACAACTAGAGATTTTTCTTTTAGGGTAGGCTTATAGGACTTTATTCTTTACATGAGAAGTTACATCTGATCGTATAAAGCTTGATGAATGGGAGTACATATCTGGTAGGATTCTACAAACGGAGATGAATCATCATTCTCGGAGTCGGACTGCTTGGTGTGAGTTCCCATAAAGCATATTTGGGCATCAACATCTCCCAGATCTTCTTCATCAGACAGGTTTAGCCAGTGATCACCTCGGCCATTAGCGCTTTCCCAGCTTCTTTTTGTTTAGCCAAGATGATCTTATTCTTGTAGTACTCAGAGTTACGTACTACAGGCATTCTACATTCCTTGGCAAAATGTCCGAGTCGTCCACAGTTGTAACACTTTACAGGCTCGTCCTTGTCTTTTTCCCCAGTCTTGCGTTGCCTTGCCTCTTCAGATCTGTTTCTTCCTTCGTACTTGTCCTTGTAGTCGTGGCGCTTGTTAGGAGTGGTTGAGTAGCGAAGGTTGTTGGAAGAAGGCTTCTTAAAGCATGCCTTTTTCTGGAAGGCTTTGGACAGGAAGACCACATTGCCTTCTTGATGTCATCCAACTCATGATCAAATTCACTTTCTTCTTCTTCCTCACGTTCAGATTCACTAACTATCTTCTCTCGCTTGGAACTGCGACTTGATGATCTGCTTCGTTTGTCAGATTCCAGTTCCAAAGGGTCAACTGGAGGTTTGTCAATAAACTTATGAGTACCCACCAGCTCTAGAACTTCATCTTCATCTTGCATGAGCATCTCGTAGAGTTCATTGATGGAGATATTCTGTAGGATATGGTTGTGCTTGATGTGTGAGGCAAAGGTCTTCCACTCTGGTTAGAGGTTGTTCATGAACTTGATGTTGTTCTCAGTGTTTGTCCTCACTATGTCATTCTTGTGGAGTTCATTCAGGATCATACAGAAACGTTCATACGTCTCAGTCAGATATTCTCTTTTCCTTTGCTTGTAGCTATCATACCTCGAGATGCAACTGTTGATCTTCAGTTGATCACCTATCTTGCTTCCTCTCACCATGCGCGCAACTTGATCCCACATGCCTTTGGCCGTACCTTTGTGACTATCTATGGCGGTATAGATATCATTTGGAATACCGTGTAGTAGGTATGACTTGGCAAGCTTGTCACCGTCGTGTATGCGTTGCTCGGCAACAGTCATCTGAGCGTACTCTTTTGGAACACGAGTCGCGGGAGTACCATCCTCCTGAGCTTGAACGTCCATCATCGGTGTTGGTTGAGGTACTTCTTCCAAGGATTTCAGTATCTCTAGGTAGAGATCCTTGGACACGATGAAGTCCATAAAACGGTCGTGCCACTCTCCACTCTCCACGATACGGTCGCGCCACTCTCCACTCTCCAATCCTATAGCTAACGCGTCTCTTGTATCCATCTCTAGTGCACTTATAGTGATCGTGAAACAGTTGTGTGAAATTCAAGGTATTGACCTAATGCAGGGATCTACGAGTGATATCCTAACGCAAGTCTAGGAGTGTGAACAGGAAAATATGCGAAAAATAGACAAACACACAAAAAAATGACTGTAAGTAAAAGAATTAGGACAGGAAACCGGATACCAAGGTTTCCGGTAAGAGAATCCGGGTATAGGAAATCCGGATAAGTAACCGGATGCAAAGTCCGGATGAGAGCCGGATAGAGAATCCGGATGAACTAACCGAGCAGGTAACCGGATGAGATACCGGGCATACGGTCCGGATAATTAACCGGATAGGTAATTCCGGATAATAGATCCGGATAAGAGGTTTTCGGGATAAGCGTCCGGGATGTAGTCCGGACAGAGGGGAAAACCGGGTATTAAAGACCCGGAAAGGTTTAAGAGCTTGGGTAAAAAGGATGTGGATGGTGTCGAAAACTTACCCGGGAATTGCAACAAAAACGTTCGGACACGACGGTTGGTAAGCAAAATCGAATCTGTGGAACTAGGGTTCGATCTTTTGTGGTTCTTGAAAGATTAGAATGCAAAGGGAACACAAAATAACAATGCCCAAGTCGAGATTTCAAGCAAAAAACACCTTTTTGATGAAAAAATTGAAGCTTTTAGAGTAACACAAACTTGAAAACAAAAACCTTAATTTTTGACAAATCGACCAACCAAATAATCGTTTTTGACTCTGAAAGTTTACCAAACCTTATTACTTTTGCTAAGAAACTGAATGGAACGATTAGAACTCAAGAATTTAAGCATACAATCAAGAATAAAAAAACTTGGAAAAACTTACCAGTCGACTAAACTAAAAAATACCTTGAATCACTTGTTTCTTTACTCTGATACCAATTGTGGATCCCAGATAAGTGCAATGAACAATAAACAATCAACAAAGATGAATGATTTGCAGTATGTCGGCTCTATTGATCGTATTGAATTCAGAGAGTTTTACAGTACTTGATAAAAGCAATTAAGAACATTAACCCTACTCTAGGATTAACACAAAGATTATATACCCCTTAGGGTATTTACAAAGTAGCCCCTCAACTTTAATACAATATGAAATTTAACCCTAACATGTACCAGATTCACCAGAAAGAAAAGCACTAACTGAACCTGCAGTAAAACAACCAGAAAGCTCAAACAGATATGATAGTGCACCGACACAGACAAATGTTGCTGTAAGGTGGGAACGTACAAGAATCAGAGTTCCTTTTTTGGAAAACTCTATAAAGAAAATATTTGTTCATCGGATCAAAGAATTGGATAAGGCAAAATCGTATGACATCACAAATTTCAGTGAAAGAGATCAGACAAAATACATTCATATGATGAGACCAAAGGATAGAGTTATAAGATTTTTTAAAACTAAAGAAAGAATTGTCTCGATCAAACATATAGTTTCTAAAAGGCTGGTGAATGTGTGGTATCCATATACTAAGGAATTGGTATTCTCGGAAGCTGATTTCAAGAATCTTGAATTAGAGGATTTTGAAGATCTTATGTTTGAACTAAAAAGAAGAACCATCGGGCCAATTGAAGTAACTAATGCTTTAGTTGCTATGAAGAGGTTTATGAAGAATTTAGTAAAGTTTTCTTACATTTCTGATCTGCAAATGGGTTTGGAGAGCAATCAACCTAAAGTGAATTTGTTAAAGCCAGATCAAAAGTTGCCCAACATAGAAAATTTTCCAATGTACATGATTTTGGAGCAACCAGAACTTGGTCTGATTTTCAAGAATGGTATTGGAAAAAAGTGCTTCCTGAGATTCAGTGAGATATCATGTTATTCAGATGGAACCTTGAAGCTGATAAAACTACAACTGAATAGTAAGATTGCCTTGGACGATAAGGAGTTAAAGAAGATGGATGCTAGAGATAGACTACATCATGAGATGATTAAAGACGAATTCAACTTCAGAAATGCCATAAGAAGGTTTGAAGTAATGTTTAGTCTCAGAAGAAGATTTTCCAGACCTGTATGATTTTTGCTGCTTTGATACATAAGGGGAGATTGTTGGAGTTATATTTTATGTTGTATCAAAGTTGAGGGACTCAATTGTAAAATACCCCAAGGGGTGTATAAGCTTTTGTTCTTTGTAATATGTAGTTTTGGATTTCACAATCGTAGTTTGAAGCATTAAGTTCCTTATGTAACATTTTCTCTCTCTACATATACGACATTAGGTTTTCTCCAATTATGATCTTGTTCTATTTTGTTGTTTAGATTGACTGAATACACTTGTTACTGGAATAACACCACCCTTGGGTCAATCCTAATTGAAAATAACCACTAGATCAATTCCCTTCTAAAGTTCAATACATGAGTTGTTTTGAGATTAAATGAGATAAAAAGTCCAAGAGTTGGTTATCAACCGTTGGATGAAAAATGGATGCACGCTAGAAATGAGATGCACCGAGATAAGATGTACCGAGATGCACTAGATCAACTCCCTTGTAAGACAATTAATGGGAGAACATTTGATTAAAAGTGATCAACGGTTCATATGCACTTCTCACGATAACCTCAACTTCTCACACGATCCTTCGCCAAGAGTCGAAATCCCTCTTACACTTCTCACCTTAACTCATGTTCTCATACAACCCTAGCTTCTTCTATTGTATAAGCACATGAACGTCAATAAATATATTTGGTCATCCTCTTATCGTAAGCAATATCCATCCTTTATAAAATATAACTTTGTCTAGTTTAATTATATATTGTTGTTCAAAATATTGCACAAATCGTATAGCTCACACGTGCCACATCAGACCTTATGGTTTATAACTTTTATAGTACGGTTTACAGTTTACACTTTTTACACTATACTATATAGTTTGGTTTACAATTTGATTTACTCAAACACATTGATAAATAGTTGATGTGATAATCTAAATAGTTAACGATATTTATGTTGATATACAAGATTTTTTACTTTTATCAATATAATTTTAACTAATAGTTAAACAGAATTTATTAGTATTTTTATTAAATAAAATTTCATAAATCTGATATATAGAATTCCATTTTATATTCAACCCTGTTATTTTCAGTTTACCATTTGAATATTATTACAAAGTTTTTGGAATTGTTAAATAAGACTTTACGTTTAATAATAATAATAATTCATTAGTATATTTATCTGTTAATGTTGTGATAATACGGTTGATTAGTTGATACGATTAATATAACTTCAAATTTTGTTATAAATAATCCATGTATTTTGGTATACAAATGCGTATTTTATTTTGGTATACAAAGAGTATCGTTGGATGGAATATATATATAGAGACATATAACTCAAAACACCTTGACTAGTAAGCAAGAAAAGGACTGCCAGTAATAGTCATGGCACAACTGACTGCATAGCCTTCTGCCACGTATCACAGGACAAGATGACGGAGGCTTCTATTGCCAGGAGTGCCGCCTCCTTTCCAAAAAAAGATGACAGAGGCTTGCTGAAATTTCCCGAGGCTTAAATTTTCTTCGTCGTACGTGACTTTGTCTCAACCGGTAGAAAAGAAGTTAGAAAGAGGAATTGACCTTGGACTTTCTATTATCACTTTACACACTTCGTATTTAGGCTGCTACGCATTTTGCAATGCAATATTTTACGCTCTAAGGCACGAGGGATTTAATTTGTGATTTTGTCTCTAAACTGCATCACAAACTCTATGTGACAGTAAACTTGAACCTTGAACCTTGCTAATGGTTAGATACCACAATTATACAAACTATTAACATAATTATAGAAAACATTAATTATTTAATATATTCCATGTTTATGATAGATTCAAATAAAGAAGTTGCAATATTTCTCAAGGACTAACTGTCCTACAATACAAATGAAATTTTTACATGAATCTTTCTGAACCCAAATCCAAAAGGGTACGAAAGAATCGATGAGGGTACACTGGAGGTTCCTCCGCAAGAGCCTGCACAACGAAAGTAGCAATTAAGGTTTCGGAGATCGGAGCTTACAAATGCAAACTTTCATAGATGTTAACATTATACAGATAATGAAAAAAAGACTGATCTGGATTCATTCATGTCCAAGTAAGTTGTTTTATGAATGTCACAATTGGTTTCTAATTTTGTATTACCTTCATTTTAGTTCAATGCATTCCTAAAGTTTTTCTTTCGCATCTAAAGATAACCAAACTAATTAAACTAATAAAAAACAAACAAAACAAACACATACATAGTGTACCCCACTCGAAGTTAGGGTGTGAGAGGGTATATGATGTACGCAAATCTTGCCTCCGTCTCTATGACATCTTAAGATTTCATGTCAAAAGTAGCAGGTTTGACTCTTAACAAAGTTACAACATTAACTTCTTGTGGAATGGAGGGATGACAACTTAAAAGTGCAATGTTTGACTAATAAAATAACCTTGATTAAGGATTATAACAGGAATCTTGTGAACTACCAACTAATAACATCGGTTTTCTTGTTATAATAATAATAATAATAATAATGAAAGCATAAATAGTTTTAACTTGGGGAAACAACCTCTATACCCCTTGGGGTGGAGGAGAGGTCTACGTACATCCTTACCTTCCAAGACCCTAGCTACTTTCGAGCGAGATATATTTGGTTTGAATTATAGATAATTATAACTTGAAATCTTTTGGAAGGAAGATATGTTATGATTTATCTAGAAATACCTGATGAATCAATACAGTTGAAGGGGTCATCCCGGGCACAGTATTGACTTCAATCACTAAAACCTGCAATCAGAAGGAAAGGATTTAGAGTCACCGGAGACTACATGCCGACTATTTTGGTGAAAATCGTAATCACTCATTTAGTAAAATATGTAAAATACCTCAAAATTAGAAATATTATGGAAGTAACTTAATGTTATTAGTGATTGCTAATTACTAATGGATGAAGAGGTAATTTAGCAGTGAAACTTCACCATGCAAAGAAAACTACTGCATTTATTTTGTGAAAAGGAAACCGCTGCATTCATTTTGGGATACATGGAGTATTAGTTTCCAAATTTGAAGTAAATCTTGTTGATCAAAAGCCAAGATCACACACACTTATCAACTGATAAGTTAAAGGGTAATTAGGTATTTTTTAGCTCAAAAGTTTGGAAAGAAACATGGGAATGCATTGACATACCTCGCCACTATCAACATTGACAAATGCATCAATACGAGAAAATCCTTCAAGCTCCAGAGTGTTAGCGATAAGCTCAATGCGTTCTTTGCATCTCATCAACGCCTCGGAACTAATTCAGGATAAGACAAAACAAGAGATGTTCACAATGATAAGGAAATTCGAAACTTCTAACGCTAAGAAGGCAATGTTAAAAACTAGAACCATTCATAAAAGAATGTAATAGATATATTATATAAATAATAACATAAATATGTAATTAAATATAAATACTAATAAAACATAATAATTCAGAAAACTTATAAATTTCAATAAAGAAAAATCTACCAAAAACGTTAAAACAACAGGGTAAACAAAAGGAGATCAATTAGATAATATGCAAGACATAAAGAGTGAAAGGAAAACAGATCTTCTACACAAGCCATGTGTTAAACAAAGCAGCAAGATAAACGAACTCTGAGAAAATAGGGCAAACTGAAGGAAAATGCAACGTAATGATTCCTATTTTGTGTAACGTACTTTCAAAACCTTCATTTTGATATACATCAGATTTTATATCTATAAGAATCTGACTGAAGTAATTGCATTTTCATGTACTTTCAGATGTAAACTAAGTACCTAAATGTTTGAGATAGGTGCCAAAATAAAGGTTTTGAAAGTACATTACACATAATAGTAATCATACCAAAGCACGTTGCATTTTCATGTAATTTGGCTGATAAAATATATCAAAGTTAGGGAGTAATTATATGGATGGTTTTGACACTTTAAAGTTATCTATCAAATATCAATGAATTCTTCTTTCGGTTACCGATTGAGAGGTTAAACACTATTTTTTTTACGGTTTCTTGAGCTTTTCAGGGAAGACCTGAGACAGTTGCCTAGCAGATGGAGGTTCAACTAGCCAGACAGGGTAGAATTTTTAGTTTCCATTAAAATCTAAAATATATCTCATACAGAAACTAAATTTGCGGATGAGCGGGTAATGATTCAGTTAATAATAAATACATAATTACATAACTAACCTCATTATTGACAATGGGGGTGGGGTAAGATTAATCCCTGTTCCACCTGCAAGGAAGTAATTGCTACATTAAAAGACTGGGGCTGCCAAATTAAATACAATAAATGAAATATTTCCTTCTGTGAAAAAGGTACCATCCAAAATTACATCTTTGACCTTGCTTTTGGTTGACATGATTCCCTATTCTATCACTACTAAAGGGTATTTTGGATTACTGTTAAATTTGGAAAAGCAGCACTTTAGCATCAAGCTATCAGAACAGAAATATGAAAGAGGGTACCTTGTTTACCAAACAAAAATGGTACCTTGAAATTTCTCTTCAAGTGAAAGTATGTCCCCACTTTCTTTAACGGTGACACTAGGCATTAAAGAGCGCATGGAACCTCGTTTCCCTATGACGCCAACAGTTATTTCAACCCATCTACTACTCCCTTCCCACAAGAGACGTTCGTTTTCATTTGTTGATTTGGATACAATAGTGATATCATCCGTTTCAATGAAAGGTTCAAAGATTAAAAACTCCGGTGGAGGAACTGGCATCTCAATTACCCCATGCGCCTATGCAAAGTTAACAAGAAACTTCAATAGAAACTTCAAATCTGCTTAATGGATCATTTTTTTCCAAATTAAGAGGAAAAAGTCATGTGATAGCTTCTTGTACCTTTGCGAAGCTATTTGGAGGAATCCGAGGAAGGCAGTCCTCCAATGCTTTTACATAAACACCAAGGTCCTCTGCACAGCTGAGTTTTCAAAAAGAAAAACGAATGGCACAGTATGATGTAATATATATAATGGTGATAAAATTTTACTTCCCTCCATCCCATAGAAATTGAACATCTTTTTTCAGGCTGAACTATTATTTGCCAATCTGCTACTGATGTGGTCCATAATTTTTCTTATTTTGTCATTATGTGGAATCCATTTAAGACATTTGACAATTAGTCAAATACTGGTCCAATGATTTTCATGGAACAGAAGGAGTATTTTCAAGTTCTACTTCAAATGGAAACATGTTATTGTAGGCAAGTTACCAGAGTCTTGCCACTCCAGTTGAGCATCCATCTCTTGCTGGTTTGATACATAAGGTTTCACATTTGAGCTTTGATATCACTTCATGCCACATGTCTGACGTAGCGGCATTTAGAAGATCTTCTTTTCGCCTCACGTCCTTATTTATAGTCAGAATCCCGAAGTTTGTAAGCTGTTCAGATGAAGTGAATTAGTGCTACAATGGCTGCTGAAAACAACTTTCGGGCCACCTTGAAAACAACTATAATTTTGAATTTGGTAGTAGTAGATTTGATTATTTAAGATCGAAAGTGAACTCTAATAGTGGGACAGATAAAGTAATAAGAACTGCGTTGGTGATAATCATAGTCATAATACTAATAATAGTGCTTCCGTGTGGCGTTCAAAATAATCTAACGACTCATGATAAAAAGATGTGGAACTTGAATCATATCATCTTAAAGAGAATAAGTTTAAGTGTTACCATACATGTTTAACAGCAAGAGATGTTGCAACTTTATCCATACATGTCCTTGAAGCCGAAAATCCAGGACCTTAAATATAAAAAGGGGTACATACTTTAATCACTTCAATTGAATAAAAGGTATCCTTCTAAAATCAGTAAAAAACTGCCACCTGTATACGGTACTCCTTCAGCCTCCAGCAACGATTGAAGCGTACCATCTTCACCTATTCCTCCATGCACTGTCCATCGCACCGGATAAAAACCATTAAAATTATAATACTTGTCTAACTGAGAGACAATGGTCACATGCCACACGCTATAACCGGTCTAGAGGACAGATAGTTAAATGAATAGCCACAAGGAACAGTGGAAATATATTTCTTGTAATCATCAACGCTACAATTAGTTAGTGCAATTTGCATTACCGATATTCCTTAAAAATTGCGATTATTGTTAAAATCTGGCAGCTAGAGTTTACTGTGAAATTCCATCAATGTGGTTTAACATATTAACAAAATAACTGGTGTGACCACTTTAGAATGTAATGTGAAATTAAAGTCAAACAAATGATACCAAGATTGCAAATCATTTTCTTTCATCAATCAATAATATGGAGTTGCAATTTGGTATGTCAAAACTAAGATCCACCAATTTTGATCTAATTAGAAGGCACCAAGTGCAACTATATCCTCCTTCAAGAAAATGAGAAATTTTATTAGATAGATAATAGATTATCAGGCCCCCATCCTTAGTAAACATGTTCCTATTTCCTACATATGGTAAAATGAATCGAGTTGCAATATTGTATGTCAAAACTATAATCTACCAATTGTGGGTCTAATTAGGATTTAGGAGTCACCAAGTCATCTTCTCTTTTAGAGAAAATGAGGACTTTTATTTGTAAGTAAAAGAACATTTTGGCCACTGTACTCCTAAAATTACTTCTATGGATATTGCAGATCATGTTTCCATCAGTCGTCCTTAGGCCAAAATAGACATTCTGTGAAACAATTGCCCTTAATGGGCCTTGAAATTTGACATCACTTTAACACGGGTAAACTAGTCAATTCAATTCTTTATTGGCTGCAAAACATAATCAGTGGGCAAAGAGTGGTTGGAACAGGAGATACAGCATAATTCTCTAGTCAAGTGACTGTAAAGTATTCCAAAGCACTTTGTATTAACGGGAATATGACATGTACTTTTGACTATTGCTATTTATCAAAAAAAATTCCACACATCTGTTAATTCCTGATTACATTATCCTAGAAAATATAATCGGCTATCAAGTATCTGCAAACCTGC
Organism: Saussurea involucrata; assembly: GCA_033807775.1. Classification (NCBI taxonomy): domain Eukaryota; kingdom Viridiplantae; phylum Streptophyta; class Magnoliopsida; order Asterales; family Asteraceae; genus Saussurea; species Saussurea involucrata. The sequence goes on from CM066327.1 coordinate 80,893,346, forward strand.
AATGAAAACCGTTGCTTGAACTTCCTTGGCTAGCTTTATCCATTCTTCTAGTGTGAATTTCATAGGTGGTTCATCAGATATATCAAAACCAGTGAACCAATTGTGTTTCTTCAAACCATTGGCTAGATCGTCCATCACTTGTTTCCTCAAGTGAGAAGTCAAAGCAGCACGAGCAGGCTCAAGTGCCTCTGTGCAAGCATCAAGAACTTCTTCTGTAGTATGTCTTAGCACAAGAGAGTAACTATATGCAAAGAAACAATATAATTATCCAATAAGAAAAAGTACTAAAAATCAACATATGCTTATAATTGGAAATATCTAAGTCAGTTTTATCCGTGTCTTTCCTCTTCCGTTCTTCTTTTATTACTTCCATGAAGAGGGGTGTCAGTTTTATCGATGTTCGGTGATGAATTTCAATCTTTACAATTTGCAAATAACATATTAGTAATGACTTGTGATTTACAAATAAAAAACAAATTATTTTCGTAGATTTATGTCCAAAGGAAAATGCTCTGTTGTTTCAGGAACGCGACAGAGTATAACAGGACAAACCACATTGTCACTCAACTAGATCCACCTAAAAAGTTATGTATTAACCCACCTTCAAACCCAATGATTCCTTCATCAATGCAAGATATAGATAAATGGACATGTTTTAGTTCAATGAAGTTGCAGCATGATTAGCTTAGAATGCATTCACTAGTTTAATAGAACATAAGCACACGTACTTATTAAACTCCACTTACGGTAATGACCACACTGTCCTCGAGCTGACATCCTTTTGGTTGTGAACAACGTTGATCTCGGATGAAACATCATTACCGGGAGCAAGTAAACATGGAGTAACTTCAAGCTGTAACCAACCAGAATGATTGCATTATCTTAATTAAAAATGATAACTCGTGTGTGCTAATCTGAATTCTTAATTAAAGATGGTTGGCTGCTCTGCTTTGCAAGGGTTGGGAGGGAATATGCTTTTACATAGCTTAAAAATTAAAATATTGGTTACATGAGTTTGGATATTTTTTTACCTCCTGTAGTATATAATGACTTGAATGAGTTTTTATAATTTTAGAAGTGAAAACTAAAGTAGCTTATCATCTATGTGCCTACTGCAATTCTCTTGTTTTTTATGAGTGTTGTGTTGCAAACCAGCAAAAAAGTAGTTTTGCCATGTCCAAGAAAAACAATAAACATCTTAAACCGGTATAACGTATGAATATGATAGATATCTTTCCAAAGAAGAAAGTTCACATCACCAGATACTTGAAGATTAAGCCAAACATTAGTCCCACTCATAAGAGATACTTGACGTTCGGATGTGTCTCCACCAAATATGACAAAGACTTTGCGATGACCTTGATGTTTGGGGAATGGTTCACCAAGCTTCGAAGACTTTGATCTTCTTGGTGATGGGATTGATTCACTACAATATGATGAAAGGCTGGGGAACCGCAAGCAAGCACGCTGGATAATAGTTCTGAGGATATTTGAGTGGGAGAAGCCAACCTAAAACAGCAAATTTACTATGTATTAGAAGCATGGGAAAATTCTTTTTGAAAAAAATTCTGATTCAGAAGACAGCTTCTTCTTATGGCACTAGTAATTATGATAACCATAAGCACAAACAACATTTGGACCAAGTTATCACAATACCATAGTTTAGGACATTTACATAACATTAGAAGAGCTCTTATGGATGCCAGAGTTAATTAGTAATAAATTAAAGGGAAATATTACTTTTACCTACAACTGATTGTAGTTTATATGTAGGCACAAGGATGACCTCTCATTTTCCTAAGGAATCTTCTAGAAGGTACTACTCATCTCCCAAAAGATTTTCTAGAAAATATCTTTCCAAAGATTCCTCTGGAAGATATCTCCTCCCAAAATCTTCTAGAAATTATCCCCTCCCAAAAGAGTTTTCTAGAAAATATACAGAGTTTTGCATCATATTTTTAACAAGTACTACATATTAACAAATTGCAGATCTCAAAGTTGGCAACAAGACTACCTTTGAAGCTTGCTGAAACAGGAAACTTGTTTGCTCCATTCCACTAATCTAAACAAAAACAATGATATGTTGATATAAAGCATAAGTACACTAGTTATAAACAGGGTGCTTGACTACAAATTAAAAGAACTCTTCAGTCTTTTACCAAGTTGATATCAGTGAATATGACGATTCCAGATTCAGTCCTCCCAAAATCATTTGCTTCTGATGACGACGTACTAGCAGAAGGTGGCAAAAACCAACCGTCAATTCTTGCAAAATCCCGTAAACCAAGCCTTTTGAATAATATAGACGCCCCTTCCCGAATTTTCTCAATTACATCTAATGAAAAACGAGGCGGAGTGTGATAAACAACCTGAAAACCATGTACCAAGTGTAAAGCACAAATGCTTTGAAAATAATAAAACTAATTAAAGGAAAAAAAAACTAATTAAAAGACCACCACAGATAAAGATTCCATCATGTACTCATATCCACTCATACTACCTGCTGGGTGGGAAGATACTTCCGCCGGTAGTTAAATATTGCATCCCTCTCACTTACATCATCACTATTGCTAGCCTGAAGTTCCACCTGGTTGATAATGCAAAGTAAAACATCGTATTAACAAAGATTGTCAACTTAGCCATTTGTATATCTTCTGCAACGACTTAATCTTTATTTTTCTTGCAAATGAATCATGTTAGGCCCTGAGTCGAGTTGCAGAATGTACTTATTTAGAATCATAATTAAACACATCATTTGCATGTACATTTGTACTTGAAAAGTGTTTTTATGCTAATTAATGTGCATTGCATCATAGGATAGAAGGGTGTAAGATAAATTCCTTACATATCCTTTATATTCTTAAGATAGTCAAAGGCGATCATCTTGATTTGGGAAAGATAGTAAACCATATTAATTTATTTAAGATATTAAATCATCCTAATTTAGTTGGGAGATAGTTTCCCTAATATTGAAGTGATATCTGGATGGAAGATTCACATCAGATCTACTGGTTTTTGGATTGTCTCTTTGCCAATAAAAGGGATTGAATACCCTCAATTCAATCCATCCCAAAAAATAAACTCATAAAGGAATCATAGGCATAAGCGATAAATGAGCATTCTACAGTAGTTTTAATTCACAAACAATGGCTTCAGGGATGTTTTATGCTCATATGAATATATGTGATTACCATGAAGTTCAAATATTGGGTTTAAGTATTTTATGCTTCACAAAGGGCACCCGTGTACTCTGTTTCTATATCTATATTGTCTGACCTTTACTTCTCCCAATGACCTCCTCCTGGAAACTAGGTCCAAAGTTGAAAATTAAATAGTCCATCTCAAATAAATACAGTGTTTGACTGGTCACATAGTTTAATTAAATAGAAGTGTATGGCTATTAGCCAACGGAAGTGTATGACTATTAACCATATCTATAATACCCCTAATAACGACAAAAAATAGAACTTTGTGGACCAATATCATCGATGTTAATAATATTTATAATAATTACCTAAATGGAAAATGACCAGTGAGGTAATTTTGGATTAGAACTTGGCTAAAAATGTAAATATTCCATTTATATCAAAACATCCAAAGAAGATGCTGTTGCATTTATTTTCAGATGGAGTGAAACAAAGTATATGTAATACTTTCGTAAGGTAGTCTTTGTTTTGGTCATTTAATACTTTCATTTAGTCCCGTTTATATCATATGAGGTGAATGAAGACCTCATTATGGGTCCCGATGATTTGGTGTAAAGAGGAAGGAATATGGGAACCCACAAAATGGAGTATGAAGAGAAATGAATAAAAGAATAACATCTAAACTATCAGACATTGAGAAGTTACTCACCTCTGTTGGCAAGAATACAACCGGTTGACATTCAATATTAGAACCAACATCAAGAACAATTGCTGTAAACTCTCTACCTCCTCCAAGAAAAATTTCAACGATTACCTTATCGTCGATTCCCTGACAGATGTAAGAAAAGAAAATCATATCAATAAACATAGGACTGACACAAGGTATAACCTCTACTAAGTAACGAGTTAGTAAGGCCATAACATCTAAAAATATTTAATCCTTCTGTGGAACAAAACAAGAGTAGCTTGACTTTCTGAAGATAAACCAAACATCTTGAGTTTGTATCCCACAGCCCAATACAGATGGATAGCGTAAAAATGATCTCGTATATGGTCCATAAATTGAAGAGAAAGACAAGAAACCATAATAAAAGACTGAAGAAGTGGAAAAGATGAGAAGTACCTCAGAAATAATTTCTCTAACTTTCTTTAGGGAATCAATAACACCATAGGCAACTGTAACTCCAATACTTGATCCTGCCCTTGTTGGTTTCACCTGAAACCATGTGAGTAAATCTCAAGTATGTAACAGGACCAAGATTTTAGCACTGTTCCCTTATTGATGTTTAAAGATCAGGAATAGTAACTACCACAACTTTCCCTGAGTTAGCATCGAGTTGATTGTCGAAAAACCATCTCGACAGACCAGACTCATCCAATTCACTTCCCTGAAATTTAATTTCTAAAGTATCAGGACAGAAAATGTAGGCAACTTAACGTGGATATGAATAAAATGCCTTTTTAATATCCAAGTGAAAACATAGAAATATTGGTAGTTCATGCTAATAAACTGAAATGCTGAAAGAATCAGTAAATTCTCCCTAATTGTAGCAGAGATTATGATACTACAAACATATACCCCTGCTATCCCATGACATTTGCAACATTAAACTTGGCATGTAGTTTATGGGAAGTGTTTGAAGATTTCTCAAATATCTAAAATAGTCTTGATATAGGCAAAGTAAATACATTCTGTAGACCAAAATCAGCACAATCAATTTATTTGTTAATCGTGATGACGGGCAAACATGATTTAATTCCGAAACTTCACAAGAAAAGAAATGTTGCAATTTTCTCTGGAGATCCTCAAAAGGAAATTATTGCAATTCAGTCAAAAAGGAGTGGTAGCTTAAAAAACAAGTTACAAGTAACGTAATATTTATGCTTAATGACTGAATTCTAACAAATTATCAAGATTGACTTCGTGGAAGTTATTTGTAGGCAAAAGGAAAAAATAAAGATATAAAAGAACTGCTTGGATAAACTAAACAACACACATCTTGGTACTTTGTATAATAAAAATTGGGGTAGGATCCTCCCCCCCCCCCCCCAAAGAAAAAAAATTGGATGTAAAGTTTTGTTCCATCTGGCTCAAGTAGGTATACTGTTGATGTAATGCATATTTTTGCAGGTTTAAGATGGCTATGACAAGACAAGCCGAAAAGAGAAGCGAAAGAATGGAAAACCAGGAAAGCATAAATAAAGAAGCTAATAACGATGAGCATATTTTACGCGAGGAAAACACCTGTAGTACAAAGTTGGGCACCGTTATGAATCCTTGTTTCTTAAGCTCCAAGGAGGCATCATACTGCCAAAGACAACAGACGGAAAATGAGCATCAATCACCATAATAATATCTAATCTCAACAAAAGAATAATTTGGCATGTGCACTAAAACCTTTTGCAACATTTAGTTCACTTTTGAGACCAAGTTGATAAACTAATAAAATTCAATTGGGAAACCCCTAAAATTCTCACAAGTGAAACCACACTAGCTGTTGGCCTTGATCTCTTTTGTAACATCCCATCCCATATCAGTGGTGAATGTGAATTGTGAACCACTTATAAATCCTAGGTTATGGGCTACAATAACTTTTCACCATCATTTTAATTGATTTATTTGGTTATTAAGTTAGTTTACTGATTTGGGCTGCTGTATTACATATTGGTACGAGAGAGAGAAACCCCCTTGAGGTGTTATTGGGTTGGACTCACTCATCTCCAGGGGATGACGGTTCTCAAATTTCAAACGGGTTCTGTCCAAGTCTGACAAGGACCTCAGAAATTTAAGTAGGGCAATTTGTAACTTACCGTCCCAGTGAGTAGTGAAATCAAAACCCCTAAGTTTTATATAAAACTTCAATATAAAACTTATATATGGCAAATGAAATTCACATACATTCCTCACCTTTGGTGTGGTTGGAACAACCTCTAAGAAGGTTGGGTTACTAGATACCTCCTAATGTCCCTTTGGTTATGGGATCCCATTTTAGTTGGTTTCGAGCTAATTGGGTCAGTACACTACTTTGGATTAGAGTGTTGCAAATGGTATGAGAGCGGTAGCCCTTCAAGGCATTGCGGGACAGACTCCTACATCTGCTAGATATGACAGACGTGGGACACTGTTTGCACGCCTGTCCAGCCTGATGAGGATGCGTGAGTTTTAAGTGGGGGAGTTTGTAACATCTTATCCCATATTGCTCATGAATGTGAACTACAAACCACTTATAATTCATTGGTAATGGGCTACCAATAATTTCTCACCATGGTTTAAGTTGATCGGGAGGTTAATTGGCCAATTTATTGTAGGCGTTGGCATTGCAAATGGCATGAGAACCATGGCCCCTGAAGGTGCAGTGGGTGGGGTTCTAGGATTCTGATTGGGTTTTTCTGCAGGCCTGATGACGATGCGATGAATTAAAGTTTGTAACATTCTATCTCCATTGGTATCGAGTATGTTAGTGAGTGAACTATATATTGCTTATAAGTTCTTTCTAATGAGCTACAAATAACTTATCACCATGGTTTTAGTTAATTTCGGGGTTATCAGGTCAATCTATCACTATAGGCTAAACTGTAGCAAATGGTATGAGCACAGTGGAGCCTCGAGGTGAAGTGGGTTGGACTCATGTATTCCTAGGGTCGATGCTTCTAGCATTTTGTTTGGGTTTCTATTTGGATTTTCTGAGGATGTGAGAAATTTAAGTGAGAGAGTTTACAACATTGTGTCCCATGTCGATAGTGAGTTTGAGCTTTAACCTCTTGTAAGTTCTTGTAGGCCACAACAATTTCCCACCATGGTTTTGTAGTTGATTTGAAGGTTTTGGGTTAGTCTATTGCTATGGGCTGCAGCATCTCTTTTCTAATTAGGTTGCATAGTAAGACACAAATATTTGAAAAGAGGATACGAAAGAGCGAGTACCTTGTCAAATGCTTTACGACATTCTTTTGATCTTGTGCCAACAAATGGAACATTAGATTTTTCGAGAAGCTCCTGAAGAGTCAATAATAAGCAAAAACCTTGGAGACATGAGACATCCATTATTAATACAATAAATTTTCTATAATTTTTTGTATGAATATAATTCAGTAATGATTATAACCTGAATGCCACCGTCTTCACCGAAACGACCATGTATAACAGGGAAAACTATGTCCACAGTAGCAGCTAGGTGTTCTGCAAAGTCAGTCAGAGTCTGGAAACCTTGTGCCAGGCTGACAAAAGAAGTCTTATAGAACCTCAGTGTTCCCAAAAGATGAATTGAAAAGACAAACTAAAATTCTCATTGATGATTTACCTTTCAAGTTTGAAATCAAAATCGGCAGGAGTATTTGAATAAACCTGAAAATGCAATTGGGATAATACAAGAAAACAAAAACGTTACAAGCATAAACCATTTCATCACTTTTCTTAGCTTAGAAAAGGGTGTAACTGACAATGTACAACAGTGAAGCAAAGAACTAATGATCGAAATTGCTTAGAAGGTGTGTTTCTGTCGTCCATTAAGTCAAAGTTTGACCACTACTTATCATATGAAACCAAAATTTCTGAATCATTCAATGATTAGCCCAATATTGGTTTGCAGCCAAAGGCTATGAAACTTGTTTGCAGAAACTGTGGTTAACTTTTTCTACACTCATTTCATCAAGAACACAACATTCACAAAGAATGTTCTTATAAGCCACAAATTTACAGAACAGGATTGTTAGTCACTACCTTTTCTTAACTTCAAGACTACCTAACCCTATGTACAGCATCATCGGCTTGGTCAGCCTTTACCTGACCAACTACCTAATACTACGCAGGCTCATCAAACAGCGCAAAAAATTGCGCTTTGGGTTACACAATATAATATAAAATAAAATAAATAATATACTTTTTTCGCTAAGAAAGCCTCTTCTGGGCGGGCTACTCCAATAATTACTTTCTTTCTGGGTTCTTTCATAACATAAAGTTATAGCAATCGCGCTTAAAGTATAAATGAAAGGAGTGAAACAAAGTGTCGCTTCAGGAAACATGGGTATTGAAAATCTTAAAAGGTTCTTAACTAACGAAAGAAAAATGGAACCCAGTTACTGTACGCGATTTGTATACTGAGGTGCTCCCCACCGGTTGTTGGAACGACGCGAGCCGGGCCGGGTCTCGATTCAGAAAGATGAAAGCCCCAAAAGTCTAAATAGGGAGTTATAAATTCCCCATCTCATTGGGGGAAAGATTGGAATAACTAAGCCAGAATACATCATGCATGCAAGCCTGGAACAGTTACAGCTATCAAAGCAAAAGAAAACGTTGGGCACTGCCTTTTTGCTATTCTTTAATTTATTTACCTGTTTACGGTTACCCCTAGACATCGTTACTACTTATTGATGCTATTCATTCTGGTCCACATGATTCCACTTTTTTATTCATGGGCATTTTAGACATTTGATTAATAGTAACAAACAGTCTGAAAGAACAGTTGTTAATTGATTTATATTGATCATGAATACCGACGTGTGACAATTATTCGGGAAAGAATAAAGATAACATTCACATAGCAAATTCAAAACAATATATGGGGATACAAACCTGCGCAGAGGATATTGCATATGCGTTGAGACTGGGATCAATGTAATAGCAGCTTACATGCAAGTCATCCCCCTAATACATAGAAAGCACACGAAATCAGTACATATGTGTATGTATATATGTATGTGTACGTGTACGTGTTAAGACAGAGACAGGTCAAGAAAAAGAATCTAACACGAACTTCTAAAGCAAAGTTAAGTAGTTAGATGGGAAAATGGTTAATTGGCGACTTTGGCTTATGTTTATTAAAGCAAAGTTAACTTTCCTACTGACAGTCATTGGACTGTAGTTGTTCCAATAAGTACATTAAAAGTTCACCTGAAATGTAGTTTCTCAACGCTCGTATTGACAATCATCTGAATGTAGTACTAATTCTTAAGTACATAAAGTGTCACATGAAAAAGAACTTGTTTTCATTGATAGAGGCAACACTAATATCATTGGGTGTTCAGATGTCGACTGAGCGTCAAATGAAAGTTATGGAAGATGTACTTTTGGTTATTGTGTATTCATATGTGGAAATCTGATTTCATGGAAGAGCAAAAAGCAAACCATTGTTGCTCGATCAAGTATGCAACATTTGAACTATTGTGGTTGAAATAGTTACTACAAGAATTACATTGATGTGAAGTTGGTTTCGTGGAGCTTGTGTGTGTGATCAGTCGATTTTGCATCTCTCCTCCAATCTAGTCTTTCATGAAAGGACAACACATATAAAAGTTGATTGCTATTTCCTTAAAGAAAAAATTCTCTCAGAAATAATCAGAACTTCCTTTCTCAACTCTAAAGATCAACTTGTTGATATCTTTGATTTCTACGAAGTCCCCATATGACTTATATATGGGACAAGATGGATGCATATGATGTAAATGCTCCACCTTGAGATCTGTAAATCTTATGAATCAAGGTGTAAATCTCATGGATCAAGGGATTCATTTATTTTCGATATGATGATACATAGTTTATTTGATAACAACATATTTGAACCCATTTTTATAGTCAAAATACCATTTTTTTATGTTGATTTTATGTATGCATGTTATGAGCTACCTAAGTCCCCTATTATGTTTATTGGTGAATAGGAGTGGAAAGTGAAAAATGGTAAAAAAGTGTCACGTAACCGTTTGGGCGACTTAAGCCGCACCATAAGTAGCCTAACCCATTGTGGGGCATAGATTTCAAATAACCGTGAGGATGAGCGTATTTTCTCAAATATGAAACAAAGCGGACATATTTCTCAAATCATCGTTAGCTTGGGCATATGTTTCAAATAACGTAGGATGAAGGTTTTCGAGGATATTTAGGGTTGAAAACCTGAGAGCTGAGATAGTTCAATTTTACTAAAATAGTTTCAATAGCACCTATGTTGCCCTTTTCAAGAGGGGATCGACCGGAATTTGTGAAAGAACAAAGAGAGAAGCAAGGAAGCCACTTTTGGGAGCTTTCCTCACGTTTTCCTTCCTATAATTAAGTAACTTAGAGTTTAACTCTTGCTTTCCTAGTTAATCTTTCTCATTTAAGCAATGAGTTTGTAAAAATATTCGATTGGGATTGTATGGAGGCTTGTTGGATCTTTTAATATCATTTGATTTTCATTTATGCAAACCTTATTTGAATTGCTTTGATCATTGATTGACCATCTGAATCGATAAGGCCCATTGATCTAGGTAACCTAATTGTAAATTGCCACATGAACTCGGAATCTGTAATTGTTCCTTGTTTCATCGATGTGGCAAACAATACTTCAATTGATAGCCTAATTAGATGTTGATTGTTGTGGGTTTGTGTAATCTAGTCTAAACGGTCGACATTCGATTATTAGCTAGGAATGGTGTTTGTCTAAGCCTAATGCAATTGGTAGTCGAGTCTATGTTCGTAATTAGACTTAATTAGCTGATTAGGAACTAGTTCATTGAGCGTTTCATGTTAGTTTAGTCTTACGGACAAACAAAGTGTCAGTTCGTATCGATAATCATTGCCTTTCTAGAATAAAATGAGAAAATTCGTAGCAAACAAGTCTATGATGCACTCATGCACAATCTAATCAAAGATTTACACTCATTGCTAGTATTCTTCTTATTGTTATTAGTTGCTTTAATTTATGTATGTTTAGTTTAATATTTCTCAATCCAACCCCCACCCACACTTTACATAAAGTGTAGAAGCCAATTCTCATTCAAGACTAATCCCTAGGGAATCGACCAAACTTGTCACTACTGCAATTTAGGTTGTAATTTGAGGAAAAGGATTCTATTATTAGTCGGGCTAGACACCCGTCATTATTAAGGATAAATTTCAAGGGGAGCTACAACAAGGGTCTAAGAATGGTGCACATAAAACCTCCACAATCCACGTTAGAATTTCATCATAGCAAGGAGGACCTTGACATGATAAAAGCTTTTTTGGTCACTCAAGAAAAGGTTGCTCTATGTATACCTCCTTCTACGACAAAAGTATCCCTCTTACTTGTCCTAGTTCATCTTCTTTATCCAAATTTTAGTACCTATCGATATTCTATCCAACATAAATCCCTTTTCTCATCTTCCAATAAAATATCTAATAGTTCCATCATTTAGGTAGAAGACATTGCAATGTAAATTTTCACATAGATCTTCCCCTCACTTTACAAGCTCAATTTTCCTATTCGTTTATTAATACACACATATCACCAAAAGACATAAATTTGTGTGTATCCTTTTCAATTCATTGTGTCTATTAGGAACTTGGGACTTCTTGGACAACTGAAACATGTATATTACTTAGATGCTCCACCTTCCTTGTTGTACTTGAGCGATGCGGCAAGTGAGGGATATCTTTATTTGAGCTCCTAAAGAAAACTCTAGTCAGGAATCACCTCCTTGTTTAACTTGCAATGTGAGTCTTATCCACCTAACAAGTCCACGTCTATGTCAATTTTTGAGATTATCAATTTTGATGTTTAAAGTTCATGTCCGGTTGAAGCTATTGATGGTTTTAGATATTTAATAACATTTGTTGATGACTATTCTTTAACTTGACTTTACGTATTTAAATCACGTGTTGGTATTTTCTCTATTTTTTAAAATGTTTTTCTTGTATTGGAAATAAGTTTTGTGTAAAGCCTAAAACCGTTTGAAATAATAAGAGTATTTTTCAAATTAATTTACAAGGTTCATGGACAATTGAACATGCTTGGTACTTTAAACAAAATACTGTGTTCACACTCCACAACAAAATACCTCTGAACAAGTGATGTCGATCTTACAACCTCTAGACATTACTAACACTTTGTTGATGCATCGGGATGTTCCACAAAAGTTCTAGTGATGTCGATCTTACAACCTCCCTCCGAAGTACAACAAGAACAAGTACCCATTTAGGTTCTCTTTCCAAAAAATTCCATTATTTACTATTAATTCGAAGACGTTAGTATGTATGATAACCACATGACTTAAAGCCTAGTTCTATGAAAATTGATGTTTGCAAAGAGTGTATTTTGTAGGATATTTTTTCTCAGTTGCTCTTAGAAAGGGTATCACGGCCATCATCTGTCTCCTTGCCTTAAACACCAACGAGTGTTCTGATCGGTCCATTTAGTGGGTACCCTGAACTCATGGTACATGTTTCTCCCATTGCCCCTGGTTACACATCATTATGTCGTTGTATTGGCTATGATAGTTATCTTATTTCTTGACATTTTAGGTGGCTCTAGCTCATCTTGGAAGTGGAAACTAAGAAGAGGAAATGTGTACCATGAAGGAAACATTTTAATTGATATTTCGAAAACCGAAATAGTGCAATTTTTAAGAGACAAGGAACACAATCAATTTTCATGGTATATGTTGCAGCTTTAATGGAAATCATAGGAAGCAGATTATTTCAATTTTAACACAGATTGGGGAAAACAATTGTATTAAACAGGAAAACAAATATTCACTGAATGAGGTAATTAAATTAGTTGAATATTCAGACCTGAATATGATCAAGCACTGATCTCGCAGAATTTAAAGATATCCCGCGCTCTGCAGAAGGTCCTCCACAGATTAACCCAACTCTCAAAACCCTCCCTTTCTCTCTCTTCTTCTGACTCACTCCCTCCACTTTTGGATCATCAACGGCTACCACTGATTCACTGCACGAACGCACAACTCCAACTCCACGAAACCCATTCCGTCTCAAATTCGTCCTACTCGGCAAAAGAACATCGGACGACTGTGTTTTGGGGAAGATGAAGGACTCAAACCGAGGTTTGGTTGAGAGATAAGAAGAAGTAGCCATTTGGAGTGAGATTAATTTAATTATGGTCATTGAGGAGTGAGAAAGAAAGACGGTGGTGGCGTATTTATTACGGTGGTGGCCGGCCGGAGGAAAAGGAAGAATCCATTTTTGGATTGTCAGAGAAGAGCAAACGAAGTGGTTGGCATTGTGTTGTCATTTGGAGTGTCGTTTCTGTTATTCATTTTGTAACCAATTAAATCGTCTTACAATAAAATAAAAAACATTTTCAAAGTATAAAACTAAAATACTTTTACTCGATTGCATGGTTCTAAATAGGGAATTTAATTAAAATATCCAAAGTTTACTTTAACTTATTAAAATACCTATTTTTTTAATTTTTGTTAAAATACTCATTTTTCCCTATGTCCTGGGATCGCGGGATAGGGTGTTTTTTGAAAATGTTGATCCTGCTATGGCGGGATGAGTCCCACGGCTACACCCCCATGTGAATTTCATTTGATATTCACACTTTCCACCCCTATATTTATTTACTTACTTTACTTTATACCTTTTACTTTCCTAATTTTAATTTTACACCTTCATCATATTGACACATATAATCGTATTATTAACTAAAATACGTTAAAAAATACGTTTTAATTTTAACAAGTTACACCATTGTACTCGTCTCTTCGATACCTTCGAAATGAGCTCAATATTAAATATTTTTGATTTATTTATTTTATTATATATCATATATACTACATAAAAATATTTTTAATATTTATAATTCATACACTTATAGTTAATTATTTAATTTATGGTACATCTCTTATTTTTTCAATTTTGTTTTACACTCCTATCGCATTAACATAATAATCATATATTAACTAATTCATTAAATCGTCAAATTATTTGGATTATATATATATTTATCGAACTCCTTAACATATTTTAACGTAATTATGTATGTTAATGTGATATGTTAAAACGTATTTTTTAAAACGAATAGTTTAAAACGATTTAATCAATTAGTTAATATATGATTATTATGTTAATGCGATAAGAGTGTAAAACGAAAATTGAAAAGGTAAAAAATTTACCATAAATTAAATAATTACCTATAAGGATATGAATAGTAAATATTAAAAATATTTTTATGTAGTATATATGATATATAATAAAATAAATAAATCCAAAAATATTCAATATTGGGCTCATTTCGAAGGTATCGAAGAGACGAGTACAATGGTATAACTTGTTAAAATTAAAACGTATTTTTTAACGTATTTTAGTTAATAATACGATTATATGTGTTAATATGATGAATGTGTAAAATTAAAATTAGGAAAGTAAAAGGTATAAAATAAAGTAAGTAAATAAGTATAGTGGTTGAAAGTGTAAATATCAAATGAAATTCACAAAGTTAAGGTGTAGCCGCGGACTCATCCCGCCATAGCGGGATCAACATTTTCAAAAAAACACCCGATCCTGCAATCGCGGGAAAAATGAGTATTTTGGCAAAAGTTGAAAATTTGGGTATTTTGGTAAGTCAAAGTCAAACTTTGGGTATTTTAATTAATTTCCCTTCTAAATAACTCGTTATGACGCGTTATGGTGTCTAGGCTTGGGTCGCCGCCACGTTAACCCCTGTGGCTCCACCTTAAAGCTTGTCTTGTATTGTAACGCGTTATGGCACGTTATGGCGCGTTACGATGCGTTACAACGCGTTACGACACATCATTTGTAAGGTGTGAGATTATTTTTAATATATAAATAAATGATAATTGTTTATACAACCTAAGACTTAAATACACATCTAAAGGAAACTTGAAACTAAAAACCCAAAATTGGTAAATACTTACTTCTATTCTCGTACACAAAGAGTCGAACGCGAATTCTTGGAAAATTGAAGAAGGTAGTGAGTAGAGATTCAAGAAATTACTTCCGATTTTACACTCTTGATATAATGTTCTATAAGCTCTATAGATTTGTTATCAATTGTCTTTTTTTATTACTTTACATGAATTTATTTTGTTCTACATTATTATTCGATACACTAACACACAAGTGTGTATCTATGTGTGTGTGTGTGTATATAGAGGGATAATAAAATGTAAACCTCTAAATGTGTGTAAACTTTGTAAACTTTGAATTTCATAGGTTTTCTTGATGAAATTGTTTCATGAAATTGTTTATTTTGATGAAAGTGTTTCATATCATTCGTTTCATGATGAAATTGTTTCATACATTTGTGTTTTTATGTAAAAACGACAAAGTTTCATCAAACTGAGAAAATATATGAAACAGTTTCATAGGAATGAAAAAAATATACGAAACTACATAAAAAAACACAAATATATGAAACAATTTCATCAAGAAATGAATGATATGAAACAATTTCATGAAACAATTTCATCAAGAAAACCTATGAAATCCAAAGTTTACACGAAAAAAAGTTTACAAAATAGTGGGTCTCTCTCTCTCTCTCTCTCTCTCTCTCTCTATATATATATATATATATATATATGTCGTCTTAAGGCACACCTTGAAAAACGTCGTGGCCTCACCGTAACTTGTAAGGCTTGAGGCTTGACCTTACCGCCACGCCTCACGTCATTTAGAACCTTGCTCGATTGTAACAACAAAAACCTATTTTATACAAGACTTCATAAAGTCTTTATAATTTTTTGTTAAAGTATTTTTTTCAAGGTTTATGATTACAAAAATGTTTTGATACATATTTTGAAAATATGTTTCAAAAGTTGATATGTTTTAAATCAAAAAGTTGGTTTCCAATAAAAGTAAGTAGTTAAAAATCGTAAGAAGACTAAGAGCCTGTTCGGTAGCGGTTTAATGGGCTGTCTGGGAGATATGGTTGATTCGCATCCATATCTACTCATTCGGTAGTGGCATGGGAAAAAAAGAAGCTGGCCGAATCAGCTGATAAAATAGAGTCCTCTACACTCAGCTCCCCTTTTTCCTTCATTACCCCTCTCCCAACTACCCCTTTAATTAGAAAAAATAAACCCGACGTTCTCTCTCTTTCAGCTTACCATCGCGTCCTCACCACCGTCGACTCAAGCCTCTGCGTCTCCACCATCACAAGTTTTCGTCTCCATATTGTTTTCGATTGTTCTCTCTCTTTCAGCCCACCTCTCGTTGTGGTTCTTCATCAGCAACAGTTATTGGAATCTGAAAATGGTGGAAAAGAAAAGGGGGTTTGGATTTGAACAAACCCATCAAGAAAAGGGGATTTGGATTTGAACAGACTGTTGGTCCCAAAATGGCTCAACAAGTATTGTAGAAGGGGGGGTTGAATACAATACTCAGATTTTTCACAAGTTTTAATTTAATTTATTGAAAATCTTTCAATAAGAATTACACATAGAAAACAAAAGATTGTTGCGGAAAAGAACAGTTAAACTATTCTAACAATCTAACACAAAGTAAACTGAAAAACACTTAGAACAAATTGGGCACTTAGACACAAGATGCAGTTTCAGTAAGAAAGGAGCTTGCACTTAGTAATCTTCAGAAGCGTGATTTGCATGGAGAGTCTTTACCTCTATTTATAGTCCATGCATCATTTAATGCTTGGAACACTTGTCACTCTTCCATTCATTGTAGAGGTTGACTTCTGAAAAGCTGATATCTCCTTTTTAACTTATCCAAAGAACCAGGAGGACAGTCGTACCAGAAAAAGACCTTATCTGAGAATAGATAAGATGACAAACTCCCACTTTTATCTGACAATAGGATATTGTCTCATAATAAATGATCTTTTCTTTTGTCTTCAGAGAATAAGGCTACCGACCTCCTGTATAGGAAACTGCACCAATTTGAAATCTCACTTCTTTAGAGAAGAGAGATCCTTCACCGAAGTGTAGAATATTTCGGTGCAGTCTTCTCAAATTCCCACCGATCTTTGAACATATATCGGTGGAAATCTTCTTGAACTTCCACCGATTTCTGAAAGCATATCGGTGAAAGTATTCTTGAGCTTCTCACCGAATTTCTTCAATTCGGTGATGCTTGTCCACCGATAGCACAAGCATATCGGTGGTGGTGTAACTTGTAGAGAGTTGCTGACGATTTTCTCACTTCCGCAATGAGATAGTCTTTGCACTTGGTTTCGGTTGATCTTCGACTTCACCGAACAATTGATATGAGAGTACAAGTTACACAAAAGAATCCAAAAATATTCTAAGTACCTAGGAGGGTTTAATTGAGTCAATTTCAAATCTGTGAAGACCCAACAATCTCCCCCTATTTGAATTTGATCTCTATCCTTAGAATATTAAAGAGCAAATGAAAATAAGTGCATGTTGACCCTTCTTTACTCTTTTGGGTTCTTTTTCACATAGACCTTTTTTTTATCTATGTTTGTTTGAGTATATCTATACAGTGTATATAAAGCAGGGAAATAAAAGGTATGTACAAAATATAAACAAGAGAAGCACTTTGAATTGCATAAGTCATTCTCATACATCGGTAAGCAAAAGATTATCACAACTACCGAAATAAAAAAAAAGTGACCTACTTCTTTGACGATTGTCGGCGTTTGATCTCGTCCATTAAGATTCGGTAGTAGGGTTGAGCTTCGGGGATGTGAGGGAACAAGTTGTGGAGGCCTTCAAGAAACATGGTGTCGGCAACGGGAATTTGAGAGAATCTGAAGAAGGCTCGTTTGCCGAATCCATCGTTGAAGTATAGTCCATGAATCGGTGAAAGACCCAGAGTTGTCGTGGGATATGATACCGAAGAGGGAAGGGAAAGACTTAAGTTACTTACATTCGGTATTTTTCCTTCCTTTGCCATATCCTTGAAGACAGTGTCGGGGGGATTCTGAACTTTGGGAAGGCACACTTCTTCCTTCAAGGATTGCAGTTTCGATCTTTCATCGGTGGTAAGCACGATGCTATACTTCTTTTTGATCTCCTTCATCTTTGCCATTAGATCATCAATGTATTTGACAAAGATGTCCTTCTTTGGGTTTGGATTTTTGGCCAAGTGTCGAGAGATTTCGTACCATTCGGGGAGACCGTAGGTTCTGAGTTGGTAGTCTCTCACACCTTTTAAGGAGCCATCTTCCCGATCAATAATAAGCCTGATGTCTTTTGGATTGGATCTGGAGGTTGCGATCTTGACACCTGAGATTGGGGTTCTATCGGATCGGTGGTGCATCTTCAACTTGTACCATCTAACCTCTTCATTTCTCTCTTGTTCAAATTCACTCAGTACCGATTTCTGTGCCGACACGGCATCGGTAGTCTTGGCTTTCTTGGCTTCTTCCTCTGCAACCTTTAGAGAGAGGGCCTTGGTATCATCAAGGGCTTTTTGGGCTAATCTGGCTTCCTCAATTTCTTGAGGAGTCAGACCAAGATTGGGTTCCTGCGGATGCGATGGAGGTTTAAGCTTGAGTTTGTCTGCATCGGTGGGGCGAATCCCATACTTCATCTTTTCTTTCTCTAGTCTTTCTTGTTCGGCCAATTGTTCGGCAGTAAGAGATTTCTTTCCCTTGTCAGTTTCGGCCGCAGAAAGCTTCTCCCCCTCAGTAGTTGACTTGTCTTTCGACTCTTTTTCTTTAGAGAGTTGCTCCCCCTCAATATCGGCGGTTTCAGCGTGGGTTTCGGTGGTTACATGGATGTCATCGGTGGAAGATGGAGGCTTGGGGATGACCGTTTGTTTAAGGGATGGCAACTTGGGATGGATTATCTTTTTCTCCCCCTCAGCACCAGCCAGAATCTTCAAACCCATCTGTCGGAAAATGTAGTCGAATTTTTCATAAAGAAGGGAAAGACGATTTGGTACCTCATCAGAGACCATGGTGAAGTCACCGAGATCCATCTCCAGGTGACCGAATTCCCGAAGTTTGGTATTGATATCACGAAGAGAGTCGGCAGTGGCCTGGCCAAAGTCTTGATGAGACTTAGCTTCTTGAAGCAACCTCTGAAGTTCAGAATCCTTGACAGTGGAGGCCGCCTTGAAAGCACCGAAGGAGAAGGCAAGGTCCCCATGAGATCGGGACAAGGAGTCCACCTTGGGAACCAAAGTGGAGATGTCGGTGGAAAGAGGCCTGATAGCATCAGTAATAGCATTTGAAATAATCTGTGGCAGCCGAGACTCGATGGTGGACATTCGGGAGATCGTCATGGCGATCATTGCAAGAGTGGCCTGTTTGAAGGATTCAAATTGGGTGCCGACAAGCCGACACTGTCGAGCACTTTCCTGTAAGTCTTCAAAGAGAAAGGGTTATTGAACAGTTGTGTGACCCCCGATATCCCCAGGAACGATGTAGCGGATGTGAAGGGGATCCTCCGCCGAGATGGGAATGTTGCTGGGATATAACATTTCATCGGGGAATAGCGGTCTCGGTGGCGGAGTGGGAGATCGTCAGGGAGATTCCTGAACCGGGGAGGGTGATCGGTGTTGCGTAGGCGACCTTCGGGGAGAGTGAACTCGGGGGGAACTATGGGGAGAAGTTTGGTTCACAGGAGACTTCATCGGGGAGGGGGAAGCGGACTCAATGAGGATCGCTCCGTCAGACGGGGAGGTTCGGGGAGAACCAGTGTCGTCAAAGAGACCTGCAAAGAAGTCATGGGGGGATCTAATGGGGGGGAACCCTGATCGGGTTGTGCATCATCATCGATCAAGAACTGACCGGGTGAGAGGGCGTGGAGTGCAAGGTCCAGACTTTCGGAGGGAGAGTCTAGAGATTCGGTGGGAGAAGCAGCATGTTCACTCAGAGAATGAGTGGGAAGAGGTACATTGAGGGATGCCTTAGGGATAACCAAGTGATCGGTGGTGAACAGAAAAGATGCGGAAGGGGATGACTCACGGACAGGGCCCCGAGATCGTTTTAACCGACTTTTCGGGGGGGGGGGACGAAGAGTGTAATAACCAGATATTTTATTTAATTTAAATTTAGAATTTTATAAGTTTATATGGGTATTTTAAGAAGTGGGAAGTTAAGGGGTAAGTTTTATTAATTATTTAGAAGTTTGGGGGTATGTTTTGCCAAGTGAGACAAGTCTAGGGTTGGTTGGTCTCATTGCCAAAACCGACATATTAGTCATAGGATAGGTGTCATGTCTCAATTAAAAGATATTATTCAAAGGTGTAAGTGTGTGTAAGTGTATACGGTTGAGAGAGAGAGAGGGAGTTCGAGAGAAAGGCAAAAAGGAAGAAGAAGGAAGAATTAAGAATTAAGAAGTTGCTGCTGTGATTCTAGGAACAAACTGCAGTAAATCAAGGTAATTACTCCATACCTTTTATGTGTTTTAATTCTCTAAAGTGTTCTTGAGGTTTATAGTTAAGTTCTTGGTGGGTTTTGTTAAAAAGGGGATGTTTTGGGAAATCTGAGCTTAAGGCTAGGTTGTGTTTATAGTCTTAATCATAACTGCATCTTTATAGCAACATGCATAGCTTAAAACTGCAAAAATCTGGGTTTTAGGATGAAACAGTAGACTGAGACATTCATCGAAGTCGCAATAGACGACTGCGACATTCAACGAAGTCGCAACAGTTGGTTGCGACTTGGCATTGAAGTCGCAATGGTCGTTTGCGACTTGGCTTGAAATCGCAGTAGTTGATTGCGATTCGAGTTTGGAATCGCAATAGTAGGTTGCGACTCCAGGGTGGAATCGCAATAAGGGGTTGCGACTTCAGGGTGGAATCGCAATAAGGGGTTGCGACTTCAAAGTGGAATCGCCATAGGAGATTGCGACTTGGTACTGTTCATTGCGATTTCAGTTGGGAATTTTGTAAGTTTAATTATTAAAAGAGATATTTGGTATTTTATCTGATTTCAGATTTGGTGAAAGATCGACGTACGTGAGTTATCTTGGAAGGGTTTTTGTGATAAAAACAAGGTGAGTTTTTATTTGAAATGTTTTCAAATGGAATACATATATGTGATTAAATGTAATATGGTGCATATAGTGTTTATATGAATATTACATTGTATGAGTACTAGTTGGTCGGGCTTAGGACCGGTGAAAGTTGGCTGTACAAAGGGACAGTGGTGTTGGCTGTATTTAGTACAGCGGTGTAAATTAATTAATTGGCTTGCTACCAATTAATATGGCCAAGGAAAAGAAAAGAGAAAGAGACGGAAAGATACATACTGCATGGGTCATATTTGGTATTCTTATGTGAATTATGTGTAAATGTTTTCTTTTACTAACGGGGATTTTTCTCACTAGACCTCAAGGTCTAACCCTCATTTTTGTTTTAAAATATGTATTCCAGGTCAAGGAGCAAACAAAAGACTATGATAGGATTTCTCATGTTTAGCTTTTGTGGATGTTGAATGTCTATGAAGATTTCAGTTACTTTTAGTAGTTGTTATGTATTTTACTTTATTCGAAAAAGTTTGTACTGAAAGACCTAATTGTAGAATTTAAGGGACCGTATTGGTATTATGATATGTTATTTTGTGGTGAATTATATGAAACTTGTATGTGGGGATTAAGGGATGTTACAAATGGTATCAGAGCCTTAGTTTAAGAGATTTAGGTATTAGTATCTGTACCTAGACTTAAACTGCATGCGAAGTAGGAGGTCCTTGTTATTTTAGAACCTTGGGATGATAAATATAAAAAGGTAGAAGGAACATCATGTAAGGTAATTTCAGATTACACCTGGCCAGTGTAATTATGATCTTACAGGTACATGTTTGAACCAGAATACTTTATTATATGGGGTATGTGCTTATGTGTATATTAACCTTGTTTGAATCAACAGAATGGCAAGTGGAACGAGACAAACAGCCAGAGGAAGGGGAAGAGGGGGAGAAAGAGGCAGAGGTAGGACAGGGGGCAGTGTACAGGGGCGAGGCACGGAGTTTTTTACGAGAGACGATCTAGCGGTTGAAATGGGAAGACTTCAGGCAAATATTCAAGCCATGTTTAACCAGACTCATCATACGGAAACAGCAATACCAGACCCTACCCTTGAAAACGAAGTGCCTATCGCACCTATTGTCACATCAGTACCAAGAAAGTGTGATTATAAAATGTTTTAAAGCTGAAAACCACCCACTTATGGAGGGGACAGAGATCCAGTAAAAGCAATGCGATGGCTGAAGGAGGTTGAAGCTGTATTTAAGACCAGTAAATGCGCGGAAGAAGATAAAGTGTTATATGGAACAGCAATGTTGAAAGCAGACGCCTTGTATTGGTGGGAAGCCCTTATTGACTCTGAAGGACCTGAGGTATATTCAACTTTTACTTGGGGCGAATTCTCGAGAGCATTTAAGGAACAGTTTTGCCCGCAAGCCGCAGTTAGACAGTTGGAAGAGGAATTCCTGAGCCTACAGCAAGGAAATTTATCGGTAAGAGACTACACAGCCCGTTTCTTGGAAAAGTCGCGTTTCGGAGAATATTATGTTGCCACCGAAAAGATGAAGATGGAAAGGTATGTATTCGGATTGAATTCAGAGATTAGGAAGTTAGTGACTGCAGCGAGACCTAATACTTTTTCAGAAGCAGTAAATGCTGCGGAAAATGTGGAGCGAGACAATAAGCGGGATGTTGGGGATAAGAGT
Organism: Saussurea involucrata; assembly: GCA_033807775.1. Classification (NCBI taxonomy): domain Eukaryota; kingdom Viridiplantae; phylum Streptophyta; class Magnoliopsida; order Asterales; family Asteraceae; genus Saussurea; species Saussurea involucrata. The sequence goes on from CM066327.1 coordinate 80,915,808, forward strand.
GCGGGAAAGAGAAAATGGGAAGGACCACCACAAGATGTGAAGAAGTCTGGATTTCAGCGATTTGATAGTCGTCCACCTTTTAGAGCAGCTGAAAGACCTTGCCCAAAGTGCCACCGTTTCCACCAAGGAAGCTGTCAGGTAGATCCTAGAAACTGTTATAAGTGCGGGAAGTTTGGGCACATTGCTAAAGATTGTAGGGTGGTTAGATTTTGTTATTCATGCAATTCGCCAGATCATCTTCAATCAGATTGTCCATTGGGAAGAATACCATCGGGTGGCACGTCAACAAGAGCATCGGGTGTTAGACCAACAGTACCGAGGTCAGAGCCAGCAAGAGCAAGAGGCTGTTCATTTCAGATGACAGCAAAGGAAGCGGAGGAAACTCCGGACGTAGTTACAGGTACATTCTTAATAAATTCCGCACGTGCTAAGGTGTTATTTGATTCTGGTGCAAACCGATCGTTTGTGTCTCCTTCATTTGCTGCTTACATGCGTTTAAAGCCGAAAGTGTTAGATCATGCTTTATTGGTAGATACGGCAAATGAAAATCAAGTATCAGTTAAAGAAGTATTTGATAGTTGCGTGATAGATATAGAAGGGTGCGGAGTACCGATTCAGTTATTTCCAATAGCCCTGGTAGAGTTTGATGTGGTAGTGGGAATGGACTGGTTAGCCGAGAACCAAGCTAATATAAATTGTGATAAGAAGTTAATAAACGTTGTGTTACCTGAAAAAGGGCCGGTAGTGATTTATGGTGATCGTAGGAATTATCAGTATAATCTTATTAACATGATAAAAGCCCGTAAGTGTGTTAGTAAAGGTTGTCAGAGTTACTTAGCTTATGTAATATATACTAAGCTAGAGAAGAGTAAGTTGGAAGACATTCCAATTGTTAGTGATTTTCCAGAAGTATTTCCTGAAGACTTGCACAGTCTTCCGCCCGTTAGACAGGTAGAGTTCGGTATAGATTTAATTCCTGGAGCAACCCCTGTGGCCCGTGCACCGTATCGTTTGGCTCCTCCAGAAATGAAAGAAATGATGGCACAACTGCAAGATCTATCCGATAAGGGTTTCATCAGACCAAGTTCTTCACCGTGGGGAGCACCAGTCTTATTTGTGAAAAAGAAGGATGGTTCGATGAGAATGTGTATCGACTACAGAGAATTGAATAAGCGAACGATCAAAAACAAGTATCCCCTACCTAGAATTGATGACCTCTTCGATCAATTAGTCGGAGCTTGTTGTTTTTCCAAGATTGATTTAAGATCCGGTTATCATCAATTGAAGGTCAAAGAAGAAGACGTGTTGAAAACTGCTTTTCGCACCAGGTACGGTCACTATGAGTTTCTAGTAATGCCATTTGGATTGACAAACGCTCCAGCCGCCTTTATGGATTTAATGAATCGGGTATGTAAGCAATATCTTGATAAATTCGTCATCGTATTTATCGATGATATACTTATTTATTCCCGATCCAAAGAGGATCATGCGCAACATCTTCGTTTGATTTTGGAATTATTGAAGAAAGAAAAGTTGTATGCGAAATTTTCAAAGTGTGAATTCTGGTTGCGGGAAGTTCAGTTTTTGGGGCATATAGTTTCTGAAAAGGGTATACAAGTCGATCCGATGAAAGTGGAAGCAGTTGAAAAATGGGAACCGCCAAAGACAGCAACAGAAGTACGAAGTTTTCTGGGTTTGGCCGGCTACTACCGAAAGTTTATAAAAGATTTCTCTCGTATTGCCACTCCCTTGACGAAGCTGACTCGGAAGAATCTGAAGTTCGAATGGAAGGCAGAACAGGACGAGGCATTCAGGATATTAAAGGGGAAACTCTGCAGCGCGCCGATTTTAGCATTGCCAGAAGGGTCGGATGATTTTGTGGTCTACAGTGATGCTTCTAAGTTAGGTTTGGGATGTGTACTCATGCAGCGTGGAAAAGTAATTGCTTATACTTCTCGACAATTAAAGGATCATGAAAGGCAATATCCTAGGTATGGTTCCAAATGGCAATATCATGAAAGGCAATATTCTCGTGGAAAAGTCTTTGCATTGAAGATTTGGAGACATTATCTGTATGGTTCCAAATGTCAAATTTTTACTGATCATAAGAGTCTCCAACATCTTTTTGATCAAAAGGAACTGAATATGAGGCAAAGAAGGTGGCTAGAGTTAGTGAATGATTATGATTGTGAAATCCTTTATCACCCAGGAAAAGCGAATGTGGTGGCAGATGCACTAATCAACAAGAAAGAAGTGGAACGATAAAGGCGATATCTTTAAGAGCTGAACTTCTTCCAAACATTTTTGACGAATTACTGAAGTGCCAATTAGATGCTTATCAAGAAGAAAGTTTGAAATCTGAACGGTTGGTTGGGATATCAGCATTGCTTGGGAAAGATAACCGTGGGTTGTTGTGTTTGGGGAATAGGATTTGGGTACCTCGTTTGGGTGGATTACGTGATCGTGTACTACAAGAAGCTCATCAATCTCGATTCTCCATTCATCCAGGTACAAATAAAATGTATAGAGATTTGAAACAATTCTATTGGTGGCCGGGGATGAAAAGAAGTATTGCTAAGCATGTGGAAGACTGCATTACCTGCAAGAAAGTAAAGATTGAGCATCAGAAACCGTTTGGTCAGTTACAACGCTTAGATATTCCAGTGTGGAAATGGGATCAGATCACAACTGATTTCATTACCAAGTTACCAAGAACTTCAAAGGGATTCGATTCTATTTGGGTGATTGTGGATAGGTTGACGAAGTCTGCTCATTTCTTGCCGATAAAGGAAATCGATTCTTTGGAACGTTTGGCCAAACTGTACATTAATGAAATAGTAACTCGACATGGAGTACCAATTTCGATTATTTCTGATCGAGATAGTCGTTTTACTTCTAGATTTTGGAGAAGCTTTCAAAAATAGATGGGAACACAAATCAAGTTGAGTACAGCATATCATCCGCAGACTGATGGACAAAGTGAAAGAACAATTCAGACGTTAGAAGATATGCTTCGGGCTTGTATAGTTGATTTTGGAGGATCATGGGATAAACATTTGCCTTTGATAGAGTTCGCTTACAACAACAGTTATCATTCTAGTATTCAGGCGGCACCGTTTGAAGTATTGTATGGTAGGAAATGCCGAACGCCTTTGTGTTGGAATGAAGTAGGGGAAAAGCAGTTAGCAGGGCCAGAAATAGTACAGTTAACAGCAGATAAGATTACTCAGATCCGGGATAGATTGAAAACGGCACAAGACAGACAGAAAAGTTATGCAGATCGACGCCGGAAACCGTTAGAATTTCAGGTTGGGGAATTTGTGATGTTAAAAGTTTCACCTTGGAAAGGAGTCATACGTTTTGGAAAGCAAGGTAAACTCAGTCCGCGGTATATTGGGCCATTTGAAATTACAGAAAGAATTGGTGAAGTAGCATACAGATTGGATCTTCCGTTGGAATTGAGCAGGATTCACAACGCGTTTCATGTGTCGAATTTTCGGAAATGTTTAGTCACGTCGGACCAGGCAGTCTCTCTACCGGATATCCAGGTTGATGAAAAGTTGAACTATGTAGAAGAACCGGAAGCTATAGTTGATCACAAGATCAAGGTATTGAGGAACAAAGAGATCAGACAGGTGAAGGTTCAGTGGAAACATCACAGAGGTCAGGATGCTACGTGGGAATCAGAGTTAGAAATGAGAGCCAAATACCCTCATCTGTTCACTTAATCGAATTCCGGGACGAAATTCTTTTAAGGGGGAGATGTTGTAATAACCAGATATTTTATTTAATTTAAATTTAGAATTTTATAAGTTTATATGGGTATTTTAAGAAGTGGGAAGTTAAGGGGTAAGTTTTATTAATTATTTAGAAGTTTGGGGGTATGTTTTGCCAAGTGAGACAAGTCTAGGGTTGGTTGGTCTCATTGCCAAAACCGACATATTAGTCATAGGATAGGTGTCATGTCTCAATTAAAAGATATTATTCAAAGGTGTAAGTGTGTGTAAGTGTATACGGTTGAGAGAGAGAGAGGGAGTTCGAGAGAAAGGCAAAAAGGAAGAAGAAGGAAGAATTAAGAATTAAGAAGTTGCTGCTGTGATTCTAGGAACAAACTGCAGTAAATCAAGGTAATTACTCCATACCTTTTATGTGTTTTAATTCTCTAAAGTGTTCTTGAGGTTTATAGTTAAGTTCTTGGTGGGTTTTGTTAAAAAGGGGATGTTTTGGGAAATCTGAGCTTAAGGCTAGGTTGTGTTTATAGTCTTAATCATAACTGCATCTTTATAGCAACATGCATAGCTTAAAACTGCAAAAATCTGGGTTTTAGGATGAAACAGTAGACTGAGACATTCATCGAAGTCGCAATAGACGACTGCGACATTCAACGAAGTCGCAACAGTTGGTTGCGACTTGGCATTGAAGTCGCAATGGTCGTTTGCGACTTGGCTTGAAATCGCAGTAGTTGATTGCGATTCGAGTTTGGAATCGCAATAGTAGGTTGCGACTCCAGGGTGGAATCGCAATAAGGGGTTGCGACTTCAGGGTGGAATCGCAATAAGGGGTTGCGACTTCAAAGTGGAATCGCCATAGGAGATTGCGACTTGGTACTGTTCATTGCGATTTCAGTTGGGAATTTTGTAAGTTTAATTATTAAAAGATATATTTGGTATTTTATCTGATTTCAGATTTGGTGAAAGATCGACGTACGTGAGTTATCTTGGAAGGGTTTTTGTGATAAAAACAAGGTGAGTTTTTATTTGAAATGTTTTTCAAATGGAATACATATATGTGATTAAATGTAATATGGTGCATATAGTGTTTATATGAATATTACATTGTATGAGTACTAGTTGGCCGGGCTTAGGACCGGTGAAAGTTGGCTGTACAAAGGGACAGTGGTGTTGGCTGTATTTAGTACAGCGGTGTAAATTAATTAATTGGCTTGCTACCAATTAATATGGCCAAGGAAAAGAAAAGAGAAAGAGACGGAAAGATACATACTGCATGGGTCATATTTGGTATTCTTATGTGAATTATGTGCAAATGTTTTCTTTTACTAACGGGGATTTTTCTCACTAGACCTCAAGGTCTAACCCTCATTTTTGTTTTAAAATATGTATTCCAGGTCAAGGAGCAAACAAAAGACTATGATAGGATTTCTCATGTTTAGCTTTTGTGGATGTTGAATGTCTATGAAGATTTCAGTTACTTTTAGTAGTTGTTATGTATTTTACTTTATTCGAAAAAGTTTGTACTGAAAGACCTAATTGTAGAATTTAAGGGACCGTATTGGTATTATGATATGTTATTTTGTGGTGAATTATATGAAACTTGTATGTGGGGATTAAGGGATGTTACAAAGAGTGCCTCCGCTTAGAAGGTTTTTGGACCGGGGGAGCCACCGATGGGTTAATCGGTGTCATGGTCCTGGAAGCAGCGGCGGAGGTGACGGCGGCCGATTTCTTCTTTGCGCCGACCGAGTTTACTCTGGAACGTGGGGAAGAGGTCACAGCAGCAGGAAGGACTTCGGGGATATCGGGGTGGTGAAACCCTGGAATTTCAGAATCACCCCATTGAAGTTCTGGAGAGATGGCTAAAGTGATCATACCTCGGCGTAAAGGACGATTGGTGTCTAGAACACCGACGTTGAGAGTTTTGCTGCCGACGATCGGTGGAGCCCAGTCATAGGAGAATCGGGGAGTGCGGGACTTGCGATCTTCGTCCAGGGACATTCCAAGTTTGTGCTGGATGATCATGGAGATGAATCGGGGATAGGCAACGTGGCACTTCCTTGGATGGGAGATTACTTCCACTAATTCGGTGAAGAAGTACTGAGCGAAATCAACTCGGCGTTGAAAGATGAGGGCATGGGCAAGTTTGGTGATGTATGAGGGGGATTGATCATGGCCGCTCGTCTTTCGGGAGAGGCAGTGGATCACATGAGCAAAGAAAAAGTTCCATATACTACCCATGTGACTCCTAAGAAGAGTTCCAGGACCTTTGGAGCTTTTGGAGTTGTCGTCGACCACGTATCCTGTGGCACCGAGAACATCTTCGAGAACAGTATCGGAATGCCAATCGTCATAGGAATCGAAAGCATCGATTTTCAGGGCAGAGCGAACATCATCGACCCCAAAAGTGAGGTCGTGATCATCCTCGTCTTCAGAAAGTATGGATGCATGAATCGCATCATTGGAGGAGTCATACACACAGGAGAGCCAGAATGTCCCAACGAGCATTTTGCTCATTTTGAGATTGCAAGTGAAGGCATGAAGAAGGGGAGATCGAGTGAGGAACTTGATCACATGGGTAAATTCAGGATGGGAGGGATCGGGTTCAAATCTGGCAACGTGATTGCATGGGTTGAACTTGAGATCAGCAAAACACGTAGGGGAGATGTTCTTCGAGGACGCCATTGATGATCAAGAGAGAGAGAGCACGAAATTGGTGTAGTTGCAGGTTATAGAGGAAGCACGAAGGAGAATTAGAAAACGTAAAGGAAAAATGAGAGTGGAGGATCGAGTATATATAGGGTTTCAAAAAAAACGGGGGGAACGGTTTAAAAAAAATAAAATAGAATAAAATAAAAAAGGTAATCATGACCACTTGGGAATTGTGGTCAGGAATCCGTTTCACGAGACGGGGAGGTGAAACGGGTCTGACAGGCTAGGGGTATAGGGGTGACGTGTAGATAGGATTGAAAGTCGGTGGACATCGGTGAGGAAAGTGAGGGGACAATCGGTGGATATCGGTGGGAAACACACAGAAGTATCGGTAGTCGGTGAGGATCCACCGAGGCGTTGAGACACCGAGAAAGGTCGAGAGAAAAATCACCGAAAAAATCACTTAGGATGACTCACCGAAAGGATGAAGCACCGAGAGATGAATCACCGAAAGGATGAATCACCGAAAAGATCACATAGTATGACTCACCGAAAAGAAGAAGCACCGAAAGATGAATCACCGAAAGATGAATCACCGAAAGGATGAATCCACCGAAAGATGAATCACCGAAAGGACGAATCCACCGAAAGTTATCAGACCGATTTTTTTTGAACCTATTCTAAGTACAACATGCCAAGTTCACCGATGAGGAAAGTGAACCTGGCCTCATCCAGAGGTTTAGTAAACAAATCTGCAAGCTGAAGATCAGTTGGAATAAAATGCAGCTCAATGTCACCTTTGGAGATATGGTCCCTGATGAAATGATATCGGATATCGATGTGTTTGGACCGTGAGTGAAGAACAGGATTGTTTGCAATTGCAATTGCACTTGAATTATCACATAGGATGGGTATCTTGGAGTAGAACTGATTGTAGTCTCTCAACTGGTTTTTCATCCATAGAATCTGTGCGCAGCAACTTCCAGCAGCAACATATTCAGCCTCGGCAGTGGATGTTGAGACTGAATTTTGCTTTTTGCTGGACCAGCTTACCAGTTTTCCACCAAGGAATTGACAACTGCCTGTTGTGCTTTTTCTATCATTTTTAGAACCTGCAAAGTCAGAATCTGAATATCCCATGAGTTCAAAACCTGAGTCTTTGGGATACCAAAGACCCAGATGCATGGTACCCTTTAGATACCTGAAAATCCGTTTCACAGCATCCAAATGAGATTTCTTTGGATTTGCTTGATAACGGGCACACAGACAAGTAGCAAACATGATATCTGGTCTGCTAGCAGTTAAATAAAGCAAAGAACCAATCATGCCTCTATAATGAGTAACATCCACAGATTCACCATTTAAATCGGTGTCAAGTTTCAAAGGTGGTGCCATGGGAGTTTTCATGGGGGATGAGTTTTCAAAGCCAAATTTCTTCAGAAGGTCTTTAATGTACTTGCTTTGGTTTATGAAAATTCCTTCTGAAATTTGTTTCACTTGAAGACATAGGAAAAAAGTTAGCTCCCCCATTATGCTCATCTCATATTCACTTTTCATGAGAGAAGCAAAATCATCACACAGAGACTCATCGGTGGCACCGAAAATAATGTCATCCACATAAGTTTGAACAAGGATGAGATTACCTGAAGATTGCTTGTGGAAGAGAGTGTTATCAATTGTACCTCTAGTATAGCCATGCTTGAGTAGAAAGATGGCGAGAGTGTCATACCAGGCTCGAGGAGCTTGCTTGAGCCCATACAGAGCTTTGTCAAGTCGGTACACATAGTCTGGGTGTGTGGAATCTTCAAAGCCTGGAGGTTGCTTTACATATACTTCCTCAGCTAGTTCTCCATTCAGGAAAGCACTCTTTACATCCATTTGAAATACCCTGAAGTTCTTGTGAGCAGCATGGGCAAGAAAGATTCGGATAGCTTCAAGTCTGGCAACTGGAGCAAATGTTTCATCATAGTCAATACCCTCTTCCTGTCGGTAGCCTTGAGCTACGAGTCTGGCTTTGTTTCTGATGACAGTACCATCTTCATCCATTTTGTTTCTGAAGACCCATTTTGTGCCGATGATTGTTTTTTTTTGAAGGTCTAGGCACAAGTCTCCAGACTTTGTTTCTTTGAAATTGGGAGAGTTCTTCTTGCATGGCCGAAACCCAACATAGGTCAGTTAGGGCTTCTTCAATCTTTTTAGGTTCAACAAGAGATAGGAAATTCACATAGAGACAGATGTTACTGGTGCCTCTCCTTGTTTGAACACCAGCTAGCTGATCACCGATGATTTGATCAATGGGATGATCTTTGGCCCATTTAAGAGCAGGGGGCATCGGTGGAGGAATAGTTGAAGTGGAAGGAAAGTTCGAGGCTGGGGTGTTGGCAGGATGTGATGAAGGTGGGTTGTCAGAGGGATTATCGGCAGGAAGAGATTCGGTAATGAGGTTAATTTCGGTGGATGATGGATAGGGTTCGGTGGAGGCAATTTTGGCAGAGGGGGTTTCAGGTGTTAAAGACGATGACTCAGCTTGATTGTTTGGAACAGAAGGAATATTTGGAATACAGGGTGGATCGGTGGAGGTTGAAATGGGAGATTCCCCAATGCATGATGATATCCATCTATGTAGTTCTTCATCATCATTTGTCATAGAAGATGATCTTGAGTCATCACACTTTATATGGATAGATTCATCAATGCATTCTCTCCGAAGATTGTAAACTCGATAGGCTTTGGAAGTCAAGGAATATCCCACAAAGATTCCTTCATCTGCCTTAGGATCAAATTTCCCAAGATTGTCCCTGTCATTTAGGATAAAGCAAACACAGCCAAAGACATGAAGGAAACCAATGTTTGGCTTTCTTCCATGAAAGACTTCATATGGAGTTTTCTCATGTCTTTTTGTTATCACCGACCTGTTTTGAGTGAAACAGGCAGTGTTGACAGCTTCGGCCCAAAAATAGGTTGCCAGATTTGCTTCACACATCATAGACCTTGCTGCTTCACATAGTGTCCTGTTTCTTCTTTCCACAACGCCATTTTGTTGTGGAGTCCTGACAGCAGAGAAGTTTTGAGAGATTCCTTTTTCATTGAAAAAATCTTCTAAACTGCTGTTTCTGAATTCGGTGCCATTGTCACTTCTTACTGATCTGACAAGCTGACCATTCAGAACTTCATTCTTTTTGACAAAGTTGATGATTTCTTCAGTTGCATCACTTTTGTACCTGAGAAAAGACACCCAAGTATATCTAGAGAATTCATCAACAATAACAAGAATGTACCTTCTTCCTCCTAGACTGGGAGTGCTGACTGGTCCACATAGGTCCATATGCAGCATCTGAAGTGGAAGATTGATGGAAGTGCATTGCTTGGTTTTGAAAGAGGATTTGGTGAGCTTCCCTTTTTCACATGCATCACATAGCTTTTCTTTGACGAAGTTTAACTTAGGCATGCCAGTCAGCAGCTCTTTGTTTGATAACTTATGAAGGGTTTTGAAGTTAAGATGAGACAGACGTTTATGCCATAGCCAGTTTCTTTTGACTGTATCGTCAGACACGAAGCAGACATTTGAAGAGTTGTTTTGACTCATATCAATGATATACACATTATCTAGCCTTCTTCCAGAGAGGACAACCTTCATATTCTTGTCAACAACAGTACATATACGCAGTTCAAAGATGACTTTGTATCCAAGATCACACAGTTGGCTAATACTAAGAAGGTTATGCATGAGACCTTCAACAAATGCCACTTTATTGAAGGTGAGGGTTCCGTTTGTGAGAGTTCCATATCCTTTAGTATGACCTCTGGAGTTGTCCCCAAAAGTTACAGAAGGACCCTTCTCTGACACATAGTTTACAAGAAGATGTTTGTTTCCAGTCATGTGACGTGAGCACCCACTATCTAAATACCAAACTTGTTGGTGCTCAAAAACCTGCAAACAACATCAAATCAGTTCTTAGGTACCCATTTGGTAATGGGTCCTTTTGGGTTAGAAGTGTGAGAGACCTTGGGTTTAGATCTGTCAATTCTTTCCTTTGGACAGTCTTTAGCAAGATGAAAGGTATCACCACAATTATAACATTTTCGGTAGATGAAAGTTATTTTGGGTTTTTGTTCCTTTCCTTTTTCCTTTCCAATTATATCAATCTTAATCTTTGGACCGAGAAGGGGATTGCAAGGACCTCTAAAAAGTTCGGTTCTTGAGGTTGAAGCATGGTCAGGGGTCTCTCTTGAGAAAGCTTTGGACTTTCCCTTTTGCACAAAATCGGCGATGGATTTTTCGGTGGTGTGGTTTTCTTTGAGAGCTTGTGGTTTTGTAAGACTAGAAGAGTTGTTGTCAATGGTTAGATCTTTGAACACATCATGAATGGGTTTGACATCTTGCACTTTATGGGTTTGATCTGATGAAGATTCTTTGGCTTTTATGAACATTCCATATTTCAAGGCTTCACCAAGATCAATAGAGTTTAAAGAAATGGAATCACAAGAGTTTGTATCAGAGTCATCTTCCCAGGTATCGGTGATGGGAACAAGTGCATGAGTAGATTTTTCAAGCATGGATTTTTCATATCCTAACCCAGACTTGTTACCACCACGGATTTGATCTTGAAAGATTTGTTCAAGATTCCTTGAAGAACTTGTCCATTTTCTGACAACTTCTTGTTCTTTCTTTAACTTTTTGAACAGTTTATTTTTCTCCTTTTCAATTACATGGTTTATGACTTTTAGATTTTCAAGCTCAGCTTTTATTTCTTCAAATTTTTCGAGTTTAGACAAGCAAGATTCAAGTTGAGATGTAAGAGCTTTAACTTGAGCAGATTTTCTTCTCTTGCTATCTTTGACAGTGTAAAAGTCTTGAGTTAAAGATTCATAAGCATTTATCTTTTCAATATCAGTCATGTCATTGAAGGGATGTACCTGAGAGTATGATGATGAGCCTTCAGTTGAAACTAATGCCATTGGAGATTTGGCCTTTTCTTCTTCCTCTTCTTCCACCTCTTCAGATATGGCCACAAAGCACATATTTGGAGAATCGCTGTCGGTGGTTTCTTCTTCCCAATCATGAGCCTCTGCTATCAATCCTTTTCCTTTTCTTTGAGATCCTTCATTTCTTTCTTTTTCCTTCTTGTACTTAGCCTTGTACTTTTCAGCACGTTCCTGATGAGAGAGTGAGGAGGATTGAGAATCTTTCTTGAAATAGGATTTATCTTTGGATTTCTCAACCTTAGAAGGATATTTGTCAGAGGACGTGGAATTGACTTTTGACACACGCTTGCTTCTGCACTCAGCTGCAAAGTGTCCTTTCTTACCACAGTTGAAACATTCCTCATTTGTCTTGTCAGACGAAGACATTTTTGAAAAAGATGGCTTTCTGAAACTTCTGGGTTTGTTGAAATTTCGAGATTTATTTTTAAAACCAGCCATCATAGCCATTTCATCAGTCATTCGGTATACCGAAATTTCATCACCTTCATCATCGGCATCACTCAGATATGCCTCCGTTTGGTGAGAAGGGTTGTTCTGATTTTCGGTGTCAGATTCTGATGAGGGATATGTGATACAAGGAACATTTTGACTTTTCTTGGAACTTTCGCAAATAAGAGCTATTGAAGAGCTCTTTATCTCTTTGAAGATGGTTTTCCTATGAAGCTTGGTTTGTTCAAAGTTGAACAGAGTTCCATACAAAACAGTTAAAGGCATGTATTCCAAGTCCTTGGTAGTCTTAATGCAAGTGCAAATGTTTTCCCAAAAGTCAGGAAGACAATCCATAAACTTGCATAGAACTTCCTCATTGTCATAAACTCTACCTAGTAATTTTAAATCATTTAACAGAGAGTTAAACCGGTTATAAAAGCTTGGAAGAGATTCTCCCTTTTCATAGGCAAAGAGCTTATATTTTCGAATGAGGCCAATCTTTTTGCTTTTCTTTACTTCCTCTGTACCCTCATAAAGTACACACAAAGTAGTCCACATCTCTTTGGCAGTACCGAAGTTAACAAGAGAGTGATAGACTTCATCAGGAAGTGAGAGAGCAATAATTGCTCTAAGCCGAGAATCCAGAGACACTAATCGTTTTTCTTCATCAGTATATTTCCTTGGGTTTTTGAGAATGTAACGACCATTAGCCTTTGCTTTTTCTATGTCAGAAGGTTCAGATTCATCAGAGTCACTTGATTTATCAACTGGTTCCTTACCAGGCCTCTGCTTTTCATAGCGAGCCCAAACTCTCGGGATGATAGGTCCCTCCTTGAGAATGGTTGGATATCTAGTATCCACTCCTTCCATAAATAGCATCATACGGTTTTTCCATAGAGAAAAGTTGTTAGGATTAAACTTGGGAGGTTTTGAAATGGAACCATTTTCAGCAAAATTGTTTTCAACAGTTAGGGATGAAGATGAGGCAGTCATTGCGGATCAAGTTTATGAATTAAACTTTCTGCTCTGATACCACTTGTTGGTCCCAAAATGGCTCAACAAGTATTGTAGAAGGGGGGGGGGTTGAATACAATACTCAGATTTTTCACAAGTTTTAATTCAATTTATTGAAAATCTTTCAATAAGAATTACACATAGAAAACAAAAGATTGTTGCGGAAAAGAACAGTTAAACTATTCTAACAATCTAATACAAAGTAAACTGAAAAACACTTAGAACAAATTGGGCACTTAGACACAAGATGCAGTTTCAGTAAGAAAGGAGCTTGCACTTAGTAATCTTCAGAAGCGTGATTTGCATGGAGAGTCTTTACCTCTATTTATAGTCCATGCATCATTTAATGCTTGGAACACTTGTCACTCTTCCATTCATTGTAGAGGTTGACTTCTGAAAAGCTGATATCTCCTTTTTAACTTATCCAAAGAACCAGGAGGACAGTCGTACCAGAAAAAGACCTTATCTGAGAATAGATAAGATGACAAACTCCCACTTTTATCTGACAATAGGATATTGTCTCATAATAAATGATCTTTTCTTTTGTCTTCAGAGAATAAGGCTACCGACCTCCTGTATTGGAAACTGCACCAATTTGAAATCTCACTTCTTTAGAGAAGAGAGATCCTTCACCGAAGTGTAGAATATTTCGGTGCAGTCTTCTCAAATTCCCACCGATCTTTGAACATATATCGGTGGAAATCTTCTTGAACTTCCACCGATTTCTGAAAGCATATCGGTGAAAGTCTTCTTGAGCTTCTCACCGAATTTCTTCAATTCGGTGATGCTTGTCCACCGATAGCACAAGCATATCGGTGGTGGTGTAACTTGTAGAGAGTTGCTGCCGATTTTCTCACTTCCGCAATGAGATAGTCTTCGCACTTGGTTTCGGTTGATCTTCGACTTCACCGAACAATTGATATGAGAGTACAAGTTACACAAAAGAATCCAAAAATATTCTAAGTACCTAGGAGGGTTTAATTGAGTCAATTTCAAATCTGTGAAGACCCAACACAGACCCATCAAGTTCAAGATCTGAGTTGAACACCATTTTTTCCGTGCATCTTTTTTTTCTTGAATATTTGAGTGATTTAAGTTTGTTTTAGGAATCTGATATGCATAAGAAATTGGGTGATTTAAGTTTCCATCGATCCGTGTATATGGATTTTCTCCATGTTTTGGATTAGTGTATATGAATTTTCTCCATTGTTTTGGATATTCTCCATTGAAAATTCATATGATTTGTGTAAAATGGTTTTAAGTTTGACCCAGAACTATTGGGGGTAAAATGGTCATTTTTGACATTCAGACTGTTTATTCAGTCCAACAACCGAACACCAACTTATCTGTTAACAGCCAGACAACCATATCCACTCAGACAACCATATGCATTCAAGTCTTAACAGAAAACGAACCGAACAACACCTAAATAGTTGTCGTAAGAAGGATAAAAAAGATGTATACCTTTGAATTAATGATAATTGAAGATCAATTGAAAATTTTCTTATAAACTAATAATTTATAGATTATTTTGGGACTTAATCTAAACCATTAGATCAAATGTCATTATTACATTTCTCAATTTAACTCCTATTCTTAGACGATCCTTTTAGTCTTAAATCATAAACCAACAAAAAAGTATTTTAATATTTGTTTTAAAATGATAATTAAATAAAACATAAATCCTTTAAACGTAGTTTATCAATCAATATAAGTTTAAATTAATCTAACAAATTATTTGTTAAAGAATATATTATCATTTTGTCATATCTATACATATAATAAATGAGTAACTAGCATGCCACGAGCCGACTTCATTGTTTTTCCGCCTAAACATGTATCTGGACGCATTTACATTATAAGTTCAATTATCACACTCACATTCACTCCTCCTTAAATCTCTCATTAATTCATTTTTTAATATTTATATCTTACATTTACCACCCTTATAATTACCTGTGTAGTTACTTTTAATCTCTTACTTTTTTATTTTTTCATTTTAAACTCTTATCATATAAACATAAATAATGTATCTGGACGCATTTACATTATAGGTTCAATTATCACACTCACATTCACTCCTCCTTAAATCTCTCATTAATTCATTTTTTAATATTTATATCTTACATTTACCACCCTTATAATTACCTGTGTAGTTACTTTTAATCTCTTACTTTTTTATTTTTTCATTTTAAACTCTTATCATATAAACATAAATAATGTATATGAATTAAAATGCATTAAAAAAACATTTCTATTTTTTACAAATTATACCATTATAATCGTTTCGTCAATATCTTCGAAATGAGTCCAATATTGAACATTTTTGAATTTAATTATGTTATTAAATATCATAAATATATACAAATTAATGTGTCGTGATTATGGTTAACTTCATTTTGACTAATATTGAATATCTGTAGATACATACATACATATCCATACTTATAATAAATTCAAAAAAAATTATGTAATCCAGAAAATACGGGATTTATTTCTAAGTTTAAATTCAAATTATTGATATAGTTTGATTTTTTAAATTCTATTTTATTATAGAGTTAACTTCATTTTGACTAATTAATGTTAATTATTCAGTTCTAATTCAAAAAAAATTACCCTTATTTTATCCCCAAATAAACTTATTTTTACCCATAATAAACGTATATCCTAAAAATAAACTTATTTTACCCCTAATAAAATTGAACTCGTGTCCTTCTCTGCTGCAAATTTTCTGCTGTAAATTAATTGATCAATTTGTCTCTCCTCTCATCACCTGCTTCGTGCTCCTCTCACAGGTACAATCAAATTGAGTCCTCAAATTTTGTGAAGATTCCTAGTTGGAAAGTTAAATCTTGAAATATATCCACCTAAACCCATTTTCCATATTCTGTTATCCAATAATTTGAGAAGAACCCTATTGGGGTAGACCCCAAAAGATTCAAGGGTTTTTGTTTGTTTCTTTTGGTTGAGAAGAACCCTATTGGGGTTTCGCAATCCAACAGAGGTGGGATACAATCAGAACCTTAATGTTTTTTGCCAAGAAAAAAAACTTTAAATTAAATGGGTCTCTTCTCAATGTTCATAACTGATTATTTTATGAATTTATGTTGTGTCGATTTAGATCTTTCACGAAAAAACAATCAAAACTACTGTTTTTGGACCAATTTGGGGAATTAGGATTTGACTGAAACTAATTTGGGTTTGTTTTATTTTTTGAAATCATCTTTTCTTTTTTGGGTTGATTTTGATTTCTAAGAATCTTTTAGATTTTTACAATTTTACTATCTCTTTCTTTAGTAATCAAGCTTTGTTTTATTGTTAATATGAATAGGTTTCCATTTCTGTTGTTAGAGAATGTTGTTTTGATCTTTTTTGCTACTAAACTATGAACAATTAAGATATGAGAGAACAAGTCATGTGACATCAGAATGAATTATGCAAATTAATTGATCAATTTACAGTAGATATTTACACCGCTGGGATTTGCACCAAGTTGCTGTTTCGAATCTTTTTCAAAAATATAAAAATGCAGATTTTTTAGTATAGTATATTTAATTATTTATACTTTCTTAATCATGATTGTATTACTTTCTCTATTATCACGTTTTGGTATAACAATAAGCTAATCCAAACACTTTGTACTGTATATAACTTCTCAATTATAAATTTTTAATATTTATTCATATTTTTATTAATTTTTTGCAAAACATAATTTGTGAAAACTGCCTAAAACAAGGACATTTTGTAACCGGCTGCAAAAAAAAACAACTCTAAAGGGAAAAAAGCTTGGAAAAGTAGCATCGTACTTTCGATAATCATTCATATCTGTAAAATAAGTTTTCAGACATGATTTAATTTTTTTAAATTACCCTGTGTAATACACGGGTTCAAACCTAGTTTTATAATACATGCATATTTTATTTTACCGGGCATAATCTTTTCATATTTAAAAAGATTCATTTATAGAATCTAACAGGGAGAACTCCGTAGTTTGTTGCAATTCATGTTTCCTATTTTAATTTTAGACCATAAATTCTTGTAATTGTTATCTTATTGAAAATGTATAAAACTTTATATACTGTAAAATTTGTACACACCACTGTCTCATTCTGATAACGCAAGTGTCCCTGGCTGGTTGTAATTGTTATCGTTCAATACTTCATTTTTCAACTTCGTCTTAATAATGTTATGTGACCAACTTGCAATAAGCAATGGCCCCCTTTGAATCTGCGAAGCATAGCTTGCATCATGTTGGCTTTCTATCTAGTATTTGCAATCAAATTCAAAGTTACAACTTATTGAGTTGGGGAGATCAACGTTTACCAAATGCTTATTGGGTAAGCTCTTACCGGCAAGATAGTTGTTTATCTTGTGGGGTAATATTATCGGCCATTCAAACAGATAAGTGCCTCTAACCAGGTAAAAGTCTAGCTTCTCCCATACTTATAGGGAAGAACTTCGGTCGTTGGCATGCCTATTACCGGTAAGATTCACGGTCCTTGCCATGCTCACCCGTTAAGCGTTTTGGTAAACAACCCTTAAACTATATACAAGAATAGAATTATTTGAATAGTCAATTAAGAGAGAATATTATTTTAACTTGTAGCAAACAACAAGTATTTAGATTCTTCTCTAACTTATTAAAACTTTGATGACATTTTGCTTATTTCTATAATTGGCCGTCCAACTCCAATTTAATGGAATTTATAAATTAAACCAGTTACATATAAAGTCCAATTAACTTATTCAAAATTTCAACACTACTACTGACCTTATTATCTGTTTTATATGAACTACAAAATATTCATAACCTGCTTTTGGAAATTATGGTGGGTACGTTGGAAGCAATATTTGAATATATTCCATAATCCTATATTGGGCGTAGAGTTATTTTCTAAATTCGAAATTTGTGAATTTTAAGAAAGAAAACCAAAATTTAAATATCCAGCATAACAACGAAAAAACATAGTAAAATTATGCTTTGCTTACTTGTGAACCTCTTAATAGGTCCATTAAGAGGCAACCTTTGAATCCTTAAGAGGTGAATCTTGTTTGGAGAAAAAAGTATTTGTATCTTGAGCCTCCCTTAACCATTCAGCACCCTAATTTCAGTATGAATACCGAAAAACCCTACTTCATTTTGCACTATATCATAAGAGCCTCTTAATCATTCTGCACCAAACCATTCAGCAACTGCCAAACAGCCCCAATCCATCAACTCTTCAAACTGCTTAACCCCGGCTTCTTCATCACCCTCCCATCTCCAAAAACTCTCCTGATTTCTGTTGCTTCATCCCATTTCTTGTTTGATGAGTACAAATTCGAGAGCAATGAATGATACAAACAATCAGACTTCATTTTGGACAATTTCTGTCCTGCAACCTCCCCAATCTTCATATTCATGTTAGTTCTACATGCACTCAGCAGAGCTCCCCAAACAGCACTGCTGTCCAATGGGACACATTTGCTGATCCCACTTCTGATCACATCATACGCTTCTTCCAAACCGTTGGCCCGTCCTAACATGTCTACAATGCAAGTCCAATGCTCCATGGTTGGCTGAATCTTGTATTTGGTAATCATGAGCACAAAGAATTTACACCCATCTTCAATAAGCCCACAATGGCTGCAAGATGAGAGCAGAGAGGTGAATGTGATAGAATCTGGTACATATCCATTTTCCTCCATTTGACCCAAAAGTTTACTAGATTCGCTCCCTTGACCGTTCATTCCATATCCTGCAATCATTATGTTCCATGAGCTTTGATCTTTCTTGAAATCGTTTTGTGTGAATAAGTCTCTAGCTTTCTCTATAATCCCAATCTTTGCAAATGAATCAATCAGAGTATTCATAACGAGTGTCTCAGAAGCCAGCCCAAGTTTCAGGATAAAAGCATGAAACAACTCAACGTAAGTAGCCGAGATCGCTAAAGAGCCTTGAAGTAAAGAAATAATAGTTACAGAATCTGGTTTGTACTCTTTTTCTGATTGCATTTGATGAAAGAGTTTAAGACCTGATGAAAAACATCCAACTTTCATATAACCATAAATCATGGTATTCCATGTGACTATATTTTCTTTAGGCATTGAACGGAAAACCACTTCAGCACTTTTTGTGCATTTGCATCTCATATACATGTCTATTAATGCGTTCCCTACGATAAGATGTGAAGAAAATCCTTTTAAAAGACTAAACCCATGGATCATATTACCTTGCTTTAGAGAACCCATTTGTCCACATGATTGAAAGAGTGTCACCATAGTTATAGGATCTACCAACACCTTACAACGAACCATTTCACGAAAAATAATCATCCCATTTTCCATCTGGTTATTCAGATTATATACCGAAATTAATGCATTCCAAGTTGCAGTATTCGGGTGGTGAATACAAGCAAACAACAATTCAGATGCTTTCACATCTGAACACTTCCCATATGCATCCAACATTGCAGTAGCCAAAACGACGTCTCTTTCCACGTCTAGACCCCTCTTTATAATCACTGAATGGATTGATTTGATTCGTTGAATATTTCCCAGATTCGCATAAGCAGGAAGTACATTAGCAAATGAGAAAGAATCGGGTTTCACATTTGGTTCCTTCGATATCCGTTCATAAACATCTGCGGCCTCTTGGCTATAACCTTTTTGTTTATACGTTGCAATTAGCGCATTCCAAGACACCAAAGTCTTGTTTACCAAATCTTTTTCAAATACGATTTGGGCGTAGTCAAGTCTTTCGCATTTAGCATACATATCAAAAACTGCAGTTCCTAGTTGGACATCAAGATATAAACCCATACAGATCAAGTGCCCATGAATGCTCATTCCAATACCAACTTCCCTACATTGGCCAGCACTCGAAAGCAAAGCTAAGAATGTAACAACATTAGGAACCAGATTCTCAGCTCGTCTTAAGCGTAAAAAGAGGTCAAAGACTTTGGGCCAGTTCCGGTTTTGCGCGTATCCTGTAATCAGCGAGTTCCATGAGACGATATCCTTATGAATCACCTTGTCAAAAACTTGTTGAGCAAGATCCAGCCTACCCATTTTAACATACATTGATATCAATGAATTCATGATGAGAACATGATTATCAAACCCATTTTGTTTCACGTAATCATGTACAAAATGCCCTTTCTCAATGCTGTTCAAATTGCTATAAGCCGTAATTACATGACAAAGAGACTGTACATTTGGAAAGACACAGAATTCCATCATTTTCTCAAAAGCAATCACAACATCCTCATAGGTCCGATTAAGGCTAAGCCAGTGTATTATACTATCAAAAACAGCCACACTACATCTTATCGGCATTTCCTCGAACACCTTATAGGCATCCCGAAATTCTCCGAGCTTTACATACAACCATAGCAAATCATTCCCAACATTATCACAGCATCCAAAACCCCCGCATTTAAGCAGGTACCCATGATTCACGAGTCCAGCATCAAGAGATGGCAGAGAAGAACATGATTTAAGAAATGAAGGAAATGTAGAAATTTGGGGTTTTGCAATGTGGAGAAGTCTCTTTAAGAGAAAAAGGGATTGCAGGTTTGGGCGACTTTGGCAAAAAGATTTGATCAGGGGGTTCATACGGTGGGTTTTTGGACAGTTGGAACTGGCGGGAAAAGGCAACCGTTAAGTGCCGTTACGATACAACAGAAGTTGGCGTTGGAGTTGGAAGGAACCCTATATTTCGCTTGTTGTTGACCGATTTGGCGATTTAGAAAGGAAAAAGTTCATTAAAACCCAACGAACTTTCACATTAGGAATGATTAAGGGGGTGTTTGGGAGTGCTTATATTTTTAACTTATGCTTATTTGCTTATAACTTATCTCCGTTCCAGAAAAGTCAGTTTCAAGTTACTTCTCAAAAAACTGCTTATCTCCTTCCCTGGAACACGATAAGAAGTTTTTTTTTAAAATCCAAACACTCATCTCCTTCCCTGGAACGCAATAAGGAGATAAGTTAAAAATATAAGCACTCCCAAACACCCCCTAAGACCTTGGACAATTTTTTGGAACAAATAAACCATTGCACACTTTAAAAAATACTAAATATATCCTTACACTTTTGAAAACATATCAAATAGATCCCAATGGTAACCTGCAACCTGAAAAGCAGGTAAATTGAATTTATTTAAAAAAAAAACTAAATATTATTGCATACACGATCGTGTCAGAACCGTTAATTCTTCATTTACAACCATTGAACCACTCCACTTTCAGAATTGTGAAATCCCATTTTCATATTGAAGTGTTTCTTGGTTATGCTGAAATACGACACTTTTTGGTTTTCTGATTTGTGATGACCAAATTCTGCAGGTTGTTCAGCTGACAAGTTTGATTACAGGTAGTGACCTTAACGAAGAGCTACAAAGGTTAATAGTATAATTTGGTTGTTTTTTTCGTATTTTTTGAAGTATTTTTATCATACTAACAAAATTTATAAGTCATAAGGATGTATGTAACAGGTTTTAGAAAGTCCAATGGTTTATTTAACAGGTTCTGAAAAGTGCAATGATTTATTTGTTCCAAAAAATTGTCCAAAGACTTAATCATTCCTAATGTGAAAGTCCGTTGGGTTTTATTGGACGTTTCCCATTTAGAAAGGGGGATCAATTTCTTCATTTACATTTAGATTTAGATTTTATTTGAAAAATAAAACCGGATAAAAAAATAAGGAAAGGTTGAAAAATACCTAACAAACTTTCTGATTTTGAATGGTTAACTCATCAAACTATTATTTTGAATTATAAAACCATTAAACTTTCTAAAACCGGTTAAATACATCTTTATAACCTTTAAAAACAGGTTAATATGATGCAAATTTGGAAAAACTCTAAAAACCCAACAAACTATCTAATTTTGAATAATTAAGTCACTGGATTTTTTTAAAATACTTTTACCAAATTTCTTGAACAAATAAATCCTAAACTTTTTCTGAAAAACTAAATCATGAACTTAATTTTGAACAAATAAATCCAATTATTTTTAAAACAAATTCATGAACAAAAATTATACAAATCCTCTACCGTAAAGTATGGATTATCTGGTATTTTTTGTCTGTGTCTATTTATTTTTATACATAATTTTTAATGTTTTGGAATTAGTAATTGTATATTTTTTTTAATTTATGATTTTGTTCAAAATGTTTCCGATTAATTTGTTTAAAATTAAGTTCATTATTTTGTTTCTTCAAAAAAAAAAAAACACTTGAGAATTATTTGTTAAAAAAGATCAAGAATAAATTTGGTTTCGATATTTAGGAAAAAAATTAAAAATTTATTTGTTAAAAAAATTAAAAATTTATTTGTTAAAAAAATTAAAAACTTAATCATTCAAAATCGGATACTTTGTTGTTTTTTTTTAACTTTTCCCAAACTTGTATCACATTAACCTGTTTTTATAAGTTACAAGAATGTATTTAACTGGTTTTAGAAAGTTTAAGGATTTTATCATTCAAAAAAATAGTTTAAGGACTTAACCATTCAAAATCAGATTGTTTGTTGGGTTTTTTAGACTTTTCCCTAAATAGTATTATATTTTGAAAGTTTCTAATGTTGTTTGATTATTTTTTAGTGAATTGTTGTAAAATAAATGTGTCCTCGTCAAAAGGATGTGACGATAGAGATAGAAATAAATGTTTAGAGTTATTTATGGAGTAAATCTTCTTCCATGATTATTATTATCTCTATGTAATCATCCCTAATTAAAGGACTTAGGAGGCGTTTCGTTCACGGAATGGAATGTGGTGGAATTGGATTCTATCAAATGAATTTGACTCTGAAGGAATTTGTAGGTTCCCAGATTCACGTTGTATCATATTAATGGTAGTAAAATAGACAGCGGAAGCATATTAAATAAAGCCATTAAAATGAGTGATTGTGTAAACGATAAGTGAACTATGAGAATCAAATATTGAACAGTAAAATGATAACAAGATCAGATATAAAAGCTGCTCATATATTGATAATGAATCACACCAAGAACAAGTTAAAGTGTGTTCGGAAATCTCATAGGACAACAATATCGTACGGAGGTAGTGCTCGGGATTGCTGCAGTGTGTGCTTAAACAATTGTGGAAAAACTATTCCCAAAACTTACAATTGTTGTTCCACTACCTCGCTATTTATAGACCTGATAAAGTGTAGACAGTGTACTATCGTACCCCGGAATGACACGTGGAAAGTGTGTCTCCAATTTTAGGGCATACGTGGAAATTGTGGATACGTGTCTGACACTTAATATTTCCTACGAGACTTAGACTGACAGAGATCTTCACTTCACCAGAGCTCTGTTGAAAGAGCTCTGTTGGTCTTCTTTTAAATACTTGTTCCTGTTGGAAGTCTTCGACAGAGCTCTGTTGAGCTCTGTTGGATCTGACAGACCTCTGTTGAGCTCTATTGGTCTTCTTGATGAAACACCTTCCAGGTCTTCTGTCTGATCTCTGTTGGTCTTCTGACTTGAACTATTTTCAATACTTTTACATAACAGATACTTGGGGCTAACAATCTCCCCCTAAGTATTGAAAATAAAAATTTACAATTGACAAGAGATTAAACAAAAGAACAGAGAACTTTTACCTCTGTCGATGCCTTGCACTAATCTTTTGGAATATTACAAAAAGATTAAAAGATCAGTACATTTAAGCATAATTATCTCCCCTAAGAATTCTGTCGAATCTTCTGATTAGAGTACGGAAGTCCAGCATCAGATCAATCTGGTCGATGAAGAGTTTCTGCTGTTCTTCTGGACACTTGTTTCTTGGGAGATCTTGGATTATGTTCTTGATGTATACCAGCGATTCACTTGAGTACTTGTGGGCTTCATTTGCTCTGATGGCCTTCTTTATGCCCTTCTGTCTGCAGATAAAGACTGGAGGATCTTCTACTACAGTTCCAGTTCTGTGATGACCATAACCCTCAAGGTTTTCGTTAGGAGGTGCAATCGCTAGTTTCTCCACTTCAAACTCTATGCCAAGTTGATAATCAATCTGTATTCGGAGATTGATGTGTTCTTGCATAGCAAATCTGACTTCTGGTAGCGCAGTTCTGGCCGGTGTGTATCTTTCTGAGAAGTTCAAGCAATATGCGTGGAGTAAGATCAGGTCATATGGATTCAGAAGGACGAGATCATTGTCATTGAAGATTTCATTTCTGCCTTATGTTGATTCCACAGTATACTCATGGTATGTGACCCTGTCGTGTTGAAACTTCTTGTGCTTGATGTCCAGAATTCTGCGGATACCGAAGTTTATATTGATGGCTCTGTTCTGATTTGACTTGGTTTGGATGAACTTTAGCCTTGCATCAGAGATGGTGTTTATCCTGATTGGGTTGAGGTATGGGTTAATGGGTACGACATTTACAGGGATGATGTCTCTGTCAGCATAAAGAAATGCAAATACCGTTTCTAAGGCAGGTTTTTCGGTGTGAAAGGTAGAGGTTTCTGGGTTCTGTTTTGTTACGGTTGGGTTTGGGTCATTGTGGGTCTCTGCCATAAGGGTGTCGATGTGAGCAGATTCGGCTTGACTTATTTGTTCTTCAGCAAAGGATTGGTCTGTCCTTTCTGGTTCTTTTGTCGGAGAAGTAGGAGGGGTGTCTAGGCAGATGATCTCTGGTGGTTCTTGCGATGACTCTTCTGTCACTTTGATGACTCTGTTCTTGAACATGTAGTCGAATGCCACTTCAGTCATATCTGTCATCCCCTTTTCTCCTTCTGTAGTCTCTGCCTCAGTTGCTTCTGTGACTTTCCCTTTTCCCTTGGCTTCTTTTTCAACCTCTTTCTCCTTCTCTACCTCTTTCTCCTCTTTCTTCTTCTCCTCTTTCTCCTTCTCCTTCTCCTTCTCCTTCTCCCCCTTTTGTTGTTCCGAGGACTCACCCAATTGATTGTCGGATTGACCTTCTTGAGCGTCTTCAAAGTCATCATCATCGTCAGAGGATTCAATTTGAGCTTTTGGTGAGGAGTGAACAACAAACTTCAGACCTGTTTTCTGTCTCTTGCTTGCAGGTTCGTCTGTGGGTGCTTCTTCTGCAGATCCTTTTGATGTAGATGCAGTCTGTAAGATGATATTAGTAAAGTTTGAGGCTGCCTGTTTCATCACATCTTCTACCTCTGTTGCAGCGGCTCTGATTTCTTCTACTTGAGCCTTGAAGTTGACTTTGTGAGTATCAAGAGACGCTTTCACATGTTGCTCTGTTGCCTTAGCCTTCATTACGAATTTTGATGAGATCGTCATCATCCGGCTTAGAACAGATTTTCTGAAGTTTCCCATTTGCCCAACTGTCATGGGTAGGTCATTTGGGTTAGGGCTGGAGATGTTGAGTGGAGTAGCAGATGAAGTGGTTGCTTCTTTTATGGATTCCTTAACAGAGTTGGTAATTAGCTCTGTCAAGGTTCTGATATTAGATTCTGAAAGAATAACCGTGGGGATGGGAAGGGTTCTGTTCATCTGCGCTGTGTGGTTCTCTGATATAAGTCACTTTAGGTTTGCAAGTTCTGTCGAAGTCTTTGTAACTTCCTCTGCGCTGACTGATCGTAGGTCGGCTATCTCTGTCGTCAGCTTTGCAATCTCTTCTCCTCTGACCCTTTCAGACTCTGTTCTGAGTGTTGCAGCTTCGTCATATCTTCGAGTTAGATCAGCATGCTTGTTTGAGATGTTCAGCAGTTCTTCCCTAAGAGAAGCATTTTCCTTGCGGATCAGCTCCTCCTTTTGTTCATTGATAAGTTTATACTCGTTCAAAGAGTTGTTGATACTGTCACAGAAGCTTTCGAACTCTGCTCTTGTGACAGTGTCAACGAGGGTCTCCTTGGTTCCAACACATGGTTCCAATTCTGCCTCGAGTTCAGAGGCGCCTCCGTCAAGAGTTGTTTTGATGTTGGCTCTTGGAGGGCTTCCACCTGATCCTTGATGTTCCCTTTGAGGGGAAACAACTACAGGTGTTCTGACCAGAGTTTCCTCTTCCAGCTCAGGTTCTGAAGAAGGAAATCTGGTGTGATGGGAAGCATTTGGATCAAGCAATGTCTTCCCTTGTTCTACTATGGTCTCCCATTGTCCCTGAGTCGGACAGATGCTACGTGAGATTACAAAGATCTCTGGTCTAATTTGTGTAGTCTCTAAATGAGCCACAGAGGCATCATCGTGTGGAGGTGACCTATTGATGTTCTGGGGTGAATGAACATCACTACCAAATATAGCTTCCCCGACTTCGTGCGTATCAGAGGCATGAAGAGTTGCCTCTGATGGTATAGGCTGGTTGGGGTTCGAGGTGTGCACCTCTGTTTCAATAATCCTTTAGTCTTGATCACCAGGATTAGATTGTGTGGAAGCACTGGGATTTTGGTTAAGGATACCCTCAGATGTGCTCTGTTGAGCATCTTTTTCTATTCTCACATTTTCCTCGGCACCTAAGGCTGTAGAACGCTCGGGTTCCTCTCTGTTATCTATTTGCTCACCAGTATCAGAGGAAAGAACTTCTACCTCTGGTGACTCCTGTACTCCCTCATGAACAGTCTCCATAGTGGATGCTCTGTTCCCTACTTCCTCCATCATCACTCTAGAGGAAGACCCCACTTCGGGTACTCTTACCTCTGGTCCGTTTCCTTCTCCCACTCCTATTTCCTCACTCGTACTCTCCTCAGATGGCTCAGAGCCTAAGTATGCTGGGGTTCTCACCTCAGGTTCTTGAGGTTGAGCAGCATGTCTATAGTTTTGGATAGAAATGTGGTCTGGGCTTATCAGAGCGAGCATTGTACCTGGAATGCGTCGAATGAGGGGATATTCTCCTGAAGTGGTGGGATTGAATCTGGTCATGACCCAGTTCCTGAACATATTGCCTTGTTGAGTCAATTCCAGACTCTGAAATGCTCTTCTGATTACCAACCCGATAAAACTTGGAAACTTGATGTTCTTCAGGAATATATGTTGCCCAACTTCTCCTTCTTTTGCAATGGCGGAGGTCTTGAGATTAACGGCAGTGAGAAGGTCGGTGTAGAGAATGCTGGCATAGTCAAGGTTTCTTTGAAAGAACAATCCATACATTATCTGTAGGATTTCTATGCTGGCTTGATCTTGACTACCAGATTTTCCTGTGAGGGTTCGGTTCAGTGCAGAGAACATGAAATTCCACACTGGTGGTAGATTTTGTCTTTTGAATGCTCCGATGCGGGTGATATCTTTGTTGTAGCCTAGAAATCGTACAAACTCCAGAAGGACAGCAGTGTTAGGTGGCTTCTCGAAAGCTTCTATGTTGAGCTGTCGCTTGCTCTTCATTCCAAGAATTCTCCGCAGGGTAGTTGCTCTGATTCTGATCGTTCCTGAACCTCCATCTCGACCAGAATCCACATTGCCGATTATTCCGTTGAGCTCTTCTACGTGTTGGCATGTAGTCCACCACTGCTTGATGTAGAGCTCAGGAATGTTGTCGTCGAAGTCTGTTAGGGCTTTGAAGATTTCTGAGTTTCTGAAGAACTCCAGAAATATGTGGTATGTGGGTAGATAGAGAGCAGGGTTTGGATCTAATCGATGGTTGCTTTCAGCGAACTCGTATGGGAGAATAACAATTTGGTCGACGGGACCAATACGGCTTGAATCTGCCGAGTGTTGAGGGTTTGCCATTTTTGCAGGTTTGAGTTTTGAAGGTTTGAATGAAGAGGAAATATGAACAGGGTTTAAATAAAAGAGGGTCAAGGTTTTGGATATTTATAGTCCGAGCTTGTGGCTGAGTAATCGCCACAGATACTGTAGGCACTCGAGTGTCAGAAGGTGGAGTGGCCTGAAATGTGTATCGTGGGGACAGCTAGTGGTTTAGCTTTCAATTGGAGATTGCCACGTGGATTTGTTCTGACCACTTTTGTGCAAGTAAACCGTCGCGGTTAGAGATGTGTGGGTTACAAGTGGTTGACGTTTAGAAATAACCCGCACCTCTGATGTCGTTACTTTTGATGACGTGTTCTGATGACGTGGCAGAATAGACTAACAGAGCTCTGATGGAGCTGTGTTAAGTTGCTTCTGTTGCGTGGCCTCCATTTCTTACCGTTACCTTTACCAGAACTTGTTCTGATGTGAGATGGTCAGAACTTTACAAGATCAAACAGAGTTCTGATGAGAAGCAACAGAGGCTCTGATGAGATGTCAGAGTTCTGACTGGTTCTCCAAAAGATTTAGCTTTAAGCTAAAAAAGCAAAGTCAATTTGGTTTTGGAAATTTGATTATTGACTTGATCCCCCTAAAACCATGCAATTTTCCTTTATAAGCTCCCAATTTTCCTTTATAAGCTCCCCCTCGACAGATGAGCCATCCCTTCCTTTGATTTTTTTTAAACAAAAGAACTTTTTTACGACCAAAAAAAATGCGCGACAGAATTCTTGTGTACAACAGAACTCTGTTGAATTATCCTACCCAACTTTTTGATAGAGCTCTGGTAGGAACATCAGAGCCTCTGTTAATTTTAAACAGAGTTAGGAGGACAAGTTCAGCATACCCAGTTTGCTGATTAGGAAGTTAAATCTCCTTTCATTAAGGGCTTTTGTAAACAAATCAGCAAGCTGGATGTCTGTTGAAACAAAGTACATTTCAATAGTCCCTTTTTCAACATGATCCTTTATAAAGTGATACCTTATGTCGATGTGCTTAGTCTTCGAGTGTTGAACTGGGTTGGCTGTTATGGCAATGGCACTCTTGGAGTCGCATAGAATTGGAATTTTACCATACTCTAAGCCATAATCTCTGAGTTGTGTCTTCATCCATATTACTTGGGAGCAACAACTAGCAGCAGCAACATATTCCGCTTCTGCTGTAGAGGTTGAAACACAGTTCTGTTTCTTGGATGTCCAACTCACCAACTTTTCTCCAAGCATTTGGCAGCTACCAGAGGTACTCTTTCTGTCGTTCTTGCATCCTCCATAGTCTGAGTCTGTGTAAGCTACAAGCTCAAAACCAGAGTTAAGAGGATACCAGAGACCCAAAAATTGAGTCCCTTTCAGATATTTAAAGATACGTTTGACAGCTGTTAAATGAGTTTCGGTAGGATTTGCCTGAAATCTGGCACAGAGACAGGTTGCATACATTATATCAGGTCTACTGGCGGTTAAGTACAAAAGTGACCCTATCATGCCTCTGTAGTGCTTGACATCTGTTGGTTCACCATTAGGATCAGAGTCAAGTTTAACTCCAGTGGCAATAGGAGTTTTCATTGGTTTTGAATCATTGAGCTTATATTTTTTCAACATGTCAGAGATGTATTTGGACTGACTTATGAAAGTCCCTCTGTCAGATTGTTTGACTTGTAAACCCAGGAAGAAAGAGAGTTCTCCCATCATGCTCATTTTGAATTCACTTTTCATTAAGGATTCAAACTTATCACAGTACTCTTGCCGTGTAGACCCAAAGATAATATCATCAACATATATTTGTACCAGAAGTATATCATTTTTGTATCTCCTGAAGAATAGAGTTTTATCGACGGTACCTTTCTCGAAGTGATTGATCAACAGAAATTTGGACAGAGTTTCATACCAGGCTCTGGGAGCTTGCTTAAGACCGTAGAGCGCTTTGTCTAGTTTGTAAACGTGGTCTGGAAACTCTGAGCATTCAAAACCAGGAGGTTGCTGGACATAAACTTCTTCTTGCAGCTTGCCATTTAGAAAGGCAGACTTGACGTCCATTTGATAGACCTTAAAACCTTTATGAGCAGCATAGGCTAGGAAGATTCTTATGGCTTCTAGCCTAGCCACAGGTGCAAAGGTTTCGTCATAGTCAATTCCTTCTTCCTGTCTGTATCCCTTTGCAACCAGACGGGCTTTGTTTCTGATGATAATCCCATCTTCATCCTTTTTGTTTCTAAACACCCATTTGGTTCCAATGGCCGCTTTGCCTTTTGGGAGTGGAACCAAGGACCAGACTTTATTTCTCTCAAATTCCAGAAGCTCTTCTTGCATATCTTCGATCCAATTTGGGTCATCTAGGGCTTCAGAAATCTTTTTCGGCTCAATCATGCTTAGAAAATTTACAAAGAAGGCTTCATTGATTGTGGCCGATCTTGTCTTTATGCCATCATCAGCAGCACCAATGATAAGATGATGAGGATGATCCTTTGTCCATCGTGTCATGGGAGCATGGACAACGGGTGGCGTTTGTGCTTCTGATGGGAAAAGACGAACTTCAGCATCAGAGTTCTGTAGGTTTGGACCAGGGCTCTGTGGCACACAACTTTGGAGAGTGGCCTCATTGCTCTGAGAGTCATTAACAGGGCTCTGTGATGGTGAACTTTCAAACAAGGAATTTCTTCCAACGTTTGTCATCAGAGGTGATGAAGGCTCTTGTTCAGGTTCTCTTTCATTCTGGTGTGGTTCCTCATTTCTCTGAATTACTCCTGTAGACAGAGAGGTAGATGGTGAAGTATTAGAGGGACCAGTGAGAGATGTACCTGTCAGATTTTGATCTGTTGAGTTCTGAGCTTGATCTCCTTTGTTTATGTTATCATAGGAATCATCATCGAAGAAATCATTGAACATGAGATTGATGTCTTCTTCCCTTGATCTAGAAGAACTTATCTTCTCTTGTTCTGTCTGTGTCCCCTCTGTTGATTTTCGATCAGAGGAGCTTGATATGCTTTCATCAAAGGACACATTTACACTCTCTTGAATGACCCGACATCTGGTGTTGTAGACTCTGTAGGCTTTAGAGGTTAAGGAATAACCAATAAAGATTCCTTCGTCTGCTTTCTTGTCAAACTTTCCCAGATGTTCTCTGTCATTCAGTATGTAGCACTTGCAACCGAAGACATGAAAGAATTTCACATTTGGTCTTCTGTTGTTAATGAGTTCATAAGGAGTCTTCTTGAATCTTTTTACAATTACAACTCTGTTTTGGGTAAAACAGGCTGTTGAGACTGCTTCTGCCCAGAAGTTCATTGGAAGAACAGAGCCAGCCAACATGGTTCTGGCGGCTTCTACTAGAGTTCTGTTCTTTCTCTCCACAACTCCATTCTGTTGCGGAGTTCTTGCTGCTGAGAAGTTTTGGGAAATACCTTCCTCTGTTAGGTAGGCATCAATTTTGGCGTTCTTGAATTCTGTCCCATTATCACTTCTCAACTTTTGTACCTTTAGATCTAACAAAACCTGTATCCTTTTCAACAAACTTATCAGAATTTCTGGGACATCAGATTTTACTCTGATGAACTCAATACAGGTATATCGAGAATATTCATCAATTAAAACAAGGATATACTTTTTGCCCGACAGACTTTGCACAGAGATTGGACCGCAGAGATCCACATGAAGCATATGCAAAGGTCTGGGACAACTATGATCACTCTTTGTTCTGTGTGAAGATCTTTTCATCTTTCCAAGTTCACAAGCAGAACAGAGATGGTCTTTGTCAAATTTCAGAGAAGGAAGTCCTTTTACTAACTTCAGTTTCACGAGTTCGTCAAGATTTCGAAAGTTTAAATGAGCAAATCTTTTGTGCCAGAGCCAGGCATCTTCATTATTCAAAGACACTAGACAGAGTCTTTCTGTTGTAGTGTTTTGGCTTGGTTTGAAATTCATTTTGTAAAGATTGCCTTTTCTATCAGCTCTTAAGAGTTCTTGACCAGACTCGAAAAGTAGTAAGGAACAATATTTCTTCCTGAAATTGACATCAAATCCGTGATCACAGAGTTGACTTATACTGAGAAGATTATGATTTAATCCTTCAACATAAGCAACTTCAGAGACTGAAACACCACCATTTACTAATGTACCATAACCTTTAATCTGTCCGCCATTGTCTCCTCCGAAGGTTACTGCACTTCCAATTTTGTTTTTAAAAGAAGTCAACAGCTCTTTATTCCCCGTCATGTGCCTGGAGCATCCAGAATCCAAGTACCAGATCTGCACATGAGGTTTCTGCAAGACAGATTAATTTCTTTTAGGTACCCATTGCATAATGGGTCCTTTCCTGTTAGGCTTAGGTGGATTATCAGATTTTCCTTGAGATTGTTTATACTGAGATGATGTGCCAGAGGTTTTCCTTTGTGTATTCTGAACAGTCTTGACATTTTTCTTTTGAACCGACTTATTCAGAACACAGTGGGGACCATTCAGATGGTTTTGCAATTTAAGTAACAGCTGAATGCAGTTGCAGTTTATGGAGCATAACTGATGCACATTGTTTTTATTCAAGAACTGTTTGAATGGAGCTTGATTCTGAAAGATTTTAGGACCAGATGTCTTTGCATACAATCTTTCATGACTTTGTTTCTTAAAATTGTTACTCTTAGGAATAGACTCTTTTGACATGAAATTCTTGGAAATGGACTCATTTGAACGAAAAGAATTTCTTCCTTGATTTACACCGGAATTCGGAACAGACTTAGCTATCCACTTTCCCTTCTGTTCTGGTGTGAATCTTACAGGTTTGAAAGCAAGAGGAACATTTGAGTTTACAAAGACGCTTTTGTTTGTCTCTTTCTTCTCTACTTCTACTGCATTAGAAGCAAGAATCTTGAAATCTTTGTTGTTAAAGCTTGTTACTGGTATAAATCTTGACTGTTTCTTAAAGAAAGAAGCATCCTCTTTTAGATCCGAAGAT
Source organism: Saussurea involucrata (assembly GCA_033807775.1). Lineage (NCBI taxonomy): Eukaryota > Viridiplantae > Streptophyta > Magnoliopsida > Asterales > Asteraceae > Saussurea > Saussurea involucrata. Next base: position 80,948,198 of record CM066327.1, read on the forward strand.
CCTACCGGTAGTTGCTTTAACTTGTGTAAGATGTTCTTTTGACCACATAAGATCTGTTCATCTACCTCGGAGTCAGAGTCACAATTAGAGGCTAGAAAGTCTCTAGTGGCTCTGTTGGAGGAATTTGATTCAATGGGTATGACAGGGATATTTGTTTTAACAGATCTGAACTTTCTCAACTTTGGCTTTAAAGAATCAGAGATAGCATTTTCTTCAATAACTTTCAACAAATCTTCTTCAAAAGATGTTCTTATAGATTCAGAGGTAGGAGAGAAAACTGGTGCTTCTGGATTAAGTTTGCTCTGTGGCATTTCAACAGAGGACTTTGTCTCAGAAGAAGCAGACTTCTATCCTTTGAAATAATTGAAGTTGAAAATCTCTTTAGTATCCAAGTCCTTGACGGAATTAGGAACTATGATTTTAGCTTTTCCTTGATCAAGAATAAACTCGGAGGATGGTTTCAAAACCTTTTTATGATCAAAGGAATCATAGCTAACGTTCCTAAAGTCGAGATTTCTTGGTTTTGAGAAAGCATCTGACGTTTTGGTTCTTTTGAAAACAACATTACCAGATATCATGTCCTCTTGGATTTTTCCAATACAAAAGGCGGAGGACAGAGATGTCTTCTTCCTTTCGTTGTAGGGAGCAAGGTCAGAGAAACCAAGACCTTGCGTATCCATCTGTGAATTTATCTTGATATGTACATCTTGTGCATCTTGGTACTTTTTGATTTGAATTTCTTTTCTCTGTAGGGATTGATGTAGAACTTCCCTTTCTCTTTGAAAATAATCAGTTAGAGCAACAGAGTTAAGTCTCTCTGTTTCAGACTGTTTCAACTTTTCAGACTTCTGTTTCAAATCATTTTCATAAACTTTGATCTTTTCAGAAAACAGACTTTCCTTCTTCTTTTGTAAGATTTCTAACTCGGATTTTTCTTTAAAGATTTCTTCCTTTTCTTGTTCCAAGAGAGTCTTTTCTCTCTTGTAAAAAGATAGGTCCTTCTGAGCTAGTTTTCTTAGCTCCTTTTCTTCAGAAAGTTTTTGTTTTAGAAGCTGAAATTCCTCATTCAACATGGAAACATGCATTTCTAATTCTGAGTCAGATTTAGATTCAGATGAGCATACCTTGGCACCGGGTCTGGTGGTCTCCAGCGCTCTGTCGTCAGATTCTGTCGTGGTAAGAGCAAATGCATGAGCTAGATCTTCTTCTTCTGTTGTTCCCTTCGTTATTTCTGGTTCTCCAGTCATCCAGTCAACAACTGCTTCTAAACTTTCATCATCCACAGCAACTCCACAGAAGTTGGCTTGTTCTGGTTCATCATCAGAAGATGAGTCAGAGACCCAATTTTCCATTTCAGCAACATAACTTCTTTCTCTGTAATTGTACTTGTATTTGTTTTTGTAGTAGTCCTGGTCTTTTACCAGTTTGCCTCTACAATTAACAGAGAAGTGTCCAGGTTTGCCGCATCTGAAGCAGCGTCCATCATTTTGATTGATGGGTTGGGCAACATCGGCCTTCTGTTGTGCTGGTGGATTTTCTCTTCTTTGTGGAGGTTTCCCTATTTCTGTGGCAACTCTGTTGGAACTTTGCTCTGGTGCTGTATATCCTCTTCTGTCTTCCCTTCCTTCTCTCTCATATCTGCCTCTTCTGTCGAATTTATTGCCAAATCTCTTGTTAAATTGCTGAGTTATTAAAGCAAGAGATTGGGCAAAGGCTTGAATGTCATCATCCTCTGATGAGCTCTCATCTGTTTCACTTTCTGCAATCAAACTTTTCTTTCCTTTCTTCTTATCAGACATTTCTTTCTTTTTCTCTTTGCTTGAACTCTCTCTGTTGGACCTTTCAGTTGTGGTTTTCTTAGAATCAGAAACTAAGGCGATTGGACCAGCACTGATGGATTTGCCTTTTTGCTTGACAACCTCCTTTTCTTGTGCGGCCAAAGTGCCATACACATCCGTTAAAGACCATACGTCTAAGTCCTGGTTAGCTTGTAAAGACATGGACAGATTTAACCATTCATCATTCAAACTTTTCAAAAACAGAACATTGTTATCTTCATTCGACCTAACAACCCCACATTTTTTGCATTTATTGATTAACACATTAAATCTGTTGTAGGTTTGCTGTAAGGTTTCCTCAGGAAGTGCCTTGAAATCGTTGTATTCATTTATACATTGGGTCCTTCTGTTCTTTTGGGTCTTGATACCACCCTCAAGTTGATTAAGAAGTTGATCCCAGATTTCCTTAGCAGTAACACATGAATCTAGTTCTTGAAATATTTCGTTTGGAATGGCCATAATCAGTAGTCTAACTGCTTTAAGATCATTTTCCATTTTTAGATTTTCCTCATCAGTAAAACCTGTGGTTTTAACTTCATAATGAGCTGGAATCTCAGCAGTAGTTCCTGTTGCGGGTACACGGGGAACAAAAACCATGGGTTGGAATGGTCCATCCGTGACAGATCGCATGAGGTCTTTATCCATACCATCGAAAAAATTAACCATCCTGATTTTCCACTGAGGATATTCATCTCTCAGAAGAGTAGGAGGTTTTGTTAAAGAGCCAGCAGTATAAATAGCATTTATACCGTTGTTACCCATTTTGAAAGAAAAACAGAGTACAGTTTGTTGCAAAACGATTTTCGGTTAGAAACAGAGTTTCAAACAGTAACCAATGGAACAGTAACTTTTGAGAGGATTTTAAGCTAAACTAGAAAGCTTTAAACACAGTTATATGAGCTATGAAGGCTTGGTTAGACTAAAAAGCAGTAAAACAGAGTATATTATGAAGCTTTTAAAGTCGCACAGACACAATCAACAACAGTGAATCAACCTTGGTAGATTGGATCGTTTGGCTTAAGAAAACCAAAGAAGCTCTGATACCAATTGTAGGTTCCCAGATTCACGTTGTATCATATTAATGGTAGTAAAATAGACAGCGGAAGCATATTAAATAAAGCCATTAAAATGAGTGATTGTGTAAACGATAAGTGAACTATGAGAATCAAATATTGAACAGTAAAATGATAACAAGATCAGATATAAAAGCTGCTCATATATTGATAATGAATCACACCAAGAACAAGTTAAAGTGTGTTCGGAAATCTCATAGGACAACAATATCGTACGGAGGTAGTGCTCGGGATTGCTGCAGTGTGTGCTTAAACAATTGTGGAAAAACTACTCTTCCCAAAACTTACAATTGTTGTTCCACTACCTCGCTATTTATAGACCTGATAAAGTGTAGACAGTGTACTATCGTACCCCGGAATGACACGTGGAAAGTGTGTCTCCAATTTTAGGGCATACGTGGAAATTGTGGATACGTGTCTGACACTTAATATTTCCTACGAGACTTAGACTGACAGAGATCTTCACTTCACCAGAGCTCTGTTGAAAGAGCTCTGTTGGTCTTCTTTTAAATACTTGTTCCTGTTGGAAGTCTTCGACAGAGCTCTGTTGAGCTCTGTTGGATCCGACAGAGCTCTGTTGAGCTCTGTTGGTCTTCTTGATGAAACACCTTCCAGGTCTTCTGTCTGATCTCTGTTGGTCTTCTGACTTGAACTATTTTCAATACTTTTACATAACAGATACTTGGGGCTAACAGAATTGGAGTGAAATTTGATGGAATTTGACCATGCGTTTGGTTAACAGGAATTGAGATGGCTTGACATGGGAGGTGTGACCCATTTGAAATGCATGAATTCGTTTCATGTCATTTGTCTAAGGGCAGGTGTGAGCCCGAACACGTTGTGACAGATGTGCATGACCTTAAGTGTGTGCAATCTACATGTGTTAAGTGTCTGCATGAAAGTTTAAAGGTGTGAATCATTTCTAAATGTTTTTATAACACATTTTGGATGATATTTATGGTGTGACGTTCATACTTAAGGGAATTCATTAGACCTCCGCTCTAACTCTCGTTTTTATAAAACTGAAAAACCATTTTCAGGTAAGCATGTTTGTGAGAGCTCATGCAAATGGAATGACAAGTTATGAGCTCGGAGCCTAGAGGATAGATTAAAGATTCGTAGCCTTTTGTTTAGACTTTCAAGACTTAATCACATTTTTATAATTCTCAACTATGAAAATGTTTACCCATAGTAAACTTATGGGATATATTTCAGTTTTTGACTTGTTGTTTTAGAGTGGTTTCAACATTGAATAAAATTAATTCTAAAGGTACGCATACTTTTTATGGTTGTACAAGTCATATAGGGAAACAAAAGCAAAACCAATAACTATGTGGACTATGCTTGTTAATCTTTGGTTTAGGAGGATAAGAATGTCGTTTTTTACTTTTGATTGCTCAAATATCTTGGTTTAGGATATGTCGTATGCTTGATGGGAACATGTTTTTACTTCTGTTCTTTTTGTTCAAGTGAGCCATTGATATGAGAAGCCATGTATTTCCCAAGGGGTTCGTTGATGCATACAACTTAACAATATCATGCGAGTCGGTAGACACTTACTTAGTTAGTGTTTGCGTATGTAGTGTAATACTCAATTTGTTAATTGTTAGTTGATTTTGAGTTTTGAGTTAAATAGGTGTGGAAAGGCCTAGGTTTCTAGGTTTTCTTCTTTATTCATAGATAGGGATGGGGTAGGTAACTCCGTCCATGTCAATATACGACATTGCTTGCCCCAAGCTCTGATAAAGGAGGAGGGTCGATCCTAATTCCTAGCTAGCTATCTTTGCGTTTCTCTTATGTTGTTGTTGTTAGTACAAAGTTAATTAGATGTTGTTTGTATTTAAATATGGATTCATATAATGGTATTTTGCATCCTGGTCGATACAGAAAATGAAAAAAAACATTTTTTACACGGTTAATTGTTAGGAAGCTAGAACCATTTAAAAAGATAGGACCTTTTTACACCGTTGTTTGACAAAACCGTGTCAAAACTTGTGACCTTTGTACACGGTTTTGACTAAAACCATGGAAAAGATGTAACATCTTTACATGGTTTTACAAAACAACCGTGTAAGAAGTGCTATATTTTTATACGTCCTACTAACAACCATGGAAATTGAGCATTTTTACACGATTCTAACCCGTGTAAAAAGACTGGCCATTTAAATTTTTACACCGTGGGCTTTTACAAGGTTTTAAAACTGTGTAAAAAGGCTTTTTTATATTATTATAAACCATGACGACTATGTTGAAATTTTAAAACAAAAAATATTATTTTTAATACACCACATAACCACATAAGCTAAAGTTGTTGTTTATTCCAAGTTTAATTTATTACAATATTTACATGATTTTTTTACTAAAAACAATTTCCATAAGAGCTATGGGACTCCACTTACACAAAAAAATGGGTAAGGGGTAGCTTAACCTACCTCAATGGTTGTGCTCCCCACTTTTCTCTTAATAAATAAAAGGAAGGGTACCACCTCATTAATCTAATTAATTAATTACAACCTTTTCTTTTTTCTAGGTTTTAATCAACTTATTCATTTATGTATTGTTGTCTTTTATTATTATTATACTACTGTTGTGCATCGCGCGTTGCTCGGTGACGTTAAACATTTTTCGATTTTCTTCGTAGCACGTTAAGTGGTTTGATCCTTTATGTATTATATATTTTTCTTAAAAAACATTTACGTATTAGATATTGAACTAATAAGAACCAGTATTTCACTTTATACATAAGAAACCACCACATAATTTCTTGTTGTTCTTTTAGCCAATGCACAATTATACATTTCAAAGACGTAGGTGAGCAAAACAAAATCATGATTCAAAATTTTAAAATACTAAAAATCAAAAATCATTTTTTAAGAAATATTAGACAGAGTTAAGATGAAATATATTTCCTTGGTGGTTAATCCACGCATATTGATAATTTTGTTATGAAAAGTTTAAGATGCATCAGTAATCATTATGTTTTTAGGTTATTTAGAAATCAAATAACATTTTCCACAATGGTACCTCATACATCCACTTAAAATTTCATTTTTTTTCTTAATTTTTATATGGATAATATTTTTCAAAAGAAAGGTCAGCTAAAAAATATGTTTTGCCAATGAACCATTTTACTTATTAAAGATATAGTATTACTATAAACATAAAAAGTAATAAAATAAATTAAAAGATTGATTCCACTAGTACAAAAATGGTCATTAGTGACGGTTAAAAACCGTCACCATAGGTGTACGGTAACGGTTTTCGTGGACATAAAAATCGTCACCTATCTTGCCGTCACTTTTGATACACTTTTAGTTACGCTTAAATAACGTTACCAAATCACATAAAAAACCGTTACCATACGCAAAAACCGTCACCTTAAATGTACAAAAAATATTTTTTTTCTTCTAAAACCGTTACTGTAGCATAACATACTCTGACATTTACTTTTAAAAACAGTCACCATAACATGACATACGATGACGTTTATTTATTAAAATCGTCATCGTAGCATGATATCTCTTGACGTTTATATTCAAAAATCGTCACCGTGGCATGACATATTGTGACGTTTATTTTTTAAAATCATTATCATAACATCATATACAGTGACGTTTATTTGTCAAAACCGTTACCGTAGCACTACATATGGTGACCTTCATTATTCAAAATTGTTACTATAGCATGACGTATGGTGACGTTTATTTCATAAAATAGTCACTGAACATGACATACATTGACGTTTCTATACATAAACTGTCACGATAGCATAACGTACGATAACGTTTATTTTAAAAAACCGTCACCATAGCATGACGTAGGTTTACGTTTACATTCAAAAATCGTCATTGTAAAATGACATAAGGTGACATTTACTTTTCAAAATCGTCATGGTAACATGATATATACGATGACGTGTACTATTTAAAACCGTCACAATAGGATGACATATGGTGGCGTTTATTTTTTTGAACCATTACCGTAGAATGACATACAATGACGTTTATTTTTAAACTCTCACCATAGTATTCAAAACCGTCACCATAGCACGACATATGGTGAGGGTTTTTTTTCAAAACCGTCACTATAGAGTGACGTAAGTTGACGTTTATTATTTAAAACTCTCACCATAGTATGACCTATAGTGACGTTTATTTTCAAAATCATTATTGTGAAGTGACGTATGGTGACGTTTATTTGTCAAATCGTCACCTAAAGTGACGTATTGTGACGTTTATTTGTCAAAATCATTACCGTAGCATGACATACAGTGACCTTTATCATTCAAAATCGTCACCATGGCATGACGTACGGTAACGTTTATTTTCTCAATACCGACACGATAGCATAACGTACATTGACGTTTATAGTCAAAAACCGTCGTCGTAGCATGACATATTGTGACGTTTATGTCACTATAGTATGACATATGGTAAGGTTTATTTTTCAGAAACCGTCATCGTAACATGACAAACCATGACGTTTATTTTTTTAAACCGTTACCATGACATGATGTATAGTGACGTTTATTATTCAAAACCGTCACGGTAACATGATGTACAGTGACGTTTATTATTCATAACAATCGTAGTAGCATAATATACAGTGACGTTTATTTCTCGAAACCATTGTTCTAGACTATCTTTTGTGAATGGTTTTAATTATATATCGCAAAAATAAAATCCAAAAGAAGGTCTGCTTATCGATATATAAAAAGGATTAAACTATTATTGATGAGTATATGAATAATCTATTCAAAGACAAATAATAAACAAATTAGTTGTATCAAAATTTTCTTTCTAAGCACCTATAATAATGTTATGGATCATCTAAATCAACGTTTTTCTAATTAAATGTACTCCTTGTATGCTTTGGCGTCTTCAACTGATTAATAGTTGTGTAGTTCTTTTTTGTCTTCTTATTTTGCCTCTCTTTATGCTCATCATAATTTGTTTGTTTTACCTGCAAGAAAAGACAAGAAATTCAACAAACTGAATAAAATTTGAAAAAAAAGAATCCCAAGATTATCAACGTCTCTTTAACAATTTAGCAATAGTGTCATTCTACAATTTAGCAATAGTGTCATTCTGTGTAGATCTATCAGAGTGGTTTCTTGTTGCACAAGTTTCATGTGAAATCTAAACAATAAGAATTGCATATGTGAATAGTAAATACCCAAAACATATTAGGAATTTAATGATGACTAAATGCATATCTTGGATAGTTTTTGCCTTTTACATTTGACCATTACAAACTGTCTATCCTAGCCTAGATAAAGTCTTCTAGCTAGGGGTGTAAACGATTTAAGCTTTTAACGAGCCACTCCAACTCGAGCTCATTTACGTTGAGCTCAAGCTTACAAATTTTTGAGCTCGAGCCGATCTCGAACACAAAATATGCTCATTTAACATAACGAGTCGAGCTCTAAAATACTAATGTTCGACTCCGCTCGTTCGAAAGCTCAATTATTGTTTCGAGTCAAGCCATACGAGCATACAATTTTTTTAGTGGAGTCAAGCTGAGCAGTACATGTACAAACATAACCCTAAAGTGTTAATAAATCATATAAAAAAATTAATGCTAATGCAAAGATTCGAACCCCATTCCAACCAAGTTGATAGGATAACCTTTAGCACTAATTACTAGATTACTTGTTTGATCATAAAAGTCAAAGAGTAAACATCCCTCGAGCATTTGAAGGGTCACAAAATGGCATTGGTAGTTTGTGTATAACCTTCCATTAACAAAATCAAGCTATGTTTTAGATATGATGATTGCATCATACTAAAACTTAAAATGTCTTCTGCAAGCAAACTCAAGCCGAATAGAACTTAAATGATCATATAATACATACCTAGTGGTTCCGTCAAACAGAGGAGGTGGTTGAGAAGTAAAATGAAAAGATGGTGTAAGAAACTCTTTCACCCTTGTACGAAACCATACACCTATATCAAATTTCAAATTCAATTACATACATAGAAAAAGAGAGAAATATCGATGGAGAAAGATAATGAAGTACGCAAACCTGTTGGGCGGCATTGGAAGCAATAAGGAAATCGTGAATCGTGACTTGTAGATAAAGAACACTTCTCAATAATTAACTGAAGGTTACGGCGAGCCGAAGTGGTATTATCAGCATATAAACTGGAGAATGAATTGAGATTTTTTCCTTGCTTCTCAATAATAACATGTTTTTATTTCCTCCCTAGTTCCAATGAAATACTATATATTAGTTTTGTATGACAAACTCTTCACTTCTCAAAACAAAATAAACGGAACTTTTAACCAACAAAATTGTATTTGTAGCACTTGTGGAATGTTTAATGAAAATTTTAATTTATTCTCTAATGGATTTAAGTCATTCAAAACCGTATCAATATCAAAGTAACTCACCTGAGGTTCAAGATCAACGTGTAGCTATGCTTCACATCCAAAGTCAAGTGTAGCTTGTTATGGGATATATGAACAATTCTCCAAGTCTAGTTCACCTTAACAACTGAACAATAAAGTTTTTGGTAAATCTTAAGGAAAAAAGAAAAAGAGGCCTCATTAACAAAATTTATACTTCCAATATATTGGGTACCTTATCATGTTTCATGCACAAGTAAATGAAATATTCTGACAACTATAAACTTCTCTATCTGTTTGTGGCATTTTCAGAGTATGAATCGACATCATTGCTAATTTGTCGTTGTTGCCAGAGAATATTATGAGTACAAAGTGCTTAGGATGATTGTTTATAGCACTTGGTAACAGAGGATTGTGTTTATTGCTTTTTGACAATTGCCCAACCTATTGGCAACCCTTTTTTAGTAACTTTATGGATGCTTACTCATCGAACAACTGTAGTAAATTCAAAGAAACAAAGCAACAAGAAAAATAGTGAAGGAAGAGATAATATAACAAGATCTAACATTTTTAAAGATCCTATTTAACAAGAGATGGCAGATTCCCTGAAATTGCTAACGATCCAAGAAATTTGCGGCTAGGCATTTCGGCTGATGGAGTTGATGTAAACCGAGGAAATAGACATCATAGTGTATGGCCAGTTTTAACTGTGATTTACAATCTTCCACCATGGTTATGTATGAAAAGAAAATTCATCATGTTGTCCTTACTAATATCAGGTACGCCTTGTAATGACATCGATGTGTTTTTAGAACCTTTGGTTGATGATCTTCAGTTCTTATTCGAGCAGGGAGTTGAAACCTATGATGCATATGCACAAGAGGTGTTTACTCTACGTGCTGTTGTTTTATGGACAATAAATGATTACCCTGCTCTTGGTACACTATGTGGTTGTCCCTACAGTGGATACAAAGGTTGCGTAGTATGCCGAAAAGAAACCCAGTGTGTTAGACTTCCTTTCTCATGTAAACAAAGTTACATTGGTCATAGAAGATATCTACCATATGATCACCCGTTTAGAAGGCAAAGGAAGGCATTCAATGGAAAACAAGAGTTGGACATTGCTGTGACACCTATGAGTGGGGAAGAAATATATGAGGAGGTAAAATCCATAGAGAATTCATGGGGAAAAGGAGTAAAGGATACAAAAGTGGAATTCTCGAAGGGAAGAGGTGGAAAGATGAAGAGAATCAAGACAAGGTCAAATGGGGGAAACAAGGAAACCACTTATTGGAAGAAATACAACATATGGCAACGACGACTTAGGTATTGGCGTTACAATTATGTTCAACATTGCTTAGACTTTATGCACATAGAAAAGAATGTGTGTGAGAGTCTTATTGGAACATTGCTAAACATGCCAGGGAAGACGAAAGATGGATTGGAGGCTCGAATGGACTTGGTGCATTTTGGGTTAAGACCGGAATTGGAACCTAAGACACAAGGCAGTGGATCGGAGCAATACTCCCTGCAGCATGTTCCACATTAACCAAGGAGGAAAAAGACAAGTTCTGTGAAACATTATACGAGTTAAGGGTTCCACAAGGGTATTGTTCAAATTTTGCTAGCCTGGTGAGTCGAAAAGATCGCAAGTTGATAGGACTTAAATCACATGACTATCACATGTTGATGCAACAATTTTTGCCAATTGCGATACGATCAATTATGCCAAAAGCCACGAGATAAGCTATTATCAGGTTTTGTTTCTTTTTCAGATCAATATCTAGCAAAGAAGTCAATGTGGAAGAGCTAGATAAATTGTAGGAAGAACTTTGTGTGACATTATGTTTGCTTGAGAAATACTTTCCTCCATCATTTTTTGATATCATGGTTCATTTAACTGTACATCTTACGAGGGAAGTGAAATTACGCGGTCCTGTATGCTTTCGATGGATGTATCCTTTCGAAAGATGTATGAAGGTTATTAAAGGGCATGTGCGAAACAAAAACAAACCGGAAGGATGCATTGCTGAAGAGAATGTGGCAGAGGAGACAATTGAGTGTTTGGGTGAGTACAAAAGAAGCATGACGACAATTGGTATTCCACGTGACAAGCATAACACAATTGACAATGGTGAAGTTGATAATTCTGTTAATGAAGGAAAACCACTGTCAGCCGGTAAATTGATGCAAGTATGTCCTGAACTATTGTCGAAAGCACATTTTTATGTAATGCAGAATACACCTGAAGTTGAGCCTTATATCGAGTAAGTTTTAGTTATTCATTTACCTTTTCATTTTTCTAACATTTTCGTATAAGTATTATGACATTCTTATATCATTGTATTTTTCAGTCGACACATGACCTTTTTGAAAGAACAACATCCTGCACAACGACAAGCATGGCTGGAAAAAGAGCATAGTAAAACGTTTGGCAAATGGTTACGAAATCAGGTAAAGAGTTTCCACTAAATGTTTTTTTGCTATATTATTTTTCTTTAAAACAGAAGTCTAATTCTTATGATGAATTGCAGGTTGAGAGAGAGTTGGCAGTCGCTAAAGAAAGTACCAAAGAGATCTTAAGGTGGATATCACGTGGCCCAGACATCGAGGTGATGAAATACGATGCATACCACATCAATGGATACCTGTTTCGCACAAAATCTCGTGAAGGTAGAAATTACCAGAATAGTGGGGTTAGTGTAGAGGCGTCTGACATGCACATCTGTAAAGATGGTGTGAGTTATGCTCAAGCGTTTTATTATGGTGTTCTACAAGAGATATGGGTTCTAGATTATCATACAAGAAAGATTCCTATTTTCAATTGTGATTGGGTTGACAATAGGCACGGGGTCAAAAAGGATGGTTTTGGCTACACCTTGGTTGAGCTTAATAGATTAGGACACAAGGACGATCCTTTTATTTTGGCGTCACAAGCTAGGCAGGTATTTTATGTGAAGGATCAACTTGATAAGAAAAAGTCTATTGTTTTTATGACACCACCCAAAAATTATAGAGATGCCTATGCTGATGTTGACGAGGAATTCAGTACAGTGATACTTCCCCAGAATGATAATATATTGCCACGCGTAGATCCACTTGATTTGGGTAAGGAATCTCGGGATGATTACTTTCGGACAGACTGTAGAGGTATAACTGTGCGCAAAGCAAATTGACCCGCTCTACCTCTTTGAATTTGTTGTTGATGTTGTAGCTGCCAAGGTGTTAAGTGCTTAAAGATGAACTAACCATGGTTAGTAACTTTTTTCTTTTCCTAGAAATTGACTTATTAAATAATATGCATAATTTAGTGTAGTTCTTTAATTTTTCTTGTATCTACCATATTGCCAAATTAAATGTTTTTTGCTCAATGAACGGTTACTTGCATAGTTTTGGTTTTGTTAACTCATACTTCATAATTCTTCTTTTACAGTTACAGATTATAAAGAATCACGACAACAAAGAATAAACGTGTTATGCCCTTGTTGTTACTCATTTGCAACCTCCTCTTATCATTCAGTAAGTCAGATTTTTTAGGTTTTAGTCGATCTTTTTCTTAGCCCTTGTTGTTACTTATTTGCATGTTAAATATGATCATACTATGTTTGCATTAATTCTCACATTATTTACCTTCCTACTTTTGAGCAGGCGTGGAAAGAATCAAATATTAGCGCACACAAGACGATCCTACAATATTTGACGACATCTTCAACTCAGTTCAGAATATTTGAAAAACCTTTTGGAAAATAACTTTATCTAGCATATATGTTTGTTATATTTATATATTTGTTTTGTTTGATTCACTTTGTGCCATAGTTTTTTTTTCTCAATTGGTTGGCGTTTTGTGCTATTATACAGGTTTTGGAAATGTTTAATTTACAGTAGTTATGCTGCCGAAATTTTCAAAAAATATTTTCTACTTTGTTTGTCATTGTTTGTGCTACAAAATATTACATAAACGTTTGTCTTTTTTATACTTAAATACCATTGTCATGTAAAATAAAACTTAGTAACATTCAACTGTTACTGTATCATGAGAACTGATGAGAACCGTTAGTGAATCATGACATTTGGTGACATAACTTTATCAAAACCGTCACTATAAAATGACATACACTGACATTTATCATTCAAAACCGTCACCCTAACATTACATTTACCGTGAGTAAATTTCTCAAAATCATCATCGCTTCATGATATACAGTGACGTAACATGACATACGGTAACATCTAGATTTCAAAACGTCACTGTAACATAACATAGGGCGACAATTTATTTTTTAAAACCATCACCATAGGATGACATAAGGTGACGGTCATTATTTAAAATCATCATTTTAACATGACATACATAACGTTGATTATTTGAAAACGTCACGATAACATGACATAGGGTGACATTGTTTTTTGGTCAAAACTGTCATCGTTGCATAACGTACATAACGTTTATTTTCGAAACAGTCACCATAGCATGACTTAAGGTGACATTTTTTTTTCTAAACCGTGACGGTAGCATGACATACGGTGACGTAATTTTTTCGAAGCTGTTATTGTAGCATAACATGCGGTGACGTTTATATTTTAAATACCGTCACCATAGCATGACGTACGGTGACTTTCATTTTTCTAAACCGTCAATGTAGCATGACATAACGTGACGTAAAGTTTCCGAAACCGTTCATGTAACACGACGTACGATAACGTTTATTGTTCAAAACCGTCACTGTAGCATGACGTACACTGACGTTTATTTTTTAAAATCATCACCATTACATTACATATGGTCACATTTATTATACAAAATCGTCATCGTAGCATGACTTACGTTGACGTTTATTATTCTAACCGTCTCCACAACATGATATATAATGACATTTATTATACAAAACCGTCACCATTGTGACAAATTTTGTTTTAAAACCGTCACCATAACATAATATATGATGACTTTTATTTTTTTTAAATCGTTACCGTAGAATGACATGTGGTAGCGTACTCAAAACCGTCACCATAAGATGACATATGGTGACATAAATTATTCAAAACCGTCAATGTAGCTTAAGATACTGTGATGTAAATGTTTTAATACCGTTACCAAAGCATGACATATGGTGACATATAATTTTTAAAAAACATTGCCATACACTTACTTTTGGTGACGCAAATTTTGCAAAATCGTTGCCACAAAACTTGGTGACTTTTGGAAACGGTTTTCAAATAAGCGTTGTTACACATATTTTAGTTTTTGGTAACGACTTTTTAAAACCGTTACTACATAAAGCAACGATTTTGAAAAAAATCGTCACTAAAAAGTCTTATATTGCAACGGTTTGTAAAAACCGTCACAACATAAGGCAACGGTTTTTCAAAACCGTTACCTTAGGGTACCTTTTATTGACGTTTTTATCTAAAATGTTACTTTATGGTCAATTGTTTTTGTAATAGTAACGTTTCTTTATAAAAATTGTTACTAAAACAATTCTCTAACTTTTTATTTGACTTTTTGTAACGTTTTTTAGCAAACTGTTACAAATCTGTTTTTTAAAACCGTCACAAAAAGTGATTTTTGTACTAGTGTTCATGTACAAAACTATTGATTTATAATCATTGTTATCTTACAATATAATTAGCAATTTAAATTATCTATTAACATTGATTAAGTTATTGATTATATAAAAATAAATAAACATAAAAGGTATTAATTTACAACATTTGTTACCTTACTAAAAAATAAAGTTCATAAACAATAAAAATTTGATTTGTAAGCATTGTTGGTTTACCAAAAAAACAAAAATAGTTAGATTTATATATTGGTTGTTTAATGTTTAATTTATATATTGATGTTAAAATCATTAAACTTAGTTGAAATCATTTTCAAATAAGCCAAAAAGAATTATATACATTTAACTTAATCATTAAACTTGGGTTTAACTGTTTTGCCAAACATCATTTTACAATTTTCATCAACATCAATAAATACTTTACATACACATCTTCATCGCCTAGTTTTTCATCAACTTGGGTTTAACTATATTTTGAGAAAATTCATAGCCTCAATTCCTACTACACCGTACATCATTGGATGTGCTTGTTTCTTAATATATAATAGATAGATAATAAATAGATATAAACAAATATGTATTATTATGATCAATTTATAAATATATTGATTATTCATAGTTGAGGAAAAAATGAAAAGTTTTTTAATTAATAAGCTTTTAATTACTCATATTTAGTACAAATATGATGTAACCTTCTATTAATTAATATTTCATTTCAATTAAAATAAAAGATAATATATTTATTAGAAGTTGACTTAATTATAAGGACTGATATCTTTATATATATATATATATATATATATATAATATTGAATGAAACATAATTGATTTTTTAAATAAATTTTTTGATTTATAACCATTGTTACCTTACAAAAAAAATTATAATTATTTATAAACATTGTTACCTTACTAAAAAATAGACTCAATTAATATTTTTTTTGATTTATAAGCATTGTTAGCTTATTAAGAAAATACAAAAATTGAAATACAATAGTTTATTTACTATTATTGTTAGCTTATTCAATAAAAAAGTTATATTTATAAACATTGTTAGCTTTGCCTATTAAGTTATGGATCATGTAAATTAAAAAAACCTCATTTATATTGTTAGCTTATTCAATAAAAAAGTTATATTTATAAACATTGTTAGTTTTGTCTATAAGTTATGGATCATGTAAATTAAAAAAAAAACTCAATTCCTACTACACCGTACATCATTGGATGTACTTGTTTCTTAATATATAATAGATAGATAATAAACACATATAAACAAATATGTATTATTATGATCAATTTATAAATATATTGATTATTCATAGTTGAGGAAAAATGATAAGTTTTTTAATTAATAAGCTTTTAATTACTCATAGTTAGTACAAATATGATGTAACCTTCTATTAATTAACACTCAAAGTACCGGGACTCTACTAACTCAAACTTAACTCAAAAGATAAACAATTAATAATCCCATTTCAACCCAAAGATTACCAATGATTCTAGACCTTAAATTTCAGAACAGCTTAACTAAATCCCAAACCTCATATAAACATGAATTTAGAGAAATCATACTTCAAGACTTGAAGAAATCGAACTTTAGAATTCAGATTAATACCTGACGAAACGGAAACTGCTGCCAACTCGGCCATCACCGCCGACGACCACCACCAGCAGCAAACCGTCGGCGACCACCAGCAGCAACAAACCGCCGGCAACCACCACCAGCAGCAGACCGCCGGTAACCACCACCTCTTTCTCGCTGCCCCTTTCTCTCTCGTCGTCTATCTCTCTCTTCGTCTCTCTCTCCTCGCCGGCTGTCTCTTCCTCGTCGTCTCTCTCTCTCCTCGTCGGCTGCACACACATGACACACCCAAGACCATCTCCTCTTTCTCTCTTTTTGTCTATCTCGATGACAGCCTCCACAAAACCCTAAAACTAATTGCTTTTCTTTCTTCCAGCAGCAAAATCGGCTCATCACAAAAGAAAAAGGGAATTGATTTCCTAATTTCTATGTTTTACCCCCCATACTATGTGCAATATTCAATTACCATCCCTAACTTTCATTTTAAAACATGTTACATTATTTTGGGTTATTACAATCTCCCCTCCTTAATGGAATTCCGTCCCGGAATTCACTCTAGCACTAACCGGTGCCATTGGTTATCAAACTTGAATCTCAACTCTCGAAATAAATCTTTCTAATAACAAAACATTAACAACATACTTTCATGCCTTAGCTGCGCAACTCTGATTAAACTCACAATCTTTGCTTATAACTGAAACATACAATCATCCCAGCCTTCATCTTCCCAATCGGATCTATTACATCAGGAACACCACGAAACTCAGGTTCTATAATTCTTTCGATTAACCGCAACGACCATGAAATCAGATAGATATAAATAAAGTCATCCCGACTTTCTTACTTAGGTTTACCTTAAAAATTCCTTAACGAACAGTGCGTTGATCTTAGTAACACTTTCCATGAATTCTCGTAATCCTTCTTATATTCAAAACATGTGAACAAAGGTTGATAACATTTCGATACTTACGACTCCCTAATTCTCCTTATCTGATTCACAACCACCTTAACCGTTTCCAAACTCAATTACCTTTCTTGGCTAGTGCGGTATAACCACCGATCCTTACCGCACAAAACAAAACCATTCCTTCTCTCTATCACAAGCAACTTTAACTTGACCAACTCATTTCAATTATAATTATCAACTTGTTTCAAAAGATAAACTTCAATTGAGGTGCAATTCATTTCCTTCTATCCACCACAAATCATCATATATAATAACTTAACATCAACATCTCGTTAGGCTGACATTCACAAAATCCGCCAGTCAAAACTGATTTCTTAACTACCAACTCCCACCGAGTAACCCAACAATTCACAATTTTCAAAATAATTTGAAGATTACTTATTCGATCACTATCAACAACTTCTCACCTTAACATATCGATTCTCCCTTATCAATTCTTAGTAAGAATCTCTGTAGAATTGCAACACATCTTGTAATAACAAATAATGTCATTACTTAACAAATCCATAACATTTTAATCAACCAATCAAAGGCTTATACATCTATCATGACGTTTCAAATCAGCTAATGATTATACTACCATTCCGACCCATATTCATCATCATGTCATTCTTTAAACATAACCAAATTTCCAACTGATTCCTTCTAGGATCATTCCCTCACACATAAGAAACAATTCATGTTCTTTAGAGATTTAGCACTTACTATAACACAATTTGACTAACGCACTCTTCATCTTTCTTTAAACTTCCAATGATCTCAACATATACCTACTTAGCGACTTTTACAACCAAAACACTTGGTTTCTCCTTTGGGTAATCTCCCACCACTACTCCGTCCTTTCACTCCAATCCTAAACACACCACACAATCAACTTACCCTCTATGAGCTCCAACAATCTAGTTAATAGATCGAACATCTCATCCGAAAAATCCCAAAAGCTTCTATATGATGCTTTCTTTCTCTCTAACATCACCTCACTACGATACTAGCGGGCACATTTAGCTTGGAAATTAATGCCATTACATAACTGTACATTCCTCACTCATAACATCGCACTGCAAACCAAATCTCTCATGGTCATTCATACACAACCACACTTTCCTTCATATTCTCCCGTATACTACAATCGAGTCTATCTCACTACGTAGTCCTTTCCCAACTTGTTGAACTATAACTCACGAGTTCTCAATTAACTCACACGCAAACATTCTAGCTAGCTTTTCACGATCTGAGCCCTTACAAAACAGGGCACAGCCCCTCACCGATCGATAAGATCTACACCCTCGCTTCGCTTGTGCTACATACCTCATCATTCTACGAATCCCTTCATACCTCATAAATAGAACGCTTATTCAAAATGACCACTTCCCATCCTCTTAACACTCCTACAAGGTGTTCTATTAATTTACAGCCTTCTGGTTCAAGTCTTCGACCTCGGCCATCTTACACCGCTATCGACTTTTACAATAACGGACAAGCTGTAACTACTTTCTTAACTTATTCTTAAACATGGGTTCCCTTACGAAACCTAATCCTACCAACATATCATAGTCACTTCGTAATACGTCTCTCTTTTAAAACTTACTACTGTAACATCAATATTACAAGTTCAACTCAAAATTATACCCACCACCGTGGACATTTCGTTTCTACCTCTCAACACTACTCATAGCGGGTTGCAAATATCAACACCTTGAAGACTTCAAGTCCTCCCTCCGGACACAACCATCCCTTGACAACCGTACTTCCAGTTACCGAACAAGGGTGCAAACCCTCATACAATCGATACTAATATCCACTACTGACCGAACACATATCCCGATACTACAACGTCCTCTCTTGGTTTGACCAACAACTCTCCACTCTCAGAGTTCTTTCTTAGTTTTAAAATGCAACATCCTACGACCTAGTGAGTTCATAGCCTTCATGCATGACAACGCAATAGATAAGCCATTTCGTACATTTCATCATTTTCAATAAACAACACTTGAAAACATATTCGGTACACATGCCCCCTTCACTCTTAAAAATTCAATGCTCTGCACCACGATCTCGAAAATCGTTCGCATGCAACTTTCCATAAACTTAATCTTACTCCACCAAAATATGTCGTTACGACAGAAATATATTGAGTGAAAATCTTTTCATACGACCACATCCTGAAAGAAAATACCAACACGAAGTAAACCAGTCGGTTTTCATACTCATAAATAACTTCAACATGCCAATACTCATTTTGGTTATAAAAGTTTTGCATTCAGTCGTTTTCTAGACTTTTGCAATAATTTAACTCGTCATGAAAATAGTGGAATATTTTGCAAACCGTAAATCTCAAAACTTTATTGTACGATGTAAATGGATCTTCATTTTACTTCAAACATGCGCTTGTACACGCCGACTCATATTAGTTCAAATTGAAATTACACATTCACTTTACTTATGAAGAATTTCATGCACACATGTACAACTCAATGCATGAAACTCTACTTGCAATTGAAGGCTACTCACTCAACCAAGGTCAACCGTTTTACTCACACAACTTATCCTTGACACCTCACCTACGACCAACGGTCACCCTCTCGGTCATGCAACAACTTACTGGACACGCTTTCCACATCCCACTTTCTCAACCCTTTCATACTATTTCGCTTTAATCAAATATCTCACCTTCTACCTCTACACGTTTTCAATCAGACACTGAAAAGCTCGACTAAAAAGTCAGGACTCTAATCCTCTACTCGCTCTTTGAATTGACACCTTCAAGATCTCGACACTGTTCTTCTTACCATCCCAACAGATCTCTCTCACAATTTCTACAACTGGGACTCACCAGAACCGTGAGTCTTACGAGCAATTTCTCATCCTCTTCGAATCCACGAAGATTTACCTCTAGCCGTCTCATAACATTCCGAACAACATTCCGACTCTATGAAGTATATACACATCACATCATAAGTGACCTCTCAAGAAACTTCCCCAACTAGGGGTCTCAGTCTACCCTTCAGGGATCTTGTTGACATTCTAACGTACTAAAACACGACATAAACACTAGGTAGGTTAATAAGGTAGGTTAAGCACATACATGTACCTGTAAGTTCGCAATTACACTGGCCAGGTGGAATCCCAAACTTACCTTACATGACAGTACTCAGTACCCTATTAGTCCTATCTCTATAGTAGTGTCTTCCTAACGCATTTCCTGTATCTACATTAGTGCCCTCTTAACGCATTTCCTGATTCTCAGTTGTGATTTCTACTCCAAGTTTAAGTTTAGGCCCGTCCGGTCACCTAAATCCCTTAAACTATGGCTCTGATACCATTTGTAACATCCCAAAAATTCTATCCTTCAATCTTAGCATTAAGTCATAACATTACAAAATCGGGTCCCAAAAATTCTCTTTACATCAATCTCAAACGAAGGTTGGCGGAAACAACCTATACACAACTGAGAAAAACTACTACTACAAGTGGCACCAGCATTGTCTCTAACTGCATCAGTACTCTATCCTGTGTTTGCCCACTTACCTGAGCCTCCTACTAAAAGCTTACCTGAAAAGGTTTTAGTTTTGAAAATCGAGGGTTAGACCATGAGGTCTAGTGAGTTCCCTCCAATAACAGTGTACATCATCATTATAAAAGTCGTTTATAAAACAGTTCACATTTTTCACATAAACATCATTCATGGTACTGCACTGTGTAATGGATCACATAAACATTCTTGCGATCAGGGCCCAGCAGACTCCCTTCTCGCCCTCCTTGGAGCCCCCACGGACTCCCCTCTACCGAATAGGAGGGAAACAAATTCCAACCTACCGGTCTGTCATACCTATCCAAGGGATCATCAGAACCCGATGATCTATCTATGATCCCACAGTGCAGACCGACTCCACATAGCATTCACATAAACCATCATAGTCATAAAACATGTGAATTATAAAACACTTTACACTTCGTTTCATTGCTGAATAATCTTTTCAGTAAAGCATACTTTTCATGGGAAATCATTCGTAAAAACTGGTAAATAATTCGTGTTCATAAACATACCCTGATCAGTAAAATATTAAACATTCATTTACGTACAATCATGTAAAACAATAGGGTATTTCCACATAACCGCTTTC
Organism: Saussurea involucrata; assembly: GCA_033807775.1. Taxonomy (NCBI): domain Eukaryota; kingdom Viridiplantae; phylum Streptophyta; class Magnoliopsida; order Asterales; family Asteraceae; genus Saussurea; species Saussurea involucrata. The sequence continues at coordinate 80,969,688 of CM066327.1, forward strand.
TTTGGAAAAACACGTACAATCAAGTATTTTAGTTAGAAAAACTCACCTGACTTGCTTGCTCCAAAGCTCCTCCCTTACACTTCCGATCTCTAGGTGGAATACCTATTATATTAGAAAACGTACGTCATAACCTTTTCATTTATCACTCGAGCTTGCTCCCGAACTTAACCCTATTCCTTAGTTGAAATATTACACTTCTTAGTCCAATATTTTAATTATTGGACTCGGCTATCGGCTCAAGACCTAGTTATTGGATTCTTATAATTTAGTCACACTCCGAATCCCATAGCTATATCAAATATTGAAATCCAAATATTTAAAACCACTTTTAACTCCTTGGGCTAAATAATTAAATCCCACATGAAATGAATTCCATAAAGACAATAAGGCCCACTACTATTTTAGTTTACTAACAATTGGATGCCATAAGTGAATACTAAGATCACGTGGCCACCAAATTCTTGTTTGCTCCTCAAAACTCACGGCCCGACATGAAGGCCAAATGATCGCGTGGCCCCCCCTAACTCACTTTGAATTAACAACAAAGGAATCCGAGCAATCTACCGGAACATGCACACCGGGTCTTTAAATTTATAAAAGTACCGGGACTCTACTAACTCAAACTTAACTCAAAAGATAAACAATTAATAATCCCATTTCAACCCAAAGATTACCAATGATTTTAGACCTTAAATTTCAGAACAACTTAACTAAATCCCAAACCTCATATAAACATGAATTTAGAGAAATCATACTTCAAGACTTGAAGAAATCGAACTTTAGAATTCAGATTAATACCTGACAAAACGGAAACTGCTGCCAACTCGGCCATCACCGCCGACGACCACCACCAGCAGCAAACCGCCGACGACCACCAGCAGCAGCAAACCGCCGACAACCACCAGCAGCAGCAAACCGCCGGCAACCACCAGCAACAGCAGACCGCCGGCAACCACCACCTCTTTCTCGCTGCCCCTTTCTCTCTCGTCGTCTATCTCTATCTTCGTCTCTCTCTCCTCCGTCGTCTCTCTCCTTCTCGTCGACAGTCTCTCTCTCGTCGTCTCTCTCTCCTCGCCGGCTGTCTCTTCCTCGTCGTCTCTCTCTCTCCTCGCCGGCTGCACACACATGACACACCCAAGACCATCTCCTCTTTCTCTCTTTTTGTCCATCTCGATGACAGCCTCCACAAAACCCTAAAACTAATTGCTTTTCTTTCTTCCAGCAGCAAAATCGGCTCATCACAAAAGAAAAAGGGAATTGATTTCCTAATTTCTATGTTTTACCCCCATACTATGTGCAATATTCAATTACCATCCCTAACTTTCATTTTAAAACATGTTACATTATTTTGGGTTATTACAATAAACATCAATATTGAGTATTGACAAAACTCAAGAATCAAAATACTTCAGTCTTCATATTGTCTCCTCCAAAAACTTCAACTTACATTGATATAAGAAAATCAATCGGAAAAAAGGAATCTAAGGAGCTGCTTGAGTTGAGAATAAAATCAACAGGAAACCATTGAGCAATCTAAGATAACCTATAAAATTCACCACGTATACAAAAACAAAAACTATCAAAAATATCGAAAAAACTAACTAAGATATATTGTGTTTACATACACAAAGCAATTAAAGAAATTCGAAGGATACTTGTACTATAACCTTAGAAAGATGAACAATAATTTGGTGAAATGAGAAATACAAACATCTTATATCTCAAGAATTATTAGCATGCTCTGATCGATGTCAATAAACATGACTTTCTTTTATATGCAAGATCGAGAGGGGGACCTTTTATCTTCTTCAATTAATCTCTTCAACTAATTTCAATATTTGGCATTTGAAAGAATATATTGGGTTATAAATAAATATTGGTAAATAGGCAAGGGAATAATAAAAAGAAAATACCTGAGAAAAAAAATAAAAGGGTTGTTTATCATGTTTAGAGGCTTTCATTAGACTAATTTGATAAATAAAAGAATTTTTTTGATTATAACCATTATTAGTTTACTAATTAATAAATAGATAAACTTGAAAAATAAAATGAAAAATAGACTAATTCGATAAAAGTCATGATTTATAACCATTGTTAGTTTACTAATAAAAATAAAATAAAAAATAAAGTAAATAGATTCATTATATGATATATATATATATATATATATATATATGTTTTTTACATTTATAATGATGTTATATTACTTAAAAAAGTAGACTAATTTAATAAAAGTTCGGGTTTTCATGTACGGACAAAAAACCCTTTAACAAATTAAACAATTAAAACATTTAGACATTTTAGAAAAGGTTTTATAAGCAATTCTATTATAACGATGTGTCACATCATTGTTTTTGAGTTTTACTTTTATATATATAATGATCTATAATTCTATAAGACCATCCACATCCCTGCAATTCATTTACAATTTCAATTGTGCCACATCAGCTTTTGCAATTACCTTTCACACACATGCAATCCACCTACACTTTCAAAAGTGGTCCCCACTATAATATTTATTAATTACTTTATAAATTATTATATATATTTTATTTTTTAATTAATATAACATAATATATAAAATAATTTAAAAAAATTCATATTAATAATTTATTTTGATTTAATGTTAATTAAAATAAAAAATAAATTCATATTAATAATTTATTTTAATTTAATGTTAATTAAAATAAAAAATAAATTTATATTAATATTTATAAAGTTTATTATTTTTAATAACCATTTAATATATTATTTATTAAATATTATAATTTAATGTATTTAAATCAATAGAAAATGAATACATTGGGTGATGTGGCTTGCAATAGCAATTGCAAATATTGCAATTGCTTTCATACGTGGCATGCACTATTTCATTTGCAATTCAATTTGCAATTCATTTTGCAAGGCTATGTGGATGCTCTAAGTTTAACTAAAAAATTGTTGGATTCATTAAAGAAAATGTTTGATTAAATTAAAAATGTAAACAATTATAAATTATATTTGTTTGATGTATTTATGTTGTGTAAACAAAAATAATCTATATCTATATATATATAAATACAAAAACCAAAGGTCCTGACGTGGCACCCTCTCAAGCCAGAACTCCCCCCTTTCTGATCTCTCCTTCGTTCGGGTTTTACTGATTCGTTTCTCATCTTCAACCCAAATCCAGGGTTGCCTTTCCGTATTCTGGTCGCCCAAATCCAGCATAGAAGTCGATTGGAGTTCGCTTTCTCTTTCTCCGTCTCTCCCATTTATGGAGTTCTTCTGATTTCGATATTCCAGTTTACAACATTTACTAATTCCATTTACTTTGTATCTGCAGGGAACGTTAATCAAACGAAACAGTCATGGATGGTATGCTTTTTCATTTTCCTTTTACATAGATTCTTATCGATTTTGTATTGTATGGCTTTTCTTACTGGATTTTTTCATGTTTATTAAGCCCATTATGTTAAGTGTTCATGATAATCGGAACAAATAGATAGGTTTCCTCCGGCTGTTTTCCGGTTGTCGGAGTGTGGTTCTCAGTGGGTTTTCAAATGGGTACTCATGGTTCTCAGTGGGTATTCAGATATGTACTCAAGAACCCTAATTTTTTTGATTTGCTCATATGGTAACTTCCATTTTCCTGGTAGAACCCATTAAAATATGAATGTTTTGAAGCCAAAATAATCAACTGATAGTTTTTCTAATTATGTTGGTATCCTTAATAGCCTGTTTTTCGAGGCATAGCTTTACCATCTCCATATGCGGTTTATAGACTCCTGGTATTCCTTCTCTGTTCTCCTTCTCTTTTTCATTTATGTCTCCTGATGTTTGAGGTTGTGGTTTCTGTTATTTTTCTGGTACTTCTTCATCCCCTCTTCAAAATCTCCCATTCACCTCTGTTTTTATTTATACAAACTCGTGATTAAATATTTTGTTACATTTCCCAGCGAAGTTGTAATTCATGTATTCGACCACTTCAAGGCATTCCCCCGTTTTTTCTCCACATGTCAATTGCGGTAAGCTAGGTTTTTTCTTACTTATGGTCTTTTTAAACTTATTTATTTTGTTATTTAGCAAGTTGTTTGTCCTAATCAATCCACTTTGCAGTCACTAAAAATGCTAACATAGGTTTTTTTATGTTCTTAATTTTTGTTTACACAACAACCTGGTTATGTAAATATCATGGAAGCTCCAAGTCTGCTAGATTTCACTTTTGATGAATATGATGGCAATATTGTGTAAAAGTCCTGAATTTTCCATTCTTTTCCTTCCAGGATGTAAAACTCAGAACCCCAATTTACAGTCAACTCTGGGAGTTGGACTGTAAGCTCCACGATTTGAGTGTTGTGGTTAAATGTCTTCCAACTTCAAGCTTTAGCGCCTCAAATACTGGTAAGAACCTTACCCAAAAGAACCCGGTACATGTTGTTGGGTACATCTTACACCTGTGCCGCAAGAAAAAGACTAATTTTCTTCATAGTTCATAACAAACCAAAAGACCTCTATTTAACGCAGAACTATCTATACAATTGAAATAAAGATCAAGGCCATAGACATCATATTTCGTCGCCAATGTCTGAATCTCAAGGGAGGTCAGGTCCTTTTACAAATGATTACTTTTGAATTAGATATTTTGTATAGTATTTTATTTATATAAATGATTAGTCCTAAATAATGGAAAGATGTTTCTATTGAACTTTTGATGAGAATATTTTTGTTGGCTGATTAGGTGGTCATTATTGCTTAGGGAGTTTTTAGTGGACAGATGTATGCTATTTGTTGGACTTACTCATTTTTCCTCTCTTTACATCTATCCTTTTTCATCCTTTTAATTGTCTTGGCTCTGTGCATCAACAGTTCAAGATTTTCAATAAACTTTATTAGTCATGATTATGTGTACTTAGCTCTTTCTTTTGGAGTTTGTAAATGGCTATTATAGTAGAAGTTTTATGAATAGATGCACCTAGATGTTAGCTCTCAGCACAAGCATTTTGGGTGTTTCTTGATGCAAATTTGTGCTGTAAGACAAATTTTGTTTTCTTTCTTTTTGATACTAACAAAACTCACACAACCATCTCTATATAGACTCACGTGTATCATTGAGCAAAAGAGAGACTATTTATATGTTCTTCCCTTTCTTTATATTAGTTTTATTAGGTATGCAATTTAAGTTTAAGGTTGTGTATTTCTTGAATTGTAAACCAAACTAAACATTTCTGATTGTTAAATGACTAGGAAATAAAACTTGAATGTGAGCTTCAACTACGGTAAGTATATACTTCTTGCTACTTTCAGTCTCATCTATATCTTAATATTGACTTTATGAATTTTGTATTATGAGATGATGAAAGACCGAATGCTTCATATGTGAGTCTTAAGAGATTTTGAAATTAAAATCAATGAAAATGAATTTTGTATTTTATTTGCTTTTAGGTCATTTTTAGTATATGTTTGTACATTTAGCGGTCGTTTACTAAACACCGTCACTTACTTACTGATTGAGTATGTCAAGGACGGAGAATCTTACTTGGTAAGAAGCATGCCAAGGATTGAGATTCTTACCCATGAAGCACTTACCGGGTTTAAGACGCCTACCAACAATCCATATTTGATGGCCGATAATGGTACACGATAAGGTAAGTGAGGATGATATCTCTTACCGCCCAATAAGTTGGTAAACTACTCCTTAGTTAATTATATGAATTTGTAACATTGATATTGTTAATTAACTGGCTATTCAAGGATCTATATGTACCCTTATATCTCAAGAGAGGACTACTACTATACATCTACATACTTAGGGGGTGTTTGGGAGTGTGTTTCAAAACTCCTTATCTGCTTATTGTGTTTTCAGGAAGCACATGAGTGTTTGGATTTCAAAAAAAAACTGCTTATCACGTTCCCAGGAAGCAGATAAATAGTTTTTTGAGAAGTAGATCCAAAGTGACTTTTCTGGAACGGAGATAAGTTATAAGCAAATAAGCATAAGTTAAAAATATAAGCACTCCCAAACACCCCCTTAGTTGTGATTTGAATTAAAGAGGAATGGAAATTGATTACAGTTTCAAGGTCGTTGGGAATCTTGAAGCCTTCAAGGTCATTGAATCTAATTTTAGGATTATATTCACGTTATTAATCAAAGTGGAAAAGGTCAATACTCATGTTCATTCTATTTTGATGCATGAGTTTCAATTTCCAAGTGAGAAATAATTAATGGAACGGTAACACCATACACACAAGTATGTCCTAAAAACGTTCTTATTTTTTCCTGATTGATTGATTGATTTACGTTTTTATGTTCCTTTAGGTATTATTGGTTTGTTAAATACTATTGATGATGTTAACACTTTGAAGGGTGAGTTCCAAGAAGGAGACTTGGAAATTATATAGGAATTGTAAGTTTTCATATAAGTTAAATGAATGTTTTCCCATTTTTAGCAAATAACTTGATATGGTTATTAACTACTTTATGTTGTTATTACTTAAGCTCAACAACATGTAAAGTTACCTTAAAGATTTTTTGGTAAAATTTTTGATAGTTCCCATATAGGAAAACGTACTACGGTTGACACTTCTATAATTATAATTACTTCTACTTGAGTGAAAACATTCCAAGATAATTCGTTTTATAATCTTTTAGATTCAACTACATCTTTTTTTACCAACTTCTACGTAATATACAATTTTCCTGCTAGGTGTCACTAGCGTTGCGACTTGAAGTTCAATCAAATAATATATTAATCCTAGAAACCGATTGTGATTTGTGCCTTGACGTTGACAAACAAGGTTCATCAATATATAAACAATGTATTAATTATCCACGTGCCTATTGTCAATGTATTCATTTTATCTCACTTTACAATTTTATTTCTTAAAAAAAAATTATACATGCCGCATATACTAAAATTTTGTTGGTTAAATTCTATTAATATTTACCAACTAACATTTATTTATATGGATAACCTATAGATTGATATCCGAACGTTTAAAACTATTAATAAAACCAATTTTATTATATACTATCCACACTAGTATATAATAAAATAGAAGATGAGAGGTTAGATGAAAAGTTAAGCTCGAGAAGTTTTTTATTTAAAAAATTCAAAATTTATAAGAAATTAGGAAAAGATGAATGAAGACTTTTCATTGTGCCACATAAACAACTTCACATTTCACAACGACAATATCTAAATAAGGTAGCAAGAAGATTTAAGGGATTATACTGGTTAAGAGTTGTCATGTAATGTTTGATGGTTCTTTCAGTTTTTAGCCCTAACGATGATGGAGATGGAAGATATTGGAACATCCATAGATGGATAGAGGAGGAAGGCAAGGCATATAGGAGTATATGAAGAGTTTGGAGGTTAACTTATGCAAAATGACCAATATAACCCACTTATAATCAAACACATAACTTTCATACGTGGCCTTTAATGTCTTTTATAAATTAACTTGTTTAAAAAATCAAAAAAATTAGAAAATTTCTTATACCAATTCCTAACCCATCAAGATGCCACATCACTCTCTTTGGTTTTTGTTTTTATATATATAAAGATTACGACTTAATTGTATTATTGTTTACCGATTGATTACATGGGGGCTCATATCTTTTCAGTGAAAAAACTCATAAAAAATTTGACATCTAGTAAATATTATAATTAAAAAACAATATTACTTTTAAGATATAAATCTTGATTTTCGAATTATAACTATATTTGGCTTGTACATATATAAGAAAAATAAAATTGTTTGGCAACAACAATCAAAGTTAAATAAGTATAATTATATAGGGATGGTTTATTTTGCAACCCTGTGCAATCCTCGTTTAACCTATTCATTTAACTCATTTATTATGTAGACATTGCATGTATTGATTATTTGATTGCATCAATGATTATTGGTTTCATGCAATAATCTTACTGTAGATCCCGGTTTGATCAAGTAACAATGTAACCACGAAACGATTAAGCTTTATTGAATGATTAGAGAGTGTTACAAGATTAGAATGATGAATAGAACTCTCTAAACACAATTAGGCGCACGACTAATCTGATCAATCCTCTCTAAACGGCTAACCTAATTCCCTCTAAACCACACATTAAATATCAAGGCTTTAAGCCTAAGGCCCATGACCCAATAACACACTAAAGTCCATATTATCTATTATGAGGCTTTTACAAACAAATAAATAAAACTATTCTTTTATTTATATCACTTTCTATTTTATAGGACATTTATGGTCCTAACAATCCCCCCCTAAAGTTATATAAAGAAAAAATATGGTCTTGAAATCTTCAGGTCTTGATTTTCTCTCCCTCTTGAATCTTTGAAACACTTTAGTGTTGTTTGTCTTCATGCCTTTCACGCTCCCACTTGAAATATGCTCTTAGTCTTCATAGTATCACGAGTTGAACCACGAGTTGAATTGGCTTTGAAAAAAAACTTCAGAACTTGTTGAACCAATATGCTCGAATGAGGAATCTACTTGTTGTGAACATTTCTTGATAAGGGATAGAAGAATTATGCACTTGTAATCTTTTTGTGAGTCTTAGAATCGTGCAACGAACAATATGAAATCAATAGATATGAACAAAGGTTATGATTTCAACTGGTCATCCAATATGCTTTCAATAATGCAGAGTGTTTACAATAGAGTTTAGAAAGCTAAAATGACAACTAGCTTAATTCTAAGCTAAACATAACTTTAAATACTCTCGGCCCGTGGTTAACAAGCCCACGACCTGTTCACAAACAAGGCTCAAATTAAACAAATACAAACAAGCCCTTGAACTTCTATTCAACACATAATTGACCCTAACAATCTCCCCCTTTGAATCGAAGTTCGAGTTCGCGCCAGTTATCAACGTATCTTTTTCGGAGCGCAAAGTGTACCTCGAACATTCGGATGGCACGGCGATAGTCGATGCGTTCTTCAATCACTTCTAAGGCTTTTCGAGCGGTTGTTTCATTCGGATTGGGAACATACGAAACCTTTTGATTTTCGGATTCATACGTGATGATTCTTCGAAGAGCATTTTGAGCATTGAATAGTGTGCCGTCGCAGAATCTGTCTACCTGACTGAAGCGAAGAAATCTCTTTTCATTCTGATAGTTGATGTAGACTATCCCAAATTCTGGTTCCAGAAGCCGTGCGTTCTCGGGATACATCTTCAGTTCGGGCGCTTTCAGATTCGGCTTTATCAGGTTTACCTTCTTAGCTTTGTTCTCGATTGCCATTTGGAAGTCCGTGAGATAGGACATCATGATGGTACGGACTAGGAATCGACGAACAGCTTCAAGCGCTTTGGTTACTTGAAGCGGTCGGATAGTTCTGGTACGGAGGTCTTTCAGGATAGCATAGAAGTCGAACGGTCGGAGATTCTTGAAGTCAGCTTCGGAAATTATCCATTCATTTCCGTCTTCTCGTCGGACGGTGAAGATGGGAAACATAACTTTCAGAATTCTACCTGTTTGGACGTTGAGCACTTCGGTGATCTTGTGCTTTGTTCGGACTTGGCTAACTGGCAGACACCGCTTCATTGCGTTTATGTACTGGCTTTGGTGATCTGGGTTGGAACTGTAAATACCAATGCAAAAGGTAGGCTCGATAGGGCGTAACCTGTAGACGAACAACCTTTTCAGAGATTCCTCCAGGTGAGGAATAAATATCGTGATCTTCTCCCATCGGATCTGTTGCTGTTGAGGAGGAGGAAGATCAGAAGCTGTCGGTTGTTGTTGAGGAGATGTCGGAATATCAGCAGTTGTAGATTCGGGTCTTGCAGAAGTTTCGGCGGCTTGAGCAAAGTGAACGGGTGAACCATACAGATTTTGCAGCAGAGATTGGTCGTAGTCAACATTATCGTCATCATCAGTAGGGAAGATCAGGTTTACCTGGAGATTTACAACACTGGCGGCTTTTTCGTACCATGCATTTTCGGTCTCCGGGTCGATCTCGGTGTCTGGATATATCAGATTGATAGTATACCCATCTGATGTATCAAAGTTGACCAATTTCTGTGTTGTTCCCTCAGGCTTTTCAACCGTCGGGTCTTCGTCGTCAGAGATGTCCATATCCTGTACCATCTCGACTAAAGGCAACTCGGCTTCAGGTTGTTCTTCAGTTGTGGTTGCCGGAGTTGACGGTTCCGATTGAACCTCAGTAGTTTCAGGGATGATTGGGGCGGACTCAGATAAACGTAGTCTCTTGTTCTCCCCCTCACGGTGATCAAGATCATCCTGGTCATCAGGCCTTCTCTTGAGTCCGCCAGCCTGACTTTTGCAAGTTTCTTCTACGGAGGCGACTCTCTCGGAAAGCGTTTTAAGCGTTTGTTGAACTTCCTTGAGAGTCGTGTCAAGCTGGTCCAATCTAGTAGGAATGGATGACGAAGGAGCATTGACCTGTGATTTTAGAACGGAGATCAGGTCTGCTTCGGTAGAGGCGTCGGTTTCGGATTGCTGGAGCAACTGTGCTAGAAGCATGGTTTTCAGGGTATCCACCGAAAGATTTGGCTGAACGGGAGCCGATGGTGGTGTCGGTGCAGTTTCAGGTTCGACCATCTTCTCTTTTCCTTTGATCAGAGTCTTCAGTTTGTTTGAGCTCATTGGTGAAACGCTGCTCCATGGCCTCGCGGATGGCCTTTAGGGCGCCGTCCAGATATCCCTTTGACATTAAGTCGGGTAAGGTAACTCCGGGGTCACTTAGAACACCCGTTGAAGCATCCACCTTAGAGGCAGAGCCACCTACGTTCACGGTTGGCACAAGGGTAGCCGTGGTAGGATTTCCTTCCGATCCTCGGATTCCACTTAAAGGTGGAGATCCTACGGAAGTTCCGATCGGGTCACCAAGAGCACCGATTTGTTGGATCTCATCTTGTGTCCTAGCCGAAGAATGTTCAATAACAAGTGGCTCTAGACTCAATAGTGCACTCAAAGAAGTCGAGACCGGGGGAGGCTGGTCTCTTGTTTCAATACCAGTTCCCTCCGAGTGAGAGACCGGTAGAAGTTGTGCTAATTCCCCGTGCGAAGTTGAAACATCCGTCTTTTGAGAGACGAATGAGTGGCTTTGGAGGTTGTGCAATTGTACCGCTGGGTCCACGGCGGCTTCTTCAATACCCCGTCCCAACGGATGAGACGGGATAGCAGATGTGGGTACCCGGATGACACTTGGCTGGATTCGCTCAGAAGCCTCTTTATCTTTACGGCTTAATCTTTCTTGGTTCGCTTTCGACCGTAATTCCCTTTGTCTCACATGTTCTAAGTTTTCAACTAAGTCTCCCTCCGCTCTCCTTGTTTCTCCCGTAATAGGCTGGGTAGTAAGGATGAGTGGGGGTGTAGGTGAGTCAGAAGGGATTCCTTTGGTAAAGTCTGGGTTTGGTCCGATACTGGTAGGTATTAGGGATAGTCGTATGGCACGGGTCGTATCGGATTCGGTGGAGTCAGATTCAACACCCTCCACATGTCTGGTCGGGGAGGGAGGATCAAATAAGTAAGGCTCGGTGTCATGGTGAAGCATTGGTCTCGATGACGTTCTGGCTTCGCCCGTCGGTCGAGTGATGGGAATTGGGGGTTGTTGGCTTGTTCCAGCTTGGGAAGTACTGATACACTGGTACGCATATCCACTGCACCGCCCACTCCAATTCCCCTCCTACGTACTCTCAACACACCCCGTCCGGGAGCCCCCGCTGTCCGGGCCCTTCCTCCTCTTGTCCTAGGACCCTCACGTCCCTTGGTTCTATGTCCCTGGGGAGGTCCCTCCGGCGCTGGCTGGACCATGGGATTCCCTAACTCTCGCCTATATTCTACTACACTCGGTGCAGTGGGGTCCGCGTGAGCCAGTAGGGCTTCAGGTAAGGGCATGGCTATGGCGTTGGACGGGTTCCGAATCACCATGTATTGTAGGTTATTGTGAGGACATATCGGATGAATGAATCTTACCGGGTAAGAATCCGGAAAGCCTAACTTTGAGAAATTTCCTGCTCCCCCTCGACCTGAGCATGGTTATTACCCTGCTCCCCCTCGGAACAAGAATGTGAATGGTTTGGGAGACGTCAATCACACAAAAAAAACGTTGAATCTTTTAAGAATAATGTGTGACGCTCCCCCTCAAATGATGAGCAACTAATGTTTTGCTCCCCCTCAGAATATGCACAAGGTGTGATATGTAGGGCACTTGGGAATGTCCTGATAGCTGGTCATGCACCCCCGAACATCTATGTGCTTTGTTATCGTTCCCAAATCTCACATCTCCGCAATATTGTTGCGTGAGTAGCTCCCTCCTTCCGGTCATGTGCTTGGAGCATCCAGGATCTAAGTACCACACATGACCGTCCTGCAAAATGAGATTAATGGATTTTTGGTACCCATATTTGCATGGGTCCTGGAGGGTTAGGTTTTACACCTTTCGGAGGAACCTGTTTTGAAGCAGTTTGCCTCTTGGGTGTAGGTTTAACCTCAGTAGGAGGAACCCGTTTTGAAGTGGGTTTCCTTTCCTGCGTAGGTTTAACCTCTGATCGGGGACCCCGTTGTTATGGTGTTTCTTTTTGTTCTTACGGGGTTTTCTTTTAGGTGTATGATTATATATATGATATGACCCAAACCAATCATTATTATTGATATCATCAAAGTCATTCCAACCACAACTAGAACAACACAAACAATCATGCGACAACTGAATCAATTGCTGAATGGAATAAAGTTTAATCGGAAAATTAACATCTTGTTTAACAAAATCATTCCTATGATTCCAAGCACAATCGTTTTTGTTCATTCTAGGATAGAAAACTGTATTAAATGACTTTGACGCAGCATCCCCAATAGATTCCTTGGCTATCCACTTTGAGTTGTCTTGTTTAGCGCGACCGGTTTTATTTGGAACAACATGAACAGCATGGTCAGTGGCTTTTGAGGAAGCAGCATTTATGTTAGGCAATCACTCGGTCTTTTTGCCTCGGCTGTGATTGAGTTTGAGAAACACGTTTAGATTTAGAAATCTTAATCACAGCCGGGGTCTTTGCTTTAGAACAACAACCCTTTAGAAAATTGACCGGTCGATTGACTATTGGCGACAGAAAATCAACATGATTTGGAAGAGGTTTGTCGAAGGGGAACGAGTTAAACTCTTCATCAGAATTGCCTTCGGAGTTCATAAATTCTGAAAAATTAACATCCGGAATTACAGGACTTGGATCTGTCGAGGAAGGTGAGGAACACTTTGTGCTCGTGTGTTTCGGGGAATTTGGTGCGGAAGCTAGGAAAAAATCAGAGTTTAAACTTCTTGAAACACTCTTATCTTGAGATTCTATATCGTCTTGTGTCGAAAAGATTTTGCTAATGAAAGCTTTACACGAAGACGTGTCAGATGAGCTTGAGGAAATTTCTGGTGAAATCTGCTTTTCAGATTGGAGTTGGTCAATCTGCTCTTGGAGTTGACCATTTTTCGTATGCTCCTTCATCGCATCTGTTGCCAAGGCAGCCAGTTTTGATGTGAGCTTAGAGATTTCACACCGAAGGATTTCCTGTCCATCATCAGACACAGTTTCGGTTTTGACCGATTTTAGATTCTCAAGTTCCTTGATTAACGCTTGCTTTTCCTTTTGAAAAATCGACCTTTCTTTCTCGAGTGACTCCTCCAACTCGACTATCTTTGCTTCCAAGATGAGAGGGGGAACATAGAGCTTGAACTCTTCTGTCTCAGTCTTGATTTCGGTTGTTTGGACCTCATCCTTCTTAGAGGAATCCTTGGGCGTTACAACCTTATAGCAATCGAAGTAGTCATTCGAGAGATACTTTTTGTTCTTTTGATAAGAATAATTCAAAGGTTCATAACAAAACGGAAGTTGCATTTTAGACGTGTTTGTGCACTTGTATTCCTCAGTTTCCTCTTCCTTTTCAGGTTCAAGAGGACCAGTCCACTTTATTGCATATTCCGGATATGTTTTGGCTATTCCAAGACAACCAAAATCATACAGTGTAGGTCTCTTGGAAATACCCCTTTTCAAGTAGTGTGGGTTATCGTATCCGATTCCCTAGTCCTTATTAAAATAAGTGAACTCCTTTGGTTTATTCATGTGGATGGTCTGATCAGTTTGACCTCGTTTGTGGAGTTTTGATTCAAGATCAAGTATTTTTGCGACAAACTCCTTGTGCTGAATTTGAAGAGCAGAACATTGACAAATGATTTATGCTTTCTCATTCATATACTGATCAAACTGTGACTGAAGTTCAAATATTTTGGCCCTTAAGTCCTTAGGTGCTAGTGAAAGATTTTTGCATTTTTCTTTTAAAATAGCATTTTCAGACTTGTATTTCTCAGTTATTCGCTTTTGAACATCTAGCTTTTCAGATAGTGATCTAATTTCAAGCAGTTGTTCATTAGAAGTGGCCTTGTGGGAATCTATCTGTTCAGCAAGAGATTGCATTTGATCAAAGAAATCCTGAGGAATAGATTCACATACCTGATTTGACTTTGCCGAATCCGTGCCGATAGCAAGAGCGTCGCGTGAAGACATATTTAGTTGCACCTAAATCAAGAATCACTTTGAATCGTGTCGTCCGTCTGCTCTGATACCAATTGTGAGTCTCAGAATCGTGCAACGAACAATATGAATTCAATAGATATGAACAAAGGTTATGATTTCAACTGGTCATCCAATTTGCTTTCAATAATGCAGAGTGTTTACAATAGAGTTTAGAAAGCTAAAATGACAACTAGCTTAATTCTAAGCTAAACATAACTTTAAATACTCTAGGCCCTTGGTTAACAAGCCCACGGACCGTTCACAAACAAGGCTCAAATTAAACAAATACAAACAAGCCCTTGAACTTCTATTCAACACATAATTGACCCTAACACTTTTCTGCACCGATCATAACATTTACTCCCCGTCAACTTTTCTTATTCCCCCTCAACTTGATAATCTGGGTCTTTGAACTTTTATAACGTTTCTCCCCCTCATGAGGATGATCCATGTCTTTGAATATGTAACGTTTCTCCCCCTCATGACGATTAGGAGCATCCTGAGCATCATGTAACTTCAAAGACAACACTGATGACTGATGAGTAGCAAAATACCAGATAAGGCGTTAAGTAACCAAAATGGGGTAATCAACTTACACAGAAACACATAGTAATTGTTATCACAACAATTAAGAAAATTGTGTGGCATATGTTCAGAGTTGGCATTTTGGTATCTCTGATAGGACTTCCAGTTATCACTGAAGTAAAATTTTAAAAATTACTTCTCAAACTGTTCCGGCAATATCACGAAGATATGCGATTGGAATCACAAAGACTCGTGCATGTGTGAAAGAATTAGTTTATATCTGTTTGGCTCAAAAATTGATTTAACTTCGGGCGCAAGTTAAAGATTAATTGACACAGTGATTAGAATATGAAGTTCGGAGACCGGAGCTGATGTCATCCTTTTTCAATATCTAAGACCTCCGAGTGAGATACTTGAGTGGCTGGGTGGGGTGCCACTAGTTATCGACACTGGGTCCATGTCTGTTTCAATATTCATCTCCAAAGAACGAGAATGAATAGATTGTGTGGTTACCCGGATAACTGACTCCGTTTGGTAATGACCAATAATTCTTTTAAGTCCTGTCACAGCCTCACCAAATTCTTTTCACTCAAAACTCATCTATCAATCTAGACCCTCACTGGTGCAAAATCGATTTTAGCGATGTCACCATCAAGACAGACCGTGGAATTCATAAATGCCGAGAACCGTTGTTCAGAATCAGATGGATAATCACCGTTCGAGTCGGATGAGGAACAGTTAAAATTTTGGAAGGAATCAGCAGCGAAAGGGTTTTCAAAATCAGAGAAAATATTCCTTTTTATAAAATCGATTTGAACCTCTTTACCTTTATTAGAAAAACTCAAAGCCTTGTCATTTGTGTCGAGAGACACGCCTAAGAAGGCTTTGCACGAGGAACTATCTGAATTTGTAGTTGACGGGTCAACCGAGATGGTATATGGAGAGGTAGGCTTCATTGGAGTATCCACGAGACTTTCCTTAGCCATCCTTTCCGTTAGAGCCTTTGCCGCCAAGGCGGACAGTTTAGAAGTCAATCTAGCAATCTCGGTTTTATAACTCGTTCTTTCTGATTCAGATAATGTCCCGGTTTTGTTCTGTTAGAGCTCGTGTAAAGTGGATAAAAGTAAAGTTCGTTCTGTGTCAAAAGCAGCCTTGTCCCTCACAATTGATTCTTCGAGTTGGAAAATAATGTTTTCCAAAATCAGAGGTGGAACATATTGTTTGAACACTGATTTTGCATTAGATCCTACATCTGGTGTTGCCTCAACCGGAACTGGAGTTTCCACGGTTTTGGCAAATGAGCAGATGTCGAAGTAATCATTTGAGAGGTAAGGTGTTTTGTTTTTCAAATAGGTAGCATTAAGTTTTTCATATACGAACGGAACCTGTACATTAATATTTTTCCGAGGTGGTTCATTTTCCGAATTAGGATCGACAATCTCAGGCTTTTCCCCTACTTTTGGTAACGGAATACCAGTTTGTCGCTTAATGGTTTCTTTTTTCTCATCATCTGGAGACATTTTGGTCCATTTGATCTTGTACTCCGGGTATTGCTAATCTAGTCCCAAAAAGTTGAATTCATAAAGAGTGGGAACACGAGATAAGATTTTCTTTAGGTAACAAGGATTGTCATATCCTAGTCCCCAAAGGGCGTTGTAGTATTTGAATTCATTTGGTTGTTCAAATGAATGGTTTGGTCTGATTGACATCGTTTATAAGTTTGGATTCGAGGTCCTTAAGCTTGTTTATCAAGTCAGTAGTTTCCTTTTGAATTTGACCGAAAATTGACAATCTTAGTGTACTCCTCCTAAGACTTGTTTAACTTTTCTGTTAATTCAGATAATTAGGTCTCTAGGGTTTCAGCTCTTTTTGAAATGCCTGAGCATTCAGATTGATAGTTTTCTATAACACACTTATGTTCAGCCTTTTCAATCGCTAACTTGCCTATAATGTCGTATTTGATTTTGGCATCGGCTTCTAGCTTAGTGATTAGCACTTCTAAATGAGAAACTTTCTCTTTGAGTTCAGAATAAGTCGGGTGAGACATTGTTACTTGAAATAATATGATTGTGAGACAAAAGATATGATCCAAAACAAACAGTGTATCACAGAATACACAAAAGTCCCCCTTCGGCGACTTAGTTGTGGGGTCTGGGGGCAGCGCCCCGAGAATTTTTTTTTAAAAACTGAAGGGTCAGAACACTCCCGGATTTGTGATCCGGGTGTGGTTTCCCGGATAAACAATCCGGGAATTGGGTTCTGAGAAATAAGTCCGGGACCTGGAGACCGGGACTTGGAAATCCGATAAAGAATCCGAGACTGGGGACCGGGACTTGGAAAGCCGAAAGTTGAGACCGGGATAAGTGAACCCGGAAGTTGGTACGATCCGGGACCGGGAGTTGGTAACCGGGACAAGAGGGAATCCGGTACTGGCAAAACCGGGAGCGGATGGGATCCGGTACGGTAAGGGTCCGGGACGAGACCGTGAATGACTCAAATCCGGAAAAAACCGGAACCGGGAATTTCAAGGATCCGGAACTTATCAGAACCGGGAAACCTTGGTTCCCGGATTCAAGCAGGTCGGGAAAAAGTAAATCGGGAATACGTACCTGGATTCGAAGAACCGATTCTAGGAGTGTTTTTTCTTGAAATAAACCTTTCCTGAACACAACTTTCACAAAGAAAACACCAAACTAACAAGAAAAGATGATCGATTTTATCCTAAACACACCCTTTGATCAAAAATCAAGAAAAGTCGAAAAATAGAGGCTTTAAACCCAGTTAATCGATTTTGACAGATTGATGGTCAAAAGCTTCAAAGACAGTTCTGAAATTTTGTAAAAATCACTAAATCAATATTACCAACAATTTCTCAAGCAAGAATTTTACTTTTAACATCAAAATCAAAGATCAAAGATTTACCTCAAGAACACTGCGCCGCTTTTGCAGACTGTTTAAGAACACAGATTCAAAATTGATACCTTTTAGATCGATAGCTTTGTCCCTCTAGTCTGATACCACTTGTAGATCCCAGTTTGATCAAGTAACAATGTAACAACGAAACGATTAAGCTTTATTGAATGATTAGAGAGTGCTACAAGATTAGAATGATGAATAGAACTCTCTCTCTAAACACAATTAGACGCACGACTAATCTGATCAATCCTCTCTAAACGGCTAACCTAATTCCCTCTAAACCACACATTAAATATCAAGGTTTTAAGCCTAAGGCCCATGGCCCAATAACACACTAAAGCCCATATTATTTATTTTGAGGCTTTTACAAACAAATAAATAAAACTATTCTTTTATTTATATCACTTTCTATTTTATAAGACATTTATGATCCTAACACTTACCTGCAATGCATATTGAATGCACGCATACTGTTTTTATTACAGTAATTACGCTAATTTATGTACGAGTACATACCTAGATTGTGACAAATATTAAAATTAAAAGATGAGTTGATGTTATATAACTTTTTATTCACAATTATACTAGTTATTAAAAGAAATAAATAATAACTTGATTTAATGAAAGATAACTTTAGTAAAATCATGAAGATACTCTTCATAAATTCAAACCCTACTACAAACCAAATAAAGGTATAGTTATTCAATGACTGGAAAACAAAATCTCAGCTACCCACCTTTCTTTCTACACGGTGTTTGCCCTACATCTTCTATTACATTCATTAATTAAGATGGCTATATACATACATACATGCATGGATAGATGTATGTATGTGTGTGTATAACTATATAACTATATAACTATATAACTATATATATATATATATATATATATATATATATTCACTACTAGAAACAAGGGAAGTAACGACATACTTCACCGGCAACTAATATCGTTCAACGATTACCAACGGATCACCAATGATAATCCAAAAATCCAGAATTCCATATAAGTTTGCCAATGAAAAGAAAAACCATCAGTAATCCTTCGATGATGTAAATCTTTACAGAAGGATCACTAACGACATATAAAGTTTTCAAATAAAATAAATATAAAAACCTTTGGCGAACCCTCGGTGATCATCATTAAGCGAAGGTTTATCAAAGTCTTTCCTACCATTTATCGGTAATCCTTCGATATCCTCCAATTTTAAAACCTTAAAAGAAATAAATAATTTTCAAACTATTTTATAAAAATATCATTTAAAAATAAGAAATAACGAGATCTAGCTAGTTAAAAGCCTATTTGTATTCAGTTGGTGAGCCGTCGGTGGCCACTGATGGATTAGCGACGAAGAACCATAGCCGTCGGTAATCCTATAGTGTTCAGCGAAGGTTCACTAACAACAACATATCTTTGATTATTTGTATTCATGTATATGTGTTGGTATGTATATCTCTATATGTACGTGTATGCATGCATGTATGCTTGTATATGGATATGTATGCATATACACACTCATACTATGTACATGTGTGTATATTTGTACGTAATGTGTATATATATATACACGTAGATATATGTATGTAGAGGACTGGGAAATGAAATAAGTTGCTCTAGACTGATGAAACATATATACATATTTTCACATGTTGATATAATATTGTTTCAATTCACCAATGTATTCCATAAATTAATTTTATATACGAGCTAAGTATATATATATATATATATATATATATATATATGAAACTTAAAATTTTGTTTTTACATGCATGTAAAGAAGTAATATCACTTTGAATGATCTATTATTAAATGAAACTCACTGAATAGTACTTAAGATTAAAGTTGATCATGTTAATTCGTTGTATTTAATTTCGTCTATGTACGTATATTGGTTTATTCTTCTCTTAATTTTTCCATTCTTTATTTATCGTTAAAAAGTTAACTATCAAGAGCAGACTACGTACTAGCTAGTCCTAGACATAAAGCCTCTTGTAGGTTTGGTGGATCTGGATTATATATAATATGAGCAAAGAGCCATTTTTTTAGCACTACGATCTTTGTCACACATTATCTTACATCACCTATCCGTTTACCATATACATGTCTGGTTACATTTAAGATAGCATGCACGAACAATATATATATATATATATATATATATATATATATATATATATATATTTCTAGAACAACATCGAGACCCGTTCGGTGGATGTACAAGTGTCTTATTTGTGAAACATCAATTTTTTGAATGCTATTAATTATGATCATTCACATGTATGTATCGGTTAACAATAACTTTCGATTGAATTATTTGTAACCGATCGATGAGCATGCCCATAAAAATATAAAAGAGAAAAGACAAATTGTTGCCAAAAATAACAAACATATAATATTTTAGTTGCCATTTAAAATAGTTTTGTTGTTTAATTTTCAACCAACTAATAAGCTCCCTTTAGCATTACCACCTTAAATACTAATAATAATCATAGTTTTCTTGTCTTTTTTACATATAGTCTTTCAATGACTGTGTTGGGATTTGATTGTGCATATACACCAAATGAGAAAAGTGTGGTGCCTTGTGTTAAGAATCTCCTATTTCTTATCAAGATGGGCTAACCAACTAGATGGACTTAGCGCATATTAAAAGTCAAAGATGGGTCCTGGTTTCCCCCGCAAGCCAAACCGCGCAATTCGCTGGAGTCATTCCCGCGGATTCTTCCGCGACCTAAGGTCGTGGGCCTAGCCGTGCAAGTTTCTGTTGGACATTTACTTGTCGGTTCAAGTCGGTTGACATCATATACATATAAATACCTCACTGTCTCTCGTTTTTGGCAGACTTTTTCTCATATTTTTCTGGGTTCTCTTTGTTCTTCATCCATCAATATATAATGGAAGCATAACTTTGATTCGTCAAGTTCAAGTTCGATACTTGAACTAACTGTTGAATCCTCTAGATAGACGTCCGTAAATCAACCGTAAAAGGGATGCATATGTCTAAAGACACTGCTACCGCATGCCTCAATTCAATTCTCGGTCTTCATCAAAATCTCATCAACTTTATCGAGTTAGTCATCGTTTCCTTGTTATTTAAGATTGTGTATACGAATATATATACATACATACATACTTAGTTTTGGTTTATAAATTTATTTTGTTTCTATCATGTCTAAGAATCGTTGTGTAACGAATTTCTGATTCGAATATCTAAGTTCTAACAATCTTAGACGGAAACTTCGTTGAAGATGGATCAATCATTCTTATTGAAATCGAACGTTGAGAAACCCGGGAAATTTAAGGGTTCCGGTTTCAGAAGATGGCAACATAAGATGTTATTCTACTTGACGACGTTGAAGGTGTCTAACGTGCTTACCGATCAAGCACTAACATCTCTGGTTGGAGAGGGAGAAAACGGTCCAACCCAGATTCAATTAGCCGCATTCCAACGATCCGCTGATAATTGGAATGTCAATGAATATAGTTGTCGAAATTATATTCTAATTTATTCATCCTTTACATCGGCAACAAAAATCTAGGAATCGTTGGAATCGAAGTACAAGACAGAAGTCACATGTTCCAAGCGATTCATTGTGGGCAAACTTCTGAAGTTCAAGATGAACGACTCAAAACCGGTCTTGAAGCAAGTAAAAGAACTTCAAGTCTTGGTCCATGAATGGGAAGTCGAAGGTATGGGTGTTAACTCAATTTTCCTTGTCGGTTCCACTACTGACAAATTACTTCCATCCTGTAAATATTTTTAAATTCCATCTTAAACATTTGACGGAGGATATAAGTTTTAAGCAATTAATACCAAAGATTCGGGTGGAGGAGGATACTCGGATGAACAAGAAAGCGGATGCAACCTCATTGGATCCAAATGCAAACATGGTTATTGGTAGCTCATCGAAGACAAAACTCCGAAAAGGAAAAAAGAAGGTTGTGGGTGTCAAGCATCACTTCAATGCTTCAAATCCTTTATGCACTTAAAGAAAGCCCTTCAAGAAGCGTGTGTTGAGTTGTTGGGTATGCGGAAAACCGGGCAATAGAGCAAAGGATTGCTGCCATAGGAGAGACAACAGTGGCTCGGAGGAGGAGACGTCGGTGGAAACCCACACTAAGCCAATGTGGCAAATTCTCCAAGTCAATTCGTTGGAGTTATTAAGGCTTTAATGGTCACTAATGTGACTGGTTGACGGGTTGATACCAATGCCATAAAAAGCACATTTGCAAGTCCAAGAACTTGTTCGCTACTTATCATAAATTCAACGATGAAGAACCTATGTACATGGGTAATGATGTCTTGCAAGTACCTGCTATCACGAATAATTTAATTTCTAGTCTCGCACTTAGTGACAAAGAATTCAAGATGGTGTTTGAATCTAATAAAGTTGTAATTACTAAGGGTGAGGTGTGTGTTGGTAAGGGCTACCTTAATGAGGAGATCTTTAAACTCAGTGTTGTAACCAATGACAATGTAAATATTGTAAATAGAAATAAACCGCAGGCTCTAGCTTTGCTTCTGTGTACATGTTTGACTCTTCTTCCTTATGGCATTCCCGTCTAGAACATGTTAACTTTAGATCCCTACAAATGATGATAAAACTTTGATTATAACCCAAGTGTTTAATGAAAAACAAGACAAAGTGTGAAGTATGTTAAATACACAAACCATCCTCATAAATCTGTTGATAAATCTAGTGAAGTAACGATTTATGTGATTACAAAGCCACACCCACACATGGAGGAAAGAATTATAATGTATCATTCATAGATGACTGTAGTAAATTTTGCTATGTATACCTAATACATACCAAAGATGAAGATTTGAATATGTTTAAATACAAAGCTGAAGTTGAAAACCAACTTAACAAGAGGATAAAAATTTTGAGATCCGATAGAGGAGAAGAGTATGAGTCTAATGGTTTTGAAGATTTTGGTCCCATCATGGCATAGTTCACAAAACCACACAGCTCCCTATAACTCACAACAAAATGGAGTAGCTGAGAGAAAGAATAGAACATTGAAAAACATGATCAATTCAATGTTGATTACCTCGGTAGCACCACATAGCTTATGGGGTGAAGCATGCTTCATTGCGAACACGATGCTTAATAGAATTCCTCATAAAAATGAGTGATAAATCTATTTATGAGCTATGGAAAATATATTTCCTTCCTATAAAATGACGAAAGTGTGGGGTTTCCTTGCAAAGGTTCAAGTACCTTTACCGGAAAGGACAAAACTTGGACCAAAGACCACTGATTACATATATCTTGGTCCTGCAAGTAATAGCGTTGCTTATAGATTTTTGGTGTACAAGTCAAACATTGAAGATATCCACAACAACACGATATTGGAATCAATCGAGGAAAAGTTCTATGAAAACATATTTCCTTACAAGGATAAAAAGAAAGGAATCTCTAATCCAAGGAAGAGAGTGCGTGAAGAAGATGACATTGATAATCTTGAGAAACATGATGAAGAGGGTACTTGTAAGGCTCAAGGAGAAATGGTAGAGCCTAGAAGAAGTAAAAGGGGAAAGATCACTAAAGACTTTGGACCCGACTTCATACATTCGTTGTCGATGAAGAACCTAAATCCTATAAGGCTGCCATGGACTCTTTGGAGGCACCTTATTGGAAAGAGGTTATTCCAAGTGAGATAGACTCCATAGTTCAAAAAAATACATGGAGATTGGTAGATTTACCACCGGGTCATAAGGTAATTGGCCATAAATGGATCTTTAAGCGAAAACCAAGACCTGATCGCACTATGGAGAAATATAAAGCCCGATTAGTCACCAAAGGATACCGCAAAAAGGAAGGTCAACATTTCTTTGACACCCACTCATCCGTGACAAGAATCACGTCTATTAGGATGTTGATGACTATATCAGATATTCACAACCTACATATACACGAAATGAATGTGAAAACTGCTTTCTTAAATGATGATTAGATGAAGAAATCTATATGCAACAACTGGAAGGACTTGTTGTAAAGGGCCAAGAGAAAAAATATGCAAGTTAGTTAAGTCTCTAAACGTACTTAAACAAGCCCCAGAGCAATGGCATGAGAAGATTTAATAATACTCTTCTATCAAATGGTTTCCACATAAATGAGTGTGACAAATATGTTTATGTGAAACAACGTATGAACGCATGTGTCATAATATGCCTATATCTAGATGATATGCTACTCATGGGGACCAATCTGGATGTAATCAATCAAACCAAGAAGACACACTCCTTTTGACATGAAGGATATTGGAGTAGAAGATGTGATTATCGGAATAAAGATCTAAAGAGATCCTAACGGTTGCATTCTTACTCAGTCACATTATGTTGAGAAAGTACTCGAAAATTTGCTCACTATGATGATAGACCGGTAGTCATTTGATCATTCTAGCCAACTTAAGAAGAATCAAGGATATAGTGTATCTCAATTGGAATACACTCAAGTGATCGATTGGGAATTTAATGTACATCATGAAGCGTACGAGACTGAATCTAGAATATACTGTAAGTAGACTTAGTTGACACTTACACAACCCTTCTAAAGATCATTGGCATGTACTAATATGAGTGCTTCGATATCTCAAATACAAAATGAACTATGGGTTACACTATAATAAGTATCCTCATGTGTTAGAAGGATAATGTGATGAAAACTTGATTTCCAATCATTCTGAAAGTAAGTCCACATATGGCTATTTCTTTATACTTGTGGTGCAGCCATATCTTGGAAATCTTCAAAGCAAACCGTGAACACATGGTCCACCGTGAAAGCCGAATTTGTAGCCTTACACAAAGCTATCGAAAAAGCAAAATGGATTAAAAGCTTATTAGAGGGTATTCCCTTGTGGCCTTTGCATGTTACTATCGTCTACATACATTGTGATGACATGGCTTCTCTAATATAAGCAAAGAATCAGATCTATAATGACAAATCAAGACATGTCAGGTGTCGCCACAAAACAATACAAGACATGCTCAAAAGATGGAATTATCTTCATCGACTATGTAAAGTCAAAGGAAAATATCACAAATTCGTTAACAAAATTCCTAAGTAGAGAACAAGTCTCTTATACATCAAGGGGGATGGGCTTAAAGACAACTCAATGAGTTACTACACATCGGAAACCTAATCTAGCAACATTGGAGATCCCATGGTCTAGGCTCAATAGGACAACGAGTTGAGGAAAAAATCAATTCCAAATACACAGGTACGCCTATTCCTATGATACAATTTAGTGTATTTCCGTTGATGATTTAGAGATGAATACTTATTCTTAATAATACTGATAGATTCTTGGTGGAACACTACGAAATGTTCTTGATCATTATTACCTATTTGAGATTGACGTGGGGTCACATATTTGAAGATGGATATGATTACGTCTTCTAAAATTCTCATGAAGAAGGACTGATCACGATCGAAATGAACACAACGGTAAGAGTCAAATTATGCATAAATATGATATATGTGATACTCATTATCTAGGCTTACTACACAACGTGGTTAGTTCAAGATTACTCATCACTATCCACAATGTAGGTCTGACGAGTATTCACTATGAAAGGTTCATGTCACAAAGGCACATTTTCTGATGCATTTCATATTTAGTTTCCTGAATAAGAACAGTAAGTACTCTGAGATTATCATAATTTCTATTCAAATGTGGGTGTATTGTTAAAGTTTGAATAGAAAATGTAGGGTATTGTTGAGATTTGCTTGTCCCACATAGACCAAACGAGAAAAGTATGGATGCCTTATATTATCTCCCTTCTCTTATCAAAATGGGCTAACCAACTAGATGGGCTTAACACATATTAAAAGTCAAAGATGAGCCTTGAGGCTCTTGGGGTCTATTGACTTGATTGAGAGATATGGATACAACTAGAGATGGCCAAATGGGACCACCCTGCTTTTTTATTTAAAATTTATTAAATGTATTTTTAAGTATATTTTTAATTAAAAAAGTATTTCTTAGTGTATTTGATTGACCCAATTATAACAAAACATATTTTTAGTGTATTTTATTGGCCCAATTACAAAAAAAACGTATTTGTTCGTGTATTTGATAGACCCAATTATAATAAACACTTATTTGTTAGTGTATTTTATTGACCTAATTATAATAAAAATGTATTTGTTAGTGTATTTGATTCACCAGATTCTTCAAAAAATATTTTTTATAAGTTAAAAATCAATTTAAAAAACAACTAAGAGTAAATACATATGTGGTCGATGTCGTTTATTGTTTTTAACACTCTGAGTCCCTAAAATGAAATATCTATAGATTGCATCCATGTGGTTTACACTTTATAACGTGTTAAGTCCCTAAAAGTAACTCCGTATGAAATCTGTCCGTTAAATTGGTCATATGCACAACACATGATGGGTATTTTGGTCATTTTATGCATTTTTATCAAACTACATTAAAAAATAAAGACAAGCAAAACAAACACCAATAACATATTGCCATATGTCCTTCCCTCTCTCTCTTCCCAACTGATGGTTAAGAGGTTTTCCGGTGACTATTCCGGCAACCCTTCAAACCTATTACTTTTTTTCCCTTTGCGTCCTTGTTTTTCAACCCCAACAACATTCCAAAAACTAAATTACTTCCATAATTAAGAGATCGATCATAAATATTATCATTAACATTATCAACATAACAAAATTTTGTAAACACAAACAAATTGTGGAGATGAACAAAATTACAAAAAAATTGTCAAATACAAACCCCAAATTTGTCTAATACAAACCCACTTGAAACATATCTTAAAAAAAAACCCAATGTCTAATACAAAACCTAAATTGAAAAATCTAATACAAACCCTAATAGAACAAAAGATCTAGAAGAAACCAGATTGAGATGTAGATCTTGCAAATCCAGGACGTAATTCACAACCCCATACAGCATGATATCGATGAACCTGAAACCTACCAACACGAAGAAGCATGAGAAGAGCTTTGCAGAGGGTGTGACAGGGGAAATGTCGCCATAACCGATGGTGCACATAGTTACCCAAAGACACGTAGAGGATAAGCAGAAGAACAGCCTGTCGGAGAAGAGAAGCGGAATCGGGTTGAGAGGGTTTGGGATCAATAGATTTTGTCTTGAGGCATAACCACCATGGCAGGTGCGGTTTTGCATCGGTAAAACTTGTGACTTTTTGAATTAGAATTAGAACGATTAAGGAGGAGGAAGACGAAAGAATTGATGGAGGAATCTTGATGTGAATTGTGAAGTAGGTCATAGAAAAGAGATAAGAATATTAAGAGTAATATTCTAACACACAGAATAGTAAGGAGAAGGAGATGGCCGAGCACTTCATTTCTGAAGTAGGGTTTCCTTTATATATTGCATGCATTTAATGCATATCAGTACAACTTTACACGTGGCAGCAGCTGATTGGTTGCATGGTTTGACCTTTGTAGACAACCTAGTAGCCGCATGATGAACAGTGTAGAATCAGAGTTGGTTGTACGATTCTGAACAAAAGGGATGTCCATTCTGACATTTCGTACGGAGGCGTGCAAGGGGGTAAGACAAAGGTAACTTGTAGAGGAAACTTCATGATCAGCGTTCGCTGAATAGTTCTTTATCGGCGAGTGATAAAGTTCAGCGTTCGCTGAAGTCTTCTACTTGTAACTTCACGTTGAGTGGACAGGTCTTTGCTTCGCTGATATCCACATCAGTTCATTAGTAGACTTGTCGCTGGTTCTTTGACTTGATCTTCGACTTCAGCGTAGAACATTGTTGACGTGAAACTTGTCTTCAGGGATCATAAGTAAACAACTAAAACTATCAGCGATCATCAGTAAGACTGAACAGGCTCAGGGCTTGCTGATGAACAGTTTCGCTGAATGTGTAATTTAAAGAGCATGAGTTCCTATCAGCGGTACTGTAGAGACATAATATTTATCATCGATAATGAAACTCTAATACATATTGTCTACTTACAATTTTCACTAAGTGTTTCTCATAGAGTCATTATCAAATCATTGAGGGTTTGGATCAACAATCTCCCCCTATTTGATTATGACATAGCAACAAAAGAAAATTGCTAAGTATGAAAACATAAGGATAAAAAGAACTCATAAAATATTTGTCCCTTTTACTGTTTTCTGGGATCTTTTCAGTACTGATGGAGTAAAGTACATTCGCTGAAATCTTTCTTTAAACTTCGTATAAGTTACAGAGGGAAGTAGAAAATTACAAGTACAACAAATAATAATTACAAGTACAAAAAATGCAAGCTGACAAAGATAGAAGAATTACAAGGAATCATATCAGCTATACAGGTTCATCCTTAACGAGAAGTTCATTAAGGGATTTTGTTGTAGGGATCATCCAGTCAGGGACTTCTTGTCCAAGATCCCGTCTTCGCTTAGCTTCTGTAAAGATCAGAGGTTTGAAGAAGTATCCGAGAAGATCATCTCTGAATCCGCACCAATAATCGAGATCCCTGAGCTGTTCGATAGGAGCAATGGGTAGCTCAGAGACGCGTTGGAAGCATTCTCGTCCATCGTAGTCTCTGAAGAAGATACCATAAGGATTGCTTAGGACTTTTCCAGGGATGAAGCGTTCACCAGGGGGTAGGGAGATGTCGAGAGCTGAGAGATCAGGTTCAGGACCAAGGACTTCTTAACGTGAAAAGCCGATTTCGGTTTCGTTTCTAATAGGAGGACCTGAGTCTGAAGGTGTTATCTTTTTCTTTGCAGAGGCCCTTCTTCGTTGAACTGGAGCAGGAGGAGGAGGAGGAATATCCACAGCAGATGTAACCAATTCGATCCGTGTATTTATAATTTTCTCGACATAGCTTTTAAAAGCTGAGCGAGATCGCTGAATGGCTATTCGCATCTCCAACCACTCAGAGAAACCGTACTTCTTGATCGTAGAAACATAGATGGTTTCCTTGGTACAATTTTCTCTGAATATGTCAACTTCAACAACAGGAACGTTTATGGACATTCTTCCCCTGATGTTCACTTTGTTGATTCTGGAGACATGGAATTGAAAGTTAATTCGTTCTTTGCACCATTCCAAGGTAGAGTCAGAGACCTTGGTTTTCTTCTCGATGATCTTTTTGGAGTCTTTCCACAGTTGACGTTGAACATCAATGGGAGTCTTCTTTAGATCAGGGTCTTTCACCGAACGTTGAGCGAGCTCAATAGCATAAGCTTTATCTCTTTCTTCAGCTCTTCTTCGTTCGACGAGTTGTCTTTCAGCTTTGTGGTGTTCATCGATTTCCTTTTGTGTGATTTTGAATCGAGGAGTACGGATGATTCGCTGATCTTCAAGCTGTTTCATCATTGCTTCTCTCCTTTTCTTTTCCTCTTCATTTAGCTTTTGAGGAACTAAGGAAGGTCTGTTTTTGTAAGAGAGCAATTCTTCTTCTGGTTCATCAGTCTCAGTGAAGTCTAAGACTGGGATTATTTCTTCAGTGCTTGGAGCTAGAATTATTGGAGTTGCAGCAAGAGGAACTTCAGCTGGATCCTCAAGCAGGGGAGAGGACTAGCTGAAACATAACGATCGTTTAAGTAAGATCATTTGGGAGAAGAGATAGAGAAAGAGTGAGGTTTAAGTGTATAAAGGTTTTATGGAGAGGATAACTGAGGTTGAGAAGGGATAGAGGAGGGACGCAGTGTAAGGGAATAAAAAGTATTGTACTTGACAAACTGGCTTTTGTAGCAAGATAGTCAGATTGCCTTCTGCAGCGAGGCCTTTGTTTTTTCCTTTGTCTGCTTCAGTCGCTGCAGGCTTTTTCGTTGTCCCCTCCCCTGTAGATTTGGTGATGATTATCCCTTTGAGAGCAGGGGTCTTTTTGATTGGCTGGAAGGAGCAGTCGATATCTTCATCATCGTCATCATCATCAGGAGATGATAATGGTTCATCATGAGCGAAATCGACGTATTCATTATCTTCTTCTTCATCATCCTCGTCCTTATCAGCATAAGGTTCTAGGACATCAGCTTCAGTTTCCTCTTCGAGTTGCTCCCCCTCAAATTCAGAGGGAGGATTCTCGGTTCCCTCAGGGTTTTCAACTCCTTGAGGTTTATCAGCAACATCAGAAATAATGGCCTCCCCCTTAGACTTATGGGGAAGGTCTTCTTGAGTTTTCTTCTCCCCCTCAACATTATGGGGAAGATCTTTTTGATTCTTCTCCCCCTCTTCCACATGATGGATGGGAGAGGAAACAACAGTAGCAGCAGCAACAGCAACATCAAGATGCTTTGGGTCACTGTCTTCTAGGCTAGTGATCCCAACGCAAGTTTCAATCCTTGCTATTCTGTCTTCCAGGCCAGAAATAGCAGGACCGATCTTTTGAAGATCCTCTCGATCAAGCTGAGTGAAGTGTGAGGGAGTACAAGATGGAGCGTTCAGACGATCGAGGATTTGCTGCAGCAGATTCTTCACAGTGCCCACCTCTGACTTTATAGTAGTCACCTCTCCCTGAAGATCTCCAACCACTGTCTTCAATAATGTGACTTCATTGGACAGGGTGGTGAAGTTGGTGGAGAGGGTGCTGTTGGTGAAGTTGAGATTGTTGATAGAGGTAGAGTTCTCAGCGAGAGTAGTAGCAAGATTTGAGAGACTACCTTCCACCTTTTTCATATCAGCACTGGATGCTTTGCCTTTCACCTCAGTGGTGAGTGTCTTGAGAGCCTCTCCAGCGTTTGTAACCGTTGAAGAGTTTGCAGAGAGAGTGGTGGTGAGAGATTCCATCTTGGTGGACAAATCCATGAGCGATTTGTTGATGTCGCCCAAATTAGGACCTGTAATAGTTGAAAACTTATGGACAAAAGAAAGTTCAGAAGTTGGGGATTTTGAGAGAGGAGTGTTTGGAGTTTTGTGTATACCTGCGGGATGGTTGACGAAGTCCTCGAAATCTCGATGACCTGTAAATGTTTCCATGTCGTCTTCCAGAGAGCCTTTACGCTGAGAAGTGTCCGCAGGTCCTATGTTTGTATCCATCATCCTCTATAAAGTTTCAGCAGATGTGTCATTCAGTTGAATGACATTCGTCGTAGAGAATAGAGGATATACAGGTTGAGTGACCAAAGAAATAGAAGGAGGAAGGAAGGTTGAGAAGAGGGATTGGGAAGTAGGTTCAGCGTTGAAATCGCCGAGAAATACTTCCACAGTACTTGGAGGTACTGAGGGAGGGAGGTTCTGTTGCAAGTTAATAACCTCAGTGTTTAGAGACGTTGAAGTGGGAATGGAAGGGATGGATTCAACGACTGTGGCAGAGCGTACCACTGAACTTTCCAGCGGCTTCTGTAGAGAAAGAGTCGTGGAGTCTTCAGCCTGGGTAGACTTAGGGGGTTGCTCCTTGGTTTTCTTGGCCTTAGGATCACCAAGAGTGGTTGAAGATTGTTTTCTCTTTTGAGAGGAAGTGGATGTTGCAGCCGGGGTATCAGCGGTTGGGATTACCGCTGCCGATGTGGTAGCCGCAGAAGTAGAAGAAATGGGAGGTTTGAGAATAGATAAGAGAGTAGTAAGACGTACCTAGCAGGGGCTTGAAGTCGAGAACTTTAGGGCCAACCTGTGAGAGCTTCAGGTCGCCCACCTTTGGGTATTTGTTTTTCAACCCTTGTGCGAAGAGAGCGCTCATAAACCGAGGACATGGAATAGTTATTGGCCTCTCTGTTGCATCCACCCTGAGCATCATATCGTCGAAAATGATCTTTGCCCAGTCAATGTGGAGGCCTTTTAGCAATGCATACCCTATAGCCTGCTGGGGTTTGGAGGCTTGGTCAGTAGAACCAACCTTTGCTGTCATGCATCTAATCAAGTGAGCGAAGATGAAGTTCATCTCGCTGGGCATTTTGGATTTCTTGATGGCGGTCAGCTTCTTCTCAGGAAGTTTGTCTCTCCCTGTTTCCCATGCGTACTGCATTGCATCAAAGAATGCAATGAGGGCTTCCCTATCAGCGGGGTTCTTTGGATTTGGCAGAGGGACAAATCGTTTTTCTTTGGAACTACCAGGGAGGTTGAGAACAGACCTGATAGATCCGGGAGTAATTTTGGAAGAGCCATGTTCGGTGTCAAATAGGATGACATCGATCTTTTTGTTTGGGTCTTTAGTGGAGGTGATCTGAGCTCTTCTGGCAGTATACCAGAACGAGCTAGTAGATTTTGATGACCGGGAGGTGCGATGGTCAGAGCTGTCGACAGAGGACATGTCTGAAGGAAAATGACAGCGTCGTCTAGATGATTAATCTTCTTCTTTGGAGGGAAGTTGAAGAGAGCATAAGGATTGTTGCTTTGAAAGGTAACTTGCTCGAGTTTAAATTCGACATGAGGAGCTTTGATAAGTTCAATACTTTCAGCAGCAGAGGGCGACTGAGCAGAGGGAGCTTCAGTAGATGCCATTTCTGTTTATTATGTACAAACATGAAGAATATGAAAAGAAGATTCTTAAAATGGATAAAATTTCCAAAATAAGGGTTTTAGGGTTTTGCACATTCCATTTTGAGAAAGAAATGGAGATTAGGGTTATTCTAGTTTTGAAAAGAAGTACAAAACATAGTGAACATTTTTCTTTTCCAGTTTCCTTTAAAAGAAGGGATTATGGAAAAACATATGAAAAGTCAAGTTTAAGATTTTTTTATTATAAACTCGAAGAACAATCTGTTTCCAGATTGTATTCAAAAAATCATGAAGAGCAAATGATTTAATTTTAAGAAGGTTCTTTTGTCTGGTCTTTTAAAAACAAGAATAAGATCGAAAACAAGTTTGTGCAAGGAAAAATAATAAGAATATTAACCTTTAGTGTTGAAGAAGAAGATGAACAGTTTCTGGAGAAAAAGAGTTCAAATGCAATAGTTGATCTTGCTCAAAGGAGATGATGTTCGCGTAAAAGATAAAAAAAATAAACTCAAATGGGTTTATATAGTGAGAGTGGAGAGAGAAAAACTATGAGCGGGAAAGTTTTTCATGATGACACGGACACGTCCCTTGAATTTAATTGGTCAAGGAAAACGAAACGGGCGAACGTGTTAGAGAAAAGGCGTGCCATGGTCTATCCGTTGTGATGATGTCACAAACGTCCTTTCATATTTTAGGATGTCTCTGAGGATTTTGAAAACTCAGGGATATTTTAAAAACATGAAGCACTGACTAGAAATATCAGTGTTAAGTTTTGAAATTTCAAAGTATCACTGAAAGGAAGAGATATTCAACGATGCAATTTGTTTTGAAATCTTGCATTCATAGGCGAACGTCAACGAGTAAGAGAGAACATACCTTGATATCAGCGAATCAATTTTGTTCAGAGAGTAGATGATTAATGGGGTTATACAAGTTCATTTTATTATCGCTGATCAAATGTGAACCGTCGAAGATTTTACTCTTCTAAGTTCAGCATTCCAAGCTCGTTGATGAGAAAGTTAAATCTTGTCGCATCAAGAGGTTTGGTAAAAAGATCAGCTAACTGAAAGTCAGTTGGGATAAAATGAAGTTCTATATCGCCATTCATCACATGATCTCTGATAAAATGATACGAATTCGATGTGTTTGGTCTTTGAATGTAGCACTGGATTGTTGACTATAGCGATGGCACTTGTGCTGTCGCAATATATTGGAATTTTCGAGAGCTGAAGGTCATAGTCCAGTAGTTGATTTCTCATCCAAAAGACATGAGAACAACATCTTCCAGCGGCTACGTATTCAGCTTCAGCGGTTGAGGTGGACACTGAGTTTTGCTTTTTACTTGTCCAACTCACCAGCTTTCCACCCAGGAGCTGACAGCCTCATGTGGTGCTTTTCCTATCCAATTTGCATCCTGCAAAATCACTATCTAAATAGGCGATTAGATCAAACCCTGAGTCTTTGGGATACCAAAGACCTAGGTTAGGAGTACCCTTAAGGTAACGAAAGATTCGCTTTACAGCAATCAAATGATATTCCTTAGGTTCAGCTTGATATCGTGCACACAAACAAGTTGCGTACATAATATTTGGTCGGCTAGTTGTAAGATACAGAAGAGAGCCGATCATCCCACGGTACACTGTGACATTAACAGGTTTTCCTGAAGGATCCTTGTTCAGTGTCAGTGGTGGTGCCATAGGGGTTTTCATAGCTGAACTCTGAGTTAAATCAAATTTCTTCAGCATATCTTTAACATATTTTCCTTGGTGAATGAAAGTTCCTTTTTCACTCTGCTTGATTTGAAGACCAAGGAAATAAGTTAGTTCACCCATCATACTCTTTTATATTCAGCTTTCATTCTATCAGCGAAACGAGTACATAAGTCAGGGTTAGTGGAACCAAATATAATATCATCGACATATATTTGAACAAGAATAATATGACCTTTTACTTTCCTGAAAAATAGAGTTTTATCGATTTTACCTCGCTCAAATTTTTCAATGTGGTGATAAGTAGAGAGAGTGTCATACCATGCACGAGGTGCTTGCTTTAAGCCATAAAGTGCCTTATCCAGTTTATAGACATAACCTGGATGCTTAGGATCTGAG
This sequence comes from Saussurea involucrata, assembly GCA_033807775.1. Lineage (NCBI taxonomy): Eukaryota > Viridiplantae > Streptophyta > Magnoliopsida > Asterales > Asteraceae > Saussurea > Saussurea involucrata. The sequence goes on from CM066327.1 coordinate 81,004,135, forward strand.
AATCCAGCAGGTTGTTCCACGTAGACTTCTTCATTCAACTTTCCATTGAGGAATGCTGACTTAACATCCATTTGATAAACTTTGAATTCTTTATGTACAACGTAAGCTAAGAATAGACGAATGGCTTCGAGTCTTGCCACTGGGACGAATGTTTCGTCGTAATCTATACCTTCCTCTTGTCTGTATCCCTGAGCAACAAGATGAGCCTTGTTGCGGGTTACAGTTCCATGTTCATCCAACTTGTTTCGATAGACCCATTTAGTGCCTATCACTGACTTGTCAGATGGTCTGGGAACGAGCTTCCAAACTTTGTTTCTTTCCAATTCAGTCAGCTCTTCTTGCATAGCGCTGACCCAGTTTGGATCTTTGAGGGCATCATCTGTTTTCTTTGGTTCAATCAGAGAAATAAAGTTAACAAATAAACAAATGTTACCTGCACTTCGTCGAGTCTGAACACCAGTGTTTGGATCACCAAGAATTTGTTGAATAGGGTGATTAATAGTCCATCGCTGAGCCGGAGCATAAGTCGCTGACTCAATCTGAACTTCTGGAGGAGCTGAAGATGAGGCTTCAGCAACTTCTGGTATATCAGCCAAGAGAGGAAGAGGTTCAGATGTCATTTCATTCACTGATTGCTGAGAAGTAGATGGTATATCTGATATAGAAGGTTCAGAAGCAGGCATAGTGTTTAGAGGAACAACTGAGACCCATGATGTTTCAGCTTCACATGTCTGCATGCTTGGGATGATAGTAGGATCATCATCTTCAGCAGGATGAGTATGAGATGAGGGAATGGGAACATCTTCAGAATCACCAAGATGAGAAAACATCCATTGATTCAGTTCTTCAGAATCAGCAGAAGGTCTAGAGTTCGCTGAACGGGATTCGTCAAAGGTGACATGAATTGTTTCTTCTACAGTCTGTCTTCTTCGGTTGAAGACTCTGAAAGCTTTGGAGACTGAAGAATATCCAAGAAAGATTCCATCATCATCCTTAGGATCAAACTTTCCAAGGGCATCTCTGTTGTTCAGTATGAAACACTGACATCCAAAGATGTGAAGAAAGCTAATTGAAGGCTTTCTCCCATGGAAACGTTCATAGGCTGTCTTCTTGAATCTTTTGACAATTAGCGACATGTTTTGAGTAAAACAAGCAGTGTTGACAACTTCTGCCCAAAACTGAGTAGTTAGATGAGAATCGCTTAGCATTGAACGTGCAACTTTGATGATAGTTCGATTTCTTCTTTCAGCGACTCCATTTTGTTGAGGTGTTCCCACTGAGGAAAAGTTGTGAGAAATACCCTTACTTTCAAAGAAGGAATCAAGAGAGCTGTTTTTGAATTCAGTCCCATGATCACTCCTTATTGACCGAACGGTCATGTTGTTCAGGACTTCCATTTTCCTGACAAAAGTGATGAGTTATTCAGGGGTGTCACTCTTAGAACGGAGAAACATTACCCAGGTATAGCGAGAGAATTCATCAACTATGACCAATGTATATTTCTTTCCAGCGATGGATTGTTTGTTAACAGAACCAAACAAATCCATATGGAGAAGTTGTAGAGGAGATGACACTGAGGAAACTTGCTTAGATTTGAAGCTTGACTTGGTTTGTTTCCCTTTTTCACACGCTGAACATAGAGACTCCTTAGCGTATGATTGTTGAGGTAGTACAGTGACCAACACTTTTGAAGAAAGTGTATTCAGTGTCTTGAAGTTGATATGGGAGAGCCTCTTATGCCATAGCCAGTTGACATTTAATGAGGCTTTTGAGAAGAAACAGGAGTTCTCAGTGGTTGTAGAGTCCATGTTTATAACGTAAACATTTTCCATATGGTATCCGCTGAGAGCTATCTTCTCCTTTTTGTCAGTGACAAAGCAGGATTCCTTAGTGAAAATCACTTTGTTATCCTTGTCACATAGCTGACTGATGCTTAGAAGATTATGCTTCAGTCCTTCAACATATGCAACTCTTCTGAAGGTTGTTGTACCATTAGAGAGTATGCCAAACCCTCGGGTATAGCCTTTTTCGTTTCCACCGAAGGTCACTGAGGGACCCTTCTCTTTCTTGTATTCAGTGAGCAGGTTTTTCTTTTCAGTCATATGTCTAGAGCATCCGCTATCAAGATACCAGATACCCTTCTTAACCTGCAAACAAAGGAAGATTAGTTTGACTTGGGTGCCTATTTTACCATGGGCCCACACTTATCATTGGTGGTAGAGGAAGTGGAAAGTTCAACAATCTTCGCAGCATTAGAAGATTTAGCTTCAGAACTAGCCTTCTGTTGGTCCCGAAGGCCTATACAAGTTTGTAGAAGGGGGGGGGGGGGTTGAATACAAATATACAGATTTTACTTTTCTAAATTGTTTATTGATAAATCATTAACAATTTACAGCTTGTTGCGGAAACAAGATTAAGGATAAACCTAAATCTAAACAAGTTGGAACACTAAGGTTTCTTGCACTAAGAGAGATAAGGAAATTACTAATAATAACCTATCTTGAGATAAGAGATTGAACTTGTCCAGAGTTAGCAAGTTACTTCAAATGAAGTGGGTTCATCTCTTTATATACTGCATGCATTTAATGCAAGTCAGTATACACTTTACACGTGTCATCAGCTGGTTGGTTGCATGTCATTGACCTTGGTTGACAACCTTAGTAGCCGCATGGATGAACAGTGTAGTATCAGAGTGGTTGTACGATTTCAGACAGTCGGAGGTTCTTTTCTGACATTTCGTACGGAGTCGTGCAAGTGGGGTTAAGACAAAAGTACTTTGTACGGAGGACTTCATGATCAGCTTTCGTTGATTCAGAGCATTATCATTTTATATTCAGCGAATGATAAAGTTCAGCGATAGCTGAAGTCTTGTACTTGATACTTCACGTTGAGTGGAAAAATCTGAGTCTTCGCTGATCCGCATCAGTTCATTAGGAGACTTGACGCTGGTTCTTGAGCTTGATCTTCGACTTCAGCGTAGAACCTTTGTTGACGTGAAACTTGTCTTCAGGGATCATAAGTAAACAACTAACTTATCAGCGATCATCATAATGACTGAACAGACTCAGAGCATTAATGGTGAACAGTGTTCGCTGAATGTTTAATTTAAAGAGCGAGAGTTCCTATCAGCGGTACTGTAAGATCTTAGTACTTATCAGCGATAGTGAAACTCTGATACATATTGTTTACCTACAATTTTCACTAAGTATGAGAGAGGGTCATTATCAAATCACTGAGGGTTTGGATCAACAATCTCCCCCTATTTGATTATGACATAGCAACAAAGAAAATTGCTATTTAATGAAAACATAAGGATAAAAAGAACTCATAAAATATTTGTCCCTTTTACTGTTTTCTGGGATCTTTTCAGTACTGATGGAGTAAAGTACATTCGCTGAAATCTTTCTTTAAAACTTTGAATCAGGTTACAAAGAGAAATGGAAAGATTACAAGTACAAGCGAAATAAATTACAAGTACAAAAGAATAACTGATAAAATAGAGAAAAGGGCGATCATATCAGCTTGAAAAGGGTTCTTCCTTGATGAGAAGTTCATCAAGGGTCTTTGATGTGGGAATCATCCAGTCAGGGATGGTTACACCTTGTTTTCTTTTGATCAGAGCTGCTTCAAAAATCAAGGGCTTCAGGTGTCTAGCTTTGATGTCGCGTGTGACTTCACACCAGTATACGAGATCTCTGAGTTGTTCGATGGGAGCGATGTGGAGCTCAGAGATACGTTGAAAGTGATGATTTCCATAGTAGTCTAAAAAGAATATACCATAGGGATCACTTAAAACTGTGCCAGGAATGAATGTTTCTCCAGGTGGTAGGGAGGTGTCAAGCATTGAGAGATCGACATCAGGGCCAAGAACTTCAGCACGAGAGAAACCAATGCCCGTTTCATTCCGAATAGGAGGACCTGAACCAGAGACTTTCTTTTTCTTATCAGAGACTTTTCTTGGTTGAGGAAGAGTAGGAGGAATATCCACAGCAGATGAAAGCAGGTCGATCTGTTTGTTTAAGATCTTCTCGACATGGCTTTTGAACTTTGAGCGCGATCCCTAAATGGATAATTTTGTTTCTAACCATTCAGAGAGACCAAACTTTTCTAAGGTAGCAGCATAGAAGGTTTGCTTGGTTTTGTCATCTCTGTAGACATCCACTTCAACAACAGGAACTTCAGCGTACAGTCTTCCTCTGATGTTTGCCTTGATGATTTTGGATGGTCTAGATTGATAGGTCAGCATTTGTTTAGCCCATTCCAAAGTCGTATCAGAGACCTTAGTCTTTTCTCTAACGATCTCTTGAGCATCATCCCATAGCTGACGTTGAACATCAATGGGAACTCTTTTCAGCTTGGGGTCTTTTATTGATCGTTGAGTAAGCTTGATGGCGTATTCTCTGTCTTTTTCTTCAGCTTCCTTTCTTTCAGCGATTAGGCGTTCAGCTCTGAGGTGTTCCTTGTATTCCTTTTGGGAAATTCTGAACTTTGGAGGAACTGAAGGAAGTTGATCACGCCTCAGAATGATTCGCTGATCCTCGAATCGCTTTATTATCTCCTCTCTTCTTTTCTGATCCTCTTCACTTAGCTTTTGAGGAGCTAAGGAAGGTCTGTGTCTGTGCGAGAGTAGCTGTTCTTCAGGTTCATCAGTCTCAGAGATTAAATCTAAGACTGGGATTATTTATTCAGCAGCAGCTGGTATTATTGGTGAAGTCGCAGTTGTGGAGCCTTCAGCGATATCCTCAAACAGGGGAGAGGACTAGCTGAAACACAACGATCTTACGAGTAAGAACTTGGGTAGAATCAGATAGAGAGAATTGGTTCAAGTGTATAGGCTTGGGTAGTAGAACTGATAGTGTATGATAGAGGAGGGATGGAGTGAGAGATGTTTAGTGTACCTGACAAACCGGCTTTTCAAGCAAGATCGTCAGATTGTCATCTTCAGCGACGCTTTTGCCTTTGCCTTTCTCAGCTCCAGAGGCTGAGGGCTTTGTCTTTGTCCGCTCCCCTGAAGGTTCATTTATCGAGATTCCCTTAAGAACTTTGATCTTCGGAGCAGGTTTGACGATAAAGAAGTCATCGTCATCTTCGTCATCATCATCATCATTCTTTGGAGAAGAGGATGGTTCATTATCAGGGATGTCGACGGCTTCATCATCTTCAGTTTTGGATTCGGTTTTATCAGCTTCTTCTTCGAGTTGCTCCCCCTCAGATACAGAGGCGAGCTTCTCGGTTTCCTCAGGGTTTTCATCTCCCTGAGGTCCAGCGGTGGTTTCTTCAGCATCCTTCTCTCTCCTGATAGATTCATCATGGGAAAGGTCTTCAGCGCTTTTGGAGAGATCTTCAACGCTCTTCTCCCCCTCTTTTTCATGATGACTGGGGGAGGAATGGGTTGACTCAGCAGCGTTGGTAGGTTCTCTGTCTTCTTGGCCAGAGATACCTATCAAATCTTCAATCTTTGCTATTCTGTTTTGACGGCCAGAGATAGCAGGATTGATCTTTTCCAGCTCAGTGCGATCCGCCGCTGTGAAATTGTCAGATGCAGGGACAGGGACAGGGGCAGGAGCAGGAGTATTCGCTTTCTGTAGTAGCTGCTCGATCATCGATTTCATCGAACTAACATCGGTCTTTACAGAGCCTAAGTCAGTCTTTACAGTAGACATATCTCCCTCTAGTTGTCCAACCGATGTCTTCAGCGTTGTGACCTCGCTGGACATGGCTGAAACTGAATTTTTGAGAGAGGTGTAGTCTGTGTAGATGTCAGCGAGCACCTTGACGAAGTCGCTGAGAGTGTTATCAACTTGCTTCAAGTCATCTGTGGAAGCCTTCTTCTCCACCACCGTTGTCAGCTTTATAAGATTCTCTCCAGCGTTTGTTACAGCTGTAGAGTTATTTGAAAGAGTAGTGGTGAGACATGTCAGCTTTGTCTCCACGGACTTCAGAGAGGCGTTGATGTCTCCCAAATTAGGACCTGTAACATATAAGAACTTGTGAACATAGGAAAGCTCAGAAGTTTGGGGTTTAGTGACAGTGTTTATGGGTTGGTGTGTACCTGCAGGAGGATTGATGAACTCGTCAAAATTACGGGTTCCTGAAAAGTGTTCCATGTCATCTTCAAAAGTGCTCATGGATTGTCCTGCAGGTCCTGTCTTCATCATTCCTGGAGAATCAGCTTTAGGTTCCGTAGAAATGATGGCAGCTCCAGCGAGATCTGGAGGAGAGACCAAATGAGTAGAGGGAGGAGCGAAGGATAAGAATGGGGGTTGGGTTCTGAGTTCAGCGTTGGATTCGCTGACAATCACTTCATCAGTCTTTTGAGAGACTGAAGGAGGTTGGGTAGGTTCCAAGTTAGTAACCTCAGCGTTTAGAGACGCTGAAGTTGGGATGGAATGGATGGGTTGTTCAGGTGTGGCAGAGCGTACCACTGAACGTTCCTTCAGCTCTACAGAAAGAGCTGAGGAGTCTTCAGCATGAAATTGCTGGGGTTGCTCCTTTGTTTTCTTGATCCTTTTAGAACCAAGTGGGGTAGATGAATGTTTCCTTTTCTTAGAAGGAGAGGATTTTGTGGCCAGGGTATCATCGATGGGTATTGTCGCTGAAGGAGCTACAGAATTAGAAGAAGAAGGGTTGAGAAGAGTCAAGAGTGTAAAAAGACGTACCTCATTCACCATTGGTTTGAAGTCGAGTATCTTTGGGCCGACCTGAGAGAGTTTCAGGTCACCATCAGTTGGGTAGCTCTCCTTCAGGCCATATTGGAAGATGGCGCTGATGAATCGGGGGTTAGGAACCCATGGAGGTCTGTCAGCGACGGTGTCCACTCTTAGAACTAGGTCATCATAGATAATCGATGCCCAGTCTATGTTGAGACCTTTCAGCAGTGCATATCCCATTGCTTGCTGAGGTTTAGCGGCTTGGTCAGAGGAGCCGCTCTTTGCAGTCATGTAGCTGATTAGATGAGCGAAGATGAAATTCATCTCGCTGGGCATTTTCGATTTCTTTATAATCGTCAGCTTCTTCTCGGCCTTCATGTCTCTGCCGATTTCCCATACATAGCCCATTGCATCGAAAAATGCAATGATGGCTTCCCTGTCTGAGTTTTTCTTGGGGTCAGGGAGGGGAACGAATGGTTTTTCCTTGGTAGCGATGGGAAGGCTGAGAGCTTTGCGAATAATGGCAGGGGTGATCTTCATGGTGCCATATTCGATATCGCAGAGGATGCAATCGATTGTTTTGGAGGGGTCTTTGGCTGAAGGTAGTTGAGAGTGTCTGGCTTAGTACCAGAATTGTGAGAGCAAAAGCTGATGTGCAGGAGGTGTTATGGTCAGGGCTGTGGAGATGCAGCAATTCTTTAGGAATTTCACAGCATCATCTAGATGTGTGACTTGCTTTCGAGGAGGAAACTCGAGAAGCGCATAGAGGTTTTTCACCTTAGTCCAATCCAGTTTGTCAAGGGCAAACTTGACTTGAGGAGCCTTGAGGATGTCCAATTACTCAGAATCAGCGGAGATGTTCTCAGCGGTAGCAGGAATGTCAGACGATGCCATTTCTCTGTATTATCAGTTTAACCAAAGATGTTAACAAATAAGAATTATCTTAATGTGGAAAGATTTTCCATTAAGATGGTTCAAATTTTATCCATTTCATTCAGACACAAATGTCTTAATGAAGATTATGGTTTTTCTTGATGTTAAGAAACGAAATGTAAAACCCATTTATTCTTGTTATCCAGTTTTCTATGAAGAATTAGATTCTGGAAACGAATGAAGAACAAGTTTAAGATTTTCGCATTTAAACTTGAAGAACAACCATGAAATGGTTGTGTTCACAAAACCATGAAAGAAAATGATTTCATTTTAAGAAGTTCTTTTGTTTGATCTTGTTAAAAAAAGGAAAAGATCAGAAACAAGTTATACGCATTTGGTAATAAATAAGAACATATTAACCTTGATGTTTGAAGAAGAAGATGATGAACAGTTCTTTGAAGTTTTAGAAAGCACAAATGCAACAGTGAATTCTTTCTTGCGGAGGAAGATTGATCGCGTAAAAGAAAAATATAAACCACGAGTTTGTTTATATAGAGAGATTAGAGAGAGAAAATCTTGAGCGGGAAAAGATTTTCATCATGACACGGACACGTGTTTGCATTTGATTGGAAGTTTGAACGAGACGTGCAAACGTGTGTCAGAAAGAGAAAACGTGCCGGGGTTTATCCGTTGCAATGACGTCACAACTGTCCTTTCATATTCTATTAGGATGTCTCTGAGGTTTTGAAAAACTCAGGGACTCTTTTATAAACATGAAGCACTGAATGAAAATATCAGTGATGGTTTTAATAATTTTCAAAATATCGCTGTTAAGGAAGAGATATTCAGCGATGCATTTTGTTTTGAAATCTTGCATTTTCATGCGATTGTCAGAGAGAGAAAACATACCTTGATATCAGCTTAACCAAGTTTTATTCAGAGAGAAGATGATTGCATAGGTTATACGAGTTGATTTTATCCTATCGCTGATTAATGTGAACCGCTGAAGATTTTATCCTTCAAAGTTCAGCATTCCAAGCTCGCTGATGAGAAAGTTGAATCTTGTCTCATCAAGAGGTTTGGTAAATAAATCAGCTAACTGATAATCAGGTGGGATAAAATGAAGTTCTGTATCACCATTCATCACATGATCTCTGATAAAATGGTATCTGATTTCTATGTGTTTGGTCTTTGAATGTAGTACTGGATTGTTTGCTATAGCGACGGCACTTGTGCTGTCGCAATAGATTGGAATTTTGGAGAGCTGAAGATCATAGTCTAGGAGCTGATTTCTCATCCACAAGACTTGAGAACAACAGCTTCCAGCAGCTACATATTCAGCTTCAGCTGTGGAAGTGGACACTGAATTTTGCTTTTTACTAGTCCAACTTACCAGCTTTCCACCCAGGAGCTGACATCCTCCTGTGGTGCTTTTCCTATCCAATTTGCAACCTGCAAAATCACTATCTGAATAGGCGGTTAGATCGAATCCTGAATCTTTGGGATAGCAAAGACCTAGGTTCGCTGTACCCTTAAGGTATCGAAAGATTCGCTTTACAACTTTCATATGAGATAGCATAGGTTCAGCTTGATATCGTGCACACAAACATGTTGCATACATAATATCGGGTCGGCTAGCTGTAAGATACAAGAGAGAGCCGATCATCCCACGGTACAGCGTGACATTAACAGGTATTCCCTTTGAATCCTTGTCAAGTGTCAGCGGTGGTGCCATAGGGGTTTTCATAGCTGAACTATGAGTTAAATCAAATTTCTTCAGCATATCTTTAACATACTTTCCCTGATTGATAAAAGTTCCTTTTTCAGTTTGCTTAATCTGAAGACGAAGGAAATATGTTAGTTCACCCATCATGCTCATTTTATACTCATCTTTCATTCTATCAGCGAAACGAGTACAAAGCTCATGGTTAGTAGAACCAAATATAATGTCATCAACATATATTTGAACTAGAATGATATGACCTTTCACTTTTCTAAAAAATAGAGTTTTGTCAATCTTTCCTCGCTCAAAAATTTCAATATGGAGATAAGTAGAAAGAGTGTCATACCATGCACGAGGAGCTTGCTTCAAGCCATAAAGTGCCTTATCCAGTTTATAAACATAACCTGGACGCTTAGAATCTGAGAATCCTGGAGGTTGTTCCACATACACTTCTTCATTCAGCTTTCCATTCAGAAACGCTGACTTAACATCCATCTGATGTACTTTGAAGTTTTTGTGTACAACATATGCTAAGAATAGACGAATAGATTCAAGTCTTGCTACTGGAGCAAATGTTTCGTCATAATCTATACCTTCCTCTTGTCTGTATCCCTGAGCAACAAGACGAGCTTTGTTGCGGGTTACAGTACCATGTTCGTCCAACTTGTTTCGATAGACCCATTTAGTGCCTATTACTGTTTTATCATTTGGTCTCCGAACAAGTTTCCAAACTTTGTTTCTTTCGAATTTAGTCAGCTCTTCTTGCATTGCGCTGACCCAGTTTGGATCTTTGAGGGCATCATCTATTTTCTTTGGTTCAGTTAGAGAAATAAAGTTAACAAATAAACAAATATTACCTGCACTTCGTCGAGTCTGAACACCAGCATTTGGATCACCAAGAATTTGATCAATTGGGTGATTTACGGTCCATCGCTGAGCCGGAGCATAAGTCGCTGACTCATCTTGAACTGGAGGAGCTGAAGATGAGGCTTCAGCTACTTCTGGAGTTTCAGTTAAGAGAGGAATACTTGCATTTGTCATTTCATTTACTGATTGCTGAGAGATAGATGGAATGTCTGAGGCATTTGGTTCAGCGGTAGGTATAGTGTTTATAGGAACAGCTGAGACCCATGATGTTTCAGCTTCACTATTCTGCATGTTTGGAATGATAGGAGGACTATCATCTTCTACTGGATGAGCATGAGGAGTGGGAATATCTTCTGAATCACCAAGATGAGAGAACATCCATTGATTCAGTTCTTCAGTATCAGCGGACGGTTTAGAGTTCGCTGAACGGGATTCGTCAAACGTGACGTGAATAGGTTCTTCTACAGTTTGTCTTCTACGATTGAAGACTCTGAAGGCTTTGGAAACTGAGGAGTATCCAAGAAAGATTCCATCATCAGCCTTGGGATCAAACTTTCCAAGAGCATCTCTGTTGTTCAGTATGAAACACTGACATCCAAAGATGTGAAGAAAGCTGATTGAAGGCTTTCTCCCATGAAAGAGTTCATAGGCTGTCTTTTTGAATCTTTTAACTATCAGCGACCTGTTTTGCGTAAAACAAGCAGTGTTGACAGCTTCTGCCCAAAACTGAGTAGGCAGGTGAGAATCGCTGAGCATTGAACGTGCAGCTTCAATAATTGTTCTATTTCTTCTTTCAGCGACTCCATTTTGTTGCGGTGTTATCACTGAAGAGAAGTTGTGAGAAATACCCTTACTCTCAAGGAAGGAATCAAGAGAACTGTTTTTGAATTCAGTCCCATGATCACTCCTTATTGAGCGAACGGTCAGATTGTTCAGGGTTTCCATCTTCCGAACAAAGGTGATGAGTTCTTCAGGGGTGTCACTCTTAGAACGGATAAACATTACCCAAGTGAAGCGATAGAATTCATCAACTATGACCAGCGTATATTTCTTTCCAACGATGGATTGTTTGTTAACAGGGCCAAACAAATCCATATGGAGTAGTTGTAGAGGACATGACACTGAGGAAACTTGCTTAGATTTAAAGCTTGCTTTGGTCTGCTTCCCTTTTTCACACGCTGAACATAAAGACTCTTTGGCGTATGAATGCTGAGGTAGACCAGTGACTAACTCTTTTGAAGAAAGAGTGTTCAGTGTTTTGAAATTTAGATGAGATAGCCTCTTATGCCATAGCCAGTTGACATCAGATGAGGCCTTTGAGAAGAAACATGAGTTCTCAGTGGTTGTAGAGTCCATGTTTATTACATAAACATTTTCCAAACGATAACCGCTGAGAGCTATCTTCTCCTTTTTGTCAGCGACAAAGCAGGATTACTTAGTAAAGATTACTTTGTTATCCATGTCGCAAAGCTGACTGATGCTTAGAAGATTATGCTTCAGCCCTTCAACATATGCGACTCTTCTGAAGGAGGTTGTACCATTTGAAAGTACACCATACCCTCGGGTATGTCCTTTTCCATTTCCACCGAAAGTTACAGAGGGACCCTTCTCTTCCTTGTATTCAACGAGCAAGATTTTCTTTCCAGTCATGTGTCTAGAGCATCCGCTATCGAGATACCAGATACCCTTCTTAACCTGCAATACAAAGGAAGATTAGTTTTTCTTGGGTACCCACTTGACCATGTATACACATTTGTCAGTGGAAGTAGTTGGAATGGAAGATTCAGCAGTCTTCGCAGCATTTGAAGATTCAACTTTGTCTTTCTTCACTTTGGTTAATTTCTTAACTTCAGTGGTAGGATTCACCTTGACCTGATTTGCACCAGGGTTGGTCTTCTTTGCCTTGGGGGCAATCTTCACCTTAGCTATCTTTTCAGCTTTGGTGGCTGTGGGACACTTACTAGCAATATGATCGGTAAGTCCACAGTGATAACATTTCCTATAACTAAAAATAGTTCTAGGACCATTTGAATGCTGAGCTTTTGATTTCGAATTAGAACTGCCAGCACCAAGTAAACTATTGGCTTTAGAAATGGGACGAACATTCAGTTCTTCAAATTTCTTACCAAGGACATCCACTCTGAGTCTAGGAGTAGATCGCTGAATAGATCCAGAGATCTGCTTCCTTGATCCAGAGGAATGAGCCACTGAAGCTTTAGAAGCATTCAGCTTTGGTACTATGGTACCCTTATGAGGATTCTGGTAAATAACAATTCCTTTACCTTTGTCATTAGAGACAGAGGTAGGTTTTGAATAAACCATTTTCTCTTTACCTTTTGAGGAGGTAAGAGCTTCCTCAGGGAATGGTGTAATGGACGAGGAGCACTGAGAAGATGAAGTATCAGCGACTGAGGATACGAACGTTCCAAATTTAAGCATTGAACGCTCAGTGGTTGGTTTTGGAGTATCATATTTGTAACCCAAACCACGTTTATCACTCATGGGAATCTGAGACTTTATTATCTCAGTGATCTTTGTTGAAGAATTACACCATCCTTCAACAGTAGCTTTTTCAGCTTTTAATGCAGCGATAGCTTCTGCTCGTTCGATTTTGACTAGCTGATTTAAATATACTTGATCTTTAAAATCTTCTTCAATTTTAGAAAGCTTTTCTATTTGAAGGTGGCTGTTTTTAAGCTTTTCAGCGAGATCAAGGTTTTGGTTTTCAACCACAGTTTTGCCGTTCATGGCTTCGTATAAACTTCTAGTCAAGAGATCGATCTTACGGAGACTATCAGCTTCATCAATAATTGCAATATTGGTAAAGAAGGAAGGTGATACCTGAGTAGCAGAGGTTGAAGTGGAGGGAATGTCTGAACTTTCTTCCTCATCTTCAAGTTTGGTCATAAGACAGAGATTGGCTTCATCGTCTTCAGAGTCAAATGTTTCTTCCTCATCAGAGTCAGCCCAATCGTAGTCAGCCATCAGGCCTTTGCCTTTCTTCTTAAATCTTTTCAGCTTCACATACCTTTCTTTCACCTTGGCGTATTTGTCATCTCTAGACCTGAGGTTAGAGGATTTCTTGGGAAACGCTGAGTTTCTCGAAACTGTCTTTGACCTGCACTCGTTAGCGAAATGTCCTATCTTTTCGCAGTTAAAACAAGTAGCAGTAGCCTTATCAACAAAAGCTGATGATCTAGGCTTGTCAGTTATGGAAAGAGGTTTGTTCTTTCTAAACATTTTCTTTTTGGCAAATCTCCTGAACTTCTTAGTTAGGAGAGCCAAAGATTCATCATCATCTGAATAATCAGAATCTGATGACCTTTCAGAGTTACTTTCTAACTCAGTGATAGTGACCGAGGGTCGCTGAGTAGAAGGTTCCTCAGAGATTAAAGCAACAGGGGTGCTTTTGGAATCTTTTACAAGATTCTTCTTAAGATGACTCGATTGCTCATGATTCAGCAACGTGCCATATAAGGTTGAAAGGGTCATTGATTTTAGATCCTTTGACAGCTTGAGACACATAGAATAATTGTCCCAGCTTTCAGGTAAACATTCTAGAAACTTTGTCAGTACTTCAAAGTTAGAATATTCCTTACCAACAGTTTTCAGATCTATAATTAAACAATTAAAACGTTGGCAAACTTCAGAGAGAGATTCATTCTTACCAGAAATGAAGCTTTCGTATTGTCTTACCAGGTTGATCTTTCTTGAGTCCTGGACTTCAGACGTTCCTTCATACTGAACACATATTGTGTCCCACATGGCTTTTGATGTTTTCAGATTCATGACGGAATGGTAGACTTCGTCAGGAAGAGCCATGTATAGTATGGATCTGGCTTTTGTATCTATAGCCACTTTCTTCTTATCTTCGTCAGTCCATTGAAAGATTTCCTTAGGTACCAGCCTTTCTGGAATAGCAGGTCTATTCTCAGCGGCTGGAACATCAGCATCAATTCTTACAGGGATGAATGGACCATTCTCGAGATAGTAAGGCATAGTAGGGTCTACACCTTCTAAGAAGAGTGTCATCCTATTTTTCCATAAGTTGAAGTTATCTTTGGAAAATCTAGGGGGTTTAGCAAGAGAACCATTGTCTATATAATTTGTGTTTGTGTTGGTGGCCATTTTCAGATAATTGCAAGGAAGAGAAATATCTTAGATTAGATCTTGTTTATGAGATTAAACAAATCCGCTCTGATACCACTTGTTGGTCCCGAAGGCCTATACAAGTTTGTAGAAGGGGGGGGGGGGGGGGGGGGGAGTTGAATACAAACACACAAATTTTACTTTTCTAAATTGTTTATTGATAAATCATTAACAATTTACAGCTTGTTGCGGAAATAGGATTAAGGATAAACCTAAATCTAAACAAGTTGGAACACTAAGGTTTCTTGCACTAAGAGAGATAAGGAAATTACTAATAATAACCTATCTTGAGATAATAGATTGAACTTGTCCAGAGTTAGCAAGTTACTTCAAATGAAGTGGGTTCATCTCTTTATATACTGCATGCATTTAATGCAAGTCAGTATACACTTTACACGTGTCATCAGCTGGTTGGTTGCATGTCATTGACCTTGGTTGACAACCTTAGTAGCCGCATGGATGAACAGTGTAGTATCAGAGTGGTTGTACGATTTCAGACAGTCGGAGGTTCTTTTCTGACATTTCGTACGGAGTCGTGCAAGTGGGGTTAAGACAAAAGTACTTTGTACGGAGGACTTCATGATCAACTTTCTTTGATTCAGAGCATTATCATTTTCTATTCAACGAATGATATAGTTCAGCGATAGCTGAAGTCTTGTACTTGATACTTCACGTTGAGTGGACAAATCTGAGTCTTCGCTGATCCGCATCAGTTCATTAGGAGACTTGACGCTGGTTCTTGAGCTTGATCTTCGACTTCAGCGTAGAACCTTTGTTGACGTGAAACTTGTCTTCAGGGATCATAAGTAAACAACTAACTTATCAGCGATCATCATAATGACTGAACAGACTCAGAGCATTAATGGTGAACAGTGTTCGCTGAATGTTTAATTTAAAGAGCGAGATTTCCTATCAGCGGTACTGTAAGATCTTAGTACTTATCAGCGATAGTGAAACTCTGATACATATTGTTTACCTACAATTTTCACTAAGTATAAGAGAGGGTCATTATCAAATCACTGAGGGTTTGGATCAACACCTTCACTTTGGTTAATTTCTTAACCTCAGTGGTAGGTTTCACCTTAACCCGATTTGCACCAGGATTGGTCTTCTTTGCCTTTGGGGTATTGATCTTCACCTTAGCTAACTTTTCATCTTTGGTGGTTGTGGGGCACTTACTAGCAATGTGATCGATAAATCCACAGTGATAACATTTCCTATAGCTAAAAGTAGCTTTAGGACCATTTTCATGCTTAGCCGTTAATTTTAAATGAGCAGGGACAGCACCAAGTATACCTTTGGCATTGGAAATAGGAGGAACAATAAGTTCTTCAAATTTCTTACCAATAATATCCACTCTGATTCTAGGAGTAGATCGCTGAATAAATCCAGGGATCTTGTTCTTAGAAGTAGAGGGATAAGTCACTGAAGCTTTAGAAGCATTCAGCTTAGGTACAAAGGTACCCTTCTGAGGTTTTTGATTGAAAACGTTTTCTTTACCTTTACCTTTAGAGATTAAGGTAGGTTTTTCCTCAGGGATGGGAGTTTTTGAAGAGGAACACTGAGACGAAGAAGTGTCAGGGATAGAGGACACAAACATTCCAAACTTAAGCATGGAATGATCAGTGGTTGGTTCTTCATCGTCAGCTTTGTAACCAAGACCACGTTTATCACTCAGGGGAATCTGAGACTTTATTATCTCGGTGATCGTTGTTGAGGATTTACACCATCCTTCAACAGTAGATTTTGTAGCTTTTAATGCAGCGATAGCTTCTTCTCTTTCGATTTTGACTAGTTGATTTATATGAACCTGATCTTTTAAACCTTCTTCAATTTTTGAAAGCTTTTCTATTTGAAGGTGACAGTTTTTAAGTTGTTCAGCTAGATCAAGGTTTTGATTTTCAACTATGGCCTTGCCATTCATGGCATCATATAAATTCATAGTCAGAAGATCGATTTTCCAAAGACTACCAGCTTCATCAATATCTGAAATATTGGTAAAGAAAGAAGTTGATACCTTAGTGGTAGAGGTTGAAGTAGAGGGAATGTCAGAATTTTCTTCCTCTTCTTCGAATTTTGCCATGAGACAGAGATTGGCCTCATCATCATCTTCAGAGTCAGATGATTCTTCTTTATCAGAGGCAGCCCAGTCAAAGTCAGCCATCAGGCCTTTGCCTTTCTTCTTAAAGCTTTTCAGCTTTGCATACTTTTCTTTCAGCTTTTGATACTTGTCATCTCTAGCCCTGGGGTTAGAGGATTTCTTGGAGAAAGCTGAGGGTTTAAAGACTTTCTTTGACTTGCATTCACTAGCAACGTGTCCTACTTTCTCACAGTTAAAGCAGGTAGCAATAGCCTTATCAACAGGGGTTGATGTTTTTGGCTTGTCAGTGAGTGCAAGGGGTTTGTTCCTTCTAAAGTTACTCTTTCTGGAGAATCTTCTGAACTTATTAGCCAGGAGTGCCAGAGATTCATCAAGATCTGAAGACTCAGCATCTAATGAGCATTCAGAGTTAGTCTCCAACTCAGTGATAGTGATAGATGATCGCTGAGTGGAAGGTGACTCTAAGAGTAAAGCAACATGTGTGCTTTTGGAGTCTTTTACAAGATATTTCTTAAGATGACACGACTGCTCATGATTGAGCATAGTGCCAAATAAGGTAGAGAGGGTCATAGATTTTAGATCCTTTGATAGCTTGAGACACATTGAATAATTGTCCCAGCTTTCAGGTAAACATTCTAAGAACTTTGTCAGAATTTTAAAGTTAGAATATTCCTTACCAACGGTTTTCAGATATATAATTAAACAGTTAAACCGCTGATGTACATCAGAGAGAGATTCATTCTTACCACAAATGAAGCTTTCGTATTGTCTTACCAGGTTGATCTTTCTTGAGTCCTGGACTTCAGACGTACCTTCATATTGAACACGGATTGTGTCTCACATGGCTTTGGAGGTTTTTAGGTTCATGACGGAATGGTAGACTTCGTCAGGAAGGGCCATGGAAATAATGGATCTGGCTTTAGTGTCGATAGCCACCTTCTTCTTGTCTTCATCAGACCAATTATGAACTTCCTTAGGAATGATTCTTTCAGGAATGGTAGCTCTAGTAGCAGTGCCTGGAACTTCAGGATCAATCCTCACGGGGATATATGGTCCATTTTCGATGTAATGGGGCATAGTAGGGTCTACACCTTCTAAGAAGAGTATCATCCTATTTTTCCACAGATTAAAGTTATCTCTGGAAAATCTAGGGGGTTTTGCAAGAGAACCATTGTCGATATAGTTTGTGTTTGTGTTGTTAGCCATTATGGATAATAGCAAGAAAGAGAAAAGATTAGTATAAGAAAGATCTTGTTTATGAGATTAAACAATCCGCTGTGATACCACTTGTTGGTCCCAGAAGGGTTATACAAGTTTGTAGAAGGGGGGGGGGGGTGTTGAATACAAACACACAGATTTTACTTTTCTAAATTGTTTATTGATATGTATCAAACAATTTACAACTTGTCGCGGAACAAGATTAAGGAATAAACCTAATCTAAACAAGTTAAGAGAATCACTAAGATTTCTTGCACTAGAAATAAGATAGAAAGGAGATAAGAATATTAAGAGTAATATTATAACACACAGAATAGTAAGGAGAAGGAGATGGCCGATCACTTCATTTCTGAAGTAGGGTTTCCTTTATATACTGCATGCATTTAATGCATATCAGTACAATTTTACACGTGGCAGCAGCTGATTGGTTGCATGGTTTGACCTTTGTAGACAACCTAGTAGCCGCATGATGAACAGTGTAGAATCAGAGTTGGTTGTACGATTCTGAACAAAAGGGATGTCCATTCTGACATTTCGTACGGAGGCGTGCAAGGGGGTAAGACAAAAGTAACTTGTAGAGAAAACTTCATGATCAGCGTTCGCTGAATAGTTCTTTATCAGCGAGTGATAAAGTTCAGCGTTCGCTGAAGTCTTCTACTTGTAACTTCATGTTGAGTGGACAGGTCTTTGCTTCGCTGATATCCGCATCAGTTCATTAGTAGACTTGTCGCTGGTTCTTTGGCTTGATCTTCGACTTCAGCGTAGAACATTGTTGACGTGAAACTTGTCTTCAGGGATCATAAGTAAACAACTAAAACTATCAGCGATCATCAGTAAGACTGAACAGACTCAGGGCTTGCTGATGAACAGTTTCGCTGAATGTTTAATTTAAAGAGCATGAGTTTCCTATCAGCGGTACTGTAGAGACATAGTACTTATCAGCGATAATGAAACTCTAATACATATTGTCTACTTACAAATTTCACTGAGGGTTTGAATCAACAAAGAGTAAATTACATATTTTGTTCCTGTGGTTTAAGGTTTAAAAAGGTCAAAAGTTCAAAAATAGGCGAAATGACAAAAATACCCATCATGTGCCTTGCACATGGGTACTTTAATGAAGCAAAATTGGATGGAGTTACTTTTAGGGATTCAACACGATATAAAGTGTAAACCACGAGGATGCAATTCATAGATATTTCATTTTAGGGACTCAGAATGTTAAAACCAATAAAACACAAGGACCAAATACGTAGACCAAATATGTAATTTACTCAATAAATATATAATAAGTGGGATTAGTTTGGGCCCAATTCTCATAACCGACCTTATTAAGTTTAACAAGTCTTCGTATTTGAGTCGGTACCTGGCCGGTTACATCGGGACTGGTTACAAAATTATTTAGGACTGGACCGTTTTGGCTCCAGCCCTGCCCGAGGCCGATTTTTGGCTATCTCTAGATACAAAGACACACGTGGGTTCACCCACGACTTGAAGTCGCGCAACGGGTCATGCAACTCTCTGGAACATTTTTATCGACAAAAGTGACTTACGCGGGTTTCCCCGCATTTCATCCCACGCACCAAACCTCGCAATTCACTAGAGTCATTCCTACGGGTTCTTCCGTGACCTAAGGACGCGGTCGTAGCCGTGCTAGTCTCAGTTTGACAGTTACTTGTAGGTTAAAGTTGGTTGACATGGGATACATATAAATACCCCATCGTCACTCATTTTTGGCAGGCTTTTTCTCGTACATGGGCTCTGTTTGTTCTTCATCGATCAATTCATAATGGTAGCATAACTTTGATTCGTAGGGTTCAAGTTCGATACTTGAATAGATTGTTGAATCCTCTAGTTAGACGTCCAAAAATCGACCGTACGAGGGACAAATTTCTGTCTAAGGACACTGCTACCGCATGCCTCAATCCAATTCCCGATCTTTATCAAAATCTCATCAAGTTTATCTAGTTAGTAATCGTTTCATTTCTATTTATGAGCGTATATTTATATACATATTTCGTTTTGGTTTACAAATTTCTGATTATGTATCACATGTGATTAGCTTCATTTAACATATATAATCTATTATGTATCACATGTGATCCACTATATGAAGTTTTGTAATATCACATATGATGATATACGTCCGAATATATGTGACGTATTATCTCATGCGATGATATTTAAATCACAAAAAGATCTATAAATGTAAATATAGAGGAAGATTCAGGGGAAAACCTCAAAAAAATGGAAAACTAAGGAACGCCCTTGTGACCCTTTATCCGGACGGTATGCACTTGTGCATACAAGTAAATTAAGTTGTTTTTTGGTTTTTATGCACAAGTGCATTATGCACTTGTGCATGTTACAAATTACTTGTATGCACAAGTGCATACCATCCAGATGAAGGGCTATCAGGGGTTCCTTAGTTTTTCGTTTTTTTAGGTTTCCCCTGAACATGATCTTGTAAGTGTAATCACATATGTCTAATAAAAATATCTACAATTTTCAAATGTGATATTCGATAAAAGTTATAATTTTTTCTTTATAAAAAGTGTATCTATAATTTCTTTTATATAAACTTTGTTAAAGTATTATATTGTATTCAAGATTTATGTTAAAGTCAATGTATTGTAAGTCAAAGTAAAAGTCAAAGTCATGTAGAATCAAGCTAGCTTTGTGTGTTATGTCTTGTAATGTAGAGGTATAAATAGGCTTGCTTAGTGTTGTAAGCAAGTTGTAAGAAGCTAGAAAACTCATATTGTAATATCATAGAGAGTTTAGAGAGAGAGAGTCTAGAGAGAGAAAGCTCCAATCTTATGTAATCAAGGTTCTTTCAAGATCAATAAGATGACATAATGTTTACCTAATAGATCCGGTTCTAACAAACTTGATAAAAAAATTCATGAATTAAAATAATTAAATAATTAAATCTAAAACATATAATGAGATTTTTAAAGATTATCCGATTCAATATTGTCCTTATCCTAATCTATAAAATTATTTTTCATTTTTATTTGTGGTATTTTTTCTAATTAATGGATTATGTGGCTGATATTCTTTCTTGCCTTTTCGCAATTAAATTGACCGCCTTTTTGTTTGAATGATATAATATATAGTAAGAGAGAGAGAGAGAGAGAGAGAGTCAGATTAATACGAGAAAAAGGAACCAAATAAGAGAATAAGAAACCGATCGAATTACATGTGATTTTACACTAAACTCATGTGTAAAATCACATGTGATTCATGCGACTTTGGCCGTGACATGAGGCTGTGGGCCATGTCGCCGCACATGTTTCCGTTGACTGTTAGTGTAAAATTAGATGTGATTTGGCCATTTTCATGTTCTCTTATGAACATATCTCTATCTTTCTCTCTCTACCATTAACCTAATTCCCAAATTTTAGGGTTTGGATGTATCACATGAAAGTATCACAACGGGTATCATGGGTATCATAGTAGGTATCACAATGAGTATCACAGTGTAACACAATGTATTTTGGGTATCACATTCATGATCGTTTGTAGGTATCTTTTGTTATCAATGTCAATTTTTATAGGTATCACATTGTGTATCCGCCATAATAAGGTTCAGACATGGTGTAGAGACGAGAGAGGAGAGAAGAGAAGAGAAGAGAAGAGAAGAGAAGAGAGGAGAGATAAAATAATTTAAATACCTAAAATGCATTTTAATTAAGATTTCAATAAAAATTTCCAAAATTACTAATTTCCTAATTTATCATTTAATACGTGGCTCATATTTGATCTCACAGCTATCACAAATAATTGAGTTCTCCCTTGTATGGCCCCCAATATATATATATATATATATATATATATATATATATATATATATATATATATATATATGTGTGTGTGTGTGTGTGCGCGTGTGTGTGTGTGTGTGTGTGTGGAATGGTTCAAATGAGAACCAATGTGTCATTTATGCAAATGTGCGAACACTTGTAAGTCCATCATCCTGTTAAGTCAAAGTTAAGAAGCATTAAGGAAGCACTAAAATATTAAATAATAATATTTACTCTTTTTTGAAATATCGAAGGCATGCAAGGTAAAATAGGAAAAAACTGCAAATCACACAAAGAACAGACAAAGTTGATGATCATGGACGTGATCATTACTGGTTTTTGATTTATCACAATAGAAAATCATATCATAAGAGCTTTTCGACTTATCAAAGCATTATCCTATTATTATCACACAAAAATGACATCATTATCAACAATAAAGGCATCAACATTAGAAGTCCTCGATGATACTAGCAACATTTAACTAATATGGAGACAAATGTATTATAAAAGAAAATTGTTGGTAAATACTAATTTATTTTCATTAATTCTAAATTTTCTTATGGTTTAGATTATTTCGATCCCTGGCCTATATATATAATATGTGGTGGAAATATTTTAAGAACCGGAGAAAAATCTCAGCCACTTGTTTAATTTTTTTCCAAGTCTTTTTTCACTAGTTATGATAACTATGAAAAAAAATCAAATATCCTAATTTATCTCGTGTTTTTTCTACAACATTTTTTGGATACTGATATTAATCAATTTTTATCCAATTTTTGACCTATAAATCATTAGTTATTTACAATCTAGATATCAAATTAAATCTCATATGTGAACATGAACAACGATATTCTTCATTGGTCGTTTGAAATGTAACCAAAAGCAAAAGATCCCAACAAATCAATATTAGAAGGATATAATTAGGCGTATATTGGTTCATGTGTGAACATATGAATCCTAACATAGATTCACATTTAAATCTTGACCATAACTTGTACGTGAATCAATTTAAAACATATAACCGATATTCTAGATCTGTTTAAGATTCATATGTAAACATGTACTCCTAACATAGATTCACATGTGAATCATGATATCGATTCATATGTGAACTTGCATTTGGGTTTGTTCGTTGGTTTTGGTCACTAAGTTTACTCACTAGGGCTTTCTTCATTGGTTTTGCATTTTCTTTTGTTCACATATATTTAGTCGTCACTGATTACATTAAAGATTTATCATGGAGGTGTTTTCACGACTCTTCCTAGTAGGGATTACATATTGGTAAATATTATATAGTTTGTTGACTAAGGAGTTTTCAGCACGTGATTTAAGAGCTATGATAAAAGAAATAGGTTATAAAAATAATGCAACTACCTTTTATCATTTAAAATCTCTAGGTAAGGACTTAGATTTTGGCCAATAAGATTTAGACGATGATCTTATTGTGTTTTATCTATTAAAATATGCTCCTGAGTGCAAATTAAAAGAGGTTTACATTTAACTTTTTCATGACCAAGTTAAAGAAAGTGAGTCCAAAGCTAAATAGGTCTAAGTGAAAATGAGTAAATGTTGGCCTTCTTTTTGTAAGAAAAAGATGCTCGTTAAATGGGTTGATAAGAATTAAAAGGGGATCAAGATTGGGATGCCATTATAAGTGAAGAGGTTGGCGGTTTGATCTATTCGATGAATTTAATTTGTTAGATGAAAAAATGGGACAAAGTGATCATGATACATTTTTACTTGATGATCAGAACGTATTTGATGAAGGTATAGCTAAAATGAATTTTTTTTAAGTCAAATTGTGACATGAATGCTGAATGTAGTAACAAAGATAAGAATGTTGTGGAAAATGATGATTATGATGATGCATTGTTGAAGTTGGAAGATTTTGAAAGCAACACTGATAAATCTGATTTGGAGATCAAAAGGTGTAAGTAATTGATGAAAACATGAAAAGAGAGAGGACCTAACACAAGTGTTGAAAAGAGAGTCAACTTTTATGTTGGCTATATTTTTGGTAGTAAATAAGGAATAAAAATGATGATTGGCCGACATGCCATTGAGACTAGGAGAAAATCATCGTGGTGAAGAATGATCTTTGTAGGATAAGAGTTGTATGTAGGAACCATACTGAATTTAAAAGAAAGAAGTGGGTTTTGCACATATCCGTACGTAAACATGATATACGTGGATGGTTAAAACATATGTAAAAACCCACATATGTCTTCAAAAGAGAAGTTTCATCTTACACATCTTTCGTACCCAACATATTTGAGACACACTAGTTGCAAAACCATATGTTCCTTGAATTCTATGCAAAGAAACTTGGAACAAATGTATGCAGTTAAAGTTTCTAAGATGAAGTCTTTTTACAACAAAGCAATTTGCACTTATTATTCTTGTGGGAGAGAAAGTAGAGTAGTACATCGTGTTCAGGGGATACATGTTAGAGGTGAAAGAACAAAACAAAGACACCACAATGAAGTTGGATGTGACATGAGCCTAACCTAGACAATGAAACACGAAAGTTTAGAAGGATTTATGTTTGCTTAGGAGCTTTAAAGAATGACTTTTTGGCAGGGGTTAGAGACTTGTTAGGCGTAATGGATGCTTTATGAAATGACCTTTACCATGTCAAGTCCTAACTATAGTTGTTATTGGCAGTAACCATGGTATATATTAGGTGGGGTGTGCTATTGTAGATCCCAATAACGATCAAGTAACAATGTTTAATCGAATGATTAACTGTTATTGAATGATTAGAGAGGTAGAAAAAGTTTGAATGGAAAACTCTCTCTAATAATCTGACCTAATTCTCACACAAAGCAACTATTTATACCAAGGCTTTAAGCTAAGGCCCATGGCCCATAAACTCTAAACTAAGCCCATATCATTATAAGGCTTTTACAATAAAAAATAAAACCATTGTTTTCTTTATATCACTTTCTAATTTATAGGACATTTAGTCCTAACAATCTCCCCCTAAAGTTATATAAAGAAAAAATTGGTCTTGAAAACTTTAGGTCTTGATCTTATCTCCCTCTTGAATCTTTGAAACACTTTAGTGTTGCTTGTCTTCATGTATTTCCAAGCTCCCCCTTGAATAAAGCTCTTACTCTTCATAGTTTCAACTTTATCATCAGATTCACTAAACAATAACCTTGACTAAGTGCACGAAAAGCAACTTTCAACTGTAGAAGCTCAACACATCGGATAAGCACATAAGAAAGGTAATGTGCGAGTTACGTGACAATCCATTGTGAAACTTCAGTTTAAAGTAAAGAATCTGTCTATGAACCACAAGTTGAATTGGCTTTGAAAAACTTCAGAAGTTGTCGAACCAATATGCTCGTAGGAGGAAACAAAGTTATCAACACTGCTTGGTAGGGATAGAAGAACCAATTAAGAAAACTTTTCTGCACTTGTAAACTTTTCTTGCACAATTACTCCCCCTCAACTTTTGCTAACTCCCCCTCAACATGATAATCTGTCTTTGAATCTGTATCAATTCTCCCCGTCATGATGATTAGGAGCATCCTGAGCATCATGTAATTTCAAAGACAATACTGGTGAGTAGCAAAATATCAGATAAAACATTAAGTAACCAGAATGGGGTAATCATCTAACACAAAATCACAATAGTAACTGTTATCACAACAATTAAAACAATTGTGTGGCCTATGTCCGAGTTGCATTGAGGTATATCTGATAGGACTTCCAGTTATCACAGAAGTAAAACTTTAAAAATTACTTCTCAAACTGTTTCGACAATATCACAAAGATATGCGAGTGGAATCACAAAGACTTGTGCATGTGTGAAAGAAATAATTCATATCGATTTGTCTCAAAATTGATTTAACTTGGGACGCAAGTTAAAAATCAGTAGACACAGTGATTAGAAAATAAAGTTCGGAGACCGGAGCTGATGTCTTTCTTTTTCAATATCTAAGACCTCTGAGTGAGGAATAGATAAATTATATGCTAAACCTCCGTGGATATATGAAACAATCATCTTTTGTGAGATACTTGAGTGGCTAGGTGGGGTGACACGAGTTATCGACACCAAGTCCATGTCTGTTTCAATATTCATCTACAAGAATGAGAATGAATAGATTGTGTTGTTACCCGGATATCTGACTCGGTTTGGTAAGGACCAATTTATTCTTTTAAGTACTGTCACATCCTCACCCAATTCTTTTCACTCCAAACTCATCTATGCATCTATACTCCTCACTGATGTCTATAAATGGATGTGTTTCTTGGGTAGGTCCTTCCGGTTCTGGATAGACCATAGAAACAATATAAATCCTATCACTCATTGCATTTACCAAATAAATCAGTTAAGTAAACATTGAAGCACATAATGAAGTGCGAGTCCTGAACTGCTTTGTCCAGGAGTCATGCAAATGAAGTCCGAGTTATGATCTGAGGTAATCAGAAGTCATAAAATTATTTGAAATAGAGAACTTCAATGAACAAGATCAAGCACTAAACATAATGACTCACTAAGCACATTATGGTCAAAAATCAATAACGAATAGAAATTTTAATTGTGAAGACCAAGTCACAATTAATATGTCAGATAAGAATTGAATCATTAACAAGAAATGACGAACTTTGAAAGCAAATAGGAATTCAAGCGGGTGTATTTTCCATCGAAAATTCAACAAATATATGAGACATGAAAATAACTAAGTCAAGAAAATATAACACATGGCAATTCAGAATAAATTACCACGGTCTTTGAATTCACTAAAAAATTCATGTATGTGTCAAATACCTGATGCTCCCCCTAAAAAATAGCATAACCTTTGAATACAGTCATGTGAAAAGAATATTTCAAATTTTATCACACATGACATCCGTGCAAAACGTATCAGAAAGATTTTGATATCCATGCTTTGATGGATCCTTGATGGTTAGATGCCTTAGCTTTAAAATGAGGACCGGGAATACTGTAAGTACCATACCAATTATTAATGTACCTTGGATGCACAAAGTCACTCTTTCCATAATGAGTGCAACAGATCTTTTCTCGGTGTAGACTAATCAACTTAGCTATCGAGTAAACATAGGCAGGTGAACCAGTCTTGGAAGTGAATGACTTCGTATTAACTACAGGAGAATTATGAGACTTCATTCCATCACTGTCGTTTGTAGTTGATTTCTTTCTCCATACCATTTTTACTTTTCTAAACATATGATTATCTGAAGAATCATCAAGCTCACTGTAAGAAGAACTAGAGTAGTAAGATTGGCTTTTCTTAGAGTTCTCGGTCTTTAGATGTTTTTGTGAACGTCTTTTAGATTTTGATTTTGAAACCTTGTTCGCAGAAGCCATTTGCAAGACAGATGTGGAACATTCGCCTTTGTGAAAATTGACCGGTTCACTCTTTTTATTCAGAAATTTAACATGACTAGAAAGTTCAGGCACAAAGTCAAACTTAGCAATTTCATCATCTGAACGGACCGTGGAATTCATAAAGGCGAAGAATTAGAGTTCAGGATCAGACTTGTCATTAGTATCTAGTCTAGATGAGGAACTTGTGGGATTTAGACATTGCATGGAATCGGCAGCGAAAGGATTTACAAAATCAGAGATTAGATTCCTTTTGCAAAAATCTGTTTGAGCTACTTTTCCTTTATCAGAAAAATTCAAGACCTTGTCATCATTGTTGGAAGACAAATCACCTATGAAGGCCTTGCACGAGGAGCTATCTGAGTTAGTGAAGGCTGGTTCAACTGAGATTGGTTCAAGAATGCTTTCTTTGATAGGTGTAAAGATTTGTCCGCGTCCTCATCTCTTAGCAAGAGGGAATCTCTAACTACCGGTAGCTCATGTAAGGCAGAAGCGGCCTCGGTAGTCCGGACGTGGATTTGGTAGCTCGAAGAGGCTTCAGCTGTGTGGGTAGGTGGTGTTTGAGTTTGACGGCTTGAGTTAGCATGCAAGTCTACAGCACCGCCCGCGCCAGTTGTCCTTCCCACATTTTCTCTCTGCGCACCCCGTCCGGGAGCCCCAGCTACCGTGACTCTACCTTCACGTGTACGAGGACTCTCACGCCTCTCAGGTCTAGCTCCTCGAGAAGGTCCCTCCGGCTCTGGTTGGACCATGGGAGAAACTAATCCTAACGCTTACCTATATTCTATCACACTCGGTGCTGTAGGGCTTGCGTATGCTAGCAGGGCATCGGATAGTCTCATAGGTTGGGCATTGGAAGGGTTGCGGATAACAAGGTAATGCAGGCTAAAGGTAAGGCATACCTGGTGAGTAGCACGACGAGTAATGGCAGCATTCGGATCCATGTGTTGGCGGATGGCTAGTTGAAGAAAGCGGATGAACGGAATGAATTGGTATTTCTTCTTGCCACCATTGTTCCTGATATTCTAGACGAGCTCGTGCCAGATCATGCATGCGTAGTTAACCTGTCGGTTGAATGTGACGACATGGAATAAGCGTAGAAAATTTCCACTGCATTGGTCTATCCCCTTCCATTTTGATGACAGACACCGATGGATGATGGTGAACATGGTGTACCACATCGATGCCAAGAACTTATGGTCGAATGCTGTAGGCCGGTTTAAGGCGTTGTTGTAGCCCAGTAAGCCAATGTCCGCACATAGAATGTCATCGCTAACGTACGGATCAAATCTCTCCTGTCCATTGGCAGTTGCTGCTGGAAGTTGGAGCATCTGGCAAAAAGTCTTGAGTGTTAGGACGAATGGAAAGTGATCGAGTTCAACTTCAATCCGTTGTCCTTCTTCGTTGGTGACAACTTGGATGGTGTGCCATACTTGTTACAAGTAATGTTCAGGCACCTCTATCGTGGCAGTGAGAGCATAGTGAAGCGGATGGCCTTCGAGTACGTCGACGACCACCCGATGTTGTGGTCTATATTCACGAGCGTCTAGGTGGTGATTATTGCCTTTGATTTCGAGGAACTCATCAGGACTGAGTAATGCATTATTGGCCGCCTGATCAATTATTTGATCGGGGTTCTAGGCTCCGCGGTTTGGAGACTGGTGTGCGTCGTCCATTTGTGTACCTTGAGTTTGAAGCGGAAATCAACGAAAAGCAAAGTGAGTTCGAGTGAGTGAGCACACGAGGGTTTTAGGAGGGTTTAGTGATAGTTTCCGGAAAGTGATTGTGAGAGATGGACCTGGATATATATATATATATATATATATATATATCGAGTGAGGTGTCCGGGCGCTATATCCGGACAGTGGGGATCCGAATGTGGTGTCCGGGCGCAACTACCAGGAACCATGTCCGGGTGCGACAGACGTCGATGCTAGATCCAGTTCTGCTGAGTAGTGGCCTTGGAGACCAAACATATAGCTTTGTCCTTCTCCAATGAGGCGAGGTCGATTGTGTAGAGATTGGTCTTACGTGTTCCAGCTAACAACTCTCTTCCATCTTCTGTGCGAACACTGCATCTCTTGGCTTTGAAATTCACCTCTAGATTCTTATCGCAGAATTGACCGATACTGAAGAGATTGTGACCAAGACCTTCGACATAAGAGACCTTCTTGATCGTGATGTTGTCTTGAATTATGTCTCCATAACCCAGGATTGGTGCAAAGTGGTCATTTCTAAATCTCACGTTTCCGCAATGTTTGTCGATGAAGTTCGTAAGAAGCTCCTGTCGTTCGATCATGTGTTTGGAGCATCCTGAATCTAAGTACCACACATGACCGGTCTGCAAAAATAATTAAGCAGATTTAGGTACCCATTTGAAAAGGGGTCCTGGAGGGGAGGGGGGTTAGGTTTAGCAGCTGTCTTAGGAGCCCATTTAGAATGGGATTTTGGTTTGGGCTTAGAAGGCTTATTAACAAAACGAGAGTTATATACATGATAAGTACCAAACCAATCAGATGCACATTTGTTATCAACAAAGTCATTCAAGCCACAAGTGGACCAACAAACACAATCACGAGATAATTGAAGTAACTATTGAATTGCATAAATCTTTAAAGGAAAAGAAATAACTTGTTCAACCAATGTACTAGAATCAATCACATCATGATCATTATTGTTTTTCCTAGATTTTGAAACTGAGTTAAAAGCGGAATTAAATGACTTGGTCTTCAACGTGCTTTATCTAGAACCTTTAGCTACCCACTTTTGTTTGACTTGTTTTCCCCGACCGTTCTTATATGAAATATCATTAAAGTCATGGTCAGAAAAACTTGAGTAGTGAGATTGTCTAGTTGGTGAGCGACCGGGCTTTTTCCGTTTCTGTGAACGTCTTTTTGATTTAGATTTTGAACTGTTGTTCACAGTCGGTGTTTTAGGGGCGGATGTGAAACACTTGCCTTTATGAAAGTTGACCGGTGGCTCACGATTTGGATCAATAAAAAGACCGTGACTTGGAAGAAGTGACGTAAAATCAAACTTTCCAAATCTATCATCTGAACAGACATTGGAATTCATGAAGTTGGAGAAATCTAATTCCTCGTCAGATGGACCGGGACTGATTGAAGAATCTGAGGAACGATTTAGGTTGTTGGTTTGCATAGAATCGTTAGCGGAAGCATTTTAAAAATCAGGGAGCAAATTCATAGCACAAGACTCTACTTGAATGCTCTTTCCTTTATAAGAAAGGGATGGTGATGAAACACCCATAAAAGCTTTGCATAATGAAGTATCTGAGGGTGTCAAGGAGGGTTCAGTCAAAGAGTCCTTTTCCTTGATCATCGTGTCAAGCTGTTCTTGGAGATCAGCTTTGCTAGTTTGCTCTTTCATCATTTTTGTTGCCAAGGCAGGCAGCTGAGAAGTGAGCTTGTTGATCTTTGTTTGAAACATCTCCTTTTCTTCCACATACACATAATCAACTTGTTTGGAATTGACGCATTCAATTTTAGTCAACAACTCTTGTTTTTCCTTTTAAAAGATTTTATTCTCTTGGTCAAATGACTCCTATAGTTGTACTATTTTCTTCTCTAAGATTAGAGGTGGGACATAGCATTTAACCTCGTCCGTCTCGATCTTAGGAGTAACTGTTTGGACCTTATCCTTGTTATAGGAACCCTTGGTCTTAGCAGCATCATAACAGTCAAAGTAGTCATTTGACAGATAAGTGGATTTCTTGGTTTTATAAGATATGTTTAAAGTTTCATAGGCAAAAGGCATTTTCATCTTAACCGTTTTCTTTCGTTTTAGCTCTTGTAGTTCCTTATCCTTTTCATCAATCGGTTCAGTCCATCTGATTTTGTATTAGGGGTAGGTCTTATCAAGGCCAATAAAGTTAAATTCGTATAAGGTAGGCACCTTGAATAAGACCTTTTTTAGATAGTGTGGGTTATCACACCCGATTCCCCATTCATAGTTGTAATATTTGAAGTCCTTTGGATTATTCAGATGGATTGTCTGGTCAGTCTGGACACGTTTGTAAAATTTTAGCTCAAGATCTTTTATTTTCTCAAGAACTTCGTTATTCTCAATTTGGAGTGAGGAACACTGATAGGAAATCTCAGTTCTCTCATTATCAGCTTTGGTGAACATCTCAGTTAAATCAGACAATTGGGCCTTTAAAGCTTCAGGCTCTTTGGAAATGTTGGTACACTTTTCCTTTAGATTTTCAATAATGCACAAGTGACCAGCATTTTCAATCCTTAGCTTATCTATAACCTTATGTTGAACATATACTTTATCACTTAAGGTTGAGACAACTAGAGATTTTTCTTTAAGGGTAATCTTATAAGACTCTATTCTTTGCACAAGAAGTTGCATCTGATCTTATAGAGCTTTATGAATAGGAGTACATACCTGGCAGGATTCTCCAATCGGAGATGGATCATCATTCTCGGAGTCGGACTTCTTGGTGTGAGTTCCCATGAAACACAAGTGGGCATCGACATCTTCCAGATCTTCTTCATCAGACAGGTTTAGCCAGTGATCATCCTCGACCCTCAACGCTTCCCCAGCTTTCTTTTGCTTGGCTAACAACATCTTGTTCTTATAGTACTCAGAGTTACGTACTAAAACCTTTCTACATTCCTTGGAAAAGTGTCTGAGTTGTCCACAGTTGTAGCATTTCACGGGCTCGTCCTTGTCCTTTTCCTCAGTCTTGCGGTCTGGTTGCTTTGCCTCGTCAGATCTCTTTCTGCCTTCGTACTTGTCCTTGTAGTCGTGGCGCTTATTAGAAGTGGTGGAGTAACGAAGGTTGTTGGAAGACAACTTCTTAAAGTATGCCTTTTTCTGAAAGGCCTTGGACAAGAAGACCATTGCCTTCTTGATATCATCTAATTCAGGGTCAGATTCACTCTCTTCTTCTTCTTCTTCAGGTTCAGATTCGCTAACCACCTTCTCTCTCTTGGAACTGCAACTTGATGACCTGCTTCTCTTGTCAAATACTAGTGCCAAAGGGTCTACCGGAGGTTTGTCAACAGACGTCTGAGCACCCACCAGCTCTAGAACTTCATCTTTATCTTGCATGAGCATTTGGTAGAGTTTATTGATGGGGATCTTCTACAGGATATGGTTGTGCTTGATGTGTGAGGCAAAGGTCTTCCACTCTGGTTGGAGGTTGTTCATGAACTTGATGTTGTTATCAATATTTGTCCTCACTATGTCGTTCTTATGGAGTTCATTCAGGAACGTATACAGAAACGTTCATACGTCTCAGTCAGAGATTCTCTCTTCCTTTGCTTGAAGCTATCATACCTCGAAATGCAGTTGTTGATCTTCAGTTGATCACTTATCTTGCTTCCTCTCATCATGAGCGCAACTTGATCCCACATGCCTTTGGCCGTACCTTTGTGACTATCTATAGTGGTATAGATATCATTGGGGATATCGTGTAATAGGTATGACTTGGCTTTCTTGTCACCATCGTGTCGATGTTGCTCGTCAGCAGTCTTCTAAGTGTATTCCTTTGGAATGCGAGTTGCCGGAATACCATTTTCTTGGGCTTGAACGTCCATCATCGGTGTTGGTTTAGGTCCTTCCTCCAAGGATTTCAGTATATCTAGATAGAGATCCTTGGACTCGATAAAATCCATAAAACAGTCGCGCCATTGCTGGTACTCTCCGCGATACATGACAGGTGGTTTGGTTTCCGAGCCTATAGCTAGCGCGTCTCTGGTATTCATCTCTAGTGCACTTTAGTGATCGTGAAAAGCTTGTGTGAAATTCAAGGTATTGACCTAACGTAGGGATCTACGAGTGATATCCTAATGCAAGTCTAGAAGTGTAACAAGAAATATGCGGAAAACAGATAAACACACAAAAGATTAATAAAACTGACTGTAAGCAAAAATGAATCCGGATGAGGAAACCGGATACTAGACTTTCCTGTAAAGAGACCAGATACTAGTAATCCGAGTGGTAACCGGATGTGGAGTCTGAATAAAGATTCTGGATAATGGGATCCGGCTAAGTGACCGGATGAGAGAAATCCAGATGATAACCGGATAGGTGAATATTCTGATTGGTCGTCCGGACTATGGGATCTGGATACAGTGTCCGAGAAATGGTTACCGGTAACTACGTCCGGGATGTGGTGTGGACAGGGGCAAAACACGGGAAGAAGCAGTCCGGGTAGTATTAAGTACCCGGAAAAAGGTTTATGCAGAAAACAACGAATAACTTACCCGGAAAGTGCGAAAATTGCGTTCGAACACGATGTCTGGAGTCAAAAACTGAGTCTGAAATACTAGGGTTCGATCTTATTGAGTTCCTGAAAGATTAGAATGCAAAGAAGACACAAAAATAACAATACCCAATTCGAGATTTCAAGCAAAAAACAGCCTTTTTGATGAAAAAGTTGAGATATTTGAATGACAGAGACTTGAAACCAAAAACTTTAATTTTTGACAAATCGACCAATCAAACGAACGTTTTTGATTTTGAGAATCTACGAAACCTTATAACTTTTGATAAGAAACAAAATGGAATGAATAGATATCAAGAATTTAAGCTTAAAAACGAGAATCAAAAAGTTGGAAGAACTTACCAGTCGACTGAATCAGAAAACAATACCTTGAATCACCTGTTTCTCTGCTCTGATACCAATTGTGGATCCTAGATAAGTGCAATAACAATTAACAATCGACAAAGATTAATGGTTTGCAATGAGTCGGCTCTCTATTGATTGAATTGAACTCAGAGAGTTTACAATACGTGTTTAAGCAATTAAGAACATTAAAAAACTAATCTAGGTTTAAGCAAAACATTATATACTCTTTTAGGGTATTTACAAAATAGCCCCCTCAACTTTAATACAATATGAACTTTAACCCTAACAGCTATTGTTGAGGAGTTTAACGACACTAAATTAAGTGAACTAGGTCTATCTAGGGACCCAATCTACAACAAAAGTGAAACCACAATGATGATATCTATAAGTAGTTCATTTAGGGGATCAGATCCACAATTTTCATATAACCAAGAGGACCAAATTTGTAATTTACTCAATACAATAATAACCATAAGATATTTTATTTTATATGTTCCTAGTAAACATTACTCCAGGCCTAAGGTTAAATTAATGTGGTAATAACTAATTTTTCTGGGAATTCATATGGAGATAAAAAATCTACACATGGGTAGAATATACGATCTTGTATGTATCAGGCAGAACATTCAATTGGAACACTGCATTGAATTTTATACCAGTGACATTAGTATTTCTCTTATAACTATTGTACTGTAGCTCTTTAATTTAAGAACATGGTGTTCGTTTTGTATGAATAACATCCTTTGACAATGGTTTAACCATTTTATAATTATATGACAAAGAGGTAGTTGGGTATGTCTGTATCTTATGGTGATACTAACATATATCGAGAGAGGATTTGTCCCTTTTGTATGCCTAGATTGATGTCTATGGTGCTTGTTTACTGAATGGTAATGAGGAAACACATTCGTGCTCAAATAGTCAGTATGTGATATTCACATGTGTTTTGTCTATGCATTCGAGAATCGAGAATTAAGGAATGAACGTAACAGGGATGACACATCCATGCTCAATATCCAATATATAAAACTAGGTTAAGATGGTATGGCATGCACATGGATAATGATCACAAGTTTGTTAATCGGCTACATCATCAAAGTTTATCGTTTGGGTAATGATGATGTATTGTCAAATGTCTCTCTTCATTTGTAATTATATGAGTTATAATTATTGACAGCATGATAAAGTTATTAGTATTATAGTTTAATTAGTTGCAATTTGAATGAATTAATACATAAATATACGAGAGAATCAGATATGTATTTCCATATATCACTTATAGAAGAGTTTCCATATAATTCTTCTGGTATATAATTAACTTAAAAGGTTGACTTTATGACCAGGTTAAAACTTTTGTTTTAGTGGGAAAAACCCTAGCTCACCTCTCTCTCTCTCTCTCTCTCTCTCTCTCTCTCTCTCTCTCTCTCTCTCTCTCTCTCTAATTCCAATGTTTTTCCCCTAACTTTCGAGTCTAGCAACTCATGAGAAAAATACAACTTCCCATTTATTATGTGATGAAGAATGTGATTCTACTCATTCATGTGGATACATGGAGGCAAAAAGATGTGTTCATTGATTTTTGTTTAGACATGACAGAAAATGTTGATGCTTGTTAAGGTAAAATTTCTAGACACAAACCTTAAACAATTTCATATCGATTCTTGGAGGAATATAGTTAATTCTTGTTATATGTGTTGGTCTTGTACCCAATGACTCACACATAAAGTGTTTGTAGACGGGGGGAGGGATTGAATAGAAACATAGTAAATTTGCTCTTTTTAGTTTTGGTTTATTTCAGCGAAAACTAGGAGGCAAGACCTTGGGTGATAATTTTACACACACTGAAAGAGAAAAGAAAAAATGTTTATCTTTCATATCTGAGTGATAAAGATATATTTCAGATATTGATGCCAAATTTACTTTGAAGCTTTTCTCTGAGACGTTCTTTTCAAAATGGGTGATTTGCAATTTAACACAATGAAGTGAATTTATAGCCTTCATTACATTAAATGCTCTCCTTCAACTTTAACACGTGTCTTTATCGGATATGATGATCCATGCATGCTTGTACTTTTCAATTCATCCTTTTGTGTTGATGTAGACAAGTGTTAAACCTTCTCATATTTTTTTGTACAGAGGGAACTATTGAGTATGATAGGTATTGAATAATACTTTAGAACATACTTATGCTGACATGCATTTGCATGTTCTCATACTTTAGGATGAGAGTCAGGAAGAATTGGTGAACCAAACTTGCTAGCCAAATTTGCACTTCAAATTCGGCTTGCCGGTAGTAGTATTTGTCAGACTACATACTGATTGTATCTTGTATTGATTTTCTTTTGGCTAGATGACAAACCAATCCGCTTTGGTGACAATCTGACAACTTTTCAACTAATTTTCAATTTTGCTGAAGGCTTTTTACACTTGGAACAATACAGATAATAACAAGACTTTTACATGTAAAAATCTTATTTTTCTATTCTGAAGTATAAGCTATACAACAGTTGCCAGTTATAGACATTTATGAAGAATAGTCTTATCAGATATTAATTCTATGGAATAATTCAAATGAGTATTTTAATTCGATGAGAGTATCAATCCGATGGTTGCTTAAGAGCTTTCATCAGATTGCGACCTTTATTTCATTTTTGAGAAAACATCAGATTTAAACCTTATTGTATGTTTAATCTGATGTGTGAAGTATACATCAAATTGGTCCTTTTTTGGGCAAAAATGAGAATTTATTTCTAAGTGTTTATACTTTAGATGTCTATGTGTATTATGTACAAATCCGAAGGTTGGGATGTAACATCTCGAATTTCCATGATAAAAGTATGTTATAATTGTTGTTGAAAGGTTAAAAGTGTAACTGGCCAAAGTTTTAAGCTATTTGTGAAATTGTGAAGTTTTGGGTTAATTTGGTCAATTGTCGATAGTTTAGAGTATAAAAGTGGAGAGTCGGAAATTGAGATTATCTCAATTTCAACATCAGGGAAGTCGGTTTATACGAAAAAGAAGAGTCCGAATTCTAGGTTTCAGACGGTAAGAATTCGATTATCCCTTTCAATTTCAATTGCTTAAGATTGATAGTATAAGTCAATTTGGCTTTTGATTAGGTGATTGAATCATTGGAGAATCATGTTTGATTTTGGAGTATTGGGTTGAACCGATTGCAAAGACTTGATACTGAGTTTTGTTCCAGGTGAGTTCATCTTCTCTACTTAAAAGATTTCAAGTCTATACAACTTTAGAATTGATGATTTGAGTCTTAATGGTTTATTAAGGTTCAATTGTATGATTTAGAAATTGGTTTTATGGAAATTATTGGAATATCTTGTAATTTTGTGGAACAGCAGGTAAGTTTCCGGACATTAGAAGTTTTCTGGATAAATCCGGATAGGATTGTTTCCGGATGAATCCGGATATGACTAACTTCCGGATGCCGTGAGTTTCCGGTAACGTCCGAATAAAACGAGTTTTCCGGTATTGTCCGGATGTTGTGATTGAATGTCCGGAAAAGTGAAATTTTCGGTAATGTCCGGGACTCGGTGATTTCCGGTAACATCCGGATTCCTAGACTTTCCGGTAAGTTCCGGATAAGGGATTTTGCGGTAAATGTCCGAATTAGTGCGATATTCGGTAATTGTTTGATATATGCAATTTTAAAACATATCTATAACTCAGATTTCAGGATATTGGTTAAATCATTAAATTGGATGGATTCCTAAAAATAAGAATTTATGTGAGATTGTAATATTCTAGTAATCAAGAAAGTATAGGGAAGAAATTATTTCACATGGTTTATAATTGGATTATAAACCAACGAAATGTAGATATGGTAGAGGATGATTCCTCAATTTTCTTTATATGTTATTTATCCCTAAATTGCCTAAACGTGTCAATGTTAGGAGAAAATAACAATCACATTTAATGTGTACGTGTGCAAATAAGTGTAATGGATCCATATGCATTAGCATTATTTGATAAACGTGGAATATGTGTGGCGCTTAATCGTAATTCCCGTTGATTTGAAATGAGGAATAGGCCGGGCACTTAATGATAATTCCCATTTCGTATTGTGATGTAAAATCGTGGAATAGGCAGGGCGATTAATTGTAATTCCCGATTTATATTGGAAGATAAGGGATAGACATGACTCTTAATTGTAATCCCTGCTTCCACACCAAGAAATAGGCATGACGCTTAATTGTAATTTCTTGGCATGAACTGTAATCTAGAATCCTCAGTGATTCGTAGTGGTGCTCTTAAACATTATACTATGACTTACTTAGTGTGTGTCATATTCATGGAACCGGGTATGATTCTCGTCATCAAAAGATGTTATGTGTACGGTAAGAAGGTTTGTGAAAAGGTCACTTTATATGCTTTGTTTAAAAATTTGGGTTTTCAAAGTTTATAAAGGTTTTTGATTTAAAACTGGATGTTCTCACTAGGCGCAAGCCTAATGTTTCCAAATTAACTTTTCTTACCAGGTACTGGCTCGGGAAGGGATGTGAAGTGAATGAGCGGATAGTGACTTTTGGAGTCATATCCTTTGGAGGTGAAATGGATGTATTAGTTTAAAATGAAGATGTTTTGGAAGATCAGCTAGACAACCCTTATAATCTGATCTTATTGTTAAGGATTAGATTAGTAGGTTGTTTTTGATAATTCACTTGTAAACACAAATCTTCGTTACTAATACCCATTTATGTATGAAAGTCTTGGAAGACATTGTAGTATATTTTGATAAATTGAAGGTTTAAATTTATTGTGTTTTTAGGGTGTTTTAGTTTGGTATCAGAGCTGTAGTTTAAGTGAACTAGGTATGATCGTGAGATACCTAGACTTAAGCTGAGATGAATAAGTTATGATTTGTGAGATTGGGTAGAAATACTAAGACAGGATAGTCATAGAGTCGACGTAAATACGTGAATTACGAACTGTGATGATGGTTACGAGAATTCTTATGTGTAGTATGTTCATAATTTCAATTAACTACTGTTGTTATGAATATATTGTTATGTAAGTGTACTTGTTTCTGAGATTAACGAACGTTAAAGTACGTTTCCTTGTGTTTGAGTTATATGAATCTCCCTTATATAATTCTTATGTGATGCAGCAGAATACAATGATTAATACACCAAACAGGTCTTCTACTTCTTCAGAAGATAGAGTGGCAAATGAACTTGCTGAGAATCAACATGAAAGGGGTGGAGCTTATGAGAGTTCACCAAGGCCACCTATCTTGGGAAAAGGAGGAAGTCAAACACATCGAACTAATGTTGGTACTTCCAATCTGGTGATGACGGAATCTACGATGGAGTCCCATATGATGGAAAATATGATGCGGGTCATGAATACTGCACTGACTCAGCAACATGAGATGTTCATGAAAATGTTGAATGACAGAAGTGCCGAGTCACAAAGACCGGAGATGGGTACTGGTACCGTAATACAACTGTTAATCCGGTACTTAATGCAAATAGGAGGATAGAGAAGATTTGTTTGTACAAGACGTTTTTGAGTTGCAAGCCACCATAATTTGTTGGGTCAAATAATCCAATTGCGTGTATGAATTGGATTAGAGAGATGGAACAAGCATTTAGAGCCTGTGAATGTGATGAAGAATCAAGTCAGGTTCCGATCCCAAATGTTAAAAGGAAATTCTTTGACCTGGTGGAACACTGTAACATCAACGGTGACAGCTCCAGTTTTGGCAGCCATGACCTCGGAGTCGTTTAAAAGGAAGATATTAGAAGAATATTGGAATGAGAATGAAATGGATCGCATTGAAGAAGAGTTTTGAACGCTAAAGAAGGGTACTTCATCAGTAAGGGAGTACACTCGCGTATTCCTGGAGAAACTGAATTTAGTGGGGCATGTGAAACATCCAAAAACCACAACGAATTTGAACCTTAAATCTTATCAGAGTTAACCACAATTTCGTCCAAACTTTTATACATAAATAGAGAATTAGTCATAGAGGTTCACATATACATTTGTACTATCATAACAACCTATTAATCTAATCCTTATGACTAAGATCAGATTATATTGGTTGTCTAGACCATTCATCAGAAACATCCTCGTATATGCTAACTTTTCCATTTCATCATCAAAAGTAAGATTCTGCTACCACTCGTCACTCTTCCCTTTATAACTTCCCCGAGCTAGTACCTGGTAAGAAAAGTTAATTTGAAAAGATTAGGCTTACGCCTAGTGAGAACATCTAGTTTTCCAAATTAACACTTTATAAGCTTTGAAACCAAATGTAAACAAAGCATATAAACAAAACTGATTTGCTATCATTCTTACCGTACACATAACTTCTTTCGATGACGGGAATATACCCGATTCCATGAATATGACAAACACTAAGTGAGTCATAGCATCACATTCGAGAGCCTACTACGAATCACCACAGATTCTAGATCATTGCTCATGTCCAAGAAAATTACAATTTACTTTATGCCTATTTTTTGGAGTGGAAGTAGAGATTACAGTTAAACTCACGCCTATCTCTTATCTTCCCATAGAAATCAGGAATTACGATTAACTCACGCCTATTCCAAGATTTCACGTCACTATACGAAATGGGAATTACAATTTAACTCATGCCTATTCCTCATTTCACGTCAACGGGAATTACAATTTAACTCATGCCTATTCCACGTTTTCAATTAATGCCAGTGCCTATGGATCCATTACACTTCCTAGCATACGTGCATGGTATCAAACCAAATCATACATCAAAGCATAACATACTAACATCTAATTATAAGTATGTTCATACTGCTAAGATTGAATTTCGATTAATTAATCATCCCCTACCAAAAGTTATCAGAAACTCTTAGTTTCCGGAAACTCAGAAGTATCCGGAACATCAGAAGTGATCGGACATTGGAAGTATCCGGAACATCCAAAGTATCCGAATAACAATACTATCCGGTCAATTTTTCCGGAACTCATACCCGGAAAACACAACTTACCGGACACATACTATCCGGATATCGTCTGGATACCAGAGTAACCCAGATAACATCCGGAACCCAACTATCCGATAAATAATTGATCGGATACTATCGGGAACCAATCAACAGCATTTTACCGGATACCCAAAACTTACTCGGATACTTGCGACCTGCACATCCAATTCTCAACCCAAATCGATAACTGTTCCATCCATCTTATTTTGCAACTAACCATTCATCTCCAGTACTTTTAACAACAACATCCTACTAATTAATTTGTTAAAAAACATTGATTTAAAGAAAAGATGAACTCACCTGGGTTGCATCCGAGTTTTGTAAAAACCTTCTCAAGCTTCCAATCCTTTCCTATTACTTAATCATTGTTCTAATTAAAGATAGAACATAGTTATCAATTGAAACAGGTTGATCAAAACAAGCTATAGAACTCTTACCAATTGAATTCATCTTTTCTTTCTCTCTCTACAAACCGACTTCAAAAACCAAAATAATTGAGATGAATCTCAATTCAGCCGACCTTTCTATAAATATCTGAATTTTCACCATTTTACCAAATTAGCCCAATACTAAGGCCCCTTGTTGAAACTAAACCCAACTTTTACATTTCAACAATTTAGCCCAACATCCTTAATCAACAACACTTTCAACCCTTTCGACAAATTGTTTAAAATAACGCTTTCCTCTTATTTTAAACGTTCTTTCAAATTGTACAAAATTATGGAAAAATCGAGATGTTACAAATCTCCCCAACTTGAAAATGAGTTCGCCCTCGAAATCGAAACTATACAAACAAATGAGGATATCTATTCCTCATATCTTCTTCAGCTTCCCATGTTACATTAGCACCTCTATGATGCTTCCATTGTACTTTAACCATAACCACTTCCTTATGTCGTAGCATCTTAGCCGTCCTCTCTAAAATTGCTTCCGGCTCCTTGACACAACGACTCTTCTCATCCACTCTTAATTCAGAAAGTGGTATAACATCATCCTCCTCGGCTAAACATTTCCGAAGATAACAAACATGAAGGGTATTATGCATTCCTTCCAATTCAGGTGGAAGATCCAACTGATACGCTTGAAGTCCAACTTTCTTAGTTATAGTGAAAGGTCCTAGAAAACGAGGACTCAGCTTTCCACGGTTTCCAAATCTTATGATACCCTTCCACGACGATACTTTTAACATCACCCGCTCCCCAATTTGGAACTCTTTTGGCCTTCTTTTCGGATCGACGTAACTCTTTTGTCGATCTTGAGCCGCCTTCATATGCTTCCGAATCTCTTTCACTTTATCTACCGTTTGTTGTACAATTTCAGGACCAGCAAATTGTTTTTCTCCAGCTTCTAACCAACACACTGGAGTTCTACATTTCCATCCACACAAGGCTTCGAAATGTGCTCTTCCAATACTGGAATGATAACTATTGTTGTATGCAAACTCCACTAAGGGTAAATGCGTATCCCAGTTACCTCCAAAATCAATCACACATGACCTGAGTATGTCTTCCAAAGTCTGTATGGTTCTTTCACTTTGCCCATCCATTTGTGGATGGTAAGCAGTGCTCAAATTCACTCTTGTGCCCAATTCTTCTTGTAGTGACTGCCAAAACCTTGAAGTAAATCGGCTGTCACGATCAGAAACTATAGACACGAGTATACCATGCCTTGACACCACTTCATCGATCAACGATTACCCAAATAGTATCGTTACCTTTCAACGCCCTTGGTAACTTAGTCACAAAATCCATGGTAATCTTATCCCACTTCCCTTCAGGAATATATAAAGATTGTAGACTTCCGTAAGGTCTTTGATGTTCAGCCTTCATAACGAGCACGTCATACACTTTTCTACACATTGTGCCACATCTAACTTCATAGTTGGCCACCAATAGTGTAGCTTCAGATCTCTATACATCTTAGTACTTCCAGGATGTATAGAATATTTAGACTTGTGGGCGTCTTGGAGAATTAACTCTCGATTTCCTCCCACCTTTGGCACCCAAACGCGGCCTTGGAACAGTTTGACCCCACGACCATCTTCAGTCAGTTGAAGACGTTGCTTGACCATGACTTCCTCTTTCAGATTTTCTTCTAATAATGCTTCCGCTTGTGCCACTTTGATTCTTTCAATGAGACTCGACGTCACATCAATCCTGGCGTTAGTCGTTGTCAAGCATCCACTGTATTCTTTTCTACTTAAGGCATCAGCCACAACATTGGCTTTACCTGGATGGTAATGAAATTCATAATCATAATCCTTAAGTAACTCTAACCAAAGTCGTTGCCTCATGTTCAACTCTTTCTGATCAAAGACATGCTTCAAGCTCTAATGATCAGTGAAAAGAGTGCACTTCGTTCCATATAGATAATGCCGCCACAATTTCAAAGCAAATACCACAGCGGCTAGTTCTAGATCATGGGTAGGATAATTCTTTTCATGTTCCTTGAGTTGTCTTGATGCATAAGCAATCACTTTGCCACGTTGCATCAATACACACCCCAAACCCATCTTTGACGTGTCACTATAAACGAATAAATCTTCCGTTCCTCCCGGTAGTGAAAGAATAAGAGCTTCACATAGCTTCTTTTGTAATGTCCTGAAAGCTGACTCTTGCTTTTCAGTCCATACAAACTTTACATTCTTCCTAGTCAGAATGGTCAAGGCAGAAGCGATCTATGAGAAATATTTTATAAACCTCCGGTAATAACCTGCCAGACCCAAAAAACTCCGTATCTCTGATGCGTTCTTTGGTGTTTCCCAGTTCGTCTTTGCTTCTATCTTTGTCGGATCCACTTTGACCCCTTCAGAAGTAATCACATGACCTAGAAATTGTACCTCTTTTAACCAAAATTCACACTTTGAAAATTTGGCGTACAACTTCTCCTTTCTGAAAACATTTAATACTTCACGAAGGTGACATTCATGATCGGCTTCGTTCTTCGAATAAACAAGTATGTCATCAATAAAGACGATGACCGACTTGTCTAAAAATGGTCGACATACCTTGTTCATCAAATCCATGAACACAACTGGAGCATTTGTCAACCCAAAGGCATCACTAGAAGTTCATAATGCCCATACCTCGTTCTGAACGCCGTCTTGGGTATATCTTCATCTCTCACCCTTACTTGATGATAGCCCGACCTCAGATCAATTCTTGGAAAAACATATCGCGCCTTGGAGTTGATCAAATAAATCATCAATCCTTGGAAGCGGATACTTATTCTTAATAGTCACCTTATTCAGCTCCCGGTAGTCAATGCACATTCTCATAGTGCCGTCCTTCTTTTTGACAAATAATACCGGATCTCCCCAAGGTGAAGAACTTGGCCTAACAAATCCCTTTTCAAA
Source organism: Saussurea involucrata (assembly GCA_033807775.1). Classification (NCBI taxonomy): domain Eukaryota; kingdom Viridiplantae; phylum Streptophyta; class Magnoliopsida; order Asterales; family Asteraceae; genus Saussurea; species Saussurea involucrata. The sequence goes on from CM066327.1 coordinate 81,047,832, forward strand.
TAACTCTTGCAGTTGAGACATCATCTCTTTCATTTCGGTCGGTGCTAAACGGTACGGTGCTCGTGCTATCGGTGCCGCTCCAGGGACAAGATCAATTCGGAACTCTACTTGTCATTCTGGCGGTAAACCTGGAAGATCATCAGGGAATACATCGAGAAATTCATGTACTACCTTTATATCTTTCGGTCGTTTCTGTTCAACTTTAGCATCCAACACATATGCTAGATAGGATAAACATCCTTTTACTAGACACCTACGCGCCTTGGCAATAGAAATTAGCGGAACCTCCCCTTTTCTCTTTTCCCCATAGATGAATACAACATCATTTTCGGGCATAGGGATCCGAAATAATTTCTTGGCACAAAGAATTTCTGCCTGATTGAATGTCAACCAATCCATACCCACGACTAGATCAAATCCCCCAATTTCCATCAACATCAAGTCAATCGGAAATTTCTTTTCTTCTATCATCATCATACAACCCTCAAGTCTTTCTCGAACTAAGACTTGACCCCCGTTAGCTATTTCAACTACTAAGGCATCTTCCAAGGTAGTAACAGGTATAGCTAACTTTTGATAAAATGACTTTGATACAAAAGACAGATTGGGGCCACAATCAAATAATACTCGTGTAGAAATAGAGTTAACAAGAAATATACCAGAAAACCACATCCTTAGATTCCTTTGCCTCATCAGCCGTCATATGAAACGCCCTGCCCACTGGCTTTGAAGTATTCAACTTCCTTTCTTGATTCCCGCTTTTCCTTAACTTTGGGCAATCTTTTCGGAGGTGACCGAGCTGTTTACATTCACAACAAGTCAACCCCTGGATGAGACAATTTGCAATCTGGTGCCCACTCTTTCCACATTTGAAACATTCATTTGAAATCACCCAGCACGGGCCAAAATGTTTGTTTCGGCATTTTGGGCACCAGTTTGGTTCCCGTCGAGACTCAAAACGGATATTTTTGCCAAATGATCTAGATTTCTGAGAAGATTCAGATTGACCTTCCCATTTTCGTTTCTCTCCCCCCTGCTCCTTTTCTTCCTTATCTTTGGCATACACTTCTTCTATTATTTTGGTTTCTTCTATCATTTCTCATAACGTCAAGGCTTTAGAATTCCGAACTCTTGACATCATGTCAGCCGGTAAGCGTTTCAGATAGGCTTTAATCTTCTCTTTTTCAGTTGGGGCCACATGCCCCACTAAGTTCAACTTTCCAGGAATATGCAAGTGTATTCCCGTACAGACGAAGTACCCGTCTTAAGAGTTCGAAACTCTTCTTCAATTCGGTCCATTTCATTCTCGTTGCAGTACTCTTCTAGAATCTTTCTTTTGAATGACTCCCCGGTCATTGCTGTCAAAACTGGAGCCGTCACTGTCGACGCCACAATGTTCCACCAGGTCAAAGCATTGCCACGTAACATCTGAGATCCAAACCTGACCTTTGATTCTTCGTCACAATCGCAAGCTCGAAAAGTCTGTTCCATCTCCCTAATCCAGTTAATACATGCAATTGGATTATCTGATCCAACAAACTCCGGTGGCTTGCAGCTCAGAAATGTTTTATAAGAGCAAACTCTCTCCACTCTCCTGTTAACATTCAACACTGTGTTAACAGGCGGAGTTACAACACCAGTTCCCATCTCAGGTCTTCGTGACTCGACACTTCTGTCATTTAACACTTTCATGAACATTTCTGATTGCTGTGCCAGTGCCGCATTCATCGCTCACATCATGTTTTCCATCATTCTGGACTCCATGGTGGATTCCATCGTCACTGGATTAGAGGTACCGACATTCGTTTGTTGCACTTGACTTTCTCCTCCTCCTATTATAGGTGGCCTTGGTGGACACTCATATGTTCCATCCCTTTCAGATTGCTTCTCCACCACCCACTCATTTACTGCCCTCTCTTCCGAAGAATTAGGGGATCTGGTTGGTGTATTCACCATCGTATTCTGTCGAAGCATAAAAGATAACCATAAGAAATGGCTATACATACTCAAACACAGGAAACGTACTATAACGTTCATTAATTGCCATAACAATTTAGAAACAAGTATGCTTACGTAACAATATATTCATAATAACAATAGCTAATTGGAATTATGAACATACTATACATAAGAATCCTCGTTACCATTATCACAGTTCATAATTCCCATATTTCCGTCGACTCTAAGACTATCCCGTCTTAGCACTTCTACCCAAATCTCACAAATCGTAACTTAATTCATCTCAGCCTAAGTCTAGGTATCTCACGATCATACCTAGTTCACTTAAACTACAGCTCTGATACCAAACTGAAACATCCAAAAACCACAACGAATTTGAACCTTTAATCTTATCAGAGTTAACCATAATTTCGTCCAAACTTTTATACATAAATAGAGAATTAGTCATACAGGTTCACATATACATTTGTACTATCAAAACAACTTATTAATCTAATCCTTATCACTACGATCAGATTATATTGGATGTCTAGACCATTCATCAGAAACATCCTTGTATATGCTAACTTCTCTATTTCATCATCAAAAGTAAGATTTTGCTACCACTCGTCACTCTTCCTTTATAACTTCCCCAAGCTAGTACCTGGTAAGAAAAGTTAATTTGAAAAGATTAGGCTTATGCCTAGTGAGAACATCTAGTTTTCCAAATTAACACTTTATAAGCTTTGAAACCAAATGTAAACAAAGCATATAAACAAACTTGATTTGCCATCATTCTTACCGTACACATAACATCTTTCGATGACGGGAATATACCCGATTCCATGAATATGACAAACACTAAGTGAGTCATAGAATCACGTTCGAGAGCCTACTACAAATCACCACGGATTCTAGATCATTGCTCATGTCCAAGAAATTACAATTTACTTTATGCCTATTTCTTGGAGGGGAAGTAGAGATTACAATTAAACTCATGTTTATCTCTTATCTTCCCATAGAAATCAGGAATTACGATTAACTCACGCCTATTCCAAGATTTCACGTCACTATACGAAATGGGAATTACAATTTAACTTATGCCTATTCCTCATTTCACGTCAACGGGACTTACAATTTAACTCATGCATATTCCACATTTTCAATTAATGTTAGTGCCTATGGATCCATTACACTTCCTAGCATACGTGCATGGTATCAAACCAAATCATACATCAAAGCATAACATACTAACATCCAATTATAAGTATGTTCATACTGCTAAGATTGAATTTCAATTAATTAATCATCTCCTACCAAAAGTTATCAGAAACTCTTAGTTACCGGAAACTCAGAAGTATCTGAAACATCAGAAGTGACTGGACATCAGAAGTATCCGGAACATCCAAAGTATCCGAATAACAATACTATCCGGTTAATTTGTCCGGAACTCATACCCGGAAAACACAACTTATCGGACACATACTATCCGGATATAGTCCGGATACCAGAGTAACCCGAATAACATCCAGAACCTAACTATCCGAGAAATAATTGACCGGATACTATCGAGAACCAATACTTTCCGGATACTTTCAGTATCTAACAGTTTACCGGACACTATCAACAGCATTTTACCGGTAGGGTGTGTATTGATGCAACGTGGCAAAGTAAATTGCTTACGCATCAAGTCAACTCAAGGTGCATGAAAAGAATTATCCTACCCATGATTTAGAGCTGGCAGCTGTCGTGTTTGCTTTGAAATTATGGCGACATTACTTATATGGAACGAAGTGCACTCTTTTCACTGATCATAAAAGTTTAAAACACGTTTTTGATCAGAAAGAACTGAATATGAGGCAACGACGTTGGTTAGAACTACTCAAGGATTATGATTGTGAAATGCAGTACCATCCTAGTAAAGCAAATGTAGTAGCTGATGCCTTGAGTAGAAAAGAATACAATGGATGTTTGAAAGCGACTAATGCTAGGATTGATGTGATGTCTAGTTTAATCGAAAGGATCAAAGTGGCACAAACGGAAGCTTTATTAGAAGAAAATCTTAAAGATGAAGTAATGACTAAGCAACGTCTTCAACTGAGTGAAGATAGTCGCGGAGTCAAGTTATTTTAAGGTCGTATTTGGCTGCCAAATATTGGGGGAAACCGAGAGTTACTTCTTTAAGATGCCCACAAGTCTAAATATTCTATATATCCTGGGAGTACTAAGATGTATAGAGATTTAAAACTATACTATTGGTGGCCAACTATGAAACTGGATGTGGCACAATGTGTGACCTGTTCGTTGGTGAAGGCCGAACATCAACGACCTTATGGGAGTCTACAATCTTTAGAAATTCCTGAATGGAAGTGGGATACGATTACCATGGACTTTGTGACTAAGTTACCAAGGACGTTAAAAGGAAACGATACTATTTGGGTAATCGTGGCTCGCTTAACTAAAAGTGCTCAGTTCTTACCAATGAAAGAAACTTCACCAATAGATAAGCTAGATAAGTTATATATTGATGAAGTGGTATCAAGACATGCTATACCTGTGTTTATAGTTTCTGACCGTGACAGTCGATTTACTTCAAGATTTTGGAAGTCACTACAAGAAGAGTTGGGTACGGGAGTGAATCTGAGTACCGCATATCATCCACAAACGGACGGGAAAAGTGAAAGAACCATTCAGACTTTGGAAGATATGCTCAGATCTTGTGTAATTGATTTTAGAGGTAACTGGGATACCCATTTACCCTTAGTGGAGTTTGCATTCAATAATAGTTATCATTCCAGTATCGGAAGGGCACCTTTCGAAGCCTTATATGGACGGAAATGTAGAACTCCGGTATGTTGGTTGGAAGCTGGAGAAAAGCAATTTGTTGGTCCTGAAATTGTTCAACAAAAGACTGATAAGGTTAAGGAAATTCGGAAACACATGAAGGCGGCTCAGGATCGACAAAAGAGTTACACCGATCAGAAAAAAAGACCAAAAGAATTTCAAGTTGGGGAGCGGGTGATGTTAAAGGTATCCCCGTGGAAAGGTATTATAAGGTTTGGGAAGCGTGGAAAGTTAAGTCCTCCTTTTCTTGGGTCTTTCAGTATAACCAAGAGAGTAGGACTTCAAGCTTATCAGTTAGAGCTTCCACCTGGAAGGAATTCATAATACCTTCCATGTTTGTTATCTTCGGAAATGTCTAGCCGAGGATGAAAATGTTATACCACTTTCTGAAATAAAAGTGGATGAGAAAAGTCGTTGTGTTGAGGAACCTGAATAAATTTTGGAAAGGACGACTAAGAAGCTACGACATAAAGAAGTGATCATGGTTAAAGTACAGTGGAAAGCATCATAGAGGTGCTAACGTAACTTGGGAATTTGAAGAGGATATGAAGAATAGATATCCTCATTTATTTACCTAATTTTTATTTCGGGGACGAAATCATTTTCAAGTTGGGGAGATTTGTAACATCTTGAATTTCCATGATCAAAGTATGTTATAATTGTGGTTGAAAGGTTAAAAGTGTAATTAGCCAAAGTTTTAAGCTATTTGTGAAATTGTGAAGTTTTGGGTTAATTTGGTCGATTGTCGATAGTTTAGAGTATAAAAGTGGAGAGTCGGTTGAAATTGAGATAATCTCAATTTCAACATCAGGGAAGTCGGTTTATGCGAAAAAGAAGAGTCCAAATTCTAGGTTTCAGACGGTAAGAATTCGATTATCCATTTCAATTTCAATTGCTTAAGATTGTTAGTATAAGTAAATGTGTCTTTTGATTAGGTGATTGAATCATTGGAGAATCAGGTTTGATTTTGGAGTAATGGTGTAACGTCCCAAAAATTACAAGCAAATTTAAATTTTTAAATAAACAATTCATTGATAACAACTCAATAAATGATCCCAACGTTTCGTTTGCAAACACATAATTAATGTCTTTATAAAATAAAACCAGCGGAATAAACGTTTAATTATTAAAATCATAAAGCAACCAACTCTTCTCGCGCGCCAGTGTGTACTCGTCACGCCTTGGAGCCGCCCGTACCTGAAACCACTGTTTATTGGGAAAGGGTAAGCACGAAGCTTAGTGAATTCCAATACATGCGCAGATAGGAATTATATACACATCACCCCTATCCGCACATAAGCAACAACATCACAGATACATAAAACGAGTAAACATCTACAAGTAATTATGTATCCAACACCTCAGTACCATCGAGGCCTCGGTCCCACCGAATTGTAATGTATCCAACACCTCAGTACCATCGAGGCCTCGGTCCCACCGAATTGTAATGTATCCAACACCTCAGTACCATCGAGGCCTCGGTCCCACCGAATTGTAATGTAACCAACACCTCAGTACCATCGAGGCCTCGGTCCCACCGAATTGTAATGTAACCAACACCTCAGTACCATCGAGGCCTCGGTCCCACCGAATTGTAATGTAACACATTTATACCAAGCATTCAAACCAATCAAATATTACACACCACAAACAACTAGTTCACACCACAAAAACAATAGTACATACAAACTATTATGACATGCATACAACCCCTAACCACACAGTGAGAGAACTCACCTCGAATGCGCGCCCAGCATAATAACACAATTCAAGCTTCACAAATACGGTCACTTCTCAGCACCTAAATACATGTTAAAACGTGTCAATACGAGACCCGGACCCTATGACACGACACACGCTTAAACCGTCACTAAAACTATTTTTCCTTTCTCACTAAACAGGTCTGTTCGGGACCTGTTTCGACCCCTTTAAACCCAGAAAATTCCCAATATTATTTCATGACCAGAAAGTACTCTGCGTTAGGGTTCCAAGGACATATTATACGCCTCCTAACGATTTTTCTACAATTTACTACGGATTTTACAAAAACAGTTTCCAGCACAGCGAAATTCAGCACCCTTCAGTATAAAACGACAATTCGACCCATGCTACGTCCCGAACTGGGTTTTGCACAAAACACAGAAAAGTTTCTAGACTCAAAAAGGGAACTTTGGGCACTAGTTTCACCTCAAAACGAGTTAGGAGCAGAAAGTTATGATTTTCGCAAGATCAAGGCAGATTCCAGAAGTTTTCACATGAAATGACGAAACACCGAACTTGCGACCACTTTTTCGCCCAGTTAGAGACCGAACCAGTTTTTCGCTAAAACACGGAAAACGTGCTCGACCCTGAACTTGAACCGTGGGCGCCAGTTTCGGCTCAAACGGAGTTACGACGGAAACGTTATGGTTACATGAAAACTGGACAGAAAACTAATTTTCACACAAAATGACGATTGTAAATACGGTTACGCGATTAAGGTTACGGGTTGGGGTTTAGCTATTACGGGTTAACGAAAACTGAACAACACCCGGCACCACCCACTGCCATCTCCGGCAGCGATGGTCGCCGGCGGCGGCGACGACAAAGAATGAAAAGAATGGAAGAACGGAACCTTACCTTGGCGATGACAACGAGACCACGACGACAACTCGATTCTTCCGATCGTCTCTATCTCCCTGCTGATCTCTCCCTCATGCTGATCTCTCTCTCTCGGCTTCACCCTCCCTCTCGGCTTCACCCTCTCTCGCTGCACACCGGCAGCGGGTGGTGGCAGCAGGCCAGCAGCGGCGTGCTGGTGGTGGGGTGGTTCACGGCAGCATCTCGGAGAGAAGGAGAAGATGGAAAAAGGAATAGGGACATTAGGGTTAACTTCCTGCTTTGTGGCGACGAGAAAAGGAACGAGAGGAGGTGGGTCGGTTCCAATATGGGCCGACCCCCATGCAACCAAAATCCCGAATTGACCCAAATGGTCCCTGCCCTTTTCAACCCTTCGATAAATGCCTAAAGGTTTAAACTATAATACGCACTTGGTCCCTCCGACAAACCCCGTTAACGGAAACCCCATCAAATAAATCTTAACAAAAAAGATTTAATAAAACGAAATTACATGCCGGGACACGGGCTTTACAACTCTCCCCCACTTGGGTTAGACTTCGTCCCCGAAGTCTACGTCCGCAAACAGCTCCTAATAACTCTCTGGCATCTGATGATATCCCAAACTCAATCCACTTTCAAGCTTTAACCATTCTAAAGCTGCTCACAGTATACCCTACAGGATACTCGACTACGATCATTCCTACCCTTAACTGCCGATTAACTTCTACGAGTTCTAATAGGCTCCAAAGGTTTTCCAATAACTTATAATTAACAAGACATCGACCCCCTGCCGAACATCGGTCCAACCGATTACAATAACAACATCGGCCACCCGCCGAACATCGGTCCAACCGATCACAATAATAAGCATAAGCGTGGTATTATCCTAGACACTAACACAAATAAATATCCCCCACAACCAAATCAACTAACACACACGTAGGTCATTCCACCATAACCATTCATCACAAGTGATCATTTTAGGGGTACTACTACCATCACCATGATTATCTTAGCATCGGCTACAACTCTCCGATTATACTAAATGTGTTTGGCCTCAAGCCCGAAAGTCGACACCTAAATATACCACCCACCTCAAAATGGTTGATGCACATTTATTCTCTTAATAACAAAGGGCATCAATCCCTTAACCGATACTATTCGGCCTACAGTACTAACGCGCGTGGAATACCTACCTTCCACCGTCGACGCACCATCCACACTTGCTCTACGAAGCCAAGTCACACCGTATCGAGGATACACCTTGACGTCTACCTCCCAGGTAACGCCTCAAGACCTAGCACACCGGAACTACCTCCCAGGTAAGTGCCCACAACTATATCCTCCTAGTACCTACTGGAAAGTCTAGGTTAAAACACATGGATACCGGGGTCCCACCCCGAGATACCCAACCGACCATTACCAACGACTGACTAACGTGTCTAAGGATCCAAAGCAAACAGCCTACCAACAACATGCCTATTCCGGATTGACTCACTCACCCAAACATGTAAACACTCAATGTGCAAAGAATGCCAAACGGTGCGACAAAAATAACTCATCAACTAGACTCCACATCGAGCCATTAAAACCGGGCAATTGACCCATGACTAACTCCAAGTCAAAACCGAGCAAAATGCTCCACGCTTGCTAGACCCATAGGTCGGAAAATGCGTTTAAACAAAGTTTAAGCAAGCAATACTCTGAAATCAACCTTAGTCCCAGACTCAACACGGGTTAAACAAAAGAGTTTTCCAAAAGGACTCACACCCTGAAAATTCTCGAAATGACACATGACACTTAAAAGCACATTTCCCCAAATGGTTTACAAAATCATTTACAAAATATTTTCAACATCAGGATTTTCATCTCAAAAAGATCGTATGTAATAAAACTACTATTACCTGATCGATAGTTACGCAAAACTGGACACGCTCGTCCCACAAAGGAAAATCATGTTGAAAATCGTTCCATTGCAGTTCAGTTTACTCACACAAAAGCAAAGCGTAATAAATAATTTCTTTTAAAATGAACCGCCTCGATTCCAGTATGGATTGACTCATGACGTGCACTTAAAGTAACCGTTTGACCTTAAACAGGGTGCGACAAAGGTGTGCACATAATTCAAAATAAGTTTCACGACATTTGATTCAAAAATTCTTCTTTTTAATCATAAAAATGACGTGGCACAGGGTTCGCCACAAATTTTTCGCGCGTCAGCTAATCACACAAAACGATGACACGGTTTACAAATATATTTTTGTTAAAACACAACTGTCTCGTGTAAGTTTCAAACTTGAAGACAGAAACCAGTCCGCTTCTATTAATTGGAAATATCGACTAAAACCTCATAAAATCTCAAACTGGGGGCAGGCATGCAAACTTATAACACTTCCTCAAGTTTCGTAATCAAAACATTATAGTTTAAAAATGTATTTATCGAAAATGCTCAAAATACTCGTTTCCTTCAAAGCAAAAGTTTTTAATTTCCCAAAAAAAACGAACGGTAATTCTAAGTTAACCGAATGTCAAAAATCGACGCATTTATATTTCCAAAATATAACACATTGTAATCGTATGCATGATGTTTACAACATTAAAACACTCCTTGGATCAATGGTCTTTCATTTCGACAAAAAGGAACTAAAGCATTTTCATGCACGACTCGTTCATCGAAATGTCGAGGACAAAGGTTACCCCAGTATGCATACCCCTAAGTCGATAAATCGCATTTCCATGGAAATGTCAATAAAACCTTTAGCTGACTAAAAAGCGCACTAAACAACTCCTTATGAAATGTTACCAAAATTCCTCCATGCATCACTTATGTCACGCATGAATCAATCCACACACTGAACTATTTGCAATAAAACACTTAGTAATACAAACTCTCGAACGAAAAGTTAAGCGACACTAGAATTCCAAACTCATTTTAGACAAATCACTAAAATAGCCTTTAAACAGACATCGTGGAATGTAACTTTCCGTCTCAACTCTAACACATGTGGAGGAGTTCCAATGTTAGAGTCTCAAGCCGTAGTCACTTACCCAACATCTTAACCACCACAAAACACGGATATTATCGTACCCGAAAGAACCGTTGGAAAATAATCAAATGAAACAATCTTTTACAAAGTTTTCAACTCCCGTGATAAAACGGTTTCAAGCATTTTCAAACTATAATTCGAAATCTTGTGTGTGTACTAAACATTCCCCAAAATTCCAAAACACCATCCCTAAAAGGATTTGAAACACCAGAAGTAGTTAATGCAATTTTATTTTCAAAATAAACTTTGTGCATGACTTAGTCGGCATTCCATGTCTCGACTCATACTCCTCCAAACCTCTCCAATCCACTATCGTCCTCCGAGCATTTAACCTCTTAGGGCAAGTTGGGAAATTACGTCAAATAATCCCTACGATTTTTGCTCAAATCCATGTCGGCTCTATAAGCCTATGACTCTATCACAATCTCCCATCTTGGCCCGAAATGATCTACTTACAACCAATATCATCCTTATCGTCACTCCAAGTGACTAATACTATAATCGTCTTTCTATTCTAACGACTACTAGTTTAGAACCTTCGACACTACCCCAACGATCATCCCATCAAAGCAAGTCAAGTACACACATGTACCAGTGGATCTACTATATTTGTCTCTCCTCGTGACGGCTATTCAGGGTAGACAATACAACGCGTTATTAGCACATAATAACTCATACCAACAACACTCACGCTCAACTCCTTGGATTCCTCGTGACTTCCCCGACTCGAGCATTGATCCTGTGCTTCCGGTAGTAGGAGCTCTACTACTACCATCCACACCTATCATCACTCGTTCCGAGTCCCATCCCAAGGATCCAAGTAGTTTCTCGCCGAAACTATACACATAATACAATTAATCCACACATGCCAGTTCGAGAACATATCCTAAACAGGAAAACTCATACAACTACTGTATATATAAAACCATCGGTCTCCCCGATCAGACAACCACAATTGTATACATAATAAACCATCGGTCACCCCGATCATACAACAACAATTAAATATATAAATAACCATATGCCTGCACCAGCATATATATACATCCACCCTTCCCGGCTCCCTAGGAATTTCCTCTTATCCCACTACCCTTGCTACTACCGAATCCCTACTAATTATGACGAGTGACCTTGCGAATACCCGATTATATGCAGTGTCAAATAAATAGACAGTCGAATACAAGACTCTATCCTAGAACGGTTGGACTCAAACAAGAGCTGCGCAATAGAACTAAATCGAATATTCTAAGGCTATAAATCTCTTACTGCATACAACCTAGAGGGCATCCACTTAGTAACCTATCATAATTAGCATAAATTCCTAATAGCAAGCAATTCAACATACCGCATAGTGTCCACAACAGGCAATCTAGCATGCATACTCTATGATCTAGAAAACAATAAAACACTAAGTACTGTACCTTTTCCCTTGGCTCCGGCTGACTGTACACACTGCGCCATCGATCACCGTTTCTCAAACGGGTTTTCCTTTCTTTTATTTTCCAAAAAGATTTAATAAAGAATTTGAAAATTTCCCAGCCGCAACTTGAGACCAAACACACCGAGGTGCGTTTGATTCACTCAAGCTGTGCTCTGATACCAAGTTGTAACGTCCCAAAAATTACAAGCAAATTTAAATTTTTAAATAAACAATTCATTGATAACAACTCAATAAATGATCCCAACGTTTCGTTTGCAAACACATAATTAATGTCTTTATAAAATAAAACCAGCGGAATAAACGTTTAATTATTAAAATCATAAAGCAACCAGTTCTTCTCGCGCGCCAGTGTGTACTCGTCACGCCTTGGAGTCGCCCGTACCTGAAACCACTGTTTATTGGGAAAGGGTAAGCACGAAGCTTAGTGAATTCCAACACATGCGCAGATAGGAATTATATACACATCACCCCTATCCGCACATAAGCAACAACATCACAGATACATAAAACGAGTAAACATCTACAAGTAATTATGTATCCAACACCTCAGTACCATCGAGGCCTCGGTCCCACCGAATTGTAATGTATCCAACACCTCAGTACCATCGAGGCCTCGGTCCCACCGAATTGTAATGTATCCAACACCTCAGTACCATCGAAGCCTCGGTCCCACCGAATTGTAATGTAACCAACACCTCAGTACCATCGAGGCCTCGGTCCCACCGAATTGTAATGTAACCAACACCTCAGTACCATCGAGGCCTCGGTCCCACCGAATTGTAATGTAACACATTTATACCAAGCATTCAAACCAATCAAATATTACACACCACAAACAACTAGTTCACACCACAAAAACAATAGTACATACAAACTATTATGACATGCATACAACCCCTAACCACACAGTGAGAGAACTCACCTCGAATGCGCGCCCAGCTTAATAACACAATTCAAGCTTCACAAATACGGTCACTTCTCAGCACCTAAATACATGTTAAAACGTGTCAATACGAGACCCGGACCCTATGACACGACACACGCTTAAACCGTCACTAAAACTATTTTTCTGTTCTCACTAAACAGGTCTGTTCGGGACCTGTTTCGACCCCTTTAAACCCAGAAAATTCCCAATATTATTTCATGACCAGAAAGTACTCTGAGTTAGGGTTCCAAGGACATATTATACGCCTCCTAACGATATTTCTACAATTTACTACGGATTTTACAAAAACAGTTTCCAGCACAGCGAAATTCAGTACCCTTCAGTATAAAACGACAATTCGACCCATGCTACGTCCCGAACTGGGTTTTGCACAAAACACAGAAAAGTTTCTAGACTCAAAAAGGGAACTTTGGGCACCAATTTCACCTCAAAACGAGTTACGAGAAGAAAGTTATGATTTTCTCAAGATCAAGGCAGATTCCAGAAGTTTTCACATGAAATGACGAAACACCGAACTTGCGACCACTTTTTCCCCCAGTTAGAGACCGAACCCGTTTTTCGCTAAAACACGGAAAACGTGCTCGACCCTGAACTTGAACCGTGGGCGCCAGTTTCGGCTTAAACGGAGTTACGACGGAAACGTTATGGTTACATGAAAACTGGACAGAAAACTAATTTTCACACAAAATGACGATTGTAAATACGGTTACGCGATTAAGGTTACGGGTTGGGGTTTAGCTATTACGGGTTAACGAAAACTGAACAACACCCGGCACCACCCACTGCCATCTCCGGCAGCGATGGTCGCCGGCGGCGGCGACGACAAAGAATGAAAAGAATGGAAGAACGGAACCTTACCTTGGCGATGACAACGAGACCACGACGACAACTCGACTCTTCCGATCGTCTCTATCTCCCTGCTGATCTCTCCCTCATGCTGATCTCTCTCTCTCGGCTTCACCCTCCCTCTCGGCTTCACCCTCTCTCGCTGCACACCGGCAGCGGGTGGTGGCAGCAGGCCAGCAGCGGCGTGCTGGTGGTGGGGTGGTTCACGGCAGCATCTCGGAGAGAAGGAGAAGATGGAAAAAGGAATAGGGACATTAGGGTTAACTTCCTGCTTTGTGGCGACGAGAAAAGGGACGAGAGGAGGTGGGTCGGTTCCAATATGGGCCGACCCCCATGCAACCAAAATCCCGAATTGACCCAAATGGTCCCTGCCCTTTTCAACCCTTCGATAAATGCCTAAAGGTTTAAACTATAATACGCACTTGGTCCCTCCGACAAACCCCGTTAACGGAAACCCCATCAAATAAATCTTAACAAAAAAGATTTAATAAAACGAAATTACATGCCGGGACACGGGCTTTACAACTGGGTTGAACCGATTGCAAAGACTTGATACTGAATTTTGTTCCAGGTGAGTTCATCTTCTCTACTTAAAAGATTTCAAGTCTATACAACTTTAGAATTGAAGATTTGAGTCTTAATGGTTTATTAAGGTTCAATTGTATGATTTAGAAATTGGTTTTATGGAAATTATTGGAATATCCTGTAATTTCGTGGAACAACAGGTAAGTTTCCAGACATAAGAAGTTTTCAGGATAAATCCGGATAGGATTGTTTTCGGATGAATCCGGATATGACTAACTTCCGGATGCCGTGAGTTTCTTGTAACGTCCGGATAAAACGAGTTTTCCGGTATTGTTCGGATGTTGTGATTGAATGTCCGGAAAAGTGAAATTTCCGGTAATGTCCGGGACTCGCTGATTTCCGGTAACATCCGGATTCCTAGAGTTTCCGGTAAGTTCCGGATAAGGGATTTTCCGGTAAATGTCCGGATAAGTGCGATATCCGGTAATAGTTTGATATATGCAATTTTAAATCATATCTATAACTCAGATTTCAGGATATGAGTTAAATCATTAAATTGGATAGATTCCTAAAATAAGAATTTATGTGAGACAATAATATTCCGTTAATCAAGAAAGTAGAGGGAAGAAATTATTTCACATGGTTTATAATTGGATTATAAACCAATGAAATGTAGATCTGGTAGAAGATGATTCCTCAATTTTCTTTATATGTTATTTATCCTTAAATTGCCTAAACGTGTCAATGTTAGGAGCAAATAACAATCACATTTAATGTGTACGTGTGCAAATAAGTGTAATGGATCCATAGGCACTAGCATTATTTGATAAACGTGGAATAGGCGTGGCGCTTAATCGTAATTTCCGTTGATTTGAAATGAGGAATAGGCCGGGCACTTAATGGTAATTCTCATTTCGTATTGTGATGTGAAATCGTGGAATAGGCAGGGCGCTTAATTGTAATTCCCGATTTCTATTGGAAGATAAGAGATAGGCATGACTCTTAATTGTAATCCCAACTTCCACACCAAGAAATAGGCATGGAGCTTACTTGTAATTTCTTGGCATGAGCTGTAATCTAGAATCCTTAGTGATTCGTAGTGGTGCTCTTAAACATGATACTATGACTTAATTAGTGTCTGTCATATTCATGGAATCGGGTATGATTCCCGTCATCGAAAGATGTTATGTGTACGGTAAGAAGGTTTGTGAAAAGGTCACTTTATATGTTTTGTTTACAAATTTGGGTTTTCAATGTTTATAAAGGTTTTTGATTTAAAACTGGATGTTCTCACTAGACGCAAGCCTAATGTTTCCAAATTAAATTTTCTTACCAGGTACTGGATCAGGAAAGGATGTGAAGTGAATGAGCGGATAGTGACTTTTGGAGTCATAACTTTTGGAGGTGAAATGGATGTATTAGTTTATAACGAAGATATTTTGGAAGATCAGCTTGACAACCCTTATAATCTGATCTTATTGTTATGGATTAGATTAGTAGGTTGTTTTTGATAATTCAGTTGTAAATACAAATCTTCGTTACTAATACCCATTTATGTATGAAAGTCTTGGAAGACATTGTAGTATATTTTGATAAATTGAAGGTTTAAATCTATTGTGTTTTTAGGGTGTTTCATGGGACTATCAATATGTATAGCTCACGTATTGTCTCAATGGGATTACTAGGTTTATGTGGCTTCCTATATGATTTGTTAAATAGTGAAATAATGCATGCAACCTCTAGCAGGGACATTGCAACCACTATATGTGCATCTCATTTTTAGGAGCATGTTACTTGGGATTTCATCTATCATACTTCCAATCTTGCAGGGGTATTCTATGATTATTGTAGTGGTGGACCATCTCACCAAGTTAACACATCGCAATGTCTACTATCATATTTCAATACGACCAAGGTTGCCATGTCATTTTCCGAAATGTGGTTATGTTACTTGGGTTCTCATTTTCCATTATATCTTATCATGATCGGATTTAGTGGCACAACCCTTAGATACATCATTTCATACTATCTCATGATAAATGATAATTTAAGTCACTAATCGCAGTATACAACAAGATCTACATGCTTCAAAAAAATTCCGCCATTACAAGTGGAAAATTATCCTAGGGTAGGCGGAGACTGTCTCAATGCATTGCTTCATGAAGGCCTCAAAACCATACCCTTTGGTTCCTTGTGTAGCCGTCACCATCTGTCAATTCCACACCCCACATTGTCTAATACCAACTTAAAAGTTTGTGAATGATTGCTAAAAGACCAACAACTTCTACTTTAATGCACTTGGGCTATTCTTCAGAATGCCTAATACCGTATGAACAAAAAGGAAAATAAGAAATAGAGGGAATTAGAATTTGAGGTAGGGTCTTGATGTTATGATATAGCCGTATCGGCATCACCAGTTACTCAATGTTACAACCAAAAACTTGTGTGTTGCTAGTATGGTCCCATTGTAGTCGTGGGACAAGTAGAAGCGGTGACAAATCGTTTAAATCTCCTAGTCACAACAAAAGTTCACTAAGGGGGTGTTTGGTTGGGGTATTGAGGGGTAATGAATGAGAATGATAATGAAAAATGTTGTTTGGTTTGATATAATATAATGGGCCTATTACCCCAAACCTATTAATTTATATTCCTGACCAAAATGGGGGGAATGGAAATCTTACTCCCGCTCAATCATCTTTTCTCAATGTTGAATGGAAAATCTTTTTTATTTTCATGTTGGACGTCACATATTTGTATTATTATATAATTATATTGGTTTAACCAAACAACATCAATACAATGCTCATTCCTATTCATGTTTTCCTGTATTCCCATTTTCATTTGTATTCCAATCCTTAAAATGAAACAAACACCCATAACTATTTCATGTATCCTTATTTATACCGTTTAGGAGGGCTATAGTGAGTAGACATTAGTGTCAACTTTGCTTTCTATAATGGACAAAGTACAAGTGGAGTGATGGTGGGATCCTAGAGGACCAAGGTTTGGTCAAGTGGAGTGATGGTGGGATGGGAGATGTTAGGTTCTTTGGAACTGACACACATCATGAGAAATCATTATCCCTAATTGCACCTTGTTGACGAGGTGATATCTCAAGCTAACAGGGGTGATACATCCGTCAATCCTTCAGGAATCCCTTCGAAATCACGGGCAAGAAGATCATCACGATGTATTCTCAAAAAGTACATATGAATAATAATCTATTCGCTAAATTTTGGTTTATAAGTAGGAATTTTTGTACACAACAAATTTATTGAGTAGCAATATTTTTTGTTTGCAATGGTTTTGCAGTAAAATGTGTTTAAGATCATACCTTTTTAATTTGCTTTGTTTCCTCAAAAAAATGCCCCTATGCAAGAAACATTCCCTCACAAAAGGGCTTTTGCATGTATTGTGCTGTATTATCACATCACCCCTATATCAAGTAATCATTGGCATTATTCTAACATGTGTATCTCATACTTCCACATCTACCTCATGTGTTGGTTTTGTGGTCCTATTCTTTATGCTCAATATTTTCAAAGTCACTCACTACTACAACATTAAGTTTATAAAACGTCTAAAATGTTTTAGTGTAATAATAGTCTTTTATACGACTTATGTTTTTAGGCCCAAACCACGTCTTACCTAAAAGTGTTAAAATAGGTTTATAAGACATTTTGGGGCATTTTAATAAGTTTTTAAAACATTTATAAAAAAGTGTCGTATTAACTATTTTATAAGACACTTTTAAAAAATTTCATATAAACCCATTTTTTATCGACCACTTGTGTTTACAAGATACTTTGATCAAACAGTGTCTTATAAAACAGTTTACAAGCCACTTTATTTTAACAATATTCTAAAAACTTGTTAAAATACTCAAAAACGTCTTATAGCACTTTTTGATAGAATGTATGCTTTATAATTTGATCATATAAAACAATATATTATGTCACCGTAGATATTTTTGGCATACTATAGATTAAATTTTGGAGTGACTACAACAAAATTAGGTTTATAAGTTACTTTATAGGACAAACAGTTAAGTGATGCAATAAGTTTATAGACCACTTTTTGGTGATTTGACAAGCTTTATGATACTTTTAAAATAAAATGTGGCATTAACAATTTTAGATGACACTTTTAAGGCAATGTTTTATATATAAACACATTTTTTTATAGGACATTTGTTTCTGAAAGATATTTTTCTATATAATATCATATAAAAGCACGTTATTTTGAAACGTGTCCTAACTTCTAAACAATAAACAAAGTATTTTATTATAACGCTTTTAAATAGAATATATAAATATTTAATTTATATAAATTATATTTATTCTTTTAAAATTGTATATTAAAATACTTGAACATTTTTATAAACATTATTTTATGGTAAAGAGCTAGGCCTAAAATATTACCGTTCTACACTTCTACTTATATATATATATATATATATATATATAGCCATAGGTTCAAAAGAGAAGTGAAAATATTTTGAGAAATAGAGAAGTGATTTTGGCCATTTATTCGGTCAAGATCGGTTATAATTGGTCAAAAGTTGCGGCTTTGACTGGTCAAAAGTTGCAGCTGCTCCAAAAATAGAAGGGCATATTCGTAACTTTTACAAAAAACACGGGCTGAGTTCATATATGAATCTATGTGATTCACATATGAACAATACGTTCATATATGAACCTTTGTAATTCACATATGAACTCTTTATAACGAATTCATATATGAATCTTGTGATTCATATATGAACCTTTGTATTTCATATAAGAAACTACTTAACCGTAGGTTTATATATGAATCAGTTGAACCAATTAACTGATTCATATATGAATCTTTGTGTTCATATATGAACCTTTGTGATTCATATATGAATTTTTTTAACTAATTCATATATGAACCTTTGTGTTCATATATGAATCTTTGTAATTCATATATGAAATTCTTTTAACTACTTCTCATATGAACAAATTAACTGATTCATATATGAATCACAAAGGTTCATATATTAATACAAAGGTTCATATATGAATCACACAGATTCATATATGAACTCGTCCCGTGTATTTTTTACGAAACTACCCCTCTATCTTGTGCAGACCATACGCAAACCATGTGAGAAATTATCCGCTGCTTCTCGGTCAAAGCCGCCGATCTTGACCGAATAAATGGCCAAGATCACTTCTATATTTCTCAAAATATTTGCACTTCTCTTTTGAACCTCTTCCTATATATATATATATATATATATATATATATATATATATATATATATATATATCACTACAAAACAAATGACTTTTACCCGCAAAAATTTACCCAGAGAAATTTTCGTCGGTGATTACCCAGTAAATATCAATGGTTCGGTAAAATCCGATGTTTTTCGAGAAAATACCCATGGATCACCCAGATAATCCCTGGGTAATCTGTCACTGATTTGCGTTACCCACTAGAAATTTACCAACCAACTTTTGTGACGGTTTTGTGACGAATCACCCTTTAGCGACAGATTTCTCAGGGAAAACGTCGTAGGTAAAAGTCCTTCTTTTAGTAGTGTGTGTGTGTATATATATATATATATAGGGGTGGTATTTTTTGCAAACCAGTGTATTTGTACAAACTCGTACAAACCATACCTAGCTTCATGATTTTGTAAATTTGGCTTCATGAATATTTTTAT
Organism: Saussurea involucrata; assembly: GCA_033807775.1. Classification (NCBI taxonomy): domain Eukaryota; kingdom Viridiplantae; phylum Streptophyta; class Magnoliopsida; order Asterales; family Asteraceae; genus Saussurea; species Saussurea involucrata. The sequence goes on from CM066327.1 coordinate 81,067,709, forward strand.
ATATATTTTGGCTTCATGAATATATAATTTGGCTTCATGAATATATCATTTGGCATTTTTAACTAATTTTTTTACTAAAATAAGGGTATTTTAGGGCTCCACCGAAAAAAATTAGTTAAAAATGCCAAATGATATATTCATGAAGCCAAATTATATATTCATGAAGCCAATATATATATATATATATATATATTCATGAAGCCAATATATATATATATATATATATATTCATGAAGCCAAATTTACAAAATCATAAAGCTAGGTATGGTTTGTACGAGTTTGTACAAATACACTGGTTTGCAAAAGATACCCAGCCTATATATATATATACGGTTAGGTTCACGTGAGACCAACATGTTTTCGTGAGACCGTGAGACCAAAAATAACATTGAAACTTCACAGTAATTCATTGTGAAGGTATGAAAAACAACGAACCTTCACAGCAATGTGAAGGTTTACCTTCACAATACCTTCACATGCAGTCTTTTGCTGTGAAGGTATAGTGTTATTTTTGTGGTCTCACGGAAATAGTATGGTCTCACGTGATCTCAAGTCTCTCTCTCTCTCTCTCTCTATATATATATATATATATATGGAAAGGTAGGTTCTATTGGGACTCTTTGCGTACCAGTGAGATGGTGGAAACTTAACCGTGTTAGCTATGGATATTGAAGGGGATGACTGTTAAAAGTGTCCAGTTTTCAGATCATCGTGGGGAGACTGAGATGTGAGAAGAAATTATGATGCGGTTATTTCACGGAATTTACCTAAGGAAATGAAGGGCTTTCGGGAGAGATGCATACGCGGTGAGCGGTTGGGCCACTTTGTGTAGGTGTGTCAAATGTGAAGTAGTTGTTGTAGCTAGGTGTGCTCAAAGGGATTCAATGACCTGTATAGGAAGGAGGTAGTCAGCACAACCAAAACTGGTGCTTGGAGAATCAATTTGTAGGAGATTGTGCCTTGTCGTTAGGATGACTTTCGTGGAGCTCGCAATGGTCTGTCGAGAAACGCATATTTGAGTAAGCACAGGAAATCGCGAGTTGTGGTTCATCTAAATTCAGAGACAGGCAGGTCGTGAGATAGGCTTGGTTAATTATGAGCTTAGGTGAAAATGAAAGCAAGAATTGTTATGTGTACAAATGGCCAGAAGCACCTGGTCGGCAGTGTGATGATGTGGATGAGAGTACAAAGTATTAAGCATGTAGTGGGGATGCATGGATTGTAAGCTGAGGGTTATGATATGTCCATTGCTAGAAAACGATGGTTGGTGGTTACCCAAGAGAGGAACCAGGTGTTTTAGTAGCATGAGTCACTGAGTCAGTTCGTGTTAGGATCAATAAAAGATCGGCGAAGAAATTCGGGTAAGCAGGTCGACCCTACTTGGGAAATGAGAAACATTGAATGTTATTACAAGAGGACTTGGTTGATTATCTTAAATTAGAACGGTGGTGAAACCGTTGGTTGGGCTTGGTAACACAAGTGTGGTTGTCATGTTTGGAATGATTGGGAATAAAGTGGATGTTGATAGGCGAGCAATGCCCAGGCTAGCAAGAAGAGGTTTGGACGATATGTTCAAGCAAGTGGAAGAACTTAAAGTGATAAGAGTGGTATTAACACCATATGGGTGGAGAAATGTTTAAAGTGGTGTGAATGACGGGTATTGGAACTACTCGTGTAGTTATGAGAGGGGGACATTTTGGTGTGTGTTTTGGTTTAAGTGTGGAGAGACTCGTATGAGTCAATGAATCTTTCCTTGAAGGAATGTGATATATGCCTTCGGAAAGGCATGGCATAAGTGGTTGTACGGGGCACTCAAAGTGTAAGACCGTCGTATTTGAATAAGTATTGGGATGTTAACTATTCCAAAGTTAGCGTATGATTCAACAATGTGTTACTTAGAATAGTTTGGAGTAGGCGTGGCCGCTCCTTTTAGTTGGACGGATGCAGTGAAAAGACGAATGTAAAACTTCAAGGTGATTTATTCCTTACCCTGGATGGTGGGTTAGTTGTGTAGGAGTATGGACAGAGGACGTAGTGGAAGCGTATGTATCGGTATATAGGGTTGACTAGTGGTCAACGTGTTTTGAAGGAAAGAAATATTGTTGTGTTAGGTGCTTGACGTGATAGGAAGGTGGATTGGAAAGTTCAAGTTTGACCTGGTGCTAAGATTGGCAAATTGGGTGGTTGCCAATGTTAGTAAAGGATTCATGTCATTGTTGCAAAAACTCAGCGAAATTTCTTCTTTAAGGAGGTGAAGCGGTATGTGAGAGTCGTGATGAGACGCGTTTTAAAACCGTGAGTCCAAGTGTGTGGACAAAGCGGAAAATATCTGGTATAAATGGTCCGAAGGGCTACAAGTACATTATGTGAGTATTCCTAACCTAAGGAAGTCGTGGTCTTATACAGAGGTGTTTGGAAGATCAGTTGGAACCAAAGTTGTTAAAATTGGAAGTGCGAATCGTGAAACCTAAGTCGGGGGTCGGTTCGATGCCAAAGGTTTGGTTCAGTTTGGTTTGGCTGGGTTTAGTTTGGTTTGGTTTAGTTCAGTTTAGTTTGGCTGGGTTCAGTTTGGTTTGGTTTGGTTTGGTTTGGCTTGGTTCAGCTTGGTTTGGTTTGGGTTGGTTCAGTTTTGTTTGGTGTGGCTCGGTTCAGTTTGGGTTGGTCTGGTTTGGTTCGGTTGAGTTTGAATGTTGAAATGAGGTATGGCGAAAGGAAAGAGGATTGAGCCACATTTTAGTGAGTCGGTTGTAGTGATACTTCGATTTGAAGAATGGATTTATAGAATGAGTATGTTTTATGGATATGGGGGATACGTGAGGTGTTTCTATTATGAGAGTGTGGGTTAAAGGAAGGTGTGATTGTGTCATTACAAGCTGTGTGAGTAGATGAAAACTAAGTTTCGTGGAAGAGCCCGAAGCCATTTCGGATTCTAAGTGAAGAAAATGAGGAATAATGAAATCAACCTGGTAAAGGTTCAGTGGCGTTATCACAGAGGTCAAGAAGCAACCTGGGAGTTAGAGTCGTAGATGAGGGCAATGTACCCGCACCTTTTCGACCAGGGAATTCCGGGGATGAAATTCTTTTAAGGGGGAGTGTTGTAACAACCAGATATTTATTTGATAATTGGAAGTCTTGTGGCCAAATTGTAAGAAGGGAAAAGTTATGAAAAGGGAAATTTTTGGGAAGTACATAAACGAGACAAATCCCTAGACATTCCACAATTTGGTGTTTTGCGGCTGAGAAAGAGACCGAGAAGAAGGAAGGAAGGAATCGGCTAGGAAGGGTTTCATTAAGGTAAATTCTTGAAACACCCTAAAAACAGGGCTAATTTAAACCTTTAAAACTCCACAAGTTATGATCATAAAACTTCAAACTTATATAACAAGAGGATCATCAGTAAAGTTTCTATATACAACAAACGTCTAAATCAAATAACCTATTAATCTAATCATACATCAAAATCAGATTAACTAGGTTATCTAATCATCTGTCCCAAAATATCCAAAAGAACAACTAGATCCTCTGTCATCTCCAAGTTTGATTCCTTCAAAAGTTCTCGTCTCTCATCCCCGCTTACTTCCCGGAGTTTGTACCTGGTAAGAAGATTCAACTTGAAACATTAGGCTTTCGCCTAGTGAGAATATTCAAATCAAATTAAAATTTAACAATCAAAATCTCAACAGATAAATCAAACCTGTTCTCACCCATCTTACCGTACACGTGCTTAATCTCAACAACGAAAACCTACCCCAAACTCAAAACTATGACTAACCTTCAGTAAGTCATATTATCACAAACCAGAGCCAACTACGAATCAATCCCAGATTCTAGATCTATGCTCTAACATAATAAATCGCAATTACACATGCTTATTTATTAGAAAGGAAGTAGGGATTACAATTACTCATGTCAATCTCTATTCTTCCTTAGAAATCAGGAATTACGATTACTCACATCAATCCCATGATTTCTCAATAATGCAAAATAGGAATTACGATTACTCACATCAATTCCATATTTAACATACACTCAGGAATTATGATTACTCACATCAATTCCTTAATTCATATAAATGGGAATTACGATTACTCACATCAATTCCACATTTAACATACACTCATGAATTATGATTACTCACATCAATTCCATATTTAACATACACTCAGGAATTATGATTACTCACATCAATTCCTTAATTCATATAAATGGGAATTACGATTACTCACGTCAATTCCACATTCAACATACACACATTGGAATTACGATTACTCACGTCAATTCCACATTCAACATACACACATTGGAATTACGATTACTCACGTCGATTCCACATTCAACATACACACATTGGAATTACGATTACTCACGTCAATTCCATGTGTTCATATAAACTAGTGCATATGGATCCATTATACTCTATCATAAGTATATACAATACTATATACTATATCCCGTAACATATTCTATAAACATCTATAAAATATTAATCTCGACACCTCGACTTCTCAACTATCCCCTCTTTGCTATTTAGCACGGGGATCAATATCTCAAATGTAAACTACATGATCGGACTCATAAATAAGTCTTTACAATTTATCATATCATGGCTTTCATATCAAATTCTAAGTTATAATCATATAACAAATAGCATATAAATATCAGATTGCATTCCACATAAAAGCCTCAAACTGCTACTGAAAGTCCACAAAAATCGCACGCCACTGTAGCGAAAAGCTACAATTTTCGCAAGCCAAAGCAGCGAATTTCTCAATTCTCGCAAGCCAAAGCTGCGAATTTCTTAATTCTCGCAAGCCAAAGCTGCGAATTTCTAAATTCTCGCAACCCACTGTTGCGAGTTTCTCCAAAATTCGCAAGCCATGCTTGCGAATTTTATCTCTTTCGCAGTACTGTTCATCGTCTTCTTCATTTATCCAATTCACAAATACTCCTAAATAAGCCTACTATTTATCAATTAAGTCATACTAAAGCATTCAGACACATATTTAACCATCTATTTCAACTTCAATGGCTTAATTTTAAAGAGAGTTGAATAACTCACCTGGATGTTTTCTGAACACTGTGCTATTCACCAACTTCACTTTCTCAGCTTAAACCATTTCTGAACAGATGAAATGCAAGCTTAATTTCTATCCATAAGAAGAATCCAGTGGTATAAAACAGAATTTCTTACCACAATTTCAATAATCCTTCTTTCTCTTCTTCCTCCCTTTCGTTCTTTCTCTCGATCTCTTTCTCTGCTTACCGAAATCCTCCCATAAACACACAATTAGTCATTAAATGACTATTTGTGTGACACCTCATCCTTTTAAAAACAGATGAGTCATAACTCATTTCCCAAATACCCTCCTACTTTAAAGAAATGACATAATGAACCCTCAAGTTAATATCTCCAATTAACTTTACTTTAACCAAATTACAAACTTAACCCTTATAGTTAATATTCTTCACAAAATAATACAACAAAAATTCGAGATGTTACAATACTCCCCAACTTGAAAATGATTTCGTCCCCGAAATCAAACCAAGCAAACAAATGGGGATATCTCTTCCTCATGACTTCCTCCGTTTCTAAAGTCACGTAAGCACTTTGACATATCCACTTCTTATTAATTCATCACTTTCTAATTGATCTTTCTTCAATCACTTAATCATAAATAAAGATCCCGAAAGAATAGGAACTCAATTCTTCACATTATTAAAACTCATATCCTTTAAACATTACCCGCTCTCCCCAACTTGAAAATTTTACAAGTCTTCTTGAGTAACATTATAATCATCAAACTTTTATCCACATATAGCATTGATTTTCTTTAATTAATTCAATCACTATAGCATCCTTCAATACTAACAACTAATACAACTAACTTTTGATACAGACCAAAATATATAACAGATAAGTTAGCACAAAGAAATAACCATACTAAATGGTTACAATTAACCAGATACACGAAACGTACCTTAACGCTCATTAGTCACTGCAACAATTTAGGAACAAGTATAATCGTATAACAATATATTCAAAATAACAGTAGCTAATTGCGATTGTGAACATACTATACACGAAAATCCTCTATACCATCGTTACGGTACTAATTTCACGCACTTCCGTCAACTCTAAGACTATCCCGTCTTAGTACTTCTACCCATTTCTCACCTATCATAACTTATTTCATCTCAACTTAAGTCTAGGTATCTCACTTAGCATACCTAGTTCGCTTAAACTAATGCTCTGATACTATATTGTACCACCCTAAAAACAGGGCTAATTTAAACCTTTAAAACTCCACAAGTTATGATCATAAAACTTCAAACTTATATAACAAGAGGATCATCAGTAAGGTTTCTATATACAACAAACGTCTAAATCAAATAACCTATCAATCTAATCATACATCAAAATCAGATTAACTAGGTTATCTAATCATCTGTCCCAAAATATCCAAAAGAACAACTAGATCCTCTGTCATCTCCAAGTTTGATTCCTTCAAAAGTTCTCGTCTCTCATCCCCGCTTACTTCCCGGAGTTTGTACCTGGTAAGAAGATTCAACTTGAAACATTAGGCTTTCGCCTAGTGAGAATATTCAAATCAAATTAAAATTTAACAATCAAAATCTCAACAGATAAATCAAACCTGTTCTCACCCATCTTACCGTACACGTGCTTAATCTCAACAACGGAAACCTACCCCAAACTCAAAACTATGACTAACCTTCAGTAAGTCATATTATCACAAACCAGAGCCAACTACGAATCAATCGCAGATTCTAGATCTATGCTCTAACATAATAAATCGCAATTACACATGCTTATTTATTAGAAAGGAAGTAGGGATTACAATTACTCATGTCAATCTCTATTCTTCCTTAGAAATCAGGAATTACGATTACTCACATCAATCCCATGATTTCTCAATAATGCAAAATAGGAATTACGATTACTCACATCAATTCCATATTTAACATACACTCAAGAATTATGATTACTCACATCAATTCCTTAATTCATATAAATGGGAATTACGATTACTCACATCAATTCCACATTTAACATACACTCAGGAATTATGATTACTCACATCAATTCCATATTTAACATACACTCAGGAATTATGATTACTCACATCAATTCCTTAATTCATATAAATGGAAATTACGATTACTCACGTCAATTCCACATTCAACATACACACATTGGAATTATGATTACTCACGTCAATTCCACATTCAACATACACACATTGGAATTACGATTACTCACGTCGATTCCACATTCAACATACACACATTGGAATTACGATTACTCACGTCAATTCCATGTGTTAATATAAACTAGTGCATATGGATCCATTATACTCTATCATAAGTATATACAATACTATATACTATATCCCGTAACATATTCTATAAACATCTATAAAATATTAATCTCGACACCTCGACTTCTCAACTATCCCCTCTTTGCTATTTAGCACGGGGATCAATATCTCAAATGTAAACTACATGATCGGACTCATAAATAAGTCTTTACAATTTATCATATCATGGCTTTCATATCAAATTATAAGTTATAATCATATAACAAATAGCATATAAATATCAGATTGCATTCCACATAAAAGCCTCAAACTGCTACTGAAAGTCCACAAAAATCGCAAGCCACTGTAGCGAAAAGCTACAATTTTCGCAAGCCAAAGCTGCGAATTTCTCAATTCTCGCAAGCCAAAGCTGCGAATTTCTTAATTCTCGCAAGCCAAAGCTGCGAATTTCTTAATTCTCGCAAGCCAAAGCTGCGAATTTCTTAATTCTCGCAACCCACTGTTGCGAGTTTCTCCAAAATTCGCAAGCCATGCTTGCGAATTTTATCTCTTTCGCAGTACTGTTCATCGTCTTCTTCATTTATCCAGTTCACAAATACTCCTAAATAAGCCTACTATTTATCATCTAAGTCATACTAAAGCATTCAGACACATATTTAACCATCTATTTCAACTTCAATGGCTTAATTTTAAAGAGAGTTGAATAACTCACCTGGATGTTTTCTGAACACTGTGCCATTCACCAACTTCACTTTCTCAGCTTAAACCATTTCTGAACAGATGAAATGCAAGCTTAATTTCTATCCATAAGAAGAATCCAGTGGTATAAAACAGAATTTCTTACCATAATTTCAATAATCCTTCTTTCTCTTCTTCCTCCCTTTCGTTCTTTCTCTCGATCTCTTTCTCTGCTTACCGAAATCCTCCCACAAACACACAATTAGTCATTAAATGACTAATTGTGTGACACCTCATCCTTTTAAAAACAGATGAGTCATAACTTATTTCCCAAATACCCTCCTACTTTAAAGAAATGACATAATGAACCCTCAAGTTAATATCTCCAATTAACTTTACTTTAACCAAATTACAAACTTAACCCTTATAGTTAATATTCTTCACAAAATAATACAACGAAAATTCGAGATGTTACAGTGGAAGAGCCCGAAGCCATTTCGGATTCTAAGTGAAGAAAATGAGGAATAATGAAATCAACCTGGTAAAGGTTCAGTGGCGTTATCACAGAGGTCAAGAAGCAACCTGGGAGTTAGAGTCGTAGATGAGGGCAATGTACCCGCACCTTTTCGACCAGGGAATTCCGGGGATGGAATTCTTTTAAGGGGGGAGTGTTGTAACAACCAGATATTTATTTGATAATTGGAAGTCTTGTGGCCAAATTGTAAGAAGGGAAAAGTTATGAAAAGGGCAATTTTTGGGAAGTACATAAACGAGACAAATCCCTAGACATTCCACAATTTGGTGTTTTGCGGCTGAGAAAGAGACCGAGAAGAAGGAAGGAAGGAATCGGCTAGGAAGGGTTTCATTAAGGTAAATTCTTGAACCCTCTTTCTTATTTGGGTTATAGCAATGCATGTTGTGCTGATTTTGGGCTATGATAGTTATTAAACATCATCAATTTCACTGTGTTCTTCTTCAAAAGTTAATGGGGGAAGTTTTCTTGTTTTGGAATGGGTAAAGGTCATTAAGGATGAAATTAATGGAAGCTTTTCAGTGTAAATACATGCCTAATGATGTATCTAGCAAAGTTTGGGCTTAACCTCATGTTTTAATCGATTTTTGGGGGATTTGGGGTTTATCCGTTCGGCTTACCGGATACCGCGTCACCCGGATAGTTCACGTGTTCGGGTAAGAGTAGCGGATAGCTGGTGTCCAGATAAGGCATCTGGTTGGTATGAGTTTCCAGACAAGTGTGTCCGGGTAGTACGTGTCCGGGTAGTTCCCGGAAGGCTTTACCGGATAGAGGTTTAGACAATGTTTCGGATAGTGTTTCCGGATAGCCTTACGGATAAGCCTTCCGAAGAGTGTTACCGGATACCCATCCGGATAGAGGTTCCGGATAGAGGACCCGAGAAGTGATAGTTACCGGACAGTCTAAGTGTCTGATAGTTTTTTCCGGACAGTTAGCTTACTGAGAATTTTGGCATGCTTTAGGTATTCGGGTTCGTTTCGGCTTGTTCAAAGGATAGGAACGTGTGCGTAGGAAATCACTACAATCAGGTGAGTTCCCTTAATCCTTTTTACGTGGAATGAGATGTCAAATGTTTTACTGATCATGGTATGTTTTACGAGTATGATCTGTTTACAAGCTTATATAAATTCTCGCATTAAAGTATGTTTTGGAAAGGCTTATTTAGCATGATTGAACGGTTTATAAAGATTTCACGCTTGATGATTTATTGTTATCTATGTGTATATGCTATGTGGAGTCGGGTTGCGCAGTGGGATCAGTGTACCTCGGGATCCGATGATCCCATGGGAGTTTGTTATGAACCAGTAGGATGGAATTCATTTCCTTCCTATTCGGGTAATGGGGAGTCTGCTTGGGCCCCGATATTGGGCGAGAGAGGAGTCTGCTTAGGCCCCGATCGTGGTTCTGGTTTGTACGATCCTTGAACACTGTGCAAATACCCATGTTTGGAGTTTTATGTTGAGATGCATGATTTGTTAAAGAAATGTTTTATACTTGTTGTTAAAACCGCTTTTGGAGGGAATTCACTAGACCATTTGGTTTAACCCTCGCTTTTCAAAACTAAACCATTTTTAGGGAAGCGCACTAGTGGTTCTTCGAGCAAAGGTAAAGAGATGGCTTGAGCTTAGAAGTGGAGGCTTTAGCGAGGAACACTATAGTTCAATTTTGTATCATTTAGATAGATCTCTCGGTTGTGGATAGATTATTCCGTTGCAAATTTTGGATAGCTCAGGACTCATAATGTTTGTGTAATGTATCTTTTATGTAATTGGGACCCGATTTGGGAATTATTTATTTATGTACAGTTCGTTGAGATTTTGGGTTGTTACAAATAATTTAAATCGACTCAAAAGTTCCAACCGTACCTATGATGCGCATTAACGTTCCAAAATAGTGGCTACAGTGCTAGGAATACCAATAAATCAATATAATGCATTTACGTGAAATGATAACAAAAGAGTCAATAATCGAAGGTGCATAAAGCAAAACATTAAGATAAACTATCACGATACTCTCATATGCTTACTCACGCCACAGGTATAAATCAATTCGTACACTAAACAAGGTGCAACGAAATATGCTAGCACAAATCTCAAAAGAGAAAACCATGCGACATCAAAATTCCGAAAACTACCCTTCTTGGTTGCAATACGACATAGAGCAACATTTTGTCCGCAAAACTCGCATGAGACAAAGTGCTCAATATATTCCTAACTCAACACGCACAATAATTCAAGTATACGCATTTCAAAGTTCATCTATGTATCGCAAAGCGTCGTAAAATAAAACCCCATAAGTCTCAACAAAACTTTCATAAAACTCAATGAAACCTAATGACGTCCAAATAATCAAATGGTGCCAAAATTTTCGTTTCCAATAATTAAATCACATAGACAAAGTTATGACTAAAATGTCATAATTCCAAAAAAAATCTCTTTTATTGCAATGCAATATAAAGTAACACTTTTCAACAAAACTCACATCAAAGGAAATTCCCAATAAAGCTCAAACACCAAAATAATGGAGGTAACTCTTCGTCCAAAACCTTTACATATGTGGAGGAGATCCAATGTTAAAGTCATAAGCCACAGTTACTTGTCCAATACTCTTTACACATAAAAAATAGATATCACAGTATCAAAAAATAGCATTGGACAACAACGAAAATAAAGAAGTCTCGACAAAGTTTGCAATCATCTGCAATAAAATAATTTCATGCAAGTTTAAAATTCACGGTTTAAAATCTTGTGAGTGCTAAACGTTTTTTCCAAGATTTCGTAACATAATCCACATGATGATTTGGGAACATGAGAAATAATTGATGCAATTTATTTTAGAAATAAATTTCGTGCATGAATCTAATCGGCACTCAACGTCCCAAAACCACACTCCCCAAATTCCTCTGGTCACACTATCATCATCCGGATGCTCAAACATCTTAAGGAAATAATCGAAGGTTTCATCGGTTCACCTTACAATTTCTCCTCAAATAAGGTCGATTCCATAAGCCTATGGTTCTAACCCAACCCAACAATTTCGACCCGAGACGGTCCACTTAATGCAATTATCAAGCTTATTGTCACTTTAAATGACAAATGCTAAAATCATCAACCTCTTCTAATGGCTACTCGCTAGAAACTTATTCATTACCCCAATGGTCATCACATCAATGTAGTTCAGGTTAACACATGTAACATGTACGTTAACCATAACATGGCCCGGTGCAATTATGAACGTATTGTACATGATCATCCTTGCTACCCTCAACGTGATTCCCGTTCCTAGTGACTCCATCAACCTCAAAACATCCTATCTTAGAGTGCCTAATGGTGCAATTTCACTCTCATTTACTTAAGAAAACGCTAATTTGAGTAGGTATCCAAAATTAACACCTAATTCTCTCAAACTTAAGCTTTGATACCAACTTATAAGACGCTCAAAACTGGAAAGAGCAACTAACTAAAAACTTCGACAAAATAACCATAACCAAATAAGGATAAAATCTCTTCTACAATCCATCGTTGGAAATACCTCAAAACTTAAAACGTAATAACTTCAATATTCATTTTCTTAATTCAAACGACAAGACTACATAAGGTCGGGTGTTACTTAGCCCAAATATAAATCCGCGGAAGACTTCATCAAGCTAAATACTTCTTGAGCACACAACTAGCTCTTCACTCTTCACAGTGTTACTACAACTATTCCCCAGCCGGAACCTGTTGCACATGCCGACAAATAAAAAAGGTTAGGCTAGCGCCTAGTGAATTCAAGAGTTTTCATCGTGATAAAATAATTCGTAAACGAAAAGAATGCAACTAAAATCATGATTTCCAAAAAGGATTTACATTAAATATACCAACAACCCATTTTCCAAACACACACAAATTTTGTGACGAATGCTCCAATGAAAAGCACTTCTCAACAATAGACTCAAATCCAAAACTCACTCAAAACGTGAATAAATATTAAATTTCCAAATAATATAAACGTGAAATAAACTCCATTAATCGAAACATCCAAACAAGGATGAGGCATAATATACCGCCCATAAATCATGGAAAACAATCCATATAAATATAATACGTCACCGACAACATGGATACAAAAAATACCCAAACAACACATTTCGGTGATGGGGGAGACCCGATCCCATCGAATGTGGCGGTTACACAAGTTAGACCACACATATATGTTACAAGCATGTTTCATGGATGGAAAAGCCTATGATGTCAACCCTATCCAGCTCTTTAGTCAATTTTGGACATCAACCCAAACCGGATCTTTAGTCCATGGAGACATCAACTCAAACCGAGTCTTTAGTCTTTGGAGACATCAATCCAAACTGGATCTTTAGCCTATTGTGACATCAACCCAAACCACATCTTTAGTCAATTAAGGCATCAATCCAAACCGGATCTTTAGCCTAGTGAGACATCAACCCAAACCGGATCCTTAGTCTACTGAGACATCAACCCAAACCGGATCTATAGTCTATTGAGGCATCAACCCAAACCGGATCTTTAGCCTAAAACCACCTAGTTCAACCAGACCGGATCTTTACCTTGGGATCTCACCATCCAAAACAAGATTGTTTAATTTAGAAGTTAATACATGACTCCAAAAGAATAACCAACGCATTCAAATCATATAATTCCCAAATAAGATGCAATGCATGCAAATAATAACCAAAGCTCTACATTGAGCTATCAATTTTGGACAAATGTCCCCAAGACCCAACAGAGTCAAAAACCGAGCCACGTCTCAAAAGATCAAATGACCATTTGTTATGCAAACGAAATGTATTTAACCCATATTATGCAAATACATGCTCCAAAGGCTTGACTAACTCAAAACTCCTTCATTGACATTTTCCAAATAAAACCAAACCATTCATATCCCCAAATACTTTATAACTTGATAACGTATATCTTTCACAATGGGTTATAGAACAAAAAGCATCAGGAGTGCATAAATGTCACATGATATTCATTCATGAGATAGAGCACCCAAAAGGGCATACTCTCAAATTTATTTACCAAAGTGTCCAAAAACCCAACGATGGGCATTTCATGAGATTTTAAGAATAAGACGTACTAATATGCCAACTCATTATAAGAAACACTAATACGTATTTTCAAAACGTCTCCATAACATAGACTTTACATTTTTGCAACAAACATTAAAAGTGAATTTTTGTCAAATAACTCTCATTTATACAATAATTCATCAAAAAACAACTACTTATGATTTACTATCAAGTTACCCAAATATCCCAAATGTGGGTGTTTTACAAGATTTGTAAATATCAACACTTCAAATATTCAAAACTCACCAAATAGCTCAACAATTGATAATTTCATGTAAAACACATAAACACTTTAAAATAAACATTTTTGGCATATACAACGTTTTCACAAATCAACTTGAACTCACTTTGCTAGATTTAGGCTAAAACTAGATTTTCCCCAAACTTGAGCTCCTTTGAATAAACTTGAATCCTCAAGTCAAATCTTCCAAAATTCTGGATCCACAAGTTTCCAACCATAAATATTCATATCCAACCACTTATAATCGTTCAGCCAAACATATTACATCAAAATCTCCACTTTAACCCCAAACCACAATTTGATCTACTTTTCTCAAAATCGTCCAAACCGAAATTGGAGAAATATAACACTAGGAAATCATCAATGAAACATTTATAACTCATAAAGAAGCTTGGAAATGAGGGGTATGAACTTACCATATAGGTTTTGATGAAAACCTAGAAAACCCTAGTTTTCTTTGAAAATGAGGATGGAGATGATGAACTTTTGATCAATACCTCCATTTTCTTAGATTGATGATGAAAGAACACTTTGGTTTCCAAGAAAAGCTGCAAACATTAGCTCGGGTTTGTATGGGGTGAGAGGGAACTGATTTGGGAGAGAAAAGGGAGGGTTTGAGGAGTTGAGAATTAGAAGAAGACTGAAAATCGCGACTTCAAAGTGATCAGGTACACTTCAGCGACAATGACACACGACTATGACCATGTCAATGTCTCATGGCATAGTCGCTTGGAGTGTACCGAAGCCTTCTCTCCACCCGCGACTGTGCCTGTGCGACTATGACACTATCATATTCGTCGGGCATTGTAGGCTTGTATCCGGACCCGTACCAAGCCCGAAACTTGACTTTTCCCATGCCAATACTCCTGATACTCGTAGGAACTTTAAGTAATGTCTTCCCAACATAAATCCCACTATTTTCAAACTGTAAAACGTTCGGGTGATATTTACTTACCAAAATTACGGGTGTTACAAATTCCTTATCAAAATCGAACCGATTCAACCAAGAATTACGGTCCAAAATACTTCAGATCGCAAAAACTCCAAATCACAGTCGACTTTCTTGAAAACCTTAAAATTTTCGATGACCTAATCAAATTCTTTAGATCATCTGCTCTGATACCAATTGATAGTTCCAGTAACAAGTAGATTTAACAGCAATAACAACAATCTAGAACACAATCAATGGTGATGGAATAACTCTTGTCATATAACTATTTGCGAGAGGGGGAGAGAGAGAGAGAGTTTACAAGATTCTTCAAAGTACCGAATGATTGACAAGCTACAAGCCCTTGGGTATTTATAAATCAGCCCCTTAACTTTAATACAAAATAAAATTAACCTAACAAACTCCTTATGAACAAAATCCCCTAGTGACAAGATGGATAAAAGACCGTCTCTCACACCAAATCGTTGGTAATCCTTCTGATGATGTAAAGACAAGATTTGCCACTACCTATGTGTTGGTCCCGAAGGGTTATACAAGTTTGTAGAAGGGGGGTTGAATACAATCACACGATTTTTACTTTCTAAATTGTTTATTGATAAATCTTAAAACAATTTACAACTTGTTGCGGAACAAGATTAAGGATTAACCTAATCTAAACAAGTTAAGAACACTAAGTTTCTTGCACTAGAATAAAGACATAAAGGAGATAAGGAAATTACGAGTAATAACCTAACACACAGTAGTAAGGAAGAAGAAGATGGCCCGAGCACTTCATTTCTGAAGTAGGGTTCTTCTTATATACTGCATGCATTTAATGCATGGCAGTATTGCTTTACACGTGGCAGCAACTGAGTGGTTGAATGTCATTGACCTTTGTAGACAACCATAGTAGCCGCATGGTGCACAGTGTAGAATCAGAGTTTGTTGTACGATCATAGACAAAAGGGATATCCGTTCTGATAGTTCGTACGGAGACGTGCAAGGGAGGTAAGACAATAGTACTTTGTAAGGAGACTTCATGATCAGCTTTCGTTGAATCAGTACTTTATCAGCGAATGATAAAGCTCAGCGATTGCTGAAGTCTTCTACTTGATACTTCACGTTGAGTGGACAGGTCTTGCTTCGCTGATATCCGCATCAGTTCATTAGTAGACTTGTCGCTGGTTCTTGGGCTTGATCTTCGACTTCAGCGTAGAACCTTTGTTGACGTGAAACTTGTCTTCAGGGATCATAAGTAAACAACTAAACTATCAGCGATCATCACAGAGACTGAACAGGCTCAGAGCTACTGGATGAACAGGGTTCGCAGAATGTCTAATCTAAAGAGCGAGAGTTCCTATCAGCGGTACTGTAAAGTCTTAGTACTTATCAGCGATAGTGAAACTCTAATACATATTGTTTACTTACAATTTTCACTAAGTGTTAAAGAGAGGGTCATTATCAAATCACTGAGGGTTTGGATCAACAATCTCCCCCTATTTTATTATGACATAGCAACAAAGAAAATTGCTAAGTATGAAAACATAAGGATAAAACGAACTAATAAAATATTTGTCCCTTTTACTGTTTTCTGGGATCTTTTCAGTACTGATGGAGTAAAGTACATTCGCTGAAATTTTTCTTTAAACTTCGTTTAAGGTTACAAAGGGAAGTGAAAAAATTACAAGTACAACAAATAAATTTACAAGTACAAAAGATATAAGCTGATAAGGATAGAGGAAATACAAGGAAATCCTATCAGCTTTCAAAGGGTTGTTCCTTAACGAGAAGTTCATCAAGGGTCTTTGTTGTTGGGATCATCCAGTCAGGGACAGTTTTTCCTTGATTTCTTCTTATTTGTGCTTCTTTGAAGATCAGGGGCTTGAGGTATCGTGCCTGAATATCGCATCTGAATTCACACCAATAGATGAGATCCCTGAGCTGTTCGATGGGAGTGATGGGAAGCTCAGAGACACGTTGAAAACGTTTTCCTTCATCGTAGTCGAGAAAGAAGATACCATAAGGATTGCTTATGACTTTACCAGGGACGAAACGTTCACCAGGTGGCAGAGAGGTATCCAGCGCTGAGAGATCAAGATCAGGACCAAGTACTTCAGCACGTGAAAAACCAATACCTGTTTCGTTCCAGATAGAAGGACCTGAATCTGATGGTTTGGACTTTTTCTTTGTAGAGGCCCTTCTTTGTTGAGTCGCAAGAGGAGGAGGAGGAGGAATATCCACAGCAGAAGAAACCAAGTCGATCTGAGAATTTATGATTTTCTCGACATGGCAATTATATTGTGAGGTAGATCGCTGAATGGCTATTCACATCTCCAACCATTCAGAGAAACCGTACTTATTGATCGTAGCAACGTAGATGTTTTCCTTGGTACCGTTTTCTCTGAATAGATCGACCTTAACAACTGGAACATCTATGGTCGATTTTCCTCAGATGAATACCTTGTGAATTTTGGCAGCCCGATATCGATAGTGCAGTCTTTCTTTGCATCATTCCAAGGTGGAATCAGATACCTTGGTCTTTTCTTCAACGATCTTCTGGGCGTCTTCCCATAACTGACGTTGGACTTCGATGGGAGCTCTTTTCAGTTTGGGGTCATTCACCGATTCTTGGGCAAGCTGGATGGCGAGGGCCTTATCTTTTTTTCAGCTTCCTTCTTTTCGGCGAGTAATCTTGTAGCTCTAAGATGATCAGCGAACTCTTTCTTTGATAACCTGAACTTTGTGGGAACAGGGACTTTGGAGCGAGGGAGGATGATTCGCTGATCCTCGAACTTCTTGATCATTTCTTCTCTCCTTTTCTGATCCTCTTCACTTAGCTTTTGAGGAGCTAAGGAAGGTCTGTTTTGTGAGAGAGAAGTTGTTCTTCAGGTTCATCGGTCTCAGTGATTAAATCCAAGACCGGGATTATTTCTTCAGCTCTTGTGGCTGGGATTATTGTTGGTGCAGCAGTGGGGACTTCAGCTGGATCCTCAAGCAGGGGAGAGGACTAGCTGAAACACATCGATCGTTTATGTAAGATTATGGGAAGAAAGAGATAGAGAAAAGAATGGGGTTTAAGTGTATAGAGGTTTTATGGATTGAAGGATTGAGATTGAGAAGGGATAGAGAAGGGATGCAGTGTAAGGGAAGAGAAGATATTGTACCTGACAAACTGGCTTTATCTGAAGGATGGCCAGATTGCCTTCTGCAGCGAGGCCTTTGTTTTTGCCTTTGTCAGCTTCAGACGCTGCAGGCTTTGTCTTGGTCGTCTCCCCTGATGGTTCTTTTATCGAAATCCCTTTCTTAGGGACCTTCTTGGGCTCAACGAAGAAGAAGTCATCATCATCATCATCGTCATCAACATCGTCATTTTTATGAGTTGATGATGGTTCGTCGTCAGAGATGTCGACAGCTTCATCGTCTTCAGCTTCTTCTTCAGACTCGTCCTCATCAGCGTAAGGTTTGGTCACATCAATAGCAGCTTCCTTGTGTTGCTCTTCGAGTAGCTCCCCCTCAGATACAGAGGGAGGTTTCTCGGTTTCCTCAGGGTTTTCAACTCCCTGAGGTTGTGAAGCAGCAGCAACATTTTCATTTTTCTCCCCCTCTGAATTATGGGGAAGATCTTCAGCTTTCTTCTCCCCCTTTTCCACAATATGAGTGGGGGAGGAAACAGATTGATTAGCAGCAGAAGCAGTCATAGGATTACTGTCTTCTAGGCCAGTAAGTCCCATGAAGGTTTCAATCACAACTATTCTTGCTTCTAGGCCAGAAATAGTAGGACTGATCTTTTGGAGATCCTCTCGATCGGCCTGAGTAAAGTGAGACTTTGGGGCATCCAGGCGATTGAGTATCTGCTGAAGGAGATCTTTGACCGTGGTGACCTCACCCTTAAGAGTACCAACCTCTGTCTTCAACGATGTGACTTAATTGGACAGAGTGGTGAAGTTTGTTGCGAGGGTGGTGTTGGTGAGGTTGAGATTGTTTATGTTTGTGGAAGTTTCAGCGAGAGTGGTAGCAAAAGTTCCTATGCTGCCATCCACCTTCTCCATATCAGCTTTGGAGGCTTTCTCATCAACGACCTCTAAAGAGTTTATGGAGAGAGTGGTGTTGTAAGATTCCACCTTTGTTTCCAGGGCCTTCAGGGAGGTGTTGATATCCCCCAAATTAGGACCTGAAACAATTATTAACTTATGAACAGAGGAAAGCTCAGAAGTTTGCGGTTTTGAGACAGGAGTAGGTTGAGTTATGTGTATACCTGCAGGCGGGTTGGCGAAGTTGTCGAAGCCTCGTAACCCTGAATGGTATTCCATGTCGCCTTCGAGAGTGCCTTGGCGCATGGAGGTGCCTGCAGATCCTAAGTTTGTTCCCATCATCGCATGTAGAGTATCAGCAGCTGAATCATGAACGATGACGTTGGTTCCTGAGAACGGTGGGAAATTTGGTGGAGTGTCCAAAGAAAGAGTGGGAGGAGTGAAGGATGAGAAGATTAGTTGGGTGCAGGGTTCAGCATGTGAGAGTGCGTTGGATCCGCTGACAATCACTTCAGTCTGTAGAGAGGCTGAAGGAGGTGGGTTCAGTTCTAAGTTTATAACCTCAGTGTTTAAAGACACTGAGGTCGGGATGGAAGGGGTGGCTTGAGCAGCTGTGGAAGAACGTACCACGAAACTATCCAGCGACTCTTGTAGAAGATGAGTCGAGGAGTCTACAGCATGTGAATGTTTGGAGGGTTGCTCTAGAAGTCGAAGAAGGAGGATTGAGAAGAGGTAAGAGAGAAGAGAGACGTACCTCATTTGGCATGGGGCTGAAGTCGAGCACCTTAGGGCCAACCTGAGAGAGACTCATATCACCTTCTTTTGGGTATTTGTCCCCAAGTCCTTGTAGAAAGACGGCGCTGATGAATCGGGGATATGGAACCCATGTTGGTCTATCAGCCATGTCTACTCTGAACGCAAGATCGTCGTAGATTATCGAGGCCCAGTCAACATGGAGACCTTTCAGCAATGCATAGCCCATTGCTTGCTGAGGTTGAGCGGCTTGATCAGAGGAGCCGGACTTCGCTGTCATGCAGCTTATCAAGTGGGCGAAGATGAAGTTCATCTTGCTCGGCATTTTGGACTTCTTGATCAGGGTCAGCTTCTTCTCAGGTTGTTTATCCCATACGTAACCCATTGCATCAAAGAATGCAGTGATGGCTTCCCTATCAGAAGGTTTTTATGGTTAGGCAGAGAGACAAAGGGTTTTTCTTTGGTGGCAGTGGGTAGGCTGAGTGCACGCCTGATAATGGCGGGGTTGATTTTGGTTGTGCCAAATTTGGTGTCACAGAGAATGACATCAAGGAGTTTCTTAGGGTCTTTGGGTGAAGGAACCTGAGCTGTTATGGCAGTATACCAGAACTGAGATAGAAGGAATTTATGAGCAGGGGGTACGAAGGTTAGGGCTTTGGATAAGCAGCAGGTTTTCAGAAAATTCACAGCATCATCCAGATGCGTGACTTGCTTTCGAGGAGGAAAATCGAAAAGCGCATAGAGGTTGTTGTTGTTGTTGAAAGTTACTTTCTCAGGTGTGAAGTTGGCCTGAGGAGCTTTGGGGAGAGTCAGTTTCTCAGCAACAGGCGATTTCTCAGCAGTAGGGGCAGCAGTAGTAGATGACATTGCTGTTTATCATGTCAACCAAAGAATATAGATAAAGAATACAGTCTTAATGTGGAAAGACATTCCAAAATAAGATGGTATTTATTTTTGTCCATTTCATTCAGACCAAAGATGTCTTAATGAAGATTAGGGTTTTCTAGTTTTGACAAAAAGAGACAAGAACTAGTGAATGTCTTATTTTTCTGTTTCCTTTAGATATAAGGATTATGGAAAAACATATGAAGAACAAGTTTAAGATTTTAGATTTAAACTTGAAGAACAACCATGAAGATTGTGTTCATAAAATCATGAAAGAAAATGATTTCATTTTAAAAAGTTCTTTTGTTCTTTTCTTTTGAGAAGATCAGAAACAAATTAAAACAGGTAAATAATAAGAATATTAACCTTGTTGTCGAAGAAGAAGATGAACAGTTCTTGAAACGAGAATTCGAGAATTCGAGATGCAACAGTAAATCTTTTCTTGAAGAAGAAGTTGTTCGCGTAAAGGAAAAATATAAACCCGAGTGTGTTTATATAGTGAGATTAGAGAGAAAGAGAAACTAGAGCGGGAAAGTTTTTCATCATGACACGGACACGTGTTTACATTTGATTGGATGGTAACGAAACGTGCAAACGTGTGTCAGAAAAAGAATGTGCCAGGGTTTATCCGTTTGATTACGTCACAAACGTCCTTTCATATTTTACGATGTCTCTCAGGTTTTTGAAAAACTCAGGGACATTTTGAAAACATGAAGTACTGAATAGAAATATTAGTGTTGGTTTTAGAAATTTCGAAGTATCACTGAAAGGAAGAGATATTCAGCGATGTAATTTGTTTCGAAATCTTGCATTCATTTGCGAACGTCAGCGAGTAAAGAGAAATCATACCTTAACATCAGCGAATCAAGTTTGTTCAGAGAGAAGATGATAAAATGGGTTATACAAGTTGGTTTTATCCTGTCGCTGATCAAATACGAACCGCTGGAGATTTTATTCTTCAAAGTTCAGCATTCCAAGCTCACTGATGAGAAAGTTAAATCTTGTCTCATTAAGAGGTTTGGTGAACAGATCAGCTAACTGAAAGTCAGTTGGGATAAAATGAAGTTCTATATCACCATTCATCACATGATCTCTGATAAAATGATACCTGATTTCGATGTGTTTGGTCTTTGAGTGTAGCACTGGATTGTTGGCTATAGCAATGGCACTAGTGCTGTCGCAATAGATTGGAATCTTCGAGAGCTGAAGATCATAGTCCAGTAGTTGATTTCTCATCCACAAGACCTGAGAACAACAGCTTCCAGCAGCTACGTACTCAACTTCAGCGGTAGAGGTGGACACTGAGTTTTGCTTTTTACTAGTCCAACTCACCAGCTTTCCACCTAGGAGCTGACAGCCTCCTGTGGTGCTTTTCCTATCCAATTTGCAACCTGCAAAATCACTATCTGAATAGGCGATTAGATCAAACCCTGAATCTTTGGGATACCAAAGACCTAGGTTAGGAGTACCCTTAAGGTAACGAAAGATTCGCTTTACAGCGATCATATGAGATTCCTTAGGTTCAGCTTGATATCGTGCACACAAACAGGTTGCGTACATAATATCAGGTCGGCTAGCTGTAAGATACAAAAGTGAGGCGATCATCCCACGGTATGTCGTGACATTAACAGGTATTCCAGAAGAATCCTTGTTTAGTGTCAGCGGTGGTGTCATAGGGGTTTTCATAGCTGAACTCTGAGTTAAATCAAATTTCTTCAGCATATCTTTAACATACTTTCCCTGATTAATGAAAATTCCCTTTTCATTTTGTTTTATCTGAAGACAAGGAAAAATGTTGGCTCACCCATCATGCTCATTTTATACTCTGCTTTCATTCTATCAGCTAAACGAGTACAAAGGTCAGGGTTAGTAGAACCAAATATAATGTCATCAACATATATCTGAACAAGAATAATATGACCTTTTACTTTCCTGAAGAATAGAGTCTTATCGATTTTACCACGCTTAAATTTTTCAATATGGAGATAAGTAGAGAGAGTGTCATACCATGCACGAGGAGGTTGCTTTAAGACGTAAAGTGCCTTATCCAGTTTATAAACATAATCTGGATGCTTAGGATCTGAGAATCCTGGAGGTTGTTCCACATAGACTTCTTCATTCAGTTTTCCATTGAGAAACGCTGACTTAACATCCATTTGATAAACTTTAAAGTCTTTGTGTACATCGTAGGCTAAGAATAGACGAATAGATTCTAGTCTTGCTACTGGAGAAAATGTTTCGTCGTAGTCTATACCTTCCTCTTGTCTGTATCCCTGAGCAACAAGACGAGCCTTGTTGCGGGTTACAGTTCCATGTTTGTCCAACTTGTTTCGATAGACCCATTTAGTGCCTATCACTGTCTTGTCAGTTGGTCTTCGAACAAGCTTCCAAACTTTGTTTCTTTCAAATTCAGTCAGCTCTTCTTGCATAACGCTGACCCAGTTTGGATCTCTGAGGGCATCATCTATTTTCTTTGGTTCAATCAGAGAAATTGTTGATCCAAACCCTCAGTGATTTGATAATGACCCACTCTAATATACTTAGTGAAAATTGTAAGTAAACAATATGTATCAGAGTTTCACTATCGCTGATAAGTACTAAGATCTTCCAGTACCGCTGATAGGAACTCTCGCTCTTTAGATTAAACATTCAGCGAACTGTTCACCATAATACTCTGAGTCTGTTCAGTACTTATGGTGATCGCTGATAAGTTAGTTGTTTACTTATGATCTCTGAAGACAAGTTTCACGTCAACATAGGTTCTACGCTGAAGTCGAAGATCAAGCTCAAGAACCAGCGACAAGTCTCCTAATGAACTGATGCGGATCAGCGAAGACTCAGATTTGTCCAATCAACGTGAAGTATCAAGTACAAGACTTCAGCTATCGCTGAACTCTATCATTTGCTGATGAAGAATGATAGATCGTTGAATCAACGAAAAGCTGATCATGAAGTCCTTCGTACAAAGTACTTTTGTCTTAACCACCCTTGCACGACTCCGTACGATATGTCAGAAAAGAACCTCCTTATTGTCTGAAATCGTACAACCTCTCTGATACTACACTGTTCAAACATGCGGCTATTAAACTTAGTGTTCCAACTTGTTTAGATTTAGGATTTATCCTTAATCTTGTTTCCGCAACAAGCTGTAAATTTTTAATGATTTATCAATAAACAATTTAGAAAAGTAAAATATGTGTGTTTGTATTCAACCCCCCCCCCCCCCCCTTCTACAAACTTGTATAGCCCTTCGGGACCAACAAGTGGTATCAGAGCGGATTTGTTTAATCTCATAAACAAGATCTAATCTATACTAAGATTTCTCTTCCTTGCTATTTCTGAAAAATGACTACTAACACAAACATAAATTATATCGACAATGGTTCTCTTGCAAAACCCCCTAGATTCTCCAGAGATAATTTTAATCTATGGAAAAATAGGATGACTCTCTTCTTAGAAGGTGTAGACCCTACTATGCCTTATTATCTTGAAAACGGCCTATTTATTCCTGTAAGAATTGATGTCGCAGTACCTGCCGCTGAGAATAGACCTGCTATTCCAGAAAGGCTGGTACCCAAAGAAGTTCATACGTGGACTGACGAAGATAAGAAGAAAGTGGCTATCGACACAAAAGCCAGATCCATACTATCCATGGCTCTTCCTGACGAAGTCTACCATTCCGTCATGAACCTGAAATCCTCAAAAGCCATGTGGGATACAATATGTGTTCAGTATGAAGGTACTGCTGAAGTCCAGGACTCTCGAAAGATCAACCTGGTAAGACAGTATGAAAGTTTCATTTGTGGTAAGAATGAGACTCTCTCTGAAGTTCACCAACGTTTTAATTGCTTAATAATAGATCTGAAAACTGTTGGTAAGGAATATTCTAACTTTGAAGTGCTGACAAAGTTTCTAGAATGTTTACCTGAAAGCTGGGACAATTATTCTATGTGTCTCAAGCTGTCAAAAGATCTAAGATCAATGACCCTTGCTACCTTATATGACACGATGCTGAATCATGAGCAATCAAGCCATCTTAAGAAGAATCTTATAAAAGATTCCAAAAGCACCCCTGTTGCTTTAATCTCAGAGGATCCTTCTACTCAGCGACCCTCGGTCACTATCACTGAGTTAGAGAGTAACTCTGAAAGGTCATCAGATTCTGACTCTTCAGATGATGATGAATCTTTGGCTCTCCTAACTAAAAAGTTCAGGAGATTCGCCAAAAAGAAAATGTTCAGAAAGAACAAACCTCTTTCAATAACTGATAAGCCAAGATCTTCAGCTACTGTTGATAAGGCTACTGCTACTTGTTTTAACTGCGAAAAGATTGGACATTTCGCTAACGAGTGCAGGTCTAAGAAAGTATCGAGAAACTCAGCGTTTCCCAAGAAATCCTTTATTCCCAGGAATAAAGATGACAAATATTCTAAGCTGAAAGAAAAATATGCAAAGCTGAAAAGCTTCAAGAAGAAAGGCAAAGGCCTGATGGTTTACGATTGGGCTGCTTCTGAAGAAGAAGAATCATCATCTGATTCTGAGGATGATGAAGCAAATCTTTGTCTTATGGCAAAGATTGAAGATGAGGAAGAAAGTTCAGACATTCCCTCTACTTCAACATCTGCAATTCAGGTATCACCTTCCTTATTTACAAATATTGCAAATATTGATGAAGCTGATAGTCTCCGCAAAATCGATCTCTTGACTAGAAGTTTATATGAAGCCATGAATGGCAAAACAATAGTTGAAAACCAAAACCTTGATCTCGCTGAACAGCTTAAAAACTGTCACCTTCAAATAGAATAGCTTTCTAAAATTGAAGAAGATTTTAAAGATCAAGTACATTTAAATCAGCTAGTCAAAATCGAACGAGCAGAAGCTATCGCTGCTTTGAAAGCTGAAAAAGCTACTGTTGAAGGATGGTGTAACTCTTCAACAAAGATCACTGAGATAATTAAGTCTCAGATACCCCTGAGTGATAAACGTGGTCTTGGTTACAAATATGAAACTAAAGAACCAACCACTGATCGTTCCATGCTCTTATTTGGAACTTTCGTATCCTCAGTCGCTGATACTTCATCCTCTCAGTGTTCCTCGTCCAGACCGCCTATCCCTGAGAAAATCTCTGCCTCTTCAAAAGGTAAAGAGAAAATGGTTTATCCAAAACCTACCTCTGTCTTTAAAGATAAAGGTAAAGGAATTGCATTGAACCAAAATCCTCAGAAGGGTACTTTAGTACCAAAGCTAAATGCTTCTAAAGCTTTAGTGATTTATTCCTCTGGATCAAGGAATCATATCTCTGGATCTACTCAGCGTGGGTCTATTCAGCGATCTACTCCTAGACTCAGAGTGGATGTCCTTGGTAAGAAATCTGAAGAACCAAATGTTCCTCCCATTTCTAAAGCCAAAAGCTTATTTGGTGCTGGTCCTTCAAATTCAAAATCAAAAGATCAGCACTCAAATGGTCCTAGAACTACTTTTAGTTATAGGAAATGTTATCATTGTGGACTCACTGATCATATTGCTAGTAAGTGCCCCACAGCCACCAAAGCTGATAAGATAGCTAAAGTGAAGATTGCCCCCAAGGCAAAGAAGACCATTGAGGTTAAGAAATTAACTAAAGTGAAGACTGACAAAGCTGAATCTTCAAATGTTGTGAAGACTGCTGAACCTTCCATTCCAACTGCTTCCACTGACAAACGTGTACACATGGTTAAGTGGATACCCAAGAAAAACTAATCTTCCTTTGTGATGCAGGTTCAGAAAGGTATCTGGTATCTCGATAGCGGATGCTCTAGACACATGACTGGAAATAAAAGCCTGCTCGCTGAATACAAGGAAGAGAAGGGTCCCTCTGTGACTTTCGGTGGAAATGGAAAAGGACATACCCGAGGGTTTGGTGTACTCTCAAATGGTACAACCACCTTCAGAAGAGTCGCATATGTTGAAGGGATGAAGCATAATCTTCTAAGCATCAGTCAGCTTTGCGACAAGGATAACAAAGTAATCTTTACTAAGGAATCCTGCTTTGTCACTGACAAAAAGGAGAAGGTAGCTCTCAGCGGTTATCGTTTGGAAAATGTTTATGTAATAAACATGGACTCAACAACCACTGAGAACTCATGTTTCTTCTCAAAAGCCTCATCTGATGTCAACTGGCTATGGCTTAAGAGGCTCTCTCATCTGAATTTTAAGACACTGAACACTCTTTCTTCAAAAGAGTTGGTTACTGGTCTACCTCAACATTCATACGCCAAAGAGTCTTTATGTTCAGCGTGTGAAAAAGGGAAGCAGACCAAAGCAAGCTTTAAATCAAAGCAAGTTTCCTCATTGTCATCTCCTCTACAACTACTCCATATGGATTTGTTTGGCCCTGTTAATAAACAATCCATCGCTGGAAAGAAATATACATTGGTCATAGTTGATGAATTTTCTCGTTATACATGGGTTATGTTTCTCCGTTCCAAGAGTGACACCCCTGAAGAACTCATCACCTTTGTTCGGAAGATGGAAACCCTGAACAATTTGACCGTTCGCTCAATAAGGAGTGATCATGGGACTGAATTCAAAAACAATTCTCTTGATTCCTTCTTTGAGAGTAAGGGTATTTCTCACAACTTTTCTTCAGTGAGAACACCGCAACAAAATGGAGTCGCTGAAAGAAGAAATAGAACAATTATTGAAGCTGCACGTTCAATGCTCAGCGATTCTCACCTGCCTACTCAGTTTTGGGCAGAAGTTGTCAACACCGCTTGTTTTACGCAAAACAGATCGCTGATAGTCAAAAGATTCAATAAAACAGCCTATGAACTTTTTCATGGGAGAAAGCCTTCAATCAGCTTTCTTCACATCTTTGGATGTCAGTGTTTCATACTAAACAACAGAGATGCCCTTGGAAAGTTTGATCCTAAGGCTGATGATGGAATCTTTCTTGGATACTCCTCAGTTTCCAAAGCCTTCAGAGTCTTCAATCGAAGAAGACTAACTGTTGAAGAAACAATTCATGTCACGTTTGACGAGTCCCGTTCAGCGAACTCTAAACCGTCCGCTGATACTGAAGAACTGAATCAATGGATGTTTTCTCATCTTGGTGATTCAGAAGATATTCCCACTCCTCGTGCTCACACAGTTGAAGATGATGGTCCTACTATCATTCCAAATATGCAGAATAGTGAAGCTGAAACATCATGGGTCTCAGCTGTTCCTATAAACACTATACCTGCTTCTGAAACGAATGTCTCAGACATTCCATCTACTTCTCAGCAATCAGTGAATATAATGTCAACTGCATCCATTCCTCTCTTGGCTGATACTTCAGACGTCGCTAAAGCCTCATCTTCAGCTCCTCCAGTTCAGGTTGAGTCAGCGTCTCACGCTCCGGCTCAGCGATGGATTATAAATCACCTAATTGATCAAATTCTTGGTGATCCAAACGCTGGTATTCAGACTCGACGAAGTGCAGGTAATATTTGTTTATTTGTTAATTTTATTTCACTAACTGAACCAAAGAAAGTAGATGATGCCCTCAAAGATCCAAACTGGGTCAGCGCCATGCAAGAAGAGCTGACTGAATTCGAAAGAAACAAAGTTTGGAAACTTGTTCGAAGACCAACTGATAAAACAGTGATAGGCACTAAATGGGTCTATCGAAACAAGTTGGACGAACATGGAACTGTAACCCGCAACAAGGCTTGTCTTGTTGCTCAGGGATACAGATAAGAGGAAGGCATAGATTATGACGAAACATTTGCTCCAGTAGCAAGATTAGAATTTATTCGTCTATTCTTAGCATACGCTGTACACAAAGACCTCAAAGTATATCAGATGGATGTTAAGTCAGCGTTTCTAAATGGAAAGCTGAATGAAGAAGTCTATGTGGAACAACCTCCAGGATTCTCAGATCCTAAGCGTCCAGGTTATGTTTATAAACTGGATAAGGCACTTTATGGCTTAAAGCAAGCTCCACGTGCATGGTATGATACTCTTTCTACTTATCTCCATATTGAAAAATTTGATCTATTTTTCAGGAAAGTAAAAGGTCATATCATTCTTGTTCAAATATATGTTGATGATATTATATTTGGTTCTACTAACCCTGATCTTTGTACTCGCTTCGCTGATAGAATGAAAGATGAGTATAAGATGAGCATGATGGGTGAACTAACATATTTCCTTGGTTTACAGATAAAACAAAATGAAAAAGGAACTTTCATTAATCAGGGAAAGTATGTTAAAGATATGCTGAAGAAATTCGACTTAACTGGAAGTTCAGCTATGAAAACCCCTATGGCACCACCGCATACACTTGATAAGGATACTAAGGGTATTCCTGTTAATGTCACTCTGTACCGTGGGATGATCGGCTCACTGTTGTATCTTACAGCTAGCCGACCCGATATTATGTTTGCAACATGCTTGTGTGCACGATATAAAGCTGAACCTAAGATATCTCATATGAAAGTTGTAAAGCGAATTTTTCGATATCTTAAGGGTACAGCGAATCTAGGTCTTTGGTATCCCAAAGACTCAGGATTCGATCTAACCGCCTATTCAGATAGTGATTTTGCAGGTTGCAAAATGGATAGGAAAAGCACCACAGGAGGATGTCAGCTCCTGGGTGGAAAGCTGGTAAGTTGGACAAGTAAAAAGCAAAACTCAGTGTCCACCTCTACAGCTGAAGCTGAGTATGTAGCCGCTGGAAGCTGCTGTTCTCAGGTCTTGTGGATGAGAAATCAACTACTGGACTATGACCTTCAGCTCTCAAATATTCCAATCTATTGCGACAGCACAAGTGCCATCGCTATAGCCAATAATCCAGTGCTACACTCAAAGACAAAACACATCGAAATCAGGTATCATTTTATCAGAGATCATGTGATGAATGGTGATATAGAACTTCACTTTATCCCAACTGATTATCAGTTAGCTGATCTGTTCACCAAACCTATTGATGAGACAGGATTCAACTTTCTCATCAGCGAGCTTGGAATGCTGAACTTTCAAGAATAAAATCTTCAGCGGTTCCCATTTTGATCAGCGATACGATTATACAAACTTGTGAAGCCCTCGGGATAAAATCAACTTGTATAACCTATTCTATCATCTTCTCTCTGAATAAACTTGATTCACTGATATCAAGGTATGTTTTTCTCTCTCTGACAATCGCATGTAAATGCAAGATTTCAAAATAAATTACATCGCTGAATATCTCTTCCTTATCAGCGATACTTTGAATTTTCTAAAAACCTTCACTGATATTTCTAAATTCAGTGCTTCATATTTTTAAAAGTATCCCTGAGTTTTTCAAAACCTCAGAGACAACCATGAATATGAAAGGACAGTTGTGACGTCATTACAACGGATAAGCCCTGGCACATTCTTCTTTCTGACACACGTTTGCACGTTTCGTTTACTCGCCAATCAAATGCAAACACGTGTCCGTGTCATGATGAAAATCTTTTCCCGCTCAAGATTTTCTCTTTCTAAAATCCCTCTATATAAACAAATTCTTCGTTTATATTTTCCTTTTACGCGAACTTCTCCTCCAAGCAAAGAAAGAATTCACTGTTGCATTTTGCTCTCGATTTTTCAAGAACAACTGTTCATATTCTTCAAACATCAAAGGTTAATATGTTCTTATTATTCACCAAATGCAAATAACTTGTTTCTGATCTTCTCATTGTTTTAACAAGATCAAACAAAAGAACTTCTTAAAAATGAAATCATTTTCTTTCATGGTTTTATGAACACAACCATTTCATGGTTGTTCTTCAAGTTTAAACGCAAAATCTTAAACTTGTTCTTCTCACATTCGTTTTTTCAGAATCCCTATCTTCAAAGGAAACTGGAAAACAAGATTTTTATTGGGTTTGTATTTCGTTTTTCAAAAACAAGAAAAACCCTAATCTTCATTAAGACATTTTGTCTGAATGAAATGGACAAAATTCGAACCATCTTATTGGAAAATCTTTCCACATTAAGATTATTCTTATTTGTTAATATTTGGTTGAACTGATAATACAGAAATTGGCATCTTCTGACATTCCCAAGAACACCATCGCTGAAAACACTGCTGCTGATGATACTCTGAGTAAGTGGACATCCTCAAGGCTCCTCAGGTCAAGTTCTCTCTTGACAAGCTGGATTGGACTAAGGTAAACAACCTTTATGCGCTTCTCGAGTTTCCTCCTCGAAAGCAAGTTACACATCTAGATGATGCTGTGAAATTCCTCAAGAATTGCTGCATCTCCACAGCCCTGACCATAACCCCTCCCGCACATCAGCTTTTGCTATCACAATTCTGGTACTCTGCCAGACACTCTTAGTTACCATCAGCCAAAGACCCCTCCAAAACAATTGACTGCATCCTTTGCGATATCGAATATGGCACCATGAAGATCACCCCTGCCATCATTCGCAAAGCCCTCAGCCTTCCCATAGCAACCAAAGAAAAACCCTTCGTTCCCATCCCTGACCCCAAGAAAAACTCAGACAGGGAAGCCATCATTGCTTTCTTTGATGCAATTGGATATGTATGGGAAACTGGAAGGGATATGAAGCCCGAGAAGAAGCTGACCATTATAAAGAAATCGAAAATGCCCAGCGAGATGAATTTCATCTTCGCTCATCTAATCAGCTGCATGACTGCCAAGAGCGGCTCCTCTGACCAAGCCGCTAAACCTCAGCAAGCAATGGGATATGCATTGCTGAAAGGTCTACATATAGACTGGGCATCGATCATCTATGATGACCTGGTACTTTGAGTGGACACCGTCGCTGACAGACCTCCATGGGTTCCGTATCCTCGATTCATCAGCGCCATTTTCCAAAAAGGCCTGAAGGACAGCTATCCTCAAGAGGGTGACCTGAAACTTTCTCAGGTTGGTCCTAAGATACTCGACTTCAAACCAGTGGCGAATGAGGTACGTCTTTCTACACTCTTAACTCTTCTAAATCCTTCTACTTCTTCTACTTCTGCAGCTCCTTCAGCGGACAAACCCACCGCTGATACCCCAGCTGCAACCTCCATTCCTTCTATGAAAAGGAAACCCTCTGACACCCAACTTGGTTCCAAAAGAACTAAGAAACCCAAGGAGCAACCCAAGCAATCTATTGCTAAAGACTCCTCAGCTCCTCTTGTTGGGCTGAAGGAAAGTTCAGTGATACGCTCTGCCACAGCTGCACAAGCCACCCACTCTATCCCGACTTCAGCGTCTCCATTCGCTGAGGTTACAAACTTGGAAACTACCCAACCTCCCTCAGTCTCTCAAAAGACTGATGAAGTGATTCTCACCGATTCCAACGCTGAACTCAGTAACCAACCTCCATTCTTACCCTTCGCTTCTCCCTCTACTCATTTGGACACCACTCCAGTTATCATTGATGCACCTGTCATTCCTCCAGAAGCTAAAGGAACGACGGAAGTAGGACCTGCAGAGATGATCATACGTTCAGGTTCTCTCGCTGACGATATGGAACATTTCTCAAGCCATCGAGATTTTGATGAATTCATCAATCCTCCTGCAGGTATACAACAACCCTTAAACACTGTTACTAAACCCCAAACTTCTGAGCTTTCCTCTGTTCACAAGTTTTTATATGTTACAGGTCCTAATTTGGGAGACATCAACGCGTCTCTGAAGACAGTAGAGACAAAGCTGACAGGTCTCACGTCTACTCTTTCCGGCAACTCTTCAGCTGTAACAACCGCTGGAGAGAATCTTTTAAAGCTTACAACCGAAGTCGGAAAGAATGCCTCCAAAGCTGATG
The DNA here is from genome assembly GCA_033807775.1 of Saussurea involucrata. Taxonomy (NCBI): domain Eukaryota; kingdom Viridiplantae; phylum Streptophyta; class Magnoliopsida; order Asterales; family Asteraceae; genus Saussurea; species Saussurea involucrata. The sequence goes on from CM066327.1 coordinate 81,099,952, forward strand.
TGGAGAAGGTTGATAAATCACTCGGTGATTTTGCCAAAGTTCTCGCTGACATCTACACAGACTACCTCGACATCAAGAAATCAGTTGACACCATGTCCAGCAAAGTCACAACGCTGAAGATATCGGTTGGCACACTCGAAGGTGATATGTCTGCTGTAAAGGCTGATGTCAGTTCAGTAAAAACTGATATGAGTTCTGTGAAGACTGATGTCAACACGATGAAGAATGACATCTCTTCAATTCAGAACTTGTTGACGCATATCCTGACCAACACAACCGCCCCTGCACCTGCCCTTGCTCCTGCACCTGAGCATTTTACTCTGGCAGATCGTGCTGAACTCGTCAAAATCAATCCAGGTATTTCTGCTCTTCAAACCAGATTATCAACGATTGAGACTTATGTCGGGGTCCCTGGCCAAGAAGACAGGGAGAAAACCACAGCTGCTGAATCATCTCATTCCTCCCCCAGTCATCATGAAAAGGAGGGGGAGAAGAGCGGTGAAGACCCTTCCAAGAGCGCTGAAGACCTTTCCCATGATGAATCTATCAGGGGAGAGAAGACCGAAGACCTCACCTTCACTGAAGAGGGTGAGAAGACAATTGAAGATGAAGCAGCCGCTGGACCTCAGGGAGATGAACACCCTGAGGGAACCGAGAAGCTCGCCTCTGTATCTGAGGGGGAGCAACTCGAAGAAGAAGCTGAAGAAACTGAGTCTGAAGCTGAAGATGAAGAAGCCATCGACTTGTCTGATGATGAACCATCCTCTTCTCCAAAGAATGATGATGACGAAGATGACGATGATGATGATTCTTTTATCGTCAAGCCTTCTCAGAGAACTAAAGCTCTTAAAGGGATTCTGATAAATGAACCTTCAGGGGAGCGGACAAAGATAAAGCCATCAGCATCTGAAGCTGACAAAGGCAAAGGAAAAGGTGTCGCTGAAGATGAAAATCTGACGATCTTGCTTAAAAAGCCGGTTTGTCAGGTACACTAACTCCTTACTCCACATCCCTCCTCTATACACTTTATCAGTTATCTACCTCCGCAAACCTACATACACTATCCCATTCTTTCTCTCTCTGTTCTACCCAAATTCTTACTTGTAAGATCGCTGCGTTTCAGCTAGTCCTCTCCCCTGTTTGAGGATATCGCTGAAGTTCCTACAGCTGCGACTTCAACAATATTCCCAGCTCTCAACGCTGAAGACATAATCCCAGTCTTGGATTTGATCTCTGAGACTGATGAACCTGAAGAACAGACTCTCTCTCACAAAAACAGACCTTCCTTGGCTCCTCAAAAGCTAAGTGAAGAGGATCAAGAAAAGAGAGATGCAATGATCAAGAGACTCGAAGATCAGCGAATCATTCTAAAGCGTGATCAACTTCCTACAGTTCCTCCAAAGTTCAGAATTTCCCAAAAGGAATACAAGGAACACCTCAGAGCTGAACGCCTAATCGCTGAAAGAAAGGAAGCTGAAGAAAAAGACATAGAATACGCCATCAAGCTTACTCAACGATCAATAAAAGACCCCAAGCTGAAAAGAGTTCCCATTGATGTTCAACGTCAGCTATGGGATGATGCTCAAGAGATCGTTAGAGAAAAGACTACGGTCTCTGATACGACTTTGGATCGGGCTAAACAAATGCTGACCTGTCGATCTAGACCATCCAAAATCATCAAAGTAAACATCAGAGGAAGACTGTACGCCGACGTTCCTGTTGTTGAAGTGGATGTCTATAGAGAAGACAAAACCAAGAAAACTTTCTATGCTGCTACCTTAGAAAAGTTTGGTCTCTCTGAATGGTTAGAAACGAAATTAGCCATTCAGGGATCGCGCTCAAAGTTCAAAAGCCATGTCGAGAAGATCTTAAACAAACCGATCGATCTGCTTTCTTCTGCTGTGGATATTCCTCCTTCTACTCTTCTTCCTCCTCAACAAAGAAAGAACTCTTCCAAGGGAAAGAAAGTCTTAGACTCAGGTCCTATTATACGGAACGAAACAGGTATTGGTTTCTCTCGTGCTGAAGTTCTTGGCCCTGATGCTGATCTATCAGCGCTTGACACCTCCCTACCACCTGGAGAAACTTTCATTCCTGGCACAGTTGTAAGTGGTCCCTATGGTATATTCTTTTTAGACTACTATGGAAATCATCACTTTCAACGTGTCTCTGAGCTCCACATCGCTCCCATCGAACAACTCAGAGATCTCTTATACTGGTGTGAAGTCAGATGCGACATCAAAGCTAGATACCTGAAGCCCTTGATTTTTGAAGAAGCTCTGAAGAAAAAGAATCACGGAGCAGATGTCCCTGATTGAATGATTGCCACATCAATGACCCTTGATGAACAACTCATTAAGGAAGAACCTTTTGACGGATAGGATCGCCTTGTAATTCTTTCTATCCTTAAATAGCAATTTTCTCTGTTGCTATGTCATAATCAAATAGGGGGAGATTGTTGATCCAATCCCTCAGTGATTTGATAATGACCCACTCTAATATACTTAGTGAAAATTGTAAGTAAACAATATGTATCAGAGTTTCACTATCGCTGATAAGTACTAAGATCTTCCAGTACCGCTGATAGGAACTCTCGCTCTTTAGATTAAACATTCAGCGAAACTGTTCACCATAATACTCTGAGTCTGTTCAGTACTTATGGTGATCGCTGATAAGTTAGTTGTTTACTTATGATCTCTGAAGACAAGTTTCACGTCAACATAGGTTCTACGCTGAAGTCGAAGATCAAGCTCAAGAACCAGCGACAAGTCTCCTAATGAACTGATGCGGATCAACGAAGACTCAGATTCGTCCAATCAACGTGAAGTATCAAGTACAAGACTTCAGCTATCGATGAACTCTATCATTCGCTGATGTAGAATGATAGATCGCTGAATCAACGAAAAGCTGATCATGAAGTCCTCCGTACAAAGTACTTTTGTCTTAACCACCCTTGCACGACTCCGTACGATATGTCAGAAAAGAACCTCCTTATTGTCTGAAATCGTACAACCTCTCTGATACTACACTGTTCAAACATGCGGCTATTAAGGTTGTCAACAAAGGTCAATGACATACAACCAATCAGCTGCTGCCACGTGTAAAGTGTATACTGCCATGCATTAAATGCATGCAGTATATAAGAAGATGAACTCGCTTCATTTTGAAGTAACTTGCTAACTCTGGACAAGTTCATCCTTCTTATCTTGAGATAGGTTATTATTAGTAATTTCCTTCTCTTTCTTAGTGCAAGAAACTTAGTGTTCCAACTTGTTTAGATTTAGGATTTATCCTTAATCTTGTTTCCGCAACAAGCTGTAATTGTTAATGATTTATCAATAAACAATTTAGAAAAGTAAAATCTGTGTGTTTGTATTCAACCCCCCTCCTTCTACAAACTTGTATAGCCCTTCGGGACCAACAGAAATAAAGTTAACAAATAAACAAATATTACCTGCACTTCGTCGAGTCTGAACACCAGCGTTTGGATCACTAAGAATTTGATCAATAGGGTGATTGACAGTCCATCGCTGAGCCGGAGTATGAGTCGCTGACTCAACTTGAACTGGAGGAGTTGAAGATGAGGCTTCAGCAACTTCTGGGATATTAGCCAAGAAAGGAGTAGGTGCAGATGTCATTACATTCACTGATTGCTGAGAAGTAGATGGTATGTTTGTGACATTTTGTTCAGAAGCAGGCATAGTGTTTAGAGGAACAACTGAGACCCATGCTGTTTCAGCTTCAGTATTCTGCATGTTTGGGATGATAGTAGGACCATCATCTTCAACAGTATGAGGAGTGTGAATATCTTCTGAATCACCAAGATGTGAAAACATCCATTGATTCAGTTCTTCAGTATCAGCAGAAGGTCTAGAATTCGCTGAATTGGATTCGTCAAAGGTGACGTGAATCGTTTCTTCTACAGTCTGTCTTCTACGATTGAAGACTCTGAAGGCTTTGGAGATTGAAGAATATCCAAGAAAGATTCCATCATCAGCCTTAGGATCAAACTTTCCAAGGGCATCTCTGTTGATCAGTATGTAACACTGACATCCAAAGATGTGAAGAAAGCTAATTGAAGGCTTTCTCCCATGAAAAAGTTCATAGGCTGTCTTTTTGAATCTTTTGACTATCAGCGACCTGTTTTGCGTAAAACAAGCAGTGTTGACAGCTTCTGCCCAAAACTGAGTAGGCAGGTGAGAATCGCTGAGTATTGAACGTGCAGCTTCAATGATAGTTCTATTTCTTCTTTCAGCGACTCCATTTTGTTGCGGTGTTCTCACTGAGGAAAAGTTGTGAGAAATACCCTTACTCTCAAAGAAGGAATCAAGAGAACTGTTTTTGAATTCAGTCCCATGATCACTCCTTATTGAGCGAACGGTCATGTTGTTCAGGACTTCCATTTTCCTGACAAAGGTGATGAGTTCTTCAGGGGTGTCACTCTTAGAACGGAGAAACATTACCCAGGTATAGCGAGAGAATTCATCAACTATGACCAGTGTATATTTCTTTCCAGCGATGGATTATTTGTTAACAGGGCCAAACAAATCCATATGAAGAAGTTGTAGAGGAGATGACACTGAGGAAACTTGCTTAGACTTGAAGCTTGGTTTGGTCTGCTTGCCTTTCTCACACGCTGAACATAAGGACTCTTTGGCGTATGAGTGTTGAGGTAGACCAGTGACTAACTCTTTAGAAGAAAAGTATTCAGTGTCTTGAAGTTGAGATGAGAGAGCCTCTTATGCCATAGCCAGCTGACATCAGATGGAGCTGTTGAGAAGAAACATGAGTTCTCAGTGGTTGTTGAGTCCATGTTTATAACGTAAACATTTTCCAAACGATAACCACTGAGAGCTATCTTCTCCATTTTGTCAGCGACAAAGCAGGATTCCTTAGTAAAGATTACTTTGTTATCCATGTCGCAAAGCTGACTGATGCTTAGATGATTATGCTTCAGCCCTTCAACATATGCGACTCTTCTGAAGGTTGTGGTACCATTAGAGAGTATACCAAACCTTAGGGTATGTCCTTTTCCGTTTCCACCGAAAGTTACAGAGGGACCCTTTTCTTCCTTATATTCAGTGAGCAGGTTCTTCTTACCAGTCATGTGTCTAGAGCATCCGCTATCGAGATACCAGATACCCTTTTTAACCTGCAAACAAAGGAAGATTAGTTTGACTTGGGCACCCATTTCATCATGTGTACACACTTGTCAGTGGAGGTAGATGGAATGGAAGGTTCAGCAGTCTTCGCAGCATTTGAAGATTCAGCTTTGTCAGTCTTCACTTTGGTTAATTTCTTAACCTCAGTGGTCTTCTTTGCCTTGGGGGCAATAATCTTCACCTTAGCTATCTTTTCAGCTTTGGTGGCTGTAGGGCACTTACTAGCAATATGATTCGTAAGTCCACAGTGATAACAATTCCTATAACTAAAAGTAGTTCTAGGACCATTTGCATGCTTAGCCGTTAGTTTTAAATGAGCAAGGCTAGCACAAAGTATACCTTTGGTATTGGAAATGGGAGGAACAATCAGTTCTTCAGATTTCTTACCAGTTATATCCACTTTAAGTCTAGGAGTAGATCGCTGAATAAATCTAGGGATCTTGTTCTTAGAAGTAGAGGGATAAGTCACTGAAGCTTTAGGAGCATTCATCTTAGGTACACAAGTACCCTTCTGAGGTTTTTGGTTAAAAGCAATTCCTTTACCTTTGTCTTTAGAGACTGAGGTAGGTTTTGGATAAACAATTTTCTCTTTACCTTTAGAAGTTAAGGTAGAGATTTCCTCAGGGATGGGAGGTTTTGAAGAGGAACACTGAGATGAGAAAGTGTTAGGGATTGAGGATACGAACATTCCAAACTTAATCATGGAACGGTCAGTGGTTGGTTTTAGAGTATCAGCTTTGTAACCAAGACCACGTTTATCACTCAGGGGAATCTGAGACTTTATAATCTCAATTATCGTTGTTGAGGATTTATACCATCCATCAACAGTAGCTTTTTCAGCTTTTAATGCAGCGATAGCTTCTTCACGTTCGATTTTGACTAGATGATTTAAATGAACTTGATCTTTAAAATCTTCTTCAATTTTAGAAAGCTTTTCTATTTGAAGGTGACCGTTTTTAAGCTGTTCAGCGAGATCAAGGTTTTGATTTTCAATAACAGTTTTGCCATTCATGGCTTCATATAAACTTCTAGTCAAGAGATCGATCTTTCGAAGACTATCAGCTTCATCAATATTTAAAATATTGGTAAAGAAGGAAGGTGATACCTTAGTAGCAGAGGTTGAAGTAGAGGGAATGTCAGAATTTTCTTCCTCATCTTCAAGTTTGGCCATGAGACATAGATTGGCTTCATCATCATCTTCAGAGTCGGATGATTCTTCTTCGTCAGAGGCAGCCCAATCATAGTCATCCATCAGGCCTTTGCCTTTCTTCTTAAAGGTTTTCAGCTTTGAATACCTTTCTTTCAGTTTTTTGTATTTTTCAGCTCTAGTCCTAGGAGTAAAGTTTTTCGTGGGAAAAGCTGAGGATCTAGAGACTTTCTCTGACCTGCATTCGCTAGCAAAATGTCCTATCTTTTCACAGTTATAGCAAGTAGCAGTAGCCTTATCAATAGGAGTTGATGATCTTGGCTTGTAAGTAATAGCAAGAGGTTTGTTCTTTCTGAAAATTTTCTTATTGGCGAATCTCTTGCATTTATTTGAAAGGAGAGCCATAGATTCATCAAGATCTGAAGAGTCAGGATCTGATGAGCATTCAGAGTTAGTCTCCAACTCAGTGATAGTGATAGTAGATCGCTGAGTAGTAGGTGACTCTAAGATTAAAGCAACAAGGGTGCTTTGGAATATTTTACAAGATTCTTCTTAAGATGACTCGATTGCTCATGATTAAGCATCGTGCCATATAAGGTAGAAAGAGTCATGGATTTTAGATCCTTTGACAGCTGAAGACACATTGAATAACTGTCCCAGCTTTTAGGTAAACATTCTAAGAACTTTGTCAGTACTTCAAAGTTAGAATATTCCTTACCAACAGTTTTTAGATCTATTATTAAGCAGTTAAAATGTTGGTGTACTTCAGAGAGAGATTCATTCTTACCACAAATGAAGCTTTCGTACTGTCTTACCAGGTTGATCTTACGTGAGTCCTGGACTTCAGAAGTACCTTCATACTGAACACAATTGTGTCCCACATGGCTTTGGAGGTTTTCAGGTTCATGACGGAATGGTAGACTTCGTCAGGAAGAACCATGGAAAGAATGGATCTGGCTTTAGTGTCGATAGCCACTTTCTTCTTATCTTCATCAGTCCACATATGAATTTCCTTGGGAACCAACCTTTCTAGAATAGCGGCTCTATTCTCAGCGACTGGAACTTCAGGATCAATTCTAACAGGAATATATGGGCCGTTTTCAAGATAGTAAGGCATAGTAGGGTCTACACATTCTAAGAAGAGAATCATCCTATTTTTCCACAGATTAAAGCTATCTCTGGAGAATCTAGGGGGTTTTGCAAGAGAACCGTTGTCAATATAGTTTGTGTTTGTGTTGGTAGCCATTTTAAGAAATAGCAAGGAAGAAGAAATTAGTATAGATAAGATCTTGTTTATGAGTTTAAACAAATCTGCTCTGATACCACTTGTTGCTCCCGAAGGGTTATACAAGTTTATAGAAGGGGGGGTTGAATACAAACACCCGATTTTTACTTTCTAAATTGTTTATTGATAAATCTTAAAACAATTTACAACTTGTTGCGGAACAAGATTAAGGATTAACCTAATCTAAACAAGTTAAGAACACTAAGTTTCTTGCACTAGAATAAAGACAGAAAGGAGATAAGGAAATTACGAGTAATAACCTAACACACAGTAGTAAGGAAGAAGAAGATGGCCTGAGCACTTCATTTCTGAAGTAGGGTTCTTCATATATACTGCATGCATTTAATGCATGGTAATATTGCTTTACACGTGGCAGCAGCTGAGTGGTTGAATGTCATTGACCTTTGTAGACAACCTTAGTAGCCGCATGGTGCACAGTGTAGAATCAGAGTTTGTTGTACGATCATAGACAAAAGGGATGTCCGTTCTGACAGTTCGTACGGAGACGTGCAAGGGAGGTAAGACAATAGTACTTTGTAAGGAGACTTCATGATCAGCTTTCGTTGAATCAGTACTTTATCAGCGAATGATAAAGCTCAGCGATTGCTGAAGTCTTCTACTTGATACTTCACGTTAAGTGGACAGGTCTTGCTTCGCTGATATCCACATCAGTTCATTAGTAGACTTGTCGCTGGTTCTTGGGCTTGATCTTAGCGTAAAGTATCAGTTCATTAGTAGACTTGTCGCTGGTTCTGTCGCTGTGAAACTTGTCTTCAGGGATCATAAGTAAACAACTAAACTATCAGCGATCATCACAGAGACTGAACAGGCTCAGAGCTACTGGATGAACAGGGTTCGCTGAATGTCTAATCTAAAGAGCAAGAGTTCCTATCAGCGGTACTGTAAAGTCTTAGTACTTATCAGCGATAGTGAAACTCTAATACATATTGTTTACTTACAATTTTCACTAAGTGTTAAAGAGAGGGTCATTATCAAATCACTGAGGGTTTGGATCAACACTATGAATGTTGTATGTGAACTTTCTAAGCATGGTAAAACCCAATAAGGTTTCTAAAGCGCTCCAAGACCCAAATGGATCAATTACTTATGCTATGGATCAATGACGACGATGGTTACTCAAACTGTTTGTATCTCTATATTCATCTATTTACTTTTTTAGTCTATTTTGATCAATTACTTATTGCTCCTGCTCATATTATTTAAGTATTGATCACTACAAAAGAGGAAATGGATCTACATTGCCCATTCCTTTCCGAATCGATTTAAAGGTCTAAAAACGATAGAATTTATGGCCTAACCCTTTTTAACCATAATCCTACCATTAAAACATCATTTAATCAATTCAAATCGATCATTGAATGAAAGTTTTGACCCCCAAAAAAACTTAAAACTAGAAAACCTTGAAGACACAATTAGCAATGGTGGTTCTTCTCATAGAACAACAAAGGAATCAACAAGAATCGATCTCTAAACACATTCCCAATGAGTTTTGAATCAAAATAACCAAAGAGGTTAGAAATCCCCTAACTAATACCATAAACCCATTACAAGAGCATAAAGGTGAGGGGATGGAGCTTACCTTGGAGATGATGATCTTCAAATCACTTGAACAGGGATTCTTCACCAAAATCCCGAAATGAGAGACTATATTTCTCGCAACCTTTATCCTCTCTATATTTCTCTCAATCCGTTTGCAACAAATGAAAGTGGACGAGAGGGTTTTCCCCTCTTTAGTACCCTTATTTAGCCAAAAGTCGGCGAAAACCATAGAATTGTGTTTACCTCCGTAAACTTCCATAAAGTTAAATTTTAAGGCTAAGGTTATTACACCTAAATTCAGAGAGAATTACCTTTTTGGCCCCTCGTGTATGGTCGTTTTTTTCATGCCTACAATTCATAAAGTACCCTAGTAGTCCATTTTCGCATTTTGAAATACAAATTAAGTGATCCCTCCCCCGACATTGTTTATCTGGCAAAAGCACACCCCCTCCGTAAAAACCCGTGTACTTGGAACCGTTCTACCCTCCATCGTTGACCCCCGATGAAAACCCATGTTCTCGAAACCCACCCCCTTAGTGGAAACCCATGTTCTCAAAACACTTTTGTCCTCCATAAGTATCGTTCCAAGGTTTCTCAACTATTGTCAAACCTAGAAGGGTGAAACTCCATGTCAAGAACAGGGGTTTCCACTAAGGGGGTGGGTTTTACCGGAGAACAATATTGTGGGGGAGGGACAATTTTGTTATTCTAAACACAAAAAATGGACTACTTCCTATGTACTTTACAAATTGTAGGGACGAAAAACAAAAAACAACCATGCATGAGAGACAAAAATAGTATTTCACTCTAAATTTAGGCATAACAAAATGAAAATACCCCTCACATCAAGAACAGGGGTTTCCACTAAGGGGGTGGGTTTTACCGGAGAACAATATTGCGGGGGAGGAGACAACTTTGTTATTCTAAACACCAAAATGGACTACTTGCAATGTACTTTCAAATTGTAGGGACGAAAAACAAAAAACAACCATGGATGAGAGACCAAAAACGTATTTCACTGTGTTAAATGGAGGGACCAGTTTAGGCTCCAAAACATGAAACTTGTACCACTAATATACTTTACGAATTGTAGGGTCGAAAATCCAAAAATAACCATAAACAAGGGACCAAAAATGTAATGCACTCATAAAGTAATTTTATTTGGATATAAATAATATAAAATAAACACATAGTTAGCTAATTATATTTATTTGATGTATCTATACTATATTATAAATCATTTGAGAAAAAAATCTTAAAAACAATTTTTTATGCATCAAGTATAATTTATTTGTACATATTACTTAAACTTCAAGACTACAAGTAAATGATGCATAAGTATAACTTTTGAAACTAAATGTTTAAATTCATAACTAACCGATAAACATAATCAAATACAAGATTAACATCCCATTTTAAATATAAAGAATCTAAAATATAATTAGAGTAATGATTGAATTCTAACCGAAAACTTAGTTATTATTTTATAAAACCATTACATTATTAAACATAAAATAATTTACATCATTATTACACCTAAATTAAATTATAGTAAAACTTAAATAAACAAATTTAAAAAATCAACAAAGACAAAAAAATAAAATGAAACATTAAAATATAGATGTATCGTGTTGCATTGCGCAAATATACTTCTAGTTTAAATTAATAAAACGAATTTTTATACAGTTTTATAAAAAAAATGCGGATTCTTTAAAAGCCCAATGTTTATAAATTTACTTTTTAATTTTACTGTACTTTCTTTTATATAAACTTTAGGGAAATTAATTAAAATACCCTAAGTCAAACATTGAGTTACCAAAATACCCTAAAATTTTTCAATTTTGCAAAAATACCCAAAATACCCGCGATGAGGTCCCGTGATCGCGGGATACGGTGACGTGGCACGTATTTTGGTCCGAAATGCCCCGCAAAGCCGCTCAACTTTGGCCACGGTGCACTTTTGGTCCCTGCCCGCGATCGCAGCCTGCGATGGCCCGAATTTTACACTTTTGGTCCCTAAAATTTACACTTTCAGCACTTGAAAATTTACACTTTCAGCCCCTAAACTTAGACGAATCTTGCATGTTTTTACTGTTTTTTCCACAATTATTGCACTTTAAAGACCGATTTGTGGTTGAAATTCATTTGCATGTTTGAATCAATGTTAAATCAATGTTTTTGGAATACCAGTTTGTGGATGAAATGAGAGATTGGTTTTCTGATATGTTGGTTGTTTCATTGATAAATAGACGTAAAATGCAAGCCATAATCCCCACACAACGATTTCATTGTTGCAATATTTCTTTCTGCAATATTTTGTGTTTGAGATACTACTGAAAAAATGAGTTCATCTGTTGCAAAAGCTAAGCTATATTTCTGTTTTGATGGTGAATGGGTGCAAGATAACAATGAGTGGAATTTTTCTTATAAATCTAAGCATGGTGTAAAAGTGTCAGTAAACTATACTTATCAGAAGTTTGTTGCATACGCCATGCAAAAATGTGGAATCAACTCTTCTGATGTTTGCAAGTTAGTGTTTAAAAATGGCGATGGGTCATTTGTGGATTTATCCAACGATGGGGATATCTCTACTTTTCTGCACCTTGTAGTCGATTCAGAAAGACCCCCATTACTCTTTGTGTATCCCGGCGTATCCGACGGTGACGACGACAGTGACGACGACGGTGACGACGACGGTGACGAGGAAGGTGACGACGACGAAGACCTCCAAATAGAGCAGCCTTATTCTCAACAACAACAACCACCACAACCACACGAATGGCGTACTGCTGGAGTTGCTGATGATGAAACGCACGTTTTCAGAATGGGTAATTCTGAAATAGACAGATCAGACACCGATAATGATGATCACGAAGAATATACCCCTAGTAGAAAATCATGTAGTCAGATAAATGAATTTTTTGATATGCCCCCTATTCTTCCAGACTCCCATACCCAGACACAAACCTACGAACCTACACCTTATATTCGCAGTGAAAGTTTAACAGCAGGTCAGATATTCGATTCGAAGGATCTCTTAGCAAGTCAGATCGGACTCAAGTTCTTGGAAGAGGGTTTCCAAAGTCGCGTGCGGGCATCTGACAAAAGCAAATACGTCGTTGAATGTGCTAGAGAAAAGTGTGAGTGGAGGTTGTACGCGATTCACACGGGTCCCAAAGGAGGGGCGATAATGATTAGAAAGTTGCACGACGTACACACTTGTACGAGGACGCAACTTAATCCCCACCACAAACAAGCCGGCAAAAAGACTTTGGGTGCGATCCTGAAAAACAAATTTCTTGATGTTAGCAGGTCATTGCGTCCAAAGGACATCGTCCACGACGTTCACCGGCAGTTCGGCGTCACGATTGATTACCACCAAGCGTGGCGTGCGCGCTGCCATGCACTGTTTATGGTGAGAGGCACGTTCGAGGAGTCGTATGAACGACTCCCGACATATTTATATAATTTGCAGCTGCAGAACCCTGGTACTGTCACGCAGCTACGGACCGATTCACGTGGACGGTTTGAGATGTGCTTCGTGGCCCTTGGACCCGCAGTACGTATTTTAACACGTCATATATTTACACATTATAAACTATAACATTTACACATTATAAACTATAACATTTTAACCTATGTTTTTGCAGATCCGCACATTTCTGGCAAATCTACGTCGTGTCCTGATAATAGACGCAACCCATTTAAAGGGTCGTTACTTGGGTATGATGTTCCCGGCGGTTGCCATGGACGGGGATAACTCTATCATTCCAGTAGCTTTCGGCGTAGGCAAGTCTGAAACCGGGGACGAGTGGACTTGGTTTATGTCCATGTTGAGACAAGCTATCGGAGACCCGCAAGGGTTGGTGTTTATGTCTGATAGGGCTCCTTCCATAAGCGCCGCAATCTCTGCCATGTACCCAAACGCCCCTCAAGCCATATGCTGTCGACATTTGGAGATGAACGCCAAATCCAAGGACAAACGTATTACCACCTACAAGGATGTCTATTGGGCGGCATGCAGAGCATATACGGATCGGGAGTTTAACAAGTACATGAATATGCTACGATACAGTGTCAAGGAAGCAGCCAAAGTCTTTGACGATGCTGGACCGGAGAGGTGGTCCGCGGCCCATTTTCCTGGACAACGGTATGACATTCTGACCTCGAATAGTGCAGAGTCTGTGAATGCACTCTCTCGTTTTGCGCGTAGATGTCCGATTGTTAATCTTATGGACTAATTTTGGGCCTTTCAACAAGAGTGGTACCAAATTCGACGCCTAAAAGGAGCTGAGATGCAAAATGCACTCACACCAACGACGGAGAATATCGTTCAGTACAGGGCGCGTCGTGCGGAGACATGGCCGGTAAGAGCAATCGGGTATGGGAAGTACGAGGTGCATGATGACTATATTCACGCGATTGTGAATATGGAAGACCACCTTTGTTCGTGTCGCGAATGGGATAAATCTGGGTTACCGTGCGGCCATGCCATCGCTGCAGCAAGATATATGAGTCGTACAGATTGCATCGACTTGGATGTACCTTTCTTCACGTCCGAATATTACCGGAAAACATACGTGGAGGTAATAAACCCATCTGGACCCCCTGCAGCATGGGTGTATCCACCCGACCCGCTTCCACCATGCTATCCACCTTTAATGGATAAGAACAGGGCCGGGAGACCGAGAAAGAACGACCGACGTCCATCACGTGGTGAAAGTTCGATACAACGAAGATGTACTCGGTGCCAATGCGTAGGACATACTCATGGAGAGTGTCCAAATCCCGCCCCTTCAACCGTGCCAAGGAGACATTCAGTCAGTCACACCACGGGCCCGTCACAACTTGAACCATATGGAACAAACACATATGATACTGTTGATCTAAACGTTGATTTGTAAATGATAATCCTATCGCATTAACATAATAATTATATATTAACTAATTCATTAAATCGTTTTAAATTATTATTATTTGAATGTGTTTATAGATATCGTGAATGGCAATAGGAGAAGGTTTCACGAGAAGAGTATTAAATGGGGTTTTGACAAGTTGGTATCACTGGACTCATTTAAGAATTGTGAAAATGGGTATTTGGCGAATGATGATTCATGTGTGTTTGGAGCTGAAGTATTTGCAGTTATAGAGTATGCACAAAATGATCGATGTATTTTCAACGTAACTTAGATTAAAATTATCTCCTTCAGTTCAGTCCCGTCCCTTGCAATTGAAAAGTCACAAAAAGTATACCATCGCGGGATGAGCCCCTTCAACCGTGCCAAGGAGAGTGTCCAAATCCCGCCCCTTCAACCGTGCCAAGGAGACATTCAGTCAGTCACACCACGGGCCCGTCACAACTTGAACAATATGGAACAAACACATATGATACTGTTGATCTAAACGTTGATTTGTAAATGATATTGTTGTTGATATGGAATTATCATATATATTATTATAGGGAAATTAATTAAAATGCCACAAGTCAAAGGTTGTGTTACCGAAATGCCACAAATCTCTCCCAGTTTACCGAAATGCCTATGTAGCTATATATATTCATATTATACATACACACATACATATTCTATCTAGTTTGAAAGGAATTGACCTTCCAGGGCTTCATAATAGAGATCCTCAATCTTCCTATTACTCGTTGCAAATTCCTCAGCCTCATAAAATCTTCCTATTACTCGGTAAACTGGGAGAGATTTGTGGCATTTCGGTAACACAAACTTTGACTTGTGGCATTTTAATTAATTTCCCATTATTACATATAAGCAAAAGGAATATCTTACCCTTTAAGCACAACCAATATGGATCACAAATTAGATTACCACTCTCTTCAGTACTAATGCCAATCAAGATTTTGACACCTTAAAACATAATCCACAAGCTTGAATTCAATTAACCCACACTTGGCATACTTAAACACAAAGTTTATTGATTGGAACACCTAATAAGAACAAAGATAAAACATATATAAAAAGAAACATCACCAACAGGCTCTTCATCTTCAATCTTTTTGACCCTTGGCTAGGTTGTTTGAACCTTTTTTCTACGCTGACCAACAGGCTCTTCATCTTCAATCTTTTTGACCCTTCTTCAACGGCTTCTGCTTTTGCAACCACGTATGACCATTGTGTACCACAACCCGGACACACTTTAGCAACCACGAATGAGGTAACCTCTGACTTGACCTTGCATGATGTATCCAACCTAACCGTGGTTCAGCGGCTTAAAAACTACTTTTCAGAGAAATTTACAACAACAAAAAAATACAAAACAACAACACAGTAAAAAAAATACAAAACAAGAAAAAAAAATACAAAACAACTAAAACAACCACCACCTACTTAAAAATTGATTTAGTTTCATCAATCCAAGCTTGCTTCTCGTTTACCTTCGCTTGAATAATTGCGAAGTCTTGCAGAATATGGTGAATTGCTTCTTGTTCTCGACGAACACGAGCCTCCCGAGCTTTTATATCCCATTTCATCCTTTTGATCTCCCTGTCTTCCTCTTCGATCTTTCTCAAATGGACTGCCTTCCTGTCCATAATTTTTTTCCACTCTTCTGTTAGTTCATCTATCTCCTTTTCCTTTTTTGCTATGGCGACCTCGATTTGAGGTGGCATTTTTTCAGGAGTAGACTTAGGGTTTGATGACGATGCCATTTGTGGATGAAATGAGAGAAGAGAAATCAAGAGAGAAAGCAATTCAAAGAAAGAAAGCAAGAGAGAAATCAAGAAAGAAAGCAAGAAACAAGTGTGAATTGTGAATTGCATATTACTGATATTTATGGATGAAATCTCAAAAGTGCAAATGAATTTCAACCACAAATCCGTCTCCAAAGTACAATAATTGTGAAAAAAACAGTAAAAGCATGCAAGATTCGTGTAAGTACAGGGGCTGAAAGTGTAAATTTTCAGGGACCAAAAGTGTAAAATTCGGGCCATCGCGGGCTGCGATCGCGGGCAGGGACCAAAAGTGCACCGCGGCCAAAGTTGAGGGGCTTCGCGGGGCATTTGGGGCCAAAATACGTGCCACGTCACCGTATCCCGCGATCGCGGGACCTCATCGCGGTTATTTTGGGTATTTTTGCAAAATTAAAAAAATTTAGGGTATTTTGATAACAGTTGGTCAAACTTAGGGTATTTTAATTAATTTCCCTAAACTTTACGGATTTCTTGATCAATCAATCTTTATATAATATATTTTGTGAATTTTTAAGAATAGTTTATATATAATATATTATATTAATATATTTAAATCAAAACTTATGTACAATAAATATATAATTAAAGTAATAGTATTTTCTACATAAAGGTAAATATGTATTTGTATAAATTTAATGTATTGAAATTTAAAAGAAAAACATAAATGATATAAGATCTAAAATGATGCATGAGACGTTAAATTTTTTAAATAATACTATAAAAAAAGTTTTCGTCAATAATAATGATATGTTAAGGTTTTTATATTCATAGTGATATAATAATATATATAAAAAACTTTGGAAAGTACCCTTCATTAGAAACCTCAAACATTATGATTGCTCTAGTCACGAAATATGTTGGTGTGTTCATAAAAGTCAAACTCCAAAAAGAAAAAGAAAACATGTGACATGTATTTATTTCCTTCCATACGCTTTAATAATTTACTTGATTAATACCTAAAGATACGTCCGAAAGCTTTTCAAGTGAACATACTTTAATTTGCTTGTGAAACTAAGCTATATATATATATATATATATATATATATATACATATTTATATTTTTAACGGTACAAAGAGATTAGATATAGGGAAAACTAATATAACAATGTTTTATATTTATAAGTTATAACGTTTGTATTATATAAAAGTGTAATACCATTTTTTATGAGATTCGATTCCATTCATGATAATATTGTCTTATATACATTTCACGATTATATTAGATTATATATTTTGGCAATAAATACACAGATAGAGTATGATTTATATAGAATTAGATACAAAGTAAATTGCAAATTTGGTCCATATGGTTTGTTGTCTTTCTGGTTTGGGTCCATACAAAAAACTTTGACCCGTGGTTTGTAAAAGGGCTTGATTTGGGCTCATGAGACTAACTGCGTCAGATTCCCTTTCGTTAAACCTAAGGCTGTAAACGAACTGAACGAACACGAACGGAGACTTGTTCATATGCGTTCGTTTAACTTAACGGAACAAATGAACGAATACGAACGCAAATTTTTGTGTTCATGTTCGTTCGGTAAGAAAGTTTGTTTGTTCATTAGGAGCTAAACGAAAGTAAATGAACGAACTTAAATGAACATAAATGAACGAACCCAAATGAAGAAAAAACAATCATCGTACTCATCATTTCGTTCGTAAAAAATACCTTAACAAAGTGAAAAACTGGGTTAACATTAGAGGTATAAAAAAGAATTCCAAAGATCAATTTACTTGATGATTTTACATATAATTTCATATTATATATATATGTTTATATATACATATATATATAAACATACGTAAACGAACATAAACGAACGTAACGAACATAAACGAACGTAAACAAACATAAACGAACGTAATTGAACGAACATTAATGAACAAACGTTCACGAACATAAATGAACGAACGAAACTATTGTTCATGTTCGTTCATTTTAACTAAACGAACAGAAAAACGTGTTCATGTTTCTTCATTTATTAAATAAACAAACAAAAATGAACTTCCTGTCGAATGGTTAGCTGAACTTTCGATTCGTTTACAACCCAAGTTAAACCCCCTCATGTGCAAGTATGGGTCATTGTAACACCTCAGGTGCATAAAATCTGAGTATTTTGGGAATGTTGGGGCTAAAGTGTGAAGGGTGAAAGTTTCATGGATTTAAGGCAAATTATAAGAAATAAAAGAGGAGAAAACCCTCTTCTCCATTTCATTTCTTGGTGGCTACGATTTGTGTAGGCTAGAGAGAGGCTAAAGAGAAATCCGGTCTTCTTCTTTAAAATCATGGTGCAAGAGGTGGTTTTCAGGGATAAAACTCTATCTTCTTCAAGGTAAGCTACTTTCCTTCATCTTATGCTTATGGAAATGACTCTATGGTTTTGGATGGGAAAATTCTAACCCATATGGGTTTTGTGAGAGGTGAAATTGGGAGGAGTAGAGAGATCCAATTGGAAGTGTGGTGGAAGAGATGCATCAAGGGTTCTGAATCTTCATCTTCTTCAAGGTATGAATCTTACCCCTTCTTCCTCAAGCTTGGGTGAGATTGATTTGTGGTTTTGGGTTTTGTAAACCACGGATTTTTTTAGTCCAAATCATTGGGTAAGAAAAAGAAAAGAGTTTGGTATTGTTTTCCCTCATGGGTCTTGGTAAATGATTGAGAACTTCATCATTTTTGCATAGAAATCTTTGAAAATGGCTATGGTTGAGTTATAAAGTTTTTGGGTCTGAAATCATGAATCAATAGGACGATATATTGGGGTAAATGTGTTTTGGATGTTGGTTTTTAGTTCCTAAGGGTTGGTGTATAAAAAACTATCGATTTTGGAGGTTTAAAATCAGGTTGGAGCATTTTGGGGGCATGAGATTTGGAATTTCGAGTTAGAACCTGCGTGCAGGCCTGGGAAGGACGAACAAATATTTGCTCGGTTTCCCACGCGGCTTGAGGTTACGTGAGAAGTGGCACAAGTCACTGTTTGCGCACCTTCTTTGGTTTGCTTCCTTTTTCGGGTCTAGAATCGAGGCGTCGATTGGGGGTTTGGTTTAGGGACTTGGTAGAGGTGTTTTGGGATGTAATTAGATGGTTTAACACTATTCTTATGATGTCCAATTCAGGTGTTTGGTTTGAGCTAAAGTGTGTTTCAAGGCGTGTGTCGATTTGCTAAAGCTTAGGTGAGTTCTGTTAATTCTTTTTATGCAAATGAAATGTTTTGCTAAACCCTAAACTCTTGTCATTGGAAGCATTCAATACGTATTTGGTTTTGAGAGGAGGATTTTGGGGAGCAAAAACCCTAGATGGAAGAGTGGTGAATCTATAGCATCAAGAGGAGCTACAACTTCATCTTCATGACGGTATGAACTCTATTTCTCCTTCCTCATAGTTGGGTGTGTTTGATTTGTAGCTTGGGGTTTTGTAAACCATGATATTTTGGAATTCTAATCAATGTAAAAGGAAACAATTGGGTTTGGGATTGATTTCCTTATGAGTTTTGATCAAGTCATTAAGAAACTTGATCCTTTTTGCTTGGTAATCTCCATTTTTGCTATGGAATGAGTTTTGGGTTTTTGGGTTTAAAATCATGAATCGATGGAATGGATTCCATGGGATTAAAGGATGTTTTGATGTTTGGAAATTGAGGGGAAAGGTTTTGAACATCAATTATCTCATTTTAGAGGCTTAAAATCGATTTGGGATGAGTTGGGATTGAGAAAGGGTGAGTTTTCGGCTGAAATTCGAGTGCAGGTGCTCCGCGTGGGTCTTGGGGCCAGTGAACTGGCGCGGGCGTCAGCACCAAAGGCTGTCCAGTGCTCCGCGCGGGTCTTGGTGCCAGTGAACTGGCGCCGGCATCGGCCCCAAGCCCTGTCGCGCGTTTTCGGCTCTTGTTTCGCGTATTGTTTGAGGGTATGATTGTGGTATCATCTAAGGGTTGTTTTGGGGTTTATTAGGGATGTTTTGGGATGTAATTAGATGGATTAACACCATCCTTATGACGTATAATTCAGGTGTTCGGTTGAGCTAAAGTGAGTATCGAAGTGTGTCGATTTGCTAAAGCTCAGGTGAGTTCCCTTTTACACTCTACCTTATTCTAAATGATAAGTGAAGGCTTTAAATGGCTGAATTTGGTTTACAAATAATTATAAGCATAAGCTACTTTTGACATGAAAATGTAATATTTTTCTATTGATGGAGGTATACCCTCAAGTACGTTTAAATGCACACGGATACGGCATTGACCGAGTGCCGAGGGGATCTACTGTGGATGCCCCGAGCGTTGACCTCATATGAGGTGTTGAACGTGGAGACCACTGTGCTACACCCTTGTTTGAATTCATGTCTTTGAAATGTTACTGTTTCATGTGGAACGATACTGTATTTTTAAATGGCACGTGAACACGTTTTCAAGGAGGGAATTCACTAGACCTCATGGTCTAACACTCGCTTTCAAAATTAAAACCATTTTCAGGTTAGAGTCGTACTTGGGGTTTCATCTGGTGATGATGGAAAGATGTGGCGCTGTAGAAGAGGCATAGCTTATTAGAGGCTTGTAGCTTACCGTTGGGCTTCCTGTAGCATCTCAGTTGTGAAGGTGTCTATCCGATGCATACTTAGAGTAGAGAGCGATGTATTTTTATGTAATTTGGGACCGTTCTTTGTTGTAATGTTACGAATTTTATTTTATTGGATTTGGGTTGTTACAATGTGTATAAATGTACTTGCATGGCTGACACGATATTATCCATTACTTGACATGATGTTTTGGTGTTGGGTTGCACAGTGGGATTAGTGTACCTTGAGATATCATATATCCTGGGGAGTTGATTTATACACCCCATATGCATGGAATCTGTTTCCTGTGTATGTGGGAATAGGGAGTCTGCTTGGGTCCCGTAGGCGAAAGGGAGTCGGCTTGGGCTTCGATCGTGGATACTACCGTGAGGTGGGAATTGTCTATGAACGTTGTGCAAATACCCAAGTGTGATGCGATTTGTTGAAATTATTTTGATTGGCCTTTGTGGCGGTTTGCATATTGCTATACATGGTTTGTTGAACTGTTTTCGAGAGGGAATTTCGCTTTTCAAAAACTAAAACCATTTTCAAGGAAGAGTTTTGGAGTGGGGTTTCATCTGTAGAGGATGGAAAGAGATGATGCTATAGAAGAGTTATATCCTAGTTGAGGCTTGTAGTTCGCCCTCAGGCTTCCTGTAGCATCTCAATTGTGAAGGTGTTATCCGCTGCGTACCTAGAGTTGGGATTGATGTATATTGTATACTTTAGGACCGATTTTGCTTGTAATGTTAAGAATTATGTTCTATGGATTTTTGGTTGTTACAATCATTTGGTCTTTTTTCACTAAAAACAACAAACCATAAGGACCAAAATTGTAGTTTACTCTAAAATATATATATACGGAGAGGGTTTAAACGAGAACACCCATATTTTACGAATAATGGAAGAACATTTCTGAGTCTCTAAATTATTAACCCATAATTATAATTAAAAGAAACAATAAATAATTAAGGATAAGAATGTGATTTCCTAATTATCTATAATATTGATGAATTCATTATCCCTAAAATCTGGTACAAATAATATATTTATCGATTACAATGTATCACATCATTATCATATTATTATTACTATAAAATCACATAATGAACCGACAGAAAGATGATTGTGGAAGTTATCCTCATTAGTTTTCGATTATCACAGCATTATAACATCATTATCACGGCAAAATACAACAAAAATCGCATCAATATCAAGCAAAATCACGCTATAAGAAGTCTTTGATTCATCAAAGCATCATCACATTATATCACAACAAATCAAAACATTGTCACAACATTATGACATCACAAGAATTCTTTGGTTTATCAATATATTATCACATTATATCAGAGCAAAATCATATCATTATCACCACATTATCACATAAGATGTCTTTGATTTATCAAAAGACTAGTGTTATGTGTCGCGCCTTGCGCGACGACGATCAATTCTTTAGAAATATTAATGTTAAATGGGTCGATTAACTCATATTATATATTAAACTAATAAGAATATATATTACATTTGATATGAAGTTACCTCGGTATCCTCAGTTGTTCTTTTAATTTATCATTAAATGATAATTTACGCATATACCAATCTTTTTTATATCAAACTTTGTAATGCTTTAAATTGATAAAAGAAATGTGAGACTACGGATTATAATGATCAAAATTGTTATGTCATAAATATTTCAATTTAATCCCCTACATATATTTTTATAAAATATTTATAATCACCAACAGACACGGTATTGTTACCTAATTTTGTATATATAATTGTGGATATTTTTATAATTCTATTACGTTTGTTGTAGAATACTCGTTTGCAACTTTTCCAACATACATTGCACAAAGCGTAACTGCAGTCACCAAAGAATTTTTTTCATAGTTTGTTTTCTTCCTAAAGAATCATGAAAAAAGGTTTTGATCCTTTTATGTATGATCAAGATATATTGTATGCTAAAGAAAACGACTGAAACTCATGTAATTGATCATTTAGTACATTTATTGGTTTTTAAATAATAATAATAATAATAAGGAGTGTTATGCAAATAATAATAACCCATAATGATCATTTAATAATATTAGAAAATATATAGTGAGTTTTTAATATACATACAAAATTGTTATGAAATTGTTATGGTCCCTATTTTTCTAACAACTAAGCTTCTCCACTTCCCCATTCAATAAAAAATAACCTCACTCCATCCAAATAATAGACAAAACCAAAGTCCTGCAATTGAGTCATTATATCTGCAAGTATAAACATGATATACAAAAGTAACTAAGAACAACAACATCAAATATAATTTATTCTCTTGCAAAGGTCTTTGGCTTCGACTTTGTAATTTGGATCCATTTAGATTCTTCACATGCACCTGACAGATATTACTATGCATCAATATATAAGGGCAATATAATAATAGATAACGATATCTACAATCCATTAATAGGATAACTCCATGGTATTAATAAACATGATCACTTTATCATAATTCTACAACTTCAAAATTAAAGCATAACTCCATAATAAAAAGCACTTCCATGTTTTAAAAACTCAAATAATTAATTCAACATTTGATAAAAAAAATAGACATAAACTTGCACAAAGAGTAAAATCTATTGAAGAAATGTTTCATTTATACTTTAAATGAAACGAATAGAATATAACATTGTGATTTGTACTTGCATACTCCTTTATATACATATCAACAACTTTAATCAATCACATTGAAAGAGTACATAGCAAAAAGATTACATGAACTTGTTTCCCATTGAAAAAATCTTACTTTCCTTGAAGAAGATAATGGTTACGTACATGTTCGAGATGTTGATTGAAGGTATTCTTCTTCCTGATTATGAATTCTTTGAATCACATACTTCACAATTCATTTCTTCCACTTCTATTTCTCAAGTACCTCTTGCCCTCCTCTTTATATATACCAACTGAATTTCAAGAGTTTCAATCTTAAAAAGTAAGAATTAAAAAGGATTTAAAGGAAAGAGAAAATGAATAGTCATAGGTTAAACCCATGAATTAGCAATAAAAAAAGATCAATGTAATAATGAAAAGTTTGAGAAAATTCATAGCCTCAATTCCTACTACACTGTACACCATTGGATGTGGTTTGCTTCTTAGTAATAATAGATATTTTTAGGATGAACTCCTAGACATCATAATTTATCACAAATTGATGATGTCAACATAATGTTTTTGAAGTAGAACGCAATTATCATTCATGTATAAATGGTTAATGTCAACAGAGCTTAAGTTTGGAAAGAAAATTATCAGATCACATAATCACAAAATATTTAAATTCCATTTGAATTAATGTGATTTAAACATAAACATAATTGTGTTATGATAACAACAAATCTAACAATATGTAAAAAAAATATGTAATAACACATCACATTTTTTATACATACCTGATTAAAATCTTCCATTAAAATTTTTCATGTCCTCTTCAACTTTCATCTTCTTCACCCTTCACCAAAATAATTTCTAGGATTTTATTTTATTTTTTGTTGAAATCATAGACATCATAAATTATCACAATATTAACAAATGTCATTAGAATTTTTTCTTGAAGTAGTCAAAATATAACGCAATTATCAATCACGTATAAAAGGTTAATCTCGATGGAGCTTAAACTTAAAAAAAATTATAAGATCATGTAATCACAAAATATCAAAATTTTATTTGAATCTATATGATTCAAATGTAAACACAATTGTCATATGATAGCAACAAATCCAACAATATGCGAGAGAAAAAAAATATAATAACAAATCACATCTTTTAGAGAATAAAATTTATACATACCTATTTAAAATCTTCAATCTCTTCTTCAACTTTCATTTTCTTCATCTCCCACCAAAGGAATTTCTAGGTTTTTTTTGCAACTTGTGAAAAACAAATTTCATTTAAAAAATTAAGACAAAGTAAATGAAAAAGAAAATCAAGAGTTGGGGGTTAAACTTGAGCATGCAAAATTACAAAGAAATCCATGTTAATATGAATCACACATTTTCCATACAGGGGCATAATAGTCTTTTACATATTCAACATTTAAAAAGGTCAAAAAATTGAGAAAAAAGATAGAATAGATTCTAAGCCTTAGAGGGTGCCACCTCATTCTTCTTGGGTTTTGCTTTTATATATATATAGATTATCACATTATTATCACAATAAATTAGATTATTATCACATCATTATTGACGACAGAGGCATCGACATAAAAAATATTTGATGGTAATAAAAACATTTAAGAGATAAAGACAAATCTAAGATAACAGAAAATTGCAGATGATTACTAATTTATTTTTCATTTGTTCTAATTTTTTGTGGTATTAAATAATTTGGAGGCCTAAAAGTGTTCTCGCACTTTCGTAAAACATGGGTGTCTTTTTTGAACTCGTTCATATACATATATATATATATATATATATATATATATATATATATATATATATATAGGGTCGGGTTCAAATGAGGAGCGCATCAAAACGTGAGAACGTGAGGAGCACCGTCCATGTACAAAATCACATGTGATTCACAACACAAACCGCGGGACAAGCCGCGCGCTTTTGCAAACCGCGTAACAAACCGCGCGTGTCCAAAATGTTAATCACATATGATTTTTAGTCCTTGTGTTTGTGAATCACATGTGATTTTGTACATGGACGGTGCTCCTCACGTTCTCACGTTTTGATGCGCTCCTCACATGAACCCTCCTCTCTCTATATATATATATATATATATATATATATATATATATATATATAGAGAGAGAGAGAGAGAGAGAGAGAGAGAGAGAGAGAGAGAGAGAGAGAGAGAGGTTCAGGAGAAAATCTCAAATAAATGAAAAACTAAAAAACACATTACCGACCGTTAGATTAGATAATCTGATGGATGTGATTAAACAGGCGGTTACAACAATATTAAATAAATTAAAAAAACCCCATCCCTCTATTTTTTATTCGAAAAAAGACAAAAAATAAACAAATTTCGAACGAAATAAATTACACCAAATAAACGACTATATTTTTCTCGTTAATTTGACATCCATATTGATATACTTTTTCATTCGTTTTTTCGTGGTTTTCCGGTTTTCCATTTATTTAGGGTTTTCCCCTGAACCTGACCATATATATATATATATATATATATATATATATATATATATTATAAAGTATTTAGGCCAAAACTCTGAAGTACTACCTCTAAAGCATTAGTTATTTCTATTTTATGCATAAAAATTGAAAAACTGATAATTAAAGAAATAAAACATAATGTACAAGTTTTTAACACACCTCATGTAACCTTCCTTTCTCATCTTTTTCACTTCCTGCTTTTTTCTCTCCCAAAACGTGACTTTCCATCTACCAATTTCAAACACAACATCCCATAATGTGAAAATTTCAAATTTATAACAAATTCAAAGGACGATATCACAATGTCTATCTCTCCCTCCCAATTTGAATTCATCGATCCCTCCAAAATCTTGGATTTTTCATCTCTCATCTCTCTAGGTTTGTTTTGAACGAGGTATGTGTTCTTGCATGAGGTATGTTGCTTGAACGATGTAAGTTTCTTTAACGAGGTTTATTTATGTCCAAAACCCTAGATTTTATGCTCCTGCTATGCTTCGTTAGTTGTAAAGCCCGTGTCCCGGTACGTTTATTATTTAATTTTAATTATTTAGCGATTTGTTTTGTTAAGATTTTTGGCCTCCTTGGTAAGTCTCAATTTTTTTAAAAAGGGGTAAAAGTATGTTGGTTTGCTTGTTGAGGGGCCAATTGTGCATGGTTTGTAAATGTTGCATGGAGAGTGACCGGCCCATGGGAAAGACCGGCCCCCAGCCCTCTCGTTTTCTTACTTCGGCCTCAAGTAGCAACCAAGAAAACCTATTTCCCTTATTTGCTAATCCTTCAAACCTGGTGTGTGGCCGTCGTAGAGAGAGAGAGAGAGAGAGAGAGAGAGAGAGCGATCGGAAGAGAGAGAAGCCGAGAAGTAGGTAGAGAAGAGTCGGCCGGAATTGTACCTGCCGTCGTCGAAGCTGTCACCGGAGGTCGCTGCTGCGGCTGATCGTCGGAGGAAGCAAGGGAGTTAAGGTCGGTTGCGGGTGCGAGGTATCGTCGTGAGGTAAGCATCTACTCGTCTTGAATCTTTTTCGGTGAATCAACCAGCGGCGACGCCACTGCCATCGCGTGCCGCCACTGTGGTGGCTGGGTGTCGGGTGGTGGTGGTTGTGTGAGTTGGTTGTGCACGCGGTAAGGTGAGCGAGAGGGAGATCCGAAGCATGGAAGGGTGTACGTGGATGCATGTGTGTGCATGCACGGAACCCTCGCCGGAGAGCCGTCGTTCGCCGCTGCTGTGGCGGTGGTGGATGGGCGGCCATGGCTGCCGTTGTAGATGGGTGGTGCGTGGCCGTGACCTGACCTTGACCACCATAGAGCCCTTCAAGCCGTGACTAAATCGCTTAAGCCAAATCGTTTGAACCGTTGTTTTTAGAGTCGTCTTTTTATGTGAAAATATGGTTCAGCCCCTGTTTTGTGACGGCAATAACTTTTCCTTCGTAACTCCGATTGAGCCGAAACTGGCGCCCACGCTTCGAGCTCGGGACCGGGCACGTTTTCTGTGTTTTAGCGGAAAACTGGTTCGGCCCGAGTTGGGAGAAAAAGTGGTCGCAAGTTCTGCGGTTCGTCATTTCATGTGAAAAATTCTGGAATCTGTCTCGGTTTTGCGAAAGCCGTAACTTTTTACTCGTAACTCGCTTTGAGGTGATTTTGGTGGCCATAGTTCCCTATTCGAGTTGGGAAGGTTTTTCGTGTTTTGCCGAAAGTCTGATTTAAACCGTAGTTAGGCTGTTTTTGACTGTTTATGCAGGCTGGACCGAAACTGGCAGTTTTGGTAACCGTTCGTATTTAATTCATAATAAATTGTAGAAAAATCGTTAGGAGGCGTATAATATGTCCTTGGAACCCTAACTCAGAGGACTTTCTAGCCATGAAATAATATTGGGATTTTTCTGGATTTAAGGGGGGTCGAAACAGGTCCCGAACAGACCTGTTTTGTGAGAACGGAAATTAGTTTTAGTGACGGTTTAAGCGTGTGTCGTGTCATAGGGTCCGGGTCTTGTATTGACACGTTTTAACATGCGTTTAGGTGCTGGGAAGTGACCGTAATTGTGAATCTTGATTCGTGTTGATTAAGCTAGGCGCGCATTTGAGGTGAGTTCTCTCACTGTGTAGTTAGGGGTTGTATGCATGTCATAATAGTTTGCATGTACTACTGTTTTTGTGGTGTGAACTAGTTGTTGTGGTGTATAATATTTGATTGGTTTGAATGCTTGGTATAAATGTGTTACCTTACAATTCGGTGGGACCGAGGCCTCGATGGTACTGTGGTGTTGGTTACATTACAATTCGGTGGGACCAAGGCCTCGATGGTACTGAGGTGTTGGTTACATTACAATTCGGTGGGACCGAGGCCTCGATGGTACTGAGGTGTTGGTTACATTACAATTCGGTGGGACCGAGGCCTCGATGGTACTGAGGTGTTGGTTATGTTACAATTCGGTGGGACCGAGGCCTCGATGGTACTGAGGTGGTTGGATACATAATTACCTGTAGATGTTTACTCGTTTTATGTATCTGTGATGTTGTTGCCTATGTGCGGGTAGGGGTGAGGTGTATATAATTCCTACCTGCGCATGTGTTTGAATTCACTAAGCTTCGTGCTTACCCTTTCCCAATAAACTGTGGTTTCAGGTACGAGTGGCTCTAAGGCGTGACGGGTACACACTGGCGCGCGGGATGAGCTAGCTGATATTGGTTTTATTTATTGAACATTGTTTCCGCTGGTTTCTGACTACTTGAACGACATTTATGATTTTGAAATTAATATGTTGGGATTATTTAATGAGTTTTTTTATATATAAAACGTTTAATTAAAATTTTAATTTCCTTGAAAATTTGGGATGTTACAACTTGGTATCAGAGCACAGCTTGAGTGAATCAAACGCACCTCAGTGTGTTTGGTCTCAAGTTGCGGCTGGGAAATTTTCAAATTCTTTATTAAAACTTTTTGGAAATAAAAGAAAAAGTAAAAACCCGTTCGAGGAACGGTGATCGAGGGCGCAGTGTGTACAGTCAGCCGGAGCCGAAGGGAAAGGTACAATGCTTAGTGTTTTATTGCTTTCTAGATCATAGAATATGCATGCTAGATTGCCTGTTGTTGACACTATGCGGTATGTTGAGTTGCTTGCTATTAGGAGTTTATGCTAATTATGATAGGTTACTAAGTGAATGCCCTCTAGGTTGTATGCAGTAAGAGACTTATAGCCTTAGAATATTCGATTTAGTTCTATTGCGCAGCTCTTGTTTGAGTCCAACCGTTCTAGGATAGAATCTTGTATTCGACTGTCTATTTGTTTTGCACTGCATGTAATCGGGTATTCGCGAGGCCACTCTTTATGATTAGTGAGGATTCATTAGTAGCAAGGGTAGTGATTGGGATGGAAATTCCTAGGGAGCTAGGAAGAGTGAGTATATATGCCGGTGCGGGCATATGTGTGTAGTTGCGGCGAGAAGCTACTTGGACCCTCGGGATGGGACTCGGAACGAGCGATGATAGGTGTGGAAGGTAGTAGTAGAGCTCCTACTACCGGAAGCACAGGATCAGTGCTCCAGTCGGGAAAGTCGCGAGGATTCCAAGGAGCTGAGCGTGAGTGTTGTTGATGTGAGTTATTAGGTGCTAATAACTCGTTGTATGTTTCTTCTTTATAGAATGGCCATCACTAGGAGGAGCAACGCGACTGAGCCACGAACTGAGGCGGGGATCACGGAGGAGAAGATCCGATAGATGATTGCAGCAGAGGTAGCGCATGCGGTCGGGGAGGCAATCCCCGAGATTATCACCGCCATACAAGATCAGGTGACGGTTCTGCTAGAGGAGCGCATTGCAGCGATTCCGCCGCCTGCTGGGGGACAGACCCGTAATCGAGAGTTCCAGTATCGGGATCTCTCTGCCTGTTCTCCCCCGGAGTTCAAGGGAGACTCGAACCCAATTGTTAGCATGCGTTGGGTTTCTGATATGGAGTGTGCCTTCTTGACCTGCGGCTGCCCGGATAATCCGAAGGTCCGTTTTGCTGTGAATTTGCTTCGCGATGGGGCGAAGGATTGGTGCGCCTCAGCGCTGACTCTTGCTGAGCGTACTACCCTTACTTGGGAGGAGTTCGTTACTCGGTTCCGTGCCGAGTACGTGCCTCCGGTGGAGATGGAGAGGATAGCGAAGGAGTTCTTGGAACTAACCCAGACCACGGAGACTGTTAAAGAGATGAACAAGAAATTTACTGAGATGGCGCTGTTTTGTTCTCAATATGCCGCTTCGGAGGAAATGAAGATGGCCCGGTATAAAGATATGTTACGTACCGAGATCAGAGAGTTCGTGAGCACGGTACCGTACGCTTCTTTGTCAGCAATGATGGATGCAACCCGGAGTAGGGAGCTGGAGTTAGAGACCCAAGCCAGAAAGAGAAAGGCAGCCCAGGCGGTGACGCCAATCTCTGCGGTGTAAAAGAAGTCAAAGTTTTCTGATTCGCGCGGGAGTTCGAGGAGTGGTGGGTTTAAACCCAGGGATTCTAGTGGGAAGAAGACTGGTGGGTGTTTCAAGTGTGGGCAGTCCGGTCATCACAGCCGGGATTACAAGTCGCCATTGATGATCTGCTTTAGCTGCAAGCAGACGGGCCACGTGAGGGCCAATTGTCCGAATGCGAGGGCAACTGATGGGGGTGGTGCACAGAGGGCTCCTGCAAATGTCCCACTGCGCATCACTGACGGTCGCACGGGTCAGCCGGGGACAGAGGCAGCCCGAGGTAGAGTCCACCAGCTGAAGGTGGAAGAGGCGCAAGCGACGCCTAAGGTGGTGACAGGTATGTTTTATTACCCTCTTTTCTTTTCGTCCTTCCTTTTCATGCCTTGTTTTTTTTATATATATGTTGTTATTTGTATGTTAGGTACGTTTCTAGTTAACTCGGTGCCTGCGGTTGTAATGTTTGATAGCGGGGCTACTCATTCATTTGTGTCTCGCACCTTTAGCGAGAGTTTGGGCTGAGTGGTGGGACGGTTAGGGTGTCCTTTGGTAGTCGAGGTTGCCGATGATCGAACCTTGACGGTTACGGATGTGTATCGGGGATGCACGTTGGAAATCTCGGGTGTGAGGTTTCCCATTGACTTGATTCCGATAGCTATGCGAGAGCTTTGTGTGATTGTGGGCATGGATTGGATGGACGCGTTTGATGCAGAAATTGTTTGTCGCCACAAGCAAGTGCGGGTTCGAACCCCAAGCGGGGGAGAGTTGTTGATTCAGGGAGACTCGCCCATACGGACTACGGCAATATGTTCCGCGGCGAGGGCTCGGAGACACCTTCAACATAGTGGTCGGGGATACTTGGCGTATGTGATAGATACGCGTTTTGATGAGGCGAAGAAGACTGCCGTAGATGTGCCAGTCGTGAGGGAGTTTGCCGATGTATTTCCCGACGAGTTACCGGGGATACCTCCCGAACGACAGGTGGAGTTTCGAATCGATCTGATTCCGGGTGCTGCTCCGGTGGCCAAGGCACCCTATCGCCTGGCTCCACCGGAAATGAAGGAACTGTATGATCAGTTGCAGGAACTTCTCGAGAAAGAGTTCATTAAGCCGAGTTGTTCACCGTGGGGAGCTCCGATCTTGTTCGTGAAGAAGAAGGATGGATCTCAACGAATGTGTATTGATTACCGGGAGCTGAATAAGCTTACGGTAAAGAATCGTTATCCTCTGCCAAGGATTGATGACTTGTTTGATCAGTTGCAGGGAGCCTCGTGGTTCTCTAAGATTGACCTGAGATCCGGGTATCATCAGATGCGGGTACGAAGTGAGGACACGGAGAAAACGGCCTTCCGAACGCGGTATGGCCATTACGAGTTCGTGGTGATGCCTTTCGGACTCACCAACGCACCAGCAGCGTTCATGGACCTCATGGACAGGGTATGCAGCCCGATGCTGGATCGCTCGGTGATCGTATTCATCGACGATATCCTCGTATATTCGAAGACGAGAGAAGAGCACGAGGTGCATTTGCGGGAAGTTTTGGATGTGTTGAGGCGGGAGAAGCTTTATGCTAAGTTCTCCAAGTGTGAGTTCTGGTTACGAGA
Source organism: Saussurea involucrata (assembly GCA_033807775.1). Lineage (NCBI taxonomy): Eukaryota > Viridiplantae > Streptophyta > Magnoliopsida > Asterales > Asteraceae > Saussurea > Saussurea involucrata. Next base: position 81,131,572 of record CM066327.1, read on the forward strand.
GGTCCAATTCCTAGGACATGTCGTGAATCAGGACGGTATCATGGTCGATCCGGCCAAGATCTCAGCGGTAATGCAGTGGGAGGTGCCGAAAACTCCTACCGAGGTGCGGAGTTTTCTCGGGTTAGCAGGATACTATCGGAGATTTATCCAAGATTTCTCCAAGATTGCCTTGCCTATGACTCGACTGACGAAAAAAAACTGCAGCTTTCAGTTGAGGTGAAGAGCAGCAGAAGGCGTTTGAGGAGCTACGCAGACGTTTATGCGAGGCTCCTGTGTTAACTTTGCCCGAGGGTATGGAGGATTTGGTGGTTTATTGTGATGCTTCATATCAGGGGTTGGGTGCCGTGCTGATGCAACGCGGCAAGGTCATAGCCTACGCTTCGAGGCAGCTGAAGCCTCACGAAGCGAACTACCCGACTCATGACTTGGAGTTGGGAGCAGTGGTGTTTGCTCTGAAGATTTGGAGACACTATCTTTATAGTGTCAAGTGTACTATCTACACTGATCATAAGAGCCTTAAATACCTGATGGATCAGCAAAATCTTAATATGCGACAGCGAAGATGGCTTGATGTGGTCAAGGATTACGACTGCGAGATACTTTACCACCCGGGTAAAGCGAATGTAGTCGCGGACGCGCTTAGCCGACATCCGGTTGGGGAATCGCTGAAGGGTCTGTGTCAGCGGTTGACAGTGGTTGCACCTCTTTTGGAGTCAATATGTGTCGCTCAGGAGGTGGCCGTGTTGGCGGAAAATGCAAAACGTGAGAGAGTTTCGGGAGAAATTCCGAAATTAGTACGGGATAGTCGAGGATTATTGACCCGATATGGTAGAGTTTGGGTCCCATTCACCGGTGGGAACCGACAGATACTATTGGACGAGGCGCATAAGTCCAAGTTTTCGATTCATCCGGGAGCTATTGTAAGTCCAGGATACACTCTTACAATCAAATATGAACAATTAAGATTTTATTCACAGCAACTGGTCATATGATTTATTGACAATCTGTGAATTACAAGATATTACAATCAATTTCTCTAAATGGATTCACCAAAGATTATATCAAAGATTCTTTTAAAGATTAGCCAAAGATTCTATTAGCTACAGTTGCTAACTCCTATATATACTGTAGAGAATAGCTAAAGCTACAGTACATATAAGAAACAGACTAATAGAACAATTACACGTGTCCTAATTAGTAACTGAATATAACAGAAAATCCAAGTCATAAGTTCTGAACATGTTGTTCAGAACTTCTGAACATACTTCTGAATAAGCGCTTCAGAACATTTGTCTTCATAGTCAGAAGTTCTGAGTCTCCTACTCAGAACTCTGAACCTTCTAGTCAGAATCCAACACTTAGAATCTTTTTGAGATTTCTCACTCAGAACTTCTGAGTCTTCTACTCAGAACTTCTGAGTCTTCTGAGTCACTTCCATACTTGTAATCTTTTCATTATTCTCTGATCAGAACTTCTGAGTCTTCTTACTCAGAACTCTGATTCTTCAGATTAGATCTTAACAGTTGTGTTTTTGACAAAACTCTAGATCTAACAATCTCCCCCTTTTTGTCAAACACACTTGTACTTTTCATCATCAGATTCTTAGAGCAGGAACAATCTTCAGAAGGAGCTCTTCTGAATGCTTTGACAACTTTTGCTCAGAATTCTGAATAATCTGAGTTAACAACTTCTGGTCAGTCTTTAATCAGCAGCAGCAACGATTTCCAAATTGATTTCTGTTACATATTTGCTTTTTCTTTGCTCCCCCTTGAAATGACAAATCTTATCTTTAGCTTTTCTCCCCCTAAAGTTTTGGAAAGCAAAATCATCTTCAAAATCTTTAGCTTTTCTCCCCCTTGTTTTTCAAAACTTTAGCGATGCTTTTTCTTCGAATGAAGTCTATGCTTTTTCTCCTCCTTAAGGAATAACCTTGCTCCCCCTCAAAATAAGAATTATGGAGCAATTTGTTTTCTCCCCCTGAAAGTATGCATATATTTCATTAAAATTATTCATTTCAAATATAGTGCTTTAATGAAAACATTTATACAAGGAGAATAAGATTTACTGAACTACACTTGATAACTACTAACATTTGATCATTTGAAAACTTTACAAAATAAATCCAACTTAATGAAATTTATCAGATTTTTCAATCAAATGAAATCAGATGCATGTGTTTGGATTCAAATACAAGTCATCATTGCATATCGAGTTAAAAATGTTCAGTTTCAATCTCTTTATTAAATCCATTTGGTATGCTTAGCATGCGAAATATGATTAGCTTCAAGAATATGCAATTCTAAAACATATAAGAGTACTTTGCTCTACTCACACTATTTGTCCAAAATCAGGATTTTCACAAATTTACAGGTTTATTGCGACTTTGAATTTTCCCAAAGTTTCAAGAGATATGTGCTCATTGGCATCTTTTAATTTTGTGCACATTGGCATCTTTTAATTTTGTGCTCATTGACATCTTTTAATTTTGTGCACATTGGCATCTTTTAATCAAAAAGTTTAGTAAGAATAAGATACATCGTTAAACATGACTTTCTATCTGGTTCTATAGCAGGATTTGGGTCAGCATATCCCAGACCAGTTAGTCTTAGGTGCTAGGTGACAAGCACCCCTTGGAACTTAATTTCCCAAACCAGAAAGGCCACATCGATATATCTTAAACCCATTTGTACCAGTATAACATGGCTTTCTATCTGGTTCTATAGAAGGATTTGGGTCAGCCGATCCTAGACCAGTTGATCTTAGGGACTAGGTGTCGAGCACCCCTTAGGACTTACTCTCCCAAACCAGAAAGGCCACAGGTACAAACTTTCAAACTAAATGATTTTATATATATTTATATTTCATCTCAATCACTTGGTACTAAAACGTAGTACTTCCCCCATATTTTTGTTTCCATCCAACATTCTGACATTTAGGCTTTTTGAGCATTATATTCTATATAAGTATAGATTTCATAACATTGAGCATTCGGCATAATTTCATTCATGTTTTGCTTACCTTTCGATTTAATTCAGAAGTGAAAGTTGAAACAAATATAGCTCAGATAATACAAAATACTTGTAAAATCACTCTTTGACACACATTTATTCATTGAATGAAAATTAAAAAAAAATTCATATCATTGAATTAAATTTGTTAAGATTCAAACATTCAATGCAATAGAAATAAAACATAATACAATGTTACCTTTCACCACTTGTTCCTTGAAACATAAAAGTATGACAGTTAAGGATATCACCTGAAAAATATGAGTTCTAAACTGATTTGTTTAGAAGTCTTAGTCTCTGAAGTACGGGTCCTGAACTGAATTATTCAGAAGCCGTTGTCATTTAAAGTACGGGTTTTGAACTGATATGTTCAAAAACCTAAAACGTTGAATCACGGGTTTTGAACATTATCTTGAAACAATCAGATCAAATTTTGAGTCAATACTTCCTCTGAAATCAAGATAATCCTGCAAAATCAAGAGATTTTGGTAATCATCTTCGATGATTCCTCATTAGATATCAAAATTCAAATTCTGAGTAGTTGAGTCAGAATTCTGAGTAGAAAAGTCAGAATTCTGAGTAACTTGTTCAAAATTCTAAGTATCAGAGTCAGAATTCTGATTAGTTGAGTCAGAATTCTGAGTAGTATAGTCAGAAGTCTGAGTAACTTGTTCAAAATTCTAAGTATCAGAGTCAGAATTCTGATTAGTTGAGTCAGAATTCTGAGTAGTAGAGTCAGAACTTCTGAGTAGTAGAGTCAGAACTTCTGAGTAACAGAGTCAGAATTCTGATAAAACTATCCAGAGAAAATTCCTTAGAAAAATTTTTGGATTTTGTGATTTTTGAACATTCTCAATTTCAAATCACCATAACTTGCTCAAAAATCAGAATTTTTCAACCAAAATTTGCAGGGTTGCTCAAAATGTGATTCTGAACACATTCTCTCATTCAGGCCGAGTTTTGGACTGAATTATCCAAAAGTCAAAATTTTCAATTTAAGCACATCATCTGTTTTCAGTCATGTGTCAGTATATGATCATTCAGCTTTACACATGAATAACCTGCAAAACAGATTAAGTTGACTTTGGTACCCATATGAACTTGGGTCCAGGTTTGTTAGGTGTAGTGGCATATGCAGATATTCTATAAGAACCATACCAGTGCTGAATAAAATTCTGGTTCACAAAATCATTAGTCCCACAATATGAACAACAAAGTTTCTTTTGTGCAACTCTGACTAATTGATTTACAGAATAAATCACATCAGGTTTACCAAAAGATTTTCTTTGAAATGTATTGTTCTTCTTAACATTTGAATTAGGAACTTTTGATTTTGGCACTTCTTTCTTGGAAGTTGTTCCTTTAACTCTCCATTCCATTTTTATCTTTTTAAAAGAACAATTATAAGATTTATCAATAGCAGAATCATAAAACAGATTAGAAGAACGAATCTGATCTTTTGAACTATGATTTGATTTGTCAACAACTTTCGTTTCAAATTCCCTAAACTTTTTAACATACAAATCAAACCTTGACTGCAAATCAGATTTGGACTTCTTCTCTATCATGATTTTAGTTGATAAATCAGATAATTTCTTAATAAGCCTTCTTATCTCCAAATGAAAAACTTCCTTTTCCTTCTCAAACTCATCTTTTAAGCATTTTTCTTTAAATCCATTTACCTTCTTCTTTTCAGTCTCTTTCCTTCCATCTTCTAACTCTTTCTCCAACTCATTTATTTTTACAGAAAACTCATTTAACATTCCTGTTTTCTTTTTCTCAAAACCATTCTTTTCTTTTTGAAAAACATTTTTCTTGCATTCAAATTCTTTTCTTTCTTTTGCAAGAATTTTCTCCAAATCAGAAATTTTCAAAGATAATTCAACAGACTTTGTTTCAAAACCTTTCCTCTCAGTTTGAAAATCTCTTCTCTCTTTCTCAAATTTCACTCTTTCAAGTATAAGAACTTGTTCAAAATCATAGATCTGTTTCAAGAGTTGACAATTTTTCATTTCACATGATTTGATTCTACTTTTAGAATCTGTCAACATCTTTCTTTCAAAATTGATTTTCTCTTTCAAATCAACATTCTCTTTTTCTAACAACTTTGTGTTCTCTTGAGCCTTTTCGAAATCTTTTAGAAGATCGAATTTATCTTTTTGCAAATTTACAACAACTTTTGCACTTTCCTCAAATTTGGCTTCAAGATTAGCAATCTTGCTTTCAAAATGAACAATCTCAGTTTTTGGTTTAGAAATTGTTTCTTTTGCTTTTACAGGACTTAATTTTTGTAAATTGTCTGAACTGGTTATGGAAATTGCAGGTCTCACAAAAACTTCAATAATCTCAGGCATGATGAAATGACAAATTCGAATATCAACTATGAATTATGATCAAAAATGAGAATCAACACAAATCTAGAACATGCAAGAATTAATCAAATCTGTCACATGCATTTCATCAAACAGTTAGAGTACATGAATTAATGAAATCTTCTTTTCAACAAAAAGAATTGAATACTAATCAACATGCAGCAGATATAATCACTTTGATCAAGAAACCAATCAAGAATTTTGAAAACATACCTGTGATCTCTGTTTGATTTTGAGAATTAATCAGCATAGAGAGAAAATCTTTGGATGACTTGATTGTAAGATATCGATTCAACAGAAAGACAAATTCAAATTTCTTGAATCAATGATAGAAACGAATTCAAGAATTGTTAGGAATTCAAGAATTGTTAGCAGCAGCGGAATCAATTGTCGAATTGATCAAGAAACTTCAAGAACGCGATCAAACACACTCTTGGACGAATTTGTTTGTTGATTGGCTCTGATACCAATTGTAAGTCCAGGATACACTCTTACAATCAAATATGAACAATTAAGATTTTATTCACAGCAACTGGTCATATGATTTATTGACAATCTGTGAATTACAAGATATTACAATCAATTTCTCTAAATGGATTCACCAAAGATTATATCAAAGATTCTTTTAAAGATTAGCCAAAGATTCTATTAGCTACAGTTGCTAACTCCTATATATACTGTAGAGAATAGCTAAAGCTACAGTACATATAAGAAACAGACTAATAGAACAATTACACGTGTCCTAATTAGTAACTGAATATAACAGAAAATCCAAGTCATAAGTTCTGAACATGTTGTTCAGAACTTCTGAACATACTTCTGAATAAGCGCTTCAGAACATTTGTCTTCATAGTCAGAAGTTCTGAGTCTCCTACTCAGAACTCTGAACCTTCTAGTCAGAATCCAACACTTAGAATCTTTTTGAGATTTCTCACTCAGAACTTCTGAGTCTTCTACTCAGAACTTCTGAGTCTTCTGAGTCACTTCCATACTTGTAATCTTTTCATTATTCTCTGATCAGAACTTCTGAGTCTTCTTACTCAGAACTCTGATTCTTCAGATTAGATCTTAACAGTTGTGTTTTTGACAAAACTCTAGATCTAACAGCTACCAAAATGTACAGAGACTTACGGGAAGGCTATTGGTGGCCCGGCATGAAGCGGGATGTAGCCAAATGTGTGGAGGTATGTTTGACTTGTCGGAAGGTCAAGGCGGAGCACCCGCGACCGCACGGGAAATTGCAGCCTTTGGAGATTCCGGTGTGGAAGTGGGAGCAGATTACGATGGATTTCATCACGAAGCTTCCCAAAACTCAGCGAGGGAATGATACCATCTGGGTAATTGTGGATCGTCTGACTAAGAGCGCTCACTTCTTGGCGATTAAAGAGAGCTTCTCGGCGGATAAGCTCGCGGAGGTTTTCATCCGAGAGATTGTAACTAGGCACGGGGTGCCAGTCTCGATTGTCTCGGATCGGGATACTCGTTTCACCTCCCGATTTTGGGAGAAGTTTCAGAATGAAATGGGTACGCGGTTGCATTTCAGTACAGCATTTCATCCTCAGACCGATGGGCAGAGTGAGCGTACTATTCAGACACTCGAGGACATGCTGCGAGCATGTGTGATTGACTTTGGTGGTAGTTGGGATCAGTATCTTCCACTAGCTGAGTTCTCCTATAATAACAGCTATCACGCTAGCATCGGTAGAGCGCCGTACGAAGTGTTGTATGGCAGGAAGTGTCGGACGCCCATTTGCTGGGGCGAGGTTGGTCACAGGGTGTTGGGGAGCACCGATGTTGTGCTAAAGACGACGGAGATGATTCAGATGGTGCGTGATCGGTTAGTCACTGCGCAGAGTCGACAAAAGAGTTACGCCGATAAAAGACGATCGGACTTGGAGTTCCAAGTCGGGGATTACGTTCTTCTGAAAGTGTCACCCTGGAAAGGGGTAATCCGTTTTCGCAAGCGGGGAAAGTTGGGTCCCCGATACATCGGACCGTACAAGGTCATCGCGCGTGTGGGGAAAGTAGCTTACCGATTGGAGCTACCCGAAGAACTGAGCCTGATCCACAACACTTTTCATGTCTCTCAATTGCGGAAGTGTGTGATGGATGAGTCTGCGGTAGTTCCCCTCGAAGATATTCAGATTGACGAGCGACTCAACTACGTGGAGAAGCCAATAGCCATAGTCGAGAGGAAGACGAAGACTCTGCGGAACAAGGTCATTGGATTGGTGAAGGTCCAGTGGCAGCACCGGAAAGGTTCAGAATGGACGTGGGAACCCGAAGCCGAGATGCGGGAGAATTACCCGGAGCTGTTTGCGAGCATGGACTTCGGGGACGAAGTCTAATCCAAGCGAGAGAGAGTTGTAAAGCCCGTGTCCCGGTACGTTTATTATTTAATTTTAATTATTTAGCGATTTGTTTTGTTAAGATTTTTGGCCTCCTTGGTAAGTCTCAATTTTTTTTAAAAGGGGTAAAAGTATGTTGGTGTGCTTGTTGAGGGGCCAATTGTGCATGGTTTGTAAATGTTGCATGGAGAGTGACCGGCCCATGGGAAAGACCGGCCCCCAGCCCTCTCGTTTTCTTACTTCGGCCTCAAGTAGCAACCAAGAAAACCTATTTCCCTTATTTGCTAATCCTTCAAACCTGGTGTGTGGCCGTCGTAGAGAGAGAGAGAGAGAGAGAGAGAGAGAGAGAGAGAGCGATCGAAAGAGAGAGAAGCCGAGAAGTAGGTAGAGAAGAGTCGGCCGGAATTGTACCTGCCGTCGTCGAAGCTGTCACCGGAGGTCGCTGCTGCGGCTGATCGTCGGAGGAAGCAAGGGAGTTAAGGTCGGTTGCGGGTGCGAGGTATCGTCGTGAGGTAAGCATCTACTCGTCTTGAATCTTTTTCGGTGAATCAACCAGTGGCGACGCCACTGCCACCGCGCGCCGCCACTGTGGTGGCTGGGTGTCGGGTGGTGGTGGTTGTGTGAGTTGGTTGTGCACGCGGTAAGGTGAGCGAGAGGGAGATCCGAAGCATGGAAGGGTGTACGTGGATGCATGTGTGTGCATGCGCGGAACCCTCGCCGGAGAGCCGCCGTTCGCCGCTACTGTGGCGGTGGTGGATGGGCGGCCATGGCTGCCGTTGTAGATGGGTGGTGCGTGGCCGTGACCTGACCTTGACCACCATAGAGCCCTTCAAGCCGTGACTAAATCGCTTAAGCCAAATCGTTTGAACCGTTGTTTTTAGAGTCGTCTTTTTATGTGAAAATATGGTTCAGCCCCTGTTTTGTGACGGCAATAACTTTTCCGTCGTAACTCCGATTGAGCCGAAACTGGCGCCCACGCTTCGAGCTCGGGACCGGGCACGTTTTCTGTGTTTTAGCGGAAAACTGGTTCGGCCTCGAGTTGGGAGAAAAAGTGGTCGCAAGTTCTGCGGTTCGTCATTTCATGTGAAAAATTCTGGAATCTGTCTCGGTTTTGCGAAAGCCGTAACGTTTTACTCGTAACTCGCTTTGAGGTGATTTTGGTGGCCATAGTTCCCTATTTGAGTTGGTAAGGTTTTTCGTGTTTTGCCGAAAGTCTGATTTAAACCGTAGTTAGGCTGTTTTGGACTGTTTATGCAGGCTGGACCGAAACTGGCAGTTTTGGTAACCGTTCGTATTTAATTCATAATAAATTGTAGAAAAATCGTTAGGAGGCGTATAATATGTCCTTGGAACCCTAACTCAGAGGACTTTCTAGCCATGAAATAATATTGGGATTTTTCTGGATTTAAGGGGGGTCGAAACAGGTCCCGAACAGACCTGTTTTGTGAGAACGGAAATTAGTTTTAGTGACGGTTTAAGCGTGTGTCGTGTCATAGGGTCCGGGTCTCGTATTGACACGTTTTAACATGCGTTTAGGTGCTGGGAAGTGACCGTAATTGTGAAGCTTGATTCGTGTTGATTAAGCTAGGCGCGCATTTGAGGTGAGTTCTCTCACTGTGTAGTTAGGGGTTGTATGCATGTCATAATAGTTTGCATGTACTACTGTTTTTGTGGTGTGAACTAGTTGTTGTGGTGTATAATATTTGATTGGTTTGAATGCTTGGTATAAATGTGTTACCTTACAATTCGGTGGGACCGAGACCTCGATGGTACTGAGGTGTTGGTTACATTACAATTCGGTGGGACCGAGGCCTCGATGGTACTGAGGTGTTGGTTACATTACAATTCGGTGGGACCGAGGCCTCGATGGTACTGAGGTGTTGGTTACATTACAATTCGGTGGGACCGAGGCCTCGATGGTACTGAGGTGTTGGTTATGTTACAATTCGGTGGGACCGAGGCCTCGATGGTACTGAGGTGGTTGGATACATAATTACCTGTAGATGTTTACTCGTTTTATGTATCTGTGATGTTGTTGCCTATGTGCGGGTAGGGGTGAGGTGTATATAATTCCTACCTGCGCATGTGTTTGAATTCACTAAGCTTCGTGCTTACCCTTTCCCAATAAACTGTGGTTTCAGGTACGAGTGGCTCTAAGGCGTGACGGGTACACACTGGCGCGCGGGATGAGCTGGCTGATATTGGTTTTATTTATTGAACATTGTTTCCGCTGGTTTCTGACTACTTGAACGACATTTATGATTTTGAAATTAATATGTTGGGATTATTTAATGAGTTTTTTTTATATATAAAACGTTTAATTAAAATTTTAATTTCCTTGAAAATTTGGGATGTTACATTAGTGATGCCCTTATTGCTATTTTCACACTTAGATAATTTTGTGCTGATCCAAACTCTCTCAGTAATTTGATGACGACCCTTAGAATACTTGGTGAAAAATGCATTTAACATTTGTATGTATTAATGTTTCGCCATCACCGATAACATATGTATTAGTTTACACACATTAGTGAAACCAAGACAAGTCTACACACGCGCGACAATTCAAGAACAAAGCTTCAGCGATAGCTGACTTACATCAGGCCTCACTGATGGAAGACTTCATCAGCGATCGCTGATCATGAAGCTTGTGCTTCAAGAATTGTTTGTCTTATTCTATTGCACAAAAGTATGAAGGAAGTTTACTTTTGTCCATAAACGTACAACCACTCGACCACCTACACTGTTCACCATGCGGCCCAAAGCATGTCTTGATAAAAGTTTGAAGCATGCGCCCAATGAGAAGCTGACATGTGTAAAGTGCTCATGCCATGCATTTAATGCATAGGGTATAAATAAGAGCAATACCCCTTCATTTTGAAGGAGTTCACTAATCTACTTAGTGCATGTAGAAAACCCTAGATTTTCTACTTATCCTTTCTCTCTAGTTTCTTAAGTGCAAGACCTCGTTGTGATTTTCAAGTTTGTTTAGATTAGGTTTACTTAATCTTATTTCGCAACAAACTGTAAATTGTGTTTTGATTTATCAATAAACAATTTAGAAAACTAAAGTTTGTGTTTGTATTCAACCCCCGATTCTACAAACTTTCCTCCTCGTATAACCCCTACGGGACCAACATTTTGAGGTTTTTTTTTCTCGCTTCTTCATTTTGATCGGTGGTGATCGTGCATCTTCTTTCTAATTTAGTTTTGGTATCTCGATTTAAGTTGTTTGTGTGGGTTTTTCTTGATGTGTAGTGATCATGCATCATTTTTCTAATTTAGTTTTGATGTGTAATGTTGCTTGTGTGTCTTTTTCTTGGGGATTTAAGTTGCCTATTTAATTTGGTATTGCATAGTAACAATGACAACAACTCTTCCCCAATGAAATACTTATATCCCAGTATGCTTCAAAATTAAACTGAAATTTGTTCGTATGTTGCCTATAGACAGTATTATGGATATTGATTGTTCATGTTAGTTAATAAATTTTAAGATATGTGTTTGGGCAAAAAATCTCCAGCCTCGACTACGACCAAGGCACTAAGAACATTTATTGCACTTTTCGCATATCAAAGTCAAAACGTAAGCAATTTTATCCTCTGACCAAAGCCGAAGTCGAACGTACCTCTCGACCTCGACCGTCGTATAGAAGCACACGACTTCGACCAACTAACGTATGGTTCTTCAGTTATGTTTTCTTCATTTAATACAGGTCAACGAAATTTATGGCCAACGGACGAAACCGACAAAAGCAGTTATAGGCATTAAAACTACAGAGACCGTTGCGACTGTTACTCGAAAAAATCATGAAGTCATTAAATGCATTCGAAGACTATAAATACAAAGGCAAAGACATCCTGAAGGGACAGAACTTCGAACTACACATTGCATACTCAAAGAACACAAGAAACAAAGAACTTTTTCTCAAGGAATCGCTCTCGACGCATGACATTCGCACACGACATACAGTTTCTACACACGGCGCACACTGTTTTTACATTCAAAACACTTGTTACTTTATATTTAAAGTACTTTCTTTCATTTGTATTGTAATCTCTGTATGATCGACACCTGAAACACAAGGATATCGACCCTGTTTGGCGACCATAGTGCAGCGACGACTTCCACAGTCGTCCACGGGTTTTTTCCTCGTTGAGGTTTTTCCCGCGTCACCAAATCTCTGTCTCGTTTACGTTTTTCTCGTTTATCGAACGCTTTGTCGAAAGATTCCTTTATTTAGTTGTTAAATTCCACAATCAACCTTAAGTTATCATTTTGGACGATTTTTGGCATTAATAGTTTGGCGCCATCCGTGGGACCCCATCTAGAGAAAAATCTTCGACAAACGTGCGTTTTTACTAACGGTTTCTTGTAGTTTCTACTATTCTCTGTTTCAGGAAAATGGCAGCCCCGGGAAATCCAGAGCAAGTCATTGCTCAGATGTATCAAGAGTTGGAAGTTGCGCGAAACCAAATGAATGATATGGCTGAGCAGAATCGAAAAGCAGTAGAATAAATCGTGCGGCTGAGAAATCCCTTCGGATCACAGAACGGTCCAAGGCCATTCATCCAAAACCCAGGTCAAGGGTCGTTCGGTTAGAACCCAGGATCCGTTCCATTCGTCCATAACCCTGGTTCAACTCCGTTCATTCGTAACCCAGGACCAGGTCCATTCATGCAGACTCAGCAGCCGGGGGCATTCAATCCAAATCCTCAATTTGGGCATGTGCCTCCTTATCATATTAGGCCTCCGCCCATGCAGAATGGGTCGCAGCCATTTCAGAGTGGATCCCAACCATTTTTTGTTCCTTTCAACGGGGATGCTAATGGTTCATCATATGGAAATGGTACCAATTCGGGAGTCATTCCCCCAACCGGTCCAGATCCTAGTGACCCCGTCGCCCAGCGATTGAAGATGCTAGAGGATCAGAATGATCGTGTCCTGTCCCTACTCGCTAAGCTGCCCGGGCAGCCGTGCCCGTCGATGTCGAGCCTCGCTCAGGGTATCAAGCGTCGCCTTTTGTCAATGATATCACGACAGTCGACGTCCCGAAAAAAATTCAACATCCCCGCTTTCACGCCCAAGTATTCTGGGGTGACCGATCCCACGGAGCACATCGCACAGTATAAGCAAATCATGTGGACAGCCTCAATCCCACATATGTATCAGCAAGCGTGCATGTGCAAAAGCTTTGGTGCAACTCTCCCTGGTCCTGCCCTCCAATGGTTGATCAATCTCAAACCCAAGTCCATAGGATCATTCGCTGAGTTGGTCAATCAATTCTCCCAGCAGTTCGCCAGCAGTCGCAAGATGGAGAAGCAAACCAGTGACCTGTACTATGTCGTGCAGAAAGCTAATGAATCTACCCGAAGTTATTTCAACAGGTTCAATGCAGAGATGATCAGTATCTGCAATTGTGACGTCAAGACCGCGATCGAAGCTTACAAACGTGGTCTGGACGACAGTTCAGGTTTGTATACTGATTTGACCAAGTATCCCCCAGAAAATTTCGAAGATGTTCGAGCTCGAACCCTAGCGTATATGAGGGTTGAGGACGATGATGCCTTTCATCGCAAGCATACCGATGACAAGAGGTCATTAGGGATGAAGAAGCCAGAGTTCAAAACCAAGGCAGTATCCAGGCCAGGGCCCACGCGACAAATCTCGAACGTCCGGTTCAAGATGAAAGCGGAAGCCAAGACCGCAACCAAATTCCCTCAGTACCCCAAGATATCCTCCTATGGATTCAAAGGGTCCACTAAGGACTTGGTTGAAGCACTGAAAACCGCCCAGGCAACCATCCGTTGGCCAAAGAAATCCGATCAGGACGACGCCAAGAAAGATAAGTCGAAGTGGTGTGACTTCCATGTCGATCATGGTCATGCGACAGACGATTGCATAGCTCTAAAAAAGGAGCTAGCATATCATGTCCCGAAAGGAAACCTCAAAGATATCATCGACTACGTCGAATCCCCAGCTAGCGACGTTCGACCGCTAACCCCCGAGCATGCTAAGGTCGTCAATTGCATCACTGGTGGCTCTAATGTATGCGGTTTGACATATTCCGCAGCCAAACGTCATGCCAGTCAAGCACCTAACGATCGGTCTATCCCGCGTTCATCGAGACCAAAAGAAGATCTAGAGCTAGAAGCTATGAGGATTTCATTCGACCAAGATGACCTCGGAGACTCGTATCAAAAACATCATGACGGGTTGATCATTCAACTCACGATTGGTAATTGTTTAACCCGACGGGTCTTGGTCGATGGAGGCAGTTCAACGAACGTCATCTTCCTTGATACCGTTAAGGCCATGGGAATCGACCGATCGGAAATCACCCGACGTTCGACAACCTTGGTCGGTTTCAACGGGGAAGCAACAAGTACCTTTGGAGAGATCGTCCTGCCAGTCTATGCCGGAGGAATCAACAAGCAGACCAAGTTCAGCGTCATCGATTGTGCGTCGGCCTATAACATCATCTTAGGTCGACCATGGATCCATGAAATGAAAGCCGTTCCCTCGACGTATCACCAGATCATGAAGTTCCCTACGCCATGGGGAATCCAGGAGATAAAAAGTGAGCCAAAAGTCGCTCGTGATTGCTATAAGACCACTCTGAAGCCGCGGAAATAGACCTTCTATTGTGGCGACTAACGATGACATTTAGTGTATCGTCTTAAAATCGCCACAAGGGGGCAAGATAGTAGCAATAATCAAGACGTCCCACATAGGTGGGGCACGACGCGTCAGAAAAGGTACGTCTTCTAAACCCTTTTCTATTTTTACATACGATTTTTTACAACGACGAATACTGACTTAAGCATCGGAGGGTCGTTGGTTAGCCAACGACCAACCTCTGACATCGTTTTAACGCAGGATCACACGATATTGGCTACTAAGTCTTCTATATGACTTTAGTCCCGCAGGATCGAACGATATTACTGAATTTATCATACGACTTCCATCTTAGTTTATGACTGGACTATTTTGCCACAGGAGCATACGACTCAAGTTTCGCCATACGATCTAATTGTATGATCATAGGATTTAGCGATCCATGATCTAAGTTTCTAAACTTAGACAAACTACATGTTTCGAATGAATGCTTTAGTCGCATGTACTTATATAATATTCAAGTATGAAAAACCTTATGGCTTGTGTGTTAGTCTTGATAATTACAATGGGTGCCTAAGTCACACGATCCCTTGTTTGTTCTATACTTAATGAATTCCATAGTTGATATTATGTTCATCCACGACATGTCTGGATCGAAATAAATGCACGAGTTCAACAAAAGAATATATTTCATTTACGAAACAAACGGTTACATCTAAGTAACTCAACCACCAACGGTCGAGCGTCCAAAGACAAGACTAAAAATATAACTTTCCTAAGGCAAAGGAGGGTCGACACTCGCGTCCTTGCCCGAAGCTTCGCCTTGGATGCCCTCGTCCGCAACCTCCTATTCTTCAGCCTCCTTCTCATCGTCGGAGTCGAGTTCCCTGTCGGTCCCGACCCTAGACCTGAAAAAGGCTAACTCTTCAGCTGCAGACGCAAGGGGATTCTTCCCCGACAAATGTTTCCGCATAATTGCAGCCCGAGCTGTTAGACGAGCCAGGGCAAAGGTAGATGCAGCCTCATCTTTGAGCTCCCTCACCTCCTTCTCCAGGACCACCACCTTGGCCTTGGACTCCTTGACCTCTTTCTCCTTCGTGACCAAGGACGCTCGCATCCTGTCCAACTCCTCTCTCTGATTTGCGACCACAGAGAAGGACTCCTTCAGACGAGAATTCACTTCGTGCCTCGCATGACTGACAGCTTCTAGCTGGTCCAAGGCATCGTCGAGTTTTACCGACATTTCTTCGACGCGAGCCAGAGCGGACTTCTCCCTCACCAACGCCGCATCCTCTCTCCTGGCGGCAGAAGACACTAGACCCTCAAGCTTCACCGTCTCGGCCTGCAGGGCTAATGAAGACTGAAACGTCTGAAATACATATGAAAGCTCGTTAGTAAAAACATACGACAACGACATCGACAACAATAACGAGAAACAAAGTTTTGAAAGAAAGACTTACCATAAACGCCATTCCGGTGACATAAGCCCCCGAGCTCTCGATAGAACACCCGTTGAAACGCTCCCTGAAAGAGGGGAGCTGAAATTTATCCAATTGGGGAAACAAACTCGTCCCATCTAGGACATTGTCCACCATGAAATCAGCCGGCAACGTAAAGTTCACCGTCGTTTCCTCTCCAAAAGCCCGTTTGTGTGCCTTTGCCCTTGTCGACCGACGCAGGACCTGATGCGGCAGCTGGAGATCCCGTCGATTTCGCCGGATGCGCAGGATCTACGGGCGTCACGTCGATCACGTCGGGAGTCTTCTCGACAGGTACGGTCGACACCTTCTCCTTCTCCGGTGAAACGACTCTCGATGAGCCATCCGTCTTCGAAGACGGTTCCCTCCGGACGGACGTACTCGTCCTCTTGAGGACTCCCGACCCAGTTGTCGGAACCTCTTTTCTCTTGAGGACCCCTGACCCAGCTGTCATGGTCTCCATCCTCCTCTCCTTCGCCAGGCGAGCCAGTTCGGCCTGAGCCGCCCCCTTAGCCATCACAGACGACTTTTTCGGCTGCGGCTGCTGGGTTTCCTGTTGGGACTTCTGCTGAGATTCCTGTGGAGATCCTTGATTGGATTCTCCTGTAGAACAAAGAAAAAGAGGAAAATTAGTCGACTGAAACAAGGGAAGAAGCGTGGAGCAAGGTATGCATACCAGTCATCTCGACCACTTTTGACTCTTCCTCCTGCTCTCTTTCCTCAGTCTCCTCTTCCTTCTCTTCTTCTTTCTTTTCCTTCTCTTCCTCCTTCTGATTTCTCTGTAGCCTGTCGCTCAGGAAAATCGTGTCATCATCCTCGTCGACCAAAAAATGTGTGACGAACGATCGATCGTCGGGACTAATCTCCAGAAACTTTTCAATTTTATCCCCGGAGTCGTTGTTGGGCTCTACAACGTCAAAATTAATATCTGAAAAGACAGAGAAAGAAGATTAGTCAAAAAATAAACACCTGGGACGTACGATAAGTAAGTTACAAAATCTCACCCGACATATTCCATCCAGACCTAATCCAATCACTGTCAGGGTCCAGCGTCGCTAACCGTACGAAAACGTACCTAGTCTTCCATTTACTGTCATTGACCGTAGTTCTTAGGACCAGAGTACGATCGCCCCTATGCTTGGAAAATAAACTATAATGACGGTACTAGCCCATCTTGACCTGATAAGCGGCCAAGATATCTTTTACATCCATCGGCGACTCCCAATGCGAAGTAAGTCGCTCAATAACCAGAATCACATGCCAGAACTGGGGCATCAGTTGCCCTGGTGACAGGTCGAACTCACACATAAACGCCTTAGCTAAAGGCGATTATGGCCAATGGAATCCTATCTTAAAAGGATACTCATATATTACAACGTACCCCTCAGGGCACATCTCCGGCCGAAGCTGGCCGGCTTTACTCACTACGATCTCCGCAGGGATTCTGGCCAGACTCCTAAAACTATCAAGATCATCTTGATCTTGAATAGCGCTCCTAGGCTTAGACGACATTGATAAACCGGTTAACCAGATTTGACGCTCTGAGAAGCCCCAGATATCCCAGTTCTTCCTAGGTTTCCTAGCAATTGACTTACGACGCATACAAAGGTTGGGAAGTCGTACCTTATATAGGCGCTCTAAAACCTCGAATCTCCAACAAGTCGAAGATCTCTCGCAAGTTTGGAAAAGATTTGGCAAAGAAACAGCAAGCAAATCAAGGATAAACTCTCTTAAAATCTCTCCGAAATCGTAAAAGGAAAAGATCCGTCGAAAGCATCTATTTATGCAAAAGGTCATGTCAGGTCGAAACCCCCGATGATCGACACGTGCCCCTGTCTCTTCGAATGCTAGACATATTGTCGACACCTGGAAAATACAGCTGTTACGCACGATCGCACATCAGCATGACGTCACGACCTTATCCCCTTTTTGACTTTCCATTCAGTTAGAATTGGACCGATCCAGTTCCAAGGCAACTAAAAAGGTTTTTTACACGTGTCACGACCTTAGACGTCCGACTAGCAAAATTTTAAAAAAACTTTTGAAATTTGAATTTGCCACTTCACTTCTTCAAATTTTAGGGGCAAACTGTTTGGGAAAAAAATCTCCAGTCTCGACTACGACTAAGGCACTAAGAACATTTATTGCACTTTTCTCATATCAAAGTCAAAACGTAAGCAATTTTATCCTCTGGCCAAAGCCGAAGTCGAACGTACCTCTCGACCTCGACCATCGTATAGAAGCACACGACTTCGACCAACTAACGTATGGTTCTTCAGTTATGTTTTCTTCATTTAATACAGGTCAACGACATTTATGGCCAACGGACGAAACCGACAAAAGCAGTTATGGGCATTAAAACTACAGAGACCGTTGCGACTGTTACTCGAAGAATTCATGAAGTCATTAAATGCATTAGAAGACTATAAATACAAAGGCAAAGACATCCTGAAGGGACAGAACTTCGAACTACACATTGCATACTCAAAGAACACAAGAAACAAAAAACTTTCTCTCAAGGAATCACTCTCGACGCACGACATTCGCACACGACATACAGTTTCTACACACGACGCACACTGTTTTTACATTCAAAACACTTGTTACTTTACATTTAAAGTATTTCCTTTCATTTGTATTGTAATCTTTGTACGATCGACACCTGAAACACAAGGATATCGCCCCTGTTTGGCGACCATAGTGCAGCGACGACTTCCACAGTCGTCCGCGGGTTTTTTCCTCGTTGAGGTTTTTCCCGCGTCACCAAATCTCTGTCTCGTTTACGTTTTTCTCGTTTATCGTACGCTTTATCGAAAGATTCCTTTCTTTAGTTGTTAAATTCCACAATCAACCTTAAGTTATCCTTTTGGACGATTTTTGGCATTAACAATATGTATATATACATACTCTAATTATAGTTAATGGGTTTGATGTTAGGTTCAGAGTGTTAACAAGTTTGGTATTCTGTTGCAAGTTATCAAAGTTCTTACATATTTGAATATAGTTATCAGGTTTACATCTCATCAAATGGGAGATGGTTCATGGAGAATAAGATTCTATCATTGCTCACAACGAAGTCAGTTTGTTTGTTTGTTTATGTTAATTAATTAGTACAAGCATATATATATATATATATATATATATAGAGAGAGAGAGAGAGAGAGAGAGTCCTAATAAATTGTAAACCATCATTTTCGTGTAAACCGTCGATTGGTTTTTTTGATGATTTTTTTTATGGAATTGTTTATTTTGACTAAAACTTCACAACGATTCATTGTGAAGGTATGCAAAACAGCGAACCTTCACAACAAAAACACTATGAAGGTTTACCTTCACAGTCTTTTGCTGTGAAGGTTTAGTGTTATTTTTTTGGTCTCACGGGTCTCACAGAAATGACTTGGTCTCACATGATCTTAAGTCTCTCTCTCTCTCTCTCTATATATATATATATATATATATATATATATATGATCAGGTTCAAGGGAAAACCTCAAAAAAACGGAAAACTGAAGAACACCCTAGAAGCCCTTCATCTGGGCGGTATGCACTTGTGCATATAGGTTATTTGTAACATGCATTTGTGCATAAAACCAAAAAGTCAACTATTTACCTGTATGCACAAGTGCATATCGTCCAGATGAAGGGCTCTCCTAAGGTGTTCTTCAATTTTCCGTTTTTTTGAGGTTTTCCCTTGAACCTCCCTATATATATATATGTGTGTGTGTGTGTGTGTGTGTTTGTGTGTGTGTGTGCGCGCGCGCTTTTGGACATCTACATTATAGTTTTTAATGTGAAACATGGCAATGGAGCAAGATTAATTACAGATGAAGGGGTGATGAGTTATTATAAAGAAAGTACTCAAGCCCTCTCCATCGTCTTACTCTCTCCCTCTACCATTAATCTTCCCTATCACTAGCTTCACGTAAGTTTTACTTTTCAGTTATGATGAAGAGGATAAATACTTTGAAGATGGTGCTAGATTTGCCAACGAAGGTAGTTTAGTTAAACGACTATTTTTTTAGAATCAATCTCTCCAAATTTTGGTAAGATTCAATGTTGACAGAGAAACTCTATGATTTGAAGGATTAAGAATTTAATTTGAGATTGTTAAACTTAATGCAGGTGATTTCATCAACAGGAGTGCATAATTTGAATTTGGATTCAAGAAAAACCTAGGAAAGGTAAACTACAGTTTCTGATATCGATTTGTTCGTCAAATCAAATTTCTTATTTCTTATTTTTGTTGCTTGGAGGAGTTTTCTAGCTATTAAGTGGCATATTTTTAAGAGATATTTTTCGGACATATTTAAAAGTTGGTGTCCGAAAAAATTGTTATGGAAAAGGTTTTGTTCGAGAAGGTCATGGTGAGTCTGTTTGGTTTCCGAGATAACATTCCAAAAGATCGATAGAGGTTAAAGTTGCGATCTCAGAGCATATTTCTGGCAGAGCTTCTGTTGAGCTCAGCAGAAGCTCTATGACCTTAAATTTCTCATAACTCAAATTTTATGAAACTTTTTGATCTTTTGATTTTTGAAATGTTATCCACAGTATATTTAGGACATATTTGACAATTTGTGTCCTAGAAAACTGTTTTCAAAAACCTTTTGTGCGAGAGACATACCTTTTGGTTCTTCTTTTCTCGGCAGTGATGTCTGACTTCTATCGATATAGATTCATTGACATTCTTCTTTGGCTTTCCCTTGAAAGTTTTACCTCTGTAGATCATTTCAGGATCCCTTTTTGCTCCCCCTTGATCTAATCACCTCTGTAGATCAGGAATTTTCCTTTTGCTCCCCCTTGACCTATGCTTGGATCAAAGAATGATAAGTTTTGCATAGAACATAGGTCATATTTTCCAGAGGTTCTGTAGGGTTTGTCAGAGGTTCTGAGTAGACTTACAGAAGCTCTGTGATTTTAAGAACAATTTAAGATTGAGAACTTACATACATAAATAAATTAATTAAAGCAAAAATAATTAGAAATATATACATATTTACAGAAGATAAAGCTATACTTACAGAGGATTTTTACGTCATATTGATCATTCCTAACTTACCCACCAAGAAATTGAATCTTTTCTCGTCTAAAGCTTTGGTGAATAAGTCCGTGAGTTGGTATTCTGTGGGCACGAAATGCATCTCGATTGTACCGTATTCAACATGATGTTTCAAGAAATGGTACCTTATATCGATATGCTTGGTTTTTGAGTGTTGCACAGGATTGGCAGAGATAGCAATGGCACTCTTGGAATCACAGAAGATAGGTATTTTGAATAGGATGTGGCCGTAGTCTTTTAGCTGAGTCTTCATCCATAGAACCTGAGAACAACAGCTAGCAGCAGCAACGTATTCAGCTTCTGCAGTGGATGTTGAGACACAATTTTGCTTTTTGGAGGTCCAACTGACTAGTTTACCACCTAGGAATTGACAACTCCCAGAGGTACTCTTTCTGTCGAGCATGCATCCTCCATAGTCTGAATCTGTATAAGCTTTAAGACTAAAACCAGAGTTCTGTGGATACCAGAGACCGAGATTTTTGGTCCCCTTTAGATATCTAAAGATTCTTTTCACAGCATCATAGTGTGATTTCTTTGGATTAGCTTGATAACGTGCACAAAGACATGTGGCATGCATAATGTCAGGTCTGCTTGCAGTTAAGTATAACAGAGATCCAATCATGCCTCTATAGAGAGTGCATTCTATAGAGAGTGCATTCTACAGAGATGCCATCTGGATCTAAGGATAACTTATTTCCAGTGGCCATTGGAGTTTTCATTGCAGAGGTATCAGAGAGGCTATACTTGAAAAGAATGTCAGAGACATATTTGGCCTGATTTACAAAAATTCCCTCTGATGTTTGTTTGACTTGGAGTCCGAGGAAGAATGTTAGTTCTCCCGTCATACTCATTTCAAACTCACTCTGCATGAGTTTTTCAAAACTTTTGCACTCTTCTGTGTTAGAAGACCCAAAAATTATGTCGTCCACATAGATTTGTACAAGCATTATTTCACTGTTTTTACGTTTATAGAATAAGGTAGTATCTGTTGTACCTCTGTCGTAGCCATTTACTAGAAGAAAGGTAGAAAGTCGTTCGTACCATGCTCTTGGAGCCTGTTTCAGTCCGTACAGAGCCTTTTCAAGGTAGTATACATGCCTTGGGAACTTTGAGCTTTCAAACCCTGGTGGATGATTTACGTAAACTTCTTCTTTGATTTCACCGTTGAGAAAAGCTGATTTTACGTCCATCTGATAGACTTTAAAACCTCTGTGGGCTGCGAAGGCTAAGAATATTCTTATTGCTTCGAGCCGTGCGACAGGAGAAAAAGTCTCATCGTAATCTATGCCTTTATCTTGTCTATAACCCTTGGCCACCAATCGTGCTTTGTTTCCGATGACCACTCCATCTTCATCCTTCTTATTTCTGTAGACCCATTTAGTCCCAATGGCCTGTTTCCCTCGTGGCAGAGGTACTAAAGTCCATACTCTGTTACGCTCAAATTGCAGAAGTTCTTCTTGCATGGCGTCTACCCAGTTTGGATCATCTAGTGCTTCAGAAATCTTCTTTGGTTCTATCACACTAATAAAATTTGTAAAGAAACAAAAATTAGCAGTGGCAGACCTGGTTTTTATTGAGTCAGAAGGTTCTCCGATTATTTGGCTTGGAGGATGGCTTTTTGTCCACTGAGTGGTGCGAGGAAGATGGTCATCAATGTCATCGAACCTTTCTTCAGAAGCTTCTTGTGGATCTTCTTCTTGTATAGCCTCTGTCGTTCTTCTTACCTTGGTAGAAGATTCTACCATTTGTGGAATGATTGGTATGAGTGGTGGTGGAGTTTGTTCCTCTGAGGACGTATAGTCTTGGTCCTCAATTACCTCTGTAATTGGTTCTTCTGTGGATTGTGGAGTTTGTTTTTCTGCAGCTTCTGTGGTCGTTTTTCTTGATGTTTCATCTTCTGCATTTTCTTCTTCGGCATTTGCATCTGTAGTATTTATAGAAGAAGATGAAGCATTATTTGGACCAGTTAGAGTCATGCCTGTAGGATTTTGTCCGACAGAGGATGGTTCTTCAGAAACTCTGATGGTTCCAACAGAAGGATCAATGTCATTGTGGAACATCTCTAAAAATAGAAGATTTAAGTCTTCTTTCGTTTGCGAGATGCCAGAGGTTTCTCTTTTAAGTTCGAGTTCTGAACGGATTTGCTCAGAAGTCATTTGGAAAGAATCATCAAAAGAAACATTGATACTTTCTACGATTTTGCGAGATCTTGTAAGGTATACTCTGTAGGCATTGGAAGTGGCAGAGTATCCAATGAATTTTCCTTCGTCAGCTTTTACTTCAAACTTTCCTCTTGAATCTCTGTCGTTTAAAACAAAGCATTTACATCCAAACACATGGAAAAACTTGATGTTTGGCCGCCTTTTGTTGATCAGTTCGTAAGGAGTCTTGATGTGTCTTTTCACAATGGTTGACCGATTCTGTGTGTAACAAGCGGTAGAAATTGCTTCTGCCCAAAAGTTCATCGGTAATCCGTATGCTGATAGCATAGTTCTTGCGGCCTCCACGAGCGTTCGATTCTTCCTTTCGACTACGCCATTCTGCTGTGGAGTGCGTGCGGCAGAGAAGTTCTGTGATATTCCTTCTGTAGAAAGATAGGCTTCAATGACAGAGTTTTTAAATTCTGTGCCATTGTCACTTCTTAACTTCTGTATTCTGCATTCATAAAGAACTTGGATTCTTTTCATTAGATTAATCAAGATGATTGGAACATCCGATTTCTTTCGAACAAATTTAACCCATGTGAAGCGCGAATACTCATCAATTAAGACAAGTATATATTTCTTGCCACCTAGGCTCTGTATGGCAATAGGACCGCAGAGGTCGACATGAAGCATGTACAGAGGCCTAGTGCACGACACATCTGTTTTGCCTCTGTGGGAAGCTCTTCTGAGTTTTCCCATCTCACAGGCAGAACATAAGTGATCCTTATTAAATTTAACATTAGGCAAACCTTTAACTAGATCAAGTTTGACCAATTTATCCAAGGTGTGAAAGTTCAAGTGACAGAACATGTTATGCCATAACGAGGCTTCTTTACTTTCGCAAGCTACAAGGCAAACTTTGTCCTTGGTTGTTGAACAAAAGTTCATTAGATACAGATCACCTTTTCTTTTGGCTCGCAGAAGTTCCATTCCTGTGTCTTCACTTTGCATAGAGCAGAAAGTTCTTTTGAACAAGACATCAAATCCTGTATCACAGAGTTGACTTACACTGAGTAGGTTGTGTTTAAGGCCATTCACATATGCAACTTTGTATACAGAGACGTTTTCCTTCTGTATGACTCCATAGCCTTTGATGTGTCCCTTCTTGTTGTCTCCAAAAGTTACAGATCCACCATCGTGTGTTTCTTTGTACGTGGATAGTAAACTTCTGTCGCCAGTCATGTGCCTTGAGCATCCGGAGTCAAGATACCAAATTGGCACATACTGCTTCTATAAGACAATCACAGAGACTTAGGTACCCATATCCATATGGGTCCAATATTGTTAGAAATTTTCAAGTTTGCCTTAGCATTCTTGAAATACATTTTATCTTTTGTAGAAAGATCAGATTGTATCTCTCTAGGTTTTGACTTTGGAGTTTGAATTTTAGTGGAGAGTAAGCAATCTGGACTTGAGAAGTGATTTTTCAATCTGAACATAAGATCAAAACAATGACAGTATTTAATATGAGACGTGATTTGTTTGAACTTTTCATTGAATTCATTGAACTGAGTCACAGAGGCATTACATTCGTTCTTAACATTAGATTTCCTATTACAAGAAGATCTATGAATACTAGAATGTTTTTTGCAAAAATCTTGTTTAGGTCCTGCCTTCTGTGAGTCTCTTCGGTGGTGAACGTCTGTTTTCACTGTCACAGAGGAAAGATATTTGTTATCTTCAGGCCTTAAAGGTTTTGAAAAATTTGAGCTTTTAGGATTTTCAGAGGCCTTTTTCAAATTATCAAGCTCTGTAGAGGTTTTGACTTGTATACACATTTTTAGAAAATCTGGACATATAGGTATCTCTGTGATTTTCTCTTTTGGAGAAATTGTTCTGTTAAGAACCTCAGAGGAGAATTTAACATCCTCTGTGTCACAGTGAATTATCCCTGATTTAGAATCAGTCTCTGAGTCGTCAGAGGATGAATCGTCCTCATATACAGAGGTCGAGTCATTTCTTTCGACAGAGGCTGGATTTTCTGAGCATGTATCGTACGAGTTTTCTTCCTCTGTAGAAAAACTTTCATACATGGCAGAGGTTTCAGATGAGATCTCTTCAGCGAGAATTTGATCTATAGAAGATGTACAGAGATTTTCTAAAACATTTGATTTCAAAACTTCCAAAATTTCTTTTTCAATTGATCTTTTAAGATTTTCTTTTGAAAAGATGGGTTTAAACTCAGGAGCTTTTGCAGATAATTTCTTTTTGACATCTATCATACAGACAAAATCGACCTGTGTTTGAGTCTCTGGTTTACCAAACTTAAAGATACCAATCTGATCTTGTGTTTTCAGATATTTCTTTGGTTTGATTCCTCTATTGACAGAGGTTGAAGATGATGAATCTGTGTTTTCAAACCACACATTGATCATCTTCGTATGTTTCCTCAAGTGAGGTTCTTCAGAGATTTTAACCCTTTTACTTACAGAGAGTAAGTTTGGAAAAATTGGTTTATTTGTTTTTCCTACCACAAACAGAGAAGACAGAGGTTTAAGTCTTTTGCCTTCAACACCTAGAGTAATATCATCGTACCCTATACCTCGTCTTCCTATTTGTGAGTTTACTTTCTCATACACCTTCTGTGCATCTTTATAGTTTTTAAGTAAAACCTCTCTTCTGAGTAGATCTTGCCAAAGTACCTCTCTCTCTTTTTGAAAGTATTCTTTGAGAGCTCTTATGTCAGTTGTTTCACTCCTAGAAACTGAAAGCTCTTTAGTTTTGACTTTTAAAGCAGAGGTTAATTCAGAAATTTGCCTTTTTAAAGGATCTACATTTTTGCTCCAATATTTTTCTACTCTTTCCTTTTCTTCAAAAATTTTGGCTTTTCTTGAGTGAGAAGCCTTACTTCTCTCTCATTAAAGGTGAGTCTTTTCTGAATATTTTCATTTATCTCTTTGAGTTCAATCAGTTCAATGTTAAGTCTAACTGAATCATTTTCTACATATTTAACACAAGAGGTAGAGTTTGAAATGGATACCTCATTGTCAGTGCCCGAGTCGACTTCTGCCATGCCACAGAACAGGGCATTGGTGGTAAATTCATCATCAGAGGTAGAGTCTGACTCGAAGTCCTCCTTATTTGCTTCAGAATGCCCTTTGTTCGCCATTAGGGATTTTTGTGCATAATATTCAGCCTTCTTTTTGTAAAAAGCTGAGTCCTTCTGTGGGCGATTTTGTCTACTTCTGCAATCTTTTGCGAAATGGCATGGCTTACCGCAGTTGAAGCAACCTTGGGAGGTGTTTCCAGTTCGATCGTCGGACTTCTGTTGGTCTCCACCTTTCTCTGTTCGGCATTCGTTTGCATAATGACCAGGCTTACCACATTTGTAGCATTCTTGTGTGTGGCCTACCTTGTCATCTGACCTCTGTCGGTCATTTCCTCTGTAGTTTCTGTCGCTCGACCTCTGTCGGTCACTTCTGTAGTCTGACCTCTGTCGGTCACTTGATTCTTCTCTTCTTTCATCATCTCTTCTATCTCTCTGGTTGTCTCTGCTATATCTGTCATTACCAAAATTTCTTTGGTTACCTCTGAACTCTCTTGTCAATAGAGCCAATGATTTAGCTAATGACGCAAGAGTTATTTCTTCCTCTATCAGCTCGTCTTCTTCGCTACCAACCATCACTATCTTCTTCTTCTCCTTCTTCTTCTCCTCTATTGCTTTCTCATTTCTTGGTCTCTCTGTAGCCTTTGTTGATTTACTAACCAATGCGTATGGTGCAATGGCTATTGTTTTAGCCTGTGCTATTTGAGGCTCTTGTGCAGCTAGTGTTCCATAGAGATCAGAGAGTGTCCATGAGTCTAGATCTTGGTTTGTTTGTAAAGACATAGACAGTTGAAGCCACTCATCATTCAGACTCTTTAGAAACATGACGTTATTTTCTTCCGAGGTTCTGTGAATGCCAGATTTTCTACATTTGTTTATGAGAGAGTTGAACCTATCGTACGTTGTTTGCAGAGATTCTGTTGCAGAGGCTCTGAATGCATGATATTCATTTATGTACTGTGCCCTTCGGTTCTTCTGTGTTTTAGCACCCCCTTCCAACTGTCTTTCTGATTCTTTCCAAAGATCGTGCGCAGTTTCGCATGCATCTAAGGATTGAAAAAGCTCGTTGGGGATAGCCATTATCAGGATTCTTTTTGTTTTCTGTGCAACTTCATCTTCTGCCTTATCTTCATTTGACCATTCTTCTTTTGGTTTTGGTTTTTGATGTTCAGGGATTTCTGGAGATTCAGCAGTAGCTGGTACTCGTGGTACTGCTATCATGGGAACAGGAGGAAGGTTGTAAAGATATTGTACTAGATTTTTTTCAGTACCCTCAAAGAAATGAACCATTCTTATCTTCCATTGAGGATACTCATCTCGTAGGAGAGTAGGAGGCTTGGTGAGTGAACCAGCAGTAAAGAAGTTATTTGTATTTGTCATTTTTAAGGTTCTGAAAAGATAGTATGATTTAAAGAGTATGAGTCTGAAGATCTGGAAAGTTTTCTGGGTTTGAACAGTTCCCAGAGTACACTTTAATGGAGTTTTAACCTAGAGATGAGGAATAGGAAAAAAAATGATTTCTATCACTAATCTTGTAAAAACGAGGATCACTTGATATTGATAATCAAGTTTAGCTATGATACCAATTGTTGGTTCCCGTTTTGCTTATACAAGATTGTCAGATCTATTAGTTCGAATTTATGTTTGATGCGGAAGCGTATTTGAATAACTAACAGATATGATTGATAGATTTAGAACATAATATAAATAAACAGTGAACAGGAAATAATATCTCAAAGTTTACTGAATATATATATTAAGAACAGATTCAAGAACAGTGAGTAAGCAAAGCTTTTAAAACAGATATGACTCTCAAAGTGTTTTAAAGCTATGTGTTCTTGTGATGTTTTTCTCTCTTGAATTCTTGTTTCGATTGTTCGATTGATCGATCGATGGATAGATAGGAAGAACTCAACATGAGTCTTCCTTATATACTACTCTAAGGGGACCATAAAGCATATGCTACTATTCACAAAGGACGGTATGAATAGTTGGACGGATGGCATGAACAGTTGGACGTGCTGTATTGCATTTAATGCAGCAGACGTCTATTATGTACTAAGCCCTATTGAATCCAACCAGAGTTTGACACGTTGCAGTTGGACAGGGCATGCTATCATGCAAGTTGATGAACAGGTCCTGTAACAGTAGCAAGATATTATAAATATCTTTGAAGTCTTTGTTGAAGACCGCAGAGGCTCTGTGAAGTGCCACAGAGGTTCTGCGGTTTGGTCCTTAGAAGAGCAGTCTTCACCGGATTCCGAGTCTTTGGTCTTCTTTGCGCGTATGACAGAGCTTCTGTAGGGCGCCTCTTTAGCTTCTGTAGCTTCTTGACCTTGATCTCTCGGTAAGTTCGGCAGAGCCTCTGTAAGAGGCTTTCTTCACTTAGCCTATTTTTCACTACTTCTAAATACTTCTATGATTAGGAAGATTGAAGCTAACAGAATTCACACCTGTTGGAGGATTAACCCCTAAACTGGTGCCATTTCCGTACGACGAGCCATTGGCATCCCCATTGAAAGGGACAAAGTATGGCTGAGACCTGTTATTCATGGGTGGTGGCCTCAGATGCTGAGGAGGAACCAGCCTGAACTGGGGATTTGGGATGAACGATCCCTGCTGCTGGTTTTGCGCGAATGGACCTTGCTGCTGACTTTGACCGAACGGTCCTGGTCCTGGATTCTGAACGAATGGACCCGAACCTGGATTCTAGATGAAGGGAGCGGATCCTGGATTATGACCGGACGATCCTGGACCTGGATTAAGAATGGTCTTGGACCGTTCTGTGGTCCGAATGGATTCCTCAATCGCGCGATTTCTTCAGCTGCCCTTCGACTTTGATCTGCAATGGCATCGATCTGACGGCGCGCATTTTTGAGCTCCCAATGCATATGGGCGATGATCTGCTCTTGTTTTCCATGACCTGCCATTTTCCTGAAACTAAGAAAAGAGAAAACTCTAAGAAATCGTTAGTAAGACGCACGTTTGTCGAAGACTTTCTCTAGATGGTGCCCCACGGTGGGCGCCAAACTGTTAATGCCAAAAATCTTCTATAAGGATAACTTAAGGTTGATTGTAGAGCTTAACAACTAAAGAATGGAAATCGTTCGACAAACAGTATGACAAAGACAAAAAAAATGTAAAAGAGACGGATATTTTGGTGACGCGGGAAAAACCCTAACAAGGAAAAAACTGTTGATCCAAACCCTCAATGATTTGATAATAACCCTCTCTTAAATACTTAGTGAAAATTGTAAGTAAACAATATGTATCAGAGTTTCACTATCGCTGATAAGTACTAAGATCTTACAGTACCGCTGATAGGAACTCTCGCTCTTTAAATTAAACATTCAGCGAACACTGTTCATCATAATGCTCTGATACCACTTGTTGGTCCCGAAAGGCCTATACAAGTTTGTAGAAGGGGGGGGGGGGGGGTTGAATACAAACACACTATTTTACTTTTCTAAATTTTTTATTGATAAATCATTAACAATTTACAGCTTGTTGCGGAAACAAGATTAAGGATAAACCTAAATCTAAACAAGTTGGAACACTAAGATTTCTTGCACTAAGAAAGATATGGAGATTACTAATAAAATCCTATCTTGAGAGAGATTTGAACTTGTCCAGAGTTAGCAAGTTACTTCAAAAGAAGTGAGTTCATCTCTTTATATACTGCATGCATTTAATGCAAGTCAGTATACACTTTACACGTGTCATCAGCTGGTTGGTTGCATGTCATTGAATCTATTCGTCTTTTCTTAGCATATGCTGTACACAAAAACTTCACTGTACATCAGATGGATGTTAAGTCAGCATTTCTGAATGGAAAGCTGAATGAAGAAGTGTATGTGGAACAACCTCCAGGATTCTCAGATCCTAAGCGTCCAGGTTATGTTTATAAACTGGACAAGGCACTTTATGGCTTAAAGCAAGCTCCTCGTGCATGGTATGATACTCTCTCTACTTATCTCCATATTGAAAAATTTGAGCGAGGTAAGATTGACAAAACTTTGTTTTTTTAGAAAAGTAAAAGGTCATATCATTTTAGTTCAAATATATGTTGATGACATTATATTTGGTTCTACTAACCCTGAGCTTTGTACTCGTTTCGCTGAAAGAATGAAAGATGAGTATAAAATGAGCATGATGGGTGAACTAACATATTTCCTTGGTCTTCAGATTAAGCAAACTGAAAAAGGAACTTTTATAAATCAGGGAAAGTATGTTAAAGATATGCTAAAGAAATTTGACTTAACTGAAAGTTCAGCTATGAAAACCCCTATGGCACCACCGCTGATACTTGATAAGGACACAAAGGGTGTTCCTGTCAATGTCACGTTGTACCGTGGGATGATCGGCTCACTATTGTATCTTACAGCTAGCCGACCCGATATTATGTTTGCAACATGTCTGTGCGCACGATATCAAGCTGAACCTAAGATATCCCATATGAAAGCTGTAAAGCGAATCTTTCGATATCTTAAGGGTACAGCGAATCTAGGTCTTTGGTATCCCAAAGACTCAGGATTCGATCTAACCGCCTATTCAGACAGTGATTTTGCAGGTTGCAAAATGGATAGGAAAAGCACCACAGGAGGATGTCAGCTCCTAGGTGGAAAGCTGGTAAGTTGGACAAGTAAGAAGCAAAACTCAGTGTCCACTTCCACAGCTGAAGCTGAATATGTAGCCGCTGGAAGCTGTTGTTCTCAGGTCTTGTGGATGAGAAATCAGCTACTAGACTATGATCTTCAGCTCTCCAAAATTCCCATCTATTGCGACAGCACAAGTGCCATCGCTATAGCAAACAATCCAGTGCTACACTCAAAGACAAAACACATAGAAATCAGATATCATTTTATCAGAGATCATGTGATGAATGGTGATATAGAACTTCATTTTATCCCAACTGATTATCAGTTAGCTGATTTGTTTACCAAACCTCTTGATGAGACAAGATTCAACTTTCTCATCAGCGAGCTTGGAATGCTGAACTTTGAAGGGTAAAATCTTCAGCGGTTCACATTCGATCAGCGATACGTTTATACTTTCATGTATAACCTTCGGGATAAAATCAACTTGTATAATCCATTTCATCATCTTCTCTCTGAATAAACTTGGTTAAACTGATATCCAGGTATGTTTTCTCTCTCTGACAATCGCATGTAAATGCAAGATTTCAAAATAAATTGCATCGCTGAATATCTCTTCCTTAACAGCGATATTTTGAAAGTTCCTTAAACCTTCACTGATATTCTCTATTCAGTGTTTCATGTTTTTCAAAAGAGTCCCTGAGTTTTCAAAACCTCAGAGACATCCTAAAAGAATGTGAAAGGACAGTTGTGACGTCATTGCAACGGATTACACTCGGCATGATTTCTTTCTGACACACGTTTGCACGTTTTGTTCAAACTTCCAATCAAATGCAAACACGTGTCCGTGTCATGATGAAAACCTTTTCCCGCTCAAGGTTTTCTCTCTCTAAAAATCCCTATATAAACAACTCTTGGTTTATATTTGTCTTTTACGCGAACAATCTTTCTCCGCAAGAAAAGAATCCTCTGTTGCATTTGTGCTCTCAAAAACCTCAAGAACTGTTCATCATCTTCTTCATCAAAACTTCAAGGTTAATATGTTCTTATCTTTTATCAAATGCGTATAACTTGTTTTCGATCTTCTCTTTGTTTTAACAAGATCAAACAAAAGAACTTTGTAAAATAAAATCATTTCTTTCATGGTTTTATGAACACAACCATTTCATTGTTGTTCTTTAAGTTTTAAATCTAAATCTTAAACTTGTTCTTCATTCGTATCCATTTTTCTTTTAGAAACTGGAATACAAGACTTTATGGGTTTTACTTTTCTTTTAAAAATCAAGAAAAACCCTAATCTTCATTAAGACAATTTTTGTCTGAATGAAATGGACAAAATTCGAAAAATCTTAACGGAAATTTCTTTCCACATTAAGATAATTTTTATTTGTTAACATCTTTGGTTGAACTGATAATACAGTGAAATGGCAACTTCAAAGCTGAATGTTACCGCTGAGTCCATCTCCACTGACTCTGAGGAAATGGACATCTTCAAAGCCCCTCAGGTTAAGTTCGAGCTGGATCAACTCGATTGGACTAAGGCCAACAACCTCTCAGCTCTTCTCGAGTTTCCTCCTCGGAAGCAAGTATCACATCTGGACGATGCTGTGAGTTTTGTAAAGAACAGCCCCATCTACACAGCCCTGACCATAACACCTCCTGCCAGTCAGCGGCTCTTATCCCAGTTCTGGTACTCTGCCAGACACACTGAGCTACCCTCTGCCAAAGATCCATCCAAAACCATAGACTGCATACTCAGCGATACTGAGTATGGCACCATCAAGATCACACCCGCCATAATCCGCAAAGCCCTGAACTTCCCAAATGCTACCAAAGAAAAACCCTTCATTCCATTCCCTGACCATAAAAAGCATGCTGACAGAGAAGCAATCATTGCTTTCCTTGACGCAATGGGTTATATCTGGGATATTGGAAGGGACAAGAAGCCCAGCGAGATGAATTTCATCTTCGCTCACTTGATCAGTTGCATGACAGCAAAAACCGGATCTTCTGATCAAGCCGCCCAACCTCAGCAGTCCATGGGATACGCACTGCTGAAAGGTCTAAACATTGACTGGGCCTCCATTATTTAAGATGATCTGATTCAACGTGTCGATTCTGCCGCTGACAGACCAGCATGGGTTCCTTACCCACGTTTCATCAGCGCCATCTTTCAATATGGCCTGAAGGACAGCTATCCTGAAGAGGGTGATCTGAAACTTTCTCAGATTGGCCCTAAGGTTCTAGACTTCAAGCCTGTCGCCAATGAGGTACGTCTCTCTACTCTTCTCACTCTTCTAAATTCTCCGCTTTCTGTGGCTCCTTCAGCGACAATACCCATCGCTGATACCCTGGCCACAAAATCCTCTCCTTCTAAGAAAAGGAAACCCTCTCACACCCAACTTGACTCCAAAAGGATCAAGAAAACCAAGGAGCAACCCCAGCAATTCCATGCTGAAGACTCCTCAGCTCATTCTGAAGAGCTGAAGGAAAGTTCCGTGGTACGCTCTGCCACACCCGTGCAAGCCATCCCTCCAATCCAGACTTCGGCGTCTCTAAACGCTGAGGTTAGAAACTTGGAAACTACCCAACCTCCATCAGTCTCTCAAAAGACTGATGAAGTGATTGTCAGCGATTCCAACGCTGAACTCAGAACCCGAACCCCAATCTTAACCTTCGCTTCTCCCTCCACTCACTTGGACACTCCTCCAGCGAACACTGGAGATGCCATCATTCCCGAAGCCACCGCTGACGCTTCTCAACAAATGATGAAGAAAGGACCTGCAGAGATCACCATTCCTCACCGTACTTTCGAAGAGGATATGGAACATTATTCAGGAACTTGCAACTTTGACGAGTTCATCAATCCTCCTGCAGGTACAAATCCCACCTTAAACACTGTAACTAAACCTGAAACTTCTGAGCTTTCCTTTGTTCACAAGTACTTATATGTTACAGGTCCTAATTTGGGAGACATCAACGCCTCTCTGAAGTCCGTGGAAACAAAGCTGACCAGTCTCACCACCACACTCTCCAACAACTCAACAGCTGTAACAAACGCTGGAGAGAATTTGACAAAGCTGACAACGGTGGTGGAGAAGAAAGCTTCCACTGAAGACATCAAGAGTCTTGATAATACGCTCAGCGATTTTGCCAAGGTGCTCTCTGACATCTACACTGACTACACAAGCCTCAAAACATCAGTTTCGACCATGTCCAGCGAAGTAACAACGCTGAAGACATCGGTTGAAAAACTCGAGGGTGATATGTCAGAGGTCAAGACTGACTTAGGCTCTGTAAAGACCGACGTTGGTTCTATGAAGACGATGATCGAGACGCTGGTAAACAAGGCAAATAGTCCAGCTCCTGCTCCTGCCCCTGTCCCTATTTTGGAATCTTTCACAGAGGAGGATCGCACAGAGCTGAAGAAAATCACGCCTGCTATTTCTGGCCTAGAAGACAGAATAGCAAAGCTTGAAGGTTGTGTGAAAATCTCTGGCCCAGAAGACAGAGATAACACCAATGCTGAGTTTGCCCATTCCTCCCCCAGTCATCATGAAAAAGAGGGGGAGAAGAGCGCTGAACATACCGGAGAGAAGAGCGCTGAAAATCTTGAGAAAAGCGCTGAAGATCTGAAAAAAAGCGCTGAAGACCTTTCCCATGATGAATCTATCAGGGGAGAGAGGAATGAAGATCTGACCGCTGGACCTCAGGGAGATGAAAACCCTGAGGGAACCGATAAGCTCGCCTTTGTATCTGAGGGGGAGCAACTCGAAGAAGATGCTGAGGAATCCGAAGCAGAAGAAGAAGAAGAAGAAGAAGACATCTACATCCCTGAAGATGAACCATCCTCCTCTCCAAGGAAGGATGATGATGATGATGAAGATGACGATGATTTCTTTATCGTCAAACCTGCCCCAAGGATCAAAGCTCTTAAAGGAATCTCAATAAAGGAACCATCAGGGGAGAAGACAAAGACAAAGCCCTCAGCCTCTGGCGCTGAGAAAAGCAAAGACAAAGGCCTCGCTGAAGATGAAAATCTGGCGATCTTGTTTGAAAAGCCGGTTTGTCAGGTACACTAAAACTTTACTTATTCCTTCCCTGAACTTCTCTATACACAATCAGTTATCTTCTCAACAACCTCTCTACACATCCACATTCTTTTTCTATCTTTTCTACCCAAGTTCTTCTACCCAGTTCTTATCTGTAAGATCGCTGCGTTTCAGCTAGTCCTCTCCCCTGTTTGAGGATGTCGCTGAAGGTTCTACTATTGCGACTTCACAAATAAAGCCAGCTGCTGCTGATGAAATAATCCCAGTCTTGGATTTGATCTCTGAGACTGATGAACCAGAAGAACAACCTCTCTCGCACAATAAGAGACCTTCCTCAGCTCCTCAAAGGCTGAGTGAAGAGGATCAAAAGAGAAGAGAAGAAATAATAAAGCGATTCGAGGATCAGCGAATCATTCTAAGGCCTGATCAACTGCCTTCAGTTCCTCCTAAGTTCAGAATTTCAAAAGCTGAATACCAGGAACACCTTAGAGCTGAACGCCTCATTGATGAAAGGAAGGAAGCTGAAGAGAAAGACAGAGAATACGCCATCAAGCTCACTCAAGAATCTGTCAAAGACCCCAAGCTGAAGCGTGTTCCCATTCAAATCCAACGAAAGCTGTGGGAAGAAGCCCAGAAGATCGTGGAAAAGAAAACTGAAGTTTCTCAGACCACCCTGATCTGGTGTAAAGAGAAAATTCACTTCAGATATCGTCCAGCGAAGATCAACAAGGTATTCATCTCTGGAAGAACCTCTATCGGAGTACCTATTGTTGACATCAAACTGTTCAGAGAAGATGGCAAATCTGAAACCTTTCGCGCTGACACTGTAAAAAGGTATGGTCTCTCTGAATGGCTGGAGATGAGGTTAGCTATCCAATCATCACAATCTAAGTACAAGGATCATTTCGAAAAGCTGATAAACAGACAGATCGACTTGATATCTTCTTGTGTGGATATTCCTCCTGTTCCTGATCTAAAGCCGGAAAGAAAAAGGGGCTCTCCAAGGAAGAAACGTCAAGATTCAAACTCAGGACCTGTCATACGAAATGAAACTGGAATTGGTTTCTCTCGCGCTGAAGTGCTTGGTCCTGATCCTGATCTATCTGCCCTTGACATCTCTTTGCCACCATGTGAACTTTTCGTCCCTGGTAAAGTCATCAGTAATCCTTATGGAATATTCTTTCTTGACTATGATGGACGTAAATGCTTTCAACGGATCGCTGAGCTTCCAATCACTCCAATCGAATAGCTCAGAGATCTCATCTACTGGTGCGACTTCAGAAAGGACATTCAGGCACGACACCTAAAACCCTTGATTTTTCAAGAAGCGCTGAACAAAAGAAAACGAGGTGTAACGGTTCCTGACTGGATGATCCCCACTGAAAAGACGACCCTTGATGAACTTCTCATTAAGGAAGAACCTTTTGAAAACTGATATAATCTCCTTTTTCTCTATTGTATCAGTTATCCTTCTGTACTTGTAATTTATTTCGCTTGTACTTGTAATCTTTCTGTTCTTCATTGTAACCTGATTCAAAGATTTAAAGAAAGATTTCAGCGAATGTACTTTACTCCATCAGTACTGAAAAGATCCCATAAAACAGTAAAAGGGACAAATATTTTATGAGTTCTTTTTATCCTTATGTTTTCATTAAATAGAAATTTTCTTTGTTGCTATGTCATAATCAAATAGGGGGAGATTGTTGATCCAAACCCTCAGTGATTTGATAATAACCCTCTCTTAAATACTTAGTGAAAATTGTAAGTAAACAATATGTATCAGAGTTTCACTATCGCTGATAAGTACTAAGATCTTACAGTACCGCTGATAGGAACTCTCGCTCTTTAAATTAAACATTCAGCGAACACTGTTCATCATAATGCTCTGAGCCTGTTCAGTCCTTATGGTGATCGCTGATAAGTTAGTTGTTTACGTATGATCCCTGAAGACAAGTTTCACGTCAATAAACGTTCTACGCTGAAGTCGAAGATCAAGCTCAAGAACCAGCGACAAGTATACTAATGAACTGATGCGGATCAGCGAAGACTCGGATTTGTCCACTCAACGTGAAGTATCAAGTACAAGACTTCAGCTATCGCTGAACTTTATCATCTGCTGAATAGTAAATGATAATCGCTGAATCAACGAAAGCTGATCATGAAGTCCTCCGTACAAAGTACTTTTGTCTTAACCTCCCTTGCACGCCACCGTACGAAATGTCAGAAAAGAACCTCCGAATATCTGAAATCGTACAACCACTCTGATATTACACTGTTCATCTTTACGGCTACTAAGGTTGTCAACCAAGGTCAATGACATGCAACCAACCAGCTGATGACACGTGTAAAGTGTATACTGACTTGCATTAAATGCATGCAGTATATAAAGAGATGAACTCACTTCTTTTGAAGTAACTTGCTAACTCTGGACAAGTTCAAATCTCTCTCAAGATAGGATTTTATTAGTAATCTCCATATCTTTCTTAGTGCAAGAAATCTTAGTGTTCCAACTTGTTTAGATTTAGGTTTATCCTTAATCTTGTTTCCGCAACAAGCTGTAAATTGTTAATGATTTATCAATAAACAATTTAGAAAAGTAAAATAGTGTGTTTGTATTCAACCCCCCCCCCCTTCTACAAACTTGTATAGGCCTTTCGGGACCAACAAAAACCCGCGGACGACTGTGGGTGTCGTCGCTGCACTATGGTCGCCAAACAGGGGCGATATCCTTATGTTTCGGATGTCGAGAGTACAGAGAGTTACAATACAAATGAAATAAAGACTCTAAATGTAAAGTAACTAGTGTGTCGAATGTAAAAACAAGGGCGTCGTGCGTGGGGACTATGTGTCGTGCGTCGTCTGCTCGAGAGAATTCTTGCTTCGAAAGTGTATGCGTATACTGTAGTTGATTCAGGGATTCAGAGATGCGCGAAATGATGTTTTCCTTTGTTTATATAACCTTTGAGTGCTTTAAATGACTTCATTAAGACTTCAGTTAACGGTCGTAGCGGTTGTTGCGTTTAATGCTCGTAATGATCTTCGTCGGTTATAGCCGTTGGTCATTAATGGTGTTAACCCTGCATTAAACAAAGAAATTATAACAGTTGTGTCATATGTTAGTCAGTCGAGGTCGTAAGGTTCCTTACGACGGTCGAGTGTCGTGAGTAACTTTCTGGTCGTGGTCGAGACTGGTGAAATTTTACCCAAACAATTATAAAGGTTGTAGAGATTAGTCGATACCTTTCGCAATCTCTCACATGCATGGGATTCTCAACCATTGCATGCCTATCAATTCTTTGAGAATGTTTGAAACTCTTTGAAAGCAGTTGAAGGGATAAAAATGCCGGTCTTTGAAGCTTTTATTTTTGAAAGGGCAAATAACCTAGAACAAATTAAATTCATTTAAAAATGTCCTTTTGTATACTAAGGTCATTGGGACTTAAATAATATAAAAATGATGTAGTTTGGAAGAAGCTGAAGGGATGTCCATTTAT
The DNA here is from genome assembly GCA_033807775.1 of Saussurea involucrata. Lineage (NCBI taxonomy): Eukaryota > Viridiplantae > Streptophyta > Magnoliopsida > Asterales > Asteraceae > Saussurea > Saussurea involucrata. The sequence continues at coordinate 81,169,843 of CM066327.1, forward strand.
GTGTATTTTACCGGTACCATGGAAGTAGTTTGGAAGAAGCTGAAGGAACATATGCTTCATGGTCTCTACAAACTATCCACACATGATAACAACGTTTTGATGTTTTAGGTAGCATTAAAATAGATAGAAACAAAAAAATACAACAACAAATGAATCATGTTCTACGTGATGCATCATGGATGGCCTGAAAGGCCTAAAGTCACCGATACTTTGCCATACTTTTCAATTTCTATCCTACAAAGAGAGTTTACTTCTACCCTTTGCTGAATTTTTACCTTTTTAAGTTGTATTGTGAAATAAATTGTGCTTTTGATTTTTCAAGTTATACATGGTTTTCACCTGCAAACAAATTACCATTTTTGCTAAACGGAAAAAATAAATTTACTTCTCAAGAATGAATGCTTTTGGTTAAAAAGTGTGGTGAGACTAGAGTACAATTAAAGATGATTTATATGTTAGTATTGGTAAGATATTTCATATAGACTTGTTATGAGTTCAATATGAAATTGTGGTAAGGTTGACATAGTGCCAAAGTGTAGTGAGATGGTATTGATTGTACTTTCTTTTTAATTCGAGAAATGTGATATCATTTTGCATGCCTTTTCCACAAGGGAAAGTGTGTGTACCCAATTGCATGTAGGCTAAGTTTATTCATTGATGTTTGATTATAAGATCATCTTAATAATTGTAGATTGAGATTAACTGATTGTGTTTCTATGGCTATTTGTTCAAATTTGTAGTGAGTTTAAGATTAAAATGAGAGTGTAATTCCATTTGTCTGTCTGTCTGAAAATCCGCTTTATACCAATATGTTCCTAAGTACTTGGGTCATGAGCTTGTTGAGATGCTTTGGGGTTTTAAGATACTTATTGATTACATTGCTATAGAGGATGATGGAAACATAAAAGTTTTAGAAAGAGAAACAACTGAGAAGAAAATCGGGCCCTGTGAAATTAAAATTTCAAGTTGTCTCTTGATTGTGGTATGATTACTTCCTTAGTTGGTTACAGTAAACATGGCATTGCAGATTTCATCTTCAAGGTCGCCATTGGTACTTGCTAAAAATTCTAATGTCCAAAGGTACATGGTTACTACATTAGTGGATTAATCTTTGTTTCACTTTTGGATTTTGTGGAGCTTATTAGTCTATTGTGTCCATGTTGTTCGTCCTTATCAGAATTTTATGGATCATTGTTATTTTCTGTTTGCAATGAACAATTTTGTATTTTCCTTTCTATACATTGTGTATGTTCGTGTGTGGCTTGATTTTCAGCAAATGTGTTTGATGTACATGTTGGTTATGGCTATTGCCCCTTGGGCTATAGTTCTTTTGGTGATATTGAACTTGCTACAAATTTTACAAATGTATTGGATCGGCTGTTGTAATGATCAATAAACGGACAGTTTTGGCCTCATCTTTGACCTTTTGCTGAATTTTAGACCAACTTTGCGATTGTTTGGTTTTCTCAATTACAATTTTTTTTTGAGTTTTATCCTGATTTGTAAGTGAGTAAGTTATTTCAACCACCGCCACTTGTAATATGTATTATGTTCAATCATATATTTTAGATTCTTTTATTTATGTGTGGTTAGAAGATCTAGAAAAAGGTTTAAAGAAATACGGATTTTTAAGTTGGGTTTTATGTGAATCATTTTGTGAAAGATTTAGGGATTTGTTTGAGTAGTGATGAAGATCCCAAATCTTTAGATTAAAGAAGTAATGTATTCCCATGAAGTGAATGATAATTTGTTTCTTAAAAGATTTGGATATTCTCTTGTTGTTGTGTTTTTGTTGTTCATAGCATATTCGATTGTAATAACCAGAATCTTATTGTAAAGGAAGTGGATGTTTTGTAGAATTTTGAATTTTTTATGGAAACTCAAGTTCAAGGGTCTAAGTGCAAATAAAAGAAATGGGTCATTTTGAATAAAGGAAAGTAATAAAAGACCCTAAAAACCCTATTTTCATCTGGTTAGTGAAAATGGAGGCTGGAGAGAAAGCAGAGAGATTTTGGAAGATTGATCAAAGTGCAATTGCAAGGAAATCGAGAAGGATGTTGGATTGGATGTGATCTCTACATCAATATTCATCAAGGTAACCTCAAATTCTCTAACTCTTATTATTGATTATGGTGGAATTTCATGCTTAAAAGGTTTTAGAACAAATGGGGTTAATCAATGGTGGGATTTTGATAGAAATGGGTTTATGGATGCTTAGTCACGTATATGAAAGTGGCTTGGATGAAAAGCTATTGATTTTGAAGGCTTGAAACCGTTTGGGTTTGGGGATTAAACATGAAAAGGGGTTTTCTAATTGCACAATGCGATTATCCGAAAAATCGCTAGTGTCCGGGTAAGTTTGAAATCTGGAAATGAGTTATCCGAACGTGGTATCTGGAATGGGCTATCCGGACGTGGTATCCGGAAATGGGGAATCCGGACGTGGTATCCGGAAATGGAATCCGGATGGGTTATCCGGAAATTTGTTTTCGGGCTCTGTTGGTTTTAACTTGAGTCTAGCTATTTGTGACGAGAATTAAAGGGTCTTAAGTGAGAGTTGAGGGTAAATCTCAAGGGATGATCGGGTGACTTATCATTCTCTTATATTTTATCGTAGGTGTTCGGTTTGAGGAACATAGGCGTCAGTGAGGAATTAAGCGAGGACTGCAGGTGAGTCTTTCTAACTGAAAATGTGTTGGCTTATGTACTATTTTAAACGCGTGAGATGTTATGAAACTGCATGTTTTATCTATTATATGATATTGCATGTTTTGCTATGTTTGAGAAAGTTGAGATTTTATGTATGCATACATTTGGAAGCGGGCATGTTATGGCTAAGTCGGGGGGTGTGTCCCGCCAGTGCTCATACCAGGGGGTGAGTCCCGTTTATGCCATGGAGGGTGTGTTCTAGTTAAGGCAGTGTGAGACTGACACGTTGTCACAGGTGTACGTGATCTCAATGTGCCATTTACATGCGTAGTTCTTGCGTTTGAAAGTTTAAATCTTTTAAAGTTGAGAATTGTTTATAAATGCTTATAAACTGTTTAAAATGTTTTATGTGGCGCGGGTATTTGTTTTTAGAGGGAACTCACTATATCTCATGGTCTAACCCTCGATTTTCAAAAAGTAAACCATTTTCAGGTAAACGCTTAGTTGAAGGCTCTAGTAAGGGCAAAGAGAAGGCGTGAGCATGAAGTTTTGGCCTAGAAGGAAGTCATTATATTTAGTATGGCAAGCCTAGTACTTTAGAAATCTCGGCTGTGTAATAGGTTTTTTCTGCAAACCTTGTGATGTACTCGTATGTTTGAGATGGTATTGTGAGGCCGTTTCGGCGAGTTATTTATTTTAATTCCGTTATGCTTTATTGGTTGATTTGGGTTGTTACAGTTGGTATCAGAGCCATAGTTTAAGGGATTCATGTGATCGGATGAGCCTAAACTTAAACTGTGGAGTGGAGGATGACACAACTGAGATATAGGAAATTTTGAGAAAACCTTGATCATCGAGAATCATGATGAGGTAGTGAGGAATATCATGTAAGGTAAATTTGAAAATTACATCTAGCCAATGTAATTGAAAATTTACAGATGCATGAGGGTGCTCATTTTCTCTTGTCAAGAAGGTCGTTAGGTATGGTAGTACGTTGTAGGTTCTAACCTTGCAAGTATAGCATAGAGTGGATGTGTTGTGAGAGATCGCTTATGATGTAGTGTTTAAACCTTCTAGAAGTGTTGTTCAGAATGTTTTTTAGCTGATTAGAGGTAGAACTTCTTAGGTTCGAAGGTGATGAATGACTGATTAAGGGGTAAATTCATAGTTTCTAGTGAGTCCCCATTCTTGGAGTTGATATGACAATCAGTTCGGACGGGAGAAGAGGACTAGGTTAGGGTTTTAAAAGCTTTAACTCAATATCGGGTGAAGGAAGTGAGCCTATGACTCTCCAATACAACGGTAGAGTGGCAAGGATGTTGGAGAGAAGATATCGGGATTGGATTGAATTATTGGAAGAGCAGAATGTGAAAAAATTTGTGGTTTATCGACCTGTAGGGTCAAAGATTGAAACCGTATGAGTTATAAATCATTGCTCAAGACGAGAACTGTGTGGGGTGGTCAAACAAGTAGGTTGTGAAACACCTGTATAGCAAGTTGTTGCAAGGACAACAGAGCGATCGTTGGTCAAAAGAAGAGTGCCAAAGATAAGTTGTGTGGGTACAACGGTTGACCTTGTTAGAGTTAATAGCCTTCAATTGCAAGTCGAGTTTCATGCATTGTGTCTTTAAACATGTTACATGAGCTCTTTCATGATTAAAAGTAGATGCGTACTTAACGAATTTCTTGTTTTTGAAATAAGTAGACGCGTGAAAGCGTGTGTTTAAAGAAAAAGACAACCCTATTTACGTTGCACAATAAAACTTTTGAACTTAGTGATTTGCGAATTTAGCGCCCTTTTTCATGTTGAGATAATCTTCGTTGCGAAAATCATGAAAACGTTTAACTGCAAAGATTTTATAACCAAAATGAGTATTGACACGTTGATATCATATAAATGAGTGTGGGAGCCGACTGATTTACTTCGTGTAAGTGATTTCATTCAAAACTTTTCTAGTCGTATAGGAAAGGTTTCATTCAATATGTTTCTGTTGTAATGACATCGTTTTGGTTGGTCAAGGTTGTGTTTTACCAAAAAGTTACGTGTGAACGATTCTCGAGATCGTTGTGCATGGCATTGAAGTTATGAGAGTGTGGGTCATGTGTACTCGAGTTGTTTTCAGGTGTTGTACTTTTTGAATGTTCAAATGTGTGAAATGATTTAAAATATTGTGTTGTCATGCATGAAGGCTATGAACTCACTAGGTTGTGGAGGTTATTGAATTTAAAGATAAGGAAGGGTTTCGAGAGTAGAGATGTGCCGGTCAAGCCGGTGGCGGATGATTTGTGATCTTGGTATTCTTATTAAGGAAGAGAGGTCAATAGTGGAAATGTCAGAAATGGACTTTGGTATTGTTTGTATTATGGTATCTTATACTCTTGTTCGGTAACTTGAGATGCAGTTGTCGGTGGATGGTTGTGTCCGGGGGAAGGACTGGATGTCGTCAAGGTATTGATATTAGTAACTCGTTTTATGTAGCGTTGGGATGCATTGATAAAATATTTGTCGGCGTTGAGCCTGAGAATTTGGGGGTGGTCTTGTAATTTTTACCTTGCACCAAGTAAGTCTTGAAGTTTTTTTCAGGTGAGGACGGCGGGGTATAAAGTTGATTATGATACGTTAGAAGAAGTAGGTTCCATAAGGAACTCTTGTTATTGAAAAGGTTATAGAAGCATCATCATGTCGTCTATTGATGTTGAAGTCAACAACTGTTTAAGATGTCTGAAGCTGAAGGCATTGTCAAGAGGTTGAAATTTGAGAAAATCACCCTCGTGTGTGTACACGTAGGAGTTCATTCAGGAAAGATGTATACTTGCATGATGTTGGACCAACTCGTGTGGGCGTCATGAGTGTGGAACATTTCTAATTGGATGAGTGTTTTCCTTGCGAGGTTTTGACGGTTCGTAAAAGGATGAGGTAATTAGCACGACCGAAGTGGGTGCATTGATTATATCGATCTGTAAGGGAATGTGCCTTGTCGTATGGAATGGTTTCTTGGAAATCGCAATGAACCGACACGGAATGAGTATTTTTGAGTAAATTGGGAAATCGTGAGTTGTGGTTCATCTAGATTTGGGAATGACAAAGTCGTGAGATAGACTTGGTTCACATATTTATGCAGGTGAATATGAAGGAAAGATTGATTAGGTGTACAAATGACCGTGAGAACCTTGTCTATGGTGTGATGTTGTGGGTAGAGATTGTGTGGATAAGTTAGTGGCATCTTTTGCCAAGGTAGACCTGCAAGTCAGTGATATGGTAATGTGTTGTTAAAGGAAGATAAGCACAGATGGAAGTCCTTTTTGGATATTTTGGATGAGTTATACAAAGTGTTAAGCATGTTGTTGGGATGTATGGATTGTAAGTTGGCGTTGGGATATGGCTATTTCAGAATAAAAGGGTAGAGCGGTAGTTGGTGGTTACCCAAAAGAGGAACCATGTGCTTTTTGGTTGTGTAAGTCGCCGAGTGAGTTTATTTTGGGATCATTAAAAGATTGATGAAGATGTTGGATTGGTTACTTCACGATGTGGTGTAGTAGATACGAAATCTTTGCGGAATGTGAATTGTTCCTTGTGTACGAAAGAATTCTCTGAGAACGTAACGGTTTGGGGGACAAGAAGTGCGTGGTGACTTCAAACATTGGGTGTTGTTTCAAAATGACTTCGTTGTTTTTCTCGAGAGAGATTGGTGGTGAAACCATTTGGTGAGGCATAGCCATGTATATGTGCTATCGGCGCGTTGGTGTGGTCGGAAAATTAGAGTGGGCAATTTTCCATACTAGTCAGAGGATGTAGAGATGGCATGTTGAAATAAATGAGTAAGTTGGAATTATGAAGTTTGGTAAGTGACACCGGAATTGTGGAGCAATGTTTGCAGGTTGTTATTATCGAGTACGTGAACTTCTGGTGGGAGTGTGAGAAAAAGGATTTGTGTATGCGTAGTGGTTCAAGGGTTAAGAAGAACCTAACTTGTGTGGTTGGTCGAAAGCATGCACCTGCTGGTAAGCCGTTCATTAGAGGGATGAATGATGTTTTCGAGGAGACATTGGGAAAGGTAGTGGAATGTGGTGCTCGGAATGGAGGACCATTGGTTTAGACTCCGTAATGTTGTGGGAAAGGTCCCAAGTGTGCTTGTCGTCCAGTGTTGAGCCTATAGGAGTTGTTATGCGTGAACATAGTCCCTCATTATCGTTGAGAGAATGAAACTTGAATTTATTTCATATATGGTTGGACGGTTGTTGAATGTAGTGAGAATTTGAACGTGTCTTCAGGATTGGTTCATCGTGGATTTGGCGGATACTGTAGATGATGGATGGTGGAGGTTTCCTGCTATTAGCTGTGTATAAGTGTGGGATGTTGACGTGGTGGGAGCGTATGAATTTTTGGTTAACATTGATGAGTAGTAGTCAATATTTCGGGAAAGACAGTACTATTTTCGGTAGACATAAGTCGTAATGGGGAAGTAATCTAGAATTGCATGTTATCTGATGGAGGAACTCTTGACTGTGAGTTTATTGGGATATTCAAGGTTGGCATTGTGCCAAGTTGGCAAGTTGGGTGGTTATATTTTGTAAAGGATCCATGTTATCGTGGCATGGAATTCAACAAAGACCCTTCTTCTAAGGAAGTGAAGTTATACGATAAAACCTTGATCAGACGCGTTTAAAACTGTGAGTCCAGGTGTGTGGACAAAGCGAACAATATGTGGTACGGTTGGCCAGGAATTTTACGATGATATAGTCGATCGGAAAGGTTGCAAATATGTCACATGAGGTAACCCGTCGTAAGAAAGTGGTGGTTAATTGAGTGGCGGTGCCGAAGGATCAGGTACGGAAATGATTTCAATCATAATGGTTTGGGCAGCTAAGTGGGCTAAGTTGATTAGGTTTAAACGCATAAGACTTATGAGCCTTGAGTTTGAGAAAGGGCAGTTGATGCGGAAGACGTCCCCATAGAATGGGGTGGTGGATTCGAGTGAAAGGTGGAATTGCTCCACGTTTTCTTTGGATCCGTCGAATTATGGAATGAGTTGGAAGGATAGTGTATGATCTTATGTGCTCGATGAGACTTTGGAGAATTCATGTGTTTCACGCCTCTATTATAGAGAGCAATTGTTGGAAGTTGGATTGACAATAACTCTACAAGAAATGCAAGCAATGAGCAGTTGACTTTCGTCATAGGGTCGAGGACAATCATTACCCTTAGAGTCAAAGAGTTGAGTACCAAGGGGATTGACCTTGTGGGAGTACCGTGGTGTTATCACCAAAGGATCGGAAGCAACTTGGGAGATACAGGCGGACATGATGGAATTCCGAGGACATAATTCTTTTGAGGGGAAGGTATTGTAATAACTGGAATCTTATTGTAAAGGAAGTGGATGTTTAGTGGAATTTTGATGGAAACTCAAGTTTAAGGGTCTAAGTGCAAATAAAAGAAAGGGGCCATTTTGCAATAAAAGAAAGTAATAAAAGACTCTAAAACCCCTATTTTCATCTTGTTAGTGAAAATGGAGGCTAGAGAGAGAGAGCAGAGAGATTTTGGAAGATTGATCAGAGTGCAATTGCAAGGAAATCAAGAAGGGTGTTGGATTGGATGTGATCTCTACATCAATATTCATCAAGGTAACCTCAAATTCTCTAACTCTTATTACTGATTATGGTGGAATTTCATGCTTAAAAGGTTTTAGAACAAATGGAGTTAACTAATGGTGGGATTTTGATAGAAATGGATTTATGGATGCTTAGTCAATGATATGAAAGTGGTTTGGATGAAAACCTATTGATTTTGAAGGCTTGAAATCGTTTGGGTTTGGGGATTAAACTTGAAAAGGGGTTTTCTAATAACACAGTGCGATTAACCGGAAAATCGCTAGTGTCCGGGTAAGATTGAAATCCAGAAGTTATCCGGGCATGGTATCCATAAATTAGTTATTCGGACATGGTATCCGGACGTGGTATTCCGAAATGGGCTATCCAAACATGGTATCCGGAAATAGGAAATCCGGACGTGGTATCCGGAAATGGAATCCAGATGGGTTGTCCGGAAATTTGTTTTTGGGCTCTGTTGGTTTTAACTTTCGTGAGTAGTCGAGCTATTTGTGAGGCGAGTTAAAGGGGTCTTAAGAGAGAGTTGAGGGTAAATCTAAAGGGATGATCGGGTGACTTATCATTCTCTTATATTTTATCGTAGGTGTTCGCTTTGAGGAACACAAGTGTAAGTGAGGAAATAAGCGAGGACTGCAGGTGAGTCTTTCTAACTGAAAATGTGTTGGCTTATGTACTATTTTAAATGCGTGAGATGTTATGAAACTGCATGTTTTATCTTTTATATGATACTGCATGTTTTGCTATGTTTGAGAAATTTGAGATTTTATGTATGCATACATTTGGAAGCGTGAATGTTATGGCTAAGTCGGGGGGTGTGTCCCGCCAGTGCTCATACCGGGGGGTGTCCCGTTTATGCCATGGAGTGTGTGTTCCAGTTAAGGCAGTGTGAGACTGACACGTTGTCACAGGTGTGCGTGACCTCCGTGTGCCATTTACATGCATAGTTCTTGCGTTTGAAAGTTTAAATGTTTTAAAGTTGAGAATTGTTTATAGATGCTTATAAACTATTTAAAATGTTTTATGTGGCGCGGATGTTTGTTTTAGAGGGAACTCACTAGACCTCATGGTTTAACCCTCAATTTTCAAAAACTAAACCATTTTCAAGTAAGCGCTTAGTAGAAGGCTCTAGTAAGGGCAAGGAAAAGGCGTGAGCGTGAAGTTTTGGTCTAGAAGGAAGTCATTATATTTAGTATGTCAAGCCTAGTACTTTAGAAATCTCGGTTGTGTAATAGGTTGTTTCCGCAAACCTTGTGATGTATTCGTATGTTTGAGATGGTATTTTGAGGCCGTTTCGGCGAGTTATTTATTTTAATGTCGTTATGCTTTATTGGTTGAGTTGGGTTGTTACATCGATGTTGTTTATTTATGTATAGTGCAAAAAGCAAGATTCCACTAGGTACCAACTGAAATTATATTTCCCTTTTTCAAATTATAAATATGTCGCAATCTTATACACATGAGCTAATTGTTTAACTCATAACACTTATTAAAAAGTTATAATTTATTAATATTAAAATATATCGAATGTTAAAATGCTAATATTATGTCATTTAGATGTCCATTTTGAACACTTACAAAACAACCATTTTTCATCTTGCGGTAAACCATACATAATCTCTTAATCATTTTGACCACTTAATTATTCTATACTAAATCATCCCGCATTTACTAAACAACCCCTTAAATCCCACTGCAATGCACAAATACATGATAATGCACAAACTTACATATAAGTAATAAATAAAGTTCACTGATAGTGAATCTAATGTTGACCTTAATTGCATCATATTGCATCGCACGGCTGGACGACTAGTATACACTAGGGGTGTAAATGAGACGAGACAACTCGTGAGCTACTCGAGATCGACTCGGTCAAAACTCGGTCAACACTCGACTCGAATAGGCTCGACTCGAACGAGCTCGACTCGATATACTAACGAGTCGAATCGAGCCATCTGATACTCGACTCGATAAGCTTGTGAGATACTCAAATATATTTTATATATATTTAACTTTATATTATAATTTATAACATGTAATGTAAATAAACTATTATTTTATTATATTATATGTAATAACCCAATTTAAAAATAAAGGAAATAAAAATAAATTAAAGTTCAGTGGCTAAAGAGTGAAAAAAATAAAGTTTAGTGCTCTTGTGGTTTTGGTATAAAATGAAGAGGAACCCCAAATAGCCTTGATTGGACTAGTGTTACTGTGTGCGGCTGAAGGTGAAATTGGAGAAAGTGCAATGGATTGGAGTGTAGGGATTTTCAAGGGTCACAGCATTCAAGGTAATCACCCTCACTTGTTTTGCATTCCTTTGGATATTGAGTTGAGTGAAATCTTGTGTGTGGGTCAGTGAGGAACCGATTAATCTCATTTTGATTGAAATCGTGATTCTGAGGGCCGATAAAACCCTGTGGGGAAATCGCCCAGGTTCCTCTTCCGGAAGAGCGATACCGGATCCTGCAGGGGGAGTCCGGAAGAACGATACCGGATTCTGCAAGGGGAGTCCGGAAGCGATACCGGATCCCGTAAGGGGAGTCCTTAAGAACGATACCGGATCCCGGTAGGGGAGTCCGGGACTTGGCGGAGTCGGTATCCTGGTGAAAGTCCGGAAGATGGGACCGGAACCGGAAGTCGGAACCGGAACCGGAAGGACCGGAACCGGAAGGTTGGACCGGATCCGGAATGGACCGAAACCGGATTGTGGGAGCGAGTTCCGGTGGGGAACCGAATTTAGATCCGGTATGGGACCGGAATCCATGTATTTTTATAGGATCAGGAGTAGAGTCCGGGACTTTGGTTCCGGGTTCGGTTTTCTGTTGAGTTGTTATTGAGGGATATGTTCAGGTTATTATGGGTGACATCGTAAGCCTTATCACTCTTAATATTTTCAAACTCATAGGTGTCCCATCTAGAAGTCGGGAGGGTACGTGAGAAACATTGCGCGAGGCGACAAGTGAGTTTTTCTAACTAAAGATACGTGCTTTTAACATGTTTTCTGAAGTAAGTAAATGAAGAGAAATGTGATGTTATTTACATGAAATATCTGTATGAAAGTTTATTTGAGATGTATGCATACATTGTGATTGGACGTAAATTGGATAAGTCGGGGGGTGTGGCCCGCCAGTGCTCAAACCGGGGGGGGTGTCCTGTTTATGCCATGAGAGGAGTGACCCAGTAAGATAGTGTGAGACTGACACATTGTCACTCCTGAGTGACTTCAGTGTGCCATTTACGAGTGTGAAGTTATTCGAAAGTTTTATTCAAAGTATTTTTGAAAGTTATGAACTGTTTTAATATGATTTGAGAACTGTTGTATTGAGGGAACTCACTAGACCTCATGGTCTAACCCTTGCATTTTCCAAACTAAACATTTTCAGGTAAGCGTACAGTAGATGACAGTAATAAGTGCAAGAAGAAGGATTGAGCGTGAAGCTTTGGTCTAGGAGGATATTATTTTATTAGTGAGTCAAGCTTAATATTCTAGAAATCTCAGCTGTGTAATAGGTTGTTCCGCAAACCTTGTGATGTAATCTTTTGTTATGACAGTATTTTGGAGCCATTGCGGCGAGTTGCTTAATTTATGTTGTTTAGGTGCAAATTTTCAGTTGGGTTGTTACAATTGGTATCAGAGCCATAGTTTAAGGGATTTAGGTGACCGGATGGGCCTAAATCTAAACTGAGTAGTAGAGGGGAGCACATCTGAGATACATGATGCTTTAGGAAAGATCCCTTCAAGTGCGTTAATGATAGAGTAGCGAGGACCGCCATGTAAGGTAAATTTGGAATTACATCTGGCCAATGTAATCGCGAATTTACAGGTACATGAGTGTGCTCGATTGTTCTTGTTGAGAAGAACGATGAGTGTGGTAGTATGTAGTGGGTTTTGACCTTGCAGTGATAGCAATGAGTTGAGGTATCATGAGAGACCATTTATGATATGATGTATATATATCTTGTAGAAGAAGTGTTGTTTAGGATGTTATGAGCCATCTAGAGGTAGATCTTAGTGGGTTCGAAAAGGATGAATGATTGATTTTAGATAAAACTCCTGATTTCTGGTGAGTCCCAGTTCTAGAAATTGTGGGTAGATCAGTTGGGATGGTAAGGAAGGACAGTGTCGAAATCTTGAAATCGTCAATTCAAGAGCGAGTGGAGGATTGGATCCATTACTCTTTAGTCGAACTTTTCAGTGGCAGGATCGAGGAAGGGAAGATATCAGTGGTGGATTGAAAACATGTTGAGGTGGAACGTGAGGTAATTGGTCAAGACGAAAATTGTATGGGATGGTTGAGTATGTGGGCTGTGGAACGCATGTACAACAAGTTGTTGCAAGGACCAGAGGGCGACCGTTGGTCGAAGGTAGAGTGCCAATGATAAGTTGCATTAGTACAACGGTTGACCTTGTGAGAGTGAGTAGCCTTCAATTGCTAGTAGAGTTTCATGCATTGCGTCCTTATATGTGTTACATAAGCTTTTTCGTGATTAAAAGTAAATGGGTAAATAGCAATTTTTGGTCGGAAATGAGTCAGCGTGTGCAAGCGTGTGTTTAAAGAAAAAGGCAATTCCATTTACGTCGCACAATAAAATTTTGAGCTTAGCGATTTGCAAAATATCCCGCTCTTTTCAAGATAAGATAAGTTTGTTGCAAAAGTCAAGAAAACATTTGGCTGCAAAGCTTTCATAACCAAAATGAGTATTGACATGTTGATGTCATATAAATGAGTATGGGAGCCGACTGGTTTACTTCGTGTCGGTAATTTCTTTCAGAATTTGGCCGTATAGAAAGATTTTCATTCAATCTGTTTCTGTCGTAACAAGTCGTTTTAGATGAGTAAGATTGAGTTTTACTGAAAATTGCATGCGAACGATTCTCGGGATCGTTGTGCAGGGCATTGGAGTTATGAGAGTGTTGGGGTCATGTGTACCCAAATTTCTTCTATGTGTCGTTTCTTTTAAATGTTAGAATGTGCGAAATGATTGATTTATCGCGTTGTCATGCATGAAGGCTACGAACTCACTAGGTCATAGAGTTATTACATCTTAAGATGAGAAAGGATTTCGAGAACGGAGATGTGTCGGTCAACCAGTGGTGAATGTTGGTGATTTTTGGTATTCGTGTTAGAGAAGAACGGTGAACAGTGGAAAGGTCAGATTTGGGCTTAGGTGTTGATTATATGGTGGTAGTTTGTACTTTTGTTCGGTAACTTGAGATACAGTTGCAGTCATCAAGGTGTTGGTATTAGCAACTCATGGTGAGTAGTGTGAGAGGCAGAAATGAAATGTCTTCGGCGTCGAACACGAGTTTTGAGGTGGTCTTGTAATATTGACATTACACAAGAAAGTCTTGAAAATTTTTCCCCTTCAAGTGAGGACGACGGGATGTGAAGATGATTATGATATGTTGGAAGGATTAAGTTCTGTTAGGAACCCTTGTTGACGGAAAAGTTAGGGAAGCATCATCAGGTCGACTATTAATGTTAAGGTCAACAAATGTCTGGAGCTGAAGGCGTTGTCAAGAGGTTGGAAGTGGATAGAATTACAACGGTGTGGGTAAATGTAGGAGGTCATTCAGGAAAGATGTATACTTAACGATGGAACAGCTCGTGTGGGCGTTAGGAATGTGGAAAATTGCTAATTGGATGAGTGTTTTACTTACGAGGTTTGGTCGGTTCGTAAAAGGATGAGGTATTTAGCACAAACGAAGTGGGTGCACAGATTATATCGATCTGTAAGGGAATGTGCCCTGTCTATGTAATGGTTTTAGGATCGTAAAGAACCAGCAAGAAACGAATATGTTTGAGTTAACTGGGAAATCATGAGTTGTGGTTCATCTAGATTTTGGGAAAGACAAAGTAGTGAGATAGACTTGGTTATATATGTGGGTAAATATGAAGGCAATATTGATTTGTGTACAAATGACTGTGAGAACCAGGTACGCGGTGTGATGTTGTGGGTGGAGGATGTATGGATGAGTTAGTGGCATCATTTGCCAAGATAAATGTGCAAGCCAGTGATATGGTAATGTGTTGTTAAAATAGGTGAAGCATCAGATGGAAGCCTTTTCGGGGATTTCGGATGAGTCATACAATTTGTTAAACAAGTTGTTGGGATACCTGGTGTGTAAGTTGGCGTTAGGATATGGCTATTCTCGGAATAAAATGGCGGAGCTGTAGTGAGTGGTTACCCAAATGAGAAACCAAGTGTTTTTTGGTTGTGTGAGTCGCTAGGTAAGTATATTTTTGGGATCATTGAAAGTTTAAAGAAGATGTTGGATGGGTTAGTCTAAGATGTGGTGTAGTAGATGCGAAATCTTTAAGGAATGTGAATTGTTTCTTATGTGCGAAGGAATTATCCGAGAAAGTAACAGTTTGGAAATCAAGGAGCGTGTAGTGGCTTCAAACACCGGTGTCATTTCGAGATGACTTGGTTGGATACCTCAAGTTAGAATTTTGGTGCAACCGTTTGGTTATGTATAGTAATGAGAAAGTGTTATCGGCACATGTGGAAAGATCGAAAAGGAGGGGCAAGTGATGTTTGGTGGGCGATGCTCCACGCTAACGTGGGGATGTGAAGATAGTATGTCAGAATAAGTGAGTAGGTTGGAAGCAAGAAGTTTGGCAGCAACATTGAAAAGGTGAAGTAGTGTGTGTAGATTGTCATCGGTAAATGTACGAACTCCTGGAAAGAGTATGGAGGAAGGGTATTTGTGTATGCTTTATGTTCGGGAAAGAAGTGGAAAAAGGTAGTTGAATGTGGTGCTCGGAATGAAGGACCATTGGATTTGAGTTGGTGAAGTTGTGAGAAATGTTCAAACGAACTGGTCGTTCAGTGATAAGCTATTGGGGATAGTTTTGTGTGATCATGGTTACTCCTCCTCGTTGAGTGAGGGTAACTAAAGTTATGTCATATATGATTGGACGCTTGTGGAATGCAGTGAGAAATTGATGTGTCTTCAGGATAAGTTCAATTCGGATAAGTGAACACTTCAATGAGGGATTATGGAGGTTTCCTGCTATTAGCTACGTATAAGTGTGGGGTGATGAAGTGGTGAGAACGTATGAATTAGTTGACGAGCTGTAGCCGAGGTGTTTTGGGAAAGGGAGTATGATCTGCATAGACGTATGTCGGTTGGGAGAAGTAATCTAGAATTGCATGTAATCCGATAAGGGAACTCTTGAGTATGAGTTTGTTGGGATGTTCATGGTTGGCCGTGTTGGGAAGTGGGTGACTGTTTCCTAATAAAAGATTCACGTTGTTGTGGCATAGAATTCCGCGAAGTTCCTTCTTTTAAGGAAGTGAAGTTGTATGCGAAAACCTTGTTTAGACGCGTTTTAAAATCGTGAGTCCAGGTGTGTGGACAATCGGACAATATCGGGTACGGTTGACCTGGGATGTTACGGATAGTATTTAAGCGAGTATAGTGGATCGGAGAGGTTACAAGTATATGGTACAAGATTGCATGACATAGCAAAGTTGTGACTCACCGAGGGCGGTTCCGAAGTATGGAGTACGGTATGTTTTCCATCAGAACGGTTTGGGACAACCGAGTGGAACTAAGTTGGTTGGATTGAAAAACATAAGACTTCTGAACCACGATTTTAGGAAAAGGGCAGTCTGATGCGGAAGACTCCCCATAGTTTGGAGTGGTGCATTCAGGAGAGTGTGAAGTGGACTACGTTTTTAGATCCGTCGAAATTATGAAAGTTGGATAGATAGTGTGCGATCTTGTGGTGCCCGATGAGATTTTGGAAGAATTCATAGTGTGATGCACGTCTCTATATTGGAGAGCAAATGTTGGAAGTTGAGATGATGGCGACCTTCCAAGGAACACAGGCGATAAGGAGTTGACCTTTGTCATTATAAAACGAGTAAGGACAGTAGCTTACAAGTTGGAGTTACCGGAAGAATTAAAGGGAGTGCACCTAGCATTCCATGTTTCGAATTTAGAAAGGCGTTTGGCTGAGACAGAGGTGGGAGTACCATTGGAGGATATCAGAATTGGTGAGAGGTTGACTTACGTAAAGGAACCCATTGGGATTATGGACAACAAGATTTGTGAGTTAAGGAACAAGAAGATCAGACTAGTAAAGGTTCAGTGACGGTTTCTTAAGGGACAAGAGGCAAATTGGGAAATAGAGGCGGACATGAGGTCCAAGTACCCTCAGCTTTTCGGAAGTGGAATTCCGGGGACGGAATTCTTTTGAGGGAGGGATGTTGTAATAACCCAATTTAAAAATAAAGGAAATAAAAATAAATTAAAGTTCAGTAACTAAAGATTGAAAAAAATAAAGTTTAGTGCTCTTGTGGTTTTGGTATAAAATGAAGAGGAAACCCTAATAGCCCTGATTGGACTCGTGTTACTGTGTGCGGCTGAAGGTGAAATTGGAGAAAGTGCAATGGATTGGAGTGCAGGGATTTTCAAGGGTCACAGCATTCAAGGTAATCACCCTCACTTGTTTTGCATTCCTTTGGATATTGAGTTGAGTGAAAGCTTGTGTGTGGGCCAATGAGGAATCGATTAATCTCATTTTGATTGAAATCGTGATTCTGAGGGCCGATAAAACCCTGTGGGTAAATCGCCCAGGTTCCTCTTCCGGAAGAGCGATATCGGATCCCGCAAGGGGAGTCCGGAAGAGCGATACCGGATCCCGCAAGGGGAGTTCGGAAGAACGATACCGGATCCCGGTAGGGGTGTCCGGGACATGGCGGAGTCAGTATCCGGGAGTAAGTCCGGAAGATGGGACCGGATCCGGAAGGACCGGAACCGGAAGTCGGAACCAGAACCGAAAGGTTGGACCGGATCCGGAATGGACCGGAACCGGATTGTGGGAGCGGGTTTCGGTGGGGAACCGGATTTAGATCCGGTATGGAACCGAAATCCATGTATTTTTATAGGATCAGGAGTAGTGTCCGGGACTTTGGTTCCGGGTTCGGTTTTATGTTGAGTTGTTATTAAGGGATATGTTCAGGTTATTATGGGTGACATCGTAAGCCTTGTCACTCTTAATATTTTCAAACTCATAGGTGTCCCATCTAGAAGTCGGGAGGGTACGTGAGAAACATTGCGCGAGGCGACAAGTGAGTTTTTCTAACTAAAGATACGAGCTTTTAACGTGTTTTCTGAAGTAAGTAAATGAAGAGAAATGTGATGTTATTTATATGAAATATCTGTATGAAAGTTTATTTGAGATGTATGCATACATTGTGATTGGACGTAAATTGGCTAAGTCGGGGGGTGTGGCCCGCCAGTGCTCATACCGAGGGGGTGTCCTGTTTATGTCATGGGAGGAGTGACCCAGTAAGGCAGTGTGAGACTGACACGTTGTCACTCCCGAGTGACTTCAGTGAGCCATTTACGAGTGTGAAGTTATTCGAACGTTTTATTCAAAGTGTTTTTGAAAGTTATGAACTGGTTTAATATGATTTGAGAACTGTTGTATTGAGGGAACTCACTAGACCTCATGGTCTAACCCTCGCATTTTCCAAACTAAACCTTTTCAGGTAAGCGTACAGTAGATGACAGTAGTAAGTGCAAGAAGAAGGCTTGAGCGTGAAGCTTTGGTCTAGGAGGAGATTATTTTATTAGTGAGTCAAGCTTAGTATTCTAGAAATCTCAGTTGTGTAATAGGTTGTTCCGCAAACCTTGTGATGTAATATTTTGTTTATGACAGTATTTTGGAGTCATTGCGGCGAGTTGCTTAATTTATGTTGTTTAGGTTAATTTTCAGTTGGGTTGTTACATTATAATTATCTAAATAAAAAAAACAATTATTATAATTATTTATATTCCATAAGATGGGGAAATAGATAAAGAAAAATTAGTAATGACTATGGTGAGAAATTTCATCCCACATTGGTGGGATTCAACTCCAAACCCATTGAGGTCTAAGTATATATAGGTCTTTGTCCTCCCATTTTATACCATTTAACTTGCTTAGTGGCTTGAACCTAAAGGCTTGTGCCTAAGGGCTTGAACCAAATGACTTTTTCTATATGGTGTACCCTAGTGAGTGGTTCATCTTTAGTTCTTTTAAATTTTTTGTTTACGTTCGTTATCATTTTACTGATTTGAGCTTGATTCGAGTTCGAGTTCGAGCTTCATTCGAGCTTAGTTCAAGCTAGAAACGAGTTCGAGTTCGAGTTCGAGTTCGAGTTCGAGTTCGAGCTCGAGAATTGACTTTCGAGTCGAGTTCGAGTTTGGATTTTCACTACTCGCGAGTTTTCGAGTCGAGTTCGAGCTCGAGTATTTGCTTTCGAGTTCGAGTCGAGTATAATGATACTCGAGCTCGACTCGCATCATTTACACCCCTAGTATACACACACACACACACACACACACACACATATATATATATATATATATATATATATATATATATATATATATATATAATGGACTAAACGAGACATCTCTAGCCCAAACCTCCGACCAAACTCCTCGTATCACCAGCCCTTACCTTCGTTGGGAACCCCATCACCACCCTTCCCTTCTCACCGTCAACTCTTCCCTTCCCATCTCTAACTATCGTAGGTTTCCCACCTCTCTTACTAACTCCACCCATTCTTCTCACTGACTGGAAGGCAGGTCCCAACCAAACTCGCTTCAGTGTTTTAGGGTAACTGTACTATTTACATTGAGGTCCCTTCAAACCCACATTCTCCACCATTCTTCTTGTTTTCCTGCCAACTTTCGGTGAGGGTGATCGAACCACATTATGCACCTCCTTCTCCACAATCATAATCCATCGCCTCTTGCAACTTTTCTGACTTCACACTAGGTTTTGCAACATACCACAGTTCTTCTTTCCAATAACCACCGCCTGATGTTGGTAGCAACGCCAATGATCTATTGGTGTTACCAAAAATCGATGGAGGAGCTTAGTGAGGATGAGGGTAGGGATTACATGGAGGGAGATTGAACCCTCAATGTGGAGAAGGGATTCTTGCCAAGACATTATCAGAGGTTGAGTCTTCGACTCAAAGGGCCTAGAAGGCACCCCTAAAGGGACTCTAAAGAGTGGTGAAAGGGTATAACTAACCTATGATGGTGGAGTTGCTGACAACCATAGATGAAGAGAGATAGTAATATAAATGACGGTTTCTTTTAGCCAGATAAAGGGATAAAGTGAGGGAGAGTAAAGAAAATGACTCATTTACCCTCATGTGCAAGGCATACGAGAGGGCTTAAGGGTAGGAAATCTGAAGGAGTTAGCCTAAGGGAACTATAGGGACCAAATTTGCATATTACACTTAGATACAAGTATTCAAAGCATTTTAATAGTTGTGTTTCTTTGAAGGAGAGTCTAAAAGTTGACTTTTCCTTGTGTAGATTTGTCTATTTATTTGACCTACTTGTCCTATGAGTTTACTCCGACCATTTCAAAACATTTATTAAATCATTTTTTCAAATTTATATTGAGAAGCGTCTTCAAACCTTTAGTGGCCATCCAAAATATATTCAAAAAGTTTTTTCCCTTAGAATGGGTTTTATTTTTTTTAAAATAAAATATTAAAAGTTAAAATCTTTACAAAATATCACTTTCAACTCCAACAAGTATTTTATTTTAGAGATTGTAGTATTGGTTAAATTATTCAATTCATTGTATTAATAAAATATTATTTATTTCTCCTAAACATTTTTCTTCAATTCATCTTATTGGTGGAAATATTAAAGTACTATTTTTTCTTTCCTTTTTTCTCTCTAATTTTAACATACAAGAAATTTTTGTTGAAATAATATATAAATTGTTAAAATCTTTATTTTTCTATTTTAACAGAGCCGTTGAAGATGCTTTTAATTATCAATTGCTCCCTACAACTCATTGACTCGTAATATATATTCCTCCAATGCACGGACGGACCCATAAATTTTTTCATACGGTGGCACCATATTTTTTCATACGGTTTTTATCGACATGTATATCTTTTATACCAATATCGACCAATGTGTTTTTAGCCAAATTTCGACATTTCGAGGGATTTTTAAAGTTTTTGTTTTGATTTTAGAGATTTTTAAAAAAAATTATCGATTTCGAGAGACTTTTTCGGTATTTTTGGTTGATTTCAGGAGATTTTTTTCGGTAATTTTGGTTGATTTCAAGAGTTTTTCGGTATTTTTGGTTGATTACGAGGTACGCTTGCACTTTTAAAAGAATACGGGAGCACCTCCTAAAACGATACGGTTGCACCTATCACGAAACCAAAAGTTTTTACCCTTTGTCGGAGAAATACCACGGTGGCACGTGCCACCGTGTGCCCTTAATTGGGTCCGTCCCTGCTCCAATGTATAATAGGATTATATTGATTAATATATATATATATATATATATATATATATATATATATATATATATATATATATATATATATATATATATATATATATAATGACCCATGTTGAAAATATTCATTTTCTTACCCTGAAAACAATAATATTTGTAGATTGTATTAAATTATTTCTCCACTAATGCTATATATGTGAATAACAGCGGTCTATGACTATGAGTCATGTATTAATTCATATATTAGTTATTATTATATATTTTCGGTTAACATTAATTAACTAATATAAATGGCATGAAAATTTTATTGAAACATTGTTAACAGCTAGCTAGCGCAACCATTATAGAGATAACTAATATGCATGTGTTACATAATTTAATAATATAAATAATGTTAATAATTAATATGATTATAAAATTTTGATGATATAATTGATGGTACTGTTGTTGTATATAGCATGAAAAAGTTTTGATGTATTCTAACATTTTCTCACTTTTACCTTGATTCATTAAATTACATAATTTTATAAACGCATTTATTACAAGTCAAATATAAAATATTACAAAATAAAGAACATTTCTTACAAAAAATTAATTTTATCTACATTTAATATTTTTTCTTCGATAATATATATATATATATATATATAGCTAGCTTGAATATACATCGACTAATTCTAATAAATTTAAAAATATCGTTAAAAATTTCAATGGTTTTACAAGACTCTAACTAATTATCTACTAGAAGATATCCTTGAAAAACCAAAGTTTATTATCAATTAAACTAATTAACTCACATGATTAAGAAAACTATATTACAATTACGTATTTAGCTATTACCACCGTGACAATAAAATTGATTTTTATTATTGATACATATGGGGCCTTAAGGCTCCTTTATTAAAATGTAATTTAAAAAACTTTAAGATATTTGATTATTATTGCAATATTTTAATTAAATTACAGTTACAAATAACAAATATTAGGATTTTCAAGATATTTAGATCAACATTATCATGACTTTAGGTTGAAATTTTGGTTACAAGAGAATTCTTAATTATTACAATATTTTTGATATTATATATTTTGAATACTGTTGGCTGGAATTATGTGGTCCTAAGGATGGTATGGTAGTTGTCACAAGCTGTTTGGACCATAATTTTCAAAGCTTTACTAACCTTTACTCATCTCATCATAAACACAACAAACCTTTACTCATCTCATAAACACAACAAACTCCACTATGATTCTTTTGTTATAAATGAGCAAGAAAGTAGATCAGTTTCTTATCAATGGTTTGGAATATCATAACCATTCCCTCTCTCTCTCTCTCTCTCTCTACATATATATATATATATATATATATATATATATATATGTATCATATGAAGTCTGAAAGAAATGGTAGGTGGTTGCAGAGATGAGAAGGTGGGTGGAGCAAGATGGAGAAGCAGGGCACGTGTATTGCTAACTCATGATCACATCATCATGCAAATGTTGTGGGTAATTAAGGGCTCGATCTCTTCCGATGCTTCAAACCCTGACTAGGTAAGTGATCGGAGCCCAGGGTTCGATCGCTGAATGAGTTGGTGCTTCATGTGCCCATCTTCCCCATCATGACCACCCATACCTTAAATTTTTGAAGATGCTACAGTTTCATCAATACCGTAAATGATTGACAACAACCGGACGGATATCATGCTTCATTTCTTCAGGTGACGAATTTAAACTCCAAAAATGAATCAAGGAAAAACAGGTGAGAGTATATGTGTGTATATATATAGGGTTAGGTTCAGCGAAAAACCTTAAAAAAGCGAAAAATTAAGGAACAATCTGATAGCCCTTCATCTGAACGGATACAAGTAATTTGTAATATGCATACGTGTATATATATGCACAAATGCATGATGCACACGTGCATAAAAACAAAAAAACAACTTAATTACTTGTATTCACAAGTGCATACCGTCCGGATAAATGACTACCAAAGTGTTCTTCAGTTTTCTACTGTTTGAGGTTTCCCCTTGAACCTCCCTCTCTCTATATATATATATATATATATATATGTATGTATGGATATAAATTGTTTTCATCATCATATTAGTTCTGAAAAAAATTATTAACCGATTACCAGGAGTTTTATCATCAATAAACCCACCATTGAAAACGAATCTGTATATTGTAAATAATTAAAAGCATTTTGGTTTCTTGTTTATTGCTTTAAATGAATATTAAATGTTCAATTTTTTCACACGCAATTCGTAACCGGATCAATTCGTTAAGTTTCTTGATTTCAAAATTTTAATACGGATTTATGTCTAATTAATTGTATCGACTAATTTCGTTTCTTGTTTCACCAACTAATTAGTCTTTATCGCTATATTCAACATTAATTCCATCAACATCAAGTATTGCGGGTATTACAAACCGATCCCATGCATGTGGTCGCAAATGGTAGTATTAGTTTTTTCGCTGACATTAAATTTGAGAAAATGAAATGATTGAATGATTGAAAATTGAGATTATTTAGGAATATTTCTCTTTCAAATGCTATGAATGAGTGCATGATGCAAGGTGTGACCTTTCCGTTGCAAAGTTTCACTGAAATATAACAATTCTTTTTTTTTTTCTAGCCTAATTACTTGCTTAATTAAGCGGCGGTGTTATTTGAGGCTGGTTAATTACTTTAAAATGAATTATGCAAATAAATTAGGTAAAAATAGTTTCTACACATTTAATTTTACATATTTAATTACAAAACAGTATCACATTGTACGTCATTTAATTTTCTTGTATTAACATTAACATTAAAATTAATTAATTTATTTAATTACTTTCTAAAGTTAGTGTTCTTCGTCGATCAAGCATACATCTTTTAGCTTAATTCTTTTACTGAAGATTTTTTCACAATTGTTTTTTAAACTTCTCATATATATAAGTACGATCCTTTTGGTGGAGCAGAGTTAATTAAGTTTTAAGAAATTCGAAGCATATATATAATAAAGTAGATCAAATATAATTCAATTAATGGAAAATGTTGATGAGAAAACTATTAGAGAGAGATCCCATCAAGATGTAATCAAATGATATGAATGTTACAAATCAATTGATATGGACGTTACAAAATCAAGCTACAATAATGTGATATGAAAGTTACAATATTACATTAATTGATAGATATTGTTGCATACATTAAGAGGATGAGATCTCCCTCTAATAAAAACATCATCAAGTTAAAAGCATTTGCAAGCATTAGTTAAGTCCGTGTTAGGAAGAATAAATTAACCCAATTCCATAAGAAGATATTTATACATAATATGAATACAATCACAATCCTCATGTTTTAGAACTTTGTGAAATGTTGTTTGCTAAAGAGGCAGTTATGTGTCTCGCTTACTCGCAAAGTTCGGATAATGTGGAAGGTTAGTTAGGGAAAGCGATTGATGTTTCGATTAGTTACAAAGATAGATGTATATGGTATACGTTATACCTAACTTGGGTATTCTTATGGGGTGAACAACGAAGTAGGAGGATCTATGACCCTTGTCTAATGTTCATCTAAATAGAATCCTACGGTGAATTAGTGTGTTGAGGTTACATGTAGCAATTAGCGTATTAGGGATTCATATTAGATACGTGAGATTTGTGAAACCCTATCAAATTACTTTTCAATAAAGATCTTTATAAGAGAGGGGAGGTTACAACATATATTGAAGAAAATGATCCAAGTAGCTGATGTGGGACTCTAACACACACCCTCGGCATAGATTGTCCCAAAGTGTCGAAAGGGGGTTAGACGAGTACAAATTGACCTTGACTTTGACACTATATGAGAATTTGTCCCCCATCAAATTATTCTCCAGAAGAGTTTTAGGAGAAAAGGAAGATTCCGACATATATTAAGCAGAAATGGTCCAACTCTAGAAAATGTAGGACTCCACCAACATATATAGAATCTAGACATGGTTACAAGTTGTAGAATGTTTGCTCTATGAACCCACTATGAGAATACATTGAATGTCATACAAGTATCATAAGTGTTTCTTGTGTGGTCGTCGTATTTGCAGTTGACTTGAGGTCATGGGCGTTTTTGTACGTGACTACTTTGAAACTGATTATCATGTCATAACTTAGTTACAAACTGTTAATTAGGTTTGTCATATATCGCTTAGTGATACTATCATTGATGGAAAGGGTGATTGAGTACCAAAGAAGAGATCTAGCTTTAAAAACATTCCTAAAGTGAAAGTTAAGTAATAGCTCGTTGCCTTGAAGTGGTATCCGTTAGCGATTGTGGCTTTTTAGAGCCTCCACTCTTAGCTTGGAACCGTGACACAAACAAAATATACATGAAAGCATAGAGTACTAAGACCTTCTGGTTACTTTCTCTATCAGTTCAGACGATAAAGAGAATTTCCTTAAGCGACCAGGAGGAGGTTCGGTTCCATATAGATTTCTTTTGTTCAGAATACTTGGGAATCTAAAAATTGGAGATTGATCAATATAACGATAATGACTCATTTAAATCTTATGTTCAATCATGACGTCCAAGAACAAATGACTAAACATATGTGGTCTATAATTATAAATATATGAATATATATATAGGGGCTTAATCAAATGAGAAATAGTTAGTTTGTGGTAACTCTGAGATCCAATGTGAGTCAATCATTTTTATATTAATTTTATTTATTTAATTAATAGGTAAGGGTGTATAAGTATATTTGATTAATTATAATTTAAATATTATTTAATTTCTTTAGCAGTTATCAGTCTAAGATAGTTTCCTTCATTATCTCAACAAATTGATTTGTGATTATCCATTACTGTATATAGCTATGTCCAACTTAAACCATTTGAATAATGGCTCCCCATCAAGTACAAAGACACCAATGTTAAAGAAAAGCCGACTTTGAGAGCATGCATCGCCCTTCTCCGATCATCTTCATCCACTTTCCAGATTTTCCGGCAAACTATCGGAAGTCATCTTTGACCCACTTTGCAGGAGGCGGTACGTGGTGGTTATAGAGGAGGTGGATACGTCCGCTTGTTGTTGTTGTTCTTCTTCTTCTTCTTCTTCTTCTTCTTCTTGTTCCGTATTCTGTAATTTTCTCTACAATACAAGTAAAACCGTATTCGTCATCGCCGCCACCATTCTTTCAAAAACTTGGCGTCGATGCCGGAAGGAGCATCACTAATGACGTTATGTCCAGGCAAAGAAATCGAGATCACCAAACTGTGGTTAATCTTTTCAATGAGTTATTGGTCATCAATAGAGTGGAGATAACATCACCGGATTTATCGTTGTCGAAGAGTTTCGTTGTACATGGAATCGTAAGACCATTCGCCATGCGAAAGGTTTCTAGCATTTCCATATAAATCACACCGATCGGTTCATCTATTGCTTGTATTTCTGCTACTTCATTAATAAGTGATATGAAAGTAGTAATGAATGTGATGATGAATTGAATGGCCCCCTATATATATATATATATATATATATATATATATATAGGCTCCGTAAAATGAAAACCTCGCATTTGTTGCACACCTTACAAACCATAGTATGCATATGTGCAGAACCAGTCTGCATATATGCATATGCATACGTGCAAAAATATACATATAATGAACATACATTCATATGGGACAATGCATATATGCAGACTGGTTCTGCACATATGCAAACTGTGGTTTATAAGGTGTACAACAAATACATGGTTTTTATTTGATTTGTACCCTATATATATAGGAAGAGGTTCAAATGAGAAATGCTAAATATTTGAGAAATAAGGAAGTGATCTTAGCCATTCATTCGGTCAAGATCGGCGGCTTTGGCCGAGAAGCAGCGGATAATTCCTCGTGTGGTCTGCACAAGATAGAGGGGTAGTTTCGTAAAAAAATACGCATGACGAGTTCATATATGAATCTGTGTGATTCACATATGAACTCTTTTTAACTAATTCATATATGAACCTTTGTGATTCATATATGAATCAATTAATTAGTTCATATGAGAATTAGTTAAAAAAAATCATATATGAATCACAAAGATTCATATATGAACACAAAGGTTCATATATGAATCAGTTAAAAAGAGTTCATATATTTTTTTTGAAAATGAAGCAAATCAAATACCATTACCAAACCAACCAAAGGAGTACAAGGAACAACCAAATCAAATCCATAAGACCTTACAACAAACAGCAGAGCACCTGCACAATAAACAATAGGATTGCAAGAAGCAAACCTCAAGCAGGCCAAACAAAAAACTGAAAAACTCACTGCCATCGCACCCGATCAAAACCGAAACGCGAGAGACGTATTGCTGGACAGGAAGGAGCCGCAGCCACACTTTTTGCTACACAAATTCCAGCTGCAGCCACACCTCTACAGCTGTTATACACCTCAGCAGTGCAACAGTATGCGCCGACAAAGTAGGCGCACCTATGAACCGCACAATGTTGCAGCAACGAACCTCCTCTGCAGTGCTGAATCAAACGAACCGAAAGTGTTGCAGCCATAGACCTCCCCTGCTGTGCTGAATCCAGATGATGCGGCAACGGAGGCGGCAGCTAACCCAAGGCCGGAACTTATTAAGCCACATCTGAACCATGAACGATTATGATGGCATTCGAGCTTACGATCTCCTCCACGCTACCTTACGTAAGGTCCAAACAGCCGCAACAGCGCTATGATTCAGCACCTGCAGGTCGTTTCGAAACGACAATCCGGATAGCCTCGTCTTAACAACACCCATCTGGATCGATCAGCTACTTGGCCCATTCCAGCTTAAAATTTCGGCTTCTTTTTATGAACCACTTGAAACACGTCCTCTGAATTTCAATAAACTTGTCTATCAGTTTCCGGTTATCGGAATTGAAAACAATTTGATTACGGTGCGTCCAAACGAAGTATGCCACGCACCACACTGTTTCTGTCCACAAGTTACTGCGCGTTCTATTACCCCTTGTGTTGTGACCTACGTTTATTACGTCTTGGAGTGAACCTACGTCTTCTTCCTTGAAGTGCCACCACCGCATTACCGGTTTCCAAATTTTTGATACTTCTTTAATTTTGATAAAATAACCAAAAGAGGATAAAATCATTTCTACAGACCATCCTTGAAAATACCTTAAAATTTAAACCTCATAGTTTCCACAACTAATAACTCAAGACAGGTGTTAATTAACACAATTACAAGTTGCTAATCCCAAATAAGTGCAGAAGACTTCACTAAGCGAAATCACTTCTTGTGCACTAATCACTTCACAGTGTAGCTAAAGCTATTCCCAACCTGAACCTGTTGCACATTTCGACAAATAAAATGGTTAGGTTAACGCCTAGTGAGTTCAAGAGTTTATATCAGGAGCAAATAATTTGATAGACCAAAAGATTCAACTTTACTCATGATTTCCAAACAGGGGTTTGTATAAAATACACCGACAACCCAATTTCCAAACGCACACAATTTCCGCGAGGAAAGCTTCCAATGAAAATTATTTCTCCGCAATGGACTCAAATCCAAAACGCACCCAAGAGGTAAATAAATAATAAATTCCCAAATAATCGTCAATGCGAATAATACTCCAATAGTTGAAAACATCCAAACAAGGATGAAACGTAAAATACCGTCCATCAATCATGGAAAACAATCCATATGCATATAATATGACACCGACAACGCGGATAAACAAAATACCCGAAAACAACACCCTTCGGTGACGGGGGAGACCCGATTTCATCGAATGTGGCATTCACACAAGTTAAACCACAATTATAAAATACAAACATGTTTCATAGATGGGAAAACATATGACATCAACCATATCCAGGTCTCTAGTCAATT
Organism: Saussurea involucrata; assembly: GCA_033807775.1. Classification (NCBI taxonomy): domain Eukaryota; kingdom Viridiplantae; phylum Streptophyta; class Magnoliopsida; order Asterales; family Asteraceae; genus Saussurea; species Saussurea involucrata. Next base: position 81,198,241 of record CM066327.1, read on the forward strand.
ATAGACATCAACCCAAACCGGATCTTTAGTCTATTGTGACATCAATCCAAACTGGATCTATAGTCAATTGCGACATCAATCCAAACCGGATCTCTAGTCAATTGTGACATCAATCCAAACCGGATCTTTAGTCAAGTGAGGCATCATCCCAAACCGGATCTCTAGCCTAGTGAGACATCAACCCAAACCGGACCTTTAGTCCACAGAGACATCAACCCAAACCGGATCTCTAGTCTATTGAGGCATCAACCCAAACTGGATCTCTAGCCTAAACCATCAAGTTCAATCCGACCGGATCTTTACCTTGGAATCCACCATCCAAAACAAGCTTACTTAACTTAAAATTTATACATGACCTCAAAAGAATAACCAATGCATTCAAATCATGTAATTCTCAAAATACAATGCAATTCATGCAAATCATAACCCAAGCCCACGTCGAGCTTATCAAAACCAGGCAAATGCCCTCAAGACCCAACAAAGTCCAAAACCGAGCCATAAGCTCAAAAGATCCACTGATCATTTATCAAAGTCAACTCATGCAAATGAAGTGTGTCTAACTCACACCATGCAAACATATGCTCCGAGGCATGATTAATTCAAAACCCTTTCGCTGCCACTTTCCCAATGAAGTCAAACCATACATGCATATATATGTGTATACGTATACTCAAATTCTTTATAACATGACAATACATAAATTTTGTAATGGTTGATTAGATCCAAAGGCACCACGTATACATAATCGTCAATTAGTCTTCACATATAAGACAAAACCCTCAAAGTGGCACATACTCGAATAAAACGCAACTAAGCACATAACACATCCACGGCTCCACCTCGAGCTACTTGAACCGGCAAACACTCAAAAGAACCATTTGAGTATAAATCAAGCCCTTAAAGACAAAATGAACGGTTGGCTAAATAAGCTTTGCCCACACGGTTACGTAAACCAAAATACATCGTTATCCAAAATCTTTGCCTTTTCATTCTCAATTGGCCTCCGGCCCAAAATAAAAGGTTTACAACTTTCAAAATATTCATAAGGTCGAGATTGACCAAAATCCTCAACTCACACGTTCACATTTTCAAAATGTAACATATCATAATTATTGCATAATCTCAACAAACACTAGAAGTGTATTTTGACCAAACAACATTCACTTATGCAATAAATTCAACAAAACACTTTCACTTGTGATTTTTTTTATCAATCACTCAAAATCCCCAAATATGGGTGTTTTACAAGATTTGTAAAGTTTAACACTTTGATTAAATCAAAACCCACTAAATAACTCAACAAGAGATAATTTTATATAAAGCACACAAATACTTTAAAATAAACATTTTGGCATGTACAACGTTTTCACAAATCACTTGAACTCACCTTGCTAGATTAGGCTAAATCTAGATTTTCCCAAACGTAAGCTCCTTTGAAGAAATACGAATCTTCAAGTCCAAATCTTTCAAAACCTAGATCCATAAGTTTACAACCATAAATATCCAGATCTAACCATGTAGAATCATTACTCAAACAATTTACATCAAAAACCCAACTTATACCAAAACCCTAGTTCTCATAGATGAAGAAAATAAGGTTTCCTTACCCAATCATCACCAAAATCACACCAATATAGCCCACAATGGAATAGAAGGTGAAAACAACAAAACCCTAGCTTTTGGGTAGAGAGAGATTACCTTCACCACTTGAATCCTCCAAATAAAAGTTCCTAGTCTCCACAAAAGTTTCAAGCTTCCATATGTTCAACAATGGTAGAAGTGGGTTTGATTTGAGTGGAGAAGATGAAGAAGAGGAGGAAGGGTTTGAGGTTTTTCTTGGGAGATATCGGCTTAGAGAGAGAGAGGGGCTGAGTTAGGGTTGTGAAATAAAGTGGGGGAAGAGATAGGGGAAAGGCCTTAAAAGCAAACAATTATTTCATCAGACACATCGCGGACGTCCGGCTGGTGCATCCCGCGGACGTCCGGCCTCAATCTGACCGAAACCCTGAATTTATCTGTTGCTTCCGCGGACGACACGTGGATTTCCGCGCTACGCGGACGTCCGGCCTTGCGCCTATGCGGACGTCCGCAACTCCAAAATTCGGATTTCCAATTTTCGGGGTGTTACATTGAAGAACTGAGGGATTGCGCTTCACTTTCTGGGATACCTAGAGGTTAGCGGATCAACGTTGAGGATTCCTAAGGGAAGCAGAGCGTAACTTTAGAAAATATATAAGTCTTTTCTAATTGTTTTGCAAGATAACTTTCCACTTCTAATTTTTCTCAATGTGTTAGCGTTTGTGATTTTCTACAATATTTTATTACATAACGACGGGGTAAAATAGAACTAAGAGAAAACTATTAGAAAAACGCCTTGCATAATATTTAACCAAGTACGACGGACTGATATGCCTTTCTATATCGATCTTTAACTTCAAACATTAATTAAACGTCCGCTCCCTAGTTACTAGATCACACACTATATATTAAATCATTGCTTTCTCTTCCTTTGATCGATCTTCCTTCTCTTTTTCATCCATCTTAGTTTTTCGCATGTATATATTACAACACATAAATATGTTCTTCAAGATTTACACACAACGATTTAATTTCAAACTGAAAACTTTTAGAGACTTTTGAGAATAATGTTTTTCCTGTATTCTTCCATTAACAAACACCCTTAATATAGGAATACAAAAGGACCTCTTAACATACGGAAAGCCTGATGCTAAAAGCAATAATAAACAATTATGGAAGCCTTAATATAGGAATACAAAAGGACCTCTTAACATAAGGACCTCTTAACTTGGAAAGAATTTGATCAAACTTGGATTTGCCAAGGGCCTTGGTGAAAATGTCGGCTAGTTGCTCTTCGGTTGTTACAAACGAAGGTTCTATCATGCCATCAAGAACCGCGTCACGAATAAAATGACAATCAACTTCTATATGTTTCGTTCGTTCATGGAAAACCGGATTTTTAGCCAAGTGAAGCGCGGATTGACTATCACAAAATAGAGGAATGGATTTGGGATGATTTATTCCAAGACTTAAAAGTAGTCCCTTTAACCATTTGAGCTCGCATGTTACGGCATCCATAGAGCGATATTCGGCTTCGGCAGAGGAGCGTGAAACCGTGTGTTGCTTCTTAGTTTTCCAGGAGACGGGAGAATGGCCAAGAAAGGCTAGCCAACCAGAGAGAGAACGACGAGTAAGAGGACATGTTGCCCAATCAGAATCACACCATCCTTGCAATGACAAGTCATTGTCTGAGCGTAAAAGGATACCTTGACCGGGAGACCCTTTTAAGTAACGAACTACTCTTAAAGCTGCATCCCAATGCTCAACTCGAGGAGCTTGCATGAACTGCGATAAAACGTGTACGGAATAGGCAAGATCCGAGCGAGTAACAGCTAAGTATATAAGACGACCGACAAGTCGTCGATATTGTTCGGGTTCGGCAAGAGCATCGCCTGTTGCTCGACCAAGTTTGTGGTTTTGCTCAATAGGAACGCCGGCTGGTTTTGCACCTAGCAGACCTGTTTCGGAGATGATGTCGAGAGTGTATTTACGTTGCGACATGAAAATGCCAGTTGAGCTGCGAGCGACTTCTATGCCAAGAAAGTACTTCAAGGTGCCCAAGTCTTTCATTTTAAAGCAATCACTAAGATATGCCTTAAAAGTTTGTAAAGCAGCTGAGTCGTTTCCGGAGATAAGTAAATCATCAACATAAACGAGTACATTGACTTGAATACCGCCATTTGTATAAGTAAACAGTGAATAGTCCGAGTAGGACTGTAGGAAGCCATAATTTTTCAAGGCCGTAACAAGTTTAGCAAACCAACATCGTGGGGCTTGTTTCAAGCCGTACAGGGATTTTCTTAATCGGCACACAAGATTCGGATTGGAGTTTCGAAATCCGGGAGGAGGTTTCATGTAAACTTCTTCTTCAAGGTCGCCATGCAAAAACGCGTTGTGCACATCCATTTGGTGAAGTTCCCAGTTTTTAGAAGCAGCGACGACAAGAAATATTCGAACCGTGGTCATTTTGGCAACCGGAGCAAAGGTTTCGGTGTAATCGATGCCGGCTTCTTGATGATTTCCAAGAACAACCAACCGAGATTTGAAACGCTCGATGTTGCCATTGGAAAGATATTTGGTACGATATACCCATTGACAACCTAAAGCGCGTTTGCCGGGAGGAAGATGCACAAGGGTCCACGTGCCATTTTCTTCTAAAGCTTGGATTTCTTGTTGCATGGATTTCTTCTAGTCATCATCTTTCATTGCCTCTTTGAACGTCCTTGGCTCATGACCCGATGTGATAGCTGCGAGAAAGCTTTGGTGTGGCCTGGAAAAATTATTGCAATCTATATAATTTGCTAGAGGATATGGAGTACCTGATGAGCCGAATGGAGACGGGGTGGCGATGGATGGACTTTTTGGAGCAATTGTATGAGTAACATAGTCTTTCAGATGTGCCAGAGGCATTTTGTTGCGCAAACCATGACCCAGGGGCTGATCAGGGAACGGAGCAGATGAGTTTTCGACTCTAGGGTGTGTTATTGGATGAGTTGATTCGAGTTGGGCCGAGGATTGGGTCGTTGAAGATTGATCGGGCTCATCTTGGGTCGTGGCAGACACGGAGGTATCTACCACGTTTGGATTCTCGGGGTTTGATGAATTTGTATCCATGGAGTGTTGCTCAGAAGGAGAAACATTAGAACCTATATCGATCTCGGTCTCATTGTAGCGGAAGTCTTCATGAACATCACCATTACGAGAAACGACATTTTTCGGCACAATGTTTTTAGATTCACGATCCATTAGCGGGTAGATGTCTTCAAAGAATTTGACATCTCGTGATACGAGAAATTCTTTGGTGTCCAAGTCAAATAAATTCCACCCTTTCTTGCCGAATGGATAACCGACAAACATGCATTTGCGACTTCGACTTGCAAATTTATCACCCTTGGCTTTTTGATTATGAGCAAAACACAAACATCCGAACGTTCGTATAGTGTTGAATGATGGAACTTTCCCAAACAGAAGCTCGTAAGGGGTTTTGTTGTTGAGCAAAACGGAAGGTGTCCGATTGATAAGATGTGCAGCTGTGAGGACAGCTTCGCCCCAAAAGAAAATTGGCACACTTGCTTGAAAGAGAAGGGCACGGCTAACATTGAGAATGTGTCGATGTTTCCTTTCAACGCGCCCATTTTGTTGTGGTGTCCCAACACAAGATGTTTGAAAAAGAATTCCGGTTGTAGAAAAATAGTCCATCAAACAATTAAACTCGGTGCCGTTATCACTTTGAACTATTTTGATAGTTTGAGAAAATTGACGATCTATCATGGCAACAAAAGACATAAACGTTCGAAAAACTTCGGTCTTGTCCATTAACAAATAAACCCAGACAGCACGTGAATAATCATCAACCAAAGTCAAAAAATATCGTGCACCACACGAGGAGGTATGTTTGTATGGTCCCCACAAATCACAATGAATTTTCTCAAAAGTTCGACTTGCTCTATTGTTACTCAAATGAAATTTATCTTTACTATGTTTGGCACGAAAACAGGTGTCACACGCTTTATTTAAACTGCTCGTCGTATTGCTAACCGGTGGGAGTAACTTTACCACTTTTTCAGAAGGATGTCCCATTCTTTTATGCCAAAGCTCCAAGATTGAAGTTGCTTTATCTATTGTGATGTGTTGAACCGAGCCTTCTTCTTCAAAGTAGTAAAGTCCATCCCGCCTAATCCCCGTTCCAATCAGCTTCTTCGATTGGTCCTGTATAGCACACATAGAAGAGTCAAACTGAAGAGTGCACTTCAGGTCATCATTTAACTGAGAAACTGAAATTAGATTACAAGTAAGTTGGTAAGTGGTCTCCATGATTAAAGTCTCCATGATTAAGGCTTCCATAATTGTTTATTATTGCTTTTAGCATCAGGCTTTCCGTATGTTAAGAGGCTGTTTGTCTTCCTTTTATATTCCTATATTAAGGGTGTTTGTTAATGGAAGAATACAGGAAAAACATTATTCTCAAAAGTCTCTAAAAGTTTTCATGGTATCAGAGCGGTGACGACCGGAAAACAAAGCCACCATGGCAGGCGGAGAAGAAGCACCGCCACCACCACCGGCAAAAATTGAAGCAAGCTCTCCATTCTTTCTCGGTCCTCAAGACCGACCAGGAGACTTTATCACACCGACACGCCTCAAAGGTGACAATTATGATGATTGGGCAGGCGATATGCAAACAGCTCTCGAAGCACGAAGGAAGTTCGTGTTCTTTGACGGAACCATTACCAAACCCGAACCACCGTGCACGCAATCTGATTGGAACACGATTAATGCGATGTTAGTGTCATGGATTATGAACACTATCGATCCAGAAGTAAAGTGTTATCTCTCCAAATACAAGGATGCGAAAAGATTATGGGAAACATTGAAATCGAGATATGCTGTTGTCAATGGACCAAGAATTCAACAGCTGAAGACTTCGATTGCAAAGTGTGAACAAACAAAAGGCATGCCTGTCACCGAGTATTTTGGAAAGTTGTCAGCCCTGTGGAAAGAATTGAGCAATCATGGAGACCACTTATTACAAACAGAAATGAGAAAAGTTACTAAGCGAAAACCAGGTAATTTAATAGAGATATTAGTAAATAACTGATCATGCAAAAAACCCTAGGTATCCGCTTTATGCATGGGTTTGAATTTAAACGTGTAATCATCAAGAGAATGTTGCCATTCACTTGAAGTTGGGAAGAGAAATATGAATAATTGTTAAATGCACTCCTAGTTAATTATTAAAAGAGATACAAATAGTATTTATTGTCCAACCTAATGTCATGTGTGCCAACATAATATATTTTTTCAGGCCGGCCTTGTTTGATTTGTAGCTAGGATTAAATTAGATTTAGAGAGATTTAGATTTGAATTTAATTCAAATCCTCTGTTTGGTTTGAAGGGTTTAATGAAATTCCACCAACAAAATATTTAGAATTATAGAGGAGTATTGTGCATGTGCCTAAAACTTGTTAATATGGCATATACATGTACAAGTGTTGTATATATAGCAACGACTAGAGATGGGAGTAGACAAATTTTGCTGCGAGTGAAGACCAGATTCAAGCACATATGGAAGCGGAGATGGCAGCCAGCAAGGAGTAGATTATGTACGCAAATATTGTTGTTAGAGAGCGATCATGGACTAGTTAGTGTACGTCTAAAGCTATCTAGACCATGATCCTTGCAAGATCTCCCGATCTCCCTCCCACTACCACTCCCACTCCCACTCCCCCTCCTAGCTAGTATTATACTCGTATTTGATACTTGAATCTCGATTGGTATTTTTGTATAGTAAATGTTCAAGGATTTTGTGGATGTCAATTGGTATATAGGTTAATAACAAGAAAATACGAAGATTTAATATTTTTATTAAAGACCGCATTTCTGATGGATTTTCCCTTGGAAATCTGTCGGAAACTCGTCGGCACATGGTTGGTAATCCATTGTCCAATGTAATAAGTAATTGGCCACATATTTAGGATGGCACCTCCATCGGTAATCCGGTCACAAATGTGACCATCGTTAATCCAACAAAAAGACCCTTCAGTATATTGTCGATATTCTACAAATGAGCATTATAGTTTCCTAAAGAATTACCGTAATTTTTCAATGTATAGACGTTGCATCGCTACATTTGTAGGAGGTTCCAACCAAAATAAAATAGGAAAAAAGAACCTGTGTCAATTCTAAAAGTACTACGCTTAGTTTTCTAAAAAAAGATTACGAAACAATTTGAAAAGTTTTTTGAAGTAAAAATTCATATTAAATTTGTTCCTTTGAGAGCATTTTCCGCAAAGATTACTATCAACCATTCCTCTATAGCCATTAAAAGAACCATTCATCTATGAAAAACACATACACATGTAGACATATATATATATACATGTAGAAATACATATAGCCATTAGTTTTGTTGATAGAATTGAAAATTGCTAGTTATATATACACAGACACATATATATATATATATATAGAGAGAGAGAGAGAGAGATAGAGACATAGAGAGAGGGAGAGAGAGATAGAGGGAGAGAAAGAGAGAGAGAGAGAGAGAGAGATAGGATAGGACTAATAACCCGGAAAAGTTTTGGGATCGATCGTCTATCAATCAAGGTTGGCCATTGCCATAGCAGCTCGATCGCATGATGGTGGTGGTGGATGCACACTATGTTAAGCCATATGCCGTGGATCTGGTTGTTAAAAGAAAATCAGCGGCCAATTCAAATGATAGATTCACTGTCGTCGATGTTAATGGAAACATGATGTTTAAGATTAAAGACAGACGTTTCAGTATTCATGATCGCCATATCTTGTTTGACGCAACTGATAAACCTGTTCTAACTTTCAAGAAAAAGGTTCTATTTTTCAATCATATTATTGAAATTAATTTTGTTCTTCAATTTAGATGAATTCTTCCCCCTTTTCTCGATATGATTTCTAATTTTTATAAGGTACCATGTTTATGTTTTGAGTTTCATATTTAATATATTGTGAATCAAGTATACCTATGCTTTTCAAAGAAAATCTAACTTTTATGTACAAAACACATAAAAATATTTAAAATCGCAACCAAATCAAATGTTCCATTTAAAAAAATTATCATAATGTTCATAAGTAATAGTTAAACTAAGTTTGTTTTCCTCTTAATAGTTCCATTAAGAGCAATATTTGAATCGCTAACAAGTAAATCTTGATCGGCGAAAAGAAAGTCCGCCTCTTAATGGTTCTAAAACCCTCTGAATGATTTTATATCTTGGGTCTCCCTTAACCATTCATCGCCCAGATTTCATTCTGAACAACTACCCAACAACCATAATTCATTTTGCACCGCATCCTAAGAGCCAATTAATGATTCTGACTACTTAATCATCATGCGCCAAACTATTCAGCAACTGCCAAACAACCCCTAATATATTGGAAAATCACAAAAATTGTATGAAATTTAAGCTTTATATATCTTACGGGGATGAAACATTATTTTGATGTATTTTTCACCAACATTTGGTCTAACATTTAACTTTTTCTCCTCCCTTTCTCTATCTTTCTATTAGCTCAGCTCCGATCGATCCATGGTAGATGGCAAGCTTTCAAGGGAGAGAACACAGGCCACAAAGATTTGCTTTTCAGTGTAAAGAAGTCAATGGCAGCTAAACACGAGACCGAGTTAGATGTGTTCCTAGTCGAAAACAAGGAAGAAGCAATATGTGATTGTAAAGTTAAGGGAGACTGGGAAACCAAATCCTGCACCGTGTATGCCCACGACGGATGTACTAGTCTTGCCGAGGTAACAAACAACCGTTCATTATTGTTGACAAACTTTCCAAAAATAATATTGAAATTAACACATGAAATGTATGTTTAGTGTCTAAAAGTTTATAAATGATATTGCGAACAGTTATCATTTATAAACTTTATCATGTTTTCAAATTGAGGTAATTAATACTATTGATTACCTAAATTTGAAAACATGATAAATCAAAATAACTCATAAACGATTTATATAGGAACAAATATGAATGGTGAAATTGATGCAAATTTTGTTACTTAGAAACCATATTTGATTTGTATCAGGGTACGATTGTATTGTTTATGTAAAATGTAAACTGTAAAGCGCAGGTGCATGACAAACAAAATATTACCGATATATTTGGCATAACCGTCTACCCAGAAGTGGATTATGTTTTCATTGTTGCACTTGTGGCCATTCTTACCGAAATTAAAAGTAATGATGGTGGTGGCAAGAAAAAGAAAAAGAAGAAGAAGATGTCAAAGACGATTTGTGAAAAGAAGAATAGTGATAGTAGTGACGATGATAAAAATGTTGAGGATAAAAAGGACGAAGAAAAGGAGGACAACGATGAAAACGAAGAACAAAGAGAACCACAACAAGGACAAGGAGAAGACTATGATGAGGAAGAAGAAGAAGAAGATGATTATGATGATGATGATGATGATGATGACGATTATGATGAAGATGAAAGTTATGAAGGGGAACCAAAATATGATAACTATAACGATGGTGACGATGATGACAACGAAAGCGAAACCAGTTCTTCTTCATGAAAGCCTTGAGAAAAAAAAACAGAGAAGTAATTTATTTTCTCACAACTATATCATATATAGAGTGATGATGCAAACCTGTACAAAAACTTCAGTGTTGAATTCTCCTAAAGAAATGGTGTCAATGCTACCATTGGACTTGGTACTCGAATTTCTTGTTTCACTAATCCCGTAATGTACATCTCAATGCCAACTTTTGCACCACCTAAAGAAGATCTTATGTTCCGTTGCCTTTATCCAATTTACATGGAGAAGTTGTTCCTAGTGATGTAGAACCCTAACTAGATTTCAGGCGTCACCCTTTTCCGAATATATTGCCTTGGTCGACATTCCCATAAAATATAACATTCGCGTGTTTACACCTAAATATTCTGAATCACCAATATCCTTATGAGCATGTTGCTCAATATAAGCAATTAATTTGAACCCTACCTATTCCTAAAAATGATCAAGAGGTATGGCAAAAGCTTTGGGTTGAGATTAACTGGCGCCACGCTCAATTGGTTAATTAACCTAATAACCAAAGCTATAAACTCTTTTCCCGTCCATATCAATCAATTTTTTCAACAATTCACCAACAGTCACCCAAAAGATTAATTGCTTATTGAATCTATATCACATCACGCAAAAGCCAATTGAATCTGTCTGCAACTATTTTAATTGTTTCGATTCTCAAATGATTAGCATTTGGAATTGCGAGATAAGGTCGACAATTGAAGCCTATAAAAGAGGGCTATAAAAAATCGGAGTTGTATTTGGAATTAACTAAATATAATGCTAAGACGTTCGAGAAGGTAAGAGCCAGAACATTCGCCCATATACGAGTAAAAGACAATATTCTGTTTCATAAGAACTTATTGTTAGTACACTCCCCACAAGTTGGGAAGAACCATATCGGACTTTACAACTCGTTGGAAAAGGCACCTATCGACTCAAAACCATGGATAACTGTGACATCCCACGTAAATGGAATGTCATACACCTGAAAATACTTATTTTCAAGTCTTTTTATTCCAATATTATTATCTAAGAAAAACATACCGACTTAAGCATTGGTGACAGCCCCTAACAGTTCTTTTGTGGAATCACACGATAGCCAATAAAAGCAACTCACACATTGAATGATCACCTATAAAGGCGAATCACAAGATTAACCATAAGATCACCAATAAAGGCATAATTGCAAGTAAAACCGACAAATTTCTAATGTAAAATACACTAGATACATCAGAACTTACGTCTTAAGCGACTAAATGGCCAAACACGCCTGAATCAGTCTTAAGTGACCATCGGTTGTAGACACCGAAATATAAGTCTTTAAGAATTGTATTAGTTGTAGACACTTGATCAAAAGCTAGAGAAGACCGTATTGACTAAGAGCACTACACCACAAGTCTTAAAAGACTAAGTAATGTGCAACTTTGATACACAATAAATTGTCTAAGAGATTCGGGGGCATTTGTAATGATGAAACAATCATCATGGGGAATTCTTATATGGCGATGACAGTTGTCCAAAATAACTAACACAAAACGTTGTTTGGTCATTTTGTCGCTATTTTTAGACGAAAAACTTTTACAGGCTAACGAAGTGTAAAATTTGAAAAACGAAAAAAATTTAATTTAATTTTTGGGGGAAATTTGTGTGGGTGAAAAACCGTTATTGGGACGACTAGGATAATATCCCAGACGACCATATCCCCAACATACGTTCCATGCATAACCACGATGGGTGATTATTTAATTATTAACGACGTTTGTTACTTTTATGATATTCATTGTAGGTAATCTCCATACTCGAAGACTAATGGCGAAATATCTTCATTTTAGTTTCAGGTTTTTTTTCCGGTTTGGTGGTTTGGTTCTGGCTCATTTTTTACTGTTAAATGTCCTTCACTATGTACAATGTGTTATATTTGGTTGGGTGTTTATAATATTTGCATTTGCCTTTCAAAAAAAAAAGAGTTATGAGCCTCATTAAAAGAGGATATTAAAGTTGGGGTTACAAGAAGCAAGAGTATAAATATGGAAATCAATTCATTAGAATTTTTGATCATTTTGTTATTCACAACTTTAGGTATTAACCAGGTGCTGTAATAGCGATAATAATTATTAAGGATGCACTACTAAACAAACCACATTTTCTGGCGGAATAATCCGCCGGAAAAGGCTATTTCCGGCGGATTTTTCGACTGCCGGAGTTTCGAGCGCCGCAAAATTGTTTTCCGGCTGAATTTCTGCCAATATTTTTTTTCATTTTTTATTTTTCTGGCTTGATTGATTAAATTAGTGATTAAGATTAATTTTCTGGCGGATAATCCGCCGGAAAGTTTATTATATTTTAAAAATAAAACGTAATTTTAAAAATTACATTTTATATTTAAATTTTTGATTATATAATCCGTTGGAAGTCCGCCGAAAAACTTATATTTATTAAATCTCTGAACGTTTGTGTAGAACACACAAGATACACTGTTTTTTTTTAACGACAACATTTTATTAAGAAACAAATCACCAAACATACACCAAAGGTCCAAACAAGAGACCCACAAATGCACGAACAACTATAAAAATCCTAGCCACACCAAACCAAAAACAAAGCAATGGGATAATACGTACACAAGATACACTATTCCAAAACCAAATGCAGGAACAAACAGTGGCAAAGAAAAGAATAAAATCCTATATCCACTACACAAAAATCAAACCGTATTCCAAAAATCAAAATCTTAAATCATGAAAAAACACACACTAAAATTCTCGATAATGCACAAATGTACACCAATCTATGACTAAACAACACTAATTTGAACATTTTATCTTCTTACAACTTACAAACTTCATAAGTTGCAGATCTCGAATATAAGCTCCAACTTCAAGTCGATTGTTTTCTGTTGTCGAGATGAAGACGCAGGTCTCTGTTGTCGAGATGAAGACGAAGGTCGACGGCGAGATGGGGACGAGAGACGTGAGAGGCGAGGGAAACGGTCGAAGAGAATGACGGGCTGGCTACCGTCGACGGTGTAGAGGGCGGAGTTGAGGATGGTGGTGGATGATGGTGGGAATGAGGTCGGCGGCGATGGTGGGAGGAGGAGCGCGGCGACTGAGAATGGATGGGAGAGGGTGGGAGGACAAGGGTTTTGGGAGGGAGGCTGAGAAATGAGAATGAGTAGCTAGGGTTTCATCATAAATCTTATATATTTTAGGTGGAAATAACAATTAAGGTTTTTGGGCTTTAGAGCATCCCCAATGGTGGGGTTTGTAAACCCCCACGTTACCTCCAAAACCGGTTCTTGCAAAAACGTCTGCATTGGAGTATGATCTATGTGGCATACCGCTCCTTCTGCAAGGAGCGGTGCAAATGCCGGCCACCAAACCACAATTAATTCACCCACGATTAATTACTTCACTATTTGCATCCAGCCATCCATATCTTCATATATATTATTAAATAAATAATTTAATTAATTAAAAAATAATTTAATAATCAATTGAAAAATAAATTAAATAATTATTAAATAACTTTAATTTCAGTAATTTTACCCCTCAACAACTACCAACCTACATTTATAAGTATATTTTAAGTATTGTTGCTTTTAATTATAATAATTAAATTTTAAATATTATAATTTTTTTATTATATTTTTTATTAAATTAACCATGAACCGGTCCATGATTGGGAGTGAGAGATTTTTAAAATGAGAAGGAAAGATAAAACTGATGTGGCAGAGAGAGAAAGCTGATGTGACAGAGTCATGAACCTCTGAAGAGGTTCATGACTGGGGATGCTCTAAGAATTTTATTAAAAATAAATTTTTAATGTAATAGATATATTACTTTAATTAATAAATTTTAAGTTTATAAATTATTTTATTAAATGTAATGCGGTCCATTAAGTTTTATAATTTATTTAATTAAATGTATCTAGGTAGCCCAATAAAATACTCTATGAATTATTAAGATCCAATTACACTTAATAATACCCACTATAATATTATTAAGAGCCATTATAGCCTATTAAGAACCACTATAACCTATTAAAAACCATTATAGCATATTAAGAACCACTACAGCTTATTAAGAACCCCTATAGCCCAACAAAATCTTATTTGACTTATCAAAGCCCAATAACACCAGTGGTAACTTATTACGTGTTTGTATGTAGGTTTGTACTACGTATATGCATGTGGTGTGTATTGGGCCCTATAAGACTATTAAGAACCACTACAACTTATTAAGAACCATTATAGCCCAACAAGACACTTTATGACATATTAAGGCTCAATAACACCAATAGTGATTTATTACGTGTTTGTATGCATGTATGCACCATATATATGCATGTGGTGTATATTGGCCTCTATAATACTATTAAGAACCATTATGGCCTATTAAGAACCATTATAGCCTTTTAAGAACCACTATAGCTTATTAAGAACCACTATAGCATATTAAGAACCACTATAGCCCAACAAAATCTTTTATGATTTATCAAAGCCCAATAAGACCAGTGGTAACTTATTATGTGTTTTGTAACACCCGTAATTTTTGAATAAGCACAATTTCGAATCGGTGTGGAACCGATCTTTAAGAAAAATATGAAAAATAGGATTTTGGATTAAATCCTAGATTTGATGGCCTTGTTTGATGGGGAATTCAAATACGAGTCCAACGGTCCTTTCCGGAGCGAAAACGGAGCTAAAACGAAGAAGTTATGGCCAAAACAACTTTCGGTACAATCTCGGCTAAAGTGACCAGCGAAAGTGACACTTGTGTCACTCTCGCGTGTCACTCTCGCCGGTTTTGTACCGAGAGCTATTTGACCACGGCGAGAGTGCCCAGCGAAAGTGACACTTGTGTCACTCTCGCACGTCACTTTAGCCATCGGGTACCTGGAGCATAAATACGAGATTTTTAGCCCTAAACATCATTTCCTCATATCTCACTCTTTTCACCTCCGTTTTTGGCGATTCAAAGTGCCATGGTTCCGATTTTGAGAGCTCTTCAAGGATCTAGAAAGAGTTTTGAAGTTCATAGGAAGATTCGAGGGTGTTTGGTGGTGGTAAGTCTCTCAAATCTCTTCCCTTTCTCTCCCAAATCGTTTTTCCTTCCTTCCTTACAAACCCTAACCGATTTTGGGGCTTTTTCTTGGAGATTAATGTGTTTCTTATCTACTTTATGTTAGTGATTTCATTCATTGATGCAAGAGAAAGTTTCATCCACAACACTAAAGATGTTTGGGGTTTTCTAGGTTTTCATCAAAACCTAAGTGGGGAGTTCATCCTACTAGCTTCTATACTTTCATATGAGTTATAAATGTTCCATTGATGATCTCCTAGTGTTTTGTTTCTCCAATTTCGATTTGGATGATTTTGGATAAGTTAGGTCAAATTGAGGTTTTGGGTATAAATGGAGATTTTGATGGTTGATGTTTGAAGAACTATTCTAAATGGTTAAATGTAGTTATTCATGGTTGGAATTTATGAATTTAGGTTTTTGGAAAATTTGGCTTGAGGATCCGATTTGCGTCAAAGGAGCTTACGTTGGGAAAATCTAGATTTAGCCTAATCTAGCAAGGTGAGTTCAAGTTACTTTGCGAAAACTTTGTACATGCCAAAATAGTATTTTCCAAATATTTATGTGTTTTACTTGAAAATATGTGGTTGAGTTATTTGAATGGTTTAACTCTTTTGAAGTTTTATCTTCATAAATGTGTAAAACACCCATATTTGGGGCTTTTGGATATTTGGATGGTTAAAACCCATAAATTGTCTTTAAAAGATTAATTGCTCAAAATGTGGTTTATTTGATGGTTTAATCATGTTAGTGTAAATGATTTTAATAAACCATTTGGGAAATGCACTTTTAGTGTTATGGGTCATTTTGAGAATATTAAGGATGTGAGTCCTTTGGGAAAACCCCTTTTGTTTAACCCGCGTTGAGTTTTGGGGTTAGTGATGATTTTGGGATACGTGTTTGTTTAAACAATGTTTAAACGCGTTTTATGCGACGATGACCGACATTATGGGTCTAGCAAGCTTGGAGCACTTTGCTCGGTTTTGACTTTGAGATAGTCTTGGGACATTTGTCCAGTTTAAATGGCTCGATGTGGAGTCTTATTTACGGGTTGTTTTTATTGCACCGTGTTGCATATTATTGCACGTTGTTGATATTTACATGCTCGGGGTGGAGTCTAGGATGTGTTATATGCTTAGTTGCATTTCATTTGCATGATTTGATGTTGATAAATGATCATTAGATCTTTGAGCAGAGGGCTCGGTTTTGGACTCGATTGAGTCTTGATGGCATTCGCCCGGTTTTATTAAGCTCGACGTGGGCTTGGGGTTTGCATTACATGAGCTGCAATATGTTTGAGATTTACATGATTTGAATGCATTGATTATTCTTTTGGGTTCATGTATTTATATTTAAGTCAAGTAAGCTTGTTTCGGATGGTGGGTTTTCCCAAGGTAAAGATCCAGTAGGATTGAACTTGATGGCTTGAACTAAAGACCTAGTATGGTTGATGTTTAAGAAGGGATAAAGACCTAGTTTTGGTTGATGCCGGAGATGGACTAAAGACCTAGTTTTGGTTGATGTCTAAAATGGACTAAAGACCTAGTTTTGGTTGATGTCTAAGATGGGTTAAAGATCTAGTATGATTGATGCCGAGGATTGACTAAAGACCTAGTATGGTTGATGTCATCTGTTTTCCACATCCAAGAAGCTTACTTGCATTTATTTAATAGTGTATTAATTTATGTGTTGCCACATTCGATGAGTTCGGGTCTCCCCCGTCATCGAAGGGTGTTGATTTCGGATATTTTATTTATTCGCATTTTTGGAGGTTATATTTATGCATATGGATTGTTTTCCATGGTTGATGGACGGGTTTATGCTACATTTGCTTCGTATTACGTTTTAATAAAGTGTTATATCTAATGGATGGTTTCCATGTTTTACGGGTCGAGTATGTATTGTCAACCGTATTTGAAGGTTTTGCCTAAACTAGACTTATTCACGTATTTGAGTGAGTTGGAAACGTAATTCATTTTGGAAAAACGTATTATACCTTTCGGGAACCTTCCCATGGAAATGTGTGAGTTGGAAAATGGATGATTTGCAATTAAAGTAAACTCTTTCGAAATCATGACTAAAGTAATACTCTTTTGACTTATGTTTTGATGTAGTCATGATAAAATGCTTGAACTCACTAGGCGTAAGCCTAACCCTTTTTATTTGTCGGCATGTGCAACAGACTCAGGTTGGGGTAGCTCTAGCTACATTGCGAAGTGGCGAGTACTAGTAGAGTGCACGAGAGGTGACTTGAGTAGTGAAGTTTTCCGCACTTGTTGGACTAGCAATTTATGTTGTGTTAAGTAACGACCGTCTTAAGTTACAAACTGTAGAATTTATGATGTTTTAAATTCCGAGGTATTTTGAGGAATGAAATGTAGAAATGATTTTATTTACTATGGTTATGTTATTGAATTTTAACGTTAGTTGCTCGTTCCAAATTTGAGGGTGTTACAAGTTGGTATCAGAGCATAAGTTTGAGAGATTTAGGTGTTGATTTTGGATACCTAGACTCAAACTTGTGTTTGTTTAAGTAAAAGAGAGTGAAATTCACCTTTAGGCACTTTTAAGATATGATGTTTTGAAGTTGATGGATGTTATTAGAAACGAGAATCACGTCGAGAGTAACAAGGATAATCATGTACGGTGCGTTCATAGTGACACCTGGTCAGTGTCATGGTGAACCTACTAGTACATGTGATGATCGTTGGGGTAGTAAAGGAGGTACTAAGCTAGTAGTTGTTGGAATAGATGAACGATTCTAGTATTAGTCACTTAGAGTGACGATAAGCATGATGTTTGCTTTAAGTAGACCGTTTCGGGTCAAGATTGATGGTTGGACTAGAACCATAGGCTGATTGAGCCGACTTTGATTTGAGGAAAAATCGTAAAGTTAATTGATGTAATTCCCAACTTGCCTTAAGAGGTTAAAGCATCTGGATGACAATGGTGGACCAGAGGTGTAACACCCCAAAAATCCTAACTCCAATTGTAAATGAGTCCATTTAGAATTGTTAAAAGGACAAGGTTTCGCATTGGAAGGTAGGACGCGTAATGCCTAATGGATCGCATGAGAAATCGGGCAAGATTGGGCTCGGTACAAAACCAGCGAGTATGACACTAGCGAGAGTGACATGGTCACTTTCGCTGTGTCACTTTCGCTGAAAGTGTACCGAAGGTTTTTAAGTAGCGGGCGAGAGTGCCCCGCGAGAGTGACAGTGGCAATCTCGCCTGTCACTCTCGCCGTCGGGCTCCAGAGGGTTTTAAACCCACGACTTCAGTCTTCTTTCATTTTCTATTCCATCTCTCTCTCTCTCTCTCTAAATACGTTTTTCTCTCAAGAAACCCTAATCCTTCCCTCTCCTCTTCATCTTCTTCCTCAAATCAAACACCACCATTTTTGAAGATGTAGGAGCATGAAGCTTGGTGAGAGTCTAGGAACTATCTTTGGAGGACTCAAGTGGAATAAGGTAATCTCTCCTTACCCAAGGGTGTTATTGTTGTTGATTTCATATTCCTTCCATCTCGTGATGTTGTGGATCGATTTTGGTAATGATTGGGTAAGGAAATCTTGTTTTCTTCATCTTCAAAACTAGGGTTTGGTGTAAGTTGGGTATTTTGGTATAAATTGGGGGTTTTGATGTTGTATGTTTAAGAGAAGGATCCTACATGGTTGGATTGTGATATTGATGGTTGGAAATTCATAAATCTAGGTTTTGGGAGTTTTGGCTTGAGGATGCAAACTTCATCAAAGGAGCATACGTTTGGGAAAAATCTAGATTTAGCTTAATCTAGCAGAGGTGAGTTCAAGTTACTTTGTGAAAACTTTGTACATGCCAAAATGTTATTTTCCAATTGATTATGTGTTTTACATGAAAAGTATCAATGTCGAGTTATTTGATGAGTTTTAACCTTTGAAATATTTATGGTTGTAAATATGGTAAAACACTTGTATTTGGAATTTTGGGAAAATGTGATGAATAAATCATACATAAAAATGAGTTGTTGATTTATATGGTAAACGGAGTCGGTTTGTTATGAAAATGCATTATGTGAATATTTTAGAAATGCGCAAATAGTACATCATGAGATGTTTTGAAATTGTAAAGGCGTGAGTCCTTTTTGGAAAGGAGGGTTTTTCCCGATCCAAGGTTTTATTTCGGGTTTTCATGGATTTGAAGTATTTACTGGCAACCGGTGTGTGTTATTATATTTAATGTCGTTTGACGGCTTTTATGAACTATCTTTTGAGTTAGTTGAACTTGTGGCCCGGTATTGGGTTTTATTAAGTCTTGGGGACATTTGTCTATTTTGATAGCTCAAAGTTGAGTTTCGATCATGATTTACGTTATTGGGGAATTGCATGTTTTTAAATGCATTTGTTTATATGTTTGGGGTCGTGTAATATTTTAGACCTTGTTAGCCATGGATCCATAGGCATTTAAGTTTCCCCTTAGTCTCGAGGGCAAGAGGTCGGGATTGATTGAGCTCAGTTTTACGAGACGTTAGTTTACTTTGTAGCACGGAATAGGCATCGGGTTCCATGATAAGTAAGGCGTGGACTTAGATGGTCGGGCGTCGTCTCATGGGCAGTAAGGTGTAATTCCATATATGTGCTTAGCACGGGATAGGCATCGGGATCCATGATAAGTAAGGCGTGGACCTAGATGGTCGGGCGTCGTCTCATGGACAGTAAGGTGTAATCCCTAATGTGCTGTTGTGGATTTGGTGACCCAATGTATAGACCTGGAGTGGTTGAAGTTGGGGGCATCCTAGTCTCGTGAGCAATAGATCTGGAGTGATTGAGCTCAGTTTTACGAGAGTAATCCACGTGGGTGTTTTTATTACATAGTAAGTGACCCACTCTGGTGTTCCGTCACGTGCGATGTATACGGGTCTCCCCCGTCACCGAAAGGTGTTGTTTTGGGTATTTATTACTACTCATGTTTTCGGTGACGTGTTCTATTTACATGGATTGTTTTCCATGGTACGTAAGTTGTGGTTTATATCTTATCCGTGTATGATGTTTTGGGTATTTGTGTTATCTCCACCTTCAACGGATACGGGTCTTCCCGTTTATGGTATTTGATCTTGATTACCTTTTACGGTCGCATTAGTATCGCTTCGTATTGTGTTTTAATAAAGAGTTATATTTAACGGATGGTTTCCATGTTTTACGGGTTGAGTATGTTTTGTCAACCGTATTTGAAGGTTTTTCCTAAACTAAACTTATTCACATATTTGAGTGAGTTGGAAATGTAATTCATTTTGGAAAACGTATTATACCTTTCGGGAACTTTTCCATGGGAGTGTGTGAGTTGGAAAATGGATGATTTGCAATTAAAGTAAACTCTTTAGAAATCATGACTAAACTATTACTCATTTGATTTATGTTTTTTATATAGTCATGATAAAATGCTTGAACTCACTAGGCGTAAGCCTAACCCTTTTTATTTGTCGGCATGTGCAACAGGCTCAGGTTGGGGTAGCTCTAGCTACATTGGGAAGTGGCGAGTGCTAGTAAAGTGCACGAGAGGTGACTTGTTTAGTGAAGTCTTCCGCAATAGTTTGGACTAGCAATAATGTGTGGTGTTAAGTAACATCCGATTAAGTTATTTATTTGTAGAATTTATGATGTTTTTATTCCGAGGTATTTGAGGAATGATTTGTAGAAATGATTTTGTCTACGTTGGGTTATTTTATCAAAACTTTATTTAGTTGCTCGTTCCAAATTTAAGGGTGTTACAAGTTGGTATCAGAGCATAAGTTTGAGAGATTTAGGTGTTAATTTTGGATACCTAGACTCAAACTAGTGTTTGTTTAAGTAAATGAGAGTGAAATTCACCTTTAGGCACTTTAAGATAGGATGTTTCGAGGTCAATGGATGTTGTTAGAAACGAGAATCACGTCGAGAGTAACAAGGATAATCATGTATGGTGGGTTCATAGTGACACCTGGCCAGTGTCATGGTGAACCTACTAGTACATGTGCGTACTTGAATTACTTTAGTATGATGATCGTTGGGGTAGTGAAGGAGGGTCTAAACTAGTAGTCGTTGGAATAGATGGACGATTCTAGTATTAGTCACTTGGAGTGACGATAAGCATGATACTTGCTTTAAGGGTCGAGATTGATGGTTGGATTAGAACCATAGGCCTAATGAGCCAATTTTGATTTGAGGAAAAACCGTAAGGTTAATTGATGTAATTCTCAACTTACCTTAAGAGGTTAAAGCATCCGGATGACAATAGTGGACCAGAGGAATTTGGAAGGGTATTGAGTTGAGATGTTGAATGCCGACTAAGTCATGCACAAAGTTTAATTTGAAAATAAATTGCATCAATTATTTCTTGTGTTTCAAATCCTTATTTGGATTGTGTTACGAATTTTGAGAAATGTTTAGCACACACACAAGATTACAAATCATGGTTTTGAACGTGTATGAAACAGTTTTATTGCGGGAGTTGCAAACTCCATCGGGATTTGTTTTTCTTTATTTCATTGTTGTTCAACATTTGTTTTGGATATAATGACAATCATATTTTTATGATGTTTAAGATGTTTAAGATGTTTAAGATGTTGGGCAATAACTACGACTTATGACTTTAACATTGGATCTCCTCCACATATGTTAAGGTTTAGACGGAAAGTTATCTTCCATTATGTCTATGTTGAGTTTTATTGAAAAATCTATTTAATGGAAGTTTTATCGAAAGTGTTGTTTAGATCGGGTTACAACAAAAAGAGAATTTTGGGAGTCTTGGCATTTTGGCCATGGTTTTGCGTTATGCAATTTGGTTGTTGGAAGCGAGATGCTTGGCACCATTTGGCTGAGTTGAGGCAATTAAGCCCATGGAGTTTTACGAAGTTTCGTTTTACGACGTGTTGGGTCGTGTGGGTACAAATTTTGTAAGGAGCATACTTTAACTATTGCGTGTGTTGATTTTGGATTGTATTGGGCACTTTGACTCTTTCGGGTTTTGTTGAGAAGTGTTATTTATGCCGTAAGGCGATCAAACGGAATGTTTTTGGAACTTTGATGTCGCGTAATTTTTCTTTCAAAGAGTTGTGTTAGCATGTTTTGTTACAATTTATTTAATTGTACGGATTGATTTATACGTGGCATGAGTAATGCATGAGAGAACATGCTTATTGTACTTCTTAACAATTTGCCTTATGTGCTTCCGACTAGATGAGTATTTTATTGCCCTTTCTTGCAAACGCATGATATTGATCTATGGATGTGCATAAATTGGTAGTCACTAACCCTCGAAAGCTTTGATAAGTGTATCGTGAATGAAAATGTTATGTTGATTCATTTCATAATTGAGGGTCGTTTGGTCAAGGATACGTTTTAAAATTTTAGGGTTTATGCACGGTTTGCGATACGGTACATTTTGAAACATGAAAATGTGAGTCGTTGAACTTCGATCAACTTTGGGTTGAGGAGTATTTTGGAAAGTTGTAAACCTTTTGGTTTTGGAGAAAATGGGTATTTTGAGTATCCTAACGAGTAAGTTTGAAACGTTTTGTATTACGAATGCGAAATTTTGGTGTAAATGCTCCGTGATGGAGATTTTGGAAAATTAACTGACCCAAACTAGGGTGCGTGGAATTGCTTAAAATTTTGGAACGTTAATACGCACCGTTTGTATGAGCCAACATTTGAAGTCGATTTAAACTCTTTTGGTGTCAATCGTTTACAAACACTTATTGCTCCTAAGCTTTGGGAAAATACATTAAGGTGTGAGTATGGTCACAAACGTTTTACTCTCATGTCATTATATGACTAGATGAGAAGATTTTGAATATTGATTTAATTGATTTCATCTTTTGAAATTTGTTACGAATGATTTGATACATGTATTTTCGTTTCAAGAAAATCTATAAGAGAGTGTTACAAGCTTGCTTGCTTAATGCAATTTAAAATTTCCTCTTGGCATCTTAGTCAACATCTTTGAATGATGGGAACGTATTTAGTTTTTCTTTAAACTTGGATTTGACGCAAATCACTCTATGTTTTTTTATCAAAGTACATTTATGGGATTGTTTCACTGGTTGTGAAATAAACAGACGTGTGCGTACTTTAGTGGTAAATCTTATTTCACACTATTCATGATTTAAAAAGGGAATTTTTGGAATCGGGTGACATTCAAACCCTTTGAGGCATATAGACCTTTTGGTTGCACACTATTTAAGGTGGGAAATTACCTTACGTACATGACATAGATCAATCCATGCTAGAACCGTATCGGTTTCTTTCAGAGAAGTTGTTTGCTATGATTTTGCGCTTTGTTAATGATACAAAATTTTGATGAAATGGTTTTCAACATGATTTTCATATGTGGGATGAATATACCTATTTTTGCAAAACTACCGAAGTGATAGTAGTAGATTTTGTGTGTGCAATAAGATTGATATGAAACCCTTTATGTTAAAAGTTTTTATGAACTTTTCGATTTGGCATATTTGTTAAACATTTCGCTTGAAAGGCCTTGAACTCATAGGAACCTTGGAAAGGTTAAGTAACTCAGTAAGAGTAAGTGTGTGTAACACTTTGATGGTGGAAGGTTTGAGTATTCCACGCGTGATAGCGCTGTAGGCCGATTGGTGTTGGGTGCGGGGATGATGCACTTTTGTAACTAAGAAATCTGATTTGCGGTATCTTATATTAAGGTTGGTAGTAACCTTTCGTGTTGGGAATCCTTGGGGTCTTGGTCAACTTTCGTATATGGGACCCTTTAGACACCATAGCGATAATTTTGGTTTTGATGAGAATGCTCGATGAGTAAAGCTCGTGCCTAGAGTCTGTGGTGATTCGACTTGGTGGTACGTAGGTGTCGACTTTTGGGCTTGAGGCCAAGCACCGTTAGCGTAATCGGGGAATTGTAGTCCAATTTTATAGAAATGATGGTAATGGTTGTAATATCCTTAAGATGCTCGATTGTGATAAGAGGTTTTAGTGAAATGACTTTCCTTGTGTGGTAGGAAAACCTGTCGATTGTATGATTGATGATTAGACACACCTTTGGGATTGTCTAATTGACGAGTCAATGAAGACCGTTGGTGTTGAATCGATGGAATCCGCTGAGAGAGAATGTCAATTCAGTAGCGGGATTTTGGGGAGTTCGAATCCGCCATTGGAATAGTATGGATCACTTAAGGTTGGGAGACAACTTAAGTCTGGTGGTTGGAAGCCATTCTAGTAAATTAGGCCTTCAAGTGGAATGTGTTGGGCGTGGTGGCCATTGGTTGCGTGAGAATTGGATTTCGAGGACGAAATCTCTTTAAGGTTGGGAGGATTGTACCACCCCGAAAATCCTAACTCCAATTGTAAATGAGTCCATTTAGAATTGTTAAAAGGACAAGGTTTCGCATTGGAAGGTAGGACGCGTAATGCCTAATGGATCGCATGAGAAATCGGGCAAGATTGGGCTCGGTACAAAGCCAGCGAGTATGACACTCGCGAGAGTGACATGGTCACTTTCGCTGTGTCACTTTCGCTGAAAGTGTACCGAAGGTTTTTAAGTAGCGGGCGAGAGTGCCCCGCGAGAGTGACAGTGGCAATCTCGCCTGTCACTCTCGCCGTCGGGCTCCAGAGGGTTTTAAACCCACGACTTCAGTCTTCTTTCATTTTCTATTCCATCTCTCTCTCTAAATACGTTTTTCTCTCAAGAAACCCTAATCCTTCCCTCTCCTCTTCATCTTCTTCCTCAAATCAAACACCACCATTTTTGAAGATGTAGGAGCATGAAGCTTGGTGAGAGTCTAGGAACTATCTTTGGAGGACTCAAGTGGAATAAGGTAATCTCTCCCTACCCAAGGGTGTTATTGTTGTTGATTTCATATTCCTTCCATCTTGTGATGTTGTGGATCGATTTTGGTAATGATTGGGTAAGGAAATCTTGTTTTCTTCATCTTCAAAACTAGGGTTTGGTGTAAGTTGGGTATTTTGGTATAAATTGGGGGTTTTGATGTTGTATGTTTAAGAGAAGGATCCTACATGGTTGGATTGTTATATTGATGGTTGGAAATTCATAAATCTAGGTTTTGGGAGTTTTGGCTTGAGGATGCAAACTTCATCAAAGGAGCATACGTTTGGGAAAAATCTAGATTTAGCTTAATCTAGCAGAGGTGAGTTCAAGTTACTTTGTGAAAACTTTGTACATGCCAAAATGTTATTTTCCAATTGATTATGTGTTTTACATGAAAAGTATCAATGTCGAGTTATTTAATGAGTTTTAACCTTTGAAATATTTATGGTTGTAAATATGGTAAAACACTTGTATTTGGAATTTTGGGAAAATGTGATGAATAAATCATACATAAAAATGAGTTGTTGATTTATATGGTAAACGGAGTCGGTTTGTTATGAAAATGCATTATGTGAATATTTTGGAAATGCGCAAATAGTACATCATGAGATGTTTTGAAATTGTAAAGGCGTGAGTCCTTTTTGGAAAGGAGGGTTTTTCCCGATCCAAGGTTTTATTTCGGGTTTTCATGGATTTGAAGTATTTACTGGCAACCGGTGTGTGTTATTATATTTAATGTCGTTTTACGGCTTTTATGAACTATCTTTTGAGTTAGTTGAACTTGTGGCCCGGTATTGGGTTTTATTAAGTCTTGGGGACATTTGTCTATTTTGATAGCTCAAAGTTGAGTTTCGATCATGATTTACGTTATTGGGGAATTGAATGTTTTTAAATGCGTTTGTTTATATGTTTGGGGTCGTGTAATATTTTAGACCTTGTTAGCCATGGATCCATAGGCATTTAAGTTTCCCCTTAGTCTCGAGGGCAAGAGGTCGGGATTGATTGAGCTCAGTTTTACGAGACGTTAGTTTACTTTGTAGCACGGAATAGGCATCGGGTTCCATGATAAGTAAGGCGTGGACTTAGATGGTCGGGCGTCGTCTCATGGGCAGTAAGGTGTAATTCCATATATGTGCTTAGCACGGGATAGGCATCGGGATCCATGATAAGTAAGGCGTGGACCTAGATGGTCGGGCGTCGTCTCATGGGCAGTAAGGTGTAATCCCTAATGTGCTGTTGTGGATTTGGTGACCCAATGTATAGACCTGGAGTGGTTGAAGTTGGGGGCATCCTAGTCTCGTGAGCAATAGATCTGGAGTGATTGAGCTCAGTTTTACGAGAGTAATCCACGTGGGTGTTTTTATTACATAGTAAGTGACCCACTCTGGTGTTCCGTCACGTGCGATGTATACGGGTCTCCCCCGTCACCGAAAGGTGTTGTTTTGGGTATTTGTTACTACTCATGTTTTCGGTGACGTGTTCTATTTACATGGATTGTTTTCCATGGTACGTAAGTTGTGGTTTATATCTTATCCGTGTATGATGTTTTGGGTATTTGTGTTATCTCCACCTTCAACGGATACGGGTCTTCCCGTTTATGGTATTTGATCTTGATTACCTTTTACGGTCGCATTAGTATCGCTTCGTATTGTGTTTTAATAAAGGGTTATATTTAACGGATGGTTTCCATGTTTTACGGGTTGAGTATGTTTTGTCAACCGTATTTGAAGGTTTTGCCTAAACTAAACTTATTCACATATTTGAGTGAGTTGGAAATGTAATTCATTTTGGAAAACGTATTATACCTTTCGGGAACTTTTCCATGGGAGTGTGTGAGTTGGAAAATGGATGATTTGCAATTAAAGTAAACTCTTTAGAAATCATGACTAAACTATTACTCATTTGATTTATGTTTTTTATATAGTCATGATAAAATGCTTGAACTCACTAGGCGTAAGCCTAACCCTTTTTATTTGTCGGCATGTGCAACAGGCTCAGGTTGGGGTAGCTCTAGCTACATTGGGAAGTGGCGAGTGCTAGTAAAGTGCACGAGAGGTGACTTGTTTAGTGAAGTCTTCCGCAATAGTTTGGACTAGCAATCATGTGTGGTGTTAAGTAACATCCGATTAAGTTATTTATTTGTAGAATTTATGATGTTTTTATTCCGAGGTATTTGAGGAATGATTTGTAGAAATGATTTTGTCTACGTTGGGTTATTTTATCAAAACTTTATTTAGTTGCTCGTTCCAAATTTAAGGGTGTTACAAGAGGGATTTGGAAGGGTATGAGTTGAGATGTTGAATGCCGACTAAGTCATGCACAAAGTTTATTTTGAAAATAAATTTCATCGACTATTTCTTGTGTTTCCAATCCTTATATGGATTGTGTTATGAATTTTTGGAAATGTTTGGCACACACACGAAATTTTGAATCATGGTTTTAACGTGCATGAAACTATTTTATTGCGAGAGTCGCAAACTCCGCCGGGATTTGTTTTGCCTTATTTCATTGTTGTTCAACATTTGTTTTGGATATAATGATAATCATATTTTATGATATTTAAGATGTTGGGCAATAACTACGGCTTGTGACTTTAACATTGGATCTCCTCCACATATGTTAGAGTTTGGACGGAAAGTTAGTTTCCATTATGTCTATGTAAAGTTATTTTGGGAATTTGTTCAATGTGAGTTGTTAAACAATGTTGTTTATATGATATTACCCTAGAAGGGGATTTTTGGGATTTTGGCATCGCATTCATGATTTTGCTTATAGCGATTTGGCTTTGGAAGCATGATGTTTAGTGCCGTTTTATTGACTTGAGGTCATTGAGTCCATTGAAGTTCATGGAGTTTTATTGTACGACGTCTTGTGTCGTGTGGGTACAATTTTACTATATGCATACTCTATTTGCTTATGTGAAACGTTTACGAGTTATGTTGGGCATTTTGTCCCACTCGAGTTTTGTTGAGAAAAGTTAATTTTATGCCATAAGGCGACTAAAAAGAGATGAGTTTGGGA
Organism: Saussurea involucrata; assembly: GCA_033807775.1. Lineage (NCBI taxonomy): Eukaryota > Viridiplantae > Streptophyta > Magnoliopsida > Asterales > Asteraceae > Saussurea > Saussurea involucrata. Next base: position 81,226,280 of record CM066327.1, read on the forward strand.
CTCTAGTGTCGCGTAACTTTTCTTTCAAAAGGTTTGTGTTACTAAGTATTTCGTTGTATATAGTTCAGTGTATGGATTGATTTATACGTGGCTTAAGTGATGCATGAAGGAACATTTTGTTTACATTTCATAATGACTTGCTTGGTGCGCTTTTAGTCAGTTAAATGTCTCATTATCATTTTATGTAAATGCGCTATATCGACTTAGGGGTATGCATAGCTTGGTAACCATTGTTTCTCGACACTTTGATAAACGGGTCGTGCACGAAAATGTTTTATTAACTCCTTGTTTAAATGAGAGACCATTTGGTCAAAGCATGTTTTAATGGTGTGGGGATCACGAATGGTTTATGATGCATGATATTTGAAAAACACGAATGTATGAGTCATTGACATTGGTCAATTTTGAATTGTCGAATATTTTGGAAAAATTGAAAGCTTTTTGGTTTTGGAGGAAATGAGTTTTTGAGTATTTTTGACAAATACATTTTTAGCAATGACGTTTTGACGTTTTATGTTCAAAGTACAAAATTTTGAGGAAAGTGCTCCGTGTTAAAGATTTTAGAAAAATGTCTTGTATAAAACTATGGTGCGTAGAATTCTTATGTTTTGAACATTGATGCACACCGTTGGTGCAACTTGGAATTTGAAAATAGGTCTGAACCCTTTTTGGTGTCCATAAATTATTAACACTTATTTCCTCGTATGTTTTGGAAAAACGCATTGTTGTGTGCAAATTTGCCAAAAACGTTTCATGCAAATGTCATAATAGGACCGGATGAGAAATCTTGGGAAATCAATTCAAAGGATTTCATCTCTTGAAATTTTGGTGTGAGTTACTTGGTGCATGTGTGTCATTACAAGAAATTTCTAAGAAGTGTTACAAGATTGCATGCCTACCCCAATTTGAGGTTTTATATTGTTTTAGTCGATATTTTCAAGTGATGGAAACGGATGGGTTTTGTTTTAAATATGGAATCTGCACAAGTTATCTTGTGTTGACTAAGGTGTATTTGTAAACCGTTTCATCGTTTTGTATAATAAACTGACGCGCGCAAAATTTTGTTGGTGAACCTTGTTCCACGCCATTTTATGGTAAAAAGGGAAACTTTGGAGTCAAATGTCGTTGGACTTCTTTTGAAATACGTGCACACCTTTTGTTGCACCCTGTTTAAAGTCGGGTAGTTACTTTACGTGCATGTCATGAGTCAATCCATACTAGAACCGTGGCGATTCATTTTAAAGAAGTTGTTTATTACGCTTTTGCGTTTTGTGGGTAAACTGAACTGCAATGAAATAATTTTCAACATGATTTTCATATGTGGGACGAGTGTGTCCATTTTTGCGTAACTACCAATTTGATAATAGTAGTTTTGTGCGTACGATTATTTTGATATGAAAATCCTTGTGTTGAAAATTTCTATGAAAAGTTTTGTCGATTGGCATATTTATTGAATGATGCACTTGAAACCTTGAACTCATTAGGACCTTGGGAAAGGTTAAGTAACCCGATTAAGAGTAAGTTGTATAGAACCTCAACTGTGAAAAGTCGAGCGTTCGGGCACGTGTTGTGACAATAGGCCGGATGATATCGACAGCAAAGTCGAGGTACTCGTGGCAATTAGAGGGTTAGACTTGCGGTAACGCATGTTGAGGTTGGTATAACCGTTTTGTTGACAACCTTAGTTTCGTGGAAACACTCGGTAAACGGAACTCGTGTGTGGAGTCCTGTTAGAGTTCAAAACTTGGTGGTATAACTAGGTGTCAAACTTGTGGGTCTGAGGTCGGAGACCGTTAGCGAATTCGGAGGGTGTAGTCCGATTCTAAATGAAATAATGGTAACGGTTGTAGTAACCTTAAGATGCTCAATTATGACGAGTGGTTTTCGTGGAATAACCTTCGTGTATGGTTACAGAACATGTCGGTTTAATGATTGATGTTGGGATGGATTCTTGGAGTCTATTAGAACTCGTTGGATGTAGATGGCAAGTAATGGTAGGAATAATCAGAATTGATGATTCTGTTGGGTTCGTTAGCGAACAAAATTTGGATTGACTTAAAGTCGGAAATCAAAATCGGGATGTATGGAACATCTAAGGTTGGGAGACAACCGAAGTCGTCTGACTAGGAATTATTCCAGTTGTCGGAGTGTTCTACCGGACATAAGTACAATGTACGAGAAGGGGCTTTGTTGATAAGCAATTGTTCGAGGATTTGTATTTATAGACTGTGTGGAGGAAATTTAGATTCCAGTTAGGAACTGATAAATTATAGCCAGCGTTGAGTCGGTTAGCCTTGGGTGGTAAAGGATGTAGATTTCGAGGACGAAATCATCCTAAGTTTGGGAGTATTGTAACACCCGTAATTTTCGAATAAGCACAATTTCGAATCGGTGTGGAACCGATCTTTAAGAAAATTATGAAAAATAGGATTTTGGATTAAATCCTAGATTTGATGGTCTTGTTTGATGGGGAATTCAAATACGAGTCCAACGGTCCTTTCCGGAGCGAAAACGGAGCAAAAACGAAGAAGTTATGGCCAAAACAACTTTCGGTACAATCTCGGCTAAAGTGACCAGCGAAAGTGACACTTGTGTCACTCTCGCGTGTCACTCTCGCCGGTTTTGTACTGAGAGCTATTTGACCACGGCGAGAGTGCCCAACGATATTTTTAGCCATCGGGTACCTGGAGCATAAATACGAGATTTTTAGCCCTAAACTTCATTTCCTCATATCTCACTCATTTCACCTCCGTTTTTGGCGATTCAAAGTGCCATGGTTACGATTTTGAGAGCTCTTCAAGAATCTAGAAAGAGTTTTGAAGTTCATAGGAAGATTCGAGGGTGTTTGGTGGTGGTAAGTCTCTCAAATCTCTTCCCTTTCTCTCTCAAATCGTTTTTCCTTCCTTCCTCACAAACCCTAACCGATTTTGGGGCTTTTTCTTGGAGATTAATGCGTTTCTTATCCACTTTATGTTAGTGATTTCATTCATTGATGCAAGAGCAAGTTTCATCCACAACACTAGAGATGTTTGGGGTTTTCTAGGTTTTCATCAAAACCTAAGTGGTGAGTTCATCCTACTAGCTTCTATACTTTCATATGAGTTATAAATGTTCCATTGATGATCTCCTAGTGTTTTGTTTCTCCAATTTCGATTTGGATGATTTTGGAGAAGTTAGGTCAAATTGAGGTTTTAGGTATAAATGGAGATTTTGATGGTTGATGTTTGAAGAACTATTCTAAATGGTTAAATGTAGTTATTCATGGTTGGAATTTATGAATTTAGGTTTTTGGAAAATTTGGCTTGAGGATCCGAGTTGCGTCAAAGGAGCTTACGTTGGGAAAATCTAGATTTAGCCTAATCTAGCAAGGTGAGTTCAAGTTACTTTGCAAAAACTTTGTACATGCCAAAATAGTATTTTCCAAATATTTATGTGTTTTACTTGAAAATATATGTGGTTGAGTTATTTGAATGGTTTAACTCTTTTGAAGTGTTTATCTTCATAAATGTGTAAAACACCCATATTTGGGGCTTTTGGATATTTGGATGGTTAGAAACCATAAATTGTCTTTAAAAGATTAATTGCTCAAAATGAGGTTTATTTGATGGTTTAATCATGTTAGTGTAAATGATTTTAATAAACCATTTGGGAAATGCACTTTTAGTGTTATGGGTCATTTTGAGAATATTAAGGATGTGAGTCCTTTGGGAAAACCCCTTTTGTTTAACCCGTGTTGAGTTTTGGGGTTAATGATGATTTTGGGATACTTGTTTGCTTAAACAATGTTTAAACGCTTTTTATGCGTTGATGACCGACATTATGGGTCTAGCAAGCTTGGAGCACTTTGCTCGGTTTTGACTTTGAGATAGTCTTGGGACATTTGTCCGGTTTAAATGGCTCGATGTGGAGTCTTATTTACGGGTTGTTTTTATTGCACCGTGTTGCATATTATTGCACGTTGTTGATATTTACATGCTCGGGGTGGAGTCTAGGATGTGTTATATGCTTAATTGCATTTCATTTGCATGATTTGATGTTGATAAATGATCATTAGATCTTTGAGCAGAGGGCTCGGTTTTGGACTCGATTGAGTCTTGATGGCATTCACCCGGTTTTATTAAGCTCGACATGGGCTTGGGGTTTGCATTACATGAGTTGCATTATGTTTGAGATTTACATGATTTGAATGCATTGATTATTCTTTTGGGGTCATGTATTTATATTTAAGTCAAGTAAGCTTGTTTCGGATGGTGGGTTTTCCCAAGGTAAAGATCCAGTAGGGTTGAACTTGATGGCTTGAACTAAAGACCTAGTAAGGTTGATGTTTAAGAAGGGCTAAAGACCTAGTTTTGGTTGATGCCGGAGATGGACTAAAGACCTAGTTTTGGTTGATGTCTAAAATGGACTAAAGACCTAGTTTTGGTTGATGTCTAAGATGGGCTAAAGATCTAGTATGATTGATGCCGAGGATTGACTAAAGACCTAGTATGGTTGATGTCATCTGTTTTCCACATCCAAGAAGCTTACTTGCATTTATTTAATCGTGGTTTAATTTATGTGTTGCCACATTCGATGAGTTCGGGTCTCCCCCGTCACCGAAGGGTGTTGATTTCAGGTATTTTATTTATTCGCATTTTTGGAGGTTATATTTATGCATATGGATTGTTTTCCATGGTTGATGGACGGGTTTATGCTACATTTTCTTCGTATTACGTTTTAATAAAGTGTTATATCTAATGGATGGTTTCCATGTTTTACGGGTCGAGTATGTATTGTCAACCGTATTTGAAGGTTTTGCCTAAACTAGACTTATTCACGTATTTGAGTGAGTTGGAAACGTAATTCATTTTGGAAAAACGTATTATACCTTTCGGGAACCTTCCCATGGAAATGTGTGAGTTGGAAAATGGATGATTTGCAATTAAAGTAAACTCTTTCGAAATCATGACTAAAGTAATACTCATTTGACTTATGTTTTGATGTAGACATGATAAAATGTTTGAACTCACTAGGCGTAAGCCTAACCCTTTTTATTTGTCGGCATGTGCAACAGGCTCAGGTTGGGGTAGCTCTAGCTATATTGCGAAGTGGCGAGTACTAGTAGAGTGCACGAGAGGTGACTTGAGTTGTGAAGTTTTCCGCACTTGTTGGACTAGCAACTTATGTTGTGTTAAGTAACGGTCGTCTTAAGTTACAAACTGTAGAATTTATGATGTTTTAAATTCCGAGGTATTTTGAGGAATGAAATGTAGAAATGATTTTATTTACTATGGTTATGTTATTGAGTTTTAATGTTAGTTACTCGTTCCAAATTTGAGGGTGTTACATGTTTGTATGTAGGTTTGTACTACATATATGCATGTGGTGTGTATTGGGCCCTATAAGACTATTAAGAACCACTACACCTTATTAAGTACCATTATAGCCCAACAAGACATTTTATGACATATTAAGGCTTAATAACACCAACAATGACTTATTACGTGTTTGTATGCATGTATGCACCATATATATGCATGTGGTGCATATTGGCCTCTATAATACTATTAAGAACCATTATAGCCTATTAAGAACCACAATAGCCTATTAAGAACCATTATAGCATATTAAGAACCACTACATACTATTAAGAACCTGTGGATCCCAAATTAACAAGTTCATTAATAAGAATCAACACAAATAAGTAATAATGTCACAAATGTCACTTTGATTAGATGAACAGAATGATAGCAATGTAGCCGTACAAAGGAAAAGTTAAGCAAACTAGTAATATGATCATTAAACCCTAATCTAGGATTTGGCAAACTATTTATACCCAATAAAGGATATTTACAATAATTGTCATAAATGGTCCCTATACATCTATTCCACCAACATAAGACCTAACAATCTCCCCCTTGGAATTGAAGTTCGATCTCATGCCAGTTAGGGACATATCGCTTTCGAATAGAGAATAATATCTCGAAGTGCCGAATGGATTTCCTAAACTCTAGCCGTTCTTCAATTGCTCTGAGAATCTCTTCAGCTAGATACTTTCTGACGTTCGCGTAGTTCTCTGACGACTCATTCTCTTCTTCTTCAATGATCTTTTCCAGCACGTTCTGTATGTTCATCAAAGTTCCCTCACTGAACTTGTGCAGCTCGCTGATCCTCATGTACCTTTTCTCCCCTTTGCCATTCAGATACACAATCCCAGTTTATGGTTTAGATAGAATAGTATGTACTTGTACGTCTTCGGGAAGATTCAAATTGGGCTTCAGAATGTTGATCTTCTTCTGATTGCTTTCTAAACCCAATTGGAAGCCGTTGATGTAGGCGAGGGTGATAGTGCACTTCATGAATCTCTTTATCATCTCGAGGGCTTTGGTGTAGGGTAACGGTCGGATGGTGCGGATCTTCAGTTCTTTCAGTAGTACCGGGAAGTTGTTCAGGTTAAGATGCCTGAAGTCGGCTTCCGAGAATGTCCATTCCTTTCTGTCATCCCTTTTGACAGTGAAAACCAAGAACCATACGCTAAGAACCTTGTCGGACACGATCTCTACAATTTCTGTTATTTTGTGTCTCGTTCGGACTTGATGGACAATTCTGCTTCTCTTCATTACTTCCAAATACTGTGCGCGAACTGGATCCTTCAAAAATGAGACCCCATGGCACATGAACGGGTTAAGAGGCCTGATCCAGTGAGCAAATATCTTCTCATGTGATTCCTCCAGGTATGGAACCAAGATCCGGACTCTTTCCCAACGAGCTGGTTGAGCAGGTTGAGGTGAAGCAGTTTTCGGGTCTGGAGTTGGAAGCTCGAAAGTACTTGCAGTATCGTGTACATCATGCTGAGAAACCGATACTTGTTCGCTCTGAAGGAGGAACCGGTCGTAGTCGTCGTCATTCATGAACTCGTCTTCATCAGAAAAATTCCACAGAGCATCTGTCTCGGATTGAATGGCTAGTACGACTTTCTCTCTCCATTCTCTTTCTTGTTCCGGATTGCCAGCTGAGTCCTCATCAATCAATTCTAGGACTGGCCTTTCCGGAACCGTCAGCAACAAGTTCTCTTCCGGTTGACCCTCGGGCTTTTCAACCGTTGGGTCTGCTGACTCTGGCACTGTATCTCTGACCAGTGTAGACAACTCCATGTCCTGAACCATTTCTGAGTCTTCTGGCTGATGTTGTGGTTCAGTTGGAGTAGATTCGGATGGTAGTACTGTCTCTGAGGTTGAAAGCTCGGTCAGTTTAAGTCGTTTCTCCCCCTCATGTTGGTCAAGATCCTCCTGATAATCATGTCGTCGTTTGGATCCCTGTGCCTGACCCTTACACGTGTCTTCTAAGCTGGCAACCCTCTCGGATAGAGTTTCGAGGGTTTTCTTGACATCGGTTAAGGTTGATGTAAGTGTATCAAGCTTGGAGTTGAGTTGGGCTTGGGGATCAGTTGGAGTGACTGGGGGTGGTGGTTGGGATTGTGAGCGTAGTATACTCACTAGGTCGGCTTCAGATGAGGCGTCAGTGTTGGATTGGGACAGGAGCTTGTCGAGGGGTGCGAATTTGAGCGCCTCGATGCTCATGTTCTCGAGGTTCGGGGTTAGATGAGGCATTCAGATCTGTGGTTATTGTAACATCCCAGGCAACCGTATCAGAAACTGTCCACTTTGTCCATACCTGGACTCACAGTTTTTAAAACGCGTCTGATAGGGGAGGTATCAAGTTCTTCTTATAAGGCAACCTTTGTTCCCCTCCCCAACCAATGTGGGATCTTACAATTCACTCCCCTTGGGAGCCTAGCGTCTTCACTGGAACACCAGTCCGGTTCCAGCTGTGATACCATTTGTAACATCCCAGGCAACCGTATCAGATATTGTCCGCTTTGTCCATACCTGGACTCACGGTTTTTAAAACGTGTCTGATAGGGGATGTATCAAGTTCTTCGTATAAGGCAACCTTTGTTCCACTCCCTAACCAATGTGGGATCTTACAGTTGTGTAGGGGGAATCTCTGTAGCTACTGCCTTGCCCGTGACTGCCCTTCTGATAAACACCATCTCATCTGATAGCTTCTTCAAAATCTCCGTTTGGACAACCTTTAAGGCGCCGTCCATAGTTTCCTTGGAGACGAACTCCGGGGTACTAACACCTGGAGCACGTAGCCTCCTAGTTGTAGTAAATACGGTAATTGCACCGCAGTACCGCCTGCACTCACGGTTGGCGTGATGGTAGCCATGGAAGGTCTTCCGCCTTGTCCTTGCAAGCTACCAAAAGGTAGACTTAATCTAGGCGTTCCGATTGAGTCACGAAGAATCTCGACGGTAGCAGTAGATATGACCGGTGTCCTAGCCAAAGAAATGATATTGGCAAATGGATCTAGACTCGTATGTGCATCCAAAGAAGTCGAGAACCGGGGCTGATGTTCTCTTGTTTTAACACCGGAACTCTCCAAATGAGAGACCGGTGGCAGTTGTGCTAAATCCCCGTGCGAAGTTGAAACAGTTTCCTTTTAAGAGGAAACTGAGTGGCTAGGTGAGTGCAACTGCGTCGCTAGGCCCACGCCGTCTTGTTCCATACCCTGTCGCAACGGATGCGACAGGGTAGTGGATGTGGCTGCCTGGGTGGAGGCTGGTTGGGAGCAACCTGAGAAGATTGCTCCATCACTCGTTCACTCTCGTTCTTTTTCTTACTCCTCCTTTCACGCACATGCTCACTTTCTTTTTCTTTTTCAACTAAAACACCCTCCGCACTCCTTGTCTCTCCAGTTATGGCTTCGGTTTGGGGTGTGTCATCGTCATTGTTATCGTCCGACTCAGTGGATTCATCGTCTGAGCCGGATTCCGAGGACCCGAATTCAGAACCGGACGCCGAACCTGATTCAGATCCAGATTCGGAACCCGACTCTGAGCCGGAGCCGGACTCGGAGCTGGAAGAGGAGGCTGCCTCTTCTTCGGCTTGTTCGCGTGTAATGCCTTCCACCTCTACGTCGTGCAATTCGGGATCGTCGTCTCTAGGTGGCGTAGGTGCACATGGAGGAGTGGGTGGATGTCTGGACGAGCTAGCATCGTGGGTTGACCTACCGGCACTGCCCACGCCTGTTCCCCTCACAATATTTTCTCTCGTCATGCCACGTCCAAGAGCCCCTACTCATCGGACTCTTCCGCCACTCATTCGTGGACGCTCACGTCTCTCGGGTCGCACTCCTTGTGGAGGTCCTGTCGGATCTGGCTGGACCATCGGAACGATTAGGTTATTCTCACGCCTATAAGCTATCACACTCAGTGTGGATTGGTCTACGATACCTAGCAAGTCTGTAGGTATTAACATAGGTACTAGGCCTGGAATCAGTTGCTTGTTCTGGATCCTAGTCATTCGAGTCGAAAGTAATACCTCATGATCGGCGCGTCGAGGGATTGTCGGGTCCGTCGCCATGAAGTGAGCGACAATCAGCTGTAGAAAGCGCGGGAACGGCAAGAACGTAAGGCGTTTGCTTCCTTGCTTCTTCTGGACTTTCTCGATCAGCTCAGTCCAAAACGTTGACGCGTAGTTGAAGTGACGGCTGTAAACGACACCGTGGAACAGTCTGAGCTGGTTGACTGTTGTCTGATCTATGCCTTGTTGATCGATGATAAACACCTATTCAATATCGTGAACAAGGTGTACCATACTGGCTGGAGGTTTATTCTCGAGAAGTGCGATGGATGGCTAAGTGCGGCATCATATCCGAGGGCGCGCAGATCCCGGCAGAGGACTACATCAGTAACTGGAGCGTCGTAGGCAACACGTCCTTGAATAGCTGTCGCTTAGGGCAGTTCAAGGATCTGGCGGAAGATATCGCGAGTGATTAGCACTGTGGAGTCGCCAATACGTCCTCGGAGATGGAAGTGTTGGCCGTGTGCGACGGTTGTGAGTGATCGCCACAGTAGGTGCACATATACTGCTGGAACGGGAGTGGTGGCCGTCAATGACCGATTGAGCGTGTGGCGCTTCAGAATTTCCACTATGACTGGACCTTGATATATAAGATTTGACGTGTCCAAATGAAAGTTGTTCGCAACAAGTGGTAGGTTCGGACCTTCAGGAAGTAGCGGGGCTTCGCCTTGGGGTGGATTCAGTTGTGCCATGATGTACCTGCGTAAGACCAAAACGGTGTTGAGCTTTCATGGCATTTGTACACCCAAATGTTGTTCCGGGGCGCGTATTCTCGGGTTTTAGAAAAACCGAGAGTCGGTGACTATCTGAAACAAGTCACTACTCGGATCATGACGATTCCGAAGTGAGTGTATTCATTTATGTGGAAACAGATCACCAATCAACAATTTAAAAACAATGGAACAGTACTTCAGGATGGGATTGGATCCGGATCCGGAATGCATACCGGAACCCTAAAGATCCGGTATGGGATCCGGAACCCAAAGGGAATCCGGAACTTGTTCGGGACCGGATCCGGAATACAAGATACCGGAAGCAAATAGTAACCGGATCCGGAACTTAAAAATCCGGAATCAAATAGGGACCGGATCCAGAAGTCAAATACCGAAACTATTAGAGACCGGATCCGGAACACAAGATACCAGAACCTAAAAGGAACCGGATCCGGAACGAAACATACCGACCTCAAAGGAACCAGAACACATTCCGGATCTAGCCTCTTCTGGAACCAATACCGGAACCGTTCCGGATCGGATGAACATCGTAACCGACTTCGAGACCAATCTGGACATAATCGAACCCCAAACTCAAAATCGATGATGGACATCAATTAATGTACTCGTATGGATGTAAACTTCATGCAAACAAGCACGATTTCAAGCGAAAATGGCGAACCGAAAGGGTATAGACCCTAACAGCGCCGATCTTACAGTAATCGATCGATTTTGATCTTGATTGGGTCGATTTAAAGATGCTAGATCGGTTATATAGAGTTTGTATTACATACCTGTAGTGAGGAGGAAGATCTGAGCCTGATTGAAGCAGAAACCACAAGGTGATGAGTAAGTTGAGAAGAAGTTGGATTGAGAGAGTTTGGGCGCAAATATTTTGAAATTGTGAAGACTTTGGAGTGAAAATCCGATATTTATATACCGGCCGATACCGGGAGTGAACCCGGTACCGGTCTCCTTAACTCTCCCGGTTCCAACTTTGTCTCAACTTTTAGATATTGGTGAAAAATACCCCTGAAGTTTGAGAACTTTTAAAAAATTGCCCTGAGTTTAGAAAATTTTAATTTTAGCCCCTTAGGTTTTAAAAATTTCACTTCTCCCCCTAAACTTTTCGAAAACAACTTTCCCCCTCAAGTTTTCAATAAATGCGGTGCTCCCCCTCGACTTTTCAAAACTAAGACACTTTTTTTAATAACTTAAACAAAAACATGAAAAATCTCCCCTTAAACTTGAGTAGGTGACAATGCTCCCCCTTGAGTTGTCAACCTGACACTTCTCCCCCTCAATTTCTCAAAAATTGCAACTCACCCACAACAAAGGACAACAGACTTACCTTGGGGACTTGGCATTCGAGGAAACACCTTGTTGAACAAACGGTTAGTAGTTCAGGAAATAAATGGAAAAACAAAGACAAGACAAATAGAATTAAAGAAACATGTAAAAACAGAAAAGCGAAAGAAACACTAAAACAGAAATACAGAGTACATGTCATCGATGTGCTTGAGACACCTAAACCACGCTGCGAGACAAGTATAACTGAGTAAGGTACAGTTATCCCGTAGTGAAGGAAAGGTGTGACAAGTACAACCGTGACTCAAACTTTCAAATTAAGCATACCCAGCTTGGACACGAGTTCATTGAACCGTTTCTCGTCCAAAGCCTTGGTAAACATATCTGCAAGTTGATTTTCTGTACTTACGAAGTAGAGTTCCACCGTACCTCTTTCCACATGGTCTTTAATGAAATGGTAGTGCACGTCAATATGATTTGTCTTCGTAAGTTGAACCGGATTAATCGTGATTGCGATGACACTCTTGGAGTCGCAATAGATCGGGATGTTCGAGTAGTTGTACCCGTAATCCTTCAGTTACGTTTGCATCTAGATCACTTGGGAGCAGCAACTAGCCGCGGCCACGTACTCCGCTTCCGCTGTGGAGGTGGAGACACACGTTTGTTTCTTGGTGGCCCAGCTAACTAACTTGTCGCCTAGGAACTGGACGTGACCCGTGGTGCGCTTCCGGTCGAGCATACTCCCCGCATGATCAGCATCAGAAAACGTTGTGAGCTCGAAACCTGTGTCCTTAGGGTACCAAAGGCCAAGATTAGCAGTACCTTTTAAATAACGAAGAATACACTTAACTGCTATGAGATGAGACTCTTTAGGTTTAGATTGAAACCTAGAACATAGAAATGTTGAAAACATTATGTCCAGTCTAATTGCCGTTACATAGATCAACGAACCTATCATTCCTCTATTGGTAGTAGTATTCACGTCCTTTCCGTCAGGATCGGCGTGTAACTTTGTACCCTATGAGATAGGAGTTTTCATGGGTGTACACTGTTCCATCTTAAATTTCCGAAGAATATCCGCGATGTACTTAGATTAATTGATGAATATCCCGGTCGACAGTTGTTTAACTTGAAGACCGAGAAAGAAGTTCATCTGACCCATCATACTCATTTTAAAATGGGCTTTCATTAGGACTGAAAATTTGTAACAGTATTGTGGGTTCGTAGAGCCGAAAATAATGTCATCGACATAGATTAGAATTAAAATTAGATCATCACCTTTCCTTTTGATGAAAATGGTTGTGTCGATCTTACCTTTCGAGAAGCCGAAATTCGTTAGAAAAGTTGATAATTCATCATACCAGGCTCTCGGTGCTTGCTTGAGTCCATACAAAGCTCTGTCGAGGCGATACACATGGTTGGGGTGATCTTGACTGACGAAACCTTCCGGCTGGGAGACATAGACTTCCTCTTTGAGTTTGCCGTTTAGAAACGCTGTCTTCACGTCCATTTGAAAGACTGTGAAGTTTTTATGAGCGGCGTAGGCGAGGAACATCCGAATAGCTTCGATTCGGGCAACTGGTACGAACGTCTCTTCGTAGTCGATCCCCTCTTGTTGTCGATACCCTTTCGCTACCAAGCGACCCTTGTTCCGTACAACGATCCCGTTCTCGTCCTTCTTGTTCTTGAAGATCCATTTCGCGCCGATAATGGTCTTGTTCTTCAGGCGAGGGACCAGGCGCCATACTTTGAGACTTTCAAATTCGTTCAACTCCTCTTGTATAGCCATCATCCAGTTCGGGTCATGTAAGGCGTCTTTAACCGTCGCTGGGTCAACATTGCTGAGGAAGATGGAGAAGAGGCAGTCATTTCCCGTAGCCGCCCATTTTTTAGTATTGCTCAGAAGTACAGGGGCGAATTCGTCTTCAGGTTCCGTCGTTGCTCTAGTTTGAACGGGAGCATACGGATCTCCAATGATTTGCTCAGGTGGGTGCGCTCGAGTCTACTTTCGCATGTGAGGTAGCGGGTCTGTAAGTGGTTGAGAATTGTCGGCATCGATGTAGGACCTAAGGGTAAGTGCTGAACCGCTTCTAAGGATGGAACCGGATGTTATCAGTTGGCGGCCGCAGGTTATGAAACAGCAGTTTACGAAGATTTGGCAGTTGCGTCAGTACTGGTGCTTGTTCCGGGGGAAGACATAGTGGGTTGAACCACTAGGGATGGAGTCGCGGTCACCGTTGCTGTACTTGATGATGGCATCGTCTCGATCACAGGTGACGAGGGCGAGTCCTACGATAATGTAGTGTTGGGGGTTGGTGGAGGACCAGAGATGTGTGTCGACACCACTACAGCTCCATCTGCATTCACAGAAGCATCAGTAGATACAGGGGGAAGATAAAAATCATTATGAAAATTTTCAAACAGTAGATCTAACTCGGAGGGATGTGATTTCGATGTATTGGATGACGAAGGATCTACTGTCGTGTGCTTGGGTTCCGATCTAGAGTGATCAGAAGCCAGCACTCCAGTAAGCACGGGTTCTGAACTGGTACGTTCAGAAGCCAAATCGACCAATTTGTCGAAGGTCACATTTATACTCTCAATAACACTCATAGTCCTCTTGTTGTAGACTCGGTATGCTTTTGAAGAGGTAGAATAGCCGATGAAAATCCCTTCGTCCGCCTTTGGCTTGAGCTTGCCAAGATCATCCTTGTCGTTCAAAACGAAGAACTTGCACCCGAACGCATGAAAGTAGCTGATGTTGGGGGTGCGTTTGTTGATGAGCTCGTATGGTGTCTTGTTGAAACGCTTGTGGACGATGGACCTATTCTGAGTGTAGCATGCCATAGCGATAGCTTCGGCCCATAAGAACATCGGAAGTCCGTACTGAGTCAGCATGGTGCGTGCCGCTTCCACCAAGGTGCGGTTGCGTCGTTCCACCACGCCGTTCTGTTGAGGAGTCCTAGCAGCCGAGAAGTTGTGTGAAATTCCAGCTGATGTGAGAAAATCACTGATAATGCGATTCTTGAACTCGGTTCCGTTATCCGTGCGAATCGAGATGACGGTTAGCTTCAAGTTGTTCCGGACTCCCTTCAGGTGTTTGACTATGACGCCAGGAGTCTCGTCCTTTGAACGAAGGAACTTGACCCAGGTGTATCACGAGTAGTCGTCCACCATCACCAATACATACTTCTTATGGCTTATGCTTTGGACGCGCATAGGGCCGTAGAGATCCATGTAGATCAGCTCTAGAGGTCTGGACGTGCTAGGAACCGGCTTCGGCTTATGTGAAACCATCTTCATCTTGCCCATCTCGCATGCGGAGCAGAGATGTTCTTTTGCAAACTTTAATTCAGGCATACCCTTGACGAGTCCACCCAACACCAGCTTGTTGATATTCTTGAAGTTCAAATGGGAGAGCCGTCGATGCCACAACCAGTTCTGTTGAGTAGTGGATTTGGAAAGAAGGTACACGGCTTTGTCGGTCTTCACGACGGCAAGATTGATGGTGTAGAGGTTTGTTCTTTGAGTACCAGCAAGGATCTCCGTACCGTCGTCGTTACGAATACTGCACCGCTTCGCCTTGAATCTGACTTCAAGATTCTTGTCGCAGAACTGGCCGATGCTGAAGACGTTGTGATCGAGGCCTTCGACGTAGGACACATTCTTGATTGTGAGGTTGTCCTGAATGAGTTCGCCATAGCCCATGATCGGGGCCACGTTATCATTTCCAAATCTAACGTCACCATAGTACTTCTCCTTGAAGTTGGTGAGCAACTCCCGTTTACTAGTCATGTGTTTGGAGCATCCGGAGTCTAAAAACCACATATGACCGGGCTGCAAAACAAAATTAAGGTTGTTTAGGTACCCATCTGTAAATGGGTCCTTGGGTGTTAGGTGCAGCACCTTTGCTTGAGACCCGTTTAGATCTGGGTCTTTTCCTAGAAGACTTACGAGAAGCATTGGAATTAAAGACATGATATGTACCAAACCAATCAGATGCATTTTTAGACACGACAAAATCATTCAATCCACATAAAGAACAACAAACACAATCACACAAAATTTCAATCAATTGCTGAACATTATCAAGTTTAACTGGAAATTTAAAACCATGTTCAACAGAGTTATTCAAACCAAAACCATGATTGTTGTTATGTTTTCTAATAAGCGAAAAAGAATTAAATGACTTGGTCTTCTCTGGACGTAACTTAGCCTTCTTCTCTACCCACTCTTTCCGAACTTCTTTCCCCCGACCCGTTCTATCTGAAATTACATTAGAGTTATTGTTAGAGGAGCTTGAGTAAAACGGTTGTCTTTTAGAGCTCTTACCGGTTTAGCACGTTTCTTGGACCGACGTTTAGATTTAGATTTTGAAATGGTCTCATAAACGATTTTAGAATTAGAACATTCACCTTTTTCAAAATTCACCGGTGTGGGCATTTTTTCTAAAAATTGAATGTGGCTAGCAAGCTTCGGAGCAAAATCAAACTTAGAAAATTCATCATCATGACAAGCAGAGGAATTCATAAACTCAGAAAACTTTCGTGCAGAATCAAGTGGGGTTTCTCCATTAGATTCGGACGAGGAGTTATCCGGAAAGGGATTATCAAAAACTGGAAAAAGATTCTTTTGAACATAATCGGGTTGAATCGCCTTACCTTTATCTTTGTTGGACAAATCCTTATCATTAGTGTCGATGGACACTCCCAAAAATGCTTTATACGAGGAACTATCCGAACACATAGGGGACGACTCAACCGAGATGGTTTCAGGAGTATGAGGCGTCATTGGAGTATCCTTTGAACTCTCCTTAGCCATTATTCCTTTTAAAGCTTATGCCGACAAGGCGGACAATTGAGAAGTTAATTTTGCAATCTCGATTCGATAACTCTGTAACATCTCGATTTTTATAAAAGGTGACATTTAGATTTACTAAATAATTTGAGTGTAATTATTTGATAAGTTATGACTTATATTGTGATGGATTAATCTTAGAGTTTAAACCCCAAATAAGTATGTTAAACTGTTTTGGGGAATTATAAGTTAAGGGGTAAACTTTAATTATAATCTATAAGTTAAAGGGGTATAAAGTGCCAAGTGATGATAGTTGGAGGGCTGTTTGGTTAAGTAAGGTGTGATGTGTCATCACCACCGATTTTGTGAGGATAAAGCCACACAAATGAGACACCTCTTCACTTTTATTCTTTGGTGTCTTTGTGTCTTGTGTGTGTTTTTGGCAAAAGAGAAAAGAGAGAGAAAGAATCAAAAGAAAGAAAGAAAGAAGAAGAGGAAGAAAGGCAAGTTGATTCAGCTGGAATTTTAGGAACAAATTGAAGAAACAAAGGTATGTTTCTAAACACAAACTTGTTATGATTTTGTGTTTATAGAGATGAGTTTTATTAGGTTAAAATTGGGTTATAGTATGTTGAGAAATATGAAGAATCTGAACTGATGAATATGTTCTACTGATAATCTTAAACATATCTAGAAGTTTATAGTTGCATCCATAACTTAAAAGTATAAATTTCTGGGTTAAGCATGAATTTAGTTGACTGAGACAGTTATGAGTATCGCAGCAATGGATTGCGATAGTTATGATGTTGCGATAGTTATGAATGTCGCAACCTTGGGTTGCGACAAGCTCATTAGTATCGCAATAGTTAGTTGCGACAAGGTGTATATCGCAACAGTTGGTTGCGATGAGGCATGTATCGCAACAGTTGGTTGCGACAGAAAGTAAATGTCGCAACAGTGGGTTGCGACAAGTACAGTGTATTGCGACAAGGGTTATCGTAACTAGTTGGTTGCGATAAGAGACGTGAATTTTGGATATTTAGGATTTTTAATCTTTAAGGGTCCTAAACAGTATATTAATACCAATACAATATGTATTTGGGTATTTCGGATCTCTGTGAAATTGGTGACGGAAATTCCTTACAACTTAGAGAAAAGAAAAGTAGCTCTACTGCTATCAGGTGAGTTCATTCTTACCTTACCTTTTTATAATGTTTTTAAATTGTGGTAAGGTGTATTTCATAAATGAACTGCTTAAATGAATATTGGAAAATGATTTATATCAATAACCTGCATGAGTACAAATAGGTGATATGGATCCATAGGCACTAGTGGTTATGAACACGTGGAATAGATGAGGATTATTCGTTATTCTGATGTGTGTGAGAAATCGTGGAATAAACGTAATTTCCGATTTCTAAGGAAAAGAAGGGAATGGCATGTGTAATTGTAATCTCTATTTCCTTTCCAAGAAATGGGCATGAGTATATTGCGATTTCTTGGATATGAGCATTAATCTAGAATTCGTGGAGATTCGTAGTGCGGCTTAGGAACATGAGAAATGACTGACCTAGTGTCAGGTCGTAGTCATGGAATCGGGTTTAACCCCGTTATCGAAAGATGGTTACGCGTGTGGTAAGAAAAATGGTAAACCAGGTTTGTTATGCCTTGTTTACATTGATTTGTATAAATATTATTTTGAAATTGAATGTTCTCACTAGGCATTAGCCTAATCATTTCAAATAATGTTTTCTTACCAGGTACTAGCTCGGGAAAATAAAGGGATGTGGGACGAGAGCTTTTTGGATTAGCGGAGAAGTAAATGAACGTGGAGGTTTTGATAGATTGCTTAGATAACCTAGTTAATCTGATTATAGTGAAATGATTAGACTAATAGGTTATTTGAAGAATTATATATATGTAATTATGACCCTCAAGGTTAAATCTCTACTTATGTATAAAGTTTAGTAAGTTTATGTTTAAATCTTATTAGAAATCGAGGTTTAAATTAGCCCTGATTTTAGGGTGTTACAGAATGGTATCAGAGCCGGTCACCGGGTCGATGTGTCAGCGAGGACGCTGATCCCACATGGTTGGGTGGATTGTGAGATCCCACATCGGCTAGGAGGGGGAACGAAGTCCTTCTTATAAGGGTGGATGGATACCTTCCTTGCATGAGGCCTTTTGCCTGTCACAGGGTGCGATCTGGGTGCGTCCCGCGTATGCCTGTGCGGACAGGAACAAAACCGTGAGCGGTACCGGTATGCTGTTATGCAGAGGGTATGCGCAAAGCGGACAATATCGTGTACGGTGGGCTGGGGATGTTACAAAGATGGGATGGGAGAAATGGAGGATTTAGGGTTTTGGGGAAGAAAATCGGTTTTAGAGGGAGAGGGGAGAAATCAGATTTGAGGAAATGAAATTAAGTGAGGGAAGAGAGAGGGAAAGATCTTAAAAGGAACAAAATATTTCATCAGACATCTCGCGGACGTCCGCCATGCACCCTTGCGGACGTCCGACTTGCCCTGGCCGAAATCCCACGTTTTTCTATGTTGCTTCCGCGGACGACCCGTGGACTTCCGCGCATCGGGGACGTCCGGCCTAGCCCCCTTGCGAACGTCCGCAACTCAAAATCCCAAATCCCAAATTTCAAGGTGTTACAACTTCCCACGTTTAACCCTCCCTTGCTAAAGCTCCTAACCACTTTGTCCCAACGAACCCAAGTGAACCCTTTTTTTGGAGTCTCCCCTTTCCCCCACCCCAAAAGAATCTACTCCTCACACTTTCTAACTCACTAACCACACCTCTCAGAACTCGAAAAAGCGAGAAAAAATACAAGGAAATCGAACCAAGATCCGACTTCACCATCGTGAGCCTACCACCAAAAGATATTAGCTTCGCTTTCCACGAAGCCAACTTATTTTTCAACTTCTCCACCGCACTCTTCCATATTTCTATTTTACTCATTGACGCGCCGACCGGAAGACCATGGTATGTGAATGGTAAGACCCCAAATCTGCATCCCAAACCTCTAGCCCAAGCCCGAGCTTCATTTTCCTTTACTCCCACTCCGAAAAGTTTGCTTTTGCTCAAATTGATCCTTAATCCCGAAAGCATATGGAAGCAATGAAGAACTTTCATAAGGTTTTTTATGTTTGACACGTTCTACTTCCCAAAAATATCGCGTCATCGGCATATTGGAGATGCATCAACAATACCTCCCTTTTCCCGATTCTTAGACCTTCGAATAACCCTTTATCACTTGCTTCCATCATCAAAATGTTAAGGCTTTCCGCTACCACCAAGAAAAGGAAAGGAGCGAGTGGGTCACCTTGTCTTAAACCCTTCTCCATTTTAAATTCCTTTGTTGGTGATCCGTTCACCAACACCGAGACCTATGCCAACTCTAAGCACGTATTTATCCATCCACACCACTTGTTTACGAATCCCATCGTATTTAAAGTCTCGAATAGTAAGTCCCATTCCACGCTATCATAAGCCTTTTCGAAGTCCACTTTTAGCACCATTCCTTTCTTCTTTGATCTTTTAATCATTTCCACCGTCTCGTTTGGTACAAGAACGTCATCTAGGATGGGCCTTCCTTTTAGGAAGGCCGATTGCGTCTCCCCGATGATCTTTACCATCACTTTTTTCATTCTTTCCGCCATGGCTCTTGCGATGATTTTGTAAAAAGCCCCTATAAGACCAATCGGCCGGAATTCGTTAAGTTCGATCGGATTATGGTTTTTCGGGATAAGTGTAAGGAACGGCGCATTGCACCCTCCTTTGATTTTCGCTCCTTCCCAAACACTTTCGATAGCCCTCATGAGGTCACCTTTGATAAGCTCCCAATATCTTTTTATAAAAAATAAGGATATCCCATCTGGTCCCGAGGCTTTGTTTTACCACACAATTTGATCGCTTCGCTTATCTACTCCTCCGAAAACACCTTTTCCAAGTTGTCGGCCTATTCCGGTTGCAACCTTTTGAATTTTGCACTTACCAAATTTGGCCTATTCCTCCTTTGTGACGCAAATTTGGCTTTAAAGAAATCAAATATGGCTTCTTTGATTTTTTCCGGATCCTCCGACCAGCACAAATTGATTTTTAAACCTCGAATGCCAATCATCCTTTCTCTTCTCCTAATCGCCGCGTGGAAAAGTTTCTAGTTCTCGTCCTCCTCCATGCACCATTTGACTTTAGCCTTATGGTAGCGTTTGGTATGCAGACTCGATGGAACGGGACATGACAGGACTGGACAGGACGGGACGGGACTGGACAAGAGTGGACAGGACTGGAGGAGATGATTTTAATCTAGGTTTAGCTATCTGATGTTGGAAAAAAGGAGTATTTTAGTAATCTTATGTTTTAGTCCCATGTTGTTCCACCTATTTTGGTGGAACAAAAAATCTTAAGTTTTGTCCCATGAAAACTTATTTTTGTCCCATGTTTTCCTATCTGATTTTTGTCTTATGGCATATCAAACATCGGACTATTTTTTTTGTCCTGTCCCGTCCCACCCAGTCTACGTACCAAACGCACCCTATGGGATGCAATTTCTGCTTTCCTACTTTCCTCTTCCAACCACTTTTTACGGCTCTCCACCCATCGATTTTTGTCACTCTCATTAAGGCTACCACTTTCAGTCAAAGCTTCCAATCTTTGCACCTCAACTTTGGGTCTTCTGATCTCTCCATCTAATACCGAAAACTTTTCGATACTGATCCTTTTTATTTCCAACTTGGCATTCTTTAGTTTGTCTCTAAAGATTCCAATCGGAAATATTGATTTTACCTCCTTTCCACAAGCCCCCCCCTAATAGCATTATCTGCATCTTCCCCTTTTAACCAAGTATTGAAAATTTTGAATGGTTTTGGTCCAAAGTCTTGGTTGGCGTCACTCAAAATGATCGGAAAGTGGTCTGACCACTTACGTTCAAAAACCCTTACTCCCATACTCCTCCAAGCTAAATAAAAATCATTAGACACCAAGAACCGGTCTAATTTACTATATTTTGTACCGTCATCGCTCTCTCTCGTGTATTTTTGACTTCCCATGGGAACATCCACCAAACGACTACTCCTAATAAAATTATTGAATTCTTCCACCCCTATCGAGTTTGTGATTGAAGTTAACCTCTCGTGCGGGCCTCTTACTTCGTTGAAGTCCCCGAACAAACACCACATCATGTCATCTTTCTCACATAAACTCTCGAGTTGTTTCCACAATTCCAATCTTTCTTTTGCTTCCCTTGGTTCGTACACATTTACCAAGCCCACTTTTTCGCTTATCCCTTCCCACTTGCCCACCGCCACCAAAAAATTATTTCTGCCACGAAGTATTCACAATTAAACATCTTCCTGTCCCAAATCAGTTGTAATCCCCCTGAATTCCCTAGTGCTTCGGATTGCATAAAATCCCCATCGTTGTAGCCCCAAAGGTTGGCCACTTGAGTAACGTTCCACCTCTTGCACTTTGTTTCCTGGATCCCAATTACATCAACCTTTTCTCTCATGCAAATATTCCGTACCCAACTTTTTTTTCCTTGCCGCCTAATCCTCTAATGTTAATGGACACAATCTTCATAGAGAAAATTTAGGATCGATCACCTTACCATGTGAACTGCAATTATCTCGTGTTCCTCTCCTTTTTGCCACCTTCTCCTTCCTTTGTTTCTTCCCAAATCATCCCTAATTTCTTACCGAAGTCATTCGCACTGGACGAACAGTCCGTGCTTCTTAGGACGTTTGCCATTGCCGAATTGGTATCCAAGCTTGTACTTCCTTTAGATTTTTTTTCGGGACCTCTCCAATTTCCGTTCCACTTTCCCTTTAATTACATTCTTTTGTTTCCTTTTTTGAGCACTTGATCGTGCCAGCTGTTTCAATCGATGAAAACTCCTCCTCCTCCTCCCCCTCCCCATACTGCTAAGGTCACTTTCTTTTGCTTGTCTTTCACTTCCGTTTACCCGATTACTTCTTCCAAAATCACTACCTCCTCTTGTTAGACTAAGATCGGCATCTCCAACACCTTTCCTTTTCTCTGTTTTTCATTTTCAACAACTTCCACACTCCCCCTGCTTGATCAGAATCAATTTGCGATTTTGGGTCAACCCTCGGCTTTGGAGAATTTGGCCCAGTAATGTCTTTGGGCTCAATACAAGTGTCATCCACATTTGTGCCATCTTGGGCCATGCTACCTTCCTCCGTGTCATCCAGCCAATTGTTTTTTGACTCAACACATTAGATGGCCCATCCTTCCTTTGACCCAGGTCCGTACCACATACCCTAGGTTCTACACTTTATGAATTATCCTTCTTTTCCACGAAACCATCAACGACAGGTGACTCTTCGAATCCCGTGTTGTCTCCACCACCTTCTTCGTCATGTTTTCCGGCCAAATCAGGAATTCCTGTTGCCGGTGACGGTTTTCCGAATATGTCTCTCGCTGTCGCTGTTCCTTGGCTCACTTGATATTCACCATTGTTTCCCACGTTCTTATCTCCTTCCATCCAGCTTTCCTATACCACCCACTCTTTCTCCTTCCCTTCCTCTTCCGTCCATTCCGAAGGAATGGATGTTTCGTCTTCGCCCCATTCACTGGTCTCACCAGAGTAAAATGAAGTATCTAGTTCCTCCTCCACGATGCTTACTTGATAGAAAAGGTTATCGAATTTATACATCTGAGTTCGTCAATTTTAGACCAAATTGACGTCGCAACCAATGTTTTCCCATACTCCAGATCATTGGAACCTTCCCATTCACAATATGTGATTTTCAATACATGGCCCTAATTTGAAGTTATCATCTTGTAAACTTACTGGTTCCTTGCATGAAGTGGCACCCCTTGGATTTTCAACCACACCACCGTCTCTGCTGAGCAAAAACCCTCGGACCATCTCCTTAACCCCTTCACCCAATGGTGTAGGCCGTGGGCCTTATTTTTTAGTAGATTCTGCATTGTTTCCTCATTTTCGAACACAAGAATAATGTTTCTCCCACCCAAAATCTTCACCGAACATTCTGATCGCATATCCGACTTGCAAAGGGCTCTTACCGCGACTATGTTTTCTAAATCTGTCACATTTCCAATCAGGCACTTTCTCAATCTTTTCTTCTCTTCATCGCTCGATTTCCACTTGAGTAACACTTCTTTCTGTTCTTCTTTTCCTTCATGTGCTGCAGGTTCCCGACTGTTCCGCCACCCCTTAACTACGTCGCTAAATAATCGGTCGAGTCCACTATGTATTGTCCTTTGATATCCATCGGTACCTATCTTGTTTAAGTTCGTCGTTCCTTTCCCATTACCACTCTCGCCATGGATACTGTTATTGGCTTCAAATACTCTAAGTTTGAACATACCAATCCACAGTTCGTTGAGTCTTCTTTCTAACCCCTTCACATCGGTCACATTTCTGAATCTCACTAAGCCGAATTTTTTCCCGCTATGCGTCCTTTTCCTTGCCATATAAATATCTCCTACATCTCCGAATCTCTTGAAGGTTCTCCATAAGTGTGATACATTCCAGTTCCCCGGAAAATTGAAGAATAGGAATGATGTCAGGTTGTTGTGATGTCGACGGTTCCGATTGAAATCCGAGTATCTCATCTCGCTTCTCCTATCCTCACCTCTCACTCTCTCGCTCTGACTTACTGTCGCTCCCCCCATCCCCCCTCTCTCCTTTCCTCTCTCCTCTCTCCCATTTTTTGGACTTATACACGTGCATACCCTGGTAAGTGATGTATATTCTAATTTGTGTACGTGTCGGAATATATATATTTATATATTTTAAATATACATATTCTTTTTTAAAAGAAAACTCAGAAAGTTGGTAGAAAGATAGAATTGCACCTTATTCTAATTAACAGAGTTAGGGGCTGTTCGGTAGCGGCTTAATGGTCTGTGTGGGAGATATGGCTGATTCGCACAACCATATCTACCCGTTCGGTAGCGGCTTAATGTAAAAAATAGTGGCTGACCGAATCAGCTATGAAAATGGTGTCCTTCCCGCTCAGCTCCCTTATTTCCCATTTTACCCCTTATTTCTCAACTACCCACCGCCTCCCTCCTCACTTCAGCAGACCCATCGCCATCACCTATGAATCTCCGGCCACTTTTCCAGATTCCGGCGAGAGTTCAACATTCCGGTGAACCAATTTTCAGCATATCAAACTCGTTGATTTTTCATCACTTTTCGATTCTAAAAAAATGAAACCTGAATGAAATTGGAAAACGAACTGATCTGTGGATTAAAGAACAATCAAAACACACTAAATCAGAATCGATCAACAAAGATTTTAAAATCCTTCGAAGAACCTGATGAACACCTCGTGAACTATCTGTTTGCACTTGTTTTTCAAATCTCTAAGGGTGCGTTTGGTTTATGGGAATGGATTGGAATGGATTGGATTTCAATAAACCCCACATGCTTCACAAACATGCCTCACGTGCTCTCCCTCATCATCATCATCAAACATGGGAAGTAAAAAAACAGCTAAATTTTATTCATGAAATCCAGTCCAGATTGGATTTCAAATCCCAGCTTCACCAAAGGATTTCAAAATCCACCAGACATGGGATTTCAACAAAAAAATCCAAGGATTTCAAAACCCTCCAATTCCAAATTATATGGAAACGTGGGATTGAAATGGATTTGAAATCCAAATCCAATCCATTCCAATCCATTCCTGTAAACCAAACGCACCCTAAAACTTTCGAATGCATCTGACATCTCATAAAAAATCATAAATCTTTGATATGAAGCTATTTTTCAGATATGAGATTTGTATTCCACTCTAAAATGATATACGAACAAATCCGTGGAATTAAACAACAACAAAAAACTCACTCACAATTGAAAATAAAAAAAATAGCTTGATAAAACCTCTTGATGAACACCGTTAAAAATATTTGATTTCCAAAAAAAATAAAGACTGGGGGCTAAATGGTCATTTCTGACATTCTGACTGTTTATTCAGCACAACAACCGAACACCAACATATCTGTTAACACTCAGACAACCAAATCCACTCAGACAACTATATCCATTCAGGTCTTAACAGCAAACGAACCGAACATCACCTTAGTGACCATGACCATTTTCAGAGCAAAATGTAAACCACAAGAAAGCTTTTTAGACATATTAAATTTCAGGTTCCACTTTCAGACTTTTCACTAAACCTCAGGGACCCAAATTGGAGTTTAGTGTTGTTTAGGGATTACAACTTACATTCATTAACCTATTTTTAGTAAAAGAAATACACGGCTATAATTGTTATAGAATCATTACCGAGAAATATATTGGTTTGATCAAGTCAATCACAAACCATAAATTAAATAAGTGTGGCCAAAAAAATTCAATGAAAATCCGTTAACATCGGACCTTCATCTTATAATTGAAGCTTGACGATCCATTATCAACATTGTCTCTGGAACCAATCAATTCCGTAATCAACCACTCAACGATCTAATGCTTTTAGACCCTCAACTTATGTGATGGTATTCATCGAATATCTGGGCTGATCATTAACCATCTCAAAGTCTAGCCCAGGCTACTCAATGTCTAGCCCATGTTATTCATCAGATGACGATTCTAGAAAAGGAACCCCTGATCGGGTGTTCAAGCAACCTGAATATCCGATCGTTATTGTAGACCAGAAATATTGCTCGAACTATCCTATGACATTAACATTCGAGAAGAATGGTAAGGAGGAAGATAAGTTCAAAATCAGCGATGAGGATGGGCATGTGTTATTTCGAGCCCAAAAAAAGAAGAACGGCCGTCGCGTAATGTTAGATGACGCAAATGAACCTGTCATCTCCTTCATAACTAAGGTAATTTCTTCTATTTTCATGTAAAAGTTAATCTTTTCAGATGGAAATTTGTAAATGAATGGCTCTTAAAATATGACATTTATCTTATATTCTATATGTAAAAGATAATTGTTGAATACTCATCGATAATTAGAACTAAAACCACATATGTTTGTTGTGATCTAAGAATAATTATATACAAAGGTGCAGCCAAAATATGCAGATTACAAAAGTAAGTAGGTGTCGAATTAAACATTCAGTGAAATTGGCAACTATTACTTTCTATTGCCAAGAATGTCATTAATACACAATCACTACAACGGATTTATAGTCCTTCCCTAACAATCTTTCGATGGTTAGTCCTGACTTATTATATAAATGTAGCACATCACTATGCACAGAAGACGTCAAGCTTACCGGGGAGATAGCAGTGAGCAGAGACTTTTCAGTGTCAAGAAGACAAGAGGATTCAAATCACTGCGATATGATGTTTTCATGACTTCTAATATGACCGAAAGCACATTCAATTACAGAGTTTATGACAGTTATAGGGATGGATCATCCGTAATATATGCTTCGGATAAAGCTACCGTTCTTGCCCAGGTGTGTTTATTCGCTTAATGTGTTCATTAATGATGCTTGATTAATTTACTTTTAGCATGCGTGATGGAACATTGCAATGGTATGAAAGGGAATTTGCAACTGAATATGGGGATTCATTGTTGCAAAATTGTAATAACCAGTTCATACTTTTACATTCTTACGGTTGCAGCTGAATATTCAAGTTACCCATCAAAAAACAGTGAAAGCAGAAGAAAAGTTTACAGTGGCTTTGTCTCCAAACGTTGATAAAGCCTTTGTTTCAGCACTACTAATTATTCGAGAAGAGGTCAGGAAGTCCAGATACAAAGGCTATGAAAGCTAAGGCAAAATCCTCGTCCATCGTCCTCTTTTGGTTATCATAACGAACCATAGAGATGTTAAGAATCGATTCTATTTACACAAAGCAAGGAAGCATTATATTCTTCAAATAATGAACATTTTTGCTTGTAGTTTTATTTCTTTTTTTAATTAGAGAATATGGGATGACAAACCTAGAATGCTTTATTACCGGCATTGAGAAAGTGGATCTAACGAAAGATTTTATTCTCTTTGCTTTCTTCCTCTTGTTCGTGCTTCCATATGGCCTGCATTAGAGAGGCAGAAAAAGAAGACAAAAAGAGCAAATGGGTTCAATCCAATCCCCTATATTGAACACTTATTCGTATCTGTTGATAGAAAGATATTAAATGAATGTTTTTTTTCTTTAGAATCCCTTGTATCCATGGCAGCTAATTAAAAGCATCTCAAGCCCATAAGACATGTTGGGAGGACATTTTATCTTTTGAGTATGTTAGGATTGATGGAGGTTGAGGTGAAAATTAATGTTAGAATGGAGATGAAGATCCCTTGTATTGAGATCAATGAACATAAATTACTATGAAAAAAGATGTATTTGTACGTAGGATACAACTAGTCTTTAAAGTAGAAAATATGTGTAATAGCATTAATACTACCCTAACTCAAGATGGTTTATGAAAGATCAAATTGAACATGTTAGCAGGTAGATTACTGGATGAAACAATTGGAGATAAGCAGTATGGCCAACAACATTTTGAAGTACAAAGTGTCGATCAATCTCAACATTCTTGGTGCCTTCGAGAATAGACCAATATGAGCGATACTGATGGCATCTTGGTCGTCACAACGAAGATCGTATTGATGAAGACCCATAGCTGAGAAGCTATAAAACCCACACCAGTGCTTGTGAGGGTGTTGTCGACAAGCACATGATTATTTCCCTAAGTGAAGACCATTACCAACCAATTTCAGATAAAATATCCATCACTAATGACTTAAGCCATTTTCAAGTGAACCACTAAGAGCACTAAAAACATTAACATGGTAGGTCCATTGAACAAAAAAAAAAAAAAACTCGAACCACACATTAAAAACCATATTAAATATTATAAGAGTAAATTACATATTTGGTCCATGTAGTTCATTGGTTTTAACAGTTTAAGTCCCGATTTTGAAATAATTTTGGAATGCATCCTCATGGTTTACGTTTTATTTCGTGTTGAGTCCCTAAAACTAACTCCATCCAATTTCCCTCTGTTAAAGTACCCATGTGCAAGGCACATGGTGGGTATTTTTGTCATTTCGCCTATTTTTAACTTTGACCTTTGTAAACCTTAAACCACAGGAACCAAATACGTAACCATAGGGACAAAGAATGTAATTTCCTCTACCATATCATCTCCCCCTCGCCCCACCTGAAACACCCTAAAATTCGAATAAATTTAAACCTTAAATTTATCAGAGTTTAATGCAACATCTTTCAATTTTTTCATTCACAAATGGAGGATTAGTAACAAGCTTCATATTTACAACTAAATTATCAAAAACAACCTACTAATCTAATCCATAACAATTAGATTAGATTATAAGGTTTGTCTAGGTAGTCTCCCAAAATATCTTCGTTATAAACTAATCCCTCCATTACATCTCCAAAAGCTATGACTCAAAAGTCACTCTCCGCTCATCACTTCATATCCCTTCCCGAGCCGGTACCTGGTAAGAAAATTCATTTGGAAACATTAGGCTTGCGACTAGTGAGAACATCCAGTTAAAATCAAAACGTTTATAAGCTTTGAAAACCCAATTTGTAAACCAAGCATATAAAATAAACTTTTCGCAAACTTTCTTACCATACACATAACATCTTTCGATGACGGGAATCATACCCGATTCCATGAGTATGACAAACACTAAGTAAGTCATAGTATCATGTTCAAGAGGGCCACTACGAATCACTCAGGATTCTAGATTACAGATCATGTCCAAGAAATTACAATTAAGCCATGCCTATTTCTTGGTGGGGAAGTAGAGATTACAATTAAACCATGTCTATCCCTTATCTTCCATTAGAAAACGAGAATTACAACTATACGTTGCCTATTCCACGTTTTCACGTCACATTATGAAATGGGAATTACAATTAAGTCATGCCTATTCCTCATTTCAAGTCAACGAGAATTACAATTAAGTCATGCTTATTCCACGTTTTCAATAATGCTAATGCCTATGGATCCATTACACTTACTAGCCTACGTGCGTACCAAATCAAAACATTCATCAAATCATATCGTACTAGAAATTGAGTTGTAAGTATATTCGTACTGCTAAATGATCAAGATAAATTTCATATTCGGAAAGCCTCAGACCAAGAAAACCCCATACAGAAACTGTCCAAGAAAAACTTATTCTGGAACCTAAGTCCGGAAGAACAATCTGGAAATATATTCGGGAATCAAATTCGAAAAGCCTATCCGGAACCAGTTCCTCAACCCGGGAGTCTAACGCAATTTGGGTGTCTGGTCCGGGACTCGATCCGGGTGTCTAGTCCAGGACTCAATCCGGGAGTACCATCCGGGAAATAAAATTTCGGGACATATCCAGGAATACCATCCAGGAATTGTACGCGGGAAATACAATACGGGAGTGGTATCCGGGAAACCCAATCCGGTAAACTCAATCCAATAAACTCAATCTGGGTCCGGGAGAACAATCCGGAAAAGCAATCCGGAACTTAATCCCAGGAATCATCCGGAAAACTTCACTTCCGGACTGTTCAATAAACCAACTTGATTCGTACCAAAATCGCATTTCCCAGATCTTCAATTCGATTTAACCATACTTTATTGATACATATAAACATAATTCGAAGTTTAATCCATTTCCAACTAATGATTTCAACGTATTCATAGTAATTAGAAAGAAAGATGAACTCACCTTAAGACAAGCTCAATTCAATTTTGCAATCAAACTCAACCCAGTAACCTAAATTCAGACATGTTTCACTATATTGATTCAAAATTCACATTACAAATAGGATGAACTTGATTACAATCCTTAAGGATTGAATTTGAAGAAGATGGTTGCATAACCTTACCGAACGAGGGTGAAGAACTCGATTTCTTTTCTTCTGCCTTTTGAACCGACTTGAAACAAAGGAATTGAGAT
The DNA here is from genome assembly GCA_033807775.1 of Saussurea involucrata. Lineage (NCBI taxonomy): Eukaryota > Viridiplantae > Streptophyta > Magnoliopsida > Asterales > Asteraceae > Saussurea > Saussurea involucrata. The sequence continues at coordinate 81,256,383 of CM066327.1, forward strand.
AATCTCAATTCTCAGCCCTCAACTTTATATATATAAACTTTCTCACTTACACAATTTAACCCAAAACTTTGGCCAAATTACACCTTCAACCCTTCGACCTTAAATTATAACATAACATTTAAAATATTATAATCCCTTCTAATATTTTAAACGTTCCTCATACAAAATTATGGAAACTTCGAGGTGTTACAATTCTCCCCAACATGAAATTGATTTCGTCCTTGTTAGCCCCAATTCTCTGTTTATAGAAGTATTGAAAATAGGCTAAGTATAGAAGTCTTTGACAGAGGCTCTGCCGAGTCACCGAGAAGACCAAAGCATAGAAGTCTTCGACAGAGGCTCTGCCGAGTAACCGAGTAACCGAGAAGACCGAAGTAAAGAATCGCCAGAAGACTCTTCAATGCGGACAAGGCCATAGAGCCTCTGTCACACTTGACAGAGCCTCTGTGGTATAAAAGACTAGAGCTCTACACACGGACAATCGTGCTTCTCACGATTTCTGTTGTACGAAGATCCTGAAGATCATTCGTACAAGGCGTGACCTGACAACTCCACGTGTCAAACTCTGATGGGTCTTGGCCTTAGTAGAAGCCGGCGCATTTAATTAACGTTGTACCTGCAACAGTACCTGAATAGTGTCTTTGTACCTTCAGTCCTTGTTGTCCAGAACTTGTCCCCTTTAGAAGTAGTATAAATAGAAGACTCATGTTGAGTTCTACTATTAAGCTTTGCACGATACACACACCATTAGAGCATAATTCTTGTATAACTTTCGGTGTTCTTGGTGCTTTATTTATATCAATATACAGTGGGTTATTGAGCTAATTATCTAAGTTATTTCCACTTTATACATTTGATATTGTGTGTCTTCTACCTTATTATATCTTTTAGTTCGTTAAAACGCTTCCGCATTATATCTTGTTTGAACTATTAGATATAATCATCATTGTTAAGCAAAACAGGAACCAACAATTGGTATCAGAGCTGTTCTTGATTTTCTATATCAAGAGATCCTCACATACAATGATTTTTGGTAGAAACTTGGACTTTTAACCTATTTTTCATATCTTTCAAAACAACATCTGTTTTTCTACCATTCTCGACCTGTTTCGACTTTGGTAAACTCACAGAATCTGTTTCTTCGGTTAAATCTCCATTTTAGTGCATTGTTCAAAGGTTTTAAAAGCTTATAAAAACCATTAGAAACATCCACTTCATTCTCTGAAGGTTTACCGTTCATACCCTATTTTCATGATTTCTCAAACCCTTTCAAAATGACAAACACAAATAACTTCTTCACCGCTGGTTCTTTAACCAAGCCACCCACACTACTCAGAGATGAGTACCCTCAATGGAAGATACGAATGATTCACTTCTTCGAGGGTACTGACAAAGAACTCATCTACTATATCAACAATCCTACTTTCGTACCAATGATCACAGTACCCCGTATACCTGGCACAGACGACACTCCAGAAATCACTGCTCACGATAAACCAAAGACCAAGGACAAGTGGTCAGATCCTGATTGGGCAAAATATGAAGTTGCTCAGAAGACTAAGAGACTTCTGATCATGGCCATACCCAATGACCTTTTCCAATCCCTAGATGCGTGTGAATGTGCATACGATATGTGGTAGGAACTGGAAAAACAACTGGAGGGTGGGGCCAAAACTCAGAAGAACCGCAGAGCCCAATGCATCAACGAGTACTACGCATTCAAAGCTCTGCCGACAGAATCTCTACAATCAACATATGATCGGTTCAACTCTCTAATCAATAAATGCAAGAAGGTCGGAATCCAGAGGAGAACAATGTCATGTTCCTAAACAGTCTCAATGAAGAATGGCTCCAGTTGTCTATGTCTCTGCAAACAAATCAGGACTTAGACTCCTAGACTCTGTCGGATCTCTATGGAACGTTGGCAGCCCAAGAGCCTCAGATTGCACAAGCAAAAGCTCAAATCAGTGAACCTCTTGCGCTGGTTAGTAAGGCTACAGAAGCAAAAGAGAAGCCGAAGAAGGAGAAAGCTGTGGAAGAAAAGAAGAGAAGAATAGAAGAAGAAGAAAATCTTGATCGTTGGTAGTGAAGAGGAGGAGGTGGTGGAAGAAGAAGAGGCAACTATGGCCTCGATAGCTAAATCGTTAGCTCTTTTGACAAGGGAATTCAGCAGAGGATATCAGAAGAAGTCTGGTAATGAACGCTACGGAAGAGATAATCGTGGAAGAGAAGGATCAAATGACAAGAACGACAAAAGTGTCGACCAACAGAGGTCGAATGACAGGAATGACACAGGTGGTGACCGACAGAGGTCAGACGACAAAGCTGGCAACGCTGCACAAAACCAAGGATGTTACAATTGTGGCAAGCCAGACCACTATGCCAATGAATGCAGGAGCAAATCAAACCGCCCTCAGAGGGATTCTGCTTTCTACAAAAAGAAAGCAGAATATTATGCTCAGAAGTCACTCATGGTGAATCAAGAAAACTGGCAGTCAGATACATCCTCTGACGAAGGAGAAAAGAAGAACGCCCTGTTCTGTGGCATGGCAGAGGTCAGCTCCGACTCCGATAGTGAGGTATCCACTTCTGACTCTTACACTAGTCAAGCAGAAGCTGATTTGATTAAACTAAACATTGAACACACATAACTTAAAAAGACCTGCGAAAGTGTTCAGAAGAAGCTTACCTTCTTTGAGAGAGAAGCTAGACTTCTCACTCAAGAAAAGGCTAAAATCTTTCAAGAAAAGGAAGAAATTGAAACAAACTGGAACAAACACCTAAATCCTTTGAAAGAAAAGATTTCTGAACTTAACTCAGCCTTAAAAGCAAAATCTAAAGAACTTATGGACGTTGAGTGCGACAGAATGAATATCCTAGCTCTTAAACATTCTTTTCAAAAGGAAAGAGAAGTCCTCTGTCAAGATTTACTCAGAAGAGATCTTTTAATCAAGAAATATCAAGATGCACAGAAGGTGTACGAGAAAATTAATACAGAAATAGGAAGACGGGGAATTGGCTTCTGTGATATAGATCCATACACTGGAAACAAAAGAAACAAGTCTCTGTCCTCTCTATTTCATATTGGAAATACAAGAAAAACTGGATTTCCAAACTTACTCTCTGTAAGCAAAAGGCAAAAAGTCTTTGGGGAACCTCACCAGAGGAAACCTCTGAAGATGATAAATGTGTGGTTTGAAAACACAGATTTGTCACCTTCAATCTCTGTCAAAAGAGAATCCAAACCTAAGAAATATCTGAAAACTCAAGATCAGATAGGTATCTTCAAGTTTGGTAACCCCGAGACTCAAACACAGGTTGCTTTGTCTGGATGATAAACTATGAAAATAAATCACTGGCAGAGGCACCTGAGTTCAAGCCTAACATTTCAGAAGAAAAACTTAAAGATATCTCTGAAAAGGAGTTGATGGAAATCGGGAAAAATAACTTTTACGAAAATCTCTGTACACCCTCTATCGATCAAAATCTCTCTGATGAAACCTTAATAGATACTTCTGTTGACTTGGAAAATAATCTCACTAAAAAGGATGAAAGAAAGTTGGGCACATGCTCTGAAAATCTAGCCTCTATCGAAAGAGAACTAAGTGACTCAACCTCTGTATATGAGGACGATTCATCCTCTGACGAATCTGAGACTGACTCTAAGTCAGAGATAGTTCCTTGTGACTCAGAGGATTTTAAACTACCCTCTTGAGTTCTTAACAGAACTATTCCTCCCAAGGAGAAAATCACAAGAGTTCCTATCTGTCCAGATATTTTGGACATGTGTATACAAGCCAAAACCTCTCTTGAGATTGAGAAAATCAAACAACAAAAGAAAACGTCCTCTCAAAATTCAACAAGTTCAAAGACTTCAAAACCCTTAAGGCCTATTAAAGAAAAACTAACATGGCAACAGAAGGGTAAATGGGCTGAAATTAACAAATCTTTTTCTTCTGTGACAGTGAAACCTGCAGAAGTTCACCACAGAAGGGGTCCACAAAAGGCTGCTCTCAACAAAGGATTTTGCAAACAACAATCTAGCCTACATAGGTCTTCTTGTAATAGGAAGTCAAATGTTAGGATAGAATGTAATGCCTCTGTGCCCCCATTTAATGTTTTCAATGAAAAGTTCAAGCAAATCTCTTCGCACATTCATTATTGTCATTGTTTTGATCTCATGTATCGATTAAATCAACACTTCTCAAGTCCACACTGTTTCCTCTCTACACCCAAAAAGAACACTAAACTCAAGCGTAAGAAAAAACAAAATGGTTCTTTAAAAGAAGTTAAAACCAAACCCAAGAATGCTAAGGCAAACTTGAAGACCCCTAACAAAGCTGGACCCATTTGGATATGGGTACCTAAAACTCTCTGATTGTCTTGTAGAAGCTGTATGTGTCAATCTGGTATCTTGACTCCGGATGCTCGCGGCACATGACTGGCGACACAGGTCTACTATCCTCCTACAAAGATAAACTCGATGGAGGATCTGTGACCTTTGGTGACAACAAAAAAGGGGTATATAAAAGGCCACGGAGTCATCAAAAAGGAAAATATAACTGTATGCAAAGTTGCATATGTGGATGGCCTTAAGCACAATCTTCTCAGTGTTAGCCAACTCTGCGATACGGGTTTCGACGTAATGTTCATAAGAACCTTATGCTCTCTACAAAGTGAGGACACAGGAGTCGAACTTCTGCGAGCCGAACGAAAAGGAGATCTTTACCTCATGAACTTTTGTGCCAGGAACAAGGAAGACAAGCTCTGCCTTGTTGCTTGTAAAAGCGAAGAAGCCTGATTATGGCATAACAGGTTCTGCCACCTAAACTTTCATACACTAGATAAGCTTGTTAAACTTGATCTAGTCAAAGGTCTGCCAAATGTTAAATTTAATAAAGATCATTTGTGCTCTGCTTGCGAAATGGGAAAACTCAAAAGAGCTTCCCATAAAGGCAAGACTGATGTATCTTGCCCTAGGCCTCTGTACATGCTTCATGTTGACCTCTGCGGTCCAATCGCTACACAGAGCCTAGGTGGCAAGAAATATATACTTGTCTTGATCGATGAATATTCAAGATTTACATGGGTTGAATTTGTCAGAAAGAAATCAGATGTTCCAAACATTCTGATAAATTTAATGAAAAGAATCCAAGTTCTGTATGAGTGCAGGATTCAGAAACTAAGAAGCGACAATGGCACAGAATTCAGAAACTCTGTCAATGAAGCCTATCTTACAGAAGAAGGCATATCACAGAACTTCTCTGCTGCACGCACCCCACAACAGAATGGCGTGGTTGAACGAAAGAACCGCACGCTTGTGGAGGCTGTAAGAACTATGCTGACAGCATCGGGATTACCAATGTCCTTTTGGGCAGAAGTAGTATCAACCGCTTGCTACACCCAAAATCGATCAACCATAGTAAAAAGGCACATCAAGACACCGTATCACTTGATCAACAAAAGGCGACCAGACATCAAGTTCTTTCATGTATTTGGATGCAAGTGCTTTGTCTTAAATGATAGAGAAACAAGAGGAAAGTTTGAGGTGAAAGCAGATGAAGACAAGTTCATTGGGTACTCTGCCACATCTAAGGCCTACAGAGTTTATCTTTTGCGATCACGAACCATTGTAGAAAGCATCAATGTGTCTTTTGACGAGTCCTTTCCGAAGACTTCTGAACAAATCAGTTCAGAACTCGGTCTAAAGAAGGAATCCTCTGGCATCTCAAAGACAAGATAAGAAGACTTAAATCTTCTATTTGAAGAGATGTTCCATGATGATATTGATCCCTCTACTGGAGCCGTCAGAGCCTCTGGAGAAACATCTTCTGCAAACCAGTCTGAGTCAGGTATATCTCTAACTGGTCCATTAAATACTTCATCCTATTCTGTGAATCATATAGATGCACATGCTGAGGGGGAGCGAACAGAAGCTGAAGATAATACAACCAAGGACTCAACCACAGAGGCTCCTGAAATACCTACTCCAGCGACTACAGAGGAATCAATACCAGAGGAAAACGAAGACTTTGTCTCCACTTCCTTAGAGGATCAAATTCCAACTTCAATCCCTATAGTCCCACAAGCTGAAATACCTAGCACAAGCACAGAATTGCCATCTACAACAGAGGTTGCACCAGAACCACAATGTGCAACTATAGAGGTTCATCTTGATGACTCAAATGACCATCTTCCAAGAACAACACAATGGACGAAAAGTCATCCTCCAAGCCTTATAATCGGTGACCCTTCTGAAAAGGTCAAGACAAGATCAGCCACTGCTAATTTTTGTTTCTTTACAATTTTTATCAGTATGATCAAGCCCAAAAGAATCTCTGAAGCCCGAGATGATCCAAACTGGGTAGATGCTATGCAAGAAAAGCTTCTACAGTTTGAGAGAAACAAAGTATGGACCCTAGTACCTCTGCCACGAGGGAAACAAGCAATAGGGACAAAATGGGTCTTCAGAAACAAGAAGGACGAGGATGGGGTGGTCATTAGAAACAAAGCAAGATTGGTGGCCAAGGGATATCGCCAAGAAGAAGGCATTGATTACGATGAAACTTTTGCCCCTGTCACACGACTCGAAGCAATAAGAATCTTCTTAGCCTTCGCAGCCCACAGAGGTTTCAAAGTTTTTCAAATGGATGTAAAATCTGCTTTTCTGAATGGTAAAATCCAAGAAGAAGTATATATGTCCAGCAGCCACCAGGGTTTGAAAGTTCCAAGTACCCAAAATACGTGTACTTCCTCGACAAAGCTCTGTATGGACTGAAACAAGCTCCAAAAGCATGGTATGAAAGACTTTCAACATTTCTTCTCAATAATGAATTCGACAGAGGTACGACAGATACTACTTTGTTTTACAAACGAAAAAGTGATGAGATTCTGCTTGTACAGTTTATGTGGATGACATTATTTTTGGGTTTACAAATGCACAACAGTGCAAAGATTTTGAAAAACTCATGCAGAGTGAGTTTGAAATAAGTATGATGGGAGAAGTAAACTTCTTCCTCGGACTACAAGTAAAACAATCATCAGAGGGAATTTTTATAAATCAAGCTAAATATGTCTCTGACATACTTTCAAAATTCAGTCCCTCTGATGCCTCTGTAATGAAGACCCCAATGGCCACTGGAAATAAATTATTCTCAGATCCAAATGGCACATCTGTAGAGTGCAAACTCTACAGAGGTATGATTGGGTCTCTGTTATACTTAACCAAAAGTAGGCCTGATATAATGTATGCCACATGGCTCTGTGCAAGATATCAAGCTAACCCAAAGGAATCCCACTATATTGCTGTAAAGAGGATCTTCAGATACCTTAAAGGGACCAAAAATCTTGGGCTCTGGTATCCGAAGAACTCTGGCTTTGGTCTTAAGGCATACACAGATTCAGATTATGGAGAATGCAAGCTTGATCGAAAAAGCACCACTGGGAGCTGTCAATTCCTGGGAGGTAAACTAGTCAGCTGGACTTCGAAGAAGCAAAACTGTGTGTCCACATCTACATCAGAAGCTGAATATGTTGCTGCTGCTAGCTGTTGCTCCCAAGTTATGTGGATGAAAACTCAGCTAAAGGACTACGGCCACAACATATACCAAATACCCATCTTCTGTGATTCAAAAAGTGCCATAGCCATCTTTGCCAATCCAGTTCAGCACTAAAAAACAAAGCATATCGATATCCGTTACCACTTTCGGAAGCATCATGTTGAACATGGCACAATAGAAATGCACTTTGTGACCACTGAATACCAGCTTGCAGACTTATTCACCAAGGCACTTGATGAGAAAAGATTCCTTTTCTTGGTGGGTAAGTTGGGAATGATTAACATGAGTTGAATCCTCTGTAAGTAAGATATGATCTTCTCGTAAATATGTATATATTTAAAACTCTTCTGTATGTAAATTCTTAATCATCAAAAGTTCTGTAACCAACAGAGCTTCTGTGGAATTGCTTAGAGCCTCTGACAATCTCCACAGAACCTCTGATGAGATTGACCTATGTCCTGTGCACTACTTATCTCATTTGATCCAAGCATAGGTCAAGGGAGAACAGAAGGAGACCTTTAACTGATCTACAAAGGTTGATTATTCAAGGGGGAGCCAAAGAAGAGATGTCATCAATCAAATTCACAGAAGTGAAGGTTTTTGTCGAACAAGGGAAAGCCAAAAGATAAGTAACCCGTACAAATCCTTTTTTAAAACAATTTTCTAGGACACCAATTTCAAAATACGTCCTAGAAACACTGTTTAAGACATTCCAAACAAGTAATGATCAAAAAGATTTTAGAGCCTTCCATTATGAGAAATTTAAGGTCATAGAGCCTCTGCTGAGCTCAACAGAGCCTCTGTAAGCCGGATCCTCTAGAACTGCAAATTTCATACGGAAACTCTGTCGATCAACCTTAAATGTCTTTTTTAAGGATTTGTACGTACAAATGTACACACAAGGACACTGGAAGAAAGTCTTTTGGTCGAAGAGTACACTCCAACAAAGAGTCTATGTCGCCCAACCAAGACAATGAAAGAAAGTATGTCTCGCACAAAATCTTTTCCAAAACAGTTTTCTAGGACACAAATTTCCAAATATGTTCTAAAAATAGTGTTTAAAACAATTAAAACTTTGGATGATCAAAAACTTTTATGAATCTTTAGTTATTAGAAATTTTCACTCATAGAGCCTCTGTTGGCTTTGACAGAGCCCCAAAGCCTCTGTGGATGAAAATTTTGTGCTAAAGACTCTATCGATCCTCTCCAATGAATTTTCAAACATTTTTGGTAAAGGTGCAAGCATAGAGGAGACATTAAAGGTAGGTTTCAGAATCACAGAGCTCACTCCACTACAGAGCCTCTGTTGATTCTGACTTTACTCTTTATGGAAATTCTGTAAAAGGGAGTTATTTATCGCGAGTGACACACTCCACACAGAAGAAATACCCACGCGCCAAGCATTAATGGGCCGCGCACGACGTCTAATCGTGCTCTGACACATTTGACGTGGCAGATTTTCATTGGACGTGCGTGACACACGTGCCCTGTTCCTTGGACGTCTAATCGTGCTCTGAAACTTGCGCCGCGCTGTAAAACTCAAGTGCGGACCCCAAATGTTTATTGAATTCACATTTACCATGGAATTCTATCCGTTTCTACCCTCACTATAAAACCCCGTTCCTATTCTCTCTTAAACCTTTTACGAACTTACTCTCTTCATCTTCTCCGGCGATGAAATACCCCGGGTAAGTCCGTTAGTTAAAATCCCTTTTCGTTAAGTTTAGTTAACTTTAAAGTTGAATATTAGGGTAAGTTTGGGTAAATTATAAGTTTAGGGGTGTTTGAGGCATTGTTGAGAAGTTCAAGGTCTAAAATGAAAAACTAGGTTTGATATACCCTTTAGAACTTCAGATATTTTCATAACTCAGGAATTCAGAAAATATCAGCTGAAGGTGTGTGTGTCTGTTGGGAAGAAAAGAAGATAAAGAAGAAAGGCTAGGTTAAAGCATCAATTGGTGTACTTAGAAGTGATTCAAGGTATGTTTCCTTTACATTTTGTGTTTGTAATTGCTTTTAGAAGGGTTATATCGGAGTAGAAACATCATTCACACATCTGTTAATGATTCAGTCGATTTCTGGGTGAAAATGGGATAAACAGTCAGAGGTGTCCGGATGATATGAATGTGTCCGGGTAGCTTCTTCGGTGGTTTCCGGGTAGTTCGTTGATAGTGTCCGGACGATTCGTTGATGGTTTCCGGATGATTTAGATACCGGATGGCACCCGGATTACCTTGGTGTCCGGATGATGTCCGGATTCTTTATGCTGTCCGGGAAGTTGATGTTGTTCCGGATAGTTTGTGTTGTCCGGATACTTTTGTGGTTTCCGGATACTTTAGCTGTTTGGTCATTTTTGAGGATAAGAGTTATATAGATGTATCTAGAGTCCTTAGCCTGGTAGTAAGTCTTATACATAAGTTGGTAAGCAGATATTTGTAAATGGTTTCAGATTCTGAGAATTTTGGATAAAGGATTGGATAGCTCGGAGAAAGGCTTGGAAGCGTATTTTAAGCATTCAAGGTGAGTTTTACTTTTAAAACGTTTTCAACTGGGATACATATATATATGATATATATAGGAGATAGATATGTATGGATTGGATACGTGATATATGGTGTGATTACGTGTTTATGATTGAGATGGATATGTGATTGAAATGTAATGAAAGGTTTATAAATGACAATATGATATAATGGTACATATATATATTGTATGTATATGTGCATTACACTACACGAATATATGTTAGCCGAAACTATAGTCGGCGGAGGTGTTTGTTGTAGTTGTTGTACAACAGTGCTGTAGTTGTTGTACATCGGTGTTGTTGGCTCGCAACCAACTAATTTGTCCAGGGGAATGAGGAGAGGAACACGATGCACGAGTCTTACTTGGTATTTAATCTTTGTGGTATATGTGTGTTTTATAGAAAGGATTTCTAACTGACAGGGATTATCTCACTAGACCTTTAGGTCTAACCCTCATTTTGTTTTCAAAAATATGTATTCCAGGTCAAGGATCTTTTGTTAGCAAAGGGAAGAATAAAGCATAGGAGGCGGTTGCTAGCTGACGAAGATTAGGATATACTTACATTTTTGTATTGTATAGTTTTGAGACTTTGGGACCGAATGTGAATTATCATGTATTTTGTTATGAAAGTAACGACGTTATGTATAATATGTTAATTGATGTTTATTATGTATGTTTTGGGATACCGGGTCGTTACAGGCGAACCTTGCAATAACCCGCAACTTCTATTTTCTACTCTCTTTCTTGAAGATAATCTCCAATGGCTTCTACTTCCAACGCTCCGGTGAACTTCCCATCTCATTCTGAGAACTCCCAGAATCAAGAAATAGCCAGAAACCTACAACAGGACAACTCCGATGACACAACAGACTTTGCCCCTACAACCCATCTTCTAAACTTCATCGTACATGAACACTTTGAAAGTGTTCTTCCTCTAAAACCCAATAACTACTACCTGGTTCCCTCAAAAACTGTATTTGGGGAAGCTCATGCCATTCTCCTTCATATTCTAGAAAACCATTATCTTTACCCCCTATTAACCAAAACTGTCAATAAAATCCCTGCCAGATACCTAAATCAATTCTGGCAAAGCAGCAGATTTGATCTCGAAGATAGAAAGATCAAGGGTTACATCTCAAAACCAGACAAATCCGAGCACCTTGAACTCAAGTTCAACATAACTATGTTCTCATTTGAGTTCAGTCTACCCACAAGAGGTCTTCTAGGGATAAAGGCATACGCAGAGGAACCCACAGACACCGAGCTCTGCAGGTTTGTTGAAATGTTGGGATACAACACAACCTTAAGAAAAAGAAATGATTTCAGAAGAAATCGATTACCCCCTCTGTGGAACACGCTCTTCTCCATCCTAAATCGGTGCCTAACAGGGAAAGTGGGTAGTCCAGACCAAACTTCTCACCAAATTTTGACAATTATGTACGGGGTGTACTACGATCTACCTCTGGACTACGACACCCTCATGATGTAGGAAATGGTTAACACCATTGACCACATAATCACCACCCAGAAGCCCAAAGGACGCAAGACCGATGCTCTACCTCCTCTACAGTATCAGCGAATTCTGGGTGTACTTCTAGAGCCTCTGCTCCGTCTACAAAAATGGCCAATGGAGGGACCAACGGCCAGAATGTATCCCCTAAACAAAAACACCCCAACAGAGCACGAAGACAACTACCCTTTCTGTAGGCCTCTGCCAACCGCACTTCTAGGATATGCAACAGATGAAACCCTTAAGTTAGAATACATACGCGATCATAGGACTCCAGAACCGAGTCCTGTGACACCCCCGCGTCTAGGAGTCCCCTTAGGAACTAGGGTTGTAGAAAGAATGTCAGATGAAGAATGGGCAGTGGCCTTGGCTAAGCATCAACAAGTTCAAGAGAATTTTCATGCTCTGAGAAATACAATTCTCACCCCTACTCCTAAGAGCAAAACCTCTGCCACCACTCCCAAGAAGAAGAAGAAAGCCCACAGAAAAAGAAAATCTACAGAAGGCACCTCAACCAGTGCTGCTGAAACCCAACTGTCCCCTCCTCATGCAACAGAAGTTGGATCATCTGCACCTCCACCTCCTCCAAAAGAAAAGAAGAAAAGAAAACATAAATCTTCTGAGGAGGGTGCCCCCAAACCAAAGAAAAGGAGGAGCAAGAAGAATTCCAAGAAACCTTACACTCCTCTGCAGACTATCACAGAGGAAACTAATATGCTCGAAGAAACCCATGAGCAACCTCTGCAATCCCCTTCACCTATCAACTATGCAGAAGATCAGGGTGACTTTTCTAACTTCCTCCAACAACCCGGAATTGCACACTCTTTAGACCCTTCTGGATGGACCGCAGAAGCTCTATCTCATCATTCAACAGAAGCTCCAAACTTCATAATCTCTTCTGACTTGGATGATGATGACCAAACCCCACAGAATCTTCAGTCTGCGACTCCAGAAGTACTACAGAACCCCTTCACGCAACCTGGTTTTGATGTGCTAAGAGCAAGCCCAGAGGATCTGGTTAAAACTACCACCAAAATCCCATCAGTCTTAGTCTCAGAAGTGGATTCTGATGAAGAAGATGATCAGATAACCTACACATCTGTACACCCAGATCGTAGGCATTTGTCCTCATACCATCCCCATGTACAACAAATGATTGGAACTCATCCCTGCTTTGACCGACTAGGAAAAAACCCAGAAGCTAGAACAGAGGTAGGTGATGTGAGCCACAAAAAAGAGAAGGAGGTTGAGACAATAGATGGAGAAGAAGTGATAGGATGCCCAACAGAGACAGAATCCAGAACTGATGCCTGGAATAGAAGAGGCACACAACCCCAACCAACTCCCAGTGCAACCCATATTTCTATTACCGTCAGTCTAGTGGCAGAAGGTAATATTGAACAAGAGCCGCACAGCTCGAACCCACCCCAAACTGACCGGGCAGAGGAAATTCCTTCCACCTCTATGCTACTAATAGCCGGGGAAACCATTCCAGGGGAGTCCTCTCAGAAGGACTCACCCTTAGTTCGTGATCCATTGCCCCTGATCACAACGGAAATCCCTACAGAGGAATTCGTTTCCTCTGACACGCACACACATATAGATCCAACAGGCTCTTCAGAGGAGCTTAAAGTGCACAAGGACGGAGAGACTCTAGACAAGTCTCCGAGTCAACATAAGGATACTCTTGTACCCACCTATGGAGTGGATCAAGACAATGTCCTTAACAGAACTTCTATAGAGTCTGAGGCTGATAAAGCCTTTGCTTGAGGATTAGAGGGAAATCCTTCCATCTCAGAGGAAACGAATTCCTCTGTAGGGATTTCCGTTGTGATCAGGGGCGATGGATCACGAACACACATATAGGTCCAACAGGCTCTTCAGAGGAGCTTAAAGTGCACAAGGACGGAGAGACTCTAGACAAGTCTCCGAGTCAACATAAAGATACTCTTGTACCCACCTATGGAGTGGATCAAGACAATGTCCTTAACAGAACTTCTATAGAGTCTGAGGCTGATAAAGCCTCTGCTCGAGGATTAGAGGGAAATCCTTCCGTCTTCAACATCGAAACAGGGACGAAAGAAGGTGTCCAAGGAACAGGGACTCACTCTGGGGACGAATGTGTTCCCCCATAGGTTACACCAAGTCCACATGTATCAAGGGATGAGTTCCAAACCCTTGTCACCTCTGTGGACACCACATTGAAAGAGTTGAAAAGCTCTTTTGATTCTTTTGCAGATACAACTTCCAAGGCCATTACAGATCTGAACACCAAAATGGACAATTTGTCCACAGAGGTGCAAAATGCCCTAGCCCAGATGAAGTCAACTGCTACAACCTCTGCCACCTCTGCTGCTGCTAACTTCGAGAAAGCTACTACCTCGGCTTTCCAAAGCTCTGTGAAAGCCCTACTTGAACAACTGAAAGCTCAAACGCCAACTTCTGCGCTCCTTACACCAGAAGATCTGAAGAAGGCCCTCGAGCAAGTTCGGGAGCAAACTACAAGGGAAACTCTGGCCATGAAACCCTCTGACTGCATGACCAGAGCTCAGCTCACAGAACTCGGCCAATGGGTAATCAACCAGGTCACAGAGCTCATCACAACCTTCACTGCTGCCAACGCAAATTATGTAAAAGACTTCAGAAAAAGCGTCGGCAAAATGCGCTTCAACACAGAGGCAGAGGTCCATACCCTACTTGGCCTCTGTGACGACCTCTGCGCAAAAATGATCGCTGCAGGTGCCACACCGCCCAAAAATCCAGAAGCGTCTTGCAGAGCAGAAGGCACTAAAGATAAGGGTCAGGATGACTCTAATGATGACTCTGATGATTCATCAGATCATCCTGAGGGGGAGAAACCAAGGGAGAAAGCTGCAAGCAAAGGTCTACACGAACCACCAATATCAGCAGAACCGCTAAACCAAGTTCCCCAACTCAAACCCAAGGAGGAAACAAACAACAGACCACAGAGGCAACAACCACCTCTGTGGAAATACCCTCTGAAGAAACCCCAATTCAAACCCAAATACCCGAAACCACTACAGATCAACAACAGAAGACCACAGAGGCAACACCCACCTATGTGGAAACAACTTCTGTATTCGGAAAAGATGTGCCAACCCGTGAAGTATTCCAAATCCTAACATCCTCCGAAGAAGATCAACCATCCCAATCACCAAAACCAAAATCACCAGAAGAACTCCCCTCTCCAACACCAAAAGAAACCAAGATACCATCTCCTACACCCAAAACCAGAACCAAAACCATTGCTCATAAAAGAAAACATATGAGCAAAACCACAGAAGCCTCATCTACAAAACCCACATCACCAACCAAGCCCTCAGAAGCACAAGTGACAAAACCAACAAGGGCAACCCCCACAAAACCTACAGAAGTACCTCTGTCAAAGCCCTCAAAACCCCAAAGGACAAAACCCACAGAGGCAACCCCATCTCTACAAGAAGATCTACAACCGAAGGCAAAAGACAAAGGCAAAGGGATAATGACAGAGGAACCCAAAAAGAAGAAGCCAAAGCATCAACCGGTAGAAAAATTGATGAAGAGCTCTTTTGATGCATATGTGACACCAAAGCCAGAACAAGAAGATTGGGCTTTCGGTGCTACCCCTCTATCAAACATACCAATTATAGATCTGAAGGCAAAAGTCACAAAGGATCGAGTGGCCCAAATCCAAAAACAAATGGATGCTCTGCGTAGGCCCATGCCTCCACCCGGTGCACCTCCACAACAGATTGAAGAGGTGGTATATAGATATCTGTACAACAGAAGTGCCAGAGATCTTCTGCCACCAACCATTCAAGATCCCAACTTCCATGCTGACCTCGAAAATACCTTCACAAGAACAACACCCAAGCCAAAATGGCAAGTCTTCTTAGAGTCCAAAATCGACAAGGTCATATACTGTAAGTTTTGTCAAACCAGAACCACTCCTAAGGTTTCCTATAACATCTATAAGGTCAAAAGGGAGGACAGAACCGTGACCCAATTCTCAGATGCTGATATGAGAAATCTAATTCCCTACGATCTACCCGACCTTCTCAACTGGACGAAAGAGAACTTCACAACAGATGCACATCGAAGGGCATACAGGGTGATAAGGAAAGCCATGCATGAGAAACTTCTGCTATACAGCCTTGTCGACTTCCAATTAGGACGAGATCTTGGAGTAAGAAACCTAAATCTCCATCCACCAGAAAATGACTGCCCATCCTCTGCCATACCAAACTCAATCATTACATCTCCAAGAGTTGGGTTGGTCTATCAAGATCCTGCTCGGAAGTCAAGACTGTTCGTAGAGATGGACTGTCAGAAGTATGCAACAAATACTTTGACAGAGTTCAGAGTAAGCCTCGTGGAGCATAGAGGAATGGAGCTCATGAATCAAGCTCTCGCAGATAGACTGATAGAGGTCATCGACCAAGTAATCAACTTCAGAACCCTCTGCATCAGTTTCTATCAAGAGCTTAGAGAATTAGGATTCGACAACAGAAGTTTCAACGACTTCAAAGACGCCAACGTCTGATATCCTCTACCAACCTCTGCAAATCTTTCCTTTCATAATGTAATCAAATGTAAGTGCCTCTGGCATAATTCTATATGAAAGAAAAGTAAAATCTTTTGAGGTATTTTATTTCACCTCTTGTTATGTACTTAGCCTAGAAAACCTTGCACTTTTCCATTTTTTTTTCAATACTTAGGGGGAGATTGTTAGCTCCAATCCTCTGTTTATAGAAGTATTGAAAAATAGGCTAAGTATAGAAGTCTTCGACAGAGGCTCTACCGAGTCACCGAGAAGACCAAAGCATAGAAGTCTTCGACAGAGGATCTGCCGAGTAACCGAGAAGACCGAAGTAAAGAATCGCCAGAAGACTCTTCAATGCGGACAAGGCCACAGAGCCTCTGTCACACTTGACAGAGCCTCTGTGGTATAAAAAGACTAGAGCTCTACACAAGGACAATCGTGCTTCTCACGATTTCTGCGATACGAAGATCCTGAAGATCATTCGTACAAGGCGTGACCTGACAACTCCACGTATCAAACTCTGATGGGTCTTAGCCTTAGTAGAAGCCGGCGTATTTAATTAACGTTGTACCTGCAACAGTACCTGAATAGTGTTTTTGTACCTTCAGTCCTTGTTGTCCAGAACTTGTCCCCTTTAGAAGTAGTATAAATAGAAGACTCGTGTTGAGTTCTTCTATTAAGCTTTGCACTATACACACACAATTAGAGCATATTTCTTGTATAACTTTCGGTGTTCTTGGTGCTTTATTTATATCAATATACAGTGGGTTATTGAGCTAATTATCTAAGTTATTTCCACTTTATACATTTGATATTGTGTGTCTTCTACCTTATTATATCTTTTAGTTCGTTAAAACGCTTCCGCATTATATCTTGTTTGAACTATTAGATAGAATCATCATTGTTAAGCAAAACAAGAACCAACAGTCCTCGAAATCAAAACTATACAAACAAGTGAGGATACCTATTCTTCATATCATCTTTTGCTTCCCACGTCACATTGGCACCTCTACGATGTTTCCATTGAACTTTAATCATAATTACCTCCTTATGCCTTAATTTCTTAGTCGTTTGTTCCAAAATTGCAATTGGTTCCAATATACAACGACTTTTCTCATCCACTTTTATTTCAAAAAGTGGTATAACATTTTCCTCTTCTGCAAGGCATCTCCAAAGATAGCAAACATGGAAGGTATTATGGATTTCTTCCAATTCAGGTGGAAGCTCTAACTGATACGCTTAAAGTTCCACTCTCTTGGTTATAGTGAAAGGCCCAAGAAAATGAGGACTTAACTTTCCACGTTTTCCAAATCGTATTATGTCTTTCCACGGGGATACCTTTAACATCACTCTCTCCCCAACTTGAAATTCTTTAGGTCTCCTTCTCTGATCAGCGTAACTCTTTTGTTGATCTTGAGCCGCCTTCAAGTGTTTCCGAATTTCTTTCACTTTATCAGTCCTTTGTTGCACAGTTTCGGGACCATCAAATTGCTTTTCTCTAGCTTCCAACCAACATACTGGAGTTCTACATTTTCGTCCATACAAGGCTTCGAAAGGTGCCCTTTCGATACTAGAGTGATAACTATTATTATACGCGAACTCCACTAAGGGTAAATGCGTATCCCAGTTACCTCCAAAATCAATTATACAAGACCTGAGCATGTCTTCCAAAGTCTGGATTGTTCTTTCACTTCGCCCGTCCGTTTGTGGGTGATATGATGTACTCAAATTCACTCTCCTACCTAAGTCTTCTTGTAGTGACTGCCAAAATCTTGAAGTAAATCGACTGTCACGGTCAAAAACTATAGACACACGTATATCATGTCTTGACACCACTTCATCAATGTATAACTTGGCAAGCTTATTTATTAGTGAAGCTTCTTTCATTGGTAAGAAGTGAGCGCTTTTACTTAAGCGATCCATGATTACCCAAATAGCATTGTTACCTTTTAACGTATTGGGTAACTTAGTCACAAAATCCATGGTAATCTTGTCCCACTTCCATTCAGGAATTTCCAAAGATTGTAGGCTCCCATAAGGTCGTTGATGTTCGGCCTTTACCAATGAACACGTCACACATCTCTATACACATTGTGCCACATCTAACTTCATAGTCGGCCACCAATAATGTAGTTTTAAATCTCTATACATTTTAGTACTTCCAGGATGTATAGAATATTTGGACTTATGGGCATCTTCAAGAAGTAACTCCCGGTTTCCCACAATTTTTGGCACCCAAATACAGCCTTGAAACATTTTGACTCCACGACTATCTTCAGTCAGTTAAAGATGTTGCTTAGCCATTACTTCATCTTTAAGATTTTCTTCTAATAAAGCTTCCATTTGTGCCAATTTGATCCTTTCAATCAGACTTGACATCACATCAATTCTGGTGTTGGTCGTTTTTAAGCATCCATTGTATTCTTTCCCACTCAAGGCATCAACAATTACATTTTCTTTACCAGGATGGTAATGCAATTCACAATCATAATCCTTAAGTAGTTCTAACCAACGTCGTTGCCTCATATTCAGCTCTTTCTGATCAAAAACATGTTTTAAACTTTTATGATCTGCGAAAAGAGTGCACTTCGTTCCATATATGTAATGTCGACATAACTTCAAAGCAAACACTGTCGCTGCCAGTTCTAAGTCATGGGTAGGATAATTCTTTTCATGCTCTTTGAGTTGTCTTGATGCATACGCAATCACTTTACCCCGTTGCATCAATACACTCCCCAAACCCATCTTCGACGCATCACTATATACTACCAAATCTTCTATTCCTGCTGGTAGTGCAAGGACAGGAGCTTCACATAATTTCTTTTGTAAAGTCCTAAAAGCTGACTTTTGCTTTTCAGTCCATACAAACTTTACATTCTTCCTTGTTAGAACTGTCAGGGAAGAGGCAATTTTAGAAAAATCCTTTATGAACTGTCGGTAATAGCCTACCAAACCCAAGAAACTCCGTATCTCCGATGAGTTCTTCGGTGTTTCCCAATTCATCATTGCTTCTATTTTTGCCGGATCCACCTTGACTCCTTCAGAAGTGATTACATAACCGAGAAATTGTACCTCCTTTAACCAAAATTCACATTTTGAGAATTTGGCATACAATTTCTCTTTTCTTAGAACATCTAAAACTTCACCAATGTGACATTCATGGTCGGCTTCATTCTTTGAATAAACAAGTATGTCATCTACGAACACAATGTTTGACTTGTCTAAGAAAGGTCGACACAGTCTGTTCATTAAACCCATGAACACAGCAGGAGCATTTGTCAACCCGAAAGGCATCACAAGAAATTCGTAATGCCCATACCTTGTTCTAAACTCCGTCTTGGGAACATCTTCATCTCTTACTCTTACTTGGTGATATCCCGACCTTAAGTCAACCTTTTAGAAACATCATGCGCCTTGAAGTTGATCGAACAAGTCATCAATCCTTGGGAGTGGATACTTATTCTTAATGGTCACCTTTTTCAAATCTCTATAGTCAATGCACATTCTCATAGTGCCATCCTTCTTCTTGACAAATAACACCAGAGCTCCCAGGGTGAAGAACTTGGCCTAACAAAGCCTTTTTTAAGCAGTTATTGTAGTTGAGACATCATCTCCTTCATTTTGGCTGGGGCTAGTCTGTACGGTGCACGTGCTATCGGTGTTTGCTCTTGGAATAAGATCAATCTTAAATTCTACTTGTCGTTCTGGTGGTAAGCCTGGAAGATCATTAGGAAATACATATGGAAATTCACATACGACCTTTATATCCTCCATTCGCTTCTTTTCTACTTTAGCATCCAGTACATATGCTAGATAGGATGAACATCCTTTTACTAAACACTTATGCGTTTTGCCTATAGAAATCAACAGAACGTCCCCTTTTTTCCTTTCCCCATAAATGAGTACAACATCATTTTCAGGCATAGGGATCCGAATTAATTTCTTAGCACAAAGAATCTCTGCATGATTACTCTCCAACCAGTTCATACCAACAACTATATCAAACCCACCAACTTCCATTAGAATCAAGTCAATTGGAAATTCCTTTCCTTCTACCATAAGGGTGCAGCCTTCAAGTTTCTCACGAACTAAGACCTGACCCCCATTAGCTATCTCAACTACTAAGACATCTTTCAAGGTAGTAAAATGTATAGCTAACTTTTGGTAAAACGATCGCGATATAAAAGACATATTGACACCAAAATCAAATAATACTCGTGCATGTAAAGAATTAACAAGGAATGTACCAAACACTACATCCGTCGATTCTTTAGCTTCTTCAGCCGTCATATGAAAAGCTCAGCCCATTGGTCTTAGAGTATTGAAATTCCGTTCCTGGTTCCCGCTACCCTTTAACTTCAGACAATCTTTTCGAAAATGACCGAGTTTCTTACATTCAAAATATGTCGGTCCTTGGATGGGACAGTTGCCAATGACATGACCACTCTTACCACAGTTGAAACATTCTAGTGAAGTTACTCGACATGGACCAAAGTGTTTGCTTTTACATTTCTGGCACCAATTTGGTTCATGACGAGGCTCAAAATGAGTGTTCTTAGCAAAGGGCTTCGGTCTTTGCGAAGATTCCGATCTACCTCCCCACTTCCTTTTCTCTCCCACTTGAGCTTTCTCAACTTTATCTCTTGCATAGACTTCTTCTATAATCTTTGCTTCCTCAATCGCATCTCTCAGAGTCAAAGCTTTGGAATTTCTGACTCTGGACATCATATCCGCCGGCAAAACCTTCAAGTAAGCCTTGATATTTTCTTTTTCAGTTGGGGACACATGCCCCACTAAATTCAGCTTCTCCAGAAAGACGCGAGTGTATTCCCTTACTGATGAAGTGCCCTTCTTAAGCATTTTGAATTCTTCCTCACTCCGATCCATTTCGTTTTCGTTACAATATTCTTCCAATATCTTCCTTTTCCCCAAGTCATTGCTGCCAAAACCGGAGCCGTCACAGTTGATGTCACGATATTCCACCATGTCAAAGCATTTCCTTGTAACATTTGGGATCCGAATCTGACCTTTGACTCTTCGTCACATTCACAGGCTCTAAATTCTTGTTCCATCTCTCTAATCCTTTTCATAGATTCAATTGGATTATCTGAACGAGCAAATTCAGGTGGCTTGCAACTTAGAAACGTCTTGTATGAACAAACTTTCTCCATTCTCCTATTAACATTCATTACTGGGTTAACAGGTGGAGTTTCAGTGTCGGTACCCATTTATGGTCTCTGTGATTCGGCACTTCTGTCATTCAGCACTTTCATAAACATCTCTTGTTGTTGAGTCAGTGCAACATTCATAACCCGCATCATATTTTCCATCATACGGGACTCCATAGTAGATTCCATTGACACCGGATTAGAATTACCGGCATTAGTTCGATGCATTTGACTTGCTCCCCCACCCCCTTGATAGGTGGCCTTGGTGGACTTGTATTAGCCCCACCCTTTTCAGGTTGACTTTCCACCAATTCATTTGCCACACGATCCTCTGAAAAAAGTAGAAGATCTATTTGGTGTATTAACCATCGTATTCTGCTTAAGCATATAAAAATAATCATAAGGAAGATTCATATAACTCGAACACAAGGAAACGCACTTTAACGTTCGTTAATCACCATAACTGAACCGCCCAAAAACCAGGATAAAGTTAAACCTTAAAATTTATCAAAGTTATCCATAATTTCATTCAAACTTTTATACATAAATGGAGAATTAGCTATGAGGGTTCACATATATACAAATTGAGCTTATCAAAACAACCTACTAATCTAATCCTGAACATTAAGATCAGATTATACTAGTTGTTTAGTCCATTCTCCAAAACGTCCTCGTATATGCTAACTTCTCCACTTATCATCAAAAGTTGAATACCAGAAATCACTCGTCCCTCTTCCCGTTACTTCCCCGAGCTCGTACCTGGTAAGAAAATTTAATTTGAAACGATTAGGCATTACACCTAGTGAGATCATCCATTTTCAAATTAAAACTTTATAAGCTTTGGAAACCAATGTAAACAAAGCGTATAAACAAACCTGGTTTGTCATCATTCTTACCGTACATGTAAACATCTTGCGATGACGGGAACATACCCGATTCCATGAATATGACTAACACTCAGTAAGCCATATCATCACGTTCGAGAGCCTACTACGAATCATCACATATTCTAGATCATTGCTCATGTCCAAGAAATTACAATTTACTTTATGCCTATTTCTTGGAGTGGAAGTAGAGATTACAATTTACTTTATGCCTATCTCTTACCTTCCATAGAAATCAGGAATTACGATTAACTCACGCTTATTCCTAGATTTCTCATCACAATACGAAATGGGAATTACAATTTACTTTATGTCTATTCCTCATTTCCACGTCAACGGGAATTACAATTTACTTTATGCCTATTCCACGTTTCACTTAATGCCGGTGCCTATGGATCCATTACACTTACTAACATACGTGCGTATTTACTCAAATGCTCAAACATTTCATATCATTCTCAAAGCTAAGAATCCCAAATAACATATCGTACTCTTATTCTCAGTAGTCCCTCTTCGGCGACTTAGCACGGGGGTTCCGCTAAGATAACACATTCGGAAACTATATCCGAAAAATCCCTTATCTGGGTCCCAAATCCGGCACTACCCGGAAAAACTCATCCGGAAAGTATTCCGAACTCAAAGTCCGGAACCAACCAGTAAACGAATTCGGTATTTTATCCGGACACCCTCCGGAAATCCGGTACCAATCTGGTACAATCCGGAACATTCCCGAATCCGGTAGCGATCCAGAACTATCTGGAACCAGGACCCAAATGAGACCGGATCTCATTAAAACCGGATCCGGAACCAATTCCGGGAGTTCCCACTCCAGGACCGAAACCGGGAATCTCCGATCCGGAAATACAATCCGGGACTCATCCGGAAAACCCCATTTCTGTACTGTTCGAACTTAATTCGTACCAATTCACATTTCCAAATTATCCCATCGATTTAACTATACTTCTATTGATATATAAACACCAATTCGAATATGACCTCAATTCTAATAACGAATTCAACATATTCAAAACAACTAAAGAAGAGGATGAACTCACCTGGGTTATGTCCGAATACAAAGTCTGCCAATTCAAGAAATCACAAAACCCAAGCTTTCACACCCACGAACAAAAATCTAATCACAATCATTTTAACTTCTGATTGTCAATTCTTGAGACCTAGAAATCGAGAAGGTAATCGAATTTCTTACCGAGAGAAATCTGCAATTCACCAATTTTTTTCCTTTCTTCTGCTTGCTCTTGACCAACTTCAGTGTGATGATGATTTGAGATACTTCTCAAGATAAACCGACTTCAACTTTAAATACCAAACAACTTTCAACAAAAGTTTACATTTGATAATTAGTCCAAAACTTTGACTAAATTACATTTCGACCCCATTCATATTAAATATAATATAATGGAATTTCGAGGTGTTACAATAACAATCAGAAACAAATACGCTTACGTAACAATATATCCATAATAACAGTAGCTAATTGAAATTATGAACATACTATACATAAGAACTCTCGTTACCATCATCACAGTTCGTAATTCACGTATTTCCGTCGACCCTAAGACTATCCCGTCTTAGTATTTCTACCCAATCTCACAAATCATAACTTATTCATCTCAGCTTAAGTCTATGTATCCTACGATCATACATAGTTCACTTAAACTACAGCTCTGATACCAAACTGAAACACCCTAAAATTTGAATAAATTTAAACCTTAAATTTATCAGAGTTTACTACAACATCTTTCAAAACTTTCACTCACAAATGGAGGATTGGTAACAAGGTTCATATTTGCAACTGAATTATCAAAAACAACCTACTAATCTAATCCATAACAATTAGATTAGATTATAAGGGTTGTCTAGGTAGTCTCCTAAAATATCTTCGTCATAAACTAATCCCTACATTACATCTCCAAAAGTTGTGACTCAAAAGTCACTCTTCGCTCATCACTACATATCCCTTCCCGAGCCAGGTGCTGGTAAAACATTTTAATTTGGAAACATTAGGCTTGCACCTAGTGAGAACATCCGGTTAAAATCAAAATGTTTATAAGCTTTGAAAACCCAATTTGTAAACAAAGCATATAAAATAACCTTTTCGCAAACTTTCTTACCGTACACATAACATCTTTCGATGATGGGAATCATACCCGATTCCATGAGTATGACAAACACTAAGTAAGTCATAGTATCATGTTCAAGAGTGTCACTAGGAATCACTTAGGATTCTAGATTACAGCTCATGTCCAAGAAATTATAATTAAGTCATGCCTATTTCTTGGTGTGGAAGTAGATATTACAATTAAATCATGCCTATCCCTTATCTGAAATTAGAAAACGGGAATTACAACTATACCTTGCCTATTCCACGTTTTCAAGTCACAGTACGAAATGAGAATTACAATTAAGCCATATTCCTAATTTCAAGTCAACGGGAATTACAATTAAGCCATGCATATTCCACGTTTTCAATAATGCTAGTGCCTATGGATCCATTACACTTACTAGCCTACATGTGTACCAAATCAAAACATTCATTAAATCGTAATGAACTTGAAATTGAGTTGTAAGTAAGTTCGTACTGCTAAATGATCAAGAT
The DNA here is from genome assembly GCA_033807775.1 of Saussurea involucrata. Taxonomy (NCBI): domain Eukaryota; kingdom Viridiplantae; phylum Streptophyta; class Magnoliopsida; order Asterales; family Asteraceae; genus Saussurea; species Saussurea involucrata. Next base: position 81,281,190 of record CM066327.1, read on the forward strand.
AAGTTTCATATTCGGAAAACCTCAGACCAGGAAAACCCCATACAAAAACTATCCAAGAAAAACTAATTCCGGAACATAAGTCCGGGAACAATCCGGAAATATATTCAGGAATCAAATTCGGAAAGCCTATCCGGAACCAGTTCCTCAACCCGAGAGTCTAACGCAATCCGGGAGTCTGGTCTGGGACTCGATCCGGGTGTCTAGTCTGGGACTCAATCCGGGAGTACCATCCAGGAAACCAAAATTCGGGACATATCCGGGAATATAATCCGAGAAGTGCACCCGGGAAATACAATCCAGGAGTGATATCCGAGAAACCCAATCCGATAAACTAGTCCGGTAAATTCAATCCGGTAAACTCAATCCGGGTCCGGGAGAACAATTCGGAAAAGCAATCCGGGAAAGCAATCCGGAACTTAATTTCGGGAATCATCCAGAAAACTTCACTTCCGGACTGTTCGATAAACCAACCTGATTCGTACCAAAATCGTATTTCCCAGTTCTTCAATTCGATTTAACCATACTTTATTGATACATATAAACATAATTCGAAGTTTAATTCCATTTCCAACTAATGATTTCAACGTATTCATAGTAATTAGAAAGAAAGATGAACTCACCTTAAGACAAGCTCAATTCAATTCTGCAATCAAACTCAACCCAGTAACCCAAATTCAGACCTATTTCACTAAATTGATTCAAAATTCACATTACAAACAAGATGAACTTGATTACAATCCTTAAGGATTGAGGTTGAAGAAGATGATTGCATAACCTTACCGAACGAGGGTGAAGAACTCGATTTCTTTCCTTCTGCCTTTTGAACCGACTTCAAACAAAGGAATTGAGATCATCTCAATTCCCAGCCGACTCAACTTTATATATATAAACTTTCTTACTTACACAATTTAACCCAAAACTTTGGCCAAATTACACCTTCAACCCTTCAACCTTAAATTATAACATAACATTTAAAATAATCCCTTCTAATATTTTAAACGTTCCTCGTGCAAAATTATGGAAATTTCGAGGTGTTACAACCCGACCCCCCACGACTTCATTTTCCCCACCCCCACGCCGACAACATATATGCATCTCCGACCAACTCTCCGCTCCCCCCTCCGTCGACTTCATATTCGACGCCCCTCCCTCCGACCTGTCTCTTACAAAATGTAAGAAGAGAGTAGTCTGCCGGACCTGGATCTGGTTCTCGACGATAGATGAGGATATTGGATCTGCAGCAGCGGAGCAACAATGAAGGTATGGATTCGATGTTCGTCTTGTGGTCTAAGAAAATTGAGGCCTCTAAACAAAATCGAAAGGTCGGAAACTTGTAGGGGGGATCATCTTCATCTCTTCATCTTCACACTTCTTCCCTAAATCTGGAGAAGGAGTTTTTGATGGTTTTGGAACTGTGTTTATACCCCCTAAATATTCATACCCCCCTCCATCCCACTGGTTTATCAAGAACTGTGTTTTTTTTCTTCTTAAAATTAGGATGAAGATATACATACATACATACGTTAAGGTTTTTTGGTTTTCTTGTAGAAATTGGTTGTTTATCTTCTGTTTTGTACAATTTTTTTAACAAATAACTAATATATTGATTTCAACATTCCAAGAGGTGGAGTTTGGGTCCTTTAGGGCCCGAACCCACATGACCAAATCCGTGGGAGCCGGATGGGTTTCCAGTCTGAAATTAATGTTGTCCCGAAGCCACGGTTTGGACCAAACATTTATAGCTCTCCTATCACCAATTTTCCATCTGAGGCCATCTTTGAGAACAAGTTGCGAGTGCCAAATACTTCTCCAGATAAAGCTAGGGGAGTTTCCCAAACGGGCCTCCATGAAGTCCCCTCGCGGGTAATATTTTGCTTTGAGGATCCTGTTGACTAGAGATGTAGGATTAGACATAATTCGCCAACCTTGTTTTCCCAGCATGGTGAGATTGAAAGCCGTAAAGGCGCAAAATGCAACACCCCGAGTTTTTGTGGAACACCAAGTTTCTCCCACGAGAGCCATTATAGAGAACAGGGAGAGGTAGCTTTTTTTCCCACCAAAAGGAGTTGAGGAGCCTTTTCATGTCATTAATGGTGGAAGCCAGGATGAGTAAGACGTTCGTGTAATACACCGGGATTGCATGTGCCGCAACTTTTATAAGAGTGGCTCTACCCGCATTAGAAATAGGTCGTTTTCCCCAGTTGTTCAATTTTCTCCATAGGTTGTCGCGGATATGTCTAAAGATGCATCTTTTAGACCATCCAACTAGAGAAGGAGACCCAAATAACGACCCGTATTTATGTTTTTGTTGATCCCTGGAATACTAGAAATACCAAATTTGAGGTTTGTCGCCATATTGTTGCTACACATGATTCCAGACTTATCAAAATTTATGGCTTGGCCAGAGGCGGCTTCGTACGTCGAAAGAATATGCTTAATGTGACGCGTTTCATCAATAGTAGCCCTGCAATAAAGAAAAGCATCAAGAAAAGGTGAGTAATCGGTGGGGATCCTTGAGCCACTTGACACACGTGAATGCGATTTGCTCTTTCGTAAAGTGAAAAACGAGGCTTAAATGAACACCCAGATTGGTGCATCCAAAGGTTTCGCGATTCCCTTTTTGACTGCGGTCTCATGGATCTCTCTATGCATGGGTATCCGTTCACTTGGTGTAGAAATAAAGGAAAAGCTAACGAAGTCATGGAATGTCTCGATCACGTAGTTGGCAACCGAAACTGGATGGACCTCTTTCCGGACCACTGGGTGGAAAACATGATCAGCCCTATTTTCGACCATTCTCCGATCGTGTTATACACCCAGGTTCACAATTATTACTTTTATTTTGAAAACAAATGGTTGCAGGAACCCTCTTTCCCGCAGGTTTATCCGGATTTTTGGTCTAATCTTGGAGACAAGGAGCTTCCTTCTAAACTCCCGGACCTTGCAAAAAGTTTTGGGTCGATTGGGGCGCAATCTAAATGCCTCTTTTAAGAAAGAGATGAAAGAAGCTTATGCTAAACTCGAGAGACTTCGGGCCACCACAGATCCAACCACCCAAGCAACTTATGATGAAAAGAGAAAGCACTTGATATCTACACTCTTAAAAGAAGAGGAACATTGGAGATAGAGAGCCAAACTTTGCTGGCTCAAAGAGGGAGACCGAAACACGAATTTCTTCCACGCGTTTGCAAATGGAAGACGTAGAGCAAACCGAATCGTGAAACTTAAGGACGACATTGGTCGTTGGGTGGATGATGCTCAGGGATTACAGCATCTTGTGACCCAATACTTTACCCGCCTCTTTTCTGCTAGCTTGGATAATGCCGAAGAGATCACCAATACGATCATGAAACGCCTAAATGAGAGGGACACAGCTAGGCTTGATCTGCCTTTCACAAAAGACGAATTCCGGGAAGCCCTCTTTCAAATGCACCCGAATAAGTCTTCGGGGCCCGATGGCTTCAATCCTCGTTTTTTCCAAAAATTTTGGTCGTATGTGGGTGATGATATTTTTACAGATGGCTTAAAGTGGCTTGAAGACGGGGTCCTTCCCAACGGTGTAAGCGACACCATCATTGCTCTCATTCCGAAATGTGAGTCACCTTCAAATCTCAAGGAATATACACCCATTGCCCTTTGCAATGTTATTCTGAAGGTCACCACTAAGGTTCTGGCCAACCGGATAAAACCGATTCTCCCCTCTTTGATTTCGGAAAATCAGATGGCTTTCCGAAAAGATGGACTTATTACTGACAATGTCGCCATCGCCTTCGAAATGCTCCACTCCATGCAACGCAACACCCGGAGAAAGAACGGTGAAGTAGCCCTTAAAATAGACATCAACAAAGCCTATGACAGACTTGACTGGATCTACTTGCGCCGCATTCTTGAGGCTTTTGGCTTTCTGGCCAGGTGGATTAATATGATCATGATCAGTGTTGAATCCATGAAATATTTTATTCCGGTAAATAATGATCTCATCGGCCCGATCCTCCACCACCGAGGACTTCGTCAAGGTGACCCGCTCTCTCCGTACATTTTCATCCTCAGTATGGAAGGCCTCTCGGCCTTCTTAAATCACTAAGAAAGAGCGAATCGGTTATGTGTTAGAAAGTTATTTTATACTTGTAAAAATAAAATGTAAAACCATGTTTTATCAAATAGGTTAATAAATCAACCGATTACCGACGGAAGGTAACAATCAGTAACACGTCAGCAAAAATGATTTTATACATGTGAAATTGAAATATAAAATCGTGCTTTATGGTAGTGTACCGGCTGAATAAAGTTGGAATATTCCCGATGGATTAGGTATATTTTACTGACGGACTATATATGAATTCAATGTTCGACCAGTAGCCGTCAATAATTTTTAATCTTGTAATTATAGCATTATAAAATACACTACATTTCCAAAAATGAATTCAAAATTATAACTAAAATATATATAAACTAAATGCAAATTTTACATAATTATCCTTTTTTAAATTCAATACTAATCTAATCATGTCTAAAGAATCAAGATGAAGGGTGAAGTGTTGGCCTTTATAGGGAAAATACCCCAACAAAATGGCCGATACAATTTATAAATTGTCTTGTATCTTAAAGTTTTGCAAAAATAATAGAGACTCCACAAAATATAAAATTGAGAATGAATAGAGAAAAAGTTCCATTGTAGTTCCCGGGCATGCACTGCCACTCCATCTATTTCTGGAGTTTGAACTGTTGAAACGTTGATATTTTTTTACATTACCTTCATGACATTATTATGTACATTTTTAACGGTGGAGATTGTTTTTGGCAGAAGTTGTCCTTTTTCTATTTGACAGATTGGAGTTCTCTAGGTGATATTTCGTCCTCTTTTCCTTTTGCTTTGATTCCATACATCTTGATGATTTGTTCCAAGAGTATGATGATTGTTATGTACCTCCGATTATATTAAGAAAAGATTTTTGTATATATGATTGGTGGTAGTGGACTTTAAGTGGTATAAAGGGCCCCGGTGGTTTTACTCACAGGTTTCACACTAAAATTTGTGTGTTCCGTGTGTGCTTGATTGTTGTTTATTTCTGATTTTGGTTGTTCATTACCCTTGAATTTAGTATACCCTATATTGTTTGCGTCCTTAAACGATAAGTCAGGAAGGTTTTTTTCATCAGAGTGGTATTAGAGTTTTTGGTTATTGTTATTGGGTTTGACTTATTTGAATGAGGGAGGATAATACAACTAGGATGATATATCTAAATGGTTCTAATTATCATATTTGGACATGAAATATGGATGACCTTCCTTATGTGAAGTATTGTTACTTTCGTGTCTTTTCAACGGACAACCTAAGAATAAAACAAACGCAAAATGGAATATTTTGCATAAACAGGTTTGTGGGTATATTTGACAATGTGTAGATGATAATCTTTTGAACCATATTAGTGGGGATTTATCGACCAAGATCGTATGTGCCCGAAAGACTTGATATAATAAGTTGTTTTTATTAAAAAATGATCCAATATAAGTACCATCACTACAAAACAAAGGACTATCACAGATGGAAAATTCTGTCGATAAAAGTTGATAATCCGTTGGAAATTACTGACAAATTTCGGTTGTCGGTAATATTTCGTGGGTGATAGTCATTTGTTTTGTAGTGCATGATGGAAAACCTATCACTGGTCATTCAAATGCATTTCAAGGAAATATTAATCAACTTTTAGGAATGGGTATCAAGTTTGAAGATGAAATCCAAGGATTGTGGATCCTTGGTACCCTACTAGATTCCTGGGAGAATTTTAGGACGTCGTTGTCTAACTGCGCACCCAATGATGTTATTTCCATGGAATTGGCTAAACGCAATAATTTAAATGAAGAAATGAGAAGAAAGTCACAAGCTTCATTTTCACGGTCAAAAGTCTTGGTCACAGAAATGCGGGGGAGAAATCAGAGTAGTGGTCCGAGTCATAGAGGTAATCGTCAGGCGAATTCGAAAGGAAAATCTATTGATTTTGAGTGCTACCGTTGTGGTAGAAAAGGACACACGAGACAATTTTGCAAACAGTCGAAAAAGGATAAGAAAAAGACATCCTCAAAAATCATAAGAAGAAATGACGGTGGTGTAACACCCCCAAAAATAGAGGTAAACTTAAACTTCAATAATGACATGGAAATCAGATCTATATAAAACTAATCAACCAAAAAGGGAAACTGTAAAGAGTTTACAACCCAATAATTGGAAACGATAGATAACAACCTACTAATCTAAACTATGTTAACCTTAGATTACAGATGGGTGTCACTATCATCTCCTAAAAGAATCTGTCAAATGTTTGTATGCCAATTTGTCCCAAAAGTTGCTATCCCAGAAGATTGTCTCTATTGACATCAACTCTCCTCTCAAGACTTTTGAGTCCTACCACTGAGAAAACCGAATATCCATGTCATTATAAGAAAAAGTGTAGGTTTCACGCCTAATGAGAAAAGTATTTAAATGATAAACCTATAAAACGATAAAACATATAACATAGCCTACATCAACTAAATTAGTGAAATACATTATTTCAATCCCTTGGAAGGGCATTGATAGGCGGGTTTACACCCCCTAATCTAACCGCAAGTGTACAGGTCGAAGCAAGTAATAAGTACTTGGAAGTACGAGTATCGAACCAAGGGAACCAGGAACTAAGTATCACAATCACTATTTTTACTATTAACTGGACGATCCGAATTTTGAGTTGTTGATAACTAAATTGATTAAATACTAGCAACTAAATCAAGAAGGGAACAATAAACGACTTAAGGAAACTTTTTATGGAGAAAATAGTTGAGGGTTGGAAATCCCAAGGTTTTCACGTATGAACACTTTACTCAAAATAATTACCAGTTATTCCCTTTAATGAACACCCAATCTCTAAAATCACCATTGTTATTTCTCAAGCAAAAACGGTTTTTATTTTGAAAGCACAAGTTTTATCTCTCGATCTCAACCTATGGAATCAAAACACATTAATATCAAGATTTCTACGGGACTAACGCTACTTGGTATTTCTCTATCCAATTTCTCACCTTAGGCTTGTAATTCTAGTTCTAGTTAACAATTAACTCTCTCGAACTTAATTGATAACAAACAAATCAGATGAAAGTTGATCAGACTCACAAAAGCATTAAAACCCAAATCACATGCTTCAATAACTAGGAAAACTGAAAAAAATCTCGATTACATGTTTATATGCTTAAACCAAATTCAAACCAACCCCTAACATCTAAATATTAGTTCATGTTGGGGTTATCAACAATGAAAGCAAAAGAAGAATCCATAGTTCTAAGAAAAAGTTCCAGGATCATACAACTCCCTTGATTGTGTAATACCAACGAAGATTTGCATGAATCGGTGTTGAAATTGCTTCTAACAACGTTTCCTTGCTTCAATTCGGTGTTTCTCCCTTGCCAAAATTGCCCCAATTTAGTCTTTGGTCATCCTCTAGAAGTTAGAAGTCGATAGCGTGAATCATGAGCCCAAACCCTAGAATTTTAGACCTTAAAAACGTGCAGCACCATGAAGTGAGCTGTGAAGTTAGTTGTAGTTAAGTGAACTAACTTCAAACTAGCACTTGTTCAGCACTCAGGTGAGTTGGTCAAGTAACTTCAGTTTCAGCAACTAGCATCAAAGTCACCTCCGGCACTGTTTTTGGCACACCACTTTTACTTCATCTTTTCCCCAAGTTTCTCAACCGAACACTTTTCAAACTTGGATTCGTGATGATTCTCGGGATCGATCTTTTTCTCGGAAAAACTTACTTCTTGCACACTTTGTTGGCTTTTTTCATGACATAACACAAATTCTGAAACACTTGATTTAAACTATCAAAAACTCGCTTTATTTACTTGGAAATAAGCAAGATTCCTTGGAAAGTATTGTGAGAATAACACCAAAAATTGGTGTTATCAGGCATTAACATCATAAGATGACGGGGGAGACTCTAACCTTTGTTTTGAGCATAAGTCAAGGATGGATGATTATTGACATGAAACCTATCCAGGTCTTTATCCATTTCGTACATCAACCCTATCCAAGTCTTTAGTCTGGCATAAAAATGAGATCAACTCTATCCAAATCTTTTACTCAAAGAATCACCAAGTCCAACCCTATCCAGGTCTTTACCTTGGTATCTCACCATCCAAAACAATCTTATTCATTTATAAATTATATCACAATACCAATATGCATTTTCAAATATAACTTAGGTATGATGTCCCACACTTACATAGTAAAACTATTTCTATGCTTATTGTTAGGGTAAAATATGTGTTGATTTAAAGTTCAAGGGTTAATTTGTAATAGATTAAACTTAGTCCATTGTGAACGGGCCGTGGGCTTGTTACCACGGGCGCAGCGTATATAAAGTGCAATTAGCTTAGAAAATTAGCTAGTTGTCTCATTTAGCTTTTCTGCTTTACACTGTAATTCTCTCTAAATCAATAGCTAAGTGGACAACCTTTGTGAATCATATCAACTGTTATTATTTGCTTATTCACAAACATAATCGTTGCACGGATCTGGATTCTACAATTGGTATCAGAGCAGACGGACGGATTCGATTCACAAATTCATTCACGAATTTCTGGTCAGTTTGACTTTTTCACGTTTGACTATTCTTGAATTTTCAAATCTTTGATTCTGATTAAATTGTTCAATTATGTTTATTGGGTTGTGTTATCATTATACTTGTTAGTATTTCTGCAAATTTTCGCATTCCAATTCGATCGTTTGAGTGGTCAATTTAGCAATTTAAGATCAAAAGTTTTGGTAGTGTTCTTGACAAATATTCGATTTTTAACCATCAAAATTTGTTGTTTTTGCATTGAAATCGATTGGATTAGTGTTATTTTTGTGTTTTGCATTGTTACTAATCTTCCAGGATCGATTTTGGGCAACCCTAATCGAAAAGTCGATCGATTTTAGCAAACAGCCGCAGAGTCCGGATAAACCAGCCGACTTTTTCGGACAACTTAAAGGTGTCCGGACGTTTGTGTGATTTTCATCCGGATAACTCCAATTCCATCCGGACTCCTCATTTTTCCGGGTAAGTTCTGCAATCTGGGTAAGTCACTATTCCTTATACTATCCGGGTAAAATTTGTTACCGGAAACCCAGTGTTTCCGGACATATTTTATCCGGACAATCCTTTGTACCCGGAAACTTCATTGCATCCGGACAACTCAAGTTATCCGGACACGGTAACTTCGTTTTATCCGGTAACTTAAGCCATCCGGTAACCTTCCTCTTAACCTTCCTCTTATCCGGACTCTTTTAGCGGGACCCCCGTGCTAAGTCGCAGGAGGGGGACATTTAAGTATTCGTGATACTGTGCCACTTTGAATCGAACAATCGTCTGACGATCACTCCAGTGCAACTGAAGATGTCTCCTGCTGAAGAAGACATGAAAAAGCCGTGTCAGGTATGTGAACCTATCTTTTCAGAACTTTATGTCCGAGTGAAACCTCTTGCTGAACGGGTAGATTCCTTTAAGGCCACTTCTAAAGAACAACTGCTTGAGATTAGGTCTCTAACCGAAAAGCTAGATGTTCAAAAGAAAATATCTGAAAAATATAAGTCTGAAAATGCTATTTTAAAGGAGAAATGCAAAAATCTTTCTATAGCACCTAAAGACTTACGGGCCAAATTATCTGAACTTCAGTCACAGTTTGATCAGTGCTTGAATGAAAAAGCAGAAATTGTTTATCAATGCTCTGCTCTTCAAATTCAGCACAAGGAGTTTGTAAAGAAAATCACTGATCTTGAAACAAAACTCCACAAAAGGGTCAAATTGATCAAACCATCTTTCTAAATAAACCTAAAGAGTTCACATACTTTAACAAAGAGTGGGGAATCGGATATGATAACCCACACTATTTGAAAAAGGGAAGATGGCATGTACCCACTTTGTATGATTTTGCTTGTTTTGGATTTGTTGGTCCCGAAGGTCTATACAAGTTTGTAGAAGGGGGGGGGGGGGGGGGGGTTGAATACAAACACACAGATTTTACTTTTCTAAATTGTTTATTGATAAATCATTAACAATTTACAGCTTGTTGCGGAAACAAGATTAAGGATAAACCTAAATCTAAACAAGTTGGAACACTAAGGTTTCTTGCACTAAGAGAGATAAGGAAATTACTAATAATAACCTATCTTGAGATAAGAGATTGAACTTGTCCAGAGTTAGCAAGTTACTTCAAAAGAAGTGGGTTCATCTCTTTATATACTGCATGCATTTAATGCAAGTCAGTATACACTTTACACGTGTCATCAGCTGGTTGGTTGCATGTCATTGACCTTTGTTGACAACCTTAGTAGCCGCATGAATGAACAATGTAGTATCAGATTTGTTGTACGGATTCAGACAATAAGGAGGTTCTATTCTGACATATCGTACGGAGGCATGCAAGGGAGGTTGAGACAAAAAGTACTTTGTACGGAAGACTTTGTGATCAGCTTTTCGATGATTCAGCGATCTATCATTTCATATCAGCGAATGATAGATTTCAGCGATAGCTAAAGTCTTGTACTTGATACTTCACGTTGATTGGATAAATCTGAGTCTTCGCTGATCCGCATCAGTTCATTAGGAGACTTGTCGCTGGTTCTTGAGCTTGATCTTCGACTTCAGCATAGAACCTATGTTGACGTGAAACTTGTCTTCAGGGATCATAAGTAAACAACTAACTTATCAGCGATCATCAAAATGTATGAACAGACTCAGAGCATTTATGGTGAACAGTTTCGCTGAATGTTTAACTTAAAGAGCGAGAGTTCCTATCAGCGGTACTGGAAGATCTTAGTACTTATCAGCGATAGTGAAACTCTGATACATATTGTTTACTTACAATTTACACTAAGTATATTAGAGAGGGTCATTATCAAATCACTGAGGGTTTGGATCAACAATCTCCCCCTATTTGATTATGACCTAGCAACAGAGAGAATTGCTATTTAATGAAAACATAAGGATAACAAGAACTCATAAAATATGTGTCCCTTTTACTGTTTTCTGGGATCTTTTCAGTACTGATGGAGTAAAGTACATTCGCTGGAATTTTTCTTTAAACATTGTAAAGATTACAGATGGAAATTGAAAAATTACAAGTACAGCGAATAAAATTTACAAGTACAGAAGTTGTAGACAGATAAGGATAGAAAGAATTGCAAAGTGATCCTATCCGTCAAAAGGTTCTTCCTTAATGAGAAGTTCATCAAGGGTCTTTGATGTGGGAATCATCCAGTCAGGGACATCTTCTCCTTGATTCTTTTTCTTCAGAGTTGCTTCAAAAATCAAGGGCTTCAGGTGTCTAGCTTTGATGTCGCGTCTGACTTCACACCAGTATACGAGATCTCTGAGTTGTTCGATGGGAGCGATGTTGAGCTCAGAGATACGTTGAAAGTGATGATTTCCATAGTAGTCTAAAAAGAATATACCATAGGGATCACTTACAACTGTGCCAGGAATGAATGTTTCTCCAGGTGGTAGGGAGGTGTCAAGCGCTGAGAGATCGGCATCAGGGCCAACAATTTCAGCACGAGAGAAACCAATGCCCGTTTCATTTCGGATAGTAGGACCTGAATCAGAAACTTTCTTTTTCTTAGCAGAGACTTCTGTTGGTTGAGGAAGAGTAGGAGGAATATCCACACAGGATGAAAGCATGTCGATCTGTTTGTTTAAGATCTTCTCGACATGGCTTTTGAACTTTGAGCGCGATCCCTGAATGGCTAATTTTGTTTCTAACCATTCAGAGAGACCAAACTTTTCTAAGGTAGCAGCATAGAAGGTTTGCTTGGTATTGTCATCTCTGTAGATATCCATTTCAACAACAGGAACTTCAGCGTACAGTCTTCCTCTGATGTTTGCCTTGATAATTTTGGATGGTCTAGATCGATAGGTCAGCATTTGTTTAGCCCATTCCAAAGTCGTATCAAAGACCTTAGTCTTTTCTCTAACGATCTTTTGAGCATCATCCCATAGCTGACGTTGAACATCAATGGGAACTCTTTTTATTGATCGTTGAGTAAGCTTGATGGCGTATTCTCTGTCTTTTTCTTCAGCTTCCTTTCTTTCAGCGATGAGGCGTTCAGCTCTGAGGTGTTCCTTGTATTCAGCTTTAGAAATTCTGAACTTTGGAGGAACTGAAGGCAGTTGATCATGCGTTAGAATGATTCGCTGATCCTCGAATTGCTTTATTATTTCCTCTCTTCTTTTCTGATCCTCTTCACTTAGCTTTTGAGGAGCTAAGGAAGGTCTGCGTTTGTGTGAGAGAGTCTGTTCTTCAGGTTCATCAGTCTCAGAGATCAAATCTAAGACTGGATTATTTCTTCAGCGGCAGCTGGTATTTTTGGTGAAGTCGCAGTTGTGGAGCCTTCAGCGATATCCTCAAACAGTGGAGAGGACTAGCTAAAACACAGCGATCTTACAAGTAAGAACTTGGGTAGAATCAGATAGAGAGAATTTGTTCAAGTGTATAGGATTGGGTTGTAGAAACTGATAGTGTATGATAGAGGAGGGATGGAGTAAGAGATGTTTAGTGTACCTGACAAACCGGCTTTTCAAGCAAGATCGTCAGATTATCATCTTCATCGACGCTTTTGCCTTTGCCTTTCTCAGCTCCAGAGGCTGAGGGCTTTGTCTTTGTCCGCTCCCCTGAAGGTTCATTTATCGAGATTCCCTTAAGAGCTTTGATCTTTGGAGCAGGTTTGACGATAAAGAAGTCATCGTCATCTTCGTCATCATCATCATCATTCTTTGTAGAAGAAGATGGTTCATCATCAGGGATGTCGATGGCTTCATCGTCTTCTGCTTCGGATTCTTCAGCATCTTCTTCGAGTTGCTCCCCCTCAGATACAGAGGCGAGCTTCTCGGTTCCCTCAGGGTGTTCATCTCCCTGAGGTCCAGCGGCTGCTTCAGCTTCAATAGTCTTCTCACCCTCTTCAGCGAAGGTGAGGTCTTCATTCTTCTCTCCCTTGATAGATTCATCATGGGAAAGGTCTTCAGCGCTCTTTGAAGGGTCTTCAGCGCTCTTCTCCCCCTTATTTTCATGATGACTGGGGGAGGAATGGGTAGATTCAGCAGCGTTGGTAGGTTCTCTGTCTTCTTGGCCAGAGAGACCTATACAATCTTCAATCTTTGCTAATCTGTCTTCAAGGCCAGAAATAGCAGGATTGATCTTTTTCAGTTCTGTGCGATCCGTCGCTGTGAAGTTTTCAGTTTCAGGGACAGGGGCAGGGTCAGGATTATTCGCTTTGTGTAGCAGCTGCTCGATCATTGTCTTTATCGAACCAACATTGGTCTTTACAGAGCCTAAGTCAGTCTTTACCACAGACATATCACCCTCGAGTTGTCCAACAGATGTCTTCAGCGTTGTGACCTCGCTGGACATGGATGAAACTGAACTTTTGAGAGAGGTGTAGTCTGTGTAGATGTCAGCAAGCACCTTTGCAAAGTCGCTGAGAGTCGTATCAACTTGCTTCAAGTCATCTGTGGAAGCCTTCTTCTCTACCACCGTTGTCAGCTTTTGAAGATTCTCTCCAGCGATTGTTACAGTTGAAGAGTTGTTGGAGAGAGTGGTGGTGAGGCCTGACAGCTTTGTTTCCACGAACTTCAGAGAGGCGTTGATGTCTCCCAAGTTAGGACCTGTAACAGATAAAAACTTGTGAACAAAGGAAAGCTCAGAAGTTTAGGGTTTAGTAACAGTGTTTAGGGGTTGTTGATTACCTGTAGGAGGATTGGTGAATTCATCAAAATCACGGGTGCCTGAGTAAAGTTCCATATCGTCTTCAAACGTGCCCATGGATTTTCCTGCAGGTCCTGTCTTCATCATTTCTGGATTATCAGCTTTGGCTTCCGTAGAAATGATGGCAGCTCCAGCGATCACTGGAGGAGAGACCAAATGAATAGAGGGAGAAGCGAAGGATGAGAATGGAGGTTGGTTTCTGAGTTCAGCGTTGGAATCGCTGAGAATCACTTCATCAGTCTTTTGAGAGGCTGAGGGAGGTTGGGAAGTTTCCAAGTCTGTAACCTCAACGTTTAGAGACGCTGAGATTGGGATGGAAGGGATGGCTTGTACAGGTGTGGCAGAGCGTACCACTGAACGTTCCTTCAGCTCTGCAGAAAGAGCTGAGGAGTCTTCAGCATGAGATTGCTGGGGATGCTCCTTGGTTTTCTTGATCCTTTTAGAACCAAGTGGGGTGTGAGAGTGTTTCCTTTTAAGAGGAATAGAAGTAGCAGCTGGGGTATCAGCGGTGGGTGTGTCCGCTGAAGGAGCTGCAAAAGTAGAAGTGTTAGGGTTAAGAAGAGTTAGGAGAGTAGAGAGACGTCCCTCATTCACCGTTGGTTTGAAGTCGAGTATCTTCGGACCGACCTGAGAAAGTTTCAGGTCACCATCAGCTGGGTAGGTCTCCTTCAGGCCTTTTTGGAAAATGGCGCTGATGAATCGGGGGTACGGAACCCATGGAGGTATGTCAGCGACGGTATCCACTCTTAGAACTAGGTCATCATAGATAATTGATGCCCAGTCTATGTTGAGACCTTTCAGCAGTGCATATCCCATTGCTTGCTGAGGTTTAGCGGCTTGGTCAGATGAGCCGCTCTTTGCAGTCATGCAGCTGATTAGATGAGCAAAGATGAAATTCATCTCGCTGGGCATTTTCGATTTCTTGATAATCGTCAGCCTCTTCTCGGGCTTCATGTCTCTGCCGATTTCCCATACATAGCCCATTGCATCGAAAAATGCAATGATGGCTTCCCTGTCTGAGTTTTTCTTGGGGTCAGGGAGGGGAACAAAAGGTTTTTCCTTGGTGGCGATGGGAAGGCTGAGAGCTTTGCGAATGATGTTCGGGGTGATCCTCATGGTGCCATATTCGATGTCGCAGAGGATGCAATCGATTGTTTTTTAGGGGTCTTTGGCTGAGGGTAGTTGGGAGTGTCTCGCTGAGTACCAGAATTGAGAAAGCAAAAGCTGATGTGTAGGAGGTGTTATGGTCAGGGCTGTGGAGATGCAGCAATTCTTGAGGAATTTCACAACATCATCTAGATGTGTGACTTGCTTTCGAGGAGGAAACTCGAGAAGCGCAGAGAGGTTGTTCACTTTAGTCCAATCTAGTTTGTCAAGAGCAAACTTGACTTGTGGAGCCTTGAGGATTTCCACTTCCTCAGACTCAGCGGAGATATTCTCAGTGTTGGTAGGAATTGCAGACGATGCCATTTCTCTGTATTATCAGTTCAACCAAAGATGTTAACAAATAAGAATAATCTTAATGTGGAAATAATTTCCATTAAGATGTTTCGAATTTTATCCATTTCATTCAGACACAAATGTCTTAATGAAGATTAGGGTTTTTCATGTTTAAAAACAAAAATTTCAAAACCAAAAAATCTTGTTTTCCAGTTTTCTTTGAAGATTTGGATTCTGGAAAAACGAATGTGTGAAGAACAAGTTTAAGATTTTTGCATTTAAACTTGAAGAACAACCATGAAATGGTTGTGTTCATAAAACCATGAAAGAAATGATTTTATTTTTAAGAAGTTCTTTTGTTTTGATCTTGTTAAAAACAAAGAGTAGATCAGAAACAAGTTATTTGCATTTGGTAAATAAATAAGAACATATTAACCTTGATGGTTGATGAAGAAGATGAACATTTGTTCTTGAGAAAAAGTCGAGAGCCAAATGCAACAGTGAATTCTTTCTTACTTGGAGGATAAGTTCGCGTAAAAGACAAATATAAACAAAGAGTTTGTTTTATATAGAGATTTTAGAAAGAGAAAATCTTGAGCGGGAAAAGATTTTCATCATGACACGGACACGTGTTTGCATTTGATTGGCGAGTAAATGAAACGTGCAAACGTGTGTCAGAAAGAAGAACGTGCCAGGGCATATCTGTTGTAATGACGTCACAACTGTCCTTTCATATTCTTGGTTGTCTCTGAGGTTTTGAAAAACTCAAGGATACTTTTGAAAACATGAAGCACTGAATAGAAATATCAGTGAAGGTTTTAAGAAATTTCAAAATGTCGCTGTTAAGGAAGAGATATTCAGCGATGCAAACTATTTTGAAATCTTGCACTTACATGCGATTTGTCAGAGAGAGAAAAACATACCTTGATATCAGCGAATCAAATTTATTCAGAGAGAAAATGATAGGATGGTTTATAAGTTGATTTTATCCAAAGAGGTAGTGTCGCTGATTTAATGCGAATCGCTGAAGATTTTATCCTTCAAAATTCAGCATTCCAAGCTCGCTGATGAGAAAGTTGAATCTTGTCTCATCAAGAGGTTTGGTGAATAGATCAGCTAACTGATAATCAGTTGGAATAAAATGAAGTTCTATATTTCCATTCATCACATGATCTCTGATAAAATGATACCTGATTTCGATGTGTTTTGTTTTTGAGTGTAGCACTGGATTATTGGCTATAGCGATGGCACTTGTGCTGTCACAATAGATTGGAATTTTGGAGAGCTGAAGATCATAGTCTAGTAGCTGATTCCTCATCCACAAGACCTGAGAACAACAGCTTCCAGCAGCTACATATTCAGCTTCAGCTGTGGAAGTGGACACTGAGTTTTGCTTTTTACTTGTCCAACTTACCAGCTTTCCACCCAGGAGCTGACATCCTCCTGTGGTGCTTTTCCTATCCATTCTGCAACCTGCAAAATCACTATCTGAATAGGCGGTTAGATCGAATCCTGAGTCTTTGGGATACCAAAGACCTAGATTCGCTGTACCTTTAAGATATCGAAAGATTCGCTTTACAGCTTTCATATGAGATATCTTAGGTTCAGCTTGATATCGTGCATACAAACATGTTGAAAACATAATATCGGGTCGGCTAGCTGTAAGATACGACAGTGAGCCTATCATCCCACGGTACAGCGTGACATTTACAGGAACACCCTTAGTGTCCTTATCAAGTGTCAGCGGTGGTGCCATAGGAGTTTTCATAGCTGAACTTTCAGTTAAGTCGAACTTCTTCAGCATATCTTTAACATACTTTCCCTGATTAATAAAAGTTCCTTTTTCAGTTTGCTTAATCTGAATACCAAAGAAATATGTTAGTTCACCCATCATGCTCATTTTATACTCATCTTTCATTCTATCAGCGAAACGAGTACAAAGCTCAGGGTTAGTAGAACCAAATATAATGTCATCAACATATATTTGAACTAGAATGATATGACCTTTATTTTCCTGAAAAATAGAGTTTTGTCGATTTTGCCTCGCTCAAATTTTTCAATATGGAGATACGTAGAAAGAGTGTCATACCATGCACGTGGAGCTTGCTTTAAGCCATAAAGTGCCTTATCCAGTTTATAAACATAACCTGGATGCTTAGGATCTGAGAATCCTGGAGGTTGTTCCACATAGACTTCTTCATTCAGCTTTCCATTTAGAAACGCTGACTTGACATCCATCTGATGTACTTTGAAGTTTTTGTGTACAGCATATGCTAAGAATAGACGAATAGATTCAAGTCTTGCTACAGGAGCAAATGTTTCGTCATAATCTATGCCTTCCTCTTGTCTGTATCCCTGAGCAACAAGACGAGCCTTGTTGCGGGTTACAGTACCATGTTCGTCCAACTTGTTTCGATAGACCCATTTAGTGCCTATCACCGTTTTGTCAGTTGGTCTTCGAACAAGTTTCCAAACTTTGTTTCTTTCGAATTCAGTCAGCTCTTCTTGCATGGCGCTGACCCAATTTGGATCTTTGAGGGCATCATCTACTTTCTTTGGTTCAGTTAGTGAAATAAAATTTACAAATAAACAAATATTACCTGCACTTCGTCGAGTCTGAATTCCAGCGTTTGGATCACCAAGAATTTGATCAATTGGGTGACTTATAGTCCATCGCTGAGCCGGAGCGTGAGACGCTGACTCAATTTGAACTGGAGGAGCTGAAGATGAATCTTCAGCGACGTCGGGAGTATCAGCCAAGAGAGGAATGGATGCAGTTGTCATTTTATTCACTGATTGCCGAGAAGTAGATGGAATGTCTGAAACATTTGGATCAACTGCAGGTATAGTGTTTATAGGAACAGCTGAGACCCATGATGTTTCAGCTTCACTATTTTGCATGTTTGGAATGATAGTGGGACTATCATCTTCTACTGGATGAGCATGAGAAGTGGGAATATCTTCTGAATCACCAAGATGAGAAAACTTCCATTGATTCAGTTCTTCTGTATCAGCGTTCGGTTTAGAGTTCGCTGAGCGGGATTTGTCAAACGTGACGTGAATAGTTTCTTCTACAGTTTGTCTTCTACGGTTGAAGACTCTGAAGGCTTTGGAAACTGAGGAGTATCCAAGAAAGATTCCATCATCAGCCTTAGGATCAAACTTTCCAAGGGCATCTCTGTTGTTCAGTATGAAACACTGACATCCAAAGATGTGAAGAAAGCTGATTGAGGGCTTTCTCCCATAAAAAAGTTCATAGGCTGTCTTATTTAATCTTTTGACTATCAGCGACCTGTTTTGCGTAAAACAAGCAGTGTTGACAGCTTCTGCCCAAAACTGAGTAGGCAGGTGAGAATCGTTGAGCATTGAATGTGCAGCTTCAATAATTGTTCTATTTCTTCTTTCAGCGACTCCATTTTGTTGTGGTGTTCTCACTGAAGAAAAGTTGTGAGAAATACCCTTACTCTCAAAGAAGGAATCAAGAGAACTGTTTTTGAATTCAGTTCCATGGTCACTCCTTATTGAGCGAACGGTCAAATTGTTCAGGGTTTCCATCTTCCGAACAAAAGTGATGAGTTCTTCAGGGGTGTCACTCTTGGAACGGAGAAACATAACCCATGTATAACGAGAGAATTCATCAACTATGACCAGCGTATATTTCTTTCCAGCGATGGATTGTTTGTTAACAGGGCCAAACAAATCCATATGGAGTAGTTGTAGAGGAGATGACACTGAGGAGACTTGCTTTGATTTAAAGGTGGCTTTGGTCTGCTTCCCTTTTTCACACGCTGAACATAAAGACTCTTTGGCGTATGAGTGTTGAGGTGGACCAGTGACTAACTCTTTTGAAGAAAGAGTATTCAGTGTCTTGAAATTTAGATGAGATAGCCTCTTATGCCATAGCCAGTTGACATCAGATGAGGCTTTTGAGAAGAAACAGGAGTTTTCAGTGGTTGTTGATTCCATGTTTATTACATAAACATTTTCCAAACGATAACCGCTGAGAGCTATCTTCTCCTTTTTGTCAGCGACAAAGCAGGATTCCTTGGTAAAGATTACTTTGTTATCCATGTCGCAAAGCTGACTGATGCTTAGAAGATTATGCTTCAGCCCTTCAACATATGCGACTCTTCTGAAGGAGGTTGTACCATTTGAAAGTACACCATACCCTCGGGTATGTCCTTTTCCATTTCCACCGAAAGTCACAGAGGGACCTTTCTCTTCCTTGTATTCAGCGAGCAGGCTTTTCTTTCCAGTCATGTGTCTAGAGCATCCGCTATCGAGATACCAGATACCCTTCTTAACCTGCAATACAAAGGAAGATTAGTTTTTCTTAGGTACCCACTTGACCATGTATACTTGTTTGTCAGTGGATGTAGTTGGAAGAAGGTTCAACAGTCTTCACAGCATTTGAAGATTCAGCTTTGTCTTTCTTCACTTTGGTTAATTTCTTAACCTCAGTGGTAGTATTCACCTTGACCTGATTTGCACCAGGGTTGGTCTTCTTTGCCTTGGGGGCAATCTTCACCTTAGCTATCTTTTCAGCTTTGGTGGCTGTGGGGCACTTACTAGCAATATGATCAGTGAGTCCACAGTGATAACATTTCCTATAGCTAAAAGTAGTTCTAAGACTATTTGAATGCTGAGCTTTTAATTTAGAATTAGAAGTACCAGCACCAAGTAAACTATTTGCTTTAGAAATGGGACGAACATTTAGTTATTCAGATTTCTTAACAAGGACATCCACTCTGAGTTTAGGAGTAGATCGCTGAATAGATCCAGAGATCAGCTTCCTTGATTCAGAGGGATGGGTCACTGAGGCTTTAGAAGCATTCAGCTTTGCTACTAAAGTACCCTTCTGAGGATTTTGGTAAATAACAATTCCTTTACCTTTGTCTTTAGAGACAGAGGTGGATTTTGAATAAACCATTTTCTCCTTGCCTTTTGAGGAGGTAGGAGTTTCCTCAGGGATTGGTGTAATGGACGAGGAGCACTGAGAAGATAAAGTATCAGCGACTGAGGATACGAACGTTCCAAATTTAAGCATTGAACGCTCAGTGGTTGGTTTTGAAGATTCATATTTGTAACCCAAACCACGTTTATCACTTAGTGGAATCTGAGACTTTATTATCTCAGTGATCTTTGTTGAAGAATTACACCATCCTTCAACAGTAGCTTTTTCAGCTTTTAATGCAGCGATAGCTTCTGCTCGTTCGATTTTGACTAGCTGATTTAAATATACTTGATCTTTAAAATCTTCTTCAATTTTAGAAAGCTTTTCTATTTGAAGGTGGCAGTTTTTAAGCTTTTCAGCGAGATCAAGGTTTTGGTTTTCAACCACAGTTTTGCCATGCATGGCTTCATATAAGCTTCTAGTCAAGAGATCGATTTTGCGGAGACTATCAGCTTCATCAATATTTGCAATATTGGTAAAGAAGGAAGGTGATACCTGAATAGCAGAGGTTGAAGTGGAGGGAATGTCTGAACCTTCTTCCTCTTCTTCAATCTTGGCCATAATACATAGATTGGCTTCATCATCTTCAGAGTCAGATGATGATTCTTCTTCTTCAGAAGCAGCCCAATCATAGTTAGCCATCAGGCCTTTGCCTTTCTTCTTAAAGCTTTTCAGCTTCGCATATTTTTCTTTCAGCTTTGAGTATTTGTCATCTTTATTCCTTGGAACAAAGGATTTCTTTGTAAAAGCTGAGGGTCTAGAAACTTTTTTAGACCTGCACTCGTTAGCAAAATGTCCTATCTTTTCGCAGTTAAAACAAGTAGCAGTAGCCTTATCAACAAAAGCTGATGCTTTAGGCTTGTCAGTTATGGAAAGAGGTTTGTTCTATCTAAACATTTTCTTTTTGGCAAATCTCCTGAACTTTTTAGTTAGGAGAGCCAAAGATTCATCATCATCTGAAGAATCAGAATCTGATGACCTTTCAGAGTTACTTTCTAACTCAGTGATAGTGACCGAGGGTCGCTGAATAGAGGGTTCCTCTGAGATTAAAGCAACAGGGGTGCTTTTGGAATCTTTTACAAGATTCTTCTTAAGATGACTCGATTGCTCATGATTCCGCAACGTGCCATATAAGGTAGCAAGGGTCATCGATTTTAGATCCTTTGACAGCTTGAGACACATAGAATAATTGTCCCAGCTTTCAGGTAAACATTCTAGAAACTTTGTCAGCACTTCAAAGTTAGAATATTCCTTACCAACAGTTTTCAGATCTATAATTAAACAATTAAAACGTTGGTGAACTTCAGAGAGAGTTTCATTCTTACCAGAAATGAAGCTTTCGTATTGTCTTACCAGGTTGATCTTTCTTGAGTCCTGGACTTCAGACGTTCCTTCATACTGAACACATATTGTGTCCCGCATGGCTTTTGAGGATTTCAGGTTCATGACGGAATGGTAGACTTCGTCAGGAAGGGCCATGGATAGTATGGATCTGGCTTTTGTATCTATAGCCACTTTCTTCTTATCTTCATCGGTCCACATGTGTATTTCCTTAGGAATCAACCTTTCTGGAATAGCAGGTCTATTCGCAGTGGCTGGAACTGAAGGGTCAATTGTTACAGGGATGTACGGGCCGTTTTCAAGATAGTAAGGCATAGTAGGGTCTACACCTTCTAAGAAGAGTGTCATTCTATTTTTCCATAAGTTGAAGTTATCTCTGGAAAATCTAGGGGGTTTTGCAAGAGAACCATTGTCTATATAATTTGTGTTTGTGTTGGTGGCCATTTTCAGATAATAGCAAGGAAGAGAAATATCTTAGATTAGATCTTGTTTATGAGATTAAACAAATCCGCTCTGATACCACTTGTTGGTCCCGAAGGTCTATACAAGTTTGTAGAAGGGGGGGGGGGGTTAAATACAAACACACAGATTTTACTTTTCTAAATTGTTTATTTATAAATCATTAACAATTTACAGCTTGTTGCGGAAACAAGATTAAGGATAAACCTAAATCTAAACAAGTTGGAACACTAAGGTTTCTTGCACTAAGAGAGATAAGGAAATTACCAATAATAACCTATCTTGAGATAAGAGATTGAACTTGTCCAGAGTTAGCAAGTTACTTCAAAAGAAGTGGGTTCATCTCTTTATATACTGCATGCATTTAATGCAAGTCAGTATACACTTTACACGTGTCATCAGCTGGTTGGTTGCATGTCATTGACCTTTGTTGACAACCTTAGTAGCCGCATGAATGAACAATGTAGTATCAGATTTGTTGTACGGATTCAGACAATAAGGAGGTTCTATTCTGACATATTGTACGGAGGCATGCAAGGGAGGTTGAGACAAAAAGTACTTTGTACGGAAGACTTTGTGATCAGCTTTTCGATGATTCAGCGATCTATCATTTCATATCAGCGAATGATAGATTTCAGCGATAGCTAAAGTCTTGTACTTGATACTTCACGTTGATTGGATAAATCTAAGTCTTCGTTGATCCGCATCAGTTCATTAGGAGACTTGTCGCTGGTTCTTGAGCTTGATCTTCGACTTCAGCGTAGAACCTATGTTGACGTGAAACTTGTCTTCAGGGATCATAAGTAAACAACTAACTTATCAGCGATCATCAAAATGTCTGAACAGACTCAGAGCATTTATGGTGAACAGTTTCGCTGAATGTTTAACTTAAAGAGCGAGAGTTCCTATCAGCGGTACTGGAAGATCTTAGTACTTATCAGCGATAGTGAAACTCTGATACATATTGTTTACTTACAATTTACACTAAGTATATTAGAGAGGGTCATTATCAAATCACTGAGGGTTTGGATCAACAGGATTAGATAAAAAGTATCCAGAATATGCCATTCAATGGACTGGTCCTTTTGAACCTGAAAAAGAGGAGGAAACCGAGGAATATAAGCGCACACACAAACGAGGAATTCAACGTCCGTTTTGTTATGAACCTTTAAACTACTCGTATCAAAAGAACAAAAAGTACCTTTCCAATGACTACTTCGACCCCTACAAGGTAGCTACTCCCAAAGATTCCTCCAAAAAGGATGAGGACGTAGCACCAGCAACCAAGACTGAGACGGACGAGTTTAAACTCTATGTTCCCCCTCTCATCTTGGAAGAAAAAATTGTCGAGTTGGAGGAGTCGTTTGAGAAAGAAAGGTCTATTTTTCAAAACGAAAAGAAAGTGCTCATCTCTGAGATTGAGAAACTCAAATCTGAGAAAACCGACGGTGTGTCAAGTGAGGAAAAGGAAAAATTTCAGTGGGAAATCAATACGCTGTCATCAAAACTGTCTGAAATGACAAGAGAAACGATGAAAGAGCACCTGAGAAATGGTCAACTCCAAGAACAGATTGACCTTCTCGAGGCTCAAAAGCAGATTTCACCTGATCTTTCCTCTAACTCATCTGACACATCCTCGTGTAAAGCTTTCAAAGGAAATATCTCGTCTCAAGAAAGTCAAGTTTCTCAAGATGAATGTGTTACAAGGAATTTAAACTCTGATTTTTCAAACGCTTCCGCACCAAATTCCTCAAAGCACACTACAGAAAGCACAAAGTGTTCCTCGCCTTCCTCGACCGATCCAAGTCCAGTAATTCCGGATGTCGATTTTTCAGAATTCATGAACTATGAAGGTAACTCCGATGGAGAGTTTGAGTCGTTTCCTTTCGATAAACCTCTCCCGAGTCATACTGATTTTTTGACTCCAGTAGTCAATCGCCCGGTCAACTTCCTAAAGGGTACCTGTTCTACCACTAAGGCCCCAGCTGTGATTGAGATTCCCAAATCTAAACCTGTTTCTCAAAACCAATCACAGCCAAGGCAAAAGAACGAGCGATTGCCTGCCAAAAATCCTGTTCCTTCAAAAGTCACTGACCGCACTGTCCCTGTTATTTCGAATAAAACCGGTCGAGCTAAACAAACAAAACCAAAGTGGCCAGCCAAGGAATCTGTCAAGGATGATGCATCAAAGTCGTTCAATACTGTCTTTCATCCTAGGATGAACAAAAACGATTGTGCCTGGAATCATAGGAATAATTTTGTTAATAGAGATGTTAATTTTCCGATGAAAATTTATTCCATTCAGCAATTGATTCAATTATCACACGATCGTTTGTGTTGTTCTAGTTGTGGTTGGAATGATTTTGATGACATTACTAATAATGATTGGTTTGGGTCATATAAAAGGTTTACTCATACACCCAAACGAAAAAACCCCGTAATAACCAGCAAAGACACTATCAAAAACGGGGTTACCAATCAGCGGTTAAACCACAGCGGGAGACCAAACCTGCTCCTAGATGGGTTGCTCCTACTGAGGTTAAACCGGCACCAAAGAGGAAACCTGCTGCCAAACCTGTTCCTCCAAACGGTGTAAAATCTACACCTAGGAGGCAACATGCGCCTAAACCAGTTCCCACAAACGGTGTAAAACCTACACCTAAAGGGAAAGTTGTGTCAAAGCAAGTTCCTCAAAGAGGTGCCAAACCTAAACCTCCCGAACCCAGGCAAATCTGGGTACCGAAGGTCCGCTAAATTTGTTTTGCAGGACGGTCATGTGTGGTCCTTAGACACTGGATGCTCCACACTCATGACCGCAAGGAGGGAGCTGCTCACGATCTACAAGGAACAATATTAAGAAGACGTGAGGTTTGTCTATATATGTGCTTTAACAAGCTGCTCATGTGTTTAGGGGGAGCATGATCAGTTATCAGGTATGTTACTCTACTGTTGAGGGGGAGCGTCACACACACTTTTTTTTAAATATGTTAAAAAGTTTTTTGTGTGTGCGTGGATACTCCCTTGTGCACTTCACTCTACGCGCACATTCTGAGGGGGAGCATGTCATCTAATGCTCATCATTTGAGGGGGAGCGACACAAATTTTTCTTTAAATGTCTAAAGTTTTTGTGTGTCAGACTCTCCATTGCACATCCCTATACACTATCCGAGGGGGAGTAAGTTTTCCCCCATTCTCAGTTTGAGGGGGAGCAAGAGATCCATTTTTTTTCCAAATATCTACAGGTTTTATCTCATTGAAAAATGGAATTACTCTTTAAAGTGTAAAAGTGTTCGGACACCCATCAGTCTGGATGACTTTCCGGACCGGATGGGTATCCAGGTAGGACTATCCGGAATCCCTACTCTGTCCGGAAACACCCTTTGTCTGGATACTTTGTTTTGACTGGAAAGGTTTGCCATTCCATCCTCTTTCATCCGGATACCTTCTATCCGGAAAGTATTGCATTGTTGCATATTTTTGTCCGGACACCCCTGTTCCGTCTATCCAGTACCTGTTTAGTCACTGCCAGTCCTCAATATGTCCCAGATTGAGCCACTTAATGCAAAGGTACGCACCGAAACTTGTTTATCCGCCTCAGTTTCTAACTTTGGGTTTTTTTACAGATATTCCATGGCGGATCAACAACCTTAATCCGAGGGGAAGAGTCACACTGTTTTCTTACAAAGTCTAAATATTTTTTCTTGTGTTGATATCACTCTCACTCCGAGGGGGAGCAAGTCAATCCCTATGTATGTTTTGAGGGGGAGCAGGATAATATCCGTACTATGCATATGCCTGAAACCCTACCTATGATAGCATATAGACGAGAGTTAGGAAATCCCATGGTCCAGCCAGAGCCGGAGGGACCTTCCCCGGGACATAAAACATGTGAGAATTAGGGTGTTAAGGTCGAACGCGAACCAAGAAAGATCGAGCCGTAAAGATAACGAGGCTCATGAGCGACCCCAAACGAGTGATATCCGGGTAGCCACATCTACTACACCGTCTCATCTGTTGGGACGGGGTATTGAAGAAGACTCCGTGGACCCAGCGGAGCAAATGCACGACCCCCTCATCCACTCATCCGTCTCACGACAGACGGATGTTTCAATATTACACGGGGAACAAGCACAACTTCCACCGGCCTCTCATTCGGAGAGTGTTGGTGTTGAAATAAGAGACCAGCAGCCCCCGATCTCGACTTCATTTCGTGCACCATCGAGTCTAGAGCCTATTGTTACTGAACATTCTTCACCTAGGACACTTGATGCGGAACAACACCAAGTCGCGGCTCTTAGTGACCCGACTGGAACGTCTATAGTGTCTCCGACTGCCGGAACACGAGGATTGGACGGAAATCCTACCACAGTTAATATCACGCCAGCTGTGAACGTAGGTGGCTCTGCCTCTAAGGTAGATGCCTCAACGGGTGTTCTAAGTGACCCCGGCGTTATCTCACCCGACTTTGTGTCAAAAGGGTCTCTAGACAGCACCCTTGAGGCTGTCCGACAGGTTATGGAGCAACAAATGCAGGATCATGTAGCCGCTGACTTGCCAAAGCGATGCGTGCTATCAAAGAAAAGGGCCACCTCGTAGACACTGAAACCGCCTCTGTGCCTCCACCGACTCAACCGCAACGTACTTATTCGATGGACACCCTGAAGACGATGCTCTTAGCCCAACTGCTCTAGGAATCCGACTCCACCGCATCTACCGAAGCAGACCTGATCTCCGTTCTCCGATCACAGGTCACTGCTCCATCTTCATCCATCACCTCGCGCCTTGACGCCATTGACTCGACCCTCAACGACTACAACAAAGCGTTTGCCACGCTGTCTGAGAGGGTCCGCTCACTAGAAGACACTTGTAAGAGTCAAGCCGGCGGTCTCAAACGCAAGCACCATGACCAGGATGATCCTGATCACCGTGAGGGGGAGAAACGTCTACGCCAAATTGAGACCGTCCAGATCGTGACTGCCGAAACTACAACAGTGGTTCAACAGGAACCCCCAACTGCGGCAACTACATCAGAAGCACCCGCAGCCGAGTTGCCATTAGCTCAGAAGGTCATCGACATGGAAATTTCAGATGATGAAGCCCCAATGGTTGAAAAGCCCGAGGGTACAACACAGGAATTGGTCGCACAAGAACCATCAGACATGCCGACGCTCACCATGATTGATCATGCATGTGAAACCAACCCGGAAACCGAAGACGCATGGTACGAAAAAGCTGCCAGAGCCGTAAACTTCGAGGTAAACTTGGTGTTTCCCACTAATGAAGATGACAACGTTGATTACGACCAGTTTCTGCTTCAGAATTTCTATGGTACGCCTCCCGTTCACTCGACTCAACCCGCTACGACTACAGATCAACCCAAAAGCTCCAATGCAGAAATCCCGACATCTCCTCAGCAAACGACAGCTCCTGATCTTCCTCCCCCTCCTCAGCAACAAAACCGTTGGGAAAAGATAACGGTCCTCATTCCTCATCTGGAGGAATCTCTGAAGAAGCTGTTTGTACGCAGAATTCGCCCGATCGAGCCGACCTTCTGTCTTGGCATCTACAGTCCTGATCCAGCACGCCAACTCCGATACGTAGAAGCCATGAAGCGATGTCTCCCGAGAGACCAGGTTCGAACTAAGCATAAGATCTCAGAAGTGCTAAAGATTCAGTCAAACTGAATTATGAAGATTGTCTTTCCCGTATTCACTGTTCGACGTGAAGACGGAAAAGAATGAATTTTTTCTGAAGTTGACTTTAAGCATCTCCATCCGTTCGACTTCCTGGTTATACTGAGAGACCTTCGCACCAGAACCATCCGACCGCTTGCTGTAACAAAGGCGCTCGAAGCGGTTCGTCGATTCCTCGTCCGTTCTATTATGATATCTTATCTTACGGACTTTCAAATGGCAATCGAGAACCAAGCGAAGAAGGTAAATCTGCTCAAACCGAATCTGAAAGCTCCTAAACTTTCGATGTATCCCGAGAATGCAATGCTGCTTCAACCGGAATTTGGGATCGTCTTCCTCAACGCTCAGAAAGAAAAGAAGTTTATGAGGTTCAGTCAGGTAGATCGATTTTGCGACGGCACACTGCTCAAAGTTCAAGACGCTCTTCGTAAAATCATCAAGCACGAATCCGAAAATCCAAAGGTATCCTATTTACCCAATCTGAATGAAAGAACTGCTCATACTGCTTTGGATATGGTTGAAGAACGTCTCAACTACCGCCGCGCCATCAGACTCTTCGAGGTTCATTTCGCGCTCCGCAAACGTTACGTCTACAACTGGAAAGAGCTCCAGCGCGAACTCGAACTTCAAATCAAAGGGGGAGATTGTTAGGGTAAAATATGTGTTGATTTAAAGTTCAAGGGTTAATTTGTAATAGATTAAACTTAGTCCATTGTGAACGGGCCGTGGGCTTGTTACCACGGGCCCAACGTATATAAAGTGCAATTAGCTTAGAATATTAGCTAGTTGTCTCATTTAGCTTTTCTGCTTTACACTGTAATTCTCTCTAAATCAATAGCTAAGTGGGCAGCCTTTGTGAATCATATCAACTGTTCTTATTTGCTTATTCACAAACATAATCGTTGCACGGATCTGGATTCTACACTTATGAATCCATTACATTATAGTCTAACATGTTTTCACCATCAACATCCCATTCCTATATGTGACTCAAAGAATATATGTACACGAAACCATTAAGTGATTAAAACCCATTTTGTCAATAAAACCATAGGCTGTCGTCTCATGCTACTAGGGCGGCTCCCTTCTCTTTAATCAATTAGGGGTAGTAGGCGCCTGTAAAGAAAATCGCTTCTATTACTACACAAGTCGATAAGTCCGAACTCTAACAACTTCAACGACTAGGAAGGCCCCTTTTTACTCATCCGGATTTCCCTTTCATATAGGTTCTCCAGAAAGAAGATTGGATTCGACAAGAGTCTCAGCGAGAATAGGCAGCTTTAGCATCAAGCACATTATCATACCGACAGTCATCCGAACGATATGAACACCGTGTGTTTTGTATTTTTGGGTTCTAAACCCATCTAAATATGAAGGTAGTTGTCATTTAATCATGCAAAACCATTCGCTATAAATATTTCATAAAAATACCTAAGATAGTCAAAACCCTAGGTTTTTACCTAAGTTCTCCACGGTCTTCACCAGCGAATGTGCCCAAGGCACTATCGTATGACACTATTGCATCAAACGTACCGATGCTCAGGCCAACCCCATGATTGTGACCAACACCCGTGCCATGTGGCACCATCGCATGGCACAATTGCACAATGTGTAACGTGGGTGAAAATACGATTTTATCTATTTCGAACCACTTCTTGTAATTAGATATTTTCCTAAGGCATTCATTAATACAGACATTTCATATATTACACAAACGATCAAGGTAAGATTTCAATAATGTGGAGTTATACTTTCTAAAATTTATGGGTGTTACGATCTTCCCGACCTTAAGATTGATTTTGTCATCGAAATCTTCATTACTTAAACAAAATGGCATATGAAAACCCGAGAAGAACCTAGAAGAATAGAAGAGCACATTGCATTAATGACTATTATAGTTTCCTTGCACTACTAAAGGAGTCTCTGCAACAAAATTATGATCGTTTTAACACTATGATGAACAAATGCAGGAAATGTGGTGTGCTAATAACTCAAGAGGAAAACAATGTTTTGTTCCTCAAAAGTCTAAATGAGGAATGGTTGTAGCTTTCCATGTCTCTACAGGCCAATCAAGGCTTTGAGAGTTGGTTATTACATGATGTATATGGGATTCTTTCTGCCCAAGAAAAGGATGAATATAAGAAGAAGCCTCTGGTTGGTGGAACATTTAGTTTTGAAACAACAGAAAACCACAACCGAGGAAAGCAAACTAGATATAACCCACAAAAGGAGATGCAAGCCAGAGATGGTGGTTCAAGGAACTACGAGAAGAGGAGAGGGAAGAAGGTGTTGATAGGTGATGACAGAACTTCTGACTCTGAGGGTGATGAAAATTTGAGCATGATTTCACAATCACTTGCTCTCATCACCAAGGAGGTCTCAAGGAACTAAAGCATAAATCCATTCATGCAAAAATGCAGAGAAGAAAGGAGTGAAGTGTACCAGAAATAACTCAAGTGTATGATCAAAGACCACAGGCTCCACCAAAGTTCGTTTTCAAGTCATCTAGATGAAAACTCAAGTCAAAATGGTCTAGAGTTTGACAAGACTCTCAATGTGTGTAATTCAAGGAGTGACATTGCCATCTCTACAAAGCCGGTGCAACATCCTAAGACAAAGCATATCGATGTAAGGTACGACTTTATTAAGGATCACGTGGAGAAAGGTACAACAAAAATGTATTATATGCCCATTGATTACCAACTTATTGACTTGTTCACAAAATCTCTTGATGAAAATAGGGTTAACTTCTTGATCATCAAGTTGGATATGTTCATTATGGATACTTAAGTCTCAAGGCATTCGATTAGTCTTTGTTGTACTATACAAAGCCTCTGAAGCTAAGTTTCAGTAGAATCTGTTAGTATAATATTTGAGACTTTGATATATGAGATGTAGCAAAGTGCAGAGGCCCTTCTATCAAGGATGTGACATACTACAAGAAAAAGACCAATTACTATACCCAAGGAATCCTCTTGTCTAAACAAGAGAAATGGGTTTCAGATAAATCTTCTGATGAAGAACCTGCACATGGTCACTTATGTGGCATGGTGAAAGTTACCAAATATGACTCCTCTGACTGTAAGGTTCATGCATGCCCTATCTCTTTGAGAAATGAATTAAACTGTCATGAACAAGAGATTGATGTGCTTAAATGCAGTGAGGATTTTCAAAAGTTAGAACACAAGCTCTTAATTAAGAATTAAAAAAAGAAAAGAGTCTGGAAATGAGATGTTATTTTCAAAAGATAAAATGAGCTTCTTGAACAAGAGAATGAGGAAGTTTCTAAGAAGAAAGTCAAAGTTGAAAATCAAAGAGAAAGAGAAAAAGGAAATTTCCAAGAACTTGAAGGAATTAGAATGCAACAAGCTAAACACTCTTGCCCTAGAACTTTATTTTCAAAAGGAAAAGAAATTTCTGCACCGAAGTCTTCAATGGAAATAGGAAAGAGTAATTATTTAAAAAATCTCAAGATGTGCACATCAAGATAAACTCTCAAATGCATACTCAGGGTCTAGTATTCAGTGATACTAACCCCTTTACTGGGAAAAAGAGGACCTTTTTATCCTCTACATTCAGTATTGGCAAAGTTCAAAAACATGATTTTCCATCATTAAGAGAGTCCATTGCATTCAAGAGGGTAAAAACATCTAAGGGATTGAAAACAAAAAAATTGAAGTTTAAAATTATTTCTTGCTCATCTAGACAACCAAAAACAAAAGTTTAAAAAACAAAGCCTGTCAAGACACAAGAAGTAAAAGACTTGTTCAACTTCAATTACTTCAAGACACAAAGTTGTGTTAAATATGAATGTAGCACTTTTTCTTCTGAAAATCAGAGCTTGCTAAACCCAGAGGCAACTGAATTTGTGCCTTTAAATACAAAAGAGAAAGAAAAAGTTTTGAAAATGATTTATTGAAGACTTTGGAATATAACACTGTCTCTGAATCACATGAACCAAAGATAATTCCTTGCACAGTAAAAGATTTAAATATGTCTATACAAAAGGATGGGAATTACTATGACATATATCCTAGTGAAGCTGGAAAACCATAAAAATATTTTCTTGATTCAGACTCAGACTCAGAAGATGAGTCTTTCGTCCATTGTCTCTGGTCTTAAGCGAGGATTAGTGATGAACATTTCTTCATCTCTGTCAAAGTAGAGATACATGTGTATTTATTCTTGGAGAACATGCTCTTTTTTCCCTTGGTTTTGATGATGAAGCCTGTTATGGCAATGACCTTCTGAGGAAATCCATATTTTCTACAACCTTTCTGACTCTATCTTTAGGTTGTGCATTAGGAATATCAGAGATGTTAGCAGTAAAGGGATTAGGTTTAGAGAGATATTCTGCCATTACTATGGTCGGTCTCTCTGGTGATTCGAAGACATCATTTGATGAAACTTCAATATCTACTCAATCTGCTTAGCATAAGCTGAGCATGATAAAGCCTTTATTAAGCTTCTATTATCTCTTAAACATCATAGGGCAAGATGCCTAAACAATTTAAAAAGGATCCACATAATGGCATACTTTATGTTCAATTCTGTATCCTAAGAAGCAACAAAGGCAAAGACGAGTTTGAGTTTGGGAGTGTTCATGTCGTTATAACATGGAAAATAAAGCTACAATGAAACTTTCAACAATGGATGATCATCATCAACAGAAAAGCACCAGTCAGTTAATCAGTTATTCTATTTAAATGGCAAGTGCATTTTACAAACCCTGTTAGAAGAACAAAGAAATAGGGTTTACACATAATAGTTCTATCAAAGTTATGGCAAAATCAAGGTTTAGCTACTTTGCCCATACAAGCTCTGTTTTGTGAATGTATGATTTGAAAATAGTTATTTTGTTGAGCCATTTTCACTTTATGCTTACGTTCAAATTGTAAACTATATTTTGCTAGTATTTATAAGAAAAATAAATAATTTGATTTTCTATTTTATTATTTTAGCTTAATATTTCTATGATTGAAATTGAGTTGTAGCTTCCTTTATCTCATAAGTTGTCGGAAAATAGTTTCACCAAATGAAAGATAGAAACTAAATTAAAGAAAGTTGTACACAAACCCGAGTATTGAGTCGAGGCCCATGTTAGACACGGTTTCCTTAAAACCGCTTCATCCCCAACCGGTGTGTTGATTTTCCAAGATACAAGGATTCTAAACAGAATCTACCAGACTTCACCTTCATGCCTGAACTTGATAATCTATTTTTCTCAGTTTTCCACTTGTACTATCTTTTCCTATATAGTCTTTTCCTTTAACATTTTTCCTCATCTTTATGAACTCAGTTGTTGAGTTATTTATATGGAAAACTCGTTAGTAACCTAAGGAATCAAGAGATGATCCATAATAGACCTTAATTCCATTGATTGTAACATAAGGATATGGAAGGTCAAACACTTTATCCATAATTTTCATAAAACTTAAATTAATATGTATATTAATTTTCGAACAATCCCCCACATGAATGGAAATTATCATAGACATCTCAGAAATAATGGTACTTAAGGTCAATGTCTTAATCCTTCAAAGTATATGTATGCGCTATCCTTTAAATCTTCCTTTGTGAAGTATATCTAGTCTACTACACGATTAGTAGATGTGATGTTTTTGAACTGTTGTGCCATTTGTGTAAGCATTAACACACTACACACAAGATTCTTCCTGACATAGTAAGGTCATAGTTAGTGTGTTAATTATGGTCATGAACACTTGTCTCATTCTCTGATATTTGTTAGGAATTAATCTCTCATGATTCCCCTAGAAGCGACACCACTTCTTCTCACATAGGTGATCCCACTTTGATCAATAAAAGTCAGTGTGTTTGTTATCGCCATGAACACTTGTCTCGTTCTCTGAGATTTGTTAGGAATTAAGCTCTCATAATTCCCTTAGAAATGACGCCACTTCTTCTCACATAGGTGATCCCGCTTTGATCTATAAAATCCATATAAAAGCCATGTGTGTAACCTGGTACCACTCCCTATTTATCAAATAAATAGACAGGGGCTACCCCACACTGATCTGACTTAGTTCGTATAATTAGGTTGTCCAATTGAACCTAGCTTTTGAGATCTCTAGCCAGCTAGGTTGAGTTTCCTTTGCATAAACTCTCCAATGGGCTTCAGTCTCATTTCCCGTACGACTTACTCAGAAACTATCAATTTATCTCTTTGGTTAGAGGATCCACAATGTTATCTTTGACTTATCTTAGTCAACAAAGATAACCTTAGTTGATAGTACTAGAAAAATGGTTATATGTCTTTGTCTAGACAACGTTTTTTCTAAATCATCTTAGATTGTCGCGATTCAAGTTATTCTCCATACTTTCCCAAAGCCGTTAAATCATACATGGCTAACTACGTGTTTTAATGATTTACGTATTATATTGTCCTTCCAAGTGTGGTCACAAACCAACCGGTTTCTTGGAGTCTTTATCATTCGAAATCTGATATGAATGGCTAACCTTTCATCATCCATAAGATATACAAAATAATACGATAAGTTTGTCTTAGATATCTCATGATTCGAATGGTTCGAGTATCTACTCAATCTTCTTAGCATAAGATGAGCATGATAAAACATTTATTGCACTTCTAACGTCTCTTAAACATCGTCATTTATTAATGTCTTCTTCTCTATCATCAATAGAGATGGTGGTTGTACCATAGTTATCTTGTACTCAATATAATGAGGGTATATCAACTACAGATGCATGTATCAGTAGATTCACAATGACATTGGCTAAATATAATTGTCAAAGCACCATACACGAGGGTCCTTGACTCCTTGCCACCATTAATGTATTCCAGATGCATGTTCTTATGTCAACTCATAATTAAACTTAAACAAAATCTCAAAACCACATATGTACTTATCCTTTGCTAAAAGACATAGACACTTTATACCCATGGCGGAAAAATTATCATTTTTCAAGCATAACATTTTGTTTCTGGTTTAAAACAAATTTCCATACTTTTTGTTGGTCCCGAAGGCCTATACAAGTTTGTAGAAGGGGGGGGGGGGGGGGTTGAATACAAACACACAGATTTTACTTTTCTAAATTGTTTATTGATAAATCATTAACAATTTACAGCTTGTTGCGGAAACAAGATTAAGGATAAACCTAAATCTAAACAAGTTGGAACACTAAGGTTTCTTTCACTAAGAGAGATAAGGAAATTACTAATAATAACCTATCTGAGATAAGAGATTTAAACTTGTCCAGAGTTAGCAAGTTACTTCAAAAGAAGTGAGTTCATCTCTTTATATACTGCATGCATTTAATGCAAGTCAGTATACACTTTACACGTGTCATCAGCTACTTTACACGTGTCATCAACTGGTTGGTTGCATGTCATTGACCTTTGTTGACAACCTTAGTAGCCGTAAGGATGAACAGTGTAGTATCAGAGTGGTTGTACGATTTCAGATTTTCGGAGGTTCTTTTCTGACATTTCGTACAGAGGCGTGCAATGGTGGTTAAGACAAAAGTACTTTGTACGGAGGACTTCATGATCAGCTTTCGTTGATTCAGCTATTATCATTTACTATTCAGCAGATGATAAAGTTCAGCGATAGCTAAAGTCTTGTACTTGATACTTCACGTTGATTGGACAAATCTGAGTCTTCGCTGATCCACATCAGTTCATTAGGAGACTTGTCGCTGGTTCTTGAGCTTGATCTTCGACTTCAGCGTAGAACCTATGTTGACGTAAAACTTGTCTTCAGGGATCATAAGTAAACAACTAACTTATCAGCGATCATCATAATGACTGAACAGACTCAGAGCATTAATGATGAACAGTGTTTGCTGAATGTTTAATCTAAAGAGCGAGAGTTCCTATCAGCGGTACTGGAAGATCTTAGTACTTATCAGCGATAGTGAAACTCTGATACATATTGTTTACTTACAATTTTCACTAAGTATATAAGAGAGGGTCATTATCAAATCATTGAGGGTTTGGATCAACAATCTCCCCCTATTTGATTATGACATAGCAACAAAGAAAATTGCTATTTAATGAAAACATAAGGATAAAAAGAACTCATAAAATATTTGTCCCTTTTACTGTTTTCTGGGATCTTTTCAGTACTGATGGAGTAAAGTACATTCGCTGAAATCTTTCTTTAAAACTTTGAATCAGGTTACAAAGAGAAATGGAAAGATTACAAGTACAAGAGAAATAATTTACAAGTACAGAAGGATAACTGATAAAATAGATGAAAGAGGCGATTTTATCAGCTTACAGAGGTTCTTCCTTAATGAGAAGTTCATCAAGGGTCTTTGATGTGGGGATCATCCAGTCAGGGACATCTTCTCCTTGATTCTTTTTCTTCAGAGCTGCTTCAAAAATCAAGGGCTTCAGGTGTCTATCTTTGATGTCGCGTCTGACTTCACACCAATGTACGAGATCTCTGAGTTGTTCGATGGGAGCGATGTCTAGCTCAGAGATACGTTGAAAGTTATGATTTCCATAGTAGTCTAAAAAGAATATACCATACGGATCACTTACAAATGTGCCAGGTATGAAAGTTTCTCCAGGAGGTAGGGAGGTGTCAAGCATTGAGATATCGGCATCAAGGCCAAGAACTTCAGCATAAGAGAAACCAATCCCCGTTTCTTTTCGAATAGACGGACCTGAATCAGAAACTTTCTTTTTCTTATCAGAGACTTTTTCTGGTTGAGGAAGAGGAGGAATATCCACAGCTGATGAAAGCAGGTCGATCTGATTGTTCAAGATCTTCTCGACATGGCTTTTGAACTTTGAACGCGATCCCTGAATGGCTAATTTTGTTTCTAACCATTCAGAGAGACCAAACTTTTCTAAGGTTGCAGCATAGAAAGTTTGCTTGGTTTTATCATCTCTGTAGATGTCCACTTTAACAACAGGAGTTTCAGCGTATAGTCTTCCTCTGATGTTTGCCTTGACGATTTTGGATGGTCTAGATCGATAAGTCAGCATTTGTTTAGCCCATTCCAAAGTCGTATCAGAGACTTTAGTCTTTTCTCTAACAATCTCTTGAGCATCATCCCATAGCTGACGTTGAACATCAATGGGAACTCGTTTCAGCTTGGGGTCTTTTATTGATCGTTGAGTAAGCTTGATGGCGTATTCTCTGTCTTTTTCTTCAGCTCCCCTTCTTTCAGCGATGAGGCGTTCAGCTCTGAGATGTTCCTGATATTCAGCTTTGGAAATTCTGAACTTTGGAGGAACTGAAGGAAGTTGATCACGCCTTAGAATGATTCGCTGATCCTCGAATCGCTTTATTATTTCCTCTCTTTTCTTCTGTTCCTCTTTACTTAGCTTTTGAGGAGCTAAGGAAGGTCTGCTTTTGTGAGAGAGAGTTTGTTCTTTTGGTTCATCAGTCTCAGAGATCAAATCTAAGACTGGGATTATTTCATCAGCGGCAGCTGGCTTTATTGGTGAGATCGCAGTTGTAGAACCTTCAGCGACATCCTCAAACAGGGGAGAGGACTAGCTGAAACACAGCGATCTTACAAATAAGAACTTGGGTAGAAAAACTTGGGTAGAAAGAGAAAGAGAAATATGTTCAGGTGAAGGCTAGGGTAGTAGAACTAATGGAGGAGGGATGGAGTGAGAGATGTTTAGTGTACCTGACAAACCGGCTTTTCAAGCAAGATCATCAGATTGTCATCTTCAGCGGCGCTTTTGCCTTTGCCTTTCTCAGCTCCAGAGGCTGAGGGCTTTGTCTTTGTCCGCTCCCCTGTAGGTTCATTTATTGAGATTCCCTTAAGAGCTTTGATCCTTGGGGCAGGTTTGACGATAAAGAAATCATCGTCATCTTCGTCATCATCATCATCATCATTCCTTAGAGAGGAGGATGGTTCAGCATCAGGGATGTCGATGGCTTCATCATCTTCTGCTTCGGATTCTTCAGCTTCTTCTTCGAGTTGCTCCCCCTCAGATACAAAGGCGAGCTTCTCGGTTCCCTCAGGGTTTTCATCTCCCTGAGGTCCAGCGGCTGCTTCCGCTTCGATAGTCTTCTCACCCTCTTCAGCGAAGGTGAGGTCTTCGTTCTTCTCTCCCGTGATAGATTCATCATGGGAAAGGTCTTCAGCGCTCTTTTCACGATCCTTAGTGCTCTTCTCCTCGGTATGTTCAGCGCTCTTCTCCCCCTCTTTCTCATGATGACTGAGGGAGGAATGGGTAGATTCAGCAGTATGGGTAGGTTCTCTGTCTTCTTGGCCAGAGAGACCTACTTGAACTTCAATCTTAGCTAATCTGTCTTCAAGGCCAGAAATAGCAGGATTGATCTTCTTCAGCTCTGTGCGATCCGCCGCTGTGAAGGTTTCAGTTTCAGGGACGGGTGCAGGAGCAGGATCAGGAGTATTGGCTTTATTCAGCAGCTGCTCGACCATTGTCTTTATCGAACTAACATCGGTCTTTACAGAACCTAAGTCAGTTGTCAGAGTTCAGACATTTGTCTTTACATCAGACATAACTCCCTCGAGTGTTCCAACAGATGTCTTCAGCGTTGTGACCTCGCTGGACATTGATGAAACTGAGCTTTTGAGTGAGGTGTAGTCTGTGTAGATATCAACGAGCACCTTAGCGAAATCGCTGAGAGTCTTATCAACTTGCTACAAGTCATCTGAGGAAGCCTTCTTCTCCACCACCGTTGTCAGCTTTATCAAATTTTCTCCAGCGGTGGTTACCTCTGTAGAGTTGTTGGAGAGTGTGGTGGTGAGATCTGTCAGCTTTGTTTCCACGGACTTCAGAGAAGCATTGATGTCTCCCAAATTAGGACCTGTAACACATAAGTACTTGTGAACAAAGGAAAGCTCAGAAGTTTCCGGTTTAGTTACAGTGTATATGGGTTGATTTGTACCTGCAGGAGGGTTGACGAACTCGTCAAAGGTGGGGATTCCTGTAAAATGTTCCATATCTTCCTCAAAAGTTCGGTGAGGAATGATGATCTTTGCAGGTCCGGTCTTCATCATTCTTTGAGAAGCGTCAGCGGAGGCTTCTGGAACGATGGCATCTCCAGTGTTCTTTGGAGGAGAGTCCAAGTGAATAGAGGGAGAAGCGAAGGATAAGAATTGGGTTCGGGTACTGAGATCAGCGTTGGATTCGCTGAAAATCACTTCATCAGTCTTTGGAGAGACTGAAGGAGGTTGGGTATGTTCCAAGTTTTTAACCTCAGCGTTTAGAGACGCTGAAGCCGGGATTGAAGGGATGGTTTGAATTGGTGTGGCAGAGCGTACCACAGAACTTTCCTTCAGCTCTGCAGAAAGAGCTGAGGAGTCTTCAGCAAGAGATTGCTGGGGCTGCTCCTTGGTTTTCTTGATCCTTTTGTAACCAAGATGGATTGAAGAGTGTTTCCTTTTCTTAGAAGGAGAGGATTGTGTGGCCGGGGTATTGTCGCTGAAGGAGCCACATAAGTCAAAGAATTAGGGTTGAGAAGAGAGAGAAGGGTAGAGAGACGTACCTCATTGTCGACAGGATTGAAATCAAGCACCTTAGGGCCAACCTGAGAAAGTTTCAGGTCACCCTCTTTCGGGTAGCTGTCCTTCAGGCCATATTGAAAGATGGCGCTGATGAATCTTGGGTATGGAACCCATGCAGGTCTGTCAGCAGCAGAATCTACTCTTTGTACTAGGTCATCATAAATGATAGATGCCCAGTCAATATGTAGACCTTTCAGCAGTGCGTATCCCATACCCTACTGAGGTTGAGCGGCTTGATCAGAAGAGCCGGTCTTCGCTGTCATGCAGCTGATCAGGTGTGCGAAGATGAAATTCATCTCGCTGGGCATTTTGGACTTCTTTATCAGCGTCAGCTTCTTCTCGGGCTTCTTGTCCCTTCCAGTTTCCCAGATGTAACCCATTGCGTCGAGGAAAGCAATGATTGCTTCTCTGTCAGCATGCTTCTTATGGTCAGGGAATGGAACAAACGGTTTTTCTTTGGTAGCATTGGGAAAGTTCAGGGCTTTTCGAATGATAGCGGGGGTTATCTTAATTGTGCCATACTCAGTATCGATGAGTATGCAATCGATGGTTTTGGATGCATCTTTGGCGGAGGGTAGCTGAGTGTGTCTGGCAGAGTACCAGAACTGGGATAGTAGTAGCTGACTTGCAGGAGGTGTGATGGTCAGGGCTGTTGAAATGCAGCAGTTTTTCAGGAAATTCACAGCATCATCCAGATGTGTGACTTGCTTTCGAGGAGGAAACTCGAGAAGCGCAGAGAGGTTGTTGACCTTGGTCCAATCTAGTTGATCCAGCGTGAACTTAACCTGAGGGGCTTTGATGATTTCCACTTCCTCAGAGTCAGTGGAGAAGTTCTCAGCGGTAACATTGATCTTTGAAGTTGCCATTTCTCTGTATTATCAGTTCAACTAAAGATGTTAACAAATAAGAATTGTCTTGATATGGAAAGAATTTCCATTAAGATGGTTCGAATTTTGTCCATTTCATTCAGACATAAATGTCTTAATGAAGATTAGGGTTTTTATGATTTTTGACAGAAATGTAAAACCCATTGAATCTTGTTATCAAGTTTTCTATGAAGAAATTAGATTCTGGAAACGAATGAAGAACAAGTTTAAGATTTTTGCGTTTAAACTTGAAGAACAACCATGAAATGGTTGTGTTTATAAAACCATGAAAGAAATGATTTCATTTTACAAAGTTCTTTTGTTTGATCTTGTTAAAACAAAGAGAAGATCAGAAACAAGTTATACGCATTTGGTAATAAATAAGAACATATTAACCTTGAAGTTTTGATGAAGAAGATGATGAACAGTTCTTGAGGTTTTTGAGAGCACAAATGCAACAGAGGATTCTTTCTTGCGGAGGAAGATTTGATCGCGTAAAAGACAAATATAAACCTAGAGTTTCTTTATATAGGGAGTTTTAGAGAGAGAAAACCTTGAGCAGGAAAAGGTTTTCATCATGACACGGACACGTGTTTGCATTTGATTGGAAGTTTGAACGAAATGTG
Organism: Saussurea involucrata; assembly: GCA_033807775.1. NCBI lineage: Eukaryota > Viridiplantae > Streptophyta > Magnoliopsida > Asterales > Asteraceae > Saussurea > Saussurea involucrata. The sequence continues at coordinate 81,321,826 of CM066327.1, forward strand.
CAAACGTGTGTCAGAAAGAAATCGTGCGTGGTGTTATCCGTTGCAATGACGTCACAACTGTCCTTTCATATTCTTGGTGGTCTCTGAGGTTTTGAAAGCTCAGGGACTCTTTTGAAAAAACATGAAGCACTGAATAGAGATATCAGTGAAGGTTTTAAGAAATTTCAAAAAGTCGTTGTTAAGGAAGAGATATTCAGCGATGCAATTGTTTTGAAATCTTGCATTTTCATGCGTTTGTCAGAGAGAGAAAACATACCTGGATATCAGTTTAACCAAGTTTATTCAGAGAGAAGATGATTGAATAGGTTATACGACTTGATTTTATCCTATCGCTGATTAATGTGAACCGCTGAAGATTTCACCCTTCAAAGTTCAGCATTCCAAGCTCGTTGATGAGAAAGTTGAATCTTGTCTCATCAAGAGGTTTGGTAAATAAATCAGCTAACTGATAATCAGTTGGGATAAAATGAAGTTCTATATCACCATTCATCACATGATCTCTGATAAAATGATATCTGATTTCTATGTGTTTTGTCTTTGAGTGTAGTACTGGATTGTTTGCTATAGCGATGGCACTAGTGCTGTTGCAATAGATTGGAATTTTGGAGACTGAAGATCATAGTCTAGTAGCTGATTTCTCATCCACAAGACTTGAGAACAACAGCTTCCAGCGGCTACATACTCAGCTTCAGCTGTGGAAGTGGACACTGAGTTTTGCTTTTTACTTGTCCAACTTACCAGCTTTCCACCCAGGAGCTGACATCCTCATGTGGTGCTTTTCCTATCCATTTTGCATCCTTCAAAATCAATATCTGAATAGGCAGTTAGATCGAATCCTGAATCTTTGGGATACCAAAGACCTAGATTCGCTGTACCCTTAAGATATCGAAAGATTCGCTTTACAGCTTTCATATGAGATATCTTAGGTTCAGCTTGATATCGTGCGCATAAGCAAGTTGCAAACATAATATCGGGTCGGCTAGCTGTAAGGTACAATAGTGAGCCGATCATCCCACGGTACAACGTGACATTGACAGGAACACCCTTTGTGTCCTTATCAAGTGTCAGCGGTGGTGCCATAGGGGTTTTCATAGCTGAACTTTCAGTTAAGTCGAATTTCTTCAGCATATCTTTAACATACTTTCCCTGATTAATAAAAGTTCCTTTTTCAGTTTGCTTAATCTGAAGACCAAGGAAATATGTTAGTTCACCCATCATGCTCATTTTATACTCATCTTTCATTCTATCAGCGAAACGAGTACAAAGCTCAGGGTTAGTAGAACCAAATATAATGTCATCAACATATATTTGAACTAGAATGATATGACCTTTTACTTTCCTGAAAAATAGAGTTTTGTCGATTTTGCCTCGCTCAAATTTTTCAATATGGAGATACGTAGAAAGAGTGTCATACCATGCACGTGGAGCTTGCTTTAAGCCATAAAGTGCCTTATCCAGTTTATAAACATAACCTGGATGCTTAGGATCTAAGAATCCTGGAGGTTGTTCCACATAGACTTCTTCATTCAGCTTTCCATTTAGAAACGCTGACTTGACATCCATCTGATGTACTTTGAAGTTTTTGTGTACAGCATATGCTAAGAATAGACGAATAGATTCAAGTCTTGCTACAGGAGCAAATGTTTCGTCATAATCTATGCCTTCCTCTTGTCTGTATCCCTGAGCAACAAGACGAGCCTTGTTGCGGGTTACAGTACCATGTTCGTCCAACATGTTTCGATAGACCCATTTAGTGCCTATCACCGTTTTGTCAGTTGGTCTTCGAACAAGTTTCCAAACTTTGTTTCTTTCGAATTCAGTCAGCTCTTCTTGCATGGCGCTGACCCAGTTTGGATCTTTGAGGGCATCATCTACTTTCTTTGGTTCAGTTAGTGAAATAAAATTTACAAATAAACAAATATTACCTGCACTTCGTCGAGTCTGAATTCCAGCGTTTGGATCACCAAGAATTTGATCAATTGGGTGACTTATAGTCCATCGCTGAGCCGGAGCGTGAGACGCTGACTCAATTTGAACTGGAGGAGCTGAAGATGAAGCTTCAGCGACGTCGGGAGTATCAGCCAAGAGAGGAATGGATGCAGTTGTCATTATATTCACTGATTGCCGAGAAGTAGATGGAATGTCTGAAACATTTGGATCAACTGCAGGTATAGTGTTTATAGGAACAGCTGAGACCCATGATGTTTCAGCTTCACTATTTTGCATGTTTGGAATGATAGTGGGACTATCATCTTCTACTGGATGAGCATGAGGAGTGGGAATATCTTCTGAATCACCAAGATGAGAAAACATCCATTGATTCAGTTCTTCTGTATCAGCTTTCGGTTTAGAGTTCGCTGAACGGGATTCGTCAAACGTGACGTGAATCGTTTCTTCTACAGTTTGTCTTCTTCGATTGAAGACTCTGAAGGCTTTGGAAACTAAGGAGTATCCAAGAAAGATTCCATCATCAGCCTTAGGATCAAACTTTCCAAGAGCATCTCTGTTATTCAGTATGAAACACTGACAACCAAAGATGTGAAGAAAGCTGATTGAAGGCTTTCTCCCATGAAAAAGTTCATAGGCTGTTTTATTGAATCTTTTGACTATCAGCGACCTGTTTTGCGTAAAACAAGCAGTGTTGACAGCTTCTGCCCAAAACTGAGTAGGCAGGTGAGAATCGCTGAGCATTGAACGTGCAGCTTCAATAATTGTTCTATTTCTTCTTTCAGCGACTCCATTTTGTTGCGGTGTTCTCACTGACGAAAAGTTGTGAGAAATACCCTTACTCTCAAAGAAGGAATCAAGAGAACTGTTTTTGAATTCAGTCCCATGATCACTCCTTATTGAGCGAACGGTCAGATTGTTCAGGGTTTCCATCTTCCGAACAAAGGTGATGAGTTCTTCAGGGGTGTCACTCTTAGAACGGAGAAACATTACCCATGTATAACGAGAGAATTCATCAACTATGACCAGCGTATATTTCTTTCCAGCGATGGATTGTTTGTTAACAGGGCCAAACAAATCCATATGGAGTAGTTGTAGAGGAGATGACACTGAGGAGACTTGCTTTGACTTAAAGCTTGCCTTGGTCTGCTTCCCTTTTTCACACGCTGAACATAAAGACTCTTTGGCGTATGAGTGTTGAGGTAGACCAGTGACTAACTCTTTTGAAGAAAGAGTATTCAGTGTCTTGAAATTCAGATGCGAGAGCCTCTCGTGCCATAGCCAGTTAACATCAGAAGATGCCTTTGAGAAGAAACAGGAGTTCTCAGTGGTTGTTGAGTCCATGTTTATTACATAAACATTTTCCAAACGATAACCGCTGAGAGCTATCTTCTCCTTTTTGTCAGAGACAAAGCAGGATTCCTTAGTAAAAATTACTTTGTTATCCATGTCGCAAAGCTGACTGATGCTTAGAAGATTATGCTTCAGCCCTTCAACATATGCGACTCTTCTGAAGGAGGTTGTACCATTTGAAAGTACACCATACCCTCGAGTATGTCCTTTTCCATTTCCACCGAAAGTCACAGAGGGACCTTTCTCTTCCTTGTATTCAGCGAGCAGGCTTTTCTTACCAGTCATGTGTCTAGAGTATCCGCTATCGAGATACCAGATACCCTTCTTAACCTGCAATACAAAGGAAGATTAGTTTTTCTTAGGTACCCACTTAACCATGTATACACGTTTGTCAGTGGAAGTAGTTGGAATGGAAGGTTCAGCAGTCTTCGCAGCATTTGAAGATTCAGCTTTGTCTTTCTTCACTTTGGTTAATTTCTTAACTTCAGTGGTAGGATTCACCTTGACCTGATTTGTATCGGGGTTGGTCTTCTTTGCCTTGGGGGCAATCTTCACCTTAGCTATCTTTTCAGCTTTGGTGGCTGTGGGGCACTTACTAGCAATATAACCGGTGAGTCCACAGTGATAACATTTCCTATAACTAAAAGTAGTTCTAGGACCACTTGTATGCTGAGCTTTTAATTTCGAATTAGAAGTGCCAGCACCAAGTAAACTATTGGCTTTAGAAATGGGACTAACATTCAGTTCTTCAGATTTCTTACCAAGGACATCCACTCTGAGTCTAGGAGTAGATCGCTGAATAGATCCATAGATCAGCTTTCTAGATGCAGAGGGGTAGGTCACTGAGGCTTTAGAAGCATTCAGCTTTGGTACTAAGGTACCCTTCTGAGGATTTTGATAAATAACAATTCCTTTACCTTTGTCTTTAGAGACAGAGGTAGGTTTTGAATAAACCATTTTCTCATTGCCTTTTAAGGAGGTAGGAGTTTCCTCAGGGAATGGTGTAAAGGACGAGGAGCACTGAGAAGATGAAGTATCAGCGACTGAGGATACGAACGTTCCAAATTTAAGCATTGAACGTTCAGTGGTTGGTTTTGGAGTATCATATTTATAACCCAGACCACGTTTATCACTCAGAGGAATCTGAGCCTTAATTATCTCAGTGATCTTTGTTGAAGAATTACACCATCCTTCAACAGTAGCTTTTTCAGCCTTTAATGCAGCGATAGCTTCTGCTCGTTCGATTTTGACTAGCTGATTTAAATATACTTGATCTTTAAAATCTTCTTCAATTTTAGAAAGCTTTTCTATTTGAAGATGACAGTGTTTAAGCTTTTCAGCGAGATCAATTTTTTGGTTTTCAACCACAGTTTTGCCGTTCATGGCTTCGTATAAACTTCTAGTCAATAGATCGATTTTGCGGAGACTATCAGCTTCATCAATATTTGCAATATTGGTAAAGAAAGAAGGTGATACCTGAATAGCAGAGGTTGAAGTAGAGGGAATGTCTGAACTTTCTTCCTCTTCTTCAATCTTGGCCATGAGACATTGATTTGCTTCATCATCTTCAGAATCAGATGATGATGCTTCTTCATCAGAAGCAGCCCAATCATAGTCAGCCATCAGGCCTTTTCCTTTCTTCTTAAAGCTTTTCAGCTTCGCATATTTTTCTTTCAGCTTTAAGTATTTGTCATCTTTATTCCTTGGAACAAAGGATTTCTTTGTAAAAGCTTAGGGTCTAGAAACTTTCTTAGACCTGCACTCGTTAGCGAAATGACCTGTCTTTTCGCAGTTAAAACAAGTAGCAGTAGCCTTATCAACAAAAGCTGATGATTTAGGCTTGTCAGTTATGGAAAGAGGTTTGTTCTTTCTAAACATTTTCTTCTTGGCGAATCTCCTGAACTTTTTAGTTAGGAGAGCCAAGGATTCATCATCATCTGAAGAATCAGAGTCTGATGACCTTTCAGAGTTACTCTCTAACTCAGTGATAGTGACCGAGGGTCGCTGAGTAGAAGGTTCCTCTGAGATTAAAGCAACAGGGGTGCTTTTGGAATCTTTTACAAGATTCTTCTTAAGATGGCTAGATTGCTCATGATTCAGCAATGTACCATATAAGGTTGAAAGGGTCATTGATTTAAGATCCTTTGACATCTTGAGACACATGGAATAATTGTCCCAGCTTTCAGGTAAACATTCTAGAAACTTTGTCAGCACTTCAAAGTTAGAATATTCCTTACCAACAGTTTTCAGATCTATAATTAAACAATTAAAACGTTGGTGAACTTCAGAGAGAGTTTCATTCTTACCAGAAATGAAGCTTTCGTATTGTCTTACCAGGTTGATCTTTCTTGAGTCCTGGACTTCAGACGTTCCTTCATACTGAACACATATTGTGTCCCACATGGCTTTTGATGTTTTCAGGTTCATGACGGAATGGTAGACTTCGTCAGGAAGGGCCATGGATAGTATGTATCTGGCTTTTGTATCTATAGCCACTTTCTTCTTATCTTCATCGGTCCACTGAAAGATTTCCTTAGGAATCAGCCTTTCTGGAATAGCAGGTCTATTCGCAGTGGCTGGAACTGCAGGGTCAATAGTTACAGGGATGAATGGACCATTCTCAAGATAGTAAGGCATAGTAGGGTCTACACCTTCTAAGAAGAGTATCATCCTATTTTTCCATAAGTTGAAGTTGTCTCTGGAAAATCTAGGGGGTTTTGCAAGAGAACCATTGTCTATATAATTTGTGTTTGTATTGGTGGCCATTTTCAGATAATAGCAAGGAAGAGAAATATCTTAGATTAGATCTTGTTTATGAGATTAAACAAATCCGCTCTGATACCACTTGTTGGTCCCGAAGGCCTATACAACTTTGTAGAAGGGAGGGGGGGGTTGAATACAAACACACAGATTTTACTTTTCTAAATTGTTTATTGATAAATCATTAACAATTTACAGCTTGTTACGGAAACAAGATTAAGGATAAACCTAAATCTAAACAAGTTGGAACACTAAGGTTTCTTGCACTAAGAGAGATAAGGAAATTACTAATAATAACTGAAAGAACAGGATCTAATCTTACAATCAATATAGAAAGCAGTAATTGAGAAGTTGTATGATCAAGCCCAATTGTATTCAATGATGAACAGAATTACAGATCTAAGAGAGAGAGAATCTCAAAGATTACAGAGAATGAATACAAAGTTATATGGGAAAAATCAATCAGTTAGCAACACAGAGCTAACTACTATTTATAGTGCAACGGACATCTTAAAGCTACAGTACAAAGAAGAAAGACTAATAAGAACATAACACGTGTCCTAATTAGTTTATAAAATACTAAGTAAAGTATCTCGTCATAAGTTCTGAACAGGTAGTTCAGAACTTCTGAACATTCTTCTGATAAAGCTTCTCAGATCTTCTGACTCCTTAACTCAGACATCTGACTTCTCTTTTCACTGATCAATACTTCTGAGCTTTCACAGTCAGACCTCTGACTTCTCTACTCAGAACATCTGAGTCTTCTTATCAGATCTTCAACACTTGGTTTATTGACAAAACTTCAGATCTAACAATCTCCCCCTTTTTGTCAAATAAACTTAAACTTTGCATCATCCAGTTCTTTCAGAGCAGGAACAATCTTCTGAAGTAGCACATTTCTCAGATTAAGCCTTTTATCAATTTTGTCAATGATTTCTTGAATAATCTCAACTTGCTGATTGATTGCTTCTTGAGTCATGTTTGCTTCCTTCACTTTCAGCATCTTTTTCTCCAAATTATGCTTTATGATTCTTAAAGTTCCAGAACAGTATTTTGCGGTTTCCTTTGCTCTGAAGAAAATCTTTCCACTTTTGTTTTTCAAAAATACTCCCAAATCTGGATATTTGTGAACACTTCCAGTCTTTAACTTCTTTTTCTGTTCATGATCTGTGTTGGGATTTGCCAGATAAACACATGACTTTTGTAGGTACAAAGCTATTTGAAAATCTGTATAGCAGTGCCACTTTAAGATGTAGAACATGGCCTCAATTACCACACTTATGGCCTTCCTTTCATTTCTGTCTTTACTCGACTCTTTGAAGCATAGAAAGCTGTGTAATCTGTAGAAATCAACTACTGATAGTTTCTCAAAATCTGCATCAGTAAAGTAATAAACCTTGCCATCCTCTCTCATAACTTCAAAAGATAAGTACTCCATCTTTCTGAATTTCTTAACCCTCAATTCTCTGATTCCAGTGATTAAAAAATCTGAGTAAACAGCTTGCTTTGTTTTGCCAAGACATCTTAATTTTTCAGCCAACCAGATCTGAGTCTCCTTAGGTCTATCATAATACACATCCAAGAATTGTACCTCTTTTGGTTTGAAGAACTCAGGTAAATCAAATTCAAGAAAGTATCCATTTAGATCAATGGATATTTCATCTTCTTTTGGTTCAGACTGTTCAACTTGATCAAAACTAGTTATCTGCACATTCTGAGATATTGTGTTCTGCATTTCTTCAACTTCATCTGACAAAATTCCATTCACTTCATACTCAGCAGGAAACACAAAATCATTATGTAGAATCTTTTTGGGATTCACCTCAGATAGCAACCATTCACTACTACTTCTGATTTTTCTTCTAAGATCCAACCTCCTCTTCACACAGTTTATACATCTCTTCTTCAAACTCTCTTTTTCAGCTTCCATACTTTCTTCCATTTTAATCAACAACCAATTCAGAGTTGCATCACTGTACTTTACCAACTCTTTTATTCTGAACAATTCAAGTCTTTCGTGAACTATATATGTGAACCCTTCTGTCTCCATTCCTTCATTCACAAATCCCTTCACATGCAAATCAACTTCTGTTTTCTTTGTGGGAGAACTCAGATTACACTTTTTCTTTTCTTTCTTCAATAGCCAATTGGAAGTCATACAAGTATATATTTCTGACATAAATACCCAGAAGTCTTCTGCACTCAATTTCTATCAAGGCTTCTTCAGTGCTAGCAAAGAACTTGACTAGAAAGATCTGATCATCAAGAGTCAATCTGTGAAAATCAAAGGTAGACATGGAAACCTTTGTATTTCTTTCTTTCAGTACTTCCATTCTAACAAACATTAAACCATTGAATTCATCTTGTTGAAACATCAGAACTTTCTCAATTCTTTTCTGAATATGCAGTTTTGAGTCAGGAACTCTGAACCTGTTAGAAGCTTCTGAGTAGACCATCTGAGCTCTGTCATCCATAAAACCATCAATGTTACTTTCCAAAGGCTCATACTCTCCTTCTGTGTAGTAGAGATTCTCATATATTTCCTCAGGAAAAATATCATCATGAAATTGTCTGGCTAATGGCACATCACTTAACTCTAAAATGAAATCACATACAGGTTCTTCTAGTCTTTGCAATTTAATCTTTGGGATCTCAATTGGTTTTCTGAATACATACTCAGAAGGCATAAAGAAGTCTTTCACTTTCACATACTCTTCTTCTGTATTTAACTCATCACAAAAGTTAAATCTAAAATCATCTTCAAAATCCTGAGTATAATTCACAGTTCTGTCTTCTTCTCCCATTAGATCAATAGGTCTTATCATTTTTATTCCTTGCTGAACTTTTTGAACATTCAAAGCTCTGACTAAACTATTATGCATCCTTCTGATCAACTCTTCACTTAACCTCCTTTCTTTTAATTCAGAATCCGCCATAATTTCTTTGTTATACACCACAATATCTGTACACATGTTGACCACTTCACTTTCAACTGTCTTTTCTGATCTCAATGCAAATTCCTCAATAGCTTCAGTTTCATCTGAGTTTCTTTCCATTTCTATGTCTAAGTTCAATTCCTCTGTTTTATCTGACTCACCACCATCTGTACTTTCCAACTCCATTTCCTCTGTATCTGAGCTATCAATCTGAACTATCTGAGTTATTGCCTTTAAATTTTCCTGTATCTGATCTTCTGAACTTTTTGTACTAGCTAATTGCATATCTGCCATCTCAAAATCTTCTATGCCAATATCATCATCAGAACTTAACCTTTGTCTTTTCTCCCCCTTTTGATGATCATGAGGATCATTATCATCAAACTTTCTTTTCAAGTTCTGATTAAAAGCAACTTCAGGTTCAGCTTCTGCAATAGGAACAGGATCAAGAGGCTTTGAAGTAGAAGCCAAAGATACACTCAGTGCTTTCAGTATAGATTCCTGCATACTTTGCATCTGTTTTAACATATCTTTTTGAAAACCAGACATTATATTCACGATCTCCTATTTGTGAGAATCCAAGGATTTCTTTACATCATCTACTTTGGTTTCAACAGAAATCAACTTTTTCTCCAACACAACTTTCAACTCTGACATCTCATCATTCAAATCCTCCACCCTCTTCTCCAAATTTTCTACTTTTTCCCCCATCTCCTTGTTTTGTTTCTGAATCTTTTCAAATTCAGAAGTTTCTAACAGTGAACCTGAACCAACAGATGGTCCAGTTTTCATGTGCCCAGAGGGCTCATGGCCTGTAGATAACACACAGTCATCTTGTACAACAGATGCACGTTTGAATGAGGCTTTTGTAATGTTCACCTCACCAGGACTTCCATCCAATCCTCGACACCCAACATTAGGTATGTCTATGAATGTTGTTTCAGGAATACGAAATTCCTGATTTGTGCAAGTGTCAAAAGGAATTTCAGGCTCAATATGAATAGGACTGTGATATTCAGACTCAATGTGTTGAAAAATAAATTGGGATTTATCACCTCCCTCCAAATGAGTTTGGGATGGTTCCCCGGATTTGTGTGAAACAGTAGCATGTTGAAATGCTTCTGAGTGGATATGGATGGGTTGTTCAAGATCCACCACTAGGTCCATGGTGTTTGTTTCAATATTGGACACCAAGAGATGTGAACCAATAGCATTTGTGGTTACCTGGTCAAGATTAGCTGGTTCAGAGGCATCTCTTTCTGTTTGAACCTCTGTTGACAATCTCTCATCCTCATCACTCTCATTCTGTTTTTCCTCACCAAATCTAACCAAGCTCTCAGAATTTTCCCCCTCAAGTCTCTCAGAATGTTCACCCATATGAACATCCTCCCCCTCTCTAATTCGACTAGACCCCTCACCTCTCTTCTCAGGTTGGTCCTCTTGGGTAGGGATTTGAGGTAATTCAATTCCCATAGAGGTGCAATAAGCTTTTAAAATCTCACTCTCCCTTGGAATATAGCTCCTAAGTGATTTGGGCAATAGTTTATGATTGGGATAGTTTTCAAGTCTTGTTACTGAGGTCATCTTACCCAAATAAAATGTAGGACCATGCTCTTCATTTGTTCTTCTTGAGATTGTTCTGTTTTCCTGCATGGCATACCAAATAACAATTTGCCAGTACCTTATGTAAGGAATGTATGTCAGTGGAGCATCCTTTGTTTTCTTCTGAATTGCTTTCTGATTCTTCTCAAATGTATTCTTCATATCTTCCCAAAGTATTAAAGTATAGTCATAATGCCTATTCTTCACTAAACCCTGAAATATCTGAAGAATTTGTTTAGAACCTTGATCTGCAGAACTATTCTTTCCTGACACACATTTATTTACCACATGAAAGAAGCAAGCCCAAATAGGTGGTAATTTGTTTCTTCTGAACAAACTGAGAGTCCTCAATCCTTCATTGTATCCCAACTTCATAAACTCTGCTATTAATTCCTCTGTTAAGGGTGAATCCTCAAAATCTGTTCTTCTTTGTACATCATCTTTCTCTGGTAGATTCAGCATTTCTCTTAGTGCAGAGATAGATAAGACAAATGTCACTCCTCCAATTTCAGACACAAACTTATTATCTTCTAACCTAAGATGTTTCCACCATTGTTGTTTGTACTGAACATGCACATTTTTACTTCTTGTAAACCATTTTCTGTACGGATGGTGTTTGAATAACTCCATGATAATTCTGTGTTCAGGCTTAAAACGACTTTCCTCAAACAATATAACACAGTTATTTTCAGATAATTTCAACCATTCACTCTCAGGAACAACTCTTTCCACTAAAATAGATCTATCTGACATAATAGAACCTGCAGCACTCTGTTCATGTTCAATATCAACGTTTACCTCATCCGCATTTCCTTCAGATTCATCCATTTGTTCATCTTCTTCATCATTTCTTATTGCCCCTTCCTCTGCAACTCTATTTTGTACTTCGTCATTTTCCGAATCGGATGAATCCATTATCGATTTTGTAGAATGTAGAGAAATTGGACCACTTCTTCGTATTTCAGACATGATTTAAGAAGAAAACAGATTCAAAGAACTCTGGATTTGATTCGTATCTCACGTTTCGCTCTGGAATTTGAAAGAAATTTGAAATAGTGATTTTAAAACCTATTTAAAATCCGCGAAGTTGAAAGGTTTAACGGAAAAGCGAAATCAATGTTATAACGGATTCAACACATGTGAAATACCACAAAGGATTTAAATGAAATGCGTGGCATTGTCAAACAAATATGAAGCTGACACGTGTTAGTGGATAGAATTTTGACTCAAGTCAAATATCTGAATAACACGCACAGATGTTCTGATTCCATGACTCAGAAGAATTTTGCCTTGTAACCAAAATGTCATTTAAAATCAACTTCTGACCAATATAAAACATTTTGATTATTCAGAAGAGGTTTGAACAGATAGAAGCACTTTTTATCATCAAAATTCTGTTCATATTATGATGATTTAAAAAGGATCATTTAAAATCTTATATCTGAATATGAAAAGTTTTTAATTCAGATATAGTTTGAATAACAAAAAAAAATTATCATTAAAAGCTTGTTCTTAGAATGATCAGCGATAAGAAATGAAAATAAATCTTTTAAGCATCATAAAATGATTTCCAAAAGAATTTTGATGCTCCCCCTTGACTTGAGCATGCATTTGACTATTAATGATACATAAAGATGAGATATAAAGATAATAGAAGAAGCATAATCCATACAGTTGAAGTTATTTGTATTTCTCAAAAATAAATTTTTGAAAGTTAGATTGCTGAAGTATTGACTCAGAATCTCTGACTTTAAGACTCAGAGGTTCTGATCTCAAGACTCAGAAGTTCTGAACTCAAGACTCAGAAGTTCTGAACTCAAGACTCAGAAGTTCTGAACTCAAGACTCAGAAGTTCTGATCCTTAAGACTCAGAGTTCTGAGTACACTACTCAGACAATTTTACTTAGAAAAATTTAGCATTTTTAAGAAAAAAAATGTTTTCAATTAGGCAGATTAAGCATTCCTATTTTACATATGAGAAAAGAAAATCTTTTGTGATCAAGAGGCTTTGTGAACAAGTCAGCCAATTGATACTTTGTATGCACAAAGTGCATCTCTATAGTTCCTTTTTCCACATAGTCCTTTATAAAATGATACCTCACATCTATATGTTTAGTTTTTGAATGTTGAACAGGGTTCTGAGTAATGGCAATTGCACTTTCTGAGTCACAATAGATGGGAATCTTGTTAAGCTGATATCCATAGTCCATGAGTTGTGTTCTCATCCACAATGTTTGAGAGCATGAAGCAGCAGCAGCAACATACTCTGCTTCAGCAGTTGAAGTGGATACACAATTCTGCTTCTTTGATGCCCAACTCACTATTTTATCTCCCAAAAAGTGACAAGCACCAGATGTACTCTTTCTGTCCAACCTACTTCCTGCATGATCAGCATCAGTGAAAGCAGTCAATTTGAAGTCAGTTTCTTTTGGATACCATAAACCTAGATCAGGTGTTCCTTTGAGATATCTTAAAATCCTTTTGACAGCCAACATATGTGATTCTTTCGGGTTAGATTGAAATCTAGCACAGAAACAGGTAGAAAACATGATATCTGGTCTACTTGCAGTCAAATAAAGTAATGATCCAATCATGCCTCTATAAAGTTTGATATCTGCGGAAACACCTTTGAGATCAGCATCTAACTTTATGTTAGTTGCCATAGGTGTTCTCATAGAAGCACAATCAGACATTTTGAACTTTTTCAGAATATCTCTGACATATTTTCCTTGATTTATAAAAATACCTTTTGGTAATTGTTTGACTTGAAGACCAAGGAAAAAATTCAGTTCACCCATCATGCTCATTTCAAATTCAGATGACATGATTTTTGAAAAATTATCACATAATTCTGGACTGGTAGAACCAAATATTATGTCATCAACATAAATCTGAATCAGAATCAAATCATCACCCTGTTTCTTTAAAAACAAAGTTGTGTCAATCTTACCTTTCTTGAATCCTGAACCTAACAAGTGTTTAGTAAGAGTGTCATACCAGGCTCGTGGTGCTTGTTTTAGACCATATAACGCTTTGTCTAAAATATAAACATGATCAGGGAATTCTGGATCAACAAAACCTTCAGGTTGATGGACATACACCTCTTCATTAAGTTTGCCATTTAGAAAGGCTGATTTGACATCCATTTGATACACTTTGAAGTTTTTATGTGCAGCATAGGCTAAAAATATTCTGATTGCCTCTATTCTTGCCACTGGTGCAAATGTCTCATCATAATCAATTCCCTCTTGTTGACAGTATCCCTTAGCAACCAATCTTGCCTTGTTTCTGATGACAACACCTGATTCATCCTTTTTGTTTCTGAACACCCATTTAGTTCCAATAATAGATTTACCTTCAGGCTTTGGGATGAGTCTCCAAACTTTATTTCTTTCAAATTGAAGCAATTCCTCTTGCATTGCTGAAATCCAGTCTGGATCCTCTAAGGCTTCATTAGCTTTCTTTGGTTCAATTACACTCAAGAAACCAGCAAACATTGCTTCATTTGCTGTTGCTGATCTGGTTTTTACTCCTGCTGAAGGATCACCTATTACTTGATGAATAGGATGATTTTTAGTCCATTTATTTGCACTAGGAAGTACATCAATCTCTGAATAATTGTTGTTTGCATCATTCTCATCAATGATTGCTTGTAATTCTGAACTGTCCCCTTGTTCTGATGTATGAATAGGAGTCATATCCAAGTTTGGGTTTTGATTAATGAAGTCAGAATTCTGAGTAACTTGTTCAGAGTTCTGAATACAAGAATCAGAATTCTGATTACAAGGTTCAGAATTTTCACCACTTGTATTTATTAGATTTGGACATTCCTCTGATGGACCTTTGTCAGAAATTACAGTTGATTGAACTATTTCTGGAGTCTTATTTTTCATCTCTTTGACCATCTTTGGGTTTTCATATTCTGCATAAGAATCAGAAATTAGTTCACTAAAAGCATCCTTAAACAGTAAATTGAGTTCTGAACAAATAGGATTAGAATCTGTATCAGAAGTCATTTTTGTCTTGTTTAGCATGAGTTCTGAACTGTCTTGTTCAGAAGTCCGCATTCTGGCTTCATCAAAAGTTACATTTATGCTCTCCATCATCCTCTTGGTTCTTTTATTGTAGATTCTGAATGCTTTGGAAGTTAAAGAATAACCCACAAAATATCCTTCATCTGCCTTTTTATCAAATTTGGCAAGATTTTCTCTGTCTCTAAGAACATAGCACCTGCAACCAAAAACATGAAAGAATTTGATTAATGGTTTTCTTTTATTTATCAGTTCATAAGCAGTCTTATTTAATCTCTTATTGATTAAAGTTCTATTTTGTGTAAAACACGCAGTTGCAATTGCTTCAGCCCATAGGAAAGTAGGAAGATTTGCATAAGCCAGCATTGTTCTCGCAGCTTCAACTAGAGTTCTATTCTTCCTTTCAACAACACCATTTTGTTGAGGAGTTCTGACAGCAGAAAAATTGTGAGAAATCCCAGAACTTTCTAAAAAATTCTGAAGAGTCTCATTTCTGAACTCTGTTCCATTATCACTTCTGATTTTCTGAACTGGAAGTTGTAAGAGAACTTGAATCCTTTTGATAAAATTTATCAATGTAGTAGCAGCTTCTGACTTAGCTCTTAGGAACTCAACCCATGTGTATCTAGAGAATTCATCAACAATCACAAGCATATATTTCTTTCCTCCCATAGATTGAACTGAAATTGGACCACAAAGATCAGTATGAATCATTTCTAATGGTGCTTTGCAAGATGAGTCCATTTTTAATTTGTGAGAACTCTTTTTCATCTTGCCCATTTCACAAGCTGAGCATAATGATTCTTTTTCAAATTTAAGCTTTGGTAAGCCTTTAACTAGATGTTTTGCAACAAGATTATTAAGATCTTTGAAATTCAGATGAGAACATCTTCTGTGCCAAATCCAGCATTCATTTGCAGTTGATTTTGATAAAAGACAAACTGTATTTAATGTTTTCAATTTTGAAAAATTAACTACAAATAAGTCCATATGTCTTTTGGCCCAGAAGACTTTAACATCATTTTCAGTTAAAATCATGCAACCTGTTATTTGAAACTTAATTTGACAAAGACTGTCTAAAAACTGACTTATGCTGAAAAGATTATGCTGTAACCCTTCAACATAGAAAACCTTTTGGATAGTCAGATCCCCTTTAGTTAAATCTCCATAACCTTTGACTTGTCCTTTGCTGTTATTTCCAAAGTTTACTGCTCATCCAGCCTTTTCTGTGAAGTTTGATAGAAAAGACTTCTGACCTGTCATGTGTCTTGAAGCTCCTGAATCTAAAAACCACACATGACAGCCCTGCAAAAGGATCAGTTAGGTTTAGGTACCCATTTTGGAATGGGTCCATCTTTGTTAGCTTTGTCATTGGATTTAACATTAGTACCTTTTACTTTCCACTCGAAATCTTTCTTCAAACACCACTTTCCTTGAACTTTTATGAAGTCAGAACATTTTCTGCTTACAAGCTTGTTCAAATTCTTTTTGAGAGTTGTAACTTTTGGTTTTGCTATATTTTCAACTTTCTTTTCTTTTATCTTTTCTTTCTTCTGAGTCTGAGGAACAGAAAATTTCTTCTTTTC
Source organism: Saussurea involucrata (assembly GCA_033807775.1). Taxonomy (NCBI): domain Eukaryota; kingdom Viridiplantae; phylum Streptophyta; class Magnoliopsida; order Asterales; family Asteraceae; genus Saussurea; species Saussurea involucrata. The sequence goes on from CM066327.1 coordinate 81,338,041, forward strand.
TGTATTTTGAGAAACAGAAACTTTATGAATATCTTTTCTTATGTATGAAACAGAAGTTATTTTGACTTGACATTTATGAGAATATTGGAATGAATCATTTTTACATCTAACACAAACAAGATTTTTCTTTGCAAGTGACAATAAATCTGAAACATAGATCATTTCATTTTTATTGATATTGTTCAGAGTACAATTGCCCTTATTACAAGAATTTCTAGCTTTGAGTTCAGAAGTAGATTTCATTCTAAGCTTCTCAAGATCCCTTTTCAGATCATTCAACTTTGCAAGATCATCTTTCCTTTTGCTTTCTTCTTTTTCTGAAAAATTCAAGTTCTTTTTGTTAGAAGAATTAGATGATTCACCTTTTTCATATGTACTTGATTCATTAAAGAATTTATCATTTTCTCTTGAAGCATTAATTTTAAAAAGATCATACTCAGTCTTCAGTTTTTCAAGCTCTGTTATTTTCTGAATAAAAATATTCTTTTCTTTCAAAGCTTCTTCAAGTTTAGTATCCACCTCACAGAAATCATTTTCAAGTTCATCATAAGCTTTCCTTAAGTCCTCAAGTTCTTGACTCACAAGATTAAATCTCTTTTCAAGTTGCAAAAATTCATCTGATTTTGTTTCAGAAGATCCAGTTGAATCAGACTTCTGACTACTTGAGTCAGAGTTCTGATTTACAGACTCAGATGTCTGATCTTTAGGCTCAGAGTTCTGACTACAAAGTTCAGAATCCTGACTAGAAGTTTCAGACTTCTGATTGACTGTTTCAGAATTTTTACTTGTGTCAAATATGCTCTTAATGTCATGATATGAAAAACTTGGTTGTTTATTTTTGTAGCTGACATTTAAAGAATCATACTTGAATTTAGTATCATTGTATCTTGGCTTCTCATCTGTTGGTTTAGAAACTTCTTTCTTAACCTTTTCTTCTGAATCAACTGACTTTTCTGTTTTAGACTCAGAAATTTTCTCATCTGACTTTTTAGAGTTTGGTCTTTGCAAATTGTCAGAACTTGTTATAGAACTAGCAGGTCTTATGAAAACTTCAACAATTTCTGGGATTTTTGGCTTAGAAATTTGAAGTTTTTCATACAAGTTGATTGGAGCTCTTTTTAAAGTGACATTTTCTTCCAATCCCAATCCCTTCTTTGGGTTGTAAAATCTTGTATCTTTAACATTGCTTAACAAAAGATTTAGTGTTTGCTGAGTCTGACCCCTTTTCAAATTCAGATCTTCTAATTCTTTAATTTTGGTGTATAAATTCTTTCTTTCTTCAAATAACATATCAAATTTTATTTGTAAATCACCTTTTTCATCTTTTATTTTTGAAAACTCAACTTTTAGTTCAGAAAGCCTTTTCATCAATTCAGAATTTTCATCTTTAACTTTTTGTTTCTCAGCCTCAGATTCTTCATATTGTTCTTTTATTACTTCTTTTTCAATTCTGAATTTGTTAACCAAATTTCTTTCTCCTTTTATCTGTTTTCTTAGATTAGCAAATTCAGTTTTCATTTCACCAATCTGTGTCATTAACTCTAATTCAAGTGAAGAATGTACCTCAGCAGATGACTCAGAATCAGCATCTTCAAAATCAGAATCATCCTCATTCCTCATTTTTGCCATATAGCTCTGCATCTGTGGAAAGTTGATATGATCATCTTCATCAGAAGTATAGTACAACCAATTCTCTTGTTCAGCCAATAAAGCAATTTTATCATCTCTCTTCTTTGCAAGCTGAGCCTTCTTGGTGTAGTACTCATAGTCTTTCACAATTTTAACTCTGCAATCCTTAGCATAGTGGCCAGATTTTCCACACTTGAAACACAGATTCTTTTCTTTTCTTTCATCCTTCTCTTCATTGTTTTCTTCACTTCTCTCTACTCTCTTTTCAAACTTATTTTCTTCTCTGTCTTCTTTCTTCTTATAATCTGAACTCCCAACTCTCTTATAATTTCCTTGAAATCTACCCTTCCCATACCTTTTATTGAAAGTATTTGTCAACAAAGCTAGTTTCTCAGCCATTATCTTGATATCTTCATCATCTTCTGATCCTTCTTCCTTGTCAGATTCTTCCAGATTTGGTATCTCTGATAGATATGCAGTCTTTTTGGGTGCTTTGATTGCTTTGGACTTTGATAAGAACGCTAACTGATCAGCAACATTTTTCTTCTCTTCCACAACTAACTTGACAGAGTCTTCATGTTGATTAAGAACACAGAATAGATCATTTAAGTCTTCTTCACACATATCCTTGTTCATTTGCAGACTTATAGCAAATGATGACCATTCTGAATTTAGACTGTTCAGAAATTTGTAATTTATTTCAGACTTCGTTTTCTTCAGTCCATTTCTTCTCAAGTCATTTAGAATAGTGCAAAATTTACTATATGTCTGTGTCAAACTTTCTGACTCTTTTGCTTTGAACCTTTCATAAGCATTTATGCTTTGATTTAACTTTGCCTGAATAGATCTCACAGTTCCTAACATTTGCCTTTCCAATTCGTCCCACATTTCTTTAGCTGATGATCCACTGTCAATCCTGTTAAGAACCTCATTTGGGACAGCCAAAGTCATCAAAGTAATTGCTCTTTTGTCAATAGCATGCCTATTCTTCTGTTCAGCTGTGTATTGGGAATAACTCTTTTTCACCCTGGTCGCTGGAATTTCTGGAGTTGTCTCTGTAGCAGGGGTTGCAGCAACATCGATGTACACTTCAATTGGACCTTCTCGAATAGAGACCATTAGATTTTCATCAATATTGTCTAGGAATTGGATCATACGAATTTTCCATTGCTGATACTCTTCTGGTATAAGAACCGGCGGTTTGGTTTCAGATCCCATGGCTAGATATTCTTTAGAAGACATGATTGTAAGAAAATTCAACAGAAAGACAAATTCGAGTTTCTTGATCGAAATGTAACAGGAAATTCAAGAATTGCCAAGAATTCAAGAACTAGCCCTAGCAGCGGAATCGAATTTTGAATGAATCAAGAAATCTTCAAGAAATTGATCAATTGGTCTTCGCGATAACAATCTTGAACGAATTTGTTTGTTGATTAGCTCTGATACCAATTGAAAGAACAGGATCTAATCTTACAATCAATATAGAAAGCAGTAATTGAGAAGTTGTATGATCAAGCCCAATTGTATTCAATGATGAACAGAATTACAGATCTAAGAGAGAGAGAGAATCTCAAAGATTACAGAGAATGAATACAAAGTTATATGGGAAAAATCAATCAGTTAGCAACACAGAGCTAACTACTATTTATACTGCAACGGACATCTTAAAGCTACAGTACAAAGAAGAAAGACTAATAAGAACATAACACGTGTCCTAATTAGTTTATAAAATACTAAGTAAAGTATCTCGTCATAAGTTCTGAACAGGTAGTTCAGAACTTCTGAACATTCTTCTGATAAAGCTTCTCAGATCTTCTGACTCCTTAACTCAGACATCTGACTTCTCTTTTCACTGATCAATACTTCTGAGCTTTCACAGTCAGACCTCTGACTTCTCTACTCAGAACATCTGAGTCTTCTTATCAGATCTTCAACACTTGGTTTATTGACAAAACTTCAGATCTAACAATAACCTATCTGAGATAAGAGATTTGAACTTGTCCAGAGTTAGCAAGTTACTTCAAAAGAAGTGAGTTCATCTCTTTATATACTGCATGCATTTAATGCAAGTCAGTATACACTTTACACGTGTCATCAGCTGGTTGGTTGCATGTCATTGACCTTTGTTGACAACCTTAGTAGCCGTAAGGATGAACAGTGTAGTATCAGAGTGGTTGTATGATTTCAGATTTTCGGAGGTTCTTTTCTGACATTTCGTACGGAGGCGTGCAAGGGTGGTTAAGACAAAAGTACTTTGTACGGAGGACTTCATGATCAGCTTTCTTTGATTCAGCGATTATCATTTACTATTCAGCAGATGATAAAGTTCAGCGATAGCTAAAGTCTTGTACTTGATACTTCACGTTGATTGGACAAATCTGAGTCTTCGCTGATCCGCATCAGTTCATTAGGAGACTTGTCGCTGGTTCTTGAGCTTGATCTTCGACTTCAGCGTAGAACCTATGTTGACGTGAAACTTGTCTTCAGGGATCATAAGTAAACAACTAACTTATCAGCGATCATCATAATGACTGAACAGACTCAGAGCATTAATGATGAACAGTGTTCGCTGAATGTTTAATATAAAGAGCGAGAGTTCCTATCAGCGGTACTGGAAGATCTTAGTACTTATCAGCGATAGTGAAACTCTGATACATATTGTTTACTTACAATTTTCACTAAGTATATAAGAGAGGGTCATTATCAAATCACTGAGGGTTTGGATCAACACTTTTTTTCCAGTGACACAAGCTGTAACAACCCAGTCTAAATAAAGCATACATAGCATTTAAATCATAAGTATTACAAAACTGGGTCCCAAATTTTCATTACATTTGTCTCAAAACTTAGGTTGGCGGAAACAACCTATATACAACTGAGAATAAACTAAATACTGAATTAAAAGTGGCACTGTCTCTAACTGCACTTATTCATTGAAAAGGTTTAGTTTGAAAAATGCGACGGTTAGACCATGAGGTCTAGTGAGCTCCCTCCTGACAGTTCTCAAAAATCATTTAAAACAATTTATAACTTTCACATATAAAAACTTCCATAAATCTTTTCATAAAGCTTTCACGGATAAATCCGCTCCCGTAAATGGCACCCTGAAGTCACTCAAGAGTGGCAACGAGTCAGTCTCACGCTGCCTTACTGGATACTCCCTTCCATGGCATAAACGGGTCACTCCTCCAGGCATGAGCACTGGCGGGTCTACCTCCCGACTTAGCCAGTTTACGTCTAACACAATGTATGCATACATCTCATATAACTTTACATAAACTTCCATGCAATTAAATCATACAAATAAAGCATGACAGTTCTCATTATTTACTTACTTCAGAAAACACGTTAAAAGCACGTATTTTTAGTTAGAAAAACTCACCTGGCTTGTTCGCTTCAAAGCTTCTCACTTACACTTCCGATCTCTAGGTGGAATACCTATTATTTAGGAAATGTATATCAAAATCTAATAATATATATTCGAGCTTACTTCCGAATGTACCCTCAATTATCTTATTTTATAAGTTACATTTCTAACCCAAATACTTGTGTTCTGGACTTCACTTACCGACCCAAATAAAAATACCGGATCCACTAACTTACCCCAACACCGAAACTCTATAAATTAAAACTAATACCGGATCCATTAAAAGTAAGGCCCAATTTGGATTGCAAATTAATGGGATAATACCCATCACGTGGCCCATGCAATTTGGATTGCAAAATTAATGGGATAATACCCATCACGTGACCCACCATTCATAATCCGGATCCATCTTATAAAATTACCGGATCCCAAAAGCAATACCGGAACAGTCCAAAAATGAATTCCGGATGCCTTGACTGACATACCGGATCTCTTCTAGGTTAAAGCCCAACAACTTTAATTTTTTTTTAAACTCCGGATCCACAATTACCAATTTCCGGTTCCTAATCAAATGCAAATTCCGGATCTTTTAAATGTAATTCCGGATCCACCCCAACTTTAATTAAGTTCCGGATCTCACTTATTAATTTACATTCCGGAACCCATTTCCAAATTCCGGATCCTCTCAACTTATTTCAGTTTCGGATCCACTTTTTGGTGGATTCCGGATCCTATACAATTCCGGTTCTAACACCGGAACCAACTATTCTGGACTCTCGCGAATGGCAATTGCGATACTGATTAATATTAATACTGAGAAATTAAACCGTTTTAAATCGATTAAGAAGTCCATTTCTAAACAAAATGGTTATTCTAACTCTACTAATCCTCTTAATCTTATTTCTGCACAACTTTCAGCCGATTGATTCTTGAATACACTAAACCCATTAAACTAAAACAAAACCATTTATTCTGACCTTCTCAAAATAAGCAAAATAGGGGTTAAAGGATAAGATTACCTGATGAATTAGATTCCAGTTCCCTTTCTTCTTCCAACTTGTAAATTGATAATGTCTTCTTCTCCAATTTGCAATAAGATGAATTCCTCTCCTTCTCTGCTATCCCTCCAGCCGCCACACACACACCATTAAATAATTTTTAGGGTTTTGTGCCTTTTTGTGGGTTTTTTATACTCTCTCCAAACTTTGCAAGTTTGGCCCCTGAATTCTACAACTTACAACATTCCCACACAAAACATTAATCTTTTCAATTAATTCCCACAGAAAACATTAATCTCTTCAATTAAGATCTCAGTAAGTGAAGTCCAGAACACAAGTATTTGGGTTAGAAATGTAACTTATCAAATAAGATAATTGAGGGTACATTCGAAAGTAAGCTCGAATATATATTATTAAATTTTGATATACATTTCCTAAATAATAGGTATTCCACCTAGAGATCGGATGTGTAAGTGAGAAGCTTTGAAGCGAGCAAGCCAGGTGAGTTTTTCTAACTAAAAATACGTGCTTTTAAAGTGTTTTCTGAAGTAAGTAAATAATGAGAAATGTCATGCTTTATTTGTATGATTTAATTGCATGGAAGTTTATGTAAAGTTATATGAGATGTATGCATACATTGTGTTAGACGTAAACTGGCTAAGTCGGGAGGTAGACCCGCCAGTGCTCATGCCGGGAGGAGTGGCCCGTTTATGCCATGGAATGGAGTATCCGGTAAGGCAGCATGAGACTGACTCGTTGTCACTCTTGAGTGACTTTAGGGTGCCATTTACGGGAGCGGATTTATCCGTGAAAACTTTATGAAAAGGTTTATGGAAGTTTTTATATGTGAAAGTTATAAATTGTTTTAAATGATTTTTGAGAACTATCAGGAGGGAGCTCACTAGACCTCATGGTCTAACCCTCGCATTTTCCAAACTAAACATTTTCAGGTAAGCAGGCAGTTGGAGGCTCTGGCAAGTGAGCGGAGTTTCTAGTGAATAAGTGCAGTTAGAGACAGTGTCACTTTTAATTTAGTATTTAGTTTATTCTCAGTTGTGTATAGGTTGTTTCCACCAACCTAAGTTTTGAGGCAGATGTAATGAAATTTTGGGACCCAGTTTTGTAATACTTATGATTTAAATGCTATGTATGCTTTATTTAGATTGGGTTGTTACACAAGCAGTATCACAACATTTTGTATTTTTCAAGCATAACATTTTGTTTCTGGTTTAAATGAATATGTATAAGCCTTGTATTGCATTGTAAATTCTCATATGAGTTGCTAAGAAGCTTCCTTAGTCTTTGTAGTTTACGTATTAGACGAATAATTTTTCTTCCGCCTTAAAATAATTGTTCATATAAGAAATAATACAATTTTAGACATATATAAATATTATACAGTTTATCTAATCAATTGATAACTTTATCCTTCAATAACTTATCTATTGTAGAACATCGATGTTCTACAAATATGACTTTTATACGCGGTTTTTGTTGTTTTTACAAAAACCGTGTATAAAGGACAGATCTGAACCCTTTTTACACGGTTAAGGCTGAACTGTTGCTAAAACTAAGATTTTATACGCGGTTCTAAATTACCAACCGTGTATAAAAGGTACTGGACAATTACAAACAGTTGCATCAAAATAACCGCGTACAAAGGTTACATTTTATACGCGGTTGTGTGTTAAAAAACCGCATACAAAGGGGTTACTTTTATACACGGTCGTATGTAAAAAACCGTTTATAAAAGGCACATTTACACACGGTTTTGAGCAAGAAACCGCGTATAAAAACAACCCCTTTGTACGCGGTTGTGTGCTAAAAACCGCGTACAAATGTTACCTTTTACACACGGGTTTTGATATACAACCGCGTATAAAAGTAACCCCTTTGTACGCGGTTTTTACCAAATTTTGTACGCGGTTATTTACACACAACCGCGTATAAAAGTCCTTACTTAGGGTTCCACTATAAATATAAAGAACATATCAAGGATACGACATTAACGGATACACGTTCTACACCAAAAAACAAGATGACAAAAGTACATTGCAAAACAGTGGGGTGACATTAATAGCCACAACGACAGAGTTCTCTAGAACGAACAATGATGCTAGATCGAGGATCGCCAAAGACTCATATTACGACGTAATTCAAGAAATATGGGAGCTTGATTACACTTTCTTTAAGGTACCTCTATTCAAGTGTAAATGGGTCAAAAACCAACCATGCGCGTCAAAGTTGACATTGATGGTTTCACGATCGTCGATCTTTCTAAAGATATCTTTAGCAAAGTTTATCCAAAATGGTGAATCAAAATTCAAAATAAATTACATTCAACTCCAACCGAACATGAATCATGTGTAACTTTTCGTCTAAAATCATATGTGATATAGTTGTTCCCGTGCCCTCATATTTTAACCACGCTTTCATTTGAACCCAATTCTATTAGTGTGAAAGTGTTTTATACCTTTTATAAATGTGAACGTGTTTTATACCTTTTATCTATACTACTTAATTAAGGCCATCCGTACCCGGTGCGGGATGGGCAGCGGGATGGCGCGGGGACGAGGCGGGATGGGCTACGGCCCGGGCGGGGTTGGCGGGGCGGGATGGTATCCGGGGATGGGATCCCGATCCATCCCGAAGGGTTTTTAAAAAAAAAATTAATTAAATTTTAAAAAATGTAACCGTTGAACGGCTCTTTGTAAAAAAAAATTTATTTTTCTCAATTTAATCCCACTATATATTTAACCCTCAACCTCTTATTTCTCACACCACTCAACCTCTTATTTTTCACACCTCTCAAATTCTCTCAACCTCTTATTTCTCACACCTCTCAAACTCTCTCAAATTCTCTCAACCTCTTATTTTTCACACCTCTCAAACTCTCTCAAATTCTCTCAAATTCTCTCAACCTCTTATTTCTCACACCTCTCAACCTCTCTCAAACACTCTTCCATTCTCTATATTTTAAACAATATGGATTCGCCACAACCCGGTTCACCAACCGCATCATCATCATCCGTAGACACCGACGAGTTGTTGAATCTACAAAGGGAAATTTTTCGACATACTGCACAATCGCTGTATGGTAGCACCGCCTCATCGTCAACAAGAGAGAGGGCCGCAAACATTGAAAGAGGTCGAGTAACTGCAAACGAGCGGCTTATGCGGGACTACTTTGGCGTCAACCCGATTTATACACCGGATATGTTTAGGCGGCGGTTCAGGATGAGCAGACAACTATTCGAACGAATAGTTGAAGATTTAGAAGTAGGGTATCCGTATTTTAGACTTCGGTTTGACGGGTTAGGCAAACAAGGTTTTTCTCCGATACAAAAGTGTACTTCCGCTATTCGGCAATTGGCGTATGGAGTAGTTGCTGACGCACTTGACGAGTACATCCGTATGGGAGAGAAAACGTCACGAGATTGTCTGTACAAATTCTGCACATGTATTATTGAACTGTATGGTCAAAAATATTTACGCAAGCCTACTTTTATTGATATTCAGAAGTTGTACGCCGCGCATGAAGCTAAACACGGATTTCCCGGCATGCTCGGCAGCATAGACTGTACTCATTGGGCGTGGGCAAATTGTCCGGTAGCATGGCGAGGTCAATTCATGAGAGGTGATCATGAGCACCCGACAATCATGCTAGAAGCAGTGGCCTCTCAAGATCTATGGATCTGGCACGCATACTTTGGTGTTGCCGGTTCCAACAACGACATCAATGTTCTAAATCAGTCGCCCATCTTCAACGATGTATATGATGGAAAAGCACCCGAGTGCCCTTTTGAGGTGAATGGAGCCACCTACAAGCACGGATATTATCTAACGGATGGGATATATCCGGAATGGGCTACTTTCGTAAAATCATTTACGTGCCCACAAGACCTTAAACGACAAAAGTTCAAGTCCGCGCAAGAATCCGCACGTAAAGATGTTGAACGAGCTTTTGGCGTGCTTAAACAACGTTGGCATATACTTCATAACCCGGCACGCGGATGGGAACCGGCAATATTGGGAAACATTATGTACGCTTGTGTCATATTACACAATATGATACTCGAAGACGAAAACCATGTTATTTGTGGTGACGTGGAAAACGACTTTTTCACGAATGATATCGAAAGCCAAATCAGTGAGACACAACGCGCGACAAATGTTCAAGAAGTCATAAACCGGGACACTCATAATAACCTTCGGTCGGATTTGGTCGAACATATTTGGCGTATCCAAGTTTCCAACAATGACGACGAGTAGATTTTTAAATTTATTTTGTAATTTTTATTTTTAATGAATGATATGAATTTTAATTTTTATTATTTATCCTATTTTTATTTATTAAAAAATATATAAATATTTTTATTTTGTTAAATAATTAAATGTATAAATAAAAGAATTAAAATAAATGAGGTGGCAAAAGGGTTTGAGGGAATGAGGTACGGGTGTTTAGGAATTGTTAGGGATTAAGTGAGGGATGAAAGAAAAGCTGATATGGCACTGATGTTGAGTGGAATATTTGAAAGATTCCCTCTGGCCTAAAAGAATAAGGAAACCGTTTTTCAGCCCATTTCACTTTCTAAACTCCACGTTTTTTTCTAAACCACTACTTCTTTCCCCGTTTTCTGCAATCCACGATCTCCTTCAGTTTCTCTCCATCCTCTCTACTACTCATCATCAACTAAATATGTTGTATTGCGATTATGTCGATCAAACCCATCAGAATTTAGGGTTCTTTGATAATTCCCCCAATAAGTAAGAAATGGGAAAACCCCCTTTTGTCAAATCATGATTGGGTTTTTGGATTTGCTATGTTTCATAGCCCCAATCTCCATCATCGTTCCAATTTTTGCTGAACCTTCTCTTTTTCTTCACGAATTTCAACTTCCCTTTGAAGAACCCGTGCGCGAATTCGAGTTCTTTTTCCAAAATCCCACGGCGATTCCAAGGTATAAAAGAAAGAACGATGTTTGGATTTGAGTGTGTTGGAGCGACAGAGCATCTTAGGCTTTTGCTTTGTTCAGTGTTTAGAAACAAGTTGGTTTGTTTTTATTTTCAATCATCAACATTTTATATTGCAACTTTTTGTAGTTTTGCACAGGTGGATACAGTCTTACGGATTTTCATATACGAAGCTACAAATCAATTTTGACCAGGTTCGATTATTGTCTGTTGTTAGATTTCTCTATTCTTCATCTTCTAACTGGTTCGATTATCTGGTTCGTTTTCATCCTACTGCTTCGATTTCATTCTTCATTTTCGATTTCAGGTTCCATCTTTTAAAGATGTATGAATTATAACCACTTCTCATAAACCGGTCCTAAACCCCGTCCTTAGAAATATTGAAATTATCTGCTTATTCTCTACTTCTTTTGATTTCCAGATTGAGAATGATTTACCGTTTCTATTACTTTTTTGTTTGTCAAATGAAGAGGGATTAATATTTCTGAATTTTGTTCGCTAAGGTAAAAGCTCCCGCTCCTTTAAATTTCTGAATTTTTTTCACATAATTCTACAAGTATGCTAAGATTCTTCCAGATTATTATCGAATATTAGGAGGCATAGGGATGATTTTACCTGTAGGTTTGATGGGTGGAGTCTAATTGTTGTTATATGGTAAAATTCACTGTGGTTTGGATATTAAGAACATGAATATCGGTGTTTCTGTTATCAAAATATTCCTCCCCCATTTGTGGGGGTTTCAGAGATTTTATATGATAGGCTCAAAATATTGTTAAGTTTTCTCTCTGCTAATTGTGGGGTTTACATTTCATTCATTTGCTTTTTGATTTTTGTCTCTCATTCTCATTAAATATTATTGTTTTGGGCATCTATGATACATTATGAAATTTGATATGAGTTTTCTGTTATGGCATGAGAAACTCATCTTCTTCTATTACCATAATTGCTTAGTATTTGAGAATGTTAGGTTTGATGTAGTTTTAACTGTTATGCAGTCATCAGTTGGTTTGTTTGAGAAATAGTTTTCCATGTACTAAAAAAATAACATTTATCCCCTTAGTTTACTTTTGGTGATAGATGAGCGTTTGTGTGTTAATTGATGAAGCCATCACTGACAGAAACATGATAGGAAATGGTGCACTTAAGAAAGGTCCTTGTAATCTGCTGAAGATGCAATTTTGGTGGATTATGTGAACAAGCATGGAGAGGGGAATTGGGATGCTGTTCAGAAGCACACTGGCCTTTTTGTGATAAAAGCTATCGCTTACGTTGGACAAATCAATGCGATGTGGGCTTTTGATTTCAGTCACAAAAGAATGGATGAAGATGAAGGTCTGAGAACCCTAGAGTGTCTAAGGCTGCTAATGATGAATCTGAACAAATTGCCAAAAAGGTTTGCTTTTTTCAATCTTTTTTAATCCCAAAATAAGACCCATTTTCTGTTTTTAAACATACTCCAATGTGTGTGTGTGTGTGTGTGTGTGTGTGTTTCTTTATACCAAAGTGAAGTGACATGTATTTTCTTTACCGCCATTTTTGATCTTGATGTGGGCTTCAAAATTACAGGTGATTGAACTTGAAAAGCAGTTGAAAATGGAGATCAAATCAAGAAACAGTAGCAGATTTTTCTTATTAACACGGTTATAAAATTTATAGCTTGTTCGTTTGAATTGCTAGATTTGAAGTTCTGTTTGCTGAATGCTAGGAACCTTGGATCCTAATTACAACTTTTCTACATCATAACCCTAAAATTTTATCAGAGTCTGAGAACTGGATCAACATGGGACATTAGCTCCTTTGAACACTCCCCCATCCACAATCTATAAATGGCTAAATGAACTTTTTTTAAGTTATAAGTTGCAAAGAGAAAGCTTCGGTCATTAATATTATTTGGTGAATGATGATAACCTGAACCCTTTTTCTTTGCTTTTGTTGATTGTGGATTTCATATTATTGCATAAACATTGATGCACTGCTCTGTGAACCCTTCCTATATAAGAGAAAAAGTGCCTATAAATGTTATTCCGTGTGTTGAAATTTTTTCATTGAAGTTTGAACCAGCGCTTACTAATTACTATTGTCTATTCCATGATTTACCACAACTTGTATGCATTTAGGTATTACTTCAATAACCTATTACATATTTTGCGATCCGTGGTTTTAGAATGTTGAAAGTGTATTGTCCTCTACTTGTTTCATGAATGATGTTCGATGAATAGGAAAGTAAGGTTTTGTTTATTTGTGTTGTTAATCAGAATACAAGGTGCATTCCTACAATAGAAATGGTCTTTGTGCTTTGGGATTTATGGATGATCACTATCCCCTTCGAAGTACGTTTTCTCTTTTAAACCAAGTAAGCCTATAAAACCTTCATCTTCCTTTATTTTCATGTATTTATGTGATGCTTAACCCATTGAAGTTTGTTTCATTAAGTGCTAAACTTTTGGGTATTAATTCTAGGTGTGGTTGAGTAGCTTATGCTCTTTTTGTGATACCTATTTAAAAAAAACGAAACTATCTTTAGATTCTTATGAATATTAATTATTTTTATTCTAAGCTAAGGATTTTGTACCTATTCGCCCACCATCTTGTTTCCTTATTTACAGGCCTTGACTTTTTGATAGGTCAATAACCTCTTTGCACCCCATTGCAAGTTGCTTCTTCTGATTTCTATTACTTTCTTTCTTCATTATGTCTTTCTCAATTTAAATAACATCACATGGTTATAGGTTCCTTTTAACTGTTTAATTGTTCTCAGTTGTTTCCAACTTCTACTGACCACTAAAGGGTTGTTTGTTTACCTCTTAATAGTTCCATTAAGAGGAAACATCTGAGTCGTTAAGAGGTGAATCTTGTTTGCCAAAAAAAGTCTGTAAATCTTAATGGTTCTAAAACCCTCTGAATGATTTTGTATCTTGGGTCTTCCTTAACCATTCAGAACCCTGATTTCATTATGAACAATTACCAAACAACCATATTTCATTTTGCACTATATCATAAGAGCCACTTAATCATTCTGACCACTTAATCATCCTGCACCAAACCATTCAGCAACTGCCAAACAACCCCTAAATTTCTATGTTATTTCTCTGTTTAAAAAAAAACCATATTGACTAACCTTAAGTGTTGTTGTATAGGTATTAGATGAGTACCAAAAGAATTTTGGTGATTCATGGAAAGCTGTTCAAGCAGATAGCAGTCAGGCATGGCCTTATTTGAGAATGTTAGCTTTGATGTAGTTTTAACTGTTATGTAGTCATCAGTTGGTTTGTTTGAGAAATAGTTTTCCATGTACTAAACTATTTACTCTCTTGATCACCAAACTCTTAAAAACAATCTATTAAGACCAGGGGCTTCACAGAGTTTCTAAGGTAAGCAGAACACTTAAATTTCTTCCAGCCCATGAAATACTGAAATAATTTTATAATCCAAATTGATCCCGGTTTGATTTTGGGTAATTTCTTTTACTATTGTTTGCATACAGCTTCTTCCAGGGGATTCTGGGCTTTGTTCCATGAAAATTTCTTTTTATTTACTCTCTCTTGGCTGGCGAGATTGCAAAACCATTAAAATACAACAACTGCTCAACCCAAAATTTTGACATCGAAAGTGGCAGATGATGATTGTGTGTCGAAGTTCATCTCAGCACCAAGAATTGTGTTCCATATTATTGTTGTGGCTGGAGCATAGATGTCTCTGTATGTGCAGGTCCAAAAATCCATGATCAATTAGGCCGATAAGAGTCGATGTTAGGGACTAATTTTTCTTGCAAGTTTTATAAATGAGTTGAGGTAGGTGTGTTGGGTGTGATCTAAAGTAGCAAGCATCTGATTATTGTTATAATGTTATGTTTTCCTCCCTTTACTTGTATTAAAGTAATTATAAGGGTTCATTGGTATTGTTTTTATCAATTTAAAAAATCCATTGTCATTGTTGGTCCATTAATTTCTTAAGAAGAAAAAAATTGAGCATAATGAAAAACAAACAATTATGGGGTAAATTGGTCATTTGATCGTTAAGACGGTATGTGGTTGTGTTTGGTTTATGATAAAAAGGTAAAAAAAATTAATTTTATGGTTCGAGTATGACAACAACCAAGTTAAATCCTACATTAGGTGTGAGTAAAACATCTTTATCACTTGGGGTACATGAATGCATGTGTATGTCTTATTTGTTCCTATTTTGACAAAAGTATACCGACTACCAAGTGTGTTCGAGTTTGTTCCTGATTAAATGTTATAAATGCAAGCCTTTGGCAATGCAAAAACCTTTGGAAATTACAACTCCAGGTGGAGCACCGATAAAATTCTTGTAGGAGTTAATAAGAACCTTTTATTCCTTGGCTGCAAATATCTTATATGTTTCCATGTTTAGATTTCTTCGGTTCGGGATCTTATCTTTGATTACCACTCTTTAAAATCTTTTACACCCGCCGCATCGCGCGGGTAGAGTAACTAGTAAGTCTGAACGTGTTTTATAACTCTTATATTCCTCATTTATAAATCCCAGTTCTTTTAGACGCCCTCATCATCCGTCATATATACTTGAAAAGATGTAAACCCAAGGTGTTAATCAATTTATCAAGTGTGGTGATACTTTTATGCGACTTTTGTTCCTTATTTTCCATTACTTCTTTTATCTTCGGTCCTGATTAGTTTTATTTTTCTGAACTAAGATTTATATCATCTAGCATTTCTATTTTGTTTCCAAACATTTTACAATAAGAAATAGTAAATTAAAAGTCAAAATAAACTAAATTCATCAAAATGTCATTATGTATAGAATAAGTGCAAATTAGATGTTTTTATAAGGCCAATTTTGACTCTGTATTTTTGTAATGTGATATCCGGCCCTAGGTCCGTAGGCTTCACTATATATATATATATATATATATATATATATATATATATATATATATATATATATATATATATGATCCCTAAAAAGCTTAAGTGTTATGATTGAATACATTATAAAATTAAGTTTATATGTCCAAAAAATGTTTTATCTAAAACTGTTACAATAGGTTTATAGGATGTTTTGTATTAGTTATTTTATACAATATTATTTAAAAAAGTGTTCCCTTTAAAAATTGGGAATTTAATTAAAATACTTAAAGTTGACTTACCAAAATACCCATTTTTTTCAACTATTGCAAAAATACCCAAAAATCCCGCGATATATCCCGCGATCGCGGGATAGGGTGTTTATGAAAATTGTTGGGTCACCAAGATTTGAAATTGACTCACCGATGCTCTTCCCTATATCTTGCTTAGAATATTTAGCATGGTTCTTTAAATGACTTGTACAAGATAGCAACTGTTCGGTGAAGTCGAAGATCAACCGAAATCAAGCTTGAAGAGATTCTCATTGTGGAAATAAGAAGACTCTTCTCTAGATACATACAAGTCATTGTCCACCGATGTTGTCTTCACACATCGGTGGACATCATCCCCACCGATCGTGTCTTCACACATCGGTGGATGTCCTTCCCACCGATTGTGTCTTCACACATCGGTGGAAGTCCTTCCCACCGATTTTGTCTTCACACGTCGGCCAGTTTTATCCCACCGATAAGGATGCTCAAATCGGTGGGATCTATGTGTGAATGGTTTTCTTTGAAGATTGTTTTAAAGACCTAAGTCAATTATATCGGTGAAACTTCATCGGTGTAATTGTCTTGGAATACACATCAAGAAGATCATTTATTTTGGGACAATATCTATTGTCAGGTAAAAGTGACTTTTTGTCATCTTATCTATTTTTAGATAAGGTCCCTTTCAGCATGGGTTCTATTCCTTGTACCAAGGAAAAGGTGATTATGACATATCAACTTTTCAGAAGTCTACTGGTACGAAGCAAGTCCCCTGAAGACATGTGTACCAAGCATTTAATGCTCCCCTCACTATAAAAGGAAGTAGAAGGCTCCCATGCAAACCACGCTTTCTGGAAATCTCTCTCAGTGCAAGAAATCTCCATATTGCTTAAAAACTTCATAGCTTTGTTCTAAGTGTTCTTAGTTGTTTTGTTTAGTATTCTTTGTGAACGATTGTTAGAATAGTTTATCTGTTCTTTTCCGCAACAGTCTGTAGTTTCTATGTGTAATTCTTGTTGAAGGTTTTCAATAATAGAATTAAAATTGTGAAAGTTTTAAGTATTGTATTCAACCCCCCCCCCCCCCCCCCTTCTACAATACTTGTTATAGCCATCTGGGACTAACAAGTAGTATTAGAGCAGAAAGTTTAACTCATAAACTTGATCTGCGATGGTTGTCTCTTCATCTTCAACTGTTGAAAATGCTTTTCAAAACAACCTTTCTGAAAATGGTTCCATTATCAAACCTCCTAAGTTTAACCCTAACAACTTTTCTCTTTGGAAAAGTCGTATGATGCTATTCATGGAAGGAGTGGATACTAGATATCCAACCATTCTCAAAGAGGGACCTATTATCCCTAGAGTCTGGGCTCGCTATGAAACGCAGAGGCCTGGTAAGGAAACCGCTGATAAGGAGGACTCTAGTGACTCCGATGATTCTGAACCTTCCGACAAAGAGAAAGCCAAAGGTACTGGACGTTATATTCTCAAAAATCCAAAGAAATACACTGATGAGGAAAAACGTTTGGTTACTCTTGATTCAAAGCTTAGAGCAATCATTACTCTCTCACTTTCTGATGAAGTCTATCATTCTCTAGTTAACTTTGAAACTGCTAAGGAGATGTGGACCACACTATGTGTTATGTACGAAGGTACAGAGGAAGTGAAGAAATGCAAAAAGATCTCTATCATAAGAAAGTATGAACTCTTCACTCATGAAAAAGGTGAATCTATTCTTAGCTACTATAATCGTTTTAACTCTCTTCTGAATGATCTGAAGTTACTAGGCAGAGTCTATGATAATGAGGAAGTTCTGAACAAGTTCATGGATTATCTCCCTGATTTTTGGGAAAACATGTGTACTTGTATCAAATCTTCCAAGGACTTTGAGTACATGCCTTTAACTGTTTTATATGGAACTCTCTTCAACTTTGAACAAACCAAGTTACAAAGAAAATTTTCATTAAAGAGATAAAGGGCATTTCCATTGCTCTTGTCAGTGAAAATTCCAAGAAATCTCAAAGTGTTCCACGCATCACCTATCCTTCATCAGATTCTGACAATGAGAGCCAAAGCAACTCTTCTCACCAATCGGAGACATATCTAAGTGATGCCGATGATGAAGGTGAAGAAATCTCAGTTGAGCAGTTGTCTGATGAAATAACCATGTTAGCTGGTTTCAAAAACAAATCTCGTTTTTCGAACAAATCCAAATCTTTCAGAAAACCCTTCTCTTCTACAAAAACTCCCTCGTCTGATAAAACAAATGAGGAATGTTTTAATTGTGGAAAGAAAGGACACTTCGCAACTGAGTGTAGAAGTAAGCGTGTGATGAACTCTAGAAATTCATCTTCTGACAAGTTTTCCTCCAAGTATGAAAAACCCAAAAATAACTCTTTCAAATCAAACCTTGCCAAGAAAGATACTCAATCCTCGACCAAATATCATCAAGAAAGGGCTGAGAAGTACAAAGCCAAACACAAGAAAGAAAAGGAAAGAAATGAGAGTCTCCTTAGAAAAGGAAAGGGCCTCATGGCCGAAATACATGATTGGGAAGAAGAGACATCTGACAGTGACAACAACTCTCCCAACAAGTGTTTTATGGCCATCTTAGAAGATGTGGAAGATTCTGAAAAAGCTACCTCTCCAATGGCTTTCGTGTCAACTGGGTGCTCGACATCATACTCTCAGGTACATCCTTTTAATGATATGACTGACAGTGAAAAGATTGATGCTTATGAATCTTTATCCAAAGACTTTTATTCTGTCAAATATGGTAAGAAAAGAAAATCTATTCAAGTTAAAGAACTCACATCTAAACATGAAATTTGTATGTCTAAACTTGAAAAGTTTGAGGAAATCAAAGCTGAGCTTGAGGATCTAAAAACCATAAATCATGTGATTTCAAAAGAGAAGAACAAACTTTTTATGAAATTAAAAAGAGAACAAGAGACTGTTAGGAAATGGACATGTTCATCAAAGAATCTTGAGCAAATCTTTAAAGATCAAATCTCTGTTAATAACAAATTTGGTTTAGGCTATGGAAAAACCATTTCTGACATCTCTTCTCAAACTCTTGACCCTACCTCAAATGTATGGGATGATGCCTCAGAGTCAAGTTCTTGTGACTCTATTTCTCTAAACTCTTTAGATCTAGGTGAAGCTTTAAAGTTTGGAATGTTTATAAAATCTAAAGAATCTTCATCTATGGAAGAAGAGGACTCCAATGATTTTTCGAAACCCATCCATGATCTCCTAAAATATTTAGCCATTGATGAATATGTCCATCCTTCTGATCTTTCAAAATCAAAGTCTGTCAAAAGAGTTAAATCTAACTCCACCGATGTGAATTCTCCACCGATGTGTAACTCTTCAAAAGCTAAGTTTCTCACCGATGTGAATTCTCCTACCGATTTTCTTCCCCGATCTGTGAGACTCACAAACTCCACCGATCTCTCTTTAAAAAGAAAATTCTCAGACTTTGGGAAGGATCATTTCAAAAACACTTCAAGAAATCTTTCCAAATTCGCTTCCACCTCAAGAAATGGGACTTTAAGTTTTCCTTCTCCCTCCTCATCCTTTGGTTGTAAAGCTATTCAAGTTAATGACATAGGAAAAGGAAAAGAAAATTTGCAAAAACCTAAAAAGATCTTTGTGTACAGAAAGTGTTATAACCGTGGTGACACTTTTCATCTTGCAAAGGATTGTCCAAACGAAAGAATTGAAAGAATCAAACCTAAGGATGTTTTTGAATGTTTTTTATAATGATATTAGAATAAAGTGTCGTATTAGTTATTTTATACAATACTATTTAAAAAAGTGTTCCCTTTAAAAATTGGGAATTTAATTAAAATACCCAAACTTTGACTTTGACTTACCAAAATACCCATTTTTTTCAACTATTGCAAAAATACCCAAAAATCCCGCGATATATCCCGCGATCGCGGGATAGGGTGTTTATGAAAATTGTTGGGTCACCAAGATTTGAAATTGACTCATCGATGCTCTTCCCTATATCTTGCTTAGAATATTTAGCATAGTTCCTTAAATGACTTGTACAAGATAGCAACTGTTCGGTGAAGTCGAAGATCAACCGAAATCAAGCTTGAAGAGATTCTCATTGTGGAAATAAGAAGACTCTTCTCTAGATACATACAAGTCATTGTCCACCGATGTTGTCTTCACACATCGGTGGACATCCTCCCCACCGATCGTGTCTTCACACATCGGTGGACGTCCTTCCCACCGATCGTGTCTTCACACATCGGTGGAAGTCCTTACCACTGATTTTGTCTTCACACGTCGGCCAGTTTTATCCCACCGATAAGGATGCTCAAATCGGTGGGATCTATGTGTGAATGGTTTTCTTTGAAGATTGTTTTAAAGACCTAAGTCAATTATATCGGTGAAACTTCATCGGTGTAATTGTCTTGGAATACACATCAAGAAGATCATTTATTTTGGGGCAATATCTATTGCCAGGTAAAAGTGACTTTTTGTCATCTTATCTATTTTTAGATAAGGTCCCTTTCAGCATGGGTTCTATTCCTTGTACCAAGGAAAAGGTGATTATGACATATCAACTTTTCAGAAGTCTACTGGTACGAAGCAAGTCCCCTGAAGACATGTGTACCAAGCATATAATGCCCCCCTCACTATAAAAGGAAGTAGAAGGATCCCATGCAAACCACGCTTTCTGGAAATCTCTCTCAGTGCAAGAAATCTCCATATTGCTTAAAAACTTCATAGCTTTGTTCTAAGTGTTCTTAGTTGTTTTGTTTAGTATTCTTTGTGCACGATTGTTAGAATAGTTTATCTGTTCTTTTCCACAACAGTCTTTAGTTTCTATGTGTAATTCTTGTTGAAGGTTTTCAATAATAGAATTAAAATTGTGAAAATTTTGAGTATTGTATTCAACCCCCCCTCCTTCTACAATACTTGTTATAGCCATTTGGGACTAACAAGTGGTATTAGAGCAGAAAGTTTAACTCATAAACTTGATCTGCGATGGCTTCCTCTTCATGGCCATCTCAGAAGATGTGGAAGATTCTGAAAAAGCTACCTCTCCAGTGTCTTTGGTGTCAACTGGGTGCTCGACATCATACTCTCAGGTACATCCTTTTAATGATATGACTGACAGTGAAAAGATTGATGCTTATGAATCTTTAACCAAAGACTTTTATTCTGTCAAGGATGGTAAGAAAAGAAAATCTATTCAAGTTAAAGAACTCACATCTAAACTTGAAATTTGTATGTCTAAACTTGAAAAGTTTGAGGAAATCAAAGCTGAGCTTGAGGATCTAAAAACCATAAATCATGTGATTTCAAAAGAGAAGAACAAACTTTTTATGAAATTAAAAAGAGAACAAGAGACTGTTAGGAAATGGACATGTTCATCAAAGAATCTTGAGCAAATCTTTAAAGATCAAATCTCTGTTAATAACAAATTTGGTTTAGGCTATGGAAAAACCATTTCTGACATCTCTTCTCAAACTCTTGACCCTACCTCAAATGTATGGGATGATGCCTCAGAGTCAAGTTCTTGTGACTCTATTTCTCTAAACTCTTTAGATCTAGGTGAAGCTTTAAAGTTTGGAATGTTTATAAAATCTAAAGAATCTTCATATATGGAAGAAGAGGACTCCAATGATTTTTCGAAACCCATCCATGATCTCCTAAAAGATTTAGCCATTGATGAATATGTCCATCCTTCTGATCTTTCAAAATCAAAGTATGTCAAAAGAGTTAAATCTAACTCCGCCGATGTGAATTCTCCACCGATGTGTAACTCTTCAAAAGCTAAGTTTCTCACCGATGTGAATTCTCCTACCGATTTTCTTCCCCGGTCTGTGAGACTCACAAACTCCACTGATCTCTCTTTAAAAAGAAAATCCTCAGACTTTGGGAAGGATCATTTCAAAAACACTTCAAGAAATCTTTCCAAATTCGCTTCCACCTCAAGAAATGGGACTTTAAGTTTTCCTTCTCCCTCCTCATCCTTTGGTTGTAAAGCTATTCAAGTTAATGACATAGGAAAAGGAAAAGAAAAATTGCAAAAACCTAAAAAGATCTTTGTGTACAGAAAGTGTTATAACTGTGGTGACACTTTTCATCTTGCAAAGGATTGTCCAAACGAAAGAATTGAAAGAATCAAACCTAAGGACTCTTCCTCTTCTAACCCCAAAGGACCCACCACCAAATGGGTACCTAAGAACTAATCTGTGTATGCATGTAGGTCTTTGAGCACCATCAAATATGGTATCTGGATAGTGGGTGCTCACGCCACATGACAGGAAATAAATCTCTTCTCATCAACTATGTGCCTGGAAAAGGTCCATCTGTAACTTTTGGTGACAACTCTAAAGGTTATACCAAAGGATATGGAACTCTCACTAATGGATCTGTCACCTTCAATAAAGTGGCATTTGTTGAAGGCCTCATGCATAATCTTCTTAGTATCAGCCAACTGTGTGATCTTGGATATAAAGTTATCTTTGAACTTTGTATCTGTACTGCTGTGGACAAGAACTTCAACGTGGTGTTATCTGGAAAAAGGATGGAAAATGTCTATATCATTGATATGGGAGAAAGTAACAACTCTTCCAACGTTTGCTTTTTGTCAGATGACACAGCCAAAAGGAACTGGTTGTGGCATAAACGTCTATCTCATCTGAACTTCAAAACACTCCATAAAATCTCAAACAAAGAGGTGACTGGCATGCCAAAGTTGAACTTTGTTAAAGAAAAGCTGTGTGATGCATGTGAAAAAGGGAAGCTCACCAAAACATCTTTCAAAACCAAGCAATGCTCCTCCATCACTCTACCTCTCCAAATGTTGCACATGGATCTATGTGGACCAGTCAACACTCCTAGTCTTGGTGGCAAAAGGTACATTCTTGTAATTGTTGATGAATTTACTAGATATACTTGGGTGTCTTTTTTCAGGTATAAAAGTGATGCAACTGAAGATATCATCAACTTTGTCAAGAAAAATGAAGTTCTAAATGGGCAACTTGTTCGATCGGTGAGAAGTGACAATGGCACTGAATTCAGAAACAGTGCTCTTGAAGACTTCTTCAATGAGAAAGGAATTTCTCAAAATTTCTCTGCCGTTAGAACTCCTCAGCAAAATGGAGTCGTGGAAAGAAAGAACAGAACTCTATGTGAGGCTGCTAGATCAATGCTAAGTGAATCAAATCTTCCCACCTATTTTTGGGTTGAGGCTGTTAATACTGCTTGCTTTACCCAAAATAGGTCGGTGATATCCAAGAGACATGATAAGACCCCATATGAAGTTTTTCATGGAAGAAAACCAAATATAGGTTTTCTTCATGTCTTTGGATGTGTGTGTTTTGTTCTAAATGATCGTGACAATCTTGGGAAGTTTGATCCCAAAGCTGATGAAGGAATATTTGTTGGATACTCTCTATCCCCCAAAGCATATCGTGTGTACAATCTCAGGAGAAAATGCATTGATGAGTCCATTCATGTCAAATTTGATGATCTAAGATCATCATCTCTTTCAAATGATGATGATGAATTACACAGATGGATTTTGTTAGACCCAGATTTAACAGGTAACAACGATTCAATGAGGAAAAACGATAACAGATAATGATTTCAAGCTGTCATCCCTCTCATATTCAATAATCAAGATAGTTACAAAAGGTTTGAATGAAAAACACAACTATCTCTCTCTAAACAACTAAGCTCTCGATGAATATGTGAATCGATTATCGAACGTCTAACCTAATTCAAGGTTAAGACTAACCTTATATACTTAGGCCTTAGACAACAAGGCCCAAGCCCATTAAACACAAAGCTAAGCCCAAATAACCTAATCTAAGCCCTTTTATAATTAAAGGCTTTTACAAAAAGATTAATTAAACAAATTAAGCACTATATAATTATTTATATATCTTTCAAATATGTAGGACATTTATTGTCCTAACAATCTCCCTCTAAAGATATATAAATAAAAATCGGTCTTGAAACCTTCAGGTCTTGATCTTCTCTTCCTTCTTGAATCTTTGAAATGCAATGATGTTGCTTGTCTTCATGTCATTTCAGCGCTCCCCCTTGAATAAAGCTCTTGGTCTTCATATCTTCAACTTTGTAAACGGATTCGGTGAACAATGAATTTGTCTTTGAACCGCGAGTTGACTTTGCTTTCAGCTTCAGCTTGTAGAACCAATATGCTCGATGGAGGAAATAGAGATTTGTAGCGAACACCACTTGATGAAGGATGAGAAAATTTACCACTTGTAGGCACTTTGAACTCTTTTCGCTTTGAGCTCTTTTCGGAACTGTTACTCCCCCTCGGCTGATACTCTCCCTCGGCTTTTGCATGGGGACTTCTTTACTTCCCCTAGGCTTTTGCTAACTCCCCCTCAACTTGATAATCCGTGTCTTTGAATCTGTACCCTTTATCCCCCTCATGATGAGTAGGAGCATCCGGAGCATCATGCATGTTCAAAGACAATAGTAACGAGTAGCAAACAATCCAGATAAAGCATTATAGTAACCAGGGTAATCAGCTAACACAGAAACATAGAAGTAACTGTTATCACAACAATTTAAAAAATTGTGTGGCCTATGTTCAGAGCTGGCAAGGGAGTATCTCTGATAGGACTTCCAGTTATCACTGAAGAAAATTAAAAAAAAATTAACTTCTCAAACTGGTCCGACAATATCACGAAGATATGCAAATGGAATCACAAAGACTCGTGCATGTGTGAAAGAAATAAGATAAATCAATTAGGCTCAAAAATTGATTTAACCCGGGACGCAAGTTAAAATTCAATAGACTCAGTGATAAGAATATGAAGTTCGGAGACCGAAGCTGGTGTCTTCCTTTTTCAATATCTAAGACCTCCGAGTGAGGAATAGATAGATTATATGCTAAATCTCCGTGAATATATGAAACAAGCATCTTTTGTGAGATACTTGAGTGGCTGGGTGGGGTGACACGAGTTATCGACATTGGGTCCATGTCTGTTTCAATATTCATCTCCAAGGAGCGAGCATGAATAGATTGTGTGGTTACCCGGATAACTGACTCGGTTTGGTAAGGACCAATTAATTCTTTTAAGTCCTGTCACAACCTCACCATATTCTTTTCTCTCCAAACTCATCTATCAATCTAGACCCCTCACTGATGTCTAAAAGAATGTGTTTCTTGGGTAGGTCCTTCCGGTTCTGGCTTGACCATAGAAACAATGTAATTCCTAACACTCCTTTCATGTAACGAGTAGAATAGTGTAGTAAACAATGAAGTACGAGTTCTAAACTGAATTGTCTAGAAGTCACCGCATTTAAGAACGAGTCCTGATCTGAGTTGATCAGAAGTCATAAAGATTAAGTTCGAGTTCTGATCTGAGATAATCAGAAGTCAAATTTTAAATACCAGAATTTCAAGAAACATAATCAATCACAAAACAGAATGACTCAGTAAGCACAGTATTTGCAAAAATGAGACAATGATCAGAAAGTTTAATTGTGAAGAACAAGTCACAATTAATATATCAGATAAGAATGGAATCATTTGCAAAAATAGCGAGCTTTGCAAAACAACTAGGAATTCAAACGAGTGTATTTCCATCGAAAATCAACGAATATATGAGACATGGAAATAACTAATTCAAGAAAAATGACACGTGGCAATCATGGAAGTTAACATTGAGAATAACAAACACAAGTAAGTTACTCAGAATAAATTACCATGGTTTTTGAATTCAGTTGAAGTTCACTTACCTTTCATAGTACTCCCCCTCAAATGTGGCCTAACCTTTGAATGCTCGTCATGTGAAAAGAATCTTCTAATTTAAATTCACATGACGTTCCTGCAAAACAGATTAGAGGGATTTTGGTATCCATCTTGGGATGGATCCTTGTCGGTTAGATGCCCTATGAGGACCAAGGATACTATAAGTACCATACCAATACATAGAATGGTCTTTCTTCACAAAGTCATTTGTTCCACAATAAGAACAACACAACTTCTGTGCAGATAAGCTGATCAGTTTATTAACAGAATAAACACGATCAGTTTTCACAAAAAATTTAGCATGGAAAGCTGTGTTATTCTTGGCATTCTTTACAGGGACGGATGACTTTGGAGCAGGAGTGGTTCCTTTAACTCTCCACTCCATTTTTACTTTCTTGAAAGATGGATTATCTTTATTGTCAACACGAGAATTATAGAAAATATTGGAAGGTCGAATCTGATCTTTTGAAAAATCCTTTGATTTGACAAAATTCATTGAAGAACAAATTGTCGAAAATGAACTTGAAGCATAAGAAGATTGAACACCTTTGATCTTGCTTTCTAAGGCATTTCGTTCTTCGAGAATTAAATCAAATTTCTTTTGTAAATTAGATTTGACTAATTGTTCCTTCAAAATCTCGGTTGCTAATCCAGATAATCTCTGAGTAAGTTTAGAAATCTCAGTTTGAAAGATCTTTCTCTCCTTTTGAAAATCATCTTTCAAGCATTTAGCCCTAAAACCTTCAACTTTTCCCTTTTCAGTCTCTTTGATTAGAACGTCTAATTCGTTTTCCAAATCGGATATTTTCAAAGAAAGTTCTCCATTCGTTTTAGAGAAAGATTTGCGTTCTAATTCAAACTTCTCTCTTTCTGAAATCAAGACTTTTTCAAAGTCGGAGATTTGTGTTGAAAGCTTTAGACATCTAAGCTCAAGACTCTTCTTCTCATCAAGAGATTTGTTTGAAGAATCAGATTGCTTTATAAACATTTGCCTTTCCTTTGCAAAATTTTCTTTCTCCTTTTCAAAAACCTTTTCAAGAGTATTTAATTTACTTTTAGGCTCAAGGTTTTCACAATTCAGGAGTTTACCTTTCTCTTCTTCTTCAGCAAGCTTCTCAGAACTATTCCAGATTTGAGATTTCAGTTCCTTCAGTTCTTTGACGTACTTGCTGATCAAATCATCTTTCTGCTTGATATTCTTTTCAAATAGTATTGTTTGCTCTTCTTCATTCGTCTCCTTCTTATCAGGCTGCTTGTGCTCATCTACCTTCTTCTGGCAATGCTGCTGGAAGGATCTGGAGAGCTGAGCCACTGATTTCGTAAGGGCTGTGAATTCATCATCAGAATCACTGTCTTCTTTTCCCGCAGGTGACTTGGACGCAAACTTCTTTTCGCTCAGAATCTCCATCACCTCATCTTCGTCCTGACAATTTGCTTCATACTGAGATGAATAAGACATTTGTTACCTGAAAAATTATGATCGTTAATCGGTGTTGTTTTGAAGAATAAAAACTTGCGGAAGAAAAAACAAAAATTAAGTCAGAAAAACAAATTTATAAAATAAATTCGTTTTAAAATTTTAAAATCTGATTATTATAGGATTCGAACGAACGAAATCACTCTTCGAGAGTGAAATCTGCAAGATAAACAAACTAAGTTAGACCAAGAACGACAGCTAAAATCACATAAAATGATAATGGTTGCTAATAATTGCCAATCGTCGCAAAAAGTCTCAAACGTCACAAAAAAATTGCAAATCAATCGATAAAAAAATTGCAACTTTCGTTAAAACTTTTAATCACGAGACGTGCGGTAACTCGGGTACCGACAAGAAATCTCCAACCAAAACTTATTAAACACAACTTACCGGATGAATGAGAGAACTTACCGGACGAAGGTTGGTTTACCGGATGAAATTAGAACTTACCGGGTGATGATATTCTTACCGGGCAGGAACACTTACCGGATGGGACAAACTTACCGGGTGAATGTGGTTCTCGCAAAAATAGCACTTACCGGATGAAAGAGGTACTTACCGGACGTGAAGAGATCCGGATTAATGAGTTACCGAGTAAACACAAGTGACTGGATGGAACGACTTACCGGGTGAAGAGAACTTACCGGATGAAAATTTTTTGAAGTTTCCGGATGAATCGTAAAATTGGAAAACAATATGTGTGTGACGTGTATGCTTACAAGTGATCAACAATTAAAAGTAGGTGGTGCAAGTGTTTTAATGTGCAACAATTAAAAAGAAATTGTGGCCACCAGTGATCAAGCCACGTGCAAGTTAATTCTTACCAGAAAGTTTGGTAAAATCAATTTGTCCGGAAAGGTGATAACTTCCGGTAACCAAAAACTATGTCCGGTAACTTTTCTAAACCACTATCCGGTAACCTTTGAAAATTAATATCCGGTAACCTTTGAAAATTAATATCCGGTAACTTTGGAAAAATCACCCGGAAAGTTATAGTTTTGTCCGGAAAATGAAATTTGACCGGAAAGTTGGTTTTCTCCGGAAAGTGATGAGAAATTAGGAAACTTACCCGGATATTTACCCGGACACTACGGATGTGATTGCGATTCGTATCTGGGATCGATAGGGATGCTTGATTTCACTCCTGTAGGGTTAGATTTTGAACAAAAACACAAAAACAAATACACCCAAATCGATTTTAAGCAAAATATATCCTATTTTTCAACAATTACCACAAAACTTTTAGAACACCAAAATACTCAAGAATTGATTTTTAAAATACAAAATTGATTCCTTTGAGACTTGTAATCGCAGATAAACAGCAAATAATAGCGTGTAAACAATCGAGATCGAACAAACGAATTAATAAAGCAACGAAAGAACTTGCAAACCCGATTGAAGAACACTTTTCTTCAAGAAAAATCTGCACTGATACGAAAATATTCTGGGAGCTTTCTGGACGTCAAACGATTAATCCAACCGGTCAGAATGTGAAACAAGGTGTCCCGAAGCTGCTGTCCAAAAATCGCGATGATCCGACGGTTCAATCTCCGGGTAAAGGCGAAACGGCCGGCTGTGATTTTCCAGAAAATTTTCTGCGAAAATTCTTGATTTTTCTTTCTTTCGTTCGTCTTCTTTCGTATCTTCAAATCACCGATTCGGCTCTGATATACCAATTGTTAGACCCATATTTAACAGGCAACAACGATTCAATGAGGAATAACGATAACAGATAACGATTTCAAGCTGTCATCCCTCTCATATTCAATAATCAAGATAGTTACAAAAGGTTTGAATGAAAAACACAACTATCTCTCTCTAAACAACTAAGCTCTCGATGAATATGTGAATCGATTATCGAACGTCTAACCTAATTCAAGGTTAAGACTAACCTTATATACTTAGGCCTTAGACAACAAGGCCGAAGCCCATTAAACACAAAGCTAAGCCCAAATAACCTAATCTAAGCCCTTTTATAATTAAAGGCTTTTACAAAAAGATTAATTAAACAAATTAAGCACTATATAATTATTTATATATCTTTCAAATATGTAGGACATTTATTGTCCTAACAGATTTCCTCATGCATAGGTGATCCTCCCATAGTCAACTCCACCGATGCATCCTCCATTCCTTTGAATCCATCTACTTCAAATAACCAAGTTGGGTCACCTTCCTTAGTGCCTAACACCTCTTCCACAACCGAAATTGACCATCTTCCCACCGACATGAACTCTCCCACCGATGTTCATTCTCCCACCAATACACAACCCTCCACCGATCCTACTCCTACCACCGAAAATTCTGCTTTCCACCGAACCTCTGATCCCACTCCATCAACTTTTTCCACACAAAATATTCCACCACCTTTACCTCCTGCCATTAAATGGACCAAAGATCACCCCATAGATCAAATCATTGGTGATCAACAAGCAGGTGTCCAAACACGCAGAGGAGTTGGGAATATTTGTCTCTATGTGAATTTTCTCTCTCTTATTGAACCTAAGAAGATTGATGAAGCTCTAGCAGATCCCTGTTGGATCACTGCCATGCAAGAAGAGTTTTCTCAATTTGAGAGAAACAAAGTTTGGAGATTAGTTCCCAGACTCCGAAAGAAGACAATCATTGGAACCAAATGGATCTTCAGAAATAAAATGGATGAAGAAGGTATAGTTATCAGAAATAAGGCCAGACTGGTTGCTCAAGGATACCGACAGGAAGAAGGCATTGACTATGATGAAACTTTTGCCCCTGTTGCAAGACTTGAAGCTATAAGAATCTTTCTGGCTCATGCTGCCTACCGAAATTTCAGGGTCTTTCAGATGGATGTCAAAAGTGCCTTCCTCAATGGGGAACTTGTAAAGGAAGTCTATGTGAAACAACCACCTGGCTTTGAAGACCCAGCTCATCCAGACTATGTGTACAGACTTGACAAGGCTCTCTATGGTCTCAAGCAAGCTCCACGTGCTTGGTATGACACCCTTGCTGACTTTCTTCTAAAGAATGGATACTCTAGAGGTAAAATTGACAACACTCTATTTATCAAGAAGACCTCAGTTAATCTCATTCTTGTCCAAATCTATGTTGATGACATCATCTTTGGTGCCACTGATGAATCACTATGTGATGAGTTTGCTTCTCTCATGATGAGTGAATATGAGATGAGCATGATGGGAGAGCTTACATTCTTTTTAGGCCTTCAGGTCAAACAATCTTCAGAAGGGATTTTTATAAATCAAAGTAAATATATTCGTGACCTTCTGAAGAAATTCAACTTTTTAGATAGCTCTCCTATGAAAACTCCCATGGCACCACCTTTGAAACTTCATGCTGATATGAATGGTGAATCTGTGGATGTTACCAATTATCGAGGTATGATTGGTTCTCTTCTTTACTTAATTGCTAGCAGACCGGATATTATGTTTGCTACTTGTCTATGTGCCCGTTATCAAGCCAATCCAAAAGAATCTCATTTGGCTTCTGTTAAACGGATTTTCCGGTACCTAAAAGGTACCTTGCACCTGGGTCTTTGGTATCCCAAAGACTCGGGGTTTGAACTAATTGGGTATTCAGATTCAGACTATGCAGGTTCCAAGATTGACAGGAAAAGTACAACAGGAAGCTGTCAACTTCTGGGTGGAAAATTAGTCAGCTGGTCCAGCAAGAAACAAAACTCAGTGTCAACTTCAACTGCTGAAGCTGAATATGTTGCTGCTGGAAGCTGTTGTGCTCAAATACTGTGGATGAAAAATCAACCGCGGGACTATGCTCAAGTCTATTCCAAAGTCCCAATTCTGTGTGATAATTCAAGTGCAATAGCCATT
This sequence comes from Saussurea involucrata, assembly GCA_033807775.1. Lineage (NCBI taxonomy): Eukaryota > Viridiplantae > Streptophyta > Magnoliopsida > Asterales > Asteraceae > Saussurea > Saussurea involucrata. Next base: position 81,369,170 of record CM066327.1, read on the forward strand.
GCAAATAATCCAGTTCTACATTCCAGATCAAAGCACATAGACATCAGATGTCATTTCATCAGGGACCACATCTCAAAAGGTGACATTGAGCTGCATTTCATTCCCACCGACCTTCAGCTCGCCGATTTGTTTACCAAGCCCTTAGATGAAGCCAGGTTCAATTTTCTAATAAGTGAACTTGGTATGTTGTATTTAGATCATTAAAAAAAATATTAGCTCACCGATTTCTCTGAGTTTCGGTGACCGATAGTACCAATGTCGGTGATTAAACCCTACACCGAAATCGACTGCGGAATCGCCCTTCTCACCGAATCCCAATTGGTATACAAATCTCACCGATCCCTTTTTGTCTCTCTTCGGTATGATCTACTCACCGACTTTCTTGGGCCTTCCTCATCGGTGCTGCTTACCCCACCGAAGTCTCAATTCGGTAGGTTCCTTCCTTAGGTAATCTCCACCGAAGTCACTCTCTTCACCGACCTCTACATCGGTGTTCTCCTTTTCACCGACACCCTCCTCAAATCGGTGTGTTCTATCTAAGTCCACCGACGTGTTACACCACCGATTTCTAGCACCGATTCTTCCAAGCTTATCGCATACGATTCCCCATGCACCCATGCTCACATCACTCATAATCACCCTATGTGTCAGTATGATGGGTGACCCTTCCCATTCTAAGCCATTCTTAGCCACGTTTTTCAAAAACCCTCATCATTACTTTTTATAATTTTTTTTAAACATAAACCTTTCGATAACCGTTCCCTCTCTTTTCAATCTCACGACCATATAACTCCTATATATATAGCTCTTCATCTTCCGCATTCTTATTCCTACGAAACCTGCAACTACCCATACTCCATTCTTTCTCTCTTTCTTCATCTAAACTCGCATTTCATTCATGGCTGCTTCGAAGGTTCCCACTTGTTTCACCGATTTGAAGTTCAATCCTTGCAATCACGTAGCAAGGTTTAAGTCCGATCCCGCACATCCAGAATTCAACACGGTAAATTTTTTTTGACTCGATCTCCTCTCCTCCATGCCTTTTCCTGTAATCCTAAAATGAGCAAGATGCTCATTGGCAACTTTTGGCTCACCTGTGTGTACGATCCATCCAATGAAGCCATACATGCATCTATTCTCACTGATGAGGAAGGTGATCACGATCTTACATTCGGTGTTGATGACGTTCGTCGTGCCCTCAAGATTGATGCTTTCTCCTCTTATGAAGACATGCACGTCGATAACTTTCTTGAACAAGTTATCAGTACCCTTGGCTATGTCCACCAATCTGATGACCAAACCTCCAAATCTTCAAAAAGCCCAGGTACTCTCACTCGCAACAAAATGGGTGGTGTTTGGAACTTCTTCTTTGCACACGTGATCCATTGTCGCTCTAGAAAGACAAGTGGTCAAGACCAATCCCCTTCCTATATTACCAAACTAGCCCATGCACTAATTTTTCAAAGAAAGGTGGATTTTGCTCAGCATTTCTTTACTGAGCTGACTGAGGTAATCAAACACCCGAAACGATGTCATGTTGCTTTCCCTCGTTTCATCTCTATGATTCTACAAAACAAACTCAGTTCGGCGTTGGATGCGGATCGCAAGTCTCAATCTCCTCGATTCATCTACGATTGGTCATCTCCCATTGTTGGCCAAAAGACACTCAACATTGGCCGCCTCGCTACTGATCTTCCTCTACGCCAAGGTATGATTTCTTTCTCTATATCTCCCGATCTTCAGTGGGGTGAGGGTTTCAACACCCGGAAGTTCCCGCGGAACCCCAAGTTGTAGTGACCCCTTCTCCCCGTCCTCGAGTGACGTCGGGTGGCGCTGAAAAGAAACAACGTAAGGCCACCGACACCTACGCACCCGCTTCTCGAACCACGCCACCGAGAGATCCCTCAGAGGCTTCCCCGGTTCACATCCCATCTCATAAGCGGAGGCACTCAACATCCCCTTCGATATCTCCTTTAAAGAGGTCTCGAAAGCCTTCGGCCCAATCGTCTAAGCCAACTGTCGATTCTCAAAAATCGCCGGTTGTTGAACTTCACCCCTCCGGGCCAAGGGAATCCGTTATCACCCTCATCGACTCCTCTGCTGCCTCTCCACAGGCTTCAGTTGTACATTTGGAGGAACCACATCTTACCTCCCCACTCGCTTCTGAGGGTGGTGGAGATGACCTCGGGGTCTCTCCCCTCGAGGGTTCAGAGTTTTCACTGCACAGCCTAACACCCGATCATTATGAGATCGATGATGCACAACCCGCTGAGGGTTCCCCCACAGAAACATCCCCCCCCACGAGACTTCTTTGAGTTTCTATTAGAAGACACCGGTTCTCCCCGAACCGCCTTCTCCACCGACGAGACAATTCTTACAGATCCATCATCTCCATCGAAAGTAACCACACCAATGGCTTCACCTCACCGATCCCATCCACCGAAAATTCCAACACCAATTAACTCCCCTCACCAATCCCCAACTCCGCACCGACCACCATCACCCCCACCAATGCCACTTTCTCCCAGACAAAGGTTCCTTTACCCCGAACCATCATGGGCTCAGCCAACCTAATCTGATAATGGCAGGGTTGATTTTGGTGGTGCCAAATTTGGTGTCACACAGAATGGAGTCAACGATCTTTGTTGGGTCTTTGGCATGGGGTACCTGAGCTCTTCTGGCAGTATACCAGAACTGAGATAGTAGGAATTGATGAGCAGGGGGTGTAAAAGTCAGGGCTGTAGATAAGCAACATGTTTTGAGGTAATTCACAGCATCATCCAGATGTGTGACTTGCTTTCGAGGAGGAAACTCGAAAAGCGCATGGAGGTTGTTCGATTTTGAAAAATCGACTTCCTCAAGCTTGAACTTGACCTGAGGAGCTTTGACGAGAGTCAGTTTCTTTGCAGCAGTGGATTTCTCAGCGGTAGGAGCAGGAGTAGAAGATGCCATTTCTGTTTAACATATCAACCATGAACACAGATAAAGAATAGTCTTAATGTGAAAGATTTTCCAATAAGATGTTTTCGAATTTTGTCCATTTCATTCAGACAGAAATGTCTTAATGAAGATTAGGGTTTTCTTGTTTTGAAAAAGAAAAGCAAACCCAGTAAAAGTCTTGTTTTCCATTTTCCTTTAGATGAGGATTCTGGAAAAAACGAATGAAGAACAAGTTTATGATTTTGAGTTTTAAACTTGAAGAACAACCATGAAAAGGTTGTGTTCATAAAACCATGAAAGAAATGATTTCATTTTAGAAAGATTTCTTTTGTTTGATCTGTTAAAAGCAACAAGAAGATCAGAAACAAGTTAAAACAGGTAAATAATGAGAATATTAACCTGGTTGTCGAAGAAGAAGATGAACAGTTTTCTGGAAAAACTTGAGTTCAATAAGCAACAGTAAATCTTTTCTTTCTTGGAGAAAAAGTTCGCGTAAAGAAAAAAATATAAACTCGAAATAGTTTATATAGTGAGATTTGAGAGAGAGAAAAACTAGAGCGGGAAATTTTTTCATCATGACATGGACACGTGTTTGCATTTGATTGGATGGTAAACGAAACGTGCAAACGTGTGTCAGAAAAAGAACGTGCCAGGGTTTATCCGTTGTGATGATGTCACAAACGTCCTTTCATATTTTAGGATGTCTCTGAGGTTTTGAAAGCTCAGGGACTATTTTGAAAAACATGAAGCACTGAATAGAAATATCAGTGTTAGTTTAAGAAATTTCAAAGTATCGCTGTTAAGGAAGAGATATTCAGCGATGTGAATTGTTTTAAAATCTTGCATTTACATGCGAATGTCAACGAGTAAAGAGAGACATACCTTGATATCAGCGAATCAACTTTGTTCAGAGAGAAGATGCTAGAATGGGTTATATAAGTTGGTTTTATCCGATCGCTGATCAAATGTGAACTACTGAAGATTTTACTCTTCAAAGTTCAACATTCCAAGCTCGCTGATGAGAAAGTTGAATCTTGTCTCATCAAGAGGTTTGGTGAACAGATCAGCTAACTGATAGTCAGTTGGGATAAAATGAAGTTCTATATCACCATTCATCACATGATCTCTGATAAAATGATACCTGATTTCGATGTGTTTGGTCTTTGAGTGTAGCACTGGATTGTTGGCTATAGCGATGGCACTTGTGCTGTCGCAATAAATTGGAATTTTCGAGAGCTGAAGGTCATAGTCTAGTAGTTGATTTCTCATCCACAAGACCTGAGAACAACAACTTCCAGCGGCTACATACTCAGCTTCAGCAGTTGAGGTGGACACTGAGTTTTGCTTTTTACTTGTCCAACTCACCAACTTTCCACCCAGGAGCTGACAGCCTCCTGTGGTGCTTTTCCTATCCAAATTGCAACCTGCAAAATTATTATCTGAATAGGCGATTAGATCAAACCCTGAATCTTTGGGATACCAAAGACCTAGGTTCATACTACCCATAAGGTAACGAAAGATTCGCTTTATAGCGATCATATGAGATTCCTTAGGTTCAGCTTGATATCGTGCACACAAACAGGTTGCGTACATAATATCGGGTCGGCTAGCTGTAAGATACAAGAGAGAGCCGATCATCCCATGGTACAGCGTGACATTAACAAGTATTCCATTTGAATCCTTGTTTAGTGTCAACGGTGGTGCCATAGGGGTTTTCATACCTGAACTCTGAGTTAAATCGAATTTCTCCAGCATATCTTTAACATACTTTCCCTGATTAATGAAAGTTCCTTTTTCATTCAGTTTTATCTGAAGACCAAGGAAATATGTTAGCTCACCCATCATACTCATTTTATACTCTTCTTTCATTCTATCAGCGAAACGAGTACAAAGGTCAGGGTTAGTAGAACCAAATATAATGTCATCAACATATATAGAGTGTCATACCATGCACGTGGAGCTTGCTTTAAGCCATAAAGTGCCTTATCCAGTTTATAAACTTAACCTGGACGCTTAGGATCTGAGAATCCTGGAGGTTGTTCCACAGAGACTTCTTCATTCAGCTTTCCATTGAGAAATGCTGACTTAACGTCCATTTGATATACTTTGAAGTCTTTGTGTACAGCGTATGCTAAGAATAGACGAATAGATTCTAGTCTTGCTACTGGGGCAAATGTTTCGTCGTAATCTATACCTTCCTCTTGTCTGTATCCCTGAGCAACAAGTCGAGCCTTGTTGCGGGTTACAGTTCCATGTTCGTCCAATTTGTTTCGATAGACCCATTTAGTGCCTATCACTGTCTTGTCAGTTGGTCTTCAAACAAGATTCCAAACTTTGTTTCTTTCGAATTCAGTCAGCTCTTCTTGCATAGCGCTGACCCAGTTTGGATCTTTGAGGGCATCATCTATTTTCTTTGGTTCAATCAGAGAAATAAAGTTAACAAATAAACAAATATTACCTGCACTTCGTCGAGTCTGAACACCAGCGTTTGGATCATCAAGGATTTGATCGATTGGGTGATTTACAGTTCATCGCTGAGCCGGAGCATGAATTGCTGACTCAAATTGAACTGGAGGAGCTGAAGATGAGGCTTCAGCAACTTCTGGAATATCAGCCAAGAGAGGAGTAGGTGAAGATGTCATCTCATTCACTGATTGCTGAGAAGTAGATGGAATGTCTGAGACATTTGGTTCAGAAGCAGGCATAGTGTTTAAAGGAACAGCTGAGACCCTTGATGTTTCAGCTTCACTATTCTGCATGTTTAGGATGATAGTAGGACCATCATCTTCAATGGTATGATTATGAGGAGTGGGAATATCTTCTGAATCACCAAGATGAGAAAACATCCATTGATTCAGTTCTTCAGTATCGGTAGAAGGTCGAGAATTCGCTGAACGGGATTCGTCAAATGTGACGTGAATAGTTTCTTCAACAGTTTGTCTTCTTCGATTGAAGACTCTGAAGGCTTTGGAGACTGAGGGGTATCCAACAAAGATTCCATCATCATCCTTAGGATCAAACTTTCCAAGGGCATCTCTGTTGTTTAGTATGAAACACTGACATCCAAAGATGTGAAGAAAGCTAATTGAAGGCTTTCTCCCATGAAAAAGTTCATAGGTTGTTTTATTAAATCTTTTGACTATCAGCGACTTGTTTTGCGTAAAACAAGCAGTATTGACAGCTTCTGCCCAAAACTGAGTAGGCAGATGAGAATCGCTGAGCATTGAACGTGCAACTTCAATAATAGTTCTATTTCTTCTTTCAGCGACTCCGTTTTGTTGCGGTGTTCTCACTGAAGAAAAGTTGTGAGAAATACCCTTACTCTCAAAGAAGGAATCAAGAGAATTGTTTTTGAATTCAGTCCCATGATCACTCCTTATTGAGCGAACGGTCAAGTTGTTCATGACTTCCATCTTCCTGACAAAGGTGATGAGTTCTTCAGGGGTGTCACTCTTAGAACGGAGAAACATAACTCATGTATATCGAGAGAATTCATCAACTATGACCAGTGTATATTTCTTTCCAGCGATGGATTGTTTGTTAACAGGGCCAAACAAATCCATATGGAGAAGTTGTAGAGGAGATGACACTGATGAAACTTGCTTTGACTTAAAGCTTGCTTTGGTCTGCTTGCCTTTCTCACACGCTGAACATAAGGACTCTTTGGCGTATGAGTGCTGAGGTAGACCAGTGACTAACTCTTTAGAAGAAAGAGTGTTCAGTGTCTTGAAGTTTAGATGAGAGAGCCTCTTATGCCATAACCAGTTGACATCAGATGAGGCTTTTGAGAAGAAACAGGAGTTCTCAGTGGTTGTTGAGTCCATGTTTATTACATAAACATTTTCTAAATGATAACCGCTGAGAGCTATCTTGTAATACCCCGGGTAAGTTCGTTAGTTAAAAATCTATTTTCGTTAAAATTAGTTAACCTTAAAGTTGGATGTTTAGGGTGAGTTTGGGTGAAATTATAAGTTTAGGGGTGTTTGGGTCATTTTTGGATAGTTTAAGCCTTAAGGGTAAATTAAGACAAAAATATAAATATACTTGTTTAATTCAGATATTTTCAAAACAGCAATAATCCAGAAATCAGTGTGTGCAAGTGTGTGTGTTTGGAGAGAAAAAGGAGAAGTAAGGAAAGGAAGGGTTAAGGCTCCATTTGGTCTACTTAGAAGTGATTTGAAGGTATGTTCTTTTATAATTTATGTTTGTAATTGCTAGTAGGAAGTTTCTGTCGGATTAAAATCATCAAAATCGGTCCGGTATAAATCACAGTCGGGTTCTGGGTAGAAATAGGGCAAACCGACAGTAGTGTCCGGACACAGTATGAATGTGTCCGGTAGTTTTGATGTTGGTGTCCGGATAGTGTTCTAAAGGTGTCCGGACGATTCTTGCATCCGGTAAGTTCCTATTTTCATTAAGTTTCCGGAAGATTTTAGATACCGGATGGAGTCCGGATCACTGTGGTTTCCGGATGACGTCCGGATTGAACATGCTGTCCGAAAAGTTAGGGTTGTCCGGATTGGTTGTGTTGTCCGGATAGTTTGGCTGTTTGATCAATTTTGAGAGTTTAGATGCTTTTGGGTATCCAATGACCTGTGTCTTGTTAATTATTGGATGGGAAATGAATGAGGACTGAATGCATTATGGACTCGACTTAAGTTCGGGTTTGGGGGTAACATTTGAGGATTATAGTTATCTAGAGTACTTAGCTGTAGTAAGACGTGTATGTTCTATTTGGTAAAGAGATATTTGTGTTTAATTATTTCAGATACTGTGAATCGAAGGTGAAAGCTGAGTTCTTTGTGGAAGGAGTTTTGGATAAGCAAACAAGTGAGTTTTTACTTAAAATGTTTTCTAACTGGATTACATATATGTGAATGAGTGTAATAATGTGCATATTGTGTTTATATGAGTATTACACTGCATGGGTGCTAGTTGGCCGAGCTTAGGACCGGTGTATGTTGGTTGTACAGAGGGACAGTGGTGTTGGCTGTATTTAGTACAGTGGTGTAAATTGATTAGTTGGCTCGCAACCAATTAATATGGCCAAGAGAATAAGATGGAAAGATACATGATGCATGAGTCTTAATTGGTATTCTTATGTGAATTATGTGTATGATGTTGTGCAAATGGTTTTTTTACTAACAGGGATTTTCTCACTAGACCTCAAGGTCTAACCCTCATTTTGTTTTAAAAATATGTATTCCAGGTGGTGGATCGAGTAAAAGCAAATAAGAAGGTTAAATCGCGAATAGCTTTTGGAGGACTATGTAGTTGAAGACTATGATGTGTTTAGTAGATATAGCATGTTGTTAGTAATGATGTAATTTACTACGTAAACGTTTGTAATGATGTATTGAATGTTTGTAAAAGACTAGGGGACCGTATTTGTTATATAATGTATCTCTTGTTTTAACGACGTTATGCAATGTATGCTATTTGAACTATGTATGGGAATCCGGGTCGTTACAGATGGTATAGAGCCCTAGTTTAAGGGATTTAGGTATTTGTATCTGTACCTAGACTTAAACTGCATGTGAAGTAGGATGTCCCTATTATTTTAGAACCTTGGGAGGAATAAGTATAAAAGCTAGAAGGAACATTATGTAAGGTAATTTCATCTTACACCTGGCCAGTGTAATTGTGATCTTACAGGTACATGTTTGAACTGGAATACCTTGTTATATGGGGTATGTGCTTATGTGTATTTTAACCTTGTCTGAATCAACAGAATGGCAAGTGGTACTAGACAAACGAATCGGGAAGGAGGAGGAAATCCGAATAGAACAAACCCAACAGCCGGAGGAAGGGGAAGAGGGGGAGAAAGAGGTGGAGGCAGAATTGGGGGTAGAACTGGGAGTGGAACTCCTCCGTGAGGTAATGAATTTGTTACTAAGGACGATTTAACAGCCGAAATGGGAAGACTACATGCCAGTATACAAGCCATGTTTGATCGAACTCGTCATAATGAAGCTGATACACCAGATCCTGGTCAAGAAAACGAGATGCCTATTACACCTACAATCACTCCAGTACTAAGAAAGTGTGACTATAAAATGTTCTTAAGTTGTAAGCCTCCAACTTACTCGGGAGATCGGGATCCAGTGAAAGCTATGAAGTGGCTGAAGGAAATAGAAGCCATCTTCAAGACTAGTAAATGCGCCGAAGAGGATAGAGTACTCTATGGAACTGCAATGTTGAAAGGCGATGCCCTATACTGGTGGGAAGCACATATGACCTCGGGAGGATCTGATATATATTCTACTTACTCTTGGGAAGAATTCGTGATAGCTTTCAGGAAACAGTTTTGTCCTCAAGCCGCAGTTAAACAATTGGAAGGGAGTTTATGAACTTGCAGCAAGGGAATTTGTCAGTTCGGGACTACACCGCTAGTTTCTTGGAAAAGTCTCGTTTTGCGGAATACTACGTTGCTACGGAGGCCATGAAGATTGAAAGGTTTATCTTTGGATTGAATGCAGAAGTCAGAAGTTTTGTGATTGCTAAAGGACCAGAAACTTTCTCTGCCGCAGTAGACGCCGCGGAAACCGTGGAACAAGATAAAGGGAGAAGTACTAGTGATAAGAATGTGGGGAAAAGAAAATGGGAAGGACCGCAGTATGATCCGAAGAAGTCCAGGTTTCAGCGATTTGATAACCGTCCACCTTTCCGACCAGTTGAAAGACCTTGCCCAAAGTGCCACCGTTTTCATCAAGGAAGTTGTCAAGTTGATCCTAGAAACTGTTATAAGTGTGGAAAGATCGGTCATATTGCTAAAGACTGTCGAGTAGTTAGATTTTGTTACTCGTGCAATTCTCCTGATCACCATCAGTCTGATTGTCCACTGGGGAGATTACAACCGGGTGGTACGTCAGTAAGACCAACGGGTGTTAGACCGGTAGTACCAAGGCTAGAAGTACCAAGAGCAAGGGCCGTGCATTCCAGATGACAGAGCAAGAAGCAGATGAGACTCCCGATGTGGTTACAGGTACATTCTTAATAAATTCTACACGTGCTAAAGTGTTATTTGATTCCGGTGCAAACCGATCGTTTGTGTCGCCTTCTTTTGCTGCCTATATGCATTTAAAGCCTAAAGTGTTAGATCATGCGTTAATGGTAGATACGGCTAATGATAATCAAGTACCGGTTAATGAGGTATTTGATAGTTGTGTGATAAACATAGATGGGTGTGTAGTGCCTATTCAGTTATTTCCTATAGCTTTGATCGAGTTTGATGTGGTAGTGGGAATGGATTGGTTAGCCGAGAATCAGGCTAATATAGTTTGTGATAAGAAATTGATAAATGTTGTCTTACCTGAGAAGGGAGCAGTAGTGATTTATGGTGACCGTAGAAATCATCAGTCTTGCCTTATCTCTTTGTTGAAAGCTCATAAGTGTATCAATAAAGGTTGCTCAAGTTACTTAGCTTATGTAATATATATTAAGCTAGAAAAGAATAAGCTGGGAGATATTCCGGTTGTTCGTGAATTTCCGAAAGTTTTTCCAGAAGATCTGACTAGCCTTCCGCCCGTTAGACAAGTAGAGTTTGGTATAGATCTGATTCCTGGAGCCGCTCCTGTTGCCCGTGCACCGTATCATTTGGAACCTCCAGAGATGAAAGAGATGATGACTCAACTGCAGGATCTTTCAGATAAAGTCTTCATCAGACCCAGTTCTTCGCCGTGGGGAGCACCGGTCCTGTTTGTGAAAAAGAAGGATGGTTCGATGAGGATGTGTATTGATTATCGGGAACTGAATAAGCGCACGATCAAGAACAAGTATCCGCTTCCTAGAATTGATGACCTCTTTGATCAACTAGTTGGAGCTTGCTATTTCCCCAAGATTGATCTGAGATCTGGTTATCATCAACTGAAGGTTAAAGAAGAAGACGTTCTGAAAACTGTTTTTCACACACGGTATGGTCACTATGAATTCTTAGTAATGCCTTTTGGATTGACGAACGCCCCAACTTCTTTTATGGATTTAATGAATCGAGTATGTAAGCCATATCTCGATAAATTCGTTATTGTGTTTATCGATGATATCCTTATCTACTCCCGGTCCAAAGAAGAGCACACCCAACATCTTCGTTTAATTCTGGAATTGTTGAAGAAGGAACAGTTATACGCTAAGTTCTCTAAATGTGAATTCTGGCTACGGGAAGTTCATTTTCTCGGACATGTAGTTTCTGAGAAAGGTATTCAAGTTGACTCAATGAAAGTAGCAGCAGTTGAAAAGTGGGAACCGCCGAGAACGCCAACGGAAGTACGAAGTTTTCTGGGTTTAGCCGGCTACTATCGAAAGTTTATAAAAGACTTATCTCGTATCGCGACGCTTTTGACTAAGCTGACTCGAAAGAATCTAAAGTTTGAATGGAAAGCAGAACAGGATGAAGCGTTCAGGGTATTGAAAGAGAAACTTTGCAGTGCGCCGATTTTGTCACTACCGGAAGGTTCCGAAGACTTTGTTGTTTATAGTGATGCTTCCAAACTAGGATTGATATGTGTACTTATGCAACGTGGAAAGGTTATTGCTTATGCTTCTCGTCAGTTAAAAGATCATGAAAGACAGTATCCTACACACGACATGGAACTGGCAGCAGTTGTATTCGCATTGAAGATTTGGAGACATTACCTTTACGGCTCTAAATGTCAAATTTATACCGATCATAAGAGTCTCCAACACCTTTTTGATCAGAAGGAATTAAATATGAGGCAAAGAAGATGGCTATAATTGGTGAATGATTATGACTGTGAAATCCTTTATCATCCAGGAAAGGCGAACGTGGTAGCTGATGCGCTGAGTCGTCAAGAAAGAAGTGGCACAATAAAAGCTATTGCACTACGAACTGAGCTTCTACCTAACATTTTCGACGAACTGAAGAAGTGTCAAGTAGAAGCCTATCAGGAAGAATATTTGAAATCAGAACGGTTAGTGGGGTTATCAGCATTGCTAGTGAAAGATGATCGTGGGATAAGCACTTGCCACTAATAGAATTTGCCTACAACAACAGTTACCATTCCAGCATACAAGCGGCACCGTTTGATGTTCTGTATGGTAGAAAATGCCGAACGCCTTTGTGTTGGAACGGAGTGGGAGAGAAACAGTTAACAGGGCCAGATATAGTCCAGTTGACCGCGAATAAGATTTCTCAGATTCGGGAACGTTTGAAAGTGGCTCAAGACAGACAGAAAAGCTACGCCGACCGACGCCGAAAGCCGTTAGAATTCCAAGTTGGAGATTTTGTGATGTTAAAAGTCTCGCCTTGGAAAGGAGTCATCCAATTTGGGAAACTAGGTAAACTGAGCCCGAGGTACATTGGACCGTTTGCAATTACATAAAGGATTGGCGAAGTAGCCTACAGGTTAGATCTTCAGCTAGAGTTAAGCAGGATTCATAATGCGTTTCATGTATCGAATTTCCGAAAGTGTTTGGTTACGCCGGATCAGGCAGTTTCTCTACCAGATATACAAGTTGATGAAAAGCTGAATTTTATAGAAGAACCAGAAGCTATTGTGGACCGTAAAGTTAAGGTTTTGCGGAATAAGGAGATCAGACAAGTGAAAGTCCAGTGGCGACATCATAATGGGCAGGATGCTACTTGGGAATCGGAATCAGAAATGAGAACTAAGTACCCGTATCTTTTTGCCTAACCGAATTCCGGAACGAAACTCTTTTTAGGGGGAGATGATGTAATACCCCGGGTAAGTTCGTTAGTTAAAAATCTCTTTCCGTTAAAATTAGTTAACTTTAAAGTTGGATGTTTAGGGTGAGTTTGGGTGAAATTATAAGTTTAGGGGTGTTTGGGTCATTTTTGGATAGTTTAAGCCTTAAGGGTAAATTAAGTCAAAAATATAAATATGCTTGTTTAATTCAGATATTTTCAAAACAGCAATAATCCAGAAATCAGTGTGTGCAAGTGTGTGTGTTTGGAAAGAAAAAGGAGAAGTAAGGAAAGGAAGGGTTAAGGCTCCATTTGGTCTACTTAGAAGTGATTTGAAGGTATTTTCCTTTATAATTTATGTTTGTAATTGCTAGTAGGAAGTTTTTCTCGGATTAAAATCATCAAAATTGGTCCGGTATAAATCACAGTCGGATTCTGGGTATAAAAAGGGCAAACCGACAGTAGTGTCCGGACACAATATGAATGTGTCCGGTAGTCCTTCTTGGTAGTGTCCGGTAGTTTTGATGTTGGTGTCCGGATAGTGTTCTAAAGGTGTCCGGACGATTCTTGCATCCGGTAAGTTCCTATTTTCATTAAGTTTTCGGACGATTTTAGATACCGGATGGAGTCCGGATCACTGTGGTTTCCGGATGACGTCCGGATTGAACATGTTGTCCGGAAAGTTGGGGTTGTCCGGATTGGTTGTGTTGTCCGGAAAGCCCTATTGTCCGGATAGTTTTGTGTTGTCCGGATAGTTTGGCTGTTTGATCAATTTTGAGAGTTTAGATGCTTTTGGGTATCCAATGACTTGTGTCTTGTTAATTATTGGATGGGGAATGAATGAGGACTGAATGCATTATGGACTCGACTTATGTTCGGGTTTGGGGGTAACATTTGAGGATTAGAGTTATCTAGAGTACTTAGCTTTAGTAAGACGTGTGTGTTCTATTTGGTAAAGAGATATTTGTGTTTAATTATTTCAGATACTGTGAATCGAAGGTGAAAGTTGGGTTCTTTGTGGAAGGAGTTTTGGATAAGCAAACAAGTGAATTTTTACTTAAAATGTTTTCTAACTGGATTACATATATGTGAATGAGTGTAATAATGTGTATATTGTGTTTATATGAGTATTACACTGCATGGGTGCTAGTTGGTCGGGCTTAGGACCGGTGTATGTTGGATGTACAGAGGGACAGTGGTGTTGGCTGTATTTAGTACAGTGGTGTAAATTGATTAGTTGGCTCGCAACCAATTAATATGGCCAAGGGAATGAGATGGAAAGATACATGATGCATGAGTCTTAATTGGTATTCTTATGTGAATTATGTGTATGATGTTGTGCAAATGGTTTTTTAACTAACGGGGATTTTCTCACTAGACCTCAAGGTCTAACCCTCATTTTGTTTTAAAAATATGTATTCCAGGTCGTGGATCGAGTAAGAGCAAATAAGAAGGTTAAACCGTGAATAGCTTTTGGAGGACTATGTAGTTGAAGACTATGATGTGTTTAGTAGATATAGCATGTTGTTAGTAATGATGTAATTTACTACGTAAACGTTTGTAATGATGTACTGAATGTTTGTAAAAGACTAGGGGACCGTATTTGTTATATAATGTATCTCTTGTTTTAACGACGTTATGCAATGTATGCTATTTGAACTATGTATGGGAATCCGGGTCGTTACATATCTTCTCCTTTTTGTCAGCGACAAAGCAGGATTCCTTAGTAAAGATTACTTTGTTATCCTTGTCGCAAAGCTGACTAATGCTTAGAAGATTATGCTTCAGCCCTTCAACATATGCGACTCTTCTGAAGGTTGTTGTACCATTAGAGAGTACACCAAACCCTCGGGTATGTCCTTTTCCGTTTCCACCGAATGTTACAGAGGGACCCTTCTTTTCTTTGTACTCTGTGAGCAGGTTCTTCTTACCAGTCATGTGTCTAGAGCATCCGCTATCGAGATACCAGATACCCTTCTTAACCTGCATTACAAAGGAGGATTAGTTTGTCTTGGGTACCCACTTAACCATGTGTACACACTTGTCAGTGGGGGTAGAAGAGGAGGTGGAAGGTTCAGCAGTCTTCGCAGCATTTGAAGATTCAGCTTTGTCAGTCTTCACTTTGGTTAGTTTCTTAACCTCAGTGGTCTTCTTTGCCTTGGGGGCAATAATCTTCACCTTAGCTATCTTTTCAGCTTGGGTGGTTGTGCGGCACTTACTAGCAATATGATTGGTAAGTCCACAATGATAACATTTCCTATAACTAAAAGTAGTTCTAGGACCATTTGCATGCTGAGCTTTTGATTTTGAATTAGAAGGACCAGCACCAAGTAAGCTATTGGCTTTTGAAATGGGAGGAACATTCAGTTCTTCGGATTTCTTACCAATAATTTCCACTTTGATTCTAGGAGTAGATCGCTGAATAGATCCACGCTGAATAAATCCAGGGATCTTATTCTTTGAACCAGAGGGATAAGTCACTGAAGCTTTAGAAGCATTCAATTTTGGTACAAAGGTACCCTTCTGAGGATTTTGGTTAAAAGCAATTCCTTTACCTTTATTTTTAAAGATTGAGGTAGGTTTTGGATAAACAACTTTTTCTTTACCTTTAGAAGTTAAAGTAGAGATTTCCTCAGGGATAGGCGGTTTAGAAGAGGAACACTGAGATGAGAAAGTGTCAGGGATAGAGGATACGAACATTCCAAACTTAAGCATGGAACGATCAGTGGTTGGTTCTAGAGTACCAGCTTTGTAACCAAGACCACGTTTATCACTCAGGGGAATCTGAGACTTAATTATCTCAGTGATCTTTGTTGAGGAATTATACCATCCATCAACAGTAGCTTTTTCAGCTTTTAATGCAACGATAGCTTCTTCACGCTCGATTTTGACTAGCTGATTTAAGTGGACTTGATCTTTAAAATCTTCTTCAATTTTAGAAAGATTTTCTATTTGAAGGTGACAGTTTTTAAGCTGTTCAGCGAGACCAAGGTTTTGATTTTCAACAACAATTTTGCCATTCATGGCTTCATATAAACTTCTAGTCAAGAGATCGATCTTTCGAAGACTATCAGATTCATCAATATTTAAAATATTGGTAAAGAAGGAAGGTGATACCTTAGTAGCAGAGGTTGAAGTAGAGGGAATGTCAGAATTTTCTTCCTCATCTTCAAGTTTGGCCATGAGACATAGATTGGCTTCATCATCATCTTCAGAGTCAGATGATTCTTCTTCGTCAGAGGCAGCCCAATCATAGTCAGCCATAAGGCCTTTGCCTTTCTTCTTAAAGGTTTTCAGCTTTGAATACCTTTATTTCAGCTTTTTGTATTTTTCATCTCTAGTCCTGTGAGTAAAGTTTTTCTTGGGAAAAGCTGAGGGTCTAGAGACTTTCTTTGATCTGCACTCGCTAGCAAAATGTCCTATCTTTTCACAGTTATAGCAAGTAGCAGTAGCCTTATCAACAGGGATTGATGATCTTGGCTTGTTAGTAATAACAAGAGGTTTATTCCTTTTGAAATTACTCTTTCTAGCAAATCTCCTGAACTTATTAGCCAGGAATGCCAGAGTTTCATCATTATCTGAAACGTCAGAGTCTGATGATCTTTCAGAGTTAGTTTCCAACTCAGCGACAGTGATAGTCGATCGCTGAGTGGAAGGTGACTCTGAGATTAAAGCAACAGGGGTGCTTTTGGAATCTTTTACAATATTCTTCTTAAGATGACTCGATTGCTCATGATTTAGCATTGTGCCATATAAGGTAGAAAGGGTCATTGATTTTAGATCCTTTGACAGCTTGAGACACATTGAATAACTGTCCCAGCTTTCAGGTAAACATTCTAAGAACTTTGTCAGTACTTCAAAGTTAGAATAGTCCTTACCAACAGTTTTTAGATCTATTATTAAGCAGTTAAAACGTTGGTGTACTTCAGAGAGAGATTCATTCTTACCACAAATGAAGCTTTCGTACTGTCTTACCAGGTTGATCTTTCGAGAGTCCTGGACTTCAGAAGTACCTTCATACTGAACACAGATTGTGTCCCACATAGCTTTTGAAGTTTTCAGGTTTATGACGGAATGGTAGACTTGGTCAGGAAGAGCCATGGAGAGTATGGATCTGGCTTTGGTGTCGATAGCCACTTTCTTCTTATCTTCGTCAGTCCACATATGAATTTCCTTGGGAATCAGCCTTTCTGGAATAGCAGGTCTATTCTCAGCGGCTGGAACTTCAGGATCAATTCTTATAGGAATATATGGGCCGTTTTCAAGATAGTAAGGCATAGTAGGGTCTACACCTTCTAAGAAGAGAATCATCCTATTTTTTCATAGATTAAAATTATCTCTGGAGAATCTAGGAGGTTTTGCAAGTGAACCATTGTCAATATAATTAGTGCTTGTTTTGGTGGCCATTTTCAGAAATAGCAAGGAAGAGAAATCTTAGTATAGATCAGATCTTGTTTATGAGTTTAAACAAATCTGCTCTGATACCACTTGTTGGTCCCGAAGGGTTATACAAGTTTGTAGAAGGGGGGGGGGGGGGGGGGGGGGGTTTGAATACAAACACACGTTTTTACTTTTCTAAATTGTTTATTGATAAATCAAGATAATTTACAACTTGTTGCCGGGGGGGGGGGGGGGGGGGGTTGAATACAAACACACGTTTTTACTTTTCTAAATTGTTTATTGATAAATCAAGACAATTTACAACTTGTTGCGAGACAAGATTAAGGATTAACCTAATCTAAACAAGTTAAGAACACTAAGTTTCTTGCACTAGAAGGAGATAAGGGAATTACGAATAATAACCTAACACACAGATAGAAAGAAGAAGATGGTCCGAGCACACTTCATAACTGAAGTAGGGTTCTTCTTATATACTGCATGCATTTAATGCATGGCAGTATGGCTATAGACGTGGCAGCAGCTGAGTGGTTGCATGTCATTGACCTTTGTAGACAACCTTAGTAGCCGCATGGTGCACAGTGTAGAATCAGAGTTGTTGTACGATTACAGACAAAAAGGGATGTCCGTTCTAACAGTTCGTACGGAGACGTGCAAAGGAGGTAAGACAATAGTAACATGCAGGGAGACTTCATGATCAGCTTTCGTTGAGTCAGATCTTTATCAGCGAATGATAAAGTTCAACGATTGCTGAAGTCTTCTACTTGATACTTCACGTTGAATGGACCGGTCTTGCTTCGCTGATATCCGCATCAGTTCATGAGTAGACTTGTCGCTGGTTCTTGAGCTTGATCTTCGACTTCAGCGTAGAACTTTGGTTGACGTGAAACTTGTCTTCAGAGATCATAAGTAAACAAACTAAACTATTAGCGATCATCAATAGAACTGAACAGGCTCAGAGCTATATGATGATGAACAGTGTTCGCTGAATATCTAATCTGAAGAGTAAGAGTTCCTATCAGCGGTACTGTAAAGTCTTAGTACTTATCAGCGATAGTGAAACTCTAATACATATTGTTTAATTACAATTTTCACTAAGTGTTAAGAGAGGGTCATTATCAAATCACTGAGGGTTTGGATCAACATATATATATATATATATATATATATATAGAGGCTCCGTAAAATGCAAACCTTGCATTTGTTGCACCCCTTTACAAACCCATCTCAACCGTTGATATGTCCATGTCATTTAGTATTTTATTAAAATAAAAAATATTATTCAGGGTTAATATAGTAAATCGACAAATACAGATTTTTGGTTATTTTTGGATAAGATTGTAACTGATTGAACTAATCAAATCATTTCCTAAATTTTTGCCTAACATCTAATTTCTCTTCTCTCTTATCTCTGCAGCAGCCGCCGTCGCCGCCCGTCGCCGCCACCGCCACCGCCGGCCACCACCATCTCCGACCGCCACCACCTCTTCTCTCTCCATCCTCCGACGACGCAACTCCATGTGAACACCCAGCAAACCCCAACCTGTATCATATATGCAATAATTAATAGATAACCATTAGATATGTGCAACCATCAAAACCGTAGAACATTTGCATATATGCACCTATTTGCATATATGCAACCATCAAAACTGTGGAACATTTGCATACATGCAGCTATTTGCATATATGCAACCGTCAAAACGGTAGAACATTGCATATATGCAACCGTCAAACCGGTAGAACATTGCATAGATGCAACCCTCAAAATGGTAGATCATTGCATATATGCAACCATCAAAACGGTAAATTGAATATACAAAAAAAGTACGTATGCTTACCTTCCAAAAACTCATTCTTTATAACAGGTCTTCTTCATTTACCCTTTTTAGTTGTTTCATCCCTAAGCTTATCCTGTTCAACATCGTTTCGATCTGCATCTATGCACACTGGGTTCTCTATGGTTTTGCACGTTGTTTCATCCGTCGTCGTCTGGGTTAAGCTGAATATCGTGGCGGTGGAGGAGGCGGCAGATAGAAAGTGGTGCTGTCACGAAAAGAATGAGGAGGAGGAGGAGTAGGCGGAGAGACGGTGGAGGAGGACGAGGCGGAGAGACGGTGGAGGAGAGACGGCGGAGAGACGGTGGAGGAGGAGACGGCGGAGAGACGGTGGAGGGAGAGACGCCGGAGACATGGTGGAGGAGGAGATGGGTCACCATTGAAATTCCAAATTTTGTTTAGAAAATCCCGAGATATGCTCCTGGATATGCTTTTCCTTTTTGAAATTCTAATTTTTCTTCCAATTTTGCCCTTCCAGTGTCTTTTACTTTTTCAGTTTTGGTAAATGCAAATTAGATATTTACAATTCATACCCATTTTAATCTAGACCATTAGATGTAAAAATGAAAGGTTAGGATTGGTTTGTAAGGGGTGCAACAAATGCAAGGTTTGCATTTGATTTGCCCTATATATATATATATATATATATATATATATATATATATAGAGAGAGAGAGAGAGAGAGAGAGAGAGGTGGGTTCAAACGAGAACTATTTACGAGAACTACGAGAACGGTCGCCCATGTACAAAATCACTGTTGATTCACGTACAAAATCAATGTTGATGCGCGCGACTTGCCAAACCGCAGCCCAAACCGCGTGTGTCTAGAAATTTTAATCAGCAGTGATTTAGTACGTGAATCACCAGTGATTTTGTACATGGTCGGCCGTTCTCGTAGTTCTCGTAAATAGTTATCGTTCTCGTTTGAACCTTCCTCTCTCTCTCTCTCTCTCTCTCTCTCTCTCTATATATATATATATATATATATATATATATATATATATATATATATATATATATATATATATATATATATATATACACTAGTTATTTACCCGCTGCAATGCAGCGAGACGTATAATCCAAATAATTTGACGATTTAATCAATTATTAACTAAAATACGTTAAAAAAATGTTTTTTAATTTTAACAAGTTACACCATTAATATCGTCTCGTCGATACCTTCGAAATGAATTGTAAATATTAAAATTATTTTTTATGTAGTATATATGATATATAATTAAATCAAAAAATATTCAATATTGAGCTCATTTCGAACGTATCGAAGAGACGATTATAATGGTGTAACTTGTTAAAATTAAAACGTATTTTTTAACGTATTTTAGTTAATAAACGATTATATGTGTTAATATGATGAAAGTGTAAAATTAAAATTAAGAAAGTAAAAGGTATAAAGTAAAGTAAGTAAATAAGTATAAGGGTTGAAAGTGTAACATTCAATTCAAAAGTCACCAAATTGATTGAATGGCGGGACACTCCACGATAGCGGATGATTTATTTTTCAGAAAACCCATATACTGCGATCGCGGGATAGGACGTGGGATTTTTGGGTATTTTTGCAAAAATTGTTTAGTAAATGAGTATTTTGACAGTTAAAGTCAAACTTTAGGTATTTTAATTAAATTCACTTAAATATTTGGATTTATGAGACCCTTCTCAAAAAGGTTGTACAAAATAGCTAATGCCACTTCATTAAAAAACTAGTTAAATTGCCTAAAAACATTTTATAAATATATTATAACACTTTTAGATACGACGTTTTATAGTTCGGTATTGTTAACTTAAGTCTTATAAAGTATGATGTTAGGACATTTAGACATTTTAAGTGTTCTATAAGCCAAATTTTTGGTCCTAGTTTTTATTTTGATTTATGTTGTTGACTAATTGTTTATCTAATTGTAAATTGATTTATCATGTTTCCAGTTGTTTCATTGATTCCTTTTGTTTGTGGTTCATATTGATTAATCACTTATTTCTTTTAGATTAACCATTATATAATAGTTTAACAAAAAAAAATTTGTAATTAGACAAACCAACTTAACTGATCTTCGTTGTTACACCGGCCGGATTACAAATTAGCATTTTGATCTATGATTGTAATGTTCAAGATTAAGCTGAATGAAGCCGCTCCTGAATTGATAATCTTACTCACTAAGAGTGATGACATGGACCAAGACTACTCTAATTACCCAGTAAGTGAGGTGAGAGTGATGTTCTTAGCCGGTAAACGCTTATCGGATAAAAATGTTGAATAGGATGCTCTTTTAATAGATTAGGATTAATCTTACCTTGTAAGTTAAGTGAAAGTGTTAAGCAATATAAGTAAGCGCTACCAAAGATGTTGTAGCCCAGTGGTTTGGTAACATCCTGGGAGGGTAAGTGGTGGAAGGCCTTACTACCTGGGTTCGAACCCTGTGGTGATCACGCGGAGGTATCCCCGAATCAAGGGGCGGATCGCGGGCCTGCTGTTTGGGCCGGGTCGTGGGCCGAATCGTGGCCGGGTCGAAGGGGGATTAGTCTGGACTAAGTCCAGGATACCCCCGAAATGCAATTGCCTTTCAAAAAAATATATATATAAGTAAGCGCTTAGAGCATCTCCAACAGCTTCCCCATTTTGGAGAAAATAGAGAATATAGGGATTTTGAGCTAAAATTTTGCTACAACAACTTCCCCAAAACTATCCTCAAAATGGAGAAAATACGAGAGAGAATGAGTTTTTCTCTAAATATGGAGATACCTCAAAAAATGATTACAAAATGGAAGTACCAATAGAAATATTTGAAAATAAATATTTTGAAAGAGAAATAATATTTTAATAGATGAATGGAATATTTTAATATTATAATCAATGTTTGATTCTCCAAAATAGTGAATCTGTTAGAGATAAATGTAATTTTTTTTAAATAAATTTTAGAAAATCTGTTGAAAATGCTCTTACGGGTAAATGTTAAACAAATAACCCTAAATTTTCTTATGTTGAGCTAAAAAACAAAAAGATATCCAAGTTAAAAGGGAAAAAAGTCTATAACACTTTTTATATATTTTCATAATTTTTTACAATTCTATATCCTCACAGTAATAAACTTGATAACTAAAACAAGTTACAAAAACTAACACGTCTCCAAGTAGATAAAGGCAGGCAACTTCCTTGTATGTATGTTGTAGTGTGTTGGTCAACATTAGAATCTCCGCGTAAAAGACTTTCTTGTTCACCACTCTTCAGAGTTGACAAATCCAACCCCAGAAGTCAACAAAGATACCTTATAATTAAAACCCTTTCTCAAACTCATACATTATTTGAGAAATTAACAAGATATATATATATATATATATATATATATATCTTAGAGGATAATTAACTAATTATTCAATTCATGGCTGCATCCATTCCAGTTTCTGTGATAGGGTCTGATCAGTTCACGGCACCATATCCTTTTGATATCATAGTTGACACAAATTTAGGTGGAAATCTTGTGATCACAGATATCAACCACAAAATCATGCTCAAAGTAAAATCATGCGACACAACTTTCCATCATAAGCGAGTGCTACTCGACGTTAATGACAAACCCATCGCTACGCTCCGTGAGAAGGTAGCTAGCTAGGTTTTAACTTCTTTTTCTTTCTTTCTTTTAATTTATTTACGTACATCGATCTAAGATTAGTTATATATATTAATTGTTCTTTGGTTTGGTTTGAATCTTTAACTACGTACAATATTTCTTTTCCAGATCTTGAGTAAACATAATCGATGGAAAGTATTTAGGGGCAAGAGTACATCCAATTCAGATATGATATTTAGCACAAAACAACCAAACATGATCCAGTTTAAGACCAGTTTACAAGTGTTCTTGGCAAACAAAACGAGTAGTAAGGATGTTTGTGATTTCAAGATCAAAGGAAGCTGGTCCAAGAGAAAGTGCACTATTTATACCGGAGATTCTTATCATTCTTCTACCACAATAGCCAAAGTAATTCTTCGATCTTCCTTTTACTTTCGTTAACTTAATTGCTACTAATTTCGGCTATTTTTGTTTACGTGTATATATGTATATGTATATGTATATATATACAGCAGAAGATACCTAGAAGTTTAATTAATTCCATCATTTCAGGTGTAAATTAACCTCTAACAGAAACTAATTAATGAATGGACTTGTTTTTGTAGATGCACAAAACGAAACCATCCAAGGATAAAAAGTTGAGTAAGGGTAAATTCATGGTGACAGTTTATAAGAATGTGGATTATGCATTCGTGGTCGCACTTATCGCTATTGTTGATGCTATGAAAAGAACAGATGATGAGTATGCTGAGCAAATCATCGGATCTGTGAATCAAGTTATTGTTGCAACAGCGTAGTACGTAGTTGCTTTCTAAGTTGATAAATTCGTTTCCAGATAATATTATCGATTCATAATTTTCCTCATCATATCATTGTACTTCTATTTCATGGGTCTCATGTATATATATATATATATATATATCTATTGTATGACGACCAATATTCAATTAAGATATAAAAGGTAAATTAGAATGTTTTCCTAACCTTTATATATATATTCTTCTGTTAAGATATCCTAACAGAAGGCAAAAAAGAAATAGAATAAAGAAGTACATGATTAATTAAGTAGGCATGCCAAAAACAAGAAAACCGTAGCACCAAAATCCATAAGTCTTTATCCACAAATAAAGAGCCAAAGTCATTAACTAAACAGGCTTCCAACTCCATGCAATGAGACCGTAATTAATGTCCAAATCAAGCCCAAAGTTATAATTAGTAAAAAACTCCTCCAACACATGGGAATCCAACATCCACAAAGAAAGAAAGAAAGAAATCAGCAGCAAACCATATGTATGTCTTGGAATACAAAACAGCCGTTAAAAACCATGAACCAAATTAAGCCCTAAACTTGAAATCAGCAAAATCCATAGTGCACAATTTTGAGACCTTAAAAAATGTGATACTCAACTCCCTCTGGCTAGTGCAAAATTGTTCGATCAGCAAGTTAACAACATGGACCAAAATTCCTCAGGTTAAGTATGGAGATGTGAATCCATTAAAGCAGAGAGTACATTGTCTGTGATTTTAGCAAAATAATAGGTTCATTTTTGAGTGTTGGTTGGTAGCCAAGCTATAACACTAGCTAGGAGATATATGGAGTGTACATTCCTGTAATCTAACTAGTAGGGTCTAATATCGTTGGATGGTCAATAATTTCCATTTCGGGGTGATGTTATTCTCAGCATTAATATAAGATCATTTAGGATTCTCTAAGTTAAAGGGAAGGATTTCTCGCAGAATCGTGATTGAAATTTTTGAAATTATACTTGAGTGAATTTTATGACACCCTTGCTTGAAATATCACCGGAAGGAAAATGAGCTCTCACACTATCTCAAGTTATCATCCAAGTTTTACACTCGTTGTTTTCTCACGATGTTGCTCTTAGTGTCATAAGGATGATGTTGAGTTAAAGTATGTTCAGATTGAGGGGCTGTCTCTAGAGCTATCACATATGGGATTTCTGACACTGTAAGTTCTGATGAAGCTTTTGACCCAACTATTTCTGAAAGATTTCCAAAAGGTACTTGGTTGATCGATGTTTACAGCAGTAATGACTTGAGTTATTTTAGATCTCGACTGTGTGATGATGACTTGTGGAATGATTATCAAAGATAGACTTGCAGAGGCTTGACATCATCCAGTAAATAAGATTTACTTTTTGTTAAATACAGAAAAAAGCGTCCTTTTCTTCCCCAATATTCCCCCAAAAGATTCAAGGGACTACTACATAAATGACTTTATTCACTACAAAACATGGGACCATTTCCGACGGATGTATCCGCCGGAAAATCCTATTTTCGGCGGATACGGCTGCCGGACAACCGGGCGCCGCAACGGAGATTTTCCGGTGGATTTCCGACGGATTTTGTGTTTGGCGGATTTAGGCCGCTGAAAATTCGCCTATTCAAAAATATCCCGATTAGCCAAACTTTGATTAACAAAACAATTAAGGAACTGATTTTCGACGGATTAGTTCATCAATTTTTTTATTTTCTTTTTTAATTAAACGAAAAAATTAATTTGCGGCGAACATTTTTGGCGTATTTTCAGCAGACATATCCGCCGCAAATGTTTGATTTATTTTTTAAATTTTTTTTTATTTTTTTATAGATTTTTTTATAGATTTATTTATATATATATATTTTAATATTTAAGGTGGAAATATCCGCCGCAAATATATTCATTTATATATATTTTTTATTATTTTCGGCGGACGTATCCGTCGCAAATCCACCGAAAACTCCTGACCAGATTTTAAGGAATCAGCTAAAAACTGCCAAAACCTGTTTTCTTTCATTCAAAAACCTGCTAAAAAAATGCTAAAACTGCTAAATATCATAAATTAAAAACGCCCAATACATTGTTCCGGGAAAAACGACTAAATAGTTGTTCCAAATAAATCTAAATTGTTCCAAATTTATTCCAACAATACCCAGCACAATTAAAAAAGTTTCATCATCACTGCGGAGGCGGACGCGGCGCATTCTGACTGAGAGTTCTGACCAAGTCGCACATCTCGTCATATTGTCTTCGAAATCTCTCTTCGTCCAAACGACGGATCTCGTCACGTCTCGCTTCCTCTTCCCGACGTCTCTCTTCCTCTGCCCGACGTTCCCCCTTTCGATGCTTCAACTCGTGCACTTGGGTCATTAAGTTCTCAACAATTTGCTACAAAATAAAGAAGACGTTAGAATATTTAATATGAACTATAAATCAAATTGATAAACATCATTTAATGAAAAAAAATTGGTACACATCTGGGAGGAAGACGATGCACCACCTGACGATGACCAATCCAAGATCGCATTGGGATCTGGATGGTACCCAAACCCAAATGAACGACCAATCTTCGTTCCCCCGGTCAGGTCATGCCACAACTGTGTATCAAGTGGCGGATGATTGGCAGGGTCATCGTCGTACCTCCCTACGATGCGTGTCTGATACCCATCCTGTGGTTTTTACGAAATTATACAAGTCAATTTCGACAGCATAACGACTGTAAATGAGACGTTTCCGTTTTCCTGTTAAACAATCCTAATGTTTGCCTAACCAATGGCAACCCAAACTAGAGAGATATATACAATAAGATAGATAGTAAACCAATTGTAAAGCTTAAAGTTAAACAATAAAGTGCATACCGTATATATAATAATCCTAACGTTTGCCCAACAAATGGCAACCCAAACTAGATACATAAGATAGTTAGTTACCTAGTTATAAAGTTTATAGTAAAACACAAAATATGTAGATATTCTAAAGTCTTGTTAAAAAAATACTTACCGCAGCCCGGCTACATCGAGATGTCACGTACTCCTCGGATCCCGAAGATGAACTATCCGTTCCCGACCGCCACTTCTTATGGGTATGGTCGAAGAGCTCAATACCCGTCGGTGGCACGCCTCCTCTCGCTCTCGTCTGCAAAGATCAAATAATACAAACATAGGCTAATTAACATGTTAAACATCAAACTAGTAACGCAATGGGTTATTTATAACATATTAAGGTCATACCAATCTTGCAGATGTCTCCCCGAAAGAGATCGATCCATTGGTGTGCTTGGATATTTCGTCATCCACCTCTGTCAGCCGGTTCGAACGCGCCACCACTGAAACCTCCTTCCAATGATCATTGTTCCAACCATCGATCATTGCGTTCCACTGTGGAAGATCTATCCAGATAGGATTGTAGGACCTCAACTAGTTCATATCTCTATTCTGGTCGTTCTCGTCATAAGGATGATCATTTAATTTGTCTGCACAAATGGGCGGCTCTAGACCGTGCACTGGCAAGATTGTCGTTTTAGGCTTTCCCACACTTCCTCTCCCAGATTTGATAAACCCGAGATCCACCTCCGGATCCCATGTGTAGTATTGTTGAACGTACATGTTTAGTTATTTTTAAGTTTACAAGAATACTACCAAGGATTTAATTACTTAAATATACACTACGAACCTGGAAAGGCTCAAACATTTGTGTTAGGTTTTATATGCGATTTGTAATCGATAAACGCAGCGGAAATTTACAAAATTATTGAAAACTTTTCTAAACAAATTAAAACCCAATCGGATCCATTGATGCATTTAATTAAATTAAACCACATCATAGGGTGTTTAGAATTGTACCTTTTGGTATCTGTTGTGGTTAAACGATCGGGGCACCAAGAAACTAACGCAGGTTTCCTCTAACGGTATCCACACACGAACATGCGAATTCCACCGAGTGCTAGCCCAAAAGAAACCCCTAATTCTAATACGTGTAAGTGTATAATTCAGATCCAGAGATCGAATCAGTCAACTGAAAACAACTGACCTGGCATCCTATACTTGTAACACCCTAAAATTTAAACATTAAATATAGGGAAAAATTCCGGAAAATGGGTAGATTTAAACCTCAAAATATAAACCAACTAAACCCTTAATATAATGGGGTAGTTTGGACAATGTACAATTAAAGGAGTATTAAGACATAACATACAACAACATCATCTAGACTATAATTAACTAGATTAATCTGGGTGTCACTAAGTCTCCAAAAGTGTCTCTCTTCTCGATTCCCAAAAAGCCCGACCTTCCCAAGCTTCTACGCATGGTCGGCAACACGACGAACTAGACGCCGCTAAGTGGGACCTGTAATCCACAACATACACTCAAGTGTTAGACCAAAAGTCTAGAATTTAAATATTCGAGCAATAACAAGGAATTATATCAATGCCAAAAGTAAAGATACCGTCTCCACTTAATTTCCCCATTACCAAATTTTCCACAAGTTATTGTGATCCACACCTGTCATGAAATAAAAGGGACAATTCTCCAAAACAGGGAAGACCCGTTACCATCTAGGTGACGAGAACACGTGAGTGGAGTCACCTTGATGTTGATGGATCACAACTCAAGTCTCGGTCTTAGTTCCCATGCCATATAGACATCACAACCTCAAACCATAAATAAATTGCCATTATTGCATACCCCGTCGAGTTACACCTCAAGGACTTACGGGGATCATATTGCATATCCCAAACCATGATCAATTATGCATATAGTTTAGTTACTTCATTTAAGGTACGATAATTGTTCCCACGTAATATTGTAAACGAAATGTCATATCCACACATAACACATAAAGTCCATAACATTTTCCTTTCATTAAGGCTATTTGACGGTGAATGAAGTCTATCCAATTAATTATGGTACCTATAAGCATATTCATACCTGTATATTGCCAATTTACATAAATATATGTATATATATATATATTTATTTGTATATATATATATATATCCATGCTTGTATACCTTTATAAATCATAACACTTACTCATTGGGGGGGGGGGGGGGGGGGGGCTGTGGATGGTATCCCAGTCTACCCGGGTTCGATTCCAAGGGGAGGCAATTGAGGGCATGAAGAGTACCCAGTCCTTGGGTGGTCCAGTCTTTGACTGGGCTTACCCCTTAGCCTGTGGTTGGGCCTTAGGTCCAGCGTAAGCTGGGCCGGGACAGCGGCGGATTAGTGGACTGCCCTCGGATGTCCGATACCGCCGGGGAGGCGTGCGTGCGTGTGTACGTTGTGTTCGTGGTAGTTGATCGAAAGGGTCGATGCCGCTATGCCTTCCAAAATATATATATATATATATATATATATATATATATATATATCCATATTTATACATTTCAAACAAATAAGTAGGGTAAACCCTAGTTTAAGGTCACAATTCCACAATCATTGCAATTATTTCACATTTAATTAACAAGAAGCTAAGTAAAACATGTATATGAGAAAAACTCACCTATTAGGGTCTTGTGGTGAGAAAAACCCTAAACTTGGAAAAACCCTAAAAATGTAGAATACTTGGATCTTGGGGAAGAAAGCCCTAGATTTAAGAAATACAACTTCTTAATGTGACAATCCTACATAAAAGTGTAGAAATCAAGTAAGAAGGACTTACTTAGAGTGTTGGTAGAGAAACTTTCTAGATGTGGAACCCTAGACTTCCAAGTAGCTTTTCCTTCCTAAGATCTTGGGAATAGAAAGTAAACTCTAAGGATTTAACACAAGGTCACCAACCAACACTCACCATCATAAATGGAGAAGCCCTAGTATTAAATGAAATGAGAGGGTTGGAAGGAGAAGAAAAATCTCCAAAAGTGAGGGGAGAGGCCGAAGGTTATGTTGCTGGAAAGAAGTGAAGGAAAGTGTGCTTGAAACCTCCCAAAATCGTGTCCTAAGCTGCAGTTCATCCCCCGAGCGCGACCTTTCCCCTACGACAGTGCCCAGGGCAAAGTCGCGGGGCATTGCCGCCAACCGCCGACACCCTACTTTTCGATTTACAAGCTTTTCGTCCCTGAACCTGGTGCGCGACCTTGCCCCTGCGACAGTGCCCAGTGCAAAGTCGCGGGGCATTGTCGCTGGTGCTGCACCCCATGCTGTCCAACTTCGTTTTGTCGGTAAGTTTTTCGTTCTCTCGACGGTGGTGGCTCGGATGAGTTCCTAAACAATAACATAAGCCCATGCATGGCCATCTAATTAGTTGCATGAGGAAATTACGTGAAACTAAACGTGAGATAAAGGTGGGTCGAGTTTGGTCAAGAATACTTACGTGAAGAAAAATTCGGGGTGTTACAATCCTCCCCTACTTGGAGAAAATTTTGTCCTCGAAATTTGGCGTTAACTGAAAAGGTGAGGGTACCTCCTCCTCATCTCTTCTTCCGGTTCCCACGTGACATTTGCCCCTTGATGGTGCTTCCATTGCACCTTTACCCTCGCTACCTCTTTGTGACGAAGTTTCCTCGTTTCCCTATCCAAAATAGATTCCGGCTCTTCTATACACCGGTTATTGTCGACATGGATCTCCGATAAAGGAATAACGTCCTTTTCTTCCGATAAACACTTCCGTAAATACCAAACATGGAACGTAGGGTGAATCTCACTCATCTCAGGCGGTAGTTCCAACTTGTAGGGTTGGAGTCCCATACGCTCAATGATCGGAAAAGGTCCAAGGAAACGGGGACTAAGCTTCCCACGCTTCCCAAACCTAATAATCCCCTTCCAAGGAGAAACCTTCAAAAATACACGATCGCCTACTTGGAACTCAATCGGTTGTCTCTTCTTATCAGCGTAACTCTTTTGACGATCTTGAGCGGCCTTCAACCGCTCTCGGATGCGTTTCACCTTGTCGGCCGTTTCTTGCACAAGCTCGGGTCTGGAAAACTGCTTTTCACCCGCCTCAAGACAACAAACGGGTGTTCTACATTTCCACCCGTACAGAACTTCAAATGGTGCCACTCCGAGACTCGAATGGTAACTATTATTGTAGGAAAATTCCACCAATGGGAGATGAGAGTCCCAATTTCCCCCGATGTCGATTACACACGACCTCAGTATATCTTCCAAGGTTTGGATCGTCCGCTCGCTCTGTCCGTCGGTTTGAGGGTGATAGTCCGTGCTCAACTTCACCTTAGTTCCCAATTCTCTTTGGAAGGCATTCCAAAAGTGAGAAGTAAAACGGTTATCCCTGTCGGACACAATGGACAATGGCACCCCGTGCCTCGAGACCACTTCGTTGATATACAATCTTGCAAACTTGTCCAACGGTAACGTTTCCCGCATAGCCAAAAAGTGAGCGCTCTTGGTCATCCGGTCCACAATTACCCAAATGGTGTCGTGACCTTTCAAAGTCTTCGGTAATTTCGTTACAAAGTCCATCGTAATGTGATCCCATTTCCATTCCAGTATTTCAAGCGATTGCAAACTGCCATAAGGTCGTTGGTGCTCGACATTCACTAGCGAACATGTGGTACACTTCTCCACAACACTGGCTACATCAAGCTTCATGACCGGCCACCAATAATTCAACTTCAAATCCCTATACATCTTAGTGCTTCCGGGGTGTATATAGTACTTTGACTTGTGAGCTTCTTCCATAAGTAACTCCCGGCATCCTCCGATCTTAGGCACCCAAATTCACCCTTGAAAAAGTTTTAGTCCTCTACCATCTTCCGTCAATAGTAGATGGTGCTTCCCCATCGACTCATTCTTGAGGTTCGCTTCGAGTAGTGCTTCGGATTGAGCGGTCATGATCATATCCATTAAGCTCGAGATGATTTCAATTCTTGCCAGCGAAGTTTGCACTTTCCCGCTTTACTCCTTCCGACTCAAGGCGTCCGCTACTACATTCGCCTTTCCCGGATGGTACAATAGTTCACAGTCGTAATCCTTAAGCAACTCAAGCCATCTTCGTTGACGCATGTTCCACTCCTTTTGATCAAAGACATACTTCAAACTTTTATGGTCGGTGTACAGCGTGCATTTTGTGCCGTACAAGTAGTGTCGCCATAACTTTAAGGAGAACACGACCGCCGCCAACTCGAGGTCGTGAGTTGGGTAATTCTTTTCGTGCTCTTTCAGTTGTCTCGATGCGTACGCTATTACCTTCCCTCTTTGCATCAAAACACAACCCAAACCCATTTTGGATGCATCACTATACACGACAAAGTCTTCAGTTCCTTCGGGTAAGGACAAAATTGGAGCTTCGCAAAGTTTCCGCTGCAAGGTCCGAAATGCCTCCTCTTGCACATTAGTCCACACAAATTTTACGTTCTTTCGTGTCAAAGTCGTGAGTGATGAGGCAATCTTGGAGAAGTCTTGTATGAATCTACGGTAGTACCCGGCTAAACCTAAAAAGCTTCTAATTTCTGTAGGACTCTTCGGAGGCTCCCAATTCATCATTGCCTCAATCTTTGCAGGATCTACGTTTACGCCTTCTCGAGTTACCACATGCCCGAGGAATTGCACTTCCCGCAACCAAAACTCACACTTAGAGAATTTAGTGTACAACTTCTCCTTCTTTAACACTTCCAAAACTTCCCGAAGATGTTGCTCATGTTCTTCTTCATCTTTAGAGTACACCAAAATATCATCGATGAACACGATAACCGACTTATCCAAAAATGATCGGCATACCCGATTGATCAAGTCCATAAAAATTGTCGGCACATTCGTTAATCCGAAAGGCATGACTAGGAACTCGTAGTGCCCATACCGAGTCCTAAATGCTGTCTTTGAAACGCCTTCCTCCCTAACCTTCACTTGATGGTAACCGGATCGAAGGTCGATCTTGGAGAAGCATCCGACTCCTTGAAGTTGATCAAAGAGGTCATCTATTCGTGGAAGTGGATACTTGTTCTTCACGGTCACCTTGTTCAACTCCCGATAGTCGATACACATCCGCATCGACCCATCTTTCTTCTTAACGAAAAGCACCGGAGCTCCCCAAGGTGATGAGCTCGGCCTCACGAATCCCTTCTCTAGAAGCTCTTGCAGTTGTGTCATCATTTCTTGCATTTCTGTCGGAGCGAGACGGTAAGGTGCACGTGATATCGGTGTCGCTCCTGGAATCAAATCGATCTTGAATTCCACTTGACGGTCGGGTGGCAAACCCGGCAAATCATCGGGGAATACGTCCGGATATTCTTTGACAACTTTTACATCTTCCACTTTCTTTTTCTCTAGCTTGGTGTCCACCGCGTATGCTAAAAACGTCGGATACTTCTTTATTAGACACTTCCTTGCCTTGATGGAAGAGATAATAGCCACCTCGCCCTTACGCTTTTCGCCGTACACAAGGATAAAATCTCAACTTAGGAGAGGTATTTTTATAATCTTCTTTGAGCACAAAATCTCCCCCTTGTGCTTGGCCAACCAATCCATTCCAATCACCACGTCAAAACTTCCAATGGACATAGGGAGTAGGTCCACTTCAAAAATTTCTCCACTAATCTCAAGGCGACACTTTTTCAAGATTTCCCGCAAGACTACCTTTTCCCCATTTGCTACCTCAATGACCAAAGCATCTTGTAGTGTACTACTAGGCACATTCAAAGACTTGCAAAACACATTCGAAACAAACGAACAATTCGCACCCGAATCAAACAATACTCTAGCGGGTAAAGAGTTGAGTAAGAACGTACCCGACACCACGTCGGTGGTTTCCTTCGCTTCTTCCTTTGTCATTTGGAAAGCCCTCCCTTGCGGTTTAGGAATGGACTCCCGTCTCGGTTGACTTCCCGAACCGGTCCCTTTAGAGTCTTCCTTCATCTTGGGACAATCCGGCTTCACGTGCCCCATCTCTTTGCACTCGAAACAAACTGTCCCTCTAATATGGCACTCTAGACTAGTGTGCCCCGTCTTCCAGCACTTGTTACAAGTAATTTGACCCGGATTGCATGACCTGAAGTGCTTGCTCTTACACTTAGGACACCACCTTGCCTCCCGGCGGTTGTCCCCTCCTCTACCACTTGATTGAAATCTCGGCCTCTTGAACGAATTTTGTGGGCTCTCCCACTTCCTCTTCTCTCCCACCCTTGCTTTCTCCTCTTTGTCTCTCGCGTAGACTCTTTCCATAACTTTGGCCTCTTCGATCGTCTCTCGAAGATTCGTAGCTTTGGAGTTCCGAACCATTGCCATCATATCAGCAGACAATCCTTTCAAATATGCTTTCATCTTGTCCTTCTCCGTCGGGGCCACGTGTCCCACAATATTCAGTTTCTCCATGAAGAGTCGGGTATATTCTTTAACCGACAAATTTCCCTTCTTGATTGACCAGAACTCTTCCTCGATCAAATCCATCTCTTGTTCGTTGCAATATTCTTCTAAGATCTTCTTCTCTATGGTGGAAGTGTAGACATTCCACCAAATCAAAGCCGAACTTCGAAGCATTTGGGAACCAAACTTCACTTTCTGATTTTCTTCACAGTCACAAGCCCGGAAGGCCTGCTCAATCTCCTGAATCCAATTCATGCAAGCAACTGGATTGTCAGAACCGGCAAACTCCGGCGGTTTACAACATAGGAAGGTTTTATAGGAGCATACCCTTCCCGTCGGCCTTGTCTCCAAAGTAACCAACCCATCAGTCCGGTTTTCATCACCGGTTCCCCCGGATCCTACACCCACATTTTCTTCAATTATCTCATGATGGCGCGGTTGTGCATCTCTATCTTCCAAAAGTTTCATGAACAACTCCTGTTGCTTAGCCATAGTATCGTTCATGGCCCGCATCATGTCCATCATCTGAGTTTGACGGGTCACTTTCGTTATGACCGGGTTGGTAGAGGAAATATTTCTTCTCAGAATCTGTTCCACTCTCCCGCCCAAAAAACGGGGAGTGGAGGAGGTAAAGCTGACGTGTCGTTGTTTGGTTGATCGGCCGTGGATTCGTTCACGACATTATCTTCCTGAGTTCTGCCCCGAGTATTTACCATTTATGTCTGTCTGTCACATCCGAGAATAAAGATAAGAACATAGACTACGAGATATACGTAAAGAAACGTACTAGAACAATCATTGATCCTCATAATCATAGCAACCAAGCATGCTCACGTAACGATATATTCATAATAGCATTAGCTAATTGAAATTATGAACATACTACACATAAGAATTCTCATTACCACTTTCATAATTCACAATAATGTAATTTCCGTTGACTCCGAGACGTCCCATCTTAGTATTTCTACCCAATTTCCTCACATTCCATCGCCTAATGGTCTCAGCTTAAGTCTAGGCATCACACTAACACACCTAGTTCACTTAAACTAGAGCTCTGATACCAACTTGTAACACCCTAAAATTTAAACATTAAATATAGGGAAAAATTCCGAAAAATGGGTAAATTTAAACCTCAAAATATAAACCAACTAAACCCTTAATATAATGGGGTAGTTTGGACAATGTACAATTAAAGGAGTATTAAGACATAACATACAACAACCTATTAATCTAGACTATAATTAACTAGATTAATCTGGGTGTCACTATGTCTCCAAAAGTGTCTCTCTTCTCGATTCCCAAAAAGCCCGACCTTCCCATCATCTCTTCTATCACCTCGGTTGTCTCTGCCATATCGATCAATTCCTGAACCCCTCTGGTTTTGTAAAGCCCGTATCCCGGTATGTAAAAATTATTTTATTAATTCTTTTCTTTTAAGGTTGATTTAATGTAGTTTCCGTTAACGGGGTTAGTCGAGTTAGTCCTAATCGTTAAAGTATTAAAATTCTTGGCTAGTTGCGAGAGGAATGTAAGTTGAGGGGCTAATGGTGTCAAAGGGCCAAAAACCCTCATTGGGTTTCGGCCCATGCAGATACATGTCGAGACCCATATATTTTTCTAGTTGGTGTTGTTGCCTTGAGGATGGATCATAGAAAGAAAAGAAATCAAACCCTAAAAACTGCCCCCCTTCCCTTCTCGTTTTCTCTCACGTAAACAACCCTAGCATCTTCTCCTTTTTTTTTGGTTGCCGCCGTGAAACCCCCCACCACCCCACCAGCGTCGCTGCTGGTGTTGGCCGGAGAGAGAGAGAGAACAACGCGAGAGAGAGAGAGGTAGAGAGAGAGAACAGCGCGAGAGAGAGTGATAGAGAGAGGTCGCCGGAAACTGCTGTTGTCCGCCGCTGTTGTCGCCGGAGACCACCGTCACCACTGCCGTTCGTCAGAAGTTTCGAGAGAGAGAGAGGAGCAGGTGCGGGTGTGTGGTGTTGTAGCAAAGTAAGTCGTTTTCCTTCGTCTCGTTTCCTTTTCTTTTCGTTTTTCTTCCGGCAAAACAACCACCGCGCCGCCGGCCGCCGCCGGCGACCACCACTGCCGGAGGGCAGAGGGTGGTGTGTGGCCATGTCTTATTAATAATCATTGTTGAACCCATTAAGCCGTGACTTAATCGCTTAAGCCAAATCGATCGAACCGTTGTTTTTGGAGTCGTCACTTCTTGTGAGTAATTGTTCAGCCACTGTTTTTGCGACGGCCATAACATTTCTGTCGTAACTCCGATTGAGCCGAAACTGGCGCCCGCGGTTCAAGCTCGGGGCCGGGCACGTTTTCCATGTTTTAGCGGAAAACTGGTTCGGCCTCTAGCTAGGTGGAAAAGTGGTCGTAAGTTCAGTGATTCGTCATTTCATGTGAAAAATTCTGAAATCTGTCATTGTCTTGGGAAAACCATAACTTTTTGCTAGTAACTCGTGTCTGGGTGAGACCAGAGCCAAAAGTTCCCTTTTTGAGTCTATAAACTTTTCTGTGTTTTGTGCGAAGCCCAGTTCGGGACGTAGCATTGGTCAAAATGTCATTTTATACTGAAAGGTGCTGATTTTCGCTGTTCGGGGAACTGTTTTTGTAAAATCCATAATAAATGGTAGAAAAATCGTTAGGAGGCGTATAATATGTCCTTGGAACCCTAACTCATAGTACTTTCTGACCATGTAATAATATTGAGGATTTACTGGGTTTAAGGAGGTCGAAACAGGCCCCGAACAGACCTGTTTGGCGAGACCGGGAAGTAGTTTTAGTGACGGTTTAAGCGGGTGTCGTGTCGTAGGGTCCGGGTCTCATATTGATACGTTTTAACGTGCGTTTAGGTGCTGGGAAGTGACCGTTATTGGGAAGCTTGAATTTGTATTGTTGAGCTAGGCGCGCATTCGAGGTGAGTTCTCTCACTATAAATAATGTCGGTTATTTTTACATTACGTTGTGTGCATGTGTGGTAGTTCTATTTGCTTGTGGTGTGGGGTTAAATCGTGGGGTGTCTAGTCGGACCTTTATTGTGTGGCTACGCGGGTGGCGTATGAGTTCGGTGGAGGCCAAGGATTACATACGCGGGTGGCGTAGTGACTTGGTGGGGCCAAAGGTTGTATACGCGGGTGGCGTATGAACCCGGGGGTGCCGGGTTGCGGTTGCACGGTTGTCGTGTGGTCGGTGGGACCGACGTATGCCTATTAGGTGGGTTGGTGTGAGTATGCACGTTTATGATTTGTTCGTAGACTTGTATGCTGTTTATGTGCAATTATCTGTTTATGGTGGTGTGGAAATAACTGTGTTACTTATGGTGTTAAATTCACTAAGCTTCGTGCTTACCCTTTCCCAATAAACTGTGGTTTCAGGTACGGGCGGCTCCAAGGCATGACGAGTACACACTGGCGCGCGAGGAGAGCTGGTTG
Source organism: Saussurea involucrata (assembly GCA_033807775.1). Taxonomy (NCBI): domain Eukaryota; kingdom Viridiplantae; phylum Streptophyta; class Magnoliopsida; order Asterales; family Asteraceae; genus Saussurea; species Saussurea involucrata. The sequence goes on from CM066327.1 coordinate 81,406,064, forward strand.
CTTTATGGTTTTTATTAATTAAACGTTTATTCCGCTGGTTTTTATTATGAAGATATTAATTATGAGTTTGCAAACGAAACGTTGGGATCATTTAATGAGTTGTTATAAATGAAATGTTTATTTAAAGATTTAAATTTTCTTGTAATTTTTGGGACGTTACAACTTGGTATCAGAGCACGGCTTGAGTGAATCAAACGCATTTCGGTGTGTTTGATCTCAAGTTTGCGGCTATAAAAATTTTCTTTAAAGTTTTTTTTTGGGAAATAAAAAGAAGGAAAAATCCGTTTCAGGAACGGTGATCGAGGGCGCAGTGTGTACAGTCAGCCGGAGCCAAGGAGGAAAGGTACATTGCTTAGTGTTGTATTGCTTTCTAGGCATAGGGTATGCATGCTAGATTGCTTGTTGTTGACACTATGCTGAATGGTGACTGCTTGCTAGTAGGAATCAATGCTAGTTATAGTAGGTTGTTAAGTGAAGGCCCTATAGGTTGTATGCAGTAAGAATCATATAGCCTTAGAATATTTGATTTAGTTCTATTGCGCAGCTCTTGTTTGAGTCCAACCGTTCTAGGATAGAATCTTGTATTCGAATGTCTATTTGATTCACACTGCATGCGACTGGGTATTCGCAAGGCAACTCGTTATGGCTAACAGGGATTCTGAGGTAGCAAGGGTAGTGGGATGAGATGAAATTCCTAGTGAGCTGGGAATAGCGTTTACATATGAGTACGTATGCAAAATTGCTTTCTAGATCATAGGGTATGCATGCTAGATTGCCAGTTGTTAATACTATGCTGTAGTTTGTACTGCTTGCTATTAGGGATTTATACTAGTTATAATCGGTTACTAAGTGAATGCCCTCTAGGTTGTATGCAGTAAGAAATTTATAGCCTTAGAATATTCGATTTACTAAGTGAAACTCCTTTTTTTTTGGTTGCCGCCGTGAAACCCCCCACCACCCCACCAGCGTCGCTGCTGGTGTTGGCCGGAGAGAGAGAGAGAACAACGCGAGAGAGAGAGAGGTAGAGAGAGAGAACAGCGCGAGAGAGAGTGATAGAGAGAGGTCGCCGGAAACTGCTGTTGTCCGCCGCTGTTGTCGCCGGAGACCACCGCCACCACTGCCGTTCGTCAGAAGTTTCGAGAGAGAGAGAGGAGCAGGTGCGGGTGTGTGGTGTTGTAGCAAAGTAAGTCGTTTTCCTTCGTCTCGTTTCCTTTTCTTTTCGTTTTTCTTCCGGCAAAACAACCACCGCGCCGCCGGCCGCCGCCGGCGACCACCACTGCCGGAGGGCAGAGGGTGGTGTGTGGCCATGTCTTATTAATAATCATTGTTGAACCCATTAAGCCGTGACTTAATCGCTTAAGCCAAATCGATCGAACCGTTGTTTTTGGAGTCGTCACTTCTTGTGAGTAATTGTTCAGCCACTGTTTTTGCGACGGCCATAACATTTCTGTCGTAACTCCGATTGAGCCGAAACTGGCGCCCGCGGTTCAAGCTCGGGGTCGGGCACGTTTTCCATGTTTTAGCGGAAAACTGGTTCGGCCTCTAGCTAGGTGGAAAAGTGGTCGTAAGTTCAGTGATTCGTCATTTCATGTGAAAAATTCTGAAATCTGTCATTGTCTTGGGAAAACCATAACTTTTTGCTAGTAACTCGTGTCTGGGTGAGACCAGAGCCAAAAGTTCCCTTTTTGAGTCTATAAACTTTTCTGTGTTTTGTGCGAAGCCCAGTTCGGGACGTAGCATTGGTCAAAATGTCATTTTATACTGAAAGGTGCTGATTTTCGCTGTTCGGGGAACTGTTTTTGTAAAATCCATAATAAATGGTAGAAAAATCGTTAGGAGGCGTATAATATGTCCTTGGAACCCTAACTCATAGTACTTTCTGACCATGTAATAATATTGAGGATTTACTGGGTTTAAGGAGGTCGAAACAGGCCCCGAACAGACCTGTTTGGCGAGACCGGGAAGTAGTTTTAGTGACGGTTTAAGCGGGTGTCGTGTCGTAGGGTCCGGGTCTCATATTGATACGTTTTAACGTGCGTTTAGGTGCTGGGAAGTGACCGTTATTGGGAAGCTTGAATTTGTATTGTTGAGCTAGGCGCGCATTCGAGGTGAGTTCTCTCACTATAAATAATGTCGGTTATTTTTACATTACGTTGTGTGCATGTGTGGTAGTTCTATTTGCTTGTGGTGTGGGGTTAAATCGTGGGGTGTCTAGTCGGACCTTTATTGTGTGGCTACGCGGGTGGCGTATGAGTTCGGTGGAGGCCAAGGATTACATACGCGGGTGGCGTAGTGACTTGGTGGGGCCAAAGGTTGTATACGCGGGTGGCGTATGAACCCGGGGGTGCCGGGTTGCGGTTGCACGGTTGTCGTGTGGTCGGTGGGACCGACGTATGCCTATTAGGTGGGTTGGTGTGAGTATGCACGTTTATGATTTGTTCGTAGACTTGTATGCTGTTTATGTGCAATTATCTGTTTATGGTGGTGTGGAAATAACTGTGTTACTTATGGTGTTAAATTCACTAAGCTTCGTGCTTACCCTTTCCCAATAAACTGTGGTTTCAGGTACGGGCGGCTCCAAGGCATGACGAGTACACACTGGCGCGCGAGGAGAGCTGGTTGCTTTATGGTTTTTATTAATTAAACGTTTATTCCGCTGGTTTTTATTATGAAGATATTAATTATGAGTTTGCAAACGAAACGTTGGGATCATTTAATGAGTTGTTATAAATGAAATGTTTATTTAAAGATTTAAATTTTCTTGTAATTTTTGGGACGTTACAACTTGGTATCAGAGCACGGCTTGAGTGAATCAAACGCATTTCGGTGTGTTTGATCTCAAGTTTGCGGCTATAAAAATTTTCTTTAAAGTTTTTTTTTGGGAAATAAAAAGAAGGAAAAATCCGTTTCAGGAACGGTGATCGAGGGCGCAGTGTGTACAGTCAGCCGGAGCCAAGGAGGAAAGGTACATTGCTTAGTGTTGTATTGCTTTCTAGGCATAGGGTATGCATGCTAGATTGCTTGTTGTTGACACTATGCTGAATGGTGACTGCTTGCTAGTAGGAATCAATGCTAGTTATAGTAGGTTGTTAAGTGAAGGCCCTATAGGTTGTATGCAGTAAGAATCATATAGCCTTAGAATATTTGATTTAGTTCTATTGCGCAGCTCTTGTTTGAGTCCAACCGTTCTAGGATAGAATCTTGTATTCGAATGTCTATTTGATTCACACTGCATGCGACTGGGTATTCGCAAGGCAACTCGTTATGGCTAACAGGGATTCTGAGGTAGCAAGGGTAGTGGGATGAGATGAAATTCCTAGTGAGCTGGGAATAGCGTTTACATATGAGTACGTATGCAAAATTGCTTTCTAGATCATAGGGTATGCATGCTAGATTGCCAGTTGTTAATACTATGCTGTAGTTTGTACTGCTTGCTATTAGGGATTTATACTAGTTATAATCGGTTACTAAGTGAATGCCCTCTAGGTTGTATGCAGTAAGAAATTTATAGCCTTAGAATATTCGATTTACTAAGTGAAACTCCTTTTTTTTTGGTTGCCGCCGTGAAACCCCCCACCACCCCACCAGCGTCGCTGCTGGTGTTGGCCGGAGAGAGAGAGAGAACAACGCGAGAGAGAGAGAGGTAGAGAGAGAGAACAGCGCGAGAGAGAGTGATAGAGAGAGGTCGCCGGAAACTGCTGTTGTCCGCCGCTGTTGTCGCCGGAGACCACCGCCACCACTGCCGTTCGTCAGAAGTTTCGAGAGAGAGAGAGGAGCAGGTGCGGGTGTGTGGTGTTGTAGCAAAGTAAGTCGTTTTCCTTCGTCTCGTTTCCTTTTCTTTTCGTTTTTCTTCCGGCAAAACAACCACCGCGCCGCCGGCCGCCGCCGGCGACCACCACTGCCGGAGGGCAGAGGGTGGTGTGTGGCCATGTCTTATTAATAATCATTGTTGAACCCATTAAGCCGTGACTTAATCGCTTAAGCCAAATCGATCGAACCGTTGTTTTTGGAGTCGTCACTTCTTGTGAGTAATTGTTCAGCCACTGTTTTTGCGACGGCCATAACATTTCTGTCGTAACTCCGATTGAGCCGAAACTGGCGCCCGCGGTTCAAGCTCGGGGTCGGGCACGTTTTCCATGTTTTAGCGGAAAACTGGTTCGGCCTCTAGCTAGGTGGAAAAGTGGTCGTAAGTTCAGTGATTCGTCATTTCATGTGAAAAATTCTGAAATCTGTCATTGTCTTGGGAAAACCATAACTTTTTGCTAGTAACTCGTGTCTGGGTGAGACCAGAGCCAAAAGTTCCCTTTTTGAGTCTATAAACTTTTCTGTGTTTTGTGCGAAGCCCAGTTCGGGACGTAGCATTGGTCAAAATGTCATTTTATACTGAAAGGTGCTGATTTTCGCTGTTCGGGGAACTGTTTTTGTAAAATCCATAATAAATGGTAGAAAAATCGTTAGGAGGCGTATAATATGTCCTTGGAACCCTAACTCATAGTACTTTCTGACCATGTAATAATATTGAGGATTTACTGGGTTTAAGGAGGTCGAAACAGGCCCCGAACAGACCTGTTTGGCGAGACCGGGAAGTAGTTTTAGTGACGGTTTAAGCGGGTGTCGTGTCGTAGGGTCCGGGTCTCATATTGATACGTTTTAACGTGCGTTTAGGTGCTGGGAAGTGACCGTTATTGGGAAGCTTGAATTTGTATTGTTGAGCTAGGCGCGCATTCGAGGTGAGTTCTCTCACTATAAATAATGTCGGTTATTTTTACATTACGTTGTGTGCATGTGTGGTAGTTCTATTTGCTTGTGGTGTGGGGTTAAATCGTGGGGTGTCTAGTCGGACCTTTATTGTGTGGCTACGCGGGTGGCGTATGAGTTCGGTGGAGGCCAAGGATTACATACGCGGGTGGCGTAGTGACTTGGTGGGGCCAAAGGTTGTATACGCGGGTGGCGTATGAACCCGGGGGTGCCGGGTTGCGGTTGCACGGTTGTCGTGTGGTCGGTGGGACCGACGTATGCCTATTAGGTGGGTTGGTGTGAGTATGCACGTTTATGATTTGTTCGTAGACTTGTATGCTGTTTATGTGCAATTATCTGTTTATGGTGGTGTGGAAATAACTGTGTTACTTATGGTGTTAAATTCACTAAGCTTCGTGCTTACCCTTTCCCAATAAACTGTGGTTTCAGGTACGGGCGGCTCCAAGGCATGACGAGTACACACTGGCGCGCGAGGAGAGCTGGTTGCTTTATGGTTTTTATTAATTAAACGTTTATTCCGCTGGTTTTTATTATGAAGATATTAATTATGAGTTTGCAAACGAAACGTTGGGATCATTTAATGAGTTGTTATAAATGAAATGTTTATTTAAAGATTTAAATTTTCTTGTAATTTTTGGGACGTTACAACTTGGTATCAGAGCACGGCTTGAGTGAATCAAACGCATTTCGGTGTGTTTGATCTCAAGTTTGCGGCTATAAAAATTTTCTTTAAAGTTTTTTTTTGGGAAATAAAAAGAAGGAAAAATCCGTTTCAGGAACGGTGATCGAGGGCGCAGTGTGTACAGTCAGCCGGAGCCAAGGAGGAAAGGTACATTGCTTAGTGTTGTATTGCTTTCTAGGCATAGGGTATGCATGCTAGATTGCTTGTTGTTGACACTATGCTGAATGGTGACTGCTTGCTAGTAGGAATCAATGCTAGTTATAGTAGGTTGTTAAGTGAAGGCCCTATAGGTTGTATGCAGTAAGAATCATATAGCCTTAGAATATTTGATTTAGTTCTATTGCGCAGCTCTTGTTTGAGTCCAACCGTTCTAGGATAGAATCTTGTATTCGAATGTCTATTTGATTCACACTGCATGCGACTGGGTATTCGCAAGGCAACTCGTTATGGCTAACAGGGATTCTGAGGTAGCAAGGGTAGTGGGATGAGATGAAATTCCTAGTGAGCTGGGAATAGCGTTTACATATGAGTACGTATGCAAAATTGCTTTCTAGATCATAGGGTATGCATGCTAGATTGCCAGTTGTTAATACTATGCTGTAGTTTGTACTGCTTGCTATTAGGGATTTATACTAGTTATAATCGGTTACTAAGTGAATGCCCTCTAGGTTGTATGCAGTAAGAAATTTATAGCCTTAGAATATTCGATTTACTAAGTGAAACTCCTTTTTTTTTGGTTGCCGCCGTGAAACCCCCCACCACCCCACCAGCGTCGCTGCTGGTGTTGGCCGGAGAGAGAGAGAGAACAACGCGAGAGAGAGAGAGGTAGAGAGAGAGAACAGCGCGAGAGAGAGTGATAGAGAGAGGTCGCCGGAAACTGCTGTTGTCCGCCGCTGTTGTCGCCGGAGACCACCGCCACCACTGCCGTTCGTCAGAAGTTTCGAGAGAGAGAGAGGAGCAGGTGCGGGTGTGTGGTGTTGTAGCAAAGTAAGTCGTTTTCCTTCGTCTCGTTTCCTTTTCTTTTCGTTTTTCTTCCGGCAAAACAACCACCGCGCCGCCGGCCGCCGCCGGCGACCACCACTGCCGGAGGGCAGAGGGTGGTGTGTGGCCATGTCTTATTAATAATCATTGTTGAACCCATTAAGCCGTGACTTAATCGCTTAAGCCAAATCGATCGAACCGTTGTTTTTGGAGTCGTCACTTCTTGTGAGTAATTGTTCAGCCACTGTTTTTGCGACGGCCATAACATTTCTGTCGTAACTCCGATTGAGCCGAAACTGGCGCCCGCGGTTCAAGCTTGGGGTCGGGCACGTTTTCCATGTTTTAGCGGAAAACTGGTTCGGCCTCTAGCTAGGTGGAAAAGTGGTCGTAAGTTCAGTGATTCGTCATTTCATGTGAAAAATTCTGAAATCTGTCATTGTCTTGGGAAAACCATAACTTTTTGCTAGTAACTCGTGTCTGGGTGAGACCAGAGCCAAAAGTTCCCTTTTTGAGTCTATAAACTTTTCTGTGTTTTGTGCGAAGCCCAGTTCGGGACGTAGCATTGGTCAAAATGTCATTTTATACTGAAAGGTGCTGATTTTCGCTGTTCGGGGAACTGTTTTTGTAAAATCCATAATAAATGGTAGAAAAATCGTTAGGAGGCGTATAATATGTCCTTGGAACCCTAACTCATAGTACTTTCTGACCATGTAATAATATTGAGGATTTACTGGGTTTAAGGAGGTCGAAACAGGCCCCGAACAGACCTGTTTGGCGAGACCGGGAAGTAGTTTTAGTGACGGTTTAAGCGGGTGTCGTGTCGTAGGGTCCGGGTCTCATATTGATACGTTTTAACGTGCGTTTAGGTGCTGGGAAGTGACCGTTATTGGGAAGCTTGAATTTGTATTGTTGAGCTAGGCGCGCATTCGAGGTGAGTTCTCTCACTATAAATAATGTCGGTTATTTTTACATTACGTTGTGTGCATGTGTGGTAGTTCTATTTGCTTGTGGTGTGGGGTTAAATCGTGGGGTGTCTAGTCGGACCTTTATTGTGTGGCTACGCGGGTGGCGTATGAGTTCGGTGGAGGCCAAGGATTACATACGCGGGTGGCGTAGTGACTTGGTGGGGCCAAAGGTTGTATACGCGGGTGGCGTATGAACCCGGGGGTGCCGGGTTGCGGTTGCACGGTTGTCGTGTGGTCGGTGGGACCGACGTATGCCTATTAGGTGGGTTGGTGTGAGTATGCACGTTTATGATTTGTTCGTAGACTTGTATGCTGTTTATGTGCAATTATCTGTTTATGGTGGTGTGGAAATAACTGTGTTACTTATGGTGTTAAATTCACTAAGCTTCGTGCTTACCCTTTCCCAATAAACTGTGGTTTCAGGTACGGGCGGCTCCAAGGCATGACGAGTACACACTGGCGCGCGAGGAGAGCTGGTTGCTTTATGGTTTTTATTAATTAAACGTTTATTCCGCTGGTTTTTATTATGAAGATATTAATTATGAGTTTGCAAACGAAACGTTGGGATCATTTAATGAGTTGTTATAAATGAAATGTTTATTTAAAGATTTAAATTTTCTTGTAATTTTTGGGACGTTACAACTTGGTATCAGAGCACGGCTTGAGTGAATCAAACGCATTTCGGTGTGTTTGATCTCAAGTTTGCGGCTATAAAAATTTTCTTTAAAGTTTTTTTTTGGGAAATAAAAAGAAGGAAAAATCCGTTTCAGGAACGGTGATCGAGGGCGCAGTGTGTACAGTCAGCCGGAGCCAAGGAGGAAAGGTACATTGCTTAGTGTTGTATTGCTTTCTAGGCATAGGGTATGCATGCTAGATTGCTTGTTGTTGACACTATGCTGAATGGTGACTGCTTGCTAGTAGGAATCAATGCTAGTTATAGTAGGTTGTTAAGTGAAGGCCCTATAGGTTGTATGCAGTAAGAATCATATAGCCTTAGAATATTTGATTTAGTTCTATTGCGCAGCTCTTGTTTGAGTCCAACCGTTCTAGGATAGAATCTTGTATTCGAATGTCTATTTGATTCACACTGCATGCGACTGGGTATTCGCAAGGCAACTCGTTATGGCTAACAGGGATTCTGAGGTAGCAAGGGTAGTGGGATGAGATGAAATTCCTAGTGAGCTGGGAATAGCGTTTACATATGAGTACGTATGCAAAATTGCTTTCTAGATCATAGGGTATGCATGCTAGATTGCCAGTTGTTAATACTATGCTGTAGTTTGTACTGCTTGCTATTAGGGATTTATACTAGTTATAATCGGTTACTAAGTGAATGCCCTCTAGGTTGTATGCAGTAAGAAATTTATAGCCTTAGAATATTCGATTTAGTTCTTTTGCGCAGCTCTTGTTTGAGTCCAACCGTTCTAGGATAGAATCTCGTATTCGAATGTCTATTTGTTTCGCGTTGCATGCGACTGGGTATTCGCGAGGCAACTCGTTATGGCTAGTAGGGATTCCGTGGTAGCAAGGGTAGTGGGACGAGATGAAATTCGTAGGGAGCTGGGAAGAGTGTTTACATATGAGTAGGTATGCTAGATTGCTTGGTGCTTATTACACTGTTCGGCATGTTTGTTGCTTGCTAATAGAAGTTTATGCTAGCCTTGATAGGTTGTTAAGTGAATGCACCATAGGTTGAATGCGATAGGAACCGAATAGCCCTAGGATGTCGGATTTAGTCCTATTGCGCAGCTCTTGTTTGAGTCCAACCGTTGTAGGATAGAATCTTATATTCGAATGTCTATCTGGTTTTACACTGTGTGCGACTGTGCATTCGCGAGGCGACTCGTCATGACTAGTGGGAATTTCGTTGTAGCTAGGGTAGTGTTTGGGGTGGAATTCCTAGGGAGCTAGGAAGAGTGTGTACATATGCTGGTGTGGGCATATGGGTATAGTTATCGGCGAGAAACTACTTGGGCGCTTCGGGATGGGACTCGGAACAGGCAATGATAGGTGTGGATGGTAGTAGTAGAGCTCCTACTACCGAAAGCACATGATCAATGCTCGAGCCGGGGAAAATCACGAAATATCCAAGGAGTTGAGCGTGAGTGTTGTAGTGTGAGTTATTATTTGCTAATAATTCGTTGTAATATCTACCCAGAATAGCCATCACAAGGAGGAACGACTATAGTAAACCTACTAGTACACGTGTGTACTTGTTTTGCTTTGATGGGATGGTCGTTGGGGTAGTGTCGAAGGTTATAATTTAGTAGTCGTTGGAATAAAAGGACGATTCTAGTAATAGTCACTTGGAGTGACGATGAGGATGATGTTTGTTTCGGGCCAAGATGGATGATTGTGCTAGAATCATAGGCTTATAGAGCCGACTTTGATTCGAGGAAAAATCGTAGGGATTATTTGACGTAATTTCCCATCTTGCCTAAGAGGTTTAAATGTCCGGATGACGTTAGTGGATCAAAGAGATTTGGAGGAGTAGGAGTCGAGGCGTAGAATGCCGACTGAGTCATGCACAAAGTTTGATTTTGTAACACCCCAAATCAGGGGTTAACAAAAACTTCCATAAAACGGAAGAGTGGTACTCAAAACTAGAGTAAAAGCATACTTAAATCATTACATAACCCTTAATACAAAAATTTAGCTAATTATAGCTACTATTAAACCACTAGCTCATTTGATCACTACTATAGCAATCAAATATCAAAAGAGTGTCGGAAAGCTCTATCATCAATCTTCCAATCTTTATCTCTCTAACAATGATCCCATGCTCAGAACCCCGTTCTAAACCTTCTCGTCCGGAACCACTAAAATCTGTAATACATAAAACACATAACAAGTGTTAGGCTTTAAAAGCCTAAGTGAGATTTACACATAGCACATAGAGCATAATCATAGCATGCAGGAATAACAATTCGATAAATTCACAAATTGGATTCCATGGAGAAGGCCCATATCGCTACCAGTTACATCATAATCGAAGATATCCAATGATCGGTACCCCACGGTAGAGTCACAAGACATAACACGACGGAAAAACCCCACGGTATCCGAAGGTATGAATCCATTACATTTACCCCACGGTATGTAAGGATATATCCTCCAATGCATACTAGGTGCTCCTCCAATTATGTGAATACCAAATATGTTAATCCTAATAATATTCAAGCATATTCAGCATATAGAAATGGTCCAACCATTTAGCATAACAATGGTCCAACCATTTAACATAACAATGGTCCAACCATTTAATACAATCAATTCTACTTCCACGTAGTTCATATACATCCACATGTAATAAATCATATTCTAAATAATATCAAGCATATTTAGCACTTTAACAATGGTCTAACCATTTATCATCAACAATACTACTCCCATGTAGTCATATACAACCATATGTAATACATCATAATCTATATGATATCAAGCTTATTTAACACATATCAATGGTCTAACCATTTCTCATAAGCAATACTACTACCATGTAGTTCATATACAACCATATGTAATACATCATACTCTATATGAATTCAATAATAAACCACCATGTTTACAACTTAATAATAAGTCAAATTTGACCATTAAGCCATCAATTCCTCATTAAGACATCTATTAAGCCCTCATCAAAATCACATCCTATTGATGTATAATCAAAGCCAAACTCTTAGCATCGACATTTAACATGACATACTAATCCATAAATACAATTAATCCACCATGACTTACTTGAAGTCTTCTTGTTTTCCCTCTCAACCATTAAGAGCTTATTCATCAAGATTTATCATTAATCATACCAAATCAAGATAAAGAATGGTAGATAAGTATAATACAATCAATTAGATACAAGTTACTCACCTTAATTCTTCAATTGGTATAACCCTAACTTGAAGACTTGAACCCAAATACTCCAAATCGAGAAGATGAAGAAAGCAAAGCCCTAATTGAAGTTTGATTGATAAGATTCATCTACTAATTGCTTGGATTGAAGTATGATTAAGAGATGTGAATTTACCTTATGCTTTAGATGAAAATCGCCTGAGAAGAAGGAGAAAACCCTGATTCCCGAACTCCAAACGAAATGGATAATGACTAAGGCTAAGAGGTGGGTTTTAACCTCTTTTTAGCACGTCAGGTGCTCGGCGCCAGCGCCCGCGCCAGTGCATCGGCGCCACCATCCGCGCCAACCTCTGTTTGCTTATTTCTCGTTTTCCACTAATTTGGCCGTAACTTCTTCGTTAGAACTCCGTTTTTGCTCCGGAAAGAACCGTTGGACTCGTATTCAAATTACCCATCCAACTAATCCATAAAATCTAATATTTAACTTTATCATCTATTTTTCATTAATTTCCTTAAGGAATAAACTTACTGATTTCTATCGGAAGTTCTCAAATAACAAGTAACAATCACGGAAATTACTTAGGAAATCAATTATAAGTTAAAAAGTCAAAATATAAAGAAATATTAGGACTATTATTACTCACAAGGATTTTCCGGGTGTTACAATTCTCCCAACCTTAAAACGATTTCGTCCTCGAAATCTATATTCTTTACAACCCAAAGTCAACCGACTCACTGTCGACCAAAATTCAACAATTCCTAACGGAAATCTAAATTCCATCCACACGGTCTATAAAGACAATTCCTCGAACAATTGTTTATTAACAAAGTCCCTATACATACGTTGTACTTATGTACGGATAAACGTTCCAACCATAGAGAAACTCCCAATCATACGACTTCAGTCGTCTCCCAACCTTAAAATGTTCTATACATCTTGATTTCAGTTTCAAACTCTAAATCAATTTAAGGTTCAATTAATACAGAGACCAACCGAATCTCTAATTTCAATTGTCCCTATTGTTAACGGCCATTCACATCCAAAGAGCTCTAATAGACTCCAAAATCCATCTTAATAATTAATCATCAAACGGACAGGTTCATTAACCATATACAAAGATTAGTTCACTAAAACCACTCATCACAAATGAGTATCTTAAGGTTACTACTACCATCACCATTACGTAGCTTTCTAACCGATCTCTCCAAAATTGCCTCTGGTTCTTCCTCACTGCGACTCTTTTTATCTACTCTCACATCAGTGAGTGAAATCATGTCTTTCTCTTCGACCAAACATTTCCGAAGATAACATACTTGGAAGGTATTATGTACCCCTCCCAACTCTGGCTGAAGATCCAAATGATATACCTGCAAACCAATCATCTTAGAATAATTATTATCATCAAATCCATGTTTGACTACTTCCTAGTCTAGCATACTGCTATCATTTTTCTCTTGTTTACAGGAATATCCACCACACAGCTACAGTCCAAAAGGATAGTTTCTCTAAAAACGTCAATTAAGATCTCTAGCTAAATCCTCGTAACACCGAGAACTGCATTCGATGTATTTCTTTTACATTTACTGAATATTCCAACACTATAGCTTAACGATTACAGTATTCTCTTCACCTAAAACCAATGGAATTGAGAAGAACAAGAGTCTTCCTTTCACCCCATCATCATCCCAACTCACTCTCCAGGTCTCAAAACATCAATTACATGTACTACCTGAAATTTCCACGTACACTGTAAATTAAGCATACTCGTTACTATTAAATATCTCAATAACCACGGCAGTCCATTATTACATCCATGACTTATGCGTTTCTTCGGTATAGAATGCTATCACTTCCTCACATCACTATCTCATCGTACAACCACAATACAACCAAGCACCAAAGTATTGAACATCAAAAGTGATAACTCTATTGAACCTGCAATATGATTACATTCTTAAGTCCAATCTTTCTATTATAGGAAGCAACTCACACAATCAAAATCACTTTGGGTAAACACCCAATACCATTCCGACATTCTGTTTCGATATTAGCCATATCACTACTCCATCTTACAAACTACATGCTCCAACAACTTTAATGGCAAAGTGGTACTTTTCATCCGGAATCCCCGAAAAGACTTCCATCGGAAGCTTCCTAGTTCTAACTTTATAATACATACTAGTTGACACATTTATCTTGGCAGTTGATACCAATACTCACTCGTACATTCTTCACATATAGTCTTTCACCACATACCAGGTTTCTCACAATCATTCATACACATTTTAACCGAGTTTATTTCACTAAATATCTCCTCCCCAACTTTAGTTGAACTACTACTTTCGATTTGCTAAATAACTTGAACTTATTCGTTCATACTAGCTCCTTGTGAATCCAAACCAATACTAAAACACGGTACAATCCTTCACAGATCAACATTTTCCATACCTCACTTTATTCATGCCTAATACTTTCTCCTTTGTAAACCATCCACATCGCAAGTATAACACTTCTATAACACAACAGTCTTTCAAAATCTTAACACTCTTACAAAGTGGTCCTTCAACTTTTATTCTTCTGATTTAAGACTTAACAATAATTAAATTCAAAAGAATACCCAAAACATCCACATCATGCAAACCTCTATTTTAATACAATCCATGTAATCCCAACCCACGCCTATAACGAGCTTATTAAATCGGGTCAATGCTCTTAAGACTCAACTGAGTTCAAAACCTAGCCATCTACTCCAAGAATTAATGATCATTATACAACATACGTTCTGAGGCATAATAAATCTATGACTCCTTCATTGCTACTTTCCCAACGAAGTCAATTTATATAGGTATATGCAATTCTTATATACTTCACAATGTATATACCTCGCCAAGGTTCGTTAGTTCCTAAGGTATTAAAACGCAAAAGTTATCAAACAATCTTTACACTTAAGACCGACACTTATTCAAATAAAATGCAGTTAAGCATATAATACAACCAAGACTCCATCTCGAGTCATTAAAACTGACAAACATTCAAAAGAATCATTTGAATATCAATCAAGCCTTTAAGGCTAAAATAAACGTTTGGTTAAACATGTGCCACGCACACGAGTACATAAACCAAAATACATTGTTACCCAATTCTTTACCCTTTTTAAATCTCTTAATTGGCCATCGGCCCCAAAACAAAGTTTTACCAAAATCCCCCAACTCACATGTGCACAATTTAAAAACATAATACCTCATAAATATTGCACATCCACAAAATATTAAAAGCGGAATTTTGACTACATATTTTTCGCTTGCGCAACAATAATTCGAGACTTCTATCATCAGTGATCTATTCTTCAATCACTCAAAATCCTTAACCATGTCGTACCCCATATTAATTGCTTTGCGCATACCCTTTGCATAACAGCTTACCGGTACCGCTCACAGTCTTATTCCTGTCCGCACGGCATACGCGGGACGCACCCAGACCGCACCCAATGACAGACAAAATGTCTCATACACCTTACATAACTATCGATTTCAAAGCCAATAGTCGACCTATCGATACTTCTTTAATCTATTCATTAACAAGGACTGAACCTAATCCTTTCAACCAAACGTAATACAATTTACATCTCATCGTCTTCATTTCAAACTTATTCGTGCAATACTAATATCACAAGATCACCATAAATTCTTATTTAACGTCGAAGGTATTTCCTTACTGTCTCACCACACTGCTCCTAACAATTTGCTAATTCCATCACCTTGATGACTACTAATCCTTTCTCCGGACACAACCGTCCCTTACCAACTGTATTTCTAGTTACCTAACAAGGGTATAAACCTTCTTACAACCGACACTAAGTCCACTTTCAACTCTCCCATTGTTCACCTTCCTCTTGAACACAATTACCAAAATTACAAACATCCTCCCATGATTTATTCAACACCTCTACATTCTCAGAGTTCTCTCTTAGCTTATAGTAATATTTTACGACTTAGTTCGTTCATAGCCTTCATACATAACAATGTACTAAATATATTACTTCGCACATTTCCTCATTTTAAAGAACAATACTTGGAGCAACTTGGGTACACATGATCCCAACATTCTTATAACTTCAGTGTACTGCACAACGATCACGAGAATCGTTTGCATACTACTTTCCAAAAAAAAACTTAATCTTTTTCAACCAAAACGATGTTGTTATGACCGTAATATATTTAAAAGAATTTTCCAACACAAAGCAAGCTAGTCGGTTCTTACTTGATATCATCAAGTTAATACTTTTGTTGGTTACAAAGGTTTTGCTAGCCAACGTTTTCTTGGCCCCTTTTTACAATTAACTTTTCATATATAAAGAAAATACGAAATATTTTGCAAGTTGCTAAACCCAAAATTTCATTGTGCATCAAAATGAAATTGTCTCTTTCTTAAAATACACATTTGTACAAGCAACTCATTCTTGAATAAAAATTGTTATTTATGCATTTATTTTAAAATCAAGAAAACTCATGTAGCACACTTACTAGGACACCATACATAAAACTTTACTCGTAAATGAAGGCTACTCACTCAAACAAGGTCAATCGTTGTACTTACATCACTTATCATTAACACTCTACTTCCGACTAGTGGTCGTCCTCTTGACCTTGTAACACTTTCTATCCATGCGTTCTACGGCCCACTTACTTAATCATCTCATATTATTTCCATTTTGATGAATCATCTTACATTCTATCTCTACACATTTCCATCCGCCTATTAAAGGTTACCTCGGCGGGCTTTCATAAGTCCCGCCAATTCTAGGTTGTCATTCCAACCCCCAAATCATTTACTTATCTATTCTCTAAAGAATTAAAGGACCTTGGTGGCATATCCACCAACGATCTGCTATAACACAAAGGAATAACCATAAGAAATGGTTATACGAATATAGACATACTAAACGTACTTTACCGATCATTAGTCACTGTAATAATTTAGAAACAAGCATGCTTACGTAACAATATATTCATAATAACAGTAGCTAACTGGAATTGTGAACATATTATACATGAGAATCCTCATCACCATTGTCACAGTACTAATTTCACGTATTTCTGTCAACTATAAGACTATCCCCTTCTTAGTATTCTACCCATATCTCACAAATCATAACTTAACTCATCACAACTTAAGTCTAAGTACCTCTTCAGCATACTTAGTTCACTTAAGTTAATGCTCTGATACCAACTTGTAACACCCCAAATCAGGGGTTAACAAAAACTTCCATAAAACGGAAGAGTGGTACTCAAAACTAGAGTAAAAGCATACTTAAATCATTACATAACCCTTAATACAAAGATTTAGCTAATTATAGCTACTATTAAACCACTAGCTCATTTGATCACTACTATAGCAATCAAATATCAAAAGAGTGTCGGAAAGCTCTATCATCAATCTTCCAATCTTTATCTCTCTAACAATGATCCCATGCTCAGAACCCCGTTCTAAACCTTCTCGTCCGGAACCACTAAAATCTGTAATACATAAAACACACAACAAGTGTTAGGCTTTAAAAGCCTAAGTGAGATTTACACATAGCACATAGAGCATAATCATAGCATGCAGGAATAACAATTCGATAAATTCACAAATTGGATTCCATGGAGAAGGCCCATATCGCTACCAGTTACATCATAATCGAAGATATCCAATGATCGGTACCCCACGGTAGAGTCACAAGACATAACACGACGGAAAAACCCCACGGTATCCGAAGGTATGAATCCATTACATTTACCCCACGGTATGTAAGGAGATATCCTCCAATGCATACTAGGTGCTCCTCCAATTATGTGAATACCAAATATGTTAATCCTAATAATATTCAAGCATATTCAGCATATAGAAATGGTCCAACCATTTAATATAACAATGGTCCAACCATTTAGCATAACAATGGTCCAACCATTTAACATAACAATGGTCCAACCATTTAATACAATCAATTCTACTTCCACGTAGTTCATATACATCCACATGTAATAAATCATAATCTAAATAATATCAAGCATATTTAGCACTTTAACAATGGTCTAACCATTTATCATCAACAATACTACTCCCATGTAGTCATATACAACCATATGTAATACATCATAATCTATATGATATCAAGCTTATTTAACACATATCAATGGTCTAACCATTTCTCATAAGCAATACTACTACCATGTAGTTCATATACAACCATATGTAATACATCATACTCTATATGAATTCAATAATAAACCACCATGTTTACAACTTAATAATAAGTCAAATTTAACCATTAAGCCATCAATTCCTCATTAAGACATCTATTAAGCCCTCATCAAAATCACATCCTATTGATGTATAATCAAAGCCAAACTCTTAGCATCGACATTTAACATGACATACTAATCCATAAATACAATTAATCCACCATGACTTACTTGAAGTCTTCTTGTTTTCCCTCTCAACCATTAAGAGCTTATTCATCAAGATTTATCATTAATCATACCAAATCAAGATAAAGAATGGTAGATAAGTATAATACAATCAATTAGATACAAGTTACTCACCTTAATTCTTCAATTGGTATAACCCTAACTTGAAGACTTGAACCCAAATACTCCAAATCGAGAAGATGAAGAAAGCAAAGCCCTAATTGAAGTTTGATTGATAAGATTCATCTACTAATTGCTTGGATTGAAGTATGATTAAGAGATGTGAATTTACCTTATGCTTTAGATGAAAATCGCCTGAGAAGAAGGAGAAAACCCTGATTCCCGAACTCCAAACGAAATGGATAATGACTAAGGCTAAGAGGTGGGTTTTAACCTCTTTTTAGCACGTCAGGTGCTCGGCGCCAGCGCCCGCGCCAGTGCATCGGCGCCACCATCCGCGCCAACCTCTGTTTGCTTATTTCTCGTTTTCCACTAATTTGGCCGTAACTTCTTCGTTAGAACTCCGTTTTTGCTCCGGAAAAAACCGTTGGACTCGTATTCAAATTACCCATCCAACTAATCCATAAAATCTAATATTTAACTTTATCATCTATTTTTCATTAATTTCCTTAAGGAATAAATTTACTGATTTCTATCGGAAGTTCTCAAATAACAAGTAACAATCATGGAAATTACTTAGGAAATCAATTATAATTTAAAAAGTCAAAATATAAAGAAATATTAGGACTATTATTACTCACAAGGATTTTCCGGGTGTTACAGATTTTGAAATAGAATTGCATTATCTAATTCTTGTGTTTCCAATTCTTATTTGGATTGTGTTGTAGAATTTTGGGTAAGGCGCTTTTAAGTGTTATGTGTCAGTTTGAGTACTTACATATTTGGGGGAGTGAGTCATTCCGAGATAGGCATGTTGTTGGTAGACTGTTTGCATTGGAGCCTTGGTCATGTCAGTCAGTCGTTGGTAACGGTCGGCTGGGTATCTCGGGGTGGGACCCCGGTATTCATGTGTTACGAATTTGACTTTCCAGTGGGCACTAGGAGGATATAGTCTTGAGCACGTACCTGGGAAGTAGACGTTAAGGTGTATCTTGATACGGTGTAACTAGGCTTTGTAGAGCGAGTGTGGGAGATACGTCGACGGGGGAAGGTTGGGTATTCCACGCGTGTGGGTACTGTAGGCCGAATAGTATCGGCTAGGGATTGATGCCTTTTGTAATAAAGAGGATAAATGCGTGGAATTTTTGAAGTAAATAGTATACTTAAGTGTCGATTTTTGGGCTTGAGGCCAAACACCTTAGGGTAATTGGAGAATTGTAGCCGATTTTAAAGAAATTATGTTGATGGTAGTAGTAATCCTGAGATGTTTGCTTGTGGTGAATGGTTATGGTGGAATGACCTTCGTGAGTGATTTTAAATTTATTGGTTTGACGATTCGTGTAAGGTAAATTTTGGGAGTCTAGTAGAACTCGTGGAGGTTAATCGACGGTTAATGGTAGGAACGATCGGACCCTAGTATCCAGTTGGGAATACTGGTGGGCAACTTTAGAATGGTTAGAGCTTGAAATTTGAATCGAGATGTATGGAATACCTATGGTTAGGAGGCAACCGAAGTCGTTTGACTAGGAATGAATCCAGTTGTTGGAGTGTTCTTTCGATCGTAATCCCTGTGTTCTTGAAGGAGTTTTGTTGGTAATAAAAGTATCCGAGAATTTTTTTTTAGACGGTGTAAGAAATTTAGTTTCCAGTTAGTGAAAGTCCAGTGGCAACATCGAAAGAGACTTGGGAACCCGAGGTCGAGATGCGGGAGAACTATCCGGAGCTATTCGTGGGCAGAGACTTCGAGGACGAAGTCTAATCCAAGTGGGGGAGAGTTGTAAAGCCCGTATCCCGGTATGTAAAAATTATTTTATTAATTCTTTTCTTTTAAGGTTGATTTAATGTGGTTTCCGTTAACGGGGTTAGTCGAGTTAGTCCTAATCGTTAAAGTATTAAAATTCTTGGCTAGTTGCGAGAGGAATGTAAGTTGAGGGGCTAATGGTGTCAAAGGGCCAAAAACCCTCATTGGGTTTCGGCCCATGCAGATACATGTCGAGACCCATATATTTTTCTAGTTGGTGTTGTTGCCTTGAGGATGGATCATAGAAAGAAAAGAAATCAAACCCTAAAAACTGCCCCCCTTCCCTTCTCGTTTTCTCTCACGTAAACAACCCTAGCATCTTCTCCTTTTTTTTGGTTGCCGCCGTGAAACCCCCCACCACCCCACCAGCGTCGCTGCTGGTGTTGGCCGGAGAGAGAGAGAGAGAACAGCGCGAGAGAGAGAGGTAGAGAGAGAGAACAGCGCGAGAGAGAGTGATAGAGAGAGGTCGCCGGAAACTGCTGATGTCCGCCGCTGTTGTCGCCGGAGACCACCGCCACCACTGCCGTTCGTCAGAAGTTTCGAGAGAGAGAGGAGCAGGTGCGGGTGTGTGGTGTTGTAGCAAAGTAAGTCGTTTTCCTTCGTCTCGTTTCCTTTTCTTTTCGTTTTTCTTCCGGCAAAACAACCACCGCGCCGCCGGCCGCCGCCGGCGACCACCACTGCCGGAGGGCAGAGGGTGGTGTGTGGCCATGTCTTATTAATAATCATTGTTGAACCCATTAATCCGTGACTTAATCGCTTAAGCTAAATCGATCGAACCGTTGTTTTTGGAGTCGTCACTTCTTGTGAGTAATTGTTCAGCCACTGTTTTTGCGACGGCCATAACTTTTCTGTCGTAACTCCGATTGAGCCGAAACTGGCACCCACGGTTCAAGCTCGGGGTCGGGCACGTTTTCCGTGTTTTAGCGGAAAACTGGTTCGGCCTCTAGCTAGGTGGAAAAGTGGTCGTAAGTTCAGTGATTCGTCATTTCATGTGAAAAATTCTGGAATCTGCCATTGTCTTGGGAAAACCATAACTTTTTGCTAGTAACTCGTGTCTGGGTGAGACCAGCGCCAAAAGTTCTCTTTTTGAGTCTATAAACTTTTCTGTGTTTTGTGCGAAGCCCAGTTCGGGACGTAGCATTGGTCAAAATGTCATTTTATACTGAAAGGTGCTGATTTTCGCTGTTCGGGGAACTGTTTTTGTAAAATCCATAATAAATGGTAGAAAAATCGTTAGGAGGCTTATAATATGTCCTTGGAACCCTAACTCGTAGTACTTTCTGACCATGTAATAATATTGAGGATTTACTGGGTTTAAGGAGGTCGAAACAGGCCCCGAACAGACCTGTTTGGCGAGACCGGGAAGTAGTTTTAGTGACGGTTTAAGCGGGTGTCGTGTCGTAGGGTCCGGGTCTCATATTGATACGTTTTAACGTGCGTTTAGGTGCTGGGAAGTGACCGTTATTGGGAAGCTTGAATTTGTATTGTTGAGCTAGGCGCGCATTCGAGGTGAGTTCTCTCACTATAAATAATGTCGGTTATTTTTACATTACGTTGTGTGCATGTGTGGTAGTTCTATTTGCTTGTGGTGTGGGGTTAAATCGTGGGGTGTCTAGTCGGACCTTTATTGTGTGGCTACGCGGGTGGCGTAGGAGTTCGGTGGAGGCCAAGGATTACATACGCGGGTGGCGTAGTGACTTGGTGGGGCCAAAGGTTGTATACGCGGGTGGCGTATGAACCCGGGGGTGCCGGGTTGCGAAGGTTGTATACGCGGGTGGCGTATGAACCCGGGGGTGCCGGGTTGCGGTTGCACGGTTGTCGTGTGGTCGGTGGGACCGACGTATGCCTATTAGGTGGGTTGGTGTGAGTATGCACGTTTATGATTTGTTCGTAGACTTGTATGCTGTTTATGTGCAATTATCTGTTTATGGTGGTGTGGAAATAACTGTGTTACTTATGGTGTTGAATTCACTAAGCTTCGTGCTTACCCTTTCCCAATAAACTGTGGTTTCAGGTACGGGCGGCTCCAAGGCGTGACGAGTACACACTGGCGCGCGAGGAGAGCTGGTTGCTTTATGGTTTTTATTAATTAAACGTTTATTCCGCTGGTTTTTATTATGAAGATATTAATTATGAGTTTGCAAACGAAACGTTGGGATCATTTAATGAGTTGTTATAAATGAAATGTTTATTTAAAGATTTAAATTTTCTTGTAATTTTTGGGACGTTACAGGTTTCCTCTGAACTCGCTGTCAACAGAGACTATCTTCTTTTTCTCCTTCTTCTTCTCCTCTGTTGCTCTCTCATTTCTCGGTCTCTCTGCAGCCTCTGTAGATTTACTAACCAATGTGTATGGTGCAATGGTTAGTGTTTTAGCCTGTGCTATTTGAGGCTCCTGTGCGGCTAGTGTTCCATAGAGATCAGAGAGTGTCCAGGAGTCTAGATCTTGGTTTGTTTGTAAAGACATAGACAACTGGAGCCACTCATCATTCAGGCTTTTTAGAAACATAACGTTATTTTCTTCCGAGGTTCTGTGAATGCCAGGCTTTCTACATTTGTTTATGAGAGAGTTGAACCTGTCGCACGTCGTTTGCAGAGATTCTGTTGTAGAGGCTCTGAAGGCATGATATTCATTTATGTATTTGCCCTTTGGTTCTTCTGCGTTTTAGCACCCCCTTCCAACTGTCTTTCTAATTCTTTCCAAAGATCGTGCGTTGTTTCGCATGCATCTAAGGATTGAAAAAGTTCGTTGGAGATAGCCATGATCAATAATCTTTTTGTTTTCTGTGCAACTTCATCTTCTGCCCTATCTTCATCTGACCATTCTCCTTTTGGCTTAGGTTTTTTATGTTTAGGGATTTCAAGAGATTCAGCAGTAGCTGGTACTCGTGGTACTATTGTCATGGGAACTTGAGGAGGGTTGTAAAGATATTGTACGAGAGATTTTTCAGTACCCTCAAAGAAATGGATCATTCTTATCTTCCATTGAGGATACTCATCTCGAAGGAGAGTAGGAGGCTTGGTTAGTGAACCAGCAGTGAAAAGTTATTTGTATTTGTCATTGTAAGAGTTTCGAAGGTTCTGAAAAGATAATATGACGAAAGAGTATGAGTCTGATGATCTGGAAGGTTTTCTGGGTTTTAACAGTTCCCAGAGTGCACTTTAATGGAGTTTTAATCTGGAAAAAAATAGTTTCTTTGAAGAATACCACTTTTTGAATAAATCGAAAGATGATAGGAAAACAGAAACTTTTCAATGAAATGAAGAACAGTTTAAAACAGAATGATGTCTACCACAAATCTTGTAACAAAGAGGATCACTTGATATTAAAAATCAAGGAAGGCTCTGATACCAATTGTTGGTTCCCGTTTAGTTTAAACAAGATTAACAAATCTATTAGTTCGAGTTTATGTTTGATGCGGAAGCGTATTTGAAGAACTAACAGATAAGTTTGTGTAGAAACAATATAGAATATAAAGAAACAATGATCAGAATATGATATCTCAAAGATTACTGAGTTTCAATATATAATAAGAACATCAAGAACAGATTAAGAACTATTTGGTGAAAGTGTAATGCTTAACAGGTTTGACGATATAAAGTGTAAGCATGAAACTTAGATTCTTAGATAAGTCCTTAAGATTGTTAAGGAAGATCTCAACAAGAGACTTCCTTTTATACTACTCTAGGGGACCATAAAGCATAAGCTGCTGTTAGAACGGATGGCATGAACAGTTGTACGTGCTGTATTGCATTTAATGGCGCAGACATCTATGTTGTACTAAGCCCTATTGAGTCCACTCAGAGTTTGACACGTGTTGAAGTTGGACAGGGCATGCTATCATGCAAGTTGATGGACAGGAACAGTAGCAAGATATTTCTTCAACAGTGGCAAGATATTATAAATATCTTCCAAGTCTTCAGTCTGAACCGCAGAGGCTCTGTAAAGGGTTACAGAGATTCTGAGGTCTGGTCTTCTGTAGAACAGTCTTCACAGGGTTCCGAGTCTTGGTATTCTTTGCGCGTAAGACAGAGGTTCTATAAGGCACCTCTGTAGCTTCTGTAGCTTCTTGACCTTGATCCTTCGGAAGTGGTAGAGCCTCTGTAAGAGGCTTTCTTCACTTAGCCTATTTTTCACTACTTCTAAATACTTCTACAATGAGGAAGATTGAAGCTAACATACCTGTTTTTTCACAAGCTGCTCATGTGTTTAGGGGAGCATGATCAGCTATCAGGTAAGTTCATTCTACTGTTGAGGGGGAGCGTCACACACAGTTTTTCTTCCAAATGTTAAAAGGTTTTTGCGTGTGTGGACACTCTCGTGTGGATTTCAACTTATGTTCATCTTTTGAGGGGGAGCGACACAGTGTTTTTCTTTAAAATGCTCTAAAGTTTTTTTTGTGTCGGACTCTCCAATGCACTATCTGAGGGGGAGCAAGGTTTTCCCCATGCTAAGTTTGAGGGGGGGGGGGGCGAGTGAAGGTTCTTTTACAGTTCTAATTTCTGCAAAATTTTCAAGGAACGGTCAATTTTTGTGAAAAAGCCAAAGAATCCGGACAGGTATCCGGAAACCCCATCTTTTCGGATAAGTTTTCGGACCGGGTCATTATCCGGGTTGGATAGGATCCCGGATACCACACCCGGGCTCTTGGTTCCCATATAAATAGCATCCGGGTTCCCTTGGTTTACATATCCGGAAAATTACGACCTAAAACCCTAAACCCTCTGGACATCTCTCTCTCGCTCTACTTTCTCGATTTCACTCGTACTCAGCGTTTGTTGCTCCGATAATCAGGTATGTGGTTGATTTACTCATCTCGATCAAGTTTAATCAAGTATATATCAAATCACACCACAAATCGACCACTAGTTTGGTCGATTCACCGTATCCGAAAACCCCTTATGGGTCTGTTCGATTTTGGGTACAATCGGTGTTCTGTAAGCCGTTTTAGATTACTTAGTGTGTATATCTGCTTATATCGACTCTAAGTACCCGTTACACAATGGTTTGGATGATCGACTCGTTCGATTTCTATTTTGAATGTCGTCCGGACACCTTCATTGTGTCCGAAAACTCTGATACTGATGATTCTTTATCCGGTACCATTCATACATCGATACACTTTGTCCGGATACACCCAACACCCGGAAACCCTAGTTGTTCGGAAACCTCAGGGTTTCCGGTAAGTTCAACTACCGGTATGTAGCGATGTCCGGACTCCTATTTGTCTGGAATCCCGTGTCACTCGGAAACCATTTTATCCGGACTGTCTAGTTTATCCGGGAACGTTCTTCCCATCCGGTAACCTATGCTATCCGGATACCTTTATCCGGAAACCTTGTGATGTCCGGACAGTTTGTGATTTTTCACTCTTTTGTCCGGACTCCTCTGTGTTTTGCATATTCAGTACCCATTTTGTCACTGCCAGCCCTCATTCTGTCTAAGATTGAGCCAATTAAAGCAAAGGTACGCATCGATACTTGTTCATCCGCCTCAAATACTAACTGTGCACCTTTTACAGATATTCAATGGCGGATCAGGAACAAAATCCTCCACAGAACCCGAAAGAGCAACAAATTCTTCAAGAGGAACTTATAAATGAAGAAGCTGACAACGCCTTGGTCGACCCCGACCATGGTACTGAAATGGAGGCGAACAACCATCACTTGGACCCGACACTGTTTAGACCACAACCACAACATCGAGTGATTGTGGACATCCTTATGCGTCACCCTCTCCGTGAGGCCCTCACCACCACCGCCGACGTCCCGTTGCTGTATGTACTCCAAGTTTGGTTCTCCGCACAAGTTCACACGGTCGGTAACTCACAAACGATCACCTCTAAGATCGATAATCAACAGTTCACGCTCACACCGGACTCCTTCCGCCTCCTACTTTCACTTCCTGAAGCCAACGCCGGCGGACATCAAGGATATGACCCCGCGGTCAACGACGACACACTTTGTGCTCAAGTCCGCGCACTCGGGTACAATTTCGGCCTTCACCATCGATCCGGGTTCAACCGCAAATACCTAGCGCCGATATGGTACACTTTGTTTACAATTCTCAATCGTTGCCTTTCATCGAGATGGAAGGGCATCGACCAGTGCACCGGCGATTTTCTGCGACTCTTCCATGCCGTGTGCTACAACCACCATGTCGATTTCTCCATGATCATCTGGCGTGAGTTAGTCCAAGCAATTCGCCAAATAGGACGTACAACGCAGAAGAAAATCCTCCCTTACCCGTGTTTCCTTTCGCTAGCCGTGCGTCAACACATGGACGCAAATCCTGCCATACCACGACGACTAAACCATCCGGTATGTCCTCCTCATCACTTACAGTACATGGTAATTAGAAACCCGTCAAATGCCATTGCCATGCCCATTCCTGAAGCCCTTCTGGCACTCGCCGATCCCACTGCACCAGGTGTTATAGCGTATCGGGAAGCGTTACGAAATCCCATGGTCCAGCCAGCGCCGGAGGGACCTGCCCAGGGACCTAGACCAGAGGGACGTGAGGGTCCAAGAATGAGAGGAGGAAGGGCCCAAGCAGCTGGGGCTCCTGGGCGGGGTGTGTTGAGAATTCGGGGAAGGGGAACTAGTGTAAGTGGTGCAGTGGAATCGCGTCCCGATTCTAGCTAACAACCTATTATTCCTATCACCCGAACAACAGGCGAAGCCGAAGCATCGTCCTCACGACCGATGCTTCAACATGACTCCACACCATATATTTCTGACCCACCTTCACCCGCTCCACATGTTGAAAACGTGGAATCTGACTCCACAGAATCCGATACCGACCGCAACATTCGTCTGAAGCAAATACCTCATGGTATCGGCCCAAACCCGGACTTCACCGAAGGAATCCCACTTGACTAACCTCCTCATACTGAACAGCCTAAAATAGGAGATATTAGGAACGAGGGAGTATTAGGTGATGAATTAGATCATGTGAGGTGGAGAGAACTGCGTTCGAAGTCGAACCAGGAAAGATTGAGCCGTAAAGATAACAAGGCTCCTGAGCGACCCCAACCGAGCGATATCCGGGTAGCCACATCTACTATCCCGTCTCATTTGTTGGGACGGGGTATTGAAGAAGCCTCCGTGGACCCAGCGGAGCAATTGCACAACCCCCTTATCCACTCATCCATCTCTCAAAAGACGGATGTTTCAGTTTCTCACGGGGATCAAGCACAACTTCCACCAGTCTCTCACTCGGAGAGTTCTGGTGTTGAAATAAGAGACCAACAGCCCCTTGTCTCGACTTCATTTCGTGAACCATCGAGTCTAGAGCCATTTGAAATTGAACATTTTTCGCCTAGGACACATGATGAGGAACACCAAATCGAGACTCTTCGTGACTCGATCGGAACGTCTGTAGTGTCTCCGTCTGGCGGAACACGAGGATCGGACGGAAATCCTACCACAGCTACCAAACTGCCAACTGTGAACGTAGATGGCTCTGCCTCTGCGGTAGATGCCTCAACGGGTAATCTAAGTGATCTTGGTGTTACGTTACCCGACTTTGTGTCACTAGGGTCCCTGGACAGCACCCTTAAGGCTGTCCGCGAGGCAATGGAGCAGCACGTCGCAGCCGAGCTCAACAAAATTAATAGCTTAATCAAAGGAAAAGAGAAGATCGTCGACGCTGAAACCACACCTACACCTCCACCGGCCCCTGCTCAGCCTACATATTCGGTGGATACCCTCAAGACGATGCTTCTAGCCCAACTGCTCCAACAATCTGAAACCGATGCCTCTACCGAAGCAGACCTGCTATCCGTTCTGAAATCTCAGGTCACTGCTCCTTCATCGTCCATTACCACTCGATTAGATACCATTGACTCTGTTAGCTTCAATCTTCCTAATCATAGAAGTATTTAGAAGTAGTGAAAAATAGGCCAAGTGAAGAAAGCCTCTTACAGAGGCTCTGCCGACATTACCGAGAAATCAAGGTCAAGAAGCTACAGAAGCAGCAGAGGCTTCCTACAGAAGCTCTGTCATACGCACAAAGAAGACCAAAGACTCGGAATCCGGCGAAGACTGCTCTACAGAGGACCAGACCGCAGAACCTCTGTAATTCATTACAGAGCCTCTGTGGTCCTCTATGAAGACTTGGAAGATATTACTGGATACGTTCATCAACTTGCATGGAAAAGTACTGTCAAAACACGTGTCAAGCTCTGAGTGGACTCAATAGGGCATGGTACAAAATAGACGTCTGCGCCATTTAATGCATTTACCAATAGTACATCTGCTCCATTAAATGCGCATGGCTCAAACAACTGCTCACACCATCCAGTCCACTGTTCACACCATCCAGTTTACTATTCATGCCGTAAAAGGAACAGTGACCAACTTCATAGTCTTCTAAGAGTAGTTTAAAAGGAAGTCTCATGTTGAGATCTTCCTAACGACGAATACACAAGGAATCACTAATACTCTCAAACTTTATTGTCAAATATCTGAGTGTTATATTCTCACACACCAACAGTTCTTAATCTGTTCTTCGTGTTGTTATTATATATTGAATAACAGTAACTGTTCAAGAAATCCTTTTCATTCTTTACTGTTTTCTTTATATATGTGCGTTCTAATATCTATCAAACATATCTGTTAGTTTAATACGCTTCCGCATCAAACTCTAAACTCAACTAATAGACTGTTAATCTTGATTAAGCGTATCTGGGTTCCAACAATTGGTATCAGAGCTTCCTTGATTTTCAATATCAAGTGATCCACTTATCAAGACTCTTGATAGATATTATTGAGATTTAAAATTGTGTCTGGAAACTGCTTAAACCCAGAAAATCTTCAAGCTCATCGAAGTAACTCTTTAGTCATACTTTCTTTCTAAAATCTTCAAATGACAAATACAAATAATTTCTTTACTACTGGTTCTCTCACTAAACCTCCTACTCTCCTTCGAGATGAGTATCCTCAGTGGAAAATAAGAATGGTCCATTTTTTCGAGGGCACTGAAAAAAATCAAGTACAATATCTGTACAATCCTCCTCCTATTCCCATGACAGTAGTACCTCGTATACCTGCTACTGCTGAATCTGCCGAAATCCCCGAACATCAAAAACCAAAGCCAAAAGGGGAGTGGTCAACCGAAGATAAAGCAGAAGATGAAGTTGCTCAGAAAACCAAGAGGACATTAATTATGGCAATACCCAACGAACTCTTTCAATCCTTGGATTCATGTGAAACAGCGCATGATCTGTGGAAAGAACTGGAAAGATAGTTGGAAGGAGGTGCTAAAACACAAAAAAACCGAAGAGCACAGTACATCAATGAATATCATGCATTCAAAGCCTCTGCAACAGAATCTCTGCAAACAACATACGACAGATTCAACTCTCTAATCAACCAGTGCAGAAAATCAGGCATTGACAGAACTTCTGAAGAAAACAATGTCATGTTCTTGAAAAGTCTAAATGAAGAATGGCTCCAGCTTTCTATGTCCCTACAGACAAATCAGGATCTAGACACCTGGACTCTCTCAGATCTTTACGGAACATTAGCCGCACAAGAACCTCAGATAGCACGGGCTAAAACACTAACCATTGCACCATATGCATTGGTTAGTAAAACTAAAGAGGATGCACAGAGACCAAGAAATGATAAAGCCACAGAGGAGAAGAAGAAGGAGAAGAAGAAGATGGTGATAATTGACAGTGAAGAAGAAGAGCAAGCAGAAAAGGAAATAACTCTTGTGTCACTAGCTAAATCTTTAGCTCTATTGACAAAAGAGTTCAGAGGAAACAGAAGAGGTTCCGGAAATGAAAGATATGATAGAGAAAACCAGGATGACAGAAGAGACAACAGAAGAGATGACAGAAAAGGAGAAGAATCAAGTGGCCGACAGAGGTCAAGCGATAGAAATTACAGAGGGAATGACCGACAGAGGTCAAATGACTCGGTAAGCCACACGCAGCAAGAATGCTACAAGTGCGGCAAACCTGGTCACTATGCAAATGAATGTAGATCAGAGAAAAGCGGAGACCTACAGAAGTCCAATGATCGAACAGGAAACACTCCTCAAGGGTGTTTTAACTGCGGAAAACCAGGCCATTTTGCGAATGAATGCAGAAGCAGATCAAATCGTCCACAGAGGGACTCTGCTTTCTACAAAAAGAAAGCCGAATATTATGCTCAAAAATCCTTAATGGCAAAAGGACATTCTGAGGAGAACACAGAAGACTTCCAGTCAGACTCTACTTCTGACGATGAACATACCGCTAATGCCCTCTTCTGTGGCATGGCAGAAGTCGACTCCTGCACTGACTCTGAGGTATCTACTTCAAATTCCAACTCTTGTATTACCTCTGTAGATGATAATACACTTAGAATTAACATTGAATTAATTGAACTGAAAGAGATAAATCAAAGTATTCAGAAAAGACTCACTTTCAATGAGAGAGAAGTACGGCTTCTCACTCAAGAAAAAGCAAAGATTTTTGAGGAAAAAGAGAGAATAGAAAAGAATTGGAACAAAACTCTAGATCCTTTAAAAAAACAAATTTCTGAATTAACCAATACTTTAAAAGATAAAACAAAAGAACTTTCAGTTTCAAGGAGTGAAACTACTGACATAAGAGCTCTTAAAGAATACTTTCAAAGAGAAAGAGAGGTATTATGGCAAGATTTACTCAGAAGAGAAGTTTTGCTTAAAAACTATAAAGATGCACAGAAAGTTTATGAAAAAATAAACTCACAAATAGGGAGACGAGGTATAGGGTATGATGATATCACCCTAGGTGTTGAAGGCAAAAGAAACAAACCTCTGTCCTCGTTATTTGTGATTGGAAAAACAAACAAACCAGATTTTCCAAATCTAATCTCTGTAAGCAAACGGGCGAAAATCTCTGTGGATCCTTACTTGAAGAAACATAAGAAGATGATTAACGTGTGGTTTGAAAACACAGACTCATCATCTTCAACCTCTGTCAATAGAGGTATCAAACCAAAGAAATATCTGAAAACACAAGATCAGATTGGTATCTTCAAGTTTGGTAAACCAGAGACCCAAACACAGGTTGCTTTTGTCTGTTTGATAAACGTTGAAAAGAAATTATCAGCTGAAGCTCCTGAGTTTAAACCCATTTTTTCAGAAGAAAACTTTAAAAATTTAATTGAAAAAGAAATTTTGGAAATATGGAAATCAAGCGTTTTAGAAAATTTCTGTACATCTTCTATAGATAAAACTCTCACTGAAGAAATCTTATTAGAAACCTCTGCAATCTATGAAAACTATTCTACAGAGGAAGAAAGCTCGTACGATACATGCTCAGAAAATCCAGCCTCTATTGAAAGAATTGACTCAACCTCTGTATACGAGGACGATTCATCCTCTGACAACTCAGAGACTGATTTCAAATCAGGGATAATTCACTGTGACACAGAGGATGTCAAATTCTCCTCTGAAGTTCCTCACAGAACTATTTCTCCAAAAGAGAAACTCACAGAGATTCCAATCTGCCAAGATTTTCTAAAATTGAATCTACATATCAAAACCTCTGCTGAGCTTAAAATGTTACAGAAGACCTCTATTGATCCTATAAGTTCTAGATTTTCAAAACCCAAGGTTAATAAATCTTTTTCTTCTGTGACAGTGATGAAAGAAGTTCACCACAGAAGCAACCCACAGAAGGCAGGTCCTAAACAGAGCTTTTGCAAACAACATTCGAGTATTCATAGATCTTCTAGTAATAGGAAATATAATGTAAAGAAAGAATGTAATGCCTATGTGGCTGAGTTTAAAAAGTTCAATGAAAAGTTCAAGCAAATTACATCTCATATTCAATATTGTCATTGCTTTGATCTTATGTCTAAACTTAATAATCATTTTTCAAGTCAAGTCTGTTTACTCTCTACGACAATTCAAAAGTCAAATCCCACAAAGAAACAAGCTGACTCTTCTGCAGAGAACAAAATGTATTTCAAGAATGCCAAGGCAAACTTGAAAAACTCTAACAATATTGGACCCATATGGATATGTGTACCTAAATCTCTGTGATTGTCCTGCAGAAGAAGTATGTGCCAATCTGGTATCTAGACTCCGGATGCTCAAGGCACATGACTGGTGACAGAAGTGCACTATCCACGTACAAAGAAACACAAGATGGTGGATTTGTAACTTTTGGAGACAACAAGAAAGGACACATAAAAGGCTATGGAGTCATAAGGAAAGAATACGTTTCTGTATACAAAGTTGCATATGTGGATGGCCTTAAGCACAACCTACTCAGTGTAAGTCAACTTTGTGATACAGGATTCAATGTGTTGTTCAAAAGAACTTTCTGCTCTCTACAAAGTGAAGAAACAAGTATGGAACTTCTGCGAGCTGAAAGAATAGGTGATCTATATCTAATGAACTTCAACTCAAAGAACAAAGACAAAGTTTGCCTTGTTGCCTGCAAAAGTGAAGAAGCCTGGTTATGGCACAACAGGTTCTGTCACTTAAATTTTCACACATTGGAAAAACTGGTCAAACTTGATCTAGTTAAAGGTTTGCCAAATGTTAAATTCAATAAGGATCATTTATGTTCTGCCTGTGAAATGGGAAAACTCAAAAGAGCTTCCCACAAAGGCAAAACAGATGTATCTTGCACTAGACCTCTGTACATGCTTCATGTCGACCTCTGCGGTCCCATTGCCATACAGAGCCTAGGTGGCAAGAAATACATACTTGTCCTAATTGATGAGTATTCGCGTTTCACATGGGTTGAATTCGTTAGAAAGAAATCAGATGTTCCAAATATATTGATAAATCTAATGAAAAGAATCCAAGTTCTTTATAATTGCAGAATACAGAAGTTAAGAAGTGACAATGGCACAGAATTTAAAAACTCTGTCATTGAAGCCTATCTTTCAACAGAAGGAATATCACAGAACTTCTCTGCAGCTCGCACTCCACAACAGTACGGTGTTGTCGAAAGAAAGAATCGAACACTTGTGGAAGCCGCAAGAACTATGATGTCAGCATGCGGATTATCAATGAACTTTTGGGCAGAAGCAATTTCTACTGCGTGTTATACTCAAAATCGATCAACCATTGTGAAAAGACACCTCAAGACGCCTTACGAATTTCTTAACAAAAGGCGGCCAAATATCAAATTTTTCCATGTATTCGGATGCAAATGCTTTGTCTTAAACGACAGAGATTCAAGAGGAAAGTTTGATGTAAAAGCAGATGAAGGCAAATTCATTGGATACTCTGCCACTTCCAAAGCTTACAAAACATTCCTTACAAAGTCTCACAAGATTGTAGAAAGCATCAATGTTTCTTTTGATGATTCATTCCAAATGTCTTCTGAACAAATCAGTTCAGAACTCGGAATTAAAGGGAAATCCTCTGTCATCTCACGAGCAAAAGAAGACTTGGATCTTCTATTTTTAGAGATGCTCCACGAAAACATTGATCCTTCTGTTGGAACAATCAGGGTTTCTGAAGAACCATCCTCTGTCGGACAAAATCCTACAGGTTTGTCTCTAACTGGTCCTAATAATGCTTCATCTTCTTCTGTAAATACTACAGATGCAATTTTCGAAGCAGAAGAAAGTGCAGAAGATGAAACATCAAGGAAAACGACCACAGAAGCTGCACAAACCACAGAAGAACCAATTACAGAGGAAATCGAGGACCAAGACTATACGTCCTCAGAGGAACAAACTCCACCACCACTCATACCAATCATTCCACAAACGGTATAATCAACTACCAAGGCACGAAGAACAACAGAGGCTACACAAGAAGAAACACAAGAAGTCTCTAAAGAAAGTCTAAATGACATTGATGATCATCTTCCACGCACAACTCAATGGACAAAAAGCCATCCTCCAAGCCAAATAATCGGAGAACCTTCTGACGCGGTAAAAACAAGGTCTGCCACTGCTAACTTTTGTTTCTTTACAAATTTTATTAGTGTGATAGAACCAAAGAAGATTTCTGAAGCCCTAGATGACCCAAACTGGGTAGACGCCATGCAAGAAGAACTTTTGCAATTTGAGCGTAACAGAGTATGGACTCTAGTACCTCTGCCAAGAGGAAAACAGGCCATTGGGACTAAATGGGTCTACAGAAACAAGAAGGATGAAGATGGAGTGGTCATCAGAAACAAAGCAAGATTAGTAGCAAAGGGATATAGACAAGAAGAAGGCATAGACTACGATGAAACTTTTGCCCCTGTCGCACGGCTCGAAGCAATAAGAATATTCTTAGCCTTCGCAGCCCACAGAGGTTTTAAAGTCTATCAGATGGACGTAAAATCAGCTTTTCTCAACGGTGAAATCCAAGAAGAGGTCTACGTTAATCAGCCACCAGGATTTGAAAGCTCAAAGTTTCCAAGGCATGTATACTACCTTGAAAAAGCTCTATATGGACTGAAACAGGCTCCATGAGCATGGTATGAACGACTTTCTACCTTTCTTCTAGTCAATGGTTACAACAGAGGTACAACATATACTACCTTATTCTATAAACGCAAAAGTAGTGAGATAATGCTTGTACAAATATACGTAGATGACATAATTTTTGGGTCTACTAATTCAGAAGAGTGTAAAAGATTTGAAAAACTCATGCAGAGTGAGTTTGAAATGAGTATGATGGGAGAATTAACTTTCTTCCTCGGACTCCAAGTCAAACAATCATCAGAGGGAATTTTTATAAATCAAGCTAAATATGTCTCTGACATTCTTTCCAAGTATAGCTTCTCTGATGCCTCTGCAATGAAAACTCCAATGGCCACTGGAAACAAGTTATTCTTAGATTCAGATGGCATCTCTGTAGAATGCACTCTCTACAGAGGCATGATTGGATCTCTGTTATACTTAACAGCAAGCAGACCTGACATTATGCATGCCACATGTCTCTGTGCACGCTATCAAGCTAATCCAAAGAAATCACATTATGATGCCGTAAAGAGAATCTTTAGATACCTAAAAGGGACCAAAAATCTTGGTCTCTGGTATCCACAGAACTCTGGTTTTGGTCTTAAAGCTTATACAGATTCAGACTATGGAGGATGCATGCTCGACAGAAAGAGTACCTCTGGGAGTTGTCAATTCGTAGGTGGTAAACTAGTCAGTTGGACCTCCAAGAAGCATAATTGTGTTTCCACATCCACTGCAGAAGCTGAATACGTTGCTGCCGCTAGCTATTGTTCTCAGGTTCTATGGATGAAGACTCAGCTAAAAGACTACGGCCACATTCTGTTCAAAATACCCATCTTCTGCGATTCCAAAAGTGCTATTGCTATCTCTGCCAACCCTGTGCAACACTCAAAAACCAAGCATATCGATATAAGGTATCACTTCTTGAAACATCATGTTGAATACGGTACAATCGAAATGCATTTTGTGCCCACAGAATATCAACTCGCTGACTTATTCACCAAAGCACTAGACGAGAAAAGATTCAACTTCTTGGTGGGTAAGATAGGAATGATTAACATGGTGTGAAAATCCTCAGTAAGTATAGTTTTATATTCTGTAAATAATAAGTAAATACATTGCTTAATTTATTGCTTTGATTGATTCTACTTCTGTATGTAAATTCTTAAAACCTTAAATAGTTCTTAAAATCACAGAGCTTCTGTAAGTCAACTCAGAACCTCTGACAACCCCTACAGAACCTCTGAAAGACCATGACCTATGTTCTATGCAAAACTTATCATTCTTTGATCCAAGCTTAGGTCAAGGGGGAGTAAAAGGAAATTACTTGATCTACAGAGGTGATTAGGTCAAGGGGGAGCAAAAGGAAATTACTTGATCTACAGAGGTGATTAGATCAAGGGGGAGCAAAAGGAAAATTCTTGATCTACAGAAGTGATTAGATCAAGGGGGAGCAAAAGGGGCCCTGAGATGATCTACATAGGTAAATCTCTCAAAGGAAAGCCGAAGAAGAATGTCGATAATTCTCCATCGACAGAAGAAAGACAAAACTGCCGAGAACAGAAGAACCAAAAGGTATGTCTCTCGCATGAAAGGTTTTTAGAAAACAGTTTTCTAGGACAAGAATTGTCAAATATGTCCTAAATATACTGTGAATAACATTTCAAAAATCAAAAGTTCAAAAGATTTAACAAAATTCGAAATAGGAGAAATTTAAGGTCATAGAGCTTCTGCTGAGCTCAACAGAGCTTCTGCAGGAAATATGCTCTGTGATCACAAATTAACCCTCTGTCGATCTTTTGGAATGTTATCTCGAAAACCGACAACACACACCATGACCTTCTCGAACAAAACGTTTATCAAAATAGTTTTATCGGACACCAACCTTCAAAAATGTGCGAAAAACATCTCTTAACACAGATCAAAAATTGGATGATCAGAAAATTAATAGAATTCAAGTTATAAGATTTTTTCTCTCATAGAGCTTCTGATGGCTCTCACAGAGCTTCTGCAAGTTCCATCAGAGCTACAAAACCTCTGTGAGTAAAATTTCTTGACAAAATCCTATTAATCCTCTCCAATATCTTTACAAACGTTTTCGTTCAAAGAAGAATCTTCAAAGTCATGATAACAATGAGATATATGATAAGGTTAAAACTCTAAGATTTTCAAAATCACAGAGCTTCTGTAAAACACAAAAGTTCTGCCATTTTGTTATCTGTGGTAATAACGGTTACTTTTACTGAGAGTGAAACTCATATGGCTAAGAACAACTCCACGCGCCTAGCATTAATGGGCCGCGCACGACGTCCTGTCATCTTCTGACATGGCCTACGTGTCCCATTTTCATTGAGCAAACATGGAACGTTTTTTTGGTAAGTTGAACCCGCCGCTCAAACTCGAGTGCGGATTCCAAACTTTAATCCATTGCCATATATTTTACCCTTTCGAAGTCTACCGTTTTACCATCCTATAAAAACAAACCTTACCCTCTCATAAAACTTTTTACAAACTCTCATCTTCTTCTCCGGCGATACCCTGCAAAACACTTGCAAATGGCTTCATCTTCTCGAGCTACATCCTCTGAACTCTCTCCGGCGAACTCAACGGAAAACTCCCCTGCTCATTCAGAACGTTCTGAAAACCCCAGCCTTGCAAGAGATATTGAACAACAAGATTCCGGGGACTCCGCAGACTTTGCTCCGACGACACACTTGCAAAACTTCATAGCTAAGGATCATTTCGAAGCCACTCTTCCTATCAAATCCAACAACTGCTATTTGGTCCCCTCACCCACTACTTTCGGCGAAGCCCATGCCATACTTCTGAACATCCTGGAAAACCATGTCCTCTTCCCTCTACTATCAAGAACCCCGAACAAAATTCCAGTCCGTTATTTGAACCAATTTTGGCAAAGCTGCCGATTTGATAAAGACGATTCTCTTATCAAAGGGTACATTTCAAGACCTGATAAATCTGAGCATCTTGAAATCAAGTTCAACAGAACAATGTTCTCACTTGAATTCAACCTACCAACAAGGGGTCTTCTGGGATTGAAAAGTTATGCAGAGCAACCAACAGACGAAGAGCTCTGTCGATTCGTGGAAATGCTTGGGTACAACACCCAACTACGAAAGAGAAATGACTTCCGCAGAGGCCGATTACCACCTCTGTGGAACACTTTGTTCTCTATTCTTAACAGATGCCTGACAGGAAAGATAGGGAGCATTGACCAGAGCTCACATCAAATCTTGAGCATCATGTATGGGGTTTACTATGATCTTCCACTAGATTATGCGACCATAATGATGCAAGAGATCATAAACACCATCGACAGAAAGAACAACTCGAAAAGGGTCAAAGAGAACGATCCCAACTTTCTACCACCTCTGCAATTCCAAAGAATATTGGGAGTACTGTTCGAACCTCTGCTGCTAATCCAAAATTGGCCAATGGAAGGGCCAACTCCCAAACAGTTCCCAATGAACAAAAATACCCCCACTGATCATGCTGATGGCTACTCACACTGCAGACCTCTGTCAAAGAAACTTCTGCACTACGCATCGAACAAAGCCCTTAAGAAAGAGTATATACGCGATCATAGAACTCCAAAACCGAGTCCTATGACACCCCCGCGTTTAGGTGTCCCCCTAGGAACAATGATAGCAAAACCTCTTTCCAATCAAGAAGAAAAGGATCATAAGTTAGCAAAACACATGGCTATTCAACTCAGCTTTATAGCCAAACGTGCAGAACTTATGAGAAAGAAGTCTTCATCAAGAACCTCTGCATCTACTCCAAAAGCAAAGAAGAGAAAAACTGCAGAAGGCACCTCAACAAGCACTACAGAAGATCGACCTTCACCTCCCCATGCCACAGAGATTGGCTCCTCTGCTCCTCCCCTTTTCACAAAACAGAAAAAGAAAAGATCCAAATCAACAGAGGAAGGGGCACCAAAACCAAAAAGGAGGAAAACCAAAAAGAAGCATGGTAAAACACTTAAAAAGTTGTTTACCATTGCAGAAGAGGAAATCATAGAGGGAGAAACTGCAGAAGAAGAAGATGCAGAAGTAGGAATGACAGAAGAAGGATATCAATCACCCTATCAATCTCCAGATAGATTTGCTCACCAAGGAGACCTGAATGATTTCCTACAGAACCCCGAAATTGCAAACACCCTTAATACAGCAGGGTGGACGGCACAACCTCTCGACCACCACACTCCAGAAGAACAAGATTTCTTCATTTCTGGCATTGACACACATCTACAAGAAGATGACACAACACCCAGAAATCAACCAGCCGAAACCCCTGTGATTTTACAAAACCCTTTCATTCAAGGATTGGACGTCCACAGAAGAAGTCCAAACCAAGCTTTAGAAGAAACAGAACAAATCGAAGCTGACTGGAATACAACTGAAGTTACAGAGGCAATGGTTGTAGAAGAAACCACAGAAACAGGGATAGAAATCTCAGAGGTAGATTCAGATGAAGAAGAGGCTGTCTGGATACGAAAAGGTCTCTATCATCCTCATGTCATGAGATTATACGGATCTCATCACATGTATGACCTTTTACGACCAGAGCAAGGAACTTCCACAGAACCAGAAGAAGAAACAAGAAAAGATGCCGAAGTTGAAGAAGGCACACAACCAAACCCAATTCCCAGTGCAACCCACATTTCTAACTCCGCAGGTCTAGCTGCAGAAGGAGTTATTGAAAAAGAGCAGCACAGCTCGATCCTAACCCAACCCATCCAGCCAGAGGTTACTCTTTCAACCTCTGTGCCCACAGAAACCGGGGAATCCATTCCTAGGGAGTCTCCTCAAAGAGACTCACCTAATATTCGTGATCAATCGCCCTAGATCACACAAGAACACCCTACAAAGGAATTCGTTTCCTCTGTCACGCACACATTAAGGCCAAACCTTCTTTCAGAGAGAAGTAGTAAGCACAGAGACGAAGAGACTCTAGACAAGTCTCCTAGTCAACAGAAGGACATTCCAATACCCACCTCTGGAGTGGATTTGGACTCTGTTCTTCACAGAACTTCTGTAGAGAACTAAACTCAGTTTTCCTCTCGAGGATCAGAAGGAAATCCTTCCACCCCCATCGTACAAACAAGGGTGAACGAAGGTGTCCCAGGAACAGGGACTCACTCTGGAGACGAATGTGTTCCTCCAGAGGTTACACACGGAACACAAGTATCAAGGGATGAGTTCCAAACCCTTGTCACCTCTGTGAACCAAACAATGAAAGAGTTGCAAAGCTCTTTCAAATCCTTGGCAGAGACAACATCTACAGCTCTCTTGAATCTGAACACCAAAATGGACGATCTGTCCACAGAGGTGAAAACCGCCATCTCAGAGATGAAGTCTTCTGCAACAACCACTGCCAAAGAAACAGCCACTTCTGCTGCTCATCAATTCGAAACAACTGCAACTTCTGCGTTCAGGGACTCGGTCAAAGATTTCCTTGAACAATTGAATACGCAATCCAACAGAGCAGATGGCATTACTCCTGCAGACTTACAGAATGCGTTATCACAAGTTCAAGCAGAGGCAATACGAACCACGACAATGATGCAGCCAAAAGACTATATGACCAGAGCACAGCTAACAGAGCTAGGACAAAACGTCATAAACCAGGTCACATAAGTCATTGTCTCCTTCACAACTGCAAATGCCAACTATGTGAAGGACTTCAAGAAAAGTGTCGGCAAAATGCGTTTCAAGACAGAAGCAGAGCTTGCGACATTTAATGGTCTCTGCGATGATATATGTGAAAAATTGAAGGCAGCAGGAGCTGAATTGCCAAAGAAGCCCAACACTTCTTGCAGAGCAGAGGGTACTTCGGATAAGAGTCAGGATGACTCTGATGATGATGACCATCCTGGTCCATCAGATCATCCTGAGGGGGAGAATTTAAGGGAGAAAGCTACGAGCAGAGGAATTCAATCTCCACCAATCGCAGCAGAACCAATCAGCCAAGCCCCTCAAGAACAAACCCAACAACAAACTCAAAGAACCACAGAGAATACACCCATCTCTGTGGATTCAACCTCTGAAGAACCCAACACTACAGAAGCAGATAAGCAAACCTCAGAGGCAACTACCACCCCTGAGGTAATTACTTTGGAAGAAACAGATGAACCAACCACAGAGAAAACACCCACCTCTGTGGAAACACCCCAAACCATACCCAGAAGAAAGTCGATTGCCACCAAACCAAAAAGAGCAACGACCTCTGCTTCTGACATTCTGAAAAGGATGCACACAATGATGAATGATCGTATGGTGAAGAGAGAAGAAGAAAGGCACAGGTTCACTTTAGCTTTCAGAATGGCAAGAAGATTCAATGAAAACACTTCATCAACAGAAACTGAGCTCACAGAAGAAGTCACCAAACAACCTCCAACAGAGGTTACAGAGCAAGTCAAGCCAACAGAATCATCGCCACAAAAGTCCTCTAAGTCACAATCGTCAAAATCCACAGAGGCAACCTCCATCAAACCTACAGAAGTGCAAACCTCAAATCCCACAGAAGCAACAGGTTCTGCCACGACAACAAAAGATAAAGGCAAAGGGATACTGACAGAAGAGCCTAAGAAGAAGAAAACATTGTCAAAGCCAACAGAGAAACTGATGAAGAGTGCGTTTGACGCCTTTCAAACCCCAAAACCCGAAGAAGTTGACTGGGCACATGGATTGAAGCCTCTGTCAGAAATTCCTTTAACTGGTAGAGCTGCAGAAGTTGTTCAACAGATGGAGAGTCTCAGAAGACAAATTCCACGACCTGGTCCAACACATGAAGAAATGGAAGAAGTGGTATACAAATACCTCTACAAACAATCCTTTCAGACAAACTATCCAACAGATCATGTGACAGATCCAAGGATCAGAGAAGAATTTGAAAACATCTTCACGAGAACAAAG
This sequence comes from Saussurea involucrata, assembly GCA_033807775.1. Lineage (NCBI taxonomy): Eukaryota > Viridiplantae > Streptophyta > Magnoliopsida > Asterales > Asteraceae > Saussurea > Saussurea involucrata. Next base: position 81,447,008 of record CM066327.1, read on the forward strand.
CCAAGAACCAAAGCAGATGTTTTCTCAATTCACAAGATCAAAAAGGTGATCTTCTGCCGATTCTCCTTCACAAGAACCTATCCAAGGGTCAGGTACAATCTTTACAAAGTCAGAAGAGAGAACAATTCAGAATCTACCTTCGCTGATGCTGACTTAAGAAACATCAATCCATACGATCTACCTGACCTTCTGCAATGGACAAAGGACAACTACAACACAGAGGCAAACACCAGAGCCTATCAAGTATTGAGAAAAGCGATGAGGGAAAAGCTTCTGCTCTACAGCATGATAGATTTCCAGCTGGGAAAGGATCTCGGTCTCAAACATCTGGATCTACGACCACCAGAGGATCGCTGCCCACCAGACGCCATACCAAACCCAATCATCACAGAACCACGGTTTGGGTTAGTATTTCAAAACCCTCAAGGCGAAACTAAACTATTTGTATGCATGGACTGTCAGAAGTACGCAACAAATACTCTGAACAAGTTCAGAGCAAGCCTTGTGAAATACAGAGGTTCAAAGAAAATGGAAAAAGATGCTGCAGATACAATCATAAGAGAGATTGACGCAACAATTCGCCTAAGAGAACTCTGCATCAGATTCTACAAAGAAATCAGAGAAGTCGGCAGAGACAGCAGAAGCTACAACGATTTCAAAGATGCCAAAATCTGATTCTCAGACCTCCAATCTCTACAAACAAAGTTTTATCTTTCATTGTACTCAAATGTAAAATGCCTCTGGCATATTTCTAAATGAAAGAAATTTCGAGGTATTGTTTAACCTCTGTCTTATCTAACTTAGCCAAACTTAACTCAAGTTCAAATTTTTTATTTTTCACTACTTAGGGGGAGATTGTTAGCTTCAATCTTCCTAATCATAGAAGTATTTAGAAGTAGTGAAAAATAGGCCAAGTGAAGAAAGCCTCTTACAGAGGCTCTGCCGACATTACCGAGAAATCAAGGTCAAGAAGCTACAGAAGCAGCAGAGGCTTCCTACAGAAGCTCTGTCATACGCACAAAGAAGACCAAAGACTCGGAATCCGGCGAAGACTGCTCTACAGAGGACCAGACCGCAGAACCTCTGTAATTCATTACAGAGCCTCTGTGGTCCTCTATGAAGACTTGGAAGATATTACTGGATACGTTCATCAACTTGCATGGAAAAGTACTGTCAAAACACGTGTCAAGCTCTGAGTGGACTCAATAGGGCATGGTACAAAATAGACGTCTGCACCATTTAATGCATTTACCAATAGTACATCTGCTCCATTAAATGCGCATGGCTCAAACAACTGCTCACACCATCCAGTCCACTGTTCACACCATCCAGTTTACTATTCATGCCGTAAAAGGAACAGTGACCAACTTCATAGTCTTCTAAGAGTAGTTTAAAAGGAAGTCTCATGTTGAGATCTTCCTAACGACGAATACACAAGGAATCACTAATACTCTCAAACTTTATTGTCAAATATCTAAGTGTTATATTCTCACACACCAACAGTTCTTAATTTGTTCTTCGTGTTGTTATTATATATTGAATAACAGTAACTGTTCAAGAAATCCTTTTCATTATTTATTGTTTTCTTTATATATGTGCGTTCTAATATCTATCAAACATATCTGTTAGTTTAATACGCTTCCGCATCAAACTCTAAACTCAACTAATAGACTGTTAATCTTGATTAAGCGTATCTGGGTTCCAACAGACTCGACTCTCAAGGACTTCCAACAAGAGATGACAACGCTGTTTGAGAGAGTCCGTTCACTCGAAGATACCTGCAAGAGTCAAGCTGGCGGTCTAAAGCGCAAGCACGATGACCAGGATGATCCTGATCACCGTGAGGGGGAGAAAAGACTAAAACCTACCGAGACCGCCCCTATCCTCCCTGAATCGACAACTGTGGTTCAACTGGAACCATCAACTGCGGCAACAACAACCGACGCCGAACCTGAAGCCGAGTTGCCATTAGCCGAGATGGTAATAGATATGGATATTTCAGATGATGAAGACCCGATGGTTGAAAAGCCTGAGGGTTCAACACAGGAACTGATTAATTTCGACTCATCAGACCGACCGTTATTGGATATGATTGATCCAGACTGTGAGACCAACCCGGAAACCGAAGATGCATGGTATGAAAAAGCCGCCAGTGCCGCAAACTTCCAGGTAAATTTGGTCTTCCCTACTGATGAAGATGATAACATAGACTACGATCAGTTCCTGCTCCAGAATTTATATGGAACTCCGGTTCACTCTGCTCAACCCGATGAAACTTCAACAAGACTCGAAACTACTACTGCCGATATTCCGACATCTCCTCAGCAACCAGCAGCTTCTGATCTTCTCCATCCTCAACAGCAACAAATCCGTTGGGAGAAGATCCCGATATTTATTCCTCATCTGGAGGAATCCCTGAAGAAGTTGTTTGTTCACAACTTCAACCCCGAATACCAACGCCGGTACATCAGCGCCCGATCGAGCCGACCTTCTGCCTTGGTATTTACAACTTCAACCCCGAATACCAACGCCGGTACATCAGCGCAATAAAGCGGTATCTCCCAGTCAGCCATGTCAGAACCAAGCTTAAGATCACCGAGGTACTCAACATCCATTCAAGCCGCATTATGAAAATCGTTTATCCTGTATTCACTGTCCGACGGGAAGATGGGAATGAATGGAAATTTTCCGAAGCCGACTTCCAGCACCTCCGACCGTTCGACTTCCTAGCAATTCTGAAAGACCTTCGTACAAGAACCATCCGACCGCTACCTGTCACAAAGGCGCTCGAAGCTGTTCGTCGATTCCTGGTCCGTACTATTATGATGTCATATCTCACGGATTTCCAAATGGCAATCGAGAACAGGGCAAAGAAGGTAAATCTGATAAAGCCGAATCTAAAAGCTCCTGAGTTGAATATGTATCCCGAGAACGCTATGCTTCTAGAACCTGAATTTGGGATCGTCTACCTCAACGAACAGAAAGAGAAAAGATTTATGCGCTTCAGTCAGGTGGACAGATTCTGCGACGGCACGCTCTTCAAAGTACAAGATGCTCTTCGAAAGATCATTCAGCACGAGTCTGAAAATCAAAGGCTTTCGTATCTTCCCAATCCGAATGAAACAACTGGTCAGAATGCCTTGGAAATAGTTGAAGAACGCATCGACTATCGTCGTGCTATCAGATGGTTCGAGGTACACTTCGCGCTCCGAAAAAGATATGTCGCGAACTGGCGTCAAATCGAACTTCAATTCAAAGGGGGAGATTGTTAGGGTCGTTTTATGTTGAATTAAAGTTCAGGGTTTAAATTATAATTCTTTAATTTGAGCTTTGTTAGTGAACGGGCCGTGGGCTTGTTAACCACGAGCCCACCATACATATAGTTCATTAGCCTTAGAAAAATAGGCTAGTTGTTCATTTGCTTTCTATTCCGCGTTGTAAATTCTCTATGAAAGCAATATATGGATGACCAGTTGAAATCGTAAACATATTGTCTAATCTACTGATTTCATTGTTCGTTGCACGGATCTGAGACTCACACAAACCATGATCATGTATGCATATAGTTTAGTTACTTCATTTAAGGTACGATAATTGTTCCCACGTAATATTGTAAACGAAATGTCATATCCACACATAACACATAAAGGCCATAACACTTTCCTTTTAGTAAGGCTATTTGACGGTGCATGAAGTCTATCCAATTAATTATGGTACCTATAAGCATATTCATACCTGTATATTGCCAATTTACATAAATATATGTATATATATATACATTTATTTGTATATATATATATATATATATCCATGCTTGTATACCTTTATAAATCATAACACTTACTCATATATATATATATATATATGTATATACATATTCATCATCCATGAGGAGTACAAATATATATATATATATATATATATATATATCCATATTTATACATTTCAAACAAATAAGTAGGGTAAACCCTAGTTTAAGGTCACGATTCCACAATCATTGCAATTCTATCACATTTAATTAACAAGAAGCTAAGTAAAACATGTATATGAGAAAAACTCACCTATTAGGGTCTTATGGTGAGAAAAACCCCAAACTTGGAAAAACCCTAAAAATGTAGAATACTTGGATCTTGGGGAAGAAAGCGCTAGATTTAAGAAATACAACTTCTTAATTCGACAATCCTACAGAAAAGTGTAGAAATCACGTAAGAAGGACTTACTTAGAGTGTTGGTAGAGAAACTTTCTTGATGTGGAACCCTAGACTTCCATGTAGCTTTTCCTTCCTAAGATCTTGGGAATAGAAAGTAAACTCTAAGGATTTAACACAAGGTCACCAACCAACACTCACCATCATAAATGGAGAAGCTCTAGTATTAAATGAGGTGAGAGGGTTGGAAGGAGAAGGAAAATCGCCAAAAGTGAGGGGAGAGGCCGAAGGTTATGTTGCTGGAATGAAGTGAGGGAAAGTGTGCTTGAAACCTCCCAAAATCGTGGTCTTAAGCTGCAGTTCAGCCCCCGAACGCGACTTTGCCCCTGCGACAGTGCCCAGGGCAAAGTCACGGGGCATTGTCGCCAACCGCCGACACCCTACTGTTCGATTTACAAGCTTTTTGTCCCTGAACCTGGTGCGACCTTGCCCCTGCGACAGTGCCCAGGGCAAAGTCGCGGGGCATTGTCGCTGGTGCTGCACCCCATGCTGTCCAACTTTGTTTTGTCGGTAAGTTTTTCGTTCTCTCGACGGTGGTGGCTCGGATGAGTTCCCAAACAATAACATAAGCCCATGCATGGCCAACTAATTAGTTGCATGAGGAAATTACGCGAAACTAAACGTGAGATAAAGGTGGGTCGAGTTTGGTCAAGAATACTTACGTGAAGAAAAATTCGAGGTGTTACAATATATAGACAGTAAATAGAATTTATGTCTATCTGTATAATTCGAATAATTATCAGAATTTGAATAATTATCTGAATAATTATATTTATCTAACCAAATAATAATTATTCATATTTACAGATAGAACCCTGTAATTATCATAATTACATTTTACACATATTATTTAATTATTCTTTCAAAATAACTATTTAACTGTCAAACATGACTTTAACGGGTTTTTTTCTAATGGAAGCAAACATGTTCTTTTGTGTGCGACCCTTTAGGTTTACATACTCATTGGCAGCATTTCTGTGTGACACGTGTCGTGTGCATATAATAACCTACAATCTCCCACTTGTACACGATACACAGTAACACAGACGGTGGTAAGCATCTAGCAACACGTCACCACCCCCAAGGCTATGTAAATGTGTTTTTTTAATCTTCGAGCAGTTTTGATTGATTCAATCAATCACATAGTAGAATCATTTCATTATTCTTTTGCCTCACGATATTTGTTTTGAACTTAAGGCATAGATCTATCTCATCCTTTATAGTTCAAATATTATGTTTCTCGATCCCAACATATTTGATTATATAAGTGCCATTAGTCCAACTAATCCACTTGTTCATGCGTGTGAATCAAACTATGTCATCGTGGGGCCCATAAATATCTCTCTCATCTTAAGAGGAGCAAATATTGGAAAACATGAAGAAAACTATTGCAAAATGAATCTGCTGCATCGTAACGATAAACATTAACGAAAAGAAATCGAGTAAACACCTGAGGGTTGTGCTAGGCACTATGTCCTTAAAACAGATTCGCCCCCTCTAGAGCGTTCGTTTCCCAGGATACAACGGATTAAACAGATACAAATCTGTCGGACTATACCTGATGCGTGAACTTGAACAAGTATTCCCGTGTTGTTTTCGGTTTTTGAAGTGTCTAAAAAATGGAAGGAAAGACTCAAATATATAGGCGGCGATTTTAATGTCGTCATAAATCTGATGTATGAAACCGACGGAAGTTAAAGAACTTAAAGGGTCAAGAGTCTCATCTACACCCTTCCAATTTCCATTCACATTAATACAAAATCGAACAATCCCCCACATGAATGGGAATTGTCCCATAAGACACAGAAACATAATGTCCAAGTTCAATGGTTGAACCCTACAAAGGATAGGTAGGTGTCATCCTTTGAACCTTCCCTTATGAAGCATATCAGGCTAACTAGCTGACCAGTAGACGTGATGTCTTTGAACTATTCTGCTGTTTGTGTAGACAATGATATACTTCACACAGGATTCTCCCTCGCATTGTAAAATCCTAATTGGTGTGTTCGTTATGGTCATGAACACTAGCCTGGTTCTATGAGACCCATGTTATTACCCTAGAAGCGACCCCACTTCTTATCACATAGGAGATCTCAATATGATCATTAAAAGCCACTGGCTTAATCTCATAGCACTGTCACTTTTTGTTAGAGGAATAGGTAGGGGCACCCCCCCCCCCCCCCCCCCCCCCCACAGTGATCCAATTTAGTTTATACAGTTAGGTTGTCCCTTTGAACCTAGATCGTGGGATCTCCAGTCAACTAGGTTGGGTTTCCTTTGTATACACCTACTCATTTATGGGCTTCAGTCCCATTCCTCTTGACGACTTACTCACCAACTCTCTGTTTAACCCTTTGGTTAGCGGATCCGCAATGTTATCTTTTGACTTCACGTAGTCAATGGAGATAACCCCAGTTGAGAGCAGTTGTCGAATTGTGTTGTGTCTTCGACGAATATGTCGAGACTTACCATTATACATATTACTTTGTGCTCTGCCAATCACTGATTGACTATCACAATGAATGCATATTGGAGAAATAGGTTTAGGCCATCTCGGAACGTCTTCCAAGAACTGATATAGCCATTCAGCTTCTTCCCCACACTTGTCCAAAGCTATGAATTCAGACTCCATAGTGGACCTCATAATTACTGTTTGCTTTGAAGATTTCCATGATATTGCTGCACCTCCAAGTGTAAACACAAATCCACTTGTTGACTTGGAGTCCTTAATATCAGAAATTCAATTTGCATCACTATACCCTTCAACTACAGCAGGATATCCAGTGTAATGTAACCCACAGTCTCGAGTGTACCTTAGGTATCTTAACACTCTTATTATGGCCCTCCAGTATTCATGATTTGGATTGCCTGTATACCTACTTAGCCTGCTCACAGCATATGCTAAGTCGGGTCTGGTACAACTCAACAAGTACATCAAGCTTCCAATGATTCTTGAGTACTCTAACTGAGTGACGCCCTGCCTTCTGTTCTTTGACAAATGTTGACTTGTGTCAATAGGGGTTCTCGCTATACTATCACCACCACTATTGAATTTCTCAAGTATCTTGTCAACATAATGTGTTTGACTCAAAACAAGCCCATCTTTGTTTGTTGAAACCTTCACTCCAAGAATCATATCTGCAGGCCCTATGTCCTTCATGTCAAACCTTGACTTCAAAATGTCTTTCGTGGATTTAATAATTGTATTGTCACTCCCAACAATGAGCATATCATCAACATAAAGACACAAAATGACATAGCCATCGACAGTGTCTTTTACGTAAATACATGTGTCACACTCATTGATTTTAAACCCACACTCCATCATAACATTATCAAACTTTTGATGCCATTGTTTTGGAGTTTGCTTTAAACCATATAGAGACTTTACCAGTTTGAAAACTTTGTTAGTTTGATCTAGAGTAGAGAAACCCTCAGGTTGTTTCATATAAATTTCCTCATCTAAATCTCCATTGAGAAATGACGTTTTCACATCCATTTGATGTACTTCAAGCCTTCTCAAAGCCGCAATTGCTAGTATCAAACGAATGGATGTGATTCTAGTAACTGGTGAGTATGTATCAAAGTAGTCAAGGCCTTCTTGTTGTTTATAACCTTTTATTACCAATTTGGCCTTATACTTTTGGATTGACCCGTCTGCTCTCATTTTCCTTTTGAAAATCCACTTACATCCTAGTGGTTTGCTTCCAGGAGGAAGGTCCACTAATTCCCAAGTGTGATTTTGTAGGATGGAATCTATTTCATTCTTGATGGCCTCTTTCCATTGAGGCCCTTCAGACGAAGTCACCGCTTCTTGAAAACTCCCTGGTTCACCTTCCATCAGATATGTGAGAAAATCATAACCAAATGATTTCTCCACTCGAGCTCGTTTACTTCGTCTAGGCTCAACTTCTTCATTCTCTGGTTTTCTTTGACTATCGTTACTAATAGTCTTGGACGTGATTCTCGTATACTTGTTCAGATATGGAAAGACATTCTCAAAGAATGAAGCATTCCTAGACTCAATTATCGTATTCTTGTGCATATATGGAGTTTTGGATTCATGCACAAGAAATCGATATGCACTGCTATTGTGAGCATACCCAATGAATATGCAGTCAACAGTCTTAGGCCCAATTTTGACTGCCTTAGGCGGAAGTACAACAACCTTTGCCAGGCACCCCCACACTCGCAAATATTTATAGGACGACTTTCTCCCGGTCCATAACTCTTATGGAGATTTGTCAATTTTCTTTCGTGGCACCTTGTTTAGCAGGTGATTGGCGGATAATAGAGCTTCCCCCCACAAGTTCTGGGGTACTCCAGAACTGATAATCATGGCATTCATCATCTCTTTTAAAGTACGATTTTTCCTTTCAGCAATGTCGTTCTGTTGAAGAGAATAAGGTGCAGTGAATTCATGTCTAATCCCGTGTTTTGCACAGAATTCTGCAAACGGTGATTCATATTCACTGCCTCTATCACTTCTCAATACCTTGATCTTTTGACCAAGTTGATTATCAACTTCGGTTTTATACGAGACAAACTTATCAAAGGCTTCATCTTTACTCTTAAGTAGATACACATAACAAAAAATTGTGCTATCATCGATAAACGTAATGAAATACTTATTGCCGCCTCTTGTTGGAACTGATTTCAAATCACCCACATCCGAGTGAATTAAATCAAGAGGGTTAGTATTTCTTTCAATTGATTGAAAGGATGATCTTGTCAGTTTAGCTTCAACACACGTTTCACATTTATGGTTTGAGTCAACTTGGAATGCGGGGATACTATTCAGTTTAATCAAACGATGAATAGAATCAAAGTTCACATGACCAAGTCTACCATGCCACATATTAAAAGGCTCAAGCAAGTAAACATAAGAGTTATTCATTTCATTAAACTTGCGTTTCACGGTCATAACATTAAGCTTAAACAACCCATCAAGGGCATACGCTTTCCCTACAAACATTCCATTCTTCGATAAAACAAACTTATCTGACTCAAACACTAGACGAAGCCCGTGTTTATTGAGCAACCAAACAGAGACAAGATTCTTCCGAATTTCTGGCACATACAAGACTTCATTCAGAGTAAGCTCTTTCCCATAAGTCATTTTCAGAATGACCTTCCCTTTGCCTTTGACTTCACCAGTTGATGAATTGCCCATGAACAATTTGTCACCATCCTCAATTGCTACAAATAAACTGAAAGACCCTCGGTCAGAGCAAACATGACGAGTAGCTCCGGTGTCAACCCACCATTCTTTTGGGTTAGATCCAACCAAATTCACCTCAGAGACCATTGCTGCCAGGTTGATATCAGATACATCACGAGTGATGTCATCAACATAGTTAGCCTCCCTATTAGTATCACACATTGGGAGTCGACAGTCCGCAGATTTGTGACCAGGCTTGTCACAGTTGTAGCAAAGTCCTTGGAACCGTTTCTTTTGAAATTGTTTCCCCTGGAAATTCTTCTTGAAAACATTTCCTCTTGCTCCTAGCTTGTTGACTTTGTTTTTCCCAGGCAAGAATTTTTTGCTCTTTGAGGACCAACCATGTTCAACAACATTTGCTTTAGCTTCACCAGAAACATACCCTCTTTTCTCAGCTAGCTTGCTGTCGTCCTCAATCTGAAGCCGTACTATGAGGTCTTCAACACTCATTTCCTTCCTTTTGTGTTTCAAGTAGTTTTTGAAATCCACCCAGCCCGGTGGCAACTTTTCAATAATGGATGCTACCTGGAATGTCTCGCATATTCTCATTCCCTCAGCATGAATGTCGTGCAAAATTATTTGGAGTTCTTGTACTTGATTAACTATTGGTTTAGAGTCCACCATTTTGTATTCTATAAATCGAGCCACAATGAATTTCTTGGCCCCTGCATCCTCAGTCTTATATTTTCGATCAAGGGATTCCCATAATTCCTTTGCAGTTTTTGCTGCACTATACACATTGTATAATGCGTCCACCAAGCCATTCAACACATAATTGCGCCAGAGGAAATCGGAGTGCTTCCAAGCATCAATAGCACTCACGGTTTGAATATCACCATTGCCAGCATTGACTTGTGGTGCACCTTCTGTCAAAACCGAGCCAAGTTGAGTGTGGTCAGATAGAAAAACATTTTCTGTTGCCACCTCTTGAAATTCAAGCCATTAAATTTCTCCGGTTTCTCGGCATGGTTGTGTGGCACAATCCCTATGTTGGTTCCGACTCCCTGAGCAAGATTCCCAGTTCCAGGAGTTATCACCCAGTATTAAATGGGCGTGAGACATTGTCAATAGCGTTTTCCATCTAATGCCTGATGGTTAAACAGACTAATTAGTTCCTTTGTTAAACCATATATTTCACGAAAACCACAAGACCTCGTCGATATTTAACGTTTGTTGGTTTCTTAATAAAACAAAGCTTCTTCTTCCTTTTATTTTTTCGTTCCCATAGTTTTCACTTTTACCATTTACAAATGTATAATATATATATATATATATATATATATATATATATATATATATATATATATATATATATATATATATATATTGAAAAGACAAGCCATGCATGTGGTTAGGACTAAAAGAAAAGAAATAAACCATTTACATACATATATACTTTAATGAAGAAAAGAAACCAATTACGAATTCGCATAAAGATGAAAGCATCATATTCAAAAGTAGAAAACATATTACTTTGTTTTGTCCAGACCGAAGGAAACAAATGACCAATCTTTATTATCCTTTTCCCTTATATTACAAATGAGGTGATGAAAACTAAAACCAAATATTATATATATATATATATATATATATATATATATATATATATATATATATATATATATATATATATAGGGAAGGGTTCAATAGAGAAGTCCAAATATTTAGAGAAATAGAGAAGTGATTTTGGTCATTTATTCGGTCAAGATCGGCGGCTTTGACCGAGAAGCAGCGGATAATTACTCGCGTGGTCTGCACAAAATAGAGGGGTAGTTTCGTAAAAAATACACGGGCTGAGTTCATATATGAATCTGTGTGATTCATATATGAACTATACGTTCATATATGAACCTTTGTAATTCACATAAAAACTCTTTTTAACTAATTCATATATGAACCTTTGTGATTCATATATGAATCGGTTAATTTGTTCATTTGAGAAGTAGTTAAAAAAAAATTCATATATGAATCACAAAGATTCATATATGAACACAAAGGTTCATATATAAATTAGTTAAAAAAATTCATATATGAAACACAAAGGTTCATATATGAACACAAAGATTCATATATGAATCAATTAATTGGTTCAACTGATTCATATATGAACCTACAATTAATTAGTTTTATATATCAAACACAAAGGTTCATATATGAATCACAAGATTCATATATGAATTAGTTATAAAGAGTTCATATGTGAATTACAAAGGTTCATATATGAACGTATAGTTCATATGTGAATCACACAGATTCATATATGAACTCAGCCCGTGTTTTTTGTAAAAGTTACGAAATTGCCCTTCTATTTTTGGAACAGCCGCAACTTTTGACCAGTCAAAGCCGCAACTTTTGACCAATTATAACCGATCTTGACCGAATAAATGGCCAAGATTACTTCTCTATTTCTCTAAATATTTGGACTTCTCTATTGAACCTAAGGCTATATATATATATATATATATATATATATATATATATATATATATATATATATATATATATATATATATATATATATATATATATATATATATATATATATAGTGTTAGGTTCATTTGAGAAGTCTAAATATTTTGAGAAATAGAGAAGTGATCGTGACTCTTCGATTAAATGCGCTGATTTTGAACATGGAAGGATATTTTGGTAATTAGTCATCCCGTTTTAAGTTTAATTCAAATAAAACAGATCTCTTCCTAATTTAATTCAAATAAAACAGATCTCTTCCTAATTGAACCCTATTCTTATTAGTTATCGATTTTCTTCTATCGCTATTCAATCAATTGATCGATTACATAGTCGTTGTTTTGCTCTCGATTTTCTTCTATTCGAAAATTTAGGTTTTAAAAAGTGATCGATCAATCAATCTAACAGCATGTCTGATTCGGTAATCGTTCCTGATCATGAAGTGGATCAAGAAGTTGATCAATTTTCCAACGATGAAGATTTGTTTGATGAAGATGAAGGTATTTTGATTTAATTTTAGTTTTTTTTTACTGTTTTTTTCGATTTATAGGTTATTTGATTAAGATGAATTTTAAATAATTAATCGTTGAACTGAATATTGAACACTTGTAGTTATTTTCAACTTTTTTATTTTTACATTGAATATTTGTTTTAATTCTGTTAGAAACATTATAGATTTATATATGCTTTTGTTTGATTTTGTTTGATTTCAATTTTGAAATTGTGATATTATAAAACATTCATATATGAATTTATGCTAACGTTCATATATGAATTATTTTGATTCTTAGCTCATTAATTATTTAGTTGTAAATAATTAAATTGATTCATGTATGAACATTTATTCAACTGTGAGTTGCTTTTAAAAAATTGGGAAATTAATTAAAATACCCTAAGTCAAACCACGTTTTACTGAAATACCCAAAATCTCTCCCATGTTACAAAAATACCCCAAAAATCCGCGATGGAGCCCGCGATCGCGGGCTCCAGGCCACGTGTCACCAAAGTTTGCCCACTTTGCCCGCGTTGGTCCCTCAAGAATGCCCGCGGTCCAGCTTTCCCCCCTCAAGAATGCCCGCGTGTGCAGTTTTGGTCCCTGCCCGCGTTTGACTCATTGACCCCCGCGATCGCGGGCTACACGTGTCACCAAAGTTTGCCCACTTTGCCCACGTTGTTCCGTCAAGAATACCCGCGGTCCAGCTTTCCCCCCTCAAGAATGCCCGCGTGTGCATTTTTGGTCCCTGCCCGCGTTTGACTTTCTTTGACCCCCGCGATCGCGGGCTCCTGTGCCACGTGTCGGCACAGGGTTAACCCTAAAATCACTTTGACGAACCCTAAACCCTAAATGTTACTTCGGCCGCACTATATAAGGGGGGGGGACCAAAAACCGGCCACTCTCATTTTTTTAATAACTCTCTCAATTTTTAATCAAACTCTCTCAATTTTGTCGTGTGGAATACGCGTTCGGGTTTTGTGAAGATGTCTCGCATTACCTCTGTGGTATGTTTTCCTTATGTTATTTGTTATTTTTTGTATGTTATTTTAAGTTAAGATATATGATTTGTAGGTTGTTATAGTGTTTATAACTTATGTTTGAATATGTTGTATGTTTAACATGATATGTATGGTTTTATGTTTGAATGTGATATTTGTATGTTATAATGTGTATGTTGTTATAGTGTGTTTTTTCATAAAAAAATTGTTAAGAGTGAGTTTTTATAAAAAAATTGTTAAGAGTGAGTTTTTATAAAAAAATTGTTAACAATGTTTTTTTTTTATAAAAACACACTCTTAACAATTTTTTTATAAAAACACACCCTTAACATTTTTTTATAAAAACAGTGTGTTTTTATAAAAAATTGTTAAGAGTGTGTTTTTATAAAAAATTGTTATAGTTTTATGGTTTTTATAATGTGTTTTTTTATAAAAAAAATTGTTATTTTTTTTTTACAAAAACAGTTTTTATAAAAAATTGTTAAAAATGTGTTTTTTTATAAAAAATTGTTAAGAGTGTGTTTTTATAAAAAATTGTTATAGTTTTATGGTTTTATGTTTGAATGTGATATTTGTATGTTATAATGTGTATGTTGTTATAGTGTGTTTTTTCATATAAAAATTGTTAAGAGTGTTTTTTTATAAAAAAATTGTTAAAAGTATGTTTTTATAAAAAAAAATTGTTAAAAATGTGTTTTTTTTTATAAAAACACACACTTAACAATTTTTTTATAAAAACACACCCTTAACAATTTTTTTATAAAAACACACCCTTAACATTTTTTTATAAAAACACACTCTTAACAATTTTTTTATCTATATATAACACTATTATACGTTGAAATAAAATAAACCGCACTTTATCTATATATAACACTATTATACGTTGAAATAAAATAAACCGCATTTTATCTATATATAACACTATTATACGTTGAAATAAAATACCACCGCACTTTATCTATATATAACACTATTATACGTTGAAATAAAATAAACCGCACTTTATCTATATATAACACTATTATACGTTGAAATAAAATAACACCGCACTTTATCTATATATAACACTATTATAGGTTGAAATAAAATAAACCTCACTTTATCTATATATAACACTATTATACGTTGAAATAAAATACCACCGCACTTTATCTATATATAACACTATTATACGTTGAAATAAAATAAACCGCACTTTATCTATATATAACACTATTATACGTTGAAATAAAATACCACCGCACTTTATCTATATATAACACTATTATACGTTGAAATAAAATAAACCGCACTTTATCTATATATAACACTATTATACGTTGAAATAAAATACCACCGCACTTTATCTATATAAAACACTATTATACGTTGAAATAAAATACCACCGCACTTTATCTATATATAACAATATGATACGTTGAAATAAAATAAACCGCAACATCTATATAAAATAAAATAAACTGCAACATCTATATATAACACTAACTATAACATCTGTGAATGACTATGTAGACGGATTTCTTTAACATCGACTTGACGGTAAGGTGCAAAGTTTCCTACATCGAGGAATTAGGAGCGCTCTTTAGGGGATTAGGTGATCGCGCGGATACCCTTGAGACCATCTATAGAGAGACACCGTTCGGGCCATGGATGGATGTGTCTTACTCTGGTGGCGACCCTACGCTAGTACACATGTTTCTACAGTTGGAGGTCGAGGGCGCCAACACTGAGCCGGAGGAGATGCATTTTGATTTCTTCGGCTCTCAATTGCATTTTGGGCGTCGTGAGTTCTGTCTAATTACAGGACTACGTTTTGGAGAGGCTCCCCCCCTTCCTCCCTTAGAAGACTGCTCCTTCGTTCCTAGGGTTTGGGGCATTTCAGCATCTCGTTTGAAGCTGAAGGCAGCCCGGGACATGATGAAAGAGGGCCTTAGTGCCCTAACCGACGACGATGATGTCCGTGTATGCTTGGTGGTGATCGTGGATATGGGCTTCCTGGGCCGTGAGTATAGCCAGTATGCTTCCGAGACGGTCCTTAGGGCCGTCGAGGACCTTGAGCTGTTTAACAGCTACCCGTGGGGTAGCCATATCTGGACACATTGCTACTCTATTCTGCACCGAGCCATAGCCAGACGCGTTGATCGACATGCAAAGATGAATCTTTGTGGTTTTACATATGCCTTCAAGGTTAGATACGTAGTATAACAATTGTTAATAATACATACAAACTGTTTGGCTTTTCTTTTTACGTACTTGCTCTTCTTGTCTAATTCCAGATATGGATCTTGGAGATGTTTCCCGCATCAATCCGATATTTCGTCAAGCGCGACGATCGAGTACTTAGGGGAACCCGTTGGGACAAGCGTGTTACCCTAAGTAGGTCGCTTTGGTTTCAGTTCTTCAATGCGTCTAGAAATGTAAGTTCTTTTACTATGTTTACAATTTGCATACGTTAGTCCCGCTTATTAATTTCTTTTATATTTTATCATATATTTAGCAGCCACTCTTGCCTTTCGATCGCCTTGTGCCTACTGTCGACAAGATGGGCACATATTGGTACAGAGACAGCGTGGCCTTTATTGACGCAGAGGCGGAAAGGGCTCGACGTCCCCCTACTTCCGAAGATGAGGAAGACGACGACAGGCCCCCTTCCGGTGGATACCAGCCGCCCCCTTCCTCCTCCTACCAGCCGGCCCGTTCCTCCTCCTACCAGCCGGCCCGTTCCTCCTCTTACAATCCATATGAGGCGGCCCCTTCCTACGAGCCACAGCGTGGCTCTCATGAGCACCTGTGGGACTACGTCCACGGGCCGCTAGAGTCACGCGTACAGCTTCTGGAGGGATTCTACAGACAGTTTAGCGTTGTCAATGTTAGTGTTTAACTTAATTTGTTGGCCACGTTTATTTAGTTTGTATATTAATATTACGTTCTAAATTTGTTTTAGCTGTCGAGTACGACACCGATCCCCGCTCCGTTCGGACAGGGGGCACAGGCGACGTTTGCCACCACATCCTATCCGTCATTCCCTGAAAATGTAAGTGACATTGAGTAACCATTATAGTTATATGTTTGTTCCTAAGTTTGTAACTCTTATAATGATCAATGTCACGCTGGCCGGGATGTCGGGGGCCGGGATGTCGGAAACGCCGTTCGCCACCACATCCTATTCTACTATCCCGGAGAGTGTAAGTGACACTGAGTAACCATTATAGTTATATGTTTGTTCCTAATTTTGTAACTATTTTAATGATCAATGTCATGCAGGCCGGGATGTCGGGGGCCGGGATGTCGGAAACGCCGTTCGCCACCACCTCCTATTCTACTATCCCGGAGAGTGTAAGTGACACTGAGTAACCATTATAGTTATATGTTTGTTTCTAATTTTGTAACTATTTTAATGATCAATGTCACGCAGGCCGGGATGTCGGGGGCATACACCTCGCAGATGCCGCCGCCGTTCGCCACCACATCATATTCTACTATCCCGGAGAGTGTTAGTGACACTGAGTAACCATTATAGTTATATATCGATAATCCTAATTTTGTAACTATTTTAATGATCAATGTCACGCAGGCCGGGATGTCGGGGGCATACACCTCGCAGATGCCGCCGCCGTTCGCCACCACATCAATCACAAACATCTTTGGCGGTTCGGCCGATGACTATTACAGGCCGGAAATGCATAATGTAAGTTATTTTGGTAGTTTTGGTTTAATTGTGAACATTTCCTAAATTGTACTTAAAACATTGAGTAACGTAATTTTCAGACGGGGTCTCCTATTATCCAGGATCACTTCTCGGAGCACTTCTCGGAGCCTGACGATGACTCGATGGATGTTGTAGATCCACCACCACAGGTGACCCCGCTCCCTCAAAAGCGGTCGCATAAAATTTCACAATGGTTTCGTCACCCGTTTGGCCAACAAGGATCTACGACACCACCGCCCGCTAAAAACAAGCAAAGAAAGCGGGGGGAAAGAAGGGAGGAAAGAAAAAGGGAAAGGTGCCTTCACCGGAGCCTCAACCGGCATCAGAAATATTGAGGATGTGCCGGACTGGTCGCCTCCCCAACTTGACATTCACCCCTTACGGGGGCTTAGAAATCAACCCCTCGTTTTTTGAAACATTGCTTGCGGATGACCCTGTTAACTCTGACTTAGACGATACGGTTAGTATGAAGTTAAACTATAGTCATATATAATCAAATATATTTATATTACATGTCTAACCATCTATTTTTTATGCATAGCACGTCGATTCTTGGGTTAGCCTGTTGCAAAAACATCGTGGCGTAGACACGAGGTGTACCATCATGCACACTATGTTCTTTCAGTGTATACTGATGGACCATCAAGGTCCCGCCTCCGTGATCGAAATATGCAATGGCTCGGAAGGGACCTCTTGGACTCTCCTCGATAGGGTATGCAAATCGTTTTACTGTTATTTTATTTAATAACATATATGATATATATTGTAATATTTCAGGTGTACATCCCCATATGCTTGCATCCCAGACATTGGCTGCTTGGAGTGTTTGAACTAGACACTATGGTCATGACCCTATATGACAGCGAAAAGGACGGTCTCTGCAAACAACAATTGACAGAGCAGATGCAATCGTTTAAAACAAAACTATATACGTTCTTTTCATTGATCGGGGATCATAGACGTCACGAAGTGTCAAGTATCTTTCGCACAAAGATGGCCGGCCAAGTACCCCAGCAGACCGGGTTATATGCGGATTGCGGTGTATGGGTATGCCGTAATGTCCAAAAGTTGATAAATAAAGAGGAGATATGGGTACCCCCTAACGAAACCGACGATGAGGCAATGAATTTCCGACGACATATGGCGGAGTCAATTTATGCGCATTGTCTAATAGGGCCACGTTAGGTTGTTTATGTAACATTAAATAATTGTTATTTTTAGTATTAACTTATAAATCCAAAAAAATTCAAGATTGGGCTCATTTCGAACGTATCGAAGAGACGATTATAATGGTGTAATTTGTTAAAATTAAAACGTATATTTTTAACGTATTTTAGTTAATAAACGATTATATGTGTTAAATGTAAAATTAAAATAATGAAAGTAAAAGGTATAAAGTAAATTTAGTAAATAAGTATAGGGGTTGAAAGTGTAACATTTCATTTTAAATTCGTAAAAATGGACGAAATGGGGTGAACAGTGCCAAAAATATCAAAATTTTCATAAATGGTCCCTGGAATTTTTCAAAAATGGTCCCTTGCAATTGAAAAGTCACAAAAATAACCCCATCGCGCGATGAGCCCGCGATCGCGAGATTCCATTTTTCAAAAATGGTCCCTGCAAGTTTAAAAAAGTGTCAGAAAGGTCCTTGGCCCGCGATCGCGGGCTCCCATCGCGGATTTTTAGGGTATTTTTGCAAAGTGGGAGAGATTTTGGGTATTTCAGTAAAACATGGTCAAACTTAGGGTATTTTAATTAATTTCCCTAAAAAAATTATTATATACAACATTCATATATGAATTATTTGTTTTTTATGAAACATTCATATATGAACATTTGTTGAGTTGTTTTAAATGTTTATAGTAAAAACATTCATATATGAATTATTAGAATTGTTATGAAATGTCCATATTATTTGTATTGTTATAGAACATTCATATATTAACATTTGTTGAATTACTTCAAACAATTTTACAGTATAAAACATTCATATATGAATTGTTAGAATTATTATAAAACATTCATATATGAATTGTTAGAATTATTATAAAACATTCATATATGAACATTTGTTGAATTGCTTTTATAATGTTTTGTATTATAAAACATTCATGTATGAATTGTTGTAATTGTTATAAAACATTCGTATTTGAATTATTTGTTGTTTAGTTTATGTGTTATTTTATTTAAAATAATTGAATATATTCATCTGTTAATATTTTGAATATTATTTTTATGTAATGATTTTTTAGGTTCAAATCATTGTGTTGCATCCACATCTGCTGTTCATCAGTTAGTTTTTTCACCGTCTGGTTCGAAGTTTTGGATACCGAATGTGCATGTGTATTTTAAGCCTAGAGTGGGTAGTTTTTTTCAATCTGTTCAGCAGGCCATTTCAATGTATGAACGGTATACTCAGAAAGGGGGTTTTGATCTTAGACTTTCGACTACTGTTAACGGTAATCATGGTATTGTGAAGATCAAGTATATTGTTTGTAGTAAAGAAAGGGATCCACCAAAAAGGAATTTTGATACTGTTCATGATAGTATTGAAGGTAAGAATCATCGTATTTCAAATACAAAGAGGACAGGTTGTAGAGCAAGCATTAGGTTGCGTTTTGTATCTTCAAAATCAATGTATGAGGTTTATCATTTTGAAGAGAAACATAATCATATGCTTCTTGATGAAAATGAAATGAGTATGTCTAGGAAAAGAAGGCAGTTATCTATAACCGATCAAGTTTTTATTCACAATGCTGCTAGTTGTAATATTGGAGCAACGAAGGCGCATACATTGCATATGTCATTGAAAGGGGGGTTTGATATTTCTGGTTGCACTGTTGATGATTATAAGAATTTTAGGAAAGATTTGAATGCATTTGTTGGTGATGGTGATGGTGAGATGGTTCTTTCTATGTTGGAAGATAGATCAAAAGATGATTCAGGATTTTCTTTCGAATATAATCGGCAAGATAATCAATTATGTGGTATCTTTTGGGCTGATGAAATTGCTAAGATGAATTACCAAGAATTTGGAGATGTTATCTCATTTGATGCTACATTCCGCACAAACCAGTATAGAATGGTTTTTGTTCCATTTACTGCTATTAATAATCATAAAAAATCTATAACTGTTGGTGCTGCTTTGTTGTCGGGTGAGACTCTTGATAATTTTAAGTGGCTTCTTGAGGCTTTTTTGAAAGCACATTGTGGTAAGCAGCCTAGTTTGGTTCTAACAGATCAGTGTTTGGCAATGAAACAAGCTATTCCATTGGTTTTTACCGAATCACGTCACAGATTATGTATGTGGCATATCATGGCCAAAGTTCAAAACAAGGTTAGTATCTGTTCATATATTAATTCTTTATAACTTATTAAAATTTTAATGTTAACATATAGTTCATCATAAATACATGTTCAAATTTGAACTTGAAGGTTCATATATGAATATGAATGTTCATATATGTTGGTCCCGAAAGGTTTAAACAAGTTTGTAGAAGGGGGGGGGGGGGGGGGGGGGTTGAATACAAACACACTATTTTACTTTTCTAAATTGTTTATTGATAAATCATTAACAATTTACAGCTTGTTGCGGAAACAAGATTAAGGATAAACCTAAATCTAAACAAGTTGGAACACTAAGGTTTTCTTGCACTAAGAAAGATAAGGAGATTACTAATAAAATCCTATCTTGAGAGATTTGAACTTGTCCAGAGTTAGCAAGTTACTTCAAATGAAGTGAGTTCATCTCTTTATATACTGCATGCATTTAATGCAATTTAGTATACACTTTACACGTGTCATCAGCGGATTGGTTGCATGTCATTGACCTTTGTTGACAACCTTAGTAGCCGCATGAATGAACAGTGTAGTATCAGAGTGGTTGTACGATTTCAGATTTTCGGAGGTTCTTTTCTGACATTTCGTACGGTGGCGTGCAAGGGAGGTTAAGACAAAAGTACTTTGTACGGAGGACTTCATGATCAGCTTTCGTTGATTCAGCGATTATCATTTACTATTCAGCAGATGATAAAGTTCAGCGATAGCTGAAGTCTTGTACTTGATACTTCACGTTGAGTGGACAAATCTGAGTCTTCGCTGATCCGCATCAGTTCATTAGGAGACTTGTCGCTGGTTCTTGAGCTTGATCTTCGACTTCAGCGTAGAACCTTTGTTGACGTGAATCTTGTCTTCAGGGATCATAAGTAAACAACTAACTTATCAGCGATCACCATAAGGACTGAACAGACTCAGCGATATGGTGAACAGTGTTCGCTGAATGTTTAATCTAAAAGTGCGAGAGTTCCTATCAGCAGTACTGTAAGATCTTAGTACTTATCAGCGATAGTGAAACTCTGATACATATTGTTTACTTACAATTTTCACTAAGTATTTAAGATAGGGTCATTATCAAATCACTGAGGGTTTGGATCAACAATCTCCCCCTATTTGATTATGACATAGCAACAGAGAAAATTGCTATTTAATGAAAACATAAGGATAAAAAGAACTCATAAAATATTTGTCCCTTTTACTGTTTTCTGGGATCTTTTCAGTACTGATGGAGTAAAGTACATTCGCTGAAATCTTTCTTTAAATCTTTGAATCAGGTTACAATATGAATAAGAAAGATTACAAGTACAAGCGAAATAAATTACAAGTACTGAAGGATGACTGATACAATAGAGAAAAAAGGTGATTGTTGTCAGCCTTCAAAGGGTTCTTCCTTAATGAGAAGTTCATCAAGGGTTGTCTTTTCAGTTGGAATCATCCAGTCAGGAACCTTTTCTCCTTTATTCTTTAGCTTCAGAGCAGCTTCAAAAATCAAGGGTTTTAGGTGTCGTGCCTGAATGTCTTTTCTGAAGTCGCACCAGTAGATGAGATCTTTGAGCTGTTCGATTGGAGTGATTGGAAGCTCAGCGATCCGTTGAAAGCATTTACGTCCGTCGTAGTCAAGAAAGAATATTCCATAAGGATTACTGATGACTTTACCAGGGACGAAAAGTTCACATGGTGGCAAGGAGATGTCAAGGGCAGATAGATCAGGATCAGGACCAAGTACTTCAGCGCGAGAGAAACCAATTCCAGTTTCATTTCGTATGACCGGACCTGAGTTTGAATCTTGACGTTTCTTCCTTGGAGAGCCCTTTTTTCTTTTCGGCTTTAGATCAGGAACAGGAGGAATATCCACACAAGAAGATATCAAATCGATCTGTCTGTTTATCAGCTTTTCAAAATGATCCTTGTACTTAGATTTTGATGGTTGGATAGCTAACCTCATCTCCAGCCATTCAGAGAGACCATACCTTTTTACAGTGTCAGCACGAAAGGTTTCAGATGAGTCATCTTCTCTGAACAGTTTGATGTCAACAATAGGTACTCCGATGGAGGTTCTTCCAGAGATGAATACCTTGTTGATCTTCGCTGGACGATATCTGAAGTGGATTTTCTCTTTACACCAGATCAGGGTGGTCTGAGAAACTTCAGCTTTCTTTTCCACGATCTTCTGGGCTTGTTCCCAAAGCTTTCGTTGGATTTGAATGGGAATACGCTTCAGCTTGGGGTCTTTGACAGATTCTTGAGTGAGCTTGATGGCGTATTCTCTGTCTTTATCTTCAGCTTCCTTCCTTTCAGCGATGAGGCGTTCAGCTCTGAGATGATCCTGGTATTCAGCTTTTGAAATTCTGAACTTAGGAGGAACTGAAGGTAGTTGATCGCGCCTTAGGATGATTCGCTGATCCTCGAATCGCTTTATCATTTCTTCTCTCCTCTTTTGAGGAACTGAGGGTCTGTTTCTGTGCGAGAGAGGTTGTTCTTCTGATTCATCAGTCTCAGAGATTAAATCTAAGACTGGGATTATGTCTTCAGCGGTAGCTGGAATTATTGGTGAAGTCGCAATAGAAGATCTTTCAACGATATCCTCAAACAGGGGAGAGGACTAGCTGAAACGCAGCGATCTTACAAATAAGAACTGGGTAGAAGAACTTGGGTAGAAAAGATAGAAAAAAAATGTGGATGTGTAGGTGTTTGTGGAATGGATAACTGATTTTTCAGAGATGATCAGGGAAGGAAAAATAAGTTTAGTGTACCTGATAAATCGGCTTTGCAAGTAGGATCGCCAGATTATCATCTTCAGCGATGCCTTTGTCTTTGCTTTTCTCAGCGCCAGAGGCTGAGTGCTTTGTCTTTGTCTTCTCCCCTGAAGGTTCTTTTATTGAAATACCTTTAAGAGCTTTGGTTCGAGGAGCAGGTTTGACAACAAAGAAATCATCGTCATCTTCATCATCATCATCATCGTTCCTTGGAGAGGAGGATGGTTCAGCTTCAGGGATGTCGAAGTCTTCGTCTTCTTCTGCTTCGGATTCCTCAGCATCTTCTTCGAGTTTCTCCCCCTCAGATACAGAGGCGAGGTTCTCGGTTCCCTTAGGGTTTTCATCTCCCTGAGGTCCAGTAATCCGATCTTCATTACCCTCTCCCCTGATAGATTCATCATGGGAAAGGTCTTCAGCGCTCTTGTTTTGATCTTCAGCGCTCTTCTCCTGTTCAGCGCTCTTCTCCCCCTCTTTCTCATGATGGGCGGGGGAGGAATGGGTAGATTCAGCATTGGTGTTGTCTCTGTCTTCTGGGCCAGAGACTTTCACACAATCTTCAAGCTTAGCTATTCTGTCTTCTAGGCCAGAAATAGCAGGCGTGATTTTCTTCAGCTCTTGGCGATCCTCTGCGGTGAATGAGTCCAAAACAGGTGCAGGGGCCGGAGCAGGAGCTGGATTATTTGCCTTGTTCACCAGCGTCTCGATCATTGTCTTGACAGAACTAAGATCGGTCTTCACTGAGCCCAAGTCGGTCTTGACCACTGACATATCACCTTCGAGTGTACCAACCGATTTCTTCAGCGTTGTAACCTCGCTGGAAATGGTGGAAACTGATGATTTGAGGTTGGTGTAGTCAGTGTAGATGTCGGAGAGCACTTTGGCAAAGTCGGCGAGAGTTTTATCAAGGTCTTTGATGTCATCAGAGGAGGCCTTCTTTTCCACCACAGTAGTCAGCTTCGTCAGATTCTCTCCAGCGTTTGTTACAGCTGTAGAGTTATTTGATAGACCGGTGGTGAGATCCGTAAGTTTCATCTCTATAGACTTCAGAGACTGGTTGATGTCTCCCAAATAAGGACCTGTAACATATAAGTACTTGTGAACAAAGGAAAGCTCAGAAGTTTCAGGTTTAGTTACAGTGTTTAAGGTGGGATCTGTACCTGCAGGAGCGTTGACGAACTCATCAAAGTTTCGAGTCCCTCCATAGTGTTCCATATCTCCCTCAAAAGTTCCGTGAGGGATGGAGATCTCTGCAGGTCCTTTCTTCGTCATTCGCTGAGAAGCTTCAACGGCTTCTTGAATGATGGCATCTCCAGTTTTGACTGGAGGAGTGTCCAAAGAAGTAGAGGGAGGAGCGAATGATAATAATTGGGGTTGGGTTTCAAGTTCAGCGTTGGATTCGCTGAGAAGTACTTCATCAGTCTTTTGAGAGACTGACGAAGGTTGGGTAGATTCCAAAGTTCTAACCTCAGCGTTTAAGGACGCTGAAGTAGGTTTAGAAGGGATGGCTTGAATTGGTGTGGCAGAGCGTACCACGGAACTTTCCTTCAGCTCTTCAGAATGAGCTGAGGAGTCTTCAGCATGCAATTGCTGGGGTTGCTCCTTGGTTTTCTTGATCCTTTTGGAATCAAGAGGGGTAAGAGATTGTTTCCTTTTCTTAGAAGGAATGGATTTTGTGGCCTGGGAATCAGCGAGGGGTATAGTCGCTGAAGGAGCCACAGAAAGCGGAGAATTAAGTAGAGTGAGAAGGGTAGAGAGACGTAGCTCGTTGGCGACAGGCTTGAAGTCGAGAACTTTAGGGCCAATCTGAGAGAGTTTCAGATCACCCTCTTCAGGATAGCTGTCCTTCAGGCCATATTGAAAGATGGCGCTGATGAATCGCGGGTAAGGAACCCATGCTGGTCGGTCAGCGGCAGAATCAACACGTTGAATGAGGTCTTCATAGATGATGGAGGCCCAGTCAATGTTGAGACCTTTCAGCAGTGTGTAACCCATGGCTTGCTGAGGTTGAGCGGCTTGATTAGAAGATCCGGATTTCGCTGTCATGCAGCTGATCAGGTGAGGGAAGATGAAGTTCATCTCGCTGGGCATCTTGGATTTCTTTATCAGCGTCGGCTTCTTCTCAGGTAGCTTGTCTCTTCCAGTCTCCCAGATGTAACCCATCGCATCAAGGAAAGCAATGATTTCTTCCCTGTCAGCGTGCTTCTTGTGGTCAGGAAATGGAATGAAAGGATTTTCTGAGGTAGCGTTAGGGAATTTCAGAGCTTTGCGGATTATTGCGGGGGTTATCTTGATGGTGCCATACTCAGTATCGCTGAGTATGCAGTCGATGGTTTTAGATGGATCTTTGGCTGAGGGTAGGTTGGTGTGTCTGGCAGAGTACCAGAATTGGGATAATAGACGCTGACTGGCAGGAGGTGTGATTGTCAGTGCTGTGTAGATGGGGCTATTCTTCAAAAAATTTACAGCGTCGTCTAGATGGGATACCTGCTTCCGAGGAGGAAACTCGAGAAGCGCTGAAAGGTTGTTTGCCTTTGTCCAGTCTAGTTGATCCAGCTCAAACTTAACCTGAGGAGCTTTGGTGATTTCCAGTTCCTCAGAATCAGTGGAGATGGACTCAGCGGTAACATTCAGCTTTGAAGTTGCCATTTCACTGTATTATCAGTTCAACCAAAGATGTTAACAAATAAGAAATATCTTAATGTGGAAAGAGAATTTCCATTAAGATTTTTCGAATTTTGTCCATTTCATTCAGACAAAAAAGTCTTAATGAAGATTAGGGTTTTTCTTGTTTTTAAAAAAACGAATATAACACCTATAAGCCTTGTATTCCAGTTTAAAAAAATGGATACGAAAGAAGAACAAGTTTAAGATTTTAGATTTAAAACTTGAAGAACAACCATGAAATGGTTGTGTTTATAAAACCATGAAAGAAAATGATTTTATTTTTGAGTTCTTTTGTTTGATCTTGTGTAAAACAATGATAAGATCGAAAACAAGTTATTTGCATTTGATAATAGATAAGAACATATTAACCTTGAGTTTGATGAAGAAGATGATGAAAAGTTCTTTGAAGATTGAGAGCACAAAATGCAACAGTGTTCTTTTCTTGCGGAGAAAGATTGACTCGCATAAAAGACAAATATAAACTTTGAGAGCGTTTATATAGGAAGAGAGTAGAGAGAGAAAAACTTGAGCGGGAAAGTTTTTCATCATGACACGGACACGTGTTTGCATTTTGATTGGATAGACAACGAAACGTGCAAACGTGTGTCAGAAAAAGAGCGTGCCTGGTGTTATCCGTTGCAATGACGTCACAACTGTCCTTTCACATTCTTTCGTTGTCTCTGAGGTTTTGAAAGAAAAACTCAGGGACTCTTTGGAAAATATGAAGCACTGAATAGAAATATCAGTGAGGGTTTTAAGAAATTTCAAAATATTATTCAGCGATGAAAGAATTTGAAATCTTGCATTTTCATGCGTTTTGTCAGAGAAAACATACCTTGATATCAGTTTAACCCAATTTATTCAGAGAGAAGATGATGTAATCGATTGTACAAGTTTATTTTATCCAGAGCCTATACAAGAATGTATAAACGTATCGCTGATTAAATGTGAACCGCTGAAGATTTATCCTTCAAAGTTCAGCATTCCAAGCTCGCTGATGAGAAAGTTGAATCTTGTCTCATCAAGAGGTTTGGTAAACAAATCAGCTAACTGATAATCAGTTGGGATAAAATGAAGTTCTATATCACCATTCATCACATGATCTCTGATAAAATGATATCTGATTTCTATGTGTTTTGTCTTTGAGTGTAGCACTGGATTGTTTGCTATAGCGATGGCACTTGTGCTGTCGCAATAGATTGGAATTTTGGAGAGCTGAAGATCATAGTCTAGTAGTTGATTTCTCATCAACAAGACTTGAGAACAGCAGCTTCCAGCGGCTACATACTCAGCTTCAGCTGTGGAAGTGGACACCGAGTTTTGCTTCTTACTTGTCCAACTTACCAGCTTTCCACCCAGGAGCTGACATCCTCCTGTGGTGCTTTTCCTATCCATTTTGCAACCTGCAAAATCACTGTCTGAATAGGCGGTTAGATCGAATCCTGAATCTTTGGGATACCAAAGACCTAGATTCGATGTACCCTTAAGATATCGAAAGATTCGCTTTACAGCTTTCATATGAGATATCTTAGGTTCAGCTTGATATCGTGCGCATAGACATGTTGCAAACATAATATCGGGTCGGCTAGCTGTAAGATACAGTAGTGAGCCGATCATCCCACGGTACAGCGTGACATTGACAGGAACACCCTTTGTGTCCTTATCAAGTATCAGCGGTGGTGCCATAGGGGTTTTCATAGCTGAACTTTCAGTTAAGTCGAATTTTTTCAGCATATCTTTAACATACTTTCCCTGATTTATAAAAGTTCCTTTTTCAGTTTGCTTAATCTGAAGACCAAGGAAATATGTTAGTTCACCCATCATACTCATTTTATACTCATCTTTCATTCTATCAGCGAAACGAGTACAAAGCTCAGGGTTAGTAGAACCAAATATAATGTCATCAACATATATTTGAACTAAAATGATATGACCTTTTATTTTTCTAAAAAACAAAGTTTTGTCAATCTTACCTCTCTCAAATTTTTCAAGGTGGAGATAAGTAGAAAGAGTGTCATACCATGCACGAGGAGCTTGCTTCAAGCCATAAAGTGCCTTATCCAGCTTATAAACATAACCTGGACGCTTAGGATCTGAGAATCCTGGAGGTTGTTCCACATAAACTTCTTCATTCAACTTTCCATTTAGAAACGCTGACTTAACATCCATTTGATGTACAATGAAGTTTTTGTGTACAGCATATGCTAAGAAAAGACGAATAGATTCAAGTCTTGCTACAGGAGCAAAGGTTTCGTCATAATCTATACCTTCCTCTTGTCTGTATCCCTGAGCAACAAGACGAGCTTTGTTGCGAGTTACAGTACCATGTTCGTCCAACTTGTTTCGATAGACCCACTTAGTGCCTATCACTGTTTTGTCAGTTGGTCTCCGAACAAGTTTCCAAACTTTGTTTCTTTCGAATTCAGTCAACTCTTCTTGCATAGCGCTGACCCAGTTTGGATCTCTGAGGGCATCATCTATTTTCTTTGGTTCAGTTAGAGAAATAAAGTTAACAAATAAACAAATATTACCTGCACTTCTACGAGTCTGAATACCAGCGTTGGGATCACCAAGAATTTGATCGATTGGGTGATTTACAGTCCATCGCTGAGCCGGAGCATGCGTCGCTGACTCAGTCTGAACTGGAGAAACTGAAGATGAGGCTTCAGCTACTTCTGGATAATCAGCTAAGAGAGGAATGCTTGCATTTGTCACTTCATTCACTGATTGTTGAGAAATAGATGGAATTTCTGAGACATTTGGATCAACTGCGGGTATAGTATTTATAGGAACAGCTGAGACCCAAGATGTTTCAGCTTCACTATTCTGCATATTGGGAATGATAGTAGGACCATCATTTTCAGTTGTATGAGCATGAGTAGTGGGAACATCTTCTGAATCACCAAGATGAGAAAACATCCATTGATTCAGTTCTTCTGTATCAGCGTTTGGTTTAGAGTTCGCTGAACGGGATTCGTCAAACGTGACGTGAATAGTTTCTTCTACAGTTTGTCTTCTTCGGTTGAAGACTCTGAAGGCTTTGGAAACTGAGGAGTATCCAAGAAAGATTCCATCATCAGCCTTAGGATCAAACTTTCCAAGGGCATCTCTGTTGTTCAGTATGAAACACTGACAACCAAAGATGTGAAGAAAGCTGATTGAAGGCTTTCTCCCATGAAAAAGTTCATAGGCTGTCTTTTTGAATCTTTTGACTATCAGCGACCTGTTTTGCGTAAAACAAGCCGTGTTGACAGCTTCTGCCCAAAACTGAGTAGGCAGGTGAGAATCGCTGAGCATTGAACGTGCAGCTTCAATAATTGTTCTATTTCTTCTTTTAGCGACTCCGTTTTGTTGTGGTGTTCTCACTGACGAAAAGTTGTGAGAAATACCCTTGCTCTCAAGGAAGGAATCAAGAGAACTGTTTTTGAATTCAGTTCCATGATCACTCCTTATTGAGCGAACATTCATATTGTTCAGAGTTTCCATCTTCCGAACAAAGGTGATGAGTTCTTCAGGGGTGTCACTCTTAGAACGGAGAAACATTACCCATGTATAACGAGAGAATTCATCAACTATGACCAGCGTATATTTCTTTCCAGCGATGGATTGTTTGTTAACGGGGCCAAACAAATCCATATGGAGTAGTTGAAGAGGAGATGACACTGAGGAAACTTGCTTGGACTTAAAGCTTGCCTTGGTCTGCTTCCCTTTTTCACACGCTGAACATAAGGATTCTTTGGCGTATGAATGTTGAGGTAGACCAGTGACTAACTCTTTGGATGAAAGAGTATTCAGTGTCTTGAAGTTGAGATGTGAAAGCCTCTTGTGCCATAGCCAGTTGACATCAGAAGATGCCTTTGAGAAGAAACAGGAGTTCTCAGTGGTTGTTGAGTCCATGTTTATAACGTAAACATTTTCCAAACGATAACCGCTGAGAGCTATCTTCTCCTTTTTGTCAGAGACAAAGCAGGATTCCTTGGTGAAAATCACTTTGTTATCCATGTCGCAAAGCTGACTGATGCTCAGAAGATTATGCTTCAGCCCTTCAACATATGCGACTCTTCTGAAGGATGTTGTACCATTTGAAAGTACACCATACCCTCGGGTGTGTCCTTTTCCATTTCCACCGAAAGTCACAGAGGGACCCTTCTCTTCCTTGTATTCAGCGAGCAGGCTTTTCTTTCCAGTCATGTGTCTAGAGCATCCGCTATCGAGATACCAGATACCCTTCTTAACCTGCAATACAAAGGAAGATTAGTTTTGCTTGGGTACCCACTTCACCATGTATACGCGTTTGTCAGTGGAAGTGGTTGGAATGGGTTCAGCAGTCTTCGCAGCATTTGAAGATTCAGCTTTGTCTTTCTTCACTTTGGTCAATTTCTTGACCTCAGCGGTAGGAGTCACCTTGACCTGACTTGCAACTGGTTTGGTCTTCTTTGGTGCTATCTTCACCTTAGCTATCTTATCAGCTTTGGTGGCTGTGGGACACTTACTTGCAATATGATCGGTAAGTCCACAGTGATAACATTTCCTATAACTAAAATTAGTTCTAGGACCACTTGTGTGGTGAGCTTTTAATTTGGAATTAGAAGTGCCAGCACCAAGTACACTATTGGTTTTTGAAATAGGACGAACATTCAGTTCTTCAGATTTCTTACCAAGGATATCTACTCTGAGTCTAGGAGTAGGTCGCTGAACTGATCCAGAGGTCTGATTTCTAGAACCAGATGAATGAATCACTAAGGCTTTGGAAGCATTCAGCTTAGGTACTAAAGTACCCTTCTGAGGATTTTGATAAATTACAATTCCTTTACCTTTATCTTTAGAGACAGAGGTAGGTTTTGAATAAACCATTTTCTCCTTACCTTTTGAGGAGGTAGGAGTTTCCTCAGGGATTGGTGTAATCGACGAGGAGTACTGAGATGAAGAAGTGTCAGCTACTGAGGATACGAACGTTCCAAATTTAAGCATTGAACGTTCAGTGGTTGGTATTGGAGTATCATATTTATAACCCAGACCACGTTTATCACTCAGAGGAATCTGAGCCTTAATTATCTTAGTGATCTTTGTTGAAGAATTACACCATCCTTCAACAGTAGCTTGTTCAGCTTTTAATGCAGCGATAGCTTCCGCTCGTTCAATTTTGACTAGCTGATTTAAATGGACTTGATCTTTAAAATCTTCTTCAAATTTAGAAAGCTTTTCTATTTGAAGGTGGCAATTTTTAAGCTTTTCAGCGAGATCAAGATTTTGGTTTTCAACCACAGCTTTGCCGTTCATGGCTTCGTATAAACTTCTAGTCAGTAGTTCGATTTTACGGAGACTATCAGCTTCATCAATATTTACAATATTGGTAAAGAAGGAGGGTGATACCTGAATGGCAGATGTTGAAGTGGAGGGAATGTCTGAACTTTCTTCCTCTTCTTCAATCTTGGCCATGAGACATTGATTTGCTTCATCATCTTCAGAATCAGATGATGAGGCTTCTTCATCAGAAGCAGCCCAATCATAGTCAGCCATTAGGCCTTTTCCCTTCTTCTTAAAGCTTTTCAGCTTTGCATACTTCTCCTTCAGCTTTAAGTATTTGTCGTCTTTATTCCTTGGAACAAAGGATTTCTTTGTAAAGGCTGAAGGTCTCATGATTTTCTTTGACCTGCACTCGTTAGCGAAATGACCTGTCTTTTCGCAGTTAAAACAAGTAGCAGTAGCCTTATCAACAAAAGCTGATGACTTAGGCTTGTCAGCTATAGAAAGAGTTTTGTTCTTTCTAAACATTTTCTTCTTGGCGAATCTCCTGAACTTTTTAGTTAGGAGAGCCAAGGATTCATCATCTGAAGAATCAGAATCTGATGATCTTTCAGAGTTACTTTCTAACTCAGTGATAGTGACCACGGGTCGCTGAGTAGAAGGTTCCTCTGAGATTAAAGCAACAGGGGTGCTTTTGGAATCTTTTACAAGATTCTTCTTAAGATGGCTAGATTGCTCATGATTCAGCAATGTGCCATATAAGGTAGCAAGTGTCATTGATCTTAGATCTTTTGACAGCTTGAGACACATGGAATAATTGTCCCAGCTTTCAGGTAAACATTCTAAAAACTTTGTCAGAACTTCAAAGTTAGAATATTCCTTACCAACCGTTTTAAGATCTATAATTAAGCAATTAAAACGTTGATGTACTTCAGAGAGAGTTTCATTCTTACCAGAGATGAAACTTTCATATTGTCTTACCAGGTTGATCTTTCTTGAATCCTGGACTTCAGACGTTCCTTCATACTGAACACATATTGTGTCCCACATGGCTTTTGAGGATTTCAGGTTCATGACGGAATGGTAGACTTCGTCAGGAAGGGCCATGGATAGTATGGATCTGGCTTTTGTATCTATAGCCACTTTCTTCTTGTCTTCATCGGTCCAATGATGGATTTCCTTTGGAATCAGCCTTTCTGGAATAGCAGCTCTAGTTGCAGTGGCTGGAACGGCAGGATCAATCGTTACAGGGATGTGTGGACCGTTTTCAAGATAGTAAGGTATAGTAGGGTCTACACCTTCTAAGAAGAGTGTCATCCTATTTTTCCATAAGTTGAAGTTGTCTCTGGAAAATCTAGGGGGTTTTGCAAGAGAACCATTGTCGATATAGTGAGTGTTTGTGTTTGAGTTGGCCATTTTCAGATAATAGCAAGGAAGAGAAATATCTTAGATTAGATCTTGTTTATGAGATTAAACAAATCTGCTCTGATACCACTTGTTGGTCCCGAAAGGTTTAAACAAGTTTGTAGAAGGGGGGGGGGGGTTGAATACAAACACACTATTTTACTTTTCTAAATTGTTTATTGATAAATCATTAACAATTTACAGCTTGTTGCGGAAACAAGATTAAGGATAAACCTAATTCTAAACAAGTTGGAACACTAAGGTTTTCTTGCACTAAGAAAGATAAGGAGATTACTAATAAAATCCTATCTTGAGAGATTTGAACTTGTCCAGAGTTAGCAAGTTACTTCAAATGAAGTGAGTTCATCTCTTTATATAGTGCATGCATTTAATGCAATTTAGTATACACTTTACACGTGTCATCAGCGGATTGGTTGCATGTCATTGACCTTTGTTGACAACCTTAGTAGCCGCATGAATGAACAGTGTAGTATCAGAGTGGTTGTACGATTTCAGATTTTCGGAGGTTCTTTTCTGACATTTCGTACGGTGGCGTGCAAGGGAGGTTAAGACAAAAGTACTTTGTACGGAGGACTTCATGATCAGCTTTCGTTGATTCAGCGATTATCATTTACTATTTAGCAGATGATAAAGTTCAGCGATAGCTGAAGTCTTGTACTTGATACTTCACGTTGAGTGGACAAATCTGAGTCTTCGCTGATCCGCATCAGTTCATTAGGAGACTTGTCGCTGGTTCTTGAGCTTGATCTTCGACTTCAACGTAGAACCTTTGTTGACGTGAATCTTGTCTTCAGGGATCATAAGTAAACAACTAACTTATCAGCGATCACCATAAGGACTGAACAGACTCAGCGATATGGTGAACAGTGTTCGCTGAATGTTTAATCTAAAAGTGCGAGAGTTCCTATCAGCAGTACTGTAAGATCTTAGTACTTATCAGCGATAGTGAAACTCTGATACATATTGTTTACTTACAATTTTCACTAAGTATTTAAGATAGGGTCATTATCAAATCACTGAGGGTTTGGATCAACAATATATGAATATAAGGATTATACTAAATACACATTCATATATGAACTCAAATGTTCATATATGAATGTAAGGTTGATACTAAATACATTTTTAAATGTGAAAAGAAAAGTTCATATATTAACTTGAAGGTTCATATATGAACTTTAAGTTTCATATATGAACTTGAAGGTTCATATATGAACTTTAAGTTTCATACTAATTACATATTCATATATGAATCCCAAGGTTCATTTTTGAATTATATTAAATAATGAAAGTTCAAATATCAATATATATATTTTTTTTTGTAAGCAAAGATCATATATGAATCATTGTTTAGTTAGTATTCTGTTTATTTGTGCATATAGATTAGTTGTTTAATTAACCATCATGTATGCATTATTTATATAGGTTTTTGTGTTAAATCATTATTTCTATTTAACTATTTTGTAGGTTAGCACAGTTGTATATAGGGAGACAGATTTTAAAAAACGGTTTAATAAACTTGTTTGGAATCTTCAATTGGAGCCTGAAGAATTTGAAACTATGTGGTTGGATTTGATTAGTGAGTTCAAACTTCAGAAAAGCAAATGGTTTTCACACATGTTTCGTATTCGTCAACGAAGGATTCCTGCTTATTTCAAGTCTATTCCTTTTTGTTCGTTGATGAAAACTACATCAAGGTCAGAGAGCATAAATTCATTCTTCAACAAGTTTGCTCACCATGGTAATAACTTTGTCACATTCATGCTTGCATTTGAAAATGCAATGCGTAAGCAAAGAAATTCTCAACGTAAGCTTGACCATGCGACAAAGACAACTGTCCCTTGTATGTGCACTCCAAAAGCAATTGAGAAACATTCAAATGAAGTTTACACACGGGCTATATTTTTGGAAGTTCAAAAGGAAATTAATAAGGGAGCATGGTCGTGTGTTCAACAAAATGTTGTTGAAAATGATGGATGCCAATTTTACACAATTTTGCAAAATGACAAAGATTGTAAAAAGAAGAAGTTGTTCAAGGTAAAAAGAATTAATAATATATGCATATTTATTATTATTTATTAACACAACTTACGTTTTACATGTTGATGTGTGTTGTAAGTTGTCTGGAATCAACTGGATTCAACATTTGAATGTGAATGCAATCATTTTAGTCAACATGGATTTTTATGTCGTCGTGTTTTCAAAGTTTTAATGAATGAGAACTTCAATCAGATACCCGAGAATTATATATGTCGACGATGGAGAAGAGACTTAATATGCTTCAATCTTAGGCACATTTCGTGGAGACAAGGCGATCCAAATGGTGAAATGGCAAGAATTTGCTATGAAGCACAAGCATCTTTGGATTATATTTTGATGAGTCTTAGAAGTGATAAAAAGAAGCTTAAGGAGTTTGCAGAGAAGATTCATTGTTTGAAAGCTGAGGTAGATGCTAATATTCCTTACCAAAGCAATTTGGAAAAGAAGAAAGAGACAATAAGAAATCTTATTGGTGTTAATAAACCAGAAAAAAATAGACATCCAGCCACCATCAGGAATCCGCAACAAAGGATGTGGAACAGGAAAACGTTTGATCGGTGCAGGTGAGAAAGCTGCAATAAAGAATCAGAAGGCTAAGCGATTGTGTAGAAATTGTCAACAGTTGGGTAATCATGATTCTCGAAATTGCCCATTGAAGAATGTTAATGATTAGATACATAGTGTAGGTTACTTTTTAAATCTATAGTTACTTTTTATAGTCACAATTTCAATAATAAATGTTGATTGATTTTTTAATGAACAATACAAGTTTATTTTGTAGTTGATTTTTTTTTCATTTTCATATATTAATTTAAAGGTTCATATATAATGTTTTCAAATATATTAACATTCATATATGAACTTTCGAATAACTGAAAATTGATATATGGAACATTCATATATGAACTTTCAATTATATGAGCATTCATATTTGAAGGTTCGAAATATATCAACTCTAAACTCTAAACATTCATATATGAACATTCATATTTGCACTTTTTAATATTTGAACATTCATATATGAATATTCATAGTTGCAATTCATATTTGAACATTCATATATGAACATTCATATATGAAGACGAAATTTGCACTTTTCTAATATGTGAACATTCAAATATGAATATTTATATTTCAACATTCATTTATGAATGTTCATACTTGTGCTTTCTGATATTTGCACTTTCTAATATTTGAACATTCATATATGAATGTTCATACCTGTGCTTTCTGATATTTGCACTTTCTAATATTTAAACATTCATATATGAATGTTAATAATTGTATTTTCTAATATTTGAACATTCATATATGAACATTCACATATTAATATTTTGAACATATATATATATATATGAACATCCATATATTAACATTCATATTTGCAATTTCCAATATGTGAACATTCATATATGAAGCCCAAAATTTAAATATCAATTCAAGGATCATATTCATATATAAAAATAAAAAGTTCATAATTGAACTTTAATGTTCAAATATGAACTCAAAGGTTCATATATGAATATTTTCTGATATATAAACATTCATACTTGCACTTTCTAATATGTTAACATTCATATATGAAGACGAATATATAAATATGAAAAATAAGGTTCAGATTAATATATAAACAACCAATAAATAGATCAAAACAGATCAAAAATATTTTTTAATAAACTACTAATTACCAGAAATGTTACAACCATGCAACATACAAGTACTATTGTTTAAAAACCTCCCAACCAATCAACCATGACAAACAACCAAACCAACCATAATTGTTTTTCATCCCAATCACCCTACCAAACATTTACCCATCAAAAACAAATAAACAACCATAATTGTGCAGAAAATATTGTTTCTAAACCAAACAACCATCAAAACCATTTAATTGTATCAAACCATCAAACTTTACCAACACCTACAACATGTCCTGCCTTTGCTGCTTTGTTGTCATTGCAACCGATTCAAGGTACTTCTTCTTTGTTTCATCGAAGGAGTCAAACTCATTCGTTTGTTCAATAACTTATATTCCTGTCTGAAAGTAACAATTTTGTCGCATACTTATATCGTAAGCGATAAATTTGTTGCTTTTGACTTTTGAAATTAGGAAAAAAACCACAATCCCACTTCTGGATATCTTGCCCGATGTAGTGCTCCATATGCCTCATCGTGAAGATGCCACAGTCAATTTTGTTTTCTTCAGAGCACCATTTCATTATGTATCTTTCTGGTTTAATTGGAGCTATCGCTTCTGCTTTTGGATTATTGACAGACCTCAAGTATTCAACAAATAAATCATGCTGCATAATATTTTTATTATCATAAGTAAATTTGATAATATATTCATTTATCAACTTAAAAAATTTTAAACATTAGTAAATTTACCAGAATAAATGGGATATTTCCATATTTGTTTTCAATAGATACATCTGTTGACATGTTGTCAATTATGTAGATTTTTGGGTGCTTCAGATTGTAAACAAACAGAAAGTAGTGGCTTGACTGTATTATCGGAAAGAACACTTGTTTTCATTATACATAATCAGAATCTTTAAATGTTCAGTCAAATTTGTATGTTTTCTATATAAATTAGATACGTACCAGATCATATTTCTGTAAATTCGCCAAATCTTCATTATTCTTAATTGCACCTTTAATATTTGATTTGAAGATTTGTACACTTTCTTCTCTGGTGTTCTTTTTATTCAGGACTCCATCCGGCTAGTTAAACAAAGAAATTAAATGAAATTTTTTGATTTTCAGAACAATTCATATTCATATATGAACAATAAGATTCAAATATGAACCCAAATGCTAAGCTTCATATTCAATTTATTTTTGATAGATGAAATTAGTGACTAAAATTATTCATATATGAACATTCATATATGAACATTCATATATGAACATTCATATATGAACATTCATATTTGCACTTTCTAATATGTCAACATTCATATATGAACATTCATACTTGCACTTTCTAATATGTCAACATTCATATATGAATGTTCATATATCAACATTCATATATCAACGTTCATACTTGCACTTTTAAATATGTGAACATTCATATATGAACATTCATATATGAAGTTTGATATTTGCACTTTCTAATATGTGAACATTCATATATGAACATTCATGTTACACTTTATTATATTTGAACATTCATATATGAATGAAGACAGATTTATAAGTGACAATCATTCATATATGAAAACAAACCAATATATGAACTAGACTAAAAATATTTATAAATATTGACATACCAATATCGCTGTGTTCAGAAATAGTCGATATGGGGATTGTTTGCTTCTTAGTTCCTCCTCTTTGTTTAGTAGACCTGCCCAAGTATCAATAACATTTGCCACAACATACGTTTTGGGCATTAGACTTTCTGCTGCCACCTTTATCATGCTATCCCCATCCGTTGTTTCATATACGACATCACTATAATCCAATGAAATGAAATGAAATTTATTATATATTCACATTATTGAAGTTTAACATAACATATATAATATTAAAGGTGTGACTTACCACCAATCTCCGGTCAGTGCAAAGAGCCATCTACCAACCTTGTTTTCAGTCAATGTCAAATATTTTGATATCAAAACATTTCTGTTAATATAAGGTGACTTCATGCTTTCTGTCAACTTGATTTCTCTCTTAGATTCTTTCTTTTCTTCTTCCTCTTCATTTTCTTGCTTTTGTGTCATTTGTTCATCTCTCTTTTCTTTCTCTTCTATCACTTCTTTGTCTCCCTTTTTCTCTTCTTCTCTCACTTCTTTCTTTTCCTTTTTTTCTTCTTCTTTCTTTCTCTCTTTTTCTTTTTCTCTGATTCTTTTCTCAGCCTTTTCTTGCTCAATCTTTTTTTTGTCAGCTATCTCTTTCTTAGCCTTCTCTTCTTCCTCTTGTGATGAGAATCCCAAACTGTGACTAGGTCCATCATTCATATATGAAGCTGCAATATTCTTCACAACGTTTGAAGTGTTTTCTACAGTAACTTCAGCTTCCATGTCAGTTGCAGTCTCACCTTTCTCACCTTTCTCTTTCTCACCTTTCTCTTTCTCCTCATTCTGTTTCTTATGCTTCTCTTTCATCTCATTCTCTTTCTCCTTTTCTTTCTCTTTCTCCTTCTCTTTTTCCTTCTCTTTTTGTTTTCTTGATACTTCCAAATTATTGAAGACAAGCTCAACTTCCCCATGAGTTGTTGGGTCTTTCCAAAACTCTTCACTATCCATGATCATTGTGGTTTGTTGTGTAACAGGGGTCATGAACAATTCATCAGGTGTACTTTTATCAAGGTTTAGATTCTCTGAAACCAGGTATTCTTTTACCTCAGGTTCAACCAATACCTCACTCTCCAAACTCTTCTTCTTTATTCCCATGTTCATTAACTGATCGTACTCTTCTTTGTATTTTTTTATTGTTTCATTACCAGGGTATTTGGTAGCAGCTTCTTCAAAAGAAATATCTAAGATGATTGAGTCATACATTAAGCAATTCAACTTGTCTCTTATCAAACTTTCTTGAACCTACAATTCGAATAAAAATTAAGAGTTATGCATGAATTATAAAGCAATAAGGATTGATATATGAAGTATTAAGATTCAAATATGAATGCATGTATAAAAATTTATATATGAAGTATATAACATTCATATATAAGAATTCACATATGAACTTTCATATATTAATTTATATAAATAAATTCAAATATGAATTTTATATATTAAAGTTCATATATGAACTTTCATATATTACAAATCATTTATGAACTTTCTTATATGAAATTTCATATAAGAGTTCATATATGATCTTTCATATATCAAATTTCATATATGAGTTCATATATGATTTCATATATGAATGTTCATATGTGAACTTTCATATGTGTATTTTATAATATATGAACTTTCATATATTATAAACTATACATATTAAAGTTCGAGTTCACATATGATAGTTCATATATGAATTTTCATATATTAACTTTCATATATGAGTTCATATATGAACCTTTGGTATAAGATTTTATATATGAACCTTCATATATGTACTTTCATATATTAAATTTAATATATTAAATTTCATATATGAACTCTTATATGAACTTTCATACTTATAGTTTATAATATACGAATTCATTTATGAATTCATATATGAAGTTTCAAAATATAAGAACATTCATTTATGAATTTTCATATGTGAACTAACATATCAACTTTCATATATGAATTTTTATATATGAATTCAAATATGAACTTTATATATCAATGTTCATATATGAACTTTGATATATTAAAGTTCATATAAGAGTTCACATATGATAGTTCATATATTATTTTTCATATATCAACTTTCATATATGAGTTCATATATCAAAATTGATATACGAGTTCATATAATATAGTTCATATATGATTTTTCATATTTAAAAGTTGATATATGAAATTTAATATATCAAATTTCATATATGAAAGTCCATATGTTATAAACTATACATGTGAAAAGTTTATAATATATGAATTCATTTTTGAATTCATATATGAAGTTTCAAAATATATGAACATTCATATATGAACTCATATATGAAATTTGATATGTGAATTCATATATGAATCTTCATATATTAACTTTCATATATGAATATTTATAAATGAACTTTCATATGTTATTTCATAAATGAACTTTCATATTTATAGTTGCTTGAAAATTGTGACCTCCAGTTGACATAGATCTCATCATCATCTCTAATGTACTCTTCATCAAACAGATTCTTTCCATATATGGGAACACCAAGCATAAAGTGGATAGATTCTTCAGTTATTTTAACCTTGTTATCTCCAATGACAAGCTCCATTGTATCGCAGTTTAAATTATCAACCAGAAAGAATGCTAATTTTGATGGGATTCCATCGATCTTCATGTCTAAGATGTCAGTGAATCCCATTTTTTTGATGCAATCCCGTTGATCTTTTGATAACGCTTGTATTGCTTCAAAAAGAGGCTTCGGGGATGTCCTAACCTTGATGACTGGAAAAGATTGTTTTGCATTATCTTTTCCTTTTTTTGCTGGTTTTCTTTTCTTTTTTTCCAACTCATCTCCTGAATCATTTATCTGCACGTCTTTTCTTTTTCTTTTAGTTGTTTTTGTTTCTTTTCCAGTATCTGTATATAGATATTTGTTAATATAATTAATCAAGCATCATGATAATATATATTGTTATTAGTGTTAATGATAGATTACATACATAAAACTATTTGCATCGATTTCTCTTCTTTCTTTTTACCTTTTTCTTCTTTATTAACTTGAACTTGAACTTTGTTTTGTCTTTCTTCTTCATTTCCTATAAATAACAAATCAATCAAAAAACATTCATACATTAAATTTTCTCTATTGAATATTAAAAGATTTTTATTCATATATGAATGTTCAGATATTTGAACGTTCAAATATGAATGTTCATATATTCCAAAGTTAAAATAGGGAATGTTCATATATGAAGTTTAGAAATATATAAACCTTCATGTATGAACTTTCATATACGAATTTGTATATTTTCGAAAGTTCATATGTGAACTTTCATATATGAACTTACAAATATTAGAAAGTTCAAATCTGAATATTCATATATGAATGTTCATATTTATCGAAAGTTAAAATAGGGAATGTTCATATATGAACCTTTATATATTTGGAAAGTTCATATATGAATGTTCAAATATGAACGTTCATATACTTTAAACTTCATATATGAATGTTCATATATTTTAAACTTCATATATGAATGTTCATATATAAACTTTCATATATTTCGAAAGTTCATATATGAACGTTCATATATTTTAAACTTCATATATGAATGTTCATATATAAACTTTCATATATTTCGAAAGTTCATATATGAACGTTCATATATGAACGTTCATATATTTTAAACTTCATATATGAATGTTCATATATGAACGTTCATATATTTTGAATGTTCATATATGAACGTTCATATATGAATGTTCATATATGAACGTTCCCTATTTTAACTTTGGAATATCGACTCTCATATTCGAAATTTAGTCGATTTTCGAACCTTCATATATGAACTCTCATATTTGAAATTTAGTCGATATTCGAAAGTTCATATACGAATGTTTATATATGAACTTTCGAGTTTTGTTAACATTCATACATGAACCCTAGATCTATTAAAAAGTATATTAAAAACGAAGAAAAATTTATATTCATATATGAACTTTCGAATATTCAAAACCCTAGATCTATTGAGAAATATTCATATATGAACCTTCGAATATTCAAAACCCTAGATCTATTGAGAAACATTCATATATGAAGAATCTAATACTAAAAATTCATATATGAATTTTAAAATATTTTAAAATTTTAAAATTCATAAATGAACGAATATACCTTCTATTGTTTTTGGTTGTTTTACTCGTTTTATTTTGATTTTTGGAATTGCACTGGTGTTCTTCCCTGTAATAAAAAAACAAACCATCATTTATGAACTTTGTTAAAACCCTAAAAGTTTACTGAATCATTTCATCATGTTTTTAAACATAGATTCGTTGTATATAACGATGAACATACAAACATTTTATAATAAATATCTATAAAATACCATCTGTAACCAACGAAATCAACGTTTGATCTTCTTCATTCGGATTTTGTTCTATTATCGGATTTGTTGATGCTTCATCTTCAGTATTTGTAGAATTCTTTTGAGCTTTTGTAGAATCCTTTCGAGTTTTTGCTATTTTGTTTCAGATTTGCGATGAATCATTGATGGATTTTGGATGTGTTTGTGATGAATGAGGTTTTTGGAGAGTTTTTTGTTGATAATTTGGTACGATTTTTGATGAAATAGCGTAATGAGTAGTATTGTAGTGTTATGATTCAATTGCCGCCTATTTTGATATAGATGTGCAAAATTACCAAAATACCCCTGAGCGTCATTTATTAATTAATGTGGACGCGCCATTAATCAGGTGTAACACTAAATTCTTGACCGTGGATTATTTAATCCAATGGATATGATCACTTCTTTATTTCATAAAATATTTAAGCTTCTCAATTGAACCCTTCCCTATATATATATATATATATATATATATATATATATATATATATATATATATATATATATATATATATATATTTCAGTGATAACAGTAAGCATAAACTCAACAAAATGTTTTTCCTCTTCTCGTCTAATCATGATCGAGTGCACCAAAATAAAAGGAGGAAACAAATTTATTTTTCCATCAAAAAAAATCTTGTACAGCAACCCAGAAAAGGAAATATGTTTTAAGTTATTGGAAAACATGAAGAAAACTAATGCAAAATGAATC
Source organism: Saussurea involucrata (assembly GCA_033807775.1). Classification (NCBI taxonomy): domain Eukaryota; kingdom Viridiplantae; phylum Streptophyta; class Magnoliopsida; order Asterales; family Asteraceae; genus Saussurea; species Saussurea involucrata. Next base: position 81,489,957 of record CM066327.1, read on the forward strand.
TGCTGCATCGTAACGGTAAACATTAACGAAAAGAAATCGAGTAAACACCCGAGGCTTGTGCTAGGCACAATGTCCTTAAAACATATTCGCCCCCTCTAGAGCGTCTGTTTCCCAGGATACAACGGATTAAACAGATACAAATCTGTCGGACTACACCTGATGCGTGAACTTGAACAAGTATTCCTTTGTTGTTTTCGGTTTTTGAAGTGTCTAAAAAATGGAAGGAAAGACTCAAATATATAGGCGACGATTTTAATGTCGTCATAAATCTGATGTATGAAACCGACGGAAGTTAAGAAACTTGAAGGGTCAAGAGTCTCATCTACACCCTTCCAATTTCCATTCACATTAATACAAAATCCGACAGCAAATCCCATGTTGCATGCACACGACTAACTACACAATTCGTGTTATACCAAATATAACCCTTATGGCTACCCGGTTAAGGTAACCTTAGACTATATCAAAGCATAACACTCTTTGTGCATTAGGTCCCAATGCACATCTTAGGTCTGAGGATAAAAGAGTGTTTTACTATCTCAGGACTCACCTTATGACACCGATCTATGAGGTGATCCTGACCGTGGGTCTTGTCCAACGCCTTGTGCACCGACAAGCGCTTGTGACTCTGGTTGCACCCAGTGCACTTCCAACTTGGACTATGACCAGACTTCACAATGATCTTGATTTATTACCAGTCCCCTAGTAATAATCGATCAAGGACGGTTCTAAACAATATGAACTTCATATATGTTTATGGATATTTAAACATGCTAATAACGAACATAGTAATGTCTGATGTATATGCTCATACCTAGTATGCCATATCACATGAAGAACATAACTGTTTAATGTTCCAAAATATTTATGTTTACTAAAATTCTTAATTGGAAAAACTTCAATCCTATAGAACTACCATGAACATCACGACTATTCTAACACATAAGATTTATAGGTATATTTGCATTTAAGCTCTCACAACTTACATTACCTCAATTCTATATATATTTCTCTTACTACGATTTTAGTCATCATGGTTGGTTTGAAATTAGCATTTGTGTATCCTAAGACACACGGATCTCTTTCTTAACCATTGTACAGTAAGAACATATCTTTAGTTCTTCTCAGATACTTCAGATTGTTCTTCACTGTTATACAGTGAGAATCACTTGGGTCTGACTAATATCTACTCGTCATGCTTAAGGCATGCGAGATGTCCGGTCTTTTAGTACATAAACATGGCGTACATGTTTGAACCAACGGCCGAAGCATGGGAACACCCTTCATTCGGTTCATGTAATATTGACAAACTTCCTTTCTTAGAACCCTTCATCTTGAAGTGATTCAAGATCTTGTCAATGTATGTACTTTCGGCTTAACCTAATTAAGAACTTTGATCTATAACAATAAATCTTTACACTAAGGAATTGTCTCTTAGATCCTTTATCATGAAATACTTCCTTAGTCAGGATTTTACACCTTCAAGCACTAGGATGTTATTTCTGATGATCTATAGTATTATTATGCTCCCACTGACCTTCTTGTCTATATACAAGATTTTAATTACGAGATGATTGTCCAATCCATAACTGGACTTTTGCAACTTGTAATTTTGGGTTTGATGTTTTAAAGCCTTGTATACGTCCTCGCTCAAAATTCCCTTTTGAGGAATGTGGCTTTAATATCAATCTTCATGACACCTTTCCATTTAAAAGTAATCCGATCTTCGGATTGTTTGTGCATTTCGTTCATTAGTTTCAACAACTTGTTGAAGCTCAACATCTTGTTGTTCGTCAGTGTCAACCATTGTACCATCTTTGTGGTTCTTGAATTTCTTTAAGATCTCCTGTGTCTCCCCATTTTGATTCTTGTAAGAAAATCATTTTCTAAGAACTCATTATGGTGCGCAACAAAACTTTTATTCTCGCTGGATCTTGTATAAATGATATCCGATTGGATATTTTATAAAGATGTACATTTCAGACCTTTTCTTCAAGCTTCCCAGAAGCTTCATGCTTATCCTAAGCATTATTACCCCATATTCTCTTATATGACAACTTTGGGTTCTTCCCAATTCATATTTTTAGAATAGGTCTTATCGGTCCTTATTGGTTGATGCATAATTTAGTAGTTGTTTGTAGGAAACATCCTCATAAAACTCTTTTAGGCAGATTCGTGAGACCTATTATAGAGTGAATCATGTTTAACATGATTCTATTTCTCTTTTTGACACACCATTAAGAAGCGGTGTTCTGGGAGAAGTTATCTGGGATACAATCCCGATCTCTAGGATGATCTCTTGGCTTAGATATTCATAACCTCATTCAGACTGAAGCATCCTTATCTTCGCCAAGTATATTCACTACTTCTCTTGAAAACTCTTTGAAGAACAAAGCTTTCATATTTCCTCTCTTTTGGTAAACATACCCATATCTACTAGACTTAGTAGAGTGTCATGAAGTAGTGATGACCGTGTCTTGTGACTGAACTTTAAGGTTCACATACATTAGTATGGATTACTCCCATTAGTTCTTGTAACCCCTAAGGAAAATATCATTTTGTCATCTTGGCCAACAATATACATATTTATCACATGAATCATCACATGATTCCAACCCTCCGTCCGTCTGGAGTTTGGTTATGTGTTTAAGTGTCACAAATAGGTCTGAGTTAAGCCCCACTTAACTCATTATTTTGATTTATAATTACAACTATCAATCTAATAAAACATTTATTGAGATAAAAAGGAAATCTATTTCTTGAAAACATAAATATAAATTCGGTTTGTTGTAATCTGAGAAAATGAAACTAAAATCCTAGTAATACTAGGTACAAAAACACTTGCTAAGTGTTAATATCAAACTATCTGGAAAGTTCATATCATATGTCCCTTCGAGTATCAACAACTAACTTAGCTCCATCTGGTCTGGTTTCATCTTCTCTTCACTTCTTATTTCCTGAAAAGTAGTATTGAGATGAGTATCATACTCAATCATGTATACTTAGTCAGAAGTGAAAAATTCAAATGGTAAACATACCTGAAGTTCGGGCTCTATAGGCCTTATGCTTCTGAATCTATGCCAATCGGGCTGGACAAGTTTTTATTCGGTGCCCTTCATGATAACAATTGTACCATACTGCAACCTCAGGAATAATTCCTTTTCCCTTATCCATGCTGGAACTTCCAACATATATTTTACCCTTGGTTATCTCCCCTTTTCTCTTGACTATCCCACTTTCAGGTTTGATCATCAAAGCCTGTTTTGGTTTGATTGAACCTAGCTTGGATTTCAAGTTCCTCTCAGTAATTTTAAGTAAGCTGTGAAGCTCTGTGAGAGTTTTATTCAAACATTTCTTATTATAGTCCTCAACGAACTGCTTGTATGTTTTAGATAAAGAGATGAGAACCATATCGATTTCCAACCCTTGACCCAGTGGGGATCCAAGACGGTTCAATTTGTCAAAGTATCCTTTCATTTTCAAAATGTGGGCATTGACTGAAGAACCCTCAGTCATTTAACAGGCACCCAAAGCCTTGACTGTATCAAATCTCTCTCGTTTTATTTGTAACCGAAACATTGACTTCAACGAAGATATCATATCCCAAGCAGTCATGTTTTCATTATCCCGTAATAATTAGGAGTCATGGTGGCTAACATTAGGCAACCAACACTGAGAGAGTCATTTTGATACTTATTGTAACAATCCGGTTTCCAAATAATCACCTCAAAAACCATAAATCGATTACAATATACGAAACCATCCAATAAATATCCTAAAATGATCGAATAATACAATCTTCCCATAATCACCTCAACTACAAAGACGAAAATAATATTTCTAACCGTAAAAATAAATTATAACCGTAGATTCGAATCCTTACCGATATATCTTCACCCAAACTGATAACAAAATGTAAACAACCTGATCAATATTAGCGAATCGGTAACTGAATCTACTATCAACCACCTTTTCCCACGCTAGCAATCCCAGTATAAATTTCACTTGAAATGCATTAGTTTTGAAAGTGAGGGTTAGACCAAAAGGTCTAGTGAGAAGTCCCTGTTAGTAAATAGTCCAGTAAAATCATTTAACATGAAAATCTTTAAATCAGTTAATCATTCTGTAGGCCCGTAAGCACTACATCCCTCCCAAAGCAACAAAACAAAACATTCGCTATTCAAAATAACGCACACGCCGATAAGAACGAAGTCAATATCAACGGTGGCTCACTACACAAAACATATTCACTAGCATAAACACGCACACTCCGATAAGACCGCAATCAATATCGGCAGTGGCTCACCACACAAAACATATTCGTGGGCCAAAAATATATATACATACCCCCCCCCCCCCCCCCCCCCCCCCGCGCGAACCATTACAGTCTCACACGCACACGAGCTTCTGTTGTGAAAGTCCCTTTACCCACGAATCAATAGTTACTTTATATGCGACAATTATAATTCACATATAACAATTATAGTAACCATAATTATCCATCGTAAACCAACCGTATCAATAAGATACAACAATTAAACAATAAGAATTTATAAATAAATGCATTTCAGTTCGTAAACGGTTAAAAGAAAACTCACCTCCGTACAAATATTTCGTTTCGAGTCTTAACGGTTAAACAACCCCAATCGACCGCTAGAAATCATGGTAGCCAAATTTCTTCACGATTGAACCCAAAGCTCATCATCAACAAAATATTTTCATAAAATTCTCTTAAAACCACATCTATGGAGTTAAAAGAGAAAAGATGGAATAAGTAAGAAGTAATGAAGAAGAACGTCGGCAGAAAGAAGAAAAGGATAAGACCTAGACCTAGACCTTTATACTCTCAATTTCAACTTTGACCCTCCAATAGTAAGTCATTTTACAAACCAACCCTTGAATTTTCATTTAAATCAAAACAATCATTTTGGGTTATTACAAACTCTCCCCCTTAATTGTAACAACCCAATTTCCAAATAGATAACAAATAACATACATTGTCTAACATCGTTACATAACAAAGATACATCATATATCAAATAAGGTCCTTTAGTCTTTACAACCAAAATATGGTATTTCGTTACAAACTTTTCGCTAATTACATACACTATATTTAGTAATGAAACTATAACTACAAAACACATCTTAGTCTTCAAATCATAAGTCTTCACAAAAGCTATCCACTGATTATTTCTCTTACTTGCTCTTATCCGATCTACGCCCTGGAATACATATTTAAAACAAAATGAAGGTTAGACCTAATGGTCTAAGTGAGAAAATCCCTGTTTCTTTGAAAATCCTTTGCACACCACCATTCACATAATACAAACACAATTACCAGGTATGACTCAATCATCATGTATTTTCCCATCTCATTCTCTTGGCCATATTAGTTGGTTGCAAGCCAACTAATAAATTAACTTCGTTGTACGACAATTACAGCCAACAACGTTGTACGAATATTACAGCCAACACACCGGTCCTAAGCCCGGCCAACGTATTCTCGTATAGTAGAATACTCATGTAAATACAATATCTCAATATATTATATTACATACATAAACACATAAGCATACCATCTATCACATTCCCAATCCACGCATATATGTATTCCAGTTTCAAAACGTTTTAAAGTAAAACTCACCTGTTTGCTTATCAAAACTCTTTCTAGTCTTTTCCACAAAGAATTCTGCTTTCACCTTCGATTCACAGTATCTGAAACAAATAGATACAGATATCTTTTTACCAAATAGAACACATAAGTCTTACTAAAGCTAGGAACTCTAAAGAACTCCAATCCTCAAATGTTACCCCCAAACCCGAACTTAAGTCAAGTCCACAGTACATTTAGTCTTCATTCACTCCATGTCCAATAACTAACAATACATAGGTTACTGGAAAGTCAAAAGCATCTAAACACTCAAAATTGACCAAACAGCTAAAGTTCCCGGACAACCCAAACTTCCTGGACAACACAGACTATCCAGACAACACAACTATCCGGTAAACATCAACTTTCCGGATAACATAACCAATCCGGATAACACAACTATCCGGACAGCGTTAACAATCCGGGTAACATCCGAACTCCAAAGCAATCCGGACACTATCCGGTATCTCATGTCAACCGGAAACTTAATAAAAAGAGAAACCTACCGGGTGAGACTCGTCCGGACACCATCGAAAAGGGACTACCCGGACACTATCAACAAGATTACCCGGACACCTTCAACTTATCCGGAAACTACTGACTGTTCATCACTTTTTACCCAGAAATCGACTAGAATTACTCCCAGAAGTGAAATCGATGATTCTAATCCGATAGGAACTATCTACTAGCAATTATACACATAGTTTGTAAAGGAAACATACCTGAAATCACTTCCAAGTATACCAAATGAAGCCTTACCCTAAGTTTTCTTCTTTTCTCCTTTGGCTCTCAACACACACACAAACACCCACTGATCTTTCTGTTTTATGAATTATCTGAGTTTCTAAAAGATAATATCTACCATACTTACCATTTAAACCTTGTACTATTCATAATTGACCAACATACCTTTTAACTTGATAATTACTCCAAACCTCCCCTACACATTCACTTTTAAAGTTAACTAATTCTAACGGAAAGGAAATTTAACTAACGAACTTACCCGGGGTATTACATCATCTCCCCCTTAAAAGAATTCCGTCCCGGAATTCGGTTAGGCAAAATGATACGGTTACTTAGTTCTCATTTCGGATTCTGATTCCCAAGTAGCATCCTGACCTCTATGATGTCGCCACTGTACTTTCACTTGTCTGATCTCCTTATTCCGCAAAACCTTAACTTTACGGTCCACAATGGCTTCTGGTTCTTCTACATAATTAAGCTTTTCATCAACTTGTATGTCGGGTAGAGAAACTGCCTGATCCGGCGTAACCAAACATTTCTGGAAATTTGAAACATGAAAGGAATTATGGATTCTACTTAACTCTGGCGGAAGATCTAATGTGTATGCTACTTCACCGATCCTTTCTATGATTGCAAACGGTCCAATTTACCTCGGGCTCAGTTTACCTTGTTTCCTAAATCGGATGACTCCTTTCCAAGGCGAGACTTTTAACATCACAAAATCTCCAACTTGAAATTCTAACGGCTTTCGGCGTCGGTCGGCGTAGCTTTTCTGTCTGTCTTGAGCCATTTTCAATCTTTCCCGAATCTGAGTAATTTTATCCGCGGTTAACTGAACTATATCTGGCCCCGCTAGTTGTTTCTCTCCCATATCGTTCCAACGCAAAGGAGTTTGACATTTACTACCATACAAAACTTCAAACGGTGCCGCTTGAATGCTGGAATGATAACTGTTATTGTAGGAAAATTTGATCAATGGTAAATGCTTATCCCACGATCCCCCAAAGTCAACAATACAAGCCCGGAGCATATCTTCTAATGTCTGAATCGTTCGTTCACTCTGACCGTCAGTTTGAGGATGATATGTTGTGCTTAACTTTATCTGCGTCCCCATTTCCTTTTGAAAACTTCTCCAGAATCTTGAAGTAAAACGACTATCACGATCAGAAATGATCGAGATTGGAACTCCATGTCGAGTTACTATTTCGTCAATGTACAATTTAGCTAATCGTTCCAATGAATCAGTTTCCTTTATCGGTAAAAAGTGTGTAGACTTCGTCAACCTGTCGACTATCACCCAAATAGAATCAAATCCCTTCGGAGTCCTTGGTAGCTTCGTGATGAAATCTGTAGTAATCAGATCCCATTTCCACATCGGTATTTCTAATCGTTGTAACTGACCAAACGGCTTTTGATGTTCAATTTTTACCTTCTTACAAGTAGTACAACCTTCCACATGTTGAGCAATGCTTCTTTTTATTCCCGGCCACCAATAGAATTGTTTTAGGTCTTTGTACATCTTATTCGTACCTGGATGAATAGAGAATCGAGATTGATGAGCTTCTTGTAGTACACGATCACGTAAACCACCCAAACGAGGCACCCAAATTCTGTTCCCCAAACACAATAACCCACGATCATCTTTCACTAGCAATGCTGATAACCCCACTAACCGTTCTGATTTCAAATATTCTTCCTGATTGGCTTCTACTTGACACTTCTTCAATTCGTCGAAAATGTTAGGTAGAAGCTCAGTTCGTAGTGCAATAGCTTTTATTGTTCCACTTCTTTCTTGACGACTCAGCGCATCAGCTACCACGTTCGCCTTTCCCGAATGATAAAGGATTTCACAGTCATAATCATTCACCAATTCTAGCCATCTTCTTTGCCTCATATTTAATTCCTTCTGATCAAAAAGATGTTGGAGACTCTTATGATCGGTATAAATTTGACATTTAGAGCCGTAAAGATAATGTCTCCAAATCTTCAACACGAATACAACTGCTGCCAGTTCCATGGCGTGTGTAGGATACTGTCTTTCATGATCTTTTAACTAACGAGAAGCATAAGCAATAACCTTTCCACGCTGCATAAGTACACATCCCAATCCCAATTTGGAAGCATCACTATAAACAACAAAGTCTTCGGAACCTTCCGGTAGTGACAAAATCGGCGCACTGCAAAGTTTCTCTTTCAATACCCTGAATGCTTAATCCTGTTCTGCTTTCCATTCAAACTTTAGATCCTTTTGAGTCAGCTTGGTCAATGGCGTAGCGATACGAGAGAAGTCCTTTATAAACTTTCGATAGTAGCCGGCTAAACCCAGAAAACTACGTACTTCGGTTGGCGTTCTCGGCGGTTCCCACTTTTCAATCGCTTCCACTTTCATCGGATCCACTTGAATGCCTTTCTCGGAAACTACATGCCCCAGAAACTGAACTTCTCGTAGCCATAATTCACATTTCAAAAATTTAGCATACAACTTTTCTTTCTTCAATAACTCCAGAATCAAACGAAGATGTTGCGCGTGCTCTTCCTTGGATCGGGAATAGATAAGTATATCATCGATAAATACAATAACAAATTTATCGAGATACAACTTACATACTGTAACAACCCCAAATCCCATATACACAACAAATCACATATGTAACATAACATTGACATAACAAACGAACATCATATTACAAGTACGGTCTCGTAGTCTTTTACAATCAGAAGAAGTCATTCTGCTACAAACTTCATACTAAATACATACATAACATTTAACCATTATAATACAACTGCTAAACATGCCAAATTCTTCATCATATATCCCTTCACAAAAGCCATTCCTCGATTACTCTAATTACTTGCCCTTACCCGATCCGCCACCTGGAATACATATTTTAAAACAAAATGAGGGTTAGACCTAATGGTCTAAGTGAGAAAATCCCTGTTAATTTGAAACCATTTTTATAACTTCATTCATATAAATCACACAGCACAATCAAATATATCAATTTGAACTCACACATCATGTACCTTCCCTTCTCATTTCTCCTGGCCATATTAGTTGGTAGCAAGCCAACTAATAATTTACAACGCTGTACAACATCTACAGCCTAGCAACGCTATACAGGTTCTATAGCCAAACACACCGGTCCTACGTCCGGCCAACGTATTATAACATAGTATAATACTCATGTAAATATAATACCTCAATATATTATAATTCACATATATCACACATATAAACCAATAACCACCAATTATCACATTTCCAAACCATACGTATATGTATTCCAGTTGAAAATACTTTTAAAGTAAAACACACCTGTTTTGATTGTTACACACGCTCGCAAGCTCCTTTCAAACTGGTCTTAACTTTTACCACGACTCCACAGAATCTGAAACAATTTAAGGTACATCCATCGCTTTACTAGCCAACATATAAAGCCTACCAGTTCCTGTTCTCAACTGTATTCACTAAACTTGACAAACTACCGGGACTACACAAAGTACTGGGCTTCTCAGTACCGGGACTCCTTGGTACCGGGAGTTGGCAATACCGGGAGTCGACACTACCGGGAGTCCATACTACCGGGACTCCACACTACCGGGAGTCCACACTACCGGGACTCCATACTACCGGGAGTCCACACTACCGGGACTCCACCAGAAGTTGACTATACCGGGATTTCACCGGGAGTCCTCAAGAACACAGTCGGTTCCAATTTACCCAGATTCAAATTAAACCTATACAACCTCAAATTAAACATTCTAATCCGATAGAAGTCTAATACTACTGATTATAAACACAAAATGTAAAGATACTTACCTCAAAATCGTTTCTAACCCAATCGATTGAAGTCTTAACCATACGTTTCCTCTTTTGCTTCTTTTCGCCTCCAGAACTCCCGTACACGCACACACTTTTCTATTTTAGGTATCTGGATAATATTTTAGGCTTATGAGGTAATATCAATCCACAACTACCAAATAAACCTTGAACTTTCTCAATTATAACCCAAACACCCCTAAACTCATAATTTTTCCCAAACATACCCTAAACATCTAACTTTAAAGTTATCTTTATTTAACGGAAAGAGGATTTAACTAACGGACTTACCCGGGGTATTACACATACCCGATTCATTAAATCCATAAAAGCAGCTGGAGCGTTCGTCAGTCCAAATGGCATCACCAGGAATTCATAGTGACTGTACCTTGTGCAAAAAGCAGTTTTCAAAACGTCTTCTTCTTTAACCTTCAGCTGATGATAACCAGATCTTAGATCAATCTTGGAGAAATAGCAGGCTCCAACTAATTGATCAAAGAGGTCATCAATTCTAGGAAGCGGATATTTGTTCTTGATCGTGCGTTTATTCAGTTCCCGATAATCAATACACATTCTCATCGAACCATCCTTCTTTTTCACAAACAAGACTGGTGCACCCCACGACGAAGAACTGGGTCTGATGAATCCTTTATCGGAAAGATCTTGTAGTTGCGTCATCATTTCTTTCATCTCTGGTGGCGCTAAACGATACGGTGCACGAGCAATAGGAGCGGCTCCAGGAATCAGATCTATACCAAACTCTACTTGTCTAACGGGCGGAAGACTATTCAAGTCTTCAGGGAATACTTCTGGAAATTCACTAACAATAGGAATATCTTCCAACTTATTCTTTTCTAGCTTAGTATCTATCACATAAGCTAAATAACTCTGGCAGCCTTTGCTAACACTCTTCCGAGCTTTCATCATAGAAATAAGGCAAGACTGACTATTTTTACGATCACCATAAATCACTACCGGTCCCCTCTCAGGCAAGACAACATTGATTAATTTCTTATCACAAACTATGTTAGCCTGATTCTCGGCTAACCAATCCATCCCCACTACTACATCAAACTCTATCAAAGCTATAGGAAATAACTGAATCGGTACTCCGCACCCTTCTATATTTATCACACAACTATCAAAAACTTCATTAACCGATACTTGTTTATCATTTGCAGTATCTACCATTAAAGTATGATCTAACACTTTAGGCTTTAAACGCAGAAAAGCAGCAAATGAAGGAGACACGAACGATCGGTTTGCACCGGAGTCAAATAACACTTTAGCACGTGTAGAGTTTATTAAAAATGTACCTATAACCACATCCGGAGTTTCCTCCGCTTTTTGTGCTGTCATCTGAAATGCACGACCCTTTGTTCTTGGTGGCTCTAGTCTTGGTACTACCGGTCTGACAACCGCTGGTTTCCTGATGTACCCCCTTGCTGTATTCTTCCCCTCGGACAATCAGGCTGAATGTGATCCGGAGAATTACATGAGAAACAAAACCGCGTCACTCGACAGTCTTTAACAACATGCCCGATCTTCCCACACCTAAAACAAACCCGAGAATCAACTTGACAATTTCCTTGGTGGATACGATTGCATTTCGGACAAGGTCTTTCCGCTGGTCGGAAAGGCGGACGGTTATCAAATCGCTGAAACCTGGACTTTTTCGGATCATATTGCGGTCCTTCCCACTTTCTTTTTCCCATACTCTTATCACTAATACTTCTCCCTTTATCTTGCTCCACGGTTTTCGCGACGTCTACTGCGGCGGAGAAAGTTTCTGGTCCTTTAGCAATCACAAAACTTCTAACTTCTGCATTCAATCCGAAGATAAACCTTTCAATCTTCATTGCCTCCGTGGCAACGTAGTATTCCGCAAAACGAGACTTTTCCAGAAAACGAGCGGTATAGTCCCGAACTGATAAGTTCCCTTGCTGCAAGTTCATAAACTCTCCTTCCAATTGTTTAACTGCTGCTTGGGGACAAAACTGCTTTCTGAAAGCTATCACGAATTCTTCCCAAGAGTAAGTAGAATATATATCAGATCCTCCCGAGGAAATATGAACTTCCCACCAGTATAGGGCATCGCCTTTCAACATTGCAGTTCCATAGAGTACTCTATCCTCTTCAGCACATTTACTAGTCTTGAAGATAGCTTCTATTTCTTTCAGCCACCTCATAGCTTTCACGGGGTCCCAGTCTCCTGCGTAGGTCGGAGGCTTACAACTTAGGAACATTTTATAATCACATTTCTTCACCACTGGCACGACAGTAGGTGTAATGCGCATCTCCTCTTCATAAGTAGGATCTGGTCTTTCTGTTTTAGTATTATGAGTTTGGTTGAACATAGCTTGGATATTGGCTTGTAATCTTCCCATTTCAGCTGCTAAGTCGTCTCTTGTAACAAATTCTGTGCCGCGCCCCTGAACTCTGCCTCCAGTTCTACCTCTACCTTTTTCTCCCCCTCTTCCCCTTGCCCCAACTGTTGGATTTGTCCTATTAGGATTTCCTCCTCCCCGATTCGTTTGTCTAGTACCGCTTGCCATTCTGTAGATTCAAACAAGGTTAACATACACATAAGCACATACCCCATATAACAAGGTATTCCAGTTCAACATGTACCTGTAAGATCACAATTACACTGGCCAGGTGTAAATCTGAAATTACCTTACATGATGTTCCTTCTACCTTTTTATATTTAACATCCCAAGGTTCTATAATAATAGGGACATCCTACTTCACATGCAGTTTAAGTCTAGATACAGATACTAATACCTAAATCCCTTAAACTAGGGCTCTGATACCATATGTAAAAACCCGATTTCCAAATAGATAACAAATAACATACATTGTCTAACATCGTTACATAACAAAGATACATCATATATCAAATAAGGTCCTTTAGTCTTTACAACCAAAATATGGTATTTCGTTACAAACTTTTCGCTAATTACATACACGATATTAAGTAATGAAACTATAACTACAAAACACATCTTAGTCTTCAAATCATAAGTCTTCACAAAAGCTATCCACTGATTATTTCTCTTACTTGCTCTTATCCGATCCACGCCCTGGAATACATATTTAAAACAAAATGAGGGTTAGACCTAATGGTCTAAGTGAGAAAATCCATGTTTCTTTGAAAATCCTTTGCACACCACCATTCACATAATACAAACACAATTACCAGGTATGACTCAATCATCATGTATTTTCCCATCTCATTCTCTTGGCCATATTAGTTGGTTGCAAGCCAACTAATAAATTAACTTCGCTGTACGACAACTACATCTAACAACGATGTACAAATATTACAGCCAACACACTGGTCCTAAGCCCGGCCAACGTATTCTCGTATAGTAGAATACTCATGTAAATACAATATCTCAATATATTATATTACATACATAAACACATAAGCATACCATCTATCACATTCCCAATCCACGCATATATGTATTCCAGTTTCAAAACATTTTAAAGTAAAACTCACCTGTTTACTTATCAAAACTCTTTCTAGTCTTTTCCACAAAGAATTCTGCTTTCACCTTCGATTCACAGTATCTGAAACAAATAGATACATATATCGTTTTACCAAATAGAACACATAAGTCTTACTAAAGCTAGGAACTCTAAAGAACTCCAATCCTCAAATGTTACCCCCAAACCCGAACTTAAGTCAAGTCCACAGTACATTTAGTCTTCATTCACTCCGTGTCCAATAACTAACAATACATAGGATACTGGAAAGTCAAAAGCATCTAAACACTCAAAATTGACCAAACAGCTAAAGTTCCCGGACAACCCAAACTTCCCGGACAACACAGACTATCCAGACAACACAACTATCCGGTAAACATCAACTTTCCGGATAACATAACCAATCCGGATAACACAACTATCCGGACAGCGTGAACAATTCGGGTAACATCCGGACTCCAAAGCAATCCGGACACTATCCGGTATCTCATGTCAACCGGAAACTTAATAAAAAGAGAAACTTACCGGGTGAGACTCGTCCGGACACCATCGAAAAGGGACTACCCGGACACTATCAACAAGATTACCCGGACACCTTCAACTTATCCGGAAACTACTGACTGTTCATCACTTTTTACCCAGAAATCGACTGGAATTACTACCAGAAGTGAAATCGATGATTCTAATCCGATAGGAACTATCTACTAGCAATTATACACATAATTTGTAAAGGAAACATACCTGAAATCACTTCCAAGTATACCAAATGAAGCCTTACCCTAAGTTTTCTTCTTTTCTCCTTTGGCTCTCAACACACACACAAACACCCACTGATCTTTCTGTTTTATGAATTATCTGAGTTTCTAAAAGATAATATCTACCATACTTACCATTTAAACCTTGTACTATTCATAATTGACCAACATACCTTTTAACTTGATAATTACTCCAAACCTCCCCTACACATTCACTTTTAAAGTTAACTAATTCTAACGGAAAGGAAATTTAACTAACGAACTTACCCGGGGTATTACATTAATAGAATTCCGTCCCAGAAATTCATTCAAGTAAGACATGAGGGTATTAGATTACTAAAAAAACGAGATCAAACCATTCCAACACATAGATGTGTCTAGGGAACCCCAAAGAACTTTCACAAAACCACACACTTTACTTTTCAATATAAATCATTTGTTACTACTTGGGACAATCTTTCGAATGAATGCACAAATACAAACGTATTACCATGTTTTCGCTGCGCAACTCTGAATAAACTCACGAAACACTCGATTCTTTAATAATCTGAAACTCGATCAATAACCATGAAATTAAATCGCAGTATTTTTTTCATTTCTAACTTGCTCAATACCCCAAACTCATAAATTTAAAACACATAAAAAGTATTACCCCGCTTAGATCATATCAAAACTTACAGTTATATAGCGCATCAAAAAGACTTCTGAACAGATAAACATGTCATTCTCAAGATCTTTCAATCATCAGAAATTAAAATCCCACCAAATAGTATTACACCTTTAATAAATACTAAACACCAACTCATCAAAGCTAAACACGTCACCTGAACTTTACACATAAGAAACGCTTCAACATTTCAATTCACATTCTTAAATCTACTACTAAACACTATTGACCAACCAAATTGCCACTTTCATCAATGGGAACAAAATAACTACATCCTTAATTACAACACAACCAAACATGATTACGAATTATCTGGTTAAGACATCACCAATTACCACTCAAGCCTGTACTCAAAGTAACAATTGCATAAAATCGTCTAGAAATCCGTACACTTTTATCCAATCATTCTTATCACTTTTAAATACCTCTCAAGAGACATCCAAAAATAAAATTAATTCTTAACACGACTTAATTTCCTCAAATTTGGATAATCATAAATCTCAAATACTTACTCCACTTACACCACTTTTTCATACTATGAAAAGCTTATAAACATCAAAGTCTTATAACATCACTAACGAAATCAATAAACATTGCCTCTCAAATTAAGTATAGGCTAACAACAACCTAGTTCACTTAAACTAAGGATCTGATACCATCTGTAACAACCCGGTTTCCAAATAATCACCTCAAAAACCATAAATCGATTACAATATACAAAACCATCCAATAAATATCCTAACATGATCGAATAATACAATCTTCCCAGAATCACCTCAAGAAAAAAGACAGAAATAATATTCTAACCGTAAAAATAAATTATAACCGTAGATTCGAATCCTTATCGATATGTCTTCACCCAAACAGATAACAAAATGTAAACAACCTGATCAATATTAGCGAATCGGTAACTGAATCTACTATCAACCACCTTTTCCCACGCTAGCAATCCCAATATAAATTTCACCTTAAATGCATTAGTTTTGAAAGCGAGGGTTAGACCAAAAGGTCTAGTGAGAAATCCCTGTTAGTAAACAGTCCAGTAAAATCATTTAACATAAAAATCTTTAAATCAGTTAATCATTCTGTAGGCCCGCAAGCACTACATCCCTCCCAAAGCAACTAAACACAACATTCGCTATTCAAAATAACGCACACCCCGATAAGACCGAAGTCAATATCAACGGTGGCTCACTACACAAAACATATTCGCTAGCATAAACACGCACACTCCGATAAGACCGCAATCAATATTGGCAGTGGCTCACCACACAAAACATATTCGTGGGCCAAAAATATATATACATACCCCCTCCCCCCTGCACGGACCATTACAGTCTCACACGCACACGAGCTTCTGTTGTGAAAGTCCCTTTATCCACGAATCAATAGTTACATTATATGCGACAATTATAATTCACATATAACAATTATAGTAACCATAATTATCCATCGTAAACCAACCCTATCAATAAGATACAACAATTAAACGATAAGAATTTATAATTAAATGCATTTCAGTTCGTAAACGGTTAAAAAAAACTCACCCCGGTACAAATATTTCGTTTCGAGTCTTAACGGTTAAACAACCCCAATCGACCGCTAGAAATCATGGTAGCCAAATTTCTTCACGATTGAACCCAAAGCTCATCATCAACAAAATACTTTCATACAGGTCTCTTAAAACCACATCTATGGAGTTAAAAGGAGAAAAGATGGAATAAATAAGAAGAAATGAAGAAGAACGTCGGCACAAAGAAGAAAAGGATAAGACCTAGACCTTTACACTCTCAATTTCAACTTTGACCCTCCAATAGTAAGTCATTTTACAAAACAACCCTTGAATTTCCATTTAAATCAAAACAATCATTTTGGGTTATTACACTTATCATAAGCATTATTGACTTCAGTTGGAGCATTTCTGGCAGGAGCATTTGGAGGGGGATTTTCAAGAACGTAGAACTTCTTTTCATACCTAAGTGCTGCCCTTAGGAATCGAAACCATTCGACGAAGTTCGTTCCGTCCAGTTTTTTGTTATCAAGTATTATCCGTATTGTGTATTCGGATAAATTTTTTGAGTTTGAATTGGAGGCAGTAACAGACATCTACAAAATAAGTTTAATTTAAGTAACTTTATGATCTCAAATAAATGAATTAACCTTTCAAAATCATTTATTTTGAGCTAAGATCCGTATTTCACCTACTTCCATAAATGGCCAAGTTCTTTCTATGGAATTAGGCTACTTAGGTAGGCATCATCCAATTATGTTCAACATAACTCTTAGATGTCGTGGGATTCCATTCAATATATCATATGTTGAATTTGGCACGATTAATTCCACTTCAACGCCTTGAAAATACTCTTAGATGGCTAGGCACTTTCTATGATATTTCCAAGTAAACTAACCATACTAAGGTATCATGATCCAACCTAAAATCTCAACTTAGGGTTTATTGGGACCAGTTGTCCAAAATACGACTATTTAAGTGAATGGCTATACGACTATTTAAGTGAATGGCTATGTTAGGACCATAAATGTTCTATATATTAGAAAGATATATAAATATTTATATAGAGCTTAATTAGATTAATTAATTATTGTAAAAGCCTTGATTGCGTTAATTGGTCTTAGTTTAGCCTAATGGGCTTGGGCCTTGCTTGTTTAAAGCCTAAGTATATAAAGTGGTCTTGGTAAAGTTTAGAGAGAGATTTCATATAGAAAAAATCAGTTTAGAGAGAGATTTCATATAGAAAAAATCAGTTTAGAGAGCGATTCATTAGAGAAATTCATTAGAGCTTATTGTTTAGAAATCGTTCCTTTACTTTGAATTGTAATATTCTCTGAACGATACGTTGAATGAATACGAGAGGGATGACAAGTTGAAATCCACGATTGTTCTTGTTATTTCTTATTGATCTATTGTTACCTGATCAAACTAGGACTCACAATTGGTATCAGAGCTGAATCGGTGATTTGAAGATACGAAAGAAATCGAACGAAAGTGAGAAAAAACATAAAATTCGTATTGAATATTCTGGAAAAACACAGCGAGCCGTTTTACCTATTCCCGGAGATTGAACCGTCGGATCGTCACGATTTTAGGATAGTAGCTCCACGATATTCTGTTCTACATTCTGAACGGTTGGATTAATAGTCTGAGGTCCAGAAGGCACCTGTTTTATTTTCGAAATACTGCAGTTTTCTGTGAGAAAATTGTTCATCAATCGGGTTTGCAAAGTTTTTCGTTGATTTAATAATTCGTTTGTTAACTCTCGATTGTTTAATCGTTTTTAATCTGCTGTTTATCTGCATCTATATCAATTCTCAAAGGAATCAATTTTTCAATTTAAAAATCAATTCTTGAGTTTTGGTAGTGTTCTTAATTTTTTGTGGTGATTATTGAGAAATAGAATATATTTTGCTTAGAAATCGATTTGGGTATGTTTGTTTTTGTGTTTTTGGTCAAAATCTAACCCTACAGGAGTGGAATCAAGCAACCCTATCGAACCCTGATCCGATTTTCTCAATCAGCCGTGGTTACCGGAAGATCACTAAGTTTTACCGGGTAAGTCCTCTTAAATCTCTCACATACCGGGTAAGTTCATCACTTACCGGTCACCACAAGTTACCTGGTACCTACACTTACCTGGTAACTCAAAGTTACCGGATAGATTTTTCTCCCAAGGTTACCGGATGCAATAGTTTCCGGATGAAACTCACTTCCTGGACACTATCACCTTTCCGGGTAACTTCAAACTTTCCGGATGATTTTTTAGCACACTTTCGTTGACCAATTGCAACATTGATTGACTTTCATTGTTTTCATTGGTGCTGACCATCGTAGTCTCACGTTTTTTTTTCTATTAATCCATCTTGCATCCATAGGCATACATAGTTAGAATAATTTGAAGCCACTGCAATTTTTTTTCTCTATCATCACATACATACATATTGCATGCATAATTGTTCCTTAATCATCTCATGCATTCATAGCATACATAGGATCATAAATACTAGTATCTCTTGCTAATTATTTAGGATCTTGCATACGTATGTCACACTGATTGGATACCTCTTTCACGCCAATTTTTTTTGTTAATCAGTCTTATTGCTTGCAGAGAGTTAATTCATTCATTCCGTAACTTTAATGCGGTAAGTGCAATTTTGTTCACCCGGTAAGTTTTTGTCTTGTGCGAAAACTCATTCATCCGGTAACCGCATCCGGATTTCTTCTGTTTCCGGTAAGTCTCACATCACCCGGTAAGTTCTCATCGCATCTGGTAAGCGTATCGCATCCGGACAAGTTCCCGATAAGTTCTTTTTCACCTGGTAAGTTGCAAATAAATTTTATCCGGTAAACTCCCTCATCTGGTAAGTGCTATTTTTTTGCGGGAATCTCAATCACCCGGTCACTTGTGTTTTGTGCGAAAACTCTCTATCCGGAATCGATCATCACCCGGTAAACACTCAATCACCCGGTAAGTTTTGATTGGTAAGTTCTAATCGGTACCCGAGTTACCGCACGTCTCGTGATTGAGGGTTTTTTAACGAAAGTTGCAATCTTACTTAACGATCGATTTGCAATTTTTTTGTGACGTTTGAGATTATTTGCGACGATTTGATCTTATTCGCGACGCTTATCATGTATGTGATTTTAGATTGACGTGTTCGATCTACCTTGGTTTGTTTTTCTTGCAGGTTTCATTCTCGAAGTTTGATTTCGTTCGTTCCGATAATAATCAGATTTTATTTTTTGAAAACGAATTTAATTTTTTAGATTTGTTTTTCAGATTTAATTTTTGATTTCTTCCGCAAGTTTTTATTCTTCAAAGTAACACCGATCAACGATCATATATTTTTCAGGTAACAATGTCGACGTATTGCCTTAATCTAGAGTGTTTACAATTTCAAAGACTATATGAAAAGAATATCAAGCAAGCAGGTGATTTGTGCATAAAGTACTTCAAAGAACTGAAGGAACAGAAACTACAAACAATTGAATGTACTGAGAAGCTTGCTAAATCTGAAGAAAAGGAAAAGATACTAGAAACTGAAAACACTAAGCTGAAAAAGAAGTTATCTGATTTATCATCACGAGATGATATCAGGGAGACTGAGAAAGAGCAAGCAAGACTACATGAAAAGAATATCAAGCGATCAGATGATTTGTGCAACAAGTACATCAAAGAACTGAAGGAACAGAAATATCAATTCTGGATTAGTTCTGAGAAGCTTGCTAAATTTGAATAAAACGGTAACCTCTTGAATTGTGAAAACCTTGAGCTTAAAAGTAAACTAACTACTCTTGAAAAGGTTTTTGAAAAGGAGAAAGAAAGTTTTACAAAAGAAAGACAAATTGCTTATACAAAAGCAATCTGGTTTTTCAACCAAATCTCTTGAAGAGAAGAAGAGTCTTGAGCTTATGTGTTTAAAACTTTCAAAACAGATCTCTGACTTTGAAAAAGTTTTGATTTTAGAAAGAGAGAAGTTTGAAACTGAACGCAAATCTTTTACTAAAAGGAATGGAGAACTTTCTTTAAAAATAACTGATTTGGAGAAAGAATTAGACGTTCTAATCAAAGAGTATGAAAAAAAGAAAGTTGAAGGTTTTAGAGCAAAAAGTTTGAAAGATGATTTTGCATTCGAAAGAAAGATTTTTCAGACTGAGATTTCTAAACTTATACAGAGATTATCTGGATTAGCAACCGAGATTTTGAAGGAACAAATGGTTAAATCTGATTTACAAAAAAATTTGATTTAATTCTCAAAGAACGAAATGCTTTATCCGTTAAGGTCAAGAAACTTGAAGAAAGCAAGTTCAAAGGTGTTCAACCTTCTTATGCTTCAAGTTCATTTTCTACAAATCGTTCTTCAAAGAATTTTGTCAAATCAAATGATTTTTCAAAAGATCAGATTCGACCTTCCAATCTTTTCTATAATTATCGTGTTAATAATAAAGATAATCAATCTTTCAAGAAAGTAAACATGGTTTGGAGAGCTAAAGGATCTGCTCCTACTCCAAAGTCAGTCGTCTCCGTTAAGAGTGAAAAGAACAACAAAGCTTTCCACGCTAAACCTTTTGTGAAAACTGATCGAGTTTACTCTGTTAATAAGCTGATCAGCTTATCTACACAGAAACTGTGTTGTTCTTATTGTGGAACAAGTGAGTTTGTGAATAAAGACCGTGCTAAGTATTGGTATGGTACTTATAGTATCCCAGGTCCTCATAGGGCATCTAACCAACAAGGATCCATCAAAAGATGGATACCAAAATCATCAATTGTTCGTGTTCATATCCATTGATTTTATTGTTACCTGTCAATCTGGGATTCACAATTGGTTCGTGTCCAAAATCCTTCTAATCTGGTTTGCAGGAATGTCATGTGCGGTTTCAATTCCTATTATTCACATCACATGACGAACATTCAAAGGTTATGCCAATTTTGAGGGGGAGTACTATGAAAGGTAAGTGAACTTCAACTGAATTCAAAGACCGTGGTAATTCATTCTGAATAACTAACTTGTGTTTGTTATTCTCCAATTTTAACTTCCATGATTGCCACGTGTCAGTTCATTGACTTAGTTATTTCCATGTCTCACATATTCGTTGATTTTTCGATGGAAATACACTCATTTGAATTCCAAGTCGTTTTCCAAGTTTACTATTCCTTGCAAATGGTTCAATTCTTATCTGATATAATAATTGTGACTTGTTCATCACAATTAAACTTTCTAATCATTGTTTCATTTTTGAACATAATGTGCTTACTGAGTCATTCTGTTTTAGCGTTTGATCTTGTTTCTTGAAATTCTATATTTCAAATGATTTTTAATGACTTTTGATTACCTCAGATCAGAACTCGGACTTCATTTTTATGACTTCTGATCATCTCAGATCAGGACTCGTTCTTAAACGATTTGACTTCTAAACACCTCAGTTTAGAACTCGTACTTCACTGTTTACTTAACTGATTTACTTGATGCATGAAAGGAGTGTTAGGAATTACATCGTTACTATGGTCTATCCAGAACCAGAAGGACCTACGTAAGAAACACATCCCTTATAGACATCAGTGAGGGGTCTAGATTGATAGATGAGTTTGGAGTGAAAAGAATATGGTGAGAATGTGACAGGACTTAAAAGAATTAATTGGTCCTTACCAAACCGAGTCAGTTATCCGGGTAACCACACAATCTATTCATTCTCGTTCTTTGGAGATGAATATTGAAACAGACATCGACCCAGTGTTGATAACTTGTGTCACCCCACCCAGCCACTCAAGTATCTCACAACAGATACTTGTTTCGTATATTCACGGAGAATTAGCACATAATCTATCTATTCCTCACTCGGAGGTCTTAGATATTGAAAAAGGAAGACACCAGCTCCGGTCTCCGAACTTCATATTCTGATCAATGTGTCAATTGATTTTAACTTGCATCCCAAGTTAAATCAGTATTTTGAGCCTAACAGATACAATTTTATTCTTTCACACATGCACCAGTCTTTGTGATTCCAATCGCATATCTTCGTGATATTGCCGGAACAGTTTGAGAAGTAATTTTTAAAATTTTACTTCAGTGATAACTGGAAGTCCTATCAGAGATACCCATTGTCAACTCTGAACATAGGCCACACAATTTTTTAAAATTGTTGTGATAACAGTTACTAACGTGTTTCTGTGTTAGTTGATTACCCCATTCTGGTTACTTAATGTTTTTGATCTGGATTCTTTGCTACTCGTCACTATTGTCTTTGAACATGCATGATGCTCCGGATGCTCCTACTCATCATCAGGGGGAGAAAGGGTACAGATTCAAAGACACCGAATATCAAGTTGAGGGGGAGTTAGCAAAAGCCGAGGGGGAGTAAAGAAGTCCCCATGCAAAAGCCGAGGGGGAGTAACTGTTGACCGATTTTTAATCGAATGATTGATCTGTTCCGAGATCCAAAGAGCTCAAAGTGCATACAAGTGATCAAAGTGCTTACAAGTGATCAACTCTTCTCATCGTTTATCAAGTGGTGTTCGCTACAATTCAATATTTCCTCCTTCGAACATATTGGTTCTACAAGTTCTTTTAAAGCTGAAATCAAATTCAAGAGATTTATTCAAGGGGGGGGGCGTCGAAAGACATGAAGACATGCAACATCAATGCGTTTCAAAGATTCAAGAGGAAGAGAAGATCAAGACTTGAAGATTTCAAGACAGAGTTTTATTTATATATCTTTAGGGGGAGATTGTTAGGACCATAAATGTCCTACATATTAGAAAGATATATAAATAATTATATAGAGCTTAATTAGATTAATTAATTATTGTAAAAGCTTTAATTGCGTTAATTGGGCTTAGTTTAGCCTAATGGGCTTGGACCTTGCTTGTTTAAAGCCTAAGTATATAAAGTGGTCTTGGTAAAGTTTAGAGAGAGATTTCATATAGAAAAAATCAGTTTAGAGAGAGATTTCATATAGAAAAAATCAGTTTAGAGAGCGATTCATTAGAGAAATTCATTAGAGCTTATTGTTTAGAAATCGTTCCTTTACTTTGAATTGTGATATTCTCTGAACGATACGTTGAATGAATACGAGAGGGATGACAAGTTGAAATCCACGACTGTTCTTGTTATTTCTTATTGATCTATTGTTACCTGATCAAACTAGGACTCATAGGCTAGGCGATTGTCCACTTAAATCTCGTTATCCTGACACCTTGTCGCACACTACAATCATCCGATATGATTGGCTAGGCACTTACCACACCGAAATCTTGTAAGCTCGACAAGTACCTTAAATGGGGGGCGTTTAGTTTACATTTTGCAAAAGGTTTAATTTTAGAAAACGTTCTAATTCCTTTTAAAACGTCTTGATTTTAAAACTTTGTTCTTAAAATCTTGTTTTAAAAGTTCATCCAATTAAATTGGTTGATTTTGATAAACATATCAATTTTAAAATATCATATTTTATTTATGGATTTAAAGTTTACTTTGCGTTTGATTTTATTTTAAAAACGCTTGCAACTACTATAACAATAATAAAGCAATAAAATAAATAAAATGCAAACACAAAATAAACAACCACAACAAACAGATAATATACGTTTTTGCCCTTAATGTGGTGTTGTGTGCCAAAACAACAACCACGGTCTGTCTAAGGACGTCTTCAAGCTCCCACTGCCTTCAACATCTTGGTGAACTCCAAGGACTCCGTCTCGACTTCTTGGAACTCCGTCTTCGGATGATTACAATTTGAAATAGAAAATACATGTCCTATTCTATTTTACAATTGAACCTATCTAGGAAAATAAAATAAAATTACATCCCATGCAATTTAATACATTTTAATTTTCCAAACAAAAATAAAACAACCACGGGTCTTTCGAGGCAAACCGTATACTATTAAACATAAAATAAATTCAATTTGGCCAATATTTAATTAACATAATTAAAATAGCCAATAAATGTGAACAAATGATTATATGGCAAATTAAATCTTAATATCAACCCTGTCCCTTTTAAACGTGGGTTACTAACCCGTACGATAATTTTAAACATAAAATTGACGTTATTGGATAATTATATAAACATATATAAAAGCCAATTGAAATCGAAAAAATCCGAAAAGAAATTTCATAACAAGAATTTTAAGACGATAAAATTTTGAACCAGAAACTGAACTTGGGCCTACTAGCTCGACATAACCCTTTTTTTGCTATAGTAAGGCATTTGGATTATAATGTCGATAAGTTGACAAATTGTGAAATAAAACATTAGCCTTTCTTGGGCCTAAGCTCAAAACAATTTGTTCAACAGCCCAAAACCCATGTGGTTCCACGTTTAACGATGACTTAAGTTAAAGGAGAAACAAAAAAATGGCGACAACTCTCAAAACCAATTAGAACACTACCTAAGACACCAAAACAACAAAATGTTGGGTTTTAGCATAGGGCAACATTGTAGTCGTATGGCCCTAAGCCCATGGAGGCCGGATCACTGAGACTAGTGACCTTATCATGGACCGTCGCTTGATACATAGACCTCGTGGTTATGTCGTGGAACAGCAAACCAAACACCAACCACCGGAACGGCGGTGTTGGTGAACTAAAACGACATATATGGTCGGACGAATACGAACCGGTGGTCTAAGGGACGGTAGAACAAGGGTTTCAAACCCTTCGGGTAATAACCCAATGAGCAAGAGGACCGACTACTGACCGGCCGTCTGCCGGTGACGATAAGTCGTTAGGTCAGCAGTGGTAGTCGACTGAAAAGAAAACAACGATGGTCTTGCTATGGCCTTAAGAAACATACCAGTCGCTTGGTCCGGTGACCAGCGGCGGTGACCGAAACAAAAACCGAAACAAAAACCAACCTCCAACCGCTTGCAGAGGTGGCGTGGCAAACCAACAACATCAGCAGCTGTTAGACCTAAAAATAAAAAACACACACGACCCAAACCATGGTCCTTGGTGGCAGCAGCTAGTAAACACCGACGGTGATGCAGATTCAAGGGTTTTAAAAGAAAACGTAGAAGAAGATGAATCACCGGCCGCAAACATATATCTATCGGCGAAGGTCGACAAAAACTCAAGTAATGGTCGTGTGGCTCAGGGGCGGCGACCCTATTTAGTTCATCCATAGGGAAGCATCCCATAGAGGAAGACCGACAATTGGCCAGAGTAGATGGCTTACGACGACAAAAGAGGAAAAAAATTGAAGTCGCTGGCGACTGAGGATTGAGAGAAAGCACCTTTAGGGTTATCAAAACCCTTTGGAACACTCTGACAAAAAGTATTTGAAAACCTTGGCCCATTGCTTTCATCGTGAAAATCTAACATGATTTTAAGTTTTAAATCTGATTTTTTTCAAAATAGAATTCAATCTTTTTTAAACACTTTGGGTTTCCAAAACTCCTTTTTAACACATAACATATATAAACATATATATATATATATATATATATATATATATCTTTTTTTTTATAAGGTTCATCTAGGCTTTGCCTAGACTACATCCTTGGCAATTTGGAAACAAACATACAAAGCGGCCGTCTGAGACTAAGCCTGGCCACAGAATGCTGACGCCTGGACTCGAACCCGGGGTGGATGGGATATTCCACCACATCCCCCAAGCCCTTGCCACCACGCCACCACCCCTGTGGTTATATATATATATCTTGGGATTAGTCGAATCTAAATTTAATTGCAACATTAAATTTTGTACCTATTTAATTAAAATGCAATCAAAGTGGCTTTGATACCACTGTTGGGTTTTATATGCGATTTGTAATCGATAAACGCAGCCGAAATTAAATGATTTTGGTTACAAATCTATAGAAAACGTTTCTAAACAAATTACAACCCAATCGGATCCATTGATGCATTTAATTAAATTAACCCACATCACGGGGTGTTTAGAATTGTACCTTTTGGGATCTGTTGTGGTTGAACGATCGGGGCACCAAGAAACCAACGTAGGTTTCCTGTAACGGTATCCACATACGAACACGCGAATTCCACCGAGTGCTAGCCGAAAAGAAACCCCTAATTCTAATATGTGTAAATGTATAATTCAGATCCAGAATCGAATCAGTCAACTGAAAACAACTGGCCTGACATCCTATTTATACAGACAGTAAATAGGATTTATGTCTACTATAATTATTTGAATTGAAATCATTTGAATTCGAATAATTATCTGAATTTGAATAATTATCTGAATAATTATATTTATCTAAACAAATAATTATTCATATTTACAGATAGAACCCTGTAGTTATCATAATTACATTTTACATATATTATTTAATTATTCTTTCAAAATAACTATTTAACTGTCCAACATGACTTTAACGGGTTTCTTTCTAATGGAAGCAAACGTGTTCTTTTGTGTGCGACCCTTTAGGTTTACATACTCATTGGCAGCATTTCTGTGTGACACGTGTCGTGGACATATAATAACCTACAATTTGGTTCCTCGCCGAAAGAGGGATGTGGGACCAAGAGCGACATGCCCCATTAAAGTAAAGCCGATTGAGCTTCGTCGCAGTTTGGTTTGCGTCCGCACAATCCCAGCTACATAATAAATTGAGTTAATATCAATACAAAGAACAATTAATTTGATCAATAAGTTAATAGAAATGAATTAACTCTATTGATGTAGCACATCGTGGTGCAATCCTCTTCCTCTGCGACGACGTTGATAGGTGAGTTTACACCCCCCCCCCCTTTGACTACCCGCAAGTATACGGTGTCGTCTCAAGTAATATGTACGTAAGTACGAGTATCGAATCCACAGGAACTTAGTGTTAAGTACCGCAATGACTGTAAAAACTATTAACTGAACGATTGAAAATTGGTTTGGTTGGATTTCTGAAATATTAAATTAACTAACGCACACAAGAACGCGGGAACGGCTGATTGGTTTAGAAAAGTTAAGAGGGAAGTTGAAGGGTTGGAATCCGAATGGGATATGCAACTAGAATTCAAAGTGATTTATGATTAATTTTCATAATTCATGACTTGCAAAATCTGATCTCGTTATACTCTTTCAAGCTACAGCGAGAGTTTATTCAAGAACACTTGTTCATCTTTCGATCTCACAAATCTCTTGAATAAATGGACAGATTTATAAAACAACACCGTAGGAATTTTTATATCTCTATCCAAATTCTCCCGGTGGCTAATGAACCCGATCTAAATCTCAAGACTCCTCTCAAACATACTCAAGAACGATGAAATCATTTAACAAGTGATCAATTTATTAAATGCATTAAGCACAAGTTCAAAAACGTCATCCATCAATTAAAACCAAAAAATAAATCATTCAAAATCTACATCGATAACCCAAACATCATCCAACCCCCCAACATGTAGTTTAGCTCATGTTGGGGATGTGTAAAAGAAACTGAAAGGTAAAGAAAAGCTTCAAAGAATTCATGGTTCGAAAGGTATAGAGATAATGATAAATAACTCCCTGAGAAGAATCCCCCGTTGATCTCGCGTGCTCAATCGTCTTTGATTTCTCTTCACAATCTGTTTCCCTCGTGTTCACCTTCTCGAAAATCTCTGTTTCTCCTCCAAAAATCGCCCCTTGGCCAGCCGTCGTCGTCTGTGTATCCAAAAGTGCCAAACCCTACTAAAGTAAAGAGTTTTAAACAACTGGGCGTCGGGGCCAGCGCCGGCGCGGATGGCTTGGCGCCATGACTGGCACCAGCTTCTGTTTAGTTTCTTGGCGCGGATGGCGGCGCCAGTTGGCTGTTTAGTTTCTGGTTCCCATTTCTTCAATTTTTCTCGTTTTCAGCTCCGAAACTCGAATCTGTTGCTCTTCTGGACAATAATGCTTAACCTGTACTTTCTCACCAAAAACCCGTCAAATACCCGTATTTCACTTGAAGACACGCGTAAACCACCCAGTTTAGGACTAATAATAATGTCGAAAATCGACATTATCAACAACCCCAAACCGAGCGTTGCTTGTCCTCAAGAAAAATAGCGATAGACAATTTAAAAACCAGGGTTATAACAAAATTCGCACACATGTGAAGTCGGTGGTGTCATTATGGATCTTTACACATCTTATTCAACAAAAGGGATTAACAGATTAATCAGAATCCTTTACTGATACACCCTAGTTTGTAGAGGTCGAAACTCTTACTCTTTGAGAATAGAACTGGTCGGGACCACACTACATAAAATTCCACCTAAAGTCATACATGATCAGGGAGGATTTCGCCTCGACCCTACCTCGCCGGACTCTCAATTCACTCGAACCCTAGGTTGTCTCACGTGTTGTCATGCAATTGGAAGTTATGTGCAAGAATACTCAATTAAAAGCATGAACAACGTAACAAGAAAAACGCACCAATGTCCAAATAAATGATCTCGGATGGAGCCAACTAACAAGACTAAGGTTATCAGTGTCACTTTCATCTATCCTCATACTTTCCAAATGATCAATCAGGTCTTGACAAGGGTTGCAATGGGGCTAGGCTATGGGCTAAGAAACGAAAGGTAATTAGGATCAAAAGTCCTCACAGCACCGGTGTACGATAAATGATTCCCCTTCCTTTGATTTTTTTTTCTTTTGCCCTTTTCAACATATTTGCATCCCATTTCCCTTGATTGAGTATGTCACCCTGACTTCCTTCTACACCATCGAGCTCCCAAATTATTTCATTTTTCGTTAGTGAGTTGGCCAATTGGCCTTATTTCTTTTTCACTGCCCTTTTTTTTAACAACCTTTTTGTATGACCCTTTTTGGTCATATCGCTCTTTCCGTACTTCTTTCTGATTTACATCTCTTTATTTCCCCCCCTTTTTTTCGTGCAATGTCCCCTCCCACCTCTCGTAACCGGTACTTGTTTGGACCAAGGTAGGCTATTAATAAGGCTAGGGGTTTTAATGTGGGGTTCAGAATCGACAAAATCAGTGTTTGGCTGCAAAAATTGGCTCGGGATCGCTCAAAAAGAAGGGTGTGCAAGATAAAACACTCTATTCTCACATTGCCTGAAATCATTTCTCAAGGTCAATACTCAGATATGATTCTAATGACACTAGATATCCTTATGGACGTCTTTGCTGATTGGTGCAAATCTATAGTGAGATCAACTATAGTCACAACAAAAATTTAGTGAGATGTGTATCGAGTTTATGTATTTCCTCTCAGAATCGACGCTTGAATGGCTCAATACCTCACTATTGGGTGGTCTCCACTAATGTCCCCAATGCATACACTTTTCAGGTCTCATTTGATGCTATATTATCCCCTACGGTTCATTCCTCAAAAAAAACAGAGTTCTACTTACTACTAACGGTGAATCGGAAAAAAATTCAATCGTAATGATCATAATACCGTTCCATGCCTAAGACATAATAAAGATCATCATAATGATACCATGACTTCACCGCTACCCCAAACCAACATACACATTGTCCCCAATGTGCATACATCGCTATTACAGTCCTCAAAAAATATTGTGTGCAAATTAATTACAGTCATCCGAAATGAAATTATGCAATTTAGGTACAGTTATCCCAAATAAAAATCAGAGCAAAGCAGATCAAAAAGGGAACAGGAAAACAAACCGACTTCATTCCTCACGATTCCGGCGTCTGGCTCCACCCGGCCGCTGTCTCCTCACTCTTCGTGCCAGTGGTTGGTTTGATGGTCCTGCGCCATCATGGGCCTCTTCCTCTTCATCCGGCACACCCAAATACCTGAACCCATTTTGCATTATTCCAATTGCTGTTCGTAGATCCCTTTCCACCCCATCCAAGCGCTCGTGAATTCGTTGGTTGCCACCAGCGGGTTGGTGGACCTCAGGCTGATTCCCTTCATCCGCAGCTGGATCATAATTGACGTCGTCGGCGTCCACAACATCTACATCGCTAGGTATCTCCATTTCCTCGTCTGCAGCCGCAAGTTGCAGGTCTAACTTTTCGGCAGCCGCCAGTTGGGCGCGGTATGTATTTCTATCAAATGGCTCTAGAGGGAGTAATGTGGCTCCGATCTCTATACCCGCGTCCCTGCATAATTATTGATAAGGCAGGGAAATGGAAGGAACCTATGTTTCGTGCAGAAGCAGCATCTATCATATGTAAAATGATGATGTGCCGGACATCAAGTGGCATGTTGTTTTGGATGCAAAATAAGATGCGGGCCACATAGGGATCAGCGTTTGTGTAATGTGTGGAAGGGGCCAAGCTCCCCTTTATGAATCGCATCCATACTCTGATCTCGGGTTGGAGATCACTTTTCTTTATCTTATCTGCCTTGACTACCCAGTGCTCGCGGCCACTTTGTCGCAGTGTTGCTGCGATGATAGGACTATGAGTCTCTCCCTGTCCCACACCCGGGATGGGTGGTATGCCAAAGGTTGCGTCTAGCTCTTGGTAACGTGGTACTTGATAGTGACGACAAATGTCATCGAAAGTGATTCGCATTGTTACCCCCCCGGACGATGACTGTGTGGTGTTCCCCAAAGGCGGGTGGCACCATAGCTGCATAGAATTCTATCACAAGTTCTGGGTCGAACGGCTCAGGTGCCCTCACATAATTGATCCATCCCCGCTGCTCCGCTATTTCTCGTACCCTTTGGTTCGG
Organism: Saussurea involucrata; assembly: GCA_033807775.1. NCBI lineage: Eukaryota > Viridiplantae > Streptophyta > Magnoliopsida > Asterales > Asteraceae > Saussurea > Saussurea involucrata. Next base: position 81,521,186 of record CM066327.1, read on the forward strand.
CATATCATCTATATTCATCCCCCGTTCGGGATGAATTGTCCTTTCTGCAAAGTTCACGAGACGCTCGTTGAAGTTCCTATGAGGTGCCCGTGCTAATGCCGCTCGTTCCGCTCTGGACAGCTGATAGTATTGGAACCACCTGCCGGGAGCATCTGGTCTTGTACGCACCATGGTTCTGCAAACAGATGTTGAGTTAGTTAGTAACGCATACTTGGTAGGGCCACCCCAAACCTAGTCTAAGACTAGGTTTGTTGTATAACTCAGATTTTCAATTTAAGCACAAGAATCATACCACAAACCTTGGTAAAACCAAGGTTTGCAATGGGGTGCTGTGTGGGAAAGAAATCAAAAGTGGGCACCCCAAACCTAAGTGAAACTTAGGTTTTTGCAGTCTCTTATATCTAATGAAGCACATACCCATACACCTTCACAATATGTCACCAAAATTCTGCCCTAGCACATGGAGACCCATAAAATTTCAGCAGCTTAATCATTAAGCACAATCAATAAGCACAGTTTCCCACAATTCATATAGTATAAGCAACAAGCAGTAAAATTTATGGATGTTCATCTCCCCCATCACAACCTTGCATAATCAACAGATCGGAATAAACAAGCTCTTGACAAACACAACATCATCAACAAGTGGTGAGCCCAACTGACTAGCATGAATCCCAAAACAAATTAAGCCCTAAGTGATAAACAAACTATGGACTAGTCATAACAAAATGTTCTCATGGCATCAATCATTACTTGCTCATGTATACCCATTTGAAGATGAAGAACAATAAGGGAGAAACATCATACCTTCGATTTTGAACCAAACATTCCCAACAAAGTGAAATTAGGGGTTAGAGAATGTACCTTGATGCCTTGTGGAAGAGGAAAGTAGAAAAGATTGGAGGATTCTTGAACTTGGAGGCCGAAATCGAGGAGTGCAGGAGTTTTAGAGAAGAGAGCGGCGCCTATGTTCTTAGGGTTTTGGAGAAATGGCTGCAAAAAAAACGAAAATGAGAATTTATACCTGTCAGCAGCTCCGCGCGGATGCCGGGGTCAATTGGGCCGCGCGGTGATCCGCGCCAGCCTCTGTTTGAGGCCTTTTCTTTCTTCCGCGCGGATGCTGGCGCTGATGGATCGGCCCGAAGGCTCGCGCCAGTCTCTGTTGGATTTAGCTCTTTTAGTCCGCGCCAACGCTGGCGCCAGTGGATTGGCGCCAGCACTGGCGCCAGTCACTGTTTGATTTCTTGATTTCCTCAGTTCTTTGCTCAATTCTTCCGACGATGTTCGATCCTCAAGGCTTACTTCTCAGGGATTAACACACGAAAATATAAACATTAAACGAAACAAAACACACAAACATAAAATAAAACTAACCTACGGTGGGTTGCCTCCCACCCAGCGCCGTGTTTAATGTCGTGGCACGACGTCTCATGCAATCACTCCTTGATCTCATCTATATAGCTGCTCGAGATTTTTGCAACGTCGCCGCCCAGGTATGGTTTCACCCGTTGACCATTCACCTTGAATCTTTGGCCATCCATCCCCTCTAGCTCCACCGATCCATATGGAAATACTTCAATCACTTTGAATGGTCCCGACCACTTGGTCTTCAGCTTACCTGGAAATAGACGCAAACGAGAATTGAATAATAAAACTTGCATACCAGGAACTAATACCTTCTCTCGAATCCGGCAGTCGTGGAACTTCTTCGTCCGTTCCTTGTAGATTGAAGCGCTCTCATATGCGTCCAAACGGATTTCTTCTAATTTATTCAGCTCCAAAAACCTTTTCTTACCTGCCGTGTCTAACTCCATGTTCAACTGCTTCACTGCCTAATATGCTCTATGTTCCAGCTCGACTGGTAAGTGGCACGACTTCCCAAACACCAACCGATATGGTGTAGTCCCAATTGGTGTCTTGAAAGCCGTACGATATGCCCATAATGCGTCGTCTAGCTTTGTTGACCAGTCTTTCCTTGATGAATTCACCGTTTTATCCAAGATGCATTTCAACTCGCGGTTCGATACTTCCACTAACCCATTTGCTTGCGGATGATAAGGGGTAGTAACTCGATGTTTTACTCCATACTTCCGGAGTAGCATTTCGAGATACTTATTACAAAAATGACTTCCCCCGTCACTAACCAATGCCCTTGGGACCCCGAACCTTGAAAAGATGTATTTCTTGAGAAATTGGATAACCACCTTCGAATCATTGGTCGGTGTTGCAATTGCCTCTACCCACTTCGATACATAGTCAACTGCGACTAGTATGTATTCATTTCGGAAAGAAGGGGGAAAAGGCCCCATGAAGTCAATGCCCCATACGTCGAATAGTTCTACCTCCATGAATACCTGCATCGGCATCTCATCCTTCTTTGAAATATTTCCCACTCGCTGGCATCTATCACATCGGGAAATGAACTGGCGAGTATCTTTGAACATTGTCGGCCAGAAAAATCCCGATTGTAGCATTTTTGCAACCGTTCGATCAGCACTGAAATGACCCCCACATTCCAAAGTATGGCAGAATGTGAGGATACTCTCTTTGTCTTCGTCGGGTACACAACGTCTGATCATCCCGTCTCCACATCTTTTATACAAGAACGGTTCATCCCAATAGTACCGTTTGGCTTCTGCGTAAAACCTCTTCCGTTGATGTGAGTTCAGTCCAAACGGTTTCACATCACCTGCAAGAAAATTAACTAAGTCAGCATACCAAGGGTCAACAGAAGACTTAATGGAAAATAACTGCTCATCTGGAAAAGAATCATTTATAGGGATAGTTTCGATTGTTTCTGAAGACTCCTCTTCGATTCTAGATAAATGATCGGCCACTAAATTCTCGGACCCTTTCTTGTCCCGGATCTCAATGTCGAACTCTTGCAACAGCAGTACCCATCGAATTAACCTCGACTTTGCGTCTTTCTTCGCCATTAGGTATTTCAACGCCGAGTGATCAGTATAGATAATAATCTTGGATCCAACCAAGTATGATCGGAACTTCTCACAAGCGTACACTACCGCCAATAACTCTTTTTCTGTGGTTGCATAGTTGATATGTGCCTCGTCTAGCGTTTTGCTGGCATAATAGATCACATGCAATTTTTTCTCCTTTCGTTGACCCAAGACAGCTCCAACAGCAATGTCGCTCGCGTCACACATCAACTCGAAAGGAAGACTCCAATCGGGTGCAGTCAAGATAGGGGCTGAAATGAGTTCCTGTTTCAACCTGTCAAACGCAACAATACATTCATTAGTAAAATCAAAATTAACATCCTTCAAAAGTAAAGAGCTTAAGGGTTTAGCAATTTTAGAGAAGTCCTTGATGAAACGCCGGTAAAACCCTGCGTGTCCCAAGAAGCTTCTCACTGCCTTCACTATTGTTGGATATGGCAGATTCTCTATCACAGCTACTTTCGCTTTATCCACCTCTATGCCTTCCCTTGAAATCTTGTGTCCAAGTACGATGCCTTCCGTTACCATGAAATGGCACTTCTCCCAGTTGAGTACTAGGCTCGTTTCTTGACACCGCTTCAAAACCGCTTCTAAATGATCGTGACATGTGTCGAATGAATCCCCAAACACTGAGAAGTCATCCATGAATATCTCAATTGTTTTCTCCACCATGTCGGAGAAAATAGCCATCATGCACCGCTGAAACGTACCCGGTGCGTTACATAATCCGAAGGGCATTCTCCGATATGCGAAAGTGCCATATGGACAAGTAAAAGTCGTCTTGTCCTGATCTTCTGGTGCAATTGGGATTTGATTATATCCCGAATACCCGTCAAGGAAGCAATAGTATGCATGACCTGAAAGTCGCTCCAACATCTGATCGATAAATGGAAGTGGGAAATGGTCTTTCTTGGTGGCGTCATTCAACTTCCTATAATCGATACACACACGCCGCCCGGTCACTGTTCGTGATGGAATAAGCTCGTCGTTGTTGTTTTTCACGACTGTAATTCCTCCTTTCTTGGGTACAACTTGTACCGAACTTACCCACGGGCTGTCGGCCACAGCATATATGATTCCAGCATCTAAAAGTTTTAACACTTCCTTCCGGACTACTTCTTTCATGTTTGGATTCAGCCGACGTTGGTGCTGAACAGTAGGCTTGTGCTCTTCTTCCAGATTAATTCTGTGCATACAAAAAGTTGGGCTCAACCCCTTCAGATCTGCTATGGTCCACCCGATGGCAGATTGGTGAGCCCTCAAAACTCGGATCAACCTTTCTTTCTCTACCGATGTGAGGTGTGCAGCGATGATTACCGGTAGTGTTGAGTTGTTGCCTAAAAAGGCGTACTCTAGATGTGCCGGTAACTGTTTAAGCTCTAACTTGGGTGGCACTTTCGATGATGGCTGTGATTTAGCAATTGGCTCATCCAAATCCTCTTTCGTTGATCTTTTCGGGCCTCGATACTCGGACAAAGCATTCAGTTGCTTCACACTCTCGTTCTCGCCATCGGTGCATATTCCGGTTAAGGCATTCCCAAGTGGATCATCACTATAATTAATTTGGGAAGTCTCCTCAACAACTTCATTTATCACTTCAACCCGATAACAAGTACCTCTCTCTACCCCGACTTGTGCTGTTGGAAAGACATTGAACACAACTCTTTCCTTGCCAACATTAAGAGATAACTTTCCGCCTTGCACATCAATTAATGCCCCTCCGGTGGCCAAAAATGGTCGGCCCAAAATGAGAGGGATCTCCTTGTCTTCATCCATATCTAGAATCACAAAATCTACTGGAAAGTAGAATTTGTCTACCTTCACCAAAACATCTTCGATGACTCCGTACGGATATTTGATGGATCTATCCGCCAGTTGGAGTGTTACGTTTGTGGGCTGCACCTCTCCCAATCCAAGCCTCCTGAAAATGGACAAAGGCATCAAGTTAATACTTGCACCTAAATCACAAAGTGCCTTACCAAAATCGGCACCTCCTATATGAACAGGAATCGTAAAACTCCCTGGATCTGTCAATTTCTATGGAAGTTTGTGCTGGATTATTGCACTGCACTCTTCAGTGAGTGCCACGGTTGCGTGTTCCTCAATTTTCCTCTTGTTAGAGAGGATATCCTTTAAGAACTTCACGTAAGACGACATCTGCGCTAATGCTTCTGCAAAAGGAATATTAATGTGTAATTTTTTAAACACTTCTAAAAATTTAGAAAACTGAACCTCATCCCTTTGCGCTTTCAACCGGTTTGGATATGGGACTTTCGGTGCCCCCGGTGGTATGGTTGCCTTCGGTGCAGATTTTGGTATCTCAGCGTTGGAAGCATTCTTATCTTCCATTTCCAGCTCCTCATCCACTTTCTCTTCGTCTTCTTCTTCCGTCGCATGATCGTTGGTTTCTTTTTCTGCCTCTCTCGCCTCTAGATGTGGGTCTTTGGCTAACTCTCTCCCGCTCCTCAGCTGGATTGCCTTACAATCTTCTCTATTCTTCTTCTCGGGCTGGCTCGGAAATGTGCCTTGACTCCGAACAGCTAACGCCTCTGCCATCTGTCCCATTTGACCCTCAAGAATTCGGATCGATGCGGTGTTTTGTTCCGTCGCAGCTCTTATCGTTCCGACTGAACTTGACAGTGTACCAACAGATGATGTCAACTCTCCAACCGCATTGTCCATCTTTGACACAAACTTCATTAGCATCTCTTCCAATCCGGACTTTTTCTCCCCTCCTTGTGCTTCTTCTTGCCTCCTTTGATTGTAACCTGGAGGGCAATAAACATTAGAAGATTGAGTAGAAGAGTTAGAAGTATTACCGTAGTGATTTTGTTGCTGCTGAAACATGGGCTCTTTTTGTGCATTTTGAGGCTGGCTCCACGAGAAATTAGGATGTCTTTTCCATCCCTCATTATAAGTATTTGAGAACGGGTCGTTCCTCGGCCGGTTATTGCGGTTTTGAAGGAATTGCACTTGCTCCGGCGGAGGAAACTCTTGAGGTGAACCAAATGACTCTTGACAGCCCATATCCCCTTGGAGAGTTGGATGAATTGTTGTCCCTTTCAGCTGATTTGTGATAGCTGACAATTGTGCCTTACTAACTTTCAGTTCATCACTTTCTTGCACACTTGCCACCTTCCTAGTGGCTGACCGAGAAGTGGCATAACTATGTTCCGCAAGATTCTCAATCAACTCATATGCGTCTTCATATGACATATTCATCAGTGCACCACCAGCAGCGGAAGTGAGGTCATTCTTATGATGTGGATGCAACCCTTGATAGAACGTTTGGATGACCATCCATTCTTGCAGACCATGATGAGGGCACTTCTTTAGCATACCCTTGTACCGTTCCCAAGCCTCATAGAAGGACTCTTGATCCCATTGGCCAAAATGAGTGATATCTGACAGCAATTGGGCTGTTCGCCCCGGTGGAAAGAATTTGTTTAAGAAAGCCGTCACCATATCATTCCATGTACGAATTTGCCCGTTTGGTAGACTCTCTTCCCATTCAGTTGCTCGACCCCTCAATGAAAACGGAAAGAGTCGGAGTTTGATCGAACCTGAGTCAACCCCATTCACCTTGAAGGTGTTGCAAATCTTCTCAAATGTTCTCAAATGGCTGTGCGGGTCTTCAGATGCTGCTCCTCCAAACATATTTGCTTGCACCAATTGGATGGTGCCAGTCTTGATTTCAAAATTGTTTGCTGCAATTGGAGGAACATAAGGTCCTCTCTGTACGGCCCCCATGTTCGGATTAGCAAAATTTCGCATAGGCACCCTCTGTCGTGGTGGTGGCGGATGATTCACATTGTTGTTAACGTTGTTATTGTTAACATTGTTGTTGTTAACGTTGTTGAGACCGTGATTAACATTATGGTTCTGGTTGTTGGGGTTGTTCGCATTCACGTTTGGAATGGGTTCATCATTACCCATGGCAAACCCTTCTTCCCAATCTTCCCCAACATTGATGTTGTCGTTGTTGATGTTAACGTTGTCGAGACCCTCCATTTCTTGCTGACGTCTGAGTCTGGCTTGTCTCCTTAATCTCCTTGCAGTCCTTTCAATCTCAGGATCAAACGGTTCGAGTTCAACAGAGGAACTCCTCCTTAGCATAAACTAGAAGTGATCTGCAGCAAAGAATAGATTACAAGTTAGTTCTCGAAAAACGCGGTCGCAAGAAATTTGGATTGAGAACGTGAATAAGGAAGATTAAAATAAAAATAAAAATGGCAATAAAAGAAAATGCTCAATATAATAATTCCTTCAACTGGTAGTGATATTAACACAAAACAAGTTCCCCGGCAACGGCGCCAAAAACTTGATAGGTGAGTTTACACCCCCCCTTGACTACCCGCAAGTATACGGTGTCGTCTCAAGTAATATGTACGTAAGTACGAGTATCGAATCCACAGGAACTTGGTGTTAAGTACCGCAATGACTGTAAAAACTATTAACTGAACGATTGAAAATTGGTTTGGTTGGATTTCTGAAATATTAAATTAACTAACGCACACAAGAACGCGGGAACGGCTGATTGGTTTAGAAAAGTTAAGAGGGAAGTTGAAGGGTTGGAATCCGAATGGGATATTCAACTAGAATTCAAAGTGATTTATGATTAATTTTCATAATTCATGACTTGCAAAATCTGATCTCGTTATACTCTTTCAAGCTACAGCGAGAGTTTATTCAAGAACACTTGTTCATCTTTCGATCTCACAAATCTCTTGAATAAATGGACAGATTTATAAAACAACACCGTGGGAATTTTTATATCTCTATCCAAATTCTCCCGGTGGCTAATGAACCCGATCTAAATCTCAAGACTTCTCTCAAACATACTCAAGAACGATGAAATTATTTAACAAGTGATCAATTTATTAAATGCATTAAGCACAAGTTCAAAAACGTCATCCATCAATTAAAACCAAAACATAAATCCTTCAAAATCTACATCGATAACCCAAACATCATCCAACCCCCCAACATGTAGTTTAGCTCATGTTGGGGGTGTGTAAAAGAAATTGAAAGGTAAAGAAAAGCTTCAAAGAATTCATGGTTCGAAAGGTATAGAGATAATGATAAATAACTCCCTGAGAAGAATCCCCCGTTGATCTCGCGTGCTCAATCGTCTTTGATTTCTCTTCACAATCTATTTCCCTCGTGTTCACCTTCTCAAAAATCTCTGTTTCTCCTCCAAAAATCGCCCCTTGGCCAGCCCTCGTCGTCTGTGTATCCAAAAGTGCCAAACCCTACTAAAGAAAAGAGTTTTAAACAACTGGGCGTCGGGGCCAGCACCGGCGCGGATGGCCTGGCGCCATGACTGGCGCCAGCTTCTGTTTAGTTTCTTGGCGCGGATGGCGGCGCCAGTTGGCTGGCGCCGAGACTGGCGCCGGGTTCTGCTTCCTATTTCTTCAATTTTTCTCGTTTTCAGCTCCGGAACTCGAATCTGTTGCTCTTCTGGACAATAATGCTTAACCTGTACTTTCTCACCAAAAACCCGTCAAATACCCGTATTTCACTTGAAGAAACGCGTAAACCACTAGTTTAGGACTAAAAATAATGTCGAAAATCGACATTATCAGGCGTCGGGTCCTGCTCTGGAGCACCACTGCCACGGTGGGCATTTCTAGACTCCGCCTCTGGTTGTGCCGACCCGCTACTGGACGCTCCGCCGGTAGCTCGACTACTAATAGGAGTACCTCGTCCGGATCCCGGGGTATGTGGGATTGTTTACAAAGCAAGGTTAGAAAACATACAACAGTAATTCAAGTTTACAACACAATGTTAGATAAGTAAACATGGTCACAAATTAATAGATAACTTCGTAAATGTGACAAAATAGATAGCAAAACGTGGAAACAATTAGACAAAGTGTACTAAGTCTAAGATTAACATAGTATTTATTCATCAGATGAGTGATCAGACAAGTCAGGTTCTTCTTCATCAGAGTCACTACCCGAGTCTTGGAACTCGTCCTCTTCGTCACTATTCTCGTCAACATGCCAGAAGTCGCGACCGCCATTGGAAATTTCGATGCCCTCTCCAACCGTGTTAATATGGATGGGTCCATCCACGTCTCCGTTTCCCACTGTGGGTGTAATTATATCATCTTCTTGGAAAAAGTATTCCCCATCCACATTTTCATCTGCCGGTACTTCAAGTGTACTTGATGCCAAGTCATAGACCCCTCCAGGCTTTGTCTTCACCAAAGACCACCAATCTTTTAATTCCTTCGATGGATATGGCACATAATAGACTTGTTCAGATTGCGATGCTAGGTAGACCTGACAAAAACTAACACGACACGCTAACCCGACACGAACTCGACACAAAATAAACGGGTTTGGGTAATACATTTCAACCCTTTTAAGTAAACGGGTTGACACGACGCGAAAATTAAACGGGTAAGGTCAGGGTCAAAAATTTCAAATCGAAAATGACCCGAATAACTCGTATATATATATATATATATATATATATATATATATATATATATATATATATATATATATTATAAGTTTTCTTTTTAATGCATTGAATTTTTAATGTTTGGATTCTTAATGTTTTGGATTTGGTTCGAATTTATAAGTTTGAACTATAAAAGTTAGATTTCTAATGTTTTCATTTGAATTTTGGATTTGTAATTTTTTTGGTTGAATTTTCGATATTTAATTTTTAGTTTTATAAATGTTAAACGGGTTAGGGTTGGGATTTTCTGACCCGTTTATTAAACGGGTCGGGTTAGGGTTAGACATTCTCAACCCGTTTAACTTTGAACCTGACACGACACGTTTGCCAAGTCTAGTGCTAGGATAAAAGGGTCGTCTGAACGAAGTCTTGATCTGTGTTTGACGTCCACGAGATTATGCTTTGGGTGAACTCGGACCCCGTTACCTGTATCAAACCATATGCATTTGAATATTGGGACAACACAACGACCGAGTGTCGAATGATATGCTATCTCTAGCACTTCAACTAACAATCCATAGTAGTCCACATCAAACTTCGTGTAACAAGAGCCTCTCACGCAAACTCCACTATTATGTGTGATGCGATTCCTACCGTGAGTCTGAGTGTAGAACTTGTAACCATTTACTAAAAAACGGGTGTCTCCAATCCCAAAGGAGACGTCTGTGTGCCAAAACTTTCAGATGGCTGATTGAGGGGTCGGTTCGAGTCATAACCTATAAAGTATTATGTCATTTGTAATATGATATTAAGTACATATAAATGATGATGAATAAATGTTCATATGTATACTTACGTAGTTCTCAAACCAAGCTGCAAAGTGGTCACCTCTACGTTTGTCGAGCTCCAGTTCATCAATATACAGCTCTGAAAGTCTAATCCAATCATTGAACATGGTGATGAAAGGAAAGACTTCTTCACAGTTAAGCAAGATGTATGTGTGAGCCTTGTGCATATCTCCATCATCCAGTTGACAATGTCTTCCGGCCTTATCGTATAATGGACGACACGTGGTTTTAAATATGCTCAAGCGCTGGCCGGAAGACTCACATTCGGGGGCAAAATTTCGAGGCTCATGGTTTAGACGCGTCTCTAAAGTTGGTTCAAAATACAGGGCACAATAGATAGAGAGTTCGTTCACCAAATATGCCTCCACAATCGAACCTTCTACCCTTGCTTTATTTCTCACTGTCCTTTTCAAAGATCCAAGACGTCTCTCGTAGAGATACATCCATCTGTATTGAACCGGACCCCCAACTAGTGCCTCATCCGCCAGATGTACCATAAGGTATTCCATGGAATCAAAGAACCCCGGTGGAAAGACTCTTTCCAACTTACAGATCGTTTCAACTATACTTGTCTTCAATTGAATCAAGTCGTCAACGTGTAACACCTTCGAACATATTGCACGAAAGAATGTGCACAACTCAGTGATAGCATCCCATATATGGGTACCGTCCCTTTAATGGCAATAGGGAGCAGTCTTTGCATGAACACGTGACAATCATGACCCTTGAAGGCATAGAAACTACCCTCCTCAAGGTTAAATAATGAACCTGTGTCGGAAGCATAGCCGTCTGCAAATTTCAACGTCTTCAACCATTCACGCACCTTTATTACTTGCTCGTTTTTCAAAGTGTATTCCGCTATCGGTTTAAATATTTTATTTCGTTCCTCCCTAAGATGCAACTCCTGTCGATTGTAGTATTCTTCTATGTCTTTCCTTGATTTGATGTTGTCCTTTGATTTTTTTGTGTCCATAATCTTGTGAATCAGATTATCAAACACATTCTTCTCAATGAGCATTACATCCAGGTTGTATCGTATCAACAAAGTGTGCCAATACGGTATCTCCCAGAAAATGCTCCGCTTTACCCAATTGTGTGTTACCCCAAAACCCACAGGCTTTCTATAGTGCCTTGACCTGTGTGGGACACCATCATAAACCATAGGAAGACTATACACTTGATTCCATATTTGTTGACCAGTTGGCACTAAGGGTGGATCGGCCGTCTCGGTATGTCCCTTACGAAATTGCTTCCTGTCACGTCTGAACGCGTGTCTCTGTGGTAGAAACTTGCGGTGACAGTCAAACCAACACGACTTCCCTCTGCTTCGTAACTGGAACGCACCTGCATAGCCCATGCAATATGGACAGGCTAACTTTCCATGCGTGCTCCAACCAGAAAGCATGGCATAAGCAGGGAAGTCACTAGCCGTCCACAACAGTACGACCCTCATGGTAAAATTTTTCCTACGAAAAGCATCATAGGTATGGACACCCTCCAAGAATAACATCTTCAACTCATCGATCAAGGGTCGAAGAAATACATCCAAGTTCTGTCCGGGACTCTTCTTGCCGGGAATCAGCAAAGCGATGTGGACGTAGGAATCCTTGATGTACATCCAAGGAGGTAGATTGTAGTTTGTAAGAAAGATGGGCCATACTGAATACAGATTTGAGTTCGAGTTATTGGGGTTGAAACCATCTGTACATAAGCCTAGACGAACATTCCCGGTCGCTTTAGAAAACTCAGGATGCAGCGTGTAGAAGTGTTTCCAAGCCTCCCCATCACTCAGATGTACCATCTTTCCCGATTGAGTCTGATGTTGACGGTGCTAAGTCATCTCTTTTGCTTTTTTCTTACACAAATACATTCGTTATAATCTTTTTGTAACAGGTAAATACGTCAACACCAACTGAGGCACCTTATTGTTTCGACCAGCTGTCTTGTAGCGAGGCTCCCGACACACTTGACAAGTGTCATAATCGGCATATTCCTTATAGAATAGCATGCAATGGTTTTTGCAAGCATGGATCTTCTCTTTTGACATATTAAGTTGCTTCAACATCTTCTTTGTCTCGTAAAACCTACCAACCAATTGTTCACCATCAGGTAGCATTTCTTTCACCATAGCAATGTTACGATTGTAGGTTGTCTCTGGTACATTGCAATCTGCCTTCCAGTTCAAAAACCTTGACGCTACCTCTAACTTTGAAATCTTTGGCATCCCTCCCACAACGGTTGGTCCGAAACTTCTAGCATCTCATAGAAACGTCGTGCATGTAGATTCGGTTCTTGCTCCTCCCACGTACTTGATGTACCGGGAATATTTTGGTCCATCACCATTTGTTGAACACCGTCAACCTCGGTATAATCTTCGTCTACTATTGCCTGTTGAACTGAGGGTTTTATTTTGCCGTGTGCATACCATTGAGTATAAGAAAGCATGAATCATGTTTTTAATAAGTCTAAATGAACCTCATCTCTAATTTTATACTTTTAGTAAGTTTACATTTCATACAATGACATCTTGTAAATAATGTTACCCCTTCATCCGTGCCCCTCGGTAGATTAGATTGCTCATATGTGAAAGCAAAATCCAAAAATCGTTTTACTTCACATCTGAAAACATAATTTATTTCACCACTCCTATTTACTCGTTTATACATCCATACTCTATCTGTATTAGTCGACATAGTTACAAACACATACCTATATAAATTGACATACATATCAAAACTTACAAGTTAGAGATAATACTACAACCCAACATAACCCATTAGAGATAATATTCAACACTATGTCACACGTCATATTTATCCATATTCAACACTATGTTTATACCTACATATTTATCCTTATATCTACACATATGCATAAACTTACAACCCAACATAACTCATCAGCGATAATAGTACATATATGCATAAACTTACAATACATACACATACAGACATATATATATACACACACATTAGTGATAATAGTACACATATGCATAAAGTTACAATATATACACATACATTCACATACATATATATACACACATGCATACTTACATTTATAGCTTACATTTTATAAGTAATCAACTTTTTAAATCAAAATCATATATAGCTTACATTTATATACAATTACATATATATAATTATCTAACATTTTTATACACATACATATATATCCCAACCTAGGTTAAAATTAACAAGTAACCACATATATACATATATATACACACATATTTAAACCTATACAAATATATACACACATACATTACATTTTGAAACAGAATGAAAAAATAGATTTTACCGAAAATTAGGTGGAGGAGAGAGGAATCGCCGGTGGTCGGAGGTGGGGGGAGGTGCCGGTGGCCGGAAGGGAGAGAAATCACCGGAGGGGGGGGGGGTGGAGAGTCGTCGGAATCTCCGGAGGGGGTGTAAATCACCGGAAATCGCGAGAGGGGGAGGGTTTTGAGAGAAGGGATATGTCGGCTGTGTTCGATCTGTTTACTGGAAGGGATAAAACCCCCGTTTTTTCGGCGGATTTCCGGTGGATAATCTGCCGAAAATTCATTTATTTTATAAAAAAATCAATTTAAAGGGCACTCGATGATGGGTGTGATCCCAGAACAAGTAATCAATCCATGAATGAATTCAGATAGCCATCTATATATTCAATATGAGCAATCACCAAGTACACAATGAGAATGTAGAGAGAAAGTGCAATGTGTGTCCTAGTGTGTGTAAGAATGGATGACCTAATGTCAAATAGAATGAAAAGGACAATATATAGTTTGTAACATTGTAATTACACAAAAGGTCCATCTACTTGGTACAACTAGATAATTAAGGCACTAACAATGGGAGAATTTGATATGACAGATTTGGGAGAACTTCATCATTTTCTTGGCATTGAAGTACAACAATCCAAGAAAGGTGTTTTTATATCACAAGAGGGTTATGCAAAGAAGTTGTTAAGAAGTTCAAGATGGAGAATGCAAATTTTGTCTCTACTCCATGCATCACAGGTTTGGAATTATCTAAAGAATGTGAAGGTAAACTTGTCAATCCTACTATGTTTAAATGTATTGTTGCTGGGAACTTGATGTATCTAACTTCTACAAGGCCTGACATCGTGTATGCTATTATCATGGTGAGTAGATTCATGGAGAAACCTTACTCTAATCATTGGGGGGGTTGTAAAAGAATTTTGAGATATGTTATAGGAACCATTGATTATGAAATGTTTTATGAGGTTAATGTTCCGTTAACCTAACTGGATACACCGACAATGACTTAGGAGGAAATGTTGATGAGAGTAGAAGCACTTCTGGATATGTGTTTCATATTGGAAGTGGTGCAATTTCATGGAGCATGAATAAACAACCAATTGTGGCGCTTTCTACTACGGAAGCTAAATATAATGCTACAGCTTATGCCGGATGTCAATTGATTTGGTTACGTGGAATTTTAGAAAGTCTAAATCAGAAGCAGAACAAGTCAACCACTTTGTTTTGTGACAATAGTTCGACTATATCAGTTCAAAAGATCCGATCCTTCATGGAAGGACGAAGCATGTCTGCATTCGGTATCATTTTTTAAGAGAACTTGTGAATGAAGGAGATGCTCAAGTTAAGTATTGTAAGACGGAAGATCAAGTTGTGGATATTTTTACGAAGTCGCAAAAATGTTCAAAGATTGGGGAGCAAGTTTAATTTAGGGGAGTCATTGTTGGCGTAATAAATTAACTTTGCATGTTTTATAGGGGTTTGTTATTTGCACCACCACCTATCTTGTAATTAAAAGTACATAAAATACTGAAAAAGTCACCTACAATCATCATTTCATTCAGTCTATCTGTCGGTTACTTTTTTTTCTCTCTCTCTTAATTACTCCTTTTTTTCTCTCTTTCTTTCTCATTTTTTTTTGTTTTTTTATTAATAATAGATAATAATAATTATTATATAAAACAAAATTTAAATAAATAAACAAAAAAGACAAATTCCTTGTTATTTATAAATAATAATAATATATCATTTATTTTATA
The DNA here is from genome assembly GCA_033807775.1 of Saussurea involucrata. Taxonomy (NCBI): domain Eukaryota; kingdom Viridiplantae; phylum Streptophyta; class Magnoliopsida; order Asterales; family Asteraceae; genus Saussurea; species Saussurea involucrata. Next base: position 81,536,439 of record CM066327.1, read on the forward strand.
ACTGTACACATTTAGATTTCATAAAATAATTGATCATATTTTTCAACTTTAAAACTTCGAAAATAACCAATCAATTCTTACTTAAGCAACCTTTAAAAACCAAAAATATATTATATACTTTATCCGTCAACAAAAAAATGTTCAAATTAACTAAAATAACAAATCTCATCAACCAAATTCATTTTTAGGTTTTTTTTAAAGTGTCTTCTTAAAATAGTCAAAGTTTACGCATATTTTATTTATGTCTTCTAAAGAGTAAGTATTAAAAATAATTCTTACGCATTTATGATATTTAATAAATTGTTATTTAACTTGCGTATAAAGTGTAAGTATTAAAAGTAATTCGTACATATTTATGAAATTAAATAACATAAGACTATATCCAAAAACAATATTGAGTTCTTGAACGTGTTGACGAGACAATTATAACAGTGATATTTGTAAAAAGCTATTTTTTATATGTTTTAGTTAATATACAAATATGTGTGATAATATAATAAAAATATAAAATGAAAAGTAATGGACATAAAATAAACTGATGTTTGTTTAAAAAATTTGGAAAAACCATCCTTATGCAGCTAAAAAAAAACCTTATCCGATAACTATGGTTATTTTAGGAATAAACTTTGAAAAGTGGTTAAAAATGAATTTGATTGATGAAATTGACTATTTTAGTTAATTTTCGCTTTTTTAATTTGTAGTCGGATAAAGAGGTGACATTTTTTATAGTTTGTAGTTATATATGCTATGTAGGTTGCAAGTTACATTTTTAAGTAACAAGAATGTTTTCAACAGGTTATCAAAAGTCCAAGGATTTATTTAACAGAATTTAAAATGCCCAATAACTTATTTGTTCTAAAAAACTGTCTAGTGACTTAATTACCCCAAACACTAAAATTTATTGGGTTTTTTTGAACTTTTCTTTATATATGTATTTTTTTTCTTATAACGAACATATTACTTTTCTCATAAATGTTAATACACGGAAACAAAAATAAAAATATTTATTAGAAGTGAAAGTATAAAATATTTAAAATAATGACCATGCATTTTTACAATAATAACAAAATTGATGTTAAAAAAGTGGTAACAATTTAAGGATAAAAAAGAATTAAAATATAAAATGACACGATGTAATTATTGAGTTATAATAATTAATAGGTAGAGAGGGGTGCATTTGACACATAGGTAGAGGTGCAAATATCCCTAACCCTAGTTTATATTGGTGTCTAAATTCATATAACCACCTAAAAATACGAGAAATCTAGGAATTTGAAAAGTGAAAAGTCTTTTAAGTTTGATGTAGTAGTAATCGTAGGAGTAAATGATTTACCTATAAATATCTCTATTGTGTGTGTGAAGAGAATTAAAAATTAAGAAAAGGCAATGAGAGAGTTCAAAGCAAAGAAGTTTATTCTCTATCCATTCTCCATCTTTGTTTTTATTCATCAATGGATCCATCTTTGGTGTCCCATATTTGATGAATTAAAAATGTAATAAAACAAGTTGTACCTCATATGTTGATGGAAGTAACCTTCTTGTGTAGGTTATCATGCTCAATATACACCAACTCATAAGCAAGGAGTAAAAAATCTTGGTCTCTACTTGTTTTATCGGGTCGCTTCTGTATTCGTTTTTACATCCATTAAATAATATCTATAATCATTCGTCTTTATTTGTATTCAATTCATAGGGCATAAATGAGAAGAAAAACAAATGTAATTGTTGTCTTCGAATCCATGCCATAGAGTTTCTACTACAGAACCACGTACTTTGACAAAACATGCATGCAGTTAATCCCATATGAATTGAACATACATGTGGATGCAACTAATTAATACAACTAGGGACCCGCTCCACCAAGAGCTGCTTCAACCGCAACTTCAGTAACTATGTCTACCATCGTATTGTTGTTTTTCATAGCATCAATAACCGCAATAAGTGCAACTACGAATGCATAGTCCACATTCGCATTAACCTCCAACATGAATTTGTCCTTAGCGAACCTCGCATTCTCCGATTCTTCCAGTGTATGCATCTACAAGATTAAATTCATCATCAACTTGAGTCTTAGGGGGCGTTTGGTTCGTCGGATTCCGTCGGAATTGGATGGAATTGGAATGGTCAATTCCGTTGACCGAATTCCAATGACATGTTTGGTTACCCATAGAATTGAATGGATGGAATTGAATTCCTTCATTGGTGGATTTCACCATTCCTTTACAAAATGGATGGAATTGAATTCCATTCCATCCAAATTTGTCTAAATGACAAAAATACCCTCATTTAATTTAATACTTTAGTTTTTTATTTTATTTTATATTTTATATTTTATTTTTATTTTTATTTTTATTTTTATTTTTTATTTTTTATTAATATAATTTAATACATTTAGTTTTTATTTTTATTTTATTTTTGGGTTGTGTATATTATATTTTTTACACATTAAAGTATTTAATAATTATTTTACAAAAAAGGGTATTTTGGTCATTTGCCGAAAATTCATTCCAATTCCAAAGCTACATTCGGTGAACCAAACAGACAGATTCCAATTCTTTTGATAGATTCCATTCCAATTCTGTCAACCAAACAGGTGGTCAAACCTGACAACATTCCATTCCAATTCTGTTAAACAAACAGGTGGTCAAACCTGACAACATTCCATTCCAATTCCTTCCAGATTTCAATTCATTTGACAGATTCCATTTCTTCAGAAACCATTCTTCAATGGTATTAGATCTAGTAGTGGGTTGCAACATGTCTTTGAATTCCAATATCTTTTTTTTCTGGGTTTGCTTAAACAAAAACATTTTGACTGAAATTTCCAAAATCTTTTTTCCTGGAAAAGAGAAACTCTAGGAATTCTCACCTTTCACTACAATAAAATTAAGTTTATAGGACAACTAAAATAAATAAGCTTCCTAATAGAGTGATTTATACGACCAAACAAAAAAAATCCTACATAAAAGTGTTACAAAAAGTTTATAAGATGCATTTGGGCATCGTAACAAGTTTTTAAAAACATTTTTCAAATAAAGAATTCTATTATTTAACTATTTTATAGAACACTATATATTGAAAACGTGTTCTACAAAAACAAGTGTCTTCTAAAAATGTGGGTTTATAGGACACTTTTTAAAAGCATCCTATAAAATTAGCTAATGGGACACTTTATTTTGAAAATGTCCTAAAAGTGTTGTTACATCGCTTACAAATGTCCTACAAACTTATTGTAACACTTTTAAATAAGACGTTTTTTTATTTGATCTTATAAACTAATATTCTATAAAACATGTACTTTATTAGGACGCTTATTTATTGTAGGGTCCTATAAACTCAAACTTGTTGGTGTGGAATTTGTACACATAGCTGAATGTTTTGAAAATTACTAGAAACCAAGTAAGAGGTTTAAATTTTTAATTACCCGGGCTATTGTCATTGATGAATGTCCCAAATAAACCGTGCAATTTCTCTTTGACCAGCTTCCCTTGATCTTGAAATCGCAAGCATTCTTCTTCGTTCTCTTATTTCCCAGGACCACAATTAAATTGGTCTTAGATTGGATCACACGTGCTTTCCCTGTTCTAAATATCACATCAGAGTTGGCTATACTGTCACCCCTATATACTTTCCATCGCTTATGTTCACTCATCAACTGCAAATTTAATGAAACACCATTTCAACGTCAATTTTACCACCAAAGCATCAAATTAAGAAAAGCAAAAATCTCAACAATTAATCACCTTGTTACGGAGCATGACGATGGGTCTGTCATCATTATGGAGGAGTAACCGCTGATGATGGAGAGTTGTATTGCATGGTTTTACTTTGAGCATGATTTTATGGTTAATATCAGTGATGACAAGGTTGCCTTTTGAATTTGTGTCAACTATAAATTGCAGTGGATATGGTGCCATGAACTCAGACCCAATCACACAAACTGGAGTCATGCCTTGATCATGGATAGGTTGAGTCATCATCATCCCAAAGAGAGATGGTTCCTGTGTTTCAAAAGAAAAATATGAGTTAATAAAATGCCACCGATTGTGGGGTTAGGAAGAGATGTGTCAATTCCACACTGGTGTTTTACGCGGCAATTCTTTGACCAAGTTTTACTTGAGAATGCCAATAGGTTATTTATAATTTTTTTTAAATAACTATAAGTTTCTAAGATATAAAATCTAAAGTCAAAATCTTTAAATAAAACTACATATACTTTAACAAATATTTTATTTTAGAGATTTAAACATTAATTATATTATTAAAATATTATATAAGTTTATTATCTTAATGCACTTTTTTTATTAAATTATAAAATAATAATAGTTTAATATTATTCGTTAAAATGAATAAAAATGAATTTTTTTTACCTACAATCAAGTTTTAGAGAATTCTCTAAAACATGAAGTTTTTTTCTTCTTATTTTCTCTATTTTAAATAACTAGATAAACAAGTTGTTTGAGCAATTATAGAGAACAAAAGTTTGATTTTATTTATTTTAGAAAGTTGTTCGAGATGCTCTAAGACATACGTCTAATGGATAGTGAGCCGCACAGTAAACACTGTTAATAAGATGTCATTGTTGACTGTGTGGTTAGGAAGTTTGTGACATCATCTTCAATACCTATATTTAAATAAAGAAAATATGGATATTTAGCAACTTTTTTAAACTAACAACTAGCTAAAATAGAAAAAATAGGATAAAGATTGTAAGAATTTATAAATTTAAATGAATCTCTAAAACTTTATTGAAAGAGAGAAATAATATAATAATATTTTTTTATCAATAAAAGAATTATAAACTTAATGTGTAACAATATTTTATTAGTATTTTATTAATATATTTAATTGTTTTATTAATATAATTAATGTTAAATTTTTAAAACAGAGTAGCTGTATATTTGTAGAGATTAAACTAAGCATGACTTGCAAGAAAAATCCACATCTACAGGGTTACAAAGACGTGACTTTTAAGTATTTTTTTTCATTTTCAGCACCCTACGTGTTCACATATCATTCCTCTACGTCCATCATGAAGAAGTCAAGTTTATACTTTGGCTATGTTTGGCATTTGACAAATTAGCCGATAAACTAGCTGTTGACTCATAACCTAGCTGGTAGCTGATAAGCTAGCTGATGAAGAAGTCACGTTTTGCAAAACTAGCTTATAAACATGTAAAATGACCAAAAAATACATCTTCATAGAATTATCAATTACAATATTTAATTATATAATTAAAATAAATTTATAACAATATAATATGTTAATTAATACAACCAATGTAGTAAAGAAAAATTAAATAATATAACATGTTAACTAAAAGAATTTAAAATTTATTATTACATATATACTATAAATTTTGAATTCGTTAAAACAAGTTCTAGAAAAAATATACATTAACTTATGATTTTAAATAACTGTTACATATAATATGAAAAAATAAATCAAATAACAATTAGAAAAGATGTTAGGGCAATATTTGGTTGAATAGAAGTACAAGGGCTAATTGTTATTTTCTTAATTTGAGCCTTATTTGTGAACGGGCCGTGGGCTTGTTACCATGGACCCATAGTATTTAAATGCTTTGTTTAGCTTAGAATTAAGCTAGTTGTCATTTTTACTTTCCTAAGCTTTATTGTAAACACTCTGCATTATTGAAAGTGAATTGGATGACCGGTTGAAATCATAACGACTTGTTTACATATATTGATTTCTTATTGTTCGTTGCACGGATCTGGAACTCACAATTGGTATCAGAGCAAACGGACGAATCGGTTCAAAGTGATTCTTGATTTCTGGTAAGAATTTCTATTAAAACGTCGACTGTGTTCTTGTTTTTTCAAAAATCTCATATCTTGATTCTGATAAAATTGATTGATTTCGCATATCATACTTGATTAGTATCATCATTATATGCAAATCTGCAAGTTGACACATCTTAATTCGACCGTTTGATTGGGTTATTAGCAAAATTAAGTTCATAAGTTTTTGGTTGTGTTCTTGAAAAAATTCAATTTTTACCATAAAAAACTTGTTGTTTTGCTTCAAAATCGATTTGGGTATTGTTATTTTTGTGTTTGGTCGAGTTCCTAACCTTTCAGGAACGATTTTGAGCAACCCTAGTCGATTCCCAATCGAATTGGAAACCACAGCCGTAGTTACCGGTATCACAGCCATGGTTACCGGGTCACTCACAGCGTTACCGGGTAAGTTCCTATTTCTTCAGTTGTTACCGGGTAACTTATCACTTACCGACTATTTCTATACTTACCGGATATCACTCCCGGTAAGTCCCATTTATCGGTCAATTCCTGGTAAGTGTTTTCATCCGGTAAGATACATCATCCAGTAAGCATTTATTTTGTGTTATATTTTCTTTTCGGTAAGTTTTAGTTCAGTCATCTCATTCGGTAACTGCCTTTCATCCGGTAACATACTCATCCGATAAGCTCTTCACCAGGTAAGCTTTTCAATTGCTCAAGTTTCTTTCATCTGATATCTAGTTTTACCCCGCAACCTCTGTTACCCGGTAACTCAAGATCATCCGGTAACCTTCTGCAAATTTACCTATTTCTTATAAATTTGATCCGGACACTTCCAGATCATATATCTTTCATCTGGATTCCTATCCGGTAAGTTCTGCTTAGTTGATTTCTTACCTGATTTAGCATATTCCACTCTTAGAACCTGCGTTAGGATACCACTTTTAGTGCCTTGCGTTAGGTTATCACTTTGAATCGAACCAATCGTCTGACGATCACTCCAGTGCAACGTAAGATGTCTTCACGCGATGCTCTTGCTATTGGCACCGATTCCAAACCACCTTGCCTCTACCAAGGGGAGTACAGCCAGTGGCGGGACAAATTTATAATCTTCATTTAGTCCAAGGACAACTTCGAGTATATCTGGCGAGCTCTAGAAGACGGACCAATTCCTACACCCATGAAGACCGTTCCACTAGCTAAAGAAGGTGATCAACCTCTCATCGAGAAAAAGACACTCACCGATATGACTGCCGACGAAAGAGGCATGCTTGAGGGAGAAAAACATGCTAAGAGGTACTTGGTTCAAGCTCTACCCAACACGATCTACACTGCCATCGACAACTACAAAGGGACAGCAAAGGGTATGTGGGATCAAGTGGCGAAAATGATGCGCGGGAGCGATGTGGGGAATCAACTGAAAATTAACAGTGCCATAACCAAGTTCGATGGGTTTAAACAGCGCACCGGCGAATCCCTCACCCAGACCTATGAACGCTTCTGTCTCCTTCTCAACGAGCTTAACAAGTACCAAATCACTCGCTCCAACACGGAAAACGCGCTCAAGTTTCTCAACAACCTGTTGCCTGAATGGAAGGTATTTGCATCTCATGTCAAGCACAACCACTTGATAGAGAACGTTGGCATCCATGAACTCTATGAGACGCTTCTTCAAGATGAAGCTGAAGTGAATGAAATTCTAAGCGAGAAGAAGTCTACATCAAAACCACCTGCTGATCCACTTGCTCTCATGTCTGGCAAATGAGGCAAATCTTCTGGCCGTCACTCCAAACGTGCTCAAAAGCAAAGCGAAGCTGAGTCAGAACCTGAGGAAAATGAAGACTGTTAGATCTGAAGTTTTGTCAAAAGTTACAAGTGTTGGATCTGAATAGAAGACTCAGAGTTCTGAGTTAGAAGACTCAGAAGTTCTGATCTGAGAAGTCTCGAAAAGATTACAAGTATGAAAGTCTGAATAGAAGGGTCAGAGTTCTGAGTAGGAGACTCAGAACTTCTAATGATGAAGATGAAAATATCACAAGTGCTTGAAGGAAGTTCTGAAGTGCTTGATCAGAAGGATGTTCAGAAGTTCTGAACATGTTGTTAAGAACTTATGTCTTAGGATATTTTCAGTTACATTCAGTTACTAATTAGGACACGTGTAATTGTTCTATTAGTCCTTCATGTATATGTACTGTAGCTTTAGCTTTTCTTTACAGTATATATAGTTGTTAGCAACTGTAAGCTAACTAATCTTTGGCATAATCTTTGGCATAACTTTCCCGCATATCTTTGTATTCAACTTTTGTAATCTTTGAGAGATTCTCTCTCTAGATCTGTAATCTGTTCTTAATTGAATACAAGTGCGTTGATCCAAATCTCTATCATTTTACTGTTTGATTGTTCATATTTGATTGTAAGATTGAATCCTGGTTTCTACAATTGGTATCAGAGCCTATCAACAAACAAATTCGTTCAAGATCGTGTTCTTGAGGGTTTCTTGATCGCATTCTTGAAGATTTCTTGATCAATTCGTCAATTGATTCCACTGCTACTCACAATTCTTGAATTCTTTGTAATTCTTGAATTCGTTTTACGTTTGTTCAAGAAATTCGATTTGTCTTTCTGTTGAATCGATTAAATTCAATTTTACTAATCATGTCTTCGAAAGAATTTCTCTCGATGGGATCTGAAACGAAGCCACCTGTTCTTATTCCTAACGAATATCAGCAATGGAAGATTCGAATGATACAATTCTTGGATAATATCGATGAGAATTTGATGATCTCAATACGAGAAGGTCCAATTGAAGTTTATGTCGATGTTGCTACTACACCTGCAACTGATACAACTCCAGAGATTCCTGCTACTAGGGTGAAGAAGATTTTTTCACAGTACTCGGAAGCACAGAAAACCAGACATGCAATTGACAAAAGAGCTGTTACGCTGTTGACTTTGGCAGTTCCCAATGAGGTTTTTAATAGAATTGATAGTTGAACATCCGCAAAAGAAATGTGGGATGAACTTGAAAAGCAAATGCTTGGCACTGCAAAATCAATTCAAGCAAAGTTAAACCAATACATCAATGCTTATGAAAGATTCAAAGCAAGAGAGTGTGAAAGTTTAAATCAAACTTATGAAAAGTTTTGCACTATTTTGAATGACCTCAGGAGGAATGGGTTGAAAAAGACAAAGTCTGATATTAATTACAAATTTCTGAATTCTCTTAATTCAGAATGGTCATCTTTTGCAATAAGTCTTCAAATGAATAAAGACATGTGTGAGGAAGATTTAAATGATCTATTCTGTGTTCTAAATCAACATGAGGATTCGGTTAAGCAAGTAGTGGAGGAGAAGAAAAGTGTTTCTGATCAGTTAGCCCTGCTTTCTGAAAGAAAAACCAAGGTTACTAAAACTGCAAAGAAATCTGTGTATTTGTCTGAAATACCAAAGTTAGAGGAAGACTCTGAGAAAGAAGAAGGATCAGAGGGAGATGATGATATCAAGATAATTGCTGAAAAATTAGCTTTGTTGACTAATACTTTCAACAAGAGATGTGGAAAGAACAAGTTTCAGGGTAAGTTCAGAAGAGAACAGGGGAGTTCAGAAGAGAAATATAAGAAGAAAGAAGATAGAGAAGAAAGTAAGTTTGAGAAGAAAAAAGAGAAGGAAGAAAGAAAATAGAAGGATTTGTGTTTTAAGTGTGGAAAACCTGGTCACTTTGCCAGAGACTGCAGAGTGAAAGTAGTAAAAGATTATGAATACTACACAAAGAAGGCTCAGCTTGCTAAGAAAAGAGATAATGAGATTGCAATGTTGGCAGAACAGGAGAACTGTCTGTATTATACTTCAGATGAAGAGGATTGCATTCACTTTTCTCAAATGCAAAGTTATATGGCCAAGATGAAGAATGAGGATGATTCTGATTATGAAGATGCTGATTCTGAATCTTCTGCTGAGGTACATTCTGCACTTGAAATTGATTTAATGACTCAAATTGGCAATATGAATTCTGAATTTGTTAAACTCAGAAAACAAATAAAAGGTAAAAGAATTCTGGTTAACAAGTTCGGAACAGAAAAAGAGATAATTAAAGAACAGTTTGAAGAATCTGAAGTTGAGAAACAAAAAGTCAAAAATGAGAACTCTGATCTTTTAAAAAAGATTTCTGAATTAAAAACTCAATTTTCAGAAATAAAAGATGAAAAGGTTGATTTACAAATTAAATATGATATGTTACTTGAGGAAAGAAAGAAGTTGTACACAAAAATCAAAGAGTTGGAAGATCTTAATTTGAAAAGAGGTCAAACTCAACAAACCTTGAATCTTCTCACTAGCAATGTTAAAGATACAAGATTTTATAATCCTAAAATGGGATTAGGGTTGGAAGAAAATGTTGTTTTGAAAAGAGCTCCAACAAATCTTTATGATTTTGATAAACTACAGGTTCCTAAACCAAAAATCCCAGAAATTGTTGAAGTTTTTGTAAGACCTGCTAGTTCTATAACAAGTTCAGATAATTTACAAAAATCAAGTCCTGTAAAAGCAAAGGAAACAATTCCTGAACCAAAAACTGAGAAGTCAGAAGCTTCAGAAGACAAGGTTAAGAAAGAGATTTCTAAACCAACAGAAGAGAAACCAAAATATAATGATGCTAAATTCAAATATGATTCTTTGAATGTCAGTTACAAAAATAAACAACCAAGTTTTTCATATCCTGACATTGAAAGTATATTTGATGTAAGTAAGGTTTCTGAAATAGTCAGTCAGAAGTCTGAGTCTTCTAGTCATAATTCTGACTCCACAAGTCAGAACTCCGAGTCTGAAGGTCAGAATTCTGAAACTGTTAGTCAAAGTTCTGATTCATTTGATAATTCTCAATTCACTTCAGAAAGCTTTTCAGAACTTGAAAAGAGATTTAAACTTGTTAGTCAAGAACTTGAGGACTTAAGAAAAACTTACGATGATCTTGAAAATGATTATTGTGATGTAGATTTTAAACTGGACCAAGTTTTAAAAGAAAACAACAGTTATGTCCAGAAAATAACAGAGCTTGAGAAGTTAAAGGCTGAATATGATCTTTTCAAGATTAATGCCTTAAAAGAAGATAAGAAATTCTTTGATGAATCAAGTACATTTGAAAATGGTGAATCATCCAAATCATCTGCTAATTCTGTGAAATTCAATGTTTCAGAAAAAGAGGAAAGCAAAAGAAAAGATGATATGAAAAGAGTTTCTGAGGAGATTGGATTAAATACTACTTCTGAACCTAGAGTCAATAGTTCTTGTATGAAATGCAATTGTAATCTGAAATCTTGCAATAAAAGTGAAAAGACTTATGTTTCATATCTATTGTCTCTTGCAAGAAAGAATCTCATATGTGTTCAATGTGGTAGTAATTCATTTCAATCATCTCAGAAAAGTTCAATTTTAATAACATCTGTTTCTTATATAAACAAACCATATCAGAATTCAGAAAAGAAAACTGTTTTGATTCCTCAAACTCAGATAAAAGGAAAGAAGATTGAAAACATTTCTCAATCTAATTCAAAAGAAAAGAAGAAAGAAAATATCTTTAAAATTAAAGAAAAGAAGAATGAAAATGTTTTTCAGTCTCAACCAAAAGTTTTCAAAAAGAAAAGAAACAATTTTGTGAACAGAAAATGTTCTGACTTCATAAAAGTAAAAGGAAAGTGGTGCTTAAAAGAAGATTTTGAATGGAAAGTCAAAGGAACTTTTGTTAAATCAGATACCAAAGCTAACAAAGTTGGACCCATTCCAGAATGGGTACCTAAATCTAACTGATTGTTTTTGCAGGGCTGTCATGTGTGGTTTTTAGACTCTGGAGCTTCAAGACACATGACAGGTCATAAGTCTTCTCTGACAAACTTCACAGAAAAGGTTGGAGGAGCAGTAAATTTTGGTAATAACAGCAAAGGACAAGTCAGAGGTTTTGGAGATTTAACAAAAGGAGATCTAACCATTCAGAAGGTTTTCTATGTTGAAGGATTACAACATAATCTGTTCAGCATAAGTCAGTTTTTGGATAGTTTCTGTCAGATTAAGTTCAACATTACAGGTTGCATGATTTTAACTGAGAATGACATAAAAGTTTTCTGGGCCAAAAGACATATGGACCTATTTGTGGTTAATTTTTCAAAAATACAAGCATTAACCCCTGTATGTCTATTATCAAATGCAGTTGCTAATGAATGTTGGCTTTGGCACAGAAGATGTTCTCATTTAAATTTCAAGGATCTGAACAATCTGGTTAGCAAACATCTGGTCAAAGGATTACCAAAGATCAAGTTTGAAAAGGAATCATTATGTTCAGCATGTGAAATGGGCAAGATGAAGAAAAGTTCTCATAAGATAAAAATGGACCCATCCTGCAAATCACCATTAGAAATGCTACATACAGATCTTTGTGGTCCTATTTCAGTTCAATCTATGGGAGGAAAGAAGTATACGCTTGTTATTGTGGATGAATATTCCAGGTACACATGGGTTGAATTCTTAAGAGTAAAGTCAGAGGCTGCTACAACACTGATTAATTTCATCAAAAGAATTCAAGTATTCTTACAACTTCCAGTCCAGAAAATCAGAAGTGACAATGGGACAGAGTTCAGAAATGAGACTCTTCAGAACTTTTTGCAAAGCCTGGGGATTTCTCATAACTTTTCAGCTGTCAAAACTCCTCAACAAAATGATGTTGTTGAAAGGAAGAACAGAACTCTAGTTGAAGCTGCAAGAACCATGTTGGCTTATTCAAATCTTCCAACCTTCCTATGAGCTGAAGCAATAGCCACTGCTTGTTTTACACAGAACAGAACTTTGATAAATAAGAGACTAGATAAAACTGCTTATGAACTGATTAACAAGAGAAAACCACTGATTATTTTTTTTTCATGTTTTTGGTTGCAGATGCTATGTTCTCAAAGATAGAGAAAATCTTGGAAAATTTGATAAAAAGGCAGATGAAGGATACTTTGTTGGGTATTCACTTACTTCCAAAGCATTCAGAATCTACAATAGAAGAACCAAGAGAATTATGGAAAGCATAAATGTCACCTTTGATGAGTCAAGAATGAAGACTTCTGAACAAAACAATTCAGAACTCGGACAGAATAAGACAAAAATGACTTCTGAAACAGCTTCTAATCCTAACTGTTCAGAACTCAATATATTGTTTAAGGATGCATTTCTAGAACTAACTTCTGAATCTTATGCAGATTTTGAAAATCCAAAAATGGTTCAAGAAATGAAAAAGGGAACTTCAGAAGTAGTTCAAACAACTTAATTTCTGATACAGGTCCATCTGAGGAATGTCCAATTTTGATCAATACAAGTAATGAAACTTCTGATCCTAGTACTCAGAATTCTGGACAAGCCAATCATAATTCTGACCAAGTTACTCAGATTTCTGAACAAGTGTCTCAGAACTCTGAACAAGTCATTTAGAATTCTGACTCTACTACTCAGAATCCAAACTTGGATGTTTCATCTCAACAAGTATCAGAACAAGGGGACAGTTCAGAATTACAAGCAATCATTGATGAGAATGATACAAACAACAATTTTTTAGAAATTGATGTGCTTCCTAGTTCAAACAAATGGACTAAAGACCATCCTATTCATCAAGTGATAGGAGATCCATCAGTAGGAGTTAAGACCAGATCAGCAACAGCAAATGAAGCAATGTTTGCAGGATTTTTGAGTGTAATTGAACCTAAGAAAGCCAATGAAGCCCTAGAGGATCCAGATTGGATTTTAGCAATGCAAGATGAATTGCTACAGTTTGAAAGAAATAAAGTCTGGAGACTAGTTCCAAAACCTGAAGGAAAATCTGTTATTGGAACTAAATGGGTATTCAGAAACAAGAAAGATGAGTCAGGTGTTGTAGTCAGAAACAAGGCAAGATTGGTTGCAAAAGGATATTCTCAACAAGAAGGAATAGACTATGATGAGACATTTGCACCTGTGGCAAGAATAGAAACAATCAAAATATTCTTGGCCTATACTGCACATAAGAACTTCAAAGTATATCAAATGGATGTTAAATCAGCTTTTCTGAATGGAATACTTAATGAAGAAGTCTATGTCTATCAACCAGAAGGTTTTATTGATCCTGAATTTCCAGATCATGTTTATGTTTTAGATAAGGCATTATATGGTCTAAAACAAGCACCAAGAGCCTGGTATGACACTCTTACTCAACACTTATTAAAATCTGGTTTCAAGAAAGGTAAGATTGACACTACTTTGTTCTTAAAGAAAAAGGGTGATGATTTAATTCAGATTCAAATATATGTAGATGACATAATATTTGGTTCTACAAGTGCAGAGTTATGTACTGAATTCTCAAAAGTCATGGAATCAGAATTTGAAATGAGCATGATGGGAGAATTGAACTTTTTCCTTGGTCTTCAAGTAAAACAATTACCAACTGGTATTTTATAAATCAAGGAAAATATGTTAAAGATTATTTAAAGAAGTTTAAGATGTCTGATTGTGCTTCTATGAGAACACCAATGGCAATAAATATCAAGTTAGATGCTGATCTCAATGGAGTTCCAACATATAACAAGATTTATAGAGGCATGATAGGATCTCTTCTTTACCTAACTGCTAGTAGACCAGATATTATGTTTGATACTTGTTTTTGTGCTAGATTTCAATCAAATCCAAAAGAATCTCATTTGCTAGCTGTTAAGAGGATCTTAAGATATCTGAAAGGTTCACCAGATTTGGGCCTTTGGTATCCAAAAGAGACTGATTTCAAATTAACTGGTTTTACTGATGCTGATCATGCAGGAAGCAGGTTGGACAGGAAAAGTACATCTGGTGCTTGTCACTTTTTGGGAGATAAGATTGTGAGTTGGGCTTCAAAGAAGCAAAACTGTGTATCCACATCCACTGCTGAAGCAAAGTATGTTGCTGCTGCTGCATGCTGCTCTCAAACTTTGTGGATGAGAACACAACTCATGGACTATGGATATCAACTCAACAAAATTCCCATATATTGTGATTCAGAAAGTGCCATTGCAATAACTCAGAATCCTGTTCAGCACTCAAAGACCAAGCATATTGATGTAAGGTATCATTTTATTAAAGTCTATGTTGAAAAGGGAACTATAGAGATGCACTGTGTGCATACAAAGTATCAATTGGCTGACTTGTTCACAAAGCCTATTGATCACAAAAGGTTTACTTTTCTTATATGTAAAATAGGAATGCTTAATATGACAAATTGATTACATTTGCTATTTTTCAGAAATGATAGTTTTTCTAAGTAAGATTCTCTGAGTAGTGTACTCAGAACTCTGAGTCTCTTATTCAGAATTCTGACTCTTAAGTTCAGAACTTCTGAGTCTTGAGTTCAGATCTTCTGAGTCAATACTTCAGAAATCCAACTTCAAATCTTTTTAAATTTTGATTAGGTTATTCAGAACTTCTGACTATCTTTCTAAAATTCATTTCTGAGAAATACAAGTATTTCGATTCTGTAGATTATTTTTTTCTGATTTTTTTTCTACCTTTATGTCTAATATGTGTTTGAGTATATACTAAAGTCAAGGGGGAGCATTGATATTCTTCAGAAATCATTCCATGATGATTAAAAGGTTTGTATTCTTCTCTTATCACTAATCATTCTAAGGAGAACAAGCTTTCAATGATAAAATATTTTTATACTTGTTCAAAACTACTTCTGAATGTTTCAAAAGTTTTCATATTCAGATGTTAGATTTTAAATGATTTTTCAGAAATCACAAATCATCATTAAAAGAACAGAATATTGATGATAAAATAATTTTCTATCTGTTCAAACTGCTTCTGGATGATTAAATGTTTTATATTAAGTCAGAAGTTGTTTTTTAAATGAATTTTGTTTCCAAGGGAGTTTCTCTGAACTGTATACTCAGAACTTCTGAGTATGCTTTCTCAGAACTCTGAGCGTGTTACTCAGAACTTCTAAGTTGTGTTAATTTCTATCAAGTAACACGTGTCAGCTTCTTATTCAATTGAAAATGCCACGTCTTTTCATTTAAATATCCTTTGTAGCATTTCACAGTGTTTGAATCTGTTATAACTTTGACAAAAAGCGCCTTTTCACCGTTAAATCCTTTCAGCTTCGCGGATTTTAAATAGACCTTAAAATCCCTCTTTCAAATTTTATTTGAAATCCAAGAGTGAAAAGTGAGAAACGCACAATTCCTGAGTTCATTGATGTTGTTTTCTTTCAAAATTCCACATTACGATCGTGTCTGGTTCAAGGAGAAATAGAGCCATTTCATTACATTCATCAAAATCATTGTTTGAATCAGAATCAAATGATGATGAAGTTCAAAGACCTGAAAATAGAGCCGTAGATGAAGGGGTAATAGGAGATAACATTGTACAAGGTAATGTTGGAGGAGAAGCAGGGGATGAACATATGGATGAATCAGAGGGAAACGCAGATGAGGGAAATGAGAACATTCAACACGAACATAGTGCAGTTAGGTCAGTCATGTCAGGAAGACCTAATCATGGTGAAAGGATTGTTCCTGAGAGAGAGTATTTGAGGCTATTGGAAAACAATTGTGTGTTATTGTTTGATGAAAGCAGATTTAAAGAAGAACATAAGATAATCATAGAGTTATTGAAGTATCATCCATACAAAAAGTGGTTTACAAAGAAGAAATCGGTTCCTGTTCAGTATATACAACAATGGTGGAAGCATCTAAGGCTAGAGGGAAATAAATTTGTATCTGAAGTTGGGGGAGTTTCTTTGACTTTGACTATACAAATTTTAAGAGATATGCTGAATTTACCAGATAAAGATGATTTAGAAGGAAGATTAGATTTTGAAGATTCTCCATTGACAGAAGAATTAATTGCTGAATTTATGAGATTGGGGTATAATGAAGAGTTGAGGACCCTAAGTTTGTTCAGAAGAAACAAATTACCACCAATTTGGGCTTGTTTGTTCAACATTGTGAATAAATGTTTATCTGGGAAGAATAGTTCTTTTGATCAAGGCTCAAGGCAAATTCTGCAAATATTTCATGGGTTGGTGAAAAACAGACATTATGATTATATTGCAATTCTTTGGGAAGATATGAAGAACACCTTTGAGAAGAATCAGAAGGCCATAGAAAAGAAGACAAGGGATACTCCACTTACATATATACCTTATCAAAGGTATTGGCAGATTGTGATTTGGTATGCTATGAGAGAAAACAGAAATATTCCAAGAAGAACAAATGAGGAGCATGGTCTAATTTTTTATATGGGTAAGAAGATTTCTAGTTCTAAAAATCAGAATTTTCCAAATCAAAGACCTCTTCCAAGGTCTCTTAGCCAGTATATTCCAAGGGAAAGTGAGATTTTAAAAGCTTATTGCACCTCAATGGGACTTGAACAACCTCAAGACCCTACCCATGAGGAACAACCTGAGATGAGAGGTGAGGGGTCAAATCAAAATAGAGAGGGGGAGAATGTTCAAGGGGGAGAACATTCTGAGAGAATAGAGAGGGAAAATTCAGAGAGATTGGTTAGTATGGGAGTAGAAAAACAGATATAGTGTGGTGAGGATGAGAGATTGTTAACAGAATCTCAAACAGAAAGAGATGGTTCTGATCCAGCTGAATTAATCCGGGTAGCCACATCTACTGTTGGTTCACAACTCTTGGTGACTAACATTGAAGAAAACACCATGGACCCAGTGGTCGAACTTGAACAACCCATCCCTAGCCACTCAGAAGTATTTCAACATACTACTTGTTAGTGCCTAAAATTATAGTTGTACTAAGTAGAGGGGCCTATCTTGTAATAGGGTGATTCTTTACCCTAGGTATATAATGTTTACTTACTTTCCTTATTAGGTCTAGCAATTTACAAGGTTCACCTACACACACTAGCCACACACACTTAATTTGTTCTTCATTGTATTGTGTGAGCTTTGTTTGAATCATTGAATATAGAGGTGGACATTTTATTGTTATTGCATTGATTACTTGTTTTTGGGATCACAATTGGTATCAGAGCAATGTATTCATTTAGATCAGATTAGATTTTATTGAGAGTTTTTGCATTTTGAGTGTTCTTCAAGTTTTTCATCCGTTTCTTATTGATTTTGATCATTTGAGTTCTTCAAATGGATTAGGATTGATATAGAAGTGTTTGATATTCAATTCTGTGTGTTTTCATTCCATAATCACACCAGAATCGATCTCAAATCGTGCAAACTCGGATTTTCGAACTTTTGTGCAAAAACCTACTGTTTTGGATCGAAAATCACTGTTCTAGTGGTTTTTGGACAAAACTTGAAGTAGTAAAACTGTCCAGAATCGCATTTCGACCTTACCTACCATTTTTCAGATCATTTGGATCATTTTTGAAGAATCAACTCCCGATCATTTGAATCTTCATCGAAATCGCAATCATCATATATTCATCGAAATCGCAATCATCATATATTCATCGAAATCGCAGTGAACGTCTAGTGAACAGTACAAAGTCGCAGTGACCTGTTGCGACTTGACTCCCAAATCGCAGTGACCTATTGCGACTTCGATCCCGAATCGCAATCCATTACCCCGTGAACAGTAACAAATCGCAATCCTCTATTGCGACTTGAGTGAAATTTTTACTCTGTTGCGATTCCATTTCATTGCGATTCCATTTGTTGCGATTCCATTTCGTTGCGATTCCATTTCATTGCGATTCCATTTGTTGCGATTCCATTTCGTTGCGATTCCATTTGTTGCGATTCCATTTCATTGCGATTCCATTTGTTGCGATTCCAACTGCTGCGACTTCATTGCATTGCGACTTTAGTGGGTTGAGACTTCAGTTTGAATTTTTTTTCTAATCAAATCTAAAGAATACAAACGATCAAAGACAAGTAATCGAATATGACTGCTAGAGATATTCTAACGATTGGATCTAAGGATAAACCACCGGTTCTTTTTCCCAAAGAGTTTAAAATATGGAAAGACCGTTTTATGGATTATGTGGAAAGACAAGAGAATGGGGAGTTCATTTCACACTCACTGATTAATGGACCGATGGAAAAGATAATGAGAAGAGGGATTCTTACTGACGGGGAACCAATTCCTGAATGGGTTGAAGTTTTACCAATTCACTATGACATTGAACAGAAGAAGAGATATTATGGGGATAAGATGGAAAAGTCCTTTGTAATTCAAGCTTTGACTAATGATATTTACCGAAAGGTAGATAGCAAGAACCACTCCGGGAAAGCCATGTTTGATGAATTGATAAAACTTTATCAAGGTTCTGAGATTGAAAACCAGATGAGAATTTCAAATGCTATTAATCTTTATGAGAGTTTTAAACAGAAAGATGGTGAAGCTCTTGATTCCACATACGACCGTTTTACCACGATTTTGAACGAACTGAATAGATACAGCATCAACAAGTCTATAATTGAGCATAATGTAAAGTTTCTGAATGTACTTCAACCCGAGTGGAAGAAGTATGCTCATCGTATGAAACAAAATTCAAGGCTGAATGTTTTGCCCCTTCAAGAGATGTACGAGACGTTGAAACAGGATGAAGAAGATGCTGAAGCCAAGAGGACAAAGAAAAAGAAGAAGGACAATAGGGAAGAGAAAAGAGAGGATAAGAAGGAAGAAGAACTAGAACCGCTTGCTTTGGTGTCTGTCAAACCAAACAGAAATTATTCAAAGCATTCTGATGATGAACAGGGTGAAGATGGTGAGATAGATGAAATTGAAAGTATGAAGCGAGCAATGGCACTTCTTACTAACTCTTTTCAGAGAAAGTTTGGAAAATCTCCCGAGTCCAACAATCAAAGGTATGCGTCTGGTTCCAAGAATTTTGAACACAAGGCGAATGTTTAGTCGAGTAGAAGGTTTGATGATAAGAAGGTTGAGTACAAGAGAGAGGAGTACAAGAAGCCTGAGTATAAGAAGCCGGAAGAGAAAAGGGTGTTTGAGAAGAAAGAGGAAGTTCCGACATGCTACAATTGTGGGAAGCCTGGTCATCTCTCTAAAGAGTGTTGGAAGCCAAATGTCAGGGATTCTACGTACTACAAGAACAAGTTGCTGCTTGCCGAAAAGAAAGAATCGGGGATAGCACTGTTGGTCGAAGAAGAATACTGGCTAGATATGTCTGATGATGAAGCTGAAGGTGAGAAAGCTGCTCAGACTAAGATGTGTTTCATGACCAAGAAAACCGATGGTGATGGTTCAGAGTCTACTTCCAACGAGGTACATTCCTCTCTTTACAATCAATTCTTTACTCAACAAGCTTATTTAACAAAAAGATTAGAAAATCTAAAAAGAGACCAGGAAAGAGCAGACGAGTTAATTTCCACTCAAAAGGCTATAATAATAGATCAAGAAAGTAAAATTAAAGTTTTTGAAAAGAAAAAGGCCGAATTTGAGATTGGTATTTGCGTATTTTGAAGAAAGAATAACTGAACTATCGGATAAATTATTGAATTCGGAAGTTAAGAATAGCGAGTTTGAGAGTCTTTTGCATGCTTACAAAGATAGAAATGATGAGTTATGTGAAAATGTCAAGGATCTGGAAAATAAATTGTACAAAGCAGGTCAAACTGAACAAACAATTCGCATGCATAAACCAAATAAGTTCAGATATTTCAACTCAAAATGGGGAATCGGGTATGACAATCCACAATACCTGAGCAATGCTTTATCAAAATCTCCCACTTTGTACAAATTTGAATGGATGATGGATGATGAAGACTATAAGGCTGAAGAAGAAATAAAAAGGAAAACCACAGTTAAGATGCAACTTCCTTTTTGGTATGGTCCAGACAATGCAAAGGCATTGAATTCCAAGAAAACCTTACCAAACAATTATTTTGAGAGTTATGTTGTTAAAGAACCGAAGGAGAAAGGGAATACTCAAAAGATTGAAACTGTCAAACCAGTTTTTGAAGGTAAAAGATACTTTCCACCAATGGTTCTTGAACAAAAACTCATGGACCTCGAAAGCAAGATCCAAAACAACATTCAAGAAGTCAGAAATGACGAGAAGCTTGCTTTTGAGATTGAGAAGGAAGTTTTGCTCACTGTATTTTCAGAAAGCTTAAAGGAAATGAAAACAAAACTTGAGGAAATATCTGAAGAAAAAGCTTTAAAAGAAAAACAATCTTCAGATTCAGATGTTTCCTCATGCAAAGCTTTTATAGGAAATGCTATCTTGAGAGACTGGACAACCAATGACCAAGATGATTTTGAACCTTGGGATTTGGAAGATCAGTTTGATAAAGATCCTCCTATATATTTTCCTACGGAAGAAGATAAAAATTTTCAGAAAGAGTTTAATGACTTTCTTTTTCCCAAGTCTGATGATAATGATAGCCCATCTTATGATACTGATACTGATTTTGAAAGCGAGAATGTTGGTAAGGATAAAGGTAAACGTGTATGTGAAGAGCCTGTTCAATTTGATTTTAGTGCCAAACTTCCAGATCATTCTGACTTTCTAATAAAAGAAGAGGAACCTGAAAAGATTATCTTGGAAGGGGAATCTTCAAAATCAGCTGAGAAAATCTCTGTTAATGATGATCATTCTAAATCTAAATCAAAACCATCATTACAGAAAAAGAAAAGAAAAACAAAAAGAAAGAAGCATGTTAACTCTTTTCAGACTCAATATTCAAAGGCTTACAATTCTTATTTGTCTGGTTTTTCAGATCGTAATTTGAAAAACAATACGCGTCTTGAGTGGAGAATAAAGGAGTCCGCACAGGATGTGGCCCAGATCAAATCATCCCACGTCAATTCAAATGTTTTAAATTCCAAGAAAGACAATTTTGTTTCAAATGTTATTAATTATGATGTTGGCAATAGACGAAAACTTGTAGTTCCTTACAAGGTTTATTCAATGCGACAACTGATTAATTTGGCACGAGATCAAATTTGTTGTGCTTCTTGTGGTGTGGATGATTTTATCTGCAAATCTGACTATAATCGTTGGTTTTATTCAAATGCTTATTTTAAAACCGGTTATAGAAAGCAAAATGTTAAATCCAAGCCTACTAACCCAAAAGGACCCGATTGGCAATGGGTACCTAAAACCGTCTAATTTCCATTTTGCAGCCCAGTCATGTATGGTATTTAGATTCAGGCTGCTCAAAGCACATGACTGGAAGAAAAGAGCTGCTAGTTAATTTTGTTGAACAAGACCGTGGAAAGGTGAAGTTTAGAAATGATCAATACGCTTCAATTCTGGGTTATGGGGATATTGTAAAAGATAATGTGCGAATTACAAAAGTCAATTATGTCGAGGGCTTAGGACACAACCTGTTTAGTATAGGTCAATTTTGTGATAAAGACCTAGAAGTCCATTTCAAGAAAACCCGTTGTGCTGTTCTTACCGACGGAGGATATGAGCTTCTAGTTGGTTCTAGGAAATCTAATCTATACACCATTGATCTATCAACACTCAAGCCCAAGACTGATGTATGCTTGATGTCAAAAGCGACGTTAGAGAAAAGCTGGTTATGGCATAGACGACTATCTCATCTTAATTTTCGCTACATTCAAAAGTTGGTTTTGGGTGATTTAGTCATAGGTCTACCAGTTCTGTCATTTGAAAAGGATAATTTCTGTATTGCTTGTGAGAAGGGGAAGATGAAGCGTGCTCCTCATCCACCGAAACCAGAACCCAGCACCAGCAAAGCTTTGGAAATACTTCATATGGATCTCTGCGGTCCGATGAAGACTCAAAGTATTAGTGCCAAACGTTACGTATTAGTTGTCGTCGATGATTACTCGAGATACACATGGGTCAAGTTCCTACGCTCAAAGGATGAAACTCCTGACTTGATCATCTCGTTAATCAAACAGCTTCAAGTGAATCGTCAACAAACAGTTCAGACTATTAGATCAGATAATGGGACAGAGTTTAAAAACAGAACTCTTGATGACTTCTTTAAGTCATTGGGAATCACTCATCAATATTCTGCGGCCAGAACACCTCAGCAGAACGGTGTAGTTGAAAGACGTAACCGTACACTAGTTGAAGCGGCCAGAACGATGCTGTCTTATGCTGATCTACCACTATTCCTATGGGCTGAAGCTGTTGCAACGGCATGCTATACACAAAACCGTTCAATCATACATCGACGGTTTGGCAAGACCCCATATGAATTGATTAATAATAGAAAACCTGTTATACACTACTTTCGTGTTTTTGGATGCCGGTGCGTGGTGCTGAATGATAAGGATAACCTGAATAAATTCAGTCCTAAGGGTATTGAGGGTTTCTTTATCGGATACTCTCTCACATCAAAAGCTTACATGATCTATCTCAAATCTTCCAGAACTGTGATGGAAAGCATTAATGTCAAATTTGATGAATTTGAAGCAATGGCTTCTGTGCAAAACAGTACAGAACCCGAGTTATCTGGTATTCTAGCATCTGGACAATTTCGTCCAATGATGACTAGATTGTCAAACAAGGATCAAGCTTCCACTTCTAACTCTAAACCTGATGATCTTGATTTATTGTTTGAATATTTTTATGATGATTTTTTCAGAAGTGATAAACCTAATTCATCTATGACTGACAGGAGCAATGTTGTCCCACCACCAGCTAATGCTACTTTGTCAGGGCCTTCACCGGAACTGACTACTCCTTCAACTGGTGCAACAACTCCTGCTACAACTTCAAGTAATATGCAAAGGGAATCTCCACAAGCAACACAACACGTATCCACGAATGGTGCTTCTTCGTCAGGTACATCTTCTAATGACAATGGTGAGGATTCTGCAACTCAACCTGAGTCATCTTCTGAAGCAGAACCGGAGGCAGTTCCTGTTGACACTTCTGTCAATGAACCCGCCCGACAACCGAAACCTACCTTGACAATAGAGCTGAATTTTGATAAAGATCCTACCTTAGTGGATCCCAACTATGGTGCTATAATTGTTCATCCTCATGCTTTGAGATGGGCTAAGAGTCACCCAATTGAACAAGTCATTGGTGACGTCTCCGAACCTGTGAAGACTAGATCTGCAACGGCCAATGAAGTCCTTTACGCGCTTTTTCTAAGTCAAGTTGAACCTACATCAGTTCGACAAGCCTTGGAAGATCCAGATTGGATCATTGCCATGCAAGATGAGCTGAATTCGTTTGAAGCATTGAATGTGTGGCGTTTAGTTCCTAGACCCAAAGGTAAAACAGTGATTGGTACCAAGTGGGTCCTCAAGAATAAGAAAGATAAAGATGGGATTGTTGTGAGAAATAAAGCACGCCTTGTAGCCAAAGGGTATAGGCAACAAGAGGGAATTGACTATGATGAGACGTATGCACCGGTGGCTCGCTTAGAAGCAATTCGGATGTTTCTTGCATTTGCCGCTTTCAGAAACTTCACTGTCTATCAAATGGACGTGAAGACTGCTTTCTTGAACGGTATCTTGAAAGACGAAGTATATGTTTCTCAACCAGAGGGTTTTGTGGACAAAGATAAACCAGACCACGTCTACATTCTTGACAAAGCTCTCTACGGTCTAAAGCAAGCCCCTCGCGCCTGGTATGAAATCTTATCTACCTACCTACTTGGTGCTGGCTTTCGAAAAGGTAAAATCGACACAACTCTCTTCACTCTGCATAAAAACGGTGAGATCCTTTTAGTACAAATTTACGTTGATGATATTATATTTGGTTCAACTGACCCTGGATTGTGTACTTGGTTCTCGGGTATAATGATGACCAAATTCTAGATGAGTATGATGGGAGAGATTAATTTCTTTCTTGGATTACAAGTCAAGCAATTTTCCTCAGGCATCTTCATTAACCAGTCGAAGTATGTGTTTGACATCTTGAAGAAATTTAAGATGGAAAACTGCACCTCTATTGGAACACCTATGGCTCCTGGATCTAAAATAGGTCCGGATCCAGAAGGTGAGGATGTAGATGTTAAGGATTATCGCGGGATGATAGGCTCTTTAATGTACCTGACGGCAAGTCGTCCAGATATAATGTTTGCAACATGTCTCTGTGCAAGATATCAGGCACAACCAAAGGTATCTCATCGGAGTGCTGTTAAAAGAATCTTTCGATACTTGAAGGGGACACCGTACCTTGGTCTGTGGTACGCAAAAGGAACAGGATTTGAACTCACTGCATATTCTGATGCTGATCATGGTGGTAATATGCTAGACCGGAAGAGCACATCTGGCCATGTCCAATTTTTGGGTGATAAACTAGTAAGTTGGTCCTCGAGGAAACATAATTGTGTTTCAACATCAACTGCGGAAGCAGAATATGTGGCCGCTGCCAGTTGTTGTTCACAGGTTTTGTGGATGAAGACTCAACTATCTGACTATGACTTCAAGTATGAGAAGATCCCCATTTACTGCGATAGCAAGAGTGCAATTGCAATATCAGCTAATCCGATCCAACATACAAAGACCAAACACATCGACATAAGGTATCATTTCATCAAAGATCACGTTGAAAAAGGTACAATTGAGCTATACTTTGTCACAACTGAGTTTCAACTTGCCGATCTTTTCACCAAAGCCTTGGATGAAAAACATTTTAATTTCTTAGTATCCAAGCTCGGCATGTTGAACATGAAAATTTAATATTCTATATTGATCATATAATGCATGGAAATATGTGTAACTCAATCTAGTTTTCTCTATCTAGATTGATACATACACATTTTCATCTCATTCTATTCTCAATCTAAAATATTTATTTTCATGTCTTTGTTGTTTTTCATTGTCTATTATCTTTGTTGCCTTTTATTTCTGGTTATGATATCTATGTCTGCATAAGGTGTGTTCATAGTCTCAGGGGGAGCACAATTTTTATAGAGTATGCACAACAATAGGGGGAGCGTGTATCTCTAAATGAGCTTGTAAGTATTGCATTCCTGCGCTTCTTATTTGAGGATCTACAGGTAAGTTTTCTACTCTGTTTTTAAACCACTTGCTTTTAAATGATGAAATTCTATTTGCAAAATCTTTGCATCATTTAAGGGGGAGTGAAAACCGTGTTTTAAAACCTTTTGTGCTTAATCAATTGGAAGTTGGACATCTTCCAATGTGATAAAATCTTTCTTTTATCTGAAAAAAAAAATGTCCAGTTTTACATCAATATCGCTTGCGATTTCACATGTGGACAGTGAGATGTCGCAGCCTTCTATTGCGACTTCTCAATGAGCTTAAAAAGTATCAAATCGCAATGGTGCATTGAGACTTGGAAGTTTGAACAGTGCCAAATCGCAATGGTCTATTGCGATTTGGAGGTTTGAACAGTGCAAGTCGCAATGGCCTACTGCGATTTGACCATGTGAACAGTACCAAGTCGCAGTGACCTATTGCGACTTGAGGTGATGAACAGTACCAAGTCGCAATCGCCTATTGCGACTTGGGTGAATGAACAGTACCGAATCGCAATAGTGCATTGCGACTTGGTCAGGTGAACAGTGTAAATCGCAATGGTCGATTGCGATTTCAAAATTGTCAAGTTGTGATTTGTTCATTGCGACTTGATGACACGTGGCTGGTCAACCCTTGGACCAATCAGATTGTGCCACGTGTCATTTTTTAAAAAAATTTCGTATATGGTTGAGACTTTGACTTTTCATATTTCAAAACCCTCTTAAACCCTCTCGAAATCTCTCTCTACTGTTTTTCGATTCAAGTGCATATTCGAAGTTTCTGGTTCGTGCTATCCATTCACATCATCATCGAGATGGCTGATCAAGATGACTATGCTTCGGATGATAATGCCATTATCCGCTCGCATCGTTCGTCACTTCCTTCAGTAAATGCACATGACCTTGACGAGGAGATTTATCCGTCGACGAGCCCACCTGTGCAATTTCTAGACAACAATCATCATCTAGATCTTGCAGTTCGCTTTGAGCATCCAATCATCACCGAGATTATCCGTCATCATCCGGTAATGACTGCATTGACAAAGGTCGAGCTCGTGCCTGCAATCTACCTCAAACAATTCTGGAGTACGTTAACCTACAGACCAACGGATCGAGTACCTAAGTTCACAACCAAGGTTGACCACTTTGATGTCCGTTTCACTCTTCGAGGCCTTAGACGATCTCTAAACCTACCTAGTGAAAACATTCAGGATCCGATTCTTGAATCTCAGCTTCGTGCGGATATTCAAAGTTTGGGTTATCAACCTCCACCCAATCTACCACTGACCGGATCTTCAATGTTCAGACGCAGCTACCTACCGCCACTATACTATTCAATATGTTCTGTCTTCAACAGATGTATGACGTCTAAGCATACAGGGTTAGATAAGACCAACCTTGCAACCTTACGAACGTTCCACGCGTTCATCTTTAACCACAACATTGATTATGCTGTCTTGATCTGGAACGAAATGATAGAACTTGCTGCCGATCAGCTAAAACCGAAGATGAGACATAATTTCGTCCCCTTTCAGCGGTTCTTCCAGATCTTGATACATCAAGCTATGACTGACAACGCCGAGATCCCACGTCGTGAGCAACATCCCCGAGGGCCAAGCCAATATATGCACGTTCTTCGAATGCCCAAGGCGATGGATTTTGCTAATACCGCCGTTCTTCGAGAAGACCTACTTGCCTATGCTGACCAACAGTCCAGGGTAGTTAGGCAGTATAGAATAGATAATGCATTGCCGGTCCAGCCAGAGCCGGAGGGACCTACCCACGATGCAATTCCTTTAGGCGGTGAGGGTCTAAGAGCTGAGGGGGTTCAGGAACAAGGGGGTGTTCCTGAACAACGAGGGGTGAGGAGAACAAAAAGAAAGAGTGTCGGGAGAAGAGTACGGACTGTTGGCCAAGCATCCTCTTCACGACCAGCTCAACCACCACCTCAGATTCCTCCAGTGAACGTATTTGATGACGATGTAACCTGGGATGAAGCTTATGCTGCTGCATCATCTCCCGATGATGATACAGCCAATCCAGATGCCCAAATAGAACCTTTCATTCCTCCCCACGATGATGATGATGATGGTGATGACGACTTAGGACATGATCCTTCAGCGAATTTGATTCCGAGACACATGGGGAAAAAGCCACGTGTTGTAAGTCCGGATACCGAGTCTACTCGTCCCACCGGATTGCTCGAAAATGCTACTGCTGCTGCGGTTACTTCTACGATAAACGAAGAAGTAAAAGAAGAAGTAGTAGTGGAAGAGATAGGTAGTGGTGAGGAAAGAGGGAGAAAAGAATTGAGTGAAGCTGTGATAGAGTCGGACAAAGTTTTAACTACCGACTCTCCCCAAACCGTTACAAGCCGGGTAGCCACATCTACTACCGACGTGCGTTCGTCGCCGTCGCGTATTGAAGAAGCCATGGTGGACCCAGCCATGCATAACACAGCCCCACTCATCCACTCATCGGTCTCTCTACAGGCCGGTGTTTCATTTAGCACAGGGGATTTAGCACAAACTCTATCGGCGACACACTCGGTGTCTGCTGGTATTGAATCAGGTAGGCTCCCGCCCCGGCCACCGCCTTTTGTTCCACGCACATTGAGTCTAGGACCATTTGGTACAACATTCTTTCCTAGGACACAATTGTTGGAACAACACCAAGTTGGAGGCTTTCGTGCCCCAACCGGAACGCCCAGAGTGTCGTCGCCATTCGTTGGTGCTTCACGAGGACCGGGCGGAAGGCCTGTCATTGCTAACACCATGCCAGCTTTGAACACAGGCAGTACGGTTGCTTCAACCGCTACTTCAACCAGTAACCTAAGTGGTCTGGGTGTTAGTCCCTCTGATACTGAACGTGTACGGTCCTCTATTGGACCGGATAACCTTGTAACAGTGCCCCTTTTGCAGCTTGCCATCAAGTCCTTGAGCAACTCCTATAAAGCTCATATGGCTGAAATGAAAGAAGAGATGAAAAAGTTGTCTCAAGATGTATCCAGCGCTGTTAAAGGAAAAGGCATTGCAGATTCTACCGCGACACAACCTGACCCACAATCTCAACCAGTTCCATTACACCAGATCCCAACCGACCAGCTCAAATCAGAGCTGTTAGCCCGACTATTAGCCCAAGGTGACTCCAACACTGCCGAAGAAGTGGATCTTGTTTCTTTACTGCGCCAACAATCACAACCTCAACCCTAACCTCAATCGTCAACATTCTCAGATGGGCTAGCTGCACTAAACACTCAGTATGAGAAGCTAACTAATGCTATCTCAGATATGACCAACGCCCTACTGAATGGATATAAGGTTTTTGCCTCACGGGTTGCAGTTGTTGAAGATAGGTGTGGCATTCAAGCTGAAACCTCCCAGAAACAAAGACATGATGATCAGGATCCGCCTGATCAACATGAGGGGGAGAAGAGATCTACAGCAGTTGTTGAATCAAGTGGGACAGCTGCTGGAATTGTTCATGGCTCAGATCAGCCAACTGGAGAACAGGGAATAGGTGGAACGGATACTGTGATGGAGATAGTGGAAGATACAGTAGTTCTAGCTGATGTCATAGTTGGGGTTGAAAAGCCTGCGGCTGTTGACAATAGAACTGAAGTCGTAGAGATTGATTCAGATGCAGAACCTGATCTTCTAAACTTCCTGATCAAAGAAGAAATGGTTGCTGCCTTAGATGAGCTTGAATGTGAGACAGTTACTGGGGATCAGAATATGGATACAGAGTCCGAAGAAGATGTCCCGGCCGTGCAAGAAAATGCTCCATCAAACGTCGAATCTGCAGGTCCAAGCTCAGGTACTCTAGCTCCACATGCTCCGATAATACCGGATGGTAAAATTAGAGATCGAGTACTTGAAGCTGAACTTCGTTTTTCCAAACTATCGTTGATGTTGAACCTAAATATGTAGCCACTGGGGAGAGAGTTTCAATCCGAACTCCCTTCCTAGAAACTTTAAGGAAAGAACTTTACGTGCAGAAAGTCCAGCGAGTCAACTTGGAAAAGGTATACGGTATTGAAAATTGGCCATCACTGAAGAAGGTCGAATTCCTATATGTAATGAAGAACAAAGACAGAGGATCAGAAGAAGTCAAGTCAGACAACATGATAATGAAGATACTCAAAGTTGAATCTAAGAAGTTGTTTGACGTCTTCTATCCAGAGTTCACCGTCTTGAGATCAGATGGGTCTGAAAGCATATTTTCTGAAGCTGATTTCAAGAGTCTGCGGTTGAACGATCTTCTAAGTCTTCTCAACCTTCTTATTGAGCATCCAGAGCTGAAGAATCATGAGAACAGAATACCTTACAGAGCTGCCTTCAGAAGTGTGAAAAACTTTATGAAGAATATTCTCAAGTTCTCGTACCTCACTGATTTTCAGATGGGCTTGGAATCCTTTCAAGCGAATGTGAACCTGAAAAGACCTAACAGACGCCTATCAGATATTCAAGGTATCCCAGCTTACACCGTGCTGAGCAAGCCAGAACTTGGAGTTGTCTACATTGATACCGACTCAAAGAAGAAATTTTTGCGAGTCATTGAAATGAACAAGTTCTGTGAGGGCACTTTGAAGATCATCTCGGTTCATCTGGAAAGCAGGCTTCGTCTGGATGCCAATGGAGAAGTAAAGCTCTCTGATAAAGAAAAGGATTTGATCGACCAAGTGCTGAAAGCCATATCTTACCGAAAAGACTACCGTCTGGAACTGCGCCGATTCGAACACATCTTTGGTCTCCGTAAACGTACTGTGAATCCAGTTGATGTCTAATTTCTTTGCCTCTACTTGTACAAAGGGGGAGAATGTTAGTGCCTAAAACTAAAGTTGTACTAAGTAGAGGGGCCTATCTTGTAATAGGGTGATTCTTTACCCTAGGTATATAATGTTTACTTACTTTCCTTATTAGGTCTAGCAATTTACAAGGTTCACCTACACACACTAGCCACACACACTTAATTTGTTCTTCATTGTATTGTGTGAGCTTTGTTTGAATCATTGAATATAGAGGTGGACATTTTATTGTTATTGCATTGATTACTTGTTTCTAGGATCACACTACTGTTTAAATTCAAACAGGGGAACCATCCCAAACTCATTTGGAGGGAGGTGATAAATCCCAACCTATTCTTGAACACTTTGAGTCTGGATTACACAGTAATATCCAATTTGGGCCTGATTTTTTTTTCAACACTAGCACATCACAGGAATTTCGTATTCCTGTAACAACATCCATAGACACTCCTAATATTGGTTGTCAAGGATTGGATGGAAGTCCTGGTGAAGTGAACATCTCAAAAGCTTCATTACACAGTGCCTCTGTAGTACATGGTGTCTTTATGGCACCTACAGGCCAAGAGTTCTCTGAACACTTGAAAACTGGACCATTTGTTGATCCAGGTTCACTGTTAGAACCTTCTGAATTTGAAAAGATTCAAAAACAAAATCAATTGTTGGAGGAGAAAGTTGAAAAATTGTAGAGTACTGTTGACTCCTTAAAAATGAGGTGAAGGAGCTCAAGATTTTGTTGGAAGGGAAAGCAAAATCTGTTGAACAAAAGGTGGATGGAATGAAAGTGTCCTTGGAATCTCGCAAAAAAGGAGATCAAGGATAGTATGCCAGAATTTCAAAAGGAGTTAGTAAGGAATATGAATGATATGAAATCTTCATTATTACAAGTTTTCAGTTCAACATTGGCTAGTGTTTCAAAGCCATTAGCCATCATGCCTATGTCTGTAGATTAACATGAAGAAGAATCAACTCAGAATTTAAAAAGGAAGTTTGATGATAATGATCCTCATGATCATCAAAAGGGGGAGAAAAGGCAAAAGCATAATTCTGAGGTTGATGAACAAAGCACTGATGAGTTAGAAAATGTTGAAGAGTCAGCTGATATTGACTTAGCAGATTTTGAGATTTTTGATATGCAGTTAGCAGTTGCAGAGGTTCAAAATTCAGAAAATATTCAAGTAGTTGATGAATCAGCAGAAGTGGAAAAATCAACAGAAGCTGAGAAGTTGGTTGAAGTTCGGACTATTAGTTCAGACACTGAGGAAGAGATGGAAATGGAAAAGATGGGAAGTGAAAACTCAAGTAAAACAGAGGAATTGGTGTTGAATACAGAGATGGAGATTAATTCAGATGAAACTGAAATTCTTATGGCAGATACTGATCAGAATGATGAGACTGAAAATATGGATATTTTTAGATCAGATAAGGTTATATCAGATCAAAATACTGTTATAGAAGAAATGACAGATTCTTCTGAAGAATGGTGTGAAATAACTATGGCAGATATCTCTGAAGAATGATTGATTGAAAGTTCTGAGATTAACACTTGTTTAGAGATAGTTCCTTATACCAGAAGGGAACTTCTTAGTTTTGAACTTGAAGAGAGAAGACTGAATGATATTTTGATAAGGAGAATGCATAGTGAGTTGGTCAGAGCTCTTAACATTCAGAATGTTCAAAGAGTTATCAGGTTGGTGAGGCCAATTGACTTGTTGGGAGAAGAAGATCACTCTGTAAGATACACAAAGCAGTTTGTAAAAGACATTGGAGAATATTTATTTGAAGATGTATCAGAAGAAGATTTTGTGAAAGTTGAAGACTTCTTTATGCCTTTCTACACTTACAGAAGGCCAATTGTGATTCCCAGAATTGATTTACCCATTCTTGAAGAACCTCTATGTGACTTTATTGTTGAAAGAGAAGATACACCATTGGCAAGAAACTTGTATGTTAGTATTTTCCCTGAAGACAATTATGAATCTGTCTACTGCAAAGATGATGAGTTTGTTGTCATTGAAAATTTTATTGATGGATTCTTGGATGAGAGGATTCAGATGACATATGTGGAAGCTTCAAACAGGTTAAGAAAGACTGATGAAAAGCTAAATGTTCAGAAAAGAATTGTGAAGGTGTTAGACTTTCTAAGTGAAGAATTTGATGGTCTGAGATATGTTAATCTGAATGTATTGGAAGAAGGAAACTTAAAGGTGAACATGACATGTTTTGATTTCCACAGATTGTTCTTGGAAGATCAAATTTTCTTGGTGAAATTCTTTGCTGGTGCTGAAGATGCTTGGATAGAACTTGAATGCAGAAGAGTTCTGGGAATATATGTCAGAAATCTGTATTTGTATGATTTTCAGTTGGCAATTGAGTCAAGGAAAGAGAAATGTAACTTGACAAGTCCAATCAGAACTCTTGAAGTAATAAGCAACTTTGATGGCTTTGTGAGTGAAGAAGTTGGAAATGAAAGATTCATTCATTCAGAATTCAACCAAGTCATTCTATTCAGATTGAATGATCTAGTAAAATATAGTGATGCTACTCTGAAGAAGACAGTAATAAAGATGCAAGCTTATGTTGAGAATGTCAGAATTTTTGTGAAAGAAAAATATATCAGATGTGTCACTAAAAGACTTGAACTCAGAAACAAAATCAGAAATTGCAATGAATGGTTACTTTCAGAAGTAAATCCAAAGAAGTTGTTACATAGAGATTTTGTTTTTCCTGCTGAGTATGAGGTAAATGGAGGTTACTCAGAAGAAGTGGAAGAAGATATTCAAGATGTGTTCTCACGAGATGTGAAAATGAAAGATGCAGATCAACCAGAAAAGTCTGAGGCTAATGAAGAAGAAATACCTGTTGATGTTAATGGTTACTTTCTGGAGTATGCTCTTCCTTATTTCTTTCAACCAAGAGAAGTAAACTTTCTAAGTGTTTATCATGACAGAACAGAGATACATCAATGTCTTCGTGGTGAAATGTCAAAGCGCTTAGGAAAACCAAAAGAATAAGTATATTCAGATTTCTTAATCACAGGGATTAGAGAATTGAAAGAGTAGAAGTTCATGAAATATGAATATTACTTATTTGAAGTCTTAAGAGAAGATGGAAAAGTCTACTACTTTACTGAAGCAGATTTTGAAAAAATCTCAGTAACAGATTTGTACAGATTGTATAGTCTTTTGTCAAATAAAGACTGCAGTAAACTGAAAAAGGAGAGAGGAGCATTGGCTGCAGTGAGAGAGGCTATGTTTTATATTCTTAGATAGCATGCATATACAGATTTTCAAATTGCATTGTATTTACAAAGGTCAAGTGTTGAAGATCTGATAAGAAGGTTCAGAAGTTCTGAGAAGAAGAGTCAGAAGTTCTGAGAAGAAGAGTCAGAGATCTGAGAAAGAGAAGTCAGAAGTTCTGAGAAGCGTGATCAGAAGAATGTTCAGAAGTTCTGAACTACCTGTTCAGAACTTATGACGAGTTTCGTTAGTAATGTGTAAACTAATTAGGACACGTGTTTTGTTCTTATTAGTCTTTCTTATTTGTACTGTAGCTTTAATATATCCGTTACAGTATAAATAGAGTGGTTAGCACTACGTTGCTAACTGATTGATTTTCCCATATTACTTGTATTCATTCCTTGTAATCTTTGAGGTTATCTCTCTCTTAGATCTGTAATTCTGTGCATCATTGAATACAATTGGGCTTGATCATACAATTTCTCAATTACTTCTTTCTATATTGATTGTAAGAATAGATCCTGCACTTACAATTGGTATCAGAGCCAATCAACAAACAAATTCGTCCAAGAGTGTGTTTGATCGCGTTCTTGAAGTTTCTTGATCAATTCGACAATTGATTCCGCTGCTGCTAACAATTCTTGAATTCCTAACAATTCTTGAATTCGTTTCTATCATTGATTCAAGAAATTTGAATTTGTCTTTCTGTTGAATCGATATCTTACAATCAAGTCATCCAAAGAATTTCTCTCTATGCTGATTAATTTTCGAAATTAAACAGAGATCACAGGTATGTTTTCGAAATTCTTGATTGGTTTCTTGATCAAAGTGATTATATCTGCTGCATGTTGATTAGTATTCAAATTTTTTGTTGAAAAGAAGATTTCATTAATTCATGTACTTTAACTGTTTGATGAAATGCATGTGACAGATTCGATCAATTCTTGCATGTTCTAGATCTGTGTTGATTCTCATTTTTTTATCATAATTCATAGTTGATATTAGAATTTGTCATTTCATCATGCCTGAGATTGTTGAAGTTTTTGTGAGACCCGCAAGTTCTATAACCAGTTCAGACAATTTACAAAAATTTAGTCCTGTAAAAGCAAAAGAAACAATTTCTAAACCAAAAACTGAGATTGTTCATTTTGAAAGCAAGTTTGCTAATCTTGAAGCCAAATTTGAGGAAAGTGCAAAAGTTGTTGTAAATTTGCAAAAAGATAAATTCGATCTTCTAAAAGATTTCGAAAAGGCTCAAGAGAACACAAAGGTGTTAGAAAAAGAGAATGTTGATTTGAAAGAGAAAATCAATTTTGAAAGAAAGATGTTGACAGATTCTAAAAATAGAATCAAATCATGTGAAATGAGAAATTGTCAACTCTTGAAACAAATCTATGATTTTGAACAAGTTCTTATACTTGAAAGAGAGAAATTTGAGAAAGAAAGAAGAGACTTTCAAACTGAGAGGAAAGGTTTTGAAACAAAGTCTGTTGAATTATCTCTAAAAAAATTCTGATTTGGAGAAAATTCTTGCAAAAGAAAGAAAAGAGTTTGAATGCAAGAAAAATGTTTTTCAAAAAGAAAAGAATGGTTTTGAGAAAAAGAAAACAGGAATGTTAAATGAGTTTTCTGTAAAAATAAATGAGTTGGAGAAAGAGTTAGAAGATGGAAGGAAAGAGACTGAAAAGAAGAAGGTAAATGGCTTTAAAGAAAAATGCTTAAAAGATGAGTTTGAGAAGGAAAAGAAAGTTTTTCATTTGGAGATAAGGAGACTTATTAAGAAATTATCTGATTTATCAACTAAAATCATGATAGAGAGGAAGTCCAAATCTGATTTGCAGTCAAGGTTTGATTTGTATATTAAAAAGTTTAGGGAATTTGAAACGAAAGTTGTTGACAAATCAAATCATAGTTCAAAAGATCAGATTCGTTCTTCTAATCTGTTTTATGATTCTGCTATTGATAAATCTTATAATTGTTCTTTTAAAAAGATAAAAATGGAATGGAGAGTTAAAGGAACAACTTCTAAGAAAGAAGTGCCAAAATCAAAAGTTCCTAATTCAAATGTCAAGAAGAACAATACTTTTCAAAGAAAATCTTTTGGTAAACCTGATGTGATTTATTCTGTAAATCAATTAGTCAGAGTTGCACAAAAGAAACTTTGTTGTTCATATTGTGGGACTAATGATTTTGTGAACAAGAATTTTATTCAGCACTGGTATGGTTCTTATAGAATATCTGCATATGCTACTACACCTAACAAACCTGGACCCAAGTTCATATGGGTACCAAAGTCAACTTAATCTGTTTTGCAGGTTATTCATGTGTAGAGCTGAATGAATGATCTATACCTACACATGACTGAAAACAGATGCTGTGCTTAAATTGAGAATTTTGACTTTTGGATAATTCAGTCCAAAACTCGGTCTGAATGTAATTATGGATTTCTGATTCATATAGATCAATTTGTTGATTTTGTTGAGCAAGTTATGGTGATTTGAAGTTTAGAATGTTCAAAAATCACAAAATCCATAGGAATGCTTAATCTGCCTAGTTGAAAATATTTTTTTTAAAATGCTAAATTTTTCTAAGTAAACTTGTCTGAGTCTTGAGTTCAGAACTTCTGAGTCTTGAGTTCAGAACTTCTGAGTCTTGAGTTCAGAACCTCTGAGTCTTGAGTTCGGAACTTCTGAATCTTGAGTTCAGAACTTCTGAGTCTTGAGTTCAGAACTTCTGAGTCTTGAGTTCGGAACTTCTGAGTCTTGAGTTCAGAACCTCTGAATCTTGAGTTCAGAACCTCTGAGTCTTGAGTTCAGAACTTCTAAGTCCTGAGATATGAATCTTAAGGTCAGAAATTCTGAGTCAATACTTCAGCAATCTAACTTTCAAAAATTTACTTTTGAGAAATACAAATAACTTCAACTGTATGGATTATGCTTCTTTGATTATCTTTTAATCTCATCTTTATGTATCATTAATACTCAAATGCATGCTCAAGTCAAGGGGGAGCATCAAAATTCTTTTGGAAATCATTTTGTGATGCTTAAAAGATTTGTTTTCATTTCTTATCTGTTCAAACCTCTTCTGAATAATCAAAATGTTTTATATTGGTCAGAAGTTGATTTTAAAAGACATTTTGGTTACAAGGCAAAATTCTTCTGAGTCATGGAATCAGAACATCTGTGCGTGTTATTCAGATCTTTGACTTGAGTCAAAATTCTATCCACTAACACGTGTCAGCTTCATATTTGTTTGACAATGCCACGTATTTCATTTAAATCCTTTGTGGTATTTCACATGTGTTGACTCCGTTATAACATTGATTTCGCTTTTCCGTTAAACCTTTCAACTTCGCGGATTTTAAATAGGTCTTAAAATCCCTATTTCAAATTTCTTTCAAATTCCAGAGCGAAACGTGAGATACGAATCAAATCCAGAGTTCTTTGAATCTGTTTTCTTCTTAAATCATGTCTGAAATACGAAGAAGTGGTCCAATTTCTCTACATTCTACAAAATCGATAATGGATTCATCCGATTCGGAAAATGATGAAGTACAAAATAGAGTTGCAGAGGAAGGGGCAATAAGAAATGATGAAGAAGATGAACAAATGGATGAATCTGAAGGAAATGCGGATGAGGTAAACGTTAATATTGAACATGATCAGAGTGCTGCAGGTTCTATTATGTCAGATAGATCTATTCTAGTGGAAAGAGTTGTTCCTGAGAGTGAATGGTTGAAATTATCTGAAAATAACTGTGTTATATTGTTTGAGGAAAGTCGTTTTAAGCCTGAACACAGAATTATCATGGAGTTATTCAAACATCATCCGTACAGAAAATGGTTTACAAGAAGTAAAAATGTGCCTGTTCAGTACATACAACAATGGTGGAAATATCTTAGGTTAGAAGATAATAAGTTTGTGTCTGAAATTGGAGGAGTGACATTTGTCTTATCTATCTCTGCACTAAGAGAAATGCTGAATCTACCAGAGAAAGATGATGTACAAAGAAGAACAGATTTTGAGGATTTACCCCTAACAGAGGAATTAATAGCAGAGTTTATGAAGTTGGGATACAATGAAGGATTGAGGACTCTCAGTTCGTTCAGAAGAAACAAATTACCACCTATTTGGGCTTGCTTCTTTCATGTGGTAAATAAATGTTTGTCAGGGAAAAATAGTTCTGCTGATCAAGGTTCTAAACAAATTCTTCAGATATTTCAAGGTTTAGTGAAGAATAGGCATTATGACTATACTTTAATACTTTGGGAAGATATGAAGAATACATTTGAGAAGAATCAGAAAGCAATTCAGAAGAAGACAAAGGATGCTCCACTGACATACATTCCTTACATAAGGTACTGGCAAATTGTTATTTGGTATGCCATGCAGGAAAACAGAACAATCTCAAGAAGAACAAATGAAGAGCATGGTCCTACATTTTATTTGGGTAAGATGACCTCAGTAACAAGACTTGAAAACTATCCCAATCATAAACTATTGCCAAAATCACTTAGGAACTATATTCCAAGGGAGAGTGAGATTTTAAAAGCTTATTGCACCTCTATGGGAATTGAATTACCTCAAATCCCTACCCAAGAGGACCAACCTGAGAAGAGAGGTGAGGAGTCTAGTCGAATTAGAGAGGGGGAGGATGTTCAGATGGGTGAACATTCTGAGAGACTTGAGGGGGAAAATTCTGAGAGCTTGGTTAGACTCAGTGAGGAAAAACAGAATGAGAGTGGTGAGGATGAGAGATTGTTAACAGAGGTTCAAACAGAAAGAGATGCCTCTGAACCAGCTAATCTTGACCAGGTAACCACACATGCTATTGGTTCACATCTCTTGGTGTCCAATATTGAAACAAACACCATGGACCTAGTGGTGGATCTTGAACAACCCATCCATACCCACTCAGAAGCATTTCAACATGCTACTGTTTCACACAAATCCGGGGAACCATCCCAAACTCATTTGGAGGGAGGTGATAAATCCCAACTTATTTTTCAACACATTGAGTCTGAATATCACAGTCCTATTCATATTGAGCCTGAAATTCCTTTTGACACTTGCACAGATCAGGAATTTCGTACTCCTGAAACAACATTCATAGACATGCCTAATGTTGGGTGTCGAGGATTGGATGGAAGTCCTGGTGAGGTGAACATTACAAAAGCCTCATTCAAACGTGCATCTGTTGTACAAGATGACTGTGTGTTATCTACAGGCCATGAGCTCTCTGGGCACATGAAAACTGGACCATCTGTTGGTTCAGGTTCACTGTTAGAAACTTCTGAATTTGAAAAGATTCAGAAACAAAACAAGGAGATGGGGGAAAAAGTAGAAAATTTGGAGAAGAGGATGGAGGATCTGAATGATGAGGTATCAGATTTGAAAGGTGTGTTGGAGAAAAAGTTAATTTCTGTTGAAACTAAGGTAGATGATGTAAAGAAATCCTTGGATTCTCACAAAAAGGAGATCATGGATATAATGTCTGGTTTTCAAAAAGATATGTTGAAACAAATGCAAGATATGCAGGATTCTATACTGAAAGCACTGAGTGTATCACTGGCTTCTACTTCAAAGCCTCTTGATCCTGTTCCTATTGCAGAAGCTGAAGCTGAAGGTACTTCTAATCAGAACTTAAAAAGAAAGTTTGATGATAATGAGCCTCATGATCATCAAAAGGGGGAGAAAAGACAAAGGTTAAGTTCTGATGATGACATTGGCATAGAAGATTTTGAGATAGCAGACATGCACTTAGCCAATACAAAAAGTTCAGAAGATCAGACACAGGAAAATTTAAAGGAGATGATTCAGATAGTACAGCTTGACAGTTCAGATACAGAAGAAATGGAGTTGGGAAGTATTGATAGTAATGAATCAGATAAAACAGAGGAATTGAACTTGGATACTGAGATGGAAGGAAACTCAGATGAAACTGTAGCTATTGAGGAATCTGATTTGAGAATAGAAGAAATAGTGGAAAGTACAGTGGTAAACAGGTGTACAGATATTGTGGTTTACAACAGTGAAAGGGCAATGGAGTCTGAATCAGAAGAAAGGAGGTTGAATGAAGAATTGATCAGAAGAATGCATAATGAAGTAGTCAGAGCTTTGAGTGTTCAGAAAATTCATAAAGGAATAAAAGTGATAAGACCCATTGATCTAATGGGAGAAGAAGACAGAACTGTGGATTACACTCAGGATTTTAAAGATGATTTTAGGTTTAACTTTTGTGATGAGTTAAATACAGAAGAAGAGTATGTGAAAGTGAAAGACTTCTTTATGCCTTCTGAATATGTATTCAGAAAACCAATTGAGATTCCAAAGATTAAATTGCAAAGACTAGAAGAACCTGTGTGTGACTTCATTCTAGAGTTAAGTGATGTGCCATTAGCCAGACAATTTCATGATGATATTTTTCCTGAGGAAATATATGATAATCTCTACTACACAGAAGGAGAGTATGAGCTTTTGGAAAGTAACATTGATGGTTTTATGGATGACAGAGCTCAGATGGTCTACTCAGAAGCTTCTAACATGTTCAGAGTTCCTGACTCAAAACTGCATATTCAGAAAAGAATCGAGAAAGTTCTGATGTTTCAACAAGATGAATTCAATGGTTTAATGTTCGTTAGAATGGAAATACTGAAAGAAAGAAATACAAAGGTTTCCATGTCTACATTTGATTTTCACAGATTGACTCTTGATGATCAGATCTTTCTAGTCAAGTTCTTTGCTAGCACTGAAGAAGCCTTGATAGAAATTGAATGCAGAAGACTTCTGGGTATTTATGTCAGAAATACATACTTGTATGACTTCCAGTTGGCTATCGAAGAAAGAAAAGAAAAGTGCAATCTGAGTTCTCCCACAAAGAAAACAGAAGTTGATCTGCATGTGAAGGGTTTTGTGAATGAAGGAATGGAGACAGAAGGGTTCACATATATGGTTCACGAAAGACTTGAATTGTTCAGATTAAAAGAGTTGGTGAAGTACAGTGATGCAACTCTGAATTGGTTGTTGATTAGAATGGAAGTAAGTATGGATGCTGAAAAAGAGAGTTTAAAGAAGAGATGCATAAACTGTGTGAAGAGGAGGTTGGATTTTAGAAGAAAAATCAGAAACAGTAGTGAATGGTTGCTATCTGAGGTGAATCCCAAAAAGATTCTACATAATGATTTTGTGTTCCCAGCTGAGTATGAAGTGAATGAAATTTTGTCAGATGAAGTTGAAGAAGTTCAGGACACAACACTTCAGAATGTGCAGATAACTAATATTGACCAAGCTGAACAGTCTGAACCCAAAGAAGATGAAATATTCATTGATCTGAATGGATACTTTCTTGAATTTGATCTGCCTGAGTTTTTCAAACCAAAAGAAGTACAATTCTTGGATGTGTATTATGATAGGTCTAAGGAGACTCAGATCTGGTTGGCTGAAAAATCAAGATGTCTTGGCAAAACAAAGCAAGCTGTTTACTCAGATTTTCTAATCACTGGAATCAGAGAAATGAAGGTTAAGAAATTCAGAAAGATGGAGTACTTATCCTTTGAAGTTTTGAGAGAAGATGGCAAGGTTTATTATTTTACTGATGCAGATTTTGAGAAACTGTCAGTGGTT
Source organism: Saussurea involucrata (assembly GCA_033807775.1). Classification (NCBI taxonomy): domain Eukaryota; kingdom Viridiplantae; phylum Streptophyta; class Magnoliopsida; order Asterales; family Asteraceae; genus Saussurea; species Saussurea involucrata. Next base: position 81,577,764 of record CM066327.1, read on the forward strand.
GACTTCTACAGATTACACAGCTTTCTATGTTTTAAAGAGTCAAGTAAAGACAGAAATGAAAGGAAGGCAAGAAGTGTGGTGATTGAGGCCATGTTCTATATCTTAAGGTGGCATTGCTATACAGATTTCCAAATAGCTCTGTATTTGCAAAAGTCATGTGTTTATCTGGCAAATCCCAATACAGATCATGAGCAGAAAAAGGTGTTAAAGACTGGAAGTGTTCACAAGTATCCAGATCTGGGAGTATTTTTGAAGAACAAAAGTGGAAAGATCTTCTTCAGAGCAAAGGAAACTGCAAAATATTGTTCTGGAACTTTAAGGATCATAAAGCACAATTTGGAGAAAAAGATGCTGAAAGTAAAGGAAGCAAACATAACTCAAGAAGCAATAAATCAGCAAGTTGAAGTTATTCAAGAAATTATTGACAAGATTGATAAGAGGCTTAATCTGAGGAATGTGCTACTTCAGAAAATTGTTCCTGCTCTGAAAGAATTAGATGATGCAAAGTTTAAGTTTATTTGACAAAAAGGGGGAGATTGTTAGATCTGAAGTTTTGTCAATAAACCAAGTGTTGAAGATCTGATAAGAAGGTTCAGAAGTTCTGAGAAGAAGAGTCAGAAGTTCTGAGAAGAAGAGTCAGAGATCTGAGAAAGAGAAGTCAGAAGTTCTGAGAAGCGTGATCAGAAGAATGTTCAGAAGTTCTGAACTACCTGTTCAGAACTTATGACGAGTTTCGTTAGTAATGTGTAAACTAATTAGGACACGTGTTTTGTTCTTATTAGTCTTTCTTATTTGTACTGTAGCTTTAATATATCCGTTACAGTATAAATAGAGTGGTTAGCACTACGTTGCTAACTGATTGATTTTCCCATATTACTTGTATTCATTCCTTGTAATCTTTGAGGTTATCTCTCTCTTAGATCTGTAATTCTGTGCATCATTGAATACAATTGGGCTTGATCATACAATTTCTCAATTACTTCTTTCTATATTGATTGTAAGAATAGATCCTGCACTTACAATATCTCTCAAAGCCAAATAATGAGCATGAAAATCTGAATCTTCTTTAAAGTGGAAATGTTACAAGATATCCAGAGTTGGGAGTCTTCTTAAGAAATGACAGAAATGAAAAGATTTTCTTCAGATCAGAAGAAGTGGCAAAATATTGTTCAGGAACTTTAAGGTTCATCAAACACAGTCTGGAGAAAAAGTTACAAAAGGGAAAACAGGTTGAAGAGATTCAAGAGATCATAGAAAAGATTAACAGAAGGCTTACTCTGAGAAATGTACTGGTTTTGAAGATTGTTCCAGCACTAAAAGAATATGATGATGAAAAGTACAGGACTATTTGACAAAAAGGGGGAGATTGTTAGATCTGAAGTTTTGTCAAAAGTTACAAGTGTTGGATCTGAATAGAAGACTCAGAGTTCTGAGTTAGAAGACTCAAAAGTTCTGATATGAGAAGTCTCGAAAAGATTACAAGTATGAAAGTCTGAATAGAAGGGTCAGAGTTCTGAGTAGGAGACTCAGAACTTCTAATGATGAAGATGAAAATATCACAAGTGCTTGAAGGAAGTTCTGATGTGCTTGATCAGAAGGATGTTCAGAAGTTCTGAACATGTTGTTCAGAACTTATGTCTTAGGATATTTTCAGTTACATTCTGTTACTAATTAGGACACATTTAATTGTTCTATTAGTCTTTCATGTATATGTACTGTAGCTTTAGCTTTTCTTTACAGTATATATAATTGTTAGCAACTGTAAGCTAACTAATCTTTGGCATAATCATTGGCATAACTTTCCCGCATATCTTTGTATTCAACTTTTGTAATCTTTGAGAGATTTTCTCTCTAGATCTGTAATCTGTTCTTAATTGAATACAAGTGCGTTGATCCAAATCTCTATCATTTTACTGTTTGATTGTTCATATTTGATTGTAAGATTGAATCCTGGTTTCTACAAAGACAGTGATTCTGATTCTGAAGTTGCTGCCATTAAGAAAGCAATGGCCCTGCTCTCCAAATCCTTCCAACAAAAGTTCTATAAGAAGCCGATGTCTAATAATCAGCGCTACTCCACCTCCTCCAACAAGCGCCATGATTATCAAGACGAATATGAAGGAAAGAAGAAAGCCGATGAGCCCGACCAGTCTGACAAGAAAGATAAGACAGAGAAAGATGATCGCAAGAAGAAAGACGAAACCGTGACTTGTTATAACTGCGGGAAGCTTGGTCACTTTGCGAAAGATTGCCGAAAGCCTGTTGTAAAGAATGCTCACTATTACAAGGCTAAACTCGCTCTGGCAGAACAGAAAGAAGCAGGAGCAGCTATGTTTGTTGAAGACGAATACTGGTTGGGTCGATCTGATGATGAAAGCGAATCTGATGGTGCTGATGCTTTCATGGGATACCACTCTCCTGCTGATGAAGAAAATCCAAAGTCAAGTCAGGTATGTGAATCTACTCCTCAAGATTTCTTTGATCAAATGCAATCTCTTGCTGAACGGATAGATTCCCATAAGGCAACTTCTAATGAACAACTGCTTGAGATTAGATCACTATCTAAAAAGCTAGATGTTCAAAAGCGTATAACTGAGAAATATAAGTCCGAAAATGCTAATTTAAAAGAAAAATGAAAAAATCTTTCAATAGCACCTAAGGACTTAAGGGCCAAAATATCTGAACTACAATCACAGCTTGATCAGTGTATGAATGAGAAAGCAGAAATTGTTTATCAGTGTTCTGCTCTTCAAATTCAGCACAAGGAGTTTGTCGCTAAAATACTTGATCTTGAAACAAAACTCCATAAAAGAGGTCAAACTGATCAGACCATCCATATGAATAAACCCAAGGAGTTCACTTATTTTAACAAGGAATGGGGAATCGGATACGATAACCCACACTACTTGAAAAAGGGTATATCTAAAAGACCTATTCTGTATGATTTTGGTTGTTTTGGAATAGACAAAAAGTATCCGGAATATGCGATAAAGTGGACTGGTCCTCTTGAACCTGAAAAGGAAGAGGAAACTGAGGAATACAAGCGCGCACAAACTTCTAAAATGCAACTTCGTTTTTGTTATGAGCCTTTGAATTATTACTATGAGAAAAATCAAAAGAAGTACCTCTCGAATGACTACTTTGACTGCTATAAGGTTGTAACGCCCAAGGATTCCTCCAAAAAGGATGAGGTCCAAGCAACCGAAACCAAGACTGAGACGGATGAGTTCAAACTCTATGTTCCCCCTCTCATCTTGGAAGCAAAGATAGTCGAGTTAGAGGAGTCACTCGAGAAAGAAAGGTCAAGTTTTCAAAAAGAAAGGCAAGCGCTTATCACAGAACTTGAGAGTCTAAAAAACGTCAAAACCGAAACTGTGTCGGATGTCGGACAGGAAATCCTTCGGTGTAAAATCCAAATGCTCACATCAAAACTGGCTGCCTTGGCAACATATGCGATGAAGGAGCATACGAGAAATGGTCAATGTAACACCCCGCTAAAGCGGAAACACGGAATGTACAGCTCAAGTTTCATAGCAAAAGTTACAAGATCACATCAACCATCAAAATACATTCAAAGGTTAAAACCTTGTCTTTTACAAATGTTTTTACAAAAGGGAAATGAACATAAAATTAAAGATAGTAAAGAAAGCTTCATCACGTGTAGCCTTCCTAAGTTCCAACCTTAAGGATGTTCCCCTGAAAAGCATGTAAATGAGAGTGTCAACTAATGCACTAGTTGGTGAGATCACAGGTTTAACGAGTATAACATTGTTTGCCATCGCAAAATAGTTTAAATCCACACAAGGGATAAATAAATCGGTTATCAAAACCACTTGTGAGTGGGATGTCAACCCAAATAACGTTATCCATAATTACCAACGGCTCACACTCGTGAGTTAAACGGGTAACGTAAAATAAACGGGGACTTTTGAACGATAGCAAAAGAAACTCAAACTTACAACATTTGCAACAACATAGATACCATAGAGCATAAACAAGTATAACAAGTTTCGTATTTCCAAGAAAACGAAATAATCGATGCGTAAAATAGTTGTAGTAACGACATGCTTTTCACCCCAAAATATGTAAAACATTGAAAAAGGGGTTGTGAACTCACATGATAAGCGATAGAATCCGGGAATCTCCCACAAGTACTCCGAGATGATCCTACTTCAAACCTATGAACGTAAGGTCACTAGTGAGTTCTCAATCTCGAAGGTTCGATACTACTATCCAAATCGTCATAAAATGCCTTGTTGTGTTTTAATATTATAACGTAATAAACGTATACATTGTTCTTGTTGAATTAAAGTTGCGACACCGATGAACTCCGGCGACCAAACCCAGTTACCGGCGAGGAAACCGTTTTTCCGGCGAGACTTTTGAACGACTGTATCTTACTGATTTTTCATCCCTTTTCGAATCTAAAAATTGTTGGATGATCGAAAATCAAAAACGAAACGATCTGTGATGAATTAATCTATCAAATCTCAAACAAAACGCAGATCGATCAATATTTCTTGAAGCCTTCGATGAACTCTCGATGCATAAGATTTCCAAAACAACAACTTGTTGATGAAAAAAAAAACGATTCTGATAGCTGTAATCTTGCCAGAAACACAATTAAAATCAACCTGTAGAATCAGATCAAAACAAAAAACGATCCAAACTTAGATCTATCTTCCATTTTCATATATTCCTTCGATGAACACCAAAAGTAGCTACTGTTCACTTTTAGACATTTCAATAAATTGCAATTGTTGATGAAAAGTGATTTTATAAATTGCAAAATGTTTCAATCAACAACTAAGATCGATATATGAACTTGAATCAAATCAAAACTCAAACACTTTCCAGATTAATGAAGATTTTCAATAAAATCTCAAAAACCCAAAAACTTTTCAATTTCTCAAAAATTGATAAAAATTTAGGAATGATGCACAAATTCAACCCTGTTAGGCTCTGATACCAATTGATAACAAACCAGGTAACAAGACTAAACCATAAGCTTCATTGATTGAGAGAAAATGTAGAAGATGATGAATGTAGAACAATTCTCTCTTGGAGGCCACACACACACACCTTCGTGGCTAGATACACAAATGACCTCTCACACCAAACCCTAACAATTGGGTTTATATACCCTTTGACCAAACCTAATAATTTTGACTTTGACCATTTGTTATTTGTTGACTAATTACATTTATCACTAAATACAATTACCCCAAAATCTTGGATACATTGTGTACTAACAATAAACATATATAGTACATATATATGTATAAACCGAAATTTTATCGTAAGAACGATAAGATTTGAAGGGTTTTGAATGTAAAGACAATATTTAAGTGCATAAATATATAGGTATAGTATATATTTATATTACACGATTTCATCATAAAATGATGAAATGGGATCAAGAATATATGAAATGCAAAAACATATATAAATATATTATATATATGTATATTCCACAATTTCATCAAAAATGATGAAAAGGGATAAAGAATAAATAATGTGCATAAATAAAATGTAAGTATAAGATATACATATATATTCCACTATTTCATCATAAATGATGAAATGGGATTAGAAGTTAGTCCTTAATAATAATAATAATTTGTCCTTTGCTGTCCAGAATTTGATGTCACTTGGTGTCCAACTTTGGGTAACTTCCAGGTACAATTTGGTCATGATATTTTATGTCCAATTAGTTCAATGAGTTAGGAAACGTTTGGCATCAGTTTCATAATTTTTGGAAGAGTATAAGTACATGAAATAATACACGACGTAAAATCTGACAGAAGACTTTACTTTTGTGCACGGATTTTGTGAGGACTGTTTGGTAAATAAATTCTTTGTGTTTTTGAGTGAAACCACTTGGGTTTGAATCTTAACACATAAAAATGATTTCCAGAAAACGAATCACTCCATTTGGAGTTATATTGAGTGAGATATGACCCTTTGAAGTGGAGGGTGGAATTTGGCAGAAATCTGTCAAACCACACTTTGTGCATGTGCTCACATGTTGACTTATTAACCAAAATTCTTATTCTTTTGCATGCACAATCCGATTTGACTCTCTTCCATACACTTATTTTTAGTTCCCAAAACACATTTGTGATCCATTAAAAATGCATGCAAATTACCGATCAACTCAACCTTTGAAAACTTTTGTAAAAGACCCATTTTGAAGATTGTTGATGTTCTTGCCAAGAACATCAATCATGCAACTAAAAATTGAGTATTTTGAGCTCATGCATGTTTGTTTAAGTATGTTTTTAATGGTTTTCAAAGATCCATTCATGAGACTCTTGAACAAAAGATGATGAATTTCTCAAGAAAACTACATGCATGTGTTCAAAATGTTCATCTTTGGTCTTAACATTGGTTTGATTTTGGATTCACCATCTTTTACTAACAAAAAGATGTTATGATGGTAAATCTACAAACATTAAGACATATGAAAGATGGTTTTAAAAAAAAACATGAAGAAAGTGTAGAAAAGATGAAGAACATACTTTAAAATGCAAGATGATGAAAAAGACTTAAAAGAGTGTGTGTGGATTTTACCCAACACACTTATTTTTACCTTTGATTGCCTTGGACTCTTGAAGAAAAAGAGTTTAAGGGCTGGAGTTGTGATGAAAATTTGAAGATTTGAAGATGAACACTTGAAGACTTGAAGGTAGATAGAGAATGAGTGATGGCTAGTGAGAGAGTGAGATGAGAGAATGATTCAAAATTTGGTGAAGTGTGGCATACATATGGAGTGAGGGAGAGAGAGGGGGGGGGGGGGGGGCTCTCTAGGGGGGTGGGGGGTGGGGGGGGTGGTGGTGGTGTGAAAAATGTATTTTAGTCACTTCATGTCTTTAAAAAAAAATTAAATCAAATACAAGTATTCTCTTTAAAGTTAAAATACAAAGTATATATATATAAAATAAAGTATATATATATATAATAAAATTGAAATATATAAAAATTATCAACTACATAAATACTTGTAGTATAAATGTATATTAAGTTGGCATTTTATGAGATTTATGGATAATTTCCTAATTCAAGGATTTCTTAGGCAAAATTTCTCAAATTTTCCTATCGTACCGTGTTTACTGCTAAAATTGCACTGTGTAAACTATGTCATAATAATAAGGTATCCAAAGCAGTTCTAACCTGAGATGTAAATTTGACAGTTGTCACAGTCTCCCCCGGTTAGAAGAATTTCGTCCTGAAATTCAAGTGTTACTAGAATTAACAGGTTTGCTTGCAAAGAGGTGAGGATACTTTTGTAACATGTAATCCTCCCGCTCCCAAGTGTATTCAGGCCCACGCCTTGTGTTCCAATGGACTTTTACTATCGGGATTTTGCTTCGCTTAAGACGCTTGACTTCCCTATCGAGTATTTCCATTGGTTCCTCTACGATGTGCAGTTTATCGTTGATTTGGACTTCTTCCAAGGGCACGGTTACTGCTTCGTCAGCTAAACACTTCTTTAGGTTCGACACGTGAAATGTGTTGTGGATAGCACTTAACTCCATTGGTAATTCCAGCTTATAAGCTACTGGTCCAATTCTTTCCGTGATCTTAAATGGTCCAACATACCATGGACTCAATTTTCCTCTTTTCCCAAAACGGACTGTTCCTTTCCAAGGGGATACTTTTAAAAAAAAACTCTGTCACCAACTTGAAATTCTAAAGGCTTTTTTCGATTGTCCGCATAGCTCTTTTGACGATCTTGAGCTGCTTTAAGCCTATCCCCGATGATTGCGATCTTGTCGGTGGTTTCTTGAACAATGTCCGAGCTAGATAGTTGTCTATCTCCAATTTCCAACCAACAAAGAGGTGATCAACATTTGCGGCCATACAGAGCTTCATATGGCGCACACTGAATACTAGTGTGATAGCTATTGTTGTAAGAAAACTCAACTAACGACAAGTGGTTATCCCAACTTTCTCCAAAGTCTATCACGCATGCCCGAAGCATATCTTCCAAAGTCTGAATGGTTCGCTCACTCTGACCATCCGTTTGAGGATGATAGACCGTGCTCAAGTTTAACTACGTACCTAACGCTTTTTGAAGTGACTGCCAAAATCGAGAGGTAAAACGACTATCTCTATCAGAAATGATGGAAACTGGGACTCCATGTCGAGTAACGATTTCCTTGATGTAGATCTGAGCAAGCTTTCCCATCTTATAATCTTCCCGAATAGGTAAGAAGTGTGCAGACTTCGTAAATCGGTCTACTATAACCCAAATCGAGTCATGTCCTTTGGCAGTTCTCGGAAGTTTGGTTATAAAATCCATAGTGATTTGCTCCCATTTCCACTGGGGAATCTCTGGTTGTTGCAACAGTCCCGATGGCTTTTGATGAACAGCCTTGACTTTGCACACGTTATGCATTTCCCTACATATATGGCAATATCCTTCTTCATTCCTGGCCACCAATAGTATTCCTTTAAATCCTTGTACATCTTATCCGCTCCTGGATGGATTGAATACTTAGATTTATGAGCCTCCTCCAAAATCATTTCCGATAGGTTGTCAGCCTTTGGGATCCATACTCTGCCCTTAAAGTAACGTACTCCATCAATCTTAGTTTCAAAACTAGACTCTAAACCATGAAGAGTCTCTTCCTTCAGGTTTTCAGACTTCAATGCTTCGATCTGAGCTTCAAAAATCCGGGTTTTCAAACTTGTTTGAACCAGTGCTCCTAACGCTCGGACTCGTGAAGGTTTTATCCTTTCTTTCCTACTCAGGGCATCGGCTACCACATTGGCCTTACCTGGGTGGTAACGTATCTCACAATCGTAGTCGCTGAGTAGTTCTACCCATCTCCTTTTCCTCATATTAAGCATCTTTTGATCAAAGTTGTGTTGAAGACTTTTATGATCGGTGAAAATAGTGCACTTGATACCATATAAATAATGTCTCCATATCTTCAGAGCGAATACTACAGCTCCGAGTTCCAAATCGTGTGTGGTATAGTTCTTCTCATGAACTTTTAATTGTCTCGAGGCATATGCTATCACCATATCGTTTTGCATCAAAACGCAACCTAATCCTTGATGTGATGCGTCACAATACACTACAAAATTTTCCGTTCCTTCCGGTAAAGCTAAAATCGGTGCATTGCACAACTTTTTCTTCCGAAGTTGAAATGCTTCTTCTTGTGGAATTCCCCAAACGAATTCCTTCTCCTTTTGGGTTAATGTGGTAAGGGGTTTAGCGATCTTAGAAAAATTCTCGATAAAATGCCGATAATACCCTGCCAAGCCTAGAAATTGGCGAATTTCTGTTGGAGTCCTTGGGGCTTCCCATTTCTTAATGGCTTCCACTTTAGCCGGGTCCACGTGAATCCCTTTCTCCCCGATTACGTAACCTAAGAAATGTACTTCCCGAATCCAAAATTCACACTTAGTAAATTTGGCATATAGCTTCTGTTCCTTGAAAAGCTCTAAAATCACTTTTAGATGCTGCTCGTGATCCTTCTTACTCTGAGAATAGATTATTATATCATCGATGAATACAATCTCAAACTTATCAAGGTATGGCCTACATACTCTATTCATTAGATCCATAAATACAGCTGGCGCGTTTGTCAAACCAAATGGCATAACTAAAAACTCGTAGTATCCATAGCGAGTTCTAAAAGCTGTTTTAGGAATATCTTCCTCTCGGACTCTCAACTGATGATATCCCGATCGAAGATCAATCTTAGAGAAGTAAGTTGCACCTTGCAACTGGTCGAACAAATCGTGTATCCGAGGGAGAGGATATCGGTTCTTGATTGTCAACTTATTTAGTTCCCTATAATCGATACACGTTCGAAACGATCCATCTTTCTTCTTGACGAAGAGAATCGGGGCTCCCCAGGGTGACGAACTCGGTCAAATGAATCCTTTATCCAGAAGTTCTTGAAGTTGATTCGACAACTCTTGCATTTCTGCAGGTGCTAAGCGATACGGGGCCTTGGCTACAGGCGCCGCTCCGGGTATAAGGTCAATCTGAAATTCGACTTGTCTAAACGGTGGAAGTCCAGGAAAATCGTCTGGAAATACTTCTGGGTGATCCTTCACCACAGGAATATCTTGGACTCGCCTCTCCTCAGACTTCTTCTCAATTACTTGCGCCAAGAATGCAACATACTTCTTCCTCAAATACTTATGGACCTTCATACATGATACTATCTTCAGATTTCTTCCAACTCTATCTCCTTGGACAACAAGGGTTTCTCCGCCTTGTAATGGTAACCTAACCGTCTTTTCAAAACAACTAACCTCAGCTCGGTTCTTAGATAACCAATCCATGCCTATTACTACATCGAAACTCCCCAATTCAATTGGAATAATATCAACACTAAATAGTTTATCAGCTAAGTTCAAGGTACAACCTAAGATTACATCCTTAGCTTCTAATTCAAATCCATTAGCAACCTCAACAATATAAGCGTTCGACATTTTCTTATATTCTAGATTGATCAAAGGCCTAAAATCTAACGAAACAAAGCTCTTATCGGCACCAGTGTCGAATAATACGGATGCATAATAACCGTTTAGAAGAAACGTACCTGTCACTACATTGGGGTCTTGACGTGCTTCTTCTGCTCCTAAGACAAATGCCCGTCCTCGAGCTTGTCCTCCTTGGTTTCCCTGATTGGCTTGTCTTGCTTGATACCCATCGTTGTTATTGATTGGTCCCCTTTTCAGCCTTGGGCACACACTTCGGAAGTGATCCGGACTTCCGCACTCAAAGCATACCCTTCCTTCTTCTTTCACATTCTTTCCCGTCTTGCAAAATCGGGCTAAATGACCCTTTTGCTTACAAACGCTACAAATGAGACAGGCTCCCTCATGATGCGAATTGCATTGGTTGCACTTTGGGTGGGGTCTATTGTAACGTCCTACTTCCTTGGCATTCATCCCAAAGTTTCCCACTACTTTCTTGTTCCTACTTGAACTACTTCCAATCGCCTTTCCTGACTGACTCTCCGGCCTTCGCTTGATACCGACACCTTTCTGAGTCAGAGTTCCTGCCCTGACCGCATCATGGGTCAAACTAGTTGCTAATGCCACTGCGGCTTGGATCGTGGTCGGACTTGATGACTTAACCATCCCTCGGATCTCCGGGGTTAATCCATACAAATATCGGTCAATCCGTTTGCTCTCCGGGGTAACCATGTGAGGTACTAACTTCGCAAGTTCGTGAAAACGAGCGGTGTAGCGATCTATCCCCGAACCAACCATGGTAAGATCCCAAAGTTCAGCCTCCAATTTCTGAACTTCGCTCTTGGGACAGTATTCCTCCATGAGCAATTCCTTGAACTCAGACCAGGACAGTTTGTATGCATCTTCTCTTCCACGGGTTTGGACTTTAATGTTCCACCAAGTTAGAGCTCTCTTTTGCAACTGACAGGCCGTATACTCTACCATGCGATCCTCTGAGCACTTACAGATATGAAGTACTGACTCCATACTATCGAACCATGAGAGTAATCCTATAGCACCCTCCGTTCCATGAAACTCCTTGGGCTTGCAAGTCATGAATGTCTTGTAGCTACATCCTCTATTGTCTTGAGTGTCATTGGGAGTTCCTTCTCCCACATTGACATTCCTTTGACACTCATTAATGCCCGCGGTAACTTGGGCTATGATGTTAGGTATCGCCTCTTGGATACGTTGAGCTATGAGTTGGGCGATATCGGGATTTTGATCATCAGGATTTTCTCCCCTGTGACGTGTGGATCTTCTTGGTGGCATTTTTCTAAAACACAATTGAAAATATCGAGTTGGTTAAAATTTTGAGTAAATAAAGTCGGATGTTTTTTAAAGAATACATTTGAAACTTCGAAGTGTTGGAAATAAATAAATAATTATTGCATGTTCCACACATATATAATTAAAACGCGAAATTGCTTTTTCATTGAAGTCATTAATAATAGCCGTTTGATACAAAATTTCTGATGTGCATCGCACATCAGTATAGAATTACAAACTGAAATTTAAGATTGAAACAACTAGAAATTAAAAAGTTCCATTTTCTAAATTTTCCACCGTCCACGTCAATATCCGCCCCGATACACTTCAATCGAAACCCACAACACCAATAGCGTCAATAGCATCACTACTACCGTGCTCATTATCTCGGCTCGTAAAGCTATCCTCCGAGCTATTTTCGCTCCGTTCACGGCATCGGACGACATGTTGGTCAAAAGGTGACTTAATTCCACTAGCTCGGTCACGACTTGACTCTGGTGACTGACCCTCATTTGACATCCGTGCAAATCCATTGTCACGGCCCTAAGGCGTTGCTCTTCGGCCCAGGTCATGCCAGGCGCTCGACTAATCGGCACTCCCTCGATCACCCGTGAGGGTTCCGGTGCATCTCGCTGATCGGACCTAAAAGACACTCGTCTAGGTATGGGCACACTCTTCCTAGCGGTTTGCCTCGTACGTGGACCCCTAGGATTAGGTTGTATCACTACCGGGATGGGTTGTGGGGGAATCACAGTTGGAGGTATCCTCGGCCCATCGTACGGGTCTCGTTCCACGTCAGACGTACGCTCACTTGATGGCGTGTAGGAAGGTTGTGAGCTTGATGACGACGACGACGACGACATAGTGTTGCTGAAGTAAGAATGTGATGAGGATGTTGACATAGTGATACTGAAGTAAAAGTGTATAACATTACTATCGCGCAATATAAAGGCTAAGCGTACTACACTATTGCATACTATAGGTAATAACTACGCTCATACTAGGCATACAACGTGAAGCATCGAGTGTGAAAACACACATATTCCTAGTATATCCATTTCCGGTCTCGCATTACTCTTTCTTTAATTAAACATAGGTGATCAGGCTTTGTTTAATTAAAGACCGATGATGCAATACCCAAATTAGTTATGCTAGCAACATGTTTAGTAATTTAATTGTTCTTTCCCGTTTTTGGTTACAGTTGCAGTTTTCCAAAGGAAAACCGGTATTCTCTATAACCTTTAGCTCTGATACCAAATCTGTAACACCCCGCTAAAGCGGAAACACGGAATGTACAACTCAAGTTTCATAGCAAAAGTTACAAGATCACATCAACCATCAAAATACATTCAAAGGTTAAAACCTTGTCTTTTACAAATGTTTTTACAAAAGGGAAATGAACATAAAATTAAAGATAGTAAAGAAAGCTTTATCACGTGTAGCCTTCCTAAGTTCCAACCTTAAGGATGTTCCCCTGAAAAGCATGTAAATGAGAGTGTCAACTAATGCACTAGTTGGTGAGATCACAGGTTTAACGAGTATAACATTGTTTGCCATCGCAAAATAGTTTAAATCCACACAAGGGATAAATAAATCGGTTATCAAAACCACTTGCTCAAGGTAATCGTATGTAAAATGCTAAGTTATTGAGCCCGTTACCCGGCCTATACCGACAGAATCGCCCCGACGCATGTTCTATCGCCAACAATGCGCAAATATAAACAATAATTATGCACTCAAACAAGCGCTACTTGTGAGTGGGATGTCAACCCAAATAACGTTATCCATAATTACCAACGGCTCACACTCGTGAGTTAAACGGGTAACGTAAAATAAACGGGGACTTTTGAACGATAGCAAAAGAAACTCAAACTTACAACATTTGCAACAACATAGATACCATAGAGCATAAACAAGTATAACAAGTTTCGTATTTCCAAGAAAACGAAATAATCGATGCGTAAAATAGTTGTAGTAACGACATGCTTTTCACCCCAAAATATGTAAAACATTGAAAAAGGGGCTGTGAACTCACATGATAAGCGATAGAATCCGAGAATCTCCCACAAGTACTCCGAGATGATCCTACTTCAAACCTATGAACGTAAGGTCACTAGTGAGTTCTCAATCTCGAAGGTTCGGTACTACTATCCAAATCGTCATAAAATGCCTTGTTGTGTTTTAATATTATAACGTAATAAACGTATACATTGTTCTTGTTGAATTAAAGTTTCCGCAATTTCGTCACATTAAGTAACGAAAAGGGTTTTAAAGAACATAAACATATATAGTACATATATATGTATAAACCAAAATTTTATCGTAAGAACAATAAGATTTGAAGGGTTTTGAATGTAAAGACAATATTTAAGTGCATAAATATATAGGTATAGTATATATTTATATTACACGATTTCATCATAAAATGATGAAATGGGATCAAGAATATATGAAATGCAAAAACATATATAAATATATTATATATATGTATATTCCACAATTTCATCAAAAATGATGAAAAGGGATAAAGAATAAATAATGTGCATAAATAAAATGTAAGTATAAGATATACATATATATTCCACTATTTCATCATAAATGATGAAGTGGGATTAGAAGTTAGTCCTTAATAATAATAATAATTTGTCCTTTGCTGTCCAGAATTTGATGTCACTTGGTGTCCAACTTTGGGTAACTTCCAGGTACAATTTGGTCATGATATTTTATGTCCAATTAGTTCAATGAGTTAGGAAACGTTTGGCATCAGTTTCATAATTTTTGGAAGAGTATAAGTACATGAAATAATACACGACGTAAAATCTGACAGAAGACTTTACTGTTTGTGCACGGATTTTGTGAGGACTGTTTGGTAAATAAATTCTTTGAGTTTTTGAGTGAAACCACTTGGGTTTGAATCTTAACACATAAAAATGATTTCCAGAAAACGAATCACTCCATTTTGAGTTATAATGAGTGAGATATGGCCCTTTGAAGTGGAGGGTGGAATTTGGCAGAAATCTGTCAAACCACACTTTGTGCATGTGCTCACATGTTGACTTATTAACCAAAATTCTTATTCTTTTGCATGCACAATCCGATTTGACTCTCTTCCATACACTTATTTTCAGTTCCCAAAACACATTTGTGATCCATTAAAAATGCATGCAAATTACCCATCAACTCAACCTTTGAAAACTTTTGTAAAAGACCCATTTTGAAGATTGTTGATGTTCTTGCCAAGAACATCAATCATGCAACTAAAAATTGAGTATTTTGAGCTCATGCATGTTTGTTTAAGTATGTTTTTAATGGTTTTCAAAGATCCATTCATGAGACTCTTGAACAAAAGACGATGAATTTCTCAAGAAAACTACATGCATGTGTTCAAAATGTTCATCTTTGGTCTTAACATTGGTTTGATTTTGGATTCACCATCTTTTACTAACAAAAAGATGTTATGATGGTAAATCTACAAACATTAAGACATATGAAAGATGGTTTTAAAAAAAACATGAAGAAAGTGTAGAAAAGATGAAGAACATACTTTAAAATGCAAGATGATGAAAAAGACTTAAAAGAGTGTGTGTGGATTTTACCCAACACACTTATTTTTACCTTTGATTGCCTTGGACTCTTGAAGAAAAAGAGTTTAAGGGCTGGAGTTGTGATGAAAATTTGAAGATTTGAAGATGAACACTTGAAGACTTGAAGGTAGATAGAGAATGAGTGATGGCTAGTGAGAGAGTGAGATGAGAGAATGATTCAAAATTTGGTGAAGTGTGGCATACATATGGAGTGAGGGAGAGAGGGGGGGGGGGGGTGGTGGTGGTGTGACAAATGTATTTTAGTCACTTCATGTCTTTAAAAAAAATTAAATCAAATACAAGTATTCTCTTTAAAGATAAAATACAAAGTATATATATATATAAAATAAAGTATTTATATATATAATAAAATTGAAATATATAAAAATTATCAACTACATAAATATTTGTAGTATAAATGTATATTAAGTTGGCATTTTATGAGATTTATGGATAATTTCCTAATTCAAGGATTTCTTAGGCAAAATTTCTCAAATTTTCCTATCGTACCGTGTCTACTGCTAAAATTGCACTGTGTAAACTATGTCATAATAATAAGGTATCCAAAGCAGTTCTAACCTGAGATGTAAATTTGACAGTTGTCACAGTCAACTCCAAGAGCAGATTGACCAACTCCAAAATGAAAAGCAGATTTCACCCGAACCTTCCTCCAACTCATCTGATACGTCTTCGTGTAAAGCTTTCATTGGAAAAATCTTTTCTACACAAGACGGTCAAGAATATCAAGATAAGTGTGTTTTAAAGAATTTGAACTCTGATTTTTTCCTAGCTTCCGCACCAAATTCCCCAAAGCACACGGACACAAAGTGTTCCTCGCCTTCCTCTGCCAATCCAAGTCCTACTATCCCGGATGTCGATTTTTCAGAATTTATGAACTTCGAAGGCAATTCTGATGAAGAATTTGAATCGTTCCCTTTTGATAAACCTCTTCCAAGTCATACTGACTTCCTTTCACCAGTGGTCAATCGACCGGTCAATTTTCTAAAGGATGATTGTTCTAATACAAAGACCCCAGCTGTGATTAAGATTTCTACAAATAAGCCTGTTTCTCAAAAACAATCACAGCCGAGGCAAAAGACTGAACGATCGACTGCCAAAAATCATGCTTCCTCAAAAGCCACTGACCATGCTGTCCATGTTGTTTCAGATAAAACCGGTCGCGCTAAACAAGACAAACCAAAGTGGCTAGCTAAGGAATCTATCGAGGATGCTGCATCAAAGTCTTTCAATACTGTTTTTACCCTAGAATGAACAAAAACGATTGTGCTTGGAATCAGAGGAATGATTTTGTTAAACGAGATGTTAATTTTCGAATTAAGCTTTATTCCATTCAGCAATTGATTCAATTATCGCAAGATTGTTTGTGTTGTTCTAGTTGTGGTTGGAATGACTTTGATGATATTAATAATAATGATTGGTTTGGGTCATATCATATATATAATCATACACCCAAACGCAAACCCCATAAAAACAAAAGGAAACACCATAAAAAACGGGGTCCCCAATCAGAGGTTAGACCAAAGCAAGAGAGGAAACCTAATTCAAAACAGGTTCCTCCTACTGAGGTTAAACCTACACCCAAGAGGCAACCTGCTTCAAAACAGGTTCCTCCGAACGGTGTAAAACCTAACCATCCAGGACCCATGCGTATATGGGTACCTAAAGTCCGCTAATCTTGTTTTGCAGGACGGTCATGTGTGGTACTTAGACTCTGGATGCTCCAAGCACATGACCGGAAGGAGGGAGCTTCTCACGAACTACATAGAACAATATGGCGGAGACGTGAGATTTGGGAACGATCACAAGGCGCCGATTTTAGGCTACGGCGACATTTTTCAAGACAAGATCACCATCAAGAAGGTTTCACACGTCGCGGGATTGGGACACAATCTGTTCAGTATCGGCCAATTCTGTGATAAAGATCTCGAGGTCAGATTCAAAGCCAAAAGGTGTAGAATCCTCAATGACGACGGAAAGGAGCTACTGGTTGGAACGCGAAAGACCAACCTCTACACCATCGACCTCGCAGCCCTGAAGACCGATAGTACTTTCTGCCTGATGTCAAAGGCCAATTCCCAGCAAGCATGGATTTGGCATCGACGTCTCTTGCATCTGAACTTCAAGAGTATCAACAAACTGGTGCTAGGCGTACACGTGAAAGGCATGCCCGACCTTCAATTCGTGAAGGACCGACTCTGCACGGCATGTGAGATGGGAAAGATGAAGTGAGCAACGCATAAGCCGAAGGCCGCTCCGAGTACGTCCCGGTCCCTCGAACTTATCCATATGGATTTGTGTGGACCGATGCGTGTTCAGAGTATCAACAAGCCGAAGTATGTTCTGGTAATGGTGGATGATTTCTCACGCTACACTTGGGTTAACTTTCTCCGCTCAAAGGACGAAACCCCGGAACTAATAATTAACCACTTGAAGACTATCTAACTGAACCTTCGACAGCAGGTTCAGTCCATCAGAACCGACAACGGGACGGAGTTCAAGAATCAAACTATGGATGATTACCTCACTTCAGTAGGTATCTCGCACAACTTCTCAAACGCACGCACTCCTCAACAAAACGGAGTGGTGGAAAGACGCAACCGTACCCTCATCGAAGCTGCTCGCACGATGCTTTCTCAGTCCAATCTGCCGTTATTTCTCTGGGCCGAAGCGGTGTCAACTGCATGTTACACGCAAAACCGCTCCATCATCAACAAGTGGTTTAACAAGACGCCGTACGAGATCATGAACAACCGCGTTCCGAACATGAAGTACTTCCACACGTTCTGATGCACGTGCTTCGTCCTAAATGACAAAGATGATCTCGGAAAATTCATCCTGAAGGCGGACGAAGGAGTTTTCATAGGATACTCCATGCAGGCTAAGGTGTATCGCATTTACAACAAACGGACTAAAACCGTTACCGAGAGTGTAAACGTGACATTTGACGAAGCCACAGATTTGGCTTCTGAACACATCAGTTCAGAACCTGGTTTAACTGGCGTGCTAGCTTCCGAACTTTAACGTTCGGGATCTACATAAGCGACAGTAAATCCGAATCATGCATCTACGTCGAATGCTGATCTTTCAGATTTAGATTTACTGTTCCAATATTTTTATGATGATATGCTTAACATTTCTACTCCTCCGGTCTCAACGCAACCAAGACTTGAAGCTGCTCAAATCGAAGTTTCGGCGAATCTATCCGGTCCGCCGCCTTCGACTAGCACTTCATCCATCACTTTGGAGACACATCAAACATCATCCTCAACATCAACTGATACTACCATCCCCCCGGAGGAGCCAGTACACAACGCGGAGATAACTCCTCAAGATTCGTCATCTGCCACACTCAATGATCAACCTCTGAGTTCCTCGGAACCAGAAGTTGCTCAAACTTCGACGAACCCTCCCCCATCTCCTCCGCGAAACCAACCTGCGACACTTGAAGCTGTACAAGACCTCCCATCTGGTGATTACGTGGATCTAGACGCCTCCACTCAACTCAGCAGCCGCTTCCACACACCGTCAAATGGACTAAAGCTCACCCCTTACACCAGATCATCGGTAATCCCTCCACTCTAGTCCAAACGCGAAGCGCATCAGCAAATTTCTACCTCTTCTCTGGATTCTTGAGTAAGATCGAGCCTACAACCGTCCGCGAAGCACTTGAAGATCCGGACTGGATCATAGCCATGCAAGAGGAGCTCAACCATTTCGAGGCTCTAAAGGTATGGCGACTGGTTCCACGTCCGTCTCACAAAACGGTGATCGGAACTAAGTGGATCTTCAAGAACAAGAAGGACGAGGACGACATCATAGTATGAAACAAGGCGCGTCTCGTGGCCAAGGGATACCGTCAGCAAGAAGGGATAGATTATGACGAGACATACGCTCTGGTGGCGAGGATCGAAGCAATCCGTATATTCCTTGCATACGCCGCACACAAGAACTTCACGGTCTTCCAAATGGATGTGAAGACCGCATTCCTCTACGGCGATATCAAGGAAGAAGTGTACGTCTCGCAACCGGATGGATTCGTGGACGATACGAAGCCTGATCATGTATACGTTCTAGACAAGGCGCTTTATGGTTTAAAGCAAGCTCCACGAGCCTGGTATAATACTCTATCAGAGTTTTTGATACAATCGGAATTCATCCGAGGTAAAATCGACTCAACTCTAATTATCAAAAACGAAAAAGGTCATATTGTATTAGTTCAGGTGTATGTCGATGACATAATTTTGGGCTCTACTAATCCTCAGTTTGCTAAGAACTTTGCCAAGTTAATGGGGAATTTTTTAAAAATGAGTATGCTTTGTGAGATGAATTTTTTTTTCTCGGTCTTCAAGTTAAACAACTGTCGACCAGGATATTCATAAATCCGCCCAAGTACATCCAGGATATTCTTAAGAAATTCCAGATGGAACAGTCCTCACCAATGAAAACCCCCATGGCACCCGGTACAAAGGTACATGCCGAGCCAAACGGAAAGGGTGTGGACACTAAAACGTATCGGGGAATGATTGGTTCTTTGATGTACTTAACTGCTAGTAGACCGGACATCATGTTTTCCACATTTCTATGCGCCCGGTTTCAATCAAAACCAAAAGAGTCTCATTTAATAGCTTCAAAACGTATTTTTCGTTATTTATGTGGTACTGCTGATTTTGGCTTGTGGTACCCAAAAGAGACAGGTTTTGAGCTGTCTGCATACTCTGATGCGGATTACGCGGGCAGCATGATGGATCGGAAGAGCACATCGGGACATGTGCAGTTCTTAGGTGATAGCTTGGTGAGTTGGGCATCCAAGAAGCAGCAGTGCGTCTCTACGTCGACTGCCGAGGCGTAATACGTGGCCGCCGCGAGCTGCTGTTCACAAGTGATTTGGATGCAGACGCAACTCAAGGACTACGGGTTTACATACGTCAAGGTGCCTATCTACTGTGACTCGAAGAGCGCAATTGCAATATCAAGCAATCCGGTCCAGCATACGAAGACAAAACACATAGACGTTCGGTATCACTTTATCAAGGATCACGTTGAAAGAGGTACAGTCGAACTCTATTTTGTAAATACAGAACATCCGTTAGCAGACCTGTTTACTAAACCCCTGGACGAAAAACGCTTTAACTATCTAGTGTCCAAGTTAGGTATGCTAAATCTGAAGACTTGATCTGTTTGTGTGCCCGTTACAAGTTCCATACATCTACGAGAAACTGTCTACTCATCATCCATTGTTCACACTCCTGATGATTGAATATACACTTTCTCGCATCTGTATTATACTTGTATCTGTTACATAGTTAGGATTGAGTCTCTGTATTTATTAGGTAGATTTCGTTTGTTTACTTTCCTTCTACGTGTGTTTCTTTTATTTCATACTGTCGTCTAGTTTAATTGTTTGTATATCTGTGCCTTCACAAGTGTTCATGTGTTCAGGGGGAGCACGACCAGCTATCAGGTATGTTATTCTATTGTTGAAGGGGAGTGTCACACATAATTTTTTTTAACTATCAGAAAAGTTTTTTGTTGTGTGTGTGGACATTCCCGAGTGCACTACACATCGCACATCATGCACAATCTGTGGGGGAGCAAACTCATTATGTTCATCACTTGAGGGGGAGCGTCACATCAATTTTTTTCTTAAAAAGTGTCAAAAGTTTTTTTTTTTGTGTTGACGTCTTCCAAACCACTCACATTCCTGTTCCGAGGGGGAGCAGGGTTATCCCCATGTAAAGGTCGAGGGGGAGCTAGAAATTTCCTGAGAAAGGGTCTAGTTTATCATATTTTTGAGTTTCCGGTCACTTACCCGTAAAGTTACCGGGTAACTGTGGTTACCGGGTCAGCTTACCATATCCGGTAAGTTACCGGATCACTAACTCGGCAAGTGCTTCCCACTATAAATATCTGGTAGCACCCGGAAACCCTCACTATTCACCCGGAAAGTTTCAAAACCCTTCTCATACTCTCTCGATTCTCTCTCACTCGGTCACTGTCGATTTTCGCTCAGATCACGTTCTTCAGTCTCGACAATCTCAGGTATGCTTCACTCTCACATCTTAATGGTATATCGCTCATAATCACACGCAAACTTTCACGTATCGACGACACTTCGATAGAAACAGTGACCTAACCGGGTCTACAAAACCCCTTTCGTTCGTCAAGTCTTATACATACCGGTTTGCACTTGATAAATCATGTTTGGGGTATGTATTTCGTTTTAGATCTATCTACACCGTGTAGATTTCAATTTGGTGCGTGTGTTGGTAGGATTCGAGTACCCCGTAACTCGTCCGGTAACCCTAGTCTACCCGGTAACATTCAAGTTACTCGGTAACTAGCAAGTTACCCGGACACCACCAACAAACCCGGTAATGCTTATCAGACCCGGACACCTTGATCCCCGATAACACATGTCGTCCGAATACCTTTGTATCTGGTAAGTTTGACATCCGGTAAGATCAAGATCCAGTAACCTCTTTGAATCCGGTAATCATGTCAAACCGATAACCTTTATATCCGGTAACATAACCTCACTCGGTAAGTACCTTTTGCCCAGTAACCATCCATTACCCGGTAACCTTTATATTACCCGGTAACCCCTATCTACCAGGTAAGTTTTTGCTTGTCCGGATACCCTGTTTATACGGACACTGCTCGAGTCCGATTCCTTTGCATTATTTCACATTGGCAATCCCAATGTTCTGCTTTTACAGCCAATCCTCAATCAACCGCTGATTGAGCCGTTAAAATGCTAAGGTACGCATTGAAGTTAATTTATCCCGGCAATAATCTAACACTGTGCTTTACAGGTATTCTAAATGGCGGAACAACAAGATGACAAACAGCAGAACGTCCCTCCACCGCAGGAGGATATAATAGACGACGCGACAGACGAAGCCTTGCTTCCCGAGGACCACGGAATTGAGATCAATCCGAACAACCACCATCTTGACGCGGCCGCATTCCGACCCGATCACCGAGTGGTGGTTGATATAATGCTCGGCCACCCACTTCGCCTAGCACTGACCGCGACAATAGATGTACCACTCATATATGTACACCAAGTATGGACCACGGCGACGGTGGTCACTGTCAACAACATCCAGACCATCACTGCCAGCATCGACCACTACCCATTCACACTCACACTGGACTCCTTCCGACAACTCTTGTCACTCCCGGAACCGAATGCCGGAGGCCATGCCGCATATGCCCCCGCCATCGATGACGTCACTCTCTGCGCCGAGGTCCGTGCACTCGGCTACCGACATGCTCTTGACCGTCCATCCGCTTTCACCCGAAAATACATCGCCCCGGTCTGGTACACTCTATTCTCAATCCTAAACCGGTGTCTATCCTCCCGATGGAAGGGGATAGACCAATGCACCGTAGACTTCCTGTGCTTATTTCACGCGCTGTGCTACAATCGGCACATAGACTACGCAACAGTCATTTGGCGTGAAATGGTTCAAGCCATTAGACAGACCGGCGGAACCAAAAAGAAGTTCCTCCCGTTTCCGCGCTTCTTTGCCCTGGCCGTCCGACAGCATATGGATGCGAATCCTCTAATTCCACGACGAATCAACCATCCGGTATGTCTTCTTAACCATTTACAATACTTGGTGATTCATAACCCACCGGATACCCCATCCATGCCTATACCTGAGCATATACTGGCACATGCGGACCCCAATGCACCGAGTGTGATAGAATATAGACGAGAGTTAGGGAATCCCATGGTCTAGCCAGCGCTGGAGGGACCTCCCCAGGGACATAGAACTGAGGGACGTGAGGGTCCTAGAACGAGAGGTGGTAGAGTCCGGGCAGCTGGGGCTCCCGGACTGGGTGTGTTGAGAACACGTGGGAAGGGAACAGGCGTGGGCGGTGCATTGGATACGCGTGCCAGTACTTTCCAATCCCATCAAGCCGGACCAAGCCAACAACCCATTCCCATCACCCGACCGACGAATGAAACATGTACGTCATCTAGACCAATGCTTCATCGTGACCCAGAGCCATATATATGACCCTTCACCACCCATACAGGTGGAGGATGTTGACTCTGACTCCACCGAACCCGATACGACCCAGGCCATACGGTTATCTTTAATACCTACCAGTATCAGACCAAACCCAGAATTGACCGAAGGAATCCCATCTGACTCACCCACAACCCCTCTAATCCCTACTACCCAGCCTGATATGGGAGACACAAGGAGAGCGGAGGGAGTATTAGTTGAAAATGAAGAAGAGGTGAGACTGAGTGAAGTCAGGTCTAAAAAGAATCAAGAGAGAATAAGCCGAAAAAATAAAGAGGCTTCTGAGCGAATCCAGCCAAGTGTCGCCTAGGTAGCCACATCTGCTATCCCGTCTCATTTTTTGGGACGGGGTATTGAAGAAGCCGCCGTGGACCTAGCGGTGAAATCGCACAACCTCCCTGGCCACTCATCCGTCTCTCAAAAGACGGATGTTTCAATTTTACACGGGGATATAGCACAAAATCTACCGGTCTCTCAATCGGAGAGTACTGGTATTGAAACAAGAGACCAGCACCCCCGGTCTCGACTTCTTTGGATGCACTCTTGAGTCTAGAGCCTTTTGCTAATGTTATTTCTTCGTATAGGACACAAGATGAGACTACAAACATCGGTGATTTTCGTGACCCGATCGGAACTTCCGTAGTGTCTCCGCCTTTAAGCGGAATGTGAGGATTGGAAGGAAATCATACCATGGCTACTGTTAATGCCAAAAATCGCACCAAAGGGACAACTTAAGGTCGATGTGGACTTAAACAACTAAAGAAAGAATATTTCAACGAGGCGTGCGACGATAAATAAAATAAAGAAACAAGGGATTTGATGACGCAGAAAAAACCTCAATCGAGGAAAAAACCTACGGACGACAGTGGGTGTCATCGCTATATTATGGTCGCCAATCAGGGGCGATATCCTTGGATACTGGTGTCGATCATACAGAGATTACAATACAAATGAAGGAAATGTTTCGAAATGTAAAGTACAAGTGTTTGAATGTAAAAATAGGTGTTTGTCGTGTACGAAACAAAGTGTGAACTGCTGGTCGAGGGCTGTTGTCGTGCGTCGAGAGCGATACTTAGAATAATGGGTCTTCACTTCAGGTGTTCTTGAATATTGCTTCGGTTGTTAATCGCCGTATATTCAATGTCTTGAAATGTTGATTGAGCTTGATATTTATAGTCTTCGTGTCCTTAGCTTCATACATGAATGCTCCTTCAATGGCCTTAACGGTTGGAAACGGTCGCCGAAGTAATGATCTTCATCCGTTACTGTCGCCGGATGTTTAATGATTGCGTCGGTTATAGTCGTTGCTCCTTAATGACTTTTATTCCAGCATTAAACACTTAACAAACGATCATGGTAAACGTTAGCTTTGGTCGAGGTCGCACGTCCTTATATAATAGTCGTGCGGATCGGGCGACGCTATGGTCGAGCGTCGTAAGGAACTCTCGACTTATCTTTTATGAGGGACGACGATGGTGTTCTAGGTCTTTGTCGAGACTTTATCTTAATACAATATATAGTCCCTAATCATACGTCTTACCTGTTCTGGTCGCGGTTGAGCGACGTGATTTTTTGCCCAAACAGTTTGCCCCCAAAATTTGAAAATTGAATGTCAAGTTTAAGTTTCAAATTTTGCTTGTCGAACGCTTAGACTTGTGACCTGGGTTGAGGGACTTACCTGGTTGTCGTGGAACTAGACCGGTTCGCCTTTAACTGAACGAGAAGTTGAAAAGTTGTGACGTCACACTGACGCACGATGATGCTTACCAGGTGTCGAAGATTCGGATAGGTATACGAAAGGACATGGACGCGTGTTGATCATCAAGGAATTTGGTTTGTTCCTATAAGTAAAAGATATGACGAATCCTTCCTTGTTTCGCCTTTGAAGGGTTTGTGCTGTGATTTCTTTGCCATTCTTCGCCGGATCCTTTCCAAACTTGTGAATTTGTTTGATTTGATTAGGTTCTCCGGGGTCTAGCGCGCCTATAAGTAAGGTACGATTTCTTTGACTCCTGTAAATTTTGTGTTTAGGAATGTCGAGGGATCCTGAGAGTGTTATTCAAGAGCTATCAGACCTCCGTGACTTTATAAAGTTAGCGAAAATTCCTGTGTGGATCGAATTGAATCGTCCAGGTCAGATCCGCTCAAATGAATGTCCTGAGGGGTACATCGTGATCTACGGATACCCTTTTAAGATAGGCTTTGAATGGCCTTATTCGCCTCTAGCCAAGGCTTTTATGCTGGAGTTCGATTTAGCACCAGGCCAATTAATGCCCCAATTCTGGCGAGTTATTCAAGTGATTGAGCGTCTGTCGAGAGGATGGGGGAATCCTATGGGTGTACGTGATCTTCTCTTGGCTTATCAGGCCAAAAAGGATAGTTGTCATCGCTGTAGCTTACACTCTAGGCTCAAGGGTGATAGTGTCCTGGTTTTAGGGACAGCTGTGAATGACCGTGGGTGGAAGACTCGATATGTATTCGTGCGTAAGTTGTCTCTTGACTCCGAGAGTGAGTGGATTAGGACGGGCTGGAATATGTCGGATGAGCCTCGTCATTTCATCTAGCGTGCGTTGTAGATGATTTACATATGATTTTTAACTTGTTTTTTGTATGTTGACAGCCATAAAATTCGAGGTCGTGAAGCCAGACGCTAACTCTCAAGCGAAGATCAATTCGTTTTTAGAATTTAGCGTCGCCAAAAGGTCTTTCGTCGTGCGAAACTCGACGGATGACGACGATTTAGAATCTTCAGGAGAGAACCAGGGGGAGAAGTGTGAAGAGAAAGGAAGAGAAGAGGAGGAAGATAAGTCGAGAGGAAGGAGAGGGATGACGGGTAAGCTTTACTTTCCTTTTCTTCCTATGTTATCTCGAGTCTTTTTCCTTTGCGTGCTTTATGACATTCCTTTTTTCCAGGAGAGTCTCAACCTAAAGTGTTGAATGTTCCTTTTTTCCAGCTGAGCTGGAGCGTGCTCGTCAGGGTAGAGAGAAGAGGCTAAAAGCCATGTCTGCTGGCCCTGAAATTCCGAAGAAGACGAGGACGACGACTCCGAGGGAGTCGTCGGCAGGGGTTAATGACTCGTCGAGAGTCGTTACACCCGAAGAGGTAGGGGTCGCATCTCCCAAGAAGGTGATTGCAGCGACACCCATCAACTCTGCGCCTCTGGCGAAAACGGTGAGGTCCCCGTCTGCCGCGTCGAATTCTTTGTCAGCCGACAAGGGCAAGGAACACTCGATGGGAGGGGAGAAGGTCACGACGGTCAACTTTACGCTGCTATCGGACTTTAGGACAGGTAATGTCCTAGACGAGACGAACCTGTTCCCTCACCTGGATAAATTCCTGCTTCCATCTTTCAGGGAGCGTTTTGAGGGGTTTCCTATCGAGGAGACGGGTGCCCATGTAGCCGGCTTGGTGTTCATGGTAAATCTTTCTTTCAAGACTTAGTTTGTCTAGGCCCAGACTTCGTTGTCGTTGTCGTTGTCCACTGATGATGTCTGTGTTTTTTGATTTCGTAGGCACTTCAAGCTTCCTTGGCCTTGCGAAGTGGAACGGCGAAGGTGAAAGATCTCTTGTCTGCTGCGCGCGAAAGGGAGAATGCAGCATTGGATCGAGCAAACGATGCTACTGGTCGTACGGAGGATCTATCGAAGCGTCTTGCTGACGCTTTAAAACATATGGAGATCGTTAATCATGCGAAGGAGGATCTTAGCCATCGCTTGACGCAGTCCTTGTCCATGACTGCCGAGCAAAGGGAGGAGATGGAAAAGATTAAGGAATCCTTGGCTGCTGTTTCGAAAGAGGCTGAGGATTATAAGTCCAAGGTGGAGAGTTTGGAGAAAGAAGTTCGAGCTGCTAAAGACGAGGGTAAGTCTGTTTTTGCCATAGCTCGTTTGACTGCTCGGGCTGCTATCATGTGGCGGCATTTGCTGGGAAAAGATCCTCTTGCCTCTGCAAAGTAGGAACTGGATATTTATTTGAATGGCGTCGGGACCGAGAGGGATCTGGACTCAGATGATGAGAAGGACGTCGAGGAAGAGATGGTAGGTGAAGGTCCTCAAGATGAGACTTCAGACAAGGATGCAGCGGATGCTCCTTCTTTAGTTTAAGAATTTTCTCTTTCTTTTTTGTTTTACTGCTCGACCGTTGGTGGTCGAGCGCGTTTTTGACAATTTTTCTGATGAATGCAATTTTTTGGTTTGCAACTTTATAGGTAAACAACTATCGCATCGATTGAACATAAGATACATAGAAATAATGCGACCATGGCACTTATAAAATATGAGAACATACGATCAAAGCATCCATACAGGGTATAAGAAAGAAAAAATAAGGCATTCGTTTAGAATGTATGCCAATCAAACACCAATACATGCGACTAAGGTATTTATTCAAAACGCGAAGTTTTTCTAAGTTAAGAAGCTCAGGCTGCGAAGCCGTCTATGCGATCGTGCGACCAAGTCGTTCGACTAGCGGTAAGGTGTGATCAAGTCATGGACCTGATTGTCTTTGTCGTGCGATCCTGCGATAAAACGATGTCGAGGGTTGGTCGTTGGCTCACCAACGACCCTCTGATGCTTAAGTCAGTAGCTGTTTGTGAGAAAAATTTGTATGGAAAAGAGTTAGAAATCATACCTTTCTCCTTCATGGGGTATTGCCCCCCTGTCATTTATTATCCTATTCTTTTTGGAAAGAAAGATAGGTTTTAAATCACAGGACGACACGACGATCCGATCAGATACTGTCTGTGATTGATCATGTCGTCGTACGACAGGGCACCATAGCGACGTTTCGACTCATTCTCGATCTTCAGGGTTCCCAATGGCGTAGGGGATTTTAATTGATAACTTTTGCATGCTCGGGAGTCGACGGTGGATGGCTGTTAATAACGACATTATCAATAATATCTTTGAGATTACCTTGTGGAACATGATATGCCAACTCCTTCTTGAGTGCGATACAATCATCTGTCGCATGACCATGGTCGACGTAGAAGTCACACCACTTTGATTTATCCTTCTTAGCATCGTCCAAGTCAGACTTCTTCGGCCACCAGATGGTTGCTTGGGTGGTCTTCAGAGCTTCGACTAAGTCTTTAGCTGACCCTTTGAACCCATAAGAGGAGATCTTGGGGTACACAGGGAATTTAGTCGCGATTTTAGCTTCTGCCTTCGTCTTGAAACGAACGTTTGAAATCTGACGCGCTGGCTCTATTCTGGATATGGCTTTCGGCTTGAATTCTGGCTTCTTGACACCTAACAGCTTCTTATCGTCAGTGTGTTTGCGACAAAAGGCTGCGTTGTCTTCGACCCTCATATATGCTAAGGTTCGAGCTCGGACGTCTTCGAAAGTCTCTGGGGGATACTTGGTTAGATCGATATATAGACCTGAACTATCGTCTAGACCACGCTTATAAGCTTCGATCGCAGTTTTGATGTCACAATTGCGGATACTGATCATTTCGGCTTTGAATCTATTGAAATAACTTCGAATAGACTCATTGGTCTTCTGCACGACATAGTACAGATCACTAGTCTGCTTTTCCATCTTACGACTGCTGGAGAATTGCCGGGAGAATTGGTTGACCAATTCGGCGAACGACCCGATAGATTTGGGTTTGATATTGATCAACCACTGGAGAGCTGGACCAGTGAGAGTCGCCCCGAAACTCTTGCACATGCATACTTCCTGGTATATGTGTGGAATCGAGATTGTCCACATGAGCTGCTTATACTGCGCGACATGCTCGGTTGGATCAGTCACACCCGAATACTTGGGAGTGAAGGCAGGAATGTTATACTTCTTTGGGACCTCGACGGTGGCGATCTCGTCGATGAAGGGTGACGCCTGATACCCCAAGTGAGGCTCGACGTCGATAGGCACGGCTGCCCCAGGCAACTTGGCGAGCAAGGACAGGACGCGCTCATTTTGGTCTTCTAACATCTTCAAACGCTGGGCGACGGGATCGTTAAGATCAGGATTTGCCCCTGTCGAGGGATTGGTCCCTGGACTAGTGCCATTACCATGCGATGAACCATTGGTGTCTCCGTTGAACGGGACAAAATATGGCTGCGACCCATAGTGGAATTGCTGTGGTCCATTCTGAAACGATTGTGGTCCCTGCTGAAATGGATGCGATCTCTGCTGGAAAGATTGCGATCCTTGCTGGAAAGGTTGCGATCCTTACTGGAAAGGTTGCTGACCACTTTGGAACGACTGGGAAAACGGCTGGGATCCATTCTGAAACGGCTGGGCGCCACCTTGCAATGGTTGGGATCCATTGTTCAAGGGTGGTGGTCGAATGTGCTGAGGGGGAATCTGCCCAGACTGGGGATTCGGAATGAACGGATCCGGCTGCTGATTCTGCATGAATGGACCTGGATGCTGATTCTGCACGAATGGACATGGATGCTGATTCTGTGCGGACGGGCCTGGTCCCGGACCTGGATTCTGGGTGAATGGTCTAGGACCATTCTGGGGTCCAAAAGGATTCCTTAGCCGCGCGATCTCTTCAGCTGCTCTGCGATTCTGCTTTGCCATTGCATTGAGTTGATTCCTGGCAACCTCGAGCTCCTGATACATCTGAGCGATGGCTTGCTGCGGATTTCCAGGGGCTGCCATTTTCCTGCAACAGAAAATAGAAGAAACTCCAAGAAACTATTAGTAGAATGCACGTTCGTCGAGGATTTTCTCTAGATGTAGTCCTACGGATGGCGCCAAACTGTTAATGCCAAAAATCGCACCAAAGGGACAACTTAAGGTCGATGTGGATTTAAACAACTAAAGAAAGAATCTTTCGACGAGGCGTGCGACGATAAATAAAATAAAGAAACAAGGGATTTGATGACGCAGGAAAAACCTCAATCAAGAAAAAAACCTGCGGACGACAGTGGATGTCGTCGCTATACTATGGTCGCCAATCAGGGGCGATGTCCTTGGATACTGGTGTCGATCATACATAGATTACAATACAAATGAAGGAAATGCTTCAAAATGTAAAGTACAAGTGTTTGAATGTAAACATAGGTGTTTGTCGTGTACGAAACAAAGTGTGAACTGCTGGTCAAGGGCTGTTGTTGTGCATCGAGAGCGATACTTAGAATAATGGTTCTTCACTTCAGGTGTTCTTGAATATTGCTTCGGTTGTTAATCGCCGGATATTCGATGTCTTGAAATGTTGATTGAGCTTGATATTTATAGTCTTCGTGTCCTTAGCTTCATACATGAATGCTCCTTTAAAGACCTTAACGGTTGGAAACAGTCTCCGAAGTAATGATCTTCGTCCGTTACGGTCGCCGAATGTTTAATGATTGCGTCGGTTATAGTCGTTGCTCCTTAATGACTTTTATTCCTGCATTAAACACTTAACAAACGGTCATGGTGAACGTTAGCTTTGGTCGAGGTCGCACGTCCTTATATAATAGTCGTGCGGATCGGGCGACGCTATGGTCGAGCGTCGTAAGGGACTCTCGACTTATCTTTTATGAGGGACGACGATGGTGTTCTAGGTCTTTGTCGAGACTTTATCCTAATACAAGATATAGTCCCTAATCATACGTCTTACCTGTTCTGGTCACGGTCGAGCGACGTGATTTTTTGCCCAAACAGCTACTCCTGTGCCAACCGTGAACGTAGATGGCTCTACCTCTAAGGTATATGCCTCAACTTGTAATCTAAGTGATCCCAGAGTTACTTTACCCGACTTTGTGTCAAAGGGATATCTGGACAGCGCCCTAAAGGCTGTCCGCGAGGACATGGAACAACGATTCTCCACCGAGCTCGACAAACTGAAGAGCTTGATCAAAGGTAAGGAGAAAATAGTCGAAACCGAAACCGTACCGCCACCTCCACCGAATCCAGTTCAACCAACCTATTCGGTGGACACCTTGAAGACTATGCTCTTAGCTCAGCTACTCAAGCAATCCGAAGCCGATGCCTCTACCGAAGCAGACCTGATCTCCATTCTACAATCACAGGTCACTGCTCCTTCGTCATCCATCCCAACCAGAATGGATCAGCTTAACACGACTCTCAAGGATGTTCAACAAGCGCTCAAAACGCTATCCGATAGAGTCGCCTCCATGGAAGAAACCTGCAAGAGTCAAGTCGGCGGACTAAAGCGAAGGCACGATGATCAGGATGATCCTGATCACCGCGAGGGGGAGAATAAAAGACTGCGATTAACCGAGTCCGCCCCGATCCTCACTGAAACTACCGTGGATCAACCGGAACCATCAACTGCGGCAACTGCAACCGAAGACGAACCTCTAGCCCAGTTGAGTTTATCCGAGATGGTCATAGACATGGACATCTTAGACGACGAAGACCCGACGGTTGAAAAGCCCGAGATAGAAACACAGGAATTGGTCACACACTCAGCATCAGATAGGCCTACACTTAACCTGATTGATCCAGATTCCACGATCGGCCCGGAGACCGAAGATGCATGGTACGAAAAAGCCGTTAGTGCGATAAATCTCCAGGTAAACCTGATCTTTCCTATTGATGAAGATGACAACATTGACTACGACCAGTTTCTGCTGCAAAACCTTTATGGTACACCCGTTCACTCTGCTCAAGCTGCCGAGACTTCTACAAGACCCGAAACTTCAACTGCTGCAAATCCGACATCTCCTCAACAACCGACAACTTCTTATCCTCCTCCTCCTCAACAGCAACAAATCAGATGGGAGAAGATCATGATATTTATTCCTCACCTGGAGGAATCACTGAAAAAGTTGTATGTTCACAGGTTACGCCCCATCGAGCCTACCTTTTGCCTTGGGATTTCTCACGTCGACAAGGAATACCAAAGCCAGTATATAAATACCATGAAGCGGTGTATGCCAGTTAGCCAAGTCCGAACGAAGCACAAAATCACTGAAGTGCTCAACATCGAAACAGGCAGAATCCTTAGAGTCATGTTTCCAGTTTTCACTGTCCGACGAGAAGACGGTAATGAATGGAGAATCTCCGAAGCTGACTTTAAGAACCTTATGCCGTTCGACTCCCTTGTTTTACTGAAAGACCTACGAACCAGAACCATCCAACCTCTTCATGTGACTAAAGCGCTCGAGGATGTTCGTCGATTCCTGATTCACTCAATCATGATGTCATACCTGACTGACTTTCAAATGGGAATCGAGAACCGCACAAAGAAGGTAAACCTGATAAAACCGAATCTGAAAGATCCTGAACTGAAGTTGTATCCCGAGAACGCACTGCTTCTAGAACCGGAATTTGGGATAGTATACCTCAACGAACAGAAAGAAAAGAGGTTTCTTCGCTTCAGCCAGGTAGACAGATTCTGTGATGGCACGCTCTTCAAAGTCCAAGATGCTCTTCGAAAATTCATCACGTTCGAATCCGAAAATCAAAAGGTTTCGTATGTTCCTAACTCGAATGAGACAACCGCACGAAAAGATTTAGAAGTGGTTGAAGAACGCATCGACTACCGCCGAGCAATCAGAACATTCGAGATTCACTTTGCGCTCCGAAAGAGATACGTTGATAACTGGCGCCAACTCGAACTTCAATTCAAAGGGGGAGATTGTTAGGGCAATATTTGGTTGAATAGAAGTTCAAGGGCTGATTTGTTATTTCCTTAATTTGAGCCTTATTTGTGAACGGGTCGTGGGCTTATTACCACGGTCCCATAGTATTTAAATGCTTTGTTTAACTTAGAATTAAGCTAGTTGTCATTTTTACTTTCCTAAGCTTTATTGTAAACACTCTGCATTATTAATAAAAGTGAATTGGATGACCGGTTGAAATCATAACGACTTGTTTACATATATTGATTTCTTATTGTTCGTTGCACGGATCTGGAACTCACAAAAGATAATAGTTATTGATGATTAAAATATATTGATTTTACATGATACAACAATAACTCTAAATAGTTAAAAATTAATATCAATGTATAATTAAAATTTAATTTAATAATTTTTAGTTCGTATTAATTAATATTTATTAATTAATAATAATTAAATTTAAAAAATTGATATTTATTTAAAGTAAATTGCAATTTTGGTCCCTGTGGTTTGTTGTTTTTCTCACTTTTGGTCCCTACAAAATTTTTATTGCAAGAAAAACCCCGTGGTATGAAAAAATGCTCGGTTTTGGTCCCTGAGACTAACGTCTGTTAATGTGCAGTTGTTAAAAGCCCCCATGTGCCTTGCACATGAGGGCATATTGGTCTTTTTGCTTACTTTTTTATTTTTCACTAAAAACCCAAAAATCAAATGATGATATCAAACTCATCTCAGTCATCTTCTCCGGTTAAACCCCATCTCCGGCCACCGTAATCCACAGGAGAGAAGATCAACCATAAAAAATCAAGATCAAATCAAACTCAACAACATTAACATTAACATCAAGAATATTTAAACTAACAGCTTTAAGAAGATCAACCAAGTTCAAGAATATCAAGAATTTACATATTTGTTAAAAAAAATTTATCACACTAAAGTACTCATCTAAATCAAAAACCCTAAATCTAAAAACAAAAAACTAATCCCGATGATTCCAGATTGATGAACAAAAACAAAAAACCAGATCGATCGTCTTTGTGTCATCACCATGACTACTGACGACGATAACTGGGTGAAATCCGCCATCGATGATGATCACTTGGTCGTTCACCTCCTTCTCACACTCCGTCAACCATCTCCTCCGCTAGCTTGGACCATCCGCCAACGCCGTTCTAGACCACCGTTGGTGTTACTTCCTTCCGCCGCTAAGAAATCGACGGCCGCTAGGGTTAGTCGTACAACTCCGTTTTCCTGGAGCGGTGGCACTACTTCCGTCAGCGGCGGCGGTGGTATCGAGGAGTCCTGCCGGTGGTTCTAGTGTTACAGATGGGGAAAATGAAGATTGAAAGAAAAGAGAACGAAGGATAGAGATGGTCGGTGGTATAAAGAAAGAGAGAGAGGGAGGATGTGGGTGTTCGGTGGTAGAAAGAGAGAGGAGGAAGTTTTCTAGGGTTAAAAAGAAGTTTTGGGTAAAAGTTCATTTTACCCTCATGTGCAAGGCACATGGGAGGCATTTAACAGCTGCAGTTAACGACTGTTAGTCTTAGGGACCAAAACCGAGCACTTTTGCATAACACAGGGTTATTCTTGCAATAAAAATTTTACAGGGACCAAAAGTGAGAAAAACAACATACTACAGGGACCAAAATTGCAATTTACTCTATTTGGTATTTTCTACCTTGCTTGGTGGTTTTGAAGAGTTCTCTTAGAAAGATCATGCTTGGAGATCTTAAATCCTCACATTTGGGAAGCTTGAGCTTGGGTTTGGAATTTAGGTTTAACATCTAGCAAGGTGAATTCAAGTTACTTTGTGAAAATTTTGTACATGCCAATAATGTCTATTTTAAAATATTAAAGTGTTTTACTTGGTGTTTATTAAATGTGTTGCTTATTTGATGAAATTTACATTTTGGATACATTTGATTTATAAATATTGTAAAATGTCATTCATTTTGGGTCTTTGGACTTTTTGATAAAGAAATCATATTAATATGTTTTTTGATGATTTATTGTAAAATTGGAGGTCCTTTGACCGTAAACGCACTTTTAGTGTATTAGGTTTTATAAAACGTGTGAAAATGTATATTATTGAGTTATACAATATTTTGGAATTATAAAAGGTATAATTTCATTTGGAAAACGATTTATCACATCTCGTAATGGGTTTTTGAGTTAATCATATTTTGGAGCACGTAATCGCATAAACATTGGTTAAATGTAATTTATTGCTTATGATGACTTCTATTTTATAGTCAATGGTGTTGTCGAGCTATTGACTCAACTTTGATTTTAATGAGTCTTGGGGGACATTTGTCCGGTTTAATTTTGCTTTATGTCAGGATTTTGAAGGTATATGCAGTTATGACATATTTAATTGAAATGTTACATGCTTTGAGTGCCATGTCATTCATTTTGGGTCATGTAAATTTAGATTCTAATGTAATGGATCCATAGGCATATGAGTCAGTCATATTTATATAATGGATAGTCTTGGTATTCTCACTTTGGGAAATATGTCGTTTTGGCATTTGATGTCCCGGTGTTGTGGAGAGGAACCTTATTGGGTTGTACTCCGAAATTTTGGGTTTTATGGTTTGATGTTTTAACACTTGTGCACGAGGGTTGAAAATCTTGGGTTATCAAGTAAGGAGCCGAGACTCCAATTCTTGAATGCTAGTAAGTAGGCAATAAAAGTTCAATGAAACCTTGAGGTGTAACTTACTAGAGAATGAACAGGCAATAAGATTGTTGGTTCCCGTTTTGTTTAAACAAGATTATCAGATCTATTAGTTCAAGTTTTTGTTTGATGCGGAAGCGTATTTGAAGAACTAACATATATGATTGATAGATTTAGAACACAATATAAATAAACAGTGAACAGGAAATAATATCTCAAAGTTTACTGAATATATATATATATATATATCAAGAACAGATTTAAGAACAGTGAGTAAGCAAAGCTTTTAAAACAGATATGACTCTCAAAGTATATAAGCTATATGTTCTTGATGTTTTTTATCTCTTAATTCTCGATTAGGAAGAACTCAACATGAGTCTTCCTTATATATTACTCTAAGGGGACCATAAATCATAAGCTACTATTCAGAACGGACGGTATGAATAGTGAAACTGATGGCATGAACAGTTGGACGTGCTGTATTGCATTTAATGCAACAGACGTCTATTATGTACTAAGCCCTATTGAATCCAATCAGAGTTTGACACGTTGAAGATGGACAGGGCATGCTACAATGCATGTTGATGAACAGGTCCAGTAACAGTAGCAAGATATTATAAATATCTTCAGGTCTTTTAGAGAGGACCACAGAGGCTCTGTAAAGTGTTACAGAGGTTCTGCGGTCTGGTCCTTTGTAGAGCAGTCTTCACCGGATTCCGAGTCTTTGGTCTTCTTTGTGCGTATGACAGAGCTTCTGTAGGACGCCTCTTTAGCTTCTGTAGCTTCTTGACCTTGATCTCTCGGTAAGTTTGGCAGAGCCTCTGTAAGAGGCTTTCTTTACTTAGCCTATTTTTCACTACTTCTAAATACTTCTATCATTCGGAAGATTGAAGCTAACAATCTCCCCCTAAGTAGTGAAAAATAAAAAATTTGAACTTGAGTTAAGTTAGGCTAAGTTAGATAAAACAGAGGTTAAACAATACCTCGAAAGTTCTTTCATTCAGAGATACGCCAGAGGCATTTTATATTTGAGTACAATGAAAGATAAACTTTAACATGGTTTGCAGAGATTGGTTGTTTGTGAATCAGATTTTGGCGTCTTTGAAATCGTTGAAGCTTCTGTTGTCTCTTCCGACTTCTCTGATCTCTTTGTAGAAACTGATGCAGAGTTCTCTTAAGAGTATTGTAGCATCAATCTCTCTGATGAGGGTATCTGCAGCATCTCTATCCATTTGCTCGGTATCTCTGTATTTTACAAGGTTTGCTCTGAACTTGTTTAGAGTACTAGTTGCGTACTTCTGACAATCCATGCTTACAAAAAGTTTGACTTCGCCTTGTGGGTTTTGAAATACTAACCCGAATCTTGGTTCTGTAATGATTGAGTTGGGCACGGCGTCAGGTGGGCAGCGATCCTCTGGTGGTCGTAGATTCAGATGTTTAAGACCAAGATCCTTTCCCAGCTGAAAGTCTGTCAGACTGTAGATTAGAAGCCTTTCCCTCATTGCTTTTCTCAACACTTGATAGGCTCTGGTGTTTGACTCTGTATTGTAGTTGTCCTTCGTCCATTGCAGAAGTTCAGGTAGATCATAGGGATTCAGATTCCTTGTGTCAGCATCAGTGAAGGTGGTTTCTGAATTGTTTACCCTTTTGACTCTGTAAAGATTGTACCTGATTCTTGGATAGGTTCTTGTGAAGGAGAACCTGCAGAATATCACCTTTTTGATTTTATGAATTGAGAAGACTTCTGCTTTGGTTCTTGGCTTTGTTCTGCTGAAGATGTTCTCAAATTCTTCTCTGATGTTCGGATTTGTGATTTGGTCTGTTGGATGGAGGTTCTGAAAGGGTTGTTTGTAGAGATATTTATACACCACTTCTTCCATTTCTTCGTATGTTGGACCATGTGGTGGTACTTGTCTTCTGAGACTCTCCATCTGTTGAACAACTTCTGCAGCTCTGCCAGTAAGTGGAATGGCTGACAGGGGCTTTAATCCATATGCCCAGTCCTCTTCTTCAGGCTTTGGAGTTTGAAAGGCATCAAAGGAGTTCTTCATCAGTTTTTCTGTAGGATTAGGCACTGATTTCTTTTCCTTGGGCTCTTCTGTCATTTTTGCCTTTCCCTTGTCTTTGGCTTTTGGAGGTGCAGAACCTATTGCTTCTGTAGGTTTGGTTGTTGGTGCTTCTGTTGGAATGATGGGAGTTGCCTCTGTAGGTTTTGACACTTGTGTTTGAGAGGACTTTTGTGGCGTTGGTTCCGTTGGCTTGATTTGCTCTGAACCTCTGTTGGAGGTTCTTTGGTGACTTCTTCTGTGAGCTTGGTTTCTGTTGGTGAAGGTTGGATATCAAATCTTATTGCCATTTTGAAAGCTAATGTGAACCTGTGCCTTTCTTCTTCTCTCTGCGCCATTCGTTCAGTCATTGTTTTGTGCATATTCCTTAGAACAGAAGAAGCAGAGGTCGTTGCTCTTTTTGGTTTGTGGGCAATAGACTTTCTTCTTGGGATGGATTGGGGTTTTTCTGTTGGTTTTGTAGTTTGGGAGGGAAGATATTCTTCTGTGGAGGATGATAGATGTTGAACATCTACTCCAAACATTGTAGGGAATTCCACAGAGGTGGGTGTTGCCTCTGTGGTCTTTTGAGCTTCTGGTACATGGGTTTCTTTAGCGGTTGATTCCACAGAGATGGGTGTTGTCTCTGTGGTCTGTTGAGTTTGTTGATCTTTGGTTTGTTGTGGAGGGGCTTGGCTGATTGGTTCTGCTGCGATTGGTGGAGCATGTAGTCCTCTGGTCGTAGCTTTCTCCCTTATATTCTCCCCCTCAGGATGATCTGATGGACCAGGATGGTCATCATCAGAGTCATCCTGACTCTTATCAGAAGTACCCTCTGCTCTGTAGGAAGCTTTGGGTTTCTTTGGTAGTTCTGCTCTTGCGGCCATCAACTTCGTACATACATCATCACAGAGGCCGATTAGAGTTGCAAGCTCTGCTTCTGTGTTGAAGCGCATTCTGCCGACACTTTTTCTGAATTCTTTAACGTAGTTGGCATTTGCAGAAGTGAAGGAGATGATGACTTCTGTGACCTGGTTTATCACATTTTGCCCGAGCTCTGTTAGCTGTGCTCTGGTCATGTAGTCTTTTGGCTGCATCAGTATTGTGTTGTGCATTGCTTCTGCTTGAACCTTTTGCAGAGCCTTCTGTAGATCTGTAGGTTTGAGGCTCTGTGATTTGTTGGATTGCTTGTTCATTTGTTCAAGGAAATGCTTGACTGATTCCTTGAATGCAGATGTTGCAGCTATTCCGAAATCTTTAGCAGCCGAAGTGGCTGTAGTTGTGGCAGTTGTTTGAGCAGAAGACTTCATCTCTGTTATGGCGGATTTCACCTCTGTGGACAGATTGTCCATTTTCGTGTTCAGATTTCGTAAGGCTGTTGATGTTGTCTCTGCAAAAGATGTGAAAGAGCTTTGCAACTCTTTCATGGTTTGGTTCACAGAGGTGACAAGGGTTTGGAACTCATCCCTTGATACTTGTGTCCCTGTTGTAACCTCTGGAGGAACACATTCGTCTCCAGAGTGAGTCCCTGCTCCTGGGACACCTTCGTTCACCCTTGTTTGTACGATGGGGGTGGAAGGATTTCCATCTGATCTTTGAGAAGAAACAAGAGTTTCAGTCTCTACAGAAGTTCTGGGAAGAACAGTGTCCAAATCCACTCCAGAGGTGGGTATCGGAATGTTCTTCTGTTGACTTGGAGACTTGTCTAGAGTCTCTTCGTCTATGTGCTCACTACTTCTTTCTGAAAGAAGTGTTGGCCCTAATTTGTGCGTGGCAGAGGAAACGAATTCCTCTGTAGGGTGTTATGATGTGATATGGGGCGATTGATCACGAACTATAGGTGAGTCTCTCTGAGGAGACTCCCTAGGAATGGATTCCCCGGTTTCTGTGGGCGCAGAAGTCGAAAGAGTGACCTCTGGCTGGATGGGTTGGGTTTGGATCGAGCTGTGCTGCTCTTTTTCAATAACTCCTTCTACAGCTAGACCTGCGGAGTTAGATGTGTGGGTTGCACTGGGAGGGAGTGAGGGATGTGTGCCTTCTGCAACTTCGGCATCTTTTCTTGTTTCTTCCTCTGTTAAGCATCCAAGCATCACTTCATTATCAATCATTTCACCCTCTATCGCTATCCTTTGGCTTGGTGCTTCTTCCCTAGCTTCTGTTGAAGTTCCTTGCTCTGTGACTAAGAAGTCGTACATTGGATGAGAGCCGTATAATTGCATGACATGTGGATGATATAGACCTTTCCGGATTTGGTCAGCTTCTTCTTCATCAGAATCTACCTCTGAGACCTCTATACCTTCGACATCTTTTTCTTTTTCTTTTCCCCCTATTCTTTCTAAAACCTCTGTAACCTCTTCTCTATTCCACTAAGCTTCTGAGGCCTGGTTTGGACTCCTTCTGTGGACGTCCAATCCCTGTTGGATGAAGGGGTTCTGTAGAATGTTAGGGGTTTCAGATGGTTGATCTCTGGGGGTTTGATCATCTTCTTACAGATTGGTGTCAATTCCAGAGATAGAGAAGTCTTGTTCTTCTGAGGTGTGGTGGTCAAGTGGTTGTGCCGTCCACCCAGCTGTATTTAGGGTGTTGGCAATTTCAGGGTGTTGAAGAAAATCATTCAAGCTGCCTTGATGAGCGAATCGATCTGGGGATTCATAAGGTGATTGATATCCCTCTTCTGCAACTTCGACTTCTGCAGTTTCTTCTTCTGCAGTATCTTCGACCCGGGTTCCTGCGACCTCTTCTTCAACCACTTCTGCAGCTGCCTCTTCTGCAATGGTAACCATTTGATCAAGTGATTTTCCAAGCTTCTTTTTGGTCTTCCTCCTCTTGGGTTTTGGTGCTCCTTCTTCCATGGATTTTGATTTTCTTTTCTTTGGTTTTGGAGAAGAGGGAGGAGCAGAGGAGCCAACTTCTGTGGCACGAGGAGGTGAAAGTTGATCTTCTGCAATGTTTGTAGAGGTGCCTTCTGCAGTTTTCCTCTTCTTTGTTTTTGGGGTAGAGGCAGAGGCTTTAGAAGAAGATCTCTTTCCCATGAGCTCGTCACGTTTGGCCATAAAACTTCGTTGGATTTCCAAATGTTTTGCCAGTTTCTTCTTCTTACCTAAACGCGGGGGTGTCACAGGGCTCGATTCTGGAGTCCTGTGATCGCGTATATACTCTTGCTTAAGGGTTTTGTTCGTGGCATATTTCAGAAGCCTTTTTGAAAGAGGTCTGCAGTGGTTGTAGCCTTCTGCATGATCGGTGGGGATGTTCTTGTTCATCGGGAACTGTTTGGGAATTGGTCCTTCCATTGGCCATTTCTGCATCATTAGCAGAGGTTCGAATAGAACACCCAAGATTCTTTGGAATTGCAGAGGCGGTAGATATGTGGGATCAGTCTCTTTAGCCTTTAGGGTGTTGTTCTTTCTGTCGATTGTATTGATGATCTCCTGCAGCATGATGGTCGAGTAATCGAGTGGGAGATCGTAGTAGACCCCATACATGATGGTTAAGATCTGATGCAAGCTTTGATCAATGCTGCCTATCTTCCCTGTCAGGCATCTGTTGAGGATTGAAAACAAGGTGTTCCACAGAGGTGGTAGTGTGCCTCTGCGGAAGTCATTTTTTTCCTCAGGTGGGTGTTGTACCCAAGCGTTTCTACAAAACGACAGAGCTCGTCGTTTGTAGGTTGTTCTGCATATTTTTTCAATCCCAGAAGACCTCTAGTTGGTAAATTGAACTCCAGAGAGAACATTGTTCTATTAAATTTGAGTTCCAGATGCTCTGAGTTGTCCGGCTTTGAGATGTACCCTTTGATCCAAGAATCATCTTTATCATATCTGCAGCTCTGCCAAAATTGGTTCAAATACCTAACAGGTATTTTCTTTGGGGTTCTTGAAAGTAGAGGGAAGAGTATATGATTTTCCATTATGTGCAGAAGAATGGCATGGACTTCGCCGAAAGCAGTGGGTGAGGGGACCAAATAGCAATTGTTGGATTTGATTGGTAGTACCTTTTCGAAATGATCCTTTGCTATAAAGTTTTGAAGATGTGTGGTCGGAGCAAAGTCTGCTGTGTCGCCGGAATCGTCTTGTTCAATATTTTTGGCGAGATGGGGGTTTTCTGAATGTTCAGAATGAGCAGGTGAGTGTTCTGGTGAGTTCACCGGAGAGTGTGCATGGGAGATAGCTTGAGAAGATGAAGCCATTTGGTAAGAAGACTAGGATTCTTGCAAGCGTTTGCAGGGTTTCGCCGGAGAAGAATGAGAGTTTGTAAAGGTTTTATGAGAAGGTAAGCTTGGGTTTTATATGAGTGAAAATATATGGCAATGGATAGATATTTGGAATCCGTACTCGAGTTAGAACGGCGGGTTCAACTTTCCATAGAAAACGTTCCATGTACGCCCAATGAAAAAGAGACACGTAGGCCATGTCAGAGGATGACAGGACGTCGTGCGCGGCCCATTAATGCTAGGCGCGTGGGGTTGTTCTTAGATATATGAAATTCACTCTCAGTTAAAAGTAACCGTTATTTTTACAGAAATGCCCAAGTTGCATATTGACAGAACCTCTGTGGTTTACAGAAGCTTCTGTAATTTTGAAAAACTTGATGTTCATTGCCTCATATCTCATTGTTATCATGACTCTGTAGGTTCTTCTTTAACCAAAACATTTGTAAAGGCATTGGAGAGGATTAATAGTATTTTAGTGAAGAAATTTTGTTCAAAGGTTTTGAGGCTCTGTAGGAACTTGCAGAAGCTCTGTCAGGGCCAGCAGAAGCTCTATGAAAGAAAATTTCTTATAACTAAAAATCTATCAACGATTTTGATCATCCAAGTTTTGATTTGTGCTCAGAAACGTTTTTCGGACATATTTGAAAGTTGGTGTCCGAAAAAAAACTGTTATGGAAAAAGTTTTGTTCGTGAAGGTCATGGTGTGTGTATTCGGTTTCCGAGATAACATTCCAAAAGATCGATAGAGGTTAAATTTGCGATCACAGAGCATATTTCTTGCCGAGCCTCTGTTGAGCTCAACAGAGGCTCTATGACCTCAAATTTCTCATAACTTGAATTTTATGACACTTTTTGATCTTTTGATTTTTTGCATGTTATTCATAGTATATTTAGGACATATTTGACAATTTGTGTCCCAGAAAACTGTTTTCAAAAACCTTTTGTACGAGAGACATACCTTTTTGGTTCTTCTTTCCTCGGCAGTGATGTCTGACTTCTGTCGATATGGATTCATCGACAGTCTTCTTTGGTTCCCCCTTGAAAGATTAACCTCTGTAGATTATTTCAAGGTCCCGTTTGCTCCCCCTTGATCTAATCGCCTCTGTAGATCAAGTAATTTCCTTTTGCTCCCCCTTGACCTATGCTTGGATCAAAAAAATGATAAGTTTTGCATAGAACATAGGTCATGTTTTTACAGAGGTTCTGTGGGGGGTCGTCAGAGGTTCTGAGCAGACCCACAGAAGCTCTGTGATATCAAGAACTATTTAAGATTGAGAATTTACATACAGAAAGAAATCAATCAAAGCATTTAAATAAAGTAGTAGAAATATATACTTACTCACAGAAGATAAAGCTATACTTACAGAGGATTTTCACATCATATTAATCATTCCTAACTTACCCACCAAGAAATTGAATCTTTTCTCGTCTAATGCTTTGGTGAATAAGTCCGCGAGTTGATATTTTGTGGGCACGAAATGCATCTCGATTGTACCGTGTTCAACATGATGTTTCAAGAAGTGGTACCTTATATCAATATGCTTGGTTTTGGAATGTTGCACAGGATTGGCAGAGATGGCAATGGAACTTTTGGAATCACAGAAGATGGGTATTTTGAATAGAATGTGGCCGTAGTCTTTTTGCTGAGTCTTCATCCACAGAACCTGAGAACAACAGCTAGCAGCAGCAACATATTCAGCTTCTGCCATAGATGGTGATACACAGTTCTGCTTTTTGGAGGTCGAACTGACTAGCTTACCACCTAGGAATTGACAACTCCCAGAGGTACTCTTTCTGTCGAGCATGCATCCTCCATAGTCTGAATCTGTATAAGCTTTAAGACAAAAGCCAGAGTTCTGTGGATACCAGAGACCAAGATTTTTGGTCCCCTTTAAGTATCTAAAGATTCTCTTAACAGCATCATAATGTGATTTTTTAGGATTAGCTTGATAACGTGCACAAAGATATGTGGCATGCATAATGTCAGGTCTGCTTGCAGTTAAGTATAACAGAGTTCCAATCATGCCTCTGTAGAGAGTGCATTCTACAGAGATGCCATCTGGATCTAAGGATAACTTGTTTCCAGTGGCCATTGGAGTTTTTATTGCAGAGGTATCAGAAAGGCTATATTTGCAAAGAATGTCAGAGACATATTTGGCCTGATTTATAAAAATTCCTTCTGATGATTGTTTGACTTGGAGTCCGAGGAAGAAAGTTAATTCTCCCATCATACTCATTTCAAACTCACTCTGCATGAGTTTTTCAAAACTTTTGCACTCCTCTGTATTAGTAGACCCAAAATTTATGTCGTCCACATAGATTTGTACAAGCATTATTTCACTGTTTTTACGTTTATAGAATAAGGTAGTATCTGTTGTACCTCTGTCGTAGCCATTGACTAGAAGAAAAGTAGAAAGTCGTTCGTACCATGCTCTTGGAGCCTGTTTCAGTCCGTACAGAGCCTTTTCAAGGTAGTATACATGCCTTGGGAACTTTGAGCTTTCAAAACCTGGTGGCTGATTTACGTAAACCTCTTCTTGGATTTCACCGTTGAGAAAAGCTGATTTTACGTCCATCTGATAAACTTTAAATCCTCTGTGGGCTGCGAAGGCTAAGAATAGAACACCCAAGATTCTTTGGAATTGCAGAGGCGGTAGATATGTGGGATCAATCTCTTTAGCCTTTAGGGTGTTGTTCTTTCTGTCGATTGTATTGATGATCTCCTGCAGCATGATGGTCGAGTAATCGAGTGGGAGATCGTAGTAGACCCCATACATGATGGTTAAGATCTGATGCAAGCTTTGATCAATGCTGCCTATCTTCCCTGTCAGGCATCTGTTGAGGATTGAAAACAAGGTGTTCCACAGAGGTGGTAGTGTGCCTCTGCGGAAGTCATTTTTTTCCTCAGGTGGGTGTTGTACCCAAGCGTTTCTACAAAACGACAGAGCTCGTCG
This sequence comes from Saussurea involucrata, assembly GCA_033807775.1. NCBI lineage: Eukaryota > Viridiplantae > Streptophyta > Magnoliopsida > Asterales > Asteraceae > Saussurea > Saussurea involucrata. The sequence continues at coordinate 81,622,579 of CM066327.1, forward strand.
TTTGTAGGTTGTTCTGCATATTTTTTCAATCCCAGAAGACCTCTAGTTGGTAAATTGAACTCCAGAGAGAACATTGTTCTATTAAATTTGAGTTCCAGATGCTCTGAGTTGTCCGGCTTTGAGATGTACCCTTTGATCCAAGAATCATCTTTATCATATCTGCAGCTCTGCCAAAATTGGTTCAAATACCTAACAGGTATTTTCTTTGGGGTTCTTGAAAGTAGAGGGAAGAGTATATGATTTTCCATTATGTGCAGAAGAATGGCATGGACTTCGCCGAAAGCAGTGGGTGAGGGGACCAAATAGCAATTGTTGGATTTGATTGGTAGTACCTTTTCGAAATGATCCTTTGCTATAAAGTTTTGAAGATGTGTGGTCGGAGCAAAGTCTGCTGTGTCGCCGGAATCGTCTTGTTCAATATTTTTGGCGAGATGGGGGTTTTCTGAATGTTCAGAATGAGCAGGTGAGTGTTCTGGTGAGTTCACCGGAGAGTGTGCATGGGAGATAGCTTGAGAAGATGAAGCCATTTGGTAAGAAGACTAGGATTCTTGCAAGCGTTTGCAGGGTTTCGCCGGAGAAGAATGAGAGTTTGTAAAGGTTTTATGAGAAGGTAAGCTTGGGTTTTATATGAGTGAAAATATATGGCAATGGATAGATATTTGGAATCCGTACTCGAGTTAGAACGGCGGGTTCAACTTTCCATAGAAAACGTTCCATGTACGCCCAATGAAAAAGAGACACGTAGGCCATGTCAGAGGATGACAGGACGTCGTGCGCGGCCCATTAATGCTAGGCGCGTGGGGTTGTTCTTAGATATATGAAATTCACTCTCAGTTAAAAGTAACCGTTATTTTTACAGAAATGCCCAAGTTGCATATTGACAGAACCTCTGTGGTTTACAGAAGCTTCTGTAATTTTGAAAAACTTGATGTTCATTGCCTCATATCTCATTGTTATCATGACTCTGTAGGTTCTTCTTTAACCAAAACATTTGTAAAGGCATTGGAGAGGATTAATAGTATTTTAGTGAAGAAATTTCGTTCAAAGGTTTTGAGGCTCTGTAGGAACTTGCAGAAGCTCTGTCAGGGCCAGCAGAAGCTCTATGAAAGAAAATTTCTTATAACTAAAAATCTATCAACGATTTTGATCATCCAAGTTTTGATTTGTGCTCAGAAACGTTTTTCGGACATATTTGAAAGTTGGTGTCCGAAAAAAAACTGTTATGGAAAAAGTTTTGTTCGTGAAGGTCATGGTGTGTGTATTCGGTTTCCGAGATAACATTCCAAAAGATCGATAGAGGTTAAATTTGCGATCACAGAGCATATTTCTTGCCGAGCCTCTGTTGAGCTCAACAGAGGCTCTATGACCTCAAATTTCTCATAACTTGAATTTTATGACACTTTTTGATCTTTTGATTTTTTGCATGTTATTCATAGTATATTTAGGACATATTTGACAATTTGTGTCCCAGAAAACTGTTTTCAAAAACCTTTTGTACGAGAGACATACCTTTTTGGTTCTTCTTTCCTCGGTAGTGATGTCTGACTTCTGTCGATATGGATTCATCGACAGTCTTCTTTGGTTCCCCCTTGAAAGATTAACCTCTGTAGATTATTTCAAGGTCCCGTTTGCTCCCCCTTGATCTAATCGCCTCTGTAGATCAAGTAATTTCCTTTTGCTCCCCCTTGACCTATGCTTGGATCAAAAAAATGATAAGTTTTGCATAGAACATAGGTCATGTTTTTACAGAGGTTCTGTGGGGGGTCGTCAGAGGTTCTGAGCAGACCCACAGAAGCTCTGTGATATCAAGAACTATTTAAGATTGAGAATTTACATACAGAAAGAAATCAATCAAAGCATTTAAATAAAGTAGTAGAAATATATACTTACTCACAGAAGATAAAGCTATACTTACAGAGGATTTTCACATCATATTAATCATTCCTAACTTACCCACCAAGAAATTGAATCTTTTCTCGTCTAATGCTTTGGTGAATAAGTCCGCGAGTTGATATTTTGTGGGCACGAAATGCATCTCGATTGTACCGTGTTCAACATGATGTTTCAAGAAGTGGTACCTTATATCAATATGCTTGGTTTTGGAATGTTGCACAGGATTGGCAGAGATGGCAATGGAACTTTTGGAATCACAGAAGATGGGTATTTTGAATAGAATGTGGCCGTAGTCTTTTTGCTGAGTCTTCATCCACAGAACCTGAGAACAACAGCTAGCAGCAGCAACATATTCAGCTTCTGCCATAGATGGTGATACACAGTTCTGCTTTTTGGAGGTCGAACTGACTAGCTTACCACCTAGGAATTGACAACTCCCAGAGGTACTCTTTCTGTCGAGCATGCATCCTCCATAGTCTGAATCTGTATAAGCTTTAAGACAAAAGCCAGAGTTCTGTGGATACCAGAGACCAAGATTTTTGGTCCCCTTTAAGTATCTAAAGATTCTCTTAACAGCATCATAATGTGATTTTTTAGGATTAGCTTGATAACGTGCACAAAGATATGTGGCATGCATAATGTCAGGTCTGCTTGCAGTTAAGTATAACAGAGTTCCAATCATGCCTCTGTAGAGAGTGCATTCTACAGAGATGCCATCTGGATCTAAGGATAACTTGTTTCCAGTGGCCATTGGAGTTTTTATTGCAGAGGTATCAGAAAGGCTATATTTGCAAAGAATGTCAGAGACATATTTGGCCTGATTTATAAAAATTCCTTCTGATGATTGTTTGACTTGGAGTCCGAGGAAGAAAGTTAATTCTCCCATCATACTCATTTCAAACTCACTCTGCATGAGTTTTTCAAAACTTTTGCACTCCTCTGTATTAGTAGACCCAAAAATTATGTCGTCCACATAGATTTGTACAAGCATTATTTCACCGTTTTTACGTTTATAGAATAAGGTAGTATCTGTTGTACCTCTGTCGTAGCCATTGACTAGAAGAAAAGTAGAAAGTCGTTCGTACCATGCTCTTGGAGCCTGTTTCAGTCCGTACAGAGCCTTTTCAAGGTAGTATACATGCCTTGGGAACTTTGAGCTTTCAAAACCTGGTGGCTGATTTACGTAAACCTCTTCTTGGATTTCACCGTTGAGAAAAGCTGATTTTACGTCCATCTGATAAACTTTAAATCCTCTGTGGGCTGCGAAGGCTAAGAATATTCTTATTGCTTCGAGCCGTGCGACAGGGGCAAAAGTCTCATCGTAGTCTATGCCTTATTCTTGTCTATATCCCTTGGCCACTAATCGTGCTTTGTTTCTGATGACCACTCCATCTTCATCCTTCTTATTTCTGTAGACCCATTTAGTCCCAATGGCCTGTTTCCCTCGTGGCAGAGGTACTAAAGTCCATACTCTGTTATGCTCAAACTGCAGAAGCTCTTCTTGCATGGCGTCTACCCAGTTTGGGTCATCTAGGGCTTCAGAAATCTTATTTGGTTTTTATCATATTGGAGGATGGCTTTTTTTCCACTTAGTTGTGCGTGGAAGGTGGTCACCAATGTCATCGAATCTTTCTTCAGAGGCTTCTTGTTGTTTTTATTCTTCTTGTATAGCCTCTGTAGTAGTGCGTGCTTTTGTAGTTGATCCTACAGCTTATGGAATGATTGGTATGAGAGGTGGTGGAGTTTGTTCCTCTGAGGACGTATAGACTTGGTCCTCTATATCCTCTGTAATTGGTTCCTCTGTGGATTGTGAAGTTTGATTTTCAGCAGCTTCTGGGGTCGTTTTCCTTGTTGTTTCATCTTCAGCGATCTCTACCTCGGCATTTGCATCTGTAGTATTTACAGAAGAAGATGAAGCATTATTTGGTCCAGTTAGAGTCATACCTGTTGGATTTTGACCGATGGAAGATGGTTCTTCAGAAGCTCTGATGGTTCCAACAGAGGGATCAATGTCATCGTGGAACATCTCAAAAAATAGAAGATTTAAGTCTTCTTTTGCTTGTGAGATGCCAGAGGATTCCCCTTTAAGTCCGAGTTCTGAACTGATTTGTTCAGAAGTCTTCTGGAATGAATCATCAAAAGAAACATTGATGCTTTCTACAATTTTGCAAGACCTTGTAAGGAATGCTCTGTAGGCTTTGGAGGTGGCAGAGTATCCAATGAATTTGCCTTCGTCAGCTTTTACCTCAAACTTTCCTCTGGAATCTCTGTCGTTTAAAACAAAGCATTTACATCCGAACACATGGAAAAATTTGATGTTTGGCCGCCTTTTGTTGATTAATTCGTAAGGAGTCTTGAGGTGTCTTTTCACAATGGTTGAACGATTCTGTGTATAACAAGCAGTAGAAATCGCTTCTGCCCAAAAATTCATCGGTAATCCGCATGCTGATAGCATAGCTCTTGCGGCCTCCACAAGCGTTCAATTCTTTCTTTCGACTACGCCGTTCTGCTGTGGAGTGCGTGCGGCAGAGAAGTTCTGTGATATTCCTTCTGTAGAAAGATAGGCTTCAATGACAGAGTTTTTAAATTCTGTGCCATTGTCACTTCTTAACTTCTGTATTCTGCATTCATAAAGTACTTGGATTCTTTTCATTAGATTTATCAAGATGATTGGAACATCTGATTTCTTTCGAACAAATTCAACCCATGTGAAACGCGAATACTCATCAATTAAGACAAGTATGTATTTTTGCCACCTAGGCTCTGTATGGCAATGGGACCGCAGAGGTCAACATGAAGCATGTACAAAGGTCTAGTGCAAGACACATCTGTTTTGCCTCTGTGGGAAGCTCTTCTGAGTTTTCCCATTTCACAGGCAGAACACAAGTGATCTTTATTAAATTTAACATTAGGCAACCCTTTAACTAGATCAAGTTTGACCAGTTTATCCAAGGTGTGAAAGTTCAAGTGACAGAACCTGTTATGCCATAACCAGGCTTCCTCACTTTTGCAGGCTACAAGGCAAACTTTGTCCTTGTTCTTGGAACTGAAATTCATTAGATACATATCACCTCTTCTTTCGGCTCGCAGAAGTTCCATTCCTGTGTCTTCACTTTGCAAAGAGCAGAAAGTTCTTTTGAATAAGACATCAAATCCTGTATCACAGAGTTGACTTACACTGAGTAGGTTGTGTTTAAGGCCATTCACATATGCAACTTTGTATACAGAGACGTTTTCCTTCTGTATGACTCCATAGCCTTTGATGTGTCCCTTCTTGTTGTCTCCAAAAGTTACAGATCCACCATCGTGTGTTTCTTTGTACGTGGATAGTAAACTTCTGTCGCCAGTCATGTGCCTTGAGCATCCGGAGTCAAGATACCAAATTGGCACAAACTGCTTCTGTAAAATAATCACAGAGACTTAGGTACCCATATCCACATGGGTCCAATATTCTTAGAATTTTTCAAGTTTGCCTTAGCATTCTTGAAATACATTTTATCTTTTGTAGAAGAATCAGATTGTTTCTTTCTAGGTTCTGACTTTGGAGCTTGAATTTTAGTGGAGAGAAAGCAATATGGACTTGAAAAGTGATTATTCAATTTGAACATAAGATCAAAGCAATGACAGTATTGAATATGAGACGTGATTTGCTTGAACTTTTCATTGAATTTATTGAACTGAGCCACAGAGGCATTACATTCTTTCTTAACATTAGATTTCCTATTACAAGAAGATCTATGAGTACTAGAATGTTGATTATAAAAGCTTTGTTTAGTTTTTGCCTTCTGTGAGTCTCTTCTGTGGTGAACATCTTTCTTCACTGTCACAGAGGAAAAAGATTTGTTAACTTTAGGCCATGTTCCCTTTTGTTGCCAAGTGGGATTTTCGTTAATTTGCCTTAAAGGTTTTGAAAATTTTGAACTTTTTGGATCTACAGAGGTCTTCTTTAACCTATCAAGCTCAGCAGAGGTTTTGACTTGTAAATACATGTTCAGAAAATCTGGGCAGATAGGTATCTCTGTGATTTTCTCTTTTGGAGAAATAGTTCTGTGAAGAACTTCAGAGGAGAATTTAACATCCTCTGTGTCATAGTGAACTATCCCTGACGTAACATCAGTCACTGAGTCGTCAGAAGATGAATCCTCCTCATATACAGAGGTTGATTCATCTCTTTCGACAGAGGATGGAGTTTCCGAGCATGTATCATACGAGCTTTCTTCGTCTGTAAAATAATTTTCATAGATGGCAGAGGTTTCTGATAAGATCTCTTCAGCGAGAATTTTATCTACAGAAGATGTACAAAAGTTTTCTACAACGTTTGTTTTCCATACTTCCAAAATTTCCTTTTCAATTGTTTCTGTAAGTTTTTCTTCTGAAAAAGTGGGTGTAAACTCAGGAGCTTCTGCTGATAAGTTCTTTTCAACATTTATCATACAGACAAAAGCAACCTGCGTTTGAGTCTCTGGTTTACCAAACTTAAAGATACCAATCTGATCTTGCGTTTTCAGATATTTCTTTGGTTTGATTCCTCTATTGACAGAGGTTGAAGATGATGAATATGTGTTTTCAAACCACACATTGATCATCTTCGTATGTTTCCTTAAGTGAGGTTCCACAGAGACTTTAGCCCTTTTACTTACAGAGAGTAAGTTTGGAAAACCTGGTTTGTTTGTTTTTCCCAACACAAACAGAGAAGACAGAGGTTTAATTCTTTTGTCTTCAACACCTAGGGTAATGTCATCGTACCCTAGACCTCGTCTTCCTATTTGTGAGTTTACTTTTTCATAAACCTTATGTGCATCTTTATAGTTTTTGAGTAAAACTTCTCTTCTGAGTAGATCTTGCCAAAGTACCCCTCTCTCTCTCTTTGAAAGTATTCCTTGAGAGCTCTTATGTCAGTAGTTTCACTCCTGGAAACTGAAAGTTCTTTTGTTTTGATTTTTAACTCCGATGATAATTCAGAAATTTGTTTTTTTAAAGGATCTAGATTTTTGTTCCAATTCTTTTCTATTCTCACTCTTTCTTCAAACATTTTGGCTTTTTCTTGACTGAGAAGCCGTACTTCTCTCTCATTAAAGGTGAGTCTTTTCTGAATGCCTACATTTAATTCTTTTAGTTCAATCAGTTCAATAAGTTTAAGTGAATCATCATCTACAGAATTAGTACAAGAGGTAGAGTTTGAAGTGGATACCTCAGTGTTAGTGCCGGAGTCGACTTCTGCCATGCCACATAATAGGGCATTGGTTGTGTATTCTTCGTCAGAGGTAGAGTCTGACTCGAAGTCCTCTTTGTTCGCCTCAGAATGCCCTTTGTTCGCCATTAGGGATTTTTGTGCATAATACTCAGCCTTCTTTTTGTAAAAAGCTGAGTCCTTCTGTGGGCGATTTGATCTGCTTCTGCACTCATTAGCGAAATGGCCTGGCTTCCCGCAGTTGAAACAGCCTTGGGAAGTGTTTCCAGCACGATCGTCGGATTTTTGTCGGTCTCCACCTTTGTCCGATCGGCATTCGTTTGCGTAATGACCAGGCTTGCCACATTTGTAGCATTCTTGTTGTATGTGGCTCATCTTGTCATCTGTCCTCTGTCGGTCACTACTTCTGTAGTTTCTGTCGCTTGACCTCTGTCGGTCACTTCTATCATTTGACCTCTGTCGGTCACTTCTATCATCTGACCTCTGTCGGTCACTTGATCCTTCTCTTCTTCCGTTATCTCTACTGTCACCTTGGTTGTCTCTGCCATATCGATCATTTCTTGAACCTCTTTGGTTTCCTCTGAACTCTCTTGTCAACAGAGCTAAGGATTTAGCTAATGACGCAAGAGTTATCTCTTCTTCTATCAGCTCGTCTTCTTCGCTATCAATCATCACTATCTTCTTCTTTTCCTTTTTCTTCTCCTCTATTGCTTTCTCATTTCTTGGTCTCTCTGTAGCCTCTGTAGATTTACTAACCAATGCATATGGTGCATTGGTTAGTGTTTTAGCCTGTGCTATTTGAGGTTCTTGTGCGGCTAGTGTTCCATAGAGATCAGAGAGAGTCCAGGAGTCTAGATCTTGGTTTGTTTGTAAGGACATAGATAGTTGGAGCCATTCATCATTCAGGCTTTTTAGAAACATGACATTATTTTCTTCTGAGGTTCTGTGAATGCCAGACTTTCTACATTTGTTTATGAGAGAGTTGATCCTGTCGTACGTCGTTTGCAGAGATTCTGTTGCAGAGGCTCCGAATGCATGATATTCATTTATGTACTGTGCCCTTCGGTTCTTCTGCGTTTTAGCACCCCCTTCCAACTGTCTTTCTAATTCTTTCCAAAGATCGTGCGCAGTTTCGCATGCATCTAAGGATTGAAAAAGTTCGTTGGGGATAGCCATTATCAATATTCTTTTTGTTTTCAGTGCAACTTCATCTTCTGCCTTATCTTCATTTGACCATTCTTCTTTTGGCTTCGGTTTTTGATGTTCAGGGATTTCAGGATATTCAGCAGTAGCTGGTACTCGTGGTACTACTATCATGGGAACAGGAGGAAGGTTGTAAAGATATTGTACTAGATTTTTTCCAGTACCCTCAAAGAAATGGACCATTCTTATTTTCCATTGAGGATACTCATCTCGAAGGAGAGTAGGAGGCTTGGTGAGTGAACCAACAGTAAAGAAGTTATTTGTATTTGTCATTGTAAAGGTTCTGAAAAGATAGTATGATTAAAGAGTATGAGTCTGATGATCTGGAAAGTTTTCTGGGTTTGAACAGTTCCCAGAGTACACTTTAATGGAGTTTTAACCTAGAAATGAGGAATATGTTAAAAAGGAATGATGTCTATCACCAATCTTGTAACAAAGAGGATCACTTGATATTGAAAATCAAGAAAGGCTCTGATACCAATTGTTGGTTCCCGTTTTGTTTAAACAAGATTATCAGATCTATTAGTTCAAGTTTATGTTTGATGCGGAAGCGTATTTGAAGAACTAACATATATGATTGATAGATTTAGAACACAATATAAATAAACAGTGAACAGGAAATAATATCTCAAAGTTTACTGAATATATATATATCAAGAACATATTTAAGAACAGTAAGTAAGCAAAGCTTTTAAAACAGATATGACTCTCAAAGTATATAAGCTATATGTTCTTGATGTTTTTTATCTCTTAATTCTCGATTAGTAAGAACTCAACATGAGTCTTCCTTATATACTACTCTAAGGGGACCATAAAGCATAAGCTACTATTCAGAACGGACAGTATGAATAGTGGAACGGATGGCATGAACAGTTGGACGTGCTGTATTGCATTTAATGCAGCAGACGTCTATTATGTACTAAGCCCTATTGAATCCAATCAGAGTTTGACACGTTGAAGATGGACAGGGCATGCTACCATGCAAGTTGATGAACAGGTCCAGTAACAGTAGCAAGATATTATAAATATCTTCAGGTCTTTTAGAGAGGACCACAGAGGCTCTGTAAAGTGTTACAGAGGTTCTGCGGTCTGGTCCTTTGTAGAGCAGTCTTCACCGGATTCCGAGTCTTTGGTCTTCTTGTGCGTATGACAGAGCTTCTGTAGGACGCCTCTTTAGCTTCTGTAGCTTCTTGACCTTGATCTCTCGGTAAGTTCGGCAGAGCCTCTGTAAGAGGCTTTCTTTACTTAGCCTATTTTTCACTACTTCTAAATACTTCTATGATTAGGAAGATTGAAGCTAACAAAGATCGTGTATCCTTGAGGCGTAGCTGGGCACAACGGGCAATAAAGGATATGGTGGTGCCACCTGTTGATGGGCGTGGGACTTGAGGTGTAGCTTATTATAGCAGACAATAAAGTCCGACTCGAGTTGGAGCTTATTAAAGCAGACAATAGAGTCACGATCTGAGGTGTAGTTCAATAAAAATTTTTTGCGGATTAACTTGGTGTTCCACCACATATAATGGAAGCGGGTCTCCCCCGTCACTGAAAGGTGTTGTTTGGGTATTTATTTTTATCCATGTTTTCGGTGACGTATTATATTTATATGGATTGCTTTCCATGTTTTATAGGATGTGATTTATGCCTCATCCGTGTCTGGGATGTTTTGAACAATTAGAGATTTATTCATGTTTTTATAAGTGAAAATTAAATATTTATTCACGTTTTAAGTGAGTTTTGGGTTTGAGTCCATTTTTGAGATTTGCTTTATATTGGACATTTCGTCACGGGATTTGTGTGCATTGGAAAATGGGTGGTTTGCATTTAGTATAAATCTATTTTGGAACTCATGATTTAGGTTGCACTTTTCTCATCTTACGAATTATATAACCATGATGAAAACTCTTGAACTCACTAGGCGTTAGCCTAACCTTTTTATTTTTCGGCATGTGCAACAGGTTCCGGTTGGGGAATAGTATAGAGACACTGTGAAGAGACGAGAGCTAGTTGTATACTCGAGAAAGGTCTAGCTTGGTGAAGTCTTCCGCATTTATTTTGGGAATTAGCAACTTGTATTTAGGTTGAGTAACACCCGATCTGTTTTAGTGTCACTAAGTGACTTAAGTTTGAATGTTGGTGGTTTATCCTTTGCTTTAAAGTTGAGGTACTACAGGGATGGTTTTGTAGAAAGGATTTTATCATTTGTTTGGTTATTTTGTTGAAGTTTTTTTTACTTGCTCTTTCCAAATTTGATGGTGTTACAAAAAAGATCTAAATCTTTTCAAACTCCTATTCTAAAACTTCTGGTGTTTCAGATCATAATCTGAGAAAACCCAAAAAACTTGAGTGGAGAGTAAAGAAGTCCACACAGGATGTGGACTAGACGAAATCATCCAACATTTCTTTTAAAACAATAAAAAACAATTATGATTGTGATGTAATAAATCGTGTTGTTTGTCATAAACAAAAACTTGTTATTCCACACAAGATTTACACAATACAAGACATGATTAAAGTTGCTCATGATAAGATTTGTTGCTCATTTTGTGGTTTGGATGATTTTATCTGCAAAAATGCTTCTTTTAACTGGCATGGTTATGATATTCCTGGTACTAGAAAGTATTATTCTCAAGGAAAGTCTTTCAAAAACAAAAGTGGTACAAATTTCAAACAAGTATCAACTCCCCTAACCCAAAAGGACCCATCTACAAATGGGTACCTAAAACACCTTGATCTATTTGTTTGTAGACCAGTCATGTGTGGTACTTAGATTCGGGCTGCTCAAAACACATGACTGGAGGAAAAGAGGTGATTACTAATTATGTAGAGAAAAACGGTGGTCGAGTCAAATTTGGTAACGATCAGTACTCACCGATCTTGGGCTATGGAGACATTGTGAAATACAACGTCAAGATAAGCAAAACCAGCTATGTTGAAGGTTTGGGACACAACCTTTTCAGTATTGGTCAATTTTGTGACAAAGACTTAGAAATCAACTTCAAAAAGAAGAGATGTTCAGTTCGGACTGAAGAAGGAACAAAACTTCTAGTTGGCACTCGAAAGTCAAACTGTACACGATTGATCTTTCAACGGTCAAACCCAAGAATGACGTATGTTTGTTATCTAAAGATTCCGTTGAGCAGCGTTGGTTATGGCATAGACGGTTATCTCACCTATATTTCAGATATATTGAGATGCTTATCATAGGTGATTTAGTCAAAGGTCTACCCGTATTCAAGTTTGATAGAGGAAATTTCTGCACTGCTTGCGAGAAGGGTAAGATGAAGAGAGTTCCTCACCCGCCGAAACCTGAGCCAAGTACAAAGAAGGTATTGAAAATCTTGCATATGGATCTTTGTGGACCCATGAGGACTCAAAGTATTAGTGCCACACGGTATGTGTTAGTGGTCGTTGATGATTACTCGAGGTACACATGGGTGAAGTTTTTACGCTCAAAGGATGAAACACCCGAGCTAATCATTTCTCTAGTAAAAATGCTTCAAGTCAACCTACAACATCGGTTCAGACTATAAGGTCAGATAATGAGACAAAGTTCAAGAATAAAACTCTGGATGATTTCTTGGAATCGTTGGGAGTTACTCATCAATTCTCCACGACGAGAACACCACAACAGAACGGGGTTGTTGAAAGACGAAACCGTATGATAGTGGAGGCCACGAGAACTATGTTATCGTATTATGATCTTCCTCTATTTCTGTGGGCTGAAGCAGTATCAACGACATGCTATACACAAAACTGCTCGATTATTCACCGACGGTTTGGAAACATACCATATGAGATAATAAACAATAGAAACCAAAATATTAAATACTTTCTTTTTTTGGTTGCAGGTGCATAGTTCTGAACGACAAGGAAAACTTGAATAAATTCAGTCCAAAGGCGAACGATGGTGTATTCATTGGATACTCATCCACCTCAAAGGCATACAGAATATACTTTAAGACTTCAAAAATGGTGATTGAAAGAATCAACGTTAAATTTGATGAGACAGAGGATTTGGCTTCTGTACAAAGCAGTACAGAACCCGCAATCACCGGAGTTCAAACTTCCACTTCAACTTCTCACTTAACTGAACTTGATCTACTTTTTGAAAATATTTATGATGAGTATTTTGGTAGTTCTAACTCATCTACTAATGTTCTTAACAGGAATCCGGTTGCTCAGAATGTTGAACAAACTACTTTGTCTGGTCCTTCAATGGAGCAAACAAAGAATGATGCTGATGCAACAGTTCCTATGTCTAACTCTTCGCCAAAAGTACAAGACATTGGCTCTACACAAATAACACAACAAAATGCTACTAATGATGTGTCTTCAACTGAGGCAGTTTCACAAGTTAATGAGCAGAACGATTCCAATATTCCGAAGGTATTATCTGAAGAAGTTCCCAAAGCTACACCTATTGTTTCAAACAATGAACAATCCATACCTCAACTTGAACCCACATTAACATGTGAGCCCCCGGAAGAAGATCAATCATTAGTAGACCCCAATCAAGATACAGTTTCCCCTCACCCGCATTTTAAGAAATGGACAAGAAGTCATCCTTTACATCAAGTAATAGGAGAAGTGTCTGATCCAGTGAAAACCAGATCAACAACTGCTAATGAATGCTTGTTGGCGGTATTTCAATGTAATGTGGAGCCATCTACAGTGCCACAAGCCTTAAAGTCCCGAACTGGGTGATAGCTATGCAAGAGGAATTGAATCAGTTTGAAGCTTTAAAAGTGTGGCGATTAGTTCCACGACCCAAAGGAAAACGTATCATCGGAATCAAGTGGGTCATTAAAAATAAGAAAGATGAAGACGGTATCATCGTCAGGAATAAAGCAAGATTAATAGCAAAAGGTTACCGTTAGCAAGAGGGTATTGATTACGATGAAACGTATGCCCCGGTTTCTAGAATTAAAGCAATTCAGATGTTCTTAGCGTTCGCGGACTACAAGAACTTCACCGTCTATCAAATGGACGTGAAAATTGCGTTCTTGAATGACATTTTGAAGGAAGAAGTATACGTATCTCAACCATAAGGCTTTGTGGACAAAGACAAATTGAATCACGTGTATATCTTAGACAAAGATCTATATGGTCTCAAACAAGCCCTCGTGCATGGTATGAGGTTCTATCCACCTTTCTACTTGAATCAGGCTTTAACAAAGGTAAAATCGATACGACGCTATCCACTAAGCGTGAACAAGGTGACATCATTATTGTTCAAATTTATATAGACGATATAATTTTTGGTTCGACTAATCCTAGTTTGTGTACCTGGTTTTTGTAACACCCTAATTTTTACTGATAAGATAGCCACTTGGTTTATGGTTTGATGGGTTGAGTTTTAGAGGAAAGAATTTAGAAAATGGATTTGGCGGACGTCCGCAAGGTGCCATCCGGACGTCCGTGTGATGCGGAGGTCCGCAGGCCATCCGCGGAAGAAACATAAGTTTGGCTGGGGTTTTTGGGTTTTGGGGACCGACGTCCGCGTACCATGTGACGAATTTTGCTCTTTTCTTCCAAAAATTTCACTTCTCTCTCTCACTTTACCAAATCAGATCTCACACTGTTAGTTCCAGATCCGTGCAACGAACAATGAAATCAAAAGATGTGAAACAATATAGTTTGTGATTTCAACTGGTCATCCCTATTAGCTTTCAATTGAGAGAGAATTACAATACAAAGGAGGAAAGCAAATGAGACAGCTAGCCTATTTTCTAAGGCTAAAGCACATTATATATAACGGGCCCATGGTTAACAAGCCCACGACTCGTTCACTAACAACGCTCAAATTAAAGAATTGCAATACAGACCCTTGAACTTTAAATCAACATAAATTGACCCTAACAATCTCCCCCTTTGATTTGAAGTTCGAGTTTGCGCTCTAGTTCTCGCCAGTTGTAGACGTATCTTTTACGGAGCGCAAAGTGTACCTCGAACATTCTGATAGCACGGCGATAGTCGATGCGTTCTTTAACCACTTCAAAAGCATTTCGAGCAATTATCTCATTCGAGTTATGAACATACGAAACCTTCTGATTTTCTGATTCATAGGAAATGATTTTGCAAAGAGCATTTTGTACTTTTAAGAGCGTGCCGTCGCAGAATCTGTCTACCTGACTGAAGGGTAGAAATTTCTTCTCATTCTGATCGTTGATGAAGACAATCCTAAATTCCGGTTGTAGAAGCAGAGCGTTCTCGGAATACATCTTTAACTCAGGAGCTTTCAGATTCGGCTTTATCAGATTTACCTTCTTTGCCCTGTTCTCGATTTCCATTTGGAAATTCGTGAGATATGACATCATAATAGTACGGACCAGGAATCGACGAACAGCTTCGAGCGCCTTTGTGACAGGTAGCGGTCGGATGGTTCTTGTACGAAGGTCTTTCAGAATTTCCAGGAAGTCGAACGGTCGGAGGTGCGGGAAGTCGGCTTTGGAAAATTTCCATTCATTCCCATCTTCACGTCGAACAGTGAATACGGGATAAACGATTTTCATAATGCGGCTTCAATGGATGTTGAGTACCTCGGTGATCTTATGCTTGGTTCTGACTTGGCTGACTGGAAGACACCGCTTCATTGCACTGATGTACCGGCGTTGGTATTCGGGGTTGAAGTTGTAAATACCAAGGCAGAAGGTCGGCTCGATCGGGCGTAGCTTGTGAACAAACAACTTCTTCAGGGATTCCTCCAGATGAGGAATAAATATCGGGATCTTCTCCCAACGGATTTGTTACTGTTGAGGAGGGGGAAGATCTGAAGCTGTCGGTTATAGAGGAGATATCGGAATATCGGCAGTTGTGGTCTCGGGTCTTGTTGAAGTTTTAGCGGGTTGAGTAGAGTGAACAGGGGTTCCATAAAAATTCTGGAGCAGGAACTGATCATAATCAATATTGTCATCTTCATAAGTAGGGAAAACCAAATTAACCTGGAGATTTGTGGCACTGGCGGCTTTTTCATACCATTCATCTTCGGTCTCCGGGTTGGTCTCGCAGTCTGGATCAATCGTGTCCAGTATCGGCATATCTGATGAGTCAAAATTAACAAGTTCCTGTGTTGAACCCTCAGGATTTTCAACCGTCTGAAATATCCATATCTATTACCATCTCGACTAGAGGCAACTCGGCTTCAGGTTCGGCATCGGTTGTTGTTGCCGCAGTTGCTGTTTCCAGTTGAACCACAGTTGTTGATTCTGTGATAATAGGGGCGGTCTCAGTAGGTCTTAGTCTTTTCTCCCCCTCACGGTGATCGGGATCATCCTGGTCATCGTGTTTGCGCTTTAGACCGCCATCTTAACTCTTCCAGGTATCTTCGAGTGAGCGGACTCTCTCGGATAGCGTTGTGAGCGCTTGGTTGTAGTCCTTGAGAGTCGAGTCAATGGTATCCAATCGAGTGGTAATGGATGATGAAGGAACAGTGACCTGTAATTTTAGAACGGTAATCAGGTCTGCTTCAGTTGAGGCGTCAGTGTCAGATTATCGGAGTAGCTGAGCTAAAAGCATCGTCTTGAGGGTTTCCACCGAATAAGTAGGCCGAGCATGTGCCGGTGGAGGTGTGGGTGCGGTTTCAGCTTCGACGATCTTTTCTTTGCCTTTGATTAAGCTCCTCATTTTGGCGAGCTCGGCGGCGACGTGCTGCTCCATTGCCTCGCGGACAGCCTTAAGGGTGCTGTCCAGGGACCCTTGTGACACAAAGTCTGGGTGAATAACTCTGGGATCACCTAGATTACCCGTTGAGGCATCTGCCACAGAGGCAGAGCCACCTACGTTTACAATTGGAAAAATGGTGGCTGTGGTAGGATTTCTGTCCGATCCTCGTGTTCCGCCAGACGGAGACACTACAGACGTTCCGATCGGGTCACGAAGAGCCTCGATTTGGTGTTCCTCATCATGTGTCCTAAGCGAAGAATATTCAATTTCAAATGGCCCTAGACTTGATGGTGCACGAAATGAAGTCGAGACCAGGGGCTGTTAGTCTCTTATTTCAACACCAGTACCCTCCGAATGAGAGACCGGTGGAAGTTGTGCTTGAGCGCCGTGAGAAACTGAAACATCCGTTATTTGAGAGACGGATGAGTGGATAAAGAGGTTGTGAAATTTCTCCACTGGGTCCACGAAGGCTTCTTCAATACCCCGTCCCAACGTATGAGACGGGATAACAGACGTGGCTACCCGGATATCACTTGGTTGGGCTCGCTCAGGAGCCTCTTTATCTTTACGGCTCAAACTTTCCTGGTTCGCTTTCAAACTCAGTTCCCTCTGTCTCACATGATCTAACTCCTCACCTAATACTCCCTCGGTTCTATGTCCCTGGGGAGGTCCCTCCGGCGCTGGCTGGACCATGGGATTCCCTAACTCTCGCCTATAAGCAACTACACTCGGTGCAGCGGGATCCGCGTATGCCAGAAGGGCTTCAGTTGACAAATTCCAGATAATGATGAAGAATCTTTCCGAACTTCTTATATATGGGACAAAGTTTCTGGATGGGACATCCGAATACCCATCCAGATAGACGGGTGTCCGGATACCTGTCCGGATACTTTGGGGATTTTGATAAAAGGATCCCTGTTCTTCCATTTTCAAGAAAAACTGGGACAATTTGAATTATTGAAATAACCTTCTCTTGCTCCCCCTCAAACTTAGCATGGGGATGGCTTTGCTCCCCCTCGAATGGTGCAATGGAGAGCCCGACACATAAAAACTTTTGAGCATTTAAAGAAAAACATTGTGTCGCTCCCCTCAAATGATGAACTGTAGTTGAAAAATACACAGGAGTGCACACACACACACAAAAACTTTTTGACAGAAGAAAGAAAAAACTGTGTGTGACGCTCCCCCTCAACAGGTGAGTAAACTTACTTGATTCCTGATCATGCTCCCCCTAAACACATGAGCAGCTCGTGAAAGCACAGGTATAGACAAACTTCACGCCTTCGTAATATTGTTCCTTGTAGATCGTGAGCAGCTCCCTCCTTCCGGTCATGTGTGTGGAGCATCCAGTGTCTAAGAACCACACATGACCGTCCTGCAAAACAAGTTTAGCGGACCTTGGGTACCTAGATTTGCCTGGTTCCCGGAGGGGTAGGTTTCACACCTTTCGGAGGAGCCTGTTTTGACGCAGGTTGCCTCTTAGGTGTCGGTTTAACCTCAGTAGGAGCAACCCGTTTAGGAATGGGTTTGGTCTCCCGCTGTGGTTTAACCTCTGACTGGGAACCCCGTTGTTTATAGTATTTTCTTTTGTTATGACGGGATTTGCGTTTGGGTGTATGATTATAGATGTGATATGAACCAAACCAATCATTGTTATTGATATCATCAAAGTCATTCCAACCACAACTAGAACAGCATAAGAAATCATGCGATAATTGAATCAATTGCTGAATGGAGTAGAGTTTAATTGGAAAATTAACATCTCGTTTAACAAAATTATTCCTATGATTCCATGCGCAATCATGCTTATTCATTCTAGGATAGAACACAATGTTGAATGACTTCGATGCCTCTTTCGGAATGGATTCCTTAGCTAGCCTCTTTGATTTATCTTGATTAGGCCGGCCGGTTTTATCTGAACCCACATTGACAGCATGGTCAATGACTTTTGAAGAAACGAGATTTTTGATAGGCAATCGCTCGGTCTTTTGCCTCGGCTGTGATTGGTTTTGAGAAACAGGTTTAGATTTGGAAATCTTAATCACAGCTGGGGTCTTTGTGTTTGAACAAGCACCCTTTTCAAAGTTGACCGGTCGATTCACTACTGGTGATAGAAAATCAGTATGACTCGGAAGAGGTTTGTCGAAGGGGAATGACTCAAACTCTCCATTAGAATTACCTTCAGAGTTCATATATTCTGAAAAATTGACTACCGGAATTACAGGACTCGGATCGGTCAAGGAAGGCGAGGAACACTTAGTGTCCGTGTGCTTTGGGGAATTCGATGCAGAAGCGTTTGAAAAATCAGAGTTTAAATTCCTTTTAACACACTCATCCTGAGAAACTTTACTTTCTTGTGAAGAGATATTTCCTATGAAAGCTTTACACGAGGATGTGTCAGATGAGTTAGAGGAAAGTTCAGGTGAAGTCTGCTTCGCATTTTGGCGCAGGTCAAGCTGCACTTGGAGTTGACTATTTATCATATGCTCTTTCATCGTTTCTCTTGTCATATCAGACAGTCTCGATGAGAGCTTAGTGATTTCACCGAAGAGTTTCCTTCTCCTCATCCGACACAGCTTCGGTTTTTCTCAGTTTTGAGTTTCTCAAGTTCATAGATTAGCGCTTGCTTTTCGTTTTGAAAAACTGACCTTTCTTTCTCAAGTGACTCCTCCAACTCGACAATCTTTGCTTCCAATATGAGAGGGGGAACATAGAGTTTAAACTCATCCGTCTCAATCTTGGGATTGGTTGCTTCGACCTCATCCTTCTTAGAGGAATCCTTGGGCGTTACAACCTTGTAGCCATCGGAGTAGTCATTCGAGAGATACTTCTTGTTCTTTTGATAAGAATAATTTAAAGGTTCATAACAAAATGGAAGTTGTATTCCTCGTTTGTGTGTGCGCTTATATTCCTTGGTTTCCTCTTCCTTTTCAGGTTCAAGAGGACCAGTCCATTGAATTGCATATTCCGGATACTTTTTATCTAATCCAAAACAACCAAAATCATACAAAGTAGGAGTTTGGTATCTTCCCTTTTTCAAATAGTGTGGGTTATCATATCCGATTCCCCATTCTTTGTTAAAATAGGTGAACTCTTTGGGTTTATTCAGAAAGATGGTTTGATCAGTTTGACCCCTTTTGTGGAGTTTGGTTTCAAGATCATGAATTTTAGCAACAAACTCCTTGTGCTGAATCTGAAGAGAGGAACATTGATAAACAATTTATTCTTTCTCATTCATGCACTGATCAAACTGAGACTGAATATCAGATAATTTGGCCCTTAAGTCTTTAGGTGCTACTGAAAGATTTTTGCATTTATCTTTTAAATTAGCATTTCCAGACTTATATTTTTCTGTTATTATCGTTTGAACATCTAGCTTTTCGGTTAGAGAACTAATCTCAAGCTTTTGTTCTTTAGTGGTGGCCTTAAAGGAATCTGCCTGTTCAACAAGTGATTGCATTTGATTCAAGAAATCTTTTGGGAAGAATCACATACCTGACTTGTGTTCTCTTCATCGGCTGGAGAGTGATAGCCCATGAATGCATCAGCACCAGACTCTTCTTCATCATCAGAACGACCCAACCAGGAGTCGTTTTCCACAAGTAGAGCTTCTCCAGCTTCCTTCTGCTCAATCAGGGCAAGCTTAGCCTTGTAGTAATGAGAATTCTTTACCACATGCTTCTTACAATCTCTAGCGAAGTGACCAAGCCTTCCACAGTTGTAGCATGTCACTGGTTCATCTTTCTTCTTAGGTTCTTCTTTCTCCGTCTTCTCCTTCTTCTCTGACTTATCTTGCTCATCAGCTTTCTTCTTTCCCTCATACTTGTCCTGATGATCGTGGCGCTTGTTGGAGGAGGTGGAGTAGCGCTGATTATTGGACGAAGGATTTTTATAGAACTTCTGTTGTTGGAAAGATTTAGTGAGCAAAGCTATCGCTTTCTTGAAGTCAGATACTTCGTCATTAGAATCACTGTCTTCCTTTTCTTCAGATTCGGAAGAGTTGTGCTTTTGAGCACGTTTGGAGTGACAGCCTGAGGATTTCCCTTTCTTGGAGGACATGAGTGCAATAGGATCAGCAGCTGGTTTTGATTCAGTCTTCTTCTCGCTCAGAAGCTCATTCACTTCATCTTCGTCTTGAAGAAGCGTCTCATAAAGGTCATTGATGCCAATGTTCTCTATCAAGTTGTTGTGCTTGACAAGAGAAGCAAACACCTTCCATTCTGGCAGCAGATTATTGAGAAACTTGAGCGCGTTTTCCTTGTTGGAGCGAGTGATCTTATTCTAGTTCAGTTCATTAAGAAGTAAGAAAAAACGTTCATAGGCCTGGGTGAGAGACTCGCCGATGCGCTGCTTGAAACCATCGAACTTGGTTATTGCGCTATTGATCTTCAGTTGATTTCCGACATCGCTCCCACACATCATTCTGGCCACTTGATCCCACATGCCCTTTGCTGTGTCTTTGTAGTTATAAATGGCATTGTAGATCGTGTTGGGGAGGGCTTGAACAAGATATCTCTTTGCATGCTTTTCACCTTCACTCGTGCCTCTTTCATCCTCGGTCATGTCGGCGATAGTCTTATCCTCAATACGGGCTACAGCAGTTGCAGTTGCTTTTATGGTATTCGTCGACCAAATGATTGGACCATCTTTAAGAGCTCTCTTGATATACGCATAGTTGTCCTTGGACTCTATGAAGATCATGAACCTGTCGCGCCACTGGCTGTACTCACCTTGATAGAGGCAAGGTGGTTTGGAGTCGGTACCGATTGCGAGAGCGTTACGTGAAGACATCTTTGGTTGCAACGGAGTGATCGTCAGACGTGTTAATTGATTCAAAGTGTAAACCTAACGCAAGGCCCTATGAGTGGAATTCTAATGCAGGTTCTACGACAGATATGAACTAGGAACTGGTAAGATTTCAACAAACTGAACTCACTGGATAGGAATCCGTATGAGATATCTGATCTGGAAGTGTCCGGATCAGAATTGAATGAAAACAGTTCAATTCAAACAGAAGTATCCGGATATGCAGAAGAATCCGGACAACTTAAGGTTTCCGGATAAGTAGAAGTGTCCGGACAGCTTGAGGTCTCCGGATAACAGAGGTTACTGTTAATGCCAAAAATCGCACCAAAGGGACAACTTAAGGTCGATGTGGACTTAAACAACTAAAGAAAGAATCTTTCGACGAAACATGCGACGAGGATAAAAATAAAGTAAATAAGGGATTTGATGACGCAGGAAAAACCTCTATCGAGTAAAAAACCTGCGGACGACAGTAGGTGTCGTCGCTGCACTATGGTCGCCAATCAGGGGCGATGTCCTTGGATACTGGTGTCGATAGTACGATGATTACAATACAAATGAAGGAAATGCTTCAAAATGTAAAGTACAAATGTTTAAAGTGAAAAACAGGTGTTTGTCGTGTACGAAACAAAGTGTGAACTGCTGGTCGAGGGCTGTTGTCGTGCGTCGAGAGCGATGACTTGAGCTTTTCTTCGAGTGTTCTTGAGTTCGCTGTAGGGTTCTGGCTTTCAGTACTTGATTTCCAGAGTTTGAGGGTTCTTAGCTATGAGCTTGAATGTTTTTCTCTGCTGTTCGGTGATGTTCGCTGATGATTGCTGATGTGTATCGGATGTTAACTGATGATCCTTGATGTGAAGACTTAGCTTGGTATTTGTAGTCTTCGCGTCATTAATTAGATCCATTAATGCTTTGATCAACAGCTACAACGGCTGGAAACGGCTGCCGGAGTGATTATCCATAATGTTCTTCGTCCGTTACGGCTGCTTGCTGTTAATGGCTTTGACTCCTGCATTAAACACTTAACAAACGTAACAGTCATGGTTAACGTTAGTTTGGTCGAGTTCGCATGGTTCTATGTGACGGTCGTGCGGGACGGGCTATGCTATGGTCGAGCGTCATGGGGGACGTACGACTTACCTTTTACGGGAGATGACGGATGTTTTCTGGGTTCTTGTTGAGAGCTTATCTTGATACAAGATATAGCTTAGGACATGCGTCTTACCTGTTTTGGTCGTGGTCGAGCGACGTGATTTTTTGCCCAAACAGTTTGCCCCCAAAATTTGAAAATTTAATGTCAAGTTTAAGTTTTAAATTTTGCTTGTCGAAGACTTGTGACCTGGGTTTAGGGACTTACCTGGTTGTCGTGGAACTAGACCGGTTCGCCTTTAACTGAACGAGAAGTTGTAAAGTTGTGACGTCATGCTAACGTACGATGATGCTTACCAGCTGTCGAGGACAGGTGTCGAAGATCTGGGCGGGCATACGAAAGGACGGGGATGCGCGGCGGTCATCCAGGGATTCGATTTGATGCGATTGTTTGTATAAATAAAGATCACGATGGATCTTTTCTTTTATATTTCGAAGTTTTTATTTGGGAAGAGATTTCGCCTTGATTCCTTTCCATTCTTCGTCTGAACTTACTCGAATCGTTGCAAATCTTCGGCCTAGTAGAGATTGTTCGAGGTTTAGAGTGTTTATATAACGCATTGCTCTTCCGCTTTGGTTTTTATCGATCGTCTCCTTCGTTTGATAAACAATGTCGATTGAACCAGAGAGTTCTATCGTGAGTCAGGAGGATTTAGATGCCTTTAGGCGTCTAGCGAAGATCCCTGCGGAAGTAGAGTTAACCATTCCAGGGGATATACGTCCTGAGAATTGTCCCGAAGGATGCTTCGTGATATACGAGTATCCCTTCAAAATGGGGTTTGAGTGGTCGTATTCGGTTTTATCTAAGAATTTCATGCGATATTTTGGCCTGTCAACAGGGCAGTTGATGCCCCAAATTTGGCGGGTTTTTTGGTTATCGAGCGATTATCTGCAAAGTGGGATCCACCTATGACCCTGAATGATTTCTGGTTGGCTTATCATGTTAAGAGAGACAAAAATTGGCGTTACAGTCCGTATTCCAAGTTTAAGGGTGACCGCAACCTGGTTTTGGGAACTGGCGTCAATGATCGTGGGTGGAAATCGAGGTATGTATTCGTGCGTACTGACTCGCTTGACATTAATAGCAAATGGATTCGTCCTGACTGGAACATGGGAGGTATGCTTTTTCGATATATGTCACTGTTTGGTTCTTCCGCTTTCTATTTACTCATTGCTTTTTGTCGTCTTCAGAGATTCAGTACGACGCCTTGCACCCGAACGAAGGTTCTCGAGCCAAGGTCGACAGATTCCTGAGTTATAGTACTGATGATCGATCTTTCGTCACGTGGCAACCGTCGGCCGAGGATGAGGACGCGATGGGAGATTCTGAAGAAGAGGGAGAGGAGGATGAGAGGGAAGAAGCGACTGGTAAACGTACCGTAGTTTTTATTTTACTTTGTTTACTCTATCCACCTGACGCTTCATGTATTTCCTGATCAGTGCCGACCAAGAGGAAATCGGTCTCTAGGGCGAGAGGGGAGCAGGTTATGCGTGCCCTTCGGGGTGAAAATGTTTCGACAGCTGGGTTGAGCTAAAAGAGAACCCGGAGGACAGTCCTGAGGGAACCTTCGTCTAGGGTTGATAACTCACCGGGAGTTGTTCTGCCTAAGGAGGCGAGGGCGTCATCTAGCCGTTTTGGCGTAACGGACGCGACACCAGCAAGTTCTGCGCTTCCGGCGACGGTGACGAAGCCGATGTCCAAAGTGTCGATCCCAACGTCTGCTGACAGGGGCGAGGGATCATCGGCCGAAGTTATGACGGTCAATTTTACATTGCCGTCTGACTTTATGGCGGATGGTGTCCTAGACGGGACGACGTCGTTCCCTCATCTGGGGAAGTATTTGCTCCCGTCTTTTGGGGAGCGTTTTCGTGGAGTTCCGGCCGGAGAGATTGGATCTCAAGTTGCCAGTCTGGCGTTCACGGTGAGTGTCAATCTTTCATGACTTGTCTCGTTCGTTTAGTCATCTAATATTTTCTTGTGTTATTTTTCAGACGTTCCAGTCGTCTTTGGCATTTCACGCTGGGATGTCGAAAGTTGAAGGGTTGATGGCGTCTGCCCTTGAAAGAGAAGCTGTGGCGTTGGAGAGAGAGAAGGCGGCTTTAGATAGGGAGAGGTTTGCCTTGGCGCGTGCTGACGACCTAGCCATCCATCTTTTCGATGCTCAGTATGAACTGCAGGAGATTCGTGCGGGAGGAGTGGTAGATGAAAGTCCTCGGGTCGGGACTTCGAGCAGGGATACGACCGATGTTCCCCCTGCCGTCTAGAATTTTCCTTTCCTTGTTTGTTTTGCCATTCGACCAATCAGGGATCGAGTATGTATATAATGGTTTACTTAAGGAATATATCTTTTGCCTATGCTTTATTCGAATCACATTTGATTATAAAGTCGAACATAAGATACATATGAAATCATGCGACTAAGGCACTCATTGTAATACGATAATAAGAACGTAAAACAAATAAAAACACGTGATTAAAGCATCCATTCAGGGTATAAAAGCTAAGAAACTTAGATGTAAGTTATTTAGGCTTTGCGATTGTACGACGAGATCGTACGAGGAATTTGCGTCGTATGCCCCTGTGGAGGGATGGTCAGGGAAGAAAATCCTGATTGTTTATGTCGTGCGATTCTGCGAATTTAAAGTCATCTAGTAGACTTAATGATTACTGCCGTGCGATTCTGCGATAATCTGTCGTGCGATTCTGCGATCAAACGATGTCGGGGGTTGGTCGTTGGCTAGCCAACGACCCTCCGATGCTTAAGTCAGTAAACGTTTTGTGAGAAAAAATCATATGAAAAAGAGTTAGAGAACGTACCATTTCAGACTCTCTCTATTTGCCCCCTGTCATTTATTACCTTATTCTTTTTGGAGGAAAAGAAAGGTTTTAAATGACAGAATGACACAGAGAAATATTGTCCTGCGTTGACTATGTTGTCGTGCAACCGGGCACCATAGTAGACTTATCTCTGTGAAAAAGATATTAATTTAGGGATAGAGGAACGAACCTGTCGAGAGCCTGATCTTGTGACTTTGGTTTATTTTTGCGGCTTCAAGGTAGATTTGTAGCACTCATGAGCAACTTTTGGCTCACTCTTAATCTCCTGGATTTCCCATGGCGTAAGGAATTTCAACATTTGATGATACGTCGAGGGAACGACTTTCATATCATGGATCCATGGTCGTCCTAAGATGATGTTATAGGCCGATGCACAATCGATGACACTGAACTTGGTTTGCTTGTTGACTCCTCCGGCGTAGACGGGCAAGATTATCTCTCTAAAGGTGCTCGTCGCTTCTCCATTGAAATCGACCAAAGTCGTCGAACGTCGGATGATTTTCGAGCGATCGATTCCCATGGCTTTGATGGTGTTGAGAAAAATAACATTTGTTGAGCTGCCCCCGTCGATCAAGACTCGACGCGTTAGACAGTTACCGACCGTGATCTGAATGATCAACCCGTCGTGATGCTTCTGATACGAGTCGCCAAGGTCGACGTGGTTGAACACAATCTCCATGGCTTCTAGCTCCAAATCTCCTTTGGGTCTATACGAGCGAGGAATAGGCCGATCATCGGGCGCCTGACTGGCATGACGCTTGGCCGCTGAATACGTCAGACCACACACATCTGAACCACCGGTGATGCAATTGACGACCTTCGCATGCTCGGGGGTCGTCGTTCGATGTCCGTTAGCTGAAATAGCGACATCGTCGATGATATCTTTGAGATTTCCTTTCGAAAAATGGTATGCTAGTTCCTTCTTCAATGCGATACAGTCGTCTGTGGCATGACCATGATCGACATGGAAGTCGCACCACTTTGATTTGTCTTTCTTAGCATCGTCCAGGTCGGACTTCTTTGGCCATCGAATGGTTGCTTGGGTGGTCTTCAGAGCTTCGACTAAGTCTTTAGCTGACCCTTTGAACCCATAAGAGGAGATCTTGGGGTACACGGGGAATTTAGTCGCGGTTTTAGCTTCTGCCTTCGTCTTGAAACGAACGTTTGAAATCTGACGCGCTAGCTCTATTCTGGATATGGCTTTCGGCTTGAATTCTGGCTTCTTGACACCTAACGGCTTCTTGTCGTTAGTGTGTTTGCGACGAAAGGCTGCGTCGTCTTCGACCCTCATATATGCTAAGGTTCGAGCTCGGACGTCTTCGAAAGTCTCTAGGGGATACTTGGTCAGATCGATATATAGACCTGAACTATCGTCTAGACCACGCTTATAAGCTTCGATCGCAGTTTTGATGTCACAATTGCGGATACTGATCATTTCGGCATTGAATCTATTGAAATAACTTCGAATAGACTCATTGGTCTTCTGCACGACATAGTACAGATCAATAGTCTGGATTTCCTTCTTACGACTGCTGGCGAATTGCCGGGAGAATTGGTTGACCAATTCGGCGAACGACCCGATAGATTTGGGTTTGAGATTGATCAACCACTGGAGAGCTGGACCAGTGAGAGTCGCCCCGAAACTCTTGCACATGCATACTTCCTGGTACATGTGTAGAATCGAGATCGTCCACATGAGCTGCTTGTACTGCGCGACATGCTCGGTTGGATCGGTCATACCCGAATACTTGGGAGTGAAGGCAGGAATGTTATACTTCTTTGGGACCTCGACGGTGGCGATCTCGTCGATGAAGGGCGATGCCTGATACCCCGAGCGAGGGTCGACGTCGACAGGCACGGCTGCCCCAGGCAACTTGGCGAGCAAGGACAAGACGCGCTCATTTTGGTCTTCTAATATCTTCAAACGCTGGGCGACGGGATCGTTAAGATCAGGATTTTCCCCTATCGAGGGATTGGTCCCTGGACTAGTGCCATTACCATGCGATGAACCATTGGTGTCCCCGTTGAACGGGACAAAATATGGCTGCGACCCATAGTGGAATTGTTGCGGTCCATTCTGAAACGATTGTGGTCCCTGCTGAAATGGTTGCGATATCTGCTGGAAAGATTGCGATCGTTGCTGGAAAGGTTGCGATCCTTGCTGGAAAGGTTGCGATCCTTGCTGGAAAGGTTGCGAACCACTTTGGAACGGCTGGGAAAACGGCTGGGATTCATTCTGAAACGGCTGGGCGCCACCTTGCAATGGTTGGGATCCATTGTTCAAGGGTGGTGGTCAGATGTGCTGAGGGGGAATCTGCCCAGACTGGGGATTTGGAATGAACGGACCCGACTGCTGATTCTGCATGAATGGACCTGGATGCTGATTCTGCGTGGACGGGCCTGGTCCCGGACCTGGATTCTGGATGAATGATCTAGGACCATTATGGGGTCCAAAAGGATTCCTTAGCCCCGCGATCTCTTCAGCTGCTCTGCGATTCTGCTCTGCCATTGCATTGAGTTGATTCCTGGCAACCTCGAGCTCCTGATACATCTGAGCGACGGCTTGCTGCGGATTTCCAGGGGCTGCCATTTTCCTGCAACAGAAAATAGAAGAAACTCCAAGAAACTATTAGTAGAATGCACGTTCGTCGAGGATTTTCTCTAGATGTAGTCCCACGGATGGCGCCAAACTGTTAATGCCAAAAATCGCACCAAAGGGAAAACTTAAGGTCGATGTGGACTTAAACAACTAAAGAAAGAATCTTTCGACGAAACATGCGACGAGGATAAAAATAAAGTAAAGAAGGGATTTGATGACCTAGGAAAAACCTCAAACGAGGAAAAAACCTGCGGACGACAGTGGGTGTCGTCGCTGCACTATGGTCGCCAATCAGGGGCGATGTCCTTGGATACTGGTGTCGATCGTACGATGATTAAAATACAAATGAAGGAAATGCTTCAAAATGTAAAGTACAAATGTTTAAAGTGAAAACAGGTGTTTGTCGTGTACGAAACAAAGTGTGAACTGCTGGTCGAGGGCTGTTGTCGTGCGTCGAGAGCGATGACTTGAGCTTTTCTTCGAGTGTTCTTGAGTTCGCTATAGGGTTCTGGCTTTCAGTACTTGATTTCCAGAGTTTGAGGGTTCTTAGCTATGAGCTTGAATGTTTTTCTCTGCTGTTCGGTGATGTTCGCTGATGATTGCTGATGTGTATCGGATGTTAACTGATGATCCTTGATGTGAAGACTTAGCTTGTTATTTGTAGTCTTCGCGTCATTAATTAGCTCCATTAATGCTTCGATCAACGGCTACAACGGCTGGAAACGGCTGCCGGAGTGATTATCCATAATGTTCTTCGTCCGTTACGGCTGCTTGCTGTTAATGGCTTTGACTCCTGTATTAAACACTTAACAAATGTAACAGTCATGGTTAACGTTAGTTTGGTCGAGGTCGCATGGTTCTATGCGACGGTCGTGCGGGACGGGCGATGCTATGGTCGAGCGTCATGGGGGACGTACGACTTACCTTTTACAGGAGACGACGGATGTTTTCTGGGTTCTTGTTGAGACCTTATCTTAATACAAGATATAGCTTAGGACATGCGTCTTACTTGTTTTGTTCGTGGTCGAGTGACGTGATTTTTTGCACAAACAGTTACCAGAAGGCAAAAATTTCCGAATGAAACAAAATAAAAACAATACTTACCGGATGATGGACTTACCGGGTGAATGGAGAGTCCAGATAAAACGTGTTTCCGGATACTTGGGTTGTCCGAATAAAAACTTTTATCGGAAACCCAGGGTTGTCCGGATAAAATATTTACCGGAAACTTTGGGTTTCCGGAACAAATTACCCGGAAAGAATGGAAATTAAGTGACTTACCCGGAAAAAATAACACAAACGTCCGGAAAGTGAGGACTTGTCCGGAAAGCGTGGCTGTGTTACCCGGAAACAGCGGCTGTGGGTTTCCAATTGATTGGGAATCGACTAGGGTTGCTAAAAAACGTTCCTGGATGATTAGAAACACAACCAAACACAAAAATAACACTACCCAAATCGATTTTGAAGCAAAAAGAACACGTTTTGATGGTAAAAATTCGTGTGGATCCCAGATATGTATGCAATCACAATTAATCAACACAAACAGTAATCATAAGTCATAAATCTCACTTGTATTGATGAACTGTTGAAGGAATAAAGCGGCAGACTGTGTAGCCGTACAAAGGTTTTGCAAACAATAATAATGATCATTAACCTAAAACTAGGTTAAACACAAACTACTTATACCCAAAGGGTGTTTACAAGAAATGACAAGATAAGTCCCTGAACTTCCAATTCCACACACATTAAGACCTAACAATCTCCCCCTTGGAATAGATGTTCGCGTTCACGCCAGTCTGGAACATAGCGCTTTCGTATGGCAAAGAGTACTTCAAAATATCTAATGCTGCTTCTGAATTCAAGCCGGTCTTCAATGGCTTTGAGAAGATCTTCGGCAAGGTACTCGCGAAGATTGACATACTGCTCTGGAGGAGCATTCTTGACTTCTTCTTCTAAAATCTTCTTCAGATCAGACTGGATTTTCACCAATGTACCCTCGCTAAATTTATGCACTTCACTTTTTCTGATGAACCGTTTCTCCCCTTTTCCGTTCAGATACATGAACCCTGTTTCTGGTTTAGAAAGTAAAGAGTGTACCTGTGCGTCTTCAGGGAGGTTCAGATTGGGCTTTAAGATGTTGATCTTTTTCTGATTACTTTCGAGTCCCAACTGAAAGTCTTCGATGTAGGATAATGTGATCGTGCACTTCATGAATCTTTTGATAGCTTCGAGGGCTTTGGTATAAGGTAGTGGCCGTATAGTAAGAGTCTTCAAAAATCTGAGTAGAACTGGAAAATCTCTCAGGCAAAGATGTTTGAAATCAGATTCTGAGAAGGTCCAAATATTTCCGTCATCCCTTTTTACTGAAAAGGTCGGGAAGACGACTTTTACGATTCTGTCTGATTCAATACTCACGATTTCGGTGATTCTGTGCTTGGAGTAGACCTGATGTCTCATTCTGCCTCTTTTCATAACTTCCACATACTGCGATCTGATCGGCTCATCAAGGAACGTGGCCCCATGACATTGTACAAGGTCAAGAGGTCTTATCCAGTGAGCGAAGATTTTCTTCTGAGATTCTTCCAGATACGGTACTAAGATTCGAAACCTTTCCCAACGAGCTGGTTGAGGATGTTGGGGTGGAACCGCTTCTGGAATTGACACAATAATTTCAGATGAACCTGCAGGATCAGAAAGATCAGCCGAAGCGGTAGATACCTGTTCACCCAGAAGAAGAAGTTGGTCATAATCAAACTCTGTCATCAATTCGTCATCGCCCTGTATTTCCCACAAGGCATCAGTTTCTGTCTGAATAGCAACAATCGCTCTTTGCCTCCAATCGGTTTCAAGTTCCGGATCGCCGGCCGAGTCCTCATCAATAAGTTCTAGGACGGGCCGCTCCGAAACTGTTGGCATTGACGTGTCTTTCGATAGACCTTCAGGCTTTTCAACCGTCGGGTCTGTTGACTCTTCTAAGATATCTCTGACCGGTGAAGAAATCTCCATGTCCTGAACCATTTCGGACTCTGACGGTTGCTGTTGTTGTGGTTCAGTTGGAGTTACCGTTGAAGTTTCTGCCGCCGCGGATGACAGCTCAGTCAGTCTTATTTTTTTCTCCCCCTCATGTTGATCATGGTCATCCGGATCATCATGTCTTTGTTTGGTACTCTGGACCTGACCCTTGCAGGTGTCTTCAAGGCTGGCGACCCTCTCGGTTATCCTGTCTAGGGCCTGCCTGACATCGGATAGTTGAGCCGTAATAGAGTCGGTCGGAGCGATAGGGGGTGGTGGTTGGGTTTGCGAGCGGAGAATGCTCACTAAATCTACATCAGCTGAAGCGGAAATGTTTGAGTCGGTCAACAACTTGTCCTGTAAGGCAGCTTTGAGATCATCAACGGACATGTGCTGGACAGCCGGAGCGGTTGACGGTCGGGATAGGTGGAGTTGGGATGTCGGATGAGGAACCGAAGATGCCGTGGCTTTACCAGTAATAGATCGACGAATGAACACCAAGTCCTCGGAAACCTGCTTCATAATATCCGATTGGACAGCCTTTAAGGCACCGTCCACATATTCCTTGGAGACGAACTCCGGGAAACGAACCCCGGCGGCACTTAGCCCTTCCATTGTAGTAGCTGCAGTGGATTGCACCGCAGTACCGCCTACGTTCACGGTTGGCGTGATGATAGCCGTGGTAGGACTTCCGCCATGTCCTTGCGAACTACCAAGAGGTAGAGTCGCTCCGGGCGTTCCGGTCGAGGCACGAAGACTCTCGACGTTAGCTGAACCAATGACCCGTGTCCTAGCCAAAGGAATGTCAATATCGAAGGGATCTAGACTCAATTGTCCATCCAAAGAAGGCTAGACCGGGGGAGGCTGGTCTCTACTTTCAACACCAGAACTCTCCAAGTGAGAGACCGGTGGATGTTGTGCTTGATCCCCATGAGAAGTTGAAACCGGATCCTTTTGAGAGGAAACGGAGTGGCTAGGGGGGTTGTGCAAGTGCGTCGCTGGGCCCACGACGTCTTCTTCAATATCCCGATGCAACGAATGCAAAGGAATAGTAGATGTGGCTGCCCGGCCAGATGAAGGCTGGTTGGGGGGAACCTGTGAAGATTTCCCCATCACTCGCTCTCGGTCATTTTTTAACTTACTTCTCCTTTCACGCACAGGCTCACTTTCAATTTCTTTTTCAACTAAAACTCCCTCCGCTCTCCTTATGTCTCCAGTGATGGCTTGGGGGTTAGTTGTATCATCATCCTCGTCGTCAGATTCGGTTTACTCACTGTCGGATTCCCCAGACTCTTCTTCGTCACCAGAGGCCGAGCCTGATTGAGACTCGGATCCGGATACCGATTCGGAGCCAGAGGCGGTGCCGACAGTTGTTCCGGAGGAAGAACCGGATTCGGAGCTGGAAGAGGAGGCTGCCTCTTCGGCTGTGTGTACTCGGGAAACACCTTCCACCTCCACGTCATGTAAGTCTTCAGCAGGTGGAGTTCGAGGTCTGGGGCGAGACGTACTTGCATCGCGTGTGGACCACCCGGCACTACCCACGCCTGAACCCCTCCCAATATTTTCTCTCTGCGCACCCCGTCCGACAGCCCCTGCTGGTCGGACCCCTCGGCCTCGCATACGTGGACCCTCACGTCCCTCAGGTCGCGCTCCCTAGGCAGGTTCAACCGGTTCTGGCTGAACCATAGGAGCGACTAGGTTGTTCTCTGTCCTATAAACTATCACACCTAGTGCCGATTGGTCCGCGATAGCAAGTAAGTCGGCAGGAATCACCATAGAAGCTACTCTTTCTAAAATACGAATGTTCTGAATGCGAGTCATACGGGTAGCGAGTTGTACCTCTTGATCAGCGCGACGAGGAATGGCGAGGTCTGACGCCATGTAGTGGGCGACGATCATCTGAAGGAACCGAGGATAAGGAAGAAAGGAAAGCCGTCGGTTGTCGTCTAACTTCTTCTGGACTTGGGCCACAAGTTCCGTCCATAGTAGCTCTGCATAGTCAACGTTTCTGCTGTAGATCACCGCATGGAAAAGGCGTAGCATGTTGACAGACTTACGATCTATTCCTTTCGTGACGGCGGAGAGACACCTGTTCAGAATAGTGAACAGGGTGTACCAGACGGGCTGAAGGTGCGTTCGAGTGAAGCTGGATGGTGAATGAAGACCGCCACGATATCCGAGTGCCTGAATGTCTCGGCAAAGCGTATCATCGGCGACTTGCGCCTCGAAGGCATCTTGACCTGGAACGGCATTCGCGGCCGGAAGACCAAGGATGGAGCGGAAGATGTGGCGCGTGAGGGTGAATTCGGAATCACCTATGCGTGCGCGTAGTGCAAAGTGACGGCCGCGAGGGATAAGGTCAAACGATCGCCAGAGTTGATGAACATAGACGGCTGGAACTGATGGATGAGCATTCAAAGCCTGGTTGAGAGCATGGCGCTTTAAGATCTCTACTATCACTGGACATTGGCAGTTAAAGTTCGCCGGGACCAAGTGATAGTTGTTCGGAAGCAACGGAAGGTTGGGACCTTCTGGGAGTAATGGAGCGTCGGCTTGAGGTGGATTCGGATTTGGCTGCGCCATGTACCTGTAAAAGCATCTGGATTGTTAGTTACGAGTCCATTGAGAGACATATATCCCAGTCTCGAGGCCCGTATTCTCGGATTTGGAACACCGAGAGTCGGTGCAGTGCAAGACCGTTCACATCTCGAGTCTTGGAGGATCCGAGTTTAATGAAAGCAAGAAAGAAAAGTTAAGGTGCATATAGGTAAATCTCGAATCTTACGGAGCTTGCAAAGATCAGTACTCGAAAATTGGAAATACCAGGGGCAAGAGCACCGGGAGTTTCAAAAACTTAAGGTACCGGTACTTGGAACTACCGGTACTTGGAACTACCGGTAGTCGAGTCTACCGGGAGTCGAGTCTACCGAGAGTCAAGTCTACCGGGAGTCGAGTCCCGAGAGTCTAAAACCCTAACAGTGCGCGATTTAAAATCGATGAAATCGATCGTGTGTTGTGTTCTAAGGCTCGATCTAAGTGATTAAACGCAATAATAATAGAGATTAGGATGCATACCTGAAGATTGGTGAGGATTGGAGTCCGATAGTGGAAGAAATCGCAAGCCAGAGGGATTTTGGGACCGGGAGTTTGGGGTGCGGGAGTTTGGGGTGCGGGAGTTATGAAAAAAATGAAAAGGTTTAAGGAAAACCTTGTTTATATACCCCGGTCCCGATACCGGGTGAGGTTGGCACCGGGTCACGCAACTCTCCCGGTTCCATACATTCCAACTGCTAATTCTAAAAAAAAATTGACACACCAAAAAAAATTCTCTTCTCCCCCTCAGATTTTCAACCTGACATCGCTCCCCCTCAACTTTTCAAAAATAGCAGCCGTTTTTTTTTAATAAAAAACAAAACACACAAGTGAAAGAAAAGACTAACTTAACAAATAACTTTAACAAAATGACAAAACTCCCCCTAGACATATCAGACTGATATTTCTCCCCCTTGATTTCTCAAAAATTATAGCTTTTCCTCGCAGAGATAGAATACGTACCTTCGGAACTAGGCATTCGAGGAATCATCTTGAAAACACACATTTAGAAGCACGGGAATAACAAAGACAATACGAATAACATAAAGACATATGTAAAACTGGAAAAACGAAAGGAAACACTACCCTTGAATGTACAGAAAACTAGTGACGATGTGCTTGAAACACCCAAGCCACGCGGCGTGATAAGTATATCTGTAAGAGATATAAGTATCCCGTTATGTGGAAAAGGTGAGACAAGTACAACTGAGACTCAAACTTTCAGATTAAGCATACCAAGCTTGGACACTAGAGCGAAAAAACGTGTTTCGTCCAACGCCTTGGTAAACAAATCTGCCAGTTGATTTTCCGTACACACAAAGTAGAGTTCCACGGTACCTTTCTCCACATGATCTTTGATGATGTGATAGCGCACGTCTATATGTTTCGTCTTTGTATGCTGCACCGGATTGCTCGTGATGGCGATAGCACTTTTGGAGTCACAATAGATGGGGATGTTCGAGTAGTTGTACCTGTAATCCTTCAGTTGAGTCCGCATCCAAATCACTTGGGAACAGCAGCTGGCCGCGGCTACGTACTCCGCTTCCGCCGTGGAGGTGGAGACACAAGTCTGCTTCTTTGAGGCCCAGCTAACCAGCTTGTCGCCTAGGAACTGAACGTGTCCCGTCGTGCTTTTCCGGTCAAGCATGCTTCCCGCATGATCAGCATCAGAATACGCTGTAAGCTCGAATCCTGTGTCCTTCGGGTACCAAAGGCCAAGATTAGCAGTACCTTTCAAGTAACGAATTATACGCTTAACTGCTATCATGTGAGACTCTTTAGGATTAGACTGAAATCTAGCACACAGAAAAGTAGAAAACATTATGTCCGGTCGACTTGCCGTCAAATACATCAGCGAACCAATCATTCCTCGATAGGTAGTAGGGTTAACAGCCTTTCTGTTAGGATCAGCGTGTAACTTCGTACCGGGGGACATAGGAGTACGCATGGGTGAGCACTGTTCCATCTGGAATTTCCGAAGAATATCCGCGATGTACTTAGATTGATTGATGAATATTCCGGTCGACAGTTGTTGAACTTGAAGACCGAGAAAGAAATTCATCTGACCCATCATACTCATTTTAAAATGCTTTTTCATGAGGAACGAAAAGTTGCGACAGTATTGTGGGCAAGAGGAACCGAAGATGATGTCATCGAGATAGACTTGAACTAAAAGAATGTGCTCACCTTCCCTCTTTATAAAAAGAGTTGTGTCGATCTTACCTTTCGAGAAGCCGGAAATTAGAAGAAAAGTTGACAGTTTATCGTACCAGGCTCTCGGTGCTTGTTTTAGTCCGTATAACGCTTTGTCGAGTCGATACACATGGTGCGGGTGATCCGAATCTATGAAACCCTCTGGCTGGGAGACATACACCTCTTCTTTTAGATCTCCATTCAGAAACGCCGTCTTCACATCCATTTGATATACCGTGAAGTTTTTGTGGGCAGCGTACGCAAGGAACATCCGAATGGCTTCGATTCGGGCCACTGGTGCAAACGTCTCTTCGTAGTCAATCCCCTCTTGTTGTCGATAGCCTTTAGCGACCAAACGTGCCTTTTTCCAACCACGACACCATTCTCGTTCTTTTTGTTCTTGAAGATCCATTTCGTGCCAATGATAGTTCGATCCTTCGAGCGAGGGACCAGACTTCAAACTTTGAGACTCTCGAATTCGTTGAGCTCTTCTTGCATGGCCATTATCCAGTCCGGGTCGTGTAAAGCATCTTTTACTGATGCCGATTCGACATTGCTCAGGAAAACAGAGAAGAGGCACTCGTTACCGGTTGCCGCACGGTTTTGAGTATTGCTCGGCAATGCAGGTGCAGCGGCGTCTTCAGCTTCCGTGGTAGCTCGAGTCTGAACTGGAGCGGTCGGACTGCCAATAATTTGTTCCGGAGGGTGTGCTCGAGTCCATTTCCTCGTGTGGGGTAGAGGATCCGAAAGAGGTTCTGAATTATTCGCATCAACGTAGGACCCAAGGGGTAGATTCTGAACAGCTTCAAGGGATGGAACTGGATGTAGTCTTGGAACGGCCGCAGGTGTAGATACAACAGCGGTAGACGAAGATGAGGCGGTGTCGTCCGAGCCGTTGCTTGCTCTGGGGGAAGAAAAGGTTGGAACCACTGATGAGGGAGGTATCGTCGTCGCAATTTCAGGTGAAGTAGGTGAGTCCTCCGAGGATGTATCATTGGGGGTCGGAGGAGGTCCGGAAAAGTCGGTCGACACCACTATTGTTCCATCTGCATTCAAAGAAGCATCAGTAGAAACTGGGGGAAAAAATAAATCATTATAAAAATCTTGAAACAGAAGATCTAACTCAGAAGGTTGAGACTTCGACGTATTGGACGACGAAGGATCGACTGTTGTATGCTTGGGTTCCGATCGATAGAGATCAGAAGCCAGCACTCCAGTAAGCGCGGGTTCCGAACTGTTATGTCCAGAAGCCAGGTCGACCAATTCGTCGAAGGTCACGTTAATACTCTCGATCACACTCTTGGTCCTTTTATTATAGACGCGGTATGCTTTGGAAGATGTCGAGTAGCCAATGAAGATCCCCTCGTCCGCCTTCGGCTTGAGCTTGCCGAGATCATCCTTATCGTTCAGAACGAAGCATTTGCACCCAAACGCATGAAAGTATCCGATGTTGGGAGTGCGCTTATTGATGACCTCATAAGGCGTCTTGTTGAAGCGCTTGTGGATGATGGATCTATTTTGAGTGTAGCACGCCGTCGCGATAGCCTCGGCCCATAGAAACAGAGGAAGTTCGTACTGTGACAACATGGTGCGCGCCGCTTCCACTAAAGTGCGGTTACGACGTTCCACCACGCCATTTTGTTGTGGGGTCCTGGCTGCCGAGAATGTGTGTGAGATTCCCTGAGAAGTGAGGAAGTCACTGATGGTACGATTCTTGAATTCCGTTCCGTTGTCCGTGCGAATCGTGATTACGGTCAGCTGAAGGTTGTTTTGAACTCCCTTTAAGTGATTGATGATAACATTGGGCGTCTCGTCCTTTGAACGAAGAAACTTGACCCATGTGTACCATGAGAAGTCATCCACCATCACTAATACGTACTTCTTGTGACTCATGCTTTGAATGCGCATAGGGCCGCATAGATCCATATGGATCAGCTCTAATGGTCGAGACGTGCTTGGCACCGGTTTCGGTTTGTGAGACACCTTCTTCATCTTGCCCATTTCGCATGCAGAGCAAAGATGTTCTTTCGCGAATTTCAGCTCTGGCATACCCTTGACGAGTCCTCCCAGCACCAGCCTATTGATGTTCTTGAAGTTGAGATGCGATAGCCGTCGATGCCATAGCCAGTTCTGTTGAGTAGTAGCTTTGGACATCAGGCACACTGCTTTATCAGTCTTGATTGTGGCAAGGTTGATGGTGTACAAGTTCGTCCGTCGAGTACCGGCGAGAATTTCCGTCCCATCGTCAGCTAGAATACTGCATCTCTTCGCCTTGAATCGCACCTCAAGATCCTTGTCACAAAACTGGCCGATGCTGAAAAGATTGTGACCAAGGCCTTCTACATAGGACACCCGCTTGATCGTGAGTTTGTCCTGAACTAGATCGCTGTAGCCCATGATCGGGGCCACATTATCATTCCTAAACCGAACATCACCGCAGTACTCCCCCTTGAAGTTGGTGAGAAGCTCCCTTCTACCAGTCATGTGCTTGGAGCAACCAGAATCGAGAAACCACACATGACCGGGCTGCAAAACAGAGATTAAGCGCGTTTAGGTACCCATCTGGTAGTGGGTCCTTGGGTGTTAGGTGCAGCACCATTGTTGGAGACCCGTTTAGAGCTGGGTCTTTTGGGTTTGGATTTGCGTGAACCATGAGAATTAAAAATATGATATGAGCCAACCCAATCATTTGCATATCTAGAGTCAATCAAGTCATTCACACCACAAACAGAACAACAAACATATTTACGCGAAAAACCAATCAATTGATGAACATTGTCAAGTTTAACAAGTAATTTAAAATCATGTTCAACAGAATTGTTCCAACCAAATTCATGTTTGTCGTTATTATTCCTATTATTCAAAACAGAAGTAAATGACTTGTTCTTCTCAGGGCGCATCTTAGCATTCTTCTCTACCCACTCTCTTCGAGCCGCATTCCCCCGACCCGTACTATCTGAAATTACATTAGTTTGAGCGTTAGAGAAGTTTGAGAAAATGGGTTGTTTAGAGGAGCCTTTACCGGTTGTTCCACGTTTCTTAGACCGACGTTTAGATTTGGTTTTTGAAGTGGTCTTGGAAACGGTTTTCGAATTCGAACATTCGCCCGTCTCAAAATTAACCGGTTCTGGCAATTTTTCTAAAAATTTAGAGTGACTAGGAAGCTTCGGATCGAAGTCAAATTTAGAAAAATCATCGTCATGACAAGGAGTGGAGTTCATAAACTCAGAAAATCTTCTTGCAGAATCAGGTGAAGTGTCTCCATCAGAGTCAGATAAGGAGTTATTCGCAAACGGATTGTCAAAAATTGATAAAAGATCCTTTTGGACAAAATCGGATTCGATG
Organism: Saussurea involucrata; assembly: GCA_033807775.1. Taxonomy (NCBI): domain Eukaryota; kingdom Viridiplantae; phylum Streptophyta; class Magnoliopsida; order Asterales; family Asteraceae; genus Saussurea; species Saussurea involucrata. Next base: position 81,661,063 of record CM066327.1, read on the forward strand.
GCCTTACCTTTATTTTTAACGCTCAAATCTTTAGTGTTGGTGTCATCAGACACTCCCATAAAGGCTTTGCACGACGAGCTATCCGAAAAGATCTGAGCATCATCAAACGAGATTGTTTCAGGAGTGACCGGCGTCATTGGGGTATCCATAGAGTTCCCCTTGGCCATTCTCAGCGTTAAGGCTTCAGATGCCAAAACAGCCAGTTGAGATGTCAACTTGTCAATCTCGGTTCGATAGGACTCTCGTTCAGATTCGGATAGTGAGTCGGGTTTATTCTGTTTGAGCTTGTCAATAGAATCTAAAAGTACAATCCTTTCGGTTTCATAAGTGACCTTATCTCTTATAATTGACTCTTCCAGTTTAAAAATAATGTTTTCCAAAATCAGAGGTGGAACATAACGTTTCAACTCCGTTTGATCAGTAGAGTCTTCATTTGCGGTTACCGGAACAGGAGGTGAAGTCTCAACCGTTTTGGCGAGAGAGCAGATGTCAAAATTGTCATTTGAGAGATAAGGAATTTTGCTTTTTAAATACGATGCATTAAGCGTTTCATACACGAAAGGAATTTGTACATTTATGTTCTTCCTAGGCGGCGCATCATCCGATTTTGTGTTATTTTCCGAAAAAGAATTATCCGTTTTAGGTTTTTCCTCTATTGGAGGTAGAGGTATGGCGGTTTTTCTTTTAAAATCCTCAAACTCCTCATCTTCCTTAGATGCCTTAGTCCACTTGATTTTGTACTCTGGATAGGTCTTGTCTTAGCCCATGAAATCAAATTCATAAATAGTGGGAACCTTTGACAAGACCTTCTTTAGGTAGCACGGATTATCATATCCGAGTCCCCAAAGTGAGTTGTAATATTTGAACTCCTTGGGCTTGTTCAAGTGAATGGTTTGTTCAGATTGACCAAGTTTATAAAGTTTGGATTCAAGATCTTTAAGCTTAGTGGTCAATTTTTCATTCTCTTTCAAAACATTATCTTGAACAAAAATGCTTTTTGAAAATTCCTCTTGAGATTTCTCTAACTTTTGAGTATATTCAGATATTTGGGTCTCGAGAAGTTTAGCTCTTTCTGAATAGGCCGAGCACTCAGTTTGATAATTATCTATCACACATTTGTCCTCAGCCTTTTCAATTGCTAGTCTGCCTATGGTATCATATTTTAACTTAACCTCGGCTTCTAGCTTAGAGATGTGGGCGTCTTTGGTCTTAACCTTGTTTTTAAAAGAATCTAAAGTGCGCACCATTTCATGCATTTGATTTAACAAGCTAGCATTGGAAGAACCACATACCTGGCACTCATGTTTGTCTTTCTGCTCGTCGGAGGAGTCATTTTCAGAATCAGTATCTTCCGGATTCAGACCAGTGTAGCACATATGAGCTTCTTCTTCCTCATTTTCATCATCCGTATTGAGCAGCCAGTGATCGTCTTTCGCCATTAATGCTTGACCAGCCTCTTTCTGCCTTGCGAGAAGCATTTTGATCTTGTAGTACTCAGCATTACGTACTACAGGCTTTCGGCAATCTTTGGCGAAATGACCTCTCTTCCCGCAGTTGTAGCATTTTACAGGTTCATCATCATCTCGATTTTCAGACTTTCCTTCACTTCGCTTCCCATCATTGCTCTTTCTACCATCATCCTTCTTGCGTTTATCATCGTGTTTGTCCTTGTAATCCCGACGCTTAGCATTAGTGGAGTATCTTTGGTTGTTATTCGTCGGCTTCTTGAAAAACATTTTCCGAGCATACTCCCGAGTTAATAAGGCGACAGCTTTCTTAATGCTATCTAGCTCAGGATCGGAATCACTTTCTGGTGCATCATCTTCATGTTCGGATTCACTCGGAGCTTCTTCACGATGAGAACTTCGTGACGACTGTTTATCCTTCTTGTGAGAAATTAACGCGAGAGGATCTTCATGTACCTTCTCCTTAGATTTGCTATCTCCCATCAACTCAATAACTTCTTCTTCATCTTGAAGCGACATCTCGTATATCTCGTGCAGCGGAACATTTTCGAGAGAACGGTTGTGGCGGACATGAAGTACAAAACCCTTCCATTCAGGTTGAAGATTCTAGAGAAACTTGATGTTGCACTCTAAGTTTGACTTGAAGATATTGTTCTTGTGCAAATCATTTAGAAGAGTACAGAAGCGTTCATATGTATCAGTTAGAGATTCGCCTCGCTTAGCTTTGAAAGATTCATACCTAGTGAAACAGTTTGTGATCTTCATCTGATTTCCCTCTCGACTGCCTTGCATTATCTTAGCCAGCTGATCCCACATTCCTTTTGCAGTCTCCTTGTAACCGTCTATGCTACAATAGATGTTGTTTGGAAGACTGCAAACCAGATAGGTTTTTGCTAACGTGTCACCATCAGCTCTACGTTTCTCGTCAACTGTCAGTTTGTCATATGGTTTTGGCACTTTGTGGGCAGGAGGTCCACCTTCAATAGCAGGAACATCCATTAACGGTTGAACAGTGGGGCCCTCCTTGAGCGAACGAAGTATCTCCTCATAAAGAGGTTTGGTTTGAATGAAGCACAGAAATCTGTCTTTCCAGACACTGTATTCCCCACGATATAGTATAGGAGGCTTGAACTCAGATCCGATAGCGAGTGCGTCTTGTGAAGCCATTGAGATTGCAGTGGTGATCATAGGACGTGATGTGACTCAAAGGATTTTTGAGAAACCTAACGCAAATTCTAACAGCGTGAAGCCTAAGACAGTTCTACTGGATGACACAGTACCGGGAGATGAAGTACCGGGAGATGAAGATACCGGGAGTTATCACTACCGGGAGTTATTACTACCGGGAGATATTCGGCTACCGGGAGTTTCGACTACCGGGGGTTTCGACTACCGGGGGTTTCGACTACCGGGAGATATTAATACCGGGACTTCGAAACTAAATCAGAAACAAGAAAAACTTACCCGGTTCGATGAATTTCTGCAGAGTTGATGAGATGTAATCTGCAAGAACTTAGTACTAACAAAAAACTAACCCAAAAACTCACAAAAACATTACTAAAACGAATCAACTAGCACTTTTGTCAAGAAAAATTAGTAATTTTCACGAACAGGGAGCAAACACCAAAAAGATCAAGAATTTTAAAAATCAGGAATTTTTACTCAACCAGATGATTTGAAAACACGTATATATCTTAGAAAACTTATGAGAAGAATTTATCAAGCCTCAATTTTAGGCTTTAACACCAAAATCGAAGCAATCAAATCCTTTATATGAACACAGTGCGAGCGATGAATGATCAAGAAAAATACAGAAAAATACCTTTGAATCAACGTCCTTCTGCTCTGATACCAATTGTGGATCCCAGATATGTATGCAATCACAATTAATCAACACAAACAGTAATCATAAGTCATAAATCTCACTTGTATTGATGAACTGTTGAAGGAATAAAGCGGCAGACTGTGTAGCCGTACAAAGGTTTTGCAAACAATAATAATGATCATTAACCTAAAACTAGGTTAAACACAAACTACTTATACCCAAAGGGTATTTACAAAAATGACAAGATAAGTCCCTGAACTTCCAATTCCACACACATTAAGACCTAACAATTCGATTTTTAGTGAAGAACACAACCAAAAACTTTGAACTTAATTTGCTTAATAAACCACACAAACGATCAAATTAGGTTATGAAAATTTGCAGAATCGCTCAAAACAATAATGCTAACAATACCCAATAAGCGAAATCGATCAATTTTGCTTGAATCAAAATATGAATGTGCAAGCAAGAACACAAACGTGAATAAATAGAAAACTTACCAGAATTCAATGAAGGGCTTTGAATCAATTATGTCCGTCTGCTCTGATACCAATTGTTAGTTCCAGATCCGTGCAACGAACAATAAAATCAAAAGATGTGAAACAATATAGTTTGTGATTTCAACTGGTCATCCATATTAGCTTTCAATTGAGAGAGAATTACAATACAAAGTAGGAAGGCAAATGAGACAACTAGCCTATTTTCTAAGGCTAAAGCACATTATATATAACAGGCCCGTGGTTAACAAGCCCACGGCCCGTTCACTAACAAAGCTCAAATTAAAGAATTGCAATACAGACCCTTGAACTTTAAATCAACATAAATTGACCCTAACACACTCTCCTTTTCTCCATTTTGGGGCGATTTTAGCTCCTCAAGCTTGGTAAGTTACTCCTCCCATCATCTCTCCTCAATTATGGTTTCATCCACCACATTAATGAGAAAACCTTCTCCATCTCTAGGTTACTAAGTGGGTTACTACACTCAAGTGCTCAAGAATCTTCCCATCTACTTTCTAGGGTTTGGGTTTTCTATAAAACCCTCTAAGGTGAGTTATCCCCAACTCCAACTCATATACTTATGCCATTATAGATGATTCTAACTTATTTATGCTTTCCACTACTCATATCTATGAATTACTTTTGACCTAAAAGAGATTTGATGACTTTAAAGTTTTGTGGTGTAAAATGGTTGGAAAACTTGAAGTAGGTAAATCTTCTTGGTTTATTTATAATTTTCTCACCTCTATTTTCTATTATGGTATGATGAAACGATTTTGACCATTTTAGGTCAAAATCTAGAGTTTTGATAAATTGGGGATTTTAAGGAAACTGTTAAGTAAAAGAAGATTTGATGGTGGATTATGGATTAAATGTTTTACTTGGAAATATCATGTTATTCCAACATTCATTATTGTGTTTTGATGAATTGTTTCCACATTTGATAGAGTTATTTATTATCTATGCTCATAAAATTTCCTATTGGGGTAATGGTAATGGTTTATTTGAGAGTCGGGACTTGTAGTTTAAGTGTAATGGATCCATAGGCACTAGAGTCATAGCACGGAATAGGCATCGGGATCCATGATAAGTAAGATGTGGGCCTATATGGTCAGGCATCGTCTCATGGGCAGTAAGGTGTAATTCCTAAGTGCTTGGTTGTGGATTTGAAGCGACCCAATGTGTAGACCTGGAGTGGTTGAAATTGGGGGCTCACAAGTTATAGACTCCTCGGGGTTGCGCTTGGTTCCGTATTGTCGTTGATATGTGATTATTGCCACTAACGGATATGTGATTTACTTTGTCTAACGTAATTGTTGTTATGTATCAAGCTTCCATCAACAGTTGGAGCATTTGGATACCAAGTGATCTCCATCATGGGTTTAATATCTTATTATTGTACCTTGAATTATTTATCATAATAATGAATTGTTAGTTCTCACTCTTCTCTCAAGTAGACTAACACTTCTTCTCTTGGGTACATGCATAGGGTCTTCATGCGGTGGGGCTCCTCGGGTTTGAGCTAAGAGTCATGATGGGCTGATAGCATTTTTGGGAGTACTTGGAGGCGTACATGATAGGATACAAATGATAATTCTTTTGGTAGCAATTAGACAACACCCGGATGTAATCTAAGATACGATGGCTTAGATTATTAGGTTGTTGAACCGTTAATTGCTTGTTTATTGGGATCTTGTAAACGTCATACTTTATTTTCCCCATACTTGGGTGATTTGTTTATTTTAGAAGTGTATTTTCCAAAAAAATTCAGGTCTAAATTGCACTCAGTTTTTAGGGTGTTACAAGTTGGTATCAGTAGTTTAAGTGAACTAGGTATGTAGTTACAATGCCTAGACTTAAGCTGAAAGGATTAAGTATGTATTTGTGAGCTTGGGTAGAACCCCAAAGATAGGATGGTCTTAGAGTCGATGGAAGTACATAAGTTGAAAGTTGCGACCTTGGTAATGAGAATCCTTATGTGAAGTATGTTCATAATTTCAGTTAGCTAATGCTATTATGAATGTATCATTATGTGAGTATGCTTAGATTACTATTGTTATGATGATCGACGCATGTATTAGTACGTTTCCTTATGTTTAAATTCATATAGCCTATTTCTCACCTCACTCTCGAATGTGTGGCAGACTTCGATGGTTAATACTCGTAGCAGGGTGGAAGGTCATGATGCTACGACATCTAATGTTGATCAGCCAAGGGTGACAACGACAACGGTACCTCCATTGAATAACACCATTTTGGGAGGGGGACCTGAGCATATCCATCGACGTAATCTGGAAACATCTGATCCCGTTCTGGAAGAGGCAACGACTGAGACACGAATGATGGACAAGATGATGGCGGCCATGAATCAATAGCAAGAGCAGTTTTTGAAATTTATAGAGGACCGGGATGCGAGCAACCGTAAGCACGAGGTGGTCGCCGAGAACATTGTAGTGGCCGGGTCTGGGGGAATTGGCAATGGAAACCCTACGTATGGTTTGGGGACAACGGAAACTGGGCAAGTAGGGAAACCTTATTCTTTCAAAACTTTTCTGAGCTGTAGACCGCCCGAGTTCAAAGGGGCAGTGATCCAGTTGTCTGTATTAACTGGATAAGAGAAATGGAGCAAGCTTTTCGTACTAGTGAATGTGGGGAGAGCCAAAGGGCAAAGTTTGGTTCTCAAATGTTAAGAGGGGCGGCTCTACTTGGTGGAATGTCTACTCCGTGTCTCTAGAGGCCACGGTGTTGGCCAAACTGAGTTGGGCGACCTTCAAAGAAAAGTTGTTGGAAGAGTATTGCAATGAGAGAGCTATGGACCGGATCGAGGAAGAGTTCCGGAATTTAAAGATGGGAAATTTGGCGGTTAAAGACTACAACCGATTGTTTATGGACAAGTTGGGGTTGGTGAGACATTTGGTCCCGACAGAGAAGGAAAGGATTAAGGCCTACCTCAAGGGCCTCCCATCGGACATAATGACTATGGTCCGAGTATCTAAGGCCTCTACCCGTCGTGAGGCGGTGGAAGAAGCTCAGTTAGTGGAGGATGCCTATGGTCGAGGCAAGGAAGATATTGCTAGAGTGCCGAAGAAAAGGAGATGGGAAGGCAAGTCCATACCCTTCAAGAAACCGAGGGCGTTTGACGACAACTACCGGGGAGCCGATCCAAAGAAGGAGGCTCGGTGGTGCTCCAAGTTTCGAAGCAAGCACTTCGGCCCATGCAACTTTGTTCCGGGAAAGTGCTATAAGTGTGGCAAGACCGGACATTCAATCAATTCTTGTCCCGTCCGAGGGACAATGTGCTTCGAGTGCAAGGAGCCGGGTCATGTTAGAAGAGACTGCCCGAAGTTGAAGTCGAGAGGAAGCGGAGGGCTCAAGGTGGAACCTCCGAGGGAAACGGGAAGTGCTTTTCAGATGACAACCGAGGAGGCGAAGGCTTCGACGAACGTGGTATCGGGTACGTTTCTTCTAAACTCCGTACCTACGTGTGTGTTATTCGATTCGGGTGAAAGTTTTTTGTTTGTGTCGACCTCCTTTTGTCAAAAGTTGTCTATGCCCACTAGTTGTTTAGAAGAAGCCATAGTGGTAGAAATAGCCGACGGTGGACAAGTTGTAGTTCGGGATATTTTGCGGAGTTGCATGTTAGAAATTGAAGGAAATAAATTTTCAATCGACTTAATGCCAATGGTAATCGGGGGATTTGATGTGGTGGTTGGAATGGATTGGTTAGCCGAGAACCAAGCCGAAATCTTGTGCACAAAGAAGTTAATTTGTAACAACCCCATATCCCATATACACAACAAATCACATAATGTAACATAACATTGATAAATCAAACGAAACATCCTATTACAAGTATGGTCCCTTCTCTATTACAATCAAAAGAAGACATTCTACTACAAACTTTTTCCTTAATACATACATAACGTTTAATCATTATAATACAACTGCTAAACATGTCAAAATCTTCGTCATATAATCCTTCACATAAGCCATCCATCGATTACTCTAATTACTTGCTTTTACGCGATCCACCACCTGGAATACATATTTTTAAAACGAAAATGAGGGTTAGACGCGATGGTCTAAGTGAGATAAATCCCTGTTAGTTTGAAATCATTTATATAAACCTTATTCATATAAATCATTCAACACAATCAAATATATCAATTAGAACTCACACATCGTGTACCTTCCTTTCTCATTCCTCCTGGCCATATTAGTTGGTTGCAAGCCAACTAAAAATTTACAACGCTGTACAACATCTACAGCCAAACAACGCTATACAGATTCTATAGCCAATCACACCGGTCCTAAGCCCGGCCAACGTATTATAACACATTATAATACTCGTGTAAACATAATACCTCAATATATTATGATTCACATACACCATACATATAAACACATAATCACTAATTATCACATTCCCAAACCATACGTATGTATTCCAGTTGAAAATACTTTTAAAGTAAAACTCACCTTATTGCTTATCAACACGTTTCCAAGACTTCTAAACAGGTTCAGTCCTTTACCCAGAATTCACAGGATCTGTAACACATAGATACAGATATCTCTTTACCACATAAAACACATAAGTCTTACTAAGGCTAAGAACTCTAAAGAACTCAAATCCTCAAATGTTCCCCTAAGGCGACTTAACACGGGGGTTCCGCTACTTTTCCGGACAACATGACTTTTCCGGACAACATGACTTTTCCGGACAACCTATACAATCCGGACGTCATCCGGACACCAAGGTAATCCGGATACCATCCGGTATCCAATTCTATCCAGAAATCATAGGAAAAAGGAACTTACCCGGATAAAAGACTCGTCCGGACTCCAACAAAGAACTACCCGGATACCATCAAAGGACTACCCGGACACCTTCAACAAAGCTACCCGGACACATTCGACTTGTCCGGATACCTCTGATGTTCATCCCAATTTCTACCCAGAATTCGGCTGAGGTTTATACCAGTTCGATTTTGCTGATTCTAAACCGACAGAAACAATCTAATAGCAGTTATAAACATAATTTGTAAAGACACATACCTTAATTTCACTTCCAAGTAGAGTCAAATGATGCCTTAAACCTTTCTATCTTCTTTTGCTTCTTTTCTCTCCAAAAACACACACTGAAAATCTGATCCTTTTTGAAATATCTGAAATGCCTTAAGATATTATCTACTAAAATTTTACCCTTTTAACCCTCAATCTATTCTTTAATAACCATAACCCCCTTTAACTTATAAATTTACTTAACTTACCTAAAATAGAAACTTTTAGATTAAATAAATTTAACGGAACTAGGATTTTAACTAACAAACTTACCCGGGGTATTACATCATCTCCCCCTTAAAAGAATTCCGTCCCGGAATCCGGTTAGACAAAAAGGTGAGGGTATTTGGCTCTTATTTCCGACTCTGATTCCCACGTAGCATCCTGACCTCTATGATGCCTCCACTGAACTTTTACTTGCCTAATCTCCTTGTTCCGTAGCACTTTGACTTTATGATCAACTATAGCTCTCGGTTCTTCCACATAATTCAATCTTTCATCGACTTGAATCTCGGGTAGGGAGACCGACTGATCTGGAGTAACCAAACACTTTCGGAAGTTCGATACGTGAAATGCATTATGAATTCTGCTCAACTCCGGCGGAAGATCTAATCGGTAAGCCACTTGACCGATCCTTTCTGTAATTGCGAACGGTCCGATATACCTTGGGCTAAGTTTACCTTGTCGTCCAAATCTGATGACTCCTTTCCACGGCGAAACTTTTAACATTACGTAATCCCCAACCTGAAATTCCAATGGCTTTCGGCGTCGGTCAGCGTAGCTTTTCTGTCTGTCTTGAGCCACTTTCAATCGTTCACGAATCCGAGTAACCTTATCGGTGGTTAACTGAACTATTTCCGGCCCCGCTAGCTGTTTTTCTCCCACTTCGTTCCAACACAGAGGCGTTCGGCATTTCCTACCATACAGTACTTCGAACGGTGCCGCTTGTATGCTGGAATGATAACTGTTGTTGTAAGCGAATTCGATTAACGGTAAATGCTTATCCCATGATCCCACAAAATCAATAATGCAAGCCCGGAGCATATCTTCTAATGTCTGAATCGTTCGTTCACTCTGACCATCTGTTTGGGGATGATACGCCGTACTTAACTTTATCTGTGTCCCCATTTCCCTTTGAAAACTTCTCCAAAATCTTGAAGTAAAACGACTATCACGATCAGAAATGATCGAGATTGGAACTCCATGTCGAGTTACTATTTCAACAATGTACAACTTAGCTAATCGCTCCATCGAATCAGTTTCCTTTATCGGTAGGAAGTGTGCAGACTTTGTCAACCTGTCGACGATCACCCAAATAGAATCAAATCCTTTAGGAGTTCTTGGTAGCTTCGTGATGAAGTCTGTAGTAATCTGCTCCCACTTCCACATAGGTATTTCTAGTCGTTGTAGTTGCCCAAACGGCTTTTGGTGTTCGATCTTTACTTTCTTACAAGTATCACATCTTTCCACATACTGAGCAATCCCTCTTTTTATCCCCGGCCACCAATAGAATTGCTTCAGATCTTTATACATCTTGTTTGTACCTGGGTGAATAGAGAAACGGGATTGATGAGCTTCTTGTAAAACACGATCACGTAACCCACCCAAACGAGGTACCCATACTTTGTATCCCAGACACAATAACCCACGATCATCTTTTACTAGCAATGCTGACATCCCCGCTAACCGTTCTGATTTCAGATGTTCATCCTGATAAGCCTCCACTTGACACTTCTGTAATTCGTCAAATATGTTGGGTAGGAGTTCAGTTCGTAACGAAATAACTTTTATTGTCCCACTCCTTTCTTGACGACTCAATGCATCAGCTACCACATTTGCCTTTCCCGGGTGATAAAGGATTTCGCAGTCATAATCGTTCAGCAATTCTAGCCATCTCCTTTGTCTCATATTCAGTTCCTTCTGATCAAAGAGGTGTTGGAGACTCTTATGATCAGTATAAACCTGACATTTGGAACCATACAGATAATGTCTCCAAATCTTCAACGCAAAGACAACTGCTGCAAGCTCCATGTCATGCGTAGGATAATGTCTTTCATGATCCTTTAATTGACGAGAAGCATAAGCAATAACCTTTCCCCGCTGCATAAGTACACATCCCAATCCCAGTTTTGACGCATCACTATAAACAACAAAATCTTCCGAACCTTCAGGTAGTGATAGAATCGGTGCACTGCATAGTTTCTCTTTCAATATCCGGAAGGCCTCGTCTTGTTCTGCTTTCCACTCAAACATTAGGTTCTTCCGGGTCAGCTTAGTTAAAGGCGTCGCTATACGAGAGAAGTCTTTTATAAATTTTCGATAGTAGCCGGCTAAACCCAGAAAACTACGTACTTCGGTTGCTGTCTTCGGCTGCTCCCACTTTTCAACTGCTTCCACTTTCATCGGATCCACTTGTATACCTTTCTCAGAAACGACATGCCCCAGAAACTGAACTTCTCGCAACCAGAATTCACATTTAGAGAACTTAGCGTACAACTTTTCTTTCTTCAGCAACTCCAGAACCAAACGAAGATGTTGTGCGTGATCCTCTTTGGATCGGGAATAGATAAGGATATCATCGATAAATACAATAACAAATTTATCGAGATACGACTTACATACCCGATTCATTAAATCCATAAAAGCAGCTGGAGCGTTCGTCAGTCCGAACGACATCACTAAGAATTCGTGATGTCCATACCTTGTTCGAAAGGCAGTCTTGAGAATGTCTTCTTCCTTAACATTCTACTGGTGATAACCGGATCTTAGATCAATCTTGGAGAAATAGCAAGCTCCAACTAACTGATCAAAGAGGTCATCAATTTAGGGTAACGGATACTTGTTCTTTATCGTGCGCTTATTCAGTTCTCGGTAGTCGATACACATTCTTTCAGAAAACCTTATTCAGTCCTCATTCAAAAACTAGTTAAAAATAACCAAACAGCTAAAGTATCCGGATACCACAAGTTACCCGGACAACACTACTTTTCCGGACAACATGACTTTTTCGGACAACCTATACAATCCGGACGTCATCCGGACACCAAGGTAATCCGGATACCATCCGGTATCCAATTCTATCCGGAAATCGTAGGAAAAAGGAACTTACCCGGATAAAAGACTCGTCCAGACTCCAACAAAGAACTACCCGGATACCATCAAAGGACTACCCGGACACCTTCAACAAAGCTACCCGGACACATTCGACTTGTCCGGATACCTCTGATGTTCATCCCAATTTCTACCCAGAATTCGGCTGAGGTTTATACCAGTTCGATTTTGCTGATTCTAAACCGACAGAAACAATCTAATAGCAGTTATAAACATAATTTGTAAAGACACATACCTTAATTTCACTTCCAAGTAGAGTCAAATGATGCCTTAAACCTTTCTATCTTCTTTTGCTTCTTTTCTCTCCAAAAACACACACTGAAAATCTGATCCTTTTTGAAATATCTGAAATGCCTTAAGATATTATCTACTAAAATTTTACCCTTTTAACCCTCAATCTATTCTTTAATAACCATAACCCCCTTTAACTTATAAATTTACTTAACTTACCTAAAATAGAAACTTTTAGATTAAATAAATTTAACGGAACTAGGATTTTAACTAACAAACTTACCCGGGGTATTACATAATTCGCATACCTTCTTCGTACGGGAATCACGTGGTTATTTATGGGGAACGAAGGAAAGGGGATGTAGCAATCATCTCCATGTTGAAGGACCGAAAATGTTTGGTCAAGGGGTGTACGTCCTTCTTAGCATACGTGATTGATGCTAAGTTGGCGAAGCGGAAGCTTGAGGACGTGAAGGTGTTACGAGAGTTTCCCGACGTATTTTTGGAAGACTTGTCGGGATTGCCATCGGATCGTCAAGTGGAGTTCAAGATAGACTTGGTACCTGGAGCGGCTCCGATAGCTAGAGCTCCCTACCGTTTGACTCCGTCCGAAATGCAAGAAATGATGGCACAACTCCAAGAGCTTTTAAAGAAGGGGTTCATGAGACCGAGTTCATCTCTTTGGGGAGCACCGGTCTTGTTCGTAAAGAAGAAGGATGGCACCATGAGAATGTGTATCGACTACCGAGGGTTGAATAAAGTAACCGTAAAGAACAAGTACCCACTCCCTAGAATCGACGACTTGTTTGACCAACTTCAAGGAGCGGGATGCTTCTCAAAGATCGATCTACGTTCAGGTTATCACCAAGTAAGGGTTAGAGAAGACGGTATTCCAAAGACGGCTTTCCGGACGTGGTATGGTCATTACGAATTCCTAGTAATGCCATTTGGGTTGACGAACGCACCGGCGTTGTTCATGGACATGATGAATCGGGTGTGTCGACCCTTTCTCGATAAGTCAGCGATCGTCTTCATTGATGATATCTTAGTTTACTCCAAGGACGAAGTGGACCATGAGTTTCATCTACGGGAGGTGTTGGAAGTCCTAAGGAAAGAAAAGCTATAAGCAAAGTTCTCTAAGTGCGACTTTTGGTTGGATGAGGTCCAGTTCTTGGGTCATGTAGTTACCCGAGACGGAGTGAAGGTGGATCCTTCCAAAATCGAGGCAATGACGAATTGGGAACCACCTAAGAGTCCGGGGGAAATTCGAAGCTTTTTGGGTTTGGCGGGTTACTACCGGATATTCATTCAAGACTTTTCTAAGATTGTGTCTCCATTGACGGCATTGACTCGGAAGAATGTGAAGTTTGTTTGGACCGAAGCGCAAGAGAAGGCATTCCGTACTCTACAAAAGAAATTGTGTGAAGCACCAATTCTATCCTTACCCGAAGGATCGGAAGACTTTGTAGTCTATAGTGACGCATCCAAGATGGGCTTGGGATGTGTGTTAATGCAACGGGGAAAGGTGATCGCTTATGCTTTGAGGCAACTCAAGGTGCGCGAAAAGAACTACCCTACGCACGATTTGGAATTGGCCGCGGTGGTATTCGCGTTGAAGTTGTGGCGTCATTACCTCTACGGCACGAAATGTACGTTGTACACGGATCACAAGAGCTTGAAACATGTATTTGATCAAAAGGAGTTGAACATGAGGCAACGAAGATGGTTGGAATTACTCAAAGACTATGATTGTGAGTTGCTTTACCACCCGGGTAAAGCCAATGTGGTCACCGACGCCTTGAGCCGAAAGGAGTATAGTGGAAGCTTACGCGCCAACCTCTCAAGGATCGACATAGTGTCAAGCTTAGTGGAGCGGATTAGAGCGGCGCAATCCGAAGCCTTAAAAGAAGAAAACCTCAAGGATGAGGTAATGGTGAAGCAAAAGCAACTGTTAACGGAAGATAGTCGTGGAGTTAAGTTGTTCAACGGGCGCATATGGGTGCCCAAGATCGGGAGCTACTCATGGACGAGGATCATACGTCCAAGTACTCCATTCATCCTAGAAGTACCAAAATGTTTCGGGATTTGAAGTTATATTATTGGTGGCTGGTCATGAAGTTGGATGTGGTGCATTATGTGGAGCGGTGTACGACTTGCTCACAAGTAAAGGCTCAACATCAACTACCTTATGGCAATTTACGACCCTTGGAAATCCCCGAGTGGAAGTGGGAGAAAATCACTATGGATTTTGTGACTAAGTTGCCGAAGACCTTGAAAGGTCACGACACCATTTGGGTAATAGTGGACCGGTTGACGAAGAGTGCACATTTCTTGGCGATGCGGGACACCTTAGCGATGGACAATTTGTCAAAGCTCTACATTGATGAAGTGGTTTCGAGGCACGGAGTACCCCGTGTCCATAGTCTCCGATCGGGATAGTCGGTTCACATCGAGGTTTTGGCAAGCACTACAAGAGGAACTTGGTACGAGGGTGAACTTGAGCACGTCATATTACCTACAAACGGATGGACAAAGCGAAAGGATATTCAAACCTTAGAGGACATGTTGAGGGCTTGTGTAATTGACTTTGGGGGCAATTGGGACACTCACCTAACGTTAGTGGAGTTTTCTTACAACAATAGTTATCACTCGAGCTTGAAAGCGGCACCATTTAAAGATTTGTATGGGAGAAAGTGTAGAACTCCCACATGTTGGTTAGAGGCGGGGGAGAAACAATTTTCCCGGACCGGAAATTGTGCATGAAACGGCCGACAAAGTCAAAATCATTAGAGAACGTTTGAAAGCGGCTCAAGACCGACAAAAGAGCTACGCCGACAAGAAAAGGAAACCGGTAGAGTTCCAAGTGGGAGAACGGGCGATGTTAAAGGTATCTCCTTGGAAGGGTTTGATTCGTTTTGGGAAACGAGGGATGTTGAGTCCTTGTTTCCTTGGACCCTTCACCATTTTGGAACGCGTGGATTCACAAGCTTACAAGTTGGACTTTACACCGGAAATGGACGGAATCCACCCGACATTCCATGTAAGTTATTTGCGGAAGTGTCTAGCGGAGGAAGAAAGTGTAATACCATTGTCGGAAATCCAGGTAGAGAACAACAGTTGTATCGAGGAACCCGAAGCTATTTTGGATAGAGCGACTACGAAACTTTGACACAATGATGTGCTTAGGGTCAAAGTGCAATGGAAGCACCACCGGGGCACCAACGTGACTTGGGAATCGGAGGAAGACATGAGTCGCCGATACCCTCATTTGTTTGGTTAGCCTAAGATTTTGAGGACAAAATCTTCTCCAAGTTGGGGAGGATTGTAACACCCCAATTTTTACTGATAAGATAGCCACTTGTTTTATGGTTTGATGGGTTGAGTTTTAGAGGAAAGAATTTAGAAAATGGATTTGGCAGACGTCCGCAAGGTGCCAGCCGGACGTCCGTGTGATGCGGAGGTCCGCAGGCCATCCGCGGAAGCAACAAAAGTTTGGCTGGGGTTTTTGGGTTTTGGGGACGGACGTCCGTATGGCGCTTGCCGGACATCCGCGTACCACCTGACGAATTTGGCTCTTTTTTTCCAAAAATTTCACTTCTCTCTCTCACTTTACCAAATCAGATCTCACTCTCCTTCTCTCCATTTTGGGGCGATTTTAGCTCCTCAAGCTTGGTAAGTTACTCCTCCCATCGTCTCTCCTCATTTATGGTTTCATCCACCACATTAATGAGAAAACCTTCTCCATCTCTAGGTTACTAAGTGGGTTACTACACTAAAGTGCTCAAGAATCTTCTCTTCTACTTTCTAGGGTGTGGGTTTTCTATAAAACCCTCTAAGGTGAGTTATCCCCAACTCCAACTCATAAACTTATGCCATTATAGATGATTCTAACTTATTTACGCTTTCCACTACTCATATCTATGAATTACTTTTGACCTAAAAGAGATTTGATGACTTTAAAGTTTTGTGGTGTAAAATGGTTGGAAAACTTGAAGTAGGTAAATCTTCTTAGTTTATTTATGATTTCTCACCTCTATTTTCTATTATGGTTTGATGAAACGATTTTGACCATTTTAGATCAAAATCTAGAGTTTTGATAAATTAGGGATTTTAAGGAAACTGTTAAGTAAAAGAGGATTTGATGGTGGATTATGGATTAAATGTTTTACTTGGAAATATCATGTTACTCCAACATTCATTATTGTGTCTTGATGAATTGTTTCCACATTTGATAGAGTTATTTATTGTCTATGCTCATAAAATTTCCTATTGGGGTAATGGTAATGGTTTATTTGAGAGTCGGGACTTGTAGTGTAAGTGTAATGGATCCATAGTGACTAGAGTCATAGCACGGAACATGCATCGGGAACCATGATAAGTAAGATGTGGGCCTATATGGTCGGGCATCGTCTCATGGGCAGTAAAGTGTAATTCCTAAGTGCTTGGTTGTGGATTTGGAGCGGTTGAAATTGGGGGCTCACAAGTTATAGACTCCTCGGGGTTGCGCTTGGTTCCGTATTATCTTTGATATGTGATTATTGCCACTAACGGATATGTGATTTACTTTGTCTCACGTAATTGTGGTTATGTATCAAGCTTCCATCAACATTTTGAGCATTTGGATACCAAGTGATCTCCATCATGGGTTTAATATCTTATTATTGTACCTTGAATTATTTATCATAATAATGAATTGTTAGTTCTCACTCTTCTCTCAAGTAGACTAACACTTCTTCTCTTGGGTACATGCATAGGGTCTTCAAGCGGTGGGGCTCCTCGGGTTTGAGCGAAGGGTCGTGATGGGCTGATAGCATTTTTGGGAGTTCTTGGAGGCATACATGATAGGATACAAATGATAATTCTTTTGGTAGCAATTAGACAACACCCGAATGTAATCTAAGATACGACGTCTTAGATTATTAGGTTGTTGAACCGTTAATTGCTTGTTTATTGGGATCTTGTAAATGCCATACTTTATTTTCCCATACTTGGGTGATTTGTTTATATTAGAAGTGTATTTTCCAGAAATTTTCAGGTCTAAATTGCACTCAGTTTTTAGGGTGTTACAGTTTTCAAACCTCATGTTGACCAGATTTCAAATGAGCATGATGGGGGAGATCTACTTCTTTCTCGGACTGTAAGTAAAATAGTTTTTAACAGGGATCTTCATCAACCAATCAAAGTATGTCTTCGACATTTTGAAGAAGTTCAAGATGGAGAGTTGTACATCAATCTGAACCCCGATGGCACCAAGATCCAAGATCGGTCCGGATCCCGACGGTAAGGACGTTGATTTTAGGACGTATAGAGGTATGATCGGGTCATTAATGTATTTAACTGCTAGTCGACCGGACACTATGTTTGCTACATGTCTTTGCGCTAGATTTTAGGCTAAACCAAAAGGGTCACACCTTGGAGCCGTCAAGCGCATCTTTCGATACTTGAAAGGTACACCCTACCTTGGTTTATGGTATCCTAAGGGTACGAGATATGAGCTCACTGCCTACTCAGATGCTGATCACGGAGGAAGCTTGCTAGACAGAAAGAGCACCTCTGGCCATATACAGTTCTTGGGAGACAAGCTCGTGAGCTGGGCGTCGAAGAAACAAAATTGTGTCTCAACATCAACTACGGAGGCTGAATATGTAGTTGCGGCGAGCTGTTGTTCACAAGTTTTGTAGATGAAGACTCAACTCATGGACTACGGATTCAAATATCAGAAAATTCCAATTTACTGTGATAGCAAGGGTGCCATTGCAATATCTGCCAATCCTATCCAACATACCAAAACATGAATACGGACTCAACTCAGGTACCATTTCATTAAAGATCATGTGGAGAAAGGTATAATTGAACTTTACTTTGTTACAACTGAATATCAACTTGCTGATTTGTTCAGAAAAGCTTTGGATGAAAAACGTTTTCATTTCTTAGTATCTAAGCTTGGCATGTTGAACATGAAGATTTAAAGGCATGATTATTGGTCATTCAATAGATGGAAGTTTCTGTGTCTCAATCTATATATTTTATCCAAATTGATTAACATAAATTGTTCATCATATTATATGTTAATTATATGTTCTTTCAATAATCATTATATTTTCTTGTCTTTACTTTTAATTCATTAAGTTACTTGTTTCTGCTTGAGGTGTGTTCATAATTTCAGGGGGGAGTTGTTAGAATTAAATGCATAATTTAAGGGGGGTATGCATTACTAACAAGTATTGTGAGTGTAGATGTCATGAGAATTCAACTTGAAGACATCAAGGTTAGTTTTCTTATTTGTTTTGAACAAACCCTAAATGATGGAAAATCATTTTAAAATTCTATGCATCATTTTAGGGGGAGTGAAAACTTTGGTTTTAAACCTGTGAGCTTAATCCATCTTTTAATGTGATAAAATTTTTGGACTTTTTGAAAATTTTGAAAAATGTTTAAGTGTTGGTGTTATCGCACAAGCCTTGCACGATAACATGATTTAATCGCACGTGCCTTATTCGATAACAAGGACACTTATTTTATTGCATATGTGTTGTGCGATAAAAGCTCGACAACCATTTTTATCGCTCATGTGTTGTGTGATAAAATCCTATGAGCAGTGGTTATCGCACGCCTCGTGTGCGATTAACCTTTCACCCATTTTATCGCGCGTGTGTTGCACGATAAAATCTGCGTTATCGTACATTGCTTCGTACGATAACTCTGACATGTGTCAGGTCAAACGTTGGACCAATCTTCTTGTGCCATGTGTCAACTACCCCAGGGTCCTATAAATAGAACGGTTATTCAAATCTTAAACTTTTTCCAACCCTGAAAACCTCCCACTGCCATTAAGGATTTTTGCAATTTTTTCGAAGATTGAAGTTGTTTTTCCTTGCATTCCACTCAGATTTCAATCGAGGTTAGTTTTATATCGTTTATTAATCTATTTTTCATGTTTTAGATGATTTGTTTGTATGATTTAAGGTTTTTTGTTCGATGGGTTTAGTGGATCGGTTCATATTCTTCAATGTAATCATTCTCTGAGTTAGTTTTTAATGATAAAAATGATAAGATAGGTCTTCCTTTAGAAAAACGAGTCTAGGGTTTTCATTTTATTACCTAATTTTTTTTTGAAAAATCTTAGAATCTGGGTTGAACACTTAGTTTATGTTCAAGTGTTCAATGTTATCGCATGCCACTTGTCTTCATATATTCATCTTTATCACATGCCAATATGTTCAAAGTTATCACACATGCCTTGTGCGACAAATTTTTGTCGCACATGTTCCATGCGATGAAATATTTGATGTTGTGTGGGATAACACCCATACTTAGGAAAAATTTTGGAAATTTTTCCAAAACCCCAGATTGTGCACCTTGGCTAATTTTTCCTCATATAGAATATCAGATGGCACATGTTGAGAGAAATGATGACAATTCCTCAGATGAAGGAAACCCAATGCCATCTCACAGATCTTCCCACCCATCTGTGAACGCAAGAAATCGGATGACGAACTTTTACCTAGATCTGAACACCTAAAGCTGCAACATAACAACTATACTCTGGACCTCCGTGTTAATATGGAACACAAGGTCATTCTTGAAGTGCTGAAGGGTCATCCGTTACGTACTGCTCTCACAAAGACACTAACAGTGTCGATCATCTACATAAATTAGAGGAGTCAATTTTTCACTGCCAAGGTTGATCTCTTTGAGGCAAATATCACCCTAAAGAGACTCGGAAACGCCTTAGATCCGCCAAGGCAACCCAACTTTGAAAACCTTATCTCAGAAACTGACTTGTGCCGAGACATAATGTCACTTGGATATCAGGATGCAACTTCTGGAGTTCTAACCAGCTCTTCTCAGTTTAGAGAAAACATTTGCCACCGATCTGGTACACTCTATTCAGCATATTGAATAGGTGTATGACCCCAAATCACACCGGCCTAGATAAGTGCAACATTGGTATGCTTAGACTTTTTCATGTTGTGGCATTGAATAGACAAACTGACTATGCAGTGCTTATCTGGAATGAATTGATTGAATTAGTCATTGACAAGTCTAAACCAACCAAAACCAGAAAATTTGTACCTTTTCAAAGGTTCTTACAAATCTTTATTCACGGCATCATGCAATCCAACCAGGAAATTCCCAGACGTTCTGATGCAGTTCATGGCCCGCAACAAATGTATGCACTTTCTCAAGTTGCCAGCTTCCATTGTATTTGCTCACATTGCCGTTGTACCCGAGGCAGTTTTGGCCTATGCTGACCAGCAGTCACCATTCATAGTTGAGTATAGGTTAGAACATGTACCAATGGTACAGCCAAATCCGGAGGGACCACCCCAAGGTGCAAACCCACTAGGTGGCGAGGATCAAAATAGTGAGCAGGATCAAGAACAACGGGTTCTTGATCGGGTCGAGCTGAGAGAAAATATTAATGTGAGGGGATCCGGAGTTGGGGGTGCTGCTGGTCATGCATGTGTGGTAATATTCTCTGATGAGGAATCTCTTGCTGCTGCGGATGATAATGATGAATCTTCTTTAGATTCTAGATATGATGCTTCTAAAGTAATATATACATCTTCTACTTCCGATGACGATGATCCTAAAACAACTCAAAGAGGTGGTGATTCTGATGGTGACTCTGACTCAGACCATGATCCAAATGTGTCTAAAATTCCTAAACATGTTGGCCCGAGACCACATGTAGAAAGTTCCAATGCTGATTCCACTTGGAACATCGAGAACATTGATTTTTCTGGTGGCATAAGGGTGGATGAGGGAGTATTAGTTGAAACAAAAAAACAAGTGAGCTATGAGGAGGGGAGAAAAGAAAATGTTGAGCGTGAGACAGGGTCTGAAAAACATAAAATGATAGACCCTTCCCAAACCATTTCCAGCCGGGTAGCCACATCTACGCATTGCACAACCCCACTCAGCCACTCATCAGCTTCTCAACAAGCGGATGTTTCAGTTTCACACGGGGATATATCACAAACTCTATCGGCGACACATTCAGTGTCTGTCGATATTGAAACAGATAGGCCGTTGCCCCGGCACTCAACTTCTTTTCAAAGCATATTGAGTCTAGAGCCCTCGGATTTACATCATTTCCAAGGACATGTCTGCCGGTCACTTCTCAAATGGTGACACAATCTATTGGTCGGTTTCATGCACCAATTGGAACACCCCGAGTGTTGCCGCCATTCGTTGGTGCTTCACGAGGACGGGGTGGAAGACCTTTGAATGTTAACACCATGCCAGCATTGAGCACATGCCATGCAGTTGCTTCAACCGTCATGTCAACCAGTAACCTACGTGGTCCGGGTGTTAGTCCCGTTCGTGCACAACAACTACTTGCCATGTTGGGGCCGCCTTCTCACTACATTACACTGGATTTTCTGCATGCGGTGTTGGATTCATTGAATGTATCGTATAAGAATCAAACCAAGGAGATGCAAAAGATAGTAAGTCAATTGTCAGCTGAGGTTCAAAGAGTTGTTAAAGGTAAATATGTTGTAAAGATACCACGTTCTGAGCCTGAAACCACAAATCTTAACCAACCATCATCAAATACTCAACCCATTCCTCATATTGCCAGATCTACTCCTGGTAGTTCAACACAACCTGAAACACAAATCCCAACCCAGGAGCTTAAATCTCAACTCTTATGCCCTTTATTAGCCCAAGGAGAGAATGTTGATGCCCAAGAAGTTGAACTAGTTGGTATGTTGAGAAGAGATGCTGAAAGACAATTCCAATTGGCACCTAAATCCGATGTTCAGGCTATCCAACAGTCACTACAACAACTTACTCAGGCTATGACTTCTGGGTTTAAGACTATTTTAGACAGGGTTACAAATTTGGAGGAATCTTGTAAGGCTCAAGCTCAATCCAACAAAAGAAAGCATGATGATCAGGATGATCCTGATCACCATGAAGGGGAGAAGAGAGCCAGAGTTGAATCTAATGTTGAATCTGAGAATGTTAATCTTGGGGGTACTGATCAGGTGGTTACAGAGGCTCCGAAAGGACAAGTTGATGATATTGTCTAGGATGTTCTAGATGATAGATGGCATGTTACAAGATATTGTTTATATTGATTTAGAGGATGACCCGGACATAACTAATTCTAATATCAAAGAAGAGATTGAAGATGTGTTTGATGCTACGGGTAATGTGCAGACTGTTGATTCTGATTCAGATGATGACTATGATCAGGTGCTACAACAACAA
The DNA here is from genome assembly GCA_033807775.1 of Saussurea involucrata. Lineage (NCBI taxonomy): Eukaryota > Viridiplantae > Streptophyta > Magnoliopsida > Asterales > Asteraceae > Saussurea > Saussurea involucrata. The sequence goes on from CM066327.1 coordinate 81,683,481, forward strand.
CATGATCCAGTGGTAGGTATTCCTGAACTCAATATTCCTTTTATTCCTGGTGGTAAAATCAAAGACCCGGTGTCAGAAGCTGAAATCAAATTATTTCAACAATGGGTTGATCATGAACATAATATTGCTGGAAGAGGGCACCGGATAAGAATTTTGACTCCATTTCAAGAAGGCGAAAGAAGGGATTTGTTTGTTAAGAATGTGCAACGTATTGATCTAGTGAAACTTTACTCAAATGATAAATGGTTGTCACTTCATCAGACTGAGTTTCTGCATGTAATGAAGAATAAGGATCAAGACATAGATTGGGTCAGAACTGATAAAAGAATTGTGAAGATAGTGAAGATTGAATATCAGAAACCGCTGAACGTGTGGTATCCTGAATTTACCGTGTACATAACTGATGGGAAAGAATGATTCTTTACTGAAGCTGATTACAAGAGCCTAAACCTTGATGATCTTTTGAGCTTATATGACATACTGGCTCGTATCCCAGATAAGAAGAAAGATTGGTCAGAAGCCCTCCAGTCTGTTAAAAGATTCATGAGGAACATGGTAAAGTTTTCCTATCTCACTGACTTTCATATAGCACTTGAAGCAGGTCAAGAGAGAATTAATATTCTGAAGCCCAACCAAAGATTGTCGGATGCTCAAGGTATTCCTACTTACAGAATTCTTAAGATTTGCCGAAGTAAACAAATACTGTGATGGAACGTTCAAACTAGTTCAAATTCAGCTTGCAAACCGAGTTTAGATGAAAAGGGTCATGTGAAATTAGAGCCAAAAGAAAGAAAGTTGATTGACCGAGCCTTGGAAGCTATCTACAAAAGAAAGGAGTATCAGAATGCCCTGAGACGTTTTGAGATCATCTTTGGGATCATACAGAAGTATATTGCACCGAATCAAGCCTAGTAGCCACCTCAACTATTGATACAAAGGGGGATAATGTTAGTGCCATATTTTAATAGTTGTATCAAGTTGAGGGACCCATCTTGTAATTTCTAAGAATAGGTATAAATACCTTGTGTTAGTTCATTTGTAGCTAGTTCATGCTTTTACCAACTTGGTAATTCTCTCTACACCTTGTAACTCATTTCATTGTGATTAATAGAGGGATGACTTGTGGCATGTCTATTAGTGTTTGATTACTTGTATCTGGGATCACAGATGTCGTCAACATATACTTGCACAAGTATAATATCATTTTTTTCCTCCTTAATAAACAGAGTAGTGTCAATTTTACCTTTGGAAAAGCCATCTTTTATCAAGAATTTAGAGAGAGCGTCATACCAGGCCCGTAGAGCTTGCTTGAGGCCATAGAGGGCCTTGTCTAAGATGTAGACATGATTTGGCTTGGAATCATCCACGAACCCTTCCGGTTGCAAAACGTAGACTTCCGGTTGGTGTGGTTGCCCATGAAGCACATATGGGCATCAACATCTTCAACATCACTATCATCATCAGACATCTGGAGCCAGTGATCGTCTTCCACCATCAGTGCTTTCCCAACTTCTTTCTGTTGAGCCAAAAGCATCTTGTTCTTGTGATACTCAGCATTGCGAACAACTGGCTTGCGACAATATTTGGCAAAATGACCCAGTTTGCCACAGTTGTAGCACTTTACTGGCTCCTCTTTGGGTTTCGCTTCAGGCTTGCGCTCACACTTCTCTTTGTGATCGGATTGTTTGGCCTCTTCAGATCTTCTTTTTCCTTCATACTTCTCTTTGTACTCATGGCTCTTGTAGGGAGTGGCTGAGTAGCGCTGATTGTTGGAAGACGGTTTCTTGAAAAATGCTTTCTTCTGAAAGGACTTGGAGATGAAGGCCATGACTTTCTTGATTTCATTCAGTTCGGAGTCTGAGTCACTTTTTACTGATTCCTCCTCTTCAGGTTCAGACTCACTTGATGTTGGTGTGCGTCTGGAGTTACGGCTAGATTTCTTGCCTCGTTTGTCAGACACGAGGGCCAGAGGATCAACTTTTGTGTGCCCATCATCTCTCGGACCTCGTCCTCATCTTGCATAAGCATCTCATAGAGTTCGTGGATAGGAACCTGTTCCATGATGTGGTTGTGGCGAATGTGAGAGGCAGAAGTTTTCCATTCAGGTTAGAGGTTCTTCAGAAACTTGATGCTGTTCTCAGTATTGGACCGCAATATGTTCTTTTAAAGATCCTTCAGGAGCAAGCAAAACCATTCATAGGTCTCGGTCAGTGATTCTCCTTTTCGTTGCTTGAAGCTGTCATAGCGAGTGATACAGTTGTTGACCTTCAGTTGATTTCCCACCTTGTTGCCGCTCATCATTTTAGCCACTTGATCCCACATACCTTTGAATGTGTCTTTGAAGCAGTCGATCGAAGTGTAGATATCATTTTGAAGACTCTGAACAAGATAACGCTTTGCATGCTTTTCACCGTTAAACCTATTCTTTTCGTCTTCGGTCATTTGAGTATATGTCTTGGCTACTTGATGTGCTGGAGTACCGTTGTAACACCGTCAAATTTGGAAAGAGCAACTAACTTTGATTTCAATAAAAATAACCAAAATAGGATAAAATCCTTTCTACAAACCATCCTTGAAAATACCTCAAAATTTTAACATCACGACTTCTACAATTAACAACTCAAGACGGGTGTTACTTAACACAATACCAGTTGCTAATCCCAAATAAATGCGGAAGACTTCACTAAGTAATTCGCTTCTCGTGCACTCTACTAACACTCATCACTTCACAGTGTAGCTAAAGCTATTCCCAACCTGAACCTGTTGTACATGCCGACAAATAAAAGGGTTAGGCTAACGCCTAGTGAGTTAAAGAGTTTATATCATGATCAAATAATTTGTTAGACAAAAGGTTTCAACGTAAATCCTGATTTTCCGAAAACGATTTGAGTAAAGTACACCAACACCCATTTTCCAAACGCACGTAAATCCCGTGACGAAAGCTTCCAACGAAAATAATTTCCCAGCAATGGACTCAAATCCAAAACTCACTCAAGATGTAAATAATTATTAAAACCTCAATATAACATTAATGCGAATAAAACTCCAATATTCGAAAACGTCCAACCAAGGATGAGGCATAAAACGCCACTCATAATTCATGGGAAGAACCATCCCTACGCGTATGAAACGATGCCGACACATGGATAAACAAAACACCCAAAACAACACCCTTCGGTGATGGGGGAGACCCGATTCCATCCAATGTGGCGTAAACACAAGATAAACCACAATTAATAAATACAAGCAAGCTTCTTGGATGGGGAAAACATATGACATCAACCATAACTCGGTCTTTAGTCAATCTTAGACATCAACCCAAACTAGGTCTTTAGTCCATCTTAGACATCAACCAAACTAGGTCTTTAGTCCATCTTCGACATCAACCAAAGTAGGTCTTTAGTCCATCTTAGACATCAACCAAAGTAGGTCTTTAGTCCATCTTAGACATCAAGCAAACTAGGTCTTTAGTCCATCTTAGACATCAACCAAACTAGGTCTTTAGTCCATCTTAGACATCAACCATACTAGGTCTTTAGTCCATTAAGACATCAACCAAACTAGGTCTTTAGTCCATAAACTAACAAGTTCAACACGACCAGGTCTTTACATTGGAATCCCACCATCCAAAACAAGCTTACTTAAATTAGAACTAATACATGACCTCAAAGGAATAATCAATGCATTCGAATCATGTAATTCTCAAATACAATGCAGTTCATGCAAAACATAACCTAAGCCCACGTCGAGCTTATCAAAACCGGGGAACGCCCTCAAGACCCAACAGAGTCCAAGTCCGAGCCATCAGCTCAAAAGATCTAGTGATCGTTTATCAAAATCAACTCATGCAAATAAAGTGTGTCGAACCCACATCATGCAAACACATGCTCCGAGGCATGATTATCTCACAACCCCTTCATCGCCACTTTCTCAATGAAGTCAAATCAAATATGCATATATATATATATACATATATATATATATATATATATGTATATATATGTGTGTGTGTGTGCGTGTACGTATATGCCTATCTTTTATAATTTATTAATGCATATAACCCGCCATGGTCCGTTAGACCCAAGGTACTAAGAATACAAAATCATCAAACCGTCTTCACATATAAGGTCAAACATTCAAGGAGGCACATACTCACATAAAACGCAATTAAGCACATAACACATCCAAAGCTCCACCTCGAGCTACTAAAACTGGCAAACACTCAAAAGACCCATTTGAGTAGAAATCAAGCCCTTGAAGGCAAAATAAACGTTTGGCTAAATACGCTTTGCCCACACGGTTACGTAAACCAAATACATCGTTACCCAAAATATTTGCCTTTTTAATTCTAAATTGGCCTTCAGCCCAAACAAAAGGTTTACTCCTCTCAAAACATTCATAAGGTCGAGATTGACCAAAATCCCCAAATGTGGGTGTTTTACAAGATTTCTAAATTTCAACACTTTGATTAATCAAAACCCACCAATTCACACAACAATTGATAATTTTATATAAAGCACATAAATACTTTAAAAATAAACATTTTGGCATGTACAACGTTTTCACAAATCAACTTGAACTCACCTTGCTAGATTCAGGCTAGATCTAGATTTTCCCCAAACGTAAGTTCCTTTAATGCAACACGAATCCTTAAGCCAAATCTTCCAAAACCTAGATCCATAATTTCCAACCATGAATGTTCATATTCAACCACTTTAAAACCCTTCCCCAAACATGTTATATAAAAATCTCCATTTAGACCAAAACCCTAATATTAACCTAACTTCCCCAAAATCATCCAAACCAAGATTTGATAAGCATACAAACTAGGAAGCCAACAATGGAGCATTTATAACTCATATGAAAGTATAGAAGCTGGGAGGATGAACTCACCACTTAGGTTTTGATGAAAACCTAGAAAACTCCAAAAATCTCTAGTGTTGTGGATGAAACTTGCTCTTGCATCAATAAATGAAATCACTAGCATAAAGTGGATAAGGAACACATTAATCTCCAAGGAAAAGCCCCAAAATCAGTTAGGGTTTGTGAGGGAATGAGGAAATGATTTGGGAGAGAAGAGATGGAGTTTGGGAGTGAGAAATGGGAAGCTTACCACCACCAAATGCTCTTGAATCTTACAATAAACTTCCAAACTCTTTCTAGATCCTTTAAGAGCTCTCAAAAACGGAACCATAGCAATTTGAATCACCAAAATCGGAGTTGAAATGAGAGAGATATGAAGAAATGAAGTTTAGGAGGTGAAATTCGTGTTTTATGCTCATCAGACGCGATGCGGACGTCCACGAGCACCATGCGGACGTCCACATGACCCTGGTTTCCTGATTTACTTCCCGATCAATGTTTTGGTCATAACTTCTTCGTTTTAGCTCCGTTTTCGCTCCGGAAAGGCCCGTTGGATTCGTATTTGAATTATCCATTCAACAAGACCATAAAATCTAGGATTCAAACCAAAATCCTATTCTCTTATATTTATCTTAAAAGGTCGATTCCTTCCAGAAACTAGGGTGTTACAATCCTCCCAACCTTAAAAGAGATTTCGTCCTCGAAATCTAGTCCCCATATACTCAAGTGAACGCTTAACTCACTAGAGTAGCTTCCAATCAACAGACTCTGGTTGTCTCCCAACCTTAAGTGATTCATACTTCCCCAAAAGTAGATCCCGACTACCAGTCAATCCAGATCTACACTTTTATAAACGTTTTCTCTTACCATCCCAAAGTATGTTTGCCATAGTAAATAACATTAAATTGCCAGTTCAGTTGTTCTCACTATCGAACTGCCATCTATCTCTAACGAGTGCTATTAGACTCCAAAACAGACGGTCGTCTTCGATCCATCGATTATTCGACTCTACGAATACATCCAAATATCAATCATCCAATCGACAGATTCTTTCACCATTCAAGTAAAGTCATTCACTAAAGCCAGTTATCAAAATCCGAACTTCTTAAAATCACTACAACCAGTGTCATTCTCCCTTAATATTAGAGTACAACCCTCCAAATACACTAACGGTCCTTGACCTCGAAATCCCAAAAGTTGACACCTAGTAATACCGCCAAGCTTTGAACCACAGCAGAACTCCACCCACATGAGTTTCATTTGTCGAGCATACCCACAAAACCAAGGTTATCAGCGCGGTGTCTAAAGAGTCCTACACATCCTTTATGCAAAACTGACCAAGACCCAAACAAGGTTGCCGAAATGAACGGTTACTATAAGCGTTACCGAAAAATACCGTGAGTCTCACCTTTCAGTTGCCCACAAGGAATTCGACCCCGCAAATAACACCGAACGGCTCACGACAATAACATGCGTTAGAAACCCAATCCTTCATCGAAAGGTTCTACACACCCTCGCCTCTTAACTGGGGTTGCTCAACCTCACCAAGCCTATTGAGTTCAAGGTTTTCAAGTGACAGACTCAACAAATATGCCAATAAAGTTTTCACTAGGTTTTTCAACACAAGGGTTTTTAAATCAATATAACATACGCATAAAATCTACTACTACCCATCCGGTAGATGCGTAAACCTGGACACACTCGTCTCACATATGAAAATCATTTTAAAAAACCTGTTTCATCACAAATCAGGTTACTAACGAAACGCAAAAACGTATTCAACAACTTCTAAAATGAACCACTAGGGTCCCATCACGAATTACTTATGCCAAACACGCAAAGTAATTTCCTACCTTAAATTAGCATTCAACAGCCTGTTTGTACAAACTTCAAAAGAAGGATTTAGCCGACATTAATTTGAATCACCAAAATCGGAGTTGAAATGAGAGAGATATGAAGAAATGAAGTTTAGGGGGTGAAATTCGAGTTTTATGCTCATCAGACGCGATGCAGACGTCCGCGAGCACCATGCGGACGTCCACGAGCACCCGACCAACTTTCTGTTGCTTTCGCAGAAGCACACGCGGACTTCCACACATTGCGGACGTCCACGAGCACCATGCAGTCGTCCACATGACCCTGGTTTCCCGATTTATTTCCCGATCACTGTTTTGGTCATAACTTCTTCGTTTTAGCTTCGTTTTCGCTTCGGAAAGGCCTGTTGGATTCGTATTTGAATTATCCATCCAACAAGACCATAAAATCTAGTATTCAAACCTAAATCCTATTTTCTTATATTTATCTTAAAAGGTCGATTCCTTCCAGAAACTGGGGTGTTACAATCCTCCCAACCTTAAAAGAGATTTCGTCCTCGAAATCTAGTCCCCATATACTCAAGTGAACGCTTAACTCACTAGAGTAGCTTCCAATCAACAGACTCTGGTATTAAATAAATGGTTTAATACTTTTGGTTTATTTTTACGGCTTATTTGTTGAAATAATGGTTTAATACTTTTAGGTATTAAGTTGATTTATTTTATATGAAAAATCCATCCAAAAACTCATTCAATATATGCATAATTTTAGGATTGGATGCAAGGTCCGTTTCGAGTCTAACATAATCGAAACACATCGAAAAAGGCGTAGACCGCAGTTTTTGGGCTAGAAACCGAAGACTCTAATTTTTGGGCCGAAACCGTGGGCCTCTTATAACCGGATCGCATGGGCCGATTTCAAAGAGGATTTTGGGCTTCTCTTTTAACAAACATTTGGGCTATATTTGATGAAACCTTGGGCCCGTATTTTGTGTATTTCCTGGGCCCCAAGGAGTGTTCTTGATATATATATATATATATATATATATATATATATATATATATAAGTATATATGTATATTGGGTAGATGAGAAAACACATTAGATACTCCATATGCTCTCCTCATTTGATGGTTCTCTCAAGTTGTATTAGACTATGTGAGCTCTAAGCTCATGGTTCGAACCCTTATGGTTCAACAACTTTTGGGTTTGATTAACACATAACATATTCACGTTTTCGATTGAAGTTTCTTGTGATAATTGCATATTTACGCTTGTTAGTCTTTGTGCACATCTTCGTCGTACTCCTCAATCACCTACGGTTTTAATCAATTTCTCCTTACGATTTTGAGTTTCTCGGCTCATCTCTTGATTTCACATCTACTACAAATCAGATGTCCGAATTATTCATTTCGGGTTCCTAGTCAAGTTTGGTTCACGGTTTGTGGTTGATTGTAAGATCGTAGAGGTTCCAAGTACTTAAAATCTAGTTTTTCGTTACTTAATCTTGTCTTAAAATTTGGGTAGTTAATTATTAGATTTTTAAACAAACCATAAAACCTTCAAAGTTTCCATGCATTAGTTTACATATGAAACAAGACTTTCCATACAAAGTTTTAATCCCATTACTAAAGTTTAGTCTTATACTTCATGCTTTATTTACAAAATATGACTTAATTTTTACTTCTAAGTATGAAGGCTTTTTTGATGCATTGTCCATCTCCGTTATTTGTTTTCACCTTCGTTGTATCTATTATAATTAGAAACCAAGAGATGATGGGCTAAGTGCCTTAGCTTGGGGTATAAGGTGAAGTTGGGACCGAGACCGATAAAAGGACAAAAAGGGTGTATTGTATAGCATGATCGTCCACTTATATAAATTAAAGTTATATTTTATGGAAGAATACAATTGATCATTTGACAACTGGTATATGTATGAAAACTTAATTAAGTTACATAAAATATCGACTTTGAGATAATGAAGGAATGCTATCTCATCTAGTTATCTGATTATTTAGTTCGTCTCAATGGATCTTTATACCTTGTGTTTCTCTTTATAATTGATTTTTCAGTAATCGTTAATTACAACCCCCATCAAAAGACTTTATTCGAATTTGTCATCTGAGACTCGCTTTTACAAACCCGACTATTAGAAAAACTTTCCAAGCCTCCCTGTGGGATCGATATTCGGTACTTTGTAATATTATTACTTGTTACAAAAGGGTAGTGGATCAAGATGTATACTTGTGTCAAGGTCTATTTACGTGCACTTTAAAGGTAGTTGTAAAACAATACAACATTTCACCTCAAGGCCCCAATAGTCCTTTAGTGTCTACTCTCTAGAGTCCAACAATGGACATTCTCCTAAACCATCTGAAACTCACCCAAATCTTCATGCAGAAGGATTTGCGGTCCAATACCTCATATTCTCATACCTTTATAGTTGGTGTTAGTCTTAGCTATGAAATAGCACACAAAACAAGTATTTTAGAAGGGGGTTGAATACAATACACAAACAATTTGCTTTAATTTAATTCTTTATTATTATAAAATCAAGAATTACACACATAAATCTTTAAGATTATTGCGAAAAAGAACAGAGAAAATCTATCCTAACAATCTTTCACAAAGTATACAGAAAAACTTGACACAACTTGAACACTAAGACAAAGCTATGAAGTTCTTAAGAGAGAAAAAATATGTGCTGATTTTTGCCTGATCACTTAGTAAATTCTTCAAAAAGCGTCACATGCATGGAAAGATTCTTCTTCTATAAATACTCCCACGTGTATTAAATAAACGGGACACTTGTCAAAAGAGGATTGAAAGTCAGGTTGTCCTTGATCAAGATAAAACATCCTTTTTGTCTTATTGTGGGACAGAGTTGACCTACAGGCACTATTGTAGACCTTTCTTGAAGAAGGTGTAAAAGCCAAACAAACTTTTTCTGCATCATCAGAGAATGTCCCCATCAATGCATGATTTTATAACGATCTTCTTGGCAGAAAGGCAGAGAAGGATCCTCCGATTGGAGGATCCCACCAATTTAGGATAGAGGAAATCGATGAGAATCCTATCGATTTCCTGATGAAAGAACCAGGAGAAATAGCTCAGCTCACATTTGAGAAGTTCATATTTAATCCGCATTGTTAGATTCACTTCTTCTTGATTTCGGTTGATATTCGACTTCACCGAACTATGAAAGCATGACTAACCGATTACAAAGAACCTAAAACATATTCTAAGTACAAAATATAGTTTTCAAAGATTAGGAAGGACATCGGGAGGTCATCTTCATATCTTTGGAGCCCCAAAAATCTCCCTCTATTTGATGTTTGATTTACTCTTTTTGGGTTCTTTTTCACATAGGCCATTCTTTTTGTTCTTTTTGATCTTTTTGGATGTGTTAAGTATATCCAACATTTACAAAAGAATGAAAGAAATAAAATTAATATGTACAAAAGCAAAGTACTTGAATAATCTTTAAAGAGACGATTACAAAAATATGAAGCAAGTATAGACAAAAGAAAGAAATAGATAACTAGGCGTGCTCTCTTTTCTTGAGTTCGGCGAGAATCTATTTGAAAAGGGATCCCCATCTTGGGTGTTGGGAATAAGAAAGAGAATGCATCCAGAGAGGATAGAGTCGGGCAGGGGAGTTTGATCGGCTCTGAAGTAGCGGATTTGACTGAGTGCATCGTTGAAGAAGATCGCCCGAATCGGCAAAAGAATCACTTTGGTTGAGGGATAGAGCATGAGAGTCACCGATAAGCCTAGATTATCAACAATTGGACCTTTTCAGCAGCTACCAAATCCTTGAAGACTGTGTCCTTCACCGATTTTGCTTTGGAAGCGAAGGGAGGCTTAGAGTCATCTTTGAGTTCTATATTGTATTTGTATTCGAGAGTTTTCATCCAATCTACCAGACCATTGATGTATTGAAGAGTAATGTCCTTGTAAGCATTGTTTTGTTCAGAAGAAACTCTACTATTTCGAACCATTCACTTACCCCATATTGATCCAGATTCTAGACTCTGATATTTTGCGTCGTGTCATCTTGCCGATTTAAAATCAGCCGAATGCCAGTTTTGACAAATTGAATGTGCCGATTTTAACATTTACAATCTTTGATTTGTTGCACATTTCTGTCAGCACCTTCTTGTACTACCTAATATTCCTCTCCTTGTCTATCTTACCCTCTTTGGCCGAAGCTTCCAGATTGCCAATGTCCGATTTTTTAGCAAGAATCGGATCGGCAGTCTCAGCTTTGGCTGTTTCTTCTTCAGCCATCTTCAGTGATAACTCTTTGTCTTCATCTAAGATCCTCTGAAGATCAGCAACGCGGTCCATTTCTTCTTGAGAAAGATCAAGATCAGGGTTGATCTTTGTTGGAGGTTTAAGCTTGAGAGAATCGGCCCCTGGATGTCTCTGCTGATGATTGGCTTCTTCTATCTTTTTCCTCTCTAACTTAGCCTCTTCTTCAGCAAATAGTTTTTCCTTGCCCTTGTCTTTTAGAGCTTTCCCCTCATCGTCCAGAACAAAGTGCTCCCCCGGAACTATTTCTTCGGTTCCCTTCATCGGTGTCGATTCTTTGATAGGAGTGGGTTCTTGAGGTAAGCCACTGGAAATGTTTCAGATGAATGGTTTGCGGGGATGACTTTGCTCCCTTTAACAGGTTTTTTCCCCTCAGCATCCTAGGGAGAGGAAACCTTAAAAAAATTGGGCATGTGATCCAGCCAATGAGCCATTCGGAGAAGCACATCCCTGTCTTGACCAACAAAAGCACTTTCACAAGGTCAATCTCCCTGTCCCGAGATTAGGGGAGAGCATCAAACTTGGAATGAAGCTGCTGAAGAGACTCCAGAATATTAGCATTCAGGTCATGATGGCCATCCACTAAGCCTGTAATCGGCGGACCTCCAATTCACAAGCATCAGATGCCTCATTCAATGCATCCATAGATAAAGTCAAGTGGGTGTTAGAGGTGATCAAATTCTCAAACTTACGATCCACCGAATCCAAAGATGATGAAAGGGGATGAAAAAGGTCCTTCAAGTGCTGACCGAAGGACCCCATAAAACTTTCCTCCCGACCAACCCTATCTTCAAGGACACGAACTCGTTGACCTGGCTGTGAGAGAAAATGAAAAAGGGCATGTTTGAGGGATTCAAACTGTCCCCTGATCATTAGATACTGCCGATTGGTGTGTTGCAGCTCAACAACTAAGTCTCTATGAATGAAAGAGGTTGAGGGTTGAGCTGCATGCCTAATTTGTTTGGCCTGGTAGGGGAAAGGGTGAGGTGGGGTAGGAAGGCTGATGAGGGAGGGATTGGTGAGAGTTTGGATCGGTGCGGGTGAGGGTAGATTTAGGAGAGTGTCATCACCATGAATTGGTGATGCATGCGGTGAAGGGCTTGGTGATGATCCATCAAAGAAGGATTGGGGTGAGGATTTTAAAGATATGGGTGAGGGTGAGTGATGTGTCTTTGTGGTCGGTGGAGTGTTCTTCGACGAAGATGGTATAGTTGGTGGTGTGGTCGGTGAGGTGTTCTTCGGTGGGGGATAGGGAATAGGTGTGAGGGATCGACGAGGGGATGGAGATCGGCGCGGTTTGGGGGATCGGTGAGAGGATGGAGATCGTCGAGGTATAGAGATGTAGATCGACGAGAAGAGGGAGATCGATGAGTGGATCGGAGAGAGGACCTTGGGCAAGTGTCTTGCAATAAGTATTCCAGAAATAAACAAATACCATCAGGACCGACCCCTGGACTGACCGACCCTTCATTTGGTTATGCAAATACATCGACCAGAGACCGATCGGGTGGTAGGGCTGAGCAGTGAGAAATTGACACCTTGAACCGGGGAGACGTCCAAGTCATCTTCATCAACTAAGGAAAAAGTTGATGAATGAATGTTGACGGTCACCGAATGTGCAACTGTACTCTGTCGGGAGACTTCGAAGGAGGTGACAACAGGTATACCAGATTCCTATGGCCCTGATGGGACAATTTAACAGCTGCCGATTTTTGAGAATCGGTGACTAGATGAGAGGGATTGGCCAAGTTGGGTTTCCTAATCCTTTTTAAAGAAGACTTAGAAAGGGAAGTAGAGTGCCTCCGCTTTCAAGAGTGGATTTTGACCTGGGTAGCCACTGAAGGTTCTTTTGGTGGCAATGTCATAGAAAGCAGGGCAAAGGTACCGCCGGCCTTGGATTTCTTTTTCTTGCCCCCCCCCCCCCCCCCCGATTTCACTCGGGTAGAAGGGGAAGGGGACATTGTAGTAGGAGACACTGAGGGCACCTCCGAATGAACAAAGGAAGGATCGTCAACATCTACCCACTGCATATCGGGAGTATTAACGAAAGAAAGCATACCTGGGCGTAGAGGATGATCGGTAGATAGAGGGCCTTTATTGAGCACAACCATGCCAACAACCAGAGCAGAGTAATCATAGACAAACTTAGGTTTGCATATCGTTTATCGGCAGCAAGGGCTTCGGCCATTTTGGCGTGTACAATCATTGAGATGTGTAGGACCCGAAATCAAGCAACAATCAAGATACTCCATAGAGATTGAGTAGAAGTATGCATGAAGATCATTTTATGGAATGATTTCTACTCATAAGCTTTGAATACAATGGAGGGAGAATTTCTCAATTACAAACGCCTCTCACAACTCACTGTGAAATGTGTGTGATCTCAAAATTTCTCAAAGTCTCAAATGACAAATGAAGCCCACGACACTTATTTATAGTGTCCAAAATACAAGATATGGGCCCAAGCCCATTTAACTCCCATTAAACCCCCAAAGCCCAGAATGACTAACAAAGTAAAATTACATTGACTTTGATATTACATGGACAACTTTGACTTTATAAAACTTTCCATATAATTTGGGCTTTATAGACCCAACAATATCCCCCTGAAGTTTTATAAAGAAAGCATCTTCAAATGATCCCCCCCCCCCTTGATTTCTTTGAAAACTTTAGTGTTGCACATCTTCACGCCTTGCAAATCTATCCAAGCTCCCCCTCAAAATTTGTTCTTATTCTTCACAAGTTTCAACTTTAAAATCGGATCCAATATACAATAAGCTCGAATGAATGCACAAAAAATTCAGCTCCATCTGAAGAAACTCGGCACATTCGTTAAGCCCACAAGAAAGTAATGTGCGAGCTACATGACAAACCATAGTGCAAATTTCAGTTTGTAACAAATAATCCGTCTTTGAAATCCGAGTTGAATGACCATTAAGCTCAAGAGCTTATTCCATTAAGATCAGAGGAGGGAGTTTCTCAACACACTTCAATAACTCAGCTTGGATCCACAAAAATAGAAGATAGAACACCTTTCTGAAAGTTGGAAGAAATTGCATGAAAAACGTTACTTTCTGTCCAGCATAAGTCCACTGACTTTGACACAGAATCTGACCAATAAGCGCACCGATTCAGAACAAACTCAAAACATGAAAAATGTTCATCTGTGTCATAGGAATCCAGGACATCTGGATTCGTCAAATATGGAGCTTCGAGGAGAGAGTTCTGATCCAAAGACGATAGGTGCACAAAGCTGTCAAATATTTCTGAAAAATCGATCTTGCTATGAAATAGGCTAAGTGTAACTTCTGATTGACCTAGATCATAATTCTGAATAAACTTGATCAAAGATCTGAACTTGAACACCTCTGAATATAGATGATTCTTCTGAGAGACCAAGTGTAAATCTGATTACACATGATCAGAATTCTGAATACATAAGATCAAAGTTCTGAATGCACTTAGTTAGAACTCTGAATCAACTTTGAAAATACTTCTGAATAAGCTCTGAAAGTCTGAATGAACTAAGCAAGATTCTGAATGACCACAAATCAGTTCTGAGTAAGCATGAGTCAACTTCTGAACACATGAGAATAAACTCTGAACATTGAAGTCAGAACTATGAATGGTCTTGAATAAATTGTGAATCAATGAGATCAGAACTTCTGATAGAACTTCGAAGATAACTCTGAATCATCATTTGAACAATGATTTCTGAATAAGCACGACCAAAATCTGATCACATCTGAAGCATTACATCAATATGATTCCACTTGATGTTAGTTGTTATTAACATGTTTTAAAGTACAAATCAACAGTTTCAATCTTTCTGTTACATTTTAACAACAACTGCAACTTTCTGTTTGATAGTACCAACTTTCCTGATCCAAGTCTGTTAGAATTCGAATAGTCAGCATATACTTTCTGATTTGACAGCAACTTTCTGTTTTAACAACACATGGACAGCCTTGACAGCAAACAACACGTTCTTTTCTCTTACAACAACATGACTAAGTTGCTTTCTGTTTTGGACTGCAACTGTTTGACAGCAATAAACAACCCCCTACAACTTGCTTTTTGTTTTGACAACTTCGAGAACGTGACATCAACATTCATTAATAGACTGTTTTGAAACCAACCAAACAGCCCACTACAGCCTACAATTTGTTGCACTTGCCAAACTCAAGATTAACATGAACAAATATGTTTTTCTTCTAATTCAAGCATCACAGCTTAGAGATTTGGATTAAGAGAATTTCCATTGCTTTGATCATATTGAAACAGTACCAAATAAATCTTGAACAGATCAAGAATCCAACAACATCATTGTTTGATTCATCCTCACAAGAATCCAACATGAATTTACAATCAACCATCAAACTTTTGCACAAGAATGATAACTTCTCATATGTATTACATTGATAATCCTCTTGTTACAACAATCTTCATATTTTCACATTAAACACCTTCAATGGAATCAAATGCTCATCAAATTGATTTGATGTAGACGAACAAATCGATCTCCGTAATATTTTTAGAACAAAAATTGCAAAGAATCACGTTTCTGGTCTGCAACTCCAGAAAGTTGATTTTAAACAATTGAAGATCTAAAATCCTCTCAGATCTGACTTTTACCAACTAAAACCAACATCAAATGTACTGTAGACATTTCATCGAGCATTTGACATGCGGAAACGAATTTAGAAGAAGATCATCAATCAACTAACCTCTTCTCTCCACCAAGAACTATTAAGATCAAGAAAACCTTCTCCAAAACAGAAAATAGTTCTTCAAGATGAGAAAGATCACAAAAAAATTACCTTGAATTGTAACTTACGAATAAGAACGATCTTGAATCTCAAAATCTTCAAATTAGATCTTGAATTCTTGAATTGTTGCCAAATTGATCGTATCGAATGAAAATTGATTCGATTAGGCTCTGATACCAATTGTAGGACCCGAAATAAAGCAACAATCAAGATACTCCATAGAGATTGAGTAGAAGTAAGCATGAAGATCATTTTATGGAATGATTTCTACTCATAAGCTTTGAATACAATGGAGGGAGAATTTCTCAATTACAAACGCCTCTCACAACTCACTGTGAAATGTTTGTGATCTCAAAATTTCTCAAAGTCTCAAATGACAAATGAAGTCCAAGACACTTATTTATAGTGTCCAAAATACAAGATATGGGCCCAAGCCCATTTAACTCCCATTAAACTCCCAAAGCCCAAAATGACTAACAAAGTAAAATTACATTGACTTTGATATTACATGGACAACTTTGACTTTATAAAACTTTCCATATAATTGGGGCTTTCTAGACCCAACAAGATGAATCGGGGGAAAGAAACTTGACGTCTCTTCGGTAGTGTGATAACATTCACCAATTCGGAGAAGAAGTATTTGGAAAATCCACCCTTCTTTGGAAGATCAGGTCATGAGCAAGTTGAATAATGTAGGAACGAGACTGATCATGGCCACCAATCTTGCGACTCAAGTAGTGAATAACGTGAGCGAAGAAGATGTTCCATACTCCGCCCATGTGCTTGCGAAGAAGAGTACCGAGACTTTTATCTTTGTCGGCAGGAATGTAGTTTAGAGCTGCAGTGACTTCCTCATGTTTAGTTCCAAGAGGAAACTTATCATAAGCAAAGAATGTGGGAAGATGAAGAGCATAACTCACATAAGGTCATGATCATCACCATCTGTAAGGATAGAAGAAGAGATGGATTCATTTGTTTCATCGTACACACAGGTAAGCAAAAAATTACCAAAGAGCAACTTACTCATCTTGGGACTGTAGGTGAAAGAATGTTTGAAAGGAGACTTTTGAAGACAGAAAGAGATAGGGTTGAACTCCATGTGGTTGGGATCGACCTCAAAGCGTGCAATACGGTTGCATTGGTTGAAAGCAAGGTCTTCATAAGTGGTGGGGACAGCCTTAGAGGACTTGTGGATTTTGGAAGCTTTCACGGGAGTTGTGGAGGCCGTTGAAGATTAGAATGTTGCAGGTTGCAGGTTGTAGGTTGCAGGTTTGAGAGAGTGAGTCATAAGAAAGGAGATGAAGAATGGTAAAAAGTGAATGAGGGTGGTGAGAGAGGTTTAAATACTGAGGGAAGAGGAACGGTTAGGAGGTTTAAATAATTATGGTTTATTTAAAAAGGTAATGATGGCAAATTCAAAATGTGTGGCAAATGGAACAGTTTGGCCATATAGAGAAGTGGAAAGGTCACGTCGTGTAACTGACACACGACATGGGGGTGACGTGAGCATAAGGTTTCGAGATAGATAAGCTCAAAGAAATCTGAGGAGATTTGCCGTAGATGACATCAGTGGGAACATCCTATTATTGAAATCAGTGAGATTTCAAATCGGTAGGAACCACCTATTTTGAATTCCGTGAGAAATCGGTTGGAACCACCTTGAAATCTGTGAGAAATCGGAGCAGATTTTAAATCAGTAGGAACCACCGATTTTAAATTCGGTGACAAATCGGAGGAGATTTTAAATCGGTAGGAACCACCGATTTTGAAATTGGTGAGAACCTCCGTTTTTAACTTCTAAATATAACATTCCGGGTTCTCCAATTAGAAACTTGAATCCTGCTTCATCTAAGGGTTTGGTGATGAGATCTGCTAACTGAAGATCGGTAGGAATAAAATGCAGCTCTACATCATCTTTGGAGATGTGATCTCTGATGAAGTGATATCTTATGTCTATGTTCTTTGATCTGGAGTGAAGTACGGGATTATTTGCAATGGAAATAGCACTAGAGTTGTCACATAGAATTGGTACATGAGTGTAGATATGATTGTAGTCCCTTAGTTGATTTTCATCCACGGAATTTGAGCATCGCAGCCACCGGGAACAACATATTGAGCTTCATCAGTAGAGGTGGAGACTGAGTTTTGTTTCTTGCTAGACCAGCTAACTAGTTTTCCACCAAGAAGTTGGCAGCTCCCAGTAGTGCTTTTTCTGTCCACTTTTTATCTTGCAAAATCAGAATCGGAATACCCAATTAAATCAAAACCTAAGTCTTTGGGATACCAAAGACCCAGATGCAAGGTACCTTTTAGATACCTGAAGATGTGTTTAACAGCAACCAGATGAGATTCTTTAGGATTTGCTTGGTAACGCGCACAAAGACAAGTAACAAACATTATATGAGGTCTACTAGCAGTAAGAAAAAAAGAGACCCGATCATACCCTGATAATTCGTAACATCAATAGATTTACCATCTGAATCAACATTATTTTTCAAAGGTGGTGCCATAAGAGTTTCTTGGGGGAGCATTTTTCAAATGAGATAAGCAGATTTATCACATAGGGATTCATCAGTGGCACCAAAAAATTAATCCACATAGATTTGGACAAGAATAATATTACCTGTAGTCTGCTTGATGAATAGGGTATTGTCAATCTTACCTCGAGAGTACTTGTTTTTCAAAAGAAAATTTGCTAAGGTATCATACCAAGCACGATGATCCTGTTTGAGACCATATTGAACTTTGTCTAATCGGTACACATAGTCAGCATGAGTGTTGTCTTCAAATCCAAGAGGTTGTTTCACATATACTTCTACAGCTAAATCTCCATTAAGGAAGACACTTTTCACATCCATTTGAAAGACTTTGAAGTTCTTGTATGCAGCGTGAGCAAGGAATATTCTTATGGCTTCCAGTCTAGCAACAGGTGCAAAGGTTTAAACAAAATCAATTCCTTCTTCCTGCCGATAACCCTGATCCACAATTCTAGCCTTGTTTCTGATTACAGTAGCTTCTTTATTCATCTTGTTTCTGAAGACCCACTTGGTTCATATGATTGTTTTCCTAGGAGGACGAGGAACCAACCTCCAAATTTCATTTCTTTCAAATTGAGAGAGTTCTTCTTCCATTGCAGTGGTCCAATATGGATCAGCTAAGGCTTCCGCAATTTTATTAGGTTCTATTATAGATATAAAATTCTCTAAGAGTCAAATATTTCCAGCTCCTCTCCGGGTTTAAACACCCGCTTGTTGATCACCGATTATTTGGTCAAATGGATTATCTTTTGTCCATTTTGTGGCAAGAGGTAGTGTTGGTGGATGAGATGGTTGAGCTTGAGAGGAGGAGGGAAAATCTTCAAGAATGGAAGATGGAGGAAAACCGGAGAGAGTGTCAAGGGCATGGCTTGATGGAGGGAAAATTGTGGAGGAATTCCCATGAGAATTTGAATTTTTGGGATTTTGGATAGGTAGGGAACTGGTTTGAAGATCAAGAGGAGGGTTTGATGATGTGGAAAGATCACCATTATGAGAGGGAATATTTTGAGGAAAAGGTACATAGGGAGTTGGATCTTGTGAGGTAAGATGTGGTCCTTCACCAACACACGAAGAGATCCATCTATTCAATTCATCATCATCACATGAGAGTGATGATAATTTAAGATCATCAAATTTTACATGTATGGATCCATCAATACATTTCCTTCGAATATTGTATACTATAAAATCTTCAGAGGTGAGAGAATATTCCATAAAGATTCCTTCATCAGCCTTTGGATTAACTTTTCCCAGATTTTTCCTATCATTAAGGATGAAGCAGACACATCCAAAAAAAGCCTATATTTAGTTTTGGCCATAAAAGACTTCATAGAGAGTCTTGTTGTGTCTTTTAATTATTATGGACCTATTTTGGGTAAAGCATGCAGTGTTAATTGCTTAAGCCCAAAATAGGTAGGAAGATTTGATCCATTTAGCATAGATCTAGCAGCTTCACACAGGGTTCTATTCTTCCTTTCCACCACACTATTTTGTTGTGGAGTTCTAACAGCTGAGAAGTTTTGTGAGACACCTTTTTCAATGAAGAAGTCATCTAAGGTACTATTTCTAAATTCAGTACCGTTGTCGCTTATTACAGATCTCAGAAGCTGTCCGTTCAGCACTTCAGGCCTTTTGATGAACTTTATTTTTTCTTCTGCGGTGTCACTTTTATACCTAACAAAAAAATACCCAAGTGTAACATGTGAATCCATCTACTATAACTAAAATGTACCTTCTTCTACCAAGGCTGGGAGTGTTGACTGGTCCACATAGATCTATATGAAGCATTTGGCGAGGTAGAGTGGAGAAACATTGTTTGGACTTGAAAGAGGATTTGGTGAGTTTCCTTTTCTCACATGCAACACATAGCTTTTCTTTCACAAAATAAAGTTTTGGCATCCTAGTAACAAGTTAGTTATTGGAAAGAACATTCAGAGTTTTGAAGTTGAGATGAGATAGACGTTTATGCCATAACCAACTTCTTTTAGCTGAGCTTTTAGAGACAAAACATACATTGGTTCCGATTGATGAACTTTGTCCCATGTCTATTACATAGATAATTTCTTTTCTGCATCCATATAACACAACTTGCATATTTTTGTAAGTTATGGTACACACAGATAGTTCAAAAGTGACTTTATACTCTAGATCGCATAGCCGACTTATGCTTAAAAGGTTGTCCATCAAACCTTCAACACAAGCTGCTTTATTGATGGTAACAGAACCATTTGTGAGAGTTGGTATCTTTTAGTATTGCCTCTAGAGTTATCATCAAAGTTTACAGGAGGACCTTTAGCAAGCACAAAGTTTACAAGAAGAGATTTATTTCTTGTCATGTGTCGCGAGCATCCACTATCTAGATACCAGATCTGTTGATGCTCGTAGACCTGCAATCACAGAAAAATTAGTTCATTTGTATCTATTTGGAAATGTGTCCTTTTGGGTTAGGAGAAGTAGAGGAAGGTTCCTTGGAATTGTTCCTATCAATCCGTTCTTTTGGACAGTCTTTAGCAAGATGAAAGGTATCTCCAAACTTATAACATTTTCTATATATAAACACATTTTTAGAGTTTTGAACAACTTCTTTGTTTTGACCATTCACATTGACTTTTATGGTTTTGACATAAGAGAAAGATGAAATATGAGGTGTGGAACCTTAGATTCCTTTGATGGAGTCAGAATTAGGAGAAGAAGAGGATTCCTTAGATTTGGGCTTCTTGATGTTCACAGATCGGGGAACAAGATGTATGGAGGAGTTCACAGGGTTGTTCTTAGGAAAATTTCCTTTTTAAGGGAAATCGGCACGAGCCACCATTTTTCCTTTCTAAGAGGCAGAAAGTATTTTGATTGAGATTTGAGACTCTCTTTTGGGAATCTTTGCAGGCTTGTGTTCAAAAGAGGAAGCTTCACAATGGTCAAAGATTTTAGCAGTTCCTGAATGGGTTTCTAAGGGTCATTTGAACCTTGGGTCTCCTCATCTTCAAGATGTGGAGTAGAACCTTTAGCTGTAATAAACATTCCAAACTTTAATGCTTCAAAAATATTGAAAGAGTTCATGACTGAGGATTATTTGAGTCATTATCAGACGACTCATAGAAGAAAGGGAGTACAAAGGGAGCAGGAGCATGAACATTTGAAGAAGAGTCAAAGTCCATCTTTCCAAAACTGAGTCTAAATTTTTCATCACAAGGTATTTGGTCTTGAAAAAACTTTTCTAGATTTTTATACGAACTAGTCCACCTTTTGACAGTTTCTTGTTCCTTTTTATGACGTTTCAGCATTTTATTTTCATTTAGCAAGTGTGAAGTTGATAGCTTTCAAATCTTCAATTACTTCTTTGATTTTATCAAAATGCTTCAGTTGAGAAATACATATCTGAAGTTAAGACGAAAGAGTTTTTATTTGAGCATTTGCCTTTTTCTTTGCATCTTTAGCATCATAATAATCAATGGTTAAGGAGTCAAATGCTTCAAAGGTGGGTGTCCTTCAGGATCATCCATGTCATTGATCTTTGCCATAAAGAATACATTTGATGTATCCTTGTCACTTTCTGAAGTTGGTTCATCTGCCAAGTCATGGGTTTCAGCTAACATACCTTTTCTCTATTTGGCAAGAAATTAATTTCTTTCATTCTCTCTTCTATATTTGGCTTTGAATTTTTCAGCCCGGTCAGAATTTACAAAGGAGATAGATTGGCCGTTTTTCATGTGGGAGAGAGATTTGAGGCATCTGGCTTGGGTCTGCCAGATTTTGAAGAAAGTCAAGCAGAGGAAGGCGTTTGCTTCTACACTCAGAGGCAAAGTGACCCTTCTTACCACATTTAAAACATTCCTCATTTGTTTTGTCAGAAGATGAGTGATTGGAGAGAGAGAAGAAGAAGGTTTTCGAGTGAACTTAGATTTACTAGAGGAAAAGTGATATTTGGATTTAGAATACCATAGCAACATACCCATTCCATCTGATAATTGGTCAACATAAGTTTCCTCACCTTCATCATCAGCTTCACTAAGATATGCCTCTGAATGGTTATTGGAGTCCGCTAAACTCTTATGATCTGAGTCATCAGACGGGTAGGTGATTCTTGAAACACACACAATTCTTTTGGAAGGGTCACTTAACAGAGTTAGAGAAGAGCTCTTTATATCTTTGATGACAAACTTCCTTTGCAGTCTAGTTTGCTCATAGTAAAAAGAGTTCCATAAAGGGTAGTGAGAGGAATATGATCAAGATCCTTGGTTGTCTTGATACATGTACATATGTTTTCCCAAAAGTCTGGAAGACAATCAATAAATTTGCATAAGACTTCCTCGTTGTCATAAATGTAACCCAACAATTTAAGATCATTAAGAAGGTTGTTAAAACTGTTATAGTATTCAGAAAGAGATTCTACTTTCTCATAAGAGAAGAGTTCATATTTTCTAACAATAGCAATTTTTTTGCTCTTTTTGACTTTAGAAGTACCTTCATAAATATTACACAAAGTAGACCACATTTCGTTAGCAGTAGGAAAGTTCACAAGAGAGTGGTAAACTTCATCAGACAGAGAGAGGGCAATGATGGCTCAAGCTTTAGTGTCAAGAGAAACAAGACGTTTGTCCTCATCATTGTACCTACTGGGATCTTTTTGAATATATATCCCGGTGGTTGCTGTTCTTTCCTCCTCGGAAGAATCTTCATTATCCTCTTTTTCATCGGCCTTTTTTGAGTTATAGCGATGCCACACTCTAGGGACAATGGGTCTTTCATTGAGAATGGAAATATATATGCTGTCAACTCCTTCCAAGAAGAGCATCATATAACTTTTCCAAAAGAATTACACACATAAATCTTTATGATTATTGCTGAAAAGAACAGATAAAATCTATCCTAACAATCTTTCACAAAGTATATAGAAAAACTTGACACAACTTGAACACTAAGACAAAGCCATGAAGTTCTTGGGAGAGAAAAGATACCTGCCGATTTTTTCCTGATCATTTAGTAAATTCTTCAAAAAGTGAAACCTGCACGAGGAGGGTCTTCTTCTTTAAATACTCTCTTGGGCATTAAACGCGTGGGACACTTGTCAAGTTGAAAGTCAGGCTATCTTTGATCAAGACAAAATATCCTTTTTGTCTTGTTGTGGGACAGAGTTGACCTGCAGGCATTGTTGTAGACCTTTCCTGAAGAAGGTGTAAAAGCCAAACAATGTTTTTCTGCATCTTTAGAGAATGTCCCCATCAATGCATGATTTTATAAAGATCTTCATGGCAGAAAGGCAGAGAAGGATCCTCCGATTGGAGGATCCCACCGATTTGGCATAGAGGAAATCGATGAGAATCCTACCGATTTCCTAATGAAAGAATCGCCAAAAATAGCTTAGTTGACATTTGAGAAGTTCATCTTTACTCCGCAATGTTAGATTCACTTCTTCTTGATTTCGGTTGATCTTCGACTTCCCCGAACTATGAAAGCATGACTAAGCTATTACAAAGAACCTAAAACATATTCTAAGTACAAAATATGGTTTTCAAAGATTAGGTAGGAGATCGGAAGGTCATCTTCAAATCTTTGGTGACCGAACAGTTAGAACACATCAAACTATCATCACATAAAGATACTTCATATCCACATAGTACATACTTGAAACTCAAGAAATCGCAAGTTGGTTGGCAAAATAACTCATCGTATTCACTTCACAACATCTTAGAGTTCTCACGTGTAGTAACACATAAATAAACCAAATAATTAACTTACTCATTCTTAGAAACCATTTTAGGCCACATGCTTCCCAAAAACCCATAATCATCATTTTAGGTCAAATATCTCTCAAAACTCAAAATCACCAATTATTATCACATTTATTAAAGATTCAAGAAACACACATATTTGTAGAAGCACATAAATTTAGAACTCAGCCACTAAGTTTGTAAAGTGAAAACCTAGAATTAATGAAAACCCTAGAAAAGTGAAGGAGGTGACTTGAGAACCCATGGAGCTTTGCGTAAGGTGATGGTAGAATCCATGGGAAATGAGCATTAACTTCATTGGATCTTTACTTAGTTATCAATGAAGAAACAGAGAAAGAGAGAGAGAGAGAGAGAGAGAGAGAGAGCAGGGAAGAAAATCACACTTTTGTTGATAGAATTGTTCCTCAAAACTGATTTGGAAATGAGACGTGTCTTCAAGAAAAACAAGCTATGTTTTAAACCCCTATTACCCGCGCACGACTTTGCCCAGGCATGATTGCTACGAGCACAATCGCGGGCATTGTCGCTCCGATTGTACTGCGACTTATGCCTTCCTCACGATAATGCCACAACGACTTTGACTTTGTTACTGTTCTCGACAAAGTTGCCACTAGTGTACCAAAAGAGGTGGATCCCCTGAGACATTGACAACTGTGACTGTGACCCTGGCATAGTTGGTGACCCCACCCAAACCTCGACCTGATTTTCTTGACTTCCTAGATTGTTCTCGATTTCGAATAAACCCACAGATGATTAGTACAAATACTAAAATTTTAAGGATCGCAACTAAGGTGGAAGCAAGATGGTAAATAAGTGTGTACCATAAAATTTGGGGTGTTACACGTAGCGACACCCGTGTATAATCTAGATCTAGATATGATTTAGATTAGTAGGTTGTTATCTACTGTCTATGTTTTATTATAAATTCCATTTCTCTTTCCTGGTTATTGGGTGATTATATTTCATTGGTTATTGGGTGATTATATTTCAAGTTAAGAGTTATTACGTCAAGTTTTTATGGTTTAATTTAGCACCTATTTTAGGGTTGTTACCCAAATAGATGCTTGTTGATGCCATTTAAGGCCAATAAGGATTTACTATGATATAAAATGACATTGACAACAAGTTTCTAATTGTCAAAGATAGAATTCAACAAAATTAGATTTTTATAAAACATATAGGAACAAAATTTATGCTATGCATGTACCTATATTATGGGTGTTATTTCATTTGTTACCTTGATGTGGTGAGAGTTATTTCTATGTCTGCTTTACATGTTCTACCTAAGATATCAAACCATTCAGTTTTTCTGCAGATGAAAATTGATGGCTTTTGATTCTATTTCTGAATTTACTTATGTGTAATGTTTATATTACAATAAGGATTATAGGGTGATCTCAATTGAGAATAAAGAAAGACGAGTTGGAAATATGCATGTATAAGATCAAGTTTCATCCAATTTGCACACAAGTCATCGATATTTAATCTATGTTATTAATGATGGGGAAAACGCGCCACAACGGTAACAAAAATGCGGAATAAATATTTGTTGGACAAAACTTTCCCAACTTATATGAACCTTTGAGGATGCAACCAAATAAGGTATACTAAATGCAATGCTAATCAACCACCAAAAAGAGTAATAAGCAACAATCAAGCATACACGAATTTTAGCATGGAAAACTCTCTAGGCGAGAGTAAAACCACGGGACCCTTAGACCGCTTAAAGTCCACTACCACCAATAAAAAGTACAAAAGTCTTCTGTAGATAAAACTAGAGGCACACCACAATCATCATACTATTGGAACAAATCATCAAGAAATATGGAATCAAACCAAAAAGAAAAGAGGAAGAAATATCACCCAGAAAAACTACTATCTGTCGAACTGCAAAAGGGAGACTTCTGAACCTCAAAACCTAATCTCCACCATTAAGAATGTAGATAAAGGTGTCGTAAAACGACTGTCCATAAATCACGGCAATCCGACAATTCAAACTCTGGAAATAGATGAAACAATGTATCTACGGTTGCCCAAAAATCTTAGTTGAACTTTTCTCTCTTTTCTCTCACTTTTGTATGTTGTGGACTCTTTCTTCTTGTCATAAGAACCATATGATACAAAGCAATATATAGCTTGTATCTGACCACTATTGTTGAGCTATTTTAACTATTCCTCATGGGTCAGAAATAATTAAAAATAAAACCGAACAACTAAGTGTGTTAGTGTAATGATCGTTGTGGTTTACTTACGACTATAATGTGATAAAAGTTGAAGTTATTTCATGGCTAGTACGTAAGATGAACTAGATTGATTAAGGGAAGTTTGAAGATTAATCACTACTATAGAAAAAGGGCCTTTTTCATGATTGTAAAAGGTTTTTACATGGTTTTGGAACCGTGTAAACGCCCATCGCGTAAGAAAGTGCGAGACATTTTTACACGGTTTTAGAACAGTATAAAAATGTCCATTTTACACGGTTTTGGAACCTTCTAAAAATGTCCATTAGTTACACGGTTGCTAATAAGAACCATTTTAAAATGACACATCTTTTTACACAATTTTAATTTGCAACCATGTAAAAAGGTATGACCTTTTGACACGTTTTTGGGAAACAACCGTGTAAAAAAGGTGTATTCTTTTTACACGGTTCTGCCTAACAACCGTGTAAAAAAGTGGTTTTTATTAGAAAGAATCCAAATACCATTATACGAATCCATATTAAAATAAAAAGAATATCTAGCTAAGTTTGTACTAACCACAATAACAAATAAAAGAAAATCAGAGATAGCTACCTAGGGTCGACCTTCCTCCTTTATCCGGGCTTGGGACCGGCAATGTCATTTGTTGACATGGGCGGAGTTACCTACCCCACTCCATCTAAGAATAAGAAAGAAAACCTAAAAAACATGCCTTTTCACGCCTATTTAACTCAAAATCAGCTCAAAACTTAACAAAATGAGTACTACACTACCCAATGAACTAATTAAAATAAAATGCAAAACAAACATGTACCAAACTCATCTAACATGTTTCTCCAAACTAATC
This sequence comes from Saussurea involucrata, assembly GCA_033807775.1. Taxonomy (NCBI): domain Eukaryota; kingdom Viridiplantae; phylum Streptophyta; class Magnoliopsida; order Asterales; family Asteraceae; genus Saussurea; species Saussurea involucrata. The sequence goes on from CM066327.1 coordinate 81,710,555, forward strand.
AACATCAAAAAACTAGCATAAAGATCCATGAAGAAAATGTTCCACTAAAAAATATTATATAAAACTACATAACATTACAATAAGTTGAGCAAAAACCCAGTTACGATCTAAGAAACATATGTTCAACTTACAAAGTCCATATATTGGTTGAAATTTAGCTAGCTTTGCATATTAAGTTTTCTGGTCCTCATCGACACCACTCTTCTTTGCAGTTTTTCCATCATCACACATCTCAGTCTATAAAACAACCGCGACCGTGATCAAAAAGAGCATTTAAGCTAAAACTAATTCATGAAATAAAAGAAAGCAACGCCCGACTTCTACATTTCAATACTAGTAACCTTTTAGGGACTCATGGTAATTATGTTACAACCGTCAAAGCGAATATTTCTAGCAGAAAGTCAAAGCACATACCTGTCACCCACATTTTTTTTCCAACGTCATGCGTTTCAAAGTGAATGATTGTGCCAGAAGGCAAACAATATCATCTAGTTGTTGCGTTGTAAAAGGAGCTTCAGACGTCCATGTGCCCTATATCTATATATATAAATTTAAAGTAGAACATGTTATTTAACAAACTTAAGTCTTTTGTGCAATACAGAGATAAAATGTAAACAACCTTTAACAAATATGTACCTTGTTTGAGAAATCATTTTGCTCCTTCATCAGAAAATTAAATAGTTGTTTGATTACGTAGTAACCACACTCCCATCCCTCTTTTTTTATTACACTAAATTGTAATTAAAAGTAATAATTAGACACTTTAAAGTATGAAATGCAATGCATTGTATGATATATTAATTATACCTTAATTATCCTCCATGTAATTTGAGCTGTAATATTATCGGCTTGATAAGGCCCTACGGCGTTATTATAATCTCTAAAAGCCCTAAAAGAAATATCGCAATACATATGTATTAATAATCGATTAACTATATAACGAAATAACAACTATTTATGGATAATACATTACTTACTTGTCCATATACTCTTTGATTTCGTAAGTTATAGTTGTCTTTCCGTGTGACATCATCCTATCCAATATACAGACCAAGCGATGTCTAGGCCGAATGATTAACAGCGACCAGTGATTCCTCAATTGTCTAAAATAATAATGTTAATAGAACTTAAGTGTAAATTGTATATATATATATATATATATATAATAAATAATAGTCACATATATATATATATATATATATATATATATATGTATGCATCTTACCCCTGCCAATACGGTGTCAAAAATAAATTCATAGCTTTGTTGTGCATAATGGTGTTGAAGATCGTCTTTGTAATGATGTGACCATCCCATCGAATTGCATCATCAGTAATTGCTCTGGGCGCTATAAATGCACATCGGTTCTTTGGGTTTTTCATTAATACCATAGATAGATGCCTAAAACATTACAATATGATAAAACTTAATAGATACAATAAATGACAAGACATATATAAAAATTTACTTACGCCAAAAACCAAGTGATGATATTTTGGTCGAGCCCACCATTTGTCAATAGATCTTCCAAGTCACTATACTTGACCACTATATGAAATTCTGTAGGGCCAATAACCCCTACCTAAACATGAGTCATTACCCCATTTTTCACCCACTCTTCATTAGAATGTATGCGTGTACGTAGATCCATCATGGTATGTTCTTTATTCAAAGGCCTTAACTTTTTAGCCATTTGTGGTTTTCTCTGTGGTCAGATGCAAGGGCCACTCTCTTCGATTGAGTCTCATCGTATTTTTGTACTTACATTAACAATTCATATACAAATAGGGTGATATTAATGCATATATATATATATGTGTACACACACACACAGATATATATATATATATATATATATATATATATATATGAGTTGAGAAAATACCTTAAGGGGAATAGGTGCACTCTTTGGTGGCACTTCAATTGAGGTGATCAAAGGGGTAGTAGGAGTAAAGTCACGGGCTGGATCTAGTGTTACATGTTTACATGTGGTGGTAAGCTCCTAGTAAGAAAAAAAGGTCAGTAAACATGATGGGTATGAAAAAATCTTACTCGAACATAACTTGAAAGTTAAACGTATATATACCGCTTGCAAGACCAAAATTTCCCTATCCCATTGAACGAAGTTGTTAAGGGCTCTACCTAGCATAGTAATATCATCATTCGATAGCGGCACAGGCAGCAGAAACCCCTCACATCCCTCAATTACTTATTCTACAAAAACTTTAATGAACCCTTCCTCATGTGGAACACCATGTACAATGTCATTCTCTAGAGGATAGACAAAACCCTTAGCAACTACAGTTTTAGCTTTCTTGAAACCGTAAAGCAAATGGCTTAAGGTAGCAAGTTGCAAAGAGAACATAGAAACATCATAATTTAAACAATAAGTAAGCATATACATATGAAGAGTTAACTTAATGGATAAGAGGTGTGGAGTGCAATCAGATGAGCCAACACTACTTTTGCATGACCCCGAGCTTCCACCTAAGGGGGCATCCTTCCTCGTAAAAACCATCTGCTCTGTATGTTGTATACGCTCCTCCATCATTTTCTTCTGTTTGTCTGCATGCTCCTGCCATTCTCTTTTCTGGCGTTATGCACACTCCTTCCATTCTCTATTTTCCCGATCTACAAGGTCCTCCATTTCTATCCTCTCCAACTCTGCATGTTCTTCGAGGTCTCTTTTCTGTTGTTGCATTTGTGAACACAACTCACTAACCTCTGCCTTCCAGTTTGATTTATCATTATTTTTCTTCTTATTTTTTTCAATACCTAGGCCGACACGTAATCCTACGTTCTGACCGACACCCCTGGTGCGACCTGGGTGTTCAAATCCCTGCTACCAAAGGATCAATTCCAAATTTAGGGTCCTAGTCTCCCTGAGAGAACGGTGTGTCTTTTTGCATATGTCATGTTAAACAAGATAAAAGTAAGAAAAAAAAGGATTTAATAAACAAATATAAAACGAAGACATGTGTATACCTTACAATCGCCTTTGCCAGGGCTATAGTATGCTCCTCTAACATGTAATTTTTATAAGCTCCTTTTACCCTCCTTGCCGATATCCAGGGTCGTGAGTGTTCGTGCATCACGCCGAATATCTAGGGTGTTACACCTTGTTCCTCCTCTTTCTCCCACACATTGTACTTCCCTTGATACCCCCGTGATCCTATGTGATGTGGGTTCTTATTCTCCTTGGCATGCACTCTATTTATTTTGCTTAATGTCTTGACATAATATAAAAAATAGAACTACTTTACCTATATCTTAACACAATAAAGATGAAAGTTTTCGAACACCTGAAATTCTGGCTTCGACTTCATCTCACAAAATTCTTTCCACGTTTTATCATCGATATAATTGAACTCGACGCAAAGATTTCTGTTTTTTTCCATGTAATTGGCTTTGAGAATCCTTTTAAAGTTTCTCCAAGGCGTACAAGCAATCTTCAATGTTGCTGCCTTGAGAGTGTCGTCCAATAAATGCCAATATAACTGTTTCATCAGAATAATAGCTTCAAACAGTCAATAATATCTAAATTTTTATATAACTGAAGTACAAGTAAAATATAACATGTTATATACCTTATCGGCTTGGTCAAATTTGTGCCAATCGGTTCCTAGAATTGAAAAACCGTTTTCGCCTCCAAACCTACCCAAGTAGAATATCGTACCTCATGCTCCCCTTTTGACTTTAAGGTCTTTGGATCTATCTGAATTTGACAATCTTTAGATTCTCTTGTTTTGTTCAATTTAGTCCGACCTCGCTTTCTAGTAATGCTTGATGTGGCCTGTAAGGTGTTTGCCTCTAGGTTGCCTACAATGTTAGAACCAAAATGAATAATCGGAAAATGTATCATAAAATAAAAAACCATTTAAGGAATGTCATTGAACTGATAAGGATTCTCTTTTGCTTTTGTTACCTTTTATGATTTTTACATCCACACAAGTATATTATACGTTTAAGATTAATTTTGGTCAATATATGGATTAATATTGTACCCGGAACCATGGTTGTTTTGTCGTGGTTATCTTGTCAATATCGTTTAGGTCATTTTCGGCATCACGCACATCGATCTCGACACCGTCAATGTCTTATGCGAAGAGTTCTATGCCATTGAGGTCAATGTCGTCATTCATTTTGCCTAGTGAACAATAACCAGATCCATCGCCACAGAATTTGTAACAAAAAAATTAAATTAGATTATATATGTACTTGAATAGGCAAGTTAATAAATACATAAATGATTGATAAATATATAAAGGAACTGTTTTCTTTTGGAAGATCTAGCTTGACTTGAGAAGGTCATGATTTATTATTCTCTAGTCGGCCAATTTTAACTATTCCTAGCATATTATTATATAATTCAATCCCTAGGACGACACGTAAGCCTACATTGTGACCGACACCCCTGGTGCGACTTGGGTAGGGTGTTCAAGTCCAACACTGCCACCAAAGGATCTATTCCAAATTTAGGGTCCCAGTCTCCCTAAGAGAACGGTGTGTCTTTTTCCATCTGTCATGTTAAACAAGCTAAAAGTAAGATGGCGGTGAAAACCCTAATCTTATTCTTCTTCTTCTTATTATTATTATTATTATATGAACCGACCGGTTGCTGCTGCTGCTCTTGCTCTTGCTCTTGCTCTTGTTCTTGTTCTTGTTCTTATTCTTGTTCTTGTTATTGTTCTTGTTCTTGTTATTGTTTTTATTATTATTATTATTATTATTATTATTATTATTATTATTATTATTATTATTATTATTATTATTATCCTTGCTACCCGGTAAGACTCTTGATCTTTGTTTCTCCTTTATCAGATAAGATTGAGTTGTATTTGTTATGTTTACCCGGTTGTGGTAATTGAACCGGTAAGGTAATATTGAGCAAGATATAAATCCTTGTATTTTCTGAAATCGAACAAGTTAAATTAGAAAAATAAATCATGTAATTGAAAATAAATCAGTCTCATTAATTATGCTTTCATACTTCATCACTTTTTATCAATTAGAACTAAAATAAGACTTCATGCTTCAGCACTTCTTAACAAAAAAAAAACATTACGTAGTTGTCTTCTAGATTGATCATCTACTCGTCTATGTGTTCGAAAATTATATTATCTATTAATAACGGAAGTATTGATATACTTAATAGCAAATTTAATTGCTAATAGTTGCATATCTTGTTTGATCATGTACTATGGGTTTCATTGACCCAGAAGCCTTCGGCGTGGTCGGTGCTCAGATAAGTAGCATCATCAATTCTTATATCCGAGGATAGAATGCCAATAATGCGTCTTTTACCATGGAGAAGTATGTGCCACTTAGAATCTATCGGATCCGCAACGAAGAATACCTGTGAGGCTTCCTTGGCCAGAATGAATGGTTCAGATACATAGCCCTCCCTTGAAATATCGACTAATGTGAAACCATCATTGTCAACTTTGACACCACATTGGTTTTCCATCCATTTACACTTGAACACATGTATCTTGAATAAATTGTAATCACGCTCCCAGATTTCTTGAATTACGCCATAATACGAATCTTTGGCGATCCTCGACCTAGAATCGTTATTCGATCTAGAGAACTCTATAGTGGTGGCTATTAATGTCACTCCGCTGTTTTGTAATGTACTTTTTTCATCCTGCGTTTTGGTATAAAATGTATAACCATTAATATCGCATCCCTGGTATGTTGACACAACATGTACATGCCCAATTGCCAAATTTTTCTCTACTTGATCAACCTTTTCTCTGCCATAATCTGGACGCACTCTTTCTTTCAACCAACCTACTAATGTTTTATTATGCTCTGTAGCCAACCATTTGGCACTCTTTGATCAGTTCATTTGGTGCAACATTGCCATGTGCTCATGTACGTAGGGAGCAATTGTTGTCATGTTCTATAAGACGATAAATGTGCTTTCTCTCAACTCATCATAAGATGGAGTGATAAATTTAATTCCAATTGTCCCAACTCCTCCAAGTCTACCTTCATGTCGAGATGGATGCCGACATTTTTTTCGTTCGCCAGATAGTTTGTGCAAAAATCAATCACCTCCTCAGAAGCATATCCTTCAACAATGCTTCCTTCAGGACGAGATCAGTTACTCACATATCCTTTTAAGAAACCCATATACCTCTCGAATGGATGCATGTACTGTAAGAAGACAGAGCCACAAAACTTTATTTCTGTTACAATATGAGATATCAAGTTTACCATCACATCAAAAAATAAGGTTGGAAATACTGTTAGCCCCATTTATTCATTTGAAAGTATTGTAAAAAGACCAAGTCTTTTGGTTACGGAAGACTTCTGCGCTCAAGGAAGAAAGCCTCTGCCGAAGTGAAGATGCACAGAAGAGCCAAACCAGAAGATACGCTTCAGAGCTCAGAGCCTCTGTGAGGGACCTCAGAAGTTCTGATGCAGACCATCCTCTGTGCTCAACACTTAAAGAGTTCAAGAAGACTTAGAGAATAACCCTTCTCTCACAGTTGTATGAAGACTGCTATGTGCCCCACAAACGGTTACAACACCTTTCCAGGTGGCAGAGTCCTACTGGCTGTTGTGTTGACTAGTGTGTACTATTTTCCTATAAATAGGGAGATTTGTTATGATTTTCCGGTAAGCTTTGTACGCTCATTATCACACACACTTCACACCACCAACAACACATAGTTAAGAGAGGGATTTTAGGGTTTTTCACACCTAGTAGTGTGTGTGTTCTTCATATGTTATTCAATCTTGTAATCCTTTCAGATTTAATATCACACCTATTTACTGTTTCTACCAAGCTATTAAAAAACTGTTTTAAACGCTTCCGCAACTCTACTCATTCTGGTTTGTTAATTAGTTAAATAGAGATAATCTGGGATCAACAATTGGTATTAGAGCGGTTTTGATTTACTTAAATCAACTGATCATCTTTGTTTATTGATTTTATCTCAAGGTAGAACAGTTTGTTTTTCTAACCTGGGTTTCATTCATAAGCAGTCCCTGTTTTGTGCAGTTTTTGACCTATTCAATCACTGTGCAATTGTGGATCTGTTATTTTCTTAGAAAAACATTGGTGTGTGTGCTAGATCTGCTCTAAAAGAAACTCTGAAATCTTCATTAAGTGTTGGTGTTATTTCATAGTCTAGATCTTTCAAAACTTGTTCATCTATTTATCTCTCTGTTTCTTTCAATATGACAAATATCAATGCCATTTATACTGCTGGATCTCTAACTAAACCTCCAACTCTATTGAGGGATGAGTATCCACAGTGGAAGATCTGTATGATAAATTTCTGTAAAGGCATTGATAGAGAGCTTTATGAGACTGTTAAGAATGACCCTTATGTTCCTTCATTTGAAGTTCCTAGGGTTCCAAACACTGATACAACCCCTGAAATTCCTACTCGTTTTAAACTCAAAGAAATCAAAGATTGGTCAACAATAGATTGGGAAAATACTGAGGTTAAGAGAAAGGCCAAAAGACCGTTGATAACGGCCATCCCAAATGACATATTTTCATCTCTAGATGCTTCTCAAATAGCCAGGGATTTAAGGTTAAAACTGGAGAAACAACTTGAGGGAGGAACTAAGACACAGAAAAATGGAAGATCTCAGTGCCTAAATGAATACTATAGTTTCAAAGCCAAACCAGATGAGACCCTACAACAAACATATGATAGATTAAATGCCCTTATCAACAAATGTAGGAAGTATGGTATTCATAGAACCATTGAGGATAACAATGTCTTATTTCTTAAAATCCTTGGTGATAAATGGCTCCAACTATCTATGTCCTTACAAACAAATCAAGATCTAGATAATTGGTCACTTACTGGTGTGTTTGGGACTCTGGTGGCCCAAGAGCAACACATTGTAAAGTCCGAACCTACTATAGGTGGACCTCTTGCACTTGTGAGAAACACCACCGAGCCCCCTGTTAAGCCAGTAAAGGATAAGGCCACTGAGACCAGCTCTAAGAGTTTAAAGAAGGGAAAGAAAGGAATGATTGCTGAGTTTGACGAAGAGAAGGAGAATTGTGATGATGATGAGGTGACCATCATGACCTTAATACCCAAATCTTTGGCCCTGCTTACCAAAGAATTCAACAGATGATCCTACAGAAAGCCAACTTTCAACAGAGAGAACATCAAGGAAGAGAGAGATGACATATATCAGAGGTCTGTTCTTAGGATGGAGAGCCAGTTTGCTCCAATAAACTATGATCCTAGACAGTTTTCCCTTTACAATCCAGACCCTAGACAGTATGCTCAAGTCAGCCCAGATCCTAGATACTTTGCCCCAATGAATCATGAGCATAGACAGTTTGCTCTAAATCAATCCTGATCCAAGGCAATTTGCACCAACATACAATTATGAACCAAGGTATACCCTCATAGCAAAATAATATAAGCCCAGAGTGTACGATCAAAGGTTTGAGCCAAGGTACCATAATCATAGGCCCATGGAGTACAAGTAGAAGATAGTGCAGAAGGATGAGCACAGAGCTCCAAGGAAACATGTTAAGAATGAACCATAAGGCAACTGATTGCAAGACACCACCTGCCAAGGGTGCTTCCTTCTACAAGAAGAAAGTAGAGTATTATGCACAAAAGTCACTGATGGCAAAGCAGGAGAAATGGGTGTCTGATGAAGGTTCAGATGAAGATGACAAGAATGTCATGTTTTGTGGAATGGCAGAACATCTTCTAATTCTTAGTTATCATGCACAGAAGATCAATTGTTTAAGCTGGAAAAAGATTTCAAAATATTGGAACAAAAGCTCTGCAAAGTAGAAAAACATCTTTCGATTTTTAAAAGGGAAGCAGGGCTTTTGGAACAAAAGAAGAAAGAAATCACACTAAAAAGGATAATCAAGAAAAAACAATATTTGTCAAAAATAAACTCTCTTAAAACAAAAGTTAGTGAACGTAACAAGGCTCTTAAGAACAAAGAACAGAAGTTAAAAGATGTTGAGAGTGATAGAATGAACATCCTTGCAATAAGGAATTAGTTTCAAAAGGAGAGAGAGAGTCTTTGCATCAGGATTTGTTATTAAAAGAACTTATTATCAAAAAGTATCAAGATGCTCAGAATGTACATGAAAAGATTAACTCTCAAATGGATAAGAATGGACTTGTTTTAGTGACCTAGATCCATACATTGCTAAAAGGAGAGACTCTTTGTCATCTAGATTATGTGTTGGCAAGGTTCAAAAGCCAAATTTTCCAAGTTTACATTCTATCTTTAAGAGAAGAAAAACTTCTAGAAAACCATTTGTAAGGAGTACTCAAATGTTTATCAATGTGGTATATTCAGTTGTACTACCAAAAGGACCCTTATTCAAGTTTGGTTATCCAGAAACACAAACTCATGTTGCCTTTGTATGCCATATCTCTTCGGAGTTAAGTACAGATGCAACTGGATTTGTTCCCTCATCGACAAGAAATGGTTTACGAAACCTTTTTGAAAAGGACTTGCTAAAACTCTTGAAGAATGCAATTCTCTTAGTCAAACTGAAATTGTTCCTTGCATCATAAAAGATTTAAATCTTTCTGAGGTTAAGCATGTGAGTAACCAAAACACATATCCATAAAATCAAGCCTCTAGTAAAAGCACAAAATACTTTCTTTATTCATACTCATATTTTGGGGATCAGTCAACCTCTGTCGCATCAGAGACTGGTTATGAGGAGCCAGAGATAGTGCCTTGTAGATAAAAGGAAACAGAGTCATTCCTCCCAAGGAATTTGTTTGTCCTGATTTCATAGATATGTGTATTAAGGCCAAAACATCTCTTGAACTTGGAAAGATAAAAAAAATTGTAGATCCCAGCTTAATAAGTAACAATGTATCGAATGATGAACTTTGTATTGAATGATTAGAGAGGTACAATAGGTTTGAATGTAAAACTCTCTCTTAACTATTAGGCGCACAATACAATAATTAGAATGGCTAAGCTATTTCTCACTTAAACACATATTATATACTTAGGCTTATGACAATCAAGGCCCAAGCCCATTAACTCTAATTAAGTCCATTTATAATTAAGGCTTTTAAAAATATAAATCAAACTAATCTTTTCTTTATATCACATTCTATTTTATAGGACATTTAGTCCTAATAATCTCCCCCTAAAGTTATATAAAGAAAAATATGATCTTGAAACTTTGTGTCTTGATCTACTTTCCCTCTTGAATCTTTGAAACCTTTGGTGCTGCTTGTCTTCATGTCTTTCCATGCTCCCCCTTAAATAAAGATCTTGGTCTTCATAGTTTCAACTTTATCACTAGATTCAATGAACAATACCCTCGACCGACTGCACTAAACGCAAATTTCAACTGTAGAAACTCAACACATCCGATAAGCACACAAGAAAGATAATGTGTGAGTTACGTGATATTCCACAGTGCATCTTAAGTTTAGAATCAAGAATTTGTCTTTGAACCGCGAGTTGAATTAGCTTTAAAAAACTTCAAAAATTGTCGAACCAATATGCTCGAATAAGGAATCAAATTGTAGCAAACACCACTTGATAAGGGATAGAATAATCAATCAAGCAAACAACTTGTAATCTTATCAGCACGAAATACGTTAATCTTTTCAACACAAATCATAACAGTTACTCCCAGTTACTCCCCCTCAGCTTTTGCAAACTCCCCCTCAACATGATAATCTGTGTCTTTGAACTTTTATGTTGTTTCTCCCCCTCATGATGATTAGGGGCATCCTGAGCATTATGTAACTTCAAAGACAAAACTGATGAGTAGCAAAATTCCAGATCGAACGTTTTAGTAATCAAGATTGGTTAAATATCTAACACAGAAACACAATAGTAACTGTTATCACAACAATTAAAATAATTGTGTGGCCTATCTATAGAGTTAGCATTGGGGTATCTCTTATAGGACTTCTAGTTATCACTGAAGTAAAATCTTAAAAATTACTTCTCAAATTGTTGTGGCATTATCACAAAAATATGCAAGTGGAATCACAAAGATTCGTGCATGTGTGAAAGAATTAAATTGTATCGAGTTGGCTCAAAATTTGATTTAACCTGGGACGCAAGTTAAAAATCAATAGACACAGTGATTAGAATATGAAGTTCGGAGACCGGAGCTGATGTCTTCCTTTTTCAATATATAAGACCTTCGAGTGAGGAATAGATAGATTATGTGCTAAATCACCGTGAATATATGAAACAAGCATCTTTTGTGAGATACTTGAGTGGATAGGTGGGGTGACACAAGTTATCGATACTGGGTCCATGTATGTTTCAATATTCATCTCCAAATAATGAGAATGACGAGATTGTGTGGTTACCCGGATAACTGACTCGGTTTGGTAAGGACGAATTTATTCTTTAAAGTCATGTCACATACTCACCAAATTCTTTTCACTGCAAACTCATCTATCAAGCTAGACCCCTCACTGATGACTATAATTGGATGTGTTTCTTAGGTAGGTCCTTCCAGTTCTGGATAGACCATAGAAACAATGTAGTTCCTGACACTCCTTACATGCGTCAAATAGATCAGATTAGTAAACAGTGAAGTATGAGTTCAAAGTTGAAATGTTTAGAAGTCAAAAAATTTAAGTACGAGTTCTGATCAGAGATGATCAGAAGTCATAATTGTTGACATAAAAGAAGTTCAATAAACAAGATCAAGCGCAAAACAGAATGACTCGGTAAGCTCAGTATTTACAATAAACGAAACAATGATTAGAAAATTAATTGTGAAAAACAAGTCAGAATTAATATTGTGTCAGATAGGAATTGAATCATTAATATAAAATGACGAACTATGAGAACAAATTGGAATTCAAGTGAGTGAATTTCCATTGGAAAAATTCAACAAAATATATGAGACATGGAAATAACTAAATCAAGAAAATATAACAGGTGACAATCATGGAAGTCAAATTCAGAGAATAAAAAACACAAGTAAGTTATTCAGAATGAATTGCCATGATTCTTTAAATTTATTTAAAATTCACTTACTTTTCACACAATAGAGACCATGCATGATTTGTAGGATCTCTGTGCTTGCTTGATCTTGACTGCCACTTTTGCAGGTTAAGGTTCTGTTGGGTGCGGAGAACATGAAGTTTCAGATGGGTGGTAGTTTACCTCTTTTGAAAGTACCAAGCCTTTCCAGGTCATCATTGTATCCTAGAAATCCGATGAACTCTAGGAGAATGGGTAGCTTAGGTGCCTTTTCATAGGCAGGGATTCCTAGTTCAGCAGGGGTTCTAAGGCCAAATATTTTTCTAATGGTTTTGGGCCTTATGTGAATGGTACCTGCTCCAGCATTTGGTCCAGCATCAACTTTACCCATTATACCTTTCCTTTCCTCTACGTACTGGCAAGTGGTCCACCATTGTTGGACATACAGTTGTGGCATATTTTCTTCGGCTTTGGTTAGGGCTAGGAAGAGGTCAGAACGTCGAAAGAATTCGAGGATAACGTGATATAGAGGCTCATAGTTACGTATATTTACTGAGAGCCTGTAGTTATTTTCGGCGAAGGAGTAGGGTTCGATGATGATTGTATCAACAGGGACAATGCTTCTTGATTCTGTGGAGTTTTTGTGTGCCATTGTTGCAGGTTTAAGAACTTGAAGGAAAAGAAGGTTTTGGAGTTTAAATACGAGAGGGAATTTCAGGTTTTCAAAGGTTTAGAAAGAGTAAAGAGTGAAAGGGGTTTTCAAACGGGAATTTATACTCGAAAATATTTGGCAGGGATAACCATCGTAGGTATTGTAGGCACTTGAGTGTCAGATTGTGGAACGTTTTCTACAGTGGATCATGATTACAGTTTGTTGTCAAGTAACCACTAAAGAAATGCCATGTGGAATTGGTACTGACAACTTTTCTGAAATGGAACCGTCACGATTAGAGATTGGCGGGTGACATATGGTTCAGGCTCCAAAATAACTCGCACTTCTGATGACCAATATCAGAGAAAGTAGAAGGCATTGTGAGATGGCAGAGCTCTGTTGGAGCTTTCTGCACATCCTTGTATCTGGTGAATGATCTCTGACATTCTTTCAAGTAACCCAGATTCTCAAGATGTTTACTTTTACCCCAAAAACATTGGCAAATTCTATAGCTGATGAAGAAAATAATCAGAGAACTAATACGACAGAAGTTTCTCAGCGGAATCATAGAGCTCTGATGCTTATGTTAGAGGCTCTGGTGAATTCTTTTGAGACCTGATTCTGAGTACAAGTTCAGGGATATATCCAAAAAAGTTCTCATTAGAATAGGTTTTCCTTTTTTTCAAAAAGTTGTTCTTTGGAAGATCAAGACAAGTCATGAAGATTTGAAAGTTTCGACTTGCTCCCCCTTAAACAGTGCTTGTTTTTCTCTTAGTCTCCCCTAAACCAATGAGCTTATTCATAGGTTTAACTTTTCAGCTCCCCCTTGAATGATTAACCTGTGTAGATCATCACAAGATCTCCTGCTCCCCCTTGATCTATGCATGGATCAGATTTTGATAAGTAGAGCACAAGACGTAGATCAATATTATCAGAGTTTCTGTGAGAATGGACAGAGGTTCTGTGCCATCTCACAGAGGCTCTGTTGGTTACATAATTTCAAAATAAAGAATGTGCATGCTGAAAGATTGAAATAGTTACATATGTACAGGAGGAATTGATCTCACTTACAGAGGGATTTAGCTCATGTTCATCATACCTAACTTACCCACCAAGAATATGAATCTTTTCTCATCAAGTGCCTTGGTGAATAAGTTCGCAAGCTGAAATTCTGTAGGTACAAAGTACATCTCTATGATGCCCTATTCAACATGATGCTTCAGAAAATGGTACCTGATATCTATGTGTTTTATCTTAGAGTGCTGCATAGGGTTGGTAGAGATCGATATGGCGCTTTTGGAGTCACAGAGGATGGGTATCTTTTGGATACTTAGACCATAGTCATTGAGCTGAGTTCTCATCCACAGAACTTGGGAACAACAGCTTACAGCAGCAACGTATTCTGCTTCTGCTGTGGATGTTGACACACAGTTCTGCTTCTTTGAAGTCCAGCTGACTAATTTGCCACCTAGGAATTGGCAACTCCTAGAGGTACTCTTTATGTGAAGCTTGCATCCTCCAAAATTTGAATCTGTATAAGTCATAAGATCAAAGCTATAGTTCTTTGGATACCAGAGACCAAGATTCTTGGTTCCTTTAAGGTATCTAAAGATTCTCTTGACAGCAAATAGGTGGGATTCTTTGGGGTTAGCTTGATACCTTTCACAGAGACATGTGGCATACATTATGTCTGGCCTACTAGCAGTTAAGTATAGAAGAGACCCGATCATGCCTCTGTAGAGCTTGCACTCAACAGATTTTCCTTCTAGATCAGAGTGTAACTTAGATGCAGTGGCCATGGGGGTCTTCATGACAGAGGCATCATAGAGTTTAAGTTTTGAAAGTATGTCAGAGACATATTTTGATTGATTTATAAAGATTCCCTCTGATGACTGTTTGACTTCGAGTCCTAGGAAGAGGTTTAATTTTCCCATCATACTCATTTCAAGCTCACTCTACATGAGTTTTTCAAAGTCTGTGCAATATTTTGCATTAGTAGAGCCAAAAATAATTTCGTCCACATATATTTGGACAAGTAGAATCTCATCGCCTTTTCTATTAAAGAACAAAGTTGTATCTGAAGTACCTTTGTCGAACTCATTAACAAGGAGAAATGTTGAAAGGCGTTCATACCATGCTCTTGGGGCCTGTTTGAGTCCATACAGGGCCTTATCTAGATAGTAGACATGGTTTGGGTACTTAGCACTCTCGAACCCTGGTGGTTGTTGGACATATACTTCTTCTTGAATATGTCCGTTTAGAAAGACAGATTTGACGTCCATTTGAAATACCTTAAAACCTCTGTGGGTTGCGAAGGCTAAGAAAATTCTTATCGCTTCGAGCCGTGCGACAGGGGCAAAGGTCTCTTTGTAGTCAATTCCTTCAGCCCAACAATATCCTTTAGCCACCAGACTTGCCTTGTTCCTTATGACCACTCCATCCTCATCCTTCTTGTTTCTAAAGACCCATTTGGTCCCTATTGTAGTTTTCCCTCTTGGTAGAGGAACAAGGGTCCACACTTTGTTTCTCTTAAATTGGAGAGGCTCTTCTTGCATTGCTTCCACCCAGTTTGGATCTTCCAGGGCTTCAAAAACTCTCTTAGGTTCGATCACACTGATAAAATTTGTGAAGATACAAAAGTAAGCAGTTGCTGATCGTGTCTTGACATTATTAGAAGGACTGCCAATGATTAGGCTCTGAGGATGATCCTTTGTCCACTTGGACATCCTTGGGAGATGGTCATTTGTAGCATCGAGTTGAACTTATGTTGTTGCACACGATGGTTTTGGTGCAACTTTTGTGGTTGATGGTACTTCTGCGCTTGTACTTGGGGTTTTAACTTGAGGTATCTCAATAAGAGTAGGTTTTGAATCCTCTGATGATGTTTAAACAGAATCTTCATTTTCCTTTGGTGTTGATTCCTCTGTTGTCATAGGAGTTGGAGTTTCCAGTGCCTCTGATGTGAAACCATTGTTCTCGGTGTCATCTGCCTGCTCCCCCTCAGTATTTGTCCCTGCACAATTAATGGAAGATGGACCAGTCAGAGATGTACCTGAATTTGTCTGGTTAGCAGAGGATGATTCTCTAGAGGCTCTAGTAACTTCAGCAGAAGGATCAACATCATCATTGAACATTTCTTAAAATAGCAGATTAATCTCTACTTCTCTTGATTTAGAAACGCCAGAGGTTTCTTTGTTCAGCCCGAGTTCTGAACTGATTTGTTCAGAAGTCTTTTGGAAAGAGTCGTCAAAAGAAACATTAATGCTTTCCATAATTGATCGAGTTCGCAGAACGTAGACTCTATAGGCCTTGGAAGTGGTAGAGTACTCGATGAATTTTCCTTCACCTGCCTTAACATCAAACTTCCCACGTGCTTCTCTGCCGTTGAGGACAAAACACTTACATCCAAATACATGAAAGAAATTGATATTTGGCTTCCTCTGGTTAATCAAATGGTATGGTGTCTTGATGTGTCTTTTCACCACCGTTGATCGATTCTGAGTAAAGCATGCAGTTGATACAGCTTCTGCCCAGAAAGACATGGGTAATCCAGATACTGTGAGCATGCTTCTTGCAGCCTCCACAAGCTTGCGATTTTTGCGTTCGACCACACCATTTTGTTGTGGGGTGCATGCGGCAGAGAAGTTTTGTGAGATTCCTTCTTCTGTAAGATAAGCTACAATGACAGAGTTTTTGAATTCTGTTCCATTGTCGCTTCTAAGCTTCTAAGCTTCTGTACCCTGCATTCATAAAAAACCTGGATTCTTTTCATTAGATTAATCAGGATACTTGGAACATTTGACTTCTTTCGGACAAATTCTACCCATGTATACCTTGAGAGTTCATCGACCAACACTAGCATATATTTCTTGCCACCTAGGCTCTGTGTAGCAATGGGACCGCAGAGGTCGACATGGAGCATGTACAGAGGCCTAGTGCAGGACATATCAGACTTGCCTTTATGGGAAGCTCTTTTGAGTTTTCCCATTTCACAGGCAGAAGATAAGTGATCTTTGTTGAATTTAACATTTGGCAAACCTTTTACCAGATCAAGCTTTACAAGTTTATCAAGAGTGTGAAAGTTTAGATTGCAGAACCTGTTGTGCCATAACCATGCGTCTTTTTGCATGAGACAAGGCATAGCTTGTCATCTTTCTTCTTAGCTTTGAAATTCATGAGGTACAGGTCGCCTCTTCTTTCAGCTCGTAGAAGTTCTACCTCTGTATCTTCTCCAAGTAGATAGCAATAAGTTCTTTTAAATTACACATCAAAACCTGTGTCGCAGAGTTGGCTCACACTCAGAAGGTTGTGGTTGAGGCCATCCACATATGCAACTTTGCACACAGTAATATCTTCTTTCTTGATGATTCCGTAGCCTCTGATGTACCCCTTTTTGTTGTCTCCAAAGGTTACAGATCCTCCTCCAAATGGGTCCAGTTTTGTTAGGGGGCTTTTAAGGTTGCCTTAGCATTCTTAGGTTTGGTTTTAACTTCCTTTGAGGAACCATTTTATTTCTTCATACCCTTGAATTTTGAATTCTTCGATTTGGATTTATAGAAGAAAAAGTAAGGACCGGAGAAATGTTGATTCAATTGATACATGAGTTCAAAGCAATGACAGTAATCGACATGTGAAGAAACTTGCTTAAAATTTTCATTAAAAACTTTGAACATGGGTACAGAGGCGTTATGTTTGCAATCTCTCCTAGCATCAGACTTTCTATTACAGAAGGACCTATCTAGGCTAGATTTATTTTTTGAAAAATCTCTCTTCAGAGTAGCCTTCTGCTGTACCCATCTTCTGTGGTGAACCTCCGCCGATTTCACTATGATAGCAGAAAAAGACTTGTCATTTTCAATCCATTTTCCTTTTTGTTTCCAAGTTAGTTTTTCTTGAGTTGGCCTTAAAGGTTTTGAAACTTTTGGATTTGGAGAGGACCTTTTCTTTTGTTCTTTGATTTTCTCAAGTTCAAAAGAAGTTTTTGCTTGTATACACATATCCAGAAAGTCTGGGCAGATAGGAACAAGTCAGAATTAATATTGTGTCAGATAGTAATTGAATCATTAATATGAAATGACGAACTATGAGAACAAATTGGAATTCAAGTGAGTGTATTTCCATTGGAAAAATTCAACAAAATATATGAGACATGGAAATAACTAAATCAAGAAAATATAACACGTGGCAATCATGGAAGTCAAATTCAGAGAATAACAAACACAAGTAAGTTATTCAGAATGAATTGCCATGATTCTTTAAATTTATTTAAAATTCACTTACTTTTCACACAATAGAGACCATACATGATTTGTAGGATCTCTGTGCTTGCTTGATCCTGACTGCCACTTTTGCAGGTTAAGGTTTTGTTGGGTGCGGAGAACATGAAGTTTCAGATGGGTGGTAGTTTACCTCTTTTGAAAGTACCAAGCCTTTCCAGGTCATCATTGTATCCTAGAAATTTGATGAACTCTAGGAGAATGGATAGCTTAGGTGCCTTTTCATAGGCAGGGATTCCTAGTTCAGTAGGGGTTCTAAGGCCAAAGATTTTTCTAATGGATTTGGGCCTTATGTGAATGGTACCTGCTCCAGCATTTGGTCTAGCATCAACTTTACCCATGATACATTTCCTTTCCTCTACGTACTGGCAAGTGGTCCACCATTGTTGGACATACAATTGTGGCAGGGTTTCTTCGGCTTTGGTTAGGGCTAGGAAGAGGTCAGAACGTTGAAAGAATTTGAGGATAACGTGATACATAGGCTCATAGTTGCGTATATTTACTGAGAGCCTGTAGTTGTTTTCGGCGAAGGAGTAGGGTTCGATGATGATTGTATCAACAGGGACAATGCTTCTTGATTCTGCGGAGTTTTCGTGTGCCATTTTTGCAGGTTTAAGAACTTGAAGGAAAAGAAGGTTTTGGAGTTTGAATACGAGAGGGAATTTCAGATTTTCAAAGGTTTATAAAGCGTAAAGAGTGAAAGGGGTTTTCAAACGGGAATTTATACTCGAAAAAATTTGGCAGGGATAACCATCGTAGGTACTGTAGGCACTTGAGTGTCAGATAGTGGAACGTTTTCTACAGTGGATCGTGGTTACAGCATATGGTCAAGTAACCACAAAAGAAATGCCATGTGGAATTGATGCTGAAAACTTTTCTGAAATGGAACCATCACGGTTAGAGATTGGTGGGTGACATGTGGTTCAGGCTCAGAAATAACCCGCACTTCTGATGACCAATATCAGGGAAAGTAGAAGGCATTATGAGATGGCAGAGCTCTGTTGGAGCTTTCTGCACATCCTTGTCTCTGGTGAATGATCTTTGACATTCTTTCAAGTAACCCAGATTCTCAAGATGTTTCACTTTTAGCCCAAAAACATTGGCAAATTCTATAGTTGATGAAGAAAATAATCAGAGAACTAATACGACAGAAGTTTCTCAGAGGAATCACAGAGCTCTGTTGATTATGTCAGAGGCTCTGGTGAATTCTTCAGAGACCTGATTCTGAGTACAAGTTCAGGGATATATCCAAAAAAGTTCTCATTAGAATAGGTTTTCCTTTTTTTTCAAAAAGTTGTTCTTTGGAAGATCAAGACAAGTAATGAAGATTTGAAAGTTTTGACTTGCTCCCCCTTAAACAGTTCTTATTTTTCGCTTAGGCTCCCCTAAACCAATGAGCTTATTCATAGGTTTAACTTTTCACCTCACCCTTGAATGATTAACCCGTGTAGATCATTACAAGGTCCCCTGCTCCCCCTTGATCTATGCTTGGATCAGATTTTGGTAAGTAGAGCACAAGACGTAGATCAATATTATCAGAGTTTCTGTGAGAATGGACAGAGGTTCTGTGCCATCTCACAGAGGCTCTGTTGGTTACAGAATTTCAAAATAAAGAATGTGCATGCTGAAAGATTGAAATAATGACATATGTACAGGGGGACTTGATCTCACTTATAGAGGGGTTTAGCTCATGTTCATCATTCCTAACTTACCCACCAAGAATAGGAATCTTTTCTCATCAAGTGCCTTGGTGAATAAGTTCGCAAGTTGAAATTTTGTAGGTACAAAGTACATCTCTATGATGCCCTCTTCAACATGATGCTTCAGAAAATTGTACCTGATATCTATGTGTTTTATCTTAGAGTGCTGCACAGGGTTGGTAGAGATCGCTATGGCACTTTTGGAGTCACAGAGGATGGGTATCTTTTGGATACTTAGACCATAGTCATTGAGCTGAGTTCTCATCCACAGAACTTGGGAACAACAGCTTACAGCAGCAACGTATTCTGCTTCTGCTGTGGATGTTGACACACAGTTCTGCTTCTTTGAAGTCCAGCTGACTAATTTGTCGCCTAGGAATTGGCAACTCCCAGAGGTACTCTTTCTGTCAAGCTTGCATCCTCCATAATTTGAATCTGTATAAGCCATAAGATCAAAGCTAGAGTTATTTGGATACTAGAGACCAAGATTCTTGGTTCCTTTAAGGTATCTAAAGATTCTCTTGACAGCAAATAGGTGGGATTCTTTGGGGTTAGCTTTATACGTTTCCCAGAGACATGTGGCATACATTATGTTTGGCATACTAGCAGTTAAGTATAGAAGAGACCCGATCATGCCTCTGTAGAGCTTGCACTCAACAGATTTTCCTTCTAGATCAGAGTGTAACTTAGATGCAGTGACCATGGGGGTCTTCATGACAGAGGCATCAGAGAGTTTAAATTTTGAAAGTATGTCAGAGACATATTTTGATTGATTTATAAAGATTCCCTCTGATGACTGTTTGACTTCGAGTCCTAGGAAGAAGTTTAATTTTCCCATCATACTCATTTCAAGCTCACTCTGCATGAGTTTTTCAAAGTCTGTGCAACATTTTGCATTAGTAGAGACAAAAATAATGTCGTCCACATATATTTGGATAAGTAGAATCTCATCACCTTTTCTCTTAAAGACCAAAGTTGTATCTGTAGTACCTCTTTCAAACTCATTAACAAGGAGAAATGTTGAAAGGCGTTCGTACCATGCTATTGGGGCTTGTTTGAGTCCATACAGGGCCTTATCTAGATAGTAGACATGGTTTGGGTACTTAGCACTCTTGAACCCTGGTGGTTGTTGGACATATACTTCTTCTTGAATTTGTCCGTTTAGAAAGGCAGATTTGACGTCCATTTGAAATATCTTAAAACCTTTGTGGGCTGCGAAGGCTAAGAAAATTGTTATCGCTTCGAGCCGTGCGACAGGGGAAAAGGTCTCTTCGTAGTCAATTCCTTCATCCTGACAGTATCCTTTAGCCACCAGTCTTGCCTTGTTTCTTATGACCACTCCATCCTCATCCTTCTTGTTTCTGAAGACCCATTTGGTCCCTATTGCAGTTTTCCCTCTTGGCAGAGGAACAAGGGTCCACACTTGGTTTCTATCAAATTGGAGAAGCTCTTCTTGCATTGCTTCCACCCAATTTGGATCTTCAAGGGCTTCAAACACTCTCTTAGGTTCGATCACACTGATAAAATTTGTGAAGAAACAAAAGTTAGCAGTTGCTGATCGTGTCTTGACATTATCAGAAGGACTGCCAATGATTTGGCTCTGAGGATGATCCTTTGTCAACTTGGACATCCATGGGAGATGGTCATTTGTAGCATCGAGTTGAACTTCTGTTATTGCACACGATGGTTCTGGTGCAACTTTTGTGGTTGATGGTACGTCTAAGCTTGTACTTGGGGTTTCAGCTTGAGGTATCTCAATAAGAGTAGGTGTTGAATCCTCTGATGATGTTGAGACAGAATCCGCATTTTCCTTTGGTGTTGATTCCTCTGTTGTCATAGGAGTTGGAGTTTCCAGTACCTCTGATGTGAAACCATCGTTCTCGGTGTCATCTGCCTGCTCCTCCTCAGTATTTGTCCCTGCATAGTTAATGGAAGAGGGTGAAGAATTCGAGGGACCAGTAAGAGATGTGTCACGTGCGAAATATGTGTTTTAATCGCAGTAGGTTGCAAACTGTCCACAGTGGGAAGTGCAAGTGTACACTATCCACTATGATCGTCACAGCAAGTAATAGTTGGTAAAATACCAGAATCGAATCCACAGGGACTGGACAATCAAGACAATACGGTTCTCATGAGCTCCTTTTACAAGTTTAAATTAGAGAGGAAAATAATACTTTGGTTTGGTTTGGTGAAATAGCTACTTTAACGATTTTACTAAGGTTTTAAAAGGAGGAATGTAAGTTAGATTTTCCCTAGATTTTATACCAAATACTCGGTCCTAATAATGATCCTTGTATTCGAGGTAGGCATTTTCGCTAGAAAAGCCCGGTTACAAAATACTCACATCGTTAGATAAAAATCCCATACTTGTCGTATTTATTGTTTTGTCAATGGTAATCTCAAAAATGGACCTTTTCAGGTCTCGATGGAATGTGTAGAGACAAATACTCTAAGTGTTTTTAATACACAAATTAGCTTGCCTACTACTCCAGTGGGTTGAGATTTGCTCACTGTGCCGACCTCACTTTCGTAAGTGTCAAAAGAATTCTTTCGAATCCCCTAGCATCATTCAAGCTCGTGTCACTGCGTTCTACTTATTTCTAAGTTGAGAACTAGACTTTAGATCCTTGCAAGTGATCGGCTTGTTCGCATCCTTGGGTAAATATCAAGAATGAATGACCAAAACAACAAATATTCTAAGTACAAAGATTACTCAAGAATTTTTAATAAAATCCAGGTACTTCTCTTTCCTACATCCCAAAGGATATTTAGCCTTGCATTTCCGAAGTAAAGAAGACAAAAGATGAAGGTTTGCACATAATAAAACTGAAAGTGACTTGAATTAACTGCTCACAGTGGGGAGCGAGAAGTCGTCCCTGCACTGTGTAGTTCGAATTACAATTAAACTAAGAAAGTAAGTTACTGAAAATTAAAACTAGTTACTGCAGTAAATAAAAGACTAAAGCTAATGTGGTAGTTGAGAGAATTTAAGACTAAACAAGTATTCAAAGATGATAGCCAAGCATGCATTTAATGGCACCCAAGTGCTCCTTTATATACTAGGAGAAGGAGTTGGGTATTACACAAAAGAGGTGGGCCTTCCAATGGGTAAAGACTGATGTGTTGTGGCAGAATTCAGCTCTATGGGTAATCCTTTTACCCAATGGTCCCTTTTCCAAGTCAATCTCCAAGTACAAGGAGGTGTACTTGATGCTATCTCCAATGAAAACTACTTTGTACTTCTCCAGCCATTTCTCTGCCATATGAACCTTCCTCCTCCAGAAAATTAGATCCCAACTAATAGTTTCTTTTTTTCTTCTTTTTGATCTGCTCGAAGAGTGGGGACCCGGAGTGGGCACAACAGTGGTCACTGTAGGATAAAACGTGAAAAACACCCAAATTCTACCAAATAATTTATTAAAGACCATGGTTCACTCCTTTTGCTCGTTTTCGTGAAATATACCAAGAATGGGGGTTATAAGAAGTGAAATGACTAAAATTGACAAAATAAAGTGGAAAATAAATGAAAATAATAACTCTAAAAATAGAGTTATCACAACCTCAAACTTAAACCATTACTTGTCCCCAGGTAATAAAAAGAGAGAAATAAAATGAACAAAATGCAAGAGAACTTTTAGGGACCTACTTACTTCTTGACTTGAATGGGCGTTGATCTCCTTCCTTTGATACTTCCTTCGGTTCCAAACTTGGAAATTTCCCTTTTGTGTTTGACGAAATCTTTCCCTTGTTTTTCATTAATCAATAGGGCTTTCTTGGGTTCGATGGGTTTGTGGCTTTGAATATTTTCCCAAGGATTTTTGGCAAGTATTTCCAAACATGGACCGAAAATCTCGCTTTGAGATTTTTATTTCAAGAAGTGGGTGTTGTATATTTTGCAAGGATAAGTACGTACACTTTCAGGATTTATTTTGGGTATGGCTATTTTTGTGAGAGTGGGTATTCTGATGGTCCAGAATAGGCACACCATCTTTTTCTGGGAGTGAACACTTTGATGGTCCAGAAAGGCACACCATCAAGTTTGTTAGTGACACTCCGTTTTTCTTCTGTTTTTGTATTTTTGTGTTTATCTCTTTTTTTTGGAAGTGGGTATGGTTTACCCACCTCAAACTTAGACTTCACAGTGTCCCCACTGTGGGCAAACTGGAAGTCACTCTGGAAGTTCCCACCTCAAACTTAAAATCTCACAGTGTCCCCACTGTGACATTGAATTAACGAACAAAGGTGGTGTTTTGGGGTACAAAAAGGATCGTGTTTGGATGCGAAAAACGGCCTATATCATTTCATGGTATCAAGTTGAGATTCGTACTTACAAAAGGGACCTTTTTAAGTCGGAAGCCGAAAGTTGTACCTTAAGATGGAAACGAGATCAAACAAGCAATCAAACAACAAATACGTTAGTACCCAAAAGTACCTACCCAGTGGTAGGATTTTCATGCATCAAAACGCAAAAAAGAAATATGTAGCAAACATTGTCAAAGCCTAGCCATAGGCACAAAATATAAAACAAACCGAAATTTAAAATTGTTTTAGGAGCAAACGAGATAAACCATTGTTTTAACAAACCATTCAGTGGGTTGGGGTTGCATCTGGTGAACTGGCGGCGTCATCCTCTTCAAACTCGTCATCACTGGCATTGGTTGGGCAAATATCCTCAGGAAAATCTGGGAGCTGAGCAGCTAGCATCGGGTTGGCTTCTTTCATCATCAGGCCCGTCACCTCATCCCGTTCTCTTGTATACATCCAAAATTTCTGCGTGGTCCTGTTCTGATATCGCTGCTCACTTTCCAGCAACTTGATCCTGTATGTGAGCTTCTTCAAAGCTGCCAAGATTTCTCCCATTTGGTTGCTTGACGATCCGGCCTCGGTTGAATGGAGTGGTGTACGCGGCGTTCTCACAACATGCTCCTCAGCAATGGTCACAGTGGGGTGAACAGTCCCCACTGTGGGGATATCTTCTTCTGGTTCAGATGGAGGAGTGGCGACGTATCTTCCCATCTTGCGGATGGTTTGTGCGCTTATGTTGCTCGTGGAGTCAAACCACTGATCCTCCACCGCCGAGGGTAAACCTGCGTCTATCATTAGTAACGTAATGAGGCAAGGAAGGGGCAAGACTACCTTCTTTCGGTTCCGAGCTTGATCGATGGCCGCATGCATAACAATCCCGACGTTGATCTTTCTTCCAGTGAGGAGGCAGTACAACAAATCACATTTATGCATAGACAATGTGGTATCGTGCGATGTTGGGGATAAAGAGGCACGGAGAAATTGGAACCAAACAGCGGCCTCGGTAGTGAGGGAGCTAGCGTTTAGGCACCTTCTCTGGCCGTCTTTATTCCACGGCTTCCCTTCGGTTGCTATTTCGCGCAAAACGAGATCCTCGTCCGCCGGGGTCATTTTCTTTAAAAACTGGGCAAACTCGCACACAGCCGGGCTCCTTCTTCCTAATACCCGGCTAATCGCTCCTGGAGTATAGCTTACTTGTTTACCCCGAACTACCATAGTGGGATCCTTTGCTTGAGAGTCCTCGGCGTAAAATTCACGCACTAACGAGGCATTCGCGCGTCGATTGGCTTCAGCCAAAATCGACCAGTCTTGCGCTAGAATCCTATTCTTAACAAATGGGTTGGCCTCAACAAACTCAGGGTCGAAACCCCTCTCTAACTTCAGTTTCTGTGTAGCAATGCACTCGTAGTGGGCAGCCACCTCCGGAGTGGTGAACTGCCTGGGCACCCCACTGGGGGCATGCACAGTGCCCACTGTGGATTGATGTGGGTTTCGGGTTTGAACTTGGTCATCCACAACATCAATCTCAACAGAGGATGAACTTAAAGAGGGCTAAAGATTTGTACCTTTCTTTGACGGTTGTTTTGCCGGCCTTTTTGTCGGTTTTTTCAGAGCTTTGGTCACCGCAGACCGGGTGACCACGCCTTTCTTTCTCGTGGCCCGCAGAATTGGGTTCTCCCCATTGTGGGCATCCTTCCTCACTGTCTCTCTTTCAACACTACTTCCAAGCTTGTGGTATTGTTCCTGATAGTCATCATCAACCTTCTTCTGGAACTCCACATTTTCAGCAAAAATCTCTGCCTCAGCCCTTTTCCTTTCTTCCTCAAAAATTTTTTCCTTCTCAGCCTTCAACCTTTCTTCTTCCATTCGCTTTTCCTCTTCTTCCTTTCTGATTCTTTCTTCTTCCTCTCGACGCCTCCTCTCGACCTCTTCCTTTCTTTTTCTAATGGCTTCCATTTTCTGTTTGAACTCCTCTGCTAACCGCCTCTCTTCTTCTTCGGCTAGAAGTGCCTCGGTCTCAAAATGGGTGACACTGGTGTCTGAGACTCGCGAGGATGAAGTAGCCTTTGGGCTTTCGTGCTTTGAAGAACCCTCGTCGGCCGTACCGGAGATGATCGGGTTTTCGCCGGAGACCGGCGGCGGTTCGTTCAGGTCACCGGTGACAGCTTCCGGCGGTTGTTCCTCGGCGGTCCTGCGGCGGACGGCCGCACGTGTGGGTGCATCGGGGTTGGTGTTCATCCTCTTGGTTCTTGCCATTTTTAGGGATTTAGGAAGGTTTCAGATTTGGTGGGTTTTCTTGGAGAGAAAAAGAGAAGAAATAGTGTTTTTGAATATTTTGGAAGTGAAAGTGGTTTTTGAGAGGTTAAGGTGGTTTTTGGAATTTTGGAAAAAGGTTTAGGATGGAACCGTTGGTTTCTAGGAGAGAGAGAGAAACTATGATGGTTTTCCTTGGAACAAAGCAAAAGGGACAAATGGCAGCCAAGGGTGACATTTTGTGTAAGAAAAAGGTGATGTGTGTCAGCCTTGGGCCACCCAAAATTGTCCTTTCATCCGTCAGACGGGGAGTGGGGAGCGCAGGGACTTGAGCCTTCCCCACTGCGAAGCATTTTCTTCCAAAAACGACAATTTCGCCTACACACATAAAAAGAACCTACCATGCAAAATTAAAAAGACAAAAAATAATAAATAGACAGCAAATAACTGAAATAAAATATTTACAAGTGATCCCGATGTTTCTTAACCAAAGTGGGATGGAGAGTGGGATGGAATGTGGGCACTCTCGTTTAGAAAGTGCTTCACCCTTTGCCCATTGACTTTGAATATTTTTCCGGATTGAGGAGCCATTAAGTCCAAAGTTCCAAAAGGACTTACCTTGACCACAGTGTAAGGCTCTTTCCATCGAGATTTTAATTTTTCTGGAATTATCTTTAACCATGAATTAAAAAGTAGCACTTTTTGTCCCTCCACAAACTCTCCATGAGTGATTTTTTGGTCAGGCCACCACTTGATCTTCTCCTTGTTGGTTTTTGCATTTATGTAGGAGTGATGACAGAGTTCTTCTAACTCATTGAGGTAGGCATATTTTAAGTGGGAAGGCAATGGCTTCAAATTCAAGTCAGGGGGATTTTTGGATGGTAGTTTGACATGTCTATCTTTGAAATCTAGCTGCTCAAAAGCTGCCAAGATCTCGTTACACTCATCCTCAAAAGTGTTATCACTCTCACTCCCCACTGTGGGCACTGTGTCAAGACTGTGGGTTCCATTAATCGAACTCAAAGCAAAACAGTCTTCGGTTTCCATATACTTAAGAGCCTTGAAGACATTGAATGTCACCTCTTGGTCATTAACTCTCATCGTGAGTTCTCCTTTGTGCACATCGATCAAGGTACGTCCGGTTGCAAGAAACGGATGCCCTAAGATGATTGGGATTTCTTTATCGGCCTCATAATCTAGAACTAGAAAATCAGCGGGGAAGATAAACTTATCCACTTGGACTAGAACGTCTTCTATTTTCCCTTTGGGGTAGGCAATGGACCGGTCGGCTTGTTGTAATGTCACGGTTGTGGGTCTAGCCTCTCCAATACCTAACTTGTTAAAAATGGACAAAGGCATCAAGTTGACACTAGCTCCTAAATCACAGAGTGCTTGACCTACTGCTTGTCCTCCTATTGTGCATGGAATGGTGAAACTACCCGGGTCTTTAAACTTAGGTGGAATCTTGCTAGTAAGGAGGGCACTACATTCTTCTGTCAAAGCCACAGTCTCAAATTCACCCAACTTTTTCTTTTTGTTCAAAATATCCTTTAAAAATTTAACATAGGTTGGCATTTGCTCGAGAGCCTCTACCAAAGGTATGTTAATGTGAAGTTGTTTAAAAATGTCTAAGAATTTTTTAAATTGAACATCGACATTTTTCGGCTTCATTCTTTCAGGAAAAGGAATACTTCGTGGATCAATTTGAGCTTGCTGTGGTATTGGCTTTGGAATAGTAGGCTTTGGGACAGGTCCAGGAGTGAGAAGGTCAGGGATGTCGGTCCCCACTGTGGGGATCACAGTGGCTTGAGGAGTGCCCACTGTGGTGCTCACAGTGGGTTTTTGAGGCGAATCATCAGATTCCAAAATGATATCTTTCAGATCCTTTCCACTCCTCAGAGTTATGGACTTGACATGTTCTGGTCCTTTTCCTATCACCCTAGCTTGCTCGGTATCACTAGGTAACATTCCTGGTGGTCTATTCTTAACTTCAACGGCTAGTTGTCCTACTTGGGTCTCTATATTGCTAATGGCTGCTTGAGTTTGATTCATAAAACCCTTGAGAATTGATTCAATCGATTGTTGAACCTCAGCTGGTTGGTTGGATCGTGGTTGGTATGGTTGTGAGGACTGCCCTTGGTGAAAGTTCTGTGGGTGCTGCCCACTGTGATGTGATTGGAATCCGGGGGGGTTGTGTGGTCTTTGCTGGATATGACTCGGCCCTTAGGGTTGGAGTCCTTGATTACCAAACCAAGAAAAATTCGGATGATTTCTCCAACCTGGATTATAAGTCTGCGAATAAGGGTTGTTCCTCGGGTTGGTTCCTATGACATTAACAGATTCGGGATTTGCTGGACAAAAATCAAAAACATACTCCTCTCCACAGAGGGAGCAGTTTTCAGGGAGATGCGTTGCGGAATTGACTTGGCCTCTATTTTGATTTAAAACGATTTTGGTCAAGGCCACTAGTTGCGCATTCATGGTTTTAAGTGCTTCGGAATCGATGGTGTTGGTCTTTGACATGGATGCTCTCGGATTTGACCATTCGGTGTTGTTGTTGGACACTTTTTCTAAGATTTGATATCCTTCGTTGTAAGTCATACTCGTAAATGTTCCACCGGCTGTTGCATCTAAGATGATTTTGGCTGCATTGGAAAGACCATTGTAAAAGGTCTCCAATTGGATGCAATGTGGGATGCCATGATGTGGGCACTTTCGAAGTAAATCTTTAAATCGTTCCCATGCATCCGAAACAGCCTCATCTTCCTCTTGCCTAAACAAAATTATATCATTTCGAAACCTTACATTCCTTGTTGGAGGAAAGTATTTTTGCAAAAATTTATCGGCAAGCTCTTGCCAAGTGGTTATCGAGTGAGGTGCATGTGCGTTCAGCCAAGACTTCGCCTTGTCCCTTAATGAAAAAGGGAAAAGCCTTAGTCTTAAGGCCTCATCACTAACACCTTGCAACTGAAAGGAATCGGTCATTTCTAAAAAAGATTTTAAGTGCGAGTGCGGATCCTCAGATGGCGATCCTCCAAATTGACCCATGGCTTGGATCATTTGAAACATCACCGGTTTGAGTTCAAAATGATTTGCAACAATATTGGGTCTCAAAATTCCGGAGCTTAAATCACCAACTCCGGAAGTAGCATAGTCCCGTATTTTTCGATCTTTGCTATCGGCATGCGTGATTGTGGTCTCCACTACAGGTGGCGGTATTGCAGCCATGTTCACAGTGGGGATCACAGGGGGTTGTCGATTTCTGTTTCTGCGTCTTTTTCGAAAAGTTCTCTCAATTTCAAGATCGATTGGTAACAAAGGTTCGTGTTGTTGCCTTGGCATGCAACGCGAAAAGCTTAGAAAAACGAGTTACTCGGGCTCGAACAAAAACTAATGTCTTGAGATTTAAAATCACGCCAGTCCCCGGCAACGGCGCCAAAAACTTGTCACGTGCGAAATATGTGTTTTAATCGTAGTGGGTTGCAAACTGTCCACAGTGGGAAGTGCAAGTGTACACTGTCCACTATGATCGTCACAGCAAGTAATAGTTGGTAAAATACCAGAATCGAATCCACAGGGACTGGACAATCAAGACAATACGGTTCTCATGAGCTCCTTTTACAAGTTTCAATTAGAGAAGAAAATAATACTTTGGTTTGGTTTGGTGAAATAGCTACTTTAACGATTTTACAAAGGTTTTAAAAGGAGGAATGTAGGTTAGATTTTCCCTAGATTTTATACCAAATACTCGGTCCTAATAATGATCCTTGTATTCGAGGTAGGCATTTTCGCTAGAAAAGCCCGGTTACAAAATACTCACACCGTTAGATAAAAATCCCATACTTGTCGTATTTATTGTTTTGTCAATGGTAATCTCAAAAAGGGACCTTTTCAGGTCTCGATGTAATGTGTAGAGACAAATACTAGTGTTTTTAATACACATATTAGCTTGCCTACTACTCCAGTGGGTTGAGATTTGCTCACTGTGCCGACCTCACTTTCGTAAGTGTCAAAAGAATTCTTTCGAATCCCCTAGCATCATTCAAACTCGTGTCACTGCGTTCTACTTATTTCTAAGTTGAGAACTAGACTTTAGATCCTTGCAAGTGATCGGCTTGTTCGCATCCTTGGGTAAATATCGAGAATGAATGACCAAAACAACAAATATTCTAAGTACAAAGATTACTCAAGCATTTTTAATAAAATCCAGGTACTTCTCTTTCCTACATCCCAAAGGATATTTAGCCTTGCATTTCCGAAGTAAAGAAGACAAAAGATGAAGGTTTGCACATAATAAAACTGAAAGTGACTTGAATTAACTGCTCACAATGGGGAGCGAGAAGTCGTCCATGCACTGTGTAGTTCGAATTACAATTAAACTAAGAAAGTAAATTACTGAAAATTAAAACTAGTTACTGCAGTAAATAAAAGACTAAAGCTAATGTGGTAGTTGAGAGAATTTAAGACTAAACAAGTATTCAAAGATGATAGCCAAGCATGCATTTAATGGCACCCAAGTGCTCCTTTATATACTAGGAGAAGGAGTTGGGTATTACACAAAAGAGGTGGGTCTTCCAATGGGTAAAGACTGATGTGTTGTGGCAGAATTCAACTCTATGGGTAATCCTTTTACCCAATCGTCCCTTTTCCAAGTCAATCTCCAAGTACAAGGAGGTGTACTTGATGCTATCTCCAATGAAAACTACTTTGTACTTCTCCAGCCATTTCTCTGCCATATGAACCTTCCTCCTCCAGAAAATTAGATCCCAACTAATAGTTTCTTTTTTTCTTCTTTTTGATCTGCTCGAAGAGTGGAGACCCGGAGTGGGCACAACAGTGGTCACTGCAGGATAAAACGTGAAAAACACCCAAATTCTACCAAATAATTTATTAAAGAACATGGTTCACTCCTTTTGCTCGTTTTCGTGAAATATACCAAGAATGGGGGTTATAAGAAGTGAAATGGCTAAAATTGACAAAATAAAGTGGAAAATAAATGGAAATAATAACTCTAAAAATAAAGTTATCAAGATGTATCTGAATTTGTCTGGTTAGCAGAGGATGATTCTCTAGAGGCTCTGGTAACTTCAGCAGAAGGATCAACATCATCATTGAACATTTCTTCAAATAGCAGATTAATCTCTACTTCTCTTGATTTAGAAACGCCAGAGGTTTCTTTGTTCAACCCGAGTTCTGAACTGATTTGTTCAGAAGTCTTTTGGAAAGAGTCGTCAAAAGAAATATTAATGCTTTCCATAATTGGTCGAGTTCGCAGAACGTAGACTCTATAGGCCATGGAAGTGTGTAACACCCTAAAAATCAGGGCTAATTTGAACCTCAAATTGTAACAAGTTATGACAAAATAACATTCAAACTTTTATATAAATGAGAAGAGAACTAACTATGAGGGTTCATATTTACAAGTAATGAATTCTCCCAATAACCTATTAATCTAATCATGTCAACTATAATCAGATTAACTGGGTTATCTAAGCAATCCTTCCAAAAAGCCTCATTCTGTTAGCTAAATCCTCCACTTATCTCAAAAGTTGAATAGCTCAAAAGCTCTCGTCCCACATCCCATTTATTTCCCTGAGCCTGTACCTGGTAAGAAAATTTAATTTGAACAATTAGGCTTACGCTTATTGAGAACATCCAAATTCAAATTAAAACATTAACAGTTTGAAAATATCCAATGCATATAAACAAACCTGTTCTCCACCATTCTTACCGTACACGTACTCACCTCAATGACGGGAACATACCTGATCCCATGAATATGACTGACATTCAGTAAGTAATATTAACACAATCAAGAGCCTACTATGAATCATTACGAATTCTAGATTATTGCTCTTATCCAAGAAATTACAAATTGCTTTATGCCTATTTTTTCTTGGACTGGAAGTAGAGATTACAAGTTACTTTATGCCTATCTCTGGTCTTCCCATAGAAATCAGGAATTATAATTTACTTTATGCCTATTCCTCGATTTCTATACTACGAAATGAGAATTATAATTTACTTTATGCCTATTCTCCATTTCCATGTGAACGGGAATTACAATTTACTTTATGCATATTCCGCATTTCACATCCCACTATGAAATAGAAATTACAATTTCCTTTATGCCCATTTCTCATTTAATAACACCTTTACAAAATGGGAATTACAAATTACTTTATGCTATTCCACATTTCAGGTCAACGGGAATTACAATTTCCTTTATGCCTATTCCACGTTAAAATAAAAACAATGTCTATGGATCCATTACACATACTACCCATCCACATAGTATCAAATAAAACAATCCTTAATCCTAACATACTACCATCCAACTGTAAGTACGTTCAAGCTACTAGAATTGTATTTCAATTCCTCTATCCCACTCTGTCCAGAAGTTAACAAAACCCAAAGTTACCGGGTACTCAAAAGTGATCGGACAACAAGAGTTTCCGAACACCACTAAGCTTACCGGATACTACAAAAGTTACCGGGTACTCCAAAACTTATTGGATACATAAGACTTACCGGATACACAAAAATTACCGGATACATAAGACTTACCGGATGCACAAAACTTACCGGTTGATATCCGGTAACTTATTCATTCGGAAACTTAGGTACTTACCGGGTACTTTGTTCCATCTGGATACCTTCACACAGAGGTTACCGGGTACTATCTTTTTATCCGGTAACTTCGACCTGCATCCTAAAACTTCAATCCAAACCCATGTTTGTTCCATTCAGCTTGTTTTAAACACATTCATTCAGCCCCAAAACAATTTATACAAGTGTCTTAATGTTTAATTCGACAGAAAACATGGATTTAAATCAAAATAGTGAATGAACTCACCTTGAAGAAGATAAACCCACTTCTCTGCACAATCTAAAATTCCAAACTGCTGTCAATGATTCTGGAACCTAATCAACAAAATAAATTTTTTCACAACTAAGCATCTATAACAAGTTTTGTCTGAATCCATGGTGAATTTCTTACCAAATATTTGAAGACAAAAGCTTGATTTCCTCCTTCTCTTCTTTCTCTCTATTCTTTCTCTCTGTATCTCTAACCCGACCTCCGACCAAAACATTGGGATATTTCTCAATTTCAACCCATTTATCCATACCCACTTTCAATTAATAACCAAACACACCTTCTTATTTGGTTTCTCATGTTTTTAACCCCTCATGAGTTATAAACTTGCAAAGTGATTCAACTCTTAACTTAGATTACAAATTTGCCCCATTCATATTAAAATATAATATAACGAAAATTCGAGGTGTTACAATACTCCCCAACTTGAAAATGATTTCGTCCCCGAAATCAAAGCTAGGTAAACAAGTGAGGATATCTAATCTTCATATCCTCTTCCGACTCTAACATCACGTTAGCACCTCGATGATGTTTCTATTGTACCTTTAACATAACTTCTTCCTTATTATTACGTAACTTTCTAACCGATCTTTCCAAAATCAACTCCGGTTCTTCTACACAACGGCTCTTTTCATCCACTCTTACGTCAGTAAGTGGAATCACATCATTCTCTTCGGCTAAACATTTCCGAAGATAGCAAACATGGAAGGTATTATGGATTCCTTCCAATTCAGGTGGAAGATCCAACTGATATGTTTGCAAACCAACTCTCTTAGTTATGGTGAAACGTCCTAGAAAACGAGGACTCAACTTTCCACGTTTACCAAACCTTATCACGCCTTTCCACGGGGATGCTTTAAGCATTACTCGCTCCCCAACTTGGAATTCTTTCGGTCTTCTTTTCGGATCAGCATGTGACAATCGTCAAACTTACGTCCAGGTTAGAGTTATACCGAACATTGCAGTTATCTATATTTTAGACAACACAGTCGAACTTAGCAGTATAAACGTTATTGTTAGGAAAATTGGAGAATTTTGCCTAGCATTTGCCTTAATAAAGAAATTATCCATAAATCTCATAAAATGCCAATCTAAAATACCCTAAATACATATGAATACATATAAATATGTACTTTGAATAATTTTATAAAAACAAGTATTATCATTTTAATAAATTGTCTAGTTAATATTTAACAATTTAAAAATAGAATAAAAATAAAAATAAAAATAAAAATAAAATAAAAACACCAACATAATCATAATACCCAACACCACACTCCACCCTTTCCCCCCTTCCCAAAAACCGGCCCCTCCCCCTTAAACCCCCCTCCTCTCTCTCTTTTTCATTCATTTCAAGTTCATCTCTCTCTCTCTCTCTCTCTCTTTCTCTCAAATTTCTCTCTAAGAAGAACTCTCTCATTTCTCCCTTCTTTCTCACTAAAACACACCCAAATATCCAGCCACTTTTACCTCAAGAACTCCAAGTATTCAAGTCTTCACAAGGTAAAAATTATTTGTAGTGCAAAGCCTACA
The DNA here is from genome assembly GCA_033807775.1 of Saussurea involucrata. NCBI lineage: Eukaryota > Viridiplantae > Streptophyta > Magnoliopsida > Asterales > Asteraceae > Saussurea > Saussurea involucrata. The sequence continues at coordinate 81,745,092 of CM066327.1, forward strand.
CTTTTCTTGTTATTGTTCTTTCACTTTTCTTTAGGTTTTCTTCTTCTACTTCTACACTAGTTGCATGTTGTTTTGCTTTATCAATATCTTTGGATCTTGATGTTTGGGAGATTCATCACCATAACATCTTATATGTTATTAACAAGGGGATGAATCCATGACCAAACCCATGTTAAGACCAAAGAAGAACTTTTACAATGTTCTAACAAACATGCATGTGTTCTTCATCAAAACCAACCCCTTAATCTCTAAGAAATTTTATGAAAAACTATATATCACATCAAATACATACTTAAATCTCCATTCATGTGGAGTAAACTTTGTATTTTACATGGTAAAAACAAGCTCCAGGCTTGGTTAATAAAGGAATCTTCAAAAAGAAAGCAAAATGGTCACTTTTGAGATTTTGGAAAAATTGTTTTATTTAATAAGCATGCATGTAATTCTAGTGGCTTAAAAATATGTTTAAAACTGAAAATATTTGTATGGGGAAGAGCCAAAATCGGATTCATGACAAAAGGAACAAAAGCATGTCAAAACATAAAGATATGTGGATTTTCCTATAAGCTATAGTTAATAGCAATCTACCAGATTTTACCCCTCCCTTTAAATGGCCATATCTCACTCTAAAATACTCCAACTGAGGTGATCCTTTTTCTAGAATTGATTTTTATGAGTTAGGGTTCAAACCCAACTGGAATCATTGAAAAATATTAAGATTTCGACCTTCAAACACTTTTCACAAAAATAGTGCGCAAAAAGCAAAGTTTTCTGTAGTGTTTTACGTCAAGAATTATTTCGGATACTTAAACACCTCTAAAAATTATGAATCTTATGTCAAAAGTTTCCTAACACATAAAGGTATATGGACATAAAATATCTTAACCTGAATGCCTCTAGATGATTTCCAAAAACGAACTGAAAGTGACTACATATTCTGGATAGCAAATGACAATTTCTTACTATTGCTAAAAGCTAACTCTTGAACCCGTTTCATCATTCTTATGATGAAATTGTGGAATATATATATATATATACTATATGTATACGCATTTTATATATATTCTAACCTTTCATTTGAACCCTTTTCATTGTTTTTATAATGAAATTGCGGTATATATATGTACTATATATAACTTCTAACTTTATATATACTATATGTATATAACTCCTAACTTTAGACCCTTTTCGTCACTCGTCATGACGAAATTGCGGTAACCTCAATCTAACATATGTAACGTATTATATGTTGATTACTAACTTCGGTTAATTCCTTATAACTTATAAACTTAAACACAACAAAGGCATTTTATGGTGATTTGGATAACTAAGCGATATCAAGGACTAAGGTTTACGCATAGAAACTTACTAGTGTCCTTACGTTCGTAGTATCGAAGTAGGATCGTGTTACGGATTTCATCGCGAACCTCTTGGAAACATCTTCGCATACAAACGGTAAGTTTTCACAACCCCTTTTTACTATTTTGTACATTTTGGGGTGAAAAGCATGTTACAAAGTTACTTACGCATCGGTTGTTTTTATCTACTCAAATGATTTACATTACTATGAACTGTTACGCGCTACGGTATATATGCTAATGTTAGTGATTCTGAGTTTAACGATTATGTGAAAGTCCCCGGTACAAAACATACACTCCCATTAACTCAATTGCGAGCCGCTCGGTATATTATGGATAATGTTATTTGGTAGACACCCCTCTCACCTCGCGAGTGCATAATTACTACAAAACTTATCATGTTTGTGAGGAACATGTGTCATTGGGGCATGGAAGTACGGTCAAGTAGGTTTGGGTAGTGGGCTCATTGCTTGACATATTGCATATGTTATCATGCCTTGCGCATGTTGACAAACGAACTCTTAATCCGTTGTGCGGATTTACAAAAGTGTGTTTTACTACAACTGAATACTTAATCCACTTTGCGGATTTACAAACTTGCATGAAAACTTTTATGCATACCGAAAACCTGTGAACTCGCCAACTATTCAATAGTTGACCCTCTCATTTACATGCTTTTCAGGAAATATCAAGTAAGGAATGAACTTTAGAGGACAACACAAGTAGCGGCATCCAACGTTTTTCCTTACCATGTCAAATTTTGTTTTTGGACAATTTGTATTTTGGAACATGGTGTATTCTTGTAAACTTTTATGATATGATGATTGTGTGTTGTCTTCTACCTTACGCATTGAAACCTTGAACTGTGACATCTCGTGTTTCCGCTTTAGCGGGGTGTGACAGAAATGGTATCAGAGCCGAAGGTTATAGAGAATACCGGTCTTTCATTGGTAAAACCCAACTATAACCAAAAGTCCAAAAACTGACATGAAAATAACTGAACCTACTACTAGTATAACTAAGTCTAGTATGGTATTGATGGACTTTAATAAACATAGCTTGATCACCTATGTTCGATTAAGGAAGGTTAATGCGAGACTAGAATTGGTTATCGTAGGAGTATGTCGATTATTTTTACTTGCACTCTCTAGGAGCATGCTTAGTGCGTAGACATTGCATAGGATAGACATACCACTTATGCGATTAGTTACTAAGTGTACTTTTGCCTCAGTTTCACTATGTCGTCATCATCACCATCCTACACTCCCGCTTTTTACTCGACCGAGGTGTCGAGTTACGCCACTGGTCAACCTCGAGTTAACCCACCAAACATTCGGTAAGATGAAGATTCCAGTATCACGGAATCGGAGCCGGAAGTATCAAGTGAACGAGACCCCTACGACGAACCAAGAAGGTCACCGACCTCGGTACTACCACGACCCACTCCGGTAATTGTACAACCACACCTTGGAGGACCTCGCGTTAGGCAAACGGCTAGGAAAAGCGTCCCCATTCAACGAAGGGTCACACTAAAATCAACACATCCGGAAGCACCGGAACCGCAACGAGTGGCCACCGGTGTGCCAATCAGGCCAATGTCCGAACTGACTTGGGCATGAGATCAACATATCAGGGCGATGACAATCGAGTTGCACGGGTGTCAAGTTAGGGTAACCCATCAAGGCCAGGTCTTAACGGAGCTAGTGAAGCTAGCACACCAACTGACCATCATTTCAACTCAAGATCGGGATGGCGCAAGAGTGGCCAAAAGGATGGCAACGAGGGCGGAAGCGGCAAGCTTGGTTGTGGGGTTGGTGTTATTGTTATAGTTGTTCTTGATCGCGATTGGGGCTTACTTGGGATAGTGCGGATATGGCGATGGATGGATTGTAGCGTGTTGGAGGAATTTTTGAAAAATATTTTCTTTACTTGCCATTTCCAATTCACGCATTTTTAAGTATTCAAGTTGTATTTCCTTTCAAACAATGTGATACCGATGTATGATAAACATCGGAAATTTTGTAACTTCGGCAATTAATGAAAACCTATTGGGAAAATGTGAACTTTCAGTCAATCTGTCTATTTACCTTATACTTAACTTTACTGTTTCAAAATTTCAAGTAATATTATAAACTTTTGGAAAATATCAGTTCAAGAATTTGTACAAAATTTTAACCAGAACAATTTTTGTAAATGTGTTTTAGAATCATGCCTCGAAGAAGATCTACACGCCGCACGGGAGATACCCCTGAAAACCAAACACCCGACATCGCACGGGTCATAGCACAACGCATACAAGAAGCAATACCCAACATAGTCACACAAGTAACCGCCGGCATTAATGCTAACCGCGGGAATAAAGGAGGTAGCGGAGGAAATCCGGGTAGTAACAGTGCCGGATGCAACTACAAGTCCTTCATGTCTTGTAAGCCCAAGGAATTCTACGGGAAGGAAGGTGCCGTAGGATTGCTTTCTTGGATCGATAGCATGGAGTCGGTACTCCATATTAGCAAATGCTCGAAGGACCGCAAGGTGGAACATGCTACATGTCAACTCCAAGGCAGGGCACTAACATGGTGGAACATCCAGGTTCAGGCCCGTGGAAGGGAAGATGCATACAGACTCTGATGGGAGGAGTTTAAGAAGTTACTCATTAAGGAGTACTGCCCCAAGAGTGAACTCCAAAAGTTGGAGAGTGAATTCTAGAATCACGCCATGGTCGGAGCCGACATAGACCGATACACAGCTCGTTTCCACGAACTCGCAAAACTGGTACCTCACATGGTCACTCCCGAGAGTAAGAGAATCGACCGATACTTATGGGGATTAGCGTCGAAGGTCCGAGGAATGGTTACCTCGGCAAATCTGACCACCATCCAAGCTGTTGTGGCCTTGGCAACTACCTTAACAAACGATGCGGTGAGAGCAGGAACTCTGACATCGGGAAGTGCCGGCAATAAGAGGAAACCAGAGTATCAGTCGGGAAAGAAAACTTTTGGTAGTGCAAGCAAGGATAGGAATGTGGTGAGAAACTTCGAAGTAAAGACTCAGGACCCAGGGCAATACAAGGGTTCACTCCCTAAATGCAACAAGTGCAACCGTCATCATGAGGGAGCCTGCTTTGTTTGTGACAATTGTAAGCGGCCAGGTCATCTCACCAAGTTCTGTAGGGTGGAAAGGAATCCCAATGAAAATAGTTTCAACGATGGGAGAAGGGCATGCTTTGAGTGCAGAAGTCCGGATCACTTCCGAAATATGTGTCCGAGATTTGGAAGGAGGCCGATCAATAACAATAATGGGAATCAGGCGAGACAAGCCAATCAGGGAAATCAAGGAGGTCAAGCTCGAGGACGGGCATTTTTCATTGGAGCTGACGAAGCACGCCGCGACCCTAATGTGGTGACAGGTACATTTCTCCTAAACAACCACTATGCATCAGTATTATTTGACAGTGGAGCGGATAGAAGTTTTGTTTCATTGGAATTTAGGCCACTAATTGACTTGGAATCTAGGAGAATGTTGGATGCCTATATTATTGAGGTTGCTAATGGTCATAAATTTGAGGCTAAGGATGTAATTCTAGATTGTACCTTGAATCTAGCCGATAAATTGTTTAGCGTTGATCTTATTCCTATTGAATTGGGGAGTTTTGACATAGTAATAGGCATGGATTGGTTATCCAAGAATCGAGCGAAGATTTGTTGTTTTGATAAGGCAGTTAGAGTACCTCTGCAAAACGGAGAAACACTCGTTATACAAGTGAACGAACTATTCAAACGTTAGAAGACATGCTTCGAGCATGCGTGTTAGACTTCGGAGGAAGTTGGGATAACCACTTACCATTGGTTGAATTTTCTTATAACAATAGTTATCACACCAGTATTCAATGTGCGTCATTTGAAGCTTTGTATGGACGTAAGTGTCGTTCACCGCTTGCTTGGTTAGAAATTGGAGATAGACAGTTATCTAGACACGATATTGTACAGGAAACTACCGATAAGATTGCAATCATCAGAGATAGACTTAAAGCGTCAAGAGATCGTCAGAAAGGTTACGCGGATAATCGTCGGAAACCCCTAGAATTTCAAGTTGGCGATAAAGTACTTCTAAAAGTATCTCCGTGGAAAGGAATAGTGCGATTTGGGAAAAGAGGAAAATTTAGCCCAAGGTACGTCGGACCGTTTGAGATCACTGAAAGAATTGGTCCAGTAGCGTATAGACTCAATTTGCCAAAGGAGCTAAGTGCCATTCATAATACGTTTCACGTGTCGAACCTCAAGAAATGTCTAGCCGACGACTCATTAATCATACCTCTGGAAGAAGTTCAAATTGACGATAAGCTACACATCATAGAAAAACCAACTGAGATTCTCGATAGAGAAGTCAAGCGTCTGAAACAAAAGAAAATCCCGATCGTGAAAGTTCATTGGAACACAAGGCGTGGGCCTGAGTACACATGGGAACGAGAGGATTACATGAAACATAAGTATCCTCACCTTTTTGCTAACAAACCGGTTAAGGACGGATGTTCTTGAATTTCGGGACGAAATTCTTTTAACCGGGGGAGACTGTGACAACCGTCAAACTTACGTCCAGGTTAGATTTATACTGAGCATTGCAGTTATCTATATTTTAGACAGCACAGTCGAACTTAGCAGTATAAACGTTATTGTTAGGAAAATTGGAGAATTTTGCCTAGCATTTGCCTTAATAAGGAAATTATCCATAAATCTCATAAAAAGCCAATCTAAAATACCCTAAATACATATGAATACATATATATATATGTACTTTGAATAATTTTATAAAAACAAGTATTATCATTTTAATAAATTGTCTAGTTAATATTTAACAAATTAAAAATAGAATAAAAACAAAAATAAAACTAAAAATAAAATAAAAACACCAACATAATCATAATACCCAACACCACACTCCACCTTTTCCCCCCTTCCCAAAAACCGACCCCTCCCCCTTAAACCCCCCTCCTCTCTCTCGTTTTCATTCATTTCAAGTTCATCTCTCTCTCTCTCTCTCAAATTTCTCTCTAAGATGAACTCTATCATTTCTCCCTTCTTTCTCACTAAAACACACCCAAATATCTAGCCACTTTTACCTCAAGAACTCCAAGTATTCAAGTCTTCACAAGGTAAAAATTATTTGTAGTGCAAAGCCTACACTTTTCTTGTTATTGTTCTTTCACTTTTCTTTAGGTTTTCTTCTTCTACTTCTACACTAGTTGCATGTTGTTTTGCTTTATCAATATCTTTGGATCTTGATGTTTGGGAGATTCATCACCATAACATCTTATATGTTATTAACAAGGGGATGAATCCATGACCAAACCCATGTTAAGACCAAAGAAGAACTTTTACAATGTTCTAACAAACATGCATGTGTTCTTCATCAAAACCAACCCCTTAATCTCTAAGAAATTTTATGAAAAACTCTATATCACATCAAATACATACTTAAATCTCCATGCATGTGTAGTAAACTTTGTATTTTATATTGTAAAAACAAGCTCCAGGCTTGGTTAACAAAGGAATCTTCAAAAAGAAAGCAAAATGGTCACTTTTGAGATTTTGGAAAGATTGTTTTATTTAATAAGCATGCATGTAATTCTAGTGGTTTAAAAATATGTTTAAAACTGAAAATATTTGTATGGGGAAGTGCCAAAATCGGATTCATGACAAAAGGAACAAAATCATTTCAAAACATAAAGATATGTGCATTTTCCTAGAAGCTATAGTTTATAGCAATCTGCCAGATTTTACCCCTCCCTTTAAATGGCCATGTCTCACTCAACAATACTCCAATTGAGGTGATTCGTTTTTCTAGAATTTATGTTTATGAGTTAGGGTTCAAACCCAACTGGAATCATTGAAAAATATTAAGATTTCGACCTTCAAACACTTTTCACAAAAACAGTGCGCAAACAGAAAAGTTTTCTGTAGTGTTTTACGTCAAGAATTATTTCGGATACTTAAACACCTCTAAAAATTATGAATCTTATGTCAAAAGTTTCCTAACACATAAAGGTATATGGACATAAAATATCTTAACCTGAATGCCTCTAGATGATTTCCAAAAACGAACTGAAAGTGACTACATATTCTGGATAGCAAATGACAATTTCTTACTATTGCTAAAAGCTAACTCTTGAACCCGTTTCATCATTCTTATGATGAAATTGTGGAATATATATATATATATATATACTATATGTATACGCATTTTATATATATTCTAACCTTTCATTTGAACCCTTTTCATTGTTTTTATAATGAAATTGCGGTATATATATGTACTATATATAACTTCTAACTTTATATATACTATATGTATATAACTCCTAACTTTAGACCCTTTTCGTCACTCGTCATGACGAAATTGCGGTAACCTCAATCTAACATATGTAACATATTATATGTTGATTACTAACTTCGGTTAATTCCTTATAACTTATAAACTTAAACACAACAAAGGCATTTTATGGTGATTTGGATAACTAAGCGATATCAAGGACTAAGGTTTACGCATAGAAACTTACTAGTGTCCTTGCGTTCGTAGGATCGAAGTAAGATCGTGTTACGGATTTCATCGCGACCCTCTTGGAAACATCTTCGCATACCACCGAGTTTTCACAGCCCCTTTTTACTATTTTGTACATTTTGGGGTGAAAAGCATGTTACAAATTTACTTACGCATCAGTTGTTTTTATCTACTCAAATGATTTACATTACTACGAACTGTTACGCGCTACGGTATATATGTTATGTTAGTGATTCTGAGTTTAACGATTATGTGAAACTCCCTGGTACAAAACATACACTCCAATTAACTCAATTGCGAGCCGCTCGGTATATTATGGATAACGTTATTTCGTAGACACCCCACTCACCTCGCGAGTGCATAATTACTACAAAACTTATCATGTTTGTGAGGAACATGTGTCATTGGGGCGTGGAAGTACGGTCAAGTAGGTTTGGGTAGTGGGCTCATTGCTTGACATATTGCATATGATATCATACCTTGCGCATGTTGACAAACGAACTCTTAATCCGTTGTGCGGATTTACAAAAGTGTGTTTTACTACAACCGAATACTTAATCCACTTTACGGATTTACAAACTTGCATGAAAACTTTTATGCATACCGAAAACATATGAACTCGCCAACTATTCAATAGTTTACCCTCTCATTTACATGTTTTTCAGGAAATATCAAGTAAGGAATGAACTTTAGAGGACAACACAAGTAGCGGCATCCAACGTTTTTCCTTACCATGTCAAATTTTGTTTTTGGAATAGGGTGTATTCTTGTAAACTTTTATGATATGATGATTGTGTGTTGTCTTCTACCTTACGCATTGAAACCTTGAACTGTGACATCTTGTGTTTCCGCTTTAGCGAGGTGTGACACAGCATAACTCTTTTGTCTATCTTGAGCCGCTTTCAGATGCTCCCGAAGTTCTTTCACCTTATCAACCGTTTCTTGCACAAGTTCCGAACCAGCAAACTGCTTTTCTCCAGCTTCTAACCAACACACTGGCGTTCTACATTTACGGCCATACAAAGCTTTGAAAGGTGCTCTTCCAATACTGGAATGGTAACTATTGTTATACGCAAACTCTACCAAGGGTAAATACGTATCCCAGTTACCTCCAAAGTCTAACACACACGATCTAAGCATATCTTCCAAAGTTTGAATAGTTCTTTCACTTTGTCCGTCCGTTTGTGGATGGTAAGCAGTGCTCAAATTGACTCTCGTACCCAATTCTTCTTGTAGTGACTACCAAAACCTCGAGGTAAACCGACTATCACGATCCGACACTATAGACACCGATATACCATGCCTTGACACCACTTCATCAATATACAGTTTTGCCAATTTATCTATTGGTGATGCTTCTTTTATTGCCGCACTCTTGGTCAATCGATCCACGATTACCCATATAGTATCGTTACCCTTTTGTGTTCTCGGTAACTTTGTCACAAAGTCCTGGTAATCTTCTCCCACTTCCATTCCAGAATCTCCAAAGATTGAAAACTTCCGTAAGGCTTTTGATGTTCATCTTTAACTAATGAACATGTTACACACTTTTCTACTATTCGTGCAACATCTAACTTCATAGATGGCCACCAGTACTGTAACTTCAGATCCCTATACATCTTAGTACTCCCCGGATGTATATAATACTTAGACTTGTGGGCGTCTTCAAGAATTAACTCCCGATTTCCTCCCACTTTTGGTACCCAAACACGGCCTTGGAATAGCTTGACCCCACGACTATCTTCAGTCAGTTGAAGATGTTGCTTGCTCATAAGTTCATCTTTCAGATTTTCTTCCAATAAAGCTTCCGCTTGTGCTTCCTTTATTCTTTCAATCAAACTTGACGTCACATCGATCCTAGCGTTAGTCGTTTTCAAGCATCCACTATATTCTTTTCTACTTAAAGCATCACCTACAACATTTGCCTTACCGGGATGGTAATGCAATTCACAATCATAATCTTTAAGTAGTTCTAACCAACGCCGCTGCCTCATATTCAACTCCTTCTGATCAAAGACATGCTTCAAGCTCTTGTGATCAGTGTAAAGAGTGCACTTCGTTCCATATAGATAATGACGCCACAGTTTTAAAACAAACACGACCGCTGCCAATTCTAAATCATGGGTAGGGTAATTCTTCTCATGTTCTTTGAGTTGTCTTGATGCGTAAGCAATCACTTTGCCTCGTTGCATTAACACACACCCTAAACCCATCTTAGACGTGTCACTATATACAACCAAATCTTCCGTTCCTTCCGGTAATGCAAGAATAGGAGCTTCACACAGCTTCTGACGTAAAGTTCTGAAAGCCGACTCTTGCTTTTCAGTCCAAACAAACTTTACATTCTTTCGAATCAACACAGTCAAAGCAGAAGCAATATTTGAAAAGTCTTTAATAAACCTCTGATAGTAACCTGCTAGACCCAAGAAACTTCTTATTTCCGACGCGCTCTTCGGCGTTTCCCAGTTCGTCATTGCTTCTATCTTTGTCGGATCTACTCTAACTCCTTCCGAAGTAATCACATGCCCTAGAAATTGTACCTCTTTTAACCAGAATTCACACTTTGAAAACTTTGCGTACAATTTCTCCTTCCTCGTAACTTCTAAGACTTCGCGAAGATGGCATTCATGATCTACTTCATTCTTTGAATAAACAAGTATGTCATCGATGAATACAATAACAGACTTGTCTAAGAATGGTCGACATACTCTGTTCATCAGATCCATGAACACGGCTGGAGCACTTGTTAACCCGAATGGCATTACAAGAAATTAATAATGCCCGTACCTCGTTATGAATGCCGTCTTGGGGATATCTTCATCTCTTACTCGAACTTGATGGTATCCCGACCTCAAATCAATCTTTGAAAAGCATCTCGCACCTTGTAGTTGATCGAACAGGTCATCAATCCTTGGAAGCGGATACTTGTTTTTAATAGTCACCTTATTTAGCTCCTGATAATCGATGAACATTTTATAGTGCCATCCTTTTTCTTAACAAACAATACCGGAGCTCCCCAAGGTGAAGAACTTGGTCTAATAAAACCCTTGTCCAATAGTTCTTGTAACTGAGACATCATCTCTTTCATTTTGGTTGGCGCTAAGCGATATGGTGCACGCGCTATTGGTGCCAATCCAGGGATAAGATCAATACGAAACTCTACTTGTCGTTCAGACGGTAGACCTGGAAGATCATCGGGAAATACGTCCGAAAATTCACGTACCACTTTAATGTCTTCCACTTGTTTCTTTTCTGACTTCACATCTAGAACATATGCTAAGTAGGACGAACATCCTTTCATCAAACACTTACGCGCTTTAGAAACAAAAATTAACGGAACATCCCCTTTCGCTTTTCCCCAAAGATGAGTACATCATCCTTATCAGTCATCGGAATCCGAATTAATTTCTTTGCACAATGGATTTCTGCCTGGTTGACTGTTAGCCAATCCATACCCATAATTACATCAAACCCTCCAATTTCCATCAACAACAAATCGATCGAAAATTTCGTTTCCCCTATCGAAATAAAACAACCCTCAAGTCTTTCACGAACTAAGACTTGACCTCCGTTAGCTATCTCGACTACTAAGGCATCTTCCAAGGTAGTGACAGGCATAGCTAACCTCTGATAGAATGATTTGGACACAAACGACAAATTTGCACCCCAGTCAAATAAAATGCGCGCGGGAATAGAATTAACAAGGAATGTACCAGAAACGACATCTTTGGACTCCTTTGCCTCTTCCGCCGTCATATGAAATGCCCGGCCTGTTGGTTTAGGAACATCTGGTTTCCTTTCTTGATCTCCGCCCTTCTTTAACTTCGGACAATCTCTACGGAAGTGTCCTGGCTGTTTACATTCAAAACAAATCGGTCCTTGAATAGGACAGCTTGCCGCTATATGCCCAGACTTCCCGCATTTGAAGCACTCATTCCCGATTATCCGACACTGACCAAAATGTTTACTTCGGCATTTCAAACACCAATTTGGTTCTCGGCGAGATTCATAACGAACGTTCTTGCCAAATAATTTGGATTTCTAAGAAGACTCCGACCGGCCTTCCCACTTCCGTTTCTCTCCCACGTGTGTCTTTTCTTCTTTATCCTTGGCATACACTTCCTCTATAACTTTGGCTTCTTCGATCGTCTCCCTCAACGTCGAAGCTTTTGAATTCCGTACCCGTGACATCATATCCGGTGGTAAGCCCCTCAAATAGGCTTTAAGCTTTTCCTTCTCGGTTGGAGCCACATGCCCCACTAGGTTCAGCTTTTCCATAAATGATTCAGTGTACTTCCTAACAGATGAAGTACCCTTCTTAAGAGTCCTAAACTTTTCTTCAATCCTGTGTATTTCGTTCTCATTGCAATATTCCTCCAGAATCTTTTTCTTTAATGACTCCCATGTCATAGCTGCTAAGACTGCAGCCGTCACAGTAGACGTCACTATGTTCCACCAAGTCAACGCGTTACCTCGTAACATTTGAGACCCAAATCTGACCTTCGATTTTTCATCACATTCACAAGCTCGGAAAGCTTGTTCCATTTCTCTGAGCCAATTCATGCATGCCACTGGATTGTCTGCTCCGATGAACTCTGGCGGTTTACAGCTTAGAAACGTTTTATATGAGCAGACTCTTTCCACCCTCTTGTTTACATCTATCGTAGGATTACGAATTGGATTTATTACACAAGTATCAGTCTCCGTTCTTCGTAACTCAGAGCTTCGATCATTCAATGCTTTCATGAACATCTCTGTTTGTTGTGCCATTGCCTTAGTCATCATTTGTGTCATGTTCTCCATCATGCGACACTCCATCATAGACTCCATCGTCTCAGTGTTAACGGTACTGGTACTTGTTCTGTGTACTCGACTATCCGTTCCTCCCATAGAAGGTAGCCTCGGCGGACTCTCATGAGTTTCACCTATTTCAAGTCGCTTTTCTCCCCAATTCAATACTGCCATTTCCTCCGAAGAATTAGGGGACCTTGGTGGTGTATTCACCATTCTTCTGACATAACACAAGAAATAACCATAAGAAATGGTTACCCATACGAAACGTACTTTACCGTGCATTAGTCACTGTAACAATTTAGAAACAAGTATGCTTGTGTAACAATGTATTCATAACAACAGTAGCTAATTGGAAATGTGAACATATTATACATGAGAATTCTCGTTACCATCGTTACAGTACTAATTTCACGTATTTCCGTCGACTCTAAGATTATCCAGTCTTAGTATTTCTACCCATATCTCACAAATCATAACTTAATTCATCATAGCTTAAGTCTAGGTATCTCATCAATATACCTAGTTCACTTAAACTTCAGCTCTGATACCATATTGTAACACCCTAAAAATCAGGGATAATTTGAACCTCAAATTGTAACAAGTTATGACAAAATAACATTCAAACTTTTATATAAATGAGAAGAGAACTAAATATGAGGGTTCATATTTACAAGTAATGAATTCTCCCAATAACATATTAATCTAATCATGTCAACTATAATCAGATTAACTGGGTTATCCAAATAATCCATCCAAAAAGCCTCATTCCATTAGCTAAATCCTCCGCTTATCTCAAAAGTTGAATACTTCAAAAGCTCTCGTCACACATCCCATTTATTTCCCTGAGCCGGTACCTGGTAAGAAAATTTAATTTGAACAATTAGGCTTACGCCTAGTGAGAACATCCAAATTTAAATTAAAACATTAACAGTTTGAAAATATCCAATGCATATAAACAAACCTGTTCTCCACCATTCTTACCGTACACGTGCTTACCTCAATGACGGGAACATACCCGATCCCATGAATATGACTGACATTCATTAAGTCATATTAACACAATCAAGAGCCTACTATGAATCATTACGAATTCTAGATTATTGCTCTTATCCAAGAAATTACAAATTACTTTATGCCTATTTCTTGGACTGTAAGTAGAGATTACAAGTTACTTTATGCCTATCTCTGGTCTTCCCATAGAAATCAGGAATTACAATTTACTTTATGCCTATTCCTCGATTTATATACCACGAAATGAGAATTACAATTTACTTTATGCCTATTCTCCATTTCCATGTGAACGGGAATTACAATTTACTTTATGCCTATTCCGCATTTCACATCCCACTATGAAATAGAAATTACAATTTCCTTTATGCCTATTTCTCATTTCATAACACCTTTACGAAATGGGAATTACAAATTACTTTATGCCTATTCCACATTTCAGGTCAACGGGAATTACAATTTCCTTTATGCCTATTCCATGTTAAAATAAAAACAGTGTATATGGATCCATTACACATACTACCCATCCACATAGTATCAAATAAAACAATCTTTAAGCCTAACATACTACTATCCAACTGTAAGTATGTTCAAGCTACTAGAATTGTATTTCAATTCCTCAATCCCACTATGTCCAGAAGTTAACAAAACCCAAAGTTACCGGGTACTCAAAAGTACCGGACAATAAGAGTTTCCGGACACCACTAAGCTTACCGGATACTACAAAGGTTATCGGGTACTCCAAAACTTACCGAAAACATAAGACTTACCGGATGCACAAAACTTACCGGTTGATATCCGGTAACTAATTCATTCGGAAACTTAGGTACTTACCGGGTACTTTGTTCCATCCGGATACCTTCACACAGAGGTTACCGGTACTATCTTTTTATCCGGTAACTTCGACCTGCATCCTAAAACTTCAATCCAAACCCATGTTTGTTCCATTCAGCTTGTTTTAAACACATTCATTTAGCCCCAAAACAATTTATACAAGTGTCTTAATGTTTAATTCGACGAAAAACATGGATTTAAATCAAAATAGTGAATGAACTCACCTTGAAGGAGATAAACCCACTTCTCTGCACAATCTAAAATTCCAAACTGATGTCAATGATTCTGGAACCTAAACAACAAAATAAATTTGTTCACAACTAAGCATCTATAACAAGTTTTGTCTGAATCCATGGTGAATTTCTTACCAAATATTTGAAGACAAAAGCTTGATTTCCTCCTTCTCTCCTTTCTCTCTGTATCTCTAAACCGACCTCAGACCAAAACATTGGGATATTTCTCAATTTCAGCCCATTTATCCATACCCACTTTCAATTAATAACCAAACACACCTTCTTATTTTCATATTATCAAGATTAGCTTCAACTTTGGTTTCTCATGTTTTTAACCCCTCATGAGTTATAAACTTGCAAATTGATTCAACTCTTAACTTAAATTACAAAATTGCCCATTCATATTAAAATATAATATAACGAAAAATCGAGGTGTTACAAAGTGGCAGAGTACCCGATGAATTTTCCTTCATCTGCCTTAACATCAAACTTCCCACGTGCTTCTCTGTCGTTGAGGACAAAACACTTACACCCAAATACATGAAAGAACTTGATATTTGGCTTCCTCTGGTTGATCAAATGGTATGGTGTCTTGATGTGTCTTTTCACCACTGTTGATCGATTCTAAGTAAAGCATGCAGTTGATACAGCTTCTGCCCAGAAACATATGGGTAATCCAGATGCTGTGAGCATGGTTCTTGCAGCCTCCACAAGCGTGTGATTTTTGCGTTCGACCACGCCATTTTGTTGTGAGGAGCATGCGGCAGAGAAGTTTTGTGAGATTCCTTTTTCTGTAAGATAAGCTACAATGATAGAGTTTTTGAATTCTGTTCCATTGTCCCTTCTAAGCTTCTAAGCTTCTGTACCCTGCACTCATAAAGAACCTGGATTCTTTTCATTAGATTAATCAGGATTTTTGGAACATTTGACTTCTTTCGGAAAAATTCTACCCATGTATACCTTGAGAGTTCATCGACCAACACTAGCATATATTTCTTGCCACCTAGGCTCTGTGTAGAAATGGGACCGCAGAGGTCGACATGGAGCATGTATAGAGGTCTAGTGCAGGACACATCAGACTTGCCTTTATGGTAAGCTCTTTTGAGTTTTCCCATTTCACAGGCAGAACATAAGTGATCTTTGTTGAATTTAACATTTGGCAAACCTTTTACCAGATCAAGCTTTACAAGTTTATCAAGAGTGTGAAAGTTTAGATTGCAGAACCTGTTGTGCCATAACCATGCGTCTTCTTGCATGAGACAAGGCAGAGCTTGTCATCTTTATTCTTAGCTTTAAAATTCATGAGGTACAGGTCGCCTCTTCTTTCAGCTCACAGAAGTTCTACCTCTGTATCTTCTCCAAGTAGAGAGCAATAAGTTCTTTTAAATTACACATCAAAACCTGTGTCGCAGAGTTGGCTCACACTCAGAAGGTTGTGCTTGAGGCCATCCACATATGCAACTTTGCAAATAGAAGTATCTTCTTTCTTGATGATTCTGTAGCCTCTGATGTACCCCTTTTTGTTGTCTCCAAAGGTTACAGATCCTCCTCCAAATGGGTCCAGTTTTGTTAGGGGGCTTTAAGGTTGCCTTAACATCCTTAGGTTTGGTTTTAACTTTCTTTGAAGAACCATTTTGTTTCTTCTTACCCTTGAATTTTGAATTCTTCGATTTGGGTTTATAGAGGAAAAAGTAAGGACCGGAGAAATGTTGATTCAATTGATACATGAGTTCAAAGCAATGACATTAATCGACATGTGAAGAAACTTGCTTTAAAAACTTTGAACATGGGTACAGAGGCGTTATGTTTTCAATCTCTCCTAGCATCAGACTTTCTATTACAGAAGGACCTATCTAGGCTAGATTTATTTTTTGAAAATCTCTCTTTAGAGTAGCCTTTTACTGTACCCATCTTCTGTGGTGAACCTCTACCGATTTCAATGTCACAGAAGAAAAAGACTTGTCATTTTCAATCCATTTTCCTTTTTGTTGCCAAGTTAGTTTTTCTTGAGTTGGCCTTAAAGGTTTTGAAACATTTGGATTTGGAGAGGATCTTTTGTTTTGTTCTTTGATTTTCTCAAGTTCAAGAGAAGTTTTTGCTTGTATACACATATCTAGAAAGTTTGGGCAGATAGGAACACTTGTGAACTTCTCATTTGGAGGAATAGTTCTGTTAAGAATGCCAGAGGGAAGCTTAAATCCCTCTGATTCACAAGGAACAATCTTTGAGTCGTCAGAGTCAGTCTCAGATTCGACAGAGGTTGAATCATCCTCGTATACAGAGGATGGACCACAGGAGTCTCTATCGTCAGAGGCTGGACTTTCTGTGCATGTGTCATACTCACTTTCTTCCTTGTTTTTGAGAATATCTTCTAAAACTTTGGAAGTGTTCACCGAGATTTCATCACAGAGATCTTGTTTGACAGAGAGTGCGTCATGACTTTCGTAAAAGTTGTTTTTACCAATTTCTTTCAACTCATTTTCCGAAACGTGTTGCAAATTTTCTTCTGTAGAAGCTAGCACAAATTCAGGTGCCTCTGCAGATAGCTCCTTTTCAGAATCTATAGTGCATACAAAGGCAACCTGCGTCTGAGTCTCTGGGTCACCAAACTTGAAGATTCCTATTTGTTCCTGAGTTTTCAGATATTTCTTTGGTTTGGAGTCTCTTTTGACAGAGTCCGAAGATGGTAAATCTGTGTTATCATACCACACATTGATCATCTTCAGAGGTTTCCTCTTGTGAGGTTCGCCAGAGGTTTTTTGCCTTTTGTTTACAGAGAGTAAGTTTGGAAAGCCTGATTTTTAGAGTATCACCAACACAGAATAGAGAAGAGAGGGATTTGTCTCTTTTGGTTCCTGTATATGGATCCACATCACAAAAGCCAATTCCCCTTCTTCCTATTTGTGTATTTATCTTTTCATACACCTTATGTGCGTCTTGATATCTTTTAATTAAAAGATCTCTGTCGAGTAGATCTTGGTGAAGAACTTGTCTTTCTTTTTGAAAAAAGTTTTTAAGAGCAAGTATGTTAAGCCTGTCACTCTCATTATCTGAAAGTTCTCTGGATTTGACTTTTAAGGCTAAGATGGCGTTTGTTTTTGAAGAGGTGCTGAAGTCTGAAGTCTGATTTCACTTCTGATTTTTAAGAGTTGGTGCTGAAGTCTGAAATCTGAATCAACTAGATTGTTTGTTTTTGTATGATGACAAACGTCTGAATATATATAATTGTGTATTTTATCTCTCAGAATGTTATACTGTTGAATTTAATAAAAACATAAATTCATTTTAATCAAGTTATACTACGATCCATTTTTAACACATTCAAATATTCAACTTAAACACGTCAATTGATTCACATACAATCAATATCCATTTTGTATTGCAATAAGCCTTTTAATTCATTGGATCACAAAATACTGAAAATAGCAACTAAAGTTGAGTTACAAAGGAGATTTGATATCAAGTTCCAACCCATCCAGGTATTTTTGTCACAGGGAATTAGAAAGTAGAGTGCAAACATCTCCTTGGAAGCAAGCTCCCCCAATTCGCAAAATCCAACAAGCAAAAATTTCAGCACCTCTGTCTTTATTCCTAGCACCAGCGATGCTACGACAACTACTATTAATACAATAAGGGTTAAATCTTGCCAAGCTTCCCAAAGAAACCTCTGTGTATAACATAGCCATTAATTAACTGCAGCTGCATATCAAGAAATTGGTTGCAATCAGTAGAGTTGGAAAATAACTAAAGGAGAAAAAAGAAGTTCATGAACCCGATACCAATAGTCAATACAAAACCATATTCTAAGACCGACAAACCAACTACAGATGGGAAATATTTTTCCCAAACATATCATCTAGATAATGAATAGAAATAAACATGAATAACAAGAGCATGGAGCACACAAATACAACCAAAACAAAATTAAATAGCAACAAGTTGTGTGTCACAAATACAACCAAGATAATGTTACAAAACTAAAACAAAATCAAATCGCAACAAGGTCAAGTTGTTTATCACAGTAGCAGGAACAAGTTGTGCATCACAGCAGCAGCAACATGGCAGGGACAAGAACAGCAACAGCGGCAACAATAGGTAGTTTTTGTCTCTTTATCACAGCAACAAGCAGGGAAAACGAGAAACAGGTGCGAGAAACATGGACAACGAGTGGATGGATTCGAGAAACAGAGAAAACAAGCAGCAACAAGAGGAGGATGGATTTGACTAGAAACATGGAAAATGAGAACCCTAAAGTTAAATAAATGGGTACGAAAGGGAGTAGTTGATCGATTCGAAGAAAAACCTTGATGGAGTCGATCTGTCGATGGAGAGGATGGTGGCGATAGAGAGGTCTGGTCGTCTGGAAAGGATAATTTGATAATCTGAGCTGAGATAGAGGTGTACCTCTAAGCGAATAAGAGGTAGGTCAATCACTTTTTGATTTAGACTTTATTTAGACATAAGAGCATCTGAAAATCAGAAAAAAAACAAACACACTGAATTTCTAAATGTCTGAATCGGTCAGACAAAAGTGGCTATTAAGTGATGAAAATCAAAAAACAAACAGAGCCTAAGTCAAGATCAGAATTCTTCTTTTTCAAAGGATTTATTTCTTTATACCATTCTGTTTCATGATTTTCCTTTTTCAAAGTGATCTTTGCCTTTTCTTGAGTGAAAAGTCTAGCTTCTCTCTCATAGAAGGCAAGTTTTTTCTTAACATCTGCACAAGTCTTTTCAAGTTCAATGTAATCTTCTGTTAGTTTAAGCAGATTAGCTTCAGTGTCACTAGAGGGTGAGTTAGAAGTGGATACCTCACTATCAGAGTCGGAGGTGCTGACTTCTGCCATCCTACAGAACAGGGCATTCTTCTTTTCTTCCTCATCAGAGGATTCATCAGATACCCAGTTCTCCTGTTCAACCATGAGTGATTTTTGGGCATAGTACTCTACCTTCTTTTTGTAAAAGGCAGAGTCTCTCTGGGGTCTGTTGGGCTTACTTCTGCAGTCAGTTGCATAATGGCCTGGCTTGCCACAGTTGAAGCACCCTGTGTTCTGTGGTGCATTGCCAGCTCTGTCACCTTGCCTCTGTTGGTGATCTCCGCCTCCCTTATGCTCATAACTTATGTCATGCACCTTCTATCGCTCATGGGGTTCCTCTCTTCTTTGGTTTCTCTAGTCATATCCATGTGATGGATCATGGTTCTAGTATCTTCCCTCACTTTCATCTCTTCCTTCTCTGGCGTCCATTCCTCTATCGTATTTTGGCCTTTTGCTAAAACCTCTGTTACCAAATTCTTTGGTCAACAGAGCCAATGACTTAGCTATGGAGGCCATTGTTGCTTCATCCTCATCAATCAGCTCATCTTCTTCACTATCTACCACTAGCACCTTCTTTTTCTTCTCCTTTCCTTCTGTAGCTTTTTATTTATTCATCTTTTCGGGTACCTCTGTGGATTTTCCTACTAATGCAAGAGGTCCACCCACTTGAGCTTTAGATTGAGCTACATGGTTTTCCTGAGCAGCCAATGTCCCATAGAGATCTGACAGAGTCCAAGTATCCAGGTCTTGGTTTGTTTGCAGTGACATGGATAGTTGAAGCCATTCGTCATTAAGACTTTTGAGGAACATGACATTGTTTTCCTCAGAGGTTCTGTGAATACCAAACTTCTTGCACTTGTTGATCAGCGAGTTAAATCTGTCATAGGTGGTCTGCAGAGATTCTGATGGCAGAGCTTTGAATGCATAATATTCATTTATGCATTGGGACCTTCTGTTCTTTTGGGTTTTGGATCCACCTTCAAATTGTTTTTCCAGTTCCTTCCACAGATCATAGGCAGTTTCACACGCGTCTAAGGATTGAAAAATGTCATTTAGAATGGCCATTATCAGAAGTCGCTTGGTTTTCTTTGCAAGTTCATATTTCTCCCAATCTTGTGGGGACGTTTGTCAATGTCTTTTGGTTTATCGTACTCAGGAACTTCTGGAGTGGTTTCTGTGGCAGGCACTCTTGGCACTGTGACCATGGGAACATAAGGAGGATTGTGGATATAGGTGATGAGTTCTTTGTCAACTCCCTCAAAGAAATGAATCATACGGATTTTCCATTGAGGGTACTCATCTCTGAGAAGGGTTGGAGGTTTGGTTAAGGAACAAGCAGTAAAGAAATTTGCTGCATTTGCCATTTTGAGGAATTTGTAAACAGTACAGAAAAGCAGAGTGTGGATTAAAAACCTTCAGTCGATGGGATTGACTTAGAGTATGAGTTCTAATTTTCAGAGGATCGAACAAAGCACTAAATGGAATGATTTTAACAGGAAATCAGTTACTATTAAGCTGTCAAAATCAAACACGTTGAAGATAACAGGAAAACAGGGACTGTGTTTAAAACTGAAGAGCAAAGCTTAAAATCAATCCATAAATCTACCAAAAATGAGTCGAGATCATTGCAGAGTGGATCCTTTGATATTGAGAATCAAAGTTGATAAACCCAGAATCTAGCAATATGATATGAACAAATATAGAGAGAATCTAGAGAGCAAATATGTCATCCATATATTCAACGTATGAGTACAAATGACATTAGCATGAAGTGTTCTAGATTGTTACTAGCTAATGAACTAGACATGCCTATTTATACCCATAACATACAAGGTATAAAGGCATTTACAATACAGTATGAACTAATACAGTACATTGACTTTACAGTAAATCTTGAATACAATAATGCTCTAACAATCTCCCCCTTTGGATTCAAGATTTAAAAAAATATGACAGCAGTCTTCAGCTCTTGATCTTCAAAACTTTAACTATGACCGCTTTGAATGTTGAAGCTCTTACCGTCTTCAAACATAGAATAATCTTCAATTTGCTCTTTGTAAAGTCAATCTTCTCCAACAGACACTCCATCAAACCATCTTCAAGTCTTGTACATGAAAAACAGATCTTTGCAGCTTTATCAATCTTTGACAAACAGTAACTTCTCGTATCCTTCTTGATGCAAGAACCTTAGTTCTCATATTAATTTTCTCATTTTAAAAGGATTCGAAACCATCAATTCGGATGTAGGCAGATCAGAAACCAATAGAATTCGGATGTTGACAGATCCAAAACCAAGAGAATTCGGAACAAGAAGGATGCGAAACCATCAATTCGTATCATGTAGGATGCGAAACCATGTGAATTCGGATCAAGGAAGAAGATTTACCTTTCGGCGCATTGTTCTTTATGGCCTTTGATGTGGAGGCAGATGATTTTGGTATATCTTTCTTTGAAATTGTTGTGCCTTTGACTCTCCATTCCATCTTTACCTTCTTGAAGACTGGAACTTCTTCAGATTTAGAAGTACTAACTTTAGGCACTTTTGGTTTATAATTTGATTTATCAAGCAATGGATTATAGAAGAGATTTGTTGAACGAATCTGATCTTTTGAGAAATCAGTTGATCTATTAAATTGTTTAGAAGGAATGTTTTTAAAACTTGAACTTGAAGCAGTTTTAAAAGAACATTCAGAATCATTTGAATCAACAAATGAAGTCTGAAAGATAGAATTAGGACTAATCTGCTTTGAGACATCAAATTTAAAAATGATGTCTTCAAGTTCTTTGACTTTGTTTATCAAAACATTTTTCTCTTTAAAAATTAGATCAAATTTCTTTTGGAGATCAGATTTGATCAATTGATCCTTCATAATATCAGCTGATAAACCAAATAATCTTTTGGTAAGATTAAGAATCGCATCTTCAAAATGTTTGCGTTCCGATTCAAAATCTTTTTCCAAAAACTTCCTTTTATCATTAATCTCTTTGAAAGTTTCCATATTTTTCTTTTTATGGATTTTATTTTCTTTTTCAAAGAGATTTTTCTTTTCCGCAAAATCTTTTCTTTCCTTTTCCAAAAGATTTTCTAAATCATAGATTTTCATGGAAAGCTCAGAACTTTTAATCTCAAAAGATTTTCGTTCAGTTTCAAAAACAGCTCTTTCTTTTTCGAGCTTCTCTTTTTCAAGAAATAAAACTTTCTCAAAGTCCGAAACTTGTTTTGAAAGTTTTATACATTTCAGTTCAATTACTCCCTTTTCTTTAAGAACTTTCTTTGAAGAAGGCGACTCTGTTTCACGTTCTGAAAGCTTCTTTTTTAATTCAATGTTTTCTCTTTCCAACTTTGTTTCCTTTTCTTGAACTCTTTTATTTGATCTCGTATATATGAGTTCCCCTTCTCTCTCTTGTCTTCAATGCTCTTCAGATCAGCATTTTCTTTTTGAAATATTGTTATTTTCTCTTGAAGTTTCTTGATTTGGTCGTGCAGACTTGAGTTGTCTCTCTTTGCTTCAAGATCTGCAATATAAACTTCAAGATCAGTAATTCTTTTAGTAAGTTTAGCATTTGATGAAGAAATGTCTAAAATCTGACTCTTCAAATCAGCATTTTCTTCCTCTTTATTTGAAACAGGAGTTGAAGGATTTGAAGCATTATCTTTGACAAAAGTTTGTTTCAAACTTTCATTATTTGATTTAACAAAAATTTGTGAGATTTGAGGTATCTCCTTTGTAAGAGTTTGCTTCAAACTTTCATTGTTTGATTTAACAAAAGTTTGTGAAATTGGAGGTATCTCTCTTTTAAGAGTTTGCTTCAAACCCATTTCTCTTTTTGGTATTGCTAGAAGTTGATCTTTCAGAAAATCAAGCAGAAAGTGTATGAAATACACTATAGAAAAAAAAATTATATAATTTTTTTTTAAAAACTCTTAAAGTGTATGAAATACACTATAGAAAAAATTTCTATATAAATTTTTTTCTCAAAATACTCTTTTTTTTATATCAACACTAAAGAGTCACAATTCGGATTCAAAAACTAATCACAAGATTTCGGATTTTACATGATCCGAAATCATCTCAATTCGCATTAAACTGATACGAAACCAATAAGAATTCGGATTGGCCTGGATCCGAAACCAACAGATTTCGGATAGGCTTTGATATGAAACCACGGAATTCGGATTGGTCTTGATGCGAAACCACAGATGTCGGATTTGCCTTGATACGAAACCAAGGATTTCGTATGTAACTTGATGCGAAACCACAAGAATTCGTATTTAACCTGATCCGAAACCAATGAATTCGTACTTAACAGGAGGTGAAACCAATGAATTCGTACGCTTAGAGATCCGAAATCCACACTTATGAAAATCTCACTTTTCACTTTGAGATCCGAAACCAAGCTAGAAAAACTCAGAAATCCTCTTGTATTGTCCAAAACTCCTATGAATGATCCGGAATCTCTATGAATGATCCGAAATCCTTATGAACAATCTGAAACCTTCACTTTAAACCCAAAAATCCCAGATTCAGCCATAACTTCTTCAATTCTTGATCAATGAACACGAAACTTGGACTGATTTGTTCGAAATCAAATTCCGCATAATTTTCTTGTTGATTACAAATTCTAATTCGATCAGTTTAATCGAATTTTGATCCAAAAACAGTAAGTTTAGGGTTTTCAAATAGAAAGTGTAAAAAGATCAAATTTGATGAATTCTGTGCAGAATTTGGTAGTAATCCAAGAATTAATGATGATCAGGGATGTAAATCGAGTGTAGTGAAGGCAAGAATCAATCAAAAAGATCAAAAATTGGTAGAAAATGTGAAATCTGGATGAACAGTGATCGAAGAAGCATCAGAAATCATCAAGAACAGTGATCGATGAAGGATCCGAATCCATCAAGAACAGTGTAAAAATTCTTCAATTTGGTCTAAATCTGCTTGAATCTTCTGTTTAGCTCTGATACCAATTGATAAACCTAGAATCTAGCAATATGATATGAACAAATATAGAGAGAATCTAGAGAGCAAATATGTCATCCATATATTCAACATATGAGTACAAATGACATTAGCATGAAGTGTTCTAGATTGTTACTAGCTAATGAACTAGACATGCCTATTTATACCCATAACATACAAGGTATTACGATACAGTATGAACTAATACAGTACATTGACTTTACAGTAAATCTTGAATACAATAATGCTCTAACAAAAGTTGGCTCGGATACCAATTGTTGATCCCACTTTATGACTCAACAATGATATTTCAACATCAAATGTTCAAAACAGAGTATGAACGTGTCAATGTGCGGAAGCGTTTTAAGAACAGTTTGAGTTGATTGTAATGGTAGATAACACACAGAATATAGGAATGAAAGCAGTAAATAACAATAATAATGCTCAATAGTTCATCTCTATTTGATTGCCAAAAGTTACACCGAGAACACCGTGGAGTGTGTGTTTTTCATACGCTTATGCTCTAAACAGGTGTATTTGTGTGTGTGCTTTGTTACTTAAAATGATCCGATAGAACCTTCTAATTATAATAAAGACAGGGGACAAGCAGTACAAAGGTACAGGGGACAAGTTCGTGGGACTGATCCTCGTACACGTTAATGTAGTGCGTCATTTTCCTGCAAAAGATGTGACCTCTCTGATGATGACACGTGGAAAGTAGATGATCACGCCTTATACTATTGATCTTTAGTATCTTCGTCCTTTTAGGGCTTACGTGGAAGGTGCGGACACATTTCTGATACTTAGAGATTTCTCGAGTCTTCAGCTTCACAGAGGTCTTCTTTCATCAGAGCTCATTTACCATAGCTCTGAGGGTCTTCTAGCATTCTTGGGCTCTGATGGTTCAACAGAGGTCTTCTGCCAGAGCTCTGACGATCTCTGATGATCTTCTGTTTATTCTTCTTGTGAGTCCTTGATTGACAGGTAACAATATAATCAATGAGCAATAACAAGAACTATTGATGATTTCAACTTGTCATCCCTCTCGTATTCATTCAAAGTATCATTCAGAGAATATTACAATTCAAAGTAAAGGAACGATTTCTAAACAATAAGCTCTAATGAATCTCTAGGAATGCTAATCAACTGCTATGAAAGGCTAACCTAAAACTAAAGGTTAACTAAACCTTATAAACTTAGGCCTTAGTTAAACAAGGCCCAAGCCCAATAATCAAATAAGCCCAAATAATGCAATTAAGGCTTTTACAATTAATAATAAATCTAATTAAGCTATATTTAATTATTTATATATCTTTCTAATATGTAGGACATTTATGGTCCTAACAATCCCCCCCTAAAGATATATAAATAAAAATCGGTCTTGAAACCTTCAGGTCTTGATCTTCTCTTCCTTTAGAATCTTTGAAATGCAATGATGTTATTTTTTTTCTTCATGTCTTTCGACGCTCCCCCTTGAATAAAGATCTTGATCTTCATTTCTTCAATTTTAAGAACTTGTAGAACCAGTATGCTCGATGGAGGAAATAATTTGAAGCGAACACCACTTGATAAGGAATGAGATGAATTGATTACTTGTAAGCACTTTGAAACTCTTTGGATCTCGGAACAGATCAAATAACAGAACTGTTACTCCCCCTTGGCTTCTGCATGGGGACTTCTTGTAACGACCCGGTTCCCCAAACATGCAACAAATAA
This sequence comes from Saussurea involucrata, assembly GCA_033807775.1. NCBI lineage: Eukaryota > Viridiplantae > Streptophyta > Magnoliopsida > Asterales > Asteraceae > Saussurea > Saussurea involucrata. The sequence continues at coordinate 81,771,368 of CM066327.1, forward strand.
CATATATTGCATAACATCATTACATTTACAATAAAAGATACAAAACAAATAACAAACGGTCCCTTCGGTCTCGAAACTACAAAATACATAAAGATTCCTAATCATCGTCCATCAAAAGCTTCCTACTCTTATCCCTTTCCTTTGCCGATCCTCAACCTGGAAAACATATTTTTGAAAACAAAATGAGGGTTAGACCAAACGGGTCTAGTGAGTTAATCCCGGTCCTTTCCAAAATCGTTGTAAAACCTTTTTATGTAAATCCTTTGTATCAAAATAGTTTATATAAAGTCTTTCATCCACACACACATATACCTTTCGTATATAAATACTACATATACCACACGTAGATAAATACCACACGTATATAAATACCACATATACCACACGTATATAAATACTACATTAAGACTCGTGCACCATGTATCTATCCTCATCCCATCCTCATTTCTCATTACCATGGCCATATTAGTTGGTAGCAAGCCAACTAATAAATCAACGCCGTACAACAACTACGACACACAACGCCGTACAACATCTACGACCAACAACGCCGTACAACAACTACGACACACACTTCAGCCGGCATAGTTCGGCGTGCTCTCGTGTAGTATAATACTTACATAAATATAACATCTCATTATATTATATTTAAAAGCATATACTCAATCATATCTCAATATATGATACAACCACGCCATCACCCATATTTATCTCATATATATATATAGACATATATATATATATATATATATATATATATATATACTACATATATAAGCATATACACCTAAAGTCTTAAGTACTACCTATAAAGCATAAGGTACTATCCTTTAAAGCTTAAAATCATAAAATCTCTTAATTGCAACTTTTAAAGCAAAATGTACAAGTTGAACACCTTTTAGTTTACAACCCCTTCTACCTCTTCACGTCTTAGCCCATACCGAGACAACCCATACCAAGAGTCCCATACGCTTTCTTCTCCAACCTCGTTTCACACCATACCAGAGTACTACTGAAATGATTTGTACTATTTGGTTGTTCCTTCTTATAGGATTCACAAGATTTTCATATGGCTCATCTAGGTTTCTTCATCTCGATTGGTCTTTTCATACGGCTACTCTCAATTGCTTGATCTGGATTTCTATCCTTTAGACAGGTAACAGTTCATACTCTATTTCTTCGATACTTTCTTCTCTGGTTGTTTCTTTTCTGTGGAAATATCATTGATGATTTGAATGTAATCCGATTCATACTCTCTATTTGTTTTCTTCTTGTACGATTCACCGACTAACAATTTCAGGTGGACGTTGTGGTCTAAGCTTCTCGATTCTCTCGGTTTTCATCCCGATCTTGATTTGAAGAAACCTACATCACTTCTCCAGTTCCATTTCGAGGTTTAGAGCGATTGTTTAGCACTGAATGCACTTCGGGAATTTCTTACTCGGTTAAGAACCATTGGTTATGGTTTTCACAGATTAATTTAGCATTCGGGCATGTTTACTCAGTTGAGAACCATTTGTCTCAGTGGATCGACATTTGAGCACTGAATGCACCTCAAAAATGGTATGCGATTGGATCTTGAAATCTACCATTCAAGAGATCAGCATTCGAACCCAAGAGGTAAAATTTTGTCTCGACAAAGACACAAATCGATTTTGCAGGTATACCATTCATACTCTCCATTTAGGGTTTCTTTGATTTTGTGCTGTTTGATTTATGTTTGCTCATCTCAATCGATTTTGATTTCTGTTTTCTCCTCCCAATCGATTTTGATTCAATTTGCACCTCTCAATCGATTTTGATTTGTGTTTTCTCCTCTCAACCGATTTTGATTCTATGTGCTCTCTCAATCGATTTTTGCAGGTATACCGTTCATTCGACTCCTCATACTCAGGTATACCTCAGGGTTTAAACATCGTTTTAAATTATGATTTATGTTTCTCTAGATACACTATAAGGTACTCTTAAAGATCGTTTCTCCTCTGCGTTCATTATAGTTACTATCTGAGCACACCTTGGTAAGCACCAATGGTGATTTATCGGTCCCCATTTGACAAAGAGTTTCAATTATTGTGGAGAAAACGAGCATATTTACGGCTTTTGTTATTATTATATACTGACACCAGCAGCTGATGTGGGTGAACACTTTCATGAACTTCAAATTATTGAACTTGGCTCCAATAGGTTACATCAAGGATTTTGTTTTGAGCAGGAAATTCATGCTTCTTAAGTTGATTATTACATTTTGTTTTGAGATGTGATAAAGGTTTGATGTTAAGATATGGTGATAAAATGATGGATAATAGGTGGAAGGTCTGTGGAATTAAAGTGTTTCTTGGGGCATGTCCTCTTTTTCCAAAAAATAATAATAATGATGTTTAATTTTCGAGTGTTATGTTTTGTTTCCTTGGGTTTATTAGAACTAAATTTAACCCACAACGTTATATTTGGAAGAGTACCCTTACATTATGAAACCATGGTCATCACTTCTTTCTACCTTTTGTAGGTGTTTGATTTTGTCCTATTTCTGATCTTTAATGATGTTTATGATGGTTGGCTTTTAAACTTAAATTGATTCTGGTCTAGAAGTAGATATGAAGTTTTTCTCACAACTTGCTAAAGAGGAGCTTGTACTCCTGTCCGGTAAGTTGGTTCGATTTTCAAATGGAGACATGTATTTACTTTCTAACTGAAATATAAGCCTTTAGATTATGATCTGTTTAGACTTTTCTTTACATGCATAGCACTTGTAAGTATACATTCATGTGTCCAATGTCAATTTTTTATGTTATCATAACTTTCTAGAAAGAAATCATCCAGGTTTTGAAAGGATTTGAAGAGGTATTATATTTGTGATTTGGATTCTGAACATGGATTTTTTAAATGCAATTACCAGACGCAATGCTTAACATGAGGCCGATGTGATTTGGGGTACTCCTCTATCTCAAACTTATTATGCTTAACATGAGGTCTCATCTTTAGCAGTCTCCATCATAATGGTTCCCATGGTAAGAATCTATTTATTTGTAATGGAATGTCCATCTCTGTTGTGGAAGTTCTTGAAGAGTTCCTTTAACTTCGATTAATGGCTAAGCATTAATAAGTTAAAATTCTTTCACTTGTTTATATATGCTGCTTTAGGTTCTTAATATACATTTATCTTTTCAATCAACTAAACCATGTTAAAAGCGTGTGTACCATTCTTTGCCATTAATACAGACAAATAATGGATCACCAGTATGGCAAATAATCGACTATATCTTGGATGCAGGGAAACACATATCAAGGAATGTTGTAATATCTTGAAGTATTGCTTTGGATTTAATTTGTAGAATGTTTCTGGAGATTTGTTCTCTAGCTGGTTGGTCCTAGCACTTATATCCCTTGTTTCAGCTATAAGCTTATTTATTCTTCTTCCCTATTCTGATATGTTTGTATATCTACTTGGAGTGCTCTTATGGTTCTTTCAAATTAGACAGATGGCGTTGGGATCCTGGAAGGTTATAATCAATATGTTAAACACAACAATCTCATATAAGGATCTGTGGACCTTATTATGGGTGGTTGTACCGATTGACCATTTTTTATCGTTTAAAAACCCTGACTTCTGTATAGATTGACCATTGATTTTATCGATTTATACCCTAAAGTTCAGTATCATATCTGGCCTAATTTATTGATCTTGATTTATGGTCTGTATCAGTTTAAACCCCAACAGGGACCGCTGATTTTTTTATTTGATTTGCTTCTTTGTTTTTGCCTCGTTCTGTGTCGATCCTGGCCATAGGTTTGTATCACCGATTTACACCCCTAGTTTGGGTTCACTCTCTTTCTATACTTGTGTTTTTATGCTCTTTTTCACTCTTGTAAATAACAACCTAAACCCATCAAGATTTTGTTCCATTTTTTTGTTCTGCATCCAGATTTTGTTCCATCTTTTTGTTCTTGGTTGATGGCTTTATTTTGTTTCTTTATGGTTTCTTAATCCCGAGCACTGTTTTAGTTTGGCACTTTCTGTAATCCCAAACCCATCCAATTTTATTGGTATTGCTTTCTTCTTTTTTACTTTTAGTTTCAGTTGCTTTTGGTTGCTCCCTCTTCCTTGCTATTAGTTGTTTTTAGTTTTCTTTCATATTAGTTTTGTTATATTTGTTGCTGGAAGTTTTTTTAAAGACTTTTGATTCTTTTGTAGGTGTATCAAAGCATAGAAGTAAGCAATTGGAGGCGTGTCCTATGGTTTCCATACCATTTAATAAGGAAGATGAGTTATTACCAGGAGTGACTCTAGCCGCAATTGGACGAGTACTATCAAATATTTGTTGGATTTTTTGTTCATTTGGTATGTTGTTTTAACGGTTAAGCGGGAAACTTGGTCAAAGTAGCTAATTCTTTATATCGGGAGAATTGGTTGAAGCTTTGACTTGCCATTCAGAGTTTGATGTTCAATTTTGATTTGTTTTTCTGGATTGTTTCCATTTTTTTATCTTTATGTTTGAAGAAGACATACGAGTGGCCTTTGGGCTATAAGGGTCTGTTTGTTAGCAGCTTAATGGACTCGCAATACATGACTGTTTGATAGTGGCTTAATAATATATAAAGTGGCTTATTCGTACTTTCATTGGTCTGCTTCAAGCAGGATACTACAGGCATATGAGGTGGTACCACCATTCTCAAGTCTCGTAAGTTGGTTCTTGACGTGATCAACTAGAGATACGTCATGGTCAAAGGTTTGTCACAAGACTTGGAATGAGAAAGAATTTAATTTCTGTAAAAGAATATCATGCATATCGTTTTCTTAATAAGTATTCAAATGTGCTTCTTGTCTCACATAGTTGGATGATAATGAGGTTTACTAAGGGTTTTATTGTCCATTTACAATAACTTTCACATCTTACTCAACCGGTGCAACAATTTAGCCGTAAGCGCTAACCATGGTAAGAGTCATCGCACTCACTTATCGGGTAAGACTATCGGTCCTTGCTTTCGCTCTTATCGGGTAAGATGTTTGGTCTTTGCCATATTCATCCTGTAAGCTAATGTGACTTGGTAAACACTTACCCGAGTAAGCGTTTTGTAAACGGCCCCTAAGTTATTGCTTTAGAGTTGTGATTCACCCGCGTTGCATCGCCCGGGTAAACTGCTAGTATATATATATATATATATATATATATTTCACACAATCTCGATCCACACAAATCCATCTCATATATATAGACGCATATATATATATGTATATTCCACACATTCTCGATCCACACAAATCCATCTCATATATATAAACACATATATATATATTCCACACATTCTCGATCCACACAAATCCATCTCATATATATAAACACACAACTATCCGGACAACATCCGGACAACATCCGGATACCCAGGTAACCCGGTCACCACCCGACATCTTACCTCATCCGGAAATCATAAGAAAAGAGACTTACCCAGATAAACACTCGTCCGGACACCTTCAACAGGACTATCCGGACACATTCATATTGTGTCCGGACACCACTGTCGGTTCTTCCTATTTTACCCAGAAATTGACAGAAATTCATACCAGTTCGATTCTAATGATTCTAATCCGACAGAAACCATATACCAACCATTACAAACATAAATTGCAAAGGAAACATACATGTAATCTCTTCCAAACTTACCAAATGATGCCTTAACTTAGCTTTCTTCCTTTTTCTCTCTATTCTCTCAATACACACACAAACACACACATAACACATATATATATATAATATCTAGATATTAAATACAATTACCAAACAAACCCCAAACTTCTACTAAATGGCAAAACACCCCTTGAACTTCCAAATTAAAATTTAAAGTCTACCCTTAAACTTATAACTCCAATAATACAAATCTCATATTTATCTTAAAACCAAAATTAAATAAACCAACAATATACCCGGTTATTACAACATCTCCCCCTTAAAAGAATTTCGTCCCGGAATTCGGTTAGGCAATAAATGAGGGTAATCAATTACCAATTCATTCCTTAATAAAATAACAAATTCTCTATCACATCAATTCCTTACATCTCCAACTTAGCACAAAAATACAAACACAAATCCAGACTCCAGGTTCACCTCATCCTACTACCCTTGCTATGACGGAATCTCCACTAGTCATGACGAGTCGCCTCACGAATGCACAGTCGCATACAGTGTGAAATCAGATAGACATTCGAAATAAAGATTCTATCCCACAACGGTTAGACTCAAACAGGAGCTGCACAATAGAACTAAATCAAATATTCTAAGGCTATTTAGTTCCTACTGTATACCACTTATAAGGCAGTCACTTAACAACCTATCAGGACTAGCATAAATTCCTACTGGCAAGTAATAGTCATGAAGCAAAGTGTAATAAGCACCAGGCAATCTAGCATACATACTCCTATGTTCTAGAAAGCAATAAATTACACTAAGTACTCTACCTTTTCCCTTGGCATCGGTTGACTGTACATACTGCGCCTTCGACCACCGTCTCTAAAATGTCCCGACAATCCAACACTCCAAAAATAATGACATTCTACTCCCCAATAGATTACAAAATCAACTTGGAGTATCACCTTAACCCGTAGTTGAACTTTTCTCCATAGGTCATCCCCAACTCTACCGTCACTTCTCTAATCCAAAATATATCTAAGACAGACAACACTTCTTGCATTAATTACACCGACCCCGAACCTTAGATTACAATTGATTTCCACACTTGCCACAACATCACTCTCATACTACTACCACGTCCTATCCCATGGTCCTTCACCCCGATCATTACATTCGACTATGTTCTTCTACTCTTTCCTCAACATAAAATACGTTTCCCCAAGGATAGCTAACTAGGAGGTGTTTACTCTAGACCGATCCTATGAGCTAGCTTTCTTTCACCTCCAAACCAACCTCACACATTCAATTTCGATGATTACCACATTTAACCAACAATTTCCCACACCTCATACCAGGAACTTAACTGAGTTAATCCGAAATCACACTTAGTGCTTGAAACAACCACACACTTTTCATTTTTCAAATATCGTTAACATATTTTTTCAAAACGATAATAAACAAATTGGATCCACACTATACACCCATCCCCAAAATATAATAACCATAAAAACATCTTTATAACAAAATCAGTATATATTGTTTTCACCTCGTGCCTCTTTCAGCACAAAATATGTCATCGTGCCTCTTTCCACGTACAATATTTCACCGTGCCTCTTTCAGCACAAGGTATCTCATCATGCCTCTTTCAGCACAAAAATTATATATATATATATATATATATATATATACATATATATATACATATATATATTTTATATATCACAAATCATTTAACACATTTGAAATTTTATTCATAACATAAACTTTAACATTTGGAGGCATAACCTAGCGTTTGCAATACTGAATTATACATAACGCCACATTCTACACTTTCGCAATAACTTTCCAAAATTCTAACATGCACCTTCAATTTGAAAAATTGTAAACAATTGCAAGCGTTAGATCATTCATTCCAATTTAAACTACCATCCACTTTCGTTCTTATACAATAAATTTTACTACCACCTTGATAAATCTTTCAAATCCAAACACATATGATAACGGGTTATCACCTTGATCACTAATAGCTTTTCCTTACTAATCATTCCCAAAAACACTCTTCACTTTCTAGCTCAATTATCCTTGATTTCTCTCTTAAATTTATCCCAAGCAATATCATAATGAATAAACATACTAATTTCGATATCATCCAAAATATTTGTTACATTCTTACTAAATTAGAACCAACCTCTTTTCACACCAAATGCTTCCAAACCTACACTCTTACTAAGCCTTATCAAAAATAATTCATATATCCTTAATATAAAATTGTTAACAAACGAAAACTTTAAATCAATCACCCAACAATCTCTTCTTTCATCATAACTACTTATTTCAATATATACCGAATTACCGAGGACCACTTATCATTACCTAATCGAAAGTTTTAACAAAATCAAGTTCCAACACCATCCTATACTTACTACTACCTCAAATTCCAACAAGATTATCAAAAATAACTTAATAGGCACTCCACTCCTATCTATATTATCAACACAATTATCAAATTCTTTTCTAGTGCAAATAAGCAACAAAAGATTGAAAACACAATTAATCGGTTTGCACCGAAGTCAAATAGCACTTTAGCACGTGTATAGTTTATATAAATATACCTGTCTTCGTCTCTATCCATATGTCGAGACCGACTTGCCACTCTGTAGATTTCAACAAGGTTAATATACACATAAGCACATACCCCATATAATAAGGTATTCCAGTCCAATCATGTAACTGTAAGTTCACAATTACACTGGCCAGGTGTAACTCGAATTTACCTTACATGATGTTCCTTCTACCTTGTTATACTTAATATCCCAAGGTTCTAAAATAATAGGGACATCCTACTTCACATGCAGTTTAAGTCTAGGTACAGATACTAATACCTAAATCCCTTAAAGTAAGGCTCTGATACCATTTGTAACGACCCGGTTCCCCAAACATGCAACAAATAACATATATTGCATGACATCATTACATTTACAATAAAAGATACAAAACAAATAACAAACGGTCCCTTCGGTCTCGAAACTACAAAATACATAAAGATTCCTAATCATCGTCCATCAAAAGCTTCCTACTCTTATCCCTTTCCTTCGCCGATCCTCAACCTGGAAAACATATTTTTGAAAACAAAATGAGGGTTAGACCAAACGGGTCTAGTGAGTTAATCCCGGTCCTTTCCAAAATCGTTGTAAAACCTTTTTATGTAAATCCTTTGTATCAAAATAGTTTATATAAAGTCTTTCATCCATACACACATATACCTTTCGTATATAAATACTACATATACCACACGTATATAAATACCACACGTATATAAATACTACATTAAGACCCGTGCACCATGTATCTCTCCTCAAACCATCCTCATTTCTCATAACCATGGCCATATTAGTTGGTAGCAAGCCAACTAATAAATCAACGCCGTACAACAACTACGACACACAACGCCGTACAACATCTACGACCAACAACGCCGTACAACAACTACGACACACAACGCCGTACAACATCTACGACCAACAACGCCGTACAACTACTACGACACACACTTCAGCCGGCATAGTTCGGCGTGCTCTCGTGTAGTATAATACTTACATAAATATAACATCTCATTATATTATATTTAAAAGCATATACTCAATAATTTCTTAATATATGATACAACCACGCCATCACCCATATTTATCTCATATATATATATAGACACACATATATATATATATATATATATATATTTCACACAATCTCGATCCACACAAATCCATCTCATATATATAGACGCATATATATATATATATATATATATATATATATATATATATATATATATATATATATATATATATATATATATATGTGTGTGTGTGTGTGTGTGTGTATATTCCACACATTCTCGATCCACACAAATCCATCTCATATATATAAATACACAATCACACACACACACACACACATATATATATATATATATATATATATATATATATATATATATATATATATATATATATATTCCACACATTCTCGATCCACACAAATCCATCTCATATATATAAACACACATATATATATATATATATATATATATATATATATATATATATATATATATATATATATATATATATTCCACACATTCTCGATCCACACAAATCCATCTCATATATATAAACACATATATATATATATATTCCACACATTCTCGATCCACACAAATCCATCTCATATATATAAACACATATATATGTATTCCAGTTGAAAACGTTTTAAAATAAAACTCACATACCGATATCATTCACATCATAAATTAACCATTTATAATAAATGCATTTCAGTTCAAAAATGGTTAAAAGAAAACTCACCTGAATGCTTAATTCAACTCTTCCAAGCCTTTTCCAAAGATTCAGTCTATCAATCCCAATCCACAGAGTCTGCAAATAGATTAAATACAAATATCCCCTTACCAACTGATCCTATAAAACATACTAGAAGACCAAGGACTCTAGATAACTCAAATCCTCAAAAGTGACCAGAACAGCTAAAGTATCCGGACAAAACAGAACTATCCGGACAACACAACTTTCCGGACAGCATGACTAATCCGGACAACCTAACGTTTCCCGACACCACAACTATCCGGACAACATCCGGATACCAAAGTAACCCGGTCACCACCCGACATCTTACCTCATCCGGAAATCATAAGAAAAGAGACTTACCCAGATAAACAGTCGTCCGGACACCTTCAACAGGACTATCCGGACACATTCATATTATGTCCGGACACCACTGTCGGTTCTTCCTATTTTACCCAGAAATCGACAGAAATTCATACCAGTTCGATTCTAATGATTCTAATCCGACAGAAACCATATACCAACCATTACAAACATAAATTGCAAAGGAAACATACCTGTAATCTCTTCCAAACTTACCAAATGATGCCTTAGCTTAGCTTTCTTCCTTTTTCTCTATATTCTCTCAATACACACACAAACACACACATAATACATATATATCTAAAATATCTAGATATTAAACACAATTACCAAACAAACCCCAAACTTCTACTAAATGACAAAACACCCCCTTGAACTTCCAAATTAAAATTTAAAGTCTACCCTTAAACTTATAACTCCAATAATACAAATCTCATATTTATCTTAAAACCAAAATTAAATAAACCATCAATATACCCGGTTATTACACTTCTTTACTCCCCCTCAGCTTTACTCCCCCTCGGATTTTGCTAACTCCCCCTCAACTTGATATTCAGTGTCTTTGAATCTGTACCCTTTCTCCCCCTCATGATGAGTAGGAGCATCCGGAGCATCTTGCACGTTCAAAGACAATAGTGACGAGTAGCAAAACAAAATCAGATCAAACGTTTAGTAACCAGACTGGGGTAATCAACTAACACAGAAACACGTAGTAACTGTTATCACAACAATTTTAAAAAAATTGTGTGGCCTATGTTCAGAGTTGGCAAAGGGGTATCTCTGATAGGACTTCCAGTTATCACTGAAGTAAAATTTAAAAATTACTTCTCAAACTGTTCCGGCAATATCACGAAGATATGCAATGGGAATCACAAAGACTCGTGCATGTGTGAAATAAATAAATTATGTCGATATGGTTCAAAAATTGATTTAACTTGGGACGCAAATTAAGATCAATTCACACAGTGAGCAGAATATGAAGTTCGAAGACCGGAGCTGGTGTATTCCTTTTTCAATATCTAAGACCTCCGAGTGAGGAATAGATAGATTATGTGCTAAATCTCTGTGAATTTATGAAACAAGCATCTGTTGTGAGATACTTGAGTGGCTGGGTGGGGTGACACGAGTTATCCACACTGGGTCCATGTCTGTTTCAATATTCATCTCCAAAGAACGAGAATGAATAGATTTTGTGGTTACCCGGATAACTTACTCGGTTTGGTAAGGACCAATAATTCTTTTAAGTCCAGTCACATCCTCACCATATTCTTTTCACTCCGAACTCATCTATCAATCTAGACCCCTCACTATAGTCTATAATGGATGTGTTTCTTGGGTAGGTCCTTCTTGTTCTGGATAGACCATAGAAACGATGTAAGTCCTAACACTCCTTTCATGCAATGAGTAGAACAGTTGAGTAAAACAGTGAAGTACTAGTTCTAAACTGAAATGTTTAGAAGTCAATGCATTTAAGAACGAGTCCTGATCTGAGATGATCAGAAGTCATTAAATGAAGTCCGAGTTCTGATCTGAGGTAATCAGAAGTCATAAAATTAAGTCCGAGTTATGATCTGATATAATCAGAAGTCATAATTTGAAATAACAGAATTTCAATGAGACAAAATCAAGCGCAAAACAGAATGACTCAGTAAGCACAGTATTTTGCAAGAAATGAAACAATGATCAGAATGTTTAATTGTGAAGAACAAGTCACAATTATTATATCAGATAAGAATGGAATCATTTGCAAGAAATAGCGAACTTAGAAAACAACTAGGAATTCAAACGAGTGTATTTCCATCGAAAAATTAACGAATATGTGAGACATGGAAATAACAAAGTCAAGAAAAATTGACACGTGGCGATCATGGAATTTGAAATTGGAGAATAACAAACACAAGTAAGTTATCCAGAATGAATTACCACGGTCTTTGAATTCAGTTGAAGTTCACTCACCTTTTATAAGATAGTACTCCCCCTCAAAATTGGCATAACCTTTTAATGCAATCATGTGAAAAGAATGTTCTGACCAAAGCACACATGACATTCCTGCAAAACAGATTAGGAGGATTTTGGTATCCATCTTTTGATGGATCCTTGTTGGTTAGTTGCCCTATGAGGACCTGGGATACTATAAGTACCATACCAATACTTAGCATGGTCTTTCTTCACAAAGTCACTTGTTCCACAATAAGAGCAACACAGTTTCTGTGTAGATAAGCTGATCAGTTTGCTAACAGAGTAAACTCGATCAGTTTTCACGAAAGGTTTAGCGTGGAAAGCTGTGTTGTTCTTGTCACTTTTAATAGAGATGAATGACTTTGGAGCAGGAGTGGTTCCTTTAACTCTCCACACCATGTTTACTTTCTTGAAAGATTTATTATCTGATTTGTCAAAGATATGGTTATAAAACAGATTAGAGGTATGAATTCGATCCTTTGAAGAGCTATATGAACTAATGCAAGTCCTTGAAGAAAAATTTATGTGAATAGAACTTGAAGCAGTCTTAGAAAAACAAACTAAATTAACTGAATCACCGTAAAGAGACTGATTAACAGTATCTGGACTAGCAAGATTGGGTGATTCAACATCAGAGTTTTTGCTTTCAAGTTCCTTGTCATTGTTAAACAGAACATTTTTATTTTCAAACATTATATCCAACTTCTTTTGGAGATCAGTTTTTAGCCTCTTCTCTATCATAATATCAGCTTTCAAGACAGATAATTGCTTTGTAAGCTTGGAAATCTCATTTTGAAAGATCTTTCTTTCGTATGTAAAATCATCTTTCAAACTTTTTGCTTTAAAATCTTCAACCTTCTTCTTCTCAGTCTCTTTGCTTAGAATGTCTAATTCTTTCTCCAAATCGGATATTTTCAAAGAAAGTTCTCCAATATTTTTAGTAAAAGATTTGCGTTCAGTTTCAAACTTCTCTCTTTCTAAAATCAAAACTTTTTCAAAGTCGGAGATTTTTGTTGAAAGTTTTAGACATCTAAGCTCAAAACTCTTCTTCTCATCAAGAGATTTGTTTGAAGAATCAGATTGCTTTATAAGCATTTGCCTTTCCTTTGCAAAATTTTCTTTCTCCTTTTCAAAAACCTTCTCAAGAGTCGATAGTTTACTTTTAAGCTCAAAGTTTTCATAGTTCAAGAGTGTTAGTGCATAAAATGTATTCAAGATTTAATATGCATTTGTATTAATTGTAAAGAGTCAAATGTATTTGTCAAAGTCAAAGTAAGGGCTTTAAAGGTCAAAGTCAAAGTAACTAAAGTGATAGTCAAAGTGTATAAATAGGATTTGTAGAGATGTAAGTCATTTAAGCAAGTCATTTAGAATTGTCTCATACGTGTGTAGTGAGAGAGGTGAGCATAGAGAGGGATGACTTTCTAGAGAGAGAGTTTAGAGAGAGAAAGTGGATCTCATTCTCATCTTTGTATTCTTTCTCTATTCTATGAAGATCAAAGTGTTTACATCATTGTTACTTGTTTAGATTTGGGACATCAAGTGGTATCAGAGCCAAATCAGATCGAATTATGCACAAATTGAAGAAATTTTTGTCAATTTTTGAAGAAATTGATGAGTTCTTGAGTTTTTGAGATTTTTCTTGAAAAATCATCAATTGTTGGATTTCATTTGTGTTTTGATTGATTCAAGTTTACAAAAATGATGTGATTTGTTGTTTGAAACAATTTTTAATCATAAATTTTGATTTTCAAACAACAAAATCGATTTTAAATTTTTTTTCTTCTTAAAATGAACAGTAACAGTATTCTTCATTTTGATTTGATATGATTTTGATTTTGATTGTAATTTGAGTGTTAAAACTGCTACAGATCAAGTTTGCTATCATTCTCGATCAACTTACAAAGTTCAGAATCGGAAAACAGTATCAAATTCATTGTTTTTGAGAATGTGCAGGTCGAACTAAAGTTCATCGATGTTTTCACGAAGTTGTTGATCGATCTACTTCATTGTTTAAATTTTGTTGATATAATTGTCGTAGATCTGATCGTCATAAGTTTTTTAACATCATACAACTTTCAGATGTGAAAATCGATGGTTTTTGAGTCTGTTTGAGGTGCTTGAAAGTCTTCGCCGGAAAAACGTGAAGTTGCCGGAGTTTCGCCGGAATCTGGGTTGGCAGCCGGAAAACTCATAACTCTCGTACTCGTTTCATACGACTAGCTCATAACTGTCGGACGCCACATATCTTCATAACTGTCGGATGTTATAAACTGTCGTACATGTTGTATACGACTTCCTCATCATAACTGTCGTGCACTACTTGTTCATAACTGTCGTATACCATTAACTCTCGTACGACTCTCGCATGCCATTACAAGATTTTTTTGGTCGGACGATTTTAGTCGGATGTTTTTGTGTACATGATCGATTGAAACTTGTTGCATAAGACTTGTTTTCGACTAAGGAACACAACGCAACAAAAATCATCGAATTTGGTTGAGAAACGAAAGAGAAATTTGAAAAAGAAACTCACAGATCGTTTTTTCGTTTTTGAGGTTGAAGATGAACAGTGTTTTAACGACATCGTTAAGTGTCCGTTAAGTTTGTTACATTTTTGGTCCTAAATCCGTCAAGTTTGTTAGTTTTTCGTTAGATTAGTTAGATTTTGTTTCATTTTTAGTCCTAAGTCAGTTAGTTAGGTTAAGTGTCAGTTAGTTAACTTTTTCGTTAGAACCGTTAGTATACGATAGTTTTTCCGTTATATTTTCTAACATTTTTGGTCCTTCTGTTAGTTTTTGTTAGAGTCAGTTAAGTAGTTTTAGGATATTACACTTTCAGTCCCTGTAGTTAGTACTTTCAGTTTATTTTTCTTTTATGTTTTCAGGAGAGAAAGGAAAGGAAAGGGAGGGAAAGAAATTGACAACTTTCCTCCCAAACCTTTCTTCCCAAAGTTGGGAAGAAAGCGACGGAAAGAAAAATTAGGCCCATCATCAGTTTAATTAAATTACTATATTACCCTCAATAAACCCTTTTCACATGTTAACATCTCATGAAATAGAAGCAGCGGCTGCCTCCTCTTCCAAGTTTCAACTGCTTATTTCTCTTCATCTTTGGCATCTTCTCCATTGCTTCTTCACAGACTTCACAGGTTAGTCTTTTTCTTTTGTTGCTTAAATACAGAAATTATAAATAAAGATACCTGCAATAAATTAACTAAGAGAGAGATGATGGTGGTTGGTTACTAACTTTGGATTGTTAGAATATGTGAGTAGGTTGATAGATTGAGAGAGACACACTTGAGATGGTGGCAGAATCAGCCGTTTTCATATATTGAGAGAGTAATACAAATGGAGTGTCTAACCTAATAATGAAACCCTAAGAGACTGTTTATACAAGGTAAGTTACACATAATTACAGAAAGGACCCTGAACTACACATATTGACATTAATACTCTAACATCCCCCCTCAAACTCAAGTAGGGGAAGAATGAGCCAAATTGAGTTTGGAAACAAGAGCCCGAAAACGCCCTGGAAGATGAGCTTTGGTGAAGATATCGGCAGTCTAATCAATGGTTGAGATTGGAAAAAGTTTAACCGTCTTGCGAAGAACATGTTGACGCGTGAAATGACAGTCAATCTCAATGTGCTTTGTACGCTCATGAAAGACATCATTGTGAGCAATCTGAATAACACTAGTGTTGTCACACCACAATGGTGTTGGGGAAAATTGATGAGCACCCATATCAGATAGTAGCCAGCGTAGCCATACGAGTTCTTGAGTGGTGTCAGCTAAGGCTCGATATTCCGCTTCAGTGCTGGAGCGAGCTGTCAGCGATTGTTTCTTGCTGCGCCAGGAGATAAGAGAGTCCCCAAGAAAGAAACAATACCCGGTAGTGGAACGACGATCGGTTATGTCACCATCCCAGTCAGCATCTGAGAAGGCACGAAGCTGTAAGGATGAGGTGGATGAGAAATGAAGCCCATGGAACATTGTCCCTTTGAGGTACCGAAGTATACGAAGAACAACAGCATAGTGGTCTAAACACGGGCCAGCCATGAATTGGCTAACTATATGAACTGCATAGGCAAGATCTGGTCTAGTGACAGTCAGGTAGACCAGAGATCCAACTAGTTGGCGGTATCGTGTAGGGTCTTTCAGCGGGGTTCCGGCATTCGGAGCAAGGTGCAGATTTTGCTCAATGGGTGTAGATGCAACTTTGTTGTCCGTGATCCCAGCTTTGGACAGCAGATCTGAAATGTACTTGGCTTGACAGAGATAGATGCCCGAAGAGTCTGATAGAACTTCAAGTCCAAGAAAGTAGTGTAGTTTGCCAAGATCTTTCATCTCAAAACATGAGCTGAGAGATTGTTTGTAATGATTGATACCTGTAGTGTCACTGCCAGTGATGATCATGTCATCAACATACAACAAGAGTAAGATAGTACCTGCAGCAGTAGTCCGAGTAAACAGGCCAGAATCATAGTTACTTGGAGAAAATCCCAAGGAGATGACGATGTTACTAAACTTTTCAAACCAAGTACGAGGAGCTTGTTTGAGGCCATAGAGGGCTTTTCGAAGTCGACATACATGTCCCTGACGGGAGGTCACACCTGGAGGGAGTCTCATGTAGACTTCCTCTTCGAGATCGCCATTCAGAAAGGCATTTTTGACATCCATCTGATAGAGTGGCCATTTCTTGGTGGCAACTATGGCGAGAAGACTACGAACTGATGTGACACGAGCCACAGGAGCAAACGTTTCTTCGTAGTCAATGCCATATTCTTGATTGAAGCCTTTTGCCACAAGGTGTGCTTTGTATCGATCAATGGATCCATCAGACTTGGTTTTGATTTTGAAGACCCATTTGCAACCAATGGGTGACTTTCCTGGTGGGAGAGGAACAAACTCCCATGTATTGGCTTTGTCAAGTGCCTGAATTTCCTCTGCCATAGCTTGCTTCCAAACAGGGTTAGAATCAGCTTCCTTGAAGGAAGTTGGTTCATGGGTGGACAGTAAAGTGGCATAACAATAATAATCACGAAGGTGAGAAGGAACTTGTATTACCCGAGCGGAGCGACGTGCTTCATCTTGTGGTTGAGAGGAGCTAGGATCCATAGACTCAGCAGATGGCTCAGAAGTAGTACTTGGAATTGGTGCAGATGATTGATCGTGATCAGATGACACAGATGGGGCCGGTGACGGTTCAGATGGAACAGATGAAGGTTCTGATTGAGAAGAGGCGGAAGAAGGTGGAACAGATGGCACAGAATAAAGCTCGGATGGAGGTGAGTTAGAAGGAGGTGGGACAGATGGTGAGGTCAGTATGGAATCAAATTGTAGTGAGTCCAAAGAGATAGAGTTATCAGTGAAGAAGGAAGTGGAAGGATTGGGTATGTCTTGAGATTTGGACACTGTTGAGAAGGGAAGATGTTCCCAGAATGTGACATGACGGGATATACGTAGTCTTTTAGAGACTGCATCCCAACAACGATAACCTTTGTGTTCAATACCGTAGCCAATAAAGCAGCATAATCGAGAACGAGGTTCAAGTTTGGTGTGTTCATGAGGTTGCAACTGAACAAAGCAGGCACAACCCCATACTTTTAGGAGTTCATATGCAGGGGAGACCCCATGGAGCATTTCATAGGGAGACTTTTGATTGAGGATGGGAGTCGGGTGACGGTTGATGGTGTAGACAGCCGTGAAGGCAGCTTCGCCCTAAAAACGTTCTGGACACTTGGCTGAGATTAATAGAGTACGAACAGTATCGAGGATGTGGCGATGTTTACGTTCTGCACGTCCATTTTGCGGAGAGGTGCCTGGACAGGAGTACTGAGAAAGAGTACCCTAAGATCTAAGAAAAGAGAGGAGAGAAGAGTCTTTGTATTCCATAGCATTATCTGCTCGAAGAATCTTTATAGGTTTGGAAAACTGGGTTTGGATCATACGAGCGTAGGTGATGTAGATTTGACGTAGTTCGGAGCGCTGTTTCATGAGATATATCCATGTAAAGCGTGTGTGATCATCGATAAAGATAACGAAGTATCTATAACCCCCCATGGATGGATGTGGGGCTGGCCCCCAAACATCAGAGTGAATGAGGTCAAAAGGGGAAGCATAATTAAGTTCATTTAGTTGAAAAGGTAAGGCATGGTGTTTGCCAAGTTGACAGGATAAGCAAGAAATGTTTTCAGAAGAGGTGTTGCCTAACAGTCCTGAACTAGCTAACAGTTTTATCCTAGCTAGAGATAAATGTCCAAGTCGTTTATGCCACAATTCAAAGGAAGGGGTACTGGAAACAGAGGCAACATGATTTGAGGATTGTAAGAGGAGACGGAGGTAGGCCACTTTAACCATTCGACCAACTTTACGGCCTACTCCAAGGATCTGCTTGGTCTTTGGATCCTGCACAACACAACCAGTAGGATGAAACAAAACAATTAGGCCGGATTCCATAAGTTGAGTGATAGAAATCAGACTCAGAGATAAGTTTGGAATATGTAGCACATCAGGTAATTGAAGGTTGGTGGTAGATACAGTTCCACTGAAAGATACAGGTAACCGAGTGTCATCCGCAGTGCGGACTGATGAGTACATGCTGGAGGTTTGCTTAGAGATAAACCCGTCAGCCTTAGGTGTCATGTGGTTACAGCAACCAGAGTCGAATAGCCAAGGATTGCCTGGTGCTGAGATATTGCACTAAGAATTCATTCCCATAGAACCTGTCAGGAGGCGCTCTATTAGGTCTTGGTTTTGTCGCAGGAGTGCCAGAGGATCAGGTGATGAGTTGGTGTTATGCATAGGTGATGAGTTGGTGTTATGCATACCCATAGAACCTGTCATGAGTCGCTTTATTTGGTCTTGGTTTTGGCGTAGAAGTTCCACAAGCTCTTGCGGTGTCTGAGTTGCTGGAGTAGAGGAGTCTAGAGAGATTGATCCAACATATGACTGTGATTGGCGTAGAGGAGTCAGACCCATAGTGTTGATCCGCAGTGCGTTGTTGCTTTTGATGACTGGAGTGTTGTTGATTACCTGAGTTCCTTGGATGGTTTAGACAGTCAGACCCATAGTGTTGTGGCTGTGTGATCCCGCACCAGCGACATTGTCGATTTGGGCAGTTGAGAAGAAGATGAGAAGTAGAGTGACAATATGAGCAGTCACTGTATTGAGACTCGGTACTGAGAGCCATTTAAGTGGTGCAGGCAGGTTGCGATATGAGAAGACTGCGATAAGAGGGTATGTCGTAACTAACTGGAGTGTGAACAGTACTTGTCGCAAGTAACTGGGGTTGTGAACAGTACCAAGTCGCAATGGGCAGTTGAGATATGTGGTTGTGAACAGTGTCAAGTCGCAATGGTCATGAACAGTACCAAGTCGCAATGGTCAGTTGAGATATGGGGTTGTGAATAGTACCTAGTCGCAATGGTCAGTTGAGATATGGGGTTGTGAATAGTACCAAGTCGCAATGGTCAGTTGAGATATGTGGTTGTGAACAGTGTCAAGTCGCAATGGTCATGAACAGTACCAAGTCGCAATGGTCAGTTGAGATATGGGGTTGTGAATAGTACCAAGTCGCAAAGCATAAAAGCAATTGAAGCAAGAAAACAATCATAGTACCTGTACATGACCACATGATGGGATTTATATTTTATATATAATTTTAATAATAATAATGGTATTGTATACTCTTTTATTTGATAGTCTACACGTGTGTTTACATTTGGTAATGTGTATGATCAGATTTATAACATATATATCTATATATATATATATATTAAAAGAAGATGATGTAAACAATCACCATACCTCTCTATGAACACGTCTCTATGAACACGTGTTGAAGACACTCATGCTCATTTTGCTTTATAAACTATTTGCTTTATGTACTTATTATTTATTTGGTTTATGTTGAATAATTATAAACTTTTTGTTGCAATTTCATTATATTATATTGACATATTACATTTAATCATGAATATACATATATTAATGGATGATGATACATTTTTTTTGTTAAGAACTCAACAATTAGCAGTGGTTCAATTGGTTTGTTTGGTGGTGCATTTTATTATACATCGTAGACGTCAAAATAGAAACCAAATTAATTTACCTACCCGTGATATGAGGTTGCATAGACAACGAGTACGAGACGAGATGTTGTCCAGTCTCTCATCAAGTGGTAAATGTCGAGAACTAATTCGTATGAGTGAGAGCGCTTTTAAGATATTGTGTCAAAAGTTAAAGAATGAGGGTGGCCTTCGACCAACTCGACGTATGTCAGTTGAGGAGCAAGTTGCTAGATTTTTGCATATCGTTGGAAATGATTTAAGAAATCGTTTTGTCTCTTGGTTCTATCGTCGGTCCGGATCAGCCACAAGTAGGCATTTCCATCGAGTTTTGGGTGCAATTATATCATTAGAAGATCAATATCTTAGACAACCAAACGGTGATATGGTTCCAAAAGAAATTCAAGAACAAAGAAGATTTTACCCATTTTTTAAGAATTGTATAGGCGCAATTGATGGAACACATGTTCGTGTGAGAGTACCTAGTAAAGACGCCCCGAGATATCGTGGTCGTAAGGGATATCCAACGATAAATGTACTAGCAGCATGTACATTTGATTTAAAGTTCACATACATTTTAAGTGGTTGGGAAGGCACGGCATCAGACTCGAGAATCATAAAAAATGCGCTCACTAGAAATGACAAACTACTCATTCCCGAAGGTAATATGTTAAACCGAACTTGGTTATATAATTAATCTTATATTATTATACTAAGTTTATTTTGTTTATAGGTAAATACTATTTGGTTGATGCCGGCCTACCCCATAGAAGTTCGCTCATTGCACCTTATAGAGGTGTTAGATATCATTTGAAGGAATATTCGTCTCGTGGACCTCAAAATTCCCGAGAATTATTTAACCTTCGACATGCATCATTGCGAAATGCTATTGAACGAGCCTTTGGTGTTTTAAAGAAAAGATTTCCTATAATTAGAAGTACCACAGAACCATTTTACTCTTGTGAAACACAATCAGATATATTTTTAGCATGTTGCATCTTGCATAACTTTTTACTTGACGAAGATCGTGACAAAGAACTTGAAGAAGAAGTGTTACATGAGGTATTAAACGCAACACAAGAAGAAGAAACTCATGCTCCAACAGACATAGATGACCGAGGAGAACAAATTAGAAATTCAATTGCAAATGAAATGTGGAGTGATTACTCGTTGTACCTGAATAACGAAAATAATGTTTAAATAGTTGTTTAATATTCTATGTTGATATTTGAATTTGAATTTGATGGATGATTAATGATTAATGTTTGGATTTATTTAAAATATGTATTATATTTAATTGTTATTCATATTTTTTAGATTAATATTGTTAAGTTTAATATGTATGCTTACTACGCAGTAATTCACCATGAGTAAAAAGGTAACCGATGGAAATACGACAAAGAGGGAGCCATTTGTTTGGACTCCTCATATGGATGATGCATTCATTCAGGCAATGCTTAAGGAACAAGATAAAGGTAACAGGGTTGACGGAACGTTCACTTCCCAAGCATATGCCAATATGGTGGATGTGTTAAGTAAAAGTCTTAACAAAGATTTCAACAAAAATCATTTGAAGAATCGTTTGAAGACTCTGAAAGATCATTTTTCTCAATGTTATAACATTTTTTGCGGTGTTTCGTTAAGTGGTTTTGCTTGGAATTCTGAGACAAAGTTATTTGAGGCAGAAGAAGAGGTTTGGGAAGCATTGATAGCGGTATGTGTTCGTAGTAATTTAATTTATAATATTTACTTATTATGATTTCTAATACGATTATTATTTATTTTTAATAGGAAAAACCCGATGCTGCAAAATGGAAAAAAAACAAATATCTAACTACAATGAAATGTTAGAATTGTTTGCTAGAGATAGGGCAACAGGTGGTGCTGCTGAAACTGCCAAAGAAAGAAGAAATCGAATAACCACCAATCAGCAAAGACCGGAAACGATTGATGAAATTGATCGCATGGTATCTATCGATGAGATTAGTTTGGAGAATTTCAACAACAGTGACGATATTCAAGTTATATCTACCATGCCAGCATCACAAATGAACCAGCCAAAGGTAACCAAATCAAAAAGTAAGAAAAGAAAGGTGGAAGAAGAAGATGTAACGACTTCTAAGATAACGGCGGCCCTAGGTGATGTAGCTAATGCCGTTAGAGAAAGTACTAAGGTATTAAGTTTGTTTACATTGTATACCATTAGACATTTATATTTGAATTTATCAGATTTATGATTATAGTTATGAACTTTTTATAACAGGTATTCGAAAGATCTCATCTAGCCAGGTACTTAGGGGAAGATATATATAACGAGCTCAATTTGATGGGTGTGGAACCTGCAAAGATATCACGTGCATATCTTTTTCTAATGGCAAATCAAGAAAAAGCACATGCATTATTTGGTTTTCCTCTTCCGATGAGGATGTCTCTTTTGATAGAAATGATGGGTGCAGATTATTAGAGTATCAATTTATTCGACTATGCGTTTTTTATTCGGATTTAGAGTTTAGTTCGTCATCCTTTTTTTTGCATCGAAGACTGTTAATTGATTTTTTTATTGATTAAATATGTAACGTTTGCAACTTTTTTATCATTACTTTTAGTATAGTTTATTTTGTCGATATGTCTCATAATAAATATTATTAAAAAAAATAATTTTTACACGGTAGATTGATGAACTCATAATTTAGATTGAACCAATATAATATGAATCCATAGTTTATTTGGTCAAAAGTATTGATTTTTATTAACAAATACAATAAGGGTATATTTGTAAAAATGACAGTTTTCCTTTCCTTTCCCTCTTATTCGAGAACACAAAAATTGATTTCCTTTCATTTCCTTTCCCTTCCTTTCTCTCATGTTCAAGAACACAGTTTTTTTCCTTTTTCCTTTCCCTTTCCTTTCCCTCCCCTCCCCTCCCCTTCCTTTCTTTTCTTTTCCTTTCCTTCCGGATTCGAGAACACAGCGTTAGTCCCTCTAGTTTAGAGTTTTAGTTTGAGTCAAGTTTAGTCCTTGTAGTTTAAGTTTAGAGTTTTAACAGTTTTGGTCCTTATACTTAGTATTTTAGAATTTTTCAATTTTAGTCTTTTGAGTCTTATGTTTTAGATTTTTGTCATTTTTAGTCCTTGTCTTTTATAAGTGATAGTATTTTACACTTTTAGTCCGTATTTTTCGTTTTAATTTCGTATTTTGTCATTTTTAGTCCCTATTTTTAGTAAATTTTCATTTTTTGTCCGTTTTATCAATTTTTACCTGCTTTTGCTCGAAACTGATATATTTTTCTTATCTTTTGCAGGTTTGCCGATTTAAAGTCAAGTTTTCCGCATTAATTTTTCGGAATTAATTTTTGAACGAAAAATTTTATAATTTGTTATTCAAAATTTGATTTTGAAATTTTTTTTCTGACATTAATCGATTTTTCTCTGATTATCGTGTGTGCATAATTCTACTTCTCACGAAGTATCTGACAACGATCTTTTTTAATCTTTTCAGGTAACAATGGATGATGATGAATATTATGGTTGGGAGTCACTTAAGGACAGAGACAATAGAATAAAGATCCAAGATCTTGAACAAAAAGGAGTCAATTATAGGATAACAATTGAAAAGTTGAACAAAAGGTTGAGTGTGTTGGAGAACTCAACGATTGTTCAAGATATCAAAAGCAAGGATGCTGAGATCAGTAATCTAAAGAAGAAGAATTTAGAGTCTGCTAAAGAACTTTCTGTTTTGGAAACAAAAATGAGAAAGGAAAGAAGAGTGTCAGATAATTTATTGAAAGCTGAAATCAATACATTACAGAAGAATAATCAAGATCTCCAGCAACAACTTTCTGACTTGAAGACTCCACCTGATTTGAAGCAATGTGAATGTGATTCCAAATCAAACCTGATAATCTCTTTAGAAAAGAAGAATGTTGATTTGTCAAAAGCTTTAAATGATTTTAAAGAAGAGATGATAATGAAAAGACATGTTTTTGAAAAAGAAAGAAATACTTTTGAAACCGAAAGAAATATTTTTCAACAAAAGTTTTCTGATTTTTCAAAGAAATGTGTTAAGGAAAAGAATGTTTTGGAATTAAAATGTATCAAACTTTCAAAACAAATTTTTTATTTTGAGAAAGATTTGATTCTTGAGCGTGAAAAATTTGAGAACGAGAAAGCTATTTTTGAAACTGAACGCATATCTTTTAAAACGGAGAATAGTGAGCTTTCAAAGAAAATATCTGAGTTGGAAATAATGTTGGAAAAGGAGAGAAAAGATTTTGTTAAACAGAGAGATATTTTTGAAAATGAAAAGAAGTGTTTTCAAAAGAAAAACATGGAAATTTTCAAAGAAATATCTAAGAACAGTTTTGATGAAGAAAGATACATCTTTAAGGCTGAAATTACAAAGCTTACAAGGAAGTTATCTACTTTAGCAACGGAGGTTATGAAAGAGCAGAAGATCCATTCTGATCTACAAAAGGCATTTGACCTGACTATTCAAGAAAGGAATGTTCTATCCGGTAAAGTTAAGCAATTGGAAGCAATTAAGATCAGAGTTAAGTCATCTGAACAATTTAGTGTCGATACTATTGTTCAATCGTCGAATGATGGTTCAACTGATTCTGATTGTTCATCAAAGACTGCTTCTAGTTATGTTCATGAACGTTCTTCTGTTTCTTCGACAACGTCTGTCAAATCAAAAGATCAGATGCGACCTTCTAATCCTTTCTACTACCGTGATACTACCAGTTCAGATACACCTATCTACAAGCCTGTAAAGATGGTTTGGAAAGTTAAAGGATCTACTCCTGGGAAAGATGCCCCGAAATCATCTGTTCCTCTACCGAAGGTAAACAAGAAGCACAATGCTCACAAAGGTAAGTCTTTCGCTAAACCTAATCCTATATATTCTGCAAATTATTTGATTAGGTTGGCACAAAAGAAATTGTGTTGTTCTTCTTGTGGAACTCATGATTTCATTAAGCAAGAAAATGTTCATTTTTGTTACGGTACTTATAGTATTCCTTCAAAGAGATCTGCACCTAACACACTAGGACCCAAGTCCCATTGGGTACCAAAATCAGCTTAATCTGTTTTGCAGGTTCATCATGTGTTGTGCTGAATGTTACATATATATCACACACATGAATGAAAACAGAAGAGAAGTGGTGCAAATTTGTGAAGAGTACATGTGCCATTAAGGGGGAGTAAAAGAAATAATGGTTTCTAAACACCTCAGTTTAGAACCCGGACTTCAAAGGAAATAGTGGTTTCTAAACACATCAGTTTAGAACCCGGACTTCAAAGAAACGATGGTTTCTGAATAATTCAGTTCAGAACCCGCACTTCAACGAGTTTGACTTCTAAACACATCAGTTTAGAACTCGTATTTCATTGTTTTATACTTTGACTGTTTCATATACTGATCTTGGTTTATTAAGATCTTTTGCAGATTTTGAGGGGGAGCTTATCTGATTGTTAATCAGTCTATCATGATTTGAGGGGGAGCTTAAACATATCACTGTAAGTATCTTCTGAATTTAATTTGAGATTGTTTGAAAGAAGAACGACTTTCAAGCATGGAAAACGTGTTCTTAAATGTTCAAACCACTTCTCGATTCTCAAACAGATTTTATGAATTTTAGAAGTGTGATTTTAAATGTTTTTCTTATATATTCATATATATATATATATATATATATATATATATATATATATATCTCGGATTCTCGTTACATCATTTATGACCGTGTGTTTCTAAAGATTAATACTTGCGTATTATCTTTTCTATACTTTCAAGTATTCACACACATCGGTTCAGCTTCACATTGACTTTGTTATTACCATGTCTCAAACGAAACATTTTTCGATGGTAATACTCCCGTTTGAATTTTTCAAATTTTGATTGAGAATCATATTCATTTCAGCGTTCGAACTTAAGCGTTTCTGTCAAAGATTGTTTATATTTGTTCATATAAACAAATTATCTAATTCTTTGATACCCTAACCTTACATGATTATCATTCATGTTATTTGATCTGATTGATACATTGTCAGATTCTCAAACAAGTCTTTCAAATTCATTTCATTCATTCAATATTCTTGTTGTGAGAAATCTTCAAAGATCAAATGCTCAAATTTTCATGATATTATTGAAGAGCATACTTTCTGATGGCAATGTTATCAAATGCCGATACTCTTAATTGTTCAAGTTAAACTGTTGAACAACACAACATCATTTTAGGACAAAATTTCATGGAAATCAGTGTGAGGATTTACAAAACTTCTATGGATCCACGTTAACCAATGTTTCCTACCCAAGAAGTTATCCTTGAGTGATTGAGGGGTGAGGGGTCGAAATCAAAGAGTGGGGGAGATTACTCATACGGTTGAGTATCTCATTGTGCTGAGGTAAAATGAAAATGAGAGTTTGGTTAGAAGTGAGCGGATTAAAAACAGAAAGAGGGTGAGAGAACAGAGTTAAAAGAATAAGAGAACTCTGCACCATCCATTTTCTGAGCCGGGCAGCCACATTACTGATTGGTTCACATTCTTTGGTGACCATCATTGAAATAGGCAACTAGCCCATGCCAACTCTTGCATTAACCCCACCAGCTACTCATTTCTTTCTTAACAAAGAGATGTTTCATTTTTCTTGGGGATGCAGCATATAATCTATCTGATCTTCACTCGGAAGGTCTAGATATTGAAAAAGAAGGGAGTTTGCCCCACCTTCGCTCTTCATTCATGCACATTGAGTCCGTGGAAAACTTGTTGTTGTCTCAACAGTTTACACACTTTGAGCCTATTATTATTCAAGCATATGTTGCTTCATTCTTTCTACACCTGCACGTACACACAAGGAATATGTTTTCTTGTCATAACGTTCATAGAAATTTCCTTTGTGGTTTTTCGATAATTGAATGGAAGCCCTGGAGGAGTGAACATCAAAAAGCTCCTTTCCAAAGTGCATTCGTTGTACTAAGTGGCTCTGTGCAACTTACAGGCATTATAACTGATTCATTCGTTGTTTCAGGGTTACCACTTTATTTTGTCTGAATTTGAAAAGATTCGGATAAATATTTTTTGGAATTGACGGATATTCAGATCAGAAGTAGGAGATTGTTATTGATATTCAAGGATTGCTGAAATTGAAAAGAGAATTTTGATGATCATGATACTCACAATCATCAAAAAGGGGGAGATGATATGAAACTTCAATTTCAAGATAAAGTGAAGTTTTATTGACGTCAAGAAGATCGAGATAAAAAGTACATGATATTTCAAGATGTTTCGAGATGATTCGACAAAGATTCAAAGTTCAAAGATTGTTCATTGTTCAAGAGATGAAGATACGCAGTTCAAGATATTCGAAAAGCTCAAAACCCCATTAAAGCTCAAAAGCCATTTCATGTTCATAGACCGAAGATATATTTCAAATCTCAAAGATGCAAAGATCCATGCTACAATGATTCAAAGACCAGTGATACGAAGATTCAAAAAGATGAAGATTCTGTTTGAAGACTTTGACCAACACCACAAAGATTTGAAGATTGTGTTTCTATACTTTGATGACTATTTGATTTTGAAGATCCAGTTGAAGACTAAAGCAGTCAGATTGGATTTCTGAAGACAACGCCTACTTGAAGATTCTTCAGAGTTATTTTTCAAAGATTGTTCTTCCTTCAAAGCGAAGAGGGAGATTGTTCAAAGTGCTTAAAGTGTTGAAGATTTGAAGATCACAAAGAGCTGAAGACTATCGTCATCAATTTTTTAAATCTTGAATCCATAGGGGGAGATTGTTAGTGCATAAAATGTATTCAAGATTTAATATGCATTTGTATTAATTGTAAAGAGTCAAATGTATTTGTCAAAGTCAAAGTAAAGGCTTTAAAGGTCAAAGTCAAAGTAACTAAAGTGATAGTCAAAGTGTATAAATAGGATTTGTAGAGATGTAAGTCATTTAAGCAAGTCATTTAGAATTGTCTCATACGTGTGTAGTGAGAGAGGTGAGCATAGAGAGGGATGACTTTCTAGAGAGAGAGTTTAGAGAGAGAAAGTTGATCTCATTCTCATCTTTGTATTCTTTCTCTATTCTATGAAGATCAAAGTGTTTACATCATTGTTACTTGTTTAGATCTGGGATATCAAAGAGTTTACCTTTCTCTTCTTCTTTAGCAAGCTTCTCAGAACTATTCCAGATTTGAGATTTCAATTCCTTCAGTTATTTGATGTACTTGTTGCTCAAATCATCTGATCGCTTGATATTATTTTCATGTAGTCTTGCTTGCTCTTTCTCAGTCTCCTTGATATCATCTCGTGATGATAAATGAGATAGCTTCTTTTTCAGCTTAGTATTTGTTCTTTCTAAGATCGTTGCCTTTTCTTCTGCTTTAGCCAGCTTCTCAGAACTTTCAATTGTTTGCAATTTCAGTTCCTTCAGTTCTTTGAAGTACTTTCTGCAGCCTTCCTGTGATAGATTGAGATTCGTTTGATACATTCTTTTATCGTCTTTACACGCAGGATTAAAGCAAGGCGACATTGTTACCTGAAAAATTGATCGTTAATCGGTGTTATTTTGAAGAATCAAGATTGCGGAAGAAAATCAAAAATTAATTTTGAAAAAAAAAATCTAAAAAATAAATTCGTTTCCAAAATTTAAAAATTTGATTTTTTTCGGAACGAACGAAATCAAACTTCGAGAATGAAACCTGTAAGAAAATAAACCAAGTTAGATCGAAGACGACGAAAATAAGCTCAAAAACGTCGCAATAATTCTCAATCACGGGACGTGCGGTAACTCGGGTACCGACGAGAACTTACCAACCAAAACTTACCAAACACAACTTTCCGGATGAGGAGGAACTTACCGGACGAGGAGTGGTTTACCGGATAGAGATGGATTCTGGATAAATTTGACTTACCGGACGTGAAGAAATCCGTATGGATTGAGATTTCGGATGGAAATTGCACTTACCGGTTGAAGTTGGTTTACCGGATGTAAAATGAAGTAAGTTACCGGGTGATGATGTTCTCGCAAAAAAATAGCACTTACCGGATGATATGTGGTTCCCGGAAAGTGATAAAGTTACTGGATAAGAGATAAACAAGTACTTACCGTGTGCTGAGATACCGGATGGAGTCCGGGTAAAATGGCTTACCGGGTGATATATGGATTAGTTGGAAGAAAAAGAAAATCACACCAAAAGCTATAACAAATCACATATGCATATAAAACGATATGTATACAAGCTATAATGCAATATAACAAATCACATGCAGCAAATATAAAACGATATATGTATGTATGCTATAGACGAATCACGTAAGAAAGATAGTCAACCTTGGAAATGAATGGTCAAACATGACGGCTGCAAAGGATTAACAAATACCCAATTCAATTTTATATGTGATGTGTGGGAGGTTACTGGAAATAAACAAATCACCCGGTAACTTAGATCACCAGGTAAGTGCAGTGTGGGTACCCGGTAACTTGGATCACCAGGTAACTTTGAGTCACCAGGGAAGTGTGGGTACCCGGTAACTTGGATCACCAGGTAAGTGTAGGTAACTTTGAGTTACCAGGTAAGTGTGGGTACCCGGTAACTTGGAGTTACCCGGTAACAAGTGAAGGAATTGGAACATACCCGGTAACACGATGAAGGACCCGGTAACCACAACTGGTTGAAAAGATCGGATCAGGGTTCGATAGGGTTGCTTGAATTCACTCCTGTAGGGTTAGATTTTGACCAAAAACACAAAAACAAACATACCCAAATCGATTTCTAAGCAAAATATATCTTATTTTTCAATAATCACCACAAAAATTTAAGAGCACCAAAAACTCAAGAATTGATTTTTAAACTTGAAAAATTAATACCTTTGAGAATCGATATGAACGCAGATAAATAGCAGATAAAAACGAGTAAACAATCGAGATCTAACAAACGAATAATTAAATCAACGAAAAGCTTTGCAAACCCGATTGATGAACGATTTTCTTCAAAAAAACTGCAGTCTGTCGAAAATAATGTGGGTGCCTTCTGTACCTCAAACGATTAATCCCACCATTCAGAATGTAAAACGGAATGTCGTGGAGCTACTGTCCAAAAATCGTGACGATCCGACGGTTCAATCTCCGGGAATAGGCAAAACGGCTCACTGTGTTTTTTCAGAAAATTCAATACGAATTTTATGTTTTTTCTCGCTTTCGTTCGATATCTTTCGTATCTTAAAATCACCGATTAGGCTCTGATACCAATTGTGAGTCCTTGATTGACAGGTAACAATATAATCAATGAGCAATAACAAGAACAATTGATGATTTCAACTTGTCATCCCTCTCGTATTCATTCAAAGTATCGGTCAGAGAATATTACAATTCAAAGTAAAGGAACGATTTCTAAACAATAAGCTCTAATGAATCTCTAGGAATGCTAATCAATTGCTATGAAAGGCTAACCTAAAACTAAAGGTTAACTAAACCTTATAAACTTAGGCCTTAGCTAAACAAGGCCCAAGCCCATTAATCAAATAAGCCCAAATAATGCAATTAATGCTTTTACAATTAATAATAAATCTAATTAAGCTCTATTTAATTATTTATATATCTTTCTAATATGTATGACATTTATGGTCCTAACACTTCTGCTAAGTCTTTACTTGATCTCTGGTGTCCTTCTGACTTGTGATATTTTCAATACTTTTCTATGCTACAAATTGGAGCTAACATCACAGTCTATCAGATGTATGTGAAAACAACTTTTCTGAATGGGATTCTTAAGGAGGAGGTATATGTGTCTCAACCAGAAGGTTTCGTTGACAAGGAACATCCAAATCATGTTTATATTCTGGATAAAGCCTTGTACGGAATGAAACAAGACCCTCGCGCATGGTATGAAGTTCTTTCAACTTTTCTACTTGGGTCAGGATTCGAAAAAGGTAAAATCGATACGCCATTATTCATTAAGCGCGAAGAAGGTGATATCATTATTGTACAGATTTATGTTGACGATATTATATTTGGTTCGACTAACTTTGGTTTGTGTACATGGTTTTCTGACCTTATGGTGACTAGGTTCCAAATGAGCATGATAAGAGAGATCAATTTCTTTCTCGGGTTGCAAGTGAAGCAATTCTCGACGGGAATCTTCATCAATCAATCTAAATACATATTCGATATTTTTAAGAAATTCAAAATGGAGAATTGTACATCAATCGGAAAACCTATGGCACCAGGTTCCAAGATTGGTCCAGATCTAAATGGTAAAAAGGTAGATCTAAGGACTTATCGAGGTATGATCGGGTCACTCATGTATTTAACTGAAAGTCGTCCAGATATTATGTCCGCTACATGTTTGTGTGCAAGATTTCAGGCTGATCCGAAAGAGTCTCATCTCGAAGCGGTCAAGCGCATCTTCAAATATTTGAAAGGCACGGCTTATCTTAGACTATGGTATCCGAAAGGGACGGGATACGAGCTAACAGCTTACTCTGATGCTGATCATGGTGGAAGTTTATTGGATCGGAGAAGCACAACCGGACATGTGCAACTCTTGGGAGATAAATTAGGGAGCTGGGCTTTAAAGAAACAAAACAGTGTTTTGACATCTACGACGAAGGCTGTGTATGTTGCTGCCGCAAGTTGTTGTTCGCATGTTCTTTGGATGAAGACTCAGCTAATGGATTTTGGCTGTAAGTATGATAAAATTCCCATTTATTGTGATAGTAAATCTGCAATTGCTATTTCAGTGAATCTGGTCTAACACACGAAGACGAAGCACATTCATATTTGATATCATTTTATCAAGGACCATGTTGAAAAGGGTACAATTGAAATTTATTTTGTATTTACTGAATTTAATCTTGCCGATCTTTTCACAAAAGCTTTGGATGAGAAACGTTTCAAATTTTTGATTTCAAAGTTAGGCATGTTGAACATGAAAGTTTGATTATTCATAATATTCATTCAATACTTTGAAAATTCTTACTATTCATTCGAACTTAAAATCTTGATTGATAATAATAATTTTGATATTATTGAATCTTTATTATGATTAGTTCAAAAGTTTATGTCTTTAGTAGATTACAAAATTTACTTCAAATTTTATCCTTTGTCTTGTTATTTTTCAATATTATCTCTTCAGGGTTTCTTTACGCAGTTTGATGTGTGTGTGCATGAATTTAGGGGGAGAAATGAAAAGGCTTGATCATTTGTCAAGGGGGAGCATGAAATCATGTTTATACATGTGTTGCTCAAATCATATGTGAGTCATTGAAGACAAAGGTAAGTCTTTCTAATTATGATTTTCAAGCAAACTCTACTTGATGAAAAATTATTTTTGAAAATCTTATGCATCATTGTAGGGGGAGCAAGATGTTTTTGAAAAGACAGTTGGAGAGAACCAGTTAAAAGTTGGACATCTTTTAACTTGGAATAGTTGATTTTTGAAAAGTGGAAAAAGTAAGATTTTTGGAAAATTGTCTAAGTGTAGGAAGTTATCGCACATAGCTCATGCGATCAAGTCTCTTAATCGCACAAGCCTTGTTCGACAACTTTCCTCATCGCACAAGCTTCTTGCGATAACTCATGTTCATCGCATAAGCTTCATGCGATCAAAGTTCTTATCGCATAAGTATCATGCGATAACTACTGTTCATTGGCGTTCTTTGACCGATAACTTTGAATCCTTCATCGCATAAGCTTCATGCGATGAAGATGAACTACTCACACATATTTCATGCGATTAGTTGACAGGTGGCAGGTCAAACCTTGGACCAATCATCGTGTGCCATGTCTCACAAAACCCTAGGTTCTATATATAGACCGGTTTTCAATTTCACTAACTTTTTCTGACTTCTCGAACATACCCTAGTTCTCTCAACCTGTCAATTTTTAACATCGAGTTTGTTGCTGCTAGTTGTTGCGTTTGATTCGAAATCATCTAAGGTCAGTGTTTCTATCTTTTTAAGTTCTATTCATCCATTACATTGATCATTATGTTAGATTTTACTTTGAAAAAGTCAATTTTGGGAAAACTGTTCATATTCCTGTCAGATTCCATTCAGTGTGTTAGTTGTAATGCTAAAACATGATAAGATAAGTTTATGTTAGTAAAAACGATCATAGGGATTTTTTTTCAAGCTTTCTTTCATTTTCTAAGAATTTGGGTTGATAACTTCAAATAGTTTTGAAGTACTCAATGTTATCGCACAAAGAATGTATTCAAAAACTCATAGTAATCGCACAACTCAGTTATTCATCTTGATCGCACACGTCTTATGCGATAACTTTTTCATCGCACAAGTGTCGTGCGATTAGCAGTGTCATGCGGTTAGGACTTTATGCTTTGTGCGACTACATCCCAGACTTAGGATATTTTTGAGAAATTCTCTCAAACGCGGTTACTTGCAACTTTTATCCCAGTGGTCTAATATGTTCCAACACAGATCAAATGGCACAAATTCTTGAGCACGGTGATGGCAATTCCTCCGATGAAAACACAGTTATCCCATCACACCGTTCATCCCATCCTTCGGTGAACGCACGAAATCCGGATGACGATCTTATCCTTCCAAAGAACAAGTTGGCTATCAAGCATAACAATTTCACTTTCGACACAAATGTGAGATTGGACTATCACATTGTGGTTGAGATTCTCAAAGGTCATCCGCTCTGTACTGCTCTTGAAAAGACACAACTTATACCTGAAATTATCTACAACCGGCATGGTACACTATTCAGTTTGTGCCAGTATCTGAGAACAATCAGTATTTCACTCTAAAGGTTGATCACTTTGATGCAAAGCTGATATTAAAAAGACACAGAACTGTTCTGCATCTACCATTTTCAACCAATTTTGCCGATATGATTTCTAAGGAAGATCTGTGCCGTGAGATAATGCAACTAGGATACAATGATACTGAAGATGGTGTATTAGTTCGTGCTTCTAACTTCAAAAGGAAATATCTGCCGCACATCTATTATACACTGTTTAGCATCATTAATAGGTGTATGACATCCAAACACACTGGGCATGACAGATGTAGTATTTCAGTATTCAAGATGTTTCATGCAATCGTTTATGATCGGAAGATTGACTTCGCTGTTCTTATCTGGAACGAATTGATTGAAGTTGTAACTGACAAGTCTAAACCGTACAAGGCAAGAACCTTTGTACGGTTTCAGAGGTTTCTTCAGATTGTTATTCAGTATATCATGGATGCTAACAGAGAAATACCGAGACGTTAAGGAGCTGTTCTTGGTCCCGCTCAATAGATGCACTATATCCGTCTACCCAAAGATACAATATTTCATCATATTATGGTATTACCCGAAGCTTTACTCGCTTACGCTGACCAGGAGTCACCATTTGTGAGTGAGTATAGAGAAGAAAATGCACTTATGGCCCGGCCAGGACCGGAGGGGCCTACCCAGGGTGCCAACCAACTAGGTGAGGGGAGTGAGGGTATAGCTCGTAGTGAGAGAGTTCAGGATACTGGGATACCTGAACAGGGTGAGACGAGTGGTAAAAATAATGTGAGGGGAACTTGAGAAGGGGGTGCTCCTGGTCAGTAGTCTCGTGCTCTAGATGAAGAAAGCCTTGGATCTTCAGATTCCGAGGACAAAACTGATGATGTCTTTGCTGATATAGATGATCCAACAAATGTCTATTCTGCAAATTCTAGTTCTGATGAAGCTGATGATGAAAGAGAAAAAGAGGAGGATAATTCAGATGATGATGATGATGATGATCAACTTGATGATCATAATAATTTTGAGATCGTTGTTAATTCCGAGCTTAACTCTCGTGCTCGAGGGGAAATAGGGTGTTCTGAGGGAGACTTAGTTGAAACGGAATTACAAGTGAGTTTGAGTGAGATGGGAAGAAAAAAACATGGTGAGTGTGAGACAGGATCAACCAAAGTTTTAACTACTGGTCTTATCCAAACCGAGTCTGTCCGGGTAGCCACATCTACTGTCAGTGAGCGTCCGTCACCACAAGACATTGAAAAAGACATAGTGGATCCAGCTATGCAATGCACAACCCCACTCGGCCACTCATCAACTTCTCAACAAGTTGGTGTTTCATTTTCTCACAGGGGATTAGCACAAAGTCTATCGGCAACACACTCGGTGTTTGCTGGTATTGAAACATGTAGGCAATTACCCTGGCCACCGACTTCATTTGTAAGCACTTTGAGTCTAGAGCCCTTTGGAACAACTTCATTTCCTAGGACACAAAGGCCACCAGCCACAACACCGTTGGTGACACAATCTATTGGAATGCTTCGTGCTCCAATCAGGTGGAAGTCCTATCAACGTTAACACCATGCCAGCATTGAACACAGACCATGTAGTCTCTTATACTGTCATGAAAACCAGTAACCTAAGTGGTCTGTATGTTACCCCGGTTCAAGTTCAACAGTTAAGATCGTTGGTGGGTCCTCCTCCACATAACTTTGTTTCAGTGAAGTTGCTGGAGTTAGCAATTACTTCGTTGAATAATTCGCATAAAGCTCAGACTGCGGAATTGAAAGAAAGTCAGCCATGGAAACTCCATCCACCACAACTGAAGATCAACCTGATACATAATCTCAGCCTATTCCACCAAACAAGGTATTTCCTATCCTACCCTTACATGAGCTTAAATCTTAATTGCTTACCAGATTGTTAGAGCAAGGTAACAATAATTCTCAAGAGGAAGTTGATTTACTTGTTCTTCTTAGACGCCAAACCGAAGAACAAACCAACCTACCAACCCAAGCTGATATCCAAACCCTACAACAATCAATTTCTGATATGACCAAAGCTATTTCTTTTGGCTTTACAACCCTTTCTGACTGTATCAAAGTTTTAGAAGAAACTTGTGGAGTTCAAGCCCAAACCAGTAAGCGTAAGCATGATGATCAAGATCCTGATCCTGATCCTGATCACCATGAGGGGGAGATGAGTAAGAGGCAGAAAGTTGGGGAAACTAGTGGTTCGGG
The DNA here is from genome assembly GCA_033807775.1 of Saussurea involucrata. NCBI lineage: Eukaryota > Viridiplantae > Streptophyta > Magnoliopsida > Asterales > Asteraceae > Saussurea > Saussurea involucrata. Next base: position 81,807,725 of record CM066327.1, read on the forward strand.
TACTCAGACTGAAATTGTTGATGTAGAAATTGGTACTGGTGGTGGTGATAATGTTCAAGAAAGTGATGTTTTAGGAGTTCTGGATTATATCATTCCTACGGTTGAAAAGCCTGGTGGAAGTGATAACAGAACGGATGAGGAAAGGATGGCTGGTGATCTTATTCAGGATATTATATATGTGGATTCGGAGGATGAACCTGAAAATACTATGATTAAGATAAAGGAGGAACTTGACGATGTATTTGATGCTATTAATGTACAACCAGGAGGAGCTGATTCTGAGGATGAGAATATTCCTGATGTTGCTGATGTTCCAAAACCAGATGATCATGTAATTGATGTTCCAGTCATACCAGATCTACCGGAAGGAAAGATAAAAGATCCGGTATCCGAGGCAGAACTAAGAGTATTTCATATGCTAATTGACAGAGAATCTTTGATTGAAAGACGTTGGCACGGAATAAGAAATATCACTCCATTTGTTGGTTCCTGTATTTGATTAACAAGGATTATCTAATCTATTAGTTCAAATAAGATGTGTTGCGGAAGCGTATTTGAAGAACTAACATATATGTTTATATAGAAACAACACACAATATCAAATAATCAGTGTATAAAGAACAGATGAATGTCTCAAAGATTACTATATTTGATATATATTAAGAACACCAAGAACTTCAAAGGATTGACCAGAAATATGCAGTTAATGGTGTGTGTGTTATGCTTAAGCTTAAAAGATATATGAGTATTTTCGTGATTGTTAAGCTTAATAGAAGAACTCAACATGAGTCTTCTATTTATACTACTTCTAAGGGGACATACTTTAGACAATAAGGACTTATCTACAGTTGACAGGATCGTTTGAATAGTAGCAGGTACGATGTTCATTTAATGCGCACGTTCCATTTCTGACAGAGCCCTATCAGAGTTTGACACGTGTAGTTGATGTCAGGGCACACCTGGAACAAGTGGATGAACGAATCCTGGAATAGTAGAAAGATATTTGTAAATCTTCTAAGTCTTTAGTATAAACCGCAGAGGCTCTGTCAAGGGTGACAGAGGTTCTGCGGCTCGGTCCTCTGTGAGCAGTACTTCTGTAGTTCGTTCTTTGGTCTTGGCGTTTCTTGATTCATCTTCTTGTTTACTTCGGCAGAGCTTTGGTGACACTCCGTAGAACTTCTGTGATCATTCGGTAGAGCTTCTGTCGAACTCTTCTATACTTAGCCTATTTTCAATACTTCTAATATTATGAATATTGGAGCTAACAATCTCCCCCTAAGTATTGAAAAATGAAAATTTTGAATTATGCTTGATTAGGCTAAGTAAATAGACAGAGGTTAAACAATACCTCAAAGATTCATTTCATTTCTTTTCATTTTGAATTATGCCATAGACATTTTACAGTTTACAGAGGTATGTAGATGAGACTCAGATATTTGCATTTGTGAAGTCGTTGAAACTTCTGTTGTCGAATCCCACTTCTTTGAGATCGTGATAGAATTTGATGCATAGTTCTCTTAAGCCAATTGTAGCATCGATTTCTCTGGTCATTCTGTCTACTGATTCTCGATCCACAAGCTCAGTATCTCTGTTCTCTTCTAGGATTGATCTGAACTTGTTCAGAGTACTGGTTGCATACTTCTGACAGTCCATTTCCACAAAAAGTCTTACTTGACCGCAGGATCCTTATATACTAACCCGTACCTTGGTGTTGTTATGATTGAGTTGGGTACGACAGAAGGTGGGCAGTGATCCTCTGGTGGTCTTAGGCTTAGGTTTCTGACTCCAATATCTCTTCCTAGTTGAAAGTCTATCATGCTATATAGCATAAGTTTTTCCGTCATCGCTTTCCTGAATACTTGATAGGCCCTTCTGTTAGCATCGGTGTCGAAGTTTTCTTTCGTCCAAAGTAGAAGATCTGGAAGATCGTAGGGGTTCAAGTTCCTTATATCGGCATCTGAAAATTGATTTTCGGACTTGTTCTCCCTTTTGACTTTGTAGATGTTGTACCTGATCTTTGGAAAGGTTCTTGTTTGAGAGAATTTGCAGTAAATTACCTTTTCAATTTTGGATTCTGAGAAGACTTCTGCCCTTGCTTTTGGCTTTGTTCTGGTGAAGGTGTTATCAAGGTCAGCTCTGAGTTGAGGATCTTCGATGTGAGGCAGAGGATTTTTCTGATTTTGCTGTTTGTAAAGATACCTCTACACCACCTCTTCCATTTCTGCATGTCGTGTATTCGGTGGAGGTATTGGTCTTCGCAGAGCATCCATTTCTCGTTTTATCTCTGCAACTTTACCCTCTGTTACCTTTGCTTTTGGATCAAAGATCAGAAATTTTGACAGAGGATATAAATTGAATGCCCAGTCTTCTTCAGGTTTAGGAGTGACAAAGGCATCGAATGAGCTCTTCATCAACTTCTCTGTTGTCTGAGGCATTGGCTTTTTCTTCTTCGGTTCTTCTGTCATGATATCCTTTCCTTTATCTTTGGCTTGGGGAGGCTCAGAACCTGTTGCTTGTTTTGGATTTTCTGGGATTGCTTCTGTTGGTTTGGGGGTTTGGTCCTCTGTTGGTTTGGGTGTAGAGGTTTCTGTGGGTATGATGGGGATTGCCTCTGTTGTTTTTGACACTTCAGTTTCTGAGGACTTTGATGGTGATGGTTCTGTTTGTTTGATTGGGGATTTTGGTTCTGTAGACGGTTCTTCTGTGATCTCGGTTGTGGTTTGTGGAGGGATATCAAAACGTCTTGCTGTTCTGAAAGCAGATACAAATTCCATTCTTTTTAGAACATAAGTAGCAGAGCGTTTTGGTCCTTTTGGTTTGTGGGCAATGGATTTTCTTCTTGGGTATGTTTTGGGTTGGGATATTTGTTTTGGTGGAGGAATGGAAAGTTCTTCCGAGGAGGAAGATGATAAGATCTGGATCTTTACTTTAGTAGGGGCATCTTTTCCAAAGACAGAGGTGGTTTCCCCAGAGGCTGGTGTTTCCTTTGTGGGCCTCTGTTGGTTTCCTTGACTTTGGGTTGGGGGATCTTGAGTTTCAGGCTCTGCGGTTGTCGTAGTTTCTGCAGCTGTAGCCTCTGTTGTTTTCTCAGTTTGGTTGTCCCCCTCAGGATGACCTGATGCATCATCATCATTAGGGTCATCATGCCTCCTTTCTTTAGAACTTTCTGCCCTGCAAGTATTTTCAGGATTCTTTATAGCTTGTTGCCTCATATTTTCAAGGTAAATCCTGATGGAGTTTTTGAATGCAGAGGTTGCACTTCTTTCGAATTCGGCAACATGTATTCTTGCAGAGGTTGTGACAGAAGCTTCAGCAGCAGACTTCATCTGGGAGAGAGCTTGTTGTACCTCTGTAGACAAGGCGTCCATTTTGGTATTTAGTCTTGTAATGGCTCCTGAAGTAGTCTATGTAAAATTAGAAAAAGAGCTTTGCAACTCCTGTAGTTTTTGATTCACATAGGTTACAAAGGTTTGGAACTCATCCTTTGTCACATGAGAGTCAGTGGTAACCTCTGGAGGAACACATCCATCCCCAGAGTGAGTCCCTGTTCCTGGGACACCTTCGTTCACCCCTGTTTTTACGTTGAGGGTGGAAGGATTTCCTTCTGATCCTTGAGGAGAAACTTGTGTTCCATCCTCTACAGAAGTTCTGTGAAGGTTAGTGTCCAAATCCACTCCAGAGGTGGGTATTGGAATGTCCTTCTGTTGACTCAGAGACTTGTCTAGAGTCTCTCCGTCTTTGTGCTCTCTACTCCTCTATGAAAGGAGGTTGGGCCCTATTGTTGTGTGCGTGGTAGAGGCAACATATGCCTCTATTAGGAGTGCGATTGTGGTCTCGGGCGAATGACCACGAACTACGGGTAAGTCCTTTACAGAGGACTCCCCTGGAATGGTTTCCCTAGGTATAAGTGGCACAGAGGTTGAAAGAGTAACCTCTGGCTGGCTGGATGGGGTTTGGATCGAGCTGTGCTGCTCTTGTTCAATGATACCCTCTGCCGCTAGACCGGCGGTATCAAATATGTGGGTTGCACTAGGAGGGGGTTGGGGATGTGTGCCTTCTACTTCTGCGGCATCCTTTTCTGTAGTACCCTCTGTGGTTTTTATCCTAACGTCCTCTATTGTTTCACCTATTTGGACCTCTTCTTTTGCGGTCTCAACTCTAGTCGCTTCTTCTGTGCGTGTAGGGGTTGGTTCCTGAGTGTTAAGCTCTGGATGGAGAAAAGGATTGCGCAGTACCTCTGGAGTCTGATGTTGAATGTTCTAAGGAGTTTGATCATGTTCATCCAAGTTTGAGGCTATCGTGTAGTTGGGTGTCCCTATCGATTCATGAGACAATGGTTCTGCGGTCCATCCTGATGGATCTAAGGTGTGAGCTATTTCAGGTTGGTTGAGGAAGACAATAAAGTCTCCCTGTAGATCTGTATAGTTTATTGGGGAGGGAGGTTGCAGAGGTGTAGTTTGGTCTTCCTCTTCCTGTTCGACTCCCTCTGCAATGGACTGCAGAGGTGATGTGGGTTTCTTCTTTTTCGACTTCCTCTTCTTTGGCTTAGGGGCTCCCTCCTCTGTGGATTTGGTTTTTTGTTTCTTTTGTTTTGGAGGGGAGGGAGGTGTAGAGGATCCTGTTTCTGTTGCAGGGGGTCGAGATGGTTGAGCTACAGAGGTTGAAGTTACCTCTGTGGGTTTCCTTTTCTTGCTCTTCTTTTGGGGTGTGGTTGCAGAGGTTTTTCTCTTGGATGAAGAGGGGTATATGCCTTCTCTTTAGGCATGGAACCGTGCCTGTACTGAGTAATGTTTTTCTAAAGCTCTGGCCCATTCTTCTTCTGTCATCCTCTCCACTACTCTAGTACCTATGGGGATACCTAAACGCAGGGGTGTCACAGGACTTGGTTCTGGAGTCCTGTGAACGCGTATATACTCTTCTTTTAGGTCTTTATCTCTAGCATATGTTAGAAGATTCTTCGACAGAGGTCTGCAGTGAGGATAGTCGTCTTCATGCTCTGTAGGAATGTTTTTGCTCATGGGAAAAAGTTTTACAGTTGGCCCTTCCATTGGCCATTTCTCCATAAGAAGTAGAGGCTCGAATAAGACTCCTAGAATTCTTTGATATTGCAGAGGTGGCAGATATCCTGGTGTATTCGTTTTGGCTTTTTGGGTTGTAAGCTTTCTGTCGATCGTATTTACCATCTCCTGCATCATGATGGTGGCATAATCAAGTGGAAGATCGTAATAGATCCCATACATGATGGTCAGGATCTGGTGTGAGCTCTGGTCAGGGCTGCCAATTTTCCCTGTGAGACAACGGTTCAGGATGGAGAAGAGGGTATTCCACAGAGGTGGTAGTGTGCCTCTACGGAAATCATTGTGTTTCCTTAGGGTTGTGTTATATCCTAACATCTCTACAAAACGACAGAGTTCCTCGTCCGTCGGTTCCTCAACATATTTCTTTATTCCAAGTAGACCCCTGGTTGGTAGGTTGAACTCAAGCGAGAACATAGTTCTGTTGAACTTGAGTTTGAGGTGTGCAGATTTGTCTGACTTCGAAATATAGCCCTTAATCAGAGAATCATCTGAATCAAATCGACAACATTGCCAAAATTGATTCAAATATCGAACGGGGATTTTGGTTGGGGTTTTGGAAAGGAGAGGGTATAGGATATGGTTTTCCATGATGTTGAGGAGAAGGACATGGGCTTCGCCGAAGGCTGTTGGTGAGGGTACCAGGTAGCAGTTATTTGATTTTAATGGAAGAACATCCTCAAAATGTTCTTGGTCAGAAAATGTTGAAGGTGAGTGGTTGGTGTAAAATTAGCAGAGTCGTCGGAGTTTTCTTTTTCTGCATTTCCGGCGACGTTAGGGTTGTGTGAGCGCTCTGAATGTACTGGGGATTGTTGAGGAGAGTTTTGAGCATCGTCGGAACTGGAAGCCATTTTTGCACAGTAAGAGTTATGATAATTTGCAGGTTTCGCCGGAGAAGAAAGTAAGTTCGTAAAGTTTTTGTGAGGATGGGTAACTTGGGTTTTATAGTAAACGGTAGAATCTGAAGAGGTAATATATGGAAGTGAATAATTTTTGGGGTCCGTACTTGAGTGTGAACGGCGGGTTCAACTTTCCAGGAGAACGTGTGTCGTGTACGTCCAATGAAAATGTAACACGTCAGCAGTGTCAGAGCATGACTTGACGTCATGCGAGGCCCATTAATGCTTGGCGCGTGTGTTTCCTTTCCTCCACATATTATTTACTCGCAGTAAAATAGTCGTTACTGTTGCAGAAATGCCCAAAGTAGAAACTGACAGAGGCTCTGTGATTTACAGAAGTTCTGTGATTTGAAAACCTTGTTTTTCTTTCCTCTGTATGTTGTACCTTGACTAAAAATGGTTGAAAATTCCATGGAGAGGATCGATAAATTATTAGTATATAAACTCCTTTACAGAGGTTTTTGGACCTCTGTCAGAGCCAGCAGAGGCTCTGAGACAAGAAATTTCTCATATCTAACAATTTATAAACATTTTTTATCATCCAGGTTTTTTTATTGTTTTTAACAATGTTTTTAGGACCTATTTGTAAGCTGGTGTCCTAGAAAATTATTTCTGAAAAAAAAATTAGGCAGCAAAGTCTTTTTAGACAAGTGATGGTCTACAGAAGTTCTTAATTGTGGGAAGAACTCTGTAACCATTGACTTCTGTTGCAGTGCATTTGTACGCGATGATTCTTTTTGAAATTGACACCCAAGGTGATCGACAGAGTTTCCAAGATTATTGATTTATGATCATAGAGCATTTGCCTGCAGAACCTCTGTTGGACTCAGCATAGGTTCTATGACCTTAAATTTCTAATAATGGAAAGCTCAATATTCTTTTTGATCAAATTTTATTTGGAATGTTTTTAATAATGTTTCTAGAACATATTTAGAAATTTGTGTCCTAGAAAATTATTTTCAAAAAGAATTTGTACGAGATACCAACCTTTTTGTTCTTCTTTGTTCGGCAAAGTTCTTTTCTTCTGTAGATGTCATCTCTTCCTTGGCTCCCCTTGACTTATAAATCTCTGTAGATTAAGAAAGGTCTCCTATTGCTCCCCCTTGATCTAATCAACCTCTGTAGTTCAAGTATGTTCTCCTTCTGCTCCCCCTTGATCTAATCAACCTCTGTAGATCAAGTATGTTCTCCTTCTGCTCCCCCTTGACCTATGCTTGGTTTTAAAATGTGAAGTAAAGCATAGAACATAGGTCAACCTCATCAGAGGTTATGTGGATATTGTCAGAGGTTCTGAGCAATTCCACAGAGGCTCTGTGAAGTATAGAACCTTTGAAGGATGAGTCTTAAACTGAGTGTTTAAGAGTCATTGTGAACTTTGAAGCCTGAGTCCTTAACAGAAGTATTAAGGAGTTTATTGTTCACTGAAGTGCGAGTCCTTAACATAAGTATTAAGGAGTCCATTGTTCACTGAAGTGCGAGTCCTTAACAGAAGTATTAAGGAGTCCATTTACCTGCAAGACAGATTAAAGACATTTTGGTACCCATATCCAAATGGGTCCTAGAATGTTAGGATTTGGAGCTGTCTTCAGGTCCTCTGGTTTGCCAGTCTTTGCTGGTTTGCCAGGTTCCTTTCTGTGACTCTTCTCACTTTGGGTCTTTGGAATTTTCATTTGAAATGACCCATTTAGAACGCAGAAAGATTTAGAGAAAAGGTTTTTTAATTGAGACAGAAGATCAAAGCATTTATAATTATGAGAATGAAGAGATGAATGCTTGGAAGAAACAAAAAGCTTTGGAGCATTTTTGACAGGAGTAGAGTTTTTGACTTTCCAAACCATTTTCACTCTTTTGAAAACAAGATTATTTGTATTATTAGCACAAGAGTTTGCAAAATCAAAGTCCTTAATCCTTTTAGCTAAAACATCTTTTTCTTTAAGATTTAAATCAAACTTCTTTAGAAGATCTGATTTATACTTTTTCTCCAACATAATCTTGGTTGATAAATCAGATATTCTTTTTGTTAATTTGGACATTTCAGCTTTAAAAACCTTTCTTTCTCGTTCAAAATCATCTTTTAAACACTTTGTTTGAAATCCTTCAACCTTCACCTTTTCAGACTATTTTCTATTAAAATCATGCTCTCTCCTCTCCTTTTCAAGAGTCTTCTGTAATTCTGAGATTTTGTAAGAAAACTCCATAGATTTTGTTTCAATAATGGTTCTCTCTTTTTCAAATTTCTTTCTCTCACAGATCATAAGTTTCTCAAAATCAAAAATCAGACTAGAAAATTTTAAACATTTGAGTTCAAGTCTTTTCTTCTCTTCTTCAAAAATTGTCTTAACTTCCTCAACCTTCTCTTTCTCCTTTTCACAAAGCTTTTCTGACTCAGATAATTTCCTTTTCAGTTCAAGATTTTCATAGTTTAGAAGTTTACCTGATTCTTCAAGCTTAGCAATTTTATCTGAATCACTAATAATGCTCTTGTTCCTTTCATCTAGTTCTTTCTCAAGAGTAGGAATTATCTTGCGAAAATTAGTACTTAGTTTCGAATAATAATGAGAATCAGCATCACCATAGAATTTTATTCTAGACATTGTTACTTGAGAAATCTAGAGACAATTGAATAATGATTCAATCACCGACAATTTTGCACTTTAATGGAGTTTTAACGAAAGAAACAGTTTCTTTTTTTACCAAAAATCGAATAAATCGAAAATGGCTGAGAAACAGAATCTGTTTGAAGGAATGAATAACAGGTTAAAATCAGACCACGTTTCTACCAATAATCTTGTTAAATGAGGATCGCTTGATTAAAAAAATCAAGCTCTGCTCTGATACCAATTGTTGGTTCCCGTATTTGATTAACAAGGATTATCTAATCTATTAGTTCAAATAAGATGTGTTGCAGAAGCGTATTTGAAGAACTAACAGATATGTTTATATAGAAACAACACACAATATCAAATAATCAGTGTATGAAGAACAGATGAATATCTCGAAGATTAATGTATTTGATATATATTAAGAACACCAAGAACTTCAAAGGATTGACAAGAAATATGCAGTTAATGGTGTGTGTGTGTTATGCTTAAGCTTAAAAGATATATGAGTATTTTCGTGATTGTTAAGCTTAATAGAAGAACTCAACATGAGTCTTCTATTTATACTACTTCTAAGGGGACATACTTTAGACAATAAGGACTTATCTACAGTTGACAGGATCGTTTGAATAGTAGCAGGTACGAGGTTCATTTAATGCGCACGTTCCATTTCTGACAGAGCCCTATCAGAGTTTGACACGTGTAGTTGATGTCAGGGCACGCCTGGAACAAGTGGATGAACGAATCCTGGAACAGTAGAAAGATATTTGTAAATCTTCTAAGTCTTTAGTATAAACCGCAGATGCTCTGTCAAGGGTGACAGAGGTTCTGCGGCTCGGTCCTCTGTGAGCAGTACTTCTGTAGTTCGTTCTTTGGTCTTGGCATTTCTTGATTGATCTTCTTGTTTACTTCGGCAGAGTTTTGGTGACACTCCGTAGAACTTCTGTGATCATTCGGCAGAGCTTCTGTCGAAGTCTTCTATACTTAGCCTATTTTTCAATACTTCTAATATTATGAATATTGGAGCTAACACCATTTCAAGAAGATATCCGAAGTGATTTGTTTGTAAGTAAAGTTCAACCGATCGACAAGATTAAACTGTACTCAATTGAAAAACTATCACCTTCACACTAGATAGAGTATCTTCACCTGATGAAAAACAAAGACCGTGAGCTGAAGTTTGTTAGAACAAATAAGGAAATTGTGAGGATTTCAAAGATAGAGTCTGAGAAAATTCTGAACGTTTGGTATCCGAGATTTACAGTCTACCGAACTGATGGCAAAGATTGGTCTTTCAATGAAGCTGACTTCAAATCCTTGACATGTGAAGATTTCTTCAAGTTATATGATATTCTTGCCAGACTTCCTAACAAAGATAAGGCTTGGTCTGAGGCTTATCAAGCTGTGAAGAGATTCATGAAGAATCTGATCAAACTGGCTTCCTTGACTGATTTTTAAATGGCGTTGGAGGGAAATAAGATCAGAGTAAATGTTTTGAGGCCCAATAGAAGATTGCTTGATGTTCAAGACATTCCAGTTTACACTATGTTGGAGAAACCTGAGTTTGGAGTTATCTACTTTAACGGGCAGAGAAAGAAGAAGTTTATGAGATTGACTGAGATCAATAAGTATTGTGATGGTACGCTCAATGTGTTAAAGATTCGGTTGACTGAAAGGATAAGACTTGATGAACAAAAGAAAGTGCCTCTGAAACATAAAGAGAAAGTGATGATCAATAGAGCTCTGAAAGCGATTGAAGATAGACTGGAATACAGGAATGCGCTTAGAAGATTTGAAATCATCTTTGGAATAAGGAAGAAGTATATTCCTCCTGAGCAACTTGTCTAATTTTGTATTCTTCTTACTTGGATACACAGGGGGAGATTGTTGGTGCTTAAAATGTAATTGTATCCAAGTAGAAGGGCTTGCATTGTAAATTATTGTCTAGGTATAAATAGCCTAGATAGAGTTAGATTTCACACATAACTACTTCAATACTACTTCAAGTTACTTTGTTTTCTCTCTACATTTTGTACTTACATTTTGGAGATTAATCAGAGATGATATAAGTGATTCTTGATCTATATCTTGTTTACTTGTTTCTGGGATCAAAATGGCGTAACCTTTTATTGCTGTCATGTCAAAAGAATATTCTGAATTGTGTTACACATGACATTCCTGCAAAACAGATTAGAAGGATTTTGGTATTCATGCTTTGATGGATCCTTGATAGTTAGATGCCTTATCTTTTAAGTTTCGAAAATGAGTACCAGAAATACAATAAGAACCATACCAGTTATTTACATACCTTGGATGTACAAAGTCATTCTTACCACAATGAGTACAATAGATCTTTGCTCAGTTTAGACTGATTAGCTTCGCTTTAGAATAAACATGAGTAGGTGAATCAGTTTTGGAAATAAATAACTTTGTATCAACTACAGGAGATTTACAAGACGTGTTTCCATCACTATCTTCTATAGTTGACTTCTTTCTCCAAACCATTTTGACTTTTTGAAACACTAAATTATCTTTATTATCAACACGAGAATTATAGAAAAGATTGGAAGGTCGAATCTGATCTTTTGAAAACTCATTTGATTTGACAAGACTCATTGAAGAACCATTTGTAGAAATTAAACTAGAAGCATAAGAATACTGAACACCTTTGAACTTGCTTTCTTCAAGTTTCTTGACTTTAATGGATAAAACATTTCGTTCTTCGAGAATTAAATCAAATCTCTTTTGTAGATCAGATTTTACTTTTTGTTCTTTCATTGCTAACCTAGATAATTTCTGTGAAAGCTTTTGAATTTCTGTTTCAAAAATGGTTCTTTCACTTTCAAAATCCTTTTCAATATTGTGGCGTTTATGAGATATTTCTTTGAAAAACGCAACATTTTTCTTTTCAAACTCTTTCCTTTCACTCATAAAAGATTTTCTTTGATAAATAAAATTATCTCGCTCAATTATCAAAACCTTTTCAGAATCAGATATTTGTTTTGAATGTTTGGCATGCTTAAGCTCAGACATATTTCGTTCCTCGAAAATCTTCTTTGAAAGGTCAAGAATCTTTCTTTCAAATTCCTTCTTTTCATTTAAAAAATCAGCGTTTTCTTTTTCGAGAAATGAAATCCTTTTCTTGAGAATAAGGTTTTCATTCTCCAACATGTTTTCTCTTTCTTCAAGTGCCACGTTCTTCTCTTCTTTGTGAACACCCCGGTAGCCTTTCATCTAGACATTATGCACTTGTGCATACAAGCAATTTGTAACATGTACACGTGCATATGCACAAATGCATGATGCACAAGTGCATACAAACCAAAAACCAACATACTTTTTCCTGTATGCACAAGTGCATACCGTCCAGATGATGGGCCACCAGCGTGTTCCTTAGTTTTCCGTTTTTTTTAGATTTTCCCCTGAACCTCCCTATATGTAACACCCCGAATTTCCATTATATGAATGGGGTTGAATTGTAATTTAGTCTGAGTTGTGGACTAAATTATAAATGTAAACTCCAAGGTTAGAATGGTAATTAGACCAGAGTTTAAGGTTATGGTTGAAATTTAATACTTAAGGGGTCATTTGGTTATTCTTGTAAGTAGATATTACCTTAAGTGTGGGTAAGCAATATCAATTGAAAGGGATCTCAAAGTATTCTTGTGGAAGTCGGTTGAGAGATAGCTCAGAGAGAAAGAAGAGAAAGAAGAAAAGAGAAAGAAAGGAGAAATTGGGAGAGTGATGTTGTGGTAAGAGTCTGAATCATCTTCTTGTTTTATTAATCATATTGTATTATACTCAGTTGAAATCACATCTCAATCAGGTTGTGAAGAAAGAAAGAATTGGATTTCTGGGTTAAACTTCAAACCAGTGAGTTCATCTATTCATTTTTAACATTAGCAATTAAATTTGAAGTAGATAATGCATATAAAGTGTCTGAATGGTTGGTATATTATTGTGGAATGAAAGCTGAGCAATAATATGAATTGTATGAAGTGTTAGAGCAAGTTTTCACGTAAATCGAATGACCTAGAATCGAAGTCCCGGTATTAAAAGAATTCTGGAACTGGTGAGTTCCCGAACTGGGTTTGTGGATCCGGAACTGGTGGGTTCCGGAATTGAGGTACGGTTCCGGTGTGAGAGGAATTCCGAAAGTCATGGACCGGTATTGAAATGGGTTCCGGTAGGGATTTAGTTCCCGAATTTGGGCTTTAAAAGTGATCCGGTATTGTCGATTTTGTTGATTCCGGAACTTGACTTAAGTGGACCGAAATTCTTGGACTTCCGGAATAATAGTGGGAACCGGAATTAGTGGTTCCGGAAATGGATTAAGGGATCCGGTACACGAGATCCGGAATTAGGCTTCCGGTATACAAGATCCGGAATTGGGCTTCCGGTATATGAATTCCGGAACTGGGCCCAACGGATCCAGTATTAAGATAACTTCAGTTGTTGGGCTTGGGCCGGTATTAGGAATTAAATGGAATTCGATAAAACAATTAATGTCCAAAGTGGGCCTTTGTTTGGATCCTATAATATGATTGATTTCGGTATTTTAGGCTTGATCCGATATTTAATTTCGGGAATTAGGCTTTGACCCAATGTATGATTAAATTAGAGATTGGATTTAGATTCAATACGAGTTCAAAATCATAGAATCGGATTTCAGGTAAATCATTTTTTATATTCAGAATACTTTCTAATTAGAATATTCGGAAGGGAATCATTTGAGAATAAAGAAATGATCAATTGTTAATATTCTTAAGTTAAGAATATGTTGTGGGTTATAGCGTGTTATGTTTGATACCTATACATTAAAATTGTAATGGATCCATAAGGCATGCAAGTCAATCTTTATTATCTTTAATGGGACGGTTATTCTCATGTTATAGCTAGAAATAGGCATCGGGTCATCGGGGGCAATTTGGTACGGTCTTATAGGAGCCGGATACTAGCCATTGGCCACATGGTGTAATTTCTAGTGAATGAGTGTACCTTGAATCATCGGGGGCCCCGGCTATGAATCGCGATTTATTGATCCCATTGGGGCCATTGATTCTAAGGTGATGAGAAACGTGGAATAGACCAGGCTCTTAATGATAATTCCCGTTCGCCTATAATGTGGATTGTTAATCCCATTTCGGGAGGCGATAGCCTATAATGTGGATTGTAATCCCATTTTGGGAGGCGATGGCCTATAATGTGGATTGTAATACCATTTCGGGAGGCGATGGCCTATAATGTGGATTGTAATCCCATTTCGGGAGGCGATAGCCTATAATGTGGATTGTAATCCCATTTCGGGAGGCGCTAGCCTATAATGTGGACTGTTAATCCCATTTCGGGACGCGATAACTTATAATGTGGAATAGGCATAAAGTAAATTGTAATTCCCATTTCGAGCGGTGATTATTAACGTGGATTATTCCCGTTGGCCTATAATGTGGATTGTTTATCCCATTTCAGGAGGCGATAGCCAATAATGAGGATTGTTGATCCCATTTCGGGAGGCGATAAGAAATGATTTAATAGGCAAAGTAGAAATGCTATTCAAGTTGTATTGATCGAATAGATAAAGTAGAACTACTATTCATGTTGAATGACTGAATATGCAGAGTAGAAATGCTATTCTTGTCGAGAAGTGAAATAGGCAAAGTGTAACTGCTATTTGTAATCAAGATGTGGAAACGCGAAATAGACAAAGTGTAAGTGCTATCTTCGTTTGCCTGCTTTCGGTGGATTAGGACTAGACAATATATAAGTGATATCTCTGTTTCCACTCCAATAAAAAGGTATAGCGATTGATTGTAAGTCTTTAGGCTTGATCGATAAACTAGAATCCGTGGTGATTCGTAGTAGACTCATGAATATGATGTTATGAATTTTGGATTGTTAGTCATACATATGGGATCGGGTATATTCCCGTTATTATGAGATGAGTACGAGTACGGTAAGAATGGTGACAAACATGTTTGTTTATATGATTTGAATATCTGAGTTTCAAGGCTGTTAATGTTTTAAATTGAATTTGGATGTTCTCACTAGGCGTAAGCCTAATCGTTCATGTTCAATTTTCTTACCAGGTACGAACTCAGGGAAGTAATGGGATGTGGGATGATTTCTTTTGATATTCAAATGTTGATGATAAGCGGAGGACTTAGACGATACGAGGAAGCTTTTGATGGATTGCTTAGATAACCAAGTTAATCTAATTATAGTTGACATGATTAGATTAATAGATTATTTGTAGAATTCAATTTGTGTATGAAGGAACCCTCATAAGTAACTCTCTGCTTATATAAATAAAGGTTTGGATGATTTTCGGATTTACCTTGTTAAATTTTAAGGTTCAAATTGGCCCTGATTTTTAGGGTGTTTTACTATATATATATATAGGGGCGGGTTCAAATGAGGAGCGCATCAAAACGTGAGAACGTGAGGAGCAATTGACAGTTATGAATCACATGTGATTGGCAGTTGTGGATCACATGTGATTCACAACTGATCTGGAGGAGCAATTGACAGTTATGAATCACATATGATTTACAACTAAAATCATTAATGATCGGCGACTTGCATGCCTCGCGAACCACCTCGCGCCACTTTTGCGCGAATTTTCGAGTTAATCCGATTTTTAGGGTTGTAAATCATATGTGATCAGAAGCATGGGAGTGCTCCTCACGTTCTCTTAAATTGATGCGCTCCTCACGTGAACCTTCCTCTATATATATATATATATATATATGTGTGTGTGTGGTTTCATTTTGCAAACCACCTTAATTATGCAAACCATGCAATCCACCTATTAACCCTTGATCAAATGAATCTACGGTTCTGATGAATCTATGTTAATTATGGTTATAAAAAATATAAAAAATCGATTTCATTAATTAAAAAGAGGATGAAAGGGCATATTCGTCACTTTCTAATGTCACATATTCAAGACAGTTTCCATGAAATCCCAGATTTCATGGAATTAGTTCAACATTAACGTTTATCCTTTTCTTCTACGACTTCCATGGCCAACAACATTAGAGGTATGGATTCTAGTTTTTTTTTTTCAACAGGGATGACAAGTTGATAAACGGAGATGACATGATAATGAACAATAATAAACGGAGATGAACGGAGATGAAACGGATATGAGACGGAGATGAAACGGATATGAGACGGAGATGACACGTTGATGAACAGAGACGAGCCGGCGATGAACGGAGATGAGCCGACGATGAACAGAGATGAGCCGATAATGAACGACGATGAAACGAAGATGAAAGCAGATAAGCCGGCGATGAACGGAGATGAACCGCGATGAACGAAGATAAAACGAATACAAAACAGAGATGACCCGACGATGAACAAAGATGAAACGGAGATTACCCGACAATGAACGAAGATAAAACGGAAATGACCTGGAGATGAACGGAGATGAAACGAATGACCGGAGATGACACTATGATGAACGGAAATGACAAATGTTGGTAAAATTTAGCACAAAAAGAGCCACCAAAGTCACCAAGAAAACCAAAACCCATCTCATCCATAAACAATACTTTGATTCCCAATATTTTCTTTCCATAACTTCATAAAGAATCCATGGCGGTAATGAATGGTCGTCGCCCATGTTGATCCTTTCTTGTATTTGATTTTTGATTCCAATGGCAATGGAACATTACACCATTAATAATGAAAAAATAACAATTCTAAAATTAAAATAAAAGGATAATATATTACTCAATAAAATCCGACTCATTAATTAGTAAATGGCAAATAAGCCCTATAAGTTTAAGAAAATGGAAAAAAATAGAAATTACTTGATTGGTCTATATCGGTTTGAAAAGTTTTCAAAATAATAGTGGTTTTCAAATGATCACTTCCATATATATATATATATATGTATATATGTATATAGGTGAATTATCCATTGCAAACCACTCAGATCATACAAACTATACAAACCATTAATAGCCATTGGATCAAGTTGTTCTTATTTTTATTAATTAATATCGAAAAGGGCATATTAGTCATTTGGTTAATAATGTGTTTTCTAATCTTTCGTTTGAATCCATTATTTGTTTGCTAACTCCCGATTTCACAGGGATTCACTTTCCATATGGTAGGCGGTTACCAATTTCGTGATGGTTATCTTCATTTTCACTGTTTATTTTCACCGGAGTTCTGGTCATCTTTTTTTTTGTCATATCGGAGCTTTGGTCACCGGAACAATGGAAGATTCATCCTGGACAATTGAAGGATCTGTAAACGATGTATATGGAACGTGTTCTCGGACGAATGAAGAGGAACCCATGTTCATTGAAACCGAGCATGTCGCATCTCCGGTGAAGACACAGTATCACGACAGAGAAACCGATGGAAGAAATTCATGAAATCCCAATCTTGATGGTACCGAATAGATATTTGATGAAATTCCTGAAATTTTGAATGGTTTACGTTGTTGCTGTTTCATTAATATGAATTGATGATGATATTTTGTGTGTGTTTCTACTGTTTCTTCCTTTTAAGTTTTGTTTTTTTGGTTGTTATGTAATGAGTGGTGTTTAATGATTTGCAGGTGTGTTATGTAAAATTTGGAAATTGAATCTGGCATTATTGAGATGATGATTGCGATAATTTATTCCGAAATATATTAATCACATACATTTTTTTAGTAATACTGTTTTTCAATTACACAATGAATAATATATTAATCACATACATATTTTTTCAGTAAAACTGTTTTTAAATTTACCAATGAATATTTTGCTGTGTTGTAGAGGTTTCATAATTTGCTGTAATGTGTAGATATTAGAATTAGATGGTTGTCATGCTTCATTAATATAAAATAAAGTATTCCCATGCAATTTTTTATTAACATTCTGTTTTCGATGATTCATTGCATATTTTGCGTTGATTTTCTAAGTTCACATTTTGTTTGTTTTTTATAGATGTGATTGATGATGATATTCCAGAAGATGTTGATGGGTCTAAGTATTTCATGCCGAACGTTTCTATTGAATTCACTCCTAAGATTGGTGATTTTTTCATCAATCTAATTGCAGCCGAAAGGTGTTATATGAATTACGCCCAAAAAGCTGGGTTTGATGTTAGGCTCTCTAACAAGAAAATCAATAGCCATGGTTTAATTACAACTAGGTATCTTGTTTGTAGCAAAGAATGTATACCGACGCCTAAGATATATGATTCACTGGAATTTCGAGCTAGGTCTCGCAAAAGACGTAACACTAATTTAAAAAGGACTGGATGTAAGGCTTGTTTTAAAGTTCATTTTGTTAAGGAACGAAATAGGTATGAGGTTTATAAATTTGTAGAGTGGCATAATCATGTACTGTTGAGTGACCAAGAAATGAGATTTTCACTTAGTAGTAGGGCACTTACCTATGCGGAGCAAAAGAACGTGTTTCATTCATGTGCTAACAAGGTTGGTGTAAACAAAGGTCATAGAATTCGTAATGCTTTGATGGGTGGGGTTAGAAACTCGGGTGGAACTGTGAGGGATTATCACAATTATAGGCGTGACATGAATACTTTTGTTGGCATCAAGAATGCCCAGATGTTGATCAACACCATGCAAAGTAGGCAACAAATATGTCCGGAATATTTTTTTGAGTATAAAGTTGACGGTAAAGAGTTATATGCTATTTTTTGGGCTGATGAAACCGCGTGCATGAACTATCGTGAGTTTGGGGACGTTATATCATTCTACGCCACATTCCGCACTAACATGTAAGTTGTTATTTGCATTCTCTTTTTTTTTAATTAATTTCTGATCATTTGATTGTATGGAGTTGTAATTTAACAAAGTTATATTATAGGCATGCAATGAGTTTTGTACCGTTTGTAGCGGTAGATAATCACAAGAAAAGTGTGGTTGTCGGCGCTGCTTTGATTTCTGGTGAGACTGCCCAGCATTACTCTTGGATTTTGAAGGCCTTTTTAAAGGCACATGGTAGGCCGCCTGTATTCGTAATAACTGATCAGTGTCTCACGATGAAGAAGGCTATCCCTGGAGTATTTCCTGAAAGTAGGCACCGTTTGTGCATGTGGCATATAATGAATAAAGTGGATGAGAAGGTATGTGTAATTGCTTAATATTCATATTGTTGTTATTATAATTTTTGTAATATAGAAGTATTTAATGTCTTAAAACTAAATAGTAGTATAATTTTATTTTTTTAGATTAGTGTTCACTTGAAGTTCAAGACGTCCTTTAAAGTGGAGTTGAATAAATTGGTTTGGGATGTGAATATGGATCCTTCTGTATTTGAGTCTTCCTGGAATGAATTGATGGTAAAGTATTCGTTGATTGGAGATTCATGGTTTGAAGAGATGTTCAATATTAGGGAATCTTGGATCCCGGCATACTTCAAAGATTTTGACATGTCTGGTTTGATGAAAACAACTTCCCGATCCGAGAGTATAAATGCTTTCTTTAATGTGTTTCATGCTTTTCACCATGATCTTATGGTGTTTCTTCATTCATTTGATAATGCAATTGATATTCAACGTAATGCGCATGTTGCTGATGAAGTTAAGAGGAAATCGACGGTTCCTCGCATGGTCAGTTTAAGTAAGATTGAAGAGCATGCTGCGTTAGTGTATTCACGTACTATATTTTTTGATTTCCAAGAGGAGTGAAGTCAAGCCATGAATACATGTATTTGGGAAGGTGTTGTTATTGATGATGGCACAAAGGTCTACACTATTAGTTAAGACATTGGAGGTTACGAAGAAGATACAAAATTCACGGTGTTGGTTCCTGTTTTGCTTAACAATGACGATTCTATCTAATAGTTCAAACAAGATATAATGCGGAAGCGTTTTAACGAACTAAAAGATATAATAAGGTAGAAGAACACACAATATCAAATACGTAAAGTGTAGATAACACAGATAAATAGCTCAATAACCCACTGTATATTGATATGAATAAAACACCAAGAACATCGATGATATAACAAGAATTCTGTTCTAATGGTGTGTGTGTTGTGCAAAAGCTTAATAGAAGAACGCAACACAAGTCTTCTATTTATACTACTTCTAAAGGGGACAAGTTCTGGACAACAAGGACTGAAGGTACAAAGACACTATTCAGGTACTGTTGCAGGTACAACGTTAATTAAATGCGCCGACTTCTACTAAGGCTAAGACCCATCAAAGTTTGACACGTGGAGTTGTCAGGTCACGCCTTGTACGAATGATCTTCAGGATCTTCATACAGCAGAAATAGTGAGAAGCACGATTGTTCTTGTATAGAGCTCTAGTCTTTTATACCACAGAGGCTCTGTCAAGTGTGACAGAGGCTCTATGGCCTTGTCCGCATTGAAGAGTCTTCTGGCGATTCTTTACTTCGGTCTTCTCGGTTACTCGGCAGAGCCTCTGTCGAAGACTTCTATGCTTTTGTCTTCTCGGTGACTCGGCAGAGCCTTTGTCGAAGACTTCTATACTTAGCCTATTTTTCAATACTTCTATAAACAGAGGATTGGAGCTAACAATCTCCCCCTAAGTACTGAAAAATAAAAAGTTGAAAAGTGCAAGGTTTTCTAGGCTAAGTACATAACAAGAGGTGAAATAAAATACCTCAAAAGATTTTACTTTTCTTTCATACAGAATTATGCCAGAGGCACTTACATTTGATTACATTATGAAAGGAAAGATTTGCAGAGGTTGGTAGAGGATACCAGACGTTGGCGTCTTTGAAGTCGTTGAAACTTCTTTTGTCGAATCCTAATTCTCTAAGCTCTTGATAGAAACTAATGCAGAGGGTTCTGAAGTTGATTACTTAGTCGATGACCTCTATCAGTCTATCTGCGAGAGCTTGATTCATGAGCTCCGTTCCTCTATGCTCCACGAGGCTTGCTCTGAACTCTGTCAAAGTATTTGTTGCATACTTCTGACAGTCCATCTCTACGAACAGTCTTGACTTCCCAGTAGGATCTTGATAGACCAACCCAACTCTTGGAGATGTAATGATTGAGTTTGGTATGGCAGAGGATGGGCAGTCATTTTCTGGTGGATGGAGATTTAGGTTTCTTACTCCAAGATCTCGTCCTAATTGGAAGTCGACAAGGCTGTATAGCAGATGTTTCTCACGCATGGCTTTCCTTATCACCCTGTATGCCCTTCGATGTGCATCTGTTGTGAAGTTCTCTTTCGTCCAGTTGAGAAGGTCGGGTAGGTCGTAGGGACTTAGATTTCTCAGATCAGCATCTGAGAATTGGGTCACGGTTCTGTCCTCCCTTTTGACCTCATAGATGTTATAGGAAACCTTAGGAGTGGTTCTGGTTTGAGAAAACTTAGAGTATACGACCTTGTCGCTTTTGGACTCTGAGAAGACTTGCCATTTTGGCTTGGGTGTTGTTCTTGTGAAGGTATTTTCGAGGTCAGCATGGAAGTTGGGATCTTGAATGGTTGGTGGCAGAAGATCTCTGGCACTTCTGTTGTACATATATCTGTATACCACCTCTTCCATCTGTTGTGGAGGTGCACCGGATGGAGGCATGGGCCTGCGCAGAGCATCCATTTGTTTCTGAATTTGGGCCACTCGATCCTCTGTGACTTTTGCCTTCGGATCTATAATTGGTATGTTTGACAGAGGGGTAGCACCGAAAGCCCAGTCTTCTTGTTCTGGCTTTGGTGTCACATATGCATCAAAAGAGCTCTTCATCAATTTTTCTGCAGGTTGATGCTTTGGCTTCTTCTTCTTGGGTTCCTCTGTCATTATCCCTTTGCCTTTGTCTTTTGCCTTCAGCTGTAGATCTTCTTGTAGAGATGGGGTTGCCTCTGTGGGTTTTGTCCTTTGGGGTTATGATGGCTTTGACGGAGGTACTTCTGTAGGTTTTGTGGGGGTTTCCTCTGTTGGTTTTGTCACTTGTTCTTCTGAGGGCTTGGTTGGTGATGTGTGTTTTGTAGATGAGGCTTCTGTGGTTTTGCTCAGATGTTTTCTTTTGTGAGCAATGGTTTTGGTTCTGGTTTTGGGTGTGGGAGATGGTATATTGGTTTCTTTTGGTGTTGGAGAGGGGATTTCTTCTGGTGATTTTGGTTTTGGTGATTGGGATGGTTGATCTTCTTAGGAGGATGTTAGGATTTGGATTACTTCACGGGTTGGCACATCTTTTCCAAATACAAAAGTTGTTTCCACAGAGGTGGGTGTTGCCTCTGTGGTCTTATGTTGTTGATCTGTAGTTGTTTCGGGTATTTGGGTTTGAATTGGGGTTTCTTCAGAGGGTATTTCCACAGAGGTGGTTGTTGCCTCTGTGGTCTGTTGTTGGTTTCCTCCTTGGTTTTGAGTTGGGGGAACTTGGTTTAGCGGTTCTGCTGATATTGGTGGTTCTTGTAGACCTTTGTCTGCAGCTTTTTCCCTTGGTTTCTCCCCTTCAGAATGATCTGATGAATCATCAGAGTCATCCTGACCCTTATCTTTAGTGCCTTCTGCTCTGCAAGATACTTCTGGATTTTTAGGCGGTGTGGCACCTACAGCGATCATCTTTGCGCATAGGTCGTCACAGAGGCCAAGTAGGGTATGGACCTCTGCCTCTGTGTTGAAGCGCATTTTTCCGATGCTCTTTCTGAAGTCCTTTACATAATTTGCGTTGGCAACAGTGAAGGCTGTGATGAGCTCTGTGACCTGGCTGATTACGCCTTGGCCGAGTTCTGTGAGCTGAGCTCTGGTCATGTAGCCAGAGGGTTTCATGGCCAGAGTTTCCCTTGTAGTTTGCTCCTGAACTTGCTCGATGGCCTTCTTCAGATCTTCTGGTGTAAGGGGCGCAGAAGTTGGCGCTTGAGCTGTCTTCAGTTGTTCAAGTAGGGCTTTCACAGAGCTTTGGAAAGCCGAGGTAGTAGCTTTCTCGAAGTTAGCAGCAGCAGAGGTGGCAGAGGTTGTAGCAGTTGACTTCATCTGGGCTAGGGAATTTTGCACCTCTGTAGACAGATTGTCCATTTTGGTGTTCAAAAGAATCAAAAGAGATTTTCAACTCTTTCAATGTGGTGTCCACAGAGGTGACAAGGGTTTGGAACTCATCCCTTGATACATGTGGACTTGGTGTAACCTCTGGGGGAACATATTCGTCCCCAGAGTGAGTCCCTGTTCCTTGGACACCTTCTTTCATCCCTGTTTCAATAATCAGGACGGAAGGATTTCCCTCTAATCCTCGAGCAGCGGCTTTATCAGCCTCAGACTCTATAAAGGTTCTGTTAAGGACATTGTCTTGATCCACTCTAGATGTGGGTACAAGAGTATCCTTATGCTGACTCGGAGACTTGTCTAGAGTCTCTCCGTCCTTGTGCACTCTAAGCTCCTCTGAAGAGCCTGTTGGACCTATATGTGTGTGCGTGTTAGAGGAAATGAATTCCTCTGTAGGGATTTCTGTTGTGATCAGGGGCGATGGATCACAAACTAAGGGTGAGTCCTTCTGAGAGGACTCCCCTGGAATGGTTTCCCCGGCTATTAGTGGCACAGAGGTGGAAGGAATTTCCTCTGCCCGGTCAGTTTGGGGTGGGTTCGAGCTGTGCGGCTCTTGTTCAATATTACCTTCTGCCACTAGACTGGCGGTAATAGAAATGTGGGTTACACTGGGAGTTGGTTGGGGTTGTGTGCCTCTTCTATTCTAGGCATCAGTTCTGGATTCTTTCTCTGTTGGGCATCCTATCACTTCTTCACCATCTATTGTTTCAACCTCTCTTTCTATCCTACGGCCCGCTGCTTCTACCCTAACCTCTGTTGAGGCTTCTGCCCCAGTGACTAAAGAGTTGTACATTGGATGAGAGCCAATTAATTGTCGTACATGGGGATGCAGAGGTCCTTCATTTATCTGGTTATCTTCTTCTTCATCAGAATCTACTTCTAAGACTAAGACTGGTGGGGTTTTGGTGGTAGTTTTAACCAGATCCTCTGGGCTTGCTCTTAGCACATCAAAACCAGGTTGTGTGAAGGGGTTCTGTAGTACTTCTGGAGTCGCAGACTGAATATTCTGTGGGGTTTGGTCATCATCATCTAAGTCAGAATAGATTCTGAAGTCTGGAGCTTCTGTTGAATGATGAGATAGAGCTTCTGCGGTCCATCCAGAAGGGTCTAAAGAGTGTGCAATTCCGGGTTGTTGGAGGAAGTTAGAAAAGTCACCCTGATCTTCTGCATAGTTGATAGGTGAAGGGGATTGCAGAGGTTGCTAATGGGTTTCTTCGAGCATATTAGTTTCCTCTGCGATAGTCTGCAGAGGAGTGTGAGGTTTCTTGGATTTCTTCTTGCTCCTCTTTTTCTTTGGTTTGGGGGCACCCTCCTCAGAAGATTTATGTTTTATTTTCTTCTTTTCTTTTGGAGGAGGGTAAGGTGCAGAGGATCCAACTTCTGTTGCATGAGGAGGGGACAGTTGGGTTTCAGCAGCACTGGTTGAGGTGCCTTCTGTAGCTTTTCTTTTTCTGTGGGCTTTCTTCTTCTTCTTCTTGGGAGTGGTGGCAGAGGTTTTGCTCTTAGGAGTAGGGGTGAGAATTGTATTTCTCAGAGCATGAAAGTTCTCTTGAACTTGTTGATGCTTAGCCAAGGCCACTGCCCATTCTTCATCTGACATCCTTTCTACAACCCTAGTTCCTAAGGAGACTCCTAGACGCGGGGGTGTCACAGGACTCGGTTCTGGAGTCCTATGATCGCGTATATATATTCTAACTTAAGGGTTTCATCTGTTGCATATCCTAGAAGTGTGGTTGGCAGAGGCCTGCAGAAAGGGTAGTTGTCTTCGTGCTCTATTGGGGTGTTTTTGTTCAGGGGATACATTCTGGCCGTTGGTCCCTCCATTGGCCATTTTTGTAGACGGGGCAGAGGCTCTAGAAGTACACCCAGAATTCGCTCATACTGTAGAGGAGGTAGAGCATTGGTCTTGCGTCCTTTGGCATTCTGGGTGGAGATTCTGCGGTCAATGGTGTTAACCATTTCCTGCATCATGAGGGTGGCGTAGTCCAGAGGTAGATCGTAGTACACCCCGTACATAATTGTCAAAATTTGGTGAGAAGATTGGTCTGGACTACCCACTTTCCCTGTTAGGCACCGATTTAGGATGGAGAAGAGCGTGTTCCACAGAGGGGGTAATCGATTTCTTCTGAAATCATTTCTTTTTCTTAAGGTTGTGTTGTATCCCAACATTTCAACAAACCTGCAGAGCTCGGTGTCTGTGGGTTCCTCTGCGTATGCCTTTATCCCTAGAAGACCTCTTGTGGGTAGACTGAACTCAAGTGAGAACATAGTTCTGTTGAACTTGAGTTCAAGGTGCTCGGATTTGTCTGGTTTTGAGATGTAGCCCTTGATCTGTCTATCTTCGGGATCAAATCTGCTGCTTTGCCAGAATTGATTTAGGTATCTGGCAGGGATTTTATTGACAGTTTTGGTTAATAGGGGGTAAAGATAATGGTTTTCTAGAATATGAAGGAGGATGGCATGAGCTTCCCCAAATGCGGTTTTTGAACGAACCAGGTAGTAGTTATTCGGTTTTAAAGGAAGAACACTTTCAAAGTGTTCATGTGCGATGAAGTTTAGAAGTTGGGTTGTAGGGGCAAAGTCTGTTGTGTCACCGGAGTTGTCCTGTTGTAGGTTTTCGGCTATTTCTTGATTCTGGGAGTTCTCAGAATGAGATGGGGAGTTCACCGGAGCGTTGGAAGTAGAAGCCATTGGAGATTATCTTCAAGAAAGAGAGTAGAAAATAGAAGTTGCAGGTTATTGCAAGGTTCGCCGGAGAAGATGAAGAGAGTATGTTCGTAAAAGGTTTAAGAGAGAATGGGAACGGGGTTTTATAGTGAGGGTAGAAACGGATAGAATTCCGTGGTAAAAGTGAATTCAATAAACATTTGGGGTCCGCACTTGAGTTTTACAGCGCGGCACAAGTTTCAGAAGAAACGTGTGGCACGCACGTCCAATGAAAATTTGCCACGTCAAATGTGTCAGAGCACGATTAGACGCCGTGCGCGGCCCATTAATGCTTGGTGCGTGGGTATTTCTTCTGTATGGGGTCTGTCACTCGCGGTAAATAACTCCCTTTTACAGAATTTCCATAAAGAGTAAAGTCAGAATCAACCGAGGCTCTGTAGTGGAGTGAGCTCTGTGATTCTGAAACCTACCTTTAATGTCTCCTCTATGCTTGCACCATTACCAAAAATGTTTGAAAATTCATTGGAGAGGATCGATAGAGTCTTTAGCACAAAATTTGCATTCACAGAGGCTTTGAGGCTCTATGAGTGAGAATTTCTCATAACTAAAGATTTATAAAGCATTTTGATCATCCAAAGTTTTAATTGTTTTAAACATTGTTTTTAGGACATATTTGGAAATTAGTGTCCTAGAAAACTGTTTTGGAGAAGATTTTGTTCAAGATACTCCTCTTTGAGTGTCTAGGTTGGGCTACAGAGACTCTTTGGTGGAGTGAGCTCTTCGACCATAAGACTTTCTTTCAGTATCTCTGTGTGTGCATTTGTACGTGCGAATCCTTAAGGAAGACATTTAAGTTGATTGATAGAGTTCTAGTTATGGAATTTGCAGTCATATAGGATCCGGCTTACAGAAGCTCTGTTGAGCTCAGAAGAGGCTCTATGACCGTAATTTTCTCATAACGGAAGGCTCGAAAATCTTTTTGATCATTTCTTGTTTGGAATGTCTTAAACAGTGTTTCTAGGACGTATTTGGAAATTGGTGTCCTAGAAAATTGTTTTCAAAAAGGATTTGTACGAGATACTTATCTTTTGGCTCTCCCTTGGTCGACAAAAACCTTCACTTCTGTGAATTTGATTGATGACATCTCTTCTTTGGCTCCCCCTTGAATGATCAACCTCTGTAGATCAGTTCAAGGTCTCCTTCTACTCCCCCTTGACCTATGCTTGGATCAAATGAGATAAATAGTGCACAGGACATAGGTCAATCTCATCAGAGGTTCTGTGGAGATTGTCAGAGGCTCTGAGCAATTCCACGGAAGCTCTGTTGGTTACAGAACTTTTGATGATTAAGAATTTACATACAGAAGAGTTTTAAATATATACATATTTACGAGAAGATCAGATCTTACTTACAGAGGATTCAACTCATGTTAATCATTCCCAACTTACCCACCAAGAAAAGGAATCTTTTCTCATCAAGTGCCTTGGTGAATAAGTCTGCAAGCTGGTATTCAGTGGTCACAAAGTGCATTTCTATTGTGCCATGTTCAACATGATGCTTCAGAAAGTGGTATCGGATATCGATATGCTTTGTTTTTTAGTGCTGAACTGGATTGGCAGAGATGGCTATGGCACTTTTTGAATCACAAAAGATGGGTATTTGGTATTTGTTGTGACCATAGTCCTTTAGCTGAGTTTTCATCCACATAACTTGGGAGCAACAGCTAGCAGCAACAACATATTCAGCTTCTGCTGTAGATGTGGACACACAGTTTTGCTTCTTCGAAGTCCAGCTGACTAGTTTACCTCCTATGAATTGACAGCTCCCAGAGGTGCTTTTTCGATCAAGCTTGCATCCTCCATAATCTGAATCCGTGTATGCCTTAAGACCAAAGCCATAGTTCTTCGGATACCAGAGCCCAAGATTTTTGGTCCCTTTAAGGTATCTGAAGATCCTCTTTACAGCAATATAGTGGGATTCCTTTGGGTTAGCTTGATATCTTGCACAGAGGCATGTGGCATACATTATATCAGGCCTACTTGCGGTTAAGTATAACAGAGACCCAATCATACCTCTGTAGAGCTTGCACTTTCACTCTACAGATGTGCCATTTGGATCTGAGAATAATTTATTTCCAGTGGCCATTGGGGTCTTCATTACAGAGGCATCAGAGAGACTGAATTTTGTAAGTATGTCAGAGACATATTTAGCCTGATTTATAAAAATTCCCTCTGATGATTTTTTACTTGGAGTCCGAGGAAGAAATTTAATTCTCCCGTCATACTCATTTCAAACTCACTCTGCATGAGTTTTTCAAAATCTTTGCACAGTTGTGCATTTGTAGACCCAAAAATAATGCCATCCACATAAATCTGTACAAGCAGAATCTCATCACCTTTTCGTTTGTAAAACAAAGTAGTATCGGTTGTACCTCTGTCGAATTCATTATTGAGAAGAAAGGTTGAAAGTCTTTCGTACCATGCTATTGGAGCTTGTTTCATTCCATACAGAGATTTGTCGAGGAAGTACACGTATTTTGGGTACTTGGAACTTTCAAACCCTGGTGGCTGCTGGACATATACTTCTTCTTGGATTTCACCATTCAGAAAAGCATAATTTACATCCATTTGAAAAACTTTGAAACCTCTGTGGGCTGCGAAGGCTAAGAAGATTCTTATTGCTTCGAGCCGTGCGACAGGGGCAAAAGTTTCATCGTAATCAATGCCTTCTTCTTGGCGATATCCCTTGGCCACCAATCTCGCTTTGTTTCTAATGACCACCCCATCCTCGTCCTTCTTGTTTCTGAAGACCCATTTTGTCCCTATTGCTTGTTTTCCTCGTGGCAGAGGTACTAGGGTCCATACCTTGTTTCTCTCAAACTGTAGAAGCTCTTCTTGCATAGAATCTACCCAGTTTGGATCATCTAGGGCTTCAGAGATTCTTTTTGGCTCGATCACACTGATGAAATTTGTAAAGAAACAAAAATTAGCAGTGGCTGATCTTGTCTTGACCTTTTCAGAAGGGTCTCCGATTATGAGGCTTAGAGGATGGCTTTTCGTCCATTGTGTTGTTCTTGGAAGATGGTCATTTGAGTCATCAAGATGAACCTCTGTGGTTGCACACTGTGGTTCTTGTGCAACCTCTGTTGTAGACGGCACTTCTGTGCTTGTGCTAGGTATTTCAGCTTGTGGGACTATAGGGATTGAAGTTGGAATTTGATCCTCTAAGGAAGTGGAGACAGAGTCTTCATTTTCCTCTGGTAATGATTCCTCTGTAGTCGCTGGAGTAGGTATTTCAGGAGCCTCTGTGGTTGAGTCCTTGGTTGTATTATCTTCAACTTCTGTTCGCTCCCCCTCAGCATGTGCATCTGTATGATTTACAGAAGAGGATGAAGTATTTAATGGACCAGTTAGAGATATACCTGACTCAGTCTGGTTTGCAGAAGATGTTTCTCCAGAGGCTCTGACGGCTCCAGGAGAGGGATCAATATCATCATGGAACATCTCTTCAAATTGAAGATTTAAGTCTTCTTCTCTTGTCTTTGAGATGCCAGAGGATTCCTTCTTTAGACCGAGTTCTGAACTTATTTGTTCAGAAGTCTTTTGAAAGGAATCGTCAAAAGACACATTTATGATTTCTACAATGGTTCGTGATCGCTGAAAATAAACTCTGTAGGCCTTAGATGTGGCAGAGTACCCAATGAACTTGCCTTCATCTGCTTTCACCTCAAACTTTCCTCTTGTTTCTCTATCATTTAAGACAAAGCACTTGCATCCAAATACATGAAAGAACTTGTTGTTTGGTCGCCTTTTGTTGATCAAATGATAAGGTGTCTTGATGTGCCTCTTTACTATGGTTGATCGATTTTAGGTGTAGCAAGCGGTTGATACTGCTTCTGCCCAAAAAGACATTGGTAATCCCGATGCTGTCAGCATAGTTCTTGCAGCCTCCATAAGCGTGCGGTTCTTTCGTTCAATCACGCCATTCTGTTGTGGGGTGTGTGCAGCAGAGAAGTTATGTGATATGCCTACTTCTGTAAGATAGGCTTCAATGACAGAGTTTTTGAATTCTGTGCCATTGTCGCTTCTTAGTTTCTGAATCCTGCACTCATACAGAACTTGGATTCTTTTCATTAAATTTATCAGAATGTTTGGAACATCTGATTTCTTTCTGATAAATTCAACCCATGTAAATCTTGAATATTCATCGATCAAAACAAGTATATATTTCTTGCCACCTAGGCTCTGTGTAGCGATTGGACCGCATAGGTCAACATGAAGCATGTACAGAGGCCTAGGGCAAGATACATCAGTCTTGCCTTTATGGGAAGCTCTTTTGAGTTTTCCCATTTCGCAAGCAGAGCACAAATGATCTTTATTAAATTTAACATTTGGCAGACCTTTGACTAGATCAAGTTTAACAAGCTTATCTAGAGTATGAAAGTTTAGGTGGCAGAACCTGTTATGCCATAACCAGGCTTCTTCGCTTTTACAAGCAACAAGGCAGAGCTTTTCTTCCTTGTTCCTTTCACAGAAGTTCATGAGGTAAAGATCGCCTCTTCGTTCGGCTCGCAGAAGTTCGACTCCTGTGTCCTCACCTTGTAGAGAGCAGAAAGTTCTTTTGAACATTACGTCGAAACCCGTATCGCAGAGTTGGCTAACACTGAGAAGATTGTGCTTAAGGCCATCCACATATGCAACTTTGCATACGGTTATATTTTCCTTTTTGATGATTCCGTTGCCTTTTATATACCCCTTTTTGTTGTCACCAAAGGTCACAGATCCTCCATCGAGTTTATCTTTGTAGGAGGATAGTAGACCTCTGTCGCCAGTCATGTGCCGCGAGAATCCGGAGTCAAGATACCAGATTGGCACATACTGCTTCTGCAAGACAATCAGAGAGTTTTAGGTACCCATATCTAAATGGGTCCAGCTTTGTTAGGGGTCTTCAAGTTTTCCTTAGCATTCTTGGATTTGGTTTTAGCTTCTTTTGAAGAACCATTTTGTTTCTTCTTACCCTTGAATTTGGTCTTCTTTTTGGGTGTAGAGAGAAAACAGTGTGGACTTGAGAAGTGTTGATTTAATCGATACATGAGATTAAAACAATGACAATAATGAATGTGCGAAGAGATTTGCTTGAAATTTTCATTGAAAACATTTAATGGGGGCATAGAGGCATTACATTCTATCCAAACGTTTGACTTCCTATTACAAGAAGACCTATGTAGGCTAGATTGTTGTTTGCAAAATCCTTTGTTGAGAGCAGCCTTCTGTGGACCCCTTCTGTGGTGAACTTCTGCAGGTTTCACTGTCACAGAAGAAAAAGATTTGTTATTTTCAGCTCATTTACCCTTCTGTTGCCATGTTAGTTTTTCTTTAATAGGCCTTAAGGGTTTTGAAGTCTTTGAACTTGTTGAATTTTAAGAGGACGTTTTCTTTTGTTGTTTGATTTTCTCAAGCTCAAGAGAGGTTTTGGCTTGTATACACATGTCCAAAAAATCTGGACAGATAGGAACTCTTGTGATTTTCTCCTTGGGAGGAATAGTTCGGTTAAGAACTCCAGAGGGTAGTTTAAAATCCTCTGAGTCACAAGGTACTATCTCTGACTTAGAGTCAGTCTCAGATTCGTCAGAGGATGAATCGTCCTCATATACAGAGGTTGAGTCACTTAGTTCTCTTTCGATAGAGGCTAGATTTTCAGAGCATGTGCCATACATGCTTTCATCCTTTTTAGTGAGATTATTTTCCAAGTCAACAGAAGTATCTATTAAGGTTTCATCAGAGAGATTTTGATCGATAGAGGGTGTACAGAGATTTTCGTAAAAGTTATTTTTCCCGATTTCCATCAACTCCTTTTCAGAGATATCTTTAAGTTTTTCTTCTGAAATGTTAGGCTTGAACTCAGGTGCCTCTGCCGATGATTTCTTTTCAGAGTTTATCATGCAGACAAAGGCAACCTGTGTTTGAGTCTCGGGGTTACCAAACTTGAAGATACCTATCTGATCTCGAGTTTTCAGATATTTCTTAGGTTTGGATTCTCTTTTGACAGAGATTGAAGGTGACAAATCTGTGTTTTCAAACCACACATTTATCATCTTTAGAAGTTTCCTATGGTGAGGTTCCCCAGAGACTTTTCGCCTTTTGCTTACAGAGAGTAAGTTTGGAAATCCAGGTTTTCTTGTATTTCCAATATGAAATAGATAGCACAGAGACTTGTTTCTTTTGTTTCCGGTGTATGGATCTATATCACAGAAGCCAATTCCCCGTCTTCCTATTTGTGTATTAATTTTCTCGTACACCTTCTGTGCATCTTGATATTTCTTGATTAAAAGATCTCTTCTGAGTAAATCTTGACAGAGGACTTCTCTTTCCTTTTGAAAATAATGTTTAAGAGCTAGGATATGCATTCTGTCGCACTCAACGTCCATAAGTTCTTTAGATTTTGCTTTTAAGGCTGAGTTAAGTTCAGAAATCTTTTCTTTCAAAGGATTTAGGTGTTTGTTCCAGTTTGTTTCAATTTCTTCCTTTTCTTGAAAGATTTTAACTTTTTCTTGAGTGAGAAGTCTAGCTTCTCTCTCAAAGAAGGTAAGCTTCTTCTGAACACTTTCGTAGGTCTTTTTAAGTTATGTGTGTTCAATGTTTAGTTTAAGCAAATCAGCTTCTGCTTGATTAGTGTAAGAGTCAGAAGTGGATACCTCACTATCGGAGTCGGAGCTGACCTCTGCCATGCCACAGAACAGGGCGTTCTTCTTTTCTCCTTCGTCAGAGGATGTATCTGACTGCCAGTTTTCTTGATTCACCATGAGTGGCTTCTGAGCATAATATTCTGCTTTCTTTTTGTAGAAAGCAGAATCCCTCTAAGGGCGGTTTGATTTTCTCCTGCATTCATTGTCATAGTGGCCTGGCTTGCCACAATTGTAACATCCTTGGTTCTGTGGAGCGTTGCCAGCTTTGTTGTCTGACCTCTGTCGGTCACCACCTCTGTCATTCCTGTCATTCGACCTCTGTTGGTCGACACCTCTGTCGTTCTTGTCATTTGATCCTTCTCTTCCACGATCATATTTTCCGTAGTGTTCATTACCAGACTTCTTCTGATATCCTCTGCGGAATTCCCTTGTCAAAAGAGCTAACGATTTAGCTATCGAGGCCATAGTTGCCTCTTATTCTTCCACCACCTCCTCCTCTTCACTATCAACGATCAAGATTTTTTCTTCTTCTTCTCCTTCTTTTCTTCCACATCTTTCTCCTTCTTCGGCTTCTCTTTTGCTTCTGTAGCCTTACTAACCAGCGCAAGAGGTGCACTGATTTGAGCTTTTTCTTGTGCAACTGAGGCTCTTGGGCTGCTAACGTTCCATAGAGATCTGACAGAGTCCAGGAGTCTAAGTCTTGATTTGTTTGTAGAGACATAGACAACTGGAGCCATTCTTCATTTAGACTCTTTAGGAACATGACATTGTTCTCCTCAGAAGTTCTGTGGATTCCGAACTTCTTGCATTTGTTGATTAGAGAGTTGAACCGATCATATGTTGACTGTAGAGATTCTGTCGGCAGAGCTTTGAATGCGTAGTACTCGTTGATGCATTGGGCTATGCGGTTCTTCTGAGTTTTGGCCCCACCCTCCAGTTGTTTTTCCAGTTCCTTCCACAGATCGTATGTAGATTCACACGCATCTAGGGATTGGAAAAGGTCATTGGGTATGGCCATGATCAGAAGTCTCTTAGTCTTCTGAGCAACTTCATATTTTGCCCAATCAGGATCTGACCACTTGTCCTTGGTCTTTGGTTTATCATGAGAAGGGATTTCTGGAGTGTCGTCTGTGCCAGGTACACGGGGTACTGTGATCATTGGTACGAAAGGAGGATTGTTGATATAGTAGATGAGTTCTTTGTCAGTACCCTCGAAGAAGTGAATTATTCGTATCTTCCATTGAGGGTACTCATCTCTGAGTAGTGTGGGTGGCTTGGTTAAAGAACCAGCGGTGAAGAAGTTGTTTGTGTTTGTCATTTTGAAAGGGTTTGAGAAATCAAGAAAATAGGGTATGAACAGTAAACCTTCAGAGAATGAAGTGGATGTTTCTAATGGTTTTTATAAGCTTTAAAACCTTTGAACAATGCACTAAAATGGAGATTTAACCAAAGAAACAGATTTTGTATGTTTACCAAAGTCGAAACAGGTCGAGAATGGCAGAAAAACAGATGTTGTTTTGAAAGGTATGAAAAATAAGTTAAAACTCCAAGTTTCTACCAAAAATCATTGTAAGTGAGGATCTCTTGATATAGAAAATCAAGAACCGCTCTGATACCAATTGTTGGTTCCTGTTTTGCTTAACAATGATGATTCTATCTAATAGTTCAAACAAGATATAATGCGGAAGTGTTTTAACGAACTAAAAGATATAATAAGGTAGAAGAACACACAATATCAAATACGTAAAGTGTAGATAACACAGATAAATAGCTCAATATCCCACTGTATATTGATATGAATAAAACACCAATAACACCGATGATATAACAAGAATTCTGTTCTAATGGTGTGTGTGTGTTGTGCAAAAGCTTAATAGAAGAACTCAACATGAGTCTTCTATTTATACTACTTCTAAAGGGGACAAGTTCTGGACAACAAGGACTGAAGGTACAAAGACACTATTCAGGTACTGTTGCAGGTACAACGTTAATTAAATGCGCCGGCTTCTACTAAGGCTAAGACCCATCAGAGTTTGACACGTGGAGTTGTCAGGTCACGCCTTGTACGAATGATCTTCAGGATCTTCGTACAGCAGAAATAGTGAGAAGCACGATTGTCCTTGTATAGAGCTCTAGTATTTTATACCACAGAGGCTCTGTCAAGTGTGACAGAGGCTCTCTGGCCTTGTCCGCATTGAAGAGTCTTCTGGCGATTCTTTACTTCGGTCTTCTCGGTTACTCGGCAGAGCCTCTGTCGAAGACTTCAATGTTTTGGTCTTCTCGGTGACTCGGAAGAGCCTCTGTCGAAGACTTCTATACTTAGCCTATTTTTCAATACTTCTATAAACAAAGGATTGGAGCTAACACACGGTAATAAAATGATTATTTTATATAATTAGGTTGTGTTTATATTATATATAGTCTTGGTTTCCTTATATTTTTTTAGGTGGTTCGTGATGTTGCCGTCGACACTATTGAATGCCCGTGTAAGCATTTTGAGCGTAACGGTATATTGTGCCGTCACATATTGAAGGTTTTGGTCAATGAAAAAGTGAAGACAATTCCGGATCGGTACATTGTTTCGACGTTGGAAATGTGATTTAATCCCGGTGCAATGGTTACCTGCGAAGGTTCGGTATGGTGAGGTTGACGGGGAAGTTGAGAAGTTAATGGGTGATGCGTACAAGTTGTTTGAGGGGGTGGTGGATAATTTGAGGAATAACAAGGAGTCATTTATTGAATTTGTGAGTGTGCTTCAGAAATGGAAATGTGAAAGTCAAGTTGATGAATCCCAACAGAGTAAAAGATTGATACATTGTTCATATATCTGTCATTAATCATGAATATGTATTGATTCATGATTCGGTAATACAAAAGATAACTACATTATTCATATATCTGTCGTTAAACATGCATATGTGTTTTTGCCTACATGAACCATTATGGCATGAAAAATTCTATTCTGTTATGTTCTTGGTTTTGTGTTAAAAAACTGAATTGGCATAGCCATTCATGAAACCATTTCCAACAATCAATATCTAACTATATTCATAACAAACCATCTCACCCCAAAATGTATAAAACAGATGGTGTTCATGCTTAATATATCAATTATGACCATTTCTTTTAGAGTGGGTCTGACAAACTCATTCAATACACAACAAACACATTTTGGAAGAAAACAATTTTTTAAGGGTTTCTTACTCTAACTTTTTTTGACCACTTTTAAAACTCAAGTCATCGAATCATGTATGTATATACATTCTGAAATTTTTTACCAAAACGTACAAACCCTAGAAGTTAGTAGTACCAAAATTCGTTACCTTCGATAACCTTTTTTTGAATTCGAGATGGGCGATTCAGGTTCTCGTGTGTGGGAATCTTCCATACAAACGGATTTCTCTTCTTCTAAGTCCACTAAAACTGGGTTGTCGGCCGTATTCTTGAAGTTAGAAAAAGATGTTTTGATCCTGATACGTTCGCTTGGTCGCCTAACTGCAAACAAAATTTAGTTTGTAATGTTAATCATAACTAGACGATTCATGATTTGTCTACCTTTCGAAGCAATAGAACATTACCTCTGTTTGGATGCATGTTGCTCTCGAATTTTTTTTGGTGCTCTGATAAAAGCGTGGATGAATTTCCTGGGTGAAGATCACAATGATATTGTGTTTATCGTAACCGCCCATAAATGTTTTCCGGAAATGATGGAATCGAGTATCCCAGGCTTTTAGCCTTATTTTCACAGATGATTGTCATGTGCACTATGGACCGATTTGCCCTTGATACGGTGTCGAATTCATGAAAATGAAATAAAAACCCCAACTATTTACCAATATGCCGCCGAGATGATTTTGACCGTGGATCAATATAATGTAGGGATGTGATTGGTTTGTATAGTTTACATGAAATGTGTGGTTTGCAATGGATAACTCCCATATATATATATATATATACAGAGAGAGAGAGAGAGAGAGAGAGAGAGAGAGAGAGAGAGAGAGAGAGAGAGAGAGAGAGAGAGAGAGAGAGAGAGAGGCGGGTTCAAATGAGGAGCGTAACAATTTAAGAAAACGCGAGGAGCACCGCCCATGTACAAAATCACATGTGATTCACAGTACAAACCGCGGGACAAACCGTGCGCTTTGCAAACCGCGGGACAAACCGCGCGGGTCCGAATTTTAATCACATATGATTTTGTATGTGAATCACATGTGAATTTGTACATGGACGGTGCTCCTCGCGTTTCTCGTAAATTGTTACGCTTCTCGTTTGAACTTTTCTCTATATATATATATATATGTATATATCTTTTTTTATATATGTATATCCTTTAAAAAAGGATATATATCTCATCTATATGCCACGTTATTTGTAATCATATTTTAAAAAAATGTTACCTTTTATCAAGTATATAAACTATAAACGAATCATTTATATTGATATATTTATTTTTAATTACTTTTAAGATAATTATATATATTTTAAAAGATAATCATGTATATTATTTGAAAAGAAACATATCTACCTAATATCTAGTATTCTAATTTATGTGAATAATTTTTGATATTTTTACACCATTAAATTAACATACCGTATACAAATAAATTAAAAAAAATTAAAACATTCAGTGTTTTTACACGGTTTTTGAAAAAATAACCGTGTAAAAAAACTTCCGGTCTTTTTACACGGATCATTTCCAAAACCGTATAAAAAATATATGTTTTTACACGGTTATTTTAAACAGCCGTGTAACCGTGTAAGATTATTACACATTTTTACACGGTTATTTTCAAAAACCGTGTAAAAACTTATCAAGACCTTTTTACACGGGTTTTCTCAAATAACAATGTACACATTTTTACACGGTTGTTTTAAAAAACCATGTAAAAATGTTTCGAGACCCTTTTAGTTTTTACATGGGTTTTCTCAAATAACCGTGTAAGATGCTTACACATTTTTACACGGTTATATAAAAAAACCGTGTAAAAAAATTAAAAAAAACACGGGTACATTATTACACGATTTTGTTTTAAAACCGTATAAAAATGAGTGTGTAATAAAGTCATTTATGTAGTAGTGAATATCATACGAAGTGTGCCTAAATAATCCTGTAATATAATTTACAACATATGAAGTCCAAATTATTTAAATGGGTCTTCTACTAGTTTAATTATCAGGCCCATGCATTTCAATATCTTATTAACATGTAAATAGGGTTTAACGGGAACCCCAATGATGTAATGGCTCATGTAAGTTCGTAGTTATTTATTTATTTTACGTTTATTAGATTAGGGTTAGTTGTGTCGGTTTATTACATGTTTAAAAGAGGGGGGGCAATGTCATTTTGTTAAGTTAAAACCCTTAATTGCAATTTTGGCTTATTATATATAAGCCTTACCTCCTTATGACTTCATAAGTCGGTTCCTGTGTTGTGTCTATGTATTCGAGAGAAAAGAGGGAAAGAAAGAAGTGTCTCCATTCGCTTAGGGCCGAAAAGAATTTCCATTTGAGTCGTTTTTAGGTAATTGTCTTTCAAATTATGTTTGTATATAGTAGTAGATGATTTCTATCGGTTTAGAACTTAACAATTCTTGATTTGTAGTTGGGTTAATCGAATCTGGGTTCGAATAGTTATCCGGATTCTTTGTAGTTCGGATGTAATTTACCCGGATTCGTCATGCTTTATGGATTGGATTACCGGATGGAAGTATATCCGGATTCAGTGTTTTCCGGATAGGTTTCCGGGTGAGTTTATCTGGATAAGTTTTCAGGATTCCTTGTGTTTTTCGGATGAGATGTATCCGGATTGTATACCCGAATTCTTTGTATTTTCTGGATGATAGTTTTATCCGGATAAAGGTCAAACCCGGATGGGAGTTATATCCGGATTGTGAATGTTTTCTAGGTATAGGTATGTTAGGCTTATTTAGGATTCTTAGCCTGCCAATTAGTTTTGTGTGGTAAATGGTTATATGTATTTTGTGTAATTCAAATTTGGTGGAGCTTGTTGAAACGTAAAATTCTCTTGATTTTCAAGAGAAGGTGTTAGTTGCGTTATTTCTTTCAGGTGAGTTTTACTTTAAGCATTTTCAAACTAGAATACTTGTATATTGATTAAGTATGTGGTAGGTAGTGTGATGATATGCTCATGATTGAAATATGATGTATCGAGATGTATACTGTATTTTTATATGCATTACACTACATGATTGCACGTTGGCCAGACTTAGGGCCGGTGGAGTTTGGTTGTACGGAGGGACAACGTAGTTGGCTGTATTTTAGTGCAGCGGAGTAAATTGATTAGTTGGTTTAGCGCAGCCAACTAATATTGCCATGTGAAAGTTTTGTACACAGTGCATACGAGTCATGATTGGTATTCTGATAACTTTTATATATCATTGTTTTTACAAAATGATTACTAAACTGACAGGGATTTTCTCACTTACACCAATTGGTCTAACTCTCATTTTGTTTTCAAAATTTTGTATTCCAGGTGAAGGAGCAAGTAATAACAAGGGAAAGGATAAATTGTGATGTGTTTTTGAAGGTTGTGTGTTTATGAAGTTTTCATGAAGCATTTTGTATCAATAGTTTTGTTGGTTGTAATGTATTATATTATAGAAAAGTTTGTACTGAAACGTGTATTGTACAGTTTTGGGACCAAGAGACCTTATGTGATATAATATGTATCTTTTATTATAAAATGATGAGATGTATATTATGTTATATGGTGTATGTTTGGGGTGGGTTGTTACACTATACATCAGAGAACTAGTTTAAGGGATTTAGGTATTCGGATCCATACCTAGACTTAAACTGCTTGTGAAGTAAGATGTCTATGATATTTTAGAACCTTTGGGATATTAAATATAAAAGGTCGAAGGAACATCATGTAAGATAATTTCAAATTACATCTGGCCAGTGTGATTATGAACTTACAGGTACATGTTTGAACTGGAATACCTTATTATATGGGGTATGTGCTTATGTGTATATTAACCTTGTCAAAATCAATAGAATAGTAAGTGGTTCTCGACGTATGGATAGAGGTGAAGAAGAAAATCCTGATAGAACAAATCCAAGAACCAGAAATATGTACGAAATGACGACCGGAACAAGAGTGAGAAGTGGAGAATGAGGTAGGGGTAGATCTAGAGGTAGGGGTTCATCCCAAGGCACTGAATACGTTACAAGAGATGATTTGGCAGCTGAAATGGCAAGACTACAATCAAACTTACAAGTTATGTTTGGTCGTCCCCATCACAATGAAACTGAAGAAGCAGATCCCAATATGGAAGATGAGACAATTGTTACACCCGTTGTTATACCCATACCAAAGAAATGTGACTATAAGATGTTTCTGAGTTGCATACCTCCGACTTATGCGGGTGAATGAGATCCAGTAAAGGCCATACGGTGGTTAAAGGTGATTGAAGTTATTTTCAAAACTAGCAAGTATGCTGATGAAGATCGAGTGTTGTATGGAACCGCTATGCTGAAAGCCGATGCTTTATATTGGTCGGAAGCTTTTATTGCATCTGAAGGACCAGACGTGTATACAACTTTTTCATGCGAAGATTTTATCAAATCTTTTAAAAGACAGTTTTGTCCTCAAGTTGCAGTCAGAAAACTTGAAGAAGAGTTTATGAATATACAACAAGGAAGTCTGTCAGTTCGGGATTATGCTGCTCGTTTTCTAGAAAAGTCCCGTTTTGCTGAATATTATGTAGCCACAGAAGCACTCAAGATGGAGAGATTCATCTTTGGATTAAACTATGCGACCAGAGGTTTGGTAATTGCAAAGGGGCCAGATACATTCTCAACTGCAGTGGACGCTACATATAATGTTGAAATAGATAAAGGGAGAGATGTTAGTGAGAAATGTTTTGGGAAAAGAAAATGGGAGGGACCGTATTATGATTCAAAGAAATCCAGATCCCCAAGGTTTGATAGTCGTCCACCATTAATACCAGCGTAAAGACCATGTCCTAAATGCAATCGCATTCATCAATGAGACTGTTATGTTGATCCCCGAATTTGTTACAAATGTGGGAAGTCAGATCATGCAGTCTGATTGTCCACACTGGAGAGCCCAATGGGGTAGTATGCCAATGGGACTGCAGGGTATTAGGTCTTGGTCCCAAAGGGGTTATACAAGTTTGTAGAGGGGGGGGGGGGGGTTGAATACAAACACACGATTTTTACTTTTCTAAATTATTTATTGACATGTATCAAACAATTTACAGCTTGTTGCGGAACAAGATTAAGGAATAAACCTAATTTAAAAAAAATATGAGAATCACTAAGATTTCTTGCACTAGAAATAAGATAGAGAGAAAGTAAGAATATTAAGGAAAATATTCTAACACATAGATTCAGTAAAGATAAGGATAGCCCGAAGTGTTAAGAGAATGAACTAGGGTTTCGTTTATATACTACATGCATTTAATGCATGTCAGTACAACTTTACACGTGAGAGCTTCTGGTTGGTTGCATGTTTTGACATTGGTAGACAACCTAGTAGCCGCATGATGAACAGTGTAGAATCAGAGTTGGTTGTACGATTCTGGACAAAAGGGATGTCCGTTCTGACACAATCGTACGGAGGCGTGCAAGGAGATAAGACAATAGTTGCTTGTAGAGGAGGCTTCATGATCAGCGTTCGCTGAATGATTCTTTATCAGCGAATATTAAAGTTCAACGTTCGCTGAAGTCTTCTACTTGAAACTTCACGTTGAGTGGACAGGTCTTGGCTTCACTGATATCCGCATCAGTTCATTAGTAGACTTTTCATTAGTAGACTTTGTCGCTGGTTCTTCGGCTTGATCTTCGACTTCAGCGTAGAACATGATTGACGTGAATCTTGTCTTCAGGGATCATAAGTAAACAACATAAGTTATCAACGATCATCAGTGAGGCTGAACAGGCTCAGGGCTCCTTGATGAATAGTGCTCGCTGAATGTGTGAAATAAAGAACTTGAGTTTCCTATCAGCGGTACTGAAACAGACTTAGTACTTATCAACGATAGCGAAACTCTAATACATATTGTCTACTTACAATTTTCACTAAGTGTTTCTCAGAGTCATTATCAAATCACTGAGGGTTTGGATCAACATTAGGCCAAGAGGAGTAC
The DNA here is from genome assembly GCA_033807775.1 of Saussurea involucrata. Classification (NCBI taxonomy): domain Eukaryota; kingdom Viridiplantae; phylum Streptophyta; class Magnoliopsida; order Asterales; family Asteraceae; genus Saussurea; species Saussurea involucrata. Next base: position 81,848,769 of record CM066327.1, read on the forward strand.
AAAGGCGTGACCTATCGAGAGCCCGGGGTCGTGCTTTTCAGATGACAGCACAAGAGGCAGAGGAAATTTCTGATGTTGTTACAGGTACATTTCTAATACTCTCCAAATGTGCTAAAGTGTTATTCGATTCCGGTGTTAACCGATCATTTGTGTCCCCTTCTTTTGCTGTTTATTTCAATTTATAGTCTAAAGTAGTAGATCATGTTTTTAATGGTAGAGACTTCGAAGGATAATCAAGTACCGGTTAGATAGGTATTTGATAATTGTGCTATAGATATAGATGGGTGTGGGGTGCCTCTTCAGTTATTTCCTATGTCCTTGATTGAGTTCGATGTGGTAGTGGGAATGGACTGGTTAGCCGAGAATCAGGCTAGTATTGTTTGCAATAAGAAGCTGATCAATGTTGTATTGCTTGAGAGAGGACCGGTAGTAATTTATGGTGATCTTAGAAATCGTCAATCCTGCCTCATTTCTATGTTGAAAGCCCAAAAGTGTGTTAGCAAAGGTTGCCCGAGTTATTTAGCTTATGTGACAGATACTAAGCTAGAGAAGAGTAAGCTTGAAGATATTCCAGTAGTCCGTGAATTCCCAGAAGTTTTTCCAGAAGACTTGACTAGTCTTCCGTGTAATACCCCGGGTAAGTCCGTTAGATATTTTACCTATCCGTCAGACTTATTTAAATCTATGAAGAAAGTTAGAACAAGTTTGGATAAAATCATGGGTTAAAAGGGTATGTTAGCCATTAGTTAATAATTGAGGGTTCAATTGGTAAATTAGGTTAAGATATTATCAATTCTAGGTATCAGATTATCATTATCCAGAAATAGAAAGAGTGTGTGTGTGCGGGAGTCCTGAAGGCGTAAGGGGAAACGTACGGCTATCGCATCAATCGTTTGGGTTAGAAGCATTTTGGAGGTAAGTTCCTTTACATTTTGTGGTTATAATCAGTAGTATTAGACTTCTAACGGATTAGAATGTTTAAATTGAAGTTATATAAGTTTAATTTGAATCTGGGTATTTTGGGAAACCGACTGTGTTCTTGAGACTCCCGGTAGTATCAACTCCCGGTGATGTCAACTTCCGGTGGAGTCCCGGTAATATGGACTCCCGGTAGTGTGAATTCCCGGTAGAGTTGACTCCCGGTATAGCAGACTTCCGGTAGTGTAGACTTCCGGTATAGGAACTCCTGGTATAGGAACTCCCGGTACTCTGGGAAATCCCGGTAGTGTTGTCTCCCGGTACTCTGGGTAGTCCCGGTACCTTGTTATGTTTTGTTGTTAAGTCAGAAGGGCAAGAGTATAAGTGAAACATTGAAGAGCCGGAACTTAGTAGGTTTTATGTGTTTGGCTAGTAAAGCGATATATGTATCTTAATTGGTTTCAGATTCTGTGGAGTCAAGGTGAAGGATAGGATCTTTTTGAAAGGAACTTGCAAGTGTTTTTGGATAAGCGATCGAGGTGAGTTTTACTTTAAAACGTTTTTAACTGGAATACATATATGTGTTTATATATGTATGTGAGTATGTGTGAAATATATATATGTGTTTGTATATATGAGACGGATACGTGTCAAGGTTTGATTATATGTTTATGTTAAAAGGATATATATATATATATATATATCGTTGGAAAAATGATGAAAGGTTTGTAAATGACAATATGATATATTGAGATATATATTGTATTTATATTGCACGAAACGAGTATAGGTGAGCCGAATTATTGTTCGGCGGGGCTGTATGGAAATACAGCGGGGCTGCATGAAATTGAAGTGGAGCTGTAGGTAATTGCAGCGGGGCTGTGTGTAATTACAGTGGAGTCGACTATATTGTACAGTGACGATAATTAGTTGGCTTGCTACCGACTAATGTGGCCAGGGGAAAGAAGATGAGATGAGGAGAGATACGCGGTGCTCGAGTCCTTATGTGGTATTTATATACGTGTGGTATATGCGTGCTTATACGAAAGGTTTTATGTAAACTATTTTGATACAAAGTATTATGTGAAAAGAGTTTTATATTGATTTTGGAAAAGACCAGGATTAACTCACTAGACCCGTTTGGTCTAACCCTCATTTTGTTTTCAAAAATATGTTTTCCAGGTTGAGGCATTGATAGCGGCAAAGGAAAGAATAAGGAGTAGACTGCTTTCATGGACCGATGTTGATTAGGAAGATGTTATGTATTTTGTAGTTACGAAACGAAAAGGACCGTACTTGGTTTATTATGTAAATCTTGTTGTAATTCAATGATATGCGTGTATGTTATGTTATATGATGTATGCAATGGGAACCGGGCTGTTACAAATGGTATCAGAGCCATAGTTTAAGGGATTTAGGTATTTGTACCCGTACCTAGACTTAAACTGCATTTGAAGTAGGATGTCCTTGATATATTAGAACCTTGGAATGCTAAGTATAAAAGGTAGAAGGAACATCATGTAAGGTAATTTCAGATTACACCTAGCCAGTGTAATTGTGATCTTACAGGTACATGTTTAAACTGGAATACCTTGTTATATGGGGTATGTGCTTATGTGTATGTTAACCTTGTTTAAATCTACAGAATGGCAAGCGGAACACGAAATTCGAATCGAGGAGGATGGAGAAATCCGAATAGAACTAATCCGCCAATAAGAACTGGGGGCAGAGTCGGAGGTAGAACTGGGGGTAGGACTGGAGGCCGAACTGGAGGCAGAACTCAGCAACAAGATACAGAGTTCGTTACGAGAGGTGATTTAATGGCAGAGATGGGAAGGCTACAAGCCAGTATTCAGGCAATGTTTGATCAGAATCGTCACGGTGAAGCTGAAACACCGGATCCTGAAACGGAAGCTGAAATGCCAATTACACCAACTGTTGTACAGGTGCCAAGGAGGTGCGACTACAAAATGTTCTTAAGCTGTAGACCTCCGACCTACTCTGGAGACAGGGATCCCGTGAATGCGATGAAATGGTTGAAGGAGATAGAAGCTATCTTTAAGACGAGCAAGTGCGCCGAAGAAGATAAAGTATTATATGGAGCAACAATGTTAAAGGGGGATGCATTATACTGGTGGGAAGCTCATATTCATTATGAAGGATCTGATATATACTCCACTTTTTCTTGGAAAGAATTCGTTATAGCATTTAAGAAACAGTTTTGTTCCCAAGCCGCAGTTAAACAATTGGAAGGAAAGTTTATGAATTTGAGGCAAGGAAATTTATCAGTTAGGGACTATACTGCCCGTTTTCTGGAAAAGTCACGTTTCGCAGAATACTATGTGGCCACAGAGGCAATGAAGACAGAAAGGTTTATTTTCGGATTAAATTCGGAAGTCAGAAAGTTAGTGACTGCAACAGGACCTGATAACTTCTCAGCCGCAGTAAATGCCGCGGAAAATGTGGAACGAGATATTAAGAGAGATGCTAGTGATAAGAGTGTTGGGAAAAGAAAATCGGAAGAGATGACACATGATTCAACGGAGTACGAAATTCAGAGGTTCGATAGTCGCCTACCTTTTAGACCAAATGAAAAACTATGTCCAAAATGCAACCGCGTACATCAAGGAAATTGTTATGTTGATCCTAGAAGTTGTTACAAGTGTGGAAGGGCTGGACACGTCGCTAAGAATTGTCGCGCAAATCGATTTTGTTTCGTTTGCAATTCCCCTGATCATATTCAGTCAGACTGTCCACAATGGAAGGTACGACAGGGTAGTACGGCGGGGAAACCAATAAGTGTCAGAACAGGAGAGATACAAGGGTCTGAAGAACCGAAAGCAAAGGGGCGAGTATTCCAAATGACAACGCAAGATGAGGAGGAAATTCCGGATGAGGATACAAGTGCATTTCTAATAAACTCTATACGTGCTAAGGTGTTATCTAACTTCAGTACGAAGTGGTTCTTGGTATTTCTGTGCTTATATTGCTGATCTGTGTTAGAGACATAGGTGGGTGTGGAGTGGCTATTCAGTTAGTTTCTATGGTTTTGATTGTGTTCGAGGTAGTAGTGATAAGTATTCGTATCTTTTCGCTTAACCGAATTCCGGGACGAAATTCTTTTAAGGGGGAGATGATGTAATACCCCGGGTAAGTCCGTTAGATATTTTACCTATCCGTCAGACTTATTTAAATCTATGAAGAAAGTTAGAACAAGTTTGGATAAAATCATGGGTTAAAAGGGTATGTAAGCCATTAGTTAATAATTGAGGGTTCAATTGGTAAATTAGGTTAAGATATTATCAATTCTAGGTATCAGATTATCATTATCCAGAAATAGAAAGAGTGTGTGTGTGCGGGAGTCCTGAAGGCGAAAGGGGAAACGTACGGCTATCGCATCAATCGTTTGGGTTAGAAGCATTTTGGAGGTAAGTTCCTTTACATTTTGTGGTTATAATCAGTAGTATTAGACTTCTAACAGATTAGAATGTTTAAATTGAAGTTATATAGGTTTAATTTGAATCTGGGTATTTTGGGAAACCGACTGTGTTCTTGAGACTCCCGGTAGTATCAACTCCCGGTGATGTCAACTTTCGGTGATGTCAACTTCCGGTGGAGTCCCGGTAATATGGACTCCCGGTAGTGTGAATTCCCGGTAGAGTTGACTCCCGGTATAGTAGACTTCCGGTAGTGTAGACTTCCGGTATAGGAAATCCGGGTACTCTGGGAAATCCCGGTAGTGTTGTCTCCCGGTACTCTGGGTAGTCCCGGTACCTTGTTATGTTTTGTTGTTAAGTCAGAAGGGCAAGAGTATAAGTGAAACATTGAAGAGCCGGAACTTAGTAGGTTTTATGTGTTTGGCTAGTAAAGCGATATATGTATTTTAATTGGTTTCAGATTCTGTGGAGTCAAGGTGAAGGATAGGATCTTTTTGAAAGGAACTTGCAAGTGTTTTTTGATAAGCGATCGAGGTGAGTTTTACTTTAAAACGTTTTTAACTGGAATACATATATGTGTTTATATATGTATTTGAGTATGTGTGAAATATATATATGTGTTTGTATATATGAGACGGATACGTGTCAAGGTTTGATTATATGTTTATGTTAAAAGGATATATATATATATATATATATATGGTTGGAAAAATGATGAAAGGTTTGTAAATGACAATATGATATATTGAGATATATATTGTATTTATATTGCACGAAACGAGTATAGGTGAGCCGAATTATTGTTCGACGGGGCTGCATGAAATTGTAGTGGAGCTGTAGGTAATTGCAGCGGGGCTGTGTGTAATTACAGTGGAGTCGACTGTATTGTACAGTGACAATAATTAGTTGGCTTGCTACCGACTAATGTGGCCAGGGGAAAGAAGATGAGATGAGGAGAGATACGCGGTGCTCGAGTCCTAATGTGGTATTTATATACGTGTGGTATATGCGTGCTTATACGAAAGGTTTTATGTAAACTATTTTGATACAAAGTATTATGTGAAAAGAGTTTTATATTGATTTTGGAAAAGACCAGGATTAACTCACTAGACCCGTTTGGTCTAACCCTCATTTTGTTTTCAAAAATATGTTTTCCAGGTTGAGGTATTGATAGCGGCAAAGGAAATAATAAGGTGTAGACTGCTTTCGTGGACCGATGTTGATTAGGAAGATGTTATGTATTTTGTAGTTACGAAACGAAAAGGACCGTACTTGGTTTATTATGTAAATCTTGTTGTAATTCAATGATATGCGTGTATGTTATGTTATATGATGTATGCAATGGGAACCGGGCTGTTACATTCCGCCTGTTAGACAAGTAGAGTTCGGTATCGACTTAACTCGTGGAGCCACTCCTATTGCCCGTACACAGTATCTTCTGGCACCCTCAGAGATGAAAGAAATGATGACGCAACTACAAGATCTTTCTGATAAGGGCTTCATCAGACCCAGTACTTCCCCGTGGGGTGCACCGGTCCTGTTCGTGAAAAAGAAAGACGGATGAGGATGTGCATTGATTATCGGGAACTGAATAAGCTTACGATCAAGAACAAGTATCCGCTTCCCATAATTGATGACCTCTTTGATCAATTTGTTGGAGCTTGTTATTTCTCCAAGATTGATTTAAGATCTGGGTATCATCAGTTGAAGGTTAAAGAAGAGGACGTTCTGAAAACTGCTTTCCGCACAAGATATGGTCACTACGAATTTTTAGTGATGCCTTTTGGACTGACGAACGCCCCAACTGCCTTTATGGACTTAATGAACCGGGTGTGTAAACCATATCTCGATAAATTCGTTATTGTATTTATCGATGATATTCTTATCTATTCCCGATCTGAAGAAGAACATGCACAACATCTTCGTTTAATTCTTGAATTGTTGAAAAATGAACAGTTATACGCCAAATTTTCCAAATGTGAGTTCTGGTTACGGGAAGTTCAATTTCTTGGTCATGTAGTTTCTAAGAAGGGAATTCAAGTTGATCCGACAAAAATAAAAGCAATTGAAAAATGGGAACCGCCGAGAACACCGATAGAAATACGAAGTTTTCTGAGTTTAATCGGCTACTATAAGAAGTTTATACAAGATTTCTCTCGTATCGCTATGCCCTTGACCAAACTGACAAGGAAGAATATAAAGCTCGAATGGAAAGAAGAGCAGGATGAGGCATTCAGATGTTTGAAAGAAAAACTCTGTAGCACGCCGATTCTGTCACTACCTAAAGGTTCAAATGATTTTGTCGTTTACAGTGACACCTCTAAACTAGGATTGGGATGTGTGTTGATGCAGCGTGGGAGAGTAATTGCTTATGCTTCTCAACAACTGAAGGATCACGACCCATGACATGGAACTTGCTGCAGTTGTCTTCGCTTTAAAGATTTGGAGACATTATTTATACTATACTAAGTGTCAAATTTATACTGATCACAAGAGTCTCCAACATCTTTTCGATCAACGAGAACTGAATATGAGGCAAAGAAGATGGTTAATTGGTAAATGATTTCGATTTTCGATTGCGAACTTCTCTATCACCCTGGAAAGGCGAATGTGGTAGCTGATGCACTGAGTCGACAAGGGAAAAGCGGAACAATAAAGGTAGTTGCACTACGAGCTGAACTTCTACCTAACATCTTCAAAGAAGTGAAGAAATGCTAAATAAAAGCCTTTAAAGAGGAGCACATGAAACCGAACGGTTGGTGGGTATATCAACTTCACTCTTAAAAGATAATCGTCGGTTACTATGTTTGGAAAACAGAATATGGGTACCTCGTCTGGGTAATTTACGTGATCGAGTACTACAAGAAGCTCACCAATCTCGTTTTTCTATTCATCCGAGCACGAATAAGATGTATAACGATTTACGACAGTTCTACTGGTGGCCGGGAATGAAGAAAGATATTGCTCATCATGTGGAATGTTGTTCCACTTGTATGAAAGTCAAGATTGAACATCCAAAGCCTTTTGGTCTGTTGCAATCTTTAGAGATACCTATATGAAAATGGGATCAGATTACTACAGATTTCATCATGAAGTTACCAAGGACTCCGAAAGGATTTGATGTTATTTGGATGATCGTCGACAGATTATCAAAGTTTGCTCACTTTCTACCGATAAAAGAAACCTATTTGTTAGAAAGATTAGCCAAATTGTACATCGAAAGAATAGTAACTAGACATGGAGTTCCGTTATCGATTATTTCGTTAGCGTCAATTAAAGATTATATTTCATTTTAACTTAAATTCGTATTTTACAATAAATAAACTTTATCACCGCGCCACCGCGTACAAGCCACTAACTAAAGGATGTTGTAACCAATGAGTATGAAAAGTGTTGGGAACTGAAGATATGCCAAGTATGGTTAGTACTGCTAAGTCTACATTACTACTGCCAGTTCTTCGTTACTACTGCTGGGCAAGATTACTACTGCTAGAAGAGATTACTACTGCTAGAAGAGATTACTACTGCTAGAAGAAGTTACTACTGCTAGAAGAAGTTACTACTGCTAGAAGAAGTTAATACTGCTAGACATGGTTAGTACTGCTGAGCTGAGTTACTACTGCTTGAAGACTGTGAAGGTTAATACTGCTGAAGGTTGTTAATGCTGCTGAGCCAAATCATCATTAATACTGCTGAGTTGATAAGTTTGGGATGCGATGCTTTTGGAGACAAATAAGGAATTGATCAAGATATGTTTAACGAAGATTCAGAAGATCAATTTACTTTTGATAGTTATCTTGTAATTACTTTTGTATAAATAGTATTGATAGATAGCTATTAGAAGATACAAAAACAGAAGATAGATAGTATACAGAATTCGATATTCAAGAGTGAATTAACCTCAAGATCATAGATCCTATTTCTAGAGAAGTAGAAATCGTCTTGTTGAGCCTGTTCAACAAGATTGAGGTTTGGTGTAAAACTTGTGAGTTATAACTGTTTGATATATATACAGTTTATTGAATTTCTATTGATTGTTCTTTAATTGATTTAGAGTTCTATTCCGCAAGATTCTCTAAATTCTGTTTCTAAGAAGTTTAATTCTTGTTAAGAATCGATCCTGACAAAAAGCCAAATGGTAATTAATATATACGTCATAATAAGCTAGGTAGTGTATAAATACGGATTATGTAATGCGTTTCAGAGTACTAATCTATTTTGCTGCATTAATAGCTCTCCCCCGCAAGAATAATCTTGCTCTATTTATCATGCACTTCATTGTTCTCTTTCCAACATGTGTAAATACATATATGAATGATACAAAATAATATGTTGAGGCAATCTATGGTTTGATTAAATAGTTGATCATACTACACCAACCGCTGCACCAACCACAGCTTCAGTAACTCCCCCAGCAACTCCTCCAACGACAGCATCTTTTGCATCTGAGCTTTTCATAGCATCAACAATCGCAATAAGTGTTACCACAAATGCATAATCTACCTTCGGATATATTGTCACCATGAATTTGCCCTTAGAGAACTTTGCATTGTCCATTGGTTGCATTTCATGAATCTACATGTCCATTGATTTGTAACAGTTAGTTTGAGCTTTACTTTCATGATCCATGAAACTGAGAATTGAAAAGCAAAATTACTGGAAAATAGAAAAAAAGTAAGAAAATTACTTGGGCTATTGTTGTTGAAGAGTCTCCCATATAAACGGTGCATTTTCTCTTTGACCAGCTTCCTTTGATATTGAAATCACAAACATTCTTACTACTCGTTTTGTTTGCCAAGAACACATCTACATTGGTCTTATACTGGATCATGTGCCGTGTTTTTGTGCTAAATATCATACCCGAACCGGCTTTACTGTCACCTCTATATACGTTCCATCGATCATGTTCACTCATGTTCTGGGGAATAAATACACTCCATTTCAAAATTTCAATGTTGGATTTAGCATCAATCGTATGCCACAAAACAAACCAAAGAGCAATAAAATATTTTTTTAAGTAGACACTACAAGAAAATTGAGTTTATAGGACGCTTAAAGTAAATAAGCGTTCTGATAGGGTGTTTAATAGGACCAAAGTTTACAGGACGAAACAAAAAAATGTCCTATCTAAAAGTGTTACAAAAGGTTTATAGAACGCCTTTGGACGTCATAAAAGTTTTTTAGAACGTTTTTCAAATAAATTAAGCGTCATAATAACTATTTTATATGACAGTATTTGATAAAAGTGTCCTATAAAACACAAGTATCCTCTGAAAAGATGGTTAATACGACACTTTATTTTAAAAATGCCGTAAAATGCTTCTTACGACGCTCAAAAGCGTCGTATAAACTTATTGTAACTCTTTTAAATAGGACTTTTCTTGTTTGGTCCTATAAACTAATGTCCTAAAAAACAATCTATTAGGACGCTTAGTTATTTTAGGCGTCCAACTCAAATTTATTGTAGTGAGAATATTAAAAAAATCACCTTCTCTCGGAGCATAACGATTGGTCTGTCATCAGCATCAAGTAGCAACAGCTGACGATGGAAGCTTGTGTTGTATGGTTTTACCTTGAGCATGATTTTGTGGTTAGTATCTGTGATCACAAGGTTTCCACTTGAATATGTGTCAACTATAACTTCAAGTTGATTTGGTGAAATGAACTGAGGCCCTATCACACAAACTGGAATGGACATCATCACCACAATGTCACAAGCACAAACAATATAGGTTTAAGAAAGGCTTTTAACAATATATATAAATATATAAATCTTTAATTAAGTGTCGTACACGACTTTTTTTACACGAAGACCTCGATTGTGACTTGGTAAATTACATCTACATTTTTTAGGGATTATAGAGACCATTGAAAAGTATTGTTTCATTAGTTAGTCACTGTCATTCTAGTTTTAACATAAATATTTGTATACCATTTTACTCCAATTTAGCGTTAGCCATTACACGATTTTGATGTTGGTGAAGTAGTATTTTTTTTGAGTAAATTACATAAATCGTCCCTGATGTTTTGTCCCTTTTTGGATATGGTCCCTATTTCGAAAAAATTACACGGATCGTCCCTGAGGTTAGACAAACCGCACGAAATTGGTCCCTCCCTCTAACAGAATCTGTTAACCCCGTTAAGTTAAGGGGTATTTTGGTCTTTTTACATTTATTTTTGTATTTATTCTAAAAGAAAAGTAAAAAACAAATAATTAAATTAAAATTAACCCCCCCTACACCCACTACCCCCCCCCCCCCCCCACCCTCCTTCTTTCTCACGACCCCCCACCTCCACCCACCACCTCCGGCCACCACCTACAACCGCCCCTTCCTCACCTTTCTTCTTCCTCACTCTATACATGTAAACCCCATGTATATATACCTGTATATATACATGTATCTATACATTCTAGGTGGCATAAAGGACGATGTAGGGAGTGGTGCCGGAAGACAAATGAAGGATAAAATGTTTTACATTTTTGTAAAGCCAACGTGGAGACTCGGGCAAAAACAACATCAACGAAAACTGAAGAATAGCTGGTACGACAGCTATTCCTAGCATCCATCGCCAAGTCCCAAGAACCTCTGTGAAGCCAAGGTTAACAAGATACGAAAGAAATTGTCCACCAGTTATCATAAGCACGTTGGTGCTCACAAGACCTCCCCGTATTTCTGATGGCGCTGCTTCTGCAATATACATTGGAGTAGTAACAGAAGCCACACCGACACCCAGCCCAACCAAAAACCGCCCAAATATATAAACATATGCAGCCGCCATCACAAAGGATCCGAGTGCAAAAACCACATCCGCAATAAGAGTAGCACTTTTACGTCCATATAAATCATTTATCCACCCACCAGCCGCAGCTCCAATCATTGCACCAAGTAGAGCAATGCTAACAATCGTCTCCTGTATATATATAATTATATATATATATGAAATGTATGAAGTCAAAGCTTGAAGCAACGGTTTGTTAAATCTGTTAAAAGGTAAGTGTTTCCTGATAAACATTTTTAACAAATTTGAATGCCAAGAAAGAGATGTCACATTGGTAAAGTCGAGGTTGAGACTTGGCTGGTAGTAGTAAAACACTTGTGCTTCTAGATGACATGCCACCGATTAAGTAGTTTGATAATTGAAACGTGTACCTGTAAGACACTACTTTGATCGACTTCCTCAAATTCATCATGGATGTACAGAACGGCTCCTGATACAACTCCTGATACAAATTAATGGGTGTTTTGTGTTCCTGGTCCTCCTTGTGACTGGACCACAAACCTTAAAAACAACAAAACTTAACATAAAAAAGGGCACACAAAATAGTGGATGACCAGATTCCAATTCAAGTGGAATCTTTCAACTATAGCAATGAGTATATACAGGTATATATACATGGGGTTTACATGGATAGAGTGAGGAAGAAGAAAGGTGAGGAAGGGGCGGTTGTAGGTGGTGGGTGGAGGTGAGGGGTCGTGAGGAAGAAGAAGGAGGGTGGTGGGAGGGGGGTAGTGGGTGTAGGGGGGGTTAATTTTAATTTAATTATTTGTTTTTTACTTTTCCTTTAGAATAAAGACAAAAATAAATGTAAAAAGACCAAAATACCCCTTGACTTAACGGGGTTAACAGATTCTGTTAGAGGGAGGGACCAATTTCGTGCGGTTTGTCTAACCTCAGGGACGATCCTTGTAATTTTTTCGAAATAGGGACCATATCCAAAAAAGGACTAAACATCAGGGACGATTTATGTAATTTACTCTTTTTTTTACTTCAATTTGGTGTTAACCTATTTTTAGTCCTATAATATTCATTCAAATATAATATTTCCGAATTTTTGGTTTACACTACAATAAAACTAAGTTTATAATACGTCAACATAAGATATAAGATTGTGTATCACGCATAATTTTGTTACAATAAGTTGTTACAAAGCTTTTGACATCCTAACAAGTTTCTAGGAATCTTCTAAAATTAAATAGCATATGAATTAGTAATTTGATATGCTAGTATTAAAAAGAATGTCGTATAAAAATACGTTTCCTATAAAAGGATGTATTGATAAGACATTTATACAAGAACATCGTGTAAAAAAAACTAACATAATACTTTATTTTAAAAGTGTTCGTTATAAAAATATAGGACACTCAAAAGTGCTCTAACACTTTTACATAGGACCTACAATAGTTGTGTCCTATAAACGTATGTCTTATAAAATAATCTATTAATATATATATATATATATATATATATGTATGTATGTATATGTATATTTTTTTCAACTCATGCTAAAGCGGCATATATATGTACATACATACACACACTTGTGTGTTAGTGTATTGAATAAAAACGTATAGTGTATCGAATAATAATGTATAAGAAAACAAATTCATGTAAATTAATAAAACCAAAAAAAGATATTTGATATCAAATCTGTAGGGTCACCAAAGATTTGAAGATGACCTCCCGATCTTTCAACTTTATAACATTTCACACTTAGAATATTTTTAGGTTCTTTGTAATAACTTAGTCATGTATCCAAATTTCGGTGAAGTCGAAGATTAGCCGAAAAACAAAGAAGAAGTGAATCTACCAATGCGGATTGAAGATGAACTTCTGAACTAACACCTAAGCTGTTTCTGCCGATTGGTTACTCAACACCATCGGCTAAGATGTGCCTGCCGATCTCCTCTCCAAATCGGTGAAGTCTGCTCCCACCGATTTTCCTAGTGACAAATCGGTGGGAACCCTATCGGCAACCAATAAAATGACCGGGCAACACGTGTTCAAACCCATACTTGTCGGGCGACATCACATCATTCGGCTACAGTCTGAAGTACGCGGTCAACAGGACATCAACTCCCAAATCTTGGGTTTTCTCCAGTCTCTCCATCGCAAGGTGGATGCTCTACCCTGGGCTCAGGATTGGGATATTGAGCTGGGTGGCTATGTCATTGGTGCCGATGACCGGGACGTATTACTATAGATGGCCCGCCGATTGGTATGAAATAGATGTTCACTATAAGTATGAGTATAAATAGATTTTGGGAAGTGAAAGTTAGCCCGGAAGTCGACATGGCAGTTTTGTAGGGTAATTATTTAATGTCGTTTAAGATTGGAATGGGTTAAAGATGTGCCTTTAAAGAAAGAAATGTCGTGTCAGTGGAAACAATGTTATTTGAGGCTTATATCATTAGAATGTTACCTTTTGGAATGAGTAGATGATAAGACAATATTCGGACTGGTGCTCCGTGTTGGGTAGTGTTTTTGGACAATCTCATGTCTCTCACTCAGTTTAAATGTTGTATAGTATTAAATGTTTTATGTATGAACAAGATTTCGAGGACGAAATATCTTTTAAGGTTGGGATGAGTGTAACACCCTGATTTTTATCCCAATTGAAGAAATGTTGAACTAGGGGAAAACAGTAAAGGAAGAACCAATTATGGAGTATGGCTATAGTGCCATTCAGTTCTGACATCTATCACAATATCACCAATGGTATTGAAGGTATGGTAGTCTCGGCTATAGTGCCATGTGATTGTGACATATGTGACAATAGAAACGGCATTACCGAGTGGTTGTTCGTCCCAACGAATGCGCCATGTAATTATGACAATGGCGTAGCACTCGTAATTTTTGGGTAAGCACAGTTTCAAGTTAGTGTAGAAATCGATCTTTTAAGAGAGATATAGGAAATAGGATTTTGGGCTAAAATCCTAGATTTTATGGCCTTGTTGGATGAAGAATTTAAATACAAGTCCAACGGTTCTTTTCAGAGCAAAAACAGAGCTAAAATGAAGAAGTTATGGCCAACACACTGTTCGATACATTATGTGCTATAGTGCCCGCGATTGTGACACTGTCACTATAGCATGTCACAATAGCCGGATGCCAAACACTCTCGGTACAACTTGTGCAATTGTGACAGCGATTGTGACACTGTCACAATCGCATGTCACAATAGCATGAACGTACCAAAGCCTTAAAAATACGATTTTCAGCCATTTCTCTCATTTCTCACTTCTAATCTCTTCCTTTATCTCCCAAGTCGACCTACCACCCTGTCATATGATCCGTAACTCATTTTGGGGCTAACTTCTTGTAAACCAAAGTGTTCCTTCATCATCTATGCAAGTGGTTTCATCTATTTGTGCAAGATTCAAGTGTTCATCTCCATTCCTTGAGATTTTTAGGTTTTTCCACCAAAACCTAAGTGGTGAGTTCATCCTCCTAGTTTCTAAAATTTATTATGAGTTGCAAATGATTTATTAATGACTTCCTAGTGTTTTAATGTCTTAAATTTCGGTTTGGATGATTTTGGGGAAATTAGGGCAAAATTATGGTTTTTGGTTAAAGTGGAGATTTTGAGATAAGATGTTTGGGGAACGATTCTAAATGGTTGGATGTGAATATTTATGGTTGTAAACTCATGGATCTAAGTTTTTAGAAGATTTGGCTTGAGGGTTCAAGTTCATTCAAAGGTGCTCAAGTTTGGGGAAAATCTAGATTTAGCCTAAATCTAGCAAGGTGAGTTCAAGTTGATTTGTGAAAACGTTGTACATGCCCAAAAATGTTCGTTTCCAAGTTATTATGTGTTTTACATAAAATTATCAATTGTTGAGTTATTTGGTGGGTTTCGATTATTTAAAGTGTTTAACTTTATAAACCTCGTAAAACACCTACATTTGGGATTTTTAGATGATTTGATAAAAGAATCATAAATGAAAGTGTTTTAACGATTTAATGCATAAAAGGTGATTATTTGGTAAAAATGCATTTCTAGTGTTTGTTAGAAATATGCATAATATATGTTATAGAACGTTCGGAAATACGAAAGTGTGGATCGTTGGATTTTGGTCATTCCCGACCTTGTGGATATTTTATAAAGTTTAAACCTTTTTGGTTTGGGGAAAAGATGCATTTTGGGTTTTGATGTATAACTCTTAAATATTGGGTTTTTCAACGATTCATCTTACGAAGGTAAATCTTTTGGTATAAATACTCTTGACGGGCGCATTGGGAAAATGATTTGGCTTAATCTAAAGTGGAGTTGAGTTACTCATGACTATGGAGCATGTTTCACATAAACATGGATTATTTGTGTTTTGTTGCATTTACGACCTCTAATAAATGGTCAATTGATTTTGGTTGAGCTTATGGCTCGACTTATGACTTTATTGAGTCTTGAAGACATTTGTCCAATTTTAATAATGTAATAAGGAAATTTGGGTGTGAGTTACATTTGTTGTATTTTATTTGGAGAGTACATGTTTTGAGTGTGTATGTGTCATTCAAGTGGAGTCATGTACTTTTAGATTGTAATGCTTTGGATCCATAAGCATGTAAGTCAGTCATATTTAATAGTGAGGAGTCTTGATATTCTCACTTTGGGATTTATGCCCGCATGGGTATTGTTGTTGTCCCGTTTCTTTTGTGGAGAGGAACCGTTATGGGTTGTACTCCGGGGCTATGGATTATTTGGTGTCTATCTCCTTGTGCACGAGGATTTAGACCATATGGGTTATATTCTCATCTTTTGTTGGCCATCTTGGGTCACTAGCGAGTAGGCAATAAGGGACATTAAAGTCCTTGAGGTGTAACTCGTCTAGATTGGATAGGCAATATGGTCCCGTAAGTCCTTGAGGTGTAACTCGACGGAGTAGGCAATAAAGTTGTGTATATGGTTTGAGTTATGATGTCTTTATGGCATGAGAACTAAAACCGGGACTTGAGGTGTAATCCAATAACATCATAGGTGACCCCACTCACGAGTTCTCGTCACCTTGATGGATACGGGTCTCCCTCATCATCGAAAGGTGTTGTTTTGGGTATTGAATTTTGTTATCCATGTTTTCGGTGACGTTTTATATCTATGAATTTTATTCATGATTCATAGGTTGAGTATTATGCCCCATCCGTGTCTTGGATGTTTTGGGATACAACGTTTTATACACGTTTTTTATAAATGGGGTAGTTTATATCTATTCTCGTTTTGAGTGAGTTTGGGGTCGAATTTACTTTATGTTGGAAAAACGTTTATATTGGTGTCTACATCACCTAAAATGCATGTTATTGGAAATCGGGTCGTCTTCTTATCTAAAGTAAATCATTTTCGAAATCGTGATTAAAGTTGCACTCTTTCTTTTTAACGATTTTATATAATCATAATTTAAACTATTGAACTCACTAGGCGTTAAGCCTAATCTTTTTATTTGTCAGCATGTGCATCAGGTACCGGTTGGGAAATGGTTCTAGCGACACTATGAGGAGATGAGTGCTATCCGTATGCTCGAGAAGAAATTAGCTTGATGAAGTCTTCCGCACTTTGGGAATAGCAACTTGTATTGTTTAGTAACACCCGTCCACGTATATATATATATATATATATATATATATATATATATATACTACATATATATGCATTCAAGACAATTGTCTTAATTACAAGTCCTTAAGCACAATGTACTTCTATTTCAAGCATGAAATTGGAAAAACTCTTAAATACAACCTAAGATGCCTAAGGTACAACTTCAAAACTTTTTGCTTTGCACATGACACAAGATTGAGCGGCAAATACTGAGAGTACGCTCACGCTCCAGCCATGCTCTCTGACCTCCGATCATACTGGTGTGGTACACCCTTTTCACGCCTCAGGCCATACCTCTTCACGTCTCACACCTTACCCACAGTACCCATGGAAGATTTTTTCACTTTCTTTCTACCTGCTACTTTCTGCCTCTCAAGAATTCAGCATATAAACAACGATTCAGGCCATACCTCTTCACGTCTCACACCTTACCGATAGTACCCATCGAAGATTTTTTCAATTTCCTTCTACCTGCTACTTTTTACTTTCTGCCTCTCAAGAATTCAGCATATAAACAACGATTCACAAAGTATTCTCAACCCTAAAATCGAATTGCCGACCTCCATCTGCTTCTCCGATCTCTGTCGCTTCCTTAATTTGGGTATGTCCTTCATCAATCTTCCCCTAATTTCCCCTTATTCTTGGTAGATTTTGACCTATTCAATGGGAAAATTGTCTTTGTTTCTCTTTCAGGCCCTTGTTATGTTACCAAAAGTATATCCAAAGTATTTGAAAGCTGGAGGGGGTGTTTGGGAGTGCTTATATTTTTAACTTATGCTTATTTGCTTATGTGGTGAGGAAAAGCAGTTTTTAAAAAGTGTTTGTTAAAAATTGAGGGTATAAAGGTAATTTGGATAGATAAGGAAATAAGGAGAAGTAAATAAGGAGAAGTAAATAAGTAGGTATGGAATGACTTATCAAAAACAACTTATTTGTGGTGAGGAGAAGCAAATAAGCACTTTTGATTTTTTCTATCCAAACACTCCAAATAGCTTATTTGCGGTGGGGAGAAGCTATAAGCAAATAAGTCAAAAATATAAGCACTCCCAAACACCCCCGGAGTCTTGCAAAACTTCAGAATCAGACACAGACACAGTGACATTTATGTAAGTTTCTTTATCATGTTAAAATCTAATAAGGTCGTTCTGTTTTTACTCTGATGGAGATCCATTACAAGGTCAATCCTAACTTATTCCAAGCGATGACAGGTGCACCTGAAACATTCCAACTGTAATCAATCCATTTCCAAAGTTAACTCATTATGATGGTCATATGATGTATCAATGCAAGGGAGCACCATTCCAGGAACTGAATTGGGGTTTTAGTTGCAGTCTCTATTTTCAGCTTTGAATTGATTAGTTTAATTCAATTTTCTTACAAATCTGGAGAACTACATCAAACTTCATGCTCTCTAGGTGGCCAGATAACTTTTCTACTTTTCTGCCTTTGTATTATGCAAGTAGGATTCTGCCGATTCACGACACAAACTCCCGTCACATTCCAAATTTCAAATGTAATCCCTTTGGCTGAGCACGACGCTTTAGTCAAAAAGCATGGTGGGCAGACTTAATTAGCAATCATATTTAATTTCAAGGGGACAAAATATACCTTGTGCAATACTAAACCTACAATGATAATTTAATTTTTTAATTTTTTTCCTCTTATCCTTTTTTTACCAACTAAATTCATGAACTTGGAGTTGTCAAGTTTGGTATGTATGAAGGCAGCTAGAGTGATTGTAGTTGGTCGGTACCTACTTTGATGTATGGTTGGTATAATTATAAAGATCTCTATATATGCTCACCTGACATGTTTTTCGTTGAACAAAATCATAACACATATTAATCATTTAATTCTAATCAGATTGACATGCAGTTTTGTCTTTGGGTTCATGCTTTTGTGCCCAAAAAGTAAGTTTTGTCTTAGGTCACACTGCTTCACATTTTTGGTTCAGGATGATGTTGTTTACTGGTGCATTAGCTTTCAATAAGTTCAAAATAACAGAATAACATTACTCATATGTCACTTAAAATAGTGTGAATCGAGTTCAATTGCTCAAACTTATTCAATACCATTAATTCATGCAGGATTTGATATCAAGCATCTGCCTGGTAGCCTGTGAAGAACACTAACACTGCCACTTCCCCATATTTGATATCAAACTTAAACCCTACCACAACAATGTTGTCCGTTGATCCCATTCCAAGGCATTATCTAATTTTAACAAGGGTTGTCTTGAAGTTGGGTATTATATTTCACTTTGCAACTTTGGATAGTTATTGGCAACTTCCAGGGATATGATTGGGATCTAATAGTTTTGCATTTTTTTTGTTTTGATCACAAATGATTCATCAACAAAATGCTTGTAGTATTATGCGTGCCTTGATGTGATAGGTGTTAACTTTGTAAATCTGTGTTACATTCGTACATGAAGGGAACATCAAGTTGTGATAAGAGTCTTGTTTTTTATTATGCACTACTACAAGCATTCTTGCAGCTGAAGATTTCTTTACTTGTAAAGTGTGAGGACCTTCATCCTTCATTTTATATGAATGTGTTTTTGTCCTTTATCTTTATCGTTATCTTGGTTCTTTTATCTTCTTCATATGCCAAGTAAAACAAAATCTAACAGCGGTCACATGCCCTTCAATGTGTATTAGAGTCGATTATTGTCTGCATGTTTGTTGGTGTACTGAGTATATTTTGTATTTGGTCCAGGTTTGTGATTGACACAAGATGGCTATTTTTGCAGACAAGGTTCCAAGGCTTGTTATCCACAGTTGGTTCCCCTGCATACATTGCTCCTGAGGTTCTTTCTTGTAGAGAATATGATGGGAAGGTACAACAATCTTGATTCATATATTCCTCTCTTGAATCTTAAAGCAAATATTTTCATATTCATGTGATATGTTGCAATTTTGTTATGGATAATTTGGCCCAAAATTTGGTGCAATATTTGTTGATGATTTATAATATATATATATAGATACTATATATATGTATATTTTTTTCTGAATTACGAGTAGAATTTTAAACACCATGTTATTTGGGGTTTGCCAATTTTGATTTGTGGTTTTTAGACGGCGGATGTTTGGTCTTGCGGAGTGACACTTTACGTGATGCTGGTTGGAGCATACCCTTTTGAAGACCAAGAAGATCCGAAGGAACAAGGTTACTAAAGAACTTGTTGGTATGAAATATATAGAAAGAGGCCACAAGGTATCTAACGATTTTCCTCATCTCTGTTGTTTAAGTTCTACTCGATTTTATTGTTATTTTATTTCAATTCATATTGTTTCTAACTCAGAGTTGTTGAAAGAGGCTTCCAATGCATTACATGATTGAGTTTTTTTATTTCATTTGATTATACACAAAAAGATATATATGTAGATTTTTCATCTCTGTCCTCCCCTTTCGTTCAGAAAGCATCGTCTTCTTTCTAAAAAAAGCCCAAGCATCCATAGAATCGCAAGTGATTTGTGAATCAAAGTAGACGAGTTGCGATCTATTTCGGTAATATGTATATATATATATATATATATATATCCAGCTTGTTTTGTACCTAATTTATATTGTATGTGATCTTTGGTTGCAGAATTACTATTGCTGCTAAAGCTATTTTAGAGAAATATGAGAATCATGGCTTCTATATTTAGAGTTGAATCGGAGAGGTTGTTGAATTTGGGGCATAAAATTGTTTGTATTGGACATTAGAGGTGTCTATGGAGTTTGTTGATCCAAACCCTCAGTGATTTGATAATGACCCTCTCTTATATACTTAGTGAAAATTGTAAGTAAACAATATGTATCAGAGTTTCACTATCGCTGATAAGTACTAAGATCTTACAGTACCGCTGATAGGAACTCTCGCTCTTTAAATTAAACATTCAGCGAAACTGTTCACCATTAATACTGAGTCTGTTCAGTCATTATGATGATCGCTGATAAGTTAGTTGTTTACTTATGATCCCTGAAGACAAGTTTCACGTCAACAAAGGTTCTACGCTGAAGTCGAAGATCAAGCTCAAGAACCAGCGACAAGTCTCCTAATGAACTGATGCGGATCAGCGAAGACTCAGATTTGTCCACTCAACGTGAAGTATTAAGTACAAGACTTCAGCTATCGCTGAACTCTATCATTCGCTGATATGAAATGATAGATCGCTGAATCAACGAAAGCTGATCATGAAGTCCTCCGTACAAAGTACTTTTGTCTTAACCTCCCTTGCACGACTCCGTACGAAATGTCAGAAAAGAACCTCCGACTGTCTGAAATCGTACAACCACTCTAATACTACACTGTTCATCCATGCGGCTACTAAGGTTGTCATCAAAGGTCAATGACATGCAACCAACCAGCTGATGACACGTGTAAAGTGTATACTGAGTTGCATTAACTGCATGCAGTATATAAAGAGACGAACCCACTTCATTTGAAGTAACTTGCTAACTCTGGACAAGTTCAATCTCTTATCTCAAGATAGGTTATTATTAGTAATTTCCTTATCTCTCTTAGTGCAAGAAACCTTAGTGTTCCAACTTGTTTAGATTTAGGTTTATCCTTAATCTTGTTTCCGCAACAAGCTGTAAATTGTTAATGATTTATCAATAAACAATTTAGAAAAGTAAAATCTGTGTGTTTGTATTCAACCCCCCCCCCCCTTCTACAAACTTGTATAGGCCTTCGGGACCAACAAGTGGTATCAGAGCGGATTTGTTTAATCTCATAAACAAGATCTAATCTAAGATATTTCTCTTCCTTGCTATTATCTGAAAATGGCCACCAACACAAACATAAATTATATAGACAATGGTTCTCTTGCTAAACCCCCTAGATTTTCCAAAGATAACTTCAACTTATGGAAAAATAGGATGACACTCTTCTTAGAAGGTGTAGACCCTACTATGCCTTACTATCTAGAAAATGGTCCATTCATCCCTGTAAGAATTGATGCTGCTGTTCCAGCCGCTGAGAATAGGCCTGCTATTCCAGAAAGGCTGGTACCTAAGGAAATATTTCAATGGACTGACGAAGATAAGAAGAAAGTGGCTATAGATACAAAAGCCAGATCCATACTATCCATGGCTCTTCCTGACGAAGTCTACCATTCCGTCATGAACCTAAAAACATCAAAGGCCATGTGGAACACAATATGTGTTCAGTATGAAGGAACGTCTGAAGTCCAGGATTCAAGAAAGATCAACCTGGTAAGACAATACGAAAGCTTCATTTCTGGTAAGAATGAAACTCTCTCTGAAGTTCACCAACGTTTTAACTTTTTAATTATAGATCTGAAAACTGTTGGTAAGGAATATTCTAACTTTGAAGTGTTGACAAAGTTTCTAGAATGTTTACCTGAAAGCTGGGACAATTATTCTATGTGTCTCAAGCTGTCAAAGGATCTAAAATCAATGACCCTTGCTACCTTATATGGCACGTTGTTGAATCATGAGCAATCAAGCCATCTTAAGAAGAATCTTGTAAAAGATTCCAAAAGCACCCTTGTTGCTTTAATCTCAGAGGAACCTTCTACTCAGCGACCCTCGGTCACTATCACTGAGTTAGAAAGTAACTCTGAAAGCTCATCAGATTATGATTATTCAGATAATGATGAATCTTTGGCTCTCCTAACTAAGAAGTTCAGGAGATTTTCCAAAAAGAAAATGTTTAGAAAGAACAAACCTCTTTCTATAACTGACAAGCCTAGATCATCAGCGTTTGTTAATAAGGCTACTGCTACTTGTTTTAACTGCAAAAAGACAGGACATTTCGCTAACGAGTGCAGGTCAAAGAAAGTTTCTAGACCCTCAGCTTTTACAAAGAAACCCTTTGTTCCAAGAAATAAAGATGACAAATATTCAAAGCTGAAAGAAAAATATGCTAAGCTGAAAAGCTTTAATAAGAAGAATAAAGGCCTGATGGCTGACTGTGATTGGGCTGCTTCTGATGAAGAAGCATCATCATCTGACTCTGAAGATGATGAAGCAAATCTATGTCTTATGGCCAAGATTGAAGAAGAGGAAGAAAGTTCAGACATTCCCTCCACTTCAACCTCTGCTATTCAGGTATCACCTTCTTTCTTTACCAATATTGCAAATATTGATGAAGCTGATAGTCTCCGTAAGATCGATCTCTTGACTAGAAGTTTATACGAAGCCATGAACGGCAAAACTGTGGTTGAAAACTAAAATCTTGATCTCGCTGAAAAGCTTAAAAACTGCCACCTTCAAATAGAAAAGCTTTCTAAAATTGAAGAAGATTTTAAAGATCAAGTATATTTAAATCAGCTAGTCAAAATCGAACGAGCAGAAGCTATCGCTGCATTAAAGGCTGAAAAATCTTCCGTTGAAGGATGGTGTAATTCTTCAACAAAGATCACTGAGATAATAAAGTCTCAGATTCCCCTGAGTGATAAACGTGTTTGGGTTACAAATATGAAACTCCAAAACCAACCACTGAGCGTTCAATGCTTAAATTTGGAACATTCGTATCCTCAGTCGCTGATACTTCATCTTCTCAGTGCTCCTCGTCCGTTACACCCATCCCTGAGGAAACTCCTATCTCCTCAAAAGGCAAGGAGAAAATGGTTTATTCAAAACCTACCTCTGTCTTTAAAGACAAAGGTAAAGGAATTGTTATTTACCAGAATCCTCAGAAGGGTACCTTAGTACCAAAGCTGAATGCTTCTAAAGCTTCAGTGGCTCATCCCTCTGGATCAAGGAAGCAGATCTCTGGATCTATTCAGCGATCTACTCCTAGACTCAGAGTGGATGTCCTTGGTAAGAAATCTGAAGAACTGAATGTTCGTCCCATTTCTAAAGCCAATAGTTTACTTGGTGCTGGCACTTCTAATTTGAAATTAAAAGCTCAGCATTCAAATGGTCCTAGAACTACTTTTAGTTATAGGAAATGTTATCACTGTGGACTTACCGATCATATTGCTAGTAAGTGCCCCACAGCCACCAAAGCTGAAAAGATAGCTAAGGTGAAGATTGCCCCCAAGGCAAAGAAGACCAACCCTGGTGCAAATCAGGTCAAGGTGAATTCTACCCCTGAGGTTAAGAAATTAACCAAAGTGAAGAAAGACAAAGCTGAATCTTCAAATGCTGCGAAGACTGCTGAACCTTCCATTCCAACTACTTCCACTGACAAACGTGTATACATGGTTAAGTGGGTACCCAAGAAAAACTAATCTTCCTTTGTATTGCAGGTTAAGAAGGGTATCTGGTATCTTGATAGCGGATGCTCTAGACACATGACTGGAAAGAAAAGCCTCCTCGCTGAATACAAAGAAGAGAAGGGTCCCTCTGTGACTTTCGGTGGAAATGGAAAAGGACATACCCGAGGGTATGGTGTACTTTCAAATGGTACAACCTCCTTCAGAAGAGTCGCATATGTTGAAGGGCTGAAGCATAATCTTCTAAGCATCAGTCAACTTTGCGACATGGATAACAAAGTAATATTTACTAAGGAATCCTGCTTTGTCTCTGACAAAAAGGAGAAGATAGCTCTCAGCGGTTATCGTTTGGAAAATGTTTATGTAATAAACATGGACTTAACAACCACTGAGAACTCCTGTTTCTTCTCAAAGGCCTCATCTGATGTCAACTGGCTATGGCATAAGAGGCTATCTCATCTAAATTTCAAGACACTGAACACTCTTTCTTCAAAAGAGTTAGTCACTGGTCTACCTCAGCATTCATACGCCAAAGAGTCGTTATGTTCAGCGTGTGAAAAAGGGAAGCAGACCAAAGCAAGCTTTAAATCAAAGCAAGTTTCTTCAGTGTCATCTCCTCTACAACTACTCCATATGGATTTGTTTGGCCCTGTTAACAAACAATCCATCGCTGGAAAGAAATATACGCTGGTCATAGTTGATGAATTCTCTCGCTTCACTTGGGTAATGTTTCTCCGTTCTAAGAGTGACACCCCTGAAGAAGTCATCAATTTTCTTCGTTCTCATAACTTTTCTTCAGTGAGAACACCGCAACAAAATGGAGTCGCTGAAAGAAGAAATAGAACAATTATTGAAGCTGCACGTTCAATGCTCAGCGATTCTCACCTGCCTACTCAGTTTTGGGGAGAAGCTGTCAACACTGCTTGTTTTACGCAAAACAGGTCGCTGATAGTCAAAAGATTCAAAAAGACAGCCTATGAACTTTTTCATGGGAGAAAGCCTTCAATCACCTTTCTTCACATCTTTGGATGTCAGTGTTTTATACTGAACAACAGAGATGCCCTTGGAAAGTTTGATCCTATGGCTGATGATGGAATCTTTCTTGGATACTCCTCAGTTTCCAAAGCCTTCAGAGTCTTCAATCGTAGAAGACAAACTGTTGAAGAAACTATTCACGTCACGTTTGACGAATCCCGTTCAGCGAACTCTAAACCGTCCGCTGATACTGAAGAACTGAATCAATGGATGTTTTCTCATCTTGGTGATTCAGAAGATATTCCCACTAATGCTCATCCAGTAGAAGATGATAGTCCTATCATTCCAAATATGCCGAACAGTGAAGCTGAAACTTCTTGGGTCTCAGCTGTTCCTATAAACACTATACCTAACGCTGAACCAAATGTCTCAGACATTCCATCTACTTCTCAGCAATCAGTGAATATAATGACAACTGCATCCATTCCTCTCTTGGCTGATACTCGTGACGTTGCTGAAGCTTCATCTTCAGCTCCTCCAGTTCAAGTTGAGTCAGCGTCTCACGCTCCGGTTCAGCGATGGACTATAAATCATCCAATTGATCAAATTCTTGGTGATCCAAACGCTGGGATTCAGACTCGACGAAGTGCAGGTAATATTTGTTTATTTGTAAATTTTATTTCACTAACTGAACCAAAGAAAGTAGATGATGCCCTCAAAGATCCAAACTGGGTCAGCGCCATGCAAGAAGAGCTGACTGAATTCGAAAGAAACAAAGTTTGGAAACTTGTTCAGAGACCAACTGATAAAATAGTAATAGGCACTAAATGGGTCTATCGAAATAAGTTGGACGAACATGGTACTGTAACCCGCAACAAAGCTCGACTTGTTGCTCAGGGATACAGACAAGAGGAAGGTAAAGATTATGACGAAACATTTGCTCCAGTAGCAAGACTTGAATCTATTCGTCTATTCTTAGCATATGCTGTACACAAAAACTTCAAAGTACATCAGATGGATGTTAAGTCAGCGTTTCTGAATGGAAAGCTGAATGAAGAAGTGTACGTGGAACAACCTCCAGGATTCTCAGATTCTAAGCGTCCAGGTTATGTTTATAAACTGGATAAGGCACTTTATGGTTTGAAGCAAGCTCCTCGTGCATGGTATGACACTCTTTCTACTTATCTCCATATTGAAAAATTTGAGCGAGGTATGATTGACAAAACTCTATTTTTTAGAAAAGTGAAAGGTCATATCATTTTAGTTCAAATATATGTTGATGGCATTATATTTGGTTCTACTAACCCTGAGCTTTGTACTCGTTTCGCTGATAGAATGAAAGATGAGTATAAAATGAGCATGATTGGTGAACTAACATATTTCCTTGGTCTTCAGATTAAGCAAACTGAGAAAGGAACTTTCATAAATCAGGGAAAATATGTTAAAGATATGCTGAAGAAATTCGACTTAACTGAAAGTTCAGCTATGAAAACCCCTATGGCACCACCGCTGACACTTGATAAGGACACTAAGGGTGTTCCTGTCAATGTCACGCTGTACCGTGGGATGATCGGCTCTCTATTGTATCTAACAGCTAGTCGACCCGATATTATGTTTGTAACATGCTTGTGTGCACGATATCAAGCTGAACCTAAGATATCTCATATGAAAGCTGTAAAGCGAATCTTTCGATATCTTAAGGGTACAGCGAATCTAGGTCTTTGGTATCCCAAAGATTCAGGATTCGATCTAACCGCCTATTCAGATAGTGATTTTGCAGGTTGCAAAATGGATAGGAAAAGCACCACAGGAGGATGTCAGCTCCTGGGTGGAAAGCTGGTAAGTTGGGCAAGTAAAAAGCAAAATTCAGTGTCCACTTCCACAGCTGAAGCTGAATATGTAGCTGCTGGAAGCTGTTGTTCTCAAGTCTTGTGGATGAGAAATCAGTTACTAGACTATGATCTCCAGCTCTCCAAAATTCCAATCTATTGCGACAGCACAAGTGCCATCGCTATAGCAAACAATCCAGTACTACATTCAAAGACCAAACATATAGAAATCAGATATCATTTTATCAGAGATCATGTGATGAATGGTGATATAGAACTTCATTTTATCCCAACTGATTATCAGTTAGCGGACTTATTTACCAAACCTCTTGATGAGACAAGATTCAACTTTCTCATCAGCGAGCTTGGAATGCTGAACTTTGAAGGATAAAATCTTCAGCGGTTCACATTGATCAGCGAAAGGATAAAATCAACTTGTATAACCCATTCTATCATCTTCTCTCTGAATAAACTTGATTCACTGATATCAAGGTATGTTCTCTCTCTGACAATAGCATGATAACGCAAGATTTCAAAACAAAATGCATCGCTGAATATCTTTTCCTTAACAGCGATATTTTGAAATTTCTTAAAACCTTCACTGAATATTTTCATTCAGTGCTTCATGTTTTCAAAAGTATCTCTGAGTTTTTCAAAACCTCAGAGACAACCAAGAATATGAAAGGACAGTTGTGACGTCATTACAACGGATAAAACCCCGACACGTTTTCTCTTCCTGACACACGTTTGCACGTCTCGTTTAAACTTCCAATCAAATGCAAACACGTGTCCGTGTCATGATGAAAATCTTTTCCCGCTCAAGATTTTCTCTTTCTAAAATCTCTATATAAACAAATTCTTTGTTTATATTTTTCTTTTACGCGATCAATCTTCCTCCGCAAGAAAGAATTCACTATTGCATTTGTGATATCAAAAACTTCAAGAACTGTTCATCATCTTCTTCATCAAACATCAAGGTTAATATGTTCTTATTTATTACCGAATGCGTATAACTTGTTTCCGATCTTCTCATTGTTTTAACAAGATCAAACAAAAGAACTTCGTAAAATGAAATCATTTTCTTTCGTGGTTTTATGAACACAACCATTTCATGGTTGTTCTTCAAGTTTAAATGCAAAATCTTAAACTTGTTCTTCATTCGTTTCCAGAATCTATTTCTTCATAGAAAACTGGAAAACAAGAAAATAGGTTTTACATTTCGTTTCAAAAATCATGAAAAACCCTAATCTTCATTAAGACATTTGTGTCTGAATGAAATGGATAAAATTCGAAACATCTTATTGGAAATTCTTTCCACATTAAGATTATTCTTATTTGTTAACATCTTTGGTTGAACTGTTAATACAGAGAAATGGCCTCGTCTGACATTCATGCTACCGCTGAGAACATCTCCGCTGACTCTGAGGAAGTGGAAATCCTCAAGGCTCCACAAGTCAAGTTCAATCTTGATCAACTAGACTGGACTAAGATAAACAACCTTTCTGCGCTTCTCGAGTTTCTTCCTCGAAAGCAAGTCACACATCTGACAGATGCTGTGAATTTCCTGAAGAATTGCTGCATTTCAACAGCCCTGACCATTTCACCCCCTGGAAGTCAGCTGCTACTATCTCAGTTCTGGTACTCTGTCAGACACTCTCAGCTACCATCCGCCAAAGATCCCTCCAAAACAGTTTATTGTATCCTCTGCGATACTGAATATGGCACGATAAAGATCACACCCGCCATCATTCGCAAAGCTCTGAACTTTCCCATCGCTACAAAGGAAAAACCTTTTGTTCCTTTCCCTGACCATAAGAAGATCGCTGACAAAGAAGCTCTTATTGCATTTTTTGATGCAATGGGCTATGTATGGGAAATGGGCAGAGACAAGAAGCCTGAGAAGAAGCTAACACTGCTGAAGAAATCGAAAATGGCCAGCGAGATGAACTTCATCTTCGCTCACCTTATCAGCTGCATGACTGCCAAGACCGGCTCTTCTGATCAAGCCGCGCAACCTCAGCAAGCTATGGGATACGCTCTGCTGAAAGGTCTACACATTGACTGGGCATCTCTCATCTATGATGACTTGCTACAAAGAGTAGACTCTGCCGCTGACAGGCCTGTTTGGGTTCCCTACCCCCGATTCATCAGCGCTATCTTTCAATATGGCCTGAAGGACAGCTACCCGCCAGAGGGCGATCTAAAACTCTCTCAGATTGGCCCCAAGGTACTCGACTTCAAACCTGTTGAAAATGAGGTACGTCTCTCTACCCTCTTAACTCTTCTCAACCCTTCTTCTTCTACTTCTGTGGCTCCTTCAGCGACAATACCCATCGCTGATACCCTGGCCACAAAATCCTCTCCTTCTAAGAAAAGGAAACATTCATCTACCCCACTTGATTCTAAAAGGATCAAGAAAACAAAGGAGCAACCCCAGCAATCTCATGCTGAAGACTCCTCAGCTCTTTCTGCAGAGCTGAAGGAACGTTCAGTGGTACGCTCTGCCACACCTGAACAAGCCATCCCTTTTATCCAAACTTCAGTGTCTCTAAACTCTGAGGTTACAAACTTGGAACCGACCCAACCTCCTTCAGTCTCTCAAAAGACTGATGAAGTGATTCTCAGCGAATCCAACACTGAACTCATAACCCAACCCCCACTCTTATCCTTTGCTCCTCCCTCCACTCATTTGGTCTCTACTCCAGATCTAACTGGAGCTGCCATCATTTCCTCGGAACATAAAGCTGATTCTCCAGGAATGATGAAGACAGGACCTGCAGAACAATCCATGGGCACTTTTGAAGATGACATGGAACTTTACTCAGGAACCCGTGATTTCGATGAATTCACCAATCCTCCTGCAGGTAAACAACAACCCATAAACATTGTGACTAAACCCCAAACTTCAGAGCTTTCCTCTGTTCACAAGTTTTTATATGTTACAGGTCCTAATTTGGGAGATATCAACGCCTCTCTGAAGTCCGTGGAGACAAAGCTGACAGGTCTCACCACTACTCTCTCCAATAACTCTACAGCTGTAACAAACGCTGGAGAGAATCTGAACAAGCTGACAACGGTGGTGGAGAAGAAGGCTTCCACGGATGACATGAAGCAAGTTGATAAAACTCTCAGCGACTTCGCCAAGGTGCTCGCTGATATCTACACAGACTACACCTCTCTCAAAAATTCAGTTTCATCCATGTCCAGCGAGGTAACAACGCTGAAGACATCGGTTGGAACACTAGAGGGAGATATGTCTGCTGTGAAGACAAATGTCAACACTCTGACGACAGACTTAACCTCTGTAAAGACTGACATTGGTTCGATGAAGACTATGATCGAACAGCTGCT
Source organism: Saussurea involucrata (assembly GCA_033807775.1). Lineage (NCBI taxonomy): Eukaryota > Viridiplantae > Streptophyta > Magnoliopsida > Asterales > Asteraceae > Saussurea > Saussurea involucrata. The sequence continues at coordinate 81,878,824 of CM066327.1, forward strand.
GCACAAGGCGAATACTCCTGCTCCTGCCCCTGTCCCTGAATCTGAACATTTTACAGCGGCGGATCGCATTGAGCTCGGGAAGATCAATCATGCTATTTCTGGCCTTGAAGACAGATTAGCAAAGATTGAAGTTTGTGTAGGTCTCTCTGGCCAAGAAGACAGAGAACCTACCAACGCTGCTGATTCTAGCCATTCCTCCCCCAGTCATCATGAAAAAGAGGGGGAGAAGAGCGCTGAAGACCTCGCCAAGAGCGCTGAAGACCTTTCCCATGATGAATCTATCAGGGGAGAGAAGACGAATACTGAAGAAACCACCGCTGGATCTCAGGGAGATGAAAACCCTGAGGAAACCGAGAAGCTCGCCTCTGTATCTGAGGGGGAGCAACTCGAAGAAGAAGCTGAGAAAACTGAATCCGAAGCAGAAGATGATGAAGCCATCGACATCCCTGATGATGAACCATCTTCTTCTCCAAAGAATGATGATGATGACGACGAAGATGACGATGACTTCTTTATCGTCAAACCTGCTCAAAAGATCAAAGATCTTAAGGGAATCTCGATAAATGAACCTTCAGGGGAGCGGACAAAGACAAAGCCCTCAGCCTCTGGAGCTGAGAAGGGCAAAGGCAAAAGCGTTGCTGAAGATGACAATCTGATGATCTTGCTTGAAAAGCCGGTTTGTCAGGTACACTAATCATCTCTCACTCCATCCCTCCTCTATCATACACTATCAGTTCCTTTACCCAAGCCTATATATTTGAACCAATTCTCTCTATCTGATTCTACGCAAGTTCTTACTTGTAAGATCGATGTGTTTCAGCTAGTCCTCTCCCCTGTTTGAGGATATCGCTGAAGGCTCCACAACTGCGACTTCACCAAAAATATCAGCTGCTGCTGAAGAAATAATCCCAGTCTTAGATTTAATCTCTGAGACTGATGAACCAGAAGAATAACTACTCTCGCACAGAGGCAGACCTTCCTTAGCTCCTCAAAAGCTAAGTGAAGAGGATCATAAAAGAAGAGAGGAGATAATAAAGCGATTCGAGGATCAGCGAATCATTCTGAGGCGTGATCAACTTCCTTCAGTTCCTCCAAAGTTCAGAATTTCCAAAGCTAAATACCAGGAACACCTCAGAGCTGAACGCCTACTCGCTGAAAGAAAGGAAGCTGAAGAAAAAGACAGAGAATACGCCATCAAACTTACTCAACGATCAATAAAAGACCCCAAGCTGAAAAGCGTTCCCATTGATGTTCAACGTCAGCTATGGGATGATGCTCAAGAGATCGTTAGAGAAAAGACTAAGGTCTCTGATATGACTTTGGAATGGGCTAAACAAATGCTGACCTATCGATCTAGACCATCCAAAATCGTCAAGGCAAACATCAGAGGAAGACTGTACGCTGAAGTTCCTGTTGTTGAAGTGGACGTCTACAGAGATGACGAAACCAAGCAAACTTTCTATGCTACTACCTTAGAAAAGTTTGGTCTCTCTGAATGGTTAGAAACAAAATTAGCCATTCAGGGATCGCGCTCAAAGTTCAAAAGCCATGTCGAGAAGATCTTAAACAAACAGATCGACCTGCTTTCATCTGCTGTGGATATTCCTCCTACTCTTCCTCAACCAAGAAAAGTCCCTGATAAGAAAAAGAAAGCCTCTGGTTCAGGTCCTCATATTCGGAATGAAACGGGCATTGGTTTCTCTCGTGCTGAAATTGTTGGCCCTGATGCCGATCTCTCAATGCTTGACACCTCTCTACCACCTGGAGAAACATTCATTCCTGGCACAGTTGTAAGTGATCCCTATGGTATATTCTTTTTAGACTATTATGGAAATCATCACTTTCAACGTATCTCTGAGCTAGACATCGCTCCCATCGAACAACTCAGAGATCTCGTATACTTGTGTGAAGTCAGACGCAACATCAAAGCTAGACACCTGAAGCCCTTGATTTTTGAAGCAACTCTGAAGAAAAAGAATCAAGGAGAAGATGTCCCTGACTTGATGATCCCCACATCAAAGACCCTTGATGAACTTCTCATCAAGGAAGAACCTTTATAAGCTGATATGATCGCCCTTTTCTCTATTGTATCAGTTATTCTTCTGTACTTGTAATTTATTTCGCTCGTACTTGTAATCTTTCCATTTCTCTTTGTAACCTGATTCAAAGTTTTAAAGAAAGATTTCAGCGAATGTACTTTACTCCATCAGTACTGAAAAGATCCCAGAAAACAGTAAAAGGGACAAATATTTTATGAGTTCTTTTTATCCTTATGTTTTCATTAAATAGCAATTTTCTTTGTTGCTATGTCATAATCAAATAGGGGGAGATTGTTGATCCAAACCCTCAGTGATTTGATAATGACCCTCTCTTATATACTTAGTGAAAATTGTAAGTAAACAATATGTATCAGAGTTTCACTATCGCTGATAAGTACTAAGATCTTACAGTACCGCTGATAGGAACTCTCGCTCTTTAAATTAAACATTCAGCGAAACTGTTCACCATTAATACTGAGTCTGTTCAGTCATTATGATGATCGCTGATAAGTTAGTTGTTTACTTATGATCCCTAAAGACAAGTTTCACGTCAACAAAGGTTCTACGCTGAAGTCGAAGATCAAGCTCAAGAACCAGCGACAAGTCTCCTAATGAACTGATGCGTATCAGCGAAGACTCAGATTTGTCCACTCAACGTGAAGTATCAAGTACAAGACTTCAGCTATCGCTGAACTCTATCATTCGCTGATATGAAATGATAGATCGCTGAATCAATGAAAGCTGATCATGAAGTCCTCCGTACAAAGTACTTTTGTCTTAACCTCCCTTGCACGACTCCGTACGAAATGTCAGAAAAGAACCTCCGACTGTCTGAAATCGTACAACCACTCTAATACTACACTGTTCATCCATGCGGCTACTAAGGTTGTCATCAAAGGTCAATGACATGCAACCAACCAGCTGATGACACGTGTAAAGTGTATACTGACTTGCATTAAATGCATGCAGTATATAAAGAGATGAACCCACTTCATTTGAAGTAACTTGCTAACTATGGACAAGTTCAATCTCTTATCTCAAGATAGGTTATTATTAGTAATTTCCTTATCTCTCTTAGTGCAAGAAACCTTAGTGTTCCAAGATTTAGGTTTATCCTTAATCTTGTTTCCGCAACAAGCTGTAAATTGTTAATGATTTATCAATAAACAATTTAGAAAAGTAAAATCTGTGTGTTTGTATTCAACCCCCCCCCCCCCCCCCCCCTTCTACAAACTTGTATAGGCCTTCGGGACCAACAAGGTTGTTGAATTTGGGGCATAAAATTGTTTGTATTGGACACTAGAGGTGTCTATGGAGTTTGTTTACTTACTCAATTATACTTTTTAATTAATCGATCAAAGTTTTAGGCCAAATTGTTGTGATATATCCTCACACCAGGAAAACCAAGTTATGGCATTGAAGGAAAAAGAGGTTGTTATCTGTTTAGTAATGATGGTATTGGCAGTTTTTACTAACTTGGTTGACTTGCAGTTCAGTTTTTTTTATGTACGTATGAATCATTCATTTCCCCCCTCCCTTGATCTTTTAAATTCTCATCCTTTTACAGTTGCAGCTGGTTTGTTCTAAATATAATCATGAACATTCTATACACATTTCTAACAGCTAGATGTTCCACGAGTTTGCCTAACAGATCGAGGTTGATTATTATTGGTTGGCGCTTCTCGTAAGCTGCCATTATTTCTTTATAAAAAAAACTGCCATTATCTTGCTTTCAGTCGTCTGTGCCTTAGATATGGTAACCAACTAGAAGCTTCTGGACTCGGTGTTTAGGTCTTACTCTAGACATGGAAAATCTAATCTAACTTGACAAGTGAAGTGTGCTTGGAGGTGAATTTGGTATTGTTTTATGCCATACATTGGAACTTGTGTAACTGAACATCTCATCAGTAAGGTTTATTACTTTATTTTGTCCTATTTGGTTATTAAGAGTTTCTAATGGCTCTTTATTTCATTGTTGCAGGTTTTGCTTATCAGGATCCTCTGATTCTATGATCAGGTAGGTAACAATATGTTTAATTTACAAGGGTTGGGTTCCTGTGAGAAGTTGAGGTAAGCATGAGAAGTGGTTATCAACCGTTAGATGATAAATAGACGCACATTAGGATGAGATGCCCCGAATCAATTCCCGTCTAAGGCGCAATTCATGGGAGGGCATTTGATTAAAAGTGATCGGTTCAGATCCACTTCTCACGCTTCTCACTTTAACCTCAACTTCTCGCACGATCCTTCGCCTAATTTACATACCAGTCCATCCATCAGAGATTTGATGTCCTACTTCTATTTAGGTCCAAACAAGTGTCTTTTTCTTCATTCAATCTCTGTTATTTCCTTGTTTGGTTCTATCCTTTTCCAGCTAAAACAACAAATAAAAGGCTAGCACAGGTGTCGTCTTTCTTCTATAGACATACTACGGCTGTACTTTGCCAACACCATCCTAAAAGATGATAAAGCATGAGAAAGGATATTTCAGAAAGAAATAATGTTTATATTGAAGGTGTCTGGATTTTATATTTTTCTTGAAAGGATGAAGGGTGTTATGAGTAATATGGATAAAAACTGCATGCATTACAACGACATAGTTTGTGAATGAAAAACTATATGGACACAAGTACACCTGTTTGGTGAACTTCTCTTGTTCTTTGTTACTAACATGGAGACTCCATCTTTTTTATTGTAGATTATGGGATCTTGGGCAGCAGCGTTGTGTGCACTCATATGCTGTTCATATGGATTCTGTATGGGCACTTGTTAGCACTCCGTCGTTTAGTCATGTGTATAGTGGTGGAAGAGATCTTTCCGTGAGTCTGCTTCTATCTATGTGTGAGAGAAAATGTTGTCTCAGTTTCTTTAGTATTTGCTCCGGAGTATATTTTGCATGCAAATGAATCGTGTGAGAAGTTGAGGTTAAGGTGAGAAGCGTGAGAAGTGGATCTGAACCGTTGATCACTTGCCCTCCCATGAATTGCAGCTCAGAAGGGAATTGATCCCGTGCATCTCATCCTAATGTGTATCCATTTCTCATCCAACGGTTGATAACCACTTCTCCTGCTTCTCACGTTAACCTCAACTTCTCACCGGAACCCAACCCTATCTATTATCTATTTCTACCTTATAATACATTTACATCAAAACTCTTAAATACAATTTTTAAAGCATGAGGTACAACTTTTTTAAGCATAAAACTTGAAAATCTATGAATTACAAATCTTCAAACATTGTGTACAACTTTCTAATGCACTGATTCGAAACCCCAAAGACTACCACTCAGAATGGAACATGACAAAGGCGTAGCGGCATCAAACAAGTCAACAATGGCAGCAATGTCCTAAAGCTTACTGGACCATCCATATGATTGGTCGGGGTCGGATACTTCTTTTTGTTCTGGGGTGTTTTTTTTATTTGGCCCTTTTTGGGTTTATTTGAACATGGTTTTTCTTAAACCAAAGAACTTTATGCATCTATTTAGTCATGATCCTTTCAAAAAGCTTCCTAAATGTAATTGTGGATGGATTTATTGAAGGATTGTAAAGCATCCTGACCTTGGTTGGGTTGATTATCTGCTGAACCAAATTTTTTAACAAGTTGGACTGATTGAAGGAGTGTAAAGTATCTGGCTCCATCTTTAATTAAAGTATTAGATTAGATGATGAAAATGGAATATTGTTAAGCATCCTAAACCCGATAAGCGTTTATTGGGTAAGAGTCCTTTCCCTCACGTACGGGTGAGACTCTCAGTCTTTGTTTTGCCTGGTAAGATTACCACGTAAGATTATCGATCTTGTCAAGAGGTAAAGTAAATGATACTAATAAGCGCTTACCCGGTAAGGTTCAGTAAATGACCCTAAAGTACCAAATGAGGCGTGAGACATATAAAGGGATTTCACATTATAAAGGGATATCATGGGGCAATACGAAGGTGTTAGTGAAGCCTGCGAAAAAAATTCAATCGTGCTGGAGTCTATGCATCAAACGTTGTTTATCAAGAAGTTTTACGTGATGAATAAGGTATAATCAACGATTATATTTTTACCCATTTGGTACAATGTGATTCTATTAAAATCATTGTGTGCTTTTTATAGGACTTATTTACGGATGAGTGCATCACGTAAATTAAACAATATTCTGGATATACGGATGTGCGTTGTTTACAAATGATTGTATTTCTGTTTTGCTCAGTCAAGAATTTTAAATTTTGTAATGAGTTCTAAATATATGGGTTTGGAAGCTCAATACTTATGCAATTATTTTTTGGATATATCTTGCTAATACACCATATTAACCTTGAACTTTATTTATTTGTTCGCTTCTAAATTAACAATGACTCGCGGCTGAACTAATGTTTCGGAATTGTGATTCACCCGCGCTGCATCGCACGGGTACACTGCTAGTATATATATAGGCTTGGTTTATTGCCCTTTGAGGTTCAACTTAAAATTATAATTGGGATAATTCAAGTATTGATTTTAGAAAAGGGGATTTCACCCTTCATTTGATGTAATTGATGAAAATTTTAATTTGTTGCTCCTTCCAAATTTGAGGGTGTTACAAACGAAACGTACTAATGGGACGATTATACAGGTGTAATTTAAAAAAAATAAACATGTTTTTAATATATTTGAAGTAATATACGATTATGTGTTTTAATATAATAAAAATAAAAAATAAAAAAACATGGATATAAAGGTGATGAAATTGGTTTTTGAGTTTGGTTGGATTATTTTGATGATTTTAGTGGATTGATTTATTAATGATTGTTGGAAAAACATTTTGGATATTAAGTGGGGAACTTTTATGGTCAAAATCTAAGTTTATGTATAAAAGTTAAATCCATGTTATATGTAGGGGTGTCAATCTTGTATTAAGATAAATCAACCAATTTGTGTATCAACTGTATCAAGTTAATTGATACCAATTTAATTGGTACCAATATAATTGGTTGGTAGTACTGTACACGTGGTATTAGAAGTCGTATACCGTGATAATATCGTACCGTACCGACTTATTTTTTAATTATTTATTAATTAAGTTTAATCAATAATACAACATACTTAGACTTATAAATTTTAAATTATGTTGTTTTACATTTTGCTAAATTGTAATACGAATTGATATATAAAATTTGATTGAATTCATTCATCTAACTTTAACAACTTTATTAGTAACTCGTCTTCACCTCTACAGTCCATTTTTGCTTCTCAATTGCCGCTTATGCTAGACTATCAGTGAATGTTTCTGTTTATTTGAAGATTATTTTAATGTTTGTATGGGTAGGGGTAAATGGTATAACACATATCAATATGCTATTAATGCACGTTGTTTTTAGTATAACTAGATCTAGTTGATAAAGCTGTCAATTTAAATAACTTGTACATCAATTATATTTTTCGATGTTGGTACAGAACGGTACCAACCGAAAAACGTTTGTACCAATTTAGTTGGTACCAAATATAATTTGTTGGTACATAGAATAAATTTTTGAATACCAATTATAATTGGTTGGTACATGATATATGAAAATAAAACATGGTACCATACCATATTCACCCCTAGTTATATGTTATGTGGATTGTTACGTTATAGTTGGATATAGTAGGTGATATATTTTATGTTTTTATTTTTTAATTTATAGTTCAGTAATAAGAGTGTATTTAACATGTTTTCAAAAGTCCAATAACTTATTTAAGAGGTTTTGAAATATCTAAGGACTTTTTTATTCAAGAGAAATTGTCCAAACAGTTAATCATTCTAAACACTAAAATCCATTACATATTTTTAATTTGTAGTTTACATGCCTAGGTAGGATGAGTTTTACGTTAAAAGTAAAATATATTCATTATGGTAAATTTTAAATCTTAATCCTTTAAACAGATTTGAAGTTTCTAAACACATATTTGAACTTATAAGCTAGTTTTTTTTAGGTACATGTTTAGATGACCATAAGCTAGCTTTTTAAAACGCTACTTGAATTAGCTTTTGAGTAGCTTTTTATGAATATATTCCAATATTGCCCTCATTATTATTAATTAACTATTATTATAAATAAATGAGTAAATTACAATTTTGGTCCTGTGGCATGTTGTTTTTCTCACTTTTGGTCCCTAGAAAATTTTTATTGCAAGAATAACCCTGTGGTATGCAAAAGTGCTCGGTTTTGATCCCTAAGACTAACAGTCGTTAACTGCAGTTGTTAAATGCCTCCCATGTGCCTGGCATATGAGGGTAAAATGGTCTTTTACCCCAAACTTCTTTTTAACCCTAGAAAACTTCCTCCTCACTCTTTATACCACCGAACACCCACCTCCTCTCTTTCTCTTTCTACCACCGACCATCTCTATCCTTCGTTCTCTTTCCTTTCAATCTTCCTTTTTGCCCATCTTTTAACCGTAGAACCACCGACTGGACTCCTCGATACCACCGTCCCCGTTGACGGAAGTAGCGCCACCGTTTCAGGACAACGGAGTTGTAGGACTAACCCTAGCGGTCGTCGATTTCTTAGCGGCGGAAGGAAATAACACCACTTGTGGTCTAGAACGGCGTTGGCGGATGGTCCAAGCTAGCGGAGGAGATAGTTGACGGAGTGTGAGAAGGAAGTGAACGACCAAGTGGTCGTCATCGATGCCGGATTTCATCCAGTTATCGTCGTCAGTAGTCATGGTGATGGCACAAAGACGATCGATCTGGTTTTTTGTTTTTGTTCATCAATCTGGAACCATCGGGACTAGTTTTTTGTTTTTAGATTTAGGGTTTTTGATTTAGATGAGTACTTTAGTGTAATAATATTTTTTAACAAATATGTAAATTCTTGATATTCTTGAACTTGGTTGACCTTCTTAAAGCTATTAGTTTAGATATTCTTGATGTTAATGTTAATGTTGTTGAGTTTGATTTTATCTTGATTTTTTATGGTTGATCTTCTCTCCTGTGGATTACGGTGGCCGGAGATGGGGTTTAACCGGAGAAGGTGACTGAGATGAGTTTGATATCATCATTTGATTTTTGGGTTTTTAGTGAAAAATAAAAAAGTAAGCAAAAAGACCAATATGCCCTCATGTGCAAGGCACGTGTGGGCTTTTAACAGCTGCACATTAACACACGTTAGTCTCAGGGACCAAAACCGGGCATTTTTGCATACCACATGGTTTTTCTTGCAATAAAAATTTTGTAGGGACCAAAAGTGAGAAAAACAACAAACCTCAGGGACCAAAATTGCAATTTACTCTACCAAATATTAATGTAAACTTCTGAATCTACCAAGATCCTCAAAACATTTCAATGTCAAGTACTTGCAACTTTTCCTTCCCAAAATGTGACCATTTTCTTTGAAATACCCCAAGTAGGTGAAAAATCAAAGATAAACTTAATCATGAAGTTCAAGATTTATAATAACTTTTATATACTAAAAACACATTTTTATATCATGAACTTGAAGATTCCATATTTTCTAGCAAAAAAGGGTAAAACCCCAAAAATCCATAAAATGACCTATAAATTATTCAAAACTTAAATTATTAGGAAAGTTCATAGGAGAGTTGTTAGAAACAAGTAAATGAAGTATTTAACATGTATAAAACTCTAAGAAAATGAAGGATGAACTTACAAATGGGTTTTTAGGTAAAACCCTAAAAACCAAATCAAAAATGGCAAAGTGATAATGGAGAAGGTGATGGTGATGGTGATGATGATGATGATAAGATCTTGAACTTTTAACCACAAGCTTGAAACCTTGAATCAAAGACCCTTTAATGTTGTAAGAATTTGAAAATCGGCGACTATGGAAGAATTTTAGACAAAGTGGGGAAATGAAGTAAGAATGGGAATGGAGTTGGTGACTCCTTCTTTTTAAAACTCCGAGGCCGTATCCCCTTTTCTTTGACAAAAAAGTGGATGTGTCGAGTTGAATAAAAATGTGAGAAATCAGATAGATGGCTGGATTAAAAATGAAGTGGGTATCGGTGGAGCCTTTATGTAACATCCCAGACCAACCGTACCAGATATTGTCCGCTTTGTCCGCACACCTGGACTCACGGTTTTAAAACGCGTCTGATAGAGGAGGTATCAAGTCCCTTATAAGGCAACCTTTGTTCCCTCCCCAACCAATGTGGGATCTTACAATCCACCCCCCTTGGGAACCCAACGTCCTCGCTGGCACACCAGTCCGGTTCCCGGCTCTGATACCATCTGTAACATCCCAGACCAACCGTACCAGATATTGTCCGCTTTGTCCGCACACCTAGACTCACGGTTTTAAAACGCGTCTGATAGAAGAGGTATCAAGTCCCTTATAAGGCAACCTTTGTTCCCCTCCCCAACCAATGTGGGATCTTACACTTTACCCCTTTTTTCTTTTACCATGTGTCCTCTTTTTTGTCTTTACAAATAATTAGTCAAATAAATTATAAATAAACAACTTTTATACTTTATGAATTTTCTAACCTAGGTTCCCAACAGTGAAGAAACTTTCACCGGTATGAAGATTTCTGAAATCATTTTGATTTCCTTTCTCAACTAACACCCAAACACAAACTAACCCCTAATTCTTTCTAAGGGTTATTTTAAGGATAAAATAAATAAATATAAAACACAAAATTTACGTACCAAAAATACGGGTGTTACATTTTTGCTTTTCTTTTCTTTTTCTGTAATGATCTTTTAGATTTGGATTTTGAATAATAATCATTAACAGGACTTTTCTCAGCTGACTTTGATGATTCGCCTTTGAAGAAATTCTTCTTAGGTTCATCTTCCTCAACTAAGAAATCAGAATGATCTGGAAGTTTTGTATTAAATTCAAATTGAACAGGTGTTTCATCTATACCTTTACCTTTATCCATACTAGGATTCTCAATATCAGACTCATCGTGGCAAGCATCGGTGGTATGAAAAATACCATAGGATTTTGGATACATAAAGTCATTGAACTTTTTAAGACTTTCCTTTTTAGCTTCCGGTTGAATGACCTTTTTAGGAGTTGCCTCAAAAGATTGGTTGTTGGTCCCGAAGGGCTATACAAGTTTGTAGAAGGGGGGGTTGAATACAAACACACAGATTTTACTTTTCTAAATTGTTTATTGATAAATCATTAACAATTTACAGCTTGTTGCGGAACAAGATTAAGGATAAACCTAAATCTAAACAAGTTGGAACACTAAGTTCCTTGCACTAAGAAAGAGAAGGAAATTACTAATTATAACCTATCTCAAGATAAGAAAGATGACTCGAACAGAGTTTACGAGTGCTTCAAAAATGAAGCTGGAGTCCTTCTTATATACTGCATGCATTTAATGCATGGCATTTTATACTTTACACGTGGCAACAACTCATTGGTTGTATGTCATTGACCTTTATAGACAACCTTAGTAGCCGCATGTTTGAACAGTGTAGTATCAGAGTGGTTGTACGATTTCAGACAATAAGGAGGTTCTTTTCTGACATATCGTACGGAGTCGTGCAAGGGTGGTTAAGACAAAAGTACTTTGTACGGAGGACTTCATGATCAACTTTCGTTGATTCAGCGCTTTATCATTCTATATCAGTGAATGACAAAGTTCAGCGATAGTTGAAGTCTTGTACTTGATACTTCACGTTGAGTGGACAAATCTGAGTCTTCGCTGATTCACATCAGTTCATTAGGAGACTTGTCGCTGGTTCTTGAGCTTGATCTTCGACTTCAGCGTAGAACCTATGTTGACGTGAAACTTGTCTTCAGGGATCATAAGTAAACAACTAACTTATCAGCGATCACCATAAGGACTGAACATGCTCAGAGCATTATGGTGAACAGTGTTCGCTGAATGTTTAATCTAAAGAGCGAGAGTTCCTATCAGCGGTACTGTAAGGTCTTAGTACTTATCAGCGATAGTGAAACTCTGATACATATTGTTTACTTACAACTTTCACTAGGTATTTAAGAGAGGGTCATTATCAAATCACTGAGGGTTTGGATCAACAATCTCCCCCTATTTGATTATGACATAGCAACAGAGAAAATTGCTATTTAATGAAAACACAAGGATAAAAAGAACTCATAAAATATTTGTCCCTTTTACTGTTTTCTGGGATCTTTTCTGTACTGATGGAGTAAAGTACTTTCGCTGAAATCTTTCTTTAAAACTTCGTATCAGATTACAAAGGGAAGTGGAAAGATTATAAGTCAAGCGAAATAAATTACAAGTACAAAAGAATAACTGATAAAATAGAAGAATAAGGCGATCCTATCAGCTTATAGAGGTTCTTCCTTAATGAGAAGTTCATCAAGGGTCTTTGATGTGGGAATCATCCAGTCAGGGACATTTTCTCCTTGATTCCTTTTGTTCAGAGCTTCTTCAAAAATCAAGGGTTTAAGATGCCGTGCCTGAATGTCGCGTTTGAATTCACACCAGTAGATGAGATCTTTCAGCTGTTCGATGGGAGTGATGGGTAGTTCAGAGATACGTTGAAAACGTTGTCGTCCACCATAGTCAATAAAGAATATCCCATAGGGTTTGCTTATGACTTTCCCAGGGATAAAAGTCTCACCTGGAGGAAGAGATGTGTCAAGTGCGGAAAGGTCAGGTTCTGGACCAAGAACTTCAGCACGAGAAAAACAAATACCTGTTTCGTTCCGTATAAGAGGACCTGAGTCTGAAGGTTTACACTTTTTCTTTACAGAGGCCCTTCTTTTCTGATTTGCGAGAGGAGGGTGAGGAGGAATATCCACACAAGAAGAGACTAAGTCGATATGTTTATTTATCAGCTCTTCGAAATGATCCTTGTACTTAGATTGAGACTTCTGGATGGCTAATCTGATCTCCAACCATTCAGACAGACCGTACTTCGTGATGGCTTCAGCATAGAATTTTTCGTACTGTCCGTTCTCTCTGAATATCTCGATTTCAGCGATTGAAACTTTGAGGGTTGATTTTCCAGTGATATGCACCTTGTTGATTCTGGCAGGACGATATCTGAAGTGTACCTTTTCTTTGCACCAGATTAAAGTAGATTGAGACACAGTTCTCTTTTCTTCAACGATCTTCTTGGCGTCTTCCCATAGCTGACGTTGGACTTGAATGGGAATTCGTTTCAGCTTAGGGTCTTCGACTGATTCTTGAGTAAGCTGGATGGTGAGTTCTCTGTCTTTTTCTTCAGCTTCCCTTCTTTCAGTGATTAACCTTTCAGCTCTGAGGTGATCCTTGTATTCCTTTTGTGAAAGTCTGAACTTTGGAGGAATAAAAGGAAGTTGATCACGCTTTAGGATGATTCGCTGATCTTCCAATCTTTTGATCATTGCATCTCTCTTTTTCTGATCCTCTTCACTTAGCTTTTGAGGAGCCAAGGAAGGTCTATTTTTGTGAGAGAGCAGCTGTTCTTCAGGTTCATCAGTCTCAGAGATCAAATCCAAGACTGGGATTATTTCTTCAGCGTTGGGAGCTGGGATTATTTCTTCAGCAGCAGCTGGTTGTACTGCAGAATCCTCAAGTAGGGGAGAGGAATAGCTGAAACACAGCGATCTTACGAATAAGAACTTAGGTAGAAAAGAGAAAAGAGATGGGTTTAAGTGTATAGGCTTTTTGTGGATAGTAGAGTTGATAATGTGTATAGATAGAGGAGGGATGCAGTGTAAGGAGGTAGAAGGTAGTGTACCTGACAAACTGGCTTTGGAAGCAAGATCGTCAGATTGTCTTCTTCAGCGAGGCCTTTGTTTTTGCCTTTGTCAGCTTCAGACGCTGAAGGCTTTGTCTTGATCCGCTCCCCTGAAGGTTCGTTTATCAAGATCCCTTTAAGAGCTGTAGTCTTCTGAGTAGGCTTGACGATAAAGGAGTCATCATCATCATCATCGTCATCATCATCATTCTTTGGAGAAGAAGATGGTTCATCATCTGAGATGTCGACGGTTTCATCATCTTCAGCTTCAGATTCAGATTCTTCAGCAGCTTCTTCGAGTTGCTCCCCCTCAGATACAGAGGTAAGCTTCTCGATTCCCTCAGGGTTTTCATCTCCCTGAGGTCCAGCAGTTGTTTCTTCATTTGTCTTCTCCCCCTCTTCAGAAAGGGGAAGGTCTTCAGTCTTCTCCCCCTCGATAGATTCATCATGGGGAAGGTCTTCAGAGTTCTTCTCCCCCCTTCCTCATGATGAGTGGGGGAGGAATGTGATGACTCAGCAGATGGTGTTGGTTCCCTGTCTTCTTGGCCAGGGATTCCGATATAATTTTCAATCGATGCTACTCTGTCTTCTAGGCCAGTAATGGCAGGAGTGATCTTGAAAAGTTCAACATGATCCGCCGGAGTAAAATGTGAAGGTGCAGGGGCAGGGGCATTCATGCGTTCGAGGATCTGCTGTACCATCGTCTTCACTGAACTTACGTTAGTCTTTACTGAACTCACGTCAGTCTTTACAGCAGACATATCTCCCTGAAGATTTCCAACCGATGTCTTCAGCGTTATGACCTCGCTGGACATGGTTTGAACTGTTATTTTGAGAGAGGTGTAGTCTGTGTAGATGTCAGCAAGAACTTTGGCAAAGTCACCAAGAGTACCATCAACCTTCTCCAAATCATCTTTGGAGGCTTTCTGTTTCACCACTTTTGTCAGCTTGTTGAGATTCCCTCCAGCGTTTGTTACAGCTGAAGAGTTGTCTGAGAGAGTAGTGGTGAGACCTGTCAGCTTTGTATCCAGGTTCTTTAGAGAGGCGTTGATGTCTCCCAAATTAGGACCTGTAACAGATAAGTACTTATGAACAAAGGAAAGCTCAGAAGTTTAGGGTTTAGTTACAGTGTATATGGGTTGGTGTATACCTACAGGAGGGTTGGTGAAATCGTCAAAACTTCTGTGTCCTGAAAAGAGTTCCATGTCGTCAGCTAGAGTGCGTGTATGCATCGACATTTCTGCAGGTCCTGTATCCATCATTCCTTGAAAAGTATCAGCTTTAGCTTCTGGAAGAATGACGGGTGCTCCAGTGATCGTGGTGAAAACTGGATTAGAGTCCAATGAAGTAGAGAGAGAAGCGAAGGTTGAGAATGATGGTTGGGTGCGGGGTTCAGCGTTGGATCCGCTGAGAATCACTTCTTCAGTCTGTAGAGAGACTGAAGGAGGTTGGGTAGATTCCAAGTTTATAACTTCAGCGTTTAGAGACGCTGAAGCTGGGATGGAATGGGTGGCTTGTTCAGCTGTGGCAGAGCGTATCACTGAACTTTCCATCAGCTCTTCAAGATGAGCTGAGGATTCTTCAGCATGAGATTGCTGGTGGGGTTGCTCCTTGGTTTTCTTAGTCCTTTTGGAACGAAGTTGGGTAGATGAGTGTTTCCTTTTTCTAGAAGGAATGGAGGTTGCAGCTGGGGTATCAGCGGTGGGTTTTTCCACTGAATGAGCTGCAGAAGTAGAAGAAGGAGGATTGAGAAGAGTTAAGTGAGTAGAGAGACGTACCTCGTTTGCCACTGGCTTGAAGTCGAGTACCTTAGGGCCAACCTGAGAGAGTTTCAGGTCTCCTACCTTTGGGTAGTTGTCTTTCAGACCGGTTTGGAAGACGGCGCTGCTGAATCTAGGATATGGAACCCATGATGGTCGGTCAGCGGCAGAGTCTACTTTGAGTACTAGATCATCGTAGATTATTGAGGCCCAGTCAACATGAAGACCTTTCAGCAATGCATAGCCCATTGCTTGCTGATGTTGAGCGGCTTGATCAGAGGAGCCGGTCTTTGCAGTCATGCAGCTTATCAAGTGTGCGAAGATGAAGTTCATCTTACTGGACATTTTTGACTTCTTGATAAGGGTCAGCTTCTTCCCAGGCTTATTGTCCCTCCCAGTTTCCCATACATAACCCATTGCATCAAAAAATGCAGTGATGGCTTCCCTATCAGCATGTTTCTTGTGGTCAGGGAGAGAAACAAAGGGTTTTTCTTTAGTGGCGATGGGAAGGCTCAGTGCTTTTCAGATAATGGCAGGGGTGATTTTTATGGTGCCAAAATCAGTGTCACAGAGGATGCAATCGATTTTATTTGAGGGGTCTTTGGTCGATGGGAGCTTAGTGTATCTGGCAGAATACCAGAACTGAGATAGTAGTAGCTGATGAGCAGGGGGTGTTATGGTCAGGGCTGTAGAGAGGCAACATGTTTTGAGGAGTTTCACAGCATCATTCAGATGTGTGACTTGCTTTCGAGGAGGAAACTCGAAAAACGCATAGAGGTTGTTTGTTTTTGTAAAATCAAGTTTCTCAAGCGAGAACTTGACCTGAGGAGCCTTGGTGATTTCCAGTTCCTCAGCAGCATCAGTGTTCTCAGCAGTAGGAATATCAGAAGATGCCATTGCTGTATTATCAGTTCAACCAAAGATATAACAAATAAGAATAATCTTAATGTGGAAAGATTTTCCAATAAGATGGTTCGAATTTTATCCATTTCATTCAGACAAAAATGTCTTAATGAAGATTAGGGTTTTCTTGTTTTTGAAAAAGAATGCAAACCCAATAAAAAAATGTTGTTTTCCAGTTTCCTTTGAGTATTAGGATTCTGGAAAAACGTATGAAGAACAAGTTTAAGATATTTGCGATTAAACTTAAAGAACAGCCATGAAAGGTTGTGTTCATAAATCCATGAAAGAAATGATTTCATTTTTGAAAACGTTCTTTTGTTTGATCTTGTAAAAACAATGAGAAGATCATAACAAGTTTTAATAAACAGGTAAATAAAAGAAATATTAACCTGGTTCGTTGAAGAAGAAGATGATGAACAGTTCTTGAAAACTTGAGAGCAAAAATGCAACAGTAGTTTTATTGAGAAAGAAGTTGTTCGCGTAAAGGAAAAATATAAACCCAAAATGTGTTTATATAGTGAGATTAGAGAGAGAGAAAAACTAGAGCGGGAAAGTTTTTCATCATGACACAGACACATGTTTGCATTTGATTTGAAGGTAAACGAAACGTGCAAACGTGTGTCAGAAAAAGAACGTGCCATGGCTTGTCCGTTGCGAATGACGTCACGGATGTCCTTTCATATTTTAGGATGTCTCTGAGGTATTGAAAGCTCAGGGACACTTTTGAAAACATGAAGCACTGAATAGAAATATCAGTATTGGTTTTAGAAATTTCAAAGTATCGCTGATTAAGGAAGAGATATTCAGCGATGCAATTTGTCTTGAAATCTTGCATTTACATGCGATTGTCAGCGAGAGAAAACATATGTTCAGAGAGAGAATGATAGAATGGGTTATACAAGTTGATTTTATCCTATCGCTGATCAAATGTGAACCGCTGAAGATTTTACTCTTCAAAGTTCAGCATTCCAAGCTCGCTGATGAGAAAGTTGAATCTTGTCTCATCAAGAGGTTTGGTGAACATATCAGCTAACTGATAATCAGTTGGGATAAAGTGAAGTTCTATATCACCATTCATCACATTATCTCTGATAAAATAATACCTGATTTCGATGTGTTTTGTCTTTGAGTGTAGCACTGGATTGTTGGCTATAGCGATGGCACTTGTGCTGTCGCAATAGATTGGAATATTTGAGAGCTGAAGGTCATAGTCTAGTAGTTGATTTCTCATCCACAAGACCTGAGAACAACAGCTTCCAGCGGCTACATACTCAGCTTCAGCTGTGGAGGTGGACACTGAGTTTTGCTTTTTACTTGTCCAACTCACTAGTTTTCCACCCAGGAGCTGACAGCCTCCTGTGGTGCTTTTCCTATCCAATTTGCAACCTGCAAAATCACTATCTGAATAGGCGATTAGATCAAACCCTGAGTCTTTAGGATACCAAAGACCTAGGTTCGCAGTACCCTTAAGGTATCGAAAAATTCACTTTACAGCGATCATATGAGATTCCTTAGGTTCAGCTTGATATCGTGCACACAAACAGGTTGCGTACATAATATCGGGTCGGCTAGCTGTAAGATACAAGAGAGAGCCGATCATCCCACGGTACAGCATGACATTAACAGGTATTCCATTTGAATCCTTGTCTAGTGTCAGCGGTGGTGCCATAGGGGTTTTCATAGCTGAACTCTGAGTTAAATCGAATTTCTTCAGAATATCTTTAACATACTTTCCCTGATTTATGAAAGTTCCTTTTTCATTTTGATTTATCTGAAGACCAAGGAAATATGATAGCTCACCCATCATACTCATTTTATACTCATCTTTCATTCTATCAGCGAAACGAGTACAAAGGTCAGGGTTAGTAGAACCAAATATAATGTCATCAACATATATCTGAACAAGAATAATATGACCTTTTACTTTCTTGAAGAATAGAGTCTTATCGATTTTACCACGCTCAAATTTTTCAATATGGAGATAAGTAGAGAGTGTCATACCATGCACGAGGAGCTTGCTTTAAGCCATAAAGTGCCTTATCCAGTTTATAAACATAACTTGGACGCTTAGGATATGAGAATCCTGGAGGTTGTTCCACATAGACTTCTTCATTCAGCTTTCCATTTAGAAACGCTGACTTAACATCCATTTGATATACTTTGAAGTCTTTGTGTACATCGTATGCTAAGAATAGACGAATAGATTCTAGTCTTGCTACTGGAGCAAATGTTTTGTCGTAATCTATGCCTTCCTCTTGTCTGTATCCCTGAGCAACAAGTCGAGCCTTATTGCGGGTTACAGTTCCATGTTCGTCCAACTTGTTTCGATAGACCCATTTAGTGCCTATCACTGTCTTGTCAGTTGGTCTTCGAACAATTTTACAAACTTTGTGTTGGTCCCGAAGGCCTATACAAGTTTGTAGAAGGGGGGGGGGGGGGTTGAATACAAACACACAGATTTTACTTTTCTAAATTGTTTATTGATAAATCATTAACAATTTACAGCTTGTTGCAGAAACAAGATTAAGGATAAACCTAAATCTAAACAAGTTGGAACACTAAGGTTTCTTGCACTAAGAGAGATAAGGAAATTACTAATAATAACCTATCTTGAGATAAGAGATTGAACTTGTCCAGAGTTAGCAAGTTACTTCAAATTAAGTGGGTTCATCTCTTTATATACTGCATGCATTTAATGCAAGTCAGTATACACTTTACACGTGTCATCAGCTGGTTGGTTGCATGTCATTGACCTTGGTTGACAACCTTAGTAGCCGCATGGATGAACAGTGTAGTATCAGAGTGGTTGTACGATTTCAGACAGTCGGAGGTTCTTTTCTGACATTTCGTACGGAGTCATGCAAGGGGGGTTAAGACAAAAGTACTTTGTACGGAGGACTTCATGATCAGCTTTCGTTGATTCAGAGCATTATCATTTTCTATTCAGCGAATGATAAAGTTCAGCGATAGCTGAAGTCTTGTACTTGATACTTCACGTTGAGTGGACAAATCTGAGTCTTCGCTGACCCGCATCAGTTCATTAGGAGACTTGTCGCTGGTTCTTGAGCTTGATCTTCGACTTCAGCGTAGAACCTTTGTTGACGTGAAACTTGTCTTCAGGGATCATAAGTAAACAACTAACTTATCAGCGATCATCATAATGACTGAACAGACTCAGAGCATTAATGGTGAACAGTGTTCGCTGAATGTTTAATTTAAAGAGCGAGAGTTCCTATCAGCGGTACTGTAAGATCTTAGTACTTATCAGCGATAGTGAAACTATGATACATATTGTTTACTTACAATTTTCACTAAGTATAAGAGAGGGTCATTATCAAATCACTGACGGTTTGGATCAACAATCTCCCCCTATTTGATTATGACATAGCAACAAAGAAAATTGCTATTTAATGAAAATATAAGGATAAAAAGAACTCATAAAATATTTGTCCCTTTTACTGTTTTCTGGGATCTTTTCAGTACTGATGGAGTAAAGTACATTCGCTGAAATCTTTCTTTAAAACTTTGAATCAGGTTACAAAGAGAATTGGAAAGATTACAAGTACAAGCGAAATAAATTACATGTACAGAAGAATAACTGATACAATAGAGAAAAGGGCGATCATATCAGCTTGTAAAGGGTTCTTCCTTGATGAGAAGTTCATCAAGGGTCTTTGATGTGGGAATCATCCAGTCAGGGACGGTTACACCTCGTTTTCTTTTGATCAGAGTTGCTTCAAAAATCAAGGGCTTCAGGTGTCTAGCTTTGATGTCGCGTCTGACTTCACACCAGTATACGAGATCTCTGAGTTGTTCGATGGGAGCGATGTGGAGCTCAGAGATACATGGAAAGTGATGATTTCCATAGTAGTCTAAAAAGAATATACCATAGGGATCACTTACAACTGTGCCAGGAATGAATGTTTCTCCGGGTGGTAGAGAGGTGTCAAGCATTGAGAGATCGGCATCAGGGCCAACAATTTCAGCACGAGAGAAACCAATGCCCGTTTCATTCCGAATATGAGGACCTGAACCAGAGGCTTTCTTTTTCTTATCAGAGACTTTTCTTGGTTGAGGAAGAGTAGGAGGAATATCCACAGCAGATGAAAGCAGGTCGATCTGTTTGTTTAAGATCTTCTCGACATGGCTTTTGAACTTTGAGCGCGATCCCTGAATGGCTAATTTTGTTTCTAACCATTCAGAGAGACCAAACTTTTCTAAGGTAGCAGCATAGAAGGTTTGCTTGGTTGTGTCATCTCTATAGACATCCACTTCAACAACAGGAACTTCAGCGTACAGTCTTCCTCTGATGGTTGCCTTGATGATTTTGGATGGTCTAGATCGATAGGTCAGCATTTGTTTAGCCCATTCCAAAGTCGTATCAGAGACCTTAGTCTTTTCTCTAACGATCTCTTGAGCATCATCCCATAGCTGATGTTGAACATCAATGGGAACTCTTTTCAGCTTGGGGTCTTTTATTGATCGTTGAGTAAGCTTGATGGCGTATTCTCTGTCTTTTTCTTCAGCTTCCTTTCTTTCAGCGATTAGGCGTTCAGCTCTGAGGTGTTCCTTGTATTCCTTTTTGGAAATCCTGAACTTTGGAGGAACTGAAGGAAGTTGATCACGCCTCAGAATGATTCGCTGATCCTCGAATCGCTTTATTATCTCTTCTCTTCTTTTCTGATCCTCTTCACTTAGCTTTTGAGGAGCTAAGGAAGGTCTGCCTCTGTGCGAGAGTAGCTGTTCTTCTGGTTCATCAGTCTCAGAGATTAAATCTAAGACTGGGATTATTTCTTCAGCAGCAGCTGGTATTATTGGTGAAGTCGCAGTTGTGGAGCCTTCAGCGATATCCTCAAACAGGGGAGAGGACTAGCTGAAACACAACGATCTTACGAGTAAGAACTTGGGTAGAATCAGATAGAGAGAATTGGTTCAAGTGTATAGGCTTGGGTATTAGAACTGATAGTGTATGATAGAGGAGGGATGGAGTGAGAGATGTTTAGTGTACCTGACAAACCGGCTTTTCAAGCAAGATCGTCAGATTGTCATCTTCAGCGATGCTTTTGCCTTTGCCTTTCTCAGCTCCAGAGGCTGAGGGCTTTGTCTTTGTCCGCTCCCCTGAAGGTTCATTTATCGAGATTCCCTTAAGAACTTTGATCTTCGGAGCAGGTTTGACGATAAAGAAGTCATCGTCATCTTCGTCATCATCATCATCATTCTTTGGAGAAGAGGATGGTTCATCATCAGGGATGTCGACGGCTTCATCATCTTCTGCTTCGGATTCGGTTTTATTAGCTTCTTCTTCGAGTTGCTCACCTCAGATACAGAGGCGAGCTTCTCGGTTTCCTCAGGGTTTTCATCTCCCTAAGGTCCAGCGGTGGTTTCTTCAGCATCCTTCTCTCCCCTGATAGATTCATCATGGGAAAGGTCTTCAGCGCTCTTGGAGAGATCTTCAGCGCTCTTCTCCCCCTCTTTTTCATGATGACTGGGGGAGGAATGGGTTGACTCAGCAGCGTTGGTAGGTTCTCTGTCTTCTTGGCCAGAGATACCTATCAAGTCTTCAATCCTTGCTATTCTGTCTTGAAGGCCAGAGATAGTAGGATTAATCTTTTCTAGCTCAGTGCGATCCGCCGCTGTGAAATTGTCAGATGCAGGGACAGGGGCAGGAGCAGGAGTATTCGCTTTCTGTAGGAGCTTCTCGATCATCGATTTCATCGAACTAACATCGGTCTTTACAGATCCTAAGTCAGTCTTTACACTAGACATATCTCCCTCTAGTTGTCCAACCGATGTCTTCAGCGTTGTGACCTCGCTGGACATGGATGAAACTGAATTTTTGAGAGAGGTGTAGTCTGTGTAGATGTCAGCGAGCACCTTGGCGAAGTCGCTGAGAGTGTTATCAACTTGCTTCAAGTCATCTGTGGAAGCCTTCTTTTCCACCACCGTTGTCAGCTTGTTTAGATTCTCTCCAGCGTTTGTTACAACTGTAGAGTTATTAGAAAGAGTGGTGGTGAGATCTGTCAGCGTTGTCTCCACAGCTTTCAGAGAGGCGTTGATGTCTCCCAAATTAGGACCTGTAACATATAAAAACTTGTGAACATAGGAAAGCTCAGATGTTTGGGGTTTAGTGACAGTGTTTATGGGTTGGTGTGTACCTGCAGGAGGATTGATGAACTCGTCAAAATTACGGGTTCCTGAAAAGTGTTCCATGTCATCTTCAAAAGTGCCCATGGATTGTCCTGCAGGTCCTGTCTTCATCATTCCTGGAGAATCAGCTTTAGGTTCCGTAGAAATGATGGCAGCTCCAGCGAGATCTGGAGTAGAGACCAAATGAGTAGAGAAAGGAGCGAAGGATAAGAATGGGGGTTGGGTTCTGAGTTCAGCGTTGGATTCACTGACAATCACTTCATCAGTCTTTTGAGAGACTGAAGGAGGCTGGGTAGGTTCCAAGTTTGTAACCTCAGCGTTTAGAGACGCTGAAGTTGGGATGGAATGGATGGGTTGTTCAGGTGTGGCAGCGCGTACCACTGCGTTCCTTCAGCTCTGCAGGAAGAGCTGAGGAGTCTTCAGCATGAGATTGCTGGGGTTGCTCCTTTGTTTTCTTGATCCTTTTAGAACCAAGTGGGGTAGATGAATGTTTCCTTTTCTTAGAAGGAGAGGATTTTGTGGCCAGGGTATCAGCGATGGGTATTGTCGCTGAAGGAGCCACAGAATGAGAAGAAGAAGGGTTGAGAAGAGTTAGGAGTGTAGAAAGACGTACCTCATTCATCATTGGTTTGAAATCGTGTATCTTTGGGCCGACCTGAGAGAGTTTCAGGTCACCATCAGTTGGGTAGCTCTCCTTCAGGCCATATTGGAAGACGGCGCTGATGAATCGGGGGTAAGGAACCCATGGAGGTCTGTCAGCGACGGTGTCCACTTATAGAACTAGGTCATCATAAATAATCGATGCCCAGTCTATGTTGAGACCTTTCAGCAGTGCATACCCCATTGCTTGCTGAGGTTTAGCGGCTTGGTCAGAGGAGCCACTCTTTGCAGTCATGCAGCTGATTAGATGAGCGAAGATGAAATTCATCTCGCTGGGCATTTTCGATTTATTGATAATCGTCAGCTTCTTCTCGGCCTTCATGTCTCTGCCGATTTCCCATACATAGCCCATTGCATCGAAAAATGCAATGATCCTGTCTGAGTTTTTCTTTGGGTCAGGGAGGGGAACGAATGGTTTTTCCATGGTAGCGATGGGAAGGCTGAGAGCTTTGCGAATAATGGCAGGGGTGATCTTCATGGTGCCATATTCGATATCGCAGAGGATGCAATCGATTGTTTTGGAGGGGTCTTTGGTTGAAGGTAGTTGAGAGTGTCTGGCTGAGTACCGGAATTGTGAGAGCAAAAGCTGATGTGCAGGAGGTGTTATGGTCAGGGCTGTGGAGATGCAGCAATTCTTTAGGAATTTCACAGCATCATCTAGATGTGTGACTTGCTTTCAAGGAGGAAACTCGAGAAGCGCATAGAGGTTGTTCACCTTAGTCCAATCCAGTTTGTCAAGGGCAAACTTGACTTGAGGAGCCTTGAGGATGTCCACTTCCTCAGAATCAGCGGAGATGTTCTCAGCGGTAGCAGGAATGTCAGACGAAGCCATTTCTCTGTATTATCAGTTCAACCAAAGATGCTAACAAATAAGAATTATCTTAATGTGGACAGATTTTCCATTAAGATGGTTCAAATTTTATTCATTTCATTCAGACACAAATGTCTTAATGAAGATTAGGGTTTTTCTTGATTTTAAGAAACAAAATGTAAAACCCATTTATTCTTGTTATCCAGTTTTCTATGAAGAATTAGATTCTGGAAACGAATGAAGAACAAGTTTAAGATTTTCGCATTTAAACTTGAAGAACAACCATGAATGGTTGTGTTCATAAAACCATGAAAGAAAATGATTTAATTTTAAGAAGTTCTTTTGTTTGATCTTGTTAAAATAAGGAAAAGATCAGAAACAAGTTATACGCATTTGGTAATAAATAAGAACATATTAACCTTGATGTTTGATGAAGAAGATGATGAACAGTTCTTGAAGTTTTTGAAAGCACAAATGCAACAGTGAATTCTTTCTTGCGGAGGAAGATTGATCGCGTAAAAGAAAAATATAAACCACGAGTTTGTTTATATAGAGAGATTAGAGAGAGAAAATCTTGAGCGGGAAAAGATTTTCATCATAACACGAACACGTGTTTGCATTTGATTGGAAGTTTGAACGAGACGTGCAAACGTGTGTCAGGAAGAGAAAACGTGCCGGGGTTTATCCGTTGCAATGACGTCACAACTGCCCTTTCATATTCTTTTAGGATGTCTCTGAGGTTTTGAAAAACTCAGGGACTCTTTTATAAACATGAAGCACTGAATGAAAATATCAGTGATGGTTTTAAGAAATTTCAAAATATCGCTGTTAAGGAAGAGATATTCAGCGATGCAATTTGTTTTGAAATCTTGCATTTTCATGCGATTGTCAGAGAGAGAAAACATACCTTGATATCAGCTTAACCAAGTTTTATTCAAAGAGAAGATGTTTGAATAGGTTATACGAGTTGATTTTATTCTATCGCTGATTAACGTGAACCACTGAAGATTTTATCCTTCAAAGTTCAGCATTCCAAGCTCGCTGATGAGAAAGTTGAATCTTGTCTCATCAAGAGGTTTGGTAAATAAATCAGCTAACTGATAATCAGTTGGGATAAAATGAAGTTCTATATCACCATTCATTACATGATCTCTGATAAAATGATATCTGATTTCTATATGTTTGGTCTTTGAATGTAGTACTGGATTGTTTGCTATAGCGATGGCACTTGTGCTGGCGCAATAGATTGGAATTTTGGAGAGCTGAAGATCATAGTCAAGTAGCTGATTTCTCATCCACAAGACTTGAGAACAACAGTTTCCAGCAGCTACATATTCAGCTTCAGCTGTGGAAGTGGACACTGAATTTTGCTTTTTACTTGTCCAACTTACCAGCTTTCCACCCAGGAGCTGACATCCTCCTGTGGTGCTTTTCCTATCCAATTTGCAACCTGCAAAATCACTATCTGAATAGGCGGTTAGATCGAATCCTGAATTTTTGGGATACCAAAGACCTAGGTTCGATGTACCCTTAAGGTATCGAAAGATTTGCTTTACATCTTTCATATGAGATAGCATAGGTTCAGCTTGATATCGTGCACACAAACATGTTGCATACGTAATATCGGGTCGGCTAGCTGTAAGATACAAGAGAGAGCCGATCATCCCACGGTACAGCGTGACATTAACATGTATTCCCTTTGAATCCTTGTCAAGTGTCAGCGGTGGTGCCATAGGGGTTTTCATAGCTGAACTATGAGTTAAATCAAATTTCTTCAGCATATCTTTAACATACTTTCCCTGATTAATAAAAGTTCCTTTTTCAGTTTGCTTAATCTGAAGACCAAGGAAATATGTTAGTTCACCCATCATGCTCATTTTATACTCATCTTTCATTCTATCAGCGAAACGAGTACAAAGCTCAGGGTTAGTAGAACCAAATATAATGTCATCAACATATAATTGAACTAGAATGATATGACCTTTCACTTTTCTAAAAAATAGAGTTTTGTCAATCTTACCTCGCTCAAATTTTTCAATATGGAGATAAGTAGAAAGAGTGTCATACCATGCACGAGGAGCTTGCTTCAAGCCATAAAGTGCCTTATCCAGTTTATAAACATAACCTGGACGCTTAGAATCTGAGAATCCTGGAGGTTGTTCCACATACACTTCTTCATTCAGCTTTTCATTTAGAAACGCTGACTTAACATCCATCTGATGTACTTTGAAGTTTTTGTGTACAGCATATGCTAATAATAGATGAATAGATTCAAGTCTTGCTACTGGAGCAAATGTTTCGTCATAATCTATACCTTCCTCTTGTCATAATCTATGTTTCGTCCTGAGCAACAAGACGAGCTTTGTTGCGGGTTACAGTACCATGTTCGTCCAACTTGTTTCGATAGACCCATTTAGTGCCTATTACTGTTTTATCAGTTGGTCTCCGAACAAGTTTCCAAACTTTGTTTCTTTCGAATTCAGTCAGCTCTTCTTGCATTGCGCTGACCCAGTTTGGAACTTTGAGGGCATCATCTATTTTCTTTGGTTCAGTTAGGGAAATAAAGTTAACAAATAAACAAATATTACCTGCACTTCGTCGAGTCTGAACACCAGCGTTTGGATCACCAAGAATTTGATCAATTGGGTGATTTACGGTCCATCGCTGAGCCGGAGCGTAAGTCGCTGACTCATCTTGAACTAGAGGAGCTGAAGATGAGGCTTCAGCTACTTCTGGAGTTTCAGTTAAGAGAGGAATACTTGCATTTGTCATTTCATTTACTGATTGCTGAGAGATAGATGGAATGTCTGAGGCATTTGGTTCAGCGGTAGGTATAGTGTTTATAGGAACAACTGAGACCCATGATGTTTCAGCTTCACTATTCTGCATGTTTGGAATGATAGGACTATCATCTTCTACTGGATGAGCATGAGGAGTGGGAATATCTTCTGAATCACCAAGATGAGAAAACATCCATTGATTCAGTTCTTCAGTATCAGCGGACGGTTTAGAGTTCGCTGAACGGGATTCGTCAAACGTGACGTGAATAGTTTCTTCTACAGTTTGTCTTCTACGATTGAAGACTCTGAAGGCTTTGGAAACTGAGGAGTATCCAAGAAAGATTCCATCATCAGCCTTAGGATCAAACTTTCCAAGAGCATCTCTGTTGTTCAGTATGAAACACTGACATCCAAAGATGCGAAGAAAGCTGATTGAAGGCTTTCTCCCATGAAAGAGTTCATAGGCTGTCTTTTTTAATCTTTTAACTATCAGCGACCTGTTTTGCGTAAAACAAGCAGTGTTGACAGCTTCTGCCCAAAACTGAGTAGGCAGGTGAGAATCGCTGAGCATTGAACGTGCAGCTTCAATAATTGTTCTATTTCTTCTTTCAGCGACTCCATTTTGTTGCGGTGTTCTCACAGAAGAGAAGTTGTGAGAAATACCCTTACTCTCAAGGAAGGAATCAAGAGAACTGTTTTTGAATTCAGTCCCATGATCACTCCTTATTGAGCGAACGGTCAGATTGTTCAGGGTTTCCATCTTTCGAATAAAGGTGATGAGTTCTTCAGGGGTGTCACTTTTAGAACGGAGAAACATTACCCAAGTGAAGCGAGAGAATTCATCAACTATGACCAGCGTATATTTCTCTCCAGCGATGGATTGTTTGTTAACAGGGCCAAACAAATCCATATGGAGTAGTTGTAGAGGAGATGACACTGAAGAAACTTTCTTTGATTTAAAGCTTGCTTTGGTCTGCTTCCTTTTTTCACATGCTGAACATAAAGACTCTTTGGCGTATGAATGCTGAGGTAGACCAGTGACTAACTCTTTTGAAGAAAGAGTGTTCAGTGTCTTGAAATTTAGGTGAGATAGCCTCTTATGCCATAGCCAGTTGACATCAGATTAGGCCTTTGAGAAGAAACAGGAGTTCTCAGTGGTTGTTGAGTCCATGTTTATTACATAAACATTTTCCAAACGATAACCGCTGAGAGCTATCTTCTCCTTTTTGTCAGCGACAAAGCAGGATTCCTTAATAAAGATTACTTTGTTATCCATGTCGCAAAGCTGACTGATGCTTAGAAGATTATGCTTCAGCCCTTCAACATATGCGACTCTTCTGAAGGAGGTTGTACCATTTGAAAGTACACCATACCCTCGGGTATGTCCTTTTCCATTTCCACCGAAAGTTACAGAGGGACCCTTCTCTTCCTTGTATTCAGCGAGCAGGCTTTTCTTTCCAGTCATGTGTCTAGAGCATCCGCTATCAAGATATCAAATACCCTTCTTAACCTGCAATACAAAGGAAGATTAGTTTTTCTTGGGTACCCACTTAACCATGTATACACATTTGTCAGTGGAAGTAGTTGGAATGGAAGATTCAGCAGTCTTCACAGCATTTGAAGATTCAGCTTTGTCTTTCTTCACTTTGGTTAATTTCTTAACCTCAGTGGTAGGATTCACCTTGACCTGATTTGCACCAGGTTTGGTCTTTTTTGCCTTGGGGGAAATCTTCACCTTAGCTATCTTTTCAGCTTTGGTGGCTGTGGGACACTTACTAGCAATATGATCGGTAAGTTCACAGTTATAACATTTCCTATAACTAAAAATAGTTCTAGGACCATTTGAATGCTGAGCTTTTAATTTCGAATTAGAAGTGCCAGCACCAAGTAAACTATTGGCTTTAGAAATGGGACGAACATTCAGTTCTTTAGATTTCTTACCAAGGACATCCACTATGAGTCTAGGAGTAGATCGCTGAATAGATCTAGAGATCTGCTTCCTTGATCCAGAGGAATGAGCCACTGAAGCTTTAGAAGCATTCAGCTTTGGTACTAAGGTACCCTTCTGAGGATTCTGGTAAATAACAATTCCCTTACCTTTGTCTTTAGAGACAGAGGTAGGTTTTGAATAAACCATTTTCTCCTTGCCTTTTGAGGAGGTAGGAGTTTCCTCAGGGATTGGTGTAATGGACGAGGAGCACTGAGAAGATGAAGTATCAGCGACTGAGGATACGAACGTTCCAAATTTAAGCATTGAACGCTCAGTGGTTGGTTTTGGAGTATCATATTTGTAACCCAAACCACGTTTATCACTCAGGGGAATCTGAGACTTTATTATCTCAGTGATCTTTGTTGAAGAATTACACCATCCTTCAACAGTAGCTTTTTCAGCTTTTAATGCAGCGATAGATTCTGCTCGTTCGATTTTGACTAGCTGATTTAAATATACTTGATCTTTAAAATCTCCTTCAATTTTAGAAAGCTTTTCTATTTGAAGGTGGCAGTTTTTAAGCTTTTCAGCGAGATCAAGGTTTTGGTTTTCAACCACAGTTTTTCCGTTCATGGCTTCGTATAAACTTCTAGTCAAGAGATCGATCTTACGGAGTCTATCAGCTTCATCAATATTTGCAATATTGGTAAAGACGGAAGGTGATACCTGAATAGCAGAGGTTGAAGTGGAGGGAATGTCTGAGCTTTCTTCCTCTTCTTCAATCTTGGCCATGAGACATAGATTTGCTTCATCATCTTCAAAGTCAGATGATGATGCTTCTTCATCAGAAGCAGCCCAATCATAGTCAGCCATCAGGCCTTTATTCTTCTTCTTAAAGCTTTTTAGCTTAGCATATTTTTCTTTCAGCTTTGAATATTTGTCATCTTTATTCCTTCGAACAAAGGGTTTCTTTGTAAAAGCTGAGGGTCTAGAAACTTTCTTAGACATGCACTCGTTAGAGAAATGTCCTGTCTTTTCGCAGTTAAAACAAGTAGCAGTAGCCTTATCAACAAAAGCTGATGATCTAGGCTTGTCAGTTATGGAAAGAGGTTTGTTCTTTCTAAACATTTTCTTTTTGGCAAATCTCTTGAACTTCTTAGTTAGGAGAGCCAAAGATTCATCATTATCTGAATAATCAGAATCTGATGACCTTTCAGAGTTACTCTCTAACTCAGTGATAGTGACCGAGGGTCGCTGAGTAGAAGGTTCCTCTGAGATTAAAGCAACAGGGGTGCTTTTGGAATCTTTAACAAGATTCTTCTTAAGATGGCTCGATTGCTCATGATTCAGCAACGTGCCATATAAGGTTGAAAGGGTCATTGATTTTAGATCCTTTGACAGCTTGAGACACATAGCATAATTGTCCCAGCTTTCAGGTAAACATTCTAGAAACTTTGTCAGTACTTCAAAGTTAGAATATTCCTTACCAACAGTTTTTAGATCTATAATTAAACAATTAAAACGTTGGTGAACTTCAGAGAGAGATTCATTCTTACCAGAAATGAAGCTTTCGTATTGTCTTACCAGGTTGATCTTTCTTGAGTCCTGGACTTCAGATGTTCCTTCATACTGAACACATATTGTGTCCCACATGGCTTTTGATGTTTTCAGATTCATGACAGAATGGTAGACTTCGTCAGAAAGAGCCATGGATAGTATGGATCTGGCTTTTGTATCTATAGCCACTTTCTTCTTATCTTCGTCAGTCCATTGAAAGATTTCCTTTGGTACCAGCCTTTCTGGAATAGCAGGTCTATTCTCAGCGGCTGGAACAGCAGCATCAATTCTTACAGGGATGAATGGACCATTCTCGAGATAGTAAGGCATAGTAGGGTCTACACCTTCTAAGAAGAGTGTCATCCTATTTTTCCATATGTTGAAGTTATCTTTGGAAAATCTAGGGGGTTTAGCAAGAGAACCATTGTCTATATAATTTGTGTTTGTGTTGGTGGCCATTTTCAGATAATAGCAAGGAAGAGAAATATCTTAGATTAGATCTTGTTTATGAGATTAAACAAATCCGCTCTGATACCACTTGTTGGTCCCGAAGGCCTATACAAGTTTGTAGAAGGGGGGGGGGGGGGGGGGGTTGAATACAAACACACAGATTTTACTTTTCTAAATTGTTTATTGATAAATCATTAACAATTTACAGCTTGTTGCAGAAACAAGATTAAGGATAAACCTAAATCTAAACAAGTTGGAACACTAAGGTTTCTTGCACTAAGAGAGATAA
Source organism: Saussurea involucrata (assembly GCA_033807775.1). Lineage (NCBI taxonomy): Eukaryota > Viridiplantae > Streptophyta > Magnoliopsida > Asterales > Asteraceae > Saussurea > Saussurea involucrata. The sequence continues at coordinate 81,909,790 of CM066327.1, forward strand.
GGAAATTACTAATAATAACCTATCTTGAGATAAGAGATTGAACTTGTCCAGAGTTAGCAAGTTACTTCAAATGAAGTGGGTTCATCTCTTTATATACTGCATGCATTTAATGCAAGTCAGTATACACTTTACACGTGTCATCAGCTGGTTGGTTGCATGTCATTGACCTTGGTTGACAACCTTAGTAGCCGCATGGATGAACAGTGTAGTATCAGAGTGGTTGTACGATTTCAGACAGTCGGAGGTTCTTTTCTGACATTTCGTACGGAGTCGTGCAAGGGGGGTTAAGACAAAAGTACTTTGTACGGAGGACTTCATGATCAGCTTTCGTTGATTCAGAGCATTATCATTTTCTATTCAGCGAATGATAAAGTTCAGCGATAGCTGAAGTCTTGTACTTGATACTTCACGTTGAGTGGACAAATCTGAGTCTTCGTTGATCCGCATCAGTTCATTAGGAGACTTGTCGCTGGTTCTTGAGCTTGATCTTCGACTTCAGCGTAGAACCTTTGTTGACGTGAAACTTGTCTTCAGGGATCATAAGTAAACAACTAACTTATCAGCGATCATCATAATGACTGAACAGACTCAGAGCATTAATGGTGAACAGTGTTCGCTGAATGTTTAATTTAAAGAGCGAGAGTTCCTATCAGCGGTACTGTAAGATCTTAGTACTTATCAGCGATAGTGAAACTCTGATACATATTGTTTACTTACAATTTTCACTAAGTATAAGAGAGGGTCATTATCAAATCACTGACGGTTTGGATCAACAATCTCCCCCTATTTGATTATGACATAGCAACAAAGAAAATTGCTATTTAATGAAAACATAAGGATAAAAAGAACTCATAAAATATTTATCCCTTTTACTGTTTTCTGGGATCTTTTCAGTACTGATGGAGTAAAGTACATTCGCTGAAATCTTTCTTTAAAACTTTGAATCAGGTTACAAAGAGAATTGGAAAGATTACAAGTACAAGCGAAATAAATTACAAGTACAGAAGAATAACTGATACAATAGAGAAAAGGGCGATCATATCAGCTTGTAAAGGGTTCTTCCTTGATGAGAAGTTCATCAAGGGTCTTTGATGTGGGAATCATCCAGTCAGGGACGGTTACACCTTGTTTTCTTTTGATCAGAGTTGCTTCAAAAATCAAGGGCTTCAGGTGTCTAGCTTTGATGTCGCGTCTGACTTCACACCAGTATACGAGATCTCTGAGTTGTTCGATGGGAGCGATGTGGAGCTCAGAGATACGTTGAAAGTGATGATTTCCATAGTAGTCTAAAAAGAATATACCATAGGGATCACTTACAACTGTGCCAGGAATGAATGTTTCTCCAGGTGGTAGGGAAGTGTCAAGCATTGAGAGATCGGCATCAGGGCCAACGATTTCAGCACGAGAGAAACCAATGCCCGTTTCATTCCGAATATGAGGACCTGAACCAGAGGCTTTCTTTTTCTTATCAGAGACTTTTCTTGGTTGAGGAAGAGTAGGAGGAATATCCACAGCAGATGAAAGCAGGTCGATCTGTTTGTTTAAGATCTTCTCGACATGGCTTTTGAACTTTGAGCGCGATCCCTGAATGGCTAATTTTGTTTCTAACCATTCAGAGAGACCAAACTTTTCTAAGGTAGCAGCATAGAAGGTTTGCTTGGTTGTGTCATCTCTGTAGACATCCACTACAACAGGAACTTCAGCGTACAGTCTTCCTCTGATGTTTGCCTTGATGATTTTGGATGGTCTAGATCGATAGGTCAGCATTTGTTTAGCCCATTCCAAAGTCGTATCAGAGACCTTAGTCTTTTCTCTAACGATCTCTTGAGCATCATCCCATAGCTGATGTTGAACATCAATGGGAACTCTTTTCAGCTTGGGGTCTTTTATTGATCGTTGAGTAAGCTTGATGGCGTATTCTCTGTTTTTTTCTTCAGCTTCCTTTCTTTCAGCGATTAGGCGTTCAGCTCTGAGGTGTTCCTTGTATTCCTTTTTGGAAATCCTGAACTTTGGAGGAACTGAAGGAAGTTGATCACGCCTCAGAATGATTCGCTGATCCTCGAATCGCTTTATTATCTCTTCTCTTCTTTTCTGATCCTCTTCACTTAGCTTTTGAGGAGCTAAGGAAGGCCTGCCTCTGTGCGAGAGTAGCTGTTCTTCTGGTTCATCAGTCTCAGAGATTAAATCTAAGACTGGGATTATTTCTTCAGCAGCAGCTGGTATTATTGGTGAAGTCGCAGTTGTGGAGCCTTCAGTGAATGATAAAGTTCAGCGATAGCTGATGTCTTGTACTTGATACTTCACGTTGAGTGGACAAATCTGAGTCTTTGCTGATCCACATCAGTTCATTAGGAGACTTGTCGCTGGTTCTTGAGCTTGATCTTCGACTTCAGCGTAGAACCTTTGTTGACGTGAAACTTGTCTTCAGGGATCATAAGTAAACAACTAACTTATCAACGATCATCATAATGACTGAACAAACTCAGAGCATTAATGGTGAACAGTGTTCGCTGAATGTTTAATTTAAAGAGCGAGAGTTCCTATCAGCGGTACTGTAAGATCTTAGTACTTATCAGCGATAGTGAAACTCTGATACATATTGTTTACTTACAATTTTCACTAAGTATAAGAGAGGGTCATTATCAAATCACTGAGGGTTTGGATCAACACTTTGTTTCTTTCGAATTCAGTCAGCTCTTCTTGCATGGCGCTGACCCAGTTTGGATCTTTGAGGGCATCATCTATTTTCTTTGGTTCAATCAGAGAAATAAAGTTAACAAATAAACAAATATTACCTGCACTTCGTCGAGTCTGAACACCAGCGTTTGGATCACCAAGAATTTGATCAATTGGGTGATTTACAGTCCATCGCTGAGCAGGAGCATAAGTCGCTGACTCAGCCTGAACTGAAGGAGCTGAAGATGAAGCTTCAACAACTTCTGGAATATCAGCCAAGAGAGGAGTAGGTGCAGATGTCATTTCATTCACTGATTGCTGAGAAGTAGATGGAATGTCTGAGACATTTGGTTCAAAAGCAGGTATAATTTTTAAAGGAACTGCTGAGACCCATGATGTTTCAGCTTCACTATTCTGCATATCTGGGATGATAGTAGGACTATCATCTTCAACTGTATGAGTATGAGGAGTGGGAATATCTTCTGAATCACCAAGATGAGAAAACATCCATTGATTCAGTTCTTCAGTATCAGCAGACGGTTTAGAGTTTGCTGAACGGGATTCGTCAAAAGTGACGTGAATAGTTTCTTCTACAGTTTGTCTTCTTCGATTGAAGACTCTGAAGGCTTTGGAGATTGAAGAATATCCAAGAAAGATTCCATCATCAGCCTTAGGATCAAACTTTCCAAGGGCATCTCTGTTATTCAGTATGAAACACTGACATCCAAAGATGTGAAGAAAGCTAATTGAAGGCTTTCTCCCATGAAAAAGTTCATAGGCTGTCTTATTGAATCTTTTCACTATCAGCGACATGTTTTGCGTAAAACAAGCAGTGTTGACAGCTTCTGCCCAAAACTGAGTAGGCAGGTGAGAATCGCGGAGCATTGAACGTGCAGCTTCAATAATTGTTCTATTTCTTCTTTCAGCGACTCCATTTTGTTGCGGTGTTCTCACTGAAGAAAAGTTGTGAGAAATACCCTTACTCTCAAAGAAGGAATCAAGAGAACTGTTTTTGAATTCAGTCCCATGATCACTCCTTATTGAGCGAACGGTCAAGTTGTTCAGGGTTTCCATCTTCCGAACAAAGGTGATGAGTTCTTCAGGGGTGTCACTCTTAGAACGGAGAAACATAACCCATGTATAGCGAGAGAATTCATCAACTATGACCAGTGTATATTTCTTTCCAGCGATGGATTTTTTGTTAACAGGGCCAAACAAATCCATATGGAGAAGTTGTAGAGGAGATGACACTGAGGAGACTTGCTTTGATTTAAAACTTGCTTTGTTCTGCTTCCCTTTCTCACACGCTGAACATAAGGACTCTTTGGCGTATGAGTGCTGAGGTAGACCAGTGACTAACTCTTTTGAAGAAAGAGTGTTCAGTGTCTTGAAGTTTAGATGAGAGAGCCTCTTATGCCATAGCCAGTTGACATCAGATGAGGCTTTTGAGAAGAAACAGGAGTTCTCAGGGGTTGTTGAGTCCATGTTTATTACATAAACATTTTCCAAACGATAACCGCTGAGAGCTATCTTCTCCTTTTTTTCATCGACAAAGCAGGATTCCTTTGTAAAGATTACCTTGTTATCCTTGTCGCAAAGCTGACTGATGCTTAGAAGATTATGCTTCAGCCCTTCAACATATGCGACTCTTTTGAAGGTTGTTGTACCATTAGATAGTACACCAAACCCTCGGGTATTTCCTTTTCTATTTCCACCGAAAGTTACAGAGGGACCCTTCTCTTCCTTGTATTCAGCGAGCAGGCTTTTCTTTCCAGTCATGTGTCTAGAGCATCCACTATCGAGATACCAGATACCCTTCTTAACCTGCAATACAAAGGAAGATTAGTTTTTCTTGGGTACCCACTTAACCATGTGTACACACTTGTCAGTGGGGGTAGTTGGAATGGAAGGTTCAGCAGTCTTCGCAGCATTTGAAGATTCAGCTTTGTCAGTCTTCACTTTGGTTAATTTCTTAACCTCAGTGGTCTTCTTTGCCTTGGGGAAATGATCTTCACCTTAGCTATCTTTTCAGTTTTGGTGGCTGTGGGGCACTTACTAGCAATATGATCAGTAAGTCCACAGTGATAACAATTCCTATAACTAAAAATAGTTCTAGGACCATTTGAATGCTGAGCTTTTGATTTTGAATTAGAAGGACCAGCACCAAATAAGCTATTGGTTTTTGAAATGGGAGGAACATTTAGTTCTTCGGATTTCTTACAAAAGACATCCACTCTGATTCTAGGAGTAGATCGCTAAATAGATCCACGCTGAGTAGATCCAGAGATCTGATTCCGTGATCCAGAGGGATAGGTCACTGAAGCTTTAGAAGCATTCAACTTAGGTACTAAGGTACCCTTCTAAGGATTTTGGTTAAAAGCAATTCCTTTACCTTTATCTTTAAGACAGCGGTATGTTTTGGATAAACCATTTTCTCTTTACCTTTTGAAGAGGTAGAAATTTCCTCAGGGATGGGCGGTTGAGAAGAGGAACACTGAGAGGATGAAGTATCAGCGACTGAGGAGATAAACATTCCGAATTTCAGCATGGAATGTTCAGTGGTAGGTTTTTCAATATCAGCTTTATAACCAATACCACGTTTGTCACTCAGGGGAATCTGAGACTTAATTATCTCATTGATCTTTGTTGAGGAATTATACCATCCATCAACAGTAGCTTTCTCAGCTTTTAATGCAACGATAGCTTCTTCGCGTTCGATTTTGACTAGCTGATTTATGTGCACTTGATCTTTAAAATCTTCTTCAATTTTAGAAATATTTTCTATTTGAAGGTGACAGTTTTTAAGCTGTTCAGCGAGATCAAGGTTTTGATTTTCAACTACAGTTTTGCCATTCATGGCTTCATATAAACTTCTAGTCAAGAGATCGATTTTACGAAGACTATCAGCTTCATCAATATTTGCAATAATGGTAAAGAAAGAAGGTGATACCTGAGTTGCAGAGGTTGAAGTAGAGGGAATGTTAGAATTGTCTTCCTCATCTTCAAGTTTGGCCATAAGACAGAGATTGGCTTCATCATCTTCAGAGTCAGATGTTTCTTCCTCATCAGAGTCAGCCCAATCATAGTCAGCCATCAGGCCTTTGCCTTTCTTCTTAAAGCTTTTCAGCTTCGCATACCTTTCTTTCAGCTTGCCGTATTTGTCATCTCTAGACCTGAGGTTAGAGGATTTCTTGGGAAACGCTGAGTTTCTCAAAACTTTCTTTGACCTGCACTCGTTAGCGAAATGTCCTATCTTTTCACAGTTAAAACAAGTAGCAGTAGCCTTATCAACAGGAGCTGATGATCTTGGCTTGTCAGTAATAGAAAGAGGTTTATTCTTTCTGAACATTTTCTTTTTGGCGAATCTCCGGAACTTTTTAGTGAGGAGAGCCAAAGATTCATCAAGATCTGAAGAGTCAGATTCTGATGACCTTTCAGAGTTACTCTCCAACTCAGTGATAGTGACCGAGGGTCGCTGAGTGGAAGGTTCCTCTGAGATTAAAGCAACAGGGGTGCTTTTGGAATCTTTTACAAGATTCTTCTTAAGATGACTCGATTGCTCATGATTCAGCATCGTGCCATATAAGGTAGAAAGGGTCATTGATTTTAGATCCTTTGACAGCTTGAGACACATAGAATAACTGTCCCAGCTTTCAGGTAAACATTCTAAAAACTTTGTCAGCACTTCAAAGTTAGAATATTCCGTACCAACAGTTTTCAGATCTATTATTAAACAGTTAAAACGTTGGTGTACTTCAGAGAGAGTTTCATTCTTACCACAAATGAAGCTTTCATACTGTCTTACCAGGTTGATCTTTCGAGAGTCCTGGACTTCAGAAGTACCTTCATACTGAACACAGATTGTGTCCCACATAGCTTTTGAGGTTTTCAGGTTCATGACGGAATGGTAGACTTCGTCAGGAAGAGCCATGGAGAGTATGGATCTGGCTTTGGTGTCGATAGCCACTTTCTTCTTATCTTCATCAGTCCACATATGAATTTCCTTAGGAATCAGCCTTTCTGGAATAGCAGGTCTATTCTCAACGGATGGAACTGCAGCATCAAATCTTACAGGAATATATGGGCCGTTTTCAAGATAATAAGGTATAGTAGGGTCTACACCTTCTAAGAAGAGAATCATCCTATTTTTCCATAGATTAAATCTATCTTTGGAGAATCTAGGGGGTTTTTCAAGAGAACCATTGTCAATATAGTTTGTGTTTGTGATGGTAGCCATTTTAAGAAATAGCTAGGAAGAGAAATCTTAGTATAGATCAGATCTTGTTTATGAGATTAAACAAATCCGCTCTGATACCACTTGTTGGTCCCGAAGGGCTATACAAGTTTGTAGAAGGGGGGGTTGAATACAAACACACAGATTTTACTTTTCTAAATTGTTTATTGATAAATCATTAACAATTTACAGCTTGTTGCAGAACAAGATTAAGGATAAACCTAAATCTAAACAAGTTGGAACACTAAATTTCTTGCAATAAGAAAGAGTAGGAAATTACTAATAATAACCTATCTCAAGATAAGAAAGATGACTCGACTAGAGTTTACGAGTGCTTCAAAAATGAAGCTGGAGTGCTTCTTATATACTGCATGCATTTAATGCATGGCAGTTTATACTTTACACGTGGCAGCAGCTCATCGGTTGTATGTCATTGACCTTTGTAGATAACCTTAGTAGCCGCATGTTTGAACAGTGTAGTATCAGAGTGGTTGTACGATTTCAGACAATAAGGAGGTTCTTTTCTGACATATCGTATGGAGTCGTGCAAGGGTGGTTAAGACAAAAGTACTTTGTACGGAGGACTTCATGATCAACTTTCATTGATTCAGTGCTTTATCATTCTATATCAGTGAATGACAAAGTTCAGCGATAGCTGAAGTCTTGTAGTTGATACTTCACGTTGAGTGGACAAGTCTGAGTCTTCGCTGATCCGCATCAGTTCATTAGGAGACTTGTCGCTGATTCTTGAGCTTGATCTTCGAGTTCAGCGTAGAACCTATGTTGACGTGAAACTTGTCTTCAGGGATCATAAGTAAACAACTAACTTATCAGCGATCACCATAAGGACTGAACAGGCTCAGAGCATTATGGTGAGCAGTGTTCGCTGAATGTTTAATCTAAAGAGCGAGAGTTCCTATCAGCGGTACTGTAAGGTCTTAGTACTTATCAGCGATAGTGAAACTCTGATACATATTGTTTACTTACAATTTTCACTAAGTATTTAAGAGAGGGTCATTATCAAATCACTGAGGGTTTGGATCAACAATGATTTTCTAAATCCCAAGATTCAGTATCCTTATGGTCATCAACTGACATGCTTTTAAACATTGTATTTCCCATTAAAAACTCGCATGAAGAAACATCTGAATCTGAAGAATGTTTTTCTTTTGAAATATTCTCTTCAGGTTTTTCTTCAAGTTTTGATTTTAGCTCGTTCAAGCTATTTGAAAATACGGTAAACATGACTTCCTTCTCGATTTCAAAAGCAATCTTGTCATCATTTCTGATGTCTTCAATCTTGCTTTCGAGATCAATAAGCTTTTGTTCAAGAACCAAAGGTGGAAAATATATTTTACCTTCAAAACCAGGTTTATCTTCTTTTTCCTTAGTTCCTTTCTCCTTAGAATCTTTTTCTTTACAATCTTTTTCCTTTGGTTTTCAACATAGCTTTGGAAATAATCATTAGGCAAGGTCTTTTTGTTTTCCATTGCCTTCCTATTATCCAACCCATAGAAAAAAGGAAGTTGCGTTTCCACCGATGTTTTCCTTTTTACTTCTTCATCAGCTTCATAATCTTCACCATCGAGCTTTAGGCAATTTATCTTATAATAAGAATTCAGTGATGGATATCTAAGCCACTCAAGTTTATATAAAGTGGGAGCCTTGAATAAGGTATTCCTCAAATAATGAGGATTGTCATATCCCAAACCCCACTTAGAATTGTAATATATGAATTCACTTGGCTTGTTCATATGAATCGTCTGTTCTGTCTGACCTATTTTATATAATTTTTCTTCCAGGCCTTTTGGTTTCTCAATTAATTTTGAGTTTCTATCTTTGTAAGCAAATAAAAGTTTTTCAAACTTATCTTTCTTCGCTTCTGAACTTTCAAGTTTCGTTGATAGTTCAGTCATTCTCTTTCGAAAGTAAGCTTGATTCTCATCAAGTTCTGTTTTGCTCTTTTTTAAAGTTTCAATTGAAGCAAATTGTTCTTTAAGTTTTTGAATTTGAAAATTTACTGTTTCTTTTGAACGTTTTAATTTTTCAGTTAAATCAGCTAACAAGGTTTGTTGACGTTCCTGTATTTTGAAAAATTTGCTGAGAGTGAAGGATTCTACCTCATTTGTTTCAGATTTTGCCTCAGTCTCGGATTCCTCAGCCTCTTTGCTCATGAAGCACAGTTTGGCTAGAGCAGCAGTCTCCTCCTCATCTTCATCGTCGGTCTCATCGAGCCAGTACTCTTCCTCAACTAATAACGCCTAACCATATTCCTTTTGCTTGGCTAACTGCATCTTGTTTTTATAGTAGCCAGAATCTCTTACCTTTAGCACACGGCATTCCTTAGCATAATGTCCTGGCTTCCCGCTGTTATAACACTTCTGCTCTTCCACCTTTTTCTCAACAAACTTTTTCTCATCTCTTTTATCTTCCTCTTTCTTCTCCTCAAACCTTTTCTTTGATTCCATTCGGTCTTTATGCTCAAAGTTCTTCGATCCCGATGAATATATTTGATTGTTTGTACCCGTCTTCTTAACAAATTGCTTTTGGAATGCTTTAGTCAAGAGTATCATAGCTTGCTTCAAACTTTCAGCTTCATCCAGACCATCACTTTTAGAACCACCGCCTTCTGAATCAGAATAGCTTCCTTCCTTTCTGGATGCACGCTTTCCAGATTTGTGGCTTAACAAGCCAATGGGATCAACTTCAACTTTTTCATCCTTTTCCTCTTTCTTATCCTATTTCTTCTCTTTCTTCTCATTTTTCTTCTTTTTCTCTCTTTTCATTAGCATCTTCTTCATCTTGCTTGAGCATTTCAAACATTTCCTGTAAAGGAAGATCATGTAACTTCTCATGTTGTTTCATTCTATGACTGTACTTTTTCCACTCAGGTTGTAGTATACTCAAGAACTTAAGATTTTTTTCTATTATTGACTTTGTGATCTTGTGTCTGTTCAACTCATTCAAAATAGTTGTGAAACGATCATAAGTGTTGTCTAATGATTCACCTTCCTTCTGTTTGAAATTCTCATACATGTTAATCGCGTTAGAAACTCTCATCTGTTTTTCAACTGACGAACCTTGATAAAGTTTGACCAACTCATCGAACATAGCTATTCCTGACTCATTCTGACTATCAACCTTTTGATATATATCATTAGTCAAAGCTTGCATCACTAATGACCTTGAAGCTTTGTCACCATTATATCTTCTTGTTTGAGTTTCATCATATGCTTCAGGAGGTAGTTCTACATCTGGTCCTCTAAGCCCATTCTTATCAGTTGTACCTTCCCTAACAACTTTTCCCATAAGATCTTTTTCTAATGAATGTTTAATCCAATATCCATTCTCTTGCCTCTCCACATAGTCCATGAAACGGTCTTTCCATAGTTTGAAATCTTTGGGAAATAAGACCGGAGGCTTATCTTTAGAACCAATAACCAACATATCTCTTATAGTCATAGTGTTTTACTTGTCTAAGACCTTTAAACAATCTTGATCACAAAAAAAATTCACACACCCACTGATTTTGTCGCGCACCAAACCCTTCAGAAAAAGTTATCGCACAAAACACCCTACGACAAGATTTTTGTCACAAAGTTATCGCTCACCAAATGTGCGATAAGTACTGTTCACCTAGTTATCGCACACCAAAGGTACAATAACTATTGTCCATATAAGTTTATCGCACGACAAACGCGTGATAAAAAATCTTTGAAAGTTATCGCACGATAAAGATGAACACTAAACCCTGCGACAATGATGAACTCAGATTCGAAAATCTAAGTTTTTCCTCAAAACTTATCCAAACAACCTGAAATTTTGTAGGGTGGTTCGCAAGAGGTATCTGAACAGGTTTAGTTCTTGGTTAATGTCCAAGAAACCAACAGAAAAGGCAATCCGATCCCAAAACAGTAGGTGTCAAGCTTTTTCATGAAAAAATCCACAATCTGTCAAATTTGTTCGAAATCCAGTGAATTGCCGGAATCAATTCACTCGGAATCACTCCAAGAACACAATAGATCAATACTAATCCATCTATCAAGCAAAATCAATCCAAAATTATGAAAATTCTCTCAAAGTGTCGAACCTCAAGAAAATAAGCAAAATCGTGAAAAATTATGGTAATCTGTTCTTGATTGCTTTCTCTGATACCAATTGTGATCCTAGAGACAAGGAATCAAACACTAATAGACATGACATAAGTCATCCATCTATTAATCACGATGAAATGAGTTACAGGGTGTAGAGAGAAGTACAAAGTTGGTAAAAGCATGATATAGTTACAAATGAACTAACACAAGGTATTTATACCTATTCTTAGAAATTAAAAGATAGGTCCCTCAACTTGATACAACTATGAAAATATGGCACTAACAACATCATTTTTGGCTCAACAAACCCTCAGTACTGTAACAACTTTTCAGTCCTCATGAGGAGACATTTTCAAATGAGTATGATGGGTCAAATGAATTATTTCCTCGGTCTACAAGTTACGCAACTGTCGACCGGGATATTCATCAATCAGGCTAGGTACATCAGGGATATTCTTCGGATATACCAGATGGAATAGTCTGCGCCCATGAAAACTCACATGTCTCCGTGTTCGAGGTTACACGCCGATCCCAGCGGAAAGGATGTGGATACCAAGATCTATAGGGGAATGATTGGTTCGTTAATGTACTTGACGACAAGTAGGCCAGATATTATGTTTTCCACATTCATGTGTGCCCGTTTTCAATCAAAATCTAAAGAGTCTCATTTAATAGCTGTTAAGCGTATTTTTAGATACTTGAAAGGTACTGTTGATCTTCGCTTATGGTACCCAAAAGAGACAGGTTTTGAATTGACTACATACTCGGACGCTGACCACGCTGGCAGCATGTTGGTCTGGAAGAGCACGTCGGGTCATGTGCAGTTCCTGGGAGATAGTCTTGTCAGCTGGGCCTCGAAGAAGCAACTTTGCGTATCTACATCCACAGCTGAGGCGGAGTTTGTTGCTGCCACAAGCTGTTGTTCTTAAGTCATTTGGATGTGCACCCAGCTCAAGGACTACGGCTTCATGTACTCAAAAGTTCCCATCTACTGTGACTCGACGAGCGCAATTGCCATATCCAGCAATCCGGTGCAACACACGAAAATGAAGCACATCAACATGCGGTATCACTTCATCAAAGACCACGTCGAACGAGGTACGATTGAACTCTACTTTGTTAATACTAAGCATCAGATATCAGACCTATTTACCAAAGCCTTGGACGAAAAACGGTTTTACTACTTAGTGTCCAAGCTAGGTATGCTAAATCTGAAGGTTTAGCCCATCTGAGTCTGATACAGCTTCTGTTCAATAACGAGAAATTGTCACCTAGTCATCTAATGTTAACTCCTTAGATGGTGAAGTTCACACTTCCTCAGTATTGAACTCTATCTGTATCAATCTTATTTGTAAGTAAACCTCTGTATTACTAAATTGGATTTCTTTCGTCTATTAGTTTGCGTTATTTCTTTCGTGATTTTTACTTTATATTTTCATTATCTTTCAATACCTGTACGTTTGATTGTTTGCTCATGTGTTCAAGGGGAGCGTTTGCGATAACATGTCTTGTTACGTTCATTGTTCGAGGGGGAGCGAGACTCGGTTTTTTTATATATTTTTCTCAGTTAGAGTTTTTGTCTATGTTTCCATAGTGTCATAAGTATTTCGTGCACATGTCGAGGGGGAGCACACACATTTCCATCCGTGTTTTTTTAAAATATTTTGGTAAAGTGTGCATAAGTCTAGGGGGTGAAAAGTCAAAAAAGTCATATTTTTCAAAATCTCACAACTTGTCCGGATGCAACTTTTCCGGATACAATCTTTTTCCAGAACTTCCTCTTTTCCGGATAATTTTTCCGGGAATTTCCATGTTCCGGGTCCAAACCCACATTCCCGGAAAACTCGGCTTGTATAAAAGGTCCTTAACCCCTCTTTTTAACACTACGCTTTCCGGATAATTTCTTTAAACCCTCTCTGAACTCACACGATCGCAAGCATGCACAACACAACTTCATTTTCGTTCGCTTTTCCTCCTATCAGGTACGATTTCGATTATATTTCATCTTCTTTATGCTTAATCTTGTTTTGAATCCGCTCACATCATCGAGTCACACGATCACACATCCACACATCGACGGTTCGACTTCACTTAGTCGATTAACCGTCGAAACGCTTGATTAAACTCTTGGTTAAGCCTCTCAATAAGCGTCGATAACCACATTAGTGTTAGAGGATCGTTTTGTTACTGTTTTAGACTTATAATTCGGAGATATTGTCGTTTTCCAGAACTTGAGTTTTCCGGGTCATATGTTTTCAGGAACTTACGTTTTCCGGTATTATCCATTTCCGGTATTCATGTATTCCGATATTTAGGTTTTTCGGTACATTATATTTTTCGGCATTGATGTTCTCCGGGAACTATGTTTTCCGATATTTACGTTTTCCGGACTATATGTTTTCCGGATAGTAACTTATCCGGAAAATCCTTGTCTTCGGAAAACTCTTATACCCATAAACCTTCCTGCTTGCTCCCTATCTTGCAAACTCCAACTCTTTGGCAAATCGACACAAGGTAAGTGTTTCGTTTTTTAATCACTCGGATGTTCTAACACTTTGTATATGCAGGTTCAATGGCAAACCAAGGATCACCGACCAATGCTGAAGCTGACAATGCCCTAGTTCCTGTCGGGGATCGTGTGGACATCCAGCGTAGCAACTATCACCTGGATGTCATGAACTTCCGCAACCGACACAATGTCATCATTGACATACTGATGGGCCATCCCATCTACCATGCCCTGACCGCGATAGCAGAAGTACCTGCACTAATGGTCAGCAAGTCTGGCACACAATCCACCGTGTGACCACTGCACAAGGTACTTTCTTGGAAGCCAGACTCGACAATTCCCGTTTCATCCTCACCCTCGCGTCCTTCAGCCAGCTCTTATGCCTACCTGCGACAAATGACAACGGCAACGCGAACTTTGCTCTGATGGTCTACGATGACCAACTGATCGCCGACATGCACTCACTGGGATATGCCAGGAACCTTCTTCGCCCCTCAGCCTTCACCCGCACCCATCTGGAACATCTCTAGACAACCCTGTTCAGTATCCTAAGTCTATGCCTCTCATCAAAGTGGCGTGGCATCGACCAATGCACCACAACCTTCTTACGACTGATTCACGGGATCGCGTTTCCCTGTCACAAAGACTTTGTCAGCATCCTATGGAACGAGCTCCTCGGGAATGTTGCAAACAGAGAGTAGAACCGTCAACGCTTCTTCATTCCGTACATTTGATTCCTTTCTTTGGCCATCCACCAACATATGGATGCCGACCCAACCATCTGTCACTGCTCCTCTCACCCAATGTGTCCTTCATTCCGAATGCAACACCTTCAAAACCGCCCCGAACTCACAAATGTTACCACAAGAGTGATTCCTGAAGCCCTGCTTGTTTTCGCACGTCCTGGGGCACCGAGTGTGATAGAATATAGGAGAGATCACGATTTAGTTGCCCCGATGGTCCATCCAGCACTGGTAGGACCTCCCCAAGGGGCACATCCTGAGCGACGTGAGGGTCCTAGGACTAGAGGAGGTAGGGTCCAGCGAGCTAGGGCTCTTGGACGGGGTGTGTTGAGAGTATCTTTTGGGAGGGGAACTGCAGCGGGAGGTGCCTCGGACGCACAAGCAAGCACAAGCCACCAATCCAATCCCATTACAACATCCGCACCTGAAACGTCCACACCCGACTCATCCACCCGACCCTCCACCTCAACACAACGACGACCTCTTGTCGTCGAATCTGAATCCTCATCCGAGGATGAGTTAGTGGATGTTCAAGTGACATTTGATGCTGGACTGGTCCGCGATGAATCCTCTTAAGGGTCATCTAGCTCGGAGGCCTCTAAATCCGAATCTGGCGAAAGATCAGAGGATGCCTCGTCGAAAACTGAATACGATACCGATCAAGCCATCCACCTCCAAAAGATATCGGCCCGCATCGGACCAAACCCTTCAACGGTGGACTTCGATTTTCCACCTACAAGGCATGTCACTCGGGTAGCCACATCTGTTATCCAGTCTCATCCGTTGGGACTGGAAATTGAAGAAGCCGTCGTGGACCCAGCGATGCAATTGCACGCCCTCCTCAGCCACTCAGGTGTCTCTCAACATACACCTGTTTCAATTGCACATGGGGACTTAGCACAAAATCTATCAGCCCTTCGCTCGGTAGGTGCTGATATTGAAACAAGAGACCAGCTGCCCCCGGTCTCTTCTTAGCACAATCGAGTCTAGCGCCCCTTGATGAATTATTATCTTTGGCTAGGACACATGTCATCCCAACTGCTACCATCGGTGAATTTAGTGACCCGATCGAAACATCCCGAGTGAGTCTTCCTTTGAGCAACTTACGAGGATCGGACGGAAATCCTAGCATAGATATGCAAATTCCATATGTGAACGTAAGTGGTATAACTGTTGATTCAACAGTTAAAACCTCAACGGGTAATCTAATTGATCTCGGTGTTAGTTTACCATTTTTCATTTCTAGGGAACAGTATGAGCGGGACTTGAAAGCGATGGAGGACCAAATGCAACTCCAGTTCGACAAAGTAAAGCGGTTGCTAAAAGGAAAAAAAGCCCCATCGTTAAAACTGTTAGTGTCAATTTTATATGTTGTATTCAAGTTGAGGGGTTATTTTGTAACTATTGAGTCTAGGTATGTTAGCTTCAATCTTCCTAATCATAGAAGCATTTAGAAGTAGTGAAAAATAGGCTAAGTGAAGAAAGCCTCTTAGAGAGGCTCTGCCAACATTACCGAGAAATCAAGGTCAAGAAGCTACAGAAGCAGCAGAGGCTTCCTACAGAAGCTCTATCATACGCATAAAGAAGACCAAAGACTCGGAATCCGACGAAGACTGCTCCACAGAGGACCAGACCGCAGAACCTCTGTAATTCATTACAGAGCCTCTGTGGTCCTCAATAAAGACTTGGAAGATATTACTGGATACGTTCATCAACTTGCATGGAAAAGTACTGTCAAAACACGTGTCAAGTTCTGAGTGGACTCAATAGGGCAAGGTACAAAATAGACGTCTGCGCCATTTAATGCATTTACCAAAAGTACATCTGCTCCATTAAATGCGCATGGCTTAAACAGCTGCTCACACCATCCAGTCCACTGTTCACACCATCCAGTTTACTATTCATGCCGTAAAAGGAACAGTGACCTACTTCATAGTCTTCTAAGAGTAGTATAAAAGGAAGTCTCATGTTGAGATCTTCCTAACGGACGAATACACAAGGAATCACTAATACTCTCAAACTTTATTGTCAAATATCTGAGTGTTATATTCTCACACACACCAAGTTCTTAATCTGTTCTTCGTGTTGTTATCATATATTGAATAACAGTAACTGTTCAAGAAATCTTTTTCATTCTTTACTGTTTTCTTTATATATGTGCGTACTAATATCTATCAAACATATCTGTTAGTTTAATACGCTTCCGCATCAAACTCTAAACTCTACTAATAGATTGTTAATCTTGAGTAAGTGTATCTGGGAACCAACAATTGGTATCAGAGCCTTCCTTGATTTTCAATATCAAGTGATCCACTTATCAAGATTCGTGATAGATATTATTGAGACTTAAAATCTTCAAGTTCATCGAAGTAACTCTTTAGTCATACTTTCTTTCTAAAAATCTTCAAAAATGACAAATACAAATAATTTCTTTACTACTGGTTCTCTCACTAAACCTCCTACTCTCCTTCGAGATGAGTATCCTCAGTGGAAAATAAGAATGGTCCATTTTTTCGAGGGCACTGAAAAAAATCAAGTACAATATCTGTACAATCCTCCTCCTATTCCCATGACAGTAGTACCTCGTGTACCTGCTACTGCTGAATCTGCCGAAATCCCCGAACATCAAAAACCAAAGCCAAAAGGGGAGTGGTCAACCGAAGATAAAGCAGAAGATGAAGTTGCTCAGAAAACCAAGAGGACATTAATTATGGCAATACCCAACGAACTCTTTCAATCCTTGGATTCATGTGAAACAGCGCATGATCTGTGGAAAGAACTGGAAAGACAGTTGGAAGGAGGTGCTAAAACACAAAAAAACCGAAGAGCACAGTACATCAATGAATATCATGCATTCAGAGCCTCTGCAACAGAATCTCTACAAACAACATACGACAGATTCAACTCTCTAATCAACAAGTGCAGAAAATCAGGCATTGACAGAACTTCTGAAGAAAACAACGTCATGTTTTTAAAAAGTCTAAATGAAGAATGGCTCCAGCTGTCTATGTTCCTACAGACAAATCAGGATTTAGACACCTGGACTCTCTCTGATCTTTACGGAACATTAGCCGCACAAGAACCTCAGATAGCACAGGCTAAAACACTAACCATTGCACCATATGCATTGGTTAGTAAAACTAAAGAGGATGCACAGAGACCAAGAAATGATAAAGCCACAGAGGAGAAGAAGAAGGAGAAGAAGAAGGAGAAGAAGAAGATGGTGATAATTGACAGTGAAGAAGAAGAGCAAGCAGAAAAGGAAATAACTCTTGCGTCACTAGCTAAATCTTTCGCTCTATTGACAAAAGAGTTCAGAGGAAACAGAAGAGGTTCCGGAAATGAAAGATATGATGACAACCAGGATGACAGAAGAGACAACAGAAGAGATGACAGAAGAGGAGAAGAATCAAGTGGCCGACAGAGGTCAAGCGATAGAAATTACAGAGGGAATGACCGACAGAGGTCAGATGACTCGGTAAGCCAGACACAGCAAGAATGCTACAAGTGCGGCAAACCTGGTCACTATGCAAATGAATGTAGATCAGAGAAAGGCGGAGACCTACAGAAGTCCAATGATCGAACAGGAAACACTCCTCAAGGGTGTTTTAACTGCGGAAAACCAGGCCATTTTGCGAATGAATGCAGAAGCAGATCAAATCGTCCACAGAGGGACTCTGCTTTCTACAAAAAGAAAGCCGGATATTATGCTCAAAAATCCTTAATGGCAAAAGGACATTCTGAGGAAAACACAGAAGACTTCCAGTCAGACTCTACTTCTGACGATGAACATACCGCCAATGCCCTCTTCTGTGGCATGGCAGAAGTCGACTCCTGCACTGACTCTGAGGTATCTACTTCAAAATCCAACTCTTGTATTACCTCTGTAGATGATAATACACTTAGAATTAACATTGAATTAATTGAACTGAAAGAGATAAATCAAAGTATTCAGAAAAGACTCACTTTCAATGAGAGAGAAGTACGACTTCTCACTCAAGAAAAAGCAAAGATTTTTGAGGAAAAAAAGAGAATAGAAAAAAATTGGAACAAAACTCTAGATCCTTTAAAAAAACAAATTTCTGAATTAACCAATACTTTAAAAGATAAAACAAAAGAACTTTCAGTTTCAAGGAGCGAAACTACTGACATAAGAGCTCTTAAAGAATACTTTCAAAGAGAAAGAGAGGTATTATGGCAAGATTTACTCAGAAGAGAAGTTTTGCTTAAAAACTATAAAGATGCACAGAAAGTTTATGAAAAAATAAACTCACAAATAGGGAGACGAGGTATAGGGTATGATGATATCACCCTAGGTGTTGAAGGCAAAAGAAACAAACCTCTGTCCTCGTTATTTGTGATTGGAAAAACAAACAAACCAGATTTTCCAAATCTAATCTCTGTAAGCAAACGGGCGAAAATCTCTGTGGATCCTTACTTGAAGAAACATAAGAAGATGATTAACGTGTGGTTTGAAAACACAGACTCATCATCTTCAACCTCTGTCAATTGAGGTATCAAACCAAAGAAATATCTGAAAACACAAGATCAGATTGGTATCTTCAAGTTTGGTAAACCAGAGACCCAAACACAGGTTGCTTTTGTCTGTTTGATAAACGTTGAAAAGAAATTATCAGCAGAAGCTCCTGAGTTTAAACCCATTTTTTCAGAAGAAAACTTTAAAAATTTAATTGAAAAAGAAATTTTGGAAATATGGAAATCAAGCGTTTTAGAAAATTTCTGTACATCTTCTATAGATAAAACTCTCACTGAAGAAATCTTATTAGAAACCTCTGCAATCTATGAAAACTATTCTACAGAGGAAGAAAGCTCGTACGATACATGCTCAGAAAATCCAGCCTCTATTGAAAGAATTGACTCAACCTCTGTATACGAGGACGATTCATCCTCTGACGACTCAGAGACTGATTTCAAATCAGGGATAATTCACTGTGACACAGAGGATGTCAAATTCTCCTCTGAAGTTCCTCACAGAACTATTTCTCCAAAAGAGAAACTCACAGAGATTCCAATCTGCCAAGATTTTCTAAATTTGAATCTACATATCAAAACCTCTGCTGAGCTTAAAATGTTACAGAAGACCTCTATTGATCCTATAAGTTCTAGATTTTCAAAACCCAAGGTTAATAAATCTTTTTCTTCTGTGACAGTGATGAAAGAAGTTCACCACAGAAGCAACCCACAGAAGGCAGGTCCTAAACAGAGCTTTTGCAAACAACATTCGAGTATTCATAGATCTTCTAGTAATAGGAAATCTAATGTAAAGAAAGAATGTAATGCCTCTGTGGCTGAGTTTAAAAAGTTCAAAGAAAAGTTCAAGCAAATTACATCTCATATTCAATACTGTCATTGCTTTGATCTTATGTCTAAACTTAATAATCATTTTTCAAGTCAAGTCTGTTTACTCTCTACGACAATTCAAAAGTCAAATCCCACAAATAAACAATCTGACTCTTCTGCAGAGAACAAATTGTATTTCAAGAATGCCAAGGCAAACTTGAAAAACTCTAACAATATTGGACCCATATGGATATGGGTACCTAAATCTCTGTGATTGTCCTGCAGAAGAAGTATGTGCCAATCTGGTATCTAGACTCCGGATGCTCAAGGCACATGACTGGTGACAGAAGTGCACTATCCACGTACAACGAAACACAAGATGGTGGATCTGTGACTTTTGGAGACAACAAGAAAGGACACATAAAAGGCTATGGAGTCATAAGGAAAGAAGACGTTTCTGTATACAAAGTTGCATATGTGGATGGCCTTAAGCACAACCTACTCAGTGTAAGTCATCTTTGTGATACAGGATTCAATGTGTTGTTCAAAAGAACTTTCTGCTCTCTACAAAGTGAAGAAACAAGTATGGAACTTCTGCGAGCTGAAAGAATAGGTGATCTATATCTAATGAACTTCAACTCAAAAAACAAGGACAAAGTTTGCCTTGTTGCCTGCAAAAGTGAAGAAGCCTGGTTATGGCACAACAGGTTCTGTCACTTGAATTTTCACACATTGGAAAAACTGGTCAAACTTGATCTAGTTAAAGGTTTGCCAAATGTTAAATTCAACAAGGATCATTTATGTTCTGCCTGTGAGATGGGAAAACTCAAAAGAGCTTCCCACAAAGGCAAAACAGATGTGTCTTGCACCAGGCCTCTGTACATGCTTCATGTCGACCTCTGCGGTCCCATTGCAATACAGGGCCTAGGTGGCAAGAAATATATATACTTGTCTTAGTTGATGAGTATTCACGTTTCACATGGGTTGAATTTATCAGAAAGAAATCAGATGTTCCAATTATATTGATAAATCTAATGAAAAGAATCCAAGTTCTTTATGACTGCAAAATACAGAAGTTAAGAAGTGACAACGGCACAGAATTCAAAAACTGTGTCATTGAAACTTATCTTTCAACAGAAGGAATTTCACAGAACTTCTCTGCAGCTCGCACTCCACAACAGAACGGTGTTGTCGAAAGAAAGAATCGAACACTTGTGGAAGCCGCAAGAACTATGATGTCAACATGCGGATTATCAATGAACTTTTGGGCAGAAGCAATTTCTATTGCGTGTTATACTCAAAATCGATCAACCATTGTAAAAAGACACCTAAAGACGCCTTACGAATTGCTTAACAAACGACGGCCAAACATCAAATTTTTCCATGTATTCGGATGCAAATGCTTCGTCTTAAACGACAGAGATTCAAGAGGAAAGTTTGATGTAAAAGCAGATGAAGGCAAATTCATTGGATACTCTGCCACTTCCAAAGCCTACAGAACATTCCTTACAAAGTCTCACAAGATTGTAGAAAGCATCAATGTTTCTTTTGATGATTCATTCCAAATGACTTCTGAGCAAATAAGTTCAGAACTCGGAATTAAAGGGAAATTCTCTGACATCTCAAGAACAAAAGAAGATTTGAATCTTCTATTTTTGGAGATGTTCCAAAATGACATTGATCCTTCTGTCGGAACCATCAGAGTTTCTGAAGAACCATCCTCTGTCGGACAAAATCCTATAGGTATGACTCTAACTGGTCCAAATAATGCTTCATCTTCTTCTATAAATACTACAGATGCAATTGCCGAAGCAGAAGAAAGTGCAGAAGATGAAACATCAAGAAAAACGACCACAGAAGCTGCACAAACCACAGAAGAACCAATTACAGAAGAGATCGAGGACCAAGACTATACATCCTCAGAGGAACAAACTCCACCACCACTCGTACCAATCATTCCACAAACGGTAGAATCAACTACCAAGGCACGAAGAACATCAGAGGCTGCACAAGAAGAATCACAAGAAGCCTCTGAAGAAAGCTTTGATGACATTGATGATCATCTTCCACGCACAACTCAGTGGACAAAAAGCCATCCTCCAAGTCAAATAATCGGAGAACCTTCTGACTCAGTAAAAACAAGGTCTGCCACTGCTAATTTTTGTTTCTTTACAAATTTTATTAGTGTTATAGAACCAAAGAAGATTTCTGAAGCCCTAGATGACCCAAACTGGGTAGACGCCATGCAAGAAGAACTTCTACAATTTGAGCGTAACAGAGTATGGACTTTAGTACCTCTGCCAAGAGGGAAACAGGCCATTGGGACTAAATGGGTCTACAGAAACAAGAAGGATGAAGATGGAGTGGTCATCAGAAACAAAGCAAGATTAGTAGCAAAAGGATATAGACAAGAAGAAGGCATAGACTACGATGAGACTTTTGCCCCTGTCGCACGTCTCGAAGCAATAAGAATATTCTTAGCCTTCGCAGCCCCCAGAGGTTTTAAAGTCTATCAGATGGACGTAAAATCAGCTTTTCTAAACGGTGAAATCCAAGAAGAGGTTTACGTAAATCAGCCACCAGGTTTTGAAAGCTCAAAGTTTCCAAGGCATGTATACTACCTTGAAAAGGCTCTATACGGACTGAAACAGGCTCCAAGAGCATGGTACGAACGACTTTCTACCTTCCTTCTAGTCAATGGCTACAACAGAGGTACAACAGATACTACCTTATTCTATAAACGCAAAAATAGTGAGATAATGCTTGTACAAATATACTTAGATGACATAATTTTTGGGTCTACAAATTCAGAAGAGTGCAAATTTTTTGAAAAACTCATGCAGAGTGAGTTTGAAATGAGTATGATGGGAGAATTAACATTCTTCCTCGGACTTCAAGTCAAACAATCTTCAGGGGGAATTTTTATAAATCAAGCCAAATATGTCTCTGACATACTTTTAAAATATAATCTCTCTGATACCTCTGCAATGAAGACTCCAATGGCCACTGGAAATAAATTATTCTTAGATCCAAATGGTATTTCTGTAGAATGTACTCTCTACAGAGGCATGATTGGATCTCTGTTATACTTAACAGCAAGCAGACCTGACATTATGCACGCCACATGTCTTTGTGCACGTTATCAAGCTAATCCAAAGAAATCACATTATGATGCTGTAAAAAGAATCTTTAGATACCTGAAGGGGACCAACAATCTTGGTCTCTGGTATCCACAGAACTCTGGTTTTAGTCTTAAAGCTTATACAGATTCAGACTATGGAGGATGCATGCTCGACAGAAAGAGTACCTCTGGGAGTTGTCAATTCCTAGGTGGTAAACTAGTCAGTTGGACCTCCAAGAAGCAGAATTGTGTCTCCACATCCACTGCAGAAGCTGAATACGTTGCTGCCGCTAGTTGTTGTTCTCAGGTTCTATGGATGAAGACTCAACTAAAAGACTACGGCCACATTCTGTTCAAAATACCCATCCTCTGTGATTCCAAAAGTGCTATTGCTATCTCTGCCAACCCTGTGCAACACTCAAAAACCAAGCATATCGATATAAGGTATCATTTCTTGAAACATCATGTTGAATACGGTACAATCGAAATGCATTTCGTGCCCACAGAATATCAACTCGCTGACTTATTCACCAAAGCATTAGACGAGAAAAGATTCAACTTCTTGGTGGGTAAGTTAGGAATGATTAACATGGTGTGAAAATCCTCTGTAAGTATAGCTTTATCTTCTGTAAATAACAAGTAAATACATTGCTTAATTTATTGCTTTGATTGATTCTACTTCTGTATGAAAATTCTTAAAACCTTAAATAGTTCTTAAAATTACAGAGCTTCTATAAGTCAGCTCAGAACCTCTGACGACCCCTACAGAACCTCTGAAATGCCATGACCTATGTTCTATGCAAAAACTTATCATTCTTTGATCCAAGCATAGGTCAAGGGGGAGCAAAAGGAAAATTACTTGATCTACAGAGGTGATTAGATCAAGGGGGAGCAGAAGGGAACCCTGAAATGATCTAAAAGGATAAAACTTTCAAGGGAAAGCCAAAGAAAAAATGTCGATGACTCCATATCGACAGAAGTCAGATATCACTGCCGAGAAAAGAAGAACCAAAAGGTATGTCTCTCGCACAAAAGGTTTTTGGAAAACAATTTTCTAGGACAAGAATTGTCAAATATGTCCTAAATATACTGTGAATAACATTTCAAAAATCAAAAGCTCAGAAAGTTTCACAAAATTCGAATTAGGAGAAATTTAAGGTCACAGAGCTTCTGCTGAGCTCAACAGAGGTTCTGCAAGAAATATGCTCTGTGATCACAAATTAACCTTCTGTCGATCTTTTGGAATGTTATCTCGAAAACCGAAAATGCAGACCATGACCTTCTCGGACAAACCGTTTTTTTAAACAGTTTTCTCGGACACAAACTTTCAAATATATCCGAAAAACATCTCTTAAACCAAATCAAAAATTGGATGATCAAAAATATCAATAAATTTTTTGTTATGAGATTTTTTCTCTCATAGAGCTTCTACTGGCCCTCACATAACTTCTGCAAGTTCCAACAGAGCCACAAAACCTCTGCGAAGCAAATTTCCTCACAAAAATCCGATTTTATCCTCTCCAATGGTTTTGGTTAAAAGAAGAACCCCACAGAAGTCATGATAACAATGAGATATATGAAAAAGGGATAAACATCAAAGATTTTCAAGATCACAGAGCCTCTGTAAACTACAGAAGCTCTGTCAATCTGATTACTTGGGCATCTCTGTAGTAATAACGGTTACTTTTACTGCGAGTGAAACTCATATGGCTAAAATCAACCTCACGCGCCTAGCATTAATGGGCCGCGCACGACGTCCTGTCATATTATGACAAGGCCTACGTGTCCCATTTTCATTGGGCGTACATGGAACATTTTTATTTGGAAAGTTGAACCCGCCGCTCAAACTCGAGTGCGGATTCCAAAATTTAATCCATTGCCATATATTTTACTCTTTCGAATTCTACCGTTTTACCATCCTATAAAAACAAAGCTTACCCTCTCATAAAACCTTTTACAAACTCTCATCTTCTTCTCCGGCGAAACCCTGCAAAAAGCTTGCAAAAATCTTATTCTTAAAATGAAATGGCTTCATCTTCTCGAGCTACATCCTCTGAACTCTCTCCGGCGAACTCACCGGAACACTCCCCTGCACATTCAGAACATTCTGAAAACCCCAGCCTAGCAAGAAATATTGAACAACAAGATTCCGGGGACTCAGCAGACTTTGCTCCGACGACACACTTGCAAAACTTTATAGCAAAGGATTATTTCGAAGCCAGTCTTCCTATCAAATCCAACAACTGCTATTTGGTCCCTTCACCCACTACTTTCGGCGAAGCTCATGCCATACTTCTGAACATCATGGAGAATCATGTCCTCTTCCCTCTACTCTCAAGAACCCCGAACAAAATTCCAGTCCGTTATTTGAACCAATTTTGGCAAAGTTGCCGATTTGATAAAGACGATTCTCTTATCAAAGGGTACATTTCAAGACCTGATAAATCTGAGCATCTTGAAATCAAGTTCAACAGAACAATGTTCTCACTTGAATTCAACCTACCAACAAGGGGTCTTCTGGGATTGAAGAGTTATGCAGAGCAACCAACAGACGAAGAGCTCTGTCGATTCGTGGAAATGCTTGGGTACAACACCCAACTACGGAAGATAAATGACTTCCGCAGAGGCCGATTACCACCTCTGTGGAACACTTTGTTCTCGATTCTTAACAGATGCTTGACAGGAAAGATAGGCAGTATTGACCAGAGCTCACATCAAATCTTGAGCATCATGTATGGGGTTTACTATGATCTTCCACTAGATTATGCGACCATAATGATGCAAGAGATCATAAACACCATCGACAGAAAGAACAACTCGAAAAGGGTCAAAGAGAACGATCCCAACTTTCTACCACCTCTGCAATTCCAAAGAATATTAGGAGTACTGTTCGAACCTCTGCTGCTAATCCAAAATTGGCCAATGGAAGGGCCAACTCCCAAACAGTTCCCGATGAACAAGAATACCCCCACTGATCATGTTGATGGCTACTCACACTGCAGACCTCTGTCAAAGAAGCTTCTGCAATACGCATCGAATAAATCCCTTAAGAAAGAGTATATACGCGATCATAGAACTCCTAAACCGAGTCCTATGACACCCCCGCGTTTAGGTGTCCCCCTAGGAACAATGACAGCAAAACCTCTTTCCAATCAAAAAGAAAAAGATCAGAAGTTAGCAAAGCACATGGCTATTCAACTCAGCTTTATAGCCAAACGTGCAGAACTAATGGGAAAGAAGTCTTCATCAAGAACCTCTGCATCTACTCCAAAAGCTAAGAAGAGGAAAACTGCAGAAGGCACCTCAACAAGCTCTGCAGAAGATCAACCCTCATCTCCTCATGCCACAGAAATTGGCTCCTCTGCTCCTCCCTCTCCAAAAATGAAAAAGAAAAGATCAAGATCAACAGCAAAAGGGGCACCAAATCCTAAGAGGAGGAAAACCAAAAAGAGGCATGGTAAATCACTTGCAAAGTTGGTAACCATTGCAGAAGAGGAAACTGATGAAGAAGAAATTGCAGAAGAAGAAATGGCTACAGAAAGGTATCAATCACCCTATCAATCTCCAGAGAGATTTGCTCACCAAGGAGACCTGAACGACTTCTTACCGAACCCTGAAATTGCCAACACCCTAAATACAGCAGGGTGGACGGCACAACCTCTCGACCACCACTCTCCAGAAGAAGATTTCTTCATTTCTGGCATTGACACACATCTGCAAGAAGATGACACAACACCCAGAAATCAACCAGCCGAAACCCCTGTTATTTTACAAAACCCTTTCATTCAAGGATTGGATGTCCACAGAAGAAGTCCAAACCCAGCTTCAAAAGAAATAGAACAAACTGAAGCTGAATGGAACAGAGTTGAAATTACAGAGGCTTCGGAGAACATGATGGAAGAAGAGAGAGAAAAAGGGGCCGAAGTTGTACAAAAAGAGGGATTAGCAACAACGGAGACAGAAATAGAGATCTTAGAGACAGATTCAGATGAAGAAGAAGCTGTCTGGATACGTAAGGGTCTTTATCATCCTCATGTCATGAGATTATTTGGATCTCATCAAGTGTATGACCAATTACGACCAGAGCAAGGAACTTCCACAGAACTTAGGGAAGAAGCAAGAAAAGATGCCTGGATAAATAGAGGCACACAACCAAAACCAACTCCCAGTGCAACCCACATTTCTGACACCGCAGGTCTAGCTGCAGAAGGTGTCATTGAAAAAGAGCAGCACAGCTCGAACCTAACCCAACCCATCCAGCCAGAGGTTACTCTTTCAACCTCTGTGCCCACAGAAACCGGGGAATCCACTCCTAGGGAGTCTCCTCAAAGAGACTCACCTATAGTTCGTGATCAATTGCCCCAGATCACAGAAGAACGCCCAACAGAGGAATTTGTTTCCTCTGTCACGCACTTATTAAGACCCACACTTCTTTCAGAGAGAAGTAGAGAGCACAAAGACAAAGAGACTCTAGACAAGTCTCCTAGTCAACAGAAGGATATTCCAATACCCACCTCTGGAGTGGATTTGGACAATGTTCTTCTCAGAACTTCTGTAGGGATTGAAACACATGTTTCTTCTCAAGGATCAGAAGGAAATCCTTCCATTCTCAACATACAAACAGGAATGAAAGAAGGTATCCCATGAACAGGGATTCACTCTGGAGACGAATGTGTTCCTCCAGAGGTTACCACCGGAACACAAGTTACAAGGGATGAGTTCCAAACCCTTGAGACCTCTGTGAACCAAACCTTGAAAGAGTTGCAAAGCTCTTTCAAATCTTTTGCAGAGACAACATCACTGGCACTGCTAAACCTGAACACCAAAATGGACAACCTGTCCACAGAGGTGAAAACTGCCATCTCACAGATGAAGTATGCTGCAACCGCATCCACCACTTCTGCCGCAACAACTACTCCTTCTTCGATTGAGAACTCCATCAACAAGTTCCTTGATCAATTGAACAAACAGACTTCAGTGTCAACGGGCATCACTCCTGCAGATCTACAGAAGGCCCTACAAAAAGTTCAAGAAGAAGCCATGCGAAACACAATGCTGATGCAACCCAAAGACTACATGATAAGAGCATAGCTGACAGAGCTTGGGCAGAACGTGATTAATCAAGTGACAGAAGTCATCCTTTCCTTCACCGCTGCAAATGCTAACTTCGTCAAAGATTTCAGAGAAAGTGTAGGAAGGATGAGATTCAAAACAGAGGCAGAGCTAGCAACTCTTCTTGGCCTCTGTGATGATGTCTGCGCGAAACTGATCGCTGCTGGAGCCACAATGCCAAAGAAACCCGATGCTTCCTGCAGAGCAGAGGGTACATCAGACAAGGGTCAGGATGACTCTGATGATGATGACCATCCTGGTCCATCAGATCATCCTGAGGGGGAGAAAACTACAGAGAAAGCTACAAGCAGAGGACTTACAGGTCCACCAATAGCCGCAGAACCTCTGAGTCAAGCACCTCCAGAACAGACCCGACAACAACAAACCCAAAAGACCACAGAGACAACACCCATCTCTGTGGAATCATCTGACGAAACCAAAACTCCAGAAGCAGAACAGCAAGCTACAGAGGCAACAACCGCCCCTGAGGTAATCATTTTGGAAGAAATAGATGAACAAACCACAGAGAAAACACACACCTCTGTGGAAACACCCCAAACCATACCCAGAAGAAAGTCGATTGCCACCAAACCAAAAAGAGCAACGACCTCTGCTTCTGACATTCTGAAAAGGATGCACACAACAATGAGTGATCGTATGGTGAAGAGAGAAGAAGAAAGGCAAAGGTTCACTTTAGCTTTCAGAATGGCAAGAAGATTCAATGTCAACATTTCATCAATAGAAACTGAGCTCGCATAAGAAGTCATCAAACAACCTCCAACAGAGGTTACAGAGCAAGTCAAGCCAACAGAACCATCGCCACAAAAGTCCTCTAAATCACAATCGTCAAAATCCACAAAGGCAACCTCCATCAAACCAACAGAAGTACCAACCTCAAAACCCACATAAGCAACAGGTTATGCCACAACAAAAGCAAAAGATAAGGGCAAAGGGATACTGACAGAAGAGCCAAAGAAGAAGAAAACATTGCCAAAGCCAACAGAAAAACTAATGAAGAGTGCGTTTGACGCCTTTCAAACCCCAAAACCCGAAGAAGTTGACTGGCCACATGGATTGAGGCCTCTGTCAGAAATTCCTCTAACTGGTAGAGCTGCAGAAGTTGTTCAACAGATGGAGAGTCTCAGAAGACAAATTCCACGACCTGGTCCAACACATGAAGAGATGGAAGAAGTGGTATACAAATACCTATACAAACAATCCTATCAGACAAATCATCCAGTAGATCATGTGACAGATCCTAGGATCAGAGAAGAATTTGAAAACATCTTCACAAGAACAAAGCCAAGAGCCAAAGCAGATGTTTTCTCAATTCACAAAATCAAAAAGGTAATCTTCTGCAGATTCTCCTTCACAAGAACCTATCCAAGGGTCAGGTACAATCTCTACAAAGTCAGAAGAGAGAACAATTCAGAATCTACCTTCGCTGATGCTGACTTAAGAAACATCAATCCTTACGATCTACCTGACCTTCTGCAATGGACAAAAGACAACTACAACACAGAGCCTAATACCAGAGCCTATCAAGTGTTGAGAAAAGCGATGAGGGAAAAGCTTCTGCTATACAGCATGATAGATTTTCAGCTGGGAAAGGATCTTGGTCTCAAACATCTAGATCTACGACCACCAGAAGATCGCTGCCCACCAGACGCTGTGCCCAACTCAATCATCAGAGAACCAAGATTTGGGTTAGTATTTCAAAACCCACAACACCAGGTTAAACTTTTTGTACTCATGGATTGTCAGAAGTACGCAACCAGTACTCTGAGCAAATTCAGAGCAAGCCTTGAAAAATACAGAGGTACAGAGAAAATGGATAGAGATGATGCAGATACTTTCATCATAGAAATAGACTCAACAATCCGCCTAAGAGAACTCTGCATCAGATTCTACAAAGAGATCAGAAAAGTCGGCAGAGACAACAGAAGCTACAACGATTTCAAAGATGCCAAAATCTGATTCTCAGACCTCCAATCTCTGCAAACAAAGTTAAAGTTTATCTTTCATTATACTCAAATGTAAAATGCCTCTGCCATATTTCTAAATGAAAGAAATTTCGAGGTATTGTTTAACCTCTGTCTTATCTAACTTAGCCAAACTTAACTCAAGTTCAAATTTTTTATTTTTCACTACTTAGGGGGAGATTGTTAGCTTCAATCTTCCTAATCATAGAAGCATTTAGAAGTAGTGAAAAATAGGCTAAGTGAAGAAAGCCTCTTAGAGAGGCTCTGCCAACATTACCGAGAAATCAAGGTCAAGAAGCTACAGAAGCAGCAGAGGCTTCCTACAGAAGTTCTGTCATACGCACAAAGAAGACCAAAGACTCGGAATCCGGCGAAGACTGCTCCACAGAGGACCAGACCGCAGAACCTCTGTAATTCATTACAGAGCCTCTGTGGTCCTCAATAAAGACTTGGAAGATATTACTGGATACGTTCATCAACTTGCATGGAAAAGTAATGTCAAAACACGTGTCAAGCTCTGAGTGGACTCAATAGGGCAAGGTACAAAATAGACGTCTGCGCCATTTAATGCATTTACCAAAAGTACATCTGCTCCATTAAATGCGCATGGCTCAAACAACTGCTCACACCATCCAGTCCACTGTTCACACCATCCAGTTTACTATTAATGCCGTAAAAGGAACAGTGACCTACTTCATAGTCTTCTAAGAGTAGTATAAAAGGAAGTCTCATATTGAGATCTTCCTAACGGACGAATACACAAGGAATCACTAATACTCTCAAACTTTATTGTCAAATATCTGAGTGTTATATTCTCACACACACCAAGTTCTTAATCTGTTCTTCGTGTTGTTATCATATATTGAATAACAGTAACTGTTCAAGAAATCCTTTTCATTCTTTACTGTTTTCTTTATATATGTGCGTACTAATATCTATCAAACATATCTGTTAGTTTAATACGCTTCCGAATCAAACTCTAAACTCTACTAATAGATTGTTAATCTTGAGTAAGTGTATCTGGGAACCAACAAGGTATAAATAGCCTAGTTTAGCTCATTTCTCGAAAAACACTTTGATAGAATATCTTGGAAACTCTCTGTATTTTCTCTCTACACCTTTGTTCGTGGATATTGATTCTAATGAGAGATGACCACAGATTTGCACACATCTTGATTGTGATTACTTGTTATTTGGGATAACAAGTGGTATCAGAGCTAAGCAGATCGGATTTGTGAAGAAATTTGAAGATTTTTGGGCATTTTTTTGTTATTTTCGGGTTTTACAAGGATTCTACGATTTAAGGTTGTTTTGGATCGAGCTATAGGCACAGACTTGTTAGAATTGATTATCTGAATCAATTCGTGCAAGGATTCAGACTCAAAACAACAAAATCGAAGGATTTGGCAGATTTGAAGTTTTTCGAAAAAGTCTACTGTTCAGATCGATTGATGGACTTCTGTTAGTTTCTTGGTGATTTGTGCTGAACAAAAGTTGCTCAGACTGTGTTTGCGACCAACCCTACAAAGTTTCAAATCAATTGGAGTTGATTTGAGGATTATTGAGCACTCAGATTTTGTTTTGTTAAAACTCATAACTGTCGTACGTGTATAAGTTCTTGGTGTTCATAACTGTCGCACGATACTTAGCATCATAATTGTCGCACGATTCTTGGCCGACTACATTTATAGTCGTACAAGTATTGTACGAGAGTTACTTTACATGAGACTTTGTCGTACAAGACCCATACGACAGTTACTGTTCACTTAACCAAGTCGTACAAGTTTCGTACTAGAGTTGGTCCAAGTCGCACACTTGTTGTACGATAGTTACTGTTTCAAAGCCCAAGTCGTACACGTTCTGTACGAGAGTTACTGATCACGTGTACTGTCGCACACGTTCTATACGACAGTCATCCACTGTTGCCCGACAGTTTGTCAAATTTTTCACAAATTCATTTTTCTGTGTAAAGATCAATATAAGTAATCTTCAAGATGAATAGAAACGACATAATGAATTCTTTGGGAAGTGATACTAGACCTCCGATTTTGATCGAAAAAGAGTATGAACAATGGAAAGAAAGGTTTGAAGATTTCCTTGAACGACAATCAAATAGTGTTCACTTGCTAGATTCTCTTCATAATGGCTTAATGAAACCTGTCCTGAAGAATATTCGAGATGTTTATGTACCAGACGCAGAACCAGATTATAGATTGGTTCCTCTTTCAGAATACAATGAAGATGAAAAGGCAAGATATAATGCTGATAAAAAGGCAAGATCATATGTGATCATGGGGATTCCAAATGAGGTGTTCAACAAGATTGATAGCTACAAAGATACAGCACACAATATGTGGATGCAGTTGGAAAAGATGTTACAAGGGTCTCATATTAGAAATCAGATGAAAATCACAATGTGCATCAATAGGTATGAAGAATTGAAGGCTAAGGAAGATGTGTCGCTTCACGACACATATGACAGATTCATGGTTTTACATAATGAGTTGAGTAAAAACAAAATCAAAAAGGATATGATCGAATTAAATGTTAAATTTCTTACCTCACTACAACCCGAGTGGAAAAGTGTGGCTAGAAAAATGAAACAGAATCCTAGACTTTCCACTATGCCTCTACATGAATTGTATGAGACGAGGTTACAAGATGAGGAAGAAATAGATGAGATAAGAGAGGAGAAGAATAAGAAAAAGAAGAAAGATATCTCTCAAGAACCGATTGCACTACAAGCCGAGGTACAACCGAACAACTTTACATCTGATGAATCTGAATTGTTTGATACAGGTTTCAGGGGAAATATTTCTGATGATGGTGTTGAACTACGTCAAGCTTTAGTTCTTCTCACTAGGCACTTTCAAAAGAAGTTTTACAAACCTTCGTCATCAAACAACAATCTGAGGTATACATCTTGTTCGAAAAAGTTTGAGAACAACAGCTATGAAAGGAAACCTTTTGGAGAGCAAAGAGTTGAGAATACTGATAAAAGATTTGAGCAAACATCGGAGAAAGCTGAAGGAAAGAAGGTGTATGAGAACATGGAGAAAAAGCTCGAAGATAAGAAAGCCGTGGAGATACAAAAGTGCTACAATTGTGGAACACCGGGTCACTATGCAAGAGATTGTCGAAAGAAAGTTGTCAAGAACACTGATTACTACAAACAAAAGCTGCTTCTTGCACAACAAAAGGAAGATGGAAAAGATCTTATGGTGGAGGAAGAGTATTTTCTTGATTATTCTGATGACGAGGATGAAAGGGAAGAGCATGCAAATATGTGTCAAGCAGAATTCGATTCTGACGAGGAGGATAAGCCTGACACTTCCTCACAGGTAAATTCTTTTCCTTTACCTGAATCAGAAAGTGAAGAAGTCATAAATATGCGTAATGAACTGAATGATACGCTAAATAAATTAGCATGTTCTGAAGAACAATATGCTAGTTTATTTAGTAAATTTCAAGAATTCACACCATGTGTTGTAGAATTAAAAGAAAGTCTACATAACGAAAGAAAGCAAAATAATGAGTTGAAACAACAGATTGATGGTGTTGAAATTGAGATAAAAGACAAATGTTCTGAAATAAAAAATCTCAAAGTTCAACATGATCAATTTAAATCAGAAAAGTTAGTTCTTGATTCTCAATTATCTGAATTGAATAAGCAAATCAAAGATTTAGAATCAAAGAATAAAGAAAGTGAATTCTCTTTGACAAATATTTCAAATGAAAATACAGAACTTTTAGATAAATTTAAAAATTTGGAAAAGAAGCTGTATTTGAGAGATCAAACTAATCAAACAATTTTCATGAACAAGCCAAGACATGTAAACAATGTCAATAAATATTGGGGGCTTGGTTACGAAAGTCCAAAATATGGAACCACAGCTAAAATTAAAGTATCGACAATGTATAGATTCGAATGTTCAAGGTATGCTAGTTATTGGCCAGATTTTGAAATCCATTGGACTGGTGAAAAGGAAACACATCTTGAGGAACAAAGAAAAAGAGCTTTAACAACTCATATACAACTTCCATTTTTCTATACTCGTGAGACGGAGAAGATTTTCAAAAATCTGAATAAACCACTTCCAGATACCTATTTTGATATATGTGCTACAAAGCCAATTATCAACAATCAAGTCGTTGAAACAAAGAAATATGTTCCTACATTAATTCTTGAAGGGAAAATTGTTGAATTAGAAATATCCCTTGCTGAACAAAGGATAAAATTTGAATATGAAAATGATCTACTTTCAACAATTTTTTCAATTAGTTTTAAGGAACTATCTTCTAGTTTCAATGACAAGGTGAAAAAGGAAACGGGTAGAATTGAACATTCTTTGATCAAAAAGTTTTCTGAATCCACAAAGAACATCTTTGATGGAAAACAAAAGGTTGATCAAAAATGTCTCAAACTATCAGATCTATTGACTCTTGCAAGAAAGAATCTCGAATGTGTTTAATGTGGTAGTCTTTCATTTCAATCATCTCAGAAAAGTCCAATTTTAATAACATCTGTTTCTTATATAAACAAAGAAAATCTTTGAGTACTTTCTATAAAGGTGAGTGTTCAAACACAAAGAAACCACCTTTAGAGGAAAGAAAGAAGGATAAAATGTCAAAGAAATCTCAAGTTCAGAGTTCTAAAGATTCTAACTCTAAATCTTCTGTTCTTTCAGATAATTTTGTGAATTCGGAGAAGAAAGCGCAAGAATGGCAGGTAAAGCAAACAACGACTGATTCAACCAAACAGAGTGTTAAAAACAGTAGTTTTTCGAATAATGAACAATTTGGGACGGGAAATAAACAATCTTTTGTAAAGCCTTACAAAAGTTACTCCAAAGACCAATTGTTGGATTTTAAAAATGGTGAATGTTTTTGCTCTGTTTGTGGTTATGAATGTGCGTTTGCTATGCCTGGTTCTTGTTGTTGGGATAATTCTTACTTTATCCCAAGTGGTAAAAGAAAGTCAAATTTGAAGAAAAAGAAGAAGACACAAAAATCTAAAATCACGTCTTCTCAAGCTAACCAAAAACGACCCAATATTCAATGGGTACCTAAAACTGTTTCAATTTGATTGATGCAGAAACATAAGTTATGGTATTTAGATTCGGGATGTTCGAAGCATATGACAGGTCAACGACACATGCTAAACAATTTTGTGGAAAAAGATCTTGGTCATGTCAGATTTGGAAACAATCAGATTGCTCCTATCAAAGGTTTTGGAGATATCATTCAAGACAATCTTACCACTACAAAAATAACTACTTTTACCGGAGGAAAATGTCGTCGGCAAAAGTCGCGAAAGTCGCCGGCAAAAGCTCAAAAGCTTTTGCCGTCAGACTTTTCCGTCGGCAAAGGTTTCCGTGAAAAGCTGGCCGCTATAAGGCTTTTTGCCGACGAATAATATGTGCCGTCGGTAAACATAAATTTGCCGGCGAAAAACAGTCGTCGGTAAAAACTGAAGTCGCCGGCAAAAACATCTCTCACGTAATCGTATAAAATCCTTTTCCCGACGACTAAATATTTTTGCCAGCGTAATTTTTTCCGTCGGGAAAAGTTTTTCTTGACTTTTTGGTCAAACATTTATCGGCCAAAATATCCGTCGGCAAAAGTAATTTTTTCTTTTTACGCTTAATCTTTTACCGACACACAAACTCGACGGCAAAAGCCAAGTTTGACTCTTTTGGTTAAGTTTATTCCAACCGAAAAACACGCCAACAAAAGCTAATTGAATTTATTTTTTACAACGAATATTTCACTAAAAATGTCTACCATAATTTTCTTTGTCGGAATATTTTGCGACGTGTATTTCAACGGTTTTTTCCTACGGTTTTAGTTCTGATAAATATGGGGCACGTGGTTTTTGATGGGTGGTTTCCGACGGAATTTCCATCATCTTTCCAAGGGAGCTCCATAGGAAATTTATTAGAAATTTTGTTATTTAAAGATAATATACGTTTTTGAATCTTACAAATAAAATTAGAATTGATCAAATTAGAATGTTTATATATCCAAATTATTACAAAAGAACAATGACTAAAGCCTAAATGTGCTACCAAAACAAACCAAAACACAATTTCAAGAATATGAAACGAATGAACAATCATTAATAAGCATAGACACAATGAATAAATCTATTGACAAAGAATCCCATCGACATTAAGAAAAACTTGAACAATCATGAATATCTAACAATTATACCTAAAACTAATAGGTAAAACTGAAGTATAATGAAGCCGAAAAACTTGACATACACCTTTGGAATCGATTCCTATTTGCTAGAACCAAAATTCAAGAACCCGTTCTTATTGCTTGAATACTCTTGATTTGTTGTTGGATGCTCACAATTCCTTGTTATATCACAAACACAATAGCCCCTTCCGTAGTTCCTTAGGGCTCCGAAATTTCAAGTCCAAAAATCACTAATTGCAATTACTTGATCTTCATTTAAATCCATAAACTAAAACAAACAAAAATCCACACACGTAAACATGAAAATGATAAAAATTGTGTAAAAACATAGGGAAATCATAAAAACAAATAAAACCTAAACATGAATTGATAAATCACCGGTATTTTTGTGCCTTCAGATTCTGACACCGTGTATGTATTTGCATGTAAACATACATACAGATCAAGAAATACACAAACCCTTTAAAGATGGGAGGAAAGATTTTGCAAATGGAATATGAGAGAAAAACTATTGAAAATGATTTTTAGAGAAAATTGTATGGACAAAGGATAAAAAGGGCGGATGAATTCAATATAAGGAGGGAATAGTTTTGGATTTTGAATCTAGTACTAAAATTCTTGGCGGCATCTCCAAAAAAACTTTGCGGCTAAATTTTAGCATATTTTGATTTTGTTATTCTTTTTCACAAATTTGGGTGCTAAAGGTATTTACATACGATTAAAACTAATTACTTTATTAATTAAAAAGTCTATATTATTTTGTTATATCTACCAGTGCTTTTGTTTTTAAAAAATCCTAATTTTCATAGGATTATAAATTAGTAATATATATAAAATCTTTGACTACTAATTAACGGATAAACACATTTATAAACAAGATAATCATTGACTCATACTAACATGGAAAAGTAATCTAATATTATCTTTATACAAAAATATAAATATATTTCACTGATAAAACTATATAAATCACGTATATATTTATAATTTTATAAAAATTTAGATTGCAATACAAATTTGAATTAAATAAATAATACCAAAACAAGAAAATTTTATAATTTTTTATTTTACAACAATATATATATATATATATATATATATATATATATATATATATATATATATATATGTGTGTGTGTGTGTGTGATGTTATACCGACACGGTATTTAAATTAGTAAGATATGGTTAATCACCAATTATGATGATCAAGTCATATAGTGTCATATTGGATTATGTTGAGTTATAATTGTGTCATTTAGGGTTATGTTGGTCTTATTGGGTGGTAATGTGTCATATTCGGTTTTGTTGGTTGTCAAGTGTAGTAATGCCTAATGTTGGATTGTAATTGGTCGTATTGAACACTAACTAGTCTTATTGGGTTGTGTTGTTTATAAGATTGGTATAGATTAGATTATATCATTGAATTATATTGGGTGATAGCTAACAGTGAGACATATTGGGTTCTATTGGATGTTGTAATGATTTGTACTGCATTCTTGGGTTGTAATGGGTAGTATTGGACCGTATTGGGATCCTATACATTGTAAGGGCAATATTGGACTAACATTAGGGGGTAATAAGTTATATTGGGTTGTAATGGATTGTAATGGACCGTATTGGGTCCTATTGATTGTAATGGGTCGTATTGGGTAGTAATGAGTCGTCTTTGGTCATCTTGGTTAGTAATGAGTCGTATTGGAGTATAGTTCGTTGTAATGGGTAGCAATGCAAATCATATTGGGTTGTAACGGGTCGTATTTGGTCATCTTGGTCTGTGACGAGTCGTACTGGATGATAATTGGTTATAACGGGTATAACACATTGTATTGTTATATAATGGTGCATCATATTAGTAATGAATCACAGTGGGCCTATTGGATTCTAATTGGTTTTATTACACGGTAGCAAGTCATATTAAGTTGTATTGGGTCTTGTTATGATGTAAATCTATACAATATTAAAGCATTTATGGATTTTCATAGTTGATGAGAAATTAAGTTGTTTTTTTTTGTTTACAAAAATTAAGTGAAAAAATTAATATAATTTCGCCTGTAATCAATCAATATATATATATAAAAGAAGAAACCAAAGATAATGATGTGGCATCTCCTAAGCATTATAAGACTATTTTTCTTTTTTTTTTCTAAGACTTTTGATTTTTTTTAAATATTTGATATTGTAAAGACTTTTCCGTCCCTATACTAAAAAGATAAAATTCATTGAGTTAGGGTTGTTTTAGTAACTTTAAAAAGTTTAACCTACCAACATTTTCATCTTCATTTCAAAGGTGAAACCTCCAAGTCTTTTCAACTTCATTCTTAAGTATGAAAACTCAAAACTTTCACTTTTGTATCATGATTTGTTCATCACTATATATCTTCATCTTCCTCTCCATATCACTTGATGTATTATTCATATCACAAACCATGCATTGTTTTTCAACAAGATCGTTTTTTAGGTAAACACTTTTTCTCCCTCTTCGTCGATCACTTTATTTTCTTCTTACATTTCATAAAGTGTTACTTTTCAACAAAATTGTATTCTAGGTTTACTTTGAGAATACTAATCCGGGTTCTATTTCTTATTGACTTTTCTTGGGATTTTAGATTTATTCCTACTTTTATTTCTATATTTTCCTTAACTTCTTTTAAATGGAAACATGGGTTTGTTCATGGAAGCGATTTTAAAGTTTTGATGGCAACGATGGTTCAATGATCGAATCTGGCATGTACGTATTACAATCCATGACATAACCACAACAAACTTCAATATGTTTTTTAATGGTTATTTTTATTTTTTCAGGTTTATTTCGAGAAGACTAATATGAGTATACATTTCTTTTCACTTTTGTTGAGATTTTAGAGTTCTTTTTTTTCGTTTTCTATATTTTTTTAAGTTTAAATTTTACTAATCATTTTAACTATGATTAAAATCAAACTTTTTATTTACAAACACTTAAATATAATAATGTGTATATCTTTATTTATATACAATTGAATACAATAAGAAATTGAATATAATGGATAAATAAAAATAAGATGAAGATGATCACTAATCATGTCAATGTAATAACTTTTAATTTACACATAAATTTTTTTTCATTGCCATCAATATACATAAATGAAATACTTATAATAACTTACTACAATATAACTTATCATTTATTATTATTTACATAATAATTCTATCTATATATCTATATAAAAGAGAATCATAAAAATATAATGTGACATCTTGAGAGAGTTTGAAACATTATTATTATTTTCTCCAAGTTTTGAGTTATATGAAGATAAAAATATATCATTAA
This sequence comes from Saussurea involucrata, assembly GCA_033807775.1. Classification (NCBI taxonomy): domain Eukaryota; kingdom Viridiplantae; phylum Streptophyta; class Magnoliopsida; order Asterales; family Asteraceae; genus Saussurea; species Saussurea involucrata. Next base: position 81,949,073 of record CM066327.1, read on the forward strand.
TTGAATAAACCTTTCATTTACTTTTTACAAGTTACATATACAATCTTATTATATAAATACATAGATTAATCAATATATAGGCTAATTTGTATAATAAATTTATATCCACATCTATATAAAAAATAATCATTAAAAGATGATGGGGCATCTTGAAAATATCTATATCTATGAAAAATGAATCTAAAGAGATGACGTGACACATTCTAATACTTAGATTGTCTTCTCCATTTTTTTCAATTTTCAATTTTTTTAAATGTTGAACATGTTAATGACTTTTCGATTCTCATATGTAAGTTGTATTTTCATTAAAAATGAAGGTATTTTTAGTAATTTTACAAACCCGTTGCAATTTATGTTATCAACCATTTATTTTCTCTTTCTAAGTTATTAACCATTGTTTTCCATTATTTATTTTAATTAATCATTCAACTTATTGCATTTATGTAAATTAACTTTTTATTTTCCTTTCTTAATGTTACTAACCATTCATTTTCCTTTCTTTATTTTAATTAATCATTCATTTCACTTATTTAAGCATAAGTGTTTTTTGATTTTTGTTGGCTATGTTATTGGTTTTTTTAACCTTTTTGTCATACACCAATCTACCTCTCAATCTCTTCCTCTAACACATTTTATGTAACTAAATTTGTATTGCTAAAAGATTAATATTTTGTTATTGTTGAGTTATTTGTTATTGTATTGACTCTATATGATTTTTATGGTGTGCTATAATCTAACGAGATCGATATCACTGTCAACAATGTATCCGAGACAATCAGTTTAGTAGATGAAGCTGATGAATCATATTTACACAAGAAAAATGAAAAACTAACTGACAATGTTATGCAATCGTGTTCGTGTGACCTATACATCAATACAAACTTTGATCCAAACTGTCAAATAATCAAGGAATTGTCGATAAAGGGGAAGAAAATATTGTAAGAAAATAAGTAAGTGACAAAACGAAAAAATGAGATGAATTCTTGATAAAAAAATCTTAAAATCTAAAGACTTCTTCGTATTTTCTTATAAAATAATTAATATTATTAATAAGTATAAACACTTCATTACATCTAATCAATTGTTGTCATATTTTTTTAAATGATTATAATTTTAGAAATAATCATATTATTGGATTATAATATGAAAATTATTTAAATTACTTATTTTAATTATAATATAAATAATTGATAAGATAATTTTATTCAGTAATTATTGATACAATTTGTATATATTTAAAAAATGTATAATATTTAAACTAAATCTAATTATGTATAATTTTTATTTATTAGTGTTGAGTCTTGATTATCCGAAATCTTCCACCACGTTAGTCATTTTTTATTTACTTTTCATTTTTTGTATTGATTTATTTTAAAGGACATTTATTAATGTTTTATATATAAATATTTAAATTATAGTTATTACTAATTGTTTTCATCACACGTGCAACATATTTCATAACTCTATTAACTGAATATGCTCAAACCTAATATTTATCTAAAAGAAATTGTTGTGTATGGATTTGCAATATGTTCTATATCTATAAAAATAACAAAAACAATTTTTATAGTTTTGTTAACATAAAGTTTTATCATCGCGCAACGCGCGATGTCGAACACTAGTTAAAACTTATTATAATTTTAAAAATACTTTTGCTAAAGAGTTTGGGAAGTCTGCTAGTAAAAGTACAAATAAAAAATATTGAAAATTAAATTACAATTGCCGACGGATTTCCCAAACTCGCCGGCAAAAATGTGAGTGTATTTTTTTTATTAATAAAACAAATATATTTTTGCCGGCGAGTTTGGTAAATCCGTCGGCAAAAGTTTAAGTGAAAAAAATATTAATTATAATAAAATAACTTTTGTCGGCGAGTTGGTGAATCTCGTTGGTAAAAATGTTACATAAAATTTTTATAAGTACTTTTACCGGGGAGTTTAGGAAGCCCGCCGGTAAAGGTAACTTTACCAGCGACATATGTGAAATTCGTCGGCAAAAGTGCATCTTTGCCGGTGGGATTTTCCTTCGGCAAAAAGTTAAACTTTTACCGGAAGATTTCGTCTAAGTCGCCGGCAAAAGTTACTTATCGACGGGTTTCCCAAACCCCCCGGTAAAAGTGCAGTTTCTTGTAGTGTACGATAAAGAAGGTCAACTATGTTGAAGGATTGGAGCAAAACCTTTTCAGTATAGGACAGTTTTGTGATAAGGATTTGGAGGTGAACTTCAAGAAGACAAGATGTTGTGTCAAAACCGAGAAAGGAACAGAACTTCTTGTTGGAACTCGTAAATCAAACCTGTACACAATCAACTTGTCAAATATCAAACCGACCAATGAAGTGTGTCTTTTATCAAAAGCTTCCGAAGAACAAAGTTGGTTATGGCACCGAAGATTATCGCATCTGAATTTCCGGTACATTCAAAAGCTGGTTTTAGGAGATTCAGTTCGGGGGCTTCCAACTTTTAAATTCAATGCTGAAAATCTATGTGATGCGTGTGAGAAAGGAAAGATGAAGAGGGTTCCTCACAAGCCTAAACCGGAACCGACAACGAAGAGTATACTTGAGCTGTTACATGTGGATTTGTGCGGTCCAATGAAAACGGAAAGCATAAGTGGGAGGAAATACGTCTTGGTAATAGTCGATGATTTCTCAAGATACACATGGGTTAAGTTTCTAAGATCAAAATATGAAACTTCAGAACTTCTCATTGGTGTTATCAAGGCAGCTCAGAACAACATGCATATCTCAGTAAAAATTGTGCGTTCGGATAATGGTACAGAATTCAAGAATAGAGTCCTAGGTGATTTTTATGAATCAAATGGGATTATGCAACAATTTTCTGCCGCCAGAACTCCTGAACAAAACGGTGTTGTAGAACGACGTAACATGACGTTAGTCGAGTCTGCGAGAACAATGTTGGCATACTCAAAGCAACCTCTCTTCTTATGGGCCGAAGCTGTGGCAACCGCATGTTACATACAGAATCGTTCTGTCATACACCGTCGGTTTAATAAAACTCCTTATGAAATCATGAATAACCGGAAACCTAACATAAAACATTTTCGTGTTTTTGGTTGTAGGTGTTATGTCTTGAACGACAAAGAACAAAGGAACAAGTTCAGTCCAAAGGCGATTGATGGTATCTTCGTTGGATACTCTTTTTCATCGGCATCATATAGGATATATCTGAAACAATCAAGGAATATAATGGAGAGTGTCAATGTCAAATTCGACGAACATCATGAATTGGCTTCTGACCAAAACAGTTCAGGACCCGTTATAACTGGAATATTAGCTTCTGGACATCTCAGTACAGAACCTGCTTCAATTTCTAATCAGGATCAACCTTCTACCTCAAAATCTCAATTAACTGATCTTGATTTATTATTTGATGAATTCTATGATGAATTTTATGGTACTTACAATAATTCTACTAATTCTAACAGGATGGTACAAGCACCTACAACAATTTCCGCTGCGACAACTACTCAAAATGGTGCATCTACTTCAACACCGGTTGTTGTTTTCACTCCAGCTCAGAATGTTCAAGTACCAGAAGTTGTTATTCCACAACAAGAGACTACAACTACTGTGGAAGGATCAACACAAAATCCAAGTTCTTCGGTTACTGAACCAATCATTCCTCAGTCACAACCGGAATCTTCTAGTATTCCTACAGAAGTTCCAAATGCTGAACCAATTGTTTCTCCAACCGAAGAAGAGACGAATGCTACTCTTGAAAATGTTCAAGAATCCTATGCTCCTCACCCTCATACAACAAAATGGACGAAGGCTCATCCGATTCACCAAATAATCGGTGATCCTAGCTCGCCAGTTCAAACTCGTTCGTCTGCTTTAAGTGCTACTGTTAATGAGTGTTTGTTTTCAATGTTTTTAAGTAACATTGAACCCCTCACAGTAAAAGAAACGTTAAATGATCCGGATTGGATTCTAGATATGCAAGAAGAGATAAATCAATTCGAAGCGTTGAAAGTGTGGAGGCTCGTTCCAAGACCGGTTGATAAAAGTATCATTGGAACAAAGTGGGTGTTCAAGAATAAGAAAGATGAAGATGGCATCATAGTTCATAACAAAGCGAGACTTGTAGCGAAAGGCTATCGTCAGCAAGAGGGGATAGATTACGATGAGACTTACGCTCCAGTCGCCCGCATTGAAGCAATCAGAATATTTTTGGCGTACGCGGCATATAAGAACTTTACGGTCTATCAAATGGACGTAAAGACGGCATTTCTTAATGGAATTCTAAAAGAGGAGGTATATGTCTCACAACCCGAAGGCTTTGTAGACAAGGAGAATCGAAACCACGTTTACATATTGGATAAAGCCTTATATGGGTTGAAACAAGCCCCGCGAGCATGGTACGATGTTCTCTCTAAATTTCTACTCGTCTCCGGCTTTGAAAAAGGTAAGATTGATACGACTTTGTTTGTCAAGCGTGAAGACGGTGAGATGGTAATAGTACAAATATATGTAGATGATATTATATTCGGTGCATCTAACCCTGGTTTATGTACATGGTTTTCTGATCTGATGACTACTAGATTTCAGATGAGCATGATGGGGATATTAACTTCTTCCTAGGATTGCAAGTGAAACAGTTTTCCACTGGGATATTCATCAACCAGTCAAAGTATATATTTGGAATTTTGAAGAAATTCAAAATGGAAAATTGTACTTCCATTGGAACACCGATGGCAACACAATCAAAGATCGGTCCAGATCCTCATCGTAAGGAAACTGATATACGACACTATCGACGTATGGTCGGATCTTTAGTGTACTTAACTGCTAGTCGCCCGGATATTATGTTCGCTACTTGTCTTTGTGCGAGATTTCAGGCAAATCCTAAGGAATCTCATGTAGGAGCCGTCAAGCGCATCTTCCACTATCTAAAAGGAACTCCCTACATTGGTCTATGGTATCCCAAAGGTACGGGATTCGAGCTAACAGCCTACTCCGACGCGGATCACGGTGGTAGCCTATTGGACCGGAAAAACACATCCGGACATATCCAATTCTTGGGTGATAAGTTGGTAAGTTGGGCGTCCAAGAAACAGAACTGCGTGTCAACTTCTACGGCGGAGGAAGAATATGTTGCGGCCGCTAGTTGTTGCTCACAAGTCATTTGGATGAAAACCCAACTGATGGACTTCGCGTGTAAGTATGAAAAGATCCCAATTTATTGTGATAGTAAGTCCGCAATTGCTATATCTGTCAATCCGGTTCAACACACGAAAACCAAGCACATCGACGTACGGTATCATTTTATTAAAGATCACGTCGAAAAAGGTACAATTGAACTCTATTTTGTTTCTACTGAATTTCAACTCGCCGACTTGTTTACCAAGGCTTTAGATGAGAAACGTTTCAACTTTCTTGTCTCAAAGCTAGGCATGTTGAATTTGAAAGTTTGATTAATCATAATTTTTATTCAACCTTTTGAAAATAATCCTTAGTCATTCAAATTTGATAAATTTGAGTAAAGAATACTTATTTTCATAACATTGAATATCCATTATGATTTGCTCAAATTTAGATTTCTTTCAGTATTTTACAAAGTAGATTTCAATTTTATTTTTTTACCGTATGTACTTCAATTGATATTATTTGTGCAGTTTTATGTGTGTTTCATGTGTTTAGGGGGAGCTATAAATATTTCTGATCATGTTTCAAGGGGGAGCGTTAAACAAAGAAGAGGTGTTTGATCCAAACAACAAAGGTAAGTGTTCTATCTCAAATGATTTTCGCAAACCCTACTTGATGAAAATGATTTTATCAAGACTTATGCATCTTTGTAGGGGGAGCAAAATATTTTCAAAGAACACTGAACTACTTTTAATCTGAAAAGTTCAAATTTTTGAAAAGTTCAAAGTTCAAAATTTGAAAAATTTTCCAAGTCTGGAAAGTAGTCGCACAAGTCTTATACGACTAGCAATCCTAGTCGTACACGTCTTGTACGAAAGTTACTATTCCAGCACGACAGTCGTACATCTCTTGAACGAGAGTTACTGTTCCCGCACGACAGTCGCACAAGCCTTGTCCGACTAGCAATCCTAGTCGTACATGCTTTGTACGACAGTCACTGTTCATATTATCAAGTCGTAGATGCTTTGTCCGACTAGCAATCCTAGTCGTACAAGCATCGTACGACAGTTACTGTTCATGAATTCCACCTTAGTCGGTCACTGTTTCATACGACTAAGATGAGGTAATCGTATATTGCTTCTGTTGGTTCCCGTTTTGCTTAAACAAGATTATCAGATCTATTAGTTCAAGTTTAAGGTTTGATGCGGAAGCGTATTTGAAGAACTAACAGATATGTTTGATAGATTTAGAACGGAATATAAATAAACAGTGAACAGAATATAATTACTTCAATGTTTACTGAATATATATATATCAAGAACAGATTAAGAACAAAGACTAAGTAAAGCTTTAAAACATATATGACTTTTAAGGTGAATAAGCTTTTTGTGTTCTTTTTGATGTTCCTTTTTTGAGTGATTATCAGTGATGAGTGATAAGGAAGAACTCAACATGAGTCTTCCTTATATACTAATCTAAAGGGGACCATAAAGCAGGTTACTATTCAGAACGGTACTGATGAATAGTAGAACGGATGTCGTGAACAGTTGGAGGGATGGCATGAACAGTCAGACGTGCTGTATTGCATTTAATGCAGTAGACGTCTAATATGTACTAAGCCCTACTGAGTCCAATCAGAGTTTGACACGTCGACGTTGGACAGGGCATGCTACCATGCAAGTTGATGAACTGGTCCTGTAACAGTAGCAAGATATTATAAATATCTTCAAGTCTTTCAGTGAGGACCACAGAGGCTCTGTAATGAGTTACAGAGGTTCTGTGGTCTGGTCCTTTGTGGAGCAGTCCACCTTTGTTTCCGAGTCTTGGGTCTTCTTTGAGTACAACAGAGGTTCTGTAGGAAGCCTCTGCTGCTTCTGTAGCTTCTTGACCTTGATTTCTCGGTAATGTCGGCAGAGCCTCTGTAAGAGGCTTTTTTCACTTAGCCTATTTTTCACTACTTCTAAATACTTCTATAATTAGGAAGATTGAAGCTAACAATCTCCACCTAAGTAGTGAAAAATAAAAATTTGAACTTGAGTTAAGTTAGGCTAAGTTAGATAAGACAGAGGTTAAACAATACCTCGAAATTTCTTTCATTTAGAAATATGCCAGAGGCATTTTACATTTGAGTACAATGAAAGATAAACTTTAACTTTGTTTGCATAGATTGGAGGTCTGAGAATCAGATTTTGGCATCTTTGAAATCGTTGTAGCTTCTGTTGTCTCTTCCGACTCTTCTAATCTCTTTGTAGAATCTGATGCAGAGTTCTCTTAGGCGGATTATGGCGTCTATCTCTCTGATGAAGGTATCTGCAGCATCTCTATCCATTTTCTCTGTACCTCTGTATTTTACAAGGCTTGCTCTGAATTTGTTTAGAGTACTGGTTGCGTACTTCTGACAATCCATGGGTACAAAAAGTTTGACCTCGCCTAGTGGGTTTTGAAATACTAACCCAAACCTTGGTTCTGTAATGATTGAGTTAGGTACGGCATCCGGTGGGCAGCGATCTTCTGGTGGTCGTAGATCTAGATGTTTGAGACCAAGATCCTTTCCTAGCTGAAAATCTATCATGCTGTAGAGCAGAAGCTTTTCCCTCATCGCTTTTCTCAACACTTGATAGGCTCTGGTGTTTGGCTCTGTGTTGTAGTTGTCCTTTGTCCATTGCAGAAGGTCAGGTAGATCATAAGGATTGATATTTCTTAGGTCAGCATCAGCGAAGGTAGATTCTGAATTGTTCTCTCTTCTGACTTTGTAAAGATTGTACCTGACCCTTGGATAGGTTCTTGTGAAGGAGAATCTGCAGAAGATCACCTTTTTGATCTTGTGGATTGAGAAGACATCTGCTTTGGTTCTTGGCTTTGTTCTTGTGAAGATGTTCTCAAATTCTTCTCTGATCCTTGGATCTGTCACATGATCTACTGGATGATTTGTCTGATAGGATTGTTTGTAGAGGTATTTGTATACCACTTCTTCCATTTCTTCATATGTTGGACCAGGTTGTGGTACTTGTCTTCTGAGACTCTCCATCTGTTGAACAACTTCTGCGGCTCTACCAGTTAGAGGAATGTCTGACAGAGGCTTCAATCCATGTGCCCAGTCAACTTCTTCAGGCTTTGGGGTTTGAAAGGCATCAAACGCACTCTTCATTAGTTTCTCTGTTGGCTTTGGCAATGTTTTCTTCTTAGGCTCTTCTGTCAGTATTCCTTTGCCCTTATCTTTGGCTTTTGGCGGGGCAGAAACTGTTGCTTCTGTAAGTTTGGAGGTTGGCACTTCTGTTGGCTTGATGGGGGTTGCCTCTGTGGGTTTTGACATTTGTGATTTAGAGGACTTTTGTGGCGATGGTTCTGTTGGCTTGAGTTGCTTTGTAACCTCTGTTGGAGGTTGTTTGTTGACTTCTTCTGTGAGCTCAGTTTCTGTTGATGAAGTATTGACATCGAATCTTCTAGCCATTTTGAAAGCTAAAGTGAACCTGTGCCTTTCTTCTTCTCTCTGCGCCATACGATCACTCATTGTTGTGTGCATCCTTTTCAGAACGTCAGAAGCAGAGGTCGTTGCTCTTTTTGGTTTGGTGGCAATCGACTTTCTTCTCGGTATGGTTTGGGGTGTTTCCACAGAGGTGGGTGTTTTCTCTGTGGTTTGTTCATCTGTTTCTTCCAAAATGATTACCTCAGGGGCGGTTGTTGCCTCTGTGGTTTGCTGATCTGCTTCTGGAATTTTGGTTTCGTCAGGAGATGATTCCACAAAGATGGGTGTTGTCTCTGTGGTCTTTTGGGTTTGTTGTTGTTGTGTTTGTTCTGGAGGGGCTTGGCTGATTGGTTCTGCTGCGATTGGTGGACTTTGTATTCCTCTGCTCGTAGCTTTCTCTCTTAGACTCTCCCCCTCAGGATTATCTGATGGACCAGGTTGGTCATCATCAGAATCATCCTGACTTTTATCAGAAGTACCCTCTGCTCTGCAAGAAGTGTTGGGCTTCTTGGGTAATTCAGCTCCTGCTGCCATCAACTTTTCACAGACATCATCGCAGAGGCCAATCAATGTCGCAAGCTCTGCTTCTGTTTTGAAACGCATTCTGCCGACACTCTTTCTGAAATCCTTGACATAGTTGGCATTTGCAGTTGTGAAGGAGACAATGACTTCTGTGACCTGGTTAATGACGTTCTGTCCGAGCTCTGTAAGCTGTGCTCTGGTCATATAGTCTTTTGGTTGCATCATTGTCGTGTTGCGTATTGCCTCTGTTTGGACTTGTGATAGGGCATTCTGTAAATCTGCAGGAGTAATGCCCTCTGCTCTGTTGGATTGCGTATTCATTTGTTCAAGGAAATTTTTGACAGAGTCCCTAAAAGCAGAAGTTGTAGTTGTTCCGAATTCCTGAGCGGCAGAAGTGGCTGTTGCTTTGGCAGTAGTTTCGGCAGAAGACTTCATCTCTGAGATGGCGGTTTTTACCTCTGTGGACAGATTGTCCATTTTGGTGTTCAGATTCAGGATAGCCGTAGATGTTGTCTCTGTAAAGGATTTGAAAGAGCTTTGCAACTCTTTCATTGTTTGGTTCACAGAGGTGACAAGGGTTTGGAACTCATCCCTTGATACTTGTGTTCCTTGTGTAACCTCTGGAGGAACACATTCATCTCCAGAGTGAGTCCCTGTTCCTGGGACACCTTCGTTCACCATTGTTTGTACGATGGGGGTGGAAGGATTTCCTTCTGATCCTCGAGAAGAAACCTGAGTTTCGATCTCTACAGAAGTTCTGTGAAGAACAGTGTCCAAATCCACTCCAGAGGTGGTTATTGGAATGTCCTTCTGTTGACTGGGAGACTTGTCTAGAGTCTCTTCGTCTCTGTGCTCACTACTTCTCTCTGAAAGAAGTTTTGGTCCTAATGTATGCGTGGTAGAGGAAACAAATTCCTCTGTAGGGTGTTCTAGGGTGATCTGGGGCGACTGATCATGAACAATATGTGAGTCTCTTTGAGGAGACTCCCTAGGAATGGATTCCCCGGTTTCTGTGGGCACAGAGGTTGAAAGAGTAACCTCTGGCTGGATGGGTTGGGTTAGGATCGAGCTGTGCTGCTCTTTTTCAATAACTCCTTCTGCAGCTAGACCTGCGGAGTTAGATGTGTGGGTTGCACTGGGAGTTGGTTTTGGTTGTGTGCCTCTATTTATCCAGGCATCTTTTCTTGTTTCTTCCTCTGTTAAGCACCCAAACACTACATCATTTTCTATCATTTCAGTTTCTGTAGCTATCCGATGGCTTGGTGCTTCTTCCCTAGCTTCTGTTGAAGTTCCTTGCTCTGTGCTTAAGAAGTCGTACATTTGATGAGAGCCGTATAATCTCATGACATGTGGATGATAGAGACCTTTTCGTATCTAGACTACTTCTTCTTCATCTGAATCTACCTCTGAGACCTCCATTCTTGTCTCCCTTGTTTCAAATCCCTCTTCTTGTACAACTTCGGCCTCTTTTCCTTTTTCTATTATTTTCTCTAAAGCCTCTGTTACTTCATCTCTATTCCAGTCAGCTTCTGTTTGTTCTATTTCTTCTGAAGCTGGGCTTGGACTCCTTCTGTGGACGTTCAATCCTTGTTGAGTGAAGGGGTTCTGTAGAATAGCAGGGGTGTTGGCTGGTTGATCTTTGGGTGTTGTGTCATCTTCTTGCAGATGTGTGTCAATGCCAGAAATGGAGAAATCTTGTTCTTCTGGAGAGTGGTGGTCGAGAGGTTGTGCCGTCCACCCTGCTGTATTTAGGGTGTTGGCAATTTCAGGGTTCTGTAAGAAGTCGTTCAGGTCTCCTTGGTGAGCGAATCTATCTGGAGATTGATAGGGTGATTGATACTCTTCGGTAGTCATTCCTTCTTCTGCAACTTCTTCTTCAGTTCTTTCTTCTGCATTTTCTTCTTCTGCAGTTTCCTCTTCTGCAATGGTAACCAACTTTTCAAGTGATTTACCATGCTTCTTTTTGGTTTTCCTTCTCTTAGGTTTTGGTGCCCCTTCCTCTGTTGATTTCGATCTTCTTTTCTTCTTCATTTTTGGGGAAGTGGGAGGAGCAGAGGAGCCAATTTCTGTGGCATGAGGAGGTGAAGGTTGAGCTTCTGCAGCGCTTGTTGAGGTGCCTTCTGCAGTTTTTCTCTTCTTAGCTTTTGGAGTAGATGCAGAGGTTCTTGATGAAGACTTCTTTCCCATAAGTTATGCACGTTTGGCTATAAAGCTGAGTTGAATAGCCATGTGCTTTGCTAACTTCTGATCCTTTTCTTCTTGAGTGGAAAGAGGTTTTGCTATCCTTGTTCCTTGGGCGACACCTAAACGCGGGGGTATCATAGGACTCGGTTTAGGAGTTCTATGATCGCGTATATACTCTTTCTTAAGGGATTTATTCGATGCGTAGCGCAGAAGCTTCTTTGACAGAGGTCTGCAGTGTGAGTAGCCATCAATATGATCAGTGGGGGTATTCTTGTTCATCGGGAACTGTTTGGGAGTTGGTCCTTCCATTGGCCAGTTTTGGATTAGCAGTAGAGGTTCGAACAGTACTCCCAATATTCTTTGGAATTGCAGAGGTGGTAGAAAGTTGGGATCGTTCTCTTTGACCCTTCTCGTGTTGTTCTTTCTGTCGATGGTATTTATGATCTCTTGCATCATTATGGTCGCATAATCTAGTGGAAGATCATAGTAAACCCCATACATGATGCTCAAGATTTGATGTGAGCTTTGGTCAATACTCCCTATTTTCCCTGTCAGGCATCTGTTAAGAATAGAGAACAAAGTGTTCCACAGAGGTGGTAATCTTCCTCTGCGAAAGTCATTTCTCTTCCGTAGTTGGGTGTTGTACCCAAGCATTTCCACGAAGCGACAGAGCTCTTCGTCTGTTGGTTGCTCTGCATAACTCTTCAATCCCAGAAGACCCCTTGTTGGTAGGTTGAATTCAAGTGAGAACATTGTTCTGTTGAACTTGATTTCAAGATGCTCAGATTTATCAGGTCTTGAAATGTACCCTTTGATAAGAGAATCGTCTTTATCAAATCGGCAGCTTTGCCAAAATTGGTTCAGATAACGGACTGGAATTTTGTTTGGGGTTCTTGAGAGTAGAGGGAAGAGGATGTGATTTTCTAGTATGTTCAGAAGCATAGCATGGGCTTCGCCGAAAGCAGTGGGTGAGGGGACCAAATAGCAGTTGTTGGATTTGATAGGAAGTATGGTTTCGAAGTGATCTTTTGCTATGAAGTTTTGCAAGTGTGTCGTCGGAGCAAAAGTAACCGTTATTACTACAGAAATGCCCAGATAACAAAATGGCAGAACTTTTGTGTTTTACAGAAGCTCTGTGATTTTGAAAATCTTGATTTTTAACCTCTTCTCATATATCTCATTGTTATCATGACTCTGTAGGTTCTTCTTTGAACGAAAACGTTTGTAAAGACATTGGAGAGGATCAAATAGGATTTTGTCAAGAAATTTTACTCACAGAGGTTTTGTGGCTCTGATGGAACTTGCAGAAGCTCTGTGAGAGCCAGCAGAAGCTCTATGAGAGAAAAAATCTTATAACTTGAATTCTATTAACTTTCTGATCATCCAATTTTTGATCTGTGTTAAGAGATGTTTTTCGCACATTATTGAAAGTTGGTGTCCGAGAAAACTATTTTGAAAAACGTTTTGTTCGAGAAGGTCATGGTGTGTGTTTTCGGTTTCTGAGATAACATTCCAAAAGATCGACATAGGGTTAATTTGTGATCACAGAGCATATTTCCTGCAGAACCTCTGTTGAGCTCAGCAGAAGCTCTATGACCTTAAATTTCTCCTATTTCGAATTTTGTTAAACTTTTTGAACTTTTGATTTTTGAAATGTTATTCATAGTATATTTAGGACATATTTGACAATTCTTGTCCTAGAAAACTGTTTTCCAAAAACCTTTTGTGCGAGAGACATACCTTTTGGTTCTTCTGTTCTCGGCAGTTTTGTCTTACTTCTGTCGATGGAGAATTATCGACATTCTTCTTTGGCTTTCCTTTGAAAGATTTACCTCTGTAGATCATTTCAGGGTCCCTTTTGCTCCCCCTTGATCTAATCACTTCTGTAGATCAAGAATTTTCCTTTTGCTCCCCCTTGATCTATGCTTGGTTCAAAGAATGGTAAGATTTGTATTGAGCATGGATCATGTTTACCAGAGGTTCTGTAAGGGTTATCAGAAGATCTGAGCGGACCCACAGAGGCTCTGTAACCAAGAATTATTTTTGCACACACAAAAAATACATACAGAAATAAATTTATCAAAGCAATAACTTAAGTAATAATAGATATTTATACTTATTTACAGAAGATAAAGCTATACTTACAGAGGATTTTCACACCATGTTAATCATTCCTAACTTACCCACCAAGAAGTTGAATCTTTTCTCGTCTAGTGCTTTGGTGAATAAGTCAGCGAGTTGATATTCTGTGGGCACGAAATGCATTTCGATTGTACCGTATTCAACATGATGTTTCAAGAAATGGTACCTTATATCGATATGCTTGGTTTTTGAGTGTTGCACAGGGTTGGCAGAGATAGCAATGGCACTTTTGGAATCACAGAAGATGGGTATTTTGAACAGGATGTGGCCGTAGTCTTTTAGCTGAGTCTTCATCCATAGAACCTGAGAACAACAGCTAGCAGCAGCAACGTATTCAGCTTCTGCAGTGGATGTGGAGACACAATTATGCTTCTTGGAGGTCCAACTGACTAGTTTACCACCTAGGAATTGACAACTCCCAGAGGTACTCTTTCTGTCGAGCATGCATCCTCCATAGTCTGAATCTGTATAAGCTTTAAGACTAAAACCAGAGTTCTGTGGATACCAGAGACCAAGATTGTTGGTCCCCTTCAGGTATCTAAAGATTCTATTTACAGCATCATAATGTGATTTCTTTGGATTAGCTTGATAACGTGCACAAAGACATGTGGCATGCATAATGTCAGGTCTGCTTGCTGTTAAGTATAACAGAGATCCAATCATGCCTCTGTAGAGAGTACATTCTACAGAAATACCATTTGGATCTAAGAATAACTTATTTCCAGTGGCCATTAGAGTCTTCATTGCAGAGGTATCAGAGAGATTATATTTTAAAAGTATGTCAGAGACATATTTGGCTTGATTTATAAAAATTCCCTCTGAAGATTGTTTGACTTGAAGTCCGAGGAAGAATGTTAATTCTCCCATCATACTCATTTCAAACTCATTTTGCATGAGTTTTTCAAAAATTTTGCACTCTTCTGAATTTGTAGACCCAAAAATTATGTCATCTACGTATATGTGTACAAGCATTATCTCACTATTTTTGCGTTTATAAAATAATGTAGTATCTGTTGTACCTCTGTTGTAGCCATTTTCTAGAAGAAAGGTGGAAAGTCGTTCGTACCATGCTCTTGGAGCCTGTTTTAGTCCGTATAGAGCCTTTTCAAGGTAGTATACATGCCTTGGGAACTTTGAGCTTTCAAAACCTGGTGGCTGATTTACGTAAACCTCTTCTTGGATTTCACCGTTTAGAAAAGCTGATTTTACGTCCATCTGATAGACTTTAAAACCTCTGTGGGCAGCGAAGGCTAAGAATATTCTTATTGCTTCGAGCCGTGCGACAGGGGAAAAAGTCTCATCGTAGTCTATGCCTTCTTCTTGTCTATATCCTTTTGCTACTAATCTTGCTTTGTTTCTGATGACCACTCCATCTTCATCCTTCTTGTTTCTGTAGACCCATTTAGTCCCAATGGCCTGTTTCCCTCTTGGCAGAGGTACTAAAGTCCAGACTCTGTTACGCTCAAATTGCAGAAGTTCTTCTTGCATGGCGTCTACCCAGTTTGGGTCATCTAGGGCTTCAGAAATCTTCTTTGGTTCTATCACACTAATAAAATTTGTAAAGAAACAAAAATTAGCAGTGGCAGACCTTGTTTTTACTGAGTCAGAAGGTTCTCCAATTATTTCGCTTGGAGGATGGCTTTTTGGCCACTAAGTTGTGCGTGGAAGATGATCATCAATGTCATCAAAACTTTCTTCAGAGGCTTCTGGTGTTTCTTCTTCTCGTGTAGCCTCTGTCGTTTTTCGTGCCTTGGTAGTTGATCCTACCGTTTGCTGAATGATTGGTATGAGTGGTGGTGGAGTTTGTTCCTCTGAGGACGTATAGTCTTGGTCCTCAACTTCCTCTATAATTGGTTCTTCTGTGGATTGTGGAGTTTGATTTTCAGCAGCTTCTGTGGTCGTTTTTCTTGAAGTTTCATCTTCTGCATTTTCTTCTTCGGCATTTGCATCTGTAGTATTTATAGAAGAAGATGAAGCATTATTTGGACCTGTTAGAGTCATACCTGTAGGATTTTGTCCGACAGAGGATGGTTCTTCAGAAACTCTGATGGTTCCAACAGAAGGATCAATGTTATCGTGTAACATCTCTAAAAATAGAAGATTCAAGTCTTCTTTTGCTTGTGAGATGACAGAGGATTTTCCTTTAATTCCGAGTTCTGAACTGATTTGCTCATAAGTCATTTGGAATGAATCATCAAAAGAAACATTGATGCTTTCTACAATCTTGTTAGACTTTGTAAGGAATGTTCTGTAGGCTTTGGAAGTGGCAGAGTATCCAATGAATTTTCCTTCATCAGCTTTTACATCAAACTTTCCTCTTGAATCTCTGTCGTTTAAGACAAAGCATTTGCATCCGAATACATGGAAAAATTTGATGTTTGGCCGCCTTTTGTTAAGCAATTCGTAAGGCGTCTTGAGGTGTCTTTTCACAACGGTTGAACGATTCTGAGTATAACATGTAGTGGAAATTGCTTCTGCCCAAAAGTTCATTGATAATCCGCATGCTGACAGCATAGTTCTTGCGGCTTCCACAAGTGTTCGATTCTTTCTTTCGACAACACCGTTCTGTTGTGGAGTGCGAGCTGCAGAGAAGTTCTGTGATATTTCTTATGTTGAAAGATAGGCTTCAATGACACAGTTTTTAAATTCTGTGCCATTGTCACTTCTTAACTTCTGTATTCTGCAATCATTAAGAACTTGGATTCTTTTCATTAGATTTATCAATACATTTGGAACATCTGATTTCTTTCTAACAAATTCAACCCATGTGAAACGTGAATACTCATCAATTAGGACAAGTATGTATTTCTTGCCACCTAGGCTCTGTATGGCAATGGGACCGCAGAGGTCGACATGAAGCATGTACAGAGGCCTAGTGCAAGACACGTCTGTTTTGCCTTTGTAGGAAGCCCTTCTGTGTTTTCCCATTTCACAGGCCGAACACAAATGATCCTTATTGAATTTAACATCTGGCAAACCTTTAACTAGATTAAGTTTTACTAGTTTATCTAAGGTGTGAAAGTTTAAGTGACAAAACCTGTTGTGCCATAACCAAGCTTCTTCACTTTTGCAAGCTACTAGGCAGACTTTTTCTTTGGATTTTGAATTAAAATTCATTAGGTATAGATCACCTCTTCTTTCAGCTCGCAGAAGTTCCATTCCTGTGTTTTCACTTTGTAGAGAGCAGAAAGTTCTTTTAAATAACACATCGAATCCTGTATCACAAAGTTGACTTATACTGAGTAGGTTGTGTTTGAGGCCATCCACATATGCATCTTTGTATACAGAGACATTTTCTTTTTGTATGACTCCATAGCCTTTGATATGTCCCTTCTTGTTGTCTCCAAAAGTTACAGATCCACCATCGTGTGTTTCTTTGTACGTGGATAGTAATCTTCTGTCGCCGGTCATGTGCCTTGAGCATCCAGAGTCAAGATACTAGATTGGCACATGTAGCTTCTGTAAGACAATCACAGAGATTTAGGTACCCATATCCATATGGGTCCAGTATTGTTAGAATTTTTCAAGTTTGCCTTGGCATTCTTGAAATACATTTTATCCTTTTTAGAAGAATCAGATTGTTTCTCTTTTGGTTCTGACTTTTGAGTTTGAAAGTTGATGGAGAGTAAGCAATCTGGACTTGAGAAGTGTTTATTTAATTTGAACATAAGATCAAAACAATGACAGTATTGAATATGAGATGTGATTTGTTTGAACTTTTCATTGAATTCATTGAACTGAGCCACAAAGGCATTACATTCTTTCTTTACATTAGATTTCCTATTACAAGAAGATCTATGAATACTAGAATGTTGTTTGCAAAAGTCTTGTTTAGTTCCTGCCTTCTGTGACTCTCTTCTGTGGTGAACATCTTTCTTCACTGTCACAGAGGAAAAATATTTGTTAGCTTCAGGCCATTTTCCCTTTTGTTGCCAAGTGGGATTCTCTTTAATTTTCCTTAAAGGTTTTGAAAATTTTGAGCTTTTAGGAGCTATAGAGACCTTTTTTAGATTTTCAAGCTCTGTAGAGGTTTTAACTTGAATATACATTTTGAGAAAATCTGGACAGATAGGGATCCCTGTGATTTTCTCTTTTGGAGAGATGGTTCTGTTAAGAACCTCAGAGGAGAATTTAACATCCTCCGTGTCACAGTGAATTATCCCTGATTTGAAATCAGTCTCTGAGTCGTCAAAGGATGAATCGTCCTCATATGCAGAGGTTGAGTCATCTCTTTCGACAGAGGCTGGATTTTCTGAGCATGTATCGTACGAGCTTTCTTCCTCTGTAGAGATACTTTCATAGATGGTAGAGGTTTATGATGAGATCTCTTCAGCGAGTTTTTGATTTATAGAAGATGTATAGAGACTTTCTAAAACATTTGATTTTAAAACTTCCAAAATTTCTTTTTCAATAGATTCTTCAAGTTTTTCTTCTGAAAAGATGGGTTTAAACTCAGGAGCTTCTGCTGATAATTTCTTTTCGACGTTTATCATGCAAACAAAAGCAACCTGTGTTTGAGTCTCTAGTTTACCAAACTTAAAGATACCAATCTGATCTTGTGTTTTCAGATATTTCTTTGGTTTGATTCCTCTATTGACAGAGGTTGAAGATGATGAATTTGTGGTTTCAAACAACACATTGATCATCTTTGTATGTTTCATCAAGTGAGGTTCTGCAGAGATTTTAACCCTTTTACTTACAGAGAGTAAGTTTGGAAAGTTTGGTTTATTAGTTTTTCCCAAAACAAATAGAGAAGACAGAGGTTTTAGTCGTTTATTTTCAATTCCTAAGGTAATATCACTGTACCCTATATCTCGTCTTGCTATTTGAGAGTTTACCTTTTCATACACCTTCTGTGCATCTTTATAGTTTTTAAGTAAAACTTCTCTTCTTAAAAGATCTTGCCAAATTACCTCTCTTTCTCTTTGAAAGTATTCTTTGAGAGCTCTTATGTCTGTTGTTTCACTTTTTGAAACTGAAAGTTCTTTTGTTTTGATTTTTAAAGCATAGGTTAGATCAGAAATTTGCCTTTCTAAAGGATCTATATTTTTGCTCCAATATTTTTCGATTTTTTCTTTTTCTTCAAAGATTTTGGCTTTTTCTTGAGTGAGAAGCCTTACTTCTCTCTCATTAAAGGTCAGTCTTTTCTGAATGCTTTCATTTACTTCTTTCAGTTCAATGTTAAGTTTAAATAAATCATCATCTACAGAATCAGTACTTGAGATAGAGTTTGAAGTGGATACCTCATTGTCAGTGCCGGAGTTGACTTCTGCCATACCACAGAACAGGGCATTTGTAGGGAATTCATCGTCAGAGGTGGAGTCTGATTCAAAGTCCTCCTTGTTTGCCTCTGAATGCCCTTTGTTTGCCATTAGAGATTTTTGTGCGTAATACTCGGCCTTCTTTTTGTAAAAAGCTGAGTCCTTCTGTAGGCGATTTGGTCTACTTCTGCATTCTTTTGCGAAATGACCTGGCTTGCCGCAGTTGAAACAACCTTGGGAGGTGTTTCCAGTTCGGTCGTCAGACTTCTGTAGGTCTCCACCTTTTTCTGTTCGGCATTCGTTTGCGTAATGACCGGGTTTACCACATTTGTAGCATTCTTGTTTGTGGCCTACCTTGTCATCTGATCTCTGTCGATCATTTTCTCTGTAGCTTCTGTCGCTCGACCTCTATTGGTCATCATTTCTGTAGTCTGACCTCTGTCGGTCACTTGATTCTTCTCTTCTTCCATCATCTCTTCTACCAGAATTCCTTTGGTTATTTCTAAACTCTCTTGTCAATAAAGCCATTGATTTAGCTAATGACGCAAGAGTTATCTCTTCCTCTATCAGCTCGTCTTCTTCGCTATCAACCATTACCATCTTCTTTTTCTCCTTCTTTTTCTCCTCTGTAGATCTCTCATTTCTTGGTCTGTCTGCAGCCTCTGTAGATTTACTAACCAATGCGTATGGCACAATGGTTAGTGTTTTAGCTTGAGCTATTTGAGGCTCTTGTGCAGCAAGTGTTCCATAGAGATCAGAGAGTGTCCAGGAGTCTAGATCTTGATTTGTTTGTAAAGACATAGACAACTGAAGCCACTCATCGTTCAGGCTCTTTAGAAACATGACGTTATTTTCTTCCGTGGTTCTGTGAATACCAGACTTTTTGCATTTGTTTATGAGAGAGTTGAACCGGTCGTATGTTGTTTGCAGAGATTTTGTTGTAGAGGCTCTGAACGCATGATATTCATTTATGTATTGTGCCCTTCGGTTCTTCTGAGTTTTAGCACCCCCTTACAACTGTCTTTCTAATTCTTTCCAGAGATCGTGCGCTGTTTCGCATGCATCTAAGGATTGAAAAAGTTCGTTGGGGATTGCCATGATCAATATTCTCTTTGTTTTCTGTGCAACTTCATCTTCTGCTTTATCTTCATTTGACCATTCTTCTTTTGGTTTAGGTTTTTGATGTTCAGGGATTTCAGGAGATTCAGCAGTAGCTGGTACACGTGGCATAGTTATCATAGGAACCGGAGGAAGATTGTATAGATATTGTTTGAGAGTTTTTTCAGTACCCTCAAAAAAATGAACCATTCTTATTTTCCATTGAGGATACTCATCTCTAAGAAGAGTAGGAGGTTTGGTTAAAGAGCCAACAGTGAAAAAGTTATTTGTATTTGTCATTTTGAGGGAAGGATAATCTGATGGAGGATTTATTAGTATGAAGATCTGGGAGGTTTTCTGGGTACAACTAATATCCAGAAATATGGTGATGAAGAGAAATGAAATCTATCAACAAGGTTGTAAAACAAGGATCACTTGATATTGAAAATCAAGCTTCGCTCTGATACCAATTGTTGGTTCCCGTTTTGCTTAAACAAGATTATCAAATCTATTAGTTCAAGTTTAAGGTTTGATGCGGAAGAGTATTTGAAGAACTAACAGATATGTTTGATAGATTTAGAACGGAATATAAATAAACAGTGAACAGAATATAATTACTTCAAGGTTTACTAAATATATATATATCAAGAACAGATTAAGAACAAAGAGTAAGTAAAGCTTTAAAACAGATATGACTTTTAAGGTGAATAAGCTTTTTGTGTTCTTTTTGATGTTCCTTTTTTTGAGTGATTATCAGTGATGAGTGATAAGGAAGAACTCAACATGAGTCTTCCTTATATACTAATCTAAAGGGGACCATAAAGCAGGTTACTATTCAGAACGGTACTGATGAATAGTAGAACGGATGTCGTGAATAGTTGGAGGGATGGCATGAACAGTCAGACGTGCTGTATTGCATTTAATGCAGCAGACGTCTAATATGTACTAAGCCCTACTGAGTCCAATCAGAGTTTGACACGTCGACGTTGGACAGGGCATGCTACCATGCAAGTTGATGAACGGGTCCTGTAACAGTAGCAAGATATTATAAATATCTTCAAGTCTTTCAGTGAGGACCACAGAGGCTCTGTAATGAGTTACAGAGGTTCTGTGGTCTGGTCCTCTGTGGAGCAGTCCACCTTTGTTTCCGAGTCTTGGGTCTTCTTTGAGTACAACAGAGGTTCTGTAGGAAGCCTCTGCTGCTTCTGTAGCTTCTTGACCTTGATTTCTCGGTAATGTCGGCAGAGCCTCTGTAAGAGGCTTTCTTCACTTAGCCTATTTTTCACTACTTCTAAAAACTTCTATGATTAGGAAGATTGAAGCTAACAGCTTCGTACGACTACCTGACACGTGTTGGTCAAAACTTGGACCAATCAGTTCACGACACGTGTCACTCTGACCTAAGATCTATATATAGTGCGATTTTGAAAGTCTTTTCATTTTCCGACTTTGTTTCGTCCGATTCTCTCTCACTTACTTAGAATTCGATTCTGTATCGTTGCTGCTGTTTCATTGCTTTTGTGGATTCGAATCGATTCAGGTATCATCCTTGTACTATCTTACAACGCATTTCATCATCATTATAATTGTCTGTGTTGATTTGTTAGATAAGCCAAATAGGGATTTCGAAAACACTTCATAGATCACTCATATTGTTAGAGTTAATAGGAAAAGATGTTAGAATAGTGTTCCTGGTAGAAAACCGCACTTAGGGCACTAGTTTGATAAACTTTCATTGACAAATCTTAGGTTTTTGGGTTTGAATGTTCATCACTGTTTGAACACTCATAACTGTCGCACAACATTATGTTCTTCACATTCAAAACTGTCGCACAAAACAGATGTTCATAACTATCGTACGAGACGTGTCCGACAACTTTTAGTCGTGCAGTTTCATCCGATAGTTAGTGTCATGCGACTTGATGTGTTGTACGACAGTAGCCCATACTTGGGAAATTTTTGAAAAAGTTTTTGGCGAAAAAGCACTGATATCCAAATGGTCTTAAATTGTCAATTATAGACCATGGCATATTTGCAAGAGCATTGTGATGGTAATTCTTCTGACGAGAACACGATATTCCCATCTCATCGTTCATCACATCCATCGGTGAACCCTCGAGATCTAGATGTTGAACTTATTCTTCCAAGAGACAAGAAGGAATTGAAACCGAACAACTATACTCTAGATTTCCACGTCAGAATGGATTATCAGCTTATAATGGAGACTCTCAAAAACCATCCACTTCGCACTGCTCTTGAGAAGACAATACAAGTTCCGGAGATTTATCTACAACAAGTATGGCGTAACATCCAATATGTACCTAATAACAACTACTTCACTCTGAAAGTAGATCACTTTGATGCCAAGCTGACTCTGAAAAGGTTGCGGACAGTTCTTGATCTTCCTTATTCTCCAAACTTTGAAGATATGGTGTTTGAAGCAGAGTTGTGCCGGGATATCATGCAAATGGGTTATAATGATCCACGTCAGAATTATAGAGTGCTGACCAGTACGTCAAAGCTGAAACGAAATTACTTACCACCGATCTATTACACTCTATTCAGCATTGTGAATAGATGTATGACTTCTAAACACACGGGAGTCGACACGGACAGCATTTCTGTTATACGTATGTTCCATGCTATCGTTTTTTACTGGAAGATTGACTTTGCTATTCTTATCTGGAATGATCTAGTTGAGGTTGTCACTGACAAAGCAAAGCCATCAAAAGACAGAACGTGTGTACCATTTTAAAGATATCTTGAGATTATTATCCGTTCTATCATGGATTCTAATGATCAGATTCCGAGATGCGAGAAAGCAGTTCTTGGTCCTACTACTTACATGAAATATCTCCGACTTCCAACAGGTCTACTTTTTCCAACTATCATGATTTTACCTGAAGTATTACTTGCTTACGCTGACCAAGATTCACCATTTTTGAGTGAGTATAGAGAAGAGAACGCACTGATGGCCCGACCAGGACCGGTAGGGCCTACCCACGGTGTCAACCAATTAGGTGAGAGTGGTGAGGGTTCTAGAGTTAGAAAGAGAGTTCAGGATACTGGGGTACCTGAACAGGGCGTGTTGAAAGGTAAAAGCAATGTAAGGGGAAAAGGAGCTGGGGGTGTTCTTTGTCAGTCGGCCAAATCTAAAAAGATGATTCAGATCTTTGAGGACAATGATGAGGAAGATCTTGGTTCCGACGATACTTAGGAAGAATCTGAAGATATTGATGCGGATATTGATGATTCTGCTAATCTTGTATATAGTTCAGATGATGATGATGCGAATGCGGATGATGAAAAAGAGGATGATAGTTCCGATGATGACAATGAAGATAACAACAATGATCAAATCATGGAGAATCTTGATACTGTAATTGAAAAGGTCGTCACTACTACTTCTGGTGGTGATGGAGGAGTGATAAGGGGAAATGAGGGAGTATTAGTTGAAACAGAAAAACAAGTGATGTTGAGTGAGAAGGAAAGAAAAAAAGATGGTGAGTGTGAGACAGGATCAACAAAAGTTTTAACTAATGATCCTAACCAAACCGTGTCTAGCCGGGTAGCCACATCTACTGTCAGTGAGCGGCCGTCGCCACGAGACATTGAAGAAGCCATAATGGACCCAGCTATGCAATGCACAACCCCACTCATCCACTCATCAACTTCTTCACAAGTTGATGTTTCATCTTCTCACAGGGGATTAGCACAAACACTATCGGCGACACACTCGGTGTCGGCTGGTATTGAAACAGGATGGCAACTGCCCCGGCCACCACCTTCTTTTGTTCACAGATCGAGTCTAGAACCTTTTGATTTTACTTCCTTTCTTAGGACACGGAGACCGTTTGTCACTTCATCTATGGTGACACAAAACGTTGGTGTTCTTAGTGACCCAACCGGAACGCCCCGAGTGTTATCGCCATTCGTTGGTGCTTCACGAGGACCGGGCGGAAGTTCTACCAACATCAACATCATGCCAGCATTGAACGTAGGCCATACAGTCTCTATGACTGGTATGTCAACCAGTAACCTTAGTGGTCTGGGTGTTACCTTGGAACAAGCGCGTGATATTCAGTCTTTGGTGTGTCCTCCTCCTCACAATTATGTATCTAAGAAGTTGCTTGAAATGGCCATCCAGTCTGTCTCTAACACTCAGAAACCTCAGATGTCCGAATTGAAAGATATTGTTAAGAATCTATCTACCGAAGTACACAAGTTTGTTAAAGGAAAGTCTGTTGCTGATTCTTCATCCGCACCATCCGACACTCAACCAGAATTTCAGCCGAACCCAAAGGTACATCATACTTTACCTTTACACGAATTGAAATCCCAATTACTTACCCGTTTACTAGAACAAGGCGATGCTAATACTCAAGAAGAAGTAGACATTCTTGGTCTACTTAGACGCTAAACCAAAATACAAGCCACTTTACCAGATTCACTAAATACCCTACAACAATCCATATCCAACCTAACTGAAGCTATATCTTATGGCTTCACATCCCTATCAAACCGAATTAAAGCGGTGGAAGACAAGTGTGGGATTCAAGCCCAAACCACCAAACGGAGACATGATGATCAAGATCCCGATCATGATCACCATGGGGGGAGAGAAGTGTAAGACAAAGGGTGAACAAGGTAGTGGTTCGGGCGTTCATGTCACTGAAAATGTGGAAACAAATGTGGAATCGGGTACCGGTAATGTTGGTGGTACACAAGGGGTTCAAAGTGCTGATATTGGTGTTCTGGATGATATCAATCCTACGGTTGAAAAGCCTCAAGGATGTGATAACAGAACTGATAAGGAAATAATAGCTGATGAGTTCTTACAGGATTTGATTTATATTAATTCGGATGAAGATCAAACTGTGGTAAAGATTAAAGAGGAGATGGATGATGTACTTGATGGTGGAAATGTTTAACCTGATTCTGATTCCGAGAAAGAAAGTAATCTACCTGATCCAGTGATACAAATTCCAGTAATACCTGATCTACTAGAAGGCAAAATCAGAGATGCAGTCTCCAAGGCAGAATTACGTAATCTACAGATGTTAATTGATAGAGAAGCTTTGATTGTCCGACGTGCTCACCGAACAAGAATCATTACTCCATTCCAAGAAGATATAAGGAGTGATTTGTTTGTGAAAAAGATTCAGCCAATTGACAAGGTATAGCTCTATTCAATTGATAAACTTCCACGAAAGAAGCAGATTGAATATTTGTACATGTTGGGTGACAAAGATCGAAAGCTCAGTGCAGTCAGAACTGATAAAGAAATTGTTAAGCTTGTGAAGATTGAATCAGAGAAGATCTTGAATGTGTTTTATCCGAGATTCTATGTCAACAGATCAGATGGAAAAGAGTGGAATTTCTGTGAAGCCGACTTCAAATCTCTAACATGTGCAGACTTCTTCAGGCTGTATGACATTCTTTCCCGGATGCCGAACAAAGATATTACCTACTCTGAAGCCTATCAAGCCTTAAAACGTTTCATGAAGAACCTGATCAAGCTTTCATACCTAACTGATTTTCAGATGGCTTTGGAAAGTAATCAAATCAGAGTCAACAAACGAAGGCCAAACAAAGGCTTACCCGACATGCAAGGTATTCCTCTGTATATCGTGTTAGAAAAACCAGAGTTTGGTGTTGTTTATCATAATGGGCCAAAGAAGAAGAAGTTCTTGAGGTTTATTGAAGTCAACCTGTATTCTGATGGAACACTCTATATGATCAAGATTCTGCTGAATGAAAGGCTAAGATTGGATGAACAAAGAAAGGTGCCTCTGAAAGAGAAGGAGATTGTCTTGATCAACAATGCCTTGAAAGCGATACAAGACCGAATAGATTACCGGAATTCACTAAGAAGGTTTGAGATTATCTTTGGGATCAGAAAGAGATACATTCCACCGGAAGAACTTCATGGTTAAAACTTACATGGCTCACTTGAATACAAAGGGGGAGAATGTTAGTGTCAATTTTATATGTTGTATTCAAGTTGAGGGGTTATTTTGTAACTATTGAGTCTAGGTATAAATAGCCTAGTTTAGCTCATTTCTCGAAAAACACTTTGATAGAATATCTTGGAAACTCTCTGTATTTTCTCTCTACACCTTTGTTCATGGATATTGATTCTACTGAGAGATGACCAGAGATTTGCACACATCTTGATTGTGATTACTTGTTATTTGGGATAACAAAAACTGAATCTGGGTCACGCCCCTCTCCACCACGAGCTCCATCCGCTCCAGTACAGCCAAATGTCGTGTAGGTTCCCAGATTCACTTTGTCTCATATAAACAGCATAATCAAAGTTAGCGGAAGCATAATATATAAAGCTATTTAAATATGAGTGATTGTGTATACGAATATGAAGCAATGAGAGAATAACAATAACAATATCGAACAGTAAAATGATAACAACATAGTTAAATAAGTTGCTCGTATATTGATATATTTGAATAACACCAAGAACACTTTCTTGTACGTGTATTCTAAAATCTCTCAGGTGACAATTCGTACAATGGTAGTGGAATGGAATGTGCGTTGTTTGTTCTCACAATTCTAGCAATAATTCCTACCAAAAGCTTACAAATGTGTGCTCCACTACCCTTCTATTTATAGCCAGATAAAGTGAAAGACGGTGTACTATCTAACCTTGGAATGACACGTGGAAAGTGTGTCTCCGTCCTTTTAGGGCTGACGTGGAAAGTACGGACACGTGCCTGACACTTAGAGATTTCTACGAGACTTAAGCTTCACAGAGGTCTTCATTCACCAGAGCTCTTGTGCCAGAGCTCTGATATTCTTTTGGTGTGAACAGTTCTTCTGGTGGAACAGAAGAAGTCTTCTACCAGAGCTCTGTCGAGCTCTGATGATCTTCTGCTTGTTTTTCTTCTAAGTCTTCTGTTGGATCTCTGGTGGTCTTCTAACTTGTGATATTTTCAATACTTTTACATCGTGTATACTTGGGGCTAACAATCTCCCCCCCTAAGTATTGAAAATACAAATTGTAGGTTCCACAATCATCACTGATAATCAAGATTCAATATAGAATGAACATTCAAGATCGTATTCACAGCAACTGGTCATATGATTTATTAACAATCTGTGAATTACAAGATATTACAATGACTTTCTCACTAAATGGATTTGTCTATCAAAATATCTCTAAAGATCTCACGAAGTTATGCGTGAAGAAGTTTTTTAGCTAAACAGTGCTAACTCCTATATATACTGAAAGATAAAGCTAAAGCTACAGTACATATGAGAAACAGACTAATAGAACAATTACACGTGTCCTAATTAGTAACTGAATATAACAGAATATCCAAGTCATAAGTTCTGAACATACTTCTGAATAGGCGCTTCAGAACATTTGTCTTCATAGTCAGAACTTCTGAGTCTCCTACTAAGAACTCGAGACTTCTCACTCAGAACTTCTGAGTCTTCTAACCAAATCCCAACACTTAGAATCTTTTCTAGACTTCTCTATTCAAAAGTTCTGAGTCTTCTACTCAGAACTCTGAGTCTTCAATTCAGAAACCAACACTTGTGTTTTTGACAAAACTCTAGATCTAACAATCTCCCCATTTTTGTCAAACACACTTGTACTTTTCATCATTATTTTTTAGAGCAGGAACAATCTTCAGAAGGATCTCTTCTGAATGCTTTGACAACTTCTGCTCAGTCTTTAATCAGCAGCAGCAACGATTTCCAAACTGATTTCTGTTACATATTTGCTTTTTCTTTGCTCCCCCTTGAAATAACAATTCTCATCTTCATGTGATCAAATCAAATTTCTGTCTTTTTATGACTTTCTTCTCCCTTTTGAATCAATAAATCAGCTTTCATAAGATTTCTTTATAAGAAACAACATATCAGTTTCCTTTTCCTCTTCTCCCCCTTAAAATAACATTTTTCTCTTTTGTTGTTTCTGTACAAATCATTTTCTATTTTCTTCTCCCCCTAAAGTTTTGTAAAGCAAAATCATATCAATTTTCAAAATCTTTAGCTTTTCTCCCCCTTGATTTTCTTGGAAAAACTTTAGCGATGCTTTTTCTTCGAATGAAGTCTATGCTTTTTCTCCTCCTTAATGAATAACCTTGCTCCCTCTCAAAATAAGAATTCTGGAGCAATTTGTTTTCTTCCCCTGAAAGTATGCATATATTTCATTAAAATTATTCATTTCAAATATAGTGCATTAATAAAACATTTATACAAGGAAAATAAGATTCATTGAACTACACTTGATAACTACTAACATTTGAACATTTGAAAATTTTATAAAAGAAATTCAACTTAATGAAATTTAACAGATTTTTCAATCAAATGAAATCAAATGCATGTGTTTGGATCCAAATGCAAGTCATCATTGCATATCAAGTTAAAAATGTTCAGTTTCAATCCCTTTATTAAATCTATTTGGTCTGCTTAGCATGCGAAATATGATTAGCTTCAAGAATATGCAATTCTAAAAACATATACGAATACTTTGCTCTACTCACACTATTTGTCCAAAATCATGATTTTCACAAATTTACAGGTTTATTGCGACTTTGTATTTTCCCAAAGTTTCAAGAGATGTGTGCTCAATGGCATCTTTTAATTTTGTGCTCATTGGCATCTTTTAATTTTGTGCACATTGGCATCTTTTAATTTTGTACACATTGGCATCTTTTAATCAAAAAGTTTAGTAAGAATAAGATACATCGTTAAATGTGGCTTTCTATCTGGTTCTATAGCAGGATTTGGGTCAGCTGATCCCAGACCAGTTGGTCTTAGGTGCTAGGTGTCGAACACCCCTTAGAACTTACTTTCTCAAACCAGAAAGGTCACATCGATATATCTTAAACCCATTTGCACCAGTAGAACATGGCTTTCTATCTGGTTCTATAGCAGGATTTGGGTCAGCCGATCCCAGACCAGTTGATCTTAGGGACTAGGTGACTAGCACCCCTTAGGACTTACTCTCCTAAACCAGAAAGGCCACAGGTACAAACTTTCAAACTAAATGATTATATATATATATATATTGCATCTCAATCACTTGGTTCTAAATCATAGTGCTACCCACATGTTTTCGTTTCCATCCATCATTCTGACATTTAGGCTTTTTGAGCATTATATTCTATATAAGTCTAGATTTACATAACATTGAGCATTCAACATAATTTCATTCATGTTTTGCTGACCTTTCGATTTATTTCAGAAGTGAAAGTTGAAACAAATATAGCTAAGATAATACAAAAGTACTTGTAAAATCACCCTTGACACACATTTTATTCATTGAATGAAAATAAAAAAATTCATATCATTGAATTAAATTTGTTAATATTCAAACATTCAAAGCAGTAGAAATAAAACATAATGCAATGTTACCTTTCACCACTTGTTCCTTGAAACAGAAAGATATGACAGTTAAGGATATCACCTGAGAAGTATGAGTTCTAAACTGATTTGTTTAGAAGTCTTAGTCTCTGAAGTACGGGTCCTGAGCTGAATTGTTCAGAAGCCATAGTCATTTAAGTACGGGTTTTGAACTGATATGTTCAAAAACATAAAACGTTGAAACACGGGTTTTGAACTTTATCTTGAAACAATCAGATCAAATTTTGAGACAATACTCCCTCTCAAATCAAGATAATCCTTCAAAATCAAGAGATTTTGGTAATCATCTACGATGATTCCTCATTAGATATCAAAAATCCAAATTCTGATTAGTTGAGTCAGAATTCTGATTAGAAGAGTCAGAATTCTGAGTAACTTGTTCAAAATTCTAAGTATCAGAGTCAGAATTCTGAATAGTTGAGTCAGAATTCTGAGTAGTATAGTCAGAACTTCTGAGTAACAGAGTCAGAATTCTGATAAAACTATCCAGAGAAAATACCTTAGAAAAATGTTTGGATTTTGTGATTTTTGAACATTCTGAACTTCAAAACACCATAAC
This sequence comes from Saussurea involucrata, assembly GCA_033807775.1. Taxonomy (NCBI): domain Eukaryota; kingdom Viridiplantae; phylum Streptophyta; class Magnoliopsida; order Asterales; family Asteraceae; genus Saussurea; species Saussurea involucrata. The sequence goes on from CM066327.1 coordinate 81,978,806, forward strand.
TTGCTCAAAAATCAGAATTTTCCAACCTATATTTGCAAGGTTGCTCAGAATTTGATTCTGAACACATTCTCTCGGAATGTTTTCTACCAAAAACACCCACAACTATGAGTTCGATCATACTTCAGTAAACTGAACTTTTTCGAAAAAAGTTTCTTCAAACTCAACAAATTGATCTGTATGAATCGGAAATACATAATCACATTCAGATCGAGTTTTGGACTGAATTATCCAAAAGTCAAAATTCTCAATGAAGCATAGCATCTGTTTTAAGTCATGTGTCAGTATGGATCATTCAGCTCTACACATGAATAAACTGCAAAACAGATTAAGTTGACTTTGGTACCCATATGAACTTGTAGGTTCCAATTGTAGGTTCCACAATCATCACTGATAATCAAGATTCAATATAGAATGAACATTCAAGATCGTATTCACATCAACTGGTCATGTGATTTATTAACAATCTGTGAATTACAAGATATTACAATGAGTTTCTCACTAAATGGATTTGTCTATCAAAATCTCTCTAAAGATCTCACAAAGTTATGCGTGAAGAAGTTTTTTAGCTAAACAGTGCTAACTCCTATATATACTGAAAGATAAAGCTAAAGCTACAGTACATATGAGAAACAGACTAATAGAACAATTACACGTGTCCTAATTAGTAACTGAATATAATAGAATATCCAAGTCATAAGTTCTGAATATACTTCTGAATAGGCGCTTCAGAACATTTGTCTTCATAGTCAGAAGTTCTGAGTCTCCTACTCAGAACTCGAGACTTCTCACTCAGAACTTCTGAGTCTTCTACTCAGGACTTCTGAGTCTTCTGACCAAATCCCAACACTTAGAATCTTTTCTAGACTTCTCTATTCAGAAGTTCTGAGTCTTCTACTCAGAACTCTGAGTCTTCAATTCAGAAACCAACACTTGTGTTTTTGACAAAACACTAGATCTAACACAAATTAAGTTATTTACTGAGATAAGTAAACAAAAGACAAAGAGGAGAAAGTCATCCTCTGTGAAACTGATAATATTCTTTTAAGATGACTACAATACAATACAAAAGAACTAGTATCCTAATCATAATAGTTTCCTCATAGAATTCTATCAAATCTTCTGATCAAGTCCCTGAATTCTAACATGACGTCTATTTGATTGATGTAACTCTTCATTGTATCTTCTTGACATTTTTCTCTTGGAAGATTCAGGATAATGATCCTGAGATACTGTAGCGATTCACTTGAACACTTGTGGGATTCTTCAGCTCTTATTGCTTTCTTGTTGCCCTTCTGTCGGCAGATGAATATTGCTAGATTTCCAACAACAGCTCATGTTCTGTAATGATCAAATCCCTCAATATTCTCATTTGGAGGACCAATCGCCAATTTCTCAAGTTCAAATTTTATGCCTAGCTGGAAATCGACTTGCGTTTTTAGGTTGATGTGCTCTTGCATAGCATATTAAACTTCAACCAAGGCAGTCCTTGTGCTTGTGTATCTGTCACTGTAGTTGACGCAGCAGCCATGAAGAGTTAGCAGATCATAGGGATTCAGAAGCACAAGATCGTTATCATTGAAAGTTTCTATCTTCTTGTCTTCTGATTCCACTGCGTAGACATGATACAAAATTCTTTCATAGGCAAACTTCCTTTGCTCTATCTTCATAATTATGTTGAATACAAAAGATGAATTTATGGCTTTGTTGAGATGTGATTTGGTTGAGATGAACCTTCGCCTATCATCTGTCAATCTATTGGCTCTGATGGGGTTCACGTATGGGTTTATGGGTACGACATTTATTGGAATAATATCTTTGTCAGCGTAGAGATATGAGAATACCTCTTCTAATGCCGGTTTTTCTGAGTGTCGGGGTTCTGGGTTCTGTTCAAGTGGGTTTTGAGGTTGGGTTTCAGGTTGGATTTCAGCCTTCATAGTGTCAGTTTGGTTTTCTGGGTCTTCTGTAGTTTGGGTTTCTTGGTTTGGGTTAGATTGTTCATCAGCAGAGAATGGTCCAGTTCTCTCTGGTTTAGTCCTTGGGGATTGGGGAGGGGTATCCAGAATAATGATCTTTGGTGGTTGAGATATTGACGCTTCTGTTGGGGCTTTGTCCACTTTGTCTTTGCAGATATAATCAAATTCAATTATCTCTGTCTCCCTTGGTGTCATCTATGTCTCCCCTGGTGTCTTCTCTGTCTCCCCTGGTGTCTCATCTATCTCCGCTGATGTCTCCCCCTTTTGTTGGTCTGAGGGCTCTCCCTTTTGTTGTTCTGGGGCTCTTCTGCAGATTCTTCGGCATCATCATCATCAGAAAAAGCTATAGTGACTTTAGGAGAGGTCGGGCCAACAAACTTTCCCTTTTTCTTGGATGGTCCTTCCTCTGGGCTTCCCTGTGTAGGTCTTTTCTTTGAGACATTCTCTATGATGGCATCTGTGAACATAACTGCTGCCTTTTTCAGAACCTCTTCTACCTCTATCGCAGCAGCTCTGATTTCATCCACTTGACTCTCAAAGTTGAATTTGCGAGGGTCAAGAGAAGTCTGGACGTGTTTCTCTGTTGCTTGAGCTTTCTGGACGAACTTGGAAGAAACAGTCATTACCCTGCTCAACATCATTTTTCTAAAAGTTCCCATATAAGCTCTGTCAATGGGTTGTCTGTCAGGGAAGGGCACATCAGCTTCTGGTGTAGTGGCTTCTTTGATGGCAGTCTTGACAAAGGTATTAATCATCTATGTCAGAGTTCTGATGTTACTCTCTGACAGAATGATAGAGGGTACTGGCAGAGTTCTGTTGATCGATTCCTTGTGGTTCTCTGCCAAGGTAGTCTTCAGATCAGATATTTCTTTGTTCAGCTTCTCATCCTCCGTTGCTCTGGTCCTTTCCCAATCTGTGAACTTCTGAGAAGTTTCTCCTAGCTTTTTGGTGATCTCTTTCAGCTCTTCTTTTAGAGAAGCATTCTCCGTTTGGATCAGCTCCTCTTTTGCTGCATTGATAAGTTTATACTCATTCAAGGAGTTACTAATACTGTCACAGAAGCTTTCGAGCTCTGCTCTTGTGACATTATCAGTGGTTCTGGAAACCTTGTCTCCAACACATGGATTCAAGTCTGCCTCGAGCTCAGAGGCGCCTCCATCAAGAGCTGTGTTGATGATGACTCTTGGTGGACTTCCACCTTGTCCTTGATATTCCTTTTGAGGGGATACATATCTGGGTGTTCTGGTTTCTTCAACTCTCTCATCCTCAGAATCTGAGAGATTGAAGTAAACGTGGGAGTTCACATTGCGATCTAGGCAATCGAATCCTTGTGCGACTAGGCTTTCATATTGCCTCTGAGTTAGGAAATCTCTATGGGTAAAACGAAAATTACCCAAGGACCTAAGTTGTTCCTCCTTAGAAAGATGAGCCACAGAGGCATCATCGTGTGTATCTGTCCTATTGATGTCCTGGGGCGATGGGACATCATTACCAATCAAGGATTCCCAGTTTCATGCATACCAGAGGCATGAAGAGTGGCCTCTGGTGGATTAGGCTGGTTTGGGTTCGAAGTGTGCACCTCTGTTTCAATATCCATCTGGTCTAGATCACCATGGATAGATGGAGTGCTTGCACTAGGAGTTGGGCTATGGAAACGCACATGTATGTTCACTCGAACATCTTTTTCTATCCTCACATTTCCCTCGGCTCCTAGGGTTTGAGAATACTCGGAGCTCTCACTCTCAGATTTCTCTTCCTCACTGCTGCCAGAGGAGGACGAACTCTCTGCTACCTCATCTGCAGTTTCCCTTACTTCCTCTTCGACAGCCTCCAGAGGGGATGCTCTGTCGTGTACTTCCTCCTCCATAATATTTTCAGAGGTAGACCCCACTGTGGGTACTCGTACCTCTGGTCTGACCACTTCCTCTTCTTCTCTTACCAGACTAGTGGACTCTAAAGATGGCTCAGGACCTATGTATGCTGGGGATCTCACCTCAGGTTCTTGAGGTTGAGCAGCATGTCTATAGTTTTGGATAGAAATGTGTTGGGGGTTAATGAGAGAGAGTATAGTTTGACGGACTCTTCTAGTATTAAGGTATGTACCTGAGGTTGTCGGTTAGAACTTTGACATTACCCATCCAAGAGTTGGATTTCCCTGTTGAATCAGTTGCAAATGCGGAAATGCTTCTCTTATCACAATGCTAATGAACCTTGGAAATCTGATGTGCTTCAGATTTCTGTGCTCCCCCACAACACCTCCTCTTGTCAGAGTCGTCGTCTTTGTGTTCTCTGCGTTCAGTTGCTCTTCGTATAGGATTTTGGCATAATCAAAATGCCTGTTGAAATAAAGACCATACATGATTTGCAGGATTTCAGTGCTGGCTTGGTCCTGGCTACCACTTTTGCAGGTCAGGGTACGGTTGAGTTTGGAGAACATGAAATTCCACACTGGTGGTAGATTACCTCTTTTGAAATCACCTACTTTTGTTAAATCTTTGTTGTAGCCCAAGAATTTGATGAAAGCAAGAAGAACATGGACTTTTGGGGGTTTTTCATATGCAGGGATACCCAACTGTTCAGTGGTTTGCATTTCAAATATTCTTCTAATGGTTTTGTCACGAATGCGAACAGTTCTTGCTCCTCCATCTCTTCCTGGAATGAACTGGCATGTTTTCCACCATTGTTGGACATAAATCTGTGGAAGGTCATCATCGAACTTTGTAATGGCTTGGAAGATTTCGGAGTTTCGGAAGAACTCGACGAACACATGATAAATGGGTAAAAAGTTGGCTGGATTGGCGTCGAATTTGTAGTTAATATCTACAAACTCATAGGGTTCGATCACTATTTGATCCACGGGTATTATTATGCTTGATTCCGCAGAGTTTACTTGTTCTGCCATTGTTGCAGGTTTTAGGGTTTGAAAAACACAAAGAGGATATTTGAACAAAGGAGGGAAGATTTTGAAGGTTTGAATACTTAGAAAGCATAAGAAATGAAATGGGTAAATAAAATGGGTATTTATACTCAAAATATTTGGCTGGATAACCATCGTAGGTACTGTAGGCACTCGAGTGTCAGATAGTGGAACGACCTCTATAGTAGAACGTGGAAACAGCTAACGGTTGGTCATTCAATCATAAAATGCCACGTGGGTTTTGGGTCTGACAACTTTTCGTCTACGGAACCGTCACAGTTAGAGATTTGTGAGTGACATGTGGTTGACGCTCAAAAATAACCCGCACTTCTGATGACCTTTATCAGAGAAATGGCAGAGCTCTGGTGGAACTAAGCACATTTTTGCCTTTGTCAAGTGACCTTTTCCATTCTTTCAAGTGACCCAAAATGTTTCACCTTTACCCTAAAATCATTTGCAAATCCTATTTCTGATGTGAGAATAGTCAGAGAACGAGTGCAGAACTTTCTCAGAGATTTCACAGAGTTCTGGTGAACTTCATCAGAGGCTCTGGTGAAATTTCAGAATTCTGGTCGGTTCTTGACATTATCAAAAAGGTTTTCCTCCGAACAGGATTTCCCTTCCTTAAAAAGATTTTCCTTTATGTTCAACGAACAAAGTCATGAAGATTTTAAAATTTTTTAAACTTGCTCCCCCTTAAAACATGCTTATTTTCCTTTTAAGCTCCCCCTAAAACGATGAGCTTAATTGACAGATTTAACTTATAAGCTTCCTCTTGATTGTTGCAACTTTTGAAAGATTAAAAAAATATTTACACACAAAACAAAAAAATTCAAAGAATAAACAGAGTTGAGATGCAAAGAAGAAAAATATTGAAAAAAGTATGCTGGCAGAGCTCTGAGATTAACAACAGAGGCTCTGGTGATGTAACCTACCTAACTATTTTGTCAGAGCTCTGGGATGAACATCAGAGGCTCTGGTAAAATTTAAACAGAGTTAGGAGGACATGTTCAGCATACCCATCTTGCTGATCAAGAAGTTGAACCTTCTTTCATCAAGGGCTTTTGTAAACAAATCAGCAAGTTGGAGTCAGTTGAAACAAAATACATTTCAATTGTCCCTTTTTCAACATGATCCTTGATAAAGTGGTACCTTATATTGATATGTTTTGTCTTTGAGTGCTGAACTGGATTTGCTGTAATTGCTATGGCACTCTTGGAGTCACACAGAATTGGAACTTTGTTGTACTCCAAGCCGTAGTCTTTGAGCTGTGTTTTCATCCAGATTACTTGAGAACAACAACTAGCAGCAGCAACATATTTTGCTTCTGCTGTAGAGGTTAATACACAGTTTTGTTTCTTGGACGTCCAGCTGACTAGCTTATCTCCTAGCAATTGACAGCTACCAGAAGTACTCTTTCTGTCATTCCTGCATCCTCCATAATATGAATCTGTGTATGCTACAAGCTCAAAACCATAGTCAAGAGGATACCAGAGACCCAAAAATTGAGTCCCTTTGAGATATTTAAAGATGCGTTTGACAGCAGACAAATGGGATTCCTTAGGATTTGCTTGGAATCTAGCAAAAAGACAGGTTGCAAACATTATATCAGGTATGCTTGCAGTTAAGTACATACGTGACCCTATCATGCCTCTGTAGTTCTTGACATCCACATATTGTCCTTGAGCATCATGGTCAAGTTTAACTCTAGTGGCAATAGGAGTTTTCATAGCATTTGAGTTATTGAGCTTATACTTTTTCAAAATATCAGAGATATATTTTGATTGGCTGATAAAGGTGCCTCTAATGGATTGTTTAATTTGTAAACCAAGGAAGAAAAAAAGTTCTCCCATCATGCTCATTTTAAACTCACTTTTCATTAAATCCTCAAACCTGTCACAGTACTCTTGCCTAGTGGACCCAAAGATAATGTCATCAACATATATATGTACCAGAAGAATGTCATTTTTATATCTCCTAAAGAATAAGGTTGTATCCACAGTACCTTTTTCGAAATGGTTGACCAACCGAAAGTTTGATAGAGTTTCATACCAGGCTCTAGGGGCTTGTTTAAGGCCATACAGAGCTTTGTCTAGCTTGTATACGTGGTCTGGAAACTCTGAGCTTTCAAAGCCTGGTGGTTGCTGGACATAGACTTCCTCTTGCAGTTTGCCATTCAGAAAGGCAGATTTTACATCCATCTGATAGACCCTGAAACCTTTATAGGCAGCATAGGCTAAGAAGATTTTTATTGCTTCTAGCCTAGCCACTGGTACAAAGGTTTCATCGTAATAAATGTCTTCTTCTTGGCAATATCCCTTTGCAACCAACCGTGCTTTATTTCTGATGATAACACCATCCTCATCTTTCTTATTTTTGAACACCCACATGGTTCCAATAGCTGTTTTGTCTTCTGGAAGTGGAACCAAGGACCAAACTTTGTTTCTTTCAAATTCAAGAAGCTCCTCTTGCATGGCTTCAATCCAGTTTAGGTCTTCCAGGGCTTCAAAAATCTTCTTTGGCTCAATCATGCTTAAACAATTCACAAAGAACGCTTCATTGATTGTTGCAGATCTTGTCTTTTCTTCATCTTCAACAACACCTATAATTTGATGATGGGAGTGATCCTTTGTCCATCTGGTCATTTGAGCATGGACAACAGGTGGAGTATGTGCTCCTGATGGGAAAATATGTATATCAGCATCAGAGCTCTGAGGATTGGCACCAGGGCTCTGAGGCACACTGCTCTGGAGAGTGGCCTCATTGCTCTGTGATGTACCAACAGGGCTCTGAGAAGGTGAGCTTTCATACAAGGAATTTCTTCCAATATGGGTCAGAGGGGGTGATGATGGCTCTTGTTCAGGTTTTCTTACATTTGACTGTTGTCTCTCATTTCTCTGAATTTGACCTGTAGACAGAGAAGTAGGTGGTGAAGAATTGGAGAGACCTGTTAGAGAAGTACATGTTAAGTTCTGTTCAGCAGAGTTTTGAGCTTCATTGCCTCTGGTGATGTTTTCAGAGGAATCCTCATCATCGAAGAAATCGTTGAATATCAAATTGATATCATCTTCTCTTGTATTTGAAGACCTAGGCTTCTCTTCAGTCTGTATCCCCTCTGGTGATTTGCAATCAGAGGAACTTGATAATTGTTCATCAAAAGATACATTTATGCTTTCTTAAATGACTCTGGTTCTTGTGTTGTAGACTCTGTAGGCTTTAGAGGTTAAAGAGTAACCAATAAAGATTCCCTCGTCAGCCTTCTTGTCAAATTTACCCAGCTGATCTATGTCATTCAAGATGAAGCATTTGCTGCCAAAAACATGAAAGTATTTCACATTTGGCCTTCGGATGTTGATGAGTTCATAAGGGGTCTTTTTGAATCTTTTCACAATAACAGCTTTGTTCTGGGTAAAACAGGCTGTTGAGACTGCTTCTGCCCAGAAGTTGATAGGAAGAGCAGATTATGTCAACATGGTTCTGGCGGCTTCTACCAGAGTTATGTTCTTTCTTTCCACAACACCATTCTGTTGGGGAGTTCTGGCAGCTGAGAAGTTCTGGGAGATTCCTTCCTCTGTTAGGCATCAATTCTGGCATTCTTGAACTCTGTCCCATTATCACTTCTCAACTTTTAGACTTTAAGACCTAACAGAACCTGTATACTATTCAACAAATTTATCATAATTTCTAGGACATCAGATTTTACTCTGATGAACTCAACCCAAGTATATCTAGAGTATTCATCTATAAGAACAAGAATATACTTTCAGCCAGACACACTTTGCACAGAGATTGGACCACAGAGATCCACATGAAGCATATGCGAAGGTCTAGGGCAGTTGTGATCACTTTTTGTTCTGTGTGAAGCTTTTTTCAGCTTACCCAACTCACAGGCAGAACAAAGATGGTCTTTGTCAAATTTAAGTGAAGGCAGACCTTTTACTAAGTTCAGTTTCACGAGTTTGTCAAGGTTTTGAAAATTTAAGTGAGCAAATCTTTTATGCCAGAGCCAGGCATCTTCCTTATTCAAAGAGACTAAACAGAGTTTTTATGTCTTAGAACTTTGATTGGGATTAAAGTTCATTTTGTAAAGATTTCCTTTTCTGTCGGCTCTAAGAAGCTCTTGACCAGACTCAGAAAGTAACAAAGAACAGTATTTCTTCTTAAAAATGACATCGAAACCATGATCACACAGTTGACTTATGCTAAGTAGATTATGATTTAAGCCTTCCACATACGCAACTTTTGATACTGAAACACCACCGTTATTTAAAACACCATAACCTCTAATATGTCCCTGTCCATCGCCTCCAAAGGTTACTGTACTTCCCATTTTATCTTTGAATGAGGTCAGCAGCTCCTTGTTGCCTGTCATGTGCCTGGAACATCCTGAATCTAAGTACCAGATCTGCACATGAGGCTTCTGCAAGACATATTAGTTCTTTTTAGGTACCCATTTCATAATAGGTCCTCTTTGGTTAGGCTTGGGGGTGTTAACTGATTTACCTGCTGGCTTTCCATTCTTTGATGGTGTGCCAGAGGATTTTCTCTGCATATTCTGATGGTTAGTCTTAGGATTTTTCCTTTCAGATGACTGACTCAGAATGCAGTGGGGACCATTCAAATGGTTTTGCAGTTTTAACAGAAGTTTAATGCAGTTGCAATTAATAGAACATGAAGGTGATTGGTGCATGTTGCTGTTTCTTTTCAACATCTGTGGATTATATGCCATTTGAGATTGAAAAAATTTAGGACCAGATGTTTTCACAGACATTCTGTCCAGATTTGCTTTCTTGAAATTCGCATTGCCTCTGAATGCCCTTTGTTTGCCATTAGAGATTTTTGTGCGTAATACTCGGCCTTCTTTTTGTAAAAAGCTGAGTCCTTCTGTGGGCGATTTGGTCTACTTCTGCATTCTTTTGCGAAATGACCTGGCTTGCCGCAGTTGAAACAACCTTGGGAGGTGTTTCCAGTTCGGTCGTCAGACTTCTGTAGGTCTCCACCTTTCTCTGTTCGGCATTCGTTTGCGTAATGACCAGGTTTACCACATTTGTAGCATTCTTGTGTGTGGCCTACCTTGTCATCTGATCTCTATCGATCATTTTCTCTGTAGCTTCTGTCGCTCGACCTCTGTTGGTCATCATTTCTGTAGTCTGACCTCTGTCGGTCACTTGATTCTTCTCTTCTTCCATCATCTCTTCTACCAGAATTCCTTTGGTTATTTCTAAACTCTCTTGTCAATAAAGCCATTGATTTAGCTAATGACGCAAGAGTTATCTCTTCCTCTATCAGCTCGTCTTCTTCGCTATCAACCATTACCATCTTCTTTTTCTCCTTCTTTTTCTCCTCTGTAGATCTCTCATTTCTTGGTCTGTCTGCAACCTCTGTAGATTTACTAACCAATGCGTATGGCACAATGGTTAGTGTTTTAGCTTGAGCTATTTGAGGCTCTTGTGCAGCAAGTGTTCCATAGAGATCAGAGAGTGTCCAGGAGTCTAGATCTTGATTTGTTTGTAAAGACATAGACAACTGAAGCCACTCATCGTTCAGGCTCTTTAGAAACATGACGTTATTTTCTTCCGTGGTTCTGTGAATACCAGACTTTTTGCATTTGTTTATGAGAGAGTTGAACCGGTCGTATGTTGTTTGCAGAGATTTTGTTGTAGAGGCTCTGAACGCATGATATTCATTTATGTATTGTTCCCTTCGGTTCTTCTGAGTTTTAGCACCCCCTTCCAACTGTCTTTCTAATTCTTTCCAGAGATCGTGCGCTGTTTCGCATGCATCTAAGGATTTAAAAAGTTCGTTGGGGATTGCCATGATCAATATTCTCTTTGTTTTCTGTGCAACTTCATCTTCTGCTTTATCTTCATTTGACCATTCTTCTTTTGGTTTAGGTTTTTGATGTTCAGGGATTTCAGGAGATTCAGCAGTAGCTGGTACACGTGGCATAGTTATCATAGGAACCGAAGGAAGATTGTATAGATATTGTTTGAGAGTTTTTTCAGTACCCTCAAAAAAATGAACCATTCTTATTTTCCATTGAGGATACTCATCTCTAAGAAGAGTAGGATGTTTGGTTAAAGAGCCAACAGTGAAAAAGTTATTTGTATTTGTCATTTTGAGGGAAGGATAATCTGATGGAGGATTTATTAGTATGAAGATCTGGGAGGTTTTCTGGGTACAACTAATATCCAGAAATATGGTGATGAAGAGAAATGAAATCTATCAACAATGTTGTAAAACAAGGATCACTTGATATTGAAAATCAAGCTTCGCTCTGATACCAATTGTTGGTTCCCGTTTTGCTTAAACAAGATTATCAAATCTATTAGTTCAAGTTTAAGGTTTGATGCGGAAGCGTATTTGAAGAACTAACAGATATGTTTGATAGATTTAGAACGGAATATAAATAAACAGTGAACAGAATATAATTACTTCAAGGTTTACTATATATATATATATCAAGAACAGATTAAGAACAAAGAGTAAGTAAAGCTTTAAAACAGATATGACTTTTAAGGTGAATAAGCTTTTTGTGTTCTTTTTGATGTTCCTTTTTTTGAGTGATTATCAGTGATGAGTGATAAGGAAGAACTCAACATGAGTCTTCCTTATATACTAATCTAAAGGGGACCATAAAGCAGGTTACTATTCAGAACGGTACTGATGAATAGTAGAACGGATGTCGTGAATAGTTGGAGGGATGGCATGAACAGTCAGACGTGCTGTATTGCATTTAATGCAACAGACGTCTAATATGTACTAAGCCCTACTGAGTCCAATCAGAGTTTGACACGTCGACGTTGGACAGGGCATGCTACCATGCAAGTTGATGAACGGGTCCTGTAACAGTAGCAAGATATTATAAATATCTTCAAGTCTTTCAGTGAGGACCACAGAGGCTCTGTAATGAGTTACCGAGGTTCTGTGGTCTGGTCCTCTGTGGAGCAGTCCACCTTTGTTTCCGATTCTTGGGTCTTCTTTGAGTACAGCAGAGGTTCTGTAGGAAGCCTCTGCTGCTTCTGTAGCTTCTTGACCTTGATTTCTCGGTAATGTCGGCAGAGCCTCTGTAAGAGGCTTTCTTCACTTAGCCTATTTTTCACTACTTCTAAATACTTCTATGATTAGGAAGATTGAAGCTAACAGCTTCGTACGACTACCTGACACGTGTTGGTCAAAACTTGGACCAATCAGTTCACGACACGTGTCACTCTGACCTAAGATCTATATATAGTGCGATTTTGAAAGTCTTTTCATTTTCCGACTTTGTTTCGTCCGATTCTCTCTCACTTACTTAGAATTCGATTCTGTATCGTTGTTGCTGTTTCATTGCTTTTGTGGATTCGAATCGATTCAGGTATCATCCTTGTACTATCTTACAACGCATTTCATCATCATTATAATTGTCTGTGTTGATTTGTTAGATAATCCAAATAGGGATTTCGAAAACACTTCATAGATCACTCATATTGTTAGAGTTAATAGGAAAAGATGTTAGAATAGTGTTCCTGGTAGAAAACCGCACTTAGGGCACTAGTTTGATAAACTTTCATTGACAAATCTTAGGTTTTTGGGTTTGAATGTTCATCACTGTTCGAACACTCATAACTGTCGCACAACATTATGTTCTTCACATTCAAAACTGTCGCACAAAACAGATGTTCATAACTGTCGTACAAGACGTGTCCGACAACTTTTAGTCGTGCAGTTTCATCCGATAGTTAGTGTCATGCGACTTGATGTGTTGTACGACAGTAGCCCATACTTGGGAAATTTTTGAAAACGTTTTTGGCGAAAAAGCACTGATATCCAAATGGTCTTAAATTGTCAATTATAGACCATGGCACATTTGCAAGAGCATTGTGATGGTAATTCTTCTGACGAGAACACGGTATTCCCATCTCATCGTTCATCACATCCATCGGTGAACCCTCGAGATCTAGATGTTGAACTTATTCTTCCAAGAGACAAGAAGGAATTGAAACCGAACAACTATACTCTAGATTTCCACGTCAGAATGGATTATCAGCTTATAATGGAGATTCTCAAAAACCATCCACTTCGCACTGCTCTTGAGAAGACAATACAAGTTCCGGAGATTTATCTACAACAAGTATGGCGTAACATCCAATATGTACCTAATAACAACTACTTCACTCTGAAAGTAGATCACTTTGATGCCAAGCTGACTCTGAAAAGGTTGCGGACAGTTCTTGATCTTCCTTATTCTCCAAACTTTGAAGATATGGTGTTTGAAGCAGATTTGTGCCGGGATATCATGCAAATGGGTTATAATGATCCACGTCAGAATTATAGAGTGCTGACCAGTACGTCAAAGCTGAAACGAAATTACTTACCACCGATCTATTACACTCTATTCAGCATTGTGAATAGATGTATGACTTCTAAACACACGGGAGTCGACACAGACAGCATTTCTGTTATACGTATGTTCCATGCTATCGTTTTTGACTGGAAGATTGACTTTGCTATTCTTATCTGGAATGATCTAGTTGAGGTTGTTACTGACAAAGCAAAGCCATCAAAAGACAGAACGTGTGTACCATTTTAAATATATCTTGAGATTATTATCCGTTCTATCATGGATTCTAATGATCAGATTCCGAGATGCGAGAAAGCAGTTCTTGGTCCTACTACTTACATGAAATATCTCCGACTTCCAACAGGTCTACTTTTTCCAACTATCATGATTTTACCTGAAGTATTACTTGCTTACGCTGACCAAGATTCACCATTTTTGAGTGAGTATAGAGAAGAGAACGCACTGATGGCCCGACCAGGACCGGTAGGGCCTACCCACGGTGTCAACCAATTAGGTGAGAGTGGTGAGGGTTCTAGAGTTAGAAAGAGAGTTCAGGATACTGGGGTACCTGAACAGGGCGTGTTGAAAGGTAAAAGCAATGTAAGGGGAAAAGGAGCTGGGGGTGTTCTTTGTCAGTCGGCCAAATCTAAAAAGATGATTCAGATCTTTGAGGACAATGATGAGGAAGATCTTGGTTCCGACGATACTTAGGAAGAATCTGAAGATATTGATGCGGATATTGATGATCCAGCTAATCTTGTATATAGTTCAGATGATGATGATGCGAATGCGGATGATGAAAAAGAGGATGATAGTTCCGATGATGACAATGAAGATAACAACAATGATCAAATCATGGAGAATCTTGATACTGTAATTGAAAAGGTCGTCACTACTACTTCTGGTGGTGATGGAGGAGTGATAAGGGGAAATGAGGGAGTATTAGTTGAAACAGAAAAACAAGTGATGTTGAGTGAGAAGGAAAGAAAAAAAGATGGTGAGTGTGAGACAGGATCAACAAAAGTTTTAACTAATGATCCTAACCAAACCGTGTCTAGCCGGGTAGCCACATCTACTGTCAGTGAGCGGCCGTCGCCACGAGACATTGAAGAAGCCATAATGGACCCAGCTATGCAATGCACAACCCCACTCATCCACTCATCAACTTCTTCACAAGTTGATGTTTCATCTTCTCACAGGGGATTAGCACAAACACTATCGGCGACACACTCGGTGTCGGCTGGTATTGAAACAGGATGGCAACTGCCCCGGCCACCACCTTCTTTTGTTCACAGATCGAGTCTAGAACCTTTTGATTTTACTTCCTTTCTTAGGACACGGAGACCGTTTGTCACTTCATCTATGGTGACACAAAACGTTGGTGTTCTTAGTGACCCAACCGGAACGCCCCGAGTGTTATCGCCATTCGTTGGTGCTTCACGAGGACCGGGCGGAAGTTCTACCAACATCAACATCATGCCAGCATTGAACGTAGGCCATACAGTCTCTATGACTGGTATGTCAACCAGTAACCTTAGTGGTCTGGGTGTTACCTTGGAACAAGCGCGTGATATTCAGTCTTTGGTGTGTCCTCCTCCTCACAATTATGTATCTAAGAAGTTGCTTGAAATGGCCATCCAGTCTGTCTCTAACACTCAGAAACCTCAGATGTCCGAATTGAAAGATATTGTTAAGAATCTATCTGCCGAAGTACACAAGTTTGTTAAAGGAAAGTCTGTTGCTGATTCTTCATCCACACCATCCGACACTCAACCAGAATTTCAGCCGAACCCAAAGGTACATCATACTTTACCTTTACACGAATTGAAATCCCAATTACTTACCCGTTTACTAGAACAAGGCGATGCTAATACTCAAGAAGAAGTAGACATTCTTGGTCTACTTAGACGCTAAACCAAAATACAAGCCACTTTACCAGATTCACTAAATACCCTACAACAATCCATATCCAACCTAACTGAAGCTATATCTTATGGCTTCACATCCCTATCAAACCGAATTAAAGCGGTGGAAGACAAGTGTGGGATTCAAGCCCAAACCACCAAACGGAGACATGATGATCAAGATCCCGATCATGATCACCATGGGGGAGAGAAGTGTAAGACAAAGGGTGAACAAGGTAGTGGTTCGGGGGCTCATGTCACTGAAAATGTGGAAACAAATGTGGAATCGGGTACCGGTAATGTTGGTGGTACACAAGGGGTTCAAAGTGCTGATATTGGTGTTCTGGATGATATCAATCCTACGGTTGAAAAGCCTCAAGGATGTGATAACAGAACTGATAAGGAAATAATAGCTGATGAGTTCTTACAGGATTTGATTTATATTAATTCGGATGAAGATCAAACTGTGGTAAAGATTAAAGAGGAGATGGATGATGTATTTGATGGTGGAAATGTTTAACCTGATTCTGATTCCGAGAAAGAAAGTAATCTACCTGATCCAGTGATACAAATTCCGGTAATACCTGATCTACTAGAAGGCAAAATCAGAGATGCAGTCTCCAAGGCAGAATTACGTAATCTACAGATGTTAATTGATAGAGAAGCTTTGATTGTCCGACGTGCTCACCGAACAAGAATCATTACTCCATTCCAAGAAGATATAAGGAGTGATTTGTTTGTGAAAAAGATTCAGCCAATTGACAAGGTATAGCTCTATTCAATTGATAAACTTCCACGAAAGAAGCAGATTGAATATTTGTATATGTTGGGTGACAAAGATCGAAAGCTCAGTGCAGTCAGAACTGATAAAGAAATTGTTAAGCTTGTGAAGATAGAATCAGAGAAGATCTTGAATGTGTTTTATCCGAGATTCTATGTCAACAGATCAGATGGAAAAGAGTGGAATTTCTGTGAAGCCGACTTCAAATCTCTAACATGTGCAGACTTCTTCAGGCTGTATGACATTCTTTCCCGGATGCCGAACAAAGATATTACCTACTCTGAAGCCTATCAAGCCTTAAAACGTTTCATGAAGAACCTGATCAAGCTTTCATACCTAACTGATTTTCAGATGGCTTTGGAAAGTAATCAAATCAGAGTCAACAAACGAAGGCCAAACAAAGGCTTACCCGACATGCAAGGTATTCCTCTGTATATCGTGTTAGAAAAACCAGAGTTTGGTGTTGTTTATCATAATGGGCCAAAGAAGAAGAAGTTCTTGAGGTTTATTGAAGTCAACCTGTATTCTGATGGAACACTCTATATGATCAAGATTCTGCTGAATGAAAGGCTAAGATTGGATGAACAAAGAAAGGTGCCTCTGAAAGAGAAGGAGATTGTCTTGATCAACAATGCCTTGAAAGCGATACAAGACCGAATAGATTACCGGAATTCACTAAGAAGGTTTGAGATTATCTTTGGGATCAGAAAGAGATACATTCCACCGGAAGAACTTCATGGTTAAAACTTACATGGCTCACTTGAATACAAAGGGGGAGAATGTTAGTGTCAATTTTATATGTTGTATTCAAGTTGAGGGGTTATTTTGTAACTATTGAGTCTAGGTATAAATAGCCTAGTTTAGCTCATTTCTCGAAAAACACTTTGATAGAATATCTTGGAAACTCTCTGTATTTTCTCTCTACACCTTTGTTCATGGATATTGATTCTACTGAGAGATGACCAGAGATTTGCACACATCTTGATTGTGATTACTTGTTATTTGGGATAACAAAAACTGAATCTAGGTCACGCCCCTCTCCACCACGAGCTCCATCCGCTCCAGTACAGCCAAATGTCGTGTAGGTTCCCAGATTCACTTTGTCTCATATAAACAGCATAATCAAAGGTAGCGGAAGCATAATATATAAAGCTATTTAAATATGAGTGATTGTGTATACGAATATGAAGCAATGAGAGAATAACAATAACAATATCGAACAGTAAAATGATAACAAGATAGTTAAATAAGTTGCTCGTATATTGATATATTTGAATAACACCAAGAACACTTTCTTGTACGTGTATTCTGAAATCTCTCAGGTGACAATTCGTACAGTGGTAGTGGAATGGAATGTGCGTTGTTTATTCTCACAATTCTAGCAATAATTCCTACCAAAAGCTTACAAATGTGTGCTCCACTACCCTTCTATTTATAGCCAGATAAAGTGAAAGACGGTGTACTATCTAACCTTGGAATGACACGTGGAAAGTGTGTCTCCGTCCTTTTAGGGCTGACGTGGAAAGTACGGACACGTGCCTGACACTTAGAGATTTCTACGAGACTTAAGCTTCACAGAGGTCTTCATTCACCAGAGCTCTTGTGCCAGAGCTCTGATATTCTTTTGGTGTGAACAGTTCTTCTGGTGGAACAGAAGAAGTCTTCTACCAGAGCTCTGTCGAGCTCTGATGATCTTCTGCTTGTTTTTCTTCTAAGTCTTCTGTTGGATCTCTGGTGGTCTTCTAACTTGTGATATTTTCAATACTTTTACATCGTGTATACTTGGGGCTAACAATCTCCCCCCTAAGTATTGAAAATACAAATTGTAGGTTCCACAATCATCACTGATAATCAAGATTCAATATAGAATGAACATTCAAGATCGTATTCACAGCAACTGGTCATATGATTTATTAACAATCTGTGAATTACAAGATATTACAATGACTTTCTCACTAAATGGATTTGTCTATCAAAATATCTCTAAAGATCTCACGAAGTTATGCGTGAAGAAGTTTTTAGCTAAACAGTGCTAACTCCTATATATACTGAAAGATAAAGCTAAAGCTACAGTACATATGAGAAACAGACTAATAGAACAATTACACGTGTCCTAATTAGTAACTGAATATAACAGAATATCCAAGTCATAAGTTCTGAACATACTTCTGAATAGGCGCTTCAGAACATTTGTCTTCATAGTCAGAACTTCTGAGTCTCCTACTAAGAACTCGAGACTTCTCACTCAGAACTTCTGAGTCTTCTACTTAGAACTTCTGAGTCTTCTAACCAAATCCCAACACTTAGAATCTTTTCTAGACTTCTCTATTCAAAAGTTCTGAGTCTTCTACTCAGAACTCTGAGTCTTCAATTCAGAAACCAACACTTGTGTTTTTGACAAAACTCTAGATCTAACAATCTCCCCATTTTTGTCAAACACACTTGTACTTTTCATCAATATTTTTTTAGAGCAGGAACAATCTTCAGAAGGATCTCTTCTGAATGCTTTGACAACTTCTGTTCAGTCTTTAATCAGCAGCAGCAACGATTTCCAAACTGATTTCTGTTACATATTTGCTTTTTCTTTGCTCCCCCTTGAAATGACAATTCTCATATTCATGTGATCAAATCAAATTTCTGTCTTTTTATGACTTTCTTCTCCCTTTTGAATTAATAAATCAGCTTTCATAAGATTTCTTTATAAGAAACAACATACCAGTTTCCTTTTCCTCTTCTCCCCCTTAAAATAACATTTTTCTCTTTTGTTGTTTCTGTACAAATCATTTTCTATTTTCTTCTCCCCTAAAGTTTTGTAAAGCAAAATCATATCAATTTTCAAAATCTTTAGCTTTTCTCCCCCTTGATTTTCTTGGAAAAACTTTAGCGATGATTTTTCTTCGAATGAAGTCTATGCTTTTTCTCCTCCTTAATGAATAACCTTGCTCCCCCTCAAAATAAGAATTCTGGAGCAATTTGTTTTCTTCCCCTGAAAGTATGCATATATTTCATTAAAATTATTCATTTCAAATATAGTGCATTAATAAAACATTTATACAAGGAAAATAAGATTCATTGAACTACACTTGATAACTACTAACATTTGAACATTTGAAAATTTTATAAAAGAAATTCAACTTAATGAAATTTAACAGATTTTTCAATCAAATGAAATCAAATGCATGTGTTTGGATTCAAATGCAAGTCATCATTGCATATCAAGTTAAAAATGTTCAGTTTCAATCCCTTTATTAAATCTATTTGGTCTGCTTAGCATGCGAAATATGATTAACTTCAAGAATATGCAATTCTAAAAACATATACGAATACTTTGCTCTACTCACACTATTTGTCCAAAATCATGATTTTCACAAATTTACAGGTTTATTGCGACTTTGTATTTTCCCAAAGTTTCAAGAGATATGTGCTCATTGGCATCTTTTAATTTTGTGCTCATTGGCATCTTTTAATTTTGTGCACATTGGCATCTTTTAATTTTGTACACATTGGCATCTTTTAATCAAAAAGTTTAGTAAGAATAAGATACATCGTTAAATGTGGCTTTCTATCTGGTTCTATAGCAGGATTTGGGTCAGCCGATCCCAGACCAGTTGGTCTTAGGTGCTAGGTGTCGAACACCCCTTAGAACTTACTTTCTCAAACCAGAAAGGACACATCGATATATCTTAAACCCATTTGCACCAGTAGAACATGGCTTTCTATCTGGTTCTATAGCAGGATTTGGGTCAGCCGATCCCAGACCAACTGATCTTAGGGACTAGGTGACTAGCACCCCTTAGGACTTACTCTCCTAAACCAGAAAGGCCACAGGTACAAACTTTCAAACTAAATGATTATATATATATATATATATATATATATTGCATCTCAATCACTTGGTTCTAAATCATAGTGCTACCCACATGTTTTCGTTTCCATCCATCATTCTGACATTTAGGCTTTTTGAGCATTATATTCTATATAAGTCTAGATTTACATAACATTGAGCATTCAGCATAATTTCATTCATGTTTTGCTGACCTTTCGATTTATTTCAGAAGTGAAAGTTGAAACAAATATAGCTAAGATAATACAAAAGTACTTGTAAAATCACCCTTGACACACATTTTATTCATTGAATGAAAATAAAAAAATTCATATCATTGAATTAAATTTGTTAAGATTCAAACATTCAAAGCAATAGAAATAAAACATAATGCAATGTTACCTTTCACCACTTGTTCCTTGAAACATAAAGATATGACAGTTAAGGATATCACCTGAGAAGTATGAGTTCTAAACTGATTTGTTAAGAAGTCTTAGTCTCTGAAGTACGGGTCCTGAGCTGAATTGTTCAGAAGCCATAGTCATTTAAGTACGGGTTTTGAACTGATATGTTCAAAAACATAAAACGTTGAAGCACGGGTTTTGAACTTTATCTTGAAACAATCAGATCAAATTTTGAGACAATACTCCCTCTCAAATCAAGATAATCCTTCAAAATCAAGAGATTTTGGTAATCATCTACGATGATTCCTCATTAGATATCAAAAATCCAAATTCTGATTAGTTGAGTCAGAATTCTGATTAGAAGAGTCAGAATTCTGAGTAACTTGTTCAAAATTCTAAGTATCAGAGTCAGAATTCTGAATAGTTGAGTCAGAATTCTGAGTAGTATAGTCAGAACTTCTGAGTAACAGAGTCAGAATTCTGATAAAACTATCCAGAGAAAATACCTTAGAAAAATGTTTGGATTTTGTGATTTTTGAACATTCTGAACTTCAAAACACCACAACTTGCTCAAAAATCAGAATTTTCCAACCTATATTTGCAAGGTTGCTCAGAATTTGATTCTAAACACATTCTCTCGGAATGTTTTCTACCAAAAACACCCACAACTATGAGTTCGATCATACTTCAGTAAACTGAACTTTTTCGAAAAAAGTTTCTTCAAAATCAACAAATTGATCTGTATGAATCGGAAATACATAATCACATTTAGATCGAGTTTTGGACTGAATTATCCAAAAGTCAAAATTCTCAATGAAGCATAGCATCTGTTTTAAGTCATGTGTCAATATGGATCATTCAGCTCTACACATGAATAAACTGCAAAACAGATTAAGTTGACTTTGGTACCCATATGAACTTGTAGGTTCCAATTGTAGGTTCCACAATCATCACTGATAATCAAGATTCAATATAGAATGAACATTCAAGATCGTATTCACATCAACTGGTCATGTGATTTATTAACAATCTGTGAATTACAAGATATTACAATGAGTTTCTCACTAAATGGATTTGTCTATCAAAATCTCTCTAAAGATCTCACAAAGTTATGCGTGAAGAAGTTTTTTAGCTAAACAGTGCTAACTCCTATATATACTGAAAGATAAAGCTAAAGCTACAGTACATATGAGAAACAGACTAATAGAACAATTACACGTGTCCTAATTAGTAACTGAATATAATAGAATATCCAAGTCATAAGTTCTGAATATACTTCTGAATAGGCGCTTCAGAACATTTGTCTTCATAGTCAGAAGTTCTGAGTCTCCTACTCAGAACTCGAGACTTCTCACTCAGAACTTCTGAGTCTTCTACTCAGAACTTCTGAGTCTTCTGACCAAATCCCAACACTTAGAATCTTTTCTATACTTCTCTATTCAGAAGTTCTGAGTCTTCTACTCAGAACTCTGAGTCTTCAATTCAGAAACCAACACTTGTGTTTTTGACAAAACACTAGATCTAACACAAATTAAGTTATTTACTGAGATAAGTAAACAAAAGACAAAGAGGAGAAAGTCATCCTCTGTGAAACTGATAATATTCTTTTAAGATGACTACAATACAATACAAAAGAACTAGTATCCTAATCATAATAGTTTCCTCATAGAATTCTATCAAATCTTCTGATCAAGTCCCTGAATTCTAACATGACGTCTATTTGATTGATGTAACTCTTCATTGTATCTTCTTGACATTTTTCTCTTGGAAGATTCAGGATAATGATCCTGAGATACTGTAGCGATTCACTTGAACACTTGTGGGATTCTTCAGCTCTTATTGCTTTCTTGTTGCCCTTCTGTCGGCAGATGAATATTGCTAGATTTCCAACAACAGCTCATGTTCTGTAATGATCAAATCCCTCAATATTCTCATTTGGAGGACCAATCGCCAATTTCTCAAGTTCAAATTTTATGCCTAGCTGAAAATCGACTTGCGTTTTTAGGTTGATGTGCTCTTGCATAGCATATTAAACTTCGACCAAGGCAGTCATTGTGCTTGTGTATCTGTCACTGTAGTTGACGCAGCAGCCATGAAGAGTTAGCAGATCATAGGGATTCAGAAGCACAAGATCGTTATCATTGAAAGTTTCTATCTTCTTGTCTTCTGATTCCACTGCGTAGACATGATACAAAATTCTTTCATAGGCAAACTTCCTTTGCTCTATCTTCATAATTATGTTGAATACAAAAGATGAATTTATGGCTTTGTTGAGATGTGATTTGGTTGAGATGAACCTTCGCCTATCATCTGTCAATCTATTGGCTCTGATGGGGTTCACGTATGGGTTTATGGGTACGACATTTATTGGAATAATATCTTTGTCAGCGTAGAGATATGAGAATACCTCTTCTAATGCCGGTTTTTCTGAGTGTCGGGGTTCTGGGTTCTGTTCAAGTGGGTTTTGAGGTTGGGTTTCAGGTTGGATTTCAGCCTTCATAGTGTCAGTTTGGTTTTCTGGGTCTTCTGTAGTTTGGGTTTCTTGGTTTGGGTTAGATTGTTCATCAGCAGAGAATGGTCCAGTTCTCTCTGGTTTAGTCCTTGGGGATTGGGGAGGGGTATCCAGAATAATGATCTTTGGTGGTTGAGATATTGACGCTTCTGTTGGGGCTTTGTCCACTTTGTCTTTGCAGATATAATCAAATTCAATTATCTCTGTCTCCCTTGGTGTCATCTATGTCTCCCCTGGTGTCTTCTCTGTCTCCCCTGGTGTCTCATCTATCTCCGCTGATGTCTCCCCCTTTTGTTGGTCTGAGGGCTCTCCCTTTTGTTGTTATGGGGCTCTTCTGCAGATTCTTCGGCATCATCATCATCAGAAAAAGCTATAGTGACTTTAGGAGAGGTCGGGCCAACAAACTTTCCCTTTTTCTTGGATGGTCCTTCCTCTGGGCTTCCCTGTGTAGGTCTTTTCTTTGAGACATTCTCTATGATGGCATCTGTGAACATAACTGCTGCCTTTTTCAGAACCTCTTCTACCTCTATCGCAGCAGCTCTGATTTCATCCACTTGACTCTCAAAGTTGACGTTGCGAGAGTCAAGAGAAGTCTGGACGTGTTTCTCTGTTGCTTGAGCTTTCTGGACGAACTTGGAAGAAACAGTCATTACCCTGCTCAACATCATTTTTCTAAAAGTTCCCATATAAGCTCTGTCAATGGGTTGTCTGTCAGGGAAGGGCACATCAGCTTCTGGTGTAGTGGCTTCTTTGATGGCAGTCTTGACAAAGGTATTAATCATCTATGTCAGAGTTCTGATGTTACTCTCTGACAGAATGATAGAGGGTACTGGCAGAGTTCTGTTGATCGATTCCTTGTGGTTCTCTGCCAAGGTAGTCTTCAGATCAGATATTTCTTTGTTCAGCTTCTCATCCTCCGCTGCTCTGGTCCTTTCCCAATCTGTGAACTTCTGAGAAGTTTCTCCTAGCTTTTTGGTGATCTCTTTCAGCTCTTCTTTTAGAGAAGCATTCTCCGTTTGGATCAGCTCCTCTTTTGCTGCATTGATAAGTTTATACTCAATTAAGGAGTTACTAATACTGTCACAGAAGCTTTCGAGCTCTGCTCTTGTGACATTATCAGTGGTTCTGGAAACCTTGTCTCCAACACATGGATTCAAGTCTGCCTCGAGCTCAGAGGCGCCTCCATCAAGAGCTGTGTTGATGATGACTCTTGGTGGACTTCCACCTTGTCCTTGATATTCCTTTTGAGGGGATACATATCTGGGTGTTCTGGTTTCTTCAACTCTCTCATCCTCAGAATCTGAGAGATTGAAGTAAACGTGGGAGTTCACATTGCGATCTAGGCAATCGAATCCTTGTGCGACTAGGCTTTCATATTGCCTCTGAGTTAGGAAATCTCTATGGGTAAAACGAAAATTACCCAAGGACCTAAGTTGTTCCTCCTTAGAAAGATGAGCCACAGAGGCATCATCGTGTGTATCTGTCCTATTGATGTCCTGGGGCGATGGGACATCATTACCAATCAAGGATTCCCAGTTTCGTGCATACCAGAGGCATGAAGAGTGGCCTCTGGTGGATTAGGCTGATTTGGGTTCGAAGTGTGCACCTCTGTTTCAATATCCATCTGGTCTAGATCACCATGGATAGATGGAGTGCTTGCACTAGGAGTTGGGCTATGGAAACGCACATGTATGTTCACTCGAACATCTTTTTCTATCCTCACATTTCCCTCGGCTCCTATGGTTTGAGAATACTCGGAGCTCTCACTCTCAGATTTCTCTTCCTCACTGCTGCCAGAGGAGGACGAACTCTCTGCTACCTTATCTGCAGTTTCCCTTACTTCCTCTTCGACAGCCTCCAGAGGGGATGCTATGTCGTGTACTTCCTCCTCCATAATATTTTCAGAGGTAGACCCCACTGTGGGTACTCGTACCTCTGGTCTGACCACTTCCTCTTCTTCTCTTACCAGACTAGTGGACTCTAAAGATGGCTCAGGACCTATGTATGCTGGGGATCTCACCTCAGGTTCTTGAGGTTGAGCAGCATGTCTATAGTTTTGGATAGAAATGTGTTGGGGGTTAATGAGAGAGAGTATAGTTTGACGGACTCTTCTAGTATTAAGGTATGTACCTGAGGTTGTCGGTTAGAACTTTGACATTACCCATCCAAGAGTTGGATTTCCCTGTTGAATCAGTTGCAAATGCGGAAATGCTTCTCTTATCACAATGCTAATGTACCTTGGAAATCTGATGTGCTTCAGATTTCTGTGCTCCCCCACAACACCTCCTCTTGTCAGAGTCGTCGTCTTTGTGTTCTCTGCGTTCAGTAGCTCTTCGTATAGGATTTTGGCATAATCAAAATGCCTGTTGAAATAAAGACCATACATGATTTGCAGGATTTCAGTGCTGGCTTGGTCCTGGCTACCACTTTTGCAGGTCAGGGTACGGTTGAGTTTGGAGAACATGAAATTCCACACTGGTGGTAGATTACCTCTTTTGAAATCACCAACTTTTGTTAAATCTTTGTTGTAGCCCAAGAATTTGATGAAAGCAAGAAGAACATGGACTTTTGGGGGTTTTTCATATGCAGGGATACCCAACTGTTCAGTGGTTTGCATTTCAAATATTCTTCTAATGGTTTTGTCACGAATGCGAACAGTTCCTGCTCCTCCATCTCTTCCTGGAATGAACTGGCATGTTTTCCACCATTGTTGGACATAAATCTGTGGAAGGTCATCATCGAACTTTGTAATGGCTTGGAAGATTTCGGAGTTTCGGAAGAACTCGACGAACACATGATAAATGGGTAAAAAGTTGGCTGGATTGGCGTCGAATTTGTAGTTATTATCTACAAACTCATAGGGTTCGATCACTATTTGATCCACGGGTATTATTATGCTTGATTCCGCAGAGTTTACTTGTTCTGCCATTGTTGCAGGTTTTAGGGTTTGAAAAACACAAAGAGGATATTTGAACAAAGGAGGGAAGATTTTGAAGGTTTGAATACTTAGAAAGCGTAAGAAATGAAATGGGTAAATAAAATGGGTATTTATACTCAAAATATTTGGCTGGATAACCATCGTAGGTACTGTAGGCACTCGAGTGTCAGATAGTGGAACGACCTCTATAGTAGAACGTGGAAACAGCTAACGGTTGGTCAGAGAACGAGTGCAGAACTTTCTCAGAGATTTCACAGAGTTCTGGTGAACTTCATCAGAGGCTCTGGTGAAATTTCAGAATTCTGGTCGGTTCTTGACATTATCAAAAAGGTTTTCCTCCGAACAGGTTTTCCCTTCCTTAAAAAGATTTTCCTTTATGTTCAACGAACAAAGTCATGAAGATTTTAAAATTTTTTAAACTTGCTCCCCCTTAAAACATGCTTATTTTCCTTTTAAGCTCCCCCTAAAACGATGAGCTTAATTGACAGATTTAACTTATAAGCTTCCTCTTGATTGTTGCAACTTTTGAAAGATTAAAAAAATATTTACACACAAAACAAAAAAATTCAAAGAATAAACAAAGTTGAGATGCAAAGAAGAAAAATATTGAAAAAAGTATGCTGGCAGAGCTCTGAGATTAACAACAGAGGCTCTGGTGATGTAACCTACCTAACTATTTTGACAGAGCTCTGGGATGAACATCAGAGGCTCTGGTAAATTTTAAACAGAGTTAGGAGGACATGTTCAGCATACCCATCTTGCTGATCAAGAAGTTGAACCTTCTTTCATCAAGGGCTTTTGTAAACAAATCAGCAAGTTGGAGTCAGTTGAAACAAAATACATTTCAATTGTCCCTTTTTCAACATGATCCTTGATAAAGTGGTACCTTATATCGATATGTTTTGTCTTTGAGTGCTGAACTGGATTTGCTGTAATTGCTATGGCACTCTTGGAGTCACACAGAATTGGAACTTTGTTGTACTCCAAGCCGTAGTCTTTGAGCTGTGTTTTCATCCAGATTACTTGAGAACAACAACTAGCAGCAGCAACATATTCTGCTTCTGCTGTAGAGGTTAATACACAGTTTTGTTTCTTGGACGTCCAGCTGACTAGCTTATCTCCTAGCAATTGACAGCTACCAGAAGTACTCTTTCTGTCATTCCTGCATCCTCCATAATATGAATCTGTGTATGCTACAAGCTCAAAACCATAGTCAAGAGGATACCAGAGACCCAAAAATTGAGTCCCTTTGAGATATTTAAAGATGCGTTTGACAGCAGACAAATGGGATTCCTTAGGATTTGCTTGGAATCTAGCAAAAAGACAGGTTGCAAACATTATATCAGGTATGCTTGCAGTTAAGTACATAAGTGACCCTATCATGCCTCTGTAGTTCTTGACATCCACAGATTGTCCTTGAGCATCATGGTCAAGTTTAACTCTAGTGGCAATAGAAGTTTTCATAGCATTTGAGTTATTGAGCTTATACTTTTTCAAAATATCAGAGACATATTTTGATTGGCTGATAAAGGTGCCTCTAATGGATTGTTTAATTTGTAAACCAAGGAAGAAAAAAAGTTCTCCCATCATGCTCATTTTAAACTCACTTTTCATTAAATCCTCAAACCTGTCACAGTACTCTTGCCTAGTGGACCCAAAGATAACGTCATCAACATATATATGTACCAGAAGAATGTCATTTTTATATCTCCTAAAGAATAAGGTTGTATCCACAGTACCTTTTTCGAAATGGTTGACCAACCGAAAGTTTGATAGAGTTTCATACCAGGCTCTAGGGGCTTGTTTAAGGCCATACAGAGCTTTGTCTAGCTTGTATACGTGGTCTGGAAACTCTGAGCTTTCAAAGCCTGGTGGTTGCTGGACATAGACTTCCTCTTGCAGTTTGCCATTCAGAAAGGCAGATTTTACATCCATCTGATAGACCCTGAAACCTTTATAGGCAGCATAGGATAAGAAGATTTTGATTGCTTCTAGCCTAGCCACTGGTACAAAGGTTTCATCGTAATAAATGTCTTCTTCTTGGCAATATCCCTTTGCAACCAACCGTGCTTTATTTCTGATGATAACACCATCCTCATCTTTCTTATTTTTGAACACCCACATGGTTCCAATAGTTGTTTTGTCTTCTGGAAGTGGAACCAAGGACCAAACTTTGTTTCTTTCAAATTCAAGAAGCTCCTCTTGCATGGCTTCAATCCAGTTTAGGTCTTCCAGGGCTTCAAAAATCTTCTTTGGCTCAATCATGCTTAAACAATTCACAAAGAACGCTTCATTGATTGTTGCAGATCTTGTCTTTTCTTCATCTTCAACAACACCTATAATTTGATGATGGGAGTGATCCTTTGTCCATCTGGTCATTTGAGCATGGACAACAGGTGGAGTATGTGCTCCTGATGGGAAAATATGTATATCAGCATCAGAGCTCTGAGGATTGGCACCAGGGCTCTGAGGCACACTGCTCTGAAGAGTGGCCTCATTGCTCTGTGATGTACCAACAGGGCTCTGAGAAGGTGAGCTTTCATACAAGGAATTTCTTCCAATATGGGTCAGAGGGGGTGATGATGGCTCTTGTTCAGGTTTTCTTACATTTGACTGTTGTCTCTCATTTCTCTGAATTTGACCTGTAGACAGAGAAGTAGGTGGTGAAGAATTGGAGAGACCTGTTAGAGAAGTACATGTTAAGTTCTGTTCAGCAGAGTTTTGAGCTTCATTGCCTCTGGTGATGTTTTCAGAGGAATCCTCATCATCGAAGAAATCGTTGAATATCAAATTGATATCATCTTCTCTTGTCTTTGAAGACCTAGGCTTCTCTTCAGTCTGTATCCCCTCTGGTGATTTGCAATCAGAGGAACTTGATAATTGTTCATCAAAAGATACATTTATGCTTTCTTAAATGACTCTGGTTCTTGTGTTGTAGACTCTGTAGGCTTTAGAGGTTAAAGAGTAACCAATAAAGATTCCCTCGTCAGCCTTCTTGTCAAATTTACCCAGCTGATCTATGTCATTCAAGATGAAGCATTTGCTGCCAAAAACATGAAAGTATTTCACATTTGGCCTTCGGATGTTGATGAGTTCATAAGGGGTCTTTTTGAATCTTTTCACAATAACAGCTCTGTTCTGGGTAAAACAGGCTGTTGAGACTGCTTCTGCCCAGAAGTTGATAGGAAGAGCAGATTATGTCAACATGGTTCTGGCGGCTTCTACCAGAGTTATGTTCTTTCTTTCCACAACACCATTCTGTTGGGGAGTTCTGGCAGCTGAGAAGTTCTGGGAGATTCCTTCCTCTGTTAGGCATCAATTCTGGCATTCTTGAACTCTGTCCCATTATCACTTCTCAACTTTTAGACTTTAAGACCTAACAGAACTTGTATACTATTCAACAAATTTATCATAATTTCTAGGACATCAGATTTTACTTTGATGAACTCAACCCAAGTATATCTAGAGTATTCATCTATAAGAACAAGAATATACTTTCAGCCAGACACACTTTGCACAGAGATTGGACCACAGAGATCCACATGAAGCATATGCGAAGGTCTAGGGCAGTTGTGATCACTTTTTGTTCTGTGTGAAGCTCTTTTCAGCTTACACAACTCACAGGTAGAACAAAGATGGTCTTTGTCAAATTTAAGTGAAGGCAGACCTTTTACTAAGTTCAGTTTCACGAGTTTGTCAAGGTTTTGAAAATTTAAGTGAGCAAATCTTTTATGCCAGAGCCAGGCATCTTCCTTATTCAAAGAGACTAAACAGAGTTTTTCTGTCTTAGAACTTTGATTGGGATTAAAGTTCATTTTGTAAAGATTTCCTTTTCTGTCGGCTCTAAGAAGCTCTTGACCAGACTCAGAAAGTAACAAAGAACAGTATTTCTTCTTAAAAATGACATCGAAACCATGATCACACAGTTGACTTATGCTAAGTAGATTATGATTTAAGCCTTCCACATACGCAACTTTTGATACTGAAACACCACCGTTATTTAAAACACCATAACCTCTAATATGTCCCTGTCCATCGCCTCCAAAGGTTACTGTACTTCCCATTTTATCTTTGAATGAGGTCAGCAGCTCCTTGTTGCCTGTCATGTGCCTGGAACATCCTGAATCTAAGTACCAGATCTGCACATGAGGCTTCTGCAAGACATATTAGTTCTTTTTAGGTACCCATTTCATAATAGGTCCTCTTTGGTTAGGCTTGGGGGTGTTAACTGATTTACCTGCTGGCTTTCCATTCTTTGATGGTGTGCCAGAGGATTTTCTCTGCATATTCTGATGGTTAGTCTTAGGATTTTTCCTTTCAGATGACTGACTCAGAATGCAGTGGGGACCATTCAAATGGTTTTGCAGTTTTAACAGAAGTTTAATGCAGTTGCAATTAATAGAACATGAAGGTGATTGGTGCATGTTGCTGTTTCTTTTCAACATCTGTGGATTATATGCCATTTGAGATTGAAAAAATTTAGGACCAGATGTTTTCACAGACATTCTGTCCAGATTTGCTTTCTTGAAATTCGCATTGTTCTTATGAATAGATTCCTTGGACCAAAAAGTGTTTCTCCTTTGATTTACTGCAGAATTGGGGATAGGTTGGTCATTGACTTTCCATTTACCCTTTTGTTCTGGAGAAAATCTGATGGGTTTGTATGCATATGGAACAGAGGTATGGTTCACAGGAATACTTTTAGCTTTTTCTCTTCTCTTCTCTTCTAACTCATCAGAAGAAAGAATTCTGATACCCTTGTTTTTTAAATCAGGACATGGTGGAATTCTGGATTGGTTCTTAAAAGCAGGTATGACAGTTTTCAAAATTCCAGACTCAACAAGTGTCTGTTTGGGTTTGTGCAAGACATTCTCTTGTGCACCGAAAATCTTCTCATCCGCCTCAGAGTCAGAGTCAGAATCAGAGTCTAGAAAGTCTCTGGTGGATCTGTCAGAGGTGTGAGTCTCTGTGGGTAACTTAGAATCATTTGCTCTGGTGGACTTAAACATTCTTAACTTTGGTTTCAAAGCATCAGATGCAGCATTTTCTTCAAGAACTCTTTTTAAATCCTCTTCAAAATATGTTCTGATTGACTCAGAGGTAGGGGAGAAGACTGGGGCTTCAGAGTTGAGCTCACTCTGTGTTTTGGCACCAGAGGACTCAACTACAGAAGTAACAGAATTCTGACCCTTAAAATAGTTAAAGTGGAAAATTTCTTTGGGATCAAGACTCTTGACAGAATTAGGAAATGCGATCTCAGCTTTTCCTTGATCATGAATAAACTTGGAAGATGGTTTTGTAACCTTTTCATAACCAGAGGAGTCATAGCTGGCATTCCTGAAATTCAGTCTTCTGGTTCTTGATACATCTGAGGTTTTAGCTCTTTTGAAAACGGCAGTACCAGAGATTACATCTTCTTGGATTTTCCCAACACAGAAGGCAGAGGACAGAGACGTCTTCTTCCTTCTAGTGAAGAGAGCAAGGTCATTGAAACCCAGACCTTGAGTATCCTTTTGAGAGTTGATTTTAATATGCACATCTTGTGCATCTTGGTATTTTTTAATCAAGATTTCTTTTCTTTGTAAAGATTGGTGCAAAACCTCTCTTTCTCTGTGAAAATAGTCCTTAATAGCGACAGAGTTTAACCTCTCATACTCAGATTTCTTAACCTCTTCATATTCCTTACACTTTTCAGAAAAAGAGTTTTCCTTCTGTTTTTGTAAAAGTTCTAACTCAGATTTTTCTTTGGAAATTTCTTCCTTCTCCATTTCCAAGAGATTTTCGCTCTCTTGTAGAAGGACAGATCTTTCTGAGCTAGTTTTCTTAACACTTTTTCCTCATAAGACTTCAGACTTCAGCAAGTAATGACACATGCATCTCCAGCTCGGAGTCAGATTTAGATTCAGAAGTAGTACATGCCTTGGCACTGGGTTTATTGATCTCCAACGCTCTGTCTTTTAACTCTATCACGAAAATAGCACATGCCATTTGAGACACATCTGCCTCTGTGGATCTTTCTGGTACCTCTCCAGTCATCCAATCAGGTACTTCTTCCAAAGTCTCATCATCAACAGCTACCCCGCAAAAATTGGCCTGCTCTAGTTCGTCATCAGAGGATGAATCAGAGATCCAATCTTCCATTTCTGCTACATAACTTCTCTCTCTGAAGTTATATTTGTACTTGTTCTTGTAGTAGTCCTGGTCCTTTACCAGTCTACCCTTACAGTTTATAGAGAAATGGTCGGGTTTGCCACATCGAAAACATCTTCCATCATTCTGGTTGATGGGCTGGGCAGCATCAGTTTGCTTTTGAGGGGCTGGTGGAATATACTTTTGTTGTTGTCTCTGCTCTGGTGCAACTCTGTTGTTGTTCTGGTGGTGAGGTACAACATATCCTCTCTTCTCATCTTTCTCTTCTTTCTCATACCTTCCTCTCCTATCAAAAACTTTCTTACCAAACCTCTTGTTAAACTGTTGAGTTATTAGAGCAAGAGATTGGGCAAAAGCATTGATAACAGCATCATCATCTGATGAACTCTCCTCTTCATCACTTTCAGCAATCAAACTTTCCTTTCCCTTCTTTTTCACATCTTTCTCCTTCTTCTTTTCTTTACCAGCATTCTCTCCGTTAGATTTCCCTTCAGAGGGTGTTTTAGAATCAGAGATTAAAGCTATTGGGCCTGCAATGGTGGATTTGCCTTTTTGCTTGACAACATCCTTCTCTTGTGCGGCTAGAGTGCCATACACATCAGTAAGAGACCATGCATCCAAATCTTGGTTAGCTTGTAGAGACATGGATAGATTCAACCATTTATCATTTAAACTTTTCAAGAATAAGACATTGTTATCTTCCTTCGACCGAACAACCCCACATTTCTTACATTTGTTGATTAAAACATTGAATCTATTGTAGGTTTGTTGTAAGGTTTCCTCAGGAAGTGCTTTGAAATCATTGTATTCATTAATACATTAGGTCCTTCTATTCTTTTGGGTTTTTATACCACCTTCGAGTTGATTTAGAAGTTGATCCCAAATTTCTTTTGCAGTAACACAGGAGTCTAGTTCTTGGAAAATATCGTTTGGAATGGCCATAATCAAAAGTCTAACTGCCTTGAGGTCATTTTCCATTTTGAGCTTCTCTTCCTCAGTAAACCCAGTGGTTTTAACTTCGAAGTGAGCAGGAACCTCAGTTGTTCTTTCTGTTGCGGGTACACGAGGAACCAATACCATAGGTTGGAATGGTCCATCAGTGACAGATCGCATAAGGTCTCTATCCATTCCATCAAAGAAGTTAACCATCCTAATCTTCCATTGAGGATATTCATCTCTCAGAAGAGTAGGCGGTTTGGTTAGAGAACCAGCCATATTGATAGCATTGATGTTGTTGTTCGCCATCTTTTCCGAAAACAGAGTATGAAGGTTTTGAAAGATCTTAAAAGGGTTTTAAACAAAAAGTAGATGAACAGTAAGCCAATGGAACAGTAAACAAAGTAGAGAAGATATGAAGACAAACCGGAAAGCTTAAACCCGTATTAAAAGCTCGAAACAATGGAGTTTCAGGTTTTAAACAGTAAAACAAAGTATACTATGAAGCTTTTGAAAACAAACACAATCAACAACAGTGAATCAACCTGGTTAGATTGGATCGATTTGATTTAAGCAAATCAATTTGCTCTGATACCAATTGTAGGTTCCCAGATTCACTTTGTCTCATATAAACAACATAATCAAAGGTAGCGGAAGCATAATATATAAACCTATTTAAATATGAGTGATTGTGTATACGAATATGAAGCAATGAGAGAATAACAATAACAATATCGAACAGTAAATGATAACAAGATAGTTAAATAAGTTGCTCGTATATTGATATATTTGAATAACACCAAGAACACTTTCTTGTGTGTGTATTCTGAAATCTCTCAGGTGACAATTTGTACAGTGGTAGTGGAACGGATTGTGCAGTGTTTGTTCTCACAATTCTAGAAATAATTCCTACCAAAAGCTTACAAATGTATGCTCCACTACCCTTCTATTTATAGCCTGATAAAGTGAAAGACAGTGTACTATCTAACCCTAGAATGACACGTGGAAAGTGTGTCTCCGTCCTTTTAGGGCTGACGTGGAAAGTACGGACACGTGTCTGACACTTAGAGATTTCTACGAGATTTAAGCTTCACAGAGGTCTTCATTCACCAGAGCTCTTGTGCCAGATATTTATGTGAGGACTCTGTCTTGTGTAGATGTAGGTTTCAAACTATTTAGAATTATAAAGTACAACTACAAAGGCGCTTGTTGATGGTTTGATTTGGTGCCCGAGATATGTTATAACTTACCACAATTTGAGGATTCTTACTGAATGAATGTTTCAAAAATGTTGAAGAGAAAATGGTATAGTTAAGTGGCGTTTGTTTTTAAGAGGTCTGAAGTCTGAAGTCTTATTTCACTTCTGATTAATAAGAGGTGGTGCTTTAAGAGGTTATAAGACATTAGGTTATCTCTTCTAGTTTTAGACGTATTTTAGACCTAAGAGCTGAAGTCTGAAAAAAAAAATCTGAATGTAAAACCGTCTGACCGATTTAAACTTCAGAGGTATTAAGAGGGTTTAAAAAAACAGCCCCTTAATGTCGAATTGAGTTTGTGATGATGGGTCCCATTTAGGAGAAATGTAGATGAAAAGAGATGCACAAAAGCTAGAAGCCCAATGTTAGAAAACCAAGGCCTAGTAAGCCTAAAGCCTAGGCCCAAGCCAGGCCCAAAAATCCCTCAATTGAGCCAAGTTTTATTTTTACAACTTCATCCTGATCAAAGGTCAACCGGTTCCCTTAATCGTCGTGTCAGATTCAGAGGCAGACTTTCCTGAACCCACGGATGACAAGGATGTCGTTGCCAGGGCTGCGTGGTACAAAGAACAATAGGATATATTTCTCGATGATGTGTTGTTGGTGAAACTCTAGATGACATCCACATCAGTCCAATTGCATCCCCGGTAACTTCTCATGCACACAAATCGTCTACAGCTCCAGTTCCACCTGTATTCACTCAGACTTAACCATCTGCTCCGCAATCAGCTCAACCAGATCCGAGTCAAGTTGGTCCTTCAAATCCTGATCAAGCTGGTCCTTCCAATGCTAATCAACCAGAGATCAGTGAAGCTAAAATAAAGCATCGAATAGTCAAACTTCGAGCAGCTTTCCTCAAAGAGACCGGGAGATGGTTATTTGCTCACCATCCGCAGACTGGATCCATATGCAGTTCTGGGTGTTGGGGGAGAAACCGAAGAGTTCAAGATGGAATATATGTTCTTGGTAAAGGGTAAAGCATAGAATAAAGAGTATGTTCATTCGAAGAGTCGGATTGGTCAAGTTAGAGAAGTTGTGGGCAAACAATTCTACAAGATCTGGTATCCAGAAATCAAGGTATGGAGAACGAATGGGCAGATGTACACGTACTCTGAGGCAGATTTTCAGCATCTAAGGATTGACGACTTCGAATTCATGTATCACTATTTCCAAAACCTTCAAATTCGCAAGTTCAACATCCAGATAGCCCTAAGATCCATCAGACGCTTCAGGTATCGCCAGTACCTCTACTATAATGTCTTCGACTTTCAGCTTGCTCTTGAAAGCCATCAACTGATAGTGAACGTCCGAAGACCGAACAACCAACTCTACAACATCGACGACGACGGCGATCTACAGAAACCAGCTGGGAGAAAGACGTTTTATGAGATTATCCGAGATCTCCAAATACTCCGATGGTACCTTGAAAGCAATCCGACTACAACTCCAACAGATTCATCAGCGTAACGAAGGCCAAGTTGTTGGATTTCAAATGCCAACAAACCGAAGAAATCTGATGATAAGAGCCCTTGAAGAACTGGAAGACCGAATAAAGTTAAGAAAAGCCGTGAGAAGAATTGAAACCTATCTGGGATGCAAACCGAGAAACCGACAGTTCTTGCCTTAAACTGCTAAAGCTGCCGATTCCAAAATTTAAGCCAAATGGGGAGATTGTTAGGGTGAAAATATGTAACTGTCTTAAAGTTGTGGGCTAAATATGTAAATACCTCAAAAGGTATAAATAGTTTTGTTTTCCTAATGTTTTATGTTAATCATTAATTATAGCCTTAATAGCCGTGTTCTTCATTGTAAACACTCTGATTATGAATGAGATGGATGACAATTGATTCTGATCCGAGTTATTGTTTATTGGTTGATTGATATTGATTATTACACAATTTGGGATCCACATAATGTAAATTTTGAGTCTGTTTTTAAGGGATGGTTATTTCCCATTTGCAACTAGTTGAGACATTAGGTCATCAGGGGCAACTTAGTACCATTATGTGGAGTTGATGCTAGCCATTGCACGTAAGTGTAATCCTAGTGAATGAGTATGACTAGGATCATCGGGGGGCCATATCCACATCTATAGTGCAATTCGGAGAACTCGTGGCCATTGATCCTAGTATGAGCTCTATAACTTAGAATATAACTTACTTTTGTGTTCAGCTAGAATCCATGGAAAACGGGTCTCCCCGTCACCGAAATGTTTTGTTCTGGGTATTGAGTTTTATCCATGTTTTTTCGTGATGTTTTGAGTATGGGGTGTTCTCCATAAGTTCTAGTTTTGCATATTGAGTTTGTTGATCCAAACTCTCTCATTGATTTGATGACGACTCTTTGAATATTTAGTAAAAATTACATTTAACATCTGTATGTATTAGTGTTTCACCATCAACGATCATAAGTTGAGTCTGTTTAGTGATTGATGAACACTTTTTATGAAATATGTTAATGTAATATCTGAAGACAAGCCTCGTGCCGAAAAGAACTTATCGCTGACGTCGAAGACCAAACTGATGAACAAGACCAGTCTACTCATGATCTGAAGCTGCATTCAGTGAAACCAAGACAAGTCTACAACGCGCGACGACTCAAGAACAAAGCTTCAGCGATAGCTGAGACTTTCATCAGACTTTACTGAAGAAAAACTACATCAGCGATCGTTGATCATGAAGCTTGCGATTCAAGATTTGTTTGTCTTATTCTTTTTCACAAATAGTACGAAGGTACAAAAGCAAACCTGCTTTTTTCCGTAATCATATAACCACTCTGCCAACTACACTGTTCACCATGCGACCAAGAGAATGTCTTTGACAAAAGTCAGAAACATGCACCTGATGAAGAATTGACACGTGTAAAGTACATTTGCTATGTATTAAATACATGGGGTATAAATAGGAGTGACACCCTTCATTTTGAAAGGTTTGTGCATTGTAGAAAACCTATTTTTTACAAACTCCCTTCTTTCCCTTTTCTAGTGCAAGAAAACTTAGTGATTTCTTAGTTTTTTTAGATTAGGTTTACCTTATCTTTTTCTGCAACAAATTGTAAATTGTGTTTGTGTGTTTTTGATTTATCAATAAACAATTTAAAAAGTATAAAATTTGTGTTTGTATTCAATCCCCCTTTCTACAAACTTTCATTCTTGTACAACCCCTACGGGACCAACAGAGTCTTAGTCATATTTTGGTATTTTGAATAATAAAGTTTCATTTGAATTTCCGTATTTGAGAATTTACCATTATTCTCGTTTTGGGTGAGTATTGGATTTTGAATTCCTATTTGAAAGAATATTTTGTATTGATGTTTTTCATCACTAAAATGGTTGGTTTTGTGAAAGATGTTGCGTTCATCATTTATGCATGTCACTTTAGAACTCCTGATTTAAAACAACACTCTTATAGTTTACCGTTTTATATAAATGTTGAAAACTCTTGAGCTCACTAAGCGTTAAGCCTAACCCTTTTTATTTGTCGGCATGTGCATCAGGTCCATGCTGGGGGATGGTACTAGCGACATCGTGAAGAGTTGAGTGCTAGTTAGATGCACGAGAAGGATTTAGCACGCGATTGGGTGATGTCTTCCGTAACTTGGAAATAACGACTGTTATTGAGTTTTTAGTAACACTTATCCATAATCTAGACTTTGTGTAAGGCTTATATTATCAAATTTTGATGTTAAATTTAGATTTTATATTTGAGGTAATTCAAGTATTGATTCGTAGAAAAAGATTTATCCATTATTTGGTGTATTAACGAAAATTTTAAATTAGTCATTTTTTCAAATTTGAGGGTGTTACAAAATGAGATTGTTGTTAATGATGAAGACCATGATAAAGGTGAGGTTGTTGTTGTTGGACATCAAGAAGGGTTACGAGAAAGTCAAATGGTTGTATCTCCACCAGAAATTAATGATGCAAATTAATCATGCCACGACCTTAACATAGATTAGGCGTTATTTGATATATTTTGGCTCAACTTGTGGTATATTCGCAACTTTTGGTATATCTTGGTTCAACTTTTGGTAAATTATGTCCAACTTTTGTATACATCTATTTATGCTTTTAATACAACTTTTGTATGTTTTAGGAAGAGTATTGAAAATGATATATCCGTTTCATTTTATAAATGTAAGTTTTTTTCCGTTCAAAAAATGTCTAGGGACTTAATCGTTTCATTTCTCCCCACATTTCCTCCCCCTTTTGAAAAAAGAGGAGAGGTACTTTGAAATAAATAATTGTTCCGATGGAACCTTGTTTCAAATATGAAAGTCCATTGGATTTTTTCGGATTTTTTCGGATTTTTTCCCTTATTTTACCACTTTAACAAGTTTGTTTTATAGGTCATAGAAAGTCTAAGGATTTATCTAATAGATTTTAAAAAGTCCACTGACTTATTTGGTTCGAAAAAAATATTCAATGACTTAATCATTCCAAATAAAAATTCCACTTAGGTTTTCTAGATTTTTTTGGATTTTCCCTATATAGTATATATAATATATAATATAGCATATATAGCATATATAATAACATATTATATAAATATATATATATATATATATATATATATAATATATATTTATAGAGGAAAGTTCAAATGTGAACTCAAATTCAATTGTGAACATGAGGACAGATCTTATCCGTTGATCGCAGCCAAATTCAAGTCGTTCCTGAAATCCGGCTTCGGGGGTATTTTTGTCAGATTCTTTATTTTTTTGTTTTAGTATTTCATATCGTTTCCTTATATCTCGGTATTCTTATTGATTTTTTCCTAATTTCTCTCATCACGATTGCTTCCTTCCTCAAATATCTCCGATTTCTCGATTCTTTTTCATCTTTTACGATTGCTTCCTTCCTCATATCATGCATTTTATTCGATTTGTTCTATTTAGGTCGAAATTCTAGAATTCGTCCGATTCCCGCAAATCTCCGTTTTCTCGATTTTTTTACTCTGTTTCTATGGATTCTTTTGTTGTTGAGAATTCTACACTTTTTGTTGATCAAGCATTCAATTTTGTTGATGATTATGATCCTGTTGATGCAAGAAACGGTGAAATTGATTCATTTTCTATGTTTTCCAGTTTATCGAATGTTGAAGAATCATCGATATGTAAGTTTTGACTTGTTTAATTGATATTTGTTTCTGTAATACAAATTGATTAATTGTTTTAAATCTAATGTTGTTTTTTATTATTTCTTTATCTGTTATTAAATTAGCTATTTTTCTATTTGTTATTCTTAGGAATTTTCTTCATGTTGTTTTTGTTATTTATGCATTTTGAATATGTTTTTTCTGTTTTATTGTAATCAAAGTGTTATCTATAATCATTTATTCAAAGTGAATATAAAGTAATCAACCTCATTTTATGTGTGTATAGTCGGTCTGAATATAACGTTTAAAATAAACGTTTAAGTTGTATTCGTTTTGAATATCTACCTTTATTCAGACTGAATAAAGGTAGATATTCAAAACGAATAAATGTTTTAAGTTTTATTCTTTTTGAATATTTATCTTCATTCAAACTGAATAAGGTATATATTCAGACTTAATAAAGTTAGATATTCAAAAAAATACTTTATTCAGTCTGAATATATAAAGTATTTATGTTGAATGCATTATGTTATTTTGTATACATTCTGAATATAATTTTTAATATACTTTATAGATCCAATTCATAGTGGAAGTCAAGATGGTCCTTCAGTTATTGAATTTGATTGTAGTGATGGAGTGAAATTTTGGATTCCTGTAGTAGAAGAAGATTTGAAGCCTGTTGTTGGGAAAGTTTTTGAATCATTGGAGAGAGGTATTGACATGTATAAGAAGTATGCTACAAAAGCTGGATTTGATGTCAGACTATCTTGGGTGAAAAAATGAATATTCTATGATTGTTTTGAGGTATGTTGTATGCAAGAGAGTTGGTTTTCCAGATTCTGTCCAGGCGGATACATTGGATTTGAAAAAGAAAAGAAATAGTAACATTCATAGAACTGGTTGTGATGCGTGTGTGAAGTTCAAGGTTGTTCCTGGTTCGAGGTTGTAACACCCAAAAAATAGGGCCAATTTAAACCTTAAGTTTATCAAGGCTAACTATAGAATCATCCATATTTCATATATATTTAAAGAATTAACTATGAGGTTTAATACATACAATTCAAATTCTCCAAAACAACTTATTAATCCAATCTTGTTCACTATGAAAAGATTAAACGGATTGTCTAAGTCATTCATCAAAACAATCTCATATCAGCCAACTTCTCTTCTTAATATCAACAAGTTGAATCCCCATAAGCACCTGTCCCTCTTCCCTTTACTTTCTCTGAGCTAGTACCTGGTAAGAAAAGTTGATTTGAAACAATTAGGCTTACGCCTAGTGAGAACATCCAATTTAAATTAACACATTAACAGCATCAGAATCTTAGATAATCAACGTATATATTCAAACTCGCTTTATCACCATTCTTACCATGCTCATACTTGTCTCATGATGACATTACCATACTCAAACCCACGAGTATAACTACCAATCATAAAGTCGTATCACCATGTCCAATAACCTACTACTAATCCTTACAGAT
Source organism: Saussurea involucrata (assembly GCA_033807775.1). Classification (NCBI taxonomy): domain Eukaryota; kingdom Viridiplantae; phylum Streptophyta; class Magnoliopsida; order Asterales; family Asteraceae; genus Saussurea; species Saussurea involucrata. The sequence continues at coordinate 82,019,303 of CM066327.1, forward strand.
TCTAGTTTATCAATCAATCTTACAGAATTACATTCAAACATCATACTTTCTCTTTGAAATGGAATACATAAATAGCACTTATATATACATTGCCTATTTCCAATCCGTCAAACAACACTTACACTTCATCTAATTCACACTCCCACATCTCAATTATCAATAGCAACTCTCTTTGCCCATTAACTCATTCAACCTGAATAGCAATTATACTATGCCTATTCAACATTCCGTATGAATAAAAATTCTACTTTGTCTATTCAAACATACATACGAATAACAATTCTACCTTGTCTATTCAATCATACACATGAATAACAATTCTACCTTGTCTATTCAATCATACACATGAATAACAATTCTACCTTGTCTATTCAATCATACACATGAATAACAATTCTACCTTGTCTATTCAATCATACACATGAATAACAATTCTACCTTGTCTATTCAATCATACACATGAATAACAATTCTACCTTGTCTATTCATCAATCAATGTGAATAGCAATTGTACTTTGCCTATTCAAACATTTCCAAGGATACACGGGAATAACAATTATACCTTGCCTATTCCTCCTTTTCAACAAGAATATCAACTATACTTTGCATATTCTATTATTGTAATATGAATAGTAATTCTACTTTACCTATTCAATCATTTCAACGTGGATAGCAATTCTACTTTGCCTATTCCACCATTTCAACATGAATAGCAATTCTACTTTGCCTATCCATTACATTCCTCTATAAACAGGAATAGCAATTATACTTTGCCTATCCTACGTTATCCAATGTAACTAGTGTTTACAAATCCGTTACACCTTATTAACGTATATACATAACAACATATCATGCCACTCTCGTATCATATTCTCAATTCTAAGAATATTAAATAACCTATCGCGTCCTCGTCCTCAATTATTTCCCTTTCGGCAACTTGACACGGGGGTTCCGCTACCCGGTTAGCGGATGGGGTCAAGGGGCAACGCCCTTGCGGGGTCTGGGGGCAGCGCCCCTAGAAATTATTTTTAGAACTAAGTCAGATAGCACATCTAGAACTGTATCCAGCCGTCAGAACCTAGCCTTTCTCAGTTTCTCAAAAGTGTCCGGACAACAGGGGTTTTCCGGACAACAGGGGTTTTCCGGGTAACAGGGGTTTTCCGGGTAACTAAACCATCCAGATACTTTTCTAATCCGGACGCCATCCGGATACTAAAGTCATTCGGAAAACTAAAGCAATTCGAACTTAACCGGTATCTTGCTGCATCCGGACACATTCATCATCAGAGGTATCCGGATACGAGGTTTTATCCGGACACCTTCGACCTGCAGCTTAAAATTCGATCTAGATACATATCTGTTCGATTCAGCCCATTCCAGACCATTCCATACAGTTCATAACCAGTTTATACATGTATCTTAACATTTAATTTGACAGAAAGCATGTATTTAATCAAAAGTGAATGAACTCACCTTTTTGAAGAAAACCCACTTTAATCACAATCTGTTGCTCCAATATGTTGTAAACGATTTTGAGAACCTATTCAAATCACAGATTCGTTTACCACCATGTATCTACAACAAATTCCTCAGAAAACATGATCAATTTTCTTACCAATTTGAAGCCAAACTCTTGTTTTCTTCTTTCTCTCTTTTCTCCCCAATTCTCTTTTTCTTGCTTTTCTCTAAACCGACCTCAACAAAAGGAAATCAGATATTTCCTCAAAGTTCAGCCTCTTATCCACATACTTTCAATAAAAGACCAAACACACCTCCAAGTTTCTAATTTTACATAAAAACATCAAACTTTGGTTACTTAACTTTTAACCCCCAAAGACTCAATTACTTGCAAATATTGCACAAAGATACAACTCAATTACAAAATAACTTCATTTATATTATAACATAATATAACGAAATTTCGGGATGTTACAGAGGTCGTTTATATTATATGCATTTGAAGTGAAACATAACCATTGTTTATTTGATGAAGATTCGAAGCACTTGTTGAAAAGTAGTCGGAAATTAAACTATTCTCAGCAAAGGTGGATTCTTAAGATGTCAAATGCAAATATTGGTGCTACACAAGCATATAACATTCTTTGTTAGTTGAAGGGTAGGTATGAAATGGTTGGTGGAACTAAGGTTGAGTATAAAAATTTTCAACGAGATCGTAATTGTTTCATTGGAGATACCGATGCAAATTTATTTGTTAGGAAAACGAATAATAGAAAATTGTATGTGCCAAACTATTCGTTTGAATATAAATGCGATGAAGGTCTATTGAATTATGTTTTTTGGGCCGACCAAACAGCTAAATGCAACTTTGAAGAGTTTGGTGACATTGTTTCATTTGATGCAACCTTCCGGACGAATAAGTAAGTATTTATTTTTTTATTTTATACGTTCTTTTAGTATGTCTTTGTTTATAACTTATATTAATTATATGTGTTTTAGGTACTGTATGGTATTCGTCCCATTCACAGGAATTGACAATCACAAGAATTGTGTAACTCTTGGTGTTGGTCTTCTCGATGGTGAAAATATTGAAGCTTACAAATGGTTGCTTCATTCTTTCTTGAAATCTTTTGGCAAGCAACCAAAGTTGATTGTTACAGATCAGTGTCCTGCTATTAAGCAAGTTGTTTCTGAAGTCTTTCCAGAATCAAGGCACCGGTTTTGTATGTGGCACATTAGCACAAAATTGCCTTTGAAGGTAGTTCTTTATTCATACTGAATAATTTTATTATTCATTTTGAATAATTATATGTATTCATTCTGAATAATTGTTCGCATCTTCAAATTTTCATTTTCTATCATCTTTATTCAGACTGAATAGTTAAAGTATTCATGTTGATTGCATTATATCTTCTTTGTTTTCATATTTCTTCCAATATTATTTCAAATACTGATTTCAAGAAAAGGTTTCATGCTCTTATATGGGATGAACACATTGATCCTACTCAATTTGAAGATAGATGGAAATCTTTAATCGGTGACTTTGATCTTGTTGGCCACAAGTGGTTGTCTTATATGTATGATAATAGGAATAGGTGGATTCCACCATTTTATACAGATATTCCTATGGCTCGGCAAATGAGAACGACTTCAAGATCTGAGAGTGAAAAATTCATTATTTTCATTATTTTTTCATCACGGTGCAAACCTTATGGCTTTTATTGACTCATTTGATTCTGCTATGGACAAACAACAGAATAATCATAGGTGGCTCAATCATCAGACAAGAACAATCGTACCAAAGTTTAGTACACCACTTCCAATTGAGGTTCATGCTTCTAAGATATATACTCGCGTTGTATTCAGAGATGTTCAGAATGAGATAAATGAATCTGTTTGGTCCTGTTTCCAATCATCTGTGAGTTTGGTAGATGGTTCTGATGTTATTGTTGTGGTTGAGAGGAAGAAGGTTCAACATAAAAGGAAAGATGGTGAATCCAGTTCAACTCTAGAAGCATATGTAAAAGAGTCTGATCACAAGGTTCGTTTCGTTTAGATATTCAGAATGTTAATCAGTCAATTTTTTGTTTTGTATTATTCAGTCTGAATAATAGGTATATATTAAAAGTTGAAGTTGTATTCATACCGAATATCTACCCTTTATTCAGACTGAATAAAGTCGGAGTTAATTTTATGTTAATTTTAACTTATTATTCATTGTGAATAATGAAGTAATTTGAATTTTATTTGCAGGTTGTGCATAATAAGACAACTGGTTCTTTGGATTGTAGCTGCTTGTTTTACCATCATTATGGTTTGCTATGTCGTCATATTTGTTGGTCCCGAAAGGGTTATACAAGTTTGTAGAAGGGGGGGTTGAATACAAACACACAGATTTTACTTTTCTAAATTGTTTATTGATATTTATCAAACAATTTACAACTTGTTGCGGAACAAGATTAAGGATTATACCTAATCTAAACAAGTTATGAGAAACACTAAGTTTCTTGCACTAAAAATAAGTAAGAAATAAGATAAGAATATTACTAATAATATTCTAACACAAAGTAGTAGAGAGAAGAAGATGGCCGAGCACTTCATTTCTGAAGTAGGGTTCTTCTTATATACTGCATGCATTTAATGTACAACAGTATAACTTTACACGTGGCAGCAGCTGATTGGTTGCATGGTTTGACCTTTGTAGACAACCTTAGTAGCCGCATGATATACAGTGTAGAATCAGAGTTGGTAGTACGATCCTGGACAAAAGGGATGTCCTTTCTGACATTATCGTACGGAGGCGTGCAAGGGGGAAAATACAAAAGTAACTTGTAGAGGAAGACTTCATGATCAGCGTTCGTTGAACAGTTCTTTATCAGCGAGTGATAAAGCTCAGCGATCGCTAAAGTCTTCTACTTGTAACTTCACGTTGAGTGGCCAAATCTTGGCTTCGCTAATATCCGCATCAGTTCATTAGTAGACTTGTCGCTGGTTCTTTGGCTTGATCTTCGACTTCAGTATAGAACATAGTTGACGTGAAACTTGTCTTCAGGGATCATAAGTAAACAACTAAGATTGTCAGCGATCATCAACAAGACTGAACAGGCTCAGAGCTTTATTGATAAAAAGTATCGCTGAACGTTTAATTTAAAGAGCATGAGTTTCCTATCAGCGGCACTGTAAAGACATAGTGCTTATCAGCGATAGTGAAACTCTAATACATATTGTCTACTTACAATTTTCACTAAGTGTTTCTTAAATAGTCATTATCAAATCACTGAGGGTTTGGATCAACAATCTCCCCCTATTTGATTATGACATAGCAACAAAGGAAAATTGCTAAGTATGAAAACATAAGGATAAAAAGAACTCATAAAACATTTGTCCCTTTTACTGTTTTCTGGGATCTTTTAAGTACTGATGGAGTAAAGTACATTCACTGATAAGTTATACTGCAAATAAATTTACAGGTACAAAAGATATAAGCTGATAAAGATAGAATAATTACAAGGAAATCCTATCAGCTATTCAGGTTCTTCCTTAATGAGAAGTTCATCAAGGGTTCTAGTAGTAGGGATCATCCAGTCAGGGACTTTTTCACTAAGATCCCTTCTATTCTTTGCTTCTTTGAATATCAGGGGCTTCATGAAATGTCCGAGTAAATCGTCTCTGAATCCACACCAATAGATGAGATCCCTGAACTGTTCGATGGGAGTGATGGGTAGCTCAGAGATGCGTTGAAAGTGTTCTCATCCATCATAGTCATGAAAGAAGATACCATAAGGTTCGCTTAGGACTTTTCCAGGGATAAAACGTTCATCGGGGGGCAGGGAGGTGTCGAGAACTGAGAGATCAGGTTCAGGACCAAGAACTTCAGCGCGTGAGAAGCCAATTCCAGTTTCATTTTGGATAGGAGGACCTGTGTCTGAAGCAGTTGTCTTCTTCTTTGCAGCAGAACTTCTTCTTCGTTGAAATGGAGTTGGAGGAGGAGGAAAATCCACAGCAGATGAAACCAAGTCGATCTGTTGATTTAGAACTTTCTCGACGTGGTCTCTGAATTGTGAGCGTGATTGCTGAATGGCTATCCTGATTTCCAACCACTCAGAGAGACCATATTTCTTGATAGAAGAGGCGTAGATGGTTTCCTTGGTACCATTTTCTCTGAATAAGTCGACCTCAACAACTGGAACTTTTATTGGCATTCTTCCCCTGATGTACACTTTGTTTATTCTGGCTGCCCGATATCGATAGTGCAATCTTTCTTTGCAACATTCCAAGGTAGAGTCAGATACCTTGGTCTTTTCGTCGATGATCTTCTTGGCGTCCTTCCACAATTGACGTTGGACATCAATGAGAGTCTTCTTCAGATCAGGATCCTTCACCGATTGTTAGACAAGCTGAATGGCGTAGGCTTTATCTTGTTCTTCAGCTTTCCTTCGATCGGCGAGTTATTTTTCAGCCTTGAGATGTTCAGCAAATTCCTTTCTTGATAGTCTGAACTTAGGAGCATTGATTTTGTCTCGAGGAAGGATGATTCGCTGATCTTCAAGCTGTTTGATCATGGCATCTCTCTTTTTCTGATCCTCTTCAATTAGCGATTGAGGAGCTAAGGAAGGTCTTTTGGTGTGAGAGAGTAGCTGTTCTTCAGGTTCATCAGTCTCAATGAAATCTAAGACCGAGATTATTTCTTCAGCACTTGTGGCTGGGATTATTGTTGATGCAGTAGTAGGAACTTCAGCTTGATCCTCAAGCATGGGAGAGGACTAGCTGAAACACATCGATCATTTAAGTAAGATCATTTGGGAGAAAAGAGAGAGAAAGAATGAGGTTAAGTGTATAGAGGTTTTATGGAGAGGAGAATTGAGGTTGAGAAGGGATAGAGGAGGGATGCAGTGTAAGGGAAGAAAAAGTATTGTACCTGACAAACTGGCTTTTGAAGCAAGATCGTCAGATTGTCTTCTGCAGCGAAGTCTTTGTTTTTTCCTTTGTCGGCTTCAGTTGTTGCAGGCTTTGTCTTTTGTCCCCTCCCTTGATGGTTCATTTATCATAACCCCTTTTTGAGCAGGGACCTTCTTGGGCTGGACGAAGAAGAAGTCGACGTCATCATCATCGTCATCATCATCATCATTTTTAGGGGATGATGATGGTTCGTCGTCCTCAAGATCGAGGTCTTCATCATCTTCTGCTTCTTCAGCTTCATATTCTTCCTCATCAGCGTAGGGTTCGGTAACATCAGCAACAGCTTCAGTTTCCTCATCGAGTTTCTCCCCCTCGGATTCAGATGGAGGTTTCTTTGTTCCCTCAAGGTTTTCATCTCCCTGAGGTTTATCAGCAGCAGCATCAGAAACAATACCCTCCCCTCAGAGTTATGGGGAAGGTTTTCAAGAGTTTTCTCCTCCCCCTTAACATTATGGGGAAGGTCTTCAGTCTTCTCCCCCTCATCCACATGATGGATGGGGGAGGAAATAGTAGCTTTAGCAGCAGCAGCAGGCTTTAGGTCACTGTCTTCCAGGCCAGTGATACCCATGAAGGTTTCAATCACTACTATTCTGTCTTCTAGGCCAGAAATAGTAGGACTGGTCTTTTGAAGGTCTTCTCGATCAGCCTGAGTGAAGTGAGATGGAGTACAAGTTGGTGCGTTCAGGCGGTCGAGAATTTGCTGTAGGAGAGACTTCACAGAGGTCATCTCTGACTTTACAGTAGTCACCTCTCCCTGACGATCGCTAACCACTGTCTTCAATGATGTGACTTCATTGGACAGGGCCGTAAAGTTGGTGGAGAGGGTATTGTTGGTGGTGGAGTTTTCGGCGAGAGTAGTAGCAAATTGACCAATGCTTCCTTCCACCTTTTCCAGATCAGCGCTGGAGGCTTTGCCTAGGACCTCGGTGGTCAGCTTCTTGAGTTCCTCTCCAGCGTTTGTAACCACTGAAGAGTTTGTCGATAGAATGGTGGTGAGAGATTCCACCTTGTTGGACAGATCCGTGAGCGATGTGTTGATGTCGCCCAAGTTAGGACCTGTAACAGTTAATAACTTGTGAACAAAGGAAAGCTCGGAAGTTTGGGGTTTTGAGAGAGGAGTATTTAGGATGTTGTGTATACCTGCGGGATGGTTGACGAATTCCTCGTAGGTTCGATAACTTGAGAAAGTTTCCATGTCTCCTTCCAGAGTGCCTTGATGCTTGGAGGTTTCCGCAGGTCCTTTATTCAGATCCTGCATCCGCTGTAGTTCTTCAGCAGATGAGTCACTCAGATGAATAACCTTTATTGTAGAGAATGGGGGAATAGATGGAGTGACCAAAGAAATGGTGGGAGGAGTGAGATTTGAGAAGAGGGTTGGGGTGCCAGATTCAGCGTTAGATCCGCTGGGAATGACTTATGTAGTACTTATAGTTACTGAGGGAGGTGGGTTCTGTTCCAAGTTAATAACCTCAGCGTTTGGAGACGCTGAAGTTGGTATGGAAGGGGTGGCTTGATCAGTTGTGGAGGAGCGTTCCACGAAACCATCCAGCGTAGTCTGTTGAGAGACAGACGCTAGGTCTTCAACCTGGAAAGGCTTGGGGGTTTGCTCCTTGGTTTTCTTGATCATTTGAGTATCAGGAGAGATAGAGGAGTGTTTCCTTTTCTTAGTAGGAGTGGTTTTTGCAGCCTGGGTAACAGCGGTTGGTATTTCCGCTGAAGTAGTTGCAGAAGTAGAAGAATTGGGGTTGAGAAGAGATAAGAGAGTAGTAAGACGTACCTTGTTTGGCATTGGGCTAAAGTCGAGCACCTTATGGCCAACCTGAGAGAGTTTCAGGTCACCCACTTTTGGGTATTTGTCCCTAAGTCTGTGTAGAAAGATACCACTGACAAACCGAGGATATGGAACACATGTTGGTCTGTCATCCATGTCCACCCTGAGCACCATATCGTTGTAGATGATTGATGCCCAATCAATGTGAAGACCTTTCAGTAGTGCATATCCCATGGCCTGCTGAGGTTGTGATGCTTAGTCAGTTGACCCAGTCTTCGCTGTCAGGAAGCTGATCAAATGAGCGTAGATGAAGTTCATCTCGCTTGGCATTTTAGATTTCTTGATGACGGTCAGCTTCTTCTCAGGGTGTTCATCTCTTCCTGTTTCACACACATACTTCATTGCATCAAAGAATGCAATCAGTGCTTCCCTATCACCTAGGTTTTTAGGGTTTGGCAGAGGGACAAAGCATTTTTCTTTGGAACTACCAGGAAGGTACAGGGCACGCCTGATAGTAGCAGGGGTGATCTTGGAGGTTCCATGTTTGAATGACATCAATCATCGTCTTTGGGTCATTGGGTAAGGGTACCTGAGCTCTTCTGGCAGTATACCAGAACTGAGCTAGAAGATATTTATGAGCCGGGGGTGCAATGGTCAGAGCTGTCGATAGAGGACAAGTCTTAAGAAAGTTCACAGCGTCATCAAGGTGTGTAACCTGCTTCTTTTGAGGGAAGTCGAAGAGAGCAAAAGGGTTGTTGCTTTGAAAGGTAACTGGCTGGATTTTGAACTTCACCTGAGGAGCTTTTGTGAGTACAACTTTTTTAGCAGCAGTGGGGACTTAGCAGCAGGAGATTCAATAGTAGATGTCATTTCTGTTTATAATTACAAACATGAAGAAAGATAAAGAATAATGTCTTAATGTGGAAAGATTTTCCAAAATAAGATGATTTTAGGGTTTTGCACATTCCATTCAGACAAAAGATATCTTAATGGAGATTAGGGTTTTTCTTGTTTTGTAAAAGAGTACAAAACGTAGTGAACACTTGTTTTTCAGTATCTTTTAAAATAAGAGATTCTGGAAAAACATATGAGGATACAAGTTTAAGATTTGTGTCTTAAACTTGAAGAATAACCATGAAGATTGTGTTCATAAAATCATGAAGAGAAATGATTTCATTTTTAAAAAGTTCTTTTGTTTGATCTGTTAAAAACGAGAATAATATCAAAAACAAGTTGATAAAAGGTAAATAATAAGAATATTAACCTTGATTGTAGTAGACGAAGATGAACAATTTCTGGAAATGAAGAGTTCAAAAAGCAACAGTGATGTTCTTGCTTGTTTGAGAAGATGTTCGCGTAAAGGTAAAAATATAAACGCAAAGTGTTTATATAGTGAGAGTAGAGAGAGAAAAACTATGAGCGGGAAAGTTTTTCATGATGACACGGACACGTCCCTTGAATTTGATTGGACAAGGAAGTCGAAACGGGCGAACGTGTCAGAGAAAACGTTCCATGACTTATCCGTTGTGATGACGTCACAAACGCCCTTTCATATTTTAGGATGTCTCGGAGGTTTTTGAAAGCTCAGGGACACTTTTTAAAAAAAACATGAAGCACTGAATTAGAAATTTCAGTGTTTGATTTAGAAATTTCAAAAGTATCACTGAAGGGAAGAGATATTCAGCGATGTAATTTGTTTTTGAAATCTTGCATTCATAGGCGAACGTCAGCGAGTAAGAGAGAACATAGCTTGATATTAGTGAATCAATTTTGTTCAGAGAGTAGGTGATAAATAGGGTTATACAAGTTTGTTTTATCCCTGATCAAAATGTAAACCGCTGAAGATTTTACTCTTCTAAGTTCAGCATTCCAAGCTCACTGATGAGAAAGTTGAATCTTGTCTCATCAAGAGGTTTGGTGAAAAGATCAGCTAACTGAAAGTCAGTCGGATAAAATGAACTTCTATATCACCATTTATCACATGATCTGTAATAAAATGATACCCGATTTCGATGTGTTTGGTCTTTGAGTGTAGCACTGGATTGTTGGCTATAGCGATGGCACTAGTGCTGTCGCAATAGATTGGAATCTTCGAGAGCTGAAGGTCATAGTCCAGTAGTTGATTTCTCATCCACAAGACCTGAGAACAACAGCTTCCAGCGGCTACGAACTCAGCTTCAGCGGTTGAGGTGGACACCGAGTTCTGCTTTTTACTTGTCCAACTCACCAGCTTTCCACCGAGGAGCTGACAGCCTCCTGTGGTGCTTTTCCTATCCAATTTGCAACCTGCAAAATCACTATCTGAATAGGCGATTAGATCAAACCCTGAGTCTTTGGGATACCAAATACCTAGGTTAGGAGTACCCTTGAGGTAACGAAAGATTCACTTTACAGCGATCAAATGAGATTCCTTAGGTTCGTCTTGATATCGTGCACACAAACATGTTGCATACATAATATCAGGTCGACTAGCTGTAAGATACAAAAGAGAGTCGATCATCCCACGGTACATCGTGACATTAACAGGTTTTCCAGAAGGATCCTTGTTTAGTGTCAGCGGTGGTGCCATAGGTGTTTTCATAGCTGAACTCTGAGTTAAATCAAATTTCTTCAGCATATCTTTAACAAACTTTCCCTGATTAATGAAAGTTCCTTTTTCATTTTGTTTGATTTGAAGACCTAGGAAATATGTTAGCTCACCCATCATACTCATTTTATACTCGGCTTTCATTCTTTCAGAGAAACGAGTACAAAGGTCAGGGTTAGTGGAACCAAATATAATATCATCGACATATATTTGAAGAAGAATAATATGACCTTTTACTTTCCCGAAAATAGAGTTTTGTCGATTTTACCTCGCTCAAATTTTACAATATGGAGATAAGTAGAGAGAGCGTCATACCATGCACGAGGAGCTTGCTTTAAGCCATAAAGTGCCTTATCCAGTTTATAAACATATCCTGGATGCTTAGGATCTGAAAATCCTGGAGGTTATTCCACGTAGACTTCTTCATTCAGCTTTCCATTTAGAAACGCTGACTTAACATCCATCTGATAAACCTTGAAGTCTTTGTGTACTGCGTAAGCTAAGAATAGACAAATGGCTTCGAGTCTTGCTACTGTGGCAAACGTTTTGTCATAATCTATACCTTCCTCTTGTCTATATCCCTGAGCAACGAGTCGAACTTTGTTGCGGGTTACAGTTCCAAGTTCATCCAACTTGTTTCGATAGACCCATTTAGTGTCTATCACTGACTTGTCGGATGGTCTAGGAACAAGCTTCCAAACTTTGTTTTTTTCGAATTCAGTCAGCTCATCTTGCATAGCGCTGACCTAGTTTGGATCTTGGAGGGCATCATCTGTTTTCTTTGGTTCAATCAGAGAAATAAAGTTAACAAATAAACAAATATTACCTGCACTTCGACGAGTCTGAACACCAGCATTTGGATCACCAAGAATTTGTTCAATAGGGTGATTGATAGTCCATCACTGAGCCGGAGCATGATTTGTTGATTCAACTTGAACTTCTGGAAGAGCTGAAGATGAGGCTTCAGCAACTTTTGGTATATCAGTTAAGAGAGGAAGAGGTGCAGATGTCATTTCATTCACTGATTGCTGAGAAGTAGATGGTATATCTGAGATAGAAGGTTCAGAAGCAGGCATAGTGTTTAGAGGAACAACTGAGACCCATGATGTTTCAGCTTCACTAGTCTGCATGCTTGGGATGTTGGTAGGATCATCATCTTCAGTGCGATGAGTATGAGCTGGAGGAGTGGGAACATCTTCTGAATCACCAAGATGAGAAAACATCCATTGATTCAGTTCTTCAGTATCAGCAGAAGGTCTAGAGTTCGCTGAACAGGATTCATCAAAAGTGACGTGGATAGTTTCTTCAACAGTTTGTCTTCTTCGATTGAAGACTCTGAAGGCTTTGAAGATTGAGGAGTACCCAAGAAAAATTCCATCATCAGCCTTAGGATCAAACTTTCCAAGGGCATCTCTGTTGTTCAGTATGAAACACTGACATCCAACGATGTGAAGAAAGCTAATTGAAGGCTTTCTCCCATGAAAAAGTTCATAGGCTGTTTTTTTGAATCGTTTGACAATCAGCGACCTGTTTTGAGTAAAACAAGCAGTGTTGACAGCTTCTGCCCAAAACTGAGTAGGTAGGCGAGAATCGTTGAGCATTGAACGTGCAGCTTCGAGGATAGTTCGATTTCTTCTTTCAGTGACTCCGTTTTGTTGCGGTGTTCTCACTGAGGAAAGGTTGTGAGAAATACTCTTACTTTCAAAGAAGGAATCAAGGGAACTGTTTTTAAAATTCAGTCCCATGATCACTCCTTATTGAGCGAATGGTCATGTTGTTCAGGACTTCCATTTTCCTAACAAAGGTGATGAGTTCTTCAGGGGTGTCTCTTTTAGTTCGGAGAAACATTACCCAGGTTTAGCGAGAGAATTCATCAACTATGACTAGTGTATATTTCTTTCCAGTGATGGATTGTTTGTTAACAGGGCCAAACAAATCCATATGGAGAAGTTGTAGAGGAGATGACACTGAGGAAACTTTCTTAGATTTAAAGCTTGCCTTCGTATGTTTCCCTTTCTCACACGCTGAACATAAGGACTCCTTAGCGTATGAGTGTTGAGGTAGACCAGTAACCAATTCTTTAGAGGAAAGAGTATTCAGTGTCTTGAAGTTGAGATGGGAGACCTTTTTGTGCCATAACCAGTTGACATAAGATGAGGCTTTTGAGAAGAAACAGAAGTTCTCAGTGGTTGTAGAATCCATGTTTATAACATAAACATTTTCCATACGATAACCGCTGAGAGCAATCTTCTCCTTTTTGTCAGTGACAAAGCAGGATTCCTTAGTGAAAATCACTTTGTTATCCTTGTCACATAGCTGACTGATGCTTAGAAGATTATGCTTCAGTCCTTCAACATATGCGACTCTTCTGAAGGTTGTTGTACCATTAGAAAGTACACCAAATCCTCGGGTATAGCCTTTTCCGTTTCCACCGAAGGTCACAGAGGGACCCTTCTCTTCCTGATATTCAGTGAACAGGTTTTTCTTACCAGTCATGTATCTAGAGCATCCGCTATCGAGATACCAGATACCATTTTAACCTGCAAATAAAGGAAGATTAGTTTGACTTAGGCACCCATTTCATTTTGGGTCCAGATTTGTCAGTGGTGGTAGGGGAAGTGGAAGGTTCAGCATTCTTCGCAGCATTTGAAGATTCAGCTTCTGAACTGGTCTTCACTTTGGTTAATTTCTTAACCTCGATGGTCTTCTTTGCCTTGGGGGCATTAATCTTCACCTTAGCTAACTTTTCAGCTTTGGTGGTTGTGGGGAACTTACTAGCAATGTGATCGGTAAGTCAACAGTGATAACATTTCCTATAGCTAAAAGTAGCTTTAGGACCATTTGCATGCTTAGTCATTAATTTTAAATGAGCAGGGACAGCACCAAGAATACCTTTAGCATCAGATCTTGGGGGAACCTGAGGTTCATCAAGATTCTTAGCTAGAAAGTTCAGCTTGATCCTAGGAGTGGATCGTTGAACATTTTCATAAACCTTATCCTTAGAGGATGAGGAATGATTAACTGAAGGTTTAACATTCTTCAGATTAGGTATTTTGGTACCCTTCTGAGGTTTTGGATAAACAATTTTCTCTTTACCTTTAGAAGTTAAGGTAGAGATTTCCTCAGGGATGGGAATTTTAGAAGAGGAACACTGAGATGAGGAAGTGTCAGGAATAGAGGACACGAACATTCCAAACTTAAGCATGGAATGATCAGTGGTTGGTTCTTCAGCATCAGCTTTGTAACCAAGACCACGTTTGTCACTCAGAGGGATATGAGACTTTATTATCTCAGTGATCGTTGTTGAGGATTTACACCATCCTTCAACAGTAGCTTTTTCAGCTTTTAATGCAGCGATAGCTTCTTCTCGTTCGATTTTGACTAGTTGATTTATATGAACCTGATCTCTGAAATCTTCTTCAATTTTAGAAAGCTTTTCTATTTGAAGGTGACAGTTTTTAAGTTGTTCAGCGAGATCAAGGTTTTGATTTTCAACAACAGTTTTGCCATTCACGGCATCATATAAACTCATAGTCAAGAGATCGATTTTACGAAGACTATCAGCTTCATCAATATCAAAAATATTGGTAAAGAAAGAAGGTGATACCTTAGTAGCAGAGGTTGAAGTAGAGGGAATGTCAGAATTTTCTTCCTCTTCTTCGATTTTTGCCATGAGGCAGAGATTGGCCTCATCATCATCTTCTGAGTCAGATGATTCTTCTTCATCAGAGGCAGCCCAGTAAAAGTCATCCATCAGACCTTTGCCTTTCTTCTTAAAGCCTTTTAGCTTTGCATACTTTTCATCTCTAGCCTTGGGGTTAGAGGATTTCTTGGAGAAAGCTGAGGGTTTATAGACTTTTTTTGACCTGCATTCACTAGCAAAGTGTCCTACTTTCTCATAGTTAAAGCAGGTAGCAGTAGCCTTATCAACAGGGGTTGATGATCTTGGCTTGTCAGTAAGTGCGAGGGGCTTGTTCTTTCTAAAAAAATTCTTTTTGGCGAATCTCATGAACGTATTAGATAGGAGAGCCATGGATTCATCAAGATCTGAAGAGTCAGCATCTGATGAGCATTCAGAGTTAGTTTCCAACTCAGTGACAGTGATAGTAGATCGTTGAGTGGAAGGTGACTCTGAGAATAAAGCAACATGTGTGCTTTTGGAATCTTTTACAATATTCTTCTTAAGATGACACGACTGCTCATGATTGAGCATAGTGCCATATAAGGTAGAAAGGGTCGTAGATTTTAGATCCTTAGATAGCTTGAGACACATTGAATAAATGTCCCAGCTTTCAGGTAAACATTCTAGGAACTTTGTCAGAACTTTAAAGTTAGAATATTCCTTACCAACAGTCTTTAAATCAACTATTAAACAGTTAAAGCGTTGGTGAACTTCAGAGAGAGTTTCATTCTTACCACAAATGAAGCTTTCGTACTATCTTACCAGGTTGATCTTTCTTGAGTCATGGACTTCAGACGTACCTTTATATTGAACACAGATTGTGTCCCACATGGCTTTTGAGGTTTTCAGGTTCATGACGGAATGGTAGACTTCGTCAGGAAGAGCCATGGATATGATGGATCTGGCTTTGGTGTCGATAGCCACTTTCTTCTTATCTTCATCAGTCCACATATGAATTTCCTTGGGAACCAATCTTTCAGGAATGGCAGCTTTAGTCTCAGTGCCTGGAACTTCGGGATCAATTCTAACAGGAACATATGGACCATTTTCGATGTAATATGGCATAGTAGGGTCTACACCTTCTAAGAAAAGAATCATCCTATTTTTCCATAGATTGAAGTTATCTCTGGAAAATCTAGGGCGTTTTGCAAAAGAACAATTGTCAATATAGTTTGTGTTTGTGTTGGTAGCCATTTTGAGAAATATCTAGGAAGAGAAAAGATTAGTATAAGCAAGATCTTGTTTATGAGTTTAAACAATCTGCTCTGATACCACTTGTTGGTCCCGAAAGGGTTATACAAGTTTGTAGAAGGGGGGGTTGAATACAAACACACAGATTTTACTTTTCTAAATTGTTTATTGATATTTATCAAACAATTTACAACTTGTTGCGGAACAAGATTAAGGATTAAGCCTAATCTAAACAAGTTATGAGAAACACTAAGTTTCTTGCACTAGAAATAAGTAAGAAAGAAGATAAGAATATTACTAATAATATTCTAACACAAAGTAGTAGAGAGAAGAAGATGGCCGACCACTTCATTTCTGAAGTAGGGTTCTTCTTATATACTGCATGCATTTAATGCACAACAGTATAACTTTACACGTGGCAGCAGCTGATTGGTTGCATGGTTTGACCTTTGTAGACAACCTTAGTAGCCGCATGATGTACAGTGTAGAATCAGAGTTGGTAGTACGATCCTGGACAAAAGGGATGTCCTTTCTGACATTATCGTACGGAGGCGTGCAAGGGGGAAAGACAAAAGTAACTTGTAGAGGAAGACTTCATGATCAGCGTTCGTTGAACAGTACTTTATCAGCGAGTGATAAAGCTCAGCGATCGCAAAAGTCTTCTACTTGTAACTTCACGTTGAGTGGACAAATCTTGGCTTCGCTGATATCCGCATCAGTTCATTAGTAGACTTGTCGCTGGTTCTTTGGCTTGATCTTCGACTTCGGCGTAGAACATAGTTGAAGTGAAACTTGTCTTCAGGGATCATAAGTAAACAACTAAGATTGTCAGCGATCATCAACAAGACTGAACAGGCTAAGAGCTTTATTGATGAAAAGTATCGTTGAACGTTTAATTTAAAGAGCATGAGTTTCCTATCAGTGGCACTGTAAAGACATAGTGCTTATCAGCGATAGTGAAACTCTAATACATATTGTCTACTTACAATTTTCACTAAGTGTTTCTTAAATAGTCATTATCAAATCACTGAGGGTTTAGATCAACAATATTTTTTGTATTAAAGAATATGTGCATTGAAGAGATACCGTTGCAATATATAGTGAAGCGTTGGAGAAAAGATCTCATTTCTTCTGAATTGTTGAATAAACGTCATTGGATTGGAGAAAGAAACGAGCGTCGTGAGAAACTTGAAAATGATGCTCAAGTTGCCTTTGATTACTGCATTGGTCTAGTAGTTGATGATATGGACAAGCTTGAAGACTTTGTTTTGAAAATTCAAGAGTTGAAGAGTAATTTGGAGGCCAGTGGATGCGGTGTTCCTCATCGTAGTACCGAAGAGGTGATGGAGTCGTTGTTTTTTGTTGATATTCATAATCCTAAACCGATAAGAAACAAAGGTTGTGGTACGGGCAAGAGGTTGAAGAGTAGTAAAGAAAAAGCAATTGAAATGTGTAAAAAGGCAAAGAGATTGTGTCGGTTGTGTAATAATTTGTCTAACCATGACTCACGCAATTGCCCATCGAGAAATGATGTTAGTAAGTAGAGCTTTTTTAGTTTGTAAAAGTGGTAGTTTCCATTTTTTATTCATTTTGAATATTGATCGATAAAATAATTCATATGATGATTTTTTTGAATTTCAATAATATTTTTGACATACCTTTTCTTATTCACTATCTATGAAATATATTTATAAACTATTAATAAAACGCAATACGTAGAACAAATTATATTAAGTTTGGATATTAAACATTTATTTAAAGTGAATAAAATTACATGTTTTTACAAAAAGCAATATTCAGACTGAATGAATGTATATATTCAATATGAATATTACTCCTCACAAACATCTTAACAAAGTTTTTGCAATAATAATCAATTACAGTTTTTATTTTTTTAGTATCAGTCTGAATATAACTAAAAGTTTTTAGCTAAAAGATTTATTCAGTCTAAATAAAATTTTAGTCATATTCACTTTGGATATTAACTATTATTTAAAGTGAATAAAATTACATGTTTTTTCACTGTGAAAGTAACATATATATTCACCATGAATAAAAATTATGAATGAAAGCAATATCTATTATTCTTTAAGAAATAAATCAATCAAAACCAACATCAACATTGTTAATTTGTACAAACCATCAAAACAACAATTTTTTAATTTGTTCCAATTCATTTAAAAAAACCAATAAACCAACCAATAACTACATATATTGTTCAACGAAAATAAACCGACATAAGTGTTTTTACATCATCATTTACCAAATTTCATCCTAACCCATCAACCCACCAACTAATTGTTTCAACCCATTCAAACCAAATAAAAACAACCCCTATTGTTCAACTAAAGAAACCAACATAATTGTTCACACATTCACCCACCAAACCAAACCACTGAATTGTTCTAAAGCACCAAACCAAACCACTGAGTTGTTCCAAAGCACCAAACAACCAAAACCAAATCCACTGAATATATGTTCCAAATCACCAAAGACATTCAACAACCAAACCAACCGCCCGAATAATTGTTCCAAAGAACCAAACAACCAAAACCAAATGTTCAAGAGAACTTACCAGTGTTCATTTAACTTCTTAACGCCTAAACAATGATGCTTAGACGTTCATCCTTTATTCTCTTTGCATTTACTTCAATCTTGTTGGTCCCGAAGGGTTATACAAGTTTGTAGAGGGGGGGGGGGGGGGGGGGGGTTGAATACAAACACACGATTTTTACTTTTCTAAATTGTTTATTGATAAATCAAGACAATTTACAACTTGTTGCGGAACAAGATTAAGGATAAACCTAATCTAAACAAATCCTGAGAAACACTAAGTTTCTTGCACTAGAAAGAGTTAAAGAAATTACGAATAATAACTTAACAATTCAAAACTGAAGTAAGGTTCTTCTTATATACTGCATGCATTTAATGCATGGCAGTATGGCTTTACACGTGGCAGCAGCTGAGTGGTTGCATGTCATTGACCTTTGTAGACAACCTTAGTAGCCGCATGGTGCACAGTGTAGAATCAGAGTTGTTGTACGATTACAGACAAAAAGGATGTCCGTTCTGACAGTTCGTACGGAGACGTGCAAGGGAGGTAAGACAATAGTAACATGCAGGGAGACTTCATGATCAGCTTTCGTTGAGTCAGATATTTATCAGCGAATGATAAAGTTCAGCGATTGCTGAAGTCTTCTACTTGATACTTCACGTTGAGTGGACAAATCATGGCTTCACTGATATCCGCATCAGTTCATTAGTAGACTTGTCGTTGGTTCTTGAGCTTGATCTTCGACTTCAGCGTAGAACTTTAGTTGACGTGAAACTTGTCTTCAGAGATCATAAGTAAACAAACTAAACTATCAGCGATCATCAATAAAACTGAACATGCTCAGAGCTATATGATGTTGAACAGTGTTCGCTGAATATCTAATCTAAAGAGTGAGAGTTCCTATTTGCGGTACTGTTAAGTCTTAATACTTATCAGCGATAGTGAAACTCTAATACATATTGTTTACTTACAATTTTCACTGAGTGTTAAGAGAGGGTCATTATCAAATCACTCAGGGTTTGGATCAACAATCTCACCCTATTTGATTATGACATAGCAACAGAGAAAATTGCTATTTAATGAAAACATAAGGATAAAAAGAACTCATAAAATATTTGTCCCTTTTACTGTCAAAAGGTTCTTCCTTAATAAGAAGTTCATCAAGGGTCTTTGATGTGAGAATCATCCAGTCAGGGACCGTTACACCTTGATCCTTTTTGTCGCGTCTAACTTCACACCAGTGTATTAGGTCTCTGAGCTGTTCGATGGGAGTGATTGGAAGCTCAGATATGCGTTGAAAGTGTTGATTTCCATAGCAGTCTAGAAAGAAGATGCCATAGGGTTCACTTACGACTTTTCCAGGGATGAAAGTTTCACCAGGAGGCAGGGAGGTGTCAAGTACGGAGAGGTCAGGGTCACGACCAAGTACTTCTTCGCGTGAGAAACCTATACCTGTTTTATTCCGTATAGGAGGACCTGAGTCTGAGGTTTTCTTTTTCTTTGCAGAGGCCCTTCCTTATTGAGGTGGAAGAATAGTGGAAGGAGGAATATCCACAGCAGAAGAAACCAAGTCGATCTGAGAATTTAAAATTTTCTCGACATGGCTTTTGAACTTTGAGCGAGATCGCTGAATGGATAATTTCACTTCCAACCATTCAGAGAAACCAAACTTCTCTAATGAAGTAGCGTAGAAGGTTTGCTTGGTTTTGTCTTCTCTGAATACGTCAACTTAAACAACAGGAACGTCTACAAACGTTTTTCCTCTGATATTTACCTTGATGATTTTGGATGGTCGAGATCGATAGTTCAGCATTTCTTTACACCATTCCAAAGTCGAATCAGATACCTTAGTCTTTTCTTCAACGATCCTTTGGGCATCATCCCATAGCTGACGTTGAACATCAATGGGAGTTCTTTTCAGCTCGGGGTCTTTCACCGATTGTTGGACAAGCTGGATGGCGAGAGCCTTGTCTTTTTCTTTAGCTTCCTTCTTTCCGGCGAGTAATCTTTCAGCTCTTAGATGATCCTCGTATTCTTTCCTTGATATCCTGAACTTTGTGGGAGCAGGGATTTTGTCACGAGGAAGAATGATTCGCTGATCTTCAAGCTTTTTGATCATTGCATCTCTCTTTTCTTGATCCTCTTCACTTAGCTTTTGAGGAGCCAAGGAAGGTCTGTTTTTGTGAGAGAGCAGTTGTTCTTCAGGTTCATCAGTCTCGGTGGTTAAATCCAAGACTGGGATTATTGGTGTAGTCGTAGGAGCTTCAGCGGGATCCTCAAACAGGGAAGAGGACTAGCTGAAACACAGTGATTGTTTAAGTAAGAACATGGGAAGAAAGAGATAGAGAAAATAGTGTGGTTAAGTGTATAGAGGTTTTAAGGATAGAAGGATTGAGATTGAGAAGGGATGGAGGAGGGATGCAGTGTAAGGGAATAGAAGGTATTGTACCTGACAAACTGGCTTTTGAAGCAAGATCGTCAGATTGTCTTCTTCAGCGAGGCCTTTGTTTTTGCCTTTGTCAGCTTCAGACGCTGCAGGCTTTGTCTTGGTACGCTCTCCTGAAGGTTCTTTGATCTCGATCCCTTTTTGAGTTGGGGCTTTTGCAACAGGCTGGACGTAGAAGAAATCGTCATCATCATCGTCATCATCATCATCTTTGGGGGATGATGATGGTTCTTCATCAGAGATGTCGACAGGTTCATCGTCTTCAGCTTCTTCTTCAGACTCGACCTCTTCAGCATAAGGTTCGGTTACGTCATCAGCAGCTTCCTTAAGTTGCTCATCGAGTTGCTCCCCCTCAGATACAGAGGGAAGTTTCTCGGTTTCCTCAGGGTTTTCAACTCCCTGAGGTCGTGAAGTAGAAGTAGCAGCAGCAGCAGTTTCAATACCCTCCCCCTTAGCATTATGGGGAAGGTCTTCTTTGGTCTTCTCCCCCTCTTCCACATTATGGTTGGGGGAGGTAACAGATTGATCAGCAGCAACAGTATGTATTTGGTCTCTGTCTTCCAGGCCAGAGATCCCAACACAGTTCTCAATCTTTGCTAATCTGACTTCCAGGCCAGTTATAGCAGGATTGATCTTTTGAAGATCCTCTCGATCGACCTGAGTAAAATGAGAAGTTGAGGCGTTCAGGCGATCGAGTACTTTCTGAACAATTTCTTTGACGGCGGAGACCTCAGTTTTGATCGTGGAGACTTCACCCTTAAGAGAACCAACCTATGTCTTCAATGATGTGACTTCATTGGACAGAGTGGTGAAGTTTGTTGAAAGAGAGGTGGTGGCGGTTGAATTGTCAGCGAGGGTGGTAGCAAATTGAGCAATGCTAACATCCACCTTCTCCAGATCAGCTTTGGAGGCTTTCGTATCAATGATCTCGGTCAACTTTGTGAGTTTCTCTCCAGCGTATGTAACCGTTGAAGAGTTCGTGGAGAGAATGGTGTTGTAATTTTCCACCTTTGTTTTCAGGGCCTTCAGGGAGGTGTTGATATCCCCCAAATTAGGACCTGAAACAGTTATTAACTTATGAACAGAGGAAAGCTCAGAAGTTTGGGGTAGAGAGAGAGGAGTGTTTGGAATTGTGTGTATACCTGCAGGCGGGTTGGCGAAGTTGTCGAATCCTTTGTGTCCTGAATGAAATTCCATGTCGCCTTCATAAGTACCTTGGCGCATGGAGGTGCCTGTAGATCCTAAGTTTGCATCCATCATCGTATTTAGAGTGTCTGCAGCTGAGTCATGTACGATGAAGGGTGTCCCTGAGAAAGTTGGGAAAATTGGTGGAGAGTCCAAAGATTTAGTAGGAGGAATGATGGTTGAGAATGATGGTTGGGTGCGAGGTTCAGCGTTGGATCCGCTGACAATCACTTCAGTCTGTAGAGAGGCTGAAGGAGGTGGGTTCAGTTCCAAGTTTATAACTTCACCGTTTAGAGACGCTGAAGTCGGGATGGAAGGGGTGGCTTGATCAGCTGTGGCAGAGCGTATCACGGAACTTTCCATCAGCTCTTCAAGATGAGCTGTGGAGTCTTCAGCGTGTGAATGCTGGGGGGTTGCTCCTTGGTTTTCTTGATTCTTTTGGAACCAAGTTGGGAAGATGAGTGTTTCCTTTTTCGAGGAGTGGAGGGTGCTGCATGGGTATCAGCGATGGGGATTTCCACTGAATGAGATGCAGAAGTAGAAGAAGGAGGATTGAGAAGAGATAAGATAGTAGAAAGACGTACCTCATTTTCCAGCAGCTTGAAGTCGAGCACCTTAGGGCCAACCTGAGAGAGTCTCAGATCACCCTCTTGTGGGTATTTGTCCCCAAGTCCAAGTTGAAAGATGGCGCTGATGAATCTGGGATAAGGAACCCATGCAGATCTTTCAGCCATATCCACTCTGAACGCAAGGTCGTCGTAGATATTTGAGGCCCAGTCAACATTTAGACCTTTCAGCAATGCATAGCCCATTGCTTGCTGAGGTTGAGCAGCTTGATCAGAAGAGCCACTCTTCGCTGTCATGCATCTTATCATATGTGCGAAGATGAAGTTCATCTCGCTGGGCATTTTGGACTTCTTGATCATGGCCAGTTTCTTCTCAGGCTTCTTGTCCCTTCCAGTGTCCCATGCGTAACCCATTGCATCGAAGAATGCAGTGATGGTTTCCCTATCAGCATGGTTTTTGTGGTTTGGGAGAGGGACAAAGCGGTTTTCTTTGGTAGAGGTAGGAAAACTCAGTGCTTTTCGGATAATGGCAGGGTTGATTTTGGTGGTGCCAAATTTGGTGTCACACAGAATGGAGTCAACGATCTTCGTTGGGTCTTTGGCATGGGGTACCTGAGCTCTTCTGGCAGTATACCAGAACTGAGATAGTAGGAATTGATGAGCAGGGGGTGTAATCGTCAGGGCTGTAGATAAGCAACATGTTTTGAGGTAATTCACAGCATCATCCAGATGTGTGACTTGCTTTCGAGGAGGAAACTCTAAAAGCGCATGGAGGTTGTTCGATTTTAAAAAATCGATTTCCTCAAGCTTGAACTTGACCTGAGGAGCTTTGACGAGACTCAGTTTCTTTGTAGCAGTGGGTTTCTCAGCGGTAGGAGCAGGAGTAGAAGATGCCATTTTTGTTTAACATATCAACCATGAACACAGATAAAGAATAGTCTTAATGTGAAAGATTTTCCAATAAGATGTTTTCGATTTTTGTCCATTTCATTCCGACAGAAATGTCTTAATGAAGATTAGGGTTTTCTTGTTTTGAAAAAGAAAAGCAAACCCAGTAAAAGTCTTGTTTTCTATTTTCCTTTAGATAAGGATTCTGGAAAAACGAATGAAGAACAAGTTTAAGATTTTGAGTTTTAAACTTGAAGAACAACCATGAAAAGGTTGTGTTCATAAAACCATGAAAGAAATGATTTCATTTTATAAAAGTTTCTTTTGTTTGATCTGTTAAAAGCAACAAGAAGATCAGAAACAAGTTATGCAGGTGAATAATAAGAATATTAACCTGGTAATCGAAGAAGAAGATGAACAGATTTCTGGAAATAAGCAACAGTAAATCTTTTCTTGCTTGGAGAAGAACTTCGCGTAAAGTAAACATATAAACTCGAAATAATTTATATAGAGAGATTTGGGAGAGAGAAAAACTAGAGCGGGAAAGTTTTTCATCATGACACGGACACGTGTTTGCATTTGATTGGATGGTAAATGAAACGTGCAAACGTGTGTCAGAAAAAGAACGTGCCAGGGTTTATCCGTTGTGATGATGTCACAAATGTCCTTTCATATTTTAGGATGTCTCTGAGGTTTTGAAAGCTCAGGGACTATTTTGAAAAAACATGAAGCACTGAATAGAAATATCAGTGTTAGTTTAAGAAATTTCAAAGTATCGCTGTTAAGGAAGAGATATTCAGCGATGTGATTTGTTTTGAAATCTTACATTCACATGTGAACGTCAGCGAGCAAGAGAGAAAACATACCTTGATATCAACGAATCAATTTTGTTCAGAGAGAGAATGATAGAATGGGTTATATAATTGTTTTATCCTATCGCTGATCAAATGTGAACCACTGAAGATCTTACTCTTCAAAGTTCAGCATTCCAAGCTCGCTGATGAGAAATTTGAATCTTGTCTCATCAAGAGGTTTGGTGAACAGATCAGCTAACTGATAGTCAGTTAGGATAAAATGAAGTTCTATATCACCATTCATCACATGATCTCTGATAAAATGATACCTGATTTTGATATGTTTGGTTTTTGAGTGTAGCACTGGATTGTTGGCTATAGCGATGGCACTTGTGCTATCGCAATAGATTGGAATTTTCGAGAGCTGAAGGTCATAGTCCAGTAGTTGATTTCTCATCCACAAGACCTGAGAACAACAGCTTCCAGCGGCTACATACACAGCTTCAACAGTTGAGGTGGACACTGAGTTTTGCTTTTTACTTGTCCAACTCACCAGCTTTCCACCCAGGAGCTGACAGCCTCCTGCGGTGCTTTTCCTATCCAATTTGCAACCTGCAAAAGCACTATCTGAATAGGCGATTAGATCAAACCCTGAATCTTTGGATACCAAAGACCTAGGTTCATAGTACCCTAAGGTAACGAAAGATTCGCTTTACAACGATCATATGAGATTCCTTAGGTTCAGCTTGATATCGTGCACACAAACAGGTTGCGTACATAATATCGGGTCGTCTAGCTGTAAGATACAAGAGAGAGCCGATCATCCTACGGTACAGCGTGACATTAACAGGTATTCCATTTGAATCCTTGTTTAGTGTCAGCGGTGGTGCCATAGGGGTTGTAGAATCCAGATCCGTGCAACAAAAGAAGAAATCGAAATAATAAACAGTATGCGTAATGATTTCAACTGGTCATCCCTTTCATTAACTTTCAGAGAGAATATTACAGTATGAATTGAAAGCTAAAGAGATGATTAGCTTGTTTTTCCAAACTAATCAACATTAAATACGATGGGCCCGTGGTTAACAAGCCCACGGCCCGTTCACTAAAAGGCTCAAAATAAACTATTACAAAACAACCCTTGAACTTTAAATCAACTATTAAAACCTGCCCTAATAATCTCCCCCTTTGATTTGAAGTTCGAGTTCGCGCTCTAGCTCTTGCCAGTTGAATACGTATCGTTTGCGCAACGCGAAGTGAACCTCAAATAATCTGATAGCACGGCGATAGTCGATGCGGTCTTTAATCATTTCCAAAGCTTCCCGAGCAGTTGTTTCATTAGGATTTGGGATATACGAATGCTTTGGATTCTCAGACTCGTGTTGAATAATCTTTCGAAGAGCATCTCTGACTTTTAGAAGCGTGCCGTCACAAAATCTGTCTACCTGACTGAAACGCATAAACTTCTTTTCGTTTTGTTCGTTGTTGTAGACTATCCCGAATTCCGGTTGAAGAAGCAATGAGTTCTCGGGATACATCTTCAGTTCAGGAGCTTTTAGATTTGGTTTTATCAGATTGACTTTCTTCGCCCTGTTCTCGACAGCCATTTGAAAATCCGTTAAGTATGACATCATGATAGTACGGGCCAGGTGTCGACGAACAGCTTCGAGTGCCTTTGTAATCTCTAGCGGTCGGATGGTTCTTGAACGTAAGTCTTTCAGTAGTACCAGAAAGTCGAGCGGTCGAAGGTTCTTGAAGTCGGCTTCAGAGAATCTCCATTCATTACCATCTTCGCGGCGAACGGTGAAGGCTGGATAGACGGTCCTCATGATGCGGCGTGAATGGATGTTAAGAACCTCTGTGATCTGATGCTTTGTTCTGACTTGACTGACTGGAAGGCACCGCTGCATTGAAAGTATATAACGTCGTTGGTATTCGGGGTCGAGGTTGTAAATACCAAGGCAAAAGGTTGGCTCGATCGGGCGACGTTTGTGGACGAACATCTTTTTCAAAGATTCCTCCAGATGAGGGATAAGTACCTTGATCTTCTCCCAGCGGTTTTGTTGCTGTTGAGGTAGGGGAGGAAGATCAGAAGCTGTCGTTGGAGGAGTAGTTGTCGATTGATCGGAAGTAGTAGACTCGGGTCTAGTTGATGATGTTCCGGCGGGTTGAGCATAGTGAACGGGAGTTGCTCCATATAAATTTTGGAGCAGGAACTGATCGTAGTTATTATTGGCGTCCTCATCAGTAGGGAAGACCAAATTTACCTGTAGGTTTACGGCACTGGCGGCTTTTTCGTACCATGCGTCTTCGGTCTCCGGGTTGGTCTCACACTCTGGATCTATCATGTCCAGTATCGTTCTGTCTGACGAGTCAAAATCGACCAGTTCCTGTGTTGAACCCTCGGGCTTTTCAACCGTCGGGTCTTCTTCATCTGAAATCTCCATATCTATGACCATATCTGCTAGTGGCAACTCGGCTTCGGGTGCTTCTGATGTAGTTGCCGCAGTTGGGGGTTCCTGTTGAACCACTGTTGAAGTTTCGGCAGTCATGATCTGGGCGGTTTCGGTTTGGCGTAGACGCTTCTCCCCCTCACGGTGATCAGGATCATCTTGGTCATCGTGCTTGCGTTTGAGACCGCCGGCTTGACTCTTACAAGTGTCTTCTAGTGAGCGGACCCTCTCAGAAAGAGTGGCGAGCGCTTTGTTGTAGTCGTTGAGGGTCGACTCAATGGCGTCAAGGCGGGATGTGATAGATGAAGATGGAGCATTGACCTGGGATCGAAGAACGGAGATCAGGTCTGCTTCGGTCGAGGCGGTTGTATCTGATTCCTGGAGCAGTTGGGCCAATAGCATTGTCTTTAATGTATCCACCGAATAGATAGGTTGAGCAAAAGTCGGTGGATGTGGTGGTGCGGTTTCTGCTTCAACGATCTTTGCTTTGCCATTGATGGCTTTGGCGATTTCGGCGGTGACATGCTGTTCCAGTGCCTCGCGGACAGCCTTGAGGGTGCTGTCCAGGGACCCTTGCGACACAAAGTCGAGGTGAATAACTCCGGGACCACTTAGGTTACCCGTTGAGGCGTCTACCACAGGGGTAGAGCCACCTACGTTATAGTTGGCGTGATGTTAGCTGTGGTAGGATTTCCCGCCGATCCTTGTGTTTCACCAAGAGGTGAAGACACTACGGTGGTTCCGGTCGAGTCACGAAGAGTCTCAACTTGGTGTTGCTCAGCTTCGAGTGTCCTAGCCAAAGAATGTTCAATATCGAAAGGCGCTAGACTCGATGGTGCACGAAATGAAGGCGAGACCGGGGGCTGCTGGTCTCTTATTTCAACACCAACACTCACCGAATGAGAGGCCGGTGGAAGTTGTGCTTGTTCTCCGTGTAATATTGAAACATCCGTCTGTCGTGAGACGGATGAGTGGATGGGGGGGTCGTGCCATTGCTCCGCTGGGTCCACGGAGTCTTCTTCAATACCCCGTCCCAACAGATGAGACGGTGTAGTAGATGTGGCTACCCAGATGTCACTCGGTTGGGGTCGCTCATGAGCCTCGTTATCTTTACGGCTCAATCTTTCCTGGTTCAACTTTGAACGCAGTTCTCTCTGGCTCGCATGACCTAACTCCTCTACTTGTTCTCCCTCAGATGTCCTAATAGGTTCGGTTCCAGTATGTGGAGGTGAGTCAAGTGGGATTCCAACGGTAAAGTCAGGGTTGGGTCCGATACCGAGAGGTATATGTCTCAGGCGTACGGTTCGGTCGGTATCAGAGTCCGTGGAGTCAGATTCCACGTCTTCAACATTGTGAGATGGTGAGGGGGATTCGGTGATATACGGCTCGGTCGAGTGATGTAGTGTCGGTCTAGAGGATGGACCGGCTTGGGCTGAGCTGGAACCGGGTTGCGATTCCACTGCACCACCTACTCTCGTTCCCCTGTCTCTCACAACTAACGTTCCCCGCCCGACAGCACCTGCTTATCGGGCCCTTCCACCTCTCACTCTCGGACCCTCACGTCTCTCGGGTCTAAGTCCCTGGGCAGGTCCCTCCGGCGCTGGCTGGACCATGGGATTACCTAACGCGTCCCTATATGCAACTACCCCTGGTGCAGTGGGATCGGCGATGGCTAGTAGTGGTTCAGGGATGGGCATTGCTACCGCATCAGATGGATTGCGGATAACCATGAATTGTAAGTGGTGATGGGGACATACCGGATGGTTCTGGCGGCGAGGAATGGCAGGATTCGCGTCCATGTGTTGATGCACAACCAGCGAAAGGAAACGCGGATACGGAAGAAATTTCTTCTGTTTGGAACCTCCGATTTGGCGAATAGCCGCGACGAGCTCCCTCCAGATAATCATCGCAAAGTCTATGTGGCGGTTGTAGCACACAGCATGAACTAGGCGCAGGAAGTCGTCGGTGCACTGATCAATGCCTCTCCATCTCGGTGAAAGGCAGCGGTTTAGGATTGTAAAGAGTGTGTACCATATCGGAGTGAGGTACTTGCGATTGAAAGCGGATGGCCGGTTTAGGTCATGATTGTATCCAAGTGCGCGAATTTGAGCGCAAAGCGTATCATCATTTACGGCAGGATCGTACCGTTCATGATTGTTGGCGGTGGCTTCCGGAAGAGAGAGAAGGGGGCGGAATGAGTCCGGTGTGAGAATGAAAGGCTGGTTATCGATCTGAGCGGTGATCGACTGTGAGTTACCTGCTGTGATGACTCGGGCGGTGAGCCATACCTGTAGAACGTACAGAACTGGGACGTCGACTGTGCTGGTAAGGGCCTCACGGAGAGGGTGATTCGAGAGAATGTCCAGGAGCACTCGTTGAAGTGGTTGGGGCCTGAACAAGGTCGTGTCCAGGTGGTGGTTGTTGGCCTCCAGTTCAGTGCCATGGTCAGGGTGAACCAGGGAAGCATCGGCTTCCTCGTCAATGATATCCGCCTCTTGAGGTACTTGCTCTTGAGGAGGCGGTTGTTGGTCTCCTGGTTATTCGTGAGTGTGTTGTTATTGATCCGCCATAGATAATCTGTGGAAAATAGCACAGTTAGTGATTAAGTTGGAGAAACAAGTGACGGCGCGTACCTTTGCTGTGATCGGCTCAATCTGAGATAGATCGAGGACTGGCAGTGACAAAACAGGTACAGAAAGGACCATCACTAGTGATGTCCGGACAACTCAAAGTGTCCGGACAACGCAAAGTGTCCGGATAACAAGATGGCTTATTCTAAAAAATGTCCGGACATCACAAGTTTCCGGGTGGTCAAAGAGTCCGAATAAAGATGAGTAATCCGGACAGAGGTTTCCGGGAACACTATTTTTCCGGATAACATTAGGGTCTGGACACCAAACTACCCGGTAGTTGAACTTACCGGAAACCCTGAGGTTTCCGGACAACTAGGTCTCCGGGTGATAGTAGTGTCCGGATGGATCATCATGTAGTTCAAGGTGTCCGGACACGACGAATGTGTCCGGACGAAGACTTAGTTGCTCAATGGGCTAAGTAGGAGATCCCACGCTAATGCTAAGGTACGGAAGGGATGTCCAGAGGCAAATGCTAGCTTAATGGAGTGAGGACGACCCTTGAATCGTACCCAATGAAGCGAAAACGACGAAAAAACCCGTAAGGGTGTCGGTGACTGTGGGATCGACCCAAGCAGGGGTCGGTTTGTGGTGCAATGTGTGTGAGACGTGCGGATAGTTGACTAGAGTTGACAATCGAGGAACATACCTGAATTTCGAGACTAGAAACACCGTGAATCGAGAGCGAGAGTAGATTCTGAGTGAGAGAGAAATAGAACTGGGTTTAGGGTTTTACGCGATTTTCCGGATATGGGATTTAAGTGAGTCCGAATACGTATATATATATACGTGGGTGGAGTCTGGGTACTAGCCGACCCGGATATTACTCGGTCCGGATGAAGTCCGGATGCGAGAGTTTTCCGGGTGAGAGAGTTGTCCGGATGCGTGAGGTGTCCGGATGCGTGAGGTGTCCGGATAACTCTGGGTAGTTTGTTCTGTAAAGAATTGCACTGAATAGTACTGGAAAAGAACTTCCTCTCGCTCCCCCTCAAGCAGAGCATGGGTCTATCCTTGCTCCCCCTCGGATTGTGCAGTAGAGTGCAGGGGAGAGGTCCGGGACACATAAACTTTTAGATTTTGTAAGAGAAAAAAAAACTGTGTTGCTCCCCCTCAAACGATGACCATAACGTGCACACAGGAGTGCCCACACACACAAAAACTTTCGACAGATAAGAGAAAAATTGTGTGTGACGCTCCCCCTCAAAGAATGAGGAAACTTACCTGATATTGCATTCTGCTCCCCCTGAACACGAGAAAACATGGTGAAAGCACAGAGATAGTGAAAGAGAAAATATAGACGACAGTATGAAATAGTGGAAACACACGAAGAAAGAATGAAGAACAAACGAGATCTACTTAGTAAATACCTAGACTAAATCTAGCTGTGTAACTAGAACATGTAGAATACAAGTGCGAGGAAGTGTGTGCTCCTGCATCAGGAGGTTAAACACCAGATGATGAGTAGACAGTTTCTCATATATGTATGGAACTTGTAACTGGCACACAGTTGGATTACGTCTTCAGATTTAGCATACCTAGCTTGAACACAAGAGTTTTAAAGCGTTTTTCGTCCAAGGCTTTGGTAAAAAGGTCTGCTAACTGATGTTCAGTATTTACGAAGTAGAGTTCGACTGTACCTCTTTCGACGTGATCCTTAATAAAATGATACCGAACGTCGATGTGCTTCGTCTTGGTGTGTTGGACCGGGTTGCTAGATATGGCAATTGCGCTCTTGGAGTCATAGTAGATCGAGACTTTGACATACGTGAATCTGTAGTCTTTGAGTTGTGTCCGCATCCAGATTACTTGGGAACAGCAGCTTGCGGCGGCCACATACTCCGCCTCGGTTGTTGACGTTGACACGCATTGCTGTTTCTTTGATGCCCAACTCACGAGGCTATCTCCCAAGACCTGAATGTGTCCCGAGGTGCTCTTGCGTTCCATCATGCATCCCGCGTGATCCGCATCAGAGTAAGCGGAGAGGCCAAAACCTGTCTCTTGCGGGTACCAGAGACCAAGATCAGCAGTACCACGTAAATAACGAAAAATTCGTTTAACAGCATTGTAATGAGACTCTTTAGGGTTAGACTGATAACGGGCGCAAAGAAATGTCGAGAACATGATGTCCGGTCTACTGGCAGTGAGGTACATTAAAGAACCGATCATTCCCCGATACAATTTGGCGTTGACAGCCTTGCCGTTAGGATCGACGTCCAGCTTTGTATTGGTTGCCATGGGAGTTTTCATTGGTGAGGACTGGTCCAATTGGAATTTCCTAAGAATATCCCGAATGTATTTGGACTGGTTTATGAAAATTCCGGTCGACAGTTGTTTAACTTGAAGACCAAGGAAAAAATTCATCTCACAAAGCATACACATTTTAAAAAAAAATTCCCATGAGACTGGCAAAGTTCTTCGCATATAATGGACTAGTAGAACCGAAAATGATGTCATCGACATATACCTGGACTAAGATGATGTGACCCTTTTCGTTCTTGATAAACAGTGTAGAATCAATTGTACCTCGAGTGAACTCGGCTTTTAACAAGAACTTTGATAGTGTGTTGTACCATGCTCGCGGTGCTTGCTTCAAGCCGTATAGTGCCTTGTCTAAGATGTAGACATGATCAGGCTTCGAGTCATCAACAAATCCGTCGGGTTGCGACACGTAAACTTCTTCTTGGAGGTCGCCGTAAAGAAAGGCTGTCTTCACATCCATTTGGAAGACTGTGAAGTTCTTGTGCGCGGCATAAGCGAGAAACATACGGATTGCCTCGATTCGCGCTACCGGAGCATAGGTCTCATCATAGTCAATCCCCTCTTGTTGTCGGTACGCTTTGGCCACAAGACGCGCCTTGTTGAGAACAACGATACCATCTCCGTCCTTTTTATTCTTGAAGATCCATTTGGTCCCGGTTACCGTCTTGTGCTTAGGACGTGGAACCAGTCGCCATACCTTTAGAGCCTCGAATTGATTTAGCTCTTCTTGCATGGCGATGATCCAGTCTGGATCTTCGAGCGCTTCGCGTACGCTCGTTGGCTCAATCGTTCTCAAGAAGCCCGAGAATAGGCAGAAGTTGGCGGAAGCGCCTCGTGTACGAACAGGAGTCGAGGGATCACCGATGATCTGATGTAGGGGATGGGTCTTCGTCCATTTGGTGGAGTGCGGAAGCGGCTGCTGAGTATAGTGAGATTTGTCCGGATCCACGTATGAACCTGATGGAAGGTCTTGAACTTGTTCAAGAGTAGCAGTCGTGTTTCTTGGAGGAAGTGGGGGCGGATTCGTCGATGATTGAACAACTTCTGGTTCCGAGGAGTTCAGAGGTTGAGCATCGGTTGTAGCAGATGACGAATCAGTAGGAGCGATCTCCGAGAGTATGGGTTCCTCTGGGGGAGTTACAGTACCAGGTGTCTCTATAGATGACGAATCAGTGGGTGCAGTCGTATCAGGTGATGACGGTTGGGTTGTCTCTATAGATGTTGACGGCGTACTCATAGACGGGGGCGGACCAGATAAAGCGGCCGAATCCGTATTGCGAGCAGCCTCAAGTCGCGGTTGCGCTGAGACAGATGTGGAAGAATTAATAGTGTCATCATAAAAATATTGAAACATTAAATCTAAATCAGAAGAGTCAGCATTCGATGAAGATGCATGATTCGGATTTACTGTGTCTTGTGCAGATCCCGAACTTGAAGGTCCGGAAGCTAGCACTCCAGTTAAACCGGGTTCTGAACTGAGTTGTTCAGAAGCCAAATCTGCGGCTTCGTCGAATGTCACGTTTATGCTTTCAACAACGAATTTGGTCCGTTTGTTGTAAACGTGATACGCCTTAGCCTGCATGGAGTATCCGATGAAAACTCCTTCGTCCGCTTTGGGGCTGAATTTCCCGAGATCATCCTTGTCGTTTAGGACATAGCAAGTGCATCCAAATGCATGGAAGTAGCCGACGGTTGGAACGTGATTATTCATGATCTCGTAGGGTGTCTTGTTGAACCGCTTGAGAAGGATAGAGCGGTTTTGCGTATAGCATGCCGTAGACACCGCTTCAGCCCAGAGATACAGCGGTAGATTTGCTTGGGACAGCATCGTTCGAGCAAGTTCAACGAGGGTACGGTTCCGTATTTCCACTACTCCATTTTGTTGTGGAGTGTGTGCTGCAGAGAAAGTGTGTGTGATGCCCACCGTTCTCAGATAGTCATCCACCTTTTGATTCTTGAACTCCGTCCCTTTGTCAGTTCTGATGGACTGAACGTGTTGAAGCTTGTTTTGCTGGACAGTCTTCCGGTGATCAATGATGAGCTCCGGAGTTTCGTCCTTCGAGCGTAAGAACCTCACCCAAGTGTAGCGCGAGTAGTCGTCCACCATCACGAGCACGTATTTGCGTTTATTGATGCTTGGAACACGCATTGGACCACACAAATCCATATGAATGAGTTCGAGAGTCCGGGTCGTTCTCGGAGTTGCCTTCGGCGGATGTGATGCGCGTGTCATCTTTCCCTTTTCGCATGCTCCACAGAGACGATCCTTCACAAACGGAAGTTGGGGCACGCCTCTGACGTGTTTGCCTAGCACCAGTTGATTTATACTTTAGAAGTTGAGGTGCGAAAGACATCTATGCCAT
Organism: Saussurea involucrata; assembly: GCA_033807775.1. Taxonomy (NCBI): domain Eukaryota; kingdom Viridiplantae; phylum Streptophyta; class Magnoliopsida; order Asterales; family Asteraceae; genus Saussurea; species Saussurea involucrata. The sequence continues at coordinate 82,053,089 of CM066327.1, forward strand.
AGCCAAACTTGGTCGGAGTCGGCTTTTGACAAGAGACATATTGGTTTGTCTGTCTTGAGAGCGGCGAGATCAATGGTGTAGAGATTGGTCTTGCGAGTTCCAACCAGAAGTTCCTCTCCGTCGTTGTTGAGGATTCTACACCTTGTGGCTTTAAAGCTGACCTCGAGATCCTTGTCGCAGAATTAACCGATGCTGAATAGATTGTGTCCTAATCCTGCGACGTGGGATAACTTCTTGATTGTTATCTTGTCTTGGACGATGTCGCCGTAGCCCACGATCGGCGACTTCTCGTTATTCCCAAATCTCACGTCTCCGCGGTATTCTTCCTTGTAATTCGTGAGAAGCTCCCTTCTTCCGGTCATGTGCTTGGAGCATCCAGAATCTAAGTACCACACATGACCGTTCTGCAAAACAATATTAGTGACGTTTAGGTACCCAAATTTGTTTGGGTCCTGGGGGGTTAGATTTGGCACTGCCTTGGGAAATCTGCTTTGACTCAGCTTTTCCTTTAGGTGTAGATTTTACACCGTTGGAGGGAACTGGTTTTGGCACTTGTTGCCTCTTGGGTGCAGAATTTACACCTTTTGGAGGAACAGATTTGGGGGCAGATTTCCACCTGGGTGCCTGTTTAACCTCAGTAGGAGTATCCCGTGTAGGAATGGGTCGGGTCTCCCGTTGTGGTTTAACCGTTTGATTGAAACCCCTTTTGAAATGATGTTGTTGCTTGTTATTATGAGGTTTGCGCTTATGAAATAGGTTACCAACAAAGTAAGGCGCATACCAATCATTATTGTGAATATCATCAAAATCATTCCAACCACAATTCGAACAACATAAATAATCATGCGATAACTGAATCAATTGATTAAGAGAGTTAACTTTAACGGGAAAAGAAACATCAAAATGGTTCCAATGATTCCAAGCATAATTGTCTTTGTCTATTCTAGAATTGAAAACAGGTGGGGAAGACTTTGACGCATCCTTCTTGACTGATTCCCTCTTTAGCCACTTTGGTGTTTCTTTATTAGCGCGACCATTTCTATCTGAAACAGCAGGGACAGTATGATCAGTGACTTTAGAGGAAACAGGAGTCTTAGTGGTCGGTCGTTCGGTCTTTTGCTTCGGTTGTGACTGTTTTTGTGAATTGGAAACATTTTTAAGAATCTTGATCACAGCCGGAGTCTTGGGTTGAGAACAGTCGCCGTTTAGAAAATTGACCGGACGATTAACCACTGGAGACAAAAAATCAGGTTGACTTGGAGAAATAGTAGTGTTGGCAGTCAATGGTCCGGTAGCTTGCCTTGGCTGTGATTGCCTTTTGGAAACAGGTTTCGAGGTTGGTTTTGACTGGGAAATCTTGATCACAGCTGAGGCCTTTGTTTGAGAACAGCTTTCTTTTAAAGAGTTAACCGGATGATTGACTACGGGGGATAAAAAATCAGTGTGACTTGGATGAGGTTTGTCGAAGGGAAACGAATCAAACTCGTCTTCACTGTTACCTTCGGAGTTCATGTACTCTGAAAAATCTATTTTTGGAATATCCGGAATGGGATCATGTGTGGAAGGCGAGGAACATTTTGTGCTTTCGGTTGTGTGCGTTGGGGAATTCGGTGCGGAAGCGTATGAAAAATCAGAATTTAAATTCCTTTTAACACACTCATCTTGAGAAACTTCGTTTTCTTGCAAAGAAATATTTCCGATGAAGGCTTTACACGAGGATGTGTCAGATGAGTTAGAGGAAAGTTCAGGTGAAAATTGCTTCGCAGTTTGGAGCAAGTCAAGTTGTACTCAGAGTTGACTATTTATCAAATGCTCTTTCATCGTTTCTCTTGTCATTTCAGACAGTTTTGATGAGAGCGTATTGATTTCCCACTGAAATTTTTCCTTTTTCTCACTTGACACACCGTCGGTTTTCTCAGATTCGAGTTTCTCAATCTCAGAGATGAGCACTTTCTTTTCGTTTTGAAAGGTGGACCTTTCTTTCTCAATCAACTCCTCCAACTCGACAATTTTTGCTTCCAAGATGAGAGGAGGAACATAGAGTTTAAACTCATCCGTCTCAGTATTGGTTCCAGGTGTTACATCCTCATCCTTCTTGGAGGAATCCTTGGGTGTAGCTACCTTGTAGGGGTCGAAGTAGTCATTGGAAAGATACTTTTTGTCTTTTTGATATGAGTAGTTTAAAGGTTCATAACAAAATGGAAGTTGAATTCCTCGTTTGTGTGTGCGTTTATGTTCCTCGGTTTCCTCCTCCTTTTCTGGTTCAAGAGGACCAGTCCATTGAATTGCGTACTCTGGATATTTTTTATCTAATCCATAGCAAGCAAAATCATACAGAGTGGGGACTTGATACCTTCCCTTTTTCAGATAATGTGGGTTGTCATATCTGATTCCCCATTCTTTGTTAAAGTACGTGAACTCTTTAGGTTTGTTCAAAAAAATGGTTTGATCAGTTTGACCCCTTTTGTGGAGTTTGGTTTCAAGATCTAAAATTTTAGCTACATACTCCTTGTGTTGAATTTGAAGAGAAGAACATTGATAAGTAATGTCTTCTTTCTCATTCAAGCACTGATCAAACTGACGTTGGAGATCAGATAATCTGGCCCTTAAGTCTTTAGGTGCTAATGAAAGAATTTTGCATCTGTCTTTTAAATCAGCATTTTCAGACTTATACTTCTCAGTTAATTTCATTTGAACATTAAGATTTTCAGTTATTGAAGTAATTTCAAGCTTTTGTTCTTCATTTGTGGCTTTGAGGGAGTTTGCCTTTTCTATGATGGTTTGCAGTTGAAGTATGAAGTTTTGTAAGCAAGAGTCACATACCTGATTTGCTGTTGCCTTGTCTTCATCCGTAGACGATTGATATCCCATGAAAGCATCAGCACCTTCATAATCTTCCTCATCATCAGATCTGCCTAGCCAATACTCATTTTCAGCGAACATTACCTCCCTAACCTCCTTCTGTCTGGCAGTGCAAGCTTAGCCTCATAATAGTGAGAGTTCTTCACTGTAGGTTGACGACAATTTTTAGCGAAGTGACCGAGTTTCCCACAGTTGTAGCATTTCACAGGTTCATCTCGCTTCTTCCGGTCACCTTTCTCTGTCTTCTCCTTCTTCTCAGATCTATCTTGCTCCTCTACCTTCTTCTTTCCTTCATACCGGTCCTTATAGTCGTGACGCTTATTGGAGGAGGTGGAGTAGCGTTGACTATTGGAAGACGGCTTCTTGTAAAACTTTTGTTGTTGAAAGGATTTAGTCAGAAGGGCAATAGCTTTCATTAAGTCTGATGCTTCATCATCATCATCATCACCTCTTTCTCGTTTTCAGGTTCTGACTCTGAGGAGCTGTGTTGTGGACCGCGTCTGGATTGACTGCTTGAAGATTTCCCTTGTTTGGAAGTGATGAGTGCAATTGGATCAGCAGATGGTTTTGGCTCATTCTTCTTCTCTCCCAGAAGCTCATTCACTTCATCTTCGTCTTGGAGAAGTGTCTCATATAGTTCATTGATGCTGATGTTATCTATCAAGTTGTTGTGCTTGACATGAGAAGCATACACTTTCCATTCAGGTAGCAAGTTGTTGAGGAATTTTAGTGCATTCTCAGTATTGGAACGGACAATTTTATTCTTGTTCAGTTCATTGAGGAGTAGACAAAAACGTTCATAGGTCTGGGTAAGGGATTCACCGTTGCGCTGCTTGAACCCATCGAACTTGGTTATCGCGCTATTTATCTTCAGCTGATTTCCTACAACGCTTCCTCGCATCATTTTGGCTACTTGGTCCCACATGCCTTTAGCCGTGTCTTTGTAACTGTCTATGGCAGTGTAGATAGAATTAGGAAGGGCTTGAATCAGATATCTCTTTGCATGCTTTTCACCTTCAGTCATGCCTCTTTCAAAATCTGTCATCTCAGCAAGAGTCTTCTTCTCACGTCGAGCTAATGCAGTTGCTGTTAAAGCTATGTCCTTCATTGGGTCGGCAATTGGGCCATGATCCAGAGCTTTCTTGATGTACTCATAGTTGTCCTTGGACTCTATGAAGATCATAAACCTGTCTCGCCATTAGCTGTACTCGTTCGGGTAGAGACATGGTGGCTTGGTGTCGGTGCCAATTGCGAGAGCATCACGAGAAGTAGACATCTTCGGTTGCAACGGAGTGATCGTCAGACGTGTAGATTGATTCAAAGTTTAAAACCTAACGCAAGGAACTAAGAGTGGAGTCCTAACGCAGGTACTATGAGTGGTTAGTGTAACACCTTAGGCATATCCCACATCGGTCGTGGACAGGAGAGATGCTGGGTATATTAGTAAACCATGGCCTTACCAGACACAACGCGTTTTGGGGCCACAAGCATGCGGGTTCCTTGGGAACTCTGTGGTTAAGCGTGCTTGGGTGGGAGTAGTACCAGGATGGGTGACCTCCTGGGAAGTCCTTGTGAAATCCTTGCCAGGTCGCCAAGAACAAAGTCGTGAGTCCGGATGTGTGGACAAAGCGGACAATATCTGGTACGGTTGGCCTGGGATGTTACAGATGGTATCAGAGCCGGGAACCGGACTGGTGTGCCAGCGAGGACGCTGGGCTCCCAAGGGGGGTGGATTGTAAGATCCCACATTGGTTGGGGAGGGGAACAAAGGTTGCCTTATAAGAGGAACTTGATACCTCCCCTATCAGACGCGTTTTAAAACCGTGAGTCCGGGTGTGTGGACAAAGCGGACAATATCTGGTACGGTTGGCCTGGGATGTTACAGTTAGACAATAACTTAGTTTACTGGATAGGAATCCAAATAAGTGATCTGATCTGGAAGTGTCCGGATCAGAATGGAAGAAAGCAGTTCAAATATGCATAGTTGTCTGGATAAGCAAGGGAGTCCGGATAACTTGAGTTGTCCGGATAACCAAGGTTACCAGATAGAGATCAATTCAAACAGAAGCTTATCGGATGCTGTGGATTCCGGACAGTATTAGGTTTCCGGGTACGATGGAGTTTCCGGATACTGTGAAGTTTCCGGATACCACGAAGTTTCCGGGTAAAAATTGGGTTTCCGGATAAAATTGATTTTCGGATACTTTGAGTTATCCGGAACAATATTACCCGGATAGGTTTGAGATTATGGGATACTTACCCGGATGGATGACTTACCCGGAAGGAACTGGTTGTCCGGAAAAGTTGGAAGAATCCGGATGAAAACACAAACGTCCGGACACCTTGAAGTTGTCCGGAAAAGTCGGCTGGTTTATCCGGACAAGTCGGCTGTTTTCTCAATTCGATCGATTTCTCAACTACGGTTACTCAAGATTGTTCCTGAAAGATTAGAAACAATACCAAACACAAAACTAACACTAACCCAATCAATTTCTAAGCAAAAAGAACATGTTTTGATGGTAAAAATTCGATTTTTGTTGAAGAACACTATCAAAAACTTTGATCTTAAATTGCTAAATTGACCAATCAAACGAATGAATTAGGATGTGAAAATTTGCAGAAACACTTGCTAACGCAACCCAATAAGCAAAAACAACCAATTTCGACAGAATCAACTTTTCTAGAATTCAAGAAAAGTCAGACGAGTAAAAGTCAAACTAACCAGAAATCAATGAATGAGACTTTGAATCAAATCCGTCTGTCGGCTCTGATACCAATTGTAGAATCCAGATCCGTGCAACAAAAGAAGAAATCGAAATAATAAACAGTATGCGTAATGATTTCAACTGGTCATCCCTTTCATTAACTTTCAGAGAGAATATTACAGTATGAATTGAAAGCTAAAGAGATGATTAGCTTGTTTTTCCAAGCTAATCAACATTAAATACGATGGGCCCGTGGTTAACAAGCCCACGGCCCGTTCACTAAAAGGCTCAAAATAAACTATTACAAAACAACCCTTGAACTTTAAATCAACTATTAAAACCTGCCCTAACAGGGGTTTTCATAGCTGAACTCTGAGTTAAATCGAATTTCTTTAGCATATCTTTAACATACTTTCCCTGATTAATGAAAGTTCCTTTTTCATTCTGTTTTATCTGAAGACCAAGGAAATATGTTAGCTCACCCATCATACTCATTTTATACTCTTCTTTCATTCTATCAGCAAAACGAGTACAAAGGTCAGGGTTAGTAGAACCAAATATAATGTCATCAACATATATCTGAACAAGAATGATATGACCTTTCACTATTCTGAAAAATAGAGTTTTGTCGATTTTACCTCGCTCAAATTTTTCAATTAGGAGATAAGAGGATAGAGTGTCATACCATGCACGTGGAGCTTGCTTTAAGCCATAAAGTGCCTTATCCAGTTTATAAACATAACCTGGACGCTTAGGATCTGAGAATCCTGGAGGTTGTTCCACATAGACTTCTTCATTCAGCTTTCCATTGAGAAATGCTGACTTAACATCCATTTGATATACTTTGAAGTCTTTGTGTACAGCATAAGCTAAGAATAGACGAATAGATTCTAGTCTAGCCACTGGGGCAAATGTTTCGTCGTAGTCTATACCTTCCTCTTGTCTGTATCCCTGAGCAACAAGTCGAGCCTTATTGCGGGTTACAGTTCCATGTTCGTCCAACTTGTTTCGATAGACCCATTTAGTGCCTATCATTGTCTTGTCAGTTGGTCTTCGAACGAGATTCCAAACTTTGTTTCTTTCGAATTCTGTCAGTTCTTCTTGCATAGTGCTGACCCAGTTTGGATCTCTGAGGGCATCATCTATTTTCTTTGGTTCAATCATAGAAATAAAGTTAACAAATAAACAAATATTACCTGCACTTCGTCGAGTCTGAACGCCAGCGTTTGGATCACCAAGGATTTGATCAATTGGGTGATTTACAGTCCATCGCTGAGCCGGAGCATGAATCGCTGACTCAAATTGAACTGGAGGAGCTGAAGATGAGGCTTCAGCAACTTCTGGAATATCAGCCAAGAGAGGAGTAGGTGCAGATGTCATCTCATTCACTGATTGCTAAGAAGTAGATGGAATGTCTGAGACATTTGGTTCAGAAGCAGGCATAGTGTTTAAAGGAACAGCTGAGACCCATGATGTTTCAGCTTCACTATTCTGCATGTTTGGGATGATAGTAGGACCATCATATTCAACGGTATAAGTATGAGGAGTGGGAATATCTTCTGAATCACCAAGATGAGAAAACATCCATTGATTCAGTTCTTCAGTATCAGCAGAAGGTCAAGAATTCGCTGAACATGATTCGTCAAATGTGACGTGAATATGTAGAATCCAGATCCGTGCAACAATTGTGAAATCGATATGATAAACAATAAGAACAATGATTTCAACTGGTCATCCCTGTATTATGCTTTCAATCAGAGTGTTTACAATACGAGTAGGAAAGCAAAATGAGATGATCAGCTTGTTTTTCCAAGCTAATACAATATTATATACTATGGGCCCGTGGTTAACAAGCCCACGGCCCGTTCACTAATAAGCTAAGTATGAACAAATACAATTTGACCCTTGAACTTTAAATCAACATATAAAACCTGCCCTAACAATCTCCCCCTTTGATTTGAAGTTCAAATTCGCGCTCTATCTCTTGCCAGTTGTAGACATAACGTTTGCGAAGAGCGAAATGAACCTCGAAGAATCTGATGGCGCGGCGGTAGTCGAGACGATCTTCAACAATATCCAAAGCAGTCTGAGCAGTTCTTTCATTCAGATTTGGTACATAGGATACCTTTGGATTTTCGGATTCGTGCTTGATGATCTTCCGAAGAGCGTCTTGAACCTTGAGCAGTGTGCCGTCGCAAAAACGATCTACCTGACTGAACCTCATGAACTTCTTTTCTTTCTGAGCGTTGAGGAAGACGATCCCAAATTCCGGTTGAAGCAGCATTGCGTTCTCGGGATACATCGACAGTTCAGGAGCTTTCAGATTCGGTTTGAGCAGATTTACCTTCTTTGATCGGTTCTCGATTGCCATTTGAAAGTCCGTAAGATAAGACATCATAAAAGATCGGACAAGGAATCGACGAACCACTTCGAGCTCCTTTGTTACAGCAAGCGGTCGGATGGTTCTGGTGCGAAGGTCTTTCAAAAGGACCAGGAGGTCGAACGGATGGAGATGCTTAAAGTCAGCTTCAGAAAAAATCCATTCTTTTCCGTCTTCACGTCGAATAGTGAATACGGGAAAGAAGATCTTCATAATTTTGTTTGACTGAATCTTTAGCACCTCTGAAATTTTATGTTTGGTTCGAACCTGGTCTCTCGGAAGACACCGCTTCATGGCTTCTACGTATCGGAGTTGACGAGCTGGATCAGGACTGTAGATGCCAAGACAGAAGGTCGGCTCGATCGGGCGAATTCGGTGAACAAACAGCTTCTTCAGAGATTCCTCCAGATGAGGAATGAGGACCTTGATCTTCTCCCAACGATTTTGTTGCTGAGGAGGGGGAGGAAGATCAGGAGCTGTCGTTTGCTGAGGAGATGTCGGGATTTCTGCATTGGAGCTTTCTGGTTGATCTGAAGTTGTAGCGGGTTGAGTCGAGTGAACGGGAGGCGTGCCATGTAAGTTCTGAAGCAGAAACTGGTCGTAATCAATATTGTCGTCTTCATCAGTGGGAAACACCAGATTTACCTCGAAGTTTACGGCTGTAGCAGCTTTTTCGTACCATGCGTCTTCGATTTCCGGGTTGGTTTCACATGCAGGATCAATCATGGTGAGCGTTGGCATGTCTGATGGTTCTTGTTCGACCAATTCCTGTGTTGTACCCTCGGGATTTTCAACCGTTGGGGCTTCGTCATCTGAAATCTCCATATCAATGACCAACTGGGCTAGAGGCAAATCGGCTTCTGGTTCGTCTGTTGTAGTTGCCGCAGTTGGGGGTTCCTGATGAACCGCAGATGTACCTTCAGTGTAGAGCAGGGAGGCGGTCTCGGTTAGACGTTGTCGCTTCTCCCCCTCACGGTGATCAGGATCCTCTTGGTCATCGTGCCTACGTTTGAGACCGCCGGCTTGACTCTTACAAGTGTCTTCTAGTGAGCGGACCCTCTCAGACAGCGTGGCAAGCGCTTTGTTATAGTCGTTGAGGGTTGAGTCAATGGCGTCAAGGCGTGATGTGATGGATGAAGATGGAGCAGTGACCTGGGATCGTAGAACGGAGATCAGGTCTGCTTCAGCAGATGCGGTTGTGTCGCATTCCTGGAGCAGTTGGGCTAAGAGCATCGTCTTTAGAGTATCCACCGAGTAAGTAGGTTGCGGTTGAGGCGGTGGGTGCACAGAGACAGATTCAGTGCTGACGAGAGGGCTCTTTCCTTTGAAAGCATGCGTCGCTTTGGCAATCTCAGCGGCTACATGTTCCTGCATTTGTTGCTCCATAACCTGTCGGACAGCCTCAAGGGTGCTGTCCAGAGACCCTTTTGACACGAAGTCGGGTAAAATAACACCGGGCTCACTTAGAGTACCCGTTGAGGCGTCTACCGTAGAGGTAGAGCCACCTACATTCACAGCTGGCGTGATGTTGACTGTGGTAGGATTTTCGTCCAATCCTCGTGTTCCGGCAGTCGGAGACACTATAGACGTTCCGGTCGGGTCACTAAGAGCCGCGACGTGGTGTTGTTCCTCATCAAGTGTCCTAGGCAAAGAATGTTCAGTAACAATAGGCTCTAGACTCGATGGTGCACACAAAGAAGTCGAGACCGGGGGCTGCTGGTGTCTTATTTCAACACCAGCACTCTCCGAGTGAGAGACCGGTGGAAGTTGTGCTTGTTCCCCGTGTGATATTGAAACATCCGTCTGTTTTGAGACGGATGAGTGGCTATGGGGGGTGTGCAATTGCTCCGCTGGGTCCACGGAGGCTTCTTCAATACCCTGTCCCAACGGATGAGACGGGATAGCAGATGTGGCAACCCGGGTGACATGTGGCTGGGTTCGCTCAGGAGCCTCGTTATCTTTACGGCTCAATCTTTCTTGGTTCGCTTTCAATCTTAACTCCCTCCTTCTCACATGTTCTATGTCCCGGGGAAGGTCCCTTCGGCGCTGGCTGGACCATGGGATTCCCTAACTCTCGTCTATATGCTATCATAGGTAGGGCTTTAGGTATATGCATAGCTAGGGTATTATCTTGCTCCCCCTCAAAACATACTTAGGGATTGACTTGCTCCCCCTCGAAGTGAGAGGTTGTTGATCCGCCATGGAATATCTGTAAGAGACCCAAAGTTAGTAATCAAGACGGATAAACAAATTCCGGCGCGTACCTTTGCATTAAGAGGCTCAATCTAAGATAGACTTAGGACAGGCAGTGATAAATAGGTACTGGATAGACAACACACAGGGGTGTCCGGACAAATAATGGAAAAAAACAAACTTACCGGACAAACCAAAGTGTCCGGACAAAAGGTGTCCGGACAAAAGGTGTCCGGACAGCAGCAGTTTCCGGATGGCAAGATAGTTTCCGGACAAAGTTGAGGATTCCGGACAAAAATAGGACTGTCCGGATACTATGGGATTTTCACACAAATTGCTCTGGCCCTGTAGATTTTGCAAAAAATAGGACAATTCGGATTGAAAACGAACCTTCTCTCGCTCCCCCTTAAACTGAGCATGGGGAAAACTTTGCTCCCCCTCAGAATGTGCGCGTAGAGTGAAGTGCACACGGGAGTATCCACACACACAAAAATACTATTTAACATATTTAAGAAAAAATGTGTGTGACGCTCCCCCTCAACAGTAGAGTAACATACCTGATAGCTAATCATGCTCCCCCTAAACACATGAGCAGCTTGTTAAAGCACAGGTATAGACAAACCTCACGTCTTCTTAATATTGTTCCTTGTAGGTCGTGAGCAGCTCCCTCCTTGAGGTCATGTGTGTGGAGCATCCAGTGTTTAAGGACCACACATGACCGTCCTGCAAAACAAATTTAGCGGACCTTCGGTACCCAGATTTTCCTGGGTCCGGGAGGGTTAGGTTTGGCACCGTTTGGGGAAGCTTGCTTTGTCCCAGCTTTCCCTTTAGGTATTGGATTTACACCGTTAGAGGGAACTGGTTTTGGCACTTGTTTCCTCTTCGGTGCAGAATTTACACCTTTAGGAGGAACAGATTTTGTGGAAGCTTTCCACCTGGGTGCCGGTTTAACCTCGGTAGGAGCAACCCATCTAGGAGCAGGTTTGGTCTCCCGCTGTGGTTTAACCGCTGATTGGTAACCCCGTTTTTTATAGTGTCTTTGCTGGTTATTACGGGGTTTTCGTTTGGGTGTATGTTTAAACCTTTTATATGACCCAAACCAATCATTATTCTGAATATCATCAAAGTCATTCCAACCACAACTAGAACAACACAAACGATCGTGCGATAATTGAATCAATTGCTGAATGGAGTAAATTTTCATCGGAAAATTAATATCTCTTTTAACAAAATTACTCCTATGATTCCAAGCACTATCGTTTTTGTTCATTCTCGGGAAAAAGACAGTATTGAACGACTTTGATGCAGCACCTTCGACAGGTTCCTTCTTTAGCCACTTTGGTTTTTCTTGTTTAGCGCGACCGGTTTTATCCGAAACAACAGGGACACTGCGGTCAGTGACTTTTGAAGGAACAGGATTTTTAGCAGGTGGTTGACCGGTCGTTTGCTTCGGCTGTGATTGTTTTTGAGAATTTGAAGCATTTTTAAGAATCTTGATCACAGCCGGAGTCTTGGATTGAGAACAGTCGACCTTTTGAAAATTGACCAGACGATTAACCACTGGAGACAAAAAGTCAGAATGACTTGGAAGAGGTTTGTCGAAAGGGAACGACTCATACTCTTCCTCAGAATTGCCTTCGGAGTTCATGTATTTGGAAAAATTAACATCTGGAATTACAGGACTTGGACCGGTTGAGGAAGGCGAGGAACACGCTGTGCTTGTGTGCTTTGAGGAATTCGGTGCAGAAGCGTTTGAAAAATCAGAGTTCAAATTCCTTAACACACTCTCGTCTTGAGAATCTTGACCGTCTTGTAAAGTAGACATCTTGCCTATAAACGCTTTACACGAAGACGTATCAGTTGAACTTGAGGAAAGTTCGGGTGAAATCTTCTTTTCAGTTTGGAGTTGGTCAATCTGCTCTTGAAGCTGACCATTACTCACTTTCTCTTGCATCACTTCTGTTGCCAAAGCAGACAGTTGTGATGTGAGTCGATTGATTTCAGACCGAAGAATCTCCTGTCCTTCATCAGACACAACTTCGGTTTTGACCGGTTGTTGATTCTCAAGTTTTTCAAGTAAAGCTTGCTTTTCCATTTGAAAATTGGACCTTTCCTTTTCTAATGACTGCTCCAACTCGACTATCTTTGCTTCCAAGATGAGAGGGGGAACATAGAGTTTAAACTCATCCGTCTCAGACTTGGTTGCGGTTGCTTGGTCCTCATCCTTCTTGGAGGAATCCTTGGGCGTAGCAACCTTGTAAGGGTCGAAGTAGTCATTGGAGAGGTACTTTTTGTCCTTTTTATAAGAATAATTTAAAGGCTCATAACAAAATGGAAGTTGTATTCCTTGTTTGTGTTTGCGTTTATATTCCTCGGTTTCCTCTTCCTTCTCAGGTTCTAGAGGACCAGTCCACTTGATTTTGTACTCCGGGTACTTTGTAGATAAACCATAACAGGCAAAGTTATACAGAATGGGTACATGCCATCTTCCCTTTTTCAAATAGTGTGGGTTATCATATCTGATTCCCCACTCTTTGTTAAAGTACGTGAACTCTTTGGGTTTGTTCAGGAAAATGGTTTGATCTGTTTGTCCCCTTTGGTGGAGTTTGGTTTCAAGGTTTAAGATTTTAGCCACATACTCCTTGTGTTGAACTTGAAGGGAAGAACATTGATAAATAATGTCTTCTTTCTCATTCAAGCACTGATCAAGCTGACGTTGGAGTTCAGATATTCTGGTCCTTAAGTCTTTGGGTGCTATTGAAAGATTTTTGCATTTTTCTTTTAACATAGCATTTTCAGACTTGTATTTTTCAGTTAATCTCTGTTGAACATCTAGCTTTTCGGTTAGAGACCTACTCTCAAGCAGTTGTTCTTTAGAGGTGGCCTTAAAGGAAACTACCCGTTCAGCAAGAGGTTTCACTCGGTCATCAAGTTCTGAAAAGATAGGTTCACATACCTGACATGGCTTTTTCATGTCTTCTTCAGCAGGAGACATCTTCAGTTGCACTGGAGTGATCGTCAGACGTGTAGATTGATTCAAAGTGTAAACCTAACGCAAGGCACTAAGAGTGGAATCCTAACGCAGGTTCTATGACTGGTATGAACTAAGAGTGATCTTACTGGATAGGAATCCAAGTAAGGGTCTGATCAGGAAGTGTCCGAATCAGATCAATTAAGAACAGTTCAATAAATCACAAAGTGTCCGGGTAAAACAAAGAATTTGGATGGCACAGATTCACGAATACTTAAATGTCCCCCTCCTGCGACTTAGCACGGGGGTCCCGCTAAGTATAAGGAATAGTGACTTACCCGGATTGCAGAACTTACCCGGAAAAATGAGGAGTCCGGATGGAATTGGAGTTGTCCGGATGGATTTCACACAATTATCCGGGAACCTTGATTCTATCCGGAAAACGCGGCTGAGTTGTCCGGACAAATCGGCTGTTTGCTCAATTCGATTGGATTTTCGATTAGGGTTGCCCAAAATCGATCCTGGAAGATTAGTAACAATGCCAAACACAAAATAACACTAATCCAATCGATTTTAATGCAAAAAGAACACGTTTTGATGGTAAAAATTCGATTTTTGTTGAAGAACACTACCAAAAACTTTGAACTTAATTTGCAAAATTAACCAACCAAACGAACGAATTAGGGTGTGAAAATTTCAGAAACACTTATAATAATGATTCTAACACAACCCAATAAACAGAAACTATCAATTTCGACTGAATCAAATTTTCAAGAATTGAAGAATGGTCAGACGGGTAAAAGTCAAACTAACCAGAAATCGATGAATGAACCTTTGAATCGAATCCGTCTGTCTGCTCTGATACCAATTGTAGAATCCAGATCCGTGCAACAATTGTGAAATCGATATGATAAACAATAAGAACAATGATTTCAACTGGTCATCCCTGTATTATGCTTTCAATCAGAGTGTTTACAATACGAGTAGGAAAGCAAAATGAGATGATCAGCTTGTTTTTCCAAGCTAATACAATATTATATACTATGGTCCCGTGGTTAACAAGCCTATGGCCCGTTCACTAATAAGCTAAGTATGAACAAATACAATTTTACCCTTGAACTTTAAATCAACATATAAAACCTGCCCTAACAGAATAGTTTCTTCAACAGTTTGTCTTCTTCGATTGAAGACTCTGAAGGCTTTGGAGACTGAGGAGTATCCAAGAAAGATTCAATCATCAGCCTTAGGATCAAACTTTCCAAGGGCATCTCTGTTGTTCAGTATGAAACACTGACATCCAAAGATGTGAAGAAAGCTAATTGAAAGCTTTCTCCCATGAAAAAGTTCATAGGCTGTTTTATTAAATCTTTTGACTATCAGCGACCTGTTTTGCGTAAAACAAGCAGTGTTGACAGCTTCTGCCCAAAACTGAGTAGGCAAATGAGAATCGCTGAGCATTGAACGTGCAGCTTCAATAATAGTTCTATTTCTCCTTTCAGCGACTCCATTTTGTTGCAGTGTTCTCACTGAAGAAAAGTTGTGAGAAATACCCTTACTCTTAAAGAAGGAATCAAGAGAACTGTTTTTGAATTCAGTCCCATGATCACTCCTTATTGAGCGAACGGTCAAGTTGTTCAGGGTTTCCATCTTCCTTACAAAGGTGATGAGTTCTTCAGGGGTGTCACTTTTAGAACGGAGAAACATTACCTATGTATATCGAGAGAATTCATCAACTATGACCAGTGTATATTTCTTTCCAGCGATGGATTGTTTGTTAACAGGGCCAAACAAATCCATATGGAAAAGTTGTAGAGGAGATGACACTGAGGAAACTTGCCTTGACTTAAAGCTTGCTTTGGTCTGCTTGCCTTTCTCACACGCTGAACATATAGATTCTTTGGCGTATGAGTGCTGAGGTAGACCAGTGACTAACTCTTTTGAAGAAAGAGTGTTCAGTGTCTTGAAGTTGAGATGAGAGAGCCTCTTATGCCATAGCCAGTTGACATCAGATGAGGCTTTTGAGAAGAAACAGGAGTTCTCAGTGGTTGTTGAGTCCATGTTTATTACATAAAATTTTTCCAAACGATAACCGCTGAGAGCTATCTTCTCCTTTTTGTCAGCGACAAAGCAGGATTCCTTAGTAAAGATTACTTTGTTATCCATGTCGCAAAGCTGATTGATGCTTAGAAGATTATGCTTCAGCCCTTCAACATATGCGACTCTTCTGAAGGTTGTTGTACCATTAGAGAGTACACCAAACCCTCGGGTATGTCCTTTTCCGTTTCCACCGAAAGTTACAGAGGGACCCTTCTCTTCTTTGTATTCAGAGAGCAGGCTTTTCTTTCCAGTCATGTGTCTAGAGTATCCGCTATCGAGATACCAGATACCCTTCTTAACCTGCATTATAAAGGAAGATTAGTTTGTCTTGGGTACCCACTTAACCATGTGTACACACTTGTCAGTGGGGGTAGAAGAGGAGGTGGAAGGTTCAGCAGTCTTCGCAGCATTTGAAGATTCAGCTTTGTCAGTCTTCACTTTGGTTAATTTCTTAACCTCAGTGGTCTTCTTTGCCTTGGGGGCAATGATCTTCACCTTAGCTATCTTTTCAGCTTGGGTGGCTGTGGGGCACTTACTAGCAATATGATTGGTAAGTCCACAGTGATAACATTTCCTATAACTAAAAGTAGTTCTAGGACCATTTGCATGCTGAGCTTTTGATCTTGAATTTGAAGGACCAGCACCAAGTAAGCTATTGGCTTTTGAAATGGGAGGAACATTCAGTTCTTCGGATTTCTTACCAATAATTTCCACTTTGATTCTAGGAGTAGATCGCTGAATAGATCCACACTGAATAAATCCAGGGATCTTATTCTTTTAACTAGAGGGATAAGTCACTGAAGCTTTAGAAGCATTCAGCTTTGGTACAGAGGTACCCTTCTGAGGATTTTGATTAATAATAATTCCTTTACCTTTGTTTTTTAAGACTGAGGTAGGTTTTGGATAAACAACTTTTTCTTTACATTTAGAAGTTAAGGTAAAGATTTCCTCAGGGATAGGCGGTTTAGAAGAGGAACACTGAGATGAGAAAGTGTCAGGGATAGAGGATACGAACATTCCAAACTTAAGCATGGAACAGTCAGTGGTTGGTTCTAGAGTATCAGCTTTGTAACCGAGACCACGTTTATCACTCAGGGGAATCTGAGACTTAATTATCTCAGTGATCTTTGTTGAGGATTTATACCATCCATCAACAGTGGCTTTTTCAGCTTTTAATGCAGCGATAGCTTCTTCGCGCTCTATTTTGACTAGCTGATTTAAGTGGACTTGATCTTTAAAATCTTCTTCAATTTTAGAAAGATTTTCTATTTGAAGGTGACAGTTTTTAAGCTGTTCAGCGAGATCAAGGTTTTGATTTTCAACAACAGTTTTGCCATTCATGGCTTCATATAAACTTCTAGTCAAGAGATTGATCTTTCGAAGACTATCAGCTTCATCAATATTTAAAATATTGGTAAAGAAGGAAGGTGATACCTTAGTAGCAGAGGTTGAAGTAGAGGGAATGTCAGAATTTTCTTCCTCATCTTCAAGTTTGGTCATGAGACATAGATTGGCTTCATCATCATCTTCAGAGTCAGATTATTCTTCTTCGTCAGAGGCAGCCCGATCATAGTCAGCCATAAGGCCTTTGCCTTTCTTCTTTAAGGTTTTCAGCTTTGAATACCTTTCTTTCAGCTTTTTGTATTTTTCATCTCTAGTCCTGTGAGGAAAGTTTTTCTTGGGAAAAGCTGAGGGTCTAGATACTTTCTTTGACCTGCACTCGCTAGCAAAATGTCCTATCTTTTCACAGTTATAGCAAGTAGCAGTAGCCTTATCAACAGGGGTTGATGATCTTGGCTTGTCAGTAATAGCAAGAGGTTTCTTCTTCTTGAAATTACTCTTTCTAGCAAATCTTCTGAACTTATTAGCCAGGAATGCTAGAGTTTCATCATTATCTGAAACGTTAGAGTCTGATGATCTTTCAGAGTTAGTTTCCAACTCAGTGACAGTGATAGTCGATCGCTGAGTGGAAGGTGACTCTGAGATTAAAGCAACAGGGGTGCTTTTGGAATCTTTTACAAGATTCTTCTTAAGATGACTCGATTGCTCATGATTCAGAATCGTGCCATATAAGGTAGAAAGGGTCATTGATTTTAGATCCTTTGACAGCTTGGGACACATAGAATAACTGTCCCAGCTTTCAGGTAAACATTCTAAGAACTTTGTTAGTACTTCAAAGTTAGAATATTCCTTACCAACAGTTTTCAGATCTATTATTAAGCAGTTAAAACGTTGGTGTACTTCAGGGAGAGTTTCATTCTTACCACAAATGAAGCTTTCGTACTGTCTTACCAGGTTGATCTTTCGAGAGTCCTGGACTTCAGAAGTACCTTCATACTGAACACAAATTGTGTCCCACATAGCTTTTGAGGTTTTCAGGTTCATGACGGAATGGTAGACTTCGTCAGGAAGAGCCATGGAGAGTATGGATCTGACTTTGGTGTCGATAGCCACTTTCTTCTTATCTTCATCAGTCCACATATGAATTTCCTTGGGAATCAGCCTTTCTGGAATAGCAGGTCTATTCTCAGCGGCTGGAACTACATGATCAATTCTTATAGGAATATATGGACCGTTTTCAAGATAGTAAGGCATAGTAGGGTCTACACCTTCTAAGAAGAGAATCATCCTATTTTTCCATAGATTAAAATTATCTCTGGAGAATCTAGGGGGTTTTTCAAGCGAACCATTGTCAATATAATTAGTGTTTGTGTTGGTGGCCATTTTCTGAAATAGCAAGGAAGAGAAATCTTAGTATAGATCAGATCTTGTTTATGAGATTAAACAAATCTGCTCTGATACCACTTGTTGGTCCCGAAAGGCTATACAAGTTTGTAGAAGAGGGGGGGAGGGGAGGGGTTGAATACAAACACACGTTTTTACTTTTCTAAATTGTTTATTGATAAATCAAGACAATTTACAACTTGTTGCGGAACAAGATTAAGGATAAACCTAATCTAAACAAGTCTTGAGAAACACTAAGTTTCTTGCACTAGAAAGAGTTAAAGAAATTACGAATAATCACTTAACAATAAGAGAAATAAGAAGATGGTCCGAGCACACTTCAAAACTGAAGTAAGGTTCTTCTTATATACTGCATGCATTTAATGCATGGAAGTATGGCTTTACACGTGGTAGCAGCTGAGTGGTTGCATGTCATTGACCTTTGTAGACAACCTTAGTAGTCGCATGGTGCACAGTGTAGAATCAGAGTTGTTGTACGATTACAGACAAAAAGGATGTCCGTTCTAACAGTTCGTACGGAGACGTGCAAGTGTTATTCCAAGATCAAACAAGAATAGAGATATTTTAGATCTTGACAATCTCCCCCTTGGATTCAAGATTTAATCATTTTGAGAACAGCAGTCTTTGGCTTGTCAAAGTCAACTTGTCACAAAATCTTCAGACGGGGATCTGGTGGAGATTTTCTTTCTTCGATTTGGAGAATTTGTTTCTTCACACAAGGCACTTTGGTACTGATAAACACAAATTTAAGAAAAAGAGATCACAAGATGATCAATCGATTTTTCTTAAACTCTTGAAGAATTCTCCCCCTTTTTCTATCTTGAGACGAAATCTTCTTTAAACATTTCTCCCCCTGACATGAAATTGAATCTTTGCCTTGAAAGCTCTTTGACATGAAATTGAATTAAACATTTCTCCCCCTTTTTCGATGAAAGTGAGCATCATGATCATCGAAAACCTTCTTCAATTTCAGTCGCGTCTTTGAGAATCATTAACAATCTCCTCCTTAATGAACAATCTTGCTCCCCCTCAAACTAAGAATTCTGGAGCAATTTGTTTTCTCCCCCTGAAAATATGCATATATTTCATTTAGGCACCGTAGTTGAAAATTTTATTCAAAGAAAATAAAATTCATTGAACTACATTTTATAACTACTACCATTTGATCATTTGAAAACTTTACAAAAGAAATCCAACTTAATAAAATTTAACAGATTTTTCAATCAAATAAAATCAAATGCATGTGTTTGGATTCAAATACAAGACACCATTGCATATCAAGTTAAAAATGCTCAGTTTCAACCCCTTTATTAAATCTATTTGGTGTGCAAGCATGCGAAATATGATTTGCAACAATCAAATGTACTTCCGAAACCTATAAGAATACTTTGCTCTTACTCACACTATATGACTGAAATCAGAAATTCCACAAGTTTATAAGTTTATCGCGACATTGTTATTTCCCCAAGATATAAGATATGTGTGCTCATTGGCATCTTTTATTTTGTGCACATTGGCATCTTTTATTTTGTGCATATTGGCATCTTTTTATCAAAAGGTTTATTAAGACTAAGATACAACGTAAACGTAACTTTCTATCTGGTTCTATAGCAGGATTTGGGTCAGCCAATCCCAGACTAGTTGGCCTTAGGGGCTAGGTGACGAGCACCCCTTGGAACTTAATCTCCCAAACCAGAAAGGCTACATCGATATATCCTAATCCCATCTGTACCAGTAGGACATGGGTTTCTATCTGGTTCTATAGCAGGATTTGGGTCAGCCAATCCCAGACTAGTTGATCTTAGGGGCTAGGTAACGAGTACCCCTTGGGACTTAATCTCCCAAACCAGATAGGCCACAGGCACAAACTTTAAAACCTAATGATTTTTTTTATTGCATCTCAATCACTTGGTTATAAAACTTTGTGCTTCCCTCATAATTTCATTTCCATTCTTCATTCTGACAATTAGGCTTTGTGAGCATCGTATTCTATATAAGTCTAGATTTACACAATTTTGCGCATATATCAAAATTTCATTCATGTTTTGCTGACCTTTCGATTTATTTCAGAATCGAAAGTTGAAGCAAATAAAAATCAGATAATACAACAATACTTGTAAACTCATCTTTTAGCACACATTTAATTCATTGAATGAAAATTGAAAATTTTCATCTCATTGAATTAAATTTGTTGAGATTCAAATTTTCAAAGCAGTAGAAATGAAACATAATGCAATGTTACTTTTCACCACTTGTTCCTTGAATTGAAAGATGTGACAGTTAAGGATATCACCTGATAAGTATGAGTTCTAAACTGATTTGTTTAGAAGTCTTAGTCTTTGAAGTACGGGTTTGTCCTGAACTGAATTGTTCAGAAGCCATTAACTGTGAAATCCGGGTTCTAAACTGATGTGTTTAGAAACCAATTCTCTTTACTCCCCCTTAATGGCACAAGTAATCTTCTTCCGAGAGTTCAACGCTTTGCTTCTAAATCTGCAAAAACAGATTAAGTAGATTTTGGTACCCAACATGTCTTGGGTCCTGGCTTGTTAAGCGGAGCTCTATCAGAAGGAAAACGAAAAGTACCGTACCAATATTGAGCATTATCATTTTTAACAAAATCATTAGTTCCACAATAAGAACAACAAAAATTCTTTTGTGCTAATCTGATTAAATGATTTGCGGAATATAATGAACCAGGTTTAGCAAAAGATTTACCTTTCAGGTTAGTGTTCTTTTTGGGAACAGACGATTTTGGTACATCTTTTTCAGGAGTCGTACCTTTTACTCTCCATTGCATGTTGACTTTCTTGTATGAAGGAAGATCAGCAGATTGAAACTTGGAAGAATTATCCACTGAGTGATCATAGAAGAGATTAGACGGACGAATCGGACATTCAGAATAGCGTTTGGATTTGTTAAGTGACTTCACTTTGTAGTATAAGTTGTTACGTTCCTTGGTCATCAAATCAAGTTTCTTCTGAATATCAGACTTAACCAACTTCTCTTTCATGATATCAGTTGATAACACAGCCAAATTCTTTGTCAGCTTTCGTATTTCTTGCTGAAAAATCTTCCTTTCAACATGAAATTCGTCTTTAACACTCCTGGCCTGAAAATCAGCTTTCTTCCTCTTTTCTAGCTCTTCACTTCCTTTATCTAAGTCCTTTTGAAGCTCAGAAATTTTCTTTGACAATGTCGCATTCTTAGCTTCAAAGACTTTCCTTTTATTTTCAAATTCAGCCCTTTCTTTCTCCAATTTTTCCTTTTCAAGAAATAAAACTTTCTCAAAATCTGAATTTTGTTTGGAAAGTTTCCTGCATCTGAGTTCAAGAACTTTCTTTTCTTCATTTACTTTCTTCTCATTCTTCTCATTCTTTTCAAGTTCAGAAACTTTCTGTGAAAGAGACAAAATTTGCTTTTCATAGCATTTTTTGTCATTTGTACGATTCGCTCTTTCCTCTTTTAGCAACTTTTCCGTGTCAGAAAGTCTCTTTGTAAGCTCAATAATCTTTTCCTTAAGTTCTTCATTTTCAGCATCTAATAATTTCTGTTTCGTATCCTCTTTTTCATCTTTCTTTTCTTCTTCCTTTCTCTTAAAAACAAACTTCAGATCCAAGCATTTACTTTGATAACTCGTTCCACATCTGCATTGGGTTGTTTTTGAAGCATTCAACGCGTTTGTAAATGTGTTGCGGAAGAGCAAGTATAAAAATGGACTTTGCTTCTCTATCCGCTTGAGATCTCAAATTCTCTTCAGCCGTATACTCATCGGTAGATTTAAGAACCCTTGAAGCAGGAATAGTAACAGTTGCCGGAATCTCTTTATAAGGTTTGACAAATGGACCCTCAGTAAGAGATAGCATGATATTCTCTCCGTTAGGTTGCCTCTCTATGAAGTTGATGAGTTGATCTTGCCATTGAAGAAAATTGTTTTCGTTAATAAGAACCGGAGGCCTTGTGTTAGACCCCAATGACATCATAATATCGTTCTTATACTGATTTTCTTGAAAAGCCAAGGTCAAAACAGATTGTAGAAACTGAAAAATCCTGAAAAAAATTCTAAGACAGAAACTCTCCAGAGGCAGTGGCGCAAAGCTCAAAATGCGCCAAAGAGGGTGGCGCAAAGTTCACTTAGAAAAAAATCGAAACTCTGAAACTTCCAAATGCGCTATAGGCAGTAGCGCAAAGTGTCAAAATTCGCTTCAGTTGGTGGCGCAAAGTGTGGCGAGATTCTCACTTGACAGATTCAAATGAGACTAGTACTGTGGATGGCGCAAATGCTGGCGCAAAGTGATATGAACTGGCGCGATTCTCAGATCTGGCGCAATACTCACTGATTCGATCAAAAACACTCTGAATCTCAAAATCACTGAAACTAACTAATACAGAAGTGTTCGAAAACCAAAACCTAGCACACGATCTTCAAGAAACTTCGTCTGAAAACCTCTGAAATCACGTCTGAATCGATCGAAAATTCGTCTCAAAATCTATCGCAGAAAGTTCAGAAAAACAGAAAATCGTCAAATTGAAGATCTAAGCCTCTGAAATTGCTCTTGATTCGTGAAACAAATATGATCTCCACACAAAACCGAATCCAAAGAACCAAAACTCGAACAAATTCGATCAAAAATCACCAAATCTTGATAGAAATCTAAGAAAATGAGATTTTCTTGAAAAATTCAATAAAATCGATCAAATTCTCTTAAGAAATCACCAAATTCGAATGATTGATTAGTAGAAATCCTTCTCTAAATCTTGTTCCTGCTCTGATACCAATTGTTATTCCAAGATCAAACAAGAATAGAGATAGAAATCTAGAGAGAGAAGTACGTCATCTATTACTCTCAATATGTGAACTGTTACAAGATTAGAGTTATGCACACTACTGGTTCTCCCCAAGAATAGTCTAAACAAAGCTATTTATACCTAAGATCTATACAAGACATTAAGCTAAGTTTGACTTCACAAACACATAATACATTGACTTTGACTTTGACTTTATCAAAAAATCTTGAAGATATATTTTAGACTTAACAGCAAGGGAGGTAAGACAATAGTAACATGCAGGGAGACTTCATGATCAGCTTTCGTTGAGTCAGATCTTTATCAGCGAATGATAAAGTTCAGCGATTGCTGAAGTCTTCTACTTGATACTTCACGTTGAGTGGACAAATCTTGGCTTCGCTGATATCCGCATCAGTTCATTAGTAGACTTGTCGCTAGTTCTTGAGCTTGATCTTCGACTTCAGCGTAGAACTTTGGTTGACGTGAAACTTGTCTTCAGAGATCATAAGTAAACAAACTAAACTATCAGCGATCATCAATAGAACTGAACAGGCTCAGAGCTATATGATGATGAACAGTGTTCGCTAAATATCTAATCTAAAGAGTGAGAGTTCCTATCAGCGGTACTGTAAAGTCTTAGTACTTATCAGCGATAGTGAAACTCTAATACATATTGTTTACTTACAATTTTCACTGAGTATTAAGAGAGGGTCATCATCAAATCACTGAGGGTTTGGATCAACAAATCTCCTTCTTCTTTTTTTGTGGCAACTCCTCAAATGAATTTACTTCCTTTATCACCCAATCCTTTTTCTCATTGATGTCTGATAAAAGCATTTTTGTGACATATTTGTATCGCAGTTTTCTTAACTGCGATTTTTGACCGGGTGACTCATCCTGCAAACCACAATCCCAATTCTTTACATTTCCTCCCATGAAAGTCTCCATGTGTCTCATCATGAATATAGCACAGTCTATTGTATTTTCTTTTGTCCTCCACTTCATGACTTCTCTTTTTGGGACCATTCGACTGAATTTGTTTGATCTAGCATCCCCAAGCTTTTCTAGGAACTTCATGAACACTTTTTGTTGCATTATATACATATTATACTTAGAAACCACCGCTGGACCTCAGGGAGATGAAAACCCTGAGGAAACCGAGAAGCTCGCCTCTGTATCTGAGGGGGAGCAACTCGAAGAAGAAGCTGATAAAACCGAATCCGAAGCAAAAGATGATGAAGCCGTCGACATCCCTGATAATGAACCATCCTCTTCTCCAAAGAATGATGATGATGATGACGAAGATGACGATGACTTCTTTATCGTCAAACCTGCTCCGAAGATCAAAGTTCTTAAGGGAATCTCGATAAATGAACCTTCAGGGGAGCGGACAAAGACAAAGCCCTCAGCCTCTGGAGCTGAGAAAGGCAAAGGCAAAAGCGTCGCTGAAGATGACAATCTGACGATCTTGCTTGAAAAGCCGGTTTGTCAGGTACACTAAACATCTCTCACTACATCCCTCCTCTATCATACACTATCAGTTCTACCACCCAAGCCTATACACTTGAACCAATTCTCTCTATCTGATTCTACCCAAGTTCTTACTTGTAAGATCGCTGTGTTTCAGCTAGTCCTCTCCCCTGTTTGAGGATATCGCTGAAGGTTCCACAACTGCGACTTCACCAATAATACCAGCTGCTGCTGAAGAAATAATCCCAGTCTTAGATTTGAACTCTGAGACTAATGAACCAGAAGAACAGCTACTCTCGCACAGACACAGACCTTCCTTAGCTCCTCAAAAGCTAAGTGAAGAGGATCAGAAAAGAAGAGAGGAGATAATAAAGATATTCGAGGATCAGCGAATCATTCTGAGGCGTGATCAACTTCCTTCAGTTCCTCCAAAGTTCAGAATTTCCCAAAAGGAATACAAGGAACACCTCAGAGCTGAACACCTAATCGTTGAAAGAAAGGAAGCTGAAGAAAAAGACAGAGAATACGCCATCAAGCTTACTCAACGATCAATAAAAGACCCCAAGCTGAAAAGAGTTCCCATTGATGTTCAACGTCAGCTATGGGATGATGCTCAAGAGATCGTTAGAGAAAAGACTAAGGTCTCTGATACGACTTTGGAATGGGCTAAACAAATGCTGACCTATCGATCTAGACCATCCAAAATCATCAAGGCAAACATCAGAGGAAGACTGTACGCTGAAGTTCCTGTTGTTGAAGTGGATGTCTATAGAGATGACAAAACCAAGCAAACCTTCTATGCTGCTACCTTAGAAAAGTTTGGTCTCTCTGAATGGTTAGAAACAAAATTAGCCATTCAGGGATCGCGCTCAAAGTTCAAAAGCCATGTCGAGAAGATCTTACACAAACAGATCGACCTGCTTTCATCTGCTGTGGATATTCCTCCTACTCTTCCTCAACCAAGAAAAGTCTCTGATAAGAAAAAGAAAGTCTATGGTTCAGGTCCTCCTATTCGGAATGAAACGGGCATTGGTTTCTCTCGTGCTGAAGTTCTTGGCCCTGAAGCCGATCTCTCAATGCTTGACACCTCCCTACCACCTGGAGAAACATTCATTCCTGGCACAGTTGTAAGTGATCCCTATGGTATATTCTTTTTAGACTACTATGGAAATCATCACTTTCAACGTATCTCTGAGCTCCACATCGCTCCCATCGAACAACTCAGAGATCTCGTATACTGGTGTGAAGTCAGATGCGACATCAAAGCTAGACACCTGAAGCCCTTGATTTTTGAAGCAGCTCTGATCAAAAGAAAACAAGGTGTAACCGTCCCTGACTGGATGATTCCCACATTAAAGACCCTTGATGAACTTCTCATCAAGGAAGAACCCTTTACAAGCTGATATGATCGCCCTTTTCTCTATTGTATCAGTTATTCTTTTGTACTTGTACTTTATTTCGCTTGTACTTGTAATCTTTCCATTTCTCTTTGTAACCTGATTCAAAGTTTTAAAGAAAGATTTCAGCGAATGTACTTTACTCCATCAGTACTGAAAAGATCCCAGAAAACTGTAAAAGGGACAAATATTTTATGAGTTCTTTTTATCCTTATGTTTTCATTAAATAGCATATTTCTTTGTTGCTATGTCATAATCAAATAGGGGGAGATTGTTGATCCAAACCCTCAGTGATTTGATAATGACCCTCTCTTATACTTAGTGAAAATTGTAAGTAAACAATATGTATCAGAGTTTCACTATCGCTGATAAGTACTAAGATCTTACAGTACCGCTGATAGGAACTCTCGCTCTTTAAATTAAACATTCAGCGAACACTGTTCACCATTAATGCTCTGAGTCTGTTCAGTTATTATGATGATCGCTGATAAGTTAGTTGTTTACTTATGATCTCTGAAGACAAGTTTCACGTCAACAAAGGTTCTACGCTGAAGTCGAAGATCAAGCTCAAGAACCAGCGACAAGTCTCCTAATGAACTGATGCGGATCAGCGAAGACTCAGATTTGTCCACTCAACGTGAAGTATCAAGTACAAGACTTAAGCTATCGCTGAACTTTATCATTCGCTGAATAGAAAATGATAATGCTCTGAATCAACGAAAGCTGGTCATGAAGTCCTCCGTACAAAGTACTTTTGTCTTAACCCCTCTTGCACGACTCTGTACGAAATGTCAGAAAAGAACCTCCGACTGTCTGAAATCGTACAACCACTCTGATACTACACTGTTCATCCATGCGGCTACTAAGGTTGTCAACCAAGGTCAATGACATGAAACCAACCAGCTGATGACACATGTAAAGTGTATACTGACTTGCATTAAATGCATGCAGTATATAAAGAGATGAACCCACTTCATTTGAAGTAACTTGCTAACTCTGGATAAGTTCAATCTCTTATCTCAAGATAGGTTATTATTAGTAATTTCCTTATCTCTCTTAGTGAAAGAAACCTTAGTGTTCCAACTTGTTTAGATTTAGGTTTATCCTTAATCTTGTTTCCGCAACAAGCTGTAAATTGTTAATGATTTATCAATAAACAATTTAGAAAAGTAAAATCTGTGTGTTTGTATTCAACCCCCCCCCCCCTTCTACAAACTTGTATAGGCCTTCGGGACCAACAAGTGGTATCAGAGCAGATTTGTTTAATCTCATAAACAAGATCTAATCTAAGATATTTCTCTTCCTTGCTATTATCTGAAAATGGCCACCAACACAAACACAAATTATATAGACAATGGTTCTCTTACTAAACCCCCTAGATTTTCCAAAGATAACTTCAACTTATGGAAAAATAGGATGACACTCTTCTTAGAAGGTGTAGACCCTACTATGCCTTACTATCTCGAGAATGGTCCATTCATCCCTATAAGAATTGATGTTGTTGTTCCTGCCGCTGAGAATAGACCTGCTATTCCAGAAAGGCTGGTACCTAAGGAAATCTTTCAATGGACTGACGAAGATAAGAAGAAAGTGGCTATAGATACAAAAGCCAGATCCATACTATCCATGGCTCTTCCTGACGAAGTCTACCATTCCGTCATGAATCTGAAAACATCAAAAGCCATGTGGGACACAATATGTGTTCAGTATGAAGGAACGTCTGAAGTCTAGGACTCAAGAAAGATCAACTTGGTAAGACAATACGAAAGCTTCATTTCTGGTAAGAATGAATCTCTCTCTGAAGTTCACCAACGTTTTAATTGTTTAATTATAGATCTGAAAACTGTTGGTAAGGAATATTCTAACTTTGAAGTACTGACAAAGTTTCTAGAATGTTTACCTGAAAGCTGGGACAATTATTCTATGTGTCTCAAGCTGTCAAAGGATCTAAAATCAATGACCCTTTCAACCTTATATGGCACGTTGCTGAATCATGAGCAATCGAGCCATCTTAAGAAGAATCTTGTAAAAGATTCCAAAAGCACCCATGTTGCTTTAATCTCAGAGGACCTTCTACTCAGCGACCCTCGGTCACTATCACTGAGTTAGAAAGTAACTCTGAAAGGTCATCAGATTTTGATTATTCAGATAATGATGAATCTTTGGCTCTCCTAACTAAGAAGTTCAGGAGATTTGCCAAAAAGAAAATGTTTAGAAAGAATAAACCTCTTTCCATAACTGACAAGCCTAGATCATCAGCTTTTGTTGATAAGGCTACTGCTACTTGTTTTAACTGCGAAAAGACAGGACATTTCGCTAACGAGTGCAGGTCTAAGAAAGTTTCTAGACCCTCAGTTTTTACAAAGAATCCTTTGTTCCAAGGAATAAAGATGACAAATATTCAAAGCTGAAAGAAAAATATGCTAAGCTAAAAAGCTTTAAGAAGAAGAGTAAAGGCCTGATGGCTAACTATGATTGGGCTGCTTCTGATGAAGAAGCATCATCATCTGACTCTGAAGATGATGAAGCAAATCTATGTCTTATGGACAAGATTGAAGAAGAGGAAGAAAGTTCAGACATTCCCTCCACTTCAACATCTGCTATTCAGGTATCACCTTCCTTCTTTACCAATATTGCAAATATTGATGAAGCTGATAGTCTCCGTAATATCGATCTCTTGACTAGAAGTTTATACGAAGCCATGAACGGAAAAACTGTGGTTGAAAACCAAAACCTTGATCTCGCTGAAAAGCTTAAAAACTGCCACCTTCAAATAGAAAAGCTTTCTAAAATTGAAGATGATTTTAAAGATCAAGTATATTTAAATCAGCTAGTCAAAATCGAACGACCAGAAGCTGTCGCTGCATTAAAAGCTGAAAAAGCTACTGTTGAAGGATGGTGTAATTCTTCAACAAAGATCACTGAGATAATAAAGTCTCAGATTCCCCTAAGTGATAAACGTGGTTTGGGTTACAAATATGATACTCCAAAACCAACCACTGAGCGTTCAATGCTTAAATTTGGAACGTTCGTATCCTCAGTCGCTGATATTTCATCTTCTCAGTGCTCCTCGTCCATTACACCAATCCCTGAGGAAACTCCTACCTCCTCAAAAGGCAAGGAGAAAATGGTTTATTCAAAACCTACCTCTGTCTCTAAAGACAAAGGTAAAGGATTTGTTATTTACCAGAATCCTCAGAAGGGTACCTTAGTACCAAAGCTGAATGCTTCTAAAGCTTCAGTGACTCATCCCTCTGGATCAAGGAAGCAGATCTCTGGATCTATTCAGCGATCTACTCCTAGACTCAGAGTGGATGTCCTTGGTAAGAAATCTGAAGAACTGAATGTTCGTCCCATTTCTAAAGCCAATAGTTTACTTGGTGCTGGCACTTCTATTTCGAAATCAAAAGCTCAGCATTCAAATGGTCCTAGAACTATTTTTAGTTATAGGAAATGTTATCACTGTGGACTTACCGATCATATTGCTAGTAAGTGTCCCACAGCCACCAAAGCTGAAAAGATAGCTAAGGTGAAGATTGCCCCCAAGACAAAGAAGACCAACCCTGGTGCAAATCAGGTCAAGGTGAATCCTACCACTGAAGTTAAGAAATTAACCAAAGTGAAGAAAGACAAAGCTGAATCTTCAAATGCTGCGAAGACTGCTGAATCTTCCATTCCAACTACTTCCACTGACAAATGTGTATACATGTTCAAGTGGGTACCCAAGAAAAACTAATCTTCCTTTGTATTGCAGGTTAAGAAGGGTATCTGGTATCTCGATAGCGGATGCTCTAGACACATGACTGGAAAGAAAAGCCTGCTCGCTGAATACAATGAAGAGAAGGGTCCCTCTGTAACTTTCGGTGGAAATGGAAAAGGACATACCCGAGGGTATGGTGTACTTTCAAATGGTACAACCTCCTTCAGAAGAGTCGCATATGTTGAAGGGCTGAAGCATAATCTTCTAAGCATCAGTCAGCTTTGCGACATGGATAACAAAGTAATCTTTACTAAGGAATCCTGCTTTGTCGCTGACAAAAAGGAGAAGATAGCTCTCAGCGGTTATCGTTTGGAAAATGTTTATGTAATAAACATGGACTCAACAACCACTGAGAACTCCTGTTTCTTCTCAAAGGCCTCATCTGATGTCAACTGGCTATGGCATAAGAGGCTATCTCATCTAAATTTCAAGACACTGAACACTCTTTCTTCAAAAGAGTTAGTCACTGGTCTACCTCAGCATTCATACGCCAAAGAGTCTTTATGTTCAGCGTGTGAAAAAGGGAAGCAGACCAAAGCAAGCTTTAAATCTAAGCAAGTTTCCTCAGTGTCATCTCCTCTACAACTACTCCATATGGATTTGTTTGGCCCTGTTAACAAACAATCCATCGCTGGAAAGAAATATACGCTGGTCATAGTTGATGAATTTTCTCGCTTCACTTGGGTAATGTTTCTCCGTTCTAAGAGTGACACCCCTGAAGAACTCATCACCTTTGTTCGGAAGATGGAAACCCTGAACAATCTGACCGTTCGCTCAATAAGGAGTGATCATGGGACTGAATTCAAAAACAGTTCTCTTGATTCCTTCCTTGAGAGTAAGGGTATTTCTCACAACTTCTCTTCAGTGAGAACACCGCAACAAAATAGAGTCGATGAAAGAAGAAATAGAACAATTATTGAAGCTGCACGTTCAATGCTCAGCGATTCTCACCTGCCTACTCAGTTTTGGGCAGAAGCTGTCAACACTGCTTGTTTTACGCAAAATAGGTCGCTGATAGTTAAAAGATTCAAAAAGACAGCCTATGAACTCTTTCATGGAAGAAAACCTTCAATCAGCTTTCTTCACATCTTTGGATGTCAGTGTTTCATACTGAACAACAGAGATGTTCTTGGAAAGTTTGATCCTAAGGCTGATGATGGAATCTTTCTTGGATACTCCTCAGTTTCCAAAGCCTTCAGAGTCTTCAATCGTAGAAGACAAACTGTAGAAGAAACTATTCACGTCACGTTTGACGAATCCCGTTCAGCGAACTCTAAACCGTCCGCTGATACTGAAGAACTGAATCAATGGATGTTTTCTCATCTTGGTGATTCAGAAGATATTCCCACTCCTCATGCTCATCCAGTAGAAGATGATAGTCCTCCTATCATTCCAAACATGCAAAATAGTGAAGCTGAAACATCATGGGTCTCAGCTGTTCCTATAAACACTATACCTACCGCTGAACCAAATGCCTCAGACATTCCATCTATCTCTCAGCAATCAGTAAATGAAATGACAAATGCAAGTATTCCTCTCTTAACTGAAACTCCAGAAGTAGCTGAAGCCTCATCTTCAGCTCCTCCATGTCAAGATGAGTCAGCGACTTATGCTCCGGCTCGGCGATGGACCATAAATCACCCAATTGATCAAATTCTTGGTGATCCAAACGCTGGTGTTCAGACTCGTCGAAGTGCAGGTAATATTTGTTTATTTGTTAACTTTATTTCTCTAACTGAACCAAAGAAAATAGATGATGCCCTCAAAGATCCAAACTGGGTCAGCGCAATGCAAGAAGAGCTGACTGAATTCGAAAGAAACAAAGTTTGGAAACTTGTTCGGAGACCAACTGATAAAACAGTAATAGGCACTAAATGGGTCTATCGAAACAAGTTGGACGAACATGGTACAGTAACCCGCAACAAAGCTCGTCTTGTTGCTCAGGGATAAAGACAAGAGGTAGGTATAGATTATGACGAAACATTTGCTCCAGTAGCAAGACTTGAATCTATTCGTCTATTCTTAGCATATGTTGTACACAAAAACTTCAAAGTACATCAGATGGATGTTAAGTCAGCGTTTCTGAATGGAAAGCTGAATGAAGAAGTGTATGTGGAACAACCTCCAGGATTCTCAGATTCTAAGCGTCCAGGTTATGTTTATAAACTGGATAAGGCACTTTATGGCTTGAAACAAGCTCCTCGTGCATGGTATGACACTCTTTCTACTTATCTCCATATTGAAAAATTTGAGCGAGGTAAGATTGACAAAACTCTATTTTTTAGAAAAGTGAAAGGTCATATCATTCTAGTTCAAATATATGTTGATGACATTATATTTGGTTCTACTAACCCTGAGCTTTGTACTCGTTTCGCTGATAGAATGAAAGATGAGTATAAAATGAGCATGATGGGTGAACTAACATATTTCCTTGGTCTTCAGATTAAGCAAACTGAAAAAGGAACTTTTATCAATCAGGGAAAGTATGTTAAAGATATGCTGAAGAAATTTGATTTAACTCATAGTTCAGCTATGAAAACCCCTATGGCACCACCACTGACACTTGACAAGGATTCAAAGAGAATACCTGTTAATGTCACGCTGTACCGTGGGATGATCGGCTCTCTCTTGTATCTTACAGCTAGCCGACCCGATATTATGTATGCAACATGTTTGTGTGCACGATATCAAGCTGAACCTATGCTATCTCATATGAAAGCTATAAAGCGAATCTTTCGATACCTTAAGGGTACAGCGAACCTAGGTCTTTGGTATCCCAAAGATTCAGGATTCGATCTAACCGCCTATTCAGATAGTGATTTTGCAGGTTGCAAAAAGGATACGAAAAGCACCACAGGAGGATGTCAGCTCCTGGGTGGAAAGCTGGTAAGTTGGACAAGTAAAAAGCAAAATTCAGTGTCCACTTCCACAGCTGAAGCTGAATATGTAGCTGCTGGAAGCTGTTGTTCTCAAGTCTTGTGGATGAGAAATCAGCTACTAGACTATGATCTTCAGCTCTCCAAAATTCCAATCTATTGCGACAGCACAAGTGCCATCGCTATAGCAAACACTCCAGTACTACATTCAAAGACCAAACATATAGAAATCAGATGTCATTTTATCAGAGATCATGTGATGAATGGTGATATAGAACTTCATTTTATCCCAACTGATTATCAGTTAGCTGATTTATTTACCAAACCTCTTGATGAGACAAGATTCAACTTTCTCATCAGCGAGCTTGGAATGCTGAACTTTGAAGGGTAAAATCCTCAACGGTTCACATTTATCAGCGATAGGATAAAATCAACTCATATAACCTATTCAATCATCTTCTCTCTGAATAAAACTTGGTTAAGCTGATATCAAGGTATGTTTTCTCTCTCTGAAAATCGCATGAAAATGCAAGATTTCAAAACAAATTGCATCGCTGAATATCTCTTCCTTAACAGCGATATTTGAAAATTCTTAAAACCATCACTGATATTTTCATTCAGTGCTTCCTGTTTATAAAAGAGTCCCTGAGTTTTCAAAACCTCAGAGACATCCTAAAAGAATATGAAAGGACAATTGTGACGTCATTGCAACGGATAAACCCCGGCACGTTTTCTCTTTCTGACACACGTTTGCACGTCTCGTTCAAACTTCCAATCAAATGCAAACACGTGTCCGTGTCATGATGAAAATCTTTTCCCGCTCAAGATTTTCTCTCTCTAATCTCTCTATATAAACAAACTCGTGGTTTATATTTTTCTTTTACGCGATCAATCTTCATCCGCAAGAAAGAATTCACTGTTGCATTTGTGCTTTCTAAAACTTCAAAGAACTGTTCATCATCTTCTTCATCAAACATCAAGGTTAATATGTTCTTATTTATTACCAAATGCGTATAACTTGTTTCTGATCTTTTCCTTGTTTTAACAAGATCAAACAAAAGAACTTCTTAAAATGAAATCATTTTCTTTCATGGTTTTATGAACACAACCATTTCATGGTTGTTCTTCAAGTTTAAATGCGAAAATCTTAAACTTGTTCTTCATTCGTTTCCAGAATCTAATTCTTTATAGAAAACTGGATAACAAGAATAAATGGGTTTTACATTTCGTTTCTTAAAATCAAGAAAAACCCTAATCTTCATTAAGACATTTGTGTCTGAATGAAATGGATAAAATTTGAACCATCTTAATGGAAAATCTTTCCACATTAAGATAATTCTTATTTGTTAACATCTTTGGTTAAACTGATAATACAGAGAAATGGCATCGTCTGACATTCCTGCTACCGCTGAGAACATCTCCGCAGATTCTGAGGAAGTGGACATCCTCAAGGCTCCTCAAGTCAAGTTTGCCCTTGACAAACTGGATTGGACTAAGGTGAACAACCTCTATGCGCTTCTCGAGTTTCCTCCTCGAAAGCAAGTCACACATCTAGATGATGCTGTGAAATTCCTAAAGAATTGTTGCATCTCCACAGCCCTGACCATAACACCTCCTGTACATCAGCTTTTGCTCTCACAATTCTGGTACTCAGCCAGACACTCTCAACTACCTTCAACCAAAGACCCCTCCAAAACAATCGATTGCATCCTCTGCGATATCGAATATGGCACCATGAAGATCACCCCTGCCATTATTCGCAAAGCTCTCAGCCTTCCCATTGCTACCAAGGAAAAACCATTCGTTCCCCTCCCTGACCCCAAGAAAAACTCAGACAGGGAAGCCATCATTGCATTTTTCGATGCAATGGGCTATGTATGGGAAATCGGCAGAGACATGAAGGCCGAGAAGAAGCTGACGATTATCAAAAAATAGAAAATGGCCAGCGAGATGAATTTCATCTTCGCTCATCTAATCAGCTGCATGACTGCAAAGAGCGGCTCCTCTGACCAAGCCGCTAAACCTCAGCAAGCAATGGGATTTGCACTGCTGAAAGGTCTCAACATAGACTGGGCATCGATTATCTATGATGACCTAGTTCTAAGAGTGGACACCGTCGCTGACAGACCTCCATGGGTTCCTTACCCCCGATTCATCAGCGCCATCTTCCAATATGGCCTGAAGGAGAGCTACCCAACTGATGGTGACCTGAAACTCTCTCAGGTCGGCCCAAAGATACTCGACTTCAAACCAATGGTGAATGAGGTACGTCTTTCTACACTCTTGACTCTTCTCAACCCTTCTTCTTCTAATTCTGTGGCTCCTTCAGCGACAATACCCATCGCTGATACCCTGGCCACAAAATCCTCTCCTTCTAAGAAAAGGAAACATTCATCTACCCCACTTGTTTCTAAAAGGATCAAGAAAACAAAGGAGCAACCCCAGCAATCTCATGCTGAAGACTCCTCAGCTCTTTCTGCAGAGCTGAAGGAACGTTCAGTGGTACGCTCTGTCACACCTGAACAACCCATCCATTCCATCCCAACTTCAGCGTCTCTAAACGCTGAGGTTACTAACTTGGAACCTACCCAACCTCCTTCAGTCTCTCAAAAGACTGATGAAGTGATTGTCAGCGAATCCAACGCTGAATTCAGAACCCAACCTCCATTCTCATCCTTCGCTCCTCCCTCTACTCATTTGGTCTCTCCTCCAGATCTCGCTAGAGCTGCCATCATTTCTACGGAACCTAAAGCTGATTCTCTAGGAATGATGAAGACAGGACCTGCAGGACAATCCATGGGCACTTTTGAAGATGACATGGAACACTTTTCAGGAACCCGTAATTTTGACGAGTTCATCAATCCTCCTGCAGGTACACACCAACCCATAAACACTGTCACTAAACCCCAAACTTCTGAGCTTTCCTATGTTCACAAGTTCTTATATGTTACAGGTCCTAATTTGGGAGACATCAATGCCTCTCTGAAGTTCGTGGAGACAAAGCTGACAGGTCTCACCACTACTCTTTCAAATAACTCTACAGCTGTAACAAACGCTGGAGAGAATCTTATAAAGCTGACAACGGTGGTGGAGAAGAAGGCTTCCATAGATGACTTGAAGCAAGTTGATAACACTCTCAGCGACTTCGCCAAGGTGCTCGCTGACATCTACACAGACTACACCTCTCTCAAAAATTCAGTCTCATCTATGTCCAGCGAGGTCACAATGCTGAAGACATCGGTTGGACAACTAGAGGGAGATATGTCTACTGTAAAGACTGACTTAGGCTCTGTAAAGACCGACGTTGGTTCGATGAAAATGATGATCGAGCAGCTCCTACACAAAGCGAATACTCCTGCTCCTGCCCCTGTCCCTGCATCTGACAATTTCACAGCGGCGGATCGCACTG
Source organism: Saussurea involucrata (assembly GCA_033807775.1). Classification (NCBI taxonomy): domain Eukaryota; kingdom Viridiplantae; phylum Streptophyta; class Magnoliopsida; order Asterales; family Asteraceae; genus Saussurea; species Saussurea involucrata. Next base: position 82,088,742 of record CM066327.1, read on the forward strand.
AGCTAGAGAAGATCAATCCTGCTATTTCTGGCCTTCAAGACAGAATAGCAAAGATTGAAGGTTGTATAGGTATCTCTGGCCAAGATGACAGAGAACCTACCAAAGCTGCTGAATCAAGCCATTCCTCCCCCAGTCATCATGAAAAAGAGGGGGAGAAGAGCGCTGAAGATCTCTCCGAAAGCACTGAAGACCTTTCCCATGATGAATCTATCAGGGGAGAGAAGGATGCTGAAGAAACCACCACTGGACCTCAGGGAGATGAAAACCCTGAGGAAACCGAGAAGCTCGCCTCTGTATCTGAGGGGGAGCAACTCGAAGAAGAAGCTGATAAAACCGAATCCGAAGCAGAAGATGATGAAGCCGTCGACATCCCTGATAATGAACCATCCTCTTCTCCAAAGAATGATGATGATGATGACGAAGATGACGATGACTTCTTTATCGTCAAACCTGCTCCGAAGATCAAAGTTCTTAAGGGAATCTCGATAAATGAACCTTCAGGGGAGCGGACAAAGACAAAGCCCTCAGCCTCTGGAGCTGAGAAAGGCAAAGGCAAAAGCGTCGCTGAAGATGACAATCTGACGATCTTGCTTGAAAATCCGGTTTGTCAGCTAGTCCTCTCCCCTGTTTGAGGATATCGCTAAAGGTTCCACAACTGCGACTTCACCAATAATACCAGCTGCTGATGAAGAAATAATCCCAGTCTTAGATTTGAACTCTGAGACTGATGAACCAGAAGAACAGCTACTCTCGCACAGACACAGACCTTCCTTAGCTCCTCAAAAGCTAAGTGAAGAGGATCAGAAAAGAAGAGAGGAGATAATAAAGCGATTCGAGGATCAGCGAATCATTTTGAGGCGTGATCAACTTCCTTCAGTTCCTCCAAAGTTCAGAATTTCCCAAAAGGAATACAAGGAACACCTCAGAGCTGAACGCCTAATCGCTGAAAGAAAGGAAGCTGAAGAAAAAGACAGAGAATACGCCATCAAGCTTACTCAACGATCAATAAAAGACCCCAAGCTGAAAAAAGTTCCCATTGATGTTCAACGTCAGCTATGGGATGATGCTCAAGAGATCGTTAGAGAAAAGACTAAGGTCTCTGATACGACTTTGGAATGGGCTAAACAAATGCTGATCTATCGATCTAGACCATCCAAAATCATCAAGACAAACATCAGAGGAAGACTGTACGCTGAAGTTCCTGTTGTTAAAGTGGATGTCTACAGAGATGACAAAACCAAGCAAACCTTCTATGCTGCTACCTTAGAAAAGTTTGGTCTCTCTGAATGGTTAGAAACAAAATTAGCCATTCAGGGATCGCGCTCAAAGTTCAAAAGCCATATCGAGAAGATCTTAAACAAACAGATCGACCTGCTTTCATCTGCTGTGGATATTCCTCCTACTCTTCCTCAACCAAGAAAAGTCTCTGATAAGAAAAAGAAAGTCTCTGGTTCAGGTCTTCCTATTCGGAATGAAACGGGCATTGGTTTCTCTCGTGCTGAAGTTCTTGGCCCTGATGCCGATCTCTCAATGCTTGACACCTCCCTACCACCTGGAGAAACATTCATTCCTGGCACAGTTGTAAGTGATCCCTATGGTATATTCTTTTTAGACTACTATGGAAATCATCACTTTCTACGTATCTCTGAGCTCCACATCGCTCCCATCGAACAACTCAGAGATCTAGTATACTGGTGTGAAGTCAGACGCGACATCAAAGCTAGACACCTGAAGCCCTTGATTTTTGAAGCAGCTCTGATCAAAAGAAAACAAGGTGTAACCGTCCCTGACTAGATGATTCCCACATCAAAGACCCTTGATGAACTTCTCATCAAGAAAGAACCCTTTACAAGCTGATATGATCGCCCTTTTCTCTATTGTATCAGTTATTCTTTTGTACTTGTAATTTATTTCGCTTGTACTTGTAATCTTTCCATTTCTCTTTGTAACCTGATTCAAAGTTTTAAAGAAAGATTTCAGCGAATGTACTTTACTCCATCAGTACTGAAAAGATCCCAGAAAACAGTAAAAGGGACAAATATTTTATGAGTTCTTTTTATCCTTATGTTTTCATTAAATAGCAATTTTCTTTGTTGCTATGTCATAATCAAATAGCGGGAAATTGTTGATCCAAACCCTCAGTGATTTGATAATGACCCTCTCTTATACTTAGTGAAAATTGTAAGTAAACAATATGTATCAGAGTTTCACTATCGCTGATAAGTACTAAGATCTTACAGTACCGCTGATAGGAACTCTCGCTCTTTAAATTAAACATTCAGCGAACACTGTTCACCATTAATGCTCTGAGTCTGTTCATTCATTATGATGATCGCTGATAAGTTAGTTGTTTACTTATGAACCCTGAAGACAAGTTTCACGTCAACAAAGGTTCTACGCTGAAGTCGAAGATCAAGCTCAAGAACCAGCGACAAGTCTCCTAATGAACTGATGCGGATCAGCGAAGACTCAGATTTGTCCACTCAACGTGAAGTATCAAGTACAAGACTTCAGCTATCGCTGAACTTTATCATTCGCTGAATAGAAAAGGATAATGCTCTGAATCAACGAAAGCTGATCATGAAGTCCTCCGTACAAAGTACTTTTGTCTTAACCCCCCTTGCACGACTCCGTACGAAATGTCAGAAAAGAACCTCCGACTGTCTGAAATCGTACAACCACTCTGATACTACACTGTTCATCCATGGGGCTACTAAGGTTGTCAACCAAGGTCAATGACATGCAACCAACCAGCTGATGACACGTGTAAAGTGTATACTGACTTGCATTAAATGCATGCAGTATATAAAGAGATGAACCCACTTCATTTGAAGTAACTTGCTAACTCTGGACAAGTTCAATATCTTATCTCAAGATAGGTTATTATTAGTAATTTCCTTATCTCTCTTAGTGCAAGAAACCTTAGTGTTCCAACTTGTTTAGATTTAGGTTTATCCTTAATCTTGTTTCCGCAACAAGCTGTAAATTGTTAATGATTTATCAATAAACAATTTAGAAAAGTAAAATCTGTGTGTTTGTATTCAACCCCCCCCCCCCCCCTTTCTACAAGCTTGTATTGGCCTTCGGGACCAACAATACTTCACGTTGAGTGGACAAATCTTGGCTTCGCTGATATCTGCATCAGTTCATTAGTAGACTTGTCGCTAGTTCTTGAGCTTGATCTTCGACTTCAGCGTAGAACTTTGGTTGACGTGAAACTTGTCTTCAGAGATCATAAGTAAACAAACTAAACTATCAGCGATCATCAATAGAACTGAACAGGCTCAGAGCTATATGATGATGAATAGTGTTCGCTGAATATCTAATCTAAAGAGTGAGAGTTCCTATCAGCGGTACTGTAAAGTCTTAGTACTTATCAGCGATAGTGAAACTCTAATACATATTGTTTACTTACAAATTTCACTGAGTGTTAAGAGAGGGTCATCATCAAATCACTGAGGGTTTGGATCAACAAATCTCCTTCTTCTTTTCTTGTGGCAACTCCTCAAATGCATTTACTTCCTTTATCACCCAGTCCTTTTTCTCATTGATGTCTGATAAAAGCATTTTTGTGACATATTTGTATCGCAGTTTTCTTAACTGCGATTTTTGACCGGGTGACTCATCCTGCAAACCACAATCCCAATTCTTTACATTCCCTCCCATGAAAGTCTCCATGTGTCTCATCATGAATATAGCACAGTCTATTGTATTTTCTTTTGTCCTCCACTTCATGACTTCTCTTTTTGGGACTATTCGACTGAATTTGTTTGATCTAGCATCCCCAAGCTTTTCTAGGAACTTCATGAACACTTTTTGTTGCATTATATACATATTATACTTATTATTCATAATACTAAATAAAATAATTATTATTAAGGTATATTAGATAATATAATATTCTACTTACAACAATTTTTGGAACGTTCCCGTATTTTGCTGAATCTGGAACATCAGGTGCACTGTTGTCCAGAATGTGGGATGCGCCATTTTTCAGATCAAAACATAACAGATAAAAATGTGAATGCTTGATAATTGGGAAAAAGACATGCATGAATATTTTAGGTAATGTATTATATAATGTATGAAATAAAATTAATTCAAATAATATTTTTAATCTAATTGTTTTGTACCAGTTCAACTTTCTTCAGAATCTGCAATTCTGCATTCCCCTTCATGTTCTCAGAAAAGTTTTTGGTGAAGAGCTTTAAATTTTTATCTAGAATAAATCTCCCCTCAAACATTTCATGTGGCTGTTGAAATGAAGAATATGATAATTTAATATTAAAATTTATTTGTAATTTGGTTTAAAAGTCTAGTAAACTTACAAAAACTTTCAGTACTGCGGAATAATCTCTTAGGAGAATCATTGCTTCGTAATCTCTCCTCATGATTCAATATGACTGACCAACTGTCAATGATGTTGGGAAATGGTTCTGATTCTGGAATCATGTTCTCAAACATCACTCTGAAACTTGACTGCCCATCACTTGTAGCGAAGACAACATCCCTGTTTAAAATTTAATTAAATATTTAAATGTTTTGTCGAATATGATATGATATAAGTAGATCATGAATTCATATGATATGAATTTCAATTTGAATATTTACTATTTATTCATACTGAATAGAAGTTATATTCAAAGTGAATATAACGTTATATTCAAAGTGAATATAAAGTGATTTTCATTTTTATATATTTTACTATTTATTCACTTTGAATATTTAGTTTTATTCAAACTGAATAGAATTTATATTCAAAGTGAATATAAAGTGATACTGCTAAATGAAATAAAAGTTAATAATGCACAATATGTATTAATTTTAGAACTTACAGTTTATCTCCCTGTAAAGCGAATATCCAACTGCCAACGTTGTTATATTTTTTGTTGGATCCACTCTCCTTTGAAGATAAGATGATTTTAGTTGTTCACCTATTTTTTTCTATTCTTTTTAGCTTCTTCTCAGGGTCATTCAATTCTTTTTGTTTTATTCTAATCACAAGTGACCCTTTCTTGCTGACAACCTCTTCATCCCCAACAACTTTTTCTTTTTGCTTTTTTGGGGTATGTAGCTGTGATATCCCCAGACTATAGGTTGGATCTGAATTTTCGGTCTCATTCTTTTCTTTATTCTCCTCCTCATCCTTTTTCTCTTCTTCCTTCTTTTCTTCTTCCTCATTCTTCTCTTCCTTCTGCTTCTCTTCTTCCTTTTCCTTTTCTTTCTTCTCCTCTTCACTCTTGCTTTCTTCATTTTTCTCCTCTATCTTCTTCTCATCTCTTTCCTCCTTCTTCTCCTCCTTCTTCTCTTCCTTCTTCTCCTCCTTCTTCTCCTCGTTCATCTTCTCATCATCCTCATCTCTTCCTTCTTCTCATATCCTCCGTCCATCTCACCAACGTTTTGTTGCATTTCAATGTCTGCAACAACATTCTATATTCCTTCTGTGACAATGATCTCTAACCTCTATTGACTTTCATCCTGATCTTCACTAGTTTTATGTTAAGTCTCTATATTTGCAAAAATTTCCTCAATGGCTTCTGTTGCCAAAATATCCAACCTATCCTCAATTGCTTATTTGTTTTTTTCTTCTGCAGTCTGGAATGCATCATGAATCTCTGTTGTTTTTTTCCAGCTCATTCCAATATTGTGTACCATCAGGCCATATCACCTTTCTTGGGGTTTCCTCGGTAACCACATCATATGTTTTCTTTCTTTCTTCATAAACAGTGTGACACTGTTCATTATCTTCCTGCATCTTCTCAGTCTCTTCTTTTTTTATCTTCCTCCATTTCATTTGTCTCCTCTGCTTTATATTTCTCCATCTTCTCTATCTCTTCTTCTTTATCTTCTTCCATGTTCTCTTTCTCCTCTGCTCCACTATTCTTTACAAACTCCTCTCTCTTTTCTGCATTATCCACATTATCTTTCAGAAAATCATTTCTGATCTTGTGGGAAATGATTTCTCATAACTGATTTTCCAATCAATGAAACTTTTGTCATCTGGGTACAAAACCATGGCTTGTTTTTGATAAGCGAGTTTACACCCTCCTAAACTAACCGCAAGTGTACGGGTCAAATCAAGTAATAAGTCCTTGGAAGTACGAGTATCGAACCAAGGGAACTAGGAACTGAGTATCACAATTACTATATTCGCTATTAACTGAACGATCTGAATTATGAGTGGTTGGTATTAAAATAATTAATTGCATGTAAATAAATCAAGAACAAACAATAACGGGTTGGGAAAACTTTTTATGGAGAAAACAGTTGAGGGTTGGAAATCCTATGGTTTTCACGTATAAACACTTGACTCAAAATAGTTACCAGCTATTCCCTTTAATGAATGCCCAATCTCTAAAATCACCGTTGTTCTTTCTCAAGCAACCACGGATTTTATTTTGAAAACACAAGTTTTATCTCTCGATCTCAACCTATGGAATTCAAAACACATTAAAATCAAGATTTTGATGGGACTAATGCTTACTTGGTATATCTCTATCCAATTTCTCACCTTAGGAATGCAATTCTAGTTCTAGTTAGCAATTAACTCTCTCGGGCTTAATTGATCATAAACAAATCAGATGAAAGTTGGCCAGACTCACAGAAGCATTAAAACCCAAATCACATACTTCATTAATTAGGGAAACTGATAAAAATCCCAAATCACATGTTCATATGCTTAAACCATATTCAAACCAACCCCCAACATCTAAAGATTAGTTCATGTTTGGGGAATCAACAATCAAAGCAAAAGAAGAATCCATAGTTCTAAGAAAAAGTACTCTCAAAAGTTCTAGGATCATAAAACTCCCTTGATTGTGTAACACCAACGAAGATCCGGAAGAAATCGGTGTTGAAATTGCTTCTCACGGTGTTTTCTCACTTCAATTTGGTGTTTCTCTCTTGCCAAAATCGCCCCAAGTCATACCTTGGTCGTCCTTGTGAAGATAGAGTCGATGATGAATGAAAACCCTAGAGAAAAAGGCTTAAAAATCGTCCAACAGCCCTTAAATCTAGTTGACAGTTAGTTCACTTCAGCTAACTAGCTTGTAAGTCGCCCTTCTTTTTCCTCTGGCCAGTTGCCAAGTTAGTTAACTGCAGCAACTCGCTTGAAAGTTTCTTTAGACACTGTTTTGTATTCTCATTTTTTGCACTTTAACTTTTCAAAACGAACATCCTTCGAGCTTGGATCTTGGTGATGCTTGGCAACCGATTTTTGCTCGAAAAGCCTTAGTTTTTGCATGCATTCTTGGCTACCTCAGTACATCAACAATTCCTGAAACACTTGATTTATGATATAAAAATACCACTATATTTACTTGGAAATAAACAATTTAACTTGAAAAGTGGCATGAAAATAACACCAAAAATTGGTGTTATCAACAACCCCAAACCAAGCGTTGCTTGTCCCCAAGCAAATTAGCGTTAACAAAGACAAACTGGCTTAAAACCAAGCTGCACTCCAGAAAAGACCAACGGGTATACTTATTGGATAACGAAATAGGGTGCCAAGAAATTAAAAACATAGGAGGACGAAACGACCAATCTTCAGTCTTCACATAAGTACTCGAGTCATAAACATTGAGAATCAAAATAAAAACAGTGACACCATACCTAAAATCAACCCAGTCATTACACTTTCGGGGAGGATTTCGCCTGGACCCTACCTCACGGGAAGCTCTCTTTACACTCGAACCCTAGGCTGTCACACATGTTGTTCATGTTTTGGAGTTTATGTACAAGAATTCATGAGATATAAGCATGAACAACTAATCATGAAAGACGCACAAATGTACAATGAAGTGATCTCAGAGGGAATCAATTTACAAGACTAGGACTATTAGTGTGATTCTGTCTATCCTTTTATATTTTCCAAAAGTTCATCCAGGTCTTTGTAAGAGTTGTAATGGGGCTAGGCTCATGGCTAAGAAACTATGGTAAAAAGAATAAAAAAATCCTCAATGTGTTTGTAATGAATACCTCTGCTTCATTCCTTTTCCTTCCTACCCTTTATACTGTACGTCCACCCATATTCATCCGGTTGAGATTTCCAACCTTTTTGCTTATTTTCTGCCCCTTTCTTCTTTTATTCTCTCTTTTTTTTATCTAGCTTACAACTCGCCTTAAAGGCTGTTTGTTCATGTCGCTAGCACTTTCTTTCCCTCTTCTTCTTTTTTTCGGCAGCTCCTAGACCCATTTGATCATATCTGTATTCTGGCACCCAGCTTGAGTGTTTCTTATTTCGTTCCTTCTACCCCTTTCTACTGTCCCTTACCGGTCATTCATTACTAAACACATCTTTGGATACGGGTAGGCTTTAAATTAGGCTGGGGTCTGTTGAATGGGTTATGAAACGAACTATTACTGTATGGCTGCAAAAGGGCTCGGGTGCACACTTTAGAAAGGTAAGCAAGCTAAAATCAAGAATTAAGTAACACACAATGCCTGGAATCATCTCTTAAGGTCTATATAATAGATAAACAAAAATACCCGCTTAATATCTCGATGGTCGTCTTTTTTAATTGATGCAATATTATAGTGAGATCCTGCTATAATCACGACAAGAGATTCAGAGTGTGTGTATATGAGTTAAGTGTTTAATTCTCTCATTATGAATCGTGCAAAGTTGGGCTCAAAGTTCTCTCGGGTGGTCTCCACTAATGTCCCCTATTCATGCAATTTCCGGATCAATTTTAGGACTATATATCCGTTCTTAGATTCTCTAAACAATGTAAAGTTGTCTATACTTAAGTGCTTCATGAATTCCGGTGTCCAACGTCCTAAAAAAAATTGCTTGACAAACCTGTAACAAATTCCATGCAGTGAACGTGAAATCATGTGTTCTACTCGATCAGTATGCCCAGGTCTACAACCCCAAACCTTATCGACACATTGTCCCCAATGTGTGGCTTGGTTTTAAGTTATAAATACATGTAGATGCAAATAAGAATAGAGTAATCATGCAAGAAAAATAAAGCAGAAGATGTTACCCGTGTTTGCGGTGCATATTAGTAAGGTTAACTATTACAGTTATCCGGTATCCCAAAAATAACAAGTATCGCGATCACACAAAAAATCATAGTCAAGATCAAAAGAGCTCAAGATGCTCGACGAGAAAAAGATGAGGCGGTTTGGCGACGCTTTTTGGCTGTGTGAGCATTGCTTGTCGATCGACCCGGTAAGGTCACCTCAGTGCGCTCCACTCGTGTTCGGATATCTCCTATCTCCATAATCACAAAATCCAACTTGTGCTCTAGCTGGTTGAGCATGTCGTGAATCGGCTGGTCATAGTGGGCAACTCGCTACTGTGGTGGTGGCGTACCTGTGGCGTGCCATTCCTGCAAAGTATAGGAAGCATTAGTTCAAAACAAGTGAAGATAGCTACCCCAAACCTAGGCTGGAGCCTAGGTTTGCTCTTGGCAAGGACGGACTTGAAGCATAAGGCTGACGACCCCAAACCTATGCCGGAGCATAGGTTTGCGTCATATCCTTTCGTCTTTCCGAAAGGCCAAGAGTGGAGGTGACCAAGTAAGGGTGGTCGTGCACCATTCGTGAGTCTCATAAAAATCCACATCGCATGTAGCACCCCAAACCTAGACTGTGGTCTAGGTGGAGGGAGTGTGCATAAGTGGTCATCATAACGCCCACCCCAAACCTAGGACATGGCCTAGGTTGGGGTTTCCAAATAAGAGTAACGATCGTGCTCATCAAAATAACGCATGATTGCATTGGAAAAAGTAGCATGTTCTTTCGATGACAAACATTAATAATTATGTCAAAATGGAATGCATCTAGGGTATGAACCCCCACACAATCATGAACAAGAAAATTAGACAACAATAGATAAGCATGTATGTCTCCCAAACAATGTCCCTCATCACGTTGATTTTTCTACCAAAACCAAGGGTTTTGTAGAATTTTGCAAAAAAACTAAGTACATACTCATTCAAATTATCAAGTGTAGGTTCCCAGATTCACGTTGTATCATATTAATGGTAGAGAAATAGACAGCGGAAGCATATTAAATAAAGCCATTAATATGAGTGATTGTGTAAACGATAAATGAACTATCAGAATCAAAATATTGAACAGTAAATGATAACAGGATCAGATATAAAAGCTGCTCATATATTGATAATGAATCACACCAAGAACATGTTCAAGTGTGTTCGGAAATCTCACAGGACAACAATATCGTACGGAGGTAGTTCTCGGGATTGCTGCAGTGTGTGCTTAAACAATTGTGGGAAACTACTTTTCCCAAAGCTTACAATTGTTTGTTCCACTACCTCTCTATTTATAGCCCTGATAAAGTGAAGGCAGTGTACTATCGTACCCTAGAAGGCAGTGTATGGACACTTGTCTAACACTTGGGATTTCTTATGAAACTTAGGCATCACAGAGGTCTTTACTACAACAGAGCTCATAGACCAGAGCTCTGTTGGTCTTCGGGTTGTGAACAGTTCTTCTGTTGATCTTCTGACAGAGCTCTGTTGAGCTCTGTTAGTTCCACCAGAACTCTGTTGAGTTCTGTTGATCTTCTTAAAGCTTTTTCTTCTAAGTCTTCTGTTGCATCTCTGATGGTCTTCTGACTTGATAATATTTTCAATACTTTTACATTACAGATACTTGGGTCTAACATCAAGGCTTTATGAAGAGAACCCTAAACACTTCAAGATGCATACCACATTCGCTCAAATCGTCAAATAAGCAACTTAAAGCAACTTTATGTCACAAACCAACAATATGTTCCACCAAAAACCAAGGGTTTTGAGAAAACCCCCAAAATTTTGTTTATAACATAAAGGTGCACATAAGAGATACGTGTAGGAGTTAAGAGCAAATCACATCAAATGGAACACCCACATTCACCAAGATATTCATAAATAGTACCCAGAATTAGGGGAAAGGAGAAATCAAGAACCTCTTACTTACCCCAACTATGATCACATTGAAAGCGAAAGAGAAGAAGGGACATACCTTGAGGGTGAGTGTGAAGAACTTGAGAGGAGTAGAGGAAATCGTGTAGAATGGAGAAGCGTGGATTACACTAGGGTTTTTTTTTTGTCGTGCGTCATTGAGCCGAGAGGTGAGAGAGATCGATCGAATGGGGGAGCTTAGGGGGAAATAGAATCGGCCCTAGGAGATTTCGAATTAGGACAGGTCGGTAGCGGGTTGTGTGGGTTGAACCTGCGTGAAAGATGTCGTAAGGGTTGTTTTTATGCATGAAACAGTGGGTAAGGCTAGTTACTAGCGACTTAAAGTGGTCCGACTATCATAAAACTCGCCTTAAAAGCTATTTGTTCATTTCGCTAACCTTTTTTTCTCTCAACTCGCCCAAAAATCACATGGATTATCAAACGACTTTTGATGACACCATCTATCTCACTACCCTCGTTAATTGAAACCACACACCTGAACTTACCTTTTCTCCACGTGGGAGCATCCCAGAAGTATGAGAGACCTGGAAAAAAAATATAAAATCCTACGAAAAATGAAAAACTAAAATAAAAATAATAAAGGAAAAAAAACGTACCTGGTGGGTTGCCTCCCACCTAGCGCCTTAGTTAAAGTGGTGGCACGACTGTGTGGCTCTCAGTTTGGCTCGGTATCGCTTGGGGAGTTGAATCGTCCGCACATAGGGTTGTTCCCGATTTTCTCATTCTCACTAGTTTCTGATCCAATCTGCCCCCTTTTCGGTTCACCTCTATCTTATGTTCTTTTAAGAACATGACAGGTTACCTTTTCATTCCCAACTCTGAAAGTCATCACACCTTCTTCCATATCTATCAAAGCCTTGCTTGTGGCTAAGAATTGTCTTCCCAAAATCAATGGCACCTCAACATCTTCTTCCACATCTAGGACTACGAAATCAACATGAAAATAAAAGTTTCCAACCTTTATCAAAACGTCTTCAATGATTCCATAATGGTATTTCACCGATCTATCTGCAAGTTGAAATGTCATGTTTGTTGGCTTCACTTCCCCCAAGCCAAGTTTCCTGAAAATGGATAAAGGCATTAAATTAATACTTGCACCAAGATCACATAATGAATTACTGAATTTAGAGTTTCCTATATGAATAGGGATAGTAAAACTCCCTGGATCCTTAAGCTTTGGGGGAAGCTTGTGTTGGATTATAGCACTGCACTCCTCAGTAAGTGCAATTGTGGCATGATCTTCAATCTTCCTCTTCTTGGACAAGATGTCTTTCATGAACTTGAGATAAGTTGGCATTTGTGTCAGTACCTCTGCAAATGGGATATTGATGTGTAATTTCTTGAAAATGTCAATAAATTTCTTGAATTGTTCCTCATCCTTATGTGCCTTCAACCAATTCGGGAAAGGTAGTAGTGGCATATATGGGTTAACTATTGGCTTTGATGGAGTGCCCTCTTACTCCTTCCCCTTATCTCTATTCTTTGTCCTTTCTATCTCTCGCCCATCATTTGCCTCAACCTCTTCTACTTCTATGGGATCCACTTCAGTACCCTTAGCTTCAATGTTATTAGACAAAGGTTCTCGGGTGGGATCTTTAATTAGCTCCCTTCCACTTCTCAGATGGATAGCATGGCAGTCCTCCCTTGATTTTCGTTCAGTCTGACTAGGGAATTGGCCCGGAACTCGGGATTGTAGGGCATCAGCTATTTGTCCCACTTGCCTTTCAAGGAGTTTAATGGAGGCAGTGTTCTGATCAGTTGCTGCTTTTACTGTAACCACCGTGCTTGCTAATCCTTCAACCATGCTATCCACCTTTGACATGAATTTCATCATTATGTCTTCCAGCCCCGGTTTCTTCTCTCCAGATTGTCCTTCCTCAAACTTCTTATGATTGTAACCTGGAGGACGATAAACATTATTAGATTGGGAAGAAGATGAAAAGTTAGCGTTATTACCGTATTGTTGTTGTTGTCCCATGGTTTCTTTTGGTTGACCTTGCTGTTGAGCCCATGAGAAATTGGGGTGTCTCTTCCATCCCTCATTGTAGGTGTTGGAGAATGGGTCATTCCTTGGACGATTGTTCCAATTTTGTAGGAATTGAACCTGTTCAGGTTCGTGTGAGGCAAAAAACAGGTCCGGAATGACATCCTCATCCATGAGTGCAGGTTGAATGGAAGATCCCTTTAGCTGATTAGTGATGGCGGCCAACTGTGCTTTTATTGCCTTTAACTCATCGATTTCTTGCACACTCACAACTCTTCTAACTGCAGACCTCGGAGTGGCATAACTATGCTCTTCTAGATTCTCGATCAACTAAACCGCTTCTTCGTACGTCTTATTCATGAGAGCACAACCGCTGTAGTTGTGATATCATTCTTAAACTGCGGGTGAAGGCCACCAAAGAACGTCTGGATAATGACCCAGCCGTGTAACCCATGATGAGGACATTTTTCAGCATCTCCTTGTATCTCTCCCATGCTTTGTACAACGTCTCTTGATCCCACTGAACAAAATGCGTGATGTCTGCCATAAGCTGAGCGGTCCTACCCGGTGGAAAGAACTTCTGAAGGAACGCATCTTTTAAGTCTGCCCAGGTTCTGATATGATCTGTTGGTAGACTTTCTTCCCAAATCTCTGCTCTGCCTTTGAGTGAAAAGTTGAACAAACGCAGCTTGATTGCATCCTCATTCACTCCGTTAATTTTAAAGGTATTGCAGATCCTTTCAAAAGTACGGAGATGACCATGAGGGTCTTCGTTTGGTGCTCCTCCAAAATGGTGTTGTTGCACCATAACAATGGTGCTCGGTTTGATCTCGAAATAGTTCGCTCCAGTTGCGGGAGGTTAGACGCCTATACGTGCGGCTGCCACATTCGGATTGGCAAACGACCGCATAAGTCATCTCTCCGGAGGGGAGGAGGAGCTTCGTCGCCCATTCTAAGTTGCCTTCTGACCTTGGCTGCTCTTCGTAACAGGCGGGTTGTTCTTTCAATTTCTGGATCGATCGGTTATGTGCCTTTCCCTCGGGTTCTTCTTGGCATAAACCAATTAGTACCTGAAAAAGAAAGTATAAGAATTAGTAATCCAGAAACTGAATAATAACGAAAATAAAAATAAGGAAAAAAATGTTCAATATAATAGCGCTTATAGCTGGTAGTGCTATCAGTGCAAACTAGTTCCCGGGCAACAGCGCCAAAAACTTCATAAGCGGGTTTACACCCTCCTAATCTAACCGCAAGTGTACGGGTCGAATCAAGTAATAAGTACTTGGAAGTACGAGTATCGAACCAAGGGAACTAGGAACTGAATATCACAATTACTATATTTGTTATTAACTAAACGATCTGAATTATGAGTTGTTGGTATTAAACCAATTAATTGCATGTAAATAAATCAAGAACAAACAATAATGGGTTGGGGAAACTTTTTATGGAGAAAACAGTTGAGGGTTGGAAATCCTATGGTTTTCACGTATAAACACTTGACTCAAAATAGTTACCAGTTATTCCCTTTAATGAATGCCCAATCTCCAAAATCACCGTTGTTCTTTCTTAAGCAACCACGAATTTTATTTTGAAAACACAAGTTTTATCACATGATCTCAACCTATGGAATTCAAAACACATTAAAATCAAGATTTTGACGGGACTAAGGCTTACTTGGTATATCTCTATCCAATTTCTCACCTTAGGAATGCAATTCTAGTTCTAGTTAGCAATTAACTCTCTCGAGCTTAATTGATCACAAACAAATCTGATGAAAGTTGGCCAGACTCACAAAAGCATTAAAACCCAAATCAAATACTTCATTAATTAGGAAAAAACTGATAAAAATCCCAAATCACATGTTCATATGCTTAAACCATATTCAAACCAACCCCCAACATCTAATGATTAGTTCCTATTGGGGGAATCAACAATCAAAGCAAAAGAAGAATCCATAGTTCTAAGAAAAAGTTCTCTCAAAAGTTCTAGGATCATAAAACTCCCTTGATTGTGTAACACAAACGAAGATCCGGAAGAAATCGGTGTTGAAATTGCTTCTCACGGTGTTTTCTCGCTTCAATTCAGTGTTTCTCTCTTGCCAAAATCGCCCCAAGTCAGTCCTTGGTCGTCCTTGTGAAGATAGAATCGATGATGAATGAAAACCCTAGAGAAAAAGGCTTAAAATTCGTCCAACATCCCTTAAAGCTAGTTGACAGTTAGTTCACTTCAGCTAACTAGCTTGTAAGTCGCCCTTCTTTTTCCTCTGGCCAGTTGCCAAGTTAGTTTACTGCAGCAACTCGCTTTAAAGTTGCTTTAGACACTGTTTTGTATTCTCATTTTTGGCACTTTAACTTTTCAAAACGAACATTCTTCGAGCTTGGATCTTGGTGATACTTGGCGACCGATTTTTGCTCGGAAAACCTTAGTTTTTGCATGCATTCTTGGATACCTCAGTACATCAACAATTCCTGAAACACTTGATTTAAGATATAAAAATACCACTATATTTACTTGGAAATAAACAATTTAACTTGGAAAGTGGCATAAAAATAACACCAAAAATTGGTGTTATCAGTTTTAAGTTGTATTCAATCTCTACATTGTTTGCAAAAGTTCTTCTAAGCCTTAATCAAGCATATTCAGAAAGTCCTGTTTATTTTTTACAGAGATTTTAGTTGTACAACTAAGTAACTTAATTCAAATGTATATATATCTTTGTACCTTGGCTGTCTTTTTGTTCTTTGAGTTTTCATCCCTATCTTCTCTTTCTTCATAATCTTCTGCCAAATCACCTCTGCAAAAACCTCCATTGCTTATCTCCATCTTCTCTCTTGTCTTCATTCTTTGTTAGTCCCAAAGCATCTGATGTAAAAGTATTGAAAATAGTTCAAGTCAGAAGACCAACAGAGATCAGACAGAAGACCTGGAAGATTCATCAAAGACCGACAGATCCAAACAGAGCTCATCAGAGCTCTGTCGAAGAATTCCAGCAAGAGAACAAGTATTTCAACAGAAGATCAACAGAGCTCTTGCAACAGAGCTCTGTGGAGAAAAAGACCTATGTCAGTCTAAGTCTCACAGGAAATGAAGTGTCAGACACGTGTCCAAAATTTCCACGTATGCCCTAAAGATTGGAGACACACTTTCCACGTGTCATTCAGGGGTACGACGGTACACTGTCTACACTTTATCAGGTCTATAAATAGCGAGGTAGTGGAACATCAATTGTAAGCTTTTTGGAAGAATAGTTTTCCACATTTGAAAAAGCACGCACTGCATTATTTCCATAGCACTACTTCGTACGATACTGTCCTGTGAGATTTCCGAACACTCTCTTGAACATATTCTTGGAGTGATTCATTTTATCAATATACGAGCAGTGTTCTTTGTTTGATTTCATTATCATTTTACTGTTCTATATTTTGATCTTCACGGTTCAGTTATTGTTTACACAATCACTCACTTTAATGGCTTTGCTTAAAATGCTTCCGCTGTCTAATTATTTACCATTATCGTGATACAACGTGAATCTGGGAACCTACATTCTTTCTGTATTCAATTCTTTAATTGCAGGTCTCACTCTTTTGTGCACCAATCCAGTGCATTTTGTTGAATCAAGATACAGAAGCTTCATTTTTGTTAAATGTAAATATAAAAATATCAAAAATATTATATTATTAATTTATGAATTCCTAATTGAATAATAATGTATATTCATTCTTAAACTAATCATACATTCAATAAATTAACATGCATATCATATTTATGCAATTTATAAGGTATAGATTAAGAGTTATTCATTCTGAATATCTAACATTATTCAGTATGAATAAAGTTAACTATTCAGAATGAATAAAGTTAACTATTCATAATGAATAACTTTTAATATTCAGTCTAAATATGTTTTGTTATTCAAACTTATTCATACTGAATAATGAATGTATTGCTTGTTAACCCAATCCATAAACTATAATCTACAATACATATCAAAGTTGTACATAATGAATAATGAAGTTATTTAAGCTTAACCCAATCCTAAATAGGATATTAATCTTGAATAAAAACATATATTATAGTTGATTACATACCGTAAGAAATGTTATTGGTCCTATATAGAAGCTTGCATCTGATGCATGGTTCCACCCTATCTTGCTTTCTTCTGCACAGTCAATAATGTATTTACACCAATTAACATTCTTAAAATCCAAACCTTTGCCTAGATGTGACAGAATGGAAAGATTGCATGTCCCCATCTTCATACAAACACACATTGAATTCACAAACAAAACAATGAAATTCAGCTAGAAATTCCAATCGGCACTATGTGACTCAGTAATCTTCTTCACAATGCCTTTTGGTCTTATCAATTGTTTGTCAAACTGAGATCTCCAAATTCTTATAATTTCATCCCATTCGATGTGTGTGTCAAGATCATTGATATCAACACCTTCATTCTTTAATCCCAAAACATGATTCACAGAATCTGCTGTAACTTTAATTGGACCGTTTCTTGTTCTTATTACCATGTCCTTTGGATCAAAGTTGTATATAATGTTGTGTGCAAGTTTAGCGGGTATTGAATCAATCTTCATATTAAACAAACTTTCAAACCCCATTTCTTTAATGCAGTTAATTTGTGGCAGCTTCATCTAGCCAGTAACTAACAATAAATTCTTTGGAGTTGTTCTGATCAACAGAGATCTGTATTTGGTATATATTCTTCAGTGCCTTTTTTTTACTTTCTTCTTTCTTCATTTTGCTCGAACTTTCATCTCTTTTCTTCTTTCTTGAAGAGTCATCCTTTTTTTTAACGTTTCCTTCTTCTGCTTATCTATAAACATTTTTGGTATTCAAACAAAAATTATTAGTATGTGTATTCAGTTAGTTTTTATCAATATCTGAAAAATGAATCATAATAATACCTTTTCTCTCTTGTTTTGTTTTTTTCCTTGACGAAGACACTTCGTCTTCATTCTTTCTCTTCTTTTCTATTTAAATTCAAACAATTAACAAAAATAGAATTTAATTAGTCTGAAAAATAGGTATATATTGAGAAGTTGAAGTTATATTCAGTCTTAATATTTTACCTTTATTCAGACTGAATAAAGTTATATATTCAGTATGAATATCACTTCTCACACACATCTTAACAACGTTTTAACAATAATAATCCATTACAATTTTTATTTTCTATTATTCAGTCTGAATAATATGTATATATTAAGAAGTTGAAGTTATATCCATACTGAATATTTACATTTTATTCAGACTGAATAAAGGTACATATTCAGTATGAATATCACTCCTCCCAAACATCTTAACAACATTTTAGCAATAATAATCAGTCTGAATATAACTAAAAGTTTCTAGCTAAAAGGTTTATTCAGTCTGAATATAACTACTCACATAAATGTTAACAACGTTTTATGTTTAGTAATCAACCACATTTTATGTGCGTATATTCAGTCTGAATAAAACGTTTAAAATAAACATTTAAGTTATATTCGTTTTGAATATCTACCTTTTATTCAGACTGAATAAAGGCATATATTCTAAATGAATATAACTACATAAATAACATGTTAACAACGTTTTAGATTTAGTAATCAAACAGATTTTATTTGAAACTATTAAGATTGAATACAATGTTTCTTAATAAAAGCAGATATTCAAAACGAATATAAATACATATAAAATAAATTTAACAGTATATCAGTGTTTTTACTCCTCATTTTTAGCATTTATTCATTAAATCTATTGTGTTCTTCATTTTTTCCGTTTTAGGGTTTTTTGAATCAGATTTTGCTTATTTTGCAACTCTATCTATTAAAAGTTGAATATAAACACTAATTTTTTACTTTTTAATTTGTAAAACTTTAATAAAAACCCTAACTATTCAGTTTCTACAGATTTTCAAACATTTAAATTTACCTGTTTTCATAAGTTGTCCTATCGGAATGTTATCTCTATCATCTTCACTTGAATCTGTTGTTTTTGTTGTTGTTTTAAGGTTTTCTGCAAAGATCTTCTTCTTCGTCTTAGTATTGAAGAATGGAAGTTTTAGTGAGAGAAAAAATCGGCGAAAAATTATGAATAATGAGTAATGTTGCCTGTCTGCATTATGATTATGGTTATATCTGGTTTTTGAACCGTCTTTTATTTTTTGCAATTTTACCCCTATGCGTTAAATATTCATTAAGCCATGGACATAGTTTTGACGTTATTAACAAAATTGCCACCGCGTTTTTGAGACATTGATCTATTCAGCGTTTTTTTAATCAACGGTTGGGGTTTGTCCTCATGTTCACAATTGAATTTGAGTTCACATTTGAACCCATCCCTATATATATATATATATATATATATATATATATATATATATATATATATATATATATATATGTGTATATATATTTTTTTGTAGTTCCCTTTTGAGTTAATAAATGATAATTTATATATTTTTTCACATTAAATATTAAATTTATTATCATTCATAATTTACGACAAAAACAAATACAAGAAAGGGTTCTTATCCTTTTTATTATTATGACTTAACTTATGAGCTATATTACATAAACCAAACAAATATTCATATTTGTATTATATTATAAAGTATTTAAGAAAAAAAATTAAAAAAAAACTTTTATGCTTGTTTATTGATGCACATTATTTAAAATTTAAGATTACATTTTTTTAATCTTTTTAATGGTACATGTTTGAATAACTAACTGATAAACATGATCAAATAAATGACAAACACCAATTTATAAATATAAATAATCTAAAATATAATTAGGATAATCATTGAAATCTGACATAATATTTATTTATTTTAATAAAAAAACATTATATTGAGCCTAAATTAAATTAAACAATTAAATTAAACAAATTTATCAAAAGAAAAACATTATCATTCTCTCAAAACAATACAAAACCGTATTATAAATCAACAAAAACAAAAAAGAAAATGAAACATTAAAATCCAAATAGATCTCATTAAATTGTGCGAGTACATTTCTAAACTATATAATTCATTTGATATATTAGATTTTATTTATGTCAACTAAACACTTGTCAAACCTGATAATATTTCATTTAAATTTCTTTAACAGATTTTATTCATTCTAAAACATTTTTGAAAGCAAAACTTTTGAACGCATCAAATCCATTATTTAACGTAGCGTAAACCAAAACACATATAATCTGTAATATCAAATAAACAACATAAGCAACGAATGAAAATATCACTTGTTGGTTTCGATCATAAAATCTTCTTGTCCTGCAATAAGAAACCTTTTAAATGTTTGTTATCATCTGGCTAAGATAAAACCTATCTTGATATATAAAACATGACATTTTCTTAGATATTTTCTTAATTAATTAATTAATTTTTTTGTTGTAAATATTAATAACAGACATATATGATAAACTTTCTGTTTAAGTTGAAAGCATAAAAGTACATTAGAAAGTCCATAATCATCTTAAAACCTTCTTAGGCCTTTCGAAGTAATTTATTGATAGATTGCAAATAAAAAACTAAAAAGTATTTTCTTGCATTTAGGGGGACCAAAATGTAAGAAATGTCTCCTAATAGGTTCAAATTGAACGTTATAAGACCAAGGTGTTGTTCGGTTCAATTCTGTTAAGACCTATGTAATAACCAATTAAGGTCCTAATTGAAAAGAATTAAGTTTTGTGGGAATGTTGGTAAAGTTGTAAGTTTAGGGGTTGTTTTGTATCATGTTGAGAAGGTATAAAAACCCACAAAAAGGGGCACAAAACCCTAGAAGCTAATTAATTGTGTGTGTGTGTGGCGGCTAGAGTGAGAGCAGAGAAGGAGAGAAATTGATCCCTATTGCAAATTGGAGAAGATACACCATCAATCATCAAATTGGGAGAGGAGGTGGAAGTTGAGTCTGATCCTACATCGGTTCTAGCAGGTAAACCCTAATTCCAATCCTTATTTTGATGTTCTGTGGGATTGTTGTCTTGTTCTTGGGGTATTTAGCTAAAAGTTGGAAATAATGTTCTAAGAGGAGGATTAAGCATTCCTTTTGATGTTAAGTAACAAAGGATTGTAAAGAAAGAATTAAAATATGGTTGTGGTGTTGTATTATCGCGAAACCGTGTTGTTTAAGAGTATTTTAGCAAGTTTTCGTTTCCTTTTATTGTCGCAGTTCAAATCAGAAATGAATCCGTAAACCACATGGGATCCGGAATCGATTGGATCCGGAATCCTCATGGGATCCGGAATGGTTCTAGAATCCAGAGTTAAGATCCGGAATTATTTGACTTG
This sequence comes from Saussurea involucrata, assembly GCA_033807775.1. Lineage (NCBI taxonomy): Eukaryota > Viridiplantae > Streptophyta > Magnoliopsida > Asterales > Asteraceae > Saussurea > Saussurea involucrata. The sequence goes on from CM066327.1 coordinate 82,109,962, forward strand.
GGCTAAACATGATCCGGAATTTGGAGTTGGGGCCGTGAGGATCCGGAAATCCACAAGGGGTCCGGAATTGGGCCGATCATAGCATCCGGAATTGGGCCGATCATAGCATCCAGTTTTGGGCCGATCGGCTGAAAGATCCGGAATCCAATTAAGGATCCGGAGTTTATTTATTTGGGCCGTAGATCCGGAATCCATTAATGGATCAGGAATTGTAGTGGGCCGCATAGTTTCGAAGTCTATTTAAGATCCGGATTTAAGTTGGGTTTGGGCGATATTGGAACCAGAATCCAATTGGGATCCGGAATTTGTGATAAGTCCCGGAGTGGACCGAATCCGGAATTTAGACCCAGTAGAAAACTGTTCAGGGTGGACTAAGGTTAACTCAAGACTTACTAATCTTACTCTTGTAATATCATAGGTGTTCACCATAAAATCTGAAGTTATCGCGAGAATAAATTGTTAAAGCGCCAGGTGAGTTTTTCTAACTAAAATACGTGTTTTTGAACATGTTTTCAGAAGTAAGTAAAGGAGTAGAAATGCCATGTTATTTGCATGATTTTTACTTGTTTGAAAGTTTTATGAGATGTATGCATACATTGTGATAGACGTAAATTGGCTAAGTCGGGGGTAGGCCCGCCAGTGCTCATATCAGGGGGAGGTTCCGTTTATGTCATGGGAAGAGTGACCCAACAAGGCATCTTGAGACTGACTCGTTGTCACTTCCGAGTGACTTCAATGTGCCATTTACGGGAGCGGATTTATCCGTGAAAGTTTTATGTAAAGTTGCTTGATAGTTATGAACTTTTTTAAATGTTTTGAGAACTGTAAATTGAGGGGACTCACTAGACCTTATGGTCTAACCCTCGCATTTTTCAACAAAACCTTTTCAGGTAAGCAGATAGTAGGAGGCTCTGGTAAGTGAGCAGAGCACGGATGCAGCTAGAGACAGTGCCACTTTTATTTTAGAATTTAGTATCATTCTCAGTTGTGTATAGGTTGTTTCCGTCAACCTAAGTTTTGAGACTGATGTAATGAATTTTAGGACCCTTTATTGAGATGTTTATTATTAAATGCTATGTACGCTTTATTTTAGACTGGGACGTTACAATTGGTATCAGAGCCATAGTTTAAGGGATTTAGGTGACCGAACGGGCCTAAACTTAAACTTTGGGAGTATAAATCACAACTGAGAATCAGGAAATGCGTTAGGAGGGCACTAATGTAAAGATAGAACTAATAGTGTAATAACCAGGTATTTAATCTAATTTAAATTTGAAAAATTTTATAAGATTTTATGTTAGTGTTTTATGAAGTTAGAAGTTAAGGGGTAAGTTTAATTTTTATTTGGAAGTTTGGGGGTAAATATTGCCAAATAGAATAAGTTGGAGGTTTGTTTGGTAAGTTTGCCAAACTTCTTATCCACCACCGCCACACCCACCTCATGAGGAGGAGGTGTCCTCTTTTAAGATATTTAGAGAATTACTAATGTGTATGTGTGTGTTACGTGAAGAGAAGGGAGAAAAGAGAGAAATCAAAGAAAGTTAAGAAGGAGAAGAAATCAGAAGAATCTGCAGCAAGGTTTAGGAAATTATCCAAGAGAAACCAAGGTATTAATCCATACAATCTTTACTTTTATGTATAGGAAGTTTTTACATGAGTTTTGAAGTGGGTTTTGATGATTTATGGATGTTTTGGGAAATCTAAGCTTAAGGTTAGGTTATGTTCATAATCTTAAACATATTTGCACCTTTACAGTAACACGCATAGCTTAAAAGTACGATTTCTGGGTTTTTAGGATGAACAGTGAACTGAGACATTCAACGAAGTCGCAATGGTTGATTGCGATTTGGCTTTGAAGTCGCAATGGTCGATTGCGACTTGGTTTGGAATCGCGGTAGTGGGTTGCGACTTGGGGTTGGAATCGCAGTAGTGGGTTGCGACTTGGGGTTGGAATCGCAATAGTGGGTTGCGACTTAGGGGTGAAGTCGCAGTAGTTGATTGCGACTTAGCACTATGCATTGCGATTCTAATATACTTTTAGTAGGTTGCGACTTGAGTCGAGGATTTCATAAGTTTAGTTTTAAAAAGAGATATTTGGTATTTTGCATGATTTTAGATTCTGTGAAGGATTGAAGTACTGATAATTAACTTGGAAAGACTTTGGTGATAAACAAAACAGGTGAGTTTTACTTTAAAGTATTTTTACTGGAATACATTATGTGGATAACAAGTACTTGATAAAATTGTATGAATGTGTCATATGTGGGTGATTATAATATATTGAGATATTATAATTACGTGAGTATTATATGAGAATATAATACGTGGCCGGGCTTTGGACCGGTGTGTTAAATTGGCTCGCAACCAATAAATTTGGCCATTGGTGGAGGGATAAGGTGGGATGAGACAGGTATGATGCACAAATTTTGGTTGGTATTAACTTACGTGTGATATATGTGTATTTATATAAAGAATATTTTATATAAATGAATTTTTATTGATTTTCAAATGTCAGGGATTTACTCACTAGACCCTTAGGTCTAACCCTCATTTTCTGTTTTAAAAATATGTATTCTAGGTGGTGGTTCCAGTAAGATCCAGTGATTAGAATACTTGATGGGTAGCTTTTGAGAAGATGATCGTTAAGAAAATGTGGATGCTTTTGTACTTATAACTTTGTTATCAGTTATTATGTTATCTAAATAGGATCAAGTTTGTATTGTATTTCTTATATTGATTAGTCAGACTTTGGGACCAAATGTGAAATGTGAAGTACTTTTGTTGAAAACATGTTATGAAATATATGTTACATGTATATTTGGATTGCGGGTTGTTACAGATGGTATCAGAGCCCTAGTTTAAGGGATTTAGGTATTAGTATGTGTACCTAGACTTAAACTGCATGTGAAGTAGGATGTCCCTATTATTTTAGAACCTGGGGATGCTAAGTATAAAAGGTAGAAGAAACATCATGTAAGGTAATTTCAGATTACACTTGGCCAGTGTAATTATGATCTTACAGGTACATGTTTGAACTAGAGTACCTTGTTATATGGGGTATGTGTTTATGTGTATATTAACTTTGTTCGAATCCACAGAATGGCAAGTGGCACGAGACAAAGGAATCAGGGAAGAGGAAGGAATTCGAGTGGAGAAAATCCACCAATAGGAACAGGGGGAAGAGGAGGAGATCGTGGTAGAGGCAGAACCGGAAGGGGAACTGGGGGCCGAACTGGAGGTAGAACACAACCGCATGGTACAGAGTTTGTTACACGGGATGATCTGACTGCTGAAATGGGGAGATTACATGATAGCATACAAGCCATGTTCGAACGTAATCGTAATAATGAAACTGAAAGATCAAATCCGGAACATGAAGTTGAGATACCACTTACCGCTACTGTTTTACCGGTAATGAAAATGTGTGACTATAAAATGTTTCTTAGTTGCAAGCCCCCTACATACTCAGGAGATCGGGATCCGGTAAAAGCTATGAGATGGCTGAAAGAAATAGAGGCTATCTTCAAAACGTGTAAATGTGCTGAAGAAGATAAAGTACTTTATGGAACGGCAATGCTAAAAGGTGATGCTCTGTATTGGTGGGAGGCTCATATAGAATCGGGAGGAGCGGATATATACTCTACTTTTTCATGGGAGGAATTCGTGTTAGCTTTCACAACACACTTCTGTCCACAAGCTGCTGTCAGACAATTGGAAGAAGAGTTTATGAATCTACAGCAAGGGAATTTGTCAGTCAGAGACTATACTGGACGATTTTTAGAAAAATCTCGTTTTGCAGGATATTATGTTGCTACAGAAAAGATGAAAATGGAGAGATTTATCTATGGGTTGAATTCAGAAGTTCGAAGACTAGTGACTGCAACAAGGCCAGATACTTTTACAGCTGCAGTGGATGCTGCAGAAAATGTCGAACGAGACAATAAAAAGGATGTCGGTGATAAGAGTTTGGGGAAAAGGAAATGGGAAGGACCATCACAGGATCCAAAGAAGTCTAGATTCCAGAGGTTCGATAACCGTCCGTCGTTTCGACCAGCGGAAAGACCATGTCCGAGATGTAATCGCTACCATCAGGGAAATTGTCAATCGATTTTCCTCAAACTCTTGAAGAATTCTCCCCATTTCCACTGACTTGAGAATTTCATTCTTCAGTGTCGATCTTCATAAACGCGCGAGTTCAAAAGAAAGAGATCACTGAAAGGATCAATCGATTTCTTAAAAACTCTTGAAGAAAAAAAACTCCTCCTATCCTTTCTTGAAACGACGTCTTCTTTCTACAAATCTCCCCGTTGACATTAAAACGAATCTTTGATTTTAAACTTTCTTTGACAGGAAATTGATGTAGACATTCTCCCCCTTTTTCGATGAAAGTGAGCATCACGAGCATCGAAAATCTTTTCAATTTCAGTCACGAACAATCTCCCTCTTCAAAAACATTTCTTCCCCTTGAAAAACACAAACAATCTCCCCATAAACGAAAGATCTTGCTCCCCCTAAAAATAAGATTTGTAGAGCAAGATGATTTTCTCCCCCTGAAAATTTGCATAAAAATCATATAAGCGCACATTTTAACAAACTTATATAAAGAAAAAATAGAATTCATTGAACAACATTTTATAACTGCTAACATTTAATCATTTGAACACCAAACAAAAAAAATTCAACTTAATGAAATGTAACAGATATTTTCATCAAGTGAAATCAAATGCATGCGTTTGAATTCAAAAACAAGACATCATTGCATATCAAGTGGTTAGGCATTAGGACTTTCTCCTGTGAAGCCAGGGTTCGAATCTAGTGGTCTTTTTTCTTGAATTTATCTTCTTTTTATCTAAAATTTTATTTAACTATCCATTTGATTAATTTCTAGTTTTTAGTAAAAAAAAGTTGATTTTGAAAATACTAACATTCATGTAGTTTTAAATACTTATGTTTATATTATCAATGATCACTTTTTCATTATTTCCATTTATTAAAATTTTACAAAATTCTATTATTATATCAAAAATTAAAATAAACTATATTCAATATTGATATCAATATACAAACTTCAAAAAAAATTATATATATATATAGAGAGAGAGAGGGATAATAAATTGTAAACCTCTAAATGTGTGTAAACTTTGAATTTCATAGGTTTTCTTGATGAAATTGTTTCATGAAATTGTTTATTTTGATGAAAGTGTTTCATTTCATTCATTTCTTGATGAAATTGTTTCATATATTTGTGTTTTTTATGTAAAAACGAATAAGTTTCATCAAACTGAGATAATATATGAAACAGTTTCAAAGGAATGAAAAAAAATTATATGAAACTACATAAAAAAACACCAATATATGAAACAATTTCATCAAGAAATGAATGATATGAAACAATTTCATCAAAATAAACAATTTCATGAAAAAATTTCATTATGAAAACCTATGAAATTCAAAGTTTACACGAAAAAAAATTTACAAAATAGTGGGCATCTATATATATATAGAGGAAAGTTCATCTAAAAACTCAAATTCAGTTGTAAACGTGAGGACAAATCTCGTCCATTGATCGCAGTCATATTTAAGCCATTCCTAAAATTCAGCTTTAGGGGTATTTTCGTCAAGATTAGAATCAGCGCCTCCTTTGTTGACTTTTTATTTTCTTTTTTAATTAAAAAACTTTTACCCCCTTAAATTTTAAAATAAATTATCTCAAAAATTACTAACATTTTAACCAAACAAATTACATCAAAAAACGAGAATTTCGTGCTCTTCGATATGACATCCATCATGATATAGTTTTTTTTCGTTTTAACCGTTTTTTACGTGAAATCGTGTATATGTGTTATATTCAGGGTGAATAATATTTACATTTATTCGAACTGAGTATATTGAATTATTCAGACTGAATATATGGAATTATTCAGACTGAATAAAGGTAGATATTAAAAAAGAATAAAACTTATTCATGTCTTGATATAGTTTTTTTCGTTTTAACCGTTTTTTACGTGAAATCGTGTACATGTGTTATATTCAGAATGAATAATATAACATTCTGGATGAATAATATCTACATTTATTCAGACTGAATATATAGAATTATTCAGACTGAATAAAGGTAGATATGAAAAAAGAACAAAATTTAAACATTTATTCGTTTTGAATATCTACCTTTATTCAGTCTGAATATATAGAATTATTCAGACTGAATAAAGGTAGATATGAAAAAAGAACAAAACTTAAACATTTATTCTTTTTGAATATCTATCTTTATTCAGTCTGAATATATAGAATTATTCAGACTGAATAAAGGTTATTCAAACGAATATATTTATTCAGACTGAATAAAGGAAAATTACTCAGACTGAATAATTCTATATATTCAGTCTGAATAATTCTATATACTCAGTCCGAATAAATGTAGATATTATTCATCCCGAATGTTGTATTATTCACTCTGAATATAACACATATACATGATTTCACGTAAAAACGGTTAAAACGAAAAAAAAACTATATCATGATGGATGTCATATCGAAGAGCACGAAATTCTCGTTTTTTTAATGTAATTTGTTTGATTAAACTGTTAGTAATTTTTTAGATAATTTATTTGAAAATTTAAGGGGGTAAAAGTTTTTTAATTAAAAAAGAAAATAAGAAGTCAACAAATGAGGCGCCGATTATAATCTGACGAAAATAATTACCTTTATTCAGTCTGAATAATTACCTTTTATTCAGACTGAATAATTTTTTTTCCAATTTTATCCCTGCACGCTAAATATTCATTAAGCCATGGACAGAGTTTTCAACTTATTTACAAAATTGCCACCGCGTTTTTTTGCCACTCATCTCTTCACCGGATTATTAATCAACGGATGTGGTTTATCCTCACGTTTACAATTGAATTTGAGTTTTTATTTGAACCCACCCCTATATATATATATATATATATATATAAAGTAAGGCTTTAAAAATTATATATTAGACATAGATTATTATAACGTGATTTTTCATTACCCAACCCAAATTATAAATTCTACTTTTAATCTATTATATAAGTAGAGGAAAGTTCAAATAAAAACTCATTTTCAATTGTGAACACGAGGACGGATCTTGGCCCTTCCATCTATATTGATCCAATGACTCATATTAAATAGAGTTTTTAATTGAAATTATTAATTAAGGTGATTAGGGGTAAAAATAGAAGATAAGTAAAACCTACGCCTACCATGTTTGACTTTTTACTTTCTTTTTTAATTAAATTTTTTTACCCCCCTTAAAGTTTAAATAAATTAACTTAAAAATTACTAACATTTTAATCAAACAAATTACATCAAAAACATGAGAATTTCGTGCTCTTCGATATGACATCCATCTCGATATAGTTTTTTTGTTGTTTTAACCGTTTTTACGTGAAATGTCATATATGTGTTATATTCGGTATGAATATTTATGTATGTTCAAGTGTGTACAACATCTCGACACCGTAAGTCTGTAACTCGACATCACCTTCTACAACACTTTCTTCAGCGTCCTAAGGTATCGTGTTCTTCATTACCACAACCCAACACCTATCGAGATGAATCGGGAACCTATCGAGTTTCGATTGTGAATCGATGAACAAAAGAGAGTGCGTCACGTCTCCACACCTTCACGAGTCACTCATGTATTATTCTTCATGAATAATGTATCATTCAGTACGAATAATACATCATTCAGGGTGAATAATACACGATTCATGAATTCATGTATTATTCATCCTGAATACTGTATTTTTCATCCTGAATATTGTATTATTCATCCTGAATATTGTATTATTCATCATGAATAGTGAATGAACGTTCACCTTTGTTATTCATACTGAATGTGGACACCTGAAGAAGTGCATACATATTCATAAAGAATAAAAGCAAGTTTCGGTTGTGAATCGGAAAACAAAGAGAGTGCGTCATGTGTTCAACCTTCACGGGTCATTTATATATTATTCAACATGAATAATGTGTTATTCAGGGTGAATAATGTGTCAGGGTGAATAATGTGTTATTCAGGATGAATAATACACGATTCATGTTTTATAATACATGAATCAGGAATTCGTGTATTATTCATCCTGAATGTTGTATTATTCATTTTGAATACTCTGTTATTCGTCATGAATAGTGAATGAACGTTCCTCTTTGTTATTCATACTGAATATGCACACCAGGAAACGTGCATACATATTCATACCGAATATAACACATACATAGCATTTAACGTAAAAACGGTTAAAATGAAGAAAAAACTATATCGAGATGGATGTCATATCGAAGAGCACGAAATTCTCGTTTTTTTGATGTAATTTGTTTGATTAAAATATTAGTAATTTTTAAGATAAATTATTTTAAACTTTAAGGGGGTAAAAGTTTTTTAATTAAAAAAGAAAATAAAAAGTCAATAATGGTAGGCGTTTATTCAAATTTCCAGATTTGCCCCTAATCACTTCTCAATTGGTTTAATTAAGTTTTAACCATTGATTAGTTTTCCAAATCTTGATCAATGGTTGTGACTTTTCCTCATGTTCACAATTGAAAATGAGTTTTCATTTGAACCCACCCCTATATAAGTATATATATACAAGATAAGTATTTATATTGGTGTCAATTTTTATGATATATTACTTAATTAGTGTAAGTAATGGTGCACTTAATGATAAAAAAATGTGTTGGCGCATACAATTTTTTTTACCTCTTTTCTAATATTTCATAAACAAAAGTCACAATATTCGTGGGACAGTGAATTTTTTCATGTCCGACGTCATGCCAAAAGTGAAACAGTGAGTTTTGTCTCGTTCTATTCTTTTATGTCCCATATACAAAACACCACTTTAGAGAACCAACATTAATCGTATGTCTCATATTAACCTCTTGTTTGAATAACTTTGATTGATAAGCTAGATTTGAGAACTTCAGCAAGTGACAAACAGCCCCCAAGTCCTAATATTTATTCAAACCTAAAATCTTTAAATTAAGGTCAATAATCAGATATTGTTATGGTAATGTAGATATAAACATGGTAGAAGTAGGAAGCAGGATAAACAAATGAACACTGCTTTCCTAATTTTTGATGGTGGTCGATTGGTATCATCACCATGGAAGCAACCAAAACCCACCACCTCGAAGCCATCAAAGCCCATCACGTGGAACCTAAAATCTTACCTTTACCTACCCTAGAAGCCATCAAACCCATCAATTCATTACCCAATGTGTGATAGCGACGGTATTTTGTCTGAAGATGCTTGCGACGGACATAATGGATTGAGATGAACAAGGTCGATTTGAGGAGCAGATTCGATCATGAGTTCTTCGTTTAGTGTGAGTAATCACAGAGAGGTAACATACCGATCATGATTTCTTCGATTAAGGGAGTAATCACAGATAAGGAGCAGATCGATGGAGGTGTTGGCATATTATAATTTTTGACCGACCGGAGAATGAGGGCTGGAGAAGAGTCGATTGAAGGAGCAGCAAAGAGGGAAGATAGGTTAATTTCAGAGACAACGTGATTCATTGAGGAGGGGTAGGGCATGTCTTTTGATCGGCTAAGCCCATACAAGTGAGGTAAATGAGCCGAGCGAATCAGCACAGTTTTTTCTGATCAAGCCCCAACCGAACATCCTCTTATAGCTGAGCGAATCAGCAATAAGGCTTATACATCCCATTAAACCACAAAGGAACAACCCCTAAACAAATAATGCACTAGGATATATTAAAGAAAGATAATTAAAGTGACATAATGTAACTACACCAACTCACTTAGCTACAAACATTAAATTATACATTTTAGGGATAAAAAAATTTAACGTTTAGGTGCTATTTGGTACTTTCCAAAAAAATATAGTAATTTAAAGTAAAAATCTAAAATACAATTTGAGTGACATAAACTGTAGATTTAAAATTTGTATAAAAAAGGTTAGCACATAAACTATTGGTCCATTTTATCAAGTCCATATATTTCGGCATTCAAACAAGTCTAGTTTAATTATTAAAGATGGCCAAATTGGCCCGATCTAGAATCGACAGGGGATTGAGATCGAGATCGACTTGGGACCAGTCTAACTCGGGACAGTTTACGATCGCCGGTTAAGGACCGGTTACGATATTCCATCGAAAACAAGGTCCAGCCCAACCCAGGACCGATTATGGGTTTAAAGTTATTTATAGGTATATTGTTAAATTTATTGTTAAATGTATTTTTAAGTTTACTTAATTGAAGATCAAATGTATTTTTAAGTGTATTTTATTTTGCGTATTATAATAAAAACGTATTTTTAGTGTATCTGATTGACCCAATTAAGTATTCTAAAGCATTACCAAATTCTTTATAACAAAAACGTATTTTTTAGTATATTTGATTTAATCAATTATAACAAAAACATATTTGATAGTTTATTTTATTGATCAAATTGTTCAAAAAAATACTTTTTACGTATTAAAAATAAATTTTAAGAAAAACAAATTAAGTGGGCCTGAATTGAGGCTGATCGGTTCTCATAACCAGACCTCATACACCTTAATCGGACCTTGATATTTGGATGGGGACCAAGATCGGCTACGCCAAAACGGGTTAGTGGTCACTATTTGAGACTGGACGGATTTAAATCTGACCAAACCCGAGATCGATTTTTAACCAACTGTAAAATGATAACCCAACTTCAAATTGGCCCACCATTTACAAGCCCAGTCCAAAAAAAGGACTTTGATGGCTCTTCTTGACCCAACACCTGAGATATTATTACCCAATTGTAGATTCCAAACCATTAATACCGACTTTGACCTTGATTTTTATTTAATTTCGTTCAATTGATTCACCCAAAATAGATCTAGCTTCAACCTATTACCATTAACTTTTATGGTGTGAAAATTTTGATTTCATGGTTGATTTCATGCATAAAACGTTTTTAGCTAATAACTTATGAGGTAGCTCGTACTATCCTGCTTCCATAACATTATTTAAAAGGCAAACTAGATATATAGTGGTTATTTGAAATCACCAAGTTTATGGCTATTTATTGCTTATGTAAACTCTATCGAACAACTCCTAGTAGACTTCTAACAAGAAGATAATCATTACGAGAAGAACAATGCATGTAGAATATTACATATTAGTGTTGTTATGTATATAATTTATACCATTTTGGTCCAGAATTTTGGAGTCAATCAATTACCTTTCCGATTTCAATTTGTAATTAATTGGTAAATACAGGTCCCTAGGCTTCTCATTTTTCTACCTTAAGTCCCTGATTGTTTTTTTTCAAATAAATATAATATTGTTCAGTTTAAATGATATCCCTGAACATTTTTCTGATAAATAAACCATTGAACTTTTATAATATGGTTATCTACATCTTTTTAACGCTAAAAAACCCTACATGAAACCGACTAGAAGGTTTTTTAGTAACAAAACTTAAATCAGTTTTTCTGTTTCCAAACCCTATTAAATTCAAACTGATTGGTGCGAGTGGTTTGAATGACGTACAGTTTGGGAATGGTAAAACTGATTGAATTAGGTTTTTTTTTAACCTTCCTAACTCGTTACACGTAGCTTTTTGGATTAAAAGTTTTTAGGTAATAACTTTAAAAGTTCAATGGTTTATTCAAAAAAAATAATTCGGCAACCTAATCATTCAAAATATGAAGGTTCAATGGTTTATTATTAAAAAAATAGACCATTGACATAATCAATTAAAACAGGAAAGCTCATTGAATTTTCTAGACTTTTTCGATCCTGAAAAATAACATTCTTACTTTTACTATTTTTGTACGATTTAAATAGCTCATTGACGAGGCCCAAAAACCAAAATAGAATGAATATGAGGGTAACTTTTTAAATCGAACTTGGATTCAGGGAGGATATGGTTATACCGGAAAAAAAACGCATAACTTTGGTACTCATTTAAATCTCATTATATATACACAACCTAATATGCATTTTTATAAACAATGTACCAAAAATTAATTAATTTCTAAAAGAGATCCAAGCTCATGAAAATATAAAGTGAGGTAATAAATAACAAGAAATATAAAAGTAGGATAGAAGCAGGGATAAAGCAAATAAAATGCGTGAGAAAGATGTGAATAAAGGAGCAAGCTTCCACTCATATCTGCGTTTTGCGGTATTTAGAAAAGCACGCTAAGCAACCCTCAAAACATATATATATATATATAGGCGGGTTCAAATGAGGAGCGCATCAAAACGTGAGAACGTGAGGAGCAATTGACAGTTATGAATCACATGTGATTGACAGTTGTGGATCACATGTGATTCACAACTGATCTGGAGGAGCAATTGACAGTCATGAATCACATATGATTTACAACTAAAATCATTAATGATCCGCGACTTGCACGCCTCGCGAACCACCTCGCGCCACTTTTGCGCGAATTTTCGAGTTAATCCGATTTTTTAGGGTTGTAAATCATATGTGATCAGAAACATGGGAGTGCTCCTCACGTTCTCTTAAATTGATGCGCTCCTCACGTGAACCTTCCTCTATATATATATATATCTATACTACATATATAAGCATATACACCTAAAGTCTTAAACACAACCCTTCATGCATGATGTACAAAACTTTAAAGCAATAAATTCAAAAAACTCTTAAGTACAAATTGTGAAACATAAGATACAAGTGTTTGATGCAAAGAAATTTAGAACTGGTCCAATAAGAGGTACACGACTCAGCCCATACCTCCAACAAACCCATACCTCCTACCAGCCTATACCTCCAACCTTTTTTCTGAAATGGACAACCAGAAACGTATGGCTTCCTTCCACCTGCTACTTACTTTTTTACCTCTCCTTCTACATCTTTACGTCTCAGCCATACCGATAGTACACTCCTAAGTCCTACCTGCATATAAACAACATGAGACGAAGAAAGAGTGAGACCACCGATCCAAGTGGGAGGGTTTTACAAATCAATTTCAACCCAGGTACTCCTTTGTCTCGAATTCACTCTCAGCTCTAGGGTTTCATCAATTTCCCTTCTATTTAGTATGTTTCGTTGGATTTGTAGGTTTACGTTGAAGTTTTTTTTTGCAATTGGAGGTTTTACAAATCAATTTCAACCCAGGTACTCCTTTGTCTCGAATTCACTCTCAGCTCTAGGGTTTCATCAATTTCCCTTCTATTTAGTATGTTTCGTTGGATTTGAAGGTTTACGTTGAAGTTTTTTTTGCAATTGGAGGTATGTTTACTTTGGCAAGTTTTGCTAAATGTTATCTGGCCTTAATTTTCTGCAGTCATCTTCATGAGTTTTTGGGCTGAGGTGCACTACAATTCAATTTATCATCTACATCTATAATGCTACCTATTCAGATCGAAAAAATATTAGATCACCTCAATTTGTGGAAGCAAACATTCTCAAATGTCCTATATAACAAAATGGATTCTATTGATGAATATAATTATTTTGTTAAACAGAGCTGCCGACCATGGAGCAGAGGAATAAGAAAAAGTGGTGGATGCTTGGGAGTTGAATGGGAGGCTGTAATAGGTGAACAACTTGCTTATCTTCCAGCTTCATTTGCCTTCTTGTACTGTACAATGGTTATATAAGAGCTTTACGATCAATAACATTCAACAGCATCACTTATTTAGCAACCAGAAAATGAATTTGACCCAACCAGGAATTGTCCAAGTGAAAAGAAAGTAGTATTTGAAAGCTTCCCCATAACAAATGTATGTTCACAGAAAATGAATTTGACCCAACCAGGAATTGTCCAAGTGAAAAGAAAGTAGTATTTGAAAGCTACCCCATAACAAATGTGTGTTCACAGAAAAATGAACCTAATTCAAGGCAGAAATAAACTGAAAATGTTGACATCATCCTTGATGAATCAAAATGTGATGAAAACTGAAAATGACACTAATTTCTTGCTAATCAACCATCATTTGTAATTTCCATTTCATTCAAACTAGGCTTTTATAATTTCATAAAGTTAGTGGCTTGTGAGAAGTGTCATTTTTGGTGAGAAGTGTGAAAAGTTATTTTAAATGGGAATTGATCCGGTTCTTGCTTTTCTCACCATAACTTTCATTCTCACGCACCCAACCCTATATGTAAAATGACATATGATAATGTAGCTTGTAGCGAATTATAATCAATATACAAATATAAGATCTCTGTTTCTTGCGAGGGGATAATATATCTATTTATTTTCGTAAATGAAGAAGATAAGTGAGAGCTTATTCACTGCATCTTCTAAGAAGGGCTTGGAATAAAAATAGCTACAACCTCGATAGTTCATCATTGTTATACTACAAGATCTGTTTATGTTTATTTCTTATGTAAAATATGCAAGCCTATTTGTGTGTTATTTTCCTTAGCATTTCATAGTTTCTTTGACTGGAATGCATATTGTTTACTTTTTGTGTTGGTCTTTATTTATGTTAGTCTTTATTTAGCATTTCGTTTTTTATGTGGAATTTCCATTTCTTATTTATTGCAGAAAGTATAAAAAGATAACAAAACCAAAGCCATGGAAGTTTTATGTTTATTAGTTTTTCATAATATATGCATAGGTCAAAATAAGAAATTCTAAAAGCAGAGATTTTACATTTTAGATTGCCAAATTGTAAGGACTATTGTTACCTGTTATTGCTGCTCCAGCATGTTCTGAATTTGGTAAAAGGCATGTGTTTCCTGATTATAATTGTAAATCAGACACCTAAAAATGTTTTGAGATAAGCCTGGTCAGATGTTTAACACTGTTGGATCTAAGCTTGGTCAGATGTTTTGATCAAGTGAATCTGATATGGGGTTGTTGCATTGGTGGGGGATTAGGGGCCGTTTACGAGACGTTTACCCGGGTAAGTGCTTACCAAGTCACATTAGCTTACCAGATGTATATGACAAGGACGAAAAATCTTACCCGGTAAGAGCGGAAGCAAGGACCGAGAGTCTTACCCGGTAAGTGAGTGCGTCGACTCTTACCACGGTAGGTGATAGTGTTGAATTTTACCGGTAAGCACTTACCCGGGTAAGTGATTAGGTAAACGACCCGTATTGCCTACATTTAAGTTTGCTTGGCCAAGTTTAGAATATCTTTCCTGCTTGGGAATCCTAATCAAGTTTTACTTGTTAGTGTTGCTACAAAGTTATGTTGTCTGATTGCCTATTAGTAAATTTTGATTGGAAAAAGACCCAGAATCCCATAAGGATGTAGTATATATAATTATAGCCTGTTGTTGACACTATCAAACTAATCTTCTTGCAAGTTATGTTTCTCCCATCCATGTTTTAATTACATGTGGTTCCAAAGTGGGGTTTATGATTTATAGATTAATGAGGTTGCATTCAGATGAGGTGTAACAGAGTGTATGTATATATATGACAGGTTTATGTAAAGATAAGTGGAGAAGATTCAATAGACTTTTTTGTTTAGCCATTCCTTCATATTTTATTCGGTTGATGGCTGAGGTACATTCTTTAAATTTGACGATTTAATTTATGTTTGCACACAAGAAGAACTACTTAAATTATGGTACTTATATCACAAACAATGGAGACTTTTTTTGTTAGCCACACTTGAAACCAAGGCCTTGAAACTTTCTTTTCTCATTTAAGTTAAAATTTCAATTCTATATTAACCATATATGTGCTTAATCTTGATGGTCTAATAACAAACTTAGAAACTACATATGTTATTGATTCGTTGGTTATTAAAATGTACAGTAATTTGTTAATTGCAAATGAAATAACAAACTTGATACAAATAAATAATAGTAGTCAGTCAATGTTGATTTTTGGCGATTGGTTGTTGTTGTGAAAGCGAAAAAGTGTCACAATGGTGGTTATTTGTTTAAAGGCCTATTTTAATATATTGGATCGTAATTGATCTTATTATTAATTGCTATTTTTTCCCTACAGGAGCTAGGATTTCAGTGTGACAAAACTCAAGGTGAATGTTGTGCTAAGTTTGCATGCCATCTGGATTGTTTTGCATGGCCCAAACGTGATATATAGTTATCTACCTCAAGGGAGCCATGGTTTGAAGGTGCAAACTAATTAATTCAAAGTGTTTATGCTTGTACACACAAACTGATTTACGTGTTTCTTCTATAGTGGATTTACTAATATGTTGATACAGTTGCTAACACAAAAGTTTTTTAGGTTTGCATTTTATTTAGAATACGATAAGAGGTACACCATCTTGACTATTCTGTTCATGTATGACTCAATTTATTTTTTTGAAAATAATGCAAAGTGTATGAAAGTTATACTCACATGTTCGTTATCAAATTACTACGAGGACCTTCCTTTCAGATGATTATTTTGGGGGCAGGTTCTTGAACAATGGGTGGAGACTTCAGAAAGGGGGATGGATGCTCTGCCACTTCAGTTGTTGCTCATGCTTATATATGGATTTCAATTTTTGTAACTATTGAATATATGGGTTTGGAAACTCCACACTCTTGATACCTTTTTCCTAGATATCTTGTCAATATACCATATTTTTATTTTAGTAAATGATTTGCAATTAAACCATAACAAACTATAAAAATAAATTTGATAGGGATGGACTATAATAAAAAAACAAAAGCATGAGTGACGCGTGAGCTATTGTTTTCATAAATGTGATTCACCCGCGCTGCATCGCGCGGGTACACAACTAGTATATATATATATATATATATATATATATATATATATATATATATATATAGAGAGAGAGAGAGAGAGAGGGAGATTCAAGGAAAAACCTCAAAAAAACGAAAAACTGAAGAACACCCTGATGACCCTTCATCTGAACGGTATGCACTTGTGCATACAGGTAAATAATTCACTTTTTGGTTTTATGCACAAATGCATGTTACAAATAACTTGTATGCACAAATGCATACCGTCCAGATGAAGGGCTCCTAAGATGTTCTTTAGTTTTCCGTTTTTTTAGGTTTTCCCTTGAACCTGACCCTATAATATATATATATATATATATATATATATATATATATATTAAATGATTAGTTGAGATTGGTTCTTACAGTTCTCACAAACTAATTAGTTCTTATTTGATTAAGCCCATATATATATATATATATATAGGGGTGGGTTCAAATGAAAACTCATTTTCAATTGTGAACATGAGGACAAGTCACAACCATTGATCGAAATTTGGAAAACTAATCAATGGTTAAAACTTAATAAAACCAATTGAGAAATGATTATGGACAAATATGGAAATTTAAATAGGCACCTACCATATTTGACTTTTTATTTTCTTTTTTAATTAAAAAACTTTTACCCTTTTAAAGTTCAAAATAAATTATCTTAAAAATTACTAATATTTTAATCAAACAAATTACATTAAAAAAAACGAGAATTTCGTGTTCTTCGATATGACATCCATCTCGATATAGTTTTTTCTTCATTTTAACCATTTTTACGTGAAATGCTATGTATGTGTTATATTCAGTATGAATATGTATGCACGTTTCCTGCTGTCCATATTCAGTATGAATAACAAAGGGGAACGTTCATTCACTATTCATAACGAATAACACAGTATTCAAAATGAATAATACAACATTCAGGATGAATAATACACGAATTCCTGATTCATGTATTATTAAACATGAATCATGTATTATTCACCTTGAATGTTGTATTATTCATCCTGAATGATACATTATTCATGATGAATAATATATGAATGACCCGTGAAGGTGTGAACACATGATACACTCTCTTTTGTTTTCCGATTCACAACCGCGATTTAGTTTTATTCTTTATGAATATGTATGCACATCTCCAGGTGTCCACATTCAGTATAAATAACAAAGATGAACGTTCATTCACTATTCATGATGAATAATACAATATTCAGTATGAATAATACATCATTCGGGGTGAATAATACACGATTCATTCAGGATGAATAATACAGTATTCAGTATGAATAATACATCATTCAGGGTGAATAATACACGATTCATGAATCGTGTATTATTCACCATGAATGATGTATTATTCATACTGAATGATACATTATTCATGAAAAATAATACATGAGTGACCCGTGAAGATGTGGAGACGTGACACACTCTCTTTCGTTCTTTGGTTCACAATCGAAATTCGATAGGTTTCCGATTCATCTCGATGGGTGTTGGGTTACGGTAATGAAGAACATGATGCCTTAGGACGTTGAAGAAAGTGTTGTAGAAGGTGATGTCGAGTTATGGACTTACAGTGTTGAGATGTTATAAACACTTTGTTGATCCAAACCCTCAGTGATTTGATAATGACCCTCTCTTATACTTAGTGAAAATTGTAAGTAAACAATATGTATCAGAGTTTCACTATCGCTGATAAGTACTAAGATCTTCCAGTACCGCTGATAGGAACTCTCGCTCTTTAAGTTAAACATTCAGCGAAACTGTTCACCATTAATGCTCTGAGTTTGTTCAGTCATTATGATGATCGCTGATAAGTTAGTTGTTTACTTATGATCCCTGAAGACAAGTTTCACGTCAACAAAGGTTCTACGCTGAAGTCGAAGATCAAGCTCAAGAACCAGCGACAAGTCTCCTAATGAACTGATGCGGATCAGCTAAGACTCAGATTTGTCCACTCAACGTGAAGTATCAAGTACAAGACTTCAGCTATCGCTGAACTCTATCATTCGCTGATATGAAATGATAGATCGCTGAATCAACGAAAGTTGATCATGAAGTCCTCCGTACAAAGTACTTTTGTCTTAACCACCCTTGCACGCCTCCGTACGAAATGTCAGAAAAGAACCTCCGAAAATCTGAAATCGTACAACCACTCTGATACTACACTGTTCATCCTTACGGCTACTAAGGTTGTCAACAAAAGTCAATGACATGCAACCAACCAGCTGATGACACGTGTAAAGTATATACTGACTTGCATTAAATGCATGCAGTATATAAAGAGATGAACTCACTTCTTTTTGAAGTAACTTGCTAACTCTGGACAAGTTCAATCTCTTATCTCAAGATAGGTTATTATTAGTAATTTCCTTATCTCTCTTAGTGCAAGAAACCTTAGTGTTCCAACTTGTTTAGATTTAGGTTTATCCTTAATCTTGTTTCCGCAACAAGCTGTAAATTGTTAATGATTTATCAATAAACAATTTAGAAAAGTAAAATCTGTGTGTTTGTATTCAACCCCCCCTTCTACAAACTTGTATAGGCCTTCGGGACCAACACACTTGAATACATAAATATTCATAATGAATATAACACATATATGGCATTTCGCATAAAAACGGTTAAAAAAAACTATATCGAGATGGATGTCATAACGAAGAGCACGAAATTCTCGTTTTTTTGATGTAATTTGTTTGATTAAAATATTAGTAATTTTTAAGATAATTTATTTTAAACTTTAAGGGGGTAAAAGTTTTTTATTAAAAAAGAAAATAAAAAGTCAAATATGATAGGCGTGAGTTTAAATTATCTTTCTTTTTTACCCCTAATCACCTTAATTAATAATTTCAATTAAAACTCTATTTAATATGAGTCATTGGATCAATAAAGATGGAATGACCAAGATTTGTCCTCGCTATCTTAATTGAATTTGAGTTTTCATTTGAACTTTCATATATATATATATATATATATATATAGGAAAGTTCAAATGAAAACTCAAATTCAAGTGTGAACGTGAGACGAATCTTGGCACTTCCATCTCTATTGATTCAATGACTCATATTAAATAGAGTTTTTAATTGAAATTATTAATTAAGGTGCTTATGGGTGAAAATGGAAGGTAATTTAAACTCACGCCTACCATATTTGACTTTTTATTTTCTTTTTTAATTAAAAACTTTACCTTCCTTAAAGTTTAAAATAAATTATCTTAAAAATTACTAATATTTTAATCAAACAAATTACATCAAAAAACGAGAATTCTGTGCTCTTCGATATGACATCCATCTCGATATAGTTTTTTTTGTTGTTTTAACCGTTTTTACGTGAAATGTCATATATGTGTTATATTCTTTATGAATACTTATGTATTCAAGTGTTTATAACATCTCGACACCGTAAGTCCGTAACTCGACATCACATTCTACAACACTTTATTCAACGTCCTAAGTGAAACACCCTAAAAACAGGGTAAATTTAAACCCCAAAATAAATGCTATGATCAATAAAGATACCAAACTTTTATAACAACAAGGATCTACAACATCATTTTATATACAACATTTAAACTTGTCCTAAATAATCTTATTAATCTATTCTTACAACATAAATAGATTAACTAGATTATCTAAGCTTCGTCCCCAAATCTCCAAAAGAATTGCTAGATCCTTCAACACCTCAAAGTTTGATATGAAATTCACTCCCCAAACTTCTTTCCCGAACCTGAACCTGGTAAGACAATTCAACTTAAAACATTAGGCTTTCGCCTAGTGAGGTTAATCAATTCAAATTTAAAACTCAACAACTAAAACATCAGGTGTCTCAAACCTGCATCTTTCATCTTACCAAATCAAATTCCAAC
Source organism: Saussurea involucrata (assembly GCA_033807775.1). Classification (NCBI taxonomy): domain Eukaryota; kingdom Viridiplantae; phylum Streptophyta; class Magnoliopsida; order Asterales; family Asteraceae; genus Saussurea; species Saussurea involucrata. The sequence continues at coordinate 82,130,484 of CM066327.1, forward strand.
CACTATGACTATTTCACCTAGTCATTAAATAGAATAACAACATCAACTACTTATAATCCCACCAGATTTATAAGAAATTAAACTCAATAACCCATGAAATGCAAATTACAACTCGATGTAATTTTCTCACACTTCATTATTTACTAAACACCGGAAATGCGAATTACACCTTAATGTAATTCTCTCACACTTCCTATCGCCTGAAATGCAAATTACAACTCGATGTAATTTTCTCACACTTCATTATTTAATAAACACCGGAAATGCGAATTACACCTTAATGTAATTCTCTCACACTTCCTATCGCCTGAAATGTGAATTACACCTCTATGTAATTCTCTCACATTTCAATACCTCACCATCCTGAATCACTCCACCACTAGAATTACCTTATAGGTCCCAGCTAGTATGCGGTTCCCATTAGACCGTACTAAGTTGCCCACTAGACCAAATGTAAACTCTAGCCATCGCAACACAATAAATATGTATCATCACTCTTTCTATTACATCCATAGTGCCAATAATATCAGATAAATCTCTATATTTAATAACTGATATAAACTCTTCATATGATAATATTTCATGCATAATCTTTATCATTAAATCATGTCAAGAGCATATAAATAATAACATGAAAACTTCACATAAAATCATCATGCATTTTTATCTCAAAAAGCATCAAAGTTCGCAGGCTACTGATTGCGAGTTTCATATAATTCGCAAGCCAAAGCTGCGAATTTCAGAAGTTCGCAGGCTATGGTTGCGAGTTTCACAAAACTCGCAAGCTACACTTGCGAAGTTCTTATTTTTGCAACCAACGGTTGCGAACTTTATCTGATTCTCGCAAGCCAAGGCTGCGAGATTCATTCACTGTTCATCATCATCTACCTCTCATTAAGCTGTTTCTTACCAGATTAAGCATTAAGCACATAAAATAATATATAAGCTCAATAAACACATACACAATTGTTTACATGTTAAGTTTTAAGCAAGAATCAATTAAACTCACCTGATATGAAGTCACACTTCTTTTAATCATTTTTAATCTCGTAAGGACTTCTTTCTCCACTACCACAGTTTACTCTTTGATTCTTCAAACCAACACCAGATTATAGAATTCCAAGCAATTCCTTTCTTCCTTCTCTTTTCTCGTTTTCTCTATCTAAATCTCTCTCGGCTCTCTTTTCTTTTCAAAACCGAAACACACACCACAACTCACACTTACAATTAGTCTATAAAGACTAAGGGTTTGACACCTCAACCCTTAATAACATGAGTCACCCCAAACTTTCAAAACCAACCCCCAACTTCAACTAGTTGTCATAATGAACCCTCAAACTTTAAAGGAATAACAATACACACCTCATGCATAAATAAAACTCATAATAATAACCCTTAAGTTAATATTCTCAAAAGAAATCTTTAAACTTTCAACATTTGTATTTTAACCCTAATGGAATTTATAATACTCTATATAATTCAAGGTTACTCCAAATACAAATGCTTTCTAAATCTTATTAAAATATTAATAACAAAATTTAGGATGTTACACTAAGGCATCGTGTTCTTCATTATCGTAACCCAACACCCATCGAGATGAATCGGGAACCTATCGAGTTTCGATTGTGAACCGAGAAACGAAAGAGAGTGCGTCACCTCTCCACACCTTCACAGGTCACTCATGTATTATTCTTCATGAATAATGTATCATTCAGTATGAATAATACATCATTCAAGGTGAATAATACACGATTCATGAATCGTGTATTATTCACCCTGAATGATGTATTATTCACCCAGAATGATGTATTATTCATACTGAATACTGTATTATTCATCCTGAATATTGTATTATTCATTATGAATTGTGAATGAACGTTCACCTTTGTTATTTATACTGAATGTGGACACCTGGATATGTGCATACATATTCATAAAGAATAAAACCAAGTCGCGGTTGTGAATCGGAAAACAAAAGAGAATGCGTCATGTGTTCACACCTTCACGGGTCATTCATATATTATTCATCATGAATAATGTATCATTCAGGATGAATAATACAACATTCAAGGTGAATAATACATTATTCATGTTTAATAATACATGAATCAGGAATTCGTGTATTATTCATCCTGAATGTTGTATTATTCATTTTGAATACCGTGTTATTCGTCATGAATAGTGAATGAACGTTCCTCTTTGTTATTCATACTGAATATGAACAACAGAAAACGTGCATACATATTCATACTGAATATAACACATACATAGCATTTCACGTAAAAACGGTTAGAATGAAGAAAAAACTATATCGAGATGGATGTCATATCGAAGAGCACGAAATTCTCGTTTTTTGATGTAATTTGTTTGATTAAAATATTAGTAATTTTTAAGATAATTTATTTTAAACTTTAAGGGAGGTAAAAGTTTTTTAATTAAAAAAGAAAATAAAAAGTCAAAGATGGTCGACGTTGATTCAAATTTCCATATTTGTCCCTAATCATATCTCAATTGGTTTCATTAAGTTTTAACCATTGATTAGTTTTCCAAATCTTGATCAATGGTTGTGACATGTCCTCATGTTCACAATTGAAAATGAGTTTTCATTTGAACCCACCCTATATATATATATATATAGAGAGAGAGAGAGAGACTTGAGATCATGTGAAACCAGGCTATTTCCGTGAGACCAAAAAATTAAACTAAACCTTTACAACAAAAGACTATGAAGGTACTGTGATGGTAAACCTTCACAGTGGTTTTGCTGTGAAGGTTTGTTGTTTTTCTTACCTTCACATTGAATCACTGTGAAGGTTTAGTGTTAATTTCTTGGTCTCACTGTCTCACGTGAACCCAACCCTATATATATATATAGGACGATAATCAAATGAGGACCATTAATATGTTACAAACCCATGAGAACCAATATAAAAATATTTGTTTACATGATTTTTTCATCAAAACCTATGATTTAAGATATTGTTACACATATGTTCATGTTCACCTTGTGAAAAGATTACATGTGAAAAACGAATTTTGTTTCACCTAATGAAATGAAAAATACTCGTAAAAAATATTCATATGGTGAAACAAATCCATTTGAAACTATCATATTATGATATAAATATATGTGAAACAAAATATAATAAATCCTAGCATTTGATGAAAAAATATGATGTAAAAAAATATTTTTTATATCGGTTCTCACGGTTTATAACATATTTGTGGTTCTCGTTTTATTTAACCCCTATATATATTTTATCTTTTTATTAAAATATGTTCAAACTTTTAACATCATCGTATTTAACAAACTAATGTAAAGAATACACAAAACACCTTCAAGAGATCTGAAGGTGATGAACATAAACCTTAACTAGATATGAGAAACCCTAAATCTAGATAGAAGTAAAAATGACAGAAAATCTCTAAATCGAAAAGAGTAAAATAATTTGTGTTAATCAAAATGAACGGTGATTTCCACTTTAAGTACTCTAGCAGCAACTTCCACATTTAGTCCTCCTAGAATCCTCAAACTTGCTCCGCTAACCTTGGTGATTCACGAGAAGTGAAGCACAATCCAAACCTTTCTCAGTTTCCTAACTTTAGTCCCTGTATATTTCACAAATAACAACCCAAACACTTTAAGTTAGTATAATGTCAAGATTGGTATAAAAGGAACAAACCTTACATTTTAACACCCTCCCTCAATCTTGACACCTAAACAAATCCAATAATTTTAATTTTCCACAAAGATAGTTATGTTGACTTATACCAAGTGACTTAGTAAATATATCTGTTGGATTTTCTGTTAAAGCTACTTTAACAGTTTTCAACATTCCAGAAGCAACTTTGTTTCTCACTTGGTGTACATCAATTTCAATATGCTTTGTTCTTTCATGGAAAACTGGGTTATTCGCAATTTGAATAGCAGACTTGTTATCACAATATAAATTTACTGGAAGAAAATTTTTAATTCTTAAATCTGCCAAAATTTCTAAAACCCAAATAATTTTGCAGAGTGCAGAGGCCATTGCCCTATACTCCGATTCTGCAGAAGAGCGTGAAACAGTAGCATGTTTCTTGCTCTTCCACGAAATCATGCTATTGCCCAAAAACAGACAATACCCAGTGACTGACCGTCGTGTCGTAAGACACTTTCCCCAGTCTGCATCAACATAGACATTTAATTTAAAATCTGTAGATGCAGAGAAGTTAACTCCTTTACCTAGTGATAATTTCAAATATCGTAAGACCCTAAGAGCTAACTTCAAATGAGACAACCGAGGTGAGTGCATAAACTGACTTAAACAATGTACAGCAAATGCAATATCTGGTCTAGTAGCCAAAAGATATATTAATCTTCCTACTAGTCTTTGAAAAGCAGTAAAATCCTTTAAGGGAGGATCTTTGGAGTCTGAATCCAAAGAGTCCGTGACAACTAAGTTCATGTCCATTGGTGTACCTATAGGTTTAACACCTAGATAACCAAAATCACTTAATAATTCCAAGCAATATTTTCTTTGGGACATGCAAACTCCCTTTTCAGTCCTCAAAATTTCAATTCCCAAAAAGAATTTTAACTCACCCAAATCTTTTATTTTAAAACTAGATTGCAAATGTTCCTTGACTTTCTTAATTTCAGACAAGTCATTTCCAGTAAGAACAATGTCATCAACATAAACTAAAAGAATTAAAAATACATAATTAACACTTTTAGTAAACAGTGAATAATCACTAGAACATTGCACAAAACCATTCTCAACAAGACATGAAGACAGTTTTTCATACCACTGCCGTGGAGCCTGTTTTAAACCATAGAGAGATTTTACTAATTTACACACTCTTCGATCATTTGGTGTAAAATATCCTGGAGGTAACGACATATACACTTCTTCATTAAGATCACCATATAGAAAAGCATTATTTATATCAAGTTGACACAATGGCCACTTATTTTGCACAGCCAAGGCAATAACACAACGGACTGTTACCATTTTAACTAATAGAGAGAAGGTCTCTTCATAGTCTAGACCTTCCCTTTGTAATAGCCCTTTGCAACTAACCTGGCCTTATATCTCTCTATTTCTCCACTTGATTTGTATTTAATTTTGTAAACCCATTTACACCCAATAGGTTTACGACCAGGAGGCAAATCTGTTAGAACCCATGTATTGTTTCTATACAGAGCCTCTATCTCGTCGTTCATTGCAATGATCCAATTTTCGTCTTTACTAGCCTCATAAAAATTTTCAGGTTCTACAGCTTTATTTAAGGTTGAAACAAAACAAAAAATTTCCTGACTAAGACTAGCATAGTTGACTACTTTTTCAATACCATATTTTACTTTACCATCAACAACATAGTCACTGAATCGTCATGGCAAGTTTGAAAGACGATTAGATTTTCCAACTAGAGTATTTGTATTTGTATTTGGCTTAGAAGTATTTCCCTCAGAAGGGGAACTCAAGTTTTCATCATGATGTTGAACACGTAAGGGACTAAACTCATCCTCCCCATGATCATTGGCAGTCATACTAGTACTGCTAGGATCACTAGATCCGGTAGCCCTATCCTGACCACTCAAATAATCATGGTTGCTTTTATTATTATTTTCAGAAGTATTAACATTTGAATTTTCTTGAGCACTCTCCCTATTATCATCATCGGGTGGATCAAGATTGAAATCATTAGTTTGAACAAAAATGGAATCGAAAATATTTAAAGTATTCAAACCACTAGAACCAGAATCTTGTTTGGTTGCACGCATTTTAAACGGAAAAATGGTTTCGTAAAACTTTACATCTCTAGAAACAATTATTTGTTTTGAATCAAGACTATATAATCTATATCCTTTCTTGGAATTAGAATAGCCAAGCAAAACGCATTTTTCACTTCTAGAAGAAAATTTGTCAGTGTTATTATGTTTAGTAGCAAAACATAAGCATCCAAAGTTCCTTAAATGAGTTAAAACAGGTGCAAATCCATATACAAGCTCGTAAGGATATTTCCCATTCAGAATTGAAGAAGGAGTTCTATTTATGAGATATGTGGCAGTGAGAATACACTCACTCCACATATTTAATGGGACTTCTCCTTGGAACATAAGTGCCCTAGCAACATTGAGTAAATGACGATACTTGCGTTCTACAACCCCATTCTATTGGGGTGTGTATACGCAAGACGTTTGATGCACAATTCCATTTTTCCTAAAAAACTCACCTAACATATTATTTACAAATTCAGATCCGTTATCACTTCTGAACACCTTTACACATTTTCCAAATTGAGTGATTAGCAAGCTGTGAAAATCCACAATATTGTCATAAACTTCATTTTTATGCTTTAACAAATAAATCCACACAGATCGAGTAAAATCATCAACTATAGTTAGAAAATACTGGTACCCTTCTCTACTTGCCACACGATAAGGACCCCATAAGTCGATGTGAACCAAATCACCAAGACTCTTAGTGGTATGATCACTAAGACAAAACTTATCTCTAGCATGTTTAGCCTTATGGCAAATTTCACAAGGACCAGCATCCAAACTATTCCCCAAATTCAATTTATGTTTTAAAACATTTAAAACTTGATCAGCTGGGTGTCCTAATCGGCTATGCCATAGTTGATGTGAAACATTACAAAAAATAGACATGTGTGATGAATTTACACTGTGATTAGAGCATGAAACAAAAGAATTACTTTTAGTAATATGATCAAAGAAGTAAATACCTCCTCGTTCACTACCAGTCCCCACAACTTTCATTGCAGGTAAACACTGAATTAGAAAACACTTGAATTCATTAAATAACACACATATCTTACTGTCTCTAGCAATCTTATGAACAGACAGTAAACTTACATGAAAATTTGGGATAACTAACACATCAAACAAGGTAACTTTGTCATTTAGTTTAAAATTTCCAATTTTATTGATTATGGCTTCATTACCATTCGGTTGTGTTACCTTTAACATTAAATCAGAAATATCCACAACATTTTCCAAACAAGCAATAGAAGATGTCATGTGCTGATTAGCACCTGAATCTATAATCCAACCAGATTTATCTAATTTTGAAGACAAAGCAGAAATAGTAGATGTATTAGCAGAGAACATACCATCCATATTGCCAACAATTCTCTCAGATTGTTTTGGATCAATGAGAGACAGTAATTTGGTTATTTGTTCTTCAGTGGGAGAGGATGAAGAATTTTGACTCTGAATAGAACTCTCAGTGGTGCAAGCATTGCTTGAAGAAGACTTAGGAAATTGATTAGTCTTAGTTTTAGTAAAGTGAAAATCCTTGGGAAAACCAATCAATTTAAAGCACCTTTCAATAGTATGTCCATTTAGACCACAATGTTTACACACAAGAGGACTTTTTCCTGATTGTTTCTTTGTATTAGGTGCTTTCCCAAAAAAAACACTGAATTTTGACCTTTGGTATCAGAAGATGAACGAGACATCCCACGATGAGATTCCTCTCTTGATACCAAAGAGAATGCAGTTTTTACTGAGGGCAGAGGTTCACTTGTTAAAATGTTACTTCTTATGTGAGTATACATGTCATCTAGCCCCATTAAAAACTGCATCAATTTTATTAATTGATTATGCTTTGAAAAATCATGAGATGCATTGCACGTGCATGAAGGAAGTTTTATCAATGCATCAAACTGTTTCCAAAGGGAATTTAACTTGTGATAATACTCAGAAACAGGAACACCATTTTGATTTAAGCAATTAATTTTCTGGTACAGATTAAAAGTAGGGAAATTAATTAAAATACCCAAAGTTTGACTATGACTTACCAAAATACCCACTTTCTTGCTGAGTTTACCAAAATACCCAAAGTTTCCGCGGTAGGCCCCGCGATCGCGGGCTAGGGCCTACGTGGCACACCAGTTGGGCCAAAGTGTCCCGCGGAGCCCCCTAACTATGACCGCGGTGACACTTTTGGTCCCTGCCCGCGGTGGTTGTCCGCGATGGGCAAAAAAATTTACATTTTTTGTCCTTTTTTGCACGAATCTTTGCATGCTTTTACTGTTTGTTTCTGTTTTTTTCCACAATTATTGTACTTTGAAGACCAATTTGTGGTTGAAATTCACTGGCTTGTTTCATCAATGTTGAATCATTGTACTTGGAATACCAATTTGTGGTTGCACGTCATGTTGGTTGTTTCATTAATGTTGGTTGTTTCATCCATAAATATCAGTAAAATGCAATCCATAATTCACACCCATTCCATACTTCTTTCTTGCTTTCTTTCTTCAGTATTTTGTTTTTGAGATACTACTGAAAAAATGAGTTCATCTGTTGCAAAAGCTAAGCTATTTTTCTGTTTCGATGGTGAATGGGTGCAAGACAACAATGAGTGGAATTTTGCTTATAAATCTAAGCATGGTGTAAAATTGTCAGTAAACTATACTTATCAGAAGTTTGTTGCATACGCCATGCAAAATTGTGGAATCGACCCTTCTGTTGTTTGCAAGTTAGTGTTTAAGAATGGTGATGGGTCATTTGTGGAGTTATCCAACGATGGGGATATCTCTGGTTTTCTGCACTTTGCAGCCGAATCAGAAAGACCGCCATTACTTTTTGTGTATGCCGAATCCTCGGTGTGCGACGAAGACGATGACGAAGGTGATGACGACGGTGATGACGACGGTGACGACGACGGTGACAACGAAGGTGATGACGAAGACCTCCAAATGGAGCTGCCTGATTATGTCCGGAGACGCAACAACAACAACCACAAGAAGGACGCTGTGCTGGAGTTGCTGATGACGAAACCTATGTTTTCAAAACGGGTAATGATGATATAGACAGATCAGATACCGATAGTGATGATCACGAAGAATATACCCCTAGTAATAAATCATTTAGTCAGTTAAATGACTATTTTGAAATGCCCCCTATTCTTCCAGACCAGAATACCCATACACAAACCTACGAACCTACACCTTATAATCGCAGTTTAAGGTTAAAAGTAGGCCAGATATTTGATTCGAAGGATCACTTGGAAAGTCAGGTCGGACTTAAGTTCATGGAAGAGGGTTTCGAAAGTCACACGACGAGATCCGACAAAGGCAGATACGTAGTTGAATGTGCGAGAGAAAACTGTAAGTGGAGGATGTACGCGATTCCCGCGGGAGAGAAAGGAGGGGCGTTACTTATTAGAAAGTTGCACGACGTACACACTTGTACGAGGACGCAACTGAATCCCAAACACAAACAAGCCACCAAAAAGACTTTGGGTGCGATACTGAAAGGCAAATTTCTTGATGCTAGCAGGTCATTGCGTCCAAAGGACATCATGGACGATGTACACCAGCAGCTCAGCGTCACGATTGGTTACCACCAAGCTTGGCGTGCGCGATGCAGGGCACTGCTATTGGTGAGAGGCACGTTCGAGGAGTCGTATGAACGACTCCCAGCATATTTATATAATTTGCAGTTGTAGAATCCAGGTACTGTCACCCAGCTAAGGACCGATTCACATGGACGGTTTGAGATGTGCTTCGTGACCCTTGGACCCGCGGTACGTATTTTAACACGTCATATGTTTACACATTATAAACTATAACATTTACAAAGGGAAACCACCTACGTTTTAGCATATCCGCACATTTCTGGCAAATCTGCGTCGTGTCCTGGTAATAGACGCTGCCCATTTAAAGGGCCCTTACTTGGGTATGATGTTCCTGGCGGTTGCCATGGACGGGGATAACTCCATCGTTCCAGTAGCTTTCGGAGTAGGCAAGTCTGAAACCGGGGACGAGTGGACTTGGTTTCTGTCCATGTTGAGACAAGCTATCGGAGACCCGCAAGGGTTGGTGTTTATGTCTGACAGGGCTCCTTCCATAAGCGCCGCAATCTCTGCCATGTACCCAAATGCCCCTCACGCCTATTGTTGTCGACATTTGGAGATGAACGCCAAAACCAAGGACAAACGTATTACCACCTACAAGGATGTCTACTAGGCGGCATGCAGAGCATATACAGATCGGGAGTTTAAACGGTACATGAATCTTCTACGAGTTAGTGCAGACAAAGCAGCCAAAGTCATGGACGATGTTGGACCGGAGAGGTGGTCCGCGGCCCATTTTCCTGCACAACGGTATGACATTCTGACCTCCAATAGTGCAGAGTCGGTGAATGCACTCTCCCATTTTGCGCGTAGATGTCCGATTGTTAATCTTATGGACTACTTTCAGACCTTTCAACAAGAGTGGTACCAACTTCGACGCCGAAAAGGAGCTGAGCTGCAAAATAGACTCACACCAAAGGCGGAGGAGATAGTTCTCTTCAGGGCGTGTCACACGTCGACATGGAGGGTAAACGAAATCGGGTATGGGAGGCACGAGGTTCGGGATAACCATCTTCACGCGACAGTCCATATGACCGACCATGTTTGTTCGTGTTTCCAATGACAAAAATCTGGGTTACCGTGCGGCCATGCCATCGCTGCGGCAAGACATATGGGCCGTAGAGATTGAAGTGACTTGGTTGTAACTTTCTTCATGTCCGAAACTTACCGAAGAACATACGCAGAGGTAATAAATCCAGTTGGACCCCTGAAGCATGGGTGTATCCACCCGACCCCCTTCCGCCATGCTATCCACCGTTAAACGATAAGAACAGAGCCGGGAGACCGAGAAAGAACAACCGACGTCCATCACGTGGTGAAGGTTCAATACAACGAAAATGTACTCGGTGCCAAGCAGTAGGACATACTCGTGGAGAGTGTCCGAATCCCGCCCCTTCAACCGTGCCGAGTAGACGTTCAGTCAGCCAAGTAAGTAACACGCAGGGCCCATCATATGATACCGTTGATCTGAACGTTGATTTCCCTTGATTGGGACGATAAATATTGTATGTTTAGTGCGCTTGTTTATATATAACATGATTTTATTTACTTTATCGGCCCGTTGTAATTTATCAAACATAATTTATGTACGTTGATCTGAACATTGATTTCCCTTGATTGGGACCAGTTATCTTTTGAAAGGTACTTGAAACAAAACATAGGATGGTGATCATAATGGTAGTAGTCTAAATGGAGAGAATAGTAATGGTTATATAGAGACGATTATAATGATATATATTAAAATATATAAATCAAAAAATATTCAATATTGGGCTCATTTCGAACGTATCGAAGAGACGATTATAATGGTGTAACTTGTTAAAATTAAAACGTATTTTTAACGTATTTTAGTTAATAAACGATTATATGTGTTAAATGTAAAATTAAAATTATGAAAGTAAAAGGTATAAAGTAAAGTAAGTAAATAAGTATAGGGGTTGAAAGTGTAAATTGCAAATCAAAACAATCAAAATCATTCAATAGCGGGAGAAGATTTTTCAAAATTGGTCCCTGTCCACATTTGCCTATAAATAACCCACGCTAGATTAGTCATAAAACACATATACGAGAACATATTATTTGTACTGTATTGATTAGTATGTGTTTGTTATGAAATAATCTTGTATAACATCTATGAGTTGTATTTTTAATATGAACCACTTTTTAGATAAATTTCAGACTACTTAAACACTACTTTTCAGACAAATTAAAGACCTTTATTCATGACAAATTAAACAACAACATACAAACAGGAAAGGAACGAAACAACAATGTCAAACTGGAAAAGTACAAAACAACAACACATAAACAACAAAGTACTAAAGCAACACCCGTACCACCACCTACTGGAAAATTGCTTTAGTTTGATCAATCCAACTTTGCTTGTCGCTTATCTTCGCTTGAAGAACTGCGAAGTCTTGCGTAATGTGGTGAATTTCTTCTTTTTCTCGACGAATACGAGCCTCTCTATCTTTTATATCCCCTTTCATCCTTTTGATCTCCTTTTCTTCCACTTCGATCTTTGTCAAGTGGACATTCTTCCTGGCGATCATCTGTTTCCACTCTTCTGTCAGTTGGTCTATCTCCTTTTTCTTTGCTGCTATCGCCTTCTAGAGTTTAGGTGGCATTCTTTCAGGTGTAGACGATGGGTTAGATGACGATGCCATTTGTTTACTGAAGAAAGAAAGCAAGAAACAAAGCAAGTGAAAGAAAGCAAGAAAGAAGGATAGAATGGTGTGAATTCTGAATTGCATTTTACTGATATTTATGGATGAAATCTCAAACATGCCAGTGAATTTCAACCACAAATTGGTCTTCAAAGTACAATAATTGTGGAAAAAAACAGAAACAAACAGTAAAACCATGCAAAGATTTGTGCCAAAAAGGACCAAAAATTTTGCCCATCGCGGACAACCACCGCGGGCAGGGACCAAAAGTGTCACCGCAGGCATAGTTGGGGGGCTCCGCGGGACACTTTGGCCCAACAGGTGTGCCACGTAGGCCCTAGACCGCGATCGCGGGGCCTACCGCGAAAATGTTGGGTATTTTGGTAAACTCAGCGAGAAAATGGGTATTTTGGTAAGTTAAAGTCAAACTTTGGGTATTTTAATTAATTTCCCTTAAAAGTAACCGATCCATCAATTTTGTCATATGTTTCCTTTAGTTCCTCCCAGACTTCGGAAGCAACCTTAGAAAACACCTGACTAACAAACAAGTCCTCAGATATAGAACCAAGAATCCAGGACAGAACAACTGAATTACATCTATCCCACTGTCTTCCCAGTGTTTCATTATCAATAGGACGTATAAAAGATCTATTCACAAAACCAAGTTTATTTTTGGTTTCCAAAGCAAGAATCATCGCACATGACCAAACTATATAATTTTCAGTACCCGTCAACTTTAGGCTTAAAATAGGAGCTCCAGTGGTATCACTAGCATGGAGGTATAAGGGATCTCCAAAATCCAGCTTAGCTATACGAGATAACTCTTCTGTATTTTTGGAAGATTCTTCTCCAGGCATGATATCAACAGAGAACGAAACTCGGTACACAAGGAGAAAACTAAGAAGCGTAAAAAGCATGATTCTTTACCACTCAGTGATGGTAGGTCAAGCTAACTTCTTAGCCACCAAGAGCAGAAAAAGAAGAGAGCAGATCACACAGAGGATGGAGATATAAGGAGACTTACAGAGGTCTTGTGGTGTATTGGTGAAGTGAAGTAAAGAGCGCTAATAATAAGCACTTACAACAGATCAATGAGAGTTTGACAAGTAGCACAGCGGAAACAAGAGTCAGATCTCTGATAGATCAAAGATCTGGAACGAAACCTGAACATAAACAAAAAAGGACCTAGATATAGTCACGATCTGAGCCTGAGATGGAGGACATAGTCCATATAAGCCATCAAAAAACAGATCTGATCAAATCTAGATAAGTATGGCCTCAACAAAAGTCTCACAGGCACGTAATGAAAATGACTAACTAAACAAGCAGGTAGTACAAGGCCTCAACAAAGTCTCACGGGCAACCAGTGCTAATGAACAACAGATTAACCAAGTAGAACCTCTAGAAGTATCTACAGATATGAACAGATAACAATTTTTAAAAAAGTCTAAGACAACAATTATTACAAGTAAAAAATAGATTTCATCCAGATCTGAGAATGAAGAGAATGAAGATCGTCAAAGGACCTCCAAGAACTCAAATCTTAAATGGATCTAATCAACAAGTATTACAAGTAGAGAATAGATTTCATCCAGATCTGAGAATGAAGAAAATGAAGATCATCAAAGGACCTCCAAGAACTCAGATCCAAGAGGACGACGCAGAAAATAGCACATATATTTTTTAGATCTAAACAAAAAATAACATAATAGATCAGATAATTTTTAGATCTAAACAAAATCAAATAGCTCAGATATTTTTAGATTTAACCAAACAATAACAGAATAGATCAAATATTTTTAGATCTAAACAAAGAACACCGATACTGCGTAACAATCAGCCTTAGAAACGTTGAGATCTACAAAGATACAACGAGACAAGTGATAAACAGCCTCAGAATCGTTGAAGTTTTAACGATAGCAAATAAAGTACACAACAGAGTCTCATAAATCACTGAGATCTAAAGAGAAAACAATGAGAATGAGATGATTTTGAGCAACAAGTGATAAAATCCAAAGATTAACAAATCTGGTTGAAACAACCTATTTAAGAAACAACAGATGAGGATTTGAAAAACTTTTGAAAGAGATATTTCGAACACAGAATCAAAAGAAACACACAAGCTTACCAACAGATGATGTTTGTTGGGAACTGAAGATTTGCTAAGTATGGATAATACTGCCAGAACAACATTACTACTTCCAGAACAAAGTTACTACTGCCAGTAAAGGTTAGTACTGCCAGAACAAAGTTACTACTGCCAGTAAAGGTTAGTACTGCCAGAACAAAGTTACCACTGCAAGACAAAGTTAATACTGCTGGAAGAATGTTAGTACTGCTGATGCATTAATGCTGCTGAAGCAAGGTTAGTACTGCTGAGTCAAGTTAATGCTGCTGGAATGAATTAATGCTGCTGGAGAATATTAGTACTGCTCATGCTGAATAAAGTTAATACTGCTGAATAAAGTTAATACTGCTGCTGAATAAAGTTAATACTGCTGATTCTTTAATTCTGAGTTCTAAGTATTATTAGTCTTGTTAAGATTCGATCCTGACAAGTGGTATCAGAGCTTGTGTTTCTTAGAATTCTACAATTATTATGGACAATTCTATTGAATCAAACAATACTCTTGTTTCTAAGGTTCCCATGCTCAGACCCAATGAGTTTGACATGTGGAAAATTAGAATCAAGCAGTATATTCTGCTTACTGATTATTCCATCTGGGATATCATAGAGAATGGTCCATGTGCTGAAGGAAGAATTGGACCAGAAGGCAAAAGACCTCCTCCAAAGACTGATGCAGAGAGAAAAGTCAGACAAATAGAGATGAAGGCCTTAAGCACTCTGCTTTTGGCTATCCCCAATGAATATCAGCATCAATTTCATCACTGCACTGATGCTCAGATTCTGTGGAATGCATTGGAAAAGAGATTCACTGGCACCAAAAGCACCAAGAGGAATCAGAAGGCAATTCTCAAGCAGCAGTATGAAAACTTTACTTCTACTAAGAATGAGTCTATGACTCAAACTTTTGATAGATTTAATAAGCTGATTGGAGAATTGGCCACAGTAGGAGTCAAGATGGAGGCTGATGATGTTAACAGAAAGTTCTTAAGATCATTAGGTGAAGAGTGGACAGTGTATACTGTGTCCTTCAGACAGAATGACCAATTGGAAGATAAAGAGCTTGATGATCTTTACAATGATCTTAGAGTCTTTGAAGCAGAGGTTGAAGCCAAAATGAAGCCCTCTGGATATGTACATAATGCTGCACTCCTTTCAGCATCACCTGATTCTACTGCTAACCCTGAATCAGTTAGTGCTGCTGGAGGAGTCAATCAGGAAAAGACCAATGATTCAGTACTAGAAGCCTTCTTTTCTAGTCATGTTAATTCCTCATTGATTAATGATGACTTAGAACAGATTAATGCTGATGATCTTGAAGAGATGGATATCAAGTGGCAGATGGCTATGCTGTCTATGAGGGTGAAGAGATTCATAAAGAGGACAGGGAGAAACAACTTTTCCCAAAGAAGAGAAGATGGTGCTGGATTTGACAAGTCCAAAGTTGAATGCTACAAGTGTCACAAGATGGGACACTTTGCCAAGGAATGCAGAGGTGGAACATCTCACAACAGCCATCAACAAACTCAGGCTGGAAGCTCCAATCAAAACAGAAACTCTATTCAAGCTCTTGTCTCTCAACAAGGAATGGGATTTGATTGGAGTGATCAAGCAGAAGAGGCCATCCAAAATCAAGCACTTATGGCTGAAGTTTCAGATATTCCCACTGAGGTAAAATCTAATCTCTGTACTCAAGCTTGTATAGACACTGTTAAAAGGTATAGAGATCACAATCAGGGAATGTGTGATGACCTTAAGAGATTAGAAAAGGACAGAAAAGACTATGTAGTAATTGTTGAGAAGTTTGAAGAACAGATTAGGGCTTTTCAAGCCAATGAACTTCAACACTCCTATGATACAAACTACTGGAAATGGGAAAAGGATAGTCTAGAGTTCCAGCTTAGAGAATCCAGGGAAGAGTGTGAGAAACTAAAAGGAGAGCTTGAGAAAGTTAAACTTGATGTTGAAAAGTTTTCAAAAGCTTCTAAAGTCATGGACACCATAATAAATACTCAAATCCACAGTAAGATGAAAACAGGCCTAGGGTATAATGCCACACCCCCACCCTACAACAACAACTACATCCCTCCTAAGTCAGACCTATTGGAAACCAAGGATAGGAAGGACTTACCTGAAGGAGCACTGAAGTAGATCCATTAGATGAAGTAGTTGTTGAGGATAAGACTGAAAAAGAAGGATCTGATGAGGAATGTGTAAGTCCATGTGTTAAGAACAATGAGATGAAAAGGACTGGAAGGGAAAGGGAGTTCATTATACACAGACCACTGTTGTGAACTCTAATACTTGTAAACATTGTTCTTGCAAGAAATCTCAAGAGAATAAGCCCCAAAAACATGATAAAAATAGGGGAAATCAAAGAAATTGGAATAACCAGTGGGCACAAAAGCAAGGAGTTGTTCTGCAAAGGATCAACAGACCAAAACCTTGTTTTATTTGTGGCAAATTGAATCATCTTGCCAAACACTGTTATTTCAATCCTATTAACCAAAAGAAAAGTTTTCAAAGAAGTTTTTAAAAATCTTCTGGTTATAGGAAGCCTGCAAGGAATAATGTGGCTAAGAAACAAGCTGAATCCAAAAGCCACATGAGAAAACAGACTGAAAAGGAATGTGTCAATATGTGGGTCCCCAAAAGCACTAATGTTAGTACTGCTACCTCAGATAGTACTGCTGACAAGGATAGTGCTGCTAGAAGCAATACTACTGTCAATACTGCTGCTAGCAGTGTTAGTGCTGCTAACACTGTTAGTACTTCTTTTAAAGAGAATGCTACTGCTAACAGTGTTAGTGCTGCTAACTCTGTTAGTACCTCTTCTAAGAACAATACCGCTGCTAGCAGTGTTAGTGCTGCTAACACTGTTAGTACTTCTTCTAAGGTTAATACTGCTTCTAGTTTTTGTGCTGCTAGACCAATCATATTGACAAAGTACTCCAGTGCTGCAATACCTAAGTTTGAAAATCTCATCAAAACCCAGTGCAAGTACTTTGATGAGCAAGGGAGACCCAAGACCACTGTGGCTTGGGTTCCCAATAAAAACTAACTGATTTATCTGATGTGCAGGGCAACCAACAGCTCAAGGGGAAAAGCATCTGGCATGTTGATAGTGGTTGCTCCAGGCACATGACAGGTAACATGGCCTGCCTCAAGAATTTCAAAAGAATTGATGGAGGACATGTTGCTTTTGGAAATAATCCTGCAGGAGGTAAGATAAGTGGTAAAGGTGATGTGTCAAAAGGTAAGATGACATTTGAGGATGTTGAGCAACTAAGATTCGATACTGCTTTGTAGTTAATACTGCTTAGTAGTTAATACTGCATGTGTAGTTAATACTGCTTTGTAGTTAATACTGCTTAGTAGTTAATACTGCTTTGTAGTTAATACTGCTTAGTAGTTAATACTGCATGTGTAGTTAATACTGCTTTGTAGTTAATACTGCTTAGTAGTTAATACTGCATGTGTAGTTAATACTGCTTTGTAGTTAATACTGCTTAGTAGTTAATACTGCATGTGTAGTTAATACTGCTTTGTAGTTAATACTGCTTAGTAGTTAATACTGCATGTGTAGTTAATACTGCTTTGTTGTTAATACTGCTTAGTAGTTAATACTGCTTGTGTAGTTAATACTGCTGTGTAGTTAATACTGTCTTACAGTTAATACTGCTCAGTCGTTAATACTGCTAAGTCGTTAATACTGCTTTTAAAGAAAATCAGGGCTAGTACTGCTATAAATACTCTTTCAGCCCGCCAAAGTTCATAACGTCTCTTTGCATTCAATTTATCTCTCTCTCTCGTTCTAACCTTTTCTCCCTAGAATCTCTGTGTTTTCTATCCAAATCCTCAGGAAGAATGACGACAATGGAGTTTGTCGATGAGCACAATGAGATTGCGATGCTTCAGAAGCCAAAGCAGGCCGTAGGATTTCATGATATTGTGGATTTTCTCAAGTCCACACACATCTCTCATGCCCTAACAGTGTGCCCAACCATTTATATCGAGCATCAAAAGCAATTTTGGGGGAATGCCACTGTTATATTCGAAGATGGGCAGAAAATCATTCGAACAAGGGTTTGTGACAAACCCTTGAAGGTCACAGAGGAGGTTATTCGCATCACTCTTCACTTAGATGATGCCTCAGGTATAACCTATCTCTCTAATGATGAACTTTTCTCGACCTTACCAAGAATGGGGTATGAAGGTCCCATTGGAATTTTTAAATTCTACAAGTCAAAGTTTTTCACCCAATGGCGATTTCTTGTTCATACTCTTATGCACTGTATTTCAAAGAAAACAACTGGATGGAGTGAGTTTAGCAGTACCATTGCTTATGCCTTGGTCTGTTTAGCCACTGCCAGAAAGTTCAATTTTTCAGCAATGATTTTTAATGATCTTGTGGCAAACCTACAATCCAAAAAGAGCTTTTACATGTATCCCAGGTTTGTCCAAGAAGTAATTAACCATGAATTGATGAATTTACCTCAGTCTGCTGAGGTATATGTGCCAAAACCCCCTAAAGGGAAGGTTTTCTCAAATATGAGAAGAATTCCTAGGGACTCGGAAGGAGTTGACACACCATTGTTCTCTACAATGATGGTTGTGTCCCACACCACTGAAGGTATGGCATCAGGGTCAAGGCCCCCATTAGACACACCCACTGATGGCCAATCCCAACCTTCCATCACCAAAGAAATCCCACAGTCCATTCTTTTAAGACCCACTCCCAATATCACCAAGAAGTTTGAAAAAAGAAAGGTACACAAGGTTCCTTCCCTTGGTGTATCTCCTAATAGCCCAAAGCCTACAAGCCCTCTATTGGAGCATTCTCCAATAGAGAATATCAAAAGGGTAACCACAGGGGTGTCTCCCAACCCCAAGAAGGTGCTCTCTAAGGAGAAGGATGAGCATGTGGGCTGCAAGGCTGCCACTACTTCTGCTAGCAAAGAGAAGGACAGTGGTAACATCACTAAGACCTTCCCCACGGCAACTCAGAATGTGAAAACATTCAGAGGACCCAGGCGCCAAGAAACCATGGGAGTAGGTTGTGCTTTTGCTAGGCAAGAGACACCTACTAAAACTTCCAATGATCCTGAAAGGGAGGTAAACACTTCTAAACCAGGTGAGGATAGATATACTTATGAGGAATTGATGGAAACCATTGCCAACATCAACATTGATGTCATGAATCAGCAGAAGGAGATTGATGAGCTTAAGAAGGTGGTTCTTTATCAACACACCAAGATAGATAAGAATAAGAAGATGTCACCAAACTGCTGCAAAGAAGGAAGAAAGCTCAGTATGTTCTGAAAAGGAGAAGATCAACCATTGATGCTTCCAAAAAGGGGGAGTTAGAAACTGAACTAAACATGGAGGATGCAAAAGTTGAGGGGGAGAATGAGCATAGGGTTGAGGGGGAGGCTGAGCAGGTTGCAGAAGTTGCAAAGGAAGCAGAAAGTGAGAAAGCAGCAGTAACTGAAACTGCAGAAAATAAGAAGGAAGTAGTATCTGAGTTTCTAGCAGCAGAAACCACAGAAAAAGCAGTAGAAACAGTTAATGCTGCAGTATCTGAGATTGAAGCAGCAGTAGCTGAAATTATGAAGAGTCTTGTTGATGCAGCAGTATCTGAAAGTGAGAAGGAAGCAGTATCTGTATCTACAGTAACTAAATCTGAGATTGAAGCAGAGGTATTTGAGATTGTGAAGAATAGTGTTGAAGCAGCAGTATCAAAGATTGTAAAAGAAGCAGTAACAGATAGAGCAGCAGAAATGGTTAATGCTGCTAGTCGTAAAGCAGCAGAAACCATTCAAGCAGCAGAAATGGTTAATGTTGCTGAAAAACATAAGGCAGCAGAAACCATCCCTGAAGCAGCAGAAACAAAGGAAACAGCTGAAACCATTCATGAAGCTGTTAAATCACTCAAAAGAACCAAGATGGTGTCAAACAAAAGACCAAGAACAAAGTCTATAGCTTCAAAGAAGAAAGTTGTAAAGAAGCCTAGGGTGGAACCCATTGTAGAAGAAGCTAAGGAGGAAGTTGTGAAAGAGAAAGCTGATCAAAAAGTTGCTGAAGAAGAAATGGCAACTCCATCAGGTCAACCAAGCAATGTACAATCACCAACAAATGCTCAATGTGATATGTATATTACTGTGGTTGATACTAGTCCAATCAAAGTTAAACCATTAGCTTCTATGGCTCCTGAGATCATCTTCTGGGACACATTGAGAGATGGGAGAAAGGAGTACATTAGAATAAAAAGAGCAGATGGGAGGTTTGAGGTCTGTTCTACATGGGGAAGACTTATAAGGATGTGCTCTAGATCAGACTTGGAAGAGATGTTCAAGGTGGGAATGAAGCTTTATGGAAATTTGCTGACTGAGAATGGAATGTGCATCACCAAAATGGTACTTGAATACTTGTGTCTAATGTTCAATACAGAAGCAGTTAAGTATTTGACGGAAAGGCAATTTCAAGCTGTTACCAACTGGATGCTTATTGAAAACTGTGGTGTGTATGTCATAACACTTGACTATGCATATCATGAGTATTATTTGGTGGATAAAATATACAAGCACAGCATGACAAGGTTGAATGGAATGCTAAAAGCTAAGTTGGTGGGTAACAAAGATTCTAAGATGGCAAGATACCTGGTAAGAAGGATCATCAATCAAAGTTTGGGATTGAATCCTGACTTGTGTGTTCAAGATTAAGTTTTGGAAGCATCATCATCTGAAGAACTTGACTTCTCTTTCTAAAAGTCAAGTTAGGGGGAGATTGTTGGGAACTGAAGATTTGCTAAGTATGGATAATACTGCGAGAACAACATTACTACTTCCAGAACAAAGTTAGTACTGCCAGTAAAGGTTAGTACTGCCAGAACAAAGTTACTACTGCCAGTAAAGGTTAGTACTGCCAGAACAAAGTTACCACTGCAAGACAAAGTTAATACTGCTGGAAGAATGTTAGTACTGCTGATGCATTAATGCTGCTGAAGCAAGGTTAGTACTGCTGAGTCAAGTTAATGTTGCTGGAATGAATTAATGCTGCTGGAGAATATTAGTACTGCTCATGCTGAATAAAGTTAATACTGCTGATGTGATAAGTTTGGTATGCGAAGATATTGGAGATAAAGATGGAATGGATGAAGATATGCTTAAAGAAGATTCAGAAGATCAATTTTGTTTTGATAGTTATCTTGTAATTATTTAGTATAAATAGATGTTGATAGATAGCTATTTAAAACATGCGATATACGAGAGTCTCAGAATACGTTTTGTTTTAGAGAGAATTAACCTCAAGGTTTAGAACCCTATTTCTAGAGAAGTAGAAGTCGTCTTGATTGAGCCTGTTCATCAAGATTGAGGTTTGGTTGTAAGCTTGTGAGTTGAATTAGTGAATACAAACAACTGTGTGTTTTCTGATATATTGTTCTTTGATTGTGTGAATTAAAGTTCTATTCCGCAGATTCTTTAATTCTGAATTCTAAGTATTATTAGTCTTGTTAAGATTCGATCCTGGCAATGTTTAGGAAGAAAAGGATCGGAGATCTTGCTCTGATACCATGATCAAACTTTTAACATCATCATATTTAACAAACTAATGTAAAGAATACACAAAACACTTTCAAGAGATCTGAAGGTGATGAACATAAACCCTAACTAGATATGAGAAACCCTAAATCTAGATAGAAGTAAAAATGAGAGAAAATCTCTAAATCGAAAAGAGTAAAATGATTTGTGTTAATCAAAATGAACGGTGATTTCCACTTTAAGTACTCCAGCAACAACTTCCACATTTAGTCCTCCTAGAATCCTCAAACTTGCTCCGCTAACCTTGGCGATTCACGAGAAGTGAAGCGCAATCCAAACCTTTCTCAGTTTCCTAACTTTAGTCCCTGTATATTTCACAAATAACAACCCAAACATTTTAAGTTAGTATAATGTCAAGATTGATATAAAAGGAACAAACCTTACCTTTTAACAAAATATAGCATTTGATTCGATATAAATTACTGAAACGTTGGATTATCAACTAAATATATAAAAAAATCAATGATTATATTAGAAAAAGCTAGATGAAGGTTAAGAATCTAGCTAGGAGCTAAAGCTCTAACAACAATATGGGAGATGAAGATGTTAACTAGATAACTAACCAAACCATACCAAATATATTAAATATATCTTACTTGAGACTTGGGTCTGATATAATGGTATTTATGCATATCTTACTTGATGTTTTCTATGAAAAAATGATCGGTACAATCCTAACTAACTTTTGATCATCTACATCAAGGTTTAATCTAGATGAAATAATCATCACCAAACAAAAATTAAGACTTGATCTGGATATTTGACTGATCAAGCATCTATAATCTGTATTAAATATCAATTAAGCACAATTGAATTACTAACAAAAGAAGGTATTACCCATGGATAAAAAACAATCTTTACGATGCTTACTAAAATATAACGATAGTAAATTCAGACGAAATCCATGTCTAGAAAACTGTTACGTTTAGTTATAAAAAACATAACAAAACCATATATTCGATAAAGAAAGGTTCAAATGACTCGAGCATCGAGCTTTATCACTGTGAAAATCTATGACTTTGTAGTACTACACCATTACATCTGCTTCGTTGTCCTCAAGTTCAAACATCGTTACAGGTATCCCCTCTTACTTGACAATCTTCTTTCTTCAACTTTCTTTAACCTTAAGCAGATAATATAATGATATATCAATGGAACTTTTCTTTTTGGAAAATGTTCACCTAGGTTTTGCCTAGACTACATCCTTCGTAAGTTGCGGCCATCTGAGACGAAGACTGGTCACAGAATGCTAGCGTCTGGACTCGAACCCGGGGAAGATAAGATATTCCACCACATCTCCCTATACCTTTTGCCAACACGCCACCACCCTTGTTATCTCAATTGGACTTCATGTTTCATATCCCCATTAAACACTATCAATTGATTAAAGTTAATGTCACGAAATTAGGGCATGCTTGATTCCTGCTTAATTATCTTAATTCCTTGGAGGCAGGCTTTGTATGTAGCCAGTTAGGGTTGTTAATAATTAACATTTTATCCAAATTTCTTTCAACCTTTAAACATTGGTTTTGTTTGTTTTAGTTTTAACTACTACTTAATAAAATGTATTCATTATTCACATCTATCAATCTTTTGTAAGATAGATTATATTAGAAAAAATAGGGAATTTAATTAAAATACCCAAAGTTTGACTTTGACTTATCAAAATACCAATTTTTTTTTTCAGTTTTGCAAAAATACCCATTTTTTTCCGCGACGGGGTCCGCGATCGCGGACCAGGGTCTATTTTGAAAATTCTTTACCCCGCGATCGCGAAGGAGTCCCGCGATGGTATCAATTTTGGTGACTTTTCAATTGAAATTTACACTTTCAACCCCTATACTTATTTACTTACTTTACTTTATACCTTTTACTTTCATAATTTTAATTTTACATTTAACACATATAATCGTTTATTAACTAAAATACGTTAAAAAAATACGTTTTAATTTTAACAAGTTACACCATTATAATCGTCACTTCGATACGTTCGAAATGAGCCTAATATTGAATATTTTTGGATTTATTTATTTTATTATACATCATATATACTACATAAAAATATTTTTTATATTTAAAATTCATATTCTTATAGTTAATTATTTAATTCATATTCTTATAGTTAAAATACGTTTTATTTATTTTATTATCGATAGTCCAAGTGTAAGTATTAAAAATTGGCGGAGGCTTTGTGATGGACAGACATCGATCCTTTTGTGCATACTCTGTAACTGCAAATATTTCAGCTTCAAACACACATGAATCATCATTCGCCAAATACCTATTTTCACAATTCTTAAATGAGTCCAGTGATACCAACTTGTCAAAACCCCATTTCATATTCTTCTCGTGAAACCTTGTCCTATTGCCATTCACGATATCTATAAACACATACAAATAATAATAATTTAAAACGATTTAATGAATTAGTTAATATATGATTATTATGTTAATGCGATAGGAGTGTAAAACAAAATTGAAAAAAATAAGAGATGTACCATAAATTAAATAATTAACTATAAGGGTATGAATTGTAAATATTAAAAATATTTTTATGTAGTATATATGATATATAATAAAATAAATAAATCCAAAAATATTCAATATTGGACTCATTTCAAACGTATCGAAGGGACGATTATAATGGTGTAACTTGTTAAAATTAAAACGTATTTTTTTAATAAACGATTATATGTGTTAAATGTAAAATTAAAATTATGAAAGTAAAAAGGTATAAAGTAAAGTAAGTAAATAAGTATAGGAGTTAAAAGTGTAAATTTCAATTGAAAAGTCACAAAATTGATTCCATCGCGGGACTCTTTCGCGATAACGGGGTAAAGAATTTTCAAAATAGACCCTGGTCTGCGATCGCGGACCCCGTCACGGAAAAAATGGGTATTTTTGCAAAACTGAAAAAAATGAGTATTTTGGTAAGTTAAATTCAAACTTTGGGTATTTTAATTAAATTCTAAAAAAATAACCCCTAATTAAATATTTATTTTGGAAAGAAAACATATTTTTATAAGAGATGGAATATTTGTTCTTGGGATGAGAATAGTATTGGGAAGGAGAGGAGGAGAGAGTGGTGTGCTCAAGGAATTAACCTTACCTTATTAAAAAGACAAAAAAGTCGCACTTTTTTTGGCTGCCTTTCTTTGGGAATCTCCCTCTCCCTCATCAGAACAGCTTTTAACAAATTTCCCAGCAAAATTTCCATGAAAATTCCAAATCCCTTTTCTCTCTTGTTTCTTCGTTTTCCCCTCGGCTTCTTCGTCTAAACAAAATTTCTGAAACCCTTTTTATTCTCATCCTAATCTATCTCTACACCCACCCACCCACCCAATGATGCTTCCCGCCACTGCTTTTTCATCGGCTTCATCTTCATCTGCTAATTCAGCTGTTGTTCGAGTGGATAAGGCCACCAGCGAATTCTTGAACGGCCCTGATTGGACTATCAACATCGATATCTGTGACACCATCAACGCCAATCATTGGTAATCAATCCAATTTTCTTTCATCTTTAAAGTCGACCCTTTTTAATTTGGGGCTTGTTGTTCTAGGGTTTTATACTTGTTCTTGAACTGCAAGTAAAGGAAATCTTTTATTTATTTTGTGTGTTTCGTTACTGGTGTTAATCCATAATATCCATAAAAGAAACCAGAAGTTGACCTTTAATATGGGAATCGTTGTTCTAGGTTTTGTACATGTTTGTATGATTCGAAACCTTAATCGGAGAAGATAATCACTGTTTCTTAATTGATTCTAATTCATCAACTGCATGCTGAATTAATTCTTAATTTTCCAAAAAGCATACAAAACACACCTTTCATGAGATGGTTTGTGATTTCTTGAATTACAGAGTCTAATAATTAATCAAACTTATGAGTTTTACAAGTTGAAAGTTATTGGGGTGGTTTTCTTGTTTATTTCTAGGGGTTTATATATGTTATGCTTAGGGTTTTATTTATATATATGTGAGGATTGTTAAGTGAAAACAGAGAAATCGATTAAGGTTTGATGATTTTCTTTCTGGTAATTGTTGCTTTTATTCTTAAATATCAGAAACATGTATATTTCTCTGAGTTGAGTTGTCCTTTTAGTTGTTGGGGACTTATATGTGTCAGTATTTTGTTTATTAAATGCACACAGAGAAAAAAATGATGCTTCATAGCTTTCTGTTAGACGGTTCATAACTTGGCGTTCACTAGAAAAGAAAAAGTTAACTTTCTTGAGCCTTTTAATGAAACTTTATTCTCTTTCGGTTACAAACTTTATGTTTATAGGGGCAAAGAAGGATCATATGTGAATCATTGAAAAATCTATTTGAAGATGCATGTGTGGACACATGTTACGAAATATTCATATGGGTTCACATATGCATCTCCAAATGGATATGTTCAATGATTCACATATGAATCTTTCTTTAATCTTATCCTCTCACGATATTTAGCTTTCTTATTTGAACCTGCTTCTATTTTTATATGTTGATATAAATGTTAGATGTGTTTATTTTTATCGTGCCCCATCTAGTTATACATTTTTTTGCCCAAAATCGTTTGTTTTTGCTAAGTGTAATTGGCAAGAATGATGGTTTATTTGCACGAATGTATTGGTTTGAAAAGTTATATCGATTGTTCGTTCAGTTTTTAGTTGGAGTAACGATCATCCTATAATTTTCCAGGCTTGCAAAAGATGTTGTCAAGGCTCTGAAGAAAAGGCTACAACACAAGAACCCGAATGTTCAGCTACTTTCGTTGACGGTAATTTGTCTTTTATGAAATAATTGTTTGATTGCAACGGTTTTTATGTTCAAATCTCTAGATTTTGTTTCTAAATTGGAACTGAGTGGATCATTGTGGATTGTAGCTTCTAGAGACGATGGTCAAGAATTGCGGTGAGAATGTTCATTTTCAAATAGCCGAGAGAAACATACTCCCGGAGATGATCAAGATTGTTAAGAAAAAGGTGAAAATTCATTGTACTTGTTAATGTTCACCCGTTAAAATGGCTTACAACCACTGCCTTTCTATTCAAGTGAGATTTACGTAAAGCATAAACACCAACATATCAATTAAAGATTTAACGATACGTTCGTGTTAACAAAAGATCATATAACAAGACTTGTTTGAAGTGGGATTGACGAGAAACGTATGTTTTGCAGACGGACATGCGCGTAAGGGATAAAATATTGGTACTTTTAGACTCTTGGCAAGAAGCGTTTGGTGGGCGTGGAGGAAAATATCCTCAATATTACTTTGCTTATGATGAACTACGCGTAAGTTTACTATATAATCAGATTAATATCATGAGTAACAATATATGAACTATTAAATTAATTTGTCGTTGATAATTTAGGTATATGAGATTTTAATTATTGAAAGAAAATTAGCTAGCTTCATGTTCATGAGAAGGTCATGGATTTAATTAAAATCCAATTTAAGGTTATATACCTGAATATCTCTGAGAATTGAATAGTATAACATACGAAGATTGAGATTGGCTTCTGGCCCATTCCAACAGTTTCTTTATTTATCCGTCTTTTCTGTAAATTGCGATGATCTCCTTCATTGGAAAGTGGGCATGTTAAACTTATGAGTTTCCATTATCGTCATTACAAATAAGTCGATAATGTTGATTTGTGGATACACAAGATTTTCTTTCTTTGGCAAGTTTTCATGTTTGTGCAAAAGGGTTCGTAACCGACAACCCTAGAACCAACTGTCTACCCCTGAGGGCAATTTTTCGCGTTAAATGACCTATTTGCCCATAAAGATATATTGATATTGATTTATGTCCACAATGATCCTTGTTTTGTTATCAGTAAAAGGTGTTAATTTTTGTTTTGTTTGGACTTCTGTTTATGAGGACAGCAATCTGGAGTACAATTTCCTCACAGGTCACCTGATGCAGCTCCAATATTTACACCTCCCGTTACTCATTCATCTTTCAGACCCCCTCAAGCAAATTACGGAATGCCAAGCAATTCTTCAACACGCCTTGATGAAGCCATGGCTTCTGAGATTGAAAACTTAAGGTATTTTTATTGCTTCTCTACATTATTCTAATTTTTTTTTTCTTTTTTAGCCCAGTTCGATCAAGAACCCTTGTGAAAGAAGAAATTGAATAATAATCTTTTTCTTGTTAGTCTTTCAATGATCGAATCTATGAGAAATGTTTCGGATCTCTTATCTGACATGTTGCAAGCAGTTGATCCAAATGACCGCATGGTAAGTGCATCTCTTTTCCTTTTCCTTTTTCTTTTTCTTTTTTAGTGAATATATGAATTTGGTAATTTTGACTCATCTTTTATGTTAATAGGCCGTGAAAGATGAAGTCATTATTGATGTCGTGGACCGGTGTCGATCCAATCAAAAGAAATTGATGCAAATGTTAGCTTCCACAAGGTAACATTTTGGGGTCTTTAACAAGTTTTTTACGACACTTTTGAAATATAAAGTATTTTATTAATTTTTCATAAGACACCGTTGAGATGTGTCCTATGATCACATCTTATTTTTTTTTATAAAACCCTAAACTCGAAAATATTCTTGTTTGGGCAGTGATGAGGAGCTTCTTGGTCAGGGTATAGAATTAAACGATAACCTGCAAACTGTTCTTGCAAAACACGATGCCATTGCATCTGGTTCTCCAATTCCTGTTCAAATAACGGGTTCTATCACCCCACCATCCAATAATAATACCCACAAGTTCCCGGTTGAATTTACTGAAGAAAAAGACGAAAACTCGAAATCAAGTCCTGTAGCCTCTGCCCCAGTTCCAAAAAACGAACCTGAAGAAGCGGAAGAAGAAGAAGAAGAAGATGACTTTGCTCTGCTAGCCAGAAGGTTAAACTTCCTTCCATTATTATTATCCAAGATCTTGACGATTGTGTTTAATTTATGTAATTAATAACTTCTTAAATCTTTTGTGCCTATTTGCAGGCACTCGAAAGCACAAACTGCTGTGTCTCAAAATGGGGCGGTGGGAAATGACTCAAAAACCAGCTCGATTGATCCTTCATCGCATATGGCTTTAGTGCCGATTGATCCACTTCCGCCACTGAATACAACAAGAGCTGAAGATATGATAGACTTTTTGAGCCTCACCTTATCATCTCCAAATACAACCTCTCCACCACCACCAATCTCCGCCACTCCCTCAGAAAATGTTGACCAAACGCCACCAGTTACAGCCGCCACACAGACCTATCCCCATCATGCTCAGGTGCCCTTAAATAGCTACGTTGTGCCATGGGCTCAGTCTGAACCTCAGCCTCAACCACAACCACAACCACAGCCGCAATATCCACAGCAGAACTACTCATCTGGTTATATTCCACCGCCATGGGCCGCCACTCCTGGTTATTACACCAACCAGTATCCTTCATCATCGGTGCCTTATAATACATATGCAGCTTCTTCGTATAATAATAATATCCAATCACAGCAGGTGAATAACATGAGAGCAGCAGGCGTAAATGGAGATGGTCGTGGGAGTTCAAATGCTGCTGCTCAAAGACACTTTATTCCTTCATACAGATTATTTGAAGATCTTAATGTGCTCGGGAATCCAAAGACAAATGGGCCATCGTCGTCTTCTGGGAGTTCTGGCCAAAGTATGATGGGTGGGAAAAAGTAACAAGTAAGAGAATGAGGTTTTTATATGTCAATACTTGGTTTGTGCATTCGTTTAGATCAATTTCTTGGATTTAGAAGAACATAAAAGGAGTCGGTTTTGTGTCAGCTTATGAATTGGGTATATGGGTTTGTATCTATGAACGAGTTTGATAGTTTTAAACCTTTGCGAATGTTCTTGATTTAGACATCTTTTTAGCTCTACAACTTTTCTAGATTGGACCTTTGATTGATTTGGTGCTGGAGAACTTTTTCTTCTATTTGGATTTAGATTTTTTTTCATGGAGACCTAATTGAAGTAAACTGTTTGGTACTTTGTGTTTGTTGGAAACAATTTTGGTAGTTTGTTTATGGAAACAGTTTGCTTGGTTGATGCATTTAATCTATTCTTTTTGTTTGAATCTTTTGGTGATGAAATGTGTAACAATTGAAAGAATGATTGGGATTTAGTTCTCTTTCACTCAATCTCGTTTATCAACAATGTTTTACTTCGGTCACGTCCTCTCGGAGAACACAACCCCATAAAAGATTAACAAATATATCATAAGAGGAAGGATCATGCCAAAAGTTAAACATCATGCGAGAAGGCGAGAAATGTGATATCATATATTACACGACATGTGGGTGTGTTTGATCATATATGATTAAACGTCTATGTATTGCCAATGTAACATATGTTCAATCATACATGATTAAGTTTGTGTATCATATATGACATCATATTTATCTTATTCTAACATAAGGTTTAGTTTCTCGTTTGAACCTGTCCCTATATCACAAATCGTTATGATTTTAAATAACTCGTTATGGCGTATTATGGCATCGATACTTCATCTAGAAAAATACTATATATATATATATATATAGGGGTGGGTTCAAATGAAAACTCATTTTCAATTGTAAACATGAGAACAAGTCACAACCATTGATCAAGATTTGGAAAACTAATCAATGGTTAAAACTTAATTAAACCAATTGAGAAGTGATTAGGGGCAAATCTGGAAATTTGAATCAACGCCTACCATGTTTGACTTTTAATTTTCTTTTTTAATTAAAAAACTTTTACCCCCTTAAAGTTTAAAATAATTTATCTTAAAAATTACTAATATTTTAATCAAACAAATTACATCAAAAAAACGAGAATTTCGTGTTCTTCGATATGACATCCATCTCGATATAGTTTTTTCTTCATTTTAACTGTTTTTACGTGAAATGTTATGTATGTGTTATATTCACTCTGAATATAACTAATATTCAGTTTATGAGTATTTTATATTCAGTTTGAATATATAGTTTTATTCATACTGAATAAAATGTAAAAATTCAGTATGGATATATTCAGACTGAATGATAGGGAATTAAAAAGTCATATTGATTATTATTGTTAAAACTTTATTAAGATGTTTGGGAGCAGTGATATCCATACCGAATATGTACCTTTATTCAGTTTGAATAAAAGGTAAAATGTTCAGTATTAATATCAATTCAACTTCTTAATATATTCCTATTATTCAGACTGAATAATAGGGAATTAAAAAGTCATATTGATTATTATTGCTAAAACGTTGTTAAGATGTTTGGGAGCAGTGATATCCATATTGAATATGTACCTTTATTCAGTTTGAATAAAAGTGAATATCCATACCGAATATGTACTATATATTCAGTTTGAATAAAAGTGAATATCCATACCGATTATGTACTATAAAGGTACATATTCGGTATGGATATCACTGCTCCCAAACATCTTAACAACGTTTTAGCAATAATAATCAATATGACTTTTTAATTCCCTATTATTCAGTCTGAATATATCCATACTGAATTTTTACATTTTATTCAGTTTGAATAAAACTATATATTCAAACTGAATATAAAATACTCATAAACTGAATATTAGTTATATTCAGAGTGAATATAACACATACATAACATTTCACGTAAAAATAGTTAAAATGAAGAAAAAACTATATCGAGATGGATGTCATATCGAAGAGCACGAAATTCTCGTTTTTTTGATGTAATTTGTTTGATTAAAATATTAGTAATTTTTAAGATAATTTATTTTAAACTTTAAGGTGGGTAAAAAATTTAATTAAAAAAGAAAATAAAAAGTCAAACAAGGTAGGCGTGTGTTTAAATTATCTTCCCATTTTACCCCTAATCACCTTAATTAATAATTTCAATAAAAAACTCTATTTAATATGGGTCATTGGATCAATATAGATGGAAGGGCTAAGATCCGTCCTCATATTTACAATTGAAAATGAGTTTTTATTTGAAATTTCCTCTCTCTATATATATATATATATATAGGGAGCTTCAAATGTAAACATTCTTTTTTTATGTAAACCTTGTAAACCAATCTAGGCCATCCGATTTTTTGATCAACGGTTGAGGGATTTTTGAATTTAAAAAATAGGGAAAGGGTATTTTGGGAATAATGTTTTAGGTATTTAATTTTGGAATCTATTAATTTTGGAATCTATTAATTGATTTGAATCAATCTCTCTCTCTCTCTCTCTCTCTCTCTCCATCTCTCTCTCTCTCCACCGCCACCACTCGCCACCATCCAGCCGGAAAGTCGTGTTCTTTAAAACAGCAAGATCGCCGTTCCATGCACCACCTGGAGATATTGCAGTGAACCTCATCAAGAAATCATTGGTACAAACAATTTGTTCAAATCCAAGAATCCAACTTTTTCTCATCTGGGTCATCGTAATCTCCACCCATTTACCACCATCGTCGGCCGCTCATGACCACCGCCACCATCCAGCCGGAAAGTTGTGTTCTTTAAAACAGCAAGATCGCAGTTCCATGCACCACCCGGAGATATTGCAGTGAACCTCATCAAGAAATCATTGGTACAAACAATTTGTTCAAATCCAAGAATCCAACTTTTTCTCATCTGGGTCATCGTAATCTCCACCCATTTACCACCATCGTCGGCCGCTCATGACCACCGCTACCACTCGCCACCATCCAGTCGGAAAGCTGTGTTCTTTAAAACAGCAAGATCGCAGTTCTATGAAACGTCTCCTATGAAACGTGAAAAAAATTATGAAACTCGCCGGTTTCATATTGTTTTCCCTCCTATGAAACGTGAAAAAAGTATGAAACTCGCCAGTTTCATATTGTTTTTTATCCTATGAAATGTGAAAATTTCGAAAAAAACGGTTTATGAAACTTAAAAAACTCGAACTTATGAAAAAATTGTTTTTGAAAAAAATGATATGAAACTCGAAAAAATTATGAAACTCGCCGGAATTTTGGGGAAGATCGCCGGAGTGGGAGCAAGGCGCCGGATTGGAGATAACCGGAGTAGGAGGAGGTCGCCGGAGTGTAGGTCGCCGGAGAGAGAGAGAGAGAGATGAAGATAATTGAGAAAATTAAGGAAGTTTGTTAGTTGCTAAAATTATGGATATTCCTAAAATTATGAATTTGGAGAAAAAGACCCAAATACCCTTGGTTTCATTGTTTACATAAAAAAAATGTTTACATTTGAAGGAGCCTATATATATACAAGGTTATTGAGAACTTGTTATATTATTTAATGAACCACCTATCCCGTTAATTAAATGGTAACACCAAGACCATCATCAATAACTAATATAGGCATAACAAGTCCAAACAAACGTTTATCTTTCTTCTTGCATAACTATAATCCCTCGTTTGTCATTTGTTAGTTTTGTAAGGGTCTTTTTAGAGATGGAATAAAACCTTATATATATACACGTAGGTTGGTTTGTTACTAACTGACTTGGATTCCATATATAAAGTTGGGTCAGTGAATAACCAAAAAAAAAAAAAAAATTAAATTAAACAACAACCTACTAATCACCAATTAGTTTAATTCTACGATTATAAAAATAGTAACTTATAAAGGTATCTTATACTAGCTTCACTAAGTTCAACTTCCTTATTCAACCTCAATCTTTGTATCCTAAGTGTAATTCTTGATATTATTATCATTAAGAATTAAAGTTAAGTAATTATATCCATCCCCTCTCCTTCTACAATTACTCGTTGGGTCATTTCCATCCCCTTTAGGATCAACAAGTGGTATCAAAGCAGTTAGTTTAATCCATAAACTAGATTTGCTATGTCATCGTCCTCTTTTGTTGTTCCTTCGCCTTCGCCCTCGCCCGCACCTACTATTGTGTTAATGACAACGAGTTTATTGAAAAACCTCCCAAGTTCAACAAAACAACTTCTTCATCAGGAAGAACATCATTATGCTATTTCTACCATCTTGAAAGAATGACCCATCATTACAAGAGTATGGGTATGTCATTTCAAGAAGAAAAACGATGATAATGATGACTCTAAAAATTCTTCCTCTGAAAAAGAATGGTCAAAAGCTACTGGCTGATATCTGATCAAGAACCCAAGTCAGTTCAACGAAGATGACAAAAGGAACGATTCTATAGACATCAAGGTAGGAGCCATTATAGACGTCTCTCTTCTCGATGAAGTACCATTCCTTGTAAATCTCACCAATGCCAAGAACACGTGGAATATTCTATGTGTTATGTATGAAGAAACTATATAAGTGAAAAAGAGCAAGATAACTGCACGACTCAGAAAATATGAGTTGTTTCCTTATGAGAAGGGAGAATCTCTCTCTGACTACTACAATAGATTCAACAACCTCCTAAATGATCTTAAGCTTCATGGATGCGAGTATGCAAATGAAGAAGCCTTGTGCAAGTTCATGGACTGTCTACCTGAGTTCTTGGAGAACATATGCACTTGTATTAAAACCAAAAAATACCTTGATCTCATGCCTCTTACTGCTCTTTATGGAACTCTTCATAACTATGAGCAAACCAAGATTCAAATAAAAACTATTATCATAGAAAGAAGAAGTACGTCTATATCGCATCTCGACAACTCCTCTAATAAATCTACGTGTGATCCCAAGTTTACATATCTTTCACCTGAATCTGAAGCTGAAAGTTGCAAGGGATCCAATCATCGTATGGAACAATATTTAAGTGATGCCGATATCGAAGGAAAAGAATTTGCTATCGAACATCTATCTGATAACATGTCCATGATGGCCGACAATCCTTGACGAAGCTTTAACAAAAGTGGATAAAGGTATCCTCTGAAGTTCAAAGTCATACATAAAAGGATTTTGGATTTGCCGAAGCTTACATCTTCTACTAAAACCAATGATGAATGCTTCAAGTGTGGCAAAAGGGGGAATTCTGCCTTTCTGTGTAGAAGTAAGAAAGATCAACAAGCATCGACTACTTCAGTCATCCAATCGATCCTCAACCCAACACTTCAAGCAATCACCCTATGAAAAGTACAAGGTTAAGCAAAAGAGAGAAAGGTTAAGAACCAAAGCCTTCAGAAGAAAAGGGAAATGTCTACTAGCTTAGTCATATTGATGATCCTAGAATTGTATACTAATCAAGAATTCATATCAGAATTAATAAAGAAACATATGTATTGATCATTAAGATAGATTACAAGAATGTAGAGAGAGAAATATTACAAACTGTACTAATTACAAGTAATGGAGAGTTAACTAACATCTTATAACAACCTGAATTTATACACAAAAAGAATAGCTAAAGATCTCTGTACATTTTATAATTGCATGTTCATATCGCTTCA
This sequence comes from Saussurea involucrata, assembly GCA_033807775.1. NCBI lineage: Eukaryota > Viridiplantae > Streptophyta > Magnoliopsida > Asterales > Asteraceae > Saussurea > Saussurea involucrata. The sequence continues at coordinate 82,165,506 of CM066327.1, forward strand.
GCACATCTTCAGAAATCTGAAGACTCTGATCAAGATCTCTGATAACACTAAGCAGACTTCAACACTTAGAATATTTATTTGCTCACGGACTCTAAAGTCTCTTCTCCAGGTCTCTGAACACACTCTTCAGAGATCAACACTTAGCAAATATCTGTGTGAACCCTTCGTCTTCTTCTTTCAATCACTGATCATTCCCATGGCTTGAGCAAAGAAGCTCGTCGCAAATCCACACACTGCTCGCTGGTCTTCTTGTCTTCGGCTAAACCTCGACATAACAACTGACAAGTCTTCTCAACCTAAAACTATCATCCATACGGGTCACTCCTCCTCTATCGCCCACGGGTTTTCCACCGCAAGCGTCATCGGCACTCAAGCTCAATTTTTCCGGCAGTTATCGCTCATGTAACATCTCCTTTGCTCTCTCTTGTTTCCTCCACGTGTAACACCCTCAAAATTGGAAAGAGCAACTAAAGAAAAACTTCGGTAAAATAATCAAATAAGGATGAAATCCCCTTCTACAAACCATCCTTGGAAATACCTCAATAAAAAGAACATAATAACGTCAACATTCAATATCCTAAGTCATTCGCCAAGACTACAAAAGGTCGGGTTTTACTCAACCCCAAAATCAAGTTGCTATTCCCCAAGTGCGGAAGACTTCACCAAGCTACTTACTTCTTGAGCACACAACTAGCTCTCCACTCTTCACAGTGTCACTAGAACTACATCCCAACCGGAACATGTTGCACATGCCGACAAATAAAAAGGTTAGGCTAACGCCTAGTGAGTTCAAAAGTTTTATCATGATTATATAATTCGTAAGACGAGAGAGGTGCAATTTAAATCATGAGTTCAAAAAGGATTTATTTTAAATGCAAACCACCCATTTTCCAACGCACACAAATCCTGTGATGAAAGATCTAATATAACACGATTCTAAAAAGGACTCATCCCGAAACCCACTTGAATAGTGAAATAGTATTTGATTTCCAAAATGATTGAAATCATAAATGATTCGCCATTATTCAAAACATCCTAAGCGCGAATGAGGCATACATCATAACCCATAGAATATGGAAAACAAACCATATAAATAAAATACGTCACCGAAAACATGGATAAAATAAATACCCAAACAACACCTTTCGGTGACGGGGGAGACCCGATTCCATTGTATGTGGCGGAACATAAAGTTAAGTCGCATAACTATGTTATTGAACTACACCTCAGATCGTGACTCTATTGTCTGCTTTAATAAGCTCCAACTCGAGTCAAACTTTATTGCCTGCTATAAAAAGCTACACCTCAAGTCCCACACCCATCAACGGGTGGCACCACTATATCCTTTATTGCCTGCTATGCCCAGCTACACCTCAAGGATACACGATCTTATTGCATGTTCATTCTCTAGTAAGTTACACCTCAAGGTTTCTATGGAATCTATATTGCCTACTTACTAGCATTCAGGATTTGGAGTCTCGACTCCTTACTTGATAACCCAAGATGTATAACCCTCGTGCACAAGTGTTAGAACATCAACAATAAACCAAAATCCCGGAGTACAACCCAATGTGGTTCCTCTCCACAACGCCGAGACACAAAATGTCAAGATGGCGTACATCCCAAAGTGAGAATACCAAGACTTTCCACCATGCAAATATGACCGACTCATATGCCTATGGATCCATTGCATTACGGTCTAATAGTACACGACTCCACTTGAATGACACATGCACTCAAAACATGTACTCTTCAAATAAAATGCAATAAATGCAACTGGCGACCAAAGCTCCACATTCAATTGTTAAAATCCGGACAAATGTCCTCAAGACTCAATAAAGTCATAAACCGAGCCATAAGCTCAACCAAAACCAATTAACCACTCATGAAAACCAAATAATCCAGTAAAACACATATAACCCACGTTTATGCGAAAGATACTTCATAGACTCGAATTACTCAACACAACTCTTAATTTAAGACATGTCATTTTCCAAAGTACACATCCAAGTGCATTTATACCCAAAGATTTACAAACGTAAAATAAATCATTTAAAATAACAATACTTAATGTTCCTCCATCAAAATACCCAACTTACGTCTTTTCTCAAACCGAATGGTTTACAACTTTTAAAATGTTCACAAGGTCGGAAATGACCCAAAACCCAATGACCCACACGTTCATGCTTCAAAATGTACCACCACATAAAATTATGCATATTTCCAACAAAACACTAAAAGTGTATTTTTACTAGATAACCTTCAATTATGCATTAAATATCAAAACACTTCCATTAATGCTTATTTTACCAAGTTATCCAAAAAAATATCAAAATGGTTATTTTGCAAGATTTATAAAGTCAAATATTCCAAGTAATCAAAATCATTCAAATAACTCAACAATGCATATTTTCTTGTAAAACACTTAAAACATTTTGCATGTAAAACGTTTTCACAAATCAACTTGAACTCACCTTGCTAGATTAAGCTAAATCTAGATTTTTCCCCAAACGCAAGCGCCTTTGAAGAAATGTTAGGTCACGTTAGTGGAATAGAAGTATAGGGACTAATCTTGACATATCTTGTAAATACCTTTCGGGTATAAATAGTTTGCTTAATCCTTGTTTTAGGGTTTAATGATCATTGTTTAGTTTTCATAGTTTACCATTGTACGGCTACTGCCAATATCTTTCTGATCATCAAATACAAGAGAGATTTATGACGTATTATACTGATTTGTGTTGATTCATTGTGATTGTATTGCTAATCTGGGATCCACACCAAGAAGCAAACTTGCGTCTCCACCTCCACGGTGGAAGCGGAGTACGTGGCCGCGGCTAGTTTCTATTCCTAAGTGATCTGGATGCGGACGCAATTGAAGGACTATGGGTACAACTAATCGAACCTTCCAATCTACTGCGACTCCAAGAGTGCCATCGCTATCACAAGCAATCCGGTTCAGCATACGAAGACGAAGCATATTGAAGTGCGCTACCACTTCATTAAAGATCATGTGGAAAAAGGTACGGTGGAACTCTACTTCTTAAGTATAGAAAACCAACTAGCAGACCTGTTTACCAAGGCTTCGGACGAAAAACGGTTCAATGAACTCGTGTCCAAGCTGGGTATGCTCAATCTGAAAGTTTGAGTCACGGATGTACTTGTCACACCTTTCCTACACTTCGGGATAGCTGTATCTTTAGCGGTTACACTTGTCTCGCAGCGTGGTTTAGGTGTTTCAAGCACATCGGTGACATGTTCTCTGTATTTCTGTTTTTAGTGTTTCTTTTGTTTTTCGGTTTTTCCATGTTTCTTTAATTTTATCCGTCTAGTCTTTGTTTTTCCATTTATTCCCCGTGATACTAACCGTTTGCACTATAAGGTGTTTCCTCGAATACCGTGTCCCCAAAGGTATGTTTCTCGTTTCTGTGAGGAGAGAGTAGCTATTTTTGAGGAATTGAGGGGGAGAAGTGCCAGTTTGACAAGTCGAGGGGGAGCATAACAATTAATGAACACTTGAGGGGGAGAGTTATTTTTGATAAGTTGAGGGGGAGAAGGAACATTTTCAAAACCTGAGGGGCTAAAAGTGTAAATTTTAAATTCAGGGAAAATTTTAGAAGTTTTTCAAACTTCAGGGGTAATTTTCGCCAATTTCCCAAAGTAGAGCCAAAGTTGGAAACGGGAGAGTTAAGGCACCCGGTATCGGATTCACTTCCGGTATCGACCGGTATAAATACCGGTTTTTCATTCATACTTCTCACATTTTCAAATTATTCGCGCCATTTCTCTCTTAAACCAACTGTGTGCTCTCAATTTGGATTCTTGCACTTTTTCAGGCTCAAATCGTCATCCAATCAGTCAGGTATGTGTTCTAATCTCAACTCAGTAGTTTTAACCGCATGAAATCGATCCTAACAGTACCAATAGTCTATCGATTTCTTGGTGTCGGCGCCGTTAGGGTTCATCAACCCTTCGGTGTTCGAACTCGACCTCAAATCAAAATGAGATACACTGATCTCGGCTCACATAGAGCATGATTAAGGGTTATCGATCATCGATTTCACAAGAAATGGATTAATTTTAAGTTTGAAAGTGTCTGAGTTCGACTAGGGTTCCGATATTCAATAGTTCCGGAATGGGTTCCGGTATTCTTGAGTTTCGGTATTACTTTCGGAAGTGGCTAGTTCCGGATGTTAATGAGTTCCGAAATGTTCAAGTTCTGGATCCGGGGTACCTTAGTTCCGGATGTTAATGGGTTTCAGAGTGTTCAAGTTCCAGATCCGGTGTACCTTAGTTCCGGTTGTTAATGGGTTCCGGAGTGTTCAGGTTCTGGATCCAGTGTGCTATTGGTTCCGGATGACACCTAAGTCCCGGTATAGTTATGTTCCGGATCCGGTCCTTTAGGTTCCGGAACTCCATTCCGGGAGTCCTGTTCCATTAGTTTGTAATTTGAGATTTGGCGATCTGGTTAGTCATGACTACTGTTACATTGCTTTAACTTGGTATTTGGTACTCTTTGCCTAATTTGAATGTGTATACTCACTCCGGGCTCGTTAAGACCTGAGTAGTGGACTGTTTCGGACTTGCTACCGACTCTCGGTATGCCAAATCCGAGAATACGATCCCTGAGACACGTTTTTGCCTTACACAAGCCGTGCACACTCAACACTCCAGTGGACTTTTCCAGGTACATCATGGCTCAACCGAATCCACAAGGCGATGCCCCGCTACTACCCGAAGGACCGAATCTACCCTTAGTAGCAAACAACTTCCACCTGGACACGACAAACCTCATTTTCCAATGTCCAGTAGTTGTGGAGATTCTGAAGGGCCACATGCTCAATCGAGCACTGACGGCCACCGCTCCAGTTCCAGCTGTTTACGTGCACCAACTGTGGCGCTCACTCACACATGTCGCACGCGGCCAACAATACATACTTGAAGGCCGCATTGGAGATTCCCAGGTCGTAATCACTCGCGACATCTTTCGCCAAATCCTTGGTCTGCCAGCCGCAACAGCCATTCCAGGACGTACCGCATACGACGCTCAGGTGTCTGATGCAGTTCTCTGCCGAGATATTCGTGCTCTCGGATATGATGCCGTGCTCGCCCAGCCATCGCACTTTTCACGAATATATCTTCAGCCTGTCTGGTACACCTTGTTCACAATACTGAACAGGTGCCTATCAGCAATCAACAAAGGCATCGATCAGACAACTGTCAACTTGCTTGGCCTATTCCATGTCGTCGTCTACCGCCGACATGTTGACTTCGCATCAATACTATGGACGGAGCTGATCGAGAAGGTTCAGAAGAAACAAGGAAACAAACGCCTTACGTTCCTGCCGTACCCGCGCTTTCTACAGCTGATAGTCGCTCACTTCATGGCGACAGACCTCACCATTCCTCGACGCGCCGACCATGAGGTAATGCTCTCCACCAGAATGACTAGGATTAAGAACAAGCAAATTATTCCAGACCTAGCCCCCATGGTAATACCGAATGACCTGCTAGCTATCGCAGACCAATCGGCACCGAGTGTGATAGCTTATAGGAGAGAGATTGACTTAGACGCTCCGATGGTCCAGCCAGATCCGGCAGGACCTGCCCAAGGAGTGGGCGATACCGATAGGTCAACACGTGATGCTAGTTCGTCCACACCCCCATCCACTCCACCACATACACCGACACCACCTAGAGACGAAGATCCAGCTCTACACGACGTGGAAGTGGAAGGTGTAACTCGAGTTCAAGTAGAGGAAGAGGCAGCCTCCTCTTCTAGCTCTGAGCCCGGCTCAGCCTCCGGACCAGCTTCCGAGTCCACCTCTGGCTTCCAATCCGGGTCCGAATCCGAGTCTCAATCAGGCTCGACTTCCGGTTCCCAATCAGGGTCAGAGGAATCCGATAGTGAGGCTACTGAGTCGGATGATGACGATGATGAGTATGATGACACCCCCCAAACCGAAGCCTTATCTGGAGAGAAAAGGAGAGCGAAGGGTGTATTAGTTGAAAAAGAAAAAAGAAAGTGAGGTTGTGCGTGAAAGGAGGAGTAAGAACAAGAATGAGAGTGAACGAGTGATGGGGCAATCTTCCCAGGGTGCCCCCAACCAGCCTCCACCTAGCCAGGCAGCCACATCTGCTATCCCGTCGCATCCATTGCGACAGGATATTGAAGAAGACGTCGTGGGCCTAGCAACGCAACTACACACCCCACCTAGCCACTCAGTTTCCTCTCAAAAGGAAATTGTTTCAACTTCTTACGGGGATTCAGCACAACTTCCACCGGTCTCTCACTTGGAGAGTTCCGGTGTTGAAATAAGAGAACACCAACCCCGGTTCTTGCCTTCCTTCAGTGCACATACGAGTCTAGATCCATTTTGTGAATTTATTCCTTTGGCTAGGACACCGGTCGTATCTACTGCTAACGTCGAGAGTCTTCGTGCCTCGACCGGAACGCTCGGAGTAAGTCTACCTTTTGGTAGCTTGCAAGGACAGGGCGGAAGACCTGTCACGACTATCATTAAGCCAACCGTGAGCGCATGCGGTACTGGGGTGCAATCCACCACATTTACTACAACTGAGCGGCTAAGTGCTTCAGGAGTTAGTCCCCCGAAGTTCGTCTCCAAGGAACAAATGGACGGCGCCTTAAAGGATGTCCAAACAGCGATCTTGAAGCAGCTATCCGATGAAATGGCCTTTATCAGAAGGGCAGTCGCGGGTAAAGGCGTGGCTACAGAAATTCCCCCTACACAACCACAGATCCGAATGCCTCCGCCAACCCCGAACGTATAACATATGAGCATTAAGGCACTCAAAGCCTCCTTACTGGATAAATTATTGTCCCCAGCTAACATCGACGCCCCATCGGAAGCAGATTTAGTGAGTTTACTACGCTCCCAAACCCAAACACCACCCCAGTCACTCCAACTGATCCACAAGCCCAAACCAACGCCAAACTTGATTCATTTACATCGACCTTAACCGACGTCAAGAAGGCACTCGAAGCTCTATCTGAGAGGGTTTCCAGCTTAGAAGAAACATGTAAGGGTCAGGTGTAATACCCCGGGTAAGTTCGTTAGTTAAATCCTAATTCCGTTAAATCTAGTTAACTTTATAAAACGAAGTTTAGGGTAAGTTAGGGTAAAATAATAAGTTAAAGGGGTATTGGACATTAGTGAATAATGCAAGGTTTAAATGGTAAAAGGGGATTTGATATTACCCCCTTAGGATCTCAGATATTTCATTCAGCAGAAATATCAGTGTGTGAGTGTGTGTTTGGAGACGAGAAGAAGCAGAAGAAGAGTTCGTACGGTTAGGGCTTCAATTGGCTTGGTTGGAAGCGATTTTGAGGTAAGTCCTTTATGTTTTATGTCTATAATCAGTAGTATTAGACTTCTATCGGATTAGAATGTTTAAATTGTAGTTGTATAGGTTTAATTTGGATCTGGGTAAAATGGAACCGACTGTGTTCTTGAAGTCCCGGGGAAGTCCCGGTAGACTCCCGGTAGTGTCGACTTCCGGTATGGTGAACTCCCGGTATTACCAACTCCCGGTACTGGAGAGTCCCGGTACTGGAGAGTCCCGGTACTGAAGAGTCCCGGTACAGTGGAGTCCTGGTGCAGGAGTTTCGGTAGTTTTGGTGGTGTCCGGATATAGTTTCTGATTGTATTTTTGGATTAAGTTGCTCCGAAAACTTCCTGGGGGGCGGACCCCAGACCCCGCAAGGGCGTTGCCCCTTGACCCCATCCACTATCCGGGTAGCGGAACCCCCGTGATAAGTCGTTGAAGGGAGAACTGTTGAGGATTAGATTTTAGTAGGCTTTATGTGTTTGACTAGTAAGGCGATATTTGTATTTAATCTGTTACAGATTCTGTGGATTTGGATTGAAAGACTGAATCTTTTGGAGAAAAGCTTGGAAGTGTTTACGGATAAGCGATCGAGGTGAGTTTTGCTTTAAAACGTTTTGAACTGGGATACATATATATATATGAGATGATTATGTGGTAGGAATATGATTATGTGTATATAAATGACAATATGATGTAATGAGATATATATTGTATTTATATAAGCTTTGCACTACACGAGTGCACATGTGTAGCCGGGTTCCGGTGTGAGGACCGGTGTGTAGCCGGGTTCCGGTGAGCGGACCGGTTGTTGATTTATTAGTTGGCTTGCTACCAACTAATATGGCCATTGTGGAGGAATAAGGTGAAAGAGATGTACACGATGCCCGAGTCTGGATTGGTATTTAAAATACGTGTGGTATGTTTATATTTTACGAAAGGATTACCAAAGGTTTATCTAAACTATTTTGATACAAAGGATTTACATAAAAGGTTTTATAATGATTTTGGAAAGGACCGGGATTAACTCACTAGACCCGTTTGGTCTAACCCTCATTTTGTTTTCAAAAATATGTTTTCCAGGTTAAGGATCGGCAGGAGAGGATGATGTGTAGGAAGCTTTTTGATGGATGTTGATTAGGAAGCTTTTATATATTTTGTAATGTCAAGACTAATGAGACCGTACTTGGTTTGTTATGTAACTTTTGTTGTAAATCAATGATATGTATGAATGTTATGTATTATGATGTATGTTATGGGATTTGGGTTGTTACATCAGGCATAGGGCTCCAAACGACGACATGATGATCAGGAGGATCCTGACTAACATGAGGGGGAGAAACGACTCAGACTGACCGAGTTGTCAACTTTAACGACATAACCTACAACCAAGTCCAACTGAACCTGAATCACAACAACAACCTGAAGACTCAGAATGGTTCAAGACATGGAGCTTTCAACACCGGTCAGAGATACAGTGCCAGAGTCAGCAGACCCAACGGTTGAAAAGCCCGAGGGTCAATCAGAAGAAATTTTATTGCTGACGGTTCCGGAAAGGCCAGTCCTGGAATTGATCGATGAGGAGTCTGCTGGCGATCCGGAACAAGAAAGAGAATGGAGAGAGAAAGCCGTGCTAGCTATTCAGTCAGAGACATATGCATTATGGAACTTTTCTCACGAAGACGAGCTTATGAATGACGATGACTACGACCAGTTCCTCCTTCAGAGCGAACATGTATCGACTACTTAACATGATATTCACGATACTGCAGGTACTTCAGAGCTTCCAACTCCAGACCCGGAAACGGCTCCACCTCAACCTGCTCAACCAGCTCGTTGGGAAAGAGTCCGGATCTTGGTTCCATATCTGGAGGAATCACAGAAGAAGATTTTCGCCCACTGGATCAGGTCTCTTGACCCGGTAATGTGCCATGGGGTCTCACATATGAAAGATCCAGTTCGAGCTCAGTATTTGGAGGTAATGAAGCGATGTAGAATGGTCCACCAAGTCCGCATGTGACACAGAATTACAGAGATTGTGGAGATCGTGTCTGATAAGGTTCTCAGCGTATGGTTCCCGGTTTTCACTGTCAAAAGGGACGACGGAAAGGAATGGACATTCTCGGAAGCCGACTTCAGGCATTTGAACCTGAACGACTTCCCGGTTCTGCTTAATGAGTTGAAGACACACACACCATCCAACCGTTACCCTACACCAAAGCCCTCGAGACGATCAAGATGTTTATGAAGTGCACAATCATGCTCGCCTACATCAACGACTTCCAGTTGGGCTTAGAAAGCAATCAGAAAAAGATCAACATTCTGAAGCCCAATCTGAATCTTCCTGAAGACGTACAAGTACATACTATTCTATCCAAACCAAAAACAGGTATTGTGTATCTGAATAACAAAGGGGAGAAAAGGTACATGAGAATCAGCGAGCTGCACAAGTTCAGTGAGGGTACTTTGATGAACATACAGACCGTGCTGAGGAAGCTTATAGAAGAAGAAAAGAAAGAGTCTTCAGAGAACTTCGCCAACGTCAGAAAGTATCTAGCTGAAGAGCTTCTCAGAGCTATTGAAGAACGGCTAGAGTTCAGGAATTTCATTCGGCACTTTGAGATCTTATTCGCTATTCGAAAGCGATATGTCCCTAACTGGCATGAGATCGAACTTCAATTCCAAGAGGGAGATTGTTAGGTCATGTTAGTGGAATAGAAGTATAGGGACTAATCTTGACATATCTTGTAAATACCTTTTGGGTATAAATAGTTTGCTTAATCCTTGTTTTAGGGTTTAATGATCATTGTTTAGTTTTCACAGTTTACCATTGTACGGCTACTGCCAATATCTTTCTGATCATCAAATACAAGTGGGATTTATGACGTATTTTACTGATTTCTGTTGATTCATTGTGATTGTATTGTTAATCTGGGATCCACAAGAAAAAAAAATCTTCAAGCCAAATCTTCCAAAAACCTAGATTCATAAGTTTCCAACCATAAATATTCTGATTCAACCACTTAGAATCGTTTCCCCCAACATAAAACATTAAAATCTCCATTGACCCAAAACCCCAATTTGACCTAACTTTTCTCAAAATCATCCAAACCGAAATTGGATAAATAAAACACTAGGAAGACAACAATGGAGCATTTACAACTCATAATAAAGTTTAGTAACTAGGAGGATGAACTCACCACTTAGGTTTTGGTGAAAACCTAGAAAACCTTAAATTCCTTGAAGATGGAAGTGATGATGATGAGCTCTTGATCTTTGATTCCATTCCACCCCAAAATACTCTTGGATCTCTTCAAAACTAACAATCTATCCTTGAAAAGCTCTCAAAAACGAAACCATAGCAACTTGAATCAACAAAATCGGAGTTGAAATGAGAGAGATATGAAGAAATGAAGTTTGGGGCTAAAAATCGCGTTTTATGCAAATCTAGCGCTTGGCGCGGTTTCTTGCGTGGTTACACCCGCGCCAAGACCCGCACGCGACTCTGGTTTCCCGGTTTCTTCCTGAACACTGTTTTGGCCACAACTTCTTCGTTTTAGCTCCGATTTCGCTCCGGAAAAAACCGTTGGACTCGTATTTGAATTCTCCATCCAACAAGACCATAAAATCTAGGATTCAATCCAAAATCCTATTTTTCATATATATCTTAAAATATCGATACCTTCAAAAGATCGGGGTGTTACAATCCCCCGTAACCCTAACACCTAATCTCAATTCTAATCACACAACTACAAAAACCATAGCCCTAAACCCCCAACCCACCACTCGACCTCTCTATCCTGCCTTAACCATGCCCGCTAACACCACCACCATGACTATACCACCACTACTCACTACCTCAACCCCATTAAACCTACTCGGTGACAATACCAAACCTCATTAAATTCACACCCATCATCCCCTACTCTCACCCCTAATTATACTACCACCAAAACCCGTATGCCTTTGACAGTTTGACCTAAACTAAATAGGAGAGAAGGAAAAGGAACAATTTAAGGATTTGGAGTTTGATCTTTAGGATGGCCAACAACTAGAAGGGTTCACTTTGTTTCCTTTTTCTAGACCACAAAATCTTAGTCAACCACATGTTTCGACAACCTGAAAACACCACTGTGTCCACTCTGCAAATTGTTCATAGTAGTGGAAGCATGGGTGTATCTACCATAGCCACGCCAAGAAGGGTCAGTTTCATCCAGTCCAATACCCTTTAAAGTATCCAAGTCCAAGAAGAATCCCAAGAGAAAGCCAAAGCAACAACGAAGTCTGTCTCGTAAGAAAGCTTACACCACATCTATTGACAACAAGTATAATCTTATCTAAACTAATCTTATCTTATTGGAACGTGCCTTTGATCCCAAGTTGATTGAGGCTCATATGCATATCAAACACCATGTCCTTGCTCACCACTGGGAAAAGATGGTCACCATGCGTTGCATGGGCAATGAATCTTGGGTCAAAGAGATTTATGCTACAATAGGGTGTTTAGTGCATGATAATATGGTAATTAGGGGTAAGCAGGTTGAGTGGGCTGCACCGAGGATCAACCAGGTCCTCGTTCTTACTGCCCCATTTGTTTGTTCTTACAGTCATATGATAAACATATTTTTGTCTGTTCCTAAGGATGAGGTTGTTGCCACACTTACTTTATTGAAGCATGGATGGACCATTGACAACAAACACAAAATCATTATGTCTTGTCATCTTAACTGAGAGGCAACCTTATGGTTTCAGTTCTTACATCACAAACTCATCACGACGGTGCATGACAATACTCTCTCATAATAAATGTTTTCTACTATACTGCATTCTTAAGGAACAACCCGTTGATGTTGGACCATTAGAACACACGACCATTCTTGCGGTCCTAAAACGAGCAAACCCCCATTTGATTTTTCCATGCTTGAACACCAAGTTGATGATTGCTGCTAAAGTCCCCGCATATGCTGTCAACATCATTACTTATGGTAAGTCTTCAATTGATCAAAGAATGATTAACTGTATGCAGTGACCTTCCCGAAATTATGAGGCTACTGTCTAAACCACAACCCCACTAGCTACTGCTGCATCATCCATTCCACCATCATCACAGTCACCAGTTCAACCCACTTCTCCATTCGACAGGGGATATGGGTTTGAAACATGGTTGTCACTTTTAGAGGCCTAACAACAAGAAACCAACTTGAATCTTGATATAATCGTTAGCTCTCTGCAACTTTTGGGTGACCGTCTCAATGGTCTAGAGAAACCATGTCAACAGGAGGTTTCGTTATCGCGTAATCTCCCAAGATTACTTGCATGCTTGTGTCCACCTCAGACCCAAATTCTAGCTCCAGGACCAGTACCTAGTGCGAGTGTTGCTAATTTTCCTACTACTACCTCCGGTGATAAGACTCCTCGAGAATGATAGGTCCTTGGTTTGTCATCACCCTCTTTTGAACATTGATCCGTTAAAGCAACTTTTGGGTATTTTGTATGTCTAAAAACTCTTGACTTATCCGCCTTTTATGTATTATATTAGTGGATTTATCATACTTTCCATATTTAGTTATCGTTATTTGGTGTTTGATAATTTTTTGTTCTCTCAAGCTTCTATTCTTTTCAGGTACAACTTTCTTGATTTAGTCTTTTTGATGATGAGATTAAGAGGGCGTAGAATTTCTTGTCATTTTGGCCCATACACTTTCCCCTCGTTAGCCCGTACCTAAAATTTAAGGGTAGCATCATCGCCTTTCTTTAAAAATAAGAGCAAAGGTCTTTGAAAAATTGGAAGACGATAAAAACAAGTCAAGTTGTTGAACTCACCGGTCGAAATACTATCATGAAGGTGAAAGCCAAAAGTTGGGTTTCAAAACAACAAAAAATGAAGCATTTTGTATCATTTCAAACCCTTTGGTAGAGTAAAACAAGTTTAGGGGAGGGAAAATACATCGTGAGCCATCAACAGTTACCTACAAAGTCCTAACGATTAATTCTATGTCTAGAAGATTCAAGAAAGAAAGTGGTGCATCATTCGGGCTAGAGGAATGTTTAACACCTTCTCCAAAAGTTCGTGTTTAGTTGTTCCCTCTCTTATTTTATTTATTTAGTCAATTTTACTTGTAGACAAGTAACACCTCATGGTTGGGGGTATGATAACTCTCAATTTTGAGAGTTATTTAATGTTCAATACTCTCACTTTTGTGTCATTTTTATACCCTATTTGCTCCTTTCTCCTTTATTTTTTCTAAATTTTTTAAGAGGTGATGAAATACCAATGATTAAATTTATTCTAATAATAATATTCACTGTAGGAATTGCGGCCACAAACCGGTCACTGTGTGCAAATCTAAGAAATATTTGGATAAGATTTCAAATAACTATATTTTGGTACATGGAGCTTGCCAAGTTGAAAGAAAGTATGAGGTTTTCACAAGAATGTAAGAAGAAGGGTTATTGTGTCCAAAGGATTGTTAGAAGTCTTTCTCCAAAGGATAACGGAATGAGCATCTTATCTCTTCACCTCCTATAAATTAGAGCTTTGTGCTTGCATTCAAGACATACACTTTCAAGCTTCTAATTTCCTCTAAGGAGATATGGGATAGAAGAGAAGTCTTTAATTTCTAGCATTAATATCTTGTATTTAATTTCAAGCTTTAGATTTACTATACACTGTCTCATCACTATGGTTGCAGTTTTTCATTTCATATTTATGCAAGTACTTCTTAAGTACTCCTTTACTTCTACTATGTTCTTTAATTTTATTATGAGTTACTCACCTTATTGGGTGTGAGTGTGAGCCAAACTTAAGACTAGTAGGCAACATCTAGGTGTTGTCGCTAATGATAATTCTTAAGGTTGATGATTTAAGTCTGGACGTGTTGGTCCCAAAGGGGTTATACAAGTTTGTAGAAGGGGGGGGGGGGTTGAATACAAACACACGATTTTTATCTTTCTAAATTGTTTATTGATATATATCAAACAATTTACAGTTTGTTGCGGAACAAGATTAAGGAATAAACCTAATCTAAACAAACTATGAGAACACTAAGATTTCTTGCACTAGAAATAAGAGAGAAAGAAAATCAAGAACACTAAGGATAGTATTCTTTCACACAGTGAGTTCAGCGAGAGGAATGGCCGAGCATCTCACAAATGAAGTAGGGTTTCCTTTATATACTGCATGCATTTAATGCAAGTCAGTACACCTTTACACGTGGCAGGCTCTGGTTGGTTGCATGGTTTGACTTCAGTAGACAACCTGGTGGCCGCATGATGAACAATGTAGAATCAGAGTTGGTTGTACGATTCTGGACAAAAGGGATGTCCGTTCTGACAAAATCGTACGAGGGCGTGCAAGGGGATAAGACAAAAGTTGCTTGTAGAACATGCTTCATGATCAGCGTTCGCTGAATGATTCTTTATCAGTGAATGATAAAGTTCAGCGTTCGCTGAAGTTTTCTACTTAAAACTTCACGTTGAGTGGACAGGTCTTGGCTTCGCTGATATCTGCATCAGGTCATTAGTAGAATTAGTCGCTGGTTCTTTGGCTTGATCTTTGACTTCAGCATAGAACATGGTTGACGTGAATCTTGTCTTCAGGGATCATAAGTAAACAACATAAACTATCAGCGATCATCAGTGAGACTGAATAGACTCAGGGCTCACTGATGAACAGTGTTCGCTGAATACATAATTTAAAGCGTATGTTTTCATCAGCGATACTAAACAGACTTAGTATATTTTCTTTGATGACAAATATTAATACATATTGTCTACTTACAATTTTCACTAAGTGTTTCTCAGAGTCATTATCAAATCACTAAGGGTTTGGATCAACAATCTCCCCCTATTTGATGATGACATAGCAATAAAGGAAAAATTCTAAGTAAGAAAACATAAGGATAAAAAGGACTCATAAAATAATTGTCCCATTTACTGTTTTCAGGGATCTTTTTAAGTACTGATGGAGTAAAGTACATTCACTGAAAATTTTCATTTAACTTCGTATAGATTACAGAGGGAAGTGGAAAAATTACAAGTACAACGAATAATAATTACAAGTACAAAAAGTTATAAGCTGATAAAAGATAGAAGAATTACAAAAGAGATCCTATCAGCTATTCAGGTTCTTTCTTAACGAGAAGTTCGTCAAGAGTATTAGTTTGAGGAATCATCCAATCAGGGACTTTCACTCCCTGATCTCTTCTTTTCTTTGCTTCTTTGAAGATCAGGGGCTTCAGAAAGATTGGTTGGAGATCCTTTATGTAGTCACACCAATAAAGTAAATAACTGAGCTGTTCGATGGGAGCTTTGTGTAGCTCAGAGACTCGTTGAAAACATGGGCGACCAATGTATTCGTAGAAGAAAATTCCGTAAGGGTTACTGATAACCTTACCAGGGATGAATGTTTCAGCGGGAGGTAGAGAGTCATCGAGTCCAGAGAGATCAGCATCCAGACCAAGAACTGCTTCACGAGAAAAGTTGATCCCCGTTTCATTCCTTATCGGAGGACCTGAAGTAGAGGGTTTCTTCTTCTTAGCAGTAGGCCGCTTGGGCTGGATTGGAGGAGGTTTTGGGATGTCAACAGCTGAAGCTACCATGTCGATCAGCCTGTTAAGATTTTTCTCGACATGGGTCTTGTATGTTGAGTGCGATCGCTGAATAACTACCCTCATCTCCAACCATTCAGGGAAGCCAAGCTTATCAATATTTGACAGGTAGCGAGTTGACTTGAATCTGTTTTCTCTAATGATTTCGACGTCGACTATTGGAACATTTCTTGCCATTCTCCCTTTCAGGAACACAGATTTAATCCTTGAAGCGTGACTTCTATAATGGCATTACTCTTTGCACCAGGCCAGAGTGGAATCACTGATCTTTGTTTTCTCTTGACTTTTCTTCTTCAGCTCTTTTTCGTTCGGCAAAGAGTTTCTCAACCTTGAAAGCTTCAGCGATTTCCTTTGTTGATAGGATGTTGAGATGAGGAGGAACGATGCGCTGAGCCTCAAGCTTTTGAATCATGGTTGCTCTCTTTTTCAGTTCTTCTTCACTTGGCTTTTGAGGAACCAAGGAAGGTCTTTTATTGTGCGAGAGCAGTTCTTCTTCTTCAATAGCTTCATCAGTCTTAGCGAAGGAGACTGGGATTATTTGTAAGTCATCAGCACTCAGGGCTGGGATTATTGGATTGCTGTGGGGAGCTTCAGCTTGACCCTCAAGCAGGGGAGAGGACTAGCTGAAACAAAACGATCACAGAGGTAAGATCATTTGGGAGAAGAGATAGAGAAATGATGGGTTTAAGTGTTTAGAGGTTTGAGAGAGAGTAGGATAGTTATTGAGAAGGGGTAGAGGAGGGATGAAGTGTAAGGGAATATAGTATAACATACCTGACAAACTGGCTTCTTAAGGAGAATAGCCAGGTTGTCATCAGCGAGACCTTTGTTCTTTCCTTGATCCACCGGATTCGCTGGAGGTTTGGTTTTGGTCCCCTCCCCTTGTTCAGTGATCACGACCCCTTTCAGAGCTGGGGTCCTCTTGGATTTTGGCTGAAAAATGAAGCCTTCAACATCATCATCGTCGTCATCATCATTTTTGGGTGATGATGAAGGTTCGTCATCCTGGAGATCCAAGTCTTCCTCGTCTTATTCTTCTTCTTCCTCAGACTCAACATTTTCGTCGGAGTCAACAAGCACTGGAGATTTTGCCTGTTCTTATACATTCTCCCCCTCAGAATTTGCAAGTTCAGAGAATTCGGTTCCCTCAGGGTTTTCAACTCCATGAGGTTTATCAACAATATCCTCCCCCTCAGAAGCATGGGAAAGGTCTTATTGAGTCTTCTCCCCCTCTTCCACATGATGGATGGGGGAGGCAACAACAGTAGCTATATGTTCAGCATTCCTGTCTTCTGGGCCAGGAATGACGGAACGGTTTTCTACCGCTACTAATCTGTCTTCTAGGCCAGATAAAGCAGGGTTGGTCTTTTCAATGAACTCCACCGCCTTCTCCAGGTTTTCTCGATCCACCTGAGTAAAGTGGGATAGAGGGACGGTGGGAGCGTTCAGTCGCTCGAGGACTTGTTGGAGCAGCTCGTTCGAGGAGCCAACCTTCAGAGCTAGGTTGCTTATTTCTCCTTTTAGAGAAGAGACGTCTCCCTGAAGATTTGTAACCACTGTCTTCAGCGATGTGACTTCGCTGGACAAGGTGTTGAAGTTGTTGGAGAGATCGGTGTTGGTTTTGTTGAGGGTGCTGAGTGTGAAGGAGTTATTCGAGAGAGTCTTAGCAACAGAAGACAAGCTGCCTTCAACTTTGGACATAGCAGCATTGAAGGCTTTGTCAGCGACAACCTCAACCAACTTCTTTAAAGTCTCCCCAACGTTTATAACCGTTGTGGAGTTCGAGGAGATGGTGGTTGTGAGAGTTTCCACGTTATTAGCAATCTCCGTGAGGGAGTGGATAATGGTGCCCAAATTAGGACCTGTAACAGAAAATAACTTATGAACAAAGGAAAGCTCAGAAGTTGGGGGTTCAGAGAGAGAAGTGTTTAGGTTACCTGGAGGCGGGTTGGAAAAAGTGTTGAAGTCACGATATCCTGACACGTGTTCCATGTCATCTTCTAGCGTGCGGTGGGAGGAAGCGCCTTCAGGTCCTTTATTCTCATCCATTAATTTTTGTAGCTCAGCGGTAGAGCTTTCATCCAGATGGATGACATGTGAAGGTGATGCAGAGGGAAAAATGAATGTAGAAGAGACCAAAGAATGAGGTGAAGAAGCGAAGGTTGAGAAGAGGGTGTGGGTAGCAGATTCAGCGTTGGATCCGCTGAAGAATATTTCACCAGTACATTGAGGTACTGAGAAAGGGGGGTCCTGTTCCATGATAACATCAGTGTCTTGAGGCACAGAAGTGGGTATTGAAGTGGTTGGTTCAGCGGATGTGGCATAGTGTGCCATGAAACTATCCAGCGTCTTCTGTAGAGAGACAGACGCGGAGTCTTCAGCCTGGGAAGGCTTGGGTTGCTCCTTGGAGATCTTCTTGGTCTTATGGATGCCAAGTGGGGAGTCAGAGGGTTTTCTCTTTCGAGATGGAGTGGTGGTTATGACCTGGGTACCAGCGGTTGGGACGTCCGCTGCTGAGGAGGTAGCCACAGAAGTAGAAGAAGTAGAGGAGCGAAGAAGAGGTAAGAGAGTAGAGAGACGTACCTCATTATCGATCGGTTTATAGTCCAGTACCTTAGGGCCAACCTGAGAAAGTCTCAGGTCTCCCCCGGTCGGATACCTTTCTTTCAGCCCATGCATAAATAGGGCACTGAGGAATCGCGACTATGGAATGTTTGCTGGTCTATTAGGGACTTCAACCTTTTCCATCAGATCTTCAAAGATGAGGCGTGCACAGTCCACATGCAGGCCTTTCATCAATGCGCAACCCATGGCAGATTGGGTCTTCGAGGCCTGATCAGTAGACCCGAATTTCGCTGACATACAGCTGATGAGATGAGCAAAGATGAAGTTCATCTCGCTGGGCATTTTGCTTTTTAGCACGGTGGTTATCTTCTTCTCAGGTTGGTGTCGCGCCCTGTGTTCCAGTTGTACTTCATGGCGTCCAAGAAGGAGATAATTTCAGCCTTTCCTTCATTAGAGGTTGGGTCAGGGAAAGGGATGAACTTGTTGTCCTGTGAGCTGGAAGGGAGGTTCAGGGCGTGTCTGATAACTCCAGGGGTGATTTTTGCTTCGCCTAGGTCAGTCTCGAAGGCGATGGCATCAATCTTCTTGTGTGGGTTTTTGGTGGAGGAGATTTGGGTACGATGAGCTGTGTACCAGAACTGAGCTAATAGGTTTTTGTGAGCAGGAGGCCTGATAGTCATAGTTGTCGCCAGAGGACAGGTTTTTATGAAGTTCACGACATCGTTTAGATGAGTGACCATTTTCTTCGGAGGAAATTCCAGCAAAGCATAGGGATTGTTCGACTGGAACATGATCTGATCCAGTGAGAGTTTCATCATTGGAGCCTTGGTAAGTTCAGCTTTGTCACAAGTTATAGGAGATGTAGCTTTGGTATTGTCAGTGGTTGCTATTTGTTGGTCCCGAAAGGCTATACAAGTTTGTAGAAGGGGGGGGTTGAATACAAACACACGTTTTTACTCTTCTAAATTGTTTATTGATAAATCAAGACAATTTACAACTTGTTGCGAAACAAGATTAAGGATAAACCTAATCTAAACAAGTCTTGAGAAACACTAAGTTTCTTGCACTAGAAAGAGTTAAAGAAATTACGAATAATAACTTAACAATAAGAGAGAAATAAGAAGATGGTCCGAGCACACTTCAAAACTGGAGTAAGGTTCTTCTTATATACTGCATGCATTTAATGCATTGCAGTATAGCTTTACACGTGGCAGCATCTGAGTGGTTGCATGTCATTGACCTTTGTAGACAACCTTAGTAGCCGCACGGTGCACAGTGTAGAATCAGAGTTGTTGTACGATTACAGACAAAAGGGATGTCCGTTCTGACAGTTCGTACGGAGACGTGCAAGGGAGGTAAGACAATAGTAACATGCAGGGAGACTTCATGATCAGCTTTCGTTGAGTCAGATCTTTATCAGCGAATGATAAAGTTCAGCGATTGCTGAAGTCTTCTACTTGATACTTCACGTTGAATGGACAGGTCTTGCTTCGCTGATATCCGCATCAGTTCATGAGTAGACTTGTCGCTGGTTCTTGAGCTTGATCTTCGACTTCAGCGTAGAACTTTGGTTGACGTGAAACTTGTCTTCAGGGATCATAAGTAAACAAGTAACTTATCAGCGATCATCTCATAGACTGAACATGCTCAGAGCTATAAGATGATGAACAGTGTTCGCTGAATATCTAATCTAAAGAGTGAGAGTTACTATCAGCGGTACTGTAAAGTCTTAGTACTTATCAACGATAGTGAAACTCTGATACATTTTGTTTACTTACAATTTTGACTAAGTGTTTAAGAGGGGGTCATTATCAAATCACTGAGGGTTTAGATCAACAATCTCCCCCTATTTGATTATGACATAGCAACAGAGAAAATTGCTATTTAATGAAAACATAAGGATAAAAAGAACTCATAAAATATGTGTCCCTTTTACTGTTTTCTGGGATCTTTTTAGTACTGATGGAGTAAAGTACATTCGCTGAAATTTTTCTTTAAACTTCATAAAGATTACAGAGGGAAGTGGAAAAATTACAAGTACAACAAATAAAATTACAAGTACAGAAGATGTAGACAGATAAGGATAGAAAGAGTTACAAGGCGATCCTATCCGTCAAAAGGTTCTTCCTTGATGAGAAGTTCATCGAGGGTCTTTGATGTGGGAATCATTCAGTCAGGGACAGTGACACCTTGATCCTTTTTGTTATTTGCTTCTTCAAAGATCAGGGGCTTGAGGTGACGAGCTTCAATGTCGCGTCTGACTTCACACCAGTATATGAGATCTCTGAGTTGTTCGATGGGAGTGATTGGAAGCTCAGAGATGCGTTGAAAGTGATGATTTCCTTGGTAGTCTAGAAAGAATATACCATAGGGATTAGTTACGACTTTTCCAGGAATGAAAGTTTCACCAGGTGGTAGGGAGGTGTCAAGCGCTGAGAGATCAGCATCAGGGCCAAGAACTTCAGCACGAGAGAAACCAATACCTGTTTCATTTCGTATAGGAGGACCTGAGTCTGAGGCTTTCTTTTCCTTTGCAGAGACTCTTCTTTGTTGAGGAGGAAGAAGAGTGGAAGGAGGAATATCAACAGCAGAAGAAACCAAGTCGATCTGAGTATTTAAAATTTTCTCGACATGGCTCTTGAACTTTGAGCGCGATTGCTGAATGGCTAATTTCACTTCCAACCATTCAGAGAAACCAAACTTCTCTAAAGTAGCAGCATAGAAGGTTTGCTTGGTTTTGTCTTCTCTGAATACGTCAACTTCAACAACAGGAACGTCTACGAACAGTGTTCCTCTGATGTTTACTTTGATGATTTTGGATGGTCGAGATCGATAATTCAGCATTTCTTTACACCATTCCAAAGTTGTATCAGATACTTTAGCCTTTTCTTCAACGATCCTTTGGGCATCATCCCATAGCTGACATTGGACATCAATAGGAGTTCTTTTCAACGCGGGGTCTTTCACCGATTGTTGGACAAGCTGGATGGCGAGAGCCTTATCTTTTTCTTCAGCTTTCTTCTTTTCGGCGAGTAATCTTTCAGCTCTTAGATGATCCTCGTATTCTTTTCTTGAGATCCTGAACTTTGTGGGAGCAGGGATTTTGTCACGAGAAAGAATGATTCGCTGATCTTCAAGCTGTTTGACCATTGCATCTCTCTTTTCTTGATCCTCTTCACTTAGCTTTTGAGGAGCCAAGGAAGGTCTGTTTTTGTGAGAGAGCAACTGTTCTTCAGGTTCATCAGTCTCAGTGGTTAAATCCAAGACTGAGATTATTTCTTGTGTAGTCGTAGGAGCTTCAGCGTGATCCTCAAACAGGGGAGAGGACTAGCTGAAACACAACGATCGTTTAAGTAAGAAAAGTTGGGAAGAAAGAGAAAAGAATAGGGTTAAGTGTATAGGGGTTTTATGGAGAGAAGGATTGAGATTGAGAAGGGATAAAGGAGGGATGCAGTGTAAGGGAATAGGAGGTAGTGTACCTGACAAACTAGCTTTTGAAGCAAGATCATCAGATTGTCTTCTGCAGTAAGGCTTTTGTTTTTGCCTTTGTCAGCTTTAGACGCTGCAGGTCTTGTCTTCTCCCTTGATGGTTCGTTTATCGAAATCCCTTTGAGAGCTGTAGTCTTCTGAACAGGCTAGACGATAAAGGAGTCATCATCATCATCATCGTCATCATCATCATTCTTTGGAGAAGAAGATGGTTCATCATCAAAGATGTCAACAGCTTTATCGTCTTCAGCTTCGTCTTCATCAGATTCAACCTCTTCAGCATAGGGTGAGGTTACATCAGCAGCAGCTTCGATGTTATGCTCTTCGAGTTGATCCCCCTCAGATTCAGAGGGAGGTTTCTCGGTTCCCTCAGGGTTTTCAACTCCCTGAGGTTTTGAAAAAGTAGCAGTAGCTTCAGTCTCAATACCCTCCCCCTCAGTATGGGGAAGGTCTTCTTTATTTTTCTTCTCCCCCTCATCATTATGGGGAAGGTCTTCTTTAGGCTTCTCCCCTTCTTCCACATCATGGTTGGGGGAGGTAACAGACTTTTCAGCGGCAGCAGCAGCCATAGGATTACTGTCTTCTTGGCCAATAATTCCTGTGCAGTTTTCAATCGCTGCTACTCTGTCTTCTAGGCCAGTAATAGCAGTACTGATCTTTTTGAGATCATCTCGATCGGCCTGAGTGAAATGAGAAGTTGGGGTGTTCAGGTGATCGAGCACTTTCTGAACAATCTCTTTGACCGCAGAGACCTCAGTCTTGATCGTGGAAACTTCACCCTTAAGAGAACCAACCTCTGTCTTCAATGATGTGACTTCATTGGACAGAGAGGTGAAGTTTGTTGAGAGAGTGGTTGTGGCGGTTGAGTTTTCAGCGAGGGTGGTAGCAAATTTAGCAATGCTACCATCCACCTTCTCCAGATCAGCTTTGGAGGCTTTCTTTTCGACCTCAGTGGTCAATGTGTTCAAGTTCTCTCCAGCGTTTGTAACCGCTGAAGAGTTGTCAATTAGAGTGTTGTTGAAAGACTCCATCTTTGTTTCCAGGGCCGTCAGGGAGGTGTTGATATCCCCCAAATTAGGACCTGAAAAAGTTATCAACTTATGAACAGAGGAAAGCTCAGAAGTTTGGGGTAGAGAGAGAGAGGAGTGTTTTGGATTGTGTTTATACCTGCAGGAGGGTTGGCGAAGTTGTCGAACCCTTTGTGTCCTGAATGATATTCCATGTCGCCTTCAAGAGTACCTTGGCGCATGGAGATGCCTGCAGATCCTAAGTTTGCATCCATCATCGTATTTAGAGTGTCTGTAGCTGAGTCATGTACGATGAAGGGTGTCCCTGAGAAATTTGGGAAAATTGGTGCAGAGACCAAAAATTGAGTAGGAGGAATGAGGGATGAGAATGATGGTTGGGTGCGGGGTTCAGCGTTGGATCCGCTGTCAATCACTTCAGTCTGTAGAGAGGCTGAAGGAGGTGGGTTCATTTCCAAGTTTATAACTTCAGCGTTTAGAGACACTGAAGTCGGGATGGAAAGGGTGGCTTGATCAGCTGTGGCAGAGCGTACCACTGAACTTTCCATCAGCTCTTCAAGATGAGCTGAGGAGTCTTCAGCATGTAAATGTTGGGGGTGTTGCTCCTTGGTTTTCTTGATTCTTTTGGAACCAAGTTGGGAAGTTGAGTGTTTCCTTTTTCGAGAAGGAGTAGAGGTTGCAGCTGGGGTATCAGCGGTGGGGATTTCCACTGAATGAGCCGCAGAAGTAGAAGAAGAAGGATTGAGAATAGATAAGAGAGTAGAGAGACGTACCTCGTTTGGTAGGGGCTTGAAGTCGAGCACCTTAGGGCCAACCTGTGAGAGTTTCAGGTCTCCTACTTTTGGGTATTTATCCTTAAGGCCGGTTTGGAAGATGGCGCTGAGGAATCTTGGGTATGGAACCCATGATGGTCTATCAGCAAAATCTACTCTGAGCGCAAGATCGTCGTAGATTATCGAGGCCCAGTCAACATGGAGACCCTTTAGCAATGTATAGCCCATGGCTTGCTGAGGTTGAGCAGCTTGATCAGAGGAGCCACTCTTCGTTGTCATGCAACTTATCAGGTTTGCGAAGATGAAGTTCATCTCGCTGGGCATCTTTGACTTCTTGATTGCAGTCAGTTTCTTCTCGGCTTTTTCATCTCTCCCTTGATCCCAAACGTACTTCATTGCATCAAAGAATGCAATGAGTGTTTCTCTATCAGCATGTCTCTTGGGGTCAAGAAAAGGAACAAATTGTTTATCTTTGGTGTCAACAGGGAGATTCAGTGCTTTTCGAATGATAGCAGGGTTGATTTTGATGGTGCCAAAATCAGTGTCACAGAGGATGACATCAAGTAGTTTGGTAGGGTCTTTGGATGATGGTAGCTGAGTGTGTCTGGTGGTTTACCAGAATTGAGATAATAGTAACTGATGAGCAGGGGGTGTTATGGTCAAGGCTGTAGAGAGCCAACAGGTTTTCAGAAAATTCACAGCATCGTCTAGATGTTTGACTTGTTTTTTCGGAGGAAAATCGAACAGCGCATGGAGGTTGTTTGATTTTGTAAAAGAGACATCCTCAAGTTTGAACTTGACCTGAGGAGCCTTGGTGATTTCAAGTTCCTCAGCAGCAGGAGTGTTCTCAGCAGTAGGAACATCAGTAGAAGATGCCATTTCTATTTAACATATTTAAACATGAACATAGATAAAGAATACAGTCTTAATGTGGAAAGATTTTCCAATAAGATGTTTTCGAATTTTGTCCATTTCATTCAGACAAAAATCCCTTTGAGGAAGATTAGGGTTTTTCTTGTTTTGAGAAAGAGTTACAAAACGTAGAGATTATGTGTTTTCCAGTTTTCATTTGAAGAAGGAATTCTGGAAAAACATATGAAGAACAAGTTTACGAGTTTTGATATAAACTTGAAGAACAACCATGAAGGTTGTATTCATAAAATCATGAACAGAAAATGATTTCATTTTATAAAAGTTCTTTTGTTTGATCTGTTAAAAGCAAAGAATAAGATCATAAACAAGTAATGTAGGTAAATAATAAGAGTATTAACCTGGTTCGTCAAAGAAGAAGATGAACAGTTTCTGGAAATTTTGAGAGCTCAAAATGCAACAGTAAATCTTTTTCTTGCTTGGAGGAGAAGTTTTTCGCGTAAAGAGAAAAATATAAACCCAAAATGGTTTATATAGAGAGAGTAGAGAGAGAGAAAATCTTGAGCGGGAAAAGATTTTCATCATGACACAGACACGTGTTTGCATTTGATTGGAAGGTAAACAAAACGTGCAAACGTGTGTCAGAAAAAGAATGTGCCAGGGCTTATCCATTGCGATGACGTCACAACTGTCCTTTCATATGATAGGATGTCTCTGAGGTTTTGAAAGCTCAGGGACACTTTTGAAAATATGAAGCACTGAATAGAAATATCAGTGCTGGTTTAAGAAGTTTCAAAGTATCGCTGTTAAGGAAGAGATATTCAACGATGCAAGATGTTTTGAAATCTTTGAGTTCTAGGCGAACGTCAGCGAGTAAGAGAGAAAACATACCTTGATATCAGCGAGTTAATTTTTGTTTAGAGAGAGAATGATAGAGTGGGTTATACAAGTTGATTTTATCCTATTGCTGATCAAATGTGAACTGCTGAAGATTTTATTCTTCAAAGTTCAGCATTCCAAGCTCGCTGATGAGAAAGTTGAATCTTGTCTCATCAAGAGGTTTGGTGAACAGATCAGCTAACTGATAGTCAGTTGGGATAAAATGAAGTTCTATATCACCATTCATCACATGATCTCTGATAAAATGATACCTGTTGAGATGGACACTGAGTTTTGCTTTTTACTTGTCCAACTCACGAGCTTTCCACCCAGGAGCTGACAGCCTCCTGTGGTGCTTTTCCTATCCAATTTGCAACCTGCAAAATCACTATCTGAATAGGCGATTAGATCAAACCCTGAATCTTTGGGATACCAAAGACCTAGGTTCATAGTACCCTTAAGGTAACGAAAGATTCGCTTTACAACGATCATATGAGATTCCTTAGGTTCAACTTGATATCGTGCACACAAACAGGTTGCGTACATAATATCGGGTCGGCTAGCTGTAAGATACAAGAGAGATCCGATCATCCCACGGTACAACATGACATTAACAGGTATTCCATTTGAATCCTTGTTTAGTGTCAGCGGTGGTGCCATAGGGGTTTTCATAGCTGAACTCTGAGTTAAATCGAATTTCTTCAGCATATCTTTAACATACTTTCCTTGATTAATAAAAGTTCCTTTTTCATTCTGTTTTATCTGAAGACCAAGGAAATATGTTAGCTCACCCATCATACTCATTTTATACTCTTCTTTCATTCTATCAGCGAAACGAGTACAAAGGTCAGGGTTAGTAGAACCAAATATAATGTCATCAACATATATCTGAACAAGAATGATATGACCTTTTACTATTCCAAAAAATAGTGTTTTGTCGATTTTACCTTGCTCAAAATTTACAATTAGGAGATAAGAGGATAGAGTGTCATACCATGCACGTGGAGCTTGCTTTAAGCCATAAAGTGCCTTATCCAGTTTATAAACATAACCTGGACGCTTAGGATCTGAGAATCCTGGAATTTGTTCCACATAGACTTCTTCATTCAGCTTTCCATTGAGAAATGCTGATTTAACATCCATTTGATATACTTTGAAGTCTTTGTGTACATCGTATGCTAAGAATAGACGAATAGATTCTAGTCTTGCTACTGGAGAAAATGTTTCGTCGTAATCTATGCCTTCCTCTTGTCTGTATCCCTGAGCAACAAGACGGGCCTTGTTGCGGGTTACAGTTCCATGTTCGTCCAACTTGTTTCGATAGACCCATTTAGTGCCTATCACTGTCTTGTCAGTTGGTCTTCGAACAAGTTTCCAAAATTTGTTTCTTTCGAATTCAGTCAGCTCTTCTTGCATAGCGCTGACCCAGTTTGGATCTTTGAGGGCATCGTCTATTTTCTTTGGTTCAATCAGAGAAATAAAGTTAACAAATAAACAAATATTACCTGCACTTCGTCGAGTCTGAACACCAGCGTTTGGATCACCAAGAATTTGATCAATGGGGTGATTGACAGTCCATCGCTGAGTTGGAGCATGAATCGCTGACTCAACCTGAACTGGAGGGGCTGAAGATGAAGCTTCAGCAACTTCTGGAATACCATCCAAGAGAGGAGTAGGTGCAGATGTCATCACATTCACTGATTCCTGAGAAGTAGGTGGAATGTCTGAGAAATTTGGTTCAGAAGCAGTCATAGTGTTTAAAGAAACAGCTGAGACCCATGAAGTTTCAGCTTCACTATTCTGCATGTTTGGATTGATAGTAGGATCATCATTTTCAACGTTATGAGTATGAGGAGTGGGAATATCTTCTGAATCACCAAGATGTGAAAACATCCATTGATTTAGTTCTTCAGTATCAACAGAAGGTCGAGAATTCGCTGAACGGGATTCATCAAAAGTGACGTGAATAGTTTCTTCAACAGTTTGTCTTCTTCGATTGAAGACTCTGAAGGCTTTGGAGACTGAGGAGTATCCAAGAAAGATCCCATCATCAGCCTTAGGATCAAATTTTCCAAGGGCATCTTTGTTGTTCAGTATGAAACACTGACAACCAAAGATGTGAAGAAAGCTAATTGAAGGCTTTCTCCCATGAAAAAGTTCATAGGCTGTTTTGCGTAAAACAAGCAGTGTTGACAGCTTCTGCCCAAAACTGAGTAGGTAGGTGAGAATTGCTGAGCATTGAACGTGCAGCTTCAATAATAGTTCTATCTCTTCTTTCAGCGACTCCGTTTTGTTGCGGTGTTCTCACTGAAAAAAAGTTGTGAGAAATACCCTTAATCTCAAAGAAGGAATCAAGAGAACTGTTTTTGAATTCAATCCCATGATCACTCCTTATTGAGCGAACGGTCAAGTTGTTCAGGGTTTCCATCTTCCGAACAAAGGTGATGAGTTCTTCAGGGGTGTCACTCTTAGAACGGAGAAACATAACCCATGTATATCTAGAGAATTCATCAACTATGACCAGCGTATATTTCTTTCCAGCGATGGATTGTTTGTTAACAGGGCCAAACAAATCCATATGGAGAAGTTATAGAGGAGATGACACTGAGGAAACTTGCTTTGACTTAAAGCTTGCTTTGGTCTGCTTGCCTTTCTCACACGCTGAACATAAGGACTCTTTGGCTTATGAGTGTTGAGGTAGACCAGTGACTAACTCTTTTGAAGAAAGAGTGTTCAGTGTATTGAAGTTTAGATGAGAGAGCCTCTTATGCCATAGCCAGTTGACATCAGATGAGGCTTTTGAGAAGAAACAGGAGTTCTCAGTGGTTGTTGAGTCCATGTTTATTACATAAACATTTTCCAAACGATAACCGCTGAGAGCTATCTTCTCCTTTTTGTCAGCGACAAAGCAGGATTCCTTAGTAAAGATTACTTTGTTATCCTTGTCACAAAGTTGACTGATGCTTTGAAGATTATGCTTCTGCCCTTCAACATATGCGACTCTTCTAAAGGTTGTTGTACCATTAGGGAGTACACAAAACCCTCGGGTATGTCCTTTTCCATTTCCACCGAAAGTTACAGAGGGACCCTTCTCTTCTTTGTACTCAGTGAGCAGGTTCTTCTTACCAGTCATGTGTCTAGAGCATCCGCTATCGAGATACCAGATACCCTTCTTAACCTGCATTTTCAAAGGAAGATTAGTTTGTCTTGGGTACCCACTTAACCATGTGTACACACTTGTCAGTGGGGGTAGAAGAGGAGGTGGAAGGTTCAGCAGTCTTCGCAGCATTTGAAGATTTAGCTTTGTCGGTCTTCACTTTGGTTAATTTCTTAACCTCAGTGGTCTTCTTTGCCTTGGGGGCAATGATCTTTACCTTAGCTATCTTTTCAGCTTGGGTGGCTGTGGGGCACTTACTAGCAATATGATTGGTAAGTCCACAATGATAACATTTCCTATAACCAAAAGTAGTTCTAGGACCATTTGCATGCTGAGCTTTTGATTTTGAACTAGAAGGACCAGCACCAAGTAAGCTATTGGCTTTTGAAATGGGAGGAACATTTAGTTCTTCGGATTTCTTACCAATAATTTCCACTTTGATTCTAGGAGTAGATCGCTGAATAGATCCACGCTGAATAAATCCAGAGATCTTATTCTTTGAATCAGAGGGATAAGTCACTGAATCTTTAGAAGCGTTCAGCTTTGGTACAGAGGTACCCATCTGAGGATTTTGATTAAAAACAATTCCTTTACCTTTGTTTTTAAAGACAGAGGTAGGTTTTGGATAAATAACATTTTCTTTACCTTTAGAAGTTAAGGTAGAGATTTCCTCAGGAATAGGTAGTTTAGAAGAGGAACACTGAGAGGATGAAGTATCAGCGATTGAGGACACGAAAGTTCCAAATAAAAGCATGGAACGATCAGTGGTTGGTTCTTGAGTATCAGCTTTGTAACCAAGACCACGTTTATCACTCAGAGGAATCTGAGACTTAATTATCTCAGTGATCTTTGTTGAGGAATTATACCATCCATCAACAATAGTTTTTTCAGCTTTTAATGCAGCGATAGCTTCTTCGCGCTCGATTTTGACTAGCTGATTTAAGTGAACTTGATCTTTAAAGTCTTCTTCAATTTTAGAAAGATTTTCTATTTGAAGGTGACAGTTTTTAAGCTGTTCAGCGAGATCAAGGTTTTGATTTTCAACCACAGTTTTGCCATTCATGGCTTCATATAAACTTCTAGTCAAGAGATCGATCTTTCGAAGACTATCAGCTTCATCAATATTTAAAATATTGGTAAAAAAGGAAGATGATACCTGAGTAGTCGAGTTTGAAGTAGAGGGAATGTTAGAATTTTCTTCCTCATCTTCAAGTTTGGCCATGAGACATAGATTGGCTTCATCATCATCTTCAGAGTCAGATGATTCTTATTCGTCAGAGGCAGCCCAATCATAGTCAGCCATAAGGCCTTTGCCTTTCTTCTTAAAGGTTTTCAGCTTTGCATACCTTTCTTTCAGCTTTTTATATTTTTCATCTCTATTCTTGGGAATAAAGTTTTTCTTGGGAAAAGATGAGGATCTAGAGATTTTCTTTGACCTGCACTCGCTAGCAAAATGACCTATCTTTTCACAGTTATAGCAAGTAGCAGTAGCCTTATCAACAGGGGTTGATGATCTTGGCTTGTCAGTAATAGCAAGAGGTTTATTCTTCTTGAAATTACTCTTTCTAGCAAATCTCCTGAACTTATTAGCCAGGAATGCCAGAGTTTCATCATTATCTGAAACGTCAGAGTCTGATGATCTTTCAGAGTTAGTTTCCAACTCAGTGACAGTGATAGTCGATCGCTGAGTGGAAGGTGACTCTGAGATTAAAGCAACAGGGGTGCTTTTGGAATCTTTTACACGATTCTTCTTAAGATGACTCGATTGCTCATGATTCAGCATCGTGCCATATAAGGTAGAAAGGGTCATTGATTTTAGATCCTTTGACAGCTTGAGACACATAGAATAACTGTCCCAGCTTTCAGGTAAATATTCTAAGAACTTTGTCAGTACTTCAAAGTTAGAATATTCCTTACCAACAGTTTTTAGATCTATTATTAAGTAGTTAAAACGTTGGTGTACTTCAGAGAGAGTTTCATTCTTACCACAAATGAAGCTTTCATACTGTCTTACCAGGTTGATCTTTCGAGAGTCCTGGACTTCAGAAGTACCTTCATACTGAACACAGATTGTGTCCCACATAGCTTTTGAGGTTTTCAGGTTCATGACGGAATGGTAGACTTCGTCAGGAAGAGCCATGGAGAGTATGGATCTGGCTTTGGTGTCTATAGCCACTTTCTTCTTATCTTCATCAGTCCACATATGAATTTCCTTGGGAATCAGCCTTTTTGGAATAGCAGGTCTATTCTCAGTGGCTGGAACTGCAGCATCAATTCTTAAAGGAATATATGGGCCGTTTTCAAGATAATAAGGCATAGTAGGGTCTACACCTTCTAAGAAGAGAATCATCCTATTTTTCCACAGATTAAAATTATCTCTGGAGAATCTAGGGGGTTTTGCAAGAGAACCGTTGTCAATATAGTTTGTGTTTGTGTTGGTAGCCATTTTAGGAAATAGCAAGGAAGAGAAATCTTAGTATAGATCAGATCTTGTTTATGAGATTAAACAAATCTGCTCTGATACCACTTGTTGGTCCCGAAAGGCTATACAAGTTTGTAGAAGAGGGGGGGGGGGGAGGGGTTGAATACAAACACACGTTTTTACTTTTCTAAATTGTTTATTGATAAATCAAGACAATTTACAACTTGTTGTGGAACAAGATTAAGGATAAACCTAATCTAAACAAGTCTTGAGAAACACTAAGTTTCCTGCACTAGAAAGAGTTAAAGAAATTACGAATAATAACTTAACAATAAGAGAGAAATAAGAAGATGGTCCGAGCACACTTCAAAACTGAAGTAAGATTCTTCTTATATACTGCATGCATTTAATGCATTGCAGTATGGCTTTACACGTGGCAACAGCTGAGTGGTTGCATGCCATTGACCTTTGTAGACAACCTTAGTAGCCGCATGGTGCACAGTGTAGAATCAGAGTTGTTGTATGATTACAGACAAAAGGGATGTCCGTTCTGACAGTTCGTACGGAGACGTGCAAGGGAGGTAAGACAATAGTAACATGCAGGGAGACTTCATGATCAGCTTTCGTTGAGTCAGATCTTTATCAGCGAATGATAAAGTTCAGCGATTGCTGAAGTCTTCTACTTGATACTTCACGTTGAATGGACAGGTCTTGCTTCGCTGATATCCGCATCAGTTCATGAGTAGACTTGTCGCTGGTTCTTGAGCTTGATCTTCGACTTCAGCATAGAACTTTGGTTGACGTGAAACTTGTCTTCAGGGATCATAAGTAAACAACTAACTTATCAGCGATCATCTCATAGACTGAATAGGCTCAGAGCTATAAGATGATGAACAGTGTTCGCTGAATATCTAATCTAAAGAGTGAGAGTTACTATCAGCGGTACTGTAAAGTCTTAGTACTTATCAGCGATAGTGAAACTCTGATACATTTTGTTTACTTACAATTTTCACTAAGTGTTTAAGAGGGGGTCATTATCAAATCACTGAGGGTTTGGATCAACACTATTGCTGTTTAGAAGACACAAAGATGAAGAAGATGAAGAAAATTTCTTAAAATGGAAAGAGATTCCACAATGACATTTTTAGGGTTTTGCAGTTTTGAAAAGAGGTACAAAACTAGTGAAAGTTCTTGTTTTCCAGTTTCCTTTTATGGAAAGGATTCTGGAAAACGTATGAAAAGTGTAAGCTTAAGATTCTTTGATTAAACTCACAAGAACAACTTGAAAGCAAGTTGTGTTTATTAAAACCATGAAGAAGATGATTTCAAACTTTAGAAACATACATTGTTTGATCTTGTAAAAGCAAGAATAAGATCAAAAATGTTGTTTAAGATGGATTAAAGAAGAGAAATGTAACCTGTTTCGTGAATGAGGAGGATGATTAGCACAAGTTATTGAAAAATCCAAATGCAAAGGAAATATGTGAATTCTTTTTGCTTTAGGAGAGTTCGTATGCGTAAAAGGTAAAAATATAAACTCGAATGGTTTATATAGTGAGAGTAGAGAGAGAAAAACTAAGAGCAGGAAAAGTTTTTCATGGTGACACGTGACACGTCCCTTGAATTTTATTGGACAAGGAAACGAAACGGGCGAACGTGTCAGACGAAAAGGCGTGCCATGGTTTATCCAAAGGATGACATCACAAACGTCCTTTCATATTTTAAGGTGTCTCTAAGGGTTTTAGAAAAAGCTCAGGGACATTTTGAAAATAGAGAAGCACTGATTAGAAGTATCAGTGTGATTGAAGAGTTTCAAAAGAATCACTGAAAGGAAGAGATATTCAGCGATGTAATTTAATTTGAAATCTTGCATGCTGAGGCGAGTGCCAGCGATTAAGAGAGGACATACCTTGATATCAGCGAATCAGTTTTGTTCAGAGATTAGATGATTAAAGGGGTTATACAAATTCATTTTATCACTGATCTAATGTTAACCACTGAAGATTTTATTCTTCCAGATTCACCATTCCAAGCTCGCTGATGAGAAAGTTGAATCTTGTCTCATCAAGAGGTTTGGTGAACAGATCAGCTAACTGAAAGTCAGTTGGAATAAAATGAAGTTCTATATCACCATTCATCACATGATCTCGGATAAAATGCTGATCTCGATGTGTTTGGTCTTTGAGTGTAGCACTGGATTGTTTGCTATAACGATGGCACTAGTGCTGTCGTAATAGATTGGAATTTTGGAGAGCTTAAGGTCATAGTTCAATAGTTGATTTCTCATCCATAAGACCTAAGAACAACAGCTTCCAGCGGCTACGTACTCAGCTTCAGCGGTTGAGGTGGACACTGAGTTTTGCTTTTTACTTGTCCAACTCACCAGCTTTCCACCCAGGAGCTGACAGCCTCCTGTGGTGCTTTTCCTATCCAATTTGCATCCTGCAAAATCACTATCTGAATAGGCGATTAGATCAAACCCTGAATCTTTGGGATACCAAAGACCTAGGTTAGGAGTACCTTTAAGGTATCGAAAAATATGCTTTACAGTGATCAAATGAGATTCCTTAGGTTCAGATTGATATCGTGCACATAAACAAGTTGCATACATAATATCAGGACGGCTAGCTGTAAGATATAGAAGGGAGCCGATCATCCCACGGTACGCTGTGACATTAACAGGTTTCCTTGAGGGTTCTTTGTTAAGTGTCAGTGGCGGTGCCATTGAGGTTTTCATAGCTGAGCTTTGAGTTAAATCAAACTTTTTCAGCATATCTTTAACATAAGTACATTGGTGAATGAAAGTACCTTTTTCATTCTGTTTGATTTGAAGACCAAGGACATATGTCAGTTCACCCATCATACTCATTTTATATTCAGCTTTCATTCTTTCAGCGAGACGAGTACATAAATCAGGGTTAGTAGAACCAAATATAATATCATCGACATATATTTGAACAAGAATGATATGACCTTTTACTTTCCTGAAAAATAGAGTTTTATCGATTTTACCTCGCTCAAAATTTTCAATATGGAGATAAGTAGAGAGAGTGTCATACCATGCACAAGGAGCTTGCTTTATGCCATAAAGTGCCTTATCCAGTTTATATACATAACCTGGATGCTTAGGATCAGTGAATCCTGGAGGTTGTTCAACATAGACTTCTTCATTCAGCCTTCCGTTGAGAAATGCTGATTTAACATCCATCTGATATACTTTGAAGTCTTTGTGAATAACGTAAGCTAAGAATAGACGAATAGCTTCGAGTATTGCCACTGGGGCAAATGTTTCGTCATAGTCTATGCCTTCCGCTTGTCTGTATCCCTGAGCAACAAGACGAGCCTTGTTGCGGGTTACAGTTCCATGTTCATCCAACTTGTTTCGATAGACCCATTTAGTGCCTATCACTGACTTGTCAGATGGTCTTGGAACGAGATTCCAAACTTTGTTTCTTTCAAATTCTGTCAGCTCTTCTTTCATAGCGCTTACCCAGTTTGGATCTCTGAGGGCATCATCTGTTTTCTTTGGTTCAATCAAAGAAATAAAGTTAACAAATACACAAATGTTACATGTACCTCGTCGAGTCTGAACACTAGCGTTTGGATCACCAAGAATCTGATCAATGGGGTGATTGATAGTCCATCGCTGAGCCGGAGAATGATTCGCTGACTCGATTTGAACTTCTGGAGGAGCTGAAGAAGAAGCTTTAGCAACTTCAGGTAGGAGAGGAAGAGGTTCAGATGTCATTTCATTCACTGATTGCTGAGAAGTAGATGGGATTTCTGAGGTAGATGGTTCAGAAGCAGGCATAAAGGTGAGAGGAACAACTGAAACCCATGAAGATTCACCTTCACTAGTCTGCATGCTTGGGATGATCGTAGGATCATCATCAGCGGTAGGAGTAGTGACTTGAGGGATGGGAGCAGCTAGTGAATCACCAAGATGAGAAAACATCCATTGATTCAGTTCTTCAGTATCAGCAGGGGTCTTGAGTTCGCTGAACGGGATTCGTCAAAAGTGACGTGGATTGTTTCTTCTACAGTTTGTCTTCTTCGATTGAAGACTCTGAAGGCTTTTGAGATAGAAGAGTATCCAAGAAAAATTCCATCATCAGCCTTGGGATCAAACTTTCCTAGGGCATCCCTGTTGTTCAGTATGAAACACTAACATCCAAAGATGTGAAGAAAGCTAATTGAAGGCTTTCTCCCATGGAAAAGTTCGTAGGCTGTTTTCTTGAATCTTTTGACAATCAGCGACCTGTTTTGAGTAAAACAAGTAGTGTTGACAGCTTCTGCCCAGAACTGAGTAGGTAGATGAGAATCACTGAGTATTGAACGAGCAACTTCAATGATCGTTCGATTTCTTCTTTCATCGACTCCATTTTGTTGCGGTGTTCTCACTGAAGAAAAGTTGTGAGAAATACCCTTGCTTTCAAAGACGTTTTCAAGGGAACTGTTTTTTGAATTCAGTCCCATGATCACTCCTTATTGAGCGAACAATCATATTGTTCAGGACTTCCATTTTACTGACAAAAGAGATGAGTTCTTCAAGGGTGTCACTCTTAGAACGGAGAAACATAACCCATGTATAGCGAGATAATTCATCAACAATGACCAGTGTATATTTCTTTCCAGCGATGGATTGTTTGTTAACAGGTCCAAACAAATCCATATGTAGAAGTTGAAGAGGAGATGACACTGAGGAAACTTTCTTAGACTTGAAGCTTGCTTTGGTTTGTTTCCCTTTCTCACACGCTGAACCTAGAGATTCCTTAGCGTATGAATGTTGAGGTAGACCAGTGACCAACTCTTTTGAAGAAAGGGTGTTCAGTGTCTTGAAGTTGAGATGAGAGAGTGTCTTATGCCATAGCTAGTTGACATCAGATGAGGCTTTGGAGAAGAAACAAGAATTCTCAGTGGTTGTCGAGTCCATGTTTATAACATAAACATTTTCCAACCGGTATCCGCTGAGAGCGACTTTCTCCTTTTTGTCAGTGATAAAGCAGGATTCCTTAGTGAAACACACTTTGTAGTCCTTGTCACATAGCTGACTGATGCTCAGAAGATTGTGCTTCAATCCTTCAACATATGCGACTCTTCTGAAGGTAGTTGTACCATTGGAAATTACAGCAAACCCTCGGGTATAGCCTTTTCCATTTCAACCAAAAGTCACTGATGGACCTTTCTCTTCCTTATATTCAGCGAGCAGGTTCTTTTTCCCAGTCATATGTCTAGAGCATCCGCTATCAAGATACCAGATACCCTTCAGGACCTGCAAACAAAGGAAGATTAGTTTGATTTAGGCACCCATTTTACTATGGGTCCACATTTGTCAGTGGTAGTAGAGGAAGTGGGAGGTTCAGCAATCTTCGCAGCATTTGAAGCTTCAGCTTCAGGACAAGTCTTCACTTTGGTTAATTTCTTAACTTCAGTGGTTGTTTTCACCTTAACCTGATTTGCACCAGGATTGGTCTTCTTTGCCTTGGGGGCGATCTTCTTTACCTTAGCTAATTTATCAGCCTTGGTAGATGTGGGGCACTTACTAGCAACATGATCAGTAAGTCCACAGTGATAACATTTCCTATAGCTAAAAGTAGCTTTAGGACAATTTGCATGCTTGGCCGGAATTTTTAAATGAGCAGGGCCAACACCAAGAATACCTTTGGCATTGGAAACTGGAGGAACTATCGGTTCTTCGGATTTCTTACCAATTATATCCACTCTGATTCTAGGAGTAGATCGTTGAACGAATTCAGGAATCTTGTTCTTAGAAGTAGAGGGGTGACTTGCTGAAGGTTTTGAGACTTTAAGCTTAGGTACATTGGTACCTTTCTGAGGTTTTTGATTACAAACTTTTTCTTTTCCTTTGCCTTTAGAAGTCAAGGTAGGTTTTTCCTCAGGAATGGGAGTATTTGAAGAAGAACACTGAGACGAAGAGGTGTCAGGGATAGAGGACACGAACATTCCAAACTTAAGCATGGAACGATCAGTGGTTGGTTCTTCAGCGTCAACTTTGTAACCAAGACCACGTTTGTCACTAAGGGGAATCTGAGCACTTAATATCTCAGTGATCGTTGTTGAGGATTTACACCATCCTTCAACAGTAGCCTTTTCAGCCTTTAATGAAGCGATAGCATCTTCTCGCTCAATACGAATGATTTGATTTATGCAGACCTGATCTTTCAAATTTTCTTCTATTTTAGAAAGCTTTTGAATTTCCAAATGAAAATTCTTAAGCTGTTCAGCAAGATCAATATTTAGTTTTTCAGCTTTGGTCTTGCCATTCATGGCATCATATAAATCAATAGTCAAAAGATCGACAGTCAAACGTCTTTCGATGTCATTGAGGGCTGAAGTATGAGTATCAGTGAGAGAGTTTGATACCTGAGAGGTGGAGGTAGAAGTAGAGGGAATTTCAGCTTGTTCTTCCTCTTCTTCTATTTGAGCCACGAGGCAGAGATTGGCCTCATCATCATCTTCAGAGTCAGATGATTCTTCATCAGATGCAACCCAGTCATTATCTTCAGCAATCATGCCTTTACCTTTCTTTTTAAAGCTTTTCAGCTTTGCATATTTTTCTTTCAGCTTCTTGTATTTGTCATCTCTAGCCTTGGGGTTCGAGGATTTCTTGTATGAGGAGGATGAGGGTTTGAAAAATTTCTTTGACCTGCATTCACTAGCAAAGTGTCCTACTTTTTCACAGTTAAAGCAGGTAGCAGTTGCCTTATCTACAGGGGTTGAAGATTTTGGCTTGCCAGTGAGTGAAAGAGGTTTATTTCTTCTGAAGTTACTCTTTCTGGAGAATCTCCTGAATGTATTAGTCAGGAGTGCCAGTGACTTATCAATTTCTGAAGGATCAGCTTCTGATGATTCATCAGAGTTAGATTCCAACTCAGTGATAGTAACAGTAGAGCGCTGAGTGGGCATTAACTCAGAGAGTAAAGCAACATGTGTGCTTTTGGAATCTTTTACAAGATTCTTCTTAAGATGACACGACTGCTCATGATTGAGCATAATGCCAAACAAGGTAGAAAGGGTCATTGATTTCAGATCCTTTGAGAGCTTAAGACACATTGAATAACTGTCCCAGCTTTCAGGAAGACTTTCCGGAAACTTTGTCAGGATCTTAAAGTTAGAATATTCCTTACCAACAGTCTTTAAGTCAATGATTAAACAGTTAAAGCGTTGGTGAACTTCAGAGAGAGTTTCATTCTTACCACAAATGAAACTTTCATTCTGTCTTACCAGGTTGATCTTTCTTGAATCCCGGGCTTCAAAAGTACCTTCATATTGAACACATATTGTGTCCCACATGGCTTTAGAACTCTTCAGGTTCATGACGAAGTGGTAGACTTCATCAGGAAGAGCCATAGAGATGATAGATCTGGCCTTAGTATCGATGACCACCTTCTTCTTGTCTTCATCAATCCATGTGCTAACTTCCCTGGGAATGATTCTTTCTGGGATGGCAGCTCTAGTGGCAGTGCCTGGAACAGCAGGGTCTAACATGAAAGGGACATATGGTCCATTTTCAATGTAGTAAGGTATAGTAGAATCTACACCTTCCAAGAAGAGCATCATCCTATTTTTCCAGAGATTGAAGTTATCTTTGGAAAATCTAGGGGGTTTTGCAAGAGAGCCATTATCGATATAGTTTGTGTTTGTGGGGTTAGCCATTTTGAAAAATAGCTAGGAAGAGAAAAGAATGTAGTATAAGCAAGATCTTGTTTATTAGGTTAAACAATCTGCTCTGATACCACTTGTTGGTCCAAAAGGGGTTATACTAGTTTGTAGAAGGGGGGGGGGGGGTTGAATACAAACACACGATTTTTATCTTTCTAAATTGTTTATTGATATATATAAAACAATTTACAGTTTGTTGCGGAGCAAGATTAAGGAATAAACCTAATCTAAACAAACTATGAGAACACTAAGATTTCTTGCACTAGAAATAAGAGAGAAAGAAAATCAAGAACACTAAGGATAGTATTCTTTCACACAGTAAGTTCAGCGAGAGGAATGGCCGAGCACTTCATAAATGAAGTAGGGTTTCCTTTATATACTGCATGCATTGGTTGCATGGTTTGGCTTCAGTAGACAACCTAGTGGCCGCATGATGAACAATGTAGAATCAGAGTTGGTTGTACGATTCTGGACAAAAGGGATGTCCGTTCTGACAAAATCGTACGGGGCGTACAAGGGGATAAGACAAAAGTTGCTTGTAGAACAAGCTTCATGATCAACGTCCACTGAATGATTCTTTATCAGCGAATGATAAAGTTCAGCGTTCGCTGAAGTCGTTTACTTGAAACTTCACGTTGAGTGGACAGGTCTTGGCTTCGCTGATATCTGCATCAGGTCATTAGTAGAATTAGTCGTTGGTTCTTTGGCTTGATCTTTGACTTCAACGTAGAACATGGTTTACGTGAATCTTGTCTTCAGGGATCATAAGTAAACAACATAAACTATCAGCGATCATCAGTGAGACTGAACAGACTTAGGGCTCACTGCTGAACAGTGTTCGCTGAATACATAATTTAAAGCGTATGTTTTCATCAGCGATACTAAACAGACTTATTATATTTTCTTTGATGACAAAACATTAATACATATTGTCTACTTACAATTTTCACTAAGTGTTTCTCAGAGTCATTATCAAATCACTGAGGGTTTGGATCAACATGACGTAAACTCAACGCGGATAAGCTGGTCATTTTAAAGTGTTAATATTAGATCTTAGACCCAGTGATGGGAGGATTCGAAATACGACTAACTAAGGGATGCACAAAGATTTGAGAAAGTCTTTGATAATTAAGTTGGATTTTGTAAGATTTTAGATAATGTTCAAACATTGGGTGTAAATCTTCATACTAATACAACTTGATATTTAAGTCAACTTAGCTAATCAGTAAGATTAAGAATCGACAATAGTGGGAATTTTGTGGGCACTGTCCACAAGGATTCACTTTCGAGAGATGGGGATCTTTATGGACGTTTTTGTGACATGAAGTTTCTTACCAACTTGTTACTACGTTTCTTAAGGAAAATATACACATAACTTTCTTTTAATGAAAAGTTCATTTCTTTATTTTAAGCAATATCACCAGCAAATATTGGTATTATTCTCAAATCCTAAAATAAGCACTAAAAGTTCATGAAATTCTCAGTATAGCAATCCCTATGGAAAGATCCTCGGTATACTACCACTTTATTACTTGTAGTGGTCATAGTGTTGGTGTGCACTTGCATCGCCACTATGAAAACACTGTGACCACTTTGTGGACCTATATGATATTACGTTATCAGGTATTCAGGTATACTGTTTTTTCCCAATTTTGCTCCGTCCCACTAAATAGACATCAAGTTTCATCGTTAAGTCCATCTACCTGAGGGTAATAGGTCATTCTACCCTAAAAAATGAGGTAGCAATAAAAATATCCTCCCCCTCTATCATGTTGTTCTTGTTCTTCTTTGTTTTCTCGATAATAACAATAAAGTTTTTCGTGTTTTGTGTTTGATTAAATAATAAGCAGAAACAAATAGTCATAACACAACAAATGGAGGTTCAAGCAGAAAAGGTGTAAGTAACTAAAACAAAGGTTCATATCTTAACATATGAATTTAGATTATTGTTCTTCTTTGTTTTCGAGTTGGTGCACGTGACAGAGACGAAGATGAAGGTGGGGGGGGGATGGGTAGGACAAAAGGGTAGGATCAAAACCGAACAAAAAAGCATACCATAAGTGTTTTTTATAATAAAAATTGTAGTGACTAAATCCAAAACAAATAAAAAATATCATAATACATTCTCAAAAGTATCATATAAAAATGACTAAATTGCATTCTTTGTCTATGTGGTTGTCACCCGTAAACAACTTTGTTAGAGCATTATTGTATTCAAGATTTACTGTAAAGTCAATATCTGTAATAGTCTATGTTGTATTGTAAATGCCTTTATACCTTGTATGTATGGGGTATAAATAGGCATGTCTAGTTCATTAGCTAGTAACAATCTAGAACTTAGAGAAACACTTTATGCTAATGTCATTTGTACTCATATGTTCAATATATGGATGACACATTTGCTCTCTAGATTCTCTCTACATTGGATTATGTTTGTTTGCTAGATCTGGGATTTCACATTTGGTATCAGAGCACAAACAGAAGATTCAAGCGAATTAAGAAGCAAATTAGAGAATTTTTACACTGTCCTGAAGAATTCGGATCCTTCATCGATCACTGTTCATCATGATTTCTGATTGTTCTTCGTTTACTGTTCATCAAGATTTCATCATTTCTACCATTTTTGATCTTTTGGATTGATTCTTGACACTATTGTACTCGTTTTTCATCCCTAATCATCTTTAATTCAAGAATCTATATCAAATTCTGCACAGAATTCATCGAATTGAGCATTTTATAACTTTTTGTTCGAAAACTTGTTCTTACTGTTTTTGGATCAAAATTCGATTAATTTGATCGAATTGGGATTTGAAATCAACTAGAAAAGTGTGTGAAATCAAATTTCGAACAAATCTGTGCAAGTTTCATTACAATTGATCAAGAATTGAAAAAGTTATGGCTGATTTAGTGATTTTTGGTGTTTAAGTGAAGGTTTCGGATCATTCATCAGGGTTTCGGATCATTCAAGAGGGCTTCAGATCATTCAAGCTTG
The DNA here is from genome assembly GCA_033807775.1 of Saussurea involucrata. NCBI lineage: Eukaryota > Viridiplantae > Streptophyta > Magnoliopsida > Asterales > Asteraceae > Saussurea > Saussurea involucrata. The sequence continues at coordinate 82,207,317 of CM066327.1, forward strand.
GTTTCGGATCGTTCAAGCTTGATTTTTGGTGTTTAAGCTTGGTTTCAGATCACAAAGAGAAGTGATATTTGTTTAAGCTTGGGTTTCGGATCCTTAAGGATATGAAATCTGTTGGTTTTGGATCCTTATACATCCGAAATCTGTGGTTTCGCATCCTTATACATACGAATTCTGTTGGTTTTGAATCCTTATACATACGAAATCTGTGGTTTCGCATCCAACTACATACGAAACCATTGGTTTCGCATCGCAGACCAATACGAAACCATTGGTTTCGCATCAAGGCCAATCCGGATTCCGTGGTTTCGCATCCTTCTTGATCCGAATTCATATGGTTTCGCATCCAACTTGATCCGAAATCTTGTGATTAGTGTTGAATCCGAATTGTCACTACTCTTCAGTTTTGATTTAAAAAAAATCTATAGTGTATTTCATACACTTTAAGAGTTTTTCAAGAAAAATTTTTATATGAAATTTTTTCTATAGTGTATTTCATACACTTTCTGCTTGATTTTCTGAAAGATCAACTTCTAGCAATACCAAAGAGAGAAATGGGTTTGAAGCAAACTATTAAAACAGAAATACCTCCAATATCACAAATTTCTGTTAAATCTAATAATGAAAGTTTGAAGCAAGTTCTTAAAACAGAAATACCTCCAATATCACAAATTTCTGTTAAATCTAATAATGAAAGTTTGAAGCAAGTTCTTAAAATAGAAATATCTCCAATATCTCAAACATTTGTTAAATCTAGTAGTGAAGGTTTGAAGCAAACTCTTAAATCTAATACTTCAAATTCTTCAGCTCCTGTGTTAAATAAAGAGGAAGAAAATGCTAATCTGAAGAGACAAATTTTAGACATTTCTTCTTCAAATGCTAAACTTACTAAAAGAATTACTGATCTTGAAGTTTATATTGCAGGTCTTGAAACAAAGAAAGACAGCTCAAGTTTGCACGATCAAATCGAGAAACTTCAAGAGAAAGTAACAACTCTTCAAAGTGAAAATGTTGATATGAAGAGTAGGGAAGAAAAGAGAGTGAACTGGAACTTACATTTACGAGCTCAATTAATAGAAGTTCAAGAGAAAAGAACAACGTTGGAAGATGAAAACGTTGAATTGAAGAAAAAGCTTTCTGAACGTGAAAGAGAGTCTCTTTCTTCAAAGAAAGTTCTTAAAGAAAAGGAAGTAATTGAACTGAAATGTATAAAACTTTCAAAACAAGTTTCTGACTTTGAGAAAGTTTTATTTCTTGAAAAAAAGAAGCTCGAAAAAGAAAGAGCTGATTTTGAAACTGAACGAAATTTTTTTGAGATTAAAAGTTCTGAACTTTCCATGAAAATCTCTTATTTATAAAATATTTTGAAAAAGGAAAGAAAAGATTTTGCGGAAAAGAAAATTCTCTTTGAAAAGGAAAATAAAATCCTTAAAAAGAAAAATATGGAAACTTTCAAAGAGATAACTGATAAGAGAAAGTTTTTGGAAAAAGATTTTGAATCGGAACCCAAATATTTTGAAGATGCGATTCTTAATCTTACCAAAAGATTATCTAGTTTATCAGCTGATATTATGAAGGATCAATTGATCAAATGTGATCTCTAAATGAAATTTGATCTAATTTTTAAAGAGAAAAATGTTTTGATAAACAAAGTTAAAGAACTTGAATACGTCATTTTTAAATTTGATGTCTCAAAGCAGGTTAGTCCTAATACTATCTTTCAGATTCCATTTGTTGATTCAAATGATTCTGAATGTTCCTTTAAAATTGCTTCAAGTTCAAGCTTTAAAAACATTTTTTCTAAACAATTTAATAGATCAACTGTTTTCTCAAAAGGTCAGATTCGTTCTACAAATCTCTTCTATAATCCTCTGCTTGATAAATCAGATAACAAACCAAATGTGCCTAAAGTTATTACTTCCAAACCTGAAGAAGTTCCAGTCTTCAAGAAGGTGAAGATGGAATGGAGAGTCAAAGGCACAACATCTCCACATCAAATGTCAAAACCATCTGCCTCCACATCAAATGTCAAAAAGAACAATGTGCCAAAAGGTAAATCTTCTGCTAAACCTTATCCTATTCATTCCGCAAATCATCTGATTAGGTTGGCACATAAGAAAATCTGTTGTTCTTACTGTGGATCAAATGATTTTGTGCATAAATATTATACTTCTTATTGGTACGGTACTTATAGTATTCCTTCTAAGAAATCTACACCTAACACACTAGGACCTAAGTCCCGTTGGATACCAAAATCTGCTTAATCTGTTTTGCAGGTTCATCATGTGTTATGCTGAATGTTACATATATATCACACACATGACTGAATACAGAAGAGAAGCGGTGCAAATTTTTGAAGAGTACATGTGCCATTAAGGGGGATAAAAGATGATGGTTTCTAAACATCTCAGTTTAGAACCCGTTCTACAACGATGATGGCTTCTAAACATATCAGTTTAGGACCCGTACTTCAAAGTTTTTGACTTCTGATCATATCAGATCAGGACTCGTTCTTCAACGACTATGACTTCTGAATTTACTTCAATCCTGGTAATTCAGAACTCATTTTCATGATTAAGGATATTTTAATCCAAGTCTTGTTCTTTGTACAGATTTTGTACATATAAAGATCTTTTGCACATGTTAAGGGGGAGCTTATCTGTTTATAAATCATTATATCATGATTTGAGGGGGAGCTCTATTATTTTAACTGTACGTATCTTCTGACCTTAATCTCTGATTGTTTGAAAGAAGAACAACTTTCAAGCATGAAAAACGTTTTCTTAAAATGTTCAAACCACTTCTCTATTCTCAAACAGATTTTATGAATTTAGAAGTGTGATTTTAAATGTTTTTCATGGAAATCTCGGATTATTGTGAAATCATTTCTGACCGTGTGTTTCCAAAGATTAATACTTGTGTATTATCTTTTCTCTATACTTTCAAGTATTCATACACACCAGGTTCAGCTTCATATTGATTTTGTTATTACCATGTCTCAAATCTAAACAATTTTTCGATGGTAATACTCCCGTTTGTGTTTCAAATTTTGTTGAGCATCATATTCATTTCAGCGTGAGAACTTAAGCGTTTCATTCAAAGATTGTTTATATTTGTTCGTATAAACAAATTTCAATTCTTTGATACCCTAATCCTTATATGATTATCATTCATAATATTTGATCTGATTGATACATTGTCAGATTCTCAAACAAGTCTTTCGAATTCATTTCATTCATTCATTATTCTTGTTTTGAGAAATTCATCATCGTTCAAATGCTCAAATACTGAGGAGCATACATTCTGATGACAATGTCATTCAAATGCTGAAGTTTATTTGTTCAAGCTAAACTGTTGAACAACACATCATTTTAGGACAAAATTTCATGGGATCAGTATGTGAGTATACAGAACTTCTATGGATCCACGTTAACCAGTGTTTCCTACCCAAGAAGTTATCCTTGAGTGATTGAGGGGTGAGGGGTCTAAATCAAAGAGTGGGGGAGATAACTCATCCGGTTGAGTATCTCATTGTGCTGAGGTAAAATGTAAATGAGAGTTTGGGTAGAAGTGAGCGGATTAAAAACAGAAAGAGGTTGTGAGAACAAAGTTAAAAGAATAAGAGAACTCTGCACCATCCATTTTCTGAGCCGGGAAGCCACATTACTGATTGGTTCACATTCTTTGGTGACCATCATTGAAAAAGGCAGTTAGCCCATGCCAACTCTTGCTTTAACCCCACCAGCTACTCATTTCTTTCTTAACAAAGGAATGTTTCATTTTTCTTGGGGACGCAATATATAATCTATCTGATCTTTGCTCGGAAGGTCTAGATATTGAAAAAGAAGAAAGCTTGCCCCACCTTCGCTCTTCATTCATGCACATTGAGTCCGTGGAAAATTGTTGCTGTCTCAACAGTTTACACAATTTGAGCCTATTATTCAAGCATATGTTGCTTATTTTTTTTCTACACAAGCACGTACACACAAGGAATATGTTTTCTTGTCATAACGTTCATAGAAATTCCATTGTGGTTTTTCGATGATTGAATGGAAGCCCTGGGGGAGTGAACATCAAAAAGCTCCTTTACAAAGTACATCCGTTGTACTAAGTGGTTTCGTGCTACTTACAGGCATTTTAACTGATTCATCCGTTGTTTCAGGGTTACCACATTCTTTTGTCTGAATTTGAAAAGATTCGGATAAATTCTTTTGGAATTGACGGTTTATCAGATCAAAAAGGAGGAGAATGTTACTTGTGGTGAACAAAGTGCGTGCTGGAATTGATGAAGGTTTTGATGATCATGATGCTCACAATCATAAAAAAGGGGGAGAAATTGTAACAACCCAAAATCCTAGTAGGTTTTGAAAGTTTGGTGGTTAAAATGAAAGGAATGGAAGTTGTTGATAAGGACCTTTGTGCAATTTTTGAGAGATATAAATGATTCCAAATCCCTAGGTTTGAATAATGATTATTCTCCTGGGTTGGTTGTGGCGGCTGAGAAGAATAGCAAGAAAGGAAGAAATCAGTTCGTGATCCAAATCGATAGAAGAAGCTCGTCTTCTTGGTAAGAAATCTTTTCGTATGTGTAATTTCTTGCTTAGTAGAGAAGTGAGTAAATATATGTTTGACTACTTTTAATTTTGAGCAGAGAAATCTGGTAAGAACACGGTAAAAAGGGGGTTAAATCTTTATGGGTTTGATAAATGGGTTAATTAGCCTTGTATGTGAATAAATGAGTTTGGAACGTCAATTGTGGCTGAAATAGGATGGATAATCCAATTGTGTTAAGTTGAAAGCAAAGAAAGTTAAGTTCCGTCGAAATCGTCGAATACCGGGACTTGTTGGTACCGGGACTTGTTGGTACCGGGACCGGTATGTATCGGGACCCATTTTAAGGAAATTACCGGGACTCCAATTATGGTTTACCGGGACTGCACCATTTCTTTAGCGGAAGTAGCATAGTATCGGAAGTCATCACCGGAAGTTGTTAAGTCTGAACCTATTTTCTTTTGTTGGGTTTAGGTCACGTGACCATGTGCCTACATCTAATTAATTCATGGCGGTGGACTGTGATGTGTTGGACCGACATGAGAATACAATTGTGCCATGGAATGGATTTAGGTTAGTGGATCATTAATTAATTCTTCTTGGGTTTCCATAATTAGTTTAATGATGTCGGTGGGCTTGAATGTAAAATGGTTCAATGTTGATGTGTGTTAGTGGACCGAATTTAGTTGTGTGATTAATTAAGTAGTAGGTTAATTAATTAAGTAGTAGGTTAATTAATTAAGTCTAGAAGTGGTTTAATTAATTAAATTTAGAAGTGGTTTATTAATTAAGCCCGGTTTGTGTGATGGGAGTAATTGTAGGTGCGTGTAGAGATGATCGGTGCGAGTAAGGACTTTTAAGCAGGACCTCAGGTGAGTTTTTCTAACTAAAATACGTGCTCTTACGTGTTTTCTCAATGAAGGTGATTATATGTAAATGCCCTGTTATTTTACATGACTTTTACTTAAATGAAAGATTTATACTTTACTGATCAGGGTACGTGTACGAGCATGATTTAATTACAAGTGTTTACGAATGTTATTCCATGAAAATAATGCTTTACTGAAAAGATTGTTCCAGCCAGATGAAATGGATTGTAAAATGTTATACGGAGTTCACGTTTTACGTTTATGATGAACTATGTGTATGCTATGTGGAGTCGGTCTGCACTGTGGGATCAGAGATAGATCCTCGGGTTCTGATGATCCCTTGGATATGTATGACAGACTGGTAGGTTGGAAACCGTTTCCTCCTATTTCGAGTAGAAAGGGGGGTCTGCGTAGGCTCCGGGAAGGGGAGTCTGCGTAGGCTCCGGTTGAGGGCGAGAGGGTAGCCCATTGGGCCCCGATCGCGGAATGTTTATGTGATCCCTTACACAGTGCAGTACCATGATTGATGCTTATGTGAAGAGTATGAACTGTTTTATAAATGATTTTTATAATGTTGTTTTACACTGTATATGAAGGGAACTCACTAGACCTCATGGTCTAACCCTCGCTTTTCGAAACTAAAACCTTTTCAGGCAAGCTAATAGTAGAAGGCTCGGGTAAGTGAGCAAGAGCCAGATAGTGTACAAGTGCAGCTAGAGACAGTGTCGGTGCCACGTGTAGCAGTTAGATTATTCTCAGTTGTGTATAGGTTGTTTCCGCCAACCTTAGTTATAAATGAATGTAACGTTATATTGGGACCCATAATTGTAAATTTTATGCTTAAATGCCATGTTTGTTCTATTGTACTTTTAGGGATGTTACAGAAATAGTATATTGAAGAACAGGGGAGAAATTATACCCTGAAGAAAATGAAGTTTTGTCAATGACATTCCGAGATGTTTCAAGAGAGTTCGTAATTCAAAAAAAATCAAGGTCAAAGAAGATGAAGATATAAAGTTCAAGAAATCATTCAAAATTTGAGTTCAAAGCTTCAAAGATTTCAAAGCTTCAAAGATTTCAAAGCTTCAATGTTTTTCAAAGCTTCAAAGTTCAAAGCTACAAAGTTCAAAGCTACAAAGATCTGAAATTCACGTTCAAGACTTGAAGACAATTTGTTGAAGATTGTATTGAAGAAGATTGACTTTACATTGTGAAAGACAAAGATTTTTCACGTTTGACTGAAGACTGTTCAAAGATGAGAGTTTAAAGACTATCAAAGCATCAAAGTTCAACGTGAACTTGTGAAGATTCAATTGTTTGAAGAGTGCCAAAGCTTCAACGTTCAAAGCGGTCAAAGTTAAAGTTTTGAAGATCAAGAGCTGAAGACTGCTGTCATATTTTTTTAAATCTTGAATCCAAAGGGGGAGATTGTTAGAACATTATTGTATTCAAGATTTACTATAAAGTCAATATCTGTAATAGTCTATGTTGTATTGTAAATGCCTTTATACCTTGTATGTATGGGGTATAAATAGGCATGTCTAGTTCATTAGCTAGTAACAATCTAGAACTTAGAGAAACACTTTATGCTAATGTCATTTGTACTCATATGTTCAATATATGGATGACACATTTGCTCTCTAGATTCTCTCTACATTGGATTATGTTTGTTTGCTAGATCTGGGATTTCACAAACTTTATTTCCTATTTCAAACTAATTACACTTTGATCACTATGGTTACATATCTATTCACTTATCCTCTAACTAACTTTTGTTAAAAAAAAGTCCATTATGTAAGGGACCTTTTGATCTTTTATTATTTCTTTAGTTTCATTTAAAAAAAATTAAATACATATATGTTATTAAATCATATTATATACTGTTGTTATTATTTTATTTATTATAATTATATATGTAATAGAGTAAATTACATTTATAATGATATAATAATATCTATTTAACTTTTTAATTGAAACTAAAGAAATAATAAGAAGACTAAAAGGTTCTTTAGGACATCTCCAATGAGTTATACTATATTTTATATCAAATTTCAAAACTAGTGTAAAAAGTAGTATAAATTTTAGTGTTAATAGTAAATCTTCTTCAATGGGTAACACTATATTTTTATACCAAATTCTAATATTGCAGTCACATCCCTTTTTTATATTAATTTATTAAACTTATAGTAATATCCTTATATTTTTTAACTTTACAATTTATACTCATATTTTTTTTATTGAGATCATAACTGATTTTTTTATTAATTATGAATTAACTATTTTAATAAATTTTTATTAAAAGTTACATTAAAACAAACACAAAAAGAGAATACATATGCATTTAACTATTATCATTACTATATTTTTTTTACAAATGATCAATTAATGCATTCTGAAGTTCTAAGTGTGCTACTTTGTCTTTGATCAATTAACGTCTTTTTGCCAAAAGCGAGCCGGTCCTGCTACAATTTCAAAACATGAATGGATAACGCCAAATGCTAGTGACGACATAATTGGTGGTTCTATATCTCAGCGATCAATACGAGTGAAAAAATCAAAGTTGAAACGAAAAACAAATGACCAGACATCAACGATCATCAATAACATTAAATTAAGAAAAATTATAGACAACTTTTAGAGCAATTGAAAAAGGCATCGACACAAAGGGAACTCTTTTTGGAAATGCAACAAACCAAGGAAGACAATAACATACTGTTTAAAGATGTGAATTCAATACATGATGTAACACCCCGATTTCTTGAAGGTATCAATCTTTGAAGATAAACATGAAAATAGAGTTTTGCAATAAACCCTAGATTTTATAGTTTTGTTGGATGGAAATTCAAATGCGAGTCCAACGGTCCTTTCCGGAGCCAAAACGGAGCTAAAATGAAGAACTTATGGCCAAAACAGTTTCGGTACCTCCTGAGCTACTATGACCAGCGACAATGACTAGTGTCAAAGTCGCTATCATTGTCGCATGCAGGTAGCTTGGTATTGATAAATACGAATTTTCAAGCTTTTCTCTCATTTCTCACCTCCCAATCAACCACTTTCTCTCCCAAACTATCTCTCACCCTCTCAAATGAACCCTAGGTGATTTTAAGGCATTTCCTTGGGGTTTCAAAGTGTTCTTTCATCATCAAACTACGAAGTGGATGCTAGGATCAAGAGTTTATCTTCTCTATCTCCATCTTCAAGCGTCATCTCCATTTTTCTTGGGATTCTAAAGTTTTGAGGTTTCACTCAAGATCCATGGGATAATTTGATCCTCTTCTTTTCTAAATCCTTATTTGAGTTATAAATACTCCATTTATGACTTCCTAGTGTTTCATTTCTTCAATCTTCGGTTTTGATGATTTTGGGAAAGTTAGGTCAAAATTAGGGTTTTGGTATAAATAGGGATTTTGATGTAAAATGTTTGGGGGAACGATTCTAAATGGTTGCATATGGATATTTATGGTTAAAAACTTGTGGATCTAGGTTTTTTGGAAGGTTTGGCTTGAAGATTCAAGTTTCTTCAAAGGAGCTTAAATTGGGGAAAAATCTGAATTTAGCCTAAATCTAGCAAGGTGAGTTCAAGTTGATTTGTAAAAACGTTGTACATGCCAAAATGTTTATTATAAGGTGTTTTACATGAAAATATTTATTGTTGAGTTATTTGAGTGATTTTGATTACTTGGGGTATTTGATTTTATAAATCTCACAAAACACCCACCTTTGAGATTCTTGGATAACTTGACAAAATGAGTATTAATTGAAGTATGTTGATACTTATTGCATAATTGAAGATTATTTAGTAAAAATGCACTTTTAGTGTTTTGTTGGAAATATGCATAATCTTATGTGGTGGTATTTTTAAGGCATGAACGTGTGGGTCATTGGGTTTTGGGTCATTTTGGACCCTTGTGGACATTTTAGAAGTTGTAAACCCATCAGTTTGAGAAAAGACGTAAATTGGGTATTTTGATGGATGAACTTTAAGTATTGATACTTTAAATGATTTATCTTACATTTGTAAATCTTTGGGTATAAATGCACTGATGTGTACTTTAAAAATGACGTGTCTTAATTTTAGAGTTGTGTTGAGTAATTCAAGTCTATGAACCACATTTCACTTAAACGTGGAGTATATACGTTTAATGCATTATTTGGATTTCATAAGTGGTTAATTGGTTTTGGTTGATCTTATGGCTCGGTTTATGACTTTAATGAGTCTTGAGGACATTTGTCCGGGGTTTAATAATTGAATGTGGAGCTTTGGTCGTCAGTTACATTTATTGCATTTTATTTGAAGAGTACATGTTTTGAGTGCGTGTGTCGTTAAAGTGGAGTCATGTACTTTTAGACCGTAAAGCATTGGATCCATAGGCATAAGAGTCGGTCATGTTTATATGGTGGAGAGTCTTGGTATTCTCACTTTGGAACGACACCACTTTGGCATTCTGAGTCCCGGTGTTTTGGAGAGGAACCGTATTGGGTTGTACTCCGGGATTTGTTGGGTTTATAGTTGATGTTCTAACACTTATGCACGAGGGTTGAACATCTTGGGTTATCAAGTACGGAGTCGAGACTCCAATTCTTGAATGCTAGTAAGTAGGCAATACAGGTTCAATGGAAACCTTGAGGTGTAACTTACTAGAGAATGAACAGGCAATAAAATCGTGTATCCTTGAGGTGTAGTTGGGCACAACAGGCAATAAAGGATACGGTGGTGCCACCCGTTGCTGGATTGGGGACTTGAGGTGTAGCTTAGCTAGCAGGAAATAAAGTCCGACTTGAGTTGGAGCTTATTAAAGCAGGCAATAGAGTCACGATCTGAGATGTAGTTCAATAACATGGTTAAAAGGCTTAACTTTGTGTTCCGCCACATACCATGGAATCGGGTCTCCCCCGTCACCGAAAGGTGTTGTTTGGGTATTTAGTTTTATCCATGTTTTTGGTGACGTATTTTATTTATATGAATTGCTTTCCATATTTTTATGTGTTGTGATGTATGCCTCATCCGTGTTTGGGATGTTTTAAATAATGGAGATTTATTCATGTTTTATTATTTTCGAAATCAATTACTATTTCACTTTTCAAGTGGGTTTCGGGTTGAGTCCATTTTGAGAATCATTTTATATTAGAGCTTTCGTTACGGGATTTGTGTGCGTTGGAAAATGGGTGGTTTGCATTTAAAGTAAATCCGTTTAAACTCATGATTTAAATTGCATCTTTCTTGTTTTACGAATTATGTAACCATGATAAAAAAAACTCTTGAACTCACTAGGAGTTATTCTAACCTTTTTATTTGTCGGCATGTGCAATAGGTTCCGGTTGGGATATAGTTCTAGTGACACTGTGAAGAGTGGAGAGCTAGTTGTGTGTCCAAGAAGTAAGTAGCTTGGTGAAGTCTTCTGCATTTGGGGAATAGCAACTTGTTTTTGGTGTTGAGTAAAGCCCGGCCTTTGGTAGCTTTGGCGAATGGCTTAGGTTTTGATTGTTGAAATTATTATGTTTTTATATTGAGGTATTTCCAAGAATGGTTGTAGAAGGTATTTTATCCTTAATTGGTTGTTTTATTGAAAATTTTATTTAGTTGCTCTTTCCAAATTTGAGGGTGTTACAAGTTGGTATCAGAGCTTAAGTTTCAGAGAATTATGTGTTGATTTTGGATAGCTAGACTCAAACTAGCGTTCTATTAAGTGAATACGAGTGAAATTGCACAATTAGACACTTTAAGATAGGATATTTTGAAGTTGATGGAGTCACTAGGAACGAGAATCACGTCTAGAGTAGCAAGGATGATCATGTACGGTACGTTTATAATTGCACCTGGCCAGTGTTATGGTGAACCTACAAGTTACATGTGTATACTTGGACTACTTTGATGTGCTGACCGTTGGGGTAGTAAAGGAGTTTCTAAGCAAGTAGCCGTTAGTCGAGGTTGATGATTTTAGCATTTGTCGCTTGGAGTGACAATAAGTATGATGGTTGCATTAAGTGGACCATATCGGGTTGAAAATTGTTGGTTGGATTAGAACCATAGGCTTATTGAATCGACTTTAATTCAAGGAGAAATATTAAGGTTAATTGATTTAGTTCCAATTATTTCCGTAAGATGTGTGAGCATTCGAATGACGGTAGTGTGATTGGGAAATTGAGAAGTGTAGTTTTGAGACGTTGACTGCCGACTAAATTCATGCACGAAACTTATTTTAAAGTAAATCGCATCAATTGTTTCTCGTGTTCCCAAATCGTCATTATGTTGTGTTACGAAATCTTGGAAAAACATTTTAGCATGCACAAGATTTTAAACCGTGATTTTAAACATGCATGAATTATTTTATTGCAGGTGATTGCAAACCTTGCCGACACTTTCTTTATTTTCGTGATTGTCCAATGCTATTTTCGGATTATTGTGTTACCCATGCTTTAATGTTGTTTAGAGTCTTGGACAAGTAACTTCGACTTGTGACTTTAACATTAGATCTTCTCCACATAGGTTAAGGTTTGGAAGGAGAGTTATCTTCCATTATTTTTGGTGTTGAACTTTATTGGGAGTTATTTTATGCGAGTTTTATTGAAGGGTGTTTCTTTATATCATATTAAGATAAAAGGGGAATTTTTGGAATTATGAAATTTTAGACATAACTTCGCTTTATGCGATTTGATTATTGGAAACGAAAATCTTGACACCATTGAATTGATCAAATGCCATTGAGCTTCATTGAGTTTTATGGGAGTTTTGTTGAGTTCTATGGAGTTTTTGTTTTACGACGTTGTGTTGCGTGAGTACAACTTTGAAACGTGTATACTTTAATTATTATGTGTGTTAATTTATGGATATTATTGAGCATTTTGTCTCACGCGAGTCTTGTTGAGAAAATATTGCATTATGTCGTATTGCAACCAAAAGAGTGGTTTCGGAATTTTAATGTTGCATGGTTTTCTCTTTTGAGTTTTGTGCTAACATATTTCGTTGCATCTTGTGTGGTGTATGAATCAATTTAAAACCATGACGTGAGTAAACATACAAGAGTATCATGATAGTTCATCCTAATGATTTGCTTTATGCACTTTCGGTTAATTGGTCCTTTTGTTATCGTTTCACGCAAATGCATTATATTGATTTATTGGTATGCATAGCATTGTAGCCACTATTTTTGGCGCATTAATGCACATCGTTTGTACGATTCAAAATTTGAAGTCGATTTAAATTTTTTTAAGTGTCAACCAAATTACATGCCTTTACTGTTTTCTTAAGTTTTGAGAAAATACATTAATATGCGTGAGTCTTGTCAGAGGATTTTACTTCCATGTCATCATATGACTGAGTGAGAAAATTTTGAAAATTTGATATAATGAATCTTCTCTTTTGAAATTTCGTATGGACTATCTATTGCATGTTGTTTTATCTCAGAAAAACTCACAAGAGAGTGTTACAAGTTTACATGCATATCCTGATTTGAGATTTCTTCACGATATGTTAGCCGATACTTTCGAATGAATGAAAGCATATTGTTATTTGATCTTAAATTTGAAACCGACACAAATCATTTCATATTTTAACCAAGTGTATATATAGATCGTAACGTCATTTTGCGAAATAAACTAACACATGCGACTTTTGTTGGTGAATTTATTCCATGTCATTTATGGTTAAAAGAGAGAATTTTTGGAGTTGATTTCGTTTAAGTTTCTTTTTCAAAGTTTCGTACAAACATTTTATTTCACACTATTGTAATGCAGGAAATTACATTTCGTTCATGGTATAAATAAATATGGGCTAGGACCGTAGCGGTTCATTTTAAAAGTTTGTTGAGCATACTTTTGCATTTGCTAGTAAATCAAGTAGTGAACGAATAATTTGCAAAAAGATTTTCATATGTGGGATGTGTGTGCCCATTTTGCAAACTACCGGGTAAGTAGTAGTAGATTTTTACAGGTACAATTTATTGTTATGAAAACCTTCGTGTTGGAAAATCTTAGGAAAATTTTGTTTTGGCTTAAATGTTGAGTCTGTCACTTAAATACCTTGAACTCATTAGGCTTGATATGGTTAAGCAACCGCGGTTAAGGGTTTGGGCGTGTAGAACCTTGCCGATAAAAGATTGGGTTTTCCGACGCGTGAAAGTACAGTAAACCGTTTGGTGTCGTTTACAAGATCGACATATTTTCTGCTGGTAACCGAAAAGTGGGGTTCGTGGTATCTTTTGTTAATTCTTATAGTAACCGTTCATTCGGCAACCTCGTTTGGGTTTTGGTCAGTTGCATAAAGGATGTGTAGAACCCTTTATGCAACTCGTGTGTCAACCCTTTATGATAACTTTGGTTTCGTGGGAATGCTCGACGAATGAAACTCGTGTATGGAGTTCTGTAGTGGTTCGAATTTTGGTAAAATGGCTAGGTGTCAACTTTTGGATTTCGAGGCCAAGAACAGTTAGAGTATGTGAAGTGTTATAGACCAATCTTAAGAGATAATGGTGGTTTTAAGAAGTTCGGATTATGATAAGTGGCTTTAGTTGAACGACTTTACTTGAATGGTGAAAGAAATTGTCGATTGGTTGATTGGTAATTAAACGTATTCGTATAGCCGTATAATCGATGGATCAAGGACGACCATCTGTTTTGGAGTCTGATAGTACTCGTTAGAGTTAGATGTCAGTTCGACAGTGGGAACGGCTGAACTTGGAAATTTATTGTTATTTTTCAGTGGCGATCGTACTTTGGGATGGTTGGAGAAAGAGTTTATAAGAGTGTAGATCTGGACAAATTGGTAATTGGAATCTGTCGTTGGGGAAGTATGAATCACTTAAGGTTGGGAGAAAACCAAAGTCCTTTGGTTGGAAGCTACTCTAGTGAGTTAAGCGTTCACTTGGGCGTATGGGAACTAGATTTCGAGGACGAAATCTCTTTTAAGGTTGGGAGGATTGTAACACCCCGATTTCTGAAAGGTATCGATCTTTGAAGATAAACATGAAAAATAGACATTTGCAATAAATCCTAGATTTTATAGTCTTGTTGGATGGAGAATTCAAATACTAGTCCAACGGTCCTTTCCGGAGCCAAAACGGAGCGAAAACGAAGAAGTTATGGCCAAAACAGTTACGGTACCTCCTAAGCTATTATGACCAGCGACAATGACCAGTGTCAAAGTCGCTGTCATTGTCGCATGCAGGTAGTTGGGTGCTGTCAAATATGAATTTTCAGGATTTTCTCTCATTTCTCACCTCCCAATCAACCCCTTTCTCTCCCAAACTATCTCCCACCCTCTCATATGAACCCTATGTGATTTTAGGGTATTTCCTTGGGGTTTCAAAGTGTTCTTTCATCATCAAACTAAGAAGTGGACGCTAGGATCAAGAGTTCATCTTCTCCATCTCCATCTTCAAGCGTCATCTCCATTTTCTTGGGATTCTAGAGTTTTGAGGTTTCACTCAAGATCCATAGGGTAAGTTCATCCTCTTCTTTATTTCTAAATCCTTATTTGAGTTATAAATACTCCATTTATGACTTCCTAGTGTTTCATTTCTTCAATTTTCGGTTTGGATGATTTTGGAAAAGTTAGGTCAAAATTAGGGTTTTGGTATAAATAGAGATTTTGATGTAAAATGTTTAGGGGACGATTCTAAATGGTTGCATATTAATATTTATGGTTGGAAACTTGTGGATCTAGTTTTTTTGGAAGGTTTGGCTTGAAGATTCAAGTTTCTTCAAAGGAGCTTAAATTGGGGGAAAAATCTAGATTTAGCCTAAATCTAGGAAGGTGAGTTCAAGTTGATTTGTGAAAACGTTATACATGCCAAAATGTTTATTTTAAAGTGTTTTACATGAAAATATTTATTGTTGAGTTATTTGAGTGATTTTGATTACTTGGGGTATTTGATTTTATAAATATCACAAAAACCCACCTTTGAGATTCTTGGATAACTTGACAAAATGAGTATTAATTGAAGTATTTTGATAATTATTGCATAATTGAAGATTATTTAGTAAAAATGCACTTTTAGTGTTTTGTTGGAAATATGCATAATCTTATGTGGTGGTATGTTTTAAAGCATGAATGTGTGGGTCATTAGGTTTTGGGTCATTTTGGACCCTTGTGGACATTTTAGAAGTTGTAAACCCTTCAGTTTGAGAACATACGTAAATCGGGTATTTTGATGGATGGACCTTAAGTATTGATACTTTAAATGATTTATCTTACGTTTGTAAATCTTTGGGTATAAATGCACTTGATGTGTACTTTAAAAATGACGTGTCTTAATTTGAGAGTTGTGTTGAGTAATTCGAGTTTATGGAGCACATTTCACTTAAACGTGGAGTATATACGTTTAATGCATTATTTGGATTTCATAAGTGGTTAATTGGTTTTGGTTGAGCTTATGGCTCGGTTTATGACTTTAATGAGTCTTGAGGACATTTGTCCGAGTTTTAATTATTGAATGTGGATCTTTGGTCGTCAGTCGCATTTATTGCATTTTATTTGAAGAGTACATGTTTTGAGTGCGTGTGTCGTTAAAGTAGAGTCATGTACTTTTAGACCGTAATGCATTGGATCCATAGGCATAAGAGTCGGTCATGTTTATATGGTGGAGAATTTTGGTATTCTCACTTTGGGACGTACGCCACTTTGGCATTTTGTGTCCCGGTGTTTTGGAGAGGAACCGTATTGGGTTGTACTCCGGGATTTGTTGGGTTTATAGTTGATGTTCTAACACTTGTGCACGAGGGTTGAACATCTTGGGTTATCAAGTACGGAGCCGAGACTCCAATTCTTGAATGCTAGTAAGTAGGCAATAAAGGTTCAATTGAAACCTTGAGATGTAACTTACTAGAGAATGAACAGGCAATAAGATCGTGTATCCTTGAGGTGTAGCTGGGCACAATTATCATATATTATTAAGAGTAAAGTTCACTTTTGGTCCTTAAAGTATGTCAGCAACGGATTTCGTCCCTAAAGTTCATTTTTTGAGAAAAGACCCTGACCTATCATATTTTCTCTCGCTTTTGGTCCAAAGGACTCACACCGTTTAAATCTTGCCGTTAGTATCCACACACGTGCATCTCACGTGAGGGTATTTTTGTCAATTTTACATGATTTCTATTTTTTTTGTTTTTACAAAAATCTTCAAACATTAGGGACCAATTATGTAATTACTCTAATACATATATGTGTCTGTATATACATAACCTGATAACCTGATGATGAGTGAAGAAAACCCAGCCGCCGGAAGAAAACCCCGCCGCCGTCGCACCTCCGGCGACTGGTCGTCGACGACACCCACCCTCACCGTCATCTTCTATGTCTCTCGCTCTCTCTGTCTCTCTTCTCCGTCTCTCTCTCTCTCTGTCTCGATTTCTCTGTCCTGATGAGTGGTCAGGAAGAAAACCCAAGGACCAAAACCTCATGCCAAAAACCGGCGACTCCACTGGTGATACCTCCGGCGACACCTCCGGTAACACATTCGAATCTATCTTCACTTTTCTCTGTATCTCGATCTCTCGATCTCTCTTTCTCCGTCTCTCAAATCTTTCTATCTCTCAAGGGGCTTGGAGTGGGTGAAGGAGGGGTGGTAGACGGTGGCCGACGGTGATGTTCTTCAAGCACTCAGTCGAGATCTGGTGTGTTCTTCCGACACTCAAATCGGTAGCTTAGGTTTCTGATTTTGCTTCTTTTGTTTAGATAGATGATAATTTGGTTGTAATAGATTTTTACTTCTATTTTAGTTGTGTATATGAATGAAATTGTTCTTAAGATATAAGATATTGATGTTTATTATCTGGGTTAAAGGTTATGTTCACGGAATAAATTTATAAATTATTTGAGTTTTGATTTTAGATTCAAGATTTTTTAATGCTTTTTAGAGTTATCTATTCTTCATTTGTTCTTGTTTTGGGTGATGTTCATAGAAAATAATGTTTTTGTTTATATATTTTTGAAGTATTTTTTAAAGCTTTAAATACGATACGGGGTTTAGGTTGAGACTTGAGTGTTGGTGATTTGGATTTGTATTTTGGTTGAGTTTTTGTGATTGAGGTTTAGCCGGAGAAGATGACCGGAGATGGGGTTATTGCCGGAGAATAAGACCGGAGAGGGGTTATTGCCGGAGAAGAAGACCGTAGATGACAAAATGACCGGTAGAAAACTACCATTTTGGCCCTGAAATCAAAAAGAAAATTACTGTTTTGGCCCTTTGTCTTTGATTTTCTATGAATATGTATATATATAATTTTATTTTTAATAGAAAATAACATAAATGTTTAAAATGACAAAAATGCCCTCACGTGAGATGCACGTGTGTGGGTACTAACGGCAAGATTTAAACGGTGTGAGTCCTTTGGACCAAAAGTGAGAGAAAGTATGATAGGTCAGGGTCTTTTCTCAAAAAATGAACTTTAGGGACGAAATCCGTTGAAATTGACATACTTTAAGGACCAAAAGTGAACTTTACTCTATTATTAATGTATCACCATATATGATCTTTGCTATTGGATTTATATGTTTTACCATCAATTATCATATGTATATGTACAAAACTCATAAAATGGATCATATATAATACATAACAAGTCATAGATTATACGTAACAGAATTTTTTAGAACACTTTAATATCATATTTAATATATTTAATTATGGTATTTATAATCATAATTCAAGTTAATTATTCTAAACTATTTAATCTTTCAAGTATAAGTAACAATATTAAAATATTTAATCTACAATATAAATTCATTCATTCAAAACACTTTTTTGGTTATGATAGGAATAAGAAAAAATATTTAATCATTGGTAATTATCAAGTGCTAAGTAGTCGGGTTTTTTTATATTTAAAAATAGATTTAATACTTTACTATATCCTAATGTATAGGATAATGAGATTCTTACGGGTTTTAAATAACAAAAGTTCCAATTTTACCCTTTAACAGAATTTTGTATTCCATTGAAAATAATAATTATTCTAATTTTTAAAAGTATTGACATATTTTGTTTATATTATTTTTAATGAGTTATGTGGTCTAAATTGCTTCTCGCATATTAACTGCCTTCTCTTTTGAACCCGTCCCTATATATATATATATATATATATAATAAATAAAACCTATTAAAAGTTTAACACTTTTAAAAAACAAGAATAATAAATCTCAAAATTGAGGGACCAAAAATGTAATTGAAAAAAGTGGCGTAAAAAGCAATGTGATCAATAATGCTACACAAAATATATTGCAACACTATTCGTTACACTAGATTTAGTGTAGAGAATAGTATTGTTTACACCAAATTTAGTTCTTAATGTAAGATTTAGTTATCACATTGGAGATGGTCTTAGCTAATAGACTTTTTCTAACAAAATTTAGATAGATGAAAAGTAAAACAGATTGACAACCTCAATATATAACCAAAATTATATTTGTTTTAAAATAGAAATTATGTTGATAATGACTAACATGTAAATAAATTGAATATGACTATTTATTTCAAGTTATACTAAAAAATACCTTATAAAATTCTATCATCAATCATTTTTTCCTTTGGTTTAAAAAGAAACTTTTGTTGTTAGGGGGCCTCTTCAATCACACAACAAAATTTGTATAAATGCCGTGAAATTGATCTAACCAACTGATAAATGCAATATCAAATTGTTGAAGTGCGAAATCAAATTATATAGTATTTTTCTTCATTTAAGTTAATATATCTATTTTGTATTTCATATATTTATTAAGTAAGTGCAGTGATTAAATTAATTCATTTTGTGTTGTAAAATAAAAATTCAATTCAATTCAATTGATTTAATTATTATATAAATTATGGTAAAAATATTAAACTATTTTGGAATTGAATAAATTACTATAATAACCAATTGTAGTTAATAATACACTAGGTTTTCATAAAATAATATATTATAAAAAATTAATTTATTATAATATATAATATGAAATGTTTTTAAATTTTAGTAAGTGATCAAAGTGAAAATGATTTTAATTTTATGCTAAAGTAGTTAATGCTGTGTTTTTATTTATTTATTAAAGTTGGCTTATGGTGATTTGTTTTCAAACAAAACACTTGCTCCAGGAAGAAGTCAAGTAAACAGTAACTACCACTACAAAAGAAATGGGCTTTAGAAAGGAATATTTAGAGAAGCGGGTATCTAAAGATATATTATAGAGAAGGATTTAGATGACAAAAACGAGTAGTGTAACTAAAGGCTGGATGATGTTTAGGAAAGAATTTAGGAGGCTAATCATACGGTGTGAAAAATGTTGCTAAAAGATTTTGAGAAGCTTTTTTTGTTTAGAAAAGTCACTAAAAAGTTGGATCAAGCTTTAGTAACTAAAGTTTTTCTCGCCTTTCTCCTGGTCGCAACATTTTGGAGAACTTCTATCTCTAGATGGATGCTGAGGCTCGCAGAATGTTGAGGCTATGTCAATGAAATCATCGATTCTCCAGGTCTGAAATCTATTTCAGTGAAATCATTGATTCTCTGTTTCAATGAATCCTTACCACTCAATCTATTTCAATGAAATCATCCATTCTCGCAGTAGCACCACACCGGGTCTGAAATCAAGGTTGTGGCTCGAATCTCTCTCCATCGCTGAATCACTCTTCGTCTTTCTCTCGACTTCAATTGCTTTTAGTGATAATCGATTATCACTTTTACTGTTTTGTAAAGCAATGAATTAAATAGATTGCTCTTAGGTAAGCAATTTAAATCGATTATCGATTACATACTTTGTTCTTGTTGTTACTACTTTACTTTCTGACAAAATTATTGATTTATCAATTGCTTACGTTTCTGACATTTTAATCAATTTAATTTCTGACCTGGTGGCAAGGTGTGTCAAAAGTACAATAGCTCAGGCGTTGCAATCTAAATCAAGTATCCAAAACTTTATTGTTTGTATTGAGGTAATTTTCTTCATTCAGATATAGTTTCTTCTCTTATTGCCTTTTGGTTCACTTGCCGTGTTTCTTTTATGATGAATGATTCTCCATTAATTATTAATAGTCTAGGGATGCTAGGGTAATCACTATTTGCAACGGTATTGATATATAAACATGAGCACCCACAACATATGAGCTGGCACCCGAGTAAGAGGTTTTCACATAAGCAGCCTCTGTACTTCCTAGGGTAGAGAAAGGTCTACTGTATATAAACATGAACACCAAAAGTATTACCAGGCAGGATTAACAGGTCTGGGTTTGAAAAAAGACGAGAAAAGCGGTATTGTCACACGAAAAGAAATCAAGAGTAAAGTGGAGCAGCTGTTCAGCAGCAAGATAGTGAAAGAAAATACTTTGAATTTGCAAGAAAAAGTGAGAGCAGAAAAATCCTTAAACAAAAACCTCAGCAATTTCATTGATTGGGTAAAGGAAGGAAATGCTAATGCACCTGAAAAGAACACCAGTAAATAACAAGGGGCATGTATGTTTCCAGTTATGGATGCCAATATTTCCATGTATGTTGTACTTTCCCTCTTTTCATTTTGATCCCACACTTAGAACAACATACGTCAGAATAACCTGAGCCTAGCAAAACAATTATCCTTATGACAGAATCGCAAAAGGAAATCCTATATATGTTTTTTTTTAGAACAAAGAAATCCTATATATGTTTTTTTTAAATAAGAAATCCTATATATGTTGTGTACCAAATAAACAATCATTGCATAATTTAAATTCTTACCTTTGAAAGATGACATGATAGTCTTTTTTACAGGATAGTCTACTGTATATAAACATAAACATAAACATGAAAGGTTTTCACAGCTGCTCCACTTTACTCTTGTTGCTGCATAGTTGCTCTTTTATGTTGCTGCATAATTATTCTTTGATGTCATAATTAGTTAATCAACTATATTTTTAATTATTAATTTATATTATTCATTACTATCTAACACTTTTACGTAACATTTTCAGAACAAACTAATCTCTCCTTCAAAATCAATGGATAATTGTGATTTTAATCATCTAATGTGATTTGCTTTAGTTTATGCTCAAGAGTATCGTGACTAACATTGTTGTGTTCAATTTATTAGGTTGCTATTTGAGGTCGGTTTGATTGCTAGAGGCTCCAACTTGAACTTACTACAAAAAGATTCTACAGTAACTTCAACTTCAACATCAACATCAACAGGGGAATTCTTTATCCAAATATATCAGCTGAGGTTTGCTATTAAATCGTATAAGCATTATACACTAAAGTTCATCAAGTCTAATAATAAATATATGATTTTATTATGTTTCCTAATCTAAAGTCAATCATGAACCTTCTCATCTTCCATATATATCTTCTCATCATAATCGTATAACCTTCTATTGTTTGATTTGTTCCTCATACCAATGTAATCAGCCATGTTTAGCTTCAATTGGTCTATCAATTTGAAAAAAAAACATGATGATTAAATTATAATTTTATTTTTGCAGTCGACTAAAAGCAGTGGATAATGATGCAGGTTAGGAGAGGAGCAGATAGAGCAGAAATATACAGCCTGGCATTTTCATCTGCTGTCCAGTGGCTGGCAGTCTCAAGTGATAAGGGCACTGTTCATGTTTTCAGCCTCAAGCTTACTCAAGGAAACCAAGGCATTGACAAGGCTATTGAATCATCGGACCACAGTACTCCTGTTTCTTCGAGCTCATCTCTTTCTTTCATTAAAGGTATAGAAGACAGGGGATAAGTTGATTTTTTTGCAAAATTGGTTAGTTTTAAGTAGAGATGCAGAAGCCCCGTGTCTTCTGAGCTCGTTGCTAGCAAACCTCAGCTGTAAATTGATCGGATTGAAATGGTATCAATGTTCCTTGTTCAAATTCCATTTTGTACAGATTCTGTAAATCAGCATCCCAGGTAGCAGTTGGCTGGATTTGCTGTAACAAAACAGGTTGGATCTTTGGTCAGAAACTTATACTTTTTCTTGAGTAAATGGATGCCTTAAAACCATCCAACGCTTCTCCTATAATTTTTTATTTTCACTATTTTGTTTGGTATGAATTAATCATACGTTAATTATCTGTTTATGTTTAATTTTGAGTTAATTTGTGTGTAATCGGTTCATTTGTTTGGACTGCACCATACGCCACGTCATCTGTTTCCTATTGCAGGTACACCTTGATTATCTTGAAGCTGGTGCGGATATACTAATCACGACATCTTATCAGGTAATTTAATGACCTTAGTTGGCATCAATCTCTCTCACTCTCTCTCTCCCTAGCCTTCTCTCAAGTCTCAATTGACCTTCTAATGAAAAATACATTAACTATTCTACATGTTTGGCACTAGCTAACCTCAACATGATAACTTTGTTATCTGTTTTTCCCCTTTCATTTGTTAATGACTAAATGATCATGACCCGTTGCACGTAGAATATATGTTTAACAAAAGAATTAACAAAATCTGAAGTAGTAGTAGGAAATTTTCTTTTTTAGCAGTTCACTTGAAATTACTGCATTATGGCGACCGCCTCTACAAACACATCACAATCAAATGGTGCTTCGTCGACCTTGCAAAGTAACAAACGTGGTTCTACGCGAGGAGAGATCATAAAAAAAGTTAGAAAGCGAATGGGAGGAGCTAGGTTAACTGTAAACTTTTGCGAGGAGTTTAGGCAAGCTGTTGGGACAAACTCCGAGAAGTTCAACAACGAATGCGGCATAATATGTCGTAAGCAGTGTCCCTTCAATTTGGAGAAGTTTCAAGTAAGTTTTTTTGGATCCCACTGTTGAGGCTGTTTATATGTTTACATATCTTATGATTTATCTATTCGTTTATTGAATCTGCTCATCAAAACATTCCTCAAAATCCCCAATTTTCGTCTTCCAAAACAATCAGTGTTCATGAGCTTCTTAAATGCCATGTTTCTACCAATTCAATGTATCCTCCTATTCATCAGGTTTATATTTTTTTTCTCTCTAAATATTGATATGAAATGATCGATTTTGGGTCTTGATTTCTGTTTATTTTATTGATGTTATTAAACTGATTGGATTTTGGGATTTGATCTGTGTTGATTGAGTCTTTCATAGTTGAAATTGGAATGATTTGTTGTTTGTTACCATCTTGAATACATCTTTGTGGGATGCTATACTTTATCTAGTTACTTAAAGTTTATGGTTTTCTTATGTGAACTTAGTACAGAGACTAGTTCGTCATAATATAGCAGGAAGTGATCTTGATGAATGAAAATATTTTACTGTTGCAAAATTGCTCTGGCTTAATAGCAGCTTAGTTGTATTAGTAATGGGCATCATATATTTAATTTGTTAGAAAATTATGATTATGTTGAGGCTGCTGTTTGTGTCGGCTATGTCAAGGAAAAATTCTGAGAATAGGGGAAAGCGAAAGTATGTTTCTTTAAATGGTACAGTGAGCACTCCAAATCACCATTTCCGAAATAACGATTCTTCTATCGGGGAGATAGAGACTTTCAGAAAGTTGCATTATAGAGAAAAAGAGGGTTGGGTTAACGACTATTCTCGCTCTTCATATGTAAGTTACGTTTAACGAATTCATTTGCATGTCTTCATCGTTTTATAAATCACTAAGATGTATATATATATTTTTTCTTGTCCATCGGAAAGTATGGTAGAGATGAAGCGGCATACCGAATCAACTGAAAATCCGCCGGGTGATCTAGAGATTATGCAACAAGTCTTAGGTAAAAGACCTGCATATATTCGGGGATGGTCTAGGGTCCCGAGCACTAGGAGTGACTCTACGAGTTCACGACATAGCAGCGGCACGTCAGGTAGATTGAGCCACGCCGAGATGTCTGCAAGACTTGCCTCGACGGAGTCCGAGCTTGCTTCAACCAAATCCGAGCTTGCTTCAACCAAATCCGAGCTCGCTCTTATGAAGGGTGACATGGCCGACCTACGTCTATTGGTGAGGAAGTTTATATCAGGACAACCGCTTCCTAGTTTTCATCTTCACTAGACGTTCAAGACAATGGTTCCGAGACCCGAGATCGTTAAATATTGCACTATGATTTCATTTGCTTTTTATAAATTTGGATGGATGCGAATTGATTGAACGTTTGGTTTCTTTTAATAAAAAATATCGTTTTGGGATTTTCAAGAATTTGTTCTTATTAATTTAATATTATTTATTTGTTATATTATCATATATATATATATATATATAAATTATATATGAATATGTACCTGAAATAGGGATGAAAATAAATAGAAAATATACTCTTTAGAGAAGGAATTGGATTTTTAAAAGTGTAACTAAAGATGACTTTTAGAGAAGATTTAGAGTTTATGTATCTAAATAGCATGTTTAGAGAAGGTTGTGTTAGCGTAACTAAATGATACTTTTAGAGAAGGTTTTCAAAAAATGTTACTAAAGACAACATCTTTAGAGAAACATTTCCATTTCCTTTTCTGAAAGTGTGTTTTTAGTTGCTCTTCCAATCTGTCATAAAAGCTTGAAAAGTGTCACTAATAATGACTTTTAGAGAAGCTTTTTGAGAAAATTTGACTAACCTTTAGCGAAGCTTTGAAAGTGTATATAAAGCCCTAGAAAAGCGTCTCTAAAGGCAACATCTTTAGAGAAGCTTTAAAAGTGTATCTAAAACCTTTACCTACAGTTGCATAGAGAAGCTATTTGACGAAATGAAAAGCTTCTCTAAAGGCTTTAGAGAAGCTTTGAAGACTTTTAAGTACAAAACAAAACCTTCCCTGAAGGTCATTTCTATTGTAGTGTACAGAATTACCTATCATCTTATATATATAAACAACAGTTCTATATATATGATTTGATTCAACTAATCAAGGTTATTATTTGATTAAGGGTTGAGATAATTTAATATTTATTTTAAAAAATCCACTTTCTTGAATTTAATTCTTACAATTCTACAAACTAGTTGATGACTTATAAGCTAGCTGATGAAAAAGTTACGTTTGACAAACTAGCTCATAAACAGGTAAAATGATCAAAAAAGACATCTTCAAAAAATTATCAATTACAATATTTAATTATATAATTAAAACAAATTTATAACAATATAATACGTTAATTAATAGGGAAATTAATTAAAATACCCTAAGTTTGACCATCTTTTACTGAAATACCCAAAATCTCTCCCATTTTGCAAAAATGCCCTAAAAATCCGCGATGGAGCCCGCGATCGCGGGCTCCAGGCCACGTGTCACCAATGTTTACCCACTTTGCCCGCGTTGGTCCCTCAAGAATGCCCGCGGTCCAGCTTTCCCCCCTCAAGAATGCCCGCGTGTGCAGTTTTGGTCCCTGCCCGCGTTTGACTCATTGACCCCCGCGATCGCGGGCTACACGTGTCACCAAAGTTTGCCCATTTTGCCCGCGTTGGTCCCTCAAGAATTCACGCGGTACAGCTTTCCCCCCTCAAGAATGCCCGCGTGTGCATTTTTGGTCCCTGCCCGCGATTGACTTTCTTTGACCTCCCGCGATCGCGGGCTCCTATGCCACGTGTCGGCACAGGGTTAACCCTAAAATCCCTTTGACGAACCCTAAACCCTAATTGTTTCTTCGGCCGCACTATATAAGGAGGGGGGGGGGGACCAAGACACGGCCACTCTCAATTTTTTTAATCACTCTCTCAAATTTTAATCAAACTATCTCAATTTTCTCCCACTTTCTCAATTTTGTCGTGTGGAATACGCGTTCGGGTTTTGTGAAGATGTCTCGTATTACCTCTTTGGTATGTTTTCCTTATGTTATTTGTTATTTTTTGTATGTTATTTTAAGTTTAGATATATGATTTGTAGGTTGTTATAGTGTTTATAACTTATGTTTGAATATGTTCTATGTTTAACATGATATGTATGGTTTTATGTTTGAATGTGATATTTGTATGTTATAATGTGTATGTTGTTATAGTGTGTTTTTTCATATAAAAATTGTTAAGAGTGTTTTTTTATAAAAAAATTGTTAAGAGTGTGTTTTTATAAAAAAATTGTTAACAATGTGTTTTTTTTATCAAAACACACTCTTAACAATTTTTTTTATAAAAACACACCCTTAACAATTTTTTATAAAAACAGTTTTTTTATAAAAAATGTTTAAGGCCATCCGTAACCCAGCGGGGATGGGCTCGGGATGGAGGGCGGTATGGTGCGGGATGGGGTACGCCTCATGCGGTATCAGCGGGAAGGGATGGAATGCGGGATCCCCACCCGTTTCATCCCGAAGCATTTTAAAAAAAAGGGTTTGGTCCAATAAGAAGTCAACACGTGGATTAGATAAATGAAATAAGAATTAAAATAAATGAGGTGGCAAAAGGGTTTGAGGGAATGGGGTACGGGTGTTTAGGTATCGTTAGGGATCGAGTGAGGGATGGAAGAAAAGCTGATGTGGAGTGGAATATTTGAAAGATTCCCTCCATGGGGTACTGATGGCCTAATAGTGTGTTTTTATAAAAAATTGTTATAGTTTTATGGTTTTTATAATGTGTTTTTTTTATAAAAAATTTGTTAATTTTTTTTTATAAAAACAGTTTTTATAAAAAAATGTTAAAAATGTGTTTTTTTATAAAAAATTGTTAAGAGTGTGTTTATAAAAAAATTGTTATAGTTTTATGGTTTTATGTTTGAATGTGATATTTGTATGTTATAATGTGTATGTTGTTATAGTGTGTTTTTTCATATAAAAATTGTTAAGAGTGTTTTTTTATAAAAAATTGTTAAGAGTGTGTTTTTATAAAAAAAATTGTTAACAATGTGTTTTTTTCATGTTTTTATAAAAAATTGTTAAGGGTGTGTTTTTATAAAAAAATTGTTAAGGGTGTGTTTTTATAAAAAAAAACACATTTTTAACAATTTTTATATGAAAAAACACACTATAACAACATACACATTATAACATACAAATATCACATTCAAACATAAAACCATAAAACTATAACAATTTTTTTTTATAAAAACACACTCTTAACAATTTTTTATAAAAAACACATTTTATAAAAAAATTGTTAAATATGTGTTTTTTATAAAAAAAATGTTAAGAATGACAACTTAGGTCCCTACGGTTTTAAGAATGACAACTTAGGTCCCTAAACTTTTAAGAATGCCAGTTAGGTCCTAAACTTTTAAGAATGACAACTAGGGTCCCTAAACCGCACTTTATCTCTATATAACAATATGATACGTTGAAATAAAATAAACCGCACTTTATCTATATATAACACTATTATACGTTGAAATAAAATAAACCGCACTTTATCTATATATAACACTATTATACGTTGAAATAAAATAAACCGCAACATCTATATAAAATAAAATAAACTGCAACATCTATATATAACACTAACTATACCATCTGTGAATGACTATGTAGAAGGATTTCTTTAACATCGACTTGACGGTAAGGTGCAAAGTTTCATACATCGAGGAATTAGGAGCGCTGTTTAGGGGATTAGGTGATCGCGCGGATACCCTTGAGACCATCTATAGAGGGACACCGTTTGGGCCATGGATGGATGTGTCTTACTCTGGTGGCGACCCTACGCTAGTACACATGTTTCTACAGTTGGAGGTCGAGGACGCCAACGCTGAGCCGGAGGAGATGCATTTTGATTTCTTCAGCTCTCAATTGCATTTTGGGCGTCGGGAGTTCTGTCTAATTACAGGACTACGTTTTGGAGAGGCTCCCCCCTTCCTCCCTTAGAAGACTGCTCCTTCGTTCCTAGGGTTTTCGGCATTTCAGCATCTCGTTTGAAGCTGAAGGCAGCCCGGAAAAAGATGAAAGAGGGCCTTAGTGCCCTAACCGACGACGATGCTGTCCGTGTATGCTTGGTGGTGATCGTGGATATGGACTTCCTGGGCCGTGAGTATAGCCAGCATGCTTCATCGACGGTCCTTAGGGCCGTCGAGGACCTTGAGCTGTTTAACAGCTACCCGTGGGGTAGCCATATCTGGACACAATGCTACTCTAATCTGCACCGAGCCATAGGCAGACGCGCCGATCGACATGCAAAGATGAATCTTTGTGGTTTTACATACGCCTTCAAGGTTAGATACGTAGTATAACAATTGTTAATAATACATACAAACTGTTTGGCTTTTCTTTTTACGTACTTGCTCTTCTTGTCTAATTCCAGATATGAATCTTGGAGGTGTTTCCCGCATCAATCCGATATTTCGTCAAGCGCGACGATCGAGTACTTAGGGGAACCCGTTGGGACAAGCGTGTTACCCTAAGTAGGTCGCTTTGGATTGAGTTCTTCAAAGCGTCTAGAAATGTAAGTTCTTTTAC
Organism: Saussurea involucrata; assembly: GCA_033807775.1. Lineage (NCBI taxonomy): Eukaryota > Viridiplantae > Streptophyta > Magnoliopsida > Asterales > Asteraceae > Saussurea > Saussurea involucrata. Next base: position 82,235,954 of record CM066327.1, read on the forward strand.
TATGTTTACAATTTGCATACGTTAGTCCCGCTTATTAATTTCTTTTATGTTTTATCATATATTTAGCAGCCACTCTTGCCTTTCGATCGCCTTGTGCTTACTGTCGACGAGATGGGCACAGATTGGTACAGAGACAGCGTGGCCTTTATTGACGCAGAGGCGGAAAGGGCTCGACGTCCCCCTACTTCCGAAGATGAGGAAGACGACGACAGGCCCCCTTCCGGTGGATACCAGCCGCCCCCTTCCTCCTCCTACCAGCCGGCCCGTTCCTCCTCCTACCAGGCGCCCCCTTCCTCCTCCTACCAGGCGCCCCCTTCCTCCTCCTACAATCCATATCAGGCGGCCCCTTCCTACGAGCCACAACGTGGCTCACATGAAGTCCTGTGGGACTACGTCCACGGGCCGCTAGAGACACGTGTACACTATCTGGAGGAAGTCTACAGACAGTTTAGCGCTGTCAATGTTAGTGTTTAACTTAATTTGTTGGCCACGTTTATTTAGTTTGTATATTAATATTACGTTCTAAATTTATTTTAGCTGTCGAGTACGACACCGATCCCCGCTCCGTTCGGACAGGGGGCACATGCGACGTTTGCCACCACATCCCATCCGTCATTCCCTGAAAATGTAAGTGACATTGAGTAACCATTATAGTTATATGTTTGTTCCTAAGTTTGTAACTCTTATAATGATCAATGTCACGCAGGCCGGGATGTCGGGGGCCGGGATGTCGGAAACGCCGTTCGCCACCACATCCTATTCTACTATCCCGGAAAGTGTAAGTGACACTGAGTAACCATTATAGTTATATGTTTGTTCCTAATTTTGTAACTATTTTAATGATCAATGTCACGCAGGCCGGGATGTCGGGGGCATACACCTCGCAGATGCCGCCGCCGTTCGCCACCACATCATATTCTACTATCCTGGAGAGTGTTAGTGACACTGAGTAACCATTATAGTTATATATCGATAATCCTAATTTTGTAACTATTTTAATGATCAATGTCACGCAAGCCGGGATGTCGGGGGCACAACACATGCCGTCGTTCGCCACCACAGCAATCACAAACATCTTTGGCGGTTCGGCCGATGACTATTACAGGCCGGAAATGCATACTGTAAGTTATTTTGGTAGTTTTGGTTTAATTGTGAACATTTCCTAAATTGTACTTAAAACATTGAGTAACGTAATTTTCAGACGGGGTCTCCTATTATCCAGGATCACTTCTCGGAGCCTGACGATGACTCGATGGATGTTGTAGATCCACCACAACAGGTGACCCCGCTCCCTCAAAAGCGGCCGCGATCAATTTCACAATGGTTTCGTCACCCGTTTGGCCAACAAGGATCTACGACACCACCGGCCGATAAAAAACAAGCAAAGAAAGCGGGGGGAAAGAAGGGAGGAAAGAAAAAGGGAAAGGTCCCTTCACCGGAGCCTCAACCGGCATCGGAAATATTGAGGATGGGTCGGACTGGTCACCTCTCCCCCATGATATTCGTCCCTTACTTGAGCCTGGAAATCACCCCCCGCTTTTTCCAAGTATTGCTGGCGGATGACCCTTTGGAGTCTGAGTTACAGGATGTGGTTAGTATGAAGTTTAACTATAGTCATATAATCAAATATGTTTATATTACATGTCTAACCATCTATTTTTTATGTATAGCACATCGATTGTTGGGTCTCGCTGTTGCAAAGACATCGTGGAACAGACACCAGGTGGACCATAATGTATAGTATTTTCTTTGCCTATCTGGTGCTCCCCCATCAAGGTCCCGCCTCCGTGGCCAACTCATGCAACGGCTTGGAAGGGGTTTCTTGGGCTCTCCTCGATGTGGTATGTAAATCGTTTTACTCTTATTTTATTTAAGTTGTTTTGTTGCTAACTAAGTTGTCTAATATTGTAATATTTCAGGTGTACATCCCAATATGCATTCATCCCAAACAATGGCTGCTTGGAGTGTTTGAGCTTGACGCTATGACCATGACCATATATGACAGCGATAGTGCCAATCTCTTCAGAGACCAATTGAAAGACCAGATGAGAAGGTTTAAAGATGTGCTATTTGACTTCTTTTGTCGGGTCAAGGACACGAGGCGTCGCGATAGGTCAGAGCTCTTTCGCCATAAGTTCGCCAAGAATACACCCCAGCAGGCCGGGATGAATGCGGATTGCGGTGTCTGGGTATGTCGTAATGCCAGCATCTTGATAAATAACGATGTGGTATTTGTACACCCTGACCAGACCGAGGCCGAGGCCAAGGCATTTCGCATACATATGGCGGAGTCCATTTATGCCCATTGTCAAATAAATCAAAGTTAGGTTGTTTATGTAACATTAAATAATTGTTATTTTTAGTATTAACTTATTTTGTTAAAGTATTGTGATTGACTTACTGCTTACTTCATTTGGTTTTTGCTAATTCCATCCATTTACTCAACTTTGAGTATCGATATCTCTTTCACACATACTCTATTTTGGACGCATTATATATCATTTCGAAGATCTCATATAGAAGAACATAAACCTACTAAAAGTTAGTTATATATAACACATATATATAAATTTAAATGCGTCCAAAGTTTAGTAAAACCCATATTTCCAACACCTAGTAAGTAGGTTTATGAAACTTGCGATAATCCTAATACAGAGATTATTGGATGAACAAGCATTTATTTCTTGATTATTGGGGTATTGGTTCTTGTTGTCTGGAAGTGATTCATATGATGCAAAAATTGGTATCATGTAATGTAGAACAATATCTATATTATAGAAACTTGCATTTGATAGTACCATATAAATCTGATCTAAATTCTCATTAATTAGCTATGTTTGACTACTTAAAGACTAATTTTCTGCCTAATGAAAGACCTTTATTCAAGAGCAGACGAATATTGCAGTTACTTTTTCAGTGGAATCATGCAGGCAACTTTTTCAGACGAAATCTATAAACACATTCAAATAATAATAATTTAAAACGATTTAATGAATTAGTTAATATATGATTATTATGTTAATGCGATAGGAGTGTAAAAAAAATTGAAAAAAAATAAGAGATGTACCATAAATTAAATAATTAACTATAAGAGTATGAATTTTAAATATAAAAAATATTTTTTTATGTAGTGTATAACTGTATATGATATATATTAAAATATATAAATCCAAAAAAATTCAAGATTGAGCTCATTTCGAACATATCGAAGAGACGATTATAATGGTGTAATTTGTTAAAATTAAAACGTAAATTAGTTAATTAACGATTATATGTGTTAAATGTAAAATTAAAATAATGAAAGTAAAAGGTATAAAGTAAATTTAGTAAATAAGTATAGGGGTTGAAAGTGTAACATTTCATTTTAAATTCGTAAAAATGGACGAAATGGGGTGAACAGTGCCAAAATATAAAATTTTTCATAAATGGTCCCTGGAATTTTTCAAAAATGGTCCCTTGCAATTGAAAAGTCACAAAAATAACCCCATCGCGGGATGAGCCCGCGATCGCGGGATTCCATTTTTCAAAAATGGTCCCTGCAAGTTTAAAAAAGTGTCAGAAAAGGTCCCTGGCCCGCGATCGCGGGCTCCCATCGCGGATTTTTGGGGTATTTTTGCAAAGTGTGAGAGATTTTGGGTATTTCAAAAAAAGATGGTTTGACTTAGGGTATTTTAATTAATTTCCCTAATTAATACAACCAATATAGTAAAAAAATTAAATAAGATAGCGTGTCAATTAATAGAATTTAAAATTTATTATTATATATATATATATATATACAGTAAATAAGGAAATTAAAATCAATTTTTACTCCAAAATGCATACAAAAATGGAAGTGAAACATTATTGTCAGAAAATTAGTACACATATAACATGATGTCGTCATCCTAAACTAAATACGCTTTTTGCTTCACTCAAGTTCACCCCAGTGTCGACATTCCCATCCACTTATTCTACCCTTTTTTTTTCTTTTTCTTTAGTGTTATATAATGTATGTATGTACGTATTTGTTGTCTGCTAAAGAGATCCACAGAAGTGAAGTGAAGTAAAAAGAAATAATGGGTAGATCTTGGGAAGTATTATCAGTGTTAGCAAATGTGGTTTTCAGAAGAGGCATACAAATAGTTGATGAAGTTGGACATTTGTTGGTGGCCATCGTCTCAATTCTACATTCTTTGCTAAGTTTTTCCGGCATCTTTTTCCGGCGATCGGATCCCAACGTCTTCCTCATTAGAAACCCTTACTTCGTGGTTGGTTCGGTATGATATATAATTGGTTGATAATTAATCTTCTTTTATGTATGTTTACCATTTTGATCTAGTACATGCATTAAGGGGTTATGTAGCTAAGTTTTTTTTTTTTGAAATAATGTAGTTAAGTTTTTTGCAATTGCATTGCTTGTGATGTGACAATTACGTACTTATGATAGTTATGATGGTCACTATGTTTGTGAGTTGTGACGACTAAATTGGTCACTAAATTTTGTCTCTAAGTTAATAAAAGTCGTCACTAATTGTCAAGATAACGGCTCCGTCAATGTCCGTTAACTTTCATTAGTGACCAAAAAATGTGGTCACTAATAATAAAAAATGAATAAAAAAAAATTGTCATAAATTTGTACCGTAATTGCTATTACAATATAATTAAAACGTGCTAATTTGTAAATATAGAAATCTAAAATTAATTTATTTGCAAAAAACATAATTCTTGATCCAAAAAATATAACTCTTGATCCAAACAAACATGTCAAAGTTATATCAATTTATTGTCACTAAATCACTTAATGACTAACGAAAATAAAACATGATATTATTAGTTTTGAGATCCCGATAACTTTGATAATTATGCCATCATGAGGTTCATTTTCTCTTTCATTTGGTTTTGCTCCTCTTGAAATTTCATAAGAGCCTCTTAATCACTCTGTCCACTTAAGCATTCTGCACCAAACCATTCGGCAACTACCAAACAGCCCAACGTACCTCTTATCGATTCATAGGTTTCCTCTTAATGGTACCATTAAGAGGTAAACAAACATCCCTATACTCACCCTTGGTTGATACCGAAGCCTCTGTTGGAAGTTTAGATCCTAATGCAAACAACACCATAAAATAAACGCACAAATAACGTTATCTGCAGCTACACCAACTGCAACAACAGACGGAGAAACACCAAGTGCATCCGATACTGCAACGTACGTAGTTTATAGCTACAAAATTGAAACAAAAACATAGTTATGTTTATGCCCTTAATACGGGATGACAGTATTCAATAAGTAAATTCATAAGAATTTAAGATTAATCACCCCCTCCTATGTAACTAGCTAGCCATGAGAGCAGACGCAATCTTCCAACTATATATCTTGACCAAGTGATCGCATAGGAACAATCAGGAATGCCGTTAGTGTCCCAATTATGGTTGCAACTGCCACATTATAAGAAAACGAACATGAACGATTATACATGAAATGGAGAGTAAACTGCATAGTTTAAGTATTTCGCTAGGTTTTATAGGTGCAATCTTGAATGATGCAGATTGCTTATGATCAGTTGAATATAGGGAAGCATGTTACAACGGTCAAATAGTCTTTTCATCTAATACCATTATACCAACTCGTTTACTCTAATAATGTCCCAAGGATGAAATTTCCACTTAATAACGAAGGCTATGACAACTATTTTTAGCCACTAATTCTTTCATTTTAGTGACAACTATTTTTAGTCATTAACATTTTTATTTTAGTGACCACCATTTTTCTGTTACAAATATTTTTAATCGGTATGAACTACTAAATACTACGCAGTGACAACAATTTTTAGTCACTAACTATTCGAAATTAGTGACCACTATTTTTTGGTGACTACCACTTTCATTTTAGTGACAACTATTTTTCGTCACTAACTCTATGAAATTAGTGACCACTATTTTTTGTCACTAATTTATTCAACCAACAAGACTACTAAATATTATTTAGTGACAACTATTTTTAGTCACTAACTCTTTATTTTAGTGATCACTATTTTTAGTCACTAACATTTTTATTTTAATGACCACCATTTTTTGTTACAAATATTTTTAATCAATATGAACTACTAAATAGTACTTAGTGACAACTATTTTTCGTCACTAACTATTCGAAATTAGTGACCACTATTTTTTGGTCACTACCACTTTCATTTTAGTCACTAACTCTTTTATTTTAGTGGCAAACAATTGTTAGACACTAACTCTTTGAAATTAGTGACCACTATAGTTTGGTCACTACCATTTTCATTTTAATGACTACTATTTTTAGTCACTAACACTTTTATCTTAGTGACAACTATTTGTAGTCACAAATACACTAACTATTTGAGATTAGTGACCACTATTTATTTCTCACTACCACTTTCATTTTAGTGACCACTATTTTTAGTCATTAATACTTTTATGTTATAATATTAGTGACGAAAAACATAGTCGTCAAAAAATTTACTCATCAAATTAGATTGATATGAATAATCTTATTTTAGCCATGAGAATTAGTGACCACTCTAGTGACCAAATTTTAGTTTTTGTCACTATATTCATATTAGCGACCAAATTTTGACGACCTTTGTTTTTGTCACTAACGTTGTAGTTAGTGACCAAAAAATAAATGGTCACTAAAATTTTTGTTACTAACTAACGTTTTTCTTGTAGTGTTTGATTAGTTCGCATCTTGTTTAAGTAGTTAAGGTCGTTTTAAAGTAATTGATAAGTCTTGAATTTGAATCATATATGCAGTTATGCTTATATAGTACCATTTTCGTGAATTATTAGGAATACATCAACAAACATTTACAATTTTTATTGATGGGATAACGTTAAGACGATTTTATTAAATTGACCACTGTTGAAACTGTTCAACACGACCATATATATATATATATATATATATAGAGAGAGAAAGGTTCAAAAGAGAATGCTAACTATTTACGAGAACACGTGAACGGCCGTCCATGTACAAAATCACATGTGATTCACGTACAAAATCACATGTGATTTTACACTACCTGAAAATCTGGACGTGAATCACATGTGATTTTGTACAAAATCCAGGTACTGTAAAATCACATGTGATTTTGAATAAATCACGTACAAAATCCAGGTAGTGTAAAATCACATGTGATTTTGTACGTGAATCACATGTGATTTTGTATATGGGCGGCCGTTCTCGTAAATAGTTAGTGTTCTCGTAAATAGTTAGCGTTCTCTTTTGAACTTCTCTCTCTCTCTCTCTCTATATATATATATATATATATATTATCTATTACTACCTTAATATTGGTTCTAACCAATTGTCTTAAATACAAGTTTCAAAGCACAATGCACAACAAATTAAAGCATAAATTTGAAAAATCTCTTTAAGTGCAACTTATAAGACATAATGTACAACTTTCTAATACATCTCCACCAACATCACCCAAACTGAAACTTTCAGTTTTACTTTCTTCTTTTTAGCTTTCTTCCTCCCCCATTTATAGCTTTCTTCATCTTATTTAGTATATTCAACCCGTATTTTCTACTATCAGATTCTTATGGTCACTATTTTCAGCTCTCACCTGCAAATAAGAACATCTAAAACATGCCTTGCCTCCCTTCACACAAGTCTTGCCTTAAATGCTTCAATTCAACAATTCTATTCAAAAACCTTTCACTCGATCAGGAACACCATTTAAAGAAACATACCTCACCATTAAAACAAATCATGTCTAGCTCAGTTGGTCTACCTAAGGACGGTAACATCCTTGGGGGGGGGGGGGCTGTGGATGGTATCCCAGTCTACCCGGGTTCGATTCCAAGGGGAGGCAATTGAGGGCATGAGGAGTACCCAGTCCTTGGGTGGTCCAGTCTTTGACTGGGCTTACCCCCCAGCCTGTGGTTGGGCCTTAGGTCCAGCGTAAGCTGGGCCGGAACATCGACGGATTAGTGGACTGCCCTCGGATGTCCGATACCGCCGGGGAGGCGTGCGTGCGTGTGTGCGTTGTGTTCGTGGTAGTTGATCGAAAGGTCGATGCCGCTATGCCTTCCAAAAAAAATACCTCACCATTAAAGCTGCTTTGCTCCATATTGCTCCCGCTCGATTTCGATTTTTCTCTTGCTCGATTTAGCTCGGCTTGGCAAGGTATGAAACTCTAATTCTGCTCCATTTTGATTTGCTTCTACACCTAATCGTGTTCGAGATGGGATGGGATGTTTGTTAACTAATGGGTTTTGAGATTTCGACTTAAATGGGTTTTCATAAACTCATGGGTTTTACCTTTTTTCTTTTCTCCTTACCTTTTACCTCAATCAACCACCTTTTCTTCTCTCAATATCTTCTACCTCTATCATCCACATTTTCTTCTCTCTTTTAGGAGAAAGGCCACCTGCACTTCCTTGAGCACTCTATATATCCTCTTTGAATGCCATATACCAAGAGTCAAGAGAGATTTTGTTGTTGGATTTTTTGAGATATTGAAGGACGAAGAGAAAGCTATATACGAGGTATTGAAACTAGAGTTTGGAGGAGCCTATTTTTGCTACTATGGAATATGAGTTTTCAATAACTTTACAAAAATTTAATGTGTAATAATAAGGTTAAGAAGAAAAAATGTCAATGTGTAGATGGGATGTTTGATAGGGTATTCTCAAATTTTGAGGAGAGAGATGATGTTGTAGGTTACATGCAAAATATACAGATATATATAAATGGTAATTTCTTTAACAAAAAAGTAAAAGAACTATATATTACCTGGTTAGTTTATTTTCACTTCATTTATTGTCTTATTCATTCTTTTACACATAACATCTAAAGAGAGTTAGGGTAGGGGAAAAAGTCATGTCAATCATGTGGGTGGGTATTTTTTTGGAGAAAAATAGGAAAAAAAATACAAGTAATGAAGAGTCATGTCACTCACGTGACGTGGGTAGGTAGGTTTTTTGTTTTTGTTGTTGTTGAGAAAGTAGAAAAAATACAAATAAAAGGGCTTTGTAGTTTTTTTATTAATCATTTTTTGTTCTTCTTTCTTCTATTTTTTTGCAGCTCAGCAATCATCCCGTCCCCTCTCATTCTCCTCCGACAACCTTTATCATCGACACTCCTCTTCTCCAGATTCGTTTGAAACGATGGAAATGGAGATGGAAAAAAACATGGCCAAAGATGGAGAGGAACACCCGAACACACAAAGTTAGCTCGGGACGAAAACGAAATGAATCTTAAACCACGATAACGGAAAAAAACGTTAGGGACAAATTAATAATAAACTATAAGCTGCAAGGAAGAAAATCGTAGTTTACTCTAAAAAGGGTGAAAAGACAAAAAAGAGACTTAAGTAAAATACATGGCAAACTATGCAACCATAATTCACTTATTATTAGATCTTCATCTCAAAATAATCATATTGGTTACTGTTATTGAAGCGAAACATCAAACAACTATAAATTTCATGTGAACAAATATAAATTCAATGGGGAGTAGAAAATATTAAATTACCATAAAAAGATATTCATATCATATATGTTATAAATTTCGAATTGTTATTATTTTTCTTGGTGTTAATATGTAATGAACTTAATTATTTAAATGAATATTGTGTTTTTTTAATTAACTCTCTTACTTGTTTAGATCATATCGAATCTAACATTAAAAACATAAAAACTGAAGATGATTTCATTTCGAATCCAACACTAAAATATCAAAATTAAAGTAAGCATATGTACATAACTTGCACACTCTAACAATTTTCCCCTAGATATCTTGTTAATAAACCATATCTTATTATATTAGTTGATTTGCCATTAAACTATATAGTCCTATAAAATTGAAATCAAGAGGGAAGGAAAATAGAGTGAAACAAGAATCATGATCGATCGTTGAGTTATTGGTTTCATAATTGTGATTCACCCGCGCTGCATCGCGCGGGTAGACTGCTAGTATATATATATATATATATATATATATATATATATATATAGAGAGAGAGAGAGAGAGAGAGAGAGAGAGAGAAAGGTTCAAACGAGGAGCGTAACAATTTACGAGAAATGCGAGGAGCACCGCCCATGTACTGAATCACATGTGATTCACTACTGCCGAATCACATGTGATTCACAACTGATCGGGGGGCTTCCGCCCATGTAGTGGATCACATGTGATTCACAACTAAAAACATATGTGATTAAAATTCGGACACGTGTGGTTTGTTCCGCGGTTTGCAAAAGCGCGCGGTTTATCCCACGGTTTGTGTAGTGAATCACATGTGATTCAGTAAATGGGCGGTGCTCCTCGCGTTTTCTTAAATTGGTACGCTCCTCGTTTGAACCCGCCTCTCTCTCTCTCTATATATATGAATGTGGTAAAATGTTCATCTTTGGTAGGTACGTAGCACGTCATGTAAGTAACCATTGTGGCAACGCTTTTGTGAGATTTATGAAAAAAAAATCTTCTCAACCTATACAAAGAGATTAATTCACACAAACAACTTTATCCATACATAACTTAATGTACGGAAAAACAACCAAACAACCTCTTAGTTATATAAACAAGTCTAATAGGCCACTTAGACATTTTTGGTTTATAAACCTGGTTTTGTTGTAATAAGTATACGTAATAAATCAGTTAATAAATACGAAGAATGATATAAAATGAGACTAATAAGTTTAACAATAATTACTACTATTCACATCACTTGTTAAATGTATGGAATAATGGAAGCATGGCGATTGATGTGAACAAATTATTCGGTAAATACCATTTTTTTTGTATTTGGTCAGTCGATATTGACCGTTAAGTATTAGAAACTTCAGTTCAAAAAAATCCATATTAATATGTCACTGTAATCATAATAAATAAACATCGAGTGAAGACTTGTAACCATATCAATTAATTGTGAAGAGCTTGTTACCACTCTTCTTGGTACTCTCTTATATGGCGTTTAGTTTGATGGATTCCGACATAATTTGAAGGAATTGAAATAATCAATTCCATTGACCAAATTGTTTTCAAACGTTTGGTTTACTATGGAAAGGAATCGAATTCCACGCATTTCATCATTCATGAATTTAGTCATTTCTTCAAAATTGAGAAAAAATGCAATTCCATTACATCCCATTTCTTAAAAAGACAAAAGTATCCTCATCTTCCCTATTTGATTTACCAAGACCACCTCCGCCAACCACCATTGATTTGAACCATCGTCGACCATCACCGATATGTACCATTGCCGACCACCGTCGACTACCTGTTTGGGTAAAAAATCACACCCTCGACCGACTTGGGAAATTCCCTCGACATGACCCATGGACATTGATTACCCTAATGACCAAAGATAATACCCATTATTATCATGTCCCCGACATACGTTAATAACCACGATAGTTGGTTATTGAAAGACATCTTGTGTCAATAGTTATTCAAGATAGTGTCTTTACATCTCGTGATCGCACATCACGTGTCGAATGTTACACGTCGCACGTCACACATCGCCAGTCACACGTCACTAGTCTTATGTCGCCAGTTAAGTGTCGCCAGTTACGACTCATCGGTCTTACGTCGACAGTCTCCTGTCGTCAGCCTTATGTTGGTGATTTTAGTGAAATCATCATGTTCATTTTGTGTAGTTGGATTCACAAAGGTAATAATGGGGTTGTTAGCTAAGCTATAACATGAGTTAGGAGGTGTGGAGTGCACACTCGTGTAAGCTAACTAGAACCCAGGATTGTTGGACGGATAAAATTGGCGTGTTACAAAGTGGTTTTCAGAGCTGGGCGTCGGGGCCAGTACCCGCGCTAGTTGAGTCGCGCCAGAAGTGGCGCCAAGCACTGGATTGTGCTTTGGCGCTCATATCGGCGCTAGTTGGTTCGCGCCAAAAGTGGCGCCGAGCTCTGGACAGATTGTGGCGCGCATTTCGGCGCCAGTTAGGTGGCGCGGAAAGTAGCGCCGGCGTCTCGATTGTCTTCTTCACTTTGTAACTGCAATTTTTTGTAAACGACCTCTTTAAACCCACAATCAATCTCATTAAATGAGAGATTATTATCAGTATTCAATATAGATTTTCTAAAGGTGTATATATATGGATCGATTTCTGCCTTAATCGATACACTAAAAATCAGAGATTATCCTCGAGAGAATTTCGTGATACCCGGGCAGAATAGGGTCGAAATATCTCTTACGGAAAGCGAGCTCTACGCGATCTCTGGTTATATCCAAGTTATTATAATCACCTCTTTCTTATCTCTTTCACGAACCCAATACACCGAATCCCCCAACAATCGTAAGAGATATTTTCCTTCGTGAAGAGATATGGCGGGTGATCAAACCGTGAGAGACATGACTTCCAAGTTCACAAAACTTGAGAAGTTTGAAGGCGTGGATTTCCGTAGATGGCAGAAGAAGATGCACTTCTTGTTGACGACGTTGAAGGTGGTGTATGTGCTAAGCACCCCGATACCGGAGATAATGGAAAACGAGACGTTGGAGGTTACCCGACGTCGCGACAAGTGGGAGAATGACGACTACATCTATCGTGGCCACATCTTGAACGGTATGTGTGACTCCCTCTTCGATATCTATCAAAATGTGGAATCCTCCAAAGAGCTATGGGACTCTCTCGAGTCCAAATACATGGCCGAGGATTCTTCTAGTAAGAAGTTCCTTGTTAGTAATTTTAACAATTACAAAATGGTGGACTCAAGGTCGGTGATGGAGCAATACAATGAGCTCCTTCGCATTCTAGGCCAATATGCTCAACACAATATGGAGATGGACGAATCCATCTCCGTATCGAGCATAATTGATAAATTGCCCCCCTCTTGGAAAGACTTTAAACACATGTTGAAACACAAGAAGGAAGAGTTGTCTCTTGTGCAACTCGGTAGTCACTTGCGCATAGAGGAGTCTCTTCGGGCGCATGAGGCTGAGAAACCTAAAGTAAAGGAGGTTTCTGCACCTTTGTTGAACATGGTGGAAGAGGGAAAGACTAACAAGTTCAAAGGAAAATGGAAGTTCAATGATGCTAAGAAAGGGCCCAATAAAAAGGTTACTTTAACCTGTTGGACCTGTGGGATGACCGGCCATCTCAAGCAGGATTGTCGGGTTGTCAAGAATAAGGGTGGAGCAAGCACGAGTGGAAGTGAGCAAGGATCCAAGGATCAAAACCCACGGCAAGGTCAGTTTCTTGACTTTGGTTTTAATTCAAATTTGAATTATGTACCACTAATTTCCGAATCATTTTATGTGCAGGATGATGATGTTGCTTGGTGGATCGAATCGGGTGCTACAAGTCATGTGTGCAAAGATCGTCGTTGGTTCACTTCTTTGGAACCGGTTGAAGACGGATCAATGCTTCGCATGGGGAACGAGTCGATGGCTCCCATTCTTGGAAGAGGCTTAGTTAGGCTAGAATTTAGTTCTGGCAAAGTAGTTGAACTTCTTAATGTTTTGTTTGTACCGCGAATTCGAAAGAATTTGGTTTCCGGTAGTATTTTGAATAAGTTAGGGTATAAGCAAGTTTATGAGTCGGACAAGTTCATCTTGTCAAAGGGTGGCTCTTTTGTAGGATTTGGTTATTTGCTTAATAATATGTTTATGTTGAATTTGAATAAAATGAATGTTGTTTCAAATTCTGTTTTTATTGCAAATAGCGTTTGTGTTGATTCTAATTTATGGCATGCAAGACTTGGTCACGTTAATTTTAAACGGATGGTTGAAATGTCAAAAGACGGTCTTATTCCGGCTTTTGATATTAAGACTGATAAGTGTAAAACTTGCATGTTGACAAAGATCACTAGACAACCTTTTCCTAACGTGAAAAGGAACTCGTCGGTGCTTGAATTAATTCATAGTGATCTTTTTGATTTGCATTCAACTCCGTCTTTTGGTAATAAAAAGTATGTTGTCACTTTTATTGACGGCGCTTCACGTTTTTGCTATGTTTATTTATTACATTCAAAAGATGAAGCGTTGGTTAAATTTAAAGTTTTTAAAACGGAGGTTGAATTGCAAATGAATGGCTTAATTAAGTGTTTACGTACCGATCGTGGTGGGGAGTATTACGACCCCATGTTTTTCCAATCCGTAGGAATCATTCATGAAACTACGGCGCCTTATACACCACAACAAAATGGTGTGACGGAACAGAAAAATAGAGTTCTCAAAGAAATGATGAACTCTATGTTATCCTACTCGGGTTTGAGTGATGGATTTTGGGGTGAAGCCATGTTAACGGCTTGTTATTTGCTGAATCGAGTTCCCAATAAAAGGAACAAGATTACCCCATATGAACTTTGGTTCAAGAAAAGGCCGAACTTGAGTTATATTCGAGTTTGGGGTTGTCGAGCGGTTGTTCGACTACCCGAACCCAAAAGGAAGACTTTGGGTGAGAAAGGCATTAACTGCATCTTTGTTGGATATGCCGAGCATTCCAAAACATATAGGTTCTATGTTATTGAACCTAATGATTCTATAGCGATTCACACTGTTATAGAATTGAGAGATGTGATATTTGATGAGACTAGATTCTCCTCAATGCCGAGGCCAAAGGACATAGTTCCAAGTACTAGTGAAACTAGTGAGGTTGAAGAACAAGCAATTGTTCCAACCGAATCTCCAATGCTTCGAAGGTGCAAAAGAGGAAGGATTGAAAAATCCTTTGGTCCCGATTTCCAAGTGTACTTGGTAGAGGGATCAAGAGATGAGATTGGATCCCAATTCCTCTACTGTTATAGTGTTGAGGAGGATCCAAAATCATTTGATGAGGCTATGAAGTCTCAAGATATTGCTTTCTGGAAAGAAGCAATACATGATGAAATGGACTCCATCATGGGGAATAATACTTGGGTATTATCGGACTTGCCACCGGGTTGCAAACCTTTGGGTTGCAAGTGGATCTTCAAAAGGAAGATGAAAGTGGATGGGTCAATCAACAAGTTCAAAGCTCGATTAGTGATCCAAGGCTTTAGGCAACGGGAAGGCATCGATTATTTTGATACTTATGCCCCGGTTGCAAGAATCTCCACGATTAGATTGTTGATAGCCTTAGCCGCTATTCACAATTTGGTGATTCACCAAATGGATGTCAAAACGGCATTCTTGAATGGTGACTTGGAGGAGGAAGTTTATATGAAACAACCGGAAGGTTTTGTTATGCCCGGAATGGAGCATAAGGTGTGTAAACTTGTAAAATCATTGCATGGGCTGAAACAAGCACCCAAACAATGGCATCAGAAATTTGATGAGGTTATTTTTTCCAACGATTTTATGATAAACCAAGCGAACAAGTGTGTATATAGCAAATTTGATTCTTTCGGTAACGGTGTAATCATTTGCTTATATGTTGACGATATGTTGATCTTTGGCACCGACCAAAATCAAGTTGGGAAAACCAAAGAGTTTTTGTCGTTAAGTTTCTCCATGAAAGATATGGGAGAGGCGGAAGTGATCCTTGGTATAAGAATCAAGCGTGAGAACAAAGGGATTGCAATTACGCAATCTCACTACATTGAGAAAGTATTAAAGAAATTTAATTGCTTTGATTGTTCTCCGGTGAGTACTCCATGGGATCCGAGTGTGAAGCTTATGCCCAATTCGGGTGAAGCGGTGTCACAACTCGAGTACTCAAAGGCTATAGGATGCTTGATGTATGCCATGACAAGCACTAGGCCGGATATCGCATTTGCCATAGGAAAGTTGAGTAGATATACTAGTAATCCTAGTATTCGTCATTGGCAAGCGATAAGACGAGTATTCAAATACTTGAAGAAAACCATTGATTATGGTTTGTCATATGTCGGATTTCCTTCGGTTTTGGAGGGATATTCGGATGCAAGTTGGATTACCAATTTGGAAGATCACTCTTCCACGAGTGGTTGGGTATATTTGCTTGGGGGAGGTGCCATCTCTTGGGCTTCCAAGAAGCAAACTTGCATCACGAGTTCGACTATGGAGTCGGAATTTGTGGCATTAGCTGCTGCCGTTAAAGAGGCGGAATGACTAAGGAATTTGGTCCATGAAATTCCATTATGGCCGAAACCAATATCACCCATTTCTATCCGTTGTGATAGTGAGGCTACTTTGGCTAAAGCTTATAGCCAAGTGTATAATGGCAAGTCTAGACACTTAGGTGTTAGACATAGCATGATTCGTGAGCTAATCACGAATGGGGTGATTTCGGTTGAATTTGTTCCGTCGCAACAAAATCTAGCGGACCACTTGACGAAGGGGTTAGCTAGGGACTTGGTTAGCAAGTCGGTGATAGGGATGAGATTAAATTCCATCTAAATCTCTAACGGTGAGATACCCAATTCCCTTCTAATACAACGTTAGAAGCTGAATTCAATGGGAAACCTCACTTTAAGGGATTGGAGCACAAGATGATCACCCCACGGTTAGTGCTCGATACTGCAAGTGAAGGAGGTAATTGTTCTTTTGCAAAAGTGCATGTGCAGGTGCATGAGGAAAAGAACTACCTATATGAGTGGGAAGTGTGGCCGCTTCAAGAAGCTTGGACTTGGCTTTGATGCACTCACGAATGGATAAGGACACTTGGCCTGTATAGTGTCAAGTTTATACTTTAGAGAGTTTTTAAATTCATGTGTATGTTATTTTCTGGTACTCAAATGGGTTGACGGGTTCAATCCATAGGACACCTGGATTCTCGAGTATTTGAAATGTGTAATGTACTAAGATGGAAATTCAATCTTTTAGATATTTTCATTTATGCATGAGTTTGTTTATCTGTATTGTACTTTATTTTGTGAATCAAGGATTGCACTAAAATGGGGGAGGAATGTTGGTGATTTTAGTGAAATCATCATGTTCATTTTGTGTAGTTGGATTCATGTTGGTCCTGAAGGGCTATACAAGTTTGTAGAAGGGGGGGGGGGGGGGTTGAATACAAACACTAAGATTTTACTTTTCTAAATTGTTTATTGATAAATCATTAACAATTTACAGCTTGTTGCGGAAACAAGATTAAGGATAAACCTAAATCTAAACAAGTTGGAACACTAAGTTTCTTGCACTAAGAAAGAGAAGGAAATTACTAATAATAACCTGTCTCAAGATAAGAAGGATGAACTTGTCCAGAGTTAGCAAGTTACTTCAAAATGAAGTGAGTTCTTCTTCTTATATACTGCATGCATTTAATGTATGGCAGTTTACACTTTACACGTGGCAACAGATGACTGGTTGCACGTCATTGACCTTTGTTGACAACCTTAGTAGCCGCATGTTTGAACAGTGTAGTATCAGAGTGGTTGTACGATTTCAGACAATAAGGAGGTTCTTTTTCTGACATATCGTACGGAGTCGTGCAAGGGTGGTTAAGAAAAAAGTACTTTGTACGGAGGACTTCATGATCAGCTTTTCGTTGATTCAGCGATCTATCATTCTATATCAGCGAATGATAGAGTTCAGCGATAGCTAAAGTCTTGTACTTGATACTTCACGTTGAGTGGACAAATCTGAGTCTTCGCTGATCCGCATCAGTTCAGTAGGAGACTTGTCGCTGGTTCTTGAGCTGATCTTCGACTTCAGCGTAGAACCTATGTTGACGTGAAACTTGTCTTCAGAGATCATAAGTAAACAACCAACTTATCAACGATCACCATAAGGACTGAACAGACTCAGAGTATTATGGTGAACAATGTTCGCTGAATGTTTAATCTAAAGAGTGAGAGTTCCTATCAGCGGTACTGTAAGGTCTTAGTACTTATCAGCGATAGTGAAACTCTGATACATATTGTTTACTTACAATTTTCACTAAGTATATAAGAGAGGGTCATTATCAAATCACTGAGGGTTTGGATCAACAATCTCCCCCTATTTGATTATGACATAGCAACAGAGAAAATTGCTATTTAATGAAAACATAAGGATAAAAAGAACCCATAAAATATTTTTCCCTTTTACTGTTTTCTGGGATCTTTTCTGTACTGATGTAGTAAAGTACATTCGCTGAAATTTTTCTTTAAACTTTGTAAAGATTACAGAGGGAAGTGGAAAAATTACAAGTACAACGAATACAATTACAAGTACAAAAGAATAACTGATACAATAGAAGAATGAGGCGATCCTATCAGTTTATAAAGGTTCTTCCTTAATGAGAAGTTCATCAAGGGTCTTTGATGTGGGAATCATCCAGTCAGGGACATTTACTCCTTGATTCCTTTTGTTCAGCGCTTCTTAAAAAATCAAGGGTTTAAGATGCCGTGCCTGAATGTCGTTTTTGAAATCACACCAGTAGATGAGATCTTTCAGCTGTTCGATGGGAGTGATGGGAAGTTCAGAGATACGTTGAAAACGCTTTCGTCCATCCCAGTCAATAAAGAATATCCCGTAGGGTTTGCTTAAGACTTTCCTAGGGATGAAAGTCTCATCAGGAGGAAGAGATGTGTCAAGTGCAGAAAGGTCAGGTTCTGGACCAAGGACTTCAGCTAGAGAAAAACCAATACCTGTTTCGTTTCGTATCTGAGGACCTTCTGAAGGTTTAGACTTTTTCTTTGCAGAGGCCTTTGTTTTCTGACTTTCGAGAGGAGGAGGAGGAGGAATATCCACACAAGAATAGACTAAGTCGATCTGTTTGTTTAACAACTTTTCGAAATGATCCTTATACTTAGACTGAGACTTCTGGATGGCTAATCTGATCTCCAACCATTCAGAGAGACCGTACTTCGTGATGGCTTCAGCATAGAATTTTTCGTACTGTTCATTCTCTCTGAATATCTCAATTTCAGCGATAGAAACTTTGAGGGTTGATCTTCCTGCGATGAGTACCTTGATTATTCTGGAAGGTCGATGTCTGAAGTGTACCTTTTCTTTGCACAAGGCTAAGGTAGATTGAGACACAGTTCTCTTTTCTTCAACGATCTTCTTGGCTTCTTCCCATAGCTGTCGTTGAACTTCGATTGGAGCTCTTTTCAGCTTGGGGTCTTTCACCGATTTTTGAGTAAGCTGGATGGCGAGTTCTCTGTCTTTTTCTTCAACTTCTCTTCTTTCATCGATTAGGCGTTCAGCTCTAAGGTGTTCCTTGTATTCCTTTTGAGAAATTCTGAACTTTGGAGGAAAGAAAGGAAGTTGATCACGCTTCAGAATGATTCGCTGAGCCTCAAACTTCTTTATTATCTCTTCTCTTCTTTTCTGATCCTCTTCACTTAGTTTTTGTGGAACCAAGGAAGGTCTGTTTGTATGAGAGAGCATCTGTTCTTCGGGTTCATCAGTCTTAGAGATCAAATCCAAGACCGGGATTATTTCTTCAGCTTTGGGAGCTGGGATTATTGTTGGTGAAGTCGCAGCTGTAGGAACTTCAGCGATATCCTCAAACAGGGGAGAGGACTAGCTGAAACACAACGATCGTACGAGTAAGAACTTAGGTAGAATAGAGATAGATAAAGAATGTGGTTGTGTATAGAGGTTTTGTGGAGAGGAGAGCTGATAATGTGTATAGATAGAGGAGAGATGAGAGTAAGGAAGATTTACTGTACCTGACAAACTGGCTTCGGAAGCGAGATCATCAGATTGTCATTGTCTTCAGCGACACTTTTTCCTTTGCCCTTGTCAGCTTCAGACGCTGAAGGCTTTGATTTGGTCCGCTCCCCTGAAGGTTTGTTTATCACGATCCCTCTAAGAACTGTCGTCCTCTGAGCATGCTTGACGATAAAAGAGTCATCATCATTGTAACGTCCCAAAAATTACAAGGAATTTAAAATTTTAAAACATGCATTTCATTATAAAACAATCACAATTTAATAATTCGTAACTCAAATGAAGTTAACGTCGTTAACTCGAGCAGTTAGTAAAGTTTATGCAGCGGAAATTTCATAAAATAAAATCCAAAGGTTTGAAAGTGAAACTTAATCAATTCTCGACACTCCGCGCCTAGTGTGTGTACCGTCAAGCCCGACTGCCGCTCGCACCTGAAATCACAACATATTGGGAAAATGGTAAGCTAAACGCTTAGTGAGTCCTACCACACACGTAGGTAGCAACCCCACGTATATCGCCCCTACTCGCAAGTAGGCAACATCACCACCACCACGAATATAAAAACCACATAATGATTAATGCATAAAACGAACCTCGGTCCCACCGAGTACACCAAAAAAATATATCGACACAAGCTCAGTCCCACCGAGCCCTCGGTCCCACCGAGTAAAGACATTGATACCAGCTCAGTCCCACCGAGCCCTTGGTCCCACCGAGTAAAGATAATACAATTGTACTAGCTCAGTCCCACTGAGCCCTCGGTCCCACCGAGATGTACACAAGCATAAATAATCCACATATAAATTCAACAAATCACCACTAGTTATCACATCCCAACTAGTTCACGTAAGCAAGTAATAACACATAATAACACGTAGCACAAAATAACGATATGCATGAAATTCCTAACTACGCGGTGAGAGAACTCACCTCAAAACAACGCGACACGCTCCCGAGCCGCAACACCAGTACGTCAACCTTCCTCACTTTTTCCCACCTAAATACGCACTAAGAACGTCAACGGAAGGTCCCAACTCACGACACTTTTACTAGTTTAACAAAACTAAAAATCCAGCTTTTATACTAAAAACGCAGGTCTGTTCGGGACCCATTTTACCCCTTCTAAACTGATCAAACCAAAAATCTAATTCCACATTCAGAAAGTTCAATGTCTTACGGTTCCAGGGACGTATCGCACGCGTCCTAACGATATTCCTAGCACTCTATATGAATTTTACAAAAACACCTCTCAGAGCAGCTAAAACAGGACCTGTCCGTATAAAATGGCAATTTGACACTAGCTATGGCCCGAACTGGTTTTTCCACAAAACATATAAAAGTTACTAGACTCAGAATGCGAACTTTTGGCACCAGTTCCATCCCAATCCGACATTCCTAACAGAAGATATAGCTTATACAAAACAGGGTAGAAACTGCACGATTTACATAAAATGATAACTTTTGAACTTGAACCCAATAAGTTATCTTAATCCAAACAGACCCACGAAGAAACATGACTTACTGAATTAGGATTAACATGGGCTGAACAAAACCATGCACCACCCACTGCCGCCTCTGGCGGTGGTGGTGGCTGGCGGTATTCTCGCGACGAACAAAACGAAAAGATACGGAAAGGAAAACGGACGATTACCTCGCTGCAACTCCTCCTTCTTCTCGATTCCGGTAGCAAGCAGCGGCGTTCCTCTCCTTCCCGGCGTCTCTCACTCTCCGGCGAACACTCTCCCTCTCTCTCCTCTCGCCGGCGACCACACTCCCTTTCCCTCTCGATTTCCCTCTCTCTCTCTCCTGTTTCCCTCTCTCTCGGCCGAACACCACCAAAAGGGGGAGGGGGGAATGACTAAAGGGTTCTTGGGGAGTTACTAGCATGAAACCGAAGGGGAAGAGGAAGGGAGGGTCTCTTGGCTGATCCCTTGCCAAACTTTGGTGAAATGCCCCAATTAGCCCCTCAACTTTCCTTTCCTTGCAAAAACCCAAAAAGGTTGACTCATTTAACTTTTTGGTCCGGTTCGACTAACCCTGCTAATGGAAACCACATTAAATCCAACTTAAAAGAAAAGAATTAATAAAAGAAATTACATACCGGGGTACGGGCTTTACAACTCTCCCCCACTTGGATTAGACTTCGTCCTCGAAGTCTAGACCGGCGAATAACTCGGAATAGTTCTCGAATACTTTTCTTACTAACAAAACTCCTTCAAGGACACCGAAATTATGATCGGAAGAACACTCCAACAACTGGATTCATTCCTAGTCAAACGACTTCGGTTGACTCCCATCCTTAGATGTTCCGCACATCCCGATTCAACTTTCAAGCTCTAACCATTCTAAAGGTGCTCACCAATATACCCTACCGGATACTCGAATCCGATCATTCCTACCATTACTGCCGATTAACTTCCACGAGTTCTAATAGACTCCCAAAATTTATTTCACACGGGTCATCAAACCAGTAAACTTATAATCATCCAAGAAGGTCATTCCACCATAACCATTCACCACAAGCAAACATCTCAGGATTACTACTACCATCAACATAATTTCCTTAAAATCGGCTACAATTCCCCAATTACACTAAGGCATTTGGCCTCAAGCCCAAAAGTCGACACCTAAGTATACTATTTACCTCAAAAATTCTACGCATTTATCCTCTTTATTACAAAGGGCATCATTCCCTAACCGATACTATTCGGCCTACAGTACCCACACGCGTGGGATACCCAACCTTCCACCATCGACGTATCTTTCACACTCGCTCTACGAAGCCTAGTTACACCCCAACGCCTACCTCTCAGGTACGTCTCAAGTCCCGGCACATCGGAGCTACCTCTCAGGTAAGTGCCCAAGACTGTATCCTCTTAGTGCCTACTGGAAAGTCAAGGTCATAACACATGAATACCGGAGTCCCACCCCGAGATACCCAACCGACCATTAAGACCGAGCAATTGACCCATGACTATCACAGACAAAATTCGGAATTTCCCCCGAAACTCTCTCGCGTTTGGCATTTTCCTCCAAAACTGCCACCTCCTGAGCACTACCTATCGACTCGAGAAGAGGTGCAACCACTGTTAACCGTTGACACAAGCCCCACAGTGGCTCACCATCCAGATGTCGACTAAGTGCGTCCGTAACAACATCCGCTTTACCGGGGTGGTAAAGTATCTCACCATCCTAATCCTTGACCATGTCAAGCCACCTCCTCTGACGCATGTTGAGGTTTTACCGGTCATCAAGTACTGGAGGCTTTTATGGTTAGTGTATACACTTGACGCCATACAAATAGTGCCTCCAAATCTTGAGAGCAAACACCACCAAATCTTACATACCCTCCGGCAAAGTCAACATCGGAGCCTCGCATAACGCCTGCGTAGCTCCTCAAAGCCCTCTGCTGCTCTTCACCCCAACTAAAAGCCGCAGATTTCTTCGTCAATCGGGTCATCGGTAAAGCAATCTTGGAGAAATCCTGAATGGATCTCCGGAAGTACCCTGCTAACCCAAGAAAACTCCGTACTTCAGTGAGAGTCTTTGGCACTTCCCACCGCATCACAGTCGTAATCTTGGCCGGATCCACCATAATACCATTCTGGTTCACGTCATGCCCTCGAAAGTGGACCTCTCGTAACCAGAACTCACACTTGGAGAGCTTAGCATACGGCTTCTCCCGCCTCAAACTTCCAAAACTTCTCGCAAATGCATCTCATGCTCTTCCTTCGACTTCGATTACACAAGAATAACGTTGATGAACACGATCACCGATCGATCCCACATAGGGCTACATACCCGGTTCATGAGGTCCATGAACGCTGCGGGTGCATTGGTGAGCCCGAGAGGCATCACCACCAACTTGTAAATGGCCATAACGTGAACGAAAGGCCGTCTACTCCGTATCCTCTCTCCTCACCCGCATCCGATGATACCCCGATCTCAAATCAACCTTAGAGAACCACGAGGCTCCCTGAAGCTGATCGAACAAGTCATCGATCCTTGGCGGAGGATAACGCTTCTTCACCGTAACCTTATTCAACTCACGGTGGTCTATACACATCCGTTGGGACCCGTGTTTCTTTTTCACAAACAGAATCGGGGCTCTCCACGGTGGACAACTCGACTTGATGAACTCCTTTTCGATAAGTTCCTGCAACGAGTGTACAACTCCTTCATTTCCGGTGGAGCCAGGCGATAAGGTGCCTTGGCCACCGGAGCAGCATCCGGAATCAAATCAATGCGGAACTCTACCTGTCGCTCGGGAGGTATCCCCGGTAACTCCTCAGGAAAATACGTCAACAAACTCCCGTACAACTGGCACATCCTCCGTAGACTTCTTCTCTCCGTCGACGCGCGTGTCGATCACATACGCCAAAAATCCCTGACCACTGTGCTGCAAGTACCTCCGAGCCCTCGCAGCCGAACATATCGCTGAGGTCCGCCTGGGCAAGCCGCCCTGAACTAGCATTTCTCTCCCGCTTGGGGTTCGAACTCGTACTTGTTTGCGACGACAAACAATCTCCGCATCATACGCATCCATCCAATCCATGCCCACAGTCACGCACAACTCCCGCACAGCGATCGGAATCAAATCAATCGGGAACCTCACACCAGAGATCTCCAAAGTGCACCCCCGGTACACGTCAGTAACCGTCAAGGTCCTGTCTTCAGCAACTGCAACCACAAGTGGACAGCCTAACCGTCCTACAACTCGGCCCCAAACACTCACTGACTATGTGAGACACGGAAGGATGAGTAGCCCCGCTATCAATCGTCACCACAGCAAGCACCGAGTTAACTAAGAACGTACCTGTCACCACTTTATACGTAGCTTGTGCCTCCTCCACTCCCAGTTGACGAACTCTACCTCAGGCCGCCTCCATCCCAACAGCAAGTGAAGCATACTGCGCGGTACTCACGAACTCCCTGATCTTGGTACGTAACATATCCTTGTACCGTGTCCTCTTCATGTCCTCAAAAGCAGGATGCTAAGGATAGAATAATGTCATTTCCGTAAACTTTCGGTTCACCTCCTTTATGGCCTCCGCAGTCTGACAGAGCTCCAAGAACTCTTTGGCACTCCTCTCCATCTCCACTAGAGGCACATGCTCTACACGAAACATACGATGAACTCCTCCCAGGTCAAGTAGTGCGCCCATTAAGCGTCAAAGCAGTAGCACACCAGTCTTTCGCTCCGTCTCGTAACAGATTCACCGCGAAGCGAACCTTCTAGTTCGCAGGACAACCACCGGTAAAGAATGTGCACTCCATAACCGATCCCGGCCCTCTTGTTCGAGGCTGCCCACCCGCAGGGGGTGGAATCGCCGCGATGCGCTCCTCCATCGACACTATTACCTCATCACGAAATGGCGGTAATAATTTCGGGGATCGCCTCCTCAAAATATGCGTCACCTCGACCGCAAACATCTCACGAATCTGATCAGCAAGAATTCCAGCATCAGCATCTGGATCAACATTGGTGTTCCTCCTTAACGAGCTACTAACACACATTAAAACCTGCTAACTACGCTCACGCTCAACTCTTCAGTTTCTCCGTGACTTTCCCCGACTCGAGCACGGATCCTGTGCTTCAGATAGTAGGAGCTCTGCTACTACCCTTCACACCTATCCCTACTCGTTTCGAGTCCTGTCCCAGGACGTCCAAGTAGTTGCTTACCACAACCAAACACATATGCCCATTCCGGCATATGCAAACACTTTTCCTAGCTCCCTAGAAAAGTCGTAATACCCCACTACCCTTGCTAGAACGGAACCCCCACTAGCCCTGACGAGTCTCCTCGTGAACGCACAGTCGTATACAGTGGAAACCAGATAGACATTCGAATATAAGATTCTATCCTACAATGGTTGGACTCAAACAAGAGCTGCGCAATAGAACTAAATCCAACATTCTAAGGCTATTCAGTTCCTACTGCATACAACCTATAGTGCATTCGCTTAACGACCTATCAAAGTTAGCATAAGTTCCTAATAGCAAGTAACAAGTATACAGTACCACAAAATCCACGTAAGCAATCTAGCATACATACTCCTATGTTCTTAGAAAGCAATCTAGCATACGTACTCATATGTAAACGCTATTCCCAGCTCACTAGGAATTTCATCTCATCCCACTACTCTTGCTACAACGGAATCCCTGTTAGCCATAACGAGTTGCCTCGCGAATACCCAGTCGCACGCAGCGTGAATCAAATAGACATTCGAATACAAGATTCTATCCTAGAACGGTTGGACTCAAACAAGAGCTGCGCAATAGAACTAAATCAAATATTCTACGACTATATGATTCTTACTGCATACAACCTATAGGGCCTTCACTTAACAACCTACTATAACTAGCATTGATTCCTACTAGCAAGCAGTCATCGTACAGTACAGTGTAAACAACCTAGGCAATCTAGCATGCATACCCTATGCCTAGAAAGCAATAAATACACTTAGTGCTGTACCTTCCCAATTGGCGTCGGCTGACTGTACACACTGCGCCCACGATCACCGTTTCCCAAACGGGCTTTCTCCGTTCATTTATTTTCAAAGATTTTAATAAGAGAGTTTAAAAAAACTTCATAGCCGCAACTTGAGACCAAACACACCGAGATGTGTTTGATTCACTCAAGCTGTGCTCTGATACCAAGTTGTAACGTCCCAAAAATTACAAGGAATTTAAAATTTTAAAACATGCATTTCATTATAAAACAATCACAATTTAATAATTCGTAACTCAAATGAAGTTAACGTCGTTAACTCGAGCAGTTAGTAAAGTTTATGCAGCGGAAATTTCATAAAATAAAATCCAAAGGTTTGAAAGTGAAACTTAAACAATTCTCGACACTCCGCGCCTAGTGTGTGTACCGTCAAGCCCGAATGCCGCTCGCACCTGAAATCACAACATATTGGGAAAATGGTAAGCTAAACGCTTAGTGAGTCCTACCACACACGTAGGTAGCAACCCCACGTATATCGCCCCTACTCGCAAGTAGGCAACATCACCACCACCACGAATATAAAAACCACATAATGATTAATGCATAAAACGAACCTCGGTCCCACCGAGTACACCAAAAAAATATATCGACACAAGCTCAGTCCCACCGAGCCCTCGGTCCCACCGAGTAAAGACATTGATACTAGCTCAGTCCCACCGAGCCCTCGGTCCCACCGAGTAAAGATAATACAATTGTACTAGCTCAGTCCCACTGAGCCCTCGGTCCCACCGAGCCCTCGGTCCCACCGAGGTGTACACAAGCATAAATAATCCACATATAAATTCAACAAATCACCACTAGTTATCACATCCCAACTAGTTCACGTAAGCACGTAATAACACATAATAACACGTAGCACAAAATAACGATATGCATGAAATTCCTAACTACGCGGTGAGAGAACTCACCTCAAAACAACGCGACACGCTCCCGAGCCGCAACACCAGTACGTCAACCTTCCTCACTTTTCCCACCTAAATACGCACTAAGAACGTCAACGGAAGGTCCCAACTCACGACACTTTTACTAGTTTAACAAAACTAAAAATCCAGCTTTTATACTAAAAACGCAGGTCTGTTCGGGACCCATTTTACCCCTGCTAAACTGATCAAACCAAAAATCTAATTCCACATTCAGGAAGTTCAATGTCTTACGGTTCCAGGGACGTATCGCACGCGTCCTAACGATATTCCTAGCACTCTATATGAATTTTACAAAAACACCTCTCAGAGCAGCTAAAACAGGACCTGTCCGTATAAAATGGCAATTTGACACTAGCTATGGCCCGAACTAGTTTTTCCACAAAACATATAAAAGTTACTAGACTCAGAATGCAAACTTTTGGCACCAGTTCCATCCCAATCCGACATTCCTAACAGAAGATATAGCTTATACAAAACAGGGTAGAAACTGCACGATTTACATAAAATGATAACTTTTGAACTTGAACCCAATAAGTTATCTTAATCCAAACAGACCCACGAAGAAACATGACTTACTGAATTAGGGTTAACATGGGCTGAACAAAACCATGCACCACCCACTGCCGCCTCCGGCGGTGGTGGTGGCTGGCGGTATTCTCGCGACAAACAAAACGAAAAGATACCGAAAGGAAAACGAACGATTACCTCGCTGCAACTCCTCCTTCTTCTCGATTCCGGTAGCAAGCAGCGGCATTCCTCTCCTTCCCGGCGTCTCTCACTCTCCGGCGAACACTCTCCCTCTCTCTCCTCTCACCGGCGACCACACTCCCTTTCCCTCTCGATTTCCCTCTCTCTCTCTCCTGTTTCCCTCTCTCTCGGTCGAACACCACCAAAAGGGGGAGGGGGGAATGACTAAAGGGTTCTTGGGGAGTTACTAGCATGAAATCGAAGGGGAAGAGGAAGGGAGGGTCTCTTGGCTGATCCCTTGCCAAACTTTGGTGAAATGCCCCAATTAGCCCCTCAACTTTCCTTTCCTTGCAAAAACCCAAAAAGGTTGACTCATTTAACTTTTTGGTCCGGTTCGACTAACCCCGCTAATGGAAACCACATTAAATCCAACTTAAAAGAAAAGAATTAATAAAAGAAATTACATACCGGGGTACGGGCTTTACATCATCATCGTCATCATCATCCTTCTTTGGAGCAGAGGATGGTTCATCATCAGATAAGTCGATGGCTTCTTCATCTTCAGCTTCAGACTCAGATTCTTCAGCTTCTTCTTCGAGTTGCTCCCCCTCAGATATAGAGGCAAGCTTCTCGGTTCCCTCAGGGTTTTCATCTCCCTGAGGTCCAGCGGTTGTGTCTTCATTTGTCTTCTCACCCTCTTCAGCAAGGGTGAGGTCTTCAGTCTTCTCCCCCCTAATAGATTCATCATGGGGAAGGTCTTCAGCGCTCTTCTCCCCCCTTCCTCATGATGAGTGGGGGAGGAATGTGATGACTCAGCAGCTGGTTCTGGGTCCCTGTCTTGTTGGTCAGGGATCCGCACACAAATTTCAATCGCTGTTAGTCTGTTTTCTAGACCAGAAATAGCAGGATTGATCTTCACAAGTTCAGCACGATCCGCCGTAGTAAAATGCTCAGGTGCAGGAGGAGGGGCGGTCATGTTGTGCAGGATCTGCTGCATCATTGTCTTCATTGAACCTACGTCAGTCTTTACAGAACTAACGTCAGTTTTTAAGGAACTTACGTCAGTCTTCAAGGAACTCACGTCGGTCTTTACAGCAGACATATCTCCTTCCAGTTTTCCAACCGATGTCTTCAGCGTTGTGACCTCGCTAGACATGGTGTGAACTGAGGTTTTGATGGAGAGGTAGTCTGTGTAGATGTCAGCGAGAACTTTGGCAAAGTCGCTGAGAGATTTATCAACCTTCTCCAAGTCAGCTTTGGAGGCATTCTTTTCCACAACTGTTGTCAGCTTTGTAAGATTCTCTCCAGCGTTTGTTACAGCTGAAGAGTTATCCGAAAGAGTAGTGGTGAGACCTGTCAGCTTCATCTCTATTGTCTTCAGAGAGGCGTTGATGTCTTCCAAATTAGGACCTGTAACATATAAGAACTTGTGAACAGAGGAAAGCTCAGAAGTTTGGGGTTCAGTTACAGTGTATAGGGGTTGGTGTATACCTGCAGGAGGATTGGTGATTTCATCAAAATCTCGGTGTCATGAGAAAAGTTCCATGTCGTCAGCGAGAGTGCGTGTACGCATGGTCATCTCTGCAGGTCCTACATCAATCATTCCTTGAGTGTCAGCTTTAGCTTCTAGAGGAATGACAGGTACTTCAGTGACAACTGGAGTAGAGTCCAATGGAGTAGAGGGAGAAGCGAAGGTTGAGAATGTTGGTTGGGTGCGGAGTTCAGCGTTGGATTCACTGAGAAATGCTTCTTTAGTCTGTGGAGAGACTGAAGGAGGTTGGGTAGGTTCCAAGTTTATAACCTCAACGTTTAGAGACGCTGAGGCTGGGATAGAATGGGTGGCTTGTTCAACTGTGGCAGATCGTACCACAGAATGTTCCTTCAGCTCTTCAAGATGAGTTGAGGAGTCTTCAGCAAGAGATTGCTGGGGTTGCTCCTTGGTTTTCTTAGTTCTTTTGGAACTAAGTTGGATATGAGAGTGTTTCCTTTTAAGAGAAGGAATGGAGGTTGCAGCTGGGGTATCAGCGGTGGGTTTGTCCGCTGAAGGAGCTGCAGAAGTAGAAGAAGTGGGGTTGAGAAGAGTTAAAAGTGTAGAAAGACGTACCTCGTTTTCCACATGTTTGAAGTCGAGAACCTTAGGGCCAACCTGAGAGAGTTTCAGGTCACCCTCTTCTGGGTAGCTGTCCTTCAGGCCTGTTTGGAAGACGGCGCTGATGAATCGAGGATATGGAACCCATGGAGATCGGTCAGCGGCGGAGTCTATTCTGAGTACCAGATCATCGTAGATTATCGATGCCCAGTCTATATGTAGACCTTTCAGCAAAGCATATCCCATTGCTTGCTGAGGTTGAGCGGCTTGATCAAAGGAGCCGGTCTTTTCAGTCATGCAGCTGATTAAGTGAGCGAAGATGAAATTCATCTCGCTGGGCATTTTAGATTTCTTGATCAGGGTCAACTTCTTCTCAGGCTTCTTGTCTCTCCCAGTTTCCCATACATAGCCCATTGCATCGAAGAATGCAGTGATGGCTTCCCTATCTGAGTGTTTCTTGTGGTCAGGGAGAGGAACAAAAGGTTTTTCTTTTGAGGCTGTGGGAAGGCTCAGGGCTTTGCGAATAATGGCAGGGGTGATTTTTATAGTGCCATATTCAGTATCACAGAGGATACAGTTGATTGTCTTTGAGGATTCTTTGGTTGATGGTAGCTGAGAGTGTCTGGCAGAGTACCAGAATTGGGATAGCAGTAGCTGATGTGCAGGAGGTGTTATGGTCAGGACTGTGGAGATGCAACAATTTTTCAGGAAGTTCACAGCATCATTCAGATGTGTGACTTGCTTTCGAGGAGGAAACTCGAGAAGCGCATAGAGGTTATTGGTCTTCGTCCAATCCAGTTCTTCAAGAGAGAACTTAACCTGAGGAGCCTTGATGATTTCTAATTCCTCAGTAGTATCAGCAGCAGTGTTCTCAGCGATGGTGTTCTTGGCAGAGGAAATGTCAGAAGATGTCATTTCTGTATATCAGTTCAACCAAAGATTAACAAATAAGAATAATCTTAATGTGGAAAGATTTTCCAATAAGATGGTTCGAATTTTGTCCATTTCATTCAGACAAAAATGTCTTAATGAAGATTAGGGTTTTTCTTGTTTTTGAAAAAACGAAATGCAAACCCAATAAAAATCTTGTTTTCCAGTTTCCTTTGAGAAATAGGATTCTGGAAACGAATGTGTGAAGAACAAGTTTAAGATTTTGCGTTTAAACTTGAAGAACAACCATGAAAGGTTGTGTTCATAAAACCATGAAAGGAATGATTTCATTTTTGAAAAGTTCTTTTGTTTGATCTTGTAAAAACAAAGAATAAGATCATAAACAAGTTTAAGAAGTAGGTAAATAACAGAATTATTAACCTGGTTCGTTTGAAGAAGAAGAAGTTCTTGAAAGACTTGAGAGCACAAATGCAACAGTAATTTTTCTTTGCTTGGAGGAGAAGTTTTTCGCGTAAAAGAGAAATATAAACCCATAATGTGTTTATATAGAGAGATTTGAGAGAGAGAAAAACTCGAGCGGGAAAGTTTTTCATCATGACACGGACACGTGTTTGCATTTGATTGGATGGTAAACGAGACGTGCAAACGTGTGTCAGAAAAAGAACGTGCCGGGGCTTATCCGTTGTAATGACGTCACAGCTGTCCTTTCATATCCTGGATATCTCTGAGGTTTTGAAAACTCAGGGACACTTTTGAAAACATGAAGCACTGAATAGAAATATCAGTTGGTTTTAGAAATTTCAAAATATCGCTGATTAAGAAAGAGATATTCAGCGATGCAATTTGTTTTGAAATCTTGCATTTACATGCGATTGTCAGAGAGAGAAAAACATACCTTGATATCAGCGAATCAAGTTTATTCAGAGAGAAAATGATAGAATGGGTTATACAAGTTGATTTTATCCTATCGCTGATCAGATGTGAACCGCTGAAGATTTTACTCTTCAAAGTTCAGCATTCCAAGCTCGCTGATGAGAAAGTTGAATCTTGTCTCATCAAGAGGTTTGGTGAATAGATCAGCTAACTAATAGTCAGTTGGGATAAAGTGAAGTTCTATATCACCATTCATCACATGATCTCTGATAAAGTGATACCTGATTTCGACGTGTTTTGTCTTTGAGTGTAGTACTGGATTATTTGCTATAGCGATGGCACTTGTGCTGTCGCAATAGATTGGAATATTTGAGAGCTGTAGGTCATAGTCCAGTAGTTGATTTCTCATCCACAAGACCTGAGAACAACAGCTTCCAGCGGCTACATACTCAGCTTCAGTGTGGAGGTGGACACTGAGTTTTCCTTTTTTACTTGTCCAACTCACCAACCTTCCACCCAGGAGCTGACAGCCTCATGTGGTGCTTTTCCTATCCAATATGCAACCTGCAAAATCACTATCTGAATAGGCGATTAGATCGAATCCTGAGTCTTTGGGATACCAAAGACCTAGATTCGTAGTACCATTAAGATATCGAAAAATTCGCTTTACAGCGGTCATATGAGATATCTTGGGTTCAGCTTGATATCGTGCACACAAACAGGTTGCGTACATAATATCGGGTCGGCTAGCTGTAAGATACAAGAGAGAGCCGATCATCCCACGGTACAGTGTGACATCAACAGGAATACCATTAGTATCCTTGTCTAGTGTCAGCGGTGGTGCCATAGGGGTTTTCATAGCTGAACTTTGTGTTAAGTCGAATTTATTCAGCATATCTTTAACATACTTTCCCTGATTAATGAAAGTTCCTTTTTCATTTTGCTTTATCTGAAGATCAAGGAAATATGTTAGTTCACCCATCATACTCATTTTATACTCATCTTTCATTCTATCAGCGAAACGAGTACAAAGATCAGGGTTAGTAGAACCAAATATAATGTCATCAACATATATCTGAACAAGAATGATATGACCTTTTACTTTCCTGAAGAAAAGAGTCTTATCAATTTTACCTCGCTCAAATTGTTCAATATGGAGATAAGTAGATAGAGTGTCATACCATGCACGTGGAGCTTGCTTTAAGCCATAAAGTGCCTTATCCAGTTTATAAACATAACCTGGACGCTTAGGATCTGAGAATCCTGGAGGTTGTTCCACATAGACTTCTTCATTCAGCTTTCCATTTAGAAACGCTGACTTAACATCCATCTGATATACTTTGAAGTCTTTGTGTACAGCGTATGCTAAGAATAGACGAATAGATTCTAGTCTTGCTACTGGAGCAAATGTTTCGTTATAATCTATGCCTTCATCTTGTCTGTATCCCTGAGCAACAAGACGAGCCTTGTTGCGGGTTACAGTTCCATGTTCGTCCAACTTGTTTCGATAGACCCATTTAGTGCCTATCACTGTTTTGTCAGTTGGTCTTTGAACAAGTTTCCAAACTTTGTTTCTTTCGAATTCAGTCAGCTCTTCTTGCATGGCGCTGACCCAGTTTGGATCTTTGAGGGCATCGTCTACTTTCTTTGGTTCAGTAAGAGAAATAAAGTTAACAAATAAACAAATATTACCTGCACTTCGTCGAGTCTGAACACCATCGTTTGGATCACCAAGAATTTGATCAATTGGGTGATTTACAGTCCATCGCTGAGCTGGAGCGTAAGACCCTGACTCAAACTGAACTGGAGGAGCTGAAGATGAGGCTTCAGCAATTTCTGGAGTATCAGCTAAGAGAGGAATGGGTGCAGTTGTCATTATATTAACTGATTGCTGAGAAGTAGATGGAATGTCTGAGACATTGGGTTCAGAAGCAAGTATAGTGTTTAAAGGAACAACTGAGACCCATGATGTTTCAGCTTCACTATTCTGCATATTTGGAATGATAGGACTATCATTTTCAACTATACGAGTATGAGTGGGAATATCTTCTGAATCACCAAGATGAGAAAACATCCATTGATTCAGTTCTTCAGTATCAGCGGACGGTTTAGAGTTCGCTGAACGTGATTCGTCAAACGTGACGTGAATAGTTTCTTCTACAGTTTGTCTTCTTCGATTGAAGACTCTGAAGGCTTTGGAGACTGAGGAGTATCCAAGAAAGATTCCATCATCAGCCTTAGGATCAAACTTTCCAAGGGCATCTCTGTTGTTCAGTATGAAACATTGACATCCAAAGATGTGAAGAAAGCTGATTGAAGGCTTTCTCCCATGAAAAAGTTCATAGGCTATTTTATTGAATCTTTTGACTATCAGCGACCTGTTTTGCGTAAAACAAGCAGTGTTGACAGCTTCTGCCCAAAACTGAGTAGGCAGGTGAGAATCGCTGAGCATTGAACGTGCAGCTTCAATAATTGTTCTATTTCTTCTTTCAGCGACTCCATTTTGTTGCGGTGTTCTCACTGATGAAAAGTTGTGAGAAATACCCTCACTCTCAAAGAAGGAATCAAGAGAACTGTTTTTGAATTCAGTCCCATGATCACTCCTTATTGAGCGAACGGTCAGGTTGTTCAGGGTTTCCATCTTCCGAACAAAGGTGATGAGTTCTTCAGGGTGTCACTCTTTGAACGGAGAAACATAACCCATGTATAACGAGAGAATTCATCAACTATGACCAGTATATATTTCTTTCCAGCGATGGATTGTTTGTTAACAGGGGCAAACAAATCCATATGGAGAAGTTGTAGAGGAGATGACACTGAGGAGACTTGCTTTGACTTAAAGCTTGCTTTGGTCTGCTTCCCTTTCTCACACGCTGAACATAAAGACTCTTTGGCGTATGAGTGCGGAGGTAGACCAGTGACTAACTCTTTTGAAGAAAGAGTGCTCAGTGTCTTGAAATTCAGATGAGAGAGCCTCTTATGCCATAGCCAGTTGACATCAGATGAGGCCTTTGAGAAGAAACGAGAGTTCTCAGTGGTTGTTGAGTCCATGTTTATTAAATAAACATTTTCCAAACGATAACCGCTGAGAGCTATCTTCTCCTTTTTGTCAGTGACAAAGCAAGATTCCTTGGTAAAGATTACCTTGTTATCCTTGTCGCAAAGCTGACTGATGCTTAAAAGATTATGCTTCAGCCCTTCAACATATGCGACTCTTCTGAAGGTTGTTGTACCATTAGAGAGTACACCAAACCCTCGGGTATGTCCTTTTCCATTTCCTCCAAAAGTCACAGAGGGACCCTTCTCTTCCTTGTATTCAGCGAGCAGGCTTTTCTTTCCAGTCATGTGTCTAGAGCATCCGCTACCCTTCTTAACCTGCATTACAAAGGAAGATTAGTTTTTCTTGGGTACCCACTTAACCATGTGTACACGTTTGTCAGTGGAAGTAGTTGGAATGGAAGGTTCAGCAATCTTCGCAGCATTTGAAGATTCAGCTTTGTCAGTCTTCACTTTGGTTAATTTCTTAACCTCAGTGGTCTTCTTTGCCTTGGGGGCAATGATCTTCACCTTAGCTATCTTTTCAGCTTTGGTGGCTGTGGGGCACTTACTAGCAATATGATCAGTGAGTCCACATTGATAACATTTCCTATAACTAAAAGTAGTTCTAGGACCATTTGAATGCTGAGCTTTAGATTTTGAATTAGAAGTACCAGCACCAAGTAAGCTGATGGCTTTTGAAATGAGAGGAACATTCAGTTCTTCGGATTTCTTACCAGAGACATACACTCTGATTCTAGGAGTAGATCGCTGAATAGATCCACGCTGAGTAGATCCAGAGATCTGATTCCTTGATCCAGAGGAATGAATCACTAAAGCTTTAGAAGCATTCAGCTTAGGTACTAAAGTACCCTTCTGAGGATTTTGGTTAAAAGCAATTCCTTTACCTTTATCTTTAAAGACAGAGGTAGGTTTTGGATAAACCATTTTCTCTTTACCTTTTGAAGAGGTAGAAATTTACTCAGGGATAGGCGGTCTGGAGGAGGAACACTGAGAGGATGAAGTATCAGCGACCGAGGATACGAAAGTTCCAAATAGAAGCATGGAACGATCAGTGGTTGGTTCTAGATTATCAGCTTTGTAACCAAGACCACGTTTATCACTCAGAGGAATCTGAGACTTAATTATCTCAGTGATCTTTGTTGAAGAATTACACCATCCTTCAACAGTAGCTTTTTCAGCTCTTAATGAAGCGATAGCTTTTTCGCGCTCGATTTTGACTAGCTGATTTAAATGCACTTGATCTTTAAAGTCTTCTTCAATTTTAGAAAGATTTTCTATTTGAAGATGACAAATTTTAAGCTGTTCAGTGAGATCAAGGTTTTGATTTTCAACTATAGTTTTGCCATTCATGGCTTCATATAAACTTCTAGTCAAGAGATCGATTTTACGAAGACTATCAACTTCATCAATATTTGCAATATTTGTAAAGTAGGAAGGTGATACCTGAATAGCAGAGGTTGAAGTAGAGGGAATGTCTGAACTTTCTTCCTCATCTTCAATCTTGGCCATAAGACATAGATTGGTTTCATCATCTTCAGAGTCAGATGATGATTCTTCTTCATCAGAGGCAGCCCAATCATAGTTGGCCATCAGGCCTTTGCCTTTCTTCTTGATGCTTTTCAGCTTCGCATACTTTTCTTTCAGCTTGGCATATTTGTCATCTTTATTCCTGGGAATAAAGGATTTCTTGGGAAACACTGAGTTTCTCGAAACTTTCTTAGACCTGCACTCGTTAGCGAAATGTCCTATCTTTTCGCAGTTAAAACAAGTAGCAGTAGCCTTATCAACAGGAGCTGATGATCTTGGCTTGTCAGTAATGGAAAGGGGTTTGTTCTTTCTGAACATTTTCTTTTTGGCGAATCTCCTGAACTTTTTAGTGAGGAGAGCCAAAGATTCATCATCATCTGAAGAGTCAGATTCTGATGACCTTTCAGAGTTACTTTCTAACTCAGTGATAGTGACCAAGGGTCGCTGAGTAGAAGGTTCCTCTGAGATTAAAGCAACAAGGGTGCTTTTGGAATCTTTTACAAGATTCTTTTTAAGATGACTCGATTGCTCATGATTCAGCATCGTGCCATATAAGGTAGCAAGGGTCATTGA
This sequence comes from Saussurea involucrata, assembly GCA_033807775.1. Lineage (NCBI taxonomy): Eukaryota > Viridiplantae > Streptophyta > Magnoliopsida > Asterales > Asteraceae > Saussurea > Saussurea involucrata. Next base: position 82,272,566 of record CM066327.1, read on the forward strand.
TCTTAGATCCTTTGACAGCTTGAGACACATAGAATAACTGTCCCAGCTTTCAGGTAAACATTCTAGAAACTTTGCCAGCACTTCAAAGTTAGAATATTCCTTACCAACAGTTTTCAGATCTATTATTAAGCAATTAAAACGTTGGTGAACTTCAGAGAGAGTTTCATTCTTACCACAGATGAAACTTTCGTACTGTCTTACCAGGTTGATCTTTCGAGAGTCCTGGACTTCAGACGTACCTTCACACTGAACACATATTGTGTCCCACATAGCTTTTGAGGTTTTCAGGTTCATGACGGAATGGTAGACTTCGTCAGGAAGAGCCATGGATAGTATGGATCTGGCTTTTGTGTCGATAACCACTTTCTTCTTATCTTCGTCAGTCCACATATGAACTTCCTTGGGTATCAGCCTTTCTGGAATAGCAGGTCTATTCTCAGCGGCTGGTACTGCAGCATCAATTCTTACAGGAATATATGGGCCGTTTTCAAGATAGTAAGGAATAGTAGGGTCTACACCTTCTAAGAAAAGAATCATCCTATTTTTCCATAGATTAAAATTATCTCTGGAGAATCTAGGGGGTTTTGCAAGAGAACCATTGTCGATATAGTTTGTGTTTGTGTTGGAGGCCATTTTCAGAAATAGCAAGAAAGAGAAATCTTAGTATAGATTAGATCTTGTTTATCAGATTAAACAAATCTGCTCTGATACCACTTGTTGGTCCCGAAGGGCTATACAATTTTGTAGAAGGGGGGGGGGGGGGGTTGAATACAAACACTAAGATTTTACTTTTCTAAATTGTTTATTGATAAATCATTAACAATTTACAGCTTGTTGCGGAAACAAGATTAAAGATAAACCTAAATCTAAACAAGTTGGAACACTAAGTTTCTTGCACTAAGAAAGAGAAGGAAATTACTAATAATAACCTATCTCAAGATAAGAAGGATGAACTTGTCCAGAGTTAGCAAGTTACTTCAAAATGAAGTGAGTTCTTCTTCATATATACTGCATGCATTTAATGTATGGCAGTTTACACTTTACACATGGCAGCAGCTGATTGGTTGCACGTCATTGACCTTTGTTGACAACCTTAGTAGCCGCATGTTTGAACAGTGTAGTATCAGAGTAGTTGTACGATTTCAGACAATAAGGAGGTTCTTTTTCTGACATATTGTACGGAATCGTGCAAGGGTAGTTAAGACAAAAGTACTTTGTACAGAGGACTTCATGATCAGCTTTTCGTTGATTCAACGATCTATCATTCTATATCAGCGAATGATAGAGTTCAGCGATAGCTAAAGTCTTGTACTTGATACTTCACGTTGAGTGGACAAATCTGAGTCTTCGCTGATCTGCATCAGTTCATTAGGAGACTTGTCGCTGGTTCTTGAGCTTGATCTTCGACTTCAGCGTAGAACCTATGTTGACGTGAAACTTGTCTTCAGAGATCATAAGTAAACATCTAACTTATCAGCGATCACCATAAGGACTGAACAGACTCAGAGTATTATGGTGAACAGTGTTCGCTGAATGTTTAATCTAAAGAGCGAGAGTTCCTATCAGCGGTACTGTAAGGTCTTAGTACTTATCAGCGATAGTGAAACTCTGATACATATTGTTTACTTACAATTTTCACTAAGTATATAAGAGAGTGTCATTATCAAATCACTGAGGGTTTGGATCAACAATTCACAAAGGTAATAATGGGGTTGTTAGCTAAGCTATAACATGAGTTAGGAGGTATGGAGTGCACACTCGTGTAAGTTAACTAGAACCCGGGATTGTTGGACGGATAAAATTGGCGTGTTACAAAGTGGTTTTCAGAGCTGGGCGTCGGGGCCAATACCCGCGCTAGTTGAGTCGTGCCAGAAGTGGCGCCAAGCACTGGATTGTGCTTTGGCGCTTATATCAGCGCTAATTGGTTCGCGCCAAAAGTGGCGCCGAGCTCTGGACAGATTGTGGCGCGCATTTCGGCGCCAGTTAGGTGGCGCGGAAAGTAGCGCCGACGTCTAGATTGTCCTCTTCACTTTGTAACTGCAATTTTTTGTAACCGACCTCTTTAAACCCACAATCAATCTCATTAAATGAGAGATTATTATCAGTATTCAATATAGGTAGGTTACGATTCTCTAAAGGTGTATATATATGGATCGATTTCTGCCTTAATCGATACACTAAAAATCAGAGATTATCCTCGAGAGAATTTCGTGATACCCGGGCAGAATAGGGTCGAAATATCTCTTACGGAAAGCGAGCTCTACGCGATCTCTGGTTATATCCAAGTTATTATAATCACCTATTTCTTATCTATTTCACGAACCCAATACACCGAATCCCCCAACACCTTATATCGCTCTGATCCTGCTAAAGCATCGTCCTGACATCCTGGTCCTGCGATCTGGTCTTACGACCTGGTCTTGCGACATTATCATCCTAGTCTTACGACATTTTCATAAGACCATTCTTATATTAAGATAAGGTCTTACAAGACATTTATAGTCATATACCTGGTCGTGTACTTCAGCGACGGTCCTATGCTCCATAAGACCGACGTCCACAACTCAAGACGGTCTTATAGTTACACTAACCATTAATGGTCAAATAGCCGTTTCCTTCGTTCATTAATGCAGGTCTACAAGCAATTATGGTACAACGGTCAGTAACGGACGAGCTCTTAATGACATTAAAGACTCGACAGCGGTTACAAAGACAATCATCAAAGCGCATTTAATGTCGACAGCGGTTACAAAACCAACCATTAAAGCACATTTATTGCCGGCAGAAGCTATATAAAGGACTGCTCCACAACCGAAAAGATGATCTATTATCTGTTTACAAGCTATTAGACACCGCAAACACCGTAATTCACAAAGTATTCAAACACACATCGTGGACGCAAGTTTCGCACGACGGCAGTTCGAACCATACGACGACAACTTATTTCACACGTTTTACACACGACACACGACTTTTACACACGTCTGAGTACATTTATCTCTTATTGTAACTTATTGTACACATATCACTTGTTACAAAAGGATTATAACCCCTGATTGGCGACCATAGTGCACTGTCGACTCTAACACAGTCGACCACGGTTTTTTCCCTCGATTTAGGGTTTTCCGCGTCACCCAAATCTCTTGTTTCGTCTACATTTTCTTCGTTATTTTTCTTGTTTATCTCTATGCTTCAATCTTTAGTTGATAAGGTCCGAAACCAAACCTTAAATCGTATTTTTATACAATTTTCGGCATATGACAGATTAGTGCGATTTTTGGCATTAACAGTTTGGCGGCATCCGTGGGACCTAACTAAGGATTTCCTTCGAAATAAACATCGTATTACTAACGTTTCCTCTTATGTAGATCTTCGTTTTCTATTTGTCGACTTCAAGTCTTGACCACACGACGAAGATCCAAGTGGAGTTGGAGGACACTGATAAAAAAAATATGCTCAGTCAATGTATCGCATGTATCACATCATCCGAGGGGCTCGGGGGCTCGGAACATCCGTCACAAAATATAAAATATCATATTTTGATTTCAAAAGTCCTTGGAAAAAGGCGCTTATCGACTCCAAGTTACGGTAACTGTGACTTCCCACTTGGATGGAATATGGTATAACAACTCTATATATATACTCTAAGTATATTCTCTTCGTTCAATTATTATGATCTAACATATAAATGTTGATTTAAGCATCAAAAGATCATTGGTCAAACCAACGACCACCCCCGATTTTACATTGCAGGCTCGCAAGATCATATAAACGCAGGTCTTACGATTTATATCGTGAGAAACATAAGTCTCTAGGACTTACGTCGCAGGTCTTACGATTTACATCGTGAGAAATAAAAGTCTCTACGATTCAAAACATAAGCCTTACGATTTATATCGTGAGAAACAAAGTCTCCACGAATTAAAACGCAGGTTACGATTTATAGTCGTCGATAAGAGACGACTCACATTTTTGAATCTTATGATCGCCAGTCATGGCAAATGCAGGTTGTGTTTGGGCAAAATTTCACCAGTCTCGACCGAGGTAAGGAAAACACCTACTTACCTTTTCTTTGGTAAAGTAAAATCATGAGCACTTTATCCCCTGATTAGAGTTGAGATCGAAAGTTATTTACCTCACGACACTCGACCACGATGTCGCCTATTTCACATGACCATCACATAAAACCATGCGACCTCGACCAACTAACGTGCAATATGACTGTTACGTTTGTTCAGTGTTAAATGCAGGAATCAATGCCATTGATGAACAACGGCTATAACCGACAATATCAGTTATGAAGATTTAATCCAACGAACGTTATAACAGTTATCGAAATACTTAACGAGCCAATTAAAACACCCGAAGACTACAAATACCAAGCTCAATCATCATTTCAAGGGACATCAGACATCATCTCAGACATCTGGAATCATTCGAACTTGGAAGAACACTCGAAGCATAGAATACTTTCTCAACAGATCGCTCTCGACGCACGACTTATACACACGACACCTAGTTTTTACACATGATGCACCAGTTTTTTTACCTTCGATACACTTGTTACTTTACATTTAAAGTCTTTCTTTCATTTGTATTGTAATCATTGTACGATCGACACCCGAAACACAAGGACATCGCCCCTGTTTGGCGACCATAGTACAGCGACGACCTCCACTGTCGTCCGCGGGTTTTTTCCTCGTTGAGGTTTTTTCCGTGTCACCAAAATTCTGTGTCATTTACATTTTTGTCTTTGTCGCACACTTTGTCGATAGATTTATTTCTTTAGTTGTTAAGCTCCACAATCAACCTCAAGTTGTACTTTTGTGCGAATTTTGGCATTAACAGTTTGGCGCCATCCGTGGGACCCCATCTAGAGAAAATCTTCGACAAACGTGCGTCGTACTAATGGTTTCTTGGAGTTTCCTTTGTTTTCTGTTTCAGAAATATGGCAGCGCCTGGAAATCAAGAGCATGTCATTGCCCAGATGTATCAGGAGCTAGAAGTCGCGCGAAATCAAATCAACGCCATGGCCGAGCAGAGTCGAAAAGCAGCTGAAGAAATCGCGCGATTGAGGAATCCTTTCGGACCTCAGAATGGTCCTAGGCCATTTATACAAAAGCCGGGCTCAGGGTCGTTCGGCCAGAACGGTCCTAGACCATTCGTTCAGAACCCAGGCCAAGGATCATTCGGGCAGAATTCAGGGTCCGCTCCTTTCATGCAGAATCCCGGTCCGGGGGCAGCTCCGTTCGTCCAGAATCCAGGACCAGAACCATTCAAGCAGAATCAGCAGTAAGGGCCGTTCAATCCAAATCCCCAGTTCGGGACGGTTCCTCCTCAGCATCTGAGACCACCCATGATTAATGGATCACAGTTGTTAATGCCAAAAATCGCACCAAAGGGACAACTTAAGGTCGATGTGGACTTAAACAACTAAAGAAAGAATCTTTCGACGAGACGTGCGATGAGGATAAAAATAAAGAAACAAGGGATTTGATGACGCAGGAAAAACCTCAATCGAGGAAAAAACCTGCGGACGACAGGGGGTGTCATCGCTGCACTATGGTCGCCAATCAGGGGCGATGTCCTTGGTACTGGCGTCGGTTGTACGATGATTACAATTCAAATGAAGGAAATGCTTCGAAATGTAAATTACAAGTGTTTGAACGTAAAAACAGGTGTTTGTCGTGTGAATACAAAGTGTAAACAACTGTTGGTCGAAAGCTGTTGGCGTGCGTCGAGAGCGATGACTTGAGCTTTTCTTCGAGTGTTCTTGAGTTCGCTGTAGGGTTCTGGCTTTCAGTACTTGATTTCCAGAGTTTGAGGGTTCTTATCTATGAGCTCAAATGTTTTTCTCTGCTGTTCGGTGATGTTCGCTGATGATTGCTGATGTGTATCGGATGTTCACTGATGATCCTTGATGTGAAGACTTAGCTTGGTATTTATAGTCTTCGCGTCATTAATTAGCTCCATTAATGCTTTGATCAACGGCTACAACGGCTGGAAACAGTTGCCGGAGTGATTATCCATAATGTTCTTCGTCCGTTTCGGCTGCTTGCTGTTAATGGCTTTGACTCCTGCATTAAATACTTAACAAATGTAACAGTCAAGGTTAACGTTAGCTTTGGTCGAAGGTGCAGTGATCTTACGCGACGGTCGTACGGGACGGGCGACGCTATGGTCGAGTGTCGCGAGGACGTACGACTTACCTTTTACGGGAGACGACGGATGTTTTCTGGGTTCTTGTCGAGACCTTATCTTAATACAAGATATAGCTTAGGACATGCGTCTTACCTGTTTTGGTCGCGGTCGAGCGACGTGATTTTTTGCCCAAACAGTTTGCCCCCAAAATTTGAAAATTGAATGTCAAATTTAAGTTTTAAATTTTGCTTGTCGAACGCTTAGACTTGTGACCTGAGTTGAGGGACTTACCTGGTTGTCGTGGAACTAGACCGGTTCGCCTTTAACTGAATGAGAAGTTGAAAAGTTATGACGTCATACTGACGCAAGATTGTGCTTACCAGCTGTCGATGACAGGTGTCGACGATCCGGGCGGGCATGCGAAAGGACGGGGATGCGCGGCGGTCATCTAGGGATTCAATTTGATGCGATTGTTTGTATAAATAAAGATCACGACGGATCTTTTCTTGCTATACTTCGAAGTGTTTATTTGGGAAGAGATTTCGCCTTGATTCCTTTCCATTCTTCGTCCGAACTTACTCGAATCGTTGCAAATCTTCGGCCTAGTAGAGATTGTTCATATTGCTCTTCTGCTTTGGTTTTTATCGATCGTCTCCTTCGTTTGATAAACAATGTCGATTGAACCAAAGAGTTCTATCATGAGTTAGGAGGATTTAGATGCCTTTAGGCGTCTAGCGAAGATCCCTACGGAAGTAGAGTTAACCATTCCAGGGGATATACGTCCTGAGAATTATCCCGAAGGATGCTTCGTGATATACGAGTATCCCTTCAAAATAGGGTTTAAGTGTCCGTTTTCTGGTTTATCTAAGTCATTCATGCAGGATTTCGATGTGTCGTCGGGACAGATGATGCCCCAACTTTGGCGAGTTCTGCTGGTTATTGAGCGAGCGTCCGCAAAATGGGAGTCTTCTATGATCATGAATGATTTCTTGGCGGCGTATCAAGTTAAAAAGGATAAGAACTGGCGTTATAGTCCTTATTCTAAGTTCAGGGGTGATCGTTCTTTGGTTTTGGGAACTGGTATTAATGATCGTGGGTGGAAGTCGAGGTATGTGTTTGTTCTTGCCGATTCACTGGATTCCAACAGCGATTGGATGCGGTCAGGCTGGAATAAGACAGGTATGCTTCGCCATTTTCTGAGTTTCATTTCTATGGCTTTTACTTACCATTCTTCTCCTGTTCTCCTCAGAGATTCAGTTTGACGAAGTGAAACTGACTGCGGATTCCCAGGCTAAGATCAACAAGTTCTTGAGTCTTAGCATTGACGAACGATCTTTCGTTACGTGGCAATTGGTGGCCGAGGATGAGGACGTGGCGGTGGACGCTGAACGAGAGGAAACGACCGGTAAACATTTTACGATTGTTGATTTTCACCATTTATATTTTCCATCTGATGTTTCATGTATTTCCTGGTTAGTGTCGACTGAGAGGAAATCAGTCTCTAAGGCGAGAGGGAAGCAGATCATGCATGCCCTTCGGGATGAAGACGTTTCGACAGCTGGGTCGAGCCAAAAGAGAACCAGGAAGACGTTCCTGAGGGAACCGTCATCGAGGGTTGATAACTCATCGAGAGTTGTTCTGCCTAAGAAGGCGAAGGCATCATCCAGCCGTCCTGGCGCGATGGACGCGACACCGGCAAGTTCGGCACTTACGGCAACAATGACGAGACCGGTGTTCAAGATGTCAACCCCATCATCTGCCGTCAGGGGCGAGGGGTTGTCGGCCGAAGTCACGACGTTTAATTTTTCATTGCCATCGGACTTTATGGCGGATGGTGTCCTAGACGGGACGACGTTGTTTCCTCCCTTGGAGAGGTGTTTGCTTACATCTTTCAGGGAGCGTTTTCACGGGGTTCCGGCCGGAGAGATAGGATCTCAGGTTGCCAGTCTGGCGTTCTCAGTAAGTGTCAATCTTTCATGACTTGTTTCAACGTTCGATGTCGTTCGTTGTCTAACACTTTTTCGTGTTTTTTAGACGTTCCAGTCGTCTCTGGCATTGTACGCCGAGATGTCGAAAGTCGAGGAGTTGGTGGCGTCTGCTTTGAAAAGGGAGGAGGCGGCGTTGGAGAGGGAGAGGTTGGCTTTGGCACGCGCCGATGAGTTAGCTATTCAGCTTTTCGATGCTCAGTACGAACTGCAAGCCCTAAGTCGAACGAGGGAAATGGCAGATGATGATCCTCAGGTCGGGACTGTTAATGCCAAAAATCGCACCAAAGGGACAACTTAAGGTCGATGTGGACTTAATCAACTGAAGAAAGGATCTTTCGACGAGACGTGCGATGAGGGAAAAAATAAACGAGACAAGGGATTTGATGACGCAGGAAAAACCTCAATCGAGGAAAAAACCTACGGACGACAAGGGATGTCGTCGCTGCACTATGGTCGCCAATCGGGGGCGACATCCTTGGTACTGGCGTCGATCGTACGATGATTACAATACAAATGAAGGAAATACTTCGAAATGTAAAGTACAAGTGTTTGAATGTAAAAACAGGTGTTTGTCGTATGTGAATACAAAGTGTGAACTTCTGGTCGATGGCTGTTTGTCGTGCGTCAAGAGCGATACTTGAGCTTTCCCTCGAGTGTTCTTGAGTTCGCAGTAGGGTTCTGGCTTTCAATACTTGATCTCCAGAGTTTGAATGTTCTTTGCTATGAGTTGGGATGATTTTCTCTGCTGTTTGGTGATGCTCGCTGATGTATATTCGATGTTAACTGATGTCCCTTGTAATGAAGCTTTAGCTTGTCTTTTATAGTTTTCGTGTCATTAATTAGTTCCATTAATGATTTGATCAACGGCTACAACGGCTGGAAACGGTCGCCGAGATGAATGTTCATAATACTCTTCGTCCATTACGGTTATCGATCGTTAATGGTTGCGTCGGTTATGTCCGTTGCTCTTTAATGACTTTGACTCCTGCATTAAACACTTAACAAATGTAACAGTCAAGGTTAACGTTAGTTCGGTCGAAGGTGCAACGATCTTACGCGATGGTCGTACGGGACGGGCGATGCTATGGTCGTGCGTCATGGGAGACGTACGACTTACCTTTTATGGGAGACGACGGATGTTTTCTGGGTTCTTGTCGAGACCTTATCTTAATACAAGATTTGGATTATAGCGTGCGTCTTACCTGCTCTGGTCGTGGTCGTACGACGTGATTTTTTGCCCAAACAGTTTGCCCCCAAAATTTGAAAATTGAATGTCAAATTTAATTTTTAAAATTTGTCAATCAGACGCGTAGGAAATAAGACAAGAGTTAGAAATTACCTCATTCACCTTGGAGCTGGACTGGTCCGTTTCTAACTGAACGAGAAGTTGAAAAGGGAACGAGGTCGTGACGTCATATTAACACACGATGATGCTTACCAGCTGTCGAGGACAGGTGTCGACGATCCCTGTGGTCATACGAAAAGACGGGGATGCGCGACGGTTATCCAGGGATTCGACTTGATGCGATCGACTGCATAAGTAAAGATTACGATGGATCTTTTCTTGATGATTTCCGTTCGATTAGAACTTGCAAAGATTTTTGACCTAATTTGAGTTTTCCTGAGATCATATAAGATACGACCTTCCAGTTTGCGTATGCGTCATAAGTCTATTGCTAGAAAGCCTAGGAAAAAATGGGATATATGGGGCCTCTCAGAAGTGCAAATCAATTTAACGGGGCTGGCAATGTCGACAGAGCCTAGAAGCACCATTAAAAACGAAAGAGATCTCGACGACTTTAGAAGTCTAGCGAGGATTCCCAGGGGGATTACCGTGAGCAAGGTTGGCAATGTTCGACCGGAAATGTGCCCCGAGGGGTACATTGTTATATACGAATATCCGTTCAAAATAGGTTTTCACTGGCCATATTCGCTTTTAGTCAAAGAATTCATGTGTGAATTTGATCTTTCGCCGGGGCAACTGATGCCCCAGTTTTGGCGAGTTATCTTGATCATCGAACGACTTACCTCCAACTGGAATCCACCGATGAATGTGAGGGACCTTCTGACGGCGTATAAGGTCAAGAATGACAAATGCCATCGCTATAGCTTGTTTTCAAGGTTCAAGGGTGATCGTACCCTGGTTTTGAATACTGCGGTCAACGACCGTGGATGGAATAAGAGGTATGTACTCGTACGGGCGTCGACGCTGGACACTGATAGTGACTGGATTAGGGAGGGTTGGAATATGACGGGTGAGCCTTTGACTGTACGTTTTCATGTTATTCTGTTGCTCGATTGTTTCTTCGACTGATCTTCTTTTTGTGCGTAGATATTGATTTCGAGAAGGTAAAGACGGATGATGCTTCTCGGGCTAAGGTCGAAAAGTTCTTGGAATTTAGTACCGAAGACCAGTCGTATGTCACGCGTCATTTGATAGACGAGGATGATGACACCGTTTTCTTAAGCGATAGAGTGAGGCTGGGTCGAGAGGAGAAAGGAGAAGAGGAGGATTCTGAGAAGACTGAGGAGGAAGAGAAGAGTGAAGAACCAGAGGTAGAGATAATTGGTAAGTATCCTTTTGTCTTCTTTTCGCTCGACCTGATCTTTCTCTGTTCTGAATCGTCTAACTTCTTTCTTTTTCCGTACAGGTGAATCTCAAGCACAAGCGACGTCTTCTGTTGCTAGGAAGATGGCCCAAGTCGAAGTAGCTCGCGAGGCGAGGTAGAAGGACGTTTCGACAACTGGGTCGGGAGTCCTGAAGAGAAAAGAGGTCCCGACAGCCGGATTGGGCCTCTTAAAGAGGACAAAGGTGTCCGTTCTGAGGGAACCGTCTTTGAAGATGGGTAACCCATCGAGGGTTGCCTTGTCCAGGAAGGCGAAGGCGTCGGTTGCGACCGGCGCGAAATATGTGGATACTGCGCAACTGGCGACGATGTCTCCCGTCGTCCTATCTGGCCCTTCATCGGCCGACAGGGGCAAAGGCGCGCAGAAGGGACCTTTGGGGGAAACGACGGTCAACTTTACGTTGCCGTCGGGTTTTCTGGACGACAATGTCTTGGACGAGACGAAGTTGTTCCCCCATTTGGAAAAATATTTGCTTCCGTCTTTCAGGGAGCATTTTGACGGGTTTTCTTTCGAGAAGAAAGAGTTCCATACAGCTGGACTCTTATTCTTGGTAAGCCTTTCTTTCAAGACTTGTCATTTGTCGTTGTCGTTATTTACTAATGCTGCTCATATTATGATTCTTCAGGCGTTCCAAGCTTCCCTGGCATTACATGCCGAAACAACGAATATAGAGGTTTCAACGGCTTCTGTTACCAAAGATGAAGATGCAGCGTTAGCTAAAGAGAAAGCTGCTTTGGAGCATGAAGAAGCGATGTCGGTGCGCCTTGACCATGCTCTGGACGAATTGGATGCCCTCAGTCATACAAGAGACGAGATAAACTCACGTTTGAAGGAGTCCCTGACTTTGATGCGCGACCAGAGAGAGGAGCTGGAGAGGATGAGGGAATCCGTAACCGCGAAGAGGAAGGAAGTCGAGGGAATCAAAGCTAAGGTGATAAATTTGAAGAAGGAGTCTGATGAGTTGAAATACGAAAATAATTCTTTCTTTTCTTATGCTCGACTTACTGCGCGTGCAGCAATTATGCGACGTCACCTGCAGGGCAAGGATACTTTGGCTTCAGTGTCAGATGAGCTGCGTCTCTTTTATGAAAGAGTCGGGACTGAGAGAGATCTCGACTTGGATGAACAGAAGGAGGTCGAAGAGGAGGCGGCTAGCGTGGGTTTTCAGGATGGGGTATCGGACAATGTTGTGACCGATGCTCCTCCACAACCTTAGAAAAAATGTATTTGTTCGTTCGTGCTGCTCGACCGTTAGGGGTCGATTATGTACTTGATGGCTTATATAATGAACGCAACTTTTGTTTATGCTTTATCCGACCATGTTTAATTATGAATTTGAACATAGGACACACATGAAATCATGCGACTGAGGCATATATTGCAATACGATGATAAGAACGTAAAACAAATATAAAAATATGCGATTAAAGCATCCATTCAGGGTATAAAAGCTAAGAAACTTAGAGGTATCGTACGACCAGATCGTACAGTGAGTTTGTGTCGTTCGACCTTGCGATACTAAAGTCATATAGTAGACTTAATGATTACTGTCGTGCGATTCTGCGATAATCTGGTATGCGATTCTGCGATAAAACGATGTCGGGGGTTGGTCGTTGGCTAGCCAACGACCCTCCGATGCGTAAGCCAGTAAACGTTTTGTGAGAAAAAATCGTATGAGAAAGAGTTAGAGAACGTACCGTTTCAGACTCTCTCTATTTGCCCCCTGTCATTTATTACCGTATCCTTTTTGGGAGGAAAAGATAGGTTATACATGACAGAATGACACGGAGAAATATTGTCCTGTCGAGAGCCTAATTTTATGATTTTAGTTTATTCTCGCGGCTTCAAGGTAGACCTGTAGCACTCACGAGCGACTCCTGGATTCCCCATGGCGTAGGAAATTTCAATTGACAACTTTTGCATGCTTGGGAGTCGACGGTTGATGGCCATCAGCTAGAACAGCGACATCGTCGATGATGTCCTTGAGATTTCCTTTCGGGAAATGATATGCTAGTTCCTTCTTCAATGCGATACAGTCGTCTGTCGCATGACCATGATCGGCATGGAAGTCGCACCACTTTGATTTGTCTTTCTTAGCATCGTCTAGGTCGGACTTATTTGGCCATCGAATGGTAGCTTGGGAACTTCTCAGAGCTTCGACTAGGTCCTTTGTAGATCCTTTTAATCCGTAAGAGGATATCTTGGGGTACTGAGTGAACTTAGTCTCGGTCTTGGCCTCTGCTTTCGTCTTGAAACGAACATTTGAAATTTGGCGCGCTGGCTCTATTCTGGAGATAGCCTTTGTCTTGAATTCCGGCTTTCTGACGCCTAACGACTTCTTGTCGTCTGTGTGCTTGCGACGAAAGGCTGCATCGTCTTCGACCCTCATATATGCTAAGGTTCGAGCTCGGACGTCTTCAAAATTCTCCGGGGGATATTTGGTCAGGTCGGTGTATAAACCCGAACTATCGTCCAGACCACGCTTATAGGCTTCGATCGCGGTTTTGACGTCGCAATTGTGGATGCTGATCATTTCGGCATTGAATCTATTGAAATAACTTCGAATAGACTCATTAGTTTTTTGCACGACGTAATATAGGTCGCTGGTCTGCTTCTCCATCTTACGACTGCTGGCGAATTGCTGGGAGAACTGATTAACCAACTCAGCAAACGACCCGATGGACTTGGGTTTGAGATTGATTAACCATTGGAGACCTGGACCAATGAGAGTTGCTCCGAAACTCTTACACATGCATACTTCCTGGTACATAAATGGGATCGAGATCGTCCACATGAGCTGTTTATACTGCGCGACATGCTCAGTCGGATCAATCACACCAGAATATTTGGGAGTGAAGGCAGGAATGTTATACTTCTTTGGGACCTCGACGGTGGCAATCTCGTCGATGAAAGGTGACGCCTGATATCCCGAGCGAGGCTCGACGTCGACAGGCACGGCTGCCCCAGGAAACTTGGCGAGCAAGGACAGGACGCGCTCATTTTGGTCTTCCAACATCTTCAAACGCTGGGCGCCGGGATCGTTAAGATCAGGATTTGCCCTGTCGAGGGATTGGTCCCTGGACTAGTGCCATTACCATGCGACGAACCATTGGTGTCCCCGTTGAAAGGAACAGAATATGGCTGCGACCCATATTGGAATTGCTGCGGTCCGTTCTGAAACGATTGTGGTCCTTGCTGGAAAGGCTGCGATCCACCGTGGAATGGCTGAGATCCACCCTGAGGTCCATTCTGAAATGGCTGTTGAAATGGTTGCGACCCCTGCTGGAAAGGTTGCGACCCTTGTAATGGCTGAGACCCATTATTCATGGATGGTGGCGTTATGTGCTGAGGAGGAACTGTCCCAAACTGAGGATTTGAGTTGAATGACCCTGGCTGTTGATTCTGCACGGATGAACCTGGATTCGGGACAAATGGTCTAGGGCCATTCTGGTCGAACGGTCTTGGAATTGGGTTCTGCACGAACGGCCTAGGACCATTTTGAGGCCCAAGAGGATTTCTTAACCGCACGATCTCCTCAGCTGCTCTGCGATTCTGCTCTGCCATTGCATTGAGCTGATTCCTGGCGACTTCGAGCTCCTGATACATCTGAGCAACAGCTTGCTGCAGATTTCCAGAGGCTGCCATTTTCCTGCAACAGAAAATAGAAGAAACTCCAAGAAACTATTAGTAGGGTGCACGTTCGTCGAGGATTTTCTCTAGATGAGGTCCCACGGATGGCGCCAAACTGTTAATGCCAAAAATCGCACCAAAGGGACAACTTAAGGTCGATGTGGACTTAATCAACTAAAAAAATGATCTTTCGACGAGACGTGCGATGAGGGAAAAAATAAACGAGACAAGGGATTTGATGACACAGGAAAAACCTCAATCGAGGAAAAAACCTGTGGACGACAAGGGATGTCGTTGCTGCACTATGGTCGCCAATCAAGGGCGACGTCCTTGGTACTGGCGTCGATCGTACGATGATTACAATACAAATGAAGGAAATACTTCGAAATTTAAAGTACAAGTGTTTGAATGTAAAAATAGGTGTTTGTCATATGTGAATACAAAATGTGAACTTCTGGTCGAGGGCTGTTTGTCGTGCGTCGAGAGCGATACTTGAGCTTTCCCTCGAGTGTTCTTGAGTTCGCAGTAGGGTTCTGGCTTTCAATACTAGATCTCCAGAGTTTGAATGTTCTTTGCTATGAGTTGGGATGATTTTCTCTGCTGTTTGGTGATGCTCGCTGATGTTTATTCGATGTTAACTGATGTACCTTGTAATGAAGCTTTAGCTTGTCTTTTATAGTCTTCGCGTCATTAATTAGTTCCATTAATGATTTGATCAACGGCTACAAAGGCTGGAAACGGTCGCCGAGATGAATGTTCATAATACTCTTCGTCCGTTACGGTTATCGATCGTTAATGGTTGCATCGGTTATGTCTGTTGCTCTTTAATGACTTTGACTCCTGCATTAAACACTTAACAAACGTAACAGTCAAGGTTAACGTTAGTTCGGTCGAAGGTGCAACGATCTTACGCGATGGTCGTACGGGACGGGCGATGCTATGGTCGTGCGTCATGGGAGACGTACGACTTACCTTTTACGGGAGATGACGGATGTTTTCTGGGTTCTTGTCGAGACCTTATCTTAATACAAGATTTGGATTATAGCGTGCGTCTTACCTGATCTGGTCGTGGTCGTACGACGTGATTTTTTGCCCAAACAGGGACCTCAGGCAATAATGCGATGGATGCTCCTCCTGTAGTTTAGGAATTTTTACTTCCTTTGTTTTTGCTGTTCGACCAATCAGGGATCGAGTATGTATATAATGGTTTACTTAATGAATATATCTTTTGCTTATGCTTTATTCGAATCACATTTGATTATAAAGTCGAACATAAGATACATATGAAATCATGCGACTAAGGCACTCATTGTAATACGATAATAAGAACGTAAAACAAATAAAAACACGCGATTAAAGCATCCATTCAGGGTATAAAAGCTAAGAAACTTAGATGTAAGTTATTTAGGCTTTGCGATTGTACGACGAGATCGTACGAGAAATTTGCGTCGCATGCCCCTGTGGAGGGATGGTCAGGGAAGAAAATCCTGATTGTTTATGTCGTGCGATTCTGCGAATTTAAAGTCATCTAGTAGACTTAATGATTACTGTCGTGCGATTATGCGATAATCTGTCGTGCGATTCTGCGATAAAACGATGTCGGGGGTTGGTCGTTGGCTAGCCAACGACCCTCCGATGCTTGAGCCAGTAAACGTTTTGTGAGAAAAAATCGTATGAAAAAGAGTTAGAGAACATACAATTTCAGACTCTCTCTATTTGCCCCCTGTCATTTATTACCTTATTCTTTTTGGGAGGAAAAGATAGGTTTTAAATGACAGAATGACACGGAGAAATATTGTCCTGCGTTGACTATGTTGTCGTGCGACCGGGCACCATAGTAGACTTATCTCCGTGAAAAAGATATTAATTTAGGGATAGAGGAACGAACCTGTCGAGAGCCTGATCTTGTGACTTTGGTTTATTTTCGCGGCTTCAAGGTAGACTTGTAGCACTCACGATCGACTTTTGGCTCACTCTTAATCTCCTGGATTCCCCATGGCGTAGGGAATTTCAACATTTGATGATACGTCGAGGGAACGGCTTTCATATCATGGATCCATGGTCGTCCTAAGATGATGTTATAGGCCGACGCACAATCTATGACACTGAACTTGGTCTGCTTGTTGACTCCTCCGGCGTAGACATGCAAGATTATCTCTCCGAAGGTGCTCGTCGCTTCTCCATTGAAACCGACCAAAGTCGTCGAACGTCGGGTGATTTCCGAGCGATCGATTCCCATGGCTTTGATGGTGTTGAGAAAAATAACATTTGCTGAGTTGCCCCCGTCGATCAAGACTCGACGCGTTAGACAGTTACCGACCGTGATCTGAATGATCAATCCGTCGTGATGCTTCTGATACGAGTCGCCAAGGTCGACGTGGTCGAACACAATCTTCATGGCTTCTAGTTCCAAATCTCCTTTGGGTCTAGACGAGCGAGGAATAGGTCAATCATCGGGCGCCTGACTGGCATGACGCTTGGCCGCTGAATACGTCAGACCACACACATCTGAACCACCGGTGATGCAATTGACGACCTTCACATGCTCGGGGGTCGTCGTTCGATGTCCGTTAGCTGATGTCACACCCCGCTAAAGCGGAAATACGGGATGTCACAGCTAAAGATTTCATTGTGTAAGGTAGAAGACAACACCAATCGTCATAGCATAAAAGTTTACAAAAGATACATCTTGTTCCAAAAATATAAAAATTTGTCCAAAACATAATTTGACATGATAAGGAAAGTCATGATGAATGAAGTTACTTGAGGTGCCTTCTAAGGTTCCAATCTTACTTGCTATTTCCTGAAAAGCATGTAAATGAGAGGGTCAACTATAAAATAGTTGGTGAGATCACAGGTTTAATGAGTACAACACGGTTTGTCATCGAAATAGTTTATAAACCACACAAGTGGATAAGTCAACCAGTTATAGAAAACAGTTTTAATCCGCACAAGTGGGTAAGTCAAAATAGTTTAAATCCGCACAAGTGGGTAAGTCAAAATAGTTTAAATCCGCACAAGGTATAATCAAAATAGTTTAAATCCGCACAAGTGGATTTTGTAAAGTGATTTAAATCCGCATAAGTGGATAAACCAAAGCAGTTGAAATCCGTACAAATGGATAAAACAACCGGTCGTAAAATAGTTTTAAATCCGCACAAGTGGATAAAGAATTCATTTGTCAGCATGCGCAAGGTACAGTATTGTATGCAATTACATGTTAAAGTAATGAGCCACTACCCAAACCTACTGACTGTATCACACCCCGTATGTCCTACCTCAGCGGTGGGTATCATTCCACATGGGTAAGACCAATTAGACACATGTTCAGTCCTACCTCAGCGGTGGGTAGCATTCCACATGGGTAAGACCATTTAGACATATGTTCGGTTCTACCTCAGCGGTGGGTATCATTCCATATGGGTAAGACCAATTAGACACATGTTCAGTCCTACCTCAGCGGTGGGTATCATTCCACATGGGTAAGATCATTTAGATACATGTTCGGTTCTACCTCAGTGGTGGGTATCATTCCACATGGGTAAAACCATTTAACGTTATCCATAATATATCAAGCGGCTCGCTAAATGAGCTAATGGGTAATGTAAAATCACCGGGGACTTAATAGCAAAACTCAGAATCAACTAACATAAGCATACATACCATAGCGCATAAGTATACGGAGAAAATATTCAGTATTTTAAATAAACAGTGAAATCGATGCGTAATAGAATCGGTGCGTAAAATAATTGTAGTAACGACATGCTTTTCACCCCAAAATATGTAAAACATTGAAAAAGGGGCTGTGAACTCACATGATAAGCGATAGAATCCGGGAATCTCCCACAAGTACTCCGAGATGATCCTACTTCAAACCTATAAACGTAAGGTCACTAGTGAGTTCTCATTCTCGAAGGTTCGGTACTAACTATCCAAATCGTCATAAAATGCCTTGTTGTGTTTTAATATTATAACGTAATAAACGTATACATTGTTCTTGTTGGATTAAAGTTTTCGCAATTTCGTCACATTAAGTAACGAAAAGGGTTTTAAAGAACATTAACATATATAGTACATATATATGTATAAACCGAAATTTTATCGTAAGAACGATAAGATTTGAAGGGTTTTGAATGTAAAGACAATATTTATGTGCATAAATATATAGGTATAGTATATATTTATATTCCACGATTTCATCATAAAATGATGAAATGGGATCAAGAATATATAAAATGCAAAAACATATATAAATATATTATATATATGTATATTCCACAATTTCATCAAAAATGATGAAAAGGGATAAAGAATAAATAACTTGCATAAATAAAATGCATAAATAAAATGCATAAATAAAATGTAAGTATAAGATATACATATATATTCAACTATTTCATCATAAAATGATGAAATGGGATTTGAAGTTAGTCCTTAATAATAATAAGAATTTGTCCTTTGTTGTCCATAATTTGATGTCACTTTGTGTCCAACTTTGGGTAACTTCCAGGTATAATTTGGTCATGAAATTTTATGTCCAGGTAGTTCAATGAGTTAGGAAACTTTTGGCATAAGTTTCATAATTTTTGGAAGAGTCTAAGTAAATGAAATAATATACGACGTAAAACCCGACAGAAAATGTTGTTGTTTGCGTACTGATTTTGTGAGGACTGTTTGGTAGATGAAATCTGTGGGTTTGAATCTTAACACATAAAAATGATTTCCAGAAAAAGAGTTACTCAATTTGGAGTTATATTGAGTGAGATATGACCCTTTGAAGTGGGGTGTGGAATCTGACAGCATGCTGTCAAAACCACAACTTGTGCATGTGCTCCCATATGATCTTTTTAACCAATATTCTTATTCCTTTGCATGCAAAATCCGATTTGACCCTCTTCCATACATTTATTTTCAGTTCCAAAACACCTTTTTGATCCATTTAAAATGCATGCAAGTTACCTATCAACTCAACTTTTATAAATTCTTGTAAAAGACTCATTTTGGGAAAAGGTTGATGTTCTTGCCAAGAACATCAACATGCAACTTAAAATTGTGCATCCTTGGCTCATGCATGTTTGTTTAAGTATGTTTTTAGTGGATTTCAAAGACTTACTCATAAAACTCTTAAATAAAAGATGATGGATTTCTCAAAAACTACATGCATGTGTTTAAAATGTTCATCTTTGGTCTTAACTTAGTTTGATTTTGGATTCACCATCTTTCTACTAACAAAACGATGTTATGATGGTAAATCTACAAACATTAAGACTTAGTAAAGATGGTTTTTAAAAATATAAAGAAAGTGTAGAAAAGATGAAGATCATTCATAAAATGCAAGAAAGTTGAAAAAGATTTAAAGGAGTGTGTGTGGATTTCACCCAACACACTTGTTTTTATCTTTGATTATCTTGAACTTTTGAAGAAATATGATTTTGGGGCTGGAGTTGGGATGAAGATGGATGAAGATTTGAAGATCTTGAAGAAGATGAAGATGAAGATTTGAAGATGGAGAGAGAAAGAATTGCAAGTATTCTTTTAGTGTGAGAGTGAGATGAGACAATGAATGAGAAGGAGATGTTAGTTGCTACATATGGAGTAGAGAGGGGGGGGGGGGTTCTCAAGGTGGGGGGGGGGGTGTGGTGTGATTAAAATAAATTGTCAAATCTTGTCTTTTTGATTAAAATTTAAAATACAAGCATTTTCTTAATAATTAAAATTCAAAGTAATTATATATAAAATAAAGTATTTATATATAATATGATTGAAATACATAAATTATCAACTACATAAATATTTGTAGTATAAATGTAGGTTAAATTGGCATTTTATGAGATTTATGGATAATTTTCCTAATTCAAGGATTTCTTAGGCAAAATTTCTCGAATTTTCCTATCGTACCGCGTTTGCTGCTAAAATTGCACTGTGTGAACTATGTCATGAGAAAATGAGGTATCCAGTGTAGTTCTAACCTGAGGTGTAAATTTGACAGTTGTCACAGTCTCCCCCGGTTAAAAGAATTTCGTCCCGAAATTCAAGTGTTACTAGCTTTAACAGGTTTGGTAGCAAGGAGATGAGGATACTTATTAATTGTGTAATCCTCTCGTTCCCAAGTGTACTCAGGCCCACGCCTTGTGTTCCAATAGACTTTTACTATCGGGATTTTGCTTCACTTAAGACGCTTGGCTTCCCTATCGAGTGTCTCCAATCTCTAACCAACAAAGTGGTGATCGACACTTGCGTCCATACAGAGCTTCATATGGTGTACACTGAATACTAGGGTGATAGCTATTGCTATAAGAAAACTTGACCAAAGGTAAGTGATTATTCCAACTTCCTCCGAAGTCTAAAACGCATGCCGAAACATGTCTTCTAACGTTTGAATAGTTTGTTCACTTTGCCCATCCGTTTGAGGATGGTAGGCATTACTCAATTTCAATTGCGTACCCAACACTCTTTGGAGTGACTGCCAAAACCAAAATATGAAACGGCTATCTCTATCTGATGTGATGGAACTGGGACTCCATGACGTGTAACAATTTCCTTGATGTAGATCCGAGCAAGCTATTCCATCTCCAAATCTTCCCTAATCGGTAGGAAATGTGCAGATTTCGTGAATCGGTTTACTATAACCCAAATCGAGTCATGTCCTTTGGCAGTTCTTGGGAGTTTGGTTATAAAATCCATAGTGATTTGCTCCCATTTCCACTGGGGAATCTCTGGTTGTTGTAACAGTCCCGATGGCTTTTGATGAACAACCTTGACTTTTGCACACATTATGCATTTTCCTACATATATGGCAATATCCTTCTTCATTCCTGGCCACCAATAGTATTCCCTTAAATCCTTGTACATCTTATCCGCTCCTGGATGGATTGAATACTTAGATTTATGAGTCTCCTCCAAAATCATTTCCCGTAGGTTGCTAGCCTTTGGGATCCATACTCTGCCCTTAAAGTAACGCATTCCATCACCCTTAGTTTTAAATCTAGTCTTTAAATCATGAAGGGTCTCGTCTTTCAAGTTTTTCGTTTTCATTGTATGGACCTGAGCTTTTGAATTCGAGTCTTTAAACTAGTTTGTACCAGCGCTCCCAATGCTCGTACTCGCGAAGGTTTCACCCTTTCCTTTCTACTCAAGGCATCGGCTACCACTTTGGCCTTACCTGGGTGGTAACGTATCTCATAATTGTAAACGCTGAGTAATTCCACCCATCTTCTTTGCCTTATATTGAGCATTTTCCGGTATAGGATGTGCTGAAGACTCTTATGGTCTATGAAAATAGTGCACTTAGTGTCATATAGATAATGTCTCCATATCTTAAGAGCGAATACCACCGCTCCGAATTCCAAGTCGTGTGTGGTATAGTTCATCTTATGAACTTTTAATTGCCTCGAGGCGTATGCTATCACCTTATCATTTTGCATCAATACACAACCTAATCCTTGATGTGATGCGTCACAATACGCCACAAAGTTATCGGTTCCTTCCGATAACGCTAGAATCGGTGTATTGCACAGCTTTTTCTTCAATAGCTGGAACGCCTCCTTTTGCGGTTCTCCCCAAATAAATTTCCTATCCTTTTGGGTCAGTGCTGTGAGTGGTTTAGAAATTTTTGAGAAGTTCTCGATAAATCGCCTATAATAACCAGCCAAACCCAGAAATTGACAATTTCTGTTGGGATCTTTGGAGCTTCCCATTTCTCAACGGCTTCCACTTTTAGCCGGGTCCACATTTAATTCCTTTCTCTCCAATTACGTGACCATGAAAGTGTACTCTCTAATCCAAAATTCGCACTTTGAGAATTTGGCGTACGGTTTCTGTTCCTTAAGAAGTTCTAAGATTAATCTTAAATGCTGCTCGTGATCATCCTTACTTCGAGAGTAGATCAAAATGTCATCTATAAACACGATCACAAACTTGCCAAGGTATGGTCTACATACTCTATTCATCAGGTCCATAAACACAGCTGGCGCGTTTGTCAATCCGAATGGCATGACTAAAAACTCGTAGAGTCCATATCATGTCCTAAAAGCCGTCTTAGGAATGTCTTCCTCACGGACTCTTAATTGGTGATAACTTGATCGAAGATCAATCTTTGAGACATAGGTTGTACCTTGAAATTGGTCGAACAAATCATCTGTTCGAGGAAGAGGATATCGATTCTTGATCGTCAACTTATTCAGATCCCTATAATCGATGCTCATTCAAAATGATCCATCCTTCTTCTTGACGAAGAGAATCGAGGCTCCCCAGGGTGATGAACTTGGTCGAATGAATCCCTCATCTAGAAGTTCTTGAAGTTGACTTGACAACTTTTGCATTTCGGCAGGTGCTAAATGGTATGGTGATTTAGCTACAGGTGCTGTTCTAGGTATGAGATCAATCTGAAATTCCATTTGTCTAAACGGGGAAAGTCCAGGCAAATTGTTAGAGAACACCTCCGGGTGATCCTTCACCGCAGGAATGTCTTGGATTCGCCTTTCCTCGGACTTTCTCTCGATTACTTGTGCCAAAAATACGACGCACTTCTTTCTCAAATACTTATGGACCTTCATACAAGACACTATCTTCAGGCTTTTCCCAGTTCTATCTCCTTGAACAACAAGGGTTTCTCTGCCTTGTAAGGGTAACCTGATAATCTTTTCGAAACAACTAACCTCTGCTCGGTTCCTAGATAACCAATCCATGCCTATTACTACGTCAAACCTCCCCAACTCAATAGGAATAAGATTAGATCTAAAAAGCTTATCAGCTAAGTTCAAGGTACAGCCTAAGATTACATCCTTAGCCTCTAATTCATGACCATTAGCATCCTCAATAATATAAGCATCCGACATTCTCTTAGATTCCGAGTTAATTAGTGGCCTAAATTCCAATGAAACAAAACTTCTATCCGCTCCAGTGTTAAACAATACTGATGCATGGTTGTTGTTTAGGAGAACATACCTATCACCACATTAGGGTCACGACGTGCTTCGTCAGCTCCAATGACAAATGTCCGTCCTCGAACTTGGCCTTCTTGATTTCCCTGATTTCTTTTCCTAGCATGATTCCCACTGTTGCTATTGCTTAGCCTTTTACCTAATTCCGAGCACTTATTCCGGAAGTGATCCCGACTTCCGCACTTGAAACATACCCTTTTCCCATCAATGACACTCCTTTCCATCCAACAGTACTTAGCGAAATGACTCGCTCACTTACAATTGCCACAACTTTACAGGCTCCTTCATGATAGTAGTTACATTTGCTACACTTTGGGTGTGGACCATTAAACTGCCCAGAGTCCTAAGCCTTTATTCCAAAAATTTTCCCTACCTTCCTATCCGTGCTCCAGATAACATCAAGATAGAAATCCATTCCTATTTTTAGATAATACCGCTAACACAAAATTTTGATGTTCGTCAACCATCAATACTGTAGTTTTTAAATCTGATACCACCAAATACTAGAATTTACTTCAAAATACATAGTTCTTAATAACTTCAAGAAAATACTTTTCCTTTGAACCAAAAGTTTTATCAAAAGCTGCCACTATCAACTATCTTAATCAAGACCATCTCAAATACACAACTATCAAGATCATCAACACAAGCATAGCTAGCACTACTCCTCTAATCACGCATGCGAGCTCCGCCCTCAACGCGGTTTGCCTAGCCGTCCTAGCGCTTTCCAAAGCCTGGGTTAAATTGTGGGACAATTGTTGTACTAGTTCTACTAGTTCTGTTAAGACCTGGCCTTGATGAGTTACCCTTACATGGCAACCATGCAACTCGATTGTCATCACTCTTATGTGTTGATCTTCTGCCCAAGTCATATCGGTCACTCATCCGATTGGCACAGTGGTGATCACACGTGGCGGCTCTGGTACCTCCGGACGCTCCGTCCTAACCATCCCCCGTCTAGGAATTTGGGACGTTCCTTCTCGTCGTTTGCCCAACACGAGGCCCTCCTAGGTGAGGTTGCAAAAATTTTCCGGAGTGGGTCGTGGTAGTACTAGGGTCGGTGACACTCTTAGTTCGTCGTAGGGGTTTTATTCACTTGACACTTCTTCTTCCGACTCCGTGCTACGAGAATTTTCATCTTCCCGGATGTCGGGTGGGTTGTCTTGAGGTTGAACAGTGACGTGATCCGACACATCGGTCGAGTAAGAATTGGGAGTGTATGATAGTGACGATGACGACATAGTGGAACTGAAGCAAAAGTGTGCTTAGCAACTAATCGCATAAGTGATATGTCTATCCTATGCAATGTCTACGCTCTAAGCATGCTCCTAGAGAGTGCAAGTAAAAATCAACATACTCCTACTATAACCATTTCTAGTCTCGCATTAACCTTCCTTAACCGAACATAGGTGATCAGGCTATGTTTAATTAAAGTCTGTTAATGCCATTCTAGACTTAGTTATACTAGTAGTAGGTTCAGTTGTTTTCATGTCAGTTTTGGACTTTTGGTTATAGTTTGGTTTTTCCAAAGAAAGACCGGTATTCTCTATAACCTTCGGCTCTGATACCAAATCTGTCACACCCCGCTAAAGCGGAAATACGGGATGTCACAGCTAAAGATTTCATTGCGTAAGGTAGAAGACAACACCCAATCATCATAGCATAAAAGTTTACAAAAGATACATCTTGTTCCAAAAATAAAAAAATTTGTCCAAAACATAATTTGACATATAAGGAAAGTCGTGATGAATGCAGCAGCTACTTGAGGTGCCTTCTAAGGTTCCAATCTTACTTGCTATTTCCTGAAAAGCATGTAAATGAGAGGGTCAACTATAAAATAGTTGGTGAGAACACAGGTTTAATGAGTACAACACGGTTTGTCATCGAAATAGTTTATAAACCACACAAGTGGATAAGTCAACCGGTTATAGAAAACAGTTTTAATCCGCACAAGTGGGTAAGTCAAAATAGTTTAAATCCGCACAAGTGGGTAAGTCAAAATAGTTTAAATCCACACAAGGGATAATCAAAATAGTTTAAATCCGCACAAGTGGATTTTGTAAAGTGATTTAAATCCGCATAAGTGGATAAAGCAAAGCAGTTGAAATCCGTACAAATGGATAAAACAACCGGTCGTAAAATAGTTTTAAATCCGCACAAGTGGATAAATAATTCATTTGTCAGCATGCGCAAGGTACAATATTGTATGCAATTACATGTTAAAGTAATGAGCCACTACCCAAACCTACTGACTGTATCACGCCCCGTACGTCCTACCTCAGCGGTGGGTATCATTCCACATGGGTAAGACCAATTAGACACATGTTCAGTCCTACCTCATCGGTGGGTATCATTCCACATGGGTAAGACACCAATTAGACACATGTTCAGCCCTACCTCAGCGGTGGGTATCATTCCACATGGGTAAGACCATTTAGACACATGTTCGGTTCTACCTCAACGGTGGGTATCATTCCACATGGGTAAAACCATTTAACGTTATCCATAATATATCAAGCGGCTCGCTAAATGAGCTAATGGGTAATGTAAAATCACCGGGGACTTAATAGCAAAACTCAGAATCAACTAACATAAGCATACATACTATCGCATAAGTATACGGAGAAAATATTCAGTATTTTAAATAAAAAGTGAAATCGATGCGTAATAGAATTAGTGCGTAAAATAATTGTAGTAACGACATGCTTTTCACCCCAAAATATGTAAAACATTGAAAAAGGGGCTGTGAACTCACATGATAAGCGATAGAATCCGGGAATCTCCCACAAGTACTGTTAGGGTAGAATTTATGTTGATTTTAAGTTCAAGGGTTTGAATTGTAATTGTTTAAACTTAGTCCATAGTGAACGGGCCGTGGGCTTGTTACCACGACCCAGCATATATAAAGTGCAATTAGCTTTGAAAATTAGCTAGTTGTCTCATTTAGCTTTTCTGCTTTACACTGTAATTCTCTCTAATTCAATAGCTAAGTGGGCAGCCTTTGTGAATCATATCAACTGTTCTTATTTGCTTATTCACAAACATAATCGTTGCACGGATCTGGATTCTACAATTGGTATCAGAGCAGACAGACGGATTCGATTCAAAGCATCATTCTTTGATTTCTGGTTAGTTTGACTTTTTCACGTCTGACTTTTCTTGATTTTTCTAATCTTTGATTCTGCGTAAATTGTTCAATTTTGCTTGTTGGGTTGTGTTAGCATCATAATTATAAGTAATTCTGCAAATTTTCACACCCTAATTCGTTCGTTTGGTTGGTCAATTTAGCAAAATAAGTTCAAAAGTTTTTGATAGTGTTCTTAATCAAAAATCGAATTTTAATCATCAAAACGTGTTCTTGTTGCTCCAAAATCGATTGGATTAGTGTTGTTTTGTGCTTGGTATTGTTTCTAACATTTCAGGAACACATTAGAGTAACCCAGTTGAGTTTTCGATCGATTTTAGCAAAACAGCCGCGGTAAACAGCCGCGTTTTCCGGACAGATCAAGGTGTCCGGACGTTTGTGGTTCCATCCGGACTAGTTCAATTCTTCAGGACAAGTCCATCATCCGGGTAAGTCAGTCATCCGGGTAAGTTCTCCTTTAATCTCAAAATTTCCGGGTAATTTTGGTCCGGATAATTCAAAGTATCCGGAATTCATTTTATCCGGAAATCCTCGTTTTACCCGGAATCTTCGTAGTATCCGGACACATCACAGTTTCCGGAAACTTCAAAGTACCCGGAAATCTCATACTTTCCGGACTCTATTGCATCCGGTAAACTTTGTTTATCCTGTTGACTCTATCCGGTATCTTTAGTCCATCCGGTAACCTTGGTTATCCGGATAACTCAAGTTATCCGGACTCTCTTACCTATCCGGACAACTCTGCAATTTTGAACTGTTTTTCATAATTCTGGTCCGGACACTTCCAGATCAGATCACTTAGTTGGATTTCTTTCCAGTAAGCTAAGTTAGTGTCTGACCACTCATAGAACCTGCGTTAGGACTCCACTCTTAGTGCCTTGCGTTAGGTTTTACACTTTGAATCAATCTACACGTCTGACGATCACTCCGTTGCAACCGAAGATGTCTACTTCTCGTGATGCTCTCGCAATTGGCACGGACACCAAGCCACCATGTCTCTACCCGAACGAGTACAGCCAATGGCGAGACAGGTTCATGATCTTCATAGAATCCAAGGACAACTATGAGTATATCAAGAGAGCCCTGGAACATGGACCAATTGACAAGCCAATGAAGGACATACCTGCAACTGCAACTGCAGATGCTCGACGTGAGGCGAAGACTCTTGCTGAGATGACATAATTTGAAAGAGGCATGACTGAAGGAGAAAAACATGCAAAGAGATATCTTATACAACCCCTTCCTAATTCCATCTACACTGCCATAGACAGTTACAAAGACACGGCTAAGGGCATGTGGGACCAAGTAGCCAAAATGATGCGAGGGAGTGTTGTAGGAAATCAGCTGAAGATAAATAGTGCGATAACCAAGTTCGATGGGTTCAAGCAGCGTAACGGTGAATCCCTTACCCAGACCTATGAACGTTTTTGTCTACTTCTCAATGAACTGAACAAGAATAAAATTGTTCGTTCCAATACTGAGAACGCACTAAAGTTCCTCAACAACTTGCTACCTGAACGGAAAGTGTATGCTTCTCATGTCAAACACAACAACTTGATAGAGAACATCAGCATCAATGAACTATATGAGACACTTCTCCAAGATGAAGATGAAGTAAATGAGCTTTTGGGAGAGAAGAAGAATGAGCCAAAACAATCTGCGGATCCTATTGCCCTCATGACTTCCAAAATGGGGAAATCTTCAAACAGCCAATCCAGACGCGGTCCACAGCATAGTTCTTCCGAGTCAGAATCTGAGGACGAGAAAGACGGTGACGATGATGATGATGAAGCATCGGAATTAATGAAAGCTATTGCCCTTCTGACTAAATCCTTTCAACAACAAAAGTTCTACAAGAAGCCTTCCTCCAATAGTCAATGCTTCTCCACCGCCTCCAATAAGCGTCACGACTATAAGGATCGGTATGAAGGAAAGAAGAAGGTAGAAGAGCAAGATAGATCTGAGAAGAAGGAGAAGACAGAGAAAAGCGACCGCAAGAAGAGAGATGAACCTGTGAAATGCTACAACTGCGGGAAACTCGGTCACTTCGCTAAAGACTGCCGTCAACCCACAGTGAAGAACTCTCACTATTATGAGGCCAAACTTGCACTGGCCAGACAGAAAGAGGCTGGAGAGGTAATGTTCGCTGAAAATGAGTACTGGCTAGGGAGATCTGATGATGAGGACGATTATGAAGGTGCTGATGCTTTCATGGGGTATCAATCGTCTACTGATGAAGACAAGACAAAAACAAATCAGGTATGTGACTCTTGCCTACAAAACTTCATACTTCAATTTTAAACCATCACTGAAAAGGCAAACTCCCTCACGGCCACGAATGCAGAACAAAAGCTTGAAATTAGTTCAATAACTAAAAAGCTTAATGTTCAAATGAAATTAACTGAGAAATATAAGTCTGAAAATGCAAATCTAAAAGACAAATGTAAAAATCTTTCATTAGCACCTAAAGACTTAAGGGCCAGATTATCTGATCTTCAACGTCAGTTTGATCAGTGCTTGAATGAGAAAGAAGACATTACTTATCAATGTTATTCTCTTCAAATTCAACACAAATGGGGTCAAACTGATCAAACCCTTTTTTTGAACAAACCCAAAGAGTTCACGTATTTTAACAAAGAATGGGGAATCAGATATGATAACCCACATTATTTGAAAAAGGGAAGATGGTTTACACCAACCTTGTATGATTTTGCTTGTTTTGGGTTAGACAAAAAGTATACGGAATATGCAATCCAATGGACTGGTCCTTTTGAACCTGAGAAGGAAGAGGAAACCGAGGAATATAAACGCAAACACAAGCGAGGAATACAACTTCCATTTTGTTATGAGCCTTTAAATTATTCTTATAAAAAGGACAAAAAGTACCTCTCCAATGACTACTTCGACCCTTACAAGGTTGCTACGCCCAAGGATTCCTCCAAGAAGGATGAGGACCAAGCAACCGCAACCAAGTCTGAGACGGATGAGTTTAAACTCTATGTTCCCCCTCTCATCTTGGAAGCAAAGATAGTCGAGTTGGAGGATTCATTAGAAAAGGAAAGGTCCAATTTTCAAATGGAAAAGCAAGCTTTACTTGAAAAACTTGAGAATCAACAACCGGTCAAAACCGAAGTTGTGTCTGATGAAGGACAGGAGATTCTTCGGTCTGAAATCAATCGACTCACATCACAACTGTCTGCTTTGGCAACATAAGTGATGCAAGAGAAAGTGAGTAATGGTCAGCTTCAAGAGTAGATTGACCAACTCCAAACTGAAAAGCAGATTTCACCCGAACTTTCCTCAAGTTCATCTGATACGTCTTCGTGTAAAGCGTTTATAGGCAAGATCTCTACTTTACAAGACGGTCAAGATTCTCAAGACGAGAGTGTGTTAAGGAATTTGAACTCTTATTTTTCAAACGCTTCTGCACCGAATTCCTCAAAGCACACAAGCACAGCGTGTTCCTCGCCTTCCTCAACCGATCCAAGTCCTGTAATTCCGGATGTTGATTTTTCTGAATACATGAACTCCGAAGGTAATTCTGATAGAGAGTTTGAGTCGTTCCCTTTCGACAAACCTCTTCCAAGTCATTCTGATTTTTTGTCTCCAGTGGTTAATCGTCCGGTCAACTTCTAAAGGGCGACTGTTCACAATCAAAGACTCCGGCTGTGAACAAGATTCTTAAAAATGCTTCAAATGTTCAAAAACAATCACAGCCGAAGCAAAAGACTGAACAATCGACCACTAAGACACCTGTTTCCTCAAAAGTCACTGATCATTCTGTCCCTGCTGTTTCAGATAAACATGGTCGAGCTAATAAAGAAAAACCAAAGTGGCTAACGAGGGATTCTGTCAGGAAGGATGCGTCAAAGTCTTCCCCACCTGTTTTCGTTTCTAGAATAGACAAAGACAATAATGCTTGGAATAATTGGAACCATTTTGATGTTTCTTTTCTTGTTAAAGTTAACTCTCTTCATCAATTGATTCAGTTATCGCATGATTGTTTATGTTGTTATAATTGTGGTTGGAATGATTTTGATGACATTCATAATAATGCTTGGTATGCGCCTTACTTTGTCGAAAACCTATTCCATAAGCGCAAATCCCAAAATAAAAGGCAACAACATCATTTAAAACGGGGTTTCAATCAAACGGTTAATCCACAGCGGGAGACCCGACCCATTCCTACACAGGCTGCTCCTACTAAGGTTAAACCGGCACCCAGGTGGAAATCTGCCCAATAATCTGTTCCTCCAAAAGGTGTACATTCTGCACCCAAGAGGAAACAAGTGCCAAAACCAGTTCCCTCCAACGGTGTGAAATCTGCACCTAAAGGGAAGGCTGTGTCAAAGCAAATTTCCCCAGGCAGTGCCAACTCTAACCCCCAAGGACCCAAACAAATTTGGGTACCTAAACGTCCCTAATCTTGTTTTGCATAACGGTCATGTGTGGTACTTAGACTCTGGATGCTCCAAGCACATGACCGTAAGAAGGGAGCTTCTAACGAATTACAAGGAAGAATACTGCGGAGACGTGAGATTTGGAAATAACGAGAAGTCGCCGATCGTGGGCTACGACGACATCGTACAAGACAAGATAACAATCAAGAAGGTATCCCACGTTGCAGGATTAGGACACAACCTCTTCAGCATCGGTCAATTTTGCGACAAGGATCTCGAGGTCAGCTTTAAAGCCACACGGTGTCGAATCCTCAACAACAACGGAGACGAGCTACTGGTTGGGACTCGAAAGACCAATCTCTACACCATCGACCTCGCCGTAATCAAAACCGACAAACATGTCTGCCTCTTGTCCAAAGCAGATTCTGACCAAGTTTGGCTCTGGCATAGACGTCTTTCGCACCTCAATTTTAGAAGTATCAATCAACTGGTGCTAGGCAAACATGTCAGAGGCGTGCCACAACTTCCGTTCGTGAAAGACCGTCTCTGTGGAGCATGTGAAAAGGGAAAGATGACGCGTGCATCACATCTGCCGAAGGCAACTCCGAGCACGACCTAGACCCTCGAACTCATTCATATGGATTTGTGTGGTCCAATGCGTGTTCTGAGCATCAACAAACGCAAATACGTGCTCGTGATTGTGGACGACTACTCACGCTACACTTGGGTGATGTTCTTACGCTCGAAGGACGAAACTCCGGAGCTCATCATTGATCACCTGAAGACTGTCCAGCAGAACAAGCTTCAACACGTGCAGTCCATCAGAACTGATAACGGGACGGAGTTCAAGAATCAGAAGGTGGATGACTATCTGCGATCAGTGGGCATCACACACACTTTCTCTGCAGCATGCACTCCTCAACAAAACGGAGTGGTGGAAAGACGAAACCGTACCCTAGTTGAAGCTGCACGGACAATGCTATCCCAGGCAAATCTACCGCTATATCTATGGGCTGAGGCGGTATCTACGGCTTGCTACACGCAAAACCGCTCTATCCTTCTCAAGCGGTTCAACAAGACACCGTACGAGATAATGAATAATCACGTTCCAACCGTTAGCTACTTCCATGCGTTTGGATGCACTTGCTATGTACTAAAAGACAAGGATGATCTCAGGAAATTCAGCCCCAAAGCGGACGAAGGAGTTTTTATTGGATACTCCATGCAGGCTAAGGCGTATCGCGTTTACAACAAACGGACCAAAACCGTTGTTGAAAGCATAAACGTGACATTCGACGAAGCCGCAGATTTGGCTTCTGAACACCTCAGTTCAGAACCCGGTTTAACTGGCGTGTTAGCTTCCGAACCTCCAAGTTCGGGATCTACACAAGCATTAGTAAATCCGAATCATGCATCTTCATCGAATGATAATCTTTCTGATTTAGATTTATTATTTGAATTTTTTTATGATGACACTGCTCACTCTTCCACACCTGTCTCAGCGCACCTGCGACTTGAAGCTGCTCGCAATGCGGATTCGGACGACTTAACTGGTCTGCCACCGTCTACGAGTACGCCGTCAACATCTGTGGAGACAGCTCAACCATCCTCATCTGATACGAGTACACCTGGTAATGTTACCCCCCGGAGGAACCTATGCTCTCAGAGATCGCTCCTAATGATTCGTCTTCTACTACAACCGATGTTCAACCTCTGAACTCCTCGAAACCAGAGGTTGTCCAACCATCGACGAATCCTCCCCCACTTCCTCCTAGAAACACGACTGCTACACTTGAACAAGTTCAAGACCTTCCATCTGGTGCATATGTGGATCCGGACGCCTCTCACTCTACTCAACAGCCGCTTCCGCACACCACCAAATGGACAAAGGCACATCCCCTGCATCAGATCATCGTTGATCCTTCCACTCCTGTACGTACACGAGGCGCTTCTGCCAACTTCTGCCTATTTTCTGGATTCTTAAGCAAGATCGAGCCGACGAACGTTCGCGAAGCACTCGAAGATCCAGACTGGATCATAGCCATGCAAGAGGAGATGAATCAATTCGAAGCTCTAAAAGTATGGCGACTGGTTCCCCGTCCTACGCACAAGACGGTAATCGGCACCAAATGGATTTTTAAGAATAAGAAGGACGAAGACGGCATCGTTGTGTGCAACAAGGCGCGACTCGTGGCCAAAGGATACCGACAACAAGAGGGGATCGACTATGATGAGACCTATGCTCCGGTCGCTCACATTGAAGCAATCCGTATGTTTCTCGCTTATGCAGCGCACAAGAACTTCACAGTCTTCCAGATGGATGTGAAGACAGCCTTTCTTTACGGTGATCTCCAAGAAGAAGTTTACGTGTCGCAACCCGATGGATTTGTGGATGACTCAAAACCTGATCATGTCTACATCTTGGACAAGGCACTATACGGTCTAAAGCAGGCCCCGCGAGCATGGTACAACACCCTATCAAAGTTCCTGTTAGAATCCAAATTTACACGAGGCACTATTGATTCTACTCTATTTATAAAGAACGAAGAGGGTCACATCATTCTAGTCCAGGTATATGTCGATGACATCATTTTTGGTTCTACTAATCCATTATATGCAAAGAACTTTGCCAAACTCATGGGAATTTTTTTTAAAATGAGTATGCTGTGTGAGATGAATTTTTTCCTTGGTCTTCAAGTTAAACAACTGTCGACCGGAATCTTCATTAACCAGTCCAAATACATAAGGGATATTCTTCGGAAATTCCAATTAGACCAGTCCTCACCAATGAAAACTCCCATGGCAACCAATACAAAGCTTGACACCGATCCTAACGGAAAGGCTGTCAACGCCAAATTATATCGGGGAATGATCGGTTCTTTAATGTACCTAACTGCCAGTAGACCAGACATCATGTTCTCGACATTTCTTTGCGCCCGTTATCAGTCCAACCCTAAAGAGTCTCATTACAATGCTGTTAAACGTATTTTTCGTTATTTACGTGGTACTGCTGATCTTGGCCTTTGGTACCCGAAAGAGACAGGTTTTGGACTTTCAGCTTACTCGGATGCGGATCACGTGGGATGCATGTTGGACCGCAAGAGCACCTCGGGGCACATTCAGTTCTTGGGAGATAGCCTGGTAAGCTGGGCGTCGAAGAAACAACAGTGCGTATCAACGTCAACTGCCGAGGCAGAGTACGTGGCCGCCGCAAGCTGTGTTCCCAGGTCATCTGGACGAGGACACAACTCAAAGACTACGGGTTCACGTATGTCAAGGTCCCGATATACTATGACTCAAAGAGCGCCATTGCTATATCAAGCAACCCGGTCCAACACACAAAGACGAAGCACATCGACGTTCGGTATCATTTCATTAAGGATCACGTCGAAAGAGGTACAGTCGAACTCTACTTCGTAAATACTGAACATCAGTTAGCAGACCTTTTTACCAAAGCCTTGGACGAAACACGCTTTAAAACTCTTGTGTTCAAGCTAGGTATGCTAAATTTGAAGACGTAATCCGACTGTGTGCCCATTACAAGTTCCATACATATACGAGTAACTGTCTCCTCATCATCCGGTGGTTAACATCCTGATGCATGAGCACACACTTCCTCCCATTTGTATTCTACTTGTTCTAAGTACACAGCTAGATTTCGTCTAGGTATTTATTAGGTAGATTTCGTTTGTTTTTCACTCTTTCTTCGTGTGTTTCCATTTATTTCTTACCGTCGTCTATATTTTCCTTCACTATCTCTGTGCTTTCACCAACTATTCTCGTGTTCAGGGGGAGCACAATGCAATATCAGGTAAGTTTCCTCATACTTTGAGGGGGAGCGTCACACACAGTTTTCTTTAATGTCAAAAGTTTTTGTGTGTGTGGGCACTCCTGCGTGTGTGTGTTTTATAGTCAACACTTGAGGGGGAGCGGCACCAGTTGTTTAACTCTTTAAAAGTCTACAAGTTTGTGTGTGCCGGATCCCTCCACTGCACTCTACTGCACTATCCGAGGGGGAGCAAGGATATGCCCATGCTCCGCTTGAGGGGGAGCGAGAGGAAGTTCCTTTCCAGCACACATTCCTAAAATTCTTCGCGGAAAAGGATTATTCAGAGTCATCCGGACAACTCTCACATCCGGATAACTCTCACGTTCGAACACCTTCCTCATCCGGATAACTCTCACATCCGGATAACTAGCGCACCCGGACGACTCTCGAATCCGGATACAATCCGGACCGGGTGGATATCCGGGTCGGCTCTTACCCGGACTCCACCCATGTATATAAATACGTACACGGACTCCGTTAGTTTTCTATATCCGGAAAATCGTGCTAAAACCCTAAAATCCCGACCTCTTTTCTCTCTCGCTCGGACTCTCTTCCACTTCTCGATTCACGGTGTTTTCAATCTCCATATTCAGGTACGCTCCTCGACTATCACTACTCGTCAACTATCTGCGTGTTTCACACACTTTGCACCACAAATCGACCCCTGATTGGGTCGATCCAACTGTGGCCGACATCTCTTAAGGGTTTCTTGCCATTTAGGACCACGGGACTCGATTAGAGAGTTGTCACTATTCACAATCGTTGCTGTTCCCTTATAGACAACTACCATGAAACCCAAAATGTGCTTGGGATCCCCTGGTAACCTCTGTGGTCAAATACAAGTTCGTCCGGACACATTCAACTTGTCCGGACAACATCATGCCTATGATGATTTAACCGGACCCAACCAACACCCGGAGACCTAGTTGTCCGGAAACCTTAGGGTTTCCGGTAAGTTCAACTACCGGGTAGTTTGGTGTCCGGATTTTAATGAATACCGGAAAAGTTGTGAACCCGGAAACCTTCTTCATCCGGACTCCTTGACCACTCGGACAATCATGTTGTCCGGCCATTTTCGTATAATCCCATTTTAACCGGACACTTGCTTACCTTATTCGGACACCATGTGTTATCCGGACACCATGTTTTGTCCGGACACCTTGGCCCTTTTATCCGGACACTCCTGCTGTTGTGTTCTTTCCGTACCTGCTTTGTCACTGCCAGTCCTCGATCTGTCTCAGATTGAGCCAATCCCGACGAAGGTACGGACCGACATTTGATTATCCGACTCAATCACTAACTGTGCTATTTTTCTACAGATTATTTATGGCGGATCAACATCAACACCCTCACGAACAACCAGGAGTCCAACAACAGCCTCCTCAAGCGCAAATACCTCAAGAGGAGGACATCATTAACGAGGAAGTCGACGCTGCCCTGGTACACCCTGACCATGGCACTGAACTGGAGGCCAATAATCACCACCTGGACACGACCTTGTTCAGGCCCCAACCACTTCATCGAGTGCTCCTGGACATTCTCATGAATCACCCTCTCCGTGAGGCCTTCACCAGCACAACCGATGTCCCAGTCCTGTACGTTCTGCAGGTATGGCTCACCGCCCGAGTCGTCACAGCCGGTAACTCGCAGTCGATCACGCTCAGATCGATAACCATCCTTTCATGCTCACATTGGACTCATTCCGCCGTCTTCTATCACTTCCAGAGGCCACCGCCAACAATCATGAACGGTACGATTCTGCCGTAAATGATGACACGCTTTGCGCTCAAATCCGTGCCCTTGGATACAATCATGACCTCAACCGGCCATCTGCTTTCAATCGCAAGTACCTCGCTCCGATATGGTACACACTCTTTACAATCCTAAACCGCTGCCTTTCATCGCGATGGAGAGGCATTGATCAGTGCACCAGCGACTTCTGCGCCTAGTTCATGCTGTGTGCTACAACCGACATATAGACTTTGCGATGATCATTTGGAGGGAGCTCGTCGCGACTATTCGCCAAATCGGAGGTTCCAAACAGAAGAAATTTCTTCTGTATCCGTGTTTCCTTTCGCTGGCGGTGCGTCAACACATGGACGCGAATCCTGCATTCCTCGCCGCCTGAACCATCCGGTATTTCCCCATCACCATTTACAATTCATGGTGATCCGCAACCCATCCGAGGCGGTCGCCTCGCCCATTCCTGCCGCCCTACTAGCCATCGCCGATCCCACTGCACCAGGGGTAGTAGCATATAGGGAAGCGTTAGGGAATCCCATGGTCTAGCCAGCGCCGGAGGGACCTGCCCAGGGACTTAGACCCGAGAGACGTGAGGGTCCGAGAGTGAGAGGTGGACGGGCCCGACAAGCAGGTGTTGTCGGACGGGGAACGTTAGTTGTGAGAGAAAGGGGAACGAGAGTAGGTGGTGCAGTGGAATCGCAACCCGGTTCCAGCTCAGCCCAAGCCGGTCCATCCTCTAAACCAATACTACATCACTCGACTGAGCCTTATATCACCGAACCCCCTTCACCATCTCACCATGTTGAAGACGTGGAATCTGACTCCACGGACTCCGATACCGACCGAAACATACGCCTGAGACAAATACCTCACGGTATCGGACCCAACCCTGATTTTACCGTTGGCATCCCTCTTGAATCTCCACCACATTCTGGAATCGGACCTATTACTAGGACATCTGAGGGAGACCAAATAGAGGAGTTAGGACATGCGAGCTGGAGAGAACTGCGTTCAAAGTTGAACCAGGAAAGATTGAGCCGTAAAGATAACGAGGCTCCTGAGCGACCTCAAACGAGCGATATTCGGGTAGCCACATCTGCTATCCCGTCTCATACGTTGGGACGGGGTATTGAAGAAGACTCCGTGGACCCAGCGGAGCATTTGCACGACCCCCTCATCCACTCATCCGTCTCACGACAGACGGATGTTTCAATATTACACGGGGAACAAGCACAACTTCCACCGGCCTCTCATTCGGTGAGTGCTGGTGTTGAAATAAGAGACCAGCAGCCCCCGGTGTCGCCTTCATTTCATGCACCATCGAGTCTAGCGCCTTTTGATATTGAACATTCTTCAGCTAGGACACTCGAAGCTGAGCAACACCAAGTCGAGACTCTTCGTGACTCGACCGGAACCACCGTAGTGTCTTCACCTCTTGGTGAAACACAAGGATCGGCGGAAAATCCTACCACAGCTAACATCACGCCAACTGTGAACGTAGGTGGCTCTACCCCCGTGGTAGACGCCTCAACGGGTAACCTAAGTGGTCCTGGAGTTATTCACCCGACTATGTGTCGCAAGGGTCCCTGGACAGCACCCTCAAGGCTGTCCGCGAGGCACTGGAACAGCATGTCACCGACGAGATCGCCAAAGCCATCAAAGGCAAAGCAAAGTTCGTTGAAGCCGAAACCGCACCACCACATCCACCGACATTTGTTCAACCTATCTATTCGGTGGATACCTTAAAGACAATGCTTCTGGCCCAACTGCTCCAGGAATCCGATACAACCGCCTCATCCGAAGCAGACCTGATCTCAGTTCTTCGATCCCAGGTCACTGCTCCATCTTCGTCCATCACCTCACACCTTGACGCCATTGACGCTACCCTCAACGACTACAACAAAGCGCTTGCCACGCTGTCTGAGAGGGTCCGCTCACTAGAAGACACTTGTAAGAGTCAAGCCGGCGGTCTCAAACGCAAACACGATGACCAGGATGATCCTGATCACCGTGAGGGGGAGAAGCATCTACGCCAAACCGAGACCGTCCAGATCATGACTGCCGAAATTACAACAGTGGTTCAACAGGAACCCCCAACTGCGGCAACTTCAACAGAAACACCCGAAGCCGAGTTACAGCCCAGATGGTCATCGACATGGATATTTCAGATGACGAAGCCCCAACGGTTGAAAAGCCTGAGGGTACAACACAGGAATTGGTCGCACAAGAAGCATCAGACATGCCAACGCTCACCATGATTGATCCAGCATGTGAAACCAACCCGGAAACCGAAGACGCATGGTACGAAAAAGCTGCCAGAGCCGTAAACTTCGAGGTAAACTTGGTGTTTCCCACTGATGAAGATGACAACGTTGATTACGACCAGTTTCTGCTTCAGAATTTCTATGGTACGCCTCCCGTTCACTCGAATCAACCCGCTACGACTTCAGATCAACCCGAAAGCTCAAATGCAGAAATCCCGACATCTCCTCAGCAAACGACAACTCCTGATCTTTCTCCCCCTCCTCAGCAACAAAACCGTTGGGAGAAGATCAAGATCCTCATTCCTCATCTGGAGGAATCTCTGAAGAAGCTGTTTGTTCACCGAATTCGCCCGATCGATCCGACCTTCTGTCTTGGCATCTACAGTCCTGATCCAGCACGCCAACTCCGATACGTAGAAGCCATGAGGCGGTGTCTCCCGAGAGACCAAGTACGAACTAAGCATAAAATTTCAGAGGTGCTAAAGATTCAGTCAAACAAAATTATGAAGATCGTCTTTCCCGTATTCACTGTTCGACGTGAAGACGAAAAGAATGGTTTTTTTCTGAAGCTGACTTTAAGCATCTCCATCCGTTCGACCTCCTGGTTATTCTGAGAGACCTTCGCACCAGAACCATCCAACCGCTTGCTGTAACAAAGGCGCTCGAAGCGGTTCGTCGATTCCTCGTCCGTTCTATTATGATCTCTTATCTTACGGACTTTCAAATGGCAATCGAGAACCGAGCGAAGAAGGTAAATCTGCTCAAACCGAATCTGAAAGCTCCTGAACTGTCAATGTATCCCGAGAATGCGATGCTGCTTCAACCGGAATTTGGGATCGTCTTCCTCAACGCTCAGAAAGAAAAGAAGTTTATGAGGTTCAGTCAGGTAGATCGATTTTGCGACGGCACACTGCTCAAAGTTCAAGACGCTCTTCGGAAGATCATCAAGCACGAATCCGAAAATCCAAAGGTATCCTATGTACCCAATCTGAATGAAAGAACTACTCAGACTGCTTTAGATATGGTTGAAGAACGTCTCGACTACCGCCGCGCCATCAGATTCTTTGAGGTTCACTTCGCGTTGCGCAAACGATACGTATTCAACTGGCAAGAGATCGAGCGCGAACTCGAACTTCAAATCAAAGGGGGGGATTGTTAGCGTAGAATTTATGTTGATTTTAAGTTCAAGGGGTTGAATTGTAATTGTTTAAACTTAGTCCATAGTGAACGGGCCGTGGGCTTGTTACCACGGGCCCAGCATATATAAAGTGCAATTAGCTTTGAAAATTAGCTAGTTGTCTCATTTAGCTTTTCTGCTTTACACTGTAATTCTCTCTAATTCAATAGCTAAGTAGGCAACCTTTGTGAATCATATCAACTGTTCTTATTTGCTTATTCACAAACATAATCGTTGCACGGATCTGGATTCTACAAGTACTCCGAGATGATCCTACTTCAAACCTATGAACGTAAGGTCACTAGTGAGTTCTCAATCTCGAAGGTTCGATACTAACTATCCAAATCGTCATAAAATGCCTTGTAGTGTTTTAATATTATAACGTAATAAACGTATACATTATTCTTGTTGGATTAAAGTTTCCGCAATTTCGTCACATTAAGTAACGAAAAGGGTTTTAAAGAACATAAACATATATAGTACATATATATGTATAAACCGAAATTTTATCGTAAGAACGATAAGATTTGAAGGGTTTTGAATGTAAAGACAATATTTAAGTGCATAAATATATAGGTATAGTATATATTTATATTCCATGATTTCATCATAAAATGATGAAATGGGATCAAGAATATATAAAATGCAAAAACATATATAAATATATTATATATATGTATATTCCACAATTTCATAAAAAATGATGAAAAGGGATAAAGAATAAATAGTGTGCATAAATAAAATGCATAAATAAAATGTAAGTATAAGATATACATATATATTCCACTATTTCATCATAAAATGATGAAATGGGATTTGAAGTTAGTCCTTAATAATAATAAGAATTTATCCTTTGCTATCCATAATTTGTTGTCACTTTGTGTCCAACTTTGGGTAACTTCCAGGTATAATTTGGTCATGAAATTTTATGTCCAGGTAGTTCAATGAGTTAGGAAACTTTTGGCATAAGTTTCATAATTTTTGGAAGAGTCTAAGTACATGAAATAATATACGACGTAAAACCCGACAGAAAATGTTGTTGTTTGCGTACTGATTTTGTGAGGACTGTTTGGTAGATGAAATCTGTGGGTTTGAATCTTAACACATAAAAATGATTTCCAGAAAAAGAATTACTCAATTTGGAGTTATATTGAGTGAGATATGAACCTTTGAAGTGGGGTGTGGAATCTGACAGCAAGCTGTCAAAACCACACCTTGTGCATGTGCTCCCATATGATCTTTTTAACCAATATTCTTATTCCTTTGCATGCAAAATCCGATTTGACCCTCTTCCATACATTTATTTTCAGTTCCAAAACACCTTTTTGATCCATTTAAAATGCATGCAAGTTACCTATCAACTCAACTTTTATAAATTCTTGTAAAAGACTCATTTTGGGAAAAGGTTGATGTTCTTGCCAAGAACATCAACATGCAACTTAAAATTGTGCATCCTTGGCTCATGCATGTTTGTTTAAGTATGTTTTTAGTGGATTTCAAAGACTTACTCATAAAACTCTTAAATAAAAGATGATGGATTTCTCAAAAACTACATGCATGTGTTTAAAATGTTCATCTTTGGTCTTAACTTAGTTTGATTTTGGATTCACCATCTTTCTACTAACAAAAAGATGTTATGATGGTAAATCTACAAACATTAAGACTTAGTAAAGATGGTTTTTAAAAATATAAAGAAAGTGTAGAAAAGATGAAGATCATTCATAAAATGCAAGAAAGTTGAAAAAGATTTAAAGGAGTGTGTGTGGATTTCACCCAACACACTTGTTTTTATCTTTGATTATCTTGAACTTTTGAAGAAATATGATTTTGGGGCTGGAGTTGGGATGAAGATGGATGAAGATTTGAAGATCTTGAAGAAGATGAAGATGAAGATTTGAAGATGGAGAGAGAAAGAATTGCAAGTATTCTTTTAGTGAGAGAGTGAGATGAGACAATGAATGAGAAGGAGATGTTAGTTGCTACATATGGAGTAGAGAGGGGGGGGGGGGGGGGTTCTCAAGGTGGGGGGGGGGGGGGGGGGGGTGGTGTGATTAAAATAAATTGTCAAATCTTGTCTTTTTGATTAAAATTTAAAATACAAGCATTTTCTTAATAATTAAAATTCAAAGTAATTATATATAAAATAAAGTATTTATATATAATATGATTGAAATACATAAATTATCAACTACATAAATATTTGTAGTATAAATGTAGGTTAAATTGGCATTTTATGAGATTTATGGATAATTTTCCTAATTCAAGGATTTCTTAGGCAAAATTTCTCGAATTTTCCTATCGTACCGCGTTTGCTGCTAAAATTGCACTGTGTGAACTATGTCATGAGAAAATGAGGTATCCAGTGTAGTTCTAACCTGAGGTGTAAATTTGACAGTTGTCACAGCTGAAATAGCGACATCGTCGATGATATCTTTGAGATTTCCTTTCGGAAAATGATATGCTAGTTCCTTCTTCAATGCGATACAGTCGTCTGTCGCATGACCATGATCGGCATGGAAGTCGCACCACTTTGATTTGTATTTCTTAGCATCGTCCAAGTCGGACTTCTTTGGCCATCGAGTGGTAGCTTGAGCGGTCTTCAGAGCTCCGACTAAGTCCTTTACAGATCCTTTGAATCCGTAAGAGGATATCTTGGGATACTGAGTGAACTTAGTCGCGGTCTTAGCCTCTGCTTTCGTCTTGAAACGAACATTTGAAATTTGGCGCGCTGGCTCTATTTTGGAAACAACCTTTGTCTTGAACTCTGGCTTTCTGACGCCTAACGACTTCTTGTCGTCAGTGTGCGTGCGATGAAAGGCGGCATCATCCTCGACCCTCATATATGCTAAGGTTCGAGCTCGGACGTCTTCGAAATTCTCTGGGGGATACTTGGTCAGATCGATATATAGACCTGAACTATCGTCCAGACCACGCTTATAGGCTTCGATCGCAGTTTTGATGTCACAATTGCGGATACTGATCATTTCGGCATTGAATCTATTGAAATAACTTCGAATAGACTCATTGGTCTTCTGCACGACATAGTACAGATCACTAGTATGCTTTTCCATCTTACGACTGCTGGCGAATTGCCGGGAGAATTGGTTGACCAATTCGGCGAACGACCCAATAGATTTGGGTTTGAGATTGATCAACCACTGGAGAGCTGGACCAGTGAGAGTCGCCCCGAAACTCTTGCACATGCATACTTCCTGGTACATGTGTGGAATCGAGATTGTCCACATGAGCTGCTTATACTGCGCGACATGCTCGGTTGGATCGGTCACACCCGAATACTTGGGAGTGAAGGCAGGAATGTTATATTTCTTTGGGACCTCGACGGTGGCGATCTCGTCGATGAAGGGCGACGCCTGATACCCCGAGCGAGGGTCGACGTCGACAGGCACGGCTGCCCCAGGCAACTTGGCGAGCAAGGACATGACGCACTCATTTTGGTCTTCTAACATCTTCAAATGCTGGGCGACGGGATCGTTAAGATCAGGATTTGCCCCTGTCGAGGGATTGGTCCCTGGACTAGTGCCATTACCATGCGATGAACCATTGGTGTCCCCGTTGAACGGAACAAAATATGACTGCGACCCATAGTGGAATTGCTGCGGTCCATTCTAAAACGATTGTGGTCCATGCTGAAATGGCCGCGATCTCTGCTGGAAAGATTGCGATCCTTGCTGGAAAGGTTGCGGACCACTTTGGAACGGCTGGAAAACGGCTGGGATTCATTCTGAAACGGCTGGGAGCCACCTTGCAATGGTTGGGATCCATTGTTCAAGGGTGGTGGTCGGATGTGCTGAGGGGGAATCTGCCCAGACTGGGGTTTTGGAATGAACGGACCCGGCTGCTGATTCTGCATGAATGGACCTGGATGCTGATTCTGTACGGACGGGCCTGGTCCCGAAACTGGATTCTGGATGAATGGCCTAGGACCATTCTGGGGTCCAAAAGGATTCCTTCGCTGCGCGATCTCTTCAGCTGCTCTGCGATTCTGCTCTGCCATTACATTGAGGTGATTCCTGGCAACCTCGAGCTCCTGATACATCTGAGCGATGGCTTGCTGCGGATTTCCAGGGGCTGCCATTTTCCTGCAACAGAAAATAGAAGAAACTCCAAGAAACTATTAGTAGAATGCACGTTCGTCGAGGATTTTCTCTAGATGTAGTCCCACGGATGGCGCCAAACTGTTGTTAATGCCAAAAATCGCACCAAAGGGACAACTTAAGGTCGATGTGGACTTAGTCAACTAAAGAAAGGATCTTTCGACGAGACGTGCGATGAGGGAAAAAATAAACGAGACAAAGGATTTGATGACGCAGGAAAAACCTCAATCGAGGAAAAAACCTGCGAACGATAAGGGTTGTCGTCGCTGCACTATGGTCGCCAATCAGGGGCGACGTCCTTGGTACTGGCGTCGATAGTACGATGATTACAATACAAATGAAGGAAATACTTCGAAATGTAAAGTACAGGTGTTTTAATCTAAAAATAGGTGTTTGTCGTATGTGAATACAAGGCGTGAACTTCTGGTCGAGGGCTGTTTGTCGTGCGTCGAGAGCGATACTTGAGCTTTCCCTCGAGTGTTCTTGAGTTCGCAATAGGGTTCTGGCTTTCAGTACTTAATCTCCAGAGTTTGAATGTTCTTTGCTATGAGTTGGGATGATTTTCTCTGCTGTTTGGTGATGCTCGCTGATGTATATTCGATGTTAACTGATGTCCCTTGTAATGAAGCTTTAGCTTGTCTTTTATAGTCTTCGCGTCATTAATTAGTTCCATTAATGATTTGATCAACGGCTACAATGGCTGGAAACGGTCGCCGAGATGAATGTTCATAAT
Source organism: Saussurea involucrata (assembly GCA_033807775.1). NCBI lineage: Eukaryota > Viridiplantae > Streptophyta > Magnoliopsida > Asterales > Asteraceae > Saussurea > Saussurea involucrata. The sequence continues at coordinate 82,317,301 of CM066327.1, forward strand.
ACTCTTCGTCCGTTACGGCTATCGATCGTTAATGGTTGCGTCGGTTATGTCCGTTGCTCTTTAATGACTTTGACTCCTGCATTAAACACTTAACAAACATAACAGTCAAGGTTAACGTTAGTTCGGTCGAAGGTGCAACGATCTTACGCGATGGTCGTACGGGACGGGCGATGTTATGGCCGTGCGTTATGGGAGACGTACGACTTACCTTTCACGGGAGACGACGGATGTTTTCTGGGTTCTTGTCGAGTCCTTATCTTAATACAAGATTTGGATTATAGCGTGCGTCTTACCTGCTCTGGTCGTGGTCGTACGACGTGATTTTTTTGCCCAAACAGTTTGCCCCCAAAATTTGAAAATTGAATGTCAAATTTAATTTTTAAATTTTGTCAACCAGACGCGTAGGAAACAAGACAAGAGTTAGAAATTACATCATTCGCCTTATAGCTGGACTGGTCTGCTCTTAACTGAACGAGAAGTCGAAAGGAGAACGAGGTCGTGACATCATGCTGACGTACGATGATGCTTACCAGGTGTCGGTGATTTACTGGGGTATATGAAAGTCGGGGATGCGTGTCGATCTTTTGAAGGGCTCGACCTATCACGATAAATAGAGACCAAAATGGATTGTTTTCTTCAAGTTTTCGAAAAGTCATCTTTTCTAGAATCGCGACTTTTTCCAAATCTTTAGTGACTGATGATCTACCGTGGGTTGTGATACCCAAATCGATGACGATGTTGGTTGCGATAAACGCGATGTCCGTGGATTCTGCGCATCTGGCGACGATGTTTTCTGCTACAACGTCGAACATTTCGTTAGCCGGCAGGGGCGAGGGTGTAAAGACGAGAGAGAATGATGGGGATTTTATGGAGATCAACTTTGCGTTGTCTTCATCCCTCTCGACTGACTATGTCCTCATCAGGACGAAGTCGCTTCCGCTTCTGGGGAAATATCATCTCTTATATTTCAAGGAGCATTTTCCAGGTATCTCTATCGAAGAGATTAGACTGTGTTTAGCCGTACTGGCGTCTTTCGTAAGTTTTTCTTTCGAAACTTGTGTTTACCGACGTTTATTCTTTCGATGAGCATTTTGCTAATACGTCCCTTTTGTAATTATGCAGATGTTTCTGTTTTCCTTCACTAAACACGTGAGGAAACTGGGGGTATTGGAGTGGAGGTCGATTGTCGAAGAGGAGATATTCCTTCCTCCAACCTTAACATTAATCTTAAGAGCCACATTCTCGGAATGCCATGGCGCGAAAGGTTGGGAGACGACTCCGGCTATACTCGTTTGATCCTTGCATCAGTTCTTCAGGATGGTAAGGATTCTGAAGGCTGAGTTTTCTTTGGGCAGAATTTACGATTGCCATGTTTCCTTAGATCTTAGGGTTGTTTCTTTTTTCTGGGTTTATGAATTAGGCTTTTCATGCTTGACCGTTGGTGGTCGGGTTGTTGGTATGCAACAGCTTTTGACTTTTTATTTACTTGTCCGACTATCGGTCGTTCATATGTAATCGTTCAATGAAGTTCCTTCTTTTGCTGAACTTGTGTTTTTAATTACATATGTCGTGGATAAATGTAATACTGATCATAACAGTATGAAATAAACGGAGGATCGTGCGACTTAGGCTTTTATTGCAATATAACGGTTGAAATATATATCATCGATGTGTTAGAACATACAAAGTATTTCTAAGTTCCAGAAACTTTGATCGAGGGACCGTTTAGACCTTACGTATGACTGAATCGTATCATGAAACTTTGGAATATATGCCCCTGTGACCAAACAATCGTGTCATGCACTTGGATACCCATGTCGTGCGTTCCTGTGATAAAGTTCGTTAGAGGTCGGTCGCGGTTTTTCCCAACGATTTTGCGATGCCAACCGTCGTGCTGAAAACTTTGTATGATAGGAAGGCGATTTTAAAAGAAATGTTTTTTCAAGTGCGTCGCATTCCAAGTTCGTGGGATTTCCTGATTGTCGAGGGTTCGAAGTCGATAGGCTCCTTTACCAACGACTTCGGAGATACGATAGGGACCTTCCCACTTGGTAGAAAGTTTACCTGCGTTGAGCTCCTGGGTATTCGGGAATACTCGACGGAGGACGTAATCGCCTTCTCGAAAGATTTTAACTTTGACGTGCTTATTGAAATGTCGCTCGACTGCCTGCTTCTGTGACGCCATTCTGATCAAGGCCGATTCTATGAGCTCTTCATGGGCGTCGAGGTCATAACTTAAATCAACCACGTAGTGGTCGACGGATGTGTGCCTCGAAGTTGGGAGATGAACCTCGATCGGTAGGACGGCTTCGCAACTATAGACGAGAGAGAAAGGGGTTTGCCCAGTGGACGTGCGTGGCGTCGTGCGATTTGCCCATAGGACCGAAGGGAGTTCTTCAACCCACCTTCCTTTTGCGGTTTTTAATCGTTTCTTGATCGAAGCTATAATAGTCTTATTGCTTGACTCGGCAAGTCCATTAGCTTGGGGATATCTGGGAGTCGAGGTTGTTAGTTTGATATTCCTGTCATCGCAGAACTGTTGGGTCATATCGCTTATGAATTGGGATCCATTGTCGCAGACAATTTCGGATGGAATTCCAAACCTGCATATGATGTTAGTCTAGATAAAGGAGATAACTTCTTTATCCCTAATTTGGGAGAAGGCAGCTGCTTCAACCCATTTAGAAAAGTAATCCGTGAGTACGAGGAGGAACATTTTTTGCCCCGGAGCAGGTGGTAGTTTGCCGACAATATCCATTCCCCACCTCATGAAAGGCCATGGGACAAGCGTTGAGTGCAAAGGCTCCGAGGGTTTATGAGACATACCTGAGTGTCGTTGACAGGGGTCACAATTTTAGACGTACTTGACAGCGTCTTGTCGCAGTGTCGGCCAAAAATACCCTTGTCGGGAGAAACGATTAGCCAACCTACGACCTCCTGAGTGATTACCACATTCGCCGTCGTGCATCTCTTGGAGGATTTTCTGGGCTTGATTTTTGCTGATGACGCACCTTAAATTTAAGCCCGTCGATGATCGCCGATAAAGCTTATTTTCGATCATGACGTACTTAGATGCTTTGAATCTAATTTTTCGAGCCTCAATTTTGTCTTCGGGGAGTTGGTCGTGCACGAGGAAATTTCGAATGTCGCGTGACCAATCATCCTCTTCGTCTTCAATCTGGATGATGTCTGTGTTTCTAATGGACGGCGTTGCCAGGTGAATCATAGGAATACCATCAAATATTGGTTCAACTAAAGCTGAACCAAGGTTCGCCAATGCGTCGGCTTGAGTGTTCTGGTCTCGCGGAATCTGTTCAATAGAAAAAGATTTAATTTTTTTGGAAATTTCTTTTGCCACGCTTAGATATGCTGTCATTTTTGAATCCTTGGCTGCAAATTCTCCATTGATTTGATTTACTACCAGCAGGGAATCGCTCTTGACATGAAGTGCGGTTGCCCCCGAGTCGTGGGCCATATTCATTCCCACGATCAAGGCTTCATATTCGGCTTCGTTGTTGGTGGCCTTGAAGTCGCATCAGAATGAGTATACCATCTTACCCCCCTGTGGCGACTTTAAGACGACACCCAGTCCAGAGCCTCTAATGTTGGATGATCCGTCGACATGTAGGATCCAAGGCACTTCGTCGTGAGTCGCCACAGTGGACACTTCGAGCTCTGCTTCTTTTTCCAACTCAGGGCTGAAATCGGCAATAAAGTCTGCCAAGGCTTGTGATTTGACTGCGGTCCTGGGTTTGAAATCAATGTCGTAACTGCTGAGATATATGCTCCACTTTGCTAAGCGACCTGTCAACTCAGGTTTCCTTAGAACAGACTTAAGAAAAAAGTTAGTTACGATAGTAATAGGATGCGATTCGAAGTAGTGTCGTAATTTTTTAGCAGCTGTGACTAGCGACAAAAGCAGTTTTTCCATGGAAGAATACCTGGTTTCTGCGTCCAAGAGAGATTTACTTACGTAGTAGATTGGTAATTGTTGTTTTTCGTCCTCTCGTGTGAGTACGGCGCTTACCGCATTTGGACTGACAGCTAAATACAATTGTAAGACCTCATGATCGTGAGGTTTCGACAACAGAGGAGGCGACGCCATATACTCCTTGAGTTTTTGCTATGCTTGCTCATGATCGTTGGTCCAGTTGAAACCTTTGTTTTTCTTGAGGACGTTATAAAATAGATGACATCTATCTAAAGATCGGGAGATAAACCTGTTTAGGGCCGCTAGTCGACCAGTAAGCCTTTGGACCTCCTTGAAATTTCGAGGAGATTTGATGTCGATGATGGCTTTGATTTGATCGGGGTTAGCCTCGATTCCTCGGCGAGTGACCATGTGGCCTAAGAACTTTCCAGCACTGACTCCGAAGGAACATTTGGTAGGGTTGAGCTTCATGCTATACTCCCGAAGGATGTTGAACGATTGTCTTAGATGCTCGACATGATCGACCGCTTGCTTTGACTTGACGAGCATGTCGTCAATATATACCTCTATTATGTCGCCGAGATGGTCTTTGAACATTTTATTCACCATGCGTTGATAGGTGGGTCCTGCATTTTTTAGTCCGAAAGGCATAACTTTATAACAGTAAATACCTCGGTCCGTCATAAAAGCGGTTTTCTCATGGTCCTCGACGTGCATTAAGATTTGGTTATACCCTGAATAGGCATCCATGAAGGTCAATAGTTCATGTACTGCGGTTGCGTCGACCATGGCGTCGATATGCGGTAACGGGAAAGCATATTTCGGGCAGGACTTATTGAGATCGGTGAAGTCGATACAGACCCTCCACTTTCCATTCTTCTTAGCCACGGCCACGACATTAGCAAGCCAGTCGGGATACTTTACTTCTCGGATCTTTCCTGTCTTGAGGAGGTTATCGACCTCATCGTTTATTACCTTATTTCTTTCAGGAGCGAATTTACGGCGCTTTTGCTTGACGGGTTTAAACGATGGATCGATATTGAGCTTATGAGAAATTATGTTAGGGTCAATGCCAACCATATCTTTATGTGACCAGGCGAAGCAGTCAGCATATTCTTGCAAGAAAGATATTATCCTTTGCCTAAGATGGGGATCGAGAGATGATCCTATCAAGACTTTTTGCTCGGGCTTGCTTGGGTCTAAGACAACTTCTTCTAGGCAATAATCACCGATGGCTTTAGGAGCATCTTGCACCTTTTCAAACTTTCCATGCGCTGGGTCAGTGGTTTGCTCTAAGTTTTCGCTATCTGCCATTTTCCTGTGATAGAGAACAGAAGAAACTCCTAGAAACTATTAGTAGGGTGCACGTTCGTCGAGGATTTTCTCTAGATGAGGTCCCACGGATGGCGCCAAACTGTTAATGCCAAAAATCGCACCAAAGGGACAACTTAAGGTCGATGTGGACTTAATCAACTAAAGAAAGGATCTGTCGACGAGACATGCGATGAGGGAAAAAATAAACGAGACAAGGGATTTGATGACGCAGGAAAAACCTCAATTGAGGAAAAAACCTGCGGACGACAAGGGATGTCGTCGCTGCACTATGGTTGCCAATCAGGGGCGACGTCCTTGGTACTGGCGTCGATCGTACGATGATTACAATACAAATGAAGGAAATACTTCGAAATGTAAAGTATAAGTGTTTGAATGTAAAAACAGGTGTTTGTCGTATGTGAATACAAAGCGTGAACTTCTGGTCGATGGCTGCTTGTCGTGCGTCGAGAGCGATACCTGAGCTTTCCCTCAAGTGTTCATGAGTTCGCAGTAGGGTTCTGGCTTTCAGTACTTGATTTCCAGAGTTTGAAAGTTCTTTGCTATGAGTTGGGATGATTTTCTCTGCTGTTTGGTGATGCTCCCTGATGTATATTCGATGTTAACTGATGTCCCTTGTAATGAAGCTTTAGCTTGTCTTTTATAGTCTTTGCGTCATTAATTAGTTCCATTAATGATTTGATCAACGGCTACAACGGCTGGAAACGGTCGCCGAGATGAATGTTCATAATACTCTTCGTCCGTTACGGCTATCGATCGTTAATGGTTGCGTCGGTTATGTCCGTTGCTCTTTAATGACTTTGACTCCTGCATTAAACACTTAACAAACGTAACAGTCAAGGTTAACGTTAGTTCGGTCGAAGGTGCAACGATCTTACGCGATGGTCGTACGGGACGGGCGATGCTATGGTCGTGCGTCATGGGAGACGTACGACTTACCTTTCACGGGAGACGACGAATGTTTTCTGGGTTCTTGTCGAGACCTTATCTTAATACAAGATTTGGATTATAGCGTGCGTCTTACCTGCTCTGGTCGTGGTCGTACGACGTGATTTTTTGCCCAAACAACTATTAATGCCAAAAATCGCACCAAAGGGACAACTTAAGGTTGATATGGACTTAAACAACTAAAGAAAGAATCTTTCGACGAGACGTGCGACGAGGATAAAAATAAAGAAACAAGGGATTTGATGACGCAGGAAAAACCTCAATCGAGGAAAAAACCTGCGGACGACAAGGGGTGTCGTCGCTGCACTATGGTCGCCAATCAGGGGCGATGTCCTTGGTACTAGCGTCGGTCGTACGATGATTACAATACAAATGAAGGAAATGCTTCGAAATGTAAAGTACAAGTGTTTGAGCATAAAAATAGGTGTTTGTCGTGTGAATACAAAGTGTAAACAACTGTTGGTCGAAAGCTGTTGGCGTGCGTCGAGAGCGATGACTTGAGCTTTTCTTCGAGTGTTCTTGAGTTCGCTGTAGGGTTCTGGCTTTCAGTACTTGATTTCCAGAGTTTGAGGGTTCTTAGCTATGAGCTCGAATGTTTTTCTCTGCTGTTCGGTGATGTTCGCTGATGATTGCTGATGTGTATCGGATGTTCACTGATGATCCTTGATTTGAAGACTTAGCTTGGTATTTATAGTCTTCGCGTCATTAATTAGCTCCATTAATGCTTTGATCAACGGCTACAACGGCTGGAAACGGTTGCCGGAGTGATTATCCATAATGATCTTCGTCCGTTTCGGCTGCTTGCTGTTAATGGCTTTGACTCCTACATTAAATACTTAACAAACGTAACAGTCAAGGTTAACGTTAGCTTTGGTCGAAGGTGCAGTGATCTTACGCGACGGTCGTACAGGACGGGCGACGCTATGGTCGAGTGTCGCGAGGACGTACGACTTACCTTTTACGGGAGACGACGGATGTTTTCTGGGTTCTTGTCGAGACCTTATCTTAATACAAGATATAGCTTAGGACATGCGTCTTACTTGTTTTTGTCGCGGTCGAGCGACATGATTTTTTTCCCAAACAACAGCCGTTTCAGAATGGATCGCAACCATTTCAGAATGGATCGCAGCCGTTTCAGAGGGTCTACTAAGGACTTAGTCGAAGCTCTAAAGACTACTCAGGCGACCATCCGATGGCCAAAGAAATACGATCAGGACGACGCCAAGAAAGATAAGTCGAAATGGTGTGACTTCCATGTCGACCATGGTCATGCGACAGATGATTGCATAGCTCTCAAAAAGGAGTTAACATACCATGTCCCAAAAGGAAATCTCAAAGATATCATTGATGACGTCGTTACTCCAGCTAGTGACGATCGACCACCAACCCTCGAGCATGCTAAGGTCGTCAATTGCATCACCGGTGGTTCCGACGTGTACGGTCTGACGTACTCCGCAGCCAAATGTCACACCAGTCAGGCACCTGACGATCGACCTGTCCTGCGTTCATCGAGACCAAAAGGAGATTTAGAGTTGGAAGCTATGAAAATCATATTCGACCAGGACGACCTTGGTGACTCATACAAGAAGCATCATGACGGGTTGATCATTCAACTCACGATTGGTAATTGTTTAACCCGACGAGTCTTGATCGATGGGGCAGTTCAGCGAACGTCATTTTCCTTGACACCATCAAGTCCATGGGAATCGATCGCTCGGAAATCACTCGACGTTCGACAACCTTGGTCGCTTTCAATGGAGAAGCGACGAGCACCTATGGAGAGATCATCTTGCCGGTCTATGCCAGAGGAATTAACAAGCAGACCAAGTTCAGTGTCATCGATTGTTCATCGGCCTATAACATCATCTTAGGTCGACTGTGGATCCATGAAATGAAAGACGTTCCCTCGACGTATCATCAGACCCTGAAATTCCCTACGCCGTGTGGAGTACAAGAAATCAAAAGTGAGCCGAAAGTCACCCGTGACTACTATAAGACCACCCTGAAGCCGCGGAAGTAAGTCGCCTGGCAATCACAGGTGCCCTACATCAGAGTAAACCTGACCATGAGGTCTCGACAGGTTCGTCCTTCTATCCATAACCTTAAAGACAAACTAATGCTTTTCCTATAGGAATATGCCGACTATTTTGCCCTGTCGCACGAAAACACGGTCGACATAGATGTTACCACTAGTTCTCAAAAACTCGGCGTCGACCCGTCATTTAAACCTATTTGCTCTTGGAGGAAATAGGATAGTAAATGACGAGGGGCAAATACCCCATTAAACAAGAAAAATCTATGAAGGTATGGTTTTTAATCCCTTTTTTTCTCTACGATTTTTTGTCACAAACGACTACTGACTTTAGCATCGGAGGGTCGTTGGTTAGCCAACGACCAACCTCTGATAATGTTTTATCGCAGAATCGCAAGATATAAGTTACTAAGTCTGTCGCATGACACCAGTACGCTTCCACAGGATTGCACGATATAAGTGATCAGGTCCATAACTCGATTATCCCATCACAGGAACACATGATTCAAATTCGTGATGTGGTCTAGTCGTACGACCACAAGGTCTACCGACCCCATGATGTCAATTCTTTAACTTAGGTGATTTACATGCTCTGAATGAATGTTGTGACTGCATATGCTTATATACGCCAACACGGTTTAAAAAGTCTTATGACTTATGTTCTAATTACTGTGTTGAACTAGATGCCTAAGTCGCATGATTTCTTGTTCCCTCCACATTTGGTGAATTTCACAGTTGACGTTGTATTTATTTGCAAAAAGTATAAGGCACAAAATCAAAAGATATCTAAGTTTCATTCATCGAACTTACTATTATATATACATCCAAAAGGCTCGACCATTGACGGTCGAGTAGCATGGAACAATAATAAACAAATACATTTTCTACGGTAGAGGAGGAGCGTCGGTCACATCCTTGCCTGACGCCTCGCCCTGGGGACCTTCCTCCTCCTCGACCTCCTTCTCATCGTCCGAGTCAAGGTCTCTCTCGATTCTGACCTCCCTGTAGAAAAGGTCTAACTCGTCCGACACCGAGGCCTGAGGACTCTTGCCCAATAAATGACGTCGCATGATCGCCGCACGCGAAGTAAGTTGAGCAAAGGAAAAAGGGACTTATTCTCGTCCCTCAGCTCCTCCAGCTCCTTCTCTAACCTCGCCACTTTGGATTTGGACTCTTCGGCCTCCTTTTCATTCGTGGCCAAGGATTCCTTCAGCCCGTCTAACTCCTCCCTTTGGTCATACATCAAGGATAGGGACTGCTTCAAGCGCGAGTCCACCTCATCCCTCGCATGGCCGACGGCTTCCAACTCATTCAAAGTATCGTCGAGTCGCACCGACATCGCCTCTTCACGTTCCAGAGCGGACCTTTCCCTCTCCAAGCATACATCTTCTTTCTTGATGGCGAAAGCCATTAAGCCCTCTACCTTTGTCGTTTCAATATGCAATGCCAATGACGACTGAAACGTCTGAAAATATACAAAAACACATAAGCAAAATACACAACAACGACAAAAGACGGAAAACAAAGTCTTGAAAGATAGACTTACCATAAACGTCAGCCCAACGACATGGGACTCTGCATCTACAAGAGAGACCCCGTTGAAACGCTCTCTGAAAGAAGGGAGCTGATACTTTCCCAGGTGGGGGAACAAATTCGTCTCGTCCAAGACGTTATCCTCTAGGAAATCTGACGGCAACGTAAAGTTTACCGTCGTTTCCTCCCCAAAACCCGTCTGCGCACCTTTGCCCTTGTCGGCCGAAGAGGGTCCGGACGCGGCAGTAGGAGACATCGTCGCCGGTTGCGCAGTGTCAATGGATCTTGCGCCAATAGTGTCAGAAGTCTTTTCGACAAACACGGTCGACGCCTTCGCCTTCTCAGACAAGACGACCCTCGATGAGCCATCCGTCTTCAACGACGGTTCCTTCAAGACGGACATCCTCGCCCTCTTTAGAAGTCTCGACCCCGCTGTCGGGACCTCTTTTCTCTTTAGGACCCCCGACCCAGTTGTCGAGGCATCCTTCTCCATGTTTTCCCTCGCCTTATGAGCCAGTTCGATTTGAGCCGCCTTCTTGGCAGCTGCAGGCGTCATCTTCGCCCGAGAATCTCTTGTATGGCAAAAGAAAGAATTAGACTATTGAGAGCAGGGAAAGACTAAGTCGAACAAAAGAGGATACTCACCCATTATCTCTACTTCTGTCTCCTCCCTCCTCTCTTCGGATTCCTCTTCTTCTTCTTCTTCCTTCTCTTCTCGACCCATCCACATTCTATCACCCAAGAAAACAGTATCGTTGTCCTCGTCTATCAGGTGACGCATGACGTACGACCGGTCATCAGCACTAAATTCCAGGAACTTCTTAACCTTGGCTTTGGATTCATCGTCAGGCTTTACCTTATCGAAATTAATATCTATGCATAAGGAAGAAGATTAGTCAAAAAGCAACCAAATAGCAAAGTGACATAAGACGTACGACAAAACGCTAGAAAAAGCTTACCCGCCATATTCCAACCAGACCTGATCCAGTCACTATCAGTGTCTAACGTCGCCACTCGCACAAGTACATACCGGGTCTTCCATTTTCGGTCGTTGACTGCTGTTAATGCCAAAAAGTGCACCAAAGGGATAACTTAAGGTCGATGTGGACTTTAACAACTAAAGAAAGGAATCGTTCGACAAAGGCGTGCGACAAAGACAACAATGTAAATGAGACCGTGGATTTGATGACGCAGGAAAAACCTCAACGAGGAAAAAACCTGCGGACGACGGTGGATGTCGTCGCTGCACTATGGTCGCCAATCAGGGGCGATGTCCTTGGTGTTCCGGGTGTCGATCGTATAGAGATTACAATACAAATGAAGGGAAAGACTTCGAAATGTAAAGTACAAGTGTTTGAAATGTAAAAACAGTGTTCGTCGTGTGTGAAAACAATGTGTAAACTGTTGGTCGAGAGTGAAAGTCGTGCGTCGGGAGCGTTTCTTTGAGTGAGAGTTCTTTGCTTGTAGTGTTCTTCTGAGCTGGGATGTTTATCTTCTATTGTTCGATGTTCGGTGTTCGGTCCCTGGAACTGAAGTTTAACTTGATCTTTTATAACCTTCGGGTGCTTTGATTAGCTCATTGATTGCTTTAATAACAACCATAACGATCGCCAGTTGTAACTCTTCATCGGTTATGACCGTTGCCCATTAATGACTTTGACTCCTGCATTAATCATTGAACAAACGTAACAGTCGTATATTGAGTTAGTCAAGGTCGTACGGTCTTGTGCGACGGTCGTGCGGAATGGGCGACGTCGAGGTCGAGTGTCGTGAGGAACTCTCGACCTACCTTTTAGGAGGCTGTTAATGCCAAAAATCGCACCAAATGGACAACTTAAGGTCGATGTGGACTTAATCAACTAAAGAAAGGATCTTTCGACGAGACGTGCGACGAAGATAAAAATAAATGAGACAAGGGATTTGATGACGCAGGAAAAACCTCAATCGAGGAAAAAACCTGCGGACGACAAGGGATGTCGTCGCTGCACTATGGACGCCAATCAGGGGCGACGTCCTTGGTACTGGCGTCGGTCGTACGATGATTACAATACAAATGAAGGAAATACTTTGAAATGTAAAGTACAAGTGTTTGAATGTGATAACAAGTGTTTGTCGTGTGTGAATACAAAGTGTGAACTATCTGTCGAAGGCTGATGTCGTGCGTCGAGACTGATACTTGAGCTTTTCCTTCGAGTGTTCTTGAGTTCGCTGTAGGATTCTGGCTTTCAGTACTCAATCTCCAGAGTTTGAATGTTCTTTGCTATGAGTTTGGATGATTTTCTCTGCTGTTTGATGATGTTCGCTGAAGTGTATTCGATGTTAATCGATGTTCCTTGAAATGAGGCTTTAGCTTGTCTTTTATAGTCTTCGCGTCATTAATTAACCCCATTAATGATTCAATCAACGGCTAGAACGGTTGGAAACGGTCGCCGGAGTGATTATCCATGATGATCTTCGTCCGTTACAGCTATCGATCGTTGATGGTTGCGTCGGTTATATCCGTTGCTCTTTAATGACTTTGACTCCTGCATTAAACACTTAACAAACGTAACAGTCAAGGTTAACGTTAGTTCGGTCGAAGGTACAATGATCTTACGCGATGGTCGTACAGGACGGGCGATACTATGGTCGAGCGTCGTGGGGAACGTATGACTTACCTTTTACGGGCGACGACGGATGTTTTATGGGTTCCTGTCGAGACCTTATCTTAATACAAGATTTTACATATGACGTGCGATTTACCTGCTCTGGTCGTGGTCGTACGACGTGATTATTTGCCCAAACAGTTTGCCCCCAAAATTTGAAAATTGAATGTCAAATTTAAGTTTTAAATTTTGTCAGACAAGGGATGTAAACTACCTTGGTTACCTTGGAACTAGGCTGGTCTGCTCTTAACCAAACGAGAAGTCAAAAGGAGAACGAGGTCGTGACATCATGCTGACGTACGATGATGCTTACTAGCTATCGATGCCAGGTGTCAGTGATTTACTGGGGCGTATGAAAGGACGGGGATGAGCAGCGGTTATCCAGGGATTCGGTCCAACCCTGTTTTTCGGTCTAAATAGGGATTTTGACGGATCATTTCCTTATTTCGCCCTTGAAGAGTTTGTGCTGTGATTTCCTTGCCGTCTTTTGTCTGATATCTTCCGATCTTGCGAAAATCCCTGACTTGGTTAGTCTTCTTCGAGGGTTAACGCGCCTATAACTATGGTATGATTTCTCTGCCTTCTGCAAATTTTGCTTAGAAATGTCGAGGGATCCTGAAAGTGTCATTCAAGAGTCATCGGATCTTCGGGACTTTAGAAAGTTAGCAAAAATTCCTGCGTGGGTCGAATTGATCCGTCCAGGCCAGATCCGATCAAATGAGTGTCCCGAGGGGTACATCGTAATCTATGAATACCCTTTTAAGATAGGTTTCGAATGGCCTTTTTCTCCTCTGGCCAAGGAGTTTATGTTAGAGCTTGACTTGGCACCGAGTCAGTTGATGCCCCAGTTCTGGCGAGTCGTACGAGTGATTGAGCGTGCTACTAAGAAATTGGATTCTCCCATGAATGTTCAGGACCTCCTCTCGGCTTATCAAGCCAAGATGGACGGATGTCATCGATTTAGTTTACATTCTAGTTTCAAGGGCGATCGCGTGTTGGTTTTAGGAACGGGTGTGAATGACCATGGGTGGAAGTCTCGATATGTTTTCGTGCGCAAATTGTCCCTTGACTCTGAAAGTGAGTGGATTAGGACCAGCCGGAATACGTCGGGTGAGCCTCGTTATTTCATCTGTCGTGCGCTGTATATGATTTATATATAATTTTTAACTTGTTTTTTGTATATTGACAGCCATAAAGTTCGAGGTCGTGAAGCCACACGCTAACTCTCAAGCGAAGATTAATTCGTTTTTAGAATTTAGCGTCGTCGAGAGGTCTTTCGTCGTGCGACATACGGCGAACGACGACGATTTAGAATCTTCAGGAGAGAATCAGGGTGAGAAGTGTGAAGAGAAAGGAAGAGAAGAGGAAGAAGATAAGTCGAGAGGAAGGAGAGGGATGACGGGTAAGTTTTATTTACTTTTCTTCCTATGTTACCTCGAGTCTTTTTCCTTTGTGTGCTTTATGACGTTCCTTTTTTTCCAGGAGAATCTCAACCTAAAGTGTTGAAGGTTTCTGCTAAGAGAGCAGTTGTTTGGGCAAAAAATCACGTCGTACAACCACGACCAGAGAAGGTAAATCGCACGTCATAAGTAAAATCTTGTATTAAGATAAGGTCTCGACAGGAACCCATAAAACATCCATCGTCGCCCGTAAAAGGTAAGTCGTACGTTCCCCACGACGCTCGACCATAGTATCGCCCATCTTGTACGACCATCGCGTAAGATCATTGTACCTTCGACCGAACTAACGTTAACCTTGACTGTTACGTTTGTTAAGTGTTTAATGCAGGAGTCAAAGTCATTAAAGAGCAACGGATATAACCGACGCAACCATCAACGATCGATAGCTGTAACGGACGAAGATCATCATGGATAATCACTCCGGCGACCGTTTCCAACCGTTGTAGACATTGATTGAATCATTAATGGGGTCAATTAATGACGCGAAGACTATACAAGACAAACTAAAGCCTCATTTCAGGGGACATGGATTAACATCCAATACACTTCAGCGAACATCATCAAACAGCAGAGAAAATCATCCAAACTCATAGCAAAGAACATTCAAACTCTGGAGATTGAGTACTGAAAGCCAGAATCCTACAGCGAACTCAAGAACACTCGAATGAAAAGCTCAAGTATCAGTCTCGACGCACGACATCAGCCTTCGACAGATAGTTCACACTTTGTATTCACACACGACAAACACTTGTTATCACATTCAAACACTTGTACTTTACATTTCGAAGTATTTCCTTCATTTGTATTGTAATCATCGTACGACCGACGCCAGTACCAAGGACGACACCCCTGATTGGCGACCATAGTGTTGCGACGACATCCCTTGTCATCCGCAGGTTTTTTCCTCGATTGAGGTTTTTCCTGCGTCATCAAATCCCTTGTCTCATTTATTTTTATCTTCGTCGCACGTATCGTCGAAAGATCCTTTCTTTAGTTGATTAAGTCCGCATCGACCTTAAGTTGTCCCTTTGGTGCGATTTTTGGCATTAACAGTTTGGCGCCATCCGTGGGACCTCATCTAGAGAAAATCCTCGACGAACGTGCACCCTACTAATAATTTCTTAGAGTTTCTTCTATTCTCTATCACAGGAAATTGGCAGATGGCGGAAATTCAGAGCGAACCACTGACCCCGCATATGGAAAGCTTGAAAAGGTGCAAGATGTTCCTAAAGCCATCGGTGACTATTGCCTAGAAGAAGTCATCTTAGACCTAAGCAAGCCCGAGCAAAAAGTCTGGATAGGCTCATCTCTCGATCCCCATCTTAGGCAAAGGATAATATCTTTCTTGCAGGAATATGCTGACTGCTTCGCCTGGTCGCATGAAGATATGGTTGGCATTGACCCTAACATAATTTCTCATAAGCTCAATATCGATCCATCGTTTAAACCCGTCAAGCAAAAGCGCCGCAAATTCGCTCCTGAAAGAAATAAGGTAATCAACGATGAGGTCGATAACCTCCTAAAGACAGGAAAGATCCGAGAAGTAAAGTATCCCGACTGGCTTGCTAATGTCGTGGTCGTGGCTAAGAAGAATGGAAAGTGGAGGGTCTGTATCGACTTCACCGATCTCAATATGGCTTGTGTTAATGCCAAAAATCGCACCAAAGGGACAACTTAAGGTCGATGTGAACTTAATCAACTAAAGAAAGGATCTTTCGACGAGGCGTGCGACGAGGGAAAAAATAAACAAGACAAGAGATTTGATGACGCAGGAAAAACCTCAATCGAGGAAAAAACCTGCGGACGACAAGGGGTGTCTTCGCTGCACTATGGTCGCCAATCAGGGGCGATGTCCTTCGGTACTGGTGTCTATCGTACAGAGGTTACAATACAAGTGAAGGAAATGCTTCGAAATGTAAAGTACAAGTGTTTTGAATGTAAAAACAGGTGTTTGTCGTGTGTGAAATCAAAGTGTAAACTGTTGGTCGAGGGCTGATGTCGTGCGTCGAGACTGATTCTTCGAGAGAAAGCTCTTCACCGCTGTTATTCTTGAATGCGCTGTAGTATTCTGGAATCCAGTGCTAGATGATAACTTTCAGTATGTGTTTCTCGGGTTCTGCTTCGGATGTTTGTTGCTAGATGATCGATGTCCCAAAGTGAAGCTGCGATCTTCATATTTTTAGTCTCTGTGGCTTTAAATATGCTTTAATGTTTGGTCTTGTAACCGCTGGGGAGCTTTAATGTCATTGATGAGCGGTTTTTGTAACCACTGTCGGGTCATTAATGCTCTTGATGACTCGTCCGTTACTGATCGTTGTCCATTAATGACGTTGACTCCTGCATTAAACACTTTAACAAATATAACAGTTATATTATGTGTTAGCTTGGTTGAGGTCGCATGGTCTTTATGCGACGGTCGTGCGGAGTGGGCGACATCGAGGTCGAGTGTCGCGATGAACTCTCGACTTACCTTTCGGGAGGGATGACAGATGTTTTCTGGGTCTTTGTCGGGACCTCATCTTAATAAAATATATGGTTCATAACAAGTGTCTTACTTTTTCTGTTCGTGGTCAAGACCTGCATTAATAAACAAAAGAAACGGATGTTTGACTGTTAACGGTTAGTATAATCGTACGACCGTCTTAAGTCTCAGATGTCGGTCTTATGGAACATACGACTATCGCCAAAATATAAGACCATTTGGTCATAGGACCAGGATGTCAGGACGATGTTGTCGTAGGACCAGAGTGATATAACACCGATGACAGGAGACTGTCGACGTAAGATCGACGAGCCGTAACTGGCGACATAGAACTAGTAACGTAGGACTAGTGATGTACAAAGTGCGTAACGTGCGACACGTGACGTGCGATCATGCGATGTAATATGACTATTGACCCAATAGGTTATTTAACGTATGTCGGGTATATGATAATAACGGGTATTATCCTTGTCGGTCTGGGGTAATCAATGTCCATGGGTTATGTCGAGGGTGCTTCCCAGGACGGTCGAGGGTGCTTCCCAGGTCGGTCGAGGGTGTGAGTTTTTACCCAAACAGTTAGCCCCCAGAGATCTGAATTTCAAAGCCATTGGAATTTCAGATCTCGCACTAATGCGTTGCTACGGAGACGTGTTACTTTTGCTAAGATCATCAGAGGAAAACTGACTTCGTCAGCCAAAGAAGGTGACGCAAGTTGTGCTTGCCCTTCGAGGTCGGGAAAGGAGAAAGAATGCCCCGACAGCTGGGTCAGGAATCTTGAAGAAGACAAGGACGGTAGTCCTGAAGGAACCGTCTTCGCGGGCTGACGTTTTGTCGAGAGTTGTCACGTCTAAAGAGGCGAGGGCGTCATCAAGCTGTTCGGGCGCGATGTACACGACACCAGCAAGTTCGTCGCTTCCGGCGACAGTGACGAAGCTAGTGTCTAATGTGTTGTCCCCAGCGTCTGCCGACAAGGGGGACGGGTCATCGGCCGATGGTGTCCTAGACGGGACGACGTTGTTGGTGTCCTAGACGGGACGACGTTGTTTCCTCATCTGAGGAAATATCTGCTCCCATCTTTCAGGGAACGCTTTCCTATCGAGGAGACAGGGGTCCATGTCGCCGGGTTGGCGTTCTCGGTCGACGTGGTCCTGTGGTCTTGCATTCACAGCCGATACGGTCGTTCAGAGACATATGTTCGGGAGCTCGAGCCGATTTGGTCGTTAAAGACCTTTGATCTGGTGTTTACAGCCGATATGGTCGCTAGAGACCTATGATACGTTGTGTCTAGCATTTTTAGCTAGTTGTAAGTTTCATTTTAGCGATAGTCGGTAACAAGTTTACCTTTCTATTGAACCTGATTCATACATGTCATGGACAGATGTAATGTCGACTGTAAAAATTCATTAAGTACAAAAATGAACAAGAAGTCGTGCGACTTGGGCATCCATTGTAATACAACGACTAAGTCATAAGACTTTTATATTCCTGAATCGTATAAGAAAACATAAGCGCATGCGATTACAACATTCATTCAGAACATGAAGTTTTTCTAAGTTGAAGAACTTAGATGGTCACTAGACCTTATGATCGTGTGATTTGATCATATGATGAACTTTGAATCATGTGTTCCTGTGATGGGATGATCAAGTCATAGACCTGATTACTTATGTCGTGCGACCTTGCGAGGTTAAGATCGTACGATAGACTTATATATCGTTCGATCCTGCGAGACTTAAGTCATATAATAGACTTTAGTAACTAATGTCGTGCGATCCTGCGGTAAAATAATGTTAGAGGTTGGTCGTTGGCTTTTCAGGTGCGTTGCATTCCCACTACGTGGGATATCTTGATTTCCGAGGGTTGAAAGCCGATATGCCTTTTTACCCATGACTTCTGAGATATGACAAGGACCTTCCCATTTGGTGGAAAGCTTACCTGCATTGAGCTTTTGAGTGCTTTGGAACACTCGACGGGGAACGTAGTCGCCTTCTTGAAAGACTTTAGCTTTGTTGTTCTTGCTGAAGTGTCGCTTGACCGCTTACCCCTGGGTGGCGAGGTTGTCAGTTTGATGTCGCGGTCTTCACAGAACTGTCGAGTCCTGTTGCTTACGAACTAGGATCCATTGTCGCAGACAATTTCGGATGTCGCACGACCAATTATTTCGGATTTCTTATTGGCGACTTTTGTGTTTTGACATGCATCTTACCATGACTGGTGATTATGAGATTCTATGTACAAGTTGTCTTTATTGACGACAATACACTTTGGCATTTGTCATGACTAGCGATTATGCGAGTCGCTTCTATGGGCGACCAAGAATTTTTACCTGTGTTTTTCGTGACCGGCGATCACAAAAAATGTGGGTCGTCTTTTATTGACGACTATAAATTGCAACCTACGTTTTCCATCACTGGCGATCATAAAAAAAATGCGAGTCGTCTCTTATTGACGACTATAAATCATACGATATGTGCTTTTTTAAGTCGAAGAGACTTTGGTTTCTCACGATGTGGATCGTAAGACCTATATTCATATGATCTTGTGAACCTGCCATGTAAAATCAGGGGTGGTCGTTGGTTTTGACCAATGATCTTTTGATGCTTGAATCAACGATCATATATTTGGTCAAAAATAATTAAACGAGGAAAATATACTTAGAGTATATATATATAGAGTTGTTCTAAGTGGGACGTCACAATTACCGTACCATGGAATCGATAAGCGCCTTTTTCCGAGGACTTTTGAAATCGAATATGGTATTTTTTCAGCTTGCGAAGTGTGTACCGAGCCCTCGAGTCTTTTGGATGATGCGATACATGCGATACTTTGACGGAGCATTTTTTTATTAGGGCTTGAATCTGGCTTCCAACCGCATTCAATTCCGATTGGAGTTGAATCAGGGAATCTTGATAATTCGCCATATACGTCGCTTTTGTTTGACGGGTTTGAATGACGGATTGACGTTAAGCTTATGGGAAATGACGCTAGGGTCGATCCGACCATGTCTTTATGCGACCAGGCGAAACAATCAGCTTGTTCCTGCAAAAAAGATATGAGTTTTTCATTGATGCAAGGATCGAGGGACGACCCCACCAGAATTTTTTGGTCAGGCTTGCTCTGATCCAGAACGATTTCTTCTAAGTGATCATCATCGACTACTGCTGGGAGATCTTGCACATTTTCAGGCTCCTCATGTACCGGGTTAGCGGTTGGTTCTGGAAACAGAGCTTAGGGGAAACTACAAGTTCTGGAAACAGAGCTTGGGAAAAAAATCACGTCGTACGACCACGACTAGAGAAGGTAAATCGCACGTCATAAGTAAAATCTTGTAATAAGATAAGGACTCGACAGGAACCCATAAAACATCCATCGTCGCCCGTAAAAGGTAAGTCGTACGTTCCCCACGACGCTCGACGATAGTATCGCCCATCCTGTACGACCATCGCGTAAGATCATTGTACCTTCGACCGAACTAACGTTAACCTTGACTGTTACGTTTGTTAAGTGTTTAATGCAGGAGTCAAAGTCATTAAAGAGCAACGGATATAACCGACGCAACCATCAACGATCGATAGCTGTAACGGACGAAGATCATCATGGATAATCACTCCGGCGACCGTTTCCAACCGTTGTAGCCGTTGATTGAATCATTAATGGGGTTAATTAATGACGCGAAGACTATAAAAGATAAGCTAAAGCCTCATTTCAGGGGACATGGATTAACATCCAAAACACTTCAGCGAACATCATCAAACAGCAGAGAAAATCATCCAAACTCATAGCAAAGAACATTCAAACTCTAGAGATTGAGTACTGAAATCCAGAATCCTACAGCGAACTCAAGAACACTCGAAGGAAAAGCTCAAGTATCAGTCTCGACGCACGACATCAGCCTTCAACAGATAGTTCACACACGACAAACACTTGTTATCACATTCAAACACTTGTACTTTACATTTCGAAGTATTTCCTTCATTTGTATTGTAATCATCGTACGACCGACGTCAGTACCAAGGACGTCGCCCCTGATTGGCGACCATAGTGCAGCGACGACATCCCTTGTCGTCCGCAGGTTTTTTCCTCGATTGAGGTTTTTCCTGCGTCATCAAATTCCTTGTCTCATTTATTTTTATCTTCGTCGCACGTCTCGTCGAAAGATGCTTTCTTTAGTTGATTAAGTCCACATCGACCTTAAGTTGTCCCTTTGGTGCGATTTTTGGCATTAACAGCAGCTGAGCTGGAGTATGCTCGTCAGGGCAGGGAGAGGAGGCTAAAAGCCAAGTCCGTTGGCCCTGAAATTCCAAAGAAGACGAGGACGACGACTCCGAGGGAGTCGTTGGCTGGGGTTAATGACTCGTCGAGAGTCGCTTCACCTGAGAAGGTAGGGGTCGGATCGCCGAAGAAGGTGATTACAGCGACACCCATCAATTTTGCGCCTCCGACGGAAACGGTGAAGTCCCCGTCTGCCGCGTCGAATCCTTTGTCAGCCGACCAGGGCGAGGATCACTCGACGGGAGGGGAGAAGGTCACGACAGTCAACTTTTCACTGCCATCGGACTTTATGACAGGTGATGTCCTAGACGGGACGAACCTGTTCCCTCACCTGGATAATTTCTTGCTTCCATCTTTCAGGGAGCGTTTTGAGGGGTTTCCTATCGAGGAGACGGGTGCCCATATAGCCGGCTTGTCGTTCATGGTAAGTATTTCTTTCAAGACTTAGTTTGTCTAGGCCCAGACTTCGTTTGTCATTGTCGTTGTCGTTGTCCACTGATGATGTCTGTTTTCATGCTTTTACAAGCACTTCAGGCTTCCTTGGCCTCGCGAAGTGGAGCGGCGAAGGTAAAAGATCTCTTGTCTGCTGCTCGTGAAAGAGAGAAAGCGGCGCTGGACAGAGCGAGTGCCTCTACAAGTCGTGCTGAGGAGATTTCGAAGCGGCTTGATGATGCTTTAGAGCATTTGAAGATTGTTCATCTTGCCAAGGAAGATCTTAGTCATCGTCTGACGCAATCTTTGTCCATGACTGCTGAACAAAAGGAGGAAATGGAAAAAATTAAGGAATCCTTGGTTGCTGTTTCGAAAGAGGCTGAGGATTATAAATCCAAGGTGGAGATTTTGGAGAAGGAGGTGCAAGCCGTAAAGGACGAGGGTAAGTCGGTTTTTTCCATAGCTCGTCTGACTGCTCGGGCAGGCGATCATATGACGACATTTGTTGGGAAAATACCCTCTTGCTTTGGACATCTATCTGAATGGTGTTGGGACCGAGAGGGATCTTGACTCAGACGATGAGAAGGATGCTGAGGAGGAGGTAGCAGGTGAAAGCCTTCAGGACGGTTCTCCGGGCATGAACGCGATGGATGCTCCTCTTTAATTCAAGAATTTTATTTTCTTCGCTGCTCGATCGTTGGTGGTTGAGCGTGTATCTGACGATCTTTTTAAATGCACCTTTCTTGTTTGAACTTGTGTTTTCATATATTTGGTAAGCAAATATCACATTGGTTATGAATTCGATCATAGAATACACACGAAATCATGCGACCAAGGTATTCATTGTAGTACGATGATAAGAACGTAAAACAAATATAGAAACATGCGATTAAGGCATCCATTCAGGGTATGAAAGTTAAGAAACTTAGGGGTAAAGTAGTTTAGACTCTGCGATCGTATGACCAGATCGTACAGTAAGTTTGGGTCGTATGCCCCTGTGGAGAAATAATCAAGTTAGAGACCTGATCGTTTATGTCGTTCAACCTTGCGATATTAAAGTCATACAATAGCTTTAATGATTACTGTCGTGCGACTCTGCGATAACCTGTCGTGCGATTCTGTGATAAAACGATGTTGGGGGTTGGTCGTTGGCTCACCAACGACCCTCCGATGCTTAAGTCAGTAAATGTTTTGCGAGAAAAAATCGAGAAAAAATCGTATGAGAAAGAGTTAGAGAACGTACCATTTCAGACTCTCTCTATTTGCCCCCTGTCATTTATTACCGTACTCTTTTTGGGAGGAAAAGATAGGATTTAAATGACAGAATGACAAGGAGAAATATTGTCCCGCGGTTGACTATGTTGTCGTGCGACGAGGCACCATAGTAGATTTATCCCTGTGGAAAAGATATTGTTAATTTAGGGATAGAAAAACGAACCTGTCGAGAGCCTGACCTTACGACTTCAGTTTATTTTCTCTTTTGATCTCCTGAATTCCCCATGGCATAGGGAATTTCAATTAATAACTTTTGCATGTTCGGGAGTCGATGGTCGATGGCTATTAGCTGGAACAGCGACGTTGTCAATGACATCTTTGAGATTTCCTTTCGAAAAATGATATGCTAGTTCCTTCTTCAATGCGATACAGTCGTCCGTCGCACGACCATGATCGACATGGAAGTCGCACCACTTTGATTGGTCTTTCTTAGCATCGTCCAGGTCGGACTTCTTTGGCCATTGAATGGTAGCTTGGGAACTTTTCAGAGCTTCGACTAGGTCCTTTGTGGATCCTTTGAATCCGTAAGAGGATATCTTGGGGTACTGAATGAACTTAGACGCGGTCTTGGCCTCTGCTTTCGTCTTGAAATGAACCTTTGAAATTTGGCGCGCTGGCTCTACTCTAGAAACAGCCTTTGTCTTGAACTCTGGCTTTCTGACGGCTAGTGACTTCTTGTCGTCAGTATGCTTGCGACGAAAGGCGGCATCATCTTCCACCCTCATATATGCTAAGGTTCAAGCTCGGACGTCTTCGAAATTCTCCGGGGGATATTTGGTCAGGACGGTGTATAGACCCGAACTATCGTCCAGACCACGCTTATAGGCTTCGATCGCGGTTTTGACGTCGCAATTGCGGATGCTGATCATTTCGGCATTGAATCTATTAAAATAACTTCGAATAGACTCATTGGCTTTCTGCACGATGTAATATAGGTCGCTGGTCTGCTTCTCCATCTTACAACTGGTGGCGAATTGCTGGGAGAATTGATTAACCAACTCAGCAAACGACCCGATGGATTTGGGTTTGAGATTGATCAACCATTGGAGAGCAGGACCAGTGAGGGTTGCTCCAAAACTCTTACACATGCATACTTCCTTGTACATAAATGGGATTGAGATCGTCCACATGAGCTGCTTATATTGCGCGACGTGCTCAGTTGGATCGGTTAGACCCGAATACTTGGGAGTGAAGGCAGGAATGTTATACTTCTTTGGGACCTCGACGGTGGCAATCTTGTCGATGAAAGGCGACGCCTGATATCCTGAGCGAGGCTCAACATCGACAGGCACGGCTGTCCCAGGCAACTTGGCGAGCAAGGACAGGACGCGCTCATTTTGGTCTTCTAACATCTTCAAACG
Organism: Saussurea involucrata; assembly: GCA_033807775.1. NCBI lineage: Eukaryota > Viridiplantae > Streptophyta > Magnoliopsida > Asterales > Asteraceae > Saussurea > Saussurea involucrata. Next base: position 82,341,004 of record CM066327.1, read on the forward strand.
CTGAGCGACGGGATCGTTAAGATCGGGATTTGCCCCTGTCGAAGGATTGGCCCCTGGGCTAGTGCCATTACCATGCGATGAACCATTGGTGTCCCCGTTGAACGGGACGAAATACGGCTGCGGCCCATAGTGGAATTGCTGCGGTCCATTCTGAAACGGCTGCGATCCTTGCTGGAGAGGCTGCGATCCACCTTGGGGTCCATTATGAAATAGCTGCTGAAATGGTTGCGACCCTTGCTGGAAAGGATGCGACCCTTGTGATGGCTGAGAACCATTATTCACGGGTGGTGGCCTTATGTGCTGAGGAGGAATTGTCCCAAACTGAGGATTTGGGTTGAACGACCCTGACTGTTGATTCTGCATGAACGGGCCTGGATGCTGATTCTGCGCGGATGAACCTGGATTTGGGACAAATGGTCTAGGGCCATTCTGGTCGAACAGTCTTGGAACTGGGTTTTGCACGAACGACCTAGGACCATTTTGAAGCCCAAGATGAATTCTTAACCGTGCGATCTCCTCAGCTGCTCTGCGATTCTGCTATGCCATTGCATTGAGCTGATTCCTGGTGACTTCGAGCTCCTGATACATCTGAGCAACAGCTTGCTGCGGATTTCCAGAGGCTGCCATTTTCCTGCAACAGGAAATAGAAGAAATTCCAAGAAACTATTAGTAGGGTGCACGTTCGTCGAGGATTTTCTCTAGATGAGGTCCCACGGATGGCGCCAAACTGTTAATGCCAAAAATCGCACCAAAGGGACAACTTAAGGTCGATGTGGACTTAATCAACTAAAGAAAGGATCTTTCGACGAGACGTGCGACGAAGATAAAAATAAATGAGACAAGGAATTTGATGACGCAGGAAAAACCTCAATCGAGGAAAAGACCTGCGGACGACAAGGGATGTCGTCGCTGCACTATGGTCGCCAATCAGGGGCGACGTCCTTGGTACTGGCGTCGGTCGTACGATGATTACAATACAAATGAAGGAAATACTTCAAAATGTAAAGTACAAGTGTTTGAATGTGATAACAAGTGTTTGTCGTGTGTGAATACAAAATGTGAACTATCTGTCGAAGGCTGATGTCGTGCGTCGAGACTGATACTTAAGCTTTTCCTTCGAGTGTTCTTGAGTTCGCTGTAGGATTCTGGCTTTCTGTACTCAATCTCCAGAGTTTGAATGTTCTTTGCTATGAGTTTGGATGATTTTCTCTGCTGTTTGATGATGTTCGCTGAAGTGTATTGGATGTTAATCGATGTCCCTTGAAATGAGGCTTTAGCTTGTCTTTTATAGTCTTCGCGTCATTAATTAACCCCATTAATGATTCAATCAACGGCTACAACGGTTGGAAACGGTCGCCGGAGTGATTATCCATGATGATCTTCGTTCGTTACAGCTATCGATCGTTGATGGTTGCGTCGGTTATATCCGTTGCTCTTTAATGACTTTGACTCCTGCATTAAACACTTAACAAACGTAACAGTCAAGGTTAACGTTAGTTCGGTCGAAGGTACAATGATCTTACGCGATGGTCGTACATGACGGGCGATACTATGGTCGAGCGTCGTGGGGAACGTACGGCTTACCTTTTACGGGAAATGACGGATGTTTTATGGGTTCCTGTCGAGACGTTATCTTAATATAAGATTTTACTTATGACGTGCGATTTACCTGCTCTGGTCGTGGTCGTACGACGTGATTTTTTGCCCAAACAGAGACAAGATATAGTTCATAACATGTGTTTTACCTTTTCTGGTCGTGGTCGAGACCTGTGAAATTTTGCCCAAAGAGTGAGCCCCAAAATTTGAAAGTAGGATGGCAAATTCGAATTTTAAAATTTGCTTGTCGGGTGTTCAGGGTTTTGTGTTGAAAAATACCTTGGTTGTTTTGGAACGGAATCGGTTCAATTCAAGCTAGAGAGGGAAATCGAAGAGAGGATAAAGCCGTGACGTCATGCCGACGCACGATGGTGCTTACCAGCTGTCGATGACAGGTGTCGAGGATCCGGCTGGTCATACGAAAAGACGGGGACGTATGGAAATCATCAAGGGATTCGATCGTTTGCATAAACACGGACTGTTAATGCCAAAAATCGCACCAAAGGGACAACTTAAGGTCGATGTGGACTTTAACAACTAAAGAAAGGAATCGTTCGACAAAGGCGTGCGACAAAGACAAAAACGTAAATGAGACAGAGGATTTGATGATGCAGGAAAAACCTCAACGAGGAAAAAACCTGCAGACGACTGTGGAAGTCGTCGCTGCACTATGGTCGCCAATCAGGGGCGATGTCCATGGTGTTCCGAGTACCGATCGTACAGAGATTACAATACAAATGAAGGGAAAGACTTCGAAATGTAAAGTACAAGTGTTTGAAATGTAAAAACAATGTGCGTAGTGTGTGAAAACAATGTGTAAACTGTTGGTCGAGAGTGAAAGTCGTGCGTCGAGAGCGATCTTCTATGAATGATCTCTTTGCTTCGAATGAATATTCTACGAGTGTTTGCGTTTGCTTCTGTTGTTCGATGTTCGGTCCTCTTGTTCTATCTCTCTCCCTGTGTTATTCGTTGTCCTGAAACTGAGGATTGAACTTGGGATTTATAGTCTTCGGATGATTTTAATTGAATCATTAAGATCTTTGATGATTGTTGTAACGGTCGTCGTCTTCAATGTGGGATTAGATGCTCATAACTGATTTCGTCGGTTATAGCTGTTGTCCATTAATGACTTTGAATCCTGCATTAATCACTGAACAAATATAACAGTCGTATAACGCGTTTGTCGGCCGAGGTCGCATGATTCTACGCGACGGTCGTGCGAAGTAGGCGACGTCGAGGTTGAATGTCGTGAGGAACTCTCGACTTACCTTTTAGGAGGGACGGCGGAGGTTTTTTAGGTCTTTGTCGGGACCTTATCTTAATACAAGATATAGTTCATAACATGTGTCTTACCTTTTCTGGTCGTGGTCGAGACTGGTGAAATTTTCCCCAAACAGTTTGCCCCTAAAATTTGAAAGTAGGATGGCAAATTCGAATTTTAAAATTTTCTTGTCGGATGTTCAGGGTCTTGTGTTGGAAAATACCTTGGTTGTTTTGGAACTGAATCGGTTTAATTCAAACTAGAGAGGGAAATCGAAGAGAGGATAAAGCCGTGACGTCATGCCGACGCACGATGGTGCTTACCAGCTGTCGATGACAGGTGTCGACGATCTATGTGTCCATACGAAAAGACGGGGACGCATGGCGATCATCAAAGGGCTTGACCTGACATGATCGAGTGCATAAATAGGGATCATAATGGATCATTTCCTCTTATATCATCTTGAAAAGTTTCTTAGTGTGGAATTCTTCTTTGATCCCTTGCTGTTCTTTGCTCAATACTTTTTGAAGTTTTTTTAGTGTCCATACGAGGTATAGTTTCTCGATTTATCTCAAGCCTTCAAGGATTGGAGACTCTTTGAGAATGATTATGTTCGAGTCGGTGAAGACTTTGATTGCGATAGACGCGACGTTCGTGGATCTTGCGCATCTGGCGACGATGTTCTCTGTATCCACGTCAACCCTTTCGTCAGCCGTCGGGGGCAAGGGTATAAGGACGGGAGAGGGTGAGGAGGAAGTCATGACGATCAACTTTACGTTGTCGTCGATCCTCTTGATTGACTGTGTCCTTGACGGGACGAAGTCATTTCCGCATCTGGGGAAATATCAGCTCTTATCTTTCAAGGAGCGTTTTCAAAAGATCTCCATCGAAGAGAAGGGATCGCGTTTAGCTGGACTAGCGTTCTTTGTGAGTTTTTCTTTCGAAACTCGCGTTCCCAATGTTTCCATCGAATGTTTGTTTAACATACCCCTTTTGTATTTTACAGACGTTTCAATCTTCTTTTGTTAGATACGCGGAGATAGAGGAGATGTTGGATTGGAAGTCGACCGCCGAGAAGATCATATTCCTTCCTCTAACCTTAACATTAATCTTAAGAGCCGCATTCTAAAAATATCGCGGCGTAAGGCGTCAGATAACTCCTAACATACTCGTTTGATCCTTGCCTTAGCTTCTTAGCGTGTTTTCGGGTATGACGAGGACTCAAAGGTCGAGACTGAGCATACGATCGACGCTCCTCTCTAGATTTAGGAGATGCTATGTTTTTTCATGTCTCGATCGTTGGTGGTCGAGCCATTTTAACTTTGTATACTCGACCGTCGGTCGCTCCTATGTAATCGTTCGTTTCGTAAATGAACTTCATCCTTTTGTCGAATTTTTATTTCGATTTATATATGTCGTAGATAGATGTAATATCAACCGTATAACTTTGTTAAGTATAGAACGAGCGAAGAATCGTGCGACTTAGGCATTCATAGCAATATAACGATTGAAATATCATACGTTTGACTTGTATTGATAGGCTCAATTATTGACGTGTTAAAACGTACAAAATTTTTCTGAATCCAGAAACTCAGATCGAGAGGTCTCTCAAACCTTATGATCGTGTAACCAAATTTCATGATGAAATTTGAATCATGTGCCCCTGTGATAAAACAATTAAGTTGCATGAGAGGAAGGTGATTTTAGAAAAAAATACTTTTTTAAGTGCGTCGCATTCCAACTGCGTGGGATTTCTTGATTGTCGAGAGTCTGGAGTCGATAGGCTCCTTTGCCAACGACTTCGGAGATGCGGTAAGGACCTTCCCATTTAATAGAAAGCTTGCCGGCATTGAGTTCTTGAGTGTTTTGGAACACTCGATGGAGGACGTAATAGCTTTCTTGAAAGACTTTGACTTTGACGTGTGTTAGCTCCAAATATTCTGAAATATTAGAAGTATTGAAAAATGGCCAAGTACAGAAGAACTTCCACAGAAGCTCTGCTGAGTGCAACAGAAGCTCTGCCGGGCATCTCAGAAGAATCAAAGGAAGTTTTGATCAAGAGTGATCAAAGACCGAGGAAACTACAGAAGGACGCTTTCAGAAGACCAAGACCGCAGAACCTCTGTTACCAATAACAGAGCCTCTGCGGACAACATCAGAAGACAAGGAACCAAGAAGACTTCTCAGAGGACCGAGCCTCAGAACCTCTGCCACCCTTGACAGAAGCTCTGCAGAAGTAAAAACCAAAGACTCGGAATCCGGTGAAGACTACTTTACAGAGGAACCAGACCGCAGAACCTCTGTAACACATTACAGAGCCTTTATGGTCCTCAAAAGACTAGGAAGATATTTATAATATCTTGCTACTGTTCCAAGACCTGTTCATCAACTTGCATGGAAAAGTATTGTCAAAACACGTGTCAAGCTCTGAGTGGACTCAATAGGGCAAGGTACAAAATAGACGTCTGTGCCATTTAATGCATTTACCAAAAGTACATCTGCTCCATTAAATGCGCATGGCTCAAACAACTGCTCACACCATCCAGTCCACTGTTCACACCATCCAGTTTACTATTCATGCCGTAAAAGGAACAGTGACCTACTTCATAGTCTTCTAAGAGTAGTATAAAAGGAAGACTCATGTTGAGTTCTTCCTAATAGATATAGAACTACACACAAAAACAGAAAAAGAAGAACACTTCAATCAAACATCAAGAACACATAGCTTATGCACATTTAGAGTCATATCTGTTTAAAGCTTTGCATACTCACTGTTCTTAAATCTGTTCTTGATATATATATATTCAGTAAACTTTGAGATATTATTTCATGTTCACTGTTTATTTATATTGTGTTCTAAATCTATCAAACATATCTGTTAGTTCTTCAAATACGCTTCCGCATCAAACATAAACTCGAACTAATAGATCTGATAATCTTGTTTAAGCAAAACGGGAACCAACAATTGGTATCAGAGCAAAGCTTGGTTTTCAATATCAAGTGATCCTCGTTTAGACAAGATTCTTGATAGAAACTGTCTGTTCTTAACCTATTCTTCATTCCATCAAACAAATTCTGTTTTATTGCCATTTTCGATTTATTCGATCTGGTAACATCCTAGAAACTGTTTCTTTCGTTAAAAACTTCATTCAATATGTCAAGACTAAAATTTAGTGCTGATGCTGATTTTCATTATTATTTCAAACTCAGCACAAATTTTAAGAAAATAATTCTTTCTCTTGAGAAAGAATTAGAGGAAAGAAACAAGATCATTCTTATTAACTCAGACAACATTGCCAAGCTTGAAGAATCAGGTAAACTCCTAAACTGTGAAAATCTTGAACTAAAAAGGAAACTATCTGAGTCAGAAGAGCTTGGTAAAAAGGAGAAAGAGAAGTTTGAGGAAGTTAAGACTGTTTTTAAAGAAGAGAAGAAAAGCCTTGAGCTTAAGTGTCTAAACTTTTCTAAACTGATTTCCAACTTTGAAAAACTTATAATCAGTAAAAATGAAAAGTTTGGAAAAGAGAAAACTCATCTTGAGACAAAGAATATGGAACTTTCTTTCAAAATCTCAAAATTACAGAAATCTCTTGAAAAAGAGAGGAAAGAGCAGGATTTTGAAAGAAAAGAGTCTGAAAAGGTGAAGAGAGAAGGATTTCAAACAAAGTGTTTGAAAGACAAGTTTGAGAAGGAAAGAAAGGTCTTTAAAGCTGAAATGTCAAATTTAACAAAGAGACTATCCGATTTGTCAAACAAGATTATGTTGGAGAAGAGGTATAAATCAGATCTTCTAAGAAAATTTGATTTAAACCTTAAAGAAAAAGATGTTTTAGCTAAAAGGCTTAAGAACCTTGTCTTAGCAAACTCTTGTGCTAAAAATTCAAATAATCCTGTTTACAAAAAGATGAAAATGGTTTGGAAAGTCAAAAACTCTATTCCTGACAAAAATGCTCCAATACCATTTGTTTCAACAAAGCCTTCATCTTTTCATTCATATAAATGCTTTGATCTTCTGCTTCAATTAAGAAACCTTTTCTCTAAATCTTTCTGTGTACAAAATGGGTCAGTTCAAAAGAAAAATCCAAAGACCCAAAATGAGAAAAGTCATAGAAAGAAAACTGGCAAACCAACAGAGATTGGCAAACCAGAGGACCTAAAGACAGCTCCAAATCCTAACAAAAAAGGACCCATTTGGATATGGGTACCAAAAGTTCTTTGATCTGTCTTGCAGGTACTCGGACTTCTGATCATTACAGATCAGGACTCACTCTTCAAAGGAGAAGAGGACTCCTAAACACATCAGTTTAGGACTCGCACTTTAGTGAAATAGACTCTTAAACAAATCAGTTTAAGACTCGAGCTTCATCAGAAAAATGACTTCTGACCATTACAGATCAGGACTCACTCTTCAGCAAACAATGGACTCCTTAATACTTCTATTAAGGACTCAGGCTTCAAAGTACACTATGACTCTTAAACACTTTGTTTAAGACTCATCCTTCAAAGGTTCTATACTTCACAGAGCCTCTGTGGAATTGCTCAGAACCTATGACAATCTCCACAGAACCTCTGATGAGGTTGACCTATGTTCTGTGCATTATTTATCTCTATTGATTCAAGCATAGGTCAAGGGGGAGCAGAAGTAGACCTCAAATTAATCTACAGAGGTTGATCATTCAAGGGGGAGCCAAAGGAGGATTATGATCAACAAGAGTTTCTGTCGTCCAAACTAGACACTCTAAAAGGTATGTGTCACACAAAATCTTTTTCCAAAAACAATTTTCCAGGACAAAAATTTCTAAATATAATGTTTAAAACCATAAAAACTTTGGATGATCAAAAAGTTTTATAAATTATTAGTTATTAGAAATTTCCTATCACAGAGCCTCTGCTGGCTCTGGCAGAGGTCCAAAAACCTCTGTAGGATAATTTCTCTCTACTAAAGATTTATCGATCCTCTCCAATGTTTTTCAAACGTTTTTGGTAAAATTTCAAGCTTCAAGAGATAAAAAGGCAGGTTTCAAACCACAGAGATCAATCCTAAAGAGGTTGTTAGATCAAGGAGGAGCGGAAAAGGAGACCTTGCTGAATCTACAGAGATTCATAAGTCAAGGGGGAGCAAAGAATGTGACAGAAGAGATCACCTTCGCCGATCAAAAGGAAATAGGTTGGTATCTTGCCACAGAAGTCATAAGCCATAGAGTTCTTTCAACCAAAGAACCTCTGTAGATCACTCAAATCATTCAAATGACTTCTGCTGCACAAAATCTTTGAGATTTACAATTTTCTAGGACACCAACTTTCAAATAAGTCCTAAATACATTGTTAAAACTGATCAAAAACTTGGATGATTAAAAATGTTTATAAATTATTAGTTATTAGAAATTTCCTGTCACAGAGCCTCTGCTGGCTCTGGCAGAGGTCCAAAAACCTCTGTAGGATAATTTCTCTCTACTAAAAATTTATTGATCCTCTCCGTGTTTTTCAAACGATTTTCATTAAAGATACAATCTACAGAGATAAACGTTTTTCAAAATCACAGAGCTTCTGTACCCACAGAGCTTCTGTAAAGATTTCCACTTGGGAATTTCTGTATCTGTAACGGTAACTTTTCTGTGGTGAAAATTTAAAACCCACGCATTTTTCATTTAATGTGGCCGCCCACGACGTCTCGTCGTCACTGACATTGATGACGTGTCAAGTTTTCATTGACGTACATATCACGTCGTCCTAGAAACTTGCACCACGCCGAATGAACTCGATTGTGGACCTCAAATTTTATTAACTTTCTCACATTTTCACCGTTCCGAATTCTATCCGTTACCACAGTATAAAACCCAAGATAAAATCACTTTCAAAACTTTAATATTCTCTCATCTTCTCCGGCGAACTTGCTTATTTCTTTCTGAAAACCTAGAACTTTCAAAACCTACAAATGGCTTCCAGTTCCAAATCTGCTCACGTTTCACCAACGAACTCTCCGACATCCTCTCCAGTGCGTTCTGAGCACTCCCACAACCCACACATCGCCACCGATGCCGACAGACACGACTCCGGCGACGAGGCATCCTTCGTACCCACTACCCACCTGCAACAATTTTTCTCAAATGACCATTTCGAGCAAACCCTTCCCATTAAATCGAACAATTGTTATCTTGTTCCTTCTCTTACGGCATTTGGCAAAGAACATGCCATCCTGCTAAACATCCTAGAGAACCACTTTCTTTACCCTCTTCTGAGCAAAACCGTTGAACAAATACCAGTACGTTACCTACATCAGTTTTGGCAATCTTGTCGTTATGACGCTGACACCGATTTGATCAGAGGCTACATTTCTAAACCTGACCAAAGTAAGAGCCTTGAACTGATGTTCAATCGCACCATGTTCTCATTAGAATTTGGCCTTCCAACAAGAGGACTCATGGGAATCAAAAAGTATGCACCCCAACCAACAAATGAAGAACTTGTCGACTTTCTGCACATGTTAGGGTACAACCAACAGTTGAAAAAGAGGAACGATTTCCGCAGAGCAAGACTACCTCCTCTGTGGAATACCTTATTCTCCATCCTAAATCGTTGCCTCACGGGAAAAATCGGGAGCATCGATCAAAGCTCACCTCAAATTCTCTCAATCATGTATGGTGTATACTATGATCTACCCCTAGATTATGCCACCATAATGATGCAAGAGATCATCAACACCATCGATCACAAAATCGCCTCCCAGAAAGCCAAAATGTCTGATCACAACTGGTTACCCCCTCTGCAGTTCCAGCGAATCCTCAGTGTACTTTTCGAACCCCTACTCCTTATCCAAAAATGGCCAATGGACGGTCCCAAACCTAAGCAATTTCCTATGTCCAAGAACACCCCTACAGAACATGAGGATGGCTACCCACACATCATGCCACTATCAAAGGTAATGTTAGGTTATGCTAGTGATGAAGAACTAGTTAGTGAGTACACACGCGTTTACAGAACTCCTGAACCCAGTTCTGTAACACCCCCGCGTATAGGAATGCCCATAGGAGGTAATGTAGTAGAGAGACTTACAGAAGAAGAATGGAAGATAAAGTTGGCTAAACACAAGTCCAACCAGAAGAACTTCAGAGATATAAGGAAAGACCTCTATTCTTCAAAGAGGAAGTCTTCTGAGGGATCTAAAGAGAAGAAGAAGAAAAAGGGAAAGAAAACCCAAGACCCCTACAGAAGAACAACTTGCCTCTGTTTCTGCTATCCAACAAAATCCTGCAGAACCATCTTCTCCACCCACTGAACATCCCACAGAACCCTCATCTCCACCACAAATCCAAGGTCCCTCTGCCCCCTCCCTCTTCCAAAAGAAAAAGAAAGTCAAAATCTATAGAGGAGGGAGCACCAAAACCAAAGAAGAGGAAATCAAAGAAGAAGAAACCATCTTCTCCTCTGCAAACAATAACAGAAGGAATCGAACCACCTCTGCAAACTCAAATCTTCACAGAGGTTCTTGATTCACTTCTGCCAAGACAAGAGACTGCAGAAGAAGAGGTGCAAATAGGTTTCGAGGATAGGGTATAAAAGTCTGGAGGAAAACAAAATGAAAAAGGAAAAGATGCCGAAGTTGCAGAAGGCACACATCCCTCAACCCCTCCCAGTGCAACCCACACATCTGACACCACAGGTCTAGCTGCAGAAGGTGTCATTGAAAGAGAGCAGCACAGCTCGAACCTCACCCAACCCATCCAGCCAGAGGTTACTTTTTCAACCTCTGTGCCCACAGAAGCCGGGGAATCCATTCCTAGGGAGTCTCCTCAGAGAGACTCACCTATAGTTCGTGATCCATCGCCCCAGATCACACTAGAACACCCTACAGAGGAATTCGTTTCCTCTGACACGCACAATATAGGGCCAAAACTTCCTTCAGAGAGAAGTAGAGAGCACCATGACGAAGAGACTCTAGACAAGTCTCCGAGTCAACAGAAGAATATTCCGATACCCACCTCTGGAGTGGATTTGGACAATGTTCTTCACAGAACTTCCGTAGAGACTGAAACTCAGGTTTCTTCTCGAGGATCAGATGGAAATCCTTCCACCCCCAATGTACAAACAAGGGTGAACGAAGGTGTCCCAGGAACAGGGACTCACTCTGGAGAAGGAGTTGTTCCTCCAGAGGTTACCCAAGAGGAACATGTTACGAAGGATGAGTTCCAAGCCTTTGTAACCTCTGTAACTCAAACATTGAATGAGTTGCAAAGCTCATTCACGTCTTTTACAGAGTCAACTTCAGGCGCGCTTACAGGATTAAATACCAAAGTGGATACCTTATCCACATAGGTTAAAGCAGCCCTTGCAGAAATGAAGTCAACTACAGAAACTTCTGCTGCTGCTGCCATCGCCTCTGCCACTAACATTGCCAAAACAACCGCTGCAGAGTTCGAGAAAAGTGCGACCAAAGCCTTCAAAACTTCGATCGCAATCTACTTTGAAACAATGAAGAAAAATGCAGCAAGGCAAGCAGCTCAAGACACCTGCAGAACATAAGTTACTGCTAAAAGAAGGCAGGATGATCCTGATGATGGAGCATCTGGTCATCCTGAGGGAGAGAAAACAAAGGAAACTACAGAGGCTGCTTCTGCAAAAACTACAGAGAAATCAGCAGAACCCTCTACAACAGAAACCCATAAGGGAAAACAACAGAGACAAAACACCTCTATCTCACCAAAGGATGCACCAACCACAGAACCTAAGGTAATCAATCTTGCATCCTCATCCTCAGAACAAACTCCACCCTCACCCAAAGAACCAACACCAACCTCACAACCAATCCCGCACAAAACTAGAGTCAAAACCATAGCTCGAAAACCCCAAAGACCAAAACGCTCTGCAGAGTTTATTCTTCGCAGAATGGAATTTGTATCTGCTTTTCAATCAGCAAAGCGTTTTGACATTCCACCTCCAAGACCCAAAGACTCCTCACCAACAGAGACCTCACAACCCGAAGTATCAAAACCTTCAGAGGCAACAACCAAAACATCAGAGCATACAACCCCAAAACCCACAAAACCTCCAACTGTCAAATCAACAGAGGTTCCACCCACACAAATCCAAAACCCAATATCTGAAACCTCAAAGCCAAAAGATAAAGTCAAGGGAATAATGACAGAAGAAGAGCCAAAGAAGAAGATGCCAGTTGCTACAGAGAAATTGATGAAAGGTGCATTTAATGCCTTCGTCACTCCTAAACCCGAAGAGGAAGACTGGGCATTCAACTTGAATCCTCTGTCAGAAAACCCATCCCTGAATCCCACAGCTAAGGTAACAGAAGGTAGAGTAGCAGACATCACTCGAAAGATGGATGAGCTAAGGAGACCAATTCCAAGATCTACTTCAACCATTGAACAAATGGAAGAACAAGTCTACAGTTATTATCTCTACAGACAGCACTTCCAGAGCGATCTGCCAACCTATGTCCGAGATCAGAAGCTAAGAGAGGAATTCGATGCAATCTTCACCTCTACAAAGTCAAAACCAGTCAATCAAGTTTACTCCATTCACAAAATAAAGAAGGTAATCTATTGCAAATACTCCAAAATGAGAACCTATCCTCATACGGTGTATACCATCTGGAAAGTCAAAAGGTCTGACAGATCAGAAAATCAATTCTCTGATGCTGATATCCGAAACCTCAATCCCTATGACTTACCTGACCTTCTGCAATGGACGAAAGACAACTTCAATGACGACTTCCACAAAAGGTCTTATCGAGTTCTCAGAAAGGAGATGCGTGAAAAGCTCCTAATCTACAGCATGCTCGACATTCAACTAGCCATCGATCTAGGCATAACTACTCTAAGTATCAGACCACCAGAGGATTTCTGCCCACCCAATGCCATACCCAATTCAATCATCAAAACTCCAAGGTACGGGTTAGTATTCAAGAATCCTGCTGATCAACTGAAACTGTTTGTGACAATGGACTGTCAGAAGTACACAACCCATACTCTGAACATGTTCAGAAAGATACTAGAGGAGAATAAAGCAACAGAGCTTATGAACAAAGAATCTGCTCTGATGATGATCAAAGAGATTGATGCTACACTCGGCTTACGAAATCTCTGTCACAAATTCTATGAAGAACTCAAGGAAGTAGGAAAAGACAACAGAAAGTTCGACGACTTCCCAAATGCAAAAATCTGAGTCTCTTCAAAGAATCTCTGTCAACGTTTATTTATGTGTACTCAAATGTAAATACCTCTGGCATAAATTCCAAAATGAATGAAATAATCTTCTGAGGTATTGTTTAACCTCTTCTTTACTTAGGTTAAAATGCATAAATTCAAACCTTTTATTTTTCAATACTTAGGGGGAGATTGTTAGCTCCAAATATTCTGAAATATTAGAAGTATTGAAAAATGGCCAAGTACAGAAGAACTTCCACAGAAGCTCTGCTGAGTGCAACAGAAGCTCTGTCGGGCATCTCAGAAGAATCAAAGGAAGTTTTGATCAAGAGTGATCAAAGACCGAGGAAACTACAGAAGGACGCTTTCAGAAGACCAAGACCGCAGAACCTCTGTTACCAATAACAGAGCCTCTGCGGACAACATCAGAAGACAAGGAACCAAGAAGACTTCTCAGAGGACCGAGCCTCAGAACCTCTGCCACCCTTGACAGAAGCTCTGCAGAAGTAAACAACCAAAGACTCGGAATCCGGTGAAGACTACTTTACAGAGGAACCAGACCGCAGAACCTATGTAACACATTACAGAGCCTTTATGGTCCTCAAAAGACTAGGAAGATATTTATAATATCTTGCTACTGTTCCAAGACCTGTTCATCAACTTGCATGGAAAAGTATTGTCAAAACACGTGTCAAGCTCTGAGTGGACTCAATAGGGCAAGGTACAAAATAGACGTCTGCGCCATTTAATGCATTTACCAAAAGTACATCTGCTCCATTAAATGCGCATGGCTCAAACAACTGCTCACACCATCCAGTCCACTGTTCACACCATCCAGTTTACTATTCATGCCGTAAAAGGAACAGTGACCTACTTCATAGTCTTCTAAGAGTAGTATAAAAGGAAGACTCATGTTGAGTTCTTCCTAATAGATATAGAACTACACACAAAAACAGAAAAACAAGAACACTTCAATCAAACATCAAGAACACATAGCTTATGCACATTTAGAGTCATATCTGTTTAAAGCTTTGCATACTCACTGTTCTTAAATCTGTTCTTGATATATATATATTCAGTAAACTTTGAGATATTATTTCATGTTCACTGTTTATTTATATTGTGTTCTAAATCTATCAAACATATCTGTTAGTTCTTCAAATACGCTTCCGCATCAAACATAAACTCGAACTAATAGATCTGATAATCTTGTTTAAGCAAAACGGGAACCAACAACGTGTTTATTGAAATGTCGCTCGACTGCTTGCTTCTGAGACGCCATTCTGATCAAGGCTGATTCTCTAAGCTCCTCGAGGGCGACGATATCATAATTTAAATCAATCATGTTGTGGTCGACGAAAGTATGCCTCGAAGTTGGGAGCTGGACTTCGATTGGCAGGACTGCTTCACAACCGTAGACGAGAGTGAAAGGGGTTTGTCCTGTGGACGTGCGCGGTGTCGTGCGATTTGCCCATAGGACTGAAGGGAGTTCTTCGACCCATCTTCCTTTTGAAGCTTTTAACCTTTTCTTGATCGAAGCTATAATAGTCTTATTACTTGATTCGGCAAGTCCGTTCGCCTGAGGGTATCTGGGAGTCGAGGTTGTTAACTTGATACTCCTGTCTTCGCAAAATTGTTGGGTCCTGTCGCTTATGAATTGGGATCCGTTGTCTTGTGCATTTTCGAGTCCTTCATGTGCTGGGTCAGCGGATTGTTCGTTATTCGCCATTTTCCTAAAACAGAGAACAGAAGAAACTCCAAGAAAACGTAAGTAGGACGCACGTTTGTCGAAGATTTTCTCTAGATAGGGTCCCACGGATGGCGCCAAACTGTTAATGCCAAAAATCGCACCAAAGGGACAACTTAAGGTCGATGTGGTCTTTAACAACTAAAGAAAGGAATCGTTCGACAAAGGCGTGCGGCAAAGACAAAAACGTAAATGAGAGAGAGGATTTGATGACGCAGGAAAAACCTCAACGAGGAAAAAACCTGCGGACAACTGTGGAAGTCGTCGCTGCACTATGGTCGCCAATCAGGGGAGATGTCCTTGGTGTTTCGGGTGTCGATCGTACAGAGATTACAATACAAATGAAGGGAAAGACTTCGAAATGTAAAGTACAAGTGTTTGAAATGTAAAAACAATGTGCGTAGTGTGTGAAAACAATGTGTAAACTGTTGGTCGAGAGTGAAAGTCGTGCGTCGAGAGCGATCTTCTATGAATGATCTCTTTGCTTCGAATGAATATTCTACGAGTGTTTGTGTTTGCTTCTGTTGTTCGATGTTCGGTCCTCTTGTTCTATCTCTCTCCCTGTGTTATTCGTTGTCCTGAAACTGAGGATTGAACTTGGGATTTATAGTCTTCGGATGATTTTAATTGAATCATTAAGATCTTTGATGATTGTTGTAACGGTCGTCGTCTTCAATGTGGGATTAGATGCTCATAAATGATTTCGTCGGTTATAGCTGTTGTCCATTAATGACTTTGAATCCTGCATTAATCACTGAACAAATATAACAGTCGTATAACGCGTTAGTCGGCCGAGGTCGCATGATTCTACGCGACGGTCGTGCGAAGTAGGCGACGTCGAGGTCGAATGTCGTGAGGAACTCTCGACTTACCTTTTAGGAGGGACAACGGAGATTTTTTAGGTCTTTGTCGGGACCTTATCTTAATACAAGATATAGGTCATAACATGTGTCTTACCTTTTCTGGTCGTGGTCGAGACTGGTGAAATTTTGCCCAAACAGTTTGCCCCTAAAATTTGAAAGTAGGATGGCAAATTCGAATTTTAAATTTTGCTTGTCGGATGTTCAGGGTCTTGTGTTGGGAAATGCCTTGGTTGTTTTGGAACTGAATCGGTTCAATTCAAACTAGAGAGGGAAATCGAAGAGAGGATAAAGCCGTGACGTCATGCCGGCGCACGATGGTGCTTACCAGCTGTCGATGACAGGTGTCGACGATCTGTGTGTCCATACGAAAAGACGGGGACGCATGGCGATCATCAAAGGGCTTGACCTGACACGATCGAGTGCATAAATAGGGATCATAATGGATCATTTCCTCTTATATCCTCTTGAAAAGTTTCTTAGTGCGGAATTCTTCTTTGATCCCTTGCTGTTCTTTGCTCAATACTTTTCGAAGTTTTTTGAGTGTCCATACGAGGTATAGTTTCTTGATATCTCTCAAGCCTTCAAGGATTGGAGACTCTTTGAAAATGATTATGTTCGAGTCTGGCGACGATGTTCTCTGTATCCACGTCGACCCTTTTGTCAGCCGTCGGGGGCAAGGGTATAAGGACGGGAGAGGGTGAGGAGGAAGTCATGACGATCAACTTTACGTTGTCGTCGATCCTCTTGACTGACTGTGTCCTTGACGGGACGAAGTCATTTCCGCATCTGGGGAAATATCAGCTCTTATCTTTCAAGGAGCGTTTTCAAAAGATCTCCATCGAAGAGACGGAATCGCGTTTAGCTGGACTAGCGTTCTTTGTGAGTTTTTCTTTCGAAACTCGTGTTCCCAATGTTTCCATCGAATGTTTGTTTAACATACCCCTTTTGTATTTTACAGACGTTTCAATCTTCTTTTGTTAGATACGCGGAGATAGAAAAGATGTTGGATTGGAAGTCGACCGCCGAGAAGATCATATTCCTTCCTCTAACCTTAACTTTAATCTTAAGAGCCGCATTCTAAAAATGTCACGGCGTAAGGCGTCAGATAACTCCTAACATGCTCGTTTGATCCTTTCATTAGCTTCTTAGCGTGTTTTCGGGTATGACGAGGACTCAAAGGTCGAGACTGGGCATACGATCGACGCTCCTCTCTAGATTTAGGAGATGCTATGTTTTTTCATGTCTCGATCGTTGGTGGTCGAGCCATTTTAACTTTGTATACTTGACCGTCGGTCGCTCCTATGTAATCGTTCGTTTCGTAAATGAATTTCATCCTTTTGTTGAATTTTTATTTCGATTTATATATGTCGTAGATAGATGTAATATCAACCGTATAACTTTGTTAAGTATAGAACGAGCGAAGAATCGTGCGACTTAGGCATTCATAGCAATATAACGATTGAAATATCATACGTTTGACCTGTATTGATAGGCTCAATTATTGACGTGTTAAAACGTACAAAATTTTTCTGAATCCAGAAACTCAGATCGAGAGGTCTCTCAAACCTTATGATCGTGTAACCAAATTTCATGATGAAATTTGAATCATGTGCCCCTGTGATAAAACAATTAAGTTGCATGAGAGGAAGGTGATTTAAAAAAAAATACTTTTTCAAGTGCGTCGCATTCCAACTGCGTGGGATTTATTGATTGTCGAGAGTCTGGAGTCGATAGGCTCCTTTACCAACGACTTCGGAGATGCGGTAAGGACCTTCCCATTTAATAGAAAGCTTGTCGGCATTGAGTTCTTGAGTGTTTTGGAACACTCGACGGAGGACGTAATCGCCTTCTTGAAAGACTTTCTTTGACGTGTTTATTGAAATGTCGCTCGACTGCTTGCTTCTGAGACGCCATTCTGATCAAGGCTGATTCTCTAAGCTCCTCGAGGGCGTCGATATCATAATTTAAATCAATCATGTTGTGGTCGACGGAAGTATGCCTCGAAGTTGGAAGCTGGACTTCGATTGGCAGGACTGCTTCGCAACCGTAGACGAGAGACAAAGGGGTTTGTCCTGTGGACGTGCGCGGTGTCGTGCGATTTGCCCATAGGACTGAAGGGAGTTCTTCGACCCATCTTCCTTTTGCATCTTTTAACCTTTTCTTGATCGAAGCTATAATAGTCTTATTGCTTGATTCGGCAAGTCCGTTCGCCTGAGGGTATCTGGGAGTCGAGGTTGTTAACTTGATACTCCTGTCTTTGCAAAATTGTTGGGTCCTGTCGCTTATGAATTGGGATCCGTTGTCACAGACGATTTCAGATGGAATCCCAAATCTGCATATGATGTTAGTCTGGATAAAAGAGATGACTTCCTTGTCCCTGATTTGGAAAAAAGAAGCCGCCTCAACCTACTTGGAAAAATAATCGGTAAGTACAAGGAGGAATACCTTTTGCCCCGGGGTCGGGGGTAGCTTGCGAACAATATCCATTCCGCACCTCATTAAGGGCCATGTGATGAGTGTCGAGTGCAAAGGTTCAGAGGGTTTATGTGACATACCTGCATGTCGCTGACAAGGGTCATAGTTCTGGATGTACTTGACGGCGCCTTGTCGCAATGTTGGCCAAAAATACCCTTGTCGAGAGATACGATTAGCCAAACTGCGACCACCGGAATGATTGCCACATTCTCCGTTGTGCATCTCGTGAAGGATTTTTTGGACCTGACCCTTGCTAATGACGCATCTTACGTTTAATCCAGTCGATGATCGTCGATAGAGCTTATCTCCAATTATGGTATATTTAGATGCTTTGAATATGATCTTCTGGGTTTCCATTTTGTCTTCTGGGAGTTGGTCGTGCATAAAAAAAATTCGGATGTCGCACGACCAATCATCTTTTTCGTCCTCGATCTGGACGACATCGATGTTTTCGATAGACGATGTCGCCAGATGGATCATGGGAATAACGTCGAATATGGGTTTGACTAAAGCAGACCCGAGATTTGCTAAAGCATCCGCCTGAGTATTCTGGTCTCTCTGGATTTGTTCAATAGAAAATGTTTTAAACAATTTTGAATTTTCTTTTGCAACCTTCAGGTACGCTGTCATTTTTGAATCTTTGGCCGCAAATTCTCCATTCATCTGGTTCACGACCAGGAGAGAATCGCTTTTGACATGTAGCGCGGTTGCCCTCGAGTCGTGGGCCATGTTCATCCCTACGATCAGGGCCTCGTACTCGGCTTCGTTGTTGGTGGTTTTGAAATCGCATCGAACTGAGTATACCATCTTGCCCCCCTGTGGCAACTTTAAGACGACGCCAAGTCCTGAGCCTCTAATGTTGGATGACCCATCGACGTGTAAGATCCAGAGCACGTCGTCGTGAGTCGCCGCAGTCGATACCTCGAGCTCTGCTTCTTTCTCCAATTCAGGGCTAAAGTCAGCAATGAAGTCGGCCAAGGCTTGCGACTTGATCACGGTCCTGGGCTTGAAGTCAATGTCGTAGCTGCTGAGATATATGCTCCATTTTGCTAAGCGACCTGTCAACTCAGGTTTTCTTAAGACAGACTTAAGAGGGAAGTTAGTTACGACAGTAATGGGATGCGACTCAAAATAATGTCGCAGTTTTTTAGCAGCTGTGACTAGCGACAAGAGCAATTTTTCCATAGAGGAGTACCTGGTTTCTGCATCCAGAAGAGTTTTACTTACATAATATATTGGCAGTTGCTGTTTTTCATCTTCTCGTGCTAGTACAACACTTTCCGCGTTTGGACTAACAGCCAGATATAGTTGCAAGATTTCATGATCGCGAGGTTTCGACAATAAGGGAGGCGACGTCATGTATTCTTTGAGCTTTTGCAATGCCTGTTCATGATCGTCGGTCCAGTCGAAGCCTCTGTTTTTCCCGAGGACGTTGTAAAATAGATGACATTTATCTGAAGATCGGGAGATGAACCTGTTTAGAGCTGCTACCCGACCAGTGAGCCTTTGGACTTCTTTGAAATTTCGAGGAGATTTGATCTCGACAATGGCTTTGATCTGGTCGGGATTGGCTTCGATGCCTCGGTGAGTGACCATATATCCTAGGAATTTCCCAGCATTGACGCCAAAGGAACATTTCGTCGGGTTGAGCTTCATGCTATACTTTCTAAGAATATCAAACGATTGCCTCAGATGCTCGACATGGTCGATCGCTTGTTTTGACTTGACCAGCATGTCGTCGATATACACCTCTATCTTGTCGCCGAGATGGTCTTTGACCATTTTATTCGCTAGACACTGGTAGGTAGAACCTGCATTTTTTAGTCCGAAAGGCATAACTTTATAACAGTAAATACCTCGGTCCGTCATAAATGCGGTTTTTTCTTGGTCCTCGACGTGCATTAAGATTTGATTATATCCGGAATAGGCATCCATGAACGTTAGTAGTTCGTGCCCCGCTGTCGCATCAACCATGGCGTCGATATGAGGTAATGGAAAAGGATCTTTTGGACAGGATTTATTGAGGTCTGTGAAGTCGATACAGACCCTCCACTTTCCATTCTTCTTTGCTACAACCACGACGTTAGCAAGCTAATTGGGGTATTTTACCTATCGAATCTTCCCTGTCTTGAGAAGGTTGTTGACTTCGTCATTTATCACCTTATTCCTTTCAGGAGCAAATTTCCGTCGCTTCTGCTTGATAGGTTTGAACGATGGGTCGACGTTGAGCTTGTAAGAGATGACGTCAGGATCTATGCCGACCATATCTTCATGCGACCAGGCCAAACAATCAGCATGTTTCTGCAAAAAAGATATTAACTTTTCCCTGAGGCAAGGATTGAGAGACGACCCGATTAAGACTTTTTGGTCAGGCTTGCTTGAATCTAGAATGACTTCCTCCAGGCGATAATCGTTGACTGCTTTAAGTGCATCTTGTGCATTTTCGAGTCCTTCATGTGCTGGGTCAGCGGATTGTTCGTTATTCGCCATTTTCCTGAAACAGAGAACAGAAGAAACTCCAAGAAAACGTAAGTAGGACGCACGTTTGTCGAAGATTTTCTCTAGATAGGGTCCCACGGATGGCGCCAAATTGTTAATGCCAAAAATCGCACCAAAGGGACAACTTAAGGTCGATGTGGTCTTTAACAACTAAAGAAAGGAATCGTTCGACAAAGGCGTGCGGCAAAGACAAAAACGTAAATGAGAGAGAGGATTTGATGACGCAGGAAAAACCTCAACGAGGAAAAAACCTGCGGACGACTGTGGAAGTCGTCGCTGCACTATGGTCGCCAATCAGGGGCGATGTCCTTGGTGTTTCGGGTGTCGATCGTACAGAGATTATAATACAAATTAAGGGAAAGACTTCGAAATGTAAAGTACAAGTGTTTGAAATGTAAAAACAATGTGCGTAGTGTGTGAAAACAATGTGTAAACTGTTGGTCGAGAGTGAAAGTCGTGCGTCGAGAGCGATCTTCTATGAATGATCTCTTTGCTTCGAATGAATATTCTACGAGTGTTTGTGTTTGCTTCTGTTGTTCGATGTTCGGTCCTCTTGTTCTATCTCTCTCCCTGTGTTATTCGCTGTCCTGAAACTGAGGATTGAACTTGGGATTTATAGTCTTCGGATGATTTTAATTGAATCATTAAGATCTTTGATGATTGTTGTAACGGTCGTCGTCTTCAATGTGGGATTAGATGCTCATAACTGATTTTGTCGGTTATAGCCGTTGTCCATTAATGACTTTGAATCCTTCATTAATCACTGAACAAATATAACAGTCGTATAACGCGTTAGTCGGCCGAGGTCGCATGATTCTACGCGACGGTCGTGCGAAGTAGGCGACGTCGAGGTCGAATGTCGTGAGGAACTCTCGACTTACCTTTTAGGAGGGACAACGGAGGTTTTTTAGGTCTTTGTCGGGACCTTATCTTAATACAAGATATAGGTCATAACATGTGTCTTACCTTTTCTGGTCGTGGTCGAGACTGGTGAAATTTTGCCCAAACAGAGACCTCAATGGGTTTATTCTGTTTTACGATTTCAAAGAGTCTTAAGTGAAGATTTCCTCTCGATCTTCTTGTTGTTCTTTGCCCGATCATTACTAATCCTGTGAGAATCTGCGACTCAGTTAGGATTTTCGAGGTCTTAGGGCGCTTATATATAAGGTACGATTTCTTCGATTCCTCCAATCTGTTTTTAGAGGTGTCGATGGACCCTGAGAGCAATATTCAAGAACAGTCGGATCTTGATGACTTTAGGAGGTTAGCTAAAATTCCTACGTGGGTCGAATTAATTTGCGCAGGTCAGATTCGATCGAACGAATGTCCCGAGGGGTATATCGTGATATACGAATATCCCTTTAAGATTGGCTTTGAATGGCCCTACTCACCTCTAGCTAAGGCTTTTATGCTAGAATTTGACTTAGCACCGGGTCAGCTAATGCCCTAGTTTTGGCGAGTTGTACAAGTGATCGAGTGTGTCACTAAGAATTGGGAATCTCCCATGAATGTACGCGACCTCCTTTTGGCTTATCAAGCCAAGAAGGATGGGAGTCATCGCTGCAGTTTATACTCTAGACTTAAAGGTGATCGGGTTCTGGTCCTTAGGACCGCTGTGAACGATCGCGGGTGGAAGACTCGGTACGCATTCGTGCGTAAGTCGACCCTTGACTCTGAGAGTGATTGGATTAGGGACAGCTGGAATACATCGGGTGAGCTTTGTACTTTTTTGTTGTCTGTCGTCTGCGTTTTTTTGGTTTTTAACTTGTTTTTTATATGTCGACAGCCATAAAGTTCGAGGACGTGAAGCCTTACGCTAATTCTCATCCAAAGATCGACACGTTCTTAGAGTTCAGCACTGGGGAACGGTCGTTTGTCGTACGACAATTGGTGGACGACGACAAGGATTTAGTATACTTAGGAGAAAATCAGGGGGAGAAACGTGAGGAAGAAGGGGAGTCGAAAGAAGAAAGAGAGATGACTGGTAAGCGTACCTTCTTATTTCTTTATGTGTTAATTCGATTCTTCTTCCCTTGATTTTCATAATTTTTATTCTTTTGTGGTTTCCAGGGGAGTCTCAACCACGGATGCCGCGTGTCTCTGCTAAAAGAGCAGCTGAGCTCGAGCTTGCTCGTAAGGGCAAGGAGCAGAGGCAGAAGCTTATGCCCGCTGGTCCAGATGTTTCGAAGAAGACGCGAACGACGATTCCGAGGGAACTGTCTTCGAGAGTTAACGACTCGTCTAGAGTCATTACGCCTGAGAAGGCGAAGGTCGCATCGCCCAAGAAGTCGTCTTCTGATGCGATCGCTGCGACACCTATTAGTTTTGCGCCTCTGGCGGAAACAACGAAGTCCCCGTCAGCCACGTCGGATCCTTTGTCGCACGGTAAGGGCAAGGATCAGCCGACGGGAGGGGCTAAGGTCACGACGGTTAATTTTACATTGCTGTCGGACTTTATGGCCAGCAGTGTCCTAGACGGGACGAACTTATTTCCTCACCTGGGGAAATATCTGCTCCCTTCTTTCAGGGAGCGTTTCGTGGGGTTTCCTATCGAGGAGACGGGAGCTCATGTCGCCGGGATGGCTTTCATGGTAAGTCTTTCTTTCAAGACTTGGTTCATTCGTCGCTGTCGTAAGTTTTTTTTTACCATAGTCATTTTATGGTTTTGCAGGCGTTCCAGGCTTCCCAAGCTTTGCGGGATGAGACAATTAAAATAAAGGATTTAATGTATGCTGTGCACGAGAGGGAGAACGCGGCATCGGATAGGCCGAAGGTCGCCGCAGAGCGCGAAGAGGCTCTGTTAAAACGTTTGGATGACGCCCGAAAACACTTAGAGATCGTCGGTCGTGCGAAGGATGATGTCAGTCATCGCCTAGCGCAGTCCTTATCCATGATTGCCGACCAGAGGGAGGAGATAGAGAGGATTAAAGAATCTTTGGCTGCAGCTACAAAGGAAGCTGAGGATTCCAAATCCAAGGTAGAGGGTCTGGAGAGAGATGTACAAGCTACTAAGGACGAGGGTAAGTTTGTTTTTGCCATAGCTCGTCTGGCTGCTAGGGCAGCGATTATGAGGCGACATCTAGCGGGGAATGACCCTTTTGCTTCGGCGTCGGAAGAGCTCGACATTTACTTGAAGGGCGTCGGGTCGATGAGAGACCTTCATTCAGATGATGAGAAGGAGATCGAGGAGGAGGTGGTGGACGGAGGTCTTCAGGGCGGGATCTTAGGCAAGGATGCGACTGATGCTCCTCCTCAAGTTTAGAAATTTTGTTATCTCCGCTTTTACTGATCGACCGTTGGTGGTCGAAATGTAATTGACGGTTTATTCGGTGAATGAAATTTGGTCTTCTTTTGAACTTGCGCTTTATAAAATATCACATCGACTGTCAAATTCATAAAAAATATACAAGGAATCATGTGACTTAGGCATCTATTGTAACACAATAACTAGAACGTAAGCCAATAGACTTTTAAATCGTGTATATAAATATAAGCACATGCGACTAAAGCATACATTCGGAGTATGAAAAAAAAATTCTAAGTCAAGAAACTTAGATCATGAGATCGCTAGACCTCGCGATCGTACGACTAAGTCGTGCGATTAATTCGAATCGTGTGCCCCTGTAGAAGGATGATCAAGTCATAGACCTGATCGTTTATGTTGTGCGACCTTGCAAAACTAGAGTCGTTTGATTATTGTTGTGCGATTCTGCGGAATAAACAATGTCAGAGGTTGGTCGTTGGCTAACCAACGACCCTCCGATGCTCAAGTCAGTAACCGTCGTTGTTAAAAAATCGTATGAAAAAATAGAAAAAGGTTTAGAAGACGTACCTTTTCTAACGCGTCGTGCCCAACTACGTGGGACGTCTTTATTATTGCTACCATCTTGCCCCCTTGTGACGATTTTAAGACAATACACTAAATGTCGTCGTGAATCGCCACAATAGAAGGTCTGTTTTCGCGGCTTCAGAGTGGTTTTATAGCAATCACGAGCGACTTTTGGCTCACTTTCTATCTCCTGGATCCATGGTTGGCCTAAGATGATGTTATAGGCCGACGTACAGTCGATGACGTTGAACTTGGTCTGCTTGTTGATTCCTCCGGCGTAGACTGTCAAGATGATATCTCCATAGGTTCTCGTCGCTTCTCCATTGAAACCGACCAAAGTTGTCGAACGTCGGGTGATTTCCGAACGATCGACTCCCATGGCCTTGATGGTGCCAAGGAAGATGACGTTCGCTGAACTGCCCCCATCGACCAAGACTCGTCGAGTTAAACAATTACCAACCATAAGTTGAATGATCAACCCGTCATGATGTTTCTGGTACGAGTCCCCGAGGTCGTCTTGGTCGAATACGATCTTCATAGCTTCCAACTCTAAATCTCCTTTAGGCCTTGATGAACACGGAATAGGCCGATCGTCAGGCGCTTGACTGGCGTGACGTTTGGCCGCGAAGTACGTCAGACCACATACGTCGGAACCACCGGTGATACTATTGACGACTTTTGCATGCTTGAGGGTTGACGGTCGATGGTCACTAGTTGGAGTAACGACGTCATCGATGATATCTTTGAGATTTCCTTTCGGGACATGATACGCTAGTTCCTTTTCGAGAGCTATGCAATCATCCGTCACATGACCATGGTCGACATGAAAGTCACACCATTTAGATTTGTCTTTCTTAGCGTCGTCCTGATCGGACTTCTTTGACCATCGAATAGTCGCCTGGGCGGTTTTCAGAGCTTCGACCAAATCTTTAGTGGATCCTTTGAATCCATAAGAGGATATCTTGGGGTACTAAGAAAACTTGGTCGCGGTCTTAGCCTCAACTTTCGTCTTGAATCGGACGTTCGAGATCTGGTGCGCGGGCTGTATTTTGGAAATTGCTTTTGTCTTGAACTCGGGATTTTTCACACCTAACGACCTTTTGTCGTCGGTATGCTTGCGACGAAAGGCAGCGTCATCTTCTACTCTCATATACGCTAGGATTCGAGCTCGGACGTCTTCAAAATTCTTCGGAGGATACTTGTTCAGGTCAGTGTATAAATCTGAGCTGTCGTCCAGACCATGCTTATAAGCTTCAATTGCAGTCTTGACGTCACAATTGCGAATGCTGATCATCTCCGCGTTGAATCGATTGAAATAACTGCGGATAGACTCACTGGTCTTCTGCACGACGTAATACAGGTCGCTGGTCTGCTTCTCCATCTTGCGACTGCTGGCGAATTGCTGGGAGAATTGGTTGACCAATTCAGCGAACGACCCGATGGACTTGGGTTTGAGATTGATCAACCATTGGACCGGTGAGAGTCGCACCGAAGCTTTTGCACATACAGACCTCCTGATACATATGTGGAATCGAGATCGTCCACATGAGCTGCTTATACTACGCAACGTGCTCTGTTGGATCGGTCACTCCCGAATACTTGGGCGTGAAGGCGGGGACGTTATACTTCTTCGGGACCTCGACAGTCGCAATCTCATGGATGAAGGGTGACGCCTGAAATCCTGATCAAGGTTCGACATCAACGGGCACGGCTGCCCCAGGTAGCTTGGCGAGCAAAGATAGGACGCGCTCGTTCTGATCTTCTAGCATTTTCAATCGCTGGGCGACGGGGTCATTAGGGTCGAGATTTGCCCCTGCTTGCGGATTGATTCCTGAACTGGTGTCATTGCCATGCGACGAGCCATTGGCGTCTCCGTTGAAAGGAAAAATACGCGAATGGTCTGAAATGGCTGCGATCCATTCTGAAATGGCTGCGACCCATTCTGAAATGGCTGCGACCCATTCTGAAATGGCTGCGATCCATTCTGCATGGGTGATGGCCTTATATACTGAGGAGGAACCGTCCTGAACTGGGGATTTGGATTGAACGGTTCCGGCTGCTGGTTCTGCATGAACGGACCTGAATGCTGATTCTGAGCGAACGGACCTGATCCTGGACCTGGATGCTGATTCTGAGCGAACGGACCTGATCCTGGACCTGGATTATGCGCGAATGGTCGAGGACCATTCTGACCGAACGATCCATGGCCTGGATTCTGAACGAATGGCCTAGGACCATTCTGAGGTCCAGAGGGATTCCTTAACCGTGTGATCTCCTCAGCTGCTATGCGACTTTGCTCTGCCATGGTGTTGATTTGATTTCGAGCGACTTCAAGCTCCTGGTACATCTGGGCAATGACATGCTGCTGATTTCCAGGGGCTGCCATTTTTCTGAAACAGAGAACAAAGAAAACTCCAAGAAACCGTTAGTAAAATGCACGTTTGTCGAAGATTTTCTTTAGATGAGGTCCCACGGATGCCGCCAAACTGTTAATGCCAAAAATCGCACCAAAGGGACAACTTAAGGTCGATGTGGACTTTAACAACTAAAGAAAGGAATCGTTCGACAAAGGCGTGCGACAAAGACAAAAATGTAAATGAGACAGAGTATTTGATGACGCAGGAAAAACCTCAACGAGGAAAAAACCTGCGGACGATGGTGGATGTCGTCGCTGCACTATGGTCGCCAATCAGGGGCGATGTCCTTGTTGTTCCGGGTGTCGATCGTACAGAGATTACAATACAAATGAAGGGAAAGACTTCGAAATGTAAAGTACAAGTGTTTGAAATGTAAAAACAGTGTGCGTCGTGTGTGAAAACAATGTGTAAACTGTTGGTCGAGACTGAAAGTCGTGCGTCGGAAGCGATTCTTCGAGTGAGAGTTCTTTGCTTGTAGTGTTCTTCTGAGCTGGGATGCTTATCTTCTATTGTTCGATGTTCGGTGTTCGGTCCCTGGAACTGAAGTTTAACTTGATCTTTTATAACCTTCGGGTGCTTTGATTAGCTCATTGATTTCTTTGATAACAGCCATAACGGTCGCCAGTTGTAACTCTTCATAATTGCTCTTCGTCGGTTATGACCGTTGCCCATTAATGACTTTGACTCCTGCATTAATCATTGAACAAACGTAACAGCCGTATATTGAGTTAGTCAAGGTTGTACGGTCTTGTGTGACGGTTGTGCGGAACGGGCGACGTCGAGGTCGAGTGTCGTGAGGAACTCTCGACCTACCTTTTAGGAGGGACGACAGAGGTTTTTTGGGTCTTTGTCGGGGCCTTATCTTAATACAAGATATAGTTCATAACATGTGTTTTACCTTTTCTGGTCGTGGTCGAGACCTGTGAAATTTTGCCCAAACAACTGTTGTCTGTAAAACCAAGGTGCGCTCTCCCTTGTACCTCGAAAACATATTGTACCGACGGTACTGGTCCTTCTTGACCTTATACGCTGTTAGTAGGACTCTCACATTCATCGGCGACTCCCAGTACGATGTAAGTCGTTCGATGACCTGGATGACTCGCCAGAACTGGGGCATCAGCCGCCCCGGCGAAAGGTCGAATTCGCACATAAATGCCTTGGCCATAGGCGAATACGGCCAATGGAAGCCTATCTTGAACGGGTACTCATATATCACGACATACCCCTTGGGGCACATCTCCGGACGAATCTCTCCAGCCTTGCTTACAGTAATCCCCGCAGGGATCCTCGCTAGAATTCTGAAGTCGTCAAGATCTTCTTCGTTACTGTTTGGGCAAAATTTCACAGGTCTCGACCGCGACCAGAGAAGGTAAGACGTATGTCATGAGCTATACCTTGTATTAAGATAAGGTCCCGACAAAGACCAAAGAAACCTCCGTCGTCCCTTCTAAAAAGTAAGTCGAGACTTCCTCACGACAATCGACCTCGACGTTGCCCGTTCCACACGACCATCGCATAAAACTATGCGACCTCGACCGACTAACGCGTTAACAACTGTTATGTTTGTTCAAGTGTTTAATGCATGAGTCAAAGTTATTAATGGACAATGGCTATAACCGACGAAATCAGTTATGAGCATCTAACCTCACATTGAAGACAACGACCGTTACAACCATCATCAAAGATCTTAATGATTCAATTAAAGTCATCCGAAGACTATTAAAATCCCAGCTCAATCATCAGTTCAAGACACCTGGTCAACACCAAAGTATCAGAGAACATCAAACACAGAAGCTAAACATCCGAGCTCAGAAGAGCACTACAAGCGGAAGGCTCTCACTCGAAGAACTGCACTCGACGCACGACTTTCGCTCCAGACCAACAGTTTTACACATTGTTTTCACACACGACATACACTTGTTTTACATTCCATACACTTGTACTTTAAATTTCGAAGTCTTTCCTTCATTTGTATTGTAACCTCTGTACGATCGACACCAGTAACACCAAGGACATCGCCCCTGATTGGCGAAGATAGTGCAGCGACGACATCCACTGTCGTCCGCAGGTTTTTTCCTCGTTGAGGTTTTTCCTGCGTCATCAAATCCTCTGTCTCATTTACTTTTTTATCTTTGTCGCACGCTTTTGTCGAGAGATTCCTTTCTTTAGTTGTTAAAGTCCACATCGACCTTGAGTTGTCCCTTTGGTGCGATTTTTGGCATTAACAGTTTGGCGCCATCCGTGGGACCCCATCTAGAGAAAATCTTCGACAAACGTGCGTGGTACTAACAGTTTCTTGGAGTTTTCTCTTGTTTTCTGTTACAGGAAAATGGCAGCCCCTGGAGATCAGCAGCATGTTATTGCCCAGATGTATCAGGAGCTTGAAGTCGCCCGAAATCAAATCAATGCCATGGCCCAGCAGAGTCGCAGAGCAGCTGCAGAAATTGCGCAGCTGAGAAATCCTTTTGGACCTCAGAATGGTACTAGACCATTCGTCCAGAATCCCAGTCCAGGGTCATTCGGCCAAAATGGTCCTAGGCCATTCGTGCAAAATCC
Organism: Saussurea involucrata; assembly: GCA_033807775.1. Lineage (NCBI taxonomy): Eukaryota > Viridiplantae > Streptophyta > Magnoliopsida > Asterales > Asteraceae > Saussurea > Saussurea involucrata. Next base: position 82,370,404 of record CM066327.1, read on the forward strand.
GGGTCCAGGATCAGATCCGTTCACTCAGAATCAGCATCCAGGTCCATTCATGCAGAACCCACAGTCGGGGCCGTTCAACCCAAATCCCCAGTTCGGGACTGTACCTCCTCAGCACATAAGGCCACCGCCGTTTCAGAATGGATCGCAACAGTTTCATTATGGGGCACAGCCATATTCTGTCCCTCTCAACGGGGACACCAATGGTTCGTCGTATGGCAATGGCACCAGTTCAGGTGTCAATCCACAGACGGGCGTACCTCCTGACCCCGTCGCCCAACGGCTGAAAATGCTAGAAGATCAGAACGAGCGTGTATTATCTTTGCTCGCCAAGCTTGTTAGAGCATTGTTGTATTCAAGATTTACTGTAAAGTCAATGTACTGTATGAGTCTATACAGTATTGTGAATGCCTTTATACCTTGTATGTCATGGGTATAAATAGGCTTGTCTAGTTCATTTGTAAGTAATACTTTAAAGAAAGCTTTTGTAATCTTTTAGAAACCTTTTGTAATCCTTTGAGCTCAATATATGGATGACATATTTGCTCTCTAGATTCTCTCTCACTACATTCATATCTTATTGCTAGAGATCTGGGATTTCACAATTGGTATCAGAGCTAAACAGAAGATTCAAGCAGATCGAAGACCAAATTGAAGAATTTTTACACTAAAGCTGAAGAATTCGGATTGGGTGTTCATCACTATTCATCTGATTTTTTTTAAATTTTGATCTTTTGAATCAATTTCTTGCATCACTGAACTCGGAATTGATTACTGATCATCTTTAATTCTTGGATCAACATCAAAAACTGCACAGAATCGACAGATCTGATCAATTTTTGAAGTTTTTTCAAAAAAGTTCAAAATCACTGTTTGGATCTTAATCTGGTTAAATTGTCCAAATTGTGAATCGTGATTAACATGAAAAGTGTGCGGATTTGAATTACGAGCATTTTGATATAAGATTCATCAAAATTGATCAAGAATTGAAAGAGATATGGCAAATTAAGTGATTCTGAAGTTCGAAGTGGTGAATTCGGATCATTCTTGGTGAATTCGGATCATTCAAAGAGAATTCGGAACATTCATAGAGAATTCGGATTGTTCTTGGCATCATAAGTGTAGAATTCGACTCAAGAAGAATTCGAATTCATAGAATTCGAATCCTATTAGATTCGAATTGTAGAGAATTCGAACCCTTGTGGATTCGAATTGGATGAATTCGAACCTTTATGGATTCGAATTGGATGAATTCGAACCCTTATGGATTCGAATTGGTTGAATTCGAACCTAAGTACATTCGAATTGAGTGAATTCGAACCAAGTTAAGTCCGAATTGGGTGAATTCGAACCAAGTTAAGTTCGAATTGAGTGAATTCGAACCCAGTTACATCCGAATTGAGTGAATTCGAATCCTTCTTCATCCGAATTCATTGAATTCGAACCCTTATTCATCCGAATTCAGTGAATTCGAATCCTTCTTCATCCGAATTCATTGAATTCGAACCCTTATACATCCGAATTCATTGAATTCGAATCCTTATACATCCGAATTCATTGAATTCGAACCCTTATACATTCTCAATTACAGATTTCTGGTTTCCAAAAGATTATCTGGTTTATCAGCTGATATTATGAAGGATCAGTTGATCAAATCTGATCTCCAAAAGAAATTTGATCTAATTTCTAAAGAGAAAAATGTTTTAATAAACAAAGTCAAAGAACTTGAAGACGTCATTTTTAAATTTGATGTCTCAAAGCAGGCTAGTCATAATTCTATCTTTCAGACTCCATTTGTTGATTCAAATGATTCTGAATGTTCTTTTAAAACTGCTTCAAGTTCAAGTTTTAAAAACATTCCTTCTAAACAATTTAAAAGATCAACAGATTTCTCAAAAGGTCAGATTCGTTCTTCTAATCTTTTCTATAATCCTCTGTTTGATAAATCGGATGATATTCTTAAGGTGCCTAAAATTAATACTTCCAAATCTGAAGAAGTTCCAGTCTTCAAGAGGGTGAAGATGGAATGGAGAATCAAAGGCACAACAATTCCAAAGAAAGATGTGCCAAAATCATCTGTATTCACATCAAATGCCAAGAAGAACAATGCGCCAAAAGGTAAATCTTCTGCTAAACTTAATCCTATTCATTCTGTAAATCATCTGATTAGGTTGGCACATAAGAAAATCTGTTGTTCTTACTGTGGATCAATTGATTTTGTGCATAAAGATTATACTTCTTATTGGTATGGTTCTTACAGTATTCCTTGTAAGAAATCTACACCTAACCCACTAGGACCCAAGTGCCATTGGGTACCAAAATCTGCTTAATCTGTTTTGCAGGTTCATCATGTGTTGTACTGATTTGTAAATACATACCACACACATGTCTGAAAACAGAAGAGAAGCGGTGGATTTGTTTTTTTTTAAAGAATATTTGTACCATTAAGGGGGAGACAAAGAAATATGGCTTTTGAACATATCAGTTCAAAACCCGTGCTTCAACGACAATGGCTTCTGAACAATTCAGTTCAGGACCCGTACTTCAACGACTTAGACTTCTAAACAAATCAGTTTAGAACTCACACTTCTCAGGTGATATCCTTAACTGTTACATCTTTCTGTTTCAAGGAACGTGGCAAAAGGTAACATTGGATTATATTTGTTTCTACTGATTTGAAAACTTGAATCTTTACAAATTTAATTCAATGAGATGCAATTTTCAATTTTCATTCAATGAATTAAATGCGTGCTAAAAGATTTTTTTTCAAGAATCTTTGTATTATCTGAGTTAGATTTGCTTCAACTTTCACCTCTGAAATAAATCGAAAGGTAAGCAAAACATGAATGAAATTATGCTGAATGCTCAAAGATATGTGAATCTGGACTTATATAGAATATAATGCTCAAAAAGCCTATTTATCAGAATGATGAATGGAAACGAAAATATGGGGGAAGCACTATGATTAAGAACCAAGTGATTGAGATATCATTCATATTTTGTGATGGAAATTCGAACTTATATAGAATATCATTTAGTTTGAAAGTGTGTGCCTGTGGCCTTTCTGGTTTGGGAGAGTAAGTCCTAAGGGGTGCTCGACACCTAGTCCCTAAGATCAACTGGTCTGGGATCGGCTGACCCAAATCCTGCAATAGAACCAGATAGAAAGCCATGTTTTACTGGTACAAATGGGTTTAAGATATATCGATGTGGCCTTTCTGGTTTGGGAAATTAAGTTCTAAGGGGTGCTTGACACCTAGCACCTAAGGCCAACTGGTCTGGGATCTGCTGACCCAAATCCTGCTATAGAACCAGATAGAAAGCCATGTTTAACGGTGTATCTTATTCTTACTAAACTTTTTGATCAAAAGATGCCAATGAGCACAAAATCAAAAGATGCCAATGTGCACAAATCAAAAGATGCCAATGAGCACAAAAGAAAAGATGCCAATGAGCACACATCTCTTGAAACTTGGGAAAATACAAAGTCGCGATAAACCCGTAAATTTGTGAAAATTCTGATTTTGGACAAATAGTGTGAGTAGAGCAAAATATTCTTATATGTTTTAGAATTGCATATGCTTGAAGCTAATCATATTTCCCATGCTAGCACACCAAATAGATTTAATAAAGGGGTTGAAACTGAACATTTTTTAACTTGATATACAATGATGACTTGTTCTTGAATCCAAACACATGCATTTGATTTCATTTGATTGAAAATATGTTAAATTTCATTAAGTTGAATTTCTTGTGTAAAGTTTTCAAATGATCAAATGTTTGTAGTTATAAAATAAAATTCAATGAATGTTATTTTCCTTGTGTAAATTTGTTTTAAAATTTGTGCTACAATTTCAAATACTGTACGTTATTGAAATATATGCATACTTTCAGGGGGAGAAAACAAATTGCTCCAGAATTCTTATTTTGAGGGGGAGCAAGGTTATCCACTAAGGAGGAGATTGTTAGTAATACTCAGTGACGCGACTGAAATTGAAGAAGGTTTTCGATGATAATGATGCTCACTTTCATCGAAAAAGGGGGAGAAATGTTTAATTCAATTTCATGTCAAAGATATCTCATGTCTAAGATCTTTCAAGTCAATGATTCGTGAACAAAGACTGAAGATTAGGGGGAGAAGGATCATGTGAAGTCCAAATGTTGCTGAATTTGGTTATCTTAGTTCTGAGTGGTTATCGGAATGCGCTTACACCTATAAGTTCAACAATGTGGATGGTTCAAGTCAAAGATTCGTGAACAAAGACTGAAGATTGGTGAGAAGGATCATGTGAAGTCCAAATGTTGCTGAATTTGGTTATCTTAGTTCTGAGTGGTTATCGGAATGCGCTTACACCTAAAAGTTCAACAATGTGGATGGTTTCACATCTTTCTGATCCAAACTCTAATCGTTTCTGATTTATCTTGTTCCGAATTGATGGTTCTATATAAAGATATGAAATCCATATTCAAGACTTGAAGACAATCTGTTGAAGATTGTATTGAAGAAGGTTGATTTTTCAAAGAAAAAGTCAATGACTTTTCATGTTTGTCTGAAGATTCTTCAAAGCTGAGTTCTTAAAGAGTGTCAAAGCATATAGTTCGCCGTGAACTAGTGGAGATAAAGCTATTTGAAGATGGTTTGATAGAGTGTCTGTTTGAGAAGATTGACTTTACAAAGAGCTGAAGACTGCTGTTATTTTTTTTAAATCTTGAATCCAAAGGGGGAGATTGTTAGAGCATTGTTGTATTCAAGATTTACTGTAAAGTCAATGTACTGTATGAGTCTATACAGTATTGTGAATGCCTTTATACCTTGTATGTCATGGGTATAAATAGGCTTGTCTAGTTCATTTGTAAGTAATACTTTAAAGAAAGCTTTTGTAATCTTTTAGAAACCTTTTGTAATCCTTTGAGCTCAATATATGGATGACATATTTGCTCTCTAGATTCTCTCTCACTACATTCATATCTTATTGCTAGAGATCTGGGATTTCACAAAGCTACCTGGGGCAGCCATACCCGTCGACGTCGAGCCTCGATCCGGCTTTCAGGAATCACCTTTCATCGACGAGATAGCGATTGTCGAAGTTCCGAAGAAATATAACATCCCCGCTTTCACACCTAAGTATTCAGGTGTGACTGATCCGACAGAGCACGTTGCGCAGTATAAGCAACTCATATGGACGATCTCGATCCCACACATGTATCAGGAGGTCTGCATGTGCAAAAGCTTCGGTGCAACTCTCACCGGTCCGGCTCTCCAATGGATGATCAATCTCAAACCCAAATCCATCGGGTCGTTCGCCGAGTTGGTCAACCAGTTCTCTCAGCAGTTCGCCAGCAGTCGCAAGATGGAGAAGCATACCAGCGACCTATATTATGTCGTGCAGAAGACTAATGAGTCTATTCGATGTTATTTCAATAGATTCAATGCAGAGATGATTAGTATCCGCAACTGCGACATCAACCCCGCGATCGAAGCCTATAAGCATGGTCTGGACGACAGATCAGGTTTATATACCGACCTGACCAAGTATCCTCTGGAGAATTTCGAAGACGTCCGAGCCCGAACCCTAGCGTATATGAGGGTAGAGGACGACGCTGCCTTTCGTCGCAAGCATACCGACGATAAAAGGTCGCTAGGTGTGAGAAAGCCAGAGTTCAAGACAAAGGCAATTTCCAAAGTGGAACCAGAGCTCCAGATTTCGAACGTCAGATTCAAGACGAAAGCAGAGGCCAAGACCGCGACCAAGTTTCCTCAGTACCCCAAGATATCCTCTTATGGATTCAAAGGGTCCACTAAGGACTTGGTCGAAGCTCTGAAGACCGCCCAAGCGACTATTCGATGGGAAAAGAAATCCGATCAAGACGATGCCAAGAAAGACAAATCCAAGTGGTGTGACTTCCATGTCGACCATGGTCACACGACAGACGATTGTATAGCTCTAAAAAAGGAGCTAGCATATCACGTCCCGAAGGGTAATCTCAAAGATATCATCGACGACGTGACCTCAGCTACCAACCATCGACTGTCAACCCCCGAGCATGCAAAGGTCGTCAATTGCATCACTGGTGGCTCCGACGTATGTGGTCTAACGTATTCCGCAGCCAATCGTCACGCCAGTCAAGCGCCCGAGGATCGACCTATTCCGCATTCATCAAGACCCAAAGGAGATCTAGAGTTGGAAGCTATGAAGATCGTATTCGACCAAGACGACCTCGGCGACTCATATCAGAAGCATCATGACGGGTTGATCATTCAACTCACGATTAGTAACTGTCTGACCCGACGAGTCTTGATCGATGGGGGCAGTTCAGCGAATGTCATCTTTCTCGACACCCTCAAGGCCATGGGAATCGATCGTTCAGAAATCACCCGACGCTCGACAACTTTGGTCGGTTTCAATGGAGAAGCGACAAGCACCTATGGAGATATTATCTTGCCTGTCTATGCCGGAGGAATCAACAAGCAGACCATGTTCAGCGTCATCGATTGTGCGTTAGCCTATAACCTCATCTTAGGTCGACCATGGATCCATGAAATGAAAGCCGTCCCCTCGACGTATCATCAGACCCTGAAATTCCCTACGCCATGGGGAATCCAAGAAATCAGAAGCGAGCCGAAAGTCGCTCGAGAATGCTACAAGTCTACCTTGAAGCCGCGAAAATGAACTATCCAGCAAACGCGACACGATATTAAGGTCTCGACAGGTTTGTCCTTCTATCCTTGAGCACGAACTTATGCTTGTCCTACAGGAATAAAACGACCGTCTTGCCTTGTCGCACGAAAACACGGTCGATCCAAACGTTAATGATACTTCCCAAGATCTCTGTATCAATCCGTCATTCATAATCCATTTTTTCCCGAAAAAATAAATAATAAATGACGGGAGGCAAATACCAAGAAAAGAAGAATTCAAACATGTATGTTTTCTAAACTCCTTTGTTCTTTCATACGGTTTATCATCACGAACGACTACTGACTTAAGCATCGGAGGGTCATTGGTTAACCAACGACCAACCTCTGACATTGTTTATTCCGCAGAATCGCACGACAATAATCAAACGACTCTAGTCTCGCCAGGTCGCACGACATAAACGACCAAGTCTATGACTTGATCACCCTTTACAGGGACGCACGATTCAAATTCATCGCATGACTCAGCCATACGATTGCAAAGTTTAACGATCTCGTGATCTAAGTTTCTTGATTTAGAAAAATTTAATACTCTGAATATACACTTTGATCGCACGAATACATGTTTGCTTGCATAATTCGTGTTTTAGCTATTCTTCTTCTAAAGCCTTTGTCGCATGTATCTACTGTAATGCATGACAAAATCATTGTGTATTACGTTCTCAGTTGTTATACCTCAGTCGTATAATTTCCTATATCGTGGCATTTACCGAATATACAAAGCATAAAACAAAAGTTCAAAGTTTCATTTACAGAATGTCAATTACATACTCGACTACGGTACGCTTACCAGTCGCCTCTTCTTGCTCGTCCTTTCCTTCCTCATCTTCTTCTTCAGAGTCTTCCTTGTCTTCCACGTCCTCGTCCTCGGCCGCCAGTTGTCGCACGACAAAAGATCGATCATCGATACTATGATCCAGAAACCTCTCGATCTTGGCTTGGGAACCTGCGTTCGGCTTCAAGGCATCAAACTGAATCTCTGAAGACGACAAAAAGCAGAAAGTAAATGGAAAGTAGAAAAACCAAACAGTAACGTATGTTAAAATCGAAGAACATACCTCCCATGTTCCAGTCAGGACGAATCCAGTTGATGTTGATATCAAGCGAATCAATACGTACAAATACGTACCGAGACCTCCACCCACGATCGTTGACCCCGGTTCCCAAAACCAGGGTACGGTCACCCTTGTACTTGGAAAACGGGCTATAACGCCAATTCTTGTCTCTTTTGACGTGATAAGCCAACCAAAAATCATTCAGGGTCATAGGTGACTCCTACTTTGCAGACAATCGCTCGATAACTAAAAACACTCGCCATAGTTGGGGCATCAACTGCCCTAGTGACAGACCGAAGTATCGCATGAAATTCTTGGATAAAACCGAATACGGCCATTCGAATCCTATTTTGAAGGGGTATTCATATATTACAAAGCATCCCTCAGGACAACTCCCAGGACGTGTATTCCCTAGACAAACCAGCTCTTTCCCCGCAGGAATCTTCGCTAGACGCCTAAAGGTATTTAAATTCTCCTGACTCACGATAGAACTCTCTGGTTCAGACGACATTGTTTACCAAGGGAAAGGGAGAGAGCAATGAAAACGAAGGGGGGAAGATAACGCTTTATATAAATTCCTCTAGACCTCGAGCAAACCCCACTAAGTCGAAGATTCTCAAAGATTTGGGTAAATTCTGGACGAAGAAAGGTAAGAAATCGGGGCAAAATCTCTCCTCAAATGAGCACTTCAAATCATAAACAAAAGAAGATCAATCCTGATCTCTACTTATGCAAGAAATCAAATCGTATTGACTTCCCCGATAGTCGCCACGTGTCCCCGACCTTTGGTATAACTGCACGGATCGTCGACACCTGTCAAAGACAGCTGGTAAGCACAATCGTACGTCAGTATGACATCACGACCTCGTTTTCTCTTCGACTTCTCATTCGGTTAGAATTAAACCAATTCGGTTCCAAAACAATCAAGGTAATTTTCAACGTAAGACCTTGAACACCCGACAAGCAAAATTTAAAATTCGAATTTTCCCATCCTACTTTCAAATTTTGGGAGCAAACAGTTTGGTCAAAACTTCACAGGTCTCGACCGCGACCAGAGAAGGTAAGACGTATGTCATGAGCTATACCTTGTATTAAGATAAGGTCCCAACAAAGACCAAAGAAACCTCCGTCGTCCCTTCCAAAAGTAAGTCGAGACTTCCTCACGACAATCGACCTTGACGTCGCCCGTTCCACACGACCGTCGCATAAAACCATGCGACCTCGACCGACTAACGCGTTAACAACTGTTATGTTTGTTTAAGTGTTTAATGCAGGAGTCAAAGTTATTAATGGACTACGGCTATAACCGACGAAATCAATTATGAGCATCTAAACTCACATTGAAGACGACGACCGTTACAACAATCATCAAAGATCTTAATGATTCAATTAAAGTCATCCGAAGACTATAAAATCCCAGCTCAATCATCAGTTCAAGACACCTGATCAACACCAAAGTATCAGAGAACATCAAACACAGAAGCTAAACATCCGAGCTCAGAAGAACACTACAAGCGGAAGGCTCTCACTCGAAGAACTGCACTCGACGCACGACTTTCGCTCTCAACCAACAGTTTTACACATTGTTTTCACACATGACATACACTTGTTTTACATTCCATACACTTATACTTTACATTTCGAAGTCTTTCCTTCATTTGTATTGTAACCTCTGTACGATCGACACAAGTAACACCAAGGACATCGCCCCTGATTGGCGACCATAGTGCTGCGACGACATCCACTGTCGTCCGCAGGTTTTTTCCTCATTGAGGTTTTTCCTGCGTCATCAAATCCTCTTTCTCATTTACTTTTTTATCTTTGTCGCACGCTTTTGTCGAGAGATTCCTTTCTTTAGTTGTTAAAGTCCACATCGACCTTAAGTTGTCCCTTTGGTGCGATTTTTGGCATTAACAGTTACGAATGGTACTTCTCGGCTCCGTCGACATTCCTAACCCCGTCAACCAAGTCTATCTCTCTGAAAGGCCCCAGATATCCCAATTTTTCCTAGGCTTCCTAGCGATGGATTTGCGACGCATACGCAGGCTGAAAAGTCGTACCTTATATAGGTTCCCTAGACCTCGAAAAATCCTAACTGATTCAAAGATTCTTGCAGGTTTTAGAAAGTATCGGACGAAGAAAAGCAAGAAAATCAAGAGAAAATCTCTGCTTAAAACTCTCCGAAATTGTAAACAGGAAAAGATCCATCGTGGTCTCTATTTATGTAAACGATCGTGTCAGGTCGGGTCCCTCGATGATAGACATGCGTCCTGTCTTTTTGTATGACCACCCGGATCGCCGACACCTGGCAATGACAGCTGCTTAGCATAATCGTGTGTCAGCATGACGTCACGGCCTTATCCTCTCTTCGACTTGCCTCTCTAGTTAGAATTGAACCGATTCAGTTCTAGAGCAACCAAGGTAACTGAAAAAATTATTCGACACGTGTCGCGATCCCAGACATCCGACAAGCAAAATTTAAAAAAACTTTTTGAAATTTGAATTTGCCACTCCACCTTTTCAAATTTTGGGGGCAAACTGTTCGGGCAAAATTTCACCAGTCTCGACCGAGGTAAGGAAAACACCTACTTCCCTTTTTTTTGGTAAGGTAAAATCATGAGCACTTTATCCCCTGATTAGAGTTGAGATCGAAAGTTATTTACCTCACGACACTCGACCACGATGTCGCCTATTTCCCACGACCGTCACATAAAACCATGCGACCTCGATCAACTAACGTGCAATATGACTGTTACGTTTGTTCAGTGTTCAATGCAGGAATCAATGCCATTGATGAACAACGGCTATAACCAACAAGATCAGTTATTAAGATTTAATCCAGCGAACGTTATGACAGTTATCAAAATACTTAATGAGCCAATTAAAACACCCGAAGACTACAAATACCAAGCTCAATCATCATTTCAAGGGACATCAGACATCATCTCAGACATCTGGAATCATTCGAACTCGGAAGAACACTCGAAGCATAGAATACTTTCTCAACAGATCGCTCTCGACGCACGACTTATACACACGACACCTAGTTTTTACACACGACGCACCAGTTTTTTACCATCGATACACTTGTTAATTTACATTTAAAGTCTTTCTTTCATTTGTATTGTAATCATTGTACGATCGACACCCGAAACACAAGGACATCGCCCCTGTTTGGCGACCATAGTACAACGAAGACCTCCACTGTCGTCCGCGGACTTTTTCCTCGTTGAGGTTTTTTCCGCGTCACCAAAATTCTCTGTCTCATTTACATTTTTGTCTTTGTCGCACGCTTTGTTGAGAGATTTCTTTCTTTAGTTGTTAAGCTCCACAATCAACCTCAAGTTGTACTTTTGTGTGATTTTTGGCATTAACAGGTTGCAATTTATAGTCGTTGATAAAAGACGACTCCCTCTTTTTAATCTTATGATCGCCAGTCATGGCAAACACAAGTTAAAATTCTTGGTCGCCAATAAAAGCGACTCGCAAGTTGAAATCTCATGATCTCTAGTCATGACATATGTCGTCAATAAAGACGACTTGTACATTGAATCTAAGAATCACCAGTCATGGTAAGACGCATGTCAAAACGTAAAAGTCGCCAATAAGTGCGACTCGCATATTTTAATCTCATGATTGCCAATAAAGACAATTCGCAAGATTAACCGTATAATCACAAGCAATAGTCTTTCAAGAAGGCGACTACGTCCTCCGACGAGTGTTCCAAAGCACTCAAGAGCTTAATGCAGGTAAACTTTCCACCAAGTGGGAAGGTCCTTATCGTATCTCAGAAGTCGTGGGTAAAGGTGCCTATCGGCTCCAAATCCTCGACGGTCGAGATATCCCACGCAGCTGGAATGTAACGCATCCGAAAAGCCAACGACCAACCTCTGACACTGCTTTATAAAGGTGCCTATCGGATCCAAACCCTCGACGGTCGAGATATCCCACGCAGCTGGAATGCAACGCATCCGAAAAGCCAACGACCAACCTCTGACATTGCTTTATCGCAGGACCACACTACATAAGTTACTAAGTCTATCATACGACTGTTTAGGCAAAAATTCACCAGTCTCGACCACGACCAAGGTAAGGAAACACTTATTCCCTTTTCCATAACGAAGGTAAAATCATAGTACTTTAAACTCTTGATTAAAGATAAAATCGAAAATCTTTTTACCTCACGACACTCGACCTCGACGTCGCCTAGCCTATACGACCGTCCCCTAGAACCATGCTACCTCGACCAACTAACGCATGACATAAACTGTTACGTTTGTTAAGTGTTTAATGCAGGAGTCAACATCATTAATAGACAAACGGCTATAACTGGTGAAGGTCATTAAACAGCACTAAAGACGACGTCCGTTACGACAGTTATCGAAGTATTTAATGAGCCAATTAAAGCGTCCGAAGACTATAAATATCAAGGATAATCATCATTTCAAAGGGAGGAAAGAGAACATAGAGACACAACATCGAACAACAGACACAAGCACTCGAAACGAAGAAATCACTCGTAGAAGATCGCTCTCGACGCACGACATCAGCGCACGATACACAGTTTTTACACACGACGCACATTGTTTTTACACTCAAAACACTTGTTACTTTACATTTCGAAGTCTTTCTTTCATTTATATTGTAATCTCTGTACGATCGACACCAGAAACACAAGGACATCGCCCCTGTTTGGCGACCATAGTGCAGCGACGACTTCCACTGTCGTCCGCGGGTTTTTTCCTCAACGCGGGTTTTTTCCTCGTTGAGGTTTTTCCCGCGTCACCAAAATCTCTGTCTCATTTACATTTCTGTCTTTGTCGCACGCTTTTGTCGAACGATTCCTTTCTTTAGTTGTTAAAGTCCACATCGACCTTAAGTTGTACTTTTGTGCGATTTTTGGCATTAACAGTTTGGTGCCATCCGTGGGACCCCATCTAGAGAAAATTTTCTACAAATGTGCGTCGTACTAACGGTTTGTTGGAGTTTCCCATGTTTTCTGTTTCAGGAAGATGGCAGTCCTAAGAAATCAAGAGCATGTTATTGCTCATATGTATCAAGAGCTAGAAGTTGCTCGAAATCAAATCAATGCCATGGCCGAGCAGAGTCGCAGAACAGCCGAGGAGATCGCACGGCTGAGAAATCCCTTTGGTCCTCAGCATGGTCCTAGGCCGTTCGTTCAGAATCCAGGCCAAGGATCGTTCGGTCAAAATGGTCCTAGACCATTTGCGCATAATTCAGGTCCAGGATCGGGTCAGTTCGCTCAGAATCAGCATCCAGGTCCGTTCATGCAGAACCAACAGCCGGGGCCGTTCAATCCAAATCCCCAGTTCGGGACGGTTCCTCCTCAGCATATAAGGCCACCACCCATGCAGAATGGATCGCAGCCATTTCAGAATGGAGCGCAGCCGTTTCAGAATGGGTCGCAACCATTTTAGAATGGATCGCAGCGGTTTCAGAACGGGTCGCAGCCGAATTTTGTTCCTTTCAACGGAGACGCCCATGGCTCGTCGCATGGCAATGGCACCAGTTCAGGAGCCAACCCGCAAGCAGGGGCAAATATCGACCTCAATGACCCCGTCGCCCAGCGATTGAAAATGCTAGAGGATCAGAATGAGCGCGTCCTATCTTTGCTCGCCAAGCTACCCGGGGCAGCCGTCCCCGTCGACGTCGAGCCTCGATCAGGTTATCAGATGTCGCCCTTCATCGATGAGATCGCGACCGTTGAGGTTCCAAAGAAATACAATGTTCCCGCTTTTACACCCAAGTATTCAGGAGTGACCGATCCAACCGAGCACGTCGCGCAGTATAAGCAACTCATGTGGACGGTCTCAATCCCACACATGTATCAGGAAGTATGTATGTGCAAGAGCTTCGGTGCGACTCTCACTGGTCATGCCCTCCAATGGTTGAGCAATCTCAAACCCAAATCCATCGGGTCGTTCGCTGAGTTGGTCAACCAATTGTCTCAGCAATTCGCCAGCAGTCGCAAGATGGAGAAGCAGACCAGTGACCTGTATTATGTCGTGCATAAGTCTAATGAATCTATTTGAAGCTATTTCAACAGATTCAATGCAGAGATGATCAGTATCCGCAATGGTGACGTCAAGACCGCAATCGAAGCTTATAAGCGTGGTCTGGACGATAGCTCGGGTTTATACACTGATCTAACCAAGTATCCCCCAGAAAATTTCGAAGACGTCCGAGCCTGAACCGTAGCGTATATGAGGGTAGAAGACGACGCTGCCTTCCGTCGCAAGCATACCGACGACAAGAGGTCGTTAGGTGTAAGGAAGCCAGAGTTCAAGACGAAAACGATTTCCAAAATAGACCCCGCGCGTCACATCTCGAACGTCCGATTCAAGACAAAATCAGAGGCTAAGACCGCGAGCAAGTTTCCTAAGTACCCCAAGATATCCTCTTACGGATTCAAAGGGTCCACTAAGGATTTGGTTGAAGCTCTGAAGACCTGATAGGGCGGGTTACACCCCCCTAAATCTAACCGCAAGTGTACGGTGTCAAAATCAAGTAATAACGTACGGTAAGTACGAGTATCGAATCCACGGGAACTAGGAACTAAGTATCACAATTACTACAAGCTCTATTAACTGAACTGTCGAATATTGGAAGATTGGTTTGATTTAAAACTACTTAATTGCAACGAATACGAAATCACAACGAAACAGTAAACGACTTAGAAACTTCGATAGAGAGAGAAGTTGAGGGTTGGAAATCCTCAGGTTCTACACATGCAAACAACTGACTCAAAACAATTACCAGTTAATCCCCTTAATGATTCCCAAATCTTTTAAGATCACCGTCGTTCTCTTTCGAACAACAACGGATTTTATTTTGAAAAGGATAAGTTTAATCTCTCGATCTCACCTATGGATTCCAAAACACATTAAGTACACGATTTATGTTTAAATTGGTTAGATTTTATCTCTCGATATCAACCTAACGGTTTAATTGGGACTAAAGCTTACTCGGTATATCTCTATCACCTTTCGGACTTTAGGCATGCAATTCCTAATTCTGAGTAGCAATCAATTCTCTCGAACTTAATTACTAACAAACAAATCGAATATAAATTGGCCAAATTCACACAAGCATTAACCACAAAATTGCATACTTCATTACTTAAGGAAAAAACTGATAAAAATCACTCGTCATTTGTTCACATGCTTACAAACCTAATTCAATCCAACCCCCAACATGAACAGGTTAGTTCATGTCGGTGGTGGATTCAAACACAAGAGAAATAGATGCGAAAGTGTATGTAAACATGATTAAGCGTAAAAGATGCAATCGTAAACAGTAAGATGATGAACTCCCTTCTCTCGTGCTCGTCTCTACTTCACGTATTGAACGTCTCCTTGATCGGCTCTCGATCGTGACTCCGAAAGCTCCGAAAAGTCTCCAGGAATCGCCCCTGGCCGTCGAATGAATGACCTAAAAATCGGATTTAAAGCTAGAATTCGCGAAACAGTGGGTTACGCCACTTGCCACGCGACTTGCAAGTCGCGTGGTAAGTCGCGCGTATCATTTTTGCAGCGTGGGTCGTCGTCTGGTTCGCGGATCGGGTCCTGGTTCGGTCGTGGGTCTTGGTCTTTGCTTTTGGGCTTACGTTAGGCTTCGTTTGGACTCGTTTTGGGCTCTTTTTAACTTCTTTTCCCGAAGAATGCCGCCTTTTAGATAACCTGTATCAAACACTAGATAAACCGTAAAATATACGCCTTTTTACTTGAATACAAGCCAATCTCGTTGGTTTGAAAACTGAAAATAACGCCAAAAAGTGGCGTTATCAACAACCCCAAACCGAGAGTTGCTTGTCCCTAAGCAATTGAGCGATAAAATAGAAATAAAGCACACATAAGTGAAATAATACTAATAATAACTGCACAATTCCCAATCGGTACCAAGTGGTGCATCGGTGATTTCCCATACCCGTGAATATCTATCTCACTCTTGCCTCATTCTTATTTCGTTTGATTTATGACCTTCCTTTGGGAGTTGAAATCGTGACTGTTCCGATTACGTTCGGGTTAGACTAGGTCCAAACATACTAGGGAAAACATTTCGCCTCGACCCTACCTCACGGGATACTCTCTTTGCACTCGAACCTAGGTTATCGCTCGTGTTGTCATGTTTAAGGAGGTTATGTACAAGAATACTCAAATTATTACATGACAACTCTAAGGAAAGACGCACAATTGTCCAAAAATTTGATCTCAGAAGGAGTTAAGTAGCAAGACAGGGAATATCGATGAGGGTGGTCGTATACCGTAATCACATCTTCCAAAAGATCATCCAGGTCTTTACAAGGGTTGTAATGGGGCTAGGGCTATGGCTGAGAAACGAAGGGTAAAATGGTTCAAAGATCCTTGGTGTGTCAATCATTGGCAGTTCCAAACTTCTCTACTTCAGCCTCTATCATTTGGCCCTCTTTGTCACTATTGGAGTCGCTTTGACTCTCTTATTCAGCTGCTATAAATACTATCTGACTAACTGTATTTTTTATTTTTTATTTTTTTCAGTGGGGCATCATTGGCCCTCTTTTCTATTTCTTGGGTTACATTGACCCATTTTATTCTCATGACTGGCCTGTTCTATTCTTTTCTGCTCTATCTTTCGTAGTTCATTACCGCCTTTAATTGACACACTTTCGGATAGGGGTTGGCTAAGGCTTTTGGCTAAAGGTTTAATGGTGGGTTTAGAAAGAATTAAGGTGCGTGTTTGGCTGCAAAGGGGGTTATGGATACACACAGAAGGGTAAAAGGTAACGATAGCTAAAACGGGTTAAAACAAAACACACAATGCCTGGAATCATATATTGAGGTCCACACGATATGGTCTACTATACCCTTACCCAATATCCTGAGGTTCGTCTTTGCTACTCAATGCAATAATGTAGCGAGATCATTCTACATTCACGACAAGGAATTCGAAAAAGTGTATAAGAATTAGGTGCATGAATCCCTCGAACTGAAAAACGTCTTTTAGGCTCAAAACTCACTATCGGGTGGTCTCCACTAATGTCCCTAGTCATGTCCTTTCCCGGTCCTTCCCTAACGGTCACGTCACTATCACAAGATTCTTCCCACAATGGTTGGTCTCAATCATTCAAAACAAAAAAATTAGCTATTGTGATCTAGACACTCAGAAGTGCAGGAAATCTACGTGCATAACTTGGGCCCGATTGGGCAACCCCAAACCTTACCCACACATTGTCCCCAATGTGCAAGTAAAGTCGTAGGTGATGCGACTCGAATCATTGTGCAGTTATTACAGTTATCAAAAGGACGGGCAAGGCATTACAAAACATCAAAAAGGAATCCCAAAGTTTCTAATATGGGCACCCCAAACCTAGGTTGTGGCCTAGGTTTGCCAAATAAAAGCCAACCCCAAACCTCGGTGAAACCGAGGTTTGCACAGGGTAAAAAGTTGAGTGTGTAGATGATGAAAAATGAGGCACCCCACACCTAAGTGAAACTTAGGTTTGTGGCATCTCGCTTAACTAATAAAGACCATACATCATACACCACTCGTTAAACAGACAAAGTTGAGAGCGTACCTGTTTTGCCCGGATGAAGGAGGATTCTTGAAAGGTTGAGCATCAATCGGATGAGATAGGGAGAACATGCAAAACAAAGGAAATCAAAGCACAAGACAATATGCAGGAAGATGAAACCCACAAAGCAAGAAAGGAAACAAAAACTGCACGAAAAACGAACAGGGGACACCCGCGGTTTGCTGCGCGGCTTGCAGGCCGCGCCACATCCCGCGTAACCCACTGTTTCACAAACAGTCAGAGGAGTCCCGCGGCTTGACACGTGGTATGTAAACCGCGGCATAAGCCGCGTATGTCCCTGTTCCAGCTATTTTTGATTTTTCGATTTTTCGATTTTTATGGTTTTTTCGGAAATAAAAACACACTCAAACTAAAAATAATAAAAGGAAACAAACCTTGGTGGGTTGCCTCCCACCCAGCGCCTTATTTAAAGTCGTGGCACGACTGTGCGGTTTTCAACTTGGCTCCGTATCCGCTGACTCGAACCACCCACACTTGCGGTTCTTCGCGGATTCTCTCGCAATTGG
This sequence comes from Saussurea involucrata, assembly GCA_033807775.1. Taxonomy (NCBI): domain Eukaryota; kingdom Viridiplantae; phylum Streptophyta; class Magnoliopsida; order Asterales; family Asteraceae; genus Saussurea; species Saussurea involucrata. The sequence continues at coordinate 82,388,251 of CM066327.1, forward strand.
CCTTCCATGACCAGATCCGGATGCCTCTTCACTCCGACCTCTCGTCTTCTCGAACATCTTGAAAGTCACCCTCTTGCCACCGACTCTAAAGGTCACCTCTCCTTCCTCCACATCAATCATGGCTCTACTCGTGGCTAGGAAGGACCTTCCCAATATCAATGGGACTTCTTTGTCTTCGTCTATGTCTATCACTACAAAGTGCACAGGGAAGTAGAACTTTCCGACCTTGATCAGCACATCCTCCACCACTCCGTACGGGTACACGATCGATCGATCTGCGAGCTTCAGCGTCATATAAGTTGGGCTCACCTCACCCAATCCGAGTTTCCTGAAAACAGAAAGAGGCATCAGATTAATACTAGCTCCTAAGTCACACAACACTTTATTAAAATTAAAGCTCCCAATTTGGATAGGGATCGAAAAACTCCCTGGATCCTTAAGCTTCGGGGGAAGCTTATTCTGAAAAATCGCGCTGCACTCTTCAGTGAGTGCAACGGTGGCCTGGTGATCGATCGTCCTCTTTTTGGATAAGATCTATTTCATGAATTTCATGTAAGAGGGAATTAGCGCCAACGCATCTGCAAAAGGGATATTAATGGTTAACTTTTTAAATACATCAATAAACTTAGAGAAATTAACATCATCCTTATGCTCTTTCAGTCTATTCGGGTATGGCACTCGTGGAATTTCCGGCTTGACTGGTGGTGTCACTTATTTCTCCTTCGGTTTCCCTTCTTCAATCACTACCTCTTATTCAGTCTCTAGCTCAGTCATGTCTATGATCTCGATCTCTTTTTCCTTTGGATCGGTCTCTCTTGTCGGCTCCCCATTCAGCTCTTTGCCATTTCTCAGATAGATGGCATTGCACTGCTCTCTAGGTTTCCTTTCAGCCATGCTTGGGAATGTTCCGGGAGGTCGGTTTTGTAGGGCTTCAGAGATTTGCCCTACTTGCCTCTCTAAGATCTTGATGGATGCGGTGTTCTGATCAGTAGCCGCCTTGACCGTATTCACCATGCTTGCTAGACCTTCAACCGTGCTGTCCATCTTTGTCATGAACTTCATCATCATTTCTTCTAAGCCCGACTTCTTCTCTCCGGATGGTCCTTCGTTCCTTTGGTTGAAACCTGGAGGACGATAAGCATTATTAGTATTGGAAGAATTTGAAGAGTTAGAAAAATTACCTGGCTGTTGACCGGGTTGACTCCACGAGAAATTTGGGTGCTTTTTCCACCCTTCGTTATACGTGTTGGAGAACGGGTCGTTCCTCGGCTGATGATTCCGGTTTTGGAGGAATTGAACTTGCTCGGGATCTTGTGAATTGCCTCCCTTCAGATGGTTCCTGATCATGGCTAATTGAGCCTTAATCTCTTTAAGCTCGTCCGTCTCTTGAACACTAGCGACTCGTGCAACGGAAGATCGTGGTGTGCAATAGCTATGCTCGGCTAGGTTCTCGATCAACTCGACTACTTCCTCACACGTCTTGTTCATGAGCGCCCCACCCGCTGCAGCAGTGATGTCATTCTTGAATTGCGGGTGAAGGCCTCCAAAGAACGTTTTGATTATGACCCAACCATGTAACCCGTGATGTGGACACTTCTTCAACATGTCCTTATATCTCTCCCATGCCTCGTAGTGTGTCTCTTGGTCCCATTGCGCGAAGTGTGTAATGTCGGCCATCAGCTGAGCGGTTCTTCCCGGTGGGAAGAATTTCTGGAGGAATGCAGCTTTCAGGTCTGCCCATGTGGTGATAATATCCGATGGTAAGCCCTCTATCCAAATTTCAGCTCTACCCTTTAGGGAAAAACTGAAGAGTCTTAGCTTGATCGCGTTCTCCTCCATCCCATTGATCTTGAACGTATTACAGATTCATTCAAGTGCGCGTAGGGATCTTCAGTCGGTGCTCCCCCAAATTGATTCTATTGTACCATGACGATGGTACTCGGCTTGATCTCGAAGTAATTGGCCGTAGTGGTGGGTGGTTGGATCCCTATACGTGCGGCTGCCACGTTTGGATCGGCAAATTACCGCATCGGAACTCTTCCGGGAGGTGGTGGAGGATTATTGCGAAGAGATGGAGGATCGTTGCGCGGTGGTCTCTCATCACCCATTTGTAACTGTCGCTTAGCTTTGGTCTCTTGACGTAGGCGACGAGCGGTTATTTCGATCTCCGGATCAAATTGTTCGATTCCCTTCCCTCGGACCGTCCTTGGCATAAACCAATTAGTACCTGAAAGAAAGTAAGCGAGATTAGTGATCCAGAAACTGAAAGTGATGGAATAAAACAACGAAAAGATAAAAAAAAATGTCCAATCTAATAGCGCTTATAGCTGGTAGTGCTATTAGTTGCAACTAGATCCCCAGCAACGGCGCCAAAAACTTGATAGGGCGGGTTACACCGCCCTAAATCTAACCGCAAGTGTACGGTGTCGAAATCAAGTAATAACGTACGGTAAGTACGAGTATCGAATCCACGAGAACTAGGAACTAAGTATCACAATTACTACAAGCTCTCTTAACTGAACTGTCGAATATTGGAAGATTGGTTTGATTTAAAACTACTTAATTGCAACGAATACGAAATCACAACGAAACAGTAAACGACTTAGAAACTTCGATAGAGAGAGAAGTTGAGGGTTGGAAATCCTCAGGTTCTACACATGCAAACAACTGACTCAAAACAATTACCAATTAATCCCCTTAATGATTCCCAAATCTTTTAAGATCACCGTTGTTCTCTTTCGAACAACAACGGATTTTATTTTGAAAAGGATAAGTTTAATCTCTCGATCTCACCTATGGATTCCAAAACAGATTAAGTACACGATTTATGTTTAAATTGGCTAGATTTTATCTCTCGATATCAACCTAACGGTTTAATTGGGACTAAAGCTTACTCGGTATATCTCTATCACCTTTCGGACTTTAGGCATGCAATTCCTAATTCTGAGTAGCAATCAATTCTCTCGAACTTAATTACTAACAAACAAATCGAATGTAAATTGGCCAAATTCACACAAGCATTAACCACAAAATTGCATACTTCATTACTTAAGGAAAAAACTGATAAAAATCACTCGTCATTTGTTCACATGCTTACAAATCTAATTCAATCCAACCCCTAACATGAACAGGTTAGTTCATGTCGGTGGTGGATTCAAACACAAGAGAAATAGATGCGAAAGTGTATGTAAACATGATTAAGCGTAAAAGATGCAATCGTAAACAGTAAGATGATGAACTCCCTTCTCTCGTGCTCGTCTCTACTTCGCGTGTTGAAAGTCTACTTGATCGGCTCTCGATCGTGACTCCGAAATCTCCGAAAAGTCTCCAGGAATCGCCCTTGGCCGTCGTGTGAAAGTTACGTATCGAATGAATGACCTAAAAATCAGATTTAAAGCTGGAATTCGCGAAACAGTGGGTTACGCCACTTGCCACGCGACTTGCAAGTCGCGTGGTAAGTCGCGCGTATCATTTTTGCAGCGTGGGTCGTCGTCTGGTTCGCGGATCGGGTCCTGGTTCGGTCGTGGGTCTTGGGCTTTGCTTTTGGGCTTACGTTAGGCTTCGTTTGGACTCGTTTTGGGCTCTTTTTAACTTCTTTTCCCGAGGAATGCCGCCTTTTAGATAACCTGTATCAAACACTAGATAAACCGTAAAATACTCGCCTTTTTACTTGAATACAAGCCAATCTCGTTGGTTTGAGAACTGAAAATAACGCCAAAATGTGGCGTTATCAAGACCGCCCAGGCGACTATTCGATGGCCTAAGAAGTCCGATCAGGACGATGCTAAGAAAGACAAATCTAAATGGTGCGACTTTCATGTCGACCATGCTCATGCGACAGACGATTGCATATCTCTCAAAAAGGAGCTAGCATATCACGTCCCGAAAGGAAACCTCAAAGATATCATTAATGACGTCGTTACTTCAGCCAGCGACCATCGACCGTCAACCCCCGAGCATGCAAAGGTCGTCAATTGCATCACCGATGGTTCGGACGTATGTGGTCTGACGTATTCCACAGCCAAGCATCACGCCAGTCAAGCACCTGACGATCGGCCTATTCCGCATTCGTCAAGACCCAAAGGAGATTTTGAGTTGGAAGCTATGAAAATCGTATTCGACCAAGACGACCTTGGAGACTCGTATCAGAAACATCATGACGGGTTGATCATTCAACTAACGATTGGTAATTGTTTAACCCGACGAGTCTTGATCGATTGGGGCAGTTCAGCAAACGTCATTTTCCTTGACACCATCAAGGCCATGGGAATCGATCGTTCAGAAATCACCCGACGTTCGACGACTTTGGTCGGTTTCAATGGAGAAGCGACGAGCACCTATGGAGATATTATCTTGCCCGTCTATGCAGGAGGAATCAACAAGCAGACCAAGTTCAGTGTCATCGATTGTGCATTGGCCTATAACATCATTTTAGGTCGACCATGGATCCATGAAATGAAAGCCGTTCCTTCGACATATAATCAGACCCTGAAGTTCCCTACGCCATGGGGAATCCAAGAAAATTAAAAGTGAGCCAAAAGTCGCCCACGACTGCTATAAGACCACCCTGAAGCCGCGGAAGTAAACTGTCTAACAGTCACAAGGTAAACACGACCGTAAGGTCTCGACAGGTTCGTCCTTCTATCTTTAACCTTAAAGATAAACTCATGCCTTTCCTGCAGGAATAAAACGACTATCTTGCCCTGTCGCACGAAAGCACAGTCGACATAAACACAATCGTTATTTTCTCAAAAGCTCGGTGTCGATCCGACATTCATAATCTATCTTTCTCTGAAAGAAATAAGATAATAAATGACGGGGGGCAAATAGACATAAAAGAGAAAAGAATATAGAAAGGTACGTATTCTAAGTCCTTTTTCATTTTTTCTTTCACACGATCTCTCATCACGAACGACTACTAACTTAAGCATCGGAGGGTCGTTGGTTAGCCAACGACCAACCTCTAACGTTATTTTTTCGCATAATTGCAGGACAATAATCATACGACTCTAGTTTCACAAGGTCGCACGATATAAACGATCAGGTCTATGACTTGATCATCCTTTCACAGGAACACACGATTCAAGCTCATCGCACGACTTAGTCGTACGATCGCAAAGTCTAAACAACTTTACATTTTAAGTTTCATACTCTGAATGTATGCTTTGATCGCACGAGCTTATGTTTATATACACGATTTAAAAATCTTATGGCTTGCGTTCTAGTTATTGTAATGCAATGATGCCTAAGTCGCATGATTTCTTGGTTGTTCTTTACTTAGTGGATCTTACAATTGATATTGTATTTATTCATAGAATCACAAGTTTGAGTTCCATTCATTGAACAAACTGTCATTTACAAAAAACACGATCACCAACGGTCGGGTAGCAAAGAAACAGAAATAAACAAAGATATTTTTCTAATGTTGGGGAGGACCGTCGGTCGCACCCTTGCCCGATACGTCGCCCTGGAGACCCTCCTCCTCGACTTCCTTCTCATCATCCGAGTCGAGGTCTCTCTTGGTCCCGACCTCCTTGAAGAAGATAGCCAACTCGTCCGACGCTGAGACTAGAGGATTCTTGCCCAGCAAGTGACTTCGCATGATAGCCGCTCGTGCAGTGAGTAGAGCAAAGGAAAAGAGGGACTTATTCTCATCCCTCAACTCCTCCAGCTCCTTCTCTAAACCCACCGCTTTGGATTTGGAGTCTTCAACCTCTTTCCCCTTCATGATCAGAGACTCCTTCATCCCCTCCAGCTTCTCCCTTTGATTATGCATCAAAGATAGAGACTCCTTTAGACGTGAATTCATGTCATCCCTTGCGTGGCCAAGCTATTCCAGCTCGTTCAAAGCATCATGGAGTTTCACTGACACCGCCTCTTCGCGTTCCAAAGCGGACCTTTCCCTTTCTAACGCAGCATCTTCTTTCTCGATAGCAGAGGCCGTTAAGTCTTCTATCTTTTTCGTTTTAGCATGCAACGCCATAGACGACTGAAACGTCTGAAAATATAAGCACATTAGCATAGTATACGACGTCGACAACAGATAAAAAACAAAAGTCTTGAAAGATAGACTTACCATGAATGCTAATCCAGCAACATGGGACTCAGTATCCTCAAGAGAGACCCCGTCGAAACACTCTCTGAAAGAAGAAAGCTGATACTTTCCCAAATAAGGGAACAGTTTCATCCCGTCTAGGACGTTATCATCCAAAAAATCCGACGGTAACGTAAAGTTCACCGTCGTTTCAGAACCCGTTTGCGTGCCCTTGCCCTTGTCGGCCGAAGTGGGGCCTGACGCGGAAAGAGAAGGCATCGTCGCCGGTTGCGCAGTATCAACGGACCTTGTGTCAGAAACCTTCTCGACAAACGTGGTCGATACCTTCGCCCTTTCAGACGAGGCGACTCTCGAAGAACCACCTGTCCTTGACGATGGTTCCCTCAGAACGGACATCCTCGTCCTCTTTGGGGGACCCGAACCAGATGTCGGGACTTCTTTTCTCTTTAGAACCCCCGACCCAGTTGTCAAGGTATCCTTCTCCCTGTCTTCCCTCGCCTTGCGAGCTAGCTCGACTTGAGCCATCTTCTTAACGGCTGCAGGCGTCATCTTCGCCCGAGATTCTCCTGTATGGTAAAAGAAAGAATTAGATGCTTGAGGATAGAAAAAGATTAGATCGGGCGGAAAGAAGGCCAAGGGATACTTACCAGTTATCTCTACTTCCGGTTCTTCCCCCTTCTCTTCCTCCACAGTCTCCTCAGAATCCTCTCTCTCGTCCTCTTCTTCTTTCTCCTCTCGACCCATCCTCATTCTATCGCTCAAGAAAACGGTGTCGTCATCCTCGTCTACCAAATGACGTGTGACGTACGATCGGTCCTCAGCACTAAACTCCAGGAACTTTTTGACCTTAGCCTGGGAGACATCGTCCGACTCTACCTTGTCAAAATCAATATCTACACGTAAGGAAGAAGATCAGTCGAAAAGCAACCGAGCAACATAATAACATAACACATACGATAAACAACTGAAAGTTCACCTGCCATATTCCAACCAGATCTAATCCAGTCACTATCGGTGTCCAGTGATGCCACCCGCACAAATACATACCGAGTCTTCCATTTTCGATCATTGACTAACGTGTTTAAAACCAAGGTGCGCTCGCCCTTGTGTCTCGGAAACAAACTATAACGACGGTACTGATCACTTTTGACCTTATATGTCGTCGTAATTCCCTCACATTCATTGGTGGATTCCAGTTTGAGGTAAGTCGCTCGATGATCAAGATAACTCGCCAAAACTGGGGCATCAGTTGCTCCGGCGAAAGGTCGAATTCACACATGAACTCCTTGGCCAGGAGCGAATATGGCCAATGGAAGCCTATCTTGAACGGGTACTCATATATAACGACATACCCCTCGGGGCACATCTCCGGCCGAACCTTGCCAGCCCTGCTTGCGGTGATCCCCATGGGAATCCTCACTAGACTTCTAAAGTCGTCGAGATCTTCTTCGTTTTTTATGGCGCTTCTAGGCTCCGTCGACATTGCTAACCCTGTTAAATTGATTTGCACTTCGGAAAGTCCCCAAATATCCCAATTCCTCCTAGGTTTCCTAGCAATGGATTTGCGACGCATACGCAAACTGAAGGGTCGCGCTTTATATGGTCATCCTAGACCATGGAAAACCCTAACTAAATCGAAGATTCTCGCATGTTTGGAAAAGATCAGATGAAAATCGACAAGAAAATCAAGAAGAAATCTGAAACCAGAATCGTAAAACAGGGAAAGATCCATCGCGATCTTTATATGCAGTCGATCGCGTCAGGTCGAGTCTATTGATGATCGCCACGCACCCTCGTCTTTTCGTATGACCACACAGATCGTCGACACCTGTCGAAGACAGCTGGTAAGCACGATCGTGCGTCAGTATGACGTCACGGTCCCGTTTCCTTTTCGACTTCTCGTTCAGTTAAAATCGGATCGATCCAGTTCCAAGACAACCAAGGTAACTTTCGACACGTATCCTAATTCTATGCTCCGACTGACAAAATTTAAAATTCGAATTTGCCATCCTACTTTCAAATTTTGGGGGCAAACTGTTTGGGCAAAAATTCACCAGTCTCGACCACGACCAAGGTAAGGAAACACTTATTCCCTTTTCCATAACGAAGGTAAAATCATAGTACGTTAAACTCTTGATTAAAGATAAAATCGAAATTCTTTTTACCTCACGACCCTCGACCTCGACGTCGCCTAGCCTATACGACCGTCCCCTAGAACCATGAGACCTCGACCAACTAACGCATGACATAAACTGTTACGTTTGTTCAGTGTTTAATGCAGGAGTCAACATCATTAATGGACAAACGGCTATAACTGATGAAGGTCATTAAACAGCACTAAAGACGACGTCCATTACGACAGTTATCGAAGTATTTAATAAGCCAATTAAAGCGTCCGAAGACTATAAATATCAAGGATAATCATCATTTCAAAGGGAGGAAAGAGAACACAGAGGCACAACATCGAACAACAGACACAAGCACTCGAAACGAAGAAATCACTCGTAGAAGATCGCTCTCGACGCACGACATCAGCGCACGACACACAGTTTTTACACACGACGCACATTGTTTTTACACTCAAAACACTTGTTACTTTACATTTCGAAGTCTTTCTTTCATTTTTATTGTAATCTCTGTACGATTGAAACCAGAAACACAAGGACATCGCCCCTGTTTGGCGACCATAGTGCAGTGACGACTTCCACAGTCGTCCGCGGGTTTTTTCCTTGTTGAGGTTTTTCCCGCGTCACCAAAATCTCTGTCTCATTTACATTTCTGTCTTTGTCGCACGCTTTTGTCGAATGATTCCTTCCTTTAGTTGTTAAAGTCCACATCGACCTTAAGTTGTACTTTGGTGCGATTTTTGGCATTAACAACGACTTCAGTAAAATCGTACGGTATAAACAATCAGTTTTATTAGACGACTCAATTGTATAACTACAGGAACACATGATTCAAGGTCATCGTATGATCAAATCACACGATCGTAAGGTCTAGCGACCCCACAAGCTAAGTTCTTTAACTTAGAAAAATTTCATGTTCTGAATGAATGCTTTGATTGCATGCGCTTATGTTTGCTTATACGATTCAAAAAGTCTTATGACTTACGTTCTAATCGTTGTATTACAATGGATGCCCAAGGCGCACGACTTCTTGTGAATTTTTGTACTTAATGAATTTTTACAGTTGACATTACATCTGTCCATGACATGTATGAGTCGAAATAATACTCAGGTTCAATAGAAAGGTAAAATGTTTACCGATTATCGCTAAAGCAAAACTTACACAACGTAACATAGGTCTCTAACGACCGTATCGGCTCGGAACGCCAGGTCATAGGTCTCTAACGACCGTATCGGCTCGGAACGCCAGATCATAGGTCTCTAACGACCGTATCGGCTCGGAACGCCAGATCATAGGTCTATAACGACCGTATCGGCTCGGAACACCAGAACGTAAGTCTTTAACGACTGTATCACAAGATTCTTAAATTTTATCTTGGTTCGATCATCTTGTGATCGCCTCCAAGCTTTATTTCGGCCCAATCGTCTTACGATTTACTCCCGATCCATACGTCTCATTTTGATTGATCATCGTCAGATCCTTGTGTTTTAAGATCGTCTTACGATCGTCTTTAGTTTTTCATCCTTCACATTAGTGGATGAATACCACAAGTAACTTGCGCATTAAAGGTCATCTTTCGATCGTCGCAACTTAGAAAACATTTTTTAACAGATGTGTCATTTGTACACTGTCGACCGGTCTACAATTCTAGCTGACCAAGTCAATTTTCTTCTAAATGATCCAATTAGCAGAAAAGACACGGCTCATCATTTCACATTGGTACGAGATCTGAAATTCAAATGGCTTTGAAATTCAAATCTCAGGGGGCTAACTGTTTGGGTAAAAAATCACACCCTCGACCGACTTGGGAAATTCCCTCGGCATGACCCATGGACATTGATTACCCTAATGACTAAAGATAATACCCATTATTATCATGTCCCCGACATACGTTAATAACCACGATAGTTGGTTATTGAAAGACATCTTGTGTTAATAGTTATTCAAGATAGTGTCTTTACATCTCGTGATTGCACATCACGTGTCGCATGTTACACGTCGCACGTCACACATCGCCAGTCACAGGTCACTAGTCTTATGTCGCTAGTTAAGTGTCGCCAGTTACGACTCATCGGTCTTACGTCGACAGTCTCCTGTCGTCAGTCTTATATCACTCTGATCCTGCTAAAGCATCGTCCTGACATCCTGGTCCTGCGATCTGGTCTTACGACCTGGTCTTGCAACATTATCATCCTAGTCTTATGACATTTTCATAAGACCATTCTTATATTAAGATAAGGTCTTACAAGACATTTACAGTCATATACCTGGTCGTGTACTTCGGCAACGGTCCTATGCTCCATAAGACCGACGTCCAGAACTCAAGACGGTCTTACGGTTACACTAACCATTAATGGTCAAACAGCCGTTTCCTTCGTTCATTAATGCAGGTCTACAAGCAATTATGGTACAACGGTCGGTAACGGACGAGCTCTTAATGACATTAAAGACTCGACAGCGGTTACAAAGACAATCATCAAAGCGCATTTAATGTCGACAGCGGTTACAAAACCAACTATTAAAGAACATTTATTTCCGGCGGAAGCTATATAAAGGCCTGCTCCACAACCGAAAAGATGATCTATTATCTGTTTACAAGCTATTAGACACCGCAAACACCGTAATTCACAAAGTATTCAAACACACATCGTGGACGCAAGTTTCGCACGACGGTAGTTCGAACCATACGACGACAACTTATTTCACTCGTTTTACACACGACACACAACTTTTACACATGTCTGAGTACATTTTATCTCTTATTGTAACTTATTGTACACATATCACTTGTTACAAAAGGATTATCGCCCCTGATTGGCGACCATAGTACACTGTCGACTCTAACACAGTCGACCGCGGTTTTTTCCCTCGATTTGGGGTTTTCCGCGTCACCAAAATCTCTTGTTTCGTCTACATTTTCTTCGTTATTTTTCTTGTTTATTTCTATGGTTCAATCTTTAGTTGATAAGGTCCGAAACCAAACCTTAAATCGTATTTTTATACAATTTTCGGCATATGATAGTTTAGTGCGATTTTTGGCATTAACACTACCACCGATATGAACCACAATTCTAAACGGCCGCCGTCCGCCATCGATCTGAGCCACCACCGATCTGAACCACAGCCGACCTGAACCACCGACTACCACCGGTATGAGCCACAATTCTAAACCACCGCCGTCCGCCATCGATCTGAGCCACGACCGACCTGAACCACGGCCGACCCGAGCCACCGTCGATCTGAACGGCCACCGAACACATTGTATGTATCACCCTAAAAATTTGACATTTAAAATAGGGAATTTCCGGAAAATGGGCAAATAAAAACTTAATAAAATAGGCCAACTAAAACCCTTAGTATAACGGAATTGTTTGGACAAGTTGAAAATAACGAGTATCGAAACATAATACACAACAACCTACTAATCTAGAATTGAATTAAACTAGATTAACACGGGTGTCGTTATATCTCCAAAAAATCTCTCATCTCGAATTCCCACATGGTCGGCAAATCAACGCATCAAATACGCACCGCTAGTGGGACCTGAAATCCACAATATACCACCACAAGTGTTAGACCGGAAATCTAGTGAATAAGCGTAACTTCACAATATTGATAAAGCAAGCGGTAATGTAAATCAAACCAACGTTACCAGAACCGTATTGTAGTAAATAACCGCCATTTGATTTTCGTCAAGTAGCTCAACCTGAGCATAAAATATACAAGAGAGAAATACTCTTGAAAAATGGGGGATATCCGTTACCATCGGGGTGACGAGAACACATGACATGGAGTCACCCGTGATGTTATTTGATTGCACCTAAAGTCTTGGTTTAGTTCCCATGCCATTAAGATATCACAATCTCAAACCGTCATTAAATGCCTTTATTGCCTACTCCGTCAAGTTACACCTCAATGACTTATGGGACCACATTGCACATCAAAACTAGACGAGTTACACCTCAAGGACCTCAATGTGCCTTATTGCCTACTCGCTAGTGGCCCAAGCTGGCCAACAATTTATAAAAATGGTTAATAAAAATCTAGGTCTTCGTGCACAAGGAGCTAGACACCATGGATATTCCAAACATGACCAAGTAATGTGTGATGGTACTCAAAATAGGCATATCCTTCAGTTTATCACATTAAGAACATTCATCAATCACAATATCATATTTGTTCACAAATAAGATTCACATGCCAATAGGTAATGCATATTTATATGTATATTTATCTCTACACTTTTGTCACAACATCGTAACTACAAACTCTTTTCATCGAAATCTTGATAAAACCATCATATTTCGTACTAAGGCTAATGATATTCATTTTGATCTAAAAACATGGAAACCCTAGTTTTAGGTCAAAGCTTCCAAAAGGTGAGATACCTTTCCTTTTATCATGTGATAGAATTTGAGAAGAGAAATATGGCGTTAAAACCCATAGTCATCAAGTATTCATGTAACCCTATTAACATGAGACCCAACATAATCATATTGCAAGTAAATACATGTGTAATGACATTAATGAGGGTAAATAGGTTAAGAATACTCACACTTAGGGTTGTAGGAGAAACCCTAGCTCTTAGAAGATAACCCTAAGAGATGGCTTGAAAACCCTAGCTTTGAAAACTTGAAAATCTTGCACTAGATCACTAGGAAAGGTAGGCAAAAATGGGAGTAAATGATCTAAGCTCCCTTATAGCCAATCTTCAAGGATTAAATGAGGAAGAGAGTATTTAAGGTGAAAATCGCCTTAGGGAAGAAAGAAAATCGGACCAACAAGCTAAAGGAAAGACTCCCCCAAAACTGAAATTAGCGCTACCTTAAATAGCAGCTCCACCCCCCGGCCGCGATTGTGCCCGCAAGAGTGACCAGGGCATACTCGTCGGGCACTCTCGCCCAATATGTATCGCGAGTTGGGGTTCGGCCATACACTATCATGTGATACTGACACCGCGAGAGTGACCTGGCACTCTCGGCGGGCACTCTCGCCCAACAGGTACCGCGAGCCATTTGGTCCATTTTTAACGGCTCTGCTCACTCCTTCCATGCCCGTCACTTCCAAGTTTGAACCCATGCCATCTCACGACGTAGGGTCATGCATTCCATGCCAGCATGGGCTTTTGCCCACACACACAAAGCACGTAGAATTTCATGCGAGAATTATAATTTAATTACTTTAGGAAGAAGGTAACAAGAAACTCACACGAATCTCGTGGTGTTACAATCCTCCCCTCCTTGGAGGAGATTTCGTCCTCGAAATCTAGCACTAACTAAATAGGTTAGGGTACCTCTTCCTCATATCCTCTTTCGATTCCCACGTGACGTTCGCGCGTCGATGGTGCTTCCATTGCACTTTCACCATCACCACAACTTTATGGTAATCGTCTTCGTTCCCCTTTCCAAAATAGACTCTGGTTCCTCCACACATCGGGTGTTGTCGACTCCGATTTCATATAACGAAATGACATTTTCTTCCTCCACCAAACACTTCCTTAAGTAGCCCACGTGAAAAGTAGGATGGATTCCACTCATCTAGGGTGGTAGTTCCAATCTGTAAGTTTGAAGTCCTACTCGTTCAATCTGTGTTAGATGGGTGAGGAGCTCTCCTTCTAGGCTGAAAAAATCCAGTGATCTTGCAGAATTACTTGGGAATGAGGCTAAATGTTCTTTATATCTTGATGTTCCAACAAGATGGAACTCCACTTACATGATGCTTCAAAAAGCAATAAATTATAAAAACGTTTTGACGAGTATGAGAGCATTGACCATAATTTAGGAGTTGATTTGGGTGATTCTTTTCCTTCATGTATTGATTGGTCATTTGTCAAGACGTTTGTGGGTCTGCTCAAGACCTTTTATGAGATGACAGTGAGAATTTATGGGTCTCTTTATGTCACATCTAACTTTTTCTTATAAGAGGTTTTTGATTTGAGTTGCATTCTTGCTGATATGATGCGATCGCCTTCTAAAACTGAACAGGTATATTTACTGTCATTTTTTCTTCGCTAATTTAGTTGTATCATAATTTATATATGTTTTGGTTCCTAACTACATTGCTATTTATTTTGGTTTTTAATTTATGAACAAGATATGGGTAAAAAAATGAAAGAGAAGTTTGATAAGTATTGCGGTGGTCCTGGGAACATGAATTTCATAATCTTTTTTGCAAACATATTGGACCCCAGAGATAAGGTTGACTATATGCCAATGCAGTTGAATCAGTTGTATGGTGAAAAGGAAGGTGCATCATGTTTTGAGAATGTACAGTCTTCACTGACTATCACTACAAAACAAATGATTTTTACCCACAAAAATTTACCCAGGGAAATTTTCGTCGGTATTACCCAGGGACCACCCAGGAAATATCAAGGTTCGGTAAAATCCGATGTTTTTTGGAAAAATATCCGTGGATCACCCAGAGAATCCCTGGGTAATCTGTCACTAATTTGCATTACCCACCCAAAATTTATCCACCAACTTTTGTGACGGTTTTGTGACGAATCACCCTTTAGCGACAGATTTCCCAGGGAAAACGTCGTAGGTAAAAGTCTTTTGTTTAGTAGTGTATGTTATTTGAAGACTATGTGGGAACATATTCTGAACCTTCTATAGTGAAAAATGATGCGCAAGTTCAATCTGAAAATGTCCCCGTTGGTAGACCACCATCTAGATTGAAAAGCCAACTAAAGAAGCAAAGGATGGAAAGTGGGGCATTACTCAACAAAAAAAAACTGAGCTTGAAGTGTATATAAGTGAGTCAACTGTAGACGATAGTGATGACTTTGATATTCTGAGATGGTGGAAGGTGAATAGCGAAAGGTTTCCTATCCTTTCAAAAATGGCTAGAGATATGCTTGTTGTTCCAATTTCAACTGTAGCATTTGAGTCAACATTTAGTACGAGTGGTCGAGTTCTAGATAATTTTTGAAGTTCTCTAACTCCTAAAAAAGTGGAAGCTCTTATATGTTCACAATATTGGCTAAGAGGCCCTACCCAACCAGTTTCAGTCGAGGAGAACATAGATGAAATTGATAAGTTTGAGAAAGGTATGATATTTCGAATTACCGAGCTTGATTTTCTATTCTTTTTGAACTTGTATAGTTGTATAGCTCTATTTGTTGACTTATAGCATTATATTCATAATTAATTTGTTTAAAATGTGTAGAGATGACAACTGTAGGTGGTGTAAGTTCAAGTTCTGTTCGTGAGAGTTCTATTCCTACAAGTACAATCGATGTGGATCAAGTAATATGTTACTCAGTAATCAATTATTATTACTCATTTAATTATAACTATTACTTTTAGTTACTAACGATAGTTTTTTTTAAAAACAGGTTGAAGACTTAGAAAAGAACGGATAATGAATGAAAGTTTAAGTTCATTTGAGACTTCGAGTTTAAGTTAATTAGTTTGGTATTTTTAGACTTTGATAGTTGTCTTTTTTAGATTTGTTTTCATATCTATATAGTTATAGACTTATAATTTCTTTATCATTTATGATTAATGAATATATTTTTTGTTTTTTTAACACATTGACCATCAATACTCAATCTTTTTAAATGATTATATATTTATATTATTATGGTTAATGGCTATATACCTATATCTAATATTCCCATTTATTTCATTCCCACATGGCCACATGTCTCATCAAACTACATCCCTATTTCCATTTGGATGAAACGTGATACCTCATAGAGACACATCATCCTCATACATGAATATGAATCTGATTGTTGATTGATTTAATTCTATATAATATATACATATATGCTCATATGTATACACCCTGCATTTGCATCATGCATGCCTTGATCACAACCAACAGTCCACCACCCAGAGTTGTAGTCTCTTGAAAGTTGAAACCTGCATATTGTAGATTAGTAGTTACCAATAATAAACAGCAAGCTGACAAGCTCTACTATCTTTTTAGTCGAGTACCATTAGTTTCTAGGTATTGCATTTTGGTAAATCTCACCTGGTGTTGAGTATATTTTTGGTTACTGTACTTATTTACTCAAAATATTTCAGGTATGGATGGTAAACATAATCTTCAAATTAATGCATGTATCTTTTATTGGTAAACATACCTACCCCGAACTACCCGACCGAACCCGACGTCCCCCGAACGTGATTAAATCCTACCCAGAATTTCATCAGGTCGGCTCTTCCTATTCTACCGCGAAACCCGATCGGGTATCAGTACCTTCCACCCGAACCCGCCCGATGCACACCTTTACCCAAAATCCCAAATGTGGGTGTTTTAATAGGTTTATAAAGTTAATCACTTCAAATAATCAAAACCCACCAAATAACTCAACAATTGACAATTTCATGTAAAACACATAAACACTTTAAAATGGACATTTTTGGCATGTACAGTGTTTTCACAAATCAACATGAACTCACCTTGCTAGATTTAGGCTATATCTAGATTTTACCCCATTTGCTTTCCTTGAAGAACTTGAATACATGAGCAACCTTCCAAAGAAACCTAGATCCACAAACTCCCAACATAAAACCAACAAATCTAAGTGCTTAGAATCGTTCCCCAAACATTTAACATCAACAACTCAAATTATACCAAAACCCTGATTTCTTAGGTGAAGGAAAAGATAGGATTACCTTAACCACAACTTGAATCCACCAACCAAAACACCTCTAGGGTTACCAAAATGAACCACAAGCTCCAAATCTTCAAAATAGAGAAAAGGGTTGGATGAAACACTAGAAAAGTTAGAAAGCTCCAAGAATGAGAGTGAGATAAAGAACTTCCACCCTTGCTTCTAAATCTTTGCTATAAATTGTGTGCTCCTTTGAATATTCAAGAATCTACCCTTCATCAAGCTCCAAAAACGATTTAGAGGGTTAGGGTTCAGTTTGGGAGAGTTTGGAGAGAGATGGGTGAGATAAAAATGACAAAAGAGGATGAAATTCCCATTTTTAAACATCGAGGGGCCGACGACGACTATGACGTGCGATAGTGACACTGGTCACTACCGCTAGCACTCTCGCCCGCATGGAGTATCCCACGGTACACTTCCAGCGATTGTGCCCGACGATAGTGACCAATGTCACAGTCGCCGACACTATCACACCCATGGTACCAAAGCTAAAAACCTTCGTTTCTCACTCGAAACACTTCTGCCACTGAAGAGGGTCCATGGTGAGTCTTTCCACACTTGAAGCCTACTTCGCCAACCGTCAAACGAGTTCGATGCTACCTTTACTTACCTGAAATTACGGGTGTTACATCCTTTCATTCAAAATCATAAATTGCGGTTACTTTCCCAAAACCCAAATAATGTTAAAGCATGGATATCACAATATCCGAAAAATAATGTTTGACAACAACGAAGGAGACCCGTATCCGTTGAGAGTGAAAGGAACACATAGTTATATGTCACTCGTAAAACGTTAATCACATGACACTTGACGACATGAAGTCTAAGTGTCCCTATGACTCCTCATCAAGTTTCATCGAAAGAATCAGTTGACCTTAGTGTCTATTTCCATGAATTTCATCAAATGGCCCGATACATTCGAGGACTACAACCATGGCATTACCCCGTATGGCGGGGGTCCTAGTGCCTACCCAAACGGTAGCCCCTCCGGACTGAACCCTTCTAGTGGCTACTTGAAAAGATAAGGTCATGAAACATGGGTCCAGGAAACCAGTCTGCAATACCCAATTGACTAGTAACAAAAGGACTGACTTATGTGACTATGCATCCAATGCAACACAATCTAAATTACATGACTCCAAATGAATGACTAACGCATTCAAAACATTTAATTCTCAAATAAAATGCAATAATTGTAAATCATAATCAAAACTCTACATTGAGCTATTAAAATAGGACAAATGTCCCTAAGACTCGTTTGAGCCAAATCCGAGCCAAAATCTCAATGACCCGATTGACCATTAAATCAATGTCATTAAAATAAAACGCATTTAACCGGCGCTTATGCAAGTACTTCTCCAAAGACATGATTAACTTGAAAGATATACAATGTATTAGTTATCAAAATGCCCAAACGGTTTATAAAACCAAATACTCCATGACGTGTAATTCCATAAGCGCTTATCAAACAAATACACTAAAATGTATTAACACCAAAATAACCTTCGTTTATGAGGTAAATCATCGAAAGAACCCAAACTTATGATTTGGTTATTAAAAAGTCCAAAGCTCCATATATATATATATATATATATATATATATATATATATATATATATATATATATATAGGGGTGGTATCGGGTACAAACCAACTAGTTTGTACAAACCCGTACAAACTCAATCTACCTTCATGAATTTGCAATTTTTTTAATTTGGCTTCATTAATATATATTTTGGCTTCATGAATATATAATTTGGCTCCATAACTTCTTTTTTATTTATTTATAAGGGTATTTTAGGGCTCTACCGGAAAATATAGATTTATGAAGCCAAATTATATATTCATGAAGCCAAATTTTATATTCATGAAGCCAAAATATAGATTCATGAAGCCAAATTAAAAAAATTGCAAATTCATGAAGGTAGATTGAGTTTGTAAGGATTTATACAAACTAGTTGGTTTGTATTTGATACTCAGCCTATATATATATATATATATATAGGTGGTTTCATTTGCAAACCACAATTAATATGCAAACTATGAAACCCACCTAATCACCATAGATTAAGATAATCAATGGTTTAGATTAGTTTAATATAAATATGGTAATAATGAAATTTAAAAAGTGATTTTTTTTAACCAAAAAAATAAAAAAGGGTAAATGTGTAATTTAAACAACCAGGTTAAAAAAGGAAGCTAAGTATTCATATTGATGATACGGTCCATATCTCTAAATCAGAAGAAAATCGATGAAACATAGCAACAATATCGTGGAAACCATTAAAAAAAAAGATCATCATCTGAGTTCATCATCTGCGTTCATCATCATCATCTTCAGTTTTCATCTTCAGTTTTCATCATCAATTGCGTTCATCATCATCTTCAGTTTTCATCATCATCATCTGAGTTCATCATCGTCATCTTCAGTTTTCATGTTCATCGTCATCATCTGCGTTCATCATCATCATCTGCGTTCATCATCGTCGTTCATCATCGTCATCTTCAGTTTTCATCATCATCATCATCATCATCTCAGTTTTCAGTTTTCATCATCATCTGATCTGCGTTCTTCATCTGATCTGAGTTCGTCATCTGATCTGAGTTCATCATCTGCGTTCATCATCATCATCTGCGTTCATCATCATCATCATCTGATCTGAGTTCATCATCTGAGTTTTCAGTTTTCATCATCATCATCATCTGATCTGAGTTCATCATCTGATCTGCGTTCATCATCTGATTTGAGTTCATCATCTGCGTTCATCATCATCATCTGCGTTCATCATCAAGATCTTCAGTTTTCAGTTTTCATCATCATCATCTGAGTTCATCATCATCATCTGCGTTCATCATCATCATCATCTGCGTTCATCATCATGATCTTCAGTTTTCATGTTCATTATGATAACCGATTGTTTTACCATAAAAGTAGGGATTTAATTTGATTAAGAATCTAACATAATTAATTAATTGTAATTAATTCAGTTTCTATAATTAAACGGGTTAAATGAAAAAGACTGAATTACCCTTTATCATAAAATTAAAATTAAAAGGCTAGAAAAATTTTGATTGGTTAGTTGAGGTTTGTAAAGTTTTCAAATTAGTAATGGTTTTCTCATGATCCCTCCCCTATATATATATATATATATATATATATATGTTGTTAGTGATTTGATGAAATTTGCATCTTTTACATATTTGTTTCATAAAACCTTGTGAAATGTAACTTTTTTTTGGAAAGGAGGCGGCACTCTCGGCAATATATTAATAAAAAAGAAAAAATACATCTAAATGGCAAGGGACTCCATCCCGAAGAAGATCAACTCCCACCAAGAAGGCATGTACAAAACTTTTACAAATCAACTTGAACTCATCTTGCTAGATTTAGGTTAATCCTAGATTTTACCCCAATATGAGCTCCCTTGAAGGAACTTAAATCCACAAGCAATTCTTCCAAACCCACTTAGGTTTGATGAAAACCTAGAAAACCCCAAATATCTCTAGAATTGAAGATGGATACTTGGTCTTTCATTAGAAGATGAAATCACTAGCTTTAATGGAGAATGAACACTTTAATCTCCATAAAAAGCCCCAAAATCAGTTAGAGTTCGTGATTGGTGAAGGGGAACTAATTTGGGAGAGAAAGAAAGAAGTATGAGAAGTGAGAAATGAGATGAAAGATGAAAAATCACATTTATCTCTGCACTTCCCCATCTGGGCGACATTGCCATGGCAATGTCGCAGGGCATTGTCGAACAATGCCAGAAGGTGTCATCTCTACTGCGACTTTGCCAGGCAACAGTTGCACTGTCATAGTCGTTTGGCATTGTCGTTGGGCTTGTACCGAGCCCCGAAATTCGACTTTTCTCGAACGAAACACCATCGATTCTCTTAGAAAGTAAAAACAATAAATTCCTAACTCAAAACCACAACATATAAACAACAAAAACGCACGGGATGACCTTTACTTACCGAAAAACAAGTGTTACACATATGCACCCCAAATAGTTATCATGCTCAAATAATTTGTACATAAGCATGCATCCCAGTTTAAAGTCTCATGAAAACTCACCTTGTGTGTGTAGGTCGATTACATTCAACTCCATATCGATAACCTACAATTTCATACCTAAATATTTAATTAATGGTTTAACGATAGTCAACTAAGAGTCAACTTTGGTCAACCTCAAAGTACTCCCATAACGTCTAATTAATCTTTATAATTAGACAACTCTATCGTCCCAACTAAAAATGTCTCGAATAATTCGAATATCCCAAAAGACATCACTAAAAATGATTATTAATTCATTTAATAATCCTCTCTTTAGAAAATAATTAATTACATAAATTTAATTTTCTAAAATAAATTAATATATTAACTAAATAAAAACTTAAATTAATATATCAATTAAATTAGACATTAAGTTAATTAATTAATTAATTATAACCTAACTAATAATTAAATCTCTAACTAACGAAAACCCAATTAGTATAATTAAAGCCCATCATGGATCCCAAAACATATCCCATAACACATCCCATCCCTTAACATGTTGTCGGACTGATTCGCTTGTCAGAGAACGGTTTTTATCCGTTTTTCATGTTTTTCTTCGATTTCACTCGTTTTTTAACGGATTCTTTTTGCTAAATACTCCTATCACAATTCCTCAACTCCAAGAAACAAAAATATTGAATTTTCATCAACCATGGACACCCAATTATGAGTTTTAAATCTCAGTTTTTATAAAACGACGAAGCTAAAGCTTATTCGTCAAATTCACGGCTTTCCGGCCACCCAATCGGCCCCAAACTATTACCGTAAAAGTACTACATATTAGAAAAACCATATGCTACTGGGAATCACGAGAATGGGTTGAGACGAGTACCCAGTTTCGATGCTCACCCCTACTTGAGAGATTACCTTTAATCATTACCAAACACCGAAAATCAATATTTAGACGAGTTAGTGACAAATACTATAAACTGCCCAATGACCCGTAATTCGATTGCATTGAGAATAGGTGATCCAACTTCTAAGGTGAGAGGGGGTGAATGACCATAGAGGTAGGTGTAGATTTAGCAAATGGCATATTGGTTTTGTGAACAAGATCTTGAATGTATTTATGTTGGCTAAGGTAGAGACCATGTGTGTGAGGTTGGACTTCGATGCCTATGAAATAAGAAATGTGTCCAAGATCTTTTATGGAGAATCAAGATAAAAGTTTAGAACTTAGAGACGTTAGAATAGAAGAATTGGAGTCGGTTAGAAAGATGTCATCCACGTATACTAGAATGTAAAATATCTGTTGATGATGACGTATAATGCAAGAAAGAGTTGGATATGGAGTTATGGAAACCAAGAATAAAATATATGATTTCAACTCTTGTTGTACCAAGCTCAAGGAGCTTGTTTACGAACATAGATAGCTTGACACAACATGCAAACATGAGTGGGATGATTAGGGTCAACGAAGCCACGAGGTTAAGACATATAGACATCCTTAGTTAGAGTGTCTTGGGGAAAAACATTATTTGTCAATTTGTTGAAGGATTTTAATATCCAATCATGAGTGACAGCAAGAAAGAATAGTTCTATTGGCGACTGACTTGGCGACTGGGCTAAAGGTTTCAGTGCAGTCAAGGCCATGCCATTGGTGAAATCCCTTAGCAATGACTTGAGCTATATGACACTCAATAGTGCCATCAGGATTACAGTTTGTTCGGTACATCCATTTATACCTGTTGGGTCACCAAAGATTTGAAATTGACCTACCGATTTCACTCCTAAAATCTTACTTAGAATATTTCACTTTGGTTCTTTGTGATGACATAGACAAAACAACAAATGTTTGGTGAAGTCAAAGATCAACCGAAGTCAAGCTTGAAGATGCTATCATTGTGGAAGTGAAAGTTACTATTCTCAACAAAGTCTAGAGTTATAGTCTACCGATCCTTCTTGTGAAAATCGGTGGACATACCCACCGATCCTCTCCCATGATCGGTCAACAGGTCCCACCGATAAGAGTCTCAAATCGGTGGGAACATGGTGCTTCTCATGCTCAGTTATTATCAAGGATTCTCACCAATCTCAAAGTCAAAATCGATGGAATGCTTCTTGGAAAACAAAATGAGAAGATCATTTATTATGGGACAATATCTATTGTCAGGTAAAAGTGACTATTTGTCGTTTTTCCATTATCAGATAAAGTCTCAATCAGCATGGGTATTCTTCCTAATACTAAGGAAAAAGGTTAAAAGGACACATCAACTTTTCAGAAGTCAACACCTACAATTGAATCTCCTGATGACAAGTGTCCTAAGCATTTAATGTTTCATGCACTATAAAAGGAGGAAGAAGCTCCCCATGCAAAGTTACGCTTTCTGAAGAATTCTCTCAATGCAAGATTACTTCATCTCCTGCAGACTTTATAGCTTTGAATCTTTGTGTTAAAGTTGTTTAGTTATTTTTGTTTGATTTGAGAAAGATTGTTAGAATAGTTCATCTGTTCTTTCCGCAATAATCTATAGTTTCTGTGTATAATTCTTAGTTGATGTTTTTCAATAAAAGAATAAATTAAGTAATTTTTTAGTATTGTATTCAACCCCCCCCCCCCCTCTACAATACTTGTGCTAGCCATTTGGGACTAACAATTGGTAGCATAGCAGAAAGTTTAATTCATAAACTTGATCTGCAATGGCTGCCTCCTCTTCAAACAATGAAATCTCTTTTCAAAACAATGTTTCTGAAAATGACTCTATTGCCAAATCCCCAAAATTTAACCCCAACAACTTTTCTCTCTGGAAGAGCCGAATGATGCTATTCATGGAAGGAGTGGATACTAGATATCCAACCATTCTCAAAGAGGGACCTATTATCCCTAGACTCTGGTTCTCTATGAAAAAAGAAACTGCTGATAAGGATGATTCGGATGATTCTTCTGATGAAGCAAAATCCACAGCTACTGGTCGTTACATTCCCAAAAACCCTAAGAAATACACCAATGAGGAAAAAACGTCTGGTTTCCCTTGATTCTAAGGTTAGGGCAATTATTGTCCTTTCACTTCCTGATGAGGTCTATCATTCTTTATTTAACTTTGCTACAGCTAAAGAGATGTGGACCACACTGTGTGTTCTGTACGAAGGTACAGAGGAAGTTAAGAAAAGCAAAAAGATTGCTCTCATCAGGAAATATGAACTCTTTGTTCATGAGAAAGGAGAATCTCTTTCTAGCTATTACAATCGCTTTAACAGCCTTCTGAATGATTTGAAGTTATTGCGCAGAGTTTATGAAAATAAGGAAGTCTTGTGCAAATTCATGGATTGTCTTCCTGACTTTTGGGAAAACATATGTACTTGCATCAAGATGACCAAGGATCTTGAATACATGCCTTTAACTGTTTTGTATGGAACTCTCTTTAACTTTGAACAAACTAAACTGCAAAGGAAGTCATTCATCAAAGAGATAAAAGGCTCTTCTATATCCCTTGTCAGTGATACTTCCAAGAAAGCTCAGTGTGTTCCTTGCATCACTTACCCTTCATCAGACTCTGACAATGATAGTCAGAATTAATCTACCCACCAAACGGAGGCATATCTAAGTGATGCTGATAATGAAGGTGAGGAAACCTCGGTTGAGCAGATAACTGATGAAATGGCAATGATGGCTGGATTCAAGAACAAGTCTCGTTTTTCTGGCAAACCTAGAACTTTCAGAAAACCCTTCTCTTCCACAAAAACTCCCTCTACTGAAAAGTCAAATGAAGAGTGCTTTAATTGTGGTAAGAAATGACACTTTGCATCTGAATGCAGAAGTAAACGTGTTGAAAGAACTAGGACCACTTCCTCTGACAGATGTTCTTCAAAATATGAGAAACCCAAAAACAACTCCTCGAAATCAACCTTTTCTAGAAAAGGTAATCAACCCTCTTCACAAGAACAGCAAGAACGTGCTGAAAAGTACAAAGCTAAGTATAGGAGACAAAGCCAAGTATAGGAAAAATGGATTTTGAACTTTCTTCTCATGCTCTTGCCTCTACTTCGTGTGCTCCACCAAATCTTCATGAACCTTCAGAGTTAAGCTCAAGTGACTTAGTTTCTTTGAACTCAGATGATTTGAGTGAAGCTTTAAAATTTGGAATGTTCATAAAAGCCAAAGATTCTTCTTCTGTTTAAAATATTGAGACACAAGATTCCAATGATTCTCTAAAACCCATTCATGATCTTTTGAATCTTTTAACGCTTGATGAAGTCTCTTCCGCTAATCCTACAGACTCAAAGATTTTCAAAAGTGACAAACTCACCAAACAAACTTTGAAAAGAAAATCTCCTGATCTTTCAAAAACTTTTGTTAAAAGTAATGATTCCATCCACACCAAAAGTGTTTTGGGTTTTCCTCCACTGATGTCCAGCTTTGGTCCTAAAGCTATACAAGTTGATGTCAAAGGCAAAGGAAAGGAAAAAGTACAAAAATCTAAAAAGATGTTTATTTATAGAAACTGTTACAATTGTGGTGACACTTTTCATCTTGCAAAAGACTGTCCCAAGGATAAGATTGACCGAACCAAGACTAAGGACTATTCCTCCTCTAACCCCAAAGGACCCACCACCAAATGGGTACCAATAAACTAATCTGTATGTGCCTGCAGGTTCATGAGCACCATCAAATCTGTTATTTAGATAGTGGGTACTCACATCACATGACAGGAAACAAATCTCTTCTTATTAACTATGTGTCTGAAAAGGGTCCGTCTGTAACTTTTGGGGACAACTCTAGAGGTTACCCAAAAGGTTATGGGACTCTCACCAATGGATCTGTCACTTTCAACAAAGTTGCACTTGTTGAAGGCCTCATGCATAATCTACTAAGCATAAGTCAGCTGTGTGATCTGGGATACAAAGTTATCTTTGAACTTTGTATCTGTACAATTGTTGACAAGGACATGAAGGTGGTTCTTTCCGGAAGAAGGACGGAAAATGTCTACATCATAGACATGGGACAAAACAATGACTCATCAAATGTATGCTTTGTGTCGGATGACACAGCCAAAAGGAACTGCCTTTGACATAAACGTTTGTCACATCTCAACTTCAAAACTCTTCACATCATCTCCAACAAATATCTGGTGACTGGCATGCCGAAGCTGAACTTCGTAAAAGAAAAGCTGTGTTATGCATGTGAAAAGGGAAAGCTCACCAAAACCTCTTTCAAGACAAAGCAATGCTCATCTATCACTCTTCCTCTTCAGATGCTGCACATGGATCTATGTAGACCAGTCAGCACTCCAAGCCTAGGTGGCAAAAGGTACATTCTTGTAATTATTGATGAATTCATGAGATATACTTGGGTATATTTTCTCAGGTACAAAAGTGATGCAACTGAATAAATCATCAACTTTGTCAAAAAGAATGAAGTTCTGAATGGCCAGCTTGTTCGTTCTGTAAGAAGTGACAATGGCACTGAATTCAGAAACAGTGCCTTGGAAGACTTCTTAAATGACAAAGGAATATCTCAAAACTTCTCAGCTGTCAGAACTCCTCAACAAAATGGAGTGGTTGAAAGAAAGAATCGGACTCTGTGTGAAGCTGCAAGATCTATGTTAAGTGAATCAAATCTTCCCACTTATTTTTGGGCTGAAGCTGTTAATACTGCTTGCTTTACCCAAAATAGGTCAGTAATCTCCAAAAGACATGGGAAAACTCCTTATGAAGTCTTCCATGGCAGAAAACCAAATATAGGATTTCTCCATGTCTTTGGTTGTGTGTGTTTCATTCTGAATGATCGTGACAACCTTGGGAAATTTGATCCTAAGGCTTATGAAGGCATTTTTTTTGGACACTCTCTATCCTCAAAGGCATATCGTGTTTACAACCTCAGAAGAAAATGCATTGATGAATCCATTCATGTCAAATTTGATGACTTGAGATCATCATCCCTCTCAAATGATCATGATGATGAATTACATAGATGGATCTCATCATTCATAGGTGATGCTCCTTCATCAAACCTCACCGACTCCTCTTCTATTCCTTTCACCCACTCTGACCCTTCTTCATCTACTCAACAAGTTGGTCCACCTTCCACCTTACCAAACACCTCTCCCACCGAAATTGACCCGATTACTATCCCCACCGATATCCCAGATCCCACTCCGATAAACCAAAATCCTCCAACACCACCAACTCAAAATATTCCACCTCCATTACCTCTTACTACCAAATGGACCAAAGATCATCCCATTGATCAAATCATCGGTGATCAACAAGCTGGGTCCAAACTAGAAGAGGCATTGGAAACATTTGTCTCTATGTGAATTTTCTATCTCTCATTGAGCCTAAGAAAATTGAGGAAGCTTTAGCAGATCCATCCTGGATCACTGCCATGAAAGAAGAACTTTCTCAATTCGAACGAAACAAGGTATGGAGATTGGTTCCTAGACCTCCAAAAAAGACAATTATTGGAACCAAGTGGGTCTTCAGGAACAAGATGGATGAAGAAGGTACAGTTGTCAGAAACAAGGCCAGACTGGTTGCTCAAGGATACAAACAGGAAGAAGGAATTGATTATGATGAAACATTTGCTCCTGTTGCTAGACTTGAAGCCATAAGGATCTTTCTGGCTCATGTTGCTCACCAAAACTTCAGAGTCTTCCAAATGGATGTTAAAAATGCATTCCTCAATGGTGAACTGGTTGAGGAAGTCTATGTGAGACAGCCACCTGGATTTGAAGACCCCACACATCCTGACTATGTGTACCGTTTGGACAAGTCTCTCTATGGTCTCAAGCAAGCTCCACGTGCTTGGTATGACACCCTTGCCAACTTTCTCTAAATAATGGATACTTCAGAGGTAAAATTGACAACACTCTTTTTATTAAGAAGACCTCAGGTAATCTCATTCTTGTTCAAATCTATGTGGATGACACCATCTTAGGTGCCACTGATGAATCACTATGTGATGAGTTTGCTTCTCTCATGATGAGCCAATATGAGATGAGCATGATGGGAGGGCTTACATTCTTTTTGGGCCTTCCAGTCAAA
This sequence comes from Saussurea involucrata, assembly GCA_033807775.1. NCBI lineage: Eukaryota > Viridiplantae > Streptophyta > Magnoliopsida > Asterales > Asteraceae > Saussurea > Saussurea involucrata. The sequence continues at coordinate 82,416,103 of CM066327.1, forward strand.
CAAACTTCAGAAGGGATTTTTATTAATCAAAGCAAATATATTCGTGACCTTCTTAAGAAGTTTAATTTTGAAAACAGCTCTCCTATGAAAACTTCTATGGCACCACCCTTGAAAATTCATGTTGGTCCAGATGGTAAATCTGTGGATGTAACGAATTATCCAGGTATGATTGGATCCCTTCTTTATTTAACTGCTAGCAGGCCTGATATTATGTTTGCTACCTGTCTTTGTGCCCGTTATCAAGCTAATCCAAAAGAATCACATTTGGCTGATGTGAAACGGATTTTTCGATATCTGCAAGGTATCTTGCATCTGGGTCTTTGGTATCCCAAAGACTCAGGTTTTGAACTAATGGGATATTCAGATTCTGACTATGCAGGTTCCAAAGTTGATAAAAAGAGTACCACAGGTAGCTACCAACTTCTTGGTGGTAAATTGTTCAGCTGGTCCAGCAAGAAACAAAACTCAGTTTCAACCTCAACTGCTGAAGCAGAATATGTTGCTGTTGGAAGTTGTTGTGCTCAGATCCCGTGGATGAAGAATCCACTAAGGGATTATAATCAAGTCTACTCTCAAGTTCCAATTCTGTTTGATAACTCCAGTGCAATAGCTATTGCAAATAATCCAATTCTACACTCAAGATCAAAACACATAGATATCAGATATCATTTCATCGGGGATCACATTTCCAAAGGTGACATTGAGCTGCATTTCATTCCTACTGATCTTCAGCTTGCTGACTTGTTCACCAAACCCTTGGATGAAGCCAGGTTCAACTTCTTAATAGGAGAACTTGGTATGTTATATTTAGATAATTAAAAAAAATTACTCACCGACTCTATAACCCCATCGGTGGATTCTTCTCACCGATCCATCTCACCAATACCTTCAAACCATCATCTACGTTGACGTTCTCAAACCTCGTCGGTGGCGCCTCTTCCACCGACACCTTACTTTCGGTATACTCAAACGAATCGGTGGTCTCACTCTCCAATATAGTACCTCATCGGTGAAACCTCAACCCCACCGATTTCAATCTTATTTCACCGATATCCCCTCTCTGTCATCGGCAAAATCGGTGAGTTCTCTCGTCACCGACATTCATATCGGTGGAATCATAGTTTCACCGATTAAATCATAGTTTCACCGATTTCAATCTTATTTCACCGATATCCCATCTCCCTCACCGATTTCTTCTCAATCGGTGACATCCTCTCACCGATGCCATCACCGATATCCTTATCCTTATCCTTCACGATTATCTATGTTGACCTCATCCTACTCTCTAGGTGCCAGTCAATGTTTGACCCATCACATTCCTCTCTTGTGAACTTTCTATCAGCCGAACCCCAATTGATTTTCCACTCATTACCCCTTTTAATTTCATTAAATAATTAGATTACATCAAGAAACCCCTTTGTTTTCCTTTCATAACCATTGTCGCCCAAATACTTTTCAAATTCTCACGCTATAAAAACCACCCATCTTCTTCCTTCTTCTTTTTCGCAACCTGCAACCACACTCTCCATTCTCTCTCTCTCTCAAGAAAAACCTGCAACTTCTCTTCATCTTGCATCAATGGCATCCTCAACCTGTTCAAAGGCAACCAAAACTACCAAGATCGTCATAGAAATCCCCACCTGTTTTGAAGACCTAAAGTTCAATCTTTGTAATCATGTTGCAAGGTTTGAATTCGATACCGCTCATCCTGAGTTCACTACTGTTACCAAATTCTTGACCCGCTGTCCTCTTCTACATGCTTTTACATGCAATCCCAAGATGAGCAAATTTCTCGTTGTGAAATTCTGGCTCACTTGTGTTTATGATCCATCCAACGATTCTATCAATGCGTCGATACTCACTGATGAAGAAGATGGTGACCACGATCTCACGTTTGGCGTGGACGATGCTTGTGATGCTCTGACGATCACTGCATTCCCTGAGTATGAAGATATGTATGATGAACATGCACATGCATAGGTGGTAAGTGCTATTGGTTACATTCATCAAACCTCTGACAAACCCTCCAAATCTTCCAAAGGACTCGGTACTCTTGTGCACAACAAAATGGGAGGTATTTGGAATTTTTTATTCGCTCACATCATCTACTGCCTTTCAAGAAAAACAAGTGGACATGATCAATCACCCTCCTACATCACCTCTCTTGCACAAGCCCTCATCTTCCAAAGGAAAATCGATTTTGAACAATACTTTTTCACTGAACTGACGGAAGTGGTAAAACACCAAAGTGATGTCATTTGGCATATCCAAGGTTCATCTATATGATTGTTCAGCACAAACCGGGTGCTGCATTAGATGCTGGTCGAAAGTCATCATCTCCCAAGTTCGTGTACAACTGGTTCGCGCCAGTAGTTGGTAAAACTGCTCTTGATGTATCTCCTCTCGCTTCTGACAACCCACTTCGTCCAGGCATGGCTACTTTCGCTCACTCTCCCGAACTACACTGGGGGGACGCCGAAATCCCCGGGTTTGAACACCCGGTGATTCCAGAGGACCCTCCAGCCGTGGTGGCCCCCATTCCCCCTTCCCGAGTAAAGTTGGGTGGCGCCAAAAAAGAAATCTTCTCGGGCCACCGACACCTTCGTGTCCGCTTCCAGGACTACGCCTTCGAAAGAACCTTCGAAGGCTACCCAAGTCCCAACCTCTTCTCACAAGCGGAGGCACTCTAAATCCCCTCCGAGATCTCATTTAAAGAGATCTCGGACACCTTCAGCCAAGCCATACAAGCCAGCTACCGATCCTAAAAAATCGGTGGTTGTTGAAGTTTCCCCGACTGGGCCAAGGGAATCTGCATTACCCAAAACCGGCTCCTCCGTTGCCTCTCAAAAGGCTTCGGTTGTATCTCAAGAGAACCCTCATCACTCCTCATCACCCACTTATTTGGGTGGTGCAGATGACTTCGGGGTCTCTCCCCTCGAAGGTTCTGATTTCGCACTACATAGCCTAACACCCGATCATTTTATGAGCGATGACGCACAACCCAATGAAGGTTCGGCCGGTCTAGCGGTCGTTCCGGAGCGCTCGGACTTTATGGACTTTCTTTTACAGGATACCAACTCTCCCCGACATACCATCACCTCACCGACGCATGCCCTCACCGATGTGCATACCACCACCGACACTCATGTTGCCATCGATACTCATGCTCCCCCCAACGACGCTATTCCCACCGACCACCCACAACACTCCACCAAAACTGCCTCACCCTCACCGATTCATGTCTCTCCGATGCCACCCTCACCACCACCGAAACATCCCTCCCCAACCCACACTCACAACAGATCACCATCTCACCGATCCCCAACCCATGTAACCCCAAATAGTTCTTCATCTAAAGATAGCTCCTCTTCCTCACCCTCCCCCACAAGAGTATTATTTCCTGATCCATTATCTAATCAACCCTCATCCACCACCATCCCTGATACAAGATCACTTCCCCACACCCCACCATCTCGAAATGCTCCCCGCTTTCAACTTCATAATACTCAGACTGGTACTTCTCCTACTACAAACATACGACTCCCAAGTGATCTAATTTCTGATGTTTAAGAGAGTGCCTGCCAGTGTCGGATGGTGGGTACTCAATTTGAGGCGTTTAAACAAGCCTCTATCTCTATGATTGCTCAAACGAATGACAGGGTAAGAGTCTTGGAAGATTACCACCCTCAGTTGGTTACATCAACTCTTCAGGCCTTGCTAAGGCCTCTCACCGATACTTTGGCTACTGTTGGCCAAAAGTTGGAGGATTTCACCACCTCCAACTCTCACATGGCTATTTCCTTGGGTGCTCTCAAGGCTTCCTCTGATGCTAAGGATGCCGAAATTGCCAGACTTCGTGAACGGGACGCTCAACAACCGTCCCTCAATTCCTCTCTTATGGACTCCCTAAAAAGTCTTCACATGAAGGTCGATTTCCTAAATGACAACCTTGATTGAGATCTCGACCATGGGGACTTTTCTTTTGACAATATTGATCAGTTGCGCATTCAACAAATTCAACAAAGGTGGATGGTATCTCAAGTCACTTGGGTTTATCTATTCCGGCTGCTACTGAGGGGGAGAAAGGCCCAACAAAGCCCCCCCCCCCCCCCCCCCGAAGGCCCTCTGTTCGGCATGTCGGCAGCAACAGACTTCCATCAGATCCCAAAGACACCTCAACCATCCGTTTCTCTACAAAACCCAAAACATCCACCATTCTAGTTGAGCCATCTAAGTTTGTGGGTGTCAACAAACCACCGATTGACTTTGTTCCTCCATCGGTGGCCACCGATACCCCATTGGCAGCTGCTCCATCGGTGGCCACTCCAACTTTAGAAATCCCATCGGCAACAATACTCGTCACCGAAAAATCGGTGGAAGTCTCTCCTATTATTCCATCGACAGACATACCATTGGTGGATATACCTTCTGTCAGCCCATCGGTGGAGGGAACCGGCGGATCAGTTGATGGGGAGCAAACTGGTCCGGCTGATGGCTCAAAAGATAAAGGCAAGAAAATTCTCTCGGCTGAAGATGAAGCAAAAGAAGAAAAGAAGAAAAAAGAGATAGCAAATTATGGGGCTCGTCCTTCAGATGCACAATCTTTGAGACTTAAACCTCCGTCCCAAGGAGTTGTCTCGGAGTTGGGTTTGTCTCCTCAAGAAATTGAGGAAGCTCGCTTGGCTTAAAAAGCCTTAGATGATTCCAAAGCTTTATCTCTTAAGGTGGCAAAGGAAGAAGCTATCAAAGCCAAGACCTCTGACCCTATTAAAGCTCAACAGTCTGAGTTGGGCTCTCCTGAAGAATCGGTAAGAAAGGTCGCTGAAGACAAAGAGGAAGGAATAAGGTGGTATAAGAAAGTCATGCACTACCGAACCAACACGTCTCCCATCACTTGTATCAAAATCGCAACCTCCAAAATCTCTCCCTCCGATATTCGGCTCATCATTGAAAGGGAGGATGGGTGTTCTAGGAACATTAGAGACTATCATCTCAAGCAATTTGGGCTCTCCGAATGGATGGAACTCTCAAAGCTTCTGGTAAAATGTGCCAAGCCAAAGAAAGACATCTTCATCAGACAAATCGGTGGGTTGATGGACAAGATGAAAGAGATTAAGAAGAAGTACAATATTGTTCTTTCTATTGAAGAACGTGCCCGTGTCCAAACCTTGAAAGAAGACGTCCGACTTCCTGCCACCAAAACAAAATCGGTGAAGGACACAATTTTCAAAGACATGGCTGCCAAAGGAAGGATTCCCTATGTGGAGAATCTTGACCTGTCCATCCCAACCTCCATTTCTTACCCTTCTACCACATTATGCCTCTCACCCACTCCAGGTTTGTTCTTCAATGATGCACTTGGCCACTGATGCTTCTTTAGGTTCTCTCAAATACATCTTGCCGACATCTTATTTCTACATGGCATCTTCAACCTCACGCCATACATTGATGAAGCGCAACAATACTATCAGAATATAATCGCCGAAATCAAGTGTCGTCATCAAAAGCCAAGGAAGTGATCTCGATGATAGCCATCTCCTAAGTACTTGTGATTATTTTTTTTCATATGTTTATGTATGAATCTCCTAAATTAATGCAAGTACTTTTCTTTCCAACTTAGAATCTATTTGCATTTCAATTCATTATTGCACATAATTTTTTTTTCTTCCTTGTAAATATTGGACATACTTAACAAATCCATAAAAGACAAAATAGATCAAAAAGAACAAAAAGAATGGTCTATGTGAAAAGTACCCAAAAGGAGTAAAAAGGGTTAACATACATTTTATATTCAGTTACTCTTAAATATTAAGTATGATGCTCAAATTCAAATAAGGGGAGATTGTTGGGTCACCAAAGATTTGAAATTGACCCACCGATTTCACTCATAAAATCTTACTTAGAATATTTCACTTTGGTTCTTTGTGATGACATAGACAAAACAACAAATGTTCGGTGAAGTCGAAGGTCAACCGAAGTCAAGCTTGAAGATGCTATCATTGTGGAAGTGAAAGTCACTCTTCTCAACAAAGTCTAGAGTCATAGTCTACCGATCCTTCTTGTGAAAATCGGTGGACATACCCACTGATCCTCTCCCATGATCGGTCAATATGTCCCACCGATAAGAGCCTCAAAGCGGTGGGAACATGGTGCTTCTCATGCTCAGTTCTTATCAAGGATTTTCACCAACCTCAAAGTCAAAATCGATGGAATGCTTCTTGGAAAACAAAATGAGAAGATCATTTATTATGGGACAATATCTATTGTTAGGTAAAAGTGACTATTTGTCGTTTTATCCATTATCAGATAAAGTCTCAATCAACATGGGTATTCTTCCTAGTACTAAGGAAAAAGGTGAAAAGGACACATCAACTTTTCAGAAGTCAACACCTACAATTGAATCTCCTGATGACAAGTGTCCTAAGCATTTAATGCTTCATGCACTATAAAAGGAGGAAGAAGCTCCCCATGCAAAGTTACGCTTTCTGAAGAATTCTCTTAGTGCAAGATTACTTCATCTCCTCCAGACTTTATAGCTTTGAATCTTTGTGTTAAAGTTGTTTTGTTATTTCCGTTTTCTTTGTGAAAGATTGTTAGAATAGTTCATCTGTTCTTTCCACAACAATCTATAGTTTCTGTATGTAATTCTTAGTTGAAGTTTTTCAATAAAAGAATTAATTAAGTAATTTTTGAGCATTGTATTCAAACCTTCCCCCCCCCCCCCCCTCCTACAATACTTGTGCTAGCCATTTGGGACTAACAATACCCAATAAGATTTTCTGACTAGGAAGGAGGAACTAAGTCCCAAGTGTGGTTTTTCTGGAGAGCATTAAACCAGCTTGCATTGCCTCAAGTCATATGAAATTTCGAAGAGCATTATTTATAATTGTGGGTTCTTGAAAGGGGTTCTCCACAGTGGAAATGAGGTTGAGTTTGGTGATCGGTTTCCGAATGCCATTTTGTAAACGCATGTTGTGGAGAGGGTGTGTAGGTGGGGAAGAAGGTGAAGGTATTTGTGTGCCAGATGGGGAGGAAATGGTAGCAGATATTTTTTTGTGGTAGATGGATGAGTAGAAGTAGGGGAATTGGGTGTTGAAGTTGGAGAAGGGATAGGATTAGTAGTAGGGGAAAAGGGCGTTGAGGTTGGATTTATAGTGGTAGTAGAAATAGTAATGGGTATGGAAGGAGTACACCATTGATTATGTGTTTGGTCCGTTTGAGGAATTGTTGAAGGTGTGGATGAGGCAAAGGGTAAACATGCTCAACAAACTTGATATGTCTTGAAACATATATCTTGTTGGTAGCAACGTGTAGGTAGAAAATAAGCACTTTTTGTGGTAGAGTAGCCAACAAAAACGAATGGAATTGAGCAAGGATCAAGTTTGTTTGAGTTGTATGGGAGTAGCCATGGGTAGCAAAGGCGTCCAAAATTGTGTATTTTATGGTAATGGTGAAGCGATATATTTTAGAGAAGGGATATTGAAAGTTTAAGTTGGGAGTGGGCATTCAATTTATAAGGTTAACTGCAGTATTGAAGGTAAGTGGCCAATATTTTTTATGCATTAAAGCATGAGAAAGAAGAGAGAGACTTGTTTCAACAATGTGCTGATGACGTCTCTCAGAGTACCCATTGTGTTCGGGAGTATGTGGAAGAGAAGTGAGATGAGTAATTCCATGATTTGGAAAAAAAGGATCAAGTCCTAGGTATTCCCCTCCATTGTCACTAAAACTGGTGACAACTGATCTTTGAAAATATTTTTCAACTCGTAATTTAGAGTGAAGGAATATATCTTTTGAGTCGGATTTTTAGAGGATAATACCGCATATATTTTGTGAAATGATCAACAAAAATTATGTAGTATTTATAACCATCAAAAGAAGAAATGGGAAAGGAAGAAACATCACTATAAGTGATGTTGAGTGGACCATGGGAAGAGATAGAATTTTGATAAAAGGGCAATTTATGACTTTTATTGCAGTCACACGAGTTGCAACAAAAAATAAATAGGCTTGGGAATTTATAAATTAAAACGAGAACTAATGTGAGCTTGTAGAAGTATGAAAGACAAGTTGGAGAGGACGCCATTCATAGATGCCAAACTTAGTTGGACCTTGGAGCAGGGATCTCCCCGTGCGAAAATCCTTCGCATGAAAGGCGTTAGGAGAGAATATGATAGAAGAATTATTGTCTCGACAAAACTTTGAAATATAAATAATATTGTGATAAATAGATGGAACATGAAGTATATTAGAAAAAAAATATTGAGTAGAGTGCATCCCAAATGACAAGTTCTTTGGTGCCTTCATAAGGGGAATGAAGAAAACGATTATTAAGATCATTAGTTACATGATGCGTTGCCCCACTATATAAGAGTCAAGCTATACAAGAACAACTAGAGGATGTAGCAACATAGGCACGAGTATAAGAGGTGGGTTGGTAACTTAAGTGGGAACATTGTGGGGGATGGAGAAGTTGGAGGTTGAATAACATTATAAAATTGTTGGGGAAACATTGGGCATTCGGTAAAATAGTGCCCTTGAGCACGACACCCTTGACAACGTCTAAGAAATGAACGAGGGGTTCAAGGTTGATTAGGGAAGGTGAGAGTTGGAGTAGGAAGGATATCATTAGAAACCAGTTTGAGAAGGAAAAGAAATGAGAGGATGATTATGGGAGTAAAGAATATAGGTTTCTTTCCCTAAAATGAGAAGTGAGCTTACAAGAAGAATTACAAATGTATTTATACAAGTATGAAACTCTTAATTTATGCAACAATATCTATCTAAGTTATGTAATATTTGTAACTCTCATATCACATTAATGTAACCTGGTTTTGTAACTCTCATATCATTTGATTTGTAATTCTCATATCACTTGATTTCATCTTGATGGTAACGAGATGTTGTCAATATGATAGGGGTATATAAAGAACATAGCATTCACTTCATTCCTACCAAAACATGTAAAATTTTAATGTATTAAAGGAAACATACAATCGTTCGGGACAAAGTGAGTCAACGAGTTGTTGACCCATACAATTTTGTCGATATATATCCACCCACATTTGAATCACACATTTTCCCGTATAGGGAAACCTTTTATTATAGCAAATATATGATCGATAAATCCTAGTAGAACGGACGGTTGATATGTCATATAGCTAGATGCCACTAGAAGTTTCTAGTAGCACACACGGGTTTTTGTACAAGATGCCTTTCGGTCATATTTTTGGTGCTCGGTCTTCATAGCTTCGACAGTGAGTAGTCCATTGCATCGACAAGGAAATCTACATAAAAATCGGGAAAAAGAAATAAAAAAATTGAACAAAAATTGGATGGTTCAATTTACTTGTGATCAAATAAAAAAAAACAAAAACCAGAAAAACAAGAATGTTTAATTGTAAAACAACACAGACCTGCATCTTCTTTGGTGAAACATAGTGGTGGAGTGATTCTGAAAACATTTCCATAGAATCCACCTTTGCCAACCAATACCCCTAAATCTATAAACACAAAAATAGATAATAGATTCCAAGTGTTATGGTAATTTGTGCTTTTATTTTCTTGTTAAATCAGTAAACAATAAACGTCTATAAGTCTAACAATTACCTTTCATCATATCCATCGTCTCCAATATTTCAGTTTTTGCTGGAGTCTTGAGTTTGCGATCGGTGACCAATTCAACTCCAAGTATCAGTCCTCGTCCTCGGACATCTCCAATAACTTCAATTTATTACAAAATAAGTTATCTGGCATTAGCTATGTATCCGTGCAATGCATTGGGGCATAAAATTTTATATAGTAAACGGATAATGGAAAACTGACTTAATTCATCGTTAAAAAAGAAAATCCAAAATTTATGGAGCATTTATTATTCCGTATTAGCAGGGTTCAACATATATCATGTATATAAACGTGTATCAGATTGTTATTAGCTAGTTTTTTCATGTTAAACGGCGAAGCTTTAAAAGTTGTAAGCGTATATTATAAAAGATTTTAAGCACATGAGGTAAATGTTTTATAATATAGTAAAAATATACTATTTTTTCAGAAAAAAATAAGATCAAAATGGGCTCGAATAGCTTACTTTCATGCTTATCTTTGAGAGCGGTGAGACGTTCTTTCATATAGGATCCCACAACATGAGCATTCTCTTGAAGTTTTTCTTTCTCGATAACTTTGAGAACCGCATGGCCTGCTGCAGTACAGACAGGGTTTCCACCGAAGGTGTTGAAGTAACTTCGACGAGTCAAAACTTTTGCAATTTCCGGGGTGGTCACCACTGCACCAAGGGGAATTCCGTTTCCAATACCCTGTTAGGTGAAATAGTAAGCTTTGTGTTATGGTACAATAAAAATATCTGTCCCTTCATTGTCCACCAATTATGTAAAAACACATGATATGCTTTAGAGTGTTAGAGAGAATGAAAACATAATTTAAAAAACTATAGTATATGGAATAATTATGTGTCTTCACAAAATTGGTGGGCCAAGGAGGAAACATGAGATTTCGAGACATGATTTTTATTCTAGTCTAGTCACTTGAGAACTCGTTTAAGGGTGGATTTAAGAAGAGCTCACCAGGGTGCCATGACACCGATGAACTTCTATTTCGTAGTATAAAACTTTTGACCCTTTATAGTACCTACTAATGTGATTCATTTTTTGCTACTTTTGTCATATGTCACAACGACATAAGTTCTGGGATCCACCACTGATCGTGTTAGTGTAAAAAATAATATACCTTTGCCATTGTGACTATATCGGGCACAATGCCTTGGTTTTGGAATCCCCAAAAGTTGGTTCCTGTTCGGGCAAATCCAGATTGGACCTCATCGGCGATCACTAGTCCTCCGGCTTTCTTGATACTATTGTAAACTGGAGGTAAGTAATTTGGAGCCAATTCAACAATTCCCCCGACACCCTATACAGAATAGGTAAAAGATATTTATCAATTAAATTGTACGGTTGTAAAAAAGATGGCAAAGTCTGCATAATTGTTTGTTTCCTCAATATTTTACCTGAATCGCTTCAAAAATAAAACCAGCAACATGTCCAGAAGTCCCAAACTGGATCAAGTCCTCCACATCTTTGGCGTACTTTTCTCCATCGGAGCCAAATACTCCTCTGTACGGGTCCGGATTTAGCGCGTGATGTACACCACTCTAGTGGTTCAACACCGACAAAATATTATTGGCTTGATTCAAACTCGAAACAAATTAACATTGAAAATCAAACGGTTTGTAATGGGCATGATGTAAGAGAGCTTAACTTATCATACTATTTTATTATATATATATCTTTTAAGATATATTATTTAAAGACGTAATGTCACTATACATGACGCATTGAGTAGATGATCACCAAGAAACCATTATTGGATGATGACACATTTGTCATTTTCCTTTCAATTACAATCATGATGAACATAATAAAGATGTTGCCTAATTGAAGAGTAGTTGAAAACGACATGTAATTTGTTGTGTCACCTATAAACAAATGATATTATCCTAAATAAAGCTATGAAAAAACACGCAAACGTAACGTTTGGTATGTCCTAACATTAAAATCGTGACAAAATTGGGAAATGTGTTCCGTCACGGAATATGATCACCTAAAAACCGATAGTGAACTCATGGTGTTTAATTAGATATGAATTATTTCATGTATGGTTCAAGAATTACGGAAACTTATGGAACTAAAAACAACCGTTATGAAATATAGGTTATGTTTGACAACCATAAGAAACCTTATTTTGTAAGATTATCAAGAATTAAATTTTAATTTTAAACATACACCTACTTATAAGCTAACTCTAAATTAACTTCAGTTTTTTTTTCAATCATACTCCTTATATTTTACATAAATACCCCTTATATTTTTAGTTAATTTCATATTATTATCTAGATTATCAACTAACAACTAGTTTATCCACCAATAACCGGCTTATAGTTAGTTTGGCAATCATACTCACTAATATTTTTATGCACAATCAATATTTTGTTATGATATTATTAGTTTTCTATTTAATTTTAACGTTTAATTCATGAGACTAATTACCTGAACAACGTTAAATTTCCAGTTGGATTGTGCAGTAGCGCCCATTGTTCCGGCTGCGTTGCCATGGTATGCGTTCCTTAGTGATATAATGTCTTGGCAGCCTGTGTACAACCGTGCGATCATCATCGCTAGTTCGTTTGCCTCGGTACCCGAATTCGTAAAAAATACCACCTGCACCATCAAGTGAGAATATGATGTGATGCTTTGCTTTGATTTCAAACATGAGCATATTGCATTGCATTGCATCTCAAGAGACTTTCACTAAGCAATATCTTTAGCATATTGGAATCTCAGTTACATCCAACTTGTTAATGTTCTTTATTTAAACTCCTAAAAATAACTAATACACAACTAAAACACATGTTGAAATACTAGATAAATGTTGAATTCCCTACTAATATGGAACAAAATCGAAGATTAACTTGAACTCCGTGCCATAGGCTGTTATCGTTGGATAATTTTTCCAAATTTCTAGTCAAATCAGTCGATTCATAATTCAAAATTGCACAAATCCATAAAGATAAAATAGAGAGCGACGAAAAATACAATAAAACAAAAAACAAAATTGAAGGTTCAAATCGTCAAGACATTAGACCATCCGCATTGGCCTTGTGGGTTGGCGCTGGTTGGCGCTGGTCCGCCTGGAACACCATCGCAGTCGAGCTGGTTGGGGCTGGTCCGAGCCAGCTCTGGTTCGCCAACCAGCGGCTGGTTCACATTAATTTTTTTTCTTTTATTTTTTGAAATGTAACCGTTGCAAACCACAGGAATTTAAGTTTGTTAATTTTTTTTTTATTATTTCTATCCTATAAATACTAATCTTAACCCACTTATTTTTTCACACAAACAAATTTACTCTCAATCTCTCCCATCTTCCCCACTTCAGTCTACTCTCTCAATATTATTTCTTTCTTCAAAAAATTCATAATGGATAAAGAACACAAGGGTTCACAACACCACGACGAGGTTCCAAATCGCGAGGCACGAGCTCGCAACCGTCCCCGACGGAAAATATTTTCAATCTTTCAACACCACCATCCGCCTACCATGGAAGCATACAACAATACCCTATGTATTCACCCAACACCATCCCGGTTGGGTTCCAACAATTTAATTCGGGTGGATTCCAACAATTTAATCAAGACGCCTTTCAACCATTTATGCAAGGTGGCTTTCAACAATATAATCAAGGTGGGCAATTACAACAACTACTACAACAAGAAACATATTCGGAGGACGTTGAGGTTGAAGATACGGTTCCCGAAACCCCACCCGATTTGGTTCCCGAAACACAACTCGATGCGGGAACCACGACACAAGGGAAAAAGAAATTTGCAAATAGAACGAAAGCGGTTTCGTGGACTTCCGAAGAAGAGGTTTTGTTGGCAAATGCATGGCTTTACGTCTCCGAAGATAGCATCGTTGGAAACGCACAAAAATTGGGTATATATATTTATTAATGTATTTATCTTTATTATATATACGTATTCATATAAATTTATTAATGTATTTACCTTTATTATATATACGTATTCATATAAATTTATTAATGTATTTATCTTTATTATATATACGTATTCATATAAATTTATTAATGTATTTATCTTTATTATATATACGTAATCATATAAATATTTATTTTTGTAGGACATTTTTTGGGAAAAGTACTCGATTATTTCAACTCAAGTCGCCAATATCATCGCAATAAAGACCAAGTAAACTCCAAATGGCTTGACATGAACAAAAAAATGATGAAGTTTAACAGGATCTACAATAATCTAAGGGCCCAAAATAAATCCGGATGGGGTGACGCGGAGTACATGGAGAGGGCACACACGATGTATCGGACAAATAATAAACAAAAGCCTTTCTCCCACGAGGCGGCTTGGAGAATTGTGAAAGACCACCCTAAATGGAAGATCGTACCTTTCATGGACGATAACCCGAGGCCCTCAAAACGGAGCAAGTCCACGTCGGATTCAAACCCAAACACGACGTCTTCTGACGCACGTGTTCGGTTCAACCTTAACGAAGAAAGCCATGAGGAGGAGGATGTCCTCGTACAAGAACCGACACGACCGACGGGGAGAGATAAAGGTAAACGTGCTGCATCATCCTCCACAAAGACGGCGGAAAAGGACGAGGTGTTGAAGAATCTTATGGAGTATGTCGAGAAGTTCAACGTTGCAAATAACAAAATACTAACCGTGGAGGAGGAAAAGTTGAAAACCGCGAGGGACAAAGCCGAGGCGGCAAAGACAAAAGCGGAAGCTTTGAAACAAAGAGAAATGCGGAAAGATCTTAAGTTTTACATCAAACCACATGATCATCTCACGGGTAGCGAGTTAAATGCGGTTTTAGCCCACAAAGAGTTGCTTCGACAACTATATGGTTGGTGAAATTTGTAGTTTTTTAATTTGAAATTATGTATTTTTTATGTTTTTAATTTAGTCATGTAAGGTTAAAATTGTAGTTTCAATTTATTAATTGTTTTATCTTATATTAAATTATAAATTATTTATAAAATTTAAATTATTTAAATTAATATACTTGTAAACAAAAATAAAAATAAAAATAAATAAAAGATGGGATGGTGGTGTGGGATGGATGTGGGGGTTTGTGGGTTAGAATGAGTTAGAAAGGAAAAATGATGTGACGCTGATGTGGCAGTGAAAAAGTGTGGATTAGTGAGGGATGGATGTTGATAGTCTTAGAATCAAGATGTGTGCATCGAACAAATAAACAACTAGAAGTTATTTAATAATCTTTCAATCAGCTTAATGATCAATTATTAGTAATTATCAAACAAATCGACAAGAGACAGAGATGTGACAATATAACCCTTGCTTTTTACATCTAATTTATTCATTTTGTGGGTCCTTCGTTTGTCTTACATAACCTGAACATAAACCAAAGGTGTTCAATGAATCTAGACACGGGATCGTTAAAGCATATATATATATATATATATATATATAGTTGTACCAAGTCGGTATGTTTAAATTAAATTAAACTACGTTTTAAAACCCTATGGTTTGTTGAAAAGTTCATTCATGTAAGAAATTACGGTTTCATCCTTGTGGTTTACCCTTAATTACAAGATGTGAAATAAGCAAGAAAATGTAAAAATTGAGTAGTTTGCTTACTCTAAAATCAAAAGACGATGGTGGATTAATTACCTTGAGATCTCCGGGCATTTTGGCAGCAAGTGCAGCAGCGAAATCAGCAATGGAATGATTGAGATAGAGAATGGTGGAGTGTTGTAAGGTTGTGGTTTGATTGATGATGGCTTGGACCACATCAGGGTGACAATGACCACAATTCACCGTAGCAATCCCTCCGAACCCATCCAGAAACCTTCGCCCATTCTCATCAAATAAATATTGCATTTTCCCATGTACCACGTTTAACTGTTGCACCAAATAAAATATTTATTTAAAAGGATATGGAATTCCTTCTATTCTATAACTTATCAAGTTTGGATAGAATTATGTTATTTGAATTTTAATCAATCAATTTGTTTAATTCGTATTATTAAAAGCATATTTTTTTTTAAATATTGTAATTGTAAAAAAGTTATCTTTTTAATGCCGTGGCGTATATTTTGAAAAGTATTAATTTTCTAAATTTAAGAAAAAACATGTTTCCAAATTTATTTATACCAGATCAATATCACATCCGTGTTCGATACTAAAATAAATCTATACTATATTATAAAACATTTACGAAAAACTCTTAAAAACAACCCTTAAAGTTTCATGTACCGCTATTTAATGTTAATTTACTTAAAAACAACTAATGAAACTTTATGTATCGTTTTTAATGTTAATTACTTGATTAATACTTATCTCTAACGACTTTTAAATCCTTAAATTGTGGACTATTATTAATTAATCTTTATCTCTAACCACTTTCAAATCCTCAAATAATGAACTACTTAAAAAGTGTCATTCTTTAAACAAATTTATAAAAAAAAACATGACCGTTTTCTTAAAACCACACATTAAAATAAATTAGAACATTAAAATCGAGAGATATCCCATTGCATTGCGCGAGTAGACTTCTAATATATCCAAATATATTTATAGGTAATTGATTTAAGAAAAAACCCGTAAAAATATAGGAAACTAAGAAACATTTAGTAACTAGTTATCTGTATGACGTTCATATATATACTAGATATGCATTCGTGTGTGATGCAGCGTAAATTGAAGCATCTCGAATATAAAGTCGGTGATTCGAAAAAATAATCCCGTTTTATGTTCAGTTTTAATTTCCATCACACGGTGTCAATTTTTTTAATCGCATATCATATGTATAAATTAAAAGTCAATGTGGTCAATTGGTCAAAAAAAATTAAAAAAGAGTCGTTCGATGGTGGGATTTTCAAAACCATAACATTTAAGCTCGTTTTGAAAGTTTTAATGAGACGATTATAATGATATAATTTGTTTAAAAACATAATTGTTTAATATATATTTAGTTTATATACGATTATGTATGTTATTATGATAATGGTGTAAAATGAAAAATTAAAAATTAAAAAGGACTTAAAGTAAAGTAAATAACTAATTATAAAGTGTAATTTAAAAATAAAAATAATTTAATTTTTTATTATCACGTTGAACGTGATAGGGTTTGAAGCTTTTAAAATCATACACGATGTATTGAGATTTGTACCTCTTAAAAATTCAAAAATAACCGTAAATAAATTTTTTTGATAGTTGTATAGATAGATAAATATCGATAAAGGTGTAAAATAAATAATTAAAAAAATCTCGATACGTCGTTCTTGAAAAATATCTATATGTATTTATGATATTATACAATATTAAAAAATTAAAAAATATTCATTAATACACTTATTTTGAAAATATTGAGGAGGATATTATAATTACACAATTTGTAAAAAAAAATGCATTTTATAATATATGATTATGTATTTTTAACATGATAAGAGTGTAAAATTAAAATGAAAACATATGAAATATAAATCAAATTCATTCGTGTGTATTCATATTATTTAATAATATGATTAAATATAAAAATATTCAATATTTGGCTCATTTTGAAGGTATTAACGAAACGGTTACAATTGTATAATTTGTAAAAAAAATGTATTTTTAATTCATTTTAGTTTATATACGCCTATTTATGTTAATATGATAAATATCTAAAATAAAAAAGAAATGAGAGTGGGTTTATTATTATCTTAAATTTGAAGAAAATCGGGTAGAAACCAAATTTGTAATTCTTTAGATTTTCCTCCACCTCAAGCTATACTTATATATTTTTTAAATCATAAAATTTTAAATATATTATTCTAAAACTATGTGTTCCACAATAATGAAGTAAAAGTACACTTTTTGTAACGTAATTTATTCCATCGAGAGAGAAAAAAAAACTAACATATCCTGCTTTTAAGCAGTTGAAACCTGGATACATAGATTCAAATCACATCCCAACAGCATTCAAAAGATAAAATTTCGAGAATTTTATCGTGATCATCTTGTTATTGAAAAATAATATAAGAATCGATTGCGATGATTTAGAATTATATATTAGTCTCCTCTCCGCCATTTTCTTAATTGAAAAACTAAATCTAGCAGAAATTACGTAACATCGGAACAATGACGGTTTAAACGTGGATTCCACACATCATCAACGTACAAGTTATAATAAGTTGAGGATGGCAGGGGAATTAACTTACAGGTTTCTTGTAGAAGCAGAACATGGAAGGGCTGAGAAACTCTTTGCGCTTACGGAGGATTTCGTCGGCGGTAGGGCCAGTGTAGGGCGGAGGAGAGTAATTAAACGGTGGTATAATCGGCACTCCATCGGATTCTTCATTATTAATAGATGCTTGACGTTGAGCTAATTGAGAAAAACAGCATCGGCGACATCGCCGGAATTCATCTGTTGCAGCGTTTAGCCTCCGTAATGTGGTGGCGAATTTGTGCATCTCGATTCTCTCCTGGTGGTTGTTGTTGTTGTTGTTTGTCTCTCTTTCTCTCTCTTCTTTCTTCTCTGTTCTCTGAGGAAAAGGAAGAAGTTTGATATGATTATTTATAGAGGGAGAGAGAGTGTGTGTGTGTGTTGACGTGGAAAGCAATATGAATCGTGTGTTCTCACTCATCCAACTTTCTAAGATTATATTAACAACAACACTTCTGACTCCTTTAACCTTATCACCATCAACCGCTTACTTATGAAATAAACCTATGGAATCTAATTATTTGTTTGTAAATTGTAATTCAGTATATAACTAGGTTAATACCACCTAGGGGTGTTTTAGACGGCTTATGTTAAACAATTTATTCTTTAATGTAAAAGACTTTATTAACTTAATAAGTTGTCAAGATGTTTAGGATTACTTATATACATAAAATAACCAACAAATTATTAAATTAATTAAAATAAGTTGATAAAATAGAATTAAATAACTTATTAAATTGGTTATCAACGATTACAAAACGGTATAAACAGTTTTTTCCTCTCTTTCAAACATCAAAAAACTACTTATCACCTACAACAACAAAAAATTAATAAGCCCTTTAAATAAGCAATCCCAAACATCCCTAATGTTGTACACTTAGGCCATCCACAGCGCATAGATAAAAGCCCTCAAGCCCTCAACGCCACATCAGCGCCACATCAGCTAAGCCCTCAAACCCTAAACACCTTCAGCGCATAACTAAAAGCCATCAATGCCACATCAGCGCCACATCATTTTTTTAATTCTTTTATTTATACATTTAATTATTTAACAAAATAAAAATATTTATATATTTTTGAATAAATAAAAATAAGATAAATAATAAAAATAAAAATTCATATCATTCATTAAAAAATTAAAAATTACAAAATAAATTTAAAAAGCTACTCGTCGTCATTGTTGGGAATTTGGATACGCCAAATATGTTCGACCAAATCCGACCGAAGGTTATTATGAGTGGCCCGGTTTTGGACTTCTCGAACATTTGCTGCGCGTTGTTCCTCACTGATTTGTGTTTCGTTATCATCCGTGAAAAGGCCGTGGTAATCGCCACCACAAATAGCATGGTATTCGTCTTCGAGTATCATATTGTGTAATATGACACAAGCGTACATAATGTTTCTCAATCTTGTCGGTTCCCATCCGCGTGCCAGGTTATGAAGTATATGTCAACGTTGTTTAAGCACGCCAAAAGCTCGTTCAACATCTTTACGTGCCGATTCTTGCTCGGACTTTAATTTTTGTCGTTTAGGGTCCCGTGGGCACGTAAATGATTTTACGAAAGTAGCCCATTCCGGATATATCTCATCCGCTAGATAATATCCGTGCTCGTAGGTGGCTCCATTCACCTCAAAAGGGCAGTCAGGTGCTTTTCCATCATATACATCGTTGAAGA
Organism: Saussurea involucrata; assembly: GCA_033807775.1. Classification (NCBI taxonomy): domain Eukaryota; kingdom Viridiplantae; phylum Streptophyta; class Magnoliopsida; order Asterales; family Asteraceae; genus Saussurea; species Saussurea involucrata. Next base: position 82,435,553 of record CM066327.1, read on the forward strand.
TGGGCGACTGATTGAGAACATTGATGTCGTTGTTGGAACCGGCAACACCAAAGTATGCGTGCCAGATCCATAGATCTTGAGAGGCCACTGCTTCTAGCATGATTGTCGGGTGCTCATGATCACCTCTCATGAATTGACCTCGCCATGCATTCGGACAATTTGCCCACGCCCAATGAGTACAGTCTATGCTGCCGAGCATGCCGGGAAATCCGTGTTTAGCTTCATGCGCGGCGTACAACTTCTGAATATCAATAAAAGTAGGCTTGCGTAAATATTTTTGACCATACAGTTCAATAATACCTGTGCAGAATTTGTACAGACAATTTCGTGACGTTGTCTCTCCCATACGGATGTACTCGTCAAGTGCGTCAGCAGTTACTCCATACGCCAATTGCCGAATAGCGGAAATACACTTTTGGATCGGAGAAAAACCTTGTTTGCGTCTGTCGTCCACCCGAAGTGTAAAATACGGATACTCTCCTGCTAAATCTTCAACTATTCGTTCGAATAGTTGCTTGCTCATCCTGAACCGCCGCCTAAACATATCCGGTGTATAAACCGGGTTGTTGCCAAAGTAGTCCCGCATAAGCCGCTCGTTTGCAGCTACTCGACCTCTTTCTATGTTCGCGGCCCTCTCTGTTGTTGACGACGAGGCGGTGCTACCATAAATCCATTGTGCAGTATGTCGAAAAACTTCTCTTTGTAGATTCAACAACTCGTCGGTATCTACGGATGATGATGATGCAGTCGGTGAACCGGGTTGTGGCGAATCCATATTGTTTAAAATATAGAGAATGAAAGAGAATGAGAGAGTTTGAGAGATTGTTGGTGTGAAAAAATAAGAGGTTGAGGGTTAATATATATAGTGGGATTAAATTGAAAAAAAATATATATATTTTTTTATAAAAGTAGCCGTTTGGAAGAATTTATTTTGAAGATTTAAAAAAAAAAATAGCCGTTGGAGATGCTCGGGTTCATCGGGTTTGAAAGCCCGACCTCCGAGCCCGAGCCCCAAGCCCGAGCCACCCCCACCGCTACCCGATGGAGCCCGCAGCGAGCCCGTGACCAAGCCCGCGGGCGCTGCAGAAGGCCTTATATATAATATAAATTACTTTTGTTATGATTTATCTTTCAGATATTGATTTATACTAATTTATCATCTATAAAAGTAAATAAATGATTCATTTTTATTTTTAATATATATTAGTATCTGTTCTTTAAATATTGATTTATTCTTATTAATAACCTTATAGTATTAACTTTAAAATTAAAAGAATGGTTTATTTGATTTTGTCTTTATCTTTCAAATATTAATTTATTCTCATTTAATTATTGCCGCCGTAAATCTTTTATTAAAGAAATTGATTTATTCTTATTTATAATCTTCTTTTAAATTTTGATTTTCTCATTTATACTTTTTTTAAGCTTCATTTATGTTTGTAAATTAGTTGTAAATTTAGAAAAAGAAAAAATGAAATGTTATTCGAAAAGTTTTATTTAAGAATAAATCAATATTGATTTTCATGTTAACTAAAAATTATAATGACACGATACACACACACACACATATATATATATATATATATATATATATATATATATATATATATATATATATATATATATATATATTTATATATATATAATGCTCTTGTCTCGCATACGATGGAGAGAGAGACAGGAGAGAGAGTGTGGGGGGCATGGGCGGGGGAGAGAGATGGGTGCAGTGGGGAATCGATTCGGAGTTAGGTATAACAATGTGCTACTGAATAGATCGACCAACGGTACGAAGAATCCAAGGGAGATCTCGTTCTTGTTTTTCAACTATCCGAAACTATGGAGGGTAGGTGATCTGTGGAGAACTTTCAAACAGTATTGTTAGTCCCAGATGGCTTAACAAGTATTGTAGAAGGGGGGGTTGAATACAATATTAAAAAAAAATTCACAATTTTAATTCTTTTATTGAAAATCTTTCAACAAGAATTACACAAAGAAACTTAAAGACTGTTGCGGAAAAGAACAGATAAACTATTCTAACAATCTTTCACAAAGTATACTAAACAAAACAACCAAGAACACTGAGAACAAAGCTATTAAGTTATCAAGCAATATGGAGATTTCTTGCACTAAGAGAATTCCAGAAAGCGTAGTTTGCATGGGGATATCGTCTTCCTTTTATAGTGGCAACGAGTGTACAAGCATTGAATGCTTGGGACACTTGTCATCATCATATTTGCTGAGGATGTTGACTCCTGAAAAGCTGAGATGTCCTTATCACCTTTTACTAGGTACAAGAAATAGAACCCATGCAGAAGAAAGGGACTTTAACTGAAAATGGATAAAACGACAAACAGTCACTTTTATCTGTCAAAGGATATTGTCCCATAATAAATGATCTTTTTGATGTGTATTCTAGACAGTCGCACCAATGAAGTTTAACCGATACAATTGACTTTGGAACATGAAACAATCTGCAGAGAGAAACTCATTTATTTGATAACACATAGATCCCACTGATTTTAGCACCCTTATCGGTGGGATGATGCTGACCGACAAAGGATATGTCGGTGGAGGGATGGTCCACCGATTTGTGAGAACAAGATCGGTGATGGGTTGTCCACCGATTTGTGAGAACAAATTCGGTGAAGAGTTGTACACCGATTTGTACGTACAAGTTCGGTGAAGAGTTGTCCACCGATTTGTACGAACAAATTCGGTGGAGGGTTGTCCACCGATTTGTAAGAACAAATTCGGTGGATGATGACTTGGTTAAATGTATAGAAGAGTCTTCTATTTTCCACAAATAGAATGTCTTCAAGCTTGGTTCCAGTTGATCTTCGACTTCACCGAACAGTTGATATCTTGTACAAGTCATCTTTAAAAGAACCATGATAAAATATTCTAAGTAAGATATAAGGGAGAACATTGGTGAGTCAATTTCAAATCTAGGTGACCCAACAATCTCCCCCTATTTGAATTTGAGCTCTTCCCTTAGAATATTTTAAGAGTATAGAAAAGTAAAATGCATTTTGACCCTTTTTACTCTTTCTGGGTTCTTTTCACATAGACCATTCTTTTTGTTCTTTTGATCTATTTTTCTTTTGTATGAGTATGTATACTATATACTGTATTTACAAGTAAATGAAAGTAAAGCTATTTACCAAAAAAATTCAAATAGAAAGGTACTTGTATTTAGATAAGTTTTCTCATACATTCGTTAAGAAGAAACACAATCTTTTACAAGTACCATTTAGAGAGAGAACCTATTTCTTGGAAGTTTGACGTTGCTTGATTTCGTCCAACAAATTTCGGTAGAAAGGTTGAGCTTCGGGGATGTTGGGAAAGAGGTTGGAGATGCCTTGAAGAAACACGGTATCGGCGATGGGAATTTGTGCAAATCTGAAGAAGGCACGATGACCAAAACCATCATTGAAGAACAGTCCAGGTATCGGTGAGAGGCTCAAGGTTGTGGTAGGATAAGGCACAGATGTGGGGATGGACAGATTTAGGTTTCTTACATTTGGAATTTTCCCTTCACTTGCCATTTCTTTGAACACCTTGTCGGTCAGATTCTTGACTTTGGGAAGACGGATTTCTTCTTTCATCGATTGAAGTTTCGCCCTTTCATCGGAGGAAAGGATGATGTTGTGTTTTCTTTTAATCTCCTTCATCTTTTCCATCAGTCCTTCAATGCATTTGATAAAAATGTGTTTTCTTTGGGTTTGCACTTCTGACCAAGTTTTGAGAGATCTCATACCATTCGGAAAGACCATAATGTTGTAGGTTAACATCTCTCACACTTTTCATTGATTCGTCTTCTCTATCGATGATCATCCTGATGTCCTTTGGGTTGGCTCTGGAGGTAGCAATTTGGACATTTGTGATCTGGGATTTGGACATTCGGTGGTACATGGTCTTTTTGTACCAACTTATTTCTTCATTCTTTTCTTTTTCAATGGCACTCAGCACCGATTTTTGGGTTAAGAGGGGATCGGTAGACTTTTCTTTGATGTCCTCTTCTTGTGCAACTTTCAAAGATAGAGCCCTGGAGTCATCTAAATCCTTTTGAGCAAGTCTGGCTTCCTCAATCTCCTGAGGAGTTAGACCGAGGTTGGATTCCTGAGATTGTAGAGAAGGAGGCTTTAACTTCAAAGTTTGGGCATCAGCAGGTCGATTTCCATATTTTGTCAATTCCTTCTTTTTCTTTTCTTCTTCGGCCAACTGTTCAGCAGTGAGGGTTTTGTTGCCTTTGTCTTTGGGGGTTTTAGAAACTTGCTACCCCTCAGACGTTGCCTTACTTTTCACCCCTGATGGAGACTTGGTCGGTGTGGAGATTTGATCGGTGGTACCTGCAATTTTCGGTGAGGGCATATATGGTGCTTCGGTGGCCTGAGGTGATGATTCGGTGGAGGATGAAGATGTTTCGGTGGTAGGTGAGGTTTCGGTGGAGGGTGAAGATTTTTCGATGGTGGGTGAAGGCTTGTTGATGATAGATCTCTTAATTGAAGGCATTTATGGATGACTAAGAGTCTTCTCCCCCTCAGCAGCAGCTGGAACCTTAAAACCCAACTGTACAAAAACAATATCAAACTTGGTGTGAAGATGAGCCAAGCTTTGATTGGTGTCACCAGAGATCATAGAAAAATCACCTAAGTCCATTTCCCATTGAGCTTTCTCCAGCATGTTGTCAGCTTTGGTGTGAAGAGAGCTAAGAGAATCGGCGATGCTTTTGTCAAGATCCTGATGAGTTTTGGCCTCTTGAATAAGTCTCTGAAGTTCAGTATCCTTGACTATATATGAAGCCTTGAAAGCATCGAATGAAGCTGCAATGTTGGAGTGGGAAGTGGTCAAAGTATCCACTTTGTTGGCTAATAATGCCAAGTTGTCAGACAGAGACCGAAGAGTTTCACGAAGAGTATCGGTAGGTGGAGGATTGTGAGCTCGCAGATGGGGTTCTGTTGGTGCCAAACGGGAATGAGGTAGTATGCGATCCTCAATAAAGTGAGAGGAAGTTGATTGAACCCAGGAAGGTTCGGGGTAAAGGTACCGATGTCGGGGAGATGGCGGCTTCGGTGTAGGGGAGAGTGTTCGGTGAGTCGGAGAGAGAGGATCGGTGGAGATGCCTTCGGTGGGTTTAATCTGCATTGAGGGAGGCTCGGTGTGAATTTCGTCGGTGGACGGGATGGTTCGGGGAGAACCAGTGTCCTCCAAAAGAAATTCAAAGAAGTCATTCGGGGGGGGATTTGGGGGGGGGGGGGGGAACTCAGATCGAGTTGTGCTTCATCATCGATCATAAACTGACCGGGTGAAAGGCCGTGCAGTGACAAGTCAACTCCTTCGAGGGGAGAGTCCCCGAAGTCATCTCTACCACCCGAAGAGGCGAGGGAAGAGTCATATGGGTTCTCCATTTCTACAACTGTAGTCTTTTGAGAAACTGCAGAGGATTCGGTGGTGATAAAGACGGATTCCCTTGGCCCGGAGGGGTGAAGTTCAACAACTGGCGATTTTCGAGAATCGACAGTTGGAGTAGTCGGTTGGGCCGATGGTGTCCGAGGCCTCTTTGAAAGAGATCTCGAAGGGGAAGTTGAGTGCCTCCGCTTACGAGATGGGGATTGAACCGAGGAAGCCTCCGAGGGATCTCTCGGTGGCATAGTTCGAGAAGCGGGTAAGGAGGTGTCGGGGGCCGTACGTTGTTTCTTTTTCGCGCCGCCCGACTTTACTCGAGAAAGGGAAGAGGGGACCACTACAACTTGGGGTGCCTCGGGAACTTCCAGGTGTTGAAACCCGGGAGCTTTCGCATCACCCCAGTGAAGATCGGGAGATAAAGCGAAAGAAATCATACCTTGGCGTAAGGGGAGATCAGTAGCGAGATGGCCAATATTGAGCGTCTTTTGGCCAACAAAGGGTGATGACCAATCGTAGATGAAGCGAGGAGTTTTAGACTTACGATCCGCATCCAACGCCGCACCGAGTTTGTGTTGAAGGATCATGGAGATGAAACGAGGATATGCGACATAACACTTTTTCGGGTGTTTGATTACTTCAGTCAGCTCAGTAAAGAAATACTGAGCAAAGTCCACCTTTCTTTGAAAAATCAGTGCATGAGAAAGCTTTGTAATATAAGATGGGGATTGGTCTTGACCACTTGTCTTTCTAGAGAGACAATGGATCACATGAGCAAAGAAGAAGTTCCAAACCCCACCCATATGTTTGCGAAGAAGGGTACCTGGTCCTTTAGAAGACTTGGAAGCTTTAATAGTGCTGATGACTTGCTCAAGAAAGTTGTTGACATGCATGTCAACATATTCTGAAAAGGCTTCGATCCGGAGAGCACGACGGACATCATCCACGCCAAAAGTAACATCATGATCACCCTCTTCGTCAGAAAAGATAGAGGCATGAATTGCTTCATTTGAAATATCATACACACAGGAAAGCCAAAATTTGCCAATGAGCATTTTGCTCATCTTTGGGTTGCAGGAGAAAGCATGGAGAAGAGGTGAGCGGGTTAAGAATTTGATAATGGTGTTGAACTCGGGATGTGCGGGATCGGATTCGAACCTTGCTACATGGTTGCAAGGGTTGAAGATGAGGTCTTCAAAACACGTAGGTATCTTGGTGGGTGCCATTGTGAGAATGAGAATGATAGGAAGTAAGAAAATGGAAGAGGAGTTGCAGGTTTCGTATAGAGAAAATGAAGAAGGAGGGCGAAGGGTCGTATATATAGGAGGAAGGTGAAGGGTTTAGGAGTATTTAAAAAGAAATGAGGAGGGAACGGTTGTGAAAAAAATAAAATAAACAAGTTGAAAAGGTAATGATGAGGGTTTCGGGGTATGTGGTTGAAAGGGTTTTACATGGAAAAGGAACGGTCAAGGTCACTGACATCTAGGGTCTTAGGGGTGATGTGAGCATGGGGAATCGTATGGGATAAGGTTAGGGATTCGGTGGCAGATCTTACCGATGGGAATGAAGAGACGTCGGTAGGATGAAGTTACCGATGATGGGATTCGGTGGGCAGATCTTACCGACGGGGACAAGATATCGGTGGGAAGATGAAGAGAGATTGGTGGAAGAATCACTCGTTGGTCAATTCGGTGGAACAAAACTTCACCGATAAAGCGACGTCGGTAGAGGATATCGCTGATAGGTGAGAAAGTTACATCGGTGATTGGTGATCGGAGATCGGTGATTGGTGATCGGTGAGAAAGTTACATCGGAGATCGGTGTATATATCGGTGGTGAAAATGGTGTGCATTCGGTGTAAAAAGAAGAAAGAAGAGAGTGTCCACCGATGAGATTTCGGTGGAAGAAGAGAGACGAAGAGAGAATCCACCGATGTGAGATCAGTGGAAAGTGAAGACACACAGTTATTGAAAATTACACATGCCAAGTTCACTTATTAGGAAGTTGAACCTGGTTTCATCTAGGGGTTTGGTGAACAGGTCAGCAAGCTGTAAATCGGTGGGAATGAAATATAGCTCAATGTCACCTTTGGAAATGTGGTCCCTGATGAAATGATATCTGATATCTATGTGCTTTGATCTGGAATGAAGAACTCGGTTGTTTGCAATAGCTATTGCACTAGAGTTATCACACCGAATTGGGATTTTGGAGTATATTTGAGCATAGTCCCTGAGTTGATTTCTCATCCACAGGATCTGAGCACAGCAGCTTCCAGCAGCTACATATTCAGCCTCAGCAGTAGAGGTTGACACAGAGTTTTGTTTCTTGCTGGACCAACTTACCAATTTGCCACCAAGAAGTTGGCAACTTCCTGTAGTACTTTTTCTATCAATCTGGGAACCTGCATAATCTGAATCTGAATACCCAATTAGTTCGAAACCCGAGTCTTTGGGATACCAAAGACCCAAGTGCAAGGTACCCTTGAGATACCGAAAAATCCGTTTACAGCCTTTACATGTGATTCTTTTGGATTGGCTTGATAACGGGCACATAGACAAGTAGCAAACATAATATTAGGTCTGCTAGCAGTTAAGTACAGAAGAGAACCAATCATGCCTCGATAAAGGGTAACATCCACAGATTCACCGTTAAGATCAGCATTGAGTTTCAAATGTGGTGCCATTGGAGTTTTCATAGGAGAACTATCTAAAAAATTAAATTTCTTCAGAAGATCACGAATATATTTACTTTGGTTTATAAAAATCCCTTCTGAAGATTGTTTAACCTGAAGGCCTAAAAAGAATGTAAGCTCTCCCATCATGCTCATCTCATATTCACTCATCATGAGAGAAGCAAAGTCATCACATAGTGACTCATCAGTGGCACCAAAGATGATGTCATCAACATAGATTTGGACAAGAATAAGGTTACCTGAGGTCTCTTTGATGAAGAGAGTATTTTCAATTTTACCTCTGGAATATCCATGCTTTAGAAGGAAATTGGCAAGTGTGTCATACCAAGCACGTGGAGCTTGCTTGAGACCATAAAGGGCCTTGTCAAGTCTGTACACATAGTCTGGATGAGCTGGATCTTCAAAGCCATGAGGTTGTTTCACATAGACTTCCTTTGCAAGTTCCCCATTGAGGAAGGCACTTTTGACATCCATTTGAAAGACTCTGAAATTTCGGTAGGCAGCATGAGCCAGAAAGATTCTTATTGCTTCAAGTCTTGCAACAGGGGCAAAAGTTTCATCATAATCAATGTCTTCTTCCTGTCGGTATCCTTGAGCAACCAGTCTGGCTTTATTTCTGATAACTGTACCATCTTCATCCATTTTATTTCTGAAGATCCATTTGGTTCCAATGATTGTTTTCTGACGGGGTCTGGGAACCAATCTCCAAACTTTGTTTCTCTTAAATTGAGAGAGCTCTTCTTGCATGGCAGTGATCCAACATGGATCTGCAAGAGCTTCATCAATCTTCTTGGGTTCAATAAGAGAGAGAAAATTCACATAGAGACAAATATTCCCAATTCCTCTACGTATTTGCACACCTGCTTGTTGATCACCGATGATTTGATCTATGGGGTGATCTTTGGTCCATTTGGTTGCAGGAGGTAAAGGTGGTGGAATATTTTGTGTTAGAGGTGGAGATGGAGTGGGATCAGAGGTTCGGTGGTAGGCAAAATTTTCAGTGGAAGAAAATGGATCGGTGGAAGGCTGTTCGTCGGTGGAGGGTTGCACATCGGTGGGAGAAAGTACATCGGTGGAAACATGGTCAGTTTCGGTGGGAATTATAGAGGGTGACCCGACTTGGTTATTTGAAGGAGATGGATTGGAGGGTGTGAAAGATGTATCGGTGGAGTTTGATAAAGGAGCATCACCGATGCATGAAGAAATCCATCTGTGTAATTCATCATCATCATTTGACATAGATGATGATCTAAGATCATCAAATTTGACATGAATAGATTCATCAATGCATTTTCTCCTGAGGTTGAACACACGAAATGCTTTGGAGGATAGAGAGTATCCAACAAATATTTCTTCATCAGCTTTGGGATCAAACTTTCCAAGATTGTCACGATCATTTAGAATAAAGCACACACAGCCAAAAACATGCAGAAAACCAATGTTTGGTTTTCTGCCATGGAAAACTTCATATGGGGTTTTATCATGTCTTTTGGATATTACTGACCTATTTTGGGTAAAGCAAGCAGTATTAACAGCTTCAGCCCAAAAATAGGTGGGTAGGTTGGATTCACTTAGCATGGATCTTGCAGCCTCACATAGGGTTCTGTTTTCCCTTTCCACCACTCCATTTTGCTGAGGAGTACGGACTGCAAAGAAGTTTTGAGAAATTCCTTTCTAGGTGAAGAAGTCTTCAAGAGCACTGTTTATGAATTCAGTGCCGTTATCACTTCTTACCGAACGAACAAGTTGACCATTAAGAACTTCATTTTTCTTGACAAAATTGATGATTTCTTCAGTTGCATCACTTTTATAGCTGAGAAAAGACACCCAAGTATATCTAGTAAATTCATCAACAATTACAAGAATGTACCTTTTGCCTCCTAGACTTGGAGTGCTGACTGGTCCACATAGGTCCATGTGCAGCATCTGGAGAGGAAGAGTGATGGAAGAGCATTTCTTGGTCTTGAAGGAAGTTTTGGTGAGCTTCCCTTTTTCACATGCATTACACAGCTTCTCTTTGGCAAAGTTCAACTTTGGCATACCAGTCACCAGCTCGTTGTTGGAGATTTTATGAAGAGTTTTGAAATTTAGATGAGAGAGACGCTTATGCCACAACCAGTTCCTTTTGGATGTGTCGTCTGACACAAAGCAGACATTGTTATTTAGTCCCATATCAATGATATAGACATTTTCCATCCTTTTTCCAGATAACACCACATTGAAGTTCTTGTCCACCACAGTACAGACACAAAGTTCAAAGATAACTTTATATCCAAGATCACACAGTTGGCTAATGCTGAGAAGATTATGCATGAGACCGTCAACAAAAGCCACTTTATTGAATGTAACAGATCCATTAGTGAGTGTTCCATATCCTTTGGTATAGCCTTTAGAGTTGTCACCAAAAGTTACAGATGGACCTTTTCCAGGCACATAGTTGATGAGGAGAGATTTGTTTCCCGTCATGTGGCGTAAGCACCCACTATCTAGATACTATATTTGATGGTGCTCAAAAACATGCATGCACACACAGATTAGTTCTTTGGTACCCATTTGGAGATGGGTCCTTTAGGGTTAGAATAGGAAGGGTCCTTAAGTTTGGTTCTATCTATTCTTTCCTTGGGACAATCCTTAGCCATGTGAAAAGTGTCACCACAATTATAGCATTTTCTGTAGATAAAAATCTTTTTTTAATTGTGACCACTTTCCTTGTATTGACTTTTCCCATTAATCTTTAGTATCTTGGCAGAAGAGGATGAGGCAAAAGGTTTGGGTCCAAGGATTCCTTTGTCAGAGTTATAAGATGATGATTCCTTGAGATTTGACTTTTTCAAAAGCACCGATCTGGGAATGGGAAGAACAGATGAGTTGCCAGAAACTATCTTTGGAGAATTACTTTTGGGATGGAGATCAACAACAGATTTCCCTTTGACGGAAGAGGAGAATCTGTTTGAAGAAGGTTGGTGTTCTCTCTTAGGGATCTTTGACGGTTTATGATCAGAAGAGGGGTATTCATCTATGTGAATAGATTTCAACAGCTCATGAAGAGGTATGGGAAGATCATCGGTGGTCAAATCGGTGGGATTTGAGGGTTGCTCATCGGTGGAGAAATCGGTGGGATTTGCTCTTTGAAAAGGTTTAGCTTTTGAGGAGTTAGAGGAAGAGGCTTCATCCATGAGTGAATCGTTTAAAAAATCATGGATGGGTTTTGAAACATCATTGGAATCTTGCTTCTCAATGTTTTGAAATGAAGAAGATTCTTTTACCTTTATAAACATTCCATACTTTAAGGCTTCACCCAGATCTAAAGAGTTTAAGGAAATGGAGTCACAAGAACTTGACTCTGAGGCATCATCCCATGCATTAGAGGAAGGGATGAGTGCAAGAGAAGAGTTATCAGCAACAGTTTTCCCAAATCCTAGACCGAATTTATCATTACCACTGATTTGGCCTTGAAAGATTTGTTCAAGGTTTTTGGAAGAATTTGACCATTTTCTAACAACCTCTTGTTCCCTTTTTAGTTTCTTAAAAAGGTGATTTTTCTCTTTTGAAATCACGTGATTTATGGTTTTCACATTTTCAAGCTCAACTTTGATTTCCTCAAACTTTTCAAGTTTAGCCATACAAACTTCAAGTTGAGATGTGAGAGTTTTAACTTGAATGGATTTTCTTTTCTTGCTATCCTTGACAACATAAAAATCTTTAGTTAATGATTCGTAGGCATCAATCTTTTCACTATCAGTCATATCATTAAAAGGATGTACCTGAGCATAAGTTGCCGAGCACCCAGTTGCCACAAGAGCCATTGGAGAGGTAGCTTTTTCAGAATCTTCCATCTCTTCAGAAATGGCCATGAAGCACATATTGTGAGAATCACTGTCAGAAGTGTCTTCTTCATCCCAGTCATGAGTTTCTGCCATTAGACCTTTTCCTTTTCTTTCAAGACCCTCACTCCTTTCTTTCTCTTTCTTGTACTTGGCTTTATACTTCTCAGCACGCTCCTGATGGTCTAAGGAAGAGGATTGGGAATCCTTTTTGGAAAAGGTTGATTTGAAAGGATTATTTCGGGGTTTCTCATTCTTGGAAGAATATTTGTCAGAGAATGGGTTCCTAGACTTAGTAACACGCTTGCTCCTACACTCAGATGCAAAGTGTCCTTTCTTTCCACAGTTATAACACTCTTCATTTGACTTATCAGATGAAGTCTTGGAAGATGAAGATTTTCTAAAATTTCTGGATTTGTTGAAAGGACGAAACTTGTTCTTAGAACCAGCCATCATTGCCATTTCATCAGACAGCTGTTCAACCATAATATCCTCACCTTCATCATCATCATCACTAAGATATGCCTCCGTTTGGTGGGTAGAGTTATTTTGGCTGTCATTGTCAGAGTCTGATGAAGGATAGGTGATTCTAGGAACATTTTGAGATTTCTTGGAACTTTCACTAACAAGAGCTATAGAAGAGCTCTTTATCTCTTTGATGAAAGATTTCCTTTGTAACTTGGTTTGCTAAAAATTGAAGAGAGTTCTTTATAGGACAGTTAAGGGCATGAACTCAAGGTCCTTGGTAGTTTTAATGCAAGTACATATATTCTCCCAAAATTCTGGAAGACAATCCATGAACTTACATAAGACTTCCTCATTATCATAGACTTTGCCCAATAACTTCAGATCATTTAAAAGAGAGTTGAAACGATTATAGTAGCTAGGAAGAGATTCTCCTTTTTCAAAAGTAAAGAGTTCATACTTTCTAATAAGACCAATCTTTTTACATTTCTTTACTTCCACTGTACCTTCGTACAGTACACACAGTGTGGTCCACATCTCTTTAGCAGTTTCAAAGTTAACCAGAGAGTGATAGACCTCATCAGGAAGTGAGAGTGCAATAATTGCTCTTAGCTTAGAGTCAAGAGAAACCAACCGTTTTTCCTCATCAGTATATTTCTTAGGATTTTTTAGGATGTAACGACCAGTAGCACTGGATTTTTCTTCATCAGAATCACTAGATATTTCTTTTTCCATGGTTTCTTTACCAGGCCTCTGCGTTTCATAGCGAGCCCAAACTCTGGGGATGATAGGTCCCTCTTTGAGAATGGTTGGATATCTAGTATCCACTCCTTCCATGAATAGCATAATGCGGCTTTTCCACAAAGAAAAGTTGTTAGCATTAAACATAAGCGGTTTTGTTATGGAGCCATTCCCAGAAAAATTGTTTTGAAAAGAGTTTTCAATGGTTGAAGAAGAAGAGGCAGCCATCGCAGATCAAGTTTATGGAATTAAACTTTCTGCTCTGATACCACTTGTTAGTCCCAGATGGCTTAACAAGTATTGTAGAAGGGGGGGTTGAATACAATACTCAAAAAATTTCACAATTTTAATTCTTTTATTGAAAATCTTTCAACAAGAATTACACAAAGAAACTTAAAGACTGTTGCGGAAAAGAACAGATAAACTATTCTAACAATCTTTCACAAAGTATACTAAACAAAACAACCAAGAACACTGAGAACAAAGCTATTAAGTTATCAAGCAATATGGAGATTTCTTGCACTGAGAGAATTCCAGAAAGCGTAGTTTGCATAGGGATATCTTCTTCCTTTTATAGTGGCAACTAGTGTACAAGCATTGAATGCTTGGGACACTTGTCATCATCATATTTGCTGAGGATGTTGACTCCTGAAAAGCCGAGATGTCCTTATCACCTTTTACTAGGTACAAGTAATAGAACCCATGCAGAAGAAAGGGACTTTAACTGAAAATGGATAAAACGACAAACAGTCACTTTTATCTGTCAAAGGATATTGTCCCATAATAAATGATATTATTGATGTGTATTCTAAGACAGTCGCACCGATGAAGTTTCACCGATACAATTGACTTTTGAACTTGAAACAATCTGCAGAGAGAAACTCATTCATTTGATAACACTTAGATCCCACTGATTTTAGCACCCTTATCGGTGGGATGATGCTGACCGACAAAGGATATGTCGGTGGAGGGATGGTCCACCGATTTGTGAGAACAAGATCGGTGATGGGTTGTCCAGCGATTTGTGAGAACAAATTCGGTGAAGAGTTGTCCACCGATTTGTACGCACAAGTTCGGTGAAGAGTTGTCCACTGATTTGTACGAACAAATTCGGTGGAGGGTTGTCCACCGATTTGTAAGAACAAATTATGTGGATGATGACTTGGTTAAATGTAGAGAAGAGTCTTCTATTTTCCATAAGTAGAATGTCTTCAAGCTTGGTTCCGGTTGATCTTCGACTTCACCGAACAGTTGATATCTTGTACAAGTCATCTTTAAAAGAACCATGCTAAAATATTCTAAGTAAGACATAAGGGAGAACATTGGTGAGTCATTTTCAAATCTAGGTGACCCAACAAGTAGGGAACTGTTTCAGACATCTATATGGCAAAAAAAATGAAGAATGGAGAAAGTTTTGGTTTCATGAGATTCAAATATGTGAGGGATGAAAAGATACTTGAAAACAGACTTAACCAAATATGGATGGATTCGTATAAATTAAGAGTTTTTCTCGCAGCAAAGAATGAGAAAGAGAGTAATAGATATAGATGGAACAAAAGAGAAGAACCTGTGGGAAATGGGAAATCTCGAATGGAGGAACCAAAAATAAGGGCGGAAAAAACGTATGCGGAGGCAGTGGCAGGGAGGCGGGAGAAGAAAAGTATGACGGAAGTGCCGCTGGTGCTGGGCTCTTGGGAGGCGGAAAATGACAGGATTGGATATCTACAAAAATGCTCCGTCGGAATCATATCTTCAATGGACAATTTGCAAACAATCAGGAGCCTGTGTAAACCGGAGATTGGCGAAGGAGTAGGTGTGAGATTAGTAGGGGGAAGAAACGTACTAATTGAATTTGAGACGGAAAACAAAATGGAGGAGATCATAAGAAACAAAACACATGGGATGCACAATTGGATCAAAGATCTTAGACGATAGACGGCGGGCTTTCGAGCATCCGATAGAATTGTGTTGGTAAGGATAGAAGGGATTCCACTTCATGTATGGAAGGAGTCCACATTCACGGAGACAGCGAGCAAATGGGGGAAAGTTTTAAAAACAAAAAACTGCAATTTGGAAGATAGTAAAAACTTGATGTGGGGAAAGGTCCAATTAAATACGGGACTAGTGGAAAGGATAAGTGCGATTAGAAGTATCAAAGTGGGGGAACTATTTTTTGTGATTAAGGTGGAAGAGGAGGATAACAGCCTAATGGAGATTCAATTGGAAGAAGATGAGAGTTTTGAAGAATGGGGTGGTAGTGACGAGGAAGACGACAAGTGGATCCCATCGGAATGGACTGAGGGTGGGGAGAAAAGCGACGAAGAGTGGATGGTTGAAGAAAGTATATTCGATTTTGGGGCACAAAAAGAAGATAAAAAGGATCAAGAAGTCGAAGATGTAAGGAGACCAAAGAAAACAGAAGACAAAAGAAAAAAACTGTGAATGAGTGGGAGAAAAGGGAGGTACCGGAAAAGTCACCGGAAGTAAAATCAGTGGTCGGAGAATCGCCGGAGGAGTCACCGATGAAAAGAGGAGTGGAACAGACTCATGATTCGAATCATAACGGTCAGTTGGAAAATTCAAGAGAAGAGGTTGGAAGTTCCAAGGGGCAGCCAACTTTTAAGGAGGTAATGATGGGGGAACAAATTAATGGGGGTAGGCATCCAAAAAATCTGGAGGATTTGAAGAAAAAATAGAATGTGCAAAAAGAAGGGTAAGTGGGCCGTAAACAAAAGAGAAATAAATTGAGGCCCATGGAAGACATAAGGAAAACAGGCCCCAACCAAACTGGGCCACACTTATCAGATGGAACAAATGGGGGATCTCTTCCCTACAAGCCCAATTCCAAGGACGACACAAAAAATAGAACAGAGTACGACCCAAGTGGAGGAATTATGGTGGACGATCAGATGTGCAACGGAAAAAACCTGGAAAGGAATTATGGAGATGGTGGAAAAGACCCCATACCTATGAAAGGAGAGTCATCAAAAATAAAGAAACGGGACAATTTGGCGATCGACAGGAATAAGGTAAGCTTTCACTATTTGAAGAAAATGGCTAGGAATTCGCAGAAAAAAGGAAAGAAGGTGGGTGAAGGGGGCAAAATGAAAATGAAAACGAAAACTATGACCAAATCACAAAACGGGGGTGGGTCGATTTCATTGGCAACAAAAGTAACATTATCAAATGAACTAAAAATCATGGAGAATCAAGAGGCCTTAGAAGAATCCGGTAATCTTTTAGGCGTAAATTAGAAGCCAAAAGAGGGGAAAGCGGAAGGAAGAGGAGCAGTAGCGAACAAGGTCTGAATTATGCTTAGTAGGATCGTTTTTTGGAAATTTATTTATGAAGATAGTTTCTCTGAATATAAGGGGGCTTGGGTCGAAAAACAAGAGGCAATGGATCAAAGAAATGTGCAGGGGAGAAAGCTTAAGTATGGTAATGATTCAAGAAACTAAATTGCAAAAGTGGAGATACGGGATGTAGCGGATCTGTGGGGAGCGAAAAATTGGGATTATGTGCATGAATCGGCAACAGGAAATTCAGGGAGACTACTAACAATTTGGGACAAAAGCTTGTTCCAATGTCAGTACGTAATCCAAGAACCAAATTTCATTGCAATAGTCGGAAGGTGGGCGAACACGGTGGGCCTTGTGGGGTGCGTAAACGTTTACGGTCCGAGAGAACAAAAGGAAAGAGCAAGTTTATGGGCCAAATTGGAGTTGCTTTGCGAAAAAATGAAGTGAAGTGGATGCTTGGAGGGGATTTTAACGAAGTACACAACGATAAGGAAAGAATAAACTCAATTGTGAACCGCAAAGGATCGTAGGAGTTCAATGAGTTCATTCGAAGGGAAAAACTCATTGAAATCCCATTGGGAGGTAAAAACTTCACAAGAGTAAGTGACGACGGACATAAATTGAGTAAGCTTGATAGATTTCTAGTGACACAAGAATTTGAGTCAAACTGGAGGAACGTGGGCGCAAAGGTGATGGAGAGAAAATGGTCGGATCATGCACCGATCATGATTAGTGATAAGTGGTCCGATTTCGAACCAAAACCCTTTAAATTTTTCGATGTGTGGCTCAAAGAAGAAAAGGTTGGAGATATAATCAAGCAGGCGTGGAATAAAGGTGTGACATCGATAAGGCCGGATTGTATTTTCCGCGATAAGTTAAAAAAACGTTAAAGCGACTTGAAGGAATGGGGTAGGGTCAATTGGGGGAGCTTTGAGAGTGAAGTAGAATCAAAGAAAGACGAGGTGAAGAAGTAGGAGGAAAAAGCAAATGCAAACACATTGGGTGGAAAATGAGAGACAAAGGTGGATCGAGGCACGGAAAAGATGGTTGGAATTGGAAGAGAGGAAAATGGTGATGTTGAAACAAAAGGCTAAGGTTCGGTGGATCAAAGAGGGTGATGAAAACACCAAACTCTTCCATGCGGCGATAAAAAGTAGACAAAGAAGAAATAGTATCTGGGTTTAAACATTGACTCGAATTGGACGGAAGACCCGGCGAAAATTAAAGAATACGCCTACGACTTCTTTAAAGGTAAGTTCACTAGCATGAGTAATGATGGGCCGACGCTTAGGATGGAGAACATAAAAAAGATGGGGAAGAGGAGGCAAACCACATAGAGAGGAGGGTAACAGAGGATGAAGTATGGAATGCAATCAAGGAGTGTGGGAGTAACAAGGCACCGGGCCCGGACGGATTCACAATCGACTTCATAATGGATTTCTGGGGATTGATAAAATTGGATTTGATGGCGGCGGTAGAATGGTTCATGGAAAAAGGGGAATTGGGTGATGGTTGTAATGCTTCCTTCATAACTTTGATACCGAAAAACCCAAATCCAACTAGTCTTAATGATATTAGGCCAATAAGCCTTATTGGCATCTTGTACAAAATAATCTCAAAAGTTCTCGCGGAAAGGTTGAAATCGGTAATAGGTAAACTTATAAGTCAAGAACAAAGTGCGTTCGTGAAAGGTAGATCCATTCTTGATGGGATACTCATAGCTAACGAGACGGTGGCACATCTTAGGAAAGTGAAGAGGAAAGGAATGATATTCAAGGTTGATTTTGAAAAAGCCTATGATTCGGTTGAATGGGTGTTCCTAATGGATGTTATGGAGATGATAGAGTTCTCGGAAAAATGGAGGGGTGGATAAAGACATGTCTTAGCTCATAAAGGATATCCGTGTTGATAAATGGATCGCCGACTAGAGAATTCCAAATGGAGAAGGAATTGCGGCAAGGCAATCCACTTGCACCATTCCTATTCCTATTGGTTTCCGAAAGCCTTCATGTAATGCTATAAGAGGCAGTAAAAAAAGGATTTTCGAAGGAATAAAAGTGGGACGGGAAGGGATTGTTATTTCACACCTCCAATATGCGGATGGCGCAATCTTCTTTGGAGAGTAGAAATTGGCAAATATCAAGAATTTGATGAAACTTTTGAAGTGCTTCTATCTAGTGTCGGGACTAAAAATAAACTTGGCAAAAAGCAAAATATACGGAGTGGGTGTGCCGGAGGAAGAGGTGCAAGCATGGGCGAGGAGAATGGGATGTCGTTGTGATGTTTTGCCTTTTATCTACGTTGGGCTACCGGTTGGCGCATCGATGCGGAGACTTGACCATTGGAAGCCGGTAATTGATAAAATGAAAGAGAAGCTTGCTTCATGGAAAGCCAAAACAATCTCATACGGAGGACGCTTAACGTTGGTAAGGTCGGTTCTAAGTAGCACATCTTTATATTATTTCTCATTGTTTCGGTCCCCGCAAGGAGTGTTAAAATGTCTTGAGAGAGTGAGAAGCCAATTCTTTTGGGGGAGAGGGTGCCAATTATTTATTTTTGGGGGGGGGGGGGGTGCCAATTCTTTTGGGGGGAGGGGCGGTGGTGAGGATATTGCAACAAAAAGAGCACATGCTTGGGCAAAATGGGAGTCGGTGTTGAGGAACTTCAAAAGGGGGGGGGGGGGGTTAAACATTGGGGGCTTAAGAGATATGAATTGGGCTCTCTTATGTAAATGGTGGTGGAGGTTTCATGTGGATAAGGAAGCATTGTGGGTTAGGGTAATTAGAAGTCTTTACGGTTGGGATGGAGGTTTGGTAGGTGATAATTCAAGGAGCTTAGGGGGGGGGGGGGGGGGACGACATGGATGAGTATAGTGAGGATGGGGAGAGAGCTAAAGAAGGAAGGGGTAAACTTTGCGGAGTCTTTGGTAAAGGAAATTGGAGACGGGTCGGGGACGAGATTTTGGGAGGAGAAATAGGCATTGAATAGGACACTCAAGGAGGAATGTCCGAGACTATTCCAACTTGAAACCAATAAAAGTGTCTCGGTCATGGGTAGAGGTAAGTGGGTGGAAGAGGAGTGGGTGTGGAAATGGGTTAGAGACGCGAGCTGAGGGGGAGTTAATTATGGGAAATAGCAAGGTTGATGACTTTGCTACAACCCAAAGTCCCGAAAAGGGGGGTCGAGGATAGGGTCGTGTGGGTGTTTGATACCAAAAATGGATTCACGGTTAAAGGGGTGAAGGATTAATTTGAAGAGAAATGAGGGGGAGGTAAAAATAATGTGGTGGAGACTAGTTGTATAAGATCCATTCCGAAGAAAATATGTGTGTTTATGTGGAGGGTAAGACTAGGTAGGATTCCAACGAGAGAGGTATTGGATAAATTGGGAATTGAGTTGGATACTATGTTATGTCTGAGGTGTGGAACTACAGTGGAAACGGTGGATCATGCGTTGGTGAAATGTGGAGAGGTGAAAACATTTTGGCAACAATTGGGTAAATGGTGGAACGTCAATCTGGACTTGATAAGTTCGATAAGCGGCGTGATGGAGGCATGTGGACAATTGAGCAACAATATGAAAGCGGGGAAGAGATGGACAACGACGGTGTGGTGCTGTATTTTTTTATATGGACCCAACGCAACAAAGTGGTGTTCGAGAAGGAGCAAGGAAGCATCTTGGATCGATTTTTTGTGGCACAACTGAAAGTTTTCGAGTGGATTAAATTCAGAGATCGTGAAATAAGGCCGGATTGGAGCAATTGGTTAACCAACCCGAGATCGACATAAAGAGCATCAAACAACAAGTGTGCAATGTTTATTTTGTACAACGGATGTTCACATTAAGCCAAGTCAGCGGATGTACGTGGACAACCATAGCGTATAGATCAGAAGCAGTTTGCAGCAGCAGGTGGCTTTTGGAAGGAACCTCATGTGATCGTGAAAGGGTCGATATAGCAAACCTACTCACAGACTGTTTACTTCTCGCAAACTAGTTGGTGAACTAGGTTGCTGCAGTAGCTTTTTGATGTGGCTTACTGAACGAGGCTCCCTGTTGTGGCTTATTACTTCACTTTCTGTTATGTGTAAGGTTTTCAGTTTGGTCGAACTACATGGTGGCATCTGTTGTGTTTTGTGTCTTGTTGTGTGGTAGATCTTCGGTTGTAATTGTCTTATGTTTTGGTTGAGTAATAAAAGTTTCTTGATGTTCAAATATATATATATATATATATGTATATATATTGGGGCAAGTTCAAACAAGAAGCTAAATCTTATATAAGAATGCGAGAAGTGTGATATCATATATGATTAAACACATGTTACATTGGCAATACATAGATGTTTAATCATATATGATTAAACACACCCACAAGCCGTGTAATCATATATGATATCACACTTCTCGCATTCTCGCATAATGTTTAACTTCTGGCATGATCCTTCCTCTCTCTCTCTCTCTCTCTCTCTCTATATATATATATATATATATATATATATATGGTACCCTTCATTTGTTAACCTTACTTTTAGTTAAATCAATATTGATTTTCATGTTAACTAAAATTAAAACGAAACGCCACACGCACGCGCGCACACACACACACACACACACACATATATATATATATATATATATATATATATATATATATATGGTCCCCTTCATTTGTTAACCTTACTTTTAGTTAAATCAATCTTGATTTTCATGTTAACTAAAAATTAAAATGAAACGACACACGCGCACACACACACACACACACACACACACACACACATATATATATATATATATATATATATATATGGTCCCCTTCATTTGTTAACGTTACTTTTAGTGTTAACCATGTTAAATAATCAGGACAATTGATCTTGAAAATAAAGGCTAAAATTAAAACATATATTTATTCCATAATCAACTAAATTACACGGTTGAACAATAGAAAAACATATACGAAGAGGCGTGAATATGTCAATTGCCAAATAAGCCTAGTTCATAGATAAGGAAACCTACCTTATCTCACGGTACTTCCAAAAAAACAAGATTTCGATTCCGTCTCTCAAAGAAACCGTCCTTATTTCCAGTTTGTGTATACGTGCACATCATGCGCACAATGTTCCATACTGTGCATAAGTGCACATTGTTTCTAGTCTTTGTATAAGTGCATAACTACAATTATTTTCATATTGTGCAAAAGTACATAACTAGACATTGTTTCCATTTTGTGCATAAGTGCACAATGTTTCCAAATGGTGTATAAGTGCGCATTATTTCTATATTGTGCAAGATTACATTTATGCACATTATTTCCAGTTTGTGCATATGAGTATTAAATAATTAAAAAATAACAATAACTACCATAAATATTCTAACGTGATAATAGGATAGTAAAATATATTAAAAATTTATAATAACAATAACTACCACAAATATCTTAACATATGTGGAGGAGATCCAATGTTAAAGTCCCTAGTCGTAGTTACTTATCCAAACCTTAAACAACATTAAAACATGGATATTACCTTATCCGAAAGTAGCGTTGGACAACAATAAAAGTAAAGAGAGTCCCGACAAAGTTTGCAATCATCTGCACTAAAATAATTTAATGCATGTTTAGAATCACAGTTTAAAATCTTGTGTGTACTAAACGTTTTCCAAGATTTCGTAATGCAATCCACACGACCATTTAAAACACAAGAAACAGTTGATGCAATTTATTTTAAAAATAAATTCCGTGCATGAATTTAGTCGGCACTCAACCTCACAAAATCACACTCCTCGAATTCCCCCGGTCACACTATCGTCACTCGGATGCTCAAACATCTTAAGGTAACACTTGAAAATTTCTTCGGTTCACCTTATAATATCTTCTCGAATAACGTTGATTCCATAAGCCTATGGTTCTAATCCAACCAACAATTCCGACCCGGAATAGTTCACTTAATGCAATCATCATGCTTACTATCACTCCAAGTAACGGATGTTAAAATCACCAATCTCTTTTAATGGCTGACCGCTTAGAAACTTCTTTACTACCCCAACGATTGTCACATCAAAGTAGTCCAATCATACACATGTAACTTGTAGGTTCACCATACCACTGACTAGGAGCAATTATGAACGTACCGTACATGATAATGCTTGCTACCCTCGACGTGATTCCCGTTTCTAGTGACTCCATCAACCTCAAAATGTCATATCTTAAAGTGCCTAATGGTGCAAATTCACTCTTATTGTTGATCCCACTTTTGACTCAACAATGATATTTAAACCACAAACTTCCAAAAAGAATATAATAAGATTTAAGTACGGAAGCGTTTTGAGAATAGTTTGGGTTGAGAATAATGGTATATAACACACAGTAAATATATGAATGCAATAGATAAAGTAAGAACAATGCTCAATAATTCATCTCTATTGATTAAACAGAAATACACCAAGAACACCACGCAATGTGTGTTTCTCACAGATATCTTCTCTCTAAGTGGGTGTATGTGTGTTGTGCTTCGTTACCAGAAATGGCCTGGTAAGACTCTCTATTTATACTAAAGACAAAGGGGACAAATTGTATGGGAGACAAGGTCGTGGGACGTATTTTGGTACACGTTAATGTAGTGCGCCGTTTGATAGTACTCTGCAAATGCTGCAACCTCTTAGAAGATTACATGTGGAAAGTAGAGGAACGTGCCTTGTACTATTTGATCTTCAGGATCTTCGTACAATAGAGGCACGTGAGCAACACACTTGTCTTTGTCTTCAGGAGCCTTGATCTTCATCTTCTGTCTTCAACTCCACAGAGGCTCTGTCATGAATGGCAGAGGCTCTGTGGCCTTGGTCTATGTTCTTCTCTGATGATGGATCAAAGAAGGCTCTGTGTTCTTGGTGTCCGGCAGTGTTCTTCCTTAGCCTATTTTTCAATACTTCTCTAAGCTAGAAAGTTGGAGCTAACACTTATCCACTTAAAAGAACGCTAGCTTAAGTCTAGGTATCCAAAGATCAACACCTAAATCTCTCAAACTTATGCTCTTATACCAACTTGTAACACCCTCGAAATTTGGAAAGTGCAACTACTAAAAACTTTGATAAGATAACCAAGTAGGGATAAAAATCCCTTCTACAACCCATCCTTGGAAATACCTCAAAATATAAAACATAACAAACTTCAACATTTACTAACTGTAGATCCTAGTTTGATCAAGTAAAAATGTAAACACGAAAGCAATGATCTTTATTGAATGATTGTAGAGAGAATGTTTTACATAAGAATGATAACCTGACTCTCTCTAACTATGAATTGAATTCGGAACGGCTTACCTAAAACTCTAAGAAACTCACCTTATATACCAAGGCCTTAAGCCTAAGGGCCATGGCCCATAACATCTAATTAAGCCCGTTTAGCCAATTAAAGTCTTTTACAAACAATTAAATAAAACAATTCTTTTCTTTATATCACTTTCTATTTTATAGGACTTTTAGTCCTAACAATCTCCCCCTAAAGTTATATAAAGAAAAAATACGATCTTTAAATCTTCAGGTCTTGATCTTCTCTTCCTCTTGAATCTTTGAAACACTTTGGTGTTGCAGGTCTAAACGTCTTTCCAAGCTCCCCCTTGAATAAAGCTCTTACTCTTCATAGTTTCAACTTTATCATTAGATTCAGTGACATTCCACAATGCAACTTCAGTTAAAAATCAAGAATCTGTCTTTGAACTGCGAGTTGAATTAGCTTTGAAAAACTTTAGAATTTGTCGAACCAATATGCTTGAAGAAGGAGTCAACTTGTTGCGAACATTTCTTGATAAGGAATGAGAAGAACCATGCACTTCTAATCTTTTCTGCACATATTTCTTTAGGTAACAAGGATTGTCATATCCTAGTCCCCAAAGGGCGTTGTAGTATTTGAATACTTTCGATTTATTCAATGAATGGTTTGGTCTGATTGACCTCGTTTATAAAGTTTGGATTCGAGGTCCTTAAGCTTGTGTATCAAGTCAGTATTTTCCTTTTGAACATTTGACCGAAAATTGACAATCTTAGTGTACTCCTCCTAAGACTTGTTTAACTTTTCTGTTAATTCAGATAATTGGGTCTCTAGTGTTTTGGCTCTTTTTGAAATGGCTGAGCATTCAGATTGATAGTTTTCTATAACACACTTATGTTCAGCCTTTTCAATTGCTAGCTTGCCTATAGTGTCGTATTTTATTTTGGCATCGGCGTCTAGCTTAGTGATTTGGGCTTCTAAATGGGAAACTTTCTCTTTGAGCTCAGAGTAAGTTGGGTAAGACATTGTTACTCGAAAAAAATGATCGTGAGACAATTCAAGATATCGATCTAAAAGAAACAATGTATCACAAAATACACAAGAGTCCCCCTTCGACGACTTAGCACGAGGGTCCCGCTAAAAGAAACAGTGTATCAGAGAACTCCCGAATTTGTGATCCGGGTGTGGTTTCCCGGAAAGACAATCCGGGAATTGTGATACGGAAGAATCCGAGACCAAGGGACCGGGATGGAAGTCCGGTAAATAATCCGGGAGCTGATTCCGGATAATTTGAGGTCCGGAAGAGGCGCGATCCGGGAGATGTACCGAGAAAAGGATTTCTGGGAAAGGGAGACCCAGTATTGGAACCGGGATTTGACAAGGCCGGGATTCGGTATCGGAACCGGGATCCGGTAGTGTTCCGGTATGAGACCGGGAATGGCACGGACCGGGAGTTGGTATTGAGTCCGGGAACCGGTGTTGAGTCCGTAACCTGGTGAGATCCGGAATCGGGAAAC
Organism: Saussurea involucrata; assembly: GCA_033807775.1. Lineage (NCBI taxonomy): Eukaryota > Viridiplantae > Streptophyta > Magnoliopsida > Asterales > Asteraceae > Saussurea > Saussurea involucrata. The sequence continues at coordinate 82,460,752 of CM066327.1, forward strand.
AAACAAGATCCGGTACTGGGACCAAGACCGGGATCCGGAGTCAAAACAGGGAACGAAGAACAGCGTACCTGGGATTCGAAGAAATGTATCTCGGAGTTCCTTTTTGTTGGGAATAAATTCTAATTGAATGGAAGTTCAAGGGAATGTTTTGTAATTTGTATTTGGGCTTTGCTTTGTAAATGGGCCATGGGCCTTAATCTAATAGCCTATATATAAATAGTTTGTTTAACCTTTACTTTAGGTTAATCGTCATAATCAGAATTGAAAATACATTGTAAACTCTCTGAAAGGTTTATGAATGTTACATGGATGACGAGTTGAAATCATAGTGATTATTGATTATTCTTATTGATTTCATACTGTTTGCACTAATATGGGGTCCACAATTGGTATCAGAACATACAAATTGGTTGATTCAAAGGGTTTCTCGTAAGAATTCTTAATATTCTGTCGACTGTTCTTGATATTGATAATATCATATTCTGATTTCTGGTAAAATTATGTGTTTCTGCTTACTCCATTCGATTAGTATTGATATCGTTAGTGTTTATGCGAATTTTCACAATCTAATTCGTTTGTTTAAGTGGGTTTCTAGCAAAAATCAAGTCTCCATAGTTTTTGTCTCTGTAATTTTTAAAAGTCAAAATTTTTCATCAAAAACATGAATTTTTGTTTAGAAATCTATTAGGAGTTTGTTAGTTTGTGTATTTGGCTGTTTTCTAATCTTTCAGGATTAAAATTTCTCAACCCTAATCGCATCGAGTCATATTTTCGTGGACATCCGTCGTGTCCGGACGCCAGTTCGTTAATCCATGTAAGTTTCCAATTTTACTCCACTTACCGGACAAAGCTATCCGGGTTATTCACACTTCCCGATAACTTGCCTATCCCGTAAGCTCTTCCGGATTACATATCTATTCAGACGACATTGTGTTCGGAATTCTTTCTGGTAACCTCAAGTTTCCGGTAAACATTCCGGTAACCCCTAAGCTCCCGGGTACCACATCTGTATCCGGTAATCTATCCGGTAAGCACACCTGTCCGGTCACTCCATCTTCCTGTAAGATTTCCTTTACTGTTCGGTAACTTTATTTTATCCGGTAACTTTGAGTTATCCGGTAATCCTTGTCTTATCCGGTTACCTGAGTTATTCGGACACTTCACACACCCGGATCCGGTCACTTCCAGATCCGGACACTCCTGTTATCCGGATTCCTATCCGGTAAGTTCTGTTTAGTCAATTTCTTACCAGTTTACTTTAAGTCACTCTTAGAACCTGCGTTAGGATTGTCACTCGTAGTGCCTTACGTTAGGATTTCCACCCTTTGAATCGAACCTACCGTCTGACGATCACATTAGTGCACACTTCATGATGTCTCACGACGCGCTAGCAATCGGTACAGACGCCAAGCCTTCGACTCTCTATCGGGGCGAATACAGTCAATGGCGAGACAGATTCATCATCTTTATCGACGCTAAAGATAACTTCGACTACATCTGGCGAGCTCTCACTGAAGGCCCTCAAGCAACTCCAATGACTACAGTACCGGCTTAAGCAGAAGGTCCTGCAGCTCGACCTGAGCTCAAGACTTACATCCAGATGACCGACGAGGAGAAGAGCAAATTTGATGGTGAAAAACATGCCAAGAGATATCTAGTCCAGAGTCTACCAAACGAGATTTACACGGCCATTGACAGCTACAAGGACACGTCTAAAGGCATGTGGGATCAAGTTGAGAAGATGATGAGCGGGAGTAAAGTAGGAAACCAACTGAAGGTCAACAGCTGCATCACCAAATTTGACGGTTTCAAGCAGCGCAAGGGCGAATCAATCACTCAGACATATGAACGATTCTGCCTTCTTCTGAACGAGCTCCACAAGAACAAGATCACTCGATCTAACACGGAGAATGCCCTCAAGTTCCTAAACAATCTCCTTCCAGAATGGAAAGTGTTCGCTTCTCTCATCAAACACAACAATCTGATTGAGAACGTTCCAATCCATTAACTTTACGAGAAGCTCATGCAAGACGAAGATGAAGCCATGGAGATAATGAGCTCTCAGAAATCTTCTTCTAAGTCACAAGTCGATCCCCTCGCTCTTGTATCTTCAAAAAGCGGCAAGTCTTTCAGCCGTCACTCCAAGAGAACCTAAGAGTCCAGTGAATCTGAATCAGAGTCTGAAGAAAAAGAAGAAAGTGACTCGGACCCTGAGCTGACTCAAATAAAGAAAGCGATGGCCCTCATCACCAAGTCATTTCAGAGAAACAAGTTCTTTAAGAAACATTCGTCTAATAATCATCGCTACTCCACAACTCCCAACAAGCGCCATGATTATAAGAAGAAATATGAAGGAAAGAGAAAGTCTGATGAGCACAAGGAATCTGATCACAAGGAGAAGAATGAGAAGAACGATCGCCAGCTCGAGTCAAAGAAGAAGGACGATCCTGTCACATGCTATAACTGCGGCAAATTGGGCCACTTTGCCAAAGACTGCCGAAAGCCAGTTGTGCGTAACGTGGAATACTACAAGGCAAAACTTCTGTTAGCAGAACAGAAAACTGCAGGAAAGGCACTGTTAGTTGAAGACGACCACTGGCTAAATCGTTCCGACAGTGAAAGCGATTCTGAAGATGCTGATACTTTCATGGGTAACCACTCTCCTCCGTCAGAAAAAAGCAAATCTGTGTCAGGTATGTGCCCCTATCTATCAAAACTTAGTCGATCAGATGCAACCACTTGTTCAAAGAATAGAATCCTATAAGGCATCCACTAATGAACAACTGCTTGAAATTAATTCTTTAAAAGAAAAGCTAGATGTTCAAAAGAGAATCACTGAAAAGTACAAGTCCGATAATGCTAACCTAAAAGAAAAATGCACAAATCTTTCAATAGCACCAAAAGACTTAAGGTCCAAGATATCTGAGTTGAATTTAAAGCTTGATCAGTGTGAGGATGAGAAAGCAGAAATTATCTATCAATGCTCCTCTCTTAAAATTCAACACAGAGTTTGTTGCTAAAATAACGGATCTTGAAACTAAACTTCACAAAAGAGGTCAAACTGATCAGACTATTCATATGAACAAACCTAAGGAATTCACGTATTTTAACAAGGAATGGGGAATTGGGTACGATAACCCACAATACTTGAAAAATATTTTGACAATGAGACCCACACTTTACGAATTTAATTATCTTGGTCTCGACAAAAAGTATCCCGAATACAAAATCAAATGGACTGGACCTCTCGAAGAGAAGAAAGAGGAAATTGAGGAATACAAACGCGCACATACCACTAAAATGCAATTACCTTTTGCGTATGAACCTCTTAACTACTCCTACAAGAAAAATAAATCTAAGTATCTTTCGAATGACTACTTTGATGGCTATAAGGTTGCGAAGCCCAAGGATTCCTCTAAAAAGGATGAGGCCCCAGCACCTGAACCCAAAACTGAGACGGACGAGTTTAAACTCTATGTTCCTCCTATTATTTTGGAATAAAAAATAGTCGAGTTAGAGGAGACACTCGAAAAGGAAAGGACTGATTTTCAAAAGGAAAAGCAAGCGCTTCTAAATGAACTTGAGAAACTCAAATCCTCCAAAACCGAATATGTGTCGGGTGAGGAACAGCAAATCCTTCGGAATGAAATCAATCAGCTCACATCAAAACTGTCTGCTTTGGCAACAGAAGTGATGCAAGAGCAAGTGAGCAAGTTTCAACTTCAAGTTAAACTTGACCAACTCCAAAACGAAAAGATGATTTCACCCGAACCTTCTTCGGACTCCACCGATACATCTTCGTGTAAAGCCTTTCTGGGAAAAACTTCTTCGCAAAAAGGAAAAGAGTCTCGAGCTGATTGTGTTCAAAAGAATCTTAACTCTGAATTTCAAAAAGCTTCTGCACCAGATTCTTTGTAACGGCCCAAAAATTACAAGGAATTTAAAATTTTAAATCATGCATTTCATTATAATACAACCACGATTTAATAATTTGTAACTCAATTGAATTTTAACGTCGTTAACTCAAATAGCCAATAAAGTTTATGCAGCGGAAATTTTATAAAATTGAATCCAAAGGTTTGAAAGTGGAATTTAAACAATTCTCGACACCCCGCGCTTAGTGTGTGTACCATCAAGCCCGACTGCCACTCGCACCTGAAATCACAACATATTGGGGAAAGGTAAGCTAAACGCTTAGTGAGTCCTACCACACACGCAGGTAGCAACCCCACGTATATCGCCCCTACTCGCAAGTAGGCAACATCACCATCACCACGAATATAAAATCACATAATGATTAATGTATAAATACGAACCTCGGTCCCACCGAGTACACCAAAAATATCGATACAAGCTCAGTCCCACAGAGCCCTCGGTCCCACCGAGTAAAGATAATATAATTGTACTAGCTCAGTCCCACTGAGCCCTCGGTCCCACCGAGTAAAGATAATGTAATTGTACTAGCTCAGTCCCACCGAGCCCCCCAGTCCCACTGAGGTGTACGCAAGCATAAATAGTCCACATATAGATTCAACAAATCACAACTAATTATCACATCCCACTAGTTCACGTAACACATAATAACACGTAATAACACGTAGCACAAAATAACGATATGCATGAAATTCCTAACTACGCGGTGAGAGAACTCACCTCAAAACAACGCGACGCGCCCACGAGCCGCAACACCGACACGTCAACTTTCCTCACTTTTTCCCACCTAAATACGCACTAAAAACATCAACGGAAAGTCCCAACTCACGACACGTTTACTAGTTTAACAAAAACTAAAATTCCAGTTTTTACACTAAAAACGCAGGTCTGTTCGAGACCCATTTTACCCCTGTTAAACTGATCAATCCAGAAATCTAATTCCATATTCAGGAAGTTCCATGTCTTACAGTTCCAGAGACGTATAGAACGCGGTCTAACAATGTCCCAAATATTTTATACGAATTTTACAAGACAGGTCCGCAGAACAGCGAAAAACCGGACCTGTTAGTATAAAAAGGAAGTTTCACCCTAGTTACGGTCCGAACCGATTTTTCCTCAAAACAGATAAAACTTAAAAGACTCGTAAACAGAACTTTTGGCATCAGTTTCATCCCAATCCGACATTCCTAGCAGAGGTTATGCTCGATACAAAAACAGGGACAGAAACTGCAGTTCACATAAAATCATAACACGGTCCTCCGCTATGCGATTAACGGTTTAGGGTCAGGCCACGGCGATTTTGGGTTTCCGCCCGGTGGTTTTAGGGTTTAGGCCGTGGGCCCCACCCACTGCCACCTCCGGCAGTGGGGCCCGGCGGCGGCGGCGGTGTTTTTCGGCGGTGATCACACACACACACGCACGCAACCCCCGCTACCCTCTCGCACCACCGTCCTCCTCTCTCTCGATCGCCCTAACGTGCACCCACTCGCACACACAACCGCACCAGCACCGCCATGGCCAGCCACCACTCTGCCACCACAGCGGTGGCGTGCAGCGGCGGCCCCCCCACCGCCGGCAGCCATAGCTGCGGCGGTGGTGGTGGCGGTTTACGGCGTTTCCGACGATGACACATCAATCTTAAACAAAACGGAAAACTTACCTCAACGCAACGTTTTCTCGTCCTCTAATCCGACCGAACTCGCCGGCGATCACCTTCTTCCTCCTCTCTCCTCGTCGCCGGCAGCACCCTCTTTCTCTCTCTCGGCTTCTCTCTTTCCCTCTCTCTCTCTCTCCGATTTCTCTCTCTCTCTTTTTCTCTTCTCGGCCGAACACAACCAACAAGGGGAGGGGGATGACTAAAGGTTTTTGGGGAGTTTCTAACATGAAAACGAAGGGGAAGAGGAGGGGGGGTCGGTCCCCTTTCCTTGGCCGATCCACATGCACAACATACTCCCATGCCCACATTTGGCCCCTAGACTTTTAAAGTATACCCAAAATTTCCAAATTCGCTTAGGATTTAACATAAGGATCATTGACATACTAATTAACTCGTTTTAGGTCCTTGACGCCTAACCCCGATAAATAAATTCGCTAAAAGAAATTTTATATAAAAAAAAATACATACCGGGATACGGGCTTTACATTCTTCCAAAAACACAGACTCAAAGTGTTCCTCACCTCCCACAACCAATACTGGTCCATCTGTCCCTGATATTGATTTTTCTGCATACATGAATTCCGATGAAAGTTCAGATGAAGAGTTTACTAAGTTTGAATTCGAAAAACCTCTTCCGAATCACACCGACTTTCTTTCTAAAGCAGTAAATCATCCGGTCAAATTTCTTAAAGGTGAGAGTTCTTCAAAACTCAAGACCCCGACTGTGAACAAAGTTTCTAAAACTGATTCTCATTCACAAAACCGTTCACAGCCGCGGCAAAAGACCGGTCGATCAAATGATAGAAATCCTTCCTACTCAAACTCTGCTGACCATGCCGTTAATGACTTTTCAGATAAAAATGGTCGGGCAAAACAAGACAAACCAAAGTGGGTAGCCAAAGGATCTAACAAGAGAAAGTCGGAATCAAAGTCATTTAATTCTGCTTTCAATTCTAGGAAAAACATTAATGATTGTGGTTTTTATAACTTGAATAATTATGTTGAACAAAGTATTAAATTTCCGTTAAGACTTTATTCAATACAACAATTGCTTCAATTATCCCATCATTGTTTGTGTTGTTCTAACTGTGGATTGAATGATTTTGATGATAATCGTTATGCAACTGATTGGTTTTGTTCTTATCATGTTTTTAATTCAAAGCCTAAGCGTAAGTCTCGTAAGCCCAAAAGGAAACCTAATTCAAAATGGGTTCCCCAGTCAGGTGTTAAACTTAACCCTCCAGGACCCATTTTCAAATGGGTACCTAAATCCTTAATCTCGTTTTTGAAGGACGGTCATGTGTGGTACTTAGACTCAGGATGCTCCAAGCACATGACCGGAAAGGGGGAGCTGCTCACGAACTTCACAGAGAAATACTGCAGAGACGTGAGGTTTAGGAACGATGACAAAGCGCCGATTATGGGCTATGGCGATATAGTTTAAGATAAGATCACGATCAAGAAGGTGTCGTATGTCGCTGGATTGGGACACAACCTGTTCAGCATCGAGCAGTTCTAGACAAAGATCTCGAGGTCAACTTCAAAGCTAAAATGTGTAGCATCCGCACAAAAGACGGAAAGGAGCTACTTGTTGGAACTCGGAAGACCAACCTCTACACCATCGACCTCTCTGCCCTAAACACCGATGATTTCATCTGCCTCATGTCGAAGGCCAACTCTCAACAAGCGTGGATATGGCATCGACGACTCTCGCACCTCAACTTCAAGAACATCAACAAATTGGTGCTAGGAGGACACGTTAAAGGCATGCCCGAACTCAAGTTCGAAAAAGACAGACTCTGCGGAGCATGCCAGATGGGCAAGATGAAGCGAGCGACTTACAAGCCGAAGGCCGCTCCGAGCACGTCTCGGTCCCTCGAACTCATCCATATGGATTTGTGTTGACCGATGCGCGTTCAGAGTATCAACGAAAAAAAGTACGTCCTGGTGATGGTCGACGATCTCTCGCGCTACACATGGGTGAAGTTCTTGCACTCCAAAGACGAAACCCCGGAACTTATAATTACCCATCTGAAGACCATTCAACTGAATCTACGACAGCTAGTCCAGTCAATCAGGACGGACAACAGGATGGAGTTCAAGAACCAAACGCTGGACGAATACCTGACATCCGTTGGTATTTCGCACAATTTTTGCTGCCGTAAGGACTCCTCAGCAAAACGGAGTGGTAGAACGGCGGAACCGTACCCTTGTCGAAGCTGCTCGCACGATGCTGTCATAATCCAAGCTGCCACTTTTTCTCTAGGCTGAAGCGGTTGCAACTGCATGTTATACACAAAACCGCTCCATCATCAACAAGCAGTTCAATAAAACCCCATACGAGATCATCAACAACCGCATTAGGAATATCAAGTATTTCCACGAATTCGGGTGCACGTGCTACGTCTTAAATGACAAGGATGACCTCAACAAGTTCAGTCCAAAGGCAGATGAAGGAGTATTCATCGGATACTCAATGCAGGCTAAAGCTTGTCGCGTTTACAACAAACAGACCAAATCCGTCATCAAAAGCGTAAACGTGACTTTTGACGAAGACACAGATTTGGCTTCTGAACAAATCAGTTCAGAACCCGCTATAACTGGCGTGTTAGCTTCCGAACTCTCTCGTTCGGGATCTACACAAACCCTAGAAAATCCAAATCATGCATCTACGTCAAAATCACATCTTTCAGATTTAGATTTACTTTTTGAGCACTTTCACGATGAATTCTTTAATATGCCTAATCCCCGTGTGATTGTGCAACCTAGGAATTAAGTTGCTCATATCAAAATCTCGGCGAATCTCTCCGGTCTGCCGCCTTCAACAAGCAGTCCAGTTCTATCTCTGGAATCCCCTCAAAGTTCAACGAACACGACTACAGAAACGGCTAATCCCTCGGAGGAACCTGTACCAATTCCGGAGATCGCTCCTGAAGATTCGTCCTTAACAACTCAAAAGTATCAACCTCTGAATTCCCCAGAACCAGAAGTTGCTCAACCAACGACGAATCCCGCTCCGTCTCCTCCAAGGAACCGTCCGTCATCTCTTGAAGCAGTTCAAGATCTTCCCCCCGGTGAGTATGTGGACACGGACAACTCTCACGCGACTCATCAGCCGCTTCCACACACCACCAAATGGACCAAAGCACACCCTCTACACCAGATCATCGGCGATCCTTCCACTCCAATTCAGACGCGAGGTGCATCTACCAACTTCTGCTTGTTTTCTGGCTTTCTAAGCAAGATCGAGCCAAACACTGTCTCTGAAGCTCTCAATGATCCGGACTGGGTCAAGGCGATGCAAGAGGAACTCAACCAGTTTGAGGCCCTCAAAGTATGGCGACTCGTCCCACGTCCAACCAACAAGACGTTTATCGGAACCAAGTGGATCTTCAAGAACAAGAAAGACGAAGATGGCATCGTTGTTCGCAACATGGCACGCCTCATGGCCAAAGGATACCGCCAGCAAGAGGGCATAGAGTACGATGAGACATACGCTTTGGTCACCAGAATCGAGGCGATTCGTATGTTCCTTGCATACGCTGCGCACAAGAATTTCACGGTCTTACAGATGGATGTCAAGACCGCCTTCCTCAATGGCGTTATCAAGGAAGAAGTGTACGTGTGAGTCTAATCTAATCAAGTAACAATGCTATGAACACAAGAGATCTTCATTAGATGAGAGAATTGTACAAATATGAGAATGAGATCTAGTTTCTATCTCTAAACTCTCTCTCTAGAATGTCATCTCTCTCACTACAATATGAAACTCACGTATGCAATCCCACTCACAACTCCCTTACAACATCCCTATTTATACACCTTTGACTAACACATAAGTATCTTGACTTTGACTCTCAACATCTTTACTTTGACTTTGACTAATACATTTGACTCTTTACAATTATTACAAATAAACATTAAGTCATGAATACATTTATGCTCTAACAATCTCCCACTATGGATTCAAGATTTAAAAATTTATGACGATAGTCTTCAGCTGTTTGTGATCTTCAAAACTTCAACACTTTAAGGTCTTCAAACACTTTGAACAGTCTCCCTCTTCGCTTTGAAGGAATACCAAACTTTGAAAATAGCTCTGAAGAATCTTCAAGTAAGCGTTGTCTTCAGAAATTCAATCTGACTGCTTTAATCTTCAACTGGACCTTCAAAATCAAATAGTCATCAAAGTCTCGAAACACAAACTTCATATCTTTGTAGCGTTGGTCAAAGTCTTCAAACAAAAACTTCATCTCTAAATCTTAGCATTACTGATCTTTGAAACACTGTAGCATTGACTTTGCATCTTTGAGAAATATCTTCAGTCTTTTAGCTTTAATGGGGTTTGAGCTTTGAATCTTTGTAGCTTTGAAAATCTTGAACTGTGTATCTTCATCTCTTGAACAATAACAAACTTTGAACTTTAAATTTTCTCGAAACTTCTCGAAACATTTCGAAACATCTTGACTTATTATCTCGAGCTTCTTGACTTTAACAAACATCACTCTTTCTCTTGAAATTGAAACTTTCATATGTTCCCCATCCCCTTTTCGATGATTGTGAGCATCATGATCATCAAAACTTCAATATCAATTTTAGCAATCTTTGAATATACCAATAACAATCTCCTCCTTTTGATCTGTTTATCCGTCAATTCCAAAAAAAAAAATATCCGAATCTTTTCAAATTCAGACAATATGAAAGTGGTAACCCTGAAACAACGGATGGATCAGTTAAAATGCCAGTAAGTTGCACGGAGCCACTTAGTACAATGAATGCACTTTGGAAAGGAGCTTTTTGATGCACTCCTCCAGGGCTTCCATTCAATCATCGAAAAACACAATGGAATTTCTATGAACGTTATGACAAGAAAACAAATTCCTTGTATGTACGTGCAAGTGTAGAAATGATTGAAGTAACTTATGCTTGAATAATAGGCTCAAATTGTGTAAACTGTTGAGACAACAACAAGTTTTCCACGGACTCAATGTGCATGAATGAAGTGCGAAGGTGGGGCAAACTTCTTTCCTTTTCAATATCCAAACCTTCCGAATGAAGATCAGATAGACGATATGCTGTGTCCCTAAGAAAATTGAAACATTTCTTTGTTGAGAAAGAAATGAGTAGTTTGTGGGGTTAAATGCAAGAGTTTGCATGGGCTAGTTGTCTGTTTCAATGATGGTCACCAAAGAATGTGAACCAATCAGTAATGTGGCTACCCGGCTCAGAAAGTGGTTGGGGCGGAGTTCTCTTATTCTTTTAACTCTGTTCTCACACCCTCTTTCTGTTTTTAATCCGCTCACTTCTAACCAAACTCCCTATTTCATTTTACCTAAGCACAATGAGATACTCAACCGTATGAGTTATCTCCCCTACTCTTTGATTTAGACCCCTCACCCCTCAATCACTCAAGGATAACTTCTTGGGTAGGAAACACTAGTTAACGTGAATCCATAGAAGTTCTGTAAATTCTCACACCGATTCCCATGAAATTTTGTCCTAACATTGATGTGTTGTTCAACAGTTTAGCTTGAACAATTATAAATCTCAACATTTGAGTGACATTGTCATCATAATGTATGCTCTTCAATAGTATCATGAAATATTTGAGCATTTGAACTTTGAATATTTCTCACAACAAGGATATTGAATGAATGAAATGAATTCGAAAGACTTGTTTGAGAATCTGACAATGTATCAATCAGATCAAATATGAAGGATAATCCTGACAGGTTAGGGTATCAAAGAATTTGATATTTTGTTTATATGAGCAAATATAAACAATCATTGAATGAAACGTTTAAGTTCTCACGCTGAAATGAATATGATGCTCAACAACTAAGAATACAAACGGGAGTATTACCATCGAAAAATTGTTTCATTTTGAGATATGGTAATAACAAAGTCAATAAAAAGTTGTACCAGTATGTATGTATACTTGAAAGTATAGAAAAGATAATACGCAAGTATTAATCTTTGGAAACACACGGTCAGAAATGATGTTACGGTAATCCGAGATATATATGTGTGTCTATATATATATATATATATATATGAAAAACATTTAAAATCGCACTTCTAAAATTCATAAAATCTGTTTGAGAATCGAGAAGTGGTTTGAACATTTAGCAAAATGTTTTTCATGCTTGAAAGTCGTTCTTCTTTCAAACAATCTCAGATTGAGTTTAGAAGATACTTACGGTGATAAACATTTAAGCTCCCCCTCAAATCATGATAGACTGATTAAAAACCAGATAAGCTATCCTTCAAAATCTGCAAAAGATCTTAATGAAACAAAATTAGTAGATGTAATATTCAAAGTTTAAAACAATGAAGTACGAGTTCTAAACTGATGTGTTTAGAAGTCAAACACGTTGAAGTACGAGTCCTGATCTGATATGATAAGAAGTCAAATAGCTTGAAAGCTCGGGTTCTAAACTGACGTGTTTAGAAACCATAAACATCATTGAAGTGCGGGTTCTAAACTGAATTATTCAGAAACCATTATTGTGTATGCTCCCCCCTACAAAGAAGCATAAAAAGAATATGTCAATAAGCACATATATAACATCATCCAAAGATTAGAATTTCTCCCCCTGAAATTATGCATATATTTCAGCATAGGTAATCTTCTTCAAATTGCACACTTCTCTTCCGTTTTCCAGTCATGTGTTTGGTAGTAATTAGGAACTATGCACTACACATGATGAACCTGCAAAACAGATTAAGGAGATTTTGGTACCCAACGGAACTTGGGTCCTGGCTTGTTATATGTAGTTTTTTTTGAAGAAATATTATAAGTACCATACCAAAAATAAACATTTTCTTACTTAACAAAATCACGAGTTCCACAAGAAGAACAACAAAGTTGCTTTTGTGCCAACCTAATCAAATGATTTGCAGAATAAACAGGATTAGGTTTAGCAAAAGACTTACCTTTATGAGCATTGTTCTTTTTGTTCACCGTAGGTGAAGGAACAGATGATTTTGGGGCATCTTTTTCAGATGAAGAACCTTTCACTTTCCACACCATCTTTACAGGCTTAAAGATAGGTGTATCTGAACTTGTAGCATCACGGTTGTAGAAAAGATTAGAAGGACGCATCCGATCTTTTGATTTGACAGACTTTGTCGAAGAAGAATGTTCATGAACAGAACCAGAAGCAGTCTTTAACGAACAATCTGAATCAGTTGAACCATCATACGGCGATTGAACAATAGTATCGACACTAAATTGTTCAGATGATTTAACTTTGACCTTAATTGCTTCCAATTGTTGAACTTTATCGGACATAACATTTTTTTCTTGAACAGTCAGATCAAGTTTCTTCTGTAGATCAGATTTGATCTTCTGCTCTTTCATAACTTCCTTGTTAGCTTTGAAATTTCAGCCTTAAAGATGTTTCTTTCTTCTTCAAAACTCTTCTCGGATATTTCTTTGAAAATTTCCATGTTTTTCTTTTGAAAATTCTGCTTTTCGTTTTCAAAAACATTCTTCTTTTGACCAAACTCCTTTCTCTCTTTTTCCAACAAAAATTGCAATTCAGATATTTTCTTTGAAAGCTCGGCACTTTTTGATTTAAAAACTTTTCTTTCAATATCAAAATTCACTCTTTCCTTCTCAGATTTTTCTTTTTCAAGAAATAAAACCTTTTCAAAATCAGAAATTTGTTTTGAAAGTTTTATTCATTTAAGTTCTAGAGCTTTCTTTTCATTCTCAAAAATATCTCTCTTTTCATCATTCAAAATAACAACATTATGGTCAGGAAGCTTCTTTGAGACATCAAATTCACAAGTTGTTCCTTTGTCACAAACTTCAGGCTTTGAATTCTCCTTGGAAACAAGATTACATTGAAAATCATCATCAAACTCTTTTTCAAAAGAAGAATTTTCAAAAATAATCCACTTATTCTTTGCAAATTCTTTTCTTTCTTTTTCCAAAACATTTTCCAAATCAATTATATTCTTGGAAAGCTCATTTATCTTTGCTTCAAAAGATTTGCATTCAGTTGCAAAATTTGCTTTTTCATTTTCAAATTGGTTATGCTCAGAGAGTAAAATTTTCTCAAGATCCGACACTTTCTTAGAAAGCTGGAAACACTTTTGATTGACTTTTTCTTTTGCATCAAAAGCACTCTTGGATGAGTCTGAAAACTTTTTAATCAAAGATTTTTCATAAATAGTTTTCTCCTTTTCCAATTCTGTCTTGAAACTAGAAGATAGTTTCTTAAAGCTATTTGAGTAAACAGCTGAAAGAAAGTATTTTTCAAGCTCAAATTTCATCATTTGTTCTAGAACAGAATTTTCAAGTTCACAGATTCTTCCTTCTAGAACCAATGGTGGAAGATATCGTTTTGTTTCAAGAGGTTTTTCGCAATTGGGTTTATTTGTATCACTGTTCTAAAAGGCTCGCCACAACGGTCGCCATGGCGCGCCGTGGCTCAAGGCTTGTGTCTCACGCCACATTATGCTTGTGGCACGCCATGGCCTAATGTGTGGTCTTTTGTAACGCGATATTTGATTTTTATTTACGTTTTTAATGTTTTATTACTAGTTTTTACTATATAACATAATTTAACTTGTTTCTTATCATTGACTCGTCGATTAATTGTATAAAACATATGTTTTTATACATAATATTATATATGATATAGAGATTTGTCGCCATAAATCACACCTTGATAAACGCCATGGCCTCGCCGTGGCTCCTAAGGCTTGAGGCTTGGACTCACCGCCACGCCACGCCTCACGCCATTTAGAACCTTGATTTGTATAGATATCAAAATAGTCATTCGAAAGTTTTCCATGCGAATTCTTTTCATATTTTTCATTCTCTAGAGTATAACAAAATGGAGGTTGTATTTTTGTTCTCGTTAATCTTTTCGTGACTTCCTCTTCTCTGATTTCTTCTTCATTGTCCAAGGAATTTCAAATTCAGGATAATATCTGGCATACCTTAGATATTTGAAATCATACAATGTTGGTAAAGATCTGCTTACTTTGGCCAAATATTTTGGGTTTTCATAACCAAGTCCCCAATATTTGTTAACAGAACTCACAAGCCTTGGTTTGTTCATGTGAATAGTTTGTTCAGTTTGACCTCTCAAATAAAGCTTCTTTTCCAAATCTTTGATTTTGTCTAAAAACTCTGTATTTTGAGTGGTAATATTTTTCAAAGAAAGTTCACTCTCACTATTCTTTTCTTCCAAATCTTTGATTTTCTTTGTAAGTTCAGATATTTGAGAATCAGAAGATTTCTTATCCTAATTAAACTTTTCTTGTTTATCTATGAGAGATTCATCAAGAATAGTTTGACTTAGATTTTTGTTTTCTTCTTTTTCCTTTTCCTTTTGCAATATAGCACTTAGTCTCTCCTTAGGTGGATCATCCCAACCCATAAATTTGAAGATATAATCATCCATTGTTACCTAAAAAGATTAAAAATGATCGTTATCAGAAACTTCATGAGAAGTAGAATTATGCACACACGATAATCTGAGAAAAAAAATCGATTAAAGTCAGAGAATTTTTCAAAATCAAAATTTGAAAAACAAATTATAAATTTGTCGTTCAAAAAATAATTCCAAAAAAATTAATGCGGAATACTGGACTTTTAATCGGCGAACCTGCAAAAGATAAGAAAAATATATCAGTTACAAGCAAATGCAGGTAAAAGTTGATAAAACGGACAAAAAATAAAAAAATACTAAAAATAAGGACTAAAAGTGTAAAAATACTAACACTTGAAAAAGACAAAGGACTAAAAATGACAAAATCCTAAAAATAAAACTCAAAGGACTAAAAAATGACACAAAGTGAAACTTAAAAACTCTAAGGACTAAAAATGTAAAAATCTAAATGTTAAAAGTCTAGGGACTAAAACCGACTAAACTTAAAACACAAAGTACAAGGACTAAAAATGTTAAAAACAGAAACTATAACTACAGGGACCAAAACTGGTATGTCTTAAAACCTTCTAACTGACTTAACAGAAAAACCAACGAAAGGACCAAAAATGTAAAGTAACTAATGGAAAAACAATCGGACACTAACGAACCGTTAACAAGTAAACAGCCCCTAATAGACTCTAACCGACTCTAAGAGAATAAGGACTAAATTTGTAACAACAAATTAACTGAACTAACGAAAAAAGGACCTAAATTGTTACAAACTTAACGGAGACTTAACGAGGTTCCGTTAAAGTACTGTTCATTGTCATCACCATTTTTGAACTGCAGTTTTTCAGACTCGATTTCTTGCTTCTTTTTACGTCAAAAACGATTTCCTTTCGTTTCTTTGTGTTATGATATCACCAAACAACAAATTTCACAAATGAAATCGACCTCATGCTACTTCCACGTCAAAATCTTTTCACATCACGTCAAAACCGATCGTGAAAAGCTTGACCGATAAGCTTTCGTTTCTTCCGGCGAGAAGAATTTCAGGCGACTTCTGATCAGTTATCGAGGAACATGCGGTCGAGAAGGAGTTCTCGGGTAAAGTTCTCGAACAGAACTTGAGCGATAACTATTCTGATCGGACAAGACTTGAGCGAGAAAAAATAAATTCAGGCGAGAACGTTGATCATGCGATTACTATTCTGATCGCACAATGTTTATACGAGGAGCTGATCACACAACAATCATGCGAGAACTATGAACGAGTGTGATATGCGATGATTATGAACTCTTATCACACAAGGAAGATGAACATCATATTTTCCGGGGAAGTTGCGATTTTCAGGCCAAGAACTTCCAGCAACTCAAAACTCATATTTTCTTGCAGTTTTTCACTTCAAACAACTTCTACATGTTAGAAATCTCAAAATAAATCTATTTGTGATTGTCATAAACGTCCAAACAGTAACTCTGGTGTTATTCACGAATTGTCGGCCATGAATTCTGCAGTTTCCGGCAGGTTGTGTTTTTCCGATTTGTTAAGAAATAGCAGCATAAATTCGTTTATTTCTTCGTGTTTTTCGTGTCTGGATGTTGAAATTTGCTTTAAAACACCAAAAAAATTGATCTAACAGATCAAACATTTGTGAATCACCAATCTTGAATTTTAAAATCACGAACAACTCCGACGAACAATCTGACGAGCTGCTAGCTTTCAAACATTATGATTTAATGTTGAGATTTGATTCTGAAACTTGAAAACACTCCAGATATCACATACAAGCTGATATGTGGATTTAAGTCAACACAAACACCACTAAAAATGATTAATCGATCACCAGATTCAAACAAAATTCTCGATGAACAGTAAACCCTAAAAAAAAAATTCAAAATCACAATTTTTTTATTTAAAATCAAAAATTTTGATTTAAAATTGTTTCAAACAACAAATGATATCAATTTGTGAACTTGAATCGATCAAAAACACAAACGAATTCCAAATTTTGAAGATTTTTCAAGAAAAATATCAAAAACTCAAGAACTTCAATTTACTTCAAAAATTGATGAAAATTCTTCAAATCGGTGCACAATTCGAACTGATTAGGCTCTGATACCACTTGTGAGTCCAATCTAATCAAGTAGCAATGCTATGAACACAAGAGATCTTCATTAGATGAGAGAATTGTACAAATATGAGAATGAGATCTAATTTCTCTCTTTAAACTCTCTTTCTAGAATGTCATCTCTCTCATTACAATATGAAACTGACGTATTCAATCCCACTCACAACTCCCTTAGGCCACCCGTAGTGGTGGTCGGGTTCCATGCGGGCTCCATGCGGGCTTTTGAGCCAACCGGTACGGGGGCCGGGCTTGGGTGCGGGCTTCCCCATTCGGGTTCCCAAACCCGCTCGAGTTTTCCCCTTTTATTTTTTTTAATTTTTTTTTTAAAATTTAAATTGCCAACGGTCATTAACGGCTATTTTGCATATTTAATTTTTTTTTTTATTTTTTTTTATTTTTTTTTCAATTTAATCACACTATATATATTAACCCTCAACCCTTATATTTTTCACACCTCTCAAACTCTCTCAAATTCTCTCAAACTCTCTCAAACTCTCTCAAATTTCATCATGAATCCAAACAAAACACCTACATGCCGTCGTAAACGACCGGATACACCGCAACCACAAGAAGACCCGGAGCTTGGTTTTCAAGCGTTTGCACAAGAAGGTTATCGTCCGCAATTTTCGCAACAAATTCCGCCACAATTTTTGCAACAATATCCGCCACAATATCCGCAACAATATCCGCCACAATATCCGCAACAATTTTACAACTCATTAGGCCATCCGCAACCAATTCCTTACCAACTTACACGTCCCGGTTTGATTGAACAAGGTTTTACTCCGGCACAATTTTCCCCACTTCCTTCACCGCCGATTGATCTCGACGCCGACGACATCTATCCGGAAACCCAACCTTCTAACCCGCACACACCACAATCCATGTCCACACAACAATCTATCCCGGAAGAATCAAACCCGAACACAACGAGAAAAGGAAAGGCCAAAAAATATGAAAATAGATCCGCCAAACAAAAGTGGACTAAACCGGAGGAACTCGCTTTAGTGTCGGCGTGGGTTGACGTTTCGGAGGACCCCGTTATCGGCAACGCACAAACGCGTGGTAATATTTTTATTGTTATTATTATTATTATTGTTAATATTATTATTATTATTATTATTATTATTATTATTATTATTATTATTATTATTATTATTATTAATGTTATTAATATTATTATTTACATAAATGTAGATGGTTTTTGGAACCGTATCGCCCAAGTGTTCTTTACTTCCATGGATCAAGGAAATTATAGAACAAAGGATCAACTCTACACCAAATTCAAAGACCTCAATAGAAAAATATCGCTATTTGCCGGCATCTACAACAGCTTGGTCAATAATAGATCAAGTGGAATGAGTGATGCCGACATTTTGCGAACGGCATACGAACGGTACCGAAACGATAATGGGCTTCCTTTCACGAACGAAGCCGCTTGGGATGTCCTCACAAAATGTCCAAAATGGGCAACCGTTCCAACCATGACGACAAATTCATCGCGGGGTTCGAAACGTACGAAACCTTCCGATGATGACGATGAAGATGTCAACGAGGTCGAGGTCGAGCAACTTCAACGACCCATCGGAAGAAATAAGGCGAAAAAAACGTCAACGAGTAGTACGACCGGGTCGATATCGGACGAAAATGTTTCAAAATGGTTGACATCCTTAAACGCGTTCAACGTTCATGCGGATGATACGATGGAGTATAAAATGAATAAACTCGAACTCGAAAATTCCATAGAACGAGAAAAGTTGCAACTCGAACGAGAAAGTGAACGAGAAAATCGATTTGAGAAAGACTTCGAGTTTTTCATAACCCCGCATGATCACCTTACGGGAGACGTTTTGAAAGCAACTTTGGCGAAGAAAGAGAGAATTAGAAAATATCATAATTTTGGATAATTTTGTATTTTGAAATTTTTAATTTTTTAAATTTTTGTATTTTTTAATTTTTAATTTTTTAATGAATGATATGAATTTTAATTTTTATTATTTATCTTATTTTTATTTATTAAAAAATATATAAATATTTTTATTTTGTTAAATAATTAAATGTATTAATAAAAGAATTAAAAAAATGAGGTGACATTCAGGGCTTTTGGGCTTTTTGCAAACGGGTACTTCACTTTTGGGTTTGGAGTGGGTTTATAGAAAAGCTGATGTGGCGCTGTGGGCTTTTGGGTTTTTTGCAAACGGGTACGGATGGTCTTACAACATCCCTATTTATACACCTTTGACTAACACATAAGTATCTTGACTTTGACTATCAACACCTTTACTTTGACTTTGACTAATACATTTGACTCTTTACAATTATTACAAATACACATTAAAATCTTGAATACATTTATACATTTATATCCTCGACGAGGCTTTATACGGTTTAAAACAAGCTCCACGTGCCTAGTATGATGCTCTGTCTAAATTCTTAATCAAAGCAGGTTTTTCAAAAGGTAAAATCGACACTACTTTGTTTATTAAGAATGAAAAAGGTCACATAATCTTAGTCCAGGTCTATGTTGATGATATTATTTTCGGTTCCACTAACCCTCAGTACTGTAAGAATTTTTCAAAACTCATGGGAGAGTATTTTCAAATGAGCATGTTAAGGGAGACGAATTTTTTCCTCGGTCTTCAAGTTAAGCAACTGTCGACCGGGATATTTATAACCCAGGCTAAGTACATACGGGATATTCTTCGGAAATACCAGATGGAACAGTCCTCACCTATGAAAACTCCCGTGACCCCCGGTACGAGGTTACACGCCGATCCTAACGGAAAGAATGTGAATACCAAAACATACCGAGGAATGATAGGTTCTTTGATGTACTTGACGACGAGTAGACCGGATATCATGTTATCAACATTTTTATGCGCCCGTTTTCAGTCAAAACCAAAAGAGTCTCACTTAATTGCGGTAAAACGAATTTTTCGCTACTTAAAAGGTACTGCTGATCTTGGCTTGTGGTACCCGAAAGAGACAGGTTTTGAGCTCACGACGTACTCAGACGCGGACCACGTGGGAAGCATGCTGGATCGGAAGAGCACATCGGGACACGTACAATTCCTAGGCGATAGCTTAGTCAGCTGGGCATCCACGAAGCAGTAGTGCGTCTCCATATCTACTGTTGAGGCGGAGTACGTGGCCGCCGCGAGCTTTTGTTCTCAAGTCATCTGGATGCTCACCTAGCTCAAGGCATACGGATTCACCTACTCACAAGTGCCCATTTACTGCGACTCGAAGAGCGCAATTGCCATTTCAAGCAATCCGGTCCAGCATACTAAGACGAAGCACATAGACGTTCGGTACCATTTTATCAAGGATCACGTCGAAAGAGGTACAATCGAACTCTACTTCGTTAATACTGAACATCAGTTAGCAGACCTCTTTACAAAACCCTTGGACGAAAAACGTTTTAACTATCTTGTGTCCAAGCTAGGTATGCTAAATCTGAAGATTTAACCAGATCATGCGCCCAATACAAGTTCCGCGCCCGATACAAGTTCCATACACTTACGAGGAACTGCCTATTTATCATTTGTTGTCTAAACTCCAGATGATTGAGTACACACTTCCTCGCATCTGTATTTTACTTGTCTCGTACACATATGTCCGTTAAATCTCTGTATTAACTCGAAAGATTTCGTTTGTTTGCTTTCAATTAGTTTGTGTTTTTCCTTTCTTTCACTTACCGTCGTCTGAATTCCTTTTTCGATTCATCTGTGTGTTTCACAACTTTGTTCATGTGTTCAGGGGGAGCACATATGCCTAAATCACATCACGTAAGTTTGTTTAATATTTAAGGGGGAGCGTCACACAATTTTGTCTTAAAAAGTTCAAGTTTTTTTGTGTGTGCGTTTATTATTTCAAAGTCTTCGTTTCAAAAAGTTCACCGTTTGATCAAATCGAGGGGGGGCATTATGCTCATTTGCAAAACCTGAGAAGGAATCTACTTTGCAAAACTCGAGGGGGAGTAGTTGTTTTTACAAAAGTTTTTCGGAAATGGGCTAAAAGGAATGTCTTTAAAAGGTCAGGATATTTTGAAAATGCACAAACTTCCCGGATAAGTTCCCGGACAAGGCATCCGGTAACCTATCTATCCGGATAGGTTTTCGGACCGGATACCTATCCGGACCGGATAGGTTTCCGAAAACCCTACCCGGTAACTTCGGCCCTATTAAAACCCAGACTACTCATTTCTTCCATTTTCCGGAAACTATCCCCAAAACCCTCCCCGCTCTAAAAAACCCTCGGCGAGTTTGAATCTCGATCTTCTCAGTCGTTCTTCGTCTTCACATCTCAGGTACGTAATCGATTTTGATGCTATTTTAATTACCACACACTCATCGCATACATACACATCGAGTTATCGATCGAGAATGGGTCTCGGTTCCCGAACCCTTCGTCACTTAACATTCCGTGGATTTAGATCGTGGTTGGTTATGTTAATGCTCGATAACTACTCCTATACGTTTTTCGATCACTCTAGTATAGTCAGATTTGTGGTATAAATTGCTATTGTCAAGGATTAGATCTGACCGGATGTCGTCCGGATAGTTTCAAACTATCCGGACAGATTCAAAGTTATCCGGAAACATTCAATCATTAGATATTTTATCCGGTAACCATCTCATCCGGTAACCTCGCCTTATCCAGAAAGCATCTTACCAGGTAACTCACGTTGTCCGAAAACCTTTATGGTATCCGGTAAGTTCAACTATCCGGGTAAATAGTGTTTGTCCGGTAACCTTGTTCATCCGGTAACCTTTTTATACGATAAGTTCGATATGTTCGGTAAATTTCAATTTATCCGGTAAGTTCCATCTGTCCGGTAACCTTCAATAGATCCGGTATGTGTGAGAATCCGGATACTTTGATATCCGGTGACCAATTTATCCGGACACTCCATCTTGCTGAATACTCACCTTGTCCGGAAACCTTGGCCATCCAGTACCCTATTCCACTGCCATTCCTCAATCTGTTTCAGATACACAAATGGCGGATCAACAACAACAAGGCAATCCTCCTCATGAGGAGTTCATTGACGAAGAGGCTGACAACGCCTTAGTTCCACAAGACCATGTTTCTGAAATCGAGGGAAATAATCATCACCTCGATGCTGCTGAGTTCCGACCACAACATCGTGTGGTCGTGGACATCCTACTCGGCCATCCACTACGCTATGTACTCACCGCTACCACCGACGTCCCTGTTCTTTATCTACAACAAGTCTAGAATACCATCCGAGTCGTCACTGCGGCCAACTCTCAGACGATCACTGTTACAATCAATCATCATCCATTCGTACTCACACCGGAGTCTTTCCGACGACTACTATCTCTATCGGAAGCTAATACCGGCGGTCGCGTTGCATACGACCCTGCTATCGACGACAACACTCTTTGTGCCAAAATTCGTGCACTTGGATACAACCATGCACTGAACCGCCCCTTCGCCTTCAACCGAAAATACTTGGCCCGATCTGGTACACCTTGTTCACAATCCTGAACATGTGTCTATCCTCCAGATGGAAGGGCATCGACCAGTGCACTGCCAACATCCTACGCCTAGTTCATGTTGTCATCTATTACCGTCACGTGGACTTCGCCATGATCATCTGGCGCGAACTAGTGCAGACCATACGCGCCATCGACGGAACGAAAGAGCGCAAGTTCATTCCATATCTCCGATTCCTTCAGCTTGCCATCCGTCAACACATTGACGCAAACCCGTACATCCCACGCCGCATGAACCACCCGGTATGTCCTCAATTTAGCGTACACTATCTTGTTATTCGCAACCCGTCCAACGCACAAGGCATGCGTATACCGAAGCCTTATTGGCATACGCAGATCCGCAAGCACCGAGTGTTATAGAATATAGGCAAGCGTTAGGTGCTCCCATGGTCCAGCCAGAGCCGGAGGGACCTCCCCGAGGAGCTAAACCCGAACGACGTGAGGGTCCAAGGACACGAGGAGGTGAGAGTACACTCTGTGAGGGGAACCGAAGCGGGCGGTGCGGAGGATTCACGTGCTAGTACAAGCCATGCCACCCGACCCTCCACAAGCCAACCTTCCCAACCATCTACAAGTAGACCACCTTCCCCTCCAAATACCATATCGACCACCCGTACAACCGATGACGCCAGACCGTCGACTAACCTACACGAGATCCCGATCGTCACTTCCCCAATGCTTGATCAGAACCCCGGAACCGACACCACTGAACCAATATCGCCATACACTCAAACCGACGTCCTGGATTCCGAAACAACCGACTCCGATGCGGAACGAGCCATCCGTATTTCAATGATACACCCCGTATCGGACTTCGCCCGCCGATGACTGAAGAATCTCCATCCAACTCCCCACACCTTCCGAAATCCCTACATCCGAGCCTATTACGGGAGACATAAGGAGAGAGGAGGGGGTTTTAGTTGAAAATTTAGAACAAGTGAGACGGAGAGAATGGAGATCGAAAAAGCATCTCTGACCTTTAGAAGCGTGCTGAATAATCTTTCGAAGAGCATCTCTGACCTTTAGAAGCGTGCCGTCACAAAATCTATCTACCTGACTGAAACGCATGAGTTTCTTCTCCTTTTGCTCATTGAGGTAAACAATCCCGAATTCTGGTTCCAGAAGCATAGCGTTCTCGGGATACATGTTTAACTCAGGTGCTTTCATATTCGGTTTGATCAGATTTACCTTTTTCGCTTTGTTCTCGAAAGCCATTTGGAAGTCCGTTAGATAAGACATCATGATGGTGCGGACCAGGTATCGACAAACAGCTTCAAGCGCCTTTGTAATCTATAGCGGTCGGATGGTTCTTGTACGTAAGTCTTTCAGAATAACCAGAAAGTCGAGCAGTCGGAGGTTCTTGAAGTCAGCTTCTGAAAATTTTCATTCGTTCCCATCTTCACGTCGAACAATGAAAACTGGGTAGACGAATCTCATAATTCGTCTTGAATAGATGCTGATTACCTCTATGATCTGAAGTTTGGTTCTGACCTGGTTGACTGGAAGACACCGCTGCATTGTTCTGATATATCGGCGTTGAAATTCTGGGTCAAGGTTGTAGATACCCAGACAGAAGGTCGGCTCGATCGGGCGAAGCTTGTGTACGAACAACTTCTTCAAAGATTCCTCCAGATGAGGGATAAGTACCATGATCTTCTCCCAACGGATTTGTTGCTGTTGAGGAGAGGGAGGAAGATCAGAAGCTTTCGTGGGAGGAGCAGTTGTCGGAAGATCGGAAGTAGTAGACTCGGGTCTTGTTGATGATGTTCCGGCGGGTTGAGCATAGTGAACGGGGGATGTTCCATACAAATTTTGGAGCAAGAACTGATCATAATCAATGTTGTCGTCCTCATCAGTGGGGAAGACCAAATTTACCTGGAGATTTACGGCACTGGCGGCTTTTTCGTACCATGCATCTTCGGTCTCCGGGTTGGCTTCGCAATCTGGATCTATCATGTCCAGAATCGGTATGTCTGATGAGTCAAAATCAATCAGTTCCTGTGTTGAACCCTCGAGCTTTTCAACCGTCGGGTCTTCTTCATCTGATATCTCCATGTCTATGACCATATCTGCTAATGGCAACTCGGCTTCAGGTGCTTCTGTTGTAGCTGCCACAGTTGGGGGTTCCTGATGAACCACAGTTGTAGTTTCAGTAGTCAGGATCTGGGCGGTCTCAGTTTGGCGTTGTCGCTTCTCCCCCTCACGGTGATCAGGATCATCCTTGTCATCGTGCTTACGTTTTAGACCGCCGGCTTGACTCTTACATGTTTCTTCGAGTGAGCGGACCCTCTCAGACAGCGTGGTGAGCGCTTTGTTGTAGTCCTTGAGGGTCGAGTCAATAGAGTCAAGGCGAGAGGTAACATATGAAGATGGAGCAGTGACCTGTGATCGGAGAACTGAGATCAGGTCTGCTTCGGCAGATGCGGTTGTGTCTGATTCCTGGAGCAGTTGGGCCAATAGCATCGTCTTCAGGGTGTCCACCGAATAGATAGGTTGCGGTTGAATCGGTGGAGGTACATGGGCGGTTTCTGTTTCAACGAGGCGGCCTTTACCTTTGATAGCGCGCATAGCTTTGGCAAGTTCAACGGCTACATGTTGCTGCATCTGTTGCTCCATATCCTGGCGGACAGCCTTAAGGGTGCTGTCCAGGGACCCTGGTGACACGAAGTATGGGTTACTAACTCCGGGACCACTTAGGTTACCCGTTGAGGCATCTACCACGGGGGTAGAGCCACCTATGTTCACAGTTGGCGTGATATTAGCTGTGGTAGGATTTCCGTCCGATCCTCGTGTTCCGGTAGATGGAGACACTACAGACGTTTCGGTCGGGTCACTAAGAGCCGCGACTTGGTGTTGTTCCACATCAAGTGTCCTAGTCAAAGAATCTTCAATAACAAGTGGAACTAGACTCGATGGTACACTGAAAGAAGTCGAGACCGTGGGTTGCTGGTCTCTTGTTTCAACACCAGTACTCTCCGAGTGAGAGACCGGTGGAAGTTGTGCTAATTCCCCGTGTGAGACTGAAACATCCGTCTTTTGAGAGACAGATGAGTGGCTGAGGGGGTCGTGCATTTGCTCCGCTGGGTGCACGGAGGCTTCTTCAATACCCTGTCCCACCTCATGAGACAGGATAGCAGATGTGGCTACCCGGCTGTCGCTCGGTTCGATTCACTCAGGAGCCTCGTTATCTTTACGGCTCAATCTTTCCTGGTTCAACTTTGAACGCAGTTCTCTCCGGCTCGCATGTCCTAACTCCTCTACTTGTTCTCCCTCATATGTCCAAATAGGTTCGGTTCCAGTATGTGGAGGTGAGTCAAGTGGGATTCCACCAGTGTAATAATCTGGGTTGGGTCCGATACCGTGAGGTATTTGTCTCAGTCGTACGTTTCGGTCGGTATCGGAGTCTGTGGAGTCAGATTCCACGTCTTCAACATGTGGACTGGGAGAGGGGGGTTCGGTGATATATGGCTCGGTTGAGTGATGTAGTCTCGGTCTAGAGGATGGACCAGCATGGGCTGAGCTGGAACCGGGTTGCGATTCCACTGCACCACCTACTCTCGTTCCCCTTCCTCTCACAACTAACGTTCCCCACCCGACAACACCTGCTTGTCGGGCCCTTCCACCTCTTACTCTCGGACCCTCACGTCTCTCGGGTCTAAGTCCCTGGGCAGGTACCTCCGGCTCTGGCTGGACCATGGGATTACCTAACGCTTCCCTGTATGCTACTACCCCTGGTGCAGTGGGATCGACGATGGCTAGCAGTGGTTCAGGGATGGGCATGGCTACCGCATCAGATGGATTGCGGATAACCATGAACTGTAAATGGTGATGGGGACATACCGTATGGTTCAGGCGGCGAGGAATGGCAGGAATCGCGTCCATGTGTTGACGCACCACAAGCGAAAGGAAACGCGGATACGGAAGAAATTTCTTTTGTTTGGAACCTCCGATGTGGCGAATAGCGGTGACGAGCTCCCTCCAGATGATCATTGCGAAGTCGATGTGGCGGTTGTAGCACACAGCATGAACTAGGCGAAGGAAGTCGCCGGTGCACTGATCAATGCCTCTCCAGCGCGAGGAAACACAGCGGTTTAGGATCGTAAAGTGGGTGTACCATAACGGAGCCAGGTACTTTCGATTGAATGCGGACGACCGGTTGAGGTCATGGTTGTAGCCAAGTGCGCGGATTTGAGCGCAAAGTGTGTCATCATTTACGGCAGGATCGTACCGTTCATGATTGTTGGCGGTGGCCTCCGGAAGTGATAGAAGTCGGCGGAGTATGTCCGGTGTGAGCATGAAAGGATAGTTATCGATCTGAGCGATGATCGACTGCGAGTTACGGTCCGTGACGACTCGGGCGCTGTCCCATACTTAGAGAACGTATAGTACTGGGACGTCGGCTGTTCTGGTAAGGGCCTCACGGAGAGGGTGATTCATGAGAATATCCAGAAGCACTCGATGAAGTGGTTGGGGTCTGAACAGTGTCGGGTCCAGGTGGTGATTATTTGCCTACAGTTCAGTGCCATGGTCAGGGTTTACCAGGGCAGCATCGGCTTCTTCGTCTATAATGTCCTCCTCTTGAGGTAGTTGCTCTTGAGGAGGCGGCTGTTCTTCTCCATGTTGTGCTGAAGGGTGTTTTTGTTGATCTGCCATATGTAATCTGTAAAATGACAACACAGTTAGTAATTGAGACGGATGAACAATTGTCGGCGCGTACCTTCGCTGTGATTGGCTCAACCTGAGACAGATCGAGGACTGGCAGTGACAAGACAGGTACTGAAATGGACACAACAGGGGTATCCGGATAAAGGGAGTGAAGGAACCAAAATAATACGGATAAGACAAGTTCTCCGGATAACAACCTGTCCGGATAACAAACTGCCCGGATAACCCATACTATCCGGATAACATTAGTTACCGGATGAGATTGGACTATCCGGATAAATGGGAACAACCCGGACAAGGGGTCCTTTGACGATAGATTTCCGGATAACAAGAGAGTCCAGACGCCAAAGTATCCGGTAGTTGAACTTACCGGAAACCCTTAGGTTTCCGGATGTTTGGTGTGTCCGGACGAAGCATCAATCCTAAAGCGGGTGTCCGGACAAAACAACAATGTGAAGCATGTGTCCGGATAAAAGCTCATATGGATGATGGTTTCCGGACACAGTGAGTGTGTCCAGACGCAGAAGAATCGAACAGTACAGGGACCCGATTAAAGATTAATAGCAGTGATATTCGAGGCAAATACCTGAGTTTGGGAACGAAAAACACCGTGAATCGTCGATTTCACGAGGGACCGAGCGAGAGAGAGAGAGTTCGAAGGGTTTAGGGTTTTGCGTTTTTCCGGATAATGAAAAAGGATGGAGTCCGGGTGGCTTATATACCCGTGTGGTGTCCGGGTTCTTAGCCGACCCGGATGCGTACCCAGTCCAGATTCTGTCCGGAAACCAAGAGTTTTCCGGATACTGTTCGGAAAACTTAGAAAAAATCCTGTTTTGCGTTAGAATTTTGCAGGATGTTGGACTGGAAGAGTATTGTCTCTCGCTCCCCCTCAAACTGAGCATGGGGATTTATCGCTCCCCCTCGGATAGTGCAGTGGAGTGTAGTGGAGGAGTCCGACACAAAAAAAAACTTTTAGACTTTTAAAGAAAAACTTGTGCCGCTCTTGTGCCGCTCCCCCTCCGATGATGACTATAACACACACGCAGGAGTGCCCACACACACAAAAACTTTTGATATTCA
Organism: Saussurea involucrata; assembly: GCA_033807775.1. Taxonomy (NCBI): domain Eukaryota; kingdom Viridiplantae; phylum Streptophyta; class Magnoliopsida; order Asterales; family Asteraceae; genus Saussurea; species Saussurea involucrata. The sequence continues at coordinate 82,489,130 of CM066327.1, forward strand.
AGAAAAAACTGTGTGTGACGCTCCCCCTCAAAGTATGAGTAATCTTACCTGATACCGCAAGGTGCTTCCCCTGAACACAAGAACATATGGTGAAAGCACAGAGATTCTGAAAAGAAATACAGACGTCAGTATGAAATAAAAGAAACGCACGAAGAAAGAAAGAAGACAAACGAAATCTACCTAATAAATACAGAGACTAAAATCTAACTGTGTAACCGAGACAAGTAGAATACAAGTGCGAGGAAGTGTATACTCATGAGGAGTAGACAGTTACGCGTAGATGTATGGAACTTGTAACGGGCACACATTCGGATTAAGTCTTCAGATTTAGCATACCTAGCTTGAACACAAGAAATTTGAAACGTTTTTCGTCCAAGGCTTTGGTAAACAGGTCTGCTAACTGATGCTCAGTATTTACGAAGTAGAGTTCGACTGTACCTCTTTCGACGTGATCCTTAATAAAATGATACCGAACTTCGATGTGCTTCATCTTGGTGTGTTGGACCGGGTTGCTTGATATGGCAATTGCGCTCTTCGAGTCACAGTAGATTGGGACTTTGACATACGTAAAGCCGTAGTCTTTGAGTTGCGTCCTCATCCAGATTACTTGGGAACAACAGCTTGCGGCGGCTACATACTCTGCCTCGGCAGTTGATGTTGAAACGCATTGTTGCTTCTTCGAAGCCCAACTTACCAGGCTATCTCCCAAGAACTGAATGTGTCCCGAGGTGCTCTTGCGGTCCAACATGCATCCCGCGTGATCCACGTCAGAGTAAGCGGATAGGCCAAAACCTGTCTCTTTCGGGTACCAAAGGCCAAGATCAGCAGTACCACGTAAATTACAAAAAATTCGTTTAACAACATTGTAATGAGACTCTTTAGGGTTTGAATGATAACGGGCGCAAAGAAATGTTGAAACCATGATGTCCGGTCTACTGGCAGTTAGGTACATTAAAGAACCGATCATTCCCCGATACAATTTGGCGTTGACAGCCTTTCCGTTAGGATCGGCGTCAAGCTTTGTATTGGTTTCCATGGGAGTTTTCATTGGTGAGGACTGGTCCAATTGGAATTTCCGAAGAATATCCCGAATTTATTTGGACTGGTTTATGAAAATTCCTGTCGACAGTTGTTTAACTTGAAGACCAAGGAAAACGTTCATCTCACAAAGCAAACTCATTTAAAAAAAAATTCCCATGAGAGTGGCAAAGTTCTTTGCATATAAAGGACTAGTAGAACCGAAAATGATGTCATCGACATATACCTGGACTAGAATTATGTGGCCCTTTTCGTTCTTGATAAACAGTGTAGAATCAATGGTACCTCGAGTGAACTCGGCTTCTAACAAGAACTTTGACAGTGTGTTGTACCATGCTCGCGGAGCTTGCTTTAAGCCGTATAGTGCCTTGTCTAAGATGTAGACGTGATCAGGCTTCGAGTCATCCACAAATCCGTCGGGTTGCGACACGTAAACTTCTTCTTGGAGGTCGCCGTAAAGAAAGGCTGTCTTCACATCCATTTGGAAGACTGTGAAGTTCTTGTGCGCTGCATAAGCGAGAAACATACGGATTGCCTCAATGCGTGCGACCGGAGCATAGGTCTCGTCATAGTCGATCCCCTCTTGTTGTCGGTACCCTTTGGCCACAAGACGTGCCTTGTTGCATACAACGATTCCGTCTTCGTCCTTTTTATTTTTGAAGATCCATTTGGTGCCGATGACCGTCTTGTGCTTAGGACGTGGAACCAGTCGCCATACCTTGAGAGCTTCGAATTGATTTAGCTCTTCTTGCATAGATATGATCCAGTCCGGATCTTCGAGCGCTTCGCGTACGTTCGTCGGCTCAATCTTGCTTAAGAAGCCGGAAAATAGACAGAAGTTGGCAGAAGCGCCTCGTGTACGGACATGAGTCAAGGGATCACCGATGATCTGATGTAGGGGATGGGCGTTCGTCCATTTGGTGGAGTGCGGAAGTGGCTGCTGGGTAGAGTGAGATGTGTCCGGATCCACGTATGAACCTGATGGAAGATCTTGAACTTGTTCAAGAGTAGCAGTCGTGTTTCTTGGAGGAAGTGGGGGAGGATTCGTCGATGGTTGAACAACTTCTGGTTCCGAGGAGTTTAGAGGTTGAGCATCGATTATAGCAGATGACGAATCAGTAGGAGCGATCTCCGAGAGTATGGGTTCCTCCGGGGGGTTACAGTACCAGGTGCATGCGTATCTAATGATGACGGTTGAGCTGTCTCTATAGATGTTGACGGCGTACTAGTAGAAGGAGGCGGACCGGATAGAGCGGTCGAATCCTCATTGCGAGCAGCTTCAAGTCGCGGTTGCACTGAGACAGGAGCAGAAGAGTTAAGTATGTCATCATAGAAATATTGAAACAGTAAATCTAAATCAGAAGAGTCAGCATTCGATGAATATGCATGATTCGGATTTACTGTAGCTTGTGCAGATCCCGAACTCGAAGGTCTGGAAGCTAGCACTCCAGTTAAACCGGGTTCTGAACTGAGTTGTTTAGAAGCCAAATCAGCGGCTTCGTCGAATGTCACGTTTATGCTTTCAACAACGGATTTGGTCCTTTTGTTGTAAACGCGATACGCCTTAGCCTGTGTGAAGTATCCGATGAAAACTCCTTCGTCCGCCTTGGGGCTGAATTTTCCGAGATCATCCTTGTCGTTCAGCACATAGCAAGTGCAACCGAATGCGTGAAAGTAGCTGATGGTTGGAACGTGATTATTCAAGATCACGTAGGGCGTCTTGTTGAACCGCTTGAGAAGAATAGAGCGGTTTTGCATGTAGCATGCCGTAGACACCGCTTCAGCCCATAGATATAGCGGTAGATTTGCTTGGGAAAGCATTGTGCGGGCAGCTTCAACGAGAGTACGGTTCCTTCTTTCCACCACTCCGTTTTGCTGAGGAGTGCGTGCGGCAGAGAAGGTGTGTGTGATGCCCACTGACCTCAGATAGTCATCCACCTTTTGATTCTTGAACTCCGTCCCATTGTCAGTTCTGATGGACTGAACGTGTTGAAGCTTGTTCTTCTGGACAGTCTTCAGGTGATCAATAATGAGCTCTGGAGTTTCGTCCTTCGAGCGTAAGAACATCACCCAAGTGTAGCGTGAGTAGTCGTCCACCATCACAAGCACGTATTTGCGCTTATTGATGCTCGGAACACGCATTGGACCACATAAATGCATATGAATGAGTTCGAGGGTCCTGGACGTGCTCGGAGTTGCCTTCGGAGGATGTGATGCGCGCTTCATCTTTCCCTTTTCGCATGCCCCACAGAGACGATCCTTCACGAATGGAAGTTGGGGCACGCCTCTGACGTGTCTGCCTAACACAAGTTGATTGATACTTCTGAAGTTGAGGTGTGAAAGGCGTCTATGACAGAGCCAAACTTGATCAGAGTCGGCTTTTGACAAGAGGCAGACAGGTTTATTGGATTTGAGTGCTGCGAGGTCAATGGTGTAGAGATTGGTCTTTCGAGTCCCAACCAGTAGCTCTTCTCCGTCGTTGTTGAGGATTCTACACCTTGTGGCTTTAAAGCTGACCTCGAGATCCTTGTCGCAGAATTGACCGATGCTGAAGAGATTGTGTCCTAATCCTGCGACGTGGGATACCTTCTTGATTGTTATATTGTCTTGTACGATGTCGCCGTAGCCCATGATCGGCGACTTCTCGTTATTCCCAAATCTCACGTGTCCGCCGTATTCTTCTTTGTAGTTCGCTAGAAGCTCCCTCCTTCCGGTCATGTGCTTGGAGCATCCGGAGTCTAAGTACCACACATGACCGTGCTGCAAAACAAGATTAGTGTTGTTTAGGTACCCAAATTTGTTTGGGTCCTGGAGGGTTAGGTTTGGCACCGTTTGGGGAAGTTTGCTTTGTCCCAACTTTCCCGTTAGGTGTAGGACTTACACCGGTAGAGGGAACTGGTTTTGGCTCTTGTTTCCTCTTTGGTGCAGAATATGCACCTTAAGGGGGAACATAATTTGCTTTCCACCTGGGTGCCGGTTTAACCCCAGTAGGAGCACCTCGTTTAGGAATGGGGTGAGTCTCCCGCTGTGGTTTAACCTTTTGATTGGTACCCCTTTTGAAATGGTGTTGTTGCTTATTATTATGGGGTTTGCGCATATGAAATAGGTTACCAACAAAGTAAGGCGCATACCAATCATTATTGTGAATATCATCAAAATCATTCCATCCACAATTAGAACAATATAAACAATCATGCGATAACTGAATCAACTGATTAAGAGAGTTAACTTTAACGGGAAAAGAAACATCAAAATGGTTCCAATGATTCCAAGCATAATTGTCTTTGTCTATTCTAGAATTGAAAACAGGTGGGGAAGACTTTGACTCATTCTTCTTGATAGATTCCCTCTTTAGCCACTTTGGTGTTTCTTTATTAGCGCGACCATTTTTATCTGAAACAGCAGGGATAGTATGATCAGTGACTTTTGAGGAAACAGGGGTCTTAGTGATCGGTCGTTCGGTCTTTTGCTTCGGCTGTGATTGTGTTTGAGAAGCTGAGGTATTTTTAAGAATCTTGACCACAGTCTGAGTCTTGGATTGAGAACAGTCGCCCTTTAGAAAATTGACCGGACGATTAACCACTGGAGACAAAAAATCAGGTTTACTTGGAGAAATAATAGTGTTGGCAATCAATGGTCCGGTCGCTTGCCTTTGGCTGTGATTGCCTTTTGGAAACAGGTTTCGAGGTTGGTTTTGACTGAGAAATCTTGATCACAGCTGGGGCCTTTGTTTGAGAACAGCTATCCTTTAAAGAATTAACCGGATGATTAACCATGGGGGATAGAAAATCAGTGTGACTTGGAAGAGGTTTGTCAAAGGGAAACGAATCAAACTGTTCTTCACTGTTACCTTCGGAGTTCATGTACTCTGAAAAGTTTATCTTGGGAAGTACGGGACTTGGATCAGGTGAGGAAGGCGAGGAACTCTTTGTGCTTGAGTGTTTTGGGGAATTTGGTGCGGAAGCTAAGAAAAAATCAGAGTTTAAATTCCGTAAAACACTCTCGTCTTGAGAATCTTGATCGTCTTGTGTTGAAAAAGTTTTTCCTAAGAAAGCTTTACACGAAGACGTGTCCGATGAGCTAGAGGAAAGTTCGGGTGAAATCGTCTTTTCAGATTGGAGTTGGTCAAACTGCTCTTGGAGTTGACCTTTACTCACTTTCTCTTGCATCACTTCTGTTGCCAAAGCGGACAGTTGTGACGTGAGTCGATTGATTTCAAACCGAAGGATTTCTGGTCCTTCATCAGACACATTGTCAGTTTTGACCGATTTTAGATTCTCAAGCTTTGGAAGTAAAACTTGCTTTTCCATTTGAAACATTGACCTTTCTTTCTCAATGGACTCCTCCAACTCGACTATCTTTGCTTCCAAGATGAGAGGGGGAACATAGAGTTTAAACTCATCCTTCTCAGTCTCGGTTGCTGGTGCTAGATCCTCATCCTTTTTGAAGGAATCCTTGGGTGTAGCTACCTTGTAGGGGTCGAATTAGTCATTGGAAAGGTACTTTTTGTCCTTTTGATACGAGTAGTTTAAAGGTTCATAACAAAATGGAAGTTGAATTCCTCGTTTTTGTGTGCGTTTATGTTCCTCGGTTTCCTCCTCCTTTTCTGTTTCAAGAGGACCAGTCCATTGAATTGCGTACTCTGGGTACTTTTTATCTAACCCAAAGCAAGCAAAATCATACAAGGTTGGAACTTGATATCTTCCCTTTTTTAAGTAGTGTGGGTTATCATATCCGATTCCCCACTCTTTGTTGAAGTACGTGAACTCTTTGGGTTTGTTCAAAAAAATGGTTTGATCAGTTTGACCCCTTTTGTGGAGTTTGGTTTCAAGATCAAGAATTTTGTCCACATACTCCTTGTGTTGAATTTGAAGAGAAGAACATTGATAAGTAATGTCTTCATTCTCATTGAAGCACTGATCAAACTGATGTTGGAGATCAGATAATTTGGCCCTTAAGTCTTTAGGTGCTAATGACAGATTTTTGCATTTAATGGTCAAGTTAGCATTTTCAGACTTATACTTCTCAGTTAATTTCTTTTAAACATTAAACTTTTCAGTTATTGAACTGATTTCAAGCTTTTGTTCTTCATTTGTGGCCTTGAGGGAGTTTGCCTTTTCGGTGATAGTTTGCAGTTGAAGTATGAAGTTTTGTAGGCAAGAATCACATATCTGATTTGTTGTTGCCTTTTCTTCATCCGTAGACGATTGATATCCCATGAAGGCATCAGCACCTTCATGATCGTCCTCATCATCAGATCTTCCTAGCCAGTACTCATTTTCAACGAACATTGCCTCCCCAGCCTCCTTCTGTCTGGCCAGTGTAAGCTTGGCCTCATAGTAGTGAGAGTTCTTCACTGTAGGCTGACGGCAGTCTTTAGCGAAGTGACCGTGTTTCCTGCAGTTGTAGCATTTCACAGGTTCATCTCTCTTCTTCCGGTCACCTTTCTCTGTCTTCTCCTTCTTCTCAGATTGATCTTGCTCTTCTACCTTCTTCTTTCCTTCATACCGATCCTTATAGTCATGACGCTTATTGGAGGAAGTGGAGTAGCGTTGACTATTGGAAGATGGCTTCTTGTGGAATTGTTGTTGTTGAAAGGATTTCGTCAGAAGGACAATAGCTTTCATTAAGTCTGATGCTTCACCATCAGCATCACCGTCTTTCTCGTCTTCAGGTTCTGACTCGGAGGAGCTTTGCTGTGGACCGCATCTGGATTTGCTGCTCGAAGATTTCCCTAGTTTGGAAGTCATGAGGGCAATAGGATCAGCAGATGGTTTTGGCTCATTCACTTCATCTTCGTCTTGGAGAAGTGTCTCGTACAGTCCATTGATGCTGATGTTCTCTATCAAGTTGTTGTGCTTGACATGAGAAGCATACACTTTCCATTCAGGTAGCAAGTTGTTGAGGAACTTTAGAGCGTTCTCAGTATTGGAACGAACAATTTTATTCTTGTTCAGTTCATTGATGAGTAGACAGAATCGTTCATAGGTCTGGGTGAGGGATTCACCGTTGCGCTGCTTGAACCCATCGAACTTGGTTATCGCGCTATTTATCTTCAGCTGATTTCCTACAACGCTCCCACGCATCATTCTGGCTACTTGGTCCCACATGCCCTTTGCCGTCTCTTTGTAACTATCTTTGGCAGTGTAGATGGAATTAGGAAGGGCTTGAATCAGATATCTTTTTGCATGCTTTTCACCTTCAATCATGCCTCTTTCAAATTTTGTCATCTTAGCAAGAGTCTTTTCCTCACGTCGAGCTACTGCAGTTGAAGTTGCAGCTATGTGCTTCATTGGCTTGGGAATTGGGCCATTATCCAGAGCTCTCTTGATGTACTCATAGTTGTCCTTGGACTTTAGGAAGATCATGAACCTATCTCGCCATTGGCTGTACTCGTTCGGGTAGAGACAAGGTGGCTTGGTGTCGGTGCCAATTGCAAGAGCATCACGAGAAGAAGACATCTTCGGTTGCAACGGAGTGATCGTCAGACATGTAGATTGATTCAAAGGGTAAACCTAACGCAAGGCACTAAGAGTGAAATCCTAACGCAGGGTGTACGAGTAATTTGATCTTAGAGTGAGCTTATTGGATAGGAATCCAGATAAGATTATGATCAGGAAGTGTTCAGATTAAACAGATCAAAGAAATCACAAAGTGTCCGGGTAATCCAAAGAATCCGGATAACACAGTTTCCGGATAACACAGGGGTTACCGGAAGAAGCTGGTTACCGGATAAGTAATTTAAACAAAAGTTACCGGGTAAATGGGTGTCCGGATAAGAAGCTTACCGGATACAGAGATGTCCGGACAAGATACTTACCGGATACAGAGATGTCCGGATAAATTGGTGTTCGCTTTGGGTTTCCGGAAACTAATTTACCCGGATTGATTAGATTTAGTATGACTTACCCGGAGAGTTGAAACTTACCCGGAAGACTTACCCGAAAAAGGTGAGGAGTCCGGATGGAATTGGAGTTGTGCGGATGGATTTCACACAAACGTCCAGACACTATCAACTTGTCCGGAAACTGCGACTGGTTTATCCGGACACTGCGGCTGTTTGCTTAAATCGATCGACTTTTTGATTAGGGTTGCCCAAAATCGATCCTGGAAGATTAGTAATAATGCCAAACACAAAAACAACACCAATCCAATCGATTTCAATGCAAAAACAACAAGTTTTGATGGTTAAACATCGGATTTTTATCAAGAACACTACCAAAAACTTTTGATCTTAAATTGCTCAATTAAACGCTCAAATGATCGAATTGGAATGCGAAAATTTGCAGAATTACTCACAAGTATAATGCTAACACAACCCAATAAACAGAATTGATCAATTTAGCCAGAATCAGGATTTTGAAAATTCAAGATGAACACATACGGGAAAAGTCAAAATCTTACCGGAAATCACTAGAGGGGCTTTGAATCGAATCCGTCTGTCTGCTCTGATACCAATTGATAAAACCAGATCCGTGCAACAAAATAAGAAATCGAAATAATAAACAGTACGCGTAATGATTTCAACTGGTCATCCCTGTCATTCACTTTCAGAGAGAATTTACAAAAAGTTCAGAAAGCTAAAAGGATGATTAGCTTGTTTTTCCAAGCTAATCAACATTAAATACATTGGGTCCGTGGTTAACAAGCCCACGGCCCGTTCACTAATAAGCTCTAATTTAATCAAATACAATTCAACCCTTGAACTTTAAATCAACATTAAAACCTGCCCTAACAGAAAGTTTAATTAAATGTATGCATACATTGTTGATAAGACGTGTGATGGCTAAGTCGGGGGGTGTGGCCCGCCAGTGCTCATTCCGGGGTGTGTGTTCCATTTATGCTATGGGAGGTGTGACCCAGTAAGGCAGTATGAGACTGAGACGAAGTAACTATTATGTGATTTCCGTGTGCCGCTTACATGTACAGTTTTGCGTGGAAGATTCTTTAAAGTATTGTTGCTAATACAAATGTCATAAAATGTTTTATTTATTTATGATGATGAAACTGTTGCTTCTAAGAGGGAGCTCACTAGACCTCATGGTCTAACCCTCACATTTTCCAAACTAAACCTTTTCAGGGAAGCCGTTAGTAGGAAGCTCCGGCAAGAGTAAGGAGAAGAATTAGAGCGCGGATGCTTCTAGTTTATAGTCGCTACACTTTTACTACTTAGACTTTTGTTATTATTCTCAGTTGTGTATAGGTTGTACCGCAAACCTAAATTTTGTGACAGTTGTATTCGGTCAGTTTGGGGCCAAATTTTGGATGGTTGATTTATATTTTATTGTTATGCTTTGTTTAGAATTTTTGGGTTGTTACAATTGGTATCAAAGCCATAGTTTTAAGGGATTTAGGTGATCGGACGGGTCTAAACTTAAACCGTGGGAGTAGAAATCACAACTGAGAATCAGGAATGCGTTAGGAGGGCACTATAATAGGGATAAGACTAATAGGGTAGCGAGGATAGTCATGTAAGGTAGATTCGGGGTTACACCTGGCCAGTGTAATTGCAAATTTACAGGTACATGTATGTCCTTAATTGCCTTATTATTCGGGAGCTGTAGTCTTAAGTAATTTATTTTTATATGTTTCAGTAATCAAGAATGTCTGAAAGAACTTTGTTAGCCCCAAGTATGCAATTGTAAAAGTATTGAAAATATCACAAGTCAGAAGGACATCAGAGAACAGGACGCCAGAGATCAAGCTGAAGACTTAACAGAAGAACAAACAGAAGACCATCAGAGATCATCAGAGATCGTCAGAGCTCTGGCAGAAGACCTCTGATAAGTCCATCAGAGAACAAGTTCGCCAGAAGACCTTCAGAGCTCTGGCATATGATCTATGGTGAATGAAGACCTATGTGAAGCCTAGGTCTCGTAGAAATCTCTAAGTGATAGACAAGTGTCCGCACTTTCCACGTCAGCCCTAAAAGGACGATGACATGCTTTCCACGTGTCATCACAGGGTTAGATAGTACACTGTCTATTGCTTTATCAGGCTATAAATAGAACGTTAGTGGAACACATAAATTTTCGAGAATTGTAAGCTTTTATAAGAATCGTTACTAGAATTGTGAGAGAACTATCACTACACAATTCCATTCCACTTCTAGTGTACGATCAGTAGCCTGAGAGATTTCAGAATACACACACAAGAAAGTGTTCTTGGTGTTATTCATATTTCAATATACGAGCAGTTTGTTATTCAATATTGTTATCTATTACTGTTCATCATATTGTTATTCTCTCATGTTTTATGCTACACACAACACAAACAGTTTTATTATGCTTCCGCTATCTTTAATCTTTCTGTTTGTATTAGACGAGGTGAATATGGGAACCTACAATTGGTATCAGAGCTAATTGATTTGCTTAAATCAAATCGATCCAATCTTACCAGGTTGATTCACTCTTGTTGATTGTGCTTTGGTTTCAAGCTTTAAGGTATACCCTGTTTTTATACAAAACGTGAAACTCCTTTGTTAAAGCTATTGATACGTGTTTAAGTGTTCCAGTAAGTTTGGAATTCATTTCTAAATCGTTTACTGTTCCATTGCTTTACTGTTCATCTACTTTCTGTTCAAAACTCTTTCAAAATATTCACACTCTGTTTTTTCTATTAAAATGGCGAACAACAACATAAATGCTATTTACACCGCTGGTTCTTTAACCAAACCTCCTACTCTTCTGAGGGATGAATACGCTCAATGGAAGATCAGGATGGTTAACTTATTCGATGGCATGGATAGAGATCTTATGCGATCTGTCACAAATGGACCATTCCAACCCATGGTATTGGTTCCTCGTGTTCTTGCTACAGAAACAACTGCTGAGATTCCTGCTCACTTCGAAGCTAAAACCACTGGTTTTACAGAAGAAGAAAAGCTTAAAATGGAAAATGATCTTAAAGCAGTTAGACTCCTGATTATGGCCATTCCAAACGACATTTTTCAAGAATTAGACTCTTGTGTTACGGCTAAAGAAATATGGGATCAACTTCTGAACCATCTCGAAGGGGGTATTAAAACCCAAAAGAACAGAAGGACCCAATGTATTAATGAATACATTGATTTCAAATCACTTCCTGAGGAAACTTTACAACAGACCTATAACAGATTCAACATTCTGATAAACAAATGTAAGAAATGTGGAGTTGTAAGGTCGAAGGAAGATAACAATGTCTTGTTCTTAAAAAGTTTGAATGACGAATGGTTAAATCTGTCTATGTCTCTACAAGCTAACCAGGACCTGGATACATGGTCTCTTACTGATGTATATGGAACTCTTGCTGCACAAGAGAAGGATGTTGTCAAGCAAAAAGGCAAATCCACTATTGCAGGTCCACTAGCATTGATCTCTGACTCAAAAACACCCTCAGAAGGGAAATCCAACAGAGACAACGCTGCTAGAGACAAGAAGAAGGAGAAAGCCATGAAGAAGAAGGGAAAGAAAAGCCTCAAAGCAGAAAGTGATGACGAGGAAAGTTTGTCAGATGACGATGATGCTGACATCAATGCTTTTGCCCAATCTTTTGCCTTGATCACTCAACAGTTAAACAACAGATTTGGCAAGAAAGTGCTAGACAGAAGAGAAGGTTGAGAAGAGAGTTTATGAGCAGAGGACTGCACCTCACCACCAGAAAAAAACAGAGCTGCACATGAGTACATACCACAACAGTGTCAACAGAGATACAACCAACCAGCTACACAGAAGCAAGCAGACGCTGCCCAGCCCATCAATCAGAATGATAGAAGATGTTTTAGATGTGGCAAACCAGGCCATTTCTCTGCCAATTGTAAGGGTAGACTGGTAAAAGACCAGGACTACTATAAGAACAAATATAAGTACAACTTCAGAGAAAGAAGTTATGTGGCAGAGATGGAGAACTGGATCTCTGATTCATCTTCTGATGATGAACAAGAGCAGGCCAGCTTCTATGGGATGGCTGTTGAAGAAGAAAGCTCAGAGGAGATGTTTGAAGAGAAAGCTGAGGAAATGCCAGAGAAGCCAACAGAGACTGATGCATCTTTAATGTCTTGTGCATTTTCTGTTACAGACTCGACTGACAGAGCGCTGGAGATTTCCAAACCCAGTGTATGTTCATCCTCTGAATCCAAATCTGACTCTGAATTGGAAATACATGTGTCCACGCTTGCTGAGGAATTTCAAAACCTTAAACAAAAACTGACTGAGGAAAAAGAGCTGAGAAAACTATCTCAGAAAGATCTGTCCTTCTACAAGAGAGAGAAAAGTCTCTTGGAAATGGAGAAGGAAGAAATTTCTAAAGAAAAATCTGAGTTAGAAGTTTAACAAAAACAAAAGGAAACCTCATTTTCAGAATAATGTAAAGAATATGAAGAGGTTTTGAGATCAAAGGCTGAAGAGGTAAAGAAATCAGAATATTAAATGCTTAACTCTTTTGCTCTTAAGAATTATTTTCAAAAGGAAAGAGAAGTCTTACATCAGTCTTTACAGAGGAGAGGGCTTCTGATTAAAAAGTACCAGGATGCACAGGATGTGCACATTAAAATTAATTCTTAAAAGGACACACAAGGTCTGGGTTTCAGTGACATTGATCCCTTCACTGGAAAGAAGAAGACATCTCTGTCCTCTACTTTCTGCGTTGGGAAAGTCCAAATGCCTGATGGTGTACTCACTGGTACTTGTGTTTTTAAGAGAGCTAAAACTTTAGAAGGGTCAAGGACCAGAAAGCTAAATTTCAGAAATGTCAGTTATGACTCCTCTAGTCATGAAAAGGTTACAGAACCATCTCTAAAGTTTATTCATGATCAAGGAAAAGATGAAATCATCATTTCTAATTCTGCCAAAAGTTATGATCCCAAGGAGATATTCAAGTTTAACTCTTTCAAGGAGCAGAAGCCTGCTATTTATGTGGCTGGTCCCTCTGATGTCAAAACTCAGAGTGATCTTAACCATGAAGCACCAGTCTTCTCTCCTACCTCTGAAGATGTAAGAACTTCATATGAAGAGGCTTTACAAAGAGTTCTGGAAGAAAACTCCATTTTTGATGCTTTAAAACCTAAACTCAGAAAATTCAAAACCTGCACCATCAAGGAGTTGAACTCCTCTGACTCCTCCAGAGAAAACGTTTCTCAGAAACCCACAGAGACTCACACCTCTGACAGAGCCACCCAAGACTTTTTAGACTTTGACTCTGACTCTGACTCTGAGGTGGATGACCAGATTTTGTGCAGCAAAGACTATCTTGCACAAACCTAAACAGGCATTTGTTGGGTCTGGAATTTTAAACAATGTCATACCTGTTTCTAAAAACCAATCCAGAATCCCACCATGCACTGGTTTTAAAAATATGGGTATCAGAATCCTGTCTTCTGAGGAGTTAGAGGAGAAGAGAAAAGAGAAAGCCAAGAATGCTTCTGTGAACCAAACCTATGTACCTTATGTTTACAAACCTACAAGGTTCACTCCAGAACAAAAAGGAAAATGGAAAGTTAATGACTAACCTATTTCTAATTCTGCAGTGAATCAAAGAGGAAAATCTTTTTGGTCCAAGGAATCACATCCAGAGAGGAATGCCAGTTTCATGAAAACCAATCTAGATAGGAAGTTTGAAAAAACATCCGATTCTATAAATTTTTATTCTCAAAAGGCATGTAATCCCAAGATGATGAATGGAAACAACAATTTGCATCAATCATTCCTACGCTCTGTCAATTGCAATTGTATTAAACTTCTGTTAAAGTTGCAAAATCATCTTAATGGTCCTCACTGCATTCTGAATCGGTCACCAGAAAGGACAAATCCTAAGACCAACTCTCAGAACATGCAGAGAAAATCCTCTGGCACACCATCAAAGTATGGAAAGACAGCAGGTAAAACAGCAAACACCCCTAAGAAAGGACCCATTATGCAATGGGTACCTAAAAGAAACTAATCTGTCTTGCAGAAGCCTCATGTGCATATCTGGTACTTAGACTCAGGATGTTCCAGGCACATGACAGGCAATAAAGAGCTTCTGACCTCATTCAAAGATAAAATGGGAGGTGCAGTAGCTTTTAGAGGAGATGGACAAGGACATATCAGAGGATATGGTGTTCTAACCAATGGAGGTGTTTCAGTATCAAAGGTTGCTTTTGTTGAAGGGTTAAATCATAATTTGCTTAGCATAAGTCAACTGTGTGATCATGGTTTTGATGTTAATTTTAAGAAGAAATATTGTTCTTTGTTAGTTTTAGAATCTGGTCAAGAGGTACTCAGAGCTGATAGGAAAGGCAATCTTTATAAAATGAATTTTAATCCAAATTAAAAATCTAATTCATAAAGACTATGTTTAGCCTCTGTGAATAAGGAAGATGCATGGCTCTGGCACAAAAGATTTGCTCACTTGAATTTTTCAAATCTTGACAAGCTTGTGAAACTTAACTTAGTCAAAGGTCTGCCTTCTCTTAAATTTGACAAAGACCATCTTTGTTCTGCCTGTGAATTGGGTAAGCTGAAAAGAGCTTCACACAAAACAAATAGTGATCACAACTGCCCTAGACCTTTGCATATGGTTCATGTGGATCTCTGTGGTCCAATCTCATTGCAAAGTCTATCTGGCAGAAAGTATATCCAAGTTCTTATAGATGAATATTCTAGATATACTTGGGTTGAGTTCATCAGAGTAAAATCTGATGTCCCAGAAATACTGATAAATCCATTGAAAAGAATTCAGGTTCTGTTAGGTTTGAAGATTCAAAAGCTAAGAAGTGATAATGGGACTGAGTTCAAGAATGCCAAAATTGATTCCTACATTACAGAGGAAGGAATCTCCCAGAACTTCTCTACTGCTAGAACTCCTCAACAAAATGGTGTTGTTGAGAGAAAGAATAAAACTCTGGTGGAAGCTGCCAGAACTATGTTAGCAGGATCTGACCTTCCCATCAACTTCTGGGCAGAAGCAGTCTCAACAACATGTTTTTACCCAAAACAGGGTTGTCATTGTTAAGAGATTTAAGAAGACTGCCTATGAGCTGATCAACAATTGAAGACCAAATGTGAAATACTTTCATATTTTTGTTTGCAAGTGCTACATCTTGAATGCCAATGATCAATTAGGAAAGTTTGACAGAAAGGTTGATGAAGGAAAATTCATTGGATATTCTCTAACTTCAAAAGCCTACAGAGTCTACAACTTAAGAGCAAGAGTCATTCAAGAAAGCATCAATGTATCCTTTGATGAAAGATCATCAAGTGTCTATGAAAGACAAACATCAGAGAGGATACATACAATAGAAGAGCCCAATACCTCCAAAGCAAGAGAAGAAAATATCAATATGATATTTAAGATTTCTTTGATGATGAAGATTCCTCTGAAGTCATCACCAGAGGCAATCAAGTTCAGAGCTCTGAAGGACAGAATCTAATAGGTACATCTCTGTCAGATCCTTCAAATACTTCACCATATGCTTCTCTGTCCACAGGTCAAGTTCAGAGAGAAGATGAGAGACTACAATCAGAGGAAAGGGAGCCTGAACAAGAACAATCATCACCCCCACTGACCAATGTTGGAAGAAATTCCATATATGAAAGCTCACCTTCTCAGAGCCCTGCTGGTACTTCAGAGAATAACAAAGCCACTCTCCAGAGCAGTGTGCCTCAGAGCCCTGGTGCCAATCCTCAGAGCTCTGAAGCTGACAATCATGTTTTCCCTTCAGAAGCACATACACCACCTCTTGTCCATGCTCCAATGACCAGATGGACAAAGGATCACCCACATCATCAGATCATTGGTGCTGCTAAAGATGGTGTTAAGACAAGGTCAGCTACAACAAATGAAGCCTTCTTTGTGAACTTCTTCATCATGATTGAGCCAAAGAAGATTATTGAAGCCCTAGAAGACCCAAACTGGATTGAAGCCATGCAAGAGGAGCTTCTGGAATTGTAGAGAAACAAAGTTTGGTCCTTGGTTCCACTTCCAAAAGATAAAGCAGCTATTGGAACCAAGTGGGTTTTTAGGAATAAGAAAGATGAAGATGGGATAATTATCAGAAACAAAGCAAGATTGGTTGCAAAAGGATATTTCCAAGAAGAGGGCATTGATTATGATGAAACCTTTGCACCAGTGGCTAGGCTAGAGGCAATCAGAATCTTCCTAGCCTATGCTGCTCCCAAAGGGTTCAAGGTCTATCAAATGGATGTAAAATATGCCTTTCTGAATGGAAAATTACATGAGGAAGTATACGTCCAGTAACCTCCAGGCTTTGAAAGCTCAGAGTTTCCAGTTCATGTGTACAAGCTAGAGAAAGCTCTGTATGGCCTTAAACAAGCTCTCAGAGCCTGGTATGAAACTCTGTCCAATTTGTTGTTGGTCAACCATTTTGAAAAAGGTCTGTGGATACTACCTTATTCTTTAGGAGATATAAAAATGATATACTTCTGGTACAGATATATGTTGATGACATTATCTTTGGGTCTACTAATGAAAAGTACTGTGACAGGTTTTCTGAGTTGATGAAAAGTTAATTCAAAATGAGCCTGATGGGTGAACTCTCTTTCTTGCTTGGTTTACAAGTAAAACAATCCATCAGAGGTACCTTTTTAAGCCAATCTAAATATGTCTCTGATATTTTGAAAAAGTATAAGCTAACCAACTCAAACTGTAACATTCCAGGCCAACCGTACCAGATATTGTCCGCTTTGTCCGCACACCTGGACTCACGGTTTTAAAACGCGTCTGATAGAGGAGGTATCAAGTCCCTTATAAGGCAACCTTTGTTCCCCTCCCCAACCAATGTGGGATCTTACAATCCACCCCCCTTGGGAGCCCAGCGTCCTCGCTGGCACACCAGTCCGGTTCCCAGCTCTGATACCATTTGTAACACCCCGCTTACCACGACACAATATTGTCCGCTTTGCCCCACTGGCTCACGAATTTGTTCTTGGCGACCTGGCGAGGACTTCCCAGGGGGTCACCCATCCTGGTACTACTCCCACTCAAGCACACTTAACCACAGAGTTCCCAAAGAACCCGCATGCTTGTGGCCCCAAAACGCGTTGTGTCTGGTAAGGCCAAGGTTTACTAATATACCCAGCATCTCTCCTGTCCACGGCCGATGTGGGATATGCCTAAGGTGTTACACACACCCCCCCTTAGGGACTCATCATCCTCGATGAGGTTTGCCCCACCATCCCGAACGGCACAAGAGTGGCTCTGATACCATCTGTAACATCCCAGGCCAACCGTACCAGATATTGTCCGCTTTGTCCGCACACCTGGACTCACGGTTTTAAAACGCGTCTGATAGAGGAGGTATCAAGTCCCTTATAAGGCAACCTTTGTTCCCCTCCCCAACCAATGTGGGATCTTACACAAACCACATGGAAACTTCTATTGCCATTGGAGTTAAACTTGACCATGATCCAGAGGGTCAATTTGTGGATGTCAAGAATTACAGAGGCATGATAGGGTTAATTATGTGCTTAAGTTCTAGCAGACCTGATATAATGTTTGCAACCTGTCTTTGTGCTAGATTCCAAGCTAATCCTAAGAAATCCCATTTGTCTGCTGTCAAACGAATTTTCAAATATCTCCAAGGGACTCAATTCATGGGTCTCTGGTATCCTCTTAACTCTGGTTTTGAGCTTGTAGCATATACAGATTAAGATTATGGAGGATGCATAAATGACAGAAAGAGTACTTCTGGTAGCTGCCAATTGCTAGGAGATAAGCTGGTGAGTTAGACATCTAAGAAGCAGAACTATGTGTAAACTTCTACAGCAGAAGCAGAATATGTTGCTGTTGCTAGTTGTTGTTCACAAGTCATATGGATGAAATCACAACTCAAAGACTATGGACTGGAGTACAACAAAGTTCCAATTCTCTGTGACTCCAAGAGTGCAATAGCAATTACAACAAATCCAGTTCAACACTCCAAGACAAAGTACATTGATATAAGGTACCACTTTATCAAAGATCATGTTGAAAAAGGGACTATTGAAATGTACTTTGTTTCAACCGACTTCCAACTTGCTAGCCTGTTTACAAAAGCCCTTGATGAAAGGAGATTCAATTTCTTAATCAACAAGATGGGTATGCTGAACATGTCCTCCTAAACTCTGGTAAAATCATCAGAGCCTCTAACATCCATCTCAGAGATCTGACAGAGTAGTTAGGTAGTTCATGTCAATAGAGTTTATGATGTCTACCTCAGAGCTCTGCCAGCATAGTTTTTCAATGTTTTCTTGTTCACTTGAGATTCAATTATGTCCATCTGAAACTCTCTTGTTTATAATAATCTTCATAAATTCTTTCAAAAGTTCTACACATATCAAGGGGAGCTGAAAAGATAAATCTTTGAATAAGCTCATCAGCCTAGGGGGAGCTTAAAAGGAATATAAGAACTGTTTAAGGGGGAGCAAGTCAAAAATTTCAAATCTTCATGACTTGGCTTGATAATCAAAAGAACAACTTTTTGGAGAAGGGAAAAACCTATTCCGATGAAAACATCTTTGATTATATCTCTGAACCTATACTCAGAATCAGGTCTCTGGAGAATTCACCAGAGCCTCTAACATAAACATCAGCGCTCTGTGACTCCTCTGAGAAACCTCTATCGTAATAGTTCTCTGATTATTTTCCTCATCAGAAATAGGATTTGCAAATGATTTTAAGGTAAAGGTAAAACATCTTAAGAAACTGGGTTACTTGAACGAATGTCAGAAATCATCGATTAGAGGCAAAAATGTGCAAAGAGTTCCAACAGAGCTCTGTCATTTCATAGTGCCTTATACTTTCTCTGATAGTGCTCATCAGAAGTGCGGGTTATTTATGAGCCTCAACCACAAGTCACCCACCATTCTTTAACTGTTACGGTTCCATATCAGAAAAGTTGTCAGATCCAATATACACATGGCATTTTCCGATTGGGCAACTGACCATTACATGTTCCCATGTTCCACAGTAGAAAATGTTCTACTATCTGACACTCAAGTGCCTACAGTGCCTACAATGGTTATCCCTGAGAATTCTTCGATTATAAATACCCATTTGAAAACCCCTTTCACTCTTTACGCTCTCTTAACCTTTGAATACCTGCAGTTTCCATCTCGTATTCAAATCCAAAAAACCCTTGTTCTTCAAGTTCTTAAACCTGCAACTATGGCACAAGAAGACTCTGCAGAATCAAGCAGAATCGTCCCTGTCGACCAAATCATCATCTAACCCTATGTTTTCAACGATAACAACTACATGCTTTCCATCAACACAGGACTGTATGAACCTATATACCACATCATCCTTGAGTTCTTTCGTCGCTCTGAACTCTTTCTTGCCCTAACCAAAGCCGACGAGAATATGCCAAAACTCTACGTCCAACAATGGTGGACCACTTGCCAGTTTTTTGAAGAAAGAAAAGGAATCATTGGCGAAGTCGATGTTGGACCAAATGCAGGAGCAAGGACTATTCGTATTCGTCCCAAAACCATCAGAAGACTATTCGAGCTTAAAACCCCAGAGGAACTAGGAATCCTTGCTTATGAAAAAGCACCTGAACAACCTACTCTTAGAATTCATCAGATTTCTAGGCTACAATGAAAAACAGGTCAAACTAAGTGTTTTCAAAAGAAGCAGATTCCCACCCCTATGGAACTTTATGTTCTCAGCCCTAAACAAGACCCTGACCTGCAAAACTGGAAGCCAAGACCAAACCAGCAGTGAAATCATGACTATCATGTATGGTCTTTACTTCCAGAGGAACTTCGACTATGCCACCATCCTCTACAAAGAACTTCTGAACGCTGTAACCTCAAAGACCAGTGCTCTCACCAGAGGCAAGCGTGTGGGAGAAGATAAGAATCTGAACACCATCTGGTTTCCAGATTAATAAGCCTAGCCATTAGAGAGGCATTTGATGCTCTCCAGCTCACGCAACAAGGCGCTCTAACTCCAGTCTGGACAATGTCATCCTTCAGACCCACAATTTTTGGTACGTATCCCTCTACTCGCAGAGTCCCCAGGACTATGCTAAATCTCATCCATCCTGATCATCTAGCCATCAGAAACTATAGACACGCTGCCCAACCTCAAGAACCTGAGGTGGGATCCCCAGAGTACTTAGGTCCTGAGCCTGAGTATGATTTATCCTTTGAGAGTGAGGCAGAGGAAGAGAGACCAGAGGTTAGAGTACCCACAGAGGGGGCTACCTCAGAGAGAGAAATGAAGATAGAGAATGAAGTTGATGATAGAGCATCCTCAGAGGAGGCTGTCGCAGAGGAAGAAGAAGATGCTGCAGAGGGAGGGGCAGAGAGATCGACCTCCTCTGACAGTAGTGAGCCAGAGCGTGAGATCCCTGAATTTTCTAACCCTATAGAAACCGACAGTACATAGAGATTAGAAGAAGATGCTCAAAGGAACACACATGTGTATTTTCCTTCCCCAACTCCCAGTGCTCACACATTATCTGTCCATGAGGATCAAGATCATATGGACATTGAACCAGAGGTGCACACCTCGAACCCTATCCAGCCTGACCCGTCAGAGGCAGTCCTTCATGCCTCTGATGAACACTTAACTAGGGAAACTATTCTTGTTAGTGATGTTCATTCGCCCCAGAACGTCCATAAGTCACCTACACACAATGATGCATCTGTGGCACATTTAGACGGATCACACAATAGACCCAGAATTTTTAAAATTCCACGTAGTCTCTGCCCAACTCAGGGGTAGTGGGATGACCTAGTAGAACAAGGAAGGACGACTCTTGATCATAACTCCTCCCAACACATTAGATTTCTTTTCTCTGAATCTGAGGAGGAAGAGGAAAATCTAGTCAGAACACCCCCAAGATGTATCTCCTCAGAGGGAACATCAAGGACAATGTGGAAGTCCTTCCAGAGTCAACGCCAAACTAAATCAGCTTTGAAAGAAGGCGCCTCTGAACTCG
Organism: Saussurea involucrata; assembly: GCA_033807775.1. NCBI lineage: Eukaryota > Viridiplantae > Streptophyta > Magnoliopsida > Asterales > Asteraceae > Saussurea > Saussurea involucrata. The sequence continues at coordinate 82,510,071 of CM066327.1, forward strand.
AGGCTAAATTTGAAACTTGTGTTGTTTCCAATGTTCCCATCTCTGATCTTGGCATAAAACAGAGTTCAAAGATTTTTGTGATGACATTAGAACCTCCTTGAATGAGTATAAACTTATCAATACAGGTGTGGAGGAGCAGAGGAGAACTGAGAACATCTCTCTGCAGAATGAGCTCTCTAATGTCAAAACTCAGCTTGTAGAGACCTCCAAGAGATTTGTTGATTGGGAGAAGAAGAGCACAGAGGAAACCCAGAAGTTGAAAGAAGATATATCTGCTTTGAAGACACAATTGGCTGAAACTCATAAGGAAACCATCTCCAGAGCCACACCATCTGTCACTCTGTCAGAAGCTAACATCAGAGCTCTGACAGAGGTGATCAACAACTCTATCTCTGCTGCAATCAAAGATCTATCCTCACCCTCTGCTGCACAGACTGCCGATACACTAGCTCCTATCTCTGTTAATGTTCCAAGACCCAACGATCGACCAATGACTATAGGTCACATGGGTGACTTCATAAGAGAGGTTCTAAGCCGTATGATGACAATATCCACGATCAACACCAGAATGATATAGCAGAATCTCTGGACATCATGACAGAAGGAACCACAACAGAGATTCCAACAGAAGGAAACACATTAGAGACTAGGGCTGACAAAGGAAAGAAAAAATACCAGAAGAACCTTCTGCTGATGTACAACCACAACAACCATCCACTAAACCAGATCACACTCTACTACCTCTAGAGTAAACCTTTGCCTTCCTATTTGCTGAAGAAGACTTGATTCCAGTCAATGCAGTGCCCATCAATCCGTATCTAAATCCAAAGAGGTCAAACAAACCTACAGAGGACAAAAGCAGATTCATAAGGACAAAGACCAACGTCTTTGGCAGGATAAACACTTCCTTTGGTTTTGCAAAAATACTAAGGATAGATCTGAAATCCTTTGCCTTCAACAGAGTCGCTTATCACATCTACACGGTCGAACTCAGCGATGAGATGCACGAAACCTTCAACGACAATGATCTTGTTCTGCTCAATCGCTATGACCTTCTAACTCTGCTTGCCTAGTGCCTTAACTTTACAGATAGATACAAAGCTGCCAGAACTGCACGCACTAAAGTCTTACTAGCAATGGAAGAGCATGTGAACCTCAGAACCAAAATCGAATTTCAGCATGGAATCGATTTTGAGATGGATAAACTGAGCATTGAACCTCCAGATGAGAGTCTTGTGGGATTTGAAAACTACCCTACAAGATCCCTTTAAGCCAATCTAGAAGCATTTATTTTCCGACAGAAAGGTGTTCAAAAAGCCATCAGATCTGCAGAAGCCCACATGTACTCCTCACAATCTCTGATGTATCTGCGTAAGATCGTACAAGAAAGGCCTCTAAGCTCCAAGTGCCCACAAGAAGTCATTGATAGTTTTGTAAGACATCTAACTCTTACTCTAGAATTCAAAGATTTAATTATGAGATTTGACAGAATTCTTAGAGGAAACTATTATGACTAGTTTTACTATCTTTCTTTGCTTTGTAATGTAATCATATTCTGAAAGTAGTAAAAGGTTTTTACAGAGGATGGCTTTCTTCTCTTTGTCTTCAATTTTACTTAATCTCTGTTAACATAGCATAGTTTGAATTTTCAATACTTAGGGGGAGATTGTTAGCTCCAAGTATGCCATTGTAAAAGTATTGAAAATATCACAAGTCAGAAGGACGTCAGAGAACAGGATGCCAGAGATCAAGCTAAAGACTTAGCATAAGAACAAATAGAAGACCATCAGAGATCGTCAGAACACTGGCAAAAGACCTATGATAAGTCCATCAGAGAACAAGTTCGCCAAAAGACCTACAGAGCTCTGGCAGATGATCTCTGGTGGATGAAGACCTCTATGAAGCCTAAGTCTCGTAGAAATCTCTAAGTGATAGACAAGTGTCCGCACTTTCCATGTCAACCCTAAAAGGACGACGATATGCTTTCCACGTATCATCATAGGGTTTGATAGTACATTGTCTATTTCTTTATCAGGCTATAAATAGAACGTTAGTGGAACACACAAATTCTCGAGAATTGTAAGCTTTTGTAAGAATCGTTACTAGAATTGTGAGAGCACTATCACTGCACAATTCCATTCCACTTCTAGTATATGATCAGTAGCCTGAGATATTTCAGAATACACACACAAGAAAGTGTTCTTGGTGTTATTCATATTTTAATATACGAGTAGTTTGTTATTCAATATTGTTATCTATTACTGTTCATCATATTGTCATTCCCTCATGTTTTATGCTACACACAATCACTCATACACAAACACTTTTATTATGCTTCCGCTATCTTTGATCTTTCTGTTTGTATGAGATGTGGTGAATCTGGGAACCTACAATCTTTGAGGAGTATATCCGTGCCGGTAATGGGTACGATTCCGATTGCAGTGGATATTCATGTGGAGGAAAGTCTAGAGGAGGAACTGGTGAATCCTCCGAGATGGGCGGCCACCCGCGGAAGGGGTGGAGGTCGAGGAAGAGGACGGCAAAGATCGCGTGAGCACCTGAAGTGCGTGAGCCTTTGCATCAAGAGAGTACCGCCTCGGTATGTGGAATTGTTGAAACGTGAGAAGTTGTACGCTAAGTTCTTAAAATGCGAGTTCTGGTTGAAAGAGGTTCAGTTTCTAGGCCGTGTGGTGGCGACAGATGGTATCAAAGTGGATCCGGCTAAGGTCGAAGCAATTAAAGATTGGGAACCGCCAAAGTCGCCATTAGAGGTAAGAAGTTTTCTTAGGTTGGCGGGCTATTTCCGGAAGTTCATTCAGGGCTTCTCTCGAATTACCACACCATTGACCGCATTGACGAGGAAGAACGTCAAGTTCGTGTGGACTGAAGCTTCAAAGGCCGCATTTGAGAAGTTGAAGGAAAGTCTGAGCAACGCTCCAATTATGTCATTACGGGATGGATCTAAAGGTTTTTTAATTTACAGCGATGCTTCCAAGCTCGGATTAGGGTGTGTACTGATGCAAAAGGGAAAGGTGATTGCCTACGCATCCCGATAGTTGAAAGATCATGAGTTGAACTACCCTACGCACGACATGGAGCTAACGGTAGTGGTGTTCACTTTAAAGATATGGCGACACTACTTGTATGGAGTGAGGTGCCAGATCTACACCGATCACAAGAGTCTTAAGCATCTTTTCGATCAGAAAGAGTTGAACATGAGACAGAGGACGTGGATGGAGCTGCTGAATGATTATGATTGTGAAATCCTTTACCACCTGGGTAAAGGGAATGTGGTTGCCGGTGCGTTGAGTCGGAAGGAGCGGGGGGAAATGACCAAAGTTGTGGCCTTCAGGGTCGAGGCGACTTTAGGTCTCCTAGACGAGGTCAATAAAATCTCATGAACAGGTGTTGTTAGAAGAAAATGTAAGGAGTGAAAGAATCGTTGGAGCTACGTCTTTGCTTAATGTCAACAGTAGTGGGTTGAGGTGTGTGAAGAACCGGGTATGGGTTCCGAAGTTGGGGAACCTGAGGGTAAGCATCCTAGAAGAAGCGCACAGGTCGCAATACTCTGTACATCCAGGTACAAATAAGATGTATCGGGATGTAAGGCAGTTTTACTGGTGGCAAGAAATGATGAAGGACATCGCTCACTTTGTGGAACGATGTGTGACGTGTCTGAAGGTTAAAGCAGAACATCAATGACCGTATGGGGAACTTCAGTCTTTAGAGACACCAGTGTGGAAATGGGATAACATACCCATGGATTTTGTTACGAAGTTACCAAGGACGCCGAAGGGTCACGGTGCAATATGGGTGATTGTGGATAGTTGTTGGTCCCGAAGGGTTATACAAGTTTCTAGAAGGGGGTGGGGGGTGGGGGGGGGGGGGGGTTGAATACAAAGAAACAAATTTTACTTTTCTAAATTGTTTATTGATATTTATCAAACAATTTACAACTTGTTGCGGAACAAGATTAAGGACTAAGCCTAATCTAAACAAGTTAAGAACACTAATTTCTTGCACTAGAATTAAGACAGAAGGGAGATAAGAATACTACGAGTAATATTCTAACACTAAGAGAGAAAGAAGAAGATGTCTGAGCACTTCTCCGAAGTAGGGTTCTTCTTATATACTGCATGCATTTAATGCAAAGCAGTATAACTTTACACGTGGCAGCAGCTGATTGGTTGCATGGTTTGACCTTTGTAGACAACCTTAGTAGCCACATGATGTACAGTGTAGAATCAGAGTTGGTTGTACGATAATGGACAAATGGGATGTCCTTTCTGACATTTTCGTACGGAGGCGTGCAAGTGGTGGTAAGACAAAAGTAACTTGTAGAGTAGACCTCATGATCAGCGTTCGTTGAACAGTACTTTATCAGCGAGTGATAAAGCTCAGCGATTGCTAAAGTCTTCTACTTGTAACTTCACGTTGAGTGGACAAATCTTGGCTTCGCTGATATCTGCATCAGTTCATTAGTAGACTTGTCGCTGGTTCTGGGCTTGATCTTCGACTTCAGCGTAGAACATATGTTGACGTGAAACTTGTCTTCAGGGATCATAAGTAAACAACTAAAACTTATCAGCGATCACCTTTAAGACTGAACAGGCTCAGAGCTTATGGATGAACAATGTTCGCTGAATGTTAAAATCAAAGAGCATGAGTTTCCTATCAGCGGTACTGTAGAGACATAGTACTTATTAGCGATAGTGAAACTCTTATACATATTGTTTACTTACAATTTTCACTAAGTGTTTTAAGGAGAGTCATTATCAAATCACTGAGGGCTTGGATCAACAATCTCCCCCTCTTTGATTATGACATAGCAACAAAAGAAAATTGCTAAGTATGAAAACATAAGGATACAAAGAACTCATAAAATATTTGTCCCTTTTACTGTTTTCTGGGATCTTTTGAGTACTGATGGAGTAAAGTACATTCGCTGAAAATTTTCCTTTAACTTCGTATAAGGTTACAAAGGGAAGTGGAAAAATTACATGTACAACAAATAAATTTACAAGTACAAAAGATATAAGCTGATAAAGATAGAGGAAATACAAGGAAATCTTATCAGCCAAAAGGTTCTTCCTTAATGAGAAGTTCATCAAGGGTCTTTGTTGTAGGGATCATCCAGTTAGGGACTTCTTCTCCCTGATTTCTTTTCTCTTGTGCTTCTTTGAATATCAGGGGCTTCATGAAGTGTCTGAAAAGATCCTTTCTGAATCCACACCAATAGATGAGATCACCGAGCTGTTCAATGGGAATGATAGGTAGCTCAGAGATACGTTGAAAGTGTTCTCGTCCATCGTAGTCGTGAAAGTAGATACCATAAGGTTCGCTTATTACTTTACCAGGGACGAAACGTTCACCAGGGGGCAGGGAGGTATCAAGCGCTGAGAGGTCAGGTTCAGGACCAAGTACTTTAGCACGAGAAAAGCCAATACCTGTTTCGTTCCGGATAGGAGGACCTGAGTTTGAAGGAATTATATTTTTCTTTGCAGAGGCCCTTCTTTGTTTTTCTGGATTAGTAGGAGGAGGAGGAATATCCACAACAGAAGAAACCAAGTCGATTTGTTGATTTACAAGTTTTTCGACATGATTTTTGAATTTAGAACGTGAATACTGAATGGCTATTCTGATCTCCAACCATTCAGAGAAACGTACTTCTTGATAGCATCAGCATAGAAGGTTTCCTTGGTACCGTTTTCTAAGAATATATCGACCTCAACAACTGGAACTTTGATGGTCGATCTTCCCCTGATGTTTACCTTGTGAATTCTGGCAGCCCAATATCGAATGGTCAGTTTTTCTTTGCACCATTTCAAGGTAGAGGCAGATACCTTGGTCTTTTCTTCAACGATCTTCTAGGCGTCTTCCCATAACTGACGTTGGACTTCGATGGGAGTTCTTTTCAGTTCAGGGTCTTTCACCGATTGTTGGGTAAGCTGGATGGCGAGGGCCTTATCTTGTTCTTCAGCTTTGCTTCGATTAGCGAGTTGTTTTTCAGCTTTGAGATGATCAGTGTATTCTTTAATTGACAGTCTGAACTTAGGAGCATGGACTTTGTCTCGAGGAAGGATGATTCGCTGATCTTCAGGCTGTTTGATCATTGCATCTCTTTTTTTCTGATCCTCTTCACTTAGCGTTTGAGGAGCTAAGGAAGGTCTGTTATGGTGAGAGAGAAGCTGTTCTTCAGGTTCATCAGTCACAGTGGTTAAATCCAAGACTGGGATTATTTCTTCAACAATAGGAGCTGGAATTATTGTTGATGAAGTTGCAGCCGTAGGAACTTCAGCTGGATACTCAAACAGGGGAGAGGACTAGCTGAAACACAGCGATCGTTTAAGTAAGATTATAGGAAGAAAGAGATAGAGAAAAAAATGGGGTTTAAGTGTATAGAGGTTTTATGGAGAGGAGGACAGAGATTAAGAAGGGATAGAGGAGGGATGCAGAGTAAGGGAATAAGAGATATTGTACCTAACAAACTGGCTTTATCTGAAGGATAGACAGATTGCCTTCTGCAGCGAGGCCTTTGTTCTTGCCTTTGTCTGCTTCAGTCGCTGCAGACTTTGTCTTAGTCGTCTCCCCTGATGATTCCTTTATTATGATCCCTTTCTGAGCAGGGACCTTCTTGGGCTGAACAAAAAAGAAGTCATCATCATCATCATCGTCATCATCATCATTATTTTTAGGAGATGATGATGGTTCGTCGTCCTCAAGGTTGAGGTCTTCATATTCTTATTCTTCTTCCTCAGCTTCAGATTCTTCCTCATCAGCATAGGGAACGGTAACATCAGCAATAACTTCATCATGTTGCTCTTCGAGTTTCTCCTCCTCAGATACAAAGGGAGGTTTCTCAGTTCCTTCAGGGTTTTCATCTCCCTGAGGTTTATCGGTTGCAGCAGCAGTTTCCGAAACAATACCCTACCCCTCAGAGTTACGGGGAAGGTCTTCAAGATTTTTATCCTTCCCCTCAGCATTATGGGAAAGGTCTTCTTTAGTCTTCTTCCCTCTTCCACATGATGGTTGAGGGAGGAATGAACATTCTCAGCAGTAGCGGCAGCATTAGTGTGCATTGGTTCCCTGGCTTATAGGCCCGAGATCCCAACACAGTTTTCAATCTTACCTAATCTCTCTTCCAGGCCAGATATAGTAGGAGTGATTCCTTGAAGTTCCTCTCGATCCAGCTAAGTAAAATGCGATGGAGCACAAGTAGCAGCATTCAGGCGGTCTAGGATCTGCTACACTAGGTTCTTCACTGAGGTAACTTCAGACTTTACAGTGGTCACCTCTCCCTGAAGATCATCAACCGCTGTCTTCAATGATGTGACTTCATTAGACAGGGTCGTAAAGTTGGTGGAGAGAGTGATGTTGGCCGTGGAGTTTTCAGTGAGGGTGGTAGCAAATTGACCAATGCTACCATCCACCTTCTCCAGATCAGCACGAGAGGCTTTCTTTTCAACCTTAGTAGTCAGCATCTTGAGTTTCTCTCCAGCATTTGTAACCACTGAAGAGTTAGCTGAGAGAACGGTTGTGAGGGATTCCATCTTTGTTTCCAGGGCCTTCAGGGAGGTGTTGATATCTCCCAAATTAGGACCTGCAACAGTTAATAACTTATGAATAGAGGAAAGCTCAGAAGTTGGGGATTTTGAATTAAGAACGTGAATGCTGAATGGCTATTCTGATCTCCAACCATTCAGAGAAACCGTACTTCTTGATAGCATCAGCATAGAAGGTTTTCTTGGTACCGTTTTCTCTGAATATATCGACCTCAACAACTGGAACTTTGATGGTCGATATTCCCCTGATGTTTACCTTGTGAATTCTGGCAGCCCGATATCGAAAGGTCAGTTTTTCTTTGCACCATTTCAAGGTAGAGGCAGATACCTTGGTCTTTTCTTCAACGATCTTCTGGGCGTCTTCCCATAACTGACGTTGGACTTCGATGGGAGTTCTTTTCAGTTCAAGCTCTTTCACCGATTGTTGGGCAAGCTGGATGGCGAGGGCCTTATCTTCTTCTTCAGCTTTCCTTCGATCAGCGAGTTGTTTTTCAGCTTTGAGATGATCAGTGTATATTTACTTGACAGTCTGAACTTAGGAGCATGGACTTTGTCTCGAGGAAGGATGATTCGCTGATCTTCAAGCTGTTTGATCATTGCATCTCTCTTTTTCTGATCCTCTTCACTTAGCGTTTGAGGAGCTAAGGAAGGTCTGTTGTGGTGAGAGAGCAACTGTTCTTTAGGTTCATCAGTCTCAGTGGTTAAATCCAATACTGGGATTATTTCTTCAACAATAGGAGCTGGAATTATTGTTGATGAAGTTGCAGCCGTAGGAACTTCAGCTGGATCCTCAAACAGGGGAGAGGACTAGCTGAAACACAGCGATCGTTTAAGTAAGATTATAGGAAGAAAGAGATAGAGAAAAAATGGGGTTTAAGTGTATAGAGGTTTTATGGAGAGGAGGACAGAGATTGAGAAGGGATAGAGGAGGGATGCAGAGTAACGGAATAAGAGATATTGTACGTAACAAAATGGCTTTATCTGAAGGATAGACAGATTGCCTTCTGCAGCGAGGCCTTTGTTCTTGCCTTTGTCTGCTTCAGTCGCTGCAAACTTTGTCTTAGTCGTCTCCCCTGATGATTCTTTTATTATGATCCATTTCGGAGCAGGGACCTTCTTGGGCTGAATAAAGAAGAAGTCATCATCATCATCGTCATCATCATCATTATTTTTAGGAGATGATGATGGTTCGTCGTCCTCAAGGTCGAGGTCTTCATATTCTTCTTCTTCCTCAGCTTCAGATTCTTCCTCATCAGCATAGGGAACGGTAACATCAGCAACAACTTCATCATGTTGCTCTTCGAGTTGCTCCTCCTCAGATACAAAGGGAGGTTTCTCAGTTCCTTCAGGGTTTTCATCTCCCTGAGGTTTCTCGGTTGCAGCAACAGTTTCCGAAACAATACCCTCCCCCTCAGAGTTACGGGGAAGGTCTTCAAGATTTTTATCCTCCCCCTCAACATTTTGGGAAAGGTCTTCTTTAGTCTTCTTCCCTCTTCCACATGATGGTTGGGGGAGGAATGAACATTCTCAGCAGTAGCGGCAGCATTAGTGTGCATTGGTTCCCTGGCTTATAGACCAGAGATCCCAACACAGTTTTCAATCTTACCTAATCTCTCTTCCAGGCCAGATATAGTAGGAGTGATTCGTTGAAGTTCCTCTCGATCCAGCTGAGTAAAATGCGATGGAGCACAAGTAGCAGCATTCAGGCGGTCTAGGATCTGCTACACTAGGTTCTTCACTGAGGTAACTTCAGACTTTACAGTGGTCACCTCTCCCTGAAGATCATCAACCGCTATCTTCAATGATGTGACTTCATTGGACAGGGTCGTAAAGTTTGTGGAGAGAGTGATGTTGGCCGTGGAGTTTTCAGCGAGGGTGGTAGTAAATTGACCAATGCTACCATCCACCTTCTCCAGATCAGCACGAGAGGCTTTCTTTTCAACCTTAGTAGTCAGCGTCTTGAGTTTCTCTCCAGTGTTTGTAACCGTTGAAGAGTTAGCTGAGAGAGTGGTTGTGAGGGATTCCATCTTTGTTTCCAGGGCCTTCAGGGAGGTGTTGATATCTCCCAAATTAGGATCTGCAACAGTTAATAACTTATGAACAGAGGAAAGCTCAGAAGTTGGGGATTTTGAATTAAGAACGTGAATGCTGAATGGCTATTCTGATCTCCAACCATTCAGAGAAACCGTACTTCTTGATAGCATCAGCATAGAAGGTTTCCTTGGTACCGTTTTCTCTGAATATATCGACCTCAACAACTGGAACTTTGATGGTCGATCTTCCCCTGATTTTTACCTTGTGAATTCTTGCAGCCCGATATCGAAAGGCCAGTTTTTCTTTGCACCATTTCAAGGTAGAGGCAGATACCTTGGTCTTTTCTTCAACGATCTTCTGGGCGTCTTCCCATAACAGACGTTAGACTTCGATGGGAGTTCTTTTCAGTTCAGGCTCTTTCACCGATTGTTTGGCAAGCTGGATGGCGAGGGCCTTATCTTGTTCTTCAGTTTTCCTTCGATCAGCGAGTTGTTTTTCAGCTTTGAGATGATCAGTGTATTCTTTCCTTGACAGTCTGAACTTAGGAGCAGGGACTTTGTCTCGAGGAATGATGATTCGCTGATCTTCAAGCTGTTTGATCATTGCATCTCCCTTATTTTGATCCTCTTCACTTAGCGTTTGAGGAGCTAAGGAAGGTCTGTTGTGGTGAGAGAGCAGTTGTTCTTCAGGTTCATCAGTCTCAGTGGTTAAATCCAAGACTGGGATTATTTCTTCAGCAATAGGAGCTAGAATTATTGTTGATGAAGTTGCAGCCGTAGGAACTTCAGCTGGATCCTCAAACAGGGGAGAGGACTAGCTGAAACACATCGATCGTTTATGTAAGATTATAGGAAGAAAGAGATAAAGAAAAGAATGGGGTTTAAGCGTATAGAGGTTTTATGGAGAGGAGGACAGAGATTGAGAAGGGATAGAGGAGGGATGCAGAGTAAGGGAATAAGAGATATTGTACCTAACAAAATGGCTTTATCTGAAAGATAGACAAATTGCCTTCTGCAGCGTGGCATTTGTTCTTGCCTTTGTCTGCTTCAGTCGCTGCAGACTTTATCTTAGTCGTCTCCCCTGATGATTCTTTTATTATGATCCCTTTCTGAGCAGGGACCTTCTTGGGCTGAACAAATAAGAAGTCATCATCATCATCGTCATCATCATCCTCAAGGTCGAGGTCTTCATATTCTTCTTCTTCTTCTTCTTCCTCAACTTTAGATTCTTCCTCATCAGCATAGGGAACGGTAACATCAGCAACAACTTCATCATGTTGCTCTTCGAGTTGCTCCCCTTCAGATACAGAGGGAGGTTTCTCGTTTCCCTCAGGGTTTTCATCTCCTTGAGGTTTCTCGGTTGCAGCACCAGTTTCCGAAACAATACCCTCCCCCTCAGAGTTACGGGGAAGGTCTTCAAGATTTTTATCCTCCCCCTCAGCATTATGGGAAAGTTCTTCTTTAGTCTTCACCCCCTCTTCCACATGATGGTTGGGGGAGGAATGAACATTCTTAGCAGTAGCGGCATCATAAGTGTGCATTAGTTCCCTGTCTTATAGGCCAGAGATCCCAACACAGTTTTCAATCCTACCTAATCTGTCTTCCAGGCCAGATATAGTAGGAGTGATTCGTTGAAGTTCCTCTCGATCCACCTGAGTAAAATGCGATGGAGCACAAGTAGCAGCATTCAGGCGGTCGAGGATCTGCTGCACTAGGTTCTTCACTGAGGTCACTTCAGACTTTACAGTGGTCACCTCTCCCTGAAGATCATCAACCGCTGTCTTCAATGATGTGACTTCATTGGACATGGTCGTAAAGTTGGTGGAGAGAGTGATGTTGGCCGTGGAGTTTTCAGCGAGGGTGGTAACAAATTGACCAATGCTACCAATCCACCTTCTCCAGATCAGCACGGGAGGCTTTCTTTTCAACCTCAGTAGTCAGCGTCTTGAGGTTCTCTCCAGCGTTTGTAACCGCTGAAGAGTTAGCTGAGAGAGTGGTTGTGTGGGATTCCATCTTTGTTTCCAGGGCCTTTAGGGAGGTGTTGATATCTCCCAAATTAGGACCTGCAACAATTAATAACTTATGAACACAAGAAAGCTCAGAAGTTGGGGATTTTGAGAGAGGAATGTTTATGGTTTTGTGTATACCTGCAGGCGGCTTGGCGAAGTTGTCGAAACCTTGTTGACCTGAATAGTGTTCCATGTCGCCTTCCAGAGTGCCTTGGCGCACAGAGGTGCCTGTAGGTCCTATATTTGCATCCATCATCCTATGTTGAGTATCAACAGCTTTATCATGTAGGATGACGGTTGTTCTAGAGAATGTAGGAAAGAGAGGTTGAGTGTCCAAAGATTGAGTGGGAGGAACAAAGGTTGAGAAGAGGGATTTGGTGCGGGGTTCAGCGTTGGATTCGCTGAAAAATCTTTCTTCAGTCCTTAGAAGGTCTGAAGGAGAGGGTTATGTTCCAAAGCTATAACCTCACAGTTAAGAGACGCTGAAGTTGGAATGGAAGGCGTGGCTCTATCAGCTGTGGCAGAGCGTACCACGAAATCATCTAGCATAGTCTATTGAGATTCAGACGCTGGGTCTTCAGCCGTTGATGGGTTGGGGGTTTTCTCCTTGGTTTTCTTGATCCTTTTAGAATCAAGTTGGGAAGCAGGGTCTTTCCTTTTCTTAGAAGGAGTGGATGGTGCAGCCTGGGTATCAACAGTTGGGATTACCGCTGAGGTAGCCGCAGAAGTAGAAGAAGTTGGAGGTCTAAGAATAGATAAGAGTTTAGAAAGACGTACTTCGTTTGGCAGTGGCTTGAAGTCAAGAACTTTAGGGCCGACCTTTGAAAGTCTCAGGTCGCCCACCTTCGGGTATTTGTTCTTCAGGCCTTGTAGAAAGAGGGCACTGACAAACCTGGGATAAGGAACACATGTTGGTCTGTCAGCAGCATTCACCCTGAACATCAGATCATCGAAAATGATTTGTGCCCAATCAATATGGAGACCCTTCAGTAGTGAGTACCCCATGGCCTGTTGAGGTTGAGAGGCTTGGTCAGAAGATCCAGTCTTCGCTGTCTGGCAGCTGATCAGATGAGCAAAGATGAAGTTCATCTCGCTCGGCATTTTGGACTTCTTGATGGCCGTTAGCTTTTTGTCAGGGAGTTCATCTCTCCCTGAGTCCCATACGTACTTCATTGCATCAAAGAATGCAATGATTGTTTCCCTATCTGGTGAGGTTTTGGGATTGGGTAGACGGACAAAGGGTTTATCTTGTGTGGCGGCAGGGAGATTTAGGGCACACCTGATATTACCAGGTGTAATCTTGGAAGTACCATGATCGGTGTCAAAGAGGATGACATCGATTTTCTTTTTGGGGTTCTTGGTAGAGGTGATCTGAGCACTTCTGGCAGAATACCAGAACTGAGATAGTAGATGTTTATTGGTTGGAGGAGCGATGGTTAGAGCTGTGGAAATAGGGCATGTCTTCAGAAAGTTCACAGAGTCATCCAGATGTGTGACCTGCTTCTTTTCAGGGAAGTCAAAGAGAGCATAAGGGTTGTTGCTCTGAAAGGTAACTTTATCGATTTTGAACTTGACATGAGGAGCCTTTGTTATTTTAGTAACCTCAGCAGCAGTGGGAGACTTCGCAGTAGGAGTGTCAGTAGATGCCATTTCTGTTCATTACATATAAACATAAAGAAGATGAACAAAAACTGTAGGTTCCCAGATTCACGTTGTATCACATTAAATAAAAGCCATTAAAGTGAGTGATTGTGTAAATGATATTGTAATAGTGAGAATCAATTATAGAACAGGATAATGATAACAAGATCAAATAAGAAACGCTGCTCGTATATTGATAATGGATAACACCAAGAACAAGATCAATGGTGTATCCTGAAATCTCACAGGGAACAATATCGTACGGAGGTAGTGCTCGGGATTGCTGCAGTATGTGCTTAAACAATTGTGGAAAACTATTCTTCCCAAAGCTTACAATTGTTTGTTCCACTACCTCTCTATTTATAGCCCTGATAAAGTGAAGACAGTGTACTATCGTACCCTAGAATGACACGTGGAAAGTGTGTCTCCTAATTTTAGGGCATACGTGGAAAGTATGCACACTTGTCTAACACTTGGGATTTCTTACGAGACTTAGGCATCACAGAGGTCTTCATTACAACAGAGCTCATAGACCAGAGCTCTGTTGGTCTTCGGGTTGTGAACAGTTCTTCTGTTGATCTTCTGATAGAGCTCTGTTGAACTCTGTTAGTTCCACCAGAACTCTGTTGAGTTCTGTTGATCTTCTTGAAGCTTTTTCTTCTAAGTCTTCTGCTGCATCTCTGCTGGTCTTCTGACTTAATAATATTTTCAACACTTTTACATTACAGATACTTGGGTCTAACAATCTCCCCCTAAGTATTGAAAATAAAAAATTTAAAACAGAGATGTAAACAAAAAGAACAGAGAATATTTACCTCTGTTAGCCTTTGTACTATTCTTCTAAGATATTACAATGCATGGTAAGAAGTAGTACATTTATGCATAGTTATCTCCCCTAAGAATTCTGTCGAATCTTCTGATTAGAGTACGAAAGTCCAGCATCAGATGAATCTGGTCGATGAAGAGTTTCTGCTGTTCTTCTGGACACTTGCTTCTTGGGAGATCTTGGATTATGTTCTTGATGTATACTAGCGACTCACTCGAGTACTTGTGGGCTTGAGCTGCTCTGATGGCCTTCTTTGTGCCCTTCTGTCGGCAGACAAAGACTGGAGGATCTTCTACTACGGTTCCAGTTCTGTGATGGCCATAACCCTCAAGGTTTTCATTTGGTGGTGCAATCGCTAGTTTCTCTACTTCAAACTCTATGCCTAGCTGATAATGAATCTGTATTCTGAGATTGATGTGCTCTTGCATAGCGAATCTGACTTCTGGTAGAGCAGTTCTGGCCGGCGTGTATCTTTCTGAGAAGTCCAAGCAATATGCGTGGAATAAGATCAGGTCGTATGGGTTCAGAAGGACGAGATCATTGTCATTGAAGATTTCATTTCTGCCTTCTGTTGATACCACAGTATACTCATAGTATGTGACTCTGTCATATTGAAACTTCTTGTGCTTGATGTCCAGATTTCTGTGGATACCGAAGTTTATATTGATGGCTCTGTTCTGATTTGACTTGCTTTGGATGAACTTTAGCCTTGCATCAGAAATGGTGTTTATTCTGATTGGGTTAAGGTATGGGTTAATGGGTACGACATTTACAGGGATGATGTCTCTGTCAGCATGTAGAAATGCAAATACCGTTTCTAAGGCAGTTTTTTCGGTATGAAGGGTAGAGGTTTCTGGGTTCTGTTCTGGTACCGTTGGGTTTGGGTCATCATGGCTTTCTGCCATAAGAGTGTCGATGTGAGCATATTTTTGAGTAGCTTGAGGTTGGGCTCGACTTGTTTGTCCTTCAGCAGAGGATGGGTCTGTCCTCTCTGGTTCTTTTCTTGGAGAAGTAGGAGGGGTATCTAGGAAGATGATCTCTGGTGGTTCTTGTGTTGACTCTTCTATTGGTTTGATGACTCTGTTCTAGAACATGTAGTCAAAAGCCACTTCAGTCATATCTGTCATAATTTCCTCTGTTATCCCCTTTTCTCCTTCTGTAGCCTCTGCCTCAGCTGCTTCTGTGATTTTCCCTTTACACTTGGCTTCTCTCTCTTTTTCAACCTCTTTCTCTTTCTCTGCCTCTTTCTCCTTCTCTTTCTCCTTCTCTTTCTCCTTCTCCTTCTCCTTTTCCTTCTCCTTCTCCCCCTTTTGTTGTTCTGAGGACTCACCCAATTGATCGTCTGATTGACCTTCTTGAGCATCTTCGAAATCATCATCATCGCCAGAATCGTCAATTCGAGCTGTTGGTGAGGACGGAACAACAAATCTCAGATCAGCTTTGTGTCTCTTGCTTGAAGGTTCATCTGTAGGTGCTTCTTCTGCAGGTCTTTTCGATGTAGAGGTAGCCTGTAAAATAATATTAGTAAAGTTTGAGGCTGCCTTCGTCATTACATCTTCTACCTCTGTTGCAGCACCTCTGATCTCTTCTACTTGAGCCTCAAAGTTGACCTTGTGAGTATCAAGAGACGCTTTCACATGTTGTTCTGTCGCCTTAGCTTTCATTACAAATTTCGATGAAATCGTCATCATTCGGCTAAGAATTGATTTTCTGAAGTCTCCCATTTGGCCAACTGTCATGGGTAGGTCATTTGGGTTAGGGCTGGAGATGTTGAGTGGAGTAGCAGATGAGGTGGTTGCTTCTTTTATGGATTCCTTAACAGAGTTGGTAATTATCTCTCTCAAGGTTCTGACGTTAGATTCTGAAAGAATAACTGTGGGGATGGGAAGGGTTCTGTTCATCTGCGCTGTGTGGTTCTCTGTTATGAGTCGCTTTAGCTCTGCAAGATCTGTCGTAGTCTTTTTAGCTTCCTCTGTTCTGACTGTTCTTAGCTCGACTATCTCTGTTGTCAGCTTTGCAATCTCTTCTCCTCGGACTCGTTCAGACTCTGTTCTGAGTGCTTCAGCCTCGGCATATTTCTGAGTTATCTCTGCATGTTTGTTAGAGATGTTCAACAGTTCTTCCTTAAGAGAAGCATTTTCCTTGCGGATCAGCTCATCCTTCTGTTCATTGATAAGTTTATACTCATTCAAAGAGTTGTTGATACTGTCACAGAAGCTTTCGAACTCTGCTCTTGTGACAGTGTCAACGGGGGTATCCTTGGTTCCAACACATGGATCCAATTCAGCCTTGAGTTCAGAGGCGCCTCCGTCAAGAGTTGTGTTGATGTTGGCTCTTGGAGGACTTCCACCTGATCCTTGATGTTCCCTTTGAGGGGAAACAACTACAGGTGTGCTGACCAAAGTTTCCTCTTCCATCTCAGGTTCTGAAGAAGGAAATCTGGTGTGATGAGAAGCATTTGGATCAAGCAATGTCTTCCCTTGTTCTACTATGGTCTCCCATTGTCCCTGAGTCGGACAGATGCTACGTGAGATTACAAAGATCTCTAGTCTATTTTGTGTCGTGTCTAAATGAGCCACAGAGGCATCATTGTGTGGAGGTGACCTATTGATGTTCTGGGGCGAATGAACATCACTACTAAAGATAGCTTCCCCATGTTCGTGCATACTAGAAGCATGAAGAGTTGCTTCTGGTGGTTCTTGCTGGTTGGGGTTTGAGGTGTGAACCTCTGTTTCAATAATCCTTTGGTCTTGATCACCAGGATTAGATTGTGTAGGAGCACTGGGATTTTGGTCAAGGATACGCTCAGATGTGCTCTGATTAGCATCTTTTTCTATTCTGACATTTTCCTCGGCTCCTAAGGCTGTAGAACTCTCTGGATTCTCTCTGATATTTCCCTCTTGCTCACCACTATCAGAGGAGATATTTTCTACCTCTAGTGTTTCCTGTACTTTCTCATGGACAACCTCTCTAGGAGATGCTCTGTCCTCTACTTCCTCTCTTCTAGAGGAAGACCCCACTTCAGGTGCTCTTGCCTCTGGTCTGTTAACTTCCTCTCCTATCTCCTCACTCAAGCTCTCGAAAGAAGGCTCAGATCCTAAGTATGCTGGGGTTCTCACCTCAGGTTCTTGAGGTTGAGCAGCACTCTGATAGTTCTGGATAGAGATATGGTCAGGGGCGATAAGGGCAAGCATTGTACCTGGAATTCTTCTTATGAAAGGGTATTCGCCTGATGTAGTGGGGAGGAATTTGGACATCGTCCAAACAGGTGTTGAGCGACCCTGATGAGTTAGTTCCAGTCTGTCGAAGGCTCTTCTGGTCACCAGACTGATGAAGCGTGGAAACTTGATCATCTTCAAGAACTTGTGGGATCCAACGACTCCTTCTCTTGCGATGGATGAGGTTTTTTGTGTTAACAACCGTAAGAGGATCGTTGTAGAGAATGATGGCGTAGTCAAAGTTTCGATTGAAGAACAATCCATACATGATTTGTAGGATTTCCGTTGTGGCTTGGTCTTGACTACCAGATTTGCTGGTAAGGGTTCTGTTTAAGGTGGAGAACATGAAATTCCACATAGTGGGTAGATTCTGTCGCTTGAACTCTCCTATTCTATTCAGATCCTTGTTGTAACCCAAAAACTTCATGAAATCAAGAAGGACAACTGTTTTTGGTGGTTTCTCATTGGCGTCTATTCCTAGCTGTCGTTTGGTTTTCATTCTGAAGATTCTTCTTAAGGTACTTGCTCTAATGCGGATTGTTCCCGCTCCTCAATTACTTGCGTTGACGCTCCCAACTATCCCATCTTGTTCTTCGATGTATTGGCATGTGGTCCACCATTGTTGGACATAGATTGCAGGAAGATGGTCATCGAACTCTGTTAGGGCTCTAAAGATATCAGAGTTTCTAAAGAACTCAATGAAGACATGATATAGGGGTAGATAGAGTCCTAGAGTGGGATCGAGTCTGTAGTTGTTGTCAACAAACTTGTATGGAAGAACAATGATATCATCAGTGGGTTCTATTTGGCTAGAATCAGCAGAGTTTTGGGGTTCCGCCATTGTTGCAGGTTTGGGGTTTTCTTGAAGAACACTGAGGATTTGAATAAAAGAGGGAAAGGTGAAAGGTTTAGGAGGTTTAGAAATGAAATGGGTCAAGGTTATGGATATTTATAGTCAGAACTTGTGGCTGCGTAATCGTCGTAGGTACTGTAGGCACTCGAGTGCCAGAAGGTGGAGTGGCCTGAATTGTGTATCGTGGGGACAGCTAGTGGTTTAGCTTTCAATTAGAGAGTGCCACGTGGATTTGTTCTGACCACTTTTGTGCAAGTAAACCGTCGCGGTTAGAGATGTGTGGGTGACAAGTGGTTGACGCTTAGAAATAACCCGCACCTCTGATGACGTTACTTCTGATGACGTGGCATAAAACCGACAGAGCTCTGTTGGAGCTTTGCAAGTTTTGCCTCTGACGAGTGACCCTTTTTCTTTCTTTTCAAGCACTCCTTTGGTGTTTCACCTTTACCCAAAATCATTTAAAATTCTGTATCTAATGAGGAAAGGGCCAAAGAACGAGAACAGAACTGACTTTAGAAATTTCACAGAGTTCTGGTGAGAATCAACAGAGGCTCTGGTGAAATATCAGAGTTTTGGTAGGTTCTTGACGTTATCAAAGGATTTTCATCATAACAGGTTTCCCCCTTTTTTTAAGAACAGAAAGCAAAGTCATTTTGATTTGAAAAATCAGATTTGACTCGCTCCCCATAAAACCATGCGCAAAATCTTATAAACTCCCCCTTGAAATATGAGCAAAAAAAAACTTTTTACAAAAAAGTATATACAAACAGATTCACTAAGCTTGTTGAAAAAGTATGCTTGACAGAGTTCTGGTGAATAGCAGAGACTCTGTTGAACTATCCTTCCTAACTTTTTGACAGAGCTCTGTTGGAACATCAGAGGCTCTGTTGAGTTTGAACAGAGTTAGGAGGACATGTTCAGCATACCCAGTTTGCCGATTAAGAAGTTAAATCTCATTTCATTAAGGGCTTTTGTAAACAAGTCAGCAAGCTGGAAGTCGGTTGAAACAAAGTACATTTCAATCGTCCCTTTTTCAACATGATCCTTTATGAAGTGGTACCTTATATCGATATGCTTTGTCTTGGAGTGCTGAACTGGGTTAGCTGTGATTGCTATGGCACTCTTGGAGTCACACAGAATTGGAATTTTTCCATATTCTAGGCCATAGTCTTTGAGGTGGGTTTTCATCCATATCACTTGAGAGCAACAACTAGCAGCAACAACATACTCTGCTTCTGCTGTAGAAGTTGATACGCAATTCTGTTTCTTGGATGTCCAACTCACCAATTTTTCACCAAGTAATTGGCAGCTACCAGACGTACTCTTTCTGTCATTCTTGCATCCTCCGTAATCTGAGTATGTATATGCTACAAGCTCGAAACCAGAATTAAGAGGATACCAGAGACCCAAAAATTGAGTCCCTTTCAGATATTTAAATATGCGCTTGACAGCAGACAAATGAGATTCTTTAGGATTTGCTTGAAATCTGGCACAGAGACAAGTTGCAAACATTATATCAGGTCTGCTGGCAGTTAAGTACAGAAGTGATCCTATCATGCCTCTGTAGTTCTTGACATCTGTTGGTTCACCCTTAAGGTCAGAGTCAAGTTTAACTCCAGTGGCAATAGGAGTTTTCATTGGATTTGAATTGTTGAGCTTGTATTTTTTCAAAATATCAGAGATGTATTTTGACTGACTTATAAAAGTCCCTCTGATGGATTGTTTTACATGTAAACCAAGGAAGAATGAAAGTTCTCCCATCATGCTCATTTTGAATTCACTTTTCATCAAATCCTCAAACCTATCACAGTACTCTTGTTGTGTAGACCAAAAAATAATATCATCAACATATATTTGTACCAGAAGTATATCATTCCTATACCTTCTAAAGAATAGAGTTTTATCGACATTACCTTTCTCGAAGTGATTTGTCAACAGAAAATTGGACAGAGTTTCATACCAGGCTCTGGGAGCTTGTTTAAGGCCGTATAGAGCTTTGTCTAACTTGTAAACGTGGTCTAGAAACTCCGAACTTTCAAAACCAGGCGGTTGCTGGACATAAACTTCCTCTTGTAATTTGCCATTCAGAAATGCAGACTTTACATACATATGATATACCTTAAAACCTTTGTGAGCAGCATAGGCTAAGAAGATTCTTATGGCTTCTAGTCTAGCTACAGGGGCAAAGGTTTCGTCATAGTCGATACCTTCTTCTTGGCAGTATCCTTTTGCAACCAGACGGGCTTTGTTTCTGATGATTATCCCATCTTCATCCATTTTATTCCTAAACACCCACTTGGTTCCAATGGCCGCTTTGCCCTTAGGAAGTGGAACCAAGGACCAAACTTTGTTTCTTTGGAATTCCAGAAGCTCTTCTTGCATAGCTTCGATCCAGTTTGGGTCTTCAAGGGCTTCAGAAAATTTCTTTGGCTCAATCATGCTCAAAAAGTTTACAAAGAAAGCTTCATTGATTGTGGCCGATCTCGTCTTCACACCATCTTCAGCAGCACCGATAATTTGATGATGGGGATGATCCTTTGTCCATCTTGTCATGGGAGCATGGACAATAGGAGGGGTTTGTGCTTCTGATGGGAAATGATGAATTTCAGCATCAGAGCTCTGTGGGTTGGCACCAGGACTTTGTGGCACACAACTCTGGAGAGTGGCCTCATTGCTCTGTGAATTGCCAACAGGGCTCTATGAAGGTGAGCTTTCGAATAGGGACTCTCTCCCAACATTGGTCAGCAAGGGTGATGATGGCTCATTTTTAGGTTCTCTTATATTTGATTGTGGTTCCTCATTTCTCTATATTACACCTGTAGACAGAGAAGTAGATGGTGAAGTATTGGAGGGACCAGTAAGAGTTGTACCTGTCAGATTCAGTTCTGTTGAATTTTGAGCTTGGTCGCCTCTGTTGATGTTGACAGAGGAGATATCATCATCGAAGAAATCATCGAACACAAGATTGATGTCTTCTTCCCTTGTCTTTGAAGAACTTGGCTTCTTCTGTTCTGTCTGTGTCCCCTTTGTTGATTTGCGACCAGAGGCACTTGATGTACTTTCATCAAAGGACACGTTAACGCTCTCTTGAATGACACGAGTTCTGGTGTTGTAGACTCTGTAGGCCTTAGAGGTTAAGGAATAACCAATAAAGATTCCTTCGTCCGCCTTTTTGTCGAATTTACCCAGCTGTTCTCTGTCGTTCAAGATGTAGCACTTGCAGCCAAAAACATGAAAGAATTTTACGTTTGGCCTTCTGTTGTTGATGAGTTCATAGGAAGTCTTTTTAAATCTTTTTACTATGACAGCTTTGTTTTGGGTAAAACAGGCTGTTGAGACTGCCTCTGCCCAGAAGTTGATGGGAAGGACAGAGCCGGCCAACATGGTTCTGGCGGCTTCTACCAGAGTTCTGTTCTTCCTTTCCACTACACCATTCTGTTGTGGAGTTCTGGCAGCTGAGAAGTTCTGGGAGATTCCTTCTTCTGAAAGATAGGCATCTATTCTTGCATTCTTGAATTCTGTCCCATTATCACTTCTCAACTTCTGCACTTTTAATCCTAACAGAACCTGTATCCTTCTCAACAAACTTATTAGAATTTCTGGGACATCAGATTTTACTCTGATGAACTCAATCCAAGTGTATCTAGAAAATTCATCAATAATTACTAGAATATACTTCTTGCCCGACAGACTTTGCACAGAGATAGGACCATAGAGATCCACATGAAGCATGTGCAAAGGTCTGGGACAACTATGATCACTCTTAGTTCTGTGTGAAGATCTTTTCATCTTTCCCAATTCACAGACAGAACAGAGATGGTCCTTGTCAAATTTCAGTGGAGGAAGTCCCTTTACTAGATTTAATTTCACGAGCTTGTCAAGATTTGAAAAATTCAAATGGGCAAATCTTTTATGCCAAAGCCAGACATCTTCATTTTTTAAAGACACTAACCAGAGCTTCTCTGTTGTAGAGTTTTGGTTAGGATTGAAATTCATTTTATAAAGATTGCCTTTTTTGTCGGCTCTTAAGAGTTCTTGACCAGACTCGGAAAGCAACAGAGAACAGTACTTCTTCCTAAAATTGACATCGAACCCATGATCACAGAGTTGACTTATGCTAAGCAGATTATGGTTTAATCCTTCAACATAAGCAACCTCAGAAACTGAAACACCACCATTTACTAATGTACCGTATCCTCTAATCTGTCCGCCATTATCTCCTCCAAAGGTTACTGCACTTCCATTTTTGTTCTTGAAAGAAGTAAGCAGCTCCTTATTCCCCGTCATGTGCCTTGAGCATCTTGAATCTAAATACCAGATCTGCACATGGGGTTTCTGCAAGACAGATTAGTTTCTTTTAGGTACCCATTGCATTTTGGGTCCTTTCTTGTTAGGTTTGGGGGCGTTCATGGGCTTACCTTCTGGCTTTCCATTTTGGGATGGTATGCCAGAGGGTTTCTTCTGTGCATTCTGAATAGTCTTGGGATTTTTCCTTTGAAATGACTGATTCAGAACACAGTGAGGACCATTCATATGGTTCTTTAACTGTAACAGAAGTTGAATACTATTGCATTTGATAGAACATGAAGATTGATGCAAATTGTCGTTTTTATTCAAAGACTGTTGTTTAAAGGGAGCTTGATTTTGAAAAACTTTAGGACCAGATGTCTTTACGTACATTCTGTCCTTTGAAAAATTGTTGTTTCTTGGAGCAAACTCTCTTGACACAAAACTGTTTCTCTTAGGATTTACAATAGGTGTAGGAGTAGGTTGGTCATTGACTTTCCATTTTCCTTTCTGCTCTGTTGTAAATTTGACTTGATCATAAGCGTAAGGTACAGAGGTATAGTCTTCATGAATAATCTTAGCTTTTCCTCTTTTCTTTTCTTCTATCTCATTAGAGGAAAGAATTCTGATACCCTTATTCTTCAAATTTGGCAAAGGTATAAATCTGTTCTGTTTCTTAAAGAATGAGACGTTTTTCAGAGAACCAGATTCAACAATTGCCTGTTTGGGTTTGTGCAAACAAGTCTTAGGAGCACAGAAAATTTGCTCATCTACCTCAGAGTCAGAGTCATTGTCAGAGCACAGAAAGTCTCTGATGGCTCTGGTAGAGGTGTTAGACTCATTGGGTATCTTAGAGTTATCAGCTCTGGTGGATTTAAACTTTCTTATCTTTGGTTTTAAAGCATCACAGGCAGCATTCTCTTCAATTACTTTCAAAATATCCTCTTCAAAAGTTGTTCGTAAGGTTTCAGAGGATGGAGAGAAGACTGGGATTCCAGGATTAAGTTCTCTCTGTATTGTAGTACAAGAGGGTTCTGTAATGGAAGCAACAGACTTCTCCTCTTTGAAAGAATTGAAGTTAAAGATTTCTTTTGGATCAAGACTTTTGATGGAATCAGTAAGCTTTATTTCAGCTCTTCCCTGATCAAGAATAAACTTTTCAGATAGTTTTGTAACCTTTTCTTGATTCAAGGAGTCATAGCTGACATTCCTTAAGCTTAGTCTTTTTGCTTTTATAAAATCTGATATTTTGGCTCTTTTGAAAACATCAGTTCCAGAGATCACATCCTCTTGCATTTTTCCAATAGAGAAAGCAAAGGGATAAGATGCCTTTAACCTTCTTTTGTAAGGAACAATGTCATTAAAACCTAGACCTTGCTTGTCTTCTTGAGAATTGATTTTGGTATACACATTCTGTGCATCCTGGTACTTTTTGATTAAAATCTCCTTTTCTGTAGGGATTGATGTAAAATTTCCCTCTCTCTGAAAATAGTCATTTAGGGCGACAGAGTTTAAACGTTCATTTTCAGATTTAGCAACTTCTTCAGCTTTTTGTTTCAAAATTTCTTCAAACTCTTTAATCCTTTTTGAAAACGTGCTTTCTTTCTTTGGTTGTAAGACTTCTAGCTCATATTTTTCTTTGGATATTTCTTCCTTTTCCTGTTCCAAGAGAGTTTTCTCTCTCTTGTAAAAGGACAGATCCTTCTGAGCTAGCTTTCTTAACTCTTTTTCCTCAGAAAGCTTTTGTTTTAAGAGTTGAAACTCTTCAGTAAGTAATGACACATGCATCTCAAGTTCTGAGTCAGACTTGGATTCAGAGAAATGTACCTTGGCACTGGGTCTGGTTGTCTCTAGCACTCTGTTGTCTGGCTCTGTTACGGTCAGGGCAAATGCATGAGCCACATCTTCTTCTTCGGACTTTTCTATTCTTCCTCCGATCATCCAATCAACTTCCAAACTTCCATCATCCACATCAACAATGGCTTGCTCTGGTTCATCGTCAGAAGATGAATCAGAGATCCAGTTCTCCATTTCAGCAACATAGCTTCTTTCTCTGTAGTTGTACTTGTATTTATTCTTGTAATAATCTTGATCTTTTACAAGTTTTCCTTTACAGTTAGCAGAGAAATGGCCTGGTTTGCCGCATCTAAAGCAACGTCCATCATTCTGATTGATAGGTTGGGCAGCATCAGCCTTCTGTGGAGCAGGAGTATTGAACTTCTGTTGCTGTCTCTGTTCCGTCGGAGCTCTGTTGTGATGGTTCTGTTGTGGGGGTGCAGCATAAGCTCTGTTCTCATCTTTCTCATATCTACCTCTTCTATCGAATTCTTTGTTGCCAAATCTCTTGTTGAATTGTTGAGTGATTAATGCAAGAGATTTAGCAAACGCATTTATATCGTCATCTTCATCTGACGAGTTTTCTACTGTATCACTTTCAGCTACCAAACTCTTACTCTTCTTCTTCTTTCCTCTGCTGGAACTTTCTCTGTTGGTCTTTCCTTCTGTGGATTTCTTTGATTCAGAGACTAACGCAATAGGTCCTGCAATGGTGGATTTTCCCGTTTGTTTGACAACATCCTTCTCTTGTGCGGCTAGAGTGCCATACACATCGGTAAGAGACCATGCATATAGATCTTGGTTAGCTTGTAAAGACATGGACAAATTTAACCATTCATCATTCAGACTTTTCAGGAACAAAACATTGTTATCTTCCTTCGACCTAACAACCCCACACTTTTTACATTTGTTTATCAAAACATTGAATCTGTTGTAGGTTTGTTGTAAGGTTTCCTCAGAAAGTGCCTTGAAATCGTTGTATTCATTTATACATTGGGTCCTTCTGTTCTTTTGGGTTTTGATGCCACCCTCAAGCTGATTAAGAAGTTGATCCCAAATTTCTTTGGCAGTAACACATGAATCTAGTTCTTGAAATATTTCATTAAGAATGGCCATAATCAGAAGTCTAACTGCTTTTAGATCATTTTCCATTTTTAATGTCTCTTCATCAGTGAATCCGGTGGTTTTGGGTTCAATGTGAGCAGGAATCTCAGCAGTAGTTTGTGTTGCGGGTACACGTGGAACCAAAACCATGGGTTTGAATGGTCCATCCGTGACAGAACGCATTAAATCTTTGTCCATCCCCTCAAGGAAGTTAACCATCCTAATCTTCCATTGAGGATATTCATCTCTCAGAAGAGTAGGAGGCTTAGTCAGAGAGCCAGCAGTATAAATAGCGTTGATATGGTTATTTGGCATTTTTCAGAAAAACAGGGTATAACAGTTTCAAATGGATTTGAAAGAGTATAAACTGAAAGTAAGTGAACAGTAACCAATGAAACAATAATGAACAGTAGATAATATCTTTAATCTAGACTGGAAAGCTTAAAACAGTGGTATATTAACTTTTAAACTTTAAACTGTAAAACAAAGTATACTAGGAAGCTTTGAAATGCACACACAATCAACAACAATGAATCAGCCTTGGTAGAATGGATTGTTTGATTTAAGAAAATCAAGCAAGCTCTGATACCAATTGTAGGTTCCCAGATTCACGTTGTATCACATTAATGGTAGTAATATAGACAGCAGAAGCATTTAAATAAAAGCCATTAAAGTGAGTGATTGTGTAAATGATATTGTAATAGTGAGAATCAATTATAGAACAGGATAATGATAACAAGATCAAATAAGAAACGCTGCTCGTATATTGATAATGGATAACACCAAGAACAAGATCAATGGTGTATCCTGAAATCTCACAGGGAAGAATATCGTACGGAGGTAGTGCTCGGGATTGCTGCAGTGTGTGCTTAAACAATTATGGAAAACTATTCTTCCCAAAGCTTACAATTGTTTGTTCCACTACCTCTCTATTTATAGCCCTGATAAAGTGAATACAGTGTACTATCGTACCCTAGAATGACACGTGGAAAGTGTGTCTCCTAATTTTAGGGCATACGTGGAAAGTATGGACACTTGTCTAACACTTGGGATTTCTTACGAGACTTAGGCATCACAGAGGTCTTCATTACAACAGAGCTCATAGACCAGAGCTTTGTTGGTCTTCGGGTTGTGAACAGTTCTTCTGTTGATCTTCTGACAGAGCTCTGTTGAACTCTGTTAGTTCCACCAGAACTCTGTTGAGTTCTGTTGATCTTCTTGAAGCTTTTTCTTCTAAGTCTTCTGCTGCATCTCTGCTGGTCTTCTGACTTGATAATATTTTCAAATCAACAACAGTGAATCAACCTTGGTAGATTGGATTGTTTGATTTAAGAAAATCAAGCAAGCTCTGATACCAATTGTAGGTTCCCAGATTCACGTTGTATCACATTAATGGTAGTAATATAGACAGCGGAAGCATTTAAATAAAAGCCATTAAAGTGAGTGATTGTGTAAATGATATTGTAATAGTGAGAATCAATTATAGAACAGGATAATGATAACAAGATCAAATAAGAAACGCTGCTCGTATATTGATAATGGATAACACCAAGAACAAGATCAACGGTGTATCCTGAAATCTCACAGGGAACAATATCGTACGGAGGTAGTGCTCGGGATTGCTGCAGTGTGTGCTTAAACAATTGTGGAAAACTATTCTTCCCAAAGCTTACAATTGTTTGTTCCACTACCTCTCTATTTATAGCCCTGATAAAGTGAAGACAGTGTACTATCGTACCCTATAATGACACGTGGAAAGTGTGTCTCCTAATTTTAGGGCATACGTGGAAAGTATGGACACTTGTCTAACACTTGGGATTTCTTACGAGACTTAGGCATCACATAGGTCTTCATTACAACAGAGCTCATAGACCAGAGCTCTGTTGGTCTTCGGGTTGTGAACAGTTCTTCTGTTGATCTTCTGACAGAGCTCTGTTGAACTCTGTTAGTTCCACCAGAACTCTGTTGAGTTATGTTGATCTTCTTGAAGCTTTTTCTTCTAAGTCTTCTGCTGCATCTCTGCTGGTATTCTGGTATTCTGACTTGATAATACATTACAGATACTTGGGTCTAACAAAAACGTCTTAATGTGGAAAGATTTCCAAAAAGGTGTTTTCGAATTTTGTCCATTTCATTCAGACAAAAGATGTCTTAATGAAGTTTAGGGTTTTTCTTGTTTTGAAAAAAATACAAAACATAGTGAGCAATTGTTTTCCAGTTTCTATTTGAAGAAAAAGATTCTGGAAAAACATATGAGAATACAAGTTTAAGATTTTTGTTTTAAACTTGAAGAACAACCATGAAGATTGTGTTCATAAAATCATGAAAAAGAAATGATTTCCTTTTTAGAAAGTATCTTTTGTTCGATCTGTTAAAAACAATAATAAGATCGAAAACAAGTTTATGATTTGCAAAATAAAAGAAATAATAACCTGTGAAGCTTAAAGAGATGAAGATGAACAGGTTCTTGATATTAAATCTTGAATGTAACAGAGAAATCTTGCTTGAAGGAGATGAAGTTCGCGTAAGGTGACAATATAACATCGAATGTGTTTTTATAGTGAGAGTAGAGAGAGAAAAACTGGAGCGGGAAAGTTTTTCATCATGACTCTGACACGTTCCTCAAATTTGATTGGACAAGGAAAACGAAACGGGCGAACGTGTGTCAGAAAAAGCGTGCCATGCTCTATCCGTTATGATGACGTCACAAACGTCTTTTCATATTTTAGGATGTGTCTGAGGTTTTGAAAGACTCAGTGACCTTTTGAAAAATATGTAGCACTGAATAGAAATATCAGTGTTAGATTTTTAGAAATTTCAATGTATCGCTGAGAGGAAGAGATATTCAGCGATGCAATTTGTTTTGAAATCTTGCATTCATATGCGGATGTCAGCGTGTAAAGAGAACATACCTTGATATCAGCGAATCAATTTTGGTCAGAGATAAGAGGATTAATGGGTTATGCAAATTCATGGTTATCACTGATCAAATGTGAACCGCTGAAGATTTTATTCTTCAAAGTTCAGCATTCCAAGCTTGCTGATGAGAAAGTTGAATCTTGTCTCATTATGGGGTTTGGTAAATAGATCAGCTAACTGAAAATCAGTAGAGATAAAATGAAGTTCTATATCACCATTCATTACATGATCTCTGATAAAATGATACCTGATTTCGATGTGTTTTGTCTTTGAGTGTAGCACTGGATTGTTTGCTATAGCGATGGCACAAGTGTTGTCGCAATATATTGGAATTTTCGAGAGCTGAAGGTCATAGTACAGAAGTTGATTTCTCATCTACAAGACCTGAGAGCAACAGCTTCCAGCGGCTACGTACTCAGCTTCAGCGGTTGAGGTGGACACTGAGTTTTCCTTTTTACTTGTCCAACTCACCAGCTTTCCACCCAGGAGCTGACAACCTCTTGTGGTGCTTTTCCTATCCATTTCGCAACCTGCAAAATCACTATCTGAATAGGCGATTAGATCAAACCCTGAGTCTTTGGGATACCAAAGACCTAGGTTAGGAGTACCCTTAAGGTAACGAAAGATTCGCTTTACAGCGATCATATGAGATTCCTTAGGTTCAGCTTGATATCGTGCACACAAACAAATTGCGTACATAATATCAGGTCGGCTAGCTGTAAGATACAGAAGAGAGCCGATCATCCCACGGTACGACGTGACATTAACAGGTATTCCAGATGAATCCTTCTTTAGTGTCAGCGGTGGTGCCATAGGGGTTTTCATAGCTGAACTCTGAGTTAAATCAAATTTCTTCAGCATATCTTTAACATACTTACCTTGGTGAATGAAAGTTCCTTTTTAACTTTGTTTGATTTGAAGACCAAGGAAATAAGTTAGCTCACCCATCATACTCATTTTATATTCAACTTTCATTCTCTCAGAGAAACGGGTACACAAGTCAGGGTTAGTAGAACCAAATATAATATCATCGACATATATTTGTACAAGAATAATATGACCTTTTACTTTCCTGAAAAATAGAGTTTTGTCGATTTTAGATCGCTCAAATTTTTCAATATGGAGATAAGTAGAGAGAGTGTCATACCATGCACGAGGAGCTTACTTTAAGCCATAAAGTGCCTTATCCAGTTTATAGACATAACCTGGATGCTTAGGATCTGAGAATCCTGGGGGTTGTTCCACGTAGACTTCTTCATTCAGCTTTCCATTGAGAAACGCTGACTTGAAGTGATCTGCAGCAAAGAATAGAATACAAGTTAGTTCTCGTAAAACGCAATAGCAAGAAATTTGGATCGAAATCGTGAATAAGGAGGATTAAAATAAAAATTAAAATTGCAATAAAAGAAAATGCTCAATATAATAATTTCTACAGCTGGTAGTGATATTAACACAAAACATGTGCCCCGACAACGGCGCCAAAAACTTGATAGGTCGGTTTACACCCCCCTTGACTAATCGCAAGTGTACGGTGTCGTCTCAAGTAATACGTACGGAAGTATGAGTATCGAATCCACAGGAACCAGGTGTTAAGTACCGCAATGACTATATTTACTATTAACTGAGCGATTGAAAATTGATTTGGTTTGTTTGTTGAAATATCCTGACTAGCAAAGCGTATAAAAGTACTGAACGTAGTTGAAAGTAGTATTAGGAGAGAAGAAGGAGGGTTGGAATCCGAATGAATTCAATTAGCAAGACTTCAAAGCGAGATATAAACGATTAAAATGATTAATGACTTGTAAAACCTGAACTCGTTACACTTTCCCAAGCTGCATCGAGACTTCACTTAATTAAGCTGTTCATCTTTCGATCTTACAGTTGAATTAAGTTAAAGTGATTGGTTTAGAACACAACACCGAAGGAAATGGATTATCTCTAACTAATTCCCTTTGGTGGCTATTGAATTCGAACTAAATCTTGAGATTTCCATCGAACATTCAAGAGTTAATAAATCATTTAACAAGTGATCAGTTTATTAAAAGCATTAAGCATGAATTCAAAGACGTCATCCATCTATTAAAACCGAAATAAAAATCGTTTGAAGCATACATCTATGAATCATCCATCATCCAACCCCCCAACATGAAGTTTAGTTCATGTTGGGGATGTGTAAAGAAAACTGAAAGATTACAAACGACGTAAAGGAAACCATGTTCGAAAAGTTCTGCAGAAAAATATAAGCAACTCCCTGAGAAGAATCCCTTCCACGATCACGTACTCAATCGTTCTTGTCTTCCAATCGATCTCTTGTCACCTCTGTATTCGTGCTCCCAAATTGCTCCCAAAAATTGCCTCTCACTCCAGCCGCTGCCTCGTCTACCTGATAACCCTAAATTTAGAAAATAGGGCTTATAAATCGTATCTGAGAGTTGGCGCCAGTTACGGTGCTACTTAAGTCGCGCCACAAGGCGCGCCACGCTCTGGAAAGTTCTTCCTTTAAAAACCCGCGCTCATTTCCGCGCTAGCTAAGTGGCCCCAAAAGGCGCGCCACCCTTTGGAATCTTCATATTGCACAACCCGCGCTAGTTCCGTGCTAGTTAAGTGGCGCCAAAAGGCGTGCTAGCTTCTGCTTGCTCCATTTTCGTCTTTTTCCGGATTTTGAGCTCTTCTTCGAAAAATGTACTCACGATCGTCTTCAATTCCCTTCCAGGCCGACTAACTGTACATCTCATCAAACTCATCAGTAAAATCCACTATTTCACCTGAAAACACCCAACAACCACTCGATTTAGTAGCCGAAATAATGTCGATAATCGACATTATCAACAACCCCAAACCGTGCGTTGCTTGTCCTCAAGTAAAATAGCGATAACATTAATCAAAAACCAGAGTTAAAACATAATTCGCACACATGGGAAGTCGGTGGTGTCATTATGGATCTTTACATATCTTATTCAACTAACGGAATTAATCGGTTAATCCGAACCCTTTCCAAAACATCCCAGTCCGCAGAGGTTAAAACACTAACTCGTTGAGAATAAAACTGGTCGGGACCACACTGCATCAACTTCCACCCAATTTCATGCATGATCAGGGAGGATTTCGCCTCGACCCTACCTTACGGGATGCTCTCAATTCGCTCGAACCTAGGCCGTCGCACATGTTGCTCATGCTTTGGAGTTTATGTAAAAAAATCACGAGATATATGCATGAACAACTAATCATGAAAAACGCACAAATGTACAAGAAGGTGATCTCAGAAAGAATCAAGTAGCAAGATAAGGAATATCGGTAGAGGTGGTTCTAAACTCTAATCACATTTTCCAAAAGATCATTCAGGTCATTAACAGGGTTGTAACAGGGCTATGGTTATGGTTAGGAAACGAAGGGTAAAATGGATCAAAAATCCTGAGTGTGTCAATCTTAAAACAGTTCTGAACTTTCTGACTTTTCTTCTATCACTCGGCCCATTTTGTCATCGCTATGGTTGCTTGACCATTTTATTTACTCGTATCTATTTTATCTAGATAATAATAATTTTTTTTTTAATTTTTTGGAGCATCATTGGCCCTCTTTATTTATTTGGGACTACATTGGCCCCTTTTCTCTTCGTGACTGGCCTGCATTTCTCTTTGACTGTTCATTACTGCTTATGATGGACACACTTTCGGACCAGGGTTGGCTAAGGTTTTTGGCTAGGGTTTGATGGTGGGGTTTGAACTGAAAACTTTGGAGAGTGTTTGGCTGCAAAAAGGGCTTTGATTACACACATAATGGGTTAGAAAGGGATGATAGCTAAAAACTGGTTCAACAAACACACAATGCCTGAAATCATCTCTTTAGGTCCATACGATACGGTTTACTATACCTTTTCCTAATATCCTGATGGTTATCATTGCTACTCAACACAAAAGTACAGCGGGATCAATCTATACTCACGACAAGGAAATTGGAAAAGTGTATCAGATTTTACGCAATGAAAGTACGTCATGTTAGGCTCGAGTCTCACTATCGGGTGGTCTCCACTAATGTCCCTAATACATGCAATCTGTCAAGTCTCACTTGATGCTACATTATCCGTCCCAGTTCATTCCTCAAAAAGAAGTATTTGACATACCACTAACGGTGACTCGGAAACAAGTTCCATCATAATGACCACAATTCCGTTACTTGCCTAAGATACAGTAAAGATCAAAATGACACTATTGACTTACATCCACCCCAAACCAGACTACACATTGTCCCCAATGTGATAATATCAGTTACAGTATTCCAAAATATGCGTGCGAATTAATTATAGTCATCCAAAATAAAATTATGCAGTTAAGTAGAGTCATCCCAAATGAATTAAAATCAAAGATCATGAAGGGAAAAAAGAGATCAAACCGCCGTCCCTAATCGTGGTTCTGTCTCCTTGAAGATGAGCTTGCTCCTTGTTGTCGTCTCCTCGCTTGCTGTGCCGGTGGTGGGTTTGACGCTCCTGCTCCATCCAGATTCTCTCCCTCTTCATCTGGTACCCCCAAGTATCTGAGCCCCCTGTTTATTCTCGCGAATCCCTGCCGCATCTCTAGTATGGCCTCAACCAAGCGTGCGTGCAATCGTGTGTCAGAGCTAGTTGGTTGGTGGCCCTCATCCTATGCGGGATCATAATCCACATCATCATCATCTTGATCATCAACTCCTTGAGGAATGTTCATCCTCTCGTTGCCAACTGCCTCTTGGCTGGTCAACTTGTTAGCAGCTGTCACTTGTTGGCGATAGGCGGTTCGGTTATAAGGCGCGAATGATGGAATGGTCACTCTCGTTGCAATCCCTGCATTCCTGCAAAACTGATTTATTTAACATGGGAACGGAAGTACCCCCGTACAGTTCTCAGCAGCCGCGTCGATCATGTGCAATCGGATAATGTGTCCGACATCTAGTGGCAAGCTATGCTGAATACAGTACATGATCCGTGCTACATATGGATTTAAGGTCGTGTAGTGAGATGAAGGCACCAGACTTCCCTTCACAAACAACAGCCACAGCCCCAGTTCCGGTTCCATCTCACTTTTCTTGATTTCGGCTTTGCGTACCTCCCACCGTCCTCTACCACTCCGGCGAGGAGAAGATGGGATTATCTGATTATGCGTTTCATCTTGTCTCACCCCAGGGATGGGTGGAATCCCATATGTAGCATCGAGATCTTTGTGTCTCGGGACTCTGTAAAAGTTGCAGATGTCATCATTTGTCATCCGGATTGGTTGGCCTTGAACAATAACTGTCGAAAATTCCTCGAACGAAGGTGGGACCATTGCAGCATAGAATTCCAGCACGAGCGCCGGATCATAAGAATCTGGGTTCTGAATGTAGTTCTGCCAGCCTCTCTCCTCTGCAATTTGCACAGCCCGCGCATTATCAACCCTCGATAAATCCAATCCCCTTTCCACTAGAATAGATCGGGGTGCGAAACTTTGGAACCAAGTCTCGTAGGTCAGGTTCCGTCGCTGACTCCATTGTAGTCTCTCATTGTTGGGGAAGGTTGTAGTAGTGAAAGAACCACCCTGCAGCGTTGGGATTTGTATGCACCATTTCTGCAAAAGATAGTGAACTATTAGTATTTAACCTCCTATGGTATCCACCCCAAACCTAATTAGGTTTGTGGTACTAAAAGGTTTATACAAATTGGAACAGGAAAAGATTACCCCAAACCTCGGTAAAACCGAGGTTTGCAACGGGGTAACATGTGTGAAAATGACGACAGTGGCCACCCCAAACCTAAGTGAAACTTAGGTTTGTTTGGTCTTTTTGTCAAGTGAAAGTATAACTCAAAATCACACACAAGCACATAAACCACACACACTCAGCAGCTTAGTCATTAAGCACAACTATTAAGCACAAATCTTACAGCGGAATTCCACCACTATTTTAGGCTTTAAGTAAAACAAGGAAATGACACCAAAGCATTATACCTATCAGATTCATATTCTCAAATCAGCAGACCTTGACCAAAAAGCATTCATCACCCATAAAATTAAAACATTCTTGCTTATCTTCCACAAAAACCACATGCATTATCAGTTTAGTACAAGTCATAACATGAAGAAAATTGAGTACTCAGCTCATACTAACATCCCCTAATGCACCTATTCAAGAATAGAACCCAAAATCCCTCTTTTACCATGAAAATCATAAACCCAAGAAGAAGAAGTTTCATGTAGATAGCACAAACACAACTCATACAGTTACATGAGAAAATATGTTCTTAAGTGAAGAACTCAAGGAAAAACATGGTAAAACCATCTCATAGCATCAATCTTCAAAAACAAATCGCCATACTTTCGGGTTCGTGCACAATAATCTGAACCCAATGTGAAGTTAGGGTTAGGAGTTCATACCTTGATGTGTTGTGGAAGATTGGAAGGTGAAGATTTGGAAGAACCTTGCAATTGGGATCGAAAATGAAGAAAGGGTGCGTAATGGGAGCAAAAATCGGCGCTAGATACTCTTAGGGTTTACAAAAATGAAGCCAAAACCCGAAAGTGAGTTTTTATACTCATCAGACAGCCCGCGCTAGTATCCATGCTAGAAAAGTAGCGCCAAAAGGCGCGCGGCCCTCTGTTCGTTTTAAGGCTTTCGAATGGCGCTCCTTTCCGAGCTAGTTTACCCGCGCCAAAATGAGCGCCAGTTTAACCTTCAGTGATCGGCGCTAGTTATGCGCTAGATAAGTGGCGCCGAAAGGCGCGCCACTTCCCGTTCCTTCTCCTTTGGCCTTTTTTCGTTCCTTTTCGCTTCTTCCGCCGATTCTCATTCTCGAAGGTATACTTCTCAGGGAAAAACACACGAAAGTTAAAAGAAATAAAACTCACAAAAAGAATTAAAATGAAAACTAACCTATGGTGGGTTGCCTCCCACCGAGCGCCTTATTTAACGTCGTGGCACGACTTCTTTTGCAATTACTCCTTAGGCTCGTCGAAATAGATGCTCGAAACTCTTGCAACTTCACCACCCAGATACGGTTTCACCCGTTGACCATTCACCTTGAATCTTTGATCGTCCGGTCCTTCTAGTTCCACTGAGCCATACGGAAACACCTCAATCACCTTTAACGGCCCCGACCACTTGGTCTTCAGCTTACCTGGAAATAAACGGAGATAAGAGTTAAATAAAAGAACTTATTTTCCAGGGATAAGTACCTTTTCTCGAATTCGTCGATCATGAAACATCTTTGTCCGTTCTTTGTAGATTGACGCGTTATCATATGCGTCCAAACGGATTTCCTCTAATTCGTTCAGTTGTAGCAAACGCTTTTGCCCGACTTTTTCTGCATCCATGTTCAATTGCTTCACTGCCCAGTATGCCTTATGCTCCAACTCGACCGGCAAATGACATGATTTTCCGAATACCAACCGGTATGGGGTGGTTCCGATGGGAGTCTTGAATGCAGTCCGGTACGCCCATAAGGCGTCATCCAATTTCAGCGACCAATCTTTCCTTGATGCATTCACCGTCTTCTCAAGAATGTGCTTCAGTTCTGGGTTGGAAACTTCAGCCAAGCCGTTAGGTTTTGGATGGTATGGAGTAGTCACACGATGTTTAACCCCATACTTCTTCAGTAATGCCTCTAGATAGCGGTTGCAGAAATGACTCCCTCCGTCACTGACTACTGCTCTCGGTACCCCAAATCGAGTGAATATATTCTTCTTCAAGAACTGAATAACCTTCTTCGAGTCGTTGGTTGGAGTAGCAATTGCCTCTACCCACTTAGAGACATAGTCGACGGCGACTAGGATGTACTCGTTCCAGTATGACTGTGGAAAGGGACCCATGAAGTCGATCCCCCATACGTCGAACAACTCTACCTCCATGAATATTTGCATCGGCATCTCATCCTTCTTTGAAATGTTTCCCGTTCGCTGGCATCTATCACATCGAGAGATGAAGTGACGAGTGTCTTTGAACATCGTCGGCCAGAAAAATCCTGACTGTAGCATCTTCGCAACCGTTCGATCAGCACTAAAATGACCTCCACATTCCAGAGTATGGCAGAATATGAGGATACTCTCTTTATCTTCATCGGGTACACATCGTCTGATCATCCCGTCTCCACATCTCTTGTACAAGAATGGCTCATCCCAGTAGTACCGTTTAGCATCCGAATAGAACTTCTTCCGCTGATGTGAGTTTAATCCAAAGGGCTTCACATTACCTGCAAGAAAATTAACTAAGTCAGCATACCATGGGTCAACAGAACCTACCGCGAAAAGTTGTTCATCAGGGAACACATCATTGATTGGCTTGGTATCAACTGGTTTCGTGGCCTCTTCTCCAATTCTGGACAGATGAACAGCTACCGTATTCTCCAATCCTTTCTTGTCTCGGATTTCAATGTCAAACTCTTGAAGTAGAAGGACCCATCTGATCAGACGTGGTTTTGCATCCTTCTTTGCCATCAGGTATTTCAAGGCAGAGTGATCGGTGTAGATGATGATCTTTGATCCGACCAGGTACGATCTGAACTTCTCACATGCATACACAACCGCCAATAGTTCCTTTTCGGTGGTTGCATATTTCACTTGGGCCTCGTCTAATGTTTTGCTCGCGTAGTAGATAACATGCAGCTTCTTGTCTTTCCTTTGGCCCAGAACAGCCCCAACAGCAATGTCGCTCGCGTCGCACATCAACTCGAAAGGAAGACTCCAATCGGGAGCAGTCAAAATAGAGGCCGAAATGAGTTCCTTCTTCAACCTGTCAAACGCAGCAATACATTCATTAGTAAAATCAAAATTAGCATCTTTCAAAAGTAAAGAGCTTAAGGGTTTAGAGATTTTGGAAAAATCCTTGATGAATCGCCGGTAGAACCCCGCGTGACCCAAAAAGCTCCGTACTCCCTTCACCGTCGTAGGGTAAGGTAGATTCTCTATTACGGCTATTTTCGCTTTGTCGACCTCGATGCCATCTTTAGAGATTTTGTGCCCTAATACAATTCCCTCGGTCACCATGAAATGGCATTTCTCCCAATTCAGCAGCAAGCTCGTCTCTTGGCATCTTTTCAAAACCGCCTCTAAATGGTCTAGGCATGTGCTGAACGAGTCTCCGAAGACCGAGAAATCGCCCATGAATACTTCAATCATTTTCTCCACCATGTTGGAGAAAATGGCCATCATGCACCGCTGAAAAGTACCCGGTGCGTTACATAATCCGAATGGCATTCTTCGATATGCGAAAGTGCCATATGGACAAGTAAAAGTCGTCTTGTCCTGATCTTCTGGTGCAATTGGGATTTGATTGTATCCCGAATACCCGTCAAGAAAACAATAGTAAGCATGGCCCGAAAGTCGCTCCAACATCTGATCAATAAACGGAAGTGGAAAGTGGTCTTTCTTGGTGGCGTCGTTCAATTTCCGATAGTCTATGCACACACGCCATCCAGTCACTGTTCGCGATGGAATGAGCTTGTTGTCGTTATTTTTCACGACCGTAATTCCTCCTTTCTTGGGTACGACTTGTACCGGACTAACCCACGGACTATCAGCCACAACATAAATGATTCCAGCATCAAGAAGTTTTAACACTTCTTTCCGAACCACTTCTTTCATGTTTGGATTTAGTCGGCGTTGATGCTGAACCGTCGGCCTGTGTCCCTCTTCTAGATTGATTCTATGCATACAAAATGTTGGACTCAGCCCCTTTAAGTCTGCTATGGTCCACCCGATGGCGGATTGATGAGCCCTCAAGACTCGGATCAACCTTTCTTTCTCTACCGAGGTGAGGTGTGCCGCTATGATTACTGGCAATGTTCGATTCTCTCCCAAGAATGCATATTCTAGGTGAACCGGTAGTTGTTTGAGTTCTAATTGTGGTGGCACTTTTGATGATGGCTGTGATTTGGCAATTGGTTCACCCAAATCTTCTTTCATTTGTCTTCTCGGACCTCGATATTCGGATAACGCATTCAGTTGCATTACACTTTCATTCTCGCTATCGGTGCACATTCCGGTCAGCGCATTCCCTAACTGATCATCACTGTGATTAGCTTTGGAAGTCTCTTCGGCAATCTCTTCTAACACGTCAACTCGATAGCAAGTACCTTTATCCACCCCGACTCGTGCTGTTGGAAAGACATTGAACACGGTTGTTTCTTCACCAACATGGAGGGTAAGCTTTCCTCCTTACACATCGATTAGTGCCCCTCCGGTGGCCAAAAATGGTCGGCCCATAATGAGAGGGATCTCCTTGTCTTCATCCATATCTAAGATC
The DNA here is from genome assembly GCA_033807775.1 of Saussurea involucrata. Classification (NCBI taxonomy): domain Eukaryota; kingdom Viridiplantae; phylum Streptophyta; class Magnoliopsida; order Asterales; family Asteraceae; genus Saussurea; species Saussurea involucrata. Next base: position 82,548,601 of record CM066327.1, read on the forward strand.
ACAAAATCTACTGGAAAGTAGAATTTGTCCACCTTCCCCAGAACGTCTTCGATGACTCCGTACGGATATTTGATGGATCTATCCGCCAGTTGGAGTGTCACATTTGTAGGCTGCACCTCTCCCAATCCAAGCCTCCTGAAAATGGACAAAGGCATCAAGTTAATACTCGCACCTAAATCACAAAGTGCCTTACCAAAATCGGCACCTCCTATATGAACAGGAATCGTAAAACTCCCTGGATCTTTCAACTTCTGTGGGAGTTTGTGCTGGATTATTGCACTGCACTCTTCAGTGAGTGCCACGGTCGCGTGTTCCTCAATTTTCCTCTTGTTAGAGAGGATATCCTTTAAGAACTTCACGTAAGACGACATCTGAGCTAATGCTTCTGCAAAAGGAATATTAATGTGTAACTTTTAAAACACTTCTAAGAATTTAGAAAACTGAACCTCATCCCTTTGCACTTTCAACCGGTTCAGATATGGGACCTTTGGTGCCACCGGTGGTATGGTTGCCTTCGGTGTAGATTTTGGCACTTCAGCGTTGGAAGCTCTCTTTCCTTCCATTTCCAGCTCCTCATCCATCTTCTCTTCGTCTTCTTCTTCCGTCTTGCGATTGTGAGTTTCTTTTTCCACCTCTCTCGCCTCGAGACGTGGGTCTTTGATGAACTCTTTCCTGCTTCTCAGATTAATTGCCTTGCAATCCTCTCTTGTCTTCTTCTCGGTTTGGCTCGGGAATGTACCTTGGCTCCGAATAGCTAATGCATCTGCCATCTGTCCCATTTGTCCTTCAAGAATTCGGATCGATGCGGTGATTTGATCCGTCACAGCTCTTATTGTTCCAACTGAACTGGTCAAAGTACCAACAGATGATGTCAATTCTCCGACCGCATTATCCATTTTCGAGACAAATTTCATCAACATCTCCTCAAATCCGTACTTCTTCTCACTTCCTTGCCCCTCTTCTTGCCTCATTTGATTGTAACCTGGAGGACGATAAACGTTAGTAGATTGAGTAGAAGAGTTAGAAGTATTACCGAATTGGTTCTGCTATTGCTGGAACATGGGCTCTTTTTGCGCGTTCTGTGGTTGACTCCACGAGAAGTTTGGATGTCGTTTCCATCCCTCATTGTAAGTATTTGAGAAAGGGTCGTTCCTCGGCCGGTTGTTGCGGTTTTTGAAGGAATTGTACTTGCTCCGGTGGAGGAAACTCTTGAGATGAACCCATTGGCTCTTGGCAGCCCATATCTCCTAGGAATGACGGTTGAATCACCGTCCCTTTCAGCTGATTTGTAATGGCCGCCAACTGGGCTTGAATAGCTTTCAACTCAGTATTCTCTTGCACACTCGCTACCTTCCTAGTAGCTGACCGAGGAGTTGCATAACTGTGTTCCACTAGATTTTCAATCAGCTCGTATGCAACTTCATATGGCTTATTCAAGAATGCACCACCTGCAGCAGCGGTGAGGTCATTCTTATACTGTGGAAGCAGTCCTCCGTAGAACATTTGCATGACCATCCATGGCTGCAAACAATGGTGAGGGCATTTTTTTAGCATACCCTTGTACCGCTCCTAAGCCTCATATAATGACTCCTGATCCCACTGGGCGAAGTGAGTGATATCCGACAGCAATTGGGCTGTTCGCCCCGGTGGAAAGAACTTGTTCAGAAAAGCGGTCACCATATCGTCCCATGTACGAATCTGCCCGTTCGGCAGACCTTCTTCCCAATCCTTAGCTCGACCCCTCCGTGAAAATGGAAACAGTATGAGTTTGATTGCACCCGGATCAACTCCGTTCACCTTGAAGGTGTTGCAGATCTTCTCAACTGTTCTCAAATGACTGTGTGGATCTTCAGTTGCTTCTCCTCCGAACATATTTGCTTGCACCAATTGAATGGTGCCAATTTTGATCTCGAAATTATTCGCTGCGATCGGAGGAACATATGGGCCATACTGTGCAGCCCCCATGTTTGGATTGGCGAAATTCCTCATAGGTACCCCTTGAGGTGGTGGCTGATTGACATTGTGGTTAACATTGTTGTTAAACCCATTGTTGGCATTGTTGTGGTTCTGATTGTTCTGATTATGAGGAGGGGGGCCATTGTTCAACGGTGGCCCATTGTTGTTGAGACCATGATTGGCGTTATTGTTGTTGTTGTTCTGATTGTTCGCATTGACATTTGGAATTGGTAGACCATTGCCCATGGCCATCCCCTCTTCCCAAGCATCTTCAACATGAATGTTGTTGTTGTTGTTGACACCCTTCATTTCTTGTTGAAGTCTGAATCTGGCTTGTCTCCTTAGTCTCCTTGCAGTCCTTTCAATCTCAGGATCAAACGGTTCGAGTTCACCAGAGGAACTCCTCCTTAGCATAAACTAGAAGTGATCTGCAGCAAAGAATAGAATACAAGTTAGTTCTCGTAAAACGCAGTAGCAAGAAATTTGGATCGAAATCGTGAATAAGGAGGATTAAAATAAAAATTAAAATTGCAATAAAAGAAAATGCTCAATATAATAATTTCTACAGCTGGTAGTGATATTAACACAAAACAAGTTCCCCGGCAATGGCGCCAAAAACTTGATAGGTCGGTTTACACCCCCCTTGACTAACCGCAAGTGTACGGTGTCGTCTCAAGTAATACGTACGGAAGTACGAGTATCGAATCCACAGGAACCAGGTGTTAAGTACCGCAATGACTATAGTTACTATTAACTGAGCGATTGAAAATTGATTTGGTTTGTTTGTTGAAATATCTTGACTAGCAAAGCGTATAAAAGTACTGAACGTAGTTGAAAGTAGTATTAGGAGAGAAGAAGGAGGGTTGGAATCCGAATGAATTCAATTAGCAAGACTTCAAAGCGAGATATAAACGATTAAAATGATTAATGACTTGTAAAACCTGAACTCGTTACACTTTCCCAAGCTGCATCGAGACTTCACTTAATTAAGCTGTTCATCTTTCGATCTTACAGTTGAATTAAGTTAAAGTGATTGGTTTAGAACACAACACCGAAGGAAATGGATTATCTCTAACTAATTCCCTTCGGTGGCTATTGAATTTGAACTAAATATTGAGATTTCCATCGAACATTCAAGAGTTAATAAATCATTTAACAAGTGATCAGTTTATTAAAAGCATTAAGCATGAATTCAAAGACATCATCCATCTATTAAAACCGAAATAAAAATCGTTTGAAGCATACATCTATGAATCATCCATCATCTAACCCCCCAACATGAAGTTTAGTTCATGTTGGGGATGTGTAAAGAAAACTGAAAGATTACAAACGACGTAAAGGAAACCATGTTCGAAAAGTTCTGCAGAAAAATATAAGCAACTCCCTGAGAAGAATCCCTTCCACGATCACGTACTCAATCGTTCTTGTCTTCCAATCGATCTCTTGTCACCTCTGTATTCGTGCTCCGAAATTGCTCCCAAAAATCGCCTCTCACTCCAGCCGCTGCCTCGTCTAACTGATAACCCTAAAATTAGAAAACAGGGCTTTTAAATCGTATCTGAGAGTTGGCGCCAGTTACAGCGCTACTTAAGTCGCGCCACAAGGCGCGCCACGCTCTGGAAAGTTCTTCCTTTAAAAACCTGCGCTCATTTTCGCGCTAGCTAAGTGGCCCCAAAAGGCGCACCACCCTCTGGAATCTTCATATTGCACAACCCGCGCTAGTTCCGTACTAGTTAAGTGGCGCCAAAAGGCGCGCCAACTTCTGCTTGCTCCATTTCCGTCTTTTTCCGGATTTTGAGCTCTTATTCGAAAAATGTACTCGCGATCCTCTTCAATTCCCTTCCAGGCCGACTAACTGTACATCTCATAAAACTCATCAGTAAAATCCACTATTTCACCTTAAAACACCCAACAACCACTCGATTTAGTAGCCGAAATAATGTCGAAATCGACATTATCATGTTCCCACTGAAGAAAAGTTGTGAGAAATACCCTTACTCTCAAAGAAGGAATCAAGGGTATTTTTTTGAATTCAGTCCCATGATCACTCCTTATTGAGCGAACGGTCATGTTGTTCAGGACTTCCATTTTCCTGACAAAGGTGATGAGTTCTTCAGAGGTGTCCCTCTTAGAACGGAGAAACATTACCCAGGTATAGTGAGAGAATTCATCAACTATGACCAAAGTATATTTCTTTCTAGCGATGGATTGTTTGTTAACACGGCCAAACAAATCCATATGGAGAAGTTGTAGAGGAGATGACACTGAGGAGACTTGCTTAGATTTGAAGCTTGCTTTGGTCTGTTTCCCTTTCTCACACGCTGAACATAAGGACTCTTTGGCGTATGAATGTTGAGGTAGACCAGTGACTAACTCTTTAGAGGAAAGAGTATTCAGTGTCTTGAAGTTGAGATGAGAGAGCCTCTTATGCCATAGCCAGTTGACATCAGATGAGGCATTTGAGAAGAAACAGGAGTTCTCAGTGGTTGTAGAGTCCATGTTTATAAAGTAAACATTTTCCATACGATAATCGCTGAGAGCTATCTTCTCCTTTTTGTCAGTGACAAAGCAGGATTACTTAGTGAAAATCACTTTGTTATCCTTGTCACATAGCTGACTTATGCTTAGAAGATTATGCTTGAGTCCTTCAACATATGCGACTCTTCTGAAGGTTGTTGTACTATTAGAAAGTACACCAAACCCTCGGGTATGGCCTTTTCCATTTCCACCAAAGGTCACTGAGGGACCCTTCTCTTCCTTATACTCAGTGAGCAGGTTCTTCTTTCCCGTCATGTGTCTAGAGCATCTGCTATCGATATACCAGATACCCATCTTAACCTTAGAGGTAGAGGATGAAGCAGAGGGAATTTCAATTTGTTATTCCTAATCTTCAACTTTGGCCATTAGACAGAGATTGGCCTCATCATCATCTTCTGAGTCAGATGATTCTTCTTCATCAGAGGCAGCCCAATCGTAGTCAGCCATCAGGCCTTTGCCTTTCTTCTTAAAGCTTTTCAGCTTTGAATACTTTTCTTTCAGGTTTTTGTACTTGTCATCTCAGCCCTGGGGTTAAAGGTTTTCTTGCGGAAAGCTGAGGGTCTAGAGACTTTCGTTGACCAGCACTCGCTAGCAAAATGTCCTATCTTTTCACAGTTATAGCAAGTAGCAGTAGCCTTATCAACAGGAGTTGATGATCTAGGCTTGTCAGTGAGTGCAAGAGGTTTATTCCTGAACTTATTAGCTAGGAGTGCTATAGATTCATCAAGATCTGAAGCGTCAGAATCTGATGAGCATTCAGAGTTTGTTTCCATCTCAATGACAATCATAGTGTATCGCTGAGTGGAAGGTAACTCTGAGAGTAAAGCAACAGGTGTGCACTTGGAATCTTTTACAAGATTCTTCTTAAGATGACTCGACTGCTCATGATTGAGCATAGTGCCATATAAGGTAGAGAGAGTCATAGATTTTAGATCCTTTGATAGCTTGAGACACATTGAATAACTGTCCCAGCTTTCAGGTAAACATTCTAAGAACTTTGTCAGAATTTCAAAGTTAGAATATTCCTTACCAACAATTTTCAGATCAATTATTAAGCAGTTAAAACGTTGGTGAACTTCAGAGAGAGTTTCATTCTTACCACAAATGAAGCTTTCGTACTGTCTTACCAGGTTGATCTTACGTGAGTCCTGGACTTCAGATGTACCTTCATACTGAACACAGATTGTGTCCCATATGGCTTTGGTGGTTTTCAGGTTCATGACGGAATGGTAGACTTCGTCAGGAAGTGCCATGGAGAGGATGGATCTGGCTTTAGTGTCGAGAGCCACTTTCTTCTTATCTTCATCAGTCCACATATGAATTTCCTTTGGAACCAATCTTTCTGGAATAGCAGCTCTATTCTCAGCGGCTGGAACTTCAGGATCAATTATAATAGGAATGTATGGACCATTTTCTATGTAATACGGTATAGTTGGATCTACACCTTCTAAGAAGAGTATCATCCTATTTTTCCATAGATTAAAGTTATCTCTGGAAAATCTAGGGGGTTTTGCAAGAGAACCATTGTCAATATAGTTTGTGTTTGTGTTAGTAGCCATTTTAAGAAATAGCAAGGAAGAGAAAATATTAGTATAAGCAAGATCTTGTTAATGAGATTAAACAAATCCGCTCTGATACCACTTGTTGGTCCCGAAGGGTTATACAAGTTTGTAGAAGGGGGAGGGGGTTTGAATACAAACACACATATTTTACTTTTCTAAATTGTTTATTGATATTTATCAAACAATTTACAACTTGTTGCGGAACAAGATTAAGGACTAAGCCTAATCTAAACAAGTCAATAACACTAAATTTCTTGCACTAGAATTAAGACAGAAAGGAGATAAGAATACTACGAGTAATATTCTAACACTAAGAGAGAAAGAAGAAGATGGCTGAGCACTTCATTTCTGAAGTAAGGTTCTTCTTATATACTGCATGCATTTAATGCAAAGCAATATAACTTTACACGTGGCAGCAGCTGATTGGTTGCATGGTTTGAACTTTGTGGACAACCTTAGTAGCCGCATGATGTACAGTGTAGAATCAGAGTTGGTTGTACGATAATGGACAGAGGGGATGTCCTTTGTGACATTTTCGTACGGAGGCGTGCAAGTGGTGGTAAGACAAAAGTAACTTGTAGAGTAGACCTCATGATCAGCGTTCGTTGAACAGTACTTTATCAGCGAGTGATAAAGCTCAACGATTGCTAAAGTCTTTTACTTGTACCTTCACGTTGAGTGGACAAATCTTGGCTTCGCTGATATCCGCATCAGTTCATTAGTAGACTTGTCACTGGTTCTTGGCTTGATCTTCGACTTCAGCGTAGAACATATGTTGACGTGAAACTTGTCTTCAGGGATCATAAGTAATCAACTAAAACTTATCAGCGATCATCTTTAAGACTGAACATGCTCAGAGCTTATGGATGAACAGTGTTCGCTGAATGTTAAAATTAAAGAGCATTAGTTTCCTATCAGTGGTACTGTAGAGACATAGTACTTATCAGCGATAGTGAAACTCTAATACATATTGTTTACTTACAATTTTCACTAAGTGTTTTAAGGAGAGTCATTATCAAATCACTGAGGGTTTGGATCAACAACAGTCTCACCAAATCCGCACATTTTCTCCTAATCAGGGAATCCGATCCATTAGAAGTTAGCTCGGTTATATATTAATGAGATCGTATCAAGGCACGGGGTGCCACGATCTATCGTATTCAATAGTGATAGTCGGTTCACGTCATCGTTTTGGAGAAGTCTTCAAAGAGAGTTGGGATCGCAACTAAAACTAAGGACGACGTATCATCCTCAGACGGACGGTCAGAGCGAAAGAACTATTCAAACGTTAGAGGACATGCTCCGAGCCTGCGTGATTGATTTCAAGGGTTCTTGGGAAGTAAATCTACCTTTGATAGAATTTTCGTATAACAACAGTTACCACGCGAGTATCCAAGCGACACCATTTGAAGCCTTTTACGGACGGAAGTGTCAGACGCCGCCATGTTGGAACGAAGTGGGAGAAAGACAGTTAGCAGGTCCAAAAATTGTGCAAATGACTGCGGATAAGATAGAGCTAATAAGCGAGAAGATGAGAATCGCCCAGGACCGGCAAAGAAAGATGCAAACAAAAGAAGGAAACCTATCGAGTTTCACGTAAGTGACAAAGTAATGTTGAATGCTTCGCCTTGGAAGGGGGTAGTGCGCTTCGGGAAGAAAGGAAAGTTGAGGCCGAGATACGTGGGGCCTTTCGTCATTATTGAACGTGTCGGGGCAATGGCCTACAAGTTAGACTTTCCGGAAGAAGTAAAGGGAGTTCATCCGACATTTCATGTTTCGAACCTAAAGAAGTGTTTGGCAGAAACAGATGTGGCTATTCCATTGGAGGATATCAGTGTCGATGAGAGACTGACGTACGTAGAGGAACCGACCGAGATTGTGGACAGCAAGCTTCGAAAGTTAAGGAACAAGGAGATCAGGCTGGTAAAGGTCCAATGGCGGTTTCATAAAGGCCAAGAGGCAACTTGGGAGGTAGAAGCGGACATGAGGTCCAACTACCCTCATCTTTTCGGTAATGGATTTTCGGGGACGGAATTCTTCTGACGGGGAGGTAATGTAATAACCAAGTCTCAAGATTAAAGAAACATAAGAAATGTGGGAGTAAAGTGGAACTTTGTGAATTGAGGGACCAAAGTGTAATTTCGTTAAAGGGTAAAAAACCCTCAACCTTGGCACAAAACCCTAGATGATTGTCATTTCTTCCTTGGTGGCTGTGTGTGAGAGCTGAGAAGAGAAGAAGCAAGTTACAACCTGCGATTTGGAAGAAGAAGAAGCAGAAGAGGATTCTCCATCAATCAGATCAAGGTAATCCCTACCATCTCATAGTAATTATTGATTTTTAGTAGCTGAAATGTGAGCTAAGATACTATTGTTTGATTAATCGAGTTACTCTTAAGGGTGGGACTGATTGTAGTTTTATGACCATAAGAGAGGGTTAAGGGAGTTAGATTAACCATCATGTTGAGTGGGAGACTTAGAAATTGGTTTAGGAAGGGTTAATTCCTGACCCTTGTTGTTGAGCAGTGTCGACTATCGTCCTCACCGAATCCGGAAGTGAAGTCCCCAAGCAAGTCCGTAATAGAGTCCGGAAGCGATACCGAAATTCGGAGGCGGTACCGGAATCCGGAAAGGAGAGATCCGAAACTTGTAGTCCGGAACAGTGTAGTCTGGAACTGAGTCCGGAGAAGTGCAATCCGGAACTCCGATTTTTGGATTGAGAAGTCTGATTTTAACTTAGATAATTTTGGGATCTGTTCAGGGTCAAACGTAAGACTTATCGCTTTAGTTTCTTTAAAATCATAGGTGTTCAAGGGTCTGAAGCCTAAGTAAGAATTTTTGGAGCAAGAAAGACAGGTGACTTTTCTAACTAAATACGTGATTTAAATAATATTTCTGAAGTAGAAAGCATATATACATATGATATGTTTATATTACTGATGCGTGTGTTTGGAACGTTTAATTAAATGTATGCATACATTGTTGATAAGACTTGTGATGGCTAAGTCGGGGGGTGTGGCCCGCTAGTGCTCATACCCGGGGGTGTGTCCCGTTTATGCCATGGGAGGTATGACCCAGTAAGGCAGTGTGAGACATATACGAAGTCACTCTTATGTGATTTCCGTGTGCCGCTTACGTGTACAGTTTTGCGTGGAAGATTCTTTAAAGTTTTGTTGTTAACAAATGTTTTAGTTATTTATGATGATGAAACTGTTGCTTCTAAGAGGGAGCTCACTAGACCTCATGGTCTGACCCTCACATTTTTCAAACTAAACCTTTTCAGGAAAGTCGTTAGTAGGAAGCTCCGAAAGAGTAACGAGAAGATTTAGAGCGCGGATGCTTCTAGTTGATAGTCGCTACAGTTTTACTACTTTGACTTTTGTTATTATTCTCAGTTGTGTATAGGTTGTACCGCAAACCTAAATTTTGAGACAGTTGTATTCGGTCTGTTTGAGGCCAAATTTTGGATGGTTGATTTATATTTTATTGTTATGCTTTGTTTAGAATTTTTGGGTTGTTACAGTATGTGTGTAGATAAAAAAATGATAGGTAAATGATTAATAAATATTAAACTAATAAAATAATATGTAAATAAAACTAAATATAATAAACTAATATAATAAAATGGTAAATTAAAGATAAGATTATTTTGTATATATCATAAATGAATAAATGAAAAACGAAATGTTTAGCATTTAATGTTTTAATGTTAGACTAAACTAACGGGGTGTTTGGTTCACTTTAAGAAATGAGAATGAAAATGAAAATGGGAATGCAGGAGAATGAGAATAGAAATGAATATTCCATTCATGTTGTTTGGTTAAACCAATATAATTAATAAAAAAATATTTTATATAAACTTTTTAATACGAATATGTGACGTCCAACGTGAAAATAAAAAATATTTTTCATTCAACATCAAGAAATGAAGGGACGTGTGAGAAAAAAACGACTAAGTGGAAATAAAATTTTCATTCCCCCAATTTGCTCAGGAATGGAAATTAATGGGTTTCGGATAATAATTTCATTATATTATATCAAACCAAACAGCAGTTTTCATTATTATTCTCATTCCTTACCCCTCAATACCCCCAACCAAACACCCCCTAAAACCAAAAGATAACTATAATTGAAACCTTCTATTAGTGTCAACGATCGGATTTGTAAATAATACAAATAGATATTCGATTAGCAAACACTTAGAAATAAACGTTCACATTTTGCCACGAAATAGTCTAAATCCGATATGACATCATATATCGGATTAAAGTGTTAATAAGGTCTAAAATCTGATGTCTAAAAAAACAATCTTAATCTATCGGATTTAAGAAAGTTCCAAAAACAAACAATCTTAATCTATCGAATTTAAGACAGTCGGATCACTAGTATAGAATAGGTTGTAATATGAAAGACGCTCTCAACAACCATTGGATTACTTGCCTGCATCGGATTTCACTCTGCTTTGAATTATTGAAAATGTTAATTATCTGACGGGACTATTCTTCATAAATGTCTATAACTGGAAACTGTTGTATAACTTATACATCATAATGGATAAAATATGATTTTTACTTGTAAGAGTTTTGTAAGTATCTTGATTCATCCCAAATGTAAAAAACATTCAACAAAGTCGAAGATTAGTTGAAGATTAGTCAGACTGTCACCAAAGCGGATTGGTTGGTCATCTAGCAAAAAAAAGATCAATACAAGATACGACAAGTGAGTAATATGATAAATACTACTACTGGCAAGCAGAATTTGATGTGCAAACTGGTTCAAGAAGTTTGGTTCACTAACTCTCACTGACTCCCGTCCTAGTATGGAAACATGTAAAAGCATGTCAACCAAATTATGTTCTAAAGCATTATTTTATTATTGCTAGTCATACTTTACTGTTCCATCTACATATGAAGAGATGATAAGGGTTAACAATTGTCTACATCATCTCAAAAAGCTGAAGTGAAAAGTATAAGTTTGGTTTATTGTTCCCTCTACATATTGTGTTTTGAGGTTCATGACAGGATGATATACCTCATCAGGGATTTCCATTGCAATGATGGTTCTTGCCAATGTGTTAATGGATATCTTCTTCTTGTCTTCATCAGTCAACTGATGAACTTGCTTTGCTACCTCTTTTCATGAATAGCCTTGGTAGTAGCAATAGCAAGAACACAAAATTGAGGGCAAATGGAACATAGGGTCCATTTTCTATGTAGTTAGGAATAAGGGGTCTACACCTTCAAGAAAGAGAGTCATACGATTTCCCAAAGAGTAAAGTTATCTTTGCTGAAGCTTGCAGGTTTTGCAAGAGAACCATTATTGTAATAGTTGGCGTTTGTGTTTAAAGCCATTTGAAGAATAGCAAGGAAATGATTTGCGAGAGTTTTAAGGAAAATGTTGCTCTGATACCACTTGTTGTTCCTAAAGGGTTCTACAAGGGATACTCAGTTTGTAGATGGGGGGATAAATACAAACCAACAAAATTTACTCTTAATATTCTTCTACTGATTATTGATTAATCAATAAGGATTTATAGATTGTGCTAAAAAATAAACCTAATCTAAACAATCTATGAGAATCATTAAGTTTTCTTGCTCAAGAAAGATTAAGAACAAGAGATAAGAGAGAGAACTAAGAAGGTGTAAGATGAGTGTTGAAGATATGTTAAGAAAATGGTCTTAACCACTATTTATACTCACTACATTAAATGCATATTGAAGGTACAATCCACGTGTCAAAAGGATAGTGGAATGCTTGTCCTTGTCCTTTTGCTTTTAGCATGCTTTTGGCCGCTAATGAACAATAGATGGCACGTAGTTGGTAAGCACGTTCGCAGAAAAAATGCAATATTAATATGTACCTTTGTCCTTTTGTGCAAGAGAGTAAGACAAACATAAATCCTGTAGAACAAGATTCTGATCAGTGATAGGCTTGAATCGTTGCGAAAATTTTCATCTATCGTTGAATTTTGAATATGTTTTCACACAGTGTAGACAACCTTGGTTTCACTGAATGCCACTTCAAAGTATGAGTAGATCATCTCTTCTTCAGCTATTTCTTCGACGTCGCTGAAGGTTTATTTAATGTGAGGTTTTGTCTTCGGGGATCACTTAAGTTAATTATTACAGTACGTGTTCAGTGATCATTGAACATACTCAATGCTGGATCGCTGAAACTGATACAAGTAAACTAATACAATACTATCTAATTTTCACTAAGTAAAAGGAACATCATCATATCACTGAGAGAGTTTAGATCAACAGTTTTACTCGCATTTAAGTTATATATGGATATTATTCAACATTTCATTTAACTAATAGTTTAAAGTCTTAACCGTGTAGAGCAGATAAACCATACAACATTTTATGGTTTGAGTTGACTAGTTTGGTCCCTTTAAGTCAAGTGGTACGTTTTGAAAGTTTTCCAAGCCGTCAGTTATGGCTTGTTTTAATAAAACGGGGGTAAGAACGCCTATAACAGATTGCAAACACCCTAATTAAATTGGATAAATTATAATAAGTATATCATATTTAATAGAAAACTTTAATGGAAAAAATAAACAAACTACTTAGTATTTTTATATAAGACTAGGTTTGATGTAAAGAAGGGAATTATTACATATTTGCGTGTTAAAGAGAATCAAAATTAACTGGTTTAAATTAAAAAAATGATAGATAGATAATATGTGATATGTTATAGTATAAATAAAGAAGAAGAACAATAAAACAAGTAATACCATACATACAAGAAGTATAGTAGAACTCGCAACAAAATTGAAATGAGAATTCAAATTCTTTGCCAATAACTTAACCAACAAGCTCTGAAGCATTATATGGATCGTTTAAGTTGTAGGGGAACTATTGTTTTAAGAGTAAACTCTAATTTTGGTCCCGTGGTTTAATGATTCTTTTAAAGTGGGACCTAAACTTTGATAAGTCAAAAATTGTTCCTGTGATTTTCATTTTACTCTGAAAATGGCCCCCCATCATTAAAACTGTTAATTTTTTCTGTTAGTGGCAGGGACATTTTAGTCCTTTTCCTTTAAAAATTAACTCTATTTAAATATTAAATACATAATAATATATATAGATGTATGTGTATGTGTGTATAAAACATCTCACAGAAGTCACCGGCCAAAAATCCACCGCCGACTCTTGGAGGGAGTGCTCACGTGACTAGCATGTGATTGGCTACTTCTCTTCACCGTCACCCCACGAATCTCCGGCGGGCTGTATGCGTTGGCGGATCTAATATGTAATTGGGGGGGGGGGGGGGGGGAGGACCCCCTTAAAAAGAAAAAAATTAGGTTAAACACATTGTTTTTTACTTTCTACCTTCTTATCCCCCCAGTAACTTTTATTTTGGGACCCATGAATCAAAAAAGTGTCTCGAAATCAATCAAAAAACCAAAAATAACTCTTGAAATTGACCAAAAAACTAAAAAAACTTCTTCGAAATCAACAAAAAAAACCTAAAAATCCCTTAAAATCACCAAGAAAACTTTAAAAAGCACTCGAAACATTGGATGTAGGCTAAAAATATATCAGACAACTTTGCGGACATTTAAACTACCATAAAGGTGACCCCACTAGGAAAAAATCATGGATCCGCCACTGGCTGTATGTAAGGATCAACGGCCACTTGATTTCGTCAAAGAATGGATGTCGTTTAATGTTCGTCGCACTGCTGTTACACCCAAGTCTTCTCCACGGATCCTTCACCAACAATTTCTCTATCAAATCATTAGCCTCCGCCATCCCCGGCGGAGCATGCACATCTCCTCTTCCTCATTGATTTTTGCCCCATTGGAGACGTTCATTCCTTGCTCTGAAAGCAACCTAATTACCGGCTACAAATCAAATCCGTTAGATTCTTCATGGCGGAGTCTTTAGTAGCTCTTGAATACCTCCATTCCCTTAGGATCACGTACCGTGATTTGAAGCCAGATAATATTTTAATTTGAGAAGATGTGTTGTCTGATTTTGATTTGTGTTTCAATGCTGACGTCATACCAAAATTCGAGAAACGTAGTCAAGAGGGAAACACCAGACTCATTGCTACGGTGGGACCCGACGTAGATGTATGGATCCCTCCTCGAAACGACGTCCTTCCGTACAATAACGTATACACTAGTACACCAAACGCCCAACAGTCAACGCAGTTACCATGACCGCTACCATTGACCACACCAAATACTCGTGTGGCTTGACGCATGACATCGAAAAAGCCTTCGTCGGCTCTGCAACAAACTCCATCACCATTTCTTCATCCATACATCTACGCCGGGTCCTACCGTAGCATGAGTCTGGTGTTTCCCGTTTGACGACCTTTCTCGAACTTTGGTTTGACGTCAGCATTGAAGCACAAATAAAAATCAGACAACACATCTTCTCGAATCAAAATATTCTCTGGCTTCAAATCAGGGTACCTGATCCTAAGGGAATGGAGGTATTCAAGAGCTACTAAAGCCTCCGCCATGAAGAATCTAACGTAGTCGATTTGTAGCCGGTAATTAGGTTGCTTTCAGAGCAAGGAATGAATGTCTCCAATGGGGCAAAAATCAAAGAGGAAACACGTGTAGTGACAAACTTCTAGATGAGCGTAGAGTGTGGGGAGAAAAGGTTGATCGAGGGAGGAGAGAATCTGACCCTCCGTCTGCACATGGGCGAGCTTCTTGGAGGTTGTTTTTATCAACGACTTTAATGGGGAAATTGTAGTGTTCATCGTCACGGAGACGATAGAGGAAGACCCGACCAAGATTACCCGACCCAATAAGTTTGACAAGCTTGAGGTGGCGGAGATGGAGAGTGCCATCGGATGAAAGGTTGGTGGCAGCTTTAATGGCGGACCAGTTGGGATCAGCTTCAATGTGATGTTTGGCCAGTGACTTCTGTGATGTTTTATATACACACATACATATACATCTACATATATTATTATATATTTAATTTTTAAATAGTTACACAAATAAAAGAAAAGACAAAAATATCCCTCCCACTAACAGAAAAAATGAACGTGTTAATGATGGAGGACCACTGTCAGAGCAAAATGAGAACCACGGGACAATTTATAAACTTATCAAAATTTAGGTCCCACTTTTAAAGAAATAGGTAAACCACGGGGACCAAATTTAGAGTTTATTCTATTTTATATTTTAGAATTCATCTGTTTCTCATCTAAAATTTGTATATTTCGTCGTTAACAAAATTACAAAACGTTTAAATTCTTTGCTTGAATGAGTATAAACTTATCAATACAGGTGTGGAGGAGCAGAGGAGAACTGAGAACATATCTCTGCAGAATGAGCTCTCTAATGTCAAAACTCAGCTTGTAGAGACCTCCAAGAGATTTGTTGAATGGGAGAAGAAGAGCACAGAGGAAACCCAGAAGTTGAAAGAAGAGATCTCTGCTTTGAAGACACAATTGGCTGAAACTCACAAGGAAACCATCTCCAGAGCCACACCCTCTGTCACTCTGTTAGAAGCTAACATCAGAGCTCTGACAGAGGTGATCAACAACTCTATCTCTGTTGCAATCAAAGATGTATCCTCACCCTCTGCTGCACAGACTGACGATACACCAACTCCCATCTATGTTTATGTTCCAAGACCCAATGATCGACCAATGACTATAGGTCACATGGTTGACTTTAGAAGAGAGGTTTTGAGCCGTATGATGACAATATCCTCGAAATTTGTGGGTAAAGCCCAGGTCTCAGAGAAAAATATTAAAGAAACTCTGGACACCCACAAATTCAATTTTGAAGACCAAGTGGAAGAGGTCAGGTCTGCTGCTGCTGAACTAGAAGACGTTCTGAAGAAGGAAGCTGCTATATTCTGTGATGTCGTTGCTGGAGCTGTATATGGGAAGAGAACTGTAGGAGAACCCTCTGGGGCCAGAGTCTCCAAACGGGCCAAGTTTTTTGACCCAGACTCCCTAAAGGCTACACCAGAGCTCTCTGACTTTGAAGAAAACATTGGTGATGCAGAGGAGTATGATCAACAAAAAGGGGAGAGCATAAACGACTACACATTCAAAGAGAAACCTCTCAAGACCCCAACATAAACCATTCTCTTAGATACTCCACCCCAATCCCCAAGGAATGAACCAGAGAGGACAAACCCATCCTCTGTTGAAAAATTTTTAAACCAACCACCCAACACAACCACAACCATGATGATCCATGATCAACACCAGAATGATATAGCAAAATCTCTGGACATCGTGACAGAAGGAACCACAACAGAGATTCCAACAGAAGGAAATACATCAGAGACGAGGGCTGACAAAAGAAAAGAAAAAAATATCAGAAGAACCGTTTGCTGATGTACAACCACAACAACCATCCACCAAACCAGATCACACTCTACCACCTCTAGAGGAAACCTTTGCCTTCCTATATGCTGAAGAAGACTTGATTCCAATCAATGCAGTGCCTATCAATCCGTATCTAAATCCAAAGAGGTCAAACAAACTTACAGAGGACAGAAGCAGATTCATAAGGACAAAGACCAACATCTTTGTCAGGATAAACACTCCTTTGGTTTTGCAAAAATACCAAGGATAGATCTGAAGTCCTTTCCCTTCAACATAGTCGCTTATAACATCTACGCGGTCGAACTCAGCGATGAGACGCACGAAACCTTCAACGACAATGATCTTGTTCTGCTCAATCCCTATGACCTTCTAACTCTGCATGCCTACTGCCTCAACTGAGCATTGTGACCTCCAGATGAGAGTCTTCTGGGATTTGAAAACTACCCTACAGGATCCCTTTCAGCCAATCCAGAAGCATTTATTTTCCGACAGAAAGGTGTTAAGAAAGCCATCAGATCTGCAGAAGCCCACAAGTACTCCTCACAATCTCTGAAGTATCTGCGTAAGATCGTACAAGAGAGGCCTCCAAGCTCCAAGTGCCCACAAGAAGTTATTGATAGTTTTGTAAGACATCTAACTCTTACCCTAGAATTCAGGGATTTAATTATGAGATTTGACATAATTCTTAGAGGAAACTTGTTAGGGCATTTTTGTAGCTATCAAGACAGTATTAATATCTTGTACTGTTTCTCCTTAGTAGAGGCATGGGCTTGTCATGTCCTACTATATAAAGGAGTTCCTTTGTTATTTTGGATAACAACTTGAAGCATTTGTCATTTTACACTTTGAAATCAATATATGGATGACAAGATTGCTCTCTAGATTCTCTCTACACTTGTTCATTACTTTGTGCTAGATTTGGGATTTATCAATTGGTATCAGAGCTAAACAGAAGATTCAAGCAGATTAAAGAGCAAATTGAAGAATTTTTACACTGTTCATCAAGAATTCGGACCAAGAGAAGTTTACTGTTCATCTGAAGTCTTAACATTCAGACATGAAGATTTTCTAGATTTTGAGTTTTTGAATCATTTCTTTGCATCGTTCAATTCGGATTTGGATTCTGAACACATTTAATTCTTGCATAAACATCAAAATCTGCACAGAATTGACAAATCTGATCGATTCTTGAATATTTTTTCAAAAACTTCAAGTTCACTGTTTGGATCTTAATTCGATTAAATTGATCGAATTGTAAATTGTGATCAACAGGAAAAGTGTGCAGATTTCAATTACGAACAATTTGATATAAGATTCATCACAATTGATCAAGAATTGAAGAAGTTATGGCAGATTAAGTGATTTTGAAGTTCGAAGTGCAGAATTCGGATTCTTCTTAGTGAATTCGGATCATTCAAAGAGAATTCGGAACATTCATAGAGAATTCGAACCCTATTACATTCGAATTGAGTGAATTCGAACCTAAGTAAATTCGAATTGAGTGAATTCGAATCCAGTTACATTCGAATTGCGTGAATTCGCACTCAACATAATCCGAATTGAGTGAATTCGAACCTTAGTACATCCGAATTGAGTGAATTTGAACGCTGTTAAGTTCGAATTGGAGGATTTCGAAATCTATCAAGTCCGAATTGATTATCCGAATTGAGTATCCGAATTGAGCATCCGAATTGATCATCCGAATTGATCATCCGAATTGAGCATCCGAATTGAGCATCCGAATTCTTAGGAATGTTGATTAAATTCTCATAAGTGTAATTTTTCTTACACTAACTGCTTTATCTTCTGAACGATCGTTTATCTAGCCAATTATCAGAAGATGTCGAGAGATATGCTGAGCATGGGTTCTAAGAATAAGCCTCCGGTATTGATAGCTGAAGAATATTCTCAATGGAAAAGGAGAATGATTCAATTTCTGAATCATCAGAACAGAGATCTTATGCTGTCCATTCAGAACGGTCCTTACAAAGCCTACATAGAGGTTGGTGGCATTGCTGCAACAGAAACAAGTCAAGAGATTCTTCCAAGAAGAATAGAAAAGGAATACAAATATTACAGTGATGCTGATAAAGCTAGAGTTGAAATTGATGAGCAAGCATTGACATACTTGACTATGGCCATTCCAAACAATATCTATAATCGCGTAGACAGCCGAAATTCAGCAAAGGATATTTGGGATGAGCTAGAAAGGCAGTTTGAAGGTTCATCAAAATCAATGAAGACCAAAAAGAATCAGAGCATCAATGCGTATGAAGGGTTTAAAGCTAGAGATGGAGAATCGTTGAAAGATACTTATGATCGTTACAACATCATTCTGAATGATTTAAGAAGGAATGGAGTTGACAAGTCTGAATCAGAGATTAATTACAAGTTTGTCAAGAATTTACTGCCGGAATGGGATTCATACTCTATTCAGCTTCAAATGTCAAGGGATATGGATGATGAAAAGTTGACCGATATTTTCAGCATTCTGGGTCAACATGAAGAAAAAGTAAAAATGGTCAAAGAAAAGGAGAAAAAGGTTGAAGAATCTTTAGCCCTTCTAAGTGAACACAAGAAAAGTGGAGCGATGAAAACAAAGGCTTTGATCTCTGGGTTAAGCAAAAAGAAGATAAGTTCTGATGATGATGATGAAAGCAGCAGTTCTGGAGATGAAATGAGTGAGATAGCTGAAAAATTAGCCTTGTTAACTACAAGATTTCAAAACAGATATGGAAAGAAGAAGTTTCATTCAAAAAGCAAACCTGATTACAACAAAGTGAACAGATACAAAAGGTTTGAGAAAAGGTATGAGAACAAGGATCAAAAGGAAGAAGAAAAAGAGGAGAAAGTTGAGAAAAAGGAGAGGGAAGAAAAGAAGGATATGGATGACCGAAACTGCTATAACTGCGGTAAGCCGGGTCATTTTGCCAGAGATTGTCAGTTGAAGAAAGTTAAGGATTCTGAATACTATCAGCGTAAAGCACATCTCGCAAAAGCCAAAGAAACCGGAAAGCCAGTAAATGCTGAAGAAGAAATATGGCTGATGGATTCTTCAGATGATGAAGAAGCTCACTTCACTCAAGTGAAGCACAGTTTAATGGCTAAACTTGATGAGGAAGATCTGGAATCTGAGGTACAATCTCTATATCCTTCTCTTTATGATAACACTTCTCTTTATTCTGATAATTCTGAAAATGAATCTGAAACTGAAAATGACAAATATGAAGAAATGCAAGCTGTGATATTTGAGCTTAACGAGAAATTTAAAAAGGCACAAAAGAAAATTGAAAAAGTGCAAAAGCAATATGAAGATGAGAAAAGCTCAAAGCTGAAATATCATGATGAAGCACTTCTTTATAAGTGTTTAGCTGAAGATAGAGAAAAGGAGAAAGAAATTATTAGATCAAATGTTAAAATACTTGAATCTGAAATTTCTGAGTTAAAAAAGAAAATAACTGATTTAAATGATGAAAACATAGATTTTCAGTTCAAAATCAAGGTTCTTTCTGATGAAAGAAAAGAAGCAATTGAAAAGATTAAGCAGCTTGAAGATTTAAATTACAAAAGAGGCCAATCTGAGCAAACGCTGAATTTGTTGACTAGCAACCCAAAAGATAAACGATTTTATAATCCAAAAATGGGTCTAGGATTATCTGATGACAAGAGTTTCAAAACAATAAAACCTCATGAGAAAAAGGAAGTTTTGAAGCAAACTCTGATAAAGGAGATTCCTCCAATTGCAAAAGTTTTTGTTAAACCAGCAAATGTAAAGTTGCAACAAGTCATTATAACAGAAACACCTGTTAATTCACCTGTATCTGTTAAATCAAATAATGAAGTGTTGCAACAAGTCATAATAACAAAAACACCTCCAAAGACACAAGAAAAAGCAAAGGCAAGTAATGGAATTTTGCAACAAGTTATTGTATCAGAAACATCTCCTAAATCAGAAACTCCTATCAAAGATAATGCTTCAAATTCTTCAACTCCAATTTCAAAGAAAGATGAAGCTAAAACAGACAAAGGTTCAAAAGAAAAGCCTAGATACAATATAACAAATTTTAAATATGATGAATTAAACTCCAGTTACAAAACCAAAATGTTTGAACCAACTGGATTTAGTTCATTGTTTTCCGATGAATCTATGGCTAAAACAATTGTTGACAAAATCAATGAACCTATATTTGTTAAAACTAAATCTAACGTTGAAATGGAGTCAAATAATACATCAGATTCTGACAAAAGGGAGTTTGTTCCAGAAACTTCTTCTGAATTTCCAAATTTGGACTCAGCTTTACTTAAAATTGTTGATTTAGAAAATCAAATTTCCAAATGGCAATTAGATTTTAAAAAATTAGAGGATGATCGTGATAATATTGGACTAGAATTTGATCATACAAAAAGGATCAATCTTGATCTTAAGAGTGAGATTCAAAGACTAGAATCCAAATTAGATGAAATATCAAACTCTAAGGCCTCAAAAAGTTGTGAAAAATGTTCAAAACAAGCTGAATCCAAAGATCAAAATAAATCTTCAAGTATGTTTGATCCTTTTGAAAAGCTCAAATTTTTTAAAGAAAAGAAAAATCTTGAATTAAGATGTGTAGAACTTTCGAAACAAATTTCAGATTTTGAAAAAGTTCTATTTCTAGAAAAAGAAAAGCAGAAGAAAGAAAGAACTGAATTTGAAATAGAATTAAAGTTTTGTGAAGTCTACCATAAAAAGTTTTCATCAAAGGTATCTGATTTAAAAACAGAACCAGCTTCAAAAGGAAAAGAGAAACAAAAATCATCTGAAAATAAATCTAATTTGTTTTCAAGTGATCCAGTTTCAAAAGGAAAAGAGAAAGAAAAATCATCCGAAAATAAATCTAATTTGTTTTCAAGTGATCCTTCTACCTCTAAAGGTTCTGACAATGTTTCTTCTTCTTTCTCAGAAATGGATGAAGAAAAGTATGTGGATTTGAAGGAACAAGTTCTGAATAGCAAGAATAGAAGCACCGACTCTGAGAAATGTAGTTCTTTGAATAAAAATTGTATACATTCTTGTAATGTTTGCAATGTTTGTGGCAATAATAATTCCGCAATTTCAGATTTCAAATTATTGTCACAAGCTAAAAGAAGAATTCATTGTGCTCACTGTTGGGATAACTATTTCAAGCTAAACAGAAATGCTCCAACGAATAAGAAGTCTAAAACTTCTTCCTTCTCTTTAAAATCCTCAGCAAACAAATTTGCCAAAATGTTTGGTTTCAGATCAAACAAACAGAATAAAAAGATGAAAGAAAAGAAAACAGTTGAAGTAAATATGGATTGGAAATGGATTCCAAAAAATGAAGTTAACAAACCAAATTTACTCAATCGTTTAACTTTTAAAGGCAAAATTCAGGGGGCATCAAATGTCATTAATAAACTGATCCATACTAACAAGAAAGGACCCATGCAGATATGGGTACCTAAAATAAGATAATTGTTTCTTAACAGGACCGTCATGTGTGGGTCATTGATTCGGGAGCATCTAGACACATGACGGGGTACAAGCACTTCTTGCAAGATTTTATTGTACATCCTGGAGGATCAGTGGGATTTGGAAATGACTCAAAAGGTCACGTTCGAGGCTACGGAACGTTGAAAAATGACTCAATGCAAATTGAAAAGATTTTGTATGTTGAAGGTTTAGGGCATAACCTTTTCAGTATAAGTCAGTTCTGCGACAAGAACTGTAAGGTGTTATTTGATAAAGATTTTTGCTACATCTTGGATGCAAATTGGTCAGAAATCTTCAGAGCAAAAAGATGCGGAGACTTATACATGACTGATTTTACAACTCTTGTTGCTTCTAATCAAGTCTGTCTTGTATCAAAAGCTTCACAAGAAGAGTGTTGGTTATGGCATCGAAGGCTCTCGCATCAAAATTTTCGCAGCATCAACAAGCTTCGAATTGATGGATTAGTTTCCGGGCTTCCTGAAATGAAAATTGACAAAGTTTCTGTGTGTCCAGCTTGTGAAATGGGAAAGATGAAACATGTTTCTCACAAGACCAAGACTTTGTCTAATTGTAACAATGCCTTGGAATTAATTCATATGGATCTCTGTGGTCCAATGCGAACTCAGTCAATGGGAGGAAAGAAATATATCTTGGTTATGGTTGATGAGTTTTCGCGATATACTTGGTTGGATTTCTTACGACTCAAGTCTGAAGCACCCGAGCAGATCATTAAATTCATCAAGAAGATTCAAACTCTTCTACAACGCCCTGTTCGAAAAATCCGAAGTGACAACGGAACTGAATTCAAGAATGCAACTCTTCAATATTTTCTTGAATCCGTTGGAATAACTCATAATTTTTCTGCCCCAATTACTCCACAACAAAATGGAGTAGTTGAAAGGAAAAATCGAACTCTTGTAGAAGCTGCTAGGACGATGCTTGCTTACTCGGGTCTTCCACCAAGTCTATGGGCTGAAGCAGTATCCACAGCGTGTTTTACTCAAAACAGAACTATTATAAATAAACGCTTTAACAAAACTGCATATGAATTAATCAACAATCGCAAACCTAACATCAAATTTCTGCGTGTATTTGGATGCAGGTGTTTTGTGATGAAAGATCGTGAATATCTTACAAAGCTTCAAGTTAAAGCTGATGAGGGCATCTTTATAGGCTATTCCTTGAACTCGAAAGCATACAGGATTTATAATAATCGAACAAAATCAGTAATCGAGAGTATCAACGTTACGTTCGACGAGACTGTGACATTGACTTCTGGACAATTTAGTTCAGAACTCGTACAGAAATCTGAAGCTTCTACTAAAAATGGAGTAGAACCTGTGACGAAACAGTTTTCTAATTCAGCTTTGAATTATAATAATACTACTGATTTAGATTTACTATTTCATGATGCATTTATGGATTACTGTGCAGATATGGAACCACCAATCACATCTGTGAATGCATCTCAGAATCAGACGAGTGCAAATATCTCCGGTCCAACTGAAGATGTTGATACTAGTACTTCTGTAGAAACTAATGAGATTACAAGTGAACACGTTCCTGTCTCTGAACCTGAAATTCAACCAGTTGTTTAGGTTTCAGAAAATCATTTATCGGAGACTTCCACATCTGAAGGATTAGAAACAGAAGTCAACATACCGGAAACGACAAATGTATCTTCAGCTGAATCGACAGAGGAGATTTTTGCAGTATTGGATGAAAATAATCCATCAAACACTCGTATGGATATACCAACTCTTCCAAGTAGTCATAAATGGACAAGAGCACATCCTCCGGCTGATATAATTGGTGATCTGAATGATGGAGTGAAAACCCGATCTGCGACTACAAACGAATGTTTGTACGTAAATTTTCTTAGCACGTTAGAACCCAAGAAAGCATCTGAAGCTTTACAAGATCCAGATTGGATCAACGCCATGCAAGAGGAATTAAATGAGTTCAAACGCAACGAAGTGTGGCACTTGGTGAAACGTCCAAAAGACAAAACCATAGTTGGAACCAAATGGGTCTTTAGAAACAAAAAGGACGAAGCGGGGATTATAGTCAGAAATAAAGCAAGACTGGTTGCTAAAGGTTACAATCAACAAGAAGGAATAGATTATGATGAAACCTATGCACCAGTAGCAAGGATTGAAGCAATAAGGATCTTTCTTGCATACGCAGCACATAAGAACATGAAGGTATTCCAAATGGACGTCAAATCTGCGTTTCTGAATGGAATACTACATGAGGAAGTGTATGTAAGTCAACCTGAAGGCTTTGTTGATCCCAAATATCCCAACCATGTCTACATTCTAGACAAAGCACTCTACGGCTTAAAGCAAGCACCGAGGGCATGGTATGAGACTCTGACTATTCACCTGCTTAAAAATGGATACACCAAAGGTACAATAGATACAACTCTTTTTCTCAAAAGAGAAGGTAAAGATTTAATGTTAGTACAAATATATGTTGACGACATTATATTTGGATCTACAAATCCAGATATGTGTAAAGATTTTGAAAAGGTGATGAAAAGCCGTTTTCAAATGAGTATGATGGGAGAGTTAAAATTTTTTCTTGGTCTCCAAGTGACACAATCAAATGAAGGCATTTTCATTAATCAATCAAAATATATAAATGATATGCTTAAGAAATTTGAATTAAATTCCTCTTCCACCATGAAAACTCCCATGGCTACCGGTAAGCTTTTGAACGCTGATTCATCTGGTATATCAGTCGATCAAAAGTTATACCGAGGCATGATTGGATCTTTACTGTATCTAACGGCAAGTAGACCGGATATTTTGTTTGCAACATCTTTTTGTGCACGTTTCCAAGCAAACCCGAAGGAATCTCATATTGTGGCTGTAAAGCGAATCCTTAGATATCTCAAAGGCACAAAAAATTTGGGTCTTTGGTATCCTAAGGATTCTGGGTTTGAACTAACTGCTTACACAGATGCAGATCATGCGGGAAATATGATGGACAGGAAAAGCACATCTGGTGCTTGTCAATTCTTGGGAGATAAACTAGTAAGCTGGTCATCAAAGAAGCAAACTTGTGTATCAACATCTACGGCTGAAGCAGAGTATGTGGCCGCCGCTAGTTGCTGTTCGCAAGTAATTTGGATGAAAACTCAGCTAAAGGATTATGGATATATCTTCAACAAGATCCCCATTTATTGTGATTCCAAAAGCGCAATTGCAATAACTGAAAATCCTGTTCAGCATTCCAAAACGAAACACATAGATGTCAGGTACCATTTTATCAAAGACCATGTTGAGAAGGGAACTATAGAAATGCACTTTGTACCAACAGAACTAGAACTTGCTGATCTTTTCACAAAACCTTTAGATGAAAAGAGGTTAAATTTTTTAATCAGCAAACTAGGAATGTTGAATCCTTAAGACATTGAGGGGGAGTTCGTGTTCTTGCTTACTTAAATCTATGATCATATCCTAACCCACTAGGACCCAAATGCCATTGGGTACCAAAATCTGCTTAATCTGTTTTGCAGGTTCTTCATGTGTTGTACTGAATTGTAGATACATACCACACACATGACTGAAAACAGAAGAGAAGCGGCGTATTTTTTGAAAAATATTTGTACCATTAAGGGGGAGACAAATATCAATGGCTTCTGAACAACTCAGTTCAGGACCCGTACTTTAAAGACTAAGACTTCTAAACAAATCAGTTTAGAACTCACACTTCTCAGGTAATATCCTTAACTGCTATATATTTTTGTTTCAAGGAACAAGTGGCAAAAGGTAACATTGGATTATATTTGTTTCTACTGATTTGAAAACTTGAAACTTTACAAATTTAATTCAATAAGATGAAATTTTCAATTTTCATTCAATGAATTAAATGTGTGCTAAAAGATGATTTTACAAGAAACTTTGTACTATCTGAGTTAGATTTGCTTCAATTTTCACCTCTAAAATAAATCGAAAGGTCAGCAAAACATGAATGAAATTATGCTGAATGCTCAAAGTTATGTGAATCTGGATATATATAGAATATAATGCTCAAAAAGCCTATATGTCAGAATGATGGATGGAAATGAAAATATGGGCAAAGCACTATGTTTTAGAACCAAGTGATTGAGATAAAATAGTTGCACTATCATTTAGTTTGAAAGTTTGTGCCTGTGGCCTTTCTGGTTTGGGAGAGTAAGTCCTAAGGGGTGCTCGACACCTAGTCCCTAAGATCAACTGGTCTGGGATCGGCTGACCCAAATCCTGCAATAGAACCAGATAGAAAGCCATGTTCTACTGGTACAAATGGGTTTAAGATATATCGATGTGGCCTTTCTGGTTTGGGAAATTAAGTTCTAAGGGGTGCTCGTCACCTAGCACCTAAGGCCAACTGGTCTGGGATCTGCTAACCCAAATCCTGCTATAGAACCAGATAGAAAGTCATGTTTAACGGTGTATCTTATTCTTACTAAACTTTTTGATCAAAAGATGCCAATGAGCACAAAATCAAAAGATGCCAATGAGCACAAAATCAAAAGATTCAAATGTGCACAATATTAAAAGATGCCAAAGAGCACATATCTCTTGAAACTTGGGAAAATACAAAGTCGCGATAAACCCGTAAATTTGTGAAAATTCTGATTTTGGACAAATAGTGTGAGTAGAGCAAAGTATTCTTATATATTGTAGAAATACATAAGCTTTATGCCAATCATATTTCGCATGCTAGCACACCAAATAGATTTGATAAAGGGGTGGACACTGAACAATTATAACTTGATAAGCAATGATGTCTTGTCCTTGAATCCAAACACATGCATTTGATTTCATCTGATTGGAATATATGTTAAATTTTATTAAGTTGAATTTCTTTTGTAAAGCTTTCAAATGATCAAATGTTAGTAGTCATAAAACAAAATTCAATGAATTTGACTTTCCTTGTGAAATGTATTTTTGATCCAATATCAAATACTGAGTTTTATGCATATTTTCAGAGGAAGAAAGCAAGTTGCTCAAGAATTCATATTTTAAGGGGGAGTTAGATTTTTACACAAAGTGATAATTTTAACAGTTTGGACTCATGTTCTATGAGTACCAAATCTTTCTCTGTTTGTGCAGATTTCTCTGAAGAAAAGATAACAGTTTATGAAATTGTTAAGGGGGAGCAATTCGGCATAAATCTGTAAAAGTGTTATCTGTATCTGAGAGCTTACAAAGTTTTATCTGATGTGAGAATTTTAGACCAGTTGTTGGACTTTTCAGAAAAAGTTGTAAATTTTCATGCAAATATTTGAAGAATTCGATCTCTGAAGGATTCGAATTCAAAGAATTCGAACACTTAAGGATACGAATTCAATGAATTCGGACCTTTAAGGATTCGAATTCAAAGAATTCGAACACTTAAGGATTCGAATTCAATGAATTCGGACTCTTAAGGATTCGAATTCAATGAATTCGGACTCTTAAGCATTCGAATTCAATGAATTCGGAACCTTTAAGGATTCGAATTCAAAGAATTCGAACACTTAAGGATTCGAATTCAATGAATTCGGACTCTTAAGGATTCGAATTCAATGAATTCGGACTCTTAAGGATTCGAATTCAATGAATTCGGACCTTTAAGGATTCGAATTCAAAGAGTTCGAACACTTAAGGATTCGAATTCAATGAATTCGGACTCTTAAGGATTCGAATTCAATGAATTCGGACCTTTAAGGATTCGAATTCAATGAGATCAATATCAATTGTTGTACAACTTTATCTGATTCGAACTCTTTTTGAATTTTTTACATATTTGTTTATGTAAATTGTTCAGATGAACAGTGCCATATCTAATGTTTTGAAACATGCTTTTTTAACTGATTGCCAAGTGGGGTACTCTAATGTGTGCCAAGTGTACAATTTTTTTTTAGTATAAATAGGGTTCGAAACCTTATTTCCCACTTTTCACTATTTGGTATTGTTTCAAACACTCTCAAGAGAACACTGTTCATCTTCCACTTTATCGATCCTTCATCTGCTTGATTCATCCTCATCAGGTAAACATTTCTATCGAAATTACTCTTATCAGATTCGAAAATGTAATACGAATCATTCTATACGAATGGTTTGTTTGATTGTAAACATTTACTATGCTAATCTGTAAAATCAAAAAGTTTACTGTTCATCATCGTGCTCATATGAACATGAATTCGAACCATACCTGATTCGAATTCATGAACATTGTTGAATTCGAACATGATTTCGAATCGTTCTTGTTTCGAATTCATGAAACATGTTAAGAAAGAATGCCTTTAGATTCGAATTCATATGTCATAATTTGAATTAGGGCTCAAGTGTTGAATTCGAATGCCTTTAGATTTGAATTCCTTTAGATTCGAATTCACATGTTATAATCTGAATTAGGGCTCAAGTGTTGAATTCGAATGCCTTTAGATTCGAATTCCTTTAGATTCGAATTCACATGTTATAATCTGAATTTGGGCTCAACTGTTGAATTCGAATGCCTTTGGATTCGAATTGGATGAATTCGAACCCTTATGGATTCGAATTGGATGAATTCGAACCCTTGTGGATTCGAATTGGATGAATTCGAACCCTTGTGGATTCGAATTGAATGAATTCGAACCCTTATGGATTCGAATTGGATGAATTCGAACCCTTGTGGATTCGAATTGGATGAATTCGAACCCTTGTGGATTCGAATTGGATGAATTCGAACCCTTAGGGATTCGAATTGATATTCAAAGACAAATCATGAATTCGAATGCACTATGATTCGAATTCTATACTTAGAAAATATTTTTCTTTCAAATTTTTTTCAAAGACTAATTCTGTAAGAACTATTATCAACAGGTAAAATGGTTAATCAAGAAGAACAAAGTCACATTCAAGGCTTTGATGATCATATTCCAAGTCTTCCCGAACCGACATACGATGTACCTTTACCGTCAACACGATCAGTACATCAATCCCAAGCCGGAATTCATCCAGATAATGCTATCATTCATCCGATCAACTATATTGCGATCATTCCCAACAATCATCACATTGATTTTGATCACATCAACATTCATCCAGTGATAAAGGAAGTGCTCAGGAATCATCCGTTAGCATACGCATTAACGAATACTGTCGTTGTGCCTATGCTATATTTACAGCAAGCATGGAAGACAATAACAACAACTATGGAAGATGGAAGACCAATTTTTGTATTCCAAATAGACAACTTCATCACAAAGCTTGATTTCCAAAGACTAAGAATGATTCTGAGGCTACCTGAACCTGATTCACGAGAAGGAAAGACTGAGTTTGATCCTTTTCCATCTGAAGAAGAAACGTTTGAAGGAATACGTGCTATGGGATACACTGGAAACTTAACTCGGGTGAAGGAATTCCATAAGGCGAACCTACCACCGTTATACTATACAATCTTCTCCATTATTAATAGATGCTTATCTGCTAAACATGCCGGAACAGACAGTGCCAGCGTCGGATTTCTGAAGCTATTTCATGCAGTAGTGTATGATCTTCATGTAGATTATGCAGCTATTTTCTGGCATGAACTGAATGAGAAGATAGATCTTCGCCGACAAAACAAGGGAAAGCCTTATGTTCCATATATGAGGTTTCTTCAGATTATCATTCATAGCATGCTTCGTTCTAACAGAGAAATTCCAAGACGAGCAAATCATCCTTCTGTGCCCGAGAAAGCTATGCAGTATCTTCAGTTTCGTAAAACTGAATTTGATTATGAGATGCCGTTACCTGAAGGATTTCTTCGATACGCGGATCAGGACGTTGAGGGCATTATCGAGTATAGAGAGTCTATGGTCCAGCCAGAACCGGAGGGACCTACCCCAGACTCAACCCCTAGGCGAGAGGAGTCGGTGAGTGTTCAGGATGCACGGGCTACTGAACGGGGAGAGTCGAGGGAAAACACCGAGAGGGGAACTGGTGGGGATCATACATCTGTATTTGAAGATACAGGGTCATCGTCCGAGGACACACATACAGATGATCTTGTACAACACGATTCTGAGGGAGAAATTCCTAAACACATTGGGGATCCTCCTTTAGTTGAGTACTCTAGTGATAGTACAGAGTCTGATAATGCGTCTGATTCAGCGGAGGAACATCGTGATGGTGATGAAGATGACAACGATGATAATGATGATGATCAAGGGAATGCTGGAAATATTGGTGCTGATGCTACTACTGAAGAAAACTGGTTTGGTAACGTTTCTGATATCTTTGAATTTCCACAATTGAATATGTCAGATAATATTAATGTGGAAAGCTTAAACTTTGATGACATGCCTTTAATGTCGACTCAAGTTAGTGAAGGAACGGAAGGCATAAGGAGACCCGAGGGAGTATCAGTTGAAAATATATGTGAGACTGTGAGAGAAACTGAAGAAAATAATATGGAGAGTGTGAAAGATATCCAAACTGTCTATTCCAGAAGGGCAGCCACATCCACCACCAGATCTCATTTGTTGGGATCAGGTGTTGAACAAGTCATTACTCGCCCAGTAACGCAATTGCACACCTCTGCCAGCTATTCAGCTTCTTCTTCACAAGAAACTGTCTCATTTTCTCACGGGGTTTTAGCACAAACACTATCTGGATCTCGTTCGGAGATTCCGGATATTGAAACAGAGCGACTTCCTCCCCAGTCCTCGACCTTCTTTCCTGCACAAAGTTCGAGTCTAGTGCCTGTTCCTAATATATTTGATTCTTTGAATAGGACACTTTCAGGAACATCTGATGCGCGCTTTCGTGACTCATCCGGAACACTCAGAGTAGATTCTTTTACAGGACTACAAGGACAGAGTGGAAATCCTACCAGTGCTAACACTATGCCAACACTGAGTGTAGGTCACACAGTTGCAACAACTGTTGTGTCAACGGCAAACCTAAGTGGTGCCGGTGTTACTTTACCCGTCTTTGTGACAAGGGAAAACTTCGATGGCGCCCTAAAGGACATTGAAACTATGTTCATCCGGGAGTTACAAGGTGTGAAGAATCAGTTGAAGGGAAAAGAACCGATGACTTATGAGCCAGCTGTACGTCCACGTCCAGAAATCTATCTGGCTCCGCCTCGAGTACCTCAGTCTTCTCCTATGCAACAACCACCAGTGGATCAAAGTGTTGATGAATTAAGGGATTTATTCTATGCCAAACTGATGTCTATGAGTCCTGAAGATCAGCAAAGTAAAACCTTGTTATCTCTACTTCAGAATTTCCAATCTACTCCAAATCCACTTCCACCTACACCTTCAGTTACACCCACACAGTTTCAAGCATTATCCAAAGAGTTATCTACTTTCAAGTCCGAAGTTGTGAAATCTTTAAGTGATATGAAGCAGTCAATTGTTGAGTTGAAAGCATTAATGGAACAGTCGTGTAAGACTCAAGCTCAGAGTACTAAAAGAAGACATGATCAGGATCCCGATGATCATGATCATGAGGGGGAGATGAGTAAGAAGAGAAGAGCTGAGTCAGAAAGCTCTCAAGGTCAGAAAAAGAATCCGACTGTTGCTGAAATATCTAAGATGTTTGAATCAGGTGCTATGGGTGATCAAAGCGGAAAACAGATCGTATTATATGTTGATCCGAATATAGAAGCAATGGTTGAAAAGCCTGAGGTAAATGAGAAGGAGATAAGAGAAGTGGTTGATCGATTCGTGCAATCTGTGGAGTTGATTGAAATTATTTCTGATGATGAAGAAACTGATGAAAGTGCAAGAGCTTATGATCGGTATTGGAAAGTTAAGGAGGAAGAAGAACCACTTTTGGTATTTACTTATGAACCAGAAGATCAAGGTGTTGGATTTAATGAAGAAGAGGTTGATATTTTGTCAGAGATATATGGGCCACAAACTCCTGAAGAAATAATCTTTAGCCCTGTACACTCACCCGAACATATCTCAACCACTTTGATGTCAGAACAACCTTCTGTTACACCTATAACCATCAACCTTAACCAATCTACTTCAACTCAAACCACTATACCTGTATCTGAACCACATCATTCTCATGATCCATTATCTAAAGAGCCAAAATCCGAAGAGACTGATCCTCAATCCACTACATCTTCAATACCTCCTATCATTCATAGTCATGATGAAGCTGGTCCTTCTAATCCTGCTGATCAACCTGGTCCTTCATCCTCACGGAGCAGAAAATTGACTGAACTTGAACAACGACAAAGAACTTTGTATTTGAGAACACCTTTCCTAGAAGAAGAAGAAAGAAGACTGTTTGTGCACAGAATCAGAACTTTGAATCCCTACGCTGTGTTGGGTATTACAGATCAAACAGCCGAATACAAGTTCGAATATATGTACTTTCTAAGGGACAAGTGTCAAAAGAAAATAGAGGTGAGGAGCAAGAAGTTGATTGTGTCTATAAAGGAGGTAACAGCTAGACTGTATTACAAGTTGTGGTATCCAGAGTTTCTTGTTCAAAGGCAAGATTGCAGAGATTATAGATTTACTGAAGCTGATTTCTGCCATTTAACCATGGAAGATTTTGAGTTCTTGTATCATCATTTCAGAGATCTTCAGATCAGAAGGGAAAACGTAACTCTTGCTTTGAATGCCATTAAGAGATTTCTGAGAAGACACGTTTTATTCACACAGTGTCATGATTTGCAGATGGGTGTGGAAAGCTATCAACCAAGAATAAATCTGTTAAGACCAAATCAAGAATTGACTGGATTGATGAGGATGCCTTTATATTGTGTGATTGGAGAACCAGAGTTTGGTGTTGTGTTCAGTAATGGTGCAAACAAGATATTCATTCGGTTTAATGAGTTGGAAAAATATTCTGATGGTACGCTTAAAATTGTAAGACTTCAGTTAGTCGAAAAGCTCAAAAGACATGATGCTGAACGAAAAGTTAATTGGATGTCTTCAAGACCTAGAAGAGTTTTGTCAAGAGCCATTGAAGAGATAGATGAAAAATTGAGCTTCAGAATGGCTATGCGAAGGATTGAAACGCATCTTGGGTTTCGAAGTAGAAGAAGACCCTTTCTGCCTTGATAGCTAAGGGGGAGATTGTTAGGGCATTTTTGTAGCTATCAAGACAGTATTAATATCTTGTACTGTTTCTCCTTAGTAGAGGCATGGGCTTGTCATGTCCTACTATATAAAGGAGTTCCTTTGTTATTTTGGATAACAACTTGAAGCATTTGTCATTTTACACTTTGAAATCAATATATGGATGACAAGATTGCTCTCTAGATTCTCTCTACACTTGTTCATTACTTTGTGCTAGATTTGGGATTTATCAAAACTATTATGACTAGTTTTACTATCTTTCTTTGCTTAGTAATGTAATCATATTCTGAAAGTAGTAAAAGGTTTTTACAGAGGATGACTTTCTCCTCTTTGTCTTCAATTTTTCTTAATCTTTGTAAACATAGCATAGTTTGAATTTTCAATACTTAGGGGGATATTGTTATCCCCAAGTATGCCATTGTAAAAGTATTGAAAATATCACAAGTCAGAAGGACGTCAGAGAACAGGATGCCAGAGATCAAGCTAAAGACTTAGCAGAAGAACAAATAGAAGACCATCAGAGATCATCAGAGCTCTGGAAGAAGACCTATGATAAGTCCATCAAAGAACAAGTTCTCCAGAAGACCTTCAGAGCTCTGGCAGATGATCTCTGGTGAATGAAGACCTCTGTGAAGCCTAAGTCTCGTAGAAATCTCTAAGTGATAGACAAGTGTCCGCACTTTCCACGTCAGTCGTAAAAGGACGATGACATGTTTTCCACGTGTCATCATAGGGTTTGATAGTACATTGTCTATTGCTTTATCAGTCTATAAATAGAACGTTAGTGGAACACACAAATTCTCGAGAATTGTAAGCTTTGTAAGAATCCTTACTAGAATTGTGAGAGCACTATCACTGCACAATTCCATTCCACTTCTAGTGTATGATCAGCAGCCTGAGAGATTTCAGAATACACATACAAGAAAGTGTTCTTGGTGTTATTCATATTTTAATATACGAGCAGTTTGTTATTCAATATTGTTATCTATTACTGTTCATCATATTGTTATTCTCTCATGTTTTATGCTACATACAATGACTCATACACAAACACTTTTATTATGCTTCCGCTATCTTTGATCTTTCTGTTTGTATGAGATGAGGTGAATCTGGGAACCTACAAACTTTGAGGAGTAGATCTGTGCCGGTAATGGGTACGATTCCGGTTGCAGGAGAGATTCGTGTGGAGGAAATTCTGGAGGAGAAACCGGTGAATCCTCCAAGACGGGCGGCCACCCGCGGAAGGGGTGGAGGCCGAGGAAGAAGACGGGGATGATCACCGCTACGAGCTACTTCTCAGACGGTTGGGACTGCGTAGAAAGTCGAGGAGGGAAAAAGATGCCGACCACTTGTCGGGCTAAGAGTGTGAGAGCACCTGAAGTGCGTGAGCCTTTGCATCAAGAGAGTACCGCCTCGGTATGTGGAGGGAGTCAGTCGAGCAGCTCGAGGATAAATCGGAACCAAGCGTTTGTGACGGAGGAGAAGTTTACTGTGGAAATGGGAAAACTGCAGGAGACTTTGCAAGCATTGTTGGAAAATCAAGTTAAGACTACGTCGGAGGGACGAACTGTGCCAGCGAGACGAAAACTGAGGCATCTAGCCTACCTCCGACTGTGGTGAGAGATCATTCGTTGTCGACTCCGTTTGTGGCTATTGAACCAAAGGCAACAAAAGGATGTACTTTTAAGACTTTTGTGTCATGCAAACCTCCATCTTTTAGAGGGGAACGCAATCCAGTCTTGGCTTTGAGATGGATCCGCGAGATGGAACTAGCTTTCGACACAAGTAAGTGTGTTGAAGAAGACAAGGTGTTGTTTGCCATATCTATGCTAAAGTTGGATGCCATCTTTTGGAGGGATGTCGAAACTGGCGGTAAGGGTTAAGAGATAGCGAAGGCAACTACCTAGGAGTTATTCACTAAGAGGTTCAAAGCACAGTTTTGCCCAGTAGCGGCAGTTAAGAAGCTTGAGGAGGAATTTATGGGGTTGGAACAAGGGACGATGTCAGTACAACAGTACACGTCAAAGTTTATAGAGAAAGCTCAGTTTGCTGAATTGTATGTGCCTACTGAGGA
This sequence comes from Saussurea involucrata, assembly GCA_033807775.1. Classification (NCBI taxonomy): domain Eukaryota; kingdom Viridiplantae; phylum Streptophyta; class Magnoliopsida; order Asterales; family Asteraceae; genus Saussurea; species Saussurea involucrata. Next base: position 82,583,589 of record CM066327.1, read on the forward strand.
GAGGCGCATAGAGAGGTACATCTGGGGACTGAAGAGCAGTGTGAGAGAGTTGGTTCAGGTAAAGGATCCCGTTACTTTTCAAGATGCGGTAGATACTGCGGAACTCACGGAAAAGGAGAAGAACATTCAGATGTCAGAGAGAGTCGAGGATAAACGGAAGTGGGAAGGGCCAAATCATGATGTTAAATGGCCGAGTGCTCCTAGACCCGAACTGAGGGTGGGACCCAGAGCAGGAGAGAAACCTTGTGGTAAGTGTAACCGGATAAAGGGGAATGTTTGGCAGATAAAGTGGGGTGTTTCAAGTGAGGGAAGACGGGGCACATGGGACGGGATTATCGTAGTTCGAGGTCGTGTTATCAGTGTAGTTCGCCAGACCATGTCAAGATGGACTGTCCATAGCTAAGGAGGGGATTTGTTGGTGGCCATAACGAAAAAAGTGGTGGAAAGGACGGCGATAGAAAGGTGAAGCCTGCTCGCACGAAGGCGAGGGCTTTCCACATGTCGGCGGAAGAAGCGGTGGATACGCCAGATGTGGTGACAGGTGTTTTCCCTATTGACTCGACTTTTGCTAAAGTAATGTGTGATTCGAGCACCAATCGTTCTTTTGTGTCGCCTAATTTTATTCGAAAATTGCAAGTGAAACCCAAGAGGTTGAACTCTGGGTTTTAGGTAGAAGTAGCAGACGATAGTCTAGTCTGGGTGAAAGATGTCTATGAGGGGTGTAGCATCGATGTAGATGGTCATTTGTTTCTTTTGCGTTTGTATCCTATGGGAATGGCGGAGTTTGATGTGGTTATAGGAATGGATTGGTTAGCGGATAACGATGCTAACATTGTGTGTAATAAGAAGTTAATTCGTATCGCCTTACTAATAAGAAGAAAGTAGTAATCTATGGGGATCGTCGGGATAGAAAATCGTGTATGATATCTATGATGAAAGACAGACGATGTTTGGGGAAGGGATGTATGGGGTATTTAGCTTACGTGCTGGGTGCTAAGAAAGAGAAGAGGGGAGTGGAGGATGTGCCGATAGTAAGTGAGTACCCAGAAGTGTTTTTAGATGAGTTGACGAGTCTGCCCCCAGATCGTCAAGTAGAGTTCAAAATAGATTTGATGCCTGGAGCGGCACCGATTGCGCGTGCGCCCTATCGTCTGGCACCAGCGGAAATAAAGGAGATGATGACACAGCTGCAAGAACTACTCGACAAGGGTTTCATTCGACCAAGCTCATCGCCTTAGGGAGCGCTGGTACTTTTTGTTAAGAAGAAGGATGGGTCTATGCGGATGTGCATAGACTATCGGGAACTCAACAGGGTAACAGTCAAGAACAAGTACCCGCTTCCGAGGATTGATGACCTTTTCGACCAATTGCAAGGCGCAAGCTATTTCTCGAAAATAAACTTGAGATCGGGTTACCACCCGCTGAAGGTGTGGGATAAAAATGTGCCTAAGACGGCCTTTCCACAAGATATGGACACTACGAGTTTTTAGTTATGCCCTTTGGCTTGACTAATGCCCCAGCAGTGTTCATGGACTTGATGAACAGGGTGTGTAGTTCGTTGCTGGACAAGTGTGTAATCGTCTTCATTGACGACATCCTGATCTACTCTTGATCCCGTAAAGATCACGAGGAGCACCTCGGGCGGTTTTGGAATTGTTGAAACGCGAGAAGTTGTACGGTAAGTTCTCAAAATGCGAGTTCTGGTTGAGAGAGGTTCAGTTTCTAGGCCGTGTGGTGGCGGCAGATGGTATCAAAGTGGATCCGGCTAAGGTCGAAGCAATTAAAGATTGTGAACCGCCAAAGTCGCCATCAGAGGTAAGAAGTTTTCTTGGGTTGGCGGGCTACTACCGGAAGTTCATTCAGGGCTTCTCTCGAATTGCCACACCGTTGACCGCATTGACGAGGAAGAACGTCAAGTTCGTGTGGACCAAAGCTCAAGAGGCTGCATTTGTGAAGTTGAAGGAAAGTCTGAGCAGCGCTCCAATTATGTAATTACGGGATGGATCTGAAGGTTTTGTAATTTACAGCGATGCTTCCAAGCTTGTATTAGGGTGTGTACTGATGCAAAAGGGAAAGGTGATTGCCTACGCTTCTCGAGAGTTGAAAGATCATGAGTTGAACTACCCTACGCACGACATGGAGCTAGCGGTAGCGGTGTTCGCTTTAAAGATATGGCGACACTACTTGTATGGAGTGAGGTGCCAGATCTACACCGATCACAAGAGTCTTAAGCATCTTTTCGATCAGAAAGAGGGTAACATGAGACAGAGGACGTGGATGAAGCTGCTGAACGATTATGACTGTGAAATCCTTTACCACCCGGGTAAAGCGAATATGGTTGCCGACGCGTTGAGTCGGAAGGAGCGAGTGAAAATGACCAAATGGTGGACTTCAGGGTCGAGGCGACTACAGGTCTCCTAGACGAGGTCAATAAAATCTCAAGAAGAGGTGTCGTTAGAAGAAAATGTAAGGAGTGAAAGAATCGTTGAAGCTACGTCTTTGCTTAATGTCAAGAGTAGTGGGTTGAGGTGTTTGAAGACCGGGTATGGGTTCCGAAGTTGGTGAACCTGAGGGTAAGCATCCTAGAAGAAGCGCACAGGTCACAATATTCTGTACATCCAGGTACAAATAAGATGTACCAAGATTTAAGGCAGTTTTACTGGTGGCCAGGAATGAAGAAGGACATCGCTCACTTTATGGAACGATGTGTGACGTGTCTGAAGGTTAAAGTAGAACATCAACGACCGTATGGGGAACTTCAATCTTTAGAGATACCAGTATGGAAATGGGATAACATAACCATGGATTTTGTTACGAAGTTACCAAGGACGCCGAAGGGTCACGATGCAATATGGGTGATTGTGGATAGTCTCACCAAATCCGCACATTTTCTCCCAATCAAGGAATCCGATCCATTAGAGAAGTTAGCTCGGTTATATATTAATGAGATCGTTTCAAGGTACGGGGTGCCACGATCTATCGTATTCGATCGCGATAGTCGGTTCACGTCATCGTTTTGGAGAAGTCTGCAAAGAGAGTTGGGATCGCAACTAAAACTAAGCACGGTGTATCATCCTCAGACGGACGGTCAGGGCGAAAGAACTATTCAAACGTTAGAGGACATGCTCCGAGCCTGCGTGATTGATTTCAAGGGTTCTTGGGAAGTACATCTACCTTTGATAGAATTTTCGTATAACAATAGTTACCACGCGAGTATCCAAGCGGCACCATTTGAAGCCTTTTACGGACAGAAGTGTCGGACGCCGCTGTGTTGGAACGAAGTGGGAGAAAGACAGTTAGCAGGTCCATAAATTGTGCAAATGACTGCGGATAGATAGAGCTAATCCGCGAGAAGATGAGAATCGCCCAGGACCGGCAAAGAAAGTATGCAAACAAAAGAAGGAAACCTATCGAGTTTCAGGTAGCTGACAAAGTAATGCTGAAAGTTTCGCCTTGGAAGGGGGTAGTGCGCCTCGGGAAGAAAGGAAAGTTGAGGCCGAGATACGTGGGGCCTTTCGTCATTATTGAATGGGTCGGGGCAGTGGCCTACAAGTTAGACTTTCCGGAAGAACTAAAGGGAGTTCATCCGACATTTCATGTTTTGAACCTAAAGAAGTGTTTGGCAGAAACAGATGTGGCTATTCCGTTGGAGGATATCAGTGTCGATGAGAGACTGACGTACGTAGAGGAACCGGTCGAGATTGTGGACAACAAGATTCGAAAGTTAAGGAACAAGGAGATCAGGGTGGTAAAGGTCCAATGGCGGTTTCATAAAGGCCAAGAGGCAACTTGGGAGGTAGAAGCGGACATGAGGTCCAAGTACCCTCATCTTTTCGGCAATAGAATTCCGGGGGCGGAATTCTTTTGAGGGGGAGGTAATGTAATAACCATGTCTCAAGATTAAAGAAACATAAGAAATGTGGGAGTAAAGTGGAACTTTGTAAATTGAGGGACCAAAGTGTAATTTCATTAAAGGGTATAAAACCCTCAACCTTGGCACAAAACCCTATATGATTGTCATTTCTTCCTTGGTGGTTGTGTGTGAGAGCTGAGAAGAGAAGAAACAAGTTACAACCTGCGATTTGGAAGAAGAATAAGAAGAAGAAGAGGATTCTCCATCAAAGATAACATTGTTTGATTAATCGATTTACTCTTAAGGGTGGGGTTGATTGTAGTTTTATAACCATAAGAGAGGGTTAAGGGAGTTAGATTAACCATCATGTTGAGTGGGAGACTTAGAAATTGGTTTAGGAAGGGTTAATTCCCGACCCTTGTTGTTGAGCAGTGTCGACTATCGTCCTCATCGAGTCCGGAAGTCGCCAAACCCGAAAAACCGAGAGTCCGGATGAGATTCTGGAGTAGTGTAGTCCGGATAGAGTCTAGAAGTGAAGTCCGCAAGCAAGTCCGGAATAGAGTCCGAAAGCGATACCGGAATTCAGAGGCGGTACCGGAATCCGGAAAGGAGAGATCCGAAACTTGTAGTCCTGAACAGTGTAGTCCGGAACTGAGTCCGGAGAAGTGCAATCCGGAACTCCGATTTTTGGATTGAGAAGTCTGATTTTAACTTAGATAATTTCGGGATCTGTTCAGAAACAATCTCGAGTGTCAAACATAAGACTTATCGCTTTCGTTTCTTTAAAATCATAGGTGTTCAAAGGTCTGAAGCCTAAGTAAGAAGTTTTGGAGCAAGAAAGACATGTGAGTTTTCTAACTAAATACGTGATTTAAATATGATTTCCGAAGTAGAAAGCAGATATACATATGATATGTTTATATTACTGATGCGTGTGTTTGGAAAGTTTAATTAAATGTATGCAAACATTGTTGATAAGACGTGTGATGGCTAAGTCGGGGGGTGTGGCCCGCCAGTGCTCATACCCGGGGGTGTGTCCCGTTTATGCCATGGGAGGTGTGACCCAGTAAGGCAGTGTGAGACAGACACGAAGTCATTCTTATGTGATTTCCGTGTGCTGCTTACATGTACAGTTTTGCGTGGAAGATTCTTTAAAGTTTTGTTCTTAACAAATGTTAACAAATGTTTTAGTTATTTATGCTGATGAAACTCTTGCTTCTAAGAGGGAGCTCACTAGACCTCATGGTCTAACCCTCACATTTTCAAACTAAACCTTTTCAGGAAAGCCGTTAGTAGGAAGCTCCGGCAAGAGTAACGAGAAGAATTAGAGCGCGGATGCTACTAGTTGATAGTCGCTACAGTTTTACTACTTAGACTTTTGTTATTATTCTCAGTTGTGTATAGGTTGTACCGCAAACCTAAATTTTTAGACAATTGTATTCGGTCAATTTGGGGCCAAATTTTGGATGGTTGATTTATATTTTATTGTTATGCTTTGTTTTGAATTTTTGGGTTGTTACAGTGCGTGTGTGTAGATAAAAAAATGATAGGTAAATGATTAATAAATATTAAACTAATAAAATAACATGTAAATAAAACTAAATATAATAAACTAATATAATAAAATGGTAAATTAAAGATAAGATTATTTTGTATAGATCGTAAATGAATAAATGAAAAACGAAATGTTTAGCATTTAATGTTTTAATGTTAGACTAAACTAAGGGGGTGTTTGGTTCATTTTAAGAAATGAGAATGAAAATGAAAATGGTAATGCAGGAGAATGAGAATAGAAATGAATATTCCACAAATGTTGTTTGGTTAAACCAATATTGTTGATCCAAACCCTCAGTAATTTGATAATTTCCTCTCTTATATACTTAGTGAAAATTGTAAGTAAACAATATGTATCGGAGTTTCACTATCGTTGATAAGTACTAAGATCTTACAGTACCGCTGATAGGAACTCTCGCTCTTTAGATTAAACATTCAGCGAACACTGTTCACCATAATACTCTGAGTCTGTTCAGTACTTATGGTGATCGCTGATAAGTTAGTTGTTTACTTATGATCCCTGAAGACAAGTTTCACGTTAACATAGGTTCTACGCTGAAGTCGAAGATCAAGCTCAAGAACCAGCGACAAGTCTCCTAATGAACAAATGCGGATCAGCGAAGACTCAGATTTGTCCACTCAACGTGAAGTATCAAGTACAAGACTTCAGCTATCGCTGAACTCTATCATTCGCTGATATAGAATGATAGATCGCTGAATCAACGAAAAGCTGATCATGAAGTCCTCCGTACAAAGTACTTTTGTCTTAACCACCCTTGCACGACTCCATACGATATGTCAGAAAAAGAACCTCCTTATTGTCTGAAATCGTACAACCACTCTGATACTACACTGTTCAACATGCGGCTACTAAGGTTGTCAACAAAGGTCAATGACATGCAACAAATCAGCTGCTGCCACGTGTAAAGTGTAAACTGCAATGCATTAAATGCATGCACTATATAAGAAGAAGAACTCACTTCATTTTGAAGTAACTTGCTAACTCTGGACAAGTTCATCCTTCTTATCTTGAGATAGGTTATTATTAGTAATTTCCTTCTCTTTCTTAGTGCAAGAAACTTAGTGTTCCAACTTGTTTAGATTTAGGTTTATCCTTAATCTTGTTTCCGCAACAAGCTGTAAATTGTTAATGATTTATCAATAACCAATTTAGAAAAGTAAAATCTGTGTGTTTGTATTCAACCCCCCCTTCTACAAACTTGTATAACCCTTCGGGACCAACAAGTGGTATCAGAGAATATTTGTTTAATCTCATAAACAAGATCTAATCTATACTAAGATTTCTCTTCCTTGCTATTTCTGAAAATGGCTACCAACACAAACACAAATTATATCGACAATGGTTCTCTTGCAAAACCCCCTAGATTCTCCCGAGATAATTTTAATCTATGGAAAAATAGGATGACTCTCTTCCTAGAAGGTGTAGACCCTACTATGCCTTATTATCTTGAAAACGGCCCATTCATTCCTGTAAGAATTGACGCCGCAGTACCAGCCGCTGAGAATAGACCTGCTATTCCAGAAAGGCTGGTACCCAAAGAAGTTCATACGTGGACTGACGAAGATAAGAAGAAAGTGGCTATCGAAACAAAAGCCAGATCCATACTATCCATGGCTCTTCCCGACGAAGTCTACCATTCCGTCATGAACCTGAAATCCTCAAAAGCCACGTGGGACACAATATGTGTTCAGTATGAAGGTACTGCTGAATTCCAGGACTCTCGAAAGATCAACCTGGTAAGACAGTATGAAAGTTTCATTTGTGGTAAGAATGAGACTCTCTCTGAAGTTCACCAACGTTTTAATTGATTAATAATAGATCTGAAAACTGTTGGTAAGGAATATTCTAACTTTGAAGTGCTGGCAAAGTTTCTAGAATGTTTACTTGAAAGTTGGGACAGTTATTCTATGTGTCTCAAGCTGTCAAAGGATCTAAGATCAATGACCCTTGCTACCTTATATGGCACGATGCTGAATCATGAGCAATCAAGCCATCTTAAGAAGAATCTTGTAAAAGATTCCAAAAGCACCCCTGTTGCTTTAATCTCAGAGGAACCCTCTACTCAGCGACCCTCGGTCACTATCACTGAGTTAGAGAGTAACTCTGAAAGGTCATCAGATTCTGACTCTTCAGATAATAATGAATCTTTGGCTCTACTAACTAAAAAGTTCAGGAGATTCGCCAAAAAGAAAATGTTCAGAAAGAACAAACCTCTTTCTATAACTGATAAGCCAAGATCATCAACTCCTGTTGATAAGGCTACTTCTACTTGTTTTAACTGCGAAAAGACTGGACATTTCGCTATTGAGTGCAGGTCTAAGAAAGTATCGAGAAACTCAGCGTTTCCCAAGAAATCCTTTATTCCCAGGAATAAAGATGGCAAATATGCTAAGCTGAAAGAAAAATATGCCAAGCTGAAAAGCTTCAAGAAGAAAGGCAAAGGCCTGATGGTTTACGATTGGGCTGCTTCTGAAGAAGAAGAATCATCATCTGACTCTGAAGATGATGAAGCCAATCTCTGTCTTATGGCAAAGATTGAAGATGAGAAAGAAAGTTCAGACATTCCCTCTACTTCAACCTCTGCAATTCAGGTTCAGAAGGGTATCTGGTATCTCGATAGCGGATGCTCTAGACACATGACTGGAAAGAAATACCTGCTCGCTGAATACAAGGAAGAGAAGGGTCCCTCTGTGACTTTCGTTGGAAATGGAAAAGATCATACCCGAGGGTTTGGTGTACTATCTAATGGTACAACAACCTTCAGAAGAGTCGCATATGTTGAAGGGCTGAAGCATAATCTGTTAAGCATCAGTCAGCTTTGCGACAAGGATAACAAGGTAATCTTTACCAAGGAATCATGCTTTGTCACTGACAAAAAGGAGAAGATAGCTCTCAGCGGTTATCGTTTGGAAAACGTTTATGTAATAAACATGGACTCAACCACCACTGAGAACTCCTGTTTCTTCTCAAAACCCCATCTGATGTCAACTGGCTATGGCATAAGAGGCTCTCTCATCTGAATTTCAAGACACTGAACACCCTTTCTTCAAAAGAGTTAGTCACTGGTCTACCTCAACACTCATACGCCAAAGAGTCTTTATGATCAGCGTGTGAGAAAGGGAAGCAGACCAAAGCAACCTTTAAGTCAAAGCAAGTGTCCTCAGTGTCATCTCCTCTACAACTACTCCATATGGATTTGTTTGGCCCTGTTAACAAACAATCCATCGCTGGAAAGAAATATACACTGGTCATAGTTGATGAATTATCTCGCTATACATGGGTTATGTTTCTCCGTTCCAAGAGTGACACCCCTGAAGAACTCATCACCTTTGTTCGGAAGATGGAAACAATGAACAATTTGACCGTTCACTCAATAAGGAGTGATCATGGAACTGAATTCAAAAATAGTTCTCTTAATTCCTTCTTTGAGAGTAAGGGTATTTCCCACAACTTTTCTTCAGTGAGAACACCGCAACAAAATGGAGTCGCTGAAAGAAGAAATAGAACAATTATTGAAGCTGCACGTTCAATGCTCAGCGATTCTCACCTGCCTACTCAGTTTTGGGCAGAAGCTGTCAACACCGCTTGTTTTACGCAAAACAGGTCGCTGATAGTTAAAAGATTCAATAAAACAGCCTATGAACTATTTCATGGGAGAAAGCCTTCAATCAGCTTTCTTCACATCTTTGGATGTCAGTGTTTCATACTGAATAACAGATATGCCCTTGGAAAGTTTGATCCTAAGGCTGATGATGGAATATTTCTTAGATACTCCTCAGTCTCCAAAGCCTTCAGAGTCTTCAATCGAAGAAGACAAACTGTTGAAGAAACAATTCACGTCACGTTTGATGAATCCCGTTCAGCGAACTCTAAACCGTCCGCTGATACCGAAGAACTGAATCAATGGATGTTTTCTCATCTTGGTGATTCAGAAGATATTTCCACTCCTCGTGCTCATACAGTTGAAGATGATGGTCCTACTATCATTCCAAATATGCAGAATAGTGAAGCTGAAACATCATGGGTCTCAGCTGTTCCTGTAAACACTATACCTGCTTATGAACCCAATGTCTCAGACATTCCATCTACTTCTCAGCAATCAGTGAATATAATGACAACTGCATCCATTCCTCTCTTGGCTGATACTCCAGACGTCGCTGAAGCTTCATCTTCAGCTCCTCCAGTTCAGGTTGAGTCAGCGTCTCATGCCCTGGCTCAGCGATGGACTATAAATCACCCAATTGATCAAATTCTTGGTGATCCAAATGCTGGTGTTCAGACTCGACGAAGTGCAGGTAATATATGTTTATTTGTTAACTTTATTTCTCTGACTGAACCAAATAAAGTTGATGATGCCCTCAAAGATCCAAACTGGGTCAGCGCCATGCAAGAAGAGCTGACTGAATTCGAAAGAAACAAAGTTTGGAAACTTGTTCGAAGACCAACTGACAAAACAGTGATAGGCACTAAATGGGTCTATCGAAACAAGTTGGACGAACATGGAACTGTTACCCGCAACAAGGCTCGTCTTGTTGCTCAGGGATACAGACAAAAGGAAGGCATAGATTATAACGAAACATTTGCTCCAGTAGCAAGACTAGAATCTATTCGTCTATTCTTAGCATACGCTGTACACAAAGACTTCAAAGTATATCAGATGGATGTTAAGTCAGCGTTTCTAAATGGAAAGCTGAATGAAGAAGTCTATGTGGAACAACCTCCAGGATTCTCAGATCCTAAGCGTCCAGGTTATGTTTATAAACTGGATAAGGCACTTTATGGCTTAAAGCAAGCTCCACGTGCATGGTATGCCACTCTTTCTACTTATCTCCATATTGAACAATTTGAGCGAGGTAAAATCGACAAAACTCTATTTTTCAGGAAAGTAAAAGGTCATATCATTCTAGTTCAGATATATGTCGATGACATTATATTTGGCTCTACTAACCCTGATCTTTGTACTCGTTTCGCTGATAGAATGAAAGATGAGCATGATGGGTGAACTAACATATTTCCTTGGTCTTCAGATAAAGCAAAATGAGAAAGGAACTTTCATCAATCAGGGAAAGTATGTTAAAGATATGCTGAAGAAATTCGACTTAACTGAAAGTTCAGCTATGAAAACCTATATGGCACCACCGCTGACACTTGATAAGGATACTACGGGTATTCCTGTTAATGTCACGCTGTACCATGGGATGATCGGCTCACTGTTGTATCTTACAGCTAGCCGACCCGATATTATGTATGCAACATGTTTGTGTGCACGATATAAAGCTGAACCTAAGATATCTCATATGAAAGATGTAAAGAGAATTTTTCGATATCTTAAGGGTACAGCGAATCTAGGTCTTTGGTATCCCAAAGACTCGGGATTCGATCTAATCGCAGGTTGCAGAATGGATAGGAAAAGCACCACAGGAGGATGTCAGCTCCTGGGTGGAAAGCTGGTAAGTTGGACAAGTAAAAAGCAAAACTCAGTGTCCACCTCCACAGCTGAAGCTGAGTATGTAGCCGCTGGAAGCTGTTGTTCTCAGGTCTTGTGGATGACAAATCAACTACTGGACTACGACCTTCAGCTCTCAAATATTCCATTCTATTGCGACAGCACAAGTTCCATCGCTATAGCAAATAATCCAGTGCTACACTCAAAGACAAAACACATCGAAATCAGGTATCACTTTATCAGAGATCATGTGATGAATGGTGATATAGAACTTCACTTTATCCCAACTGACTATCAGTTAGCTGATCTGTTCACCAAACCTCTTGATGAGACAAGGTTCAACTTTCTCATCAGCGAGCTTGGAATGCTGAATTTTGAAGAGTAAAATCTTCAGCGATTCACATTTGATCAGCAATAGGATAAAACCAACTTGTATAACCTATTCTATCATCCTCTCTCTGAATAAACTTGACTCGCTGATATCAAGGTATGTTTTCTCTCTCTGACAATCGCATGTAAATGCAAGATTTCAAAATAAATTACATCGCTGAATATCTCTTCCTTATCAGCGATACTATGAAATTTCTAAAACCTTCACTGATATTTCTATTCAGTGCTTCATGTTTTCAAAAGTGTCCCTGAGTTTTTCAAAACCTCAGAGACATCCAAGAATATGAAAGGACAGTTGTGACGTCATTACAATGGATAAGCCCTGGCACGTTCTTCTTTCTGACACACGTTTGCACGTTTCGTTTACTCGCCAATCAAATGCAAACACGTGTCCGTGTCATGATGAAAATCTTTTCCCGCTCAAGATTTTCTCTTTCTAATCTCTCTATATAAACAATTTCTTGGTTTATATTTTCCTTTTACGCGAACTTCTCCTCCAAGCAAAGAAAGAATTCACTGTTGCATTTTGCTCTCGAATTTTTCAAGAACAACTGTTCATCTTCTTCAAACATCAAAGGTTAATATGTTCTTATTATTTACCAAATGCAAATAACTTGTTTCTGATCTTCTCATTGTTTTAACAAGATCAAACAAAAGAACTTCTTAAAAATGAAATCATTTTCTTTCATGGTTTTATGAATACAACCATTTCATGGTTGTTCTTCATGTTTAAATGCAAAAATCTTAAACTTGTTGTTCATTCGTTCTTCCAGAATCCCAATCTTCAAAGGAAACTGGAAAACAAGATTTTTATTGGGTTTGCATTTCATTTTTCAAAAACAAGAAAAACCCTAATCTTCATTAAGACATTTTGTCTGAATGAAATGGACAAAATTCGAACCATCTTATTGGAAAATCTTTCCACGTTAAGATTATTCTTATTTGTTAATCTTTGGTTTAACTGATGATACAGAAAATGGCATCTTCTGACATTCCGAAGAACACCAGCGCTGAGAACACTGCTGCTGATGATACTGGTGAGGAAGTGGAAATCCTCAAGGCTCCTCGGGTCAAGTTCTCTCTTGACAAACTGGATTGGACAAAGATAAATAACCTCCATGCGCTTCTCGAGTTTCCTCCTCGAAAGCAAGTTACACATCTAGATGATGCTGTAAACTTCCTAAAGAACTGCTCCATCTTCACAGCCCTGACCATAACACCTCCTGCACATCAGCTTTTGCTATCCCAATTCTGGTACTCTGCCAGACACTCTCAGTTACCATCAGCCAAAGACCCCTCCAAAACAATTGACTGCATCCTCTGCGATATCGAATATGGCACTATGAAGATTACACCTGCCATCATTCGCAAACCCCTGAACCTTCCCATGGCCACCAAAGAAAAACCTTTTGTTCCTCTCCCTGACCCCAAGAAAAACTCGGACGGGGAAGCCATCATTGCTTTCTTCGATGCAATGGGCTATGTATGGGAAACTGGAAGGGACATGAAGCCCGAGAAGAAGCTGACCATTATCAAGATATTGAAAATGCCCAGCGAGATGAATTTCATCTTCGCCCATGTGATCAACTGCATGACTGCCAAGACCGGCTCCTCTGACCAAGCCGCTAAGCCTCAGCAAGCAATGGGATATGCATTGCTGAAAGGTCTACATATAGACTTGGCATTGATTATCTATGATGACCTGGTACTCCGAGTGGACTCCGTCGCTGATAGATCTCCATGGGTTCCCTATCCTCGATTCATCAGCGCCGTATTCCAAAAAGGCCTAAAGGACAGCTACCCATCAGAGGGTGACCTGAAACTCTCTCAGGTCGGCCCTAAGATTCTCGACTTTAAGCCGATGGAAAATGAGGTATGTCTTTCTACTCTTCTAACTCTTCTAAACCCTACTTCTTCTACTTCTGCAGCTCCTTCAGCGGACAAACTCACCGCTGATACCCCAGCTGCAACCTCCATTCCTTCTCTTAAAAGGAAACATTCTGACACCCATCTTGGTTCCAAAAGAACTAAGAAAACCAAAGAGCAACCCCAGCAATCTATTGCTAAAGACTCCTCAGCTCCTCTTGATGGGCTGAAGGAAATTTCAGTGGTACGCTCTGCCACAGCTGAACAAGCCACCCACTCTATCCCAACTTCAGTGTCACCAAACGCTGAGGTTACAAACTTGGAACCTACCCAACCTCCTTCAGTCTCTCAAAAGACTGATGAAGTGATTCTCAGCGAATCCAACGCTGAACTCAGTACCCAACCTCCCTTCTTACCCTTCGCTTCTCCCTCTACTCATTTGGACTCCACTCCAGTTATCACTGAAGCACCTGTTATTCCTCCAGAAGCTAAAGAAAATACTCTTCAAGGAGTGATGGGCATAGGACCTGCAGAGCTGACCATACGTCCACGTACTCTCGCTGACGATATGGAACTTTACTCAGGAACCCGAGATTTTGATGAATTCACCAATCCTCGTGCAGGTACACACCAACCCATATACACTGTTACTAAACCCCAAACTTCTAAGCTTTCCTCTGTTCACAAGTTTTTATATGTTACAGGTCCTAATTTGAGAGATATCAACGCCTCTCTGAAGACAATAGACACGACGCTGACAGGGCTGACTACGACTCTTTCCGACAACTCTTCAGCTGTAACAAACGCTGGAGAGAATCTTACAAAGCTGACAACTATCGTCGAAAAGAATGCCTCCAAAGCTGATTTGGAGAAGGTTGATAAATCACTCACCGACTTTGCCAAGGTTCTCTCTGACATCTACACCGACTACCTTGACATCAAGAAGTCAGTTGACACCATGTCCAGCGAAGTCACAACGCTGAAGACATCGATTGGCATACTTGAAGGTGACATGTCTGCTGTAAAGACTGATGTCAGCTCCGTCAAGACTGACATGAGTTCTCTGAAGGCTGATGTAAACACGATGAAGAACGACATCACTTCTATGAACACTTTGTTGCAGCAGATCCTCACCAACACGACCGCCCCTGCACCTGCCCCTACACCTCCATCTTTTACTACGGCGGATCGTGCTGAACTCGTGAAGATCAATCCTATATTTCTGGCATAGAAAACAGATTATCAGCGATTGAAATCTGTGTGGGGATCCCTGGCCAAGAAGACAGGGAAACCACACACGCTGCTGAATCTTCACATTCCTCCCCCAGTCATCATGAAAAAAAGGGGGAGAAGAGCGCTGAAGATCCCTCAAAGAGCGCTGAAGACCTTTCCCATGATGAATCTATCAGGGGAGAGAAGACTGAAGACCTCACCTTTACTGAAGAGGGTGAGAAGACAACTGAAGCAGCCGCTGGACCTCAGGAAGATGAACACCCTGAGGGAACCAGGAAGCTTACCTCTGTATCTGATGGGGAGCAACTCGAAGAAGAAGCTGAAGAAACTGAGTCTGAAGCTGAAGATGAAGAAGCCATCGACTTATCTGATGATGAACCATCCTCTTCTCCAAAGAATGATGATGATGAAGATGATGATGATGATGACACTTTTATCGTCAAGCCTGGTCAGAGATCTAAAGCTCTTAAAGGTATTCTGATAAATGAACCTACAGGGGAGCGGACAAAGAAAAAGCCATCAGCATCTGAAGCTGATAAGGGCAAAGGAAAAAGTGTCGCTGAAAATGAAAATCTGATGATCTTGCTTAAAAAGCCGGTTTTTCAGGTACATTAACCTCTTCCTTACTCCACATCCCTCCTCCATACACTTTATCAGTTCTACTCTCTCCAAACCTCCATACACTTTATCCCACTCTTTCTCTATCTCTGTTCTACCCATGTTCTTACCTGTAAGATCGTTGTGTTTCAGCTAGTCCTCTCCCCTATTTGAGGATATCGCTGAAGTTCCTACAGCTGCGACTTCACCAACAATAATCCCAGCTCCCAACGCTGAAGAAATAATCCTGGTCTTAGATTTGATCTCTGAGACTGATGTACCTGAAGAACAGACGCTCTCTCACAAAAACATACCTTCCTTGGCTCCTCAAAAGCTAAGTGAAGAGGATCAAGAAAAGAGAGATGAAATGATCAAGAGACTCGAAGATCAGCGAATCATTCTGAAGCGTGATCAACTTCCTTCCGTTCCTCCAAAGTTCAGAGTTTCCCAAAAGGAATACAAGGAACACCTCAGAGCTGAACGCCTGATCGATGAAAGACGGGAAGGTGAAGAAAAAGACAGAGAATACGCCATCCAGCTTACTCAACGATCAATAATCCCATTGATGTTCAACGTCAGCTATGGGATGATGCTCAAAAGATCGTTAGAGAAAAGACTAAGGTCTCTGATACGACTTTGGAATGGGCTAAACAAATGCTGACCTATCGATCTAGACCATCCAAAATCATCAAAGTAAACATCAGAGGAAGACTGTACGCAGACGTTCCTGTTGTTGAAGTGAATGTCTACAGAGAAGACAAGACCAAGCAAACATTCTATGCTACTACCTTAGAAAAGTTTGGTCTCTCTGAATGGTTAGAAACGAAATTAGCCATTCAGGGATCGCGCTCAAAGTTCAAAAGCCATGTCGAGAAGATCTTAAACAAACAGATCGACCTGGTTTCCTCTGCTGTGGATATTCCTCCTTCTTCTCTTCTTCCTCAAAGAAAGGTCTCTGCTAAGGAAAAGAAAGTCTCAGACTCAGGTCCTCTTATACGGAATGAAACAGGTATTGGTTTCTCTCGTGCTGAAGTTCTTGGCCCTGATGCTGATCTCTCAGCGCTTGACACCTCCCTACCACCTAGAGAAACTTTCATTCCTCGCACAGTTGTAAGTGATCCCTATGGTATATTCTTTCTAGACTACTATGGAAATCATCACTTTCAACGTGTCTCTGAGCTCCACATCGCTCCTATCGAACAACTCAGAGATCTCATACACTGGTGTGAAGTCAGACGCGACATCAAAGCTAGACACCTGAAGCCCTTGATTTTTGAAGAAGCTCTGAAGAAAAAGAATCAAGGAGTAGATGTCCCTGACTGGGTGATTCCCACATCAAAGACCCTCGATGAACTACTCATCAAGGAAGAACCTTTTGACTGATAGGATCGCCTTGTAATTCTTTCTATCCTTATCTGTCTACATCTTTTGCACTTGTAATTTTATTCTCTGTACTTGTAATTTTTCCACTTCCCTCTGTAATCTTTACAAAGTTTAAAGAAAAATTTCAGCGAACGTACTTTACTCCATCAGTACAGAAAAGATCCCAGAAAACAGTAAAAGGGACAAATATTTTATGAGTTCTTTTTATCCTTATGTTTTCATTAAATAGCAATTTTCTCTGTTGCTATGTCATAATCAAATAGGGGGAGATTGTTGATCCAAACCTTCAGTAATTTGATAATGACCCTCTCTTATATACTTAGTGAAAACTGTAAGTAAACAATATGTATCAGAGTTTCACTATCGCTGATAAGTACTAAGATCTTACAGTACCACTGATAGGAACTCTCGTTCTTTAGATTAAACATTCAGCGAACACTGTTCACCATAATACTCTAAGTCTGTTCAGTACTTATGGTGATCGCTGATAAGTTAGTTGTTTACTTATGATCCCTGAAGACAAGTTTCACGTTAACATAGGTTCTACGCTGAAGTCGAAGATCAAGCTCAAGAACCAGCGACAAGTCTCCTAATGAACTGATGCGGATCAGTGAAGACTCAGATTTGTCCAGTCAACGTGAAGTATTAAGTACAAGACTTCAGCTGTCGCTGAACTCTATCATTCGCTGATATACAATGATAGATCGCTGAATCAACGAAAAGCTTATCATGAAGTCCTCCGTACAAAGTACTTTTGTCTTAACCACCCTTGCACGACTCCGTACGATATGTCAGAAAAAGAACCTCCTTATTGTCTGAAATCGTACAACCACTCTGATACTACACTGTTCAACATGCGGCTACTAAAGTTGTCAACAAAGATCAATGACATGCAACAAATCAGTTGCTGCCACGTGTAAAGTGTAAACCGCAATGCATTAAATGCATGCAGTATATAAGAAGAAGAACTCACTTCATTTTGAAGTAACTTGCTAACTCTGGACAAGTTCATCCTTCTTATCTTGAGATAGGTTATTATTAGTAATTTCCTTCTCTTTCTTAGTGCAAGAAACTTAGTGTTCCAACTTGTTTAGATTTAGGTTTATCCTTAATCTTGTTTCTGCAACAATAAACAATTTAGAAAAGTAAAATCTGTGTGTTTGTATTCAACCCCCCTTCTACAAACTTGTATAACCCTTCGGGACCAACAAATATAATTAATAAAAAAAATATTTTATATAAACTTTTTAATACAAATATATGACGTCCAACGTGAAAATAAAAAATATTTTTCATTCAACATCAAGAAATGAAGGGACGTGTGAGAAAAAAAAGCGACCAAGTGGAAATAAATTTTCATTCCCCCCAATTTGCTCAGGAATGGAAATTAATGGGTTTGGGATAATAATTTCATTATATTATATCAAACCAAACAACAGTTTTCATTATCATTCTCATTCCTTACCCCCAATACCCCCAACCAAACACCCCCTAAAACAAAAAGATAACTATAATTGAAACCTTCTGTTAGTGTCAACCATTGGATTTGTAAATAATACAAATAGATATTCGATTAGCAAACACTTAGAAATAAACGTTTACGTTTTGCCACAAAATAGCCTAAATCTGATATGACTTCATATATCGGATTAAAGTGTTAATAAGGTCTAAAATCTGATGTCTAAAAAAAACAATCTTAATCTATCGGATTTAAGAAAGTACCAAAAACAAACAATCTTAATCTATCGAATTTAAGATAGTCGGATCACTAGTTTAGAATAGGTTGTAATATGATAGACACTCTCAACAATCATCCGATTACTTGCCTGCATCGGATTTTACACTCCTTTGAATTATACAAAATGTTTATTATCTGACGGGATTCTTCATAAATGTCTATAACTGGAAACTGTTGTAGAGATGATAAGGGTTAACAATTGTCTACATCATCTCAAAAAGCTGAAGTGAAAAGTATAAGTTTGGTTTATTGTTCCCTCTACATATTGTGTTTTGAGGTTCAAGACAGGATGATATACGTCATCAGGGATTTCCATTGCAATGATGGTTCTTGCCAAAGTGTTAATGGATATCTTCTTCTTGTCTTCATCAGTCAATTGATGAACTTGCTTTGCTACCTCTTTTTCAGGAATAGCCTTGGTAGTAGCAGTAGCAGGAACAAAAACATTGAGGGCAAATGGAACATATGGTCCATTTTCTATGTAGTTAGGAATAAGGGGTCTACACCTTCAAGAAAGAGAGTCATACGATTTCCCAAAGAGTAAAGTTATCTTTGCTGAATCTTGGAGGTTTTGCAAGAGAACCATTATTATAATAGTTGGTGTTTGTGTTTAAAGCCATTTGAAGAATAGCAAGGAAAAGATTTGCGAGAGTTTTAAGGAAAATGTTGCTCTTATACCACTTGTTGGTCCTAAAGGGTTCTACAAGAGTTACTCAGTTTATAGATGGGGGGGATAAATACAAACAAACACAATTTACTCTTTATATTCTTCTACTGATTATTGATTAATCAATAAGGATTTACAGATTGTCCTAAAAATAAAGCTAATCTAAACAATCTATGAGAATCGTTAAGTTTTCTTACTCAAGAAAGATTAAGAACAAGAGAGAAGAGAGAGAACTAAGAAGGTGTAAGATGAGTGTTGAAGATATGTTAAGAAGATGTTCTTAACCGGTATTTATACTCACTACATTAAATGCATATTGAAGGTACAATCCACGTGTCAAAAGGATAGTGGAATGCTTGTCCTTGTCCTTTTGCTTTTAGCATGCTTTTGGCCGCTAATGAACAATATATGGCACGTAGTTGGTAAGCACGTTCGCAGAAAAAATGCAATCTTAATATGTACCATTGTCCTTTTGTGCAAGAGAGTAAGACAAACAAAAATCCTGTAGAACAAGATTCTGATCAGTGATAGACTTGAATCGTTGCAAACCTTTTCATCTATCGTTGAATTTTGAATAGGTTTTCACACAGTGTAGACAACCTTGGTTTCTCTGAATGCCGCTTCAGAGTATGAGTAGATCATCTCTTCTTCAGCTATTTCTTCGACGTCGCTGAAGGTTTATTTAATGTGAGGTTTTGTCTTCGGGGATCACTTAAGTTAATTATTACAGTACGTGTTCAGTGATCATTGAACATACTCAATGCTTGATCGCTGAAACTGATACAAGTAAACTAATACAATACTATCTAATTTTCACTAAGTAAAAGGAACATCATCATATCACTTAGAGAGTTTAGATCAACAGTTTTACTCGTATTTAAGTTATATATGGATATTATTCAACAATTCATTTAACTAATAGTTTAAAGTCTTAACCATGTAGAGCAGATAGACCATACAACATTTTATGGTTTGAGTTGACTAGTTTGGTCCCTTTAAGTCAAGTCGTAGGTTTTGAAAGTTTTCCAAGCCGTCAGTTATGGCCTGTTTTAATAAAACGGGGGTAAGAACGCCTATAACATATTGCAAACACCCTAATTAAATTGGATAAATTATAATAAGTATATCATATTTAATAGAAAACTTTAATAGAAAAAATAAACAAACTACTTAGTATTTTTATCTAAGACTAGGTTTGATGTAAAGAAAGGAATTATTACATATTTGTGTGTTAAAGAGAATCAAAATTAACTCGTTTAAATTAAAAAAAATGATAGATAGATAATATGTGATATGTTATAGTATAAATAAAGAAGAAGAACAATAAAACAAGTAATACCATACATACAAGAAGTATAGTAGAACTCGCAACAAAATTGGAATGAGAATTCAAATTCTTTGCCAATAACTTAACCAACAAGCTCTGAAGCATTATATGTGTGTAGATATAATATATAATAACTCTATTTAAAAAATAAATCTTAAAAAATTAACTCTATTTATAAATTAAATACATAATAATATATATTGATGTATATATATGTGTGTATAAAAATCTCACGGAAGTCACCGGCCAAAAATCTACCGCCGACTCTTGGTGGGAGTGCTCACGTGACTAGCATGTGATTGGCTACTTGTTGGTCCCGAAGGGTTATACAAGTTTGTAGAATGGGGGGGGGGGGCGTTGAATACAAACACACATATTTTTAATTTCTAAATTGTTTATTGATATAATCAAACAATTTACAACTTGTTATGGAACAAGATTAAGGATTAACCTAATCAAAACAAGTTAAGAACACTAAGTTTCTTGCACTAGAATTAAGACAGAAAGGAGATAAGAATACTACGAATAATAGTCTAACACTAAGAGAGAAAGAAGAAGATGGTCGAGCACTTCAATCCTGAAGTAGGGTTCTTCTTATATACTGCATGCATTTAATGCATGGCAGTATTACTTTACACGAGGCAGCAGCTGAGTGGTTGCATGTTTTGACCTTTGTAGACAACCTTAGTAGCCGCATGGTGTACAGTGTAGAATCAGACTTGGTTGTACGATTCTGGACAGAAGGGATGTCCGTTCTGACATTTCGTACGGAGACGTGCAAGGGGAAAGACAAAAGTAACTTGTAGAGTAAACCTCATGATCAGCGTTCGTTGAACAGTACTTTATCAGCGAGTGATAAAGCTCAGCGATTGCTGAAGTCTTCTACTTGATACTTCACGTTGAGTGGACAAGTCTTGGCTTCGCTGATATCCGCATCAGTTCATTATTAGACTTTGTCGCTGGTTCTTGGGCTTGATATTCGACTTCAGCGTAGAACCTTTGTTGACGTGAAACTTGTCTTCAGAGATCATAAGTAAACAATTAAACTATCATCGATCACCAAAAGTACTGAACAGGCTCAGAGCTTTATGGGTGAACAGATTCGCTGAATGTCTAAACTAAAGAACATGAGTTTCCTATGAGCGGTACTGTAGAGACATAGTACTTATCAGCGATTGTGAAACTCTAATACATAATGTTTACTTACAATTTTCACTAAGTGTTTCTTAAAGAGTCATTATCAAATCACTGAGGGTTTGGATCAACAATCTCCCCCTATTTGATTATGACATAGCAACAAAGAAAATTGCTAAGTATGAAAACATAAGGATAAAGAGAACTCATAAAATATTTGTCCCTTTTACTGTTTTCTGGGATCTTTTGAGTACTGATGGAGTAAAGTACATTCGCTGAAATATTTCTTTGAACTTCGTATAAGGTTACAAAGGGAAGTGGAAAAATTACAAGTACAACAAATAAATTTACAAGTACAAAAGATGTAAGCTGATAAAGGATAGAAGAATTACAAGGAAATCCTATCAGCCATAAGGTTCTTCCTTAACGAGAAGTTCATCGTCTTTGTTGTAGGTATCATCCAGTCATGGACTTCTTCTCCCTGATTTCTTCTTTCTTGGGCTTCCTTGAAGATCAGGGGCTTCATGAAGTGTCCGAGAAGATCACTGAGCTGTTTGATAGGAGTGATGGGTAGCTCAGAGATACGTTGAAAGTGTTCTCGTTCATCATAGTCATGAAAGAATATACCATAAGGATTGCTTATGACTTTACCAGGGACGAAGCGTTCACCAGGTTGCAGAGAGGTATCGAGCGCTGAGAGATCAGGATCAGGACCAAGTACTTCAACGCGTGAGAAACCAATACCTGTTTCGTTCCAGATAGGAGAACCTGAATTTGAAGGTTTTAACCTTTTCTTTGCAGAGGCCCTTTTTATTTTTGGAGTAGGAGCAGCAGGAAGAGAAATATCCACAGCAGAAGAAACCAAGTCGATCTGTCGATTTAGAAGTTTTTCGACATGATCTTTGAATTTAGAACATGAATGCTGAATGGCTATTCTGATCTCCAACCATTCAGAGAGACCGTACTTCGTGATAGCATCAGTATAGAAGTTTTCCTTGGTACCGTTTTCTCTGAATATCTCGACCTCAACAATTGGAACTTTGATGGTCGATCTTCCAGTGATGTGTACCTTGTTAATTCTGGCAGCCCGATATCGAAAGTGTACCTTCTCTTTGCACCATTTCAAGGTAGATTGAGATACCTTGGTCTTTTCTTCGATAATATTTTGGGCGTCTTCCCACAACTGACGTTGGACTTCGATGGGAGTTCTTTTCAGTGCGGGGTCTTTCACCGATTGTTGGGCAAGCTGAATGGCGAGAGCCTTATCTTTTTCTTCAGCTTCCTTTCTTTCGACGAGTAACCTTTCAGCTCTGAGGTGATCAGTGAATTCCTTCTTTGATAACCTGAACTTTGTAGGAACATGAGTGACTTTGGACCGAGGGAGGATGATTCGCTGATCTTCGAACTTCTTGATTATTTCTTCTCTCCTTTTCTGATCCTCTTCACTTAGCTTTTGAGGAGCTAAGGAAGGTCTGTTTTTGTGAGAGAGCAATTGTTCTTCAGGTTCATCGGTCTCAGTGATTAAATCCAAGACCGAGATTATTTCTTCAGCACTTGTGGCTGGGATTATTGTTGGTGCAGCAGTAGAACTTTCAGGTGGATCCTCAAGCAGGGGAGGGGACTAGCTGAAAAGCAGCGATTGTTTAAGTAAGAGGAGTTGGGGAAGAAAGAGATAGAGAAAAGAATATGGTTAAGTGTATAGAGGTTTTATGGAGAGGAGAACTGAGATTGAGAAAGGGGTAGAGGAGGGATGCGGAGTAAGGGAAGAGGAGATATTGTACCTGACAAACTGGCTTTATTTGTAGTATTGACAGATTGCCTCCTGCAGCGAGGCCTTTGTTTTTGCCTTTATCAGCTTCAGATGCTGCAGGTTTTGTCTTAGTCGTCTCCCCTGATGGTTCATTTATGATGACCCCTTTTTGAGCAGCTAACTTAGGCTGGACGTAGAAGTCGAAATCATCATCATCGTCTTCATCATCGTTTTTAGGGGATGATGATGGTTCTTCGTCCTCAAGGTCGAGGTCTTCATCATCTTCTGCTTCTTCCTCAGCTTCAGTTTCCTCCTCGTCAGCGTTGGGTATGGTAACATCAACATCAGTTTCTAGATGCTCTTCGAGTTGCTCCCCCTCACATACAGAGGGAGGTTTCTCGGTTCCCTCAGGGTTTTCAACTCCCTGAGGTTGTTCAGTTGTAGCAGCAGCAGCAGTAGTAGAACTCGTCTCCCCCTCAGCTAGGGGAAGGTCTTCAAGAGTTTTCTTCTCCCCCTCAACATTATGGGGAAGTTCTTGATCCTTCTCCCCCTCTTCCACATTATGGATGGGGGAGGATACAACATTATCAGCAACAGCAGCAGCGTGCATTGGGTCCCTGTCTTCCAGGCCAGAGATCCCAACACAGGTTTCAATCGTGCTTAATCTGTCTTCTAGGCCAGATATAGCAGGAGTGAGTCTTTGAAGATCTTATCGATCCACCTGAGTAAAGTGTGAAGGAGCACAAGTAGCAGCATTTAGGCAGTCGAGGATTTGTTGCAGTAGATTGGTGGCAGTGCTGACGTTGGTCCTTAAGAAGGACACTTCTCCCTTAAGATCTCCAAACTCTGTTATCAATGATGTGACTTCATTGGACAGAGAGGTGAAGTTTCTGGAGAGAGTGTTGTTGGTAGTGGAATGGCCAGCAAGAGTAGTAGCGAATTGGGCAATGTTGCTTTCCACCTTCTCCAGATCAGCACTGGAGGCCTTCTTTTCAACCTCTGTGGTCAGCGTTTTTAGAGCGTCTCCACCGTTTGTAACCGCTGAAGAGTTGGCAGTGAGAGTGGTGTCAAAGGATGCCATCTTTGTTTCTAGGGCCTTCAGGGAGGTGTTCATATCCCCCAAATTAGGACCTGAAATAGTTAAGAACTTGTGAACAAAGTAAAGCTCAGAAGTTTGGGGTTTTGAGAGAGGAGTATGTGGAGTTATGTGTATACCTGCGGGATGGTTGATGAAGTCCTCGAAGTTTCGATGACCTGTAAATGTTTCCATGTCATCTTACAGTGTACCTTTACGCTGGGAAGTTTCCGCATGTCCTTTATTTAGATCCTGTATCCACCGTAGTTCGTCAGCAGATGAGTCACTCAGATGAATGATCTTTGTTGTAGAGAATGGATGAATAGATGGAGTGACCAAAGAAGTAGAGGGAGGAGTGATGGTTGAGAAGAGGGTTGTGGAGTGGGGTTCAGCGATGGATTCGCTGAGAAATATTTCTTCAGTCCTTAGATGGTCTGAAGGAGGGGGGTTCTGTTCCATGTTTATAACCTCAGTGTTTAGAGACGCTGAGGTTGGGATATAAGGGGTGGCTTGAGCAGCTGTGGCAGAGCGTACCATGAAACTATCCAACGACTCTTGTACAAGGTGAGTCGTGGAGTGTTCAGCCGTTGATGGCTTGGAGGGTTGCTCCTTGGTATTCTTGATCCTTGCGGATTCAAGTTGCATAGTAGAGTGTTTCCTTTTACGAGAAGGAGTGGAGGGTGCAGGGTGGGTATCAGCGGTGGGGATTACCACTGAAGTAGCCGCAGAAATAGAAGAAGGAGGATTAAGAATAGATAAGAGAGTAGAAAGACGTACCTCGTTTGGCAGGGGCTTGAAATCTAGAACTTTAGCGCCAACCTGAGAGAGTCTCAGGTCTCCCACCTTTGGGTATTCATCCCCAAGTCCGTGTAGAAAGATAGCACTGACAAACCTTAGATATGGAACGCAAGTTGGTCTGTCAGCCATGCTCACCCTGAACGCCAAATCGTCGTAGATGATTGACGCCCAATCGATGTGAAGTCCCTTCAGCAGAGCATATCCCATGGCCTGTTGTGGTTGGGATGCTTGGTCAGTTGACCCGACTTTAGCTGTTAGACAGTTGATCAAGTGAGCGAAGATGAAGTTCATCTCGCTGGGCATCTTTGACTTCTTGATTGCAGTCCGCTTCTTCTCAAGTTTCTTATCCCTCCCTGTGTCCCATGCGTAACCCATTGCATCAAAGAATGCAATCAGGGTTTCCCTATCAGCAGGGTTTTTGTGGTTTGGCAGAGGGACAAAGCGGTTTTCTCTGGTACTGGCAGGAAGGTTTAGAGCACGCCTAATATGAAATGGGGTGATCCTGGAAGTACCATGGTCTGTGTCACAGAGAATGACATCGATCATTTTCTTGAGATATTTGGTTGCGGGCACCTGAGCTCGTCTGGCAGTATACCAGAACTGAGCTAGAAGAGAACGATGAGCAGGGGGTGCAATGGTGAGAGCGGTTGAAATGGGGCAAGTTTTAAGGAAGTTCACAGCATCATCAAGATGTGTGACAGGTTTCTTTTCAGGGAAGTCGAAGAGAGCATAAGGATTATTGTGTTGAAAGGTAACTTTCTTGAGTTCGAACTTAACTTGAGGAGCTTTAGTGAATTCAGTGACCTCAGCAGCAGTGGAGGTCTTAGCAGCAGGAGATTCAGTAGAAGATGCCATTTCTGTTTATAATATAATAAGGAGAAAACAGAAGGTCTTAAGATGAATAAGATATCAAAATAAGAGTTTTTAGGGTTTTTGCTCGTTCCATTCAGACCAAAGATGTCTTAATGAAGATTAAGGTTTTCTAGTTTTAAAAAAAAACAAAAACTAGAGAATGCCTTATTTTCCAGTTTCCTTTAAAGAAGAGATTCTGGAAAACCATATGAAGAACAAGTTTAAGATTTTAGTTTAAACTTGAAGAACAACCATGAAGATTGTGTTCATAAAATCATGAAGAGAAAATGATTTCTTTTTAAAATGTTCTTTTGTTTGATCTTTTGAAAACAAGGATAAGATCAAAAACAAGTTAATGTAAGAGAGTAATGAGAATATTAACCTTAGAAGGTGATGAAGAAGACGAACATTTTCTGGAAACGAGAGTTCGAGATGCAACAGTGTTCTTTTCTTGAAGAAGAACTTGTTCGCGTAAATGAAAAAATATAAACTCGAATGGTTTATATAGTGAGAGTAGAGAGAGAAAAACTATGAGCGGGAAAAGTTTTTCATGATGACACGGACACGTGTTTACATTTTATTAGATGAGAAAACGAAACGTGCAAACGTGTGTCAGAAAAAGAACATGCCAGGGTTTATCCGTTTGATTACGTCACAAACGTCCTTTCATATTTTAGGATGTCTCTGAGGTTTTTAAAAGCTCAGGGACTCTTTTGAAAACATGAAGCACTGAATAGAAATATCAGTGTTGGTTTTTAGAAATTTCAAAGTATCACTGAAAGGAAGAGATATTCAGCGATGTAATTTGTTTTTAAAATCTTGCATTCATATGCGAAGTCAGCGAGTAAAGAAAACATACCTTGATATCAGCGAATCAATTTTGTTCAGAGAGAATGTGATAGAAATGGGTTATACAAGTTCATTGTTATCGCTGATCAAATGTGAACCGCTGAAGATTTTACTCTTCAAAGTTCAGCATTCCAAGCTCGCTGATGAGAAAGTTGAATCTTGTCTCATCAAGAGGTTTGGTAAAAAGAACAGCTAACTGAAAGTCAGTTGGGATAAAATGAAGTTCTATATCACCATTCATCACATGATCTCTGATAAAACGATACCTGATTTCGATGTGTTTGGTCTTTGAGTGTAGCACTGGATTGTTGGCTATAGCGATGGCACTAGTGCTGTCGCAAAAGATTGGAATTTTCGAGAGCTGAAGGTCATAGTCCAGTAGTTGATTTCTCATCCACAGGACTTGAGAACAATAGCTTCCAGCGGCTACGTATTCAGCTTCAGCGGTTGAGGTGGACACTGAGTTTTGCTTCTTACTTGTCCAACTCACCAGCTTTCCACCCAGGAGCTGACAGCCTCCTGTGGTGCTTTTCCTATCCAATTTGCAACCTGCAAAAGCACTATCTGAATAGGCGATCAGATCAAACCCTGAGTCTTTGGGATACCAAAGACCTAGGTTGGGAGTACCCTTAAGGTAACGAAAGATTCGCTTTACAGCGATCATATGAGATTCCTTAGGTTCAGGTTGATATCGTGCACACAAACAGGCTGCGTATATAATATCAGGTCGGCTAGCTGTAAGATATAAGAGAGAGCCGATCATCCCACGGTACGTCGTGACAATAACAGGTATTCCAGAAGAATCCTTGTTTAGTGTCAGCGGTGGTGCCATAGGGGTTTTCATAGCTGAACTCTGAGTTAAATCAAATTTCTTCAGCATATATTTAACATACTTTCCCTGATTAATGAAAGTTCCTTTTTCATTTTGTTTTATCTGAAGACCAAGGAAATATGTTAGCTCACCCATCATACTCATTTTATACTCTGCTTTCATCCTTTCAGAGAAACGAGTACAAAGGTCAGGGTTAGTAGAACCAAATATAATATCATCGACATATATTTGAACAAGAATGATATGACCTTTTACTTTCCTGAAAAATAGAGTCTTGTCGATTTTACCACCCTCAAATTTTTCGATAAGGAGATAAGAGGATAGAGTGTCATACCATGCACGAGGAGCTTGCTTTAAGCCATAGAGTGACTTATCCAGTTTATAAACATAACCTGGTTGCTTAGGATATGAGAATCATGGAGGTTGTTCCACGTAGACTTCTTCATTCAGCTTTCCATTTAGGAACGCTGACTTAACATCCATCTGATAAACTTTGAAGTCTCTGTGTACAACGTAAGCTAAGAAAATACGAATGGCTTCAAGTCTTGCCACTGAAGCAAAGGTTTCGTCGTAATTTATACCTTCCTCTTGTCTGTATTCCAGAGCAACAAGTCGAACCTTGTTGCGGATTACAGTTCCATGTTCATCAAACTTGTTTCGATAGACCCATTTAGTGCCTATCACTGACTTGTCGGATGGTTCCAAACTTTGTTTCTTTCAAATTCAGTCAGCTCTTCTTGCATAGCGTTGACCCAGTTCAGATCTTGGAGGGCATCATCTGTTTTCTTTGGTTCAATGAGAGAAATAAAGTTAACAAATAAACAAATATTACCTGCACTTCGTCGAGTCTGAACACCAGCGTTTGGATCACAAAGAATTTGTTCAATAGGGTGATTGATAGTCCATCGCTGAGCCGGAGCATGAGTTGATGGCTCAATCTGAACTTCTGGAGGAGCTGAAGATGAGGCTTCAGCAACTTCTGGTATATCAACCAAGAGAGGAATATGTGCAGATGTCATTTCATTCACTGATTGCTGTGAAGTAGATGGTATGTCTGAGACATTAGGTTCAGAAGCAGACATAGTTTTTAAAGGAATAGCTGAGACCCATAAAGTTTCAGCTTCACTAGTCTGCATGTTTGGGATGATAGTAGGACCATCATCTTCAACGGGATGAGTATGAGGAGTGGGAATATCTTCTGAATCACCAAGATGAGAAAACATCCATTGATTCAGTTCTTCAGTATCAGCAGAAGGTTGAGAATTCGTTGAACGGGATTCGTCAAAGGTGACGTGAATAGTTTCTTCAACAGTCTGTCTTCTTCGATTGAAGACTCTGAAGGCTTTGGAGATAGAAGAATATCCAAGAAAGATTCCATCATCAGCCTTAAGATCAAACTTTCCAAGGGCATCTCTATTATTCAGTATGAAACACTGACATCCAAAGATGTGAAGAAATCTAATTGAAGGCTTTCTCCCTTGAAAAAGTTCATAGGCTGTCTTTTTGAATCTTTTGACTATTAGCGACCTGTTTTGCATAAAACAGGTAGTGTTGACAGCTTCTGCCCAAAACTGAGTAGGTAGATGAGAATCGCCGAGCATTGAACGTGCAGCTTCAATGATAGTTCTATTTCTTCTTTCAACGACTCCATTTTGTTGCGGTGTTCTCACTGAAGAGACGTTGTGAGAAATACCCTTACTTTCAAAGAAGGAATCAAGCGAACTGTTTTTGAATTCAGTCCCATGATCACTCCTTATTGAGCTAACGGTCATGTTGTTCAGGACTTCCATTTTCCTAACAAAGGTGATGAGTTCTTCAGGGGTGTCACTCTTATAACGGAGAAATATTACCCAGGTATAGCGAGAGAATTCATCAACTATGACCAATGTATATTTCTTTCCAGCGATGGATTGTTTGTTAACAGGGCCAAACAAATCCATATGGAGAAGTTGTAGAGGAGATGACATTGGGGAGACTTGCTTTGACTTGAAGCTTGCTTTGGTCTGCTTGCCTTTCTAACACGCTGAACATAAGGACTCCTTGGCGTATGCGTGTTGAGGTAGACCAGTGACTAACTCTTTAGAGGAAAGAGTATTCAGTGTCTTGAAGTTGAGATGGGAGAGCCTCTTATGCCATAACAAGTTGGCGTCAGATGAGGCTTTTGAGAAGAAACAGGAGTTCTCAGTGGTTGAAGAGTCCATGTTTATAACGTAAACATTTTCCATACGATAACCGCTGAGAGCTATCTTCTCCTTTTTGTCAGTGACAAAGCAGGATTCCTTAGTGAAAATCACTTTGTTATCCTTGTCACATAGCTGACTAATGCTTAGAAGATTATGCTTCAGTCCTTCAACATATGCAACTCTTCCAAAGGTTGTTGTACCATTAGAGAGTACACCAAACCCTCAGGTATAGCATTTTCCATATCCACCGAAAGTCACAGAGGGACCTTTTTCTTCCTTATACTCAGTGAGCAGGTTCTTCTTACCAGTCATGTGTCTAGAGCATTCGCTATCGAGATATCAGATACCCTTCTTAACCTACAAACAAGGAAGATTAGTTTGACTTGGGCACCATTTCATCACGTGTACACACTTTTCAGTGGGGGCAGAGGAGGTGGAAGGTTCTGCAGTCTTCGCAACATTTGAAGATTCAGCTTTGTCAGTTTTCACTTTGGTTAATTTCTTAACCTCAGTGGTCTTATTTGCTTTGGGGGCAGTAATCTTCACCTTAGCTAACTTTTTAGCTTTGGTGGCTGTGGCGCACTTACTAGCAATATGATTTGTAAGTCCACAGTGATAACATTTCCTATAAATAAAAGTAGCTTTAGGACCATTTGCATGTTGAGCCGTAAATTTTAAATGAGCAGGCCAGCACCAAGTATACCTTTGGCATTGGAAATGGGAGGAACAATCAGTTCTTCGGATTTCTTACCAATAACATCCACTTTGATTCTAAGAGTAGATCGCTGAATAAATCCAGGGATCTTATTCTTAGAAGCAGAGGGATAGCTCACTGAAGCTTTAGAAGCGTTCACCTTAGGTACAAAGGTACCCTTCTGAGGTTTGGGATAAATAATTTTCTCTTTACCTTTAGAAGTTAAGGTAGAGATTTCCTCAGGGATAGGAGGTTTTGAAGAGGAACACTGAGAAGATGAAGTGTCAGGGATAGAGGAGACAAACATTCCAAACTTAAGCATGGAATGGTCAGTGGTTGGTTTTTCAGCGTCAACTTTGTAACCAAGACCACGTTTGTCACTCAGAGGAATCTGAGACTTGATTATGTCAGTGGTCGTTGTTAGACAACCTAAGGGGGGGGTAAGGTTGTATTTAAAATCTTTTACTTTCAAAAATTCTTTTACAAATAAATACAGTACAGAAACAGTATAAATAAATCAGAGTATACAAATAATAAATATACAACAATTATATAAACAGATATAATTAAATGCACAGCGGAAATGTAAATAGATAAGGGAAAGAGAATACTTGACAACGATATTTTTAAAGTGGTTCACCAAACACAAAGTTGGCTAGTCCACCTCGAGAAAATAACACTTCTCGGAGATCCAATACGAAAACGTGTTCTTTACGGTAGAAACACAAACCTTAGTACAACAAACGCGAATCACTCTACTTTGAGAGATTTATGTGGATCACTCACTCTATTCAAACACTTACAAGAGGGTATAATTTTAATATGAATAATCACTCTTGAATAAGGTTTATCACTTGGATATTTTTTAGAGAGTTTGATCACTTGAGTTGTGTTGCTGATTCAACTAATCGAGAGATTTTAATCTGCTATCAACTCAAGATTTCTTACTCAAAAAACGAGTTTTATAATTTTAACAGTTTAAATATCAAGAGAAGAAGCTGCAGAGTCTTTATCAAATGCAGAGGAGTTAATGTAAATTCGTGGTCTTGAATGCTGGAGGTTGCAAGATATTTATACTGGATGAGCAACAGTCCATGGCATTTCGCGGTATACCGGCTAAGTCTCGCGGTATACCGTGCAGAGGAAAAGGTACGCTGCAGTGAGAAAGTCAACCCTGCAAAAACCAACGGAAATGGTACCCGCGGTATACCGGCTGAACACCGCGGTATACCGCGCAGAAGAAAAGACTTCCAACCAATCAGAGATGCACACCGAGCCTGCCGCGGTATACCGACTGAACACCCGCGGTATACCGGCCGTACCACCGCGGAATACCGGCTCTACCTTCGCGGTATACCTGCGTCAGAAAGTGGTTGCAGAAACAGTACGTATGGCAGATACTTCTAGAACCAAAAAATTTCTTATTTAAAATATTATTTAAAGGGTTTTTAGAAATATCCAAGTGGTATATTATTTTAGGGTGATTTATCATTTTAAAATTAAAACGACGTAATTCTTCAGTCTTGGATTCTTCAGATAAAATTATTCGAGATTATTTAAATATCTGCACACTCAGATAAAATATCAGATAACAAAGAATGCGGTGTGTTTTGTAATCATCAAAATAAATATGGAGATGTGATTTTATGTGTACCAAAAATATATCACAATATTAAAGCGGGGTACACTTGCACCAACAATCTCCCCCTTTTTGATGATGACAAACACAACGCTAAACACGAGAGCATACTCGGTTTCTCTCCCCCTTTTGTCGAAGCAAAAAGGGTTAGGAAAGACGCTATGCTCCCCCTTGAAAAATGCTCCCCCTTAAAATATGAAGTATTTGAGAGTTAGCATTTTCTCAAGGGTTATACTCAAGCATGCCTAAACCAAGCCTTAATTTAAAGAACGCTTTTTTGTTAAGGGCTTTTGTGAAAATATCGGCCAAATTATCTTCCGAATCAACCTTTTCAAGCACGATTTTGCCTTTTTGAACATTATCTCGTAAAAAGTGATGTCTCAATTCAATATGTTTTGTACGAGAGTGTAAAACGGGATTTTTACTTAAGTTTATGGCACTTGAGTTATCACACATAATTGGAATTTTGGTTAGGTGTACCTCAAAATCGGTAAGTGTGTGTTTCATCCAAAGGACTTGAGCACACGCTCTTGCGGCGGCTACATATTCCGCTTCGGTAGTAGATAACGCTACGGATTGTTGTTTCTTAGAGAACCAAGACACAAGTGAGAGACCTATAAAGGCACATACCCCACTAGTACTTTTTCGGTCAACAATAGATCCACCAAGATCGGAATCGGCGAAACACGTTACTTCTAACTCGGGTTTCTTTGCGTACCATAAGCCAAGATTAGTAGTACCTCGTAAATATCGAAAAATACGCTTGACAGCTTCATAGTGAGATTGTTTAGGTGAAGATTGAAAACGAGCACATAAACATACACTAAACATAATATCAGGTCTACTAGCAGTTAAATATAATAAACTACCAATCATACCACGATAAATCTTTTCATTAAAATCGTTTCCCTCCTCGTCACGAGATAATTGTAAGTTTGTGGTCATTGGAGTTTCAACGGGTTTGACATTTTCAAAGTTAAACTTTTTCAACATATCTTTACAATATTTAGATTGACTAATAAAAATACCAGTTTCACATTGTTTGATTTGCAATCCTAAGAAGTATTTTAACTCTCCCATCATGCTCATTTCAAACTCGCTTGTCATTTTCGCAGAAAATTCATTACACAGTTTTTCATTAGTGGAACCAAAAATAATATCATCAACATATACTTGCACAACTACAATATCATTTTGAACATATTTCACAAATAAAGTATTATCTATTTTACCCATAATATAACCACTAACAATTAGAAAGGTTTTTAATCTATCATACCACGCACGCGGAGCTTGCTTTAAACCATAAAGCGCTTTTTTTAATTTATAAACATGTGTCGGGTTTTCAAAACTTTCAAAACCGGGAGGTTGAGAAACGTATACCTCCTCATTTATAATACCATTTAAGAAAGCACTTTTAACATCCATTTGAAATAATTTAAAATCTTTAGCATTTGCAAAAGCGAGAAGCATTCGAATAGACTCCAACCTTGCAACTGGTGCAAAGGTTTCGTCATAATCTATACCTTCTTGTTGACTGTACCCCTTGGCAACTAAACGTGCCTTGTTTCGTGTGACTCCACCGTTCTCGTCTACCTTATTTCGGAAGACCCATCTTGTGCCAATAATGGTTTGACTACTAGGGCTAGGCACTAAGTCCCACACATCATTCCTAGTAAATTTGTTCAACTCTTCTTGCATGGCCAATATCCAATCCTCATCACCTAAAGCTTCATCTATGGTTTTAGGTTCTATGGTTGAGATAAAGGCATGGAAAGCACAATGGGTATGGATTTGTGATCTAGTTGTCCTTTGGTTTAGGTCACCTATAATTTGATCTACGGGATGGCCTCGAGCGGTTCTAAGGTTAGGATCATCTATACCTTGTGGAATAAAGCACGGAGGGGCATCACTAGATTCAATATTATTTGTGGAAGGTTGGGTACCTAAATCCAAGGTACTAAGTTGTTGGGCTAAGACATCTCCTTCACAAACATTGTCATTTGCTAAGGGTGCACTCGGTTTGGGAGGACTCTCGTCAAAGCTAACATTTAAGGATTCTTCTACTACCATGGTCTCCTTATTTAGGATTCTATAGGCTTTGCTATTCCAAGAATAACCTAGGAAAACTCCCTCATAGGCTTTGGGGTCAAATTTTGTTAGGTAGGATTTGGTGTTTAAAATGAAACATTTACAACCAAAAACTTTTAGGTGAGCTAGGGAAGGTTTTCTACCTCGGTAAAGTTCATAGGGTGTCTTATTTAGGATACCTCTAATTAGGACACGGTTAAGCACATAGGTCGCGGTAGCAACGGCATCACACCAAAACTTTTGGGGAACTTGATGTTCGTTTAGCATAGTTCTACTCATTTCTTGCAACGTTCGATTTTTCCTTTCAACAACCCGTTAGATTGAGGTGTTCGAGGAGCAGAAAAGTTATGAGTTATACCATGTTTATCACAAAAGGCACCAAATTGTACTTCATTATCGAATTCTCGTCCATGGTCCGTACGTATGGAAACAATCGTACAACCTTGTTGGTTTTGAATTCTTTTTCCTAAAATTTTAAACTTTTCGAAAGCCTCATTTTTATGTCTCAAAAATAAAGTCCAAGAATAACGGGAATAATCATCCACAATAACCAAAGTATAAAAATTTCCTCCAAAACTTTGAATAGCCATCGGGCCAAAAAGATCCATATGTAAAAGTTCTAAAACTCTTTGAGTAGAAATAACATTTTTTGATTTATGAGAAACGTGATGTTGTTTGCCGACACGACAAGCATCACAAAAATGATTATCAAACTTTAATTTTGGCAGGTCACTCACAAGCTCCTTATTTTTTAAGTTTTGCATTAATCTTAGATTAGCGTGACCTAAACGCCTATGCCATAAAGTAGAAACATCATTAATAGAAGATAAGCATACATTTTCAGATACAACAGTTTTACAAATATATAAATTTCCTTTTACAAAGCCATTTAAAAGAACTTTGCCATTTTTTATGATTTTGCACGAGTCTTCTTCGAAGACAACAGTTATACCATTTTTACACAATTGGCGAACACTTAACAAATTAAAATGTAAATTATCAACATGATTCACATTAAGAAATTGAACATTATTGCAAGAGACTGTACCTCTACCAATTATATTTCCTTTGGAGTTTCCTCCAAAAATTACTTGTCCACCATCACATGACTTATATGATGAAAAGAGATTATTGTTTCCGGTCATGTGACGTGTGCAACCACTATCGAGTATCCAGTCCATATCAAGGTCAATCTACAATAATGAAGATGTAACTTTTATGGTCCCCATTTCTCGTGGGTCCTTGACAATTAGTTTCAATGTCAACCAAACATGCATATATATAATACATTACACAATATTAATATATATATATATAATACATCAAATAATATTAATATATATATAACACATATCAAGTCAAACAAAATATATATATAATATATTAAACAGTACACCAATATATATATAATAAAGAATCAAACAGAAAGTATATATATATATATATGTGTAGTACGTATGTATATATATATATAAACAAAAGTACATACAATAAAATATTATTTATATATAACATATATACAAGAATTCATATTTAAACTATATATATATATATATATAATATATAACACATTTAAAACCATAAACGCATACCACCGGGATTATCATTACTAAACATTCCTTTTGGAATCCATTTATTTACCATTTTAATTTTGCGATTATATTTATCATACACATAAAAACA
The DNA here is from genome assembly GCA_033807775.1 of Saussurea involucrata. Classification (NCBI taxonomy): domain Eukaryota; kingdom Viridiplantae; phylum Streptophyta; class Magnoliopsida; order Asterales; family Asteraceae; genus Saussurea; species Saussurea involucrata. The sequence goes on from CM066327.1 coordinate 82,619,245, forward strand.
AGTATTTATATTCGCATTATTATTATGTTTAGAATATTTATCATGGTACATGCGAGCATACGGTTTTCTCGTATTATAATTTACATTATTTATTTTACGCACATACGGATGTTTTTGTACATATTGATTTCTTGTATTAACTTTAGGTGATTCATAAAATCTTTTGATGGGTTTACAAGAACATTTATCTTTGCACGTATCGGAACCAATACCTTTTCTACATTTTATACGGTTAGGCATATTAAGCATGTTAAGAACCTTTTTATTACTACTTTCAAAGGCTTTAGCTAACATGTTATCCTTTTCATATGAAGCACATTTAGCCTTTAAACATGTAATCTCATTCTCAAGTATATCACATTTTGTACAAATAATATTTTCATGTGATTTTTTATTTAAGCATGCAATTTCTTTATTTAAAGCATCACAGGATTTACAAAAATCTTTTTCTCCTAATTTAGTTTCTAATTTAGCAATTATATTCATATCATTTTCAGATTTTTGTTTGCCATCATTAATTTCCTTTTTACATGCATTTACAGTTTCTTTTAACATAGCAATTTCGTCTTTATAATTATTAGCAAGATTAGCCATTTTGTGAAATGATTCATATAATTCTTCAAGATTGTTTTCACTATCGCTATCATAATCACTATCGTAATTTGAATAAGAAGATTTTACCTCGTCGTCGCTTTCGGCCATAAGACAAATGGCTTGATAGTCATCTTCTTCTTCACTCTCGCTCCACGCGCCTCCAATGAAGGCTTTCTCCTTCTTCTTTTGGAACTTGTTCTTTTTCGGACATTCATTGGCGTAGTGGTCTTTATCACCACAAGAGTAACAATAACCTCTCTTTGGTTTTGCTTTTTCGTCTTCGCTCGAGTCGCCATTTTTCTTTACTTTATCTTCTCTTTTGTGGAAGTTGCGACTCCGGTTTTCACCGCCACGACGGTAGTTACCGTTTCTTTGAAATCTATTATTTTTAGAGAAATTTTTGTTAGTAAAAAATTTAGAGAAGTTTCTTACCAACATAGCGACTTCGTCGAGTTTATCGGATTGATCTTTTGAGGTGCTAGCTTCCTCCTTCTTCTTCTTGACATTCAGAGTTGAGGCATTAAGAGCGATCGACTTCTTTTTGACTTGCTCCCGATCTTTGTTTCTTTTGAGTGCAATTTCATGCACTTTAAGATTACCGATCAAGTCATCTATCTTCATTATGGAAAGGTCACGGGAGTCTTCTAAAGATGTTATCTTTTGCATCCACTCCGAAGGAAGGGCTCGTAGGATTTTCCTTATATAGTCCTCGTTAGGATAAGTGCGATCCAAACCTTTCAAAGTAGTCACAATAAGGTTAAATCTTTTAAACATTGAGTCAATTGACTCATCTTGTTTCATTTCGAACAGTTCATAATCGTGAACTAAAATATTTACTTTACTAGATTTAACTTCCGTGTTTCCACGATGAGTATTATTTAAACTTTCCCATATTTGATTTGCAGTTTTATATGTATATACTCTTTCAATTTCATCAGTTGTTAAAGCAGCATATAATATATTCTTAGCTTCAAAGTTTAAACAAAAATGAGTTTCATCAGAAGTAGTCCATTCATCTATAGGTTTATCAATATAAACATCATCTTTCACAATGGTGGGTTTAAAATTCCCTTTTTCTATAATATTCCAAATCTTTTGATTTTTGCCACGCACGTGACATTCAAATAGCTCGGCCCAAATGCCAAACTTTTCAGTATCTATCAAGGGAGGTTTTGAAAACACAATATTAGTTTGTTGAGCCATTTTAAAGGAATAAAAGAAATTTATGCAGAAATTTTGAAAGACCTGCTCTGATACCAAATGTTAGACAACCTAAGGGGGGGGTAAGGTTGTATTTAAAATCTTTTACTTTCAAAAATTCTTTTACAAATAAATACAGTACAGAAACAGTATAAATAAATCAGAGTATACAAATAATAAATATACAACAATTATATAAACAGATATAATTAAATGCACAGCGGAAATGTAAATAGATAAGGGAAAGAGAATACTTGACAACGATATTTTTAAAGTGGTTCACCAAACACAAAGTTGGCTAGTCCACCTCGAGAAAATAACACTTCTCGGAGATCCAATACGAAAACGTGTTCTTTACGGTAGAAACACAAACCTTAGTACAACAAACGCGAATCACTCTACTTTGAGAGATTTATGTGGATCACTCACTCTATTCAAACACTTACAAGAGGGTATAATTTTAATATGAATAATCACTCTTGAATAAGGTTTATCACTTGGATATTTTTTAGAGAGTTTGATCACTTGAGTTGTGTTGCTGATTCAACTAATCGAGAGATTTTAATCTGCTATCAACTCAAGATTTCTTACTCAAAAAACGAGTTTTATAATTTTAACAGTTTAAATATCAAGAGAAGAAGCTGCAGAGTCTTTATCAAATGCAGAGGAGTTAATGTAAATTCGTGGTCTTGAATGCTGGAGGTTGCAAGATATTTATACTGGATGAGCAACAGTCCATGGCATTTCGCGGTATACCGGCTAAGTCTCGCGGTATACCGTGCAGAGGAAAAGGTACGCTGCAGTGAGAAAGTCAACCCTGCAAAAACCAACGGAAATGGTACCCGCGGTATACCGGCTGAACACCGCGGTATACCGCGCAGAAGAAAAGACTTCCAACCAATCAGAGATGCACACCGAGCCTGCCGCGGTATACCGACTGAACACCCGCGGTATACCGGCCGTACCACCGCGGAATACCGGCTCTACCTTCGCGGTATACCTGCGTCAGAAAGTGGTTGCAGAAACAGTACGTATGGCAGATACTTCTAGAACCAAAAAATTTCTTATTTAAAATATTATTTAAAGGGTTTTTAGAAATATCCAAGTGGTATATTATTTTAGGGTGATTTATCATTTTAAAATTAAAACGACGTAATTCTTCAGTCTTGGATTCTTCAGATAAAATTATTCGAGATTATTTAAATATCTGCACACTCAGATAAAATATCAGATAACAAAGAATGCGGTGTGTTTTGTAATCATCAAAATAAATATGGAGATGTGATTTTATGTGTACCAAAAATATATCACAATATTAAAGCGGGGTACACTTGCACCAACAGTCGTTGTTGAGGATTTATACCATCCATCAACAGTATCTTTTTCAGCTTTTAATGCAGCGATAGCTTCTTCTCGTTCGATTTTGACTAGCTGATTTATACGAACTTGATTTTTCAAGTCTTCTTCAATTTTAGAAAGCTTTTCTATTTGAAGGTGACAGTTTTTAAGTTGTTCAGCGAGATCAATATTTTGATTTTCAACAACAGTTTTGCCATTCATGGCATCATATAAACTCATAGTCAGGAGATCGATCTTTCGAAGACTATCAGCTTCATCAATATTTGAAATATTGGTAAAAAAGGAAGGTGATACCTTAGTAGCAGAGGTTGAAGCAGAGGGAATGTCAGAATTTTCTTCCTCATCTTCGATTTTGGCCATGAGACAGAGATTGGATTCATCATCATCTTCTGAGTCAGATGATTCTTCTTCGTCAGAGGCATCCCAATCATAGTCAGCCATAAGGCTTTTACCTTTCTTCTTAAAGCCTTTCAGCTTTGCGTACCTATCTTTCAACTTTTGGTACTTGTCATCTCTAGACCTGGGATTAGAGGATTTCTTGGAGAAAGCTGAGGTTCTAGAAACTTTCTTTGACCTACACTCGCTAGCAAAATGTTCTATCTTTTCGCAGTTATAACAAGTAGCAGTAGCCTTATCAACAGGAGTTGATGATCGAGGCTTGTCAGTGATAGCAAGAGGATTGTTCTTTCTGAAATTTTTCTTTTTGGAGAATCTCCTGAACTTATTAGAAAGGAGAGCCATAGATTCATCAAGATCTGAAGAGTCGGGATCTGATGAGCATTCAGAGTTAGTCTCCAACTCAGTGATAGTGATAGTAGATCGCTGACTGGAAGGAGACTCTGAGATTAAAGCAACATGGGTGCTTTTGGAATCTTTTACAAGAGTTTTCTTAAGATGACTCGATTGCTCATGATTAAGCATCGTGCCATATAAGGTAGAAAGAGTCATAGATTTAAGATCCTTTGACTACTTGAGACACATTGAATAATTGTCTCAACTTTCAGGTAAACATTCTAAGAACTTTATCAGAATTTCAAAGTTAGAATCTTCCTTACCAACGGTTTTCAGATCTATTATTAAATAGTTAAAGCATTGGTGAACTTCAGAGAGAGATTCATTCTTACCACAAATGAAGCTTTCATATTGTCTTACCAGGTTGATCTTTCGTGAGTCCTGGACTTCAGACGTACCTTCATACTGAACATAGATTGTGTCCCACATGGCTTTGGAGGTTTTCTGGTTCATGACGGAATGATAGGCTTCGTCAGGAAGAGCCATGGAAAGAATGGACCTGGCTTTGGTGTCGAGAGCCACTTTCTTCTTATCTTCATCAGTCCACATATGAATTTCCTTTGGAACCAATCTTTCTAGAATAGCAGCTCTATTCTCAGCGGCTGGAACCTCAGGATCAATTCTGACAGGGATGTATGGACCATTTTCGATGTAACAAGGTATAGTTGGGTCTACACCTTCTAAGAAGAGTATCATCCTATTTTTCCATAGATTAAAGTTATCTCTGGATAATCTATGGGGTTTTGTAAGAGAACCATTATCAATATAGTTAGTGTTTATGTTGGTAGCCATTTTAAGAAATAGCAAGGAAGAGAAAAGATTAGTATAGACAAGATCTTGTTTATGAGATTAAACAAATCTGCTCTGATACCACTTGTTGGTCCCGAAGGGTTATACAAGTTTGTAGAAGGGGGGTTGAATACAAACACACAGATTTTTACTTTCTAAATTGTTTATTGATATAATCAAACAATTTACAACTTGTTGCGGAACAAGATTAAGGATTAACCTAATCTAAACAAGTTAAGAACACTAAGTTTTTTGCACTAGAATTAAGACAGAAAGGAGATAAGAATACTACGAATAATATTCTAACACTAAGAGAGAATGAAGAAGATGGTCGAGCACTTCAATCCTGAAGTAGGGTTCTTCTTATATATTGCCTTCATTTAATGCATGGCAGTATTACTTTACACGTGGCAACAGCTGAGTGGTTGCATGTTTTGACCTTTGTAGACAACCTTAGTAGCCGCATGGTGTACAGTGTAGAATCAGAGTTGGTTGTACGATTCTGGACAGAAGGGATGTCCGTTCTGACATTTCGTACGGAGACGTGCAAGGGGAAAGACAAAAGTAACTTGTAGAGTAGACCTCATGATCAACGTTCGTTGAACAGTACTTTATCAGCGAGTGATAAAGCTTAGCGATTGCTGAAGTCTTCTACTTGATATTTCACGTTGAGTGGACAAGTCTTGGCTACGCTGATATCCGCATCAGTTCATTATTAGACTTTGTCGCTGGTTCTTGGGCTTGATCTTCGACTTCAGCGTAGAACCTTTGTTGACGTGAAACTTGTCTTCAGAGATCATAAGTAAACAATTAAACTATCAGTGATCATCAAAAGTACTGAACAGGCTCAGAGCTTTATAGGTGAACAGATTCGCTGAATGTCTAAACTAAAGAACATGAGTTTCCTATCAGCGGTACTGTAGAGACATAGTACTTATCAGCGATAGTGAAACTCTAATACATAAGGTTTACTTACAATTTTCACTAAGTGTATCTTAAAGAGTCATTATCAAATAACTGAGGGCTTGGATCAACACTACTTATAAGATGATGTTTTCTTTATAAAACATTAGGGGGAGATTGTTAGATTAAATTAGCTCCTAATTTAATTAAATGTTTTATAAAGAAAAGTGTATGGGCTTTTTTAGTTAGCTTTTTAGTTAGCTTTATGGGCTTGAGCCTTTTTATTGTAAATGGACCCTTTAAATAGAAGTTTAGGGTCTCATTTATCATTTTTTTAGAGAGGGTTTTAGAAGCTATACACACAAAAACACACACTGACTTATTCTCATGAGAGTCATCTAATTGTAAAGTGTGGTGTTCTTCATATTTTCTCCTCCATATAATTCATCAATGAAAATGAGATGAGTTATTTTATTATTGTTCATCTTATCTCTACATCTTAAATATGGATCTTATTTCTTCTATTGTTTGCTGGTCCAAAATGGGACCAACAATTGGTATCAGAGCTGGATTGAAGAAACTCTTCTTCAATCGGTCATATATGGCAACAATTGAAGATTAGATGATTTATTTGTTGTTTTGGTGCTTAGATTGATTCAATCACATGAGCCTAAACACAAATATCATATCTGATACTTATTTTCTATTTTGTGCTTATTGGAAATCCAATCTTTGATTTCAATAAGATTTGGATAAGTTTTGACAGAAAATTAGTGTTTCTCTTCACAAAATATGATTCTGCACACCACATGTTTGATGAAATGCCTAAGTGAAGATTTGGTTCTGTTTGGATCAAATCTGATCAGATTTAATACATGTGTGTGTTTTGATTCTTTCTCATTCATTGGTCTTATTTGATATGCACTAAGTAGATGGTTGATTTATGATCCCATCCTTGTGTGTGCTTAAGTCCATAGCATTTTTTTTGCATCTTGGTAGTAAGGTTGTTGATCTTTGATCTGACCTTTATTTAAATCCAAGATTGGACTCTCTTTGATCCAGATTTTGTTCATATTCCGCTGCTCATAATCATTTAAATGAAAACAAAATCATTTGGGTCTTGAAAAAGTTGATTGAGAAAGATTTGGTGTTGTGCTATGTATTCAAAGTCTGATCTGAAAAGTTTTTATAACTTTGAGTGTTTTTAATTAGTTTTCTGACCTGATCAATTAGAGATCTGAGTATTTGCACTCACGGTTCTAAAATTATATGGAGATCGTCTTATTTTCTACATCAAATCAGATTTAATGACAGCATGCTGACAGATTTGCGATGCTGTAGTAAATTGATCATATCTCGCTGATAAAGACACCAATTGATGCGATTCAAAAAGCCCTGCATTGAAAACACATTGATGAACAGCTTTCGTGTTTTGAGATTTCAGAGATTCAAAATTTAGAAGGGTCATATGTATCGTCAAAGTAGACAACAGTGTGCTGACACACCTCTGTTGGACAAATCTGTGCGACTATGGTACATCAACCGTATCTTATTCTTCCGAGCTCCAAAAGAAGTGATTCCAGATGCTCTCAAAAGATAACAAACAAATGCACACTCTTTATGTTTGGAGTTTTTGCAAACTCCAGATCTATCATGGTCTAAAGTAGTGTCGAAGTTGGTGTAAAACTGCTGTTAGAGGCTGTCCTTACGGATATGTGCAGAAGGTATAAGTTGTTGTCCACACTCACCAATGATACACTAGAGGTACACCACCAGAGGTACACTAGAGATACACCAGAGGTACACCACCAAAGGTACACCACCAGAGGTACACCAGAGATACACCACCAAAGGTACACCAGAGATACACAAGAGGTACCCCAGAGGTACACCGCCAGAGATGCACCATCAGAGAGCTTCAAATATTTCATCTTCAGTGAGGGTATCAGAGGGAGGATCAGAGGTTGGAGGCTCAGAGCCCGTAGCCCAACTTCTTAGTACTTGCTGTCAGCTTTGCGCACCTATCGTATTTTCAACAGAACTCCCTCCTCGAAGCTCCAAATTTGATGCGTCTATATGCGTTGGATTCCTAAGACAAAGAAGAACAATTTTCATGTTTTGAGCTTGGTCTGAATCAGTGTTCTTCTTGGTCAGAATCTCTTTTAAAGTCAATATATATATCCGCTGGACAGAAAGTTGTGTTTCTCTGAACTCATCATCAGAGCTCTGTGGAGTTTTCAGAGACTCAAAAGATCAGAGGCAATTGACAGAGCTTATCTCTGTTGGTATTTCAGAGACACCAGAGTTCTGTTAATTTTTTCAAAGGCTGTCTACAGAGCTTATCAGAGCTCTGATCATCGACAGAAGCTGTCCAGAGCTCTGTTGATTTGTCAGAGGTTGTCCAGAAGTATTAAGCCATCCAAACAGCCATTAAGTCGCTGAATAAGCTGCTTCTGTTAAGACAATCCAGAGACTTAAAGATCAAAGTTTATTGGTGCAAAGTTTTTGAATGAGAAATTGATTTTGAGTAGCTTCTGTAGTAAAGAAATATGTGGCTGTCCAGATTAAGCCGTTGCTGTAAAGAGCTTAATTGTCCTTAATTCATACAGAGCTGATTCACATAATCTTTATGCATGCTTAGAAGTTCAGATATTGTTTAGAGGACATGCAAGGACTCTGAAAGTCAGTTCAGAGATGCTCGTATGCACATCCAGATGAGTCGTTTCAGAGCTTAATCAAGAGGCTCTCTGGATCAAAATTTTCAGAAATAAGAGCAGTGAGCAGAGAGGACCAGAAGCAGACTCAAGCATGTTTATTAGAGTTCGTTGGTCCAGAAATAAAAACAAGCCAAAAGCCCGGAGCCCGAAAGTTTTTAGTTTGTTTGACAGCTTTGCGCTGCTTCAGAAACATGCGCACAACTTTTTACTCGGTGCTCCAATTGATACGAGTCCAGTTGCATTAGAAAGATAATTCACAGACGCACGACTTTGATGTTCTATGTTTTCTCAAACTATGTGAGATGATATGCCAAAATCAGCTTCAAAGTCTGCTGTAAGGTGCTGGACCGAAAGCATTGCATTTAATTCATGCTCGTTCCACTTTCAAGAACGGTGTTCTCTCGACGTTTCTTCACGGTTTCATGCTACTATTGTGATATATTGATTGTCACTCACTCCTCTGTTATTCATGTTTAATGTCTCGGTGTTGAATGCTTACTCAACAGTGAAGTTGAATCATGAAAACTGGACAAAATGGGGTTAATTGTCTCGGTTTTTCAAGAAGATGAGCCTACATTTGAGGGGGAGTTCGTGATGCTTTGAAGACTCGAAGAACGGAACACCAAAGTTTCTAAAGAAAGCAAGGGGGAGACTATAAGATGATGCTTTCTTTATAAAACATTAGGGGGAGATTGTTAGATTAAATTAGCTCTTAATTTAATTAAATGTTTTATAAAGAAAAGTGTATGGGCTTTTTAGTTAGCTTTATGGGCTTGAGCCATTTTATTGTAAATGGACCCTTTGGATAGAAGTTTAGGGTTTCATTTATAATTTTTTGAGAGAGGGTTTTAGAAGATACACACAAAAACACACACTGACTTATTCTCATGCGAGTCATCAAATGAAAATGAGATGAGTTATTTTATTATTGTTCATCTTATCTCTACATCTTAAATATGGATTTTATTTCTTCTATTGTTTGCTTGTCCAAAATGGGACAAACACTACTTCTCTTCACCGTCACCCCACGGAGCTCTAGCGGGCTGTATGCATTGGCGGATCTAATATGTAATTGGGGGGGGGGGGGGGAGGACCTTATTAAAAAGAAAAAAAAATAGGTTAAACACATTGGGTTTTTTTTACTTTCTACCTTCGTATCCCCCAATAACTTTTCTTTTGGGACCCATGAATCAAAAAAGTGTCTCAAAATCAATCAAAAAACCAAAAATAACTCTTGAAATTGACCAAAAAACTAAAAAAAACTTCTCCGAAATCAACAAAAAAACCTAAAAATCCCTTAAAATCACCAAAAAAAATTAAAAAGCACTCGAAACATTGGATGTAGGCTAAAAATATATCAGACAACTTTGCGGACATTTAAACTACCATAAAGGTGACCCCACTAGGAAAAAATCTTGGATCCGCCACTGGCTGTATGTAAGGATCAACGGCCACTTGATTTCGTCAAAGAATGGATGTCGTTTAATGTTCGTCGCACTGCTGTTACACCCAAGTCTTCTCCACGGATCCTTCACCAACAATTTCTCTATCAAATCCTTAGCCTCCGCCATCCCCGGCGGAGCATGCGCATCTCCTCTTCCTCATTGATTTTTGCCCCATTGGAGACCTTCATTCCTTGCTCTGAAAGCAACCTAATTACCGGCTACAAATCAAATCCGTTAGATTTTTCACGGTGGAGGCTTTAGTAGCTCTTGAATACCTCAATTCCCTTAGGATCACGTACTGTGATTTGAAGCCAGAGAATATTTTAATTTGAGAAGATGTGTTGTCTGATTTTGATTTGTGTTTCAAATGCTGACGTCATACCAAAATTCGAGAAACGTCGTCAAGAGGGAAACACCAGACTCATTGCTACGGTGGGACCCGACGTAGATGTATGGATCCCTCCTCGGAACGACGTCCTTCCATACAATAACGCATACACTAGTACACCAAACGCCCAACAATCAACGCAGTTACCATGACCGCTACCGTTGACCACGTCAAATACTCGTGTGGCTTGACGCATGACATCGAAAAAGCCTTCGTCGGCTCTGCTACAAACTCCATCACCATTTCTTCATCCATACATCTACGCCGGGTCCCACCGTAGCATGAGTCTGGTGTTTCCCGCTTGACCAACTTTCTCGAACTTTGGTATGACGTCAGCATTGAAGCACAAATCAAAATCAGACAACACATCTTCTCGAATCAAAATATTCTCTGGCTTCAAATCAGGGTACCTGGTCCTAAGGGAGTGGAGGTATTCAAGAACTACTAAAGCCTCCGCCATGAAGAATCTAACGGAGTCGATTTGTAGCCGGTAATTAGGTTGCTTTCAGAGCAAGGAATGAATGTCTCAAATGGGGCAAAAATCAATGAGGAAACACGTGTAGTGACAAACTTCTAGATGAGCGTAGAGTGTGGGGAGAAAAGGTTGATCGAGGGAGGAAAGAAACTGACCCTCCGTCTGCACATGGGCGAGCTTCTTGGAGGTTGTTTTTATCAAAGACTTTAATGGAGAAATTGGAGTGTTCATCGTCACGGAGACGACAGAGGAAGACCCGACCAAGGTTACCCGACCCAATAAGTTTGACAAGCTTGAGGTGGCGGAGATGGAGAGTGCCATCGGATGAAAGGTTGGTGGCAGCTTTAATGGCGGACCAGTTGGGATCAGCTTCAATGTGATGTTTGGTCGGTGACTTCTGTGATGTTTTATATACACACATACACATACATATACATCTACATATATTATTATATATTTAATTTTTAAGTAGTTACACAAATAAAATAAAAGACAAAAATATCCCTCCCACTAACGTGTTAATGATGGAGGACCGCTTTAAGAGCAAAATGAGAACCACAGGACAATTTCTAGACTTATCAAAATTTAGGTCACTTTTAAAGAAATCAGTAAACCACGGGGACCAAAATTAGAGTTTATTCTATTTTATAATTTATAATTTATCTGTTTCTCATCTAAATTTTGTATATTTCGTCGTTAACAAAATTACAACCTCTGAATCGTTCAGAGGTGAATCTTGTTTGGCAAAAAAAAGTCTGTATCTTAATGATTCCAAAACTCTCTTAATGATTTAGCATCTTGGGTCACCCTTAACCATTCAACACCTTGATTTCATGCTAAGCAAATACCAAACAACCATATTTCATTTTGCACTATATCATAAAAACCTGTTAACCATTCTGACCTCTTAATCATTCTGCATTAAACCATTCAGTAACTGCCAAACAGCCCCTAAGTGTATTATAGTGGTAGAACCTTTAAGAACCTTACTTGGCATATTTTTCCATGGATATCATTACCACCTCAACAAGTAAATATCTCCATAAAACTTCATAATAGAGGTTCTTACAAAACCTCTCGTTCCTTTTTACTATTTATAATATATAATTTATTTAAAGATTATTATACAAATTTAATATGCATATATATATATATATAATTATAATTTTTAATATAATTTATTAATTCACCTTATATAAATTTTAATTAGTTAATTTATATATTTTGTCAACATATATGAAAAACAATTAAAACATAAATATAATTTTTTACTACAGTTAAAAAAGTGTAATATTAGAACAATATTAACCTTTTAAAAAAGTACGAGAAAATAATATATAGTAATATAAATCACTCGGAATTTCGATTCAACTAAATATGTTCAACCAAGTCAGAACGGAGTTGATGATGAACTTCATTCGATTTGAATAAATATGTTTGAACAACTTTCTTTTTGGATCTTGTGGGCATGGAAAACTTTTGATGAAACTGGCCCATTTTAGATAGATACTACCGGTTAAATAGTATCCTTTAGTATAATATGTATTGTTTACCGTAAAATTAACGGGTGGTACCTCATATCGTAAGACATCATTAAATAAGTTGGATTTATTGAGTACGTTGATGTTATTATGTGATCTAGCAATCCTAAAAAATGTGTGCCATACCCATAAGCTAGCTGATAAGCTAGCTGATAAGCTATGTTTGACAACTCTTCAAAAAAAAACTATGTTTGACAAACTAGCTGATAAGCTAGCTGATGACTTATAAGCTAACTGGTAGCTGATAAGCTAACTGTTGACTGATAAACTAGCTGATGAAGAAGTCACGTTTGGCAAAAACTAGCTTATAAGCATTCAGAATTACCAAAAATATATCTTTATCAACTACAATAATTAATTATATAATTAAAACAATCTATAGCAATATAATATGTTAATTAATACAAACAATGTGGAAAAGAAAAATGAAATAATATAACATGTTAACTAAAAGAATTTAAAATTTATTATTACATATATACTATAAATTTTGAATTTGTAAAAACAAATTTTAGAAAAAATATATATTAACTTATGTTTTTAAATAATTGTTACATACAATATCAAAAAAATAATCAAATAATAATTAAAAAGATTAATAATTGATAATTAAAATATATTAATTAATATTAAATAATATATAAAAATAATCTATATGATTAACACTAACTCTAAATAATTAAAAACTAATATCAATGTTTAATAAAAATTTAACTTAATAATTTTCAGTTAATATTAACTAATATTTATTAATTAATAATAATTAAATTTAAAAAAGTAATATTTATTTATAATAATAATTAATATTAATAAGAGCAATATTGGAATATCACAAAAAGATACTCAAAAACTACTTCAAGTAGCGTTTCAATATAAGCTATCTTATGGTCATCCAAACATTTATCAAAAAAATAAGGTAGCTTATAATTTTTCTTTTGCCAAACAATTCGCAAGTCTACAAATGCAATGACTTCGCACACACAGACATGCACGTACGCACTCACATATAACAATTTGGTATACTGTTTAAAATTAGAAAAAAATTATTTTATATTTAATAATTTACGATTTATAAATTAATTCTAATTTACATATATACAAATATTTTTATAATAATCTAAATATAATAATAATGAGGTAATTAAAAGTTAAAGTTATTAAAGTAAAATACAAAATTTGTATAAAATTTGATAAGAAACAACAAATAAACGAAATTAAAAAAATATAATATGTTATAATACTTTATTTTTTGTATCAATTTGAATATATATGTTTTTTAGATTTATTGAAAGAAAATAAAATGGTTTAGAAATAGTTAAAATAATAATAGAAAATGAAAATATTACAAGAACCCATGCACGTTCTTGTTCAAACACCCAGGTTCTAGTAAAAATATGTGACTTGACATGAACCTCTATCTTACAATAGAGGTTCTTGTAAAAACTAAAAAACCCACAAATAACTTGGGCAATAACCTTCATTGTAGATGCCTTAGGTATATAACTTATCACTCCTTATTCCAAAAACACTTATCACTCCAATTTATAATATGTTAATCAATCAAGTAATTGTACAATATCACTTGCATAATGTAATTTATTTTTTAACCCTATCGATTTAAATAAATTTTTATTTCAAATAAAATCAAATAGATTTCATAGGTATTATCCCCTTTTTGTTTAAATAATATATCTTAGAAATAAATGAAACAAAATTTTCACATTTTTGTATAAATTCTCTACATGACAATTGCACGAGAAGTTCTCTTGATTTGATGACAAGTGTGAAATTAAGGAATACAGTGTGAAAAGAACACATCATAACATTTCATGATTATATTTCAAAAATCCGAAACTTCCTCATGGTTAGGCTTTATTCCATTCCTTTTAAAAGGACGGTTGAATTTCACCTTCATTCATGACCATTAATAATGAATGCACACATTGCAATACGTCAACACTTAATCAGTTACGTTAGTATTTGAGGATGACAACGGCCTTTCTAACCGCACAGACAATATTGTGCTTTATTTGGAAACAAGTTTCACCATGTCATGTTCGGTTCGGTTCGGTCAAATTAGGAATTTGTCCCTCAATCATCTTCTAATTTCGTTGCCTTTTGTTTGCATCCAAAGCTTCATTAGGATGCACTAGACTTTTGTCTACGCACCTGAAAAATCTGTCGGTAAAAGGTGATTCGTAACAAAACCGTCACAAAAGTTAGTGAGCAAATTGTTGGTGCGTAATTCAAATAAGTGGACACGTTACCCTGGAATTTTCTGGGTGATCCATTGGTATTTTCGTGAAAAACATCAGATTCTACCAAACCAATGGTATTTTTTGGGTGATCCGTCGGTAATCACCGATGGGAATTTCCCGGGTGATTTTTGTGAGTAAAAGTAATTTGTTTCGTAGTGTGTGAACCCAGATAGAGATCGTTACATGAACAATGTCCATGGACCAAAATAATCGTAAACTAACCAAGATTCTTACTCTAACGACAACTTGATTCAAATATAGATCCTAACTCGAGCAACAATGATAACTCGTGCACACGTCCTATGTTGAGCAAAGACCATAACAAAAACTCGGTTTTTAGGATGTTTTAAATAACATTTTTCAAAAGTGTTGTAAAAAAAAGCTAATATAAAGATTTACTTCTTAGCTATGTCTTGCAAACTAGTTGATAATGTAGTTGATACATATAATCAAGATAAATTAGCGAATGAACAAATTATGTTTTGGCAAAAACTAGATTAAAAACATGTAAAACTGGTCAACCCCACTGTTGGTCATGAGAAGTGATGACTTGGGCAGGAAGTCTTTATAAAAGGGATGGGGTTGAATAAAATGCAACAGATTTTCAATTTTTAGTTCTTTCTTCTATATTTCATATAAAACAATAATTACATATTTGTGGCAGAAGTTAGAAAGGTAAAACATGTGGTCCTAAATGATCTGACCATGACAAATTTTCTAAACTGGAAAAGAAAAGGGGAGGGGGGGTCACAATGATGTTGAAAATGGATGTGTAACAATGAAATACAAGGGTTACCGTTTATAGACACCATTCCATTAAAGGTTTATTGTCCAACTTTAATGTGTCTTCTTTGATTTATTGATTAATACATCCTAGTAGTCTTCATTTCTACCTTTGAGTTTGATGTAGACAACATTTTGACTTACTTCAACCTTTAGCATGTCAAGGGAACAGTAAAACAACCAAGGTACTAATAAAATGGAGCTTTTGTACTTCGCTTAGGCTAACATGTTGTACATGTTCTCATACCAAAAGGTAAGCAAGATAGTTGGTGGGTAACACTTGTTGGTCAAGTTTGTACTTTCAAGATTGTAACAACCCAGTCCAAATAAAATATATCATAGCATTTAATATAAAACTTTAAAATAAGGGTCCCAAAATTTCCAATACATCAGTCTCAAAACTTAGGTTGGCGGAAGCAACCTATACACAACTGAGAATAATACTAAATTCTAAAATAAAAGTGTAGCACTGTCTCTAGTAGCATCCGTACTCTAAACGTGCTATCTTACTTTAACGGAGCTTCCTACTACTTGCTTACCTGAAAAGGTTTACTTTGGAAAATGCGAGGGTTAGACCATGAGGTCTAGTGAGCTCCCTCAATATAACAGTTCTCAAAACACAGTTAAAACAATTCATAACTTTTCAAGCAATTTTAAATAAAACATTCTAGAAATCTCACACTCGTAAACGGCACACTGAAGTCACGCGGAAGTGACAACGTGTCAGTCTCACACTGCCTTACTGGGTCACTCCTCCCATGGCATAAACGGGTCACTCCTCCCAGTATGAGCACTGGCGGGCCACACCCCCGACTTAGCCAATTTACGTCTAATCACAATGTATGCATACATCTCAATTTAACATTCATACAAGCATAATCATAAAACATGGCATTTCTGTTCTTATACTTACTTCGGAAAATGTGTTGTAAAACACGTATTTTTGTTTAGAAAAACTCACCTGTCTTTCTTGCCTCGAAACTTCTCACTTGCTTCAACTCCTAGGGAAAACACCTACGATTAAAAGGAAATGGTTGACAGCGGTAAGTCCTAACTCGACAACCAAAACTGCTCCGAACAGTTCTCAGTTCACCTAGGTTCTAATCGGACACTCGAATCGGACGGGGCCTCGCATACAAAAATTCCGGATCACCGGTTTTGGATCTCACGGTTCCAGATCACACGGTTCCGGATCACACCACACTGGATCCACTCGGAATTCCGGTTCCATTTTCCGGAATTGATTCTTCCGGGCTACTATTCCGGATCTTAAATTCCGGAGCTTAATTACGAAGACACGAATTCCGGGGTCGGCTTCAATCGAACAAATCCAGAAACAATCGTTTCCCAGATGGAGCAACTCAAGATAAACCTCTACGTGAGATTTCTTTTACAAGGCAATACATATATCATCATTTCATCACAAGAGAGCAATCATTCATCCAGTATATAACCAGAAACTCCAAATTTCTCATTAATCTTAATTATTCTAAACTCAAATTGATAGGAGATGAGAACAAATGAGTTCAGATCATTACCTTGTATTGATTTCTTGAAAATCTCCCTTCCTTCTTCCCAAATGCCGATTGCAATATAACTTCTTCTTACTCTGCTCTCACGCCCAAGCCGCACAGGGAAAAATAACAATTCTCTAGGATTTTATACCCTTTAAGGATGTTACACTATGGTCCCTCAAGTCACAAATATTCCACTTTACTCCCACTTTTCTTATACTCGGCCAACTTGGGACTTGGTTATTACAACACCTCCCCCTCAAAAGAATTCCGTCCCCGGAATCCCTTTGTCGAAAAGATGAGGGTAATTGGACCTCATGTCTGCCTCTACTTCCCAATTTGCCTCTTGGCCTTTATGATACCGCCACTGAACCTTTACTAGTCGGGTCTCCTTATTCCTCGTTTTTTGAACCTTACTGTCCATAATTTCTTTCGGTTCCTCTTCGTACGTCAATTTCTCGTCAATCCTGACATCTTCTAATGGAATGGCCACGTCGGCCTCGACCAAACACTTCTTCAGGTTTGACACATGAAACGTCGGCATCATATCGAGTGAGACAACTTGTGACCTTTAATTGGTTGCCGACTCTGTTGCCTTGCATGATCTTGGCGAGTTGATCCCACATCCATTTGGTCGTGTCCTTGTGGCTATCGATGTTGCAGTAGATATTATTGGGTAGACTGTAGATCAGGTAGGTTTTTGCCAGTCCGTCACCGTTAGCCCTTTTCTTTTCTTCAGTGGACATTTGTTCGTATGTCTTAGGCACACATCGACCTGGCGGCCCTTCTGCTTTTTCCGGAACCGCCATCAAGGGAGGCTCTTGTGGGCCTTCAGTCAACGAGCGAAGGATCTCGTGATACAGGGGCTTCGACTCAATGAAGCACATGAAGCGGTCACGCCACAAGTTGTACTCTCCTCGATACATGATTGGTGGTTTCAGATCTGATCCTATGGCTAAGGCATCTTGAGTATTCATTTTGGTGCACTTAAGTGATCGTGAAACAGATGAGTGATACTCAAGGTATTTACTTAACGTAGGGATCTAAGAGTGAAATCGTAACGCATGTCTAGGAGTGTGAACAGTAAATATGCGGAAAGATGGAAAACACACACAAAATAATGACCATATAAAGAACAGTAAGTAAAAGAATCTGGGTAAGTAACCGGACCGAATGAAGAATCCGGATAGGTTACTGGATAAGAGAATCTGGAATGTAGTCTGGATAAACTAACCGGAAGTGGTTATCGGATGCAAATAAATCCGGAAAAGAAACCGGATCATAAATCTGATAGAGTCACCGGGTAATGTATCCGGCTAAGAGACCGGATAAGTAAAATCCGGACGTACTGTCCGGGAAGTTGTATTCGGGTAACACACTCCAGAAGTGGCGATACGGGAAGAATTTCCGGGTAATATGGAGTACCCGGTAAGCAAAACACTCGGAAACTGTTGAGAAAAGACTTACCGGAAAGTGCGATTATTACGCCCGGATACAACGGCTGGGTCAAAAATCGATTCTGAAATTCTAGGGTTCGAATCCTTTGTGTTCCTGAAAGATTAAATTGCAAACAAAACACAAAAACAACACTACCCTAATCGAGATTTGAAGCAAAAACACCCTTTTTGATGAAAAAGATGAGATTTTTGATCAACCCAGACTATAATCAAAAAGCTTCACTTGTTGACAAATAGACTAATCAAACAACTGTTTTTAGTTCTAAAACTTTTCCAAAACTTGTATCTTCTGTTAAAAAATCGAATGGGACGATCAGAACTCAAGAATTTGGACTAAAATTAAGAATAATTTTTTTTGGAAAAACAACCAAGTCGACAATAATCAAAGAACAATACCTTGAATCACTTCTTTCTCTGCTCTGATACCAATTGTGGATCCCAGATAAGTGCAATTAACGAATAAACAATCAACATAAAGTAAGATTTCAACACGTCGGCTCTCTATTGATTAAATGGAATGCAGAGTCTTTACAATACGATTGAAAAAGCAATTAAAGTGATTAACCCTAATCAGGGTTTAAGAAAATCTACTTATACCCCTTTTGGGTATTTACAAAAGTTCCCCCATCAACTTTAATACAACTAACAATTAAACCCTAACACATTGGATGACGATGAATAAAGTTTAAGGAATTTGGCAATGTCGTCAGTGGTGATTATGACATTATTATAAGCGAGTACAAAGACAACATGGAATCATCATGTTTTGAGTGAACACATGAGCACTAGAAGTTACCGAGGAGAAATGTGTGCATTTGAGATGGCGGGGGAAAGGCAATTAGAGTGTGTTTGACAGGAACCTTACCTAAGAAATCGACCATGTTGTGATAATCGATATGTTCATCATGTTTTTCTAGATACCCTATGAAGTTTGAAGAAGAAAACTTCACATCATAAAAGGATAGGACATATCCAATTACCTTTTGATCCATTGAAGGTTAAAAACAGAGAATTTTAAATGTAGGGTTTTAAAAGCAATTAAGAGGTTATTTTGGTGTTAAAGATATTTATATTTGAGAAGGAGAGAGAAAAATAGTTACGGCTGTGAGGAAAATTCTAAAGATTGTGGAAGTTGAAAAGAAAGTTTTAATTTTAAATTTGTTTCCTACTAAAAGAATATTAAGAGGTTTTTAAGATGTATTACATCGGATTTCAAAATCCGACTATTTTGAGAAACCTGACAGTTGGAGGAATGTGATCCGACCAATGAATTTCTGATAAACCAAATGGAGATAGATCTGAATATCTAGGAGTCATCGGATATCAGAATTTGAGGTAGAAGTGAATTTGCGGAATCCGACATGAAGCTGATTTATTACGATTTTATTAAATTTGATTGTCTTATGAGAAGGTTACAGGTTTTTAGAGAAAGAAATCTTGTCGGAATGAGCATTGTCCAATAAGAAGATCTATTGAGAGAAGAGATAATCTGAAGGTGGTAGGGAAAGTTTTTTTTCTTCTAAAAATTATATCCTTGGTACCCACCTTTTGATGCCTCTATAATTTTTTTTATAAAGATCATTCAAAACGGGGACTAGTTTTTGCAGAGTGAGAGATCTTTCCACAGTTGAAGCATTTTCTAGGAAAGAATCTTTCACACTTGTTGACATTGTTTTGAAATTTCTGATACTGCGAATTTCTTTTTGGAAGATGAGATGTAGGAACTGTAGATGGTTTTGATACAAGAATTCATTTTTCATTTGCCATTTTTGGAATGAATAACTGTATAAAAGTTTTCGTCCTTTTTGAAAGTATAATTTTGTGCGGGAAGAATAGAAGAACCAATGGATTCAAGCTATTAATTTTCTGGCATAAGATCACTCCATTATTTACAAGAAGTATGACAAAACCATTTAACACTTTGTCCTTTTATTCAGAACTATTAGAAGATTTGCATGAAGAATGTTGAGACTAAGAAGATTTCTAGGATATGAATAATCATTGGAGACCTTTCCTTTTAAGGAAGATGAAGAGAAGCCTAATCCATGACCACAGTTTGGGATTTCGTAGTTTAAAACTCTCATGTGATCAAGAGAGGCTTGATTCCAACTTTTTATGGTTGACCTTTCTTTAGTAAGATCTTGTAAAAGAATGCATTTCTCATCGTTAATGTATTTATAAATAATTTTCTGATCATCTACATCATGTTGGAGTTTGTTAAATTGTTTGTGTTTGTCAAAAAAATTTGCCAATTCAATAGTTAGTTCTTTTATCTCCTTTTCAGCCTTTTCTTTTGATTCAAGTGCATTTTACATTTTAACAAACATGTGATCATATGATGAGATAGATGGGAGTACCTATTTGTTTGAGGAAAGGTGAGCATGTTCTGATGAAGATTCAGTAAAGTAGATATTGTCAGACTCGTGAGGTGCTGAAAGATGAGCCTAAAACATAGGTTTGCTTTATCTTCTTGCTCATTAGATGATGAAGCAGATTCTACCTAATCACGTTCTTCGATCATCATTCCTTTGTCTTTAATTAAGAGTTATTTGGTTTGACAGTTTTCTCTTGATGATCACTTCTTCATCCTTTTTTATAAGAGGATTGGGAGGCTATTGAAGAAGAAAAGGGATTCATCCTTTTGGCTGAAATATTTTAAAATTTTGATTTTATAAAGTATCAAATATTCATATGTGAAGAAAGTCGCAACATCATACGTAGACGTTTGATCAAACGCTTACGGCTTTCAACAATCTTTTGCCTAAAAAACGAAAAACAACTCAAAAAATGTATATAAGAAATGTCAAAAAGTATTTCTAAATCTAAAAGATATTGAATCTAATTTAGTATAAATAATATAATTAAACAATTATTAATTAATAAGTAATAATAAACATATATAATATATTTAATATTCGGGGACGGGGCGGGGCGGGTATCACGTTACCCGTCCCCATCCTCGGTTTTTAACTTTCGGAGGTCCTCATCCCCATCCATGTTCCCCGTTTTTGTGGGGAATCATGTCCCCGCCGGGGCGGGTACACTGGGTTATCCAATGGGGCAGGTCTTATTCACATGCCTAGGTAAGACTTGTGATCGTAAATAATCTGACTCTGACAAATTTGCTAAACTGAAATAGAAGGGGGGGGGGGGGATTTCTCTTTCAGATTCGAAGAAGTCAGGAAATTCTTTAGAGGATGATGTCGATTTTACTTCAGAAACACTCAGAAGGATGTTCTTTCAAAACTAGTGAGTAGCAATGAAAGACAAGGGTGACCTTTTATAGTCACAATTAAATTAAATTCTTACTATTTAACTTTAATATGTGTCTTCTTCTTATTGGTTGATCCATGTATCCTAGTACCCTTCGTTTCAACCTTTAAGTTTAATCTGGAGACCATTTTTACTTACTTTAAGCTTTAGCATGCCAAGGGAACAGTAAAGCAAACAAGGTCCAATAAAATGGTGCTTTTGTACTTTGCTTAGGATGATAAGTTATACATGTTATCATAACAGGAGGTAAGCAAGATAGTTGGTGGGTAAAACTAGTTGGCCAAGTTTGTACTTCAATATTTGTCAATAGTAGTCTTTTTTTGTACAAAAAGGTTGATACCGGCAACCCCAATCGGCTGCCTATCCATAATGTGGGGGGGCATACCTGACTCACTCAACGGTTGTGGCTATGGGGGTGTCTTGGGTTCGAACCCGAGACCTTCTGTTTTTTGTACAAAGATGCCCCCACCCATTATCAACTGAGCTACACGCCATTGGCTTTATTTGACTTTATCTTGTAGTGATCTTCTTTCGGCTAGATGACAAACTAATCCGCTTTAGTGACGATCTTGACCTCACTTTAACTAGTCTTGATTTTGTTGAAGGCATTTTGCTCTTGGATCAAAAGAGATAGTTATAGGACTTTTACAAAATAAAAATTCTATCTTTTTTCATATGTGATACATAAGCTATATATCAGATTTACCAGCCATAGAATATTATGAAGTTGCTATATCGGATAAATAATGGTAAAATTGGAACCATTAGGCCAACAGAGAATTCTTCAGATGAGAGTTTTGATGATGTCCAACTTTGTGAAGTCATATCCGATAAATAATATATGAAACCTAAGACAATGAAATTAATGGAATCGAATGACATCAATTGAGGAGATATCCAATGAGTTAAGTTCATCAAATATGCACCATGTGAAGTAAGGTAACCAACAATAATTGTAAGTGTTTGGTCGGATGATATAAATATTATACACAAATCTGATGGTTGAGACCAACACTCACATATCGTAACTAATTAGATTTTTTTTAAACTATTTAGCATATTTTAATTATCTTTGAAATAAAATAAGTATAATCTTAACTTTTATGTAACTTACATAACATTTTTAGAATTGTTATATATGACTTTTGACATCCAAATACATTAAATAATATTTAAACAAATAATTGATATAGTTAATAATATTTTTAAATAATTAAGAATTATTATTAATATCTACTTTTTAATTAAAATTAACTAATAATGTATCATTAAAATTAACTACTAGTTTTTAATTAATTTTAACTACCATAAGCTAATATTTGTGAATAATTAATATTTATTTATAATTAATACTAATCAGGGTTATAATTGAAAAAAGGGTAAAAAATTCCTCCTCTAAGTAATCAATAAGATAACTTAGGTGCATCTAAAAGTTTAGAGTAAAGTTCACTTTTGGTCCATAACGTTTGTTGATTTCAATGGTTTTCGTCCCTAAAGTTCATTTTCGCCAAAAAAAAAACCCTCACGTTTGATAGCTCGCAACGATTTTTGTCCCTTGACTTAACATTCGTTAACTTTTTCTGTTAAATCCAATTTAATGAAGGGTTTTTTGGTCATTTCACCTATTTTCCTAGTCATTAAACCACATGGACCAAATATGTAATTTATTATATTTTATTTTAAAACCATAGGGCCAATAATGTAATTTACTCTATCTATACATATATATATATATATATATATATATATATATAGGGGGGAATTCAAGGAAGAACTAGTTATTTTGTGGTAACTGTAAGAACTAATTTCAGCCACAAATCAAACGATAAATTAGGAAATTAATAATTTTGGTAAATTAATTTAAATTTTCAATTAAAGGGCATATTAGGTATTTTAAAAATATTCTCTTTCCTCTCTCCTCTCTCCTCTCTCCTACCAACTACACAATAAGCATTGTGATACCCAAAACAAAAACCAGTTACACAATAAGCACTGTGATACCCAAAAGAAATACAAGAACAAATGTGATACCCACTGTGATACCCCCATTAAACATACAAGAACAATTGTGATACCCATTGTAATACCCATTGTGATACCCAAAAGAAATACAAGAACAAATGTGATACCCCCATTAAACATACAAGAACAAATGTGATACACCCATTAAACATACAAGAACAAATGTGATACCCAAAAGAAATACAAGAACAAATGTGATACCCCATTAAACATACAAGAACAAATGTCAACCACTGCCGCCGTCAACCACTGCCGCCGACGACCCATAATACCGGCGCTTTCTTTCTTTCTTTTACAACCACCAAACGTCGCTGCCTTCTACCACCAGACGCCGGCAAACCCTCTCTTGCACTAAACAGAACCAAAAATCGAGCAGATTTGCAGATGCAGTCGGAGATCTAGTTAAAATACCTAATATGCCCTTTAGAGACCACCACCACCACCGCCGCTAGAGCACCACCATCACCGCCGCTAGAGACCACCACGACCACCGCCGCTGCTAGAGACAATCACCACCGCCGCTGCTAGATACCACCACCGCCGCCGCCACTATAGAGCACCACTGTCGCCGCTAGAGACCACCACCACCACAGCCACCGCTAGAGACCACCACAGCCGCCGCTAGAGACCACCACTACCCATTGTTTTACTTTTTTGAGAGGAAGAAGGAATGTGTGAGAGTTTAAAGAATAGAATACTTTTTAGGGTTAATGAGAGAGAGAGAGATACGTATGAATTAAAATAGAGATAGAAAAGTAAAAAAAAATTAAAATAAAGTAAATATTTAATTTAATTTACTAATTTACCCCTTACTCTATTTTTGTAAATAATATTAATTATCTTAAATTAGTGGCTCATATTGGTTCTTACAGTTACCACAAACAAAATAGTTCTTATTTGATTAAGCCCCTATATATGGGCTTAATCAAATGAGAACTAATTAGTTTGTGGTAACCGTAAGAACCAATTTCAGCCACACATTTAAGATAGTTAATATAAATTTTAAATAAATACAAAGGGGTGTTTTAGTAAATTTGTTTCCAAATCAAATTAAATCCTTAATTCCTAAAATATCTCCAATTTTCTCTCCCCTCTAAATTGACCGGCCATTGAAGAAGGGTTTGTATACGAAAAAGAAACCCATCTCAATGTTATGAAAACATCTCTCTTCTTCGCCGACGATGACTTCACCGTTTACGACACCAACGGCGATGGCAACCATGACTTTGGTTCGTCGGCGGATTATGCTCTACAACCACCACCGCTGACAAATTCTTTTCTACAACCACTCGACGATTCAAACTGATTAGGTCGTCGATCGTTGAGAAGATTATGCAACCACTACCACTCCCACCGTCAACATCGTCGGCACCTGTGATTTTTCTGGGTTAGTGGCGGTGGTGTCTATGATGGAGACGATGGAACTCACACACACACTTTCATATCTGGGTTGGAATTTGGTATCACAGATGCCTCCATACCTTCTTTAAGTTCCAGATCTGGGTTTGATTTTAAGATCTATGTTTGATTTTGATATTGTACTATGATTTTGTGTTTTGATGATTATGGGTTGATTTTGATTTTAGGGTTTGGGTGTAACACAAGGGTATCACATTGGTTTGGGTGTTATAAATTATTTGGGTATCACAATGGTCTGGGTATCACAGTGATCTTCTGGTGGTGGGTTTGATTTCGGTGGTGGGTATCACAGTGATCTTCTGGTGGTGTTGTATCACAGTGATCTTCTGGTGGTGGGTATCACAGTGGTCTGGGTATCACAATGGTCTAGGTATCACCGGAGGCAACAGGCCTGCAAGAGAGGAGAGAGGAGAGAGAGGAAGGAGAGAGGAGAGAGAGGAGAGAAGAGAGGAGAGAGGAGAGAGAAGAGATTTTTTAAAAACCTAAAATACCCTTTAATTTAAATTTCAAACAAAATTATCAAAAATATTAATTTCCTAATTTATTGCTTAATATGTGGCTCATATTGGTTCTCACACTTACCACAAACAAACTAGTTCTCCCTTGAATAGCTCCCTATATATATATATATATATATATATATATATATATATATATATAGACTTAGGATCATGTAAGACCAAGGATTTTTCGTGAGACCGGTAAGACCCACTTTTAGCCTTTGGATTAGATCATCAAAGTGATCAATGGTCTTAAGTTACACAGTGGCATTTTTGTAATTAGTTTGAAGTCTCGTGGCTTTTATCAAAGGTCAAATGACCTTTATGACAAATTAGGGGTTAGATCGTCAACTATCATCGAGATTTTTAATCAGATATTTCTCTTGAAGGAGTTTCTTTGATTTCATCCGATACCTAATTCTCAAGCGTTTATGGTAAATGAAATTACGGTTTTGATAAATGGCTCTTTTCAGGATCATCAAGTTTTACTCCGGGATTTCTCATCGATTGAAGGTGTTTCTTTAATTTCATCTCTTCACTCATCGAAAACCTCCTTAAACTCAAGCGGATTGTGATTCTCGATTTTGTAATCATTCATCTTAAGGTAGACTTCAATCATCACTGTTATAATCATTCTCCTAAGTCGATTACTTTTCAGCATCCATCTTATTTGATATAATTTCAATTTATATAGTAGCAATAATCTACGAAATGTTTTGGATTCTAGGATTCTATAGTGTAAATTGATTTTGAAGTATTCATGACAATCACTCTGAAAAATCAGTTTGTTGTCCTTCATCTTTTGTTATAATGGATTTGAACTTTAAACATGTCATATTGCAAATTATACAGTATGATTTCTAATATGCAATCATGTTCATAATCGTCTGTGGGTATTAGGACCTGTTAGTTTATTTAAGACCTATTAGTTTATTTCATTTCCATTTCCATTTTCTTGACATTATCAGACCTGTTAATTTATTTCATTTCCATTTTCATTATATGGTAGATAGATAAATAGAGGATTGTGAAGGGGGTAGGAGAACTCCTAATCCAAAGACTTTTTAGCAAGATAAATGGCATATCAACAACGTGTGTATATGTGCCTAAAATACATGGGATGGGGCTAGGAAGAAGTATATGCATCGGTAAGAGGAAGACCCCTTGAATTTTATGTTTTAGAGGATTTGACTAGATAGGCAGTAAAGAACCACAATGTGTGCATGTGTAGTCCTTTATCTGTCCATCGTGTATACAATGAAGTCCCCATCTCTTATAACCTAAACCCTTACACTAAACCAAGTTATTATATAAACAAATGGGTTAGGATTAGGTTCCATCAAATGTTGTTTTTAGTCATTAAAAGTATGCATTTATTTGTAGCCAGTGTTAAGGAAACAAACACCCAAATATACAAGAAAATGGAGGTACTTAATTTGTATCTTCAACTGATGAACTGAAGGCAGAATCATTAATTTGTTTGCCCTCTTCAAGGTCATTTTTTGATATGTTTTAATCCGACTAAAATAAACCAGTAGTTTAACCATCTTTCGCGAGAAATTTCTTGTTTAGTCTACTTTTCTTAAATGTAGAACAAATACATGCATCTATTGTTTATTATAAGCATTTGGTTATCAAAGCTCGAAGATGAACAAATATGAGTGCACATCCATTCATTTATCCTTCACCAACATATTGTTTATCGGTATGCATACTCTGCTGCTTATATCAGGGTGGGTACAATAGTAAAGAAAAATGGGAGCAAACAAGATAGAAGGACCCATGTGATAGACAATTTGGGATCATGTGAGGCTAACTTGTTTTCGTGAGACATATGAGACCCCAAAAACATTGAACCTTCAAAGTAGGTCAATGTGAAGGTAAACCTTCACAGTGTTTTTGCTGTGAAGGTAAACCTTCACAGTGTTTTTGCTGTGAAGGTTCAGTGTTTTTTGTACCTTAACTTGTGCTTCTATGTAAGTTTTGTTCAATTTAAGACATAACTCAAAATCATTTCATATCATTCTATAAATGATGATAAGATGTCTGAATAACTCCGTTAGCATCCCTTACTTATTCCAAGGATCCATCTTTTCTTATGAGAGCTTGTTATTATCAAAGTCTACTTGAAGTAATACAAATTTTTCACAAAGTTCATAACTAGTTGTTTGCACACTCAATCTCGAGAAAATCCATTTCACAAGAACTCAATTTTAACCCCACCCCTAATTGTAACCAAAAACCATATGTGAATTTTATACATTTTTCGTGGGGTTTTAACCTAGACCGTTCATTCTCTATTTCTAAGCTTATTATCCATTCTTATGTTATAGTGTTCCAGACCCACAACTTTCTGGAATTTAAAACATAGTTGACAAATCTTACTCATGACACCAAGTTGCTATTTGTTGCACATTATGAAATACAATTTTGTAATGTTCGTTTATTTGTTTATATTTCAACACAATCATCAACAACAAATAGAAGAAGCGAAAGGTTAACAAAAAAAATTGTGGCCAAGTTGAAAAATACTCCACAAAAAAACTGTGTCCAAGTTGGAGTGTGAAATGATTCTTAGACGGTTTCTACATCTTCCGAAAATGAAAAGGAGATGTACATTGTAGGTAACAATCTCTTTCCCCAGTTTTAATGTTTCAATTGAGTGAACCTTCACAACAAACTTATTGTGAAGGTTAAATTGTTCATTATTTTAGTTTCTTTTAACTGATATTTGTCTTAATTAGAAAAAGAACACAACAAAACAGAATGAAAAGGATGAAGAATATGACATCATTGAATCAAATGCAAAATGTATTAAACCATTGAACAAACATTCACAGGCCCTTACTACGAAGGTTCTCTTGATGTTACTTGGGACCATCTTACCGTACTTGCTTATTTTTTATTTTTTGGTTAATTGTATTGTTAATACAATATGTACCTTCAACATCCCAGTTCAGAATCAATTATCATTCTACGGAAGTAAAGCAAATATTATTGTAAGAAGAAGGTAACTTTTAAATTAAAACTTCACTTAAGTTTGTTGTGAAAATAAATTTGTTTTATATTTATTTTTTGTTTCATAACTGATAATCGTTTTTTTTATAATGCAGTGAGTTTGAAAGATGATATAACCTTAATATCTTTGCTCTCGACAAGTCTTGAAGTTGTCTAACAACGAATATTGCAACCGCAAAGGCTTAAGAGTATACCTTCCGAGGAAGCAAAGAAGATCAATAATTTCAACTAAAAACGAATAGATAATGAAGAAATCAATGGTTTTAAGTCAAGATAGATATCATATAGTAGAAGTGTTGAGAACGAGGAGCTCCCTATTTCGATTGGTGTCAACACATTGCTTTTAAGCTAGTTGATGTAACGGTTTAGAACATTGTTTTCTGGTGAATTTTGTAAATATTTGGTAGATTGGTTTTATGTTAGTCATGAACTTAATTGATAAACAATGTGATGATATATTGGAAGCAACTTGGTTGTTAAATAATTGTTATGAGCCAATGATAATTAATTTTCAAACAATCTCAGAACCTTCACAGAAAATATTGTGTGAAGGTTTAGGTTATTGCTTGTGAAGTTCTTTCTACAAAGTTTTTTGTTGATTGGTTTGACTTGTAAGTTTTTTACTCTCAATTACATCAATTCATTCAATGATACTAACTTTCTTGTATCAATTGTCTTACCTTCACATCAATTGATTGAACCTTCACAACATACTTAATGTGAAGGTTAAGTTGATTGTTATGATAGTTTGTTTCCAATTTCATTTATGAATAGATTGTATAACCTAGCTTTCAAATTTAGTATCAATTGTCTAAATGATACTAAATCTCTTGTATAAATTGTTTTTACCTTAAAGTCAACTAAATGAGCCTTCACATCAAACTAATTGTGAAGATTCAGTTTTATGTTATGGTTTAAAACATTGTTCTTGAGATACATTATATAAATATTTAGTAAATTGATTATAAGTTTTCCCAAATTTTAATGGATGAACATTGTGATGAAATTTTGGGAGTAACTTGGCCGTTAAATAGTTTTCATGAGCTAATCATACTACAATTCATTTTCAATCAACCTCAAAACCTTGATAGAAAATATGTTGTGAAGGTTTAGGTTATTGCTTTTGATGCTCTTTATACAAACTTTTAGTTGATTGGTTTGCCTTTTGTGAAGTTTTTAATCTCAATTACATTTACTCACTCAATGATACTAAGGGGTTGCTTACCAGGTTATTGATTGAGTTTGACAATGACCAAGAATCTTACCCGGTAAGAGGCATAACAAGGACCAAGAGTCTTACCCGGTAAGTGAAAGATAACACTCTTACGCGATAAACGCTTATCGGATAAACAGAATACTTACCAACAATCCATTTTGATGGCAAAAAATGCTACCTTAAAAGGTAGGTCGAGGTGGTGACTCTTGTCGGTAATTGTCGGTAAACGCTTACCCGATAAGCGTTTGGTAAACGACCCGTAACTTTCTTGTATCACTTGTTCTTACCTTCACATTAATAGATTAAACCTTCACAACAAACTTAGTGAAGATTAATGTGAATCTTCATCATTGTTTTGATAATTGGTAGCGAATGTATTTTAAATAAAATTTACAAGTCAAAGCCAGTGATACTAAATTACATTTTCAAGCAATTTCTATTCTTCATTTGTGTCAATGATCCTTAAATTACTTGTTTGGAATTTTTTTTATCCTCAAGTAATTTGAATGAACCTTCATAACAAATTTACTGTGAAGGTTCAGTTGATTGTTGTGAAATACACTAAAAGCACAATGAAATTTTATTAACCCATATTTCCAAAAATATTTAACAATTTCTAGCAATCATTTTCGTAAACGATAGTCTGCATAATCCAACATCACTAAAAATACCACAAATTTTGATGTAAATTACAACACTGAAGCATCATCAATTGAAAGAGACTATTAGTAGTATCATCTTCATGAGCAATTCCAGTACATGGAACACGTAAATATGATGAAAATAGCATTTGCGACATAACAACAAAAACAAAAGAATGACAAATTGTAAGGACCTTGATTATAACAATAGTAGCGATGGGTTCAGAAGCAACAAAATACTATTCCTTCATAGCAAGAATTTGAAACAAGAATATTTGCACTTTCAAAATTTGACACAACTGAATATCCAACAACATTACCAAACTACGAACAACAAAAGAAAAGCATGATAAAACCCAGGTTTATCCAACAAAGTCTGGTTTAACAGAATACACATGAAAACATTAGTAATAAATTAATCTTTTTTAAAAAAAGGGACAAAACTGTAATAACCATGACCAATTTGGAAGTGTTTTTAGTCTTGTGGAAAATTTATAAAGCTGAAAGTTGAGGGTGTAATTTGTAAATTAGAAATAGGGTGTAATAACCTAATGATTGGGGCACAAAACCCTAGGAGGGCATTCCATTTTGTTACTGTTGGCGGCTGAGTAAGGAAAAGGAGAGAAGGAGCAAAAGAAAGAAAGAGAGAAAGGGTAAGAAGGAAGAAGGAGAGAAAGAGCAAGAAGGGAAGGAAGAGTCTTCCAATTTAGCTGGGAGAAAAGGAAGTGTTTTGCAACCTCAAACCTGCAGGTAATCTCTCCTCTACATCCTTAATCTGCGTTTTTGCTGATGAGTTAGGTTTCTTTCTAAGGTTTTGGTGTAATAGTTGTGTTGAAGCATAATGGAAGAGATTAAGTGTCTTGATGTGTTTTTGCAGCTAAGATTTTAGTACTAAATGAACTTAGCGAATCTGAATATCGATGCCAACCTATTATTCGTGGGATTTTATGTTTATCTGTGATTTTCGGTTCAAAAAGGGGTCAGGTCGGCGCCCGGAAAGTCCTATGGGTGTCCAGACACGATGATCCAATTGAAGGTTTCCGGATGGGGAGACTGTCCGGATAGGAAAGCTATCCTGGTGAGAAGTGTCCGGTAAGTCAAGTGTCCGGTAAGTAGGAAGTATCCGGAATGTAGGGTTGTCCGGAATGTAGTGTTGTCCGGAATGTGGTGTTGTCCGGAAAGTCGTGTGTCCGGAAAGATGGGTGATCAGCTTATGTTTTGTCCTTTCATTCAGGAAAATTGATTGGGAGTCGGGAACAGATTAGAAAAGAGAAGTAAGAGCATCTGGTGAGTTTTCTAACTAAAATACGTGACTTTTAATGTGTTTTTTAAAATGAGTACATGATGAGAAATGCCATGTTTTATTCTTATGCTTTTAATTGCATGAAAGTTCTTAAAGTTTTATATGAAATGTATGCATACATTGTGTAGACGTAAATTGGCTAAGTCGGGGGGAGGTTCCGCCAATATTCACGTCGGGGGGAGGTTCGGTTTATGCCATGGGAAGTGAGACCCAGTAAGGCAGCGTGATACTGACTCGTTGTCACTCTCGAGTGACTTCAGGGTGCCATTTACGGGAGCGGATTTTATCCGTGAAAGATTTCTAAATGTTCAGTTATTTGAAATTTATGTATGAAAGTTATGAAATGCCTTTAAATGATTTTGAGAACTGTCAGGAGGGACTCACTAGACCCTATGGTCTAACCCTCATATTTTCCAAACTAAACCTTTTCAGGTAAGCAGATAATAGGAGTCCCTGGTAAGCGAGCAAGAGCAGGATAGAGTACAGATGCAGTTAGAGATAGTGCCACTCGTACTTTTAGTGGTAGTTATTCTTATAGGTTTTTTACGCCAACCTAAGTTATTTAGACAGATGTAATGAAATTTTATGGACCCCGTTTTGGTAATTATTTAAATATAAATGCTATGTATGCTTTATTTAGACTGGGTCGTTACAATTGGTATCAGAGCCATAGTTTAAGGGATATAGGTGACCGGACGGGTCTAAACTTAAACTTTGGAGTAGAAATCACAACTGAGAAATCAGGAAATGCGTTAGGAGGGCACTATTGTAAATATAGGAAATGCGTTAGGAGGGCACTATAGTAGATATATGACTAATAGGGTATCGAGGACAGTCAGGTAAGGTAAGTTTGGGAT
Organism: Saussurea involucrata; assembly: GCA_033807775.1. Lineage (NCBI taxonomy): Eukaryota > Viridiplantae > Streptophyta > Magnoliopsida > Asterales > Asteraceae > Saussurea > Saussurea involucrata. Next base: position 82,651,709 of record CM066327.1, read on the forward strand.
TACACCTGGCTAGTGTAATTGTGAACTTACAGGTACATGTATGTGCTTAAATTGCCTTGTTATTATGAAGTTTTAGCCTTAAACTAGTTTAACTGTTGTGCACCAGTAATCCAGAATGTCAGCAAGATCCCTGAGGAGTAGATTAAGACCCATTGTTGGGGAAGTATCGTGAGAGATCATGTATAATGTGATGTATGTATACAACGTAGAGAAGGAAATGTTGTTTGGAATGTTATGAGCCGTCTAGAGGTAGATCTTCGTTGGTTAGAAGAGGATGAGTGATTGCTTTGAGTAAGACTCCCGGTTCTGATAAGTCCCAGTTGTAGAAATCGTGAGGTAGATCAGTGGGGATAGTAAGAAGGACTGTGTCGAGAGCTTGAAAGTGTCAATTCAAGAGCGAGTGTAGGATTAGAGTCCTGACCCTAGTCGAGCTTTTCAGTGACAGGATCGATAAAGGGAAGATACCCGTGGTGGATTGAAATGTGTAGAGGTAGAATGTGAGATAAATGGGTCAATACGAAAATAGTATGAAATGGTTGAGTAAGTGGACCGTTGAATGTATGTATAGCAAGTTGTTACAAGGCCGAGAGGGCGACCACTGGTCAAAAGTAGAGTGTCAATGATAAGTTGCGTGAGTGAAGCGATTGACCTTGTTTGAGTGAGTAGCCTTCAAATTGCAAGTAGAGTTTCATGCATTGAGTTCGTACATGTGTACATGAGATTTTTCATAAGTAAAGTAAATGTGTAAATATCAAATTTGATCGAATATGAGTCGGCGTGTGCAAGCGTATGTTTAAAGAAAAATGCAAATCCATTTACATCGCACAATGAAGTCTTGAGGTGTATGATTTGGAAAATATTCCACTCTTTTCACGATAAGTTAAATAAATGAGTATTGACATGTTGCAAGAAACCGTTTGAATGCAAAAACTTTTATAACCAAAACGAGTATTGACATGTTGAAGTTATATAAATGAGTATGAGAACCGACTGGTTTACTTCGTGTCGATAATTCCTTTCAGAATTTTGTCGCATGAAAAGATTTTCATCCAATATATATTTCTGTCGTAACAACACAATTTTTGGTTGAGTAAGATTAAGTTTTACGGAAAGTTGCATGAAAACGATTCTCGAGATCGTTGTGCAGGGCATTGGAGTTATGAGAATGTTGGGGTCGTGTGTACCCTAGTTGTTTCCAAGTGTTGTTCCTTTAAAATGATAAAAAGTGTGAAATGATTTATTTATCGCGTTGTCATGCATGAAGGCTATGAACTCACTAGGTCGTAGAGTATTACATTTTAAGATAAGGAAGGACTCCAAGAGTGGAGAGGTGTTGGTCATGTCACGAGAGAATGTTGTAATTTTAGTATTTGTGATCAAGAAGAGAGGTGATCAGTGAAAGAGTCGGAAATGGACTTTAGTGTCGGATGTACGAGGGTCTATACCCTTAATAGATGACCGGAAATACAGTTGTCGAAGGACGGCCGTGTCCAGAGGAAAGATTAGAAGTTATCAAGGTGTTAGTATTAGAAACTCATTATGAGTAGTGTGGTAAAGTAGGAATGAAATATCCTCGACGTCGAATAAGAGTTTTAAAGTGATCTTGTAATACTGACGTTGCACGAGTGAGTTTGAAATGAGGACGACGGGAAGTAAAGTTGATTATGATATGTTGGAAGGATTAGGTTCAGTAAGGAACCCTTGTTGAAGAATAGGTTAATGAAGTATCAACATGTCGACTATTGACGTTGAAGTCGGCAACTGTGTAGGGATTGAAGTTGGAATTTGATCTTCTGAGGAAGTGGAGACAGAGTCTTCGTTTTCCTTTGGTATTGATTCCTCTGTAGTCGCTGGAGTAGGTATTTCAGGAGCCTATGTGGTTGAGTCGTTGGTTGTATTATCTTCAGCTTCTGTTAGCTCCCCCTCAGCATGTGCATCTGTATGATTCACAGAAGAGGAAGAAGTATTTAATGGACCAGTTAGAGATATACCTGACTCAGTCTGGTTTGCAGAAGATGTTTCTCCAGAGGCTCTGACGGCTCCAGCAGAGGGATCAATATCATCATGGAACATCTCTTCAAATAGAAGATTTAAGTCTTCTTCTCTTGTCTTTGAGATGCCAGAGGATTCCTTCTTTAGACCGAGTTCTGAACTGATTTGTTCAGAAGTCTTTTGAAAGGAGTCGTCAAAAGATACATTGATGCTTTCTACAATGGTTCGTGACCGCAGAAGGTACACTCTGTAGGCCTTAGAGGTGGCAGAGTATCTAATGAACTTGCCTTCATCTGCTTTCACCACAAACTTTCCTCTTGCTTGTCTATCATTTAAAACAAAGCACTTGCATCCAAATACATGAAAGAACTTGATGTTTGGTCGCCTTTTGTTGATCAAATGATACGGGGTCTTGATGTGCCTCTTTACAATGGTTGATCGATTTTGGGTGTAGCAAGCGGTTGATACTGCTTCTGCCCAAAAAGACATTGGTAATCCAGATGCTGTCAGCATAGTTCTTGCAGCTTCCACAAGCGTGCGGTTCTTTCGTTCAACCACGCCATTCTGTTGTGGGGTGCGTGCAACAGAGAAGTTCTGTGATATGCCTTCTTCTGTAAGATAGGCTTCAATGACAGAGTTTTTGAATTCCGTGCCATTGTCGCTTGTTAGTTTCTGAATCCTGCACTCATACAGAACTTGGATTCTTTTCATTAAATTTATCAGAATGTTTGGAACATCTGATTTCTTTCTGACAAATTCAACCCATGTAAATCTTGAATATTCATCGATCAAAACAAGTATTTATTTCTTGCCACCTAGGCTCTGTGTAGCGATTGGACCGCAGAGGTCAACATGAAGCATGTACAGAGGCCTAGGGCAAGATACATCAGTCTTGCCTTTATGGGAAGCTCTTTTGAGTTTTCCCATTTCGCAAGCAGAGCACAAATGATCTTTATTAAATTTAACATTTGGCATACCTTTGACTAGATTAAGCTTAACAAGCTTATCTAGAGTATGAAAGTTTAGGTGGCAGAACCTGTTATGCCATAACCAGGCTTCTTCGCTTTTACAAGCAACAAGGCAGAGCTTGTCTTCCTTGTTCTTGGCACAGAAGTTCATGAGGTAAAGATCGCCTCTTCGTTCGGCTCGCAGAAGTTCGACTCCTGTGTCCTCACCTTGTAGAGAGCAAAAGGTTCTTTTGAACATTACGTCGAAACCCGTATCGCAGAGTTGGCTAACACTGAGAAGATTGTGCTTAAGGCCATCCACATATGCAACTTTGCATACGGTTATATTTTCCTTTTTGATGACTCCGTGGCCTTTTATATACCCGGTTTTTGTTGTCACCAAATGTCACAGATCCTCCATCGAGTTTATCTTTGTAGGAGGATAGTAGACCTCTGTCACCAGTCATGTGCCACGAGCATCCGGAGTCAAGATACCAGATTGGCACATACTGCTTCTGCAAGACAATCAGAGAGTTTTAGGTACCCATATCCAAATGGGTCCAGCTTTGTTAGGGGTCTTCAAGTTTGCCTTAGCATTCTTGGGTTTGGTTTTAGCTTCTTTTGAAGAACCATTTTGTTTCTTTTTACCCTTGAATTTAGTGTTCTTTTTGGGTGCAGAGAGGAAACAGCGTGGACTTGAGAAGTGTTGGTTTAATTGATGCATGAGATCAAAGCAATGACAATAATGAATGTGCGAAGAGATTTGCTTGAACTTTTCATTGAAAACATTAAATGGGGGCACAGAGGCATTACATTCTATCCTAACATTTGACTTCTTATTACAAGAAGACCTATGTAGGCTAGATTGTTGTTTGCAAAATCCTTTGTTGAGAGCAGCCTTCTGTGGACCCCTTCTGTGGTGAACTTCTGCAGGTTTCACTGTCACAGAAGAAAAAGATTTGTTATTTTCAGCCCATTTACCCTTTTGTTGCCATGTTAGTTTTTCTTTAGTAGGCCTTAAGGGTTTTGAAGTCTTTGAACTTGTTGGATTTTGAGAGGACGTTTTCTTTTGTTGTTTGATTTTCTCAAGCTCAAGAGAAGTTTTGGCTTGTATACACATGTCCAAAAAATCTGGACATATAGGAACTCTTGTGATTTTCTCCTTGGGAGGAATAGTTCTGTTAAGAACTCTAGATGGTAGTTTAAAATCCCCTGAGTCACAAGGTACTATCTCTGACTTAGAGTCAGTGTCAGATTCGTCAGAGGATGAATCGTCCTCATATACAGAGGTTGATTCACTTAGTTCTCTTTCGACAGAGGCTAGATTTTCAGAGCATGTGCCATACTCGCTTTCATCCTTTTCAGTGAGATTATTTTCCATGTCAACAGAAGTATCTTTTAAGGTTTAATCAGAGAGATTGTGATCGATAGAGGGTGTACAGAGGTTTTCGTAAAAGTTATTTTTCCCGATTTCCATCAACTCCTTTTCAGAGATATCTTTAAGTTTTTCTTCTGAAATATTAGGCTTGAACTCAGGTGCCTCTGCCGATAACTTCTTTTCAGAGTTTATCATGCAGACAAAGGCAACTTGTGTTTGAGTCTCGGGGTCACCAAACTTGAAGATACCTATCTGATCTTGAGTTTTCAGATATTTCTTAGGTTTGGATTCTCTTTTGACAGAGATTGAAGGTGACAAATCTGTGTTTTCAAACCACACATTTATCATCTTCAGAGGTTTCCTCTGGTGAGGTTCCCCAAAGACTTTTCGCCTTTTGCTTACAGAGAGTAAGTTTGTGAATCCAGGTTTTCTTGTATTTCCAATATGAAATAGAGAGGACAGAGACTTGTTTCTTTTATTTCCAGTGTATGGATCTATATCACAGAAGCCAATTCCCCGTCTTACTATTTGTGTATTAATTTTCTCGTACACCTTTTGTGCATCTTGATATATCTTGATTAAAAGATCTCTTCTGAGTAAATCTTGACAGAGGACTTCTCTTTCCTTTTGAAAATAATGTTTAAGAGCTAGGATATTCATTCCGTCGCACTCAACGTCCATAAGTTCTTTAGTTTTTGCTTTTAAGGCTGAGTTAAGTTCAGATATCTTTTCTTTCAAAGGATTTAGGTGTGTGTTCCAGTTTGTTTCAATTTCTTCCTTTTCTTGAAAGATTTTAGCCTTTTCTTGAGTGAGAAGTCTAGCTTCTCTCTTAAAGAAGGTAAGCTTCTTCTGAACACTTTCGCGGGTCTTTTTAAGTTTTGTGTGTTCAATGTTTAGTTTAAGCAAATCAGCTTCTGCATGATTAGTGTAAGAGTCAGAGGTGGATACCTCACTATCGGAGTCGGAGTTGACCTCTGCCATGCCACAGAACAGGGCGTTCTTCTTTTCTCCTTCGTCAGAGGATGTATCTGACTGCCAGTTTTCTTGATTCACCATGAGTGACTTCTGAGCATAATATGCTGCTTTCTTTTTGTAGAAAGCAGAATCCCTTTGAGGGCGGTTTGATTTGCTCCTGCATTCATTGGCGTAGTGGCCTGGCTTACCACAATTGTAACATCCTTGATTTTGTGGAGCGTTGCCATCTTTGTCGTCTGACCTCTGTCGGTCACCACCTCTGTCACCTCTGTCGTTCTTGTCATTTGACCCTTCTCTTCCGTATCGTTCATTACCAGATTTCTTCTGATATCCTCTGCTGAACTCCCTTGTCAAAACAGCTAACGATTTAGCTATAGAGGCCATCGTTGCCTCCTCTTCTTCCACCACCTCCTCCTCTTCACTATCAACGATCAAGATCTTCTTCTTCTTCTCCTTCTTTTCTTCCACGACTTTCTCCTTCTTCGGCTTCTCTTTAGCTTCTGTAGTCTTACCAACCAGCGCAAGAGGTGCATTGATTTAAGCTTTTGCTTATGCAATCTGAGGCTCTTGGGCTGCCAACGTTCCATAGAGATCTGACAGAGTCCAGGAGTCTAAGTCCTGATTTGTTTGCAGAGACATAGACAGCTGGAGCCATTCTTCATTGAGACTCTTTAGGAACATGACATTGTTCTCCTCAAAAGTTCTGTGGATTCCGAACTTCTTGCACTTGTTGATTAAAGAGTTGAACATATCATATGTTGACTGTAGAGATTTTGTCGGCAGAGCTTTGAATGCGTAGTACTCGTTGATGCATTGGGCTCTGTGGTTCTTCTGAGTTTTGGCCCCACCCTCCAGTTGTTTTTCCAGTTCCTTCCATAGATCGTATGCAGATTCACACGCATCTAGGGATTGGAAAAGGTCATTGGGTATGGCCATGATCAGAAGCCTCTTAGTCTTTTGAGCAACTTCATATTTTGCCCAATCAAGGTCTGACCACTTGTCCTTGGTCTTTGGTTTCTCGTGCTCAGGGATTTCTGGAGTGTCGTCTGTGGAAGGTACACGGGGTACTGTGATCATTGGTATGAAAGGAGGATTGTTGATATAGTAGACAAGGTCTTTGTCAGTACCCTCGAAGAAGTTAATCATTCGTATCTTCCACTGAGGGTACTCATCTCTGAGTAGTGTGGGTGGTTTGGATAAAGAACCAGCGGTGAAGAAGTTGTTTATGTTTGTCATTTTGAAAGAAGATGAGAAATCCAGAAAATAGGGTTTGAACTGTAAACTTTCAGAGTATGAAGTGGATGTTTCGAATGGTGTTTATAAGCTTAAAACCATTGAACAATGCACTAAAATGGAGATTTAACCGTAGTAACAGACTGTAAGTTTACCAAAGTCGAACAGGTCGAGAATGGCAGAAAAACACAGGTTAAAATTACTCCAGGTTTCTACCAAAAATCATTGTAAGTGAGGATCTCTTGATATAGAAAATCAAGAACTGCTCTGATACCAATTGTTGGTTCCTGTTTTGCTTAACAATGATGATTCTATCTAATAGTTCAAACAAGATATAATGCGGAAGCGTTTTTAACGAACTAAAAGATAAAATAAGGTAGAAGAACAAACAATATCAAATACGTATAGTGTAAATAACACAGATAAATAGCTCAATAACCCACTATACATTGATATGAATAGAACACCAAGAACACCGATGATATAACAAGAATTCTGTTCTGATGGTGTGTGTGTTGTGCAAAGCTTAATAGAAGAACTCAACATGAGTCTTCTATTTATACTACTTCTAAAGGGGACAAGTTCTGGATAACAATGACTGAAGGTACAAAGACACTATTCAGGTACTGTTGCAGGTACAACGTTAATTAAATGCGCCGGCTTCTACTAAGGCTAAGACCCATCAGAGTTTGACACGTGGAGTTGTCAGGTCACTCCTTGTACGAATGATCTTCAGGATCTTCGTACAGCAGAAATCGTGAGAAGCACGATTGTCCTTGTATAGAGCTCTAGTCTTTTATACCACAGAGGCTATGTCAAGTGTGATAGAGGCTCTGTGGCCTTGTCCACATTGAAGAGTCTTCTGGCGATTCTTTACTTCGGTCTTCTCGGTTACTCGGCAGAGCCTCTGTCGAAGACTTCTATGCTTTGGTCTTCTCGGTGACTCGGCAGAGCCTCTGTCGAAGACTTCTATACTTAGCTTATTTTTCAATACTTCTATAAACAGAAAGATTGGAGCTAACATTAATCATAATCCGGTAACGTTTTAGGACGAAATCTTAATATTTTTTAGCATGAAAATAAAAGTGTTATATTGTTTTATAAGTAAAATGTTTATCTTGTGAAGTATTTTATCTCTAAAAATGTTAAAATTTACCATTTTGCATTTTAAAGGGTATTTGGGATTGCTTATTAAAACAACTTATGCTTATTTTTAAAAGTGTTTATCAACTTATGTCGTGCTAATAACGAGTTTGGCGTAAAAATGTAATTTGAACAAATAAGTTATAAGCAGTTTCAAATAAAGCAACTTACAAAATACTTATATTTCAAACAAAAATACTATAAAACATATATTATAGTAAATAAATTTAGCCTAGAAGTCTACTCGTGCAATGCAGCGTGATATATCTCGATTTTAATGTTCTAAATTATTTTAATTGATTTTGAGAAAATGATCAAAGTTTTTTTATAAATTTGTTTAAAGAATAACGTTTTTTAAGAAGTTCATGATTTGAGGATTTGAAAGTGGTTGGATGTAAGGATTAATTAATAAGAGTCCACCATTTAAGGATTTGAAAGTTGTTAAAAAATATTTTTTTATCGTATTTTAGTTAATATTGGGCTCATTTTGAAATAATATAATTAAATCAAAAAATAAGAAAGTATCGACGAATAATAATATAATTAAGTCAAAAAATAACGTAAACGTATGACATATATAATATAATTAAATCAAAAAATATTCAATATTGAACTCATTTCGAAGGTATCGACGAGACGATTACAATTGTGTAACTTATTAAATTAAAAAAGTACCTTTTTAACGTATTTTAATTGATATACGATTATATGTGTTAATATAATAAAAGTGTAAAATGATAAATATAAAACTAAAAGGTATAAAGTAAATTAAATAAACAAGTCTAAGGGTATAAAATGTAACTTTAAATTGAAAAGTTAAAAAATCAAGGAATGTAAGGAAAAAGGGGTATACAAAGTTGCATGGGTTTAGAATACCCCTTTATTTATGTGTGGTCGTAGTTGGAAAGAATGCACCTAGCTAGTGATCTCTCATTCTCGTGTAAAACCCACATTAGTGGGGCCATCAACCTGAATTCGATGATGATCTTGATTTTCTCATTGGTCAAGTATTTGGGTTAGATCGACCCGTCGGACGGAACAAACAACATATAGACCCGTTCATGATGTAAAGAATTCATCTCAAGCCAGAAAGTCGGTCCTTTTAAATTCGAACAATATTTTCTTGAACCATATAAATATTGTTTTTTCCATCCAGATAAAATCCAATTCGGTCCTTACTGATTCATAGTTTTTATTGAAATCCGTTAACTTCTTTTCCTTTTGTTTAAACGGCAAGACCAAAATTTGACACCAAATGGCTCGTATCAAACTTTCTTGACACCTGATTAAATCATGAACGGACTTTTTTCAAACATGTCCTAGACCGGAGCACACTATCATTTAAAGCTCGTTTTTTATTTTATGTTATGAAAAGCTAACATTGAAGCTTTGTTTTACTTGCTAGATTTGAACTAGTCTGAGTTTTCTTGAGACCGGTCTATATGCAACTCTCTAAAGACATGTCTATTAGTCAATTATTTTAAACATTAAGTGAATTTAATAACATTTAAATAATACATATAAAATAAATAATGTAATAGCAGCAATAAAAAGAAAATGGAAATTTGTCCAATTTTGCTTTATTTATAAAGGACAAAAAGAAGTTGCGTTTCATCCTAAATCACAATTCGGATACTTACAAAAATGGATTATCAAAAGACTTGTCCAATTGGCCATGGTTCTTAGTCATCAAAATAATAATTAAATAAAACAAAAGCAACTGATATTTTATAATTAAATATTAGAGTAAACTCTACTTTTGGTCATTAAGGTATATTGATTTCTTTGAATCAAGGACCTGGTTTTATAATTAGACTTTTCGTCATCATGGTTTTGATTTTACTCTGAAACAAGGACCTGGTCACTAACCCCGATAAAAACCTCCGTTAGAAACAGGGGTATTTTCGTCCAATATTGTTTTATTCCTCTTTTTGAAATTCCTTTGTATTTTTCTTAATGTAGGATCCCAGATACAACAAGTAACAATAATAATAGCAACAATCTTTGTATATTGACTAATAAAGAGGAGTTTACAAGATATGAATTAAGAACACTCTCTCTTTGAAGCTCTCTTTCTCTCTATACGTATGACTCTTTCATGATGGAGGCTAGGAGACTTTTTGAGGTTTAACCTAAAACTCTAACAAGTTAGACATTAAATACTTAGGTTTTAAGGCCTAAGCCCATAAGCCACTACAGCCCACAAATACAATTTGGGCTTTTACAATTTAAACAAATACAATTTGGGCTTTTATAATTTAAATAAGTAATCTTGAATACAATATAAAAATAGAGTCAACAATCTCCCCCTTTGTATTCAAGATTAAAAATAGCCCGATCTTCCACAAAGTCAGTTGCTTCAATTCCTTCTTTAACTCCCACTTGATCGTTGCATACTCCCCCTTGACTGTTGCTTTACCTTTTTGTTATCAGTTGTCTCCCAAAGATTAAACTCAAACAATCAGAGAACAATTTTATGTGCGGAAACTTGTATTACCAGTTTGAGTAATGCTCTCTCCTCTCCTTTTCAAGAGTCTTTTCTAAGTCAGATAATTTGTTAGAAAGTTTAACAAAGTTTGTTTCAAAAGATTTTCTTTCATTTTCAAAGTTCTTTTTTTCACAAATTACAAGCTTTTCAAAATTAGAAATTAGATTAGAAAAATTAAAACATTTAAGTTCAAGTCTTTTCTTCTCTTTTTCAAAAATCTTTTCAGACTCACATAATTTTCTCTTAAGATCGAGATTTTCACAGGTTAAGAGTTTACCTGATTCTTCAAGCTTAGCAATCTTTTCTGAGTCAATCAGAATGCTTTTGTTCTTTTCCTCTAACTCTTTCTCAAGATTAGGAATAATTTTGCGAAAATTAGTACTGAGTTTAGAATAATAATGAGCATCAGCATCAACACTAAATCTTAGTCTTGACATATTGTTACTTGAAAGATCGTTAACAGATACTTTGTGCGAAGAAGAATTAATTGTTACACAGTCTTTTGTCTCAATACACTAACCTGTCTCAGCCAAATCTTGTCGGATTGAGCTGAAATTTGGTAGGTAGGTGCACGAGGAGATTCTGGACAACTTTGATTCTCCGAGTTTTGTCCAAAAACTAACATAAAATGGTTTTTCGAAGCAAAAACGTGTGCATCAAATAAAAGTTAAGGATGAAGATTCAAATGTTCTTGAGTCAAATATTTTCAAAAATGATCGGATTGAGCTGAAATTTGGTACACATGTTCGTGACACTATTCTGAGAAACTTTAATGCTTGGTGTTTTGTCCAAAAACCAACAGAAAATGGGTTTCCAAAACAAAACAGAGTGCAAAAAAATAAAAGTTTAAAACTCCGAAAATTGAGTAAATGAACAAACTGAGCTACAAACCTAGTGATTTTGCGGAATAAAACACTCAGGTATTATCTACTAACAACCCTTGATTGATTCTAAACCAGTAGAAGAACTCTAATGGCCAAAACCAACCAAAAAGATGAAGAACTTGAAGAACTCTCAACTTTGTACAAAAACACAATAATCTCTCAAAAATTGATAAAAATCAATGGATTGAAGCACAAATTCGAATCTGTTTGGCTCTGATACCAATTGTAGGATCCCAGATACAACAAGTAACAATAATAATAGCAACAATCTTTGTATATTGACTAATAAAGCGGAGTTTACAAGATAGGAATTAAGAACACTCTCTCTTTGAAGCTCTCTTTCTCTCTATACGTATGACTCTTTCAAGATGGAGGCTAGGAGATTTTTTGAGGCTTAACCTAAAACTCTAACAAATTAGACATTAAATACTTAGGTTTTAAGGCCTAAGCCCATAAGCCACTAAAGCCCACAAATACAATTTGGGTTTTTACAATTTAAGCAAATACAATTTGGGCTTTTATAATTTAAGCAAGTAATCTTGAATACAATATAAAAATAGAGTCAACACTTAAGTTTGTAAAAAACATCAAACTACAAGGACCTGTTATGTAGTTAGCCATACTATATATACACACACACAATATAAAATCCATCCAAGTTTTGGTAAAAAATGTAAATAACTCATATCTATACTACATATATAAGCATATACACCAATTGTCTTAATCACAACCTTTCATGCATGATGTACAAGACTTTAAAGCAATAAATTCAAAAAACTCTTAAGTACACCTTACAAAGCATAGTGTACAAGTTGAAAAAGCTTTTTAATTTACAGTGACACAAAAGGACCTGCCGCTTCTTCCTCTTCACTTCTCAGACGACCATACCGAGAGTCCCATACGTTTTTTTGTATCTCTTCACGTTTCATACCATACCGAGAGTCCCATACTTCTTTCTATTCTTCACAAGTACAGCCACACCTTTCTTCTCCATCTCCTTCAAGACCATACCTTCTTCTACTTGCACGCTTCCTTCATCTTGAATATAAATCAAAAGCATGGATTAAGAGAAGATTTCATCCTAAAATCCCCTCCCTCTCTCAAACGGATTGTATCATTTCTCCTTCTCTTATCCGATTTTGATTTGCGGTAAGAACCCTAACTCTTGATTTTGATTTTGTTTTTGATTTGGGTTCATAATTCTGTCAATTTGTAATTATCAATGAAACGTTATTGATTAAACTTCAATCAACGGTCTTCTTCATCATCCATCGAGGGCATAGAGAATGATGATAAATGGTTGCAGTTAATTGCAATATTACACGTCGATCGAGGGCATAAAAACCCTAACTCTTGACTCTGATCGTCGATCACGGTTCACCCCTGTAGCCTAGGTACTTTACAGTTTACAGTTTCAATTTATACACATGATATGATCTTCCTTTATATTGGTTATTCAGGTTATTGTTTACTCATTTCTTAGAATGGTTGTTTGGTAGAACTTCTGAATTTGTAAAATGATTCCATCAAAAGTTAGACATTTCTGATTTCCTTGTTCAATTTGAGCACGGGAGAAATGTTCCGTTTTCAATTTTACATTCTTTTTGTTGCTAATTGCTATTGTCACACTAAGCTTATCTTAGAGAAATATGCAAAGCTTTTTGTTTTGATATACATTTCCTTACGAGTTTCTATTACTATCGTTTGTTTAAGAATGGTTTCATTGTGCCTCCTTTTCGTTCTCTTTCTTTTAGCTCATGTAATTACCTCGTTCGTCCTAAAATAATCGTCTACGTTTTCTATTTTAGGGGATGTTTACCCGACGCTTTCCCTGTAAGTGCTTACCGATAGGAGTCAACACATCCACTTAACTTAACGGGTAAGATTTTAGTTCTTTTAAAACGGCATCGTATGCAACAATTTATCTGACAATCATTTATCGGGTAAAAGTTGTTATTCTTACTTACCTATCAGGTAAGACTCTTGGTCCTTGTCATCACTCTTACTCGGTAAGATTATCAATCATTTTCTTGTTCATCTGATAAAGGGAAAAAGACCCGATAAGTACTTATTGGGTAAGTGTTTAGTAAACAACTCCTTAGTTTATTGGAGATCAACTCTTAATGGGCAAGTATTTAGTAAACAACCCCTTAATTTACTGTAGATCAGTTTGAATTCTGTTTGGGATCAGTTTGCTTGGCTACTGGTTTCATTTATAAAGTTGGTGTTTCCAATTGGTATTTCAATAATGGGTCTGCACAATATATGGTTTCAATTATGTGACATTAGGTTTTTTGGTTGCAACAGATTGGGTTTTTTTCTTTTGGGATCAGTCTTCTTTTATTTCGAGTTTATTTGGATTCAAACTTCTAAGCAGAGTCTGTTTTGGAACATTCATTGGTCTTAAGTTTGCAAATGGATTAAGTTTGGTTGTTGTCTGTTTCACAAGTGTTGTTGGGACTAAATTGAGTTATTTTCATGGCATTTGAATGGGCAATATTTTTATTTTTTATTATTAGGGATATTGGAGGTTCGTGGGGCTTCTAAAATAATTATGGAGTTTCTAAGTTTTCAGAGAGGAGGTAAGTCTTGTACCGTAGATTTGTTGTGTTCGACTTACCACCGAACAGTAGGGGTATGTTTCTATTTTCCTCTTAATTAGATGGAGAAAAATTAAAACGTTATTATTAAAAATAAAAATATCATTTAGTTAACTGAAAAAGGTAAATAACTACAAGTTTCTAAAGTATGTTAAAGTTTTCTGGTTTCAGCTTTTTATGTTGTTGGCTGCAAATAACTAGAAACTACATTTATTTATATGTCAATAGTGCAATAGGATTGTGAAAAGCTGTTGGTGCAAGTGGACAATAGACATGTATGTGAAGAGATATGTTCAACCAAGTTGAATTGTTGTGTTTATTTGGTACTAATGAGCAGATACAAGAGGGAAGCATAGGATTTCGGTTGAATTGAAGAGACTTGAGCAAGAAACTCGCTTCTTGGAGGTTTGATTTCTCTCCTTTTACATTTGAATTCAAAACTTTTTGTGTTTATTGGGTTTCTTTCTGCTTTAATCTACAAGGGTTCTTGTGGGTTTGCTTAAAAATGCTGTCAGGTTTCTTTAACATGTAAGAATTATTAGTTATTAGTTATTTAATAAAAAAAACCCTTTTTTGTATCTGATTGTTTTTTCCGTATAGATACTGAATTTTTGGAAATTATCGCTTTCATGGCATATGCTGAAAAAAATACAATGAGTAAGCTTAATTATATGTTTTTTTTTACGGGCAGATGATTCCTACTCAAAATTGTTCATTTATATGTTTTTTACACTTTACAGTTTAATAAAAAAGGATTATATGGTGTCAACAGTATGCTACATTTGACATAAATATAATTCTTCACAAGTTTCTTGTTTCTGTTTACAAAATTCTTGTTTGGTATGTTTTCCATTAAGTCTTGTATGGGTAAAACTTTCTACGTGGATTAATCGGCCTGTATAGATGGGAAGGTTTTTGTTTGTTTTTGGGAGAGTTTTTTGATAGATGGAAAGAACGTGTTTTTAATTAGTAATTTTCCATAGAAATGTCATAACTGAAATTCATTGGCGAGATGCTACGGGGGAAGAACGAGTTGCGATACTTCACGATTCTTATCGAATTTGGGCGATGAAGTTGATCTAACTCTTTCTTCGGGTGAATAAATATACAAACCTTACATACATTCATAAAGATATGGGTGATTTTATTCAAACCTATGCTCATAGGTTTTAAATCTTATTTTATCTACTTACATGAATTTCCAAGGATGTGTTAACTGTAGGCTTCTTTCCAAGGATGGATAAACCTATATTTGTAAATTGTGTTGTGGAGTGTAGATGAAACTTGTTTTGGTACATGATATTTGCTTGGTTTTATGGAGGTTGCACATGTTTTCTTTAAGTGTGCATGTATATGAGGTACGATTGATTAATGTACATCCCATAAAGTTCAAGTGTACATGTTATATTGTCTTGGTACAACTTATAGTTCCATGTTTGAAATAACCAACCGATAATGAGTGATAATCATTTATGATTGTCTGAAGATAATACTCTCTCATTTCAATTGAAGAGAAAACCATTTTCGGTTTGACTTAACATTTCTATGACAATTAACAAAGCTTAAGGATAGACTTCCGAATTTACGTGTTTATCTGGTGGAATTAGTGTTCTCATATGACTAACTTTATGTGGAACATATCCATAGGGATAGCACTAGGTAATACAAAGGTATTAGTAAGACTATAAAAAATTAAATCATGTTGCAATCTTCACATTAAACGTTGTCTATAAAGAAGTTTTAGATGATAAATATGACACAATTAACTAATTATTATTACAAACTTCATATAATATGTTTCTGTCAAAAAATTACATGTTTTTTGCATGACATGTGTACATATGGATATTATGTTCAACATCGAGAGGGACGGATAATGAATTGAAACAAGAAACGTGATTAAAGGCTGGCTTATTGACTTCAAAATAACGATTCACCCGCGCTGCATCGCGCGGGTACACAACTAGTATATATATATATATATATATATATATATGGTTTCAGGGAGCTAAACCCCTCACACCGGCCAAACCATCGCTCCCCCTTCTTCTCCGGTGAAACAATACCGATGAACATCACCATCACCAACCCAAAAACCTACTCCGGCGAACATCACCATCGCTGATAATCTGCTTCGATGTGTGTGTATCGAAACCACCATCCTCTTCACCATAGTGTGTGTGTGTTCATCATTCATGCAAAAAACACGCTGAAACCACCACCTCCATCACCATGGTGTGGGTATCAACGGGTTTCAAAAATCAACGGGTTTCATCTCCGTCTCCATTCGCCAAATCATAGGATGGGGTGTCGTCCCCTCTGTGAGATGTATATATATATATATATAGAGGGACAATAAAATGTAAACTCCTAAATGTATGTAAACTATGTAAACTAATCCTAACCAGTGATTTTTTGATCTTGATAATATCACTGGAAGGGCAGATTTGTCATTTACATATTAAAACTAATTATGGCAGTTACATATATTTAAGAAGGGATTTATCTAAATATTTTATTATTATTTTTTCATAATAATCCGTGAGATTCTCCTTCCTTCCTCAAGACTTTATGTTCATCTTCTCCATTATAATCGGACTGCAATTTATGCTTCAAACCCACAACCGCAAAACTAAAGGTTTTTCATAAGTTGTTTCTGGTTTTCATACAATATCATTATTTCACATTTTTTTTAAAAACATCATGTTTTCACCAAAATTAACCAAATGGCAGAAAAGATTTTTCACACATTCAATCATGTTTTCACATAAACATACTGTTCTGCAGAACATTACGTTTTTCACACAATCGTCCCATAATTCCCGCATACTATTTTAACCCAAACCCAACAGATTTTTCATAACTTTTTTTGGGGTTTTCATTCAACACGTATTCAAGATTTTTTTGTTATTTCACATGTTAATTTCACAGAATTTAACCAAGTATTCTGATTTCACACAAAATTATGCAGCAAAACCGTGATTTCTACTGTTAATTTCACAGATTTCACACATTCTGATTTTCACACGAAATTGCTTCCTGTTGTTTCCATACAATCGTCACATAATCGCCATTTGTTTACCTAGAACACAAGATTTTTTCATTCATTGTTTGGGTTTTCAGTCAACAAAGCATAAAACCAATTAATTGTTTGGGGGTTTCACACATCATATGCTATTATAACAAGTTTTCATAACTTCTTCTTGCGGTGCATTCACAGAAACGCCCTCCATGTCAATGTCGACGGGATTATCCCATGTATTCTTGAACTTCGAAAAGGATGTGAGCACCCTTACGCGGTCACTCTTCCTCCTCGCTGCAGAAATCAACTTCTCTTGTCAAATATTAAAACATCATCGAACGATTTCATACGCTTACAAGAACACTAACCTCTAATGCGAATCGGTTCGCCATCCATCTTTCTCGATGTCGCTTTCGTTTTTCACTGAATAAAGCCAAAAAAAAAATTCACAGAATCGTAAACCAGGGGCTGTTTGAATCAACGAATTTTACAGAATCATATCTTGTTTTTGGAGTGATGTGGCCGTGAAATATGGAAGCAATACACCACAATCCCTAATTTCTCGGTTACCAATTTTATCGCAATTCGGTCTACGCTTTTTGGTCCGTTTTACCCCTTTTCATACTTCTAATACGCCCATAGTGCCACCGCTTTCATAGTTTATTACAGAATTGCCACCGCCCAAATTAGAACCATTGATTGAAATGATCAATGGTCTAGATTAGTTTACATAGTTTACATATTTTTCATAGTTTACACTTTAGTGAGCCTCTCTCTCTCTATATATATATAATATATAGTTAAATACATAACATGTCCTTATAGTTTGTTGGTTTTTGTAAAAGTAAGGAAAAACAAAACAAATTACAAAATGGTGAAAAGACGAAAATACCCCCGACTCTAACGGAGGTTTTTAACGCGGTTAGTGGTCAGGTCCTTGTTTCAAAGCAAAATCAAAACCATGAGAACGAAAAGTCTAATTATGAAACCATAGGTTCCTGTTTCAAAGAAATCGGTATACGACGTTAAAGGACCAAAAGTAGAGATAACGAATCAAATTCTAATAATTGATACCCTTAAAAGGTTATTTATATAATAAAATATTTGAAATAGTTTTTGATAAAAACTAAAGAAATTCTTATTGATTATTTTAATGTCGATAATTTAATATTTATACTGTAAATACAAATAATCTTAATATTGTAACTCTGCCAGGAAAAAAATACATGGAAAATTAACATGGAAAGACAAGAATATATTTTACGTAGTTTTCCAACATCGTCTTTCTAAAAATTTCCCACATCAAACTTTTACACGGAAAGTAATGAAAACATATTACGTTGCGGTAGAAATTTCAATATAACGTCATAAAATGAATGTGTTTTGCTTACAATTCTTTTTACATTCTTGCGTAAGTAGGAACAACACAATATTGTATTATAGACTTCTAGTTATAGGAAAATTGTATTAGAATCGAATCAACTTTATGCGAATTTTTATTTTAGGTAACCAACTTTTTAAGTTATCACTTAAGTGTCTTAAATAAAGTTTACATTTATTTAAGGGTCCCGTTGACTCGTTCTATTAATAATGATGTGGCATAAATATTTTGCCAACTAATATTCCATGTCATAATTATATTTAACAAGAAAAATCTAAAATGATTTGACATGGCATGGTAAACACGTAAGTTTCGTCCCCAAAAAAACCTCCACCCCTTTCCCCGGCAATAACTCTGACACCCTTCTCTTCTTCTCCGACACCTTTTTTTCAAACCCAAACTGTTAGCTCCAATAGATTAGTCTTAAGAAGTATTGAAAAAGAAGGCTAAGTACAAAAATCGCAGAAGACCTCTGTCGGACATCACCAAGTCTCTCTGCACGGATCAGAGCCTCTGTCGACTACTCCTCATGAAAGTCAAGCAAAACCTAAAGATGACCATCGGACCACAGAGCCTCTGTGTGGCCTAACTTCTTGAAGACGAAGACTTGTGCATATTGAAGACCAATGATCATGTGCCTCTCACATGCCTCTATCTGTACGAAGATTCTAAAGATCAATAGTACAACCATGATGGAAAACTTTACAGGTGTCACCATTTCACGGGTGACAGCCTTTTCACTGTTCTATTTGCGCCCAACCTTCACTATATGTAGAGAGCACTACCCTGCCATTTCAGGCACGCAGCGCACAATTCACACACGCTGAAGTTTTAGAGTGAGAGTAATCTTGAGAGAAAAGCCACACATAAGTGTGTGTTCTTGGTGTAAAACTCCATTGTTCTTAATGATATTGAAGATGACTTGTTGAGTATTCCTATTCTGTTTTGTTTATCTTTTTATCATTTTAGTGTGTGAATCTACCACATTGTTCAAACTATTTTATGCTTTAAAACGCTTCCGCACATAATCTGAAATACTCTGTTTTCCATATTTTAGTTTGAATATATCATTGTTGAGTCAAACTGGGATCTACAATTGGTATTAGAGCAAACTTTGATTTTCAATATCAAATGATCGTCTCTGCAATGATTCTGACTCGTTTGGTAGATTTTCTGGACTGATTTTAGACTTGTTCTTCATTTCTAAGAACAACCCATGTTTTGTGTCATTTTCAACATATTTGGCTTTGACTCACTAATAGGATCTGTTTCTCCTTAAAATCTTTCTAGTGTTTCTGATCATATAAAACTCTTTTCTTCCTTGATCTAGCTTGTGTTTTAAATCTGTCCAATATTTAGATCGTTTTCTCTTTCATCTTCAGTATCCATACCATGTTTTTCTTCAAAACTCTATTTCCTCAAAAATTGCAAACCCAACCAACTTTTTCACTGCTAGTTCTCAAACTAAGCCTCCAACTCTATTGAGAGATGAATATCCTCAATGGAAGATTCGTATGATCCATTTCTTGTAGGGAGTTGATAAAGAACACATTACTTATATCAAAAATCCAACATATATCCCTATGGTCACTGTTCCAAGGGTACGTGCAACTCCTACCACACATGACGTACTTGAATATGACAAACCCAAGGATATTGACAAGTGGTCTCCTCAAGACTGGGAGAAATATGAGATGAGAAAGAAAACCAAACGTTTACTCATTATGGCAATCCCAAATGATCTATTTCATTCTCTCAATGCGTATGAATTAGCTTACGATCTGTGGATAGAACTTGAGAAACAACATGAGGGTGGAGTGAAAACTCAAAAGAACATAAGAGCCCAATGCATAAATGAATATTATGCTTTTAAGGCTCTGCCAACTAAATCACTCCAAAACACCTATGATCGATTCAACTCCTTAATCAACAAGTGTAAGAAGTTTGGAATCCACATAACCCCTAATGGGAACAATTTGATGTTCCTCAAATGTTTAAACGAAGAATGGCTTCAATTGTCCATGTCACTCCAAACAAATCAGGATCTTGACACATGGACTCTTACTGACCTCTTTGGCACACTAGTTGCACAAGAAAACTATGTAGTCCAGACTAAAACCCCACAGAGGTTCAGGACAAGCCATAGAAGTAAAAATGTCCGAATGAGGGTTCCAGAGGAAAGAAGGAGATGAAGAAAGTGTTGGTTGCTGATAGCGAAGAGGAAGAGTATTCAGGAGAGGATGAGGCAAATATGGCCTCAATTGCTAAATATTTGGCTTTAATCATCAAAGAATTCAACAGAGGTTTCAAGAAGAAACCCAACTTTAATAGGAGGTAATGATGACAGAGATGGGAGAGGTGGCCGATTTCAGAATCATGGGCCACAGATGAAGAGATCTTTTCAAGATCCACGACAGCATGGACCACCACATGCATACGATCCAAGAACTCAAGGGAGAAATGAGTTCTATGACCACAAGAGGATGTTTGATCCAAGATATCACGAACAGAAGCCAACTGATTATCAATAGAGACAGGGAGATTACCTATAGAGGGGTATGCCAATAGAAGAGCACATAATTCCAGAAAAGGCCAATGCACCAACTCCACAGAACAATGGGTTCTTCAAGTGCGGCAAACCGGGACACTATGCCGCAGAGTGCAGGAGTCAACTCAACAAAGGCCAACCACAGAGAGACTCTGCCTTCTATAAGAAAAAGGCAGAATATTATGCACATAAGTCTCTTATGGTCGAACAAGAAAATTGGGTATCTGATGAGTCCTCCGACGAAGGTGAAAACAATGCCTTGTTCTGTGGAATGGAAGAAGTGAGCGGATCAGACTCCGATAGTGAGCCATCCACTTCTAACTCAACCTCTAATGAAACAGAAGTCAATTTGCTTAAACTTACAAAGGAACTAAATGACTTTGAAAAGAAATGTTCTGAAATTGAAAAGAAAAATTTCTTTTATGAAAGAGAAGCAAGACTTCTCACTCAAGAAAAGGCAAAGATTGATCTTGATAAAGAAAACCTTGAAACAGAATACTTTTCAGAAGTTAAGCTCTTAAAAGAAAAAGTTGCTAATCTTGATCTAGCCTTGAAAAACAAGTCCAAAAAGCTCATGGACAATGAGAGTGACAAAATGAATATACTTGATCTTAAAAACTTTTTTCAAAAGGAAAGAGAAGTTCTCTTTCAAGACTTGCTCGACAGAGACGTCATGATAAGAAAATACCAAGATGCTCAAAGAGTTCACGAAAAAGTGAACACCCAAATAGGCAGAAGAGGAATTGGATTATGTGATTTGGATCCTTACACCGGAAACAAAAGAAATCAATCTCTATCTTCCCCATTCTACATTGGGAATGTTCGAAAACCAGGATTTCCTAACTTAATTTCTGTACACAAAAGACGAAGAACCTCTAGAGAACCTCACAAGAGAAATCCTCTGAAGATGATAAATGTGTGGTATCAAAACACAGATATGTCATCCTCAGACTCTGTCGAAAGAGCCTCTAAACCAAAGAAATATATGAAAACTCAAGATCAGATAAGACTCTTCAAGTTTGGCCATCCAGAAAAACAAGCCCATGTTGCCTTTGTGTGCGTAATAACCCCTGAAAAGGAGTTGTGCGCAGAGGCACCTGAGTTTGTTCACTCATATACAGAGATTAATATGAAAAAACTCTTTGAAAAGGAGTTAAAGGAAACCTTTGAATATCACCTCTTTGAAAGTCATGAAACAACCCCTGTCATACATAGTATGTGTGAAAAGGATTCAATGGAGATCTTTAAAAACCCTGAAGTTGTCCCTTGCATTTCAAACGATTTAAATCTCTCAACGAACAAAGATGGATATGAATGTGGCTCATGTTCATACAATTTGGCCTCTCAAAAGGTTGACAAAGACTTTCTTGAGTCAGAATCAGAATATGAGGATGACTCAACCTCTGTCACTTCAGAGACTGATTCTGTCAAATCAGAGATCGTATCCTGCCCAACAGAGGGAACTAAACTTCCCTCCGGCATTCTTAACAGAACAATACCTCCCAAGGAATCAAAAGCAAGGATACCCATCTGCCCATATTTTATCAACATGTGCATATAGGCAAAAACATCTCTTAAACTAGAGAAAATTCAGAAGCAAAAAAGAATTGTCCTCTCAAAATTATAAGGCTTCAAACTCTTTAAGGCTAAATCATGAAAAGTTCACATGGCAACAAAAGGAAATGTGGATTCACAATAACAAATCTTTTTCTTCTGTGGCAGTGAAACCGACAGAGGGTCACTGCAGAAGATGGGTACAAAAGAAGGCTCTTCCGAAGAGGAGTTTTTGCAAAAACAAATCTAGCCTGGATAGGTCTTTCTGTAAAAGGAATTTTGATGCTAGGAGAAATTATTCAAATAAAGCCTATATACCCATTTTTAATGATTTTAATGAAAAGTTTAAGCAAGTTGCATCAAATGTTCATTATTGTCATTGTTTTGAGCTTATATTCCAATTGAAACAACATTTCTCTGGTCCACACTGCTTCTTCTCTCGACCCAAAGCTAAGAATGCCAAATTCAAGGCCAGAAGAAAGATAAAACCAAAACCAAGGAAGCCAAGGAATATGTATGTATCTTCCTCATATTGCTCTCTACTAGGGGAAGATACATACATAGAACTGCTAAGAGCCGAAAGAAGAGGCGACATGTACCTCATGAACTTCAAGGCAAAGAGCATAAGTGACAAGCTCTGTCTGGTGTCAAACAAAAATGAAGAAGCTTGGCTCTGGCATAACAGGTTTTCCCATATGAATTTTCATACACTTAACAAACTTGTGAAACTTAATCTGGTGAGTGGTTTACCCAATGTTAAATTCGATAGAGATCATCTCTGTTCTGCTTGTGAGATGGGCAAACTCAAAAGAGCTTCCTATAAAGGCAAGTCAGATGTGTCTTGCACTAAGCCTCTGTACATGCTTCATGTTGACCTCTACGGTCCTATCTCTGTACAGAGCTTAGGAGGAAAAGAGTATATACTTGTCATAGTTGATGAATACTCAGGATATACTTGGATTGAGTTTGTTCGAAAGAATTCAGATGTTTCTCAAATCTTAATTAATCTAATGAAAAAAATCCAAGTTCTATTTGAGTGCAAGGTACAGAAGTTAAGGATTGACAATGGCATAGAGTTCAGAAACTCTACCATTGAAACATACCTCATAGAAGAAGGAATCTCTCAGAACTTCTCTGTCGCACAGTTTTTCTTCTATAAAGGCAGGCTTGAACTCAGGTGCCTCTGTCGGTAATTTCTTTTCAGAGTCTATCATGCAGACAAAAGCAACATGTGTTTGAGTCTCGGGGTCACCAAACTTGAAGATTCCTATCTGATCTTGTGTTCTCAGATACTTCTTAGGTTTGGACTCTCTTTTGACAGAGATTGAAGGTGATAGATCTGTGTTTTGATACCACACATTTATCATCTTCAGAGGTTTCCTCTTGTGAGGTTCCCAGAGACTTTTTGCCTTTTACTAACAGAGAGTAGATTTGGAAATCCAGGTTTTCTTGTACTTCCAATATGAAATAGAGAGGACAGTGACTTGTCTCTTTTGGTTCCAGTGTATGGATCTATATCACAGAAGCCAATTCCCCGTCTCCCTATTTGGGTATTAATTTTCTCGTACACCTTCTGTGCATCTTGATATTTCTTAATTAAAAGATCTCTTCTGAGTAGATCTTGACAGAGGACTTCTCTTTCCTTTTGAAAATAGTTTTTAAGAGCTAGGATATTCATTCTGTCGCTCTCAAATTCCACAAGTTCTTTAGATTTAGCTTTTAAGGAAGAGTTGAGTTCAGAAAATTTTTCTTTCAAAGGATTTAGGTGTTTGTTCCAATTTGTTTCAATTTCTTCCTTTTCTTGAAATTTTTTAGCATTTTCTTGAGTTAGAAGTCTAGCTTCTCTTGTTGGTCCCGAAGGCCTATACAAGTTTGTAGAATGGGGGGGGGGGGGGGGGGGGGGGGTTGAATACAAACACACATATTTTACTTTTCTAAATTGTTTATTGATAAATCATTAACAATTTACAGATTGTTGCGGAAAAAAGATTAAGGATAAACCTAAATCTAAACAAGTTGGAACACTAAGGTTTCTTGCACTAAGAGAGATAAGGAAATTACTAATAATAACCTATCTTGAGATAAGAGATTGAACTTGTCCAGAGTTAGCAAGTTACTTCAAAATGAAGTGAGTTCATCTCTTTATATACTGCATGCATTTAATGCAAGTCAGTATATACTTTACACGTGTCATCAGCTGGTTGGTTGCATGTCATTGACCTTTGTTGAAAACCTTAGTAGCCGCATGGATGAACAGTGTAGTATCAGAGTGGTTGTACGATTTCAGATATTCGGAGGTTCTTTTCTGACATTTCGTACGGAGTCGTGCAAGGGTGGTTAAGACAAAAGTACTCTGTACGGAGGACTTCATGATCAGCTTTCGTTGATTCAGCGATCTATCATTTCATATCAGCGAATGATAGAGTTCAGCGATAGCTGAAGTCTTGTACTTGATACTTCACGTTGAGTGGACAAATCTGAGTCTTCGCTGATCCGCATCAGTTCATTAGGAGACTTGTCGCTGGTTCTTGAGCTTGATCTTCGACTTCAGCGTAGAACCTTTGTTGACATGAAACTTGTCTTCAGGGATCATAAGTAAACAACTAACTAATCAGCGATCATCATAATGACTGAACAGACTCAGAGCATTTATGGTGAACAGTTTCGCTGAATGTTTAACTTAAAGAGCGAGAGTTCCTATCAGCGGTACTGGAAGATCTTAGTACTTATCAGCGATAGTGAAACTCTGATACATATTGTTTACTTACAATTTTCACTAAGTATATAAGAGAGGGTCATTATCAAATCACTGAGGGTTTGGATCAACATCTCTCTCAAAGAAGGTGAGTTTCTTCTGAACACTTTCGCAGGTCTTTTTATGTTCCGTGTATTCAATGGTTAGTTTAAGCAAATTAGCTTCTGCTTGATTAGAGTAAGAGTCAGAAGTGGATACCTCACTATCAAAGTCGGAAGAGCTGACCTCTGCCATACCACTAGGGGTGAGCAAAACCCGACCGCCCCGAGAAACCCGACCGCCCCGAACCCGAGAAAGAGGCCAAAATCCCGAACCCGATAAATCCGAACCCGATCACCCCGAACCCGATAAATCCGAGAAATATAACGGATCGGTTTGGGTTGAGGGTCCCAACACCCGAACCCGTCCGAATATCCGATCTCTCTCTCTCTCTCTATATATATATATATATATCTATGTCTATGTATACATATATATCTCAATTGGGTATTGTTTGATCTATGTCTGTCTATGTATACATATATGATATATATTTCAATTGGGTACTGCTGTTTGATATATATATAATTATATATATATATATATCTATGTCTATGTATACATATATATATAAATATATATATATATATATATATATATGTCTAAATGTCTAATTGTCTATGTACTGTTTGATCTCAATTGGGCATTTCTTGAATTTCGATTTTTGCAATGATGGAAGAAGATCACGACGAACTGAGATTGATGCTGCTGTAAATTCCCATGAGATCTCACGTGATTGCTGCAATGCTGCTGCTGGTGGGAATGGAATACCCGAAAAATCCGAAAACCCGACCCGAAAAATCCGACCCCGAACCAACCCGACATCCGAATATCCGAATATAGTTTGGACGGTTTTCGGGTGGTCTCCCCATGCCCCGAAACCCGATCGGGTTCGGTGTTTTCGGCCCCGACCCGTCCGACCCGACCGTTTGCACACCCCTACATACCACAGAACAAGGCGTTCTTGTCGCCTTCATCAGATGATTCGTCTGACAGCCAGTTCTCTTGTTTCACCATTAGCGACTTCTGAGCATAATAATCCGCTTTCTTTTTGTAGAAAGCAGAATCCCTCTGAGGGCGGTTTGGTTTGCTCCTGCAGTCAGCAGCATAGTGGCCTGGCTTGCCACAATTGAAACATCCCTGGTTCTAGGGAGCGTTGCCAGCTTTGTCGTCAGACCTCTGTCGGTCACCACCTTTGTCACTCTTGTCATTTGACCTCTGTTGGTCATTTGATCCTTCTCTTCCCTGATTCCTTGAAACTCCACGATCATCTCTTCTATTGCGTTCATAACCAGACTTCTTCTGGTATCCTCTGCTGAACTCCCGAGTCAATAGATCCAAAGGCTTTGCTATAGAGGCCATAGTTGCCTCCTCTTCTTCCACCACCTCCTCCTCTTCACTATCAACGAACAATACCCTCTTCTTCTTCTCCTTCATCTCTTCCACAACTTTCTCCTTCTTCGACTTCTCTTTAGCTTCTGCAGCTTTACCAACAAGTGCAAGGGGTGTACTTACTTGAGCTTTTGCTTGTGCAAGCTGAGGTTCTTGGGCTGCCAACATTCCATAAAGGTCTGATAGAGTCCAACAGTCTAAGTCATTATTAGTTTGCAGAGACATAGACAACTGGAGCCATTCTTCATTTAGGCTCTTTAGGAACATGATGTTGTTTTCCTCAGAGGTTCTGTGAATCCTGAACTTCTTGCATTTGTTGATCAGAGAGTTGAACCGGTCATATGTTGACTGCAGACATTCTGTCGGCAGAGCTTTGAATGCGTAGTATTCATTGATACATTGGGCTCTGCGGTTCTTCTGAGTTTTAGCCCCTCCTTCCAATTGTTTCTCCATTTCCTTCCATAGATCGTATGCAGATTCACACGCATCTAGAGATTGGAAAAGGTCATTGGGGATGGCCATTATCAGAAGTCTTTTGGTCTTCTGAGCAACTTCATATTTTGCCCTATCTAGATCGGACCAGTTATCCTTGGTCTTTGGTTTCTCGTGCTCAGGAATCTCTGGCGTGTCATCTGTGGCTGGTACTCGAGGTACAATGATCATTGGTATGGAGGGAGGGGTTTTGATATAGTAGACGAGTTCTTTGTCAGTACCCTCGAAGAAGTGAATCATTCGTATCTTCCATTGAGGGTACTCGTCTCTCAGCAGAGTAGGTGGTTTGGTTAAAGAACCAGCTGTGAAGAAGTTGTTCATGTTTGACAAAACTATGCCTTCCTCTTGTATGTATCCCTGAGCAACTAGTCTAGCTTTGTTGCGGACTACAGTTCCAAATTCATCCAACTTATTGCGATATACCCATTTGGTATCTATCAAAGTTTTGTTAGAAGGTCTGGGAACAAGATTCCAAACTTTGTTTCTTTCAAATTCTGTCAGCTCTTCTTGCATAGCACTGACCCAGGTTGGATCTCTGAGCGCATCATCTGTTTTGTTTGGTTCAATCAGTGAAATAAAGTTAGTTGACAAATAAACAAAAATTACCTGAACTTTGTCGAGTTTGAACACCTGTGTTTGGATCACCAAGAATTTGATCAATTGGGTGATTTAAAGTCCATCTCTGAGCAGGATCTTGAGTCACTGACTCAGATAGAACTTCTGGAGGTGCTGAAGAAGAAGCTTCAGCAGCAGTGGATTCAGGTATACCAGGCAAGATAGTGTTGATCCCATATTTGATCTCAACAATGATATTTAAACCACAAACATACAAAACAGAGTAAAATAAGAGTTAAGTGCGGAAGTGTTTCAATAATTTGTTTAGGTTAAACTGTTTTGGTAGAAAACACACGAGAGAATAACGAAGACAAGCTAAATAACAACAAATATGCTCAGTCATTCATCTTTATTTATTCACCACTGTTTACACCAAGAACACCACAATGTGTGTGTTTCTCTATCTTTAATGCTATCTTTCTAGGTGTGAGTGTGTGTGCTTCGTTACCAGAAAAGGTCTGGTAGAGACCTCTATTTATACAAGACAAGGGGACAGTAGTATAGGAGACAAAATCATGGGACGCTTCAGGGTACAACGTTAAGTTTAGGCGTCGATGAATAGTATACTGAAAAGTTGTAGCCACTCAAAGGTTGACACGTGTAAAGCAGAGGTGCGTGCCTTGTACTATTTGATCTTCAAAATCTTCGTACAATAGAGGCACGTGAGGTGCACACTTGTCTTGGTCTTCAAGAGCCTCGATCTTCATTTTTAACATCTTCAGTTCTACAAAGGCTTTGTCAGGATTAACAGAGGCTCTGTGGTCTTGGTCTTTGTCTAGGACTTGTTCTTCAGATGTTGATCGGCAGAGGCTCTGAGGTCTCGGTGTATCTGACAGAGGCTTCTGTCAGATTTGTCCTTAGCCTCTTATTCAATACTTCTAACATTTATATACTTGAAGCTAACAATCTCCCCCTAAGTATTGAAAATTTTGAATTTAGAAATTTGCATCGAGCTTAGGGTAAAAGGTCAAGAGGTGAATAATTCAAACTCTGTAAAAGAGAATGTGTTCATTACGATATATGCCATAGGCATTTACAGAGCTTTGGAAATTGAAAACTACAAGACTTAAAAATATAAAAATTGATTAAAGAGGAAATTGATAGAGCTTATATATATTCTTTCTGAATCCTTCTTCCTTTAGCTTTTTGTAGAAGAATACGCGTAAGTCTCTGAAGCGAAGGGTTGCATTGATTACCTCTATGAGTCGATCCGCGTCCTCTAGGTTTACAAATTCTGATCCTCTGCTGGTCTCTAGATCGTGCCTGAATTGAAGAAGTGTCTCTGTGGCGTACTTCTGGCAGTCAAATTCGATGAACGGTTTCTTTCTTCCTTGTGGATTGAGGAACACGTATCCGACTCTGGGATGTCGAATGATGGTGTGAGGTCTTAAATCATAGGATGATGTGCAATGGTCATCAGGGGCTGTGAGGGTAATCTTCTTCACTCCGAGGTCCAGAGCTACCTGAAAATCGATCACACTGAAGTATAGGAGTTTTTCCCTCATGAATGTTCTAACGACATCGTAAGCTCTTCTGTGCTCTACTCTTCCTTGCACGTACATACCTCTTGCCCAAGTGTATAGCTCTGAGATATCAAATGGATGGAGGTTTCGAAGGTCTGTATCAGTTAACTTCATCTTTGACCCGTCTTCTCTCAACACGTAGTATATGTTGTACCAGACATTTCTGCATGTTGTGTGCGAGAGTTTGATTCCCAATACCTCTTTGATCTTTGAGTTGGAGAACACTTTAAAGAACTTATCTATGAGTTCTCCAACAATCTTATCATTTAGAGTGTGCTTGGGCAGAGGATCGTTGAGTCCTCTGCTGTACAAGTAGTTGTACATGACTTCTTCCATGTCGTGTTTGGGTGCATGGGGAGGCACATGTTTTCTCAGAGCATCCATCTCTCTGAGAACTTGAGCAACCCTATCCTCTAAGGGTTTGGTTGTTGGGTCAAGGGTTGGGTTGGTTGACAGAGGTGCTCCAAATGCCCAGTCTTCGTCCTCTTGTTTAGGAGTGATGAAAGAGTCAAATGCACTCTTCATCAATTTCTCTGTTGGTTGAGGCTTTGACTTCTTAGATTTCGGATCCTCTGTGGCTATGGCCTTCCCTTTGTCTTTAATAGATGGTATTGGTTTAGGTAGGGATGCCTCTGCTGGTTTCTTCTGATAAATACTTAGAGGATTTTGTGTTGTTGGTTTTGGGGTTGGCTCGGTTGGTGTCTTCAGATAGGTTCGCCTGGTTTTGTGGGCAATGGATTTGACCATTGGTGTTTTAGGTAGAGGTTGTTCTTTTGCAGGTGTAGGGGATGGTAGATTTGTCTCTGTTGGGGGGTGGAGTAGGTGTTGGTGATGGAAGGTCTTTAGAGGGTTGGTTTGGGTTGGTTTCTATAGAGGTATGTGTTGCCTCTGTGGTCTTCTGTGTGGAGGAGGTGGGTTTTTCTTGTAGTGGAACTTGTTGTAGAGGAAGGATGCTCAGAGGTTTTTTGTTGGAGGTTGGACCTGAAGTTTTGTTTCCTCTGTTCTCCCCCTCATGGTGATCAGAGGACTTGTTGCCATCGTCCTCAAAGTCATCATGCTTCCTCTTCCTCTGATTGGCTTCTGTTTGGCATAAGGTGGGAGGTTCCTTGTGTTGACTTTCCCCACCAGCTAGCATCTTGGCGTAGAGGTCATCACAAATTCCCAGAAGGTAAGCGACTTACGCTTTTGAGTTGAATCTTTGCTTCCCCATACTGGCCTGAAAGTCTTTGACGTAGTTAGCATTGGTAGTGATGAAAGCCTTAGTGAACTCTGTGATGTCATTAAGAACGCTCTGCCCAAGTTCGGTGAGTTGAGCTCTGGTGATATAATCTTGGGGTTGCAGAGCCTGCATTTGCTCTGTAGTAGTCTCTTGCACGTGCTCCAGAGCCTTTCGTAGATCATCAAGAGTTAAGACTGGAGTGGCAGAGGTTGGTGGTTTTGACAGAGCTTCAACAATTGCTCTGGCATCTTTAAGCTCCTTAGATAATTGGTCAATTGATGCCTGAGTAGCAGAGGATGCAACGCTCTGTGCAGGTGTACTATTGAGAGAATTTAGCAGTGTAGTATGACCCTGGACTTTTGTGGATACGTTGTGAAGTTTGGTTGACAGATCATCAAGGGCCTTCTTTGAGTTTTCTGCAAGAGAAGTTACCAAGCTTTTCAACTCGGTAAGTGGGTGGTCACAGAGGTGACGAAGGTTTGGAACTCATCTTTCATGACGTGTGTACCAGGTGTAACCTCTACGGGAACACATTCGTCCGCATAGTGAACTTCTGTTCCTGAGGTGCCTGTTTTCGGCCTTGTTTTTGGGTTGAGGTCGATAGGACTTCTATCCAATCCTCGAGAAAAGGCTTTAGAAGCCTTTGCCTCAATGGATGTGCTGCCAGCATTCACACTCTGAGCCACTCCAGAGGTGGGCACAGAGGGAATGATGGGTTGACTTGGGGATTTTGTAACACCCTAAAATTTAGGGCCAATTTAAACCTCAAAATATACACTTTATGATCATCAAAATATCAGACTTTTATAAACCAAAGGGTCGTAAGTAGGTTTCTATATATACACAAAGTAGAGTAACTTAAATAATCTGATCAATCTAATTATACATCACAATAAGATCAACTAGATTATCTAAGGCTTGTCCCAAAAGTCAACCGAAAGAATATCCTGATCCTTCATTATCACCAAGTCTGATTTTCTTCAACTGAAGTCTCACTTCCCAACTATATCCCAGAGTCTGTACCTGGTAAGACAATTTAATTTGAAACATTAGGCTTTCGCCTAGTGAGATTATCCAAATCAAATTAAAATTAATCAACAAAATATTAACAGATATATCAAACCTGTTATCAGCCATCTTACCATACCAAGCTCTGGTCAACCAAAGGAATTCACCTATTCCCTTACTCATGACTAATTCATCTAGTCATCATAACATCAACGAGAATCACTATAAATCCCACCGGACTTATAAATAATTCTAATTCCCAGAAATTACAGTTTCCAAACCTGCTTCTTTCTGAATTAAGATTACAACGAGAATTACTATAAATCCCACCGGACTTATAAATAATTCTAACTCCCAGAAATTGCAGTTTCCAAACCTGCTTCTTTCTGAATTAGGATGTCAAATCCTCAACAATAATAAAGATATCTCATCTTTCGCTTGAAATGGGAATTACAACTCCAAGTCTGCCATTCCTCATTTCGTTTCCTCC
The DNA here is from genome assembly GCA_033807775.1 of Saussurea involucrata. Classification (NCBI taxonomy): domain Eukaryota; kingdom Viridiplantae; phylum Streptophyta; class Magnoliopsida; order Asterales; family Asteraceae; genus Saussurea; species Saussurea involucrata. Next base: position 82,683,390 of record CM066327.1, read on the forward strand.
CCATCTTGAATCACTGATCTCCCAAATGAGATTTATTTTATCACGATTACAACCACCAGAGACCCTCACAGATGATTCAAGATTCACTCCAACAACTAGAAATACATCCTAACGGTCCCCAGCTAGTAAACGGTTCTCATTACACCGTACTATATGCCCACTAGACCAGATGTAGATTTCTAGCCAACGCCACACAATAAATGTGTATCAACACTCATTCTATTGTATACTAAAGCTATACAATTTCAACATATATTCTATATCTCTATGTACAGAATATTAAACTCAACGGTTATCCCTACTTTGCCATTTAGCATCGGGGATTATCATCTTAATAATTGATCACAGCTCCGGACTCATAAATAAGTCCTTATAATTTCTCATAGCATGGTTTTTACATCAATAACAGAGTTATAAACATATAACAGATAGCATATACATATCAGATTGTATGCCACATAACAGCTTCAAAATACTACTGGAAGTCAAAAACTTTTCGCAAGCTACTGTAGCGAAAACTACACTTTTCGCAAACCAAGGCTGCGAAAAGTCCACTTCTCGCAACCCACTATTGCGCAAACCCCCACTATTCGCAACCAACTGTTACGAAAACTAAACTTCTCGCAACCCTCTATTACGAAAAGCTACTGTTCATCGTCACTTCCATTTTTGATTCACTTCTCTACTGTTCATTAAGCTTACCATTTCTTAATCAAATCATACCAGTGTTATTAAATACAAGTATAGCATATCTATAACACTTTTAATTGCTTAATTTTAACAAGAATGAATAACTCACCTGGGTAATTTCTGAACACAGTGTTCTTCCAAAATCAGTGGCTTAATCAACAGCTTAATCAAATCTGGACAGAATACTTCAACTCAATTCTATGGAGATGAATGATAATACAAGAAAATAAGCTCTTACCACAACAATCACCAAACTGATTTTCTCCTCTTCTTTTCTTTCTTTCGTCAATCTCTCTGTCACGTTCTATCTCTCTCTGTATTTCTGTTTTCTTTTTAGAATATAAAACAAAAATCAGTATTATCAAATACTGATTAAACTTTAATGTGACACCTCATATAGAAACATGAGTCATCAACCCATTTTCCACCATAAACCTCAAACTTCCAATTAATGACGAATCACCCTTCCAAGTAAACTTTCTCGAAACTAAATTGTACCAAAATACAATTTATCTCTTATTAATTCATAATGGAAATTTCGGGGTGTTACAATACTCCCCAACTTGAAAAGGATTTCGTCCCCGAAATCACTCTAAGGCAACCAATCGAGGGTATCGTTTCATCATTTCTTCCTCCAACTCTAAAACCACATTAACAATTCAAAGATATAATACCATCATACCTATAATCAATCTCTTAGATTGTAATTTATCAAAATATTATTCTAAGATCGATTCTCGCTCCTTCACATAACAACTTTTCTCATCAATTATGCTTCAATAACTATGACAATCCATCATTGCATCCATGACTTACACGCTTCTTTGATACAAAATGCTATCACCTTCTCACATTATTATCGCACCACACAAACATGCTGCAACCAAGCACTAAGGGGTTGTATATCAAAGGTGATAACTCCATTGAACTTGTAGTATGACTACATTCTTAAGTCCAATCTTTCTATCATTGCTTCCCCCACATTAGTATGGAATACTATATCTCAAGTAATACTTGTCTCTTTCTCTCAACTTTCCACATACCAATAATATTTTCTCATTTCGAAACATAACTAAACAGTTTCACCAAGATTTCTAACTTAAAACATTCAACTAAATTATCTTGAAACGACATTACCGTTCGAAATTATTACCATTCTTAAATCTTCAACTATAAATTTCTCGTACATTTCTTTCACACATATAGAGCAACTTATATTCCTTAACGACCTTACCTCCGCTACATCACATTGGCCGACATACTCATCATTTTTATTAAACTTCCAGAGATTCAGAATACAACTTAATTGGCACCTCATACCATCAAAATTTCTTTGGATAAACACTCACCACTGCCCCGACATTCTATTCCGATATAAGCCATATTACCACGCCATCTTACAAACCACATGCTTCATCAACTTTATTGACAAATAGTACCTTCCAACCGGAATTCTTGATACTTCTATTTGGATACTTCCTCTTTTTAACATCATGTCTCATACTAGATGGCACATGTATCTTGGAAATTAATGCCACTACTCGTTCGTACATTCTCTACCCATAACATTTACCACAGACCATGTCTCTCATAGTCATTCGTATATAATTAATTTTTTTATAATCCTGTTCTCTTGCCCAAATACCCGAGTCTATATCACTAAATATCTCCTCCCCAACTTTAGTTGAACTACCACTCACGATTTTCTATTTAACTTGAACTTATTCGTTCTTACTAGCTCTTTGTGATTCCAATACGTTGCATAGGTAGGGTACAATTCCTTACAGATCAACACAATCTATACACCCCCTTTGTTCATCTCTAGTATTTTATCTTTTATAAATCTTCCACGTCGTAAGTAAATACTTATCTAAAAGCAACAATCCTTCATTGTTCTAACAATCCCACAAAGTGATCCTTCAACTTTTAAGCTTCTGATTTAAACTTAACATTCATACATGATCCCAAAAGGATAACCAATGCATTCACGTCATATAAACTTAAATTTACAATACCGTCCATGCAAGTTCAACCCCAAGCCTACGTCAAGTTTATCAAATCGGGTCAAAGTTCTTAAGACTTAACTGAGTCCAAAACCGAGTCATCTACTCAAAGGATCTAAAGATTATTGATCAATATCAACTCACGCGTTTTAAATACATCTAACTCACATTATGCAACATACACTCCGAGGCGTGATAATCTTACGACCCTTTTATTGCTACTTTCCCAATGAAGTCAATTCATTTGCAAGTACACGTAAATGCAACTCTTTTCATACTCCCCAATATATAATACGCCCAGGTTCATTAGTTCCGAAGATACTAAGAACAAGTAAAATATCAAACAGTCTTCACACCTAAAACCAACACTTAAACCGTCACTGGTTCAAATACAATGCAGCTAAGCATATAATGCATCTAATACTTCATCTCGAGTCATTAAAACTGACAAACATTCAAAAGACTTCTTTGAATAAAAAAATCAAGCCTTTAAGGCCAAAATATTCGTTTGGTTAAACATGTGCCACTCATACAATTTCGTAAACCAAAAATACATTGTTACTCAAACTCTTTACCTTTTTAATTCCTTTATTGACCATCGGCCCCAAAACAAAAGTTTACACTCAAAACTTTACATGGTCAGATTTGCCAAAATCCCCCAACTCACATGTTCATATTTTAAAACGTAATACATCAAAATATTGCACACTCACAATATATTAAAAGCGTGTTTTGACTACATGTCTTTCACTTGTGTAACAATTAATCAAAACATCTTTCATTAATAATTTATTCGACAATCATCAAAATCCCCCAATTGTGTCGCACACACTAATAACCACTTTGCGCATACCCTCTGCATAACAGCATACCGGTATCGCTCACGGTTTTGTTTCTAACCGCATAGGCACACGCGGGACGCATCCATACCGCACCCAGTGACGGACCAAAAGGCCTCATACACCTTACACAACTATCGTCTTCAAAGTCAATACTTGACATGTCGACACTTTCTTAACCTTAAGGTCCTTAACTGAACCTAATCTTTCCTCCAGACACGACCGACCCTCGACAACTGTATTATTAGTCACCGAACAAGGGTACAGACCCTCATATTATTGCTACTAAAGTCCACTTTCGACTCTCCCACTGTTCATTTCTCATTTGAATACAATTACCAAAACCACACACTTTCTCCCAAGGTTTATCCAACACCCCTCCACTCTTGGAGTTCTTTCTTAGCTTATAGCGTAATACTCTACGACCTAGTGAGTTCATAGCCTTCATGCATGACAATATAATAAATAACTCAATCCACTCTTTTCTTGTTTAAATAAACAACATTCGGAACAACGTGGGCACACACGACCCCAACCATTTTCATAACTCCCATGTACTACACAACGATCTCAAAAATCGTTTGTATATAAATTTCCGTAAAACTCAATCTTTCTCAACCAAAAGATGTTGTTACAACAGTAATACGAAGATCTTTTTATACGACAAGAGTTTTAAAATTTACTAACACAAAGTAAACTAGTCGTTTCTCACACTCATTTATATGATATCATCAAATCAATATCTTTGTTGGTTATAAAAAGTTTACTGATCAACACTTTCTTGACCTATTTGCTATCCTACAATTTTTTTTTTATTTTTTTTTGTAAAGTATGAAGTATTTTGCAAGTTGCTAAGCTCCAAAATTTCGTTAGGCAGCGTAATTGAAATGGCCCTTTTCTTTGAATACATACTTGCTCTACTAATTCATCCTTGAATAAAACTGTTATTTACGCATTTGGTTTGAAATCAAGAAAACTCATGTAACACACACTAAAACACCATGCACAAAACTTACTCGAAATGAAGGCTACTTACTCAAACAAGGTCAATCGTTTTACTTACGTAACTTATCATTGACACTCTACTTCCGACCAGAGATCGCTCTCTCGGCCTTATAATAATTGCTATACATGCAATCCATGGCCCCCATACTCAACCATGTCATAATAATTCCGTCTTAATCAATCATCTCATATTCTATCTCTGCACATATCAAATCACCTATTAAAGGTTGCCTTGGCGGAGTTTCATGAGTCCTGCCAATTCCAGGTTGTCCTTCCAACCCCATTCATTTACTGCTCTGTCCTCTAAAGGACCTTGATGGCGTATTCACCATCACTCTACTATAACCTAAAGGGATAACCATAAGAAATGATTATGCATCTACCCCTATACAAAATGTACTTACCGATCGTTAGTCACTGTAACAATTTAGAAATAAGTATGCTCGCGTAACAATATATTCATAATCACAGTAGCTAATTGGAATTGTGAATATATCATACAGGAGAATCCTCGTTACCATTGTCACCGTACCAACTTCTCGTATTTCCGTCAATTCTAAGACTATCCCGTCTTAGTGCTTCTACCCATCTCTCATAATCATAACTTAATTTATCTTAGCTTAAGTCTAAGTATCTCATCAGCATACTTAGTTCGCTTAAACTAGAGCTCTGATACCATACTGTAACACCCTAAAATTCAGGGCCAATTTAAACCTCAAAATATACACTTTATGATCATCAAAATATCAGACTTTTATAAACCAAAGGGTCATAAGTAGGTTTCTATATATACACAAAGTAGAGTAACTTAAATAATCTGATCAATCTAATTATACATCACAATAAGATCAACTAGATTATCTAAGGCTTGTCCCAAAAGTCAACCGAAAGAATATCCTGATCCTTCATTATCACCAAGTCTGATTTTCTTCAACTGAAGTCTCACTTCCCAACTATATCCCAGAGTCTGTACCTGGTAAGACAATTTAATTTGAAACATTAGGCTTTCGCCTAGTGAGATTATCCAAATCAAATTAAAATTAATCAACAAAATATTAACAGATATATCAAACCTGTTATCAGCCATCTTACCATACCAAGCTCTGGTCAACCAAAGGAATTCACCTATTCCCTTACTCATGACTAATTCATCTAGTCATCATAACATCAACGAGAATCACTATAAATCCCATCGGACTTATAAATAATTCTAATTCCCAGAAATTACAGTTTCCAAACCTGCTTCTTTCTGAATTAAGATTACAACGAGAATTACTATAAATCCCACCGGACTTATAAATAATTCTAACTCCCAGAAATTGAAGTTTCCAAACCTGCTTCTTTCTGAATTAGGATGTCAAATCCTCAACAATAATAAAGATATCTCATCTTTCGCTTGAAATGGGAATTACAACTCCAAGTCTGCCATTCCTCATTTCGTTTCCTCCCCATCTTGAATCACTGATCTCCCAAATGAGATTTATTTTATCGCGATTACAACCACCAGAGACCCTCACAGATGATTCAAGATTCACTCCAACAACTAGAAATACATCCTAACGGTCCCCAACTAGTAAACGGTTCTCATTACACTGTACTATATGCCCACTAGACCAGATGTAGATTTCTAGCCAACGCCACACAATAAATGTGTATCAACACTCATTCTATTGTATACTAAAGCTATACAATTTCAACATATATTCTATATCTCTATGTATAGAATATTAAACTCAACGGTTATCCCTACTTTGCCATTTAGCATCGGGGATTATCATCTTAATAATTGATCACAGCTCCGGACTCATAAATAAGTCCTTATAATTTCTCATAGCATGGTTTTTACATCAATAACAGAGTTATAAACATATAACAGATAGCATATACATATCAGATTGTATGCCACATAACAGCTTCAAAATACTACTGGAAGTCAAAAACTTTTCGCAAGCTACTGTAGCGAAAACTACACTTTTCGCAAACCAAGGCTGCGAAAAGTCCACTTCTCGCAACCCACTATTGCGCAAACCCCCACTGTTCGCAACCAACTGTTACGAAAACTAAACTTCTCGCAACCCTCTATTACGAAAAGCTACTGTTCATCGTCACTTCCATTTTTGATTCACTTCTCTACTGTTCATTAAGCTTACCATTTCTTAATCAAATCATACCAGTGTTATTAAATACAAGTATAGCATATCTATAACACTTTTAATTGCTTAATTTTAACAAGAATGAATAACTCACCTGGGTAATTTCTGAACACAGTGTTCTTCCAAAATCAGTGGCTTAATCAACAGCTTAATCAAATCTGGACAGAATACTTCAACTCAATTCTATGGAGATGAATGATAATACAAGAAAATAAGCTCTTACCACAACAATCACAAAACTGATTTTCTCCTCTTCTTTTCTTTCTTTCGTCAATCTCTCTATCACGTTCTATCTCTCTCTGTATTTCTGTTTTCTTTTTAGAATATAAAACAAAAATCAGTATTATCAAATACTGATTAAACTTTAATGTGACACCTCATATAGAAACATGAGTCATCAACCCATTTTCCACCATAAACCTCAAACTTCCAATTAATGACGAATCACCCTTCCAAGTAAACTTTCTCAAAACTAAATTGTACCAAAATACAATTTATCTCTTATTAATTCATAATGGAAATTTCGGGGTGTTACAATACTCCCCAACTTGAAAAGGATTTCGTCCCCGAAATCACTCTAAGGCAACCAATCGAGGGTATCGTTTCATCATTTCTTCCTCCGACTCTAAAACCACATTAACAATTCAAAGATATAATACCATCATACCTATAATCAATCTCTTAGATTGTAATTTATCAAAATATTATTCTAAGATCGATTCTCGCTCCTTCACATAACAACTTTTCTCATCAATTATGCTTCAATAACTATGACAATCCATCATTGCATCCATGACTTACACGCTTCTTTGATACAAAATGCTATCACCTTCTCACATTATTATCGCACCACACAAACATGCTGCAACCAAGCACTAAGGGGTTGTATATCAAAGGTGATAACTCCATTGAACTTGTAGTATGACTACATTCTTAAGTCCAATCTTTCTATCCTTGCTTCCCCCACATTAGTATGGAATACTATATCTCAAGTAATACTTGTCTCTTTCTCTCAACTTTCCACATACCAATAATAGTTTCTCATTTCGAAACATAACTAAACAGTTTCACCAAGATTTCTAACTTAAAACATTCAACTAAATTATCTTGAAACGACATTACCGTTCGAAATTATTACCATTCTTAAATCTTCAACTATAAATTTCTTGTACATTTCTTTCACACATAAAGAGCAACTTATATTCCTTAACAACCTTACCTCCGCTACATCACATTGGCCGACATACTCATCATTTTTATTAAACTTCCAGAGATTCAGAATACAACTTAATTGGCACCTCATACCATCAAAATTTCTTTGGATAAACACTCACCACTGCCCCGACATTCTATTCCGATATAAGCCATATTACCACGCCATCTTACAAACCACATGCTTCATCAACTTTATTGACAAATAGTACCTTCCAACCGGAATTCTTGAAACTTCTATTTGGATACTTCCTCTTTTTAACATCATGTCTCATACTAGATGGCACATGTATCTTGGAAATCAATGCCACTACTCGTTCGTACATTCTCTACCCATAACATTTACCACAGACCATGTCTCTCATAGTCATTCGTACATAATTAATTTTTTTTATAATCCTGTTCTGTTTCCCAAATACCCGAGTCTATATCACTAAATATCTCCTCCCCAACTTTAGTTGAACTACCACTCACGATTTTCTATTTAACTTGAACTTATTCGTTCTTACTAGCTCTTTGTGATTCCAATACGTTGCATAGGTAGGGTACAATTCCTTACAGATCAACACAATCTATACACCCCCTTTGTTCATCTCTAGTATTTTATCTTTTATAAATCTTCCACATCGTAAGTAAATACTTATCTAAAAGCAACAATCCTTCATTGTTCTAACAATCCCACAAAGTGATCCTTCAACTTTTAAGCTTCTGATTTAAACTTAACATTCATACATGATCCCAAAAGGATAACCAATGCATTCACGTCATATAAACTTAAATTTACAATACCGTCCATGCAAGTTCAACCCCAAGCCTACGTCAAGTTTATCAAATCGGGTCAAAGTTCTTAAGACTTAACTGAGTCCAAAACCGAGTCATCTACTCAAAGGATCTAAAGATTATTGATCAATATCAACTCACGCGTTTTAAATACATCTAACTCACATTATGCAACATACACTCCGAGGCGTGATAATCTTACGACCCTTTTATTGCTACTTTCCCAATGAAGTCAATTCATTTGCAAGTACACGTAAATGCAACTCTTTTCATACTCCCCAATATATAATACGCCCAGGTTCATTAGTTCCGAAGATACTAAGAACAAGTAAAATATCAAACAGTCTTCACACCTAAAACCAACACTTAAACCGTCACTGGTTCAAATACAATGCAGTTAAGCATATAATGCATCCAATACTTCATCTCGAGTCATTAAAACTGACAAACATTCAAAAGACTTCTTTGAATAAAAAAATCAAGCCTTTAAGGCCAAAATATTCGTGTGGTTAAACATGTGCCACTCATACAATTTCGTAAACCAAAAATACATTGTTACTCAAACTCTTTACCTTTTTAATTCCTTTATTGACCATCGGCCCCAAAACAAAAGTTTACACTCAAAACTTTACATGGTCAGATTTGCCAAAATCCCCCAACTCACATGTTCATATTTTAAAACGTAATACATCAAAATATTGCACACTCACAATATATTAAAAGCGTGTTTTGACTACATGTCTTTCACTTGTGTAACAATTAATCAAAACATCTTTCATTAATAATTTATTCGACAATCATCAAAATCCCCCAATTGTGTCGCACACACTAATAACCACTTTGCGCATACCCTCTGCATAACAGCATACCGGTATCGCTCACGGTTTTGTTTCTAACCGCACAGGCACACGCGGGACGCATCCATACCGCACCCAGTGACGGACCAAAAGGCCTCATACACCTTACACAACTATCGTCTTCAAAGTCAATACTTGACATGTCGACACTTTCTTAACCTTAAGGTCCTTAACTGAACCTAATCTTTCCTCCAGACACGACCGACCCTCGACAACTGTATTATTAGTCACCGAACAAGGGTACAGACCCTCATATTATTGCTACTAAAGTCCACTTTCGACTCTCCCACTGTTCATTTCTCATTTGAATACAATTACCAAAACCACAAACTTTCTCCCAAGGTTTATCCAACACCCCTCCACTCTTGGAGTTCTTTCATAGCTTATAGCGTAATACTCTACGACGTAGTGAGTTCATAGCCTTCATGCATGACAATATAATAAATAACTCAATCCACTCTTTTCTCGTTTAAATAAACAACATTCGGAACAACGTGGGCACACACGACCCCAATCATTTTCATAACTCCCATGTACTACACAACGATCTCAAAAATCGTTTGTATATAAATTTCCGTAAAACTCAATCTTTCTCAACCAAAAGATGTTGTTACAACAGTAATACGAAGATCTTTTTACACGACAAGAGTTTTAAAATTTACTGACACAAAGTAAACTAGTCGTTTCTCACACTCATTTATATGATATCATCAAATCAATATCTTTGTTGGTTATAAAAAGTTTACTGATCAACACTTTCTTGACCTATTTGCTATCCTACAACTTCTTTTTTTTTTTGTAAAGTATGAAGTATTTTGCAAGTTGCTAAGCTCCAAAATTTCGTTAGGCAGCGTAATTGAAATGGCCCTTTTTCTTTAAATACATACTTGCTCTACTAATTCATCCTTGAATAAAACTGTTATTTACGCATTTGGTTTGAAATCAAGAAAACTCATGTAACACACACTAAAACACCATGCACAAAACTTACTCGAAATGAAGGCTACTTACTCAAACAAGGTCAATCGTTTTACTTACGTAACTTATCATTGACACTCTACTTCCGACCAGAGATCGCTCTCTCGGCCTTATAATAATTGCTATACATGCAATCCATGGCCCCCATACTCAACCATGTCATAATAATTCCGTCTTAATCAATCATCTCATATTCTATCTCTGCACATATCAAATCACCTATTAAAGGTTGCCTTGGCGGAGTTTCATGAGTCCTGCCAATTCCAGGTTGTCCTTCCAACCCCATTCATTTACTGCTCTGTCCTCTAAAGGACCTTGATGGCGTATTCACCATCACTCTACTATAACCTAAAGGGATAACCATAAGAAATGATTATGCATCTACCCCTATACAAAATGTACTTACCGATCGTTAGTCACTGTAACAATTTAGAAATAAGTATGCTCGCGTAACAATATATTCATAATCACAGTAGCTAATTGGAATTGTGAATATATCATACAGGAGAATCCTCGTTACCATTGTCACCGTACCAACTTCTCGTATTTCCGTCAATTCTAAGACTATCCCGTCTTAGTGCTTCTACCCATCTCTCATAATCATAACTTAATTTATCTCAGCTTAAGTCTAAGTATCTCATCAGCATACTTAGTTCGCTTAAACTAGAGCTCTGATACCATACTGTAACACCCTAAAATTCAGGGTCAATTTAAACCTCAAAATATACACTTTATGATCATCAAAATATCAGACTTTTATAAACCAAAGGGTCATAAGTAGGTTTCTATATATACACAAAGTAGAGTAACTTAAATAATCTGATCAATCTAATTATACATCACAATAAGATCAACTAGATTATCTAAGGCTTGTCCCAAAAGTCAACCGAAAGAATATCCTGATCCTTCATTATCACCAAGTCTGATTTTCTTCAACTGAAGTCTCACTTCCCAACTATATCCCAGAGTCTGTACCTGGTAAGACAATTTAATTTGAAACATTAGGCTTTCGCCTAGTGAGATTATCCAAATCAAATTAAAATTAATCAACAAAATATTAACAGATATATCAAACCTGTTATCAGCCATCTTACCATACCAAGCTCTGGTCAACCAAAGGAATTCACCTATTCCCTTACTCATGACTAATTCATCTAGTCATCATAACATCAACGAGAATCACTATAAATCCCACCGGACTTATAAATAATTCTAATTCCCAGAAATTACAGTTTCCAAACCTGCTTCTTTCTGAATTAAGATTACAACGAGAATTACTATAAATCCCACCGGACTTATAAATAATTCTAACTCCCAGAAATTGAAGTTTCCAAACCTGCTTCTTTCTGAATTAGGATGTCAAATCCTCAACAATAATAAAGATATCTCATCTTTCGCTTGAAATGGGAATTACAACTCCAAGTCTGCCATTCCTCATTTCGTTTCCTCCCCATCTTGAATCACTGATCTCCCAAATGAGATTTATTTTATCGCGATTACAACCACCAGAGACCCTCACAGATGATTCAAGATTCACTCCAACAACTAGAAATACATCCTAATGGTCCCCAACTAGTAAACGGTTCTCATTACACCGTACTATATGCCCACTAGACCAGATGTAGATTTCTAGCCAACGCCACACAATAAATGTGTATCAACACTCATTATATTGTATACTAAAGCTATACAATTTCAACATATATTCTATATCTCTATGTACAGAATATTAAACTCAACGGTTATCCCTACTTTGCCATTTAGCATCGGGGATTATCATCTTAATAATTGATCACAGCTCCGGACTCATAAATAAGTCCTTATAATTTCTCATAGCATGGTTTTTACATCAATAACAGAGTTATAAACATATAACAGATAGCATATACATGTCAGATTGTATGCCACATAACAGCTTCAAAATACTACAAGTCAAAAACTTTTCGCAAGCTACTGTAGCGAAAACTACACTTTTCGCAAACCAAGGCTGCGAAAAGTCCACTTCTCGCAACCCACTATTGCGCAAACCCCCACTATTCGCAACCAACTGTTACGAAAACTAAACTTCTCGCAACCCTCTATTACGAAAAGCTACTGTTCATCGTCACTTCCATTTTTGATTCACTTCTCTACTGTTCATTAAGCTTACCATTTCTTAATCAAATCATACCAGTGTTATTAAATACAAGTATAGCATATCTATAACACTTTTAATTGCTTAATTTTAACAAGAATGAATAACTCACCTGGGTAATTTCTGAACACAGTGTTCTTCCAAAATCAGTGGCTTAATCAACAGCTTAATCAAATCTGGACAGAATACTTCAACTCAATTCTATGGAGATGAATGATAATACAAGAAAATAAGCTCTTACCACAACAATCACCAAACTGATTTTCTCCTCTTCTTTTCTTTCTTTCGTCAATCTCTCTGTCACGTTCTATCTCTCTCTCTCTATTTCTGTTTTCTTTTTAGAATATAAAACAAAAATCAGTATTATCAAATACTGATTAAACTCTAATGTGACACCTCATATAGAAACATGAGTCATCAACCCATTTTCCACCATAAACCTCAAACTTCCAATTAATGACGAATCACCCTTCCAAGTAAACTTTCTCAAAACTAAATTGTACCAAAATACAATTTATCTCTTATTAATTCATAATGGAAATTTCGGGGTGTTACAGATTTGTCTAGAATCCTTTCGTCTTTGTTCTCTCTATGCTCCTCTGAAGAGAGGTTTGTTTCTAAGTTGTGACTGTCAGAGGAAACAAATTCCTCTGTGGGGATTTCAGTTGTGACATGGGGCAAGTTGTCACTTGAAAGATGTGTGGGCTTCCCTGGTTTGTGTGGGCGTAGAGGAGGGAAAAGGTTCATCTGGTTGGTTGGTTTGGGTAGGGTTCGAGCCGTGCTGCTCTATTTCAATAGTCTCCTCTGCCACTAGACTGGCGAGACTAGAAATGTGGGTAACACAAGGAGGGAGAAAGGGGTATGTGCCTCTTCGAACACCGGCATCTTTTTCATTTATCTCACCTCCTAAAGGTCCTAAAACGTTTGGAGTGTCTAATTGGGACTCTACCTCTTCGTCCCATAGCTCTTCTGTCACCACCAGTTCCTCTGTATGTGCAAGATTCGGATCAAATTCTGTTGTCTGAGGGGAGGCAAGGGCTCGGTTCTCGCAGAGATTTCTGGATTCTCTGCGATTAAGTTTTCAGGGGTGTCCTCTGCCATCTCAAGATCAGAGTCCACATCTGCTATCGTGAACTCACGGATGTTGTAGTCAGGGGCGTCGTTAAAATTCCACCAAGAGGTATCCAAGGTGGTATCCATTTGAGTTCATTCCAGGAATGATTCAAATGTTTCATGTTGAGGTTCCTCTGTGGATTTTGGGATGATTGAGGGTTGGGCTCATGACTCTGCGAATCTCAAAGGGGTTGGGGATCGAAGTGGTTCTTAAGTGTGGGTCACATCCTCTGTAAATGTTTGCAGAGGAGGCTTGGGTTTGCGGGTTTTCTTCTTTTTAGGTTTTGGGGCACCTTCCTCAGAGGTTCTGGACTTACTCTTTTTCTTTTTCTCCTTCATAGGAGAAGGTGCAAAGGATTCAACAACTGTTTGCTATGGTGGTGGGTTTTCAGGGATTACTAAGGCTTCTTCTTCTGTGGGTTTTACCTTATGAGCCTTCTTCTTCTTTGCAACTTCCTTGGGTGGTTGAGGAGGTTGTTCAATGACTTGGGTTTGGGCTGCATAGGTTGTTTCTTTGGATCTCTCTCTCTTTATTTTCTCTACCTTTAACCTATGTTTCTCTAAGGCAACTTCCCACTCTTCCTCTGTCATCCTCTTCACTACCTCTATACATACAGGGATACCTAGACATGGGGGGTCATTGGACTCGGTTTTGGAGTCTTATGTACACGTATGTACGCTTCTGCTAACTCTCAGTCGTTTGCGTACACTAGCATCTTCTCACTAATGGGCCTACAGTGGATGTAACCAGAGGCATGTTTTGTGAGGGTCATCCTCTGCAAAGGGTATGTTTTTATTGTGGGTCCTTCAAAGCTCCACCCTTCTCCCTCTGGCAGAGGTTCTAGTATAATTCCCAATAGCCTATGAAATTGTAGAGATGGAAGTTTTCCTTTAGCCTTCTGTGTCGACCTTTTGTATTCCATGGTGGCAACCAACTCTTGCAGAACCATGTCTGTATAGTCTAGTGGAAGATCGTAGTAGATGTCGTACATAATAGCGAGGATTTGATGAGAGATCTGACCAGGACTTCCAGTGTTTCCTGTCAGGCATCGATTCAGGATAGAGAAGAGGGTGTTCCACAAAGGGGGAAGGCGATTCCTTCTGAAGTCGTTCCTCTTGGTTAATTGTTCATTATATCCTAACATATCTGCGAAGTCACAGAGATCTGCATCAGATGGGTCTTCTGCATATTTGATAGGCGGGTCTATACCCTCCCAAATCTAACCACAAGTGTACGGGTCGAATAAAGTAATAGTACGGTAAGTACGAGTATCGAACCAAGGGAACTAGGAACTAAGTATCACAATGACTACAATTGCTATTAACTGAACGATCTGAATTTTGATCGAGTAACGAAAGATTTGGAAAGGACTTTGATAGAGAAAAGGTTGAGGGTTGGATTTCCTATGGTTATGCTATCGATGAACGAACCCGAACGATGATTTCCGATTATTTCTATGAACCCTAGTTTTGAAATTCACCGTTATTCTTTCTCAAGCAATAACGATTTTATCTTAAACTCACTAGTTTTATCTCTCGATCTCCATCGGTGATTTTAAAATACATTAGGTTAAACTTTACAAAAAAAAGGTGATTCGGCTATCTCTACCCGAATCTCCTTTCCGGCACTTGATTACCTGATCTAGTTATTAATTAATTCTCTCGAACTTAATCAAAAACCATGAAAATCAATTGAAGGTGATCAAGCTACAATTGGATATGAAAAACTGAAATCAAATGCTTCATAGATCAAATCGATAAAATCTTTCGGTTACACGTCATCCATAATAAAAACCATAGTTATTCCAACACCCAACATCTAAAGATTAGTTCATGTTGGGGGTGGACAAAAACACAAGAAAAGGGTAGAAAATAATGTGTGAAAACATCGTGATCATGAACGTGAACAATATACTGATGGAATCCCTTCTCTCGGCTCTAATCCGCTTCTCGTGGTGAACTCCTCTTCAATCGGCTCTCTATCGTGGCTCAAAAGTAGTGAAAATACCTCTGAAAATCGCCCCTTCGTAGCCTATCGTCGTACGTGTGAGAATCCTGACCTAATTTCTGGAACACGTCAAATGTAGCATTGAAACAGAGAGTTATGCGACCTGGCTCGCGGCCTCAGGCCACGGCGCGGGCCGTGCTTTTTCTTGAGTGGCCCGGGTCAGGTCTGGGTCATGGCATGGATCTGGACTTTGGGCTTGGATCTTGGGCTTCCGTTGGCTCTTTTCTGGCCTTTTTCGCTTTGTTTCTCGATGATCGTCTTCTTTCGGATTACCGGCGCATTTCACTGGAAAAACTATAAAAATCCGCCTTTTTGCTTCAAAACAAGCCACTCTCAGTGGTTTGTGGCCCAGAAATAACACAAAAAATTGGTGTTATCAACAACCCCAAACCGAGCGTTGCTTGTCCTCAAGCAAATTAGCGACAAAAGAGAATAAAAGCATATATCAATGAAACAATAACTGCACAACTCCCAATCGGTAACACGTAAGGTACTGGTGATTTCCCCTACCCGTGAATGCTTATCTCACCTTCGCCTCATCCTTATCATGTATGATCTATAGCCTTCCATTGTGAGTTGAACTCATGACTGCTCTGATTGCACTAAGGTCGTACTGGGTCCAAGCATGTTAGGGAAAACATTTCACCTCGACCCTACCTCACGGGATGCTCTCAATTTACTCAAACCTAGATTGTCGCACATGTTGTCATGTATAAGGAGGTTATGTACAAAGATACCCGAAAATTCACATGACAACTCAAAGGAAAGACGCACTAATGTCCAAAAATATGATCTCAGGAAGGAATCAAGTAGCAAGACAGGGACTATTGGTAAAGGTGGTCGTATACCCTAATCACATTTTCCAGAAGATCATCCAGGTCTTTTACATGGGTTGTAACGGGGCTAGGGTTATGGCTAGGAAACGAAGGGTAAGCGGATCAAAAATCCTCGATGTGTCAATCATTAACAGTTCTAAACTTTCCTTGCGTCCTTTTCTGTCACTTGGCCCTTTTTGTCATCTGGAGTCACTTTGACTCTCTTATTTATCTGTTGTAGATAACTGTCTAAACTATTTTTTTGTGGTGGGGCATCATTGGCCGTCTTTATTTTGATGGGGCATCTTTGGCCCTCTTTTCTATTTCTTGGGTTAGAATGACCCAATTTTATTTTCATGACTGGCCTGTACTTTTCTTTCTGCTTTATCTTCAGCTGTTCATTCCCTATCATGATTAACACACTTTCGGATCAGGGTTGGCTAAGGCTCTTGGCTCGGGTTTAATGGTGGGCTTCGAAACGAAAAAAGTGGTGAGTGTTTGGCTGCAAAAGGGGTTTTGGGTACACACATAATGGGTTGAAGGGACGATAGATAAAATGCGGGTTAAAAATGCACACAATGCCTGGAATCATCTCTTAAGGTCCACACGATATGGTTTACTATACCTTTACCTAATATCCCGATGGTCGTGTTTGCTACTCAATACAAAATTATAGCGAGATCACTCTATAATCACGACAAGGAATTTGAAAAAGTGTATCAGATTTTGTGTTTAATTCCCCCGCAATGAAAGTACATCATTTTAGGCTCGAATCTCACTATTGGGTGGTCTCCACTAATTTCCCTAGTCATACCTTTTCTCGGTCTTCCCTTAGTGGTCACGTTGCTATCACAAGATTCTTCCCTCAATGGTTGGCATCAATCATCCAAAACAAGAAATAAGCTTACGTGATGTAAACATTCACAGGTGCGGGACATCTACATGCATAGTACGTGAGCCCGATTGGGCAACCCCAAACCTTACCCACACATTGTCCCCAATGTGTAAGTATCGGCTTAGGCGATACAAAGATTTGACAAATATCATTGTGCAGTTATTACTGTCATCCGGAAAGAAGAAAAAAATTATGTACAGTACATCATTGTTGACCCAGTTTCAAGAAAACAATAGAAGATATCCATATAAAATGTAGAGATAAGATAAAATATTAAGAACATAACATTCAAGAACTTATCTCATATTCATTGATGATTCAATATGGAGAGGGAAATTGGAAGAACACCACACTAAACGTGAAATCGACTCTCATAAGAAACTAGTCTGTGTGTGTAAAAAGTGAACTCTCCAGATTTCTCACTTAACCTAAAATAAGCCTATGGACACCTTTATATAGGGCCCATTTACACAAAAGGCTTAAGCCCATAAGGCTAATTACAAAGATAACATAAATCTAATTATAAAGCCCATACAATAATTTCTTTATAAAACATTCATATAAATTAGGGGCTAATTAAAGCTAACAATCTCCCCCTAATGTTTTATAAAGAAAGCATCATCTTGTAGTCTCCCCCTTGCTTTCTTTAGAAACTTTGGCTTTCCATCCTTCGAGTCTTCAAAGCATCACGAGCTCCCCTTCAAATGTAGGCTCATCTTCTTGAAAAACTGAGACAATTAACCCCATTTTGTCCAGTTTTCATGATTCAACTTCACTATTGAGTAAGCATTCAGCACCGAGCATTAAACATGAATAACAGAGGAGTGAGTGACATTCAATATGTCACAATAGCAGTATGAAACCGTGAAGAACCGTCGAGAGAACACCGTTCTTGAAAGCGGAAAGAGCATGAATTAAATGCAATGCTTTCGGTCCAGCACCTTATAGCAGACTTTGAGGCTGATTTTGGCACATCAGCTCACATAATTTGAGAAAACTCAGAACATCAAAGTCGTGCGTCTGTGAATTATATTTCCAATGCAACTAGACTCGTGTTAATTGGAGCACCGAGTAAAAAGTTGTGAGCATGTTTCTGAAGCAGCGCAAAGCTGTCAAACAAACTGAAAATCTTCGGGCTCCGGGCTTTTGGCTTGTTTTGATTTCTGGACCAACGAACTCTAATAAGCATGCTTGAGTCTACTTCTGGTCCCTTCTGGTCATTGCTCTTATTTCTGAAAAATTTGATCCAAAGAGCCTCTTGATTAAGCTCTGAACTGACTCCTCTGGATGTGCATATGAGCATCTCTGAACTGACTTTCAGAGGCCTTGCATGTCCTCTAAACAACACATGAATTTCTGAGCATGCATAGAGATAATGTGCATCACCTCTGTATGAATTAAGCACAATTAAGCTCTTTACAGCAGTGGCTTAATTTGGACAGCCACGTCTTTCTGGACTTTAGTAGCTACTCAAAAAACAATTTCTCATTCAAAACTATGCACAAGTAGACTTTGATCTTTAAGTCTCTGGATGGTCTTAACAGAAGTAGCTAATTCGGTGACTTAATGGCTGTTTGGATGGCTTCTGCTTCTGGACAGCCTCTGACAAATCAACAGAGCTCTGGTAAAGTCAACAGAGCTCTGGTAAGCTCAAACAGATCTTTAGTAAGCCTTTGAAAAATTAACAGAGCTCAGGTGTCTCTGAAATATCAACAGAGCTCTGATAAGCTTTGTGATAAGCTTCTGTTACGACTTCTGATAAACCAAATCTCTGATCACAACATTTGTCTTAACATGATCAGAGCTCTGATAAAACACGATCTTTGTACGCACATGCTGTCATAATCTGGACAACCTTTAAAAAAAATAACAGAGAGCTCTGGTGTCTCTGATCTTTTGAATAACCTCTGATAAATCAACAGAGCTCTGGTAGACACAATCTCTAATCTCAGAGCTCTGTAAAATTCGGAATAAGATGTTGTTATCAAGAGCTTGATCTGGACAGCAGCTTATGCGTGTGTACAACCTCTGATTGTGTAGCTTCTGTGTGAGCACCTCTGTACAGCTTCAACAAAACACAAAAAAAACAAAATGACATCCTCTGTATAGCCATAAGGAATATCTGTTGCAATAGCTTCTGTGCACAAATCAAATCTGCACAGCAACAATTACTTCCAATTTAAACAACTTGCAGACCAATACTGCATTTGTCAATGACCAGAGCCATTGGTCAACATTCTTTCTGCTGGTAAAGCCTCCTGCATACAGATCTGTTTCACCACTACTTCCAGAACAGAATACACCAAATCTGCAGGTGTATCTATTAGCTTCTTTGGACAACATGCTTTCTGAACAGTAGTTTAATTGAACACAATTTCTACACATATTAATGTCCAAACATCAACATTAAGCTCAGGAGCGGCTTAATTTTCTACACAGCTCTGGGTAGCAGCTGAATAAGTTGCGTAGTATCAGCTCCTGCATTGTTTCTATCTCTGACCTCTTTAAGGAACTTGTAGAGGCTTAGATCTGATGTCGATATCAAAAAGAGTCAAACCATTTTCTGTTACAGCCGCAATACTTGATCGTCTTAATTTGAGTTCTGGACAGCCTCAAATTGGATCTGAACTTAACTCTGATCTGATGGACTGGTCTGAACAGCAAAGATATGCACCTTTAATCCCCATTTCAGCAGACTGCATCATTCATAACCAACCGAATTGCTTAAGCTCCGCACAGCAGCAACTTAACAAGGACAGTAGCTTAATCAGCTGCGGCTTAACAGATCTGCAGCTTAACTGCAGCGTCTCTAAACACAGCCAAATCAACAGTAGCTTTCTGCGTATGACAGCAACAAATAAGTTGTTCTTTTGAATGGACAGCAACAGAACAGAGCTCTGGTAAGCTTCTGATGTCTGAAAATATCAACAGAGCTCTGATATCTCTGATCATCAACAGAGCTCTGATAAGAAAAATCTCTGATAAGTTGTTGATGAACAGAACTCTCTGATAAGTTCTGATAGACTATCCTCTGAACCATCTGATCTTGGCTGGACAACCACATAATCACTGCATAAGTACACGACCTCTGCATTAATCTTCTGCATAACAATAGAAGTCTTCTACACGGCCTTTGCACGTGGGACATCTCTTGATCAGCCTCTGCTCGCCCTCTGGACATCCAAGAACATAGCTCTGTACATAATACGCCCAAACAGCAGTTCTCTGTGATCACATGACCTCTGATCAATCTGTGCGCAGATTCTGATCAAGACAACATCTGTAGCAGCTTATGAACAACATATCGGATTCTGCATGTCAACAACATGTGCATTTTAATCAGCAGAGCTTCTAAACATCCTTTCAGAGGCTCTGTGCTTCCTTTGATTCTGGATAGTCCTTGACAGCAAAGATCTTATTCTGCGTGCACACATCGAGACCAGCAGCAAATGCATTGATCCGAAACTGGTGATTTTTTGACAGAACCTGCATAAAAAGACATCGATAGCAGCTTATCGAGGACAACATATAACCTCTGTGGATCATCTTCTGTACGCGGTCTCGATGAGCAGGAGCTGCAAGTCTTAAATCGAACTGCAGTTTATAAACACTTCTGGACGTCACACACACGGAATCATCGGTAAACAAACTGATTTGGCTTCGATTAGCAGCTTAATGACGGCTTAATCGGCTGCTGCAACTTAATAACATTAACACAGCAGCAAAAAAACTATAACTGGACCGCTGCATATTTCTGTTTGGACAGCAACCAACAGCAGTAAATTCTTCCATTTTGCTACAGATTTTGAACAACACATCTTCTCTGATTAAGCTGGATTAATCTGGAACAGCAGTAGCTTACTGAAACTCCCTTATCCCTCCATAAACCAACTTCTAATTCATCAAACATTGATGCACATGGCTGTTGGTTTCCAAGTTTCACAAAACCTTTGGTGTTGAAAATAAGACTATCTTCATAACTTTTAGAACAATGAGTGCAAATACTCAGATATCTAATTGATCAGGTCAGAAAACTGATTAGAAGCACTCAAAAGTAAAAAAAAATTCAGATCAGACTTTGAAAATTAGCACAGCACCAAATCTTTCTCAATCAACTTTTTCAAGACTCAAATGATTTTGTTTTTCATTTAATCGATTACGAGCAGCGGAATACTAACAAAATCTGAGTAAAAGAGAGTCCAATCTTGGATTTAAATAAAGGTCAGATCAAAGATCAACAACCTTACTACCAAGATGCCAAAAAAAATGCTATGGACTTAAGCACACACAAGGATGGGATCATAGATCAACCATCTACTTAGTGCTTATCAAATAAGACCAATGAATGAGAAAGAATCAAAACACACACATGTATTAAATCTGATCAGATTTGATCCAAACAGAACCAAATCTTCACTTAGGCATTTCATCAAACATGTGGTGTGCAAAATCAGATTTTGTGAAGAGAAACACTAATTTTCTGTCAAAACTTATCCAAATCTTATTGAAATCAAAGATTGGATTTCCAATAAGCACAAAAACAGAAAATAAGTATCAGATATGATATTTGTGTTTAGGCTCATGTGATTGAATCAATCTAAGCACCAAAACAACAAATAAATCATCCAATCTTCTATTGTTGCCATAGATGACCGATTGAAGAAGAGTTTCTTCAATCCAGCTCTGATACCAATTGTTGACCCAGTTTCAAGCAAACAATAGAAGATATCCATATAAAATGTAGAGATAAGATAAAATGTTAAGAACATAACATTCAAGAACTTATCTCATATTCATTGATGATTCAATATGGAGAGGGAAATTGGAAGAACACCACACTAAACGTGAAATCGACTCTCATAAGAAACTAGTCTGTGTGTGTAAAAAGTGAACTCTCCAGATTTCTCACTTAACCTAAAATAAGCCTATGGACACCTTTATATAGGGCCCATTTACACAAAAGGCTTAAGCCCATAAGGCTAATTACAAAGATAACATAAATCTAATTATAAAGCCCATACAATAATTTATTTATAAAACATTCATATAAATTAGGGGCTAATTAAAGCTAACAATCTCCCCCTAATGTTTTATAAAGAAAGCATCATCTTGTAGTCTCCCCCTTGCTTTCTTTAGAAACTTTGGCTTTCCATCCTTCGAGTCTTCAAAGCATCACGAGCTCCCCTTCAAATGTAGGCTCATCTTCTTGAAAAACTGAGACAATTAACCCCATTTTGTCCAGTTTTCATGATTCAACTTCACTGTTGAGTAAGCATTCAGCACCGAGCATTAAACATGAATAATAGAGGAGTGAGTGACATTCAATATGTCACAATAGCAGTATGAAACCGTGAAGAACCGTCGAGAGAACACCGTTCTTGAAAGCGGAAAGAGCATGAATTAAATGCAATGCTTTCGGTCCAGCACCTTATAGCAGACTTTGAGGCTGATTTTGGCACATCAGCTCACATAATTTGAGAAAACTCAGAACATCAAAGTCGTGCGTCTGTGAATTATATTTCCAATGCAACTAGACTCGTGTCAATTGGAGCACCGAGTAAAAAGTTGTGAGCATGTTTCTGAAGCAGCGCAAAGCTGTCAAACAAACTGAAAATCTTCGGGCTCCGGGCTTTTGGCTTGTTTTGATTTATGGACCAACGAACTCTAATAAACATGCTTGAGTCTACTTCTGGTCCCTTCTGGTCATTGCTCTTATTTCTGAAAAATTTGATCCAAAGAGCCTCTTGATTAAGCTCTGAACTGACTCCTCTGGATGTGCATATGAGCATCTCTGAACTGACTTTCAGAGGCCTTGCATGTCCTCTAAACAACACATGAATTTCTGAGCATGCATAGAGATAATGTGCATCACCTCTGTATGAATTAAGCACAATTAAGCTCTTTTAAGCACAATTAAGCACAATTAAGCACAACTTAATAAGGAACAAAAGAGAATGAAAGCAAACCCAAGGCTACCAGTGCGATGAAGATGATGCTCCCTCGGACTGCCTACCTCGCACACGTCTTCGGCCTTCGGGTTGTACAGGTGGTACTGGGAAGCCGGCTTGGGTGAGGCGTGTGTCAAAACTGTCCAACCTCTGGTTCACGCCACGGAACCCGGCCTCCATCTACTCTGTCTATCGCCGGATGTAAGGAGGTGTATCGCCGGAGTGGTCAGTAGTATCCGCCGGAGGTGCATCTGGGTCAAAATCTGGATCGCTGTCCGATGCACTCTCCGAGGAATCCTCGACCGGTGGTGCGAGTAGTCTCCTCTGATAATCCGGGTCCGCCCGCCTTCTAGCGTCTAGCACCGCGGCTGCCGTGATCTGGTAGTTATATTGTTTTTTCTTGAAGTCCTTTCTTGATGCGGTGAGGCGTCCGATTGGGACGCCGACTTCCCTGTAAAAATGTGTAATGAGGCAAGGAAACAGTAAAATACCGTCAAGAGTCATACCAGCGTCCAACAACTCCATCCAAATGATATGCCCGATATCCAGCGGGAGATTGTTTTGGAGCGAGTACAAGACCTTCGTGACTTGACTATCCGCGGTGGTCTTATGTGACGACGGCTTCAATGAGGCCTTCACAAAGGGCATCAGGAATGCCAGATCAGTGTGGAGCTCGCTCTTTAAAATGTGCTGGGACATCTTGTTCCACCCCACATGCCCATTTCGCCGTATGGAGCCGGCGATGGTTGGACTAAGGCGTTCTCGGAATGCCGGGTTTGGAGACAACCCGTAAGTCGCACTCAATTTTGGGTGGTGGGGAGCGCGGTAGTATCTGCAAATGTCATCCGGAGAGATCCGGAAAGTCCTGTCTCCCATCCGCACTATGCACCGATCGTGATAAAAGGCGGGGATCATGCACACTAAAAACTCCTTCACAACTTTCACGTCATACATGGGTGGGGTTTGAATAAACCTCTCCCATGAGTGTTGGCGAATAATTTCCAGTACCAAGGAGCCGGACGGTAAGGTATGGAGCTGGATGCCCCGCTCGCCAAAGGGTTGACACTTCTTTTCTGCCATTTTTGCGATACAAGCGGCCTTGTCGGGATTTTCTCGATCGAACATCCGCAACTGGAGGGTTGGGTGAATGCGCTCATACTCTGGAAACGAGAGATGGGTGCTAGGATGGTGCCTCATTGTCTGCAAAAATATATAAACCTATGTGAGTTATCTCGTTCATAGACACCCCAAACCTAGGCCGTGGCCTAGGTTGGTCAAAGAAGGCACCTCAAACTTCGGTAAAACCGAGGTTTGCAATGGGATGTATGTGTGCGTGGGTGTTAAAAAGTAAGGCACCCCAAACCTAAGTGAAACTTAGGTTTGTTGAGTCTCCTTTAATTTACATGTACGTACAGACATAACCCACAACTGTCATGCATGTAGATTGCCAATAAAATAAACTTTTTAATCCATGCATCTTGTCCAACAGTTACGTAGCCACATAACCCCCTAGTCCATGCATCTAAAAAATTTCACTGGTTTTCACCGTTGAACAATAAATCGACGAACCCCAAACCTAAGTGAAACTTAGGTTTGGCTATGCTGGCACTAAAAGGATAAATCCCACAATAAAGACGTAAGGAGTTTATGTTGCCAAAAATTCCTAACGTACCATTTACGCACAAAAGTGGGAGGGGTTCACAAAATCATGAAATCCCAAAAAATTTCCCCCATATTACTTCCCAAAAGTCCCCAATCACATATTTTAAGAACTCATTTTCACAAAAGTCACATACTCAATTGCATACAAGTATAATGGTCTTACATGAAATGTTTAGCATACAACGAGAATGTAGTCACAACTTAAGCATAATATCAACAATAGTGTACCACATTTGTGAGAAATCAAAATATTGGGGAAGTAAGCATGAAAAATATGGGGAAGCATAGAAAATGGGGGAAAGAAAGAGCATAATTACACCACATAGTAGTAATGAAGATCAAGAGAAGCAAGAGTGAGAATACATACCTTAGATCTTGAAGAAAGAGGATGAAGAACTCTTGAAATTTGTGAGATCAGTGGAGAGAATTCGAGATAGAGGGAGAGAGTAGAGAGAGATTGAAAGCAAAAAGAAGAAGAAATGAAAGGAAGAATAAGAAGAAAGAAGGAAGAAGAAGAAAGAAAGAAATGAAAGGACAACAGAAAAAACAAAAAAAATCGGCAAACCCTAGACAACTAAAGGGCCGCGCGGCTTGGGCCGCGGCCTGAGCCCCCGTGGCACCTTGTGCGTGTGGTATGAAGGTTTTGCAAACAGGGACTTGTGCGGCTTGGGCCGCGGCCTTAGCCCGCGTGGCACCCTGCGTAACCCTCTGTTCCAAAAATTATCCAGTGAGCTACGCGGCCTGAGCCTGCGCCCTAGCCCGCGCAAGTCACTGTTCCACATTTTTTATGTAAATTAGAAACACACTAAACTAACATGAATTAAAAACGAAAACAAACCTCGGTGGGTTGCCTCCCACCCAGTGCATTGGTTTCGGTCGTGGCTCGACCTTCTGTCTTCTCATTCCTTCGGTTCATCTAGAAACATGGTGTCGGCTACCACTGTTTCTCCACCATAGTAGGGCTTCACCCTCTGTCCGTTAACCTTGAACGTCTCTCCGTTGCTTCCTTGTAGTTCGATAACTCCATATGGGAACACCTCTTTCACAGTGAATGGTCCGGACCACTAGGATTTCAACTTTCCTGGAAAAAGACGAAAACGTGAGTTAAATAAAAGAACTTGCATTCCCAGAATAATTAACTTTGGTTGAAGACCCTTGTCGTGGAACCGCTTCGTTCTCTCCTTGTATATTGCGGCATTTTCGTATGCGTCTCGTCTGATCTCCTCGAGCTTGTTTAGTTGCAAACACCGGCGTTGCCTGGCTGCCTTGAAATCCATATTGAGCTTCTTGATCGCCCAATAAGCTCGATGCTCCAACTCGACGGGTAGGAGGCATGACTTCCCGAACACGAGCCGATAAGGTGTGGTTCCTATCGGTGTCTTTAAAGCGGTTCGGTAAGGCCCCAATGGATCATCCAATTTGATGGACCAATCTTTCCGCGATGCATTCACGGTCTTTTCGAGGATCTGCTTTAGCTCCCGGTTAGACACCTCGGCTAAGCCATTGGCTTGTGGATGGTAGGGTGTCGTCACTTTATGTTTTACCGAATACTTCTTGAGGACCGCTTCCAAGTATCGGTTGCAGAAATGGCTACCACCGTCGCTTATTAGTGCCTTTGGAACCCCAAATCTCAAGAATATGTTCTTCCGCAGGAAGTTGATGACCACTTTGGAATCGTTCGTGGGGCTTGCGATCGCCTCCACCCACTTGGACACACAGTCGACCGCTACCAAGATGTATTCGTTGCGGTGGGAGTTTGGAAATGGACCCATGAAGTCGATCCCCAAAACATCAAATAGCTCGACCTCCATGAAGATTTTCATGGGCATTTCATCTCTCATGGATATGTTCCCCGTTCTTTGGCACCGATCACACTTGGCGATGAAGTCTCGAGTCTCTTTGAACATAGAAGGCCAAAAAAACCCGACTGTAGAACCTTTGCAACTGTTCTGTCGGTGCTGAAGTGGCCCCCACATTCTAAGGTATGACAGTGGTTTAGAATGTCGGCCTTCTCTTCGTCCGGGACACATCTCCAGATCATGCCTTCGGCACATAGCTTGTAAAGGTTCGACTCGTCCCAATAATATCTTTTGGCTTCAAATAAGAAGCTCTTCTTTTGGTGGGAGTTCATTTGATATGGCACTACTCCTCCCACCAAGTAATTCACCAAGTCGGCGTACCATGGTTCAGAATGACTAACCTTGAAGAGTTGCTCATCCGAAAATGAATCGTTGATGAGAGTCTTACCATTGCTTTGATCTTCACCTCCCTCAAGTCTCGAGAGGTGGTCCGCCACAGTATTCTCGGACCCCTTCTTGTCTAGAATCTCCATGTCGAATTCTTGGAGTAACAATACCCAACGGATGAGTCTCGGTTTAGCGTCCTTCTTAGCCATTAGATATTTCAACGCTGAATGATCGGTGTACACAATCACCTTGGCCCCAACCAGATATGATCGAAACTTCTTGCAATCATAGACAACGACTAGCAATTCTTTCTTGGTAATCGCATAGTTGATCTGAGCGTCGTCTAGTGTTTTGCTGGCATAGTAAATTACAAGCATCCGTTTCTCTTTTCTTTAGCCTAACACCACTCCAACAGCGGTGTCACTCGCATCACACATAACAACAAACGGGAGGCTCCAATCCGGGGTCGTGAGGATAGGTGCTAAAATTAGTTCCTTCTTTAACATGTCAAAAACAGAGATACAATCATTAGTGAACTCAAATTTAGCATCTTTAAGAAGTAAGGAACACAAAGGTTTAGTAATTTTCGAAAAGTCCTTTATAAACCGCCCGTAAAACCCGGCACGCCCCAAGAAGCTTCGAACTCCCTTGACGGAGTTTGGATATGAGAGATTCTCGGTCACTGCAACCTTTGCTTTGTCAACCTCAATGCCTGCCTTTGACACTTTGTGGCCAAGCACAATTCCTTCAGTCACCATGATGTGACACTTCTCCCAGTTTAACATGAGACTCGTTTCCTTGCACCTTTTCAAAACGGCTTCTAAATGCTCTAAACATGTGTCGAAAGAAGGACCAAACACCGAAAAGTCGTCCATGAAGATCTCGATGGTCCATTTCACCATATCCAAGAATATTGCCATCATGTATCGCTGGAAGGTGGCCGGAGCATTGTACAAGCTGAATGGCATATGACGGTATGCAAATGTTCCGTACGGACAAGTTAATGTCGTCTTATCTTGGTCCTCGGGTGCGATCGGAATTTGGTTGTACCCGAAATAACCGTCTAGGATACAGTAATACTCGTGTTCGGATAATCGCTCCAACATCTAATCAATGAATGGAAGAGGGAAGTGATCTTTGTTTGTCGCATCATTCAGCTTCCAGTAGTCAATACACACCCTCCAACCGGTGACTGTCCGGGAAGGGATCAACTCGTTGTTGTTGTCTCGGATCATTGTGATGCCCCCTTCTTGGGTACTACTTGAATTGGGCTCACCCACGGGCTGTCAGGAACTGAATAAATAATTCCAGCATCAAGGAGTTTCAATACCTCCTTACGGACCACTTCTTTCATGTTCGGGTTTAACCGACGTTGGTGTTGGAAAACCGGTCGATGCCCTTCTTCAAGAATGATGCGGTGTGAGAAAAATGTGGGGCTTAAACCCTTTAGATCAGCTATCGTCCATCCAATAGCGGTTTGATGCTCTCTAAGAACCCGTAGTAGCTTCTCTTTATTTTCGGAAATTAGATTGGACGAAATGATTACCGGAAGCGTGTCATTTTCTACCAAATATGCATACTCGAGATGATCGGGCAATGGTTTGAGCTCAAGCTTTGGTGGTGTCTTCGATGAAGGTTCGGACTTGGGAATCGGTTCTCCCAAATCCTCAATAACAGGTCTTCTCGGGCCTTTGTAAGATGGTAATGCATTGAGTTGCAATACCGTCTCGCTTTCTTGATCAGTATCGATTCCCACTAATGCCTTCATGAGTTGATCGTCTGATACTTGATGGTTGTACATCTTTTGAGACATATTTTCCATTACCTCTTCCCGGTAACACTCATTCGGTCATATGCCTTGCTTGGCTGCCCGGAAAATGTTGAAGACGGCTTCTTCGTTGCCCACTCTTAATATGAGCTTTCCCCCTTTCACGTCGATCAGTGCTCTTCCCGTGGCCAAAAATGGTCGGCCAAGTATCAATGGGATCTCTTTGTCTTCATCCATGTCGAGCACTACAAAGTCTACCGGAAAGTAGAACTTATCAACTTTAATCAAAACATCTTCTATCACTCCATATGTATACTTGATTGATATATATCGGCGAGTTGGAGGGTAACATTTGTTGGCTGCACTTCTCCGAGTCCAAGTTTTCTAAAAATAGACAAGGGCATCAAGTTAATGCTAGCTCCTAGATCACATAAATCTTTACTGAATTCAGAGTTTCCAATATGAACAGGGATAGTAAAACTCCCTGGATCCTTAAGCTTCGAGGGAAGCTTATGTTGGACGATCGCGCTGCACTTTTCAGTAAGTGCAACTTGTTGGTCCCGGAGGGTTATACAAGTTTGTAGAAGGGGGGGTTGAATACAAACACATGATTTTTACTTTTCTAAATTGTTTATTGATATGTATCAAACAATTTACAACTTGTTGCGGAACAAGATTAAGGAATAAACCTAATCTAAACAAGTTAAGAGAATCACTAAGATTTCTTGCACTAGAAATAAGATAGAGAGAAAATAAGAATGTTAAAGATAAATATTCTAACACACAGAATAGTAAGTGAAGGAAATAGCCGAGCACTTCATTTCTGAAGTAGGGTTTCATTTATATACTGCATGCATTTAATGCACAACAGTACAACTTTACACGTGGCAGCAACTGATTGGTTGCATAGTTTGACTTTGGTAGACAACCTAGTAGCCGCATGATGAACTGTGTAGAATCAGAGTTGGTTGTACGCTTCTGGACAAAAGGGATGTCCATTATGACATTATCGTACGGAGGCGTGCAAGGGGGTAAGACAAAAGTAACTTGTAGGGGAAGACTTCATGATCAGTTTTCGCTGAATAGATCTTTATCAGCAAGTGATAAAGTTCAGCATTCGCTGAAGTCTTCTACTTGAAACTTCACGTTGAGTGGACAGGTCTTGGCTTCGCTGATATCCGCATCAGTTCATTAGTAGACATGTCGCTGGTTCTTTGGCTTGATCTTTGACTTCAGCGTAGAACATAGTTGACGTGAAACTTGTCTTCAGGGATCATAAGTAAACAACATAAGTTATCAGCAATCATCAGTAAGACTGAACAGGCTCAGGGCTTACTGATGAACAGTATCGCTAAATGTGTAATTTAAAGAACATGAGTTTCCTATCAACCGTACTGTAGAGACATAGTACTTATCAGCGATAGTAAAACTCTAATATATATTGTCTACTTACAATGTTCACTAAGTGTTTCTCAGAGAGTCATTATCAAATCACTGAGGGTTTGGATCAACAATCTCCCCCTATTTGATTATGACATAGCAACAAAAGAAAATTGCTAAGTATGCAAACATAAGGTTAAACAAAACACATAAAATATTTGTCCCATATACTGTTTTCGGGGATCTTTTAAGTACTGATGGAGTAAAGTACATTCGCTGAAAATTTTCTTTAAACTTCGTATAAGTTACAGAGGGAAGTAGAAAAATTACAAGTACAACAAATAAAATTTAAAATTACAAAAGATATAAGCTGATAAAGATAGAAGAATTACAAGGAATCCTATCAGCTATACAGGTTCATCCTTAATGAGAAGTTCATCAAGGGATTTTGTGGTAGGGATCATCCAATCAGGGACTGTTTCTCCAAGATCCCGTCTTCGCTTTGCTTCTTTAAAGATTATGGGCTTCATGAAGTGTCCGAGAAGGTATTCCCTAAATCCGCACCAATAAATGAGATCAATGAGCTGTTCGATAGGAGCGATGGGTAGCTCAGAGATGCATTGAAAGCATTCTCGATCATCGTAGTCTCTGAAGAAGATACCGTAAGGATCGCTCAAGACTTTTCCAGGGACAAAGCGTTCACTAGGGGGCAGGGAGATGTCGAGAGCTTAGAGGTCAGGTTCAGGACCAAGCACTTCTTCGCGTGAAAAGCCGATTCCGGTTTCGTTTTTGATAGGAGGACCTGAGTCTGAATGTATTATCGTTTTCTTTGCAGAGGCCCTTCTTCGTTGAACTGGAAGAGGAGGAGGAGGAATATCCACATCAGATGTAACCAAGTCGATTTGTTTGTTTAATAACTTCTCGACATGGTTTTTAAAGGCCAAGCGAGATCGCTGAATGGCTATTCGTATCTCCAACCACTCAGAGAAATCGTACTTGCTGATCGAAGAAACGTAGATGGTTTCCTTAATACCATTTTCTCTGAATATGTCAGGTTCCACAACAGGAACTTTTAGTGAGTACCTTCCCCTGATGTTCACCTTGTTGATTCTTGAGATATGGGATCGATAGCTTAGTCTTTCTTTGCACCATTCCAAGGTAGAGTCAGATACCTTGGTCTTTTTCTCGACGATCTTTTCGGCGTCCTTCCATAATTGACGTTGAACATCGATGGGAGTCTTCTTCAGTGCAGGGTCTTTCACCGATTGTTGAACGAGCTCAATAGCATAATATTTATCTCTTTCTTCAGCTCTTCTTTGATCGGCGAGTTGTTTTTCAGCTTTGAAGTGTTCAGCGAGTTCCTTTCTTGATAGTTTGAATCAAGGAGCACGGATGATTTGCTGATCCTCAAGCTGTTTCATCATTGCTTCTCTCCTTTTCTGTTCTTCTTCACTTAGCTTTTGAGGAGCCAAGGAATGTCTGTTTTTGTGAGAGAGCAGTTCTTCTTCTGATTCATCAGTCTTAGCGAAGTCTAAGACTGGGATTATTTCTTCAGCATTCGGGGCTAGATTTATTGTTGATGTAGCTAGAGGAACTTCAGCTGGATCCTCAAGCAGGGGAGAGGACTAGCTGAAACACAATGATCATTTAAGTAAGATCATTTGGGAGAAGATATAGAGAAAAAATGAGGTTTAAGTGTATAGAGGTTTTATGGAGAGGAGAACTGAGGTTGAGAAGGGAAAGAGGAGGGATGCAATGTAAGGGAAGAAAATATATTGTACCTGACAAACTGGCTTTCGAAGCAAGATAGTCAGATTGCCTTCTGTAGCGACGCCTTTGTTTTTGCCCTTGTCGGCTTCGGTCGCTACAGGATTTTTCTTAGTCCCATCCCCTGTAGATTCGGTGATGATTATCCCTTTGAGAGCAGGGGTCTTTTTGATTGGCTGGAAGGAGCAATCGATATCTTCATCATCGTCATCATCATCATCATCTTTAGGCGATGATGATGGTTCATCATCAGCGATATCGACGCCTTCGTCGTCTTCTTCTTCAGCTTCATCGTCATCAGCATATGGTTCTAGGACATTAATGTCAGCGTCCTCATCGAGTTGCTCCCCCTCAAATTCAGAGGGGGATTTCTCGGTTCCATCAGAGTTTTCAACTCCCTGAGGTTTTTCAGCAATTTTCTCCCCCTCAACATTATGGGGAAGATCGTCTTGATTCTTCTCCCCCTCTTCCACATGATGGATGGGGGAGGAAACAATATCAGCAGCAGCAGCATTGTCAGCATGCTTTGGGCCACTGTCTTCTTGGCTAGTGACTCCAACGCAAGTTTCAACCTTTGCTATTCTGTCTCCCAGGCCAGAAATAGCAGGGTTGATCTGTTGAAGAGTTTCTCGATCAACCTGAGTAAAGTGTGAGGGAGTACAGGTTGGAGCATTCAGGCGGTCGAGAATTTGCTGTAGTAGATTTGTCGCAGTGATCACATCCGTCTTTAAGGAGGACACCTCTCCTTGAAGATTTCCAACCGCTGTCTTCAATGACGTGACTTCATTGGACAGGGTGGTGAAGTTGGTGGGGAGGGTGTTGTTGGTAGTGTTCAGGGTGTTGATGGAGGTGGAGTTGTCAGCGAGAGCCTGAGCAACGTTGGAAAGATATCCATTCACCTTTTCCAGATCAGCAAGGGATGCTTTGCCTTTCACCTCTGTGGTGAGTGTCTTGGGAGCATCTCCAGCATTTGTAATCGCTGAAGAGTTTGCAGAGAGAGTGGTGGTGAGAGATTCCACCTTGTTGAACAAATCCTTGAGCGATGTGTTGATGTCGCCCAAATTAGGACTTGTAAAAGTTGAAAACTTATGAACAAGGGAAAGCTCAGAAGTTAGGGATTTTGAGAGAGGGGTGTTTAAGGTTTTGTGTATACATGTGGGATGGTTGACGAAGTCATCGAAGCCTCGATAACCTGTATATGTTTCCATGTCGTCTTCTAGAGAGCCTTTACGCTGAGAAGTTCCTGCAGGTCCTATGTTTTTATCCACCATCTGTTGTAGAGCTTCAGTAGATGTATCACTCAGAGTGATGTTTGTTGAAGAAAATGGGGGGAAAACAAGTGGAGTGACCAAAGAGATAGTAGGAGGAATGAAGGTTGAGAAGAGGGATTAGGAAGCAGGTTCAGTGTTGGAATTGCCGAGAAATACTTCTGCAGTACTTGGAGGTACCGAGGGAGGGAGGTTTTGTTATAGGACAGCCTCAGCGTTTAGAGACGCTGAAGCGGGTATAGAAGGGGTGGATTCAGCAGCTGTGGCAGAGCGTACCACTGAACTTTCCAACGGCTCTTGTTGAGATAGAGTCGTGGAGTGTTCAGCCTGGGTAGACTTGGGGGTTTGCTCTTTGGAGGACTTCTTGGTCTTGGAAGTGCCAAGTGGGGTGTCAGAGGGTTTCCTTTTTCTAGAAGGAGTGGATTTTGCAGCCTGGGTATCAGCGGTTGGGGTTACCGCTGCCGAAGCGGTAGCTGCAGAAGTAGAAGAAGTAGGAGGATTGAGAAGAGATAAGAGTTTAGAGAGACGTACCTCGTTTGGCATGAGAGAGTAGTCGAGAACCTTAGCACCGACTCGAGAGAGTTTAAGGTCGCCTACTTTCGAGTATTCGTCCCCGAGTCCTTGTTGGAAGAGAGCGCTCATAAAGCGTGGATATGGAACAGTCAGCGGTCTCTTTATTTCGTCGACTCTTAGCAGCATGTCGTCGAAAATGATCTTTGCCCAATCGATGTGAAGGCCCTTCAGCAGTGCGTACCCCATAGCCTGTTGGGGTTTGGAGGCTTAGTTAGTGGAACCAACCTTAGCTGTCATGCAGCTTATCAGATGACCGAAGACGAAGTTCATCTCGTTGGGCATTTTGGATTTCAAGATGGAGATCAGCTTCTTCTCAGGGAGTCCGTCTCTCCCTGTTTCCCACACATACTCCATTGCATCAAAGAATGCAATGAGTGCTTCTCTTTCAGCGGGGTTCTTGGGATTAGGCAGAGGAATGAAACGTTTTTCTTTTGAAGCACCAGGTAGGTTGAGGGCAGACCTGATAGAGCCAGGAGTAATCATAGAAGAACCATGTTCGGTGTCAAAGAGGATGACATCGATTTTCTTTTTGGGGTCTTTGGTCGAGGTTATTTTAGCTCTTCTGACAGTATAGCAGAACTGAGCTAGTAGGTTCCTGTGAGCAGGAGGATTGACTGTCAGGGCTGTCGATAGAGGACAGGTTTTGAGGAAATTCACAGCATCGTCTAGGTGTGTGATCTGCTTCCTTTGAGGAAAGTTGAAAAGGACATAGGGATTGTTTCCCTGAAAGTTAACTTCCTCGATTTTGAAGTTGACATTTGCAGCTTTGATAAGTTCAACCTTTTCAGAGGATAAAGTAGGAGACTGAGGAGTTGCTTCAGTAGATGCCATTTCTGTTTATCACACATAAACATGAAGAAGATAAAGAGAAGATCTTAAAATGGATAAAGGTTTCAAAATAAGGGTTTTTGGGTTTTGCACATTCCATTTAGAGAAAGAAATGGAGATTAGGGTTTTTCTAGTTTTGAAAAAGAACACAAAACATAGTGAATATTCTTGTTTTCCAGTTTCCTAAAGAAGGGATTCTGGAAAAACGTATGAAAAGTCAAGTTTAAGATTTTTGTTTTAAACTCGAAGAACAATCTGTTTCCAGATTGTGTTCATAAAATCATGAAGATAAAATGATTTCATTTTAAGAAAGTTCTTTTGTTTGATCTTTTAAAACCAAGAATAAGATCGAAAACAAGTTAGTGCAAGGAAAATAATAGAAATATTAACCTTTAGTGTTGAAGAAGATGAAGATGAACAGTTTTCTGGAGAAATAAGTTCAAATGCAACAGTGTTCTTGCTCGAGAGAGATGATGTTCGCGTAAAATGTAAAAATATAAACTCAAATGGGTTTATATAGTAAGAGTAGAGAGAGAAAAACTATGAGCGGGAAAGTTTTTCATGATGACACGGACACGTCCCTTGAATTTGATTGGTCAAGGAAAACGAAACGGACGAACGTGTCAGAGAAAAGGCGTGCCATGGTCTATCCGTTGAGATGACGTCACAAATGTCCTTTCATATTTTAGGATGTCTCTGAGGATTTGAAAACTCAGGGACATTTTTAAAACATGAAGCACTTAATAGAAATATCAGTGAGATTTAGAAATTTCAAAAGTGTCACTGAAAGGAAGAGATATTCAGCGATGCAATTTGTTTTTGAAATCTTGCATTCATAGGCGAACGTCAGCGAGTAAGAGATAACATACATTGATATAAGCGAATCAATTTTGTTCAGAGAGTAGATGATTAATGGGGTTATACAAATTCATTTTATTATCGTTGATCGAATATGAACCGCTGAAGATTTTACTCTTCAAAGTTCAGCATTCCAAGCTCAATGGTGAGAAAGTTGAATCTTGTCTCATCAAGAGGTTTGGTGAACAGATCAACTAACTGGAAATCAGTTGGTATAAAATGAAGTTCTATATCACCATTCATCACATGATCTCTGATAAAATGATACATGATTTCGATGTGTTTGGTCTTTGAGTGTAGCACTGGATTATTGGCTACAACGATGGCACTAGTACTGTCGCAATAGATTGGAATTTTCGAGAGCTGAAGGTCATAGTCCAATAGCTGATTTCTTATCCACAAGATCTGTGAACAACAGCTTCCAGCGGCTATGTACTCAACTTCAGCGGTTGAGGTGGACACTAAGTTTTGCTTTTTACTTGTCTAACTCACTAGCTTTCCACCCAGGAGCTGACATCCTCTTGTGGTGATTTTCCTATCCAATTTGCAACCTGCAAAATCACTATCTGAATAGGCGATTAGATCAAACCTTGAGTCTTTAGGATACCAAAGACCTAGGTTAGGAGTACCCTTAAGGTAACGAAAGATTCGCTTTACAGCGATCAAATGAGATTCCTTAGGTTCAGCTTGATATCGTGCACACAAACAGGCTGCGTACATAATATCAGGTCGGCTAGCTGTAAGATACAGAAGAGAGCCGATCATTCCAAGGTACGCTGTGACATTAACAGGTTTTCAGGAAGGATCCTTGTTTAGTGTCAGCGGCGGTGCCATAGGGGTTTTCATAGCTGAGCTCTGAGTTAAATCAAACTTTTTCAGCATATCTTTAACATATTTTCCTTGGTGAATGAAAGTTCCTTTTTTCACTCTGCTTGATTTGAAGACCGAAGAAATAGGTTAGCTCACCCATCATACTCATTTTATATTCAACTTTCATTCTATCAGCGAAACGAGTACATAAGTTAGGGTTAGTGGAACCAAATATAATATCATCGACATATATTTGAACAAGAATAATATGACCATTAACTTTCCTGAAAAATAGAGTTTTATCGATTTTACCACGCACAAATTTTTCAGTATGGAGATAAGTAGAGAGAGTGTCATACCATGCACGAGGAGCTTGCTTTAAGCCATAAAGTGCCTTATCCAGTTTATAAACATAACATGGATGCTTAGGATCTGAGAATCCTGGAGGTTGTTCCACGTAAACTTCTTCGTTAAGCTTTACATTGAGGAACGCTGATTTAACATCCATTTGATAAACTTTGAAGTCTTTATGTACAGCGTAAGCTAAGAATAGATGAATGGCTTCGAGTCTTGCCACTGGAGCAAATGTTTCGTCGTAATCTATACCTTCCTATTGTCTGTATCCCTGAGCAACAAGACGAGCCTTGTTGCGGGTTACAGTTCCATGTTTATCCAACTTGTTTCGATAGACCCATTTAGTGCCTATCACTGACTTGTCAGATGGTCTGGGAACGAGCTTCCAAACTTTGTTTCTTTCGAATTTTGTCAGCTCTTCTTGCATAACGTTGACCCAGTTTGGATCTCTGAGGGCATCATCTGTTTTCATTCGTTCAATCAGATAAATAAAGTTAATAAATAAACAAATGTTACCTGCACTTCGTCGAGTCTGAACACCAGCGTTTGGATCACCAAGAATTTGATCAATAGGGTGATTAATAGTCCAACGCTGAGCCGGAGCATAAGTTACTGACTCAACCTGAACTTCTTGAGGAGCTGAAGATGAGGCTTCAGCAACTTCTGGTATATCAGCTAAGAGAGGAAGAGGTTCAGATGTCATTTCATTCACTGATTGCTGAGAAGTAGATGGTATGTCTGAGATAGAAGGTTCAGAAGCAGACATAGTGTTAAGAGGAACAACTGAGACCCATGAGGATTCAGCTTCACTTGTCTGCATGATTGGGATGATAGTAGGATCATCATCTTCAGCGGTATGAGTATAAGTTTGATGGATAGGATCATCTTCTGAATCACCAAGATGAGAAAACATCCATTGATTCAGTTCTTCAGTATCAGCAGAAGGTCTAGAGTTCGCTGAACGGGATTCGTCAAAAGTGACGTGAATTGTTTCTTCTACAGTTTATCTTCTTCGATTGAAGACTCTAAAGGCTTTGGAGACTGAAGAATATCCAAGAAAGATTCCATCATCAGCCTTAGGATCAAACTTTCCATGGGCATCTCTGTTGTTCAGTATGAAACACTGACATCCAAAGATGTGAAGAAAGCTAATTGAAGGCTTTCTCCCATGGAAAAGTTCATAGGCTGTCTTCTTGAATCTTTTTACAATCAGCGACCTGTTTTGAGTAAAACAAACAGTGTTGACAGATTCTACCCAAAACTGAGTAGGTAGGAGAGAATCACTGAGCATTGAACGTGCAGTTTCGATGATAGTTTGATTTCTTGTTTCAGCGACTCCGTTTTGTTGCGGTGTTCTCACTGAGGAAAAGTTGTGAGAAATGCCCTTGCTTTCAAAGAAGGAATCAAGGGAACTGATTTTTAATTCAGTCCCATGATCACTCCTTATTGAGCGAACGGTCATGTTATTCAGGACTTCCATTTTCTTGACAAAAGTGATGAGTTCTTCAGGGGTGTTACTCTTAGAACGAATAAACATTACCTATGTATAGTGAGAGAATTCATCAAATATGACAAATGTATATTTCTTTCCAGCGATGGATTTTTTGTTAACAGGGCCAAACACATCCATATGGAGAAGTTGTAGAGGAGATGACACTGAGGAAACTTGCTTAGATTTGAAGCTTGCCTTGGTTTATTTTCCTTTCTCACACGCTGAACATAGAGACTCCTTAGCGTATGAGTGTTGAGGTAGACCAGTAACCAACTCTTTAGAAGAAAGAGTATTCAGTGTCTTGAAGTTTAGATGGGAGAGCATCTTATGCCAAAGCCAGTTGACATCAGATGAGGCTTTTGAGAAGAAACAAGAGTTCTCAGTGGTTGTGGAGTCCAAATTTATAACATAAACATTTTCCATACGATATCCGCTGAGAGCTATCTTCTCCTTTTTATCAGTGACAAAGCAGGATTCCTTAGTGAAAATCACTTTGTTATCCTTGTCACACAGCTGACTGATGCTTAGAAGATTATGCTTCAGTCCTTCAACATATGCGACTCTTCTGAAGGGTGTTGTACCATTAGAGAGTACACCAAACGCTCTGGTATATCCTTTTCCGTTTCCACCGAAGGTCACTGAGGGACCCTTCTCTTCCTTATATTCAGTGAGCAGGTTTTTCTTGCCAGTCATGTGTCTAGAGCATCCGCTATCGAGATACCAGATACCCATCTTAACCTGCAAACAAAGGAAGATTAGTTTTACTTGGGCACCCATTTTACCATGGGCCCACACTTGTCAGTGGTGGTAGAGGAAGTGGAAGGTTCAACAATCTTCGCAGCATTTGAAGATTCAACATCGAAATTAGTCTTCACTTTGGTTAATTTCTTAACCTCAGTGGTAGTTTTCACCTTAACCTGATTTACACCAGGATTGGTCTTCTTTGCCTTGGGGGCATTAATCTTCACCTTAGCTAACTTTTCAGCTTTGGTGGATGTGGGGCACTTACTAGCAATATGATTTGTAAGTCCACAGTGATAACATTTCCTATAACTAAAAGTAGCTTTAGGACCATTTGCATGCTGAGCCGTTAATTTTAAATGAGCAGGGCCAGCACCAAGTATACCTTTGGCATTGGAAATGGGAGGAAGAATAAGTTCTTCAGATTTCTTACCAATTATATCCACTTTGATTCTAGGAGTAGATCGCTGAATAAATCTGGGGATCTTGTTCTTAGAAGTAGAGGGATAAGTCACTGAGGCTTTAGAAGCATTCGGCTTAGGTACAAAGGTACCCTTCTGAGGTTTTTGGTTGAAAACCTTTTCTTTTCCTTTACCTTTAGAGATTAAGGTAGGTTTTTCCTCAGGGATGGGGTTTTTAGAAGATGAACACTGAGATGAGGAAGTCTTAGGGATAGAGGACGCGAACATTCCAAATTTGAGCATGGAATGATCAGTGGTTGGTTCTTCATCATCAACTTTGTAACCAAGACCACGTTTGTCATTCAAGGGAATCTGACACTTTATTATCTCAGTGATCGTTGTTGAGGATTTACACCATCCTTCAACAATAGCCTTTTCAGCCTTTAATGCAGCGATAGCTTCTTCTCATTGGATTTTGACTAGTTGATTTATATGAACTTGATCTTTTAAATCTTCTTCAATTTTAGAAAGCTTTTCTATTTGAAGGTGACAGTTTTTAAGCTGTTCAGCTAGATCAAGGTTTTGATTTTCAACTATGGTCTTGCCATTCATGGCATCATATAAATTTATAGTCAGAAGTTCGATTTTCCGAAGACTATCAACTTCATTAATATCTGAAATATTAGTAAAGAACGAAGTTGATACCTTAGAGGTAGAAGATGAAGTAGAGGGAATTTCAGCTTGTTCTTCCTCTTCTTCGATTTTTGCCATTAGACAGAGATTGTCCTCGCCATCATCTTCAGACTCAGATGATTCTTCATCAGAAAGAGCCCAGTCATGATCTTCAGCGATCATGCCTTTGCCTTTCTTCTTAAATCTTTTCAGCTTTGAATATTTTTCTTTCAGCTTCTTGTACTTGTCATCTCTAGCCCTGGGGTTAGAGGATTTCTTGTAGGAAGAAGATGAGGGTTTGAACACTTTCTTAGATCTGCATTCACTAGCAAAGTGACCGATCTTTTCACAGTTGTAGCAAGTAGCAGGAGCCTTATCAACAGGGGTTGACGATTTTGGCTTATCAGTGAGTGCAAGAGGTTTGTTTCTTCTGAAGTTACTCTTTCGGGTGAATCTCCTGAAAGAATTAGTCAGGAGTGCCAGAGACTCATCCATTTCTAAAGGATCAGCTTCAGATGAGTCATCAGAGTTAGATGCCAACTCAGTGATAGTGATAGTTGATCGCTGAGTGGAAGGTTACCCTGATAGTAAAGTAACAGGTGTGCTCTTGGAATCTTTTACAAGATTCTTCTTAAGATGACACGACTGCTCATGATTGAGCATAGTGCCAAATAAGGAAGAGAGAGTCATAGATTTTAGATCCTTTGATAGCTTGAGACACATTGAATAACTGCCCCAGCTTTTAGGTAGACATTCTAGAAACTTTGTCAGGATCTCAAAGTTAGAATATTCCTTACCAACGGCTTTTAGGTCAATAATTAAATAGTTAAACCGCTGATGTACTTCAGAGAGAGATTCATTCTTTCCACAAATGAAGCTTTCGTACTGTCTTACCAGGTTGATCTTTCTTGAGTCCTGGACTTCAGATGTACCTTCATATTGAACACAGATTGTGTCCCACATGGCTTTGGAGGTTTTCAGGTTCATGACGGAATGATAGACTTCGTCAGGAAGAGCCATAGAAAGGATAGATCTGGCTTTGGTGTCGATAGCTACCTTCTTCTTGTCTTCATCAGACCAATTGTGAACATCCTTGGGAATGATTCTTTCAGGAATAGTAGCTCTAGTAGCAGTGCCTGGAACTTCAGGATCAATTCTAACAGGGACATATGGACCATTCTCGATGTAATGGGGCATAGTAGGGTCTACACCTTCTAAGAAGAGTATCATCCTATTTTTTCATAGATTAAAGTTATCTCTGGAAAATATAGGGGGTTTTGCAAGAGAGCCATTATCAACGTAGTTTGTGTTTGTGGTGTTAGCCATTATGAAAAATAGCAAGGAAGAGAAAAGATTAGTATAAGCAAGATCTTGTTTTTGAGATTAAACAATCTGCTCTGATACCACTTGTTGGTCCCGGAGGGTTATACAAGATTGTAGAAGGGGGGTTGAATACAAACACACGATTTTTACTTTTCTAAATTGTTTATTGATATGTATAAAATAATTTACAACTTGTTGTGGAACAAGATTAAGGAATAAACCTAATCTAAACAAGTTAAGAGAATCACTAAGATTTTTTGCACTAGAAATAAGATAGAGAGAAAATAAGAATATTAAAGATAAATATTCTAACACACAGAATAGTAAGAGAAGGAGATGGATGAGCACTTCATTTCTAAAGTAGGGTTTCCTTTATATACTGCATGCATTTAATGCACAACAGTACAACTTTACAAGTAGCAGCAACTGATTGGTTGCATGGTTTGACTTTGGTAGACAACCTAGCAGCCGCATGATGAACAGTGTAGAATCAGAGTTGGTTGTACGATTCTGGACAAAAGGGATGTCCATTCTGACATTATCATACGGAGGCGTGCAAGGGGGTAAGACAAAAGTAACTTGTAGAGGAAGACTTCATGATCAGCGTTCGCTGAATAGATCTTTATCAGCAAGTGATAAAGTTCAGCATTCGCTGAAGTCTTCTACTTGAAACTTCACGTTGAGTGGACAGGTCTTGGCTTCGCTGATATCCGCATCAGTTCATTAGTAGACATGTCGCTGGTTTTTTGGCTTGATCTTTGACTTCAGCATAGAACATATTTGACATGAAACTTGTCTTCAAGGATCATAAGTAAACAACATAAGTTATCAACAATCATCAGTAAGACTGAACAGGCTCAGGGCTTACTGATGAACAGTATCGTTGAATGTGTAATTTAAAGAACATGAGTTTCCTATCAGCGGTACTGTAGAGACATAGTACTTATCAGCGATAGTAAAACTCTAATATATATTGTCTACTTACAATTTTCACTAAGTGTTTCTCAGAGAGTCATTATCAAATCACTGAGGGTTTGGATCAACACAACTGTTGCATGCTCCTCAATCATCCTCTTGATGGAGAGGATGTCTTGAAGAACTTCACATATGAGGGCATTTGTGCCAACGCATCTGCAAAAGGGATGTTAATAAGCAATTTCGTAAAAACATCAAGAAATTTAGAAAAGTTTAGATCATCCATGTGGGCTTTGAACCTAGTCGGATATGGCACTTTTGGAGCTACCGGTTTAACCGGTGGTTGCTTTGGAGAAGTTGGTTGCTCTTGCTTTTTCTCTTCACCCTTCGGGTTTTCCTTCATCACAACCTGCTCATCGGCTTTCATCTCATCCACTTCTATGATCTCAATGTCTTGCCCCTTAGGCTTGGTCCCCTTTGGTGATGATTCTCGAGTAGGGTCTTTAATCAACTCTTTGCCACTTCTCAAGTGGATGGCTTTGCAATCCTCCCGGGGTTTCCTTTCGGGTTGACTCGGAAATGTTTCGGGAACCCGATTTTGTAAGACTTCAGAAATTTGCCCCACTTGCCTTTCAAGGAACTTATAAAATTCGTATTCTGATCAGTAGCCGCCTTGACCGTGCCAATCATGCCGGCTAGTCCTTCAACTGTGCTATCCATCTTGAACATGAATTTCATCATCATATCCTCTAGCCCCGACTTCTTTTCTCCAGATTGTCCTTCATCGAATTTCTGTTGGTTGTAACCTAGAGGACGATAAACATTGTTAGAATTAGAAGAATTGGAGAAGTTGGAATTATTACCGTATTGCTGCTGCTGGGGCATGGTTTCCTTCGGTTGGCCTTGCGGTTGACTCCATGAGAAATTTGGGTGTCTCTTCCAACCCTCATTGTATGTGTTGGAGAAAGGATCATTCCTTGGCCGGTTGTTCCGATTCTGAAGAAATTGAACTTGTTCCGGTTCATTATTAGGGGGAAACCCTTCTGGCATGCCTTCTTCTACCATGAATGTTGGTTGGATAGAAGATCCCTTCAACTGACTCGTGAGTGCGGCTAATTGAGCCTTTATGGCCTTCACCTCATCGTTTTCTTGCACACTAGCAACCCTCCACCCGCTCCAGCCGTAATATCGTTTTTGAACTGCGGGTGAAGTACACTGAAGAA
This sequence comes from Saussurea involucrata, assembly GCA_033807775.1. Classification (NCBI taxonomy): domain Eukaryota; kingdom Viridiplantae; phylum Streptophyta; class Magnoliopsida; order Asterales; family Asteraceae; genus Saussurea; species Saussurea involucrata. The sequence goes on from CM066327.1 coordinate 82,727,041, forward strand.
TGTCTGGATAACGACCCAACCGTGTAACCCATGATGAGGACATTTCTTTAACATGTTCTTGTACATCTCCCATGCTTCATATAACGTCTGTTGGTCCCATTGAGCAAAATGGTTAATGTTAGCTCCAATCTTTCTGTTTGTAAAAGTAGTGAAAATAGTCTAAGTACAGAAGTCACCCACAGAGGCTCTGCAGAAGAACCTAAGAATACCGAAGGCAAGAATCAGCAAAAGACTGCTCGCAGAGGACCGAGCCGCAGAACCTCTATCACTTTTGACAGAGCCTCTGCGGTTTATACTGAAGACTTATAAGATTTACAAATATCTTTCTAATGTTCCAGGATCCGTTCATCCACTTGTTCTAGGCGTGCCCTGACATCAACTACACGTGTCAAACTCTGATAGGGCTCTGTCAGAATTGGAACATGCGCATTAAATGAACATCGTACCTGCTACTGTTCATACGATATTGTCTACTGTAGATCAATCCTTATTGTCTAAAGTATGTCCCCTTTGTAGTAGTATAAATAGAACACTCATGTTGAGTTCTTCTATTAACAAGAAAAAGAATTAGAATTAAGCTACGCACAAACAGACACACCAACAGAATTCTTGTTATGTTCTTGGTGTTCTTGATAAATATCAAACAGTAATCTTGGAGATACTCATCTGTTCTTTACATATTGTTTATCTGATATTGTGTGTTCTTCTACCTTTACATTATCTTTCAGCTCTTAAATACGCTTCCGCACCATATCTAAATCTGAACTAACTGAAAGTTAAGATCATTGTTAAGAAAACAGGAACCAACAGCTAATCTCGGCCATGAGTTGGGCGGTCCTACTCGGTGGGAAGAATTTATGGAGGAAGGAAGCTTTCAGTTCTGCCCAAGTGGTGATCTGATCCAGTTGTACACCTTCTGTCCAAGTTTCTGCTCTGCCCTTGAGTGAAAAGCTGAATAACCGCAACTTGATTGCGTCATCGTTCACTCCGTTGGTCTTGAAAGTGTTGCATATCCTTTCAAATGCACGGAGTTGTGCATGAGGATCTTCTGTTGGTGCTCCTCCAAATTGGTTCTGTTGTACCATAACGATGGTACTTGGCTTTATTTCAAAATAGTTCGCCCCAGTAGTGGGCGGTTATATGCCTATGCGTGCGGCTGCCACATTTGGATTGGCAAACGACCGCATAGGAACCTTCGCCGGAGGTGCTTCGTCACCCATTCTCAGTTGTCTTTTAGCTTTAGATGCTTTTTGCAGTAGACGGTCGGTTCTTTCGATTTTCGGATCGATTGGTTCGATGTCTTTCCCTCGGGTTTTTCTTGGCATAAACAAGTTAGTACCTGAAAAGAAAGATGATTCAAAATTAGTAATCCAGAAATCAAAAGTAATAAAACGAAACAACAAAAGTAAAAAAAAATGTTCAATGTAATAGCGCTTATAGCTGGTAGTGCTATCAGTTGCAACTAGTTCCCCGACAACGGCGCCAAAAACTTGATAGGCGGGTCTACAACCTCCCAAATCTAACCGCAAGTGTACGGGTCGAATCAAGTAATAGTATGAAAAGTACGAGTATCGAACCAAGGGAACTAGGAACTAAGTATCACAATGACTACAATTGCTATTAACTGAATGGTCGGAATTTTGATTTGTGGTTTAGAACTTGTTTAAAACTAAATAAAACTAAAATCGAGTAACGAAAGATTTGGAAAGGACTTTGATAGAGAAAAGGTTGAGGGTTGTATTTCTTATGGTTATGCTATCGATGAACGAACCCGAACGATGATTTCCGATTATTTCTATGAACCCTAGTTTTGAAATTCACCGTTATTCTTTCTCAAGCAATAACGAATTTTATCTTAAACTCACTAGTTTTATCTCTCGATCTCCACCGGTGATTTTAAAATACATTAGGTTAAACTTTACAAAGCAAAAAGGTGATTCGGCTATCTCTACCCGAATCTCCTTTCCGGCACTTGATTACCTGATCTAGTTATTAATTAATTCTCTCGAACTTAATCAAAAACCATGAAAATCAATTGAAGGTGATCAAGCTACAATTGGATATGAAAAACTGAAATCAAATGCTTCATAGACCAAATCGATAAAATCATTCGCTTACACGTCATCCATAATAAAAACCATTGTTATTCCAACCCCTAACATCTAAAGATTAGTTCATGTTGGGGGTGGATAAAAACACAAGAGAAGGGTAGAAAATAATGTGTGAAAACATCGTGATCATGAACGTGAACAATGTACTGATGGAATCCCTTCTCTCGGCTCTAATCCCCTTCTCGTGGTGAACTCCTCTTCAATCGGCTCTCTATCGTGCTCAAAAGTAGTGAAAATACCTCTGAAAATTGCCCCTTCGTAGCCTCCCGTCGCACGTGTGAGAATCCTGACCTAATTTCCGGAAAACGTCAAATGTAGCATTGAAACAGAGAGTTACGCGACCTGGCTCGCGGCCTCAAGCCGCAGCGCAAGCTGCGCGTTTTCCAGAGTAGCCCGGGTCAGGTCTAGGTCATGGCATGGATCTGGACTTTGGGCTTCCGTTGGGCTCTTTTCTGGCCTTTTCCGCTTTGTTTCTCGATGATCGCCTTCTTTCGGATTACCTGCGCATTTCACTGGAAAACCCAAAAAATTCCACCTTTTTTCTTCAAAACAAGCCATTCTCAGTGGTTTGTGGCCCGTAAATAACACCAAAAATTGGTGTTATCAATATTGCCGAATTCCTAAAAGGCCTCTGGTGGGTAGTTCAAATTCAAAGGAAATCATGGTTCTGTTGATTCCAATGGTCAGGCTCTTGGAATTGTCTAGTTTTGACATGTATCCAATCACAGAGTTGAGCTCTTCATCAAAATGACAACTCTGCCAGAATTGGTTCAGGTATCGTCCATGGATGTTTTTCATGGTTCTGGTCAGGATGTGTCTCAGAAGTTGGTTTTCAAGAATATTGATGAGGATGGCTTGTTTTTGTCCAAAGTTATTTTTGTTCAGAACCACATAGTGGTTGTTAGGTTTAAGGGATAAGGGGTTCTCAAACTATTGATTGTCGATAAAGTTATGCATATTAGTTAAAGGTTGATGATGAACTGAGTCTGCATTGTTCGAATGGTGTTGTTAGTTCTTAGCTACAAAAGGGTTTTGGGATTGTTGGGATGGAGCAGGGGAGAGAGCAGGGAAGAGAACTGGTGAAGTGTTGGAAGCCATTGATGAAATGGGAGTTGATTTCTAGAAGAAAAATGCAGGTTTGCACTTGATATTTGCAGGTTCGCCGGAGAAATCAGAGAGAAGAAAAATTGGAAAGTTGGAGAAGAAGGGTAATTTTGAGTTTTATAAGGGGTAAAGTGGATAAGATTTGGGCGGTAAAAATTTTATTACATAAAAATTGGGGTCCGCACTCGAGAATGCAGTTGGGAGGAGACGCTTCGGTACGGACGGTAGAATCCACGGCCAATCAGGGAGTGCCACGTTAGAGGTGGCGGTGCACGATGGAACGTCGTGCGCCTCCTATTAACTCTACGTGCATGGCAATTGCTATACCCAAATGTTGTCACTTTAGAAATAACCCGCACCTTAGACATATTCAAAACACATAAGTGTTGAGAGTTATAGAAGCTCTGTGGTGGATTGAGCTTCTGTGATATGAGGTCTTCTGCAACAAGCACTAATATTGCACCTTTTCTTTACGGAAAAACATTTGAGAAAGCAATGAAATGATCGAGAGAGCTTCCACGAGAAAATTCATGATCGTAGAGACCTTGTGGCACAGAGGCTCTTTGAACAAGTATTTCTAATTATGGAAAGTTCTCAAAAAGATTTTGATTATCCAAAGTTTTGACTAGTTTAAATGGATAATCCAGGACATATTTGGAAAGTTTTGTCCAAGAAAAGTGTTTTGGAAAGAGGGTTTGTGAGATGTGCTTACCAAAAATCTTTCACTGGTCTCGGCATGATCACCTTCTTCTGTTGATCAACTTCTGTAGAACATTACAAGGTCTCCTTCTGCTCCCCCTTGATCTATGCTTGGGTCAGATGATGATAAGTAGAGCACAAAACATAGATCAATCTCTAGAGTCTCTGTGAGAATGGCCAGAGGCTCTATGCCATTCCACAGAAGCTCTGTTGCTTACAGAATTTTGTAAGATAAAGATTGTACATACTAAAAGGTTGAAATATTTACATATATACAGGAAGATTTATTCTCACTTACAGAGGGATTAACTCATGTTCAGCATACCTAACTTACCCACCAAGAATAGGAATCTCTACTCATCAAGTGCTTTGGTGAATAGGTCAGCAAGCTGATACTCTGTTGGCACAAAGTACATCTCTATTGTACCTTGTTCAACGTGATGCTTCAATAAAGTGGTACCTGATATATGTGTGCTTTATTTTCTAGTGTTGTACAGGGTTGGCAGAGATAGCAATGGCACTTTTGGAATCACATAGGATGGGTATCTTTTGGATACTTATACCATACTCTTTGAGTTGAGTTCTCATCTACAGAACTTGTGAACAATAGCTAGCAGCAACAACGTATTCCGCTTTTGCCGTGGATGTGGACACACAATTCTACTTTTTTGAAGCCCAGCTTACTAGTTTACCACCTAGGAATTGACAACTCCCAGAGGTACTTTTTCTGTCTAACTTGCATCCTCCATAATCTGAGTCTGTATAAGCCATTAGATCAAAGCCAGAGTTCTTTGGATACCAGAGACCAAGATTTTTGGTTCCTTTAAGGTATCTAAAGATTCTCTTGACATCATAGAGGTGAGTTTCCTTGAGATTTGCTTGATATCTTGCACAATGACATGTAGCATACATGATATCTGGCCTACTAGCGGTTAAGTATAAAAGAGACCCGATCATACATCTGTAGAGCTTGCACTCAACAGATTTTCCCTCTGGATCTGAGTGTAACTTAGATCCAGTGGCCATGGGGGTCCTCATGACAGAGGAATCAGAGAGTTTGAATTTTTAAAGTATGTCAGAGACATATTTTGATTGATTTACGAAAATTCCCTCTAATGATTGTTTGACTTGGAGTCCGAGGAAGAAGTTTAATTCTCCCATCATACCCATTTCAAACTCACTCTGCATGAGTTTTTCAAATTTTGGTCATTGGTTTGCATTATTAGAGCCAAAAATACTGTTATCCACATATATTTAGACAAGTAGGATCTCATCACATTTTCTCTTGTAAAACAAGGCGGTGTCAGTTGTACCTCTTTCGAAACAGTTGACAAGAAGGAAATTTGAGAGTCTTTTGTACCATGCTCGTGGGGCCTGTTTGAGTCCATACAGAGCCTTATCCTGATAGTAGACATGATCAGGGTACTTTGCACTCTCAAACCCTGGTGGTTGTTGGACGTAACCTTCTTCTTGAATCTGTCCGTTTAAGAAAGCAGATTTGACATTCATTTGATATACCTTAAATCCTCTGTGGGCTGTGACTGCTAAGAAGATTCTTATAGCTTCGAGTCGTGTGACAGGGGCAAATGTCTCATCGTAGTCAACGCCCTCTTCCTGACAGTATCCTTTAGCCCCCAATCTTGCCTTGTTTCTTATGACCATTCCTTCCTCATCCTTCTTGTTTCTAAAACCTCATTTGGTCCCTATTGTTGTTTTGCTTCTTGGCAGAGGTACTAGGGACCATACTTTGTTTCTCTTAAATTGAAGAAGCTCCTCTTGCATGGCTTCTACCCAATTTGGATCGTCTAGGGCTTTTTTTTGGTTCGGTCATATTGATAAAGTTTGTAACGAAACAAAATTTAGCAGTGGCGGATCGAGTCTTTACTTTGCTTGAAGGGTCACCAATAATTTGGCTTTGTGGATGATCCTTTGTCCACTTGGTCATCCTTTAGAGATGGTCATTTGAAGCATCGAGGTGAACTTTTGTCGTTGCACATGATGGTTCATGTGCAGCTTCTGTACTTGATGGTACTTCTTCTGTGCTTGTTGAAGGAGCTTCAGTTTGAGTTGGTATTTCGATGAGAGTAGGTACAGAATCCTCTGAAGATGTTGAAACATAATCCTCATTCTCCTCAGGTGTTAATTCCTCTGTAGTCACAGGAGTAGGAATTTCCAGTTGCTCTGTCGTGGAGCCATTGTTTGTAGTATCCTCTGCTTGCTCCCCCTCAACAGTTGTACCAACACAATTAGTGGAAGAGGGTGAAGTATTTGAGGGACCAGTTAAAGATATACCTTGACTTGTCTGGTCCGCAGAGGATAATTCTCCAGAAGCTCTGTGAATCTTAGCAAGAAGGATCAACTTCGTCATTAAACACATATTCAAATAACAGATTTAACGCTGCTTCTCGTGATGTTGAAACGCCAGATGTTTGGGCAAAAAATCACGTCGTACGACCACGACCAGAGCAGGTAAGACACACGTTATAATCCAAATCTTGTATTAAGATAAGGTCTCGACAAGAACCCAGAAAACATCCGTCGTCCGTCGTGAAAGGTAAGTCATACGTCTCCCATGACGCTCGACCATAGCATCGCCCGTCCCGTACGACCATCGCGTAAGATCATTGCACCTTCGACCAAAGCTAACGTTAACCTTGTCTGTTATGTCTGTTAAGTATTTAATGCAGGAGTCAAAGCCATTAACAGCAAGCAGCCGTAACGGACGAAGAACATTATGGATAATCACTCCGGCGACCGTTTCCAGCCGTTGATCAAATCATTAATGGAGCTAATTAATGACGCGAAGACTGTAAAAGCCAAGCTAAGTCTTCACATCAAGGGAGATCAGTTAACATTCAACACACATCAGCGATCATCAGTGAACATTCAATATACAACAGTGAACATCACCAAACAGCAGAGAAAATCATCCAAACTCATAGCAAAGAACATTCAAACTCTGGAGATCAAGTACTGAAAGGCGGAACCTTATAGCGAACTCAAGAACACTCGAAGGAAAGCTCAAGTATCACTCTCGACGCACGACAACAGCCCTCGACTAGAAGTTCACACTTTGTATTCACACACGACAAACACCTGTTTTTACATTCAAACACTTGTACTTTACATTTCGAAGCAATTTCCTTCATTTGTATTGTAATCATCGTACGACCGACGCCAGTACCAAGGACGTCGCCCCTGATTTGCGACCATAGTGCAGCGACGACACCCACTATCGTCCGCAGGTTTTATCCTCGCTTGAGGTTTTTCCTGCGTCATCAAATCCCGTGTCTCGTTTATTTTTTCCCTCATCGCACGTCTCGTCGAAAGATCCTTTCTTTAGTTGATTAAGTCCACATCGACCTTAAGTTGTCCCTTTGGTGCGATTTTTGGCATTAACAGTTTGGCGCCATATGTGGGACCTCATCTAGAGAAAATCCTCGACGAACGTGCACCCTACTAACAGTTTCTTGGAGTTTTTTTTCTCTCTATTACAGGAACAATGGCAGCCCCTGGAAATCCGCAGCAAGCTGTTGCTCAGATGTATCAGGAGCTCGAAGTCGCCAGGAATCAGCGCAATGCAATGGCATAGCAGAATCGCAGAGCAGCTGAGGAGATCGCGCGGTTAAGAAATCCTCTTGGGCCTCAAAATGGTCCTAGGTGGTTCGTGCAGAACCCAATTCCAAGATCGTTCGACCAGAATGGCCCTAGACCATTTGTCCCGAATCCAGGTTCATCCGCGCAGAATCAGCATCCAGGCCCGTTCATGCAGAATCAACAACCAGGGCCGTTCAACCCAAATCCTCAGTTTGGGACAGTCCCTCCTCAGCACATCCGACCACCACCCTTGAACAATGGATCCCAACCATTGCAAGGTGGCGCCCAGCCGTTTCAGAATGGATCCCAGCCGTTTTCCCAGCCATTCCAAAGTGGTCCGCAACCTTTCCAGCAAGGATCGCAATCTTTCCAGCAGAGATCGCAGCCATTTCAGCAGGGACCACAGTCGTTTCAGAATGGACCGCAGCAATTCCAACATGGGTCGCAGCCATATTTTGTTCCGTTCAACGGGGACACCAATGCTACGTCGCATGGTAATGGCACTAGCCCAGGGACCAATCCCTCTACAGGGCAAATCCTGATCTTAACGATCCCATCGCCCAACGTTTAAAGATGTTAGAAGACCAAAATGAGCGCGTCCTGTCCTTGCTCGCCAAGTTGCCTTGGGCAGCCGTGCCTGTCGACGTCGAGCCTCGCTCGGCGTATCAGGCGTCGCCCTTCATCGACGAGATCGCCACCGTCGAGGTCCCAAAGAAGTATAACATTCCTGCCTTCACTCCCAAATATTCTGGTGTGACCGACCCAACCGAGCATGTCGCGCAGTATAAGCAGCTCATGTGGACAATCTCGATTCCACACATGTACCAGGAAGTATGCATGTGCAAGAGTTTCGGGGCGACTCTCACTGGTCCAACTCTCCAGTGGTTGATCAATCTCAAACCCAAATCTATCGGGTCTTTCGCCGAATTGGTCAACCAATTCTCCCGGCAATTCGCCAGTAGTCGTAAGATGGAAAAGCAGACTAGTGATCTGTACTATGTCGTGCAGAAGACCAATGAGTCTATTCGAAGTTATTTCAGTAGATTTAATGCCGAAATGATCAGTATCCGCAATTGTGACATCAAAACTGCGATCGAGGCCTATAAGCGCGGTCTGGACAATAGTTCGGGTCTATACATCGATCTGACCAAGTATCCCCCTGAGACTTTCGAAGACGTTCGAGCTCGAACCTTAGCATATATGAGGGTCGAGGATGATGCCGCCTTCCGTCGCAAGCACACTAACGACAAGAAGTCGTTAGGCGTCAGAAAGCCAGAGTTCAAGACAAAGGCTGTTTCCAGAATAGAGCCCGCACGCCAAATTTCAAATGTTCGTTTCAAGACGAAAGCAGAAGCCAAGACCGCGACTAAATTCCCCGTGTATCCCAAGATCTCCTCTTATGGGTTCAAAGGGTCAGCAAAAGACTTAGTCGAAGCTCTGAAGACCACCCAAGCAACCATCCGGTGGCCGAAAAAGTCCGACCTGGATGATGCTAAGAAAGACAAATCAAAGTGGTGCGACTTCCATGCCGATCATGGTCATGCGACAGACGACTGTATCGCATTGAAGAAGGAACTAGCATATCATTTCCCGAAAGGAAATCTCAAGGACATCATCGACGATGTCGCTGTTCCAGCTAATGACCATCGACCGTCGACTCCCGGGCATACAAAAGTTGTCAATTGAAATTCCCTACGCCACGGGGAATCCAGGAGTCGCTAGTGAATGCTACAGGTCTACCTTGAAGCCGCGAAAATAAACTAAAGATCAGGCTCCCGACAGGTTCGTTTCTTCTATCCCTAAATTAATATCTTTTTCACAGAGATAAATCTACTATGGTGCCTCGTCGCACGACACTATAGCCGACCGCAGGACAATATTTCTCCGTGTCATTCTGTCATTTAAAACCTATCTTTTCCTCCCAAAAAGGATACGGTAATAAATGACAGGGGGCAAATAGAGAGAGTCTGAAATGGTACGTTCTCTAGCTCTTTCTCATACGATTTTTTCTCACAAAACGTTTACTGACTTAAGCATCGGAGGGTCGTTGGTGAGCCAACGACCAATCCCCAACATCGTTTTATTGTAGAATCGCACGACAGATTATCGCAGAATCGCACGACAGTAGTCATTAAGTCTACTATATGACTATAGTATCGCAAAGTCTAAACGACTTTACCTCTAAGTTTCTTAGCTTGTATACCCTGAATGGATGCTTTAATCGCGTGTTCTTATATGTGTTTTACGTTAGTCTCATCGAATTACAGTAAAGGCCTTAGTCGCATGATTTCCTATGTATCTTACATTCCGTCGATGCGATATTTGCTTACCAAGTATATGAAAACACAAGTTCAAACAAAAAGTGCATTTACTGAAAAGATCGTCAGGTACACGCTCGACCATCAACAGTTGAGCAGCAAAGCAAAACAAAATAAAATTCCTAAATTAAAGGAGGAACATCCGTCGCATTCATGCCCGAAGTCCCGTCCTGAAGGCTTTCGCCTGCCACCTCCTCCTTAGCGTCCTTCTCATCATCCAAGTCGAGATCCCTCTCGGTCCCACCTCTCTCATAAAAGAGACGCAACTCATCTGACGCTGAAGCCAAAGGTTCCTTGCCCTGCAGGTGACGTCGCATAACTGCCGCACGGGCAGTAAGTCGAGCATAAGAAAAGAAAGACTTATTTTCGTCCTTCAACTCATCAGACTCCTTCTTCAAATTTATCACTTTAGCCTTGATTCCCTCGACTTCCTTCCTCTTCGCGGCTACGGATTCCTTCATCCCATCCAGCTCCTCTCTCTGGTCGCGCATCAAAATCAGGGACTCCTTCAAACGGGAGTTTATCTCGTCTCTTGTATGACTGAGGGCATCCAATTCGTCCAGAGCATGGCCAAGGCACACCGACATCGCTTCTTCATGCTCCAAAGCAGCTTTCTCTTTAGCTAACGCTGCATCTTCATCTTTGGTAACAGAAGCCGTTGACACCTCTATACTCGTCGTTTCGGCAAGCAATGCCAGGGAAGCTTGGAACGCCTGAAGAATCATAATATGAGCGGCATTAGTAAACAATGACAACGACAACAACAACGACAAACGACAAGTCTTGAAAGAAAGGCTTACCAAGAATAAGAGTCCAGTTGTATGGAAGTCTTTCTTCTCGAAAGAAAACCCGTCAAAACGCTCCCTGAAAGACGGAAGAAAATATTTTTCCAAATGGGGGAACAACTTCGTCTCGTCCAAGACATTGTCGTCCAGAAAACCCGACGGCAACGTAAAGTTGACCGTCGTTTCCCCCAAAGGTCCCTTTTGCGCGCCTTTGCCTCTGTCGGTCGATGAAGGCCCGGATAGGACGACGGGAGACATCGTCGCCAGTTGCGCAGTATCCACAGATTTCGCACCGGTCGCAACCGGCACCTTCGCCTTCCTGGACAAGGCAACCCTCGATGGGTTACCCGTCTTCAAAGACGGTTCCCTCAGAACGGACACCTTTGTCCTCTTTAAGAGGCCCGACCCGACTGTCGGGACCTCTTTTCTCTTCAGGACTCCCGACCCAGTTGTCGAAATGTCCTTCTCCCTCGCCTCGTGAGCTACTTCGACTTGGGCCATCTTCCTAGCAACAGAAGACGTCGCCTGTGCTTGAGATTCACCTGTACGGTACAAGAAAGAAATTAGACGATTCAGAACAGAGAAAGACCAGGTCAAGCGAAAAGAAGACAAAAGGATACTAACCAATTATCTCTACCTCTGGTTCTTTGCTCTTCTCTTCCTCCTCAGTCTTCTCAGAGTCCTCCTCTTCTTCTTTCTCCTCTCGACCCATCCTCATTTTGCCGCTCAAGAAAACGGTGTCATCATCCTCGTCTATCAAATGACGCGTGACGTACGACCGATCTTCAGTACTAAATTCCAAGAAATTTTCGATCTTAGCCCGAGAAGCATCATCCGGCTCTACCTTATCGAAATCAATATCTACGCATAAAAAAGAAGATCAGTCGAAGAAACAATCGAGCAACAGAATAACATGAAAACGTACAATCAAAGGCTCACTCGTCATATTCCAACCCTCCCTAATCCAGTCACTATCAGTGTCCAGCGTCGACGCCCATACGAACACATACCCCTTCTTCCATCCACGGTCGTTGACCGCAGTATTTAAAACCAGGGTACGATCACCCTTGAACCTTGAAAACAAACTATAGCGACGGTACCGGTCATTCTTGACCTTATACGCCGTCAGAAGGTCCCTCACATTCATCGGTGGATTCCAGTTGGAGGTAAGTCGTTCGATGATCAAGTTAACTCGCCAGAACTGGGGCATCAGTTGCCCCGGCGAAAGATCAAATTCACACATGAATTCTTTGACTAAAGGCGAATATGGCCAGTGAAAGCCTATTTTGAACGGGTATTCGTATATAACAATGTACCCCTCGGGGCACATTTCCGTTCGAACCTTGCCAACCTTGCTTATGGTAATCCCCATGGGATTCATCGCTAGACTTCTAAAGTCATCGAGATCTTCTTCGTTTTTAATGGTGCTTCTAGGCTCTGTCGACATTGCCAGCCCCGTTAAATTGATTTGCACTTCTGAAAGGCCCCAGATATCCCAGTTTTTTCTAGGCTTTCTAGCAATAGACTTGCGACGCATACGCAAACTGGAGGGTCGTATCTTATATGATCTCAGAAAAACTTAAATTAGGTCAAAGATTCTTGCAAGTTCTAATCGAACGGAAATCGCCGAGAAAAGATCCATCATAATCTTTATTTATGCAGTCGATCATGTCAGGTTGAGCCCTTTGATGATCACCGCGTGCTCTCGTCCCTTCGTATGACCGCATGGATCGTCGACACTGTCATCGACAGCTGGTAAGCACAATCGTGTGTCACCATGACATCACAACCTCGTTCCCTTTTCAACTTCTCGCTCAGTTAGAAACGGACCAGTCTAGTTCCAAGGCGATTGAGGTAATTTCTAACTTGTAAAGCCCGTGTTCCGGTACGTATAAATATTTTATTTTTCCTTTAAATCTTCCTCGTTGCTTATTAAGTATTTTTGTCTTTGATTTGCTTCCGGGATCGTTTAAGTTATCGAGAGTTAACATCGTTGACCCTAAGTGTTATTTTCTGGTAGGGTGTTTTTAGGACCTTTGGGAATTGTTGAGGGGCCAAAGTTGTCTAGTGGCCAAAATCCAAGCAAGGGGAGGGGTCGGCCCATGCATGGTAACCAAGCCCCACAATTGTTTTGTTTGTGTCGGTTTCTTGTTTAGCAAACAAAGAGAAAAGAAAACCTAGTCTCCCTCCCTCTCGGCCGTAGTCTTCCCCCCCCCCCACCCCGTCGTTGTCGTTTCTCGCCGGAGAAGATCGTTCTCTCTCTCATGCCGCTCTCAGGACTCTTGTAATCAAGGTATCTCTCTCTCTCTCTCCCTCCCTTTCGTTTCCGTCGCCGACTGCAAAGAAACCGCCACCGCCGCAGGCGGCCTAGGCCGCTGCAGGCGGTGACAGCGGTGGTGCCCCCCCCCCCCACGGTGGTGGCTGTGCGAGGGTGCAGCTGTGTGGGTGTGTAGGACGGAATAGGGCAGTCGGGTTGTTCCGTTTCTTGTTATAGCCGAAATCGTAAACCACAATCGTCGCCGCCGCCGGCCGCTGCCGACGACCACCACTGCCGGAGGTGGCAGTGGGTGGTGCACGGTCGAGTCCAGACCCTAGTCACCATGGGACTCTAATCCGTGATCTGATCGCATAAACCCGAATCGAATAAACATTGAACCGTTTTTATAAATCGTCATTTTATGTGAAAACGTCGTTTCTGCCACTGTTTTAATTCGTTCATAACGTTTCCGCCGTAGCTCGGATTGAGGCGAATCCGGTGCCCACGGTTCACATTCTGTGCCGGGCACACTTTTTGTGTTTTAGCGGAAGTCCGGTTCGGCCTCTAGTTAGGCGTAATTTGGCTGTTTATACAGCAGGTCCGGATTTGTCAGTTCGCGTTCCGTTTTAAAAGTCACAGTTTCTGCCACTGTTTTGGGAAAGCCATAACATTTTATAGGAACGTCTTATTGGGGTGAAACCAGTGCCAAAATCTCCCATTTTGAGTCTAGTAAGTTTCTTATGTTTTGCGGAAAAACCAGTTCGGACCATAGCTAGTGTCAAACTGCTGTTTTGTACTGAAAGGTACTGTTTTTCGCTGTGCAGCAGATTGGTTTTGTAAAATCCATAATAAATTGTAGAAAAATCGTTAGGAGGTGTATAATATGTCCTTGGAACCCTAACTCAGAGCAATTTCTGGTTATATAATTTAATTGAGGATTTTCTGGGTTTATAGAGGTCGGAACAGGTCCCGAACAGACCTGTTTGGTTAGACCAAAAAGTCGTTTTAGTGACGATTTAAGGGTGCGTCGTGTTTTAGGGTCCGGGTCTCGTGTTAATACATTTTAACGATTGTTTAGGTGTTGGGAAGTGATCTTGGATTTGTGAAGCTTGAATTATTGTTTGTGAGCTAGGCGCGCTTACGAGGTGAGTTCTCTCACTATAACTAATGTCGGTTATTTTTACATTACGATTTGTACGTGTGTGGTAGTTTCAATTGTTTGTGATGTGGGACTAAATAGTGGGGTGTCTAGTCGGACCTTTATTGCTATGACTACGCGGGTGGCGTAGGAGTTCGGTGGGGCCGAGGTTTATATACGCGGGTGGCGTAGTAACTCGGTGGGGCCGAGGTTTATATACGCGGGTGGCGTAGTAACTCGGTGGGACCGAAGGTTGTATACGCGGGTGGCGTAGGAACCCGGGGGAGCCGGGTAATGCTTGCACGGTTATCGTGTGGTCGGGTGGACCAGCTTATGCCTTTGGGTGGGATGGTGTAGGTATGCATGTTTATGATTTGTTCGTAGACTTGTATGCTGTTTATGTGCAATTATCTGTTTAGAGGTGGTGTGGGAATAACTGTGTTATTTATGGTGTATGAATTCACTAAGCTTCATGCTTACCCTTTCCCAATAAATTGTGGTTTCAGGTACAAGTGGCTCCAAGGCGTGACGAGTACACACTGGCGCGTGGAAAGAGTTGATTACTTTTATGATTTTAATTTTAGACATTTATTCTGCTGTTTATTGTTCGTGAGAATATTAATTATGAGTTTGCAAATGAAATGATTGAATTATTAAATGAGTTTTTATTAATGAAATGGTACTTTAAAAATTTTAAATTCCTTGTAATTTTTGGGACGTTACAACTTGGTATCAGAGCACAGCTTGAGTGAATCAAACGCATCTCGGTGTGTTTGATCTCAAGTTTGCCGCTATAAAATTTTCTTTAAAGTTTTTGGAAAATAAAAGGAAGGAAAAATCCGTTTGAGAAACGGTGATCAAAGGCGCAGTGTGTACAGTCAGCCGGAGCCAAAGGGAAAGGTACATTACTTAGTGTTTTATTGCTTTCTAGGCATAGGGTATGCATGCTAGATTGCCTATGTTGTTTACACTGTACTGTATGATGATTGCTTGCTAGTAGGAATCAATGCTAGTTATGGTAGGTTGTTAAGTGAAGGCCCTATAGGTTGTATGCAGTAAGAATCATATAGCCTTAGAATATTTGATTTAGTTCTATTGTGAAGCTCTTGTTTGAGTCCAACCGTTCTAGGATAGAATCTTGTATTCGAATGTCTATTTGATTCACGCTGCATGCGACTGGGTATTTGTGAGGCAACTCGTTATGGCTAACAGGGATTCCGTTGTAGCAAGGGTAGTGGGATGAGATGAAATTCCTAGTGAGCTGGGAAGAGCGTTTACATATGAGTACGTATGCAAAATTGCTTTCTAGAACATAGGAGTATGTACGCTAGATTGCTTGGTGCTTAATACACTGTATTGTATGGTTGTTACTTGCTATTAGGGACTTATGCTAACTTTGATAGGTTGTTAAGCGAATGCACTATAGGTTGTATGCGGTAGGAACCGAATAGCCTTAGAATGTTGGATTTAGTTCTATTGCGCAGCTCTTGTTTGAGTCCAACCGTTGTAGGATAGAATCTTATATTCAAATGTCTATTTGGTTTTCACTGTATACGACTGTGCGTTTACGAGGCGACTCGTCAGGGTTAGTGGGGGTTCCGCCCTAGCAAGGGTAGTGGGGTATTATGATTATTCCTAGGGAGCTAGGAAGAGCGTGTACATATGCCGGTGCGGGCATATGTGTGTAGTTATCGGCGAGAAACTAGTTGGACCCATCGGATGGAACTCGGAACGAGTGATGATAGGTGTGGAAGGTAGTAGTAGAGCTCCTACTATTGGAAACACAGAATCAATGCTCGAGTCGGGGAAAGTCATGAGGAATCCAAGGAGTGAGCGTGAGCGTTGTTAGTGTGAGTTATTATGTGCTAATAACTCGTTGTAATATCTACCCTGAATAGCCATCACAAGGAGGAACAACAATAGTGAACCTACTAGTACAGGTGTGTACTTGATTTGCTTGAGGAGATGATCGTTGGGGTAGTGATGAAGGTTCTAAACTAGTAGTCGTTGGAATAGAATGACGATTCTAGTATTAATCCCTTGGAGTGACGATAAGGATGAGGTTTGTTTTAAGTAGGCCATTTCGGGTCAAGATGGATGTTTGTGCTAGAATCATAGGCTTATTGAGCCGACGTAGATTTGAGGATTTTTGACGTAATTTTCCAACTTGCCCTAAAAGGTTTAAATGTCCGGATGACGTTAGTGGACCGGGGAGATTTGGAGGAGTAGGAGTCGAGGCGTAGAATGCCGACTAAGTCATGCACAAAGTTTGATTTTGAAATAGATTGCATTAACAAATTCTTGAATTTCAAATCCTTTTATGGATGGTGTTTTGGAATTTTGGGAAATGTTCAGCACACACACAAGATTTTGAATTATGGTTTTGAAAGTGCATGAAATCGTTTTATCACGGTAGTTGCAAACTTTGTCTGAATTTGCTTTATTTTGCTATTTCCCCACGGTTCTTGCGGGCAAGATGATATCCGTGTTTTATGGTGTTTTAAATGTTGGGCAAGTGACTACGGCTTGTGACTTTAACATTGGAACTCCTCCACATATGTTAGAGTTGAGACGGAAAGTTACATTCCACGATGTCTGTATAAAACTTTTTGAGTGATTTGGTTAAAATAAGATTTGTTTTACGGCATGTTGAGTCGTGTGGGTTTAATTTCACGAGGTGCATATCTTAATTGTTTATGTGACCATTTGGGGAAATCTTGGAAATCAATTT
The DNA here is from genome assembly GCA_033807775.1 of Saussurea involucrata. Classification (NCBI taxonomy): domain Eukaryota; kingdom Viridiplantae; phylum Streptophyta; class Magnoliopsida; order Asterales; family Asteraceae; genus Saussurea; species Saussurea involucrata. The sequence goes on from CM066327.1 coordinate 82,743,781, forward strand.
AAAGAACCCCACCTTTTGAGATTTTATGAGGTTTTAGTCGATATTTTTCAAATGATGGGAACGGATTGGTTTCTATCTTTAAGTTTGAAACTTACGCGAGACAGTGGTGTTTTATCAAAAATATATTTGTGAACCGTTTCATCGTTTTGTATGACTAGGCGACGCGCGTAAAAATTTGTTGGTGAACAATGTGCCACGACATTTTATGTTTAAAAAGAGAAATTCTGGGGTCAAATGTCGTGGAACTGATTTTGAAATTATGTGCACACTTTTGTCGCACCCGGTGTAAGGTCGAGCGGTTACTTTAAATACATGTCATGAGTCAATTCATACTAGAACCGCGACGGTTCATTTTCAAAGAAATTATTTATTTCGCTTTACGTTTTGTGAGTAAACTAAGCTGCAATGAAATGATTTTCGACATGATTTTCATTTGTGGGACGAGCGTGTCCATTTTTGCGTAACTACCGACCTGGTAATAGTAGTTTTATTGCTTACGGTCTTTTTGAAATGAAAAATCTCGACGTTGAGAATATTTTGTAAATGATTTGTAAACCATTTGGGAAGTGCGCTTATAAGTGTTATGTGTCGTTTTGAGAATTGTAAGAGTGTGAGTCCTTTTGGAAAACTCTTTTGTTTAAACCCGTGTTGAGTTTTGGGGCCAGTGTTGATTTTAGAGTATTGCTTGCTTAAGCTTTATTTAAACGCGTTTTTGACCGACTTATGGGTCTAGCAAGCGTGGAGCATTTTGCTCGGTTTTGACTTTGAGATAGTCATGGGTCAATTGCACGGTTTTTAATGTCTCGATGTGAAGTTTTGTTGATGGGTTGTTTTGATGCACAGTTTTGCACTTATTGCACGTTGAGCATTTACGTGTTTGGGTGAGTGAGTCATTCCGGGATAGGCATGTTGTTGGTAGACTGTTTGCATTGGATCCTTGGTCACGTCGGTCAGTCGTTGGTAATGGTCGGTTGGGTATCTCGGGGTGGGACCCCGGTATTCATGTGTTATGACCTTGACTTTCCAGTAGGCACTGGGAGGATATAGCCTTGTGCACTTACCTGGGAGGTAGTTCCGATGTGCCGGGCCTTGAGACGTACCTGGGAGGTAGACGCTAAGGTGTATCTTGATACGGTGTAACTAGGCTTCGTAGAGCGAGTGTGGAGGATAAGTAGACGGTGGAAGGTTGGATATTCCACGTGTATTGGTACTGTAGGCCGAATAGTATCGGTTAAGGGAATGATGCCCTTTGTAATTAAGAGCATAAATGTGCAGTAACCTTTTTGAGGTAAGTAGTATATTTAGGTGTCGACTTTTGGGCTTGAGGCCAAACACCTTAGTGTAATTGGAGAATTGTAGCCGATTCTAAGGAAATTATGTTGATGGTAGTAGTAACCCTGAGATGTTTGCTTGTGGTGAATGGTTATGGTGGAATGACCTTCGTGAGTGATTTTAAATTTACTGGTTTGACGATTCGCGCGAAATAAATTTCGGGAGTCTTTTAGAACTCGTGGAAGTTAATCGACAGTTAATGATAGGAATGATCGAATTCGAGTATCCTGTAGGGTATATTGGTGAACAACTTTAAAATGGTTAGAACTTGAAATTTGAATCGGGATGTATGGAACATCTAAGGTTGGGAGACAATCGAAGTTGTTTAACTAGGAATGATTCCAGTTGTTGGAATGTTCTTCCGATCATAATTTCAGTGTCCTTGAAGGAGTTTTGTTAGTAAGAAAAGTATTCGAGAAAATTCTAGACGGGGTGAGAAATTTAGATTCTAGTTGAGGAAAGTCCAGTGGCAGCACCGAAGGGGTTCGAGTGGACGTGGGAACTCGAAATGGAGATGCGCGAGAACTATCTCGAGTTATTTGTCGGTCGAGACTTCGAGGACGAAGTCTAATCCAAGTGGGGGAGAGTTGTAAAGCCCGTGTTCCGGTACGTATAAATATTTTTTTTCCTTTAAATCTTCCTCGTTGCTTATTAAGTATTTTTGTCTTTGATTTGCTTCCGGGATCGTTTAAGTTATCGAGAGTTAACATCGTTGACCCTAAGTGTTATTTTCTGGTAGGGTGTTTTTAGGACCTTTGGGAATTGTTGAGGGGCCAAAGTTGTCTAGTGGCCAAAATCCAAGCAAGGGGACGCCCATGCATGGTAACCGAGCCCCACAATTGTTTAGTTTGTGTCGGTTTCTTGTTTAGCAAACAAAGAGAAAAGAAAACCTAGTCTCCCTCCCTCTCGGCCGTAGTCTTCCCCCCCCACCCCGTCGTTGTCGTTTCTCGCCGGAGAAGATCGTTCTCTCTCTCACGCCGCTCTCGGGACTCTTGTAATCAAGGTATCTCTCTCTCTCTCTCTCCCTCCCTTTCGTTTCCGTCGCCGACTGCAAAGAAACCGCCACCGCCGCAGGCGGCCTAGGCCGCTGCAGGCGGTGACAGCAGTGGTTTCCCCCCCCCCCCCCCCCCCCCCACGGTGGTGGCTGTGCGAGGGTGCGGCTGTGTGGGTGTGTAGGACGGAATAGGGCGGTCGGGTTGTTCCGTTTCTTGTTATAGCCGAAATCGTAAACCACAATCGTCGCCGCCGCCGGCCGCTGCCGACGACCACCACTGCCGGAGGTGGCAGTGGGTGGTGCGCGGTCGAGTCCAGACCCTAGTCACCATGGGACTCTAATCCGTGATATGATCGCATAAACCCGAATAGAATAAACATTGAACCGTTTTTATAAATCGTCATTTTATGTGAAAACGTCGTTTCTGCTACTGTTTTAATTCGTTCATAACGTTTCCGCCGTAGCTCGGATTGAGGCGAATCCGGTGCCCACGGTTCACATTCTGTGCCGGGCACACTTTTCGTGTTTTAGCGGAAGTCCGGTTCGGCCTCTAGCTATGCGTAATTTGGCTGTTTATACAGCAGGTCCGGATTTGTCAGTTCGCGTTCCGTTTTAAAAGTCACAGTTTCTGCCACTGTTTTGGGAAAGCCATAACTTTTTATCAAAATGTCGTATTGGGGTGAAACCAGTGCCAAAATCTCCCATTTTGAGTCTAGTAAGTTTCTTATGTTTTGCGGAAAAACCAGTTCGGACCATAGCTAGTGTCAAACTGCTGTTTTGTACTGAAAGGTACTGTTTTTTGCTGTGCAGCAGATTGGTTTTGTAAAAACCATAATAAATTGTAGAAAAATCGTTAGGAGGTGTATAATATGTCCTTGGAACGCTAACTCAGAGCGCTTTCTGGTTATGTAATTTAATTGAGGATTTTCTGGGTTTATGGAGGTCGGAACAGGTCCCGAACAGACCTGTTTGGTTAGACCGAAAAGTCGTTTTAGTGACGATTTAAGGGTGCGTCGTGTTTTAGGGTACGGGTCTCGTGTTAATACATTATAACGATTGTTTAGGTGTTGGGAAGTGATCTTGGATTTGTGAAGCTTGAATTATTGTTTGTGAGCTAGGCGCGCTTACGAGGTGAGTTCTCTCACTATAACTAATGTCGGTTATTTTTACATTACGATTTGTACGTGTGTGGTAGTTTCAATTGTTTGTGATGTGGGACTAAATAGTGGGGTGTCTAGTCGGACCTTTATTGCTATGACTACGCGGGTGGCGTAGGAGTTCGGTGGGGCCGAGGTTTATATACGCGGGTGGCGTAGTAACTCGGTGGGGCCGAGGTTTATATACGCGGGTGGCGTAGTAACTCGGTGGGACCGAAGGTTGTATACGCGGGTGGCGTAGGAACCCGGGGGAGCCGGGTAATGCTTGCACGGTTATCGTGTGGTCGGGTGGACCAGCTTATGCCTTTGGGTGGGATGGTGTAGGTATGCATGTTTATGATTTGTTCGTAGACTTGTATGCTGTTTATGTGCAATTATCTGTTTAGAGGTGGTGTGGGAATAACTGTGTTATTTATGGTGTCTAAATTCACTAAGCTACGTGCTTACCCTTTCCCAATAAATTGTGGTTTCAGGTACGAGTGGCTCCAAGGCGTGACGAGTACACACTGGCGCGTGGAAAGAGTTGATTACTTTTATGATTTTAATTTTAGACATTTATTCCGCTGTTTATTGTTCGTGAGAATATTAATTATGAGTTTGCAAATGAAATGATTGAATTATTAAATGAGTTTTTATTAATGAAATGGTACTTTAAAAATTTTAAATTCCTTGTAATTTTTGGGACGTTACATAACTCTTGTCTTATTTCCTATGCGGCTGACTGACAAAATTTAAAACTTAAATTTGACATTCAATTTTCAAAATTTAGGGGCAAACTGTTTGGGCAAAAAATCACGTCGTACGGCCATGACCAGAGCAGGTAAGACACACGTTATAATCCAAATCTTGTATTAAGATAAGGTCTCGACAAGAACCCAGAAAACATTCGTCGTCCATCGTAAAAGGTAAGTCATACGTCTCCCATGACGCTCGACCATAGCATCGCCCGTCCCGTACGACCATCGCGTAAGATCATTGCACCTTCGACCAAAGCTAACGTTAACCTTGTCTGTTACGTCTGTTAAGTATTTAATGCAGGAGTCAAAGCCATTAACAGCATGCAACCGTAACGGACGAAGAGCATTATGGATAATCACTCCGGCGACTGTTTCCAGCCGTTGTAGCCGTTGATCAAATCATTATAGGAGCTAATTAATGAGGCGAAGACTATAAAAGCCAAGCTAAGTCTTCACATCAAGGGAGATTAGTTAACATTCAACACACATCAGCGATCATCAGCGAACATCACCAAACAGCAGAGAAAATCATCCAAACTCATAGCAAAGAACATTCAAACTCTGGAGATCAAGTACTGAAAGCCAGAACCTTATAGCGAACTCAAGAACACTCGAAGGAAAGCTCAAGTATCGCCCTCGACGCACGACAACAGCCCTCGACTAGAAGTTCACACTTTGTATTCACACACGACAAACACCTGTTTTTACATTCAAACACTTGTACTTTACATTTCGAAGCAATTTCCTTCATTTGTATTGTAATCATCGTACGACTGACGCCAGTACCAAGGACGTCGCCCCTGATTGGCGACCATAGTGCAGCGACGACACCCACTATCGTCCGCAGGTTTTTTCCTCGCTTGAGGTTTTTCCTGTGTCATCAAATCCCTTGTCTCGTTTATTTTTTCCCTCGTCGCACGTCTCGTTGAAGGACCAGAGGTTTCATTGTTTACCCTTTGGTGTCCCTTTGGTGTGATTTTTGGCATTAACACCAGAGGTTTCATTGTTTACCCCGAGTTCAGAACTGATTTGTTCAGAAGTCTTTTGGAATGAAACATCAAACAAAACAATAATGCTTTCAACAATGGTTCAAGTCCGCAGAACATAAATTCTATAAGCTTTGAAGTGGCAGAGTACCCAATGAATTTCCCTTCATCTGCCTTTCGATCGAACTTCTCAAGGTTTTCTCTATCGTTTAGGACAAAGCACCTATACCTAAACACGTGAAAGAATTTGATGTTTGGCTTTCTCTGGTTTATTAAGTGATAAGGTGTCTTGATGTGCCTTATTACTACTGTCGATCGAATTTGAGTGAAGCATGCAGTAGAAACAACTTCTGTCCATAAAGAAATGGGTAATCCTGATATTGTGAGCATAGTTCTTGCAGCCTCCACAAGCGTGCGATTTTTACGTTCAACCACGTCATTCCGTTGTGGAGTTCGTGCATCAGAGAAGTTTTGTGAGATTCCTTCTTCTGTAAGATATGCTTCAAAGGTAGAGTTCTTAAACTCTGTATCGTTGTCTCTTCTCAGCTTCTGCACCCTATAATCGTAGAGAACCTGGATTCTTTTCATTAGATTAATCAAGATGTTTGGAACATCTGACTTCTTTCGGACAAAGTCTACCCAAGTATATCTTGAGTATTTATCAACCAATACAATCATATACTTTTTGCCACCTAGGCTCTGTGTAGCAATAGGACCACAGAGGTCGACATGAAGCATATACAGAGGCCTAGTGCAAGACACATTAGATTTGCCTTTATGGGAAGCTCTTTTGAGTTTTCCCATTTCACAGGCAGAGAGCAGAGATGACATTTGTCAAATTTGAAATTTGGCAGATCGCTTACCAGATTAACCTTTACAATTTTATCAAGAGTGTGGAAGTTTAGATGACAGAACCTGTTATGCCATAACCATGCTTCTTCATTTTTGCTTGATACAAGACAGAACATGTCACTTTGGTTTGTGTGTCTGGATCCCCAAACTTGAAGAGACCTATCAGATCCTGTGTTTTCAGATATTTCTTTGGTTTGGACGCTCTTTTGACAGAGCCCAAAGATGGCAAATCTGTGTTATGATACCACATATTGATCATCTTCAGAGGTTTCCTCTAATGAGGTTCCCCAGAGGTTTTTCGCCTTTTGTTCACAAAGAGTACGTTAGGAAAACCTGGTTTTATAACATCCCCAACACAAAATAGGGAAGATAAGGACTTGTTTCTTTTGGTTCCAGTATAAAGATCCAAACCGCAGAAGCCAATCCCTCTTCTGCCTATTTGAGTATTTATCTTTTCATGCACATTCTGTGCGTCTTGATATTTTTTAATCATGAGGTCTCTGTCGAGTAGGTCCTGGTGAAGAACTCGTCTTTCTTTTTGGATTTTTTTATGAGCAAGTATATTCATCCTGTCACTCTCATTATTCATAAGCTCTTTTGTTTTGGCTTTTAAGGCGGAATCAAGGTCATAAATCTTTTCTTTTAAAGGTTTTATCTCTTTATACCAATTTTCTTCAAGATTTTCTTTTTCCAAAGTTATCTTTGCCTTTTCCTGAGTGAGAACTTTGGCTTCTCTCTCATAGAAGGCAAGTTTTTTCTGTATATCAGCACAAGTCTTTTCTTGTTCGTTAAAATCATCTATTAGTTTAAGCAAATTAGCTTTTGTGTCATTAGAGGATGAATTTTGAAGTGGATACCTCAGAGTCTGAGTCGGAGCCGCTGACCTCTGCCATCCCACAAAACAATGCATTCTTCTTCTCTCCTTCATTAGAAGACTCATCAGATACCCAGTTCTCCTGTTCTACCATAAAAGATTTTTTAGCGTAATACTCTGCCTTTTTCTTGTAAAAGGTAGAGTCTCTTTGGGGTTGGGTTCTGTTGAGCTTGCTTCGACATTCATATGCATAGTGCCATGGCTTGCCACATCTGAAACACCCATTGTTCTGTTGGGCTTGTGTCGGAGCTTGGTCTTGAGCTCTGTGCTCCTCTCTAGGTGTACCCCTCCGTTGGTCGTATGACTCATCCTTCTCATTTATCTGTTCATATCTGCCACCTCTTTCGTCTATTCTATCTCTTCCATATGTCCCTCTGTCGTAGCTAGGCTACTTCTTGAACCCTCTATTCCCAAATTCCTTGGTCAGCAAAGCTAAAGATTTAGCTATTGAGGCCATTGTTGCCTCATCCTCATCCGTTATCTCTTCTTCATCACTGTCAACAACCAAAACCTTCTTTTTCTTCTTCTCTTTCTCCTCCAGAGCCTTATCCTTCTTTGGATTGTCTTGCACCTCTGTGGCTTTGCCTACAAGTGCCAGAGGTCTGCCCTGCTGGACTTTGGTCTAGCCTATTTGACTTTCCTATGCAGCCAGAGTGCCATAGAGGTCTGTGAGAGTCCAAGTGTCAAAGTCTTGGTTTGTTTGTAGATACATGCACAGTTGAAGCCATTCCTCATTTAGGCTCTTGAGGAACATGACGTTGTTTTTTTTATGAGTTTCTGTTAATCCCAAACTTCTTGCATTTGTTGATCAAAGAGGTGAATCTCTCATACGTGTTCTGCAGAGTTTCAGCCATCAGGGCTTTGAATGCATATTACTCATTTATGCACCGAGCTCTTCTATTTTATTGAGTCTTGGCTCCACCTTCTAGCTTCTTTTCTTGCTCTTTCCACAGATCATGGGCTGTTTCACAAGCATCTAAGGATTGAAAGAGGTCATTTGGTATGGCCATTATCAGAAGACGTTTGGCCTTCTTTGCACATTCAAATTTTTCCCAATCATGTGGGGACCATTTATCAATATCCTTTGGCTTATCACAATCAGGTACCTCTGGAGTAGTTGGAGTTTCAGGTACTCTTGGCACTGTTACCATTGAAACATAAGGTGGATTGTGAAGGTATGTGATTAAGTATTTGTCAACACCTTCAAAAAAATGGAACATTTAAATTTTCCATTGTGGATATTCGTCTCTGAGAAGGGTTGGTGGTTTGGTTAAAGAACCAGCAGTGAAGAAGTTCGTTGCATTTGCCATTTTTTTTTATTAAAATGGAGCTTTAAAAAAGAAGCAGAAAACAGAGTAAGGTACAGAAACCTTTAATAGATGGAATTGACTTGAAATATGAGTTTGAACTTAGAAAAAACTGAAAAAGCACCAAATGGAAAGATTTTTAGAAGGAAAACAGTTCCTGTTAGTGTTTCAAAATCAAACCAGTCAAGATTAACACAAAACAGGGGCTGTTTCTTGAAACTAAAGAGTAGTTCAAAAATCAGTCCAAAAGTACCAAAACAGATTGAAATCATTGCAGAGTGGATCCTTCGATATTGAAAATCAAAGCCTGCTCTGATACCAATTTTTGATCTCAACAATGATATTTAAACCACAAACATACAAAACAGAGTAAAATAAGAGTTAAGTGCAAAAGCATTTCAATAATCTGTTTGGGTTAAACTGTTTTGGTAGAAAACACACGAGAGAATAACGAAGACAAGTTAATAACAACAAATATGCTCAATCATTCATCTTCATTGATTCACCACTGTTTACACCAAGAACACCATAATGTGTGTATTTCTTTATCTTTAATGCTATCTTTCTAGGTGTGAGTGTGTGTGCTTCGTTACTAGAAAAGGTCTGGTAGAGACCTCTATTTATACAAGACAAGGGGACAGTAGTACATGAGACAAGATCGTGGGACGCTTCATGGTACAACGTTATGTTTATGCGTCGATGAATAGTATATTGAAAAGTTGTAGCCTCTCAAAGGTTGACACGTGTGTTGGGAACTGAAGATATGCTAAGTATGGTTAGTACTGCCAGAACAACATTACTACTGCCAGATCAAGTTAGTACTGCTAGTTCAATGTTAGTGCTGCCAGAACAAAGATACTACTGCTAGTTCAAGGTTAGTACTGTTGGGTCATTAATGCTGCAAGAACATGATTAGTACTGCTAGACAAGTTACTACTTCTGGTACATGGTTAATACTGCTGAACAAAGTTAATACTGTTGGTATATTACTACTGCTGGAATATCATTAATGCTGCTGATCAAAAGTTAGTACTGCTGGTGTCTTACGAAAACTGTTAGTACTGCTTGGGCATATCAAACATTACTACTGCTGAAAGATTATTAGTACTGCTTGAGAAGAATGAAGTTAATACTGCTTGTGATCAGAACATGGAATGCGAGATTGAAGGAGATAAAGATGGATTGATTGAAGATATACTTAAAATAATATTCTGAAGATCAATCTTATTTTGATAGTTATCTTGTAATTATTCAGTATATATATTTGTTGATAGATAGCTATTAAGTAGAAGAGAAAAATAATACGATATACGTGTGTGAAAAAGAATTCGATTGTGTTTTAGAGAGAATTAACCTCAAGGTTTAAGAACCCTATTTCTAGAGAAGTAGAAGTCGTCTTGTTGAGCCTGTTCAACAAGATTGAGGTTTGGTTGTAATCTTGTGAGTCGATTTAGTGAATACACAAAGTGGTGAATTTTCTGTTACATTGTTCTTGATTGTGAGAATTAAAGTTCTTTTCCGCAGATTCTTTAATTCTGAATTCTAAGTGTTTATTGTCTTGTTAAGATTCGATCCTGACAAGTGGTATCAGAGCTAGTGTTTCTTAGAATTCTACAGTCATTATGGAAAATTCTTTTGAATCAAACAATACTCTTGTTTCGAAGGTTCCCATGCTCAGACCCAATGAATTTGACATGTGGAAAATTAGAATCAAGCAGTACATTCTGCTTACTGATTATTCCATCTGGGATATCATTGAGAATGGTCCATGTGCTGAAGGAAGAACTGGACCAGATGGCAAAAGACCTCCTCCAAAGACTGATGCAGAGAGGAAAGTCAGACAGATAGAGATGAAGGCCTTAAGCACTCTGCTTTTGGCTATCCCCAATGAGTATCAGCATCAATTTCATCACTGCACTGATGCTCAGATTCTATGGAATGCTTTGGAGAAGAGATTTACTGGCACCAAAAGCACAAAGAGAAATCAAAAGGCAATTCTCAAGCAGCAGTATGAAAACTTTACTTCTACCAAGAATGAGTCTATGACTCAAACTTTTGATAGATTTAATAAGCTGATTGGAGAATTAGCCACTGTAGGAGTCAAGATGGAGGCTGATGATGTCAATAGGAAGTTCTTAAGATCATTGGGTGAAGAATGGACAATGTACACTGTGTCCTTCAGACAGAATGACCAACTGGAAGATAAAGAACTTGATGATCTGTACAATGATCTTAGAGTCTTTGAATCAGAGATTGAAGCCAAAAAGAAGCCCTCTGGATATGTTCATAATGCTGCACTTCTTTCAGCATCACCTGATTCTACTGCTAACCATGAATCAGTTAGTACTGCTGGTTCAGTTAGTGCTGCTGGTTCAGTCAATCAGGAAAAGTCCAAAGATACAGTACTAGAAGCTTTCTTTTCCAGTCATATAAATTCCTCTTTGATTAATGATGATTTAGAACAGGTTAATGCTGATGATCTTGAAGAGATGGATATAAAGTGGCAGATGGCTATGCTGTCTATGAGGGTGAAGAGATTCATTAAGAGGACAGGGAGAAACAATTTTTCCCAAAGGAGAGAGGATGGTGCTGGATTTGACAAATCCAAAGTTGAATGCTACAAGTGTCACAAGATGGGACACTTTGCCAGGGAATGCAGAGGAGGAACATCTCATAACAGCCATCAACAAACTCAGGCTGGAAGTTCCAATCAAAACAGAAACTCCATTCAAGCTCTTGTTTCTCAACAAGGAATGGGATTTGACTGGAGTGATCAAGCAGAAGAAGCCATCCAAAATCAAGCACTTATGGCTGAAGTTTCAGATCTTCCCACTGAGGTAAAATCTAATCTCTGTACTCAAGCTTGTATAGACATTGTTAAAAGGTATAGAGATCACAATCAGGGTATGTGTGATGATCTTAAAAGGTTAGAAAAGGATAGAAGAGACTATGTGTTGATTGTTGAGAGGTTTGAAGAACAAATTAAGGCTTTTCAAGCCAATGAACTTCAACACTCATATGATACAAACTACTGGAAGGGGGAAAAGGGTGGTCTGGAGTTCCAACTGAAAGAGTCTAGGGAAGAGTGTGAGAAACTAAAAGGAGAGCTTGAGAAAGTTAAACTTTATGTAGAAAAGTTTACTTGTGCCTCCAAAGTCATGGACAACATAATCAACTCTCAAATCCATAGTAAGTTGAAACCAGGAATAGGGTACAATGCCACACCCCCACCCTATAACAACAACTACATCCCTCCTAAGTCAGACCTATTAGAAACCAAGGATATGAAGGACTTACCTAAAGGAGCCACTGAAGTAGATCCATTAGATAAAGTAGTTGTTGAGGATGAGACTGAAAAAGTAGGATCTGATGAGGAATGTGAAAGTCCATGTGTTAAGAACAATGAGATGAAAAGGACTGAAAAGGGAAAGGGAGTTCATTATACACAGACCACTGTTGTGAACTCTAAAACTTGTGAACATTGTTCTTGCAATAAATCTCAAGAGAATAAACCCCAAAGACATGATAAAAAGAGGGGAAATCAAAGAAATTGGAATAACCAGTGGGCACAAAAGCAAGGAGTTGATCTGCAAAGGATTAACAGACCAAAACCTTGCTTCATCTGTGGCAGATTGAATCATCTTGCCAAACACTGTTATTTCAATCCTATTAACCAAAGGATGAATTTTCAAAGACCTTTTTATAAATCCAATGGTTATAGGAAGCCTGCAAGGAACCATGTGGCTAAGAAACAAGCTAAATCCAAAAGCCACCTGAGGAAAAAGACTGAAAAGGAATGTGTCAATATGTGGGTCTCCAAAAGCACTAATACCTCAGATAGTACTGCTGAAAAGGATAGTGCTGTTAGAAGCAATACTGCTAACAAGGTTAGTGTTGCTAGAAGCAATACTACTGCCAATACTGCTGCTAGCAATGTTAGTGCTGCTAACTCAGTTAGTGCTGCTAACTTTGTTAGTGCTGCTAACTCAGTTAGTGCTGCTAACTCAGTTAGTGCTGCTAACTCAGTTAGTGCTGCTAACTCTGTTAGTACTGCTAACTCTGTTGGTGCTGCTAACTCAGTTAATGCTGCTAACTCAGTTAGTGCTGCTAACTCTGTTAGTACTGCTAACTCTGTTGGTGCTGCTAACTCAGTTAGTGCTGCTAACTCTGTTAGTACTGCTAACTCTGTTAGTGCTGCTAACTCTGTTAGTACTGCTAACTCTGTTAGTACTGCTAGCTCTGTTAGTACTTCTTCTAAGGTTAATACTGCTTCTAGTGTTTGTGCTGCTAGACCAATTATATTGACAAAGTACTCCAGTACTGCAGTACCTAAGGTTGAAAATCTCATCAAAACCAAATGCAAGTACTTTGATGAGCAAGGGAGACCCAAGACCACTTCGGCTTGGGTTCCCAATAAAAACTAATTGATTTATCAGATGTGCAGGGCAACCAACAGCTCAAGGGAAAGAGCATCTGGCATGTTGATAGTGGTTGCTCCTGGCACATGACAGGTAACATGTCCTGCCTCAAGAATTTCAAAAGAATTGATGGAGGACATGTTGCTTTTGGGAATAATCTTGCAGGAGGTAAGATAAGTGGTAAAGGTGATGTGTCAGAAGGTAAGATGACATTTTAGGATTTGACAAATGCTGCAAAGTGCAAGTATAGTTACTACTGCCAGTGCAGAGTTACTACTGCTAATGCAGAGTTACTACCGCTAGTGCAGAGTTACTAGTGCTAGTGCAGAGTTACTACTGCCAGTGCAGAGTTTCTACTGCTAGTACATATTTTCTACTGCCAATGAGTAGTTAATACTGCTCAGTAGTTAATACTGCTTTGTAGTTAATACTGCTCAGTAGTTAATACTGCTAGTGCACAGTTAATACTGCCAATGAGTAGTTAATACTGCTTAGCAGTTAATACTGCTTGTGTAGTTAATACTGCTCAGTAGTTAATACTGCTTTGCAGTTAATACTACTCAGTAGTTAATACTGCTAGTGCACAGTTAATACTGCCAATAAGTAGTTAATACTGCTTCGTGGTTAATACTGCGTATGTCGTTAATACTGCTTTTGAAAATCTAGGGCAAATACTGCTATAAATACCCCTGTTTGCCCGCCAAAGTTCATAACGACTCTTCGCATTAACGTCTTCTCTCTCTCGTTCTAACCCCTTCTCCCTAGAATCTCTGTGTTTTCTTTACAAATCCTCAGGAAGCACAACGATTATGGAGTTTGTCAACGAGCATAATGAGATTGCAATGCTTCAGAAGCCGAAGCAGGCCGAAGGATTTCATGAAATTGTGGATTTTCTCAAGTCCACTCATATTTCGTATGCCCTAACGGTGAATCCGACAATATACATCGAGCATCAGACGCAATTCTGGGCCAATGCCACCGTAGAATCCGAAGATGGGCATAAAGTCATTCAAACAAGGGTATGTGACAAACCCTTGAAAGTTTCAGAAGAACGCATTCGCATCACTCTTCGACTAGATGATGCCTCAGGTATATCTTCCATTCCCAATGAAGAACTATTCTCAACTTTACAAAGAATGGGGTATGAAGGTCCCATTGGAGTTTTTAAATTCTACAAGTCAAAGTATTTTACTCAATGGAGATTCTTTGTTCATACCTTAATGCATTGTATTTCAAGGAAAACTACTGGATGGAGTGAGTTCAGCAGTACTATTGCTTATGCCCTAGTCTGCTTAGCCACTAACAGGAAGTTTAATTTTTCTCAAATGATTTTCAATGATCTTGTGGCAAACCTGGAATCCAAAAAGCGTTTCTATATGTATCCAAGGTTTGTTCAGGAAGTAATTACCAAGGAATTGACGGATATGCCTCAATTTGATGAGGTATATGTGCCAAAATCCCCTAAAGGGAAGGTTTTTTCAAATATGAAAAGACTTCCTAGGGACTCGGAAGGAGTTGACACACCATTGTTCTCTACAATGATGGTTGTGTCCCACACATTTGAAGGTATGGCATCAGGGTCAAGGCCCTCATTAGACACACCCGCTGATGACCAATCCCAACCTTCCATCACAAAAGAAATCCCTAAGTCCATTCTTGTACGACCCACTCCCATAATAACCAAAAAGTTTGAAAGAAGAAAGGTACACAAGGTTCCTTCCCTTGCTGTATCTCCTAAGAGCCCGAAGCCTTTAAGCCCTCTGTTGGAGCATTCTCCAATGGAGAATATCGAAAGGGAAACCACAGGGGTGTCTCCCAACCCCAAGAAGGTGCTCACTAAGGAGAAGGTTGAGCATGTGAGTCACAAGGCTGCCACTACTCCTGCTAGCAAAGAGAAGGCCAGTGGTAAAATAACTAAGCCCTTCCTCACGGCAACTCAGGGTGAGAAATCATCCAGAGGTCCCAGGTGCCAAGAAACCAAGGGGGTAGGTAGTGCTTTTGCTAGGCAAGAGACACCTGCTAAAACTTCCAATGATCCTTTAAGGGAGGTAAAAACTCCTAAACAGGGTGAGGATAGATATACGTACGAGGAGTTGATGGAAACTATTGCAAATATCAACATTGAGGTCATGGATCAGAAAAAGGAAATTGATGAACTCAAGAAAGTGGTCCTCTATCAAAACTCACAGCTTGAGAAGCAAAGGAAGATGATCACTAAGTTGATGCACAGAAAGAAGAAAGCTCAGTTTGTCCTTAGGAGAAGAAACCCTACCAATGATGCTTCCAAAAAGGGGGAGTTAGACTCTGATCTAAACATGGAGGATGCAAACATTGAGGGGGAGTATGAGTATAAGGTTGAGGGGGAGACTGAGGAGGCTGCAGATATTACAAAGGAAGCAGAAACAGAAACAGCAGCAGAAACCGTTACTGCTGCTGATATTACAAAGGAAGTAGAAACAGAACCAGCAGTAGAAACAGTTACTGCTGCTGAGGTTGCAAAAGAAGTAGAAACAGAACCAGCAGTAGAAACAGATAATGCTGCAGTATCTAAGACTGAAGCAGCAGTATCTGAAAGTGAGAAGAAAGCAGAATCTGTTCCTACAGTAACTAAAGCAGAGATTGATGAAGAGATATATGGGATTGTGAAGGACAGTGTCGAAGCAGCAGTATTAAAGGTCATAAAAGAAGCAGTAACAGCTATAGCAGTAGAAATGGTTACTGCTGCTGAAAAACAAAAGGCAGCAGAAACTGTTAGTGCTGCTAAGAGCCACAAAGAAGAAACAGCTGAAACCACTCCTGAAGCTGTTAAATCTTTCAAAAGAACAAAGAGGCCAAGAACAAAGTCCATAGCCTCAAAGAAGAAAGATGTAAAGAAGCCAAGGGTGGATCCAACTGTAGAAGAAGCCCAGGAGGAAGCAGTGAAAGAGAAAACTGATCCAAAAGTTGCTGAAGAAGAAGTGGCAACTCCCTCAGGCCAACCAAGCAATGTACAATCACTGCCAAATGCTCAAAGTGATTTGTATATTACTGTGGTTAATACTAATCCAATCCAAGCTGAACCAATATCTTCTATGGCTCCTGAAATCATCTTCTGGGACACATTGAAAGATGGAAGAAAGGAGTTCATCAGAATCAAAAGGGCAGATGGAAAGTTTGAAGTTTGTCCTACTTGGGGAAAACTTATCAGAACATGCTCTAGATCTGACTTGGAAGAGATGTTCAAGGTGGGAATGAGGCTATATGGAAACATGCTGACAGAGCAAGGTATGTCTATCACCAAGATGGTTCTTGAATACTTGTGCTTAATGTTCAAACCAGAAGTAGTTCAGTATTTGATGGCAAGGAATTTTCAAGTCATTACCAACTGGATGCTCATTGAGAATTGTGGAGTGTATGTCATCTCTCTTGACAATACATTTCATGAATATTATTTGGTGGATGTTGTATACAAGCACAGCATGAAAAAGTTGAATGGAATGCTGCATGCTAAGTTGGTGAGTGACAAAGACTCTAAGATGGCAAGATACCTTGTAAAAAGGATTGTCAATCAAAGTCTGGGATTGGATCCAAATTTATGCGTTGATGATTAGGTTTTGGAAGCATCATCTGAAGAACTTAACTTCTCATCCTGAAAAGTCAAGTTAGGGGGAGATTGTTGGGAACTGAAGATATGCTAAGTATGGTTAGTACTGCCAGAACAACATTTCTACTGCCAGATCAAGTTAGTACTGCTAGTTCAATGTTAGTGCTGCCAGAACAAAGATACTACTGCTAGTTCAAGGTTAGTACTGCTGGGTCATTAATGCTGCAAGAACATGATTAGTACTGCTAGACAAGTTACTACTTCTGGTACATGGTTAATACTGCTGAACAAAGTTAATACTGCTGGTATATTACTACTGCTGGAATATCATTAATGCTGCTGATCAAAAGTTAGTACTGCTGGTGTCTTACGAAAACTGTTAGTACTGCTTGGGCATATCAAACATTACTACTGCTGAAAGATTATTAGTACTGCTTGAGAAGAATGAAGTTAATACTGCTTGTGATCAGAACATTGAATGCGAGATTGAAGGAGATAAAGATGGATTGATTGAAGATATACTTAAAAGAATATTCTGAAGATCAATCTTATTTTGATAGTTATCTTGTAATTATTCAGTATATATATTTGTTGATAGATAGCTATTAAGTAGAAGAGAAAAATAATACGATATACGTGTGTGAAAAAGAATTCGATTGTGTTTTAGAGAGAATTAACCTCAAGGTTTAAGAACCCTATTTCTAGAGAAGTAGAAGTCGTCTTGTTGAGCCTGTTCAACAAGATTGAGGTTTGGTTGTAATCTTGTGAGTCGATTTAGTGAATACACAAAGTGGTGAATTTTCTGTTACATTGTTCTTGATTGTGAGAATTAAAGTTCTTTTCCGCAGATTCTTTAATTCTGAATTCTAAGTGTTTATTGTCTTGTTAAGATTCGATCCTGACAACGTGTAAAGCAGAGGCGCATTCCTTGTACTATTTGATCTTCATAATCTTCGTACAACAGAGGCATGTGAGGTGCACACTTGTCTTGGTCTTCAAGAACCTTGATCTTCATTTTTAACATCTTCAGTTCTACAGAGGCTCTATCAGGATTAACAGAGGCTTTGTGGTCTTGGTCTTTGTCTAGGACTTGTTCTTCGGATGTTGATCAACAGAGGCTATGAGGTCTCGGTGTATCTGGCAGAGGTTTCTTCCAGATTTGTCCTTAGCCTATTTTTCAATACTTCTAACTGGTAGGTTTAGGCTCAGATAAAATTTCATTTACTGATTGCTGAGAAGTAGATGGATTTTCAGAGGTTGAGGGTTCAGAAGGAGGCAAAGTGATTAATGGAATAGTTGATACCCAAGCAGAGGATTCAGCTTCACTTGTCTGCATGCTAGGAATGGTGATAGGGTCATCATCAGCGATTGGGTTGTTGACCTGATATTCAAGGTTGAGGTTAGCTTCTGATTCCCCATAATGAGAAAACATCCACTGATTCGGTTCTTCGTTATCAGCAGTAGGTCTAGAGTTTCCTGAACGGGATTCATCAAAGGTGACATGAATGGTTTCTTCTACAGTTTGTCTTCTCTTGTTGAAGACTCTGAAGGCTTTGGATACTGAAGAGTATCCTAGAGAGATTCCATCGTCAGCTTGGGGATCAAACTTTCCAAGAGAATCCATGTTGTTTAAGATGAAGCATTGACAACCAAAGTTATGAAGATAGCTGATAGATGGCTTTCTTCCATGGAAAAGGTCATAGGTAGTCTTGTTGAATCTTTTAATTATCAGTGACCTGGCTTGCGTAAAATATGAAGTGTTTACAGGTTCTGCCCAGAATTGAGTTGGAAGATGAGAATCGTTGAGCATAGATCGAGCAGCTTCGATGATCGTTATGTTTCTTCTTTCAGCGACTCCATTTTGCTGAGGTGTTCACACCGCTGAGAAGTTGTGAGAAATGCCCTTACTTTTAAAGAAGTTATCAAGGGAACTATTTTTTAATCCAGTTCCATGATCCCTCCTTATTGAGCGAACAGTCATATTATTCAGGATTTCCATTTTTTTGACAAATGAGATGAGTTCTTCTGAGGTGTCACTCTTTGCACGGAGAAACATAACCCAGATATAGCGAGGGAATACATCTACTATGACAAGAGTGCATTTCTTTCCAGCAATGGTTTGTATGTTGACAGGGCCAAATAAATCCATATGGAGGACTGAAGAGGGTTAGTCACTGAAGATACTTGCTTTGACATGAAACTAGCCTTTGTTTGTTTTCCTTTTTCACACCCTGAGCAGAGAGATTCCTTAGCGTATGAGTGTTGAGGCAAGCCAGTGACCAAATCTTTGGAGGAAAGAGTATTCAGTGTTTTGAAGTTTAGATGAGAGAGCCTTTTATGCCATACCTAGTTGACATCTGAAGAGGCTTTGGATAGAAAACAGATGTTCTCAGTGGTTGTTAAGTCCATGTTTATTACATAAACATTTTCAAAACGATAGCCGTTGAGAGCAATCTTTTGTTTCTTATCAGTGATAAAGCATGCTTCCTTAGTGAAGCAAACTTTGAAGTCTTTATCACATAGCTGACTGATGCTAAGAAGATTGTGCTTCAGTCCTTCTACTTAAGCGACTCTTCTGAAGGTAGTTGTACCATTAGAAAGTACACCAAACCCTCGGGTGTATCCTTTTCCATTTCCACCAAAGGTCACTGAGGGACCTTTCTCTTCCTTGTATTCAGTGAGCAGGTTTCTTTTTCCAGTCATGTGTCGAGAGCATCCACTATCGAGATACTAGATACCCTTCGAGTCCTGCAAACAAAAGGAATATTTGGTTGAAACTGGTACCCACTTTACAATGGGTTCACACTTATCAGTGGAAGAGGAAGTGGAAGAATCAGCAGTCTTCACAGCATCTGATGACTCAGCGTCAGTGGTAACCATCACTTTGGTTAATTTCTTAACCTTAGTGGTATTTTTTTACCTTAGCTTGGTTTTCATCTGGGGTGATCTTCTTTGCCTTGGAGGCATTCATCTTCACCTTAGCTGATTTCTCAACTTTGGTGGTTGTGGGGCACTTAGTAGCAATATGATCAGTAAGTCCGCAGTGATAGCATTTCCTATAGTTGAAAGAAGCTTTAAGACCATAGGTATAAGCTTTTATATAATTTTAAATGAGCAGGGTCTGTACCAAAATGCCTTTGGCATCAGAGATCGGAGGAACCTTAGGTTCTTCATATTTCATACCTAAAACATCAACCCTTATTCTTGGAGTTGATCGTTGAACATGTTCAAGGATCTTGTTCTTTGAAGTAGAGTGTTGACTAGCTGAAGGTGTAGACTTCTTCATCTTTGGCACTTTGGTACTCTTCTGAGGTTTTTCTAAAACATTTTTTCCTTTATCTTTAAGTTTGGGGCTTAAAGTGGATTTTTCCTCAAGGATATAATTATTTGAAGAAGAGCACTGAGATGATGGGGTGTCAGGGATAGAGGAAACGGAAATTCCAAATTAAAGCATGGAACGATCCTTGGTTGGTTCTTCAACGTTAGCATTATAACCGGGACCGCTTCTGTCATTGACAGGAATCTGAGCACCGATTATCTCAGTGATCTTTGTTGAGGATTTACACCATCCTTCAATAGTAGCTTTCCCAGCTTTTAGTTCAACGATAGCTTGCTCGCGTTCAATGTTGATTACTTGATTTACATAGACCTGATCTTTCAGATTTTCTTCTATTTTTGAAAGCTCTTAGATTTTTAAATGACAATTTGTAAGTCGTTCAGATAAATCTAAATTTTGTTGTTCATCTTTGGTCTTGCCATTCAGGGCGTCATATAAATCAATGGTCAGTACATCGATAGCACGACGTCTATCAACGTCAATAATAGCTGGAGAAGGAGAAGTAGATACCTGAGATGTAGAAGTAGATGGAATTTCACCTGGTTCTTCCTTTACTTCTTGGATTTCGGCCATAAGACAGAGATTGGACTCATCTTCTTCATCAGAATCTGATTCTTCATCAGATTCAGCCCAATCGTGTTCTTCAACGATCAGACCTTTACCTTTTCTCTTGTACCTTTTCAGCTTTTCATATTTTTCTTTGAGTTTGAGATATTTGTCATCTCTAGTCTTAGAAGTAGAGGATTTCTTGAAGGATGAAGAAGGTTTGAATGCTTTCTTTGACCTGCACTCACTAGCAAAGTGACCTATCTTTTCACAGTTATAGCAAGTGGCAGTAGACTTATCAATAGGAGATGATTTGGGCTTGTCAATGATAGTGAGAGGTTTATTTCTTTTGAAGCTACTCTTTCTAGCGAATCTCAAGAAAGAGTTAGTCAGGAGTGCTAGAGATCCATCAAATTCTGAAGGATCAGTTTCTGATGAATCATCAGAGTTAGATTCCATTTCAGTGATCGTGACAGAAGATCGCTGAGTAGGCATTAACTCTGAAGAGAGTATCACAACAGGTGTGCTTTTTGAATTTTTGATAAGATTCTTCTTATGTTCACATGACTGCTCCTGATTGAGCATAGTTCCAAAAGGAGTACTTAAGGTCATGTATTTAATATCCTTTGAAAGTTTAAGACACATGGTATAATTGTCCCAACTTTTAGGAAGACATTCCAAGAACTTTGTCAGAGTCTCGGAGTTAGAATATATCTTACCAACAGTTTTCAAATCAATGAGTAAGCAGTTAAAACGTTGGTGAACTTCAAATAAAGTTCCATTCTTACCACAAATAAAACTTTCGTACTGTCTTACCAGATATATTCGTCTGGACTCTTGTACGTCAGCAGTACCTTCATATTGAACACAGATTGTGTCCCACATGGTTTTGGAGCTTTTGAGATTCATTATGGAATGATATACCTCATCAGGTAGGGCCATAGAAATGATTGATCTGGAATTTGTATCGATGGCCACCTTTTTCTTGTCTTCTTTAGTCCATTGAGAAACTTCTTTGACGAGTTGTCTCTCAGGACTGAAGGGAGTAGTGGTAGTGGCAGGAACAGCAACATCGATGATGATTGGGACATTAGGTCCATTTTCCACATAGTAAGGTATAGTAGGATCTACACCTTCTAGGAAAAGCATCATTCGATTCTTCCAGAGATTGAAGTTGTCTATGCTAAATCTAGGAGGTTTGGCAAAAGAACCATTATCAATGTAGTTAGTGTTTGTGTTTTGAGCCATTTAGAAAATAGCAAGGAATAAATTTGTATAAGCAAGATCTTGTTTATGGAGATTAAACAATCTGCTCTGATACCACTTGTTGGTCCCAAAGGGTTATACAAGTGTTAAGTTTGTAGAAGGGGGGTTGAATACAAACACACAATATTTTTATCTTTCTAAATTGTTTATCGATAAATCAAACAATTTACAGTTTATTGCGGAATAAGACCAAGAACAAGACCTAATCTAAACAAACTATGAGAATCACACAAGTTTTTACACTAAGAAATAGAAAAAGGGAAGTTAGAAAATTAAGGATAATTTTCTAAGGCACTAAGTAGGTTCAGGGATGACCACCTTCGAAATGAAGGCGCATTCCTCCTATTTAAACTACATGCATTTAATGCATGTCAAGAGGACTTTACACGTGTCATCATTTGGTTGGGCGCATGCTTCTTACTTTTGCAAAAATACTTTTGGCCGTATGGTGAACAGTATAGTGGCAGAGTGGTATGTACGATCCTAGACAAAGTTATGTCCTTCTGACAAATCATAAAAAGTGTGCAAGAGGATAAGTCAAACATTTTTTTGTAGAACAGGCTTCATGATCAGCGATCGCTGAGTTAATCTTCCATCAGTGAGACCTGATGTAAGTCAGCTATCGCTGAAGTCTTCTACTTGAAATATCGCATGTTGTGGACTTGTTTTGGTTTCACTGATATCCGCATCAGATCATTAGTAGACTTATCACTTGTTCATTAGCTTTCTCTTCGATTCAACGATGAACTCCTTTGTCGCGAAACTTGTATTCAGAGATTACAAACAACATTGTTTACAGATGAATTTATCAGTGGTCATCAGTTATAGCTGAACAGACTCATCTATCACTGATGTACATTTATCACTGATGAAATAATAAAGAACAGTAGTTACCCATCAGTGATACTGAACAGACTCGGTATTTTATCACTGATGGTGAAACACTTATACATACAATGTTACTTATAATTTTCACTAAGTAATTCTAAGGGTCATCATCAAATCACTGAAATGGTTTGGATCAACATGTTTTTAATCAGAGATCTGAAGAAAGGAGCTCAGAATTTGTTAGTCGGTAAATCTACTAAGTGTTGAAGTCTGCTTAGTTTGATCATATATCTGAACAGAGTCATCAGAGTTGTGAAGAGTAGAATTGCCTAAGTACTAAGTCTGGATAGGAATGATTAGAGATCTGAAGTAATGCAATCAGAGTTCTTCCAGACTTATGTACAAGACTTATCAGAGATCCGAAGTAGGTTTATTAGAGTTGGGCTGGAAAATCTTAACATGATTGTTCAAACTTTTGGACATAGAAGAATATACTCTGATATATATATTCAACATTATTTTTTTGTATATATGAAGACCCGAGGATACTAGAACACATGTCAGTGTATTATTAGTCTTTCATGTATATGTCTTGTAACTTTACCATTGCTTTCCCTGTATAAATATGTTGGTGCTTATTTTATGTTGTATTCAAGTTGAGGGACTAAATGTGTAATTAGTAAATCTAGGTATAAAATGCCTAGATCTCCTTGCTTTTGACTATCACTTTGACATTCATATCATTTTTACTCTCTGTGAATTTCTATCAATACTTTGTATCATGTTCTTGATGATTAATGAGAGATGACCGTAGTTTATCACAGATCTTGTTCATATTACTTGTATCTTGGGATCACAAGTGGTATCAGAGCCTAGCATATTGCGATTTGTGAAGATTTCTTGAAGAAATTGGGCAATTTTTGAAGATTTTCGGATTTCATTGTTTTCTGCGATTTTGGATGTGTTTTGTCTAGGGATTTCACCACAGACTTGTTCGAATTGATGTTCTGGATCAATTCGTGCAAAAGTACAGGATCAGAACTCGATTTTGATAGGATTTCAGTTGATTCTTGGACATTTTTCGAAGAGTTACTGTAGCTGTTCGAAAAATGGATTTCTGGTGTGTTCTTGGTGATACTTTCTAAACAAAAAGTGTTCAAATTGTATGTGCGAATTATCCTACGAAGTTTCAGATCAATTGGATTTGATTTGAGCAAATTAGGATATTTAGAAAATTTTTGGATCTCGGCACTTATAACTATCGTACGATATAGTGTTCATAAACTCATAACTGTCGCACGATACTAACATTCATAACTGTCGCACGATTCTTGACCGACTTCACATTTTAGTCGCACAAGACTTGTACGAGAGTTACTGTTCATTAGGCTTAGTCGCACAAAGCCTGTCCGACAGTTACTATTCAAAAGACCAAGTCGTACAAGTTTCATACAACAGTTGGTCCAAGTCGTACAAAGGTTGTCTGAGAGTTACTGTTTGCACTGCTTGTCGTACACGTTTCGTCCGACAGTTTTCCGACAGTCGTACAGTTGTCTATTGCCCGACAGTTGACTATTTTTCACAAATTCGCTTATCTGTTTAAAGATCAAATCAAGTAATTTTTCAAGATGATGAGAAATGATATCATGAATTCTTTGGGGAATGATTCTAGACCCCCAATTCTGATTGAAAGAGAATATGAGCAATGGAAGGAAAGGTTTGAGGATTTTCTTGAGCGACAACAAAATGGATTACACTTGTTAGATTCGCTTAAAAATGGTCTAATGAAACTTGTATATAAAGATGTTCGAGTTCTGAATGCACCAGAAGCAGATCTTAGACTGGTTCCTATTACCGACTACAATGTTGATCAAAAGACTAGATATGATGCAGATAAAAAGGCAAGATCGTATGTAATCATAGGGATTCCAAATGAAGTCTTCAACAAGATTGATAGTTACAAAGATACAGCAAATAATATGTGGAGACAACTAGAGAAGATGTTGGAAGGGTCTCAGATTGGTAATCAGATGAAAATCACTTTGTGCATAAACAAGTATGAAGAGTTTAGAGCTAAGGAGGATGAAACATTATATCAGACTTATGACAGATACATAATTCTACTCAATGAGCTTAGTAAGAACAAGGTCAAAAAGGATCTAATTGAGATAAATGTTAAATTTCTTAACATCCTACAACCCGAGTGGAAGAGTGTTTCTAGGAAAATGAAACAAAATCCTAGACTGTCTACCATGCCATTACATGAATTGTATGAGACTATGTTGCAAGATGAAGAGGAAATAGAAGAGATAAAAGAAGAGAAGAATAAGAAAAAGAAGAAAGAGATCTCTCAAGAACCAATTGCACTTCAAGCCGAGAAGCAAACAAGCAGTTTTTTGTCTGATGATTCTGGTTGGTTTGATTCTGGTTACAAGGGTAATATTTCTGATGATGGTTGATAGCAGAAAAACGTATGGTCACAATGTACCCACAGAGGGGGTGCAAGTATACACCACAACTATGATCGCTATAAGTAATAAAAATGGCAAGTATTTACCAAGTATCGATCCCACAAGGACTGAACTACTGAGAATCAGAGAATGTCACGAACTTCTTTTCACAAGTCTCGGTTTGAAAAGATTGTTGGTTTGTTGGAAAATAATTAAACTCTTGAATAATTAAAAATGGGTATGGATGTGAGTTCCCTTGAGATTTCTGTAGTCACAAAATGGTTAGATGCTTTGTAGGACGAAATATTATAAAAAGCCCGATCTCTCGAAATGCATGCGATTTATAAAATGATCCTACAAAGTTTCTATAAAGTTTCCATTGTTACCAACTCTCGATTTTGCCGAATTAAATAAGTTTGACTCTAAACGTCAAGTTCTACCAATGTGGAGATTTACACCCAAATCTCTTTGTGATATAAATCCCGACCGGCGTTTGAACCTTAATAATTCATACAAAACCCGCCTCTCGACGTGGTTATCAAAGACTCTCTCAAATCTTTGTGCATCACTTAAGCCGTATGTCAAATCCGCCCCTCTCGAGGTCTAAGATCTAATATTAACACATAAAAGTGATCGGCTTATCTGCTTTGAGTTTAAGTCCCGACTCAAGTGACCAATCTCGAGAGTAGTAACAAATGGCCACACCCAAGTGTTGCCTACTAGTCTCAAGTTTATTCACATCCACACCCGAGGGGTGCTTAGCTCATAATTAAATTAAACGGCATAATAATATAAAAGAAATGCAGAAAATTAACTTGCATAAAATTAAATACAGAATAGCAATTACAATTAACAAAGCAAAGACTACAATTAAAAGCTGGAGAAATTATCACTATTAAAGCAAGTAAGTTAAACTATGAAAGCAATTAAAAGCTGGTAAGTTGATGAAGAACAAGTGAGCCAAACTCCTCCTTTTATAGTCCCCATGAATCTCAATACCCAATGGATAAATAATTAATATCCATAAGTCAATTCCAAAACCACCTTTTCAGCCCATGGTTTTGGCTGAGCTCATCACTTCAGGAATGCCAGCCCATAGATGCCTTTCATTGTCCAGATAAGAGCTTTGTCCGCTGGATAAAAGCAAAATCCGTCCTGCCCACAGTGGGCACATTCTGCCCACAGTCCGAGAGTGCAGCAAAATCCCAAGAAAATCAAACTTTTGAAATGTAATCATCCTTTTTTCACATTTTAGACCAAATGACGGGGAAAGAAGCAAAGTGGGTATAAAAACGATATAATATCCTAGAAAAAGAGTAATAATAAACTCTCAAAAATGAGAGTTATCACACCCCCAAACTTAAGGTTTTGCTTGTCCTCAAGTAAAAGAAATGAAGGAAAAAGAATTTTTACGGAGGGAAAGAAGACGAAACTTACAAACGTGCTTGAATGATTCCTCGGAATGTGTACTTCTTCCTTTCTTGACTACTTGTTGGAACTTTGATCGGTAGGACTTTTCGGGTTTGTGTTTGTGGCTAAAAAAAATCCCCCCAAACTTGAACTAGACTACAAAAGGAATTTGGATATATCTTTGTTGCTCTTCCTTTGAGTTCTATTTCAGTCGCAAAAACCCCAGCTTTATGATTTTTCAATTTTTACGCTTTTTGGGTTATGCTTTTCCTTCCAATTTTTCGAAGGTTGTCTTCCAATTTTTCGAAGACATTTATTTTGTTTTTCTATATATATATATATATATATATATATATATATTTGGATCATCAAACGTGATGATCATGCTATTCTTCCCACCCCCAGACTTATAGATGGACAATGTCCTCATTGTTGTATGGAATGGCTTGGTTGTGGGAACAAAGGGGAACGTGTTTAGGCCAAGCAAGAGGGCCTACGTCCTCTCAAAATTTCCTACGCGTAGTCAAGAAAAGTCGAAGTACCTGAAAATGATAAGAATCACAACAAAAATTTCAAGCAAACACACACATCATCGATTTAAACATAACCCGCAAGTGATACACAATAGGCGGGAATGCAAGGTTACGAGTGTTTAAACAAACCCAAAAGAGGAATTAAAGCAATAATGTTTAAAAAGGATGACGCGTTTCAAAAGTCATTTTCGATCGAAATTACTGCCCACTGCAGAGGTCTGTGGGCTCAGTTCCGGCTGGAAATCCTGGCGGGCGGTCGTCTTCGTCTTCTGGGGGACCCGAGGCAGAAGCAGTTCCTCTTTCCAGACGTGCCACACGCGCATCCAAGGCAGCAAGCAACACAATTATTTTCGCCGTGTTTTGATTGGCTTCCTCTGTTTGCAATACCAACACCGCCAACCATTCGGTGGTACCGTAACCTGCATAAGTTGAACCCGGGGCGGCAGATGGCTGTTGTGATGAGCCCGTAGCAACAGTAGGTGGTGTCTTTGAAGGCCGTTCCTGGGTTTCTTGTTCCTGCAAAACAGTCGGAGTGCGAGAAGCGCTCTTGCGGCGCGTAATGGTCTCATGGTTTAGGTGTTTCTTACCATACGTGATCACATCATCTTTATCGACAGGCACATGGTTCTTAGCACACAGTTTGGTTAATAAAGCCGGAAAGATCAATCGACTTTGGACCCGAGATGCGGCCCGAGCAATGGCGTCATGAGCAATTTGTCCAAGATCTACCGGACAATCTTTGATAATACAGTATAACAAAACACAACGCTCGTAATCTACCGTACCATCGTGAGCCGTGGGCATGAGGTTGTGGCGCAGAAACTGAAACCAAAGGGCAGCCGCTTCCGAGAGATGGTTGGCCCGAATCATAGAACGATTATTATCCCGGGACCAACCATGACCCGGAAGGACCAATGCATCCGCGAGCACGTCATCCTAAATACTCATCAACTTTTTCGAGATTTGGTGGTAAGAACAAACAAAAGGGGCCTGCAACTTTAAAGCTTTGTTCACCGCCGGTCCGGTCCAATCGATCATTTTACCACGTAGCCGTAGGGGACCGTGATCGGCATAGGCCGCAGCTGCGTAAAACTCTCGGACCCACGTCTCATTCACTTTGAAATGAGATTTTCCCAATGCAAAGCGACAAGGTGCTGCTTTACGTGCGCCACAGAATTCACCAAAGCAGTATCGAATGCGCGCTCGAGCAATAAGTTGTTGTTTTTGATTAGGTCGTACCTTTCTTGTACCACGGCATCCTGAACATGAGCTGGTGGCTGCGTTCGTGTGGCACTTCGTGTACGTTGTGTCGTCATCGGCCTTTTACCTTTGATGTCTGCTCGGAGCTCGGCCTCAAAATCGCTCTCGGAACTTTCGGCAGTCTTTGACTTCTTCGGGTTTGGCTCGTCGGATTCTGAAGACGAAGGGCCGGAAGCTGAAGACGAAGCTTCGGAATCACTCGGTTGCATTCCTTTGATAGCTGTCTGCTGAGATGGGCCTGCGGTATTCAATCCCCCAACCTTTTCTGCGGTTGTGCTCGTGCCCGCTGTTGGCACAGATTGCTCACTGTGGGCATCCACTGGAGGTATGCGTTTTTGGACACTGCTTATTTCAGGGTTTAGAAGCTGCTCAAAAGGGTTTAGTGTACTGGTTTGGGACCTGCTTATCCCCTCGAAATCGAACCATAGATCAGCATCAACATCCTCATCTCCGGCATCTCCACTTTTATTCAAATCGAAAGCTTTGGCCCTAGAGGTTGAGGGTCGGTTTTTAGGGTCGATGGGGATGGTAGTGATGGTGGGTGGGGCTGAGATAAAAATGGGTTTTAGAGGGTGAGTGAAGGGTGGAGGGGTATTTGGGGTTCGCAAAAAGTGGGGGTTTTGAAAATCTCCAAATGGGTTTCCGGGGTCTAGCCGTAAATGGATGGGTGGAACGGTGATGGGTCGAGTAGGGGGTGGCACACAAGTAAACAAGGGTTGGGTGAATGGGATCTGAATTGTCGACGAGATGATCGGATTAGGGTTTTCCGATGGGTTTTGGGGTGTTTCAACAACCCGAGTCAGAACCTCATGAGTTTCAGCGAAGGAGTGCACATACCTCGGGGATGAAGGAGTTGCGGGGTCGCCGGTTGTCTGGACGTCGCCGGCAGGAGCGCCGGAGGTTGCGCCGGTGGTGGTTCGTATCGCCATAGTCGACGACGACGAGCTGAGGGCTTGTGTCTCGGCTACCACAGAGGCATTAGACGAAGGTCGAGCTTCTGCGGGTGTGACGACAGTGGTGGAGATGGCGAGGAGGAGCTCTGCGGTGGTGCTGACGATGGTCGGCGATGATGGCGAGCCGGTGGTGATGACGGCGCTACGGGCGGTCCGTCGAGTGGTTCGCCCGGGGATGTGAACCAGAGCCTTCTTTCGAGCCATGGGTGGGAGAGAAATGTAGAGCTCTTATGAGGTTTTTCTGATTTTTGTTGGGGTTTATGTGGAGAAGAAGACACAAAAAGGAGGAATAGGGTTTTTGTACTAACTTTTGTTTTCTTAAAATACCTCCCAACCACATACTTTCAGCCACTTTTCCATTAAAATCTTTTTTTTTTTAAAACCCCATTTTACAGCTGGGTTTGCATTGGAACCCCAATCCTAGTACACCCAAATCCTTAAAAAAAATATTCTCTTGGGAAAAATGAGTACTTGGTGTACTAGGGAAGGTTCTATTTTCTGCATGCACCTTTAACTTCTGTTTTCTTAAAAATCAGCCCCAAACTTTTCCAGAAAATTACACTTCTCCCCCCCCCAAACTTACCTGTTCGAACTTAAGGACTGCGGGCACAGCGTGTCCACAGCGGGCAGACCTGCACTTTGATTCTGAAAAATAAATAACACAACAGCTAAGAAACAATATTTACACTATGTACACGATGGTTCTTGTCACAGATTATTCGTTGTTACCCGTGGGTATGGCACTTCAGTTGGAATAAAGTGCTTGACCCGGTGACCGTTAACCCTAAAAATGCTTCCGTCTTGTGGGTTAATTAAGTCGATTGTTCCAAACTTACCCACGTCTGCAATAGTAAACGGTCCCGACCAACGTGATTTTAACTTTCCGGGAAACAACTTCAACCGAGAGTTAAAAAGGAGCACTTGTTGATTCTTTTCAAAATTCCTTTGGTTAATACGACGATCATGCCAAACTTTTGTTTTTTCTTTATAAATCTTGGCGTTTTCGTAGGCATGATGACGTATCTCCTCTAACTCGTTTAGTTGAAGCTTCCTCTTCTTTCCTGCCACTTCTTCATTGAGGTTTAATTCTTTTACGGCCCAAAATGCCTTATACTAAAGTTCCAAGGGTAAATGACATGCTTTTCCAAAAACCAGTTTATATGGCGACAGTCCTAGTGGCGTTTTAAAAGTTGTTCTATATGCCCAAAGCGCGTCATCCAACTTAAGGGACCAATCCTTTCTATCGGGTTTTACCACTTTTTCCAAAATTGATTTAATTTCCCGATTCGAAAGTTCGGCAAGCCCGTTTGTTTGCGGGTGGTATGCCGTTGATACCTTATGATGGATGTTGTATTTGCTCAAAACTGTGCTTAACATTTTGTTGACAAAATGAGTTCCCTCGTCACTAATTAAAGCGCGAGGTGTTCCAAAACGAACAAAGATGTTTTTATGCAAAAAGTTAATCACAGTTTTAGCATCATTTCTTGGACAAGCTATGGCTTCTATCCATTTTGAGACGTAATCCACTGCCACCAAAATATACTGATTATTAAAAGACATAGGAAATGGTCCCATAAAGTCGATGCCCCAAACATCAAAAAGTTCGACTTCCAAAATATTATTTAAGGGCATCTCGTTTCGTTGGGACAAATTCCCGGTCCTTTGGCATTTGTCACAACTCTTCACGAACTCAAATGAATCTTTAAAAATTGTGGGCCAAAAGAAACCACTTTGAAGAATTTTTGCGGCCGTACGTTGACCACCAAAATGGCCTCCGTAAGGTGAAGCGTGACAATCCCGCAAAATACTTTTCATTTCAAAATCCGGGACGCATTTCCTCAAAATTTGATCCGATCCTAATTTATACAAAAAAGGATCATCCCAAAAATATTGTTTACAATCATGAAGAAACTTTTTAAACTTTTGCGAGTTCATGTGGTATGGCCGAATTCCACTTGCAAGGTAATTTGCAATATCGGCATACCACGACAATTCCTTTTCAACATGTTGTATGGCTAAAATACGTTCATCCGGAAAAACTTCTTTGATTTCATGTTTCCCCCACTTGACACGTTCATTTCGATTCTTGAAAGATGATCGGCAACTTGATTATTGACTCCTTTTCTATCAAGTATCTCTATGTCAAATTCTTGTAAAAGAAGAACCCAACGGATAAGCCTTGGGTTAGCGTCGGTTTTGTTAAAAAGATACTTGATAGCGGAGTGGTCCGTATGAACAACGACTTTTGTGCCGATCAAATAAGAACGAAAACGGTCAAAAGCAAATACTACAGCAAGTAACTCTTTCTCAGTTGTTGTATAATTTATTTGAGCTTCGATAAGAGTTTTACTCGCATAGTAAATGGGGTGAAAAATATTTTCTTTCTTTTGTCCCAAAACGGCACCTACCGCCCAATCACTAGCATCGCACATTACCTCGAAAGGTTTTGTCCAATCCGGTGCTATTACAATAGGTGTAGAGACAAGAGCTTCTTTGATTTTTGAAAAAGCCGTTTTGCATTCGGAAGTAAAATCAAAAGTTTGGTCAACATGCAGTAAATTACACAATGGCTTCGCAATTTTTGAAAAATCTTTTATAAATCGCCGGTAAAATCCTGCATGTCCCAAAAAACTTCTAATGCCTTTAACCGAAGTGGGTTCGGGTAGTTGCATTATTACTTCTAATTTAGATTTATCAACTTCCAAACCTTGTTTAGAAACCATGTGACCCAACACAATTCCCTCTTGAACCATAAAATGACATTTTTCCCAATTCAAGATTAAATCGTGCGTTTCACATCTTTCTAATTTTTTTCTCAAATTATCAAGACAATTATCAAACGATGTCCCAATTACCGAAAAATCATCCATGAAAACTTCCATGGTGTCCTCAATCATGTCCGAGAAAATAGACATCATGCAACGTTGAAAAGTCGCGGGAGCATTGCACAACCCGAATGGCATTCGTCGAAAAGCAAAGGTTCCGAAAGGACACGTAAAAGTTGTTTTTTCTTGATCCTCGGGAGCTATGTGAATTTGATTATAGCCCGAGTATCCATCCAAAAAGCAATAAAATTCTTTTCCGGCCAATCGATCTAGCATTTGGTCTATAAAAGGCAAAGGAAAATGGTCTTTTTTCGTGGCTAGGTTCAATTGTCTATAATCCATGCATATTCTCCACCCGGTGACGGTCCTAGTAGGGATGAGTTCATTTTTCTCATTTGTTATAACCGTGGTTCCTCCCTTTTTAGGAACACATTGCACCGGACTAACCCAACCACTACTTGAAATGGGGTAAATAATACCCGCATCAAGCCATTTCAAAATTTCTTTCTTAACGACCTCTTTCATGATGGGATTTAGTCGTCTTTGCGGTTGCACTTTGCCAATGCTATTTTCTTCCAGAATAATCTTATGTTGGCAAAGAGATGGACTAATCCCCTTAATATCTGCTAAGGTCCAACCTATGGCTTTCTTGTGATTTTTCAACAATTCTAACATTTTTTCCTCTTGGTCATCACTTAACTTGGAAGAAATAATTACGGGTAATTTTTCTTCCTCCATGAGATAAGCATACTTAAGGTGACTCGGGAGAGGTTTTAAGTCTAAGTCCGGAGCCTTAAGAATTGATGGCATTTGTGGAGGTCGATCATTAAAATCTAAATGTTCAAAAGCATCTATAACCTCTATCAAATCCTCTTCCGACACATCATCTTCAAAGCCTATAATTGGTTCTTCATGAAAGTCTCCTAAAAGGCCAGCCTCAAAATCATCACCTAAAGTGTCGATGGCAGAACAATCTTCTAAATCACCGTTGAATTTTAGTGACTTAAAGACGTTGAAGGTTATTTGTTGGTCATTCACTCTCATGGTTAGCTCACCTTTTTGGACATCAATTAAAGTTCGACCGGTCGCAAGAAAAGGTCTTCCTAGGATGATGGGAATATTCTTATCGGCCTCAAAGTCCAAAACTAGAAAATCGGCCGGAAAAATGAATTTATCAACTTTGACCAAAATATCTTCAATTTTTCCTTTCGGATAAGCAATGGATCTATCCGCGAGTTGCAAAGTGACAGTAGTGGGTCTTACTTCACCAATTCCTAACTTGTTAAAAATTGACAAGGGCATGAGATTTATGCTTGCACCCAAGTCACATAGTGCATTTCCGACCTCTTGACCGCCAATGGAGCATGGGATGGTAAAACTTTCCGGGTCCTTGAGTTTCGGAGGGATTTTACAAGTAATAATTGCACTACATTCCTTGGTTAAAGCAACCGTCTCATATTCTCCTAGTCTCCTCTTTTTGTTGAGAATGTCTTTTAAAAACTTAACATAGTTTGGCATTTGCTCGAGAGCTTCTACCAAAGGAATGTTAATATGGAGTTGTTTGAAAACGTCTAAAAACTTTTTAAACTGAACATCCATCTTTTTATCTTTAAATCTTTCAGGAAAAGGCAACTCACGTAGATCCAAGCTTGTTTGCTTTTTGCTGGGTGTAGGCACAGGCTGCTCGGCATTTTTGACAGCACCGGACGGATCTGCTGTTGTAGACACAAAAACAGGGTCCTGCGGTTTTTCAACAGTAGAGAACAGTCCCGGAAAATTTTCTCTATCGAAAAGATGTGATTCTTTTTGCACATTAGGTGTGGTAGGAGATTGATCGTTTTTACGCGAGTCCTCTACGTTACCTATTTCCAATATGCTTATGGCCTTGACATGTTCATTGCGTGGTCCTTTTGGGTTCTCGGTGTCACTAGGCAAAGTCCCTTGTGGTCTATTTTTGAGCTCGGTCGCAAATTGACCAAGTTGGGTCTCAAACCCTCTCAAGGTTGCATTGGTTTGGTTTATAAAACCTTTAAGCAATGATTCGAGTGAACCATTACCTTCCGATTCATTTTGTTACCTAGGAGCATGCGATTGTGAAGATTGACCATGTTGGTAATTGGATTGTTGGTTTTGATAAAATCCCGGGGGATTTTTTGGTCGGTTTTGCGGTTGACTTGCCCCGGGGGGTTGAAGTCCTTGATTTCCCGACCAAGAAAAGTTCGGGTGATTCCGCCAATTCGGGTTATAAGTTTGAGAAAATGGGCTATTTCTAGCATTTCGCAAATAATTTACCGAAGCGGGATTTCCCGGGAAATTCTCATAACTATGGCTTTCTCCACAAAATGCACATGACTCATTAATAGCTTGAGCTTGGTTTTTCTCTCCATTGATGTTTAAATTATTTTTCACCAAGTTAGTCAAAGCTACAATTTGTGCATTTAAAGAAGTGATGGCATCAATTTCATGAACTCCCGATGCATTTGGCGTGGTGATGGCACGAGCGTTTTGCCAGTCGGTGTTATTGTTGGCAACTTTTTCTAAAATCTCAAATGCCTCGTTGTAAGTTTTTGAAACAAAAGCACCACCGGCCGTAGCATCGAGAATAATTTTAGCAGCATTAGAAAGACCATTATAAAATGTTTCTAATTGGATGCAATAGGGAATTCCATGATGTGGACATTTTCGAATTAAATCTTTAAATCTTTCCCATGCATCCGAGACTGCTTCGTCATTCTCTTGCCGAAAGTTCATGATATCGTGCCTAAGCTTTACATTTCTTGTTGGAGGAAAATATTTTTTTAAAAACTTTTCGGCTAAACTCGACCAAGTGTCGATGGATTCCGGTGGTTGTGAATTTAGCCATGCTTTAGCTCTTTCTCTTAACGTGTAAGTGAAGAGTGTCAAACGTAAGGCTTCCGGTGTTACGCCGGAAATGCGAAAATGATCCGTCATTTCTATAAATGATTTTAAATGAGAGTGCGGATCCTCCGAAGGTAATCCTCCAAATTGACCCATTGCTTGGATCATTTGAAACAACACGGGTTCGGGTTTAAAAGCTTGTGCATTCATGTTGGGCCTAATAATACCCGACCTTAATTGCTCAAATTAGGGTGTTGCATAGTCCCTTATTTTCCTATCTTTACTATCGGCAATACCTACCGTTGTGCATTCATGTTGGGCCTAATAATACCCAAGTGTTGCCTACTAGTCTCAAGTTTATTCACATCCACACCCGAGGGGTGCTTAGCTCATAATTAAATTAAACGACATAATAATATAAAAGAAATGCAGAAAATTAACTTGCATAAAATTAAATACAGAATAGCAATTACAATTAACAAAGCAAAGACTACAATTAAAAGCTGGAGAAATTATCACTATTAAAGCAAGTAAGTTAAACTATGAAAGCAATTAAAAGCTGGTAAGTTGATGAAGAACAAGTGAGCCAAACTCCTCCTTTTATAGTCCCCGTGAATCTCAATACCCAATGGATAAAGAATTAATATCCATAAGTCAATTCCAAAACCACCTTTTCAGCCCATGGTTTTGGCTGAGCTCATCACTTCAGGAATGCCAGCCCATAGATGCCTTTCATTGTCCAGATAATAGCTTTGTACGCTGGATAAAAGCAAAATCCGTCCTGCCCACAGTGGGCACATTCTGCCCACAGTCCGAGAGTGCAGCAAAATCCCAAAAAAATCAAACTTTTGAAATATAATCATCCTTTTTTCACATTTTAGACCAAATGACGGGGAAAGAAGCAAAGTGGGTATAAAAACGATATAATATCCTAGAAAAAGAGTAATAATAAACTCTCAAAAATGAGAGTTATCAATGGTGCCGAGTTAGAGCAAGCGATGATTCTACTCACAAGACACTTTCAGAAGAGATTTTACAAACCACCGTCATCAAACAACAATCTGATGTATACTTCTGGTTCGAGAAAGATTGAGACTAACAATTATGAAAGGAAACCGTTTGGAGAACAATGGTTTGAGAATACTGATAAGAGATCGGAAAAAGTTGAAGGTAAGAGGGTGTTTGAGAATGTGGAGAAAAAGTTTGAAGAAAAGAAAGGAGTGGAGGTTCAAAAGTGCTACAACTGTGGAACTCCCGGTCATTATGCAAGGGATTGCCGGAAGAAAGTGATCAAGAATTCTGATTATTACAAACAGAAGTTGCTATTGGCAAACAGGAGGAAGATGGAATAGCTCTTTTGGTGGAAGAAGAATATTGGCTTGACCATTCAGATGATGAGGGAGAAAATGAAGAACATGCCAACATGTGTCAAGCAGAATTCAATTCTGATGACGAGGACAATTCTGACACTACAAAACAGGTAAATTCCTTTCCCTTACCTGAACCGGCAGATCATGAAGTAATTGAATTGCGTAATGAACTGCATGATACACGAAATAAATTATCATTTTCAGAAAATGAAAAGGCTAATCTATTAAGTGAGTTCAACATAATGATACCAAGAGTTCAAGAATTAAGAGAAGCTCTAGCATGTGAAAGAAAGAAGAATAATGACTTAAAACAA
Organism: Saussurea involucrata; assembly: GCA_033807775.1. Taxonomy (NCBI): domain Eukaryota; kingdom Viridiplantae; phylum Streptophyta; class Magnoliopsida; order Asterales; family Asteraceae; genus Saussurea; species Saussurea involucrata. The sequence goes on from CM066327.1 coordinate 82,779,972, forward strand.
AAGATTGATGATGTTGAACTTGAGAAACAAGAAAAATGTTCTGAAATTAAAACTCTCAAGTCTCAACATAATCAATTTGAATCTGAAAAGTCAATTCTTGATTCTCAATTATCTGAATTGAACAAACAAATCAAAGACTTAGAAACAAAGAATAATGAATGTGAATTATCTTTGACAAATCTTTCAAATCAACATACAGAATTTTTAAACAAAATCGAAAGTTTGGAAAAGAAGCTGTATTTGAGAGGTCAAACTGACCAAACAATTTTCATGAACAAGCCAAGACTTGTAAGCAATGTCAATAAGTATTGGGGACTTGGTTATGAAAACCCAAAATATCTGACCAAAGCTATCATTGCATTACCAACAATGTATAACTTTGAATGTTTAAGATATGCACGATATAGGCCCGATTTTGAAATTCCTTGGACTGGTGAAAAGGAAACACAAGAAGAGGAAGAAAGAAAAAGGTCATTAACATCTCATATACAACTTCCATTTTGTTATACTCATGAGACGTTGAAGACTCTCAACAATCTAAATGGACCACTTCCAAACAATTATTTTGACATTTGTGCTACAAAGCCAATTACTAACAATCAAGTTTTTGAAACTAAGAAATATGTTCCTACATTGGTTCTAGAAGGGAGAATTGTTGAACTTGAAATCTCCATTTTAGAACAAAGGATCAAATTTGAATTTGAAAATGATCTCCTTTCGACTGTTTATTCAAATAGTTTTAAGGAAATATCAACTAGTTTCAAAGACGAGGTGAAAAAGGAAAATATTAAAATTGAACATTCTTTGATCAAAAAGTTTTCTAAATCAACAAAGAGCATCTTTGATGCTAAACAAAAGATTGATCAAAAATGTCTCAAACTTTCTAAGAAAGTGGTGGATCTTGAGAATATTCTTCTCTCCGAGCATACTCTTTTGGAAAATGAGAAAGTTAACTTTGTAAATCAAATCAATTCATTTCAAGAGAAGTTGACTGATTTGTTAAAGACAAAAACTGATTTAGAAATTGTCTTACAAAATGAAAGAAAGGAATTTGCCTTGAAAAACTGGTTCAATCTTGAGGAAAACAACTTTCTTAAAGAACAAAATTGTGAACTTTCTCGAAAAGTAATGACATTGGAAAAATCTTTGCAGGAAGGAAACATTAATACAATGTCTGATTTCGAAAATATTTTAAATCTTGAAAGAGCACAGTTTGAATTTGAGAAAGTCAGCTTTGAAAAGGAAAAACAGTCTTATGAAATGAAGATAATTGAGCTTTCTCAAGATGTGGACGAGTTAGAAAAAGGAATTGGCAAAATAACGAAGAGAAAATGCTTTCAAAAGATGGAATACACCTGAGTCTACTAAGGATTTTGAAGTTCACAATGCCGATTCTGATTCTGATTGTGACTTTGTGCCTAATGATCAAATTTTCGAAACCAAGTCAGAGCCAAAAGATAATGATAAAGGAAAAAGCTTGTTTATTTGATTTCTAAAAGAAGCGTCAGGACCATACAGATTTTATCATTACTGAAGAAAAATCTTCAAGTACTTTTTCTAAAGGTGAGTGTTCAAACACAAAGAAACCACCTTTAGAGAAAAGAAAGAAGAATAAAAAGTAAAAGATAACTCAAGTTCAAAGTTCTAAAGGTTCTAATTCTAAATCTTCTGTTGTTTCAGATAATCTTGTGAATCCGAAGGAGAAAGTGCAAGAATGGCGGGTAAAGCAAACAAAGTCTGGTTCAACCAAACAGAATGATAAAAACAGTAGTTTTACAAAGAATAAACAATTTGGTGCGAGTAACAAACAATCTTTTGTTAATTCTTAGTTACTCTACAGACCAATTGTTGAGTTTTAAAAATGGTGATTGTTTTTGTTTTGTTTGTGGTTGTGAAAGTGCGTTTGCTATGACTGGTTCTTGTTGTTGGGATAATTCTTATTTTATTCCAAATGGTAATAGAAAGTCAAATTTGAGGAAAAAGAAGAAGACACAAAAGTCTAAAACTATGTCCTCACAAACTAACCAAAAAGGACCCAATGTTAAGTGGGTACCTAAAAATGTTTCAATCTGATTGATGCAGAAAAATAAGTTATGGTATTTAGATTCGGGATGTTCGAAGCATATGACAGGCCAAAGACACATGCTAACTAATTTTGTGGAAAAAGATCTTGGTCGTGTAAGATTTTGAAACAATCAAGTTGCTCCAATAAAAGGTTTTGGAGACATTGTTCAAGATAATCTCACGATAAAGAAAGTCAACTATGTTGAAGGATTGGAGCACAATCTATTCAATATTGGACAGTTTTGTGATAAAGATTTGGAGGTAAACTTCAAAAAGACGAGATGATGTATCAAAACTGAGGAAGCAACAGAACTTCTTGTTGGCACTAAGAAGTCGAATCTTTATACAATCAACTTGTCTAGTGTCAAGCCGACCAATGAAGTGTGTCTCTTATCAAAAGCTTCGGAAGAACAAAGTTGGTTATGGCACCGACGGTTATCGCATCTGAATTTCCGATACATTCAAAAGCTGGTTTTAGGAGATTCAGTTCGGGGGCTTCCAACTCTGAAATTCAATGCCAAAAACTTATGTGATGCATGTGAGAAAGGAAAGATGAAGATGGTTCCTCACAAACCTAAACCGGAACCTACTACGAGGAGTATACTTGAGCTTTTACATGTGGATTTGTGCGTTCCAATGAAAACCGAAAGCATAAGTGGGAGGAAATATGTCTTGGTAATAGTTGATGACTTTTCAAGATACACATGGGTTAATTTTCTTTGTTCGAAAGATGAAACTTCAGAACTTCTGATTGGTGTTATCAAGGCAGCTCAGAACAACATGCAGATTTCAGTTAAAATCGTACGTTCGGATAATGTTACAGAATTCAAGAACAGAATCCTAGGTGAATTCTATGAATCAAATGGGATTATGCAACAGTTTTCTGCCGCCAGAACTCCTGAACAAAACGGTGTTATAGAATGACGCAACAGAACGTTAGTCGAATCTGCAAGAACTATGTTGGCGTATTCAAAACTACCTCTCTTCTAATGGGTCGAGGTCGTGGCAACCGCATGTTATACTCAAAATCGTTCTGTCATACACCGCCGGTTTGGTAAAACCCCCTATGAAATCATGAATAACCAGAAACCTAACATAAAACATTTTCGTGTTTTTGGATGTAGGTGTTATGTCTTGAACGATAAAGAACAACGGAACAAGTTCAGTCCAAAGGCGATTGATGCTATCTTCGTTGGATATTCTTTCTCAGCGGCATCATATCGGATATACTTGAAGCAATCAAGAATAATCATGGAAAGTGTCAATGTCAAATTCGACGAACAACACGAATTGGTTTCTGACCAAAACAGTTCAGAACCCGTTATAACCGGAATTTTAGCTTATGGACATCTCAGTTCATAACCTGTTCCAACAACTAATCCGGATCAACCTTCAACCTCAAAATCTCATTTAACTGATCTTGATTTGTTATTTGATGAATTTTATGATGAATTTTATGATGAATTTTATGGTACTTACAATAAATCTGTTAATTCTAACAGGATGGTACAAGCACCTACAACAATTTCCGCTGCGACAACTACTCAACATGCTGCTTCTACTTCAACACCGGTTGATGTTTCCATTCCTGTTCAAGATGTTCAAGTACCAGAAGTTGTTAATCCACAACAAAAGACTACAATAAATGTGGAATGATCAACACATCAAGTAAATTCTTCGGTTTATGAACCAAACATTCCTCAGCAACAACCGGAATCTTCTGATATTCCTTCAGCAATTCCAAGTGCTGAACCAACTGTTCCTATAACCGAAGAAGACACAAATGCTACTCTTGATAATGTTCAAGAATCATATGCTCCTCACCCTCATACGCCAAAGTGAATGAAGGCTCATCCTATTCAACAAGTAAGAGGTGATCCAAATTTGCCAGTTCAAACCCGCTCGTCTGCTTTGAGTGCTACCGTAAATGAGTGTTTGTTTTCAATGTTTTTGAACAACATTGAACCACTTACTATTAAGGAAGCATTAAATGATCCGGATTGTATTTTAGCTATGCAAGAAGAGCTAAATCAATTCGAAGCGTTGAAAGTGTGGAGGCTCGTTCCAAGACCGGCTAATAAAAGTATCATTGGAACAAAGTGGGTGTTCAAGAATAAGAAAGGTGAAGATGGCAACATAGTTCGTAACAAGGCGAGACTTGTAGCGAAAGGTTACCGACAGCAAGAGGGGATAGACTATGATGAGACTTACGCTCCAGTCGCACGCATTGAAGCAATCAGATTATTTATGGCTTATGCGGCATACAAAAACTTAACGGTATATCAAATGGACGTGAAGACAACATTCCTAAATGGAATTCTCAAAGAGGAGGTTTACGTCTCTCAACCTGAAGGTTTCGTCGACAAGGAAAATCCAAACCATGTATATATCTTGGATAAAGCCTTGTATGGATTGAAACAAGCCCCTCGAGCATGGTACGACATTCTGTCACAATTTCTACTCGTCTCTGGCTTTGAAAAAGGTAAGATTGATACGACTTTGTTTGTCAAACGTGAAGATGGTGAGATGATCATAGTACAAATTTACGTAGATGATATTATCTTTGGCGCATCTAACCCTGGTTTAAATAAATGGTTTTCTGATCTGATGATTGCTAGATTTCAGATGAGCATGATGGGAGAGATTAATTTCTTTCTCGGATTGCAAGTGAAGCAGTTTTCCACGGGGATTTTCATCAATCAGTCAAAGTATATATTTGACATTTTGAAGAAATTCAAAATGGAAAATTGTACCTCCATTGGAACGCCGATGGCACCAGGTTCAAAGATCGGTCCGGATCCTCATGGTAAGGAAACAGATATACGAAACTATCGAGGTATGATCGGATCTTTAATGTACTTAACTTCTAGTCACCCGGATATCATGTTTGCTACGTGTCTTTGTGCGAGATTTCAGGCGAATCCTAAGGAATCTCATTTCGGGGCCGTCAAGCGTATCTTTCGCTATCTCAAAGAAACCACCTACCTTGGTCTATGGTATCCCAAAGGCACGGGATTCGAGCTAACAGCTTACTCCGACGCGGATCATGGTGTAGCTTATTGGACCAGAAAAGCACATCCGGACACATACAATTTTTGGGATATAAATTGGTGAGTTGGGCGTCCAAGAAACAGAACTGTGTCTCGACTTCTACGGCGGAGGCAGAATATGTCGCGGCCGCGAGTTGTTGCTCACAAGTCATTTGGATGAAAACCCAACTGATGGACTTCGCATGTCGGTACGAAAAGATCCCAATTTATTGTGATAGTAAGTTCGCAATAGCAATATCCGTGAATCCGGTTCAACACACGAAAAGTAAGCACATCGAAATACGATATCATTTTATTAAAGATCACGTCGAAAAAGGTACAATTGAACTCTATTTTGTTCCTACTGAATTTCAACTCGCCTACTTGTTTACCAAGGCTTTGGATGAGAAACGTTTCACGTTTCTAGTTTCAAAGCTAGGCATGTTGAATTTGAAAGTTTGATTCATCATAATTTTCATTCAATATTTTGAAAATAAATATTAATCATTCAAATTTTATAAATTTGAGTGAAGAATACTTATTTTCACAATATTGAATATTCATTATGATGTGCTCAAATTTAGATTTCTTTCAGTAGTTTACAAAGTCGATTTCAATTTTATTTTTTTTACCGTATGTACTTCAGTTGATATTACTTGTGCAGTTTTATGTGTGGGTTCATGTGTTTAGGGGGAGCTATATATGTTTTTAATCATGTTTCAAGGGGGAGCTTCTAACAATGAAGATGTGTTTGATCAACACAATGGAGGTAAGTGTTCTATTTCAGTTGATTTGTGCAAACCCTACTTGATGAAAAATAATTTTGTCAAAATCTTATGCATCTTTGTAGGGGGAGCAAAATGATTTTCACAGAACACTGAATTTCGAATTAAAAGCTGAACAACTTTTAATTTGAAAAGTTTAATTTTTTGAAAAAATTTCCAAGTCTGGAAAATTGTCGTACAAGCTGTGTCCGACTAGCAATCCTAGTCGTACAAGCTTTGTCCAACCATAACTGTTCACATACGACAGTCGCACAAGCCTTGTCCGACTACCAATCCTAGTCGTACGTGCTTTGTACGATTGTTACTATTCATAAGGCCAAGTCGCATAAGCTTTGTCCGACTAGCAATCCTAGTCGCACAAGCTTCATACGACAGTTACTGTTCACCATTCATCCTTAGTCGTACACTTCATCCTACGACTAAGAAGAGCTACTCGTACATTGTATCGTACGACTAGTTGACACATGGCGGTCAATCTTTGGACCAGTCATTTCTTGCCACGTGTCACACTACCTGAGTTCTATAAATAGTGTGTTTTTCAAAGGGTTTTTCTTTTTACGACTTCTTTTGAAACCCGACTCTCTCACAAAGTTAAAATCGTGTTTTGGATCATTTGTTGTTGTTCGTTGATTTCTGTGGATCCTTAATCGATTCAGGTATTGTACTAGTCTCTTAGATACGTATTTCATCCAGTATAAAATCTGTTAGTTTGATTTTAAGTTTAGTCGAAATGGGTTTAAGAAAACCCTTCATATTCTGTCGGTTAATCGATATATGTGTTAGAGTTTTGAGAAAAGATGATTAGTTTAGTACTTCTGCTAGTGAACCGCATCTAGTGTATATGTTTTGTATGCTTATCGTTCGAAAATCTTAGTTTTGGGTTTGAATCTTCAAAATTGTTCGAAGTGTTCATAATTGTCGCACAACACAATGTTCTTCATCACTCATAATTGTCGTACAAAACAGAAATGCATAACTGTAGTATAAAGCTTGTCCGACAACTTTTAGTCGTACAGCTTTGTCCAACAATAAGAGTCGTACGACTTGGAGTGTTGTACGACAGTAGCCCGCACTTAGGATTTTTTCGAAATATTTTGGCAAAAAAGTTACTCATATCCAAATGGTCTAATTTTGTCAATCTTAGACCATGGCACACATGAAAGAGCAGGGTGATGGTAATTCTTCTGATGAGAATACAGTGATTCCATCTCATCGTTCATCACATCCTTTGGTGAACGCATGGAATCTAGATGATGAGCTCATTCTTCCACGAGATAAAAAGGAACTAAAACCAAACAACTACACGCTTGATTTCAATGTCAGAATGGATTACCATCTCATTATGGAAATTCTCAAAGGTCACCCGCTTCGTACTGCTCTTTAAAAGACACAACAAGTTCCGGAGATCTATCTGCAACAAGTATGGCATACCATTCAGTATGTACCACGAGTTGAATCTAACAGCTTCTTTACTCTGAAAGTGGATCATTTTGATGCCAATATTACTCTGAAAAGGTTGCGGACAGTTCCAGATCTTCCTTATACTCCTAATTTTGAGGAAATGGTGTCTGAAGATTTGTGCCGGGATATAATGCGAATGGGTTACAATGATCCAGTTCGTGGAGTGCTAACTAGTACGTCGAAGTTAAAGAGTAACTATCTACCGCCGATGTATTACACACTATTCAGTGTTGTTAATAGGTGCATGACATCCAAACACACGGGTGTTTACACGGCCAGTATATCAGTTGTTCGAATGTTCCATGCTATCATTTTCGACCGCAAGATTGATTTTGCTATACTTATATGGAATGACCTGATCGAGGTGGTCACCGACAAGACAAAGCCATCAAAAGCCAGATCATTTGTACCGTTTCAGAGATATCTTCAGATTATCATTCGTTCTATTATAGAGGCTAACCGAGAGATACCGAGACGCGATGGAGCAGTTCTTGGTCCAACCAATTATATGAAGTCTCTCCAATTTCCCAAAGGTCTAATCTTTCCTCATATAATGATTTTACCTGAAGCACTACTCGCATACGCTGACCAAGAGTCACCATTCTTGAGTGAGTATAGAGAAGAGAATGCACTGATGGCCGGCCAGAGCCGGTAGGGCCTACCCAAGGTGCCAACCAACTAGGTGAGAGTGGTGAGGGTCCAATAGTTAGAGATCGAGTTCAGGATACTGGGGTACCTGAACAGGGTGTGTTGAGAGGTAAAAGCGATGTAAAGGGAAAAGGAGATGGGGGTGCTCTTGGTCAGTCGTCAAAGATCTTTGAGGACGATGACGATGAAGAAATTCTTGGTTCTGAGGATACTGAGGAAGAATTCGAGGATCTTGATGCTGATATTGATGATCCAGCAAATCTTATATATACTGCTAGTTCGGATGATGATGATGCTAATGTTGATGATGAAAAAGAGGATGATAGTTCAGATGATGATAATGATAACAATGACGATCAAAACATGGATAATCTTGACTTTGTGATTGAAAAAGCTGTCACTACTTCTGCTGATGGATGAGATATAAGGGGAAATGAGGGGGTATTAGTTGAAACAGAAAATGAGGTGAGGTTATGTGAGAATGAAAGAAAAAAAGATGGTGAGAGTGTGACAGGATCAAAGAAAGTTTTAACTATTGATCCTACCCAAACCGTGTCTGGCCGGGTAGCCACATCTACTGTCGGTGCGCGTTCGTCGCCACAAGACATTGAAGAAGCCATAGTGAACCCAGCTATGCAATGCATAACCCCACTAAGCCACTCATCAACTTCTTCATAAGTTGATGTTTCACTTTCTCACACGGGAAAAGCACAAACACTATCGGCGACACATTCGGTCTCTGCTGGTATTGAAACAGGATGGCAACTGCCCCGGCCATCACCTTCATTTATTCACATATCGCATCTAGAACCTTTTGATTTTACTTCATTTCCTAGGACACGAAGATCGTTCGTCACTTCATCAATGGTGACACAAAACGTTGGAGTTCTTAGTGACCCAACCGGAACGCCCCGAGTGTTGCCGCCATTTGTTGGTGCTTCACGAGGACCGGGCGGAAGTACTATCAATGTTAACACCATGCCAGCATTAAACATAGGCCATACAGTCTCTTCGACTGCTATGTCAACCAGTAACCTAAGCGGTCTGGGTGTTACCCCGTAACAAGCTCGTGCAGTTCAGTCGTTGGTGGGTCCTCCTCCTCACAAATTTGTATCCGTGAAGTTGCTCGAATTTGCCATCCAGTCTCTTAATAACAGTCACAAAGCTCAAATGGCTGAGTTGAAAGAAGTTATTGGGAAATTATCTGCTGATGTTCAAAAAGCTGTCAAAGGAAAATCTGTTGCCGAATCTTCTTCCACACCATCTGACACTCAACCAGAATCTCAACCGAACCCAAAGGTATTTCCTAATTTTCCTTTACATGAACTCAAGTCTCAAATGCTTACCAGGTTACTAGAACAAGGCGATCACAATACTCAAGAAGAGGTAGATTTACTTGGTCTTCTTTGCCGCCAAACCGAACAGCAAGACAGTCTACCGAACCAGCTTCAAACACTTCAACAATCCTTACACGACATGACAAATGCCATTTCTTCTGGATTTTCATCGCTTTCTGACCGAATCAAAGTGGTAGAACAACGGTGTGGTATTCAAGCTGAAACAACCAAACGAAGACATGATGATCAAGATCCCGATCATGATCACTATGAGGGGGAGAGAAGTATAAGGCAAAAAGTTGGTGAAGCAAGTGGTTCAGCTATTCAGACGGAAAATGTGGAAGTTGGTGAAAATGTTGGTAGTGGTACAGATGTTCATGAAACTATTCAGGAAAGTGGTGTTGTTTTGGGATTCCTGGATGATATCAATCCTACGGTTGAAAAGCCTGATGGATGTGATAACAGGACTGTTGAGGAAAGAATGGCAGATGATTTCTTTCAAGATGTTGTATATATTGACTCTGATGATGATCCAGAGATTACAGTTGTAAATATTAAAGAAGAGTTGCATGATGTATTCGATGGTGGTGAAGCTCAACCTGGTTCTGATTCCGAAAAAGAAAATGATCAACCTGATCCAGTGATAGAAGTTTCTGTGATACCTGGTCTTCCAGAAGGAAAAATTAAAGATCCAGTCTCCGAAGCTGAAATGCGAAATCTTCAGATGTTGATGGATAGAGAATCACTGATTGTAAGAGGAAATCCCCGAACACGAATCATTACTCCATTCCATGAATATATCAGTTGTGATTTGTTCGTGAAACAAATTCAGCCTATTGACAAGGTAAAATTGTTTTCGATTGAAAATTTCTCACGCAAGAATCAGATTGAATACTTGTACATGATGAACGACAAAGATAAAGAACTCAGATTTGTCAGAACAGATAAAAATATTGTAAGAATTGTGAAGATAGAATCAGATAAGATTCTGAATGTATTCTACCCATGATTCACGGTGTACAGAACAGACAAAAAGGAATGGTCATTCAGCGAGGCCGACTTCAAATCCTTAAACTGTGAGGATTTCTTTGCTTTATATGATATTCTTGCAAGACGTCCGAACAAAGATGTTACTTGGTCTGAAGCTTATCAAGCAGTAAAAAGATTCATGAAGAACTTGATCAAGCTTACATACTTAACTGACTTTCAAATGGCTTTAGAAGGAAACCAGGTCAGAGTGAATAAAAGAAGGCCAAACAGACGTCTTTTAGATATTGAAGGTATTCCTCTTTACACTGTGCTAGAAAAACTAGAGTTTTGGGTCGTTTATCATAATGGGGAAAAGAAGAAGAAGTTCTTGAGGCTCATTGAAGTCAACTTGTATTCAGATGGGACGCTCTCAATGATAAAGATTCGGCTGACTGAAAAGCTAAGACTGGATGAAAAGAAAAAGGTGCCTCTGAAGGATAAGGAGAAAGTCTTGATCAACAATGCTTTGAAAGCTATACAAGATCGACTGGATTACCGGGATTCACTAAGAAGGTTTGAGATCATTTTTGGAATCAGAAAGAGATACATTCCATTGGAACAGCTTAGAGGATAAAGCTTACTTGGCTCACTTGAATACAAAGGGGGAGAATGTTAGTGCTTATTTTATGTTGTAGTTGTTGGTCCCGAAGGCCTATACAAGTTTGTAGAAGGGGGGGTTGAATACAAACACACAGATTTTACTTTTCTAAATTGTTTATTGATAAATCATTAACAATTTACAGCTTGTTGCGGAAACAAGATTAAGGATAAACCTAAATCTAAACAAGTTGGAACACTAAGGTTTCTTGCACTAAGAGAGATAAGGAAATTACTAATAATAACCTATCTTGAGAAAAGAGATTGAACTTGTCCAGAGTTAGCAAGTTACTTCAAAAGAAGTGGGTTCATCTCTTTATATACTGCATGCATTTAATGCAAGTCAGTATACACTTTACACGTGTCATCAGCTAGTTGGTTGCATGTCATTGACCTTGGTTGACAACCTTAGTAGCCGCATGGATGAACAGTGTAGTATCAGAGTGGTTGTACGATTTCAGACAGTCGGAGGTTCTTTTCTGACATTTCGTACGGAGTCGTGCAAGGGGGGTTAAGACAAAAGTACTTTGTACGGAGGACTTCATGATCAGCTTTTCGTTGATTCAGCGATTATCATTTTCTATTCAGCGAATGATAAAGTTCAGCGATAGCTGAAGTCTTGTACTTGAAACTTCACGTTGAGTGGACAAATCTGAGTCTTCGCTGATCCGCATCAGTTCATTAGGAGACTTGTCGCTGGTTCTTGAGCTTGATCTTCGACTTCAGCGTAGAACCTTTGTTGACGTGAAACTTGTCTTCAGGGATCATAAGTAAACAACTAACTTATCAGCGATCATCATAATGACTGAACAGGCTCAGAGCATTAATGGTGAACAGTGTTCGCTGAATGTTTAATTTAAAGAGCGAGAGTTCCTATCAGCGGTACTGTAAGATCTTAGTACTTGTTGATCCAAACCCTCAGTGATTTGATAATGACCCGCTCTTAAATACTTAGTGAAAATTGTAAGTAAACAATATGTATCAGAGTTTCACTATCGCTGATAAGTACTAAGATCTTACAGTACTGCTGATAGGAACTCTCGCACTTTTAGATTAAACATTCAGCGAACACTGTTCACCATATCGCTGAGTCTGTTCAGTCCTTATGATGATCGCTGATAAGTTAGTTGTTTACTTATGATCCCTGAAGACAAGATTCACGTCAACAAAGGTTCTACGCTGAAGTCGAAGATCAAGCTCAAGAACCAGCGACAAGTCTCCTAATGAACTGATGCGGATCAGCGAAGACTCAGATTTGTCCACTCAACGTGAAGTATCAAGTACAAGACTTCAGCTATCGCTGAACTTTATCATCTGCTGAATAGTAAATGATAATCACTGAATCAACGAAAGCTGATCATGAAGTCCTCCGTACAAAGTACTTTTGTCTTAACCTCCCTTGCACGCCACCGTACGAAATGTCAGAAAAGAACCTCCGGAAATCTGAAATCGTACAACCACTCTGATACTACACTGTTCATTCATGCGGCTACTAAGGTTGTCATCAAAGGTCAATGACATGCAACCAATCCGCTAATGACATGTGTAAAGTATATACTGGATTGCATTAAATGCATGCAGTATATAAAGAGATGAACTCACTTCATTTGAAGTAACTTGCTAACTCTGGACAAGTTCAAATCTCTCAAGATAGGATTTTATTAGTAATCTCCTTATCTTTCTTAGTGCAAGAAAACCTTAGTGTTCCAACTTGTTTAGATTTAGGTTTATCCTTAATCTTGTTTCCGCAACAAGCTGTAAATTGTTAATGATTTATCAATAAACAATTTAGAAAAGTAAAATAGTGTGTTTGTATTCAACCCCCCCCTTCTACAAACTTGTTTAAGCCTTTCGGGACCAACAAGTGGTATCAGAGCAGATTTGTTTAATCTCATAAACAAGATCTAATCTAAGATATTTTCTCTTCCTTGCTATTATCTGAAAATGGCCAACTCAAACACAAACACTCACTATATCGACAATGGTTCTCTTGCAAAACCCCCTAGATTTTCCAGAGACAACTTCAACTTATGGAAAAATAGGATGACACTCTTCTTAGAAGGTGTAGACCCTACTATACCTTACTATCTTGAAAACGGTCCACACATCCCTGTAACGATTGATCCTGCCGTTCCAGCCACTGCAACTAGAGCTGCTATTCCAGAAAGGCTGATTCCAAAGGAAATCCATCATTGGACCGATGAAGACAAGAAGAAAGTGGCTATAGATACAAAAGCCAGATCCATACTATCAATGGCCCTTCCTGACGAAGTCTACCATTCCGTCATGAACCTGAAATCCTCGAAGGCCATGTGGGACACAATATGTGTTCAGTATGAAGGAACGTCTGAAGTCCAGGATTCAAGAAAGATCAACCTGGTAAGACAATACGAAAGTTTCATCTCTGGTAAGAATGAAACTCTCTCTGAAGTACATCAACGTTTTAACTGCTTAATTATAGATCTTAAAACGGTTGGTAAGGAATATTCTAACTTTGAAGTTCTGACAAAGTTTTTAGAATGTTTACCTGAAAGCTGGGACAATTATTCCATGTGTCTCAAGCTGTCAAAAGATCTAAGATCAATGACACTCGCTACCTTATATGGTACATTGCTGAATCATGAGCAATCTAGCCATCTTAAGAAGAATCTTGTAAAAGATTCCAAAAGCACCCCTGTTGCTTTAATCTCAGAGGAACCTTCTACTCAGCGACCCGTGGTCACTATCACTGAGTTAGAAAGTAACTCTGAAAGATCATCAGATTCTGATTCTTCAGATGATGAATCCTTGGCTCTCCTAACTAAAAAGTTCAGGAGATTCGCCAAGAAGAAAATGTTTAGAAAGAACAAAACTCTTTCTATAGCTGACAAGCCTAAGTCATCAGCTTTTGTTGACAAGGCTACTGCTACTTGTTTTAACTGCGAAAAGACAGGTCATTTCGCTAACGAGTGCAGGTCAAAGAAAATCATGAGACCTTCAGCCTTTACAAAGAAATCCTTTGTTCCAAGGAATAAAGACGACAAATACTTAAAGCTGAAGGAGAAGTATGCAAAGCTGAAAAGCTTTAAGAAGAAGGGAAAAGGCCTAATGGCTGACTATGATTGGGCTGCTTCTGATGAAGAAGCCTCATCATCTGATTCTGAAGATGATGAAGCAAATCAATGTCTCATGGCCAAGATTGAAGAAGAGGAAGAAAGTTCAGACATTCCCTCCACTTCAACATCTGCCATTCAGGTATCACCTTCCTTCTTTACCAATATTGTAAATATTGATGAAGCTGATAGTCTCCGTAAAATCGAACTACTGACTAGAAGCTTATACGAAGCCATGAACGGCAAAGCTGTGGTTGAAAACCAAAATCTTGATCTCGCTGAAAAGCTTAAAAATTGCCACCTTCAAATAGAAAAGCTTTCTAAATTTGAAGAAGATTTTAAAGATCAAGTCCATTTAAATCAGCTAGTCAAAATTGAACGAGCGGAAGCTATCGCTGCATTAAAAGCTGAACAAGCTACTGTTGAAGGATGGTGTAATTCTTCAACAAAGATCACTGAGATAATTAAGGCTCAGATTCCTCTGAGTGATAAACGTGGTCTGGGTTATAAATATGATACTCCAATACCAACCACTGAACGTTCAATGCTTAAATTTGGAACGTTCGTATCCTCAGTAGCTGACACTTCTTCATCTCAGTACTCCTCGTCGATTACACCAATCCCTGAGGAAACTCCTACCTCCTCAAAAGGTAAGGAGAAAATGGTTTATTCAAAACCTACCTCTGTCTCTAAAGATAAAGGTAAAGGAATTGTAATTTATCAAAATCCTCAGAAGGGTACTTTAGTACCTAAGCTGAATGCTTCCAAAGCCTTAGTGATTCATTCATCTGGTTCTAGAAATCAGACCTCTGGATCAGTTCAGCGACCTACTCCTAGACTCAGAGTAGATGTCCTTGGTAAGAAATCTGAAGAACTGAATGTTCCTCCTATTTCAAAAACCAATAGTGTACTTGGTGCTGGCACTTCTAATTCCAAATTAAAAGCTCAGCACACAAGTGGTCCTAGAACTAATTTTAGTTATAGGAAATGTTATCACTGTGGACTTACCGATCATATTGCAAGTAAGTGTCCCACAGCCACCAAAGCTGATAAGATAGCTAAGGTGAAGATAGCACCAAAGAAGACCAAACCAGTTGCAAGTCAGGTCAAGGTGACTCATACCGCTGAGGTCAAGAAATTGACCAAAGTGAAGAAAGACAAAGCTGAATCTTCAAATGCTGCGAAGACTGCTGAACCCATTCCAACCACTTCCACTGACAAACGCGTATACATGGTGAAGTGGGTACCCAAGCAAAACTAATCTTCCTTTGTATTGCAGGTTAAGAAGGGTATCTGGTATCTCGATAGCGGATGCTCTAGACACATGACTGGAAAGAAAAGCCTGCTCGCTGAATACAAGGAAGAGAAGGGTCCCTCTGTAACCTTTGGTGGAAATGGAAAAGGACACACCCGAGGGTATGGTGTACTTTCAAATGGTACAACATCCTTCAGAAGAGTCGCATATGTTGAAGGGCTGAAGCATAATCTTCTGAGCATCAGTCAGCTTTGCGACATGGATAACAAAGTGATTTTCACTAAGGAATCCTGCTTTGTCTCTGACAAAAAGGAGAAGATAGCTCTCAGCGGTTATCGTTTGGAAAATGTTTACGTTATAAACATGGACTCAACAACCACTGAGAACTCCTGTTTCTTCTCAAAGGCATCTTCTGATGTCAACTGGCTATGGCACAAGAGACTCTCACATCTCAACTTCAAGACACTGAATACTCTTTCATCCAAAGAGTTAGTCACTGGTCTACCTCAACATTCATACGCCAAAGAATCCTTATGTTCAGCGTGTGAAAAAGGGAAGCAGACCAAGGCAAGCTTTAAGTCCAAGCAAGTTTCCTCAGTGTCATCTCCTCTTCAACTACTCCATATGGATTTGTTTGGCCCCGTTAACAAACAATCCATCGCTGGAAAGAAATATACGCTGGTCATAGTTGATGAATTCTCTCGTTATACATGGGTAATGTTTCTCCGTTCTAAGAGTGACACCCCTGAAGAACTCATCACCTTTGTTCGGAAGATGGAAACTCTGAACAATATGACTGTTCGCTCAATAAGGAGTGATCATGGAACTGAATTCAAAAACAGTTCTCTTGATTCCTTCCTTGAGAGCAAGGGTATTTCTCATAACTTTTCGTCAGTGAGAACACCACAACAAAACGGAGTCGCTGAAAGAAGAAATAGAACAATTATTGAAGCTGCACGTTCAATGCTCAGCGATTCTCACCTGCCTACTCAGTTTTGGGCAGAAGCTGTCAACACGGCTTGTTTTACGCAAAACAGGTCGCTGATAGTCAAAAGATTCAAAAAGACAGCCTATGAACTTTTTCATGGGAGAAAGCCTTCAATCAGCTTTCTTCACATCTTTGGTTGTCAGTGTTTCATACTGAACAACAGAGATGCCCTTGGAAAGTTTGATCCTAAGGCTGATGATGGAATCTTTCTTGGATACTCCTCAGTTTCCAAAGCCTTCAGAGTCTTCAACCGAAGAAGACAAACTGTAGAAGAAACTATTCACGTCACGTTTGACGAATCCCGTTCAGCGAACTCTAAACCGAACGCTGATACAGAAGAACTGAATCAATGGATGTTTTCTCATCTTGGTGATTCAGAAGATGTTCCCACTACTCATACTCATACAACTGAAAATGATGGTCCTACTATCATTCCCAATATGCAGAATAGTGAAGCTGAAACATCTTGGGTCTCAGCTGTTCCTATAAATACTATACCCGCAGTTGATCCAAATGTCTCAGAAATTCCATCTATCTCTCAGCAATCAGTGAATGAAGTGACAAATGCAAGCATTCCTCTCTTAGCTGATTATCCAGAAGTAGCTGAAGCCTCATCTTCAGTTTCTCCAGTTCAGACTGAGTCAGCGACGCATGCTCCGGCTCAGCGATGGACTGTAAATCACCCAATCGATCAAATTCTTGGTGATCCCAACGCTGGTATTCAGACTCGTAGAAGTGCAGGTAATATTTGTTTATTTGTTAACTTTATTTCTCTAACTGAACCAAAGAAAATAGATGATGCCCTCAGAGATCCAAACTGGGTCAGCGCTATGCAAGAAGAGCTGACTGAATTCGAAAGAAACAAAGTTTGGAAACTTGTTCGGAGACCAACTGACAAAACAGTGATAGGCACTAAGTGGGTCTATCGAAACAAGTTGGACGAACATGGTACTGTAACTCGCAACAAAGCTCGTCTTGTTGCTCAGGGATACAGACAAGAGGAAGGTATAGATTATGGCGAAACCTTTGCTCCTGTAGCAAGACTTGAATCTATTCGTCTTTTCTTAGCATATGCTGTACACAAAAACTTCACTGTACATCAAATGGATGTTAAGTCAGCGTTTCTAAATGGAAAGCTGAATGAAGAAGTTTATGTGGAACAACCTCCAGGATTCTCAGATCCTAAGCGTCCAGGTTATGTTTATAAACTGGATAAGGCACTTTATGGCTTGAAGCAAGCTCCTCGTGCATGGTATGACACTCTTTCTACTTATCTTCATCTTGAAAAATTTGAGAGAGGTAAGATTGACAAAACTTTGTTTTTTAGAAAAATAAAAGGTCATATCATTTTAGTTCAAATATATGTTGATGACATTATATTTGGTTCTACTAACCCTGAGCTTTGTACTCGTTTCGCTGATAGAATGAAAGATGAGTATAAAATGAGTATGATGGGTGAACTAACATATTTCCTTGGTCTTCAGATTAAGCAAACTGAAAAAGGAACTTTTATAAATCAGGGAAAGTATGTTAAAGATATGCTGAAAAAATTCGACTTAACTGAAAGTTCAGCTATGAAAACCCCTATGGCACCACCGCTGATACTTGATAAGGACACAAAGGGTGTTCCTGTCAATGTCACGCTGTACCGTGGGATGATCGGCTCACTACTGTATCTTACAGCTAGCCGACCCGATATTATGTTTGCAACATGTCTGTGCGCACGATATCAAGCTGAACCTAAGATATCTCATATGAAAGCTGTAAAGCGAATCTTTCGATATCTTAAGGGTACAGCGAATCTAGGTCTTTGGTATCCCAAAGATTCAGGATTCGATCTAACCGCCTATTCAGACAGTGATTTTGCAGGTTGCAAAATGGATAGGAAAAGCACCACAGGAGGATGTCAGCTCCTGGGTGGAAAGCTGGTAAGTTGGACAAGTAAGAAGCAAAACTCGGTGTCCACTTCCACAGCTGAAGCTGAGTATGTAGCCGCTGGAAGCTGCTGTTGTCAAGTCTTGTGGATGAGAAATCAACTACTAGACTATGATCTTCAGCTCTCCAAAATTCCAATCTATTGCGACAGCACAAGTGCCATCGCTATAGCAAACAATCCAGTGCTACACTCAAAGACAAAACACATAGAAATCAGATATCATTTTATCAGAGATCATGTGATGAATGGTGATATAGAACTTCATTTTATCCCAACTGATTATCAGTTAGCTGATTTGTTTACCAAACCTCTTGATGAGACAAGATTCACCTTTCTCATCAGCGAGCTTGGAATGCTGAACTTTGAAGGATAAATCTTCAGCGGTTCACATTTAATCAGCGATACGTTTATACATTCTTGTATAGGTTCTGGATAAAATAAACTAGTACAATCCATTTCATCATCTTCTCTCTGAATAAATTGGGTTAAACTGATATCAAGGTATGTTTTCTCTGACAAAACGCATGAAAATGCAAGATTTCAAATTCTTTCATCGCTGAATAATATTTTGAAATTTCTTAAAACCCTCACTGATATTTCTATTCAGTGCTTCATATTTTCCAAAGAGTCCCTGAGTTTTTCTTTCAAAACCTCAGAGACAACGAAAGAATGTGAAAGGACAGTTGTGACGTCATTGCAACGGATAACACCAGGCACGTTTCTTTTTCTGACACACGTTTGCACGTTTCTTATTTGTTAACATCTTTTGTTGAACTGATAATACAGTGAAATGGCAACTTCAAAGCTGAATGTTACCGCTGAGTCCATCTCCAGTGATTCTGAGGAACAGGAAATCACCAAAGCTCCTCAGGTTAAGTTTGAGCTGGATCAACTAGACTGGACAAAGGCAAACAACCTTTCAGCGCTTCTCGAGTTTCCTCCTCGGAAGCAGGTATCCCATCTAGACGACGCTGTGATTTTTTTGAAGAATAGCCCCATATACACAGCACTGACAATCACACCTCCTGCCAGTCAGCGTCTATTATCCCAATTCTGGTACTCTGCCAGACACACCAACCTACCCTCAGCCAAAGATCCATCTAAAACCATCGACTGCATACTCAGCGATACTGAGTATGGCACCATCAAGATAACCCCCGCAATAATCCGCAAAGCTCTAAAATTCCCTAACGCTACCTCAGAAAATCCTTTCATTCCATTTCCTGACCACAAGAAGCACGCTGACAGGGAAGAAATCATTGCTTTCCTTGATGCGATGGGTTACATCTGGGAGACTGGAAGAGACAAGCTACCTGAGAAGAAGCTGACGCTGATAAAGAAATCCAAGATGCCCAGCGAGATGAACTTCATCTTCGCTCACCTGATCAGCTGCATGACAGCGAAATCCGGATCTTCTGATCAAGCCGCTCAACCTCAGCAGGCCATGGGTTACGCACTGCTGAAAGGTCTCAACATTGACTGGGCCTCCATCACCTATTAAGACCTCATTCAACGTGTTGATTCTGCCGCTGACCGACCAGCATGGGTTCCTTACCCGCGATTCATCAGCGCCATCTTTCAATATGGCCTGAAGGACAGCTATCCTGAAGAGGGTGATCTGAAACTCTCTCAGATTGGCCCTAAAGTTCTCGACTTCAAGCCTGTCGCCAACGAGGTACGTCTCTCTACTCTTCTCACTCTTCTTAATTCTCCGCTTTCTGTGGCTCCTTCAGCGACAATACCCATCGCTGATACCCCGGCCACAAAATCCATTCCTTCTAAGAAAAGGAAACAATCTCTTACCCCTCTTGATTCCAAAAGGCTCAAGAAAACCAAGGAGCAACCCCAGCAGTTGCATGCTGAAGACTCCTCAGCTCATTCTGAAGAGCTGAAGGAAAGTTCCGTGGTACGCTCTGCCACACCAATTCAAGCCATCCCTTCTAAACCTACTTCAGCGTCCCTAAACGCTGAGGTTAGAACTTTGGAATCTACCCAACCTTCGTCAGTCTCTCAAAAGACTGATGAAGTACTTCTCAGCGAATCCAACGCTGAACTTGAACCCCAACCCCAATTCTTATCCTTCGCTCCTCCCTCTACTTCTTTGGACACTCCTCCAGTCAAAACTGGAGATGCCATCATTCAAGAAGCCGTTGAAGCTTCTCAGCGAATGACGAAGAAAGGACCTGCAGAGATCTCCATTCCTCACGGAACTTTTGAGGGAGATATGGAACACTATGGAGGGACTCGAAACTTTGATGAGTTCGTCAACGCTCCTGCAGGTACAGATCCCACCTTAAACACTGTAACTAAACCTGAAACTTCTGAGCTTTCCTTTGTTCACAAGTACTTATATGTTACAGGTCCTTTTTTGGGAGACATCAACCAGTCTCTGAAGTCTATGGAGATGAAACTTACGGATCTCACCACCGGTCTATCAAATAACTCTACAGCTGTAACAAACGCTGGAGAGAATCTGACGAAGCTGACTACTGTGGTGGAAAAGAAGGCCTCCTCTGATGACATCAAAGACCTTGATAAAACTCTCGCCGACTTTGCCAAAGTGCTCTCCGACATCTACACTGACTACACCAATCTCAAATCATCAGTTTCCACCATTTCCAGCGAAGTTACAACGCTGAAGAAATCGGTTGGTACACTCGAAGGTGATATGTCAGTGGTCAAGACCGACTTGGGCTCAGTGAAGACCGACCTTGGTTCTGTCAAGACAATGATCGAGACGCTGGTGAACAAGGCAAATAATCCAGCTCCTGCTCCGGCCCCTGCACCTGTTTTGGACTCATTCACCGCAGAGGATCGCCAAGAGCTGAAGAAAATCACGCCTGCTATTTCTGGCCTAGAAGACAGAATAGCTAAGCTTGAAGGTTGTGTGAAAATCTCTGGCCCAGAAAACAGAGACAACACCAATGCTGAATCTACCCATTCCTCCCCCGCCCATCATGAGAAAGAGGGGGAGAAGAGCGCTGAACAGGAGAAGAGCGCTGAAGACCTTTCCCATGATGAATCTATCAGGGGAGAGGGTAATGAAGATCGGATTACTGGACCTCAGGGAGATGAAAACCCTGAGGGAACCGAGAACCTCGCCTCTATATCTGAGGGGGAGCAACTCGATGAAGATGCTGAGGAATCTGAAGCAGAAGAAGACGAAGACTTCGACATCCCTGAAGCTGAACCATCCTCCTCTCCAAGGAACGATGATGATGATGATGAAGATGACGATGATTTCTTTGTTGTCAAACCTGCTCCTCGAACCAAAGCTCTAAAAGGTATTTCAATAAAAGAACCTTCAGGGGAGAAGACAAAGACAAAGCACTCAGCCTCTGGCGCTGAGAAAAGCAAAGACAAAGGCATCGCTGAAGATGATAATCTGGCGATCCTACTTGCAAAGCCGATTTGTCAGGTACACTAAACTTATTTTTCCTTCCCTGATCATCTCTGAAAAATCAGTTATCCATTCCACAAACACCATACACATCCACATTTTTTTTCTATCTTTTCTACCCAAGTTCTTCTACCCAGTTCTTATTTGTAAGATCGCTGCGTTTCAGCTAGTCCTCTCCCCTGTTTGAGGATATCGCTGAAAGATCTGTTGCGACTTCACCAATAATTCCAGCTACCGCTGAAGACATAATCCCAGTCTTAGATTTAATCTCTGAGACTGATGAACCAGAAGAACAACCTCTCTCGCACAGAAACAGACTTTCCTCAGTTGCTCAAAGGCTGAGTGAAGAAGATCAAAAGAGGAGAGAAGAAATGATAAAACGATTCGAGGATCAGCGAATCATCCTAAGGCGCGATCAACTACCTTCAGTTCCTCCTAAGTTCAGAATTTCAAAAGCTGAATACCAAGATCATCTCAGAGCTGAACGCCTCATCGCTGAAAGGAAGGAAGCTGAAGATAAAGACAGAGAATACGCCATCAAGCTCACTCAAGAATCTGTCAAAGACCCCAAGCTGAAGCGTATTCCCATTCAAATCCAACGAAAGCTTTGGGAACAAGCCCAGAAGATCGTGGAAAAGAAAGCTGAAGTTTCTCAGACCACCCTGATCGGGTGTAAAGAGAAAATCCACTTCAGATATCGTCCAGCGAAGATCAACAAGGTATTCATCTCTGGAAGAACATCCGTCGGAGTACCTATTGTTGACATCAAACTGTTCAGAGAAGATGACTCATCTGAAACCTTTCGTGCTGACACTGTAAAAAGGTATGGTCTCTCTGAATGGCTGGAGATGAGGTTAGCTATCCAACCGTCAAAATCTAAGTACAAGGATCATTTCGAAAAGCTGATAAACAGACAGATCGATTTGATATCTTCTTGTGTGGATATTCCTCCTGTTCCTGATCTAAAGCCGAAAAGAAAAAAGGACTATCCAAGGAAGAAACGTCAAGATTCAAACTCAGGTCCTGTCATACGAAATGAAACTGGAATTGGTTTCTCTCGCGCTGAAGTACTTGGTCCTGATCCTGATCTATCTGCCCTTGATGTCTCTTTGCCACCATGTGAACTTTTCGTCCCTGGTAAAGTCATCAGTAATCCTTATGGAATATTCTTTCTTGACTACGACGGACGTAAATGCTTTCAACGGATCGCTGAGCTTCCAATCACTCCAATCGAACAGCTCAAAGATCTCATCTACTGGTGCGACTTCAGAAAAGACATTCAGGCACGACACCTAAAACCCTTGATTTTTGATGCTGCTCTGAAGCTAAAGAATAAAGGAGAAAAGGTTCCTGACTGGATGATTCCAACTGAAAAGACAACCCTTGATGAACTTCTCATTAAGGAAGAACCCTTTGAAGGCTGACAACAATCACCATTTTCTCTATTGTATCAGTCATCCTTCAGTACTTGTAATTTATTTCGCTTGTACTTGTAATCTTTCTTATTCATATTGTAACCTGATTCAAAGATTTAAAGAAAGATTTCAACGAATGTACTTTACTCCATCAGTACTGAAAAGATCCCAGAAAACAGTAAAAGGGACAAATATTTTATGTGTTCTTTTTATCCTTATGTTTTCATTAAATAGCAATTTTCTCTGTTGCTATGTCATAATCAAATAGGGGGAGATTGTTGATCCAAACCCTCAGTGATTTGATAATGACCCGCTCTTAAATACTTAGTGAAAATTGTAAGTAAACAATATGTATCAGAGTTTCACTATCGCAGATAAGTACTAAGATCTTACAGTACTGCTGATAGGAACTCTCGCACTTTTAGATTAAACATTCAGCGAACACTGTTCACCATATCGCTGAGTCTGTTCAGTCCTTATGATGATCGCTGATAAGTTAGTTGTTTACTTATGATCCCTGAAGACAAGATTCACGTCAACAAAGGTTCTACGCTGAAGTCGAAGATCAAGCTCAAGAACCAGCGACAAGTCTCCTAATGAACTGATGCGGATCAGCGAAGACTCAGATTTGTCCACTCAACGTGAAGTATCAAGTACAAGACTTCAGCTATCGCTGAACTTTATCATCTGCTGAATAGTAAATGATAATCACTGAATCAACGAAAGTTGATCATGAAGTCCTCCGTACAAAGTACTTTTGTCTTAACCTCCCTTGCACGCCACCGTACGAAATGTCAGAAAAGAACCTCCGGAAATCTGAAATCGTACAACCACTCTGATACTACACTGTTCATTCATGCGGCTACTAAGGTTGTCATCAAAGGTCAATGACATGCAACCAATCCGCTAATGACACGTGTAAAGTATATACTGGATTGCATTAAATGCATGCAGTATATAAAGTGTAAGTCCAGGTTACACTCTTACAATCAAATATGAACAATTAAGATCGTATTAATAGCAACTGGTCATATGATCTATTAAAGATATTACAATGAATTTCTCTCTCAATAGATCTAACAATTTATGCGTAAAGAGTTATCCAAAAGGTTAGCCAAAGATTCAGTTAGCTACAGTTGCTAACTCCTATATATACTGTAGAGAATAGCTAAAGCTACAGTACATATGAGAAACAGACTAATAGAACAATTACACGTGTCCTAATTAGTAACTGAATATAACAGATAATATCCCAAGATATGAATTCTGAACATACTTCTGAATAAGCGCTTCAGAACATTTGTCTTCATAGTCAGAAGTTCTGAGTCTCCTACTCAGAACTCTGAACCTTCTAGTCAGAATCCAACACTTAGAATCTTTTTGAGATTTCTCACTCAGAACTTCTGAGTCTTCTACTCAGAACTTCTGAGTCTTCTGAGTCTTCTTTAGTCTTCTTACTCAGAACTCAACACTTGTGTTTTTGACAAAACTCTAGACCTAACAATCTCCCCCTTTTTGTCAAACACACTTGTACTTTTCACCATCAAATTCTTAGAGCAGGAACAATCTTCAGAAGGAGCTCTTCTGAATGTTTTGACAACTTTTGCTCAGAATTCTGAATAATCTGAGTTAACAACTTCTGGTCAGTCTTTAATCAGCAGCAGCAACGATTTCCAAATTGATTTCTGTTATATATTTGCTTTTTCTTTGCTCCCTCTTGAAATGACAATTCTCATCTTCATTTCAGCTTTCATAAGATTTCTTTATAAGAAACAACCGATCAGTTTCCTTTTCCTCTTCTTCTTCTTAAAATAACATTTCTCTCTTTTGTTATTTCTGTACAAAAACCATATCAATCTTCAAAATCTTTAGCTTTTCTCCCCCTAAAGTTTTGGAAAGCAAAATCATCTTCAAAATCTTTAGCTTTTCTCCCCCTTGATTTTCAAAACTTTAGCGATGCTTTTTCTTCGAATGAAGTCTTTGCTTTTTCTCCTCCTTAATGAATAACCTTGCTCCCCCTCAAAATAAGAATTCTGGAGCAGTTTGTTTTCTCCCCCTGAAAGTATGCATATATTTCATTAAAATTATTCATTTCAAATATAGTGCTTTAATGAAAACATTTATACAAGGAGAATAAGATTTACTGAACTACACTTAATAACTACTAACATTTGATCATTTGAAAACTTTACAAAAGAAATCCAACTTAATGAAATTTATCAGATTTTCAATCAAATGAAATCAAATGCATGTGTTTGGATTCAAATACAAGTCATCATTGCATATCGAGTTAAAAATGTTCAGTTTCAATCCCTTTATTAAATCTATTTGGTGTGCTTAGCATGCGAAATATGATTAGCTTCAAGCATATGCAATTCTAAAAACATATACGAATACTTTGCTCTACTCACACTATTTGTCCAAAATCAGGATTTTCACAAATTTACAGGTTTATTGCGACTTTGAATTTTCCCAAAGTTTCAAGAGATGTGTGCTCATTGGCATCTTTTAATTTTGTGCTCATTGACATCTTTTAATTTTGTGCTCATTGACATCTTTTAATTTTGTGCACATTGGCATCTTTTAATCAAAAAGTGTAGTAAGAATAAGATACATCGTTAAACATGACTTTCTATCTGGTTCTATAGCAGGATTTGGGTCAGCATATCCCAGACCAGTTGGTCTTAGGTGCTAGGTGACAAGCACCCCTTGGAACTTAATTTCCCAAACCATAAAGGCCACATCGATATATCTTAAACCCATTTGTACCAGTAGAACATGGTTTTCTATCTGATTCTATTGCAGGATTTGGGTCAGCCGATCCTAGACCAGTTGATCTTAGGGACTAGGTGTCGAGCACCCCTTAGGACTTACTCTCCCAAACCAGAAAGGCCACAGGTACAAACTTTCAAACTAAATGATTTTGTATATATATTTATATTTCATCTCAATCACTTGGTACTAAGACGTAGTACTTCCCCCATATTTTTGTTTCCATCCAACATTCTGACATTTAGGCTTTTTGAGCATTATATTCTATATAAGTATAGATTTCATAATATTGAGCATTCGGCATAATTTCATTCATGTTTTGCTTACCTTTCGATTTAATTCAGAAGTGAAAGTTGAAACAAATATAGCTCAGATAATACAAAATACTTGTAAAATCACTCTTTGACACACATTTATTCATTGAATGAAAATTAAAAAAAAATTCATATCATTGAATTAAATTGTTAAGATTCAAACATTCAAAGCAATAGAAATAAAACATAATACAATGTTACCTTTCACCACTTGTTCCTTGAAACAGAAAAATATGACAGTTAAGGATATCACCTGAGAAGTATGAGTTCTAAACTGATTTGTTTAGAAGTCTTAGTCTCTGAAGTACGGGTCCTGAACTGAATTATTCAGAAGCCATTTTCATTTAAGTACGGGTTTTGAACTGATATGTTCAAAAACCTAAAACGTTGAAGCACGGGTTTTGAACTTTATCTTGAAACAATCAGATCAAATTTTGAGACAATATTCCCTCTCAAATCAAGATAATCCTGCAAAATCAAGAGATTTTGGTAATCATCTTCGATGATTCCTCATTAGTTATCAAAAAAAAATTCTGAGTAGTAGAGTCAGAATTCTGATTAGAAGAGTCAGAATTATGAGTAACTTGCTCAAAATTCTAAGTATCAGAGTCTGAATTCTGATTAGTTGAGTCAGAATTCTGAGTAGTGGAGTCAGAATTCTGAGTAGTAGAGTCAGAACTTCTGAGTAACAGAGTCAGAATTCTGATAAAACTATCCAGAGAAAATTCCTTAGAAAATTTTTTGGATTTTGTGATTTTTGAACATTCTGAATTTCAAATCACCATAACTTGCTCAAAAATCAAAAATTTTCAACCAAAATTTGCAGGGTTGCTCAAAATGTGATTCTGAACACATTCTCTGGAAATGTTTTCTACTAAAAACACCCACAACTATGAGTTCGATTACACCACAGTAAACTGAACTTTTTTTAAAAAAATGCTTCAAAATCAACAAATTGATCTGTATGAATCAGAAATCCATAATCAAGATGAGACAAATTGTAAGTCCATAATCACATTCAGACCGAGTTTTGGACTGAATTATCCAAAAGTCAAGATTCTCAATTTAAGCACATCATCGGTTTTAAGTCATGTGTCAGTATTATCATTCAGCTCTACACATGAATAACCTGCAAAACAGATTAAGTTGACTTTGGTACCCATATGAACTTGGGTCCAGGTCTGTTAGGTGCAGTGGCATATGCAGATATTCTATAAGAACCATACCAGTGCTGAATAAAATTTTTGTTCACAAAATCATTAGTCCCACAATATGAACAACAAAGTTTCTTTTGTGCAACTCTGACTAATTGATTTACAGAATAAATCACATCAGGTTTAACAAAAGATTTTCTTTGAAATGTATTGTTCTTCTTAACATTTGAATTAGGAACTTTTGATTTTGGCACTTCTTTCTTGGAAGTTGTTCCTTTAACTCTCCATTCCATTTTTATCTTTTTAAAAGAACAATTATAAGATTTATCAATAGCAGAATCATAAAACAGATTAGAAGAACGAATCTGATCTTTTGAACTATGATTTGATTTGTCAACAACTTTTGTTTCAAATTCTTTAAACTTTTTAACATACAAATCAAACCTTGACTGCAAATCAGATTTGGACTTCCTCTCTATCATGATTTTAGTTGATAAATCAGATAATTTCTTAATAAGCCTCCTTATCTCCAAATGAAAAACTTTCTTTTCCTTCTCAAACTCATCTTTTAAGCATTTTTCTTTAAAACCATTTACCTTCTTCTTTTCAGTCTCTTTCCTTCCATCTTCTAATTTTTTCTCCAACTCATTGATTTTTACAGAAAACTCATTTAACATTCCTGTTTTCTTTTTCTCAAAACCATTCTTTTCTTTTTGAAAAACATTTTTCTTGCATTCAAATTCTTTTCTTTCTTTTGCAAGAATTTTCTCCAAATCAGAAATTTTCAAAGATAATTCAACAGACTTTGTTTCAAAACCTTTCCTCTCAGTTTGAAAGTCTCTTCTCTCTTTCTCAAATTTCACTCTTTCAAGTATAAGTACTTGTTCAAAATCATAGATCTGTTTCAAGAGTTGACAATTTTTCATTTCACATGATTTGATTCTATTTTCAGACTCTGTCAACATCTTTCTTCTAAAATTGCCTTTCTCTTTCAAAGCAACATTCTCTTTTTCTAACAACTTTATGTTTTCTTGAACCTTTTCAAAATCCTTTAGAAAATCAGATTTCTCTTTTTGCAAAATCTTTATAACTTTTGCATATTCGTCTTGTTTTGCTTGAAGATTAGCAATCTTGCTTTCAAAATGAACAATCTCAGTTTTTGGTTCAGAAATTGTTTCTTTTGCTTTTACAGGACTTAATTTTTGTAAATTGTCTGAACTGGTTATAGAAATTGCAGGTCTCACAAAAATTTCAATAATCTCAGGCATGATGAAATGACAAATTCGAATATCAACTATGAATTATGATAAAAAATGAGAATCAACACAAATCTAGAACATGCAAGAATTAATCAAATCTGTCACATGCATTTCATCAAACAGTTAGAGTACATGAATTAATGAAATCTTCTTTTCAACAAAAAATTTGAATACTAATCAACATGCAGCAGATATAATCACTTTGATCCAGAAACCAATCAAGAATTTCGAAAACATACCTGTGATCTCTGTTTAATTTCGAGAATTAATCAGCATAGAGAGAAAATCTTTGGATAACTTGATTGTAAGATATCGATTCAACAGAAAGACAAATTCAAATTTCTTGAATCAATGATAGAAACGAATTCAAGAATTGTTAGGAATTCAAGAATTGTTAGCAGCAGCGGAATCAATTGTCGAATTGATCAAGAAACTTCAAGAACGCGATCAAACACACTCTTGGTCGAATTTGTTTGTTGATTGGCTCTGATACCAATTGTAAGTCCAGGTTACACTCTTACAATCAAATATGAACAATTAAGATCGTATTAATAGCAACTGGTCATATGATCTATTAAAGATATTACAATGAATTTCTCTCTCAATAGATCTAACAATTTATGCGTAAAGAGTTATCCAAAAGGTTAGCCAAAGATTCAGTTAGCTACAGTTGCTAACTCCTATATATACTGTAGAGAATAGCTAAAGCTACAGTACATATGAGAAACAGACTAATAGAACAATTACACGTGTCCTAATTAGTAACTGAATATAACAGATAATATCCCAAGATATGAATTCTGAACATACTTCTGAATAAGCGCTTCAGAACATTTGTCTTCATAGTCAGAAGTTCTGAGTCTCCTACTCAGAACTCTGAACCTTCTAGTCAGAATCCAACACTTAGAATCTTTTTGAGATTTCTCACTCAGAACTTCTGAGTCTTCTACTCAGAACTTCTGAGTCTTCTGAGTCTTCTTTAGTCTTCTTACTCAGAACTCAACACTTGTGTTTTTGACAAAACTCTAGACCTAACATAAAGAGATGAACTCACTTCATTTGAAGTAACTTGCTAACTCTGGACAAGTTCAAATCTCTCAAGATAGGATTTTATTAGTAATCTCCTTATCTTTCTTAGTGCAAGAAAACCTTAGTGTTCCAACTTGTTTAGATTTAGGTTTATCCTTAATCTTGTTTCCGCAACAAGCTGTAAATTGTTAATGATTTATCAATAAACAATTTAGAAAAGTAAAATAGTGTGTTTGTATTCAACCCCCCCCCCCTTCTACAAACTTGTTTAAGCCTTTCGGGACCAACAGTACTTATCAGCGATAGTGAAACTCTGATACATATTGTTTACTTACAATTTTCACTAAGTATATAAGAGAGGGTCATTATCAAATCACTGAGGGTTTGGATCAACAATCTCCCCCTATTTGATTATGACATAGCAACAAAGAAAATTGCTATTTGATGAAAACATAAGGAATATTTGTCCCTTTTACTGTTTTCTGGGATCTTTTCAGTACTGATGGAGTAAAGTACATTCGCTGAAATCTTTCTTTAAAACTTTGAATCAGGTTACAAAGAGAAATGGAAAGATTACAAGTACGAGCGAAATAAATTACAAGTACAGAAGAATAACTGATACAATAGAAAAAAGGGCGATCATATCAGCTTATAAAGGTTCTTCCTTGATGAGAAGATCATCAAGGGTCTTTGATGTGGGGATCATCCAGTCAGGGACATCTTCTCCTTTATTCTTTTTCTTCAGAGCTGCTTCAAAAATCAAGGGCTTCAGGTGTCTAGCTTTGATGTCGCGTCTGACTTCACACCAGTATATGAGATCTCTGAGTTGTTCAATGGGAGCGATGTCTAGCTCAGAGATACGTTGAAAGTGATGATTTCCATAGTAGTCTAAAAAGATCATACCATAGGGATCACTTACAAATGTGCCAGGAATGAAAGTTTCTCCAGGTGGTAGGGAGGTGTCAAGCATTGAGAGATCGGCATCAGGGCCAACAATTTCAGCACGAGAGAAACCAATGCCCGTTTCATTCCGAATATGAGGACCTGAACCAGAGGCTTTCTTTTTCTTATCAGAGACTTTTCTTGGTTGAGGAAGAGTAGGGGGAATATCCACAGCAGATGAAAGAAGGTCGACCTGTTTGTTCAAGATCTTCTCGACATGGCTTTTGAACTTTGAGCGCGATCCCTGAATGGCTAATTTTGTTTCTAACCATTCAGAGAGACCAAACTTTTCTAAGGTAGCAGCATAGAAAGTTTGCTTGGTTTCGTCATCTCTATAGACGTCCACTTCAACAACAGGAACTTCAGCGTACAGTCTTCCTCTGATGTTTGCCTTGACGATTTTGGATGGTCTAGATCGATAGGTCAGCATTTGTTTAGCCCATTCCAAAGTCGTATCAGAGACCTTAGTCTTTTCTCTAACGATCTCTTGAGCATCATCCCATAGCTGACGTTGAACATCAATGGGAACTCTTTTCAGCTTGGGGTCTTTTATTGATCGTTGAGTAAGCTTGATGGCGTATTCTCTGTCTTTTTCTTCAGCTTCCTTTCTTTCAGCGATTAGGCGTTCAGCTCTGAGGTGTTCCTGGTATTCAGCTTTGGAAATTCTGAACTTTGGAGGAACTGAAGGAAGTTGATCACGCCTCAGAATGATTCGCTTATCCTCGAATCTCTTTATTATTTCCTCTCTTCTTTTCTGATCCTCTTCACTTAGCTTTTGAGGAGCTAAGGAAGGTCTGCTTCTGTGCGAGAGTAGCTGTTCATCTGGTTCATGCGTCTCAGAGATTAAATCTAAGACTGGAATAATTTCTTCAGCAGCAGCTGGTATTATTGGTGAAGTCGCAGTTGTGGAGCCTTCAGCGATATCCTCAAACAGGGGAGAGGACTAGCTGAAACACAGCGATCTTACAAGTAAGAACTTAGGTAGAATCAGATAGATAGAATTGGTTCAAGTGTATAGGCTTGGGTAGTAGAACTGATAGTTTATGAAAGAGGAGGGATGAAGTGAGAGATGTTTAGTATACCTGACCAAACGGCTTTTCAAGAAAGATCGTCAGATTACCATCTTCAGCGACGCTTTTGCCTTTGCCTTTCTCAGCTCCAGAGGCTGAGGGTTTTGTCTTTGTCCGCTCCCCTGAAGGTTCATTTATCGAGATTCCCTTAAGAGCTTTGATCCTTGGAGCAGGTTTAACGATAAAGAAGTCATCGTCATCTTCGTCATCATCATCATCATTCTTTGGAGAAGAAGATGGTTCATCATCAGGGATGTCGACGGCTTCATCATCTTCTGCTTCGGATTCAGTTTTCTCAGCTTCTTCTTCTTCGAGTTGCACCCCCTCAGATACAGAGGAGAGCTTCTCGGTTTCCTCAGGGTTTTCATCTCCCTGAGGTCCAGCGGTGGTTTCATCAGTATTCGTCTTCTCTCCCCTGATAGATTCATCATGGGAAAGGTCTTCAGCGCTCTTTGAGAGGTCTTCAGCGCTCTTCTCCCCCTCTTTTTCATGATGACTGGGGGAGGAATGGGTAGATTCAGCAGCGTTGGTAGGTTCTCTGTCTTCTTGGCCAGAGAGACCTATACAAACTTCAATCTTTTCTATTCTGTCTTCAAGTCCAGAAATAGCAGGATTGATCTTCTTCAGCTCAGTGTGATCCGCCGCTGTGAAGTTTTCATATGCAGGATCGGGGCAGGTGCAGGAGCTGGAGTATTCGCTTTGTGTAGCAGCTGCTCGATCATCGTTTTCATCGAACTAACGTCGGTCTTTACAGAGCCTAAGTCAGTCTTCACAGTAGACATATCCCCCTCTAGATGTCCAACCGATGTCTTCAGCGATGTAACCTCGCTGGACATGGACGAAACTGAATTTTTGAGAGAGGTGTAGTCTGTGTAGATGTCAGCGAGCACCTTGGCGAAGTCGCTGAGAGTTTTATCCACCTGCTTCATGTCATCTGTGGAAGCCTTCTTCTCCACCACCGTTGTCAGCTTGTTCAGATTCTCTCCAGCGTTTGTACTTCGTGGGTTACATTGACCCGTTTTATTCTCATGACTGGCCGGAATTCTTTCTTTTCTGCTCTATCTCTATTCGTTCATTACTGCTTCTGATTGACACACCTTCGGATAAGGGTTGGCTAAGGCTTTTGGCTAAAGGGTAAATGATGGGTTTAGAAAGAAATAAGGTGAGTGTTTGGCTGCAAAATGGCTATGGATACACACTAAGGGTAAAAGGGGACGATAGCTAAAAATGGTTTAAAATAAAACATACAATGCCTGGAATCATATCTTAAGGTCTACACGATATAGTCTATTGTACCCTTACCTAATATCCCGATGTTCGTCTTTGCTACTCAATGCAATAATGTAGCGAGATCATTCTACATTCACGACAAGGAATTCGAAAAGTGTATAAGAATTACGTGTATGAATCCCTCGAAATGAAAAACGTCTTTTAGGCTCAAAATCTCACTGTCGGGTGGTCTCCACTAATGTCCCTAGTCATGTCTTTTCCCGGTCCTTCCCTAACGGTCACGTCACTATCACAAGATTCTTCCCACAATGGTTGGTCTCAATCATTCAAAACAAAAAATTTAGCTACTTTGATCTAGACACTCAGAAGTGTAGGAAATCTACGTGCATAACTTGGGCCCGATTGGGCAACCCCAAACCTTACCCACACATTGTCCCCAATGTGCAAGTAAAATCGCAGGCGATGCGTCGCAGTTATTGTGCAGTTATTACAGGTATAAAAAGGACGGGCAAGGCATTACATAGCACGCAAAAGAAAACCCAAAATTTCTAATATGGGCACCCCAAACCTAGGCCGTGGCCTAGGTTTGCCAAATAAAAGCCAACCCCAAACCTCGGTGAAACCGAGGTTTGCACAGGGTCAAAAGTGAGTGTGTAGATGTGTCAGGATCGAATCTTAACAAGATAATTAACACATAGAATTCAGAATTAAAGAATCTGCGGAAAAGAACTTTAATTCTCACAATCAAGAACAATGTAACAGAAAATTCACCACTTTATGTATTCACTAAATCGACTCACAAGATTACAACCAAACCTCAATCTTGTTGAACAGGCTCAACAAGACGACTTCTACTTCTCTAGAAATAGGGTTCTTAAACCTTGAGGTTAATTCTCTCTAAAACACAATTGAATTCTTTTTCACACGTATATTAACTCGTCTCAATCTCTCTTCTAATAGCTATCTATCAATACTATTTATACAAAAATAATTACACGATAACTATCAAAAAGTAACTTGATCTTCTAAGTCTTCGTTAAACATATCTTGATCAATTCCTTCTTTGTCTCCAAAAGTATCGCATACCAACCTTAACGAACTCAGCAGTATTAACCTTCATTCTTCATGAGCAGTAGTAACAATCTCCAGCAGTATTAAGTCACGAGCAGTACTAACAGATATTCGATACCAGCAGTACTAACCTTGACTTGCAGTAGTAACTTAGACAAGCAGTACTAACCTCACAGAAGCAGTATTAATGATATTCCAGCAGTAGTAATATACCAGCAGTATTAACTTTGTTCAGCAGTAGTAACTTTGTTCTGGCAGCACTAACTTTGAACTAGCAGTAGTAACTTGATCTGGCAGTACTAACCATACTTAGCATTAGTAACTTGATCTGGCAGTAGTAATGTTTGTTCTGGCAGTACTAACCATACTTAGCATATCTTCAGTTCCCAACAATCTCCCCCTAACTTGACTTTTCAGGATGAGAAGTTAAGTTCGTCAGATGATGCTTCCAAAACCTAGTCATCAACGCATAAATTTGGATCCAATCCCAGACTTTGATTGAGAATCCTTTTTACAAGGTATCTTGCCATTTTAGAGTCTTTGTCACTCACCAACTTAGCATGCAGCATTCCTTTCAACTTTTTCATGCTGTGCTTGTATACAACATCCACCAAATAATATTCATGAAATGTATTGTCAAGAGAGATGACATACACTCCACAATTCTCAATGAGCATCCAGTTGGTAATGACTTGAAAATTCCTTGCCATCAAATGCTGAACTGCTTCTGGTTTGAACATTAAGCACAAGTATTCAAGAACCATCTTGGTGATTGACATACCTTGCTCTGTCAGCATGTTTCCATATAGCCTCATTCCCACCTTGAACATCTATTCCAAGTCAGATCTAGAGCATGTTCTGAGAAGTTTTCCCCAAGTAGGACAAACTTCAAACTTTCCATCCGCCCTTTTGATTCTGATGAACTCCTTTCTTCCATCTTTCAATGTGTCCCAGCAGATGATTTCAGGAGCCATAGAATATATTGGTTCAGCTTGGATTGGCTTAGTATTAACCACAGTAATATACACATCACATTGATCATTTGATTGTGATTGTACATTGCTTGGTTGACCTGATGAAGTTGCCACTTCTTCTCCAGCAACTTTTGGATCAGATTTCTCTTTTACTGCTTCCTCCTGGGCTTCTTCTACAGTTGAATCCACCCTTGGCTTCTTTACATCTTTCTTCTTTGAAGCTGTGGACTTTGTTCGTTCCCTTTTGGTTGACACCATCTTTGTTCTTTTAAAAGTTTTAACAGCTTCAGGAGTGGTTTCAGCTGTTTCTGGTTTGTGGCTCTCAGCAGCACTAACAGTTTCTGCTGCCTTTTGTTTTTCAGCAGCATTAACTGTTTCTACTTCTTTTGCAACCTCAGCAGCAGTAACCGTTTCTGCTGCTGGTTCTGTTTCTGCTTCCTTTGTAAGATCAGCAGCAGTAACGGTTTCTGCTGCTGTTTCTGTTTCTGCTTCCTTTGTAATATCAGCAGCAGTAACGGTTTCTGCTGCTGTTTCTGTTTCTGCTTCCTTTGTAATATCTGCAGCCTCCTCAGTCTCCCCCTCAACCTTATACTCCCCCTCAATGTTTGCATCCTCCATGTTTAGATCTGAGTCTGACTCCCCCTTTTTGGAAGCATCATTGGTAGGGTTTCTTCTCCTAAAGACAAACTGAGCTCTCTTCTTTCTGTGCATCAACTTAGTGATCATCTTCCTTTGCTTCTCAAGCTGTGAGTTTTGATAGAGGACCACTTTCTTGAGTTCATCAATTTCCTTTTTCTGATCCATGACCTCAATGTTGATATTTGCAATAGTTTCCATCAATTCCTCGTACGTATATCTATCCTCACCCTGTTTAGGAGTTTTTACCTCCCTTAAAGGATCATTGGAAGTTTTAGCAGGTGTCTCTTGCCTAGCAAAAGCACTACCTATCCCCTTGGTTTCTTGGCACCTGGGACCTCTGGATGATTTCTCACCCTAAGTTGCCGTGAGGAAGGGCTTAGTTATTTTACCACTGGCCTTCTCTTTGCTAGCAGAAGTAGTGGCAGCCTTGCGACTCACATGCTCAACCTTCTCCTTAGTGAGCACCTTCTTGGGGTTGGGAGACACCCCTGTGGTTTCCCTTTCGATATTCTCCATTGGAGAATGCTCCAACAGAGGGCTTAAAGGCTTCGGGCTCTTAGGAGATACAGCAAGGGAAGGAACCTTGTGTACCTTTCTTCTTTCAAACCTTTTGGTTATTGTGGGAGTGGGTCGTTCAAGAATGGACTGAGGGATGTCTTTTGAGATGGAAGGTTGGGATTGGTCATCAGCGGGTGTGTCTAATGAGGGCCTTGACCCTGATGCCATACCTTCAAATGTGTGGGACACAACCATCATTGTAGAGAACAATGGTGTGTCAACTCCTTCCGAGTCCCTAGGAAGTCTTTTCATATTTGAAAAAACCTTCCCTTTAGGGGATTTTGGCACATATACCTCATCAAATTGAGGCATATCCGTCAATTCCTTGGTAATTACTTCCTGAACAAACCTTGGATACATATAGAAACGCTTTTTGGATTCCAGGTTTGCCACAAGATCATTGAAAATCATTTGAGAAAAATTAAACTTCCTGTTAGTGGCTAAGCAGACTAGAGCATATGCAATAGTACTGCTGAACTCACTCCATCCAGTAGTTTTCTTTGAAATACAATGCATTAGGGTATGAACAAAGAATCTCCATTGAGTAAAAAATTTTGACTTGTAGAATTTAAAAACTCCAATGGGACCTTCATACCCCATTCTTTGTAAAGTTGAGAAGAGTTCTTCATTGGGAATAGAGGATATACCTGAGGCATCATCTAGTCGAAGAGTGATGCGAATGAGTTCTTCTGAAACTTTCAAGGGTTTGTCACATACCCTTGTTTGAATGACTTTATGCCCATCTTCGGATTCTACGGTGGCATTGGCCCAGAATTGCGTCTGATGCTCGATATATATTGTTGGATTCACCGTTAGGGCATACGAAATATGAGTGGACTTGAGAAAATCCACAATTTCATGAAATCCTTCGGCCTGCTTCGGCTTTTGAAGCATTGCAATCTCATTATGCTCGTCGACAAACTCCATAATCGTTGTGCTTCCTGAGGATTTGTAGAGAAAACACAGAGATTCTAGGGAGAAGGGGTTAGAACGAGAGAGAGAAGAAGTTAATGCGAAGAGTCGTTATG
This sequence comes from Saussurea involucrata, assembly GCA_033807775.1. Taxonomy (NCBI): domain Eukaryota; kingdom Viridiplantae; phylum Streptophyta; class Magnoliopsida; order Asterales; family Asteraceae; genus Saussurea; species Saussurea involucrata. The sequence continues at coordinate 82,817,048 of CM066327.1, forward strand.
AGCTTTGGCGGGCAAACAGGGGTATTTATAGCAGTATTTGCCCTAGATTTTCAAAAGCAGTATTAACGACATAAGCAGTATTAACCACGAAGCAGTATTAACTACTTAAGCAGTATTAACTACTCATTGGCAGTATTAACTGTGCACTAGCAGTATTAACTACTGAGCAGTATTAACTACACAGCAGTATTAACTGCAAAGCAGTATTAACTGTGCACTAGCAGTATTAACTACTGAGCAGTATTAACTGCAAAGCAGTATTAACTGTGCACTCGCAGTATTAACTGCAAAGCAGTATTAACTACTGAGTAGTATTAACTACACAAGCAGTATTAACTGTTAAGCAGTATTAACTGTTAAGCAGTATTAACTACTCATTGGCAGTAGAAAATATGTACTAGCAGTAGAAACTCTGCACTGGCAGTAGTAACTCTGCACTAGCAGTAGTAACTCTGCACTAGCAGTAGTAACTCTGCACTAGCAGTAGTAACTCTGCATTAGCAGTAGTAACTCTGCACTGGCAGTAGTAACTATACTTGCACTTTGCCGCATTTATCAAATCCTCAAATGTCATCTTACCTTCTGACACATCACCTTTACCACTTATCTTTCCACCAGCAGGATTATTCCCAAATGGAACATGTCCTCCATCAATCTTTTTGAAATTTTTGAGGCAGGCCATGTTACCTGTCATGTGCCTGGAGCAACCACTATCAACATGCCAAATACTCTTCCCCTTGAGCTGTTGGTTGCCCTGCACATTAAGATAAATCAGTTAGTTTTATTGGGAACCCAAGCCGAAGTGGTCTTGGGTCTCCCTTGCTCATCAAAGTACTTGCACTTGGTTTTGATGAGATTTTCAAATTTAGGTACTGCAGAATTGGAGTACTTTGTCAATATAATTGGTCTAGCAGCACAAACACTAGAAGCAGTATTAACCTCAGAAGTACTAACAGTGCTAGCAGTACTAACACAGGGAGCAGCAGTATCGTTAGCAGCACTATCAGTTCTAGCAGCAGTATCAGCAGTACTAACAGAGTTAGCAGTATTAACAGAGTTAACACTGCTAGGAACAGTATTAACAGAGTTAACACTGCTAGGAGCAGTATTAATAGAGTTAACAGTGCTAGCAGCAGTACTATCTGAAGAAGAAGCACTAACAGTGTTAGTAGCACTAATACTGCTAACAGCACTAACTTTTGAAGAATTACTAGCAGTATTAACACTGCTAGCAGCACTAACTCTTGAAGAAGTACTAACAGTGTTAGCAGTACTAACACTGCTAGCATCAGTATTATTTTTAGTGCCTTTTGTAACCCACATTGTAACACATTCCTTTTCAGGCTTTTTCTTCATGTGGCTTTTTGGTTCAGCTTGTTTCTTAGCCACATTTGTTCTTGTAGGCTTCCTATAACCATTGGATTTATAAAAAGGTCTTTGAAAATTAATCCTTTGGTTAATAGGATTGAAATAACAGTGTTTGGCAAGATGATTCAATATGCCACAGATGAAACAAGGTTTTGGTATGTTAATCCTTTGCAGATCAACTCCTTGCTTTTGAGCCCACTGGTTATTCCAATTTCTTTGATTTCCCCTCCTTTTATCATGTTTTTGGGGCTTATTCTCTTGAGATTTCTTGCAAGAGCACTGTTCACAAGTTTTAGAGTTCACAACAGTTGTCTGTGTATAATGAACTCCCTTTCCCTTGTCAGTCCTTTTCATCTCATTGTTCTTAACACATGGACTTTCACATTCCTCATCAGATCCTACTTTGTCAGTCTCGTCCTCAACAACTACTTTATCTAATGGATCTACTTCAGTGGCTCCTTTAGGTAAGTCCTTCCTATCCTTGGTTTCTAATAGGTCTGACTTAGGAGGGATGTAGTTGTTGTTATAGGGTGGGGGTGTGGCATTGTACCCTATTCCTGGTTTCAACTTACTATGGATTTGAGAGTTGATTATGTTGTCCATGACTTTGGAGGCACAAGTAAACTTTTCTACATCAAGTTTAACTTTCTCAAGCTCTCCTTTTAGTTTCTCACACTCTTCCCTAGACTCTTTCAGTTGGAACTCCAGACCACCCTTTTCCCACTTCCAGTAGTTTGTATCATATGAGTGTTGAAGTTCATTGGCTTGAAAAGCCTTAATTTGTTCTTCAAACCTTTCAACAATCAATACATAATCTCTTATGTCCTTTTCTAATCTCTTAAGGTCATCACACATTCCCTGATTGTGATCTCTATACCTTTTAACAGTGTCTATACAAGATTGAGAACAGAGATTAGATTTTACCTCCGTAGGAATATCTGAGACTTCTGCCATGAGTGCATGATTCTGGATTGCCTCTTCTGCTTGATCACTCCAATCAAAAGTACTGTTTGATTCAATAGAATTTTCCATAATGTTTGTAGAATTCTAAGAAACACTAGCTCTGATACCACTTGTCAGGATCGAATCTTAACAAGATAATTAACACTTAGAATTCAGAATTAAAGAATCAGCGGAAAAGAACTTTAATTCTCACAATCAAGAACAATGTAACAGAAAATTCACCACTTTATGTATTCACTAAATCGACTCACAAGATTACAACCAAACCTAAATCTTGTTGAACAGGCTCAACAAGACGACTTCTACTTCTCTAGAAATAGGGTTCTTAAACCTTGAGGTTAATTCTCTCTAAAACACAATTGAATTCTTTTTCACACGTATATTAACTCGTCTCAATCTCTCTTCTAATAGCTATCTATCAATACTATTTATACAAAAATAATTACACGATAACTATCAAAAAGTAACTTGATCTTCTAAGTCTTCGTTAAACATATCTTGATCAATTCCTTCTTTGTCTCCAAAAGTATCGCATACCAACCTTAACGAACTCAGCAGTATTAACCTTCATTCTTCATGAGCAGTAGTAACAATCTCCAGCAGTATTAAGTCACGAGCAGTACTAACAGATATTCGATACCAGCAGTACTAACCTTGACTTGCAGTAGTAACTTAGACAAGCAGTACTAACCTCACAGAAGCAGTATTAATGATATTCCAGCAGTAGTAATATACCAGCAGTATTAACTTTGTTCAGCAGTAGTAACTTTGTTCTGGCAGCACTAACTTTGAACTAGCAGTAGTAACTTGATCTGGCAGTACTAACCATACTTAGCATTAGTAACTTGATCTGGCAGTAGTAATGTTTGTTCTGGCAGTACTAACCATACTTAGCATATCTTCAGTTCCCAACAAGATGGTTCAAAAATGAGGCACCCCAAACCTAAGTGAAACTTAGGTTTGTTGCATCTCGTGCAATTGAAATAGAATAACACATCAAACACCACTCTTTTAGCAGAGAAGGATTTAGAACATACCTGTTTTGCCCGACCGGAGGATTCTTGATTGGTTGAGCACTTAGAGGAGATAGGGAGAACATGCAAGACAAGGGAAAGACACAAAACAAAAACAGGAAACACACAGAGCAAGAAAGGGAACAAAAACTGCACGAAAAACGAAAAACGGGGCAAATGAGACTCACGCGGTTTAGCCCGCGACTTGCAAGTCGCGTGGAAAACCGCGTAACCCTCTGTTTCAGAAAACCAACAGAGGGCCCCGCGACTTTCTGCGCGGTATGCAACCCGCGTGACAAGTCGCGTATGTCCCTGTTTCAGTTATTTTTGACTTTTTCGATTTTTCGATTTTTTTTGGTTTTTCTGAATTAAAAACGCACACAAGATAGAAATAAGAAAAGGAAACTAACCTTGGTGGGTTGCCTCCCACCCAGCGCCGTATTTAAAGTTGTGGCACGACTCTGTGGTTTCAACTTGGCTTAGTGTCCGCGGGATTGTACCGTCCATACTTACGGTTATTCGCGGACTTCTCTACTTCTTCCTCTTTTTCACCACTTCTTCTCTCCAGCAGCTTGAATCTCACGTTCTCACCGCCAACTCGGAACGTGATCTCACCCTCTTCCATATCAATTAACGCCCGACTTGTGGCCAGAAAGGATCATCCCAAAATCATCGGGACCTCTTCGTCCTCATCTATGTCTATTACTACGAAGTCGACAGGAAAGTAAAACTTACCTACTTTGATGAGCACGTCCTCAATTACCCCGTATGCGTACCTTATCGATCGATCATCCAGCTTCAATGTCATATATGTTGGGCTTACCTCACCCAGGCCAAGCTTCCTGAAAATAGATAGCGGCATCAGATTAATACTAGCCCCTAAATCACATAAAACTTTATTAAAATTAAAACTGCCAATTTGAATAGGAATCGAGAAACTCCCTGGATCTGTATGCTTTTGGGGCAGCTTATTCTGGAAAATTGCGTTGCACTCTTCAGTGAGTGCAACGGTGGCCTGGTGATCAAGTGCCCTCTTTTTGGAGAGGATCTCTTTCATGAACTTTGCGTAAGAGGGCATTTGTGTAAGCGCATCTGCAAACGGGATATTAATGGTTAGCTTTTTAAAGACATCAAGAAATTTAGAAAAATGAACCTGGTCCTTATTTGCTTTCAGCCTGCTTTGGTAGGGTACTCTCGGGATTTCCGGCTTGACCGGTGGTGTTTCTTCTTTCTTCTTCTCTTCACTCTTCTCGCTTTCTTCAACCACGACCTCTTTTTCTTCATTCGAACTCTCTCTATCGGGCTCGGTCTCTTCAGTTGACGGTTCTCTATTCAGTCCCTTTCCGCTTCTCAAATAAATGGCGCTACAGTTCTCTTGGTTCCTCTTTTCCGCCATACTCGGGAATGCTCCGGGAGGTCGGGTTTGTAGGGCTTCAGAAATCTGCCCCACTTGCCTCTCGAGAATCTTTATTGCCGCGGTGTTTTGATCAGTTGCGGCTTTCACCGTATTCACCGTGCTCGCTAGCTCTCCTACCGTGCTGTCCATTTTTGCCATAAACTTCATCATCATATCTTCTAATCCCGGCTTCTTCTCCCCGGATAGTCCCTCGTTCCTTTGCTGAAAACCTGGAGGGCGGTGCACACTGTTAGTATAAAATGAATTGGAAGAGTTAGAAAAATTACCTGGTTGTGGATGACCCGGCTGACTCCATAAAAGATTGGGGTGCCTTTTCCACCCCTCGTTATACGTATTCGAGAAAGGATCGTTTCTCGATTGGTTCCGGTTTGCCACAAACTGAACCTGATCAGGTTCTTGAAGATTTCCCCCATTCCGCCTATTTGTGATGACAGCTAGTTGAGCTTTCAGTTCATTAAGCTCGTTACTTTCTTGGACACTTGCTACTCTTCTTACAGCTGATCGTGGAGTAGAGAAACTGTGCTCGGCCAAGTTCTCGATCAGCTCACATGCTTCCTCATAAGACCTATCCATCAATGCTCCACCCGCCGCAGCTGTGATATCATTCTTGAATTGTGGGTGGAGCCCACTAAAGAAGGTCTGGATGATGACCCAGCCTTGTAGCCCATGATGAGGACACTTCTTGATCATGTCCTTGTAACATTCCCACGCCTCATAAAGCGTTTCTTGATCCCATCGAGCAAAATGGGTGATTTCCGCCATTAGTTGGGCGATCCGACTAGGTGGGAAGAACTTCTGGAGGAAGGCTGCTTTTAACTGTGCCCAAGTAGTGATCGAATCAGGCGGGATGCTTTCGGTCCATGTTTCAGCCCGGCCCTTAAGAGAAAATCCGAATAGTCGCAGTTTGATGGCGTCTTCACTCATGCCATTGATCTTAAAAGTATTGCAGATCCTCTCGAATGCACGAAGGTGTGCGTGAGGGTCCTCGGTTGGCGTCCCTCCGTATTGGTTCTGTTGCACCATCACGATGGTGCTCGGTTTCAGCTCAAAATAGTTCGCCCCAGTAGTGGGCGCTTGAATGCCTATCCGTGCGGCCGCCACATTAGGATCGGCAAACGACCGCATCGGAACTCTCTCCGGAGGAGGTGGTGGTGGATTATTACGAGGCGGATCATTGCGTGGAGGTCTCTCGTCGTTAGACATCTCGAATTTCAGATTTCTTTTCGCTTTTGCTACTTTTCGGAGACGACGGGCGGTTCTTTCGATTTCTGGGTCGATAGGCTCGAGTTCTTTCCCTCGGGTTTTCCTTGGCATAAACCAAGTAGCACCTGAAAAGAAGAGAACAAAGTCAATAATCCCGAAACTGAAAGTGAATGAAACAAAATGACAAGAAAAGAAAATGCCCAATCTAATAGCGCATATAGATAGTAGTGCTATTAGTTACAACTAGTTCCCCGGCAACGGCGCCAAAAACTTGACACGAGGTTTTAACACCCCGCGAATCTTACCGCAAGTGTACGAGTCGAAGTCAAGTAATAGTACTGAAGAAGTACGAGTATCGAATCACGGGGAACTAGGAACTAAGTATCACAATTACTATAGACTCTATTAACTGGACTGTCGAAATTAGGGATTGGTTTATAGACTAATTAAATTGCAATAAATGAGATCAAATCAACACAAGACAAAACAGAACAGCTTTGAAAACTTTGATAGAGAGAAAAGCTGAGGGTTGGAACTCCTATGGTTCCTACATACAAACGTCTTGACTCAATTCAATTACCAGTTATTCCTATCAATTAATGCCCAATCTTTATCTAATCGTTGTTCTCTCTCAAGTAACACCGATTTTATTTATAAAGCACGCTTCCTTTTTCAAGCAACCGTAATTTCTATTTCGAAAACAATAGTTTTACCTTTCGATCTCAACATACGGGTTTCAAAATGCATTAAGATTAAGATTCAAACGGGACTAAGATTTACTCAGTATCTCTCGATCCTTTCTTACGTTAGCTATGCAATTCCTAATTCTGTTTCTCAATTACTTCTCTCGAACATTAATTGAAAACAATAAAACAGTTGCAAGGTAGCTAATCTCACAAAAGCATTAAACACCAAACTGCATTCATTCATTCAATAAGAAAACTGATAAAAGTTTCAAATCATCTGTTTATAAGTTCAAACCACATTCATTCCAACCCCCAACATGAACCGGTTAGTTCATATCGGTGGTGGATTCAAACACAATAGAAAAAGATGAAAATAAGTATGTGAACATGATAATCGAGATAACGGTGAATGTAATGGTTACTCCCCTTCTATCGTGGTCGTCTCTACGTCGCGTGATGAACGTGTATCTGATCCTCTCTCTATCTCCGCTCCAACGGGTGTCACTTGGCTTCGAAAATCGCCCCCGGGACTGCTCTGGCCGTAACGTGAAAGTTGGATACCGAAAGAATGACCTAAACCCGAAAGTTATAGCTGAAAAACGTGAAACAGAGGCTTACGCGGCCTTCCACGCGACTTGCAAGTCACGTGGAAAGTCGCGCGCTTTCCAGAGGCACTTCTGGGTCAGATCTGGTTCGCGGGTCGGGTCCTGGTTCGGTCGCGGGTCTTGGGCTTGGCTTTTGGGCTTCCGTTAGGTTTCGTTTTGACTCGTTTTGGGCCCTTTTTAGCTTCTAATTCCGAGGAATGCCGCCTTTTATATAACCTGCGTAAATCACTCAATAACCCGTAAAATACACGCCTTTTTACTTGATTACAAGCCCATCTCGTTGGTTTGAGAACCGGAAATAACGCCAAAAAGTGGCGTTATCAATACCCCATTGCTTGCTGAGGTTTAGCGGCTTGGTCAGAGGAGCCGCTCTTTGCAGTCATACAGCTGATAAGATGAGCGAAGATGAAATTCATCTCCCTGGGCATTTTCGATTTCTTGATAATCGTCAGCTTCTTCTCGGCCTTCATGTCTCTGCCAATTTCCCATATATAGCCCATTGCATCGAAAAATGCAATGATGGCTTCCCTGTCTGAGTTTTTCTTGGGGTCAGGGAGGGGAACGAATGGTTTTTCCTTGGTAGCGATGGAAAGGCTGAGAGCTTTGCGAATAATGGCAGGGGTGATCTTCATGGTGCCATATTCGATGTCGCAGAGGATGCAATCGATTGTTTTGGAGGGGTCTTTGGCTGAAGGAAGTTGAGAGTGTTTGGCTGAGTACCAGAATTGTGAGAGCAAAAACTGATGAGTAGGAGGTGTTATGGTCAGGGCTGTGGAGATGCAGCAATTCTTTAGGAAATTCACAGCATCATCTAGATGTGTGACTTGCTTTCGAGGAGGAAACTCGAAAAGCGCATAGAGGTTGTTCACCTTAGTCCAATCCAGTTTGTCAAGGGCAGACTTGACTTGAGGAGCCTTGAGGATGTCCACTTCCTCAGTATCAGAAGAGATGTTCTCAGCGGTAGCAGGAATGTCAGACGAGGCCATTTCTCTGTATTATCAGTTCAACCAAAGATGTTAACAAATAAGAATAATCTTAATGTGGAAAGAATTTCCATTAAGATGGTTCAAATTTTATCCATTTCATTCAGACACAAATGTCTTAATTAAGATTAGGGTTTTCTAGATTTTAAGAAATGAAATATAAAACCCATTTATTCTTGTTATCCAGTTTTCTATGAAGAATTAGATTTTGGAAACGAATGAAGAACAAGTTTAAGATTTTCGCATTTAAACTTGAAGAACAACCATGAAATGGTTGTGTTCATAAAATCATGAAAGAAAATGATTTCATTTTTAAGAAGTTCTTTTGTTTGATCTTGTTAAAACAAATAAGAGATCAGAAACAAGTTATACGCATTTGGTAATAGATAAGAACATATTAACCTTGATGTTTGATGAAGAAGATGATGAACAGTTCTTGAAGTTTTTGAAAGCACAAATGCAACAGTGAATTCTTTCTTGCGGAGGAAGATTGATCGCGTAAAAGAAAAATATAAACAAAGAATTTGTTTATATAGAGAGATTAGAGAGAGAAAATCTTGAGCGGGAAAAGATTTTCATCATGACACGGATACGTGTTTGCATTTGATTGGAAGTTTGAACGAGACGTGCAAACGTGTGTCAGGAAGAGAAAACGTGTCGGGGTTTTATCCGTTGCAATGACATCACAACTGTCCTTTCATATTCTTGGTTGTCTCTGAGGTTTTGAAAAACTCAGGGATACTTTTGAAAACATGAAGCACTGAATGAAGATATTCAGCGATGGTTTTAAGAAATTTCAAAATATCGCTGTTAAGGAAGAGATATTCAGCGATGCATTTTGTTTTGAAATATTGCATTTTCATGCGATTGTCAGAGAGAGAAAACATACCTTGATATCAGTTTAACCAAGTTTTATTCAGAGAGAAGATGATTGAATAGGTTATACGAGTTGATTTTATCCTATCGCTGATTAATGTGAACCGCTGAAGATTTTATCCTTCAAAGTTCAGCATTCCAAGCTCGCTGATGAGAAAGTTGAATCTTGTCTCATCAAGAGGTTTGGTAAATAAGTCAGCTAACTGATAATCAGTTGGGATAAAATGAAGTTCTATATCACCATTCATCACATGATCTCTGATAAAATGATATCTGATTTCTATATGTTTGGTCTTTGAATGTAGTACTGGATTGTTTTCTATAGCGATGGCACTTGTGCTGTCGCAATAGATTGGAATTTTGGAGAGCTGAAGATCATAGTCTAGTAGCTGATTTCTCATCCACAAGACTTGAGAACAACAGCTTCCAGCAGCTACATATTCAGCTTCAGCTGTGGAAGTGGACACTGAATTTTGCTTTTTACTTGTCCAACGTACCATCTTTCCACCCAGGAGCTGACATCCTCCTGTGGTGCTTTCCCAATCCATTTTGCAACCTTCAAAATCACTATCTGAATAGGCGGTTAGATCGAATCCTGAATCTTTGGGATACCAAAGACCTAGATTCGCTGTACCCTTAAGATATCGAAAAATTCGCTTTACAGCTTTCATATGAGATATCTTAGGTTCAGCTTGATATCGTGCACACAAGCATGTTGCAAACATAATATCGGGTCGACTAGCTGTAAGATACAATAGTGAGCCGATCATCCCATGGTACATCGTGACATTGACAGGAACACCCTTAGTGTCCTTATCAAGTGTCAGTGGTGGTGCCATAGGGGTTTTCATAGCTGAACTTTCAGTTAAGTCGAATTTCTTCAGCATATCTTTAACATACTTTCCCTGATTAATAAAAGATCCTTTTTCAGTTTGCTTAATCTGAAGACCAAGGAAATATGTTAGTTCACCCATCATGCTCATTTTGTACTCATCTTTCATTCTATCAGCAAAACGAGTACAAAGCTCAGGGTTAGTAGAACCAAATATAATGTCATCAACATATATTTGAACTAGAATGATATGACCTTTCACTTTTCTAAAAAATAGAGTTTTGTCAATCTTACCTCGCTCAAATTTTTCAATATGGAGATAAGTGGAAAGAGTGTCATACCATGCACGTGGAGCTTGCTGTAAGCCATAAAGTGCCTTATCCAGTTTATAAACATAACCTGGATGCTTAGAATCTGAGAATCCTGGAGGTTGTTCCACATACACTTCTTCATTCAGCTTTCCATTAAAAACGCTGACTTAACATCCATCTAATGTACTTTGAAGTTTTTGTGTACAACATATGCTAAGAATAGACGAATAGATTCAATTCTTGCTACTAAAGAAAATGTTTCGTCATAATCTATACCTTCCTCTTGTCTGTATCCCTGAGCAACAAGTCGAGCTTTGTTGCGGGTTACAGTACCATGTTCGTCCAACTTATTTCGATAGACCCATTTAGTGCCTATCACAGTTTTATCAGTTGGTCTCTGAACAAGTTTCCAAACTTTGTTTCTTTCGAATTCAGTCAGCTCTTCTTGCATGGCGCTGACCCAGTTTGGATCTTTGAGGGCATCATCTACTTTCTTTGGTTCAGTTAGTGAAATAAAATTTACAAATAAACAAATATTACCTGCACTTCGTCGAGTCTGAATCCCAGTGTTTGGATCACCAAGAATTTGATCAATTGGGTGATTTATAGTCCATCGCTGAGCCGGAGTGTGAGACGCTGACTCAACTTGAACTGGAGGAGCTGAAGATGAAGCTTCAGCGACGTCGGGAGTATCAGCCAAGAGAGGAATGGATGCATTTGTCATTATATTCACTGATTGCTGAGAAGTAGATGGAATGTCTGAGACATTTGGTTCAGCGTTAGGTATAGTGTTTATAGGGACAGCTGAGACCCAAGAAGTTTCAGCTTCACTATTCTGCATATTTGGAATGATAGGAGGACTATCATCTTCTACTGGATGAGCATGAGAAGTGGGGATATCTTCTGAATCACCAAGATGAGAAAACATCCATTGATTCAGTTCTTCAGTATCAGCGGACGGTTTAGAGTTCGCTGAACGGGATTCGTCAAACGTGACGTGAATAGTTTCTTCTACAGTTTGTCTTCTACGATTGAAGACTCTGAAGGCTTTGGAAACTGAGGAGTATCCAAGAAAGATTCCATCATCAGCCTTAGGATCAAACTATCCAAGAGCATCTTTGTTGTTCAGTATAAAACACTGACATCCAAAGATGTGAAGAAAGCTGATTGAAGGCTTTCTCCCGTGAAAGAGTTCATAGGCTGTCTTTTTGAATCTTTTGACTATCAGCGACCTGTTTTGCGTAAAACAAGCAGTATTGACAGCTTCTGCCCAAAACTGAGTAGGCAGGTGAGAATCGCTGAGCATTGAACGTGCAGCTTCAATAATTGTTCTATTTCTTCTTTCAGCGACTCCATTTTGTTGCGGTGTTCTCACTGAAGAAAAGTTGTGAGAAATACCCTTACTCTCAAGGAAGGAATCAAGAGAACTGTTTTTGAATTCAATCCCATGATCACTCCTTATTGAGCGAACGGTCAGATTGTTCAGGGTTTCCATCTTCCGAACAAAGGTGATGAGTTCTTCAGGGGTGTCACTCTTAGAACGGAGAAACATTACCCAAGTGAAGCGAGAGAATTCATCAACTATGACCAGCGTATATTTCTTTCCAGCGATGGATTGTTTGTTAACAGGGCCAAACAAATCCATATGGAGTAGTTGTAGAGGAGATGACACTGAAGAAACTTGCTTTGACTTAAAGCTTGCTTTGGTCTGCTTCCCTTTTTCACACGCCGAACATAAAGACTTTTTGGCGTATGAATGCTGAGGTAGACCAGTGACTAACTCTTTTGAAGAAAGAGTGTTCAGTGTCTTGAAGTTTAGATGAGATGGCCTCTTATGCCATATCCAGTTGACATCAGATGAGGCCTTTGATAAGAAACAGGAGTTCTCAGTGGTTGTTGAGTCCATGTTTATTACATAAACATTTTCCAAACGATATCCGCTGAGAGCTATCTTCTCCTTTTTGTCAGCGACAAAGCAGGATTCCTTAGTAAAGATTACTTTGTTATCCATGTCGCAAAGCTGACTGATGCTTAGAAGATTATGCTTCAGCCCTTCAACATATGCGACTCTTCTGAAGGAGGTTGTACCATTTGAAAGTACACCATACCCTCGGGTATGTCCTTTTCCATTTCCACCGAGGGTCACAGAGGGACCCTTCTCTTCCTTGTATTCAGCGAGCAGGCTTTTCTTTCCAGTCATGTGTCTAGAGCATCTGCTATCGAGATACCAGATACCCTTCTTAACCTGCAATACAATGGAAGATTAGTTTTTCTTGGGTACCCACTTCACCATGTATACACGTTTGTCAGTGGAAGTAGTTGGAATGGAAGATTCAGTAGTCTTCGCAGCATTTGAAGATTCAGCTTTGTCTTTCTTCACTTTGGTTAATTTCTTAACCTCAGTGGTAGGATTCACCTTGACCTGATTTGCACCAGGGTTGGTCTTCTTTGCCTTGGGGGCAATCTTCACCTTAGCTATCTTTTCAGCTTTGGTGGCTGCGGGGCACTTACTGGCAATATGATCGGTAAGTCCACAGTGATAACATTTCCTATAACTAAAAGTAGTTCTAGGACCATTTGAATGCCGAGCTTTTAATTTCGAATTAGAAGTGCCAGCACCAAGTAAACTATTGGCTTTAGAAATGGGACGAACATTCAGTTCTTCAGATTTCTTACCAACGACATCCAATCTGAGTCTAGGAGTAGATTGCTGAATAGATCCATAGATCTGCTTCCTTGATCCAGAGGGATGAGCCACTGAAGCTTTAGAAGCATTCAGCTTTGGTACTAAGGTACCCTTCTGAGGATTCAGGTAAATAACAATTCCTTTACCTTTGTCTTTAGAGACAGAGGTAGGTTTTGAATAAACCATTTTCTCCTTGCCTTTTGAGGAGGTAGGAGTTTCCTCAGGGATTGGTGTAATGGACGAGGAGCACTGAGAAGATGAAGTGTCAGCGACTGAGGATACGAACGTTCCAAATTTAAGCATTGAACGCTCAGTGGTTGGTTTTGGAGTATCATAATTGTAACCCAAACCACGTTTATCACTCAGGGGAATCTGAGACTTTATTATCTCAGTGATCTTTGTTGAATAATTACACCATCCTTCAACAGTAGTTTTTTTAGCCTTTAATGCAGCGATAGCTTCTGCTCGTTCGATTTTGACTAGCTGATTTAAATATATTTGATCTTTAAAGTCTTCTTCAATTTTAGAAAGCTTTTCTATTTGAAGGTGGCAATTTTTAAGCTTTTCAGCGAGATCAAGATTTTGGTTTTCAACCACAGTTTTGCCGTTCATGGCTTCGTATAAACTTCTAGTCAAGAGATCGATCTTACGGAGACTATCAGCTTCATCAATATTTGCAATATTGGTAAAGAAAGGAGGTGATACCTGAATAGCAGATGTTGAAGTGGACGGAATGTCTGAGCTTTCTTCCTCTTCTTCAATCTTGGCCATGAGACATAGATTTGCTTCATCATCTTCAGAGTCAGATGACGATGCTTCTTCATCAGAAGCAGCCCAATCATAGTCATCCATCAGGCCTTTATTTATCTTCTTAAAGCTTTTCAGCTTTGCATATTTTTCTTTCAACTTTGAATATTTGTCATCTTTATTCCTTGGAACAAAGGATTTCTTTGTAAAAGCTGAGGGTCTAGAAACTTTCTTAGACCTGCACTCGTTAGCGAAATGTCCTGTCTTTTCGCAGTTAAAACAAGTAGCAGTAGCCTTATCAACAAAAGCTGATGATCTAGGCTTGTCAGTAATGGAAAGAGGTTTGTTCTTTCTAAACATTTTCTTTTTGGCAAATCTCCTGAACTTTTTAGTTAGGAGAGCCAAAGATTCATCATCATCTGAAGAATCAGAATCTGATGACCTTTCAGAGTTACTTTCTAACTCAGTGATAGTGACCGAGGGTCGCTGAGTAGAAGGTTCCTCTGAGATTAAAGCAACAGGGGTGCTTTTGGAATCTTTTACAAGATTCTTCTTAAGATGGCTCGATTGCTCATGATTCAGCAACGTGCCATATAAGGTTGAAAGGGTCATTGATTTTAGATCCTTTGATAGCTTGAGACACATAGCATAATTGTCCCAGCTTTCAGGTAAACATTCTAGAAACTTTGTCAGCACTTCAAAGTTGGAATATTCCTTACCAACAGTTTTCAGATCTATAATTAAACAATTAAAACGTTGGTGAACTTCAGACAAAGATTCATTCTTACCAGAAATGAAGCTTTCGTATTGTCTTACCAGGTTATCTTTCTTGAGTTCTGGACTTCAGACGTTCCTTCATACTGAACACATATTGTGTCCCACATGGCTTTTGATGTTTTCAGATTCATGACGGAAGAGCCATGGATAGTATGGATCTGGCTTTTGTATCTATAGCCACTTTCTTCTTATCTTCGTCAGTCCATTGAAAGATTTCCTTAGGTACCAGCCTTTATGGAATAGCAGGTCTATTCTCAGCGGCTGGAACAGCAGCATCAATTCTTACAGGGATGAATGGACCATTTTCGAGATAGTAAGGCATATGTAAAGCCCGTACCCCGGTACGTTTATTATTTAATCTTTTAATTGTATAAAATGTTACCTTATTTTGTTTGTGGTTAGTGGTTTGGTGTCAAAAAGGACCAAAAATGTTAGAATTCATGTCTTTTTAGTGTAAATTGTGAGATAGGTGAATTGAGGGGCTAGAGTGCAATTTTTGGGAAATAATTTGCATGGGTCTCGGCCCATGGACGGATCCCACATTCGTTTTCTTATTTCCTTGATAGCCAAGCAACCCAAACGAATCCCTCAACCCTATTGTCCCTTCTTTTGGTTGTGTGGTGCGGCAGTGAGGAAGATCGAGAGAGAAATAGAGGAGAGCCGAGAGGAGATTAGAAAGAGAGAGTGAACCGGCGGCAAGGAAAGAAAAGGACGCCGGAGCCACCTGCTGTTGCCGGAGCCTGCTGTTGCCGGAGCCTGCTATTCGCCGGAGTTCGTGAGGGTGAGAATCGGGCGCAACAACGTGGCATCATCGTAGGTAAGTTCCGTTCTTTCGTTTCTTG
Source organism: Saussurea involucrata (assembly GCA_033807775.1). NCBI lineage: Eukaryota > Viridiplantae > Streptophyta > Magnoliopsida > Asterales > Asteraceae > Saussurea > Saussurea involucrata. The sequence continues at coordinate 82,832,357 of CM066327.1, forward strand.
TTTTCCTTGCCTCTCGTCGGTCTCCTCCCGTAACAGCCGCGACGCAGCGGCCTTGGCCGCTGTAGGCGGTGGCTACTGCACCCCCACCGGAGTTGGTGGTGTGGTGGTGAGCCTTGTAGGGTTGCAGTAAGACGATCGAGAAAGAGAGAGGTCGGAGGTGCGAGAGGGATGCGGAGTGTGTTTGTGTAATCATCGCCGGAGAGCCGCCGCCGGTCGCCACCGGCGACTGCCACTGCCGGAGATGGCAGTGGGTGGCGCGTGGTGTGACCAGACCATTGTCACTATAGAGCCCTTAACCCGTGACTTAATCGTTTAAGCCGAATCGTACAAACCGTTTTTATAAATCGTGTTTTTATGAAATTCTAAGTGTGCCGTCCAGTTTTCCGTAACTTTTCCGTCGTAACTCCGTTTGAGCCGAAACTGGCGCCCACGGTTCAAGTTCGGGGTCGGGCACGTTTTCTGTGTTTTAGCGGAAAAGTGGTTCGGTCTCTAATTGGGCGAAAAAGTGGTCGCAAGTTCGGTGATTCGTCATTTTATGTGAAAAATTCTGGAATCTGCCACTGTTTTGTGTAGACCATAACCTTCTGCTCGTAACTCGTTTTGGGGTGAAATTGGTGCCCAAAGTTCCCTAATCGAGTTGGAAAGGTTTTTCGTGTTTTGCCGAAAGTCTGATTAAGCCCGTAGCTAGGCTGTATTGGGCTGTTCGTGCAGGCTGGACCGAAAACTGGCAGTTTGGTAACCGTTCGTATTTAATTCATAATAAATTGTAGAAAAATCGTTAGGAGGCGTATATTATGTCCTTGGAACCCTAACTCAGAGGACTTTCTGGTCATGAAATAATATTGGGATTTTTCTGGGTTTAAAGGGGTCGAAACAGGTCCCGAACAGACCTGTTTTGTGGGAACGGAAATTAGTTTTAGTGACGGTTTAAGCGTGTGTCGTGTCATAGGGTCCGAGTCTCGTATTGACACGTTTTAACATGCGTTTAGGTGCTGGAAAGTGACCGTAGTTGTGAAGCTTGATTTGTGTTGATTAAGCTAGGCGCGCATTTGAGGTGAGTTCTCTCACTATATTTAATAGTAGTTGTTTTATCATTGTTGTAGTACGTGTGTGGTAGCTTTATGTGATTGTATTGTGGAACTAGATAGTGGGGTGTCTAGTTGATACTATGTTGCCATGTTAACTCGGTGGGACCGAGGGTCCGGCGGGGCCGGAGGTTTTATACGCGGGGCGTAGAGACTCGGTGGGACCGGGGATTCGGCGGGGCCGAAGATGTTATCATGTGGTCGGTGGGACCGACTTGTCAGTGGGACCGACTTGTGCCTTTTTGGTGGGTGGGTGTGGATATACATGTTTATGATTTAGTTCGTAGACATGTATGATCGCTTAGGTGTCACTATCTGTTTTAGGGGTAGTGTGGAATAATTGTATTATTTATGGTGTTTGAATTCACTAAGCTTCGTGCTTACCCTTTCCCAATAAACTGTGGTTGCAGGTCCGAGCGGCTCCAAGGCGTGATGAGTACACACTGGCGCGCGAGGAAAGTTGGTTAACTTATGGTTTTTTTATTATTAAACATTGTTTCCGCTGGTGTTAATTTATAAAGATATTAATTATGTGTTTGCAAACGAAACGTTGGGATCATTTAATGGTTTGTTATGAATGAATTGTTTATTTTAAAATTTTAAATTTGCTTGAAATTTTGGGACGTTACAACTTGGTATCAGAGCACAGCTTGAGTGAATCAAACGCACCTCGGTGTGTTTGGTCTCAAGTTGCGGCTGGGAAATTTTCAAATTCTTTTTTTAAATCTTTTTGGAAATAAAAGAAAAAGTAAAAACCCGTTCGAGGAACGGTGATCGGGAGCGCAGTGTGTACAGTCAGCCGGAGCCGAAGGGAAAGGTACAATGCTTAGTGTTTTATTGCTTCCTAGATCATAGAGTATGCATGCTAGATTGCCTGTTGTTGACACTATGCGGTATGTTAAACTGCTTGCTATTAGGAATTTATGCTAATTATGATAGGTTACTGAGTGAATGCCCTCTAGGTTGTATGCAGTAAGAGACTTATAGCCTTAGAATATTCGATTTAGTTCTATTGCGCAGCTCTTGTTTGAGTCCAACCGTTCTAGGATAGAATCTTGTATTCGACTGCCTATTTGTTTTGCACTGCATGTAATCGGGTATTCGCGAGGCCACTCTTTATGATTAGTGGGGATTCGGTAGTAGCAAGGGTAGTGATTGGGATGGAATTCCTAGAGAGCTAGGAAGAGCGAGTATATATGCCGGTGCGGGCATATGTGTGTAATTGCGGCGAGAAGCTACTTGGACCCCTCGGGATGGGACTCGGAACGAGCGATGATAGGCGTGGAAGGTAGTAGTAGAGCTCCTACTACCGGAAGCACAGGATCAGTGCTCGAGACGGGAAAGTCGCGAGGAATCCAAGGAGCTGAGCGTGAGTGTTGTTGATGTGAGTTATTAGGTACTAATAACTCGTTGTATGTTTTTCTTCTTTCTAGTATGGCTATCACTAGGAGGAGCAACACGACTGAGCCGCGAACTGAGGCGGGGATCACGGAGGAGCAGATCCGAGAGATGATTGCAGCGGAGGTAGCGCATGCGGTCGGGGAGGCAATCCCCGAGATTATCACCGCCATACAAGATCAGGTGACGGTTCTGTTAGAGGAGCGCATTGCAGCGATTCCGCCGCCTGCTGGGGGACAGCCCCGTAATCGAGAGTTCCAGTATCGGGATCTCTCTGCCTGTTCTCCCCCGGAGTTCAAGGGAGACCCGAACCCAATTATTAGCATGCGTTGGATTTCTGACATGGAGTGTGCCTTCTTGACCTGCGGCTGCCCGGATAATCTGAAGGTCCGTTTTGCTGTGAACTTGCTTCGCGATGGGGCGAAGGATTGGTGTGCCACAGCGCTGACTCTTGCCGAGCATACTACCCTTACTTGGGAGGAGTTCGTTACTCGGTTCCGTGCCGAATACGTGCCTCCGGTAGAGATGGAGAGAATATCGAAGGAGTTCTTGGAGCTAACCCAGACCACGTAAACTGTTAAGGAAATGAACAAGAAATTTACTGAGATGGCGCTGTTTTGTCCTCAGTATGCCGCTTCGGAGGAAATGAAGATGGCTCGGTATAAGGATATGTTACGTACCGAGATCAAGGAATTTGTGAGCACAGTGCCGTACGTTTCTTTGTCAGCAATGATGGATGCAGCCCGGAGAAGAGAGCTGGAGTTAGAGACCCAAGCCAAGAAGAGAAAGGCAGCACAGACAGTGACGTCAATCTCAGCGGTGCAAAAGAAGTCAAAGTTTTCTGATTCGCGCGGGAGTTCGAGGAGTGGTGGGTTTAAACCCAGGGATACTAGTGGGAAGAAGACTGTCGGGTGTTTCAAGTGTGGGCAGTCCGGTCATCTCAGCCGGGATTGCAAGTCGCCACTGATGATCTGCTTTAGCTGCAAGCAGACGGGCCACGTGAGGGCCAATTGTCCGAATGCGAGAGCAGCTGATAGGGGTGGTGCACAGAGGGATCCTGCAAATGCCCCACTGCGCATCACTGACGGTCGTACGGGTCAGCCGGGGACGGAGGGAGCCCGAGGTAGAGTCCACCAGCTGAAGGTGGAAGAGGCACAGGCGACGCCTAAGGTGGTGACAGGTATGTTTTATCATCCTCTTTCTTTTCGTCCTTCCTTTTCATGCCTTGTTTCTTTTATTTATATTGTTGTTAATTGTATGATAGGTACGTTTCTAGTTAACTCGGTGCCTGCGGTTGTAATGTTTGATAGCGGGGCTACTCATTCATTTGTGTCTCGCACTTTTAGCGAGAGTTTGGGCCGAGTGGTGGGACGGTTAGGATGTCCTTTGGTAGTCGAGGTTGCCGATGATAGGACCTTGACGGTTACGGATGTGTATCGGGGATGCACGTTGGAAATCTCGGGTGTGAGGTTTCCCATAGACTTGATTCCGATAGCTATGCGAGAGCTTTGTGTGATTGTGGGCATGGATTGGATGGACGCGTTTGATGCGGAAATTGTTTGTCGCCACAAGCAAGTGCGGGTTCGAACCCCAAGCGGGGGAGAGTTGTTGATTCAGGGAGACTCGCCCACACGGACTACGGCAATATGTTCCGCGGCGAGGGCTCGGAGACACCTTCAGCATAGTGGTCAGGGGTACTTGGCGTATGTGATAGATACGCGTTTTGACGAGGCAAGGAAGACTGCCGAAGATGTGCCAGTCGTGAGGGAGTTTGCCGATGTGTTTCCCGACGAGTTACCGGGGATACCTCCCGAATGACAAGTGGAGTTTCGAATCGATCTGATTCCGGGTGCTGCTCCGGTGGCCAAGGCACCCTATCGCCTGGCTCCACCGGAAATGAAGGAGCTGTATGATCAGTTGCAGGAACTTCTCGAGAAAGAGTTCATTAAGCCGAGTTGTTCACCGTGGGGAGCTCCGATTTTGTTCGTAAAGAAGAAGGATGGATCTCAGCGGATGTGTATTGATTACCGGGAGCTGAATAAACTTACGGTAAAGAATCGTTATCCTCTGCCAAGGATTGACGACTTGTTTGATCAGTTGCAGGGAGCCTCGTGCTTCTCTAAGATTGACCTGAGATCTGGGTATCATCAGATGCGGGTACGAAGTGAGGATACGGAGAAGACGGCTTTCCGTACGCGATATGGCCATTACGAGTTCGTGGTGATGCCTTTCGGGCTCACCAACGCACCCGCAGCGTTCATGGACCTCATGAACAGGGTATGTAGCCCGATGTTGGATCGCTCGGTGATTGTGTTCATCGACGATATTCTCGTATATTCGAAGACGGAGGAAGAGCACGAGGTGCATTTGCGGGAAGTTTTGGAGGTTTTGAGGTGGGAGAAGCTTTATGCGAAGTTCTCCAAGTGTGAATTCTGGTTACGAGAGGTCCAATTCCTAGGACATGTCGTGAATCAGAACGGTATCATGGTCGATCCGGCCAAGATCTCAGCGGTAATGCGGTGGGAGGTGCCGAAAACTCCTACCGAGGTGCGGAGTTTTCTCGGGTTAGCAGGATACTATCGGAGATTTATCCAAGATTTCTCCAAGATTGCCTTGCCTATGACCCGACTGACGAAGAAAACTGCAGCTTTCAGTTGGGGTGAAGAGCAGCAGAAGGCATTTGAGGAGCTACGCAGGCGTTTATGTGAGGCTCCTGTGTTAACCTTGCCCGAGGGTATGGAGGATTTGGTGGTTTATTGTGATGCTTCATATCAGGGGTTGGGTGCCGTGCTGATGCAACGCGGCAAGGTCATAGCTTACGCTTCGAGGCAGCTGAAGCCTCACGAAGCGAACTACCCGACTCATGACTTGGAGTTGGGAGCAGTAGTGTTTGCTCTAAAAATTTGGAGACACTATCTTTATGGTGTCAAGTGTACGATCTACACTGATCATAAGAGCCTTAAATACCTGATGGATCAGCAAAATCTTAATATGCGTCAGCGAAGATGGCTTGATGTGGTCAAGGATTACGACTGCGAGATACTTTACCACCCGGGTAAAGCGAATGTAGTCGTGGATGCACTTAGCCGACATCCGGTTGGGGGACCGCTGAAGGGTCTATGTCAGCGATTGACAGTAGTTGCACCTTTTTTGTAGGCGATAGGTGTCGCTCAGGAGGTGGCCGTGTCGGCGGAATATGCAAAACGTGAGAGGGTTTCGGGAGAAATTCCGAAATTAGTACGGGATAGTCGAGGATTATTGACCCGATATGGTAGAGTTTGGGTCCCATTCACCGGTGGGAACCGACAGATACTATTGGACGAGGCGCATAAGTCCAAGTTTTCGATTCATCCGGGAGCTACCAAAATGTACAGAGACTTACGGGAAGGCTATTGGTGGCCCGGCATGAAGCGGGATGTAGCCAAATGTGTGGAGGTGTGTTTGACCTGTCGGAAGGTCAAGGCGGAGCACCAGCGACCGCACGGGAAATTGCAGCCTTTGGAGATTCCGGTGTGGAAGTGGGAGCAGATTACGATGGATTTCATCACGAAGCTTCCCAAAACTCAGCGAGGGAATGATACCATCTGGGTAATTGTGGATCGTCTGACTAAGAGCGCTCACTTCTTGGCGATTAAAGAGAGCTTCTCGGTGGATAAGCTCGCGGAGGTTTTCATCCGAGAGATTGTAACTAGGCACGGGGTGCCAGTCTCGATTGTCTCGGATCGGGATACTCGTTTCAACTCCCGGTTTTGGGAGAAGTTTCAGAATGAAATGGGTACGCGGTTGCATTTCAGTACAGCATTTCATCCTCAGACCGACGGGCAGAGTGAGCGTACTATTCAGACACTTGAAGACATGCTGCGAGCATGTGTTATTGACTTCGGGGGTAGTTGGGATCAGTATCTTCCACTAGCTGAGTTCTCCTATAATAACAGCTATCACGCTAGCATCGGTAGAGCGCCGTACGAAGTGTTGTATGGCAGGAAGTGTCGGACGCCCATTTGCTGGGGTGAGGTTGGTCACAGAGTGCTGGGGAGCACCGATGTTGTGCTAAAGACGACGGAAATGATTCAGATGGAGCGGGAACGGTTAGTCACTGCTCAGAGTCGACAAAAGAGTTACGCCGATAAGAGACGATCGGACTTGGAGTTCCAAGTCGGGGATTACGTTCTTTTGAAAGTGTCACCCTGGAAAGGGGTAATCCGTTTTCGCAAGCGGGGAAAGTTGGGTCCCCGATATATCGGACCGTTCAGGGTCATCGCGCGTGTGGGGAAGGTAGCTTACCGATTGGAGCTACCGGAGAACTGAGCCTGATCCACAACACTTTCCACGTCTCTCAATTGCGGAAGTGTGTGATGGATGAGTCTGCGGTAGTTCCCCTCGAAGACATTCAGATTGACGAGCGACTCAACTATGTGGAGAAGCCAATAGCCATAGTCGAGAGGAAGACGAAGACTCTGCGGAACAAAGTTATTGGATTGGTTAAGGTCCAGTGGAAGCACCGAAGAGGTTCAGAATGGACGTGGGAACCAGAAGCCGAGATGCGGGAGAATTACCCGGAGCTGTTTGCGGACGTGGACTTCGAGGACGAAGTCTAATCCAAGCGGGGGAGAGTTGTAAAGCCCGTACCCCGGTACGTTTATTATTTAATCTTTTAATTGTATAAAATGTCACCTTATTTTGTTTGTGGTTAGTGGTTTGGTGTCAAAAAGGACCAAAAATGTTAGAATTCATGTCTTTTTAGTGTAAATTGTGAGATAGGTGAATTGAGGGGCTAGAGTGCAATTTTTGGGAAATAATTTGCATGGGTCTCGGCCCATGGCCGGATCCCACATTCGTTTTCTTATTTCCTTGATAGCCAAGCAACCCAAACGAATCCCTCAACCCTATTGTCCCTTCTTTTGGTTGTGTGGTGCGGCAGTGAGGAAGATCGAGAGAGAAATAGAGGAGAGCCGAGAGGAGATTAGAAAGAGAGAGTGAACCGGCGGCAAGGAAAGAAAAGGACGCCGGAGCCACCTGCTGTTGCCGGAGCCTGCTGTTGCCGGAGCCTGCTGTTCTCCGGAGTTCGTGAGGGTGATAATCGGGCGCAACAACGTGGCATCATCGTAGGTAAGTTCCGTTCTTTCGTTTCTTGTTTTCCTTGCCTCTCGTCGGTCTCCTCCCGTAACAGCCGCGACGCCGCGGCCTTGGCTGTTGTAGGCGGTGGCTACTGCACCCCCACCGGAGTTGGTGGTGTGGTGGTGAGCCTTGTAGGGTTGCAGTAAGACGATCGAGAATGAGAGAGGTCGGAGGTGCGAGAGGGATGCGGAGTGTGTTTGTGTAATCATCGCCGGAGAGCCGCCGCCGGTCGCCACCGGCGACCGCCACTGCCGGAGATGGCAGTGGGTGATGCGTGGTGTGACCAGACCATTGTCACTATAGAGCCCTTAACCCGTGACTTAATCGTTTAAGACGAATCGTACAAACCGTTTTTATAAATCGTGTTTTTATGAAATTCTAAGTGTGACCATAACTTTTCCGTCGTAACTCCGTTTGAGCCGAAACTGGCGACCACGGTTCAAGTTCGGGGTCGGGCACGTTTTCTATGTTTTAGCGGAAAACTGGTTCGGTCTCTAATTGGGCGAAAAAGTGGTCGCAAGTTCGGTGATTCGTCATTTTATGTGAAAAATTCTGGAATCTGCCACTGTTTTGTGTAGACCATAACTTTCTGCTCGTAACTCGTTTTGGGGTGAAATTGGTGCCCAAAGTTCCCTAATCGAGTTGGGAAGGTTTTTGGTGTTTTTCCGAAAGTCTGATTAAGCCCGTAGCTAGGCTGTATTGGGCTGTTCGTGCAGGCTGGACCGAAAACTGGCAGTTTGGTAACCGTTCGTATTTAATTCATAATAAATTGTAGAAAAATCGTTAGGAGGCGTATATTATGTCCTTGGAACCCTAACTCAGAGGACTTTCTGGTCATGAAATAATATTGGGATTTTTCTGGGTTTAAAGGGGTCGAAACAGGTCCCGAACAGACCTGTTTTGTGGGAACGGAAATTAGTTTTAGTGACGGTTTAAGCGTGTGTCGTGTCATAGGGTCCGAGTCTCGTATTGACACGTTTTAACATGCGTTTAGGTGCTGGAAAGTGACCGTAGTTGTGAAGCTTGATTTGTGTTGATTAAGCTAGGCGCGCATTTGAGGTGAGTTCTCTCACTATATTTAATAGTAGTTGTTTTATCATTGTTGTAGTACGTGTGTGGTAGCTTTATGTGATTGTATTGTGGAACTAGATAGTGGGGTGTCTAGTTGATACTATGTTGCCATGTTAACTCGGTGGGACCGAGGGTCCGGCGGGGCCGGAGGTTTTATACGCGGGGCGTAGAGACTCGGTGGGACCGGGGATTCGGCGGGGCCGAAGATGTTATCATGTGGTCGGTGGGACCGACTTGTCAGTGGGACCGACTTGTGCCTTTTTGGTGGGTGGGTGTGGATATACATGTTTATGATTTAGTTCGTAGACATGTATGATCGCTTAGGTGTCACTATCTGTTTTAGGGGTAGTGTGGAATAATTGTATTATTTATGGTGTTTGAATTCACTAAGCTTCGTGCTTACCCTTTCCCAATAAACTGTGGTTGCAGGTCCGAGCGGCTCCAAGGCGTGATGAGTACACACTGGCGCGCGAGGAAAGTTGGTTGACTTATGGTTTTTTTATTATTAAACATTGTTTCCGCTGGTGTTAATTTATAAAGATATTAATTATGTGTTTGCAAACGAAACGTTGGGATCATTTAATGGTTTGTTATGAATGAATTGTTTATTTTAAAATTTTAAATTTGCTTGAAATTTTGGGACGTTACAACTTGGTATCAGAGCACAGCTTGAGTGAATCAAACGCACCTCGGTGTGTTTGGTCTCAAGTTGCGGCTGGGAAATTTTCAAATTCTTTTTTTAAATCTTTTTGGAAATAAAAGAAAAAGTAAAAACCCGTTCGAGGAACGGTGATCGGGAGCGCAGTGTGTACAGTCAGCCGGAGCCGAAGGGAAAGGTACAATGCTTAGTGTTTTATTGCTTCCTAGATCATAGAGTATGCATGCTAGATTGCCTGTTGTTGACACTATGCGGTATGTTAAACTGCTTGCTATTAGGAATTTATGCTAATTATGATAGGTTACTGAGTGAATGCCCTCTAGGTTGTATGCAGTAAGAGACTTATAGCCTTAGAATATTCGATTTAGTTCTATTGCGCAGCTCTTGTTTGAGTCCAACCGTTCTAGGATAGAATCTTGTATTCGACTGCCTATTTGTTTTGCACTGCATGTAATCGGGTATTCGCGAGGCCACTCTTTATGATTAGTGGGGATTCGGTAGTAGCAAGGGTAGTGATTGGGATGGAATTCCTAGAGAGCTAGGAAGAGCGAGTATATATGCTGGTGCGGGCATATGTGTGTAATTGCGGCGAGAAGCTACTTGGACCCCTCGGGATGGGACTCGGAACGAGCGATGATAGGCGTGGAAGGTAGTAGTAGAGCTCCTACTACCGGAAGCACAGGATCAGTGCTCGAGACGGGAAAGTCGCGAGGAATCCAAGGAGCTGAGCGTGAGTGTTGTTGATGTGAGTTATTAGGTACTAATAACTCGTTGTATGTTTTTCTTCTTTCTAGTATGGCTATCACTAGGAGGAGCAACACGACTGAGCCGCGAACTGAGGCGGGGATCACGGAGGAGCAGATCCGAGAGATGATTGCAGCGGAGGTAGCGCATGCGGTCGGGGAGGCAATCCCCGAGATTATCACCGCCATACAAGATCAGGTGACGGTTCTGTTAGAGGAGCGCATTGCAGCGATTCCGCCGCCTGCTGGGGGACAGCCCCGTAATCGAGAGTTCCAGTATCGGGATCTCTCTGCCTGTTCTCCCCCGGAGTTCAAGGGAGACCCGAACCCAATTATTAGCATGCGTTGGATTTCTGACATGGAGTGTGCCTTCTTGACCTGCGGCTGCCCGGATAATCTGAAGGTCCGTTTTGCTGTGAACTTGCTTCGCGATGGGGCGAAGGATTGGTGTGCCACAGCGCTGACTCTTGCCGAGCGTACTACCCTTACTTGGGAGGAGTTCGTTACTCGGTTCCGTGCCGAATACGTGCCTCCGGTAGAGATGGAGAGAATATCGAAGGAGTTCTTGGAGCTAACCCAGACCACGTAAACTGTTAAGGAAATGAACAAGAAATTTACTGAGATGGCGCTGTTTTGTCCTCAGTATGCCGCTTCGGAGGAAATGAAGATGGCTCGGTAAAAGGATATGTTACGTACCGAGATCAAGGAATTTGTGAGCACAGTGCCGTACGTTTCTTTGTCAGCAATGATGGATGCAGCCCGGAGAAGAGAGCTGGAGATAGAGACCCAAGCCAAGAAGAGAAAGGCAGCACAGGCAGTGACGTCAATCTCAGCGGTGCAAAAGAAGTCAAAGTTTTCTGATTCGCGCGGGAGTTCGAGGAGTGGTGGGTTTAAACCCAGGGATACTAGTGGGAAGAAGACTGTCGGGTGTTTCAAGTGTGGGCAGTCCGGTCATCTCAGCCGGGATTGCAAGTCGCCACTGATGATCTGCTTTAGCTGCAAGCAGACGGGCCACGTGAGGGCCAATTGTCCGAATGCGAGAGCAGCTGATAGGGGTGGTGCACAGAGGGATCCTGCAAATGCCCCACTGCGCATCACTGACGGTCGTACGGGTCAGCCGGGGACGGAGGGAGCCCGAGGTAGAGTCCACCAGCTGAAGGTGGAAGAGGCACAGGCGACGCCTAAGGTGGTGACAGGTATGTTTTATCATCCTCTTTCTTTTCGTCCTTCCTTTTCATGCCTTGTTTCTTTTATTTATATTGTTGTTAATTGTATGATAGGTACGTTTCTAGTTAACTCGGTGCCTGCGGTTGTAATGTTTGATAGCGGGGCTACACATTCATTTGTGTCTCGCACTTTTAGCGAGAGTTTGGGCCGAGTGGTGGGACGGTTAGGATGTCCTTTGGTAGTCGAGGTTGCCGATGATAGGACCTTGACGGTTACGGATGTGTATCGGGGATGCACGTTGGAAATCTCGGGTGTGAGGTTTCCCATAGACTTGATTCCGATAGCTATGCGAGAGCTTTGTGTGATTGTGGGCATGGATTGGATGGACGCGTTTGATGCGGAAATTGTTTGTCGCCACAAGCAAGTGCGGGTTCGAACCCCAAGCGGGGGAGAGTTGTTGATTCAGGGAGACTCGCCCACACGGACTACGGCAATATGTTCCGCGGCGAGGGCTCGGAGACACCTTCAGCATAGTGGTCAGGGGTACTTGGCGTATGTGATAGATACGCGTTTTGACGAGGCAAGGAAGACTGCCGAAGATGTGCCAGTCGTGAGGGAGTTTGCCGATGTGTTTCCCGACGAGTTACCGGGGATACCTCCCGAATGACAAGTGGAGTTTCGAATCGATCTGATTCCGGGTGCTGCTCCGGTGGCCAAGGCACCCTATCGCCTGGCTCCACCGGAAATGAAGGAGCTGTATGATCAGTTGCAGGAACTTCTCGAGAAAGAGTTCATTAAGCCGAGTTGTTCACCGTGGGGAGCTCCGATTTTGTTCGTAAAGAAGAAGGATGGATCTCAGCGGATGTGTATTGATTACCGGGAGCTGAATAAACTTACGGTAAAGAATCGTTATCCTCTGCCAAGGATTGACGACTTGTTTGATCAGTTGCAGGGAGCCTCGTGCTTCTCTAAGATTGACCTGAGATCTGGGTATCATCAGATGCGGGTACGAAGTGAGGATACGGAGAAGACGGCTTTCCGTACGCGATATGGCCATTACGAGTTCGTGGTGATGCCTTTCGGGCTCACCAACGCACCCGCAGCGTTCATGGACCTCATGAACAGGGTATGTAGCCCGATGTTGGATCGCTCGGTGATTGTGTTCATCGACGATATTCTCGTATATTCGAAGACGGAGGAAGAGCACGAGGTGCATTTGCGGGAAGTTTTGGAGGTTTTGAGGTGGGAGAAGCTTTATGCGAAGTTCTCCAAGTGTGAATTCTGGTTACGAGAGGTCCAATTCCTAGGACATGTCGTGAATCAGAACGGTATCATGGTCGATCCGGCCAAGATCTCAGCGGTAATGCGGTGGGAGGTGCCGAAAACTCCTACCGAGGTGCGGAGTTTTCTCGGGTTAGCAGGATACTATCGGAGATTTATCCAAGATTTCTCCAAGATTGCCTTGCCTATGACCCGACTGACGAAGAAAACTGCAGCTTTCAGTTGGGGTGAAGAGCAGCAGAAGGCATTTGAGGAGCTACGCAGGCGTTTATGTGAGGCTCCTGTGTTAACCTTGCCCGAGGGTATGGAGGATTTGGTGGTTTATTGTGATGCTTCATATCAGGGGTTGGGTGCCGTGCTGATGCAACGCGGCAAGGTCATAGCTTACGCTTCGAGGCAGCTGAAGCCTCACGAAGCGAACTACCCGACTCATGACTTGGAGTTGGGAGCAGTAGTGTTTGCTCTAAAAATTTGGAGACACTATCTTTATGGTGTCAAGTGTACGATCTACACTGATCATAAGAGCCTTAAATACCTGATGGATCAGCAAAATCTTAATATGCGTCAGCGAAGATGGCTTGATGTGGTCAAGGATTACGACTGCGAGATACTTTACCACCCGGGTAAAGCGAATGTAGTCGTGGATGCACTTAGCCGACATCCGGTTGGGGGACCGCTGAAGGGTCTATGTCAGCGATTGACAGTAGTTGCACCTTTTTTGTAGGCGATAGGTGTCGCTCAGGAGGTGGCCGTGTCGGCGGAATATGCAAAACGTGAGAGGGTTTCGGGAGAAATTCCGAAATTAGTACGGGATAGTCGAGGATTATTGACCCGATATGGTAGAGTTTGGGTCCCATTCACCGGTGGGAACCGACAGATACTATTGGACGAGGCGCATAAGTCCAAGTTTTCGATTCATCCGGGAGCTACCAAAATGTACAGAGACTTACGGGAAGGCTATTGGTGGCCCGGCATGAAGCGGGATGTAGCCAAATGTGTGGAGGTGTGTTTGACCTGTCGGAAGGTCAAGGCGGAGCACCAGCGACCGCACGGGAAATTGCAGCCTTTGGAGATTCCGGTGTGGAAGTGGGAGCAGATTACGATGGATTTCATCACGAAGCTTCCCAAAACTCAGCGAGGGAATGATACCATCTGGGTAATTGTGGATCGTCTGACTAAGAGCGCTCACTTCTTGGCGATTAAAGTGAGCTTCTCGGTGGATAAGCTCGCGGAGGTTTTCATCCGAGAGATTGTAACTAGGCACGGGGTGCCAGTCTCGATTGTCTCGGATCGGGATACTCGTTTCAACTGCCGGTTTTGGGAGAAGTTTCAGAATGAAATGGGTACGCGGTTGCATTTCAGTACAGCATTTCATCCTCAGACCGACGGGCAGAGTGAGCGTACTATTCAGACACTTGAAGACATGCTGCGAGCATGTGTTATTGACTTCGGGGGTAGTTGGGATCTGTATCTTCCACTAGCTGAGTTCTCCTATAATAACAGCTATCACGCTAGCATCGGTAGAGCGCCGTACGAAGTGTTGTATGGCAGGAAGTGCCGGACGCCCATTTGCTGGGGTGAGGTTGGTCACAGAGTGCTGGGGAGCACCGATGTTGTGCTAAAGACGACGGAAATGATTCAGATGGTGCGGGAACGGTTAGTCACTGCTCAGAGTCGACAAAAGAGTTACGCCGATAAGAGACGATCGGACTTGGAGTTCCAAGTCGGGGATTACGTTCTTTTGAAAGTGTCACCCTGGAAAGGGGTAATCCGTTTTCGCAAGCGGGGAAAGTTGGGTCCCCGATATATCGGACCGTTCAGGGTCATCGCGCGTGTGGGGAAGGTAGCTTACCGATTGGAGCTACCGGAGAACTGAGCCTGATCCACAACACTTTCCACGTCTCTCAATTGCGGAAGTGTGTGATGGATGAGTCTGCGGTAGTTCCCCTCGAAGACATTCAGATTGACGAGCGACTCAACTATGTGGAGAAGCCAATAGCCATAGTCGAGAGGAAGACGAAGACTCTGCGGAACAAAGTTATTGGATTGGTTAAGGTCCAGTGGAAGCACCGAAGAGGTTCAGAATGGACGTGGGAACCAGAAGCCGAGATGCGGGAGAATTACCCGGAGCTGTTTGCGGACGTGGACTTCGAGGACGAAGTCTAATCCAAGCGGGGGAGAGTTGTAAAGCCCGTACCCCGGTACGTTTATTATTTAATCTTTTAATTGTATAAAATGTCACCTTATTTTGTTTGTGGTTAGTGGTTTGGTGTCAAAAAGGACCAAAAATGTTAGAATTCATGTCTTTTTAGTGTAAATTGTGAGATAGGTGAATTGAGGGGCTAGAGTGCAATTTTTGGGAAATAATTTGCATGGGTCTCGGCCCATGGCCGGATCCCACATTCGTTTTCTTATTTCCTTGATAGCCAAGCAACCCAAACGAATCCCTCAACCCTATTGTCCCTTCTTTTGGTTGTGTGGTGCGGCAGTGAGGAAGATCGAGAGAGAAATAGAGGAGAGCCGAGAGGAGATTAGAAAGAGAGAGTGAACCGGCGGCAAGGAAAGAAAAGGACGCCGGAGCCACCTGCTGTTGCCGGAGCCTGCTGTTCGCCGGAGTTCGTGAGGGTGATAATCGGGCGCAACAACGTGGCATCATCGTAGGTAAGTTCCGTTCTTTCGTTTCTTGTTTTCCTTGCCTCTCGTCGGTCTCCTCCCGTAACAGCCGCGACGCCGCGGCCTTGGCTGTTGTAGGCGGTGGCTACTGCACCCCCACCGGAGTTGGTGGTGTGGTGGTGAGCCTTGTAGGGTTGCAGTAAGACGATCGAGAATGAGAGAGGTCGGAGGTGCGAGAGGGATGCGGAGTGTGTTTGTGTAATCATCGCCGGAGAGCCGCCGCCGGTCGCCACCGGCGACCGCCACTGCCGGAGATGGCAGTGGGTGATGCGTGGTGTGACCAGACCATTGTCACTATAGAGCCCTTAACCCGTGACTTAATCGTTTAAGACGAATCGTACAAACCGTTTTTATAAATCGTGTTTTTATGAAATTCTAAGTGTGACCATAACTTTTCCGTCGTAACTCCGTTTGAGCCGAAACTGGCGACCACGGTTCAAGTTCGGGGTCGGGCACGTTTTCTATGTTTTAGCGGAAAACTGGTTCGGTCTCTAATTGGGCGAAAAAGTGGTCGCAAGTTCGGTGATTCGTCATTTTATGTGAAAAATTCTGGAATCTGCCACTGTTTTGTGTAGACCATAACTTTCTGCTCGTAACTCGTTTTGGGGTGAAATTGGTGCCCAAAGTTCCCTAATCGAGTTGGGAAGGTTTTTGGTGTTTTTCCGAAAGTCTGATTAAGCCCGTAGCTAGGCTGTATTGGGCTGTTCGTGCAGGCTGGACCGAAAACTGGCAGTTTGGTAACCGTTCGTATTTAATTCATAATAAATTGTAGAAAAATCGTTAGGAGGCGTATATTATGTCCTTGGAACCCTAACTCAGAGGAATTTCTGGTCATGAAATAATATTGGGATTTTTCTGGGTTTAAAGGGGTCGAAACAGGTCCCGAACAGACCTGTTTTGTGGGAACGGAAATTAGTTTTAGTGACGGTTTAAGCGTGTGTCGTGTCATAGGATCCGAGTCTCGTATTGACACGTTTTAACATGCGTTTAGGTGCTGGAAAGTGACCGTAGTTGTGAAGCTTGATTTGTGTTGATTAAGCTAGGCGCGCATTTGAGGTGAGTTCTCTCACTATATTTAATAGTAGTTGTTTTATCATTGTTGTAGTACGTGTGTGGTAGCTTTATGTGATTGTATTGTGGAACTAGATAGTGGGGTGTCTAGTTGATACTATGTTGCCATGTTAACTCGGTGGGACCGAGGGTCCGGCGGGGCCGGAGGTTTTATACGCGGGGCGTAGAGACTCGGTGGGACCGGGGATTCGGCGGGGCCGAAGATGTTATCATGTGGTCGTGGGACCGACTTGTCGGTGGGACCGACTTGTCGGTGGGACCGACTTGTGCCTTTTTGGTGGGTGGGTGTGGATATACATGTTTATGATTTAGTTCGTAGACCTGTATGATCGCTTAGGTGTCACTATCTGTTTTAGGGGTAGTGTGGAATAACTGTATTATTTATGGTGTTTGAATTCACTAAGCTTCGTGCTTACCCTTTCCCAATAAACTGTGGTTGCAGGTCCGAGCGGCTCCAATGCGTGATGAGTACACACTGGCGCGCGAGGAAAGTTGGTTGACTTATGGTTTTTTTTATTATTAAACATTGTTTCCGCTGGTGTTAATTTATAAAGATATTAATTATGTGTTTGCAAACGAAACGTTGGGATCATTTAATGGTTTGTTATGAATGAATTGTTTATTTTAAAATTTTAAATTTGCTTGAAATTTTGGGACGTTACAGCATAGTAGGGTCTACACCTTCTAAGAAGAGTGTCATCCTATTTTTCCATAAGTTGAAGTTATCTTTGGAAAATCTAGGGGGTTTAGCAAGAGAACCATTGTCTATATAATTTGTGTTTGTGTTGGTGGCCATTTTCAGATAATAGCAAGGAAGAGAAATATCTTAGATTAGATCTTGTTTATGAGATTAAACAAATCCGCTCTGATACCACTTGTTGGTCCCGAAGGCCTATACAAGTTTGTAGGAAGGGGGGGGGGGGGGTTGAATACTAACACACAGATTTTACTTTTCTAAATTGTTTATTGATAAATCATTAACAATTTACAGCTTGTTGCGGAAACAAGATTAAGGATAAACCTAAATCTAAACAAGTTGGAACACTAAGGTTTCTTGCACTAAGAGAGATAAGGAAATTACTAATAATAACCTATCTTGAGAAAAGAGATTGAACTTGTCCAGAGTTAGCAAGTTACTTCAAAAGAAGTGGGTTCATCTCTTTATATACTGCATGCATTTAATGCAAGTCAGTATACACTTTACACGTGTCATCAGCTGGTTGGTTGCATGTCATTGACCTTGGTTGACAACCTTAGTAGCCGCATGGATGAACAGTGTAGTATCAGAGTGGTTGTACGATTTCAGACAGTCGGAGGTTCTTTTCTGACATTTCGTACGGAGTCGTGCAAGGGGGGTTAAGACAAAAGTACTTTGTACGGAGGACTTCATGATCAGCTTTTCGTTGATTCAGCGATTATCATTTTCTATTCAGCGAATGATAAAGTTCAGCGATAGCTGAAGTCTTGTACTTGATACTTCACGTTGAGTGGACAAATCTGAGTCTTCGCTGATCCGCATCAGTTCATTAGGAGACTTGTCGCTGGTTCTTGAGTTTGATCTTCGACTTCAGCGTAGAACCTTTGTTGACGTGAAACTTGTCTTCAGGGATCATAAGTAAACAACTAACTTATCAGCGATCATCATAATGACTGAACAGACTCAGAGCATTAATGGTGAACAGTGTTTGCTGAATGTTTAATTTAAAGAGCGAGAGTTACTATCAGCGGTACTGTAAGATCTTAGTACTTATCAGCGATAGTGAAACTCTGATACATATTGTTTACTTACAATTTTCACTAAGTATATAAGAGAGGGTCATTATCAAATCACTGAGGGTTTGGATCAACAGTATTCAAGTTGAGGGACTAAATGTGTAATTAGTAAATCTAGTTATAAAAGGCCTAGATCTCCTTGCTTTTGACTAACACTTTGACATTCATATCATTTTTACTCTCTGTGAATTTCTCTTAATACTTTGTATCATGTTCTTGATGCTTAATGAGAGATGACCAGAGTTTATCACAGATCTTGTTCATATTACTTGTATCTTGGGATCACAAAATATTTCTATTATTTAGTTGTAATTAACTTTCCACTTTTATACGCCCTTTTTTCTGTAATACTTATCTCTCTTAAGACATTTGGATACCATTTCTGTTTTTCTTGATCTCAATTCTTCTTGTTTGGTGTTCATTTATTTATTAGTTGATTGATTTGGGCCTAACATAACTCTTGATCGGGATTTGACCACTTTTGAAGGGCATCATTCAATGTTTCACTATGAAAAAACGATAGGCTTTCTTCTTGTGTTACAACCACTCCAATCTCGGTTCCACAAGCATCACATTTTAACTCAAATACTTTTTCAAAATTTGGTAGGGAAAAAATGGGGGCGGTAGTTAGCTTCTCTTTGATGATTTTGAAACTTTCTTTGGATTTTTTCTCCAATTGAACACTCTTTTCTTTAAACAACTTGTGATGGGTGCCACGATGCTAATAAAACTTCGAACAAAACCACTGATAAACGTAGGTAGGTCGTCAAAGCTTCGAACTTCGTTATCGTTTTTGGAATGGGCCAATATCTGATGCCTTTGATCTTGTCATCGTTTACGTGGATGCCTTCCGAATTAATGATATAACCAAGAAAAAATAGACGATTAGTTAAAAACATGCATTTTTTTAGATTAGCTAACAATTCGTTTTCTTGAAGTGTTGCCAATATCGATCGCAAGTGTCCAATATGTTCTTTTCGAAACGACTATAAATAAGAATGTCTTCGAAATAAACGACCACAAATTTTCTCATGAAAGATCGAAGAACTTGCGTCATCAATCTCATGAAGGTGTTAGGTGCGTTGGAGAGACCGAATGGCATCACCAACCATTCATAAAGCCCATCGTTGGTCTTAGATGTCATCTTTCATTCATCGTTGGTCTTATCCGTATTTGATGGTAGCCACTTCACAAGTCAATTTTTTAAAACACCTTCGCTCTAACAAGTTGATTGAGTAAAGCGTCTAGTCGAGGGATCGGAAATCTATATCGGATGGTGATCTTATTAATCGCTCGACTATCCACACACATCCGCCAACTACCATCCATTTTTGTAGTAAGGAGATCCAGTACCGTGCAAGGGCTAATGTTCTCTTTAATTTGTCCCTTGCGTAGTAACTCTTTGAACCATTTCCCTAATATCGAGTTCCTTGGGACTCATGTAGTAATATGGTAGATTTAGGAGGCTCGCTTCGGGTACCACATCAATTTGGTGTTAGATATTCCAAAGTGGTGGCAATGTATTTGGCATGTCATACGTTATCACCATTTTGAATTTTTTTAGTATAGGTTTAATTACCTTGGGAACTTCTTCGTTGACTCGGCTTTCGTTCCTTTAACTACCAATGCAAAGGCCCCCACCGCTTTGATGGCCTCGTTGTTGAATTCTTGTCGAGAATTTACCATGGCAAGTAGAGCCTTTCCCTCCACCTTGACCGCTTCAGTTGAACCAGTGGATAAGATAGCGATTTTCTTTCCGAGCCAAGAAAGTAGGTACATATTCCGCCTACCCCTATAAGTAGCACCCACATCATGTTGCCACGGGATCCCTAACAGAACATGGCACACATCCATGCAAGTAACAGTGTTGTTATATGTTTTACCAATAGATAACAGAAGCTTGCAAATCTCTGTTACTTTAATTGCGGGTCCATTCTTGATCCACCTGATATGGTACGGATTTGGATGTGGTTCGGCAGGAAGTTTGAGATGAGTTACCGAATCCTTGAAACAAGATTTTTACAACTATAACTATAAATTATTAAAGTACACACCTTTTGATCAATAGAACACTTGGATTGAAAAATCTTGCTTGGTTGGGATTTTTCACAAATTTTAGTTGAGAAGAAAATCATTTGTATCACACAAGTTACCGGTTCGCAGTTAACTTCGGCATACTCTTCCGTTCCTTCTATCATAAGTTCTTTCGGTTCGACCTCATCATCTATGTCATCTTCATAATTGGTCACAAATGCTTATTTTTGGTTTGGGAATTCATTTGATGGGTGGCTTGGTTTTCTGGATCGGTAGTATTTGGTTCCTCCGTGTTTAGCATAAGGGTTATTAGGAGTTTTTTGAGATTGGTCGGCATTGCTATTACTTTATCCGATGTTTCGATTGGATATTTCGGGGATGCGTTGAGTGGAAACGGGTTTGTTTTTAGGCGCTAGTTTAAACCGCGTTTGATCAGAGGCCATTCCTACTTGAACTAAGATCATTTGGACGTCAAGGAGTGTTATACATGGCTTAGAAATGAAGTATCACGACCTTTATACCCATGCTTTCGGCTTGATCAACGGACCAAATGGGTTGAAGACCAAAGCGATCTAGAATAACAAACTCCAGACCATTAATATATCGGGTCGCCATTTGCTCTTTCATTTCTTAAATGAGACATCTTGCACGAAGTCGTAAAAAATCTCTCGTGTACTCGGCGACGTAACGATTTCCTTGGGTACACTTATGAAACTGTTGAAAAATAATCTTCTCGTAATCGGGTGATAAAATCATCCATTTATTAAATCTTTCATCCGTGCCCACTCCATTATGGGACGCCTTCCCATCCGCTAGTGTTGGTCTTGCATGCTTTCCCACCAAGCGTCGGCTCTGCCGCTAAGTGTGTACACGGCAATATTCATGCGTTATTGATCAGTTGTGTCCGTGATTTCGAAAACATATCAACTTCATAAAGCCAATCTAGCACCGCCTCGAGATCGAGGTTCCCATAAAGTTTGGAATCTTGTATTGAAGCGATATCCTTCATGAACTCTGTTGATCCAAACCCTCAGTGATTTGATAATGACCCTCTCCATTCTACTTTGTGAAAATTGTAAGTAAACAATGTATAAGTGTTTCACTATCGCTGATAAGTACTAAGACTGTATTCAGTACCGCTGATAGGAACTCTCGTTCTTTAGATTAAACATTCAGCGAACACTATTCACCATAATGCTCTGAGCCTGTTCAGTCCTTATGGTGATCGCTGATAAGTTAGTTGTTTACTTATGATCCCTGAAGACAAGTTTCACGTTAACATAGGTTCTATGCTGAAGTAGAAGATCAAGCTCAAGAACCAGCGACAAGTCTCCTAATGAACTGATGCGGATCAGCGAAGACTCAAATTTGTCCACTCAACGTGAAGTATCAAGTACAAGACTTCAGCTATCGCTGAACTTTGTCATTCACTGATATAGAATGATAAAGCACTGAATCAACGTAAGCTGATCATGAAGTCCTCCGTACAAAGTACTTTTGTCTTAACCACCCTTGCACGACTCCGTACGATATGTCAGAAAAGAACCTCCTTATTGTCTGAAATCGTACAACCACTCTGATATTACACTGTTCAAACATGCGGCTACTAAGGTTGTCTACAAAGGTCAATGACATACAACCAATGAGCTGCTGCCACATGTAAAGTATAAACTGCCATGCATTAAATGCATGCAGTATATAAGAAGGACTCCAGCTTCATTCTTGAAGCACTTGCTAACTCTGGTCAAGCCATCTTCTTATCTTGAGATAGGTTATTATTAGTAATTTCCTTCTCTTTCTTAGTGCAAGAAAACTTAGTGTTCCAACTTGTTTAGATTAGGATTTATTCATTAATCTTGTTCCGCAACAAGCTGTAAATTATTAATTATTTATCAATAAACAATTTAGAAAAGTAAAATCTGTGTGTTTGTATTCAACCCCCCCCCCCCCCCTTCTACAAACTTGTATAGCCCTTCGGGACCAACAAGTGGTATCAGAGCAGATTTGTTTAATCTCATAAACAAGATCTGATCTATACTAAGATTTCTCTTCCTAGCTATTTCTTAAAATGGCTACCAACACAAACACAAACTATATTGACAACGGTTCTCTTGCAAAACCCCCTAGATTCTCGAGAGATAATTTTAATCTATGGAAAAATAGGATGATTCTCTTCTTAGAAGGTGTAGACCCTACTATGCCTTATTATCTTGAAAACGGCCCATATATTCCTGTAAGAATTGATGCTGCAGTTCCAGCCGCTGAGAATAGACCTGCTATTCCATAAAGACTGATTCCTAAGGAAATTCATATGTGGACTGATGAAGATAAGAAGAAAGTGTCTATCGACACCAAAGCCAGATCCATACTCTCCATGGCTCTTCCTGACGAAGTCTACCATTCCGTCATGAACCTGAAAACCTAAAAAGCTATGTGGGACACAATCTGTGTTCAGTATGAAGGTACTTCTGAAGTCCAGGACTCTCGAAAGATCAACCTGGTAAGACAGTACGAAAGCTTCATTTGTGGTAAGAATGAAACTCTCTCTGAAGTACACCAACATTTTAACTGTTTAATAATAGATCTGAAAACTGTTGGTAAGGAATATTCTAACTTTGAAGTACTGACAAAGTTCTTAGAATGTTTACCTGAAAGCTGGGACAGTTATTCAATGTGTCTCAAGATGTCAAAGGATCTAAATTCAATGACCCTTTCTACCTTATATGGCACGATGCTGAATCATGAGCAATCGAGTCATCTTAAGAAGAATCTTGTAAAAGATTCCAAAAGCACCCCTGTTGCTTTAATCTCAGAGGAACCTTCCACTCAGCGACCCTCGGTCACTATCACTGAGTTGGAGAGTAACTCTGAAAGGTCATCAGATTCTGACTCTCCAGATCTTGATGAATCTTTGGCTTTCCTCACTAAAAAGTTCAGGAGATTCGCCAAAAAGAAAATGTTCAGAAAGAATAAACCTCTTTCCATTACTGACAAGCCAAGATCATCAGCTCCTGTTGATAAGGCTACTGCTACTTGTTTTAAATGTGAAAAGATAAGACATTTCGCTAACGAGTGCAGGTCAAAGAAAGTTTCGAGAAACTCAGCGTTTCCCAAGAAATCCTCTAACCTCAGGTCTAGAGATGACAAATACACCATGTTGAAAGAAAGGTAAGCGAAGCTGAAAAGCTTTAAGAAGAAAGGCAAAGGCCTGATGGCTGACTATGATTGGGCTGACTCTGATGAGGAAGAAACATTTGACTCTGAATATGATGAAGCCAATCTCTGTCTTATGGCCAAGATTGAAGATGAGGAAGAAAGTTCAGACATTCCCTCCACTTCAACCTCTGCTACTCAAGTATCACCTTCTTTCTTTACCAATATTGCAAATATTGATGAAGCTGATAGTCTTCGAAAGATCGATCTCTTGACTAGAAGTTTATATGAAGCCATGAATGGCAAAACTGTAGTTGAAAATCAAAACCTTGATCTCGCTGAACAGCTTAAAAACTGTCACCTTCAAATAGAAAATCTTTCTAAAATTGAAGAAGATTTTAAAGATCAAGTTCACCTAAATCAGCTAGTCAAAATCGAGCGCGAAGAAACTATCGCTGCATTAAAAGCTGAAAAAGCTACTGTTGATGGATGGTATAATTCCTCAACAAAGATCACTGAGATAATTAAGGCTCAGATTCCCCTGAGTGATAAACGTGGTCTTGGTTACAAAGCTGATACTCTAGAACCAACCACTGATCGTTCCATGCTCTTATTTGGAACTTTCGTATCCTCAGTCGCTGATACTTCATCCTCTCAGTGTTCCTCTTCTAAACCGCCCATCCCTGAGGAAATTTCTACCTCTTCAAAAGGTAAAGAGAAAATGGTTTATCCAAAACCTACCTCTGTCTCTAAAGATAAAGGTAAAGGAATTGCTTTTAACCAAAATCCTCATAAGGGTACCTCTGTACCAAAGCTGAACGCTTCTAAAGCTTCAGTGACTTATCCCTCTGATTCAAATAATAAGATCTATGGATTTATTCAGCGTGGATCTATTCAGCGATCTACTCCTAGAATCAAAGTGGAAATCATTGGTAAGAAATCCGAAGAACTAAATGTTCCTCCCATTTCAAAAACCAATAGCTTATTTGGTGTTGGTCCTTCAAATTCAAAATCTAAATCTCAGCATGCAAATGGTCCTATAACTACTTTTGGTTATAGGAAATGTTATCACTGTGGACATACATATCATATTGTTAGTAAGTTCCCCACAGCCACCCAAGCTGAAAAGATAGCTAAGGTGAAGATCATTGCCCCCAAGGCAAAGAAGACCACTGAGGTTAAGAAATTAACCAAAGTGAAGACTGACAAAGCTGAATCTTCAAATGTTGCAAAGATTGCTGAACCTTCCATTCCAACTACTTCCACTGACAAACGTGTACACATGGTTAAGTGGGTACCCAAGAAAAACTAATCTTCCTTTGTAATGCAGGTTAAGAAGGGTATCTGGTATCTCGATAGAGGATGCTCTAGACACATGACTGGAAAAAAAAGCCTGCTCGCTGAATACAAGGAAGAGAAGGGTCCCTCTGTGACTTTCGGTGGAAATGGAAAATGACATACCCGAATGGTTTGGTGTACTATCTAATGGTACAACAACCTTCAGAAGAGTCGCATATGTTGAAGGGCTGAAGCATAATCTTCTAAGCATCAGTCAGCTTTGCGACATGGATAACAAAGTAATCTTTACTAAGGAATCCTGCTTTGTCGCTGACAAAAAGGAGAAGATAGCTCTCAGCGGTTATCGTTTGGAAAATGTTTATGTAATTAACATGGACTCAACAACCACTGAGAACTCATGTTTCTTCTCAAAAGCCTCATTCTGATGTCAACTGGCTATGGCATAAGAGGCTCTCTCATCTAAACTTCAAGACACTTAACACTCTTTCTTCAAAAGAGTTAGTCACTGGTCTACCTCAGCACTCATACGCCAAAGAATCCTTATGTTCAGCGTGTAAGAAAGGCAAGCAGACCAAAGCAAGCTTTAAGTCAAAGCAAGTTTCCTCAGTATCATCTCCTCTACAACTTCTCCATATGGATTTGTTTGGCCCTGTTAACAAACAATCCATCGCTGGAAAGAAATATACGCTGGTCATAGTCGATGAATTCTCTCGATATACATGCGTTATGTTTCTCCGTTCTAAGAGTGACACCCCTGAAGAACTCATCACCTTTGTTCGGAAGATGGAAACCCTGAACAACTTGACCGTTCGCTCAATAAGGAGTGATCATGGGACTGAATTCAAAAACAGTTCTCTTGATTCCTTCTTTGAGAGCAAGGGTATTTCTCACAACTTTTCTTCAGTGAGAACACCGCAACAAAATGGAGTCGCTGAAAGAAGAAATAGAACAATTATTGAAGCTGCACGTTCAATGCTCAGCGATTCTCACCTGCCTACTCAGTTTTAGGCAGAAGCTGTCAACACTGCTTGTTTTACGCAAAACAGGTCGCTGATAGTCAAAAGATTTAATAAAACAACCTATGAACGTTTTCATGGGAGAAAGCCTTCAATTAGCTTTCTTCACATCTTTGGATGTCAGTGTTTCATACTGAACAACAGAGATGCCCTTGGAAAGTTTGATCCTAAGGTTGATGATGGAATCTTTCTTGGATATTCTTCAATCTGCAAAGCCTTCAGAGTCTTCAATCGAAGAATACAAACTGTAGAAGAAACTATTCACGTCACTTTTGACGAATCCCGTTCAGCGTACTCTAAAGCGTCTGCTGATACTGAAGAACTGAATCAATGGATGTTTTCTCATCTTGGTGATTCAGAAGATATTCCCACTCCTCATACTCATACAGTTGAAGATGATAGTCCTACTATCATCCCAAACATGCAAAATAGTGAAGCTGAAACATCATGGGTCTCAGCAGTTCCTTTAAACACTATACCTGCTTCTGAACCAAATGTCTCAGACATTCCATCTACTTCTCAGCAATCAGTGAATATAATGACAACTGCACCCACTCCTCTCTTAGCTGATATACCAGAAGCTGCTGAAGCCTCATCTTCAGCGCCTCCAGTTCAGGTTGAGTCAGCGTCTCACGCTCCGGCTCAGCGATGAACTGTAAATCACCCAATTGATCAAATTCTTGGTGATCCAAACGCTGGTGTTCAGACTCGACGAAGTGCAGGTAATATTTGTTTATTTGTTAACTTTATTTCTCTGATTGAACCAAAGAAAATAGATGATGCCCTCAAAGATCCAAACTGGGTCAGCGCCATGCAAGAAGAGCTGACTGAATTCGAAAGAAACAAAGTTTGGAAACTTGTTCGAAGACCAACTGACAAGACAGTGATAGGCATTAAATGGGTTTGTCGAAACAAGTTGGACGAACATGGAACTGTAACCCGCAACAAGGCTCAACTTGTTGCTCAGGGATACAGACAAGAGGAAGGCATAGATTACGACGAAACATTTGCTCCAGTAGCAAGACTAGAGTCTATTCGTCTATTCTTAGCATACCCTGTACACAAAGACTTCAAAGTATATCAGATGGATGTTAAGTCAGCGTTTCTAAATGGAAAGCTGAATGAAAAAGTCTATGTGGAACAACCTCCAGGATTCTCAGATCCTAAGCGTCCAGGTTATGTTTATAAACTGGATAAGGCACTTTATGGCTTAAAGCAAGCTCCTCGTGCATGGTATGACACTCTCTCTACTTATCTCCATATTGAACAATTTGAGCGTGGTAAAATCGATAAAACTCTATTCTTAAGGAAAGTAAAAGCTCATATTATTCTTGTTCAGATATATGTTGATGACATTATATTTGGTTCTACTAACCCTGACCTTTGTACTCGTTTCGCTGATAGAATGAAAGAAGAGTATAAAATGAGCACGATGGGTGAGCTAACATATTTCCTTGGTCTTCAGATAAAGCAAAATGAAAAAGGAACTTTCATTAATCAGGGAAAGTATGTTAAAGATATGCTGAAGAAATTCGATTTAACTCAGAGTTCAGCTATGAAAACCCCTATGGCACCACCGCTGACACTAGACAAGGATTCAAATGGAATACCTGTTAATGTCACGATGTACCGTGGGATGATCGGCTCTCTCTTGTATCT
The DNA here is from genome assembly GCA_033807775.1 of Saussurea involucrata. NCBI lineage: Eukaryota > Viridiplantae > Streptophyta > Magnoliopsida > Asterales > Asteraceae > Saussurea > Saussurea involucrata. Next base: position 82,859,556 of record CM066327.1, read on the forward strand.
TACATCTATCCGACCCGATATTATGTACGCAACCTGTTTGTGTGCACGATATCAAGCTGAACCTAAGGAATCTCATATGATCGTTGTAAAGATAATTTTTCGATACCTTAAGGGTACTATGAACCTAGGTCTTTGGTATCCCAAAGACTCAGGGTTTGATCTAATCGCCTATTCAGATAGTGATTTTGCAGGTTGCAAATTGGATAGGAAAAGCACCACAGGAGGCTGTCAGCTCCTGGGTGGAAAGCTGGTGAGTTGGACAAGTAAAAAGCAAACCTCAGTGTCCACCTCCACAGCTGAAGCTGAGTATGTAGCCGCTGGAAGCTGTTGTTCTCAGGACTTGTGGATGAGAAATCAACTACTAGACTATGACCTTCAGCTCTCGAAAATTCCAATCTATTGCGACAGCACAAGTGCCATCGCTATAGCCAACAATCCAGTGATACACTCAAAGACAAAACACATCGAAATCGGGTATCATTTTATCAGAGATCATGTGATGAATGGTGATATAGAACTTCACTTTATCCCAACTGATTATTAGTTAGCTGATCTGTTCACTAAGCCTCTTAATGAGACAAGATTCAACTTTCTCATCAGCGAGCTTGGAATGCTGAACCTTGAAGAGTAAAATCTTCAGCGGTTCACATTTGATCAGCGATAGGATAAAATCAACTTGTATAACCCATTCTATCATTCTCTCTCTGAACATAATTGATTCGCTGATATCAAGGTATGTTTTTCTCTCGCTGACAATCGCATGTAAATGCAAGATTTCAAGACAAATTGCATCACTGAATATCTCTTCCTTAATCAGCGATACTTTGAAATTTCTTAAACCAACACTGATATTTCTATTCAATGTTTCATGTTTTCAAAAGTTTTCCTGAGCTTTCAAAACCTCAGAGACATCCTAAAATATGAAAGGACATCCGTGACGTCATGAAACGGATAAGCCCTGGCACGTCTTTTTTCTGACACACGTTTGCACGTTTCGTTTACCTTCCAATCAAATGCAAACACGTGTCCGTGTCATGATGAAAAACTTTCCCGCTCGAGTTTTTCTCTCTCTCTAATCTCACTATATAAACACATTTTGGGTTTATATTTTTCCTTTACGCAAACAACTTCTTCCTCAAGAAAACTACTGTTGTATTTTTGCTCTCAAGTTTTCAAGAACTGTTCATCTTCTTCTTCTTCAACGAACCAGGTTAATATTTCTTTTATTTACCTGTTTCTTAAAACTTGTTAATGATCTTCTCATTGTTTTTACAAGATCAAACAAAAGAACTTTTTCAAAAATGAAATCATTTCTTTCATGGTTTTATGAACACAACCTTTCATGGTTGTTCTTCAAGTTTAATCGCAAATATCTTAAACTTGTTCTTCATACGTTTTTACAGAATCCTAATCCTCAAAGGAAACTGGAAAACAAGACTTTTTATTGGGTTTGCATTTCTTTTTCAAAAACAAGAAAACCCTAAACTTCATTAAGACATTTTTTTCTGAATGAAATGGACAAAATTCGAACCATCTTATTGGAAAATCTTTCCACATTAAGATTATTTTTATTTGTTATATCTTTGGTTGAACTGATAATACAGCAATGGCATCTACTGATATTCCTACTGCTGAGAACACTGCTGCTGCTGAGGAACTGGAAATCACCAAGGCTCCTCAGGTCAAGTTCACGCTTGAGGAACTCGATTGGACAAAAACAAACAATCTCTATGCGCTTTTCGAGTTTCCTCCTCGAAAGCAAGTCACACATCTGAATGATGCTCTGAATTTCCTCAAAACCTGTTGCCTCTCTACAGCCCTGACCATAACACCCCCTGCTCATCAGTTACTACTATCTCAGTTCTGGTATTCTGCCAGACACACTCATCTCACATCAACCAAAGACCCCACGAAGAAAATCGATTGCATCCTCTGTGACACTGATTTTGGCACCATAAAAATCACCCCTGCCATTATCCGAAAAGCACTGAGCCTTCCCATCGCCACAAAAGAAAAACCCTTTGTTTCTCTCCCTGACCACAAGAAACATGCTGATAGGGAAGCCATCACTGCATTCTTTGATACAATGGGTTATGTATGGGAAACGGGGAGGGACAAGAAGCCTGAGAAGAAGCTGACCCTCATCAAGAAATCCAAAATGCCCAGCGAGATGAACTTCATCTTCGTACACTTGATAAGTTGCATGACTGCAAAGACTGGCTCCTCTGATCAAGCCGCTCAACCTCAGCAAGCAATGGGCTATGCATTGCTGAAAGGTCTTAATGTTGATTGGGCCTCGATAATCTATGATGACCTTGTGCTCAGAGTAGACTCTGCTGCTGACCGACCATCATGGGTTCCTTTTCCAAGATTCCTCAGCGCCATTTTCCAAACCGGCCTGAAGGATAACTAGCCAAAAGTAGGAGACCTGAAACTCTCTCAGGTTGGCCCTAAGGTACTCGACTTCAAGCCAATGGAAAACGAGGTACGTCTCTCTACTCTCTTATCTATTCTCAATCCCCCTTCTTCTATTTCTGCAGCTCATTTAGTGGAAAAACCACCACTGATACCCCAGCTGCAATCTCCACTCCTTCTAGAAAAAGGAAACACTCATCTACCCAACTTGGTTCCAAAAGGACTAAGAAAACCAAGGAGCAACCCCAGCAATCTCATGCTGAAGACTCCTCAGATCATCTTGAAGAGCTGATGGAAAGTTCTGTGGTACGCTCTGCCACAGCTGAACAAGCCAACCCTTCCATCCCAGCTTCAACGTCTCTAGACGCTGAAGTTATAAACTTGGAATCGACCCAACCTCCTTCAGTCTCTCATAGGACTGAAGAAGTGATTCTCAGTGGATCCAACACTGAATCAGCTCCACGTCAAACCTTCTCAACCTTCGCTTCTCTCTCTACTCCATTGGACTCTAATCCAGTTTTCACCACGATCACTGGAGCACCCGTCATTCTTCCAGAAGCTAAAGCTGATACTTTTCAAGGAATGATGGATGCAGGACCTGCAGGAATGTCCATGCGTACACGCACTCTAGCTGACGACATGGAACTTTTTTCAGGACACAGAAGTTTTGACGAGTTCACCAGCCCTCCTGCAGGTATACACCAACCCATATACACTGTAATTAAACCCCAAACTTCTGAGCTTTCCTTTGTTCATAAGTACTTATCTGTTACAGGTCCTAATTTGGGAGACATCAACGCCTATCTGAAGAACCTGGATACAAAGCTGACAGGTCTCACCACTACTCTCTCAGACAACTCTTCAGCTGTAACAAACGCTAGAGAGAATCTCAACAAGCTGACAAAAGTGGTTGAACAGAAAGCCTCCAAAGCTGATTTGGAGAAGGTTGATGGTACTCTTGGTGATTTTGCCAAAGTTCTTGCTAACATCTACACATACTACACCTCTCTCAAAGCAACAGTTCAAACCATGTCCATCGAGGTCATAACGCTGAAGACATCGGTTGGAAATCTTCACGGAGAGATGTCTGCTGTAAAGACTGACGTGAGTTCAGTAAAGACGGACGTAAGTTCAGTGAAGACGATGGTACAACAGATCATGAATCACATGACCGCCCCTGCTCCTGCACCTTCGCATTTTACTCTGGCAGATCGTGCTGAACTTTTAAAGATCAGTCCTGCTATTACTGGCCTAGAAGACAGAGTAGCAGCGATTGAAAACTATATTGGGATCCCTGGCCAAGAAGACAGGGAACCAACACCATCTGCTGAGTCATCGCATTCCTCCCCCACTCATCATGAGGAAGGGGGGAGAAGAACTCTGAAGACCTTCCCCATGATGAATCTATCGAGGGGGAGAAGACTGAAGACCTTCCCCTTACTGAAGAGGGGGAGAAGACAAATGAAGAAACAACTGCTGGACCTCAGGGAGATGAAAACCCTGAGGGAACCGAGAAGCTTACCTCTGTATCTGAGGGGGAGCAACTCGAAGAAGCTGCTGAAGAATCTGAATCTGAAGCTGAAGATGAAGAAGCCGTCTGACAATGAACCATCTTCTTCTTCAAAGAATGATGATGATGACGATGATGATGATGACTCCTTTATCGTCAAGCCTGTTCAGAAGACTACAGCTCTTAAAGGGATTTCGATAAACGAACCTTCAGGGGAGCGGACCAAGACAAAGCCTTCAGCATCTGAAGCTGACAAGGGCAAAGGAACAAGTGTCGCTGAAGACGATGAAAATCTGATGATCTTGCTTCAAAAGCCAGTTCGTCAGGTACACTACATCTTACTTCCTTACACTGCATCCCTCCTCTATCTATACACATTATCAGCTCTACTCTCCACAAAAATCCTATACACTTAAACCCATTTCTTTTCTCTGTTCTACCCAAGTTCTTATTCGTAAGATCGCTGTGTTTCAACTGGTCCTCTCCCCTGCTTGAGGATTCTGAAGTACAACCAGCTGTTGCTGAAGAAATAATCCTAGTCTTGGATTTAATCACCGAGACTGATGAACCTGAAGAACAGACGTTCTCTCATACAAGCAGACCTTCCTTGGTTCCTCAAAAACCAAGTGAAGAGGATCAGAGAAGAAGAGAAGAGATGCGAATCGTCTTACCTAGTGCTAAAGTTGCTACTCCCAAATTCAAAATCTCAAGGCAAGAATACGTTGATCACCTCAGGGCTGAACGTTTACTCACTGATAAAAAGGAAGCTGAAGAAAAAGACAAGGCTCTCGCCATCCAGCTTGTCCAAGAATCAGTCGAAGACCCCAAGCTGAAATGAATTCCCATTCAAGTCCAACGTCAGCTTTGGGAAGATGCTCGAAAGATTGTCGAGAAGAAGACAAGTGTATCTCAATCCACCCTGAATTGGTGTAAATATAAGGTACACTTCAGATATCGTCCAGCAAGGATCAACAAGGTGCACATCTCTGGAAGAACAACTATCGAAGTACCTATTGTTGATATTCAATTGTTTAGAGAGAATGGCCAAACTGAAACCTTTGGTGTTGAAGCTGTCATAAGGTATGGTCTCTCTGAATGGTTGGAGATGAGGATAGCCATTCAGCAATCACGTTCAAAGTACAAGGATCATGTTGAGAAACTTATAAATCGACAGATCGACTTGGTCTCATCTGCTGTGGATATTCCTCCTCCTCCTACTCTTAAGCTGAAACGAAAAAGGGCCTCTGCAAAGAAGAAGCTACAAGAATCAGATTCAGGTCGTCCTATACAAAATGAAACTGGTATTGGTTTCTCTCACGCTGAAGTGCTTGGTCCTGACCCTGATCTATCTGCCCTTGATATATCTCTGCCACCCGGTGAGCGTTTCATCCCTGGTAAAGTCATAAGTAATCCTTACGGTATATTCTTTCGTGACTACGAGGGACGAGAATGTTTTCAACGTATCGCTGAGCTACCAATCACTCCAATCGAACAGCTCAGAGATCTCTTATGCTGGTGTGAGTTCAGACAAGACCTTCTCGGACACTTCATGAAGCCGCTGATCTTCAAGGAAGCCCAAGAAAGAAGAAATCAGGGAGAAAAAGTCCCTGACTGGATGATCCCTACAACTCGGACCCTTGATGAACTTCTCATCAAGGAAGAACCTCTATAAGCTGATAGGATCGCCCCATTCTTCTATTTTATCAGTTATTCTTTTGTACTTGTAATTTATTTCGCTTGTACTTATAATTTTTCCACTTCCCTTTGTAATCTGATACGAAATTTAAAGAAAGATTTCAGTGAAAGTACTTTACTCCATCAGTACAGAAAAGATCCCAGAAAACAGTAAAATGGACAAATATTTTATGAGTTCTTTTTATCCTTATGTTTTCATCAAATAGCGATTTTCTCTGTTGCTATGTCATAATCAAATAGGGGGAGATTTTTGATCCAAACCCTCAGTGATTTGATAATGACCCTCTCCATTCTACTTAGTGAAAATTGTAAGTAAACAATGTATAAGAGTTTCACTATCGCTGATAAGTACTAATACTGTATTCAGTACCGTTGATAGGAACTCTCGTTCTTTAGATTAAACATTCAGCGAACACTGTTCACCATAATGCTCTGAGCCTGTTCAGTCCTTATGGTGATCGCTGATAAGTTAGTTGTTTACTTATGATCCCTGAAGACAAGTTTCACGTTAACATAGGTTCTACGCTGAAGTCGAAGATCAAGCTCAAGAACCAGCGACAAGTCTCCTAATGAACTCATGCGGATCAGCGAAGACTCAGATTTGTCCACTCAACGTGAAGTATCAAGTACAAGACTTCAGCTATCGCTGAACTTTGTCATTCACTGATATAGAATGATAAAGCGCTGAATCAACGTAAGCTGATCATGAAGTCCTCCGTACAAAGTACTTTTGTCTTAACCACCCTTACACGACTCCGTACGATATGTCAGAAAAGAACCTCCTTATTGTCTGAAATCGTACAACCACTCTGATACTACATTGTTCAAACATGCGGCTACTAAGGTTGTCTACAAAGGTCAATGTCATACAACAATTGAGCTGCTGCCACGTGTAAAGTATAAACTGCCATGCATTATGTTGGTTCCCGTTTTGCTTTAAACAAGATTATCAGATCTATTAGTTCAGGTTTAAGGTTTGATGCGGAAGCGTATTTAAAGAACTAATAGATAAGTTTGATAGATTTAGAACAACCTATAAATAAACAGTGAACAAAATATTATATCTCAAAGTTTACTGAATATATATCAAGAACAGGTTTATGAACCATGAGTAAGAAAAAGCTTTAAAACAGATATGACTCTTAAGGTGAATAAGCTTTTGTGTTCTTAATGTTGTTGTGTTGTGTATTTGTGTGTGTAAGGAAGAACTCAACATGAGTCTTCCTTATATACTACTCTAAAAGGGGACCATAAAGCATATGCTACTATTCAACAGGTACGTATGAATAGTTGAGAGGATGTCGTGAACAGTTGCAAGGATGGCATGAACAGTCAGACGTGCTGTATTGCATTTAATGCAGCAGACGTCTAATATGTACTAAGCCCTACTGAGTCCAATCAGAGTTTGACACGTCGACGTTGGACAGGGCATGCTACCATGCAAGTTGATGTACGAGTCCTGTAACAGTAGCAAGATATTATAAATATCTTCAAGTCTCAGTGAGGACCACAGAGGCTCTGTAATGAGTTACAGAGGTTCTGCGGTCTGGTCCTCTGTGGAGCAGTCTTCATCGGATTCCGAGTCTTTGGTCTTCTTTGTGGGTATGACCGAGCTTCTGTAGGAAGCCTCTGCTGCTTCTGTAGCTTCTTGACCTTGATTTCTCGGTAATGTCGGCAGAGCCTCTGTAAGAGGCTTTCTTCACTTAGCCTATTTTCACTACTTCTAAATACTTCTATGATTAGGAAGATTGAAGCTAACAATCTCCCCCTAAGTAGTGAAAAATAAAAAATTTGAACTTGAGTTAAGTTTGGCTAAGTTAGATAAGATAGAGGTTAAACAATACCTCGAAATTTCTTTCATTTAGAAATATGCCAGAGGCATTTTACATTTGAGTACAATGAAAGATAAACTTTAACTTTGTTTGCAGAGTTTGGAGGTCTGAGAATCAGATTTTGGCATCTTTGAAATCGTTGTAGCTTCTGTTGTATCTTACGACTTTTCTGATCTCTTTGTAGAATCTGATGCAGAGTTCTCTTAGGCGAATTGTTGCGTCAATCTCTCTTATGATAGTATCTGCAGAATCTTTATCCATTTTCTTTGAACTTCTGTATTTCACAAGGCTTGCTCTGAACTTGTTAAGAGTACTTGTTGCATACTTCTGACAGTCCATGCATACAAATAGTTTAGTTTCGCCTTGAGGGTTTTGAAATACTAACCCAAACCGTGGTTCTGTGATGATTGAGTTAGGTACGGCGTCCGGTGGGCAGCGATCCTCTGGTGGTCGTAAATCCAGATGCTTGAGACCAAGATCCTTTCCCAGCTGGAAATCTATCATGCTGTAGAGCAGAAGCTTTTCCCTCCTCGCTTTTCTCAACACTTGATAGGCTCTGGTGTTTGCCTCTGTGTTGTAGTTGTCCTTTGTCCATTGTAGAAGGTCAGGTTGATCATATGGATTGATATTTCTTAAATCAGCATCAGTGAAGGTAGTTTCTGAATTGTTTTCTCTTCTGACTTTGTAAAGATTGTACCTGACCCTTGGATAGGTTCTTGTGAAGGAGAATTTGCAGAAGATTACCTTTTTGATCTTGTGGATTGAGAAGACATCTGCTTTGGTTCTTGGCTTTGTCCTTGTGAAGATGTTCTCAAATTCTTCTCTAATCCTTGGATCTGTCACATGATCTGTTGGATAATTGGTCTGCAAGGATTGTTTATAGAGGTATTTGTATACCACTTCTTCCATTTCTTCATATGTTGGACCTGGTTGTGGTACTTGTCTTCTGAGACTCTCCATCTGTTGAACAACTTCTGCGGCTCTACCAGTTAGAGGAATGTCTGACAGAGGCTTCAATCCATGTGCCCAGTCAACTTCTTCAGGCTTTGGGGTTTGAAAGGCATCAAACGCGCTCTTCATTAGTTTCTCTGTTGGCTTTGGCAATGTTTTCTTCTTAGGCTCTTCTGTCAGTATACCTTTGCCCTTATCTTTGGCTTTTGGCGGGGCAGAAACTGTTGCTTCTGTAAGTTTGGAGGTTGGCACTTCTGTTGGCTTGATGGGGGTTGCCTCTGTGGGTTTTGACATTTGTGATTTAGAGGACTTTTGTGGCGATGGTTCTGTTGGTTTAAGTTGCTCTGTAACCTCTGTTGGAGGTTGTTTGTTGACTTCTTCTGTGAGCTCAGTTTCTGTTGAAGAAGTATTGGCATCGAATCTTCTTGCCATTTTGAAAGCTAAAGTGAACCTGTGCCTTTCTTCTTCTCTCTGCGTCATACGATCACTCATTGTTGTGTGCATCCTTTTCAGAACGTCAGAAGCAGAGGTCGTTGCTCTTTTTGGTTTGTTGGAAATCGACTTTCTTCTGGGTATGGTTTGGGGTGTTTCCACAGAGGTGGGTGTTTTCTCTGTGGTTTGTTCATCTGTTTCTTCCAAAATGATTACCTCAGAGGCGGTTGTTGCCTTTGTGGTTTGATGATCTGCTTCTGGAGTTTTGGTTTCGTTAGAAGATGATTCCACAGAGATGGGTGTTGTCTCTGTGGTCTTTTGGGTTTGTTGTTGGGTTTCTTCTGGAGGGGCTTGGTTGATTGGTTCTGCTGCGATTGGTGGACTTTGTATTCCTCTACTCGAAGCTTTCTCTCTTAGATTCTCCCCCTCAGGATTATCTGATGGACCAGGTTGGTCATCATCAGAATCATCCTGACTTTTATCAGAAGTACTCTCTGCTCTGCAAGAAGTGTTGGGCTTCTTTGGTAATTTAGCTCCTGCTGCCATCAACTTTTCACAGACATCATCGCAGAGGCCAATCAATGTCGCAAGCTCTGCTTCTGTTTTGAAACGCATTCTGCCGACACTCTTTCTGAAATCCTTGACATAGTTGGCATTTGCAGTTGTGAAGGAGACAATGACTTCTGTGACCTGGTTAATGACGTTCTGTCCGAGCTCTGTAAGCTGTGCTCTGGTCATATAGTCTTTTGGTTGCATCATTGTCGTGTTGCGTATTGCCTCTGCTTGTACTTGTGATAGGGCATTCTGTAAGTCTGCAGGAGTGATGCCCTCTGCTCTGTTGGATTGCGTATTCATTTGTTCAAGGAAATCTTTGACAGAGTCCCTGAAAGCAGAAGTTGCAGTTGTTCCGAATTCCTGAACTGCAGAAGTGGCTGTTGCTTTGGCAGTAGTTTCGGCAGAAGACTTCATCTCTGAGATGGCTGTTTTTACCTCTGTGGACAGATTGTCCATTTTGGTGTTCAGATTCAGGATACCCGTAGATGTTGTCTCTGTAAAGGATTTGAAAGAGCTTTGCAACTCTTTCATTATTTGGTTCACAGAGGTGACAAGGGTTTGGAACTCATCCCTTGATACTTGTGTTCCTTGTGTAACCTCTGGAGGAACACATTCGTCTCCAGAGTGAGTCCCTATTCCTGGGACACCTTCGTTCACCCTTGTTTGTACGATGGGGGTGGAAGGATTTCCTTCTGATCCTCGAGAAGAAACCTGAGTTTCGATCTCTACAGAAGTTCTGTGAAGAACAGTGTCCAAATCCACTCCAGAGGTGGTTATTGGAATGTTCTTCTGTTGACTGGGAGACTTGTCTAGAGTCTCTTCGTCTCTGTGCTCACTACTTCTCTCTGAAATAAGTTTTGTTCCTAATGTGTGCGTGGCAGAGGAAACGAATTCCTCTGTAGGGTGTTCTAGGGTGATCTGGGGCGACTGATCACGAACAATAGGTGAGTCTCTTTGAGGAGACTCCCTAGGAATGGATTCCCCGGTTTCTATGGGCACAGAGGTTGAAAGAGTAACCTCTGGCTGGATGGGTTGGGTTAGGATCGAGCTGTGCTGCTCTTTTTCAATAACTCCTTCTGCAGCTAGACCTGTGGAGTTAGAAATGTGGGTTGCACTGGGAGTTGGTTTTGGTTGTGTGCCTCTATTTATCCAGGCATCTTTTCTTGCTTATTCCTCTGTTAAGCATCCAAGCACTACTTCATTGTCTATCATTTCATCCTCTGTAACTATCCTATGGCTTGGTGCTTCTTCCCTAAGTTCTGTTGAGGTTCCTTGCTCTGGTCGTAAGAAGTCATACACTTGATGAGATCCGAATAATCTCATGACATGTGGATGATAAAGACCCTTACGTATTCAGACAACTTCTTCTTCATCTGAATCTGTCTCTAAGATATCTATTTTTGTCTCTGTTGTTGCTAATCCCTCTTTTTGTACAACTTCGGCCCCTTTTTCTTTTTCTTCTTCCATCATATTCTCAGAAGCCTCTGTAATTTCACCTTTGTTCCATTCAGCTTCTGTTTGTTCTATTTCTTCTGAAACTGGGTTTGGACTTCTTCTGTGGACGTCCAATCCTTGAATGAAAGGGTTTTGTAAAATAACAGGGGTGTCGGCTGGATGATTTTTGGGTGTTGTGTCATCTTCTTGCAGATGTGTGTCAATGCCAGAAATGAAGAAATCTTGTTCTTCTGGAGAGTGGTGGTCGAGAGGTTGTGCCGTCCACCCTGCTGTATTTAGGGTGTTGGCAATTTCAGGGTTCTGTAAGAAGTCGTTCAGGTCTCCTTGGTGAGCAAATCTATCTGGAGATTGATAGGGTGATTGATACTTTTCTGCAGCCATTTCTTCTTCTGCAACTTCTTCTTCAGCAGTTTCCTCTTCTGCAATGGTAACCAACTTTGCAAGTGATTTACCATGCCTCTTTTTGGTTTTCCTCCTCTTAGGATTTGGTGCCCCTTCTTCTGTTGATTTCGATCTTTTCTTCTTCATTTTTTGGGAAGAGGGAGGAGCAGAGGAGCCAATTTCTGTGGCATGAGGAGGTGAAGGTTGATCTTCTGCAGCGCTTGTTGAGGTGCCTTCTGCAGTTTTCCTCTTCTTAGCTTTTGGATTGCGTATTCATTTGTTCAAGGAAATCTTTGACAGAGTCCCTGAAAGCAGAAGTTGCAGTTGTTCCGAATTCCTGAGCTGCAGAAGTGGCTGTTGCTTTGGCAGTAGTTTCGGCAGAAGACTTCATCTCTGAGATGGCTGTTTTTACCTCTGTGGACAGATTGTCCATTTTGGTGTTCAGATTCAGGATAGCCGTAGATGTTGTCTCTGTAAAGGATTTGAAAGAGCTTTGCAACTCTTTCATTATTTGGTTCACAGAGGTGACAAGGGTTTGGAACTCATCCCTTGATACTTGTGTTCCTTGTGTAACCTCTGGAGGAACACATTCGTCTCCAGAGTGAGTCCCTATTCCTGGGACACCTTCGTTCACCCTTGTTTGTACGATGGGGGTGGAAGGATTTCCTTCTGATCCTCGAGAAGAAACCTGAGTTTCGATCTCTACAGAAGTTCTGTGAAGAACAGTGTCCAAATCCACTCCAGAGGTGGTTATTGGAATGTTCTTCTGTTGACTGGGAGACTTGTCTAGAGTCTCTTCGTCTCTGTGCTCACTACTTCTCTCTGAAATAAGTTTTGTTCCTAATGTGTGCGTGGCAGAGGAAACGAATTCCTCTGTAGGGTGTTCTAGGGTGATCTGGGGCGACTGATCACGAACAATAGGTGAGTCTCTTTGAGGAGACTCCCTAGGAATGGATTCCCCGGTTTCTATGGGCACAGAGGTTGAAAGAGTAACCTCTGGCTGGATGGGTTGGGTTAGGATCGAGCTGTGCTGCTCTTTTTCAATAACTCCTTCTGCAGCTAGACCTGCGGAGTTAGAAATGTGGGTTGCACTGGGAGTTGGTTTTGGTTGTGTGCCTCTATTTATCCAGGCATCTTTTCTTGCTTCTTCCTCTGTTAAGCATCCAAGCACTACTTCATTGTCTATCATTTCATCCTCTGTAACTATCCTATGGCTTGGTGCTTCTTCCCTAAGTTCTGTTGAGGTTCCTTGCTCTGGTCGTAAGAAGTCATACACTTGATGAGATCCGAATAATCTCATGACATGTGGATGATAAAGACCCTTACGTATCCAGACAGCTTCTTCTTCATCTGAATCTATCTCTAAGATATCTATTTTTGTCTCTGTTGTTGCTAATCCCTCTTTTTGTACAACTTCGGCCCCTTTTTCTTTTTCTTCTTCCATCATATTCTCAGAAGCCTCTGTAATTTCACCTCTGTTCCATTCAGCTTCTGTTTGTTCTATTTCTTCTGAAGCTGGGTTTGGACTTCTTCTGTGGACGTCCAATCCTTGAATGAAAGGGTTTTGTAAAATAACAGGGGTGTCGGCTGGATGATTTTTGGGTGTTGTGTCATCTTCTTGCAGATGTGTGTCAATGCCAGAAATGAAGAAATCTTGTTCTTCTGGAGAGTGGTGGTCGAGAGGTTGTGCCGTCAACCCTGCTGTATTTAGGGTGTTGGCAATTTCAGGGTTCTGTAAGAAGTCGTTCAGGTCTCCTTGGTGAGCAAATCTATCTGGAGATTGATAGGGTGATTGATACTTTTCTGCAGCCATTTCTTCTTCTGCAACTTCTTCTTCAGCAGTTTCCTCTTCTGCAATGGTAACCAACTTTGCAAGTGATTTACCATGCCTCTTTTTGGTTTTCCTCCTCTTAGGATTTGGTGCCCCTTCTTCTGTTGATTTCGATCTTTTCTTCTTCATTTTTGGGGAAGAGGGAGGAGCAGAGGAGCCAATTTCTGTGGCATGAGGAGGTGAAGGTTGATCTTCTGCAGCGCTTGTTGAGGTGCCTTCTGCAGTTTTCCTCTTCTTAGCTTTTGGAGTAGATGCAGAGGTTCTTGATGAAGACTTCTTTCCCATTAGTTATGCACGTTTGGCTATAAAGCTGAGTTGAATAGCCATGTGCTTTGCTAACTTCTGATCCTTTTCTTCTTGAGTGGAAAGAGGTTTTGCTATCATTGTTCCTAGGGGGACACCTAAACGTGGGGGTGTCATAGGACTCGGTTTAGGAGTTCTATGATCGCGTATATACTCTTTCTTAAGGGATTTATTCGATGCGTAGCGCAGTAGCTTCTTTGACAGAGGTCTGCAGTGTGAGTAGCCATCAGTATGATCAGTGGGGGTATTCTTGTTCATCGGGAACTGTTTGGGAGTTGGTCCTTCCATTGGCCAGTCTTGGATTAGCAGTAGAGGTTCGAACAGTACTCCCAATATTCTTTGGAATTGCAGAGGTGGTAGAAAGTTGGGGTCGTTCCCTTTGACCCTTTTCGAGTTGTTCTTTCTGTCGATGGTGTTTATGATCTCTTGCATCATTATGGTCGCATAATCTAGTGGAAGATCATAGTAAACCCCATACATGATGCTCAAGATTTGATGTGAGCTCTGGTCAATACTCCCTATCTTCCCTGTGAGGCATCTGTTAAGAATAGAGAACAAAGTGTTCCACAGAGGTGGTAATCTTGCTCTGCGAAAGTCATTTCTCTTCCGTAATTGGGTGTTGTACCCAAGCATTTCTACGAAGAGACAGAGCTCTTCGTCTGATGGTTGCTCTGCATAACTCTTCAATCCCAGAAGACCCCTTGTTGGTAGGTTGAATTCAAGTGAGAACATTGGTCTGTTGAACTTGATTTCAAGATGCTCAGTTTTATCAGGTCTTGAAATGTACCCTTTGTTAAGAGAATCGTCTTTATCAAATCGGCAGCTTTGCCAAAATTGGTTCAAATAACGGACTGGAATTTTGTTTGGGGTTCTTGAGAGTAGAGGGAAGAGGATGTGATTTTCCATTATGTTTAGAAGAATAGCATGGGCTTCGCCGAAAGTAGTGGGTGAGGGGACCAAATAGCAGTTGTTGGATTTGATTGGAAGAATGGCTTCGAAATGATCCTTTGCTATAAAGTTTTGCAAGTGTGTCGTCGGAGCAAAGTCTGCTGAGTCCCCGGAATCTTGTTGTTCAATATTTCTTGCAAGGCTGGGGTTTTCAGAATGTTCTGAATGTGCAGGGGAGTGTTCCGGTGAGTTCGCCGGAGAGAGTTCAGAGGATGTAGCTCGAGAAGATGAAGCCATTTGATTTTAAGAATAAGATTTTTGCAAGCCTTTTTTTTTTGCAGGGTTTCGCCGGAGAAGAAGATGAGAGTTTGTAAAAAGTTTTATGAGAGGGTAAGCTTGGTTTTTATAGGATGGTAAATCGGTAGAATTCGAAAGAGTAAAATATATGGCAATGGATTAAAGTTTGGAATCCGCACTCGAGTTTGAGCGGCGGGTTCAACTTTCCAAATAAAAACGTTCCATGTACGCCCAATGAAAATGGGACACGTAGGTCTTGTCAGAATATGACAGGACGTCGTGCGCGGCCCATTAATGCTAGGCGCGTGAGGTTGTTTTTAGCCATACGAGTTTCACTCGCAGTAACAGTAACCGTTATTACCACAGATAACAAAATGGCAGAACTTTTGTGTTTTACAGAAGCTCTGTGATTTTGAAAATCTTGAGTTTTAACCTCTTCTCATATATCTCATTGTTGTCATGACTCTGAAGGTTCTTCTTTGAACGAAAACGTTTGTAAAGACATTGGAGAAGATCAATAGGATTTTGTAAAGAAATTTTACTCACAGAGGTTTTGTAGCTCTGATGGAACTTGCAGAAGCTCTGGGAGAGCCAGCAGAAGCTCTATGAGAGAAAAAATCTTATAACTTGAATTCTATTAACTTTCTGATCATCCAATTTTTTGATCTGTGTTAAGAAATGTTTTTCGCACATTTTTGTAAGTTGGTGTCCGAGAAAAACTATTTTGATAAACGTTTTGTTCGAGAAGGTCATGGTGTGTGTTGTCGGTTTCCGAGATAACATTCCAAAAGATCGACAGAGGGTTAATTTGTGATCACAGAGCATATTTCCAGCAGAACCTCTATTGAGCTCAGCAGAAGCTCTATGACCTTAAATTTCTCCTATTTCGAATTTTGTTAAACCTTTTGAACTTTTGATTTTTGAAATGTTATTTATAGTATATTTAGGACATATTTGACAATTCTTGTCCTAGAAAACTGTTTTCCAAAAACCTTTTGTGCGAGAGACATACCTTTTGGTTCTTCTGTTCTCGGCAGTTTTGTCTTACTTCTGTCGATGGAGAATTATCGACATTCTTCTTTGGCTTTCCTTTGAAAGATTTTACCTCTGTAGATCAAGAACTTTCCTTTTTCTCCCCCTTGATCTATGCTTGGTTCAAAGAATGGTAAGATTTGTATTGAGCATAGATTATGTTTACCAAAGGTTCTGTAAGGGTTATCAGAAGATCTGAGCGGACCCACAAAGGCTCTGTAAACAATTATTTTTGCAAAAAAAAATACATACTGAAATAAATTTATCAACGCAATAACTTAGTAATAATAGATATTTATACTTATTTACAGAAGATAAAGCTATACTTACAGAGGATTTTCACACCATGTTAATCATTCCTAACTTACCCACCAAGAAGTTGAATCTTTTCTCGTCTAATGCTTTGGTGAATAAGTCAGCGATTTGATATTCTGTGGGCACGAAATGCATTTCGATTGTACCGTATTCAACATGATGTTTCAAGAAATGATACCTTATATCGATATGCTTGGTTTTTGAGTGTTGCACAGTGTTGGCAGAGATAGCAATAGCACTTTTGGAATCACAGAAGATGGGTATTTTGAACAGAATGTGGCCGTAGTCTTTTAGCTGAGTCTTCATCCATAGAACCTTAGAACAACAGCTAGCGGCAGCAACGTATTCAGCTTCTGCACTTGATGTGGAGACACAATTCTGCTTCTTGGTGGTCCAACTGACTAGTTTACCACCTAGGAATTGACAACTCCCAGAGGTACTCTTTCTGTCGAGCATGCATCCTCCATAGTCTGAATCTGTATAAGCTTTAAGACCAAAACCAGAGTTCTGTGGATACCAGAGACCAAGATTGTTGGTCCCCTTCAGGTATCTAAAGATTCTTTTTACAGCATCATAATGTGATTTCTTTGGATTAGCTTGATAACGTGCACAAAGACATGTGGCATGCATAATGTCAGGTCTGCTTGCTGTTAAGTATAACAGAGATCCAATCATGCCTCTGTAGAGAGTACATTCTACAGAAATACCATTTGGATCTAAGAATAACTTATTTCCAGTGGCCATTGGAGTCTTCATTGCAGAGGTATCAGAGAGATTATATTTTAAAAGTATGTCAGAGACATATTTGGCTTGATTTATAAAAATTCCCTCTGAAGATTGTTTGACTTGAAGTCCGAGGAAGAATGTTAATTCTCCCATCATACTCATTTCAAACTCACTCTGCATGAGTTTTTCAAAAAATTTGCACTCTTCTGAATTTGTAGACCCAAAAATTATGTCATCTACGTATATTTGTACAAGCATTATATCACTACTTTTGCGTTTATAGAATAAGGTAGTATCTGTTGTACCTCTGTTGTAGCCATTGACTAGAAGGAAGGTAGAAAGTCGTTCGTACCATGCTCTTGGAGCCTGTTTCAGTCCGTATAGAGCCTTTTCAAGGTAGTATACATGCCTTGGAAACTTTGAGCTTTCAAAACCTGGTGGCTGATTTACGTAAACCTCTTCTTGGATTTCACCGTTTAGAAAAGCTGATTTTACGTCCATCTGATAGACTTTAAAACCTCTGTGGGCTGCGAAGGCTAAGAATATTCTTATTGCTTCGAGACGTGGGACAGGGGCAAAAGTCTCATCGTAGTCTATGCCTTCTTCTTGTCTATATCCTTTTGCTACTAATCTTGCTTTGTTTCTGACGACCACTCCATCTTCATCCTTCTTGTTTCTGTAGACCCATTTAGTCCCAAATGGCCTGTTTCCCTCTTGGCAGAGGTACTAAAGTCCATACTCTGTTACGCTCAAATTGCAGAAGTTCTTCTTGCATGGCGTCTACCCAGTTTGGGTCATCTAGGGCTTCAGAAATCTTCTTTGGTTCTATAACACTAATAAAATTTGTAAAGAAACAAAAATTAGCAGTGGCAGACCTTGTTTTTACTGAGTCAGAAGGTTCTCCGATTATTTGGCTTGGAGGATGGCTTTTTGTCCACTGAGTTGTGCGTGGAAGATGATCATCAATGTCATCAAAACTTTCTTCAGAGGCTTCTTGTGTTTCTTCTTGTGTAGCCTCTGTTGTTCTTCGTGCCTTGGTAGTTGATTCTACCGTTTGTGGAATGATTGGTACGAGTGGTGGTGGAGTTTGTTCCTCTGAGGATGTATAGTCTTGGTCCTCGATCTCCTCTGTAATTGGTTCTTCTGTGGTTTGTGCAGCTTCTGTGGTCGTTTTTCTTGATGTTTCATCTTCTGCACTTTCTTCTGCTTCGGCAATTGCATCTGTTGTATTTACAGAAGAAGATGAAGCATTATTTGGACCAGTTAGAGTCATACCTGTAGGATTTTGTCCGACAGAGGGTGGTTCTTCAGAAACTCTGATGGTTCCGACAGAAGGATCAATGTCATTGTGGAACATCTCCAAAAATAGAAGATCCAAATCTTCTTTTGTTCTTGAGATGACAGAAGATTTCCCTTTAATTCCGAGTTCTGAACTTATTTGCTCAGAAGTCATTTGGAATGAATCATCAAAAGAAACATTGATGCTTTCTACAATCTTGTGAGACTTTGTAAGGAATGTTCTGTAGGCTTTGGAAGTGGCAGAGTATCCAATGAATTTGCCTTCATCTGCTTTTACATCAAACTTTCCTCTTGAATCTCTGTCGTTTAAGACAAAGCATTTGCATCCGAATACATGGAAAAATTTGATGTTTGGCCGCCTTTTGTTAAGCAATTCGTAAGGCGTCTTGAGGTGTCTTTTCACAACGGTTGATCGATTTTGAGTATAACACGCAGTAGAAATTGCTTCTGCCCAAAAGTTCATTGATAATCCGCATGTTGACATCATAGTTCTTGCGGCTTCCACAAGTGTTCGATTCTTTCTTTCGACAACACCGTTCTGTTGTGGAGTGCGAGCTGCAGAGAAGTTCTGTGATATTCCTTCTGTTGAAAGATAGGCTTCAATGACAGAGTTTTTAAATTCTGTGCCATTGTCACTTCTTAACTTCTGTATTCTTCAATCATAAAGAACTTGGATTCTTTTCATTAGATTTATCAATACATTTGGAACATCTGATTTCTTTCTAACGAATTCAACCCATGTGAAACGTGAATACTCATCAATTAGGACAAGTATGTATTTCTTGCCACCTAGGCTCTGTATTGCAATGGGACCGCAGAGGTCGACATGAAGCATGTACAGAGGCCTGGTGCAAGACACATCTGTTTTGCCTTTGAGGGAAGCTCTTTTGAGTTTTCCCATCTCACAGGCAGAACATAAATGATCCTTATTGAATTTAACATTTGGCAAACCTTTAACTAGATCAAGTTTGACCAGTTTTTCCAATGTGTGAAAATTCAAGTGACAGAACCTGTTGTGCCATAACCAGGCTTCTTCACTTTTGCAGGCAACAAGGCAAACTTTGTCCTTGTTCTTTGAGTTGAAATTCATTAGATATAGATCACCTATTCTTTCAGCTCGCAGAAGTTCCATACTTGTTTCTTCACTTTGTAGAGAGCAGAAAGTTCTTTTGAACAACACATTGAATCCTGTATCACAAAGTTGACTTACACTGAGTAGGTTGTGCTTAAGGCCATCCACATATGCAACTTTGTATACAGAAACGTCTTCTTTCCTTATGACTCCATAGCCTTTTATGTGTCCTTTCTTGTTGTCTCCAAAAGTCACAGATCCACCATCTTGTGTTTCTTTGTACGTGGATAGTGCACTTCTGTCACCAGTCATGTGCCTTGAGCATCCGGAGTCTAGATACCAGATTGGCACATACTTCTTCTGCAGGACAATCACAGAGATTTAGGTACCCATATCCATATGGGTCCACTATTGTTAGAGTTTTTCAAGTTTGCCTTGGCATTCTTCAAATACATTTTGTTTTCTACAGAAAAGTCAGATTGTTTCTTTGTGGGTTTTGACTTTTGAATTGGCGTAGAGAGTAAACAGTCTTGATTTGAAAAATGATTATTAAGTTTAGACATAAGATCAAAGCAACGACAGTATTGAATATGAGATGTAATTTGTTTGAACTTTTCATTGAACTTTTTAAACTCAGCCACAGAGGCATTACATTCTTTCTTTACATTAGATTTCCTATTACTAGAAGATCTATGAATACTCGAATGTTGTTTGCAAAAGCTCTGTTTAGGACCTGCCTTCTGTGGGTTGCTTCTGTGGTGAACTTCCTTTATCACTGTCACAGAAGAAAAAGATTTATTAACCTTGGGTTTTGAAAATCTAGAACTTATAGGATCAATAGATGTCTTCTGTAACATTTTAAGCTCAGCAGAGGTTTTGACATGTAGATTCAAATTTAGAAAATCTTGGCAGATTGGAATCTCTGTGAGTTTCTCTTTTGGAGAAATAGTTCTGTGAGGAACTCCAGAGGAGTATTTAACATCCTTTGTGTCATAGAGAGTTATCCCAGATGTAACATCTGTCTCTGAATCGTCAGAAGATGAGTCGTCCTCGTATACAGAGGTTGAGTCAATTCTTTCAATAGAGGTTGAATTTTCCGAACATGCATCATACAAGCTTTCTTCCTCTGTAGAATAGTTTTCATAGATTGCAGAGGTTTCTAATAAGATTTCTTCAGTGAGAGTTTTATCTATGGAAGATGTACAGAATTTTTCTAAAACACTTGATTTCCATATTTCCAAAATTTCTTTTTCAATTAAATTTTTAAAGTTTTCTTCTGAAAAAATGGGTTTAAACTCAGGAGCTTCTGCTGATAACTTCTTTTCAACGTTTATCAAACAGACAAAAGCAACCTGTGTTTGGGTCTCTGGTTTACCAAACTTGAAGATACCAATCTGATCTTGTGTTTTCAGATATTTCTTTGGTTTGATACCTCTATTGACAGAGGTTGAAGATGATGAGTCCGTGTTTTCAAACCACACGTTAATCATCTTCTTATGTTTCTTTAAGTAAGGATCCACAGATATTTTCGCCCTTTTGCTTACAGAGATTAGATTTGGAAAATCTGGTTTGTTCGTTTTTCCAATCACAAATAGCGAGGACAGAGGTTTATTTCTTTTGCCTTCAACACCTAGGGTGATATCATCATACCCTATACCTCGTCTCCCTATTTGTGAGTTTATTTTTTCATAAACTTTCTGTGCATCTTTATAGTTTTTAATCAAAACTTCTCTTCTGAGTAAATCTTGCCATAATACCTCTCTTTCTCTTTGAAAGTATTCTTTAAGAGCTCTTATGTCAGTAGTTTCGCTCCTTGAAACTGAAAGTTCTTTTGTTTTATCTTTTAAAGTATGGGTTAATTCAGAAATTTGTTTTTTTAAAGGATCTAGAGTTTTGTTCCATTTCTTTTCTATTTTCTCTTTTTCCTCAAATTTTTTTTGCTTTTTCTTGAGTGAGAAGCCGTACTTCTCTCTCATTGAAAGTGAGTCTTTTCTGAATACTTTGATTTATCTCTTTTAGTTCAATTAATTCAATGTTAATTCTAAGTGTATTATCATCTACAGAGGTAATACAAGAGTTGGAATTTGAAGTAGATACCTCAGAGTCAGTGCAGGAGTCGACTTCTGCCATGCCACAGAAGAGGGCATTGGCGGTATGTTCATCGTCAGAAGTAGAGTCTGACTGGAAGTCTTCTGTGTTCTCCTCAGAATGTCCTTTTGCCATTAGGGATTTTTGAGCATAATACTCGGCTTTCTTTTTGTAGAAAGCGGAGTCCCTCTGTGGGCGATTTGATCTGCTTTTGCATTCATTCGCAAAATGGCCTGGTTTTCCGCAGTTAAAACACCCTTGAGGAGTGTTTCCTGTTCGATCATTGGACTTCTGTAGGTCTCCGCCTTTCTCTGATCTACATTCATTTGCATAGTGACCAGGTTTGCCGCACTTGTAGCATTCTTGCTGCGTGTGGCTTACCGAGTCATCTGACCTCTGTCGGTCATTCCCTCTGTAATTTCTATCGCTTGACCTCTGTCGGCCACTTGATTCTTCTCCTCTTCTGTCATCTCTTCTGTTGTCTCTTCTGTCATCCTAGTTGTCTTTACCATATTTTTCACTTCCGG
This sequence comes from Saussurea involucrata, assembly GCA_033807775.1. Lineage (NCBI taxonomy): Eukaryota > Viridiplantae > Streptophyta > Magnoliopsida > Asterales > Asteraceae > Saussurea > Saussurea involucrata. The sequence goes on from CM066327.1 coordinate 82,881,160, forward strand.
AACCTCTTATGTTTCCTCTGAACTCTTTTGTCAATAGAGCTAAAGATTTAGCTAGTGACGCAAGAGTTATTTCCTTTTCTGCTTGCTCTTCTTCTTCACTGTCAACTATCACCATCTTTTTCTTCTCCTTCTTCTTCTCCTCTGTGGCTTTATCATTTCTTGGTCTCTGTGCATCCTCTTTAGTTTTACTAACCAATGCATATGGTGCAATGGTTAGTGTTTTAGCCTGTGCTATCTGATGTTCTTGTGCGGCTAATGTTCCGTAAAGATCAGAGAGAGTCCAGGTGTCTAGATCCTGATTTGTCTGTAGGGACACAGACAGCTAGAGCCATTCTTCATTTAGACTCTTTAAAAACATGACATTGTTTTCTTCAGAAGTTCTGTCAATGCCTGATTTTCTGCACTTGTTGATTGGAGAGTTGAATCTGTCGTATGTTGTTTGCAGAGATTCTGTTGCAGAGGCTCTGAATGCATGATATTCATTGATATACTGTGCTCTTCGGTTTTTTTTTGTGTTTTAGCACCTCCTTCCAACTGTCTTTCCAGTTCTTTCCACAGATCATGCGTTGTTTCACATGAATCCAAGGATTGAAAGAGTTCGTTGGGTATTGCCATAATCAATGTCCTCTTGGTTTTCTGAGCAACTTCATCTTCTGCTTTATCTTCGGTTGACCACTCCCTTTTTGGCTTTGGTTTTTGATGTTCGGGGATTTCGGCAGATTCAGCAGTAGCAGGTACACGAGGTACTACTGTCATGGGAACAGGAGGAGGATTGTACATATATTGTACTAGATTTCTTTCAGTGCCCTCGAAAAAATGGACCATTCTTATTTTCCACTGAGGATACTCATCTCGAAGGAGAGTAGGAGGTTTAGTGAGAGAACCAGTAGTAAAGAAATTATTTGTATTTGTCATTTTTGAAGATTTTAGAAAGAAAGTATGACTAAAGAGTTACTTCAATGAATCTTGAAGATTTTCTGGGTTTAAGCAGTTTCCAGACACAATTTTAATGGAGTTTTGACCTGAAAAGAATAGGTTATTGCTGAATAATATCTATCACGAATCTTGATAAGTGGATCACTTGATATTGAAAATCAAGGCAGGCTCTGATACCAATTGTTGGTTCCCGTTTTGCTTTAAACAAGATTATCAGATCTATTAGTTCAGGTTTAAGGTTTGATGCGGAAGGGTATTTAAAGAACTAATAGATAAGTTTGATAGATTTAGAACAACCTATAAATAAACAGTGAACAAAATATTATATCTCAAAGTTTACTGAATATATATCAAGAACAGATTTATGAACCATGAGTAAGAAAAAGCTTTAAAACAGATATGTCTCTTAAGGTGAATAAGCTTTTGTGTTCTTAATGTTGTTGTGTTGTGTATTTGTGTGTGTAAGGAAGAACTCAACATGAGTCTTCCTTATATACTACTCTAAAAGGGGACCATAAAGCATATGCTACTATTCAACAGGTACGTATGAATAGTTGAGAGGATGTCGTGAACAGTTGCAAGGATGGCATGAACAGTCAGACGTGCTATATTGCATTTAATGCAGCAGACGTCTAATATGTACTAAGCCCTACTGAGTCCAATCAAAGTTTGACACGTCAACGTTGGACAGGGCATGCTACCATGCAAGTTGATGTACGAGTCCTGTAACAGTAGCAAGATATTATAAATATCTTCAAGTCTCAGTGAGGACCACAGAGGCTCTGTAATGAGTTACAGAGGTTCTGCGGTCTGGTACTCTGTGGAGCAGTCTTCACCGGATTCCGAGTCTTTGGTCTTCTTTGTGCGTATGACCGGGCTTCTGTAGGAAGCCTCTGCTGCTTCTGTAGCTTCTTGACCTTGATTTCTCGGTAATGTCGGCAGAGCCTCTGTAAGAGGCTTTCTTCACTTAGCCTATTTTTCACTACTTATAAATACTTCTATGATTAGGAAGATTGAAGCTAACACATTAAATGCATGCAGTATATAAGAAAGACTCCAGCTTCATTCTTGAAGCACTTGCTAACTCTGGTCAAGTCATCTTCTTATCTTGAGATAGGTTATTATTAGTAATTTCCTTCTCTTTCTTAGTGCAAGAAAACTTAGTGTTCCAACTTGTTTAGATTAGGATTTATTCCTTAATCTTATTCCGCAACAAGCTGTAAAATGTTAATGATTTATCAATAAACAATTTAGAAAAGTAAAATCTGTGTGTTTGTATTCAACCCCCCTTCTACAAACTTGTATAGCCCTTCGTGCCCACTCCATTATGGGACGCCTTCCCATCCGCTAGTGTTGGTCTTGCATGCTTTCCCACCAAGCGTCGGCTCTGCCGCTAAGTGTGTACACGGCAATATTCATGCGTTATTGATCAGTTGTGTCCATGATTCCGAAAACATATCAACTTCATAAAGCCAATCTAGCATCGCCTCGAGATCGAGGTTTCCATAAAGTTTGGAATCTTGTATTGAAGCGATATCCTTCATGAACTCGGTTAGGGCATTTTTTGTATATGGTTCTTCAAAATCTTCTCCGGTTTCATCGAAAACGAATTCGAATTGACTTGACTTTGTCTATTGTTATTTACTGGATTGCAGTGATGTATGGGGCCTAACGCATGACGACCATTGTTTCCTTAGGGTCGACAACAGGGAACATCCGCGCTATTTTTGTGGAGTAATCCACCGACTACGCTAGCGGTACATAGCTCTTTTATGTTTATGTTGAGCCGGGTGAATCCAGTGGCGATTTATTTCACGACCTTCCGCAAGTTTTCAAGACTACGTTCACCACTGTAGTCTTGTTTGTTTTCCTCCATCTTTAGCCATCAAAATACTAACCATAACTCATGCAGAACGGAAACCGGGCAAAACCGAAAATTTGAGAGAACTTCAAAAATCATAAAATTCTATTAACAAAGTTGTAAAAAACGAGAAGGGCTACACCCATATTTAAACAAATCAATTGTAATCTAAACTAGGAAATTAATAAAATAAATAAATAAGAAATCCTAATTAAACTAGGAAAAGGAATAACAAAAGATAAGGATTTGTTTCCAAATTAATGACGTGCAAATACGTTGTGTTCTCTAATCTGGAGAAAAATAAAAGAAACTAAATCGATGGAAAAGAAAGGGAAAGAAATTAAGTTTTCATATTTTTGAACATGAGAGAAAAGAAAGAAAAATTGTCATTTTTACAAATATACCCTTTAAAATATGGAAAGTCTAAAAACAACCCAACAAACTATCTAATTTTGAATGGTTAAATCCTTAAACTATGTTTTTGTATGATAAAACCTTTAAATTTTTTAAAACCTGTTAACTACATTCTTGTAACCTGTAAAAACAGTTAATGTGATACAAATTTAAAAAAAAATTGAAAAAAACCAACAAACTATCTGGATTTTCGATCATATATAGGTGCGTATGTTGATGATATTAACATATAAAATAGGTACTCTTGATGAAATAAGAGACAATGCAAGCCATTTGAAATCTGAATTTGGGATGAAGGATCTTAAGAAAACTCGATTTTATGTAGACATATAACATAAAATTTGAGAGCATCTTGAAGACTTTGGATGAGCTTTGCTTTCCGATTTTCACGAAAGTTCACAACAAAAAGCAAAACATTCATAAGAACAACATAAAAGAAATACACCAAACTTTCATAAGAATCACACCCTAAATCTTCATAATAGTTTAACGGGTCTTACAAAAAAAAATATGGCTGTTATCAAAACCTAAATCACATATTTTTCACTTGAAATCTTTAATGAATTGTGTGACATTTGAATATTTACAAAAATATCGTCTTAAAAGTATATGGTTTTTATGCCAAAAATATGCATTAAAAATGTTTAGAAAGAACGACCAATAATTGAGATTATAGTGGGTTGTTAGGTTGCCACCACATATGTTGTCTCTTTAGGACGTCTCTATCACATATAAATCAATTGATTGAAGCCCATACCTTATCTTGATTGGGATGTGTTTGATGGTTTTTCTTTCCTACTCACCTTCCAATCATAACTACTTATTTACATTTAATTATGTATATAATATGCATGTTTAATTTAGGGGTAGGCTAATTACACCCAATGATTCGCTAAATGCACCAAAAAAGGATGAGTTGACACCCTTTTATTCCGTGCCAATTATTTTTGATTTAAATATATATATATAATATAACATTTTTGATTTATATATATATATATATATATATATAATATATATTATTTATTTGTTTTATATGTATATATATATATATTGTTATTCTTTTTATTTAAATATATATATATATATATATATTTAATTTTTTTGTACATTTTACGTTCTTATCTATATTTATCTAATATACTCCTTTCAAAATAATTTTATTTACGTTTATTCTTGAATATTTAAGAAGTACAAATCTTAATACATCGTGTACAAGTTTAAAAGTTTTAAAACATCCAACGTTCAACATGATAATTAAAAAGAAAATTATTTTTTATTTTTAAATTACATTTTATACCATTATAATTAGTTATTTAATTTACTTTATCTCTTCTTCTTTCATTTTTATGTTACATCCTTATCATATCAACATACATAAACTAAAATAATTAGAAAAATAAAAAATAAACATTGAGATTTTACATATAAATAAAGCATAACATAATGTTTATTACATTTTTACTTATTCTAAAATAACATTATCTGTAGTACAATTAACACGTAAAAGACGAGTGTACTTCTGTATTCGATCTGTATACGGGGTAGCCCATGCAGCAGCACACGAATAACTGTAACGGAAGAAATGTGATGTAATGGTAGGAAACGGGTATCCTTCTGCTAAAACTAGTTTCACATAATGGTTACCATTGACATACCCAATTGTATAAACAACATGTTGATACCACGTCGACAGAGTAGATCTAAGCGGTAAGTACGTCGAACAACCTGTCATTGACATAACGTGTAATATCACATTATATTTGCAAGCAATCAAGACACCTATTTCAGACATTGTCATCCAGTGGTCATATGGTGCACCTTGATCTGATCGAAAGAAGTTTAAAGTGTTATAAGTTGTATTCCAATGTTCACTTCCAAACATGTCGAGGTATTCTGCCTTGTATGCGTCTAACTCTTCCATCAATTGAAACCGAATTGTGGGCCATGCATCTTCATGAAGACCGAGGCAGACAGCTATTGCTCGGAATCCATAATTTCCATCCCCTATCACATCATGTACATGTGTGATGTAACGGTGAAACATTTCTGGAAATTGATTAACGTATGGATGTACATTATAATTCTTTCCCACAAAAGAACTATGTCTTGCTGGATCCTGGTAGCTCATTTTATCCAAGTCAACAAATGTTGATGCGTTCGAATAAGTACGTCTAAGGGGTCCTTGAGTCGTAAAAGACGGTTCACCATGAGCTGTAAAACGTATTTTTAACGTATTTTAGTTAATAAACGATTATATGTGTTAAATGTAAAATTTAAATTATGAGTATAGGGGGTGAAAGTGTAAATATCAAATCAAAATCACAATTTTGTCGAAAAAATTGAAATGTTACACTTTCAACCCCTATACTTATTTACTTACTTTATTTTATACCTTTTACTTTCATAATTTAAATTTTACATTTAACACATATAATCGTTTATTAACTATAATACGTTAAAATATACGTTTTAATTTTAACAAGTTACACCATTATAATCGTCTCTTCGATACGTTCGAAATGAGCTCAATCTTGAACGTATTCTCATTGGGTACGTTAATGATAACCATTATGTGAACTTAGATATGGCAGAAGGATACTCGTTCCCTACTATTTGTACCACATTTTTATTGATATTAGAGTAAAGAGTAAATTACAGTTTTGGTCCCTAAGGTATGTCAAAAATTACGAAACTGATCTTTTAACTTCAAAAATTATCTTTTTGGTACATGTGGTATGCATTTCGTTACGAAATTGGTACGATTGGTATGGAAATTGATTGGTTTGTCTCGGTATAAAATTGACACCCCTATATATAAACAAAAAGAATAATAATATATATATATTTCTATATTTCTAATATATATATATATATTATATAAAACAAATAAATAATATATATATATTATATAAAAAATATATATATATATATTATATAAAACAAATAAATAAATAATATATATATATTATACAAAACAAATAAATAATATATATATATATTATATAAAACAAATAAATAAATAATTATTATATAAAACAAATAAATAAATAATTATTATATAAAACAAATAAATAATATATATTTTTATATTATATATTTAAATCAAATAATGATTGGTTCGGAATTAAATGCAATCAACACCCCTACTTTTTTGGTGTATTTAGTACTTTTTTGGTGTAATTAGCACCCCCTTAATTTATATAAATTAATAAAAGAAACAAAATTATTATTATTAACAAGAAAATATATATATATATATATACATATATACATATAAATACAGAGAAAAATTCAAACGAGAACGTAAACTATTTAAGAAAACAAGAAAATGTCGTCCATGTACAAAATTGTATGTGATTTTACACTAACTGCAAAAAACTGGGCGCGGGCGACCTTGGGCACGACTTGCAAGTCGTGTGGTAACTCGCGTGAATCATATATGATTTTGTACGTGAATCGCATATGATTTTGTACTTGGACGGCCGTTTTCTTGTTTTTTAAATAGTTATCGTTCTCGTTTGAACTCACCTCTATACATACAAATCAATATCAATGGGACAAAGCATACAAACTAATTTCATTTATCCATCTACTCTAATGAATATATGATTTCATTAATGGGCAATGTCATTGGCACCCATTTGATGTTAGAATCAGGTCATATCATATATTAGGAATGTAAAAAGTGAACGTTGATGTTGATGTGTCTGAGAAGGAATTTCTATATAGAGGTGTCATTAGCAATGTATATGGTGCCATTAACCTTCTTTTCATCAATATCTCTATTTAGACACCTCTCTAATTCCTATCCCACTACTAATTATTACATAATCATGCATTTATTTACTAATCATCATAATTTAATTATTATTATTTTCTTTTTCATCTTATTTTTTAATAAGTAATCATTATGTTATTATATTTTTATTTTTTTTACTTTTGTAAATAATTATTATATTATTAATAATTATTTTTTTCTTTGTATTTTATTTATATTATTACTACTATTATTAGATTTTTTTTGAAAGGAGATGGCATTCATGAAAAACAGTTTTTGTTATTTTGATTTTTTATTATTAATATTATAAAACAGTTTTTGTTATTTAGATTTTAAACTTAAATAACAAAATAAAAACTTGCTACCCAATCAAATTTTCTCAAATAATTAAATTTTAGATTTTCTTTTATATTTTGATATAATTTTGAATAATTAGCAGATAGGGTGTACAAAATATTATTAACCCGTGAAACCCGGTCAACCCAACCCGCTAACAACCCAATTAAACTCAACCCGCCAAACCGCCAAACCGCTAATTATAAGGGTTGAAATTCGGTTGAGAAAACTTAATCTAACCCAAACCGTCAACCCGCCGCTAATTATTATTTTAATAAAATTATAATATATATATATATAGTTTTACGCTAATATACATTTTACAACCCAAAAATTAACATGTATTATTAGTCTAATTTAACTTTTATGCCCAAAGCCCAAACTCAATCAACCCAGGTCAAGAAAATTGTATACGACTCAGACTTGTTGCTCACTTGCTCCCTTGTTCGTCGTCCCCAACTCCTCATTCCCAATTTAATTCGATTACTCTTGGGATCATTTTTCAAAAAAGGACTCTAGATGTGTTTGTCATTATTGTGGAAACGACTATGATTATCATAGTAAAAGAATTGTTTAGCTTTCCTACTACCAATAACTTTGTTGGGTATATTTTTAGTTTTATTTGTCGTAGTTCAATCGTGACCTTTGTGTATATATTTAGCCTGCCAATCCAACCCGCTCTAACCCGCAAGGGTTGGTTTGGTTTGGGTTATACTTTTAAATGGGTTGGGTTTGGTTGAGATCTTTCAAACCGCCATAATTGGGTTGGGTTGTAAAAATGCCAAAAACCACCAACCCAACCTGCGTACACCCCTATTAGTATATATGTTCTTATGTAATAAAAAAACTTAAAGTTAAGAACGTCTTGATCAGTATATAGTATTGGGAAAAAATTTAGTATTATACCAAATACACCCCTATTTAAAATATAATTGTAACACCTCGAAATTTCCATATTTTGTATGAAGGAAGCTTTATAAAATTAGAGGGTGTTATTTGAAAACACTATGTTATAATTAAGTTTGAAGGGTTGAACGTGTATTTGATTTTAAGTTTTGGGGTTAAATTGTAAATGAGGTAATTGAGGTATAAAAACCTGAAGTCAGTTGAAATTGAGATTTATCTCAATTTTGTTGGACAACCTAAGGGGGGGGTAAGGTTGTATTTAAAATCTTTTTCTTTCAAAAAATCTTTGAACAAATAAATACAGTACAAACAATTCAGTAAAAATAAAGCAGAGTATAAACAAGTAAATATACAACAATTATATAAACAGATATAATTTAAATGCACAGCGGAAATGTAAATAGATAAGGGAAAGAGAATACTTGACAACGATATTTTTAAAGTGGTTCACCAAACACAAAGTTGGCTAGTCCACCTCGAGAAAAAAACACTTCTCGGAGATCCAATACGAAACGTGTTCTTTATGGTAGAAACACAAACCTTAATACAACAAACGCGAAACACTCTTCTTTGAGAGATTAATGTGGATCACTCACTCTAATTCAAACACTTACAAGAGGGTATAAATTTTAATATGAATAATCACTCTTGAATAAGGTTTATCACTTGGATATTTTTAGAGAGTTTGATCACTTGAGTTGTGTTGCTGATTCAACTAATCGAGAGATTTTAATCTGCTATCAACTCAAGATTTCTTGCTCAAAAATTAATTTTATCAGTTTAAGTGATTTAGTGTGAGTAAGAAAGCAGCAGAATAATAATCAAATGCTGAGGGAGAATTTATTGCTGAAGTTGGTGTAGACTTGAATGCTGCTGGATGCATGTATTTATACTGGATGATCAACAGTCTTGGGGATTTCGCGGTATACCGCCAAACCATCGCGGTATACCTGCGTCAGAAAAAGGACACTGCAAGGAGAAGGTCAACCCTGCAAAAACAAACGGAATTGTGTACCCGCGGTATACCGCGTTGCACATGGCGGTATACCGCCTGACATGGTTCCTGACAATAGAAGCTTCACATGCAGAACAACTGACGGGTGAAAGGTGACGCGGTATACCGCGATGACCTTGGCGGTATACCGCCTGAAATATTGTCCAATGAGAGCATGGCAACGCAGGGTTACTTTCGGCTGATCACACTTCTTGCAATGGATGATGAACAGTAGCAAACAGCATATATATATATATATATCAAGTGATTTAATATATAAAAAAATATTGTATATATATATTTGATTCAAATATATTTATATAGATACGAAATATCCAAGTGATAAAATATTTTAGGGTGTTTATCATTTTAAAATAAAATGACGAAACTCTTCAGACTTGGATACTTCAGATAAAAAATTTATCGAGATCATTTAAAAATCTGCACACTCAGATAAAAATATTAGATAACAAAATAATGCGGTGTGTTTTGTAATCATCAAAATAAATATGGAGATGTGATTTTATGTGTACCAAAAATATATCACAATATTTAAAGCTGGGTACACTTGCACCAACAATCTCCCCCTTTTTGATGATGACAAACACAACGCTAAACACGAGAGCATACTCGGTTTCTCTCCCCCTTTTGTCGAAGCAAAAAGGGTTTAAGAAAGTCGCTTATGCTCCCCCTCGAAAGATGCTCCCCCTCAAAATATGAAATATTTGAGAGTTAGTATTTATCAAGGGTTATACTCAAGCATGCCTAAACCAAGTCTTAATTTAAAGAACGCCTTTTTGTTAAGAGCTTTTGTGAAAATATCGGCCAAATTATCTTCCGAATCAACCTTTTCAAGCACGATTTTGCCTTTTTGAACATTATCTCGTAAAAAATGATGTCTCAATTCAATATGTTTGGTACGAGAATGCAAAACGGGATTTTTACTTAAGTTTATGGCACTTGAGTTATCACACATAATTGGAATTTTGGTTAGGTGTACCTCAAAATCGGTAAGTGTGTGTTTCATCCATAGGACTTGAGCACATGCTCTTGCGGCGGCTACATATTCCGCTTCGGTGGTAGACAAAGCTACGGATTGTTGTTTCTTAGAGAACCAAGATACAAGTGAGAGACCTATAAAGGCACATACCCCACTAGTACTTTTTCGGTCAACAATAGATCCACCAAGATCGGAATCGGCAAAACACGTTACTTCTAACTCGGGTTTCTTTGCGTACCATAAGCCAAGATTAGTAGTACCTCGTAAATATCGAAAAATACGCTTGACAGCTTCATAGTGAGATTGTTTAGGTGAAGATTGAAAACGAGCACATAAACATACACTAAACATAATATCAGGTCTACTAGCAGTTAAATATAATAAACTACCAATCATACCACGATAAATCTTTTCATTAAAATCGTTTCCCTCCTCGTCACGAGATAATTGCAAATTTGTGGTCATTGGAGTTTCAACGGGTTTGACATTTTCAAAGTTAAACTTTTTCAACATATCTTTACAATATTTAGATTGACTAATAAAAATACCAGTTTCACATTGTTTTATTTGCAATCCTAAGAAGTATTTTAACTCTCCCATCATGCTCATTTCAAACTCGCTTGTCATTTTCGCAGAAAATTCATTACACAGTTTTTCATTAGTGGAACCAAAAATAATATCATCAACATATACTTGCACAACCACAATATCATTTTGAACATATTTCACAAATAAAGTATTATCAATTTTACCCATAATATAACCACTAACAATTAAAAAGGTTTTTAATCTATCATACCACGCACGCGGAGCCTGCTTTAAACCATAAAGCGCCTTTTTTAATTTATAAACATGTGTCGGGTTTTCAAAACTTTCAAAACCGGGAGGTTGAGAAACGTATACCTCCTCATTTATAATACCATTTAAGAAAGCACTTTTAACATCCATTTGAAATAACTTAAAATCTTTAGCATTTGCAAAAGCGAGAAGCATTCGAATAGACTCCAACCTTGCAACCGGTGCAAAGGTTTCGTCATAATCTATACCTTCTTGTTGACTGTACCCCTTGGCAACTAAACGTGCCTTGTTTCGTGTGACTCCACCGTTCTCGTCTACCTTATTTCGGAAGACCCATCTTGTGCCAATAATGGTTTGACTACTAGGGCTGGGTACTAAGTCCCACACATCATTCCTAGTAAATTGGTTTAACTCTTCTTGCATGGCCAATATCCAATCCTCATCACCTAAAGCTTCATCTATGGTTTTAGGTTCTATGGTTGAGATAAAGGCATGGAAAGCACAATGGGTATGGATTTGTGATCTAGTTGTCCTTTGGTTTAGGTCACCTATAATTTGATCTACGGGATGGCCTCGAGCGGTTCTAAGGTTAGGATCATCTATACCTTGTGGAATAAAGCACGAAGGGGCATCACTAGATTCAATATTATTTGTGGAAGGTTGGGTACCTAAATCCAAGGTACTAAGTCGTTGGGCTAAGACATCTCCTTCACAAACATTGTCATTTGCTAAGGGTGCACTCGGTTTGGGAGAACTCTCGTCAAAGCTAACATTTAAGGATTCTTCCACTACCATGGTTTCCTTATTTAGGATTCTATAGGCTTTGCTATTCCAAGAGTAACCTAGGAAAACTCCCTCATAGGCTTTGGGGTCAAATTTGGTTAGGTAGGATTTGGTGTTTAAAATGAAACATTTACAACCAAAAACTTTTAGGTGAGCTAGGGAAGGTTTTCTACCTCGGTAAAGTTCATAGGGTGTCTTATTTAGGATACCTCTAATTAGGACACGGTTAAGCACATAGGTCGCGGTAGCAACGGCATCACACCAAAACTTTTGGGGAACTTGATGTTCGTTTAGCATAGTTCTACTCATTTCTTGCAACGTTCGATTTTTCCTTTCAACAACCCCGTTAGATTGAGGAGTTCGAGGAGCCGAAAAGTTATGAGTTATACCATGTTTATCACAAAAGGCACCAAATTGTACATCATTATCGAATTCTCGTCCATGGTCCGTACGTATGGAAACAATCGTACAACCTTGTTGGTTTTGAATTCGTTTTCCCAAAATTTTAAACTTTTCAAAAGCCTCATTTTTATGTCTCAAAAATAAAGTCCAAGTATAACGGGAATAATCATCCACAATAACCAAGGTATAAAAGTTTCCTCCAAAACTTTGAATAGCCATCGGGCCAAAAAGATCCATATGTAAAAGTTCTAAAACTCTTTGAGTAGAAATAACATTTTTTGATTTATGAGAAACGTGATGTTGTTTGCCGACACGACAAGCATCACAAAAATGATTATCAAACTTTAAATTTGGCAGGTCACTCACAAGCTCCTTATTTTTTAAGTTTTGCATTAATCTTAGATTAGCGTGACCTAAACGCCTATGCCATAAAGTAGAAACATCATTAATAGAAGATAAGCATACATTATCAGATACAACAGTTTTACAAATATATAAATTTCCTTTTACAAAGCCATTTAAAAGAACTTTGCCATTTTTTATGATTTTACAAGAATCTTCTTCGAAGACAACAGTTGTATTATTTTTACACAATTGGCGAACACTTAACAAATTAAAATGTAAATTATCAACATGATTAACATTAAGAAATTGAACATTATTGCAAGAAACTGTACCTCTACCAATTATATTTCCTTTGGAGTTTCCTCCAAAAATTACCTGTCCACCATCACATGACTTATATGAAGAAAAGAGATTATTGTTTCCGGTCATGTGACGTGTGCAACCACTATCGAGTATCCAGTCCATATCAAGGTCAATCTACAATAATGAAGATGTAACTTTTATGGTCCCCATTTCTTGTGGGTCCTTGACAATTAGTTTCAATGTCAACCAATATGCATATATATAAAGTCAAACAATATATATATATATATAATACATTACACAAACATAATATATATATATAAGAATTAAAAGAATTAAATAAAATGTATATATATATATGTGCAGTACGTAGGTATATATATATATAAATAGTATAAAAAGTATAAATAACAATGTTTTACTTATATATAATATATAACACATATACATAACACATTTAAAACCATAAACGCATACCACCGGGATTATCATTACTAAACATTCCTTTTGGAATCCATTTATTTACCATTTTAATTTTGCGATTATATTTATCATACACATAAAAACAAGTATTTACATTCGCATTATTATTAGGTTTAGAATATTTATCATGGTACATGCGAGCATACGGTTTTCTCGTATTATAATTTACATTATTTATTTTACGCACATACGGAGGTTTTTGCACATATTGATTTCTTGTATTTACTTTAGGTGATTCATAGAATCTTTTGATGGGTATACATGAACATTTATCAACACAAGTATTGGAACCAATGCCTTTTCTACATTTTATACGGTTAGGCATATTAAGCATGTTAAGAACTTTCTCATTGCTACTTTCAAAGGCTTTAGCTAGCATGTTATCTTTTTCATATGAAGCACATTTAGCCTTTAAACATGTAATCTCATTATCAAGAATATCACATTTTGTACAAATAATATTTTCATGTGATTTTTTATTCAAGCATGCAATTTCTTTATTTAAAACATCACAAGATTTACAAAAATCTTTTTCTCCTAATTTAGTTTCTAATTTAGCAATTATATCCATATCATTTTCAGATTTTTGTTTAACATTTTTTATTTCCTTTTTACATGTATTTACAGTTTCTTTTAACATAGCATTCTCATCTTGGTAACGATTTGCAAGAGCGGCCATTTTATGAAAAGATTCATATAATTCTTCAAGATTATTTTCATTATCACTTTCATAATCACTATCGTAATCCGAGTAAGAAGATTTTACCTCGTCGTCGCTTTCGGCCATAAGACAAATGGCTTGATAGTCATCTTCTTCTTCACTCTCGCTCCACGCGCCTCCAATGAAGGCTTTCTCCTTCTTCTTTTGGAACTTGTTCTTTTTCGGACATTCATTGGCGTAGTGGTCTTTGTCACCACATGAGTAGCAAAAGCCTCTCTTTGGCTTAGCTTTATCGTCTTCACTCGAGTCGCCATTTTTCTTAACTTTTTCGTCTCGTTTATGGAACTTACGACTTCGATTTTCACCACCACGACGGTAGTTACCGTTTCTTTGAAATCTGCCATTGTTAGAAAATTTATTATTATTATTAAGAAATTTGGAAAAGTTTCTTACCAACATGGCGACTTCATCGAGAGTTTCGGATGGATCTTTCGAGGAGCTAGCTTTCTCCTTTTTCTTCTCATCTTTTGGTGTTGAGACATTGAGAGCGATTGATTTCTTTTTAACTTGCTCCCGATCTTTGTTTCTTTTAAGTGCAATTTCATGCACTTTAAGATTACCGATCAAGTCATCTATCTTCATTATGGAAAGGTCACGGGAGTCTTCTAAGGATGTTATCTTTTGCATCCACTCCGAAGGAAGGGCTCGTAGGATTTTCCTTATATAGTCCTCGTTAGGATAAGTGCGATCCAAACCTTTCAAAGTAGTCACAATAAGGTTAAATCTTTTAAACATTGAGTCAATTGACTCATCTTGTTTCATTTCGAATAGTTCATAATCGTGAACTAAAATATTTACTTTACTAGATTTAACCTCCGTGTTTCCACGATGAGTATTATTTAAACTTTCCCATATTTGATTTGCAGTTTTATATGTATATACTCTTTCAATCTCATCAGTTGTTAAAGCAGCATATAATATATTCTTAGCTTCAAAGTTTAAACAAAAATGAGCTTCATCAGAAGTAGTCCAGTCATCTATAGGTTTATCAATATAAACATCATCTTTCACAATGGTGGGTTTAAAATTCCCTTTTTCTATAATATTCCAAATCTTTTGATTTTTGCCACGCACGTGACATTCAAATAGCTCGGCCCAAATGCCAAACTTTTCAGTATCTATCAAAGGAGGTTTTGAAAACACGATATTAGTTTGTTGAGCCATTTAGAAGAATAAGAGAAAAATGCAGAATATTTTTGAAAGACCCGCTCTGATACCAAATGTTGGACAACCTAAGGGGGGGGTAAGGTTGTATTTAAAATCTTTTTCTTTCAAAAAATCTTTGAACAAATAAATACAGTACAAACAATTCAGTAAAAATAAAGCAGAGTATAAACAAGTAAATATACAACAATTATATAAACAGATATAATTTAAATGCACAGCGGAAATGTAAATAGATAAGGGAAAGAGAATACTTGACAACGATATTTTTAAAGTGGTTCACCAAACACAAAGTTGGCTAGTCCACCTCGAGAAAAAAACACTTCTCGGAGATCCAATACGAAACGTGTTCTTTATGGTAGAAACACAAACCTTAATACAACAAACGCGAAACACTCTTCTTTGAGAGATTAATGTGGATCACTCACTCTAATTCAAACACTTACAAGAGGGTATAAATTTTAATATGAATAATCACTCTTGAATAAGGTTTATCACTTGGATATTTTTAGAGAGTTTGATCACTTGAGTTGTGTTGCTGATTCAACTAATCGAGAGATTTTAATCTGCTATCAACTCAAGATTTCTTGCTCAAAAATTAATTTTATCAGTTTAAGTGATTTAGTGTGAGTAAGAAAGCAGCAGAATAATAATCAAATGCTGAGGGAGAATTTATTGCTGAAGTTGGTGTAGACTTGAATGCTGCTGGATGCATGTATTTATACTGGATGATCAACAGTCTTGGGGATTTCGCGGTATACCGCCAAACCATCGCGGTATACCTGCGTCAGAAAAAGGACACTGCAAGGAGAAGGTCAACCCTGCAAAAACAAACGGAATTGTGTACCCGCGGTATACCGCGTTGCACATGGCGGTATACCGCCTGACATGGTTCCTGACAATAGAAGCTTCACATGCAGAACAACTGACGGGTGAAAGGTGACGCGGTATACCGCGATGACCTTGGCGGTATACCGCCTGAAATATTGTCCAATGAGAGCATGGCAACGCAGGGTTACTTTCGGCTGATCACACTTCTTGCAATGGATGATGAACAGTAGCAAACAGCATATATATATATATATATATCAAGTGATTTAATATATAAAAAAATATTGTATATATATATTTGATTCAAATATATTTATATAGATACGAAATATCCAAGTGATAAAATATTTTAGGGTGTTTATCATTTTAAAATAAAATGACGAAACTCTTCAGACTTGGATACTTCAGATAAAAAATTTATCGAGATCATTTAAAAATCTGCACACTCAGATAAAAATATTAGATAACAAAATAATGCGGTGTGTTTTGTAATCATCAAAATAAATATGGAGATGTGATTTTATGTGTACCAAAAATATATCACAATATTTAAAGCTGGGTACACTTGCACCAACAAATTTCATCCAGTGAATTCGGTTCCGAGAAAAAAGAAGAGAAGAAGAGCATTTGAGACTTGATTTTGGGGGATTCTGGTAAGAAATCGATTGATTCTTTTAAGAATAATCTTCCAATATTCATTCTTTTTCTCAAATTTGATTCTGGAAATCATTTAGCTGCAGAGAAGTTGAGAACCGGTTAAGTTGGGTTATCGTTCTGTAAATTCACATCCAGGTGAGTTCATCTATTCGATTTCATTCCAATAAAATTGATGGGTCGATTTGAAATAAGCTTTGTGAACGTATTGATATCTATGAATTAGATTTAAAGAGTTGTCTGTGTTTTGAAGTAGAAACTGTACTTTTGAACTGGGTATGATATAGTCCAGAAGTTGAATAATTCGGAAAGTTCCGGATTCCGGATGATTTTTCGGATGTTTCCGGATATCGGATGATTCCGGATTCCAGATATGATACCGGATGGTTTTTACCGGATACCGGATTGTTCTGGAAAATTGTCCGGATAGATGTACCGGATACCGGATTTGGTTTACGGATAGGATTCCGGACTGTTTGCAGGACATGGTTCCGGAATATTTTACTGAACAAGTCTTCCTGTATATTTTCTATGAAATGTTGTACTGTTCAAATGTTTTATGAAAACGAAACATATTATGATTTTAATGGTACGAACATAGTTATAACTCGACTGAGGTTATGATACGAGTTGTTATGTGTTTTCAGTGGATATACATATATGTTAGGAAGTGTAATGGATCCATACGCACTAGTATTATGTGAACACGTGGAATAGGCGTGGACTAATCGTAATTCCCGTGTATTTGATGAACGTGGAATAGGCGTGGACTAATCGTAATTCCCGTTGAATTGAAATGAGGAATAGGCGTGGACTAATCGTAATTCCCATTTTGTACTGAGATGTGAAATCGTGGGATAAGCGTGGACTAATCGTAATTCCCGATTTCTATTGGAAGATAAGAGATAGGCATGGCTTAATGGTAATCTCTACTTCCACACCAAGAAATAGGCATGGCTTAATTGTAATTTCTTGGGTGTGAGCAATGATATAGAATCTATAGTGATTCGTAGTGGCGCTTTGGAACATGAGATCATGACTTACTTGGTGTTTGTCATACTCATGGAATCGGGTATAATTCCCATCATCGAAAGATGTTATGTGTACGGTAAGAAAGATGGCAATCAGGTTTATTCATATGCTTTGTTTACAATTGGTTTTCAAAGTTTACAAAGTTTTAATTTGAAAACTGGATGTTCTCACTAGGCGTAAGCCTAATCTTTTCAAATTAAATTTTCTTACCAGGTACTAGCTCGGGAAGGGATACGAAGGGATGAATGACGAGTGGTATCGAAATCCTACTTTTGGTGAAGTAATGGAGAAGTTAGTGGAAACATTGATGTTTTGGAGATATTGTATACAACCCTTATAATCTGATCGTGTACCTTATGGATTATATTAGTAGGTTGTTTATAATAGTCTGTTTGTAAATACGAACCTTGTTATAACTTCTCCATCTATGAATGAAAGTTTTGGAAGAGACTGTTGCAAACCTTGTAATGTTTAGATTTAAATTTATTGTGAATTTTAGGGAGTTTCAGTTTGGTATCAGAGACTTAGTTTAAGTGAACTAGGTATGATTGTGAGATACCTAGACTTAAGCTGAGACGATTAGGTTATGATTTGTGAGATTGGGTAGAATTACTAAGACGGGATAGTCTTAAAGTCAACAGAAATACGTGAATTACGAACTGTGATGACGGTAACGAGGATTCTTATGTATAGTATGTTCATAATTTCAATTAGCTACTGTTATTTGAATATATTGTTACGTAAGCATACTTGTTTTTAAAATGTTATGGTGATTAATGAACGTTAATGTATGTTTCCTGTGTTTGAGATCGTGTATAGCCATTTCTTATGGTTATCTTTTTGTGCTTCGACAGAATACGATGGTGAATACACCAACTAAATCTCCTAATTCTTCAAAAGAGAGGGCAGCAAATGAATGGGTGGAGAAGCAACCTGAAAGAGGTGGAACTTATGAGAGTCCACCAAGGCCATCTATATTGGAAGGAGGAGGAAGTCAAGCACAACGAACGAATCCCGGTACTTCTAATCCGGTGACGACGGAATCCACTATGGAATCCCGTTTGATGGAGAACATGATGCGAGTCATGAATAATGCATTGAATCAACAACAGGAGATGTTTATGAAAATTTTCAATGACAGAAATGCCGAATCAGAAAGACCGGGGCTGGGTACTGGTACTGAAAATCCGCCTGTTAATCCAGTACAGAATGTTAACAGGAGAATGGAGAAAGTTTGTTTTTATAAAACGTTTTTAAGCTGCAAGCCCCCGGAATTTGCTGGTTCTAAGAATTCGATTGCATGTATGAATTGGATTAGAGAGATGGAACAGGCTTTTAGAGCTTGTGAGTGTGACGCGGAATCGAAGGTCAGATTTGGATCACAGATGTTATGCGGGAACGCTTTGACCTGGTGGGACATTGTGACATCGACTGTAACGGCTCCAGTTTTGGTCGCTATGACATGGGAGTCGTTTAAAAGAAAGATTTTAGAAGAATACTGTAATGAGAATGAAATGGACCGTATCCAAGAAGAGTTTCAAACTATTAAAAAGGGTACTTCTTCAGTAAGGGAATACACTCGCATATTCCTGTAGAAATTGAACTTGGTGGGGCATGTGGCCCCGACTGAAAAAAGATAAGATAAAGGCATATTTGAAAGGCTTACCGGCTGATATGATGTCAAGAGTTCGGAATTCCAAAGCCTTGACACTGAGGGAAACGATTGAGGAAGCCAAAATTATAGAGGAAGTGTATGCCAGAGATAAAGAAGAGAAGACACAAGGAGGAGAGAAAAGAAAATGGGAAGGTCGATCAGAATCTTCTCAAATATCCAACCCGTTTGCCAAAAATACTCGTTTTAAGCCTCGACGAGAACCGAACTGGTGCCAGAAATGCAGAAGCAAACATTTTGGCCCATGCCGAGTGATTCCACTGGAATATTACAAGTGTGGTAAAAATGGTCATACTATGAGTAACTGTCCTATCCAAGGGCTGACATGTTTCGAATGTAAGCAACCGGGTCATTACCGAAGGGACTGCCCAAAGTTAAAGAAAAATGGAAATCAAGACAAGAAGTCGAATACTCCAAAGCCAACGGGCAGGGCATTCCACATGACGGCAGAAGAAGCAAAAGAATCAAAGGATGTGGTTTATGGTACTTTTCTTATTAACTCTACTCCTGCACGAGTATTATTTAATTGTGGCGCCAACCTATCTTTTATATCGAAGTTGTTTTATCACAAGTTAGCTATGCCTGTCACTACCTTCGAAGATGCCTTAGTAGTTGAAATAGCTAATGGGGGTCAAGTCTTAGTACGAGAAAGACTTAAAAGGTGTACAATTATGATAGAAGGGAAGGAATTCCTAATTGATTTGATTTTAATGGAGATTGGGGGATTTGATATAGTTGTTGGTATGGACTGGTTGACGAACAATCAAGCAGAAATCCTTTGTGCCAAGAAATTATTTCGGATCCTTATGCCTGAAAACGATGTTGTATTCATCTTTGGGGAAAAAAGAAAAGGGGATGTTCCGTTGATTTCTATTGTCAAAGCACGTAAGTGTCTAGTAAAAGGATGTTCATCCTATTTAGCATATGTTTTGAATGCTAAAGTAGAAAAGAAGCGAGCGGAAGATATAAAGGTGGTACGAGAATTTCCTGATGTGTTCCCCGATGATCTTCCAGGTTTACTGCCAGAGGTAGAGTTCAAAATTGATCTTGTTCCCGGAGAGGCACCGATAGTGCGTGCACCATACCATTTAGAACTGGCTGAAATGAAAGAGATGATGTCTCAACTGCAAGAACTGCTCGATAAGGAATTTGTTAGGACTAGTTCTTTACCGTGGGGAGCTCCAGTGTTATTTGTCAAGAAAAAGGATGGCACTATGAGAATGTGCATCGATTACAGGGAGTTGAATAAGGTGACCATTAAGAATAAGTATCCGCTTCCAAGGATTGATGACTTATTCGATCAACTCCAAGGCGCAGGATGCTTCTCCAAGATTGTTTTGAGGTCGGGTTATCACCAAGTAAGGGTAAGAGATGAAGATATACCCAAGACGGCGTTCAGAAGAGGTGGGCATTATGAATTCCTCGTGATGCCTTTTGGATTGACAAATGCCCTCGCGGTGTTTATGGATTTAATAAACAAGGTGTGTCGACCATTCTTAGACAAGTCAGTCATCGTATTCATTGGTGACATACTTGTTTATTCAAAGAATGAAGTCCGTCATGAATGTCACCTTCGTGAAGTCTTAGATGTTTTGAGAAAGGAGAAATTGTACGCAAAATTTTCAAAGTGTGAATTTTGATTAAAGGAGGTACAATTTCATGGTCATGTGATTACTTCTGAAGGAGTCAAAGTGGATCCGGCAAAGATTGAAGCGATGATGAATTGGGAAACACCAAAAAACGTATCGGAGATACACAGTTTCTTGGGTTTGGCAGCTATTACCGGAGATTTGTAAAAGATTTCTCTAAGATTGCTTCTACCTTGACAATTCTGACAAGAAAGAATGTAAAGTTTGTATGGACTAAAAAGCAAGAATCGGCTTTTAGAACTTTACAAAAGAAGCTATGTGAAGCACCTATTCTTGCGTTACCGGAAGGGACGAAAGACTTGGTGGTATATAGTGATGCGTCAAAGATAGGTTTGGGTGTGTATTGATGCAACGTGGCAAAGTGATTGCTTACTCATCAAGACAACTCAAGGAGCATGAAAAGAATTACCCTACCCATGATTTAGAATTGGTAGCATTCGTGTGGCGGCATTATCTATATGGAACGAAGTACAATCTTTTCATGGATCATAAGAGTTTGAAGCATGTCTTTGATTAGAAAGAATTGAATATGAGGCAGTGGCATTGGTTAGAGTTACTTAAGGATTATGACTGTGAATTGCATTACCATCCTAGTAAGGCAAATGTTGTGGTTGATGCCTTAAGTAGAAAGGAATACAGTAGATGTTTGAAAATGACTAACGCCAGGATTGATGTGACGTCGAGCCTGATCGAAAGAATCAAAGTGGCACAAGCGGAAGCATCATTAGAAGAAAACCTAAAAGAGGAAGTCATGGTTAAGCAACGTCTTCAACTGACTGAAGATGGTCGCGGAGTCAAACTATTTCAGGGCCGCATTTGGGTGCCAAAGGTGGGAGAAACCGAGAGATAATTCTCGAAGACGCCCACAAGTCTAAACATTCGATACACCCTGGAAGTACTAAGATGTATAGAGATTTGAAACTACACTATTGGTGGCCAGCTATGAAGGTAGATGTGGCACAATGTGTAGAGAAATGTGTGACATGTTCGTTCGTAAAAGCTGAACATCAGCGACCTTACGGGAGTCTGCAATCTTTGGAGAATCCTGAACGGAAATGGGATAAGATTACCATGGACTTTGTAACTAAGTTACCGAGGACGTTGAAAGGTAACGATACTATTTGGGTAATCGTGGATCGTTTGACCAAAAGTGCCCATTTCTTAGCAATGAAAGAAGCTTCACTGATTGATAATCAAGCTAAGTTATATATTGATGAAGTGGTGTCAAGACATGTTATACCTGTGTCTATAGTTTCTGATCGTGACAGCAGATTTACTTCAAGATTATGGCAGTCACAACAAGAAGAATTGGGCACTAGAGTGAATTTGAGTACTGCATATCATCCACAAACGGATGGGCAAAGTGAGAGAACCATTCAGACGTTGGAAGATATGCTCAGGTCTTGTGTAATTGATTTTGGAGGTAACTGGGATACGCATTTACCCTTAGTGGAGTTTGCGTACAACGATAGTTATCATTCCAGTATTAGGAGATCACCTTTTGAAGCCTTATATGGACGGAAATGTAGAACTCTGGTATGTTGGTTAGAAGCTGGAGAAAAGCAGTTTGCTGGTCCCGAAATCGTGCAATAAACGACCGATAAAGTGAAAGAGATTCGAAAACACATGAAGGCAGCTCAAGATCGACAAAAGAGTTACGTCGATCCGAAAAGAAGACCGAAAGAATTCCAAGTTGTAGAGTGGGTGATGCTAAAGGTATCTCCATGTTAGGGTATTATAAGATTTGGAAAATGTGGAAAGCTAAGTCCTCATTTTCTTGGACCTTTCACTATAATCAAGCGAGTGGGGCTTCAAGCGTATCAGTTGGATCTTCCACCTGAATTTGAAGGAATCCATAATACCTTTCATGTCTGTTATTTTTGGAAATGCTTAGCCGAAGAGGAAAATGTTATACCACTTTCTTAAATAAGAGTAGATGAGAAGAGTCATTGCGTGGAGGAACCGAAAGCAATTTTAGAGAGGTCAACTAAGAAGCTATGACATAAGGAAGTGGTTATGGTTAAAGTACAATGGAAGCATCATAGAGGTGCTATTGTAACATATGAAGCTGAAGAGGATATGAAGAATATATATCCTCATTTGTTTGTATAGTTTCGATTTTGAGGACGAAATCATTTTCAAGCTGGGGAGATTTGTAACACCTCGAAATTTCCATATTTTGTACGAAGGAATGTTTATAAAATTAGAGGGTGTTATTTGAAAACACTATGTTATAATTAAGTTTGAAGGGTTGAACGTGTACTTGATTTTAAGTTTTAGGGTTAAATTGTAAATGAGGTAATTGAGGTATAAAAACCTGAAGTCGGTTGAAATTGAGATTTATCCCAATTTCATCCAGTGAAGTCGGTTCCGGGAAAAGAAAAGAGAAGAAGAGCATTTGAGACTTGATTTTGGGGGATTCTAGTAAGAAATAGATTGATTCTTTTAAGAATAATCTTCCAATATTCATTCTTCTTCTCAAATTTGATTCTGGAAATCATTTAGCTGTAGAGAAGTTGAGAATCGGTTAAGTTGGGTTATCGTTATGTAAATTCGCATCCAGGTGAGTTCATCTATTTGATTTCATTCCAATAAAATTGATGGGTCGATTTGAAATAAGCTTTGTGAACGTATTAATATCTATGAATTAGATTTAAAGAGTTATCTGTGTTTTGAAGTAGAAACTGTACTTTTGAACTGGGTATGGAAGAGTCCGGAAGTTGAATAATCCGGAAAGTTCCGGATTCTGAACGATTTTCCGGATGTTTCCGGATATCGGATGATTCCGGATTCCGGATAGGATACCGGATGGTTTTTACCGGATACCGGATTGTTGGGAAAATTGACCGAATAGATGTACCGGATACCAGATTTGGTTTCCGGATACGATACCGGACTGTTTGCAGGACTTGGTTCCGGAATATTTTACTGAACAAGTCTTCCTGTATATTTTCTGTGAAATGTTGTACTGTTCAAATGTTTTATGAAAACGAAACATATTGAGATTTTAACGGTACGAACATAGTTATAACTCGACTGAGGTTATGATACAAGTTGTTATGTGTTTTGAGTGGATATACATATATGTTAGGAAGTGTAATGGATCCATAGGCACTAGTATTATGTGAACACGTGGAATAGACGTGGACTAATCGTAATTCCCGTGTATTTGATGAACGTGGAATACGCGTGGACAAATCGTAATTCTCTTGTATTTGATGAACGTGGAATAGGCGTGGACTAATCGTAATTCCCGTTGAATAGAAATGAGGAATAGGCGTGGACTGATCGTAATTCCCATTTTGTACTGAGATGTGAAATCGTGGGATAAGCGTGGACTAATCGTAATTCCCGTCTATTGGAAGATAAGAGATAGGCATGGCTTAATTGTAATCTCTACTTCCACACCAAGAAATAGGCATGGCTTAATTGTAATTTCTTGGGTGTGAGCAATGATATAGAATCTATAGTGATTCGTAGTGGCGCTTTGGAACATGAGATCATGACTTACTTGGTGTTTGTCATACTCATGGAATCGGGTATAATTCCCATCATCGAAAGATGTTATGTGTACGGTAAGAAAGATGGCAATCAGGTTTATTTATATGCTTTGTTTAAAATTGGTTTTCAAATCTTATAAAGTTTTAATTTTAAAACTGGATGTTCTCACTAGGCGTAAGCCTAATCTTTTCAAATTAAATTTTCTTACCAGGTACTAGCTCGGGAAGGGATACGAAGGGATAAGTGACGAGTGGTACTGGAATCCTACTTTTGGCGAAGTAATGGAGAAGTTAGTGGAAACATTGATGTTTTGGAGATATTGTAGACAACCCTTATAATCTGATCGTGTACCTTATGGATTAGATTAGTAGGTTGTTTATAATAGTCTGTTTGTAAATACAAATCTTGTTATAACTTCTCCATCTATGAATGAAAGTTTTGGAAGAGTCTGTTGCAAACCTTGTAAAGTTAAGATTTAAATTTATTATGAATTTTATGGTGTTTCAATAATCGTTGAAATTGTAAAGATATGTCGAATTCAACTATTAAGTTCATATATATGTTTAAAAATAAATTGAAAAAACAAAATATTTTTAATATTCAAAATCATAATAAATTGATAAACACTTATTCTTCTAATTTATTATTCAATATATGCATCGTCAAATGAACATGTGTGTTGATCCGATAAAGTATTCTTTCTTCTACTTTAGTATTCAATATATTCGTCGTCAAATGAACATGTGTGTTGGTTTCGGAACTCAATAATTTTATTTTATTAATTGTCAATGAACATGTGTGTGGGGTTTTTTAATTGAATATTCACCAGATGTACTAATTGAATATTCACCAGACGTGGTAATGGACGATGCACCACTATGAACATGTGTGAAATCAAGGAACTTTAAAAAAATATATATATAGATTTAAATATATTCATCTTAAACGAACACGTGTGTTGGGTATGAAACTCATTTAATTTATACATAGAGACAGGTTAACCCAAACGCTACCTACCCATTATCATTTTGAAAATCCTATGCCGTAGTGGACGTTGTGCTTTTAGGAAATGATGATGAATATTATTCTTACCTTCTATGAAGCTATATGATGATTAATATAAGTTTTAGTTTTTTAATGTATTCTTTGCTACACTCATCGTTAATACGAATAATCAAACATTCACACTTGAAATGGTGTCAATCGCATGATGATTTATTTTCGTCAGGTTACAACATAGGCTTTGATATTGTCGAGTCTCCGACCGGGACAAAGTTTTTTGTTCCAGATGTAGATGATTCCGTAAAACCGAAGGTCAACGCAATGTTTAACTCTTTAAGAGAGGCAGAAGTAATGTACAGGAACTACGCCGACAAGGCCGGTTTTGATGTTCGCTTAAACGCAAAAAAAAACGAACAAAAATGGTGACATTCAAACATGGTGGTTCGTATGTAGTAAGGATGGAATTCCAAACAAGAAGACTTTCGATTCTCTTGACAAAAAACCCGATGAGAGGCGGTCTCGGAATTCAAACCTGAAACGTTCTGGATGTTAGGCATGTATTAAAGTACATTTAACCAAGAAAAAGTTTTGTTACGAGGTATACGAGTTTGTAGAGGGGCACAACCATGTTTTATTCGACTCTAATGACCGACGATTTTCAAAGAAGAATAGGCAGATGCAGTACACAGACTACAGGCATGTCTTGAATAGTTCCAGTTATAAGGTTGGTCCGACAAGAGCGCACCGTTACCAAATTTTTCTCAATGGTGGGTTTGGGCACTCCCATTGTACGGTTGTCGACTACAAGAATTTCAAGAGGGATGCGGTTGCGTTTGTCAGTAACAAGGATGCATAGATGTTGATAAATAAATTGTCTAATAGACGGGAGCTAGTCCCCGACTATTTTGTAGAGTACAAAAACGATGGTCAGGAGTTGAGTGCACTTTTTTGGGCTGATGAAGTAGCACATCTTAACTACAAAGAGTTCGTGGACGTAATATCCTTCGATGGAAATTTTCGTACCAACAAGTGCGTCAATCGTTTACAATGATATCCAACATTTTTTATAGAACTATTTAATAATTCCGGTGTATGTTTGTATTGATTGTAGGTATGCGATGATATTTGTCCCTTTTCTGGCCGTTGACACCCATAAAGCATCGGTAGTTGTTGGTTCGGCTCTAATAAGTGGCGAGACGATCGGTAACTTCACATGGTTTCTTAAAGCTTTCTTGAAATGTCATGAGAAATGACCTATTTTCGTAATTACAGACCAATGTGCGGCTATCAGGCAAGCTATCCCATTGGTATTCACGGAATCGAAACATCGTTTGTGTATGTGACACATTATGGACAAAGTGCCTTCCAAGGTAACGGGTTCCCTTTAATTACTGACGAAGTAAAATTTTACTTTTTTAAAAGCTGAAGTTTTTGTTCTTTTATGATGAATTCACGTTACCCGCTCATTTTGTTTAGGTAAGTGTTGCATTAAAAGTAGATCCCGAGTTCAAGAGGGTTATAAACAAACGCGTTTGGCATGTCCACATTGGTCCTGAAGAATTCGAAGCCTAATGGCAGATCATGATTGAGCAATTTAATTTGGTCGTTGACAAATGGTTCAACCATATGTACAATATTCGTCGGTCTTGGATTTCGACGTTCTACAAGGACACCCCGATGTCTGGCCTTATGAAGCCGACATCGAGATCCGAGAGTTCTAATGTGTATATTAACATATACGAGGACTTTTTCTTTGATTTGGTGCAGTTCCTTAATAATTACGATACCGCGATCGAGAAGCAAAGGTACAAACAATCTATTAATGAGAACGTATTAAGGACAACATACCCACACCTTGTTTCGTCATAAGGTATAGAAGCTCATGCCGCAAATATTTACAGTCGATACATTTTTTTCGATTTCCAACACGAAATAAAGAAGGCTATTTGTGGATGTGTGATCGAGATTGTTGAATGTCGAGAAGGCAATAAGAGGTTCGTAATAAGTCATAGATCCAAGTCACCATATGCCCAACTGATGTACATTGTATTTATTTAACTTTTAGTCAATCATTTATTATTTGGGAAGTTTAAAATGTTTTGGTCCAATTCTTCCGTGATTATTAACGTAGTTATCTGCAGGTGAATCGCAATTAAGCTGAAAACTATGTGGAATGCGACTGTAATTTGTTCACTCGGAACAGCTTCCTATGTCTTCATGCACTTAAGGTGCTTTTGAACGATCAAGTAAGTACAATTCCTGACCGATACATATTGCGTCGTTGGACCAAAGCGTTGGTTCATGTTCAGATGCAAGCTGCCCATGTTAGATATGGAGAGGGAGATGCGGATAAAAAAAATGTATCAATGATGTGTAGTCCAAAGTTGCTAAAATTGTTAGCCGATCTCGGAATAGAAAATCTATATTGGTTGAACTCGATGTGATACTTGGTAATTTCAAATCCAAGATTGAAAAACAACTCCCATTTGAAGATCCATCACAACAAAAGATTGATGCAATTAAAGATCATCTGGGTGTAGTTGTACCAGACGATGTGGATATATTACCTCTTTCTGGCATCAGGAACAAGGGATGTGGAACGGGGAAAAGGCTGGTGAGTGTGGCAGAGAAGATGCAGATGAAAAGTAAGAAGCCCAAATGAAGATATGTGAAGTGTGGACAGTGCACTGGCCATGACTCCCGTAATTGCCCAAACGTTTAATTAACTACTATATTGTTTTGAACTCGATCATATTTTCTTTTTATTAGTATGTATGATGGTGTATTAGTTTTTTAAAGTATCACTTATATTAGTTTTTTATTTCTTGTCGTGATGCGGACACAATACCAAGGGTTAAGTTTACGTTTAGTTTTCTGACAATTTACTTTATAAAGTAATTCCAAATGAGGACCCTCTATTTGTCCATGATCAGATTAGGTTCAACACATGGTTTTACTATTTCCCATATTCCTTGCCATTGTAATCCAATTAGCTTTATGGTATTTTATTGAATGTTTCGATGGTGTCGTTATTGACATGTAGCGACATTCTGATTTTGTGGGGTTAGGTGTTGTCGGGTATGTTTCGATGGTGTTAAGGGGTCTTCATATTGCAAAATCAGTTGACGTCGTGATTCGAATGTCGGTGATTCCGATTGATATGTTTTTTAGTGTTTGGATTGTGGTTGTTTAGTGTCAATGTTATCGTGTTTAACTCTTCACATGTATTTAAGACATTTCAGCTAAAAACAAAAATCGATAAAAAGTTGCCACAAAGAAAAACTACTTCATGCCATGGAAGTTATAGCAGTCTCAAAAAACGGGAACGTTCTCTTATAGATAATAAACTTCACGGAACAAAACCTGCCGATAATTGATGTATATGTTAACATCGATAAACACACATTAAGAAACTAATAAGGATCCTCCCATGGTACGTTGTTCCCACTTGTTCACCGTTCCAACAAATGGAATTTGATAACTGGATTGTGAATACTTGTTAATGTGTAACATGCTTCGAGCACAATATTCTTATTGTGAACACTTGTGATATAAATTTCATGTCATTCCACCACATCCAAACCAATTTTCTGTCTTATCTGTGTATAATGATCGAGGTTTTTCTGATGAGTCACATGACGGGAATTATTATATAGTCATGTGAACAGATACGAAGCAAGCAATACGTACTGAATAGCCTCGGAGAATGCGTAAAGACAGTTATAGTTAGAAAAGGGTGAATGTGACAGTAACATTTGAGACCATATTCAATATCATTCAAATTATCAAAAGGATGAGAAATTGTTCAAAACATCAATCCAATTTCAAAATGCTAACAACCCACACGTAAAAGATAAAACATGCTAGTTGTGATGCAATAAAAACCCATCCTAGAAACACCTAGTCATATTTGATATCTTAAAATATATCCATGACAATAATGCATTTTTACGTAAGATATTGTCATCTTAAAACACCTAAACCTTTCCAGTTCGAATTCTTGGACCGCCCAGTTTTTTCGTCGCTTGAATCGTGGTATCCATTGCAATGAATCTCGGGATTTCATTTACGATCTGCAGCTTCTTGATGTTAACCTCACTTAACAACATCTTTGAAACGTACTTTGTGCGCAAATCTTTCAACTGTTTTTTTGTTCCGTCCCTTCTTTGTACAACCCGCTTTCCCACATTCGTGCATCATTACCCATGAAAGTTTCCATCAGCCGCATTAACACCACACTCTGTCAACCTGATTATCTTTCATTTGCCATTTAGTCTTCACCTTCTCTTAATTGAGTTCCGATAATGCTCTCCAAACTGGGTGTCCTTGCTTCTTCAGATGCATAACCATGACATCATGTTGTAGAACGTAAACACATTTCAATATCTAATTTGGTTGTATAAGTATATGTGATAAAAATGATAGCAATAACGATGATTTGCGTACCAAACCATAAGTCTTGTAGCCATATAACTCGTCAACCTCACCATCTTTGTCATGACTGTCTAGTACCAGTACTTCTAGGTTTCGTAAGTTAAACACGACCATATAGAATAACCTATCATCTACAATGGGGAAGAATACCTACAATGAATATATTGGGATGAAGGTTATTAGATTCAAAAATATATTGTGTAATAAGTCGTGTCACTTCTTGATATTATCATAAAGTCGATTACCAAATCAAGGTTTTGTATCATCATAACCTCATTGTCATTGTTCGAGAAGATAAAGAAATCTTGTCTGAACCTTTCATACCGTTCAGGTATATCTTTTTTTGATCGGAAAGCAAAGGAATCGTCTACAGTAATATAAGAAAAACTATTAGATACATGTTTTAAAAATAAGAATTAAAGTAGTTTAGATAATGTTTGAATAAATATTAATACCGAAATCTCCATTGTGAAAAAATATCGACGTGGTGAGTTGTTACTCCGGAACTTCTCATCATGGTTTAGCACTTGTGCCCATCCATCTATAACCTTTCCAATAACGACGTCTCTAGTAGCCAAGCTTTGCATATCCTTACGCTTAATCATGTTTTCCATCCGAGTAATAAACACCGACTCGCTGCATTATCATATAAGATAGTCGTGAAGAAAACGATAAGGCTACGTGCGTTTGTTTATTATTCTTTATTATCCAAAGAAAAGGGAAAGTACACTTACAATATTCCGCCAAGCACTCTCATAATCTAGTCTTGAAGTTTTTTATCATCAGAAGATACATCAAATGTGACCGCGCGCTGACCATATGGTGATGTTAGTTTATCGCCCACCCTTGTCTGCCTCTTTGTAGATATTTCAGCTCCATCCGTGATCTCATTAGACCTAATCGGGTTTTGTACATTTGGATATTTCTCTTCCTGTGTTGGGCTAAACCCAAGATCAAAACTGGGAAAATATGCAAACGTGACCATTTTTCTACCATTGGGTTTGCCTACCTCGCTAACAACGCCACTATCATTGTTGCTACCATGTCCACCAGATAATCGAATATAGCTTCGCAGTTTATTAGACCCATTGGTGCAATCAACATCAATGTTTAAATCAACTGCGATGTGTTTACCTTTTTCCAACTTTGATGTTGTAGGAACGTGTGTCTCTTGTACGTTGTTATTACATGACAACCATTGATCGTTCTCGTCTGGACCAACTTTCTGGTTTGACAACCTGTCGCATTCGGCGTGCAACGTCAGCCTTGACCAGAATGGTGATAAATACGACAGCACACCAGGTACAAACAATTGTTTTGGTTGGATAGGTGTTACCTCTACAAGCGCGACACCACCCAATGGTGTACTCGATGATGACGGTCTGCCCGACGAACGAACCGGTGTGTGTGTGTGTGTGTGTGTTAATATTCATGTGGCCAACCACCTTTCTTAGATCTTCGTTAACATCCTACTTACTGTTTTTAAACATGGACGCTAGCTTAGCTTTCATTGTGTCAAAATCTGTGTCACCTGGAAATGAACTGCATCTTCCAATAATGAATCTATACCCATCGGGCAAAGTCCAGTTCCATGATTTTCTTGTCCAAACCCTTGATGAAATCTTGGAACAAGGTATATCTTACGAGTTAAACAGTTACCATGTAAAATAGTTAATTACAGGGACATATTATTAGAAAATGTACGCGTGTAGATCATGTAATCACACATTTATGAACATATATGTACATCAATCATCTTTCAAACCAAAAGTCAGATCCCACATATTGTTACCATACATGAAACGTATCATGTTCAAAACCAATGAATAAATAATAAAATATTGATTATTATTTTGTCAAGTCACCTACATAACCTAAGGCTCTCTTAACAAATATATATCATTCATATAGGTTCACTTAGGCTTATATTTCATCCACGTTCATGCATAGCCTTAATATTTGCACATCATACATGATGTGACATCAATATTACATGCTATAAATGCAATAGTAATTAAGACCATGTAATTTCGCATTAATCGAACATGAATGAACATATACTTTCTCATATATGAACAATTTGTTAAACATATAATTGAACAATTAGGAACATGGAATTGAACATATGAACAATATGTTCAATTATAGGAATATTATGTTTTATGCATATAATTGAACATATATGAGTATACATGTTCTTTATGACCAATAACCGCCGATACGAACATGTACGAACGACAAACATACAAATACACCTGAAATGATGTACATGGTACACGATCTTTGATAATACAGGTTCATAAAGGGGATGGGGGAAGGTAATGAAAGCATGCACATGATTGTATATGATCGTGGTTGGTGGGTGTTATGACTGATAATATGTTCATTTTCGTACGAACACGTTACGATAATTATTTTGTCATGTTATTCGATATATGAGCTAAAAGACAATAGTGAACGCATTAGTCATAACAAGAAACACGTATTTATAAATATAAATAAAAGTTATTTTTATGTAACGATCAAAACTAAATCACGTTGATTATTTGAAAACTGTTAGGTCTTAATATGTGTGGAATTAGAAGTTCAGGGACTTGTCTTGTCATTTCTTGTAAATACCCTTTGGGTATAAATAGTTTGTGTTTTACCTAGTATTAGGTTAATGATCATTAATGTTGTTTTGCAAAACCTTTGTACGGCTACAGTCTGCCACTGAATCTTATTCATTCGATCTATCAATACAAGTGAGATTTATGGCTGGCTATTACTGATTGTGTTGATTAATTGTTGATTGCTTGTTAATCTGGGATCCACAAAAATAAACCTGTTTGCGCATTCCACTGTTTGATGTCGCGTTAACCTAACCCGAAACACATACACCGGTATAGGAATTAAACCTTTCACAATCAGTTGCATTCGCCAATATTATAACATATCCCAAACCACCGTCATCTAGTTCGATGTCTTGCCTACGCCTAAGTAGGTTAAACGTCCATTTTTGCATCGGCGGTTTACGGGACTGGACCTCTAACTTATCACAAACCGTCGACTCACGTCTTTCGGTCTCATCCGGTCTTTCTTAAATTGTTTTCTCCAAGGACCAGAAAGCTCATCCGCACCTACCGATGGTGCTAATGAGTTTAATTCTAACCCTCCTAATAGGGTTATTTTAATAACCCTATTTATAGTTTTTTATCATCATTTTGAGCTAATTTTTATTCCCCATTGAGTCTTTGTTGTAAATTTTAGCGCCTACTTAAGTAAATAATTAATTGATGCTTCTACGCTCAATTTATCCAAATTTTATTTAATTATAGAGAAATCTCATTTAAATTTTGTCTAATTGTAGGATTGGAAGAAAATGTCGTTTTTGGAGTCTACAATTGTTGAAGTGCGTTAGAAAAGAAGTGGATTGCACGTTGCAGATTGAAGCCGAGAGACTGCATATTTTGGGCCGGCTGTTTTGTTTCGTTCGTTGTTGGGCCGAAAAATAACACTTACATATATTTTGCTTGGGCTAAACTTTTGGACCAGGTTTTTGGGCTTTTGATAATTTAGACTTGGACCCATATATGTTCTTGGGCCCCAAGTAACTACATCTCTATATATAAGTATGTAGTTGCAATAGCAAAAAAAGAGCAATAGCAAGTAGGAAGTAATTGAAGTGAAGCATCCGAATTGGGGTTTTTAGGATCATCTTTCAGTCCTATTTTCTACTTTGGTTTGGTTTTTGTAGTTAGTGATCCATAAGCGCACGGTTCATTTGGGCTTGGCTCATGGCTCACACCCTTGTGCGCCATTAACACTCGGGTTTGATCCTTTGTTTAATCTAACTACGTTTTAAAAACCTCCAGTTACCATTGTTTTTGTTAATCTCACTTTTCTTAATCTTTCCTAAAATCTACGGTTCCTACTACGTTTTTCTTGTTTACGGCCTTAAAATTATTTCTTGATACCCACGGTTGTGTAAATTTTATTTGCAAACATTTAGATAAAGTTTGGTTGCAAAACGGTTTCCACTCATTTTAAACTCTCAATCACTAGCACTCAGCCCAAACTCTCAATTTTATTACCACTACAAATTGGAAGTTCGTATCATTCACTTCGGGTCCCCAACAAAGTTTGGTTCACAATTTGTAGTTGACAGTGGAATTATAGAGTTTCCAAGTGTTAAAATTCTTCTTTTGTTACTTAAATCTTTTTCCAACATCCGGTTAGCATAAGTATAGATTTTCGACCAAACGATAGAACTTCAAGGTTGGTTTTGCATTAAATCACATTTGAAACAAGATTTCCCTTTTTAGTTTATAAATCATTTTCTTAGGTCATTAAAACGTAATTCGAATTTTCAAGTATTGTGTGATGAATTGTCCATCTCTATTGTTTGTATTCACACCCGTCGTCATAGTTTTTATTGTATTTCAAGCAATTATGGGCTAATTACCTTAGCCTAGGGTATAAAGTGAAGTTGGAACCGGAACTGATAAAAGACAAAAAGGTGTGTCGTACGGTATGATTGTCCAAGTTATCTAAATCAAATTATATTTTAAGGATGATTACAATCAATCAATTGACAATTGGTTTGTTGTATGAAGGACTTAACAAAGTCACATAAAATATCGACTCTGAGATAATAAAGGAATACTGTCTCATCTTTTATTTGATTATTTGACTGACGTTCCAATGAATCTTTATACCCTATGCTTCTTTATACTGAAATTGTTATTAGTCGTTAACCAATACTCCCAACAAAAGATTACCTTCGAATTCGCCATCTGAAACCTGTTTTTATGAATTAGACTTTTAAAGACGAACTTTTCCAAGCTTCTATGTTGGATCGATACTCGGTACTTTGTACCATTATTACTTGTTATAAGGCGATAATAGACTAAGATGTATACTTGTGTCATAGTTTATTTCTGATAATTTCAGGTACACACAAAGCAAGCTAACACCTCCCTTCGGGAGACGCAAAAGATGATGTATTGAGTCGACCGTGATTGGGATATCTCCATTCCTCATGTTTAAGGTCATACGAGTCGTTTCTAGATTATCGACAACATAGAAACTCAATTTAGATGAAATACCATCCAATTTCATTTCTAACAAAGAGCCAAATCCCATATCCGTAACAACAGCCTGTTGGTTATCATTCAGAGCCTTAATCGTGTCCAATAAGGTTTTGGGGGATCCTTGTTCGCAATCCTAGTGTAATACTAGGTTGATTAACGTTTGGAACATTAGATTTTTCTGTGCTGATGTTTTTTGCCTCCAAGCTTGTTTTCCTCAATCCAATCTTTGTGCATGTTGATTCATCTTCAAAGATTATGTCGGGGTGCATGTCTTCATACATGGAAAGAAAGGATAAAAAACAATGGCGTCCGTTATTATCGCGTGATCTTCTAATTAACACAGGTTTTTATATTTTTATTACCTTATAAAGATACGACTGCTAAATACGCAAAACTCGTACCTGTCTCGGTTGAAGGTTCGTTAACCACAAGCGACATTGAAGTCTGAACAATAAGAGATTTAGTTATTCGTTGTTTTTTCGTTGCTTCTACATGCCAATTTACATTCCCTGCATCATATTAATAGGTTAGTGAAATTGTCAATATAACTTAACATATAGTTGAGAAGTTAAAGTAAAGTTAATTGATCCACATTTATAAAATAGCGTCCGAAATAACATGTTTCATCGACTGCATCATGCTTGCTTGGTCATCAGGGTTCGTAAATTCTTTAGTTTTACCTAAAAGAGTGATGACCTCTTGTTAAACCTTTATTCGATACTACATTCTCGAAATCAATATCACAAAGGGCAAGAAAAAATCAACTCTATATATCAATGGCGTTTAATGTAATAAACATGGGGGTGACTACCTTTAATGTTGTCTTCATGAATACCCTCATTAATCGGCATGTTTTTACCCTTGCCTATGAAAAATGCCAAATAATTAGAAGGAAACATATTAAAATGCTTCAATATCACACACGATATTCGATTACTAAAACTTTGTTAAGCAATATATCAAGAACCTGCAATATTAGCGTGCATTCTTGGAAGTTCTTGCCTAGATCCCGGTATTTGTCCCACTTTCCCTGCCACTTACACAATTTGGTTATTAATAATGTTGGAATTTCAATGTATATATTTTGTTCATATCAAACTTCATGGTGTATCAGAGCGACAAGCACGATACACATGAATGGCTATGAATTGTTTATCAATTCTGATTGTTTAGTATTGAGCAAAACAATTATAATCTCGTTGTTTGAGAGCTTGTGGTTAGTTACGAGGTGGTATGTGTAAGAATGTGAATGAATCTCGTATACCTTTCAACTCTCGGTTCGATGCTCTCATATCACCTTCATTGTGTGTTTTGTCTACACCCAATCCTGCTGACTCAGTACGCTCTTCCTATGTTTCTATGGTCCGAGGCTATCGCGACAGCGTGCTACACTCAAAATAGATCCATCATCCACAAGCGCTTCAACAAGACGCCTTATGAGGTCATCAATAAGCGCACCCCCAACATCGGATACTTTCATGCGTTTGGGTGCAAATGCTTCGTTCTGAACGATAAGGATGATCTCGGCAAGCTAAAGCCGAAGGTGGACGAGGGGATCTTCATTGGTTACTCGACATCTTCCAAAGCATATCGCGTCTATAATAAAAGGACCAAGTGTGTGATCGAGAGTATTAACGTGACCTTCGACGAATTGGTCGACCTGGCTTCTAGACATAACAGTTCGGAACCCGCGCTTACTGGAGTGCTGGATTCTGATCTCTCTCGATCGGAACCCAAGCATACAACAGTAGATCCTTCGTCGTCCAATACGTTGAAGTCACAATCTTCTGAGTTAGATCTTCTGTTTCAAAATTTTTATAATGGTTTATTTTTTCCCCCAGTCTCTACTGATGCTTCTTTGAATGCAGATGGAACTATAGTGGTGTCGACAGACTTTTCCGGTCCTCCTCCGACCCCCAATGATACATCCTCGGAGGACTCACCTACTTCACCTGTAATTGCGACGACGACACCTCCCTCATCAGTGGTTCCAACCACTTCTTCCCCCGGAGCAAGCAACGGCTCGGACGACACTGCCACATCTTCGTCAAACGCTGTTGTAGCTCCACCTGCAGCCGCTCCAAGACTACATCCGGTTCCATCCTTTGAAGCTGTTCAGAATCTACCCCTTGGGTCCTACGTCGATGCGGATAATTCAGAACCTCTTTCGGATCCTCTACCCCACACGAGGAAATGGACTCGAGCGCACCCTCCGGAGCAAATTATTGGCAGTCCGACCGCTCCAGTTCAGACTCGAGCTACCTCAGAAGCTGAAGATGACGCTGCACCTGCTTTGCTGAGCAATACTCAAACTCGTGCGGCAACCGGTAATGAGTGCCTCTTCTCGGTTTTCTTGAGCAATGTCGAACCGACATCAGTAAAGGATGCTTTACACGACCCGGACTGGATAATGGCCATGCAAGAAGAGCTCAACAAATTTGAGAGTCTCAAAGTTTGGCGTCTGGTCCCTCGCCCGAAGCACCGAACCATCATTGGCACGAAATGGATTTTCAAGAACAAAAAGGACGAGAATGGTGTCGTGGTCCGAAACAAGGCACGTTTGGTCGCTAAGGGGTATAGACAACAAGAGGGGATCGACTACGAAGAGACGTTTGCACCAGTGGCCCGAATCGAAGCCATTCGGATGTTTCTCGCGTACGCCGCACACAAAAACTTCACGGTATATCAAATGGATGTGAAGACGGCGTTTCTGAATGGCGATCTAAAAGAAGAGGTGTATGTCTCCCAGCCAGAAGGTTTCGTAGATCTGGATCACCCGAACCATGTGTATCGAGTCGACAAAGCGTTATATGGACTAAAACAAGCACCGAGAGCCTGGTACGATAAACTGTCAACTTTTCTTCTAATATCTGGCTTCTCGAAAGGTAAGATCGACACGACTCTTTTCATAAAGAGGGAAGGTGAGCACATTCTGTTAGTTCAAGTCTATGTCGATGATATTATCTTCGGTTCCTCTTGCCCGCAATACTGTCGCAACTTTTCATTCCTCGTGAAAAAGCATTTTAAAATGAGTATGATGGGACAGATGAATTTCTTTCTCGGTCTTCAAGTTCAACAACTGTCGACCGGGATATTCATCAATCAGTCTAAGTACATCGCGGATATTCTTCGGAAATTCAAGATGGAACAGTGCTCACCCATGAGTACTCCTATGTCCCCCGGTACGAAGTTGCACGCTGATCCTAACGGAAAGGCGGTTAACACTACTACCTATCGAGGAATGATTGGTTCGCTTATGTATTTGACGGCAAGTCGACCGGACATAATGTTTTCTACTTTTCTGTGTGCTAGATTTCAGTCTAATCCTAAAGAGTCTCATATGATAGCAGTTAAGCGTATAATTCGTTACTTGAAAGGTACTGCTAATCTTGGCCTTTGGTACCCGAAGGATACAGGTTTCGAACTTACTGCGTATTCTGATGCTGACCATGCGGGAAGTATGCTCGACCGGAAAAGCACGACGGGACACGTTCAGTTCCTAGGCGACAAGCTGGTTAGCTGGGCCTCAAAGAAGCAGACTTGCGTCTCCACCTTCATGGCGGAAGCGGAGTACGTAGCCGTGGCCAGCTGCTGTTCCCAAGTGATTTGGATGCGGACACAACTGAAGGATTACGGGTACAACTACTCGAACATCCCCATCAACTGTGACTCCAAAAGTGCTATCGCCATCACAAGCAATCCGGTGCAGCATACAAAGACGAAACATATAGACGTGCGCTACCACTTCATCAAAGACCATGTGGAGAAAGGTACAGTGGAACTCTACTTTGTGTGTACGGAAAATCAACTGGCAGATTTGTTTACCAAGGCGTTGGACGAAAAGAGATTTTTCGCTCTAGTGTCCAAGCTTGGTATGCTTAATCTGAAAGTTTGAGTCTCAGTTGTACTGGAATCACCTTTCCCACACAATGAGATAACTGTATCTCTTACAGATACACTTATCACGCCGCGTGGCTTAGGTGTTTCACGCACATCGGTGACTTGTTTTCTGTACATTCCCGGGTAGTGTTTCCTTTCGTTTGTTTTTCCAGTTTTCCGTGTGTCTTTACGTTGTTCGTCTTGTCTTTGTTATTCCCGTGCTTCTAACTGTGTGTTTTCAAGATGATTTCTCGAATGCCTAGTTCGAAAGGTACGTATTCTATCTCTGTGTGGAAAAGCAAATTTTTTTGAGAAATCGAGGGGGAGAAATATCCGTTTGACAAGTCTAGGGGGAGTTTTTGTCATTTTGTCAAAGTTTTATTTAGTTATTCTTTTCTCTCAAATTATGTGTTTTGCTTCTTTAAAAAAAAGGCTGCTATTTTTGAAAAGTTGAGGGGGAGCGATGTCAGGTTGAAAATCTGAGGGGGAGAAGAGCAATTTTTTTTGGGGTGTCAAAGTTTTTTTTAGTTTAGTTTTAGCAGTTGGAATATATGGAACCGGGAGAGTTACGGGACCCGGTACCAACCTCACCCGGTATCGGGGCCGGAGTATATAAACAAGGTTTTCCTTGATTTTTTTTTCATATTTTTCATAACTCCCGCACCCAAAAACTCCCGCACCCCAAACTCCCGGTACCATACTCCCTCTGCTTGCGATTTCTTCCTCAATCGGACTCCAATCCTCACCAATCTTCAGGTACGAATCCTAATCTCTATTCTTATTGAGTTTATCACTTTAATCGAGTTGTAGAACACTACACACGATCGATTTCATCGATTTTCAATCGCGACACTGTTAGGGTTTTTAGGACTCCCGGTAATTTCGACTCCCGGTAGTTTCGACTCCCGGTAGTTCCGACTCCCGGTAGTCCCGACTCCCGGTAGACTTGTCCTGGTAGACCTCGACTCCCGGTAGTCCCATGTACTGGTAGTTCTAAGACCCGGTAGTTCCATGTACCGGTAGTTCTAAGTCCCGGTAGTCCCATCTACCGGTAGTCCTGAGTCCCGGTATTTCCATGTACCGGTAGTTCCAAGTCCCGGTACCTTAGGTTTTTAAAGTCCCGGTAGGTTAACTCCCGGTGCTCTTAGGCCCTGGTATTTCCAATTTTTCAAGTACTGATCTTTGCGAGCTCCGTAAGATTTGCCTATATGCACCTCAACTGTTCTTTCTTGCTTTCATTAAACTCGGATCCTACAAGACTCGAGTCGTGAACGGTCTTGCACTGTACCGACTCTCGGTGTTCCAAATCCGAGAATACGGACCTCAAGATTAGCTTTTATCTGACAATGGGCTCTTTTCTGACTATCTAGATAATTTTACAGGTATATGGCTCAACCTGCTCCTCTACTACCTGAAGGTCTGAACCTTCCTTTGGTACCTAACAACTATCACTTGGTACCGACGAATTTTAACTGCCAATGCCAAGTGATAGTAGAGATTCTAAAGCGCCATGCTCTCAACCAAGCTTTGACGGCTCATCCTTCGGTTCCAGCCGTCTACGTTCATCAACTCTGGCGATCTTTCGAACTTATCTCTCGCGGCCGACACTTTTCACTTCGCGCTCGCATAGGTGATTCTGAATTCACCATCACGCGTCATATCTTCCGCACCATCCTTGGTCTACCGGCCGCGAATGCCGTTCCAGGTCAAGAAGCCTTCGTTGCACAAGTCGCAGATGATACGCTGTGCCGAGACATTCAGGCCCTCGGATATCGTGGCGGCCTTCATCAACCATCCAGCTTCACTCGCACGCACCTTCAGCCTGTCTGGTACACCCTGTTCACTATTCTGAACAGGTGCCTCTCCGCCGTCACAAAAGGAATTGATCGTACGTCAGTAAACATGCTACGCCTTTTCCATGCGGTGATCTACAGCCGAAACGTTGACTACGCAGAGCTACTATGGACGGAGCTTGTGGCTCAAGTCCAGAAGAAGTTAGACGGAAACAGACGGCTTTCATTTCTTCCCTATCCTCGGTTCCTTCAGATGATTGTCGCACACTACATGGCTTCCGACCTCGCCATTCCTCGTCGCGCTGATCACGAGGTACTACTCGCTACTCGAATGACTCGTATTCAAAATATTCGAGTCTTAGAAGGTATAGTTCCTATGGTTATTCCTGCTGCCTTACTAACTATCGCGGACCAATCGGCACTAAGTGTGATAGCATATAGGTCAGAGAACAACATAGTCGCTCCTATGGACCAGCCAGATCCGGCTGGACCTGCCCAAGGAGCACGAGTCGAGCGACGTGAGGGTCCACGTATGCGAGGACGAGGGGTCCGACCAGCAGGGGCTGTCGGACGGGGCGCGCGGAGAGAAAATATAGTGAGGGGTTCAGGCGTGGGTAGTGCCGGGCGGTCATCACGCGATGCTAGTACGTCTCGACCTAGACCTCATTCACCACCTGTTGAAGGTTCCGCCCTACATGATGTGGAGGTGGAAGGAGTTTCCCGAGTACACACAGCCGAAGAGGCAGCCTCCTCTTCCAGCTCCGAATCCGGTTCTTCCTCCGGAACAACTGTCGGCACCGCCTCTGGCTCCGAATCGGTATCCGGATCCGAGTCTCAATCAGGCTCGGCCTCTGGTCACGAAGAAGGGTCTGAGGAATCCGACAACGAGGAAACCGAATCTGACGACGATGATGATGATGCAACTAACCCCTAAGCCAATATTGGAGAGATAAGGAGAGCGGAGGGAGTTTTAGTTGAAAAAGAAATTGAAAGTGAGCCTGTGCGTGAAAGGAGAAGTAAGTTAAAGAATGACCGTGAGCGTGTGATGGGGCAATCTTCACAGGTTACCCCCAACCAGCCTTCATCTGGTCGGGCAGCCACATCTACTATTCCTCTGCATTCGTTGCATAGAGATATTGAAGAAGACGTCGTAGGCCCAGCGACGCACTTGCACAACCCCCCTAGCCACTCCGTTTCCTCTCAAAAGGATCCGGTTTCAAATTCTCACGGGGATCGAGCACAACTTCCACCGGTCTCTCACTTGGAGAGTTCTGGTGTTGAAACTAGAGACCAGCCTCCCCCGGTCTCGCCTTCTTTGGATACACAATTGAGTCTAGATCCCTTTGATTTTGACATTTCTTTGGCTAGGACACGGGTCATTGAGTCTGCTAACGTCGAGAGTCTTCGTGCCTCGATCGGAACGCCCGGAGCGACTCTACCTTTTGGTAGTTCGCAAGGACAGGGCAGAAGTCCTACCACGGCTATCATCACGCCAACCGTGAACGTAGGCGGTACTGCGGTGCAATCCGCCACAGCTACTACAACGGAATGGCTAAGTGCCGCCGGAGTTAGTTTCCCGGAGTTCGTCTCCAAGGAATTCGTGGACGGTGCCTTAAAGGCTGTCCAATCGGACATTATGAAGCAGATTTCCGAGGATTTGGCGTTCATTCGTCGATCTATCACAGGTAAAGCCACGACATCTTCGGCTCCTCAACCGACTCCTCAACTCAGACTATCCTAAGCGTCAACCGCTCCGGCTGTCCAGCACATGTCCGTTGATGATCTCAAAGCTGCCTTACTGGACAAGCTGTTGACCGACTCAAACATTTCTGCCTCGGCTGATGCAGATTTAGTGAGCATTCTCCGCTCGCAAACCCAACCACCGCCCCCTATCGCTCCGAGCGACTCAGTTACGGCCCAACTATCCGATGTCAGGCAGGCACTCGACAGGCTCACCGAGAGGGTCGCCATCCTTGAAGACACCTGTAAGGGTCAGGTCCAGAGTACCAAACGAAGACATGATGATCCGGATGACCGTGATCAACATGAGGGGGAGAAGAGAATAAGACTGACCGAGCTGTCATCCGCGGCGGCATAAACTTCAACGGTAACTCCAACTGAACCACAGCAACAACAACCGTCAGAGTCCGAAATGGTTCAGGACATGGAGATTTCTTCACCGGTCAGAGACAACTTAGAAGAGTCAGCAGACCCGACGGTTGAAAAACCCGAAGGTCCATCGGAAGACCCGTTAATGCCAACAGTTTCGGAGCGGCCCTTTCCTAGAGCTTATTGATAAGGACTCGGCCGGCGGTCCAGAACTTGAAACCGATTGGAGGCAAAGAGCGATTGTTGCTATTCAGACAGAAATTGATGCCTTGTGGGAAATACAGGGCGATGACGATTTGATGACAGCGTTTGATTATGACCAACTTCTTCTTCTGGGTGAACAGGTATCTACCGCTTCGGCTGATCTTACTGATAATGCAGGTTCATCTGAAATTATTGTGTCAATTCCAGAAGCGGTTCCACCCCAACATCCTCAACCAGCTCGTTGGGAAAGGTTTCGA
The DNA here is from genome assembly GCA_033807775.1 of Saussurea involucrata. Lineage (NCBI taxonomy): Eukaryota > Viridiplantae > Streptophyta > Magnoliopsida > Asterales > Asteraceae > Saussurea > Saussurea involucrata. The sequence continues at coordinate 82,924,476 of CM066327.1, forward strand.
ATCTTAGTACCGTATCTGGAAGAATCTCAGAAGAAAATCTTCGCTCACTGGATAAGGCCTCTTGACCCTGTACAATGTCATGGGGCCACGTTCCTTGATGAGCCGATCATATCGCAGTATGTGGAAGTTATGAAAAGAGGCAGAATGAGACATCAGGTCTACTCCAAGCACAGAATCACCGAAATCGTGAGTATTGAATCTGACAGAATCGTTAAAGTTGTCTTTCCGACCTTCTCAGTAAAAAGGGATGACAGAAATATTTGGACCTTCTCAGAATCCGATTTCAAACATATTTGCCTGAGAGATTTCCCAGTACTACTCAGATTTTTGAAGACTCTTACTATTCGGCCTCTACCCTACACCAAAGCCCTCGAAGCTATCAAAAGATTTATGAAGTGCACGATCACATTATCATACATCGAAGACTTTCAGTTGGGACTCGAAAGTAATCAGAAAAATATCAACATCTTAAAGCCCAATCTGAACCTCCCTGAAGACGCACAGGTACACTCTTTACTTTCTAAACCAGAAACAGGGTTCGTGTATCTGAACGGAAAAGGGGAGAAACGGTTCATCAGAAAAAGTGAAGTGCATAAATTTAGCGAGGGAACATTGGTGAAAATCCAGTCTGATCTGAAGAAGATTTTAGAAGAAGAAGTCAAGAATGCTCCTCCAGAGCAGTATGTCAATCTTCGCGAGTACCTTGTCGAAGATCTAATCAAAGCCATTGAAGATCGGCTTGAATTCAGAAGCTGCATCAGATATTTTGAAGTGCTCTTTGCTATCCGAAAGCGCTATGTTCCAGACTGGCGTGAACGCGAACTTCTATTCCAAGGGGGAGATTGTTAGGTCTTAATATGTGTGGAATTAGAAGTTCAGGGACTTGTCTTGTCATTTCTTGTAAATACCCTTTGGGTATAAATAGTTTGTGTTTTACCTAGTATTAGGTTAATGATCATTATTATTGTTTTGCAAAACCTTTGTACGGCTACAGTCTGCCACTGAATCTTATTCATTCGATCTATCAATACAAGTGAGGTTTATGGCTGGCTATTACTGATTGTGTTGATTAATTGTTGATTGCTTGTTAATCTGGGATCCAAAAAAATAAACCTGTTTGCGCATTCCACTGTTTGATGTCGCGTTAACCTGACCCGAAACACATACACCGGTATAGGAATTAAACCTTTCACAATCAGTTGCATTCGCCAATATTATAACATATCCCAAACCACTGTCATCTAGTTCGATGTCTTGCCTACGCCTAAGTAGGTTAAACGTCCATTTTTGCATCGGCGGTTTACGAGACTGGACCTCTAACTTATCACAAACCGTCGACTCAACATATAGAAGTTGCATGTATAAAAATAATAGACAGAATCAAAAAGTAGATTATACAAGCGGAGCAATAACAAACTTACGGTAAAAAATGTGAGAGGCCTTGCATAGAATGACAACAGGTTGTCTCGCTTCCAACCAATCTTACTGTTCTTCAAGCAATCGAAAACGTATTTGCACCAATCTATGTTAGGGATCCAATCTACACGGTGAATGCCGGAGAGGAACCCTATATTGCAAACCCCTACTCGGCTGCATTCGGCAGATTCTTTAATGACACTCATCACGTCTTTCGGTCTCATCCGGTCTTTCTTAAATTGTTTTCTCCAAGGACCAGAAAGCTCATCCGCACCTACCGATGGTGCTAATGAGTTTAATTCTAACCCTCCTAATAGGGTTATTTTAATAACCCTATTTATAGTTTTTTATCATCATTTTGAGCTAATTTTTATTCCCCATTGAGTCTTTGTTGTAAATTTTAGCGCCTACTTAAGTAAATAATTAATTGATGCTTCTACGCTCAATTTATCCAAATTTTATTTAATTATAGAGAAATCTCATTTAAATTTTGTCTAATTGTAGGATTGGAAGAAAATGTCGTTTTTGGAGTCTACAATTGTTGAAGTGCGTTAGAAAAGAAGTGGATTGCACGTTGCAGATTGAAGCCGAGAGACTGCATATTTTGGGTCGGCTGTTTTGTTTCGTTCGTTGTTGGGCCGAAAAATAACACTTACATATATTTTGCTTGGGCTAAACTTTTGGACCAGGTTTTTGGGCTTTTGGTAATTTAGACTTTGACCCATATATGTTCTTGGGCCGCAAGTAACTACATCTCTATATATAAGTATGTAGTTGCAATAGCAAACAAAAAGAGCAATAGCAAGTAGGAAGTAATTGAAGTGAAGCATCCGAATTGGGGTTTTTAGGATCATCTTTCGGTCCTATTTTCTACTTTGGTTTGGTTTTGTAGTTAGTGATCCATAAGCTCATGGTTCATTTGGGCTTGGCTCATGGCTCACACCCTTGTGCCCCATTAACACTCGGGTTTGATCCTTTGTTTAATCTAACTACGTTTTAAAAACCTCCAGTTACCATTGTTTTTGTTAATCTCACTTTTCTTAATCTTTCCTAAAATCTACGGTTCCTACTACGTTTTTCTTGTTTACGGCCTTAAAATTATTTCTTGATACCCACGGTTGTGTAAATTTTATTTGCAAACATTTAGATAAAGTTTGGTTGCAAAACGGTTTCCACTCATTTTAAACTCTCAATCACTAGCACTCAGCCCAAACTCTCAATTTTATTACCACTACAAATTGGAAGTTCGTATCATTCACTTCGGGTCCCCAACAAAGTTTGGTTCACAATTTGTAGTTGACAGTGGAATTATAGAGTTTCCAAGTGTTAAAATTCTTCTTTTGTTACTTAAATCTTTTTCCAACATCTGGTTAGCATAAGTATAGATTTTCGACCAAACGATAGAACTTCAAGGTTGGTTTTGCATTAAATCACATTTGAAACAAGATTTCCCTTTTTAGTTTATAAATCATTTTCTTAGGTCATTAAAACGTAATTCGAATTTTCAAGTATTGTGTGATGAATTGTCCATCTCTATTGTTTGTATTCACACCCGTCGTCATAGTTTTTATTGTATTTCAAGCAATTATGGGCTAATTACCTTAGCCTAGGGTATAAAGTGAAGTTGGAACAGGAACTGATAAAAAGACAAAAAAGTGTGTCGTACGGTATGATTGTCTAAGTTATCTAAATCAAAATATATTTTAAGGATGATTACAATCAATCAATTGACAATTGGTTTGTTGTATGAAGGACTTAACAAAGTCACATAAAATATCGACTATGAGATAATAAAGGAATACTGTCTCATCTTTTATTTGATTATTTGACTGACGTTCCAATGAATCTTTATACCCTATGCTTCTTTATACTGAAATTGTTATTAGTCGTTAACCAAAACTCCCAACAAAAGATTACCTTCGAATTCGCCATCTGAAACCTGTTTTTATGAATTAGACTTTTAAAGACGAACTTTTCCAAGCTTCTATGTGGGATCGATACTCGGTACTTTGTACCATTATTACTTGTTATAAGGCGATAATAGACTAAGATGTATACTTGTGTCATGGTTTATTTCTGATAATTTCAGGTACACACAAAGCAAGCTAACACCTCCCTTCGGGAGACGCAAAAGATGATGTATTGAGTCGACCGTGATTGGGATATCTCCATTCCTCATGTTTAAGGTCATACAAGTCGTTTCTAGATTATCGACAACATAGAAACCTAATTTAGATGAAATACCATCCAATTTCATTTCTAACAAAGAGCCAAATCCCATATCCATAACAACAGCCTGCTGGTGATCTTCTAATTAACACAGGTTTTTATATTTTTATTACCTTATAAAGACACGACTGCTAAATACGCAAAACTCGTACCTGTCTCGGTTGAAGGTTCGTTAACCACAAGCGACATTGAAGTCTGAACAATAAGAGATTTAGTTATTCGTTGTTTTTTCGTTGCTTCTACATGCCAATTTCCATTCCCTGCATCATATTAATAGGTTAGTGAAATTGTCAATATAACTTAACATATAGTTGAGAAGTTAAAGTAAAGTTAATTGATCCACATTTATAAAATAGCGTCCGAAATAACATGTTTTATCGACTGCATCATGCTTGCTTGGTCATCAGTGTAACATCCCTTAATCCCAACATACAAGTTTCATATAATTCACCACAAAATAACATATTATAATCCAAATACGGTCCCTTAAATTCTACAATTAGGTCTTTCAGTACAAACTTTTTCGAATAAAGTAAAATACATAACAACTACTAATTATAACTGAAATCTTCATAATCATTCAACATCCACAAAAGCTAACATGATAAATCCTATCATTGTCTCTTGTTTGCTCCATGACCTGGAATACATATTTTTAAAACAAAAATGAGGGTTAGACCTTGAGGTCTAGTGAGAAAAATCCCCGTTAGTAAAAGAAAACATTTGCACATAATTCACGTAAGAATACCAAATATGACTCATGCATCATGTATCTTTCCATCTCTATCTCTTTTCTTTTCCTTGGCCATATTAATTGGTAGCAAGCCAATTAATTAATTTACACCGCTGTACTAAATACAGCCAACACCACTGTCCCTTTGTACAGCCAACTTTCACCGGTCCTAAGCCCGGCCAACTAGTACTCATACAATGTAATATTCATATAAACACTACATGCACCATATTACATTAAATCATATATATGTATTCCATTTGAAAACATTTCAAATAAAAACTCACCTTGTTTTTATCACAAAAACCCTTCCAAGATAACTCACGTACGTCGATCTTTCACCAAATCTGAAATCAGATAAAATACCAAATATCTCTTTTAATACTTAAACTTACAAAAGTCTCAACTCAAGTCGCAATGAACAGTACAAGTCGCAACCGTGATGAACAGTACCAAATCGCTATCTCCTATTGCGATTCCACCCCGAAGTCGCAACCCCTTATTGCGATTCCACCCTGGAGTCGCAACCAACTACTGCGATTCCACCCTAAATCGCAACCCACTATTGCGATTCCATCCTGGAGTCGCAACCCACTATTGCGATTCCAAACCCGAATCGCAATCAACTACTGCGATTCCAAGCCAAGTCGCAAACGACCATTGCGACTTCAATGCCAAGTCGCAACCAACTGTTGCGACTTCGTTGAATGTCGCAGTCGTCTATTGCGACTTCGATGAATGTCTCAGTCCACTGTTTCATTCTAAACCCAGATTTTTGCAGATTTATGCTATGCATGTTGCTATAAAGATGCAGTTATGATTAAGACTATAAACATAAACTAACCTTAAGCTCAGATTTCCAAGAACATCCCCTTTTTAACAAAACCCACCAAGAACTTAACTATAAACCTCAAGAACACTTTAGAGAATTAAAACACATATAAGGTATGGATTAATTACCTTGATGTACTGCAGTTAAGTACTCAAATCTCTGCAGAAAACCTTTGAATTCCTTCTTCCCTTTTAGTTCCTTCGATTTCTTGCTTTTTCTCTCAACACCGAACACACACTCACATACACTATATTTGGATATTTTTAAATAAACTAAAAGAGAGACTTCATTATCTACTTCTCTTGTTGAAGTGGGTTGTGGAAACAATATTTATAAAAAGACCAAATAGCCCCTAAGCTTTACTCCTTTAACAAAACTTAACCCCAAACTTCCAATTAACAATTAAAACTTATCCCTTATCTCCTAACTCCATAAAATACTAACATAATGACTTATAAAATTCCAAATGTAACTTAGATAAAATACCTGGTTATTACAACATCTCCCCCTTAAAAGAATTCCGTTATTTGGCTCTCATTTCCGCTTCTGATTCCCATGTCGCATCCTGACCTCGATGATGTTTCCACTGAACCTTAACTGCCTGATTTCCTTATTCCTTAATACTTTAACCTTGTGATCCACTATAGCTTCTGGTTCTTCCACGTAGTTCAGCTTTTCATCAACCTGGATATCCGGTAGAGAGACTGCCTGATCTGGTGATACCAAACATTTTCGAAAGTTTGACACATGAAAAGCGTTGTGGATTCTTCTTAACTCTGGAGGTAAATCTAATCGGTAAGCCACTTCCCCAATTCTTTCGGAAATTTCAAATGGCCCAATATACCGCGGACTGAGTTTACCTTGTTTCCCAAAACGTATGACTCCTTTCCAAGGTGAAACTTTTAACATCACAAATTCCCCAACCTGAAATTCTAACGGTTTCCGGCGTCGATCTGCATAACTTTTCTGTCTGTCTTGTGCCGTTTTCAATCTATCCCGGATCTGAGTAATCTTATCTGCTGTTAACTGTACTATTTCTGGCCCTGCTAACTGCTTTTCCCCCACTTCATTCCAACACAAGGGCGTTCGGCATTTCCTACCATACAATACTTCAAACGGTGCCGCCTGAATACTAGAATGATAACTGTTGTTGTAGGCAAACTCTATCAAAGGCAAATGTTTATCCCATGATCCCCCAAAATCAACTATACAAGCCCGAAGCATATCTTCTAAAGTCTGGATCGTTCTTTCACTCTGCCCGTCTGTCTGTGGATGATATGTTGTGCTCAACTTTATCTGCGTTCCCATCTCTTTTTGAAAGCTTCTCCAAAATCTAGAAGTAAAACGACTATCTCGATCAGAAATAATCGAAATTGGTACTCCATGTCGAGTTACTATTTCATTAATGTACAACTTAGCTAAACGTTCCAAAGAATCGGTTTCTTTTATCGGCAAGAAATGAGCAGACTTTGTCAACCTATCCACAATCACCCAAATAGAATCGAATCCCTTTGAAGTTCTTGGTAACTTGGTAATGAAATAAGTTGTGATCTGATCCCATTTCCACACTGGAATTTCTAATCGTTGCAGTTGACCAAACGGTTTTTGATGTTCAATCTTCACCTTCTTGCAAGTAGTACATTCCTCCACATACTTTGCAATGCTTCTTTTCATCCCCGGCCACCAGTAAAATTGCTTCAGATCTCTATACATTTTATTTGTACCTGGATGAATGGAGAATCGAGATTGATGAGCTTCTTGCAGTACACGATCACGTAATCCACCCAAACGAGGTACCCAAATCCTATTCCCCAAACACAACAACCCACGGTTATCTTTCCCAAGCAATGCTGATATCCCAACCAACCGTTCAGATTTCAAACTTTCTTCTTGATAAGCATCTAATTGGCACTTTAGTAATTCGTCAAAAATGTTTGGAAGAAGTTCAGCTCTTAAAGATATCGCCTTTATCGTTCCACTTCTTTCTTGTCGACTTAGTGCATCTTTCACCACATTTGCTTTTCCTAGGAGATAAAGGATTTCACAATCATAATCATTCACTAACTCTAGCCATCTTCTTTGTCTCATATTCAGTTCCTTTTGATCAAAAAAATGTTGGAGACTCTTATGATCAGTAAAAATTTGACATTTGGAACCATACAGATAATGTCTCCAAATCTTCAATGCAAAGACAACCGCTGCAAGTTCCATATCGTGGGTAGGATATTGCCTTTCATGATCCTTTAATTGACGAGAAGCATAGGCAATTACTTTTCCACGTTGCATGAGTACACATCCCAAACCTAACTTAGAAGCATCACTGTAGACCACAAAATCATCCGAACCTTCTGGCAATGCTAATATCGGCGCGCTGCAGAGTTTCTCCTTTAATATCCTGAATGCTTCGTCCTGTTCTGCCTTCCATTCGAACTTCAGATTCTTCCGAGTCAGCTTCGTCAACGGTGTGGCAATACGAGAGAAATCTTTTATAAACTTTCGGTAGTAGCCGGCCAAACCCAGAAAACTTCGTACTTCTGTTGCTGTCTTTGGCGGTTCCCATTTTTTAACTGCTTCCACTTTCATCGGATCGACTTGTATACCCTTTTCAGAAACTATATGCCCCAAAAACTGAACTTCCCGCAACCAGAATTCACACTTTGAAAATTTCGCATACAACTTTTCTTTCTTCAATAATTCCAAAATCAAACGAAGATGTTGCGCATGATCCTCTTTGGATCGGGAATAAATAAGTATATCATCGATAAATACGATGACGAATTTATCAAGATATTGCTTACATACCCGATTCATTAAATCCATAAAGGCGGCTGGAGCGTTTGTCAATCCAAATGGCATTACTAGAAACTCATAGTGACCGTACCTGGTGCGAAAAGCAGTTTTCAACACGTCTTCTTCTTTGACCTTCAACTGATGATAACCGGATCTTAAATCAATCTTGGAGAAACAACAAGCTCCAACTAATTGATCGAATAGGTCATCAATTCTAGGTAGAGGATACTTGTTTTTGATCATGCGCTTATTCAATTCTCTGTAGTCGATACACATTCTCATCGAACCATCCTTCTTTTTCACAAATAAGACTGGTGCTCCCCACGGTGAAGAACTTGGTCTAATGAAACCCTTATCGGATAGATCTTGCAGTTGTGCCATCATTTCTTTCATTTCTGGAGGCGCCAAACGATATGGTGCATGGGCTACAGGGGTGGCTCCAGGAATTAAATCTATACCGAACTCTACCTGTCTAACGAGTGGAAGACTGTTCAAGTCTTCAGGAAATACTTCTGGAAAATCACTAACAATTGGAATGTCTTCCAACTTACTCTTCTCTAGCTTAGTATCTATTACATACGCTAAGTAACTCTGACAACCTTTACTAACACATCTACGGGCTTTTATCATGTTAATAAGATTATACTGATAATTCTTACGATCGCCATAAATCACTATCGGCCCTTTTTCAGTTAACACAACGTTTATTAACTTCTTATCACAATTTATATTAGCTTGGTTCTCGGCTAACCAGTCCATTCCCACTACCACATCAAACTCTACCAGGGCTATTGGAAATAACTGGATCGGTACCCCGCACCCTTCTATATCTATCACGCAACTATCAAATACTTCTTTAACTGATACTTGATTTTCATTTGTCGTATCTACCAATAAAGCATGATCTAACACTTTCGGCTTTAAATGCATGTAAGCAGCAAATGAAGGAGACACAAACGATCGGTTTGCACCAGAATCAAATAACACCTTAGCACGTGTGGAATTTATTAAGAAAGTACCTGTAACTACGTCCGGAGTTTCCTCCGCTTCCTTTGCTGTCATCTGAAATGAACGGCCTCTTGCTCTTGCTGGCTCTGACCTCGGTACTGTTGGTCTAACACTCGATGCTCTTGTTGACGTGCCACCCGATGGTATTCTTCCCAGTGGACAAACTGATTGAAGATGATCTGGCGAATTGCATGAATAACAAAATCTAACCACCCTACAATCTTTAGCAATGTGCCCAAACTTCCCGCACTTATAACAGTTTCTAGGATCTACCTGACAGCTTCCTTGGTGAAAACGGTGGCACTTTGGGCAAGGTCTTTCAGCTGCTCTAAAAGGTGGACGACTATCAAATCGCTGAAATCCAGACTTCTTCACATCGTGTGGTGGTCCTTCCCATTTTCTCTTTCCCGCACTCTTATCTCCAACATCCCGCTTATTGTCTCGCTCCACATTTTCCGCAGCATTTACTGCTTCTGAAAAAGTATTAGGTCTCGCTGCAGTCACTAACTTCCTAATCTCTGAATTCAATCCGAATACATACCTTTCCATCTTCATCTTTTCGGTGGCAACATAATACTCCCCAAAACGCGACTTTTCCAAGAAGCGAGCAGTGTAGTCTCTTACTGACAAATTTCCTTGTTGTAGGCTCAGGAATTCCTCTTCCAACTGTCTAACTGCGGCTTGCGGGCAAAACTGTTCCTTAAATGCTCTCGAGAATTCGCCCCAAGTGAAAGTTGAATATACCTCAGGTCCTTCAGAGTCAATAAGGGCTTCCCACCAATACAAGGCGTCTGCTTTCAACATTGCTGTTCCATATAACACTTTATCTTCTTCCGCGCATTTATTGTTCTTAAATACAGCTTCAACCTCCTTCAGCCATCGCATTGCTTTTACTGGATCTCTGTCCCCTCCATAAGTGGGTGGTTTACAGCTTAAAAACATTTTATAATCACACTTTCTTGGTGCTGATGTGACAATAGGTGCGATAGGCACATCGGTTTCAAGGGTAGGGTCTGGTATTTCTGTTTCCGAATGGTGAGTCTGGTTAAACATAGCTTGTATATTTGCCTGAAGTCTTCCCATTTCAATCGCTAGGTCGTCTCTCGTAACAAACTCTGTGCCTCGCCCCTGTACTCTGCCCCCTGACCTACCTCTACCTCTTTCTCCCCCTCTTCCCCTTCCACCGGCTGTTGGATTAGATCTATTCGGATTCCCTTCCCCTTCTCGGTTTGTTTGTCTCGTTCCACTTGCCATTCTGTTGATTCAAACAAGGTTAATATACACATAAGCACATACCCCATATAATAAAGTATTATGGTTCAAACATGTACCTGTAAGATCATAATTACACTGGCCAGGTGTAATCTGAAATTACCTTGCATGATGTTCCTTCTACCTTTTTATATTTATTATCCCAAGGTTCTAAAATAACAAGGACCTCCTACTTCGCATGCAGTTTAAGCCTAGGTACAGATACTAATACCTAAATCTCTTAAACTAAGGCTCTGATACCATTTGTAACATCCCTTAATCCCAACATACAAGTTTCATATAATTCACCACAAAATAACATATTATAATCCAAATACGGTCCCTTAAATTCTACAATTAGGTCTTTCAGTACAAACTTTTTCGAATAAAGTAAAATACATAACAACTACTAATTATAACTGAAATCTTCATAATCATTCAACATCCACAAAAGCTAACATGATAAATCCTATCATTGTCTCTTGTTTGCTCCATGACCTGAAATACATATTTTTAAAACAAAAATGAGGGTTAGACCTTGAGGTCTAGTGAGAAAAATCCCCGTTAGTAAAAGAAAACATTTGCACATAATTCACGTAAGAATACCAAATATGACTCATGCATCATGTATCTTTCCATCTCTATCTCTTTTCTTTTCCTTGGCCATATTAATTGGTAGCAAGCCAATTAATTAATTTACACCGCTGTACTAAATACAGCCAACACCACTGTCCCTTTGTACAACCAACTTTCACCGGTCCTAAGCCCGGCCAACTAGTACTCATACAATGTAATATTCATATAAACACTACATGCACCATATTACATTAAATCATATATATGTATTCCATTTGAAAACATTTCAAATAAAAACTCACCTTGTTTTTATCACAAAAACCCTTCCAAGATAACTCACGTACGTCGATCTTTCACCAAATCTGAAATCAGATAAAATACCAAATATCTCTTTTAATACTTAAACTTACAAAAGTCTCAACTCAAGTCGCAATGAACAGTACAAGTCGCAACCGTGATGAACAATACCAAATCGCTATCTCCTATTGCGATTCCACCCCGAAGTCGCAACCCCTTATTGCGATTCCACCCTGGAGTCGCAACCAACTACTGCGATTCCACCCTAAATCGCAACCCACTATTGCGATTCCATCCAGGAGTCGCAACCCACTATTGCGATTCCAAACCCGAATCGCAATCAACTACTGCGATTCCAAGCCAAGTCGCAAACGACCATTGCGACTTCAATGCCAAGTCGCAACCAACTGTTGCGACTTCGTTGAATGTCGCAGTCGTCTATTGCGACTTCGATGAATGTCTCAGTCCACTGTTTCATTCTAAACCCAGATTTTTGCAGATTTATGCTATGCATGTTGCTATAAAGATGCAGTTATGATTAAGACTATAAACATAAACTAACCTTAAGCTCAGATTTCCAAGAACATCCCCTTTTTAACAAAACCCACCAAGAACTTAACTATAAACCTCAAGAACACTTTAGAGAATTAAAACACATATAAGGTATGGATTAATTACCTTGATGTACTGCAGTTAAGTACTCAAATCTCTGCAGAAAACCTTTGAATTCCTTCTTCCCTTTTAGTTCCTTCGATTTCTTGCTTTTTCTCTCAACACCGAACACACACTCACATACACTATATTTGGATATTTTTAAATAAACTAAAAGAGAGACTTCATTATCTACTTCTCTTGTTGAAGTCGGTTGTGGAAACAATATTTATAAAAAGACCAAATAGCCCCTAAGCTTTACTCCTTTAACAAAACTTAACCCCAAACTTCCAATTAACAATTAAAACTTATCCCTTATCTCCTAACTCCATAAAATACTAACATAACGACTTGTAAAATTCCAAATGTAACTTAGATAAAATACCTGGTTATTACAACATCTCCCCCTTAAAAGAATTTCGTCCCGGAATTCAGTTAAGAGAACAGATGAGGGTATTTGGCTCTCATTTCCGCTTCTGATTCCCATGTCGCATCCTGACCTCGATGATGTTTCCACTGAACCTTTACCTGCCTGATTTCCTTATTCCTTAATACTTTAACCTTGTGATCCACTATAGCTTTTGGTTCTTCCACGTAGTTCAGCTTTTCATCAACCTGGATATCCGGTAGAGAGACTGCCTGATCTGGTGATACCAAACATTTTCGAAAGTTTGACACATGAAAAGCGTTGTGGATTCTGCTTAACTCTGGAGGTAAATCTAATCGGTAAGCCACTTCCCCAATTCTTTCGGAAATTTCAAATGGCCCAATATACCGCGGACTGAGTTTACCTTGTTTCCCAAAACGTATGACTCCTTTCCAAGGTGAAACTTTTAACATCACAAATTCCCCAACCTAAATTCTAACGGTTTCCGGCGTCGATCTGCATAACTTTTCTGTCTGTCTTGTGCCGTTTTCAATCTATCCCGGATCTGAGTAATCTTATCTGCTGTTAACTGTACTATTTCTGGCCCTGCTAACTGCTTTTCCCCCACTTCATTCCAACACAAGGGCGTTCGGTATTTCCTACCATACAATACTTCAAACGGTGCCGCCTGAATACTAGAATGATAACTGTTGTTGTAGGCAAACTCTATCAAAGGCAAATGTTTATCCCATGATCCCCCAAAATCAACTATACAAGCCCGAAGCATATCTTCTAAAGTCTGGATCGTTCTTTCACTCTGCCCGTCTGTCTGTGGATGATATGCTGTGCTCAACTTTATCTGCGTTCCCATCTCTTTTTGAAAGCTTCTCCAAAATCTAGAAGTAAAACGACTATCTCGATCAGAAATAATCGAAATTGGTACTCCATGTCGAGTTACTATTTCATTAATGTACAGCTTAGCTAAACGTTCCAAAAAATCGGTTTCTTTTATCGGCAAGAAATGAGCAGACTTTGTCAACCTATCCACAATCACCCAAATAGAATCGAATCCCTTTGAAGTTCTTGGTAACTTGGTAATGAAATAAGTTGTGATCTGATCCCATTTCCACACTGGAATTTCTAATCGTTGCAGTTGACCAAACGGTTTTTGATGTTCAATCTTCACCTTCTTGCAAGTAGTACATTCCTCCACATACTTTGCAATGCTTCTTTTCATCCTCGGCCACCAGTAAAATTGCTTCAGATCTCTATACATTTTATTTGTACCTGGATGAATGGAGAATCGAGATTGATGAGCTTCTTGCAGTACACGATCACGTAATCCACCCAAATGAGGTACCCAAATCCTATTCCCCAAACACAACAACCCACGGTTATCTTTCCCAAGCAATGCTGATATCCCAACCAACCGTTCAGATTTCAAACTTTCTTCTTGATAAGCATCTAATTGGCACTTTAGTAATTCATCAAAAATGTTTGGAAGAAGTTCAGCTCTTAAAGATATCGCCTTTATCGTTCCACTTCTTTCTTGTCGACTTAGTGCATCTGCCACCACATTTGCTTTTCCTGGGTGATAAAGGATTTCACAATCATAATCATTCACTAACTCTAGCCATCTTCTTTGTCTCATATTCAGTTCCTTTTGATCAAAAAGATGTTGGAGACTCTTATGATCAGTAAAAATTTGACATTTGGAACCATACAGATAATGTCTCCAAATCTTCAATGCAAAGACAACCGCTGCAAGTTCCATATCGTGGGTAGGATATTGCCTTTCATGATCCTTTAATTGACGAGAAGCATAGGCAATTACTTTTCCACGTTGCATGAGTACACATACCAAACCTAACTTAGAAGCATCACTGTAGACCACAAAATCATCCGAACCTTCTGGCAATGCTAATATCGGCGCGCTGCAGAGTTTCTCCTTTAATATCCTGAATGCTTCGTCCTGTTCTGCCTTCCATTCGAACTTCAGATTCTTCCGAGTCAGCTTTGTCAACGGTGTGGCAATACGAGAGAAATCTTTTATAAACTTTCGGTAGTAGCCGGCCAAACCCAGAAAACTTCGTACTTCTGTTGCTGTCTTTGGCGGTTCCCATTTTTTAACTGCTTCCACTTTCATCGGATCGACTTGTATACCCTTTTCAGAAACTATATGCCCCAAAAACTGAACTTCCCGCAACCAGAATTCACACTTTGAAAATTTCGCATACAACTTTTCTTTCTTCAATAATTCCAAAATCAAACGAAGATGTTGCGCATGATCCTCTTTGGATCGGGAATAAATAAGTATATCATCGATAAATACGATGACGAATTTATCAAGATATTGCTTACATACCCGATTCATTAAATCCATAAAGGCGGCTGGAGCGTTTGTCAATCCAAATGGCATTACTAGAAACTCATAGTGACCGTACCTGGTGCGAAAAGCAGTTTTCAACACGTCTTCTTCTTTGACCTTCAACTGATGATAACCGGATCTTAAATCAATCTTGGAGAAACAACAAGCTCCAACTAATTGATCGAAGAGGTCATCAATTCTAGGTAGAGGATACTTGTTTTTGATCGTGCGCTTATTCAATTCTCTGTAGTCGATACACATTCTCATCGAACCATCCTTCTTTTTCACAAATAAGACTGGTGCTCCCCACGGTGAAGAACTTGGTCTAATGAAACCCTTATCGGATAGATCTTGCAGTTGTGCCATCATTTCTTTCATTTCTGGAGGCGCCAAACGATATGGTGCATGGGCTACAGGGGTGGCTCCAGGAATTAAATCTATACCGAACTCTACCTGTCTAACGGGTGGAAGACTGTTCAAGTCTTCAGGAAATACTTCTGGAAAATCACTAACAATTGGAATGTCTTCCAACTTACTCTTCTCTAGCTTAGTATCTATTACATACGCTAAGTAACTATGACAACCTTTACTAACACATCTACGGGCTTTTATCATGTTAATAAGATTATACTGATAATTCTTACGATCGCCATAAATCACTACCGGCCCTTTTTCAGGTAACACAACGTTTATTAACTTCTTATCACAATTTATATTAGCTTGGTTCTCGGCTAACCAGTCCATTCCCACTACCACATCAAACTCTACCAGGGCTATTGGAAATAACTGGATCGGTACCCCGCACCCTTCTATATCTATCACGCAACTATCAAATACTTCTTTAACTGATACTTGATTTTCATTTGCCGTATCTACCAATAAAGCATGATCTAACACTTTCGGCTTTAAATGCATGTAAGCAGCAAATGAAGGAGACACAAACGATCGGTTTGCACCAGAATCAAATAACACCTTAGCACGTGTGGAATTTATTAAGAAAGTACCTGTAACTACGTCCGGAGTTTCCTCCGCTTCCTTTGCTGTCATCTGAAATGAACGGCCTCTTGCTCTTGCTGGCTCTGACCTCGGTACTGTTGGTCTAACACCCGATGCTCTTGTTGACGTGCCACCCGATGGTATTCTTCCCAGTGGACAATCTGATTGAAGATGATCTGGAGAATTGCATGAATAACAAAATCTAACCACCCTACAATCTTTAGCAATGTGCCCAAACTTCCCGCACTTATAACAGTTTCTAGGATCTACCTGACAGCTTCCTTGGTGAAAACGGTGGCACTTTGGGCAAGGTCTTTCCGCTGCTCTAAAAGGTGGACGACTATCAAATCGCTGAAATCCAGACTTCTTCACATCGTGTGGTGGTCCTTCCCATTTTCTCTTTCCCGCACTCTTATCCCCAACATCCCGCTTATTGTCTCGCTCCACATTTTCCGCAGCATTTACTGCTTCTGAAAAAGTATTAGGTCTCGCTGCAGTCACTAACTTCCTAATCTCTGAATTCAATCCGAATACATACCTTTCCATCTTCATCTTTTCGGTGGCAACATAATACTCCCCAAAACGCGACTTTTCCAAGAAGCGAGCAGTGTAGTCTCTTACTGACAAATTTCCTTGTTGTAGGCTCAGGAATTCCTCTTCCAACTGTCTAACTGCGGCTTGCGGGCAAAACTGTTCCTTAAATGCTCTCGAGAATTTGCCCCAAGTGAAAGTTGAATATACCTCAGGTCCTTCAGAGTCAATAAGGGCTTCCCACCAATACAAGGCGTCTGCTTTCAACATTGCTGTTCCATATAACACTTTATCTTCTTCCGCACATTTACTGGTCTTAAATACAGCTTCAACCTCCTTCAGCCATCGCATTGCTTTTACTGGATCTCTGTCCCCTCCATAAGTGGGTGGTTTACAGCTTAAAAACATTTTATAATCACACTTTCTTGGTGCTGATGTGACAATAGGTGCGATAGGCACTTCGGTTTCAAGGGTAGGGTCTGGTATTTCTGTTTCCAAATGGTGAGTCTGGTTAAACATAGCTTGTATATTTGCCTGAAGTCTTCCCATTTCAATCGCTAGGTCGTCTCTCGTAACAAACTCTGTGCCTCGCCCCTGTACTCTGCCCCCTGACCTACCTCTACCTCTTTCTCCCCCTCTTCCCCTTCCACCGGCTGTTGGATTAGATCTATTCGGATTCCCTTCCCCTTCTCGGTTTGTTTGTCTCGTTCCACTTGCCATTCTGTTGATTCAAACAAGGTTAATATACACATAAGCACATACCCCATATAATAAAGTATTCTGGTTCAAACATGTACCTGTAAGATCATAATTACACTGGCCAGGTGTAATCTGAAATTACCTTACATGATGTTCCTTCTACCTTTTTATATTTATTATCCCAAGGTTCTAAAATAACAAGGACCTCCTACTTCGCATGCAGTTTAAGTCTAGGTACAGATACTAATACCTAAATCTCTTAAACTAAGGCTCTGATACCATTTGTAACATCCCTTAATCCCAACATACAAGTTTCATATAATTCACCACAAAATAACATATTATAATCCAAATACGGTCCCTTAAATTCTACAAGTAGGTCTTTCAGTACAAACTTTTTCGAATAAAGTAAAATACATAACAACTACTAATTATAACTGAAATCTTCATAATCATTCAACATCCACAAAAGCTAACATGATAAATCCTATCATTGTCTCTTGTTTGCTCCATGACCTGAAATACATATTTTTAAAACAAAAATGAGGGTTAGACCTTGAGGTGTAGTGAGAAAAATCCCCGTTAGTAAAAGAAAACATGTGCACATAATTCACGTAAGAATACCAAATATGACTCATGCATCATGTATCTTTCCATCTCTATCTCTTTTTTTTTCCTTGGCCATATTAATTGGTAGCAAGCCAATTAATTAATTTACACCGCTGTACTAAATACAGCCAACACCACTGTCCCTTTGTACAACCAACTTTCACCGGTCCTAAGCCCGGCCAACTAGTACTCATACAATGTAATATTCATATAAACACTACATGCACCATATTACATTAAATCATATATATGTATTCCATTTGAAAACATTTCAAATAAAAACTCACCTTGTTTTTATCACAAAAACCCTTCCAAGATAACTCACGTACGTCGATCTTTCACCAAATCTGAAATCAGATAAAATACCAAATATCTCTTTTAATACTTAAACTTACAAAAGTCTCAACTCAAGTCGCAATGAACAGTACAAGTCGCAACCGTGATGAACAGTACCAAATCGCTATCTCCTATTGCGATTCCACCCCGAAGTCGCAACCCCTTATTGCGATTCCACCCTGGAGTCGCAACCAACTACTGCGATTCCACCCTAAATCGCAACCCACTATTGCGATTCCATCCAGGAGTCGCAACCCACTATTGCGATTCCAAACCCGAATCGCAATCAACTACTGCGATTCCAAGCCAAGTCGCAAACGACCATTGCGACTTCAATGCCAAGTCGCAACAAACTGTTGCGACTTCATTGAATGTCGCAGTCGTCTATTGCGACTTCAATGAATGTCTCAGTCCACTGTTTCATTCTAAACCCAGATTTTTGCAGATTTATGCTATGCATGTTGCTATAAAGATGCAATTATGATTAAGACTATAAACATAAACTAACCTTAAGCTCAGATTTCCAAGAACATCCCCTTTTTAACAAAACCCACCAAGAACTTAACTATAAACCTCAAGAACACTTTAGAGAATTAAAACACATATAAGGTATGGATTAATTACCTTGATGTACTGCAGTTAAGTACTCAAATCTCTGCAGAAAACCTTTGAATTCCTTCTTCCCTTTTAGTTCCTTCGATTTCTTGCTTTTTCTCTCAACACCGAACACACACTCACATACACTATATTTGGATATTTTTAAATAAACTAAAAGAGAGACTTCATTATCTACTTCTCTTGTTGAAGTGGGTTGTGGAAACAATATTTATAAAAAGACCAAATAGCCCCTAAGCTTTACTCCTTTAACAAAACTTAACCCCAAACTTCCAATTAACAATTAAAACTTATCCCTTATCTCCTAACTCCATAAAATACTAACATAACGACTTATAAAATTCCAAATGTAACTTAGATAAAATACCTGGTTATTACAATCAGGGTTCGTAAATTCTTTAGTTTTACCTAAACGACCCGGACTGGATAATGGCCATGCAAGAAGAGCTCAACGAATTTGAGAGTCTCAAAGTTTGGCGTCTGGTCCCTCGCTCGAAGCACCGAACCATCATTGGCACGAAATGGATTTTCAAGAACAAAAAGGACGAGAATGGTGTCGTGGTCCGAAACAAGGCACGTTTGGTCGCTAAGGGGTATAGAAAACAAGAGGGGATCGAGTACGAAGAGACGTTTTCACCAGTGTCCCGAATCGAAGCCATTCGGATGTTTCTCGCGTACGCCGCACACAAAAACTTCACGGTATATCAAATGGATGTGAAGACGGCGTTTCTGAATGGTGATCTAAAAGAAGAGGAGTATGTCTCCTAGCCAGAAGGTTTCGTAGATCCGGATCACCCGAACCATGTGTATCGACTCGACAAAGTGTTATATGGACTAAAACAAGCACCGAGAGCCTGGTACGATAAACTGTCAACTTTTCTTCTGATCTCTGGCTTCTCGAAAGGTAAGATCGACACAACTCTTTTCATAAAGAGGGAAGGTGAGCACATTCTGTTAGTTCAAGTCTATGTCGATGATATTATCTTCGGTTCCTCTTGCCCGCAATACTGTCGCAACTTTTCATTCCTCATGAAAAAGCATTTTAAAATGAGTATGATGGGACAGATGAATTTCTTTCTTGGTCTTCAAGTTCAACAATTGTCGACCGGGATATTCATCAATCAGTCTAAGTACATCGCGGATATTCTTCGGAAATTCAAGATGGAACAGTTCTCACCCATGAGTACTCCTATGTCCCCCGGTAGGAAGTTGCACGCTGATCCTAATGGAAAGGCGGTTAACACTACTACCTATCGAGGAATGATTGGTTCGCTGATGTATTTGACGGCAAGTCGACCAGACATAATATTTTCTACTTTTCTGTGTGCTATATTTCAGTCTAATCCTAAAGAGTCTCATATGATAGCAGTTAAGCGTATAATTCGTTACTTGAAAGGTACTTCTAATCTTGGCCTTTGGTACCCGAAGGATACAGGTTTCGAACTTACCGCGTATTCTGATGCTGATCATGCGGGAAGTATGCTCGACCGGAAAAGCACGACGGGACACGTTCAGTTCCTAGGTGACAAGCTGGTTAGCTGGGCCTCAAAGAAGCAGACTTGCGTCTCCACATCCACGGCGGAAGCGGAGTACGTAGCCGCGGCCAGCTGCTGTTCCCAAGTGATTTGGATGCGGACAAAACTGAAGGATTACGGGTACAACTACTCGAACATCCCCATCTATTGTGACTCCAAAAGTGCTATCGCCATCACAAGCAATCCGGTGCAGCATACAAAGACGAAACATATAGCCGTGCGCTACCACTTCATCAAAGACCATATGGAGAAAGGTACAGTGGAACTCTACTTTGTGTGCACGGAAAATCAACTGGCAGATTTGTTTACCAAGGCTTTGGACGAAAAGCGATTTTTCGCCCTAGTGTCCAAGCTTGGTATGCTTAATCTGAAAGTTTGAGTCTCAGTTGTACTGGAATCACCTTTCCCACACAACGAGATAACTGTATCTCTTACAGACACACTTATCACGCCGCGTGGCTTAGGTGTTTCACGCACATCGGTGACTTGTTTTCTGTACATTCCCGGGTAGTGTTTCCTTTCGTTTGTTTTTCCAGTTTTCCATGTGTCTTTCGTCTTGTCTTTGTTATTCCTGTGCTTCTAACTGTGTGTTTTCAAGATGATTCCTCGAATGCCTAGTTCCAAAGGTACGTATTCTATCTCTGTGTGGAAAAGCAAATTTTTTTGAGAAATCGAGGGGGAGAAATATCCGTTTGACAAGTCTAGGGGGAGTTTTTGTCATTTTGTCAAAGTTTTATTTAGTTATTCTTTTCTCTCAAATTGTGTGTTTTGCTTCTTTAAAAAAAAGGCTGCTATTTTTGAAAAGTTGAGGGGGAGCGATGTCAGGTTGAAAATCTGAGGGGGAGAAGAGCAATTTTTTTTGGGGTGTCAAAGTTTTTTTTAGTTTAGTTTTAGCAGTTGGAATATATGGAACCGGGAGAGTTACGGGACCCGGTACCAACCTCACCCGGTATCGGGGCCGGAGTATATAAACAAGGTTTTCCTTGATTTTTTTTTCATATTTTTCATAACTCCCGCACCTAAAAACTCCCGCACCCCAAACTCCCGGTACCATACTCCCTCTGCTTGCGATTTCTTCCTCAATCGGACTCCAATCCTCACCAATCTTCAGGTACGAATCCTAATCTCTATTCTTATTGAGTTTATCACTTTAATCGAGTTGTAGAACACTACACACGATCGATTTCATCGATTTTCAATCACGACACTGTTAGGGTTTTTAGGACTCCCGGTAGTTTCGACTCCCGGTAGTTTCGATTCCCGGTAGTTTCGACTCCCGGTAGTCCCGACTCCCGGTAGTCCCGACTCCTGGTAGACTTGTCCCGGTAGACCTCGACTCCCGGTAGTCCCATGTACCGATAGTTCTAAGACCCGGTAGTTCCATGTACCGGTAGTTCTAAGTCCCGGTAGTCCCATGTACCGGTAGTCCTGAGTCCCGGTATTTCCATGTACCGGTAGTTCCAAGTCCCGGTACCTTAGGTTTTTAAAGTCCCGGTAGGTTAACTCCCGGTGCTCTTAGGCCCTGGTATTTCCAATTTTTCAAGTACTGATCTTTGCGAGCTCCGTAAGATTTGCCTATATGCACCTCAACTGTTCTTTCTTGCTTTCATTAAACTCAGATCCTACAAGACTCGAGTCGTGATAGGTCTTGCACTGTACCGACTCTCGGTGTTCCAAATCCGAGAATACGGACCTCAAGATTAGCTTTTATCTGACAATGGGCTCTTTTCTGACTATCTAGATAATTTTACAGGTATATGGCTCAACCTGCTCCTCTACTACCTGAAGGTCCGAACCTTCCTTTGGTACCTAACAACTATCACTTGGTACCGACGAATTTTAACTGCCAATGCCAAGTGATAGTAGAGATTCTAAAGCGCCATGCTCTCAACCAAGCTTTGACGGCTCATCCTTCGGTTCCAGCCGTCTACGTTCATCAACTATGGCGATCTTTCGAACTTATCCCTCGCGGCCGACACTTTGCACTTCGCGCTCGCATAGGTGATTCTGAATTCACCATCACGCGTCATATATTCCGCACCATCCTTGGTCTACCGGCCGCGAATGCCGTTCTAGCTCAAGAAGCCTTCGTTGCACAAGTCACAGATGATACGCTGTGCCGAGACATTCAGGCCCTCGGATATCGTGGCGGCCTTCATCAACCATCCAGCTTTACTCGCACGCACCTTCAGCCTGTCTGGTACACCCTGTTCACTATTCTGAACAGGTGTCTCTCCGCCGTCACAAAAGGAATTGATCGTACGTCAGTCAACATGCTACGCCTTTTCCATGCGGTGATCTACAGCCGAAACGTTGACTACGCAGAGCTACTATGGACGGAGCTTGTGGCTCAAGTCCCAGAAGAAGTTAGACGGAAACAGACGGCTTTCATTTCTTCCCTATCCTCGGTTCCTTCAGATGATTCTCGCACACTACATCGCTTCCGACCTCGCCATTCCTCGTTGCGCTGATCACGAGGTACTACTCGCTACTCGAATGACTCGTATTCAAAATATTCGAGTCTTAGAAGGTATAGTTCCTATGGTTATTCCTGCTGCCTTACTAGCTATCGCGGACCAATCGGCACTAAGTGTGATAGCATATAGGTCAGAGAACAACATAGTCGCTCCTAAGGACCAGCCAGATCCGGCTGGACCTGCCCAAGGAGCACGAGTCGAGCGACGTGAGGGTCCACGTATGCGAGGACGAGGGGTCCGACCAGCAGGGGCTGTCGGACGGGGCGCGCGGAGAGAAAATATAGTGAGGGGTTCAGGCGTGGGTAGTGCCGGGCGGTCATCACGCGATGCTAGTACGTCTCGACCTAGACCTCATTCACCACCTGCTGAAGGTTCCGCCCTACACGATGTGGAGGTGGAAGGAGTTTCCCGAGTACACACAGCGGAAGAGACAGCCTCCTCTTCCAGCTCCGAATCCGGTTCTTCCTCCGGAACAACTGTCGGCACCGCCTCTGGCTCCGAATCGGTATCCGGATCCGAGTCTCAATCAGGTTCGGCCTCTGGTCACGAAGAAGGGTCTGAGGAATCCGACAATGAGGAAACCGAATCTGACAACGATGATGATGATGTAACTAACCCCCAAGCCAATATTGGAGAGATAAGGAGAGCGGAGGGAGTTTTAGTTGAAAAAGAAATTGAAAGTGAGCCTGTGCGTGAAAGGAGAAGTAAGTTAAAGAATGACCGTGAGCGTGTGATGGGGCAATCTTCACAGGTTACCCCCAACCAGCCTTCATCTGGCCGGGCAGCCACATCTACTATTCCTCTGCATTCGTTGCATAGGAATATTGAAGAAGACGTCGTGGGCCCGGCGACGCACTTGCACAACCCCCCTAGCCACTCCGTTTCCTCTCAAAAGGATCCGGTTTCAACTTCTCACGGGGATCGACCACAACTTCCACCGGTCTCTCACTTGGAGAGTTCTGGTGTTGAAACTAGAGACCAGCCTCCCCCGGTCTCGCCTTCTTTGGATGCACAATTGAGTCTAGATCCCTTTGATTTTGACATTTCTTTGGCTAGGACACGGGTCATTGAGTCTGCTAACGTCGAGAGTCTTCGTGCCTCGATCGGAACGCCCGGAGCGACTCTACCTTTTGGTAGTTCGCAAGGACAGGGCGGAAGTCCTACCACGACTATCATCATGCCAACCGTGAACGTAGGCGGTACTGCGGTGCAATCCGCCACAGCTACTACAACGGAATGGCTAAGTGCCGTCGGAGTTAGTTTCTCGGAGTTCGTCTCTAAGGAATACGTGGACGGTGCCTTAAAGGCTGTCCAATCGGACATTATGAAGCAGGTTTCCGAGGATTTGGCGTTCATTCGTCGATCTATCACAGGTAAAGCCACGGCATCTTCGGCTCCTCAACCGACTCCTCAACTCAGACTATCCCAAGCGTCAACCGCTCCGGCTGTCCAGCATATGTCCGTTGACGATCTCAAAGCTGCCTTACTGGACAAGCTGTTGACCGACTCAAACATTTCCGCCTCGGCTGATGCAGATTTAGTGAGAATTCTCCGCTCGCAAACCCAACCACCGCCCCCTATTGCTCCGACTGACTCAATTACGGCCCAACTATCCGATGTCAGGCAGGCACTCGACAGGCTCACCGAGAGGGTCGTCAGCCTTGAAGACACCTGTAAGGGTCAGGTCCAGAGTACCAAACAAAGACATGATGATCCGGATGACCGTGATCAACATGAGGGGGAGAAGAGAATAAGACTGACCGAGCTGTCATCCGCGGCGGCAGAAACTTCAACGGTAACTCCAACTGAACCACAGCAACAACAACCGTCAGAGTCCGAAATGGTTCAGGACATGGAGATTTCTTCACCGGTCAGAGACAACTTAGAAGAGTCAGCAGACCCGACGGTTGAAAAGCCCGAAGGTCCATCGGAAGACCCGTTAATGCCAACAGTTTCGGAGCGGCCCGTCCTAGAGCTTATTGATGAGGACTCGGCCGGCGGTCCGGAACTTGAAACCGATTGGAGGCAAAGAGCGATTGTTGCTATTCAGATAGAAACTGATGCCTTGTGGGAAATACAGGGCGATGACGATTTGATGACAGAGTTTGATTATGACCAACTTCTTCTTCTGGGTGAACAGGTATCTACCGCTTCGGCTGATCTTACTGATAATGCAGGTTCATCTGAAATTATTGTGTCAATTCCGGAAGCGGTTCCACCCCAACATCCTCAACCAGCTCGTTGGGAAAGGTTTCGAATCTTAGTACCGTATCTGGAAGAAAATCTTCGCTCACTGGATAAGGCCTCTTGACCCTGTACAATGTCATGGGGCCACGTTCCTTGATGAGCCGATCAGATCGCAGTATGTGGAAGTTATGAAAAGAGGCAGAATGAGACATCAGGTCTACTCCAAGCACAGAATCACCGAAATCGTGAGTATTTAATCTGACAGAATCGTTAAAGTTGTCTTTCCGACCTTCTCAGTAAAAAGAGATGACGGAAATATTTGGACCTTCTCAGAATCCGATTTCAAACATCTTTGCCTGAGAGATTTCCCAGTACTACTCAGATTTTTGAAGACTCTTACTATTCGGCCTCTACCCTACACCAAAGCCCTCGAAGCTATCAAAAGATTTATGAAGTGCACGATCACATTATCATACATCGAAGACTTTCAGTTGGGACTCGAAAGTAATCAGAAAAAGATCAACATCTTAAAGCCAATCTGAACCTCCCTGAAGACGTACAGGTACACTCTTTACTTTCTAAACCAGAAACAGGGTTCGTGTATCTGAACGGAAAAGGGGAGAAACGGTTCATCAGAAAAAGTGAAGTGCATAAATTTAGCGAGGGAACATTGGTGAAAATCCAGTCTGATCTGAAGAAGATTTTAGAAGAAGAAGTCAAGAATGCTCCTCCAGAGCAGTATGTCAATCTTCGCGAGTACCTTGTCGAAGATCTTCTCAAAGCCATTGAAGACCGGCTTGAATTCAGAAGCTGCATCAGATATTTTGAAGTGCTCTTTGCTATCCGAAAGCGCTATGTTCCAGACTGGCGTGAACGCGAACTTCTATTCCAAGGGGGAGATTGTTAGGTCTTAATATGTATGGAATTAGAAGTTCAGGGACTTGTCTTGTCATTTCTTGTAAATACCCTTTGGGTATAAATAGTTTGTGTTTTACCTAGTATTAGGTTAATGATCATTATTATTGTTTTGCAAAACCTTTGTACGGCTACAGTGTGCCACTGAATCTTATTCATTCGATCTATCAATACAAGTGAGATTTATGGCTGGCTATTACTGATTGTGTTGATTAATTGTTGATTGCTTGTTAATCTGGGATCCACAAAAATAAACCTCTTTGCGCATTCCACTGTTTGATGTCGCGTTAACCTGACCCGAAACACATACACCGGTATAGGAATTAAACCTTTCACAATCAGTTGCATTCGCCAATATTATAACATATCCCAAACCACCGTCATCTAGTTCGATGTCTTGCCTACGCCTAAGTAGGTTAAACGTCCATTTTTGCATCGGCGGTTTACGAGACTGGACCTCTAACTTATCACAAACCGTCGACTCAACATATAGAAGTTGCATGTATAAAAATAATAGACAGAATCAAAAAGTAGATTATACAAGCGGAGCAATAACAAACTTACAGTCAAAAATGTGAGAGGCCCTACATAGAATGACAACAGGTTGTCTCGCTTCCAACCAATCTTACTGTTCTTCAAGCAATCGAAAACGTATTTGCACCAATCTATGTTAGGGATCCAATCTACACGGTGAATGCCGGAGAGGAACCCTATATTGCAAACCCCTACTCGGCTGCATTCGGCAGATTCTTTAATGACACTCATCACGTCTTTCGGTCTCATCCGGTCTTTCTTAAATTGTTTTCTCGAAGGACCAGAAAGCTCATCCGCACCTACCGATGGTGCTAATGAGTTTAATTCTAACCCTCCTAATAGGGTTATTTTAATAACCCTATTTATAGTTTTTTATCATCATTTTGAGCTAATTTTTATTCTCCATTGAGTCTTTGTTGTAAATTTTAGCGCCTACTTAAGTAAATAATTAATTGATGCTTCTACGCTCAATTTATCCAAATTTTATTTAATTATAGAGAAATCTCATTTAAATTTTGTCTAATTGTAGGATTGGAAGAAAATGTCGTTTTTGGAGTCTACAATTGTTGAAGTGCGTTAGAAAAGAAGTGGATTGCACGTTGCAGATTGAAGCCGAGAGACTGCATATTTTGGGCCGGCTGTTTTGTTTCGTTCGTTGTTGGGCCGAAAAATAACACTTACATATATTTTGCTTGGGATAAACTTTTGGACAAGGTTTTTGGGCTTTTGGTAATTTAGACTTTGACCCATATATGTTCTTGGGCCCCAAGTAACTACATCTCTATATATAAGTATGTAGTTGCAATAGCAAAAAAAGAGCAATAGCAAGTAGGATGTAATTGAAGTGAAGCATCCGAATTGGGGTTTTTAGGATCATCTTTCGGTCCTATTTTCTACTTTGGTTTGGTTTTGTAGTTAGTGATCCATAAGCTCACGGTTCATTTGGGCTTGGCTCATGGCTCACACCCTTGTGCCCCATTAACACTCGGGTTTGATCCTTTGTTTAATCTAACTACGTTTTAAAAACCTCCAGTTACCATTGTTTTTGTTAATCTCACTTTTCTTAATCTTTCCTAAAATCTACGGTTCCTACTACGTTTTTCTTGTTTACGGCCTTAAAATTATTTCTTGATACCCACGGTTGTGTTAATTTTATTTGCAAACATTTAGATAAAGTTTGGTTGCAAAACGGTTTCCACTCATTTTAAACTCTCAATCACTAGCACTCAGCCCAAAACTCTCAATTTTATTACCACTACAAATTGGAAGTTCGTATCATTCACTTCGGGTCCCCAGCAAAGTTTGGTTCACAATTTGTAGTTGACAGTGGAATTATAGAGTTTCCAAGTGTTAAAATTCTTCTTTTGTTACTTAAATCTTTTTCCAACATCCGGTTAGCATAAGTATAGATTTTCGACCAAACGATAGAACTTCAAGGTTGGTTTTGCATTAAATCACATTTGAACAAGATTTCCCTTTTTAGTTTATAAATCATTTTCTTAGGTCATTAAAACGTAATTCGAATTTTCAAGTATTGTGTGATGAATTGTCCATCTCTATTGTTTGTATTCACACCCGTCGTCATAGTTTTTATTGTATTTCAAGCAATTATGGGCTAATTACCTTAGCCTACGGTATAAAGTGAAGTTGGAACAGGAACTGATAAAAAGACAAAAAGGTGTGTCGTACGGTATGATTGTCCAAGTTATCTAAATCAAAATATATTTTAAGGATGATTACAATCAATCAATTGACAATTGGTTTGTTGTATGAAGGACTTAACAAAGTCACATAAAATATCGACTCTGAGATAATAAAGGAATACTGTCTAATCTTTTATTTGATTATTTGACTGACGTTCCAATGAATCTTTATACCCTATGCTTATTTATACTGAAATTGTTATTAGTCGTTAACCAAAACTACCAACAAAAGATTACCTTCAAATTCGCCATCTGAAACCTGTTTTTATGAATTAGACTTTTAAAGACGAACTTTTCCAAGCTTCTATGTGGGATCGATACTCGGTACTTTGTACCATTATTACTTGTTATAAGGCGATAATAGACTAAGATGTATACTTGTGTCATGGTTTATTTCTGATAATTTCAGGTACACACAAAGCAAGCTAACACCTCCCTTCGGGAGACGCAAAAGATGATGTATTGAGTCGACCGTGATTGGGATATCTCCATTCCTCATGTTTAAGGTCATACGAGTCGTTTCTAGATTATCGACAACATTGAAACCTAATTTAGATGAAATACCATCCAATTTCATTTCTAACAAAGAGCCAAATCCCGTATCCGTAACAACAGCCTGTTGGTTATCATTCAGAGCCTTAATCGTGTCCAATAAGGTTTTGGGGGATCCTTGTTCGCAATCCTAGTGTAATCCTAGGTTGATTAACGTTTGGAACATTAGATTTTTCTGTGCTGATGTTTTTTGCCGCCAAGCTTGTTTTCCTCAATCCAATCTTTGTGCATGTTGATTCATCTTCAAAGATTATGTCGGGGTGCATGTCTTCATACATGGAAAGAAAGGATAAAAACAATGGCGTCCGTTATTCTCGCGTGATCTTCTAATTAACACAGGTTTTTATATTTTTATTACCTTATAAAGATACGACTGCTAAATACGCAAAACTCGTACCTGTCTCGGTTGAAGGTTCGTTAACCACAAGCGACATTGAAGTCTGAACAATAAGAGATTTAGTTATTCGTTGTTTTTTCGTTGCTTCTACATGCCAATTTCCATTCCCTGCATCATATTAATAGGTTAGTGAAATTGTCAATATAACTTAACATATAGTTGAGAAGTTAAAGTAAAGTTAATTGATCCACATTTATAAATAGCGTCCGAAATAACATGTTTCATCGACTGCATCATGCTTGCTTGGTCATCAGGGTTCGTAAATTCTTTAGTTTTACCTAAACGAGTGATGACCTCTTGTTAAACCTTTATTCGATACTACATTCTCGAAATCAATATCACAAAGGGCAAGAAAAAAATCAACTCTATATATCAATGGCGTTTAATGTAATAAACATGGGGGTGACTACCTTTAATGTTGTCTTCATGAATACGCTCATTAATCGGCATGTTTTTACCCTTGCCTATGAAAAATGCCAAATAATTAGAAGGAAACATATTAAAATGCTTCAATATCACACACGATATTCGATTACTAAAACTTTGTTAAACAATATATCAAGAACCTGCAATATTAGCGTGCATTCTTGGAAGTTCTTGCCTAGATCCCGGTATTTGTCCCACTTTCCCTGCCACTTACACAATTTGGTCATTAATAATGTTGGAATTTCAATGTATATATTTTGTTAATATCAAACTTCATGGTGTATCAGAGCGACAAGCACGATACACATGAATGGCTATGAATTGTTTATCAATTCTGATTGTTTAGTATTGAGCAAAACAATTATAATCTCGTTGTTTGAGAGCTTGTGGTTAGTTACGAGGTGGTATGTGTAAGAATGTGAATGAATCTCGTATACCTTTCAACTCTCGGTTCGATGCT
Source organism: Saussurea involucrata (assembly GCA_033807775.1). Lineage (NCBI taxonomy): Eukaryota > Viridiplantae > Streptophyta > Magnoliopsida > Asterales > Asteraceae > Saussurea > Saussurea involucrata. The sequence continues at coordinate 82,953,966 of CM066327.1, forward strand.
CTCATATCACCTTCATTGTGTGTTTTGTCTACACCCAATCCTGCTGACTCAGTACGCTCTTCCTATGTTTCTATGGGCCGAGGCTATCGCGACAGCGTGCTACACTCAAAATAGATCCATCATCCACAAGCGCTTCAACAAGACGCCTTATGAGGTCATCAATAAACGCACCCCCAACATCGGATACTTTCATGCGTTTGGGTGCAAATGCTTCGTTCTGAACGATAAGGATGATCTCGGCAAGCTCAAGCCGAAGGCGGACGAGGGGATCTTCATTGGTTACTCGACATCTTCCAAAGCATATCGCGTCTATAATAAAAGGACCAAGAGTGTGATCGAGAGTATTAACGTGGCCTTCGACGAATTGGTCGACCTGGCTTCTGGACATAACAGTTCGGAACCCGCGCTTACTGGAGTGCTGGCTTCTGATCTCTCTCGATCGGAACCCAAGCATACAACAGTAGATCCTTCGTCATCCAATACGTCGAAGTCACAATCTTCTGAGTTAGATCTTCTGTTTCAAATTTTTTATAATGATTTATTTTTCCCCCAGTCTCTACTGATGCTTCTTTGAATGCAGATGGAACTATAGTGGTGTCGACCGACTTTTTCGGTCCTCCTCTGACCCCCAATGATACATCCTCGGAGGACTCACCTACTTCACCTGTAATTGCGACGACGACACCTCCCTCATCAGTGGTTCCAACCACTTCTTCCCCCGGAGCAAGCAACGGCTCGGACGACACTGCCACATCTTCGTCAACAGCTGTTGTAGCTCCACCTGCGGCCGCTCCAAGACTACATCCGGTTCCATCCCTTGAAGCTGTTCAGAATCTACCCCTTGGGTCCTACGTCGATGCGGATAATTCAGAATCTCTTTCGGATCCTCTACCCCACACGAGGAAATGGACTCGAGCGCACCCTCCGGAGCAAATTATTGGCATTCCGACCGCTCTAGTTCAGACTCGAGCTACCTCGGAAGCTGAAGATGACGCTGCATCTGCTTTGCTGAGCAATACTCAAACCCGTGCGGCAACCGGTAATGAGTGCCTCTTCTCGGTTTTCTTGAGCAATGTCGAACCGGCATCAGTAAAGGATGCTTTACACGACCCGGACTGGATAATGGCCATGCAAGAAGAGCTCAACGAATTTGAGAGTCTCAAAGTTTGGCGTCTGGTCCATCGCCCGAATCACCGAACCATCATTGGCACGAAGTGGATTTTCAAGAACAAAAAGGACGAGAATGGTGTCGTGGTCCGAAACAAGGTACGTTTGGTCGCTAAGGGGTATAGACAACAAGAGGGGATCGACTACGAAGACACGTTTGCACCAGTGGCCCGAATCGAAGCCATTCGGATGTTTCTCGCGTACGCCGCACACAAAAACTTCACGGTATATCAAATGGATGTGAAGACGGCGTTTCTGAATGGCGATCTAAAAGAAGAGGTGTATGTCTCCCAGCCAGAAGGTTTCGTAGATCCGGATCACCCGAACCATGTGTATCGACTCGACAAAGCGTTATATGGACTAAAACAAGCACCGAGAGCCTGGTACGATAAACTGTCAACTTTTCTTCTGATCTCTGGCTTCTCGAAAGGTAAGATCGACACAACTCTTTTCATAAAGAGGGAAGGTGAGCACATTCTGTTAGTTCAAGTCTATGTCGATAATATTATCTTCGGTTCCTCTTGCCCGCAATACTGTCGCAACTTTTCATTCCTCATGAAAAAGCATTTTAAAATGAGTATGATGGGATAGATGAATTTCTTTCTTGGTCTTCAAGTTCAACAACTGTCGACCGGGATATTCATCAATCAGTCTAAGTACATCACGGATATTCTTCGGAAATTCAAGATGGAACAGTGCTCACCCATGAGTACTCCTATGTCCCCCGGTACGAAGTTGCACGCTGATCCTAATGGAAAGGCGGTTAACACTACTACCTATCGAGGAATGATTGGTTCGCTGATGTATTTGACGGCAAGTCGACCGGACATAATGTTTTCTACTTTTCTGTGTGCTAGATTTCAGTCTAATCCTAAAGAGTCTCATATGATAGCAGTTAAGCGTATAATTCGTTACTTGAAAGGTACTGCTAATCTTGGCCTTTGGTACCCGAAGGATACAGGTTTCGAACTTACCGCGTATTCTGATGCTGATCATGCGGGAAGTATGCTCGACCGGAAAAGCACGACGGGACACGTTCAGTTCCTAGGCGACAAGCTGGTTAGCTGGGCCTCAAAGAAGCAGACTTGCGTCTCCACCTCCACGGCGGAAGCGGAGTACGTAGCCGCGGCCAGCTGCTGTTCCCAAGTGATTTGGATGCGGACACAACTGAAGGATTACGGGTACAACTACTCGAACATCTCCATCTACTGTGACTCCAAAAGTGCTATCTCCATAACAAGCAATCCGGTGCAGCATACAAAGACGAAACATATAGACGTGCGCTACCACTTCATCAAAGACCATGTGGAGAAAGGTACAGTGGAACTCTACTTTGTGTGTACGGAAAATCAACTGGCAGATTTGTTTACCAAGGCGTTGGACGAAAAGCGATTTTTCGCCCTAGTGTCCAAGCTTGGTATGCTTAATCTGAAAGTTTGAGTCTCAGTTGTACAGGAATCACCTTTCCCATACAACGAGATAACTGTATCTCTTACAGATACACTTATCACGCCGCGTGGCTTAGGTGTTTCACGCACATCGGTGACTTGTTTTCTGTACATTCCCGGGTAGTGTTTCCTTTCGTTTGTTTTTCCAGTTTTCCGTGTGTCTTTACGTTGTTCGTCTTGTCTTTGTTATTCCCGTGCTTCTAACTGTGTGTTTTCAAGATGATTCCTCGAATGCCTAGTTCCAAAGGTACGTATTCTATCTCTGTGTGGAAAAGAAAATTTTTTTGACAAATCGAGGGGGAGAAATATCCGTTTGACAAGTCTAGGGGGAGTTTTTGTCATTTTGTCAAAGTTTTATTTAGTTATTCTTTTCTCTCAAATTGTGTGTTTTGCTTCTTTAAAAAAAAGGCTGCTATTTTTGAAAAGTTGAGGGGGAGCGATGTCAGGTTGAAAATCTGAGGGGGAGAAGAGCAATTTTTTTTGGGGTGTCAAAGTTTTTTTTAGTTTAGTTTTAGCAGTTGGAATATATGGAACCGAGAGAGTTACGAGACCCGGTACCAACCTCACCCGGTATCAGGGCCGGAGTATATAAACAAGGTTTTCCTTGATTTTTTTTCATATTTTTCATAACTCCCGCACCCAAAAACTCCCGCACCCCAAACTCCCGGTACCATACTCCCTCTGCTTGCGATTTCTTCCTCAATCGGACTCCAATCCTCACCAATCTTCAGGTACGAATCCTAATCTCTATTCCTATTGAGTTTATCACTTTAATCGAGTTGTAGAACACTACACACGATCGATTTCATCGATTTTCACTCGCGACACTGTTAGGTTTTTAGGACTCCTGGTAGTTTCGACTCCCGGTAGTTTCGACTCCCGGTAGTTTCGATTCCCGGTAGACTTGTCCCGGTAGACCTCGACTCCCGGTAGTCCCATGTACCGGTAGTTCTAAGACCCGGTAGTTCCATGTACCGGTAGTTCTAAGTCCCGGTAGTCCCATGTACCGGTAGTCCTGAGTCCCGGTATTTCCATGTACCGGTATTTCCAAGTCCCGGTACCTTAGGTTTTTAAAGTCCCGGTAGGTTAACTCCCGGTGCTCTTAGGCCCTGGTATTTCCAATTTTTCAAGTACTGATCTTTGCGAGCTCCGTAAGATTTGCCTATATGCACCTCAACTGTTCTTTCTTGCTTTCATTAAACTCGGATCCTACAAGACTCGAGTCGTGAACGGTCTTGCACTGTACCGACTCTCGGTGTTCCAAATCCGAGAATACGGACCTCAAGATTAGCTTTTATCTGACAATGGGCTCTTTTCTGACTATCTAGATAATTTTACAGGTATATGGCTCAACCTGCTCCTCTACTACCTGAAGGTCCGAACCTTCCTTTGGTACCTAACAACTATCACTTGGTACCGACGAATTTTAACTGCCAATGCCAAGTGATAGTAGAGATTCTAAAGCGCCATGCTCTCAACCAAGCTTTGACGGCTCATCCTTCGGTTCCAGCCGTCTACATTCATCAACTCTGGCGATCTTTCGAACTTATCCCTCGCGGCCGACACTTTGCACTTCGCGCTCGCATAGGTGATTCTGAATTCACCATCACCCGTCATATCTTCCGCACCATCCTTGGTCTACCGGCCGCGAATGCCGTTCCAGGTCAAGAAGCCTTCGTTGCACAAGTCGCAGATGATACGCTGTGCCGAGACATCCAGGCCCTCGGATATCGTGGCGGCCTTCATCAACCATCCAGCTTCACTCGCACGCACCTTCAGCCTGTCTGGTACACCCTGTTCACTATTCTGAACAGGTGTCTCTCCGTCGTCACAAAAGGAATTGATCGTACGTCAGTCAACATGCTACGCCTTTTCCATGCGGTGATCTACAGCCGAAACGTTGACTACGCAGAGCTACTATGGACGGAGCTTGTGGCTCAAGTCCAGAAGAAGTTAGACGGAAACAGACGACTTTCATTTCTTCCCTATCCTCGGTTCCTTCAGATGATTGTCGCACACTACATGGCTTCTGACCTCGCCATTCCTCGTCGCGCTGTTCACGAGGTACTACTCGCTACTCGAATGACTCGTATTCAAAATATTCGAGTCTTAGAAGGTATAGTTCCTATGGTTATTCCTGCTGCCTTACTAGCTATCGCGGACCAATCGGCACTAAGTGTGATAGCATATAGGTCAGAGAACAACATAGTCGCTCCTATGGACCAGCCAGATCCGACTGGACCTGCCCAAGAAGCGCGAGCCGAGCGACGTGAGGGTCCACGTATGCGAGGACGAGGGGTCCGACCAGCAGGGGCTGTCGGACGGGGCGCGCGGAGAGAAAATATAGTGAGGGGTTCAGGCGTGGGTAGTGTTGGGCGGCCATCACGCGATGCTAGTACGTCTCGACCTAGACCTCATTCACCACCTGCTGAAGGTTCCGCCCTACACGATGTGGAGGTGGAAGGAGTTTCCCGAGTACACACAGCCGAAGAGGCAGCCTCCTCTTTCAGCTCCGAATCCGGTTCTTCCTCCGGAACAACTGTCGGCACCGCCTCTGGCTCCGAATCGGTATCCGGATCCGAGTCTCAATCAGGCTCGGCCTCTGGTCACGAAGAAGGGTCTGAGGAATCCGACAGTGAGGAAACCGAATTTGACTACGATGATGATGATGCAACTAACCCCCAAGCCAATATTGGAGAGATAAGGAGAGCGGAGGGAGTTTTAGTTGAAAACGAAATTGAAAGTGAGCCTGTGCGTGAAAGGAGAAGTAAGTTAAAGAATGACCGTGAGCGTGTGATGGGGCAATCTTCACAGGTTACCCCTAACCAACCTTCATCTGGCCGGGCAGCCACATCTACTATTCCTCTGCATTCGTTGGATAGGGATATTGAAGAAGACGTCGTGGGCCCAGCGACGCACTTGCACAACCCCCTAGCCACTCCGTTTCCTCTCAAAAGGATACGGTTTCAACTTCTCACGGGGATCGAGCACAACTTCCACCGGTCTCTCTCTTGGAGAGTTCTGGTGTTGAAACTAGAGACCAGCCTCCCCCGGTCTCGCCTTCTTTGGATGCACAATTGAGTCTAGATCTTTTTGATTTTGACATTTCTTTGGCTAGGACACGGGTCATTGAGTCTGCTAACGTCGAGAGTCTTCGTGCCTCGATCGGAACGCCCGGAGCGACTCTACCTTTTGGTAGTTCGCAAGGACAGGGCGGAAGTCCTACCACGGCTATCATCACGCCAACCGTGAACGTAGGCGGTACTGCGGTGCAATCCGCCGCAGCTCCTACAACGGAATGGCTAAGTGCCGCCGGAGTTAGTTTCCCGGAGTTCGTCTCCAAGGAATACGTGGACGGTGCCTTAAAGGCTGTCCAATCGGACACTATGAAGCAGGTTTCCGAGGATTTGGCGTTCATTCGTCGATCTATCACAGGTAAAGCCACGGCATCTTCGGCTCCTCAACCGACTCCTCAACTCAGACTATCCCAAGCGTCAACCGCTCTGGCTGTCCAGCACATGTCCGTTGATGATCTCAAAGCCGCCTTATTGGACAAGCTGTTGACCGACTCAAACATTTCCGCCTCGGCTGATGCAGATTTAGTGAGCATTCTCCGCTCGCAAACCCAACCACCGCCCCCTATCGGTCCGACCGACTCAATTACGGCCCAACTATCCGATGTCAGGCAGGCACTCGACAGGCTCACCGAGAGGATCGCCAGCCTTGAAGACACCTGAAAGGGTCAGGTCCAGAGTACCAAACGAAGACATGATGATCCGGATGACCGTGATCAACATGAGGGGGAGAAGGGAATAAGACTGACCGAGCTGTCATCCGCGGCGGCAGAAACTTCAACGGTAACTCCAACTGAACCACAACAACAACAACCGTCAGAGTTCGAAATGGTTCAGGACATGGAGATTTCTTCACCGGTCAGAGACAACTTAGAAGAGTCAGCAGACCCGACAGTTGAAAAGCCCGAAGGTCCATCGGAAGACCCGTTAATGCCAACATTTTCGGAGCGGCCCGTCCTAGAGCTTATTGATGAGGACTCGGCCGACGGTCCGGAACTTGAAACCGATTGGAGGCAAAGAGCGATTGTTGCTATTCAGACAGAAACTGATGCCTTGTGGGAAATACAGGGCGATGACGATTTGATGACAGAGTTTGATTATGACCAACTTCTTCGTCTGGGTGAACAGGTATCTACCGTTTCGGCTGATCTTACTGATAATGCAGGTTCATCTGAAATTATTGTGTCAATTCCAGAAGCGGTTCCACCCCAACATCCTCAACCAGCTCGTTGGGAAAGGTTTCGAATCTTAGTACCATATCTGGAAGAATCTCAGAAGAAAATCTTCGCTCACTAGATAAGGCCTCTTGACCCTGTACAATGTCATGGGGCCACGTTCCTTGATGAGCCGATCAGATCGCAGTATGTGGAAGTTATGAAAAGAGGCAGAATGAGACATCAAGTCTACTCCAAGCACAGAATCACCGAAATCGTGAGTATTGAATCTGACAGAATCGTTAAAGTTGTCTTTCCGACCTTCTCAGTAAAAAGGGATGACGGAAATATTTGGACCTTCTCAGAATCCGATTTCAAACATCTTTGCCTGAGAGATTTCCCAGTACTACTCAGATTTTTGAAGACTCTTACTATTCGGCCTCTACCCTACACCAAAGCCCTCGAAGCTATCAAAAGATTTATGAAGTGCACGATCACATTATCATACATCGAAGACTTTCAGTTGGGACTCGAAAGTAATCAGAAAAATATCAACATCTTAAAGCCCAATCTGAACCTCCCTGAAGACGCACAGGTACACTCTTTACTTTCTAAACCAGAAACAGGGTTCGTGTATCTGAACGGAAAAGGGGAGAAACGGTTCATCAGAAAAAGTGAAGTGCATAAATTTAGCGAGGGAACATTGGTGAAAATCCAGTCTGATCTGAAGAAGATTTTAGAAGAAGAAGTCAAGAATGCTCCTCCAGAGCAGTATGTCAATCTTCGCGAGTACCTTGCCGAAGATCTTCTCAAAGCCATTGAAGACCGTCTTGAATTCAGAAGTTGCATCAGATATTTTGAAGTGCTCTTTGATATCCGAAAGCGTTATGTTCCAGACTGGCGTGAACGCGAACTTCTATTCCAAGGGGGAGATTGTTAGGTCTTAATATGTGTGGAATTAGAAGTTCAGGGACTTGTCTTGTCATTTCTTGTAAATACCCTTTGGGTATAAATAGTTTGTGTTTTACCTAGTATTAGGTTAATGATCATTATTATTGTTTTGCAAAACCTTTGTACGGCTACAGTCTGCCACTGAATCTTATTCATTCGATCTATCAATACAAGTGAGATTTATGGCTGGCTATTACTGATTGTGTTGATTAATTGTTGATTGCTTGTTAATCTGGGATCCACAAAAATAAACCTGTTTGCGCATTCCACTGTTTGATGTCGCGTTAACCTGACCCGAAACACATACACCGGTATAGGAATTAAACCTTTCACAATCAGTTGCATTCGCCAATATTATAACATATCCCAAACCACCGTCATCTAGTTCGATGTCTTGCCTATGCCTAAGTAGGTTAAACGTCCATTTTTGCATCGGCGGTTTACGGGACTGGACCTCTAACTTATCACAAACCGTCGACTCAACATATAGAAGTTGAATGTATAAAAATAATAGACAGAATCAAAAAGTAGATTATACAAGCGGAGCAATAACAAACTTACGGTCAAAAATGTGAGAGGCCCTGCATAGAATGACAACAGGTTGTCTCGCTTCCAACCAATCTTACTGTTCTTCAAGCAATCGAAAACGTATTTGCACCAATCTATGTTAGGGATCCAATCTACACGGTGAATGTCGGAGAGGAACCCTATATTGCAAACCCCTACTCGGCTGCATTCGACAGATTCTTTAATGACACTCATCACGTCTTTCGGTCTCATCCGGTCTTTCTTAAATTGTTTTCTCCAAGGACCAGAAAGCTAATCCGCACCTACCGATGGTGCTAATGAGTTTAATTCTAACCCTCCTAATAGGGTTATTTTAATAACCCTATTTATAGTTTTTTATCATCATTTTGAGCTAATTTTTATTCCCCATTGAGTCTTTGTTGTAAATTTTAGCGCCTACTTAAGTAAATAATTAATTGATGCTTCTACGCTCAATTTATCCAAATTTTATTTAATTATAGAGAAATCTCATTTAAATTTTGTCTAATTGTAGGATTGGAAGAAAATGTCGTTTTTGGAGTCTACAATTGTTGAAGTGCGTTAGAAAAGAAGTGGATTGCACGTTGCAGATTGAAGCCGAGAGACTGCATATTTTGGGCCGGCTGTTTTGTTTCGTTCGTTGTTGGGCCGAAAAATAACACTTACATATATTTTGCTTGGGCTAAACTTTTGGACCAGGTTTTTGGGCTTTTGGTAATTTAGACTTGGACCCATATATGTTCTTGGGCCCCAAGTAACTACATCTCTATATATAATTATGTAGTTGCAATAGCAAAAAAAGAGCAATAACAAGTAGGAAGTAATTGAAGTGAAGCATCCGAATTGGGGATTTTAGGATCATCTTTCGGTCCTATTTTCTACTTTGGTTTGGTTTTGTAGTTAGTGATCCATAAGCTCACGGTTCATTTGGGCTTGGCTCATGGCTCACACCCTTGTGCCCCATTAACACTCGGGTTTGATCCTTTGTTTAATCTAACTACGTTTTAAAAACCTCCAGTTGCCATTGTTTTTGTTAATCTCACTTTTCTTAATCTTTCCTAAAATCTACGGTTCCTACTACGTTTTTCTTGTTTACGGCCTTAAAATTATTTCTTGATACCCACGGTTGTGTAAATTTTATTTGCAAACATTTAGATAAAGTTTGGTTGCAAAACGGTTTCCACTCATTTTAAACTCTCAATCACTAGCACTCAGCCCAAACTCTCAATTTTATTACCACTACAAATTGGAAGTTTGTATCATTCACTTCGGGTCCCCAACAAAGTTTGGTTCACAATTTGTAGTTGACAGTGGAATTATAGAGTTTCCAAGTGTTAAAATTCTTCTTTTGTTACTTAAATCTTTTTCCAACATCCGGTTAGCATAAGTATAGATTTTCGACCAAACGATAGAACTTCAAGGTTGGTTTTGCATTAAATCACATTTGAAACAAGATTTCCCTTTTTAGTTTATAGATCATTTTCTTAGGTCATTAAAACGTAATTCGAATTTTCAAGTATTGTGTGATGAATTGTCCATCTCTATTGTTTGTATTCACACCCGTCGTCATAGTTTTTATTGTATTTCAAGCAATTATGGGCTAATTACCTTAGCCTAGGGTATAAAGTGAAGTTGGAACCGGAACTGATAAAAAGACAAAAAGGTGTGTCGTACGGTATGATTGTCCAAGTTATCTAAATCAAATTATATTTTAAGGATGATTACAATCAATCAATTGACAATTGGTTTGTTGTATGAAGGACTTAACAAAGTCACATAAAATATCGACTCTGAGATAATAAAGGAATACTGTCTCATCTTTTATTTGATTATTTGACTGACGTTCCAATGAATCTTTATACCCTATTCTTTATACTGAAATTGTTATTAGTCGTTAACCAAAACTCCCAACAAAAGATTACCTTCGAATTCGCCATCTGAAACCTGTTTTTATGAATTAGACTTTTAAAGACGAACTTTTCCAAGCTTCTATGTGGGATCGATACTCGGTACTTTGTACCATTATTACTTGTTATAAGCGATAATAGACTAAGATGTATACTTGTGTCATGGTTTATTTCTGATAATTTCAGGTACACACAAAAGCAAGCTAACACCTCCCTTCGGGAGACGCAAAAGATGATGTATTGAGTCGACCGTGATTGGGATATCTCCATTCCTCATGTTTAAGGTCATACGAGTCGTTTCTAGATTATCGACAACATAGAAACCTAATTTAGATGAAATACCATCCAATTTCATTTCTAACAAAGAGCCAAATCCCATATCCGTAACAACAGCCTGTTGGTTATCATTCAGAGCCTTAATCGTGTCCAATAAGGTTTTGGGGGATCCTTGTTCGCAATCCTAGTGTAATCCTAGGTTGATTAACGTTTGGAACATTAGATTTTTCTGTGCTGATGTTTTTTGCCGCCAAGCTTGTTTTCCTCAATCCAATCTTTGTGCATGTTGATTCATCTTCAAATATTATGTCGGGGTGCATGTCTTCATACATGGAAAGAAAGGATAAAAAACAATGGCGTCCGTTATTCTCGCGTGATCTTCTAATTAACACAGGTTTTTATATTTTTATTACCTTATAAAGATACGACTGCTAAATACGCAAAACTCGTACATGTCTCGGTTGAAGGTTCGTTAACCACCAGCGACATTGAAGTCTGAACAATAAGAGATTTAGTTATTCGTTGTTTTTTCGTTGCTTCTACATGCCAATTTCCATTCCCTGCATCATATTAATAGGTTAGTGAAATTGTCAATATAACTTAACATATAGTTGAGAAGTTAAAGTAAAGTTAATTGATCCACATTTATAAAATAGCGTCCGAAATAACATGTTTCATCGACTGCATCATGCTTGCTTGGTCATCAGGGTTCGTAAATTCTTTAGTTTTACCTAAAAGAGTGATGACCTCTTGTTAAACCTTTATTCGATACTACATTCTCGAAATGAATATCACAAAGGGCAAGAAAAAATCAACCCTATATATCAATGGCGTTTAATGTAATAAACATGGGGTGACTACCTTTAATGTTGTCTTCATGAATACCCTCATTAATCGGCATGTTTTTACCCTTGCCTATGAAAAATGCCAAATAATTAGAAGGAAACATATTAAAATGCTTCAATATCACACACGATATTCGATTACTAAAACTTTGTTAAGCAATATATCAAGAACCTGCAATATTAGCGTGCATTCTTGGAAGTTCTTGCCTAGATCCCTGTATTTGTCCCACTTTCCCTGCCACTTACACAATTTGGTCATTAATAATGTTGGAATTTCAATGTATATATTTTGTTCATATCAAACTTCATGGTGTATCAGAGCGACAAGCACGATACACATGAATGGCTATGAATTGTTTATCAATTCTGATTGTTTAGTATTGAGCAAAACAATTATAATCTCGTTGTTTGAGAGCTTGTGGTTAGTTACGAGGTGGTATGTGTAAGAATGTGAATGAATCTCGTATACCTTTCAACTCTCGGTTCGATGCTCTCATATCACCTTCATTGTGTGTTTTGTCTACACCCAATCCTGCATGGAATAAATTCAATGTGTATGACGCGCTGCGAAATATGAACTCGTACATTAATCGGACAAAATCTAGTCTTGACATTCGATTAATTGTTTTTGCAACGATAGATGCTAGAAAAAGCATCAACTTTGTTAAATCAAAATGTAGCCATGAAATTCGTTTAATTATGTGTTAGCTGTTGTTGCTGATCATACATACTCGTTACACATTTATCATCATTTCTTTTGCTCGTTGTTAGCTAATAAACATTTGAATGTTGGACAACCTATCAGATATAAAATATTACATACCTTCTATTGCAGGACCTTGACGTCTACGAGCAACGATTGTGTCTGCAAATCAACCAATTACATATGTAAATTAACATATATGATGTGATTAATAGGTTTATCGTTAGTAGCCTCCTCACAAGCTCAGTGAACGTAGGATGAGCTTGAACATGGAGCAACCCAACCCCATACAGGTTCATAAAGGTTCGTGTTAGTATGTATGAACATGGATGAACCATCCTTATAAATGTTCAAGAATGCTCGGGTAAGTATTCATGAACATCGATGATCACAGTCGGTTACATGAACCCCGGTGAACATGACAAAATTAGTTTCCATGAATTGTCATGAACATGTACGGACATTTTACGTTATCCATTCAGCTTACACATATATGTTAATAAACATTAGCTTGAATTTTTCCAACACATTTTGACTACACATGAAGACGGGCACTTTAATAATGACGGGATGCTTTCTTATTGGGTTTAACAACCAATATTCATTTAACATGAAACTCAACACATTGTTGGATGAAGAATGAACCTTCGATGAACATATATCGAACATGAAACTAAAAACATTATAAGTGATATCAAACAATGTTGAACCAATTCATAATGGTTCTTGAGGCCACACGTAAACAAAATTTCGTCCAAACACTTTTCCTTTTTATATACGTTAGAGAAGAACCATGTATTTTGTTGGAAACTAAATGAAAATAATAAATAAAAATAAGATGGGATGATATGTGTTTGCATAGATTTGAACCCTGGCCAAAAATGTAGATACATTGATCTTATCCATTAAGCTACAAGTTGATACTTGTTATAATTTCAATGAATAAATACAAAACTTATTCAAACAAGTTAATGTTTCCTTAAAAGCAGCCTAACCAAAATGTGGCCTTACTAGGCACATATGCTTTCAAATAATTTTTTTTGGGAAATACAAGTTCGTTGAAAGCATGTGAGCGGTCAAAGGTGCGTCAAAAGTCAAAATTGATGAAAAATGTCAAAATTGAAGGCCAAGGAGGCCGATCCGAGGTCCGAGTCAAAAGATATTGGACTACAAAGTTTTGGGATGAACTCATGAAACTTTCCATACATGTTAGCTTGTTACCTTACATGATTAATTTATATTACAAAAAAGGTTTTAAGCTACAAAAAGAACCATGTTTTAACCAATGCTAAATGTCAAAATTGAAGGCCAAAAGAATGAACATGTGTGAAATCAACATTTACCTCTGTTTCATGGCATCTTAACCTTCACCTTCAACTTCAACTTATCATGTTTTTTTTGTTCATCTGTTGTCATGCCTGTGTCCGCATCAACTGGGTTGTCCACGTTGTTTTTGAAATTCGAGAATGAGGTTTTCATGGCATTCCTCTCACTCTTTTTCCTGTCTGGAAGAAGAAAGGAAGGTTTTAGAAAATATACTAATCGAACAAAACCCTAGGATTTATAAACCCAAACCCAAACCTATAATATATGTACCTCTCATTACAGGGTTAACACCACCTCCTCCTGCAAAATCAGCCATCGATCCTAACGGCTGATTTCACTAGCCTAAAAATCGCAGTCACATATCGAAGAAAGATGTCGCTGATTGACGTTGATTTCTTTGAATCGTGTTGAGATGTTGGTTTCCAATCCAGGTATGGTATGTCGGATGCAGTAAGCGGTTGATTTCACCGGATTTCACTACCCACAAAATTGCAACCGAAGAAAGATGTCGATGATCGAAGAATCCAAAAGCGTGTTGAGATGTCGGTTTCAAATCAGGGTATGGTATATACGATGCGGAAATTACACTGTAGATATCCCTGTGAAGTAATTGAAAAATAGTAGGTTGTGTCAAATTCCAAAATTACCCTCTTCATTTGGGTTCAAGGTGAGAATTAATTACACGACTTAATTTCTTAATTAATTAATAAATGGTTTTAATCTCAACCATTAAAAAGAAAATGAATGGCTAAGATGAAGTTAATAAAGTTAATACAAAATGGGAGGTTAACAAATGAACCTCCCTCTATATATATAAACAAGTAGTGTACCCGCCAATAATGCGGGAGCGGTGAATATAAATGATTTTGCAGTTTTGGTGGTTTTGTTAGAGAATATTTTAACAATTATATGATTTACACTTTGAATAAATAAGAGCTATGGCTCCAATTGGACACGATCGACGAAATTTGTATGACATTTTCAAATCAATCCAATTTAACTAAATACTACCGGATTACAAAAAAACACGGTTTATGTGAAGGAAAATTGCATCAAAATAAACCAACTTTGAGTTGATTCCTATTTTGGGGAACTAACTTTTAAAAATATCATTTTGGGGATTGAAGCAAATTTCTCGTATATTTAAGGGTCTCCTTTCTAAAATGCCACATCAGTTTTGCAATAACACATTCCACACCCATGCAAGACCAAACTCATTTCTAAAGTAATAAATTATAATATACATAATAAATTAATTATAAAATATAATATAACTAAAATTTTACTTTTGTTTTCTTTTATCTATTAGTAGTTGTATTTTTTTAATTTTTTATATTAATGTACTTTTATATTAGTAGTTTAAATAAAAAACATTGCATAAAAATATCATTTGTTTAAAATAATCGTGGGTAAGAAATTTTAATAAAAATATTTAAAAAATAATGTTCAAATAAACTAATAAATGAATTAAAATTAATAAACATATTAATAATTAATGTTTAAACAAATAAATAAATAAATAAAAGAGTAAATTACATTTTTTGTCCTTGTGGTTATCACTCAGTATCAAGTCTAGTCCATATTTTAAACTAATTTTAATTTTGGTCATTATGGTTGCAACTTTATTTCAAACTTGGTCCTTTTGATTGCCATTTTGTTTCAAATTTGGTCCAACTAATTATTTTTTAAAAATATATATATATATTAGATTGAGGGCAGTTTGGTCTTTTCATTCTTTTGTCTTATCTATTTCATCAATATTTTCTATTTTCTTTTGTAAATAAATTTGAAGTACAATCCACATATACACCCCAATCCACTTCTTCCCAATCCCACCGTCCGGTCATCTTCTTCCGACTCCGGCTAATGTAAATCCAAAATTAAACCCAAATCAAAAACTAAATCAAACATAAATCAAAACTTAAATCTAAACTAAATCAAACCCAAATTTTAAAACTAAATGAAAACCCAGATAAACGGCTAAATCTAACTAAATCAAAGACAAAACTTAGACCTAAATCAAACCCAAAATCTAAAACTAAATCAAACCCTTTTTTAGAAAAACCAAATAGAAAATGAAATCAAAAATCAAAAGCAAACCAAATCTTAATATCCTGTGTGACTATTCTAGGTGTGAGTATACTAATTATGCTCTTGGCTATGGTGTGCTTATTGGTATCTATGCCAACCTGCATCATCACATCCACTAGGAAAGAGGGGAATAAGGAGAGAGGGCGACGCGGAGTGGGTTTCTTCCCATGGAGTTGCTCCCAAATTGGTAGTGGGTTACTACCCATGAAAGTTGCTCCCAAGCTGGAAGTGGGTTTCTTCAATGCATCCACCCCATCTCAACTCATATTCTAAAAATCACAAAACTCAAACCTAATTCTAAATTTACAACAAACTCAAAGGAGAAGGGCCATGGGGAAAGAAGATGGACGAGTGGCTGTGAAGGAAATGATTCTGGGGTGGACTCCATTGTAGATCTGTTGGGAAATCTCATTCATGTTCATAGATATATGTATATTTATAATAATAATAATAATAATAATAGAGTTTTGATATATATGTTTTATTTTTTAATTAAAATTAAAGAGGTGATAGAAAGACCAAAATGCCCTTAAGTTAATAGATTTTTTAAATGGAATTTAGTCATAGGGACCAAAATTGAAACAAATTGACAACCATAATGACTAAAACTGTAAATAGTTTGAAATAGGGACTAAGGTTGATAATAAGTGGCAACCATAAGGACAAAAAATGTAATTTACTCTAAATAAAATTAAACAAAACTGGATTTGTTTTATATATATTTGTTTGTGAAATGTCTTGCTAAACTTGCAAGACCTTGCAAGGCACATGGCATGTCATGTCATCTTGCAAGACGTGTGAGGATGCTCTAATTGCCAACTAAGATTCCACATCATAAATAAAATAAAAAAATTAAATATTAAATGACATGGTGCTGATAATTATGAGTTATGACATGGCGTATTTTCCAAATTTCAATATTTTGATTTTATTTTCTTTATCATGATTCTTCATCTTCTCCAATCACCAAGAGCAAGTACAAACCCTAAAACTTGCTTAAATCAAAGAGTAATGATCAATCATAAGTCAAAACATGAATGGTTTTTTATTTATTTATAATTAAAAAGATCAATTTGGTTGTAAAACTTCAGAGTTTGTTCACATCACATAATTAAAAAGGTCGATTTGGTTTTAAAACTTCACATAATTAACAAAATTCGATTTGTTTTAAAACTTCTTATCACAATAAAACTTTATAACTATAACCAAAAAGTTTCACACCAAAGAAAATATAAAACTTCACAGTCTGAAAATAAAAGCAAATAAAAAGGAAAAAAATGCACAAAGTGCTTGAGTTGCAAATAGAACCAACCTCCCTTTTACGAACCCTCCTCCTCGACTCTTTTTCAACCATTTAAATTTCGTTCATGTTAGTGTTCATTTTATGTTGTATTCAAGTTGAGGGACTAAACATGTAACTTGTAGATCTAGGTATAAAAGGCTTAGATCTCCTTACTTTTGAAGTACACTTTCACTTTACATATCATTTCAATATTTCTCTCTGTGGGATTTCTCTCTACACGTTGTAACTAATATTTAAAGATCAATGAGAGATGAATGGATTGAATCATATATCTTGTTCATATTACTTGTATCTTGGGATCACAAGTGGTATCAGAGCCTAGCAGATTCAGCGATTTGTGAAGATTTATTGAAGAAATTTGGGCATTCTTGAAGAGTTTCGGATTTCATCTATTTCTGTGATTTTGGATGTGTTTTAGCTAGAGATTTCATCACTGACTTGTTCGATTTGATGTTTTGGATCAATTCGTGCAAGGAAACAGGATCAGAACACGTATTTTGAGATATTTCATTAGGTTTTTGAAGAGTTTTTGAAGTTTATGATGGTTGTTCGAAAACTGGATATTCTGATGTGTTCTTGGTGATACTTCTTGACCCTAAAGTGTTCAGATTGTGTGTGTGAATCATCCTACGAAGTTTCAAATCAATTGGATTTGATTTGAGCAAGTTAGGATACTTAGAAAATTTTTGGTTCTCGGCATTCATAACTGTCGTACGATATTGTGTTCATAAACTCATAATTGTCGCACAGAACTGACATTCATAACTGTCGTACAGTTCTTGACCGACTTCACATTTTAGTCGGATAAGACTTGTCCGAGAGTTACTGTTCATAGGACTTAGTCGCACAAAGCCTGTCCGACAGATTGTTCAAAAGTCCAAGTCGTACGAGTTTCATACGACAGTTGGTCCAAGTCGTACAAAGTTTGTCCGAGAGTTACTGTTTACACTTCTAGTCGTACACGTTCTGTCTGACTAAGACTACACATCAGACAGTTGTCCGATACTTTCTGTTTTGCCCGACAGTTGACTATTTTCACAATTCGCTTATCTGTTTAAAGATCAAAACAAGTAATTTTTCAAGATGATGAGAAATGATATCATGAATTCTTTGGGAAGTGATTCTAGACCTCCGATTCTAATTGAAAGAGAATATGAACAATGGAAGGAAAGGTTTGAGGATTTTCTTGAGCGACAACAAAATGGGTTACACTTGTTAGATTCGCTTAGAAATGGTCCAATGAACCTGTATAAAGATGTTCAAGCTCCAAATACACAAAACGTAGTTCCTAAGTTGGTTCCCGTATCTGATTATACTGTTGATCAGAAGGCTAGTTATGACGCAGAGAAAAAGGCAAGATCATATGTAATCATGGGGATTCCAAATGAAGTGTTCAACAAGATTGATAGCTACAAGGATACTGCAAATAATATGTGGAGACAATTAGGGAAGATGTTGCAAGGGTCTCAGATTGGCAATCAGATGAAAATCACGTTGTGCATGAACAAATATGAAGAGTTTAGAGCTAAGGAGGATGAGACACTTTATCAGACTTATGACAGATACATGATTCTACTCAATGAGCTTAGTAAGAACAAGGTCAAAAAGGATCTGATTGAGATAAATGTCAAATTTCTTAGTATCCTACAACCCGAGTGGAAGAGTGTTTCTAGGAAAATGAAACAAAATCCTAGACTGTCTACCATGCCATTACATGAGCTGTATGAGACCATGTTACAAGATGAAGAGGAAATAGAAGATATAAGAGAGGAAAGGAATAAGAAAAAGAAGAAAGAGGTCTCTCAAGAACCAATTGCACTTCAAGCCGAGATGCAAACAAGCAGTTTTATGTCTGATGATTCTGGAATGTTTGATACATGTTACAGGGGTAATATTTCTGATGATGGTGTCGAATTAGAGCAAGCTATGATTCTACTCACAATACACTTTCAGAAGAGGTTTTACAAACCACCGTCATCAAACAACAATCTGAGGTATACTTCCGGTTCAAGAAAGATTGAGAACAACAATTATGAGAGGAAACCGTTTGGAGAACAAAGGTTTGAAAATGCTGATAAGAGATCGGAGAAAGTTGATGGTAAGAAGGTGTTTGAGAATGTGGAGAAAAAGTTTGAAGAAAAGAAGGGAGTTGAGGCTCAAAAGTGTTACAACTGTGGAACTCCCGGTCATTATGCTAGGGATTGCCGGAAGAAAGTGGTCAAGAATTCTGATTATTACAAACAGAAGTTGATGTTGGCTAAATAGAAGGAAGATGGAATAGCACTTCTAGTCGAAAAGGAATATTGGCTAGACCATTCAGATGATGAAGGAGAAAAGGAAGAACATGCCAACATGTGTCAAGCAGAATTTAATTCTGATGATGAAGACAATTCTGACACTACAACACAGGTAAATTCTTTTCCCTTACCTGAACTGGCAGATCATGAAATAATTAAGTTGCGTAATGAACTGACTGATACACGGAATAAATTAGCATTTTCTGAAACTGAAAAGGCTAGTTTATTACGTGAGATGGAGGAAATAATACCAAGTGTTCAAGGATTAAAAGAAAATCTACAACATGAAAGAAAGAAGAATAATGACTTAAAACAACAGATTGATGATGTTGAACTTGAGAAAGTAGAAAAATGTTCTGAAATTAAAACTCTCAAGGCTCAATATAATCAATTTACATCAGAAAAGAAAATTCTTGATTCTCAATTATCTGAGCTGAACAAACAAATCAAGGACTTAGAAACAAAGAATGATGAAAGTGAATTATCTTTGACAAATCTTTCAAATAAAAATACAGAATTTTTAAATAAAATCAAAGATTTGGAAAAGAAGTTGTACTTGAGAGATCAAACTGACCAAACAATTTTCATGAACAAGCCAAGACTTGTAAGCAATGTCAATAAGTATTGGGAACTTAGTTACGAAAACCCAAAACATTTGGGCAAAGCTATCTTTACATTACCAACAATGTATGATTTCAAATGTTTAAGATATGCAGAATATTGGCCCGAATTTGAAATTCCTTGGACTAGTGTAAAGGAAACCTTAGAAGAGGAAACAAGAAAAAGATCATTAACAACTCATATACAACTTCCATTTTGTTATACTCATGAGACGGAGAAGACTCTCAACAATCTAAATGGACCACTTCCAAATAACTATTTTGACATATGTGCTACAAAGCCAACCACCAACCAAGTCTTTGAAACTAAGAAATATGTTCCAACTTTGGTTCTAGAAGGGAGAATTGTTGAACTTGAAATCTCCATTTTAGAACAAAGGATTAAATTTGAATTCGAAAATGATCTCCTTTCAACTGTTTATTCAAACAGCTTTAAGGAAATATCATCTAGTTTCAAAGACCAGGTGGAAAAGGAGACTGTTAAAATTGAACATGCTTTGATCAAAAGGTTTCATGTTTCATCAAAAGCCATTTTTGATGCTAAACACAAAATTGATCAAAAATGTCTCCAACTGTCAAAGAAAGTGATAGATCTTGAGAATATTCTTCTCTCCGAGCATACACAATTTGAGAATGAAAAGGTCAATTTCATTAATGAAACAAATTGTTTCGAGGAAAAGATTTTTGAACTCTCTCAAAAGATCGTGATATTAGAAACTGATTTAGAAAAGGAAATAAATTCTTTCAATGATAAAAGAAAAATATCTGATCTTGAGAAAGTTTTAAATCTTGATCGCGAACAATTTGAAAATGAGAAAGTTGTATTTGAAATTGAAAGATAGTCATTTGAAGAGAAAATAATTGTGCTTTCTCAAGACGTGACTGAGTTAGAAAAAGAATTGGCAAAAGAACGAAGAGAAAATGCTTTCAAAACATGGACTAAATCTGAATTTAAAATGGATTTTGAAGTTCACAATGCCGATTCTGATTGTGATTTTGTGCCTAATGATCATATTTTCGAAACCAAGTCAAAGCCAATGGAAAGTGACAAAGGGAAAGATTGGTCATTTGATTTCTCAACAAAGCTTCCGGACCATACTGATTTTGTCATTACAAATGAAAAACCTTCAAGTACTTTTTGTAAAGGTGAATGTTCAAACACGAAAGAACCACCTTTAGAGAAAAGAAAGAAGAGTAAAAAGTCAAAGGTAACTCGTTCAGAGTTCTAAAGGTTCTAATTCTAAATCTTCTGTTGTTTCAGATAATCTTGTGAATCGGAAGGAGAAAGCGCAAGAATGGCGGGTAAAGCAAACAAAGTCTGATTCAACCAAACAGAATGATAAAAACAGTAGTTTTACAAAGAATAAACAATTTGGTGCGAGTAACAAACAATCTTTTGTAAAATCTTACAAAAGTTACTCTAAAGACCAGTTGTTGAGTTTTAAAAATGGTGATTGTTTTTGTTCTGTTTGTGGTTGTGAAAGTGTGTTTGCTATGCCTGGTTCTTGTTGTTGGGATAATTCTTATTTTATTCCAAATGGTCATAGAAAGTCAACATTGCGGAAAAAGAAGAAGACACAAAAGTCAAAAACCGTGTCTTCGCAAACTAACCAAAAACGACCCAACGTTAAGTGGGTACCTAAAAATGTTTAAATCTGGTTGATGCAGAAAAATAAGTTATGGTACTTAGATTCGGGATGTTCGAAGCATATGACAGGCCAAAGACACATGCTAACTAATTTTGTTGAAAAGGATCTTGGTCGTGTGAGATTTGGAAATAATTAAGTTGCTCCAATAAAAGGTTTTGGAGACATTGTTCAAGATAATCTCACAATAAAGAAAGTCAACTATGTTGAAGGATTGGAGCACAACCTATTCAGTATAGGACAGTTTTGTGATAAAGATTTGGAGGTGAACTTCAAAAAGAAGATATGTTGTGTCAAAATTGAGGAAGGAACAGAACTTCTTGTTGGCGCTCGGAAGTCGAATCTTTATACAATCAACTTGTCTAATGTCAAGCCGACCAATGAAGTGTGTCTCCTATCGAAGGCTTAAGAACAACAAAGTTGGTTATGGCACCGACGGTTATCGCATATGAACTTCCGATACATTCAAAAACTGGTTTTAGGAGATTCAGTTCGGGGGCTTTCAACTTTGAAATTCAATGCCGAAAATTTATGTGATGCGTGTGAGAAAGGGAAGATGAAGAGGGTTCCCCACAAGCCTAAACCTGAACCCACAACGAAAAGTATACTTGAGCTTTTACATGTGGATTTGTGCGGTCCAATGAAAACCGAAATGTTAAGTGGGAGGAAGTATGTTTTGGTAATAGTTGATGATTTTTCAAGATACACATGGGTTAAGTTTCTTCTTTCAAAAGATGAAACTTCAGAACTTCTTATTAGTGTTATCAAGGCAGCCCAAAACAACATGCAGATTTCAGTTAAAATCGTGCGTTCGTGTCACACCCGGCTAAAGCGGAAACACGGGATATGCAGCTCAAGTTTCATAGCAAAAGTTACAAGATCACATCAACCATCAAAATACATTAAAAAGGTTAAAACCTTGTCTTTTACAATCGTTTTTACGAAAGGGGAAATGAACATAAATAAAAGATAGAAAAGAAAGCTTCATCACGTGTAGCCTTCCTAGATCCCAACCTTAAAGACGTTCTCCTGAAAAGCATGTCAATAAAAAGGTCAACTAATGCACTAGTTGGTGAGATCACAGGTTTAATGAGTACAACATTGTTTATCATAGCAAAATAGTTTAAATCCGCACAAGTGGATAAGTCAAAGTAGTTGAATCCATACAAGTGGATAAATCAACCGGTTATGAAGAACTTGCTCATGGTAATAGTATGTATTATGTTTAAGTTGTGAGCCCGTTACCCGACCTATATGACGGCAGCCCCAGCGCATGTTGTATCACCAACAATGCGTACGGAAAACAATAATTATGCACTCAAACAAGCGCTACTTGATAACACTAATCAGAAGTTAAACGGGGAACGTAAGTTAAACGGGGACTTACGTATGATAGAGAGAAAGCTCAAACTTACAACACGCGTAAACCATACATACTATAGAGCATAAATGAGTATAGCAAAGTTTACATTTTCAATAAAACAAGTAAACCGGTGCGTAAAAGTAATTGAAGTAACGACATGCTTTTCACCCCAAAATATGTAAAACATTGAAAAAGGGGCTGTGATAACTCACTTGATAAGCAGTAGTTTTCGGGAATCTCCCACAAGTACCTCGAGATGATCCTACTTCGAACCTATGAACGCAAGGTCACTAGAAAGTTTTTGCCTCGAGGGTTCGGTACTAATTATCCAAATCGTCATAAAATGTCTTGTTGTGTTTTAATATTATAAACATAACAAATATATATACTTTGTTCTAGTTTGATTAAAGTTTCCGCAATTTCGTCACAATAAGTAACGAAAAGGGTTTAAAGAACGTATATATCTATATAGTACATATATATATATAAACCGAAATTTTATCGTAAAACGATAAAATTAAGGGTTTTAAATGTAAAGACAAGTATTTAAAGTGCATAAATATAAATGTATAATATATATGTATATTCCACAGTTTCATCATAAAATGATGAAATGGGATCAACAATATATAAATTGCATAAATATATATATATATATATATATATATATATATATATATATATATAAATATATTATATATATGTATATTCCACAATTTCATCATAAAATGATGAAAAGGGATGAATAATAAATAAATTGCATAAGTAAGTAAGATGCATAAATGTATATAAATATAAGATATACATATATATTCCACTATTTCATCATAAAATGATGAAATGGGATTAGAAGTTAGTCCTTAATAATAATAAGAAATTTGTCCTTTGCTGTCCAGATTTTGGTGTCACTTTGTGTCCATGTTTGGGTAACTTCCAGGTATAGTTAGGTCAAGATATTTTATGTCCAAAGGGTTTAATGAGTTAGAAAACCTTTGGCATAAGTTTCATAATTTTTAGAAGTGTTTAAGTACATGAAATAATATTTGACGTAAAACTCGACAGAAGACGTTGCTGCTTGCGCACTGTTTCTGTGAAAACTGTTTGGTAGACGAAATCTTTGCGTTTTTGAGTGAAACCACTTGGGTTTGAATCCTAACACATAAAAAGAATTTCCAGAAAAAGAATCACTCAATTTAGAGTTTTATTGAGTGAGATATGACCATTTGAAGAGAGGTGTGGAATCTGACAGCAAGCTGTCAAAACTACACCTTGTGCATGTGCTCCTATATTGACTTCTTAACCAAAATTCTTATTCCTTTGCATGCAAAATCCGATTTGACCCTTTTCCATACACTTATTTTCAGTTCCAAAACACATTTTTGAACCATTTAAATTACATGCAAGTTACCTATCAACTCATCTTTTATAAACTTTTGTAAAAGACTCATTTTGAAGAATGTTGATGTTCTTGCCAAGAACATCAACATGCAACTTAAAATTGTGTATTTTGAGCTCATGCATGTTTGTTTAAGTATGTTTTTAGTGGATTACAAAGATACACTCATGAAACTATTGAACAAAAGAAGATGGATTTCTCAAAAAAACTACATGCATGTGTTTAAAATGTTCATCTTTGGTCTTAACATAGGTTTGATTTTGAATTCACCACCTTTTTAATAACAAGAAGATGGTATGGTGGAAAATCTACAAACATTAAGACATTGTAAAGAAGATTTTTAAAAAGTTAAAGAAAGTGTAGAAGGGATGAAGAACATTCATCAAATGCAAGAAAGTGAAAATAACTTAAAAGAGTGTGTGTGGATTTCACCCAACACACTTGTATTTACCTTGGATTATTTTTATCCTTTGAAGAAAAGTGATTGAGGGGCTGGAATTTGGGATGAAGATGGATGAAGATTTGAAGGTGAAGATGAAGATGAAGATTTGAAGATTTGAAGATGGAGAGAGAAAGAATTGCAAGTATTCTTTTAGAGAGAGAGAGAGAGAGTGAGATGAGATAATGAAATGGATTGTGAAGACTTGTTGAATTCTTATGGAGTAGAGAGAGGGGGGGTGGTGAGTGATAGAAATAATTTGTCAAATCTTGTCTTTTTGATTAAAAATTAAAATACAAGTATTTTCTTAATAAATGAAATACAAAGTAATTATATATAAAATAAAGTATATATATATACTATTATTGAAATACATAAATTATCAATTATATAAATACTTGTAGTATAAATGTAGGTCAAGTTGGCAACATATGAGATTTATGGATAATTTCCTAATTCAAGGGTTTCTTAGGCAAAATTTCTCGAATTTTCCTATCGTACCGCGTTTACTGCTAAACTTGCACTGTGTGAACTATGTTATGAGAAAAATGATATATTCAGTGTAGTTCTAACCTGAGGTATAAATTTGACGGTTGTCACAGTCTCCCCCGGTTAGAAGAATTTCGTCCCGAAATTCAAGTGTTGCTAGCGTTAACAGGCTTGCTAGTAAAGAGATGAGGATACTTTTGGAACATGTAATCCTCCCATTCCCAAGTGTACTCAGGCCCACGTCTTGTGTTCCAGTGAACCTTTACTATCGGGATTTTGCTTCGCTTAAGACGCTTAACTTCCCTATCGAGTATTTCCATTGGTTCCTCTACGATATGCAGCTTATCGTTGATTTGGATTTCTTCCAAGGGCACGGTTACTGCTTCGTTGGCTAAACATTTCTTTAAGTTTGACACGTGAAATGTTTTGTGAATCGCACTTAACTCTATTGGCAAATCCAGCTTGTAAGCCACTGGTCCGATTCTTTCTGTGATCTTGAATGGTCCAACATATCGTGGACTCAGCTTTCCTCTTTTCCTGAATCGGACAGTTCCCTTCCAAGGGGATACCTTCAAAAATACTCTGTCGTCAACTTGAAATTCTAAAGGCTTCCTACGATTGTCAGCATAGCTCTTTTGACGATCTTGAGCTGCTTTAAGCCTATCTCTGATGATTGCAATCTTGTCGGTGGTTTCTTGGACAATGTCCGGACTAGATAGTTTTCTATCTCCAATTTCCAACCAACAAAGTGGCGACCGACACTTGCGTCCATACAGGGCTTCATATGGTGCACACTGAATACTGGTGTGATAGCTATTATTGTAAGAAAACTCAACTAACGGCAAGTGGTTATCCCAGCTTCCTCCAAAGTCTATCACACACGCCCGAAGCATGTCCTCCAATGTCTGAATGGTTTGCTCACTCTGACCATCCGTTTGAGGATGATAGGCTGTGCTCAAGTTTAATTGCGTACCTAACGCTCTTTGAAGTGACTACCAGAATCGAGATGTGAAGCGACTATCTCTATCTGATATGATGGAAACTGGGACTCCATGACGAGTGACAACTTCCTTGATGTAGATTTGAGCAAGCTTCTCCATCTTAAAGTCTTCTCGAATGGGCAAGAAATATGCAGACTTTGTAAATCGATCCACTATAACCCAAATCGAGTCATGTCCTTTGGCAGTTCTTGGAAGTTTGGTTATGAAATCCATAGTGATTTGTTCCCATTTCCACTAGGGAATATCTGGTTACTGCAACAGTCCTGATGGCTTTTGATAAACAGCCTTGACTTTGGAACAAGTTATGCATTTTCCTATATATGTGGCAATATCCTTCTTTATTCCTGGCCACCAATAGTACTCCCTTAAATCCTTGTACATCTTATCTGCTCCTGGGTGAATTGAGTACTTAGATTTATGAGCCTCTTCCAAAATCATTTCCTGTAGGTTGTCAGTCTTTGGGATCCATACCCTGCCTTTAAAGTAACGTACTGCATCAATTTTAGTTTCAAAACTCGATTCTAAACCATGAAGGGTCTCGTCCTTCAGGTTTTCAGACTTCATTGCTTCATTTTGAGCTTCGAAAATCCGAGTTTTCAAACTTGTTTGAACCAGTGCTCCTAACGCTCGGACTTGTGAAGGTTTTACCCTTTCTTTCCTACTCAGGGCATCGGCTACCACATTGGCCTTTCCTGGGTGGTAACGTATCTCACAATCGTAGTCGCTGAGTAGTTCTACCCATCTTCTTTGCCTCATATTAAGCATCTTTTGATCAAAAATATGCTGAAGACTCTTGTGATCAGTGAAAATTGTGCACTTGGTACCGTATAGATAATGTCTCCATATCTTCAGAGCGAATACTACAGCTTCGAACTCTAAATCATGTGTGGTATAGTTCATCTCATGAACTTTTAATTGTCTCGAGGCGTATGCTATCACCTTATCATTTTGCATCAATACGCAACCTAATCCTTGATGCGACGCGTCACAATATACCACAAAATTTTCCGTTCCTTCCGGTAAGGCTAAAATCGGTGCATTGCACAACTTCTTCTTCAGAAGTTGAAACGCTTCTTCTTGTGAAACTCCCCAAACAAATTCCTTATCCTTTTGGGTTAACGTGGTGAGGGGTTTAGCAATCCTCGAGAAATTCTCGATGAAACGCCGATAATATCCTGCCAAACCTAGAAATTGGCGAATTTCCGTTGGAGTCCTTGGGGCTTCCCATTTTCTAATGGCTTCCACTTTAGCCGGGTCCACGTGAATCCCTTTTTCTCCAATCACGTGACCTAAGAAATGTATTTGCCGAATCCAAAATTCACACTTAGAGAATTTGGCATATAACTTCTGCTCCTTGAGAAGTTCTAAAATCACTCTTAGATGTTGTTCGTGATCTTTCTTACTCTGATAATAGATCAGTATATCATCAATGAATACAATCACGAACTTATCAAGGTATGGTCTACATACTCTATTCATTAGATCCATAAACACAGCTGGCGCATTCGTCAACCCGAATGGCATGACTAAAAACTCGTAGTGTCCATAACGAGTTCTAAAAGCTGTTTTAGGAATGTCTTCCTCT
Organism: Saussurea involucrata; assembly: GCA_033807775.1. Classification (NCBI taxonomy): domain Eukaryota; kingdom Viridiplantae; phylum Streptophyta; class Magnoliopsida; order Asterales; family Asteraceae; genus Saussurea; species Saussurea involucrata. The sequence continues at coordinate 82,981,593 of CM066327.1, forward strand.
CGGACTCTTAACTGATGATATCCCGATCGGAGGTCAATCTTTGAGAAGTAAGTTGCACCCTGCAACTGGTCGAACAAATCGTCTATTCGAGGGAGAGGATATCGGTTCTTGATTGTTATCTTATTTAGCTCCCTATAATCGATGCACATTCGAAACGATCCATCCTTCTTCTTGACGAAGAGAATCGGGGCTCCCCAGGGTGATGAACTTGGTCGAATGAAACCTTTATCCAGAAGTTCCTGAAGTTGATTCGACAACTCCTGCATTTCGGCAGGTGCTAAACGATATGGGGCCTTGGCTACAGGCGCCGCTCCAGGTATAAGGTCAATCTGAAATTCGACTTGTCTAAGCGGTGGAAGTCCAGGCAAATCGTCTGGAAACACTTCTGGGTGATCCTTCACCACAGGAATATCTTGGACTCGCCTCTCCTCGGACTTCTTCTCGATTACTTGCGCCAAGAATACAACACACTTATTTCTTAAAATACTTATGGACCTTAATACATGACACTATCCTTAGGCTCATTCCAGCTCTATCTCCTTGGACAACAAGGGTTTCTCCGCCTTGTAATGGTAACTTGACAGTCTTTTCAAAACAACTAACCTCTGCTCGGTTCTTAGATAACCAATCCATGCCTATCACTACATCGAAACTCCCCAATTTAATTGGAATAAGATCAACACTAAATAGCTTATCAGCTAAGTTCAAAGTACAGCCTAAGATTACATCCTTAGCTTCTAACTCATATCCATTAGCAACCTCAACAATATAAGCATCCGGCATTTTCTTAGATTCTAGATTGATCAAAGGCCTAAATTCTAACGAAACAAAGCTCTTATCGGCACCAGTGTCGAATAATACGGATGCATAATAATCGTTTAGGAGGAATGTACCTGTCACTACATTGGGTTCTCGACGTGCTTCTTCTGCTCCTAAAACAAATGTCCGTCCTCGAGCTTGTCCTCCTTGGTTTCCCTGATTGGCTTGCCTTGCTTGATACCCAGCGTTGTTATTGATTGGTCCCCTTTTCAACCTTGGGCGCACATTCCGGAAGTGATTCGGACTTCCGCACTCATAGCATACCCTTCCTTCCTCCTTCACACTCTTTCCCTTCTTACAGTGCCGGGTGAAATGACCCTTTTGCTTACAAAGTTCACAGGTGGGACAGGTTCCCTCATGATGCAAATTGCACTGATTGCATTTCGGGAGGGGTCCATGGTAACGCCCTACTTCCTTAGCGTTCATTCCAAAGTTTCCCACTACCTTCTTGTTCCTACTTGAACTACCTCCAATCGCCTTTCCTGACTGACTCTCTGGCCTTCTCTTACTACCGACACTTTTCTGAGTTAGAGTTTCTACTCTGACCGCATCGTTGGTCAAACTAGTTGCTAATGCCACTGCGGCTTGAATTGTGGTTGGACTTGATGACCTAACCATCCCTCGGATCTCCGGGGCCAATCCGTACAGATATCGGTCGATCCGTTTGCTCTCCGGGGTAACCATGTGGGGTACTAACTTCGCAAGTTCGTGAAAACGAGCGGTGTATCGATCTATCCCCGAACCAACCATGGTAATATCCCAAAGTTCAGCCTCCAACTTCTGAACTTCACTCTTGGGACAGTATTCCTCAATGAGTAATTCCCTGAATTCAGTCCAGGACAGCTTGTATGCATCCTCCCTTCCACGGGTTTGGACTTGAATGTTCCACCAGGTTAGAGCTCGCTTTTGCAACTGGCAGGCCGCATATTCCACCATGCGATCCTATGAGCACTTACTGATATGGAGTACCGACTCTATGCTATCAAACCATGAAAGTAATCCTATAGCACCCTCTGTTCCATAAACTCCTTGGGCTTGCAAGTCATGAACGTTTTGTAACTGCATCCTCTATTGTCATTAACGTTATTGGGATTCCCTCCTCCCACATTAACATTCCTATGACGCTCATTGATGCCCGCGGTGACTTGGGTTACAATATTGGGTATCGCCTCTTGTGAGATATGATCTGGGCAATATCGGGGTTTTGGTCTTCAGGATTTTCTCTCGTGCGACGTGCGGATCTCCTTGGTGGCATTTTTTCTAAAACCTTCCACCATCCGCATCAATACCCTCCCCGATACACCTCGATCAGAACCCACAACACCAACATCGACAGTAACATCACCATGGCTATGGAAGCTATCTCAACCCTTATGGCAATCCTTCGAGATACCCTCGCTCCACTTAGTGCGTCAGACGACATGTTGGTTAGGAGGTGACTTTACTCTACTAGCTCTGTCGTGACTTGACTCTGACGACTGACCCTCATCTGACATCCGTGCAAATCTGTTGTTACAGCTCTAAGATGCTGTTCCTCGGCCCAGGTCATGCCAGGCGCACGACCTATCGGCACTCCCTCAATCACCCGCGAGGTTTCCGGTGCCTCTCGTTGGTCGGACCTAAAACACACTCGTCTAGGTATAGGGACGCTCTTCCTAGCGGTTAGTTTCGTGTGTGGCCCTCTAGGACTAGGTTATACCACTATCGGGGTGGGTTGTGGTGGAACCACAGTCGGTGGTATCCTCGGTCCATCATACGGGTCTTGTTCGCCTTCCGATGATCGCTCACTCGACGGCGTATAGGAGGGTTGAGAGCTTGATGATGACGATGGCGACATAGTGGTGCTGAAGTAAGAGTGTGATGATGATGATGACATAGTGATACTGAAGTAAGAGTGCATAACATTACTTGTCGCGTAAAGGCTAAACGTATTATACTATTGCATACTATAGGCAATAACTACGCTCATACTAGGCATACAACGTGAAGCATCATGTGCGAAAAACACACATATTCCTAGTATATCCATTTCCGGTCTCGCATTACTCTTTCTTTAATTAAACATAGGTGATCAGGCTTTGTTTAATTAAAGACCGATGACGCAATACCCGAATTAGTTATACTAGCAACATGTTTACTAATTTAAGTGTTCTTTCCCGTTTTTGGTTATAGTTGCAGTTTTCCAAAGGAAAACCGGTATTCTCTATAACCTTTAGCTCTGATACCAAATCTATCACACCCCGCTAAAGCGGAAACACAGGATATGCAGCTCAAGTTTCATAGCAAAAGTTACAAGATCACATCAACCATCAAAATACATTCAAAAGGTTAAAACCTTGTCTTTTACAATCGTTTTTACGAAAGGGGAAATGAACATAAATAAAAGATAGAAAAGAAAGCTTCATCACGTGTAGCCTTCCTAGATCCCAACCTTAAAGACGTTCTCCTGAAAAGCATGTCAATAAAAAGGTCAACTAATGCACTAGTTGGTGAGATCACAGGTTTAATGAGTACAACATTGTTTATCATAGCAAAATAGTTTAAATCCGCACAAGTGGATAAGTCAAAGTAGTTGAATCCATACAAGTGGATAAATCAACCGGTTATGAAAAACTTGTTCATGGTAATAGTATGTATTATGTTTAAGTTGTGAGCCCGTTACCCGACCTATATGACGGCAGCCCCAGTGCATGTTCTATCACCAACAATGCGTATAGAAAACAATAATTATGCACTCAAACAAGCGCTAGTTGTGAGTGGGGTGTCAACCAAATAACGTTATTCATAATTACCAACGGCTCACACTCGTGAGTTAAACGGGTAACGTAAGTTAAACGGGGAATTACGTACGATAGAGAGAAAGCTTAAACTTACAACACGCGTAAACCATACATACTATAGAGCATAAATGTATATAGCAAAGTTTACGTTTTCAATAAAACAAGTAAACCGGTGCGTAAAAGTAATTGTAGTAACGACATGTTTTTCACCCCAAAATATGTAAAACATTGAAAAAGGGGCTGTGATAACTCACTTGATAAGCAGTAGTGTCCGGGAATCTCCCACAAGTACCTCGAGATGATCCTACTTCGAACCTATGAACGCAAGGTCACTAGTAAGTTTTTGCCTCGAGGGTTCGGTACTAATTATCCAAATCGTCATAAAATGCCTTGTTGTGTTTTAATATTATAAACGTAACAAATATATATACTTTGTTCTCGTTGGATTAAAGTTTCCGCAATCTCGTCTCAATAAGTAACGAAAAGGGTTTAAAGAACGTATATATCTATATAGTACATATATATATAAACCGAAATTTTATCGTAAAAACGATAAAATTAAGGGTTTTAAATGTAAAGACAAGTATTTAAAGTGCATAAATATAAATGTATAATGTATATGTATATTCCACAATTTCATCATAAAATGATGAAATGGGATCAACAATATATAAATTGCATAAATATATATAAATATATTATATATATGTATATTCTACAATTTCATCATAAAATGATGAAAAGGGATGAAGAATAAATAAATTTCATAAGTAAGTAAGATGCATAAATGTATATAAATATAAGATATACATATATATTCCACTATTTCATCATAAAATGATGAAATGGGATTAGAAGTTAGTCCTTAATAATAATAAGAAATTTGTCCTTTGCTGTCCAGATTTTGGTGTCACTTTGTGTCCATGTTTGGGTAACTTCCAGGTATAGTTAGGTCACGATATTTTATGTCCAAAGGGTTTAATGAGTTAGAAAACCTTTGGCATAAGTTTCATAATTTTTAGAAGTGTTTAAGTACATGAAATAATACTTGACGTAAAACTCGACAGAAGACGTTGCTGTTTGCGCACTGTTTCTGTGAAACCTGTTTGGTAGACGAAATCTTTGCGTTTTTGAGTGAAACCACTTGGGTTTGAATCATAACACATAAAAATAATTTCCAGAAAAAGAATCACTCAATTTAGAGTTTTATTGAGTGAGATATGACCATTTGAAGAGAGGTGTGGAATCTGACAGCAAGCTGTCAAAACTACACCTTGTGCATGTGCTCCTATATTGACTTCTTAACCAAAATTCTTATTCCTTTGCATGCAAAATCCGATTTGACCCTTTTCCATACACTTATTTTCAGTTCCAAAACACATTTTTGAACCATTTAAATTACATGCAAGTTACCTATCAACTCATCTTTTATAAACTTTTGTAAAAGACTCATTTTGAAGAATGTTGATGTTCTTGCCAAGAACATCAACATGCAACTTAAAATTGTGTATTTTGAGCTCATGTATGTTTGTTTAAGTATGTTTTTAGTGGATTACAAAGATACACTCATGAAACTCTTGAACAAAAGAAGATGGATTTCTCAAGAAAACTACATGCATGTGTTTAAAATGTTCATCTTTGGTCTTAACATATGTTTGATTTTGGATTCACCACCTTTTTAATAACAAGAAGATGTTATGGTGGTAAATCTACAAACATTAAGACATTGTAAAGAAGATTTTTAAAAAGTTAAAGAAAGTGTAGAAGGGATGAAGAACATTCATCAAATGCAAGAAAGTGAAAATAACTTAAAAGAGTGTGTGTGGATTTCACCCAACACACTTGTATTTACCTTGGATTATTTTTATCCTTTGAAGAAAAGTGATTGAGGGGCTGGAATTTGGGATGAAGATGGATGAAGATTTGAAGGTGAAGATTTGAAGATTTGAAGATGGAGAGAGAAAGAATTGCAAGTATTCTTTTAGAGAGAGAGAGAGTGAGATGAGATAATGAAATGGATTGTGAAGACTTGTTGAATTCTTATGGAGTAGAGAGGGGGGGGGGGGGTGGTGAGTGATAGAAATAATTTGTCAAATCTTGTTTTTTTGATTAAAATTTAAAATACAAGTATTTTCTTAATAAATGAAATACAAAGTAATTATATATAAAATAAAATAAAGTATATATATATACTATTATTGAAATACATAAATTATCAATTATATAAATACTTGTAGTATAAATGTAGGTCAAGTTGGCATTTTATGAGATTTATGGATAATTTCCTAATTCAAGGGTTTCTTAGGCAAAATTTCTCGAATTTTGCTATCGTACCGTGTTTACTGCTAAACTTGCACTGTGTGAACTATGTCATGAGAAAAATGATATATTCAGTGTAGTTCTAACCTGAGGTATAATGTTGACGGTTGTCACAGTTCGGATAATGGTACAGAATTCAAGAACAGAATCCTAGGCGAATTCTATGAATCAAATGGGATTTTGCAACAGTTTTCTGCCGCCAGAACTCCTGAACAAAATGGTGTAGTAGAACGACGTAACAGAACGTTAGTTGAGTCTGCGAGAACTATGTTGGCATATTCAAATCTACCTCTCTTCTTATGGGCCGAGGTCATGGCAACTACATGTTATACTCAAAACCGTTCTGTCATACACCGCCGGTTTGGTAAAACACCGTATGAAATTATGAACAATCGGAAACCTAACATAAAACATTTTCGTGTTTTTGGATGTAGGTGTTATGTCTTGAACGATAAAGAACAACGGAACAAGTTCAGTCCAAAGGCGATTGATGGTATCTTCGTTGGATATTCTTTCTCAGCGGCTTCATATCGGATATATCTGAAGCAATCCAGATCAATCATGGAAAGTGTGAATGTCAAATTAGACGAACATCACGAATTGGCTTCTGACCAAAACAATTCAGAACCCGTCATAACCGGAATTTTAGCTTCTGGACATCTCAGTTCAGAACCTGTTCCAACATCTAATCAGGATCAACATTCAACCTCAAAATCTCATTTAACTGATCTTGATTTGTTATTTGATGAATTTTATGATGAATTTTATGGTACTTACAATAAATCTGCTGATTCTAACAGGGTGGTACAAGCACCTATAACAATTTCCGCTGCGACAAATACTCAAGATGGTGCTCCTATTTCAACACCGGTTGATGTTTCCATTCATGTTCAAGATGTTCAAGTACCAGAAGTTGTTAATCCACAACAAGAGACTACAATTAATGTGGAAGGATCAACACATCATGCTAGTTCTTCGGTTACTGAACCAACAATTCCTCAACAACAACCGGAATTTTTTGATATTCCTTCAGAAATTCCAAGTGCTGAACCAGATGTTCCTCTAACCGAAGAAGGCACAAATGCTACTCTTGATAACGTTCAAGAATATTATACTCCTCACCCTCATACAACAAAGTGGACGAAGGCTCATCCTATTCATCAAGTAATAGGTGATCCAAAATCGCCAGTTCAAACTCGCTCGTCTACCTTGGTTGCTACAGTAAATGAGTGTTTGTTTTCAATGTTTTTAAGTAATGTGAAACCACTCACTATTAAGGAAGCGTTAAATGATCCGAATTGGATTTTAGCTATGCAAGAAGAGCTAAATCAATTCGAAGCATTGAAAGTATGGAGGCTCGTTCCACGACCGGCTGATAAAAGTATCATTGGAACAAAGTGGGTGTTCAAGAATAAGAAAGATGAAGATGGCATCATAGTTCGTAACAAGGCGAGACTTGTAGAGAAAGGTTACTGACAGCAAAAGGGGATAGACTATGATGAGACTTACGCTCCAGTCGCACGCATTGAAGCAATCAGATTATTTCTGGCTTACGCGGCATACAAAAACTTCACGGTCTATCAAATGGACGTGAAGACAGCATTCCTAAATGGAGTTCTCAAAGAGGAGGTTTACGTCTCTCAACCTAAAGGTTTCGTCGACAAGGAAAATCCAAACCACGTTTATATCTTCGATAAAGCCTTGTATGGATTTAAACAAGCCCCTCGAGCATGGTATGACGTTCTGTCACAATTTCTACTTGTCTCGGGCTTTGAAAAAGGTAAGATCGATACGACTTTGTTTGTCAAGCGCGAAGATGGTGAGATTATTACAGTACAAATTTAGGTAGATCATATTATCTTTGGTGCATCTAATCCTGGTTTAAATAAATGGTTTTCTGATCTGATGATTGCTAGATTTCAGATGAGCATGATGGGAGAGATTAACTTCTTTCTTGGATTGCAAGTGAAGCAGTTTTCCACGAGGATTTTCATCAATCAGTCAAAGTATATATTTTCCATTTTGAAGAAATTCAAAATGGAAAATTGTACTTCAATTGGAACGCCGATGGCACCAGGTTCAAAGATCGGTCCAGATCCCGACGGTAAGGCAATAGATATACAAAACTATTGAGGTATGATCGGATCTTTAAAGTACTTAACTTCTAGTCGCCCGGATATCATGTTTGCTACATGTCTTTGTGCGAGATTTCAGGCGAATCCTAAGGAATCTCTTCTCGGGGCCGTCAAGCGTATCTTTCACTATCTCAAAGGAACCACCTACCTTGGTCTATGGTATCCCAAAGGCACGGGATTCGAGCTAACGGCTTACTCTGATGCAGATCATGGTGGAAGCATGATGGACCGGAAGAGCACATTCGGACACATACAATTTTTGGGAGATAAATTGGTAAGTTGGGCGTCCAAGAAACAGAACTGGGTTTGATCAATATAATGAAGGTAAGTGTTCTACCTCAAAAGGTTTGTGCAAACCCTACTTGATGGAAAATCATTTTGTCAAAACTTATGCATCTTTGTAGGGGGGGGGGGGCAAAATGATTTTCACAGAACAATGAAAATTCGAGTTAAAAGCTGATCATTTTTTTTAATTTGAAAAGTTCAAATTTTTTTGAAAAATGTTCAAGTCTGGAAACTTGTCGTACAAGTTGTGTCCGACTAGCAATCCTAGTCGTACAAGCTTTGTCCGACTGTAACTGTTCACATAACAAAGTCGCACAAGATGTGTCCGACTAGCGATCCTAGTCGTACAAGCTTTGACCGACAGTTACTGTTCATAATGCCAAATCGTACAAGCTTTGTCCGACTAGCAATCCTAGTCGTACAAGCTTCATACGACAGTTACTGTTCACAAGGTATTGTCGTATAATACATGTCCGACTATCATCTATCCTTAGTCGTACACTTCATCATCCGACTAAGAAGAACTAGTCGTATCTTGTTTCGTACGACTAGTTGACACGTGGCGGTCAAACCTTTCGACCACTCATCGTGTGCCACGTGTCACATTAACCTGAGTTCTATAAATAGATCGTTTTTCAAAGGTTTTTGTTTTCCGACTTTATTGAAACCCGACTTTTTTGATTTCTGTGGATTCTACTCGATTCAGGTTAGTATTCCTGTGATTTCTATCGATATTCATCCATTATCGTATCTGTGATTTCGATTAAAAGTTTAGTCGAAAAAGGTTTTTTGTAAACCCTTCGTATTCTGTTGATTAATCGATCAATGTGTTAGTTTTTCTGAGAAAATATGTTAGATTAGTAGTCCTGATAGTTAATCGCATCTAGTGTAGTTGTTTTATAAGCCTAATTGTTGAAAATCTTAGATCTGGGTTGAAACTTCATTTTTGTTCGAAGTGTTCATAACTGTCGTACAACACATGTTCATCAATACTCATAACTGTCGTACATAACTGAAATTCATAACTGTCGTACAAAGCATTGTCTGACAACTTTTGGTCGTACAACTTTGTCCGACAACTAGAGTCGTACGACTTGGAGTGTTGTCCGACAGTACCCCATACTTAGGATTTTTTGAAAAATCTTCGTGAAAAGCAACTCATATCCAAATGGTCAAATTCTTTCAATCATAGATCATGGCACACATGCAAGAGCAGGGTGATGGTAATTCTTCTGATGAGAATATGGTGATTCCATGTCATCGTTCATCACATCCTTCGGTGAACGCACAAAATCTAGATGATGAGCTCATTCTTCCAAGAGACAAATTGGAACTAAAGCCAAACAACTACACTCTTGATTTCAATGTTAGAATGGATTATCATCTGATTATGGAAATACTCAAAGGTCACCCGCTTCGAACTGCTCTTGAAAAGACACAACAAGTTCCGGAGATCTACTTGCAACAAGCATGGCATACCATTCAGTTTGTACCACGAACTGAGTCTAACAGCTTCTTTACTCTGAAAGTGGATCACTTTGATGCCAAGATTACTTTGAAAAGGTTGCGAACGGTTCTATATCTTCCTTATACTCCTAATTTTGATGATATGGTTTCTGAAGAAGATGTGTTCCGGGATATAATGCTTATGGGTTACAATGATCCAGTTCGTGGAGTGCGAACAAGTACGTCGAAATTTAAGAGGAACTATCTACCGTCGATCTATTACACACTATTCAGTGTTGTTATTAGGTGCATGACTTCTAAACACATGGGTGTTGACACGGCCAGGGGAATAGCATATACACTATCGACGACACATTCGGTGTCGGCTGGTATTGAAACAGGATGGCAATTGCCCCGGCCACCGCCTTCATTTGTTCACAGATCGAGTCTAGAACCATTTGATTTTACTTCATTTCCTAGGACACCGAGACCGTTTGTCACTTCATCAATGGTGACACAAAATGTTGGAGTTCTTCGTGATCCAACCGGAACGCCCTGAGTGTTGCCGCCATTCGTTGGTGCTTCACGAGGATCGGGCGGATGTCCTATCAATGTTAACACCATGCCAGCATTGAACATAGGCCATACAGTCTCTTCGACTGCTATGTCAACCAGTAACCTAAGTGGTCTGGGTGTTAGTCCGTTACAAGCACAACAAATCCGGTCGTTGGTTGGTCCTCCTCCACATAACTTTGTTTCTGTGAAGCTACTGGAATTAGCAGTTACTTCTTTGAGCAACTCGTATAAAGCTCACACTGCTGAATTGAAAGAGGAGATTAGAAAAGTATCTCAAGAAGTGAGTAAAGCTGTGAAAGGCAAGGCTGTTAGTGCAATATGTCTTCAAGGTTTAAATATAGAAAGGTCAAAGTCAAAGTCAATGTATTGAGTTGTATTGTGTTGTTTAAACCTTGTATTGTGTTTAGTATAAATAGGTTTTGTTGTGTGTTAGTTTAGAGGACTCTTAGAATCACTCTCATTATTCATAACTCATATCTTAGAGAGAGAAAGGGCAAAACTCATATCTTGTATACAATGTTCTTGATAAATGGATGACAAATTCACATCTTCTCTATCTTGATTGATCTTTAGGGTTTAACAATTGGTATCAGAGCAAGTTCAAGATTTAGAGGAGAATTTCTACTGATCTAACACATCAAATTTGCAGAATTCTCAAGGAAATTTGATCGATTTTCTTGATTTTTCAAGAAAATCTCGTTTTCTTGGATTTTTGTCAAATTTGTGTGATTCTTGGTCGAATTTGATCAAGATTTAGTTCGTTGGATTCGTTTTTGATAGAGGAACACTTTTCGTTCAAGGATCGAAGGCTAATTTCATCGTTTTGAGGATCGATTTGAAGGATTTCAAGAATTCTGATCAGTTCGTCATTTTCAATCTGATCAGTTTATCAGATTTTGATTCAGTGATTTTCAGCGAAATTGGATTACATCTTTGTGTTAGAAACTTGTTTTCTAACATATCTTCAACTTTTGGTTGATTAATTTCAAGTTTTTGAGAGTCAATTTGAAGATTTAGAAAATTTTGTGTTCTTGAGAAATCTTGTCTGTGAATTTAAGTAGCAGAATCATCGTCACCTCCACCTGAAACTCAACCAGAATCTCAACCAAACCCAAAGGTATTTCCTAATCTACCTTTACATGAACTTAAATCCCAAATGCTTACCAGGTTACTAGAACTAGGCGATAACAATACTCAAGAATATGTCGATTTACTTGGTCTTCTTCGCCGTCAAACCGAACAACAAGATAGTCTACCGAACCAGATACAATCGCTTCAACAATCCTTACACGACATGACAAATGCTATTTCTTCTGGATTTTCTTCGCTTTCTGATAGAATCAAAGTGGTGGAACAACGGTGTGGTATTCAAGCCGAAACTACCAAGCGGAGGCATGATGATCATGATCACCGTGAGGGGGAGAGAAGTGTAAGACAAAGAGTTGATCAAGCTAGTGGTTCGGGCGTTCAAATGCCTGAAAATATGGAAACGAATGTTGAAACGGGTACTGGTAATGTTGGTGGTACTCAAGTGACTGAAAGTGCGGATTTGGGATTTCTGGATGATGTTAGTCCTACGGTTGAAAAGCCTGATGGATGTGACAACAGAACTGTTGAGGAAAGAATGGCAGATGGTTTCATTCAAGATGTTGTTTATGTTGACTCTGAAGATGATCCAGATATTACTGTTGTAAAGATTAAAGAAGAGTTGGATGATGTATTTGATGGTGGTAAAGCTCAACCTGATTCTGATTCCGAAAAAAGAAATTGATAATAATCAACCTGATCCAGTGATAGAGGTTCCTATGATTCCTGATCTTCTAGAAGGTAAAATCAAAGATCCAGTTTCTGAAGCTGAAATGCGAAATCTACAGATGTTGGTTGATAGAGAATCACTGATTGTAAGAGGAAATCATCGAACAAGAATCATTACTCCATTCCAAGAAGATATCAGGGGTGACTTGTTCGTGAAACAGATTCAGCCTATCGACAAGGTAAAATTGTATTTGATTGAAAAGTTCCCACGTAAGAATCAGATTGAATACTTATATATGATGAATGACAAAGATAAAGAGCTCAGATTTGTCAGAACAGATAAAGAGATTGTAAGAATTGTGAAGATAGAATCATATAAGATTCTGAATGTATTCTACCCAAGATTCATGGTGTACAGAACAGACGGAAAGGAATGGTCATTCAGTGAGGCCGACTTCAAATCCTTAACCTGTGAGGATTTTTTTGCCTTATATGATATTCTTGCAAGACGTCCGAACAAAGATATTACTTGGTCTGAAGCTTATCAAGAAGTCAAAAGATTCATGAAGAACTTTATCAAGCTTGCATATTTAACTGACTTTCAAATGGCTTTGGAAGGAAATTGTTAGATCTGAGTTTTGTCAATAAACTAAGTGTTGAATTCTGAGTAAGAAGGCTCAGAAGTTCTGAAGTGAAGAGTCATAGTTCTGACTAAGAAGGCTCAGAAGTATTGCTCTGAAAGTTTGCCAAGTATAGAAGTCTGAGAAGAAGAGTCAGAAGTTCTGAGAAGCTTAATCAGAATAATGTTCAGATGTTCTGAACAACATGTTCAGAACTTATAACTAGATGCTTTACTTTGTATTTAGTTAACTAATTAGGACACGTGTATTGTTCCTATTAGTCTTTCATATATGTACTGTAGCTTTAGTATTTCTGTTACAGTATATATAGTGGTTAGCACTATTTCGCTAACTAACTTTCCCGCATATATTTGTATTCATCTTTTGTAATCTTTGAGATACTCTCTCTCTAAGATCTGTAAATTTGTTCTTCATTGAATACAAGTTGGTTTGATCATATTACTTCTCAATTACTGTTCTATACATTGACATATTGATTGTAAGAGTGAATCCTGATCTTACAATTAGTATCAGAGCCAATCAACAAACAAATTCGTTCAAGATCGTGTTCTCGAGGGTTTCTTGATCGCATTCTTGAAGTTTTCTTGATCAATTCGTCAATTGATTCCGCTGCTATTTGAATTTCTTGAATTCTTAGCAATTCTTGAATTCTCTCTGTGTTTGTTCAAGAAATTGAATTTGTCTCTCTGTTGAAATATCTTACAATCATGTCTTCAAAAGAGTATCTAGCCATGGGATCTGAAACCAAGCCACCTGTTCTCATACCTGAAGAATATCAGCAATGGAAGATCCGAATGATCCAATTCTTGGATAACATAGATGAAAATCTGATGGTTTCTATCCGAGAAGGTCCTATCGAAGTCTATGTCGATGTTGCTGCAACTCCTGAAACAGAGACAACTCCAGAAATTCCTGTTACAAGGGTGAAGAAAAATTTCTCTCAATACACAGCAGAACAGAAAAACAGGCATGCTATAGACAAAAGAGCCATCACATTGATGACATTGGTCGTCCCAAATGAAGTTCTAAACAGAATTGACAGTGGATCATCTGCTAAGGAAATGTGGGATGAACTGGAAAGACAGATGTTAGGAACTGTCAGGTCAATACAAGCAAAGTTAAATCAAAGCATAAATGCTTATGAAAGGTTCAAGGCAAAAGAATTAGAAAGTTTGACTCAGACGTACAGTAAATTTTGCACCATACTGAATGATTTGAGAAGAAATGGGTTGAAAAAGACAAAGTCAGAAATAAACTACAAGTTTCTGAACAGTCTAAATTCAGAATGGTCATCGTTTGCTATCAGTCTGCAAATGAATAAGGATATGTGTGAAGAAGATCTCAATGATCTATTTTGTGTTCTTAATCAACATGAAGATTCTGTTAAGATTGTTGTTGAAGAAAAGAAAAATGTTGCAGAACAGTTAGCTTTTCTGTCAAAGTCCAAAATCGTCAAAGCACCCAAGAAGACTGCGTATCTATCTGAGATACCAAAGCTGGAGGAATCTGATAAGGAAGAGGGATCATAAGAAGATGAAGATATCAAAATAATGGCTGAGAAGTTGGTTTGTTGACTAACACTTTCAACAAGAGGTATGGAAAGGGTAAATTTCAGAGAAATTACAAGAGTGGGCAGGGAAATTCAGATTTCAAGAAAAGAGAAGAAAGAGGAGAAAGTAAATATGAGAAGAAGGTAGAGAGAAGAGAAGAAAAGAGAGAAGAGAAGGAAGAAAGAAAAGAAAAGGATTTGTGCTTCAAATGTGGAAAATCTGGCCACTATGCAAAGGATTGTAAAGTGAAGATTGTGAAGGATTATTATTACTACATCAAGAAAGCTCAGCTAGCCAAGAAAAGAGATGATGAAGTGGCAATGTTAGCTGAACAGGAAAATTGGTTGTACTACACTTCAGATGAAGATGACTACATTCACTTTTCACAGATGCAGAGTTACATGGCAAAGATGAAGAATGAGGATGATTCTGACTTTGAAGATGCTGATTCTGAGTCATCCACTGAGGTACATTCTGCACTTGAAATTGATTTAATGACACAGATTGGTGACATGAAAGTTGAATTTGATAAACTCAGAAAACAGATAAAAGGTGAAAGAAGTTTGGTTAACAAATTCAGAATTGAAAAAGAAGTAATAAGAGAAAAGTATGAGGAATCTGAGGTTGAGATACAAAAAGTTAAAACTGAAAATTCTGAATTGTTGAAAAAGCTTTCTGAATTAAAAAATGAGCTTTCAAAAGTTAAAGATGAAAATGGTGATTTACAAATAAAGTTTGATATGCTATTTGAGGAAAGAAAGAATTTGTACACCAAAATCAAAGAATTAGAAGATCTTAATTTGAAAAGAGGTCAGACTCAGCAAACATTAAATCTTCTAACAAGCAATGTTACTTATACAAGGTTTTACAATCCAAAGAAGGAATTGGGATTGGAAGAAAATGTTGTTTTGAAAAGAGCTCCAGTCAACTTGTAATATTTTGAAAAGCTTCAAGTTCCTAAACCAAAAATTCCAGAAATTATTGAAGTTTTTATCAGACCTGCAAGTTCTATAACAAGTTCTGATAGTTTGCAGAAATCAAGTTCAAAAAAGACAAAGGAAACAGTTTCTGAATCAAAACAGAAAAGTCAGATGTTTCAGAAGATAAGGTTAAAAAAGAAATTTCTAAACCAACAGAAGAGAAACCAAGATACAATGACACTAAATTCAAATATGACTCTCTAAATGTCAGTTACAAAAATAAACAACAAAGTTTTTCACATTCTGACATAGAAAGTATATTTGATACTAGTAAGGTTTCTGAAACAGTTAGTCAGAAATCTGAATCTTCTAATCAGAATTCTGATTGCTTAAGTCAGATCTCTGAGTCTGAAGGTCAGAAGTCTGAGTCTGTTAATCAAAATTCTGATTCAAAGAGTCAGAATTCTGAGTCAACTGAATATTCTGAAACAAAGTCAGAAGACTTTTTAGAACTTGAAAAGAGATTTAATCTTGTAAGTCAAGAACTGGAGGACTTAAGGAAATCTTTTGATGAACTTGAAAATGATTATTGTGATGTGGATGTTAGACTTGAAGAAGATTTAAAAGAAAAGAGTGTCTTTATTCAGAAAATAACAGAGCTTGAGAAACTGAAAGCTGAATATGATCTTTTCAAGATTAATGCTCTAAAAGATAATGATAAATTCCTTAATGAATCAAGTACATATGAAAAAGGTGAATCATCTACTTCATCCTCTAACACAAACAGGTTGAATTTTTCAGAAAAAGAGGAAAGCAAAAGGAAAGATGATCTGAAAAGAGTCTCTGAAAAGATTGGATTGAATTCTGCTTCTGTACCTGTAAAGCCCGTATCCCGGTATGTAATTTCTTTTATTAATTCTTTTCTTTTTAAGTTTGATTTAATGTGGTTTCCGTTAGCGGGGTAGTCGAATCGGACCAAAAAGTTAAATGAGTCAACCTTTGTGGGTTTTTGCAAGGAAAGGAAAGTTGAGGGGCTAATTGGGGCATCTCACCAAAGTTTGGCAAGGGATCGTCCAAGAGTCACCCCCTCCCCTTCCCCTTCCCTTCGGTTTCATGCTAGTAACCACCACAACCTTTAGTCATCCCCTCCCCCTTTCTTGTTGTGTTCGGCCAAGAAGAGAACTAGAGAGAGAGAGTGAAAGAAAGAAGCCGAGAGAGGGAGAGAGAAACCGAGAGGGTGATAGAGGTTGCTGCCGGCGACGAGGAGAGAGGAGGAAGGAGACGATCGCCGGCAAGTTTGGTCGGAAAAGAGGAGGAAGAAGGGTTCGTCGAGGTAAGTTCGTCTATTTCTCGTTTGTTGTTATCGTATGTCAAATAAACGCCGCCAACCACCACCGCCGCCGGAGGCGGCAGGGGGTGGTGCACGGCTGTTGTCCAGCATAGGGTAACCCATATTCAGTAGTTCATATGCTTTTCGGGTCTGTTGGGATTAAGCCACGACTTAATGGGTTAATAATCAATAGTGTCATTTCATGTGAAAATTTAGTAATCTGCCACTGTTTTGCTTAAACCGTAACATTTTCCTCGTAACTCGGATTGGAGCGAAATCGGTGCCAAAAGTTCCCATTTTGAGTCTAGTAACTTTTCTATGTTTTGTGCAAAAACCAGTTCGGAACGTAGCTTAGGTCAAATCGTCGTTTTGTACTGAAAGGTTCTGTTTTTGCTGCTCTGAGAGGTGTTTTTGTAAAATTCATATAGAGTGCTAGGAATATCGTTAGGACGCGTGCGATACGTCCCTGGAACCGTAAGACATTGAACTTCCTGAATGTGGAATTAGATTTTTGGTTTGATTAGTTTAGCAGGGGTAAAATGGGTCCCGAACAGACCTGCATTTTTAGTATAAAAGCTGGAATTTTTAGTTTCGTTAAACTAGTAAAAGTGTCGTGAGTTGGGACCTTCCGTTGACGTTTTTAGTGCGTAATTAGGTGGGAAAATGTGAGGAAGGTTGACGTGCTGGTGTTGCGGCTCGGGAGCGCGTCGCTTTGCTTTGAGGTGAGTTCTCTCACTGCGTAGTTAGGAATTTCATGTATATCGTTGTTTTTGTGCTATGTGTTATTACGTGTTATTACGTGTTTACGTGGACCAATTTGGTTGGAATGATTTAGCTGTGATTGTTGAAATTATATGTCGATTATTTGTGCTTGCGTACACCTCAGTGGGACTGGGGGGCTCGGTGGGACCGAGGGCTCGGTGGGACTGAGCTAGTACAATTGTATTATCTTTACTCGGTGGGACCGAGGGCTCGGTGGGACCGAGGGCTCGGTGGGACCGAGGGCTCGGTGGGACTGAGCTGGTATCAATGTCTTTACTCGGTGGGACCGAGGGCTCGGTGGGACTGAGCTTGTGTGGATATATTTTTGGTGTACTCGGTGGGACCGAGGTTCGTATTTATGCATTTATCATTATGTGGTTTTATATTTGTGGTGATGGTGACGTTGCCTACTTGCGAGTAGGGGCGATATTCGTGGGGTTGCTACCTGCGTGTGTGGTAGGACTCACTAAGCGATTAGCTTACCTTTTCCCAATATGTTGTGATTTCAGGTGCGAGCGGCAGTCGGGCTTGACGGTACACACACTATGCGCGGGGTGCTGAGAGTGTTTAAAATTTCACTTTTAAACCTTTAGATTTTATTTTATGAAATTTCCGATGCGTAAACTTTATTGACTGTTTGAGTTAACGACGTTAATTTAATTTGAATTGCGAATTATTAAATTGGGGTTAATTTATAATGAAATGCATGTTTTAAAAATTTTAAATTCCTTGTAATTTTTGGGACGTTACAACTTGGTATCAGAGCACAGCTTGAGTGAATCAAACACATCTCGGTGTGTTTGGTCTCAAGTTGCGGCTATGAAGTTTTTTTTTTAACTCTCTTATTAAAATCTTTGAAAATAAATGAACGGAGAAAGCCCGTTTGGGAAACGGTGATCGTGGGCGCAGTGTGTACAGTCAGCCGACGCCAATTGGGAAGGTACAGCACTTAGTGTATTTATTGCTTTCTAGGCATAGGGTATGCATGCTAAATTGCCGAGGTTGTTTACACTGTACTGTACGATGACTGCTTGCTAGTAGGAATCAATGCTAGTTATAGTAGGTTGTCAAGTGAAGGCCCTATAGGTTGCATGCAGTAAGAATCATATAGCCTTAGAATATTTGATTTAGTTCTATTGCGCAGCTCTTGTTTGAGTCCAACCGTTCTAGGATAGAATCTTGTATTCGAATGTCTATTTGATTCACGCTGCGTGCGACTGGGTATTCGCGAGGCAACTCGTTATGGCTAACAGGGATTCCGTTGTAGCAAGAGTAGTGGGATGAGATGAAATTCCTAGTGAGCTGGGAATAGCGTTTACATATGAGTACGTATGCTAGATTGCTTTCTAGAACATAGGAGTATGTATGCTAGATTGCTTACGTGGATTTTGTGGTATTGTATGGTTGTTACTTGCTATTAGGAACTTATGCTAACCTTGATAGGTTGTTAAGCGAATGCCCTATAGGCTGTATGCGGTAGGAACCGAATAGCCTTAGAATGTTAGATTTAGTTCTATTGCGCAACTCTTGTTTGAGTCCAACCGTTGTAGGATAGAATCTTATATTCGAATGTCTATCTGGTTTCCACTGTATACGACTGTGCGTTCACGAGGCGACTCGTCAGGGCTAGTGGGGGTTCCGTTCTAGCAAGGGTAGTGGGGTATTACGACTTTTCTAGGGAGCTAGGAAAAGTGTTTGCATATGCCGGAATGGGCATATGTGTTTGTTTGTGGTAAGCAACTACTTGGACGTCCCGGGACAGGACTCGAAACGAGTAAGGATAGGTGTGAAGGGTAGTAGCAGAGCTCCTACTATCTGAAGCACAGGATCCGTGCTCGAGTCGGGGAAAGTCACGGAGAATCCGAAGAGTTGAGTATGAGCGTAGTTAGCAGGTTTTAATGTGTGCTAGTAGCTCGTTAAGGAGGAACAACAATGCTGATCCAGATGCTGATGCTGGAATTATTGCTGATCAGATTCGTGAGATGTTTGCGGTCGAGGTGACGCATATTTGGAGGAGGAGATCCCCGAAATTATTACCGCCATTCGTGATGAGGTAATAGTGTCGATGGAGGAGCGCATCGCGGCGATTCCACCCCCTGCAGGTGGGCAGCCCCGAACAAGAGAGTCGGGATCGGTTATGGAGTGCACATTCCTTACCGGTGGTTGTCCTGCGAACTAGAAGGTTCGCTTCGCGGTGAATCTGTTACGAGACGGAGCGAAAGACTGGTGTGCTACTACTTTGATGCTTAACGGGCGCACTACTTGACCTGGGAGGAGTTCGTCGTATGTTTCGTGTAGAGCATGTGCCTCTAGTGGAGATGGAGAGGAGTGTCAAAGAGTTCTTGGAGCTCTCTCAGACTGCGGAGGCCATAAAGGAGGTGAACCGAAAGTTCACGGAAATGACATTATTCTATCCTTAGCATGCTGCTTTTGAGGACATGAAGAGGACACGGTACAAGGATATGTTACGTACCAAGATCAGGGAGTTCGTGAGTACTGCGAAGTATGCTTCACTTGCTGTAGTGATGGAGGCGGCCTGAGGTAGAGTTCATCAACTGGGAGTGGAGGAGGCACAAGCTACATATAAAGTGGTGACAGGTACGTTCTTGGTTAACTCGGTGCTTGCTGGGGTGATGATTGATAGCGGGGCTACTCATCCTTCCGTGTCTCACATAGTCAGTGAGTGTTTGGGGCCGAGTTGTAGGACGGTTAGGCTGTCCACTTGTGGTTCCAGTTGCTGAAGACAGGACCCTGGCGGTTACTGACGTGTACCGGGGGTGCACTTTGGAGATCTCTGGTGTGAGGTTCCCGATTGATTTGATTCCGATCGCTATGCGGGAGTTGTGCGTGACTGTGGGCATGGATTGGATGGATGCTTTTGATGCTGAGATTGTTTGTCGTCGCAAACAAGTACAAGTTCGAACCCCAAGCGGGGGAGAAATGCTAGTTCAGGGCGACTCACCCAGGCGGACCCCAGCGTTATGTTCGGGTGTAAGAGCTCGGAAATACTTGCAGCACAGTGGCTAGGGGTAATTAGCGTATGTGATAGACACGCGCGGCGTCGGAGAGAAGAAGACTGCGGAGGATGTGCCGGTTGTACGGGAGTTTGCTGACGTATTGTCCGATGAGTTATCGGGGTATCATCGGATGCGGGTGAGGAGAGAGGATACGGAGTAGACGGCCTTTCGTTCACGTTAGGGCCATTTACAAGTTTGTGGTGATGCCTTTCGGGCTCACCAATGCACCCGCAACGTTCATGGACCTCATGAACCGGGTATGTAGCCCTATGTGGGATCGATCGGTATGTAAGATTTGATGGTGTTTTGCTCTCAAGATTTGGAGGCACTATTTGTATGGCGTCAAGTGTATACACTAACCATAAAAGCCTCCAGTACTTGATGACCGGCAAAACCTCAACATGCGTCAGAGGAGGTGGCTTGACGTGGTCAAGGATTATGATGGTGAGATACTTTACCACCCCGGTAAAGCGGATGTTGTTACGGACGCACTTAGTCGACATCTGGATGGTGAGCCACTGCGGGGCTTGTGTCAACGGTTAACAGTGGTTGCACCTCTTCTCGAGTCGATAGGTAGTGCTCAGGAGGTGGCAGTTTTGGAGGAAAATGCCAAACGCGAGAGAGTTTCGGGGGAAATTCCGAATTTTATCCGTGATAGTCATGGGTCAATTGCTCGGTCTTAATGGTCGGTTGGGTATCTCGGGGTGGGACCCCGGTATTCTTGTGTTATGACTTTGACTTTCCAGTAGGCACTAGGAGGATATAGTCTTGAGCACGTACCTGGGAGGTAGACGTTAAGGTGTATCTTGATACGGTGTAACTAGGCTTCGTAGAGCGAGTGTAGGAAATACGTCAACGGTGGAAGGTTGGGTATTCCACGCGTGTTAGTACTGTAGGCCGAATAGTATCGGTTAGGGAATGATGCCCTTTGTAATAAAGAGGATATATGCGCAGAATTTTTGAGGTAAATAGTATATTTAGGTGTCGACTTTTGGGCTTGAAGCCAAACACCTTAGTGTAATTGGGGAATTGTAGCCGATTTTAAGGAAATTATGTTGATGGTAGTAGTAATCCTGAGGTGTTTGCTTGTGGTGAATGGTTATGGTGGAGTGACCTTCGTGAGTGATTTTAAATTTACTGGTTTGACGATTCTTGTAGGGTAATTTGTGGGAGTATAGTAGAACTCGTAGGAGTTAATCGACAGTTAATAGTAGGAATGATCGGATCCGAGTATCCAGTTGGGTATATTGGTAAGCAACTTGAGAATGTTTAGAGCTTGAGATTTGAATCGGGAGGTATGGAATATCTAAGGTTGGGAGACAACCGAAGTCGCTTGGCTAGGAATGATTCCAATTGGTGAAGTGTTCTATCGATCATAATTTCAGTGTCCTAGAAGGAGTACGTTAGTAAGAAAAGTATTCGAGAAGTTTTAGAAGGGGTCTCAAGTGAACTTGGGAACCTGAGGTTGAGATGTGGGAGAACTATCTTTAGCTATGCACGGGCATAGACTTCGAGGACGAAGTCTAATCCAAGTGGGGGAGAGTTGTAAAGCCCGTATCCCGGTATGTAATTTCTTTTATTAATTCTTTTCTTTTTAAGTTTGATTTAATGTGGTTTCCGTTAGCGGGGTAGTCGAATCGGACCAAAAAGTTAAATGAGTCAACCTTTGTGGGTTTTTGCAAGGAAAGGAAAGTTGAGGGGCTAATTGGGGCATCTCACCAAAGTTTGGCAAGGGATCGTCCAAGAGTCACCCCCTCCCCTTCCCCTTCCCTTCGGTTTCATGCTAGTAACCACCACAACCTTTAGTCATCCCCTCCCCCTTTCTTGTTGTGTTCGGCCAAGAAGAGAACTAGAGAGAGAGAGTGAAAGAAAGAAGCCGAGAGAGGGAGAGAGAAACCGAGAGGGTGATAGAGGTTGCTGCCGGCGACGAGGAGAGAGGAGGAAGGAGACGATCGCCGGCAAGTTTGGTCGGAAAAGAGGAGGAAGAAGGGTTCGTCGAGGTAAGTTCGTCTATTTCTCGTTTGTTGTTATCGTATGTCAAATAAACGCCGCCAACCACCACCGCCGCCGGAGGCGGCAGGGGGTGGTGCACGGCTGTTGTCCAGCCTAGGGTAACCCATATTCAGTAGTTCATATGCTTTTCGGGTCTGTTGGGATTAAGCCACGACTTAATGGGTTAATAATCAATAGTGTCATTTCATGTGAAAATTTAGTAATCTGCCACTGTTTTGCTTAAACCGTAACATTTTCCTCGTAACTCGGATTGGAGCGAAATCGGTGCCAAAAGTTCCCATTTTGAGTCTAGTAACTTTTCTATGTTTTGTGCAAAAACCAGTTCGGAACGTAGCTTAGGTCAAATCGTCGTTTTGTACTGAAAGGTTCTGTTTTTGCTGCTCTGAGAGGTGTTTTTGTAAAATTCATATAGAGTGCTAGGAATATCGTTAGGACGCGTGCGATACGTCCCTGGAACCGTAAGACATTGAACTTCCTGAATGTGGAATTAGATTTTTGGTTTGATTAGTTTAGCAGGGGTAAAATGGGTCCCGAACAGACCTGCATTTTTAGTATAAAAGCTGGAATTTTTAGTTTCGTTAAACTAGTAAAAGTGTCGTGAGTTGGGACCTTCCGTTGACGTTTTTAGTGCGTAATTAGGTGGGAAAATGTGAGGAAGGTTGACGTGCTGGTGTTGCGGCTCGGGAGCGCGTCGCTTTGCTTTGAGGTGAGTTCTCTCACTGCGTAGTTAGGAATTTCATGTATATCGTTGTTTTTGTGCTATGTGTTATTACGTGTTATTACGTGTTTACGTGGACCAATTTGGTTGGAATGATTTAGCTGTGATTGTTGAAATTATATGTCGATTATTTGTGCTTGCGTACACCTCAGTGGGACTGGGGGGCTCGGTGGGACCGAGGGCTCGGTGGGACTGAGCTAGTACAATTGTATTATCTTTACTCGGTGGGACCGAGGGCTCGGTGGGACCGAGGGCTCGGTGGGACCGAGGGCTCGGTGGGACTGAGCTGGTATCAATGTCTTTACTCGGTGGGACCGAGGGCTCGGTGGGACTGAGCTTGTGTGGATATATTTTTGGTGTACTCGGTGGGACCGAGGTTCGTATTTATGCATTTATCATTATGTGGTTTTATATTTGTGGTGATGGTGACGTTGCCTACTTGCGAGTAGGGGCGATATTCGTGGGGTTGCTACCTGCGTGTGTGGTAGGACTCACTAAGCGATTAGCTTACCTTTTCCCAATATGTTGTGATTTCAGGTGCGAGCGGCAGTCGGGCTTGACGGTACACACACTATGCGCGGGGTGCTGAGAGTGTTTAAAATTTCACTTTTAAACCTTTAGATTTTATTTTATGAAATTTCCGATGCGTAAACTTTATTGACTGTTTGAGTTAACGACGTTAATTTAATTTGAATTGCGAATTATTAAATTGGGGTTAATTTATAATGAAATGCATGTTTTAAAAATTTTAAATTCCTTGTAATTTTTGGGACGTTACAGTACCAAAAGCACATATTTTTGTAATAAATGCACCTGTACTTTGAAAAATAGCAATAACAGTGAAAAGACTTATGGTACAGATCTGTTGTTACTTGCAAAGAAAAATCTCATTTGTGTTCAATGTGGTAGTGATTCTTTTCAATATTCTCAGAAATATCCAATCACAATAACATATGTTTCTTTTATAAGAAAAGATATTCAGAATACAGAAGAGAAGAATGTTTATGTTCCTCAAACTCGGAGAAAAGAAAAAGATAAAAGAAGTGAAGCCTCAAACTAAAATCAACGGAAAGAATGAGAAAGAGCTTAACGTGAAAGAAAAGAAAGTTGAAAACACTTCAACATCCAAATTTAAAACTTTCAAGAAGAAATTGAACAAGTTTGTGAACAGAAAATGTTCTGACTTCATAAAAGTTCAAGGAAAATGGTGTTTAAAGAAAGATTTTGAATGGAAAGTAAAAGGCACTTTTGTTAAATCGGATAACAAAGCTAACAAAGAAGGACCCATTCCAAAATGGGTACCTAAAACTAACTGATTGTTTTTGCAGGCCTGTCATGTGTGGTTTTTAGATTCAGGAGCTTCAAGACACATGACAGGTCAGAAGTCTTTTCTATCAAATTTCACAGAAAAGGCTGGAGGAGCAGTAAACTTTGGCAATAACAGCAAAGGTCAAGTTAAAGGTTATGGGGATTTAACAAAAGGAGATCTGACAAATCAAAAAGTTTTCTATGTTGAAGGATTACAACATAATCTTTTCAGCATAAGTCAGTTTTTAGACAGTCTTTGTCAAATCAAGTTCAAAATAACAGGTTGCATGATTTTAACTGAGAATGACATTAAAGTCTTCTGGGCCAAAAGACATATGGACTTATTTGTGGTTAACTTTTCAAAATTACAAACATTAAATCATGTTTGTCTTTTATCAAATTCAACTGCAAATGAATGCTGGCTGTGGCACAGAAGATGTTCTCATTTAAACTTCAAAGATCTGAATAATCTTGTTGCAAAACATCTGGTTAAAGGTTTACCAAAGATTAAATTTGAAAAAGAATCATTATGCTCAGCTTGTGAAATGGGCAAGATGAAAAAGAGTTCTCACAAATTAAAAATGGACTAATCTTGCAAAGCACCATTGGAAATGATTCATACTGATCTTTGTGGTCCTATTTCAGTTCAGTCTATGGGAGGAAAGAAGTATATGCTTGTAATTGTTGATGAATATTCCAGATACACATGGGTTGAATTCTTAAGAGCTAAGTCAGAAGCTGATACTATCTTGATAAACTTTATCAAAAGGATTCAAGTTTTCTTACAACTTCCAGTTCAGAAAATCAGAAGTGATAATGGAACAGAGTTCAGAAATGAGACTCTTCAGATTTTTTTAGAAAGTTCTGGGATTTCTCACAACTTCTCTACTGTCAAAACTCCTCAACAAAATGGTGTTGTTGAAAGGAAAAACAGGACTCTAGTTGAAGCTGCAAGAACCATGTTGGCTTATTCAAATCTTCCAACCTTCTTATGGGCTGAAGCAATTGCAATTGCATGCTTTACACAGAACAGAACTTTAATCAATAAAAGATTAAATAAGACTGCTTATGAACTGATAAATAAAAGAAAACCATTAATCAAATTCTTTCATGTTTTTGGTTGCAGATGCTATGTTCTTAAAGACAGAGAAAATCTTGGTAAATTTGATAAAAAGGCAGATGAAGGATACTTTGTTGGTTATTCATTAACTTCCAAAGCATTCAGAATCTACAACAGAAGAACCAAGAGGATGATGGAAAGCATCAATGTAACATTTGATTAAGCCAGGATGAAGACTTCTGAACAAGACAGTTCAAAACTCATGCAGAACAAGACAAAAATGACTTCTGATACAAATTCTAATCCTATTTGTTAAGAACTCAATTTACTGTTTAAGGATGCTTTTCTAGAACTAATTTCTGATTCTTATGCAGAATTTGAAAACCCAAAGATGGTCAAAGAGATGAAAAGAAGAACTCCAGAAGTAGCTCAATCAACTGTAATTTCTGATAAAGGTCCATCTGAGGAATGTCCAAATTTGATAAATACAAGTGACGAAAATTCTGAACCTTGTACTCAGAATTCTGAACCTTATATTCAGAACTCTGAACAAGTCACTCAGAATTCTGACTTCATTGCTCAGAATCCAAACTTGGATGCGACACCTACACATATATCAGAACAAGGGGATAGTTCAGAATTACAAGCCATCATTGATGAGAATGATACAAACAAAAATTTTTCAGAGATTGATGTGCTTCCTAGTTCAAACAAGTGGACTAAAGATCATCCTATTCATCAAGTGATAGGTGATCCATCAGCAGGAGTAAAAACCAGATCAGCTACAGCAAATGAAGCAATGTTTGCTTGTTTCTTAAGTGTGATTGAACCTAATAAAGCTAATGAAGCCCTAGAGGATCCAGAATGGATTTCAGCAATGCAAGAGGAATTGCTCCAATTTGAAAGAAACAAAGTCTGGAGACTCATTCCAAAGCCTTAAGGTAAATCTATCATTGGAACTAAATGGGTGTTCAGAAACAAAAAGGATGAGTCAGGTGTTGTTATCAGAAACAAGGCAATATTGGTTGCTAAGGGATACTGTCAACAGGAAGGAATTGATTATGATGAGACATTTGCACCAGTGGCAAAAATAGAGGCAATCAGAATATTTTTGGCATATGTTGCACACAAGAATTTCAAAGTATATCAGATGGATGTCAAATCAGCCTTTCTGAATGGTATACTTAATGAAGAGGTGTATGTTCATCAACCTGAAGGTTTTGTTGATCCAGAATTTCCTGACCATGTTTATATTTTAGATAAAGCTTTATATGGTCTAAAACAAGCACCAAGAGCCTGGTATGACACTCTTACTTAACACTTGTTAGTTTCAGGGTTCAAGAAAGGTAAGATTGACACAACTTTGTTTTTAAAGAAACAGGGTGAGGATTTAATTCTTATTCAGATTTATGTTGATGACATAATATTTGGCTCTACTAGTGCAAAATTATGTGATGATTTTTCTAAAATCATGAAATCTGAATTTGAAATGAGCATGATGGGTGAACTGAATTTTTTCCTTGGTCTTCAAGTCAAACAATTACCAAATGGTATTTTTATAAATCAAGGAAAATATGTCAGAGACATTCTGAAAAAGTTCAAAATGTCTGATTGTGCTTCTATGAGAACACATATGGCAACAAACATAAAGTTAGATGCTGATCTCAATGGAGTTTCAGTAGATAACAAACTCTATAGAGGCATGATTGGATCTTTACTTTATCTGACTGCAAGTAGGCCAGATATCATGTTTTCTACTTGTTTCTGTGCTAGATTTCAATCTAACCCAAAAGAATCACATATGTTGGCTGTCAAAAGGATTCTAAGATATCTCAAAGGGTCACCTGATCTAGGTTTATGGTATCCAAAAGAAACTGACTTTAAATTGACTGCTTTCACTGATGCTGATCATGCAGGAAGTAGGTTGGACAGAAAAAGTACTTCTGGTGCTTGTCACTTTTTGGGGGATAAGATAGTGAGTTGGGCATCAAAGAAGCAGAATTGTGTGTCCACATCAACTGCTGAGGCAGAGTATGTTGATGCTGCTGCTTCATGCTCTCAAACTTTGTGGATGAGAACACAACTCATGGATTATGGGTATCAGCTCAACAAAATTCCCATCTACGGTGATTCAGAAAGTGCAATTGCCATTACTCAGAATCCTTTTCAACATTCAAAGATTAAACACATAGATGTGAGGTATCATTTTATAAAGCACTATGTGGAAAAGGGAACTATAGAGATGCACTTTGTGCATACAAAGTATCAATTGGTTGACTTGTTCAAAAGCCTCTTGATCACAAAAGGTTCTCTTTTCTCATATGTAAAATAGGAATGCTTAATATAACTAATTGATTATATTTGTTTTTTTTTTGAAATGATAAAATATTTCTAAGTAAGATTTTCTGAGTAGTATACTCAGAACTCTGAATCTTGTATTCAGAATTCTGACTCTTGAGTTCTGAACTTCTGAGTCTTGAGTTCAGATATTCTGAGTCAATACTTCAGAAATTTAACTTTCAAGAATTCATTTTTGAGAAATACAAGTACTTAAATCTTGTGGATTATTTTCTTTCTATTATTTTTCTATCTCATCTTTATGTCTCATATATGTTTAAGTACATGCTAAAGTCAAGGGGAGCATTAATATCTTTTGGAAATCATTTCATGATGCTTAAAAGGTTTGTTTTCATTTCTTATCTCTGATCATTCTAAGAAGAACAAGCTTTTAATGATAAAAGTTTTTGATTACTTGTTCAAACTATGTCTGAATTTCAAAAAAAAATCATATTCAGATATAAGATTTTAAATGATTTTTATTTCAAATATCTCAAATCATCATTATTTGAACAGAATTCTGATGATAAAATGTTTTTCTATCTGTTCAAACCTCTTCTGAATAATTAAAGGTTTTACATTTATCAGAAGTTGATTTTAAATAAATTTTGGTTACAAAGCAAAATTCTTCTGAATCATGGATTCAGAACTCTGAGTAGAATAATCAGATCTCTGATAAAGGAAAGTCAATCTTCTGAGCGTGTTATTCAGATCTTTGACTTGTGTCAATATTCTATCCAATAACACGTGTCAGCTTCGTATTTGGTTGATTATGCCACGCATTTCATTTAAATCCTCTGTGGCATTTCAAATGTGTTGACTCCGTTATAACTTTGACCTCGTTTTTTCGTCAAATCGTTCAACTTCGCGGATTTTAAATAGATCTTAAAATCCCTCTTTCAAATTCTTTCAAATTCTTTCAAATTTCAGAGCGAAAAGTGAGATACGAATCAATCCAGAGTTCTTTGAGTTTGTTTTCTTCTTAATCATGTCTGGTTTCCGAAGAAGTAGTCAAATATCTCTGCATTCTGCTAAGTCTTTAATGGATTCATCCGATTCGGATAATGATGAAGTGCAAAATAGAGCTGTTGGAGAAGAAGCAATAAGAAATGATGAATAAATGCAGGAGATGAACAAATGGCTGAATCAGAAGGAAATGCGGATGAGGAAAACATGAATGTTGAACATGAACAGAGTGCTGCAGGGTCGATAATGTCAAATAGACCAAATTTAGTGGAAAGAGTTGTACCTGAAGGCGAATGGTTGAAATTGTCAGAGAACAATTGTGTCTTACTATTTGAGGAGAGTAGATTTAAGCCTGAACACAGAATCATAATGGAATTATTCAAATATCATCCTTACAGGAAATGGTTTACAAGGTGCAAAACAATCCCTGTTCAGTATATTCAACAATGGTGGAGACATCTTAGGTTCGAAGGAAACAAGTTTATATCTGAAATTGGAGGAGTAACATTTGCTTTATCAATCTCTGCACTGAGAGAAATGCTAAATCTTCCAGAGAAAGATGATGTGCAAAGAAGGTCAGATTTTGAAGACTCACCTTTAACAGAAGAATTAATTACAGAGTTTATGAAGTTAGGGTACAATGAAGGATTAAGGACTCTTAGTTTGTTCAGAAGGAACAAATTGCCACCAATTTGGGCATGTTTCTTTCATGTGGTGAATAAGTGTTTGTCAGGGAGGAATAGTTCTGCAGATCAAGGTTCAAAACAGATTCTTTTAGTGAAGAATAGGCATTATGACTACACTGCTATACTTTGGGAAGACATGAAGAACACTTTTGAGAAAAATCAGAAGGCTATTCAAAAGAAAACAGAGGATACACCTTTGTCATACATACCTTACATAAGGTATTGCAAATTGTGATTTGGTATGCAATGCAAGAAAGCAGAACCATTCCTAGAAGATCAAATGAACAGCATGGTCCTATTTTCTACTTGGGTAAGATGTCTTCAGTTACTAAAATCCAGCATTATCCTAATCATAAAAATTTTCCAAGATCACTTAGGAATTACATACCAAGGGAGAGTGAGATTTTAAAAGCATATTGCACCTCTGTGGGAATTGAAGAACCTCAAATCCCTACCCAAGAGGACCAACCTGAGAAGAGAGGTGAGGGGTCTAGTCAAGTTAGAGAGGGGGAGGATATTCAAGTGGGTGAACATTCTGAGAGAAATGAGGGGCAAAATTCTGAGAGCTCGGTTAGAATATGTGAGGAAAAACAGAATGAGGGTGGTGAGGATGAGAGATTGTCACCAGAGGTTCAAACAGAAAGAGATGCCTCTTCACTAGCTAATCTTAACCAGGTAACCACATTTGCTATTGGTTCAAAATTCTTGGTGTCCATTATTGAAACAAACACCATGGACCTAGTGGTGGAACTTGAACAACCCATCCATACCCACTCAGAAGCATTTCAACATGCTACTGTTTCACATAAATCAGGGGAACCATCCCAAACTCATTTGGAGGGAGGTGATAAATCCCAACCTGTTATTCATCACATTGAGTCTGGATCTCACAGTCCTATCCAATTTGAGCCTGAAATTCCTTCTAACACTTGCACAAATCAGGAATTTCGTACTCCTGACAAAACATTCATAGACATACCTAATTTTGGATGTCAAGGATTGGATGGAAGACCTGGTTAGGTGAACATTTCAAAAGCCTCATTAAAATGTGCATCTGTTGTACAAGATGACTTAGTGTTATCTACAGGCCATGAGCCCTCTGGGCACATGAAAACTGGACCATCTGTTGGTTCAGGTTCACAGTTAGACTCTTCTGAATTTGTAAAGATTCAGAATCAAAACAAGGTGATGGGGGATAAAGTTGAAAAATTGGAGAGAAAGGTGGATGGACTGAATGATGAGGTGAAGGAGTTGAAAAATATGTTCGAGGGAAGGATAAAATCTGTTGAGACTAAGATGGATGATGTGAAGGTATCTTTGGAATCTCATAAAAAGGAGATCAAGGATATTATGTCTGGATTTCAGAAGGATTTGTTTAAACAAATGCAGAGTATGCAAGAATCTGTATTTAAAGCACTGAGCACTTCTTTGGCTTCAACGTCAAAGCCACTTGAAATTGTTCCACTAGCAGAAGCTGAACCTGAAGGTGTTTCTGATCAGAACTCCAAAAGGAAGTTTGATGATAATGACTTTCATAATCATCAAAAGGGGGACAAAAAGCAAAGGTTGAGTTCTGATGATGATATTGGTATAGAAGATTTTGAAATGGCAGATATGCAGTTAGTCAATAGAAAGTGCACAGAAGTTCAGACAGATGAAAATGTTCAGATAGTGGATACTCAGATAGTTCAGATTGAAAGTTCAGATTGAAAGTTCAGATACAGAGGAAATGGAGGTTGAATGTATAGATGGTGGTGATTCTGATAAAACAGAAGAATTGAACTTAGATACTGTAACGTCCCAAAAATTACAAGAAATTTAAAATATTTAAAGTAACATTTCATTAATAAAAACTCATTTAATAATTCAGTCGTTTCGTTTGCAAACTCATAATTAATATTCTCACGAACAATAAACAGCGGAATAAATGTCTAAAATTAAAATCATAAAAGTAATCAACTCTTCCCACGCGCCAGTGTGTACTCGTCACGCCTTGGAGCCACTCGTACCTGAAACCACAATTTTATTGGGAAAGGGTAAGCACGAAGCTTAGTGAATTCAGACACCATAAATAACACAGTTATTTCCACACCACCTCTAAACAGATAATTGCACATAAACAGCATACAAGTCTACGAACAAATCATAAACATGCATACCTACACCATCCCACCCAAAGGCATAAGCTGGTCCACCCGACCACACAATAACCGTGCAAGCATTACCCGGCTCCCCCGGGTTCCTACGCCACCCGCGTATATAAACCCCGGCCCCGCCGAGTCACTACGCCACCCGCGTATATAAACCTCGGCCCCATCGAGTTACTACGCCACCCGCGTATATAAACCTCGGCCCCACCGAACTCCTATGCCACCCGCGTAGTCATAACAATAAAGGTCCGACTAGACGCCCCACTATTTAGTCCCGCATCACAAACAATTAAAACTACCACACACGTACAAATCGTAATGTAAAAAGTAACCGACATTAGTTATAGTGAGAGAACTCACCTCGTAAGCGCGCCTAGCTCACAAACAATAATTCAAGCTTCACAAATCCAAGATCACTTCCCAACACCTAAACAATCGTTAAAATGTATTAACACGAGACCCGGACCCTAAAACACGACGCACCCTTAAATTGCCACTAAAACGACTTTCCGGTCTAACCAACAGGTCTGTTCGGGGACCTGTTCCGACCTCCATAAACCCAGAAAATCCTCAATTAAATTTCATAACCAGAAAGTGCTCAGAGTTAGGGTTCCAAGGACATATTATACACCTCCTAACGATTTTTCTACAATTTATTACAGATTTTACAAAATTGGTTAACTGCACAGCGAAAAACAGCACCTTTCGTTAAAAACAGTAGTTTGACACTAGCTACGGTCCGAACTGGTTTTTCCGCAAAACATAAGAAACTTACTAGACTCAGAATGGGAACTTTTGGCACTGGTTTCATCCCAATCCGACATTCCTAGCAGAAGTTATGGCTTTCCCAAAACAGTGGCAGAAACTGAGACTATTAAAACGGAACGCGATCTGCCACATCCGGATCTGCTGTATAAACAGCCAATTTGCGCCTAGCTAGAGGCCGAACCGGACATCCACTAAAACACGAAAAGTGTGCCCGGCACAGAGTGTGAACCGTGGGCACCGGATTCGCCTCAATCCGAGCTACGACCGAAAGGTTATGGCCGTCGCAAAACAGTGGCAGACAAACGTTTTCACATAAAATGATAACTAACGATTATAATCTCATTAAGACAATGCTTAACCCAAACAGCCCCGGGAAGCCTAAAACTTACTGGAACAAATTATACCAAGATGTAACAACAGCCGCCTTGCCGCCTCTGGCGGCGGTGGTGGTCGGCGGCGATCACGCACAAACGCACACACACCCTCATATCACCGCCCTCTCTTTCGATCGCTCTACGCGAACCCACCCGCACCCGCAACCACACCAGCCCCGACCGCCCACGCCCGGCCTCCACAGAGGCGGCGTGCGGCGGTGGTTGCTTCGCCGGAAAAGAAAAGGGAAAAAGGAAAGGAAACGAGAAGAGAATGTACCTCTCGACGATTACGATACCGCCGCAAGAAAAACAACAACCCTTCCTCTTTCTCGAATCTCTTCCTCGCGACCTCCTTCTCGCCGGCGTAACAGCTCCGGCGGCAGCAGCAGCGGCGGTGGCCGGTGGTTCCTTCTTTCCGGTCGGTGCACAAACGAAAGCAAAAGGGAGGGGTGCCGTAGGGTTTGCGATTTCTTTTGTTTCTTGCTCACGACGCCAACACACACACAACCAAAAACAAAAGAATGGGTTTGGCTATTTCTTTTTCCTTTGTGTATTACTCACGGCAACAACACCCAAAACAATATACATAGGTCTCGATATTCCCTTGCATGGGCCGAACCCAAGGTGGGTCTTTGGGCCTTTGACACAAATAGTCCCTCCACTTACAACCCTCTCGCAACTAACCAAAAATTCCGACACTTTAACGATTTGACCCAACTCGACTAACCCCGATAACGGAAACCACAATAATTCAAACTTAAAAGAAAAGAATTAATACAAAAAAATTACATACCGGGATACGGGCTTTACAGATACAGAGATGGAAGTAAATTCTGATGAAACTGAAGCCATTGAGGAACCTGTTTTGAGGTTAGAGGAAACAGTTGAGAGTTCAGTTGTTGAAAACATTTGTACAGACATTATTCCCTATGTCAGAATTGGCTTGTTGAACTCTGAGTTAGAAGAAAGGAGACTTAATGAAGTCTTGATTAGAAGGATGCATAGTGAATTAGTCAAAGCTCTAAATGTTCAGAAAATTCAAAAAGTTGTGAAAACAGTAAGGCCTATTGATCTGATGGGAGAAGAAGATAGTACTGTTGGCTATTCTCAGAAATTTCAAGAGGAGTTTCAGTTTAACTATGCTGATGATATTGGTGACAAATCAGAATAATATGATAGAGTTGAAGAATAGTTTATGCCTTCAGAATACTTATTCAGAAAGCCAATTGAAATTCCTAAGATTGACTTGCCAATTTTAGAGGAGCCTTTATGTGACTTTGTTCTGGAAATAAGTGATGTACCACTTGCTAGACAGTTTCATGATGATATCTTTCCAGAGGAAACATATGAGGATCTCTATCACATAGAAGGAGATTATGCGGTTTTGGAGAGCAATGTTGATGGTTTCATGGATGGGAGATCTCAGATGACTTATGCAGAAGCTTCAAACAGATTCAGAATTCCTGATTCAAGATTGCATATTCAGAAAAGGATTGAGAAAGTGTTGATGTTTCAAACAGAAGAGTTTGATGGTCTGAATTATGTAATATTGGAAGTACTGAAAGAAAGAAGTGTAAAAGTTTCCATGTCCAGCTTTGATTTTCACAGATTAACTCTTGATGATCAGATCTTCCTAGTTAAATTCTTTGCCAGTACTGAAGAGACCTGGATAGAGATTGAATGCAGAAGACTTTTGGGCATTTATGTCAGGAATATGTATATGTATGACTTTCAGTTGGCTATTGAAGGAAGAAAAGAGAAATGCAACTTGAGTTGTCCAGTAAAGATTCCAGGGATTGGTGTGAATATGAAGGGGTTTATAAATGAAGGAATGGAAACTGAAGGCTTTGCATATAGAGTTCAAGGAAGACTTGAACTATTCAAATTAAAGGAATTGGTGAAGTATAGTAATGCAACTTTGAGTTGGTTACTAAAAGAAATGAAAGGAATTTCTAATACTGAAAGAGAAAATCTAAAGAAAAGATGTGTGAAATCTATGGAAAGAAGATTAAATCTCAGAATAAGATCAGAAACTGTGGTGAATGGTTGTTATTAGAAGTTAATCCTAAAAAGATGTTGCACAGTGACTTTGTGTTTCCCGCTGAATATGAAATAAATGAAATCTTTTCAGAAGAAGTTGAAGAAGTTCAAGACACAACTCCTCAGAATGTTCAAATAACAAGTATTGATCAACCTGAACAATCTGAACCAAAAGAAGATGAAAGATCTATTGATTTGAATGGATATTTTCTTGAATTTGATTTACCCAAGTTTTTCAAGCCTAAAGAAATACAATTTCTGAGTGTATATCATGACAGGCCAAAAGAGACTCAGATCTGGTTGGCAGAGAAGTCAAGGTGTCTTGGAAAACCAAAGCAAGCTGTGTATTCAGATTTTTTAATCACAGGGATCAGAGAACTAAAGGCTAAGCAATTCAGAAAGAAAGAGTACTTGTCCTTTGAAGTTTTAAGATAGGATGGAAAAGTGTACTATTTTACTGATGCAGACTTTGAAAAGTTATCAGTAGTTGATTTCTACAGGTTACATAGTCTTTTGTGCTTCAAAGATTCAAGAAAAGACAAGAATGAAAGAAAGGCAAGGATTATGGTGATTGAAGCTATGTTCTATATCTTAAGATGGCATTGTTATACAGATTTTCAAATAGCTCTGTATCTACAAAGGCCATGTGTTTATCTTTCAAATCCCAACATAGACCATGATCAGAAAAATGTCTTGAGAACTGGAAGTGTATCCAAGCATCCAGAATTGGGAGTCTTTCTGAAGAATAAAAGTGAAAGGATCTTCTTCAGAGCAAAGGAAACTGCAAAGTATAGTTCTGGAACTTTAAGGATCATTAAGCACAATTTGGAGAAAAAGATGTTGTAGGTGAAACAAGCTAACATGACTCAAGAAGTTATCACTCAGCAGGTTGAAACCATTCAAGAAATCATTGTCAAAATTGACAAGAGGCTTACTCAAAGAAATGTGCTTTTACAGAAGATTGTTCCTGCCTTATAAGAATTGGATGATGCAAAGTATAAGTTTATTTGACAAAAAGGGGGAGATTGTTAGATCTGAGTTTTGTCAATAAACTAAGTGTTGAATTCTGACTAAGAAGGCACAGAAGTTCTGAAGTGAAGAGTCATAGTTCTGACTAAGAAGGCTCAGAAGTATTGCTCTGAAAGTTTGCCAAGTATAGAAGTCTGAGAAGAAGAGTCAGAAGTTCTGAGAAGCTTAATCAGAATAATGTTCAGATGTTCTGAACAACATGTTCAGAACTTATAACTAGATGCTTTACTTTGTATTTAGTTAACTAATTAGGACACGTGTATTGTTCCTATTAGTCTTTCATATATGTACTGTAGCTTTAGTATTTCTGTTACAGTATATATAGTGGTTAGCACTATTTCGCTAACTAACTTTCCCGCATATATTTGTATTCATCTTTTGTAATCTTTGAGATACTCTCTCTCTCTAAGATCTGTAAATCTGTTCTTCATTGAATACATGTTGGTTTGATCATATTACTTCTCAATTACTGTTCTATACATTGACATATTGATTGTAAGAGTGAATCCTGATCTTACATAAATCATATCAGAGTGAATACAAGAAGGCCAAACAGACGTCTTTCAGATATTCAAGGTATTCCTCTTTACATTGTGCTAGAAAAACCAGAGTTTGGGGTGGTTTATCATAATGGGCAAAAGAAGAAGAAGTTCTTGAGGTTCATAGAAATCAACAAATATTCGGATGGGACACTCTACATGATAAAGATTTGACTGACTGAAAAGACAAGACTGGATGAACAGAAAAAGGTGCCTCTGAAGGATAAGGAGAAAGTTTTGATCAACGAAGCTTTGAAAACCATACAAGATCGACTGGATTACCAGGATTCACTAAGAAGGTTTGGGATCATTTTTGGAATCAGAAAGAAATACATTCCACTAGAGCAGCTTAGAGGATGAAGCTTACTTGGCTCACTTGAATACAAAGGGGGAGAATGTTAGTGTTCATTTTATGTTGTATTCAAGTTGAGGGACTAAACGTGTAACTTGTAGATCTAGGTATAAAAGGCTTAGATCTCCTTACTTTTGAAGTACACTTTCACTTTACATGTCATTTCAATATTTCTCTCTGTGAGATTTCTCTCTACACTTTGTAACTAATCTTTGAAGATCAATGAGAGATGAATGGATTGAATCATAGATCTTGTTCATATTACTTGTATCTTGGGATCACAGTTCACCCCTCTAATAATAATTGCTTTACACTACTCTTCATCCCCTTCATATATACATATCTTGCATGTGCCATAGTTGACTTGACTCTCTCTCTCTCTCTCTCAAAGACTCAAACACACACACACACACACACACACACACACATATATATATATATATATATATATATATATATATATATATATATATATAATAAACACTTCTTTCTTTTTATAATCAAGCAAGGGCATCACTTAATTACTTCATTCATCTCAAAATAATTACTCATATAATCAACACAGTGAGTGGAAATTTGAAGGTGTAACACCACATGGTACCTGAAGAAGGTGTTGAAGTATGCAACGCAGCATAATTCATCTATGAAGATCATGATTCTTACATTGTTATTTGATTAGATCTGAGATCACACCGAAAATCATAACCTTTGGGTAATGCCAACTACACGTCCAACATTCGGAAGTAGACCAAGAGGATACCCTTCACGATCAAATTCAAGCTCAGGATCCAACTACAAGTATATATATGTTTACATTATAATTCCCAACACATTGAAGTTGGCTAAAACGAATATATGAATTCTTTGTTATCTAAAGTATAATATACAAACCGTAAACATTATATATTTTTGGTTCCAGTCCAGTCTAATCTAAAACTGGGTTCATCAAGCTCTGGTTTGAGGATGGATTCACATAAGCAGTCTGATTTAGCACCGCATCTCTGATTTCTGCAGAGTGACCCTTGTTTTTTTTTACAATTTTAGAAGGGGGGGGGGGGGGGGTAGGAAAGATGAAATTGTTTGCTTTTTGAAAGTGACTTAAGTGATTTACCAAGATGCCAAATTGTTTTCCGATGGTCTTAATGTGTTTTTTGAAAGTAATTTGTGCAAAAAGTTACACCAAGCCCATTTTATGGTTGGTATTTTTAAGCTTTGTGTGTGGAAGGACCTACTTTTAATCCTTAATGTATCACGGTCGTTCGGAGTGAAAAACTACGAATTTTAGGCCTCGGTACGAAGGGTGCGATTATGCCCACGACTATGACATTTGTCAATGTCACATGGAAATGTCGCGAGGGAGAGACACCTCACGGTACATTCCGGGTTTTAATACCAATTTTAAGCCATTCTTCTAATTTCTCACTTCCCAACCTTTTCATTTCTCTCCCAAATAGATCCCCCACCATCTCATACGAACCCTAACTGATTTTAGGGATTTTTGATGGAGATTAAAATGTTCCTTCTTAATCAAAGCTAGTGATTTCATCTTATAGTGTAAGATCAAGCATCCATCTTCAATTCTAAAGAATTTTTGGATTTGTAGGTTTTCATCAAAACCTAAGTGGTGAGTTCATCCTCCTGTTTTCTGAACTTTTGTATGAATTATAAATGTTCCATTTATGACTTTCAAGTGTTCCTATTTCTCAAATTTTGGTTTAGAAGATTTTGGGAATATTAGGTCAAAATTAAAGTTTTGGTCAAAATAAACATGTTGATATAAGATGTTTGAATAATGATTCTAAATGCATGGGTTTGTTTGTTTATGTTTTGAGATCTTGTGGATCTAGGATTTGGAAGGAATTGCTTGTGGATTCAAGTTTGTCTAAGGAATCTCAAGATTTGGGTAAAATCTAGATTTAGCCTAAATCTAGCAAGGTAAGTTCAACTTACTTTGTGAAAATTTTGTACATGCCAAAAATGTCCATTTTGAAGTAAGTATGCACTTTACATGATAATTATCGGATGTTGGGATATTTAATGAGTTTTACTTATTGGTGGTGTTTGATTTTGTAAATATTGTGAAACATCCATATTTGGGATTTTTGGGTACTATGATAAATAAATCATAAATGTATGTGTTTTGATGATTTACCTTATAAATATAGGTCGTTTGGTAAAGTTGCACTTTTAGCGTGTGCTTTGGGGAAATGCATACATTGTGTTATGGGGCGCTTTGGGAGTGTAAGTGGTGTAAGTCACTTTTGGAAAAATGGTTTGTCACAATCTAAAATTGTGTTTTGGGTTATTCATGTCTTTGGAGTATGTGCTTGCATAAACATGGGTTATTTACATTTTATTGCATTTTATCACTTCTAAGCAATGGTCAATTGATTTGTTGAGCTTATGCCTCGGTTTTGACTTTGTTGGGTCTTGAGGATATTTGTCCGGTTTTAATAGCACAATGTACGTAGATCTTTGGTTATGATTTTAATTTATTGCATCCTACTTGAGAATTACATGTTTGAGTGCGTTAGTCGTTCATTTAGAGCCATGTAATGTTTTATACTGTAATGTAATGTATCCATAGGCATAGAGTTGAATTGTTGGTTTTTGAATGAGATCTTTATCCTGCCAAATATTTAGGATCAACGGAGGACTCAGGGTATCGACTGTGGGTGGTTGAACTTGATGACCGTGTGATCCACAGCGGAGGACTTAAGGTACAGACCGTCGGTGGTGAACTTGAAGATCGTGTGATTCACAATGGAACTCATTATCATACATATGCGACTTACTTTGTGTTTCACCACATTTTATGGATAACCATGGTAGTGAGCCGTTCGTTTCGACAACCTTTGAATTGGAAGTTTGGATAGTTATTTGCATAGAAGTATGTAAGACTCCTGGGATACCGTGTTAATACCCATGGTCTACTGTTGGTGGGCTCAATGAGTGAGTTTCGCGGGCGAAACTTTCTTGTGTTTGAGTCATTGTGTAATGTCAGGTACCAACTTTTGAATCTTGAGGCCAAGAACCGTTGAAGTACCTAGAGTACTTTAGATGGATCCTAAAAGACATTCGCAGAATAAGTAATATCTTGGGTCGCCAAATATTTGAAATTGACTCACCGATGTCTCTCCTAGATCTTACTTAGAATATTTTAGAATGGTTCTTTAAAGTGACTTGTACAAGATAGCAATTGTTCGGTGAAGTCGAAGATCAACCGAAACCAAGCTTGAAGATATTCTTATTGTGGAAATAAGAATAGCCTTCTCAACAATCAACAAGTCAACATCCACCAATGACCCTCAACATCGGTGGACATCTCCCACCGACCACCATTGATCGGCCAACTCAAAGATCCACCGATGTTTGTGTTACACGTCGGTGGACATCCTTCACCGATCTCTCTGATGATCGGCCAAATATGAGTCCCACCGATGTGACTTTTAAATCGGTGGGATCTCAAGTATCTTCGCAGATGTTCTATTGGAATTTCCAAGGCACTCAAATCGGTTGAACACTCTCAGTAGAAGTGCATTGGAAAACACATCAGAAGATCTTCTATTTTTGGAAAATATCTAGTGGTAGGTAAAAGTGAGCTTTTGGCGCTTTACCCACTTTTAGATAACGTCTCAATCAGCATGGGTATTCTTCTTGGTTCCAAGGAAAAAGGTGATAAGGACACATCAACTTTTCAGAGTTCAATACCTTCTAGCCAATCTCCTGATGACAAGTGTCCTAAGCATTTAATGCTCATCACACTATAAAAGGTGGTAGAAGCTCCCATGCAAATGACGCAAACTGGAAGATTTTCTCAGTGCAAAAACTCTCCTCTTTGCTCAAGAACTTTATAGCTTTGTTCTAAGTGTTCAAAGTTGTTTTGTTTTAGTATACTTTGTGAAAGGTTGTTAGAATAGTTTATCTGTTCTTTTCCGCAACAGTCTTTAGATTTCTATGTGTAATTCTTGTTGAAAGTTTTTCAATAATAGAATTAAAATTGTGAAAAATCTTAGTATTCTATTCAACCCCCCCCCCCCCCCCTCTACAATACTTGTTAAGCCATCTAGGACTAACAAGTGGTATCAGAGCCAGAAAGTTTAACTCATAAACTTGATCTGCGATGGCTTCCTCTTCATCTTCAACAATTGAAAACTCTTTTCAAAACAACTTTTCTGAAAATGGCTCCATAGCCAAACCTCCTAAGTTTAACTCTAACAACCTTTCTCTTTGGAAAAGCCGTATGATGCTATTCATGGAAGGAGTGGATACTAGATATCCAATCATTCTCAAAGAGGGACCTATTATCCCTAGAGTGTGGGCTCACTATGAAACGCAGAGGACTGGTAAAGAAACCATTGATAAGGAGGACTCTAGTGACTCTGATGATTCTGATGAGCCTTCTGACAGAGAGAAATCCAAAGCTACTGGTCGTCATATCCTTAAAAACCCAAAGAAATATACTGATGAGGAAAAATGTTTGGTTTCTCTTGATTCTAAGCTCAGGGCAAATATTGCTCTTTCTCTTCCTGATGAGGTTTATCACTCTCTGGTTAACTTTGAAACTGCTAAAGAGATGTGGACCACACTGTGTGTACTGTAAGAAGGTACAGAGGAAGTGAAGAAGAGCAAAAAGATTGGTCTCATTAGAAAGTATGAACTCTTTGCTTATGAAAAAGGTGAATCTCTTCCTAGCTACTATAATCGTTTCAACTCTCTTCTAAATGATCTGAAGTTATTGGGCAGAGTCTATGATAATGAGGAAGTCTTATGCAAGTTCATGGATTGTCTCCCTGAATTTTGGGAGAATATATGCACTTGTATCAAAACTACCAAGGACCTTGAGTACATGCCCTTAACTGTCTTATATGGAACTCTCTTCAACTTTGAACAAACAAAGTTACAAGGGAAATCTTTCATCAAAGAGATAAAGGGCTCTTCTATAGCCCTTGTCAGTGAAAATTCCAAGAAAACTCAAAGTGTTCCTCGAATCACCTATCCTTCATCGGACTCTGACAATGACAGCCAAAACAACTCTACCCACCAAACGGAGGCATATCTAAGTTATGCGGATAATGAAGGTGGGGAAATCTTGGTTGAGCAGTTGTCTAATGAAATGGCTATGATGGCTGGTTTCAAGAACAAGTCTCGTCCTTTTAACAAATCTAGAAATTTCAGAAAACCCTCTTCTTCCACAAAAACTCCCTCTTCTGATAAGTCCAATGAAAAGTGTTTTAACTGTGGTAAGAAATGACATTTTGCTTCTGAGTGTAGGAGCAAGCGTGTTGCAAAATCTAGGACCACATCCTCTGACAAATATTCTTCCAAGTATGATAAACCCAAAAACAACTCCTTCAAATCAACCTTTTCCAAGAAAGATACTCAATCATCTTCCCAAGACCATCAGGAACGTGCTGAGAAGTACAAGGCAAAGTACAAGAAAGAGAAAGAAAGAAGTGAGGGTCTCCTCAGAAAAGGAAAAGGTCTCATGGAAGAAATTCATGATTGGGATGAAGAAGAAACTTCTGACAGTGATTCTCCCAACATGTGTTTCATTGCCATATCTGAAGACATGGAAGATTCTGAAAAGGCTGTCTCTCCAATGGCTCTGGTGTCAACGAGGTGCTCGACATCATACTCTCAGGTACATCCTTTTAATGATATGACTGACATTGAAAAGATTGATGCATATGAATCCTTAACTAAAGACTTCTATTCTGTCAAGGATGGCAAGAAAAGAAAATTTGTTCAAGTCAAAAATCTCACCTCTCAACTTGAAATGTGTATGTCTAAACTTGAAAAGTTTGAGGAAATCAAAGCTGAGCTTGAGGATCTGAAAACCATAAATCACATTATTTCAAAAGAGAAAAACAAGCTTTTTAAGAAATTAAAAAGAGAACAAGAAACTGTTAGAAAACGGACAAGTTCTTCGAAAAATCTTGAGAAAATCTTTCAAGACCAAATCTCTGGTGAAAATAAATTTGGTTTAGGTTATGGAAAAATCAAAGTTGAAACCTCTTCTCTTGCTCTTGAATCTACCTCTAGTGTGTGGGATGATGCCTCAGAGTCAAGTTCTTGTGACTCTATTTCTTTAAACTCAGATGATTTAAATGAAGCCTTAAAATTCGGAATGTTTATAAAAGCTAAAGATTCATCTTCTGTCCAAACCTCTGAGAATCAAGACTCCAATGATGTTTCTAAACCTATTCATGATCTTTTAAAAGATTTGGTCATTAATGAAGTTTCCTCTCCTGATTCTTCAAAATCAAAGATTTTCAAAAGAGACAATACAAACAATCTTTCCTTAAAAAGAAAATCTTCAGACCTTGAAAAAGACCATTTCAAAAGTTTTTCAAGAAATCTTCCCACCAACTGTGGTCCTACAACTTCTGGTAATGGGATTTTAAGTTTTCCTCCCTTCATCTCTTCCTTTGGTCCTAAAGCTATTCAAGTTAATGTCATAGGAAAAGGAAAAGAAAAAGTGCAAAACCCCAAAAAGACATTTATCTATAGAAAATGTTACAATTGTGGTGACACCTTTCATCTTGCAAAGGATTGTCCCAAGCAAAGAATTGATCGAACCAAAGCTAAGGAACCTGTTTCTAACCCCAAAGGACCCACCACCAAATGGGTACCTAGGAACTAATCTGTGTGTGCATGCAGGTCTTTGAGCACCATCAAATCTGGTATTTGGATAGTGGGTGCTCACGTCACATGACGGGAAACAAATCTCTTCTCATTAACTATGTGTCAGAAAAGGGTCCATATGTAACTTTTGGAGACAATTCTAGAGGCTACACCAAAGGATATGGAACTCTCACCAACGTATCTATCACCTTCAATAAAGTGGCATTTGTTAAAGGCCTCATGCATAATCTTCTAAGTATCAGCCAACTTTGTGACTTAGGATATAAAGTTATCTTTGAACTTTGTATATGTACTGTTGTTGACAAAAACATGAAAGTGGTTCTCTCTGGGAAAAGAATGGAAAATGTCTATATCATTGATATGGGACAAAATAAAAATTCATCCAATGTATGCTTTGTGTCAGATGACACAGCCAAAAGGAACTGGTTGTGGCATAAATGTCTATCTCATCTCAACTTCAAAACTCTCCACAAAATTTCAAACAAAGAGTTGGTGACTGGGATGCCAAAGTTAAACTTTGTCAAAGAAAAGATGTGTGATACATGTGAAAAAGGAATGCTCACAAAAACTTCCTTCAAGACCAAGCAATGCTCTTACATCACTCTTCCTCTCCAAATGCTACACATGGATCTATGTGGACCAATCAGCACTCCCAGTCTAGGAGGCAAAAGGTACATTCTTGTAATTGTTGATGAATTTACTAGATATACTTGGGTCTCTTTTATCAGGTATAAAAGTGATGGAACTAAGGAAATCATCAACTTTGTCAAGAAAAATGAAGTTCTGAATGGTCAACTTGTACGATCGGTGAGAAGTGACAATGGCACTGAATTCAGAAATAGTGCTCTTGAAGACTTCTTCAATGAGAAAGGAATTTCTCAAAATTTCTCAGCAGTCAGGACTCCTCAGCAGAATGGAGTCGTGGAAAGAAAAAACAGAACTCTATGTGAGGCTGCAAGATCTATGCTAAGTCAATCAAATCTTCCCACCTATTTTTGGGCAGAAGCTGTTAATACTGCTTGCTTTACCCAAAATAGGTCGGTGATCTCCAAAAGGCATGATAAGACCCCTTATGAAGTGTTCCATGGCAGAAAACCAAATATTGGTTTTCTTCATGTCTTTGGTTGTGTATGCTTCATCCTAAATGATCTTGACAATCTTGGGAAATTTGATCCCAAGGCTGATGAAGGAATCTTTGTTGGATACTCACTATCCTCCAAAGCATACCGTGTATATAATCTCAGAAGAAAATGCATTGATGAGTCTATTCATGTAAACTTTGATGACCTAAGATCATCATCTCTCTCATATGATGATGATGATGAATTACATAGGTGGATTTCTTCTTGCATAGGTGATACTCCCATTGCTAATCCCACCGATGCATCTTCCATTCCTTTCACTCCATCTAATCCTTCCTCTTCCAATAACCAAGTTGGGTCACCTTCTACTGTGCCCGACATATCACCCACCGAAATTGACCCATATGCCATCGATTATCTGCCTCCCACCGATCCTCATCCTTCCACCGAAATTCCTGACCCCACTCCTATACATCAAAATCTTCCATCAACCTCCATACAAAATATTCCACCACCTTTACCACCTGCCACAAAATGGACCAAAGATCACCCCATAGATCAAATCATTGGTGA
The DNA here is from genome assembly GCA_033807775.1 of Saussurea involucrata. Classification (NCBI taxonomy): domain Eukaryota; kingdom Viridiplantae; phylum Streptophyta; class Magnoliopsida; order Asterales; family Asteraceae; genus Saussurea; species Saussurea involucrata. The sequence continues at coordinate 83,026,571 of CM066327.1, forward strand.
TCAGCAAGCTGGAGTCCAAACACGAAGAGGAGTTGGAAATATTTGTCTCTATGTGAACTTTCTCTCTCTTATTGAGCCCAAGAAGATTGATGAAGCTCTAGCAGATCCCTGTTGGATCACTGCCATGCAAGAGGAGCTTTCTCAGTTTGAAAGAAACAAAGTGTGGAGATTGGTTCCAAACCTCCAAAGAAGACAATCATTGGAACCAAATGGATCTTTAGAAACAAAATTGATGAAGAAGGTACATTTGTCAGAAACAAGGCCAGACTGGTGGCTCAAGGATACAGACAGGAAGAAGGCATTGACTATGATGAAACTTTTGCTCATGTTGCAAGACTTGAAGCCATAAGAATCTTTCTGGCTCATGCTGCCTACCGAAATTTCAGAGTCTTTCAGATGGATGTCAAAAGTGCTTTCCTCAATGGGGAACTTGCAGAGGAAGTTTATGTGAAACAACCACCTGGTTTTGAAGACCTAATACATCCAGCCTATGTGTACAGATTAGACAAGGCTCTCTATGGTCTCAAGCAAGCTCCACGTGCTTGGTATGACACACTTGCTGATTTTCTTCTAAAGAATGGATACTCCAGAGGTAAAATAGACAACACTCTCTTTATCAAGAAGATCTCAGGTAATCTCTTTCTTGTTCAAATTTATGTAGATAACATCATCTTTGGTGCCACTGATGAATCACTATATGATGAGTTTGCCTCTCTCATGATGAGTATATATGAGATGAGTATGATGGGAGAGCTTACATTCTTTTTTGGCCTTCAGGTCAAACAGACTTCAGAAGGGATTTTTATAAATCAAAGTAAATATATTCGTGACCTTCTGACGAAATTTAATTTCCTAGATAGCTCTCCTATGAAACTCCCATGGCACCACCTCTGAAAATTCATGCTGATCCGGATGGTAAATCTGTTGATGTAACGAATTATCGAGGGATGATTGGTTCTCTTCTTTATTTAACTGCTAGCAGGCCGGAATTTATGTTTGCTACTTGTCTATGTGCCCGTTATCAAGCCAATCCAAAAGAATCTCATTTGGCCGCTGTAAAACGGATTTTCCGATATCTAAAAGGTACCTTGCATCTGGGTCATTGGTATCCCAAAGACTCAGGTTTTGAGCTAATTGGGTATTCAGATTCAGATTATGCAGGTCCCAAAATTGACAGGAAGAGTACCACAGGCAGCTGCCAACTTCTTGGTGGAAAAATAGTCAGTTGGTCCAGCAAGAAACAAAACTCTGTATCAACCTCTACTGCTGAGGCTGAATATGTTGCTGCTGGAAGTTGCTGTACTCAAATTCTGTGGATGAAAAATCAACTCCGGGACTATGCTCAAATCTACTCCAAAGTCCCAATTCTGTGTGATAATTCAAGTACAATAGCCATTGCAAATAATCCTGTTCTACATTCCAGATCCAAGCACATAGACATCAGATATCACTTCATTAGGGATCACATTTCTAAAGGTGACATTGAACTGCATTTTATCCCAACTGATCTTCAGCTTGCAGACTTGTTCACCAAACCCTTGGATGAGACCCGGTTCAACTTTCTGATAAGTGAACATGGAATGTTGTATCCTGATATGCAATGTGTTAAAATATTGTGTATATATCATCGGTAGTTTCTCCCTAAAGGAAATCCTATCGGTGGCATCCTTGTTTCGGAAATATCTTCTCATAAAACCCTTGCATCGGTAGAGCTTTCTCACCGAAACCCTCGACTCGGTGGCTTACCTTTCCCAAAACCAAAATTATCCCATCGGTGGTGTTTCCTCCCCGATACTTTTCCACCGATTTGACCGAAACCCTGGAATCGGTGGACTCTCTTTATTGATACCGATTGTATCATCTTACCGAAATTTGACCCCACCGATTCCTCTAAATCAGTGACTTCATCTTCATCGGTGAATTCCTTTCACACCGATCCCTTCACAACGATCCCCTTTCACCGACGTCATTAATAAACATACATCGGTGCACCTCTTTCACACCGCACACCGATCAGAGATCCCCGATACCATACATCTATTCATCGGTAAGCCTTTCATACCTTGATCCCTCTCTTCGGTGAGCATTTCCCACCGACAAGTACCATCTTCGGTGGATCCCTCACATCGTTCACCGATACTCATCGGTGCGCCTCTCCACCGAAACCTTTTGCAATTCTTATCCAACACGATTCCCCATGCTTACATCATCCCTACTCCTATGTGTCAGACTCCTTTAACCCTTCCCATACCTTGAAACGGCTTATGACCACACCTTCACCTAATTTCATCATTACCCTTAAACCCTATTTTTTATTACTTTTATTCCCAACCTTTCGATTTCCATTCTAACCACTCCTGCCTACAATCTTTTCAAATCCAAAAACCCCTATAAATATCACCTCTCTTCTTCTTTCTTTCTTTTACACGAACCTGCAACTCTCACGATCATCTTCTTTCTCTCAACTTCAAACCTGCGACTCTTTCATCTTCATCCATGGCTTCGTCTACTTCTTCCAAGGCAACCAAGCACACCAAGGTCGTCAAGGAATCTCCTACATGTTTTGAAGAGCTAAAGTTCAACCCTTGCAATCACGTTGCAAGGTTTGAATCCGATCCCACTCATCCTGAGTTTGCCACGGTAACCAAGTTCTTGACTCGATCTCCTCTTCTTCATGCCTTCACCTGCAACCCTAAAATGAGCAAAATGCTCATTGGCAACTTCTGGCTCACTGTTGTGTACGATCCCTCAAACGAAGTCGTTCATGCTTCGATTCTTACTGATGTTGAAGGCGACCATGATCTCACATTTGGTGTGGATGATGTTCATCATGCCTTGAAGATTGAGTCTTTCTCTGATTATGAATACATGCACCTTACCATGGCCCATGCAGAGGTGATAAGTGCTCTTGGCTATATTCACCAACAAGATGACAAGCCTTCCAAATCTTCCAAAGGACCAGGTACACTTGTACGAGGTAAAATGGGAGGTATCTGGAACTTTTTCTTTGCCCATGTAATCTACTGTTTGTCCAGAAAAACAAGTGGACATGATCAATCCGCTTCCTACATCACTTCCTTAGCTCATGCTCTCATCTATCAACGGAAGATAGATTTCGCTCAATACTTCTTCACGGAACTGGTAGAGGTCATCAAGCCCCCCAAACGATGCCAAGTTGCTTACCCCCGATTCATTTCCATGATCATTCAACATAAAGTCGGTGCTGCTTTGGACGCCGATCGAAAGGCCAAAACTCCTCGATTCAAATATGATTGGTCCTCCCCAATCGTCGGCCAAAAGACACTTTATGTTGGACCTCGTGCTACAGACGAGCCTCTTCGCCCAGGTATGGTTTCTTTTGCTCACTCTCCCGATCTCCACTGGGGAGATGCGGAAATTCCCAGGTTTTGACACCCAGAAATTCCCGTGGACCCCCCAGCTGTAGTGGCCCCATCTCCCCGTCCCCGAGTGAAGTCGGTGGCCAAAAGGAAGCAATCTCGGACCACCGACACCTCTGTACTCGCTTCCTAGGCCTCAACCCCTTCTCATAAGCGGAGGCACTCTACATCCCCTCCGAGGTCTTCTCTAAAAAGATCTCGGACACCTTCGGCCACATCTCTTAGGCAGGCTACCGATTCTTCAAAATCGGTGGCTGAACTTGTCCCTACTAGGCCAGGGAAATCTGCACAACCCCGAACTGACTCCTCCGTTTCCAAAAGGCGTCGGTTGCATTTTAGGAGCACCCTATTATTTCCACTTCACCCACTTCTTTGGGTGATGGTGATGACTTCGGGGTCTTTCCCCTCGAAGGCACCGACTTCACACTACACAGCCTATCACCCTATCTAGAGATCGATGATGCACAACCCACCGAGGGTTCACCTGGTACTCAAAACACAGGGGCCTTTATTGATTTTCTGTTGGAAGATACCGGTTCACCCCGAAAGGATGCCACCGAAGACCTCATGATCACCGATCCCTCTCCTTCCCTGACAAACAAATCACCAAGGTCTCCTTCTCCGATACATATATCACCGAAGCAACCCACCCCCCGACCCTCTACATCCCCGACGCACCCTTCACCACCGAAGCAACCCACCCCGACAAGAGTTACTACACCCCGACACTCACCCTCACCTACAAAGGTTCCAACACCCAGACGTTCTTCCTCACCGAAACAATCACCACACCGATCCCCAACCCCTGCCGATGAGTCCTATGTAGATAGTTCATCCCCATCTCATCCACTATCTCCACCTCCACCACCACCGAGGGTATTGTTTCTTGATCCCTAATGTGATACACCCTCCTCATCAAACATCCCAGCGGAAAGATCACTTCCCCATACGCCACTTTCACCAACAAATCCCCGATTCCAACTTCCCAATGTTGGTACTTCCACTCCTCCTACAGGAATTCGGTTCCCAAGTGGCCTTATCAGTGAAATTCAAGAGGGTGTCCGACAATGTCGGTTAGTGGGCACTCAGTTTGAAAGTTTCAAACAAGCTACTCTTTCTATGATGGCTCAGATGAACAAAAGGGTCATGGTCTTGGAAACCAGGCAACCTCAGTTTGTGAAAATGATGCTTCGAAACTTGATACAACCTCTTACCGACAGTATAACCGCCTCTACTCAGCAGTTAGAAAATATAAAATCCTCCCACAATGATTTAGCCATATCGGTGGCCTCCATCAAAGCATCTACCGACTTCAAAGATTCTGAACTTGGTAGACTCATTACCCGCGAAACTAGACATCAGGGCCTTCACTCCTCTCTCTCCAACTCACTTCGGCAACTTCATCGGAAGGTTGACTCCCTCAACAACAACCTTGATTGGGATTTTGACTTAAGCGATTTTGCTTTCGATAATAATGACAGGGGTCGACTTCAGTATCTTCATGCATCAGTGGATCGCATCGCCACACACTTGGGTCTGGAATCTCTGGCTAATGCTGAGGGGGAGAAAAGCCTCCCAAAGTCCCAGAAACGGCCTTCTGTTAGGCATCTTGGCAGCAACAGGCCTCCATCAGACCCCACCGAGAAATCTACCATCAGATTCTTCAAACCGAAAATCCTGACTTCGGTGGTCATTGTAGCTATACCGACATCTACCACCACTCCTACACCGACAGCTTCACCAACACCAACCAGCACTCCTACACCGATAACTTCTTCGGTACCAACTTCATCACCTACACCGATAAAACCCTCGTCACCGACCAAAATCCCATCGGTGGCAAAACCTACACCGACGGAAATAATTAAGGGGAGCAAACTCCTTCGGCCTCTATTTCAAAAGACAAAGGGAAGAAAATCATTTCTGCAGAGGATGAGGCCAAGGAGGAAAAGAAAAGGAAAGAATTGGCCAAGTACGGGGCCAGACCTGCCGATGCCCAAACATTGAAGCTGAAACCTTCCACTCCAAAAACCACCACCGATTTGGGTCTATCTTCTCAAGAAATTGAGGAGGCTAGACTTGCTCAAAAGGCCCTGGATGATTCTAAGGCATTATCTCTAAAGGTTGCCAAAGAAGAAGCAATAAAGGCGAAATCCACCATCCCATTCTTGCCCAAAAATCTGAGTTGGGCACTATAGAAGAAGAAAAGAAGGAAGAGATTAAGTGGTACAAAAAACCATGCACCACCGAACCAACAGGTCCCCGATCACAGGTATCAAAATTGCCACCTCTAGGAAAAACCCCTCTGATTTCAGGCTTATTGTTGAAAGGGAAGATGGACTCACAAGGAGCATTAGAGATTACAACCTTCGGCAATTCGGTCTCTCCGAATGGTTCGAAATTTCTAGGCTATTGGTAAATTGCAATAATCCCAAGAAAGACATATTCATTAAGTTCATCGATGCGTTAATGGACAAGATGAAAATGGTAAAGAAGAAACACAACATCGTGCTGTCCACCGACGAACGAGCCTCTCTTTAATCTTTGAAGGAAGATGTTCGACTCCCCATGACCAAAACCAAATCGGTGAAAGACACGATATTCAATGAAATGGCTTCAAAGGGAAAAACTCCCTATGTTGAAAATCTCAACTTGTCTATCCCAACCTCAATTACTTATCTTTCTACCACTTTGTGCATCGCACCGATCCCAGGCCTTTTCTTCAATGATGCTCTTGGCTACCGACGATTTTTCAGATTTGCTCAAATCCATCTCGCCGACATCAACTTTCTTCATGGCATCTCCAACCTTATGCCACATATCCCCGAAGCTCGGAATCATTACAAGAACATCACCGATGAAATCAAACGCCGCCTTCATAGACCAAAGAAATAATCTAAGTGTTTATTCCTCTTTATAAATACTTGTATTTTTTCTCGAATGTATGAAAACTTTACTTGAATACAAGTATTTTTCATCTATTTGAATTTCTATGTTGCACATATTTATTTTTCCTTACTTGTAAATATTTCTTATACTGTACAAACTCATACAAAGAAAAATAGATCAAAAGAACAAAAAGAATGGTCTATGTGAAAAGAACCCAAAAGGAGTAAAAAGGTCAAAATGAAATTTATTCTTAGATACTCTTTAATATTCTAAGTATAGAGCTCAAATTCAAATAGGGGGATATTGTTGGGTCACCAAAGATTTGAAATTGACTCACCGATGTCTCTCCTAGATCTTACTTAGAATATTTTAGAATGGTTCTTTAAAGTGACTTGTACAAGATAGCAATTGTTCGGTGAAGTCGAAGATCAACCGAAACCAAGCTTGAAGATATTCTCATTGTGGAAATAAGAATAGCCTTCTCAACAATCAACAAGTCATCATCCACCGATGACCCTCAACATCGGTGGACATCTCCCACCGACCACCATTGATCGGCCAACTCAAAGATCCACCGATGTTTGTGTTACACGTCGGTGGACATCCTTCACCGATCTCTTTGATGATCGGCAAAATATGAGTCCCACCGATGTGACTTTTAAATTGGTGGGATCTCAAGTATCTTCGCAGATGTTCTATTGGAATTTCCAAGGCACTCAAATCGGTGGAACACTCTCAGTAGAAGTGCATTGGAAAACACATCAAGAAGATCTTCTATTTTTGGAAAATATCTAGTGGTAGGTAAAAGTGACCTTTTGGCGCTTTATCCACTTTTAGATAACATTTCAATCAGCGTGGGTATTCTTCCTGGTTCCAAGGAAAAAGGTCATAAGGACACATCAACTTTCAGAGTTCAACACCTTCTAGCCAATCTCCTGATGACAAGTGTCCTAAGCATTTAATGCTCATCACACTATAAAAGGTGGTAGAAGCTCCCATGCAAATGACGCAATCTGGAAGATTTTCTCAGTGCAAAAACTCTCCTCTTTGCTTAAGAACTTTATAGCTTTGTTCTAAGTGTTCTAAGTTGTTTTGTTTTAATATACTTTGTGAAAGATTGTTAGAATAGTTTATATGTTCTTTTCCGCAACAGTCTTTAGATTTCTATGTGTAATTCTTGTTGAAAGTTTTCAATAATAGAATTAAAATTGTGAAAAATCTTAGTATTGTATTCAACCCCCCCCCCCCCCTTCTACAAAACTTGTTAAGCCATCTGGGACTAACATAATGACTTTAAGAAGCTTAATTTGTTGTAAGTGGGTATTGTTGAATTAAATTTTCTTGTTTGGTAAGGAAACTGTTGATTTGATGATTTGTATTGGACATGTTTTGGGAGTTGTATAATCAAAGGATTGAGAATAATTAACTTCTTATATAGTCCATTTGCACATTCTGGGGTTTAATGTCACTCCAATAGCAGGGGCGGTTGGATTAAGAATTTTGTATATTTTTGGTGGTGATCGTATCTTGTGACAGTTGAAGTACAATTTAAATGCGTGTAGATCTGAAATGAGCTATCTATTATGAAATTTCATCGAAGAAAGAATGATGAATCATGTATATTGTTGACTATTGGAGAACTTAGTGAGAATGTCAATGTAGACTTTAAGTGGATGTCTGTTACTACAAAGACCCTAATTTATCAAGGTTGAAGTATCGACGTGTTAGTAGGTACTCCTTTAGAAGAGAATAAGTCTAGTTGTACTCGAATAAGTGTTTGCCAGAAACCATCAAATGTTGGATGCAAAAGAGAAGAGTGTTGCAAAAGATAGAAGTTGTTAAGGACATTTAAGAGTGAATTTATTTTGAGGAATACTAGTGGATTAGAGTAGTTGAAGTCGTAGGCTACGGTTGAGGTAGTATGGGTTACCTATGGTTGGGAGGCAACCGAAGTCATGCGGTAAGAAATTACTCTAGAAAAGTTAGACGTTTACTCTTATATAAGTGTAACGTATCGAAGGGGTATTGGAGGTGAGAGTCAACATGAAAATCAGCAAAGCAGTTTTGTCCAGTAGTTGTCGATTATCATTTAAGGCTAAAATGCGTTAGTAACACATCCTTGGAAAAAGAATTGGTCGTTTTGTGAAAAATATGTTATTTGAGAATTATACCATTTAAATGTTACGCTTTTTAGGTGGGGTAAATAACAAGACAATTATCGGACTTGTGCTCCGTGTTAGGTGGTGTTGTTGGGCAATATCATGTTCATCACAAAGTTGAGTGTTGTGTGGGAAGTAGAGTTGCATGACATTGAGGTTCGGAAGATTTCTAGGGTCAAGGTTTAACTAATGCCAGAAAGTGAACCGAACTACTTTCGGGGACCGGAGAAATCCATAAGTGTTGAGTGTAGTATTTAAGTTGCTTTGTGTAAGAACTAGATTTCGAGGATGAAATCATTATAAGGTTGGGAGGATTATAACACCCGTAGTTTCCGGTAAGAAAAAGTTACACCGAGCCCGTCTTATGGTTGGTATTTATAAGCTTTGTGTGTGTGGAAGGGCCTACTTTTAATCCTTGATGTATCAGGAGCATTCGTGTGAGAAACTGCGAATTTTGCGCCTCGATACGAAGGGTGCGACTATGACATTTGTCAATGTCGCAGGGTAATGTCGCGGGAGAGAGAAACCTCATGGTACATTCGGGGAGATAATACCCGCAACAATGAAATTTTCATTATCGCATGGAACTTTAAATCCCAATTTTTCTACCATTCGTCTCATTTCTCACTTCTCAACCATTTCCTTTCTCTCCCAAAACGATCTCCCCGAACCCTAACTGATTTTGGGGATTTTTATGGAGATTAAAATGTTCCTTCTCCATCAAAGCTAGTGATTTCATCTTATAGTGCAAGACCAAGCATCCATCTTCAATTCCAGAGATTTTTTGGGTTTCTAGGTTTTCATCAAAACATAAGTGGTGAATTCATCCTCCTCTTTTCTAAAATTTTGTATAAGTTGTAAATGCTCCATTTATGACTTTCAAATGTTCATATTTCTCAAATTTCGGTTTAGATGATTTTGGGAATGTTAGGTCAAAATTAAGGTTTTGGTCAAAATAGAGATGTTGATATAACATGTTTGAATAATGATTCTAAACTCATGGGTTTGTTTGTTTATGTTTTGAGATCTTGTGGATCTAGGATTTGGAAGGAATTTCTTGTGGATTCAAGTTTGTCTAAGGAATCTCAAGATTGGGGTAAAATCTAGATTTAGCCTAAATCTAGCAAGGTGAGTTCAACTTACTTTGTGAAAAAAAATTACATGCCAAAAATGTGCATTTTGAAGTAATTATGCACTTTACATGATAATTATCTAATGTTGGGATATTTGATGAGTTTTACTTATTTGAGGTGTTTGCTTTTATAAATATTCTGAAACACCGATATTTGAGATTTTTGGGTACTTTGATAAATAAATGTATGTGTTTTGATGATTTACTTTATAAATGGAGGTCGTTTGGTAAAGTTGCACTTTTTGCGTGTGTTTTGGGGAAATGCATAAATTGTGTTATGGGACGCTTTGGGAGTATAAGTGGTGTAAGTCTCTTTTGGAAAAATGGTTTGTCCCAATCTAAAATTGTGTTTTGGGTTATTCATGTCTTTAGAGTATTTGTTTGCATAAATGTGGGTTATTTACCTTTTATTTCATTTTATGACTTATAACAAATGGTCAATTGATTTGTTGAGCTTATGGCTCGGTTTTGACTCTGTTGGGTCTTGGGGACATTTGTCCAGTAATAGCTCAATGTAGAGATTTGGTTATGATTTGCATTTATTGCATCTTATTTAAGACTTACATGTTTGAGTGTGTTGGTCATTTATTTGGAGTCATGTAATATTTTAGACTGTAATGAAATTGATCCATAGGCATAAGAGTCGAATTATTGGTTTTTAAATGGGATGTGTATCCTTGCCATGTATCTAGAATTATTTAGGATCAACGAAGGACTTAGGTATAGACCGTAGGCGGTTGAACTTGATGATCGTGTGATCCACACCGTAGGACTCAAGGTACAGATCGTGGGTGGTTGACTAGATAACCGTTAGGCCATAATGGTTATTATTTCTAGTGAATGAGTTTATCTGTGATCAGCGTATGACTCAAGCTATAGACCGTGAGTGGTTGAACTTGATGACCTTGTGATTCAAAATGGATCTCATTAACATAGATATGCGACTTTGTGTTTCGCCACATTCTATGGATACGGGTCTTCCTTGTCATCGAAACGTGTGATTTTGGATAGTGTATTATCCATGTTTTCGGAAGCATTTTGAATATGGAGTGTATCCATAATTAATGATAATGAATAATAAACCTCATTCAAGTTTTGGTGTTTTGGATAATAAAGTTTTATCTATGATTTTCATTTTGGTTATTAAAATTTATACAATATTTGGGTGAGTATTGACCTTTGCTTTTATGATCAAATTGGTGCTTTGAACATCGTGTCTTCATCATGAAAATGATAAGTTTTGGGGAAATATGTTTTACATTAAATACATTTCATTTTAGGAAATTGGGTTTTAATATAACATTCTTTCAGTTTTGTCGTTTTATATTTAATATGAAAACTATTGAACTTACTAGGTGTTAACCTAACCTTTTTCTTTGTCGGTTTGTGCATCAAGTCTTTGTTGGGGAATGGCATAGCTGCACCGTGAAGAGTTGGGCGTTAATTAGATGCACGAGAAGAGGGTAACTATGAGGTGAAGCCTTCTGCACTTTTGGAGATAACAATTGGGATTGGGTTTAGCAAGACCCGACCTTTATTTAGTCTTCGTATAAGACTTGAGTTATTAAATTGTTAAGGTTAATATAGAATCTAATTTGAGGTGTTTGCAGGTATTGAATTGTAGGAATGAATTTTATCCTTCATTTGATGTATTATCCAAAGTTTTAAATTAATTGCTCTTTCCAAAATTTGAGGGTGTTACAACTTGGGTGATTTACCATTGCAAACTTCATCTTGTATGACAATGAGAGGTTTACTTACAACTTCTTATGGTTTAGTTGTTAAGCTATTAAGCCAAAATGACTATATGAAATAAGCCAAAGCAAGATCCAACTAATTGAAAAGCCTACCAGGCCAGAAGTGAACACCAATTTTCTGTCAACTAATTGTTATTTGGTCTACTTACAAGCTACAAATTACACAAACTTGTGTCAAATACCTGATTAATAATGAGATTATGTCTTTTATGTGCCTTGGAACAACAATAACAAGTATTAATCATATTAATTACTCCTTATGTGTGATATATTATTTATTACAATTACAATTGTTGGTCTAGTATTAGTATGCATAACCGTAATTATATTACTAAATGTTGCTACTTATTTTTGTAAAGAAAGCATCAATAGGAATGTGCTTACCATTTGAAGGAGGAGAATGTTTTTGCTTCTTCTTGCCTTTGCTTTTGCCCAAGAACACCTTCTTTCGGCCCCATCCTAAATGATATATACAACAAATAACTTCTCCACACTTTGGCTTTTAACATGTACGCGCGTGTTTGTAGGTTTGTTTATGCTTCAACCTTCAGTAGATACTTGTAATGTTCTTCTTCCTCTTGCAGTTTCTCAGCAAGATGAAAATCAAAATGTTGGAGACAATTCTACACCACATAACAAGCACTTGTAATCATCCAACCACATAAATATTTCGTCGTGGTTTGATTATGAAGCCCTCGTTTCCTTATCGTCTAACTCGATCATCTTGCTATTTTGTCCTCTAAAGTCACATGTGCATCTAATGCACCAGACTTCTCAAGCATTGTGTTCTCCTTAATTTGTGACGACAGAAGTAAAATAAAATAAGAACAAGTATATAGAGCGAGTTTGTTAACTTATGGTTCAAATGATATTAGGAGTAGTGGTCTTGAATCAGTTGCAAAAGGAGCAGATGTCGTTTTGTGAAGATTCCAGCTTATAACGTAAGAAATAAGGCTAGTAATTGTGCCCTAACACATAATCAGATCAAACTCAACAAATACACATCTGCATGATTGTAATTTTATTAAAACGACAATGAGAAGGAAACAAACTGAACTAAAATCAAATGAATACATCGAAATCAACGAGACCTTTAAATTACTAAAATCTAAACATCGTTCCTTCCTTCTTGTACATTTGAATCTAATAGTGTAACTGTATAGGATTTTAATTATAGGGGTCATTATGTAAATGTATAAACCCTAATGTACCCTCTCTGTTATAAATACATAGCGTGTGGCTTCTTATTGGGTAAGCCGTCATATTATTCACACATGGTATCAGAGCCCTAGGTCTCTCAAACCCTAATCACCTATGTCCACCATTACAAACACCACGACTGTTGCACCTCTCGTTACTGCCCCTAATGCAGACTCGACGTTGCCACAACATTCGGTTGTCTTCACAGCCCCGCTGTCGTCGACGGTCACACCGTCTTGTTTCTCCAGCAGCGATTTGCATGGTTTTAGCGTGCAGATTTCAGCGTCGCCATCATCTCCGATTGTCAGTCAGGTAATCTCATCAGCCCCGTTTCCACAGATGACGAACATCCACTACACCAAATGTTGCCTTAGACAACATAGGCTAATTGCCTATGTTGCTTAAGATAAGCATAGGCAACAAAGGCTAATATATGTTGCCTAAGTTTCCTCTTAGGCAGCGTATAGTTATATGTTGCCTAAGTGAGACCTTATGCAACATATGAATAATTATATGTTGCCTCAATTATCTTAAGCAACATCTTCCCTTATGTTGCCTTAGTTGTGTAATGTTTTTTTTAATTCAATGAAAGTTATCTTAGGCAACATATTTTCTTGTTTCTATGTTGCCTAAGGTAAAAAATTATAAATAAATATAGGTAGTTGAAAATCTAATAAGTTGTGTACGGATGATTTAAGGTTGATACCTACTTTTACTTAGGCAACATATAATCTATTGTATTTGTTGCATAAGAGTTGGCTTAGGCAACATATATTCTTGTTTCTATGTTGCCTAAGGTCAAAAATATAGATAATTATAGGTAGTTGAAAATGTAATAACCCGTGTACGGACGATTTAAGGTTGATGCAATTTGTGAATTATCTAGATTCTTTCAGATGTTGTGTGCTCGAGAGTTGAAGAAGTCGGATGTGAATATGTGTATTTTTTAAAAATTGTATGTGTAATTTTATATGTGTATTTTTTAAAAATTATGTGTAGTTTTTAAAAATTGTATAAGTCATAAAAGATCTTGTCGGGTTATAATGGACCTTAATAAACTTCAGTAGTTCTTAATAAGTTGTAGTGGGTATTAATGGTCTTATAGAGTTCAATACACACCACGTGCATAAATGCAATACATACATGCATACAAACAGACAAACAAACACACACACACACACATAATAAGCCACCCTTGTTATTTTTTGGGCCTTAATATGACATGGAGTGTCTTATTGAGCTATAATGTTTCTTAATAAGCTTTTGGTGATTCTTAATAGGCTATAGTGGGTCTTAGTGGTCTTATCGAATGCAATATACACCACAAGCATATATGAGTACTGACCTGGATACAAACACGTAATAAGTAACCATTAGTGCTAATTGGCCTTGATAAGTCATAAAAGTTATTGTTGGCCTATAATGGTTCTTAATAGGAATTAGTGGTTCTTAATAGACTATGGTGGGCCTTAGTGATCTTATAGAGCCCAATACATACCACATGCATACAAACACATGTAATCAGCTACCATTGGTATTTTTGGGCCTTAATAAGACAAGGAGTGTCTTATTGGCCTACAATGGTTCTTAATAAGCTTTTAGTGTAGTGGGTCTTAGTGGTCTTATCGAATGCAATATACACCACATGCATATATGAGTACCAACCTGGATACAAATACGTAATAAGTCAACATTAGTGCTATTGGGCCTTGATAAGTCATAAAAGGTATTGTTGGCCTATAATGGTTCTTAATAGGATTTAGTGGTTCTTAATAGACTATGGTGGGCCTTAGTGATCTTATAGAGCCCAATACATACCACATGCATACAAACACACGTAATCAGCTACCATTGGTATTTTTGGGCCTTAATAAGACAAGGAGTGTCGGGCATGGATTATGGATACGTCCTACACGAGATTTTGCAGGGAACTTCCGATCATGGATTATGGATACGTCCTACACGAGATTTATCTGTCATGATTACGTACTCAGATGCGGATTGGGCCGGTTGTCCAAATACTGCCCGATCCATCACAGGTTATGCTATTTTTCTCGGTCCTAACCTTATTTCTTGGAGGTCCAAGAAACAACCCATGGTTTCCAAGTCTTCAACTGAATCTGAGTATCGGGCAGTAGCTTATATTGTTCAAGATACAATCTGGATCCGATCTCTTCTTGCAGAATTGGGCATTTTACTCAAGCAACCGTTTCGACTATATTGGGACAATGTCTCGACTTCGTATTTAACGGTAAATCTGGTTCTCCATGATCGAAGCAAACACATCTCCATCGATTACCACTTTGTTCGAGAACGTGTTGATCATGGTGATTTACAAGTGCGCTATGTTCCAACTCAGTTACAACTTGCAAACATCTTTACAAAAAGCCTGACTGGCCAACGGTTTGAATTTCTTTGTTCCAATCTACACGTGTTTTCCCCCGCTCAGATTGAGGGGCATAATAGTGTAACTGTAAAGGATTGTAATTATAGGGGTCATTATGTAAATGTATAAACCCTAATGTACACTCTCTGTTATAAATACATAGCGTGTGGCTTCCTATTGGGCAAGTACAGGCCTCTATAAAACTATAGTAGATGAGTTTCACAGGGAAGATGAATTTTTGGGAACAAAGGCTAGACCAAAATAATGAAACCATTTTCTCTTTGTGGATGATAAGAGTGTGTCTTTTGAATTTTGAATTCTCGAATCGGTAAGAATAGAAAAGGAAAGAGGGAACAGTCGTTCTATTGGATGGTCTCTTGCAAGAAAAACGGATGGTCTTTTGTTGGAAAAGGAAAGAAAGGGAGGGCTAAGGTACAAAATTCAGTGTTGGTGATGGGTGATCAAAATTATGCATTAAAGAGTTGTATATTTTGATTTAGAAGTTGTAATTAATTGTTTTATTTTAGTATTATGCATAAAAATGTGGTACAAAATGCATCAAATCAATTGATCTTTTAATAATTCTTTTTATAAACTCGGTTATATATGTGATCTTTAGTACATTAACTATTCGCTCACTGGGCAATTGGCTCAATTGCGGTTTGTTTTGTCCTCGACAGGTATAGGATCGCAGGTGAGATCATCTCAAGAGTAAGAGCTATGGAATATGAATATTTTGAAGACGGTCTTGAATAGTATAGCTTTTGTTTTTGTAAATATTGTAAATATAACCATTTCGTCTTAAATCCGGTCTCCTGAACTTTTATTTTGATGGAATTTCATAGTAGTTATGTTTTCCCGTGTATGTTAGCTAGTTATGTTAGTTATGTTAGTTATGTTTTTTTTATTTGTAGCACACCATCCTCCGGTCACGTGGGACGGGGGTGTTACACTTATAGTCGGAATACTTTTAACCAAGACATAGGAAATAAATTGTTTCATAAATTGTCTGAACCATTAGGCTAGAGATTCATGAAAAATGGAATAATTTGCCTTATGTTAAAAATGTCCAAATTATTTATGGTCAATTGGTCAAAGAGCACAATTGATAACTAGAACTTTAGAAGAAAAACGTGTGGATCTTCATATTCAAAAGCGGCTTAAAAATATTGGCTATAAATTTTGTAGAGATATGTATATGCCTGTGAGACCTATGGATCTTCATGCTTTAAGCCCAAGAAAAAGTTTAAGTACTTTAAAAAGCCTTCTAAAAAGAGATATTTTTTTAGAAAATATGATAAAAGGAAGCCTTAGCTTAATGAGCAAAAGTATGTTAGAAAGTTTAATCTTTAAATAAATTATAGAAATAGATTGAGTTGTTATGTTTCTAGTAGTAATGAGAATTTAGTAAAACTTGTCCCAAAAGAATAAATAATTTTGATAGAAGAAGTACTTTGATAGAATGCATTAATAAAGACCTTATCCATGTAGACAAATATAATTTTCATACCGAGTCCATTTATAGTATCATAAAATAGAAGAGACTGGATTTGAGCAAGATAAAAATAGCGATTCTGATTCAGAAATGATAAATGAAATTACTAAGACCTTGAATAATCATGATACAAACTCAAACTCTTGCCATGATTTACATTTTGTTAATATAGAAGACATTTCTTGCAGTCCTAATTGGCAAAAATATACAGGAACAAATAGTATTCCTAGTATTATTTGCAATCTTTTTCTTCATAAAGGCTAAGAGCAAAATGTTTAAATTGTTTTTTAGAAACCTGCATAAAATGTTTACAAAATAAAGATTTGATAAAAGTAGAACCAAAGCACATAAATATTTCCAAAGATCTTGATAAACAAGAAATTAGAATTTGGAGAAAAAGAGTAGAGGGCTTTGAAGACACTGTAAAGTTTTTTCAAAAGAAATTACATTATTTTGAAAGACAAATAAAAGGAAAATAAATAATTGATGAAAAAAGACTTGATTCAGCAAGACTATGTCTAAGTTGTTTGTAATATTGATAATTTAAAATCATTTAAGGTTAAATGCAAAATTCGAATTGATGATTTTATTATAAAATGTTTGGCATTAGTAAATTTTGGTTGTTCAAATTGCATCAAAAATAAATCATTGGTGCCTGCTAGATATATAGTTACTTCAGACTCGCCAATAGACTCGCCAATAGAAGCCCGACAAATGGATGCAGAAGTTTATCTTAGACAGGAATGTTGAGGCCAAATACCAAGATTAGTTTTGACACCAATTGCGGATTTCGTACATAATATACTTTACCCTATAAAATACCTTCGGTATAGAATTAAACCTTCAAATATAGACTTTATCCTTGGTTTGAATTTTTTATTGAAAGATGATGGTAGTGTTACTTTAACTAAAGACAATTTACATTTCCATAAGCATACTTTAACTACTCATTTTCCCTCAAGGGTATATCATCATAATGGCCAGGTCTTAGAAAAACCCTGCAAGTATAAAAGGAAAGGAAATGTCAATTAAAAGATGAGGAGTTAGAATAATTAATAGACTTTGAAGAAGATGATCTTGTAGAATATGATCTAGATTTTGTGAAGAAGTCATACACAGTCTTAGTGATCGAATCTGATATAGAAAATTTAGTTTCTATATTAGAAAAAATAGGAATAATTGGAGAAAACATTATTAGGTGTAGGGAAAAAGACAAAGTTTTGTGTGAGTTAAAAATTAAAAATCCAGATTATATTATAAGACAAAAAATATATAAAGTCAACTAATCAAGATAGAAGAAGATTTCAAAATGATTGTTTCAGAGTTGATAAAAGTGGGAGTTATAAGAAAATCTAATAGTCCTCATAGAGTTTATAAAAGTGGGAGTTATAAGAAAATCTAATAGTCCTCATATCTCAGCGACCTTCATTGTTTGAAATAACTCTAAAATAATTAGAGGAAAAAGTACGATGGTCATTAATTATAAGAGATTAAATGATAAGGCCCTAAATGATAAGATGATAGATTAAATTATAAGCATCATCTTTGGTATTATCATCTTATCTCTTAAATTAATGACCATCCTACTTTTTCTCTAATTATTTTAGAGTGATTTCTAATAATGAACGTCACTGGTCTATGAGGACTATCAAATTATCTCATAACTCATGTATAGATTTTTCATTTGTCCAATATGGACCCCTCATGTGTAGCTTAATCCAACATTGGTCCTTATATGGATTTTTATTAACATTGTTACCTCTAAACTAAAGTTTCCTTTGTACATAATTGACCTTTACATAAAACTTTGACTTACATTAATAGTCTAAAAATACAGGTATTTAAACTATGGTTACAAATAGGTAATGCATCTATATAAATCAATAAACATATTTTGGGTGTTATATGTAACAACCCACACTAAAGATAAACCAAACATAACAATCATGCATGCATAAATATCCCAAAGACAATCGGATCCCAAAACGTCTTACAAAAATTTTCTAAGTCAACGGTTGACATAACAACCGGCTTACAACTGAAAACAAATATACACAAGGTAACTATTCGAACATTCTATCAAAATCTTCAATCTGCGCTTCTTCAAGCCAGCCCGGATCTCACTGCTTACCCTTACCCTTATCTACCTGCTCACCTGAAAGGTTTTTTGTTTTGAAAACGAGGGTTAGACCATAAGGTCTAGTGAGTTCCCTCAAAACAAGGCCACACCATAAATAACAAAATTTATAAAATTAGCAGCAAGGGAATTTATACGAATTCTTAGTGAGGCACACTTACATGATATGCACATCGTGACACATGCTAATGGCACACGCTATAGCCACACACACCGTGAGAGCGTAATAGGGCATACACCGCCCATATATGAAACGAATTCATATATATAAATATTATGGGACACACCCCCATTTCACACCATAGCCATAGCATATCTATCCACTTTTAAATCGTTCATTTAGCTACACACATTCTTCACTTTGTAATTAAAACAGTTAATATGCATGAGTTGAATACATATATAAATCATCACACTTGTACAAGATTTGAGTTTAGAAAGACTCACCTGATCCGGTGTCCCGTTAAAACGAACTGCTACTCTCTACCCGCACATACATTCGTATTCAACAAAAGAGCCGATAAGACCCTCTACGCACTCTCAAGTTTACTGCCAAATGAAAGTCCCGCACAAAATAATATCCGGACTCGATTCCCGGACTCCGTGTCGGTTTTCGGTAACTCCCGGAATCATATCGGGTTCCGGTATCCCCACATCCGGATTCTGACAATTTCCCGGAACCATCTGGATTCCGGTACTCATCCGGATCAATCCGGATTCCGCATAAAAATATAGTCCGGACTCCCTTCCGGTTCCGGATACCATTCCGGATTCCCAAACACTTCCGGAATTAGCGAGTCCCGGACTCTGGGGTTTTCATTCGCGATCGAAATATTTACTAAATACCTAAACCATGATTTCACACCTCTCCAACTTGGTGATAACCCAAAAATGATTTAAGGAAATAACATTACCAACCAATCACATAAGCCAAATCATACGATTTCTACATATAACAAATAGAAGGAACATACAGACTCTATTTCTTTCTTTCTCAAGATAAATAAAGCTTCAAGTTCTAACACTCCCAAACTTATGGTTAGATTACTAAATAGTAGGAGATGAAGATTACCTTGCAAAGATGATGATCACACACAACTTGGAGAAATCTCAATTGCTTGGCTCCTTGATGAATCTGGCATCCACTAATCGCCCTCCTAGCCGCACACACTGATCTTGATAAAATTTTAGGGTTATTAGGGTTTTTACTCTTATTTATACCCTTTGCCAAAGAACACCAAACTCTTCCTCTTTCACACTTTACACCCCAAACTTATTATTTATCCACAAAGGACCCGGTTATTACATCATCCTCGCCTCAAAAGAATTTCGTCTCCGGAATTCCATCTTCGAACAAACGAGGGAAACGGGTCCTCATCTCCAATTCCACCTCCCAAGTTGCTTCTTGCCCCTTATGAAAGCGCCACTGAACCTTCACCAGCGTAATTTTCTTATTCCTCAACTTTCGGACTTTGCGATCTATAATCGCCAACAGTTCTTCAAAATAATTTAACTTCTCATCCACACGAATGTCTTATAACGGCACTGCCATGCTCTTTTCGGCCAGACACTTCCTTAAATTCGACACATGAAAGGTCGAATGAACTCCCCTCAGCCCCTCGGGAAATTCCAGCTTATACGCCACCTCACCCACACGCTCGGTGATGACGAACGGTCCGATATATCTAGGCCTTAGCTTCCCTCTCTTCCCAAATCGTACGACACCTTTCTACGGCGATACCTTGAGCATCACTTTATCCCCTACCATGAACTCAATCGGTTTCCTTCTTTTATTCGCATATGCCTTTTGGCGGTCCTGAGCCACCTTCAACTTCTCTCTTATCGCACTAATCTTATCGGCAGTTAACTGCACGATCTCCGATCCCGCCAACTGTTTCTCTCCCACTTCATTCCAACACAACGGCATCCTGCACTTACGCCCATACAATGCCTCAAATGGTGTTGCTTGAAGAGTGGCGTGATAACTATTGTTATACGAGTATTTGATCAACAGCAGATGAGATTCCCACAAGCCCTTGAAGTCTATCACACAAGCACGCAACATATCTTCCAAAGTCTGTATAGTTCTCTCGCTTTGGCCATCCATCTGAGGGTGATAGGCAGTGTTCATCAAAAGCTGCGTACCCAACTCCCGTTGAAAACTCCTCCAAGAAGACGACGTGAAGCGACTATCACAATCCGAGACTATGGACGACGGCACTCCATGCCTCGTCACTATTTCATTGACATACAACCTCGCCAACCTTTCTAACGAATCGCTCTCCCGAATAGGTAGAAAGTGAGCCGACTTGGTGAGACGGTCAACGATCACCCATATGGCATCATACCCTCTCGGGGTCCCTGGTAGCTTCGTAAAAAAGTCCATAGTGATACAGTCCCACTTCCACACCGGTATCTCTAAGGGTTGCATCTCCCCGGAAGGTCTTTGATGTTCTGCCTTGACCTTCAAACAGGTCATACATCGCTCAACAAAGTAAGCAACGTCCTTCTTCAACCCCGGCCACCAATACATTTGTCTCAGATCTCGATACATATTATTGGTTCCCGGATGCACCGAATATCGAGATTTATACGCTTCATCCAAAATACGCTCCAGCAAACCTCCCAACTTAGGAACCCACACTCGGTCCCTCAAACATTTCACACCACTCCCGTTACGTTCCAAGGATTTCACATAACCGACAATCCTCTCACTTTTCCACCTTTCTTCTACAAGAGCTTCCCCTTGGAACTTCTTAATCTCGTCCAACAAATTAGGAATTACGTCGACTCGAAAGGCCACCACTTTAGTTGGTTCTCTTCTTTCCTTCCGACTCAAAGCGTCGGCCACGACGTTCGCTTTACCCGGATGGTAAAGGATCTCACAATCGTAGTCACTTAACAATTCCACCCAAATGTGCTGCCTCATATTCAACTCCTTCTGATCGAACAAATGTTTAAGGCTCTTATGATCGGAATAGATCTGACACTTAACTCCATAAAGGTAATGTCTCCAAATCTTTAGCGCGAAAACTACCACTGTCAACTCCATGTCGTGCGTAGGGTAATTCTTCTCGTGTTCCTTCAACTGACGGGATGCATAAGCGATCACCTTCCCGTTCTGCATTAGCACACATCCTAGTCCCAACTTGGATGCATCGCTGTAAATTACAAATCCTTCTGTCACACTAGGCAAGGAGAGAATCTGAGCACTGCTCAACTTGTCTTTCAACCTACTAAACGCTTCTTCTTGAACCTCCGTCCACTCGAACTTAGCACTCTTCTTGGTCAAAGTGGTCAACGACGTAGCTATACGAGAAAAGTCTTGGATGAACTTCCGATAGTAGCCCGCTAAAAACAGGAAACTCCTAACCTCCGATGGCGATCTCGGTTGTTCCCATCCTCTAATAGCCTCTACTTTGGCCAGGTCCACCTTGATGCCTTCTCCCGACACCACATGACCCAAGAATTGGACTTCTCTGAGCCAAAACTCGCACTTGGAGAACTTAGCATATAGTTTCTCCCGTCGCAGCAAACCTAACACCACGCGACGATGCTCTTCGTGCTCACTCCGAGATCGAGAATAGATGAGGATGACATCTATGAACATAATCACTCACTTATCCAACAACGCACTGCACACCCAATTCATTAAATCCATGAAGACTGTCGGAGCATTAGTCAAGCCAAAGGGCATGACTAGAAACTCATAATGCCCGTACCTCGTGCGAAAAGCCGACTTCGGCACATCTTCTTCCCTTACCTTCAACTGGTGATAACTGGATCTTAAATCTATCTTCGAGAAGAAGCTCGCCCCTTGCAACTGGTCAAACAGATCGTCGATCCTCGGAAGTGGGTACTTGTTCTTGACGGTCACCTTGTTAAGCTCGCGATAGTCTATGCATATCCGCATACCCATCCTTCTTCTTGACGAAAAGCACAGGCGCTCCCCAGGGTGAGGAACTAGGGCGTATAAATCCCATATCCAACAATTCCTGCAGCTGAGCCAACATCTCCTTCATCTCCGCCGGTGCCAAATGGTACGGCACACGCGCTATTGGTGTCGCTCCAGGCATCAATTCGATCCTGAACTCGACTTGACGATCCGGGGGTAAACCCGTCAGGTCATCAGGAAACACCTCCGGGAACTCTCTCACCATAGGAACATCCTCTAATCCCTTTTTCTCTTTCTTAGCGTCCAACACATACGCCATAAACCCCTGACACCCCTTCTTTAAACAATGCCTCGCCTTCATCACCGAGATGAGACAGGACTTACGGTCTCGCCTATCTCCATAAATTACCACCTCCGACTTATCGGCCATGGTCATACGGATCATTTTCTTATAGCACACGTTGCTAGCACTATTACTAGCCAGCCAGTCCATCCCCACGACCATGTCAAACTCTCCCATGCCCATGGGGTACAACCGCAAGGGAAGAGAGTGACCTTCTACCTCGATACTACATCCTTCATACACCTCCCTCACCAAGACTCAACTATCATCCGCAACCTCTACTTCAAAACCACGCTCCAAATGCTTGGGTTTAACACACACACGACGGGCAAATTCCGGCGATACAAACGAACGGTTTGCACCCGAGTCGAATAACACTTTAGCAAGAACAGAGTTAACAAGAAAAGTACCTCTCCACTGCCTCTTCTGCTGTCATACGACAAGCTCTCACCCTTGTCTGTGCTGGCTCCACCTTCTTTTCTCCCACTTTCCCTCCTTGTCTACCACTGTAACCACCCGAATACCCTTTCTTCAATTGCAGGCAATCCAGTCTTAGATGTTCCGAAGAACCACACTGGTAGCACGCTCTTGGGTTCCGACAGTCACGCGCCATGTGTCCCAACTTTCCACACTTGAAGCACCCTTTAGGCTCACTCGCACACTCCCCACGATGCACTCGGTTACACTTTCTACAAGGCTTCTCTCCAAATCTCGGTCCCCCTCAGAACTCGGGCTTGAACACCTTAGCCCGTTTCGAATCACACACTGGTCCTTCTCACTCTCTCTTCTCTTTACTCTTCTCCTCATCCTGCCGGTTCTTCTCCTTTTCAACCAATTCGGCCGCATTGATGGATGCGTGAAAAGTAGTCGGGTTCCGAGCCGATGCCAGCTCACGAACGCTACTCTTTAACCCAAATAGGTACCTCTCAATCCAGCGTTCCTCATTTGGTACGTACAACTCAGCAAACCTTGCTTTCTCCATAAACTTCGACGTGTATTCCCTTACCGACATCCCACCTTGTTCTAAACTCAGGAATTCTTCCTCCAATCTTTTTACTGCCACCAGCGGGCAGAACGATGCCTTAAACTTTGAGGCAAAGGTTTCCCATGTCATACCCTTAGCAGTTTTTGACCCTTCTCTTGCTGTTTCCGCATCCCACCAAAACATTGTATCAGACTTCAGCATGGATAAGGCGAACATCACTCGGTCACTGTCAGCACATTTACAGGTGTCAAACACTAGTTCCATCTCTCTTATCCATTTTATGGCCAACACTAGGTCACATTCTCCCATGAAAGTGGGTGGCTTACAAGAGGTGAATGCCTTGTAACTACACCCCCCGCTCAGCACCAAGTCATTTACCGCTAACGGATTCGATTGAGAAGGACTCCCCGAAGCAGATCCATGTGAGCTAGACACCCCTTCCTTACTACCACTTGCTTCTTTACTCCCCGATGCTGTCTTATCTTGGTTTGCTAACAGAGCTTTCAACGTATCCTGAATTTCACCAAAGTAGTGGCAAAATTTTCTTGGGTCACGAAGGTCTGGGCACGACCTCGCTTACGGCCTCCACCTCGACCCACTCCCCGCCTGGATGCAGAGCTCACTTGTTGAGATGCCTTCGGCTCCGGCGGAATCCCTATGCTCCTCGTTCCACGGGGAACGCGTGCCCTTGCTCTAGCTCTTTCAACGTTTTCATTCACCTGGGTAACCGCTCACCGGGGTATTCTTCCCTGTCCCCTTCCTCTGCCTCTACCCCGACCACGGGTGGCCGCCAGGTGGATTCACCGGTACTACCATCTCGATCTCCTCGTCGACCGGTCCTGATCCACTCCTCAAATATCTCCTTAACATGATTACTGACTGACAAAGAAACACACCAATAGCATTAAGCCTACCATTCCAATATACTAAGGAAAATAAGCACATACATGTACCTGTAAGTTCGTAATTACATTGGCCAGGTGTAATCGCCAACTTACCTTACATGACAGCTCTCACCACCCTATTAGTCTCCCCAACAAGTCTCCCTAAAGTTCTCCTAGTTCTCAGTTGTAGTACTTAACTCCCACAGTTTAAGTTTAGGCACGCCCAGTCACCTAAATCTCTTAAACTACGGCTCTAATACCAACAGTAACAACCCACTCAAAAGATAAACCAAACAAAACAATTACGCATGCATAAATATCCCAAAGACAATCGGATCCCAAAACGTCTTACAAAAATTTTCTAAGTCAACGGTTGACATAACAACCGGCTTACAGCTGAGAACAAATATAAACAAGGTAACTATTCGGACATTCTATCAAAATCTACAATCCGCGCTTCTTCAAGCCAGCCCGGATCTCACTGCATACCCTTACCCTTATCTACCTGCTCGCCTGAAAGGTTTTTAGTTTTGAAAGAGAGGGTTAGACCATAAGGTCTAGTGAGTTCCCTCAAAACAAGGCCACACCATAAATAACAAAATTTATAAAATTAGCAGCAAGGGAATTTATACGAATTCTTAGTGAGGCACACTTACATGATATGCACATCGTGACACATGCTAATGGCACACGCTATAGCCACACACACCGTGACAGCGTAATAGGGCACACACCGCCCATATATGAAACGAATTCATATATATAAATATTATGGGACACACCCCCATTTCACACCATAGCCATAACATATCTATCACTTTTAAATCGTTCATTTAGCTACACACACTCTTCACTTTGTAATTAAAACAGTTAATATGCATGAGTTGAATACATGTATAGATCATCACACTTGTACAAGATTTGGGTTTAGAAAGACTCGCCTGATCCGGTGTCCCGTTAAAACGAACTGCTACTCTCTACCCGCACCTACATTCGTATTCAACAAAAGAGCCGATAAGACCCTCTACGCACTCTCAAGTTTACTGCCAAACGAAAGTCCCGCACAAAATAATATCCGGACTCGATTCCCTGACTCCGTGCCGGTTTCCGGTAACTCCCGGAATCATACCGGGTTCCGGTATCCCCACATCCGGATGCTGACAATTTCCCAGAACCATCCTGATTCCGGTACTCATCCGGATCAATCCGGATTCCGCATAAAAATATAGTTCGGACTCCCTTCCGGTTCCGGATACCATTTCGGATTCCCAAACACTTCCGGAATTAGCGAGTCCCGGACTTTGGGGTTTTCATTCGCGATCGAATTTTTTTCTAAATACCCAGACCATGATTTCACACCTCTCCAACTTGGTGATAACCCAAAAATGATTTAAGGAAATAACATTACCAACCAATCACATAAGCCAAATCATACGATTTCTACATATAACTGTTAGACAACCTAGGGGGGGTAAGGTTGTATTTAAATCTTTTACTTTCAAAAAATCTTTTATAAATAAATACAGTACAGAAACAGTATAAATAAATCAGAGTATACAAATAATAAATATACAACAATTATATAAACAGATATAATTAAAATGCACAGCGGAATAAATAAAGAGATAAAGGATAGAGATACTTGACACGGAGATTTACTGATTTACCACCAACTGTGATAAACCAGCAGCCGAGACACTTCTCGACACGATCCAATAAATGTATTCTTTACGGTAGAAATACAAACCAAGTACAAAGGTATTTGTAATAGTTTCTCAAGCCTCTGCTATGAGATAAACAGGATCACACACCCGTTATTCAAATACTTACAAGAGGAGTATAACTCACAATGGGTAATCACTCTTGTATAATATCTCACACTTGGATATTTTATAAAAAAGTTTTATAAAATATATATTATAAATAGATGAGAGAGCTGAGAGGTGGTTGCAGCTTGTTGTTACTGTTCTTGTGTTCTAAGGTCTGCTATTCTTCATCACCAACAGCTTCTTTATATATCAGCATCTCCAACGGCATTGTGCATCCGCGGTATACCGCCAAAAGCATGCGGTATACCGCCGTCAGAAAAGGTGACTGACACACCAACGGCTACATGCAAAGTTGACAGGAATTACGTACCCGCGGTATACCGGCTGGGTCTCGCGGTATACCGCCGTCAGGAAAAGGTTCTTTCAACCAATCAGAAATGCACACGACCTGCCGCGGTATACCGGCTGAACACCCGCGGTATACCGGCAAAAGTGTACCCGCGGTATACCGGCTGTATCGCCGCGGTATACCGCC
The DNA here is from genome assembly GCA_033807775.1 of Saussurea involucrata. NCBI lineage: Eukaryota > Viridiplantae > Streptophyta > Magnoliopsida > Asterales > Asteraceae > Saussurea > Saussurea involucrata. The sequence continues at coordinate 83,053,535 of CM066327.1, forward strand.
GTCAGAAAAGACAGCTTCCAGGACTGCAACCAAATCTTGCTGAATCTTCTCAAAACCTTATTAAAAATAATTGTTGGGTTTTTAGAAATATCCAAGTGGTATATTATTTTAGGGTGTTTATCATTATTAGTTATAAACAATAATGACGACGTAAACACTTCCGTCTTGAACCCTTCAGATTAAATCTTCGTGTTCTTCAACAACTGCACACTTGGATTAAATTGTTAGATAAACAATAATACGGTGTGTTTGTAATCATCAAAATAAATATAAATAAATATATAGAGATGTGGTACACTTGCACCAACAATCTCCCCCTTTTTGATGATGACAAACACAACCGCTAAGCATGAGCATATGCGGTTTCTCTCCCCCGTTTGTCGAAACAAAAAAGGGTTAAGAAAGACGGTATCCTCGAGAGATGCTCCCCCTCAAAATATGCATATAATTGAGAGAGCATAAACTCATGGGTAAAAGAGCTAAAACGCTCCCCCTCAAATTAATAACGATATCAATTTGATTTTATAAAATTTGAGGGATAAAATAAAATGCAAAAAGCAATAGAGACAAAGATATACAAACCAATACGAAACACTTGCACCAAAACGGATCTTAAGGCTTCAATTTTCGGTTAATTTTATGTGAGCAAAAATCACCACGTATTATGACCTCGTCAGGTAACCACGTATTATAACCTCGGCAGGTAACCACGTATTATAACCTCGGCAGGTAACCACGTATTATAACCTCGGCAGGTAACCACGTATTATAACCTCGGCAGGTAACCACGTATTATAACCTCGGCAGGTAACCACGTATTATAACCTCGGCAGGTAACCACGTATTATAACCTCGGCAGGTAACCACGTATTATAACCTCGCCAGGAAACACCTACAAAAGGCAAAGAAAATATTTCGTGGTACCCTTTTCTTATGGGTCCTTTTAACAGTTAGTATAAAACATAAACTGCAAAAAATATGTTGTCGACATAAAACAAACACGACAAACATACAAAACCATAAAAATAGTTTAAAACCACAAACGCATCCCACCGGGATTGTCAACATTAAACATTCCTTTCGGAATCCATTTTCTAACCATTTTAATTTTACGATCGTATTCATCATAGACGTAAAAAGAAGTATGCGGATTAACATTTTTCTTAGGATTCGCAAACTTATTATTATACATAAACGCATGTGATTTTCTCGACATATAATTCACATAATTCATTTTAGGAACATACGGAGGTTTTTGCGTTTTATTTTTAACAACAAATTTAGGTTTTTCAAAAACCTTTTTAATTGGCATACAATCACATTTTTCAATACACGTATTTGAACCAATGCCTTTTCGGCAATTTATACGATTTGATATATTAAGCATTTTAAGCACTTTATCATTGCTACTATTAAAAGCATTAGCTAACAGATTATTTTTCTCATGCGATTTACATTTAGCATTTAAATATGCAACTTCATTTTCAAGAGACTCGCATTTTGTACATGCAACACTTTCTTTTTTATTTTCACTTAAGCATGCAATTTTATCATTTAAAACAATGCAAGATTTGCAAATATCTTTTTCACTTAATTTATTTTCTAATTTAGTGATAACATCTAAATCATGAGCAGATTTTTGTTTACCGTCATCTATTTCCTTTTTATATGTGGATACGGTTTCTTTTAAATTAGAGATTTCATCTTTATACTTATTTGCAAGAGCGGCCATATCATGAAATGATTTATATAATTCGTCAAGATTATTTTCATCGTCACTATAATAATTATCACAATTATTTTTAGAGGAATATGATGAAGATACCTCATTATCATGGTCGGCCATGAAACAAAAATTTTTGGTCTCATTTATGCTTGCGCTCAACGCGCCTCCAACCAAAGCTTTTGGTGTGTTGATTTGTTTTGCTCGATTCGGACACACACTTGCATAGTGATCCTTGTCACCACACACATAGCAAAAGCCTTTCTTTTTATTGGCTTTTTCATCGTCGCTAGATTCGTCATAATTGTCTTCACTTTTGTGGACGTTGCGACTTTGGTTTTTACCACCACGACGGTAGTCTTCATTTTCTTGAAACCTATCAATATTGGCAAACTTTTTGTTAGAAAGAAGTTTAGAAAGTTTTCTTACCAACTTGACTAAATCGTCAAGATTTTCGGGTTCATCATCGGATGAACTTGCATCTTCCTCCTCTTCCTTTTCTTTTGAGGCAACGACCTTGAGAGCGATGGATTTCTTTTTGACTTGCTCCCGGACTTGATTTCTTTTTAGTGCGATTTCGTGCACTTTAAGATTGCCGATGAGATCATCGAGCTTCATAGTTGCGAGATCTCGGGAGTCTTCCAAGGATGTGATTTTTGCCATCCACTCCGAAGGAAGTGCTCGAAGAATTTTCCTTACATAGTCTTCGTTAGGATAAGTGCGACCTAATCCCTTCAAAGTAGTCATGATGAGGTTAAAACGTTTAAACATTGAGTCGATTGACTCATCTTTTGACATTTCAAATAATTCATAATCATGAACTAAAATGTTTATTTTAGAACTTTTAACTTGAGTATTTCCACGATGAGTGTCACTCAAGCTTTGCCAGATTTGATTAGCAGTTTTACAGGTATATACTCTTTCTATTTCATCGGAAGTTAAAGCAGCATATAATATATTTTTAGCCTCAAAATTTAAACAAAAAAGAGATTCTTCAGCGGGAGTCCAGTCTTTAACAGGTTTATCAACAATAACATTATTTTTTATGATGGTAGGATTAAAATTCCCATTTTCTATAATATCCCAAATTTTTTGACTTTTGCCACGAACGTGACATTCAAATAGCTCGGCCCAAATGCCAAACTTTTCAGTATCTATCAAAGGAGTTTTAGAGAACACAAAATTAGTTTGTTGAGCCATTAAAAAAAAATTAAAGAAATGACTTTAAAAATTTAAACAGAAAATTTTTGAAAGCCCCGCTCTGATACCAAATGTTAGACAACCTAGGGGGGGTAAGGTTGTATTTAAATCTTTTACTTTCAAAAAATCTTTTATAAATAAATACAGTACAGAAACAGTATAAATAAATCAGAGTATACAAATAATAAATATACAACAATTATATAAACAGATATAATTAAAATGCACAGCGGAATAAATAAAGAGATAAAGGATAGAGATACTTGACACGGAGATTTACTGATTTACCACCAACTGTGATAAACCAGCAGCCGAGACACTTCTCGACACGATCCAATAAATGTATTCTTTACGGTAGAAATACAAACCAAGTACAAAGGTATTTGTAATAGTTTCTCAAGCCTCTGCTATGAGATAAACAGGATCACACACCCGTTATTCAAATACTTACAAGAGGAGTATAACTCACAATGGGTAATCACTCTTGTATAATATCTCACACTTGGATATTTTATAAAAAAGTTTTATAAAATATATATTATAAATAGATGAGAGAGCTGAGAGGTGGTTGCAGCTTGTTGTTACTGTTCTTGTGTTCTAAGGTCTGCTATTCTTCATCACCAACAGCTTCTTTATATATCAGCATCTCCAACGGCATTGTGCATCCGCGGTATACCGCCAAAAGCATGCGGTATACCGCCGTCAGAAAAGGTGACTGACACACCAACGGCTACATGCAAAGTTGACAGGAATTACGTACCCGCGGTATACCGGCTGGGTCTCGCGGTATACCGCCGTCAGGAAAAGGTTCTTTCAACCAATCAGAAATGCACACGACCTGCCGCGGTATACCGGCTGAACACCCGCGGTATACCGGCAAAAGTGTACCCGCGGTATACCGGCTGTATCGCCGCGGTATACCGCCGTCAGAAAAGACAGCTTCCAGGACTGCAACCAAATCTTGCTGAATCTTCTCAAAACCTTATTAAAAATAATTGTTGGGTTTTTAGAAATATCCAAGTGGTATATTATTTTAGGGTGTTTATCATTATTAGTTATAAACAATAATGACGACGTAAACACTTCCGTCTTGAACCCTTCAGATTAAATCTTCGTGTTCTTCAACAACTGCACACTTGGATTAAATTGTTAGATAAACAATAATACGGTGTGTTTGTAATCATCAAAATAAATATAAATAAATATATAGAGATGTGGTACACTTGCACCAACAATAACAAATAGAAGGAACATACAGACTCCATTTCTTTCTTTATCAAGATAAACAAAGCTTCAAGGTCTAACACTCCCAAACTTATGGTTAGATTACTAAATAGTAGGAGATGAAGATTACCTTGCAAAGATGATGATCACACACAACTTGGAGAAATCTCAATTGCTTGGCTCCTTGATGAATCTGGCATCCACTAATCGCCCTCCTAGCCACACACACTGATCTTGATAAAAATTTAGGGTTATTAGGGTTTTTACTCTTATTTATACCCTTTGCCAAAGAACACCAAACTCTTCCTCTTTCACACTTTACACCCCAAACTTATTATTTATCCCCAAAGGACCCGGTTATTACATTATAATAGTGGTCAGATAAATATAAAGGTTTAAAATTTGTTTTACTTTCTTTCCGCTAGTCCAATGGTAAATACTTAATTGTTCTAATTCTCTCATGGCTTTCTTTTGAACATTCATCATTCCTGAATTTGGACCAGTTCGTATGGCTAAAATTTGTATCTAATTAACAAACTATAAGGATTACTATCTAGGGACTTTAAATAATTATATTTGGTCAAACATTCCCATTTAAAAGCTTCACACATGACTTTTGTACGTCATCCTAGAAAAAGTCTCTAAATATCTATACATCTCATCAGCTTCATATCTTGGTTTTGTCGATAATAGTGAGCTATTAGAGTGCTTTTCCAAACTTCTATCACATTTTTCCATATCTGAGGATCATGAGCACCCATATTTTGTTATATAACCTTTTGACCCGGATTGAAAAATTAATTGGATGCTCTAATAGTTTTTTAATCCTTTTGCTATATATATATATATATATATATATATATATATATATATATATATATATAGAGAGAGAGAGAGAGAGAGAGAGAGAGGTGGTTTCATTTGCAAACCACAATTATTATGCAAACTATGAAACCCATGTTGTCACCATAGATTAAGTTGATCAATGGCTTAGATTAGTTTAATATAAATATGGTAATAATGAAATTTAAAAAGTGAATTTTATTAAACAAAAAAATAAAAAAGGGTAAATAGGTAAATTATACAACCAGGTTAATAAAGGAAAGTCATTATTCATATTCAAAAGATACGGCCATATCTCAATTTCAGAAGCATTCCGATGAAACAACAGCAACAATATCGGATCCAGATGACGATATCAGTTGGGTTAACATTGACCCAGATGACGATGAACATGAAAACGGAAGATGATGAACATGAAAACTCAGACGATTAACATGGTGATGAGAACTGAAAACCCAGATGACGATGAACTAAAGATGATGAACATGAAAACCCAGATGACGATGAACATGAAAACCCAAATGAAAACTGAAGAGCTACCAGATGAAAACTCTTAACTATCAGATGAAGCCATGATGAACCCAGATGATGATGATGATGACCATGGTGATGAAAACAGATGATGATGAACATGACAATGAAAACAGATGATGGTGATGAAAACGGATGATGAAAACAGATGATGATGATGATGATGAACATGGTGATGAAAATTCAGCCGATATGATGAACATGGTGGCAAAAACTCAGCCGATATGATGAACATGGTGATGAACGCAACCTGCAAACATGGTGGCAAACATGGTGATGACCATGGTGATGAACCCAGCTGATGATGATGACCATTGTGATGAACCCAGATGGTGATGAACATGACGATGAACTCCAACCGATATGGTGAACGGATCTGCATACATGGTGAACCCCAACCGATATGATGAACATGGTCGATCAGATGAAACGTGCACCGGAGATGGATGGAGATATGGTCGATCGTTTCTTAATTCAAAAAATATGGTGTGGATCATTCCAAAACTAAACCCACCAAATGATGATATGTATGATAACCGATTTTTTTCCTACAAAAGTAGGGATTTAATTGATTAAGAATCTAATATAATAGTTAATTATAATTAATTCAGTTTCTATAATTAAACAGGTTGGATGAAAAAGACTACATTACCCTTTATCATTAAATTAAAATTAAAAGGCTAGAAAAAATCTGATTGGTTAGTAGAGGTTTGTAAAGTTTTCAAATTAGCAGGAGGATCCCTATGCGGAAAGCTAGTATATATAAATCCTTCGTGGGGGACAGTTCTATCGATAGGAGTTCTAGCAGTGATTTTATAGCCTTCAGCTTCGTCATCTAATAAGTCTTTTTGATCACTAATGTCTGTAATATTACAATTTAGATCTTCATGCAAAAGACTGATTATAATATTTTTATCTTTATCATAATAAGTATACTCCTTGTTTGTGTTCTATTTAGACAAATATAAAAGTTCTTATATATTTGAAAGCTTTTCATCATTTAAAAGAATATTTAATTCTTTCGAAAAAATTATTTTATCTGCCTCGCTGCCCGATTAGTTTAATATGAACTAAATCATTGTCTGTTTCAGTTTCTTGAACCGAGACAGGAGTATAATTAATAAATCTTAAACTGGTTTTGCACGTCTATCGGTATACATTAAAGCATCTTGAGGTGTCAAACTTTTCTCGTCTTTTCTTCAAAAACTCTTTGTTGGGTTTTGATGCGATTCGTAACCGTTAAACGCAGCGGAAATAAAATACTATTTTGTTACAAAAATAAAGAAAACATTCTAATGCAAAACTCAATCGGATCCAATGAAGCATTTAATTAAATTAATAACACACCATAGGGTGTTTAGAATTGTACATTTTGGGATGTTGTGGTTGAACGATCGGAGCACTAAGAAACCAACGCATGTTTCCTTTAGCGGTATCCACACATGAACACGCGAATTCCACCGAGTGCTAGCCCAAAAGAAACCCTATTCTAATATGTGTATATGTCAGATCCAGAGGATTCGACCAGTCAACTGAAAACAATTGACCTGACATCCTATTTATATAGACCGTAAATAGGATTTGTATTTATCTGTAATTATTTGAATTCAAATCATTTGAATTCGAATAATTATCTGAAATAATTATCTGAATAATTATCTAAATATTTATCTGAATAATTATATTTATCTTAAATAATAATTATTCATACTTACAGATAAAACCCTGTAATTATCATAATTACATTTTACACATATTATTTAATTATTCTGTCAAGAATAATTATTTAACTGTCAAACATGACTTTAACGGGTTTCTTTCAAATGGAAGCAAACGTGTTCTTTGTGTGCGACCCTTTAGGTTTACATACTCATTGGTAGCATTTCTGTGTGACACGTGTCGTGGGCATATAATAACCTACAATCTCCCACTTGCACACGATACACAGTAACACAGACGGTGGTAAGCGTCTAGCAACACGTCACCGCCCCCAAGGCTATGTAAATGTGCTTTTGTCTTCGAGCAATTTTGATTGATTCAATCAATCACATAGTAGAATCATTCATTATCCTTTTGCCTCACGATATTTGTTTTGAACTTAAGGCATAGATCTATCTCATCCTTTATAGTTCAAAGATTATGTTTCTCGATCCCAACATATTTGATTATACAAGTGCCATTAGTCCAACTAATCCACTTGTTCATGCATGTAAATCAAACTATGTCATCGAGGGGCCCATAAATATCTCTCTCATCTTGAGAGGAGCAAATCCCATGTTGCATGTACATGACTAACTACACAATTCGTGTTATACCCAACATAGCCCTTATGGCTACCCGGTTAAAGGTAACGTTAGACTATATCAAAGTATAACACTCGGTGTGCATTAGGTCCCAATGCACATCTCAGGTCTGAGGATAAAAGAGTGTTTTACTATCTTAGGACTCACCTTATGACGCCGATCTATGAGGTGATCCTGACTGTGGGTCTTGTCCAACGCTTCATGTACCAACAAACGCATGTGACTCTGGTTGCACCCAGTGCACTTCCAACTTGGACTATGACCAGACTTCACAATGATCTTGATTTATTACCAGTCCCCTGGTAATAATCGATCAAGGACGGTTCTAAACAATATGAACATCATATTTGTTTACGGATACTTAAACATGCTAATAAAGAACACAGTAATGCTTAATGTATATACTCATACCCAGTATGCCATATCACATTGTAAAACATAACTGTTTAATGTTCCAAAATTTAAAGTTTACTGAAATTCTTAATTTGAAAGATTAAACCTATGGAACTATCATGAACATCATGATTGTTCTAACAAATAGGATTTATGAGTAAATGTGCATTTAAGCTATCACAGCTTATATTACCTCCATTCTTTATATATCTCTTACTACAACTTTTAGTCATCATGGTTAGTTTAGAAACTAGCATCTGTGTATCCTGAGACACATGGATCTCTTTCCTAACCATTGTGCGGTAACAACATATCTTTAGTTCTTCTCAGATACTTCAGATTGTTCTTTACTGCTATAAAGTGAGCATCACTTGAGTCTGACTAAAATCTACTCGTCATGCTTAAGGCATACGAGATGTCCGGTCTCTTAGTACATAAACATGGTGTACATGTTTGAAGCAATGGCCGAAGCATGGGAACACCCTTTGTTCGGTTCCTGTACTATTGACAAATCTCCTTTTCTTATAACCCCTTTATCTTGAAGTGTTTTAAGATTGTGTCAATGTATATACTTTTGGCTTAATCTAATTAAGCACTTTGATCTATAACAATAGATCTTTACACCAAGGAATTGTTTCTTAGATCCTTTATCATGAAATACTTCATCAGTCAGGTTTTTACACCTTCAAGCACTAGGATGTCATTTCTGATGATCTAGAATACTATTGTGCTCCCACTGACCTTCTTGTATATATATACAAGATTTTAATTACGAGATGATTGTCCAAATCCATAACTGGACTTTTGCAACTTGCAATTTTGGGTTTGATGTTTTAAAGCCTTGTATACGTCCTCGCTCAAAATTCCCTTTTTGAGGAATGTGGCTTTAACATCAACCTTCATGGCATCTTGCCATTCATAAATAATTCGATCTTCGGATTGTTTTGCATCTCGTTCATTATTTTCAACAACTTGTTGAAACTCAACATCTTGTTGCTTGTCAGTGTCAACCATTGTACTATCTTTATGGTTCTTGAATTTCTTCAAGACCTACTGTGTCTCCCCACTTTGATTCTTGTCAGAAAATCATTTTCTAAGAACTCATTATGGTGCGCAACAAAACTTTTGTTCTCGCTTAGATGATATCCGATTGGATATTTTATAAAGATATACATCTCAGACCTTTTACTCAAGCTTCCCAGAAGCTTATGCTTATCTCAAGCATTATTACCCCATATTCTCATATATGGCAACTTTGGGATCTTCCCAATTCATATTTTGAGAATAGGTTTTATCGGTTCTTGTTGGTTGATGCATAATTTAGTATTGGGTAGTTGTTTCTAGGAAACATCCTCAGAAAACTCTTATAGGCAGATTCGCGAGACTCGTCATAGAGTGAATCATGTCCAACAGGATTCTATTTCTCCTTTTGACACACTATTAAGATGCGGTGTTCCGGGAGAAGTCATTTGGGATACAATCCCAATCTCTATGATGATCTCTTGGCTTAGATATTTATAACCTCAATTTGACTGAAGCATCTTTATCTTTCCCAAGTATATTCACTACTTCTTTTGAAACTCTTTGAAGAATCAAAGCTTTCACATTTTCTTTCTTTTGGTAAACATACCCCATATCTACTAGACTTAGTAGAGTGTTACGAAGTAGTGATGACCGTGTCTTGTGACTGAACTTTAAGGCTCACATACATCAGTATGGATAACTCCTATTAGTTCTTGTGACCCCTAAGGGTTTTCCTTCAAAATATACTTTGTCATCTTGACACACATTTATCATGTGAATCATCACATGATTCCAACCCTCCGTCCGTCTGGAGTTTGGTTATGTGTTGCTTAAGTGTCACAAATAGGTCCAATTTAAGCCCCGCTTAATTCAATATGTTGATTTTTAGTTACAACTATTAATTTCAGAAAAACATTTATTGAGATAAAATCTATTTCTTGAAAACATAAATACAAATTCGGTTTGTTGTAATTTGAGAAAATGAAACTAAAATCCCAGTAATATTAGGTACATCAATACACTTGCTAAGTGTTAATGTAAGACCATTAAAAGTTCATATCATATGTCCTTTTGAGCAACCTTAGCTAACTTAGCTCCATCTGGTCTGGTTTCATCTTCTCTTCACTTCTTACTTTCTGAAAAGCAGTATTAATATGAGTATCATACTCAATACTTAATACCTAGTCAGAAATGAACAAATCAATGGTAAACATACCTGAAGTTTCGGCTTCATTAGGGCATGACAGTTTCTCTTCCAATGTCCCTTCTGGTTGCAATTGAAGCAAATTGCATCTTCAGGAATCTTTCATTTGCCCATTATCTTGTTGGAGCTTCCAACATTTGTTTTACCCTTGGTAACTCCCTTATTCTTCTTGATTATCCCACTTTTAGGCTTGATCATCAAGACCTGTTTTGGTTTGGACAAATCCAACTTGGATTTCATATTTCTATCTGTAGTTTTAAGCATGCCGTGAAGCTCTGTGAGAGTTTTTTCCAAACCATTCATATTATGGTTTAGAACGAATTGATCATATGATTTTGATAAAGAATTAAGAACCATGTCGATTCCTAATTCTTGATCTAATGGGTATCCAAGACGGGTTAATCGGTCAATGTACCCTTTCATTTTCAAAACATGGGTACTGACAGATGAACCCTTAGTCATCACACAGGCATGCAATGCCCTGACTGTATCAAACCTCTCTTGCCTTGCTTGTAAGTGAAACATAGATTTCAAAGAGGATATCATATCCCATGCAGGCATGTCTTCATGTTCCCTTAGAAGCTCGGGAGTCATGGATGCAAGCATCAAACATCTAACATCTAGTGAGTCATTGAGATGCTTATCATAAGCAGCTCTATCCTCAGCTGAAGCATTTATGGCAGGAGCGTTTGGAATGGGTTTTTCTAGAACGTACAACTTCTTTTCGTGTTTAAGGACAACCCTCAAGAAACGAAACCAATCCACGAAGTTCGTACCGTTCAGTTTATCCTTATAAAGGATTGACCGTAACGTAAATTGAGATAAATCGTTTGTGTTTGTAATCTGGTTGGCGGTGTTAGCAGACATCTACAAAATCATTTTAATCTTAGTAACTTTAATATCTCAAATAAATGAATCAACCTTTCAAAAACTAATTAACATAATTAATAGCCGATTAATGGAACAAATTTTATATGGCAAATTAAATCTTAAAACCGACCCTATTCTTTTAAACGTGGGTTACTAACCCGTATGATAATTTTAAAAATAAAATTAACGTTGTTGGCTAATTATATAAACATATATAAAAACCAATTTAAATCCCAACAAAAACTTTAAAACGATAAACTTTTCGGACCAAACGGTAATCGGGCCAAAAACGAAAACTTAGGTAACAACCCAAAATTAATAAATAGGCCTACTAGCCTGCATCAACCGGGCCCAACTCCGAATTTCGTTTCCGTATCGGGTTTCCAACCCGAAACATAAAATAGTGGATTTAAACAATAGGTTCGACCTTTTTGACCCGATTTAGGAAAAAAAACGAAGTTCCCGTTTCATTATTTTAAACATATAAAAATATGCCCATAACAAATAAACATGAATGAATAGGTAAACCGTTGTCAGAAGATTGGAAAAAAAGGATTGACCGTAACGTAAATTGAGATAAATCGTTTGTGTTTGTAATCTGGTTGGCGGTGTTAGCAGACATCTACAAAATCATTTTAATCTTAGTAACTTTAATATCTCAAATAAATGAATCAACCTTTCAAAAACTAATTAACATAATTAATAGCCGATTAACGGAACAAATTTTATATGGCAAATTAAATCTTAAAACCGACCCTATTCTTTTAAACGTGGGTTACTAACCCGTATGATAATTTTAAAAATAAAATTAACGTTGTTGGCTAATTATATAAACATATATAAAAACCAATTTAAATCCCAACAAAAACTTTAAAACGATAAACTTTTCGGACCAAACGGTAATCGGGCCAAAAACGAAAACTTAGGTAACAACCCAAAATTAATAAATAGGCCTACTAACCTGCATCAACCGGGCCCAACTCCGAATTTCGTTTCCGTATTGGGTTTCCAACCCGAAACATAAAATAGTGGATTTAAACAATAGGTTCGACCTTTTTGACCCGATTTAGGAAAAAAAACGAAGTTCCCGTTTCATTATTTTAAACATATAAAAATATGCCCATAACAAATAAACATGAATGAATAGGTAAACCGTTTTCAGAAGATTGGAAAAACCGAAACAAAACATGACCTGGACCGATTAGAACAAGAATTGACTCAAAACCGGCCAGAACCGACCCATGGGCTTTAGCCCAAGTTTTGAATCTTCTCAACAATTGCTTCGAGCCCAAAACAGTAGTTGCCCTAGCAGCCGAAGCTAGTCGTCGTCGGTCCGTCAGTCGTGAACCATGGCGCTAGACGGTGTAGCACGATGGCACAAGCATGGTGCCAAAACGAGTGGAACGCCACCAGCATCTAGCCTCTCGGTGCAAGGCCAACAGGAGTGCTCCATATGGTCTAGGTAAACACGACAACTACCGCTAAACTAACGTGCTTCCAAATGGATTAACTAACCCCATATCAGTGGTGCCAAAAAAAATTGGGCATACGGTCGGTGACCAAAATAACCGGTGATCAAAACAAAAACAAACGCCGATGCCTGGAGCAGTGGCGTGGAATACCGGCAACGATAAAGAAGAAAAACGGCACCAACCGTGAAACAACCAGCAACATCAGCGGTTGTGGTATACCAGCAGCGGTGGTCAACGACAAGAGATGGTCGGCGATCTATTGGACAAACAATGGTAGCAACCGTTTAAAGAAGGTTTACCAAAGTAGAAAAGGACGGTGGTGGTGGAACGGATAATAGGGCCGGCGGCGAGAAAAAGGAAAAAGAAGCAGATATGCTTTACTCCTTGTGTGTGCACTAAACAATTTTAGGGATTAAAAATCCTTTTTTTTTATTTTTGTTCAATAACTTGTGGTAGCAACCACATAATTGTTGGCGGCTGTCACTAAAGACCAAAACAAGGGGTGTGATTTGCACCAAAAATAATTGCATTGTTTTCATAAACAATCATTTTTTATTTAAATATATATATATAATATATATATATATATATATTTATATAATATATATATATATTTATATAATATATATAGGGTGAGTTTCTTTTGCAAACCAAGCAATTCATAGAAACTATACAAACCAATCTTAGCCGTTCATCAAGTCTAATAAATATCTGATTTTATTATGTTTCCTAATATAAAGCCATGATCATAGTTAATGAACTTAATCATTTTCCATATATAATTATTATCATTATTAATTAATGATAATAATTACCATAAATATATATGTTGTTGCCTAATATAGTGGTTTGCAAAGTTTCTACAAATTGTTTGGTTTGCAAAAAAACTCACCCTATATATATATATTATTTGACATATATATATATGTGGGAAATTAATTAAAATGTCACAAGTTTGAAAGGGACTTATCAAAATACCCCAAAAAATTAATTTCTTACAAAAATGCCATTTTTCCCTGCGATCGCGATCGCGGGCAGGGACTAATTGTGATAATTTTTGCAAGATATATTTACACTTTCAGTCCCTGGCCCCCGCGATCGAGGCCCGCGATGGCCCGTTATGGGGACTGAAAGTGTAAATAATCTTGCAAAATTTTACACTTTCAGTCCCTGTCCGCTATAGAGGGCTCCCTCCGCGGAAAAAAATGGCATTTTGGTAAACTTTTCATTTTTTTGGGTATTTTGGTAACTCACTTTCAAACTTGTGGCATTTTAATTAATTTCCCTATATATTATTATTTATTTGTTTATATATATATATATTAGAAATATAGAAATATATATATATTATTATTCTTTTTGTTTATATATATATGGGTGTCAATTTTATATCGAGACAAACAAACCAATTCTCATACCAACCGTACCAATTTAATTGGTACCAATTTAGTTGGTACCGACCTAATTGGTTGGTATATCGTACCAACTATTTAAACTTGGTTGGTACGTGGTATGAGAGCCACAGAGGGATTCAAAAACAACTAATGAAGTTTTATGTACCGCTTTTAATGCTAATTATTTGATTAATACTTATCTCTAACAACCTTCAAATTCTTAAATCGTGGACTCTTATTAATTAATCATTATCTTTACCCACTTTCAAATCCTCAAATCAATGAACTCCTCAAAAACGTCATTTTTAAACAAAATTATAAAAAAAATTGACCGTTTTCTCAAAACCACACATTAAAATAAATTAGAAAGTTAAAATCAAGATATATCACGCTGCATTGCGCGAGTAGACTTCTAGTTATAATAAATGAATCTTCAATATTTCCAAAACATCTTATTTAATTGATTTATATGAATAATATTACTTGTATTTAAAACCTGCTAGACTCCTATAAGCATCGTTCATATTATAATCATTCTTTTTTATTTCTTTTCATGTATAAAATAAGACCGAGTCAAGAAAACTACAAACACCTGTGATACATAGGCCTTTATAGGCCCTAGGCCTTTTCTACACAAATTGTGATTTTGATTTGATATTTACACTTTCAACCCCTATACTTATTACTTACTTTACTTTATACCTTTTACTTTCATAATTTAAATTTTACATTTAACACATATAATCGTTTATTAACTAAAATACGTTAAAAATACGTTTTAATTTTAACAAGTTACACCATTATAATCGTCTCTTCGATACGGTCGAAATGAGCCTAATATTGAATTTTTTTTATTTATATATTTTAATATATATCATATACACTACATAATTTTTTTTATATTTAAAATTAATTTGCAACTCATGTTGATCCCTCATTTGCAACTCATGTTGATCCGTCTGTTGCAACTCATGTTGACCCGTCTTTTTACAAGTGAAAGACCCCTTAGACGTAGTAGTTCGAACGCGTCAACATTTGTTGACTTGGAAAAAATGAGTTACCAGGAACCACCGAGACACAGTTCTTTCATGGGCAAAAACTATAATGTACATCCATACATTAATCAATTTCCAAAGATGTTTCACCCTTACATTACGCATGTACATGATGTGAGAGGTGATGAAAATTGTGGATTCTGAGTAATAGCTGTCTGTCTGGGTCTTCATGAAGATGCATGACCCACAATTCGGTCTAACTTGATGGAAGAGTTAGATACACACAAGACAGAATACTGGAACGTTTTTGGAGGTCAATATTGGAATATTGTTTACAACACTTTAAACTTCTTTCAATCACATGGAGGTGCACCAGTTGAACACTGGATGACAATGCCTGAAATAGGTGTCTTGATTGCT
Organism: Saussurea involucrata; assembly: GCA_033807775.1. Taxonomy (NCBI): domain Eukaryota; kingdom Viridiplantae; phylum Streptophyta; class Magnoliopsida; order Asterales; family Asteraceae; genus Saussurea; species Saussurea involucrata. Next base: position 83,069,130 of record CM066327.1, read on the forward strand.
TCAAAGTATAATGTGATATTACACGTTATAAATATGGCAGGCGGTATGACGTACTTGCCGCTTAGGTCCACTCCGCCAGCGTGGTATCAACATGTTGCTTTTACAATTGGGTACGTTAATGGTAACCATTATGTGAAATTAGATATGGCAGAAGGATACCCGTTCCCTACTATAACTCAACATTTTTTCCACTTCTGTTATCCGTGTGCTGCAGGATGGGCTACCCCGTATTCAGATCGAATACAGAAGTATCAGCAACTTTTACGTGTTAATTGTACTACGGATAATGTGATTTTAGAATAATCGAATGTAATATAGATTATTTTATGTTCTATTTATATGTTAAATCGCAATGTTTATGTTTTATTTTTATAATTATATAATTGACACCCCTATATATAAACAAAAAGAATAATAATATATATATATATTTCTATATTTCTAATATATATATATATATATAAAACAAATAAATAATAATATATATATATATATGTCAAATAATATATATATATATATTATATAAATATATTTAAATCAAAAAATGATTGGTTATGACAACAATGCAATCAACATCATAATTTTTTGTACTTTTTTGGTGTCATTAGCCTTTTTTTTGTGCCATTAGCCTCTCCCCAGAACAATTGTAGGATTTCAAAGCCTTTTAAAATTTCATTCATACAATATGTACTACCTTATAATACATATATAACAAACTCTTAATTACAACTATTAAAGCAAGAGGTACAACATTTTTAAGCATGATTTTTTAAAAACTATGAATTACATATTCTAATGCATTATGTACAAGTATTCAATACATCTCTTATGATCTTTCCCTTTTTATGTGTCTGCTTTTCTACTTTATCTCCTTGAAAGCATGGCTTTCCATCTGCCATATTCAAAGACTTTAGAGCAATCCCCAGTTATGAACCTCTTCAGAGGTTCATGACTCTGCCACATCAGATTTCTCTTTCTGTCACATCAGTTTTTTCTTTCCTACTCATTTAAAAAACTTGTCACTTCCAATCATGGACCGATTCATGGTTAATTTAATAAAAAATATAATAATAAAATTATAATGGTTAAAATTTAGTTATTATAATTAAAAGCAACAATACTTAAAATATACTTATAAATGTAGGTTGGTAGTTATTGATGGGTAAATGTAGTAGTTGAGGGGTAAAATTACTGAAATTAAAATTATTTAATAATTATTTAATTTATTTTTCAATTGATTATTAAATTATTTTTTAATTAATTAAATTATTTATGTTGGAAATCAGTCCCTCCCTCACCCACGAATGCACACCCACCCACCAATCAAAACGGCAATCTGGGATTTTTCACTGTGTGTATTATATTAGAATGAAAACTGATTACATATCAAAACAAAGCTGTAACCTACCCTATTTATAATGAAAATAAACAAGAAGAAACAACTAACGTTGGGTACTAACCACTAACCCACTAAGCTAGAAAATAGGAAAGAATAACTCAAACAAACCCACTACTCCTACTCCTAAACTTCTGCTGGAAACTCAGTCAAACATTGACTAGTCAGCTGTGACCCGCTGACCCATGAACCACTGACCCGCTCCATGACAACCCATGATCCATGACCCGACTTAACCCATCAAGATTACCCAACATTCACCCCCGTAATCTTGATGATCATGACCCGAGCCTCTTACACGGTTCTTTCTAGTTCATACCACTTGTAACATGTAACATGGCATCCCGTTGGACACGTTCATTACTATCACGACTTTTTTCGGATCAACGACCTCTTCCTTGGCCACATCCAAAGCCACCCGATTTGAACTTCCAACCGCCATAATGTTTACACCGTGTTTCCGTTACTGCCAACACCACCACCGGCAACTTCACTTCAGCCCTTTTTCCGATCAAACCTGTTCTAGAAGACTACCACCACCGGAGAAGAAACAAAGCTACTGCCTTTTTCCGTTTCCTCTTTAAACTGCTAAACGAGTCGAATCAAAAACCCACCTGGTTTTGATTTCATTCTGCCCGCTTACTTCTGCACCTCCGGTCTGGCTTCCTTATAACCTGAACAAGCCGATCAAGGACCGAGCCAAACGCCCCTGTTCCAAGAAAACTATTCCACTGACCAAGAAACAAGCTACCGCTTTTACCGTCTTCTTGCACCTGCAACAACGAACCAAATCCAAAGCCACCTGCTTTGACGGATCCTTTCCGTTCGTTTGTTTTCACGCACCTCCGTTTAGTCTCTCGCAATTTCTGGAACAACCCCGCTCAAGAAAACGAACCCACAGCCCCAACCGAGCCTTGGGCTCTGATACCAAATGTTGGAAATCAGTCCCTCCCTCACCCACGAATGCACACCCACCCACCAATCAAAACGGCAATCTGGGATTTTTCACTGTGTGTATTATATTAGAATGAAAACTGATTACATATCAAAACAAAGCTGTAACCTACCCTATTTATAATGAAAATAAACAAGAAGAAACAACTAACGTTGGGTACTAACCACTAACCCACTAAGCTAGAAAATAGGAAAGAATAACTCAAACAAACCCACTACTCCTACTCCTAAACTTCTGCTGGAAACTCAGTCAAACATGGACTAGTCAGCTGTGACCCGCTGACCCATGAACCACTGACCCGCTCCATGACAACCCATGATCCATGACCCGACTTAACCCATCAAGATTACCCAACAATTTATTTAATAATATATATGAAGATATGGATGGCTGGATGCAAATAGTGAAGTAATTAATTGTGGGTGAATTAATTGTGGTTTGGTGGCGGGCATTTGCACCGCTCCTTGCAGAAGGAGCGGTATGCCACATAGATCATATTCCAAGAGGTTTTTGCAAGAACCGGTTTTGGGGTAATCGTGGGGTTTACAAACCCCACCATTGGGGATGCTCTTATTTCAAAATATTCAAAATTCAAACACTATCTCTCGCTCCCTATTTGAATGACTCCATCCATCATTCAATATATAGCTTTCATCTCCCATGTGCAAAACAAGGTTTGTTTTTGTCTAAAAACCCTAGATTTTCCAGTACTACTATGCTTCGTTAATAATTTCTTCATTTTATGTTATCGTTTGCTGCAATTTCTTTGTTTTGATTGAATCCCGTCTTCGTATTTTGATTCAAGTTCATGGGTTTTAAGTAATTTTTGGGTTTTTTTCATAGCATTTGTTAAATTTTGGAAGAGAGAAGATTTGGTCCAAATGGTATGGAGATTCATATTTCAGATACATACAAGAATTGACAGAGGTGGAGGGCCCCAATTACAAACCTGCTATGGAACCATCTCCAACACCCTTTTTAAGCGATGGTTAATTTTTTTTACATATATTTGATTTGTTTTTATTCATATATCAAACCCAAGATTCTTACTTTTATCTTCCTTTCTATGTTTTTAGGTACCAGCTATCTAGGGCTTCTATTTTGAATTTAAGGGTGCAAGTTCACATGGTTTCCTCGTTTGAATTGATGTGTTGATATCTGTTGTTACTACCTTCAGCATAGGATGAGGATCATGGGGAATTGCTGTAGGTTTGTGTTTCATTAATATAATTATTATTTTTATTTGGTTTGAGAAGTTAACAGATCTTTTGAAAGTCAAATTTTTTGTGTGGGTATATTCTATTAATATTCTTGCATTTTGTTTCAGGAGTCCAACCAATTGTCACTTTTTGGTATCTCTCAACCATTGATTCGTTGTACATATGTTTCGAGTCAATAAAACTATTTGTTAGTTGTTTTGAGGTAAATAATGAGGATGTGGATGCAAATTAAATAATCATACTTGGCTAGATTGAGGGTTCAATTTGCTTTTAGATTCCATCTTGATTTGTCTTAGATGTCTGTTTATGCTCATATTAAATATTGCTTGCTTCAGACAATATTGCTTGCTTCAGACCTTTTTGCAGCTTGTTTATGAACATTGGTACAACTGCAGATGGTTTAATGTTGTTAACCAGCAGCTGCCTTGTTTTCAGTTCAACTATAAGTTCAATTTTTGGTTGCTCAACAATGTTGATGTATTTGTATGGAGACTTTCTTCGTTGGATGGCATGCATGAAAAGACCATTAGTGACACTTAAAGCTGGTGGTGATGTGTATAGGGAGCTTGCAAAGAAATTCCCTAGAGGGATAATCCCGACTCCCGTGGATGAATATTCCTGCTCTCGAGAAGGACACTGATTCATTAAAATTTGATTTTTCCATTTCTCGCTTTCTCTATCTCACTACACTCTCCATATATCGCTGAATTTGGCAAAACCAAATGCTATTCATATTCTTTTCTTTGAATCCTTTATTTATTTTTTAAATATTGCTCGCATTGTTGGTAACTTTGAAGATAATGTGAGAAGTTTGAAGAATTTATTTATAGTTCATCCATAATCTCTTAGGTTTGGCTCCCATCAGGTGGATGATAGATGTTTGGGCATTAAGGTTTGTTTTTTGTTTAAGTGTGTTTGCAAAAATGTATGTATATGTCACTGTTGGTTTAGGTTATTTTCTGGCCAAACATTTGAAATTTGGGTGATGGAGTTTTGTATTTTTTGTTTATTTAATGGTAAAGTGTGTGCAAATGTATGTATGTAATATGTCAATGTTGGTTTAGGTTATTTTTCTGGTAAAACACATGAAACGGGGTAACGGAGTTTTAAATTTTTTTCATGGCTTCTATGAGTTCAAAGACAATGGCTAAAAAACTTGGTTGCGGGACATAGGGGTTGTTTATTGAATACTTACCTTGGTAAGCGTTCACCGGTTACCAGGTGAACATAACAAGGACCGATAAACTTATCCGGTAAGAGGAAAGGCAATGATCAGTCTTGCCTGGTAAGTAAGGTTGATGGCTCCATAAGGAAGGGGGTCGTTTACCCAACACTTACCAAGTAATAGCTTAGTGGTAACAATTTAACACTTTCACTTAACAAAAGATTTTAATCCACTAAAATGGCATCATATACAACATTTTTATATGATAAACGCTTACCAAGTAAGAGTCGTCAGTCGTCACTCTCACTTATCGGGTAAGACTCTTGGTTCTTTTCATCGCTCTTACTAGGTAAGACTTTCAATCCTTGTCATGTTCATTCGATAAGTGGTAAACACTTGTCGGGTAAGTGTTTAGTAAACAAAGCCCCTAAGTGAGAGCAGTGACTTGTCGGTAAGAACTTACTCGAGTAAGATTCTCAATCCTTGTCATGATCATCCGATTAGGCAAAGTGACTCGGTAAGCACTTACAGGGTAAACGTTTGGTAAATAGTCCTAGATCTTAATCACAAGTTTCTTAATGCCCAAAATCCAAGATTATTAAAAGTATTCATCTTTATAAACCATTTTTTGATCTTGAAAATGGGTGTTTTCTTTATGCCATTATGAAATCTAACATTTTGAACTTGGATTCTTTTACTAACTTGATTTTGCAATTACTTCTTAATGGGATCAATAATCTTTAGAATGCGAATATGAAAGTGAAGATATGAATAAAATTTATCTTTTCAAGCAACGTCTATAAATCCGATAAAAATAACATATCTAAAAAGCATTTGTATTTTTTTATCTGAATAAAACTAATATAGGTTTGGTTTGATTTTGCAAAGCAACCCCAAAATTGGTACTCAGATTGATGGGGGTTAAAGGGGTTGACATTGTATCATTTGAAGATCCAGTTACATGTTGATTATTATACTTCTAATTTGTGACTCCGCATAGTGATTTTTGTTATCTTAGTGTTTTTAGTTGGATCACGAACTCGACATCGTGATTTTTTGGCAGATTCGTTCTGTATATATCCGCTAATTTCATATGCATGTGTAATCTTTGTATTCCTTCAAGTTTTTGAAGCTTTTCTAGATCGACTGAAACAATTTTGGGTTTCTATTAAAAGTAAAAGCATAATCTTTGGTAACATTTCATCGTTTTTGTTAGTAATTATACATTTGTCGATCATTGAAGCACATGTTTGGCTATTTCGTATAAGCTCTATAGAATATATAGATGAAGGGATCATAGTTAATATTAGAAATGGTTGGCACATATTATTTGGATTTTGGATGTATGTCCATGATGCATATGTCACAATGTTCCTCTAGGGGGTACGAATATGGTCCATGCAACACGCTATTAATTTTAGAGACAAGAAAAAAATCTAAATTTTGTAGTCTTCAATGTAATCAAAGTCAGATACGATAAATAAGCCCGTTTAAGTATCAAGAAAGTGATTGTGTTGTATGTATAAGTTGCGAATAGGGAGACACAAAATCCTCGAGGCAAATGCGTGCTATACGCTATAGTTGTTGGTAAATGACTAAAACTCTTCCAAGTCTCTTAACATGGACCTTAAGTATCAAGAAAGTGATTGTGTTGTATGTATAAGTCTCATTACCTTCGGCTCAAACTTGGATGCCCAATTATTCTATTACGAAATATCGATCCCTCGAATGGCTTATGTAACGGCACTAGATTGATATGTAGGGGTTTTCAGCAAAATGTCATCGATGCAGAAATAGCCATTGGTCAACATGCTGGCAAAAGAGTATTTTTGCCGAGAATTCCTTTATGTCCGTCCGAGGATAACATGTTCCCATTCAAACTGAAGCGAAAACAGTTTCCAGTTCGGCTTAGCTTTTCTATGACAATAAATAAAGATCAAGGACAGACAATACCGAACGTAGGTGTTTATCTACCTGAATCAGTATTCTCGCACGGCAACTTTATGTGACAATACAAAGGTATTAGTGAAGCCTATGAAAAAATTCAATCGTGTTGGAGTCTACACATCAAACGTCGTTTATAAAGAAGTTTTACGTGATGAATAAGGTACAATCAACTAATTACTATTACACAACTGCTACAATATGTTTCTATTTAAGATAATTATGTTTATTTTTTTGCAGAACATGCTTACGGATTGATGTTTCACATGTCTTATTATATTATGAAGTTCCGGATGTGCATTTTTACATATGATTGTAATGTCACTCTTGTTTAGTCATTATCTTCAAATTTTAAACGAGCTGTGAATTTATGAATTTGGGAACTTGATACTTTTGCGATTATTTTTCTATATATCTTGTTGATAAACATAATTTATGGTAATAACTGTTTTCCAATTAAATCATAGTAGCCTATAAAAAATTGAGAGAAAACGAGAATAATACGAACAAAAAACATCGGTGTCAGAAAAGTTATTTGCTTCAAATCATTTGAATTCGAATAATTATCTAAATAATTATCTGAATAATTATCTAAATAATTATCTGAATAATTGTATTTATCTTAAATAATAATTATTCATACTTACAGATAAAACCCTGTAATTATCATAATTACATTTTACACATATTATTTAATTATTCTGTCAAGAATAATTATTTAACTGTCAAACATGACTTTTAACGGGTTTCTTTCAAATGGAAGCAAACGTGTTCTTTGTGTGCGACCCTTTAGATTTACATACTCATTGGTAGCATTTCTGTATGACACGTGTCGTGGGCATATAATAACCTACACTCTTAAATTCATGTCTAAACTGATTAAATATTCGGTAGAAAATTCTTGTTTTTACCATTTTTATACCTTTACTGCTCATTTAATCTACAACTTTATACGTGAAAACTTCGTGTTTGGTCTTTACAGTTAAAGAGTATCTTCCTAAAATTCCCAAAGGTTAATGATAAATTATCTCCTTGCTCAACATCTTCATAACATTTAGTCTAAATGCCAATTTTAATATGATTAATAAAATCTTTTCTAGTTAACAAAAAATTTGGACTACAATATATAATACTCTTATTATTATTTAAATCTATCTCGATACTTGCAATCATTCCTTTAGCGATATTAAAAATTCTATTATCGTAAATTTTAACTACCCAAATATTTTCTCATTAATCCTCTTACTCGTATGATTATTATATATAATATGGACCCAGTAGAGTCCAACTGTTTTTAGTTTGATCTGAGCCTTTTAAATTAAACCCAACTTTTGATCTGGGCCGTTTAAAATCAATAAGCCATCCATTCAGCACTCTTACAGTCTTAATCGTCCCTCTAATCTCTCTATCGCCTCCTCTCCCCCTTTCTCTCTCACGATTTCAATAATCCACGTTCTGCAAACCGATTTCTTCCTCCCTCTCCACGTTCTCCACATTTCTCTCTTTCTCACCCTCTCTCTCTTTCCCCCGACGTGTAGTATTCTCGCCAGAAAAATCGATCACCACCTTAAACCCTAACCCTAACTAGTATTATACCCGTCCGTTGGTCGAGTATACGACATGATTTTGATTTAGACTACTGTAAGAACCGCAAGTTGCACGGTAACGTGAGTAATTTGTTTAATGATCGGAAGACTTTATATAAATATATGTTAGTTGTTAAATAGAATCACCAACAAATCGTATTCAAATTATTTGAAAAAGTTAGTATAATCTAATTAGTAAAAATTTAATATATATATGTCCGTCCGTTGGTCGGGTATACGACATGATTGTATTTAATTGGAATCCCATTATAAAATAACACCTTGTCTCCTCATGAAATTTGATCAATCGATTTGATTAAATAATACTCCATTATTAATATTGTTATTTAAAATAAAAATTTAGAATTAAAATGGTAGATCCATATTTGTGGATCTTTAGGTGTTAGGTGGGCAAAAAAAAAGAGAACACATTAGAATGAGGGAAATCACGGGTGACGGTTTATGTTTTGTGGGGGTGGTCACGCAGAGCCTGGAAAACCACCAGCGTAATACAAAGCAATGGAGCATCCTACCCAACAACACAAGGACAACCTCACCATGTTCCAGGCGATGATCGATAGACCCACACCCCTGTTTGTGAGATGCAAACCTGGCGGCGTTCATGATCAGCTCTGCATCCTTATCTGCTGGCCCAGGACCTCCCCCCAACCAATCAGATCATTTCTTCCATCGCTCCCGTCTCACGATGTTACCGGATCCATGAGCCACTCCTTCCATCCCATTACTTTGTTCTAATAAGACATAAATTTGATAGACCAACTAAAACTGTAGGGCATATATTGTCATATTAGACTAGAAAATAATTATAATCATTGCATATACTCGTCTAGCTAAAACAGCAATTCTCATGACCATCATATGAGAAAACATAGATGATTAAAATCATAATATATCATAATCATGGAAAAGCTGCGAAGATTCATTAATTTATTATTTATATAAAAATGTCATACAAAGTTGGGAGATGCAAGGATGGCCAGAAATCATGCTCAAAATAGAGTTTAATCTGTAAGTAGAATTGAATGTTGTCTAAATTACACAAGTTTAATCTGTAGAAGAAACAAAAATATTTACTCAATGCAACTTCTCAAACATAAGAGGAGCATACAACATAATAAAGATTTTCTTACAATTACCCTTTGTCTGGTAATGAGATATATCAGTAGCTTTTAGCTTTGCACACTGAGCTCGCATGTTCTCGATCTTCTGTTTCATATAAGCCTCTTTTCTTTCCTCATTCTCAAAATACTTTGATCCTTTGCTCATCTCATACACTACTGTTTCCTTGTCAACCCCATCCATACCTACAATTACAAATGTCACATTTTTGCTTTTAAAGTGGCAAATAAAATAAGTTTTAACTTCAAATTTATAATATTTTGACCTGGTTATGGAGTGATACACTAATACTGGTAACTTCATTAAAGCATAGAAAATAGTTGGAGCTAAGAAATTCATTAAAAAAATCTATTTCAAGCTTAAATTAGAAAAGTACATATATCAAAATCAACAAAACAAAATCAGCCTATTACTGCATATAAATTCACATAAAGATATTGATTACACTTGATTTATGAAAGTTAAGGTTCCCTAATCTTGCTTAAACTGTAAAATAGAGTTTATCCTACCAAAAAGAAACAAAAACAGAACAACTTATAACACTTCCACTATTATTCATTCAACGGAAGTAAGGAACACCACTAAAATATAGAAGCATGTGTCAATATGACTACCTTAGCTACCAAATGTCCCACTAATTGACGTTAGATATTCATTAGGATAGTCGATGCAAATCTGCATAATTAGAAACATCTCGATCATTAGGAAAGAAAACTATTCCTTGAGTGCACGTTTACAAAAAAAAATGGTAAAACATGTATTCAACAATCAAACTACATTCGGATAATTTAAGGTACCATGTCTAATTGATCGCCACCGACACCACCAAAATATGAGGTTTCAGTTTTACCCATGGTACAGTCACCCTGGACCTGGAAGGTGATGGCATCAATAACCCTTCCATGTACAATGTATATTCTGTTGATGAAGCCTTTGGACGTATAAATCCAGTTTTCCCCCTGTGAACCACCCCATGGTCCATGAGTTATGCATCCATCAAAACTGGTACCTCCCTGCACAATACAACACAAATGGACACCCCTTTTTATCTTTCAAATAAAAACACAAAAGAAACATAATAATAATTGATGAAACCCTAGCTAGCTACCATGAGGCTATTGAGATCTCTATTGATACCTAACCTTCAACAATATCTACCACCTGCTTATGTGCAACAATCAGCCCCAAATTAAAAAATCTAAGGGGCTATTTGGTAGTTGCTGAATGGTTTAGTGCAGAATGGTTGAGAGGTCAGAATGCTTGAGAGGCTCTGTATAGTTGAGAGCTCAGAGGATATTGTCACGATTCAGAGGGAGTTTTTTTTTTTGCCAAACAGCTTCAACCTCTGCTCGATTCAGAGGTGAGCTCTGAATGTAACCATTCAGAGCTAAACAAACAGCCCCTAAGACGTAAGGAAAACATTACCAAAAAGTGATTTTGCTTCCTCAACCACAAGAAATCATACTTCATTATTCAAGAAAGAATGATAGAAAAAGAAGAGCAACATATTGCATATATGGAGCAAGAGTCTGCAAAAAAGGAATCACCTTAGCCACTTATAGAACATAACCAACCGAACAACAAAAGCAAAATCAATTTTAAAAGAAATTTTGATTTCCATACGCAAACAAACGAAGTCTAAACGTATTCATCAAAAGTAAATCGATTTTAATATCAAAATCTATTCCAAAACCGAACAACAAAATCAAGTTCAAAAGCAAAAATCGATTTTGAAAACCTATTGAATGCAGAATACGACCAAATTGTAGGTGATATTGAACCCTAGTTGCTGAAATCAATGGTGAAGTCGCTTGACATGTATCGTGAGTTCTAAGAAGCATACCGAGCAACGTCAATATGGATTTCAATGTCGATTGTGACGGCTACTTGCTACTCTCTTCTAAAGTAGCGAAAATCTCTCTCTCTCTCTCTCTCTCTCTCTCTCTCGCCCTGTCTCTGTAGAAATCTAGAGGCACCTGTTGCTGTGGGTTGTTGATGGATGAAATCGAGACAGAGGCACAGTCTAGAGAAATTAGGTCGAACGTCGTAAGAGGATGGAGAGAAATTTGGTTAGGACGTGGTGAAACTTCCGATGACTGAAATCGTGGTTGGTAGCCACGAATCGCCGGCGATGTGAAGACGGGGTCGGAAATCTGAGAGTGATTTTTTATTTTGATTCTGGAGTAGAGTGGTTTTTAAATGGGTGTTGGGAAAAAGAAGAGGCGGAAATCAGGCGCGAGGGGAGAGATCGTGTGAGAAATTCAGGGCGTATAGGGAGAGATCGTGTGTGAGAGGAGAGGGGTTTGTGAGAGTGGGAGGTTGCAGACGAGGAGGAAGGAGGGGGAAATCGGCTTAATGAATAGCTTATTAGTGGCTTAATGATTTTAAACGGCCCAGATCAAAAGTTGGGTTTAATTGAAAGGGCTTAGATCAAACTAAAAACAGTTGGACTCCACTGGGTCCATATTATATATAATATCCTAAGGGGCTATTTGGTAGTTGCTGAATGGTTTAGTGCAGAATGGTTGAGAGGTCAGAATGCTTGAGAGGCTCTGTATAGTTGAGAGCTCAGAGGATATTGTCACGATTCAGAGGGAGTTTTTTTTTTTTGCCAAACAGCTTCAACCTCTGCTCGATTCAGAGGTGAGCTCTGAATGTAACCATTCAGAGCTAAACAAACAGCCCCTAAGACGTAAGGAAAACATTACCCAAAAGTGATTTTGCTTCCTCAACCACAAGAAATCATACTTTATTATTCAAGAAAGAATGATAGAAAAAGAAGAGCAACATATTGCATATATGGAGCAAGAGTCTGCAAAAAAGGAATCACCTTAGCCACTTATAGAACATAACCAACCGAACAACAAAAGCAAAATCAATTTTAAAAGAAATTTTGATTTCCATACGCAAACAAACGAAGTCTAAACGTATTCATCAAAAGTAAATCGATTTTAATATCAAAATCTATTCCAAAACCGAACAACAAAATCAAGTTCAAAAGCAAAAATCGATTTTGAAAACCTATTGAATGCAGAATACGACCAAATTGTAGGTGATATTGAACCCTAGTTGCTGAAATCAATGGTGAAGTCGCTTGACATGTATCGTGAGTTCTAAGAAGCATACCGAGCAACGTCAATATGGATTTCAATGTCGATTGTGACGGCTACTTGCTACTCTCTTCTAAAGTAGCGAAAATCTCTCTCTCTCTCTCTCGCCCTGTCTCTGTAGAAATCTAGAGGCACCTGTTGTTGTGGGTTGTTGATGGATGAAATCGAGACAGAGGCACGGTCTAGAGAAATTAGATCGAACGTCGTAAGAGGATGGAGAGAAATTTGGTTAGGACGTGGTGAAACTTCCGATGACTGAAATCGTGGTTGGTAGCCACGAATCGCCGGCGATGTGAAGACGGGGTCGGAAATCTGAGAGTGATTTTTTATTTTGATTCTGGAGTAGAGTGGTTTTTAAATGGGTGTTGGGAAAAAGAAAAGGCGGAAATCAGGCGCGAGGGGAGAAATCGTGTGAGAAATTCAGGGCGTACAGGGAGAGATCGTGTGTGAGAGGAGAGGGGTTTGTGAGAGTGGGAGGTTGCAGACGAGGAGGAAGGAGGGGGAAATCGGCTTAATGAATAGCTTATTAGTGGCTTAATGATTTTAAACGGCCCAGATCAAAAGTTGGGTTTAATTGAAAGGGCTTAGATCAAACTAAAAACAGTTGGACTCCACTGGGTCCATATTATATATAATATCCTGTCTCGATACATCTGGTTGCAGGTGTTCTCACACGAAGAAACGATTTCAACCAATTTCAGTTGAAGACCACCTCCCTCTCACACGATTTCAACCTAAAACTCTCATGGAGTCTCCTATAAATATCGATTTCTCCCTCCCACCCCCTGGTCCACGCTTTCTATCGAAGTTGGAGGCTGAAGAAGAATTGGTGAATTTCAGGTATTTAGCTTCAACTACTCAGTTTATGCATTTTTGATTTGTTAGAATTTCTAATATTTTGATATATGTTCTACTTGAATATGATAAAAGAAAGTATTTCCTTTGTGTTTAATCGAGATTGATATCACATGATTTATATTTCATCACCTCAAAATTGGGGACATTTAAGTAAGTGGATTTTAATTGTTATCACATGTTTGCATTTCTTATAGGGTATCACTTCAGCTCACTGATACTGGGTTTTTTTTTCAATCAACTCATTTATATATAGGGTCAGATTTAAGAGAAAATTTCAAGGGACAAGGCTTCTTGGCCCAAAATTACATTGTGAAGAAAGGTGAACTAGCAAGTACTGGTAAGTTTTCAAAACCCGATCAAGGTCTGTTTTCGTCTATCATTTCTGGGTTTTTAAGTTCCTACCGTTTATATATATGTATATATATATATGTTCCATTCTGGCACTTTGGTGAAGAGGACCGATGGGGAGGTTTGTGTTAATGCATTGTTCCTTTTAAATTGATGGGAAATTGATCAATGCGCAGGATGGAAATGGAGTCTGGGAAGTTGTTCCAAATTGATGCTGTAAGAACTTGCTGTTCAAATCATCCTATGGATTCTCGATTCACATCAACCGGGAGATTTAAAAATTTGTTGAATTATTGTGAAGAAGTTGTTGATCCCACGATCAAGACTAGATGCGGACCATCCTGAAGTTTTTGTTTCATTCATCTCTGAAGGTTTAGGGTGTTCATTAATCATCAACTAATTTAGGTTCAAAATTTGAATTTTTTTTGTCTATTTGTTTATGTTTTAATCAGCAACTAATTTAGGTTCTAATTAATTTATGAAGCTTTACGATTTTCAAATCCTATACTAAGTATAGGTGAAACATTAGTTGCTAGAATGAAGGATCGCAGTGCAAACAATGGTGGCAAGTACATTTATGTGCATCTAAGGTTTGAGGAGGTCTGTTCTACTGATTAAATGTTGTAGTTTATTTCCTTTCTTAATTAATAAGAGGGGAGTTTTATTACAATGTACTTTGCATATGGAAAGTAAGAGGTACCAAAATATTGTTTCACATGCTTCTTGTCTAGGACATGGTTGCTTTCTCTTGCTGTGTATATGATGGTGGAAGGCGAGGGCTTGAAGACATGATTGCTGCAAGGGAAATGGGTTGGAAAGGAAAATTTACAAAGCCTGGTAGAGTCCTTCAGCCTGTAGTCAATAGGATTAATGGGAAATGTCCCCTCACTCCATTAGAGGTAATATCTTTTGCTGTTAACATACAGGAAACATGAAATTTAAGTGTTACGGTATCAATTAACATCCACATACAGGCCTAATTTATATATGTCTGTATGTTTTGAGAGAACCGACAGATGGACCTTGCTTTTATTTCATTGATTTACAATATGCCCACTTATACCCTTCTTTCGTTTGTGGTCTCTTTTATTCATTGGAAATTATTCAGGTTGGGTTGATGCTTAGAGGAATGGAATTTGATACAAGTACATCCATCTATCTAGCATCTGGACAAATATATGATTCTCAGAGATATATGGCTCCCCTGCTAGAAATGTTTCCTCTTTTACAAACCAAGGAGATGCTCGCATCTGCTGAGGAACTTGCACCATATAAGGTTTTAATCTCTTTCTCTCCTCTATTGTAAGTTGTAACTTCTACCTCAATTCGGATAATTCAAGTTGACTTAGTTCATTCTTTCTATAACTATTCTTCCAGGATGGCTGCTATAGACTACACCGTTTGTCTCCATAGTGAAGTATTTGTGACAACTCAGGGTGGAATCTTCCCACATTTTCTGCTTGGCCACAGAAGATATATGTTCAGTGGACATGCCAAGACAATCAGACCTGACAAACGCAAGTTAGCATTGTATTTCGACAATCCTAATATTGGGTATGCTACCTACATCCACATTCCTTAACCATATTAATATATGAGGGTTTGAAAAGAGAGTTGACCGTACTAATATATATGTATTCTTTTGAGTTCATAGCATGATTCAGTTGGTTCATTGCAAGTGTCTTTTATTAAATGTCTTCCTGAAATTTTCAGTTGGAGAACATTCAAAAGGCACATGTTAGGTATGCGATCTCATAGTGATTCAAAGGGAGTGGAATTGAAAAGGCCAAACGACTCTGTATATTCATTCCCGTGTCCAACCAAACTGCATGTGCCATACAAACAGAACAGAAGATTCAGCTGCACCCTTTTTTTGATTGAAAATTATTTCGTTTTTTGTTCCTCTTTCACTCGGAAAGAGGGCTTACATGATTGGCATTTGGGACCTGAAACATTATATATATACTGGTTAGAAGAGATGGAAGGATTCTTTTCTGGTGTAGCAGAAAGAAGTTGTACATGATTGAAGGAGAAGGAGAAGGAGGAGGAGACAATTGTTTTGATGGGAGTTTATACGAATGGATATGTCATCTTCATGCAGCTGCTGTATCTAACAAGTTGCAAGGAAGCAGTCTTTTAAATGTTGGTAGTTTGTACATTAGAGTTGATTACATGTGAGAATTGAGTTGATAGGAGCATGTTGTATTTGTATACACAGATTTGGTTCCATAGAATCTTTGTATAATTGTCATAGATTTTCTTACAGATACAATTTTTCCTTCTTGGGTTGTGTAGATATTTTTACCATTCAATCATTTGGGTCTCATCTCATCCCATTCGGTAAATGAAAAAGTTTTTGGTTTGTTTCAGATGATTATTTTTGCATTCATGTGGTGTAATAAACTTTCTGCATGGTTATAGTTTGACCAAGCTTCTTTCTCGATTGAAAAACAACGTTAGGTGATGATGAAAAAAGTGACCAATCAAATACTGAATCTAGATTAAAGTCTATGTTGTATACCCGACCAACGGACGGGTATAACACTAGTTATTATTAAGCCAAGATGTATAAATTTAATATCTTTTTTTATATAATGTCTATAACTTTAGATTGGTCTTTTATGCATTGAAGAGTAATATTTTGACTGTGTTTAAAAAATTGTGTTAATTGCTCAAAAAATCTTTTATCATGTAAATCTTTGGATTTAATAGTTGAAGACCATGAGTTTGAAATTGTTTATAGTCTTCATTTTGGTCTATACATGATTTCTTCTAAGGTAGTGTCATAGGCTTCTTTTTTGGCTAAAAGTTTTTTCGTCGACCTTGACTATCTCTACTAAATTTCTAGATGGTCTAATTAAACTCCTTTTACAGTTTTTATGATTTTCCAAGTAAAAATGAACTACTACAACAAATACAAATACAAATAAAATAAATATTGCAACAACTATAACAAGTAAAAATTAGAAAAGACAAAACAAATTAAAATGAAATATCACTTTTTACAAGATTCAATTCGATCCAACTAGAAGACAAATGGGAATATGATTTTTAAAAGATTTACCTCTAAACCGATAACAATACTGATATGATCTTTTTCTCCCATAGATTTAAAGGACGACAAACACGCTCAGTCCGACCATAACTCAATCCGTAACTCCGGGTCACTAAGATCAATACCTCGAATTTTTTGACATTGAAAACAAACATATTTTTTTTAACAATACTGATAAACAGAAATCGAATTTTTTTAACACCGATAAACTTTTAAAAAAATTAAACCAATATCAAAACTAACGTAATCTCTTTCTCCGCCAGCTGTTATGGACGATAAAGAAGTCTCACTCCACATGATCGGTTGGGCTCTAGGATTAACGCAATTAAGTATTGCTTCTTTGAAAATAAAAGCTTTTTAACACAACACAACACAACAGATTGAACAAACATTTAAACAACTTTTTTTTTAAGATTATATTACAAAACACAAGAGAGTATAGCTACGTATCTAACATTACATTATGAAAACCATAAGGATTTCTCTTTTTGGAAGCCCCTAAAGAAATTAAACAAAGATTAAAATTAAAAAGATATCTTGTCGTGTGGTGTATTGTATGTGTTCTTAATGCATATTTGTATATTTTGTGTTTTGTGAGTTTTATTTTTGCATGCGTTTTTCTGTGGAGAGATAGGTTGTTTGTCTTGACGTTATGTTTTGGACACCCTCTAAGAGTATCGAGTAGAAATTAAGTTGTACAAGAGTTTCACGTGCTAGCCTCACTACATCGGTTAGGTATTTGTTCCAATAAAAATCAAAATTGATGTTATCTCCGACCTTAAATATATATTTTTTTTCACATGACACCTCATATCATTCTTTCCGTTCTAAAAGGCGCATTGTAACGGTTGGCTCGCCTTTAACACCACATCAAGCATCCGTTGCACGTTTCTTAAAAGATGTTATTTGTATACGGTCTTATATTAGAGTAAACATATATGTAATTTGATACTAGATATACATATTTGTTGTCTTAAATCACTCCACGCCGTACCACACCTCACACCTCACACCATTTAGAACTTGATCATTTCTAATCACTAGCGTCCTTTGTTCCTCATTTGGTCACAGATACGTCTCAGATAATATTAAAATCAAATTTTTTGCGATCAATTTATTCTCGACATCCAATATCATTAATATAATACAAAACTGCTTATACAGTAGAAATCTTAATACTCATGAAACTGTTAAATTTCAATACAGAAAAACAGGATTATTCCCTCAACTTATGTCAAAGATAAGAAATCCTGGTAGAATCAAAATACAGCCAAAACTGTACATTACCTCTTCCAGCAAAGCCGGATCAAAATTGTCTGAAAGTAAGGTTAAGACGGCCTGGTCGGAGCATGGTTTGTTTTAACAATGGCAAAGGGGCCGAATTTGGGTTGATGGCCTTTACCCCGTGAAAAATACGCCGAGATTTGCCACCAAATATCAATACGTCTCCTGATTCTAGCAAAATTTTGGCAGCGTTTTCGACTTCTCTCTTATCGTCATACAAGAAATCTGCAGAGTCGCCAATGGAGACGGAAACCACAGGCAATCCTCCACTGAGACTGTCAAAACTCTCATCACGATCCTATGTTTAGAGAAAGATATAAAAATAGTTATTTTGAACTTTTTATCATTGTAGTTTCTTGATTTTAAGAAAACTTGTCTTCTATTTTAATTTTGGCCCAATGCCATTTACATCTTACTCTTTAGAGACTAAGAGCATCTCCAACAGGTATGCTATCCTCTATGTTAAAATAGAGAAAAGAGGAGAGAGATTGTACAAAACTCTAAATTTAGAGAAATTGCTAAACAGATGGGATATTCCACCACATCCCCAAGGCCTTAACCAATACGCCACAACCATTGTGGTTAAAAGCAAACTTTTCCTCTCCCAACTTTCCATATATTGAATATTTTAATAATATAATTAATAAATTGAATATTTTAATTAGATAATTAATACTAGAGTTGCTAAAATAGAATAGTTGTTGGAGTTGGATGCAAAAAAAAAATAGAGATTTTGATTGTTTATATTCGAAAAACTTTAGCATAACTGTTGGAGATGCTCTAAGGTAGCATTTGGTTCACAGAATGTGAGGGAAATGGAATATCAGATTTCTTTAACCTTTTCTATGAATGGAATCTTTAATTTCCATGGATGAGGTATTTGAACATTCCATCATAAAAACAAGGGATTTTAATGGAATGAAATTTGTTATTTTCATAATTCCAAAATTATCCTTTACCCTAATCTAATCTTTTAACACACAGCCCACACATCAAACGTATCTGCTCTCTCTCTCTCTCTCTCTCGTTTCTTCTCCATTGCTACTCACTGTTGTTCTTCGACACTCTTCTCCATAGCGAAAAACAGGTAAAATAATACCTCTTCTATATCGATTTCTCCATATGCTTTCGATGTCTCCATCTATTTATAACATTGATTTACCATCTGTTTATGACAATTGAGTAGTCCATCTATTTAGAATATCGATTTCTTCATCTTTAGATTTCTCTATTGATTTCTTCATCTTTAGATTTCTCTATTGATTTCTTCATCTTTAGATTTCTCTATTGATTTCTTCATCATTAGATTTCTCCATTGATTTCTTCATCGGGTTATGCTTTCGATTTATCCATGTGTCTCTGTGATTTGCTTTTGATTTATGTATATATTGTTCCCGAAATTTCATTAAGGTAAAAGTCATTCTTGAACTAGGCACAGAGCAGGTCTGTAAAGGTCCTGTTAATTAAAACACATTATACATCTTCTGGGTATTAAATAAGATTAGAACAATATATGTATATATCTCGCAAAGTGTAATCATCTTTTCATTTTTCTGATTTCAAGCAGTCTTTCATTAAGCTCTAGTTGCATATATGTATATATCTTTGGAATTATTGTGCAAAAACAGTCCAAAAACATTTAGAACTATTGTGCAAAATCAGTCCAAAAACAGTTGGAATTATTGAGCAAAAACAGTCCAAAACAGTTCGAATTATGTTTCTATGTTTCTTGTTCTAATCTGTTTCAATAATCTTGTTCTTCGCTCTTTTAATAACCTATTCCTTGTGCGGTATATAAACAGGAAATGGCCCGAATTAGTCTCACAACACTGCAAATCTTGTTCTTGACTAATTCGGGTTTTCTGTTTATATACCGCACATGGAATAGTTATTAAAAGAGCCACGAACAAGATTATTGAAACAGATTAGAACAAGAAACAAAGAAACATAATTCGAACTGTTTTGGACTGTTTTTGCTCAATAATTCCAACTGTTTTTGGACTGATTTTGCACAATAATTCCAACTGTTTTTACACAATAATTCCAATGATATATACATATATGAAACTAGAGCTTAATGAAATGCCGCTTGAAATCAGAAAAATGAAAAGATGATTACACCTTGTAAGATATATACATATATTGTTCTAATCTCTTTTAAAACCCAGAGGTATAATCTATTTTAATTAGCCGAACCTTTACAAGCTATGTGCCCTCTGGTTCAAGAATATGACTTTTAACTTAATGAAATTTCGGGAACAATATATGCATAAATTGAAAGCAAATCACAGAGACAAATGGATAAATCGAAAGCATAACCAAATGAAGAAATCTAAAGATGAAGAAATCGACATTCATAAATAGATGAATAAGTCAATTCTCACAAACATATGGACTACTCGATATTTATAAACAGATGGAAAAATCGATAAAAAGATGGAGAAGAGAGGTATGTTTGACCTGTTTCTTGCGATGGAGAAGTCGATGGAGAAGAGTGTCGAAGAACAACAGAGAGTAGTGATGGAGAAGAAAACGAGAGAGAGAGACAGAGAGAGAGAGAGAGAGAGAGAGAGCATACGTTTGATGTGTTGGTTGTGTGTGTTAAAAGATTAGATTAGGGTAAAGGGTAATTTTGGAATTATGAAAATAACAAATTCCATTCCATTAAAATCCCTTGTTTTATGATCGAATGTTCAAATACCTCATCCATTAAACTTGTTGGAATTTAAAGATTCCAGTAAGCGATATTGGATTAATCAAGTCTTGATTAAGATCTTTTCCTATTATGTAGGAGTTTCATTTTTTTGAGTTTCCTTATTATGTAATTTCCTAGTTTGAGTCTGATTCTAAGTTTCCTTTTCTAGGTGATAGCTTGGCTATTAATAGGGTTCCTTGTATTATGTTTTTCATAAGAGTGAAATACAATTAAGGTTTCACCTACTTTAATTCTTTCAAAGCTTTTATGGTATCAGAGCTCTAAAAAGCTTTGATCTTTTTTCTCGATTTGTTTTCAAAAAAATTATCTGGCGAGAACAGTCCCCCTAATATGGATCCCGACAGTGCTTTTGTTTCTGAAGAACAATCAGGTACATCAGAAACCAATAACAACCGAGCCAACCCTACAACACCAGATCTCCCCATCCCATTGCAAATCACGTCGTTCAAACTAAACGGTCGCAATTTTCTGCCATGGTCACGATCTATCCAAATGGTGATTCGCGGAAAAGGAAAGATTGGCTTTCTAAATGGTTCTATCCCTCAACCCAAGGAAACCGATCCTACCTACCCCGCTTGGGATGTTCACAGCTCAATGGTCGTGACATGGCTAATCAACTAAATGGAGGATTCAATTGCAGAAAATTACGTTCTGTACCCTACCCTACGGCCAAAGCTATATGGGATGCAGTAGAACAGGCTTACTCCGACTTAGAAGACGCATTTCAGATGTTCTCTCTTAGGACTCGAGCCCTTCAGATTCGACATGAAGAAGGATCGATTACAACCTATTTTACATCTCTAAAAAGAGTTTGGCAAGAACTCGATCTATTCATCAAACCAACTTGGGTTAACCGCACAGATGTTGATACTTGTCGTCGACTAATTGCACGGGAGAGAATCTACGACTTTCTCGTTGGCTTACATCCTTAAGGTAAGAGGTCGACTTCTTTCGAAAAAACCCTTTCCTAGCATTGATGATATCTTTGGTGAAATTTGAAGAGAAGAAACCCGTCGACTGGCTATGTCCACCGAACAAGAAAACATACCGGAATCTTCAGCAATGGTGTCCAAAGATGTCGATAAAAGAAACCACCGCAACTCACAATGGTGTGATCACTGTCAACGCCCATACCACACCAAAGACAAATGTTGGAAGCTCCACGGAAAGCCAGTTGATTGGGTACCTCGAAGCCAAAGAAACTCGACTAATGGAAAAGCTTTTACTACTTCCTCAACACAGTCATTCTCACCGGCTCAACTTGAACAACTGCAGTCATTCACACACAGTCATTCATGGTTTCCTTCTCAAGTCAGAACCCTTCAAACTCAAAACCCTGGATTATCGACTCGGGAGCGACCGATCACATGATCGGAGACCGTAAGTTGTTTTGCTCTTATACCGCTTTTCCACTCCGCGGATGGTCCGAATTGCCAACGGTTCCCTTTCCCCAATACTGGGAATCGGGTCTATTATCCTTAGTCCAGAATTACGATTAGATAATGGCCTTCACGCACCACATATTCCGTGCAACTTATTATCTGTTAAAAAACTTACAGCCGCAAACCAATGCAAAGCCATATTTGACACATCTGTGTGTTTCAATACTCGACCTCGAGCCGGATGATTGGACGTGCTAAAGAATGCTCGGGTCTCTATTACTACCCTCAGCCTCATCCAAATACATGCTGCCAAGTAGATAGTAACTCCAGGCAACAAAAAATTCTCCTACTTCATCGCCGCCTTGGTCATCCTAGTTTTCCTTACCTTAGACATTTATTTCCTACTCTATTTAAACCGTCAGATAAATTTCACTGCGAGAGTTGTCAACTAGCAAAACAAACCAGAGCTTCATATAGTTCTTTACCGTATTTTGCATCAAAACCTTTTGCTCTTGTTCATAGTGATATTTGGGGTCCCTCTCGTGTAACGTTTTCAACTAATAAAAGGTGGTTTGTTACTTTCATAGATGATCATTCCCGTATGAGTTGGGTTTATCTTTTAAAAGATAAATCTGAAACTTGTGTCATGTTTGAAACCTTTTATCAGATGATTAAGACCCAATTTGGAGCACCTATTCAATTCCTACGATCCGATAATGGCACGGAATATTTTAACTTTGCTTTAAATACATTCACCCAAACGCACGACATAATTCATCAAAGTTCGTGTGTGAACACCCCTCAGCAAAATGGTGTATCTGAAAACAAAAACAGACATCTCTTAGAGGTGTCTAGGGCCCTAATGTTTCACTCAAACACCCCACACCAATATTGGGGGGATGCAATCCTAACCTCATGTTTCCTTATCAATAGAATGCCATCCAAAGTTCTTAGCTATGAAACACCCCTAACTGTGCTTCAAAAGAGTTTTCCAACAAACCGATTCTTTACTGAACTCGACTTTAGGGTTTTTGGTTGCAAGGCATTCATCCATAATCACTCACCAAACCAAAGCAAACTTGTGTCATGTTTGAAACCTTTTATCAGATGATTAAGACCCAATTTGGAGCACCTATTCAATTGCTACGATCCGATAATGGCACGGAATATTTTAACTTTGCTTTAAATACATTCACCCAAACGCACGACATAATTCATCAAAGTTCGTGTGTGAACACCACTCAGCAAAATGGTGTATCTGAAAACAAAAACAGACATCTCTTAGAGGTGTCTAGGGCCCTAATGTTTCACTCAAACACCCCACACCAATATTGGGGGGATGCAATCCTAACCTCATGTTTCCTTATCAATAGAATGCCATCCAAAGTTCTTAGCTATGAAACACCCCTAACTGTGCTTCAAAAGAGTTTTCCAACAAACCGATTCTTTACTGAACTCGACTTTAGGGTTTTTGGTTGCAAGGCATTCATCCATAATCACTCACCAAACCAAAGTAAACTTGACCCAAAATCCCACAAGTGTGTTTGTAGGATACTATTCTACCCAAAAAGGCTATCGATGTTATTCACCAATCAAACGTCGCTATTTTATTTCAAAAAATGTTTCTTTTATAGAAGATCAACCCTACTTCACCACAAAATCGGTTCAGGGGGAGAATCTGGACAGTATTAACCCGATTGTTGCGGAAAATCAGCAAAGTTGGGAACCTATCATCCCAACATCATCCCTGCCCATCAACCCACCATCACCAAACATCCAAATACCTAACCCAGAAAATCCCGTAAGTTCAGAAAACCTAGAGTCACCACAATCTTTGATCAGAATACCAAACAGTTCGAGCAGGTCTACTCTAGAAGAAAAAAGGTTGTTGAAACATAGAATAGAGATCCTGAGGATCCTGCCGTTCCATCCGACCCGAAAACAGGTACGAGTTCTAACCCTGAGAATGATAGTCTTGATGTATCGATTGCTTTAAGAAAAGGTTTCAGATCATGCACTAAACATCCCATTCATAAGTTTGTTGGATACTCTCACTTGTCCAAAGAGATACAGTGTTTTCTCAGTAATTCAAATTTTGAAGAACCAAATAATATCAATGAAGCTCATAGCAAAACAGAGACTGAATTAAAAACGTACTACTATCTCTTAGAAATCTAATCGCATAAAATGCACCTTATTTGGATCAATGACCAACTTTATATGAATTTTACAAAAACAGTGCGCAAAACCCGTTTTAACAGAACCAGTTTTGGAAATACACTATTTCGAGCCCCTTAAAGTCACAATTAGATTTCGTTGTAAACTAGAAAGTTGTTCTAGACACAAAGAGCTTTCCATCGATATATTATACACCTCAATCAGACCAATGAGTGATTTTATACGGATTTTTCAACAAACAGAACTTTATGCTTAGATCTAAGTCCGAAACCCGATGAACCCGACCCGATGAACCCGAAACCCGATTAGACCCGAAGTCCAAAACCCGAACTTTACTTAGGACGGGTTTTAGGGCCTGTTTTGTCCACCCGAAACCCGATCGGGTTGGGGGTTTTTCGGCCCGGCCCGGCCCGACCCGACCCGACCCGACCCGACCGATGCTCACCCCTAAACAGAGTGGTCTCAAGTTGTCCATGAAGAGATAAAAGCACTTGAGAAAAACGGAACTTGGGACATCGTTGAAAGGTAAAACAGTGGTCGGATGTAAGTGGTATTCATAACCAAGTACAATGCCAATGGCTCGATCGAACGCCATAAAGCTTGTTTGGTAGCAAAAGGCTACACCCAATCCTTTGGAATAGATTATCAGGAAATATTCGCTCCTGTTACAAAGATCAATACAATCCGGGTACTATTATCACTTGCTGCTAATAAAGAGTGGCCCCTACTTCAGTTAGACGTGAAAAACGTCTTTCCGAATATGGATCTTGAAGAAGAAGTCTACATGAGCTTACCCCCCTGGATTCGATGATCAGAGTAAAGAAAGAAAGGTGTGTCGACTCAAAAAATCGTTATACGGCCTGAAGCAGTCCCCGAGAGCATGGTTCGAACGGTTCACCAAAGCCATTGTCCAACAAGGCTATACTCAAACTGAAGCTCATCATACTTTATTCCATCATCGACAAGGTGATAAGGTAACGATACCCATTGTCTATGTTGATGACATTATAATAATAGGGGACAACAAGGAAGAGATCGATCGTATAAAACAAAGCTTGGCCAAAGAATTTGAAATGAAGGATCTTGGTCAGTTGTGTTACTTCTTGGGTATCGAAATCGCAAGAAACTCCACAGGTATATCTATAACTCAAAGAAAGTATATATTGGATCTACTAAAAGAAACTGGGATGTTGGGAAGCATACCGACTGAGACTCCTATGAATGCTAACGAACAACTGGGAGAATGCAGTGATGATCAACCAGTTGATAAAGGACGGTATCAAAGGTTAGTGGGAAAGTTAATCTACTTATCTTACACCCGACCGGTTATTGCTTTCCCGGTCAATCGTGTAAGCTGGTTTATGCACTCACCTACTACAACACATATGGGGGCAGTGTATAGGATCCTACGGTATCTAAAAGGATCTCCAGGTAAAGGACTATTCTTCAGAAAAAATGAAGGTTGGAACAGTTCACCTGAAGATAGTAAATCCACCTCGGGTTACTGTAGCTTCGTAATGGGAAATTTAGTCACTTGGAGAAGCAAAAAACAGCCTCTAGTGGCTAAGAGTAGTGCAGAAGCTGAACTTAGATCGTTATCCCGAGGAGTAGACGAGGCATTATGGCTGGAACTTCTTCTTGAAGAACTGGGTATCCGATTCAAAAGACCTATTAGTATTATTTTTTGTGACAACAAGTCTGCCATAGAAATGTGTCTAAATCCTGTTCATCATGATCGTACTAAGCATATAAGGATGGATAGACATTATATCAAAGAGAAGATTGGTGCAAAGGTCATTTCAGTAAAATAAATTTCTACTTCTCAACAAACAACAGACATTCTCACAAAAGCCTTGTTCAAACCAGCCTTTGAAAAGTTTGTTCACAAGCTTGAACTGTACAATCTGTACCATCCAGCTTAAGGAAGAGTGTAAGCGATATTGGATTAATCAGGTCTTGATTAAGATCTTTTCCTATTATGTAGGACTTTCCTTTTTTTGAGTTTCCTTATTATGTAATTTCCTAGTTTGAGTCTGATTCTAATCCTAGTTTAAGTCCGATTCTAAGTTTCCTTTTCTAGGTGATAGTTTGGCTATTAATAGGGTTCCTTGTATTATGTTTTTCATAAGAGTGAAATACAATTAAGGTTTCACCTACTTTAATTCTTTCAAAGCTTTTAATTCCATTCATAGAAAAGATTGAACCAAACAATGGAATGGAATCTGGTCAAAGGAATCTGACATTCCAATTCCATCAGATTCCATCACATTCTGCAAACCAAACGCCACCTAAGTATTAACAGTTAAAGGATAAAATAATCATGTAACAAAATATTTTGTCACAACATCATGATTTTCTCATTTCCTAGTACATTACACGTCCATCCATTTGACCACATAAGAAGTTTAGTAAAATCCTTTGACTATTAATTGAATGTCTAAATACCATTAAGAATGAAAATATAAACTTCTAAGTGATCATATTAGTAACATATACCTCTTATTTTACTAAAATCAAGCAAAAGTATAACCAAACGACACTGGTAATACTGATTAAAATCAAGAGTATATACACACATACACGTAGATAATTAGCAAGTAAAACTAACCTGATGGAGACCGAGTCGGCCGGAGGTTGCATAAAAGTTGACTATACATACGTCTGGGGACATCATTGGAAGTTCATCCTCTGAATTTACAAGAGATTGAGAATGTTGAAGTGCATTTTTGACCAACCCAATAAATTCATCAGGGATCGGTGGTGCATCAGAACCATCACTTCTATAATATTCATCATATTTCGTTTGTGGGTCCCAATTTCGACCAAGACACATCATCTGTAATCGAAGTTTTGGTCCGTCTTGGTAACCAGGCTGGTAAAAGCCCCCAGGACCTACACCTAGCTCTTCACATTTCTTCACTATGTCAACCTAAATATTAATATCCAGCCAATTAGATCTTGAACTACCATACTGACAAATTAATTGCAAAACAAGCTTTGCATTTGAGAAAATTCAAGGTTTATTGGAAGCAGTTTTAACCATTACACTTTAATTTCGTTTGTTAAAAACAAGATTACTTCACAAAATTGCAATAATAACATATTATAGTTGATAAGAATGGAAGAAAAATGGACCAACTTAACGGTCTATATCATGTAATCAACATGATATTATAAATAAATCACCTTTTATTCTGGTAAAAGTTCTGGAAGAATGAATTAACAAAATATATACCATTTAAGACATTGTGATAATATAGGTATATACATATATATTGGTAACCAATCAATAATGATATAGTATTCTCTCCGTCCCCAAAAAAAATGTAATGGATTAGAATTCCCTTTAAAAAACAGAAAACAAAAGGACTTGTAGAACACAATAAATTTTACCAGTATATCGGAAAATAAATAAGGTGGAAAATTGTTTTTGCCTTTTTTTCAAAGTAGGAGATACAAGTTCTTTGCACTTTCTTGTACTACATGTGTTGTTTTAACAAGTGAAAGGAAAGTATAATGGTTAAAAAATGCTTGAGTTGAAATACATAACCCTGGTTAACTTCATGGCAGAGTTGCAAGAACAAGCAAACTTCAAATGGTTGTTTTATAGCATAACAAGAAGAGCAAAGATTCAAAATCTAATTAGGTTGATTAAACACCCAAGTTCACATGGTTTGGGGCAATGATGACACTTGATACATTACAAGATAAAGGTAAAACCAGAGTGTAAAGCAAATACCTGCTCACTTAGGCTGAGGTAATTCTTCAAGAGAACCATTCCAGATCTGATCAGTATTAATTCAGAAGAGCTTTCAAGACTATTCTCCATTTGAACCTGCTTTTTGCCACTCCTTTTACACATTAACTCTACGCTTCTGGGAAGAATTAAACTAAATGGTTTTGTTTGAAACAAATGGTCAGCAGGAGACTTGTGATTTTGCTTGACTTTTTTTCTAGGATGTGTCAACTTTTGCTTGCCGAAACTAGTCGGCAGCAAATTGTCCTCATGATCATCGATAGAATCTTCAAACAATGGGTCTGAAGATTGAAAAGTAGCTAAATCCTTTTTCCTTTCATTTGAAGTTTGACTAGTTTTTGTTTCACCATATGATCCCAGAGATTCCATTAGGAAAGAGAAGAACACTCGCACGTATCAGATTTAAAATGGGAAGTTGAAGGATGATGAGACAAATCCTGTATAGTTGCAAGAAAAGATTGTAAGTGAATATGCAACATATACACAAATATACATTAAGCTAACAATGTCACAATATAATGAAAAGTTGATACTAACATGTTCCCAAAACCGTTCTTGCTATTAAAGCTAGCCATCCAAAAATCACCAAGAACGTTGACCAAACAAATGATAATTCATGATCAAAGGTGTAATATCCATTGACCTCTAAACAACAGAAATATAGTGAGCAGGTCGATTCAAAAAACCAGGCCCAAGGATGCAATTTAGCAATATAAACACCAAGCACTGTGTTATATGAAAAAACTTAATCCGATACAACAAAACGAAAAAGTAGAAACTCATTTCCAATCAATTCTGGTTTTACCTTTAATAATTTCCTTGAATATAAACAAAGAATTCTCACCCCATCTCAAAAAGAATAAAGTTTGATCTTTACGATCAAATGAAATGATTTTCAACTTAGACACTACACCCATTCGATAATTTGGATTAATGCTTTTATAATGAACACTCAAACCTGTTGCCTTTTTATACAATACATAGATGATTTTTGCTTTTAGTTCAAATGTGTTTTTATTGTAACACCACCTCCCTTAAAAAGGTCTACACTTGACTTTTGACTTTTGAGAATCAAATTAGTTACCCTGCTTACCCATGAATGTTGCAACAAAGAGACATTTTACTAAACTAGTTTAAACATTTAAGAAAGTTTTAGTACCGAAAAAATAAAGATATCTAATTGATTGTAATGATATGGGCCAATAACTAATTATGAATTAAAGAATTGTAAAAAAAGCCTTGGCAATTTTCCTTGCACTTCCCACTTAGAGATTGTCCTAATTGCATGGAAAGCAGGCATCATAGTTTATCTTCAAAATTGAGAAAAACAAAATTAGCTTCATTTTTGTATAAAAACTGAAAACAACATTCATGATGTAAAATGTATAAGAAAAATAAATGTTTTTAGCTAAAACACTAAAAAAGTTCCATGTCGTATTCGAAACTAATGAAACTTATCCAACCATCATCCTCTGTAATTGAGTTGCCAAAAGAAGAATGAAGGAATCGCTAACTTTGGTACATAGTATTTCTCTTGCATTTTAAAGTAAAATTCACTCAATTGAAATTGGGAACTACTAAATTTGGGTATAAAAAGTCAAGTAGATGCTGATAAGAAGGGGGCGTTTCCTACTACAGTTACCTATTTATTCCTCATAACAAAAATAATCACCACAGATTCTGAATTTAAGATCAAACACATTTGACGAATTCAAAAGAAACCCAAATTTTTTAGAAGGGTGTCCTAGGCTATGCCTAGACTAATCCCTTGGCAAATAATGACAGTGAGACATCAACATTTCAGTTTACACAATTGTTGGGTACGCCTGGATTCGAAGCCTGGGCAGATGGGATATTCCACCGAAGCCTGGGCAGATGGGATATTCCACCACATCCACAGGGTCTTAACCAGTAAGCCACAACCCTTGTGGTTAAGGAACCCTAATTTTGGGACTAACAGAGTAAGAATGTTAGATATTTCAACAAAAATCCATGACCTCACTCAAATACATACGAACTCCGCACAAAGCAACAGAATCTGAATTGATATTGACATTGACATTATAAAGTTCGAAATCAAAAGAAAAATATTTATATCAGTAAACAAGCATGTAATTAATCAAAGGAGAATTATAATCTAGAGAGTACTCACCCTTTCATCGCCCATGTCATGATCAGAATCCTAGCGATGCTTCATGATCCCTGGGAGAAAAATAAAGGAGCAAAGCCTGGAAGTAGTGGAGAAGGGTTTATAGAGCAAACGAGGAGGCAGGGCGGTAGTCACCTCTGCTATTTGAAGAACCCTTTCGCTTCCAAGATCCAACAATTATTTTCTTCTCACCGATGCTATGTTTGTCATATTAACTACCTCTTCGTTAGTTGGTAGCAAAAAAATTAGCAGATGAAAAGGTTATGTTTTGTAAAAATTAATTTATAAGTATCTAAAATGATTAAAAATATATTTTTAAAAAATTATTAATTATAATATATAATTATATAATTAAGATAAAGATTTGATTTTTTCTAAAAAAATTCCATACTTTCTTGTAGGGAATCTAATCTTTCTCCTAAAATAATAAGATAAAGATTTGTATAATTTTGCTTTTCTAAAAGCTCATTTATGTGGACAATTGTCACATTTAAAACTTTATCATCTATAAGTTTAGAAAAAACAGAATATGTTATATAAACATTATTTTTTTCTGTAGAAAAAGTAGCTTGTGGGGATAGAGAGAAGTCTGAATTCCTTTTCCAAGCATTTTGAAATTTCTTTCAATTGTATTGATATGATCTTTAATATAGTTATTTATAAACCAAGGAACATAAGCAAAAATCTTATTTTCTTTTTCGCAAAAGCTATAAAATTCCTCAGCTAAAGCTTTTTTTCAGCACTCATAAAGCTTTTAAAATACCAATTTTTAAAATGAATTCAATTTGGATTTGTTCTGAAATCAGAAGCAATTATTTTTCTAGCAGGAAAATCTTTTGAGAAATCGATTTTATTAGTCATTTAAACAAAATTTAAATTTGACATCGTGTCAGTTTCTTTGATTTTGTGTATATTGTTTTCATTAACAATACCATTTCTTTGGATCCTTATTTCTTCAATAGGATCTAAAGAGCCTTGAGAATCTTCTTCTCTTATGTCTTCTCTTATATAAGAAGTAGAAGTTCTGGCAGATTGTTGATCAACTATGTAGTCAATAGGAGACAAATGGGATCTCATGGATCCAGTTCTTGAAAGAAGGCTGCTTGAAGAAAGTAATCTTCTATGATCATCATTGAATTGTATATGAACAATTCCTTCATTAGACTGTATGACATTTTTTAAATCACTCTGGACTATGGGATTTCTCCGAATATCCTGAGTAATTGTCCAGTTGTCTGGGAATATAATTTCTTCCCATTTTACAGGCCTTCTAGTAGTAATACTAGATTTACTAAAATTTGTTTCTATTAAAATAGTTTCATTTTTCTCTTTGTCAACCTTTTTACACATAGGATTTAAAGTATAAAGAGGTTTATAATATATACGATAACAGATACATATAACTTCTGTTCCTGGCGTATAACTATAGCCATTTGTTTTAACATTTAACGTTAAAGCATCAAGAATATTTATATCCGACAAAGATAAGCACAAATTTGGATATACATCAAAATAGATTGTCCATGGGCCAAACTTGATTGGATGATTCCCATTAGGGACTGTTTCCAATTCATATTTCTACCATCTCGTAAAGCTGCAAGAAAGCTTTCTGGTAACCCTTCAAGGGTTAAAGGTCTAAATGCAATTTGTACAAGACCTATATGCAAGAACTTATGAGTCTTCATGAATGGAAAGATATCAGATCTGTTTAACAACCGGATAATCATTTCATCTTCATGTAAAGGAATAGAGGACTCAGTGGTCTTAACTATTTGTTTTAAACCTATTTTTTCAAAAGCACCTAATTTATAAATTAATTTAGGTTCAACTTTTGGAATAGTCCATCTGTTTAATAAATCCAGGTTCTAGGGAATATCATATTCCTCAGTAATACTGTTTTGAACAGTATCATTTCCCATTCTAAAAAGATTCATATAAAGATCGATTAAAAGATTTGTGTTAAAACATAGATTGTCATAATACATATACCTATTTCCATGGCTCTGATACCATTTCTAACCCAAGGATCTGCAACTAAGTCTTAAAGGCCACCATTTAACACCTTCGTAGATGTTGACCGAGAAACCCAATAAAACGGATCTTCTGGCCTGGACAGGGTGGAAATCAACAATGAAGTTGACACTCGACCAAAGACTTAGATCACAGAGTTATGAATTATAAATTATATATCCATGGTAATCTGTAAATGTAATCATAACAAGTATGTTCTAACACAAAATCTTAATTTAGCCTATCATGGATAAATATGAATCTAGAATGCTTGAAATAGATGTAGAAATTTAAAATAAGCAGAATACTTACAAGAGCTTGGAGCTATCCACAAGATTTTCTTTATTATGCCAAAGATTATTACAAGAACAGGGAATTTTAAAGAGAGAAACTGAGTAAGCTAAGAAATGCCTGCCTCTTCCAACAAGAGAATGGTTTCTTAAATAAGGAAGTAAAGGGAAAAAGACAACCACAGAAAAAAAAGATAAAAGCTTTTTAAAAGCTAATAGTAACATGTCGGCCATTTAATGTCGACCACCAACTCTTCAACTATTTGAGCCACTTGTCGACCATTTTGAAGTCGACCATATTTTTCCATTATTTGGGATATCAATTTGATATACCACTCGGAGCCTTCAATTATTTGATGTTGTCTCTAATGGAATCTTTGAGAGTTTCTAGAGTATCACCTAGGGATAGGCCAATTTGGTCATCATCAGGATTCTGAGCATCCTGTGTATCAGATGTCATTGAGGCGTCTGATTTTTCATCAGGAAATCCTATATTTTTATATAGGTCTTTCTTCATCTTTTCAATGTAGAGATTTATTATTTCGTCCTTAGAATGAGTCTCTGCATATTTTTGTGAGAGCTGTTGGAAAGGGTTGATCTCTTCTATGTCTTCTTGTTGATCATATTGTTGCTTATAAAGCTCAACCTTTTTAATGATATTTGACACCATTTCATCACCATGTGGCTTCTTGGTATTAGGATCTTCTCGAGATAATTTATCCCAATATTTAGTAAGACCTTGCCTTTTTAAACAAGGGGCCATAATATCAGTATAGCCAAAAATAGGTTTCCATTTCCAAATCCATGGAATGCCGAATTCTATAAAAAAAACCAGCAGGTATTCTGACCCTCAATAATGTATTGAGATTTGTTGTTATGAACTTTTGGAGAATATGATATCCATTGTTTTAAACAAAGATTTAATTCCTCAGGGAGGATTTCACTAGTGGTCCCAAATTTCTTCCACCAGGTGAAAAACCAGTTTGGAACTGGGGAATGGAAGCAATTTTCACAAATTTTAAGAAACCAAGTATGTTTCTTATTTTCATTTTCATAATAAAGAACTTCCTCAAAACTGGAAACATAGTCCCAATAGTTGAATTTGAAATTGAATTTATGAAGAGGAGAAACCCATTCTTTCTCAGCAAGTGGAGATATACCCCATTCTTCAAAAGATATAATCTTCTTTATAATGAATTTTGAGAAGTTATAAACTTCTGTCCTTGTTGAAAGACAAAATTAGTAATTTCTACAGAATTTGTAGAAATTAGGAGACCTTCATAGAATTGTCTCTGTTTCATAGATCCATGAATGCTCGAAGTCTTATTAAGATATCTCTCTAAAATTATTTCTGGATTATTTTTCCATTTAATATCTTTTTCTTCAATCAGAAGTATGACTTCTTTAAACTTAGTCTCGCAATACTGAGAATCTGAATTTTCTTCTTTGCTAATATTAGCATAAGATGAATTTTCTTTTCCTTAATATAATTAAGGTATTCTTTCTGAAGAGGATGATCTTCAGGAAGAGAAGTTCCTATAAGGTTCTTTAGTGGATCATCCGTGTTTGCAATATTTTGAGCTATGAGCTTCTGTTTTCCCATTTGAATGGTATAATCTGAGGCAGAATTTCCACCTCTTCCTTTATCACCTCTTCCTCTATATGATGAGGAATTTCCTCTTCCTCTATAAGAGGAATAGCTACTTGAAGCGCTCATTCCTGCAAACATGAAATGTATTCACGTGTTAAAAAATCCGGTAGATGATTCTCTACCCCTTTTTTATAAACTATGGTAAAATCAAAAGGGGCTAGATGTGCTTGCCATCTGGCAAACATTTGCTTTGAGACATCATGTTTAAAATCTTTTTGGAACATGTATTTTGCCGAAATGCAATCTGTTTTTATAATAAACTTTTGATTATAAAGGTCATCTTGAAATTTTAAAATACATTTGACAATAGCGAAAAGCTCTTTTGCTATGGTAGCATAATTCTTTTGAGCACCGTTCCATTTTCCTGAATGGAATCTTACAAGAATTTCTTGTTTTGATTCAGGATCTACTTGTTTTAAGATACCTCCAAAACCTATATCTGAAGCATCTGTTTCAATAATCTTTTCCCAAAGGGGGTTTTCCAACATTAGACAAGGGAGGTTTTTAACCTTTTGTTTTATATACTTTATAGCCTGTGTATGGCTTTCAGTCCAAGGAGAACTTTTCTTTTTTAATCTATCATAGAGGATAGAACTATCACTACTAAGATTTTCTATATAAGCCGAAATATAGTTTAGGTTGCCTAAAAATCTTTGTAGTTGAGTCCTATCAGTAATTTGATCACGGAATTTGGAACTAAACTCCATACTTCTTTGAATAGGAATGATTTTTCCCCTTTCAATGTTATGACCTAAAAATCTGACATTGGTCTGAAATAATGCCATTTTTGGTTTTGAAATGACAAGACCATTTTGTATAACAATTTTTTTAAACAAATCAAGATGCTTAAAGTGGCTTTCTATATCCATAGAAAAAACTAGAATGTCATCAATATAGACAATTATAAAATTGCTATAGGGATAAAATATATCATTCATAATTTGTTGAAATTCGAAAGGAGCGATTTTTAAACCAAAAGGCATTACCGTCCATTCATAATGTCCTATGGGAACATTAAAAGCAGTTTTATATCTGTCTTTCTCATTTATTTGGATTTGCCAATATCCTGATTTTAAATCAAATTTTGAAAATATAATAGCTTGAAATAATCTGTCGAATAGGTCCTTTTTATTTGGGATTGGATGTCTAATCCATTTTAAAACTTTATTTAAAGGTTTGTAATTTATTACAAGGCGAGGGACTCCTCTTTCTTGTTCCGAGTGTTTATTAACATAAAAAGCTGTACAAGACCAAGGAGACTTTGAAGGTTTTATAAGACCTTTGTCTAATAAAGAGGTTATTTCCTTTTTGCAAAGTTCTATATACTCAGCATTCATTTGGCACGGCCGTGCCTTAGTTGGGATATTATTTTCTAAAAAATCCTCTTCATAAGGCAGGGAGACCATATGCTTCTTTCTATCCCAAAAAGTATTTGGATGATCGTTACAAATTTCCAAAGAAAATTGATTATTAATATAATTAATTTTTCTTTGTAACTTAGGATTTGAAAGTCTCTCCTCAATTGTCAACAAGTTTATTTCTTGTTTTAAAAAACATAATTGCAAATTTTTTCTATTAATTTTTTCTTGTAATTCATTTAAGAACTTCTCAACAGGTTTGTTTATAAAATCAAACCTTAACTGATTTCCTTTAAAAAAACCCTGTTAAACCCTTTAGATATCATAAATAAAAGGAAGACCAAGAATAAGCTGGCTAGAAATATCCTTAGCTAAAAGAAAGCTTGTAGGAATACAATTTTTATTTTTACAAATATATGCTTTAGGAAGCTTATATTTGATATTAAGCGATCCTTCTCCAGCATGTGAGAGAGAATGAGAAGTTTTTTGAAAATATCTGGTAGGGATTAAGCCCTCTTGAATAACATTTAAATCAGCTCCACTATCTATCATAGCAATAAAATCTTTTTGAAAAGTCCCTTCTATAAGGAGGGTGATTTTTGTGTACCATTTTTGGGAGATAACCATATTTAGATTATTTAAATGATCACTATCTGAATCTTGGGGTTTTTCCAAGGGCTGTTCAGAAGTAGAAACTCTATTTTTGTCATCTTTAAGATTCGAATAAATAATATCAATATTTTGGTGAAGAATTATATTATCATTTTTCAGAAATTTGATTTCTTTTTTAAGATTATCAATCTCTTTTGTTAAATCCTTTAAGGAAACAGTATGATTTACTGAGTGTTTTTCAGCTAGAAGTCTATTAACTTCCTTCATAGAATATTCTTGAAGGTTTGTCTTAGGGGAAGAATCATGAGTAGGTTCTTCAAGACTATTTATGATTTCCGCACAAATTATAGGGTCTTTTATCTTTTTTAAGATTTTTAAGACGTTGTCATTTGACAGAACATTTATATTTATATCTTGAAATTGGGAAGCTAGTTTATAAAACTCATCTCCCTCTTGGAATCCAGGACTCAAATTAGAAGTAAGATTATTAATCGATTCTTCTTTTCCTTTTTTCTTTTCACAAGGGTAACCGGAAGAGCAAGCATTACAATCCGGGGATGAAAAGTTTGATATGATATCATCAAAATTTTGATTAGAATCTTCAGACGATATTTCATCAGAACTTTCATCAGATAAAATATTTTCATTGTCAGAACTAGAATCTGAAAGAAGGAAAATTTTTGATAAAGAATCCTTCATTTTTTTATCAATATCAAGGCTATTAATTTTCTTTTTTGTCCAACAACTTGAGGCATAATGACCTATTTTTCCACATTTGTGACAAATTATTGAATTTATATTTTTCTTTGAAAATTGTTTTATGTCTTTTTTATCATGATCTTTTTGAAAGTGTTTTCTTCTTTTTCTAAATTTTTTCCTTTTTGAAAAGTTATTTGAAAATTCTTTTTGATCATGATGATTACTTTGTGGAAATCTTCTTTTCTTTTTTTGGGAAGAATATCCATTCCAAATTGATCGCAAAAATCTCTTAACTGTCTTTTTTCAAGAGATTGTTGGTTTTTAATTTGATTTTTAAGGGCTAACTCATTGCATAAAGAAAGTCCTTCAGCGATGCAAACATTTACAAGCATGCCATAAGAATAATTATTATAATCTATAATGATATCATTATTTCTAAGCATCTTTTTGACTCTTTCTGCAAAAAGATTTGGCAAGCCTTCAATAAATTTGGCTTTCCAATAAACGTTATTACAATCCTTAATCTCGAAAATTCGAGAAAGAAAAGTGTCTTTATACCAGCGAAATCTGGTTAAAGTTTTACATCTTAAATTCATTAAAAGAGTTCTAATATTCTCGCTATTATCAGAAAATGTTCCTGTAAAATGCTCTACAAGAGTCATAATAAGGGGATAAACAGCGTGATCAATAGTCCTATTTGTACTGGGCTCAGTTTTGACTGATTCAAGGATTTCATTTTTTTGATTTGGGGTAAGATAATTGTCCCACCAACCCTTTAATTGACCAGTAAAACCTGCTATTAACATTTTTGCAATATTTTTATCTTCATTTCCAGTATTTTTGCAAATAGTACAATACATCATCATTCGATGAGCCATATTGTAAATGTTGATCCAAACCCTCAGTGATTTGATAATGACCCTCTCTTATATACTTAGTGAAAATTGTAAGTAAACAATATGTATCAGAGTTTCACTATCGCTGATAAGTACTAAGATCTTACAGTACCGCTGATAGGAACTCTCGCTCTTTTAAGTTAAACATTCAGCGAAAACTGTTCACCATTAATGCTGAGTCTGTTCAGTCATTATGATGATCGCTGATACGTTAGTTGTTTACTTATGATCCCTAAAGACAAGTTTCACGTCAACAAAGGTTCTACGCTGAAGTCGAAGATCAAGCTCAAGAAACAGCGACAAGTCTCCTAATGAATTGATGCGGATCAGCGAAGACTCAGATTTGTCCACTCAACGTGAAGTATCAAGTACAAGACTTCAGCTATCGCTGAACTTTATCATTCGCTGAATAGAAAATGATAATCGCTGAATCAACGAAAAGTTGATCATGAAGTCCTCCGTACAAAGTACTTTTGTCTTAACCCCCCTTGCACGACTCCGTACGAAATGTCAGAAAAGAACCTCCGACTGTCTGAAATCGTACAACCACTCTGATACTACACTGTTCATCCATGCGGCTACTAAGGTTGTCAACCAAGGTCAATGACATGCAACCAACCAGTTGATGACACGTGTAAAGTGTATACTGACTTGCATTAAATGCATGCAGTATATAAAGAGATGAACCCACTTCTTTTGAAGTAACTTGCTAACTCTGGACAAGTTCAATCTCTTTTCTCAAGATAGGTTATTATTAGTAATTTCCTTATCTCTCTTAGTGCAAGAAACCTTAGTGTTCCAACTTGTTTAGATTTAGGTTTATCCTTAATCTTGTTTCCGCAACAAGCTGTAAATTGTTAATGATTTATCAATAAACAATTTAGAAAAGTAAAATCTGTGTGTTTGTATTCAACCCCCCCTTCTACAAACTTGTATAGGCCTTCGGGACCAACAAGTGGTATCAGAGCGGATTTGTTTAATCTCATAAACAAGATATAATCTAAGACATTTCTCTTCCTTGCTATTATCTGAAAATGGCCACCAACACAAACACAAATTATATAGACAATGGTTCTCTTGCTAAACCCCCTAGATTTTCCAAAGATAACTTCAACTTATGGAAAAATAGGATGACACTCTTCTTAGAAGGTGTAGACCCTACTATGCCTTACTATCTCGAAAATGGTCCATTCATCCCTGTAAGAATTGATGCTGCTGTTCCAGCCGCTGAGAATAGACATGCTATTCTAGAAAGGTTGGTACCTAAGGAAATCTTTCAATGGACTGACGAAGATAAGAAGAAAGTGGCTATAGATACAAAAGCCAGATCCATACTATCCATGGCTCTTCCTGACGAAGTCTACCATTCCGTCATGAATCTGAAAACATCAAAAGCCATGTGGGACACAATATGTGTTCAGTATGAAGGAACGTATGAAGTCCAGGACTCAAGAAAGATCAACCTGGTAAGACAATACGAAAGCTTCATTTCTGGTAAGAATGAATCTCTCTCTGAAGTTCACCAACGTTTTAATTGTTTAATTATAGATCTGAAAACTGTTGGTAAGGAATATTCTAACTTTGAAGTACTGACAAAGTTTCTAGAATGTTTACCTGAAAGCTGGGACAATTATGCTATGTGTCTCAAGCTATCAAAGGATCTAAAATCAACGACCCTTTCAACCTTATATGGCACGTTGCTGAATCATGAGCAATCGAGCCATCTTAAGAAGAATCTTGTAAAAGATTCCAAAAGCACCCCTGTTGCTTTAATCTCAGAGGAACCTTCTACTCAGCGACCCTCGGTCACTATCACTGAGTTAGAAAGTAACTCTGAAAGGTCATCAGATTCTGATTCTTCAGATGATGATGAATCTTTGGCTCTCCTAACTAAAAAGTTCAGGAGATTTGCCAAAAAGAAAATGTTTAGAAAGAACAAACCTCTTTCCATAACTGACAAGCCTAGATCATCAGGTTTTGTTGATAAGGCTACTGCTACTTGTTTTAACTGCGAAAAGACAGGACATTTCGCTAACGAGTGCAGGTCTAAGAAAGTTTCTAGACCCTCAGCTTTTACAAAGAAATCCTTTGTTCCAAGGAATAAAGATGACAAATATTCAAAGCTGAAAGAAAAATATGCTAAGCTGAAAAGCTTTAAGAAGAAGAATAAAGGCCTGATGGCTGACTATGATTGGGCTGCTTCTGATGAAGAAGCATCATCATCTGACTCTGAAGATGATGAAGCAAATCTATGTCTCATGGCCAAGATTGAAGAAGAGGAAGAAAGCTCAGACATTCCCTCCACTTCAACATCTGCTATTCAGGTATCACCTTCTTTCTTTACCAATATTGCAAATATTGATGAAGCTGATAGTCTCCGTAAGATCGATCTCTTGACTAGAAGTTTATACGAAGCCATGAACGGCAAAACTGTGGTTGAAAACCAAAATCTTGATCTCGCTGAAAAGCTTAAAAACTGCCACCTTCAAATAGAAAAGCTTTCTAAAATTGAAGAAGATTTTAAAGATCAAGTATATTTAAATCAGCTAGTCAAAATCGAACGAGCAGAAGCTATCGCTGCATTAAAAGCTGAAAAAGCTACTGTTGAAGGATGGTGTAACTCTTCAACAAAGATCACTGAGATAATAAAGTCCCAGATTCCCCTGAGTGATAAACGTGGTCTGGGTTACAAATATGATACTCCAAAACCAACCACTGAGCGTTCAATGCTTAAATTTGGAACGTTCGTATCCTCAGTCGCTGACACTTCATCTTCTCAGTGCTCCTCGTCCATTACACCAATCCCTGAGGAAACTCCTACCTCCTCAAAAGGCAAGGAGAAAATGGTTTATTCAAAACCTACCTCTGTCTCTAAAGACAAAGGTAAAGGAATTGTTATTTACCAGAATCCTCAGAAGGGTACCTTAGTACCAAAGCTGAATGCTTCTAAAGCTTCAGTGGCTCATCCCTCTGGATCAAGGAAGCAGATCTCTGGATCTATTCAGCGATATACTCCTAGACTCAGATTGGATGTCCTTGGTAAGAAATCTGAAGAACTGAATGTTCGTCCCATTTCTAAAGCCAATAGTTTACTTGGTGCTGGCACTTCTAATTCGAAATTAAAAGCTCAGCATTCAAATGGTCCTAGAACTACTTTTAGTTATAGGAAATGTTATCACTGTGGACTTACCGATCATACTGCTAGTAAGTGCCCCACAACCACCAAAGCTGAAAAGATAGCTAAGGTGAAGATTTCCCCCAAGGCAAAGAAGACCAACCCTGGTGCAAATCAGGTCAAGATGAATCCTACCACTGAGGTTAAGAAATTAACCAAAGTGAAGAAAGACAAAGCTGAATCTTCAAATGCTGCGAAGACTGCTGAATCTTCAATTCCAACTACTTCCACTGACAAATGTGTATACATGGTTAAGTGGGTACCCAAGAAAAACTAATCTTCCTTTGTATTGCAGGTTAAGAAGGGTATCTGGTATCTCGATAGCGGATGCTCTAGACACATGACTGGAAAAGAAAAGCCTGCTCGCTGAATACAAGGAAGAGAAGGGTCCCTCTGTAACTTTCGGTGGAAATGGAAAAGGACATACCCGAGGGTATGGTGTACTTTCAAATGGTACAACCTCCTTCAGAAGAGTCGCATATGTTGAAGGGCTGAAGCATAATCTTCTAAGCATCAGTCAGCTTTGCGACATGGATAACAAAGTAATCTTTACTAAGGAATCCTGCTTTGTCGCTGACAAAAAGGAGAAGATAGCTCTCAACGGTTATCGTTTGGAAAATGTTTATGTAATAAACATGGACTCAACAACCACTGAGAACTCCTGTTTCTTCTCAAAGGCCTCATCTGATGTCAACTGGCTATGGCATAAGAGGCTATCTCATCTAAACTTCAAGACACTGAACACTCTTTCTTCAAAAGAGTTAGTCAATGGTCTACCTCAGCATTCATACGCCAAAGAGTCTTTATGTTCAACGTGTGAAAAAGGGAAGCAAACCAAAGCAAGCTTTAAATCAAAGCAAGTTTCTTCAGTGTCATCTCCTCTACAACTACTCCATATGGATTTGTTTGGCCCTGTTAACAAACAATCCATCGCTGGAAAGAAATATACGCTGGTCATAGTTGATGAATTCTCTCACTTCACTTGGGTAATGTTTCTCCGTTCTAAGAGTGACACCCTGAAGAACTCATCACCTTTGTTCGGAAGATGGAAACCCTGAATAATCTGACCGTTCGCTCAATAAGGAGTGATCATGGGCCTGAATTCAAAAACAGTTCTCTTGATTCCATCCTTGAGAGTAAGGGTATTTCTCACAACTTTTCTTCAGTGAGAACACCGCAACAAAATGGAGTCGCTGAAAGAAGAAATAGAACAATTATTGAAGCTGCACGTTCAATGCTCAGCGATTCTCAACTGCCTACTCAGTTTTGGGCAGAAGCTGTCAACACTGCTTGTTTTACGCAAAACAGGTCGCTGATAGTCAAAAGATTCAAAAAGACAGCCTATGAACTCTTTCATGGGAGAAATCCTTCAATCAGCTTTCTTCACATCTTTGGATGTCAGTGTTTTATACTGAACAACAGAGATGCTCTTGGAAAGTTTGATCCTAAGGATGATGATGGAATCTTTCTTGGATACTCCTCAGTTTCCAAAGCCTTCAGAGTCTTCAATCGTAGAAGACAAACTGTAGAAGAAACTATTCACGTCACGTTTGACGAATCCCGTTCAGCGAACTCTAAACCGTCCGCTGATACTGAAGAACTGAATCAATGGATGTTTTCTCATCTTGGTGATTTAGAAGATATCCCCACTTCTCATGCTCATCCAGTAGAAGATGATAGTCCTCCTATCATTCCAAATATGCAGAATAGTGAAGCTGAAACTTCTTGGGTCTTAGCTGTCCCTATAAACACTATACCTAACGCTGAACCAAATGTCTCAGACATTCCATCTACTTCTCAGCAATCAGTGAATATAATGACAACTGCATCCATTCCTCTCTTGGCTGATACTCCCGACGTCGCTGAAGCTTCATCTTCAGCTCCTCCAGTTCAAGTTGAATCAGCGTCTCACACTCCGGCTCAGCGATGGACTATAAATCACCCAATTGATCAAATTCTTGGTGATCCAAACGCTGAGATTCAGACTCGATGAAGTGCAGGTAATATTTGTTTATTTGTAAATTTTATTTCACTAACTGAACCAAAGAAAGTAGATGATGCCCTCAAAGATCCAAACTGGGTCAGCACCATGCAAGAAGAGCTGACTGAATTCGAAAGAAAAAAATTTGGAAACTTGTTCAGAGACCAACTGATAAAACTGTGATAGGCACTAAATGAGTCTATCGAAATAAGTTGGACGAACATGGTACTGTAACCCGCAACAAAGCTCGACTTGTTGCTCAGGGATACAGACAAGAGGAAGGTATAGATTATGACGAAACATTTGCTCCAGTAGCAAGACTTGAATCTATTCGTCTATTCTTAGCATATGTTGTACACAAAAACTTCAAAGTACATCAGATGGATGTTAAGTCAGCGTTTCTAAATGGAAAGCTGATTGAAGAAGTGTATGTGGAACAACCTCCAGGATTCTCAGATTCTAAGCGTCCAGGTTATGTTTATAAACTGGATAAGGCACTTTATGGCTTAAAGCAAGCTCCACGTGCATGGTATGACACTCTTTCCACTTATCTCCATATTGAAAAATTTGAGCGAGGTAAGATTGACAAAACTCTATTTTTTAGAAAAGTGAAAGGTCATATCATTCTAGTTCAAATATATGTTGATGACATTATATTTGGTTCTACTAACCCTGAGCTTTGTACTCGTTTCGCTGATAGAATGAAAGATGAGTACAAAATGAGCATGATGGGTGAACTAACATATTTCCTTGGTCTTCAGATTAAGCAAACTGAAAAAGGAACTTTTATTAATCAGGGAAAGTATGTTAAAGATATGCTGAAGAAATTCGACTTAACTGAAAGTTCAGCTATGAAAACCCCTATGGCACCACCGCTGACACTTGATAAGGACACTAAGGGTGTTCCTGTCAATGTCACGCTGTACCGTGGAATGATCGGCTCACTATTGTATCTTACAGCTAGCCGACCCGATATTATGTTTGCAACATGCTTGTGTGCACGATATCAAGCTGAACCTAAGATATCTCATATGAAAGCTGTAAAGCGAATTTTTCGATATCTTAAGGGTACAGCGAATCTAGGTCTTTGGTATCCCAAAGATTCAGGATTCGATCTAACCGCCTATTCAGATAGT
This sequence comes from Saussurea involucrata, assembly GCA_033807775.1. Lineage (NCBI taxonomy): Eukaryota > Viridiplantae > Streptophyta > Magnoliopsida > Asterales > Asteraceae > Saussurea > Saussurea involucrata. The sequence continues at coordinate 83,113,181 of CM066327.1, forward strand.
GATTTTGCAGGTTGCAAAATGGATAGGAAAAGCACCATAGGAGGATGTCAGCTCCTGGGTGGAAAGCTGGTAAGTTGGACAAGTAAAAAGCAAAATTCAGTGTCCACTTCCACAGATGAAGCTGAATATGTAGCTGTTGGAAGCTGTTGTTCTCAAGTCTTGTGGATGAGAAATCAGCTACTAGACTATGATCTTCAGCTCTCCAAAATTCCAATCTATTGCGACAGCACAAGTGCCATCGCTATAGCAAACAATCCAGTACTACATTCAAAGACCAAACATATAGAAATCAGATATCATTTTATCAGAGATCATGTGATGAATGGTGATATAGAACTTCATTTTATCCCAACTGATTATCAGTTAGCTGGCTTATTTACCAAACCTCTTGATGAGACAAGATTCAACTTTCTCATCAGCGAGCTTGGAATGCTGAACTTTGAAGGATAAAATCTTCAGCGGTTCACATTAATCAGCGATAGGATAAAATCAACTCATATAACCTATTCAATCATCTTCTCTCTGAATAAAACTTGGTTAAACTGATATCAACGTATGTTTTCTCTCTCTGACAATCGCATGAAAATGCAAGATTTCAAAACAAAATGCATCGCTGAATATCTCTTCCTTAACAGCGATATTTTGAAATTTCTTAAAACCATCGCTGAATATCTTCATTCAGTGCTTCATGTTTTCAAAAGTATCCCTGAGTTTTTCAAAACCTCAGAGACAACCAAGAATATGAAAGGACAGTTGTGACGTCATTGCAACGGATAAAACCCCGGCACGTTTTCTCTTCCTGACACACGTTTGCACGTCTCGTTCAAACTTCCAATCAAATGCAAACACGTGTCCGTGTCATGATGAAAATCTTTTCCCGCTCAAGATTTTCTCTCTCTAATATCTCTATATAAACAAATTCTTTGTTTATATTTTTCTTTTACGCGAACTCAATCTTCCTCCGCAAGAAAGAATTCACTGTTGCATTTGTGATTTCAAAAACTTCAAGAACTGTTCATCATCTTCTTCATCAAACATCAAGGTTAAATATGTTCTTATTCATTACCAAATGCGTATAACTTGTTTCTGATCTCTTCTTTGTTTTAACAAGATCAAACAAAAGTACTTCTTAAAAATGAAATCATTTTCTTTCATGATTTTATGAACACAACCATTTCATGGTTGTTCTTCAAGTTTAAATGCGAAAATCTTAAACTTGTTCTTCATTCGTTTCCAGAATCTAATTCTTCATAGAAAACTGGATAACAAGAGTAAATGGGTTTTATATTTCATTTCTTAAAATCTAGAAAACCCCTAATCTTCATTAAGACATTTGTGTCTGAATGAAATGGATAAAATTTGAACCATCTTAATGGAAATTCTTTCCACATTAAGATTATTCTTATTTGTTAACATCTTTGGTTGAACTGATAATACAGATAAATGGCTTCTTCTGACATTCCTGCTACCGCTGAGAACATCTCCGCTGATTCTGAGGAAGTGGACATCCTCAAGGCTCCTCAAGTCAAGTTTGCCCTTGACAAACTGTATTGGACTAAGGTGAATAACCTCTATGCGCTTCTCGAGTTTCCTCCTCGAAAGCAAGTCACACATCTAGATGATGCTGTGAATTTCCTAAAAAATTGCTGCATCTCCACAGCCCTGACCATAACACCTCATGCTCATCAGCTCTTGCTCTCACAATTCTGGTACTCAGCCAGACACTCTCAACTACCTTCAGCCAAAGACCCCTCCAAAACAATCGATTGCATCCTCTGCGACATCGAATATGGCACCATGAAGATCACCCCTGCCATTATTCGCAAAGCTCTCAGCCTTCCCATCGCTACCAAGGAAAAACCATTCGTTCCCCTCCCTGACCCCAAGAAAAACTCAGACAGGGAAGCCATCATTGCATTTTTCGATGCAATGGGCTATGTATGGGAAATCGGCAGAGACATGAAGGCCGAGAAGAAGCTGGCGATTATCAAGAAATCGAAAATGCCCAGCGAGATGAATTTCATCTTCGCTCATCTTATCAGCTGTATGACTGCAAAGAGCGGCTCCTCTGACCAACCCGCTAAACCTCAACAAGCAATGGGGTATGCACTGCTGAAAGGTCTCAACATAGACTGGGCATCGATTATCTATGATGACCTAGTTCTAAGGGTGGACACCGTCGCTGACAGACCTCCATGGGTTCCCTACCCCCGTTTCATCAGCGCCATCTTCAAATATGGCCTGAAGGAGAGCTACCCAACTGAAGGTGACCTGAAACTCTCTCAGGTCGGCCCAAAGATACTCGACTTCAAACCGATGGTGAATGAGGTACGTCTTTCTACACTCTTGTCTCTTCTCAACCCTTCTTCTTCTCATTCTGTGGCTCCTTCAGCGAATACCCATCGCTGACACCCTGGCCACAAAATCCTCTCCTTCTAAGAAAAAGAAAACATTCATCTACCCCACTTGGTTCTAAAAGGATCAAGAAAACAAAGGAGCAACCCCAGCAACTTCATGTTGAAGACTCCTCAGCTCTTTCTGCAGAGCTGAAGGAACGTTCAGTGGTACGCTCTGCCACACCTGAACAAGCCATCCCTTTAATCCCAACTTCAGCGTCTCTAAACGCTGAGGTTACAAACTTGGAACCTACCCAACCTCCTTCAGTCTCTCAAAAGACTGATGAAGTGATTATCAACGAATCCAACGCTGAACTCAGAACCCAACCCCCATTCTTATCCTTCGCTCCTCCCTCCACTCATTTGTTCTCTACTCCAGATCTCACTGGAGCTGCCATCATTTCTACGGAACCTAAAGCTGATTCTCCAGGAATGATGAAGACAGGATCTGCAGGACACTCCATGGGCACTTTTGAAGATGACATGGAACTTTACTCAGGAACCCGTGATTTTGATGAATTAACCAATCCTCCTGCAGGTACACACCAACCCATAAACACTGTGACTAAACCCCAAACTTCTGAGCTTTCCTATGTTCACAAGTTTTTATATGTTACAGGTCCTAATTTGGGAGACATCAACGCCTCCTTGAAAGCTGTGGAGACAACGCTGACAGATCTCACCACCACTCTTACTAATAACTCTACGGCTGTAACAAACGCTGGCGAGAATCTGAACAAGCTGACAACGGTGGTGGAGAAGAAGGCTTCCACAGATGACATGAAGCAGGTGGATAAAACTCTCAGCGACTTCGCCAAGGTGCTCGCTGACATCTACACAGACTACACCTCTCTCAAAAATTCAATTTCATCCATGTCCAGCGAGGTTACATCGCTGAAGACATCGGTTGGACATCTAGAGGGGGATATGTCTACTGTGAAGACTGACTTAGGCTCTGTAAAGACCGACGTTAGTTCGATGAAAACGATGATCGAGCAGCTGCTACACAAAGCGAATACTCCAGCTCCTGCACCTGCCCCCGTCCCTGCATCTGACAACTTCACAGCGGCGGATCGCACTGAGCTGAAGAAGATCAATCCTGCTATTTCTGGCCTTGAAGACAAAATAGGAAAGATTGAAGTTTGTATAGGTCTCTCTGGCCAAGAAGACAGAGAACCTACCAACGCTGTTGAATCTACCCATTCCTCCCCCAGTCATCATGAAAAAGAGGGGGAGAAGAGCGCTGAAGACCTCTCCAAGAGCGCTGAAGACCTTTCCCATGATGAATCTATCAGGGGAGAGAAGACGAATACTAAAGAAACCACCACTGGACCTCAGGGAGATGAAAACCCTGAGGAAACTGAGAAGCTCGCCTCTGTATCTGAGGGGGAGCAACTCGAAGAAAAAGCTGAGAAAACTGAATCCGAAGCAGAAGATGATGAAGCCGTCGACATCCCTGATGATGAACCATCTTCTTCTCCAAAGAATGATGATGATGATGACGAAGATGACGATGACTTATTTATCGTCAAACCTGCTCCGAGGATCAAAGCTCTTAAGGGAATCTCGATAAATGAACCTTCAGGGGAGCGGACAAAGACAAAGCCCTCAGCCTCTGGAGCAGAGAAAGGCAAAGGCAAAAGCGTCGCTGAAGATGACAATATGATGATCTTGCTTGAAAAGCCGGTGTGTCAGGTATACTAAAAATCTCTCACTTCATCCCTCCTCTTTCATACACTATCAGTTCTACTACCCAAGCCTATACACTTGAACCAATTCTCTCTATCTGATTCTACCCAAGTTCTTACTTGTAAGATCGCTGTGTTTCAGCTAGTCCTCTCCCTTGTTTGAGGATATTGCTGAAGGCTCCACAACTGCGACTTCACCAATAATACCAGCTGCTGCTGAAGAAATTATCCCAGTCTTAGATTTAATCTCTGAGACTGATGAACCAGAAGAACAGCTACTCTCGCACAGAGGCAGACCTTCCTTAGCTCCTCAAAAGCTAAGTGAAGAGGATCAGAAAAGAAGAGAGGAAATAATAAAGCGATTCGAGGATCAGCGAATCATTTTGAGGCGTGATCAACTTCCTTCAGTTCCTCCAAAGTTCAGAATTTCCAAAGCTGAATACCAGGAACACCTCAGAGCTGAACGCCTAATCGCTGAAAGAAAGGAAGATGAAGAAAAAGACAGAGAATACGCCATCAAGCTTACTCAACGATCAATAAAAGACCCCAAGCTGAAAAGAGTTCCCATTGATGTTCAACGTCAGCTATGGGATGATGCTCAATAGATCGTTAGAGAAAAGACTAAGGTCTCTGATACGACTTTGGAATGGGCTAAACAAATGCTGACCTATCGATCTAGACCATCCAAAATCGTCAAGGCAAACATCAGAGGAAGACTGTACGCTGAAGTTCCTGTTGTTGAAGTGGACGTCTACAGAGATGACGAAACCAAGCAAACTTTCTATGCTGCTACCTTAGAAACGTTTGGTCTCTCTGAATGGTTAGAAACAAAATTAGCCATTCAGGGATCGCGCTCAAAGTTCAAAAGCCATGTCGAGAAGATCTTGAACAAACAGATCGACCTGCTTTCATCTGCTGTGAATATTCCTCCTACTCTTCCTCAACCAAGAAAAGTCTCTGATAAGAAAAAGAAAGCCTCTGGTTCAGGTCCTCATATTCGGAATGAAACGGGCATTGGTTTCTCTCGTGTGCTGAAATTGTTGGCCCTGATGCCGATCTCTCAATGCTTGACACCTGGAGAAACATTCATTCCTGGCACAGTTGTAAGTGATCCCTATGGTATATTCTTTTTAGACTACTATGTAAATCATCACTTTCAACGTATCTCTGAGCTAGACATCGCTCCCATCGAACAACTCAGAGATCTCGTATACTGGTGTGAAGTCAGACGCAACATCAAAGCTAGACACCTGAAGCCCTTGATTTTTGAAGCAGCTCTGAAGAAAAAGAATCAAGGAGAAGATGTCCCTGACTGGATGATCCCCACATCAAAGACCCTTGATGAACTTCTCATCAAGGAAGAACCTTTATAAGCTGATATGATCGCCCTTTTCTCTATTGTATCAGTTATTCTTCTGTACTTGTAATTTATTTCGCTCGTACTTGTAATCTTTCCATTTCTCTTTGTAACCTGATTCAAAGTTTTAACGAAAGATTTCAGCGAATGTACTTTACTTCATCAGTACTGAAAAGATCCCAGAAAACAGTAAAAGGGACAAATATTTTATGAGTTCTTTTTATCCTTATGTTTTCATTAAATAGCAATTTTCTTTGTTGCTATGTCATAATCAAATAGGGGGAGATTGTTGATCCAAACCCTCAGTGATTTGATAATGACCCTCTCTTATATACTTAGTGAAAGTTGTAAGTAAACAATATGTATCAGAGTTTCACTATCGCTGATAAGTACTAAGATCTTACAGTACCGCTGATAGGAACTCTCTCTCTTTTAAGTTAAACATTCAGCGGAAACTGTTCACCATTAATGCTGAGTCTGTTCAGTCATTATGATGATCGCTGATACGTTAGTTGTTTACTTATGATCCCTGAAGACAAGTTTCACGTCAACAAAGGTTCTACGCTGAAGTCGAAGATCAAGCTCAAGAACCAGCGACAAGTCTCCTAATGAACTGATGCGGATCAGCGAAGACTCAGATTTGTCCACTCAACGTGAAGTATCAAGTACAAGACTTCAGCTATCGCTGAACTTTATCATTCGCTGAATAGAAAATGATAATCGCTGAATCAACGAAAAGCTGATCATGAAGTCCTCCGTACAAAGTACTTTTGTCTTAACCCCCCTTGCACGACTCCGTACGAAATGTCAGAAAAGAACCTCCGACTGTCTGAAATCGTACAACCACTCTGATACTACACTGTTCATCCATGCGGCTACTAAGGTTGTCAACCAAGGTCAATGACATGCAACCAACCAGCTGATGACACGTGTAAAGTGTATACTGACTTGCATTAAATGCATGCAGTATATAAAGAGATGAACCCACTTCTTTTGAAGTAACTTGCTAACTCTGGACAAGTTCAATCTCTTTTCTCAAGATAGATTATTATTAGTAATTTCCTTATCTCTCTTAGTGCAAGAAACCTTAGTGTTCCAACTTGTTTAGATTTAGGTTTATCCTTAATCTTGTTTCCGCAACAAGCTGTAAATTGTTAATGATTTATCAATAAACAATTTAGAAAAGTAAAATCTGTGTGTTTGTATTCAACCCCCCCTTCTACAAACTTGTATAGGCCTTCGGGACCAACAGTAAATATGTTTACTTGTAAAACCATCAAGATTCCACTCATAAATGCATTTACCATTATAACTGTTGTTGTTAATAAATTCCTGTTCTTCATTAAGAACATCCATAGGAGTAGGTCGAGGATAATAATATTTATTTGTAATGGGTCTATCAGCCCATTTCATTTTGTTTATAGTATCCTTCTGAAGTTCATCTTCGAAGACTCCTCCATATTAGAAAATATAGGTTTTTCTAAAGTAGAAATAGAGGATTTTGAAATAGAAAGATTTTTAAACTTTTCTTGTAACATTTTTTCAATATCAGAAGTTGAATTTTTTAGCTTAAATTTTTTTATTTCAGGGGGAGGCTGAACTGAAGGTGAAGTAAAAATTATATCTCCTTTAGATTTAACCTCAGGATTTTTTTCTTCATCCTTAATATCTTGGAGAATAGAAATTTTTTCTAAATTTTTTTCCATACTTTCTTGTAGGGAATCTAATCTTTCTCCTAAAATAATAAGATAAAAATTTGTATAATTTTGCTTTTCTAAAAGCTCATTTATGTGGCCAATTGGCACATTTAAAACTTTATCATCTATAAGTTTGGAAAAAGCAGAATAAATTTATAGTAATATAATATGTTAATTAATACAACTAATATAGTAAAAAAAATTAATATGTTAATTAAAATAATTTAAAATTTATTATTATATATATATACTATAAATTTTGAATTTGTTAAAACAGGTTTTAGAAAAAAATATCTCTATATTAACTTATGATTTTAAATAACCGTTACATATAATATGAAAAAAATAATCAAATAATAATTAAAAAAATAATAGTAATTGATAATTAAAATATAGAGTAAATTACATTTTTGGTCCTTGTGGTTTTAACTCAATATCAACTTTGGTCCTTATTTCAAATTAATTACACTTTTGGTCATTATGGTTGTTATTTTATTTCAATTTTGGTCCTTCTGACCAACTTTAATTAAAATAGTTATTTAACTTAGGGCTATTTTAGTCCATTTACATTTTATTTGTCCTTTTCAGTTTTTTGTTTTTTGTTAGTTTATATAGTAAATTACAATCTTAGTCCTTGTGGTTTGTCTTTTTTCTTTTATTTTTTGTCTTTCTATCATTTTCATTTTATACCCTTGTTGTATTAATTAGTTAATGATAATTTTTACTAACAATACATTAAAAATACACATTTCATTTTGTAAATTACAACATTAGAAAAATATTGTCGATGTCTTTAAAATAAGTAATTATTGATAATTTTTAATTTTTACGCAATTTATCCAACACACACACACACACACACACACACACACACATATATATATATATATATATTCGTGTACACTAATAAAAAACCATTTCTATTTTAAGTTGTGTTAAAAAATTTATCATTTTCTTTTATTATGTAAAAAATCGAGTTTATCACTTAGATTTATCGTAACGAAAAAATAAATATTTAAGTAACAACCACACACTTAAACTTTTGTGGGTTTTTTTTCACTTTTTTGTCTTTCCTACCTTTCTCATTTTAAACCCTTATTACATTAAGTAACTAATGATAAATCTATACATATAATAAATAAGTAACTAGCCACGTGTCGTCTTCTGTGAGCCGACTTCAATATTTTTTCGCCTAAACATGTATCTAGATGCAGTTTTCATTATAAGTTCAATTAGCACACTCACATTCACTCCTCATTAAATCTCTCATTAATTCATTTTTTTAATTTATACGTTACATTTACTACCCTTATAATTAGGTATGTAGTTTACTTTTAATCTCTTACTTTTTATTTTTTATTTTAGACTCTTATCATATAAACATAAATAATGTATATGAACTCAAATGCATTAAAAACATTTTTACTTTTTACAAATTATATCAGTGTAATCGCTTCGTCAATACCTTCGAAATGAGCCCAATATTGAATATTTTTGGATTTAATTATATTATTAAATATCATAAATATATACGAATTAACGTGTCGTGATTAGTATGGGATTTGTTGAAATTAGTATGAGATTTGATACAAATAATCACTAAATTCTCGTGATTTTCTTTTTGCAATTTCATATCAATTTTTACTTCAAAGTCAAATTCTTTCGATGAATTACAATTCTATCAAATTTCATTCTGTCAACGAAACACCCTTAGAATTACAATTCTATCAATTTCATTCTGTCATTTGAAATACTTTTCACAACCCAAATAATAAATTTCTCTGATTAAATGGATCTGAAACCATCAATTCGGATCAAATGGATCCGAAACCATCGATTCGGATCAAATGGAATCCGAAACCATCGATTCGGATCAAATGGAATCCGAAACCATCGATTCGGATCAAATGGAATCCGAAACCATATGAATTCGGAACAAGAGGATGCAAAACCATGGGAATTTGGATCAGTTGGATGCGAAACCATGGGAATTCGTATCAAGGCAGATGCGAAATCATCTCAATTCGGATCAGATGGATGCGAAACCTCCACATTTTTGAATTTTTAGGTGTAAGCACAATCCGAGAATTATTCCTCTCATATCTAAGATAACCAAATTCAGCAACATTTCAGACTTCACATGATCCGAAACCAATGCAATTTTGAACAATCTGAACCCCTTGGCCTTGAATGATCTGAATCCAGTTATGAATGATCCGAAACCATCATGAATGATCCAAAACCATCATGAATGATCCGAGTTCTTCGTATGAATGATCCGAAACCAACAATAGCATCCAAAAATCACTAAAATCATCATAACCTTTTCAATTCTTGACCAATTTCAGTAATTCTTGCACAGAATGATTCGCAGAATGAATGTGCACATATTTCTAGTTGATAACAAGCACTAATTCGATCGATTTGATAGACATTTGATCCAAAACAGTGAGTTCGACCTTTTTCGAACAAACAGTCATAAATTTCAAAATCTGTGCAGAAATGGGATAAAATTCACTCGAATTGTTGAGATCCGATGATCGTATCGATGAAAAAATCGTCGATTTGGCTCTGATACCACATGTTTGGTCCATGATCTTCAACAATCCATGATTTAGTAACAAGAAGAGGTAGAAGCTTTATTACAAAAGTAAATCTAAACTAGAGAGAACACAAGATTGTTTAGAATCTACATCTTGAATTATGAAAGTATTAGTTACAAACTACATTACATGTCCTATTTATAGTCTACATCCCTTGTTACAATACTTAAGCACAATCCCATTTACAAAGCCTTTGCTTTACAAAGCTTTCTAATATTAAGGACAACTTTAGTGTCCTAACATTCTCCCCCTAAAGTTTTGGAAAGCAAAATCATCTTGAGATCTTTAGCTCCTCTCCCCCTTGATTTTCTTGAAAAACTTTAGCGGATCACTCTTGATCTGAATTCTGAATACATAAGATCATAATTCTGAATGCACTTAGTCAGAACTTTCAATTCTGAATGCACTTAGTCAGAATTTTAAAATCAAGGACTTAGAACTTTGAATGCACTTAGTCATTCTTCTGACTTGATCAACCAGAATTGTGAGTGCTTGCAATCATTGTTCTGGTGCTTTGGTTGTGATTCAGACTTTTGAGTGCTTATAATCAACCAACTATTTCTTGAAGATTGAAGTTCTGGATTCTCTTCATTCAGTGGTTTGAAGTATTTTGAAGATGAGCATTTCTCTATAGTTGCTGAACAATGTTATTTGCTTGGGTCGTCTCATCCCTACTGAGTAGCGTGTGTTTTTACCGTTCCTCCTTCGAGCAAATTCAGACCAAGCTCTTAAGCCGAGTTCTTACTCAACTCATGGTCCAACGACGGATTCTTTGTTTTACACTAAATGCATACATTTTGAAGATGATTTTCGTGCAATTAGTCGGGGTTATGGAGTACATTGGATCTGATTTTTCAAGGTTGAAAATAATGAGAAAGAACAACTTTCAAGGGGGAGCCGAGCCTACATTGAAAGAAATGCACCGCTATAGTTGATCATGACTGATTTGAATTATTTTTAGAGTTGATTCAGAACTCTGACTAAATGCATTCATAATTCTATGTTCTGACTAAGTGCATTCAAAGTTCTAAGTCCTTGATTTTAAAATTCTGACTAAGTGCATTCAGAATTCAAAGTTCTGACTAAGTGTGTAAAGCCCGTATCCCGGTATGTAATTTCTTTTTATTAATTCTTTTCTTTTAAGTTTTATTTAACGTGGTTTCCGTTAGCGGGGTTAGACGAATTGGACCTAATCGTTAAATATGTCAAAACATTAGTTAGATTGCGAGAAGGAATTATTGAGGGACCAAAATTGTTAAAGGGCCAAAGTAGTGTATTTCGGCCCATGCAAGTCCAAAACCGAATCCATGTGGGTTGTGTGTGTTTGGGTCGTGTTTAGCAAACGAGAAAGAGGAGAGAAACCCTACGTCATCCCCTCCCCTCCCCTCCCCTTTGTGGTGTTCGGCCGAAAGAGAAAGAGGAAGAGAACCGAGAGTGAGAGAGGTGCGAAGGGAGAGAGAGTTCGCCGGAGAGAGAGAGAAGCCGGAAAGAGGAGAGAGACGTCATCGTTTGCTGCCGGAAGCGGGGAGAAGGAAGAGTCGCATCGAGGTAGGTTCGTTTTTCTTCTCGTTATTGTCGTTTGCCAAAATTCTGCCGTGAACCGCCACCACCACCGCCGCAGCCACGGCTGCCGGCGGTGGGGCCGCCGCTGCACGCCGCCATGGTGGAGGCAGAGGGGTGGGTGCAGGTGTGTGCAGGGTGCGGGTGTGTGCGGGGGTGTGGTTGCGGGTGAGTCGGGATGGGCGATGTTGGGAGGTTCCGCCGGAAGGTGTTACCGTAACCACCGTTGCCGCCGCCAACCACCACCACCGCCGGAGGCGGCAGTGGGTAGTGCACGGCTGTCGACCAGCCTAGTATGACCTTTTCCAGTAAGCTTTTAGGCTTTCCGGGTCTGTTTGGATTAAGTTAGGACTTAATGGATTAATAAGCTATAGTTGTCATTTCATGTGAAATATATAGTTTCTGCCACTGTTTTGTAAAAGCCATAACTTATTCTAGGGACATCGTATTGGGGTGAAATCAGTGCCAAAATCTCCCATTCTGAGTCTAGTAAGTTTCATATGTTTTACGGAAAAATCATTTCGGACCATAGCTAGTGTCAATTTGGCGTTTTGTACTGAAAGGTCCTGTTTTTCGCTGTTCTGCAAGTCGATTTTGTAAAATCCATATTAAATTGTAGAAAAATCGTTAGAGCGCGTGCGATATGTCCCTGGAACCCTAAGACATAGAACTAACTGATTTTGGAATAATAATTCTGGGTTGATGAGTTTAAGAGTGGCTAAACAGGTTCCGAACAGACATGTAAATCTTAGAGTAAAAGCTGGAAAATTGCATTTATGGGCTCATAGTTGTGACTTTGGGTTAGGACTTCGCTTTGACGTTTGATATCACTTATTTAGGTGGAAAGAGGTGAGTTGGAGTTGGCCGGCTCGTCTTGCTGTTGAGGACCTCTACTTTGCTTTTGAGGTGAGTTCACTCACTGTGTAGATAGGGGTTGTATGCATGTCATAGTAATTTGAATGTGCTACTGTCTTTGTGGTGTGAACTAGTTGTTTGTGGTGCGTAATATTTGCTTGGGTTAAATGCTTAGTATAAATGTGTGTTACATTACAACTCGGTGGGACCGAGGAAGTGGATAGAAACGTCGTGGGAACTCGGTGGGACGAGTGTGTTACATTACAACTCGGTGGGACCGAGGGCTCGGTGGGACCGAGGAAGTGGATAGAAAAGTTGTGTGAACTCGGTGGGACCGAGGAGGTGGATAGAAATGCTGTGCAAACTCGGTGGGACCGAGGTTTTGGATACATAATTACTTGTAGATGTTTACTTGTATTATGTGACTGTGGTGTTGTTGCTTATGTGCGGATAGGGGTGATGTGTATATAATTCCTATATGCGCATGTGATGGAATTCACTAAGCCTTGTGCTTACCCTTTCCTATTTACTGTGGTTTCAGGTACTAGTGGCTCCAAGGCGTGACGGGTACACACTGGCGCGCGTGAAGAGTTTTTTATGATCATGAGTTTAAAGTTATTATTAAATGATTTAATTTCCGCTGCTTATTATTACTGAGAATATTTATTATTGAATTTGCAAACAAAACGGTGTTGGATATTTAATAAGGTTTTATTTATTAAAATGCCTATTTTTAAAAGTTAAAATTTATTGTAATTTTTTGGGACGATACTAAAGTTGACGTTAAAATGCCTATTTTTTAGAGTTGACTCAGAACTCCGACTAAATGCATTCATAATTCTATGTTCTGACTAACTGCATTCAAAGTTCTAAGTCCTTGATTTTAAAATTCTGACTAAGTGCATTCAGAATTCAAAGTTCTGACTAAGTGCATTCAGAATTATGATCTTATGTATTCAGAATTCAGATCAAGAGTGATCCGCTAAAGTTTTTCAAGAAAATCAAGGGGGAGAGGAGCTAAAGATCTCAAGATGATTTTGCTTTCCAAAACTTTAGGGGGAGAATGTTAGGACACTAAAGTTGTCCTTAATATTAGAAAGTTTTGTAAAGCAAAGGCTTTGTAAATGGGCTTGTGCTTAAGTATTGTAACAAAGGAGGTAGACTATAAATAGGACATGTAATGTAGTTTGAAAACACTTTCATAATTCAAGATGTAGATTCTAAACACTCTTGTGTTCTCTCTAGTTTAGATTTACTTTTCTAAATAATGTTTTAGTCCTCTTCTACCTCTTCTTGTTACTAAATCATGGATTGTTGAAGATCATGGACCAAACATTTTTTATTATTTTTTTGCAAAACATACTTTGTGAAAATTGCCTAAAACAAGGACATTTTGTAACCAGCTGCAAAAAAACAACTTTGAAGGGAAAAAAGCTTGGAAAAGTAGCATCGTACTTTCGATTATCACTCATATCTGTAAGATAAGTTTTCTGGCATGATTTAATTTTTTTAAATTACCCCGTGTAATACACGGTTCGAACCTAGTTTTACTAATAATACGTAAAAAATACATACTTCATTTTGTAAATGAGCCATTAGAAAAGTCTTGTTAAAAGTGTGTGGTTGTTACTTGATTACTTATTTTTTATTACAATAAATTTAAGTTTATATTATGAAAAAAGTAATTATTATATTACAAAGTTTTTTATTTGATACACATTTAAAACACATTTAATTAAATGTAAAAACTATACATTTTTTTTATTAACTGTCACATAAGTTTCAATTTTTTACACAATAAAAGAAAGTGATAAAAAAATTAAACACAACTTAAAATAGAAAAGTTTTTTTTATTAGTGTACACGAATTTATATATATTGGATAAATTGCGTAAAAATTAAAAAATATTCAATAATTACTTATTTTAAAGATATTGACAATACTTTTCTAATGATGTAATTTACAAAATAAAATGTGTATTTTTAATGTCTTGTTAGTAAAAATTATCATTAATTAATTAATATAACAAGGTTATAAAATGAAAAGGTTAGAAAGACAAAAAAGAAAAGAAAAAAGACAAACCACAAGGACTAAAGTTGTAATTTACTATATAAAAACACAAAATGAAAAAGACAAATAAAAGGTAGATGGACTAAAATATCCTTAAGTTAAATAACTTATTTAATTAAAGTTGGTCAAGGACCAAAATTGAAACAAAATAACAACCAAATTGACCAAAAGTGTAATTAGTTTTAAATATGGACCAAAGTTGATATTGAGTGGAAACCACAAGAACCAAAAATGTAATTTACTCTAAAATATATTGATTAATACTAAAAAATATATAAATGATAGTTTATTAATACCAAAAATGTAATTTACTCTAAAAAATATATAATAATAGTTTATAAATAATAATTATTATTAATGAGTGCAACATTGTAATATTTACAAAAACCACTCAAAAGCTACTACAAGTAGCGTCTTAAAAAACTAGATTTTTTTGGCCAAACGATGTCTAACTAATTATCTTTTGATAAAAGTTATTTAAAAGATTAGTTTAAAATTTTCAAAAGACAAAAAAAGTAACACCCTTAAAATTTGAAAGAGCAACTAAATAAAAACTTCCACAAAATAACCAAATGAGAATAAAATCCCTTCTACAATTCATCCTTGGAAATACCTCAAAATAGGGCATGTTTGGTTCAGATAGGGGAATGAAAATGGGAATGACAGGGAATAAAAATGGGAATGAGCATTGCATTGATGTTGTTTGGTTAATACCGAAATCATTATCATTGATGCTCTTTGGTTGTTTATCATATATAATAATTGAAAATTTGTTTTGTAGCATTATATTACCATTTTTATAACATTAACCAACCACTTATCATTTATCATTTATCATTTAAACAAACTTTAAAAATACAATACAAAATATGTTTCATCCAAAATGAAAAATACAATACAATTCAACACTTCTTCCAACTTCAAAAATACAATATATTTCGATGCTTCATCCAACTTAAAAAATACAATACAATTCGTGTTTCATCCAACTTCAAAGCTAAGAAGTTCATTCATGACTTCTTGCATCTTCTCTTCACTCAAAGAATCAGATTTGTTAGCTTCGGTCAAAACATTGGCAGTAGTGGCATATTGTGATATCATTTGACCACAAATAGACTAAAACTTGGAATTAAATTCATCTAACCTCGTGTCAATGGTATGTTGAAGTGAAGGTGATTTCTTGTTCTTGTAAAATTCCCTTCTAGGTGAAAGTTTTTTGCGCTTCTTTGATGTGATAGTGGTTGATGAGTTACGAGATCCTTGTGCATCAATGTTAGGTCCAAAATATTAGTTGAATAGAAGTTTAGGGGCTGAAAATGTAAATATCCCTATGGGGTATAAATAGGGATGACTAACCCTAGTTTAGGGTTAATGATTTCATAATTACACTTAACCTTTGTACGGCTACGTATTGAAAACTCTCTGCATATTGATCAATCTACTTGTTTAATCTTTGAATTTATTGTCTTTTATGATTGTTTGCACTTGATATTGGGATCCACAATTGGTATCAGAGCAGAGAGACAATCGATCCAAAGGTAAGTTCTTGTTGATTTGAGTCATTCTGTCCAGTTTCTTGATCGACACTGTGTTCTTGGGTTGATTTTTTTTGGTTTGTTGATTTCTGCATTAAAAGTCAAATCTTTGTTTAATAACTCATTCGTGACATTCTCAAATAGTTTTATACAAGTTTTCACAATCGTTTTTGAAGTATTTGACCCTTAATTAATTAAAACCTATTGATTGAGTTTGTGTCCCTGTTTTCCAATTTTTCCAATCTTTCAAGCCATTGGGTGTGATTATGTAACACCCTCAAATTGGGAAAGAGCAACTAAATAAAATTTTCGATAATACATCCGAAATAATAGGATTTCTTCTTATAATTCAATAGGAGAAATATCTCAAATTAAAATCTATAGTCAACCTCAACAATATATAATTCAAGTCTTATTACAAAGACTAAACTCACTTCGGGTATTACTTAACCCAAACACAAAGTGCTATTCCCAAGGGTAAATGCGGAAGACATCACTTAATCAATTCACCTCTCGAGCACATCTTTAGCATACAACCTTTCACACGAGTCACTAGAACTACTACCAACCTGAACCTGTTGCACATGCCAACAAATAAAAAGGGTTAGGCTAACTGATGAGTACTTGGATGTCCCTTTAAATATATGGCCAAAAACGTATTGTTTATTAAACCATATCCTTTAAAATTGATAATAAATAAACCTCAACGCAAGTATACATCTTGGTCTACTATCGTCTCAAAACAAGTAATAATGGTACAAAAGTACCGGATATCGAACCCACAGGGAAGCGTGGAAAAGTTTCTCTTTTAAAGTCCAGTTCGTAAAAGCAAGTTTCAGATGGCGACTTCGAAAACGATATTTTGGAGGTTTGATTAACAACTAATAACAGAAATCAGTTATAAAGAGAAGCACAAGGTATAAAGATCCGTTGAGATGATATTAATAGTTAAATATAGCGATGAGACTGCATTCCTTGGTTATCTCAAGTGTCGACTATTTTATGATACAACGGACCGGGTGTCAATTGGTCAATTGTGATACACCACAAAATATAACCTTGATTTAAATAACTTTGGACAATCATGCAGTACACGACACCTTTCAATTTAATTATCAGTCTCAGTCCCAACTTCACTTTATACCTCGAACTAGGACGCTTAGCCCATCATTGTTCGGTTTCTAATTATAAAAGATGAGTAAATTTGGAAAGCAAATAATGGAGATGGACAATGCATAAGTAACACTAAAAAGACGTAACTTGTTATGCAAGTAACGACAGGTTTATCTAATGAGAAGTTAACGACAGCTTGAAATTCAAGTGGAAAATCTTGTTTTAAATGTAAAACTTAAAATGGAAAGCATCTTTAACAACTAACGATGATGTGATTAGGAATTCTTGCATGAAACAATTAACAAAGACTTGAATTATAATACGAGATTAGCAATAATTAACTAATTAAACTATGAGCTTAAGGGAAGAGAAAAGTGATGGTAACAAGTAACCAAAACCGTGAATATTAAAAAAAATGAGATTAACATCAAATTAACAAACTACAATTGAAAGCAAGTAAACGAAATTGATGGCAATGAGATTATAAAAACCGTAAGTATCGAGAGTTAGAAAGCTTAAGAGTAAGTTAATACAACCGTAAACAATTGAAAATGATGTTCGAAATGTAACAAGAGTATACGAAAGCAATTAAGATGGGTTAGTAACGAGATTGTAAATCGCACAATGAAACCGTAAGTAAGGAGATGCGTAACGAGATTAAAGCAATGGAACAAGATTAGTGAATACGTAAGCAAGTAACCAATGAGTAACAAAACGGAAGTCTTTGATAATCGTAACCAAATTAACCTATGGTTGAACCGAGAGGTTCGAACCGTAAGCAAGAGCCACGGTTTAGCAACCGGCTCTAAGCTCACTTTGTAGCTAACAAACCAAAACTAAGCTATCAAATGGTACCCAATGATGTATCTAGTATCCAAGTATATCATTTAAGGTTACATGAGCATGCTATATATAAGCATAAGAAGACTTGGAGAAGAAGATGAGAACCGTGGATCACACCCATGGATCAAAAGATCCATGGGCCGAGAGTTAGGTTCCAACCATCTTAAATCCAAGCCCGACAAAAGTTGGTAATCCAAGCCCATGCCAATGTGTGTGTTTGTAGCTTCAATAAATCGACCCAAGCGAAGGTTCGGCCGGCCCAAGTGTTTATCCAAAAATCGGTCCATAACGAGAAAGTCCACAAAACTAAAGCCCGGTCTTCAAAAATGGAGTCTTCGGTTTCATTCCAAAAATTCACTATTCGAAATCTTCTTCGTTGTAGACTCCAAAAGACCGTCTTCACGCAACCTGGAATACACAAATGTTAGAATAAGCGTTTTTGGGTGATTTTCATGCATTTTTATATGTTTTTGGCCAACTTTTTACCCAACGGCACAAATTGGTTATTTTACGTAAAAGTTACTATAATTACCTAAACTGGCTCAATGGGATGACAAAAATGGCTCAAAAATTGGAATTATATAGTTAAAATAGGGTTAAATAAATAACCCTAGTGAGTTCAAGAGTTTATAGCATGATTTAAATTATTCCCCGAATGAAAGTTTGCAAATTAGATTATGATTTCCAAAAGAGTTTACAAAAAGGATATAACGACTCATTTTCCAACGCACCCAAAATCTATGAGAAAAGTTCCCAACAGGTATAAAGCGTTTTTCCAAAATGAATTCCAATCCAAACTCACTCAATACGTGAATAGATCTATATTATGAAAAACCTTCAAATACGATTGACGACCTTTTAAATATAATACTTCATCGAAAACATGATACGAACCAATACCCACGCGAACGTAAAATGTAATGAAGTCCAAATACCATAAATATGGAAGTGACCTGCCTCATTTAAACTTTAATATACATGGAGGGGAATCTAATATTAAAGTCATCAAATTGCAGTCAATCGTATAAGACCAACGATAATAAAACATGGACATTATAAAATCCCAAGTAAGGTTGGCCAACGACGGGGGAGACCCGTATCCATTGAGAGTGGATGAACATAAAAGTACGCCACTCAAACAATGTTAATCGTACAACACTTCACTGCATAAAAGCCCAAGTGTCCCATACGACGCCTTACAACTCACACCCAAAGAGACATCTGACCTTAGTGAAATATCAATAAGAATACCACCAAAGGCTCGGCATAAGCGGGGTTACAACCATGGCATTGCCCCGACATGGCGAAGGTCATAAACGCCCATCAATCAACCTGACAGCTCAACCGGACTCAGCCCTCCTAGTGTACCCTTGAAGGTAAAGGTCATCAAACATGGAGTTTGGTCAAATCCCGCAACACCCAGTAGACCATCAAATAAAGACTGACTTACTTGCCTATGGATCCAATGCAACACAGTCTACAATAACATGCCTATCCCGGAATGACTAACGCACCCAAGCATGTAAATATCAATAATGTGCAATAATATGCAATATGAGCAATAAATGCAATCATAAATAAGACTCCACATTGAGTCATCAAAACCGAACAAAATGTCCCCAAGACTTCCTCAAAGTCAAAACCGAGCAAATGCTCAAAACCCATTAGACCCATAAATAACGGCCATCATAGCATAACATGCATTTAAACATCGTTTAGGTAAACAAGTACCATAAAAACATTATTAACCCAAAACTCGACACGGGTTAAACAAAAGGGTTTTCCCAAAAGGACTCACACCCTTATAATCCTCAAAATGACTCTTGACACTAAATTGTGCATTTTCCCAAATGGTTTATAAAAATCAATTTCACCAATATGATTAAACCATCAAATAAACTTCATTTTGAGCAAAAAAAATTTTAAGGACATATTTATGATCTCAACACATCAAGATATCCAAAAATCCCAAATATGGGTGTTTTACAACATTTATGAAGTTAAAATACTTCAAAAGAGTTAAACTCATCAAATAACTCAACAATTGATATTTTCAAGTAAAACACACAAGTATGTGGAAAATAACATTTTTGGCATGTGCAAAGTTTTCACAAATCACCAAAGGGCCTTTGGCCTAGCGGTATGGGAGCCTTTGTCCTCGTAGGAGGTAAAGGGTTCAAACCTCACCAAAGGTGAGGAGGGTGTGTGAGTTTAATTGTTGCATTTGCCGTATATGAATATCATATACTTAAAAAAAAGTTTTCACAAATCAACTTGAACTCACCTTGCTAGATTTAGGCTAAATCTAGATTTTCCCCAAACGTAAGCTCCTTTGAAAAAACTTGCATCTTCAAGCCAAATTCTCCAAAAACCTAGATCCATAATTTTCCAACCATAAACATTTATATCCAAACATAAAGAATCATTCCCCAACCATTTCACTTCAAGATCTCAACTTATACCAAAACCTTAATTTCATAGGTGAAGAGAATAGAAGATTACCTTAACCAAACATCACCAAAATCACCCAATAATACCCCAATATGGAAGAGAAAGAGAAAACAACAACAATCTAACTTTTGGGTAGGGAGAGATTACCTTCACCACTTGAATCCTCCAAATAAAAGCTCCTAGTCTCCACACAAGCTTCAAGCTCCCATATATTCAACAATGGTGGAAGTGGGTATGGTTTGGGTGGAGAGGATGAAGAAGAAGAGAAGGGATTTAGGGTTTTCTAGAGAGAGAGAGATCGGTTTAGAGAGAGAGAGAGAGCTGAGTTGTTGTGAAGGAAAGTGAAATGAGGAAAGAGAGAGAGAAAGGGCTTAAAATACCCAAAATATCTCATCAGACAGGTCGCGGACGTCCGCATGGTCCTTCATGGACGTCCGGCCTTGGCCTAACGGTTTCCTTCCCAAAACCCCTGTTGCTTCCGCGGATGACACACGGACTTCCGCATGGCACGGACGTCCGGCTACACCATGCGGACGTCCGCCAAACCCAAATTCTGTTTTCCAATTTTCGGGTGTTACAGATTAAGAGCGAGATCGGTAAATTTTTGATTGTGTTTGGTGTTTTGGTAGTACTAACATTATTGAGGAACATAAAATTTCAAGAAAAGCACTCTTCTAGATTCGTGTTCATCGCGTTCAACTCTCCCAGGTATGCCAGTTCGTAATTTCCCTATGTGTTTCTTGGTCCCAAAAGTTTACCCGGTCCCGGAAATTTACCCGGTCCCAAGAGTTTACCCGGTTCCTTATACCGGGTTAAAGTTTGCCCGGTTTCTTATACCGGGTTCTCTCTAACCGGTGTCCAATACCGGGTTATCGCTTCCCGAACTCCCCTACCGGGTCTCCATCTCCTGGCTTTCTCTATCGGGCTCTCTTCACCCGGTTCTCGATACCGGGTTATAGTTTCCCGGTTACATCTATCGGGTTACAACTTCCCGGTACTTTTACCCGGAATTCTTTTCCCAGTACTTGATCCCGGATTTGTTTTGTTGTTGTTCCATTATTTCTTTTGTTCTGTTTTGTTGCTTTGTGGTTACTCTTATATGTTAAGAATCTTACTTAGCTTCGATTTGCGCTAGGGTTTTCACTCCTCGTAGTTACTCGCGTTAAGCTTTCACCATTACCTTTGGTTTTCCTCGTAGTTACTCGCGTTAAGCTTTCACTAAAATGAATACTCAAGACGCGTTAGCCATAGGATCAGAGGGAAAACCAATCGTCCTATACAGAGGATAGTATAATCTGTGGCATTATCGCTTCATGTGCTTCATTGAGTCGAAGCCTCTTTATCACGAGATCCTCCGCTTGCTGACTTATGGACCATAAGAGACACCTTTGATGGTGGTTCCAAAACAAGAAGGAGGGACACCAGGTCGATGTGTGCCAAAGACCTACGAACAAATGATCGCTGAAGAAAAGAGAAGGGCTGACAGTGATAGACCGGCGAAGACTTATCTGATCTACAGTCTACCGAACAACATCTACTGCAGCATTGATAGCCACAAGGACACGACAAGGGAATGTGGGAATAACTCGCTAAGATAATGCAAGGCAGCAGAGTCGGCAATCAGTTGAAGATCACAAGCTGCCTCACTCGATATGATACTTTCAAGGCACGGAAAGGAGAAACGCTGACTAAAACTTATGAAAGGTTATGCACTCTTATTAACGATCTCCAAAAGAACAATATCACCAAGACGAATACTGAGAACAACATAAAGTTCACTAACAACCTTCAGCCTGAATGGAAGAGGTTTGCGTCTCATATTCGTCACAACCACATTCCGGAGAATGTTCCTCTTCATGAACTGTACGAGATGCTTCTCCAAGATGAAGATGAAGTGTTTGAACTTATGGGAGATCAAAGGCCGACTGAGAAACCTAAAGAAGATCCTCTTGACCTTATCTCACACAAGCGTGAAAAGCATTCCTACCGCAGTTCTCACCGAGAAGAAGTGCTAAGTGAGTCTGAGCCTGAGGAGGACGAAGCAGAAAGTGACTCCGACCCTGAACTCGACAGCATCAAGAAAGCAGTCGCATTATTGTCCCGAGAGTATGCAAAGAAGAAGTTTTTCAAGAAACCATCCAACAGTCAGAGGCACTCAACGAACAACAAACGACGCGACTACAGGGATAAGTATGATGGAAAGAAAAAGTGTGATGAAGGAAAGAAGAAGACTGACGATGGAAAGAAATCTGATGGTAAGTCCGATGACAAAGATGAAGATGAACCGGTCAAGTGATATAGCTGTGGCAGGCTAGGCCACTTCATTAGAGACTGCCGAAAGCCAGTGGTATGTAATGCTGAGTACTACAAGAACAAGATGTTACTGGCCAGACAGAAAGAAGCAGGAAAAGCTCTCATGGCAGAAGATGATCATTGGCTTAGCCTTACTGATGATGAAGAAGATGCCGACGCGCACATGTGTTTCATGGGAACACAATCTGATCAGAGAGACTCCGAAAGTGAAGATAAAAAAGAATCTACTGCTAAAGCGGTGTTTCAAGTATGTGCTCCTACTCATAAGAACCTAATCAAATAGATGCATGTTATGGTGCGTACGTTAGACTCCTATAAGCAAAAGGTTAAATCTAACGAAGCCCAAATCACTGATCTAGAAGCTAACATAAAAGAGAAATATGACATCATTGATAATCTTAGTGTCGAAAACGCCGTCAATAAATGCATAATTGGTAATTATAAAGAAGAGTGTGCCGCGATTTCCCAAAAGACCGAGTCTTTGAGGACTCGGATATGATAATACATGCTACCTAAAGAATATCTTATCTAAAGTTCCCACACTATATGAGTTTAACTTTTTGGGACTTGATAAGAGATACACTGAGTACAAAATCAGATGGACAAAATTGTCTCCGGAGGATGAGGAGCAAGAGACTTTAAAAATAAAAATTGTTGTTCCTATGCCCAAGGTTTTCAAGAAGTCCATTGAAGATAACAATCAACACAACCTAAAGGCGAACACTAATGACCAAAATGACATGAACAAATCGGATAAGGACGAGGAACAACCTAAGAAAAGCATTAACGTGCAAATTCCCTTCGTATATGAAATGTTGAATGCTTCGTATTTAAAAAATAAAACCCCTTATTTTTCAAATGACTACTTCAACATTTGTTCTGTAGCCAAATCGACGGAGATTCCCGTTCAGGTTGAGGTAACACCAGATGAGGGTTCTTCCGACCCATCAGAGTACAAACGATACGTCCCACCTCTGATATTGGAAAATTTTATTTTTCAACTCGAAGAGTCAATTGAAAGAGAACAGGCAACATTTGAATATGAAAGGACTGTGCTCTTATCCACCTTTCAAGAGTTTGAACAAAACAAAACCGAGAAACTATCTGAATCAGAGAGGGAAGCGTTCAAGTTTGAGATTGCTAGACTCACGTCTAAACTGTCTGCTTTGGCGGCATAAATTTTACAAGAGAGGATTGCTAAGGCTGATATTCATAATCCGCGTGACCAAGTTGTTACTCCTATCAAAGAAAGCATCCTCGAACCAATCTCTGTTGAACCGCCTTCAGCTAATTCAGATAGCTCCTCGTGCAAAGATTTCTTAGGTGTGTTGTCTTCTGACACTAATGACAAGGCTTTGAGATTTTCGACTAAAGGAAAAGAAGTTCAAACGGACTTTTGTAAAAGAAATCTAATCTCTGATTTTGAAAACCCTTTCGTTGTTGATTCCTTACAAAACCTTCATGTCAATGGCTTCTCATACGAATTAGATAATGGTGACAAGTCTGATACTGAACTCAGGTTTTCTGCGTTTATGAATTCCACAGTTTGCTCAGATGATGAAATTGCTAAAATCTAAGCAGTTAATTTCGACGAAAGTTCGAGTAAATTTCGGAAATAGCGAAAATAGCGGTCCAAATGGAAATTTCGGTCCAAATTTTTGGTCCAAAATAGCGGAGCCGAAAATAGCGTCGAAATTTGACCGAAATTTGAAAACGAAATTTCGGTCGCTATACCAATTTTTTTTGAAGATTTTTCCCTGTTTTGGGCTTCTTTCATTCTTTTGGGCTTTTTTTGGGTTTTTAATCAAGTTTTGGGATTTTTTTATTCATGTTTTTTAGGTTTTTTATCCAACCCTTTTTGACCTAATCTTTCAAGTTTCAACCTGACTCCCATCGACATAGAATTTGCTTCCAGCCTTCCATCGACTTCTCATTTCTCAATCAGGTTCCATCTACTGATTGACTTCTTCTGTAAGTTCTGTTATTCTCTACTGATCGATTTCTTCTGTTCATCTTCTATTATTCTTCTGTTCTTCTCCACTGCAGAGTGCAGATCTGATCGACTTCTTCTGTTGATATGTTCTTCTTCTATTCTTCTCCACTGCAGATATGATCGACTTCTTCTGTTCCATCTAGTTTACTGATCGACTTCTTCTGTTCATTGTAAGGTGTGATTTTACCGACCACTTAATTTGTGTGTTAATTACTTAATTTGTTTGTTTTTTTTGCCGACCACTTAATTTTACTGTTTTGTGTGTTAATTACTTAATTTGTTTATTTTTTGCTGTTTTCTGTTTTAATTACTTAATTTTACTGTTTTGTGTTATTTTAGCTACTGATTTTAGGTTGTTAAGTATTGTTTTTTTTATAGTAGCTAGGTCTCTAGTTAATAGTTAGCATGGAGGATGTTTCTTCGAAAGCGTCGTCCACTCCAAACACTACCAATACAACTACATCCAATGCGAGTTCAAAATGCACAAACGGTGACATGGCATGGGAATGGGGAGTATGGAAAGATCCCACAAATAAACAATTATTTTGGTGCACCTTATGTGATAAGAAGATGTCTTCGGGGATCACAAGGTTAAAACAACACCTTATCATAGCTTAAGACAAGTGACGAGTTGTCCAAACGTTACTGAATACATTAAGAAAAGAGTTATTGAAAGCATGAATGAAAAAGATAAACAAAAGAAGGAAAAGATAAGGACCTTTGAAATTCTTCAAAGGTATTTAATTAACAGTGAAGACGAGGATGATGACGTACAAGTTGTGGATGTTGAGACTTCTAAGGGTAAGGAGAAAAAAGAAAGAGGGTTAGCGATGTTCGGGGTCCTCTTGATACCATGCTCAAGCCTAACTATGCCAAAATGAAACAAGTCACGTTGGACAAAAATGACCCAATAAAGGAGAAGTTAAAAATGAATGCTTGGAAAAAATTTGCTATATGGGAATACTCGGTTGGGTTACCGTTTAATGCTGTGCGGGATGAGAGCTTTCAAGATGTAATCCATGCAATTAGAGAATATGGAAGAGGTGACTAGTTATAAACTATAAAGTTTAAATATTGTTATGTCTTAATCTTTAAACTTCCTTTAATTGTGATGTTTTACTTTATGCCAATGATAGGTATGCCAGCTCCAAGTTATCACAACATTCAGGTAACCTTGATGAAGGATGTTCTAGCGGATACTAGGAAGTTTGTGGATTCCTTTAGGCCACATTGGAAGAAATACCATTGCACCATCATGTCTTACTTTTGGACAGATGGGAAAGGTCATTGTTTGATTAATTGTCCTGTTGGAACTGTTTTCTTGAAATCAATTGATGCGTCGGGGTATGTAAAGGATGCTCAATTGATTGTGAGAATGATTAATGATGTCATCGAAGATGTTGGCGAGGTGAACATAGTGCACGTAACAACATTTTTGGGATTAAGATTATCATTAACTTCCCTTTTCTATTTGCTACATGTAAATCATTAACTTCCCTTTTCTATTTATAATAGTTTGTTACCGACAATGGCTCAAACTTTAAAGCCGCGGGAAAGATTTTGGAAGAACAACATCCCAAGATGTTTTGGACGCCATGTGCAGCACACTGTGTGAATCTCATGTTGGGAGATATTGGCGAGAAGATCCCTAAGATAAAACATGTTTTGGCTGAGGTGAGAGCAGTTGTGGTTTATATATATAACCATGGAAGGATTCTCAATATGTTGCGGAAATTGACGAACAACAAAAAGTTGCATAGGTCGTGTGTAACGAGGTTTGCAACACAGTTCTATACAATTAAGAGTATCTTTGAAAATCGACATCCCATTCAAGTTTTATTCGTATCGGAGCAATGGACAAAAAGTGATTTTGCTAAGAAAGCTTGTGGAAAACGAATCGAGAGGATAGTTGCCAAATCTGATTTTTGGGACACTATATTTCTTGCATGTCAAGTAATGACTCCTTTAGTTGATGTGGTTAGATTGGTTGATACAGAAGAGAGGCCATACATGGGATATATGTATGATG
This sequence comes from Saussurea involucrata, assembly GCA_033807775.1. Taxonomy (NCBI): domain Eukaryota; kingdom Viridiplantae; phylum Streptophyta; class Magnoliopsida; order Asterales; family Asteraceae; genus Saussurea; species Saussurea involucrata. Next base: position 83,139,684 of record CM066327.1, read on the forward strand.
CTATGGACAAAGCAAAAGAGCTAATAAAAAAGAATCTTACCGGCGCTCCTCATGAAAGATTATACACAAAGGTGTGGGCTATGATCCAGGCACGATGGAGTGACCAACTTCATCATCCTTTACATGCGGGTATACAACATTTGGTGAATTTTTTTAGTTTTTAAGCTAATTCATTGATGTGGTACTAACTTTTTAGTACATGTACAACTGGAGATTACCTCAATCCTGCCATATATTATGGAGAAAATACAGACTCGATTGAGATGAATAGAGATATTAAAACAGGGATTTATGTTGCTATTGATCGAGTTGTACCCAATGAAGAAGAGAATGATAAGTTGAGACAAGAATTGGATCTCTATATTGATGCAAAAGGGCAATTCGGATCTGCAACGGCTACAATGAGTAGAGACAAAGTTGCACCATGTAAGTAATTATTATATTTAGTTTCTTGCTTGTTTATGTGTTTTATTAACTCAGTACTTTTATTTTTGAAACATAGATATATGGTGGCGTTCTTACGGGATTGATACGCCTATTCTCCAACAATTTGCCATAAGGGTTCTCAGTCAAACTTGCAGTGCTTCACCTTGTGAACGCAATTGGAGTGCATTTGACGATGTGACTTTTCTTTATAAAAGATTGTAGACAATATATAAAATTATTAATTCACTACTTAAATTAAAACCTTTAGTAATTTTGCCAATTTTATAATCCAGTTGCATTCTAAAAAGAGGAATTGCCTTTTACAACAAAAGTTGAATGATCTCGTATTCATTCAATACAACACAAGGCTAGAAAGGCGGTTCAAATCTCTTACGAATAACAAATATCTAGATCCTATTTTGTTGAGAGATGTTGCAGAAAATGATGATTGGGTGATTCCAACTGAGGTCGAGCTTCAAGAATTTATGGATGCAAGTGATGGTCTTTTATGGTCGGATGTCCAAGAAGCAATGGGAGGCAATGTGGATGTCGGTCCAACTACTAGGAGTAAGAGAGAGCGTTACAGGGATGATGATGATGATCAACTTGGGGAGGAAGAAGGTAGAGATAGGAATGACATAAATGAAACAATCGATGTACTAAATGATGTTGATTCAGATGCCGAGCCGGTGGATTGCAATTAGTTCTCATCTACGAGCTTTATATGTTTTGAAACTTTTTACTTGTGGGGTTTGAAACTATTACTCTATTACTATTTTACTTGTGTGGTTTGAAACCTTTTTTGATCTATTAATCTATTAAGTTATATGTTATATATATATATATATATATATATTATATATATATATATATATATATAGAGGAAGGTTCACGTGAGGAGCGTACCTAAACGTGAGAAGCGTGAGGAGCATTCTAAACCACTAATTAAGGAGTGCTTAAACCAATAATGACAACGCCGAGTTTTCCACCCACGTGCGACCACATTTGATTTTTAATTTGAAACTTACACTTTCAACCCCTATAATTAGTTACTTACTTTACTTTATACCTTTTATTTTTCTAATTTTAATTTTACACCTTCATAATATTAACACATATAATCGTTTATTAACTAAAATACGTTAAAAAAATACGTTTTAATTTTAACAAGTTACACCATTGTAATCGTCTCTTTGATACCTTTGAAATGAGCCTAATATTGAATATTTTTTGATTTAATTATTTAATTATATATCATATATACTACATAAAAATATTTTTAATATTTACAATTCATACACTTATAGTTTTGATGAAATGTTTGTTAGGAACACCTATCAAATCATATGTGATTAGGAAACAATAGTAAATCATATGTGATCTATAAGATTGTTATTTGATATCACTAGTTATTAATCATATATGATCTTGTTTTACAATCTGATATCACTTAGTTATTAATCATATGTGATTTTGTTTTAGTTGATAAATCATATGTGATCTATAAGACTGTTATCTGATATCACGAGTTATTAATCATATATGCTCTTGTTATACAATCTGATATCACTTAGTTATGAATCATATGTGATTGTGTTTTAGTAAATCATATGTGATCATATATGATATTGTTTTACAATCTGATATCACTTAGTTATTAATCATATGTGATTGTGTTTTAGTAAATCATATGTGATCATATATGATATTGTTTTACAATCTGATATCACTTAGTTATTAATCATATGTGATTTTGTTTTAAGTCGCGACTTTGGTTGCGACTTAAAGTGGAGGGAAAAGTTGCGTAATCATATATGATTTTGTACGTGAATCATATATGATTTTATACATAGCGGATGTTTTCTTGTATTCTTAAATAGTTAGCGTTCTCATATGAACCCACCTCTTGTCAACTAAATATCAATCAAAATTTATATAAAATGACGATTTTAAATAGTTAAAAAAATCTAAGAAATTGCAAATAAAAGGATAATTTTTAGCAAACTATTTTAAAGTTGTTAATTGCGTAAATGCGAAAGAATTTCGATCAACACCAAATTTGATTATATGGATGGATGATTAGAGCGAAGAAAATTAAATAATGCAAAAATATTCAATTATTCACCCTTACCATTTAATTCCCTTAATAAATCAAATGGTTGGTTGAGAATTCTTCTCGTGTTTTCTTAAATTGTTACGATTCTCGTTTGAACCTTTCTCCATATGATATATAATTAAATAATTAAATCAAAAAATATTCAATATTAGGCTCATTTCGAATGTATCAAAGAGACGATTACAATGGTGTAACTTGTTAAAATTAAAACGTATTTTTTTAACGTATTTTAGTTAATAAACGATTATATGTGTTAATATGGCGAAGGTGTAAAATTAAAATTAGAAAAGTAAAAGGTATAAAGTAAAGTAAGTAACTAATTATAGGGGTTAAAAGTGTAAATTTCAAATTAAAAATTAACATTGAATTTGCCGCACGGGTGGAAAGCTACGAATTTGACATTAGTGGTTGAGAATGCTCCTCGTGTTTTCTTAAATAGGTGTCGTCCTCGTTTGAACCCATCTCTCTCTCTCTCTCTCTCTCTCTCTCTCTCTCTATATATATATATATATTGTTAATGCCAAAAATCGCACCAAAGGGACAACTTAAGGTCGATGTGGACTTTAACAACTAAAGAAAGGAATCTCTCGACAAAAGCGTGCGACAAAGATAAAAATGTAAATGAGACAGAGGATTTGATGACGCAGGAAAAACCTCAACGAGGAAAAAACCTGCGGACGACAGTGGATGTCGTCGCTGCACTATGGTCGCCAATCAGGGACGATGTCCTTGGTGTTACCGGTGTCGATCGTACAGAGATTACAATACAAATGAAGGAAAGACTTCGAAATGTAAAGTACAAGTGTATGGAATGTAAAACAAGTGTATGTCGTGTGTGAAAACAATGTGTAAAACTGTTGGTCGAGAGCGAAAGTCGTGCGTCGAGTGCAGTTCTTCGAGTGAGAGCCTTCCGCTTGTAGTGTTCTTCTGAGCTCAGATGTTTAGCTTCTGTGTTTGATGTTCTCTGATACTTTGGTGTTGATCAGGTGTCTTGAACTGATGATTGAGCTGAGATTTTATAGTCTTTGGATCACTTTAATTGAATCATTAAGTTCTTTGATGATTGTTGTAACGGTCGTCGTCTTCAATATGAGTTTAGATGCTCATAACTGGTTTCGTCGGTTATAGCCGTTGTCCATTAATAACTTTGACTCATGCATTAAACACTTTAACAAACATAACAGTTGTTAACGCGTTAGTCGGTCGAGGTCGTATGGTTTTATGCGACGGTCGTGCGGAACGGGCGACGTCGAGGTCGAGTGTCGTGAGGAAGTATCGACTTACTTTTTAGAAGGGACGACGGAGGTTTCTTTGGTCTTTGTCGGGAACTTATCTTAATACAAGGTATAGCTCATGACATACGTCTTACCTTCTCTGGTCGTGGTCGAGACCTGTGAAATTTTGCCTAAACAGTTTGCCCCCAAAATTTGAATGTAGGATGGCAAATTCGAATTTTAAATTTTGCTTGTCGGGTGTTCAGGGTCTTACGTTGAAAATTACCTTGATTGTTTTGGAACCGAATTGGTTTAATTCTAACCGAACGAGAAGTCGAAGAGAAAACGAGGTCGTGACGTTATACTGACGTACGATTGTGCTTACCAGCTGTCTTTGACAGGTGTCGACGATCCGTGCAGTCATACGAAGAGACGAGGGCACGTGACGATCATCAAAGGGCTCGACCTGACATAATCGTCTGCATAAATAAAGATTACGATGGATCTTTTCTTGTTCACGATTTTAGAGGGTTTTGAGCAAAGATTTCTTTAGGGGTTTTCTTGTCGATTTTCGTTCGATTATTTCTAAACTTGCAAGAATCTTTGACCAAATTTAGGATTTTTTGAGATCATATACGATACGACCCTCCAGTTTGCGTATGCGTCGCAAGTCTATTGCTAGAAAGCCTAGAAAAAAACTGGGATATCTGGGGCCTTTCAGAAGTGCAAATCAATTTAACGGGGCTGGCAATGTCTTAGAAGCACCATTAAAAGCGAAGAAGATCTCGACGACTTTAGAAGTCTGGCGAGGATTCCCATGGGGATTACCGTGAGCAAGGTTGGCAAGGTTCGACCGGAAATGTGCCCTGAGGGGTACGTCGTTATATACGAATACCCGTTCAAGATAGGTTTTCATTGGCCATATTCGCCTCTGGTCAAAGAGTTCATGTGCGAATTTGATCTTTCGCCGGGGCAACTGATGCCCCAGTTCTGGCGAGTTATCCTGATCATTGAGCGACTTACCTCCAACTGGAATCCACCGATGAATGTGAGGGACCTACTGACGGCATATAAGGTCAAAAGTGACCGGTACCGTCGATATAGTTTGTTTTCAAGGTACAAGGGTGATCGTACCCTGGTTTTAAATACTGCGGTCAACGATCGTGGATGGAAGAAGAGGTATGTATTCGTGATGGTGTCGACGCTAGACACTGATAGTGACTGGATTAGGGAGGGTTGGAATATGATGGGTGAGCCTTTGTTTGTATGTTTTTATGTTATTCTGTTGCTCGGTTGTATTTTCGACTGATCTTTTTTTTTATGCATAGATATTGATTTCGATAAGGTAGAGCCGGACGATGCTTCCCGGGCTAAGGTCGAAAAGTTCTTGGAATTTAGTACTGAAGACCGGTCATACGTCACGCGTCATTTGATAGACGAGGATGATGACACCGTTTTCTTGAGCGACAGAGTGAGGATGGGTCGAGAGGAGAAAAAAGAAGTAGAGGACTCTAAGAAGACTGAGGAGGAAGAGAAGAGTGAAGAACCAGAGGTAGAGATAACCGGTAAGTATCCTTCTGCCTTCTTTTCGCTTGACCTGGTCTTTCTCTGTTCTGAATCGTCTAGTTTCTTTCTTTTACCATACAGGAGAATCTCGGGCGCCTGTAGCCGTCGAGAAAATGACTCAAATCGAGCTAACTCACAAGGCGAGTGTAAATAGGGGAAAGGATACCTCGACAGCCGGGTCAGGGGTTTTAAAGAGAAAATAAGTCTCGACATCTGGATTGGGTCTCCACAAGAGGACGAGAATGTCCGTTTTGAGTGAACCACCGTCAGGGACGGGTGGTTCGTCGAGAGTCGTCCCTCCTGAGAGGGCTAAGGTATCGACCGTGTTTATCAAGAAGGTTTCTGACACAAGGTCCGTTGATACGGCGCGACCGGCGACGATGTCTTCTCTTGCCGCGTCAGGCCCTTCTTTTGCCGACAAGGGCAAGGGCATGAAAGTGGGCTCTGAAACGACGGTGAACTTTACGTTGCCGTTGGATTTTTTGAATGATAATGTCCTAGACGGGACGAAACTGTTCCCTCATTTGGGAAAGTATCAGCTCCCTTCTTTCAGAGAGTGTTTTGAGGGAGTTTCTCTCGAGGATACTGAGGCCCATGTTGCTGGATTAGCGTTCATGGTAAGTCTATCTTTCAAGACTTTTGTTTATCTGTTGTCGACGTCGTATTCTTTGCTAAAGTGTTTTCATACGTTTTAGATGTTTCAGTCGTCTTTGGCGTTGTACGCTAAATCGACAAAGGTAGAAGGCTTAGTAGCTTCGGCCATCGAGAAAGAAGATGCAGCGTTAAAAAGGGAAAAGTCTGCTTTAGAACGCGAAGAGGCGGCATCGGTGAGACTCGACGACGTCTTGAATGAGCTGGAGTCCCTTGGACATGCAAGGGACGACGCGAACTCACGTTTAAAGGAGTCCTTATCTTTGATGCATGACCAAAGGGAGACGTTGGATGGGATGGGGGAATCCTTGGCTGTGAAGAGAAAGGAAGTCGAGGAATCCAAATCTAAGGAGGTAAGTTTAGAGAAGGAGTTAGAGGAGTTGAGGGTCAAGAACAAGTCCATCTTTTCTTTCGTTCGACTCACTGCTCGGGCGGCTATCATGCGAAATCACTTGCTAGGCAAGAATCCTGTGGCCTCAGCGTCGAACGAGCTGGATTTGTTCTTCAAGGAAGTCGGGACTGGGAGAGAGCTCGACTCGGATGATGAGAAGGAGGTCGAAGAGGAGGAGGATGATTTCCAGGGCGACGTGTTGGGCAAGGATGCGACCGACGTTCCTCCCTAACCTTAAAAAGTATATCTTCATTTATTTCTGTTTCTTTGCTGATCGACCGTTGGTGGTCGAGCTTTTTGTAAATGACAGTTTATTTTATGAATGAAATTCGGTCTTCTTTTGAATTTGCGATTTGTATATTTGGCAAACAAACATTACATTGACTGTTAAATTCATAAAGTACAAGGAATCATGCGACTTAGGCATCTATTGTAACACAATAACTGGAATGTAAGCCATAAGACTTTTAAATCGTGTGTATAAACATAAGCATATGCGACTAAAGCATACATTCAGAGTATAAATTTTTTCTAAGTCAAGAAACTTAGATCATGAGATCGTTAAACTTTGCAATCGTATGACTGAGTCATGCGATGAATTTGAATCGTGCGTCCCTGTAAAGGGTGATCAAGTCATAGACTTGGTCATTTATGTTGTGCGACCTGGTGAAACTAGAGTCGTTTGATTATTGTCGTGCGATTCTGCGGAATAAACAATGTCAGGGGTTGGTCGTTGGCTAACCAACGACCCTCCGATGCTTAAGTCAGTATTCGTTCGTGATGATAAACCATATGAAAGAACAAAGGAGTTTAGAAAACATACCTGTTTGAATTCTTCTTTTCTTGGTATTTGCCCCCCGTCATTTATCATTATTTTTTCAGGAAAAATAGATTATGAATGACGGATTGATACAGAGATCTTGGGAAGTATCATTTACGTTTGGGTCGACCGTGTTTTCGTGCGACAAGGCAAGACGGTCGTTTTATTCCTGTAGGACAGGCATAAGTTTGTGCTCAAGGATAGAAGGACAAACCTGTCGAGACCTTAATGTCGTGTCGCGTTTGCTGGATAGTTCATTTTCGCGGCTTCAAGGTAGACTTGTAGCATTCTCGAGTGACTTTCGGCTCACTTCTGATTTCTTGGATTCCCCATGGCGTAGGGAATTTCAGGGTCTGATGATACGTCGAGGGGACAACTTTCATTTCATGGATCCATGGTCGACCTAGGATGAGGTTATAGGCCGACGCACAATCGATGACGCTGAACTTGGTCTGCTTGTTGATTCCTCTGGCATAGACGGGCAAGATAATATCTCCATAGGTGCTTGTCGCTTCTCCATTGAAACCGACCAAAGTTGTCGAGCGTCGGGTGATTTCTGAACGATCGATTCCCATGGCCTTGAGGGTGTCGAGAAAGATGACATTCGTTGAACTGCCCCCATCGATCAAGACTCGTCGGGTCAGACAGTTACCAATCATGAGTTGAATGATCAACCTGTCATGATGCTTCTGATATGAGTCGCCGAGGTCGTCTTGGTCGAATACGATCTTCATAGCTTCCAACTCTAGATCTCCTTTGGGTCTTGATGAACGCGGAATAGGTCGATCGTCGGGCGCTTGACTGGCGTGACGCTTGGCTGCGGAATACGTTAGACCACATACGTCGGAGCCACCAGTGATGCAATTGACGACCTTCGCATGCTCGGGGGTTGACGGTCGATGGTCGGTAGCTGAGGTCACGTCGTCGATGATATCTTTGAGATTGCCCTTCGGGATGTGATATGCTAGCTCTTTTTTGAGAGCTATACAATCGTCTGTCGTGTGACCATGGTCGACATGGAAGTCGCACCACTTGGATTGTCTTTCTTGGCATCGTCTTGATCGGATTTCTTTGGCCATCGAATAGTCGCTTGGGCGGTCTTCAGAGCTTCGACCAAGTTCTTAGTGGACCCTTTGAATCTATAAGAGGATATCTTGGGGTACTGAGGAAACTTGGTCGCGGTCTTGGCCTCTGCTTTCGTCTTGAATCTGACGTTCGAAATCTGGCGTGCTGGTTCCGCTTTGGAAATTGCCTTTGTCTTGAACTCTGGCTTTCTCACACCTAGCGACCTTTTGTCGTCGGTATGCTTGCAACAAAAGGCAACGTCGTCATCTACCCTCATATACACTAGGGTTCGGGCTCAGACGTCTTCGAAATTCTCCGGAGGATACTTGGTCAGGTCGGTATATAAACCTGAGCTGTCGTCCAGACCACACTTGTAGGCTTCGATCGCGGTCTTGATGTCGCAGTTGCAGATACTAATCATCTCTGCATTGAATCTATTGAAATAACTTCGAATAGACTCATTAGTCTTCTGCACGACATAATATAGGTCGCTGGTCTGCTTCTCCATCTTGCGACTGCTGGCGAACTGCTGAGAGAACTGGTTGACCAACTCGGCGAACGACCCGATGGATTTGGGTTTGAGATTGATCAGCCATTGGAGAGAAGGACCGGTGAGAGTTGTGTTTGGGCAAAAAATCACGTCGCTCGACCGCGACCAGAACAGGTAAGATGTATGATTAGGGACTATATCTTGTATTAAGATAAGGTCTCGACAAAGACCTAGAACACCATCGTCGTCCCTCATAAAAGGTAAGTCGAGAGTTCCTTACGATGCTCGACCATAGCGTCGCCCGATCCGCACGACTATTATATAAGGACGTGCGACTTCGACCAAAGCTAACGTTAACCATGCCCGTTTATTAAGTGTTTAATGCAGGAGTAAAAGTCATTAAGGAGCAACGACTATAACCGACGCAATCATTAAACAGCCGGCGACCGTAACGGACGAAGATCATTACTCCGACGACCGTTTCCAACCGTTAAGGCCATTAAAGGAGCATTCATGGATGAAGCTAAGGACACGAAGACTATAAATATCAAGCTCAATCAACATTTCAACACATCGAATATCCGGCGATTAACAACCGAAACAATATTCAAGAACACCTGAAGTGAAGAACCATTATTCTAAGTATCGCTCTCGATGCACGACAACAGCCCTCGACCAACAGTTCACACTTTGTTTCGTATACGACAAACACTTGGTTTACATTCCAAACATTTGTACTTTACATTTCGAAGCATTCTCTTCATTTGTATTGTAATCACTGTACGATCGACACCAGTATCCAAGGACATCGCCCCTGATTGGCGACCATAGTGCAGCGACGACACCCACTGTCGTCCGCAGGTTTTTTCCTCGATTGAGGTTTTTCCTGCGTCATCAAATCCCTTGTTTCTTTATTTTTATCCTCATCTCACGTTTCGTCGAAAGATTCTTTCTTTAGTTGTTTAAGTCCACATCGACCTTAAGTTGTCCCTTTGGTGCGATTTTTGAGATTTACAGTTTGGCGCCATCCGTGGGACTACATCTAGAGAAAATCCTCGACGAACGTGCATTCTACTAACGGTTTCTTGGAGTTTCTTCTGTTTTCTACTGCAGGATAATTGGCAGCCCCTGGAAATTCACAACAAGTCGCTGCTCAGATGTATCAGGAGCTCGAGGATGCCAGGAATCAACTCAATGCAATGGCAGAGCAGAATCGTAGGGCAGCTGAGGAGATTGCGCGGTTAAGAAATCCTTTTGGACCTCAAAATGGTCCTAGACCGTTCGTGCATAACCCAGTTCCAGGATCATTCAATCAGAATGGTCCCAGACCATTTGTCTAGAATCCAGGTGCAGGACCGGGTCCATCCGCTCAGAATCAGCATCCAGGTCCGTTTATGCAGAATCAGCAACCAGGGTCGTTCAACCCAAATCCCCAGTTCAGACCAATTCCCCCTCACCATCTCAGGCCGCCACCCATGAATAATGGGTCACAGCCGTTTCAAGGGTCGCAGCCTTTCCAGCAGGGGTCGCAGCCATTTTAGCAGCCATTTCAGAATGGACCTCAATCGTTTCAGAATGGACCGCAGCAATTCCACTATGGGTCGCAGCCATATTTTGTCCCGTTCAACGGGGACACCAATGGTTCGTCGCATGGTAATGAAACTAGTCCAGGGACCAATCCCTCGACAGGGGCAAATCCTGATCTTAACGATCCCGTCGCCCAGCGTTTGAAGATGTTAGAAGACCAAAATGAGCGCGTCTTGTCCTTGCTCGCCAAGTTGCCTGGGGTAGCCGTGCCTATCGACGTCGAGCCTCGCTCGGGGTATCAGGCGTCGCCCTTCATCGATGAGATCGCCACCGTCGAGGTCCCAAAGAAGTATAACATTCCTGCCTTCACTCCCAAGTATTCAGGTGTGACCGATCCAACCGAGCATGTCGCGCAGTATAAGCAGCTCATGTGGACAATCTCGATTCCACACATGTACCAGGAAGTATGCATGTGCAAGAGTTTCGGGGTGACTCTCACTGGTCCAGCTCTCCAGTGGTTGATCAATCTCAAACCCAAATCTATCGGGTCGTTCGCCGAATTGGTCAACCAATTCTCCCGGCAATTCGCCAGCAGTCGTAAGATGGAAAAGCAGACTAGTGATCTGTACTATGTCGTGCAGAAGACCAATGAGTCTATTCGAAGTTATTTCAATAGATTCAATGCTGAAATGATCAGTATCCGCAATTGTGACATCAAAACTGCGATCGAAGCCTATAAGCGTGGTCTGGACGATAGTTCGGGTCTATACACCGATCTGACCAAATATCCCCTAGAGAATTTCGAAGACGTCTGAGCTCGAACCTTAGCATATATGAGGGTCGAGGATGATGCCGCCTTTCGTCGCAAGAACACTGACGACAAGAAGTCGTTAGGCGTCAGAAAGCCAGAGTTCAAGACAAAGGCTGTTTCCAGAATAGAGCCCCCACGCCAAATTTCAAATGTTCGTTTCAAGACGAAAGCAGAAGCCAAGACCGCGACTAAGTTCACTCAGTACCCCGAGATATCCTCTTACGAATTCAAAGGGACCGCTAAGGACCTAGTCGAAGCTCTGAAAAGTTCCCAAGCGACCATTCGAAGGCCAAAGAAGTCCGACCTGGACGATGCTAAAAAAGACAAATCAAAGTGGTGCGACTTCCACGTCGATCATGGTCATGCGACAGACGATTGTATCGTATTGAAGAAGGAATTAGCGTATCATTTCCCGAAAAGAAATATCAAGGATATCATCGACGATGTCGCTATTCCAGCTAATAGCCATCGACCGTCGACCCCCGAGCACGCGAAAGTCGTCAATTGCATCACCGGTGGTTCAGACGTATGTGGTCTGACGTATTCCGGGGCCAAGCGTCATGCCAGTCAGGCACCTGACGATCGGACTATTCCTCGCTCTTCTAGACCCAAAGGAGATTTGGAGCTAGAAGCCATGAAGATTGTGTTCGACCACGTCGACCTGGGCGACTCGTATCAGAAGCATCACGACGGGTTGATCATTCAGCTCACAGTCGGTAACTGTTTGACGCGTCGAGTATTGGTAGATGGGGGCAGTTCAGCAAACGTCATTTTTCTCAACACTATCAAAGCCATGGGAATCGATCGCTCGGAAATCACCCGACGTTCGACGACCTTGGTCGGTTTCAACGGAGAAGCGACGAGCACCTTCGGAGAGATAATCCTGCCCGTCTATGCCGGAGGAGTCAACAAGCAGACCAAGTTCAGTGTCATCGATTGTGCGTCAGCCTATAACATCATCTTAGGTCGACCATGGATCCATGATATGAAATCCGTTCCCTCGACATATCATCAAATCATGAAAGTCCCTACACCATGGGGAATCCAGAAGATCAAAAGCGAGCCAAAAGTCGCCCGTGAGTGCTACAAGTCTACCTTGAAGCCGCAGAAATAAACTGAAGTCGCAAGATTAAGCTCTCGACAGGATCGCCGTATCGTTCTGTCATTTAAAACCTGTCTTTTCCTCCCAAAAAGAATAAGGTAATAAATGATAGGGGGCAATCATAGAGAGTCTGAAAAGGTACGTTCTCTAACTCTTTTTCATACGATTTTTTCTCACAAAACTACTACTGACTTAAGCATCGATGGGTCGTTGGTTAGCCAACGACCAACCCATGACATTGTTTTATCGCAGAATCGCACGATAGTAGTCACCGAGTCTACTATATGATTTTAATTTCGCATGGTCGCACGACGTAAATAATCAAGTCCATGACTTGATCATTCTCCTGCAGGAACACATGATTCAAGTTTATCATATGATCAAATCATACGATCGTAAGGTCTAACGACCCCACAATATAAGTTCTTCAACTTAGAAAAATTTCATGTTCTGAATGAATGCTTTGATCGCGCTTATGTTTGCTTATATGATATAGAAATATGAAAGTCTTATGACTTACGTTCTAATCGTTGTATTACAATGGATGCCCAAGTCGCACGACTCTTTGTACCTAATGAATTTTTACAGTCGATATTACATATGTCCATGACATGTATGAGTCAAAATAATACTCAGGTTCAATAGAAAGGTAAACTTTTTTACCTTTCATCGCTAAAGCAAAACCTACACAACGTAACATAGGTCTCTAACGACCATATCGGCTCGGATCGCCAGACCATAGGTCTTTAAAATGACCATATCGGCTCGGAACGCCAGAACATATGTCTCTAACGACCGTATCGGCTGTGAACGCCAGATCATAGGACCACGTCGACCGAGAACATCAACCCGGCGACATGGGTCCCTGTCTCCTCGATAGGAAAACATTCCCTGAAAGACGGGAGCAAATATTTTTCCAGATGAGGAAACAACGTCGTCCCGTCTAGGACACCATCGGCCGATGACCCGTCCCCCTTGTCGACAGACGCTGGGGACAACACCTTGGACACTAGCTTCGTCACTGTCGCCGGAAGCGCCGAACTTGCTGGTGTCGCGTCCATCGCGCCTGGACGGCTGGATGACGCCTTCGCCTCTTTAGGCATGATAATTCTCGACAAAATGTCAGCCCTCGAAGACTGTTCCTTCAGAACTTCGTCTTCTTCAAAGATTCCTGACCCAGCTGTTGGGGCATTCTTTATCCTTTCCCAGCCTCGAAGGGAAGGCACAACTTGCGTCACCTTCTTTGATGATCGACACGTGTTCCCGTCATTTCGTATACCCACACGGATCGTCGACGTCTGGCGTCAACAGCTGGTAAACATCATCGCGCGTCAGTATGACGCCACAACTTTTCAACTTCTCGTCCAGTTAAAGGCGAACCGGTCTAGTTCCACGACAACCAGGTAAGTCCCTCAACCCAGGTCACAAGTCTAAGCGTTCGGCAAGCAAAATTTAAAACTTAAATTTGACATTCAATTTTCAAATTTTGGGGGCAAACTGTTTGGGAAAAAAATCACGTCGCTCGACCGCGACCAGAACAAGTAAGACGTATGATTAGGGACTATATCTTGTATTAAGATAAGGTCTCGACAAACACCTAGAACACCATCGTCATCCCTCATAAAAGGTAAGTCGAGAGTTCCTTACGATGCTCGACCATAGCGTCGCCCGATCCGCACGACTATTATATAAGGACGTGCGACTTCGACCAAAGCTAATGTTAACCATGCCCGTTTATTAAGTGTTTAATGCAAGAGTAAAAGTCATTAAGGAGCAACGACTATAACCGACGCAATCATTAAACAGCCGGCGACCGTAACGGACGAAGATCATTACTCCGACGACCGTTTCCAACCGTTAAGGCCATTAAAGGAGCATTCATGGATGAAGCTAAGGACGCGAAGACTATAAATATCAAGCTCAATCAACATTTCAACACATCGAATATCCGGCGATTAACAACCGAAGCAATATTCAAGAACACCTGAAGTGAAGAACCATTATTCTAAGTATCGCTCTCGACGCACGACAACAGCCCTCGACCAACAGTTCACACTTTGTTTCGTATACGACAAACACTTGTTTTACATTCCAAACATTTGTACTTTACATTTCGAAGCATTCTCTTCATTTGTATTATAATCACTGTACGATCGACACCAGTATCCAAGGACATCGCCCCTGATTGGCGACCATAGTGCAGCGACGACACCCACTGTCGTTCGCAGGTTTTTTCCTCGATTGAGGTTTTTCCTGCGTCATCAAATCCATTGTTTCTTTATTTTTATCCTCGTCGCACGTTTCGTCGAAAGATTCTTTCTTTAGTTGTTTAAGTCCACATCGACCTTAAGTTGTCCCTTTGGTGCGATTTTTGGCATTAACAAGTTGCACCGAAGCTTTTGCACATGCAGACCTCCTAATACATGTGTGGGATCGAGATCGTCCACATGAGTTGCTTATACTGCGCGACGTGCTCTGTCGGATCAGTCACACCTGAATACTTAGGTGTGAAAGCGAGGATGTTATATTTCTTCGGAACTTCGACAATCGCGATCTCGTCGATGAAAGGTGATGCCTGAAAGCCTGATCGAGGCTCGACGTCGACGGGTACGGCTGCCCCAGGTAGCTTGGCGAGCAAAGATAAGACGCGCTCGTTCTGATCTTCTAGCATCTTCAGCCGTTGGGCGACGGGGTTAGGAGGTACGCCCGTCTGCGGATTGACACCTGAACTGGTGCCATTGCCATGCGACGAACCATTGGTGTCCCCGTTGAGAGGGACAGAATATGGCTGCGACCCATAATGAAACTGCTGCGATCCATTCTGAAACGGCGGTGGCCTTATGTGCTGAGGAGGGACCGTCCCGAACTGGGGATTTGGGTTGAACGGCCCCGGCTGCGGGTTCTGCATGAACGGACCTGGATGCTGATTCTGAGTGAACGGACCTGGATGCTGATTCTGAGTGAACGGACCTGACCCTGGACCCGGATTTTGCATGAATGGCCTAGGACCATTTTGGCGGAATGACCCTGGACTGGGATTCTGGACGAATGGTCTAGGACCATTCTGAGGTCCAAAAAGATTTCTCACCCGCGCAATTTCTTCAGCTGCTCTGCGACTCTGCTCGGCCATGGCATTAATTTGATTTCGGGCGACTTCAAGCTCCTGATACATCTGGGCAATAACATGCTGCTGATCTCCAGGGGCTGCCATTTTCCTGTAACAGAAAACAAGAGAAAACTCCAAGAAACTGTTAGTACCACGCACGTTTGTCGAAGATTTTCTCTAGATGGGGTCCCACGGATGGCGCCAAACTGTTAATGCCAAAAATCTGTGACAACCGTCAATTTCGCGTTCAGGTTAGAACTGCACTGAACATATCAGATACAGATATTATATGTCACACTGTCGAATTTTAGCAGTAAAGCCGATACAGTAGGAAAAATCTAGGATTTTTGCCTAATACCCCTCAAATTAAGAAATTATCCATACATCTCATAAAATGTCAACTAAAAATATCTAATATATATATATATGTTTATATATATATACCTTACAAAAATAAATACTAGCAAATTCAACTAGTATTATTATTAATAGCAATTAACTTAAAATGTCTAATAATTCAAATAATTAAAAGAAATAAAAATAAATTAAAAATAAAAATATAAACACAATCATTTTATACAAAACCACATTCCACACACTCTCACTCTCTCTCTAAAACCGCCCCCCCTCTCTCCTTAAAACTCCCTCACTCTCTCATTTCCTCACCTCTTTTCTCATTCTCTCATTTTCTCTCTAGAGTTTTCTCTCTTTTCTCTCTTTTGCTCTCAACTAAACCTCCAAGGTCCAGCCCTTCTACACTCAAGAACACCAAGAACACAAGTACTTTCAAGGTAAAACTTCTTATACAACAACACTTACACTTTTCTTGTGTTAATCTTGCATTTCTTCAAAGTTTCAACTACTTCTACCCTAGTTTTACACCTTATTCTTGCTAAAACATTTCTTGGCATCCTAATGTTTGTAGATTCATCACCATAACACTTTGCATGTTATTAAAAGTGTGATGAATCCATCATCAAACCAATATTAGTGATCTAAGAATGTTTTACTTGAATGTTTTCACAAAAACTCAAAAACAACAATTTTTGAAAATGTTTTGACAAGATGATTTGTCTAAGTTCATTGCATGTGGATTGTGTAAACAAAAAGTAATGTTTTTCATCTGAAAATACTGGATTTGGGTGTCAAAAATCGTGGTTAAACAAAAAGAACAAATCTTTGGAAGAACCAATAGAAATAAAGCCTTTATATAAAGAAGCTTTTTCCAACAACAATTTGTCAGATTTTACCACTGATTTTGCATGGCCATATCTCCCTCAAAAATGCTCCAAATGGGGTGATTTTTCTTCTGGAATTTTCTTTTATGAGTTAAGAATCAAACCCAACTGGAATCTTTGAAAAACATTAAGTTTTCGACTTTCAAACAGTATGCACAAAAACAGTACGCAACAGCAACGTTTTTCTGTCGCAGTTTACGTCAAGAATTATTTCATGCACTTAAACTACTCTAAAAATCATGAATCTTATGTCAAAAGTCTCCTAACACATGGAAGTACTTGGTCGTAAAATATCAGAACCTAACGATCTCTGGAAGTCATCCGAAAATTTACCGAAACTGACTACTAATTCTGGACAGCTAACAACTATATCATATTATAGCTATATGCTATCTCTTGAACCCGTTTCATCATTCTTGTGATGAAATTGTGGAATATGTATATATACTATATGATTATGCATTTTACTATAGCTAAAAGTAACTCTTGAACCCGTTTCATCATTCTTGTGATGAAATTGTGGAATATACCTATATATATTTACTTACTCATTTTATTTATACTCTAAGATCTAACATTTCATTTTGAACCCTTTTCATCATTTTACGATGAAATTGCGGTATATATGTAACATATATAACCTAACTCCTAACTTTATATACTATACATATGACTCCTAATTATTAACCCTTTTCGTCACTTGTCATGACGAAATTGCGGTAATCTCGAATTATCATATGTAACGTTTGGATATTAACTATTAATATCGGTGATCCTATAAACAACATACAAACTAAATTTCATCGAAGGCATTTTATGTTGATTTGGATAATTAAACGACATTAAGGACTAAGGTCTAGAACCTAGAATCTTACTAGTGTCCTTACATTCGTAGGATCGGCATAGGATCGCTTTACGGATCACATTACGCATCCCTTGGGAACATCTACGCTATTCACCGTGAGTCTTCATAGCCCCTTTTTACTGTTTTATACATTTTGGGGTGGAAAGCATGTTACAAACTTTATTCGATATCAACTGTTTTATTACTGAAATACTACGCATGTTTAAACGCTCTCTATGGTACGTGTGCACATGTTAAGGCTTCTGAGTTTACGCTATCATACAAAAAGTCCCCACATATTTTTACATTACCTATTTAACTCACGTGTGTGAGCCATGATAATTATGGATAACATTATTTGGTTGACCACCCACTTACGGTAAAGTAAGTGCATAATTGTTACAACGCCATGTTAGTGATAGAACATGATGACTCTGGGCAACTAATACAAGGTCCGGAGGTTTGGGTAATGGCTTAGCTTGCTACCTCTGAGGCATCACATTATATACCATGAGCATGCAATTCAAAACGACAAACTTTACAACCGAGTGTTGTACTACTTTCTTTGAAAGTGCGGAGCTTACCAACTTGCATTAAAAACTTTTAGTGCATACAAAACCTATGAACTCACCAACTATTTTTATAGTTGACACTCTCCTTTACATGCTTTTCAGGAAACAACAAGTAAGGATGAAATCTAGAAGGCACTACACTAGCGACATCCAACTTCGTTTTTCATCATGTCAAGACTGTTTTTACATTTGGACAATTTGTATTTCAAAGACATATGCAATTTGAAATTTTAATTGATATGATGATTGTGTGTTGTCTTCTACCTTATGTGTAACATCCCCACTCCCCAGTCCACCGTACACGATATTGTCCGCTTTGCGGATACCCTCTGCATAACAGCATGCCGGCACCGCTCACGGTTTTGTTCCAGCCCGCACAGGCATACGCGAGACACACCCAGACCGCACCCAGTGACAGGCAAAAGGCCTCATGCAAGGAATGTATCCATCCACCCTTATAAGGAGGACTTCGTTCCCCCTCCTAGCCGATGTGGGATCTCACAATCCACCCACCTAAGTTGGATCAGCGTCCTCGCTGACACATCGACCCGGTGACCGGCTCTGATACCATTCTGTAACATCCCCACTCCCCAGTCCACCGTACACGATATTGTCCGCTTTGCGGATAGCCTCTGCATAACAGCATGCCGGCACCGCTCACGGTTTTGTTCCTGCCCGCACAGGCATACGCGGGACACACCCAGACCACACCCAGTGACAAGCAA
Organism: Saussurea involucrata; assembly: GCA_033807775.1. Classification (NCBI taxonomy): domain Eukaryota; kingdom Viridiplantae; phylum Streptophyta; class Magnoliopsida; order Asterales; family Asteraceae; genus Saussurea; species Saussurea involucrata. The sequence goes on from CM066327.1 coordinate 83,158,348, forward strand.
AAGGCCTCATGCAAGGAAGGTATCCATCCACCCTTATAAGGAGGACTTCGTTCCCCCTCCTAGCCGATGTGGGATCTCACAATAGTTGTAAAGCCCGTATCCCGGTATGTTTTATTTTATAAGTTAATTTTGTTTCCTTTTATCGTTGCGTAGTTAACGGGAATTAGTGGGTTAACCTAATTGAGAAAAGTTTGGATTTAGAGGCTAAACGTGTATAACCCTAATACTCTAGGGGCTGTTTGTGTCAATAGGGCAAAGGGGTGCATGGGGTTCGGCCCATGTGGAACCGGCCCTTCCCCCTCCCCTTCCCTTCTCGTTTTCTTCTCACGCAAACAACACACCACAAAACCCTAATACCTTCTTCCTTTCCTTTTTGTTGCTGCCGTGAAACCGCCCACCACCACAACCAGCGCCGCTGCTGGTTTTGGCCGGAGAGAGAGAACAGCGCGAGAGAGAGATAGAGAGAGAGAGAGAGACACGATCGGAAAGAGAAGGGCGTTGGGTTAGTCGCCGTGATCGCTGCCGTTCGCCGCTGTGTCGTCGCGAGGTAAGACTCCCTCCTCCCTCTTTGGTTTCTTTCTTCGTCGTTCGATCGCAAAAACCACCACCGCTGCCGGCGTGTACAGCCATGGCTGCCGCCGACTGCCGCCGTCGTGCGCCTCCAGCCGGGGGCCCGTGATGGCAGGTCGACGGCCGTGGGTCGTGTGTGCGTGGGTGGAGTGTGATAGGGTAATCGTTTGGTTTCGTTTCTTGTTAGTTGTCGTCAGGTAACCGCGAAACGACCACCGTCGCCGCAGCCACGGCTGCCGGCGGTGTGGTGCCCCGAGAGCCACCCTTGTGGTGTCTATAAAGGCGGGTTAAGGGCTGTTTGGTGTGCGAGGGGCGTGTGGTCGGGTTTTCGTGTGGTCTCGCCGGAGTTCGTGTAAAAAGAAAAAAAAAACCCGCCACCGTCGATCGCCGCCGTCACCGCCGCCGCCGGCGACCACCACTGCCGGAGGTGGCAGTGGGTGGTGCGCGGGTGAGCCCAGACTTTAGTAACCAAAAATCCTAATCCGTGACCTGGTCGCTTAAACCCGGATCGATTAAACCGTTTTTACAAATCGTCATTTTATGTGAATATTAGGATTCTGTCCAGTTCGTATTTTGACCGTAACTTTCTCGTCGTAGCTCGGTTTGAGGCGAATCCGGTGTCCTCGGTTCAAATTCTGTGTCGGGCACACTTTTCGTGTTTTAGCGAAAATCCGGTTCGGCCTCTAGCTAGGTGTAAATTAGCTGTTTTGACAGCAGGTCCGGATTTGGCAGACTCGTGTCCTGTTTTTAGAAAATTCATATTTAATTGCAGAAAAATCGTTAGAGCGCGTGCGATACGTCCCTGAAACCCTAAGACATGGGACTTTGTGATTTTGGAATTATATTTCTGGATTTATCAGTTTATAAGGGGTTAAACAGGTCCTGAACAGACCTGTGTTTTTAGAGTAAAAGCTGGAATATGTGACTTGTAATCTAGTAGTCGTGGTTTTGGGGTCGGGGCTTCGCTTTGACATTTGTTAACACGTAATTAGGTGGGAGAAGGTGAGTGAAGTTGGCCGGCTTGTGTTGCGGTTGCGGATACTTGCGTGCTTTAAGGTGAGTTCTCTCACTGCGTAGACTAGGAGTTACATATATGTTGCGTTCGCTCTTTCGTGTTATTGTATGCTTACGTGAACTAGTTGTGGTGTGAAAGCTAGTTGTAAATTATATAATATGTGATTGGCATGTGTTTGGTGTACACCTCGGGGAGACCGAGGGCTCGGGGAGACCGAGGAATTGTGTAAAAGGGTTGTGTGAACTCGGGGAGACCGAGGGCTCGGGGAGACCGAGGAATTGTGTAAAAGTGTTGTGTGAACTCGGGGAGACCGAGGGCTCGGTGGGACCGAGGTATGTGATTACATGCTTAAACCTTGATTTGTTTCTATACTTGTAATTGCGGTGTTGTTTACCTTCTAGATCATAGGGGTGATATATGTGTGATTGCTACCTGCGTAGGTGGTGGAATTCACTAAGCTTTGTGCTTACCCTTTTCCTATAAATGTGGTTTCAGGTGCTAGTGGCTCCAAGGCGTGACGGGTACACACTGGCGCGCGTGGAGAGTTATTACAATTATGAGTTTAGAATTATTATTTAAACGATTTATTTCCGCTGTCATTTATTAACGAGGATATTTATTATTAAGTTGCAAACGAAACGGTTTTGGATATTTAATGAAAAATGTTTATTTTTAAAAGTTAAAATTTATTGTAATTTTTGGGACGTTACATTATGCTTTTGAAACATTTAGCTGTGACATCCCGTGTTTCCGCTTTAGCGGGGTGTGACAGAAGTGGTATCAGAGCCAAAGGTTATAGAGAATACCGGTCTTTCATTAGAAAAACCCAACTATAACCATCGAGAGTGGTCCCCGGCGTGCCAGTTGGGCGCATGACTGAACTAGCCATGGCAAGGGATCAACACATTAGGGCCATGACAACCGAGTTGCATGGGTGTCAAGTTAGAGTAACCCATCAAGCTCAAGTCTTAACGGAACTAGTAGAACTAACGCACCAACTAGCTGTCGTATCTACTCAAGCTCGGGATGGCGCAAAAATGGCTAAGGAAATGGTATCAAGGGCTCAAGCGGCAAACTTGATGGTAGGAATGGTGTTGTTGCTGTTGATGTTCTTGCTTGTGCTCGGGGCATATTTGGGGTAGTACGGATGGGTCATGGCATGGGAAAGGATCTTTTAAGAACAGTCTTTTATTACTTTTCTTTTTAATTCATGTGTTTCTAAGTTGTACTTCCGTTTAAAATGATACCGGTGTATGATAAACACCGGAAATTTTGTAAACCTCGGCAATTAATGAAAACCCTTTGGGGAGTTTTTTTTAGTCAACCTGTCTATTTACTTTATACTTTACTTTATTGTTCAAATATTTGAATGAAAAATTGTTAATCTTAAACCTTTGGAAAAATATGAGTTAAAAAATTTGTACAAATTTTAACCAAAGCAATTTTTGAAAATGTGATTTAGAACCATGCCTCCAAGAAGAGCGACAAACCACACGGAAGATATCCCCGAAAACAAACGCCCGACATAGCACAAATCATCGCACAACGCATCCAAGAAGCCATACCCAACATCGTCACACAAGTAACTGCTGGCATCAATGCGATCCCTAGGAATGAGGGAGGTAGTGGCGGAAACCCGGGTAGTGGCAATACCGGATGTAATTACAAGTCCTTCATGTCTTGTAAGCCTAAGGAATTCTACAGAAAGGAAGGCGTAGTGGGATTGCTTTCATGGATTGATAGCATGGAGTCGGTACTCCATATTAGCAAATGTTCGGAGGACCACAAGGTGGAATATGCTACATGTCAACTCCAAGGTAGGGCGCTAACATGGTGGAATATCCAGGTTCAAACCCGTGGAAGGGAAGATGCGTACAAACTCACATGGGAGGAGTTCAAGAAGTTGCTCATTGAGGAGTACTGCCCTAAAAGTGAAATTCAAAAGCTGGAGGTTGAATTCTGGAACCATGCTATGATTGGAGCTGACATAGATCGTTACACAGCTCGTTTTCATGAACTTGCAAAACTGGTACCTCACATGGTCACTCCTGAGAGTAAGAGAATCGACCGATACTTATGGGGATTAGCATCGGAGATCCGAGGAATGGTTACCTCGGCAAAACGGAACACCATCCAAGAGGTTGTAGCTATGGCAACTACTTTAACAAACGATGCTGTAAGAGCAGGAACCCTGACATCGGGAGGCGCTAGCAACAAGAGGAAGCCATAACATCAGTCAGGAAAGAAGTCTTTTGGTAGTGGAAGCAAGGATAGGAGCGTTGCGAGAAACTTCGGAGTAAGGACACAGGAACCAGGGCAATACAAGGGTTCACTCCCTAAATGCAATAAGTGCAGCCATCATCATGAAGGAGCCTGCGTCATTTGTGACAATTGTAAACGGCCAGGTCATCTCACCAGGTTCTGTAAAAGTGAAAGAGGGCCCAACGAAGGGAGAAGGGCATGTTTTGAGTGCGGAAGTCCGGATCACTACCGGAATACGTGCCCGAGGTTTGGTAGGAGACTAAACAATAACAACAATGGAAATCAGGCGAGACAAGCCAACCAGGGGAATCAAGGAGGTCAGGCTCCAGGACGGGCATTTGTCATTGGAGCTGACGAAGCGCGTCGCGACCCTAATGTGGTGACAAGTACGTTTATCCTAAACAACCACTATGCATCAGTATTATTTGACACTGGGGCGGATAGAAGTTTTGTTTCATTGGAGTTTAGACCACTAATTAGCTTGGAATCTAAGAAGATGTCGGAGGCCTATATTATTGAAGTTGCTAATGGTCATAAATTTGAGGCTAAGGACGTATATTTAGATTGTACCTTGAATCTAGCCGATAAATTGTTTAGCGTTGATCTTATTCCTATTGAATTAGGGAGTTTTGACATAGTTATAGGCATGGATTGGTTATCTAAGAATCGAGCGGAGATTGGCTGTTTTGATAAGTCGGTTAGAATACCTTTGCAAGATGGAGAAACTCTCGTGATACAAGGACACAAGGCTGGAAGAAGCCTAGAGATGGTGTCAAGTATTAAGGTTCAAAAGTATTTGAGGAAGAAGTGCGTTGCATTTTTGGCACTCATAGTTGAGAAGAAGTCCGAGGAAAGGCGAATCCAAGACATTCCCGTGGTAAAAGATCACCCGGAAGTGTTCCCCGACGATTTGCCTGGACTGCCCCCGTTTAGACAAGTTGAATTCCAAATTGACCTTATACCTGGAGCGACACCGGTAGCTAAAGCACCATACCGCTTAGCACCTGCCGAAATGCAAGAGTTGTCAAGTCAACTCCAAGAACTGTTCGACAAAGAATTTATTAGGCCAAGTTCCTCACCTTGGGGAGCTCCATTCCTGTTCATCAAGAAAAAGGATGGATCGTTGCGGATGTGCATCGACTATAGGGAATTGAACAAGTTGACAATCAAGAATCGATATCCTCTTCCTCGAATAGATGATTTATTCGACCAGTTGCAAGGTGCAACATATTTCTCAAAGATTGATCTTCGATCAGGTTATCACCAGTTAAGAGTCCGTGAAGAGGACATTCCTAAGACAGCTTTTAGGACACGTTATAGACACTACGAGTTTTTGGTTATGCCTTTCGGTTTAACCAATGCACCCGCTGTGTTCATGGATTTAATGAACAGGGTATGCAGACCATACCTCAACAAGTTTGTGATCGTGTTTATAGATGACATTTTGATATACTCTCGAAGTAAAGAAGATCACGAGCAGCATTTAAGAGTAATTCTAGAACTTCTTAAGGAACAGAGACTATACGCCAAATTCTCTAAGTGCGAATTTTGGATTAGAGAAGTACACTTTCTAGGTCACGTGATTGGAGAAAAAGGAATTCACGTAGATCCGGTTAAGGTGGAAGCTGTTAAGAAATGGGAAGCTCCCAAGACACCGACATAAATTCGTCAATTTCTGGGTTTGGCAGGTTATTATAGGCGGTTTATCGAGAACTTCTCAAAAATTGCTAAACCACTCACAACTCTGACCCAAAGGGATAGTAAATTCATTTGGGGAGAACCACAAGAAGAGGCGTTCCAGCTATTGAAGAAAAAGTTGTGCAATGCACCAATTCTGGCGTTACCGGAAGGAACAGATAATTTTGTGGTGTATTGTGACACATCGCATCAAGGTTTAGGTTGTGTATTGATGCAAAAGGACAAAGTTATAGCATACGCCTCGCGGCAACTGAAAGTCCATGAAAAGAACTATACCACGCACGATTTGGAGCTCGGAGCTGTGGTATTTGCCTTGAAGATTTGGAGACATTATTTGTACGACACTAAGTGCACCATATTCACCGATCATAAGAGTCTTCAGCACATTCTAGACCAGAAAATGCTAAACATGAGGCAAAGAAGGTGGGTGGAACTACTCAGTGATTACGATTGTGATATTCGTTATCATCCAGGTAAGACCAATGTAGTGGCTGATGCCCTGAGTAAGAAGGAAAGGACAAAACCTTCACGTGTACGAGCCATGGGAGCGCTTGTACAAACAAGTTTAAAGACTAAAATTCTTGAAGCGCAAACCGAAGCAATGAGAACGGAAAACTTGAAGGACGAAACCCTTCACGGCATAGAAAACAGATTGGAAACTAAGGCTGATGGAGTACGTTATTTCAAGGATAGAGTTTGGATTCCAAAAGCTAACAACGTACGGGAGACAATCCTGAATGAAGCCCACAAGTCACGATATTCAGTTCATCCTGGTGCGGATAAGATGTATAAGGACTTAAGGGAATATTATTGGTGGCCAGGAATGAAGAAGGATATTGCCCTATACGTAGGAAAATGTGTAACTTGCTCAAAAGTCAAGGCTGTATATCAGAAACCATCTGGTTTGCTTCAACAACCAGAGATTCCCCAGTAGAAATGGGAACAAATAACCATGGATTTCATAACCAAATTGCCGAGAACTGCCCGGCGGCACGACTCGATTTGGGTTATAGTAGATCGGTTCACGAAATCTGCACATTTTCTACCGATTCGAGAAGACTACAAGATGGAAAAGCTGGCTCAGATATATATCAAGGAAATTGTTACGCGACATGGAGTCCCGGTTTCAATCATGTCAGACAGAGATAGCCGTTTCACATCTCGGTTTTGGCAGTCACTTCAAAGAGCATTGGGGACACAATTGAATTTGAGCACCGCCTATCATCCCTAAACAGACGGCCAAAGCGAGCGAACAATTCAAACATTGGAGGACATGCTTCGAGCATGTGTAATAGATTTCAGAGGAAGTTGGGATAACCACTTACCGTTAGTCGAGTTTTCCTACAACAATAGCTATCACACCAGTATCAAGTGTGCACCATATGAAGCACTCTATGGGCACAAATGTCGATCACCTCTTTGTTGGTTGGAGATTGGAGATAGACAGTTGTCTAGTCCATACATTGTACAAGAAACCACCGACAAAATTGCAATCATCAGGGATAGACTTAAAGCAGCTCAAGATCGTCAAAAGAGCTATGCGGACAATCATAGGAAACCGTTAGCGTTTCAAATTGACGATAGAGTCTTTCTAAAAGTATCCCCTTGGAAGGGAACTGTCCGATTCAGAAAACGAGGAAAGTTAAGCCCTCGGTACATTGGACCATTTAAAATCACCGAAAGAATTGGACCAGTAGCGTACAGGCTGGAATTGCCAAAGGAACTAAGTGCTATTCACAACACCTTTCATGTGTCCAACTTGAAAAAGTGTCTAGCCAACGAGGAAATAACCGTGCCTTTGGAAGAAGTCCAAATCAATGACAAACTGCACATTGTAGAAAAACCAATCGAAATACTTGACTGAGAGGTCAAACGCCTTAAGCGAAGCAAGATTCCAATAGTGAAAGTTCAATGGAACACAAGGCGTGGGCTTGAGTACACATGGGAACGAGAGGATTACATGAAACACAAGTATCCTCACTTATTTGCTAAACAACCGGTTACAGGCGAAAGTTCTTGAATTTTGGGACAAAATTCTTTTAACCGGGGGAGACTGTGACAACCGTCAATTTCGCGTTCAGGTTAGAACTGCACTGAACATATCAGATACAGATATTATATGTCACACTGTCGAATTTTAGCAGTAAAGCCGATACAGTAGGCAAAAATTTAGGATTTTTGCCTAATATCCCTCAAATTAAGAAATTATCCATACATCTCATAAAATGCCAACTAAAAACATCTAATATACATATATATATATATATATATATATATATATGTTTATATATATATACCTTACAAAAATAAATACTAGCAAATTCAACTAGTATTATTATTATTAATAGCAATTAACTTAAAATGTCTAATAATTCAAATAATTAAAAGAAATAAAAATAAATTAAAAATAAAAATATAAACACAATCATTTTATACAAAACCACACTCCACACACTCTCACTCTCTCTCTAAAACCGCCCCTCCCTCTCTCCTTAAAACCCCTCACTCTCTCATTTCCTCACCTCTTTTCTCATTCTCTCATTTTCTCATTCTCTCATTTTCTCTCATTTCTCTCTTTTGCTCTCAACTAAACCTCCAAGGTCCAGCCCTTCTACACTCAAAAACACCAAGAACACAAATACTTTCAAGGTAAAACTTCTTATACAACAACACTTACACTTTTCTTGTGTTAATCTTGCATTTCTTCAAAGTTTCATCTACTTCTACTCTAGTTTTACACCTTATTCTTGCTAAAACATTTCTTGGCATCCTAATGTTTGTAGATTCATCACCATAACACTTTGCATGTTATTAAAAGTGTGATGAATCCATCATCAAACCAATATTAGTGATCTAAGAATGTTTTACTTGAATGTTTTCACAAAAACTCAAAAACAACAATTTTTGAAAATGTTTTGACAAGATGATTTGTCTAAGTTCATTGCATAAACAAAAAGTAATGTTTTTCATCTGAAAATACTGGATTTGGGTGTCAAAAATCGTGGTTAAACAAAAAGAACAAATCTTTGGAAGAACCAATAGAAAAAAGCCTTTATATAAAGAAGCTTTTTCCAACAACAATCTGTCAGATTTTACCACTGACTTTGCATGGCCATATCTCCCTCAAAAATGCTCCAAATGGGGTGATTTTTCTTCTGGAATTTTCTTTTATGAGTTAAGAATCAAACCCAACTGGAATCTTTGAAAAACATTAAGTTTTCGACTTTTAAACAGTATGCTCAAAAACAGTGCGCAACAGCAACGTTTTTCTGTCACAGTTTACGTCAAGAATTATTTCATGCACTTAAACTACTCTAAAAATCATGAATCTTATGTCAAAAGTCTCCTAACACATGGAAGTACTTGGTCGTAAAATATCAGAACCTAACGATCTCTGGAAGTCATCCGAAAATTTATCGAAAGTGACTACTAATTCTGGACAGCTAACAACTATATCATATTATAGCTATATGCTATCTCTTGAACCCGTTTCATCATTCTTGTGATGAAATTGTGGAATATGTATATATACTATATGATTATGCATTTTACTATAGCTAAAAGTAACTCTTGAACCCGTTTCATCATTCTTGTGATGAAATTGTGGAATATACCCTATATATATTTACTTACTCATTTTATTTATACTCTAACATCTAACATTTTATTTTGAACCCTTTTCATCATTTTACGATGAAATTGCGGTATATATGTAACATATATAACCTAACTCCTAACTTTATATACTATACATATGACTCCTAATTATTAACCCTTTTCGTCACTTGTCATGACGAAATTGCGGTAATCTCGAATTATCATATGTAACGTTTGGATATTAACTATTAATATGGATGAACCTATAAACAACATACAAACTAAATTTCATCGAAGGCATTTTATGTTGATTTGGATAATTAAACGACATTAAGGACTAAGGTCTAGAACCTAGAATCTTACTAGTGTCCTTACATTCGTAGGATCGGCATAGGATCACTTTACGGATCACATTACGCATCCCTTGGGAACATCTACGCTATTCACCGTGAGTCTTCATAGCCCCTTTTTACTGTTTAATACATTTTGGGGTGGAAAGCATGTTACAAACTTTATTCGATATCAACTGTTTTATTACTGAAATACTACACATGTTTAAACGCTCTCTATGGTACGTGTACACATGTTAAGGCTTCTGAGTTTACGCTATCATACAAAAAGTCCCCACATATTTTTACATTACCTATTTAACTCACGTGTGTGAGCCATGATAATTATGGATAACGTTATTTGGTTGACCACCCACTTACGGTAAAGTAAGTGCATAATTGTTACAACGACATGTTAGTGATAGAACATGATGACTCGGGGCAACTAATACAAGGTCGGGAGGTTTGGGTAATGGCTTAGCTTGCTACCTCTGAGGCATCACATTATATACCATGAGCATGCAATTCAAAACGACAAACTTTACAACCGAGTGTTGTACTACTTTCTTTGAAAGTGCGGAGCTTACCAACTTGCATTAAAAACTTTTAGTGCATACAAAACCTATGAACTCACCAACTATTTTTATAGTTGACACTCTCCTTTACATGCTTTTCAGGAAACAACAAGTAAGGATGAAATCTAGAAGGCACTACACTAGCGACATCCAACTTCGTTTTTCATCATGTCAAGACTGTTTTTACATTTGGACACTTTGTATTTCAAAGACATATGCAATTTGAAATTTTAATTGATATGATGATTGTGTGTTGTCTTCTACCTTATGCTTTTGAAACATTTAGCTGTGACATCCCGTGTTTCCGCTTTAGTGGGGTGTGACAGAAGTGGTATCAGAGCCAAAGGTTATAGAGAATACCGGTCTTTCATTAGAAAAACCCAACTATAACCAAAAGTCCAAAACTGACCTGAAAATAACTAAACCTACTACTAGTATAACTAAGTCTAGAATGACATTAACAGACTTTAATTAAACATAGCCTGATCACCTATGTTCGATTAAGGAAGGTTAATGCGAGACTAGAAATGGTTATATTAGGAGTATGTCGATTTTTACTTGCACTATCTAGGAGCATGCTTAGTGCGTAGACATTGCATAGGGTAGACATGCCACTTATGCGATTAGTTACTAAGTACACTTTTGCTTCAGTTTCACTATGTCATCGTCGTCACCATCTTACACTCCTAAGTCATACTCGGCCGATGTATCGGGATACGTTACGGGACGACCACAAGACAACCCACCTAGCAACTAAGAAGAAGAAGAGGATTACAGCAGCATGGAATCGGAACCCGAAGTGTCCGGCGAGCGAGACCCCTATGATGGACCTAGAGTACCACCAACCACGGTGTTACCCCGACCCAATCCAGTAATTGTACAACCACAATCTGGAGGACTTCGCATCCGGCAAAGGGCAAGGAAGAGCGTTCCAATCCCAAGGAGAGTCACACTATCAACACCTCGTTCGGAAGCACCGGAACCATCGAGAGTGGTCCCCGGCGTGCCAGTTGGGCGCATGACTGAACTAGCCATGGCAAGGGATCAACACATTAGGGCCATGACAACCGAGTTGCATGGGTGTCAAGTTAGAGTAACCCATCAAGCTCAAGTCTTAACGGAACTAGTAGAACTAACGCACCAACTAGCTGTCGTATCTACTCAAGCTCGGGATGGCGCAAAAATGGCTAAGGAAATGGTATCAAGGGCTCAAGCGGCAAGCTTGATGGTAGGAATGGTGTTGTTGCTGTTGATGTTCTTGCTTGTGCTCGGGGCATATTTGGGGTAGTACGGATGGGCCATGGCATGGGAAAGGATCTTTTAAGAACCGTCTTTTATTACTTTTCTTTTTAATTCATGTGTTTCTAAGTTGTACTTCCGTTTAAAATGATACCGGTGTATGATAAACACCGGAAATTTGTAAACCTCGGCAATTAATGAAAACCCTTTGGGGAGTTTTTTTTAGTCAACCTGTCTATTTACTTTATACTTTACTTTATTGTTCAAATATTTGAATGAAAAATTGTTATTCTTAAACCTTTGGAAAAAGATGAGTTAAAAAATTTGTACAAATTTTAACCAAAGCAATTTTTGAAAATGTGATTTAGAACCATGCCTCCAAGAAGAGCGACAAACCACACGGAAGATATCCCCGAAAACCAAACGCCCGACATAGCACAAATCATCGCACAACGCATCCAAGAATCCATACCCAACATCGTCACACAAGTAACTGCTGGCATCAATGCGATCCCTAGGAATGAGGGAGGTAGTGGCGGAAACCCGGGTAGTGGCAATACCGGATGTAATTACTAGTCCTTCATGTCTTGTAAGCCTAAGGAATTCTACAGAAAGGAAGGCGTAGTGGGATTGCTTTCATGGATTGATAGCATGGAGTCGGTACTCCATATTAGCAAATGTTCGGAGGACCACAAGGTGGAATATGCTACATGTCAACTCCAAGGTAGGGCGCTAACATGGTGGAATATCCAGGTTCAAACCCGTGGAAGGGAAGATGCGTACAAACTCACATGGGAGGAGTTCAAGAAGTTGCTCATTGAGGAGTACTGCCCTAAAAGTGAAATTCAAAAGCTGGAGGTTGAATTCTGGAACCATGCTATGATTGGAGCTGACATAGATCGTTACACAGCTCGTTTTCATTAACTTGCAAAACTGGTACCTCACATGGTCACTCCTGAGAGTAAGAGAATCGACTGATACTTATGGGGATTAGCATCGAAGATCCGAGGAATGGTTACCTCGGCAAAACGGAACACCATCCAAGAGGTTGTATCTATGGCAACTACTTTAACAAACGATGCTGTAAGAGCAGGAACCCTGACATCGGGAGGAGCTAGTAACAAGAGGAAGCCAGAATATCAGTCAGGAAAGAAGTCTTTTGGTAGTGGAAGCAAGGATAGGAGCGTTGCGAGAAACTTCAGAGTAAGGACACAGGAACCAGGGCAATACAAGGGTTCACTCCCTAAATGCAATAAGTGCAGCCATCATCATGAAGGAGCCTGCGTCATTTGTGACAATTGTAAACGGCCAGGTCATCTCACCAGGTTCTGTAAAAGTGAAAGAGGGTCCAACGAAGGGAGAAGGGCATGTTTTGAGTGCGGAAGTCCGGATCACTACCGGAATACGTGCCCGAGGTTTGGTAGGAGACCAAACAATAACAACAATGGAAATCAGGCGAGACAAGCCAACCAGGGGAATCAAGGAGGTCAGGCTCGAGGACGGGCATTTGTCATTGGAGCTGACGAAGCGCGTCGCGACCCTAATGTGGTGACATGTACATTTCTCCTAAACAACCACTATGCATTAGTATTATTTGACATTGGGGCGGATAGAAGTTTTGTTTCATTGGAGTTTAGACCACTAATTAGCTTGGAATCTAAGAAGATGTCGGAGGCCTATATTATTGAAGTTGCTAATGGTCATAAATTTGAGGCTAAGGACGTAATTTTAGATTGTACCTTGAATCTAGCCGATAAATTGTTTAGCGTTGATCTTATTCCTATCGAATTAGGGAGTTTTGACATAGTTATAGGCATGGATTGGTTATCTAAGAATCGAGCGGAGATTTGCTGTTTTGATAAGTCGGTTAGAATACCTTTGCAAGATGGAGAAACTCTCGTGATACAAGGACACAAGGCTGGAAGAAGCCTAGAGATGGTGTCAAGTATTAAGGTTCAAAAGTATTTGTGGAAGAAGTGCGTTGCATTTTTGGCACTCATAGTTAAGAAGAAGTCCGAGGAAAGGCGAATCCAAGACATTCCCGTGGTAAAAGATCACCCGAAAGTGTTCCCCGACGATTTGCCTGGACTTCCCCCGTTTAGACAAGTTGAATTCCAAATTGACCTTATACCTGGAGCGGCACCGGTAGCTAAAGCACCGTACCGCTTAGCACCTGCCGAAATGCAAGAGTTGTCATGTCAACTCCAGGAACTGTTCGACAAAGAATTTATTAGGCCAAGTTCCTCACCTTGGGGAGCTCCAGCCCTGTTCATCAAGAAAAAGGATGGATCGTTGCGGATGTGCATCGACTATAGGGAATTGAACAAGTTGACAATCAAGAATCGATATCCTCTTCCTCGAATAGATGATTTATTCGACCAGTTGCAAGGTGCAACATATTTCTCAAAGATTGATCTTCGATCAGGTTATCACCAGTTAAGAGTCCGTGAAGAGAACATTCCTAAGACAGCTTTTAGGACACGTTATGGACACTACGAGTTTTTGGTTATGCCTTTCGGTTTAACCAATGCACCCGCTGTGTTCATGGATTTAATGAACAGGGTATGCAGACCATACCTCGACAAGTTTGTGATCGTGTTTATAGATGACATTTTGATATACTCTCGAAGTAAAGAAGATCACGAGCAGCATTTAAGAGTAATTCTAGAACTTCTTAAGGAACAGAGACTGTACGCCAAATTCTCTAAGTGCAAATTTTGGATTAGAGAAGTACACTTTCTAGGTCACGTGATTGGAGAAAAAGGAATTCACGTAGATCCGGTTAAGGTGGAAGCTGTTAAGAAATGGGAAGCTCCCAAGACACCGACAGAAATTCGTCAATTTCTGGGTTTGGCAGGTTATTATAGGCGATTTATCGAGAACTTCTCAAAAATTGCTAAACCACTCACAACTCTGACCCAAAGGGATAGTAAATTCATTTGGGGAGAACCACAAGAAGAGGCGTTCCAGCTATTGAAGAAAAAGTTGTGCAATGCACCAATTCTGGCGTTACCGGAAGGAACAAATAATTTTGTGGTGTATTATGACACATCACATCAAGGTTTAGGTTGTGTATTGATGCAAAAGGACAAAGTTATAGCATACGCCTCGCGGCAACTGAAAGTCCATGAAAAGAACTATACCACGCACGATTTGGAGCTCGGAGCTGTGGTATTTGCCTAGAAGATTTGGAGACATTATTTGTACGACACTAAGTGCACCATATTCACCGATCATAAGAGTCTTCAGCACATTCTAGACCAGAAAATGCTAAACATGAGGCAAAGAAGGTGGGTGGAACTACCCAGTGATTACGATTGTGATATTCGTTATCATCCAGGTAAGGCCAATGTAGTGGCTGATGCCCTGAGTAGGAAGGAAAGGACAAAACCTTCACGTATACGAGCCATGGGAGCGCTTGTACAAACAAGTTTAAAGACTCAAATTCTTGAAGCGCAAACCGAAGCAATGAGAACGGAAAACTTGAAGGACGAAACCCTTAACGACATAGAAAACAGATTGGAAACTAAGGCTGATGGAGTACGTTATTTCAAGGATAGAGTTTGGATTCCAAAAGCTAACAACGTACGGGAGACAATCCTGAATGAAGCCCACAAGTCACGATATTCAGTTCATCCTGGTGCGGATAAGATGTATAAGGACTTAAGGGAATATTATTGGTGGCCAGGAATGAAGAAGGATATTGCCCTATACGTAGGAAAATGTGTAACTTGCTCAAAAGTCAAGGCTGTATATCAGAAACCATCTAGTTTGCTTCAACAACCAGAGATTCCCAGTGGAAATGGGAACAAATAACCATGGATTTCATAACCAAATTGCCGAGAACTGCCCGGGGGCACGAATCGATTTGGGTTATAGTAGATCGGTTCACGAAATCTGCACATTTTCTACCGATTCGAGAAGACTACAAGATGGAAAAGCTGGCTCAGATATATATCAAGGAAATTGTTACGCGACATGGAGTCCCGGTTTCAATCATGTCAGACAGAGATAGCTGTTTCACATCTCGGTTTTGGCAGTCACTTCAAAGAGCATTGGGGACACAATTGAATTTGAGCACCGCCTATCATCCCTAAACAGACGGCCATAGCGAGCGAACAATTCAAACATTGGAGGACATGCTTCGAGCATGTGTAATAGATTTCGGAGGAAGTTGGGATAACCACTTACCGTTAGTCGAGTTTTCCTACAACAATAGCTATCACAGTGAACCATATGAAGCACTCTATGGGCGCAAATGTCGATCACCTCTTTGTTGGTTGGAGATTGGAGATAGACAGTTGTCTAGTCCAGACATTGTACAAGAAACTGTAAGTCCATGATTTACTCTTACAATCTATATATCAATCTATGAAGCAGTAATTGAGAAGTAATATGATCAAGCCCAATTGTATTCAATGAAGAACAGAATTACAGATCTTAGAGAGAGAGTATCTCAAAGATTACAAAAGATGAATACAAATATATTCGGGAAAATCAGTTTGCAATGTAGTGCTAACCACTATATATATACCGCAACGGAAATATTAAAGCTACAGTACAAATATGAATGACTAATAGGAACAATACACGTGTCCTAATTAGTTAACTAAACACTAAGGAAAGTATCTAGTTATAAGTTCTGAACATGTTGTTCAGAACTTCTGAACATAATTCTGATTAAGCTTCTCAGAACTTCTGACTCTTCTTCTCAGACTTCTGACTCTTCTTCTCAGACTTCTGTACTTGGTAAACTTTCAAAGTAATCCTGCTGAGCTTTTGTAGTCAGAACCCTGACCCTTCTTCTCAGAACATCTGAGCCTTCTTATCAGATTTCAACACTTAGTTTATTGACAAAACTCAGATCTAACAGAAACCACCGACAAAATTGCAATCATCAGGGATAGACTTAAAGCAGCTCAAGATCGTCAAAAGAGCTATGCGGACAATCATAGGAAACCGTTAGCGTTTCAAATTGACGATAGAGTCTTTCTAAAAGTATCCCCTTGGAAGGGAACTGTCCGATTCAGAAAACGAGGAAAGTTAAGCCCTCGGTACATTGGACCATTTAAAATCACCGAAAGAATTGGACCAGTAGCGTACAGGCTGGAATTGCCAAAGGAACTAAGTGCTATTCACAACACCTTTCATGTGTCCAACTTGAAAAAGTGTCTAGCCAACGAGGAAATAACCGTGCCTTTGGAAGAAGTCCAAATCAATGACAAACTGCACATTGTAGAAAAACCAATCGAAATACTTGACCGAGAGATCAAACGCCTTAAGCGAAGCAAGATTCCAATAGTGAAAGTTCACTGGAACAGAAGGCGTGGGCCTGAGTACACATGGGAACGAGAGGATTACATGAAACACAAGTATCCTCACTTATTTGCTAAACAACCGGTTACAGGCGAAAGTTCTTGAATTTTGGGACGAAATTCTTTTAACCGGGGGAGACTGTGACAACCGTCAATTTCACGTTCAGGTTAGAACTGCACTGAACATATCAGATACAGATATTATATGTCACACTGTCGAATTTTAGCAGTAAAGCCGATACAGTAGGCAAAAATCTAGGATTTTTGCCTAATACCCCTCAAATTAATAAATTATCCATACATCTCATAAAATGCCAACTAAAAACATCTAATATACATATATATATATATATATGTTTATATATATATACCTTACAAAAATAAATACTAGCAAATTCAACTATTATTATTATTATTAATAGCAATTAACTTAAAATGTCTAATAATTCAAATAATTAAAAGAAATAAAAATAAATTAAAAATAAAAATATAAACACAATCATTTTATACAAAACCACACTCCACACACTCTCACTCTCTCTCTAAAACCGCCCCTCCCTCTCTCCTTAAAACCCCTCACTCTCTCATTTCCTCACCTCTTTTCTCATTCTCTCATTTTCTCATTCTCTCATTTTCTCTCTTTTCTCTCTTTTGCTCTAAACTAAACCTCCAAGGTCCAGCCCTTCTACACTCAAGAACACCAAGAACACAAATACTTTCAAGGTAAAACTTCTTATACAACAACACTTACACTTTTCTTGTGTTAATCTTGCATTTCTTCAAAGTTTCATCTACTTCTACTCTAGTTTTACACCTTATTCTTGCTAAAACATTTCTTGGCATCCTAATGTTTGTAGATTCATCACCATAACACTTTGCATGTTATTAAAAGTGTGATGAATCCATCATCAAACCAATATTAGTGATCTAAGAATGTTTTACTTGAATGTTTTACTTGAATGTTTTCACAAAAACTCAAAAACAACAATTTTTGAAAATGTTTTGACAAGATGATTTGTCTAAGTTCATTGCATGTGGATTGTGTAAACAAAAAGTAATGTTTTTTCATCTGAAAATACTGGATTTGGGTGTCAAAAATTGTGGTTAAACAAAAAGAACAAATCTTTGGAAGAACCAATAGAAATAAAGCCTTTATATAAAGAAGCTTTTTCCAACAACAATCTGTCAGATTTTACCACTGACATTGCATGGCCATATCTCCCTCAAAAATGCTCCAAATGGGGTGATTTTTCTTCTGGAATTTTCTTTTATGAGTTAAGAATCAAACCCAACTGGAATCGTTGAAAAACATTAAGTTTTCGACTTTCAAACAGTATGCACAAAAACAGTGCGCAACAGCAACGTTTTTCTGTCGCAGTTTACGTCAAGAATTATTTCATGCACTTAAACTACTCTAAAAATCATGAATCTTATGTCAAAAGTCTCCTAACACATGGAAGTACTTGGTCGTAAAATATCAGAACCTAACGATCTCTGGAAGTCATCCGAAAATTTACCGAAAGTGACTACTAATTCTTGACAGCTAACAACTATATCATATTATAGCTATATGCTATCTCTTGAACCCGTTTCATCATTCTTGTGATGAAATTGTGGAATATGTATATATACTATATGATTATGCATTTTACTATAGCTAAAAGTAACTCTTGAACCCGTTTCATCATTCTTGTGATGAAATTGTGGAATATACCTATATATATTTACTTACTCATTTTATTTATACTCTAACATCTAACATTTCATTTTGAACCCTTTTCATCATTTTACGATGAAATTGCGGTATATATGTAACATATATAACCTAACTCCTAACTTTATATACTATACATATGACTCCTAATTATTAACCCTTTTCGTCACTTGTCATGACGAAATTGCGGTAATCTCGAATTATCATATGTAACGTTTGGATATTAACTATTAATATCGATGAACCTATAAACAACATACAAACTAAATTTCATCGAAGGCATTTTATGTTGATTTGAATAATTAAACGACATTAAGGACTAAGGTCTAGAACCTAGAATCTTACTAGTGTCCTTACATTCGTAGGATCGGCATAGGATCGCTTTACGGATCACATTACGCATCCCTTGGGAACATCTACGCTATTCACCGTGAGTCTTCATAGCCCCTTTTTACTGTTTTATACATTTTGGGATGGAAAGCATGTTACAAACTTTATTCGATATCAACTGTTTTATTACTGAAATACTACACATGTTTAAACGCTCTCTATGGTACGCGTGCACATGTTAAGGCTTTTGAGTTTACGCTATCATACAAAAAGTCCCCACATATTTTTACATTACCTATTTAACTCACGTGTGTGAGCCATGATAATTATGGATAACGTTATTTGGTTGACCACCCACTTACGTTAAAGTAAGTGCATAATTGTTACAACGCCATGTTAGTGATAGAACATGATGACTCGGGGCAACTAATACAAGGTCGGGAGGTTTGGGTAATGGCTTAGCTTGCTACCTCTGAGGCATCACATTATATACCATGAGCATGCAATTCAAAACGACAAACTTTACAACCGAGTGTTGTACTACTTTCTTTGAAAGTGCGGAGCTTACCAACTTGCATTAAAAACTTTTAGTGCATACAAAACCTATGAACTCACCAACTATTTTTATAGTTGACACTCTCCTTTACATGCTTTTCAGGAAACAACAAGTAAGGATGAAATCTAGAAGGCACTACACTAGCGACATCCAACTTTGTTTTTCATCATGTCAAGACTGTTTTTACATTTGGACAATTTGTATTTCAAAGACATGCAATTTGAAATTTTAATTGATATGATGATTGTGTGTTGTCTTCTACCTTATGCTTTTGAAACATTTAGCTGTGACATCCCGAGTTTCCGCTTTAGCGGGGTGTGACAAAAATCGCACCAAAGGGACAACTTAAGGTCGATGTGGACTCTAACAACAAAGATAAAAATGTAAATGAGACAGAGGATTTGATGACGCAGGAAAAACCTCAACGAGGAAAAAACCTGCGGACGACAGTGGATGTCGTCGCTGCACTATGGTCGCCAATCAGGGGCGATGTCCTTGGTGTTACTGGTGTCGATCGTACAGAGATTACAATACAAATGAAGGAAAGACTTCGAAATGTAAAGTACAAGTGTATGGAATGTAAAACAAGTGTATGTCGTGTGTGAAAACAATGTGTAAAACTGTTGGGCGAGAGCGAAAGTCGTGCGTCGAGTGCAGTTCTTCGAGTGAGAGCCTTCCGCTTGTAGTGTTCTTCTGAGCTCGGATGTTTAGCTTCTGTGTTTGATGTTCTCTGATACTTTGGTGTTGATCAGGTGTCTTGAACTGATGATTGAGCTGAGATTTTATAGTCTTCGGATGACTTTAATTGAATCATTAAGATCTTTGATGATTGTTGTAACGGTCGTCGTCTTCAATGTGAGTTTAGATGCTCATAACTGATTTCGTTGGTTATAACCGTTGTCCATTAATAACTTTGACTCCTACATTAAACACTTGAACAAACATAACAGTTGTTAACGCGTTAGTCGGTCGAGGTCGTATGGTTTTATGCGACGGTCGTGCGGAACGGGCGACGTCAAGGTCGAGTGTCGTGAGGAAGTCTCGACTTACTTTTTAGAAGGGACGACGGAGGTTTCTTTGGTCTTTGTCGGGACCTTATCTTAATACAAGGTATAGCTCATGACATACGTCTTACCTTCTCTGGTCGTGGTCGAGACCTATGAAATTTTGCCCAAACATATATAATCATATTTAATTTTATTTTTATCGCTATTTCACCGCAATAACCGCTATTTCAAATCAAGGCCCTGACCGAAATTTCCGCAATCGGTCGTGTTAACTGCTTGGGCTAAAATCGACTTTGCTCCTAAACTTGTGAGTCATGTTCAATTTCTTGACAAGATGCATCCACCGGTAAATTTTGAAAAAGGAGAGTGTTGCACCTCCAAAATCTCAACCTAAATCGTCAAAATCTAAGTCGAAAAGACAGTCAAAGAAAGGATCAAAAACCGGTAACCCTCACAAAAGACTATCTTATTACTCCAGTTCCTCTAACTATGACTTTAATGCTATTTCAGATAAAACGGGTCGGGGAAATGCAGTCAAACAAGTGCGGGTAGAGAAGAAGTCTAAGACACGCCCTGAGAAGACACAATCATTTAATTCTTTTTCGCATTCTAGGACAAACAATAACAATCATGTTTTCATTCTTATAAGTCTGTTGAACAAACTTTTCTGATTCCTTCAAAACTTAATTCAATTCAACAATTAATTCAACTTTCTCGTGATTGTGTTTGTTGTTCTATGTGTGGTTTGAATGATTTTATTGATCATAAATACGCATCCGATTGGTTTGGATCTTATCATGTTTACAATTCTCGTGCTTTTTATTCTTTGTCTCGCAAAGGACCCAATTCTAAACGGGTTCCGAGATTAGGTGCTGCACTTAACTCCACACGACCCATTTTCAAACGGGTACCTAAGTCCCCCTAATCTCTGTTTTTCAGCCCGGTCATGTGTGGTTTTTAGATTCTGGATGCTCCAAACACATGACTGGTAAGAGGGAGCTTCTCATCAACTTTACAGACAAATAATGTGGTGATGTGCGGTTTAGAAACGATAATTTTTCACTGATCATGGGATACGGCGACATAGTTCAGGACAACCTCACCATCAAAAAGGTGTCCTACGTCGAAGGGTTAGGTTACAATCTTTTCAGCATAGGTCAGTTTTGTGATAAGAATCTTTAGGTCAACTTCAAGGCGAAGAGATGTAGCATTCGTACTGAAGACGGGAGAGAACTCCTCGCTGGTACTCGACGAAACAATCTCTACACCATCAACCTTGCCTCCCTAAAGACTGATAAAGCCGTGTGTCTTCTGTCCAAAGCGACAACTCAATAGAACTGTTTATGGCACCTACGGCTCTCGCACCTCAAATTCAAGAACATCAATAAACTAGGGATCGATGGATTAGTCAAAGGAATGCCCGATCTGAAGTTCGAGAAAGAGCACCTATGGGCTGCCTACGAAATGGGAAAGATGAAGAAGGCGACTCACAAACCGAAGGCAGTTCCAAGCACCTCGCGGCCCTTAGAGCTCATTCACATGGACCTCTGCGGCCCGATACGGGTACAAAGCGTTAACCACAAAAATTATGTCCTGGTAATGGTGGACCATTTCTCACGCTACACCTGGGTCAAGTTTTTTCATACCAAGGATGAGACTACATACCTTATCATCAGCCATCTGAAGAGTGTCCAAGTGAACCTGCAACTCTCCGTTCAAACGATCCGGACAGATAATAGTACGGAATTCAAAAACCGTACACTGGGTGACTATCTAACCTCGGTTGGGATTTCACACACACTCTCTGTTGCAATTTCCTGGGACTTCTATATTTCCCGGACAATATGCTTACCGGGACACTTACCGGGTTACCCCATTTCCCGGATTGCATACCGGGATATTCCTCTCCTGGGTTATCTATGTTCCGGGTAATTGGTTTCCCGGGTCTGTGCTCAAACACCCTGGTATCTCATTCCCGGGCTTTCCTACCCGGGTAACCCATATTCCTGGTCATTTATCTCTCTAGCAAGTTCACTTTGTCCCGATTATTCCAATAGCCAATTTCGTTCGACATCTAAGGTACGCTTCGTTTATTTCACGCATCATGTTTTCTAATGCTTCACACATTACAAGTACCTAAATGGCGCATCAACAAGTCATTGATCCCGTTGCCGATGTTGCACTCCTCCCTGGCAGCCCGACCCTTCCTCTTACACCGAACAACTTTCATCTTGACACTGTAGCTATCCGCTGCCAGTCTCAAGTGATCGTTGAGATTCTGAAAGGCAACCCGCTGCATCATGCACTCACTGCTATTGCCGTGATTCCAAGGATCTACTTGCAGCAGTTCTGGAGGTCTCTCGCCACTGTTACCGAAGGCGAAGGGACGAGAATTGAAGGTCGTATTGACGCCACTCCCGTCATTCTCACCCGCGATCTCTTCAAACAAATCCTACAACTCCCCGACGCCACTTCCATTCCTGGACACGTACCCTTTGATCTATCCATCACTGACGCCACATTATGCCAGGAGATCCGCTCGCTTGGCTATGATGCACACCTCACGCACACATCTGCCTTCAACCGCGCCCATCTGACACCCTTATGGTACACGCTATTCACAATCCTCAACCGTTGCTTGTCTATTACCAAAGGCATTGATCAGACCAACGACAATAGTCTTCGTCTGGTCCACGGTGTTGCTTTCCACCGTCACACTGACTACGCTTCCCTGCTATGGTATGAGCTGGTCCAGAATGTCAAAGCCAAAGAAGCCAACAAGAGGCAGACGTTCATACCTTACATGCGATTCTTTCAGCTCATCATCACATACTTCTTGGATGCTTATCCCACGATTCCCGATGATCAGCGCATGAGGTATGCCCTTCAAATCGTATGTACCGGCTGCAGAATAAGCCCGAGATCGAGGGTCTTGTTCCCATGATCATTCCTGAAGGATTGCTAGCTCTCGTCAGTCAATCGTCAGTCAATCGGCACCTAGTGTGATAGAATATAGGAGAGCGCACAACATGAATGCTCCGATGGTCCAGCCAGATCCGGTAGGACCTACCCAAGGAGCGACAACCCAAGCGACGTGAGGGTCCTAGAACTCGAGGAGGTAGGGTCTGGAGAGCTGGGACTCCCGGAAAGGGTGTGATGAGAGAAAATATTGTGAGGGGAACTGAAGTGGGTGGTGCCGATAGACTCACACACGAAGCTAGCACGTCCCACCGGCCAGCCACCCCATCCCATGCATCTACGTAGATCTAAGCTGATGACACTGACCTACATGACGTGACGGTCATTGATAATACGAATGCGACTGCACAAGAAGAACAAGCATCGTCGTCAAGCTCTGAATCTGGATCTAAATCCGGGTTTGTCTCTGGATCTGACTCTGGTTCAGAATCTCGATCTGAATCAGGATCTGCATCTGGTTCTGAGTCCGGTTCCGAATTTGGTCCCGACTCAGGATCCTCCACATCAGATGATGAATCAACTGACTCGGATGATTACAATGACGATCAATTTCGTCTCCAACCCACACCAAAATCGCATGCCAACCTTGGAGAGATAAGGAGATCGGAGGGAAAAGGAGTTGAAAATGAATCAGAGAGACTGAGGGAAAGGAGAAGTAAACAAAATAACGAGTGTTACATAGCGAAGAGGCAACCAACCCTGATTGACCTTACCCTACCAAATTTAAGCCAGGTAGCCACATCCACTACCCTGTCTCATTCGTTGGGAAAGGGTATTGAAAAAGACGTCGTGGACCTAGTGACGTAATTGCACACCGCCACCAGCCACTCAGGAGTCTCTCAACAGACTTTTGTTTCAACTTCTCACGGGGACGTAGCACACCATTCATCATTCTCTCACTTGGAGAGTTTTGGTGTTGCAACAAGAGGACCTCCGCCCCAGTCCTCGACTTCTTTCAGTGCACCGTTGCGTCTAAAGCCATTTGTGGATTAAATTTCTTCGGCTAGGACACAAAACATTACATCGGATACCGTCAAGATTCTATGTGACTCGACTTGAACACCCCGAGTAACTCTACCATCAGGTGGATTACGAGGACCGGGTGGAAGTCCTGCCACGGCTAACATCACGCCAACCGTGATCGCAGATGGTATAGCGGTTCAATCAACCATTGCTACCACAACTGGCATTCTACGTGAGCCAGGTGTTAGCTTCCTGGAGTTCGTTTCCAAGGAATACCTGGATGGCGCCTTAAAGGCTGTCCAAACAGGTTTGGCTCATCAACTGCAGGAGGAGATGGACTATATCAAAAGACTGGTAAAGGGGAAAGAAGTTCTGATCGAGCCCCCATCCCAAACACCAACTCCACCACCCCAACCTCAGCAAAACTGACAAACTATGAGCATTGACGACCTTGAAGATGCATTACTCGACAAGCTCATGTCCCAAGCTAACACAGATACATCCTCCGAAGTCGATCTTGTTGGTCTTCTCAGACCACAAGTTCAAGCCCCACCTCCTCAACCAGAAACCAAGCCCCACTCACAGCCAAACTTGACCACCTCACAACAACCCTAGAGAATGTTCAACGGACTCTTTCCACTTTGTCCGAGAGGGTTGCCAGTCTTGAAACAACATGCAATGGGCAAGTACAGGGCACAAAACGCAAACATGATGATCAGGATGATCCTAATCAACATGAGGGGGAGAAGTGCCAGAAAACGACCGAGCTGACAACCACTGCAATAGTCACTAACACTCACACAGGTACAGATTCAATCGACCAGAGTTTAGAACAGATTATGGTACAAGACATGGAATTAGAGTTTCCAGGGAAACTCAAGTGCAGGTTACAAAAAACCCAACGGTTAAAAAGCTCGAGGGTGAAAAAGACGAGCTAATCATGCTGACTGCTGCAGAAATACCAGATCTGGAGCTAATTGACGATGAGTCAGAGATTGATCCTGAAACTAAAAAGCTATGGAAAGAGAAGGCCATAGTAGCAATCAGAGCAGAAACGGGCATGCTCATTCAATTCTCTGATGATGAAGCGATGGACGACGACGATTATGATCAGTTCCTCCTTCAAAGCGAACAAGTTTCTGAAGCGCAACAGAAGGCGGAACAAGATACAACTAAAACATCTTCTGGGATACCTACACCTGCTCCACAACCAGGAATGGATCAACCCCAACCAAACCAACCGGTACGCTGGAAGATAGTCAGGATTCTGGTACTTTTCTCAAGGAATCCCAAAAGAAGATTTTTGTTCACTGGATTAGACCTCTTGACCCGGTTATGTGTTATGGAGTATCTGACTTAGTCGAACCAGTTCGATCTCCGTATTTAGAAATCATGAAAAGGGGTTGTATGGTAAATGAAGTCAAGACTAATCACCGGATCACAGAAATCATCGATATCACTTCTGATAAATTTTTAAAGGACTGGTTCCAGTGTTCACTGTTAGATGACAGGATGGTAAAGAATGGAATTTTTTCAGAGGCAGACTTCAAGAACTTGAATCTAAATGACTTTCCAGTCATTATGCGTAACCTGAAAACTCGAACCATCAGGCCGTTACCAGTTACGAAGGCTCTATAGACTATCAAATGATTCATGAAGTGATTTATTACTTTGTCTTACGTCAACAACTTCCAGATGGGCATCGAGAGTAATCAAAGAAAGGTAAATCTGCTCAAGCCCGATCTGATGTTACCCGAACTCGAAGAACTGCAGGTACATTCTCTCATCTCAAAGCCAGAGACTGGTATAGTGTTCCTGAACGAGAATAATGAAAAACCTTTCATAAGAGTGAGTCAGCTGAATAAGTTCTTTGACGGAACATTGATGAAAGTTCGTCAAGTACTGAACGATATAATCGCAGAAGAAGAGAAAGAGGCTCTAGAAAAGATCGTCAACTTGAAGAGTTATCTAGCCAAATAATTGTTGAAAGAAATAGAAGATAGGCTAGAGTACTGGAACTCTATCAGACACTTCGAGATCCTATCCGCTATCCGAAAAAGATTTGTGCCTAACTGGCGCGCGATCAAACTTTAATTCAAAGGGTGAGATTGTTAGGTCCAAAGTATTAGTTGAATAGAAGTTCAGGGCTGAAAATTTAAATGAATAAATAGGGATGACTAACCCTAGTTTAGGGTTAATTATTTCATAATTACACTTAACCTTTGTACGACTACGTATTGAAAACTCTCTGGATATGGATCAATCTACTTGTTTAATCTTTGAATCTATTGTGTTTTATAATTGTTTGCACCTGATATTGGGATCCACAACCAAGTTCTTCTTCACCTTCACTATCGAAAGAACATAAAAACACATTCTTGTTGTTACTAATATCCTCACATGCTTGTGATATATCCTCAGCGTTTAGTCCCGTCACTCTATCTCTACCCCATACCAAGTCCAATTTTTGCAAATATGGAAACTTGAAGTTCCACAAGTCGGCTGCAGTCTTATGAGTCTACAAAATTATGAGAACAAGAGTAATACAATTTAAAAAAGTAGTAGTTTCGTGCCCTTACCTTGCAACAATCGTCATACCATTGCTTCTCACAGTTAATTTTATGCTCAACATCATCCCATTGACACCCATTTTGCATCAGCATTTCAGAAAGTGGATTGTATTTGTTTTTAAGATATTTTATCCGAGAGTCGATGTGAGGGATAAATTCCTTATCAAAATTTGGTAGCCTTTGGACCAACCTCTTATGTTCTTCAATCATCTAGCCATTTTTGAATCCACCATCTACCTTCCATAACGGATCACAAGCAAGTTTTTGCAAAACGTTGACCAACGCTTCACCTTCCTCGTCATTCCAATATATTTTGTTCTTTCCCCTTCCACGTTCACGCTCACAAGAAGGTGTAGCCATATCTAAACAACATAATGTCAAATACAACATAATAAAACATAATGTCAAATACAACATAATAAAACATAATGTCAAATACAACATAAAAATATAATGTCAAATACAACATAATAAAGCATAATGTCAACATAAAAATCCAAAAACAACATGATTAAAGAATCAAGTACTTCTCCATGCATTGAACATATTGGTAGCCATATTATTTCTAAATGCTAGACACTCATCGGTTGGACTAATGTTTGTAATGTATTCAACTTCGTTACTTTCATCCTCGCTATTTGTTTCTTCTTCTTCTTCGTCAAGGACTGACTCTTGGGGATCATGGCTCATAAACTTTCGAATGAAGTTGTGTAAAAGGCAACATGCCATTATAATTAAAACTCGGGTTTCAATTGAGAAGAACGAGGGGGATGCAAGGATCTTCCATATTGAAATACTCACCGGGAGTGTTGGGTCGATGGTCACTGAACTCTTTTAGGTGATATCGTTGTCCCCGATAAGGTGCAAGAAAACCATTTGCATTACAATATCCAGAATCAATTAAATAATAAGAACCTTGACGAACTTAAACCTTGAGGCCTTGAGATTGCATCTCGAAGCACACGACCATCATGCGCAGAACCTTCCCAACCAGGCAAAACATATATGAATTGCATGTGCGGGTAACAAACACCTAAAACATTAGTTGAAATGCAACCCTTTCTTGTATGATAACGAGTCTTTTCATCACTAGGAGGTGTAACTTTAATTAAAGTCCCATCCAAAGCTCCTAAGCAACCCTACAATGTATATATATACATATTAAACTTGGTGTTTTTAACTCATAAAGTCGTTAACTTACAAATGTAATTACAAAACTAGTCATACCTGAAAACATGTCCATCTTCCATCTTGACAATCTTGTAAATAGGCTCTGGTTTCTTGAGTAAGATGGGGTGCAACCTCAAAATTTCTAAAAGCACTAGATGGAATTGTCGACTAATTGTTTCTTTACTACGAAAAAATAAATGACTAATTGTTCTATTCTTTTTGTGGTGAGCCAAGGTGTATAAAAACATTACAACAACCTCTTCAATAGACGTGTTTCTAGTAGGCTTTAAACATCCAACATCACTTACCATATCACATAGTACCCTAAAGATTGCTCTATCCATACGAAGTTCACTAATATAAACGACATCACTTTCCATGGTCAACCTAAATATCCATTTCATCCGATCCATTATTTTCTCATCCTTTGTTTTGATTTCACGGATCTTACATCGAATGTAGGAACAAATAACAACATAGTAGTTGGCAAGTATAAATAGCAACATGTTATTTGTTGTTTGTTGACATAACAAAGCTTCCTTAGTTTGCAATGCCTTTTGTTAACCGGGGAACGAGCCATTTTTATCTACAAAAGAAATTATAATCGATATAAGAAGAATTCTACATCTTTATGATTCTACTACTCGAAAACTCATTTGTAATATATCTAATTGAGAAACATAAGCAAAAAAAAACATATATGCATCTTTATGATTCCACTACTTGAAATTTCTAAAAAAAATCATTTATGATTCTACTATTTGGGAAACATAAGCAAAAAACCCTGTACAAATGCTATTCTTAAAAACATCCACTACATATTTTGGTGGCAAAAGGTGGTTCAAACCACCTGTACAAATGTTATTCTTAAAAAAATATGTTGAATAACTACATGGGAGAATGTAAACCACAAATCAAATGTATTTTAATAATCTACATATTTTGGTAACCATAAGAACAATACTAGTGCTCATGCTATTCTTAAAAAAATATGTTGAATAACCTACAGGGGGAATGTAAACCACAAATCAAATGTATTTTAATAATCTACATATTTTGGTAACCATAAGAACAATACTAGTGCTCGTATGTGAGAGAATGTAAACCACAATCACAAATCAAATGCATCATAGACATTCTACATATTTTGGTAACCATAAGAACAACATCGTTACACCAGTGGCGATAGACAGTCAACAACACCAATGGAACAACAATGACATATTCAGTAGGAGAGGAAAAAAATAATTTCGATTTAATTATCAATAGCAGAAGAACAACGCAACAAACATAAATAATTTTTAGATTTTTTGCTTTGAGATGACGTACCTGATTCGTATACGTTTGGAAAGAAGGCAAGGAAGGAGGCGTGATTAGGGTTGTGGAGATAGAAAGCGGGAATGAAATTGTATTCCCCCCAAATAGAACAAGAATAAAAAATTGGGCTTCTTCAAGAATAGGCCCATTATATTATAACAAACCAAACTTCTCCTATTATATTCATTCCCATTAATAACCTATTAATACCCCCAACCAAACACCCCATTAAAACGTAACAACTTCAACATTTAATAACTTAAGTCATACACCAAGGGTGTTACTTAACCCAAATAAAAGTTGATATTCCTAAAATAAATGTCGAAGACTTCACCAAGCTATTCACTTCTCGAGCACACAACTATCACTCATCTCTTCACACTGTCACTAGAACTATTCCCAACCTGAACCTGTTGCACATGCCGATAAATAAAAATGTTAGGCTAACATCTAGTGAGTTTAAGAGTTTTCATCATGATTAAATAATTCGTTAGACGAAAATGATGCACCTTAAATCTTGATTTCCAAAAAGGGATTTGTATTAAATATACCAACAACCCATTTTTCAAACGCACGTGGGAAACATGCTCAATATCATTTGATTGAATAGTTGACCCAGCCCCTGACGAAAGCTCCAATGAAAAACATTTCTCAACAATGGACTCAATTCCAAAACTCACTCAAGAAGTGAATAAATATTAAATTTCCAAATAATATCAACGTGAATAAAACTCCGTTAATCGAAACATCCAAACAAGGATGACGCATAATATACCGCCCATAAATCATGGAAAACCATCCGTATAAATATAACACGTCACCGACAACATGAATAACAGAATACCCAAAACAACACCTTTAGGTGACGGGGGAGACCTGATTCCATCAAATGTGGCGGATACACAAGTTAAACCACAATTATAAGTTACAAGCATGTTTCATGGATGGAAAAGCCTATGACATCAACCACATCCAGGACTTTAGTGAATCTTGGACATCAACTCAAACCGAATCTTTAGTCCATAGAGACATCAACTCAAACCGAGTCTTTAATCTAAGGAGACACCAATCCAAACCGGATCTTTAGTCTATTGTGACATCAACCCAAATCGGATATTTAGTCAAGTGAGGCATCAACCCAAACCGGATCTTTAGCCTGGTGAGACATCAACCCAAACCGGATCTTTACTCCACGGAGACATCAACCTAAACCGGATCTTTAGTCAAGTGAGGCATCAACCTAAACCAGATCTTTAGCCTAGTGAGACATCAACCCAAACCGGATCTTTAGTCCACGGAGACATCAACCCAAACCAGATCTTTAGTCTATTGAGACATCAACCTAAACTGGATCTTTAGCCTAAAACCACGAAGTTCAACCCAAACCGGGTATTTACCTTGGGATCTCACCATCCAATACAAGCTTGCTTAATTTAGAAATTAATACATGACTCCATAAGAATAACCAACACATTCAAATCATGTAATTCCCAAATAAGATGTAATACATGCAAATCATACACCAAAGCTCTACATTGAGTAATCAAAATCGGACAAATGTCCTCAAGACCCAACATAATCTAAAACCGAGCCATAAACTCAAAAGATCAAAAGACCATTTATTAAAGTCAACGTATGCAAATAAAATGTATTTAACCTAGATTATACAAATACATGCTCTAAATGCATGACTAACTCAAAACCCCTTCATTGACATTTTCCCAAAAAAAAGTCAAACCATTAATATGCCTAAATACTTAGTAACTCGATAACATATATATTTCACAATGGGTTATAAAAACTGAAAGCATAAAGAGTGTATAAATGTCAACTGGATTCACTTATGAGACAAAGCACCCAAAAGGGCATATTCTTAAATAAAAAGCAATTAAGTGCATAACGCATCCAAAGCTCCATGTCGACCTACTAAAACTGGGAAAATACCCCGAAGACTCATTTGAGTATAAGTCAAGCCATTAAAGGAAAAATAAACGTTTGGCTAAATACGCGAGCCAATACGGTTACATAAAACAAAATACATCTTTAACCATAATCTTTATCTCTTAAATCCCAATTGGCCTTCGGCCGAAAATCAAAAGTTTTACAATTCCCAAAATGTTCAAAAGGTCGAGATTGACCAAAATCCAACGACTCACATGTTCACATTTTCAAAACGTACCATATGATAAACTTTGCTGATTCTCAACAACCACTAAAAGTGTATTTTGACCAAACAACCTCCACTTATACAACTAATTAACAAAACACTTTCATTCGTGATTTATTTATCAATTACCCAAAAATCCCAAATGTGGTTTTTTTTACAAGATTTGTAAAGCTCAACACTTCAAATAATTAAGACCCACTAGATAACTCAACAATTGATAATTTTATGTATAACACATAAACACTTTAAAATAAACATTTAATTTGAAAAGATTAGGCTTACGCCTAGTGAGAACATCCGTTTTCGAATTAAAACTTTATAAGCTTTGAAAACCGTATGTAAGAAAAGCGTATAAACAAACCTGGTTTGCCACAATTCTTACCATACACATAAACATCTTGCGATGACGGGAACGTACCCGATTCCATGAATATGACTTACACTAATTAAGTCATGTCATCACGTTTAGAGCCTACTATGAATCATCCCAGATTATAGATCATTGCTCATGTCTAAGAAATTACAATTTACTTTATGCCTATTTCTTGGAGTGGAGGTAGAGATTACAATTTACTTTATGCCTATCTCTTACTTTCACATAGAAATCCAGAATTACGATTAACTCACGCCTATTCCTAGATTTCTCATCATAATTCGAAAGGGGAATTACAATTTACTTTATGCCTGTTAATGCCAAAAATCGTCCAGAAGGATAACTTAAGGTTGATTGTGGAGCTTAACAACTAAAGAATAGAAATCTTTCGACAAACCGTACGAAAAAGATAAAAAGCGTAAATGAGACAGAGATTTGGTGACGCGGGAAAAACCTCAAGGAGGAAAAAACCCGCGAACGACAGTGGAGGTCGTCGCTGCACTATGATCGCCAAACATGGGCGATATCCTTATGTTTCGGGTGTCGAGAGTACAAAGATTACAATACAAATGAAAGAAAGACTTTAAATGTAAAGTAACGAGTGTATCAAATGTAAAAACTGGTGCGTCGTGTGTAAAAACAATGTGTCGTGCGAGAAAGTCGTGCGTCGTGAGCGATCCTTTGAGAGAGAATTCTTTGTTTCGAGTTTTCTTCAGAATTCGGATGTTTTCAGATGTAAGAGATGATGTGTGATGCCCCCCGAAATGATGATTTGAGCTTGGTATTTATAGTCTTCGGGTGCTTTAATTGATTCCTTAAATGCTTCGATAACTGACGTAACGGCTGCTGGATTGAATGCTCATAACTGACCTTGTCGGTTATGTCCATTGATCATCAATGACATTGATTCCTGCATTTAAACACTGAAAACATAACAGAAACATCGCATGTTAGTCGGTCGAGGTCGCAAGGTTTCATACGACGGTCGTGTGAGTTAGACGACGTCATGGTCCAATGTCGTGAGGTAAATAGCTTTTGATTTCAACTTTGGTCAAAAGATAAAGTATTGTGATTTCACCTTATTATGGAAAAAGTGTAATAAATGTTTCCCTTACTTTGGTCGTGGTCGAGGCTGGCGAAATTTTACCCAAACAGTTTGCCCCCAAAATTTGAAAATAGAGTGGAAAATTCGAATTTCAAATTTTGTCAGTCGGACGTCTGGGGTCGTGACACGTGTCGAAAGTTACTTCCATTGCTTTAGAACTGGATCGGTTCAATTCTAACTAAAGAAGAAGTCGAAAAGGGGATAAGGTCATGACGTCATGCTGACGCACGATCATGCTTAGCAGCTGTCATTTCCAGTTGTCGATGATCCGTGTGTGCATACGAAAAGGCAAGGGCACGTGTCAATCATCGAGGGACTCGACTTGACACGATTAATTACATAAATAGCAACCCTCGATGGATCTTTTCCTTTTTACGATTTCAGAGAGTTTTAAGAGATAGATTCTTTCACGATTTCTTGTTGTTCTTCGTCCAATCTTTTCCAAATCTACAAGAATCTTTGAGCTGCTTCGGATTTTCAAGGTTTAGAGCGTCTATATAAGGTACTACTATCATCCTTTGTATGCGTCGTATGTCGATAGCTCGGAAGCCTAGGAAGAATTGGGATATTTGGGGTTTCTCTGATCGACAAACTTGGTTAATGGGTTTATCGATGTCGACAGAACCTAGGAGCACCATTCGAGATCAAGATGATCACGATGACTTTAGGAGTTTGGCCAAAATCCTCGCGGGATTACAGTGAGCAAGGCCGGTCAAATTCGACCGGAAATGTGTCCCAAGAGGGACGTCGTGATATACGAGTACCCGTTTAAGATAGGATTCCAATGGCCATACTCGCCTTTAGCTAAGGCGTTTATGTGTGAGTTTGACTTGTCGCCAGGGCAACTGATGCCCCAATTCTAGCGCGTTATCCAGGTCATCGAGCGACTTACCTCACATTGGGAGTCGCCGATGAATGTGACAGACCTGCTTACGGCCTACCAGGTCAAGAAGGATACATACCGTCGCTACAGCCTGTTCTCCAAACACAAGGGCGATCATACCTTGGTTCTAAAAACCGCGGTCAATGACCGCAAATGGAAGACCAGGTATGTACTCGTGCGGGTAGCGATGCTGGACCCCGAAAGCGATTGGATCAGGTCTGGTTGGAATATGGCGGGTGAGTTTCTAACTCTGGTCGAACGTTTTTTAATACTTGTATTGCTTTGTGTCTCGACTAATCTTCTTCCTCTATATTTTTAGACATTAATTTCGACAAGGTGACGCCTAACGACGACTCCAAGGCTAAGATCGAGAGGTTCCTTGAGATCAGTACTGATGATCGATCGTTCGTCACACGTCATCTGGTAGACGAAGACGACGACTTAGTCTTCTTGAGTGAGAGACTTCAGGAGAGTAGAGAGGAAGAGGAGGAGGAAGAGAAGACATAGGAGGAAGAGGAAAAAGAAGAGGAAGAGGAGAAAGAAGAGGAGGTAGAGATGACTGGTAAGTGTACCCTACTCTGCTCGACTTGCTCTTTCCAATACTTTGGTTGTTTGATCGTTCTTCCTTTCTTGTTTTACAGGAGAATCCCAGCCGAAAACATTGTCTGCGATGGCCAAGAGGGCGGCCCAAGCCGAATTGGCTCGTAAGGTGAGAGAAAAGAGGATGGAGGCCCCGACAACTGGGTCGGGAGTCTTAAAGAGAAAAGAGGCCCCAATAACTGGGTCGGGGGTCCTAAAGAGGACAAGGACGACGGTCCTGAGGGAACCGTCTTCGAAGGTAAGTGACTCGTCGAGAAGACGAAGATGTCTTCCGACGCACCAAAGTACAACTTAAGACGAAATCTCACCAAAGTACAACTTAAGGTCGATGTGGACATTTAACAACTAAAGAAACGTATCTCAAGCCAAATAACATAATTGCGAGGAAAAAGTAAAATATACAAGAGACTTGGTGACGCGGAAAACCCCAAAACGAGGGAAAAAACCGCGGTCGACTCTGTGAGAGTTGACAGTGCACTATAGTCGCCAAACAGGGGCAAAAGTCCTTGCGTTACAGGTGATATGTATACAATAGGTTACAAATGAAGTAAAAATACACTTAGTCGTGTGAAAAAAATGTGCGTCGTGTGTTTAAACGTGCGAAAGAAACTGCTGTCGTACGACTTGAACTGTTGTCGTGCGGTTTGAACTATTGTCGTGCGATTTGAACTGTTGTCGTGCGATACTTGCGTTAGCGACGTGTGCTTGAATGCGAGAGAGAAAATGAGAATGCAGTTGTATATCTAGATGAATTCGTCCCTTTGCTCGAGGGTGGAACATGCCTTTATATAGGTTTCGCCGGTCATAAATGTGCTTTAATGGTTGGTCTTGTAACCGCTGCCGACATTAAATGCGCTTTGATGATTGGCTTTGTAACCGCTGTCGAGTCTTTAATGTCATTAAGAGCTCGACCGTTATTATCCGTTGTACCATAATGGCTTGTAGACCTGCATTAATGAACAAAAGAAACGGCTGTTGACCATTGTGGTTAGTGTAATTGTAAGACCGTCTTAAGTTCTAGACGTCGGTCTTATGAAGCATACGACCGTCGCTGAAATACAAGACCATGTATATGACTGTAAATGTCTTGTAAGACCTTATCTTAATATAAGAATGGTCTTATGAAAATGTCGTGAGACTAGGTCGTAAAACCACTAAGTCGTTAGACCAGGATGATGATGTCGTAGGATTAGAGCGATATAACACCGATGACAGGAGACTGTCGACGTAAGACCGACGAGTCGTAACTGGCGACGCATAACTGGCGACATAAGACTAGTGACGTAGGACTAGCGATGTGCGACGTGCGAAACGTGACATGCGACACGTGACGTGCGATCATTAGATGTAAGATGACTATTGACCCAATATGTCTTTTAATAACTAATTATCGTGGTTATTAACGTATGTCGGGGATATGACAATAATGGGTATTATCCTTGTCGGTCGGGGGTATGACTGTCGTAGATTAGGGTAATCAATATCTATGGGTCATGTCGAGGGAATTGCCCACGTTGGTCGAGGGTGTATTTTTTACCCAAACAGCTACGAAGGAAAAAGAAGCCGAGGAGTCTAAGTTCAAGGTGTCGAGTCTAGAGAAGGAGGTCGAGGAGCTGAAGGACGAGGTTAAGTCCGTCTTCGCTTTTGCTCGTTTTACTGCATGAGCGGCGATCATGCGACGACACCTGTCGGGGAAAAATCCTCTTGCCTTGGCGTCGGAAGAGCTTGCTTTCTACCTGAGCGAAGTCGGATCTGCAAGAGACCTCGACTTGGATGATGAGAAGGAGGTCGAGGATGAAGAGGTGGACGAGGGTCTCCAAGGCGAAGGACGTGACAGACGATCCCTCTTAGACTTAGAAGATTTTTCTTGGTTTTGCTCTTATCACTCGACCGTTGGTGGTCGAGTCGTCTAATGTAATCGACAATTTGATAAATGAATTTATCTTTCTTTTGAACTTGCGTATCATTATATTTCATAAGCAAATATGATATCAATTGTAAAATTCAAAAAAAATGAGCAAGAAGACATGTGACTTAGGCATCCACTTTAATACAACGATTATAACATAAGTCGTAAGACTTTTATACTTTTAGTTCATATGAGGAAACGTAAGTACATGCGATCAACGCATTCATTCAGAACATGAGATTCTTCTAAGTTAGGAACTTAGATCGAGGGGTCGCTAGACCTCATGATCGTACAACTAGATTGTTCGATGATCTTGATTCATGTGTCCTTGCGAAAGGATAATCAAGTCATAAACCCGATCACTTATGTCGTGCGATCCTGCGAGATTAAAATCGCATAGTAGACTTAGCAACTGATATCGTGCGATCCTGCGATAAAACAACGTCAGAGGTTGGTCGTTGGCTAGCCAACGACCCTCCGATGCTTATGTCAGTAATCGTTGAGGTAAAAAATCGTATGAAAGAAAGAAAGGGACTTAGGAGAGTTACCTTTTCAGATGCATTGTATTCCAGATACGTGGGATATTTCGATTGTCGAGGGTTTGGAGCCGATAGGCACATTTACCCGCGACTTCTGAGATACGACTAGGACCTTTCGGCTGACCACGATATCAGCTAGTCAGTCTCGAATTTTCCTTGTCTCGGGGGGGGGGGGGGGTTGTCGACCTCGTCGTTTATTACCTTATTCCTTTCAGGAGTAAATTTCTTGTTTTCGCGCGACCAGGCAAAGCAATTGGCATATTCCTGCAAGAAAGACATTAGCTTATCTCTAAGATAGGGATAGAGAGACGAACCTGTCAAGACCTTCTGGTCGGGCTTGCTCTGGTCCAGGATGACCTCCTCGACCCGTAACTGCTAGACGACTTACTTTTGCGGCTTCAGAGTGGTTTTATAGTAGTCACGGGTGACTTTTGGCTCACTTTTGATTTCTTGGATTCCCCACGGCATAGGGAACTCATACTATGATGATACGTCGAGCGACAGGCTTTCATTTCATTGATCCACGGTCGACCTAAGATGAGGTTATAGGCCGATGAACAATCAATGACGCTGAATTTGGTCTGCTTATTGATTCCTCCTGCATAGACGGGCAAGGTGATCTCCCCAAAGGTACTCGTCACGTCTCCATTGAAACCGACCAAGGTTGTTGAGTGTTAATGCCAAAAATCGTCCAGAAGGATAACTTAAGGTTGATTGTGGAGCTTAACAACTAAAGAAAGGAATCGTTCGACAAAACAGTGCGTTTAAGATAGAAATTCGTAAAGAGACAAGGATTTTGGTGACGCTGGAAAAACCTCTGTTTATCCAAACCCTCAGTGATTTGATAATGACCCCCTCTTATTTACTTAGTGAAAATTGTAAGTAAACAATATGTATCAGAGTTTCACTATCGCTGATAAGTACTAAGATCTTACAGTACCGCTGATAGGAACTCTCACTCTTTAGTTTAAACATTCAGCGAAACTGTTCACCATAATACTCTAAGTCTGTTCAATACTTATGGTGATCGCTGATAAGTTAGTTGTTTACTTATGATCCCTGAAGACAAGTTTCACGTTAAACATAGGTTCTACGCTGAAGTCGAAGATCAAGCTCAAGAACCAGCGACAAGTCTCCTAATGAACTGATGCGGATCATCGAAGACTCAGATTTGTCCACTCAACGTGAAGTATCAAGTACAAGACTTTAGCTATCGCTGAACTCTATCATTCGCTGATAAAGAATGATAGATCGCTGAATCAACGAAAAGCTGATCATGAAGTCCTCCGTACAAAGTACTTTTGTCTTAACCACCCTTGCACGCCTCCGTACGAAATGTCAGAAAGAACCTCCGAAAATCTGAAATCGTACAACCACTCTGATACTACACTATTCATCCATACGGCTACTAAGGTTGTCATCAATAGTCAATGACATGCAACCAACCAGCTGATGACACGTGTAAAGTATATACTGACTTGCATTAAATGCATGCAGTATATAAAGAGATGAACTCACTTCATTTGAAGTAAGTTGCTAACTCTGGACAAGTTCATCCTTCTTATCTTGAGATAGCTTATTATTAGTAATTTCCTTCTCTTTCTTAGTGCAATAAACTTAGTGTTCCAACTTGTTTAGATTTAGGTTTATCCTTAATCTTGTTTCCACAACAAGCTGTAAATTGTTAATGATTTATCAATAAAAAATTTAGAAAAGTAAAATCTATGTGTTTGTATTCACCCCCCCTTCTAAAAACTTGTATAGCCCTTCGGGACCAACAAGTGGTATCAGAGCGGATTTGTTTAATCTCATAAACAAGATCTAATCTATACTAAGATTTCTCTTCCTTGCTATTTCTGAAAATGGCTACCAACACAAACACAAATTATATCGACAATGGTTCTCTTGCAAAACCCCCTAGATTCTCCAGAGATAATTTTAATCTATGGAAAAATAGGATGACTCTCTTCCTAGAAGGTGTAGACCCTACTATGCCTTATTATCTTGAAAACGGCCCATTCATTCCTGTAAGAATTGATGCCGCAGTACCAACCGCTGAGAATAGACCTGCTATTCCAGAAAGGCTGGTACCCAAAGAAGTTCATACGTGGACTGACGAAGATAAGAAGAAAGTGGCTATCGACACAAAAGCCAGATCCATACTATCCATGGCTCTTCCTGACGAAGTCTACCATTCCGTCATGAACCTGAAATCCTCAAAAGCCATGTGGGACACAATATGTGTTCAGTATGAAGGTACAACTGATGTCCAGGACTCTCGAAAGATCAACCTGGTAAGACAGTATGAAAGTTTCATTTGTGGTAAGAATGAGACTCTCTCTGAAGTTCACCAACGTTTTAATTGCATAATAATAGATCTGAAAGCTGTTGGTAAGGAATATTCTAACTTTGAAGTGCTGACAAAGTTTCTAGAATGTTTACCTGAAAGCTGGGACAGTTATTCTATGTGTCTCAAGCTGTCAAAAGATCTAAGATCAATGACCCTTGCTACCTTATATGGCACGATGCTGAATCATGAGCAGTCAAGCCATCTTAAGAAGAATCTTGTAAAAGATTCCAAAAGCACCCCTGTTGCTTTAATCTCAGAGGAACCCTCTACTCAGCGACCCTCGGTCACTATCACTGAGTTAGAGAGTAACTCTGAAAGATCATCAGATTCTGACTCTTCAGATAATGATGAATCTTTGGCTCTCCTAACTAAAAAGTTCAGGAGATTCACCAAAAAGAAAATGTTCAGAAAGAACAAACCTCTTTCTATAACTGATAA
Organism: Saussurea involucrata; assembly: GCA_033807775.1. NCBI lineage: Eukaryota > Viridiplantae > Streptophyta > Magnoliopsida > Asterales > Asteraceae > Saussurea > Saussurea involucrata. The sequence continues at coordinate 83,197,918 of CM066327.1, forward strand.
GCCAAGATCATCAACTCATGTTGATAAGGCTACTGCTACTTGTTTTAACTGCAAAAAGACTGGACATTTCGCTAACGAGTGCAGGTCTAAGAAAGTATCGAGAAACTCAGCGTTTCCCAAGAAATCCTTTATTCCCAAGAATAAAGATGACAAATATGCTAAGCTGAAAGAAAAATATGCGAAGCTGAAAAGTTTCAAGAAGAAAGGCAAAGGCCTGATGGTTTACGATTGGGCTGCTTCTGAAGAAGAAGAATCATCATCTGACTCTGAAGATGATGAAGTCAATCTCTGTCTTATGGCAAAGATTGAAGATGAGGAAGAAAGTTCAGACATTCCCTCTACTTCAACCTCTGCAATTCAGGTATCACCTTCCTTCTTTACAAATATTGCAAACATTGATGAAGCTGATAGTCTCCGTAAAATCGATCTCTTGACTAGAAGTTTATATGAAGCTATGAATGGCAAAACTATAGTTGAAAACCAAAACCTTGATCTCGCTGAACAGCTTAAAAACTGTCACCTTCAAATAGAAAAGCTTTCTAAAATTGAAGAAGATTTTAAAGATCAAGTGCATTTAAATCAGCTAGTTAAAATCGAACGAGCAGAAGCTATCGCCGCATTGAAAGCTGAAAAAGCTACTGTTGAAGGATGGTGTAATTCTTCAACAAAGATCACTGAGATAATTAAGTCTCAGATACCCCTGAGTGATAAACGTGGTCTTGGTTACAAATATGAAACTCAAGAACCAACCACTGATCGTTCCATGCTCTTATTTGGAACTTTCGTATCCTCAGTCGCTGACACTTCATCCTCTCAGTGTTCCTCGTCCAAACCAACTATCCCTGAGGAAATTTCTACCTCTTCAAAAGGTAAAGAAAAAATGGTTTATCCAAAACCTACCTCTGTCTTTAAAGATAAAGGTAAAGGAATTCCTTATAACCAAAATCCTCAGAAGGGTACTTTAGTACCAAAGCTGAATGCTTCTAAAACTTTAGTGATTTATTCCTCTGGATCAAGGAATCAGATCTCTGGATCTACTCAGCGTGGGTCTATTCAGCGATCCACTCCTAGACTCAGAGTGGATGTCATTGGTAAGAAACCTGAAGAACTAAACGTTCCTCCCATTTCAAGAGCCAAAAGCTTATTTGGTGCTGGTCCTTCTAATTCTAAATCAAAAGCTCAGCATTCAAATAGTCCTAGAACTACTTTTAGTTATAGGAAATGTTATCACTGTAGACTCACTGATCATATTGCTAGTAAGTGCACCACAACCACCAAAGCTGAAAAGATGGCTAAGGTGAAGATTGCCCCCAAGGCAAAGAAGACCACTTAGGTTAAGAAATTAACCAAAGTGAAGACCGACAAAGGTGAATCTTCAAATGCTGCTAAGATTGCTGAACCTTCCATTCCAACTACTTCCACTAACAAACGTGTACACATGGTTAAGTGGGTACCTAAGAAAAACTAATCTTCCTTTGTGATGCAGGTTCAGAAGGGTATCTGGTATCTCGATAGTGGATGCTCTAGACACATGACTAGAAAGAAAAGCCTGCTCGCTGAATACAAGGAAGAGAAGGGTCCCTCTGTGACTTTCGGTGGAAATGGAAAAGGACATACCCGAGGGTTTGGTGTATTCTCAAATGGTACAACCACCTTCAGAAGAGTCGCATATGTTGAAGGGCTGAAGCATAATCTGTTAAGCATCAGTCAGCTTTGCGACAAGGATAACAAGGTAATCTTTACCAAGGAATCCTGCTTTGTCACTGACAAAAAGGAGAAGATAGCTCTCAGCGGTTATCGTTTGGAAAATGTTTATGTAATAAACATGGACTCAACCACCACTGAGAACTCCTGTTTCTTCTCAAAAGCCTCATCTGATGTCAACTGGCTATGGCATAAGAGGCTCTCTCATCTCAACTTCAAGACACTGAACACTCTTTCTTCTAAAGAGTTAGTCACTGGTCTACCTCAGCACTCATACGCGAAAGAGTCTTTATGTTCAGTGTGTGAGAAAGGGAAGCAGACCAAAGCAAGCTTTAAGTCAAAGCAAGTCTCCTCAGTGTCATCTCCTCTACAACTACTCCATATGGATTTGTTTGGCCCTGTTAACAAACAATCCATCGCTGGAAAGAAATACACTGGTCATAGTTGATGAATTCTCTCGCTATACATGGGTTATGTTTCTCCGTTCCAAGAGTGACACCCCTGAGGAACTCATCACCTTTATTCGGAAGATGGAAACCCTGAACAATTTGACCGTTCGCTCAATAAGGAGTGATCATGGGACTGAATTCAAAAACAGTTCTCTTGATTCCTTCTTTGAGAGTAAGGGTATTTCTCACAACTTTTCTTCAGTAAGAACACCGCAACAAAATGGAGTCGCTGAAAGAAGAAATAGAACAATTATTGAAGCTGCACGTTCAATGCTCAGCGATTCTCACCTGCCTACTCAGTTTTGGGCAGAAGCTGTCAACACCGCTTGTTTTACGCAAAACAGGTTGCTGATAGTCAAAAGATTCAATAAAACAGCCTATGAACTATTTCATGGGAGAAAGCCTTCAATCAGCTTTCTTCACATCTTTGGTTGTCAGTGTTTCATACTGAATAACAGAGATGCCCTTGGAAAGTTTGATCCTAAGGCTGATGATGGAATCTTTCTTGGATACTCCTCAATCTCCAAAGCCTTCAGAGTCTTTAATCGAAGAAGACAAACTGTTGAAGAAACTATTCACGTCACGTTTGACAAATCCCGTTCAGCGAACTCTAAACCGTCCGCTGATACTGAAGAACTGAATCAATGGATGTTTTCTCATCTTGGTGATTCAGAAGATATTCCCACTCCCCGTGCTCATACAGTTGAAGATGATGGTCCTACTATCATTCCAAATATGCAGAATAGTGAAGCTGAAACATCATGGGTATCAGCTGTTCCTATAAACACTATACCTGCTTCTGAACCCAATATCTCAGACATTCCATCTACTTCTCAGCAATCAGTGAATATAATGACAACTGCATCCATTCCTCTCTTGGCTGATACTCCAGACGTCGCTGAAGCTTCATCTTCAGCTCCTCCAGTTCAGGTTGAGTCAGCGTCTCACGCCCCGGCTCAACGATGGACTGTAAATCACCCAATTGATCAAATTCTTGGTGATCCAAACGCTGGTGTTCAGACTCGACGAAGTGCAGGTAATATATGTTTATTTGTTAACTTTATTTCTCTGACTGAACCAAAGAAAGTAGATGATGCCCTCAAAGATCCAAACTGGGCCAGCACCATGCAAGAAGAGCTGACTGAATTCGAAAGAAACAAAGTTTGGAAACTTGTTCGAAGACCAACTGACAAAACAGTGATAGGCACTAAATGGGTCTATCGAAACAAGTTGGACGAACATGGAACTGTTACCCGCAACAAGGCTCCTCTTGTTGCTCAGGGATACAGACAAGAGGAAGGCATAGATTATGACGAAACAATTGCTCCAGTAGCAAGACTAGAATCTATTCGTCTATTCTTAGCACACGCTGTACACAAAGACTTCAAAGTATATCAGATGGATGTTAAGTCAGCGTTTCTAAATGGAAAGCTGAATGAAGAAGTCTATGTGGAACAACCTCCAGGATTCTCAAGTCCTAAGCGTCCAAGTTATGTTTATAAATTGGATAAGGCACTTTATGGCTTAAAGCAAGCTCCACGTGCATGGTATGACACTCTTTCTACTTATCTCCATATTGGACAATTTGAGTGAGGTAAAATCTACAAAACTCTATTTTTCAGGAAAGTAAAAGGTCATATCATTATTGTTCAGATATATGTTGATGACATTATATTTGGCTCTACTAACCCTGATCTTTGTACTCGTTTCGCTGATAGAATGAAAGATGAGTATAAGATGAGCATGATGGGTGAACTAACATATTTCCTTGGTCTTCAGATAAAGCAAAATGAAAAAGGAACTTTCATTAATCAGGGAAAGTATGTTAAAGATATGCAGAAGAAATTCGACTTAACTGAAAGTTCAGCTATGAAAACCCCTATGGCACCACCGCTGACACTTGATAAGGATACTAAGGGTATTCCTGTTAATGCCACGCTGTACCGTGGGATGATCGGCTCTCTTTTGTATCTTACAGCTAGGCAACCCGATATTATGTATGCAACATGTTTGTGTGCACGATATCAAGCTGAACCTAAGATATCTCATATGAAAGTTGTAAAGCGAATTTTTCGATATCTTAAGGGTACAACGAATCTAGGTCTTTGGTATCCCAAAGACTCGGGATTCGATCTAATCGCCTATTCAGATAGTGATTTTGCAAGTTGCAGAATGGATAGGAAAAGCACCACAGGAGGATGTCAGCTCCTGGGTGGAAAGCTGGTAAGTTGGACAAGTAAAAAGCAAAACTCAGTGTCCACTTCCACAGCTGAAGCTGAGTATGTAGCCGCTGGAAGTTGCTATTCTCAAGTCTTGTGGATGAGAAATCAACTACTGGACTATGACCTTCAGCTCTCAAATATTCCAATCTATTGCGACAGCACAAGTGCCATCGCTATAGCAAATAATCCAGTGCTACACTCAAAGACAAAACACATCGAAATCAGGTATCACTTTATCAGAGATCATGTGATGAATGGGGATATAGAACTTCACTTTATCCAAACTGATTATCAGTTAGCTGATCTGTTCACCAAACCTCTTGATGAGACAAGGTTCAACTTTCTCATCAGTGAGCTTGGAATGCTGAACTTTGAAGAGTAAAATCTTCAGCGATTCACATTTGATCAGCAATAGGATAAATCAACTTGTATAACCCATTCTATCATCTTCTCTCTGAATAAACATGATTCGCTGATATCAAGGTATGTTTCTCTCTCTGACAATCGTATGTGAATGCAAGATTCCAAAATAAAGTACATCGCTGAATATCTCTTCCTTATCAGTGATACTTTGAAATTTCTAAAACCATCACTGATATTTCTATTCAGTGCTTCATGTTTTCAAAAGTGTCCCTGAGTTTTTCAAAACCTCAGAGACATCCAAGAATATGAAAGGACATTTGTGACGTCATTACAACGGATAAGCCCTGGCACGTTCTTCTTTCTGACACACGTTTGCACGTTTCGTTTACTCGCCAATCAAATGCAAACACGTGTCCGTGTCATGATGAAAATCTTTTCCCGCTCAATATTTTCTCTTTCTAATCTCTCTATATAAACAATTTCTTGGTTTATATTTTCCTTTTACGCGAACTTCTCCTCCAAGCAAAGAAAGAATTCACTGTTGCATTTTGCTCTCGAATTTATTAAGAACAACTGTTCATCTTCTTCAATCATCAAAGGTTAATATGTTCTTATTATTTACCAAATGCAAATAAATTGTTTCTGATCTTCTCATTGTTTTAACAAGATCAAACAAAAGAACTTCTTAAAAATGAAATCATTTTCTTTCATGGTTTTATGAACACAACCATTTCATGGTTGTTCTTCAAGTTTAAATGCAAAAATCTTAAACTTGTTCTTCATTCGTTTTTCCAGAATCCCAATCTTCAAAGGAAACTGGAAAACAAGATTTTTTTTGGGGTTTGCATTTCGTTTTTCAAAAACAAGAAAAACCCTAATCTTCATTAAGACATTTTGTCTGAATGAAATGGACAAAATTCGAACCATCTTATTGGAAAATCTTTCCACATTAAGATTATTCTTATTGGTTAATCTTTGGTTGAACTGATGATACAGAAAATGGCATCTTCTGACATTCCCAAGAACACCATCGCTGAGATCACTGCTGCTGATGATACTGCTGAGGAAGTGGAAATCCTCAAGGCTCCTCAGGTCAAGTTCTCTCTTGACAAACTGGATTGGACAAAGATAAATAACCTCTATGCGCTTCTCGAGTTTCCTCCTCGAAAGCAAGTTACACATCTAGATGATGGTGTAAACTTCCTAAAGAACTGCTCCATCTTCACAGCCCTGACCATAACACCTCCTGCACATCAGCTTTTGCTATCCCAATTCTGGTACTCTGTCAGACACTCTCAGCTACCATCAGCCAAAGACCCCTAAAAACAATTGGCTGCATCCTCTGCGATATCGAATATGGCACCATGAAGATCACCCCTGCCATCATTCACAAAGCCCTGAACCTTCCCTTGGCCACCAAAGAAAAACTTTCGTTCCCCTCCCTGACCCCAAGAAAAACGCAGACAAGGAAGCCATCATTGCATTCTTCGATGCAATGGGCTATGTATGGGAAACTGGAAGGGACATGAAGCCCGAGAAGAAGCTGACCATTATCAAGAAATCGAAAATGCCCAGCGAGATGAATTTCATCTTCGCCCATGTGATCAGCTGCATGACTGCCAAGACCGGCTCTTCTGACCAAGCCGCTAAGCCTCAGCAAGCAATGGGATATGCATTGGTGAAAGGTCTACATATAGACTGGGCATCGATTATCTATGATGACCTGGTACTCAGAGTGGACTCCATCGCTGACAGATCTACATGGGTTCCCTATCCTCGATTCATCAGCGCCGTATTCCAAAAAGGCCTGAAGGACTACTACCCACTAGAGGGTGACCTGAAACTCTCTCAGGTCGGCCCTAAGATTTTCGACTTCAAGCCGATGGAAAATGAGGTACGTCTTTCTACTCTTCTAACTCTTCTAAACCCCACTTCTTCTACTTCTGCAGCTCCTTCAGCGGACAAACCCACCGCTGATACCCAGCTGCAACCACCATTCCTTCTCTGAAAAGGAAACATTCTGACACCCAACTTGGTTCCAAAAGAACTAAGAAAACCAAGGAGCAACCCCAGCAATCTATTGCTAAAGACTCCTCAACTCCTCTTGTTGGGCTGAAGGAAAGTTCAGTGGTACGCTCTGCCACAACTGAACAAGCCACACACTCTATCCCAACTTCAGCGTCTCCAAGTGCTGAGGTTACAAACTTGGAATCTACCCAACCTCCTCCAGTCTCTCAAAAGACTGATGAAGTGATTCTCAGCGAATCCAACGCTGAACTCAGTAACCAACCTCCATTCTTATCCTTCGCTCCTCCCTCTACTCATTTGGACTCCACACCAGTTATCACTGAAGCACCTGTCATTCCTCCAGAAGCTAAAGAAAATACTCTTCAAGGAGTGATGGGCATAGGACCTGCAGAGATGACCATACGTCCACGCACGCTAGCTGACGATATGGAACTTTACTCAGGAACCCGATATTTTGATGAATTCACCAATCCTCCTGCAGGTACACACCAACCCCTATACACTGTAACTGAACCCCAAACTTCTGAGCTTTCCTCTGTTCACAAGTTCTTATATGTTACAGGTCCTAATTTGAGAGACATCAACGCCTCTCTGAAGACAATAGAGACAAAGCTGACAGGTCTCACAACAACTCTTTCCGACAACTCTTCAGCTGTAACAAACGCTGGAGAGAATCTTACAAAGCTGACAACTATCGTCGAAAAGAATGCCTCCAAAGCTGACTTGGAAAAGGTTGATAAATCACTCACCGATTTTGCCAAAGTTCTCTCTGATATCTACACCGACTACCTCGACATCAAGAAATCAGTTGACACCATGTCCAGCGAAGTCACAACGCTGAAGACATCGGTTGGCATTCTCGAAGGTGACATGTCTGCTGTAAAGACTGATGTCAGCTCCGTCAAGACTGACATGAGTTCTGTGAAGACTGATGTAAATACGATGAAGAATGACATCACTTCTATGAACACTTTGTTGCAGCAGATCCTGACCAACACGACCGCCCCTGCACCTGCCCCTGCACCTCCATCTTTTACTACGGCGAATCGTGCTGAACTCGTGAAGATCAATCCTGGTATTTCTGGCATAGAAAACAGATTATCAGCGATTGAAATCTGTGTGGGGATCCCTGGCCAAGAAGACAGGGAAACCACACACGCTGCTGAATCATCACATTCCTCCTCCATTCATCATGAAAAAGAGGGGGAGAAGAGCGCTGAAGACCCGGAGAAGAGCGCAGAAGACCTCTCTAAGAGCGCTGAAGACCTTTCCCATGATAAATCTATCAGGGGAGAGAAGACTAAAGACCTCACCTTTACTGAAGAGGGTGAGAAGACAATTGAAGCAGCCGTTGGACCTCGGGAAGATGAACACCTTGAGGGAACCGAGAAGCTTACCTCTGTATCTGAGGGGAACAACTCGAAGAAGAAGCTGAAGAAACTGAGTTTGAAGCTGAAGATGAAGAAGCCATCGACTTATCTGATGATGAACCATCCTCTTCTCCAAAGAATGATGATGATGAAGATGATGACTCTTTTATCGTCAACCCTGCTCAGAGATCTAAAGCTCTTAGAGGTATTCTGATAAATGAACCTACAGGGGAGCGGACAAAGACAAAGCCATCAGCATCTGAAGCTGACAAGGGCAAAGGAAAAAGTGTCGCTGAAAATGAAAATCTGATGATCTTGCTTAAAAAGCCGGTTTGTCAGGTACATTAACCTCTTCCTTACTCCACATCCCTCCTCTATACACTTTATCAGTTCTACTCTCTCCAAACCTCCATACATTTTATCCTACTCTTTCTCTATCTCTGTTCTACCCATGTTCTTACCTGTAAGATCGTTGTGTTTCAGCTAGTCCTCTCCCCTGTTTGAGGATATTGCTGAAGTTCCTACAGCTGCGACTTCACCAACAATAATCCCAGCTCCCAACGCTGAAGAAATAATCCCGGTCTTAGATTTGATCTCTGAGACTGATGAACCTGAAGAACAGATGCTCTCTCACAAAAACAGACCTTCCTTGGTGTTAGGGTAGAATTTATGTTGATTTTAAGTTCAAGGGTTTATTTTGTAATAGTTTAAACTTAGTCCATAGTGAACGAGCCGTGGGCTTGTTACCACGGGCCCAGTGTATTTAAAGTGCAATTAGCTTAGAAAATTAGCTAGTTGTCTCATTTGCTTTCTTTCTATTCGTATTGTAATTCTCTCTACATTGAAAGCATTAATCAGAGATGACCAGTTGAAATCGTATTCTTACTGTATATTATTATTGATTTCACAAACATAATCGTTGCACGGATCCGGAATCTACAATTGGTATCAGAGCAGACAGACGGATTCGATTCAAAGTATCATTCTTTGATTTCTGGTTAGTTTGACTTTTTCACGTCTGACTTTTCTTGAATTTTTGATTCTGTGATTCTGCGTAAATTGATTGTTTTTGCTTATTGGATTGTGTTAGCATTATCATTATAAGTGTTTCTGCAAATTTTCACACCCAAATTCTTTCGTTTGATTGGTCAATTTCGCATAATAAGTTCAGAAACTTTTAGTTCTGTTCTTATTTAAAAATCGGATTTTTGACATCAAAAGGTGTTGTTTTTGCTCTAAAATCGATTGGATTAGTGTTGTTTTTGTGCTTGGTATTGTTTCTAACCTTTCAGGAACTCACTAGAGTAACCCTAGTTGAGTTTTCGATCGAGTTTAGCAAAACAGCCGCAGTGTCCGGATAACCCTGCCGCGTTTTCCGGACAGATCAAGGTGTCCGGACGTTTGTGGTTCCATCCGGACTAGTTCGATTCTTCCGGACAAGTCAATCATCCGGGTAAGTCAGTCATCCGGGTAAGTTCTCTTTAATCTCAACTTTCCGGGTAATTTTGGTCCGGATAATTCAAAGTATCCGGAATTCATTTTATCCGGAAATCCTCGTTTTACCTGGAATCTTCGTAGTATCCGGACACATCACAGTTTCTGGAAACTTCAAAGTACCCGGAAATCTCATACTTTCCGGACTCTATTGCATCCGGTAAACTTTGTTTATCCTGTTGATTCTATCCGGTATCTCTAGTCCATCCGGTAACCTTGGTTATCCGGACAACTCAAGTTATCCGGACTCTCTTACCTATCCGGACAACTCTGCAATTTTGAACTGTTTTTCATAATTCTGGTCCGGACATTTCTAGATCAGATCACTTAGTTGGATTTCTTTCCAGTAAGCTAAGTTAGTGTCTGACCACTCATAGAACCTGCGTTAGGACTCCACTCTTAGTGCCTTGCGTTAGGTTTTACACTTTGAATCAATCTACACGTCTGACGATCACTCCGTTGCAACCGAAGATGTCTACTTCTCGTGATGCTCTCGCAATTGGCACGGACACCAAACCACCATGTCTCTACCCGAACGAGTACTGCCAATGGCGAGACAGGTTCATGATCTTCATATAGTCCAAGGACAACTATGAGTATATCAAATGAGCCCTGGAACATGGACCAATTGACAAGCCAATGAAGGACATACCTGCAACTGCAACTGCAGAAGCTCGAAGTGAGGCGAAGACTCTTGCTGAGATGACAGAATTTGAAAGAGGCATGACTGAAGGAGAAAAACATGCAAATAGATATCTTATACAAGCCCTTCCTAATTCTATCTACACTGCCATAGACATTACAAAGACACGGCTAAGGGCATGTGGGACCAAGTAGACAAAATGATGCGAGGGAGTGTTGTAGGAAATCAGCTGAAGATAAATAGTGCGATAACCAAGTTCGATGGGTTCAAGCAGCGTAACGGTGAATCCCTTACCCAGACCTATGAACGTTTTTGTCTACTTCTCAATGAACTGAACAAGAATAAAATTGTTCGTTCCAATACTGAGAACGCACTAAAGTTCCTCAACAACTTGCTACCTGAATGGAAAGTGTATGCTTCTCATGTCAAACACAACAACTTGATAGAGAACATCAGCATCAATGAACTATATGAGACACTTCTCCAAGATGAAGATGAAGTAAATGAGCTTTTGGGAGAGAAGAAGAATGAGCCAAAACAATCTGCGGATCCTATTGACCTCATGACTTCCAAAATGGGGAAATCTTCAAGCAGCCAATCCAGACGCGGTCCACAGCATAGTTCTTCCGAGTCTGAATCTGAGGACGAGAAAGACGGTGACGATGATGATGATCAAGCATCAGAATTAATGAAAGCTATTGCCCTTCTGACTAAATCCTTTCAACAACAAAAGTTCTACAAAAAGCCGTCCTCCAATAGTCAACGCTTCTCCACCGCCTCCAATAAGCGCCACGACTATAAGGATCGGTATGAAGGAAAGAAGAAGGTAGAAGAACAAGATAGATCTAAGAAGAAGGAGAAGACAGAGAAAAGTGACCGCAAGAAGAGAGATGAACCTGTGAAATGCTACAACTGCAGGAAACTCGGTCACTTCGCTAAAGACTGCCGTCAACCCAAAGTGAAGAACTCTCACTATTATGAGGCCAAACTTGCACTGGCCAGACAGAAAGAGGCTGGAGAGGTAATGTTCGCTGAAAATGAGTACTGGCTAGGAAGATCTGATGATGAGGACGATTATGAAGGTGCTGATGCTTTCATGGGATATCAATCGCCTACTGATGAAGACAAGACAAAAACAAATCAGGTATGTGACTCTTGCCTACAAAACTCCATACTACAATTGCAAACCATCACTGAAAAGGCAAACTCCCTCACGGCCACGAATGCAGAACAAAAGCTTGAAATTAGTTCAATAACTGAAAAGCTTAATGTTCAAATGAAATTAACTGAGAAATATAAGTCTGAAAATACTAATCTAAAAAACAAATGCAAAAATATTTCATTAGCACCTACAGACTTAAGGGCCAGATTATCTGATCTTCAATGTCAGTTTGATCAGTGCTTGAATGAGAAAGAAGACATTACTTATCAATGCTCTTCTCTTCAAATTCAACACAAGGAGTATGTGGCTAAAATTCTAGATCTAGAAACCAAACTCCACAAACGGGGTCAAACTGATCAAACCATTTTTTTGAATAAACCCAAGGAGTTCACTTACTTCAACAAAGAATGGGGTATCGGATATGATAACCCACATTATTTGAAAAAGGGAAGATGGTTTACACCAACTTTGTATGATTTTGCTTGTTTTGGGTTAGACAAAAAGTATCCGGAATATGCAATCCAATGGACTGGTCCTCTTGAACCTGAGAAGGAAGAGGAAACCGAGGAATATAAACGCAAACACAAACGAGGAATACAACTTCCATTTTGTTATGAGCCTTTAAATTATTCGTATAAAAAGGACAAAAATTACCTCTCCAATGACTACTTCGACCCTTACAAGGTTGCTACGCCCAATGATTCCTCCAAGAAGGATGAGGACCAAGCAACCGCAACCAAGTCTGAGACGGATGAGTTTAAACCCTATGTTCCCCCTCTCATCTTGGAAGCAAAGATAGTCGAGTTGGAGGAGTCATTAGAAAAAGAAAGGTCCAATTTTCAAATGGAAAAGCAAGCTTTACTTGAAAAACTTGAGAATCAACAACCGGTCAAAACCGAAGTTGTGTCTGATGAAGGACAGGAGATTCTTCGGTCTGAAATCAATCGACTCACATCACAACTGTCTGCTTTGGCAACAGAAGTGATGCAAGAGAAAGTGAGTAATGGTCAGCTTCAAGAGCAGATTGACCAACTCCAAACTGAAAAGCAGATTTCACCCGAACTTTCCTCAAGTTCATCTGATACGTCTTCGTGTAAAGCATTTATAGGCAAGATCTCTACTTTACAAGACGGTCAAGATTCCCAAGACGAGAGTGTTTTAAAGAATTTGAACTCTGAGTTTTTCTTAGCTTCCGCACCAAATTCCCCAAAGCACACAAGCACAAAGAGTTCCTCGCCTTCCTCACCTGATCCAAGTCCAGTAATTCCCGAGATAGATTTTTCAGAGTACATGAACTCCGAAGGTAATTGTGAAGAAGAGTTTGAGTCGTTCCCCTTTGACAAACCTCTTCCGAGTCACACTGATTTTCTATCCCCTGTGACTGATGATCCGGTTACTTCTTTAAAGGATAGCAGTTCTCAAACAAAGGCCTCAGCTGTGATCAAGATTTCTCAGTCTCAACCAAAATCGAAACCCATTTCCAAAAGGCAATCACAGCCAAGGCAAACAACTGGACCATTAACTGCCAACCCTACTTGTCCTCCAAGTCAACCTGATTTTTTGTCTCCAGTGGTTAATCGTCCGGTCAACTTTCTAAAGGGCGACTGTACACAATCAAAGACTCCGACTGTGAATAAGATTCTTAAAAATGCTTCAAATGTTCAAAAACAATCACAGCCGAAGCAAAAGACCGAACAATCAACCACTAAGACACCTGTTTCCTCAAACGTCACTGATCATTCTGTCCCTGCTGTTTCAGATAAACATGGTCGAGCTAATAAAGAAAAACCAAAGTGGCTAACGAGGGATTCTGTCAGGAAGGATGCGTCAAAGTCTTCCCCACCTGTTTTCATTTCTAGAATAGACAAAGACAATAATGCTTGGAATAATTGGAACCATTTTGATGTTTCTTTTCCTGTTAAAGTTAACTCTCTTCATCAATTGATTCAGTTATCGCATGATTGTTTATGTTGTTCTAATTGTGGTTGGAATGATTTTGATGACATTCATAATAATGCTTGGTATGCGCCTTACTTTGTCGAAAACCTATTCCATAAGCGCAACCCCCAAAATAAAAGGCAACAACATCATTTAAAACGGGGTTTCAATCAAACGGTTAATCCACAGCGGGAGACCCGACCCATTCCTACACGGGCTGCTCCTACTGAGGTTAAACCGGCACCCAGGTGGAAATCTGCCCAACAATCTGTTCCTCCAAAAGGTGTACATTCTGCACCCAAGAGGAAACAAGTGCCAAAACCAGTTCCCTCCAACGGTGTGAAATCTGCACCTAAAGGGAAGGCTGTATCAAAGCAAATTTCCCCAGGCAGTGCCAACTCTAACCCCCATGGACCCAAACAAATTTGGGTACCTAAACGTCCCTAATCTTGTTTTGTAGAACGGTCATGTGTGGTACTTAGACTCTGGATGCTCCAAGCACATGACCGGAAGAAGGGAGCTTCTCACGAATTACAAGGAAGAATACTGTGGAGACGTGAGATTTGGAAATAACGAGAAGTCGTCGATCGTGGGCTACGACGACATCGTACAAGACAAGATAACAATCAAGAAGGTATCCCACGTTGCAGGATTAGGACACAACATCTTCAGCATCGGTCAATTCTGCGACAAGGATCTCGAGGTCAGCTTTAAAGCCACACGGTGTCGAATCCTCAACAACAACGGAGACGAGCTACTGGTTGGGACTCGAAAGACCAATATCTACACCATCGACCTCGCCGCAATCAAAACCGACAAACTTGTCTGCCTCTTGTCCAAAGCAGATTCTGACCAAGTTTGGCTCTGGCATAGACGTCTTTCACACCTCAACTTCAGAAGTATCAATCAACTGGTGCTAGGCAAACATGTCAGAGGCGTGCCACAACTTCCGTTCGTGAAAGACCGTCTCTGTGGAGCATGCGAAAAGGGAAAGATGACGCGTGCATCACATCCGCCGAAGGCAAATCCGAGCACGACCCGGACCCTCGAACTCATTCATATGGATTTGTGTGGTCCAATGCGTGTTCCGAGCATCAACAAACGCAAATACGTGCTCGTGATGGTGGACGACTACTCACGCTACACTTGGGTGATGTTCTTACGCTCGAAGGACGAAACTCCAGAGCTTATCATTGATCACCTGAAGACTGTCCAGCAGAACAAGCTTCAACACGTTCAGTCCATCAGAACTGATAACGGGACGGAGTTCAAGAATCAGAAGGTGGATGACTATCTGCGATCAGTGGGCATCACACACACTTTCTCTGCAGCACGCACTCCTCAACAAAACGGAGTGGTGGAAAGACGAAACCGTACCCTAGTTGAAGCTGCACGAACAATGCTATCCCAGGAAAATCTACTACTATATCTATGGGCTGAGGCGGTATCTACGACTTGCTACACGCAAAACCGCTCTATCCTTCTCAAGCGGTTCAACAAGACACCGTACGAGATCATGAATAATCACGTTCCAACCGTTGGCTACTTCCATGCATTTGGATGCACTTGCTATGTACTAAACGACAAGGATGATCTCGGGAAATTCAGCCCCAAAGCGGACGAAGGAGTTTTTATTGGATACTCCATGCAGGCTAAGGCGTATCGCGTTTACAACAAACGGACCAAAACCGTTGTTGAAAGCATAAACGTGACATTCGACGAAGCCGCAGATTTGGCTTCTGAACACCTCAGTTCAGAACCCGGTTTAACTGGCGTGTTAGCTTCCGGACCTCCAAGTTTGGGATCTACACAAGCATTAGTAAATCCGAATCATGCATCTTCATCGAATGATAATCTTTCTGATTTAGATTTATTATTTTAACTCTTCTACACCTGTCTCAGCGCACCCGCGACTTGAAGCTGCTCGCAATGCGGATTCGGACGACTTAACTGGTCCGCCACCGTCTACGAGTACGCCATCAACATCTGTGGAGACAGCTCAACCATCCTCATCTGATACGAGTACACCTGGTAATGTAACCCCCCGGAGGAACCTATGCTCTCAGAGATCGCTCCTAATGATTCGTCTTCTGCTACAACCGATGTTCAACCTCTGAACTCCTCGGAACCAGAGGTTGTTCAACCATCGACGAATCCTCCCCCACTTCCTCCAAGAAACACGACTGCTACACTTGAACAAGTTCAAGACCTTCCATCTGGTGCATATGTGGATCCGGACGCATCTCACTCTACCCAACAGCCGCTTCCGCACACCACCAAATGGACAAAGGCACATCCCCTGCATCAGATCATCGGTGATCCTTCCACTCCTGTACGTACACGAGGCGCTTCTTCCAACTTCTGCCTATTTTCTGGATTCTTAAGCAAGATCGAGCCGATGAACGTTCGCGAAGCACTCGAAGATCCAGACTGGATCATAGCCATGCAAGAGGAGCTGAATCAATTCAAAGCTCTAAAGGTATGGCGACTAGTTCCACGTCCTACGCACAAGACGGTAATCGGCACCAAATGGATTTTTAAGAATAAGAAGGACGAAGACGGCATCGTTGTTCGCAACAAGGCGCGTCTCATGGCCAAAGGATACCGACAACAAGAGGGGATCGACTATGATGAGACCTATGCTCCAGTCGCTCGCATTGAAGCAATCCGTATGTTTCTCGCTTATGCAGCGCACAAGAACTTCACAGTCTTCCAGATGGATGTGAAGACAGCTTTTCTTTACGGTGACCTCCAAGAAGAAGTTTACGTGTCGCAACCCGACGGATTTGTGGATGACTCAAAACCTAATCATGTCTACATCTTGGACAAGGCACTATACGGTCTAAAGCAGGCCCCGCGAGCATGGTACAACACCCTATCAAAGTTCCTGTTAGAATCCAAATTTACACGAGGTACTATTGATTCTACTCTATTTATAAAGAACGAAAAGGGTCACATCATTCTAGTCCAGGTATATGTCGATGACATCATTTTTGGTTCTACTAATCCATTATATGCAAAGAACCTTGCCAAACTCATGGGAATTTTTTTTAAAATGAGTATGCTGTGTGAGATGAATTTTTTCCTTGGTCTTCAAGTTAAACAACTGTCTACCGGAATCTTCATTAACCAGTCCAAATACATTAGGCATATTCTTCGGAAATTCCAATTGGACCAGTCCTCACCAATGAAAACTCCCATGGCAACCAATACAAAGCTTGACACCGATCCTAACGGAAAGGCTGTCAACGCCAAATTGTATCGGGGAATGATCGGTTCTTTAATGTACCTAACTGCCAGTAGACCAGACATCATGTTCTCGACATTTCTCGGCGCCCGTTATCAGTCCAACCCTAAAGAGTCTCATTACAATGCTGTTAAACGTATTTTTCGTTATTTACGTGGTACTGCTGATCTTGGCCTTTGGTACCCGAAAGAGACAGGTTTTGGACTTTCCGCTTACTCGGATGCGGATCACGCGGGATGCATGTTGGACCACAAGAGCACCTCGGGGCACATTAAGTTCTTGGGAGATAGCCTGGTAAGCTGGGCGTCGAAGAAACAACAGTGCGTATCAACGTCAACTGCCGAGGCAGAGTACGTGGCCGCCGCAAGCTGTTGTTCCCAGGTCATCTGGATGAGGACACAACTCAAAGACTCCGGGTTCACGTATGTCAAGGTCCCGATATACTGTGACTCAAAGAGCGCCATTGCTATATCAAGCAACCCGGTCCAACACACAAAGACGAAGCACATCGACGTTCGGTATCATTTCATTAAGGATCACGTCGAAAGAGGTACAGTCGAACTCTACTTCGTTAATACTGAACATCAGTTAGCAGACCTTTTTACCAAAGCCTTGGACGAAACACGCTTTAAAACTCTTGTGTTCAAGCTAGGTATGCTAAATCTGAAGACGTAATCCGACTGTGTGCCCATTACAAGTTCCATACCTATACGAGTAACTGTCTCCTCATCATCCGGTGGTTAACATCCTGATGCATGAGCACACACTTCCTCGCATTTGTATTCTACTTGTTCTAATTACACAGCTAGATTTAGTCTAGGTATTTATTAGGTAGATTTCGTTTGTTTTTCACTCTTTCTTCGTGTGTTTCCATTTATTTCTTACCGTCATCTATATTTTCCTTCACTATCTCTGTGCTTTCACCAACTATTCTCGTGTTCAGGGGGAGCACAATGCAATATCAGGTAAGTTTTCTCATACTTTGAGGGGGAGCGTCACACACATTTTTCTTTAATGTCAAAAGTTTTTGTGTGTGTGGGCACTCCTGCGTGTGTGTGTTTTATAGTCAACACTTGAGGGGGAGCGGCACCAGTTGTTTAACTCTTTAAAAGTCTACAAGTTTGTGTGTGCCGGATCCCTCCACTGCACTCTACTGCACTATCCGAGGGGGAGCAAGGATATGCCCATGCTCCGCTTGAGGGGGAGCGGGAGGAAGTTCCTTTCCAGCACAAATTCTTAAAATTCTTCGCGGAAAAGGATTCTTCAGAGTCATCCGGACAACTCTCACATCCGGACAACTCTCACATCCGGACACCTTCCTCATCCGGATAACTCTCACATCCGGATAACTAGCGCACCCGGACAACTCTCGAATCCGGATACAATCCGGACCGGGTGGATATCCGGGTCGGCTCTTACCCGGACTCCACCCACATATATATACGTACACAGACTCCCTTAGTTTTCTATATCCGGAAAATCGCGCTAAAACCCGACCTCTTTTCTCTCTCGCTCGGACTCTCTTCCACTTCTCGATTCACGGTGTTTTCAGTCTCCATATTCAGGTACGCTCCTCGACTGTCACTACTCGTCAATTATTTGCGTGTTTCACACACTTTACACCACAAATCGACCCCTGATTGGGTCGATCCAACTGTGGCCGACATCTCTTAAGGGTTTCTTGCCATTTAGGACCACCGGACTCGATTAGAGAGTTGTCGCTATTCACAATCGCTGCTGTTCCCTTATAGACAACTACCATGAAACCCAAAATGTGCTTGGGATCCCCTGGTAACCTCTGTGGTCAAATACGCATTCGTCCGGACACATTCAACTTGTCCGGACAACATCATGCCTATGATGATTTAACCGGACACAACCAACACCCGGAGACCTAGTTGTCCGGAAACCTTAGGGTTTCCGGTAAGATCAACTACCGGGTAGTTTGGTGTCCGGATTTTAATGATTACCGGAAAAGTTGTAAACCCAGAAACCTTCTTCATCCGGACACCTTGACCACCCGGACAATCATGTTGTCCGGCCATTTTCGGATAATCCCATTTTAACCGGACACTTGCTTACCTTATTCGGACACCATGTGTTATCCGGAAACCATGTTTTGTCCGGACACCTTGGCCCTTTTATCCGGACACTCCTGCTGTTGTGTTCTTTCTGTACCTGCTTTGTCACTGCCAGTCCTCGATATGTCTCAGATTGAGCCAATCCCACCGAAGGTACGCACCGACATTTGATTATCCGACTCAATCACTAACTGTACTGTTTTTCTACAGATTATCTATGGCGGATCAACATCAACACCCTCACGAACAACCAGGAGTCCAACAACAGCCTCCTCAAGCGCAAATACCTCAAGAGGAGGACATCATTAACGAGGAAGCCGACGCTGCCCTGGTATACCCTGACCATGGCACTGAACTGGAGGCCAATAATCACCACCTAGACTCGACCTTGTTCAGGCCCCAACCACTTCATCGAGTGCTCCTGGACATTCTCATGAATCACCCTCTCCGTGAGGCCCTCACCAGCACAGCCGATGTCCCAGTCCTGTACGTTCTGCAAGTATGGCTCACCGCCCGAGTCGTCACAGTCGGTAACTCCCAGTCGATCACCGCTCAGATCGATAACCATCCTTTCATGCTCACACCGGACTCATTCCGCCGTCTTCTATCACTTCCGGAGGCCACCGCCAACAATCATGAACGGTACGATTCTGCCGTAAATGATGACACGCTTTGCGCTCAAATCCGCGCCCTTGGATACAATCATGACCTCAACCGGCCATCTGCTTTCAATTGCAAGTACCTCGCTCCGATATGGTACACACTCTTTACAATCCTAAACCGCTGCCTTTCATCGCGATGGAGAGGCATTGATCAGTGCACCGACGACTTCCTGCGCCTAGTTCATGTTGTGTGCTACAACCGACATATAGACTTTGCGTTGATCATTTGGAGGGAGCTCGTCGCGACTATTCGCCAAATCGGAGGTTCCAAACAGAAGAAATTTCTTTCGTATCCGCGTTTCCTTTCGCTGGCGGTGCGTCAACACATGGACGCGAATCCTGCCATTCCTCGCCGCCTGAACCATCCGGTATGTCCCCATAACCATTTACAATTCATGGTGATCCGCAACCCATCCGATGCGGTCGCCTCGCCCATTCCTGCCGCCCTACTAGGCATCGCCGATCCCACTGCACCAGGGGTAGTAGCATATAGGGAAGCGTTAGGGAATCCCATGGTCCAGCCATCGCCGGAGGGACCTGCCCAGGGACTTAGACCCGAGAGACGTGAGGGTCCGAGAGTGAGAGGTGGACGGGCCCGACAAGCAGGTGCTGTCGGGTGGGGAACGTTAGTTGTGAGAGAAAGGGGAACGAGAGTAGGTGGTGCAGTGGAATCGCAACCCGGTTCCAGCTCAGCCCAAGCCGGTCCATCCTCTAAACCAATACTACATCACTCGACTGAGCCTTATATCACCGAACCCCCTTCACCATCTCACCATGTTGAAGACGTGGAATCTGACTCCACGGACTCCGATACCGACCGAAACATACGCCTGAGACAAATACCTCACGGTATCGGACCCAACCCTGATTTTACCATTGGCATCCCTCTTGAATCTCCACCACATTCTGGAACTGGACCTATTACTAGGACATCTGAGGGAGACCAAATAGAGGAGTTAGGACATGCGAGCCGGAGAGAACTGCGTTCAAAGTTGAACCAGGAAAGATTGAGCCGTAAAGATAACGAGGCTCCTGAGCGACCCCAAACGAGCGATATCCGGGTAGCCACATCTGCTATCCCGTCTCATACGTTGGGACGGGGTATTGAAGAAGACTCCATGGACCCAGCGGAGCATTTGCACGACCCCCTCATCCACTCATCCGTCTCACGACAGACAGATGTTTCAATATTACACGGGGAACAAGCACAACTTCCACCGGACTCTCATTCGGAGAGTGCTGGTGTTGAAATAAGAGACCAGCAGCCCCCGGTCTCGCCTTCATTTCGTGCACCATCGAGTCTAGCGCCTTTTGATATTGAACATTCTTCGGCTAGGACACTCGAAGCTGAGCAACACCAAGTCGAGACTCTTCGTGACTCGACCGGAACCACCGTAGTGTCTTCACCTCTTGGTGAAACACAAGGATCGGTGGGAAATCCTACCACAACTAACACCACGCCAACTGTAAACGTAGGTGGCTCTACCTCCGTGGTAGACACCTCAACGGGTAACCTAAGTGGTCCCGGAGTTATTCACCCCGACTATGTGTCGCAAGGGTCCCTGGACATCACCCTCAAGGCTGTCCGCGAGGCACTGGAACAGCATGTCACCGACGAGATCGCCAAAGCCATCAAAGGAAAAGCAAAGTTCGTTGACGCCGAAACCGCACCACCACATCCACCGACATTTGTTCAACCTATCTATTCGGTGGATACCTTAAAGACAATGCTTCTGGCCCAACTGCTCCAGGAATCCGATACAACCGCCTCAACCGAAGCAGACCTGATCTCAGTTCTTCGATCCCAGGTCATTGCTCCAGTTTCATCTATCACATCCCGTCTTGACTCCATTGACTCGACCCTCAACGACTACAACAAAGCGCTCGCCACACTGTCTGAGAGGGTTCGCTCACTAGAAGACACCTGTAAGAGTTAAGCCGGTGGTCTCAAACGCAAGCACGATGACCAGGATGATCCTAATCACCGTGAGGGGGAGAAGCGTCTACGCCAAACCGAGACCGTCCAGATCGTGACTGCCGAAACTACAACAGTGGTTCAACAGGAACCCCTAACTGCGGCAACTTCAACAGCAACACACGAAGCCGAGTTGCCATTAGCACAGATGGTCATCGATATGGATATTTCAGATGACGAAGCCCCAACGGTTGAAAAGCCCGAGGGTACAACACAGGAATTGGTCACACAAGAACCATCAGACATGCCAATGCTCACCATGATTGATCCAGCATGTGAAACCAACCCGGAAACCGAAGACGCATGGTACGAAAAAGCTGCCAGAGCCGTAAACTTCGAGGTAAACCTGGTGTTTCCCACTGATGAAGACGACAACGTTGATTACGACCAGTTTCTGCTTCAGAATTTCTATGGTACGCCTCCCGTTCACTCGACTCAACCCGATACGACTTCAGATCAACCCGAAAGCTCAAATGCAGAAATCCTGACATCTCCTCAGCAAACAACAACTCCTGATCTTTCTCCCACTCCTCAGCAACAAAACCGTTGGGAGAAGATCAAGGTCCTCATTCCTCATCTGGAGGAATCTCTGAAGAAGCTGTTTGTTCACCGAATTCGCCCGATCGAGCCGACCTTCTGTCTTGGCATCTACAGTCCTGATCCAGCACGCCAACTCCGATACGTAGAAGCCATGAAGCGGTGTCTCCCGAGAGACCAAGTTCGAACCAAACATAAAATTTAAGAGGTGTTAAAGATTCAGTCAAACCGAATTATGAAGATCGTCTTTCCCGTGTTCACTGTTCGACGTGAAGACGGAAAAGAATGGATTTTTTCTGAAGCTGACTTTAAGCATCTCCATCCGTTCGACCTCCTGGTTATTCTGAGAGACCTTCGCACCAGAACCATCCGACCGCTTGCTGTAACAAAGGCGCTCGAAGTGGTTCGTCGATTCCTCGTCCATTCTATTATGATCTCTTATCTTACGGACTTTCAAATGGCAATCGAGAACCGAGCGAAGAAGGTAAATCTGCTCAAACCGAATCTGAAAGCTCTTGAACTGTCAATATATCCCGAGAATGCGATGCTGCTTCAACCGGAATTTGGGATCGTCTTCCTCAATGCTCAGAAAGAAAAGAAGTTTATGAGGTTCAGTCAGGTAGATCGATTTAGCGACGGCACACTGCTCAAAGTTCAAGACGCTCTTCGGAAGATCATCAAGCACGAATCCGAAAATCCAAAGGTATCCTATGTACCCAATCTGAATGAAAGAACTGCTCGGACTGCTTTGGATATGGTTGAGGAACGTCTCGACTACCGCCGCGCCATCAGATTCTTTGAGGTTCACTTCGCGTTGCGCAAACGATACGTATTCAACTGGCAAGAAATAGAGCGCGAACTCGAACTTCAAATCAAAGGGGGAGATTGTTAGGGTCGAATTTATGTTGATTTTAAGTTCAAGGGTTTATTTTGTATCAGTTTAAACTTAGTCCATAGTGAACGGGCCGTGGGCTTGTTACCACGGGCCCAGCGTATTTAAAGTGCAATTAGCTTAGAAAATTATCTAGTTGTCTCATTTGCTTTCTTTCTATTCGTTTTGTAATTCTCTCTACATTGAAAGCATTAATCAGAGATGACCAGTTGAAATCGTATTCTTACTGTTTATTATTATTGATTTCACAAACATAATCGTTGCACGGATCTGGATTCTACACTTGGCTCCTCAAAAGCTAAGTGAAGAGGAACAAGAGAAGAGAGATGAAATGATCAAGAGACTCGAGGATCAGCGAATCATTCTGAAGCGTGATCAATTTCCTTCGGTTCCTCCAAAGTTCAAAGTTTCCCAAAAGGAATACAAGGAACACCTCAGAGCTGAACGCCTAATCGCTGAAAGAAGGGAAGCTAAAGAAAAAGACAAAGAATACGCCATCCAGCTTACTCAACGATCAATAAAAGACCCCAAGCTGAAAAGAGTTCCCATTGATGTTCAACGTCAGCTATGGGATGATGCTCAAAAGATCGTTAGAGAAAAGACTAAGGTCTCTGATACGACTTTGGAATGGGCTAAACAAATGCTGACCTATCGATCTAGACCATCCGAAATCATCAAAGTAAACATCAGAGGAAGACTGTACGCAGACGTTCCTGTTGTTGAAGTGGATGTCTACAGAGAAGACAAGACCAAGCAAACCTTCTATGCTGCTACCTTAGAAAAGTTTGGTCTCTCTGAATGGTTAGAAACGAAATTAGCCATTCAGGGATCGCGCTCAAAGTTCAAAAGCCATGTCGAGAAGATCTTAAACAAACAGATCGACCTGGTTTCCTCTGCTGTGGATATTCCTCCTTCTACTCTTCTTCCTCAAAGAAAAGTCTCTGCTAAGGAAAAGAAAGTCTCAGATTCAGGTCCTCTTATACGGAATGAAACAGGTATTGGTTTCTCTCGTGCTGAAGTTCTTGGCCCTGATGCTGATCTCTCAGCGCTTGACACCTCCCTACCACCTGGAGAAACTTTCATTCCTAGCACAGTTGTAAGTGATCCCTATGGTATATTCTTTCTAGACTACTATGGAAATCATCACTTTCAACGTATCTCTGAGCTCCACCTCGCTCCCATCGAACAACTCAGAGATCTCATACATTGGTGTGAAGTCAGACGCGACATTAAAGCTAGACAACTGAAGCCCTTGATTTTTGAAGAAGCTCTGAAGAAAAAGAATCAAGGAGTAAATGTCCCTGACTGGATGATTCCCACATCTAAGACCCTCGATGAACTTCTCATCAAGGAAGAACCTTTTTACGGATAATATCGCCTTGTAATTCTTTCTATCCTTATCTGTCTACATCTTTTGTACTTGTAATTTTATTCGCTGTACTTGTAATTTTTCCACTTCCCTCTGTAATCTTTACAAAGTTTAAAGAAAAATTTCAGCGAACGTACTTTACTCCATCAGTACAGAAAAGATCCCAGAAAACAGTAAAAGGGACAAATATTTTATGAGTTCTTTTTATCCTTATGTTTTCATCAAATAGCAATTTTCTCTGTTGCTATGTCATAATCAAATAGGGGGATATTGTTGATCCAAACCCTCAGTGATTTGATAATGACCCCCTCTTATTTACTTAGTGAAAATTGTAAGTAAACAATATGTATCAGAGTTTCACTCTCGCTGATAAGTACTAAGATCTTACAGTACCGTTGATAGGAACTCTCACTCTTTAGTTTAAACATTCAGCGAAACTGTTCACCATAATACTCTAAGTCTGTTCAGTACTTATGGTGATCGTTGATAAGTTAGTTGTTTACTTATGATCCCTGAAGACAAGTTTCACGTTAAACATAGGTTCTACGCTGAAGTCGAAGATCAAGCTCAAGAACCAGCGACAAGTCTCCTAATGAACTGATGTGGATCAACGAAGACTCAGATTTGTCCACTCAACGTGAAGTATCAAGTACAAGACTTTAGCTATCGCTGAACTCTATCATTTGCTGATAAAGAATGATAGATCGGTGAATCAACAAAAAAGATGATCATGAAGTCCTCCGTACAAAGTACTTTTGTCTTAACCACCCTTGCACGACTCCGTACGATATGTCAGAAAAAGAACCTCATTATTGTCTGAAATCGTACAAGCACTCTGATACTACACTGTTCAACATGCGGCTACTAAGGTTGTCAACAAAGGTCAATGACATGTGTAGGTTCCCAGATTCACGTTGTATCATATTAATGGTAGTGAAATAGACAGCGGAAGCATATTAAATAAAGCCATTAAAATGAGTGATTGTGTAAACGATAAATGAACTATGAGAATCAAATATTGAACAGTAAAAATGATAACAGGATCAGATATAAAAGCTGCTCATATATTGATAATGAATCACACCAAGAACATGTTCGAGTGTGTTCAAAAATCTCATAGGACAACAATATCGTACGGAGGTAGTGCTCGGGATTGCTGCAGTGTGTGTTTAAACAATTGTGGAAAAACTACTCTTCCCAAAGCTTACAATTGTTTGTTCCACTACCTCTCTATTTATAGCCCTGGAAAAGTGAAGGCAGTGTACTATCGTACCCTAGAATGACACGTGGAAAGTGTGTCTCCTATTTTTAGGGCATACGTGGAAAGTATGGACACTTGTCTAACACTTGGGATTTCCTACGAGACTTAGGCTGACAGAGGTCTTCACTTCACCAGAGCTCTTTCGCAAGAGCTCTGTTGGTCTTCTGTTAAACACTTGTTCTTCTGTTGGAAGTCTTCGACAGAGCTATGTTGAGTTCTGTTGGTCTTCTGACTTGAACTTCTTCCGAATCTTCTGTCTGATCTCTGTTGGTCTTCTGACTTGAACTATTTTTAATACTTTTACATAACAGATACTTGGAGCCAACAATCTCCCCCTAAGTATTGAAAATAAAAATTTACAATTGACAAGAGATTAAACAAAAGAACATAGAACTTTTACCTCTGTCGAAGCCTTGCACTAATCTTTTGGAATATTACATCGAGATTTAAAAGACCAGTACATTTAAGCATAATTATCTCCCCTAAGAATTCTGTCGAATCTTCTGATTAGAGTGCGGAAGTCCAGCATCAGGTCAATCTGGTCGATGAAGAGTTTCTGCTGTTCTTCTGGACACTTGTTTCTTGGGAGATCTTGGATTATGTTCTTGAGGTATACTAGCGACTCACTTGAGTACTTGTGGGCTTCAGCTACTCTGATGGCCTTCTTTGTGCCCTTCTGTCGGCAGACAAAGACTGGAGGATCTTCTACTACGGTTCCAGTTCTGTGATGGCCATAACCCTCAAGCTTTTCATTTGGTGGTGCAATCGCTAGTTTCTCTACTTTAAACTCTATGCCTAGCTGATAATCAATCTGTATTCTGAGATTGATGTGCTCTTGCATAGCGAATCTGACTTCTGGTAGTGCAGTTCTGGCCGATGTGTATCTTTCTGAGAAGTTCAAGCAATATGCGTGGTGTAAGATCAGGTCATATAGATTCAGAAGGACGAGATCATTGTCATTGAAGATTTCATTTCTGCCTTCTGTTGATTCCACAGTATACTCATGGTATGTGACCCTGTCGTGTTGAAACTTCTTGTGCTTGATGTCCAGAATTCTGCGGATACCGAAGTTTATATTGATGGCTCTATTCTGATTTGACATGGTTTGGATGAACTTTAGCCTTGCATCAGAAATGGTGTTTATTCTGATTGGGTTGAGGTATGGGTTAATGGGTACGGCATTTACAGGGATGATGTCTCTGTCAGCATATAGAAATGCAAATACCGTTTCTAAGGCAGGTTTTTCGGTATGAAAAGTAGAGGTTTCTGGGTTCTGTTCTGTTACCATCGGGTTTGGGTCATCATGGGTTTCTGCCATAAGAGTGTCGATGTGAGCAGATTTCTGAGTAGCTTGAGGTTGGGCTCGACTTGTTTGTCCTTCAGCAGAGGATGGGTCTGTCCTCTATGGTTCTTTTGTTGGAGAAGTAGGAGGGGTATCTAGGCAGATGATCTCTTGTGGTTGTTGTGTTGACTCTTCTGTCGGTTTGATGACTCTGTCCTTGAACTTGTAGTCAAATGCCACTTCAGTCATCTCTGTCATGATTTCCTCTGTTATCCCCTTTTCTCCTTTTGTAGTCTCTGCCTCAGTTGTTTCTGTGATTTTCCCTTTACCCTTGGCTTCTCTTTCTTTTTCAACCTCTTTCTCCTTCTCTGCCTCTTTCTTCTTCTCTCTCTCTTTCTCCTTCTCCTTCTCCTTCTCCCCCTTTTGTTGTTCTGAGGACTCACCCAGTTGATCGTCTGATTGACCTTCTTGAGCATCCTCAAAATCATCATCATCGCCAGAGGAGTCAATTCGAGCTTCTGGTGAGGGCGGAACAACAAATCCTAGATCAGCTTTGTGTCTCTTGCTTGAAGGTTCTCCTGTAGGTGCTTCTTCTGCAGGTCTTTTTGATGTAGAGGTAGCCTGTAAAATAATATTAGTAAAATTTGAGGCTGCCTTCATCATTACATCCTCTACCTCTGTTGCGGCACTTCTGATTTCTTCTACTTGAGCCGCAAAGTTGACCTTGTGTTTATCAAGAGATGTTTGCACATGTTGTTCTGTCGCCTTAGCTTTCATTACAAATTTTGATGAGATTGTCATCATTCGGCTAAGAATTGATTTTCTGAAGTCACCCATTTGTCCAACTGTCATGGGTAGGTCTTTTGGGTTAGGGTTGGAGATGTTGAGAGGAGTAGCAGATGAGGTGGTTGCTTCTTTTATGGATTCCTTAACAGAGTTGGTAATTATCTCTGTTAAGGTTCTGACGTTAGATTCTGAAAGAATAATCGTGGGGATGGGAAGGGTTCTGTTCATCTGCGCTGTGTGGTTCTCTGTTATGAGTCGCTTTAGCTCGGCAAGATCTATCGAAGTCTTTTTAACTTCCTCTGATCTGACTGATCTTAGGTCGGCTATCTCTGTTGTCAGCTTTCCAATCTCTTCTCCTCTGACCCGTTCAGACTCTGTTCTGAGTGCTTTAACCTCGGCATATTTTCGAGTTATTTCAGCATGCTTGTTTGAGATGTTCAGCAGTTCTTCCCTAAGAGAAGCATTTTCCTTGCAGATCAGCTCCTCCTTTTGTTCATTGATAAGTTTATACTCGTTCAAAGAGTTGTTGATACTGTCACAGAAGCTTTCGAACTCTGCTCTTGTGATAGTGTCAACGGGGGTCTCCTTGGTTCCAACACATGGATCCAATTCTGCCTCGAGTTCAGAGGCACCTCCGTCAAGAGTTGTATTGATGTTGGCTCTTGGAGGACTTCCACCTGATCCTTGATGTTCCCTTTGAGGGGAAACAACTACAGGTGTTCTGACCAAAGTTTCCTCTTCCAGCTCAGGTTCTGAAGAAGGAAATCTGGTGTGATGAGAAGCATTTGGATCAAGCAATGTCTTCCCTTGTTCTACTATGGTCTCCCATTGTCCCTGAGTCGGACAAATGCTACGTGAGATTACAAAGATCTCTGGTCTATTTTGTGTGGAGTCTAAATGAGCCACAGAGGCATCATCGTGTGGAGGTGACCTATTGATGTTCTGGGGCGAATGAACATCACTACCAAAGATAGTTTCCCCGGCTTCGTGCGTACCAGAGGCATGAAGAGGTGCCTCTGATGGTATAGGCTGGTTGGGGTTCGAGGTGTGCACCTCTGTTTCAATAATGCTTTGGTCTTGATCACCAGGATTAGATTGTGTGGAAGCACTGGGATTTTGGTTAAGGTTACCCTCAGATGTGCTCTGTTGAGCATCTTTTTCTATTCTCACAATTTCCTCGGCTCCTATGGCTGTAGAACTCTCTGGATTCTCTCTGATGTTTCCTTCTTGCTCATCATTATCAGAAGAGATAGTTTCTACCTCTGGTGTTTCTTGTACTTCCTCATGGACAGCCTCTCTAGGAGATGCTCTGTCCTCTACTTCCTCTCTTCTAGAGTAAGACCCCACTTCGGGTACTCTTGCCTCTGGTCTGTTAACTTCCTCACCAATCTCCTCACTTAAGCTCTCCAAGGAAGGCTCAGATCCTATGTATGCTGGGGTTCTCACCTCAGGTTCTTGAGGTTGAGCAGCACTCTGATAGTTTTGGTTAGAGATGTGGTCAGGGGCGATAAGGGCAAACATTGTACCTGGAATTCTTCTTATGAAGGGGTATTCGCCAGAAGTGGTGGGGAGGTATTTTGACATCGTCCAAACAGGTGTTGAGCGACCCTGATGAGTTAGTTCCAGTCTGTCGAAGGCTCTTCTGATCACCAGACTGATAAAGCGTGGAAACTTGATCATCTTCAAGAACTTGTGGGATCCAACGACTCCTCCTCTTGCGATGGATGAGGTTTTTGTGTTTACAGCCGTAAGAAGATCGTTGCAGAGAATGCTGGCATAGTCAAAGTTTCGATTGAAGAACAATCCATACATGATTTGTAGGATTTTTGTTGTGGCTTGGTCTTGACTACCAGATTTGCTGGTAAGGGTTCTGTTTAAGGTGGAGAACATGAAATTCCACATAGTGGGTAGATTCTGTCGCTTGAACTCTCCAATCCTATTCAGATCCTTGTTGTAACCCAGAAACTTCATGAAATCAAGAAGAACAGCTGTTTTTGGTGGTTTCTCATAGGCGTCTATTCCTAGCTGTCGTTTGGTTTTCATTCGAAAGATTCTTCTTAAGGTACTTGCTCTAATGCGGATTGTTCCCGCTCCTCCATTACTTGCGTTGACGCTCCCAACTATCCCGTCTTGTTCTTCGATGTATTGGCATGTGGTCCACCATTGTTGGACATAGATCGCTGGAAGGTGGTCATCAACCTCTGTTAGGGCTCTGAAGATGTCAGAGTTTCTAAAGAACTCAATGAAGACGTGATACAGGGGTAGATATAGTCCTGGAGTGGGATCGAATCTGTAGTTGTTGTCAGCAAACTCATATGGAAGAACAATGATATCATCGGTGGGTTCTATTCGGCTTGAATCAACAGAGTTTTGGGGTTCCGCCATTGTTGCAGGTTTGGGTTTTCTTGAAGAACACTGAGGATTTAAATAAAAGAGGGAAAGGTGAAAGGTTTAGGAAGTGTAGAAAAGAAATGGGTCAAGGTTATGGATATTTATAGTCAGAACTTGTGGCTGGGTAATCGCCGTAGATACTGTAGGTACTCGAGTGATAGAAGGTGGAGTGGCCTGAATTAAGTATCGTGGCGACAGCTAGTGGTTTAGCTTTCAATTAGAGAGTGCCACGTGGATTTGTTCTGACCACTTTTGTGCAAGTAAACCGCCGCGGTTAGAGATGTGTGGGTGACAAGTGGTTGACGCTTAGAAATAACCCGCACCTCTGACGACGTTACCACTGATGACGTGGCAAAAAAAAACGACAGAGCTCTGATGGAGCTTTGCAAGTTTTTTTGCCTCTGACGAGTGACCCTTTTTTTATTCTTTTCAAGTATTCCTTTGGAGTTTCACCTTAACCCAAAACCATTTAAAATTCTGTATCTGATGAGGAAATGGTCAAAGAACGAGAACAAAACTGACTTTAGAAATTTCATCAGAGGTCTGGTTAAAAAACAACAGAGGCTCTGGTGGAATGTCAGAGTTCTGACAGGTTCTTGACGTTATCAAAGGATTTTCATCAGAACAGATTTTCCCTCTTTCTTCAAAAAGATTTGTCAATGAGGATCAAAAAGCAAAGTCAATTTGGATTTGGAAATATGAGTACTGACTTGCTCCCCCTAAAACTATGCTCAAAATCTTATAAACTCCCCCTTAAAATATGAGCAATTTTTTTTGTTATAAAAAAAGAAATACAAACAGTTTCACCAAGCTTGTTGAAAGAGTATGCTTGACAGAGTTCTGGTGAAAGACAGAGACTCTGTTGAACTATCCTTCCTAACCTTTTTAACAGAGCTCTGTTGGAACAACAGAGGCTCTGTTGAGTTTTGAATAGAATTAAGAGGACATGTTCAGCATACCCAGTTTGCTGATTAAGAAGTTAAATCTCCTTTCATCAGGTGCTTTTGTGAACAGGTCAGCAAACTGGAGGTCAGTTGAAACAAAGTACATTTCAATAGTTCCTTTTTCAACATGATCCTTTATGAAGTGGTACCTTATGTCGATGTGCTTAGTTTTCGAGTGTTGAACTGGATTGGCTGTTATGGCAATGGCACTCTTGGAGTCGCATAGAATAGGAATTTTACCATACTCCAAGCCATAATCTTTGAGTTGTGTTTTCATCCATATCACTTGAGAATAACAACTAGCAGCAGCAACATATTCTGCTTCTGCTGTAGAGGTTGAAACACAGTTTTGTTTTTAGATGTCCAACTCACCAACTTTTCTCGAAGCAGTTGACAGCTACCAGAAGTACTCTTTCTGTCATTCTTGCATCCTCCATAGTCTGAATCTGTATATGCTACAAGCTCGAAACCAGAGTTAAGAGGATACCAGAGATCCAAAAATTGAGTCCCTTTCAGATATTTAAAGATACGCTTGACAGCTGTTAAATGAGTTTCTGTAGGATTTGCTTGAAATCTGGCACAAAGACAGGTTGCAAACATTATATCAGGTCTGCTGGCAGTTAAGTACAGAAGTGACCCTATCATGCCTCTGTAGTACTTGACATCTGTTGGTTCACCATTAAGATCAGAGTCAAGCTTAACTCCAGTGGCAATAGGAGTTTTCATTGGTTTTGAATCATTGAGCTTATACTTTTTCAACATATCAGAGATGTACTTAGACTGACTTATGAAAGTCCCTCTGTCTGATTGTTTAACTTGTAAACCAAGGAAGAAAAAAAGTTCTCCCATCATGCTCATTTTGAATTCGCTTTTCATTAAACTTTCAAACTTATCACAGTACTCCTGCCTTGTAGACCCAAAGATAATATCATCACCATATATTTGTACCAGAAGTATGTCATTCTTATACCTTCTAAAGAATAGAGTTTTATCGACAGTACCTTTCTCGAAGTGATTGACCAACAGAAATTTGGACAGAGTTTCATACCAGGCTCTGGGAGCTTGCTTAAGGCCGTACAGAGCTTTGTCTAACTTGTAAATGTGGTCTGGAAACTCTGAACATTCAAAACCAGGTGGTTGCTGGACATAAACTTCTTCTTGCAGTTTACCATTCAGAAAGGCAGTATTGACATCCATTTGGTAGACCTTAAAACCCTTATGAGCAGCATAGACTAGGAAGATTCTGATGGCTTCTAGCCTAGCCACAGGTGCAAAGGTTTTGTCATAGTCAATACCTTCTTCTTGTCTGTATCCCTTTGCAACCAGACGGCCTTTGTTTCTGATGATAATCCCATCTTCATCCTTTTTGTTTCTAAACACCCATTTGGTTCCAATGGCCGCTTTGCCTTTCGGGAGTGGAACCAAGGACCAAACTTTATTACTTTCGAATTCCAGAAGCTCTTCTTGCATAGCTTCGATCTAATTTGGGTCCTCTAGGGCTTCAGAAATTTTCTTCGGCTCAATCATGCTTAAGAAATTTACAAAGAAGGCTTCATTGATTGTGGCCGATCTTGTCTTCACACCATCTTCAGCAGCACCAATGATAAGATGATGAGGATGATCCTTTGTCCATCGTGTCATGGGATCATGGACAACAGGTGGGGTTTGTGCTTCTGATGGAAAAATATAAACTTCAGCATCAGAGCTCTGTTGATTGGGACCGGGGCTCTGTGGCACACGACTTTGGAGAGTGGCCTCATTGCTCTTGTTCAGGTCCTCTCTCGCTCTGATGTGGTTCCTCATTTCTCTGTATCACTCCTGTAGACAGAGAAGTAGATGGTGAAATATTAGAGGGACCAGTGAGAGATGTACCTGTCAGATTCTGTTCTGTTGAGTTCTGAGCTTGATCTCCTCTGTTGATGTTATCAGAGGAATCATCATCATTGAAGAAATCGTTGAACTTGAGATTGATATCTTCTTCCCTTGTCTTTGAAGAACTTGTCTTTTTCTGTCCTGTCTGTGTCCCCTCTGTTGATTTACGATCAGAGGAGCTCGATGTGCTTTCATCAAAGGACACGTTTACACTTTCTTGAATGACCCGGCATCTGGAGTTGTAGACTCTGTAGGATTTAGAGGTTAAGGAATAACCAATAAAGATTCCTTCGTCTGCTTTCTTATCAAACTTTCCCAGCTGATCTCTGTCATTCAATATGTAGCACTTGCAACCGAAAACATGAAAGAATTTCACGTTTGGTCTACTATTGTTGATGAGTTCATAAGGAGTCTTCTTAAATCTCTTTACTATCACAGCTCTGTTTTGGGTAAAACAGGCTGTTGAGACTGCTTCTGCCCAGATGTTTATTGGAAGGACAGAGCCAGCCAACATGGTTCTGGCGGCTTCTACCAGTGTTCTGTTCTTTCTTTCCACAACTCCATTCCGTTGTGGAGTTCTTGCAGCTGAAAAGTTCTGGGAAATACCTTCCTCTGATAGGTAGGTATCAATTTTGGCATTCTTGAATTCTGTCCCATTATCACTTCTCAACTTTTGCACTTTTAATCCTAACAGAACCTGTATCCTTCTCAACAAACTTATCAAAATTTCTGGGACATCAGATTTTACTCTGATGAACTCAATCCAAGTATATCTAGAATATTCATCAATTAAAACAAGGATAAACTTCTTGCCCGACAGACTTTGCATAGAGATTGGACCACAGAGATCCACGTGAAGCATATGCAAAGGTCTGGGACAACTATGATCACTCTTTGTTCTATGTGAAGATCTTTTCATCTTACCCAGTTCACAAGCAGAACAGAGATGGTCTTTGTCAAACTTCAGAGAAGGAAGTCCTTTTACTAACTTCAGTTTCACGAGCTTGTCAAGGTTTTGAAAGTTCAAATGGGCAAATCTTTTATGCCAGAGCCAGGCATCTTCATTTTTCAAAGACACTAAACAGAGTTTCTCTGTTGTAGAATTTTGGTTTGGTTTAAAATTCATTTTGTAAAGATTGCCTTTTCTGTCAGCTCTTAAA
The DNA here is from genome assembly GCA_033807775.1 of Saussurea involucrata. Lineage (NCBI taxonomy): Eukaryota > Viridiplantae > Streptophyta > Magnoliopsida > Asterales > Asteraceae > Saussurea > Saussurea involucrata. The sequence goes on from CM066327.1 coordinate 83,231,750, forward strand.
AGTTCTTGACCAGACTCGGAAAGTAACAAGGAACAATATTTCTTCCTGGAATTGACATCAAATCCGTGATCACAGAGTTGACTTATACTGAGAAGATTATGATTTAATCCTTCAACATAAGCAACTTCAGAGACTGAAACACCACCATTTACTAATGTACCATAACCTTTAATCTGTCCGCCATTGTCTCCTCCGAAGGTTACTGCACTTCCCATCTTGTTCTTAAAAGAAGTTAACAGCTCCTTATTCCCCGTCATGTGCCTGGAGCATCCAGAATCCAAGTACCAGATCTGCACATGAGGTTTCTGCAAGACAAATTAGTTCCTTTTAGGTACCCATTGCATAATGGGTCCTTTCCTGTTAGGCTTAGGTGGGTTGACAGACTTTCCTTTGGGCTTTCCATACTGTGATGGTGTGCCATAGGTTTTCCTCTATGTATTCTGAACAGTCGTGGGATTTTTCTTTTGAACGTACTGATTCAGAACACAGTGGGGACCATTCAGATGATTTTGCAATTTTAGTAACAGTTGAATACAATTGCAGTTGATGGAACATGACTGACACATTGTTTTTATTCAAAAACTGTTTGAATGGAGCTTGATTCTGAAAGATTTTAGGACCAGATGTCTTTGCATACAATCTGTCCTGGTTCTGTTTCTTAAAACTGTTATTCCTAGAAACAAACTTTGTTGACACGAAGCTCTTTGGAATAGATTCATTTGACCAGAAAGGATTTCTTCTTTGATTTACACCAGAATTTGGAATAGATCTGTTGTTTGCTATCCATTTTCCCTTCTGTTCTGGTGTGAATTTTACTGGTTTGAAAGCAAGAGGAACATTTGGGTTTACAAAAACACTTTTGTTTTTCTCTATCTTCTCCACTTCTACTGCATTAGAAGCAAGAATCTTAAAACCTTTGTTGTTAAACTCAGTTACCGGTATAAACCTTGATTGTTTCTTGAAGAAAGAAACATCATCTTTTAGATCCGTAGATTCTATCGGTATCTGCTTTAACTTGTGTAAAATTTTTCTTTTGACCACAAAAAATCTGTTCATCTACTTCAGAGTCAGAGTCACTGTCAGAGCCTAGAAAGTCTCTAGTGGCTCTGTCGGAGGTTTTCGTTTCAATGGGTATGACAAAGATATTTGTTTTGACAGTTCTGAACCTTCTCAACTTTGGCTTTAAAGAATCTGAAACAACATTTTCCTCGATAACTTTCAACAAATCTTCCTCAAAAGATATTATTATGGATTCAGGAGTAGGAGAGAAGACTGGGGCTTATGGATTGAGTTTGCTCTGTGGGATTTCAACAGAGGACTCAGTCATAGAAGTAACATACTTCTGTCCTTTGAATGAGTTGAAGTTAAAAATCTCTTTTGTATCCAAGTCCTTGACAGAGTTAGGAAGTATGATTCTAGCTCTTCCTTGATCAAGAATAAACTCAGAGGATGGTTTTAAAACCTTTTCATGATCAGAGGAATCATAGCTGACGTTCCTAAAGTTAAGATTTCTTGGTTTTGAGAAAGCATCTGAAGTTTTGGTTCTTTTGAAAACAGCATTACCAGATATCACGTCCTCTTGGATTTTCCCAACACAAAAGGCAGAGGACAGAGATGTCTTCTTCCTTTCGTCATAGGGAGCAAGGTCAGAGAAACCAAGACCTTGCGTATCCATCTGTGAATTTATCTTGATGTGCACATCTTGTGCATCCTGGTATTTTTTAATCTAAATTTCTTTTCTCTGTAGGGATTGATGCAGAATTTCCCTTTCTCTTTGAAAATAGTCAGTTAGAGCAACAGAGTTAAGTCTCTCTGTTTCAGACTTTTTCAATTTTTCAGACTTCTGTTTCAAAACATTTTCATATTCGTTAAATTTGTCAGAAAACAGGCTCTCTTTCTTCTTTTGCAAGATTTCTAGCTCAGATTTTTCTTTGTAGATTTCTTCCTTTTCTTGTTCCAAGAGAGTTTTCTCTCTCTTGTAAAAGGACAGATCCTTCTGAGCTAGCTTTCTTAGCTCTTTTTCTTCAGAAAGTTTTTGTTTAAGAAGTTGAAATTCCTCATTCAGCATAGAAACATGCATTTCTAATTCTGAGCCAGACTTGGATTCAGATGAACATACCTTGGCACTGGGTCTGGTGGTCTCCAGCGCTCTGTCGTCAGACTCTGTCGTAGTAAGAGCAGCATGAGCTAGATCTTCTTCTTCTGTTGTTCCCTTCGTTATCTCTGGTTCTCCAGTCATCCACTCAACAGCTTCTTCTAAACTTTCATCATCCACAGCAACTCCACAAAAGTTGGCTTGTTCTGGTTCATCATCAGAGGATGAATCAGAAACCAGTTCTCCATTTTAGCAACATAGCTTCTTTCTCTGTAGTTGTACCTGTATTTGTTCTTGTAGTAGTCCTGGTCTTTTACCAGTTTGCCTCTACAACTAACAGAGAAGTGCCCAGGTTTGCCACATCTGAAGCAACGTCCATCATTCTGATTGATGGGTTGAGCAGCATCGGCCTTCTGTTGTGCTGGTGGATTTTCTCTAATGTTTTGTGGAGGTTGTATTTGTTCTATGGTAACTCTGTTGTTACTTTGTTCTGGTGCAGCGTATTCTCTTCTGTCTTCTTTTCTCTCATATCTACCTCTTCTGTCAAACTTATTGCCAAATCTCTTGTTAAATTGTTGAGTTATTAGAGCAAGAGATTGAGCAAAAGCTTGAATGTCATCATCCTCTGATGAGCTTTCCTCTATATCACTCTCTGCAACTAAACTTTTCTTTCCTTTCTTTTTAACGGACTTATCTTTCTTTTTCTCTCTGTTTGAACTTTTCTGATGTGGTTTTCTTAGAATCAGAAACTAAAGCGATTGGGCCTGCAATGGTGGATTTGCCTTTTTGCTTGACAACATCCTTCTCTTGTGCGGCCAAAGTGTCATACACATCTGTTAGAGACCATGCATCTAAGTCCTGGTTGGCTTGTAAAGACATGGACAGATTTAACCATTCATCATTCAAACTTTTCAAAAACAGAACATTGTTATCTTCCTTCGACCTAACAACCCCACATTTTTTGCATTTGTTGATCAACACATTAAATCTGTTGTAGGTTTGTTGTAAGGTTTCCTCAGGAAGTGCCTTGAAATCGTTGTATTCATTTATACATTGGGTCCTTCTGTTCTTTTGGGTCTTGATACCACCCTCAAGTTGGTTAAGAAGTTGATCCCAGATTTCCTTAGCAGTAACACATGAATATAGTTCTTGAAATATTTCGTTTGGAATGGCCATTATCAGTAGTCTAACTGCTTTAAGATCATTTTCCATTTTTAGATTTTCCTCATCAGTAAAACCTGTGGTTTTAATTTCATAATGAGCTGGAATCTCAGCAGTAGTTCCTGTTGCGGGTACACGAGGAACAAAAACCATGGGTTGGTATGGTCCGTCCGTGACAGATCGCATTAAGTCTTTATCCATACCATCGAAAAAGTTAACCATCCTGATCTTCCACTGAGCATATTCATCTCTCAGAAGAGTCGGAGGTTTTGTTAAAGAACCAGCAGTATAGATAGCATTTATACCGTTGTTCGCCATTTTGAGAAAGACAAAGTACAGTTGTTAAAAAGAGTTTCAACTCGAAGATGAGTTTTAAACAGTAACTAATGGAACGGTAACTTCTAAGAGAAACGTTTAAACTAAGCTAGAAAGCTTTAAACACAGTTATATGAGCTATGAAAGCTTGTTTAGACTAGGAAGCAGTAAAAACAGAGTATGTAATGAAGCTTTTAAAGGCACACAAACACAATTAACAACAATGAGTCAACCTTGGTAGATTGGATCGTTTGGTTTAAGAAAACCAAAGGTGCTCTGATACCAATTGTAGGTTCCCAGATTCACGTTGTATCATATTAATGGTAGTGAAATAGATAGCGGAAGCATATTAAATAAAGTCATTAAAATGAGTGATTGTGTAAACGATAAATGAACTATGAGAATCAAATATTGAACAGTAAAAATGATAACAGGATCATATATAAAAGCTGCTCATATATTGATAATGAATCACACCAAGAACATGCTCGAGTGTGTTCGAAAATCTCATAGGACAACAATATCGTACGGAGGTAGTGCTCAGGATTGCTGCAGTGTGTGTTTAAACAATTGTGGAAAAACTACTCTTCCCAAAGCTTACAATTGTTTGTTCCACTACCTCTCTATTTATAGCCCTGGAAAAGTGAAGGCAGTGTACTATCGTACCCTAGAATGACACGTGGAAAGTGCGTCTCCTATTTTTAGGGCATACGTGGAAAGTATGGACACTTGTCTAACACTTAGGATTTCCTACGAGACTTAGCCTGACAGAGGGTCTTCGCTTCACCAGAGCTCTTTCGCAAGAGCTCTGTTGGTCTTCTGTTAAACACTTGTTCTTCTGTTGGAAGTCTTCGACAGAGCTATGTTGAGCTCTGTTGGTCTTCTGACTTAAACTTCTTCTGAATCTTCTGTCTGATCTCTGTTGGTCTTCTGACTTGAACTATTTTCAATACTTTTACATAACAGATACTTGGGGCCAACAACATGCAACCAATCAGCTGCTGCCACGTGTAAAGTGTAAACTGCAATGCATTAAATGCATGCAGTATATAAGAAGAAGAACTCACTTCATTTTGAAGTAACTTGCTAACTCTGGACAAGTTCATCCTTCTTATCTTGAGATAGGTTATTATTAGTAATTTCCTTCTCTTTCTTAGTGCAATAAACTTAGTGTTCCAACTTGTTTAGATTTAGGTTTATCCTTAATCTTGTTTCCGCAACAAGCTGTAAATTGTTAATGATTTATCAATAAACAATTTAGAAAAGTAAAATCTGTGTGTTTGTATTCAACCCCCCCCATTCTACAAACTTGTATAGCCCTTCGGGACCAACAACCTCAACGAGGAAAAAACCCGCGGACGACTGTGGAAGTCGTCGCTGCACTTTGTTTCAGGTGCCGGGGATACAATGATTACAGTACAAATGACTTGAAATATAAAAATAACAAGTGTATCGAATGTAAAACTAGTGTGTCGTGTGCTAAGACTGATGGTCGAGAGTGTAAGTCGTGCATCGAGAGCGATCACTTGAGAGAAAGTTCTTTGCTTCGGATGTTCTTGAGTACGCATTGTGAATTCGGAGATGGATCATGCGCAAATGATAGCTTTGTCTTCGTATTTATAGTCTTCGAGTGCATTTAATGACTTCATGATTTCTTCTAGTCACGGTCGTACCAGTCATTGTTGTTTAAATACTTATAACTGCTCTGTCAGTTTCGTCCGTTGGCTATGAATGATGTTGACCTGAATTAAATGATGAAAACATAACAGAAATGTTGCGTGTTAGTTGGTCGAAGGCGTGTGTTTCTACACGACGGTCGAGTGCCGAGAGGTACTTTCGACTTTGGCTTTGGTCCAAGGACAAAGTGTTTGTGTTTCAACTCCGTTATAAAAGAAGTGCAATAAACGTTCTTATTGTCTTGGTCGTGGTCGAGACTGGTGAATTTTTACCCAATTAGTTTGCCCCCAAAATTTGAAAAAGTGGAGTGGCAAATTCAAATTTTAAATGTTTTTTAAATTTTGCTAGTGACACGTGTAAAAAATCCTTCCAGTTACCTTGGAATTGGATTGGTCCAATTCTATCTAAATGAGAAGTCGAAAAGGGGATAAGGTCGTGACGTCATGCTGACGCACTATTGTGCAAAACAGCTGTAAACGCCAGGTGTCGACGATCTATCGAACATTCGAAAAGGCGAGGACATATGTCGACTATCGAGAGGCTCGTCCTGACACGATCCTTTGCATAAATAGAGTCCTTCAATGGATCTTTTTCTTTTACGATTTCGTAGAGTTTTCAAGAGAGATTTTCTTCTCGATTCTTGCTGTTTCTTCGACGAATCTTTTCCACACTTGCGAGAGATCTTCGACTTGTTAGAGATTCAAGGTTTTTAGCGACTATATAAGGTACGACTCTCCTGTCTTTGTATGCGTCGTAAGTCAATTGCTAGTGTTGATCCAAACCCTCAGTGATTTGATAATGACCCTCTCTTAAACACTTAGTGAAAATTGTAAGTAAACAATATGTATTAGAGTTTCACTATCGCTGATGTACTAAGACTAATTCAGTACCGCTGATAGGAACTCTGGATCTTTAGATTAAACATTCAGCGAACACTGTTCACCATAATGCTCTGAGCCTGTTCAGTCCTTATGGTGATCGCTGATAAGTTAGTTGTTTACTTATGATCCCTGAAGACAAGTTTCACGTCAACATATGTTCTACGCTGAAGTCGAAGATCAAGCTCAAGAACCAGTGACAAGTCTACTCATGAACTGATGTGGATATCAGCGAAGCAAGACCTGTCCATTTAACGTGAAGTATCAAGTAGAAGACTTCAGCAATCGCTGAACTTTATCATTCGCTGATAAAGATCTGACTCAACGAAAGCTGATCATGAAGTCTCCCTGTATGTTACTATTGTCTTACCTCCCTTGCATGTCTCCGTACGAAGTGTCAGAACCAACAGACCTTTTGTCTGAAATCTTACAACAACTTTGATTCTACACTGTGCACCATGCGGCTACTAGGATGTCTACAAAAGTACATGCGACCAATCAGCTGCTGCCACGTGTAAAGCCATACTGCCATGCATTAAATGCATGCAGTATATAAGAAGAACCCTACTTCAGAAATGAAGTGTCTGTGCTCGGGCCATCTTCTTCTTTCTCCCTTATTGTTAAGTTATTATTCGTAATTTCTTTAACTCTTTCTAGTGCAAGAAACTTAGTGTTCTTAAGACTTGTTTAGATTTAGGTTTATCCTTAATCTTGTTCCGCAACAAGTTGTAAATTGTCTTGATTTATCAATAAACAATTTAGAAAAGTAAAAACGTGTGTTTGTATTCAATCCCCCCCCCCTTTCTACAAACTTGTATAGCCCTTCGGGACCAACAGCTAGGAAACCTAGGAAGAACTGGGATATTTGGGGCTTCTCAGAGCGTCAAATTTGGTTAACTGGCTTATCAATGTCGACGGAGCCTAGTAGCGCCATTCAAGATCAAGATGATCTGGATAGTTTTAGGATTCTAGCGAGGATCCCTGCGGGGATCGCAGTGAGCAAGGCCGGTCAGATTCGGCCAGAGATGTGCCCTGAGGGATACGTCATAATATATAAGTATCCTTTCAAGGTAGGATTCCACTGGCCATATTCGCCTTTAGCTAAGGCATTTATGTGCGAGTTCGATCTGTGGCCAGGGCAACTGATGCCCCAGTTCTGGCGTGTGATTCTAGTCATCGAGCGACTTACTTCGCACTGGGAGTCGCCGATGAATGTAAAGGATCTGTTGTTCGCTTACCAAGTCAAGCCGGATACATATCGTCGTTATAGTTTATAGAGTAAACTCTACTTTTGGTCCCTGAGGTATAGTGATTTTTTTTAAAGCAACCCCTGTGGTTTCATAAGTCGAGTTGTTGTCCTCATGGTTTTGATTTTACGCTAGATTTGGGACATGGTCACTAACAGGGTTAAAAACAACCGTTAGTTTCAGGGGCATTTTCGTCATTTCACCATTTTGTCCTATTTTTGTAATTGTATTTGTTTCTTCTTAATTCTATCAAAAGTAGCAAACTTTAGGGACCAAATTGTAACACTTCTAATATATATATATATATTACAACCACCATCCACAACCACCATCCACCACTACCACCCACCATCCACAACCACCACCCACCATTACAACCACCATCCACCACTACCATCCACCACTACCACCCACCATCCACAACCACCACCCACCATTACAACCACCATCCACCACTACCACCCACCATTACAACTACCACCCACCATCCACAACCACCACTACCACCCACCATTACAACCACCATCCACCATCCCAATCCACCCACCATTACAATCTTTAGCGATTTGGATGTCTCTGTTTTTCAAACGAACACTCACACTCACACACACACACACACACACACACACACACACTGACACACACACACACATATATATGAATATATATATATATATATATATATATATATATATACACACACATATACTCAAAACATATATTCCTAAATCCATTGATATCATCCAAATAGTTTGTTCCATACCTAAATCAACAATTGTATAACAAATAAATAAAAAGCAAAATAAACAAATAAAAGCTAATGTTGAGAAAACAAAGAATCAAACAGTTGTAATAGCAAATAAGAAAGAAATAAAAGATACAGAAATCGCAGGTTGTGGCTGATTTGGATTTCAAGAAAACGAGAGGAGAGTGGGTAAAATCGACTGAGATGGGTCGATAGGTGCAATCGGTCAAGAGACCTGCAGGTCGCCGGTGGTCTGTGGTTCTTGCTGTGAGAAATCGACAGAGAGATAGATGTAGGTGGAGGTTATGGTAATCGATTAAGAGGGAGGAGAAGGAGTTGCAGGAATCGAGAGAAACGGGAGGGTGCAGGTCCCGTGTGGTGGTGCGTCGGCAGTGGGGAAGTTTCCGGTAGCCTGTGGAGATGGTGGCCGGCAGTCGGCTGCCGGTGGTGGTGGCTGATGTTTGGTATGAGCAGCGTGAAACAGGGAATACTGAAATTGAGGGGGGGGGGTCTAATATATATATATATATATATATATATATATATATATATATATTAATATATATATATATTAGAAGTGTTACAATTTGGTCCCTAAAGTTTGCTACTTTTGATAGAATTAAGAAGAAACAAATACAATTACAAAAATAGGACAAAATGGTGAAATGACGAAAATGCCCCTGAAACTAACGGTTGTTTTTAACCCTGTTAGTGACCAGGTCCCAAATCTAGCGTAAAATCAAAACCATGAGGACAACAACTCGACTTATGAAACCACAGGGGTTGCTTTCAAAAAAATCACTATACCTCAGGGACCAAAAGTAGAGTTTACTCTAGTTTATATTCAAAGCATAAGGGTGATCGTACCTTGGTCCTAAGAACCACGGTCAATGATCGCAAATGGAAGACCAGGTACGTCTTTGTTAGGGTAGCGACGCTGGACCCTGACAGCGATTGGATTTGGTCTGGATGGAACATGGCGGGTAAGATTTAGCTGTGGTCGGGCGTCTTTTTGTGTTTACCTTTATTGCTTTGTTTTTCAACTGACCTCCCCTCTTCATTTTTTTTCAGATATTAACTTTGACGCGGTACAACCCAACGAATATTCCAGGGCTAAAATCGAAAAGTTTCTGGAGATTAATCCCGATCGATCGTTCATCACACATTATTTGGTCGACGAGGACGATGACACGATTTTCCTGAGCGACAGGCTACGGAGGGGTCGAAAGGAGGAGGAGAAAGAAGAAGAAGAAGAAGAAAAAGAAGAAGAAGAAGAAGAAGAAGAGAAGACTGAGGAAGAAGGGAGGGAGGAAGAGTCGACAGAAGTAGAGATAACTGGTAAATGTACCTTATTTTGTTTGACATATTTCTCCCATCGTTGCAGTCGCCTAACATTCATTCTCTCTTCGTTTCACAAGAGAATCTCAACGAGAACCCCTACAGGAATCCCAACAAGAAATCCAACGGGCACAGCCAAAGATGTCGTCGGCGATGGCTAAGAGGGCGGCTCAGGCCGAATTGGCTCGTCAGGCGAGGGAAAGAAGGAAGGAAACATCGACAGCTGGGTCGGGGGTCCTTAAGAGAAAAGAGGCTCCGACAACTGGGTCGGGAGTCCTCAAGAGGACGAGGACGTCCGTCCGGAAGGATCCGTCTTTGAAGACGGGCGACTCAGCGAGAGTCGTATCGCCTGAGAAGGCGAAGGTGTTGGTCACGTCTGTCGAGAAGACTTCCGACACGGTCGATACGACACCTGTCGATCCTGCGCATCCGGCAAAATCGAAGGGGTCTCCTGCTGCCGCGTCAGGCCCTGCGTCGGCTGACAAGGACAAGGGCGCGTGGACGGGAGAGGAAACGACGGTTAACTTTATGTTGCTGGCAGATTTCATGATGGATAATGTCCTGGACGGGACGAGTTTGTTCCCCCATTTGGACAAGTTCCAGCTCCCCTCTTTCAGGGAGCGCTTCAATGGATGCTCTATCGAGAGCTCGGGGGCTTACATTGCCGGAATGGCGTTTATGGTAAGTCTGTCTTTAAAGACTTTGTTTTTCGCATGCCGTATATTTTACTAATGTGTTTTGATATGTATTTCAGACGTTTCAGTCTACATTGGCCCTGCAGGCCGAGACGATGAAGATCGAGGGCCTAGTGTCCCCCGCCATTAAGAGAGAGGATGCAGCGTTGGCGAGTGAGAAGTCTGCCCTGGCACATGTCGAGGACATATCAGAGCGTCTTGATGATGCCCTAAACAAGCTGCCAGTCACGCGAGGGACGACGTGAACTCTCGTCTGAAGGAATCCTTCACTGTGATTGCAGATCAGAGGGAGGAGCTGGACAGGATGCGAACGTCCTTGGACATAAAGGAGAAATAGGTTGAGGGGTCCAAGTCTAAGGTGGCGGTTGTTAATGCCAAAAATCGCACAAAAGTACAACTTAAGGTCGATGTGGACATTTAACAACTAAAGAAACGTATCTCAAGCCAAATAACACAATTGCGAGGAAAAAGTAAATAAGACGAGAGATTTGGTGACGCGGAAAACCCCAGAACGAGGGAAAAAACCGCGGTCGACGCTGTGAGAGTCGATAGTGCACTATGGTTCGCCAAATAGGGGCAAAAGTCCTTTTGTGACAGATGATATGTGTACAATAGGTTACAAATGAACTAAAAATACACTTAGTCGTGTGTAAAAAGTGTGCATCGTGTGTTGAACGTGCGAGACAAGCTGCTGTCGTGAGGTTTGAACTATTGTCGTGCGGTTTGAACTGTTGTCGTGCGGTACTTGCGTCAGCGACGTGTGCTCAAATGCGAGAGAGAAAATGTAGAAGTAGATGAGAATGCAGTTGTATAGCTATATCAATTCGTCCCTCTGCTCGAGGTTGGAGCATGCCTTTATATAGGTTTCGCCGGTCATTAATGTGCTTTAATGGTTGGTCTTGTAACCGCTGCCGATATTAAATGCGCTTTGATGATTGGCTTTGTAACCGATGTCGAGTCTTTAATGTCATTAAGAGCTCGACCGTTATTGACCGTTGTACCATAATTGCTTATAGACCTGCATTAATGAACAAAAGAAATAGCCGTTGACCATTGATGGTTAGTGTAATCGTAAGACCATCTTAAGTTCAGGACGTCGGTCTTATGGAGCATACGATTGTTGTCGAAATACAAGACCATGTATATGACTGTAAATGTCTTGTAAGAAATTATCTTAATATAAGAATGGTCTTGTAAAAATGTCGTAAGACTAGGATGAAAATATCGCAAGACCAGGTCGTAAGACCACCGGGTCGTAAGACCAGCATGATTTCGAAGGATTAGGTCGATATAAGACCGACGACAGGAGACTGTCGACGTAAGACCAACGAGTCATAACTGGCGACACGTAACTGGCGACTTAAGACTAGTGACATGCGGCTAGTGACGTAAGACTAGCGATGTGCGACGTGAGACACATGATGTGCGACACGTGACGTGCGATCATTAGATGTAAGATACTGTCTTGAATGACTATTGACGCAAGATGTCTTTTAATAATCAACTATCGTATGTCGGGGATAAGGCAATAATGGGTATTACCTTCATCGATTGGGGGTATAACTTTTGTAGGCATTAGGGTAATCGAAGTCCATGGGTCATGTCGAAGGAATTCCCCAGGTCGGTCGAGGGTGTGATTTTTTACCCAAACAGTTAGCCCCCCGAGATTTGAATTTCAAAGCCATTTGAATTTCAGATCTCGTACCAAAGTAAAATGTGTTTATATGGAGACGTGTCACTTTTGCTAAGAAAACCGACTTGGTTAGTTAAAATCGTGAGTCCAGTCGATGGTGTTTAAGTAAGTTGCGACGATCGAATGATGACCTTTAATGCGCAAAATATTTGTGGTGTTCATCTGACGGCCGTAAGACGACCTTAAAACGTAAGGAACCGACGGTGATCGTAAGACGATCTTTATCAAAATGAGACGTATGGGTCGGAAGTCAATCGTAAGATGATTGGCCCGAAATAAAGCTTGGCGGCGATCATAAGATGATCGAACCAAGATAAAATTTAAGGATCTTGTGATACAGTCGTTAAAGACTTATGTTCTGACATTCTCGAGCCGATACGGTCGTTATAGACTTTTGATCTGGCGTTTAGAGCCGATATGGTCGTTATAGACCTATGATCTAGCGTTCCGAGCCGATACTGTCGTTATAGACTTTTGATCTGACGTTTAGAGCCGATATGGTCGTTATAGACCTATGATCTGGCGTTCCGAGCCGATACTGTCATTATAGACTTTTGATCTGGCGTTTAGAGCACATATGGTCGTTATAGACCTATGATCTGGCGCTTACAGCCGATACGGTCGTTAGAGACCTAAGATCTGGCACTTACAGCCGATACGGTCGTTAGAGACCTAAGATCTGGCATTTACAGCCGATACGGTCGTTAGAGACCAATGATCTGGCGTTTACAGCCGATACGATCGTTAGAGACCTATGATCTGGCGTTCCAAGCCGACACGGTCGTTAGAGACCAAAGTTACGTTGTGTCTAGTATCGTTATAAGACGGTAAAAATTTTACCTTACCCGTGTTTGTATGATTAATCTCGCGATTTGCCTTTCTTGGCGATTCTGAGATTTAAGCATGTGAGTCGTATTTAGTGGCAACTTTTGCATTTTAACATGCGTCTTACCATGACCGGTGATTGTACAAGTCGTCTTTATTGAAGACATATGCCATGACTAGCGATGAGATTTTAATATGTGAGTCGCTTTTATTGGCGACCGAGAATTTTTACCTGTGTTTGTCGTGACGGGCGATCACAAAAAATGTGGGTTGTCTTTTATTGACGACTATAAATCGCAATCTGCGTTTGCCATCACTAGCGATCATGAGAAAAAATGCTAGTCGTCTTTTTTTGACGACTATAATTTGCAACCTGCGTTTGCCATCACTGGCGATCATAAGAAAAAATGCGAGTCGTCCTTTATTGACGACTATAAATCACAACCTGCACTTTTTTAAGTCGCAGAGACTTTGGTTTCTCACGATGTAAATCGTAAGACCTGTGTTCATATGATTTATGCGAGCCTGTAATGTAAAATCGGGGGTGGTCGTTGGTTTTGACCAATGTTCTTTTGATGCTTGAATCAACGATCATATATTAGATCAAAATAATTAACGAGGAGAATATACTTAGAGTATATATATATATATATAGAGTTATTCTAAGTGGGACGTCACAGTTACCGTAACATGGAGTCGATAAACGCCTTTTTTCCGAGGACTTTTGAAATCGAATGTGGTATTTTTCCAGTTTGTGAAGGGTGTTCCGAGCCCCCGAGTCATTTGGATGATGCGATACATGTGATACTTTGACGGAGCATTTTTTTTATCGGGGCGTGAGTCTGGCTTCGAGCCGCATTCAATTCCGATTGAAGTTGAATCAAGGGATCTTGATAATTTGCCATATACCTGGAAAAAACTTTACAAGATCGTTAGAGCGATATGTGTTGGCTTGAGATTTTCTCTAGATGGGGTCCCACGGATGGCGCCAAACTGTTAATGCAAAAAATCGCACAAAAGTACAACTTAAGATCGATGTGGACATTTAACAACTAAAGAAACGTATCTCAAGCCAAATAACACAATTACGAGGAAAAAGTAAATAAGACGAGACATTTGGTGACGCGGAAAACCCCATAACGAGGGAAAAAACCGCGGTCGACGCTGTGAGAGTCGATAGTGCACTATGGTTCGCCAAATAGGGGAGAAAGTCCTTTTGTGACAGATGATATGTATACAATAGGTTACAAATGAAGTAAAAACACACTTAGCCGTGTGTAAAAAGTGTGCGTCATGTGTTGAACGTGCGAGACAAGATGCTGTCGTGAGGTTTGAACTATTGTCGTGCGGTTTGAACTATTGTCGTGCGGTACTTGCGTCAGCGACGTGTGCTCGAATGCGAGAGAGAAAATGTAGAAGTAGATGAGAATGCAGTTGTATAGCTAGATCAATTCGTCCCTCTGCTCGAGGTTCGAGCATGCCTTTATATAGGTTTCGCCGGTCATTAATGTGCTTTAATGGTTGGTCTTGTAACCGCTGCCGATATTAAATGCGCTTTGATGATTGGCTTTGTAACCGTTGTCGAGTCTTTAATGTCATTAAGAGCTTGACCGTTGTACCATAATGGCTTGTAGACTTGCATTAATGAACAAAAGAAATGGATGTTGACCATTGATGGTTAGTGTAATCGTAAGACCATCTTAATTTCAGGACGTCGGTCTTATAGAGCATACGTACGTTGTCGAAATACAAGACCATGTATATGACTGTAAATGTCTTGTAAGACCTTATCTTAATATAAGAATGGTCTTGTAAAAATGTCGTAAGACTAGGATGAAAATGTCGCATGACTAGGTCGTAAGTCCACTAGGTCGTAAGACCACCGGGTCGTAAGACCAGGATGATGTCGAAGGATTAGGTCGATATAAGACCGACGACAGGAGACTGTCGATGTAAGACCAACGAGTCGTAACTGGCGACATAAGACTAGTGACATGCGGCTAGTGACGTAAGACTAGCGATGTGGGACGTGAGACACATGATGTGCGACACGTGATGTGCGATCATTAGATGTAAGATACTGTCTTGAATGACTATTGACGCAAGATGTCTTTTAATAATCAACTATCGTATGTCGGGGATAAGGAAATAATGGGTATTACCTTCATCGATCAGGGGGTATAACTTTTGTAGGCATTAGGGTAATCGAAGTCCATGTGTCATGTCGAAGGAATTCCCTAGGTCGGTCGAGGGTGTGATTTTTTACCCAAACAGCGGTCTTGGAGGAGAAGGTGAGGAAGCTCCAAGATGAGGCTGCATCTACCTTTGCCCTTGCTCGTCTAACAGCTCGGGCGGCGATTATGCGGCAACATTTGTCGGGGAAGAACCCCCTTGCGTCCGCGACTGAGGAGTTGGCCTTCTTCTTAGCCAAGGTCGGGACCGACAGGGATCTCGACTCCGACGATGAGAAGGAGGTTGAGGAAGAAGAGGTTGCGGACGAGGGCCTCCAGGGCGAAGCTTCGGGCAAGGATGTTGCTGTTGCTCCTTCTAATCCTTATAGAGTTTTGTTTACTTTTGTCTTAGTTTTGAATGCTCGACCGTTGGTGTTCGAGTTATTTTTAGATGTAATCGTTCGTCTTATAAATGAAATTTTGCTTTTCTGTTGTATTTCGATTCGCATTTGCCATAGATAGATATATCATCAACTGTGAGATTCGTATAGTTTAAACAAGGAATCATGCGACTTAGGCATCCTTTGTGATTACAAAAGACTAACTCATAAGGCATAAGGCTTTTATGCTTTGAAATCACGTTGGCAAACACAAGTACATGCGACAGAAGCATTCATTGCAATATAACGATTTAAAACATAAGTCATATATTTGAATCGTATTAGAAAACATAAGTAATCGATATATTCATCCAAAATATACAAATTTTTCTAAGTCCGGAAACTTAAATCAAGTGACTGTGGGACCTTACGATCGTATAATTAGATTGTACGTTGTTCCTGAATCGTACGTCCCTGCGATAGAATAAGCAAGTCGTAGACTTGAACACTTATATCACGCGACCTTGCGAGATTAAGTCGTGTAATAGACATATGTCATGCGATCTGCGAGTAAACGATGTCAGAGGTTGGTTGTTGGCTAACCAACAACCCTCCGATGCTTAAGTCAGTAATCGTTGTGGCAAAAAATCGTATAAGAAAACAAGGAATCGACTTAGAAAGACATACCTTTTCTGATGTGTCGCATCCCAACTATGTGGGACATCTTGATTATTGATACCACCCTGCCCCCTGTGGCGACTTTAAGACGATACATGAAATCTAGGATATGTCGTCGTGATTCGCCACAGTAGACACGTCGATCTTTTCATGCGACCAGGCAAAAACAATCGACATGTTCCTGTAAACAAGAATTTAGTCTATCTCTAAGGTTAGGGATAGAAAGACGAACCTGTCGAGGTCTTATGATCATGCTTGCTTCGGTCCAGGATGATTTCCTCGACCTACGACTGCTAGACAGCCTATTTCCGCGGCTTCAAGGTGGTCTTATAGCAGTCACGAGCGACTTTCGGCTCACTTTTTATCTCCTGGATTCCCCACGGTGTAGGGAACTTTATGGTCTGGTGATACGTCGAGGGAACGACTTTCATTTCATGGATCCATGGTCGACCTAAGATGATGTTATAGGCCAACGCACAATCGATGACACTGAACCTTGTCTGCTTGTTGATTCCTCCGGCATAGACTGGCAAGATGATCTCTCCAAAGGTACTCGTCGCTTCCCCATTGAAACCGACCAAGGTTGTCGAGCGTCGGGTGATTTCCGATCGACCCATTCCCATAGCCTTGATGGTGTCGAGGAAGATGACGTTCGCTGAACTGCCCCCATCGACCAAGACTCGCCGGGTTAAACAATTGCCAATTATGAGTTGAATGATCAACCCGTCATGATGCTTCTGATACGAGTTGCCTAGGTCGTCTTGGTCGAACACGATTTTCATGGCTTCCAACTCCATATCTCCTTTGGGTCTCGATGATCGCAGGATAGGTCGATCGTCAGGTGCTTGACTGGTGTGACGTTTGGCCGCGGCATATGTCAGACCGCATACGCCGGAACCACCAGTGATGCAATTGACGACCTTAGCATGCTCGGGGGTTGGCGGTCGAACGTCGTTACCTGGAGTAACGACATCGTCAATGATATCTTTGAGGTTTCCTTTCGGGACATGATATGCTAACTCCTTTTTGAGAGCTATACAATCGTCTGTCGCATGGCCATGGTCGACATGGAAGTCGCACCATTTTGATTTGTCTTTCTTGGCGTCGTCCTGATTGTATTTCTTTGGCCATCGAATGGTCGCCTGGGCGATTTTCAGAGCTTCAACCAAGTCCTTAGTGGACCCTTTGAATCCGTAAGAGGATATTTTGGGGTATTTAGGAAATTTGGTCGCAGTCTTGGCTTCCGCTTTTGTCTTGAATCGGACGTTCGAGATTTGACGCGCGGGCTCTGGCTTGGATACTGCCTTTGTCTTGAATTCTGGCTTCTTTATACTAACGACCTCTTGTCGTCGGTATGCTTGCGACGAAAGGCAGCATCGTCCTCTACCCTCATATACGCTAGGGTTCGAGCTCGGACATCTTCGAAATTCTTAGGGGGATACTTGGTCAAATCAGTATTGTTGGTCCCGAAGGGTTATACAAGTTTGTAAAATGGGGGGTTGAATACAAACACACAGTTTTTTACTTTCTAAATTGTTTATTGATATAATAAAACAATTTACAACTTGTTGCGGAACAAGATTAAGGACTAAGCCTAATCTAAACAAGTTAAGAACATTAAGTTTCTTGCACTAGAATTAAGACAGAAAGGAGATAAGAATATTACGAATAATATTCTAACACTAAGAGAGAAAGAAGAAGATGGCCGAGCACTTCTTTTCTGAAGTAGGGTTCTTCTTATATACTGCATGCATTTAATGCATGGCAGTATTACTTTACACGTGGCAGCAGCTGATTGGTTGCATGGGTTGACCTTTGTAGAAAACCTTAGTAGTCGCATGGTGTACAGTGTAGAATCAGAGTTGGTTGTACGATTCTGGACAGAAGGGATGTCCGTTCTGACAATTCGTACAGAGACGTGCAAGGGAGAAAGACAAAAGTAACTTGTAGAGTAGACCTCATGATCAGCGTTCGTTGATCAGTACTTTATCAGCGATTGATAAAGCTCAGCGATCGCTGAAGTCTTCTACTTGAAACTTCACGTTGAGTGGACAGGTCTTGCTTTGCTGATATCCACATCAGTTCATTAGTAGACTTGTCGCTGGTTCTTGGGCTTGATCTTCGACTTCAGCGTAGAACCCTTGTTGACGTGAAACTTGTCTTCAGGGATTATAAGTAAACAATTAAACTATCAGCGATCACCAAAAGTACTGAACAGGCTCAGAGCTTTATGGTGAACAGTGTTCGCTGAATATTAAACTTTAAGAGCGAGAGTTCCTATCAGCGGTACTGTAGAGTCATAGTACTTATCAGCGATAGTGAAACTCTAATACATATTGGTTACTTATAATTTTCACTAGGTGTTTAAAGAGTCATTATCAAATCACTGAGGGTTTGGATCAACAATCTCCCCCTATTTGATTATGACATAGCAATGAAGGAAAATTGCTAAATATGAAAACATAAGGATAAAAGAACTGATAAAATATTTGTCCCTTTTACTGTTTTCTGGGATCTTTTGAGTACTGATGGAGTAAAGTACATTCGCTGAAATTTTTCTTTGAACTTCGTAAAGGTTACAAAGGGATGTGGAAAAATTACAAGTAAAGAAAATAAATTTACAAGTACAAAAGATATTAGCTGATAAAGATAGAAGAAATACAAGGAAATCCTATCAGCCTTCAAAAGGTTCTTCCTTAACGAGAAGTTCATCAAGGGTCTTTGTTGTAGGGATCATCCAGTCAGGGACAGTTTCTCCCTGATTTCTTCTTTCTTGTGCTTCTTTGAAGATCAGGGGCTTGAGATATCATGCCTGAAGATCGCGTCTGAATTAACACCAATAGATGAGATCCCTGAGCTATTCGATGGGAGTAATGGGAAGCTCAGAGATGCGTTGAAAACGTTGACGTCCATCATAGTCATGAAAGAATATCCCGTAGGGTTCGCTTATGACTTTTCCAGGGATGAATTGTTCACCATGAGGTAGAGAGGTGTCAAGCACTGAGAGGTCAGGTTCAGGACCAAGTACTTTAGCACGTGAGAAACCAATACCAGTTTCGTTCCGGATAGTAGGACCTGAATCTGAAGATATTATCTTTTTCTTTGCAGAGGCCCTTCTTTGTTGAGTTGCAAGAGGAGTGGGAGGAGGAATATCCACATCAGAAGAAACCAAGTCGATCTGAGAATTTATAATCTTCTCGACATGGCTCTTATATTTTGAGCGAGATCGCTGAATGGCTATTCGCATCTCCAACCATTCAGAGAGACCGAACTTCTTGATTGTATCAGCATAGATGTGTTGTATGGAACCATCTTCTCTGAATATGTCAACTTCAACGACAGGAACGTCTATGGTTGATTTTCCCTTGATAAGTACCTTGTTGATTCTGGATGGCCGATATCGATAGTTCAGCCTTTCTTTGCACCATTTCAAAGTAGAATCAAATACCTTGGTCTTTTCTTCAACGATCTTCTGGGCGTCTTCCCATAACTGACGTTGGACATCAATGGGAGTTCTTTTCAGTTTAGGGTCTTTCACTGATTGTTGGGCAAGCTGGATGGCGAGGGCCTTATCTTTTTCTTCAGCTTCCCTTCGTTCGGTGAGTAACCTTTCAGCTCTGAGGTGCTCAGTGAATTCTTTCTTTGAAAGTCTGAACTTTTTAGGAATAGGAACTTTGTCTCGTGGAAGGATGATTCGTTGATCCACAAGCTTCTTGATCATTTCTTCTCTCCTTTCCTGATCCTCTTCACTCAGCTCTTGTGGAGCCAAGGAAGGTCTGTTTTTGTGAGAGAGAAATTGTTCTTCAGGTTCATCGGTCTCAGTGATTAAATCCAAGACCGGGATTATTTTTTCAGCTCTTGTGGCTTGGATTATTGTTGGTGCAGCAGGAGAACTTTCAGCTGGATCCTCATGCAGGGGAGAGGACTAGCTGAAACACAGCGATCGTTTATGTAAGAAGAGTTGGGGAAGAAAGAGATAGAGAAAAGAATATGGTTAAGTGTATAGAGGTTTTATGGAGAGGAGAACTGAGATTGAGAAAGGGTAGAGGAGGGATGCAGAGTAAAGGAAGAGGAGATATTGTACCTGACAAACTAGCTTTATCTGAAGGATGGCCATATTGCCTTCTACAGTGAGGCCTTTGTTCTTGCCTTTGTCAACTTCAGATACTGCAGGTTTTGTCTTAGTCGTCTCCCCTGATGGTTCTTTGATGATAACCCCTTTTTGAGCTGGGGCTTTTATGATAGGCTGGACGAAGAAGAACGAGTCATCATCATCTTCATCATTTTTATGAGTTGATGATGGTTCATCGTCAGAGATATCGACAACTTCATCGTCTTCAGCTTCTTCTTCATCAGATTTGACCTCGTCAGCATAAGGTTCGGTAACATCAGCAACAACTTCCTTATGTTGCTCTTCGAGTTGCTCCCCCTCAGATACAGAGGGAGGTTTCTCGGTTCCCTCAGGGTTTTCAACTCCCTGAGGTTGAGCAGTTGAAGCAACAGCAGCAGTTTCATTTATCTCCCCCTCAGCATTATGGGGAAGACCTTCATCGTTCTTCTCCCCTCTTCCTCATGATGAGGAGGGGAGGTAAATGGAACATCAGCAGCAGCAACATGAGAGTCACTATCTTCTAGGCCAGTGATTCCCATAAAGGTTTCAATCACTGCAATTATGTCTTCCAGGCCAGAAACCGCAGGATTGAGGCTTTGAAGATCCTCTCGATCAGCCTGAGTGAAATGCGAAGGGGCACAAGTTGGAGCCTTCAGGCGATCGAGGACTTGCTGAATGAGATCCTTGACCGTGGAGACCTCACCGTTGAGAGTGACCATCTTTGTCTTCAATGATGTGACTTCATTGGACAAAGTGGTGAAGTTTGTTGCGAGGGTGGTGTTGGTGAGGTTGAGATCGTTGACGATCGTGGAGTTGTTGGCGAGAGTAGTAGCAAACTGAGCAATGCTACCATCCACCTTCTCCAGATCAGCACTGGAGGCTTTCTTATCAACAATCTCGGTCAGCTTTTTGAGATTCTCTCCAGCGTCTGTAACCGCTGAAGAGTTGGTAGATAGAGTGGTGTTGTAAGAATCCACCTTTGTCACCAGATCTTTCAGGGAGTGTTGAATATCTCCCAAATTAGGACCTGTAACAGTAAATAACTTATGAACAGTGGAAAGCTGAGAAGTTTGGGGTTGAGAGAGAGGAATGTGTATGGTTTTGTGTATACCTGCAGGCGGGTTTGCAAAGTTGTCAAAACCTTGTAGACCTGAGTAGTGTTCCATGTCGTCTTCGAGAGTGCCTTGGCGCATGGAGGTGCCTGCATATCCTATATTTGCATCCATCATCATATGTAGAGTATCAGCAGCTGAGTCATGTATGATGACGGGCGTTCCTGAGAACGGTGGGAAAATTGGTGGAGTGTCCAAAGAAATGGTGGGAGGAACAAAGGTTGAGAAAGTTTGTTGGGAGCGGGGTTCAGCGTTAGATCCGCTGAGAATCACTTCAGTCTTTAGAGAGGCTGAAGGAGGTGGGTTCAGTTCCAAGTTTATAACATCAGCGTTTAGAGAAGCTGAGGTTTGGATGGAAGGGGTGGCTTTTTCAGCTGTGGCAGAGCGTACCACGAAACTATCCAGCGACTCTTGTACACGATGAGTCGTGGAGTCTTCAGCCGTTGATGGGTTGGAGGGTTGCTCCTTGGTTTTCTTGATCCTTGCGGATTCAAGTTGGGTAGTAGAGTGTTTCCTTTTACGAGAGGGAATGGAGGGTGCAACCTGGGTATCAGCGGTGGGGATTTCCGCTGAGGTAGCTGCAGAAGTAGAAGAAGGAGGATTGAGAAGATATAAGAGAGAAGAGAGACGTACCTCGTTTAGCATGGGGCTGAAGTCGAGCACCTTAGGGCCAACCTGAGAGAGTCTCAGATCACCCACTTTTGGGTATTTGTCCCCGAGTCCTTTTAGAAAGATGGCGCTGATGAATCGGGGGTATGGAATGCATGTTGGTCTGTCAGCCATGTCCACTCTGAACGCCAAATCGTCATAGATTATCGATGCCCAGTCAACATGAAGACCTTACAGCCATGCATATCCCATGGCTTGCTGAGGCTGAGCGGCTTGATCAGAGGAGCCAGTTTTCGCTGTCATGCAGCTTATCAGGTGGGCGAAGATGAAGTTCATCTCACTTGGCATCATGGACTTTTTAATTGCGATCAGCTTCTTCTCGGGTTTTTCATCTCTCCATGTTCCCCATACGTACTTCATTGCATCAAAGAATGCAATGATTGTTTCCCTATCAGCATGTTTCTTGGGGTTTGGGAGAGGAACAAAGGATTTTTCTTTGGTAGCAGTAGGGAGGTTTAGTGTAAACCTGATGATGGCACGGTTGATTTTTGTGGTGCCAAATTTGGTGTCACAGAGGATGGTATCAATGAGTTTCCTTGGGTCTTGGGCAGAGGGTACCTGAGCTCGTCTGGCAGTATACCAGAACTGAGATAGAAGAGAACGATGAGCAGGGGGTGCAATGGTAAGAGCGGTTGAAATGGGACTAGTTTTAAGAAAGTTCACATCATCATCAAGATGTGTGACAGGTTTCTTTTGAGGAAAATCGAAAAGCGCATAGTGGTTGTTGTGTTTGAATGTAACCTTCTCAAGTTTGAACTTGACCCGAGGAGGCTTGGTGAGAATCAGTTTCTCAGCAGTAGTAGGTATTTTAGCAGAAGGAGCTTCAGAGGATGCCATTCCTGTGTAACACATGTAAACATGAAGAAGATGAACAAAAACAATCTCAATGTGGAAATATTTTATAATAAGATGTTGTTGAGTTTTGTCCATTTCATTCAGACCAAAGATGTCTTAATGAAGATTAGGGGTTTCCTAGTTTTGACGTAAACCAGTGATTGTCTTGTTTTCCAGTTTCCTCTTTTATATAAAAAATAGGATTCTGGAAAAACATATTAAGAACAAGTTTAAGATATTGTTTTAAACTTGAAGAACAACCATGAAGGTTGTGTTCATAAAATCATGAAAAGAGAATGATTTCATTTTAAAAAGTTCTTTTGTTTGATCTTTTGAAAACAAAGACAAGATCAGAAATAAGTTAAAATAGGTAAATAATAAGAATATTAACCTTGTTGTCGAAGAAGAAGATGAACAGTTTCTGGAAACTTGAGTTCAAAATGCAACAATAATTCTTTTCTTGAAGAAGAAGTTGTTCGCGTAAAGGAAAAATATAAACTCGAATGGGTTTATATAGTAAGAGTAGAGAGAGAAAAAATATGAGCGGGAAAAGTTTTCCATGATGACACGGACACGTGTTTGCATTTGATTGGATGGAAAACGAAACGTGCAAACGTGTGTCAGAAAAAGAACGTGTCAGGGTTTATCCGTTTGATTACGTCACAAACGTCCTTTCATATTTTAGGGTTTATCCGTTTGTAATCACTGTACGATCGACACCAGTATCCAAGGACATCGCCCCTGATTGGCGACCATAGTATAGCGACGACACCGACTGTCATCCACAGGTTTTTTCCTCGATTGAGGTTTTTCCTGCGTCATCAAATCCCTTGTTTCTTTATTTTTATCCTCGTCGAAAGATTCTTTCTTTAGTTGTTTAAGTCCACATCGACCTTAAGTTGTCCCTTTGGTGCGATTTTTGGCATTAACAACAGCCTCCTGTGGTGCTTTTCCTATCCAATTTGCAACCTGCAAAATCACTATCTGAATAGGCAATTAGATCAAACACTGAGTCTTTGGGATACCAAAGACCAAGGTTAGGAGTACCCTTAAGGAATCGAAAAAAAAGCTTTACAGCTGTTAGCCCCAAGTATTTCATGTAAATGTATTGAAAATATTCCAAGTCAGAAGACCACCAGAGATCGAGCAGAAGACTTAGAAGAAGTTCAACAAGAAGACCAACAGAGCTCAACAGAGCTCTTGTGGAACCAACAGAGCTCAACAGAGCTCTGGCAGATGATCAACAGAAGAACTGTTCATACCTGAAGACAAACAGAGCTCTGGTCTATGAGCTCTGGTGAAGTGAAGACCGTTGTGAAGCCTAAGTCTCGTAAGAAATCCTAAGTGTCAGATACGTGTCCATACTTTCCACGTATGCCCTAAAGAAAGGAGACACACTTTCCACGTGTCATTCCAGGGTACGATAGTACACAGTCTACACTTTATCAGGGCTATAAATAGTGAGGTAGTGGAACAAACGATTGTAAGCTTTTGGAAGAATAGTTTTCCACAATTGTTAGAGCACACACTGCAGTATTCCATAGCACTACCTCCGTACGATCTTGTTCCCTGTGAGATTTCGAATACACACAGTTGAACGTGTTCTTGGTGTTATTCATTATCAATTTACGAGAAACTTATTATACTTGATCTTGTTATCATTCTTACTGTTCTATATTTGATTCTCACGGTTACATTATCTTTGCACAATCACTCACAGTTTAATGGCTTTATATTTAAATGCTTCCGCTGTCTATTTTATTACCATTAATGTGATACAACGTGAATCTAGGAACCTACAGTTGATATCAGAGCTTATTTGATTTGCTTAAATCAAACAATCCAATCTACCAAGGTTGATTCATAGTTGTTGATTGTTGTGTGTCTCTTAAAAGCTTCATAGTATACTCTGTTTTTACTGTTTAAAGTTTAAAACAAGTTTTCAGAGTTCATTTAATACTGTTCAAACGCTTTCCAGTTCAGTTTAAAGATCTTCTCTTACTCAAGTTACTGTTCCATTGGTTAGTGTTCACTCACTTTCAGTTTGAAACTCTTTTGAAACCGTTATACTCTGTTTTTCTTCAAAATGGCTAATAACAACATTAACGCCATTTATACTGCTTGTTCTCTGACCAAGCCTCCTACTCTTCTGAGAGATGAATATCCTTAGTGGAAGATTAGGATGGTTAACTTCCTTGATGGAATGGACAGAGATTTAATGTGATCTGTCACAGATGGACCTTGCCAACCCATGGTTTTGGTTCCACGTGTGCCTGCAACAGAAACTACTGCTGAGATTCCTGCTTATCTTAAACCTAAAACCACCGGGTTTACTGATGAAGAGAAGCTAAAAATGGAAATTGACCTTAAGGCAGTTAGACTTCTGATTATGGCCATTCCCAACGATAAATTTCAAGAACTAGACTCGTGTGTTACTGCTAAAGAAATATGGGATCAACTTCTTAATCAACTTGAGGGTGGTATCAAGACCCAAAAGAACAGAAGGACCCAATGTATAAATGAATACAACGATTTCAAGGGACTTCCTGAGGAAACCTTACAACAAACCTACAACAGATTTAATGTGTTGATAAACAAATGCAAAAAGTGTGGGGTTGTTAGGTCGAAGGAAGATAACAATGTTTTGTTCCTGAAAAGTTTGAATGATGAATGGTTAAATCTATCCATGTCTTTACAAGTTAACCAAGATTTGGATGCATGGTCTCTTACTGATGTGTATGGCACTCTTGCTGCACAAGAGAAGGATGTTGTCAAACAAAAGGGCAAATCCACCATTGCAGGCCCAATAGCTTTGGTATCTGAATCAAAGAAAACCACTGAAGGAAAGTCCAACAGAGAGAGTTCTAGCAGAGATAAAAAGAAAGAAAAGAAGAAGGGTAAGAAAAGTCTGGTAGCAGAAAGTGATGCTGAAGAAAGTTCATCAGAAGATGATGATATAAATGCTTTCGCTAAATCTCTTGCATTAATAACTCAAAAATTTAACAAGAGATTTGGTAGCAAAGTATTTGACAGAAGAGGTAGATATGAAAGAGAAGAGAAAGATGAGAAAAGAGGTTATGCTGCACCTCCACAACAGAACCACCAGAACAGAGACTGCAACCACAACAGAAGTATAATGCTCCAGCACCTCAGAAAACCGATGCTGCCCAACCCATCAACCAGAACGATGGACGTTGCTTTAGATGTGGCAAACTTGGCCATTTCTCTGCTAATTGTAGAGGTAAACTGGTAAAAGACCAAGATTACTACAAGAACAAATACAAGTACAATTATCGAGAGAGAAGCTATGTTGCTGAGATGGAGACTTGGATCTCTGATTCATCCTCTGATGATGAACCAGAGCAAGCCAATTTTCGCGGAGTTGCTGTGAATGATGAGAGTTTGGGAGAAGAGGTTGATTGGATGACGGGAGAAACGAGAACGACAGAACAAGATATGAATCAGAATGCATTTGCTCTTACAGTAACAGAGCCAGACAACAGAGCGCTGGAGACCACCAGACCCAGTGCCAAGGTATATTCTTCTGAATCAAAGTCTGACTCTGAGTTGGAAATGCATGTTTCTTTGCTAACAGACGAGTTTCAACTCTTAAAATAAAAGCTCTCTGAAGAGAAAGAGTTAAGAAAGCTAGCTCAAAAGGAACTGTCCTTTTACAAGAGAGAGAAAATTCTCTTGGAACAAGAAAAGGAATAAATCCTTAAGGAAAAATCTGAGCTAGAAGTCTTACAACAAAAGAAGGAAAACTCTTTTTCAGAAAAAGTGAAGGAATATGAGGAAATTTTGAAACAAAAATCTGAAGAGGTTAAGAAGTCTGAAACTGAAAGACTTAACTCCGTTGCATTAAAAGATTATTTTTCAAAAAGAAAGGGAAGTTTTACATCAATCCCTACAGAGAAAAGAGAATTTAATAAAGAAGTACCAGGATGCACAAGATGTGCACATCAAGATAAACTCACAGATGGATACACAAGGTCTTGGTTTCTCTGACCTTGCTCCCTGGAATGGAAAGAAGAAGACATCTCTGTCCTCTACTTTCTGTGTCGGGAAAATCCAAGAGGATGTGATATCTGGTATAGCAGTTTTCAAAAGAATCAAAACTTCAGATATTTCAAGGACCATAAGACTTAACAACAGGAACGTCAGCTATGACTCCTTGAATCATGAAAAGGTTTTAAAACCATCTGAAAAGTTCATTCTTGATCAAGGAAAAGCTAAAATCATTTTGCCTAATTCTGTTAAGAGTTTGGATCCTAAAGAGATTTTCAACTTTAACTCTTTTAAGGAACAGAAGTGTGTTACTTCTGTGGAAGAGTCCTCTGTTGATAAAACACAGAGCGAGATCAACCCTGAAGCCCAGTCTTCTGTCCTTCTTCTGAATCAATTCGAACATCATTTGAGGAGGATTTGAAAAGAGTTCTTGATGAGAATATCGCATCTAATGCTTTAAAACCCAAGTTGAGAAAGTTCAAGTCTGCTAAAACCGATATCTCTTTGATACCTCAAGAGTCTACCACCAGAGCCACCAGAGACTTTCAGTGCTCTGAGAGTGACTCTGACTCCGAGGTAGATGAACAAATTTTTTGTGGTCAAAAGAAAGTTTTGCATAAGCCTAAGCAGATACCGGTGGGATCTATGGATTTGAAAAAGGATGTCTGATTTTTTAAGAAACAATCAAGATTCATACCAGTAACTGAGTTTGATAACAAAGGCTTCAGGATTCTTGCTTCTAATGTAGTAGAAGAAAAGAAAAGAGAGAATGCCAGAAATATTCCAGTGAACAACACCTCTGTTCCCTTTGCTTCCAAACCAATCAGATTTACACCAGAGCAGAAGGGCAAATGGATAGTCAATGACAGACCTGCTCCTGCCTCTGTTTTAAATCAAAGAAGAAATTCTTTTTGGAAAAGTGAATCTGTTTCAAGGAAAAACAACAATTTCAGAAAGCCAAATCAGGACAATATGTATGGTCCTAGAGTTTTTCAGAATCAAGCACCATTCAAACAACAGTTTTTGAATAAAAACAGCAATGTGCATCAATTATCATCATGTTCTATCAATTCCAACTGCATTCAACTGTTGTTAAAACTGCAAAATCATATGAATGGTCCCCACTGTGTTCTGAATCAGTCACCTCAAAGGAAAAATCCCAAGACTGTTCAGAATGCACAGAAAATGACCTCTGGCACACCATCACAGAATGGAAAACCAGTAGGTAAGACAAACACCCCTAAGTCTAACAAGAAAGGACCCATTATGCAAGTGGTACCTAAAAAGAACTAATCTGTCTTGTAGAAGCCTCATGTGCAGATCTGGTACCTAGATTCAGGATGTTCCAGGCACATGACGGGCAATAAGGAGCTGCTGACTTCATTTAAAAACAAGAAAGGGAGTGCAGTGACCTTTAGAGGAGACAATGGTGGACATATTAGAGGTTATGGTACTTTAGTTAATGGTGGTGTTTCAATTTCTGAAGTTGCTTATGTTGAAGGATTGAACCATAATCTTCTCAGTATAAGTCAACTTTGTGATCATGGGTTCGATGTCAATTTTAGGAAGAAGTACTGTTCTCTGTTGCTTTCCGAGTCTGGTCAAGAACTTTTAAGAGCCGACATAAAAGACAATCTTCATAAAATGAATTTCAATCCAAACCAAAACTCTACAACAGAGAAACTCTGTTTAGTGTCTTTGAAAAATGAAGATGCCTGCCTCTGGCACAAAAGATTTACCCATTTGAATTTCCAAAATCTTGACAAACTCGTAAAGTTGAACTTAGTAAAAGGACTTCCTTCGCTTAAATTTGACAAAGACCACCTCTGTTCTGCTTATGAGTTGGGGAAGATGAAAAGATCTTCACACAGAACTAAGAGTGATCACAATTGCCCCAGACCATTGCATATGCTTCATGTGGATCTTTGTGGTCCAATCTCTGTGCACAGTCTGTCGGGTAAGAAGTATATTCTTGTGCTCATTGATGAATTTTCTAGATATACATGGATTGAGTTCATTAAAGTAAAATCTGATGTCCCAGAAATTCTGATAAGTTTGTTGAGAAGGATACAGGTTCTGTTAGGACTCAAAGTTCAAAAGTTGAGAAGTGATAATGGGACAGATTTTAAGAATGCCAGAATAGATGCCTATCTTTCAGAAGAAGGAATTTCCCAGAACTTCTCAACTGCCAGAACTCCACAACAGAATGGTGTAGTGGAAAGAAAGAACAGAACTCTGGTAGAAGCCGCCAGAACCATGTTAGTCGGTTCTATCCTTCCCATCAACTTCTGGGCAGAGGCAGTCTCTACAGCCTGTTTTACCCAAAACAGAGCTGTGATAGTGAAAAGATTTAAGAAGACTCCCTATGAACTCATCAACAACAGAAGGCCAAATGTGAAATATTTTCATATCTTTGGCTGCAAGTGTTACATCTTGAATGACAGAGAACAATTGGGCAAATTCGACAAGAAGGCAGACGAAGGAATCTTTATTGGTTATTCCTTAACCTCTAAAGCCTACAGAGTCTACAATACCAGAACCCGTGTCATTCAAGAAAGTGTTAATGTGTCCTTTGATGAAGGTACATCAAGTTCCTCTGATCGCAAATCAACAGAGGGGAAACAGACAGAACAAAAGAAGCCAAGTTCTTCAAAAATAAGGGAAGAAGATATCAATCTTGTGTTCGATGATTTCTTCGATGATGATGATTCGTCTGTTGATATCACCAGAGGCAATCAAGCTCAGAACTCAACAGAACAGAATCTGACAGGTACAACTCTTACTGGTCCCTCTAATACTTCACCATCTACTTCTCTGTCTACAGGAGTTATTCAGAGAAATGAGGAACCAAATCAAGATGTAAGAGAACCTGAACAAGATCCCTCATCACCCCTGTTAACCAATATTGGGAGAGATTCCCTATTTTAATGTTCACCTTCGCAAAGCCCTGTTGGCACTTCACAGAGCAATAAGGCCACTCTCCAGAGTTGTGTGCCACAGAGCCCTGGTGCCAATCCACAGAGCTTTGATGCTGAAGTTCGTCTTTTCCCATTAGAAGCACATCCCTACCTGTTTCCCATGCTCCCATGACAAGATGGACAAAGGATCACCCCCATCATCTAATTATTGGTGCTGCTGAAGATGGTGTGAAGATAAGATCGACCACAATCAATGAAGCTTTCTATGTCAACTTTCTAAGCATGATTGAGCCGAAGAAGATTTCTGAATCCCTTGAAGACCCAAACTGGATAGAAGCAATGCAAGAGGAGCTTCTAGAGTTTGAAAGAAATAAAGTTTGGTCCTTGGTTCCACTCCCAAAAGATAAAGCCGCAATTGGAACCAAGTGGGTGTTTAGAAATAAAAAGGATGAAGATGGGATTATCATCAGAAACAAAGCAAGGCTGGTTGCAAAGGGATATTGTCAAGAAGAAGGTATCGATTATGACGAAACCTTTGCTCCTGTGGCTAGACTAGAAGCAATCAGAATCTTCCTAGCCTATGCTGCTCACAAGGGTTTCAAGGTCTATCAGATGGATGTGAAATCGGCCTTTCTAAATGGCAAGCTACAAGAGGAAGTATATGTCCAGCAACCACCTGGTTTTGAATGTCCAGAGTTTCCAGACCACGTTTACAAGTTAGACAAAGCTCTGTACGGCCTTAAGCAAGCTCCCAGAGCCTGGTATGAAACTCTGTCAAACTTTCTGTTGACTAATCACTTCGAGAAAGGTACTGTCGATACAACTTTATTCTTTAGAAGGTATAAAAATGATATACTTCTGGTGCAAATATATGTCGATGACATTATTTTTGGGTCTACACGACAAGAGTACTGTGATAGGTTTGAGGATTTGATGAAAAGCGAATTTAAAATGAGCATGATGGGAGAACTTTCTTTCTTCCTTGGTTTACATGTAAAACAATCCATCAGAGGGACTTTCATAAGTCAGTCCAAATACATCTCTGATATTTTGAAAAAATACAAGCTCAACAATTCAAATCCAATGAAAACTCCTATGGCCACTGGAGTTAAACTTGACTCTGACCTTAATGGTGAACCTACAGATGTCAAGAACTACAGAGGCATGATAGGATCACTTATGTACTTAACTGCTAGCAGACCTGATATAATGTTTGCAACCTATCTCTGTGCCAGATTTCTAGCAAATCCTAAAGAATCTCATTTGTCTGCTGTCAAGCGCATATTTAAATATCTGAAAGGGACTCAATTTTTGGGTCTTTGGTATCCTCTTAATTCTGGTTTCGAGCTTGTAGAATATACAGATTCAGATTATGGAGGATGCAAGAATGACAGAAAGAGTACTTCTGGTAGCTGCCAATTGCTTGGAGAAAAATTGGTTAGTTGGACATCCAATAAACAGAACTGTGTCTCAACTTCTACAGTAGAAGCAGAGTATGTTGCTGCTGCTAGTTGTTGTCCTCAAGTGATCTGGATGAAAACTCAACTTGTTAGGGTCATTTATGTTTATTTAAAGTTCAGGGTTTAAATTGTAATTGTTTAATTTGAGCCTTATTAGTGAACGGGCCGTGGGCTTGTTAACCACGGGCCCGCCATATATAAAGCAATCTAGCCTTAGAAAATTAGGCTAGTTGTCTCATTTGCTTTCCTACACTTTTATTGTAATCCTCTCAATATTGAAAGCTAATACAGAGATGACCAGTTGAAATCGTATACTTTACTGTTTAATCGTTTGATTTCATTATCGTTGCACGGATCTGGAACTAACAATTGATATCAGAGCCGACGGACAAAATTGATTCAAAGTGTTCATATCAGAGCCGACGAACAGAATTTCAATTCTTTGATTCTGTTAAAACTGATCGATTTCGTTTATTGGGTTTTGTTAGTATCATTGTTATTAGTGATTCAGCAAATTTTCACACCCTAATTCGATCATTTGAGTGGTTTATTAAGCAAATTAAGTTCAAAAGTTTTGAGTGTGTTCTTCACTAAATATCAAATTTTTACCATCAAAACTTGTTGTTTTTGCTTCAAAATCGACTGGGTTAGTATTATTTTTGTGTTTGGTAGTGCTTCTAATCTTTCAGGAACATTTTTGAGCAACACTAGTCGATTCCCAATCGATTGGAAACCCACAGCAGCAGTTCCCGGACACAGCAGCCGCGGTTTACGGATAACTTCTAAGTTTCCGGATAATTGTGTTATTCCTTTCCGGGTACGTCTTATTTCCGGGTAAGTCTTTAAACTCTAATCTTTCCGGGTAATTTGTTCCGGAAACCCAAAGTTTCCGGTAAAGCATATTATCCGGACAACCCAAGGTATCCGGTAATCGATTTCATCCGGAAACCTACCTTATCCGAGAAGCTCGTTACCCGGACACTCCAATCATCCGGTAAGTATTGTGTTTTACCTTTTTCGTCCGGAATCCATTGCATCCGGTAACCCTTTGTTACCCAGTAACTTGCTCTTCACCCGGTAAGCTTATTTTTCCGGATTCCCTATCTGGAAACCACCCGGATTCCATAATCCGGGAGCTTTAGCGGGACCCCCGTGCTAAGTCGCAGGAGGGGGACATTTAAGTATCCTTGATACTGTTCCACGTTGAATCGAACCAACGTCTGACGATCACATTAGTGCAACCATCAAAGATGTCTCGAGATGCTTATGCCATAAGCAACCATACCACGCCTCCAGCTCTTGGGGAATCTTGTCAGGTATGTCTACCAGCCCATAATGCTTTAGTTGATAAAGTTCAATTGCTTGGTCAAAAGGTAGAGTCATATATGTTTTCCTCGAATGAACAACTACTTGAAATTAACTCGTTAAAAGTAAAGTTAGATGCTCAATCAAAGATAACAGAAAAGCTTAAATCCGAAAACACCTACCTAAAGGAAAAGTGTGCTAATCTTTCGATAGCACCAAAAGACCTTCGAGCTAAGATATCTGATCTGACCTTGAAGCTTGATCAATGTTTGAATGAGAAAGCGGAAATTGTTTATCAATGCTCTGCTCTTCAAATTCAACACAAGGAGTTTGTTAACAAAATCACCGATCATGAAACAAAACTCCACAAAAGCGGTCAAACTGATCAAACCATCTTTATGAATAAACCCAAAGAGTTCACGTACTTTAACAAAGAGTGGGGAATCGGATACGATAACCCACACTATTTGAAAAAGGGTAGATACCAAATACCTACTTTGTATGATTTTGCTTGTTTTGGGTTAGATAAAAAGTATCCGGAATATGCTATTCAATGGACTGATCCTCTTGAACCTGAAAAGGAAGAGGAAATCGAGGAATATAAACGCGCACACAAACGAGGAATACAACTTCCGTTTTGTTATGAACCTTTAAATTATTCCTACCAAAAGAACAAAAAGTATCTCTCAAATGACTACTTCGACCCCTACAAGGTTGCTATGCCCAAGGATTCCTCCAAAAAGGATGAGGGCCAAGCACCAGCAACTAAGACTGAGACGGACGAGTTTAAACTCTATGTTCCTCCTCTCATCTTCGAAGCAAAGATAGTCGAGTTGGAGGAGTCACTCGAGAAAGAAAGGTCAGTTTTTGAAAAGGAAAAGCAAGCGCTTGTCCAGGAACATGAGAATCTTAAATCGGTTAAAACCGAATCTGTATCGGATGAAGGACAGGAAATCCTTCGGGGTGAAATCAATAAGCTCACATCAAAACTGGCTGCCTTGGCAACAGATGCGATGAAGGAGCATACGAGAAATGGTCAGCTCCAAGAGCAGATTGACCAACTCCAATCTGAAAAGCAGAATTCACCCAAACTTTCCTCAAGTTCATCTGATACGTCTTCGTACAAAGCTTTCATAGGCAAGATTTCTACTACACAAGACGGTAAAGATTCTCAAGATGAGAGTGTTTTAAGGAATTTGAACTCTGATTTTTTCTTAGCTTCCGCACCAAATTCCCCAAAGCACACAAGTACAAAGTGTTCCTCGCCTTCCTCGACCGATCCAAGTCCAGTAATTCCGGATGTCCATTTTTCAGAATATATGAACTCCAAAGGCAATTCTGATGGAGAGTTTGAGTCGTTCCCTTTCGACAAACCTCTTCGGAGTCATACTGACTATTTATCACCAGTAGTCAATCGACCAGTCAATTTTCTAAAGGGTGCATGTTCTAATATAAAGGCCCCAGCTGTGATTAAGATTTCCAAATCTAAACCTGTTTCTCAAAACCAATCACAGCCGAGGCAAAAGTCCGAGCGATTGCCTATCAAAAATCCTGTTTCTTCAAAAGTCATTGACCATGCTGTCAATGTGGGTTCAGATAAAACCAGCCAACCTAAACAAGATAAACCAAAGAGGCTAGCTAGGGAATCTATTGAGAAAGAAGCGTCAAAGTCATTTAACACTTTTTTACCTTAGAATGAACAAAAACGATTGTGCTTTGAATCATAGGACTAATTTTGTTAAAAGGGATGTTAATTTTCCGATGAAAATCTACTCAATTCAGCAATTGATTCAATTATCGCATGATTGCTTATGCTGTTCTAGTTGTGGTTGGAATGACTTTGATGATATCAATAACAATGATTGGTTTGGGTCATATCACATCTATAATCACACACCCAAACGCAAACCCCGTAAAAACAAAAAGAAACATCATAGTCAACGGGGTTCCCAATCAGAGGTTAAACCACAGCAGGAGAGAAAACCCATTCCAAAACGGGCTTTTCCTACTGAGGTTAAACCTACACCTAAGAGGCAACCTGATACAAAGCAAGTTCCTACAAAAGGTGTCAAATCTAACCCTCCCGGACCCAGGCAAATCTGGGTACCGAAGGTCCGCTAATCTCGTTTTGCAGGACGGTCATGTGTGATACTTTGACTCAAATGACCGGAAGGAGGGAGCTACTCACAAACTACCTGGAACTATTTGGCGAAGAGTGTTCATGTGTTCAGGGGGAGCATGAACAGGTATCAGGTAAGTTTTCTCAACTGTTGAGGGGGAGCGTCGCACACAATTTTTCTTAAATATGATAAAAAGTTTTTTTGTGTGTGGGCACTCCCGTGTGTTCTTCAACTTATGTTCATCATTTGAGGGGGAGCGACACAACATTTTTTCTTTAAATGACTAAAGGTTTTTTGTGTGTCGGCCTCCCCATTGTACTATTCGAGGGGGAGCAAAGTCATCTCCATGCTCAGTTTGAGGGGGAGCGAGAGAAGGTTCGTTTTAAATCCAAATAGTCCTATTTTTGCAAAATCTACAAGGACATAGCTATTTTTTGTGAAAATCCCAGAGTATCCGGAACCTCTATCTATCCGGATAGGTTTCCGGACCGGGTCCCTATCCGGATTGGATGGGAACCCGGAAACCACATCCGGACTCTTGGCTTCATATAGCATCCGGACTCCATTTTCCTTCATTTATCCGGAATATTCAAAACCCCACCGGATACCCCAGCTATGCATATACCTGAAGCCCTACCTGTGATAGCATATAGACGAGAGTTAGGGAATCCAATGGTCCAGCCAGCGCCGGAGGGACCTTCCCTGGGACATAGAACGTGTGAGAAGGAGGGAATTACGATCGAAAGCGAACCAAGAAAGATTGAGCCGTAAAGATAACGAGGCTCCTGAGCGAACCCAACCGAGCGATATCCGGGTAGCCACATCTGCTATCCCGTCTCATACGTTGGGACGGGGTATTGAAGAAGCCTCCGTGGACCCAGCGGAGCAATTGCACAACCCCCTTATCCACTCATCCGTCCCTCAAAAGACGGATGTTTTAGTTTCCCACGGGGATATAGCACAACTTCCACCGGTCTCTCAATCGGAGGGTGCTGGTGTTGAAATAAGCGGGCAGCAGCCCCCGGTCGCGACTTCTTTCAGTGCACAGTTGCGTCTAGAGCCACTTGATATTACACTTCCTTCGGCTAGGACACAAGAAGGGGAACACCATATCGAGATTCTTTGGGACTCGATCGAAACGTCTGTAGTGTCTCCGTCTGGCGGAACACGAGGATCGGACGGAAATCCTACCACAGCTACCGACATGCCAACTGTGAACGTAGGTGGCTCTGCCTCTCAGGTAGACGCCTCAACGGGTAATCTAAGTGATCCCGGAGTTATCTTACACGACTGTGTGTCACCAGGGTCCCTGGACAGCACCCTTAAGGCTGTCCGCGAGGCAATGGAGCAGCACGTTGCCGCCCAGATCGACACCGTTAAGCGCCTAGTCAAAGGTAAAGATAAGATCGTCGACGCTGAAACCGCACCTGCACCTCCACCGGCTCCTACTCAGTCTACCTACTCGGTGGACACCCTCTAGACGATGCTTCTAGCCCAGCTGCTCCAACAATCTGAAACTGACGCCTCAACCGAAGCAGACCTGATATCCGTTCTGAAATCACAGGTCACTGCTCCTTCATCATCTATTACCACTCGCCTGGATACTATTGACTCGACTCTTAAGGACTACAACCAAGCGCTCACAACGTTGTCCGAAAGAGTCCGCTCACTCGAAGATACCTACAAGAGTCAAGCAGGCGATCTGAAACGCAAGCACGATGACCAGGATGATCCTGATGATCGTGAGGGGGAGAAATGACTAAGACCTACCGAGACCGCCCGTATTCTCAACGAAACTACAACCGTGGTTCAACTGAACCAGCAACTGCGACAATAACAACCGACGCCGAACCTGAAGCCGAGTTTCCATTAGCTGAGATGGTAATCGACATGGAAATATCAGAAGATGAAGACCCGACGGTTGAAAGGCCCGAGGGTTCAACACAGGAACTGGTTGATTTTGACTCATCAGACAGACCGTTATTGGATATGATTGATCCAGACTGTGAAGCCAACCCGGAGACCGAAGATGCATGGTATGAAAAAGCCGCCAGTGCCGCAAATCGCCAGGTTAATTTGGTTTTCCTTACTGATGACGATGACAACATTGACAATGATCCGTTCTTGCTCCAGAATTTATATGGTACTTCTCCCGTTCATTCTGCTCAACCCGATGAAACTTCAACAAGACCCGAGATCTCAACTGCCAATATTCAGACATCTCCTCAGCAACCGACAACTTCTGATCTCCCATCGCCTCAACAACAACAAATCCATTGGGAGAAGATTACGATACTCATTCCTCACCTGGAGGAATCCCTGGAGAAGTTGTTCGTGCACAAACTTCGCACAATCTAGCCGACCTTTTGCCTTGGTATTTACAACTTCAATCCCGAATACCAACGCCGGTACATCAGCGCAATGAAGCGGTGTCTTCCAGTCAGCCAAGTCAGAACCAAGCATCAGATCACAGAGGTACTCAACATACATTCCAGTCGCATCATGAAAACCGTCTATCCTGTATTCACTGTCCGACGTGAAGATGGGAATGAATGGAAATTTTCTGAAGCCGACTTCCAGCACCTCCGACCGTTTGATTTCCTGGCAATTCTGAAAGACCTTCGTTCAAGAACTATCCGACCGCTACCAGTTACAAAGGCGCTCGAAGCTGTTCGTCGATTCCTGGTCCGTACAATTATGATGTCTTATCTAACGGATTTTCAAATGGCAATCGAGAAGATAGCGAAGAAGGTAAATCTGATACATCCGAATCTGCTAGCTCCTGAGCTGAATATGTATCCCAAGAACGCTATGCTTCTAGAACCTGAATTTGGGATTGTCTACATCAATGAACAGAAAGAGAAAAGATTTCTGCGGTTCAGTCAGGTAGATAGATTCTGCGACGGCACGCTCTTCAAAGTACAAGATTCTCTTTGGAAAATAATCCAGCACGATTCTAAAAATCCAAGGTTCTCCTATGTTCCTAATCCGAATGAAACAACTGCTCGGAATGCCTTGGAATTGGTTGAAGATCGCATCGACTACCACAGTGCTATCAGATGGTTCGAGGTACACTTTGCGCTTCGTAAAAGATATGTTTATAACTGGCGAGAGCTGGAGCACTAACTTGAACTTCAAATCAAATGGGGAGATTGTTAGGGTCATTTATGTTGATTTAAAGTTCAGGGTTTAAATTGTAATTGTTTAATTTGAGCGTTATTAGTGAATGGGCCCGCCATATATAAAGCAATCTAGCCTTAGAAAATTAGGTTAGTTGTCTCATTTGCTTTCCTACACTTTTATTGTAATCCTCTCAATATTGAAAGCTAATACAGAGATGACCAGTTGAAATCGTATACTTTACTGTTTAATCGTTTGATTTCATTATCGTTGCACGGATCTGGAACTAACACAACTCAAAGATCATGGTATGGCGTACAACAAAATCCCAATCCTATGCGACTCCAAGAGTGCCATAGCAATTACAGCTAATCCAGTTCAGCACTCCAAGACAAAACACATCGACATAAGGTACCACTTCATAAAAGACCATGTCGAAAAAGGGACAATTGAAATGTACTTTGTTTCAACCGACTTCCAACTTGCTGATCTGTTCACAAAAGCTCTTGATAAAAAGAGATTCAATTTCTTAATCATCAAATTGGGTATGCTGAACATGTCCTCCTAACTCTGTTTAAAACTCAACAGAGCCTCTTACGATCATACCAGAGCTCTGTTAAATAAGTTGGGTAGGATAGTTCAAACAGAGCTTCTGATGTTCACCAGAACTCTGTCATGCATACTTTTCAACAAAGCTTAGTGAATCTGTTTGTATATACTTTTCAAAATTTCTTGTTTGTAAATATATTTTTTGTATACTTTTTTTTAATCTTTCAAAAGGCTGAATAGAAAAATCTTTCAATTAAGCTCACTGTTTGAGGGGGAGCTTATAAAGGAAAATGTGCATGGTTTTAGGGGGAGCAAGTCAAAATCAGATTTCCAAATCCAAAATGACTTTGATTTTTAATATGAAAAATCTTTTTAGAAAGAGGGAAAACCTGTTTTGATAAAAAGTTTTGATGATGTCAAGAACATACCAGAACTCTGATATTTCACCAGAGCCTCTGTTGCTTTTCACCAGATCTCTGTGAAATTTCCAAGTTAGTTCTGCTCTTGGTTCTTTGACTATTTTCACATCAGAACAGAATTTTGAATGATTTTTGGGTAAAGATGAAACATCTTGGGATACTTGAACGAAATGAAAAGGTCACTCAACAAAGACAAAACTGTGCTGAGCTCTATCAGAGCTCTGTCGATTTTTCTGCCACGTCATCAGAAGCACGTCATCAGAGATGTGGGTCATTCTTTAAACGTCAACCACTTGTCACCCACACATCTCTAACCGTGACGGTTTGCTAACCCAAAAGATGTCAGAACCAAATCCTACATGGCATTCTCTGATTGAAAGACAGACCACTAGCTGTTTCCATATTCTACTGTAGAGGCCGTTCCACTATCTGAAACTCGAGTGACTACAGTACCTACGACGTTCGTCCAGCCACATGATTCGAGTATAAAAATCTATACCCATGATCCATTTCATGTTTACGTTTTCGAATCAGTCTAAACTCTTCACCTTTCCCTCTCAAAGTTCAAAACCTTTGAGTTCTTCAAGAAACCTTAAACCTGCAACTATGGCGGAACCACATAACCCCCAACATTCTGCTGAATCAAGCAGAACAGGCCCTGTAAATGAAATAGTAATCCAACCCTACGAGTTTGCTGATAACAACTACCATTTTGATGCAAACCATGGTCTCTATTTACCCTTGTACCACGTTCTTGTAGAGTTTTTCAGAAACTCTGAAGTTTTCCGAGTCCTAACCATGTATGACGACAATCTACCCGAGCTTTACGTACAACAATGGTGGACCACTTGTCAATTCATTCCAGAACAAAAAGGGGTGGTCGGAAACGTTGATGCGGGAAGAAACGCAGGAGGAGGATCCATACGCATTCGTGCTAGAACTTTCAGGAGGATCTTTGGGATGAAGACAAGAAGAGAATTAGGACTTCGAGCATATGAGAAACCCCCTAAAAGTGGCTATTCTTCTTGATTTCATCAAGTTTTTAGGTTACAACAAAGAGCTGACTAAAATCGGCGATTTCAGAAGACAAAACCTACCCACAGTGTGGAACTTTTTGTTCTCCACACTGAACATAACCCTTACCTGCAAATCTGGTAGTCAAGACCAAACCAACACATAGATACTTCAAGTCATGTATGGCCTATTCTTCAACAGAAATTTTGACTATGCCAAAATTCTTTACAAGGATCTTCTTGCTGCTGTAAATACCAAAACAAACGCCCTAGCCAGAGGTGGAGAAGTTAGAGTCCACAAATTTTTGAAATCAATCAGGTATCCTCGATTCATAAGTCTAGTAATCCGAGAAGCCTTCCCATCACTGCAATTAACTCAACAGGGAAATCCCACACCTGTTTGGGTTATGTCCAGATTCCAACCCACAACATCAGGTGATTATCTGTTTATTAGACGAGTACCCAGAACTATGCTCGCTCTGATTGACCCAGAGCACATCTCTATCCAAAACTATAATACTGCTGCTCAACCTCAAGAACCTGAGGTGAGAACCCCATCATACTTAGAATCTGAGCCTTCATTAGAGAGTTTGAATGAGGAAATAGGAGAAGAAGTTAACAGACCAGAGGTAAGAGTACCCGAAGTGGGGTCTTCCTCTAGAGTGATGGAGGAGGAAGTACAGAACAGAGCATCCCCTATGGAGGCTGTTCAAGAGGGAGATAGGGAAATTACAGAGGAGATGGCAGAAAGATCGCACTCCTCTAGTAATGGTGAGAAAGAGGTACATGTGATAGAGAGTTCACCAGAGCGTTCTGTTGCCCTAGGAGCCGAGGGAAATGCGAGCTTAGAACAAGATGTTCCAAGGAACACACATGTGCGTATCCAAAGCCCAACTCCCAGTGCAAACGAACAATCTATTCCTGGTGATCAAGCCCAAAGGGATATTGAAACAGAGGTGCACACCTTGAACCTTAACCAGCAAGAACCGCCAGAGGCACCTCTTCACGCCTCTGGTATGCACATACTTGGGGAATCTATCTTTGGTAATGATGTTCCTTTGCCCCAGAGCATCAATAGGTCACAACCACACGATGATACCTCTGTGGCTCATATAGACTTAACAGACAATAGAACAGAGATCTTTCGAATCTCGTGTAGTATCTGTCCGACTCAGGGACAATGGGAGACCATAGTAGAACAAGGGAAGACTTTGCTTGATCTAAATTCTTCTCATCACATCCGATTCTCTTCACCAGAACCTGAGCTAGAGGAGGAAATCGAGATCAGAACACCTGTAGATGTTTCCCTCGAAAAGGAGCATCAAGGATCGGGTGGAAGTCCTACAAAAGTCAACATTAACACATCTCTTAACGTAGGCACCTCTGAACTCGAGGCTGACTTGAATCCATGTGTTGGAAACAAGGTTACCCCCATTGACACTGTCACCAGAGCAGAGTTCGAAAGCTTCTGTGATAGTATCAACACCTCCTTGAATAAGTATAAACTTATCAATGAACAGAAGGAGGAGCTGATCCGCAAGGAGAATGCTTCTCTTAAGGAAGAGCTTCAAAGAATTATAGAAAAACATGCAGAGGTAACACTGAAGTATACAGAAGCTGAGCGCAACAGAACAGAAGAGATGACAAAGCTGACAACAGAACTAGCCGAACTGAAAAGAGTCAGAGCAGAGGAGTCGACAAAGATTTCGACAGAGCTTGCAGAGCTGAAGAGAGTTATGATAGAGAATCATACGGCATCGATGAACAGAACCTTGCCCATTCCTACAGTTATTCTATCTGAATCCAACGTTAGAACCTTGACAGAGCTCATCAATAACTCTGTCAACGAATCCATCAAAGAAGCCACAACATCGTCTGCTACTCCGCTAAACATCTCTGGTCCGAGCCCAAATGAACTACCAATGACAGTCGGCCATATGGGTGAGTTCATCAAATCTGTCTTAAGCAAGATGATGACCATTTCTTCCAAATTTGTCATGAAAGCCCAGGAAACAGAGCAACACATAAAGACATCTCTTGCCGCCCATAAATTCAACTTTGGTAGTCAAGTTGATGAAGTCAGAATGGCTGCGACAGAAGTGGAAGATACACTGAAAAAGGCCGTGACTGAATTTAAAGCTGCCATCACCAACTCTACACTGAAAAGACCCGCAGAAGAAGCACCAGAAGGAGAACCCTCGAGCAAAAGAACTAAAGTTGCTCAAAAGTTTGTTGTTTCGGACTCATCTAATGACGGCATTGCAAAGTCTGATGATGAAGATGATTTCCATGATGCTCCAGAAGGGAACTCAGATAATCAGATGGCCGAGTCCTCAGAACAACAAAAGGGGGAGAAGGAGAAAGAAAAAGAGAAGGAGAAGGAAAAAGAGAAAGAAAAGGAGAAAGAGCAGGAGAAAGAGACTGAGAAAGAATAAGAGAAAGAAAAAGAAGTTGAAACAGAGAAAGAGATGGGTAAAGGGAAAGAGAAAGAGAAAGAGAAAGAGGCAGAGGCTGCAGAAATGGATGAAGACAAGGGGATGACAGAAGAAACACCAGAGACGACTTTTGGCGGTGCTTGACTACATATTCAAAGATAGAATCATCAAAGCACCAGAAGAGTCAACACAACAACCACCAGAGATCATCATACTTGACACCCCTCCGTCATCACCCAGAAATGAACCAGAGAGATCAATCCCAATCTCTGCTGAAGAACATA
Organism: Saussurea involucrata; assembly: GCA_033807775.1. Taxonomy (NCBI): domain Eukaryota; kingdom Viridiplantae; phylum Streptophyta; class Magnoliopsida; order Asterales; family Asteraceae; genus Saussurea; species Saussurea involucrata. The sequence goes on from CM066327.1 coordinate 83,274,005, forward strand.
TAAGCCAAGCCCAGCCTCAAGTCCAAACCCAAGTTCTACAAGAGCCAGGACGCCATGTTGATATTCTTATGGCTGGAACCCACGATGATCAGAACCCAATTCAGCCAGAACAGAACCCAGAAACATCAACCCAACACTCTGACAAACCTGCAATCGAAACCATATTCGCATTCCTCTATGCCGACAAGGACATAATCCCTGTGAATGCAATACCCATTAACCCATACTTAAACCCGATCAATGCCAGCAGACTCACAGATGCAAGGTGGAAGTTCATCCAAACCAGATCCAATATAAACAAAGACATAGACTCAAACTTCACATTCGAATTTATTCTGAATGTTGAAGCAAAGAAGTTCTCTAAAGACAATATTCAGTACCACGTCTACACTGTGAGGACAAAAGAGAACAAGATTGAAAAATTCAATGACAATGATCTTGTGCTCTTGAATCCTTACGACCTGGTAACACTTCATGCCTACTGCCTAAACTTCATCGACAGATACAGAGGCACAGGAACTATTATGAGGGAAATCGAGTTTGTCATGCAAGAACACGTAAATCTCATAACGCAAATCGACTTTCAACTAGGCATGGAATTCGAGGTTGAAAAGATAGCAATTGGACCTCCAAATGAAGGTATTGAAGGTCTGGAGAGGTACAGATCCGGAATGGTTGTTGGTGAGCCACCAATACTTATCTGCCGAGAGAAGGGCATCAAGAAAGCACTCAGAGTTGAAGAGGCTCAGAAGTACTCATGCGAGTCGCTGCTCTATCTCAAGAGAATCATCACGGAGCTTCCAAGAGAAAAATTCCCAGAAGAGAGTATGATAAGCTTCGTCGACCAGATAGACCGCATGATAGAATTCCGAGATATGATCAGAAAATTCGACATAATCTTAAGAGGAGATTATTATTCATAAAGTGTACTTATTCTTATGCTTTGTATTATAATATCTCAAAAGAATAGTGCAAGGATCATAGAGGTCAATTTCTCTGTCTTTTGTTTATATATCTCTGTAGTTTCCAAATTTTTATTTTCAATATTTAGGGGGAGATTGTTAGCCCCAAGTATCTCATGTAAAAGTATTGAAAATATTCCAAGTCAGAAGACCACCAGAGATCGAGCAGGAGACTTAGAAGAAGTTCAACAAGAAGACCAACAGAGCTCAACAGAGCTCTGGTGGAACCAACAGAGCTCAACAGAGCTCTGGCAGAAGATCAACATAAGAACTGTTCATACCCGAAGACAAACAGAGCTCTGGTCTATGAGCTCTGGTGAAGTGAAGACCGTTGTGAAGCCTAAGACTCGTAAGAAATCCTAAGTGTCAGACACGTGTCCATACTTTCCACGTATGCCCTAAAGAAAGGAGACACACTTTCCACGTGTCATTCCAGGGTACGATAGTACACTGTCTACACTTTATCAGGGCTATAAATAGTGAGGTAGTGGAACAAACGATTGTAAGCTTTTGGAAGAATAGTTTTCCACAATTGTTAGAGCACACACTGCAGTATTCCATAGCACTACCTCCGTACGATCTTGTTCCCTGTGAGATTTCGAATTCACACAGTTGAACGTGTTCTTGGTGTTATTCATTATCAATATACGAGCAGCTTATTATACTTGATCTTGTTATCATTCTTACTGTTCTATATTTGATTCTCACAGTTACATTATCTTTGCACAATCACTCACAGTTTAATGGCTTTATATTTAAATGCTTTCGCTGTCTATTTTACTACCATTAATGTGATGCAACGTGAATATGGGAACCTACAACAGCGATCATATGAGATTCTTTAGGTTCAGCTTGATATCGTGCACACAAATAGGTTGCGTACATAATATCAGGCTGGCTAGCTATAAGATACAAAAGAGAGCCGATCATCCCACGGTATGTCGTGACATTAACAGGTATTCCAGAAGAATCCTTGTTTAGTGTCAGCGGCGGTGCCATAGGGGTTTTCATAGCTGAACTCTGAGTTAAATCAAATTTCTTCAGCATATCTTTAACATACTTTCCCTGATTAATGAAAGTTCCCTTTTCATTTTGTTTTATCTGAAGACCAAGGAAATATGTCAGCTCACCCATCATACTCATTTTGTACTCTGCTTTCATCCTTTCAGAGAAACGAGTACAAAGGTCAGGGTTAGTAGAACCAAATATAATATCATCGACATATATTTGCACGAGAATAATATGACCTTTTACTTTCCTGAAAAATAGAGTCTTATCGATTTTACCACGCTCAAATTTTTCAATATGGAGATAAGTAGAGAGAGTATCATACCATGCAGTGCCTTATCCAGTTTATAGACATAACCTGGATGCTTAGGATCTGAGAATCCTGGAGGTTGTTCCACGTAGACTTCTTCATTCAGCTTTCCATTTAGGAATGCTGACTTAACATCCATTTGATAAACTTTGAAGTTTTTATGTACAGCGTAAGCTAAGAATAGACAGATAGCTTCTAGTCTTGCCACTTGGGCGAATGTTTCGTCGTAGTCTATGCCTTCCTCTTGTTTGTATCCATGAGCAACAAGACGAGCCTTGTTGTGGGTTACAATTCCATGTTCATCCAACTTGTTTCGATAGACCCATTTAGTGCCTATCACTGACTTGTTAAATGGTCTTGGAACGATATTCCAAACTTTGTTTCTTTCAAATTCTGTCAGCTCTTCTTGCATAGCGCTGACCTAGTTTGGATCTCTGAGGGCATCATCTATTTTCTTTGGTTCAATCAGAGAAATAAAGTTAACAAATAAACAAATGTTACCTGCACTTCGTCGAGTCTGAACACCAGCGTTTGGATCACCAAGAATTTGATCAATAGGGTGATTAATAGTCCATTGCTGAGCCGGAGCATGAGTCGCTGACTCAACCTGAACTGGAGGGGCTGAAGATGAGGCTTCAGCAAGTTCTGGTACATCAGTTAAGAGAGGAATATGTACAGATGTCATTTCATTCACTGATTGCGGAGAAGTAGATGGTATATCTGAGACATTTGGTTCAGAAGAAGGCATAGTGTTTAGAGGAACAACTAAGACCCATGATGTTTCAGCTTCACTAGTCTGCATGTTTGGGATGATAGTAGGACCATCATCTTCAACGGTATGAGTATGAGGAGTGGGAACATCGTCTGAATCACCAAGACGAGAAAACATCCATTGATTCAGTTCTTCAGTATCAGCAGAAGGTTTAGAGTTCGCTGAACGGGATTCGTCAAAGGTGACGTGAATAGTTTCTTCGACAGTTTGTCTTCTTCGATTGAAGACTCTGAAGGCTTTGGAAATAGAAGAATATCCAAGAAAGATTCCATCATCAGCCTTAGGATCAAACATTCCAAGGGCATCTCTGTTGTTCAGTATGAAACACTAATATCTAAAGATGTGAAGGAAGCTGATTGAAGGCTTTCTCCCATGAAAAAGTTCAAAGGCTGTTTTCTTGAATCTTTTGACTATCAGCGACCTGTTTTGTGTAAAACAAGCAGTGTTGACAGCTTCTGCCCAAAACTGAGTAGGTAGTTGAGAATCACTGAGCATTGAACGTGCAGCTTCTATGATAGTTCTTGTTAATGCCAAAAATCATCCAGAAGGATAACTTAAGGTTGATTGTGGATCTTAACAACTAAAGAAAGGAATCGTTCGACAAGACGGTGCGTTTAAAGACAGAAAATGTAAAAGAGACAAGGATTTTGGTGACGCGGGAAAAACCACAACGAGGGAAAAACCCGCGGACGACTACGGGAGCCGTCGCTGCACTATGATCGGCAAACAGGGGCGATGTCCTTTGTTACTAGTGTCGATCGTACAGAGATTACAATACAAATGAAAGGAAATACTTTAAATGTAAAGTAACAAGTGTTTTGAATGTAAAAACAGCGTGCGTCATGTGTAAAAATTGCGTGTCGTGTGCGAATGTCGTGCGTCGAGAGCGATTCTTCGAGAGAGAGTTCTTTGTTTTGTGTGTTCTTGAGTATGCAGTGTGTAATTCGGAGTTCGATGATGTTCCAATGATGACTTTGCCTTTGTATTTATAGTCTTCGAATGCATTTACTGAGTCCATGAATTCCTCCTGTAACGGTCGCAACGGTCTTCGCAGTTTAATGCTCATAACTGCTTTGTCGGTTTCGTCTGTTGGCCATAAATGTCGTTTGACCTGCATTAAATGAGGAAAACATAACAGAAGAATCATACGTTAGTTGCTCGAGGTCGTATGTTTCTACACGACGGTCGAGGTCGGGAGGTACGTTCGACTTCGGCCTTAGTCAGAGGACAAAAATGTTTACGTTTTGACTTTGACATGAGAAAAGTGTAATAAATGTTCTTAGTGCTTTGGTCGTGGTCGAGACTGGTGAAATTTTGCCCAAACAGTTATATTTCTTCTTTCAGCGACTCCATTTTGTTGCGGTGTTCTCACTGAGGAAAAGTTTTGAGAAATACCCTTGCTTTCAAAGAAGGAATCAAGAGAACTGTTTTTGAATTCAGTTCCATGATCACTCCTTATTGAGTAAACGGTCATGTTGTTCAGGACTTCCATTTTCCTGACAAAGGTGATGAGTTCTTCAGGGGTGTCACTCTTAGAACGGAGAAACATTACCCAGGTATAGCGAGAGAATTCATCAACTATGACCAGCGCATATTTCTTTCCAGTGATGGATTGTTTGTTAACAGGGCCAAACAAATCCATATGGAAAAGTTGTAGAGGGGATGACACTGAGGAAACTTGCTTAGACTTGAAGCTTGCTTTGGTCTGCTTGCCTTTCTCACACGCTGAACATAAGGACTCCTTGGCGTATGAGTGCTGAGGTAGACCAGTGACTAACTCTTTAGAGGAAAGAGTATTCAGTGTCTTGAAGTTTAGATGGGAGAGCCTCTTATGCCATAACCAGTTGGCATCAAATGAGGCTTTTGAGAAGAAACAGGAGTTCTCAGTGGTTGTTGAGTCTATGTTTATTACATAAACATTTTCCAAACGATAACCGCTGAGAGCTATCTTCTCCTTTTTGTCAGTGACAAAGCAGGATTCCTTAGTGAAGATCACTTTGTTATCCTTGTCACATAGCTGACTTATGCTTAGAAGATTGTGCTTTAGTCCTTTAACATATGCAACTCTTCCAAAGGTTGTTGTACCATTAGAGAGTACACCAAACCCTTGGGTATAGCCTTTTCCATTTCCACCGAAGGACACAGAGGGACCCTTCTCTTCCTTATATTCAGTGACAGGTTCTTCTTACCAGTCATGTTTCTAGAGCATCCGCTATCGAGATACCAGATAGCTTTCTTAACCTGCAAACAAGGAAGATTAGTTTGACTTGGGTACCCATTTCATCATGTATACACACTTGTCAGTGGGAGTAGAGGAGGTGGAAGGTTCAACATTCTTCGCAGCATTTGAAGATTCAACTTTGTCAGTTTTCACTTTGGTTAATTTCTTAACCTCAGTGGTCTTCTTTGCTTTGGGAGCATTGATCTTCACCTTAGCTATCTTTTCAGCTTTGGTGGCTGTGGGGCACTTACTAGCAACATGATTTGTAAGTCCACAGTGATAACATTTCCTATAGCTTAAAGTAGCTTTAGGACCATTTGCATGCTTAGCCGTTAATTTCAAATGAGCAGGGCCAGCACCAAGTATACCTTTGGCATTGGAATTGGGAGGAACTATCAGTTCTTCAGATTTCTTACCAATAATATCCACTTTAAGTCTAGGAGTAGATCGCTGAATAAATCCAGGGATCTTGTTCTTAGAAGTAGAGGGATAAGTCACTGAAGCTTTAGAAGCATTCAACTTAGGTACAAAGGTACCCTTCTGAGGTTTTGGATAAATAATTCTCTCTTTACCTTTAGAAACTAAGGTAGAGATTTCCTCAGGGATAGGAGGTTTTGAAGAGGAACACTGAGAACATGAAGTGTCAGTGATAGAGGAGACAAACATTCCAAACTTAAGCATGGAATTATCAGTGATTGGTTATTTAGTTTCAGGTTTGTAACCAAGACCACGTTTGTCACTCAAAGGAATCTGAGACTTGAGTATCTCAGTGATCGTTGTTGAGGATTTATACAATCCATCAACAGTAGCTTTTTCAGCTTTTAATGCAGCGATAGCTTCTTCGCGCTCGATTTTGACTAGCTGATTTATATGAACTTGATCTTTCAAGTCTTCTTCAATTTTAGAAAGCTTTTCTATTTGAAAGTGACAGTTTTTAAGTTGTTCAGCGAGATCAATATTTTGATTTTCAACAACAGTTTTACCATTCATGGCGTCATATAAACTCATAGTCAGAAGATCGATCTTTCGAAGACTATCAGCTTCATCAATATTTGAAATATTTGTAAAGAAAGAAGGTGATACCTTAGTAGCAGAGGTTGAAGTAGAGGGAATGTCAGAATTTTCTTCCTCATCTTCAAGTTTGACCATGAGACAGAGATTGGCTTCATCATCATCTTCATAGTCCGATGATTCTTCTTCATCAGAAGCAGCCCAATCATAATCAGCCATCAGGCCTTTGCCTTTCTTCTTAAAGCCTTTCAGCTTTGCGTACCTTTCTTTCAGCTTTTGATACTTGTCAACTCTAGACCTGGGGTTAGAGGATTTCTTGGAGAAAGCTGAGTTTCTAAAAACTTTCTTTGACCTGCACTCGATAGCAAAATGTCCTATCTTTTCACAGTTATAGCAAGTAGCAGTAGCCTTATCAACAGGGGTTGATGATCTAGGCTTATCAGTAATAGCAAGAAGTTTGTTCTTTCTGAAATATTTCTTTTTGGCGAATCTCCTGAACTTATTGGAAAGGAGAGCCATAGATTCATCAAGATCTGAAGAGTCGGGATCTGATGAGCATTCAGAGTTAGTCTCCAACTCAGTGATAGTGATAGTAGATCGCTGAGTGGAAGGAGACTCTGAGATTAAAGCAACATGGGTGCTTTTAGAATCTTTTACAAGATTCTTCTTAAGATGACTCGATTGCTCATGATTAAGCATCATGCCATATAAGGTAGAAAGAGTCATAGATTTTAGATCCTTTGACAGCTTGAGACACATTGAATAACTGTCCCAGCTTTCAGGTAAACATTCTAAGAACTTTGTTAGAAGTTCAAAGTTAGAATATTCCTTACCAACGGTTTTCAGATCTATTATTAAACAGTTAAAACGTTGGTGTACTTCAGAGAGAGATTCATTCTTACCACAAATGAAGCTTTCGTTTTGTCTTACCAGCTTGATCTTTCGTGAGTCATGGACTTCAGAAGTACCTTCATAATGAACACAGATTGTGTCCCACTTGGCTTTGGAGGTTTTCAGATTCATGACGGAATGGTAGACTTCGTCAGGTAGAGCCATGGAAAGAATGGATCTGGCTTTGGTGTCGAGAGCTACTTTCTTCTTATCTTCATCAGTCCACATATGAATTTCCTTTGGAACCAATCTTTCTAGAATAGCAGCTCTATTCTCAGCGAATGGAACCTCAGGATCAATTCTGACAGGGATGTATGGACCATTTTCGATGTAATAAGGTATAGTTGGGTCTACACCTTCTAAGAAGAGTATCATCCTATTTTTCCATAGATTAAAGTTATCTCTGGAGAATCTAGGGGGTTTAACAAGAGAACCATTATCAATATAATTAGTGTTTGTGTTGGTAGTCATGTTAAGAAACAGCAAGGAAGAGAAAAGATTATTATAGACAAGATCTTGTTTATGAGATTAAACAAATCTGCTCTGATACCACTTGTTGTCCCGAAGGGTTATACAAGTTTGTAGAAGGGGGGGGGGGGGGGTTGAATACAAACACACAGATTTTTACTTTCTAAATTGTTTATTGATATAATAAAACAATTTACAACTTGTTGCGGAACAAGGTTAAGGACTAAGCCTAATCTCAACAAGTTAAGAACACTAAGTTTCTTGCACTAGAATTAAGACAGAAAGGAGATAAAAATATTACGAATAATATTCTAACACTAAAAGAGAAAGAAGAAGATGGTCGAGCACTTCTTTTCTGAAGTAGGGTTCTTCTTATATATTGCATGCATTTAATGCATGGCAGTATTACTTTACACATGGCAGCAGCTGATTGGTTGCATGGGTTGACCTTTGTAGACAACCTTAGTAGCCGCATGGTGTACAATGTAGAATAAGAGTTGTTTGTACGATTCTGGACAGAAGGGATGTCCGTTCTAACACTTTGTACGGAGACGTGCAAGGGGGAAAGACAAAAGTAACTTGTAGAGTAGACCTCATGATCAGCGTTCGTTGATCAGTACTTTATCAGCGATTGATAAAGCTCAGCGATTGCTGAAGTCTTCTACTTGAAACTTCACGTTGAGTGGATAGGTCTTGCTTTGCTGATATCCGCATCAGTTCATTAGTAGACTTGTCGCTGGTTCTTGGGCTTGATCTTCGACTTTAGCGTATTACCTTTGTTGACGTGAAACTTGTCTTCAGGGATCATAAGTAAACAATTAAACTATCAGCGATACCAAAAGTACTGAACATGCTCAGAGCTTTATGGTGAACAGTGTTCGCTGAATATTAAACTTTAAGAGCGAGAGTTCTTATCAGCGGTACTGTAGAGTCATAGTACTTATCAGCGATAGTGAAACTCTAATACATATTGGTTACTTATAATTTTCACTAAGTGTTTAAAGAGTCATTATCAAATCACTAAGGGTTTGGATCAACAAGTATATAGACCCGAACTGTCGTCTAGACCACGTTTATAAGCTTCGATTGCGGTCTTGACGTCACAGTTGCGGACACTAATCATTTCTGCATTGAACCTATTGTAGTAGCTTCGGATAGACTCATTAGCTTTCTGCACGACATAATAGAGGTCACTGGTCTGCTTCTCCATCTTGCGACTGCTGGCGAACTGCTGGGAGAATTGATTGACCAACTCAGCGAACGACCCGATAGATTTGGGTTTGAGATTGATCAACCATTAGAGGGCATGACCAGTGAGAGTCGCTCCAAAACCCTTTCACATGCATACTTCTTGATACATGTGTGGGATCGAGACCGTCCACATGAGCTGCTTATACTGCGCGATGTGCTCCGTTGGATCGGTTACCCCTAAATACTTGGGCGTAAAGGCAGGGATGTTAAATTTCTTCGGGACATCAACAGTCGCAATCTTATCGACGAAAGGTGACGCTTGATACCCAGAACGAGGCTCGACGTCGATGGGCACGGCTGCCCCAGGTAGCTTAGCGAGTAGGGACAGGACTCGCTCATTTTGATCTTCTAACATTTTTAATCGCTGGGCAACGGGGTCGTTAGGATCGGGATTAGCACCTGCTAAGGGGTCGACACCTGAACTGTGCCATTACCATACGACGAGCCATTGGCGTCTCCGTTGAAAGGGACGAAATATGGATGCGACCCATTCTGAAATGGCTGCGACCCATTCTAAAACGGCTGTGATCCATTCTGAAATGGCTGCGATCCATTCTGAAACGGCTGCGATCCATTCTGCATGGGTGGAGGCCTTATATACTGAGGAGGAACCGTCCCGAATTGGGGATTTGGGTTGAACGATCTTGGCTGCTGGTTCTGCGCGAACGGACCTGGTTGCTGATTCTGCATGAAGGGACCTGGTCCTGGATTACGGACGAACGGAGCTGATCCAAGGTTATGGACGAGCGGAGCGGATCCTGGATTTTGACCGAATGATCCTTGACCTAGATTCTGGATGAATGATCTCGGACCGTTCTGCGGTCCGGAGGGATTTCTCAGCCGGACAATCTCTTCAGCTGCTCTTCGAATCTGCTCAACCATGGCATTGATTTGATTTCGTGCAACTTCCAATTCCTGGTACATCTGGTTAATGACTTGCTCTGGATTTCTAGGGGCTTCCATTTTCCTGAAACAGAAAACAGAGGGCACTACAAGAAACCGTTAGTAAGATGCACGTTTGTCGTAGATTTTCTCTAGATGGGGCCCCACAGTGGGCGCCAAACTGTTAATGCCAAAAATCATCCAGAAGGATAACATAAGGTTGATTGTGGAGCTTAACTACTAAAAAAGGAATCGTTCGACAAAACAGTGCGTTTAAGACAGAAATTCGTAAAGAGACAAGGATTTTGGTGACACGGGAAAAACCTCAATGAGAAAAAAACCTGCGGACGACTGTGGAAGTTGTCGCTGCACTATGATCGCCAAACAGGGGTGATGTCCTTTGTTTCAGGTGCCGGGGATACAATGATTACAATACAAATGACTTGAAATATAAAAATAACAAGTGTATCGAATGTAAAACTAGTGTGTCGTGTGCTAAGACTGACGGTCGAGAGTGTAAGTCGTGCGTCGAGAGCGATCACTTGAGATAAACTTCTTTGCTTCGGATGTTCTTGAGTACGCAGTGTGAATTCGGTGATGGATCATGCCCAAATGATAGCTTTGTCTTCGTATTTACAGTCTTCGAATGCATTTAATGATTTCATGATTTCTTCTAGTAACGGTGGTACCGGTCATTGTTGTTTTAATACTCATAACTGCTCTGTCGGTTTCGTCCGTTGGCTATGAATGATGTTGACCTGTATTAAATGATGAAAACATAACAAAAATGTCGCGTGTTAGTTGGTCGAGGTCGTGTGTTTCTACACGACGGTCGAGTGTCGAGAGGTACTTTCGACTTTGGCTTTGGTCCAAGGACAAAGTGTTTGTGTTTCAACTCCGTTATAAAAGAAGTGCAATAAACATTCTTATTGTCTTGGTCGTGGTCGAGACTGGAGAATTTTTACCCAAACATCGAGCGTCGAGTGATTTCCGATCGATCGATTCCCATGGCCTTGATGGTATCAAGGTAGATGACGTTCGCTGAGCTGCCTCCATCGACCAAGACTCGCTGGGTTAAACAATTACCGATCGTGAGTTGAATGATCAACCCGTCATGATGCTTCTGGTATGAGTCACCGAGGTCGTCCTGGTCGAATACGATTTTCATAGCTTCCAACTCCAAATCTCCTTTTGGTCTCGATGAACGCAGGACAGGTCGATCGTCAGGTGCTTGACTGGCGTGACGTTTGGCTGCAGAGTACGTCAGACCGCACACGTCGGAACCACCGGTGATGCAATTGACGACCTTAGCATTCTAGGGTGTTGGTGGTCGATCGTCACTAGCTGGAGTAACGACGTCATCGATGATATCTTTGAGATTTCCTTTCGGGACATGGTATGCTAACTCCTTTTTGAGAGCTATGCAATCATCTGTCGCATGACCATGGTCGACATGGAAGTCACACCACTTCGACTTATCTTTCTTGGCGTCGTACTGATCGGATTTCTTTGGCCACCAGATGGTCGCCTGAGTGGTCTTCAGAGCTTCGACCAAGTCCTTAGTAGACCCTTTGAATCCGTAGAAGGATATCTTGGGGTACTGAGGAAATTTGAACGCGGTCTTGGCCTCTGCTTTTGTCTTGAACCGGACATTCGAGATTTGGCGCGCGGGCTCTACATTGAAATTTCCTTTGTCTTGAATTCTGGCTTCTTCACACCCAACGCCCTCTTGCCGTCGGTATGCTTGCGATACGAATCACCGAGGTCGTCCTGGTCGAATGAAATCTTCATGGCTTCTAACTCCAGATCTCCTTTGGGTCTATATGAGCGCGGGATAGGCCGATCGTCAGGTGCCTGGCTGGCGTGACGTTTGGGTGCGGAATACGTCAGACCGCACACATCAGAACCACCAGTTATGCAGTTGACGACCTTTGCATGATCGGGAGTTGGTGGTCGATCGTCGTTAGCTGGAGTAACGGCGTCATCGATGATGTTTTTGAGATTGTCCTTTGGGACATGATATGCTAGTTCCTTTTTGAGAGCTATGTAATCATCTGTCGTATGACCATGGTCGACATGGAAGTTGCACCATTTCGATTTGTCTTTCTTACCGTCGTCTTGGTCGGACTTCTTTGGCCACCGGATGGTCGACTGGACGGTCTTTAGAGCTTCAACCAAGTCCTTAGTAGTCCCTTTGAATCCGTAGGAGGATATCTTAGGGTACTGAGGAAATTTGGTCGCAGTCTTGGATTCTGCTTTTGTCTTGAATCGTACGTTCGAGATTTATCGCGCAGGCTCTAGCTTGGGTACTGCCTTCGTCTTGAACTCTGGCTTCCTTACACCTAACGACCTTTTGTCGTCGGCATGCTTTTGACGAAAGGCAACGTCGTCTTCCACCCTCATATAAGCAAGGGTTCTGGCTCGGCCAACTTCGAAATTCTCTGTGGGATACTTGGTCAGATCAGTGTATAAACCCGAACACTCATCTAGACCACGCTTGTAGGCTTCGATCGCGGTCTTGACATCGCAGTTGCGGACACTGATCATCTCGGCGTTAAACCTGTTGAAATAACTCCAGATGGATTCACCGGTCTTCTGAATGACGTAATACAGATCGCTGGTCTGCTTCTCCATCTTGCGACTACTGGCGAATTGCTGGGAGAATTGGTTGACTAACTCAGCGAACGATCCGATGGATTTGGGTTTGAGGTTAATCAACCACTGGAGGGCAGGACCTATGAGGGTCGACCTAAAACTCTTGCACATACAGACTTCTTGATACATACGTGGGATCGAGACCGTCCACATTAGCTGCTTATATCGCGCGATATGCTCTGTCAGATCGGTTATCCCCGAATACTTGTGCGTGAAAGAGGGGATATTATACTTCTTAGCTTAGCGATGCTTGGTACCCCGATCGAGGCTCGACGTCGACGGCTACGACTGCCCCCAGTAGCTTAGCGAGTAAGGACAGGACACGCTCATTCTGGTTAGCTTAGCTTAGCTTAGCGGCTACGACTGCCCCCGGTCCTACAACATCTTCAACCGCTGAGCGACGGGATCGTTAGGATCAGGATTTGCACTGGTTGGAGGGTTAATCCCCGAACTGGTGCCATTTCCATACGACGAGCCATTGGCGTCCCCGTTAAAAGGGACAAAGAATGGTTGAGACCCATTATTCATGGGTGGAGGTCTCAAATGCTGAGGAGGAACCGTCCCGAACTGGGGATTTGGGATGAATGATCCCGGCTGCTGGTTCTGCATGAATTGACCTGAGTGCTGATTCTGACCGAACGGTCCTGGTCCTGGATTCTGAACGAATGGACCCGACCCTGGATTATGGACGAATAGAGCGGATCCTGGATTATGACCGAACGATCCTTGACCTGGGTTCTGAACGAATGGTCTTGGACCATTCTGCGGTCAGAATGGATTCTTCAGCCACGCGATTTCCTCAGCTGCCCTACGACTTTGCTCAGCCATGACATTGATTTGATTTCGCGCTACTTCCAACTCTTGATACATCTGGGCAATGAGGTGCTTTTGATTTCCAGGGACTGCCATTTTCCTGAAATAGAAAAAAGAGGAAACTCCAAGAAACTGTTAGTAAGACGCACGTTTGTCGAAGATTTTCTCTAGAAGGGGTCCCACGGATGGCGCCAAACTGTTAATGCCAAAAATCGTCCATAAGGATAACTTAAGGTTGATTGTGGAGCTTAACAACTAAAGAATAGAAATCTTTCGACAAACCGTACGACAAAGATAAAAAGCGTAAATGAGATAGAGATTTGGTGACGCAGGAAAAACTTCAACGAGGAAAAAACCCGCGGACGACAGTGGAGGTCGTCGCTGCACTATGATCGCCAAACAGGGGCGATATCGTTATGTTTCGGGTGTCGAGAGTACAGAGATTACAATACAAATGGAAGAAAGACTTTAAATGTAAAGTAACGCGTGTATCAAATGTAAAAACTGGTGCATCGTGTGTAAAAACAATGTGTCATGCGTCGTGAGCGATCCTTTGAGAGAGAATTCTTTGTTTCGAGTGTTCTTCAGAGTTCGGATGTTTTCAGATGTAAGAGATGATGTGTGATACCCCCCGAAATGATGATTTGAGCTTGGTATTTATAGTCTTCGGGTGCTTTAATTGATTCTTTAAATGCTTCGATAATTGATGTAACGGCTGCTGGATTGAATGCTCATAACTGACCTTGTCGGTTATGTCCGTTGATTATCAATGACATTGATTCCTGCATTTAAACACTGAAAACGTAACAGAAACATCGCATGTTAGTCGGTCGAGGTCGCAAGGTTTCATACGACGGTCGTGTGAACTAGACGACGCCATGGTCGAGTGTCGTGAGGTAAATAACTTTTGATTTCAACTTTCGTCAAAAGATAAAGTATTGTGATTTCACCTTATTATGGAAAAAGTGTAATAAATGTTTCCCTTACTTTGGTCTTGGTCGAGGCTGGAGAAATTTTACCCAAACAATGCCTATTCCTCATTTCACATTAACGGGAATTACAATTGTTTTTGAAGTATATAATATTTATATACGGCAAATGTAACAAATAAACTCACACACACTCCGCACCTTCGGTGAGGTTTGAACCCCTGACCTCTGTTAATGCCAAAAACCGTGCAAAAGGATAACTTAAGGTTGATTGTGGAATTTAACAACTAAATAAAGGAATCTATCGAAAAAGCGTACGACAAAGGCGAAAAACGTAAATGAGATAGAGATTTGGTGACGCGGGAAAAACCTCAACGAGGAAAAAACCCGCGGACGACTGTGGAAGTCGTCGCTGCACTATGATCGCCAAACAGGGGCGATATCAATACAGATGAAATGAAATAATTTAAATGTAAAGTAACAAGTGTTTTGAATGTAAAAACAATGTGCGTCGTGTGTGAAAATGAAGTGTCGTGTATGAATGTCGTGCGTCGAGAGTGATTTCTTTGAGAGAGAGTTCTTTGCTACGGATGTTCTTTGGAAAGCGGATGTGTGAAAATGAGATTGTGATCTTCGTATTTATAGTCTTCGTAGCTTTAATTGATCATCATGAGTGTAGGAGTAACGGTCGCAATGGTCACCGTTGTTAATGCTCATAACTGTTTCGGTCGATTACGTCCGTTGGCCATAAATGATATTGACCCTGCATTGAATGAGAAAAACATAACAGGAATGTCGTATGTTAGTTGGTCGAAGTCGTGAGCTATGTCACGACGGTCGGAGGTTATGGCGCGACGGTCGAGGGTTATGTCGCGTCGGTCGAGGTCGAGACAGGTGATTTTTTACCCAAACAGTTTGCCCCCAAAATTTGAAAAATAGAGTCGCAAGTTCAAGTTTTCAAATTTTGCAAATCGAATATCTAGGGTAGTGAGACGTGTTTAAAAATCTTTCCAGTTGCCTTGGAACTGGATTGGTCCAATTCAAACTAAAGAAGAAGTCGAAAAGGTGATAAGGTTGTGACGTCATGCTGACGTTCGATAGTGTACAACAGCTGTAAACGCCAGGTGTCGACGATCTGTCGAGTATTTGAAAAGGCAGGGGCACGTGTCGACCATCGAGAGGTTCGATCTGACACGATTGTTTCCATAAATAGTGACTTTTGACGGATCTTTTCCCTCTTACGATTTCACGGAGTTTTTCAGAGATTTCTTGCGATTTCTTGCCATTCTTTTGCCGAATCTTTCCCAAACCTGTAGCAGATCTTCGACCTGTTAGAGTTTCGAGGTTTTAGCATGCCTATATAAGGTACGACTCTCTACCCTTTCTATGCGTCGTAAGTCGATTGCTAGGAAGCCTAGGAAGAACTGGGATATTTGGGGCTTTTCAGAGCGGCAAATCTTGCGGACGGGATTAGCGATGTCGACCTAGCCTAGGAGTACTGTTTGGGCAAAATTTCACTAGTCTCGACCACGACCGAGATAAGGAAACCACCTACTTCCCTTTTCTTTGGTAAGGTAAAATCATGAGCATTTTTATCAACTGATTAAAGTTGAGATCGAAAAGTTATTTACCTCACGACACTCGACCACGATGTCGCCTATTTCACACGACCGTCACATAAAACCATGCGACCTCGACCAACTAACGTGCAATGTGACTGTTACGTTAGTTCAACGTTAAAAGTAGGAATCAATGCCATTGATGAACAACGGTTATAACCGACAAGATCAGTTATGAAGATTTAATCCAGCGAACGTTATGACATTTATCGAAATATTTATGAGTCAATTAAATCACCCGAAGACTACAAATACCAAGCTCAATCATCATTTCAGGACACATCTCGGACATCAGACACAACCTTCCAAACTCAGAAGAATATTCAAAGCAAAGAACTCTCTCTCTTGAAGAATCGCTCTCGACGCACGACATTCGCACACGACACTTTATTTTTACACACGACTCATATTGTTTTTACATTCGAAACATCTGTTACTTTACATTTCAAAGTATTTCTTTCACTTGTATTGTAATCTCTGTACGATCGACACTAGAACCATAAGGACATCGCCCCTGTTTGGCGACCATAGTACAGCGACGACATCCACTGTCGTCCGTGGGTTTTTTCCTCGTTGAGGTTTTTCCCGCGTCACTAAATTCTCTGTCTCATTTACATTTATCGAACGCTTTGTCGAGAGATTTCTTTCTTTAGTTGTTAAGCTCTACAATCATCCTCAATTTGTACTTTTGTGCGATTTTTGGCATTAACAGTTTGGCGCCATCCGTGGGACCCCATCTAGAGAAAATCTTCGACAAACGTGCGTCGTACTAACGGTTTCTTGGAGTTTCTTCTGCTTTCTTTTTCAGGAAAATGGCAGCCACTGGAAATCAAGAGCATATCATTACCCAGATGTATCAAGAATTGGAAGTTGCGCGAAATCAAATCAATGCCATGGCTGAGCAGAGTCGAAGAGCCGCTGAAGAAATCGCGCGGCTGAGGAATCCCTTCGGACCGCAGAACGGTCCGAGACCATTCGTCCAGAATCCAGGTCAAGGATCGTTCGGTCAGAATCCAGGATCCGCTCCGTTCGTCCATAACCCTAGTTCGGCTTCGTTCGTCCGTAATCCAGGACCAGGTCCATTCATGCAGAATCAGCACCCAGGTCCGTTCGCGCGGAACCAGCAGCCGAGATCGTTCAACCCAAATCCCTAGTCTGGGCATATTCCTCCTCAGTATATCAGACCTCCACCCATGCAGAATGGGTCGCAGCCATTTCAGCACGGGTCGTAGCCGTTTCAGCATGGGTCGCAGCCGTTTCAGAATGGGTCGCAGCCGCATTTTGTCCCTTTTAACGGGGATGCCAATGGCTCGTCGCACGGCAATGGCACCAGTTCGGGAGTTGATCCCTTGGCAGGTGCGAATCCCGATCCTAACGACCCAGTCGCCCAGCGATTAAAGATGCTAGAAGATCAAAATGAGCGTGTCCTTTCCTTGCTCGCTAAGCTACCCGGGGCAGCCGTGCCCGTCGACGTCGAGCCTCGCTCAAGATTCCAAGCGTCGCCTTTCATTGACAAGATCGCGACAGTCGACATCCTAAAGAAATTCAATATCCCCGCCTTCACGCCCAAGTATTCGGGGGTGACTGATCCAACATAGCACATCGCACAATATAAGCAACTCATGTAGACGGTCTCTATCCCACACATGTATCAAGAAGTATGCATGTGTAAGAGCTTTGGGGCGACTCTCACTGGTCCTGCCCTCCAATGGTTGATCAATCTCAAACCCAAGTCCATCGGGTCGTTCGCTGAGTTGGTCAACCAGTTCTCCCAGCAATTCGCCAGCAGTCGCAAGATGGAGAAGCAGACCAGTGATCTGTATTATGTCGTGCAAAAGGCCAATGAGTCTATTCGAATCTATTTCAAGATGATCAGTGTCCGCAATTGTGACGTCAAGACCGTGATCGAAGGTTACAAACGTGGTCTGGACGACAGTTCGGGCTTATACACTGATTTGACCAAGTATCTTCTGGAGAATTTCGAAGATGTCCGAGCTCGAACCCTAGCCTATATGAGGGTAGAAGACGACACTGCCTTTCTCCGTAAGCATACCGACAGCAAGAGGGCGTTGGGTGTGAAGAAGCCAGAATTCAAGACAAAGGAAATTTCCAAAGTAGAGCCCGCGCGCCAAATCTCGAATGTCCGGTTCAAGACAAAAGCAGAGGCCAAGACCGCGTTCAAATTTCCTCAGTACCCCAAGATATCCTCCTACGGATTCAAATGGTCTACTAAGGACTTGGTCGAAGCTCTGAAGACCACTCAGGCGACCATCTGGTGGCCAAAGAAATCCGATCAGTACGACGCCAAGAAAGATAAGTCGAAGTGGTGTGACTTCCATGTCGACCATGGTCATGCGACAAGTGATTGCATAGCTCTCAAAAAGGAGTTAGCATACCATGTCCCGAAAGGAAATATCAAAGATATCATCGATGACGTCGTTACTCCAGCTAGTGACGATCGACCACCAACACCCTAGAATGCTAAGGTCGTCAATTGCATCACCAGTGGTTCCGACGTGTGCGGTCTGACGTACTCTGCAGCCAAACGTCACGCCAGTCAAGCACCTGACGATCGACCTGTCCCGCGTTCATCGAGACCAAAAGGAGATTTGGAGTTGGAAGCTATGAAAATCGTATTCGACCAGGACGACCTCGGTGACTCATACCAGAAGCATCATGACAGGTTGATCATTCAACTCACGATTGGTAATTGTTTAACCCGACGAGTCTTGATCGATGGAGGCAGTTCAGCAAACGTTGTCTTCCTTGACACCATCAAGGCCATGGGAATCGATCGCTCGGAAATCACCCGACGTTCGACAACCTTGGTCGGTTTCAATGGAGAAGCGACGAGCACCTATGGCGAGATCATCTTGTCGGTCTATGCCGGAGGAATCAACAAGCAGACTAAGTTCAGCGTCATCGATTGTTCATTGTCCTATAACATCATCTTAGGTCGACCGTGGATCCATGAAATGAAAGTTGTTCCCTCGACGTATCATCAGACCCTGAAGCCACGGAAGTAAAAGAAATCAAAAGTGAGCCGAAAGTCGCCCGTGACTGCTATAAGACTACCCTGAAGCCACGGAAGTAAGTCGTGTGGCAGTCACAGGTGCCCTAGATCAGAGTAAACCTGACCATGAGGTCTCAACAGGTCCGTCCTTCTATCCATAACCTTAAAGACAAACTAATGCTTTTCCTACAGGAATATGCCGATTATTTTGGCCCGTCGCACGAAAACACGGTCGACATAGACGTTGGCACTAGTTCTAAAAAACACGGTGTCGACCCGTCATTTAAACCTATTTGCCCTTGGAGGAAATAGGATAGTAAATGACGAGGGGCAAATACCCCGTTAAACAAGAAGAATCTATGAAGGTATGGTTTCTAATCCCTTTTTTCTTTACTATTTTTTGTCACAAATGACTACTGGCTTAAGCATCGGAGCGTCGTTGGTTAGCCAACGACCAACCTCTGACAATGTTTTATCGCAGAATCGCACGACATAAGTTACTGAGTCCGTCGCATGACACCAGTACGCTTCCGAAGGATTGCACGGTATAAGCGATCGGGTACATGACTCGATTATCCCATCATAGGAACGCATGATTCAAATTCATGATGTGGTCTAGTCGTACGACCACAAGCTCTACCGACCCCATGATTTCATTTCTTTAACTTAGGTGATTTACATGCTCTGAATGAATGTTGTGACTGCATATGCTCATGTATGCCAACACGGTTTAAAAAGTCTTATGACTTATGTTCTAATTACTGTGTTGAACTAGATGCCTAAGTCGCATGATTTCTTGTTCCCTCCACATTTGATGAATTTTACAATTGACGTTGTATTTATTTGTAAAAAAGTATAAATCACATAATCAAAAGATATCTAAGTTTCACTCATTGAACTTACTGTTATATATACATCCAAAAGGCTCGACCATTGACGATCGAGTAACAGGGAACACTAATAAACAAAGACATTTTCTAAGGAAGAGTGTCGGTCACATCCTTTCCTGACACCTCGCCCTGGAGACCTTCCTCCTCCTCGACCTCCTTCTCATCGTCCGAGTCAAGGTCTCTTTCATTTCCGACCTCCCTGTAGAAAAGGTCTAACTCATCCGACGCCGAGGCCAGAGGACTCTTACCCAATAAATGATGTCGCATGATCGCCGCACGCGCAGTAAGTCGAGCAAAGGAAAAAAGGGACTTATTCCCGTCCATTAGCTCCTCCAGCTCCTTCTCTAACCTCGCCACCTTGGATTTGGACTCTTCGGCCTCCTTTTCCTTCGTGGCTAAGGATTCCTTTAGCCCGTCTAACTCTTCTCTTTGGTCATACATCAAAGATTGAGACTGCTTCAAGCACGAGTCCACCTCATCCCTCGCATGGCCGACGGCTTCCAACTCATTCAAAGTATCGTCAAGTCGCACCGACATCGCCTCTTCACGTTCCAGATCGGACCTTTCCCTCTCCAAGCATGCATCTTCTTTTTTAATAGCAGAAGCCATTAAGCTCTATATCTTTGTCGTTTCAGTATGCAATGCCAATAAAAACTGAAACGTCTGAAAACATACGAAAACATATTAGCAAAATATACGACAACAACAGACGAAAAACAAAGTCCTGAAAGATAGACTTACCATGAATGTCAGTCCAGCGACATGGGATTCCGCATCTTCAAGGGAAACCCCGTTGAAACGCTCTCTGAAAGACGGGAGCTTATACTTTCCCAAATGGGGGAACAGTTTCGTCTCGTCCAAGACGTTATCCTCTAACATAAAGTTTACCATCGTTTCCTCCCCAAAGCCCGTCTGCGCACCTTTACCCTTGTCGGTCGACGAAGGGCCTGACACGGCAATTGGAGACATCGTCGCCGGTTGCGCAGTATCAACGGATCTTGCGTCGATCGTGTCAGAAGTCTCCTCGACATGCACGGTCGACGCCTTCGCCTTCTCAGGCGAAACGACTCTCGATGAGCTGCCCGTCCTCAGAGACGGTTCCTTCAGAATGGACATCCTCGTCCTCTTTAGGAGTCCCGACCCAGCTGTCGGTGCCTCTTTTCTCTTTTGGACCCCCAACCTAGTTGTCGGGGCATCCTTCTGCCTGTCTTCCCTCGCCTTGCGAGCCAGTTTGATTTGAGCCGCCTTCTTGGCAGCTGCAGGAGTCATCTTCGACCGAGATTCACCTGTATGGCAAAAGAAAGAATTAGACGATTAAGAATAAGGAAAGACTAGGTCGAGCGGGAAGAAAGTAAAGGGATACTTACCAATTATCTCTACTTCTTCTTCTTCCCCCCTTTTCTTCCTCTTCGGTCTCCTCAGACTCCTCTTCTTCTCCTTCCTTCTCTTCTCGACCCATCCGCATTCTATCGCCTAAGAAAACAGTATTGTCGTCCTCGTCTATCAGGTGACACGTGACGTACGACCGGTCATCGACACTAAAATCCAGGAACTTCTTAACCTTGGCTTTAGAGTCATCGTCAGGCTTTACCTTGTCGAAATTAATATCTATGCATAAGGAAGAAGATTAGTCAAAAAGCAACCAAATAGCAAAGTGACATAAGACGTACGACAAAACGCTAGAAAAAGCTTACCCGCCATATTCCAACCAGACCTGATCCAGTCACTATCGGTGTCTAAAGTCGCCACTCGCACAAGTACATACCTGGTCTTCCATTTCCGGTCGCGGACTGCAGTATTTAAAAACAAGGTGCGCTCGCCCTTGTACCTCGAAAACAGGCTGTAACGACGGTACTAGTCCTTCTTGACCTGATACGCTGTCAGTAGGTCCCTCACGTTAATGGGAGACTCCCAGTGCAAAGTAAGTCGTTCGATTACCTGGATGACTCTCCAGAACTGGGGCATCAGTTGCCCCGGCGAAAGGTCGAATTCGCACATAAACGCTTTGGCAAGAGGCGAGTATGGCCATTGGAAGCCTATCTTGAACGGGTACTCAGAGATCATGACATACCCTTCGGGGCACATCTCCGGACGAACCTTGCCAGCCTTGCTTACAGTAATCCCCCAAGGATCCTCGCTAAATTTCTGAAATCGTCAAGATCTTCTTCGTTTCGAATGGTACTTCTAGGCTCTGTCGACATCGCTAACCCCGTCAACCATGTCTGTATCTCTGAAAGGCCCCAGATATCCCAGTTTTTTCTAGGCTTCCTAGCGATGGATTTGCGACGCATGCGCAGGCTAAAAAGTCGTACCTTATATAGGTGTCCTAGACCTCGAAAAATCCTAACTGATTCAAAGATTCTTGCAGGTTTTAGAAAAGATCGGACGAAGAAAAGCAAGAAAATCAAAAAGAAATCTCTGCTTAAAACTCTCCGAAATTGTAAACAGGAAAAGATCCATCGTGATCTCTATTTATGTAAACGATCGTGTCAGGTCGGGTCCCTCGATGATAGACACGCGTCCTGTCTTTTCGTATGACCACCCGGATCGCCGACACCTGGCAATGACAGCTGCTTAGCTTAATCATGCGTCAGCACGACGTCACGACCTTATCCTCTCTTCGACTTCCCTCTCTAGTTAGAAATAAACCGATTCAGTTCTAGAGCAACCAAGGTAAATGAAGAAATTATTATTCGACACGTGTCGCGACCCCAGGCATCCGACAAGCAAAATTTAAAAAACTTTTTGAAATTTGAATTTGCCACTCCACTTTTTCAAATTTTGGGGGCAAACTGTTTGGGTAAAATTTCACCAGTCTCAACCACGACCGAGATAAGGAAAACACCTACTTCCCTTTTCTTTCGTAAGGTAAAATCGTGAGCATTTTTATCCCCTGATTAGAGTTGAGATTGAAAAGTTATTTACCTCACGACACTCGACCACGATGTCGACTATTTCACACGACCGTCACATAAAACCATGCGACCTCGACCAACTAACGTGCAATGGGACTGTTACGTTTGTTCAGCATTAAATGCATGAATCAATGCCATTGATGAACAACGGCTATAACCGACAAGATCAGTTATGAAGATTTAATCCAACGAACGTTATGATAGTTATCGAAATATTTATGAGCCAATTAAATCACCCGAAGACTACAAATACCAAGCTCAATCTTCATTTTAGGACACATCTCGAACATCAGACACAACCTTCCAAACTCAGAAGAATATTCAAAGCAAAGAACTCTCTCTCTTGAAGAATCGCTCTCGACACACGACATTCGCACACGACACTTTATTTTTACATACGACTCACATTGTTTTTACATTCGAAACATCTGTTACTTTACATTTCAAAGTCTTTCTTTCACTTGTATTGTAATCTCTGTACGATCGACACCAGAACCATAAGGACATCGCCGCTGTTTGGCGACCATAGTATAGCGACGACATCCACTGTCGTCTGCGGTTTTTTTCCTCATTGAGGTTTTTCTTGCGTCGCCAAATTCTCTGTCTCATTTACATTTATCGCACGCTTTGTCGAGAGATTTCTTTCTTTAGTTGTTAAGCTCCACAATCAACCTCAAGTTGTACTTTTGTGCAATTTTTGGCATTAACAAGTACCATCCCGGATCAGGACGCTCTAGACAACTTTAGGGCTTTAGCAAAAATCCCTGCGGGGATTACTGTGAGTAAGGCCTATAATATTCGTTCGGAGATGTGTACCGAGGGATACGTCATGATATACGAGTATCCCTTTAGAATAGGCTTCGAGTGGCCCTATTCTCCTCTGGCAAAGTCTTTTATGTGCGAGTTTGACCTCTTGCCTGGACAACTGATGCCCCAATTCTGGAGGGTGATACAGGTCATCGAGCGACTTACCTCACATTGGGAGTAGCCGGTGAACGTGAAAGATCTTTTGGATGCTTATCAGGTCAAGAAAGATACATACCGTCGCTACAGCCTCTTCTCGAGGTATAAGGGCGATCGTACCTTGGTCCAAAAAACTGCGGTCAACGACCGCAAATGGAAGACCATGTACGTTTTCGTACGGGTAGTGACGCTAGACACTGATAGTGATTGGATCAGGTCTGGATGGAACATGGCCGGTGAGTTTTAACCGTGGTCAAGCGTCTGCTTTGTTATATTTGTCATTTTGCTTTTTTGGCTAATCTTCATTCTCTGTGTTTTCAGACATCAACTTTGACAGAGTAGAGCCCGACAACGATTCTGAGGCTAAAATTGAGAAGTTCTTGGAGATCAGTACTGAGGACCGATCGTTCATCACACACCATCTAATAGATGAAGATGACGATGCGGTTTTCTTGAGAGACCGGATACAGTTGGGTCGAGAGGAGAGAGAGAAAGAAGAAAATGAGAGAGCAGAAGAAGAGGACAAGCCTGAGGATACCGAGGAGACTGAGGAAGAGGAGAAGAAAGAGGAGTCGAAAGAAGAGATGACTGGTAAGTGTACCTCACCTTGTTCGACATGCTTCCCCCTTCGTTTTAGTCGCCTAACTGCTCTTCTTTCTTTGTTTCGCAGGAGAATCCCAACAAGAATCCCATCAGGAACCCCAACATTTACAGCCGAAGATGTCGTCGGCGATGGCCAAGAGGGCGACTCAGGCCAAACTGGCTCGTAAGGAGAAGGAGAGAAGGAAAGAGGCTCCGAAAACTGGGTCGGGGGTCCTTAAGAGGAAAGAGGCTCCGACATCTGGGTCGGGAGTCCTCAAGAGGACGAGGACGTCCATCCTGAAGGAACCGTCTTTGAAGACGGGCGACTCATCGAAAGTCGTCTCGCCTGAAAAGGCAAAGGTGTCGACTGCCTCTGTCGAGAAGACTTCCGATACGGTCGACACGACACCCGTCGATCCTGCACATCCGATGAAATCGACGGGGTCTCCTGCTACCGCGTTAGGCCCTGCATTATCCGTCAAGGGCAAGGGCGCGCGGACGGGTTTTGGAGAGGAAACGACGGTAAACTTTACGTTGCCGGCGGATTTCATGGTGGACAACATCCTGAATGGGACGAGCCTATTCCCCCAATTGGATAAGTTTCAGCTCCCTTCTTACAGAGAGCGCTTCAACGGGGTTTCCATTGACAGTGTGGGGTCCTATGTTGCCGGACTGGCATTTATGGTAAGTCTATCTTTCGAGACTTTGTTTTTTGTTTGTCTTAGTCGTTGTCGTTGTCGTTGTTGTTGTATTTTACTAACATGTTTTCATATGTTTCAGACGTTTCAGTCTTCCTTGGCCATGCATGCCGAGACGTCGAAGATTGAAGGCCTAGTAGCTTCGGCCCTTAAGAGGGAGGATGCGGCATTGGAGAGGGAGAAGTCCGCCCTTGTGCGTGTCGAGGGTATGTCGAACTGACTCGACGAAGCCCTGGACGAGCTAGAAGCCGTCGAACATGCGAGGACCGATGTGAACGCTCGTCTGAAGCAATCCTACTCTATAATCGCCGATCAGAGAGAGGAGCTGGACAGGAGGCAGGCGCTTCTGGACATGAAGGAGAAGGAGGTCGAGTGTTGGTTCCTATTTTGCTTAACAATGATGATTCTATCTAATAGTTCAAACAAGATATAATGCGGAAGCGTTTTTAATGAATTAAAAGATATAATAAGGTAGAAGAACACACTATATCAAATACGTGAGATGTAAATAACACAGATAAATAGCTCAATAACCCACTGTATATTGATATAAATAGAACACCAAGAACACCGATGATATAACAAGAATTATGTTCTAATGGTGTGTGTGTTGTGAAAAGCTTAATAGAAGAACTCAACATGAGTCTTCTATTTATACCACTTCTAAAGGGGACAAGCTCTAGACAATAAGTACTGAAGGTACAAAGACACTATTCAGGTACTGTTGCAGGTACAACGTTAATTAAATGCGCCGGCTTCTACTAAGGCTAAGACCCATCAGAGTTTGACACGTGGAGTTCTCAGGTCACGCCTTGTACGAACGATCTTCAGGATCTTCGTACAGCAGAAATCGTGAGAAGCACGATTGTCCTTGTATAGAGCTCTAGTCTTTTATACCACAGAGGCTCTGTCAAGTATGACAGAGGCTCTGTGGCCTTGTCCGCATTGAAGAGTCTTCTGGTGATTCTTTACTTCGGTCTTCTCGGTTACTCGGCAGAGCCTCTGTCGAAGACTTCTATGATTCGGTCATCTCGGTGACTCGGCAGAGCCTCTGTCGTAGACTTCTATACTTAGCCTATTTTTCAATACTTCTATAAACAGAAAAATTGGAGCTAACAATCTCCCCCTAAGTATTGAAAAATAAAAAATTGAAAAGTGCAAGGTTTTCTAGGCTAAGTATATGATAAGAGGTGTAACAATGTACCACAAAAGTTTTTACTTTTCTTTCATACAAAATTATGCCAGAGGCACTTACACTTGATTACATTATGAAAGGAAAGATATGCAGAGGTTGTTAGAGGATATCAGACGTTGGCGTCTTTGAAGTCGTTGTCGAAATTTAATTCCTTGAGCTCGTGATAGAATCTGATGCAGAGGGTTCTGAAGTTGATTGTTGAGTCGATTACCTCTATCAGTCTATTTGCAAGAGCTTGATTCATGAGCTCGGTTACTCTATGCTCCACGAGGATAGCTCTAAGCTCTGTCAAAGTACTTGTTGCATACTTTTGACAGTCCATCTCTACGAACAGTCTTGACTTCCTAGTAGGATCTTGATAGACTAACCCAACTCTTGGAGATGTAATGATTAAGTTTGGTATGGCAGAGGATGGGCAGTCATCTTCTGGTGGTTTTAGACTTAGGTTTCTTACTCCAAGATCTCATCCTAATTGGAAGTCGACAAGGCTGTATAGCAGAAGTTTCTCACGCATGGCTTTCTTTATTACCCTGTATGCCCATAGATTTGCATCTGTTGTGTAGTTTTTTTTCGTCCAGTTGAGAAGGTCGGGTAGGTCGTAGGGATTTAGATTTCTCAGAACAGCATCTGAGAATTGGTTCACGATTCTGTCCTCTCTTTTGACCTTATATTTGTTGTAGGAAACCTTAGGTGCGGTTATGGTTTGAGAAAACTTACAGTATATGACCTTGACGATTTTGGAGATTGAGAAGACTTTGTGTTTTGGCTTGGGTGTTGTTCTTGTGAAGATATTTTCTAGGTCCGCACAAAAGTCTGGATCTTGAATGGATTGTGGTAGAGGATCTCTGGCAGTTCTGTTGTACAGATATCTGTACACCACCTCTTCCATCTGTCATGGAGGTGCACTGGGTGGAGGCATGGGCCTGCGCAGAGCATCCATTTGTTTCTTAATTTGGGCCACTCGATCCTCTGTGAGTTTTTCCTTTGGATCCAGAACAAGTATATTTGACAGAGGGGTAGCACCGAAAGCCCATTCTTCTTCTTCTTCTGTCATTATCCCTTGCCTTTGTCTTTTGCCTTCGGCTGTAGATCTTCTTGTAGAGATGGGGTTGCGTCTGTGGGTTTTGTCTTTTGGGGTTCTGATGGCATTGAAGGAGGTACTTTTGAAGTTTTGGGGGTTGCCTCTGATGGTTTTGTCCCTTGTGTTTCTGAGGACTTGGTTGGTGAGGATGTTGGTGAGGCTTCTGTAGACTTGCTCAAATATTTTCTTTTATGAGCAATCGATTTGGTTCTGGTTTTGGGTGTGGGAGATGGAGGTTTTGGTTCTTCTGGTGTTTTTGGTGTTGGAGAGGGAGTGTTTCTTCTGTTGGTTTAGGAGTAGGGGTTGGTTGGTCTTCTTCGGAGGATGTCAAGATTTGAAATTGTTCACGGGTTGGCACATCTTCTCCGAATACAGAGGTTGTTTCCACAGAGGTGGGTGTTGCCTCTGTGGACTTCTGTTGTTGATCTTGATTGGTTTCAGGTACTTGGGTCGTAATTGGGGTTTCTTTAGGGGTTATTTTCACATAGGTGGTTATTGCCTCTGTGGTCTGTTGTTGATTTCTTCCTTGGGTTTGAGTTGGGGGAACTTGGTTTAGGGTTTCTGCGGATACCGGTGGAGCTGGTAGACCTTTGCTTGCAGCTTTTTCCCTGTGTTTCTCCCCCTCAAGATGATCTGATGAATCATCAGAGTCATCATCAGAGTCATCCTGACCCTTATCTTTCGTACACTCTGCCCTGCATGAAGCTTCTGGCTTTTTGGGCGGTACGACACCTGCAGCTATCATTTTTGCACACAAGTCATCACATAGGCTAAAGAGAGTTGCGAGCTCTGCCTCTGTGTTGAAGCGCATTTTGCCGACGCTTTTTCTGAAGTCTTTTACGTAATTTGCGTTGGCAGCAGTGAAGGTTGTGATGAGCTCTGTGACCTGGTTGATTACCCCTTGGCCGAGTTCTGTGAGCTGAGCTCTGGTCATATAGTCAGAGGGTTTCATGGCCATAGTTTCCTTTGTAGTTTACTCCGGAACTTGCTCGAGGGCCTTCTTCAGATCTTCTGGTGTAAGGCCCAGAGAGGTTGGGGTAGTGTCTTTCTTCAGCTTTTCGAGTAGGTCGTTTACAGAGCTTTGGAATGCAGAGGTTGTGGCTTTCTTAAACTCAGCAGCAGCAGAGGTGGCAGAGGTTGTTGCAGTTGTTCTCATCTGGGATAAAGCATTTTGCACCTCTGTGGACAGGTTGTCCATTTTGGTGTTCATATCATTAAAGGCCCTCGTGGTAACATCTGCAAAAGAATCAAAAGAGCTTTTCAACTCTTTCAATGTGTTGTCCACAGAGGTGACAAGGGTTTGGAACTCATCCCTTGATACATGCGGCCTTGGTGTAACCTCTGGGGGAACACATTCGTCCCCAGAGTGAGTCCCTGTTCCTTGGACACCTTCTTTCGTCCCTGTATTGACGTTGAGGACGGAAGGATTTCCCTCTAATCCTCGAGCAGAGGCTTTATCAGCCTCAGACTCTATAGAGGTTCTGTTAAGGACATTGTCCTAGTCCACTCCAGAGGTGGGTACAAGAGCATCCTTAAGTTGACTCGGGGACTTGTCTAGAATCCCTTCGTCTTCGTGCACTCTAGGCCCCTCTGAAGGGCCGGTTGGACTTACGTGTGTGCGTGTGGCAGAGGAAAAAATTCCTCTACAAGAGTGTCAGATGTGATCCGGGGCGAGGAATCACGAACTAAAGGCAATTCCTTTGGAGAGGACTCCCATGGAATGGTTTCCCCGGCTATTAGTGGCACAGAGGTTGTTGGTTCCAGTTTTGTTTAAACAAGATTATCAGATCTATTAGTTCAAGTTTAAGTTTGATGCGGAAGCGTAGTTGAAGAACTAACAGATATGTTTGATAGATTTAGAACACAATATAAATAAACAGTGAACAGGAAATAATATCTCAAAGTTTACTGAATATATATATATCAATAACAGATTTAAGAACAGTGAGTAAGCAAAGCTTTAAAACAGATATGACTCTCAAAGTGTATAAGCTGTGTGTTCTTGTGATGTTTTTGTCTCTTGATTCTCGATTAGGAAGAACTCAACATGAGTCTCCCTTATATACTACTCTAAGGGGACCATAAAGCATAAGCTACTATTCAGAACGGACGGCATGAACAGTTGAACGTGTTGTATTGCATTTAATGCCGCAAACGTCTATTATGTACTAAGCCCTATTGAGTCCACTCAGAGTTTGACACGTTGAAGTTGGACAGGGTACGTTGCCATGCAAGTTGATGAACAGGTCCAGGAACAGTAGCAAGATATTATAAATATCTTCCAAGTCTTTAGTGAGGACCGCAGAGGCTCTGTAAAGTGTTACAAAGGTTATATGGTATGGTCCTTTGTAGATCAGTCTTTACCGGATTCCGAGTCTTTGGTCTTCTTTGGGCATACGATAGAGATTCTGTAGGATGTCTCTGTAGCTTCTGTAGCTTCTTGACCTTGATCTCTCGGTAAGTTCGGCAGAGCCTCTGTAAGAGGCTTTCTTCACTTGGCCTATTTTTCACTACTTCTAAATACCTCTACGATTAGGAAGATTGAAGCTAACAATCTCCCCCTAAGTAGTGAAAAATAAAAATTTGACATTTAAGTATTTTTAGGCTAAGTTAAATAAGACAGAGGTTAAACAATACCTCGAAAGTTCTTTCATTCAGAGATATGCCAAAGGCATTTTACATTTGAGTACAATGAAAGATACTTTAACATGGTTTGCAGAGATTGGTTGTTTGAGAATCAGATTTTGGCGTCTTTGAAATCGTTGAAGCTTCTGTTGTCTCTTCCGACTTCTCTTATCTCTTTGTAGAAACTGATGCAGAGTTCTCTTAAGCGTATTGTAGCATCAATCTCTCTGATGAAGGTATCTGCAGCGTCTCTATCCATTTGCTCGGTATCTCTGTATTTTACAAGGTGTGCTCAGAACTTGTTCAGAGTAGTAGTTGCGTACTTCTGACAGTCCATGCTTACAAAAAGTTTGACTTCGCCTTGTGGGTTTTGAAATACTAACCCGAACCTTGGTTCTGTAATGATTGAGTTGGGTACGGCGTCAGGTGGGCAGCGATCCTCTGGTGGTCGTAGGTTCAGATGTTTGAGACCAAGATCCTTTCCTAGCTGAAAGTCTGTCAGACTGTAGATAAGAAGCCTTTCCCTCATTGCTTTTCTCAACACTTGATATGCTCTGGTGTTTGGTTCTGTGTTGTAGTTATCCTTCGTCCATTGCAGAAGGTCAGGTAGATCATAGGGATTCAGATTCCTTAGGTCAGCATCAGCGAAGGTGGTTTCTGAATTGTTTACCCTTCTGACTCTGTAAATATTGTACCTGACCCTTGGATAGGTTCTGGTGAAGGAGTATCTACAAAAGATTACCTTTTTGATCTTGTGGATTGAGAAGACGTCTGCTTTGGTTCTTGGCTTTGTCCTGGTGAAGACGTTGTCAAATTCTTCTCTGATCCTTGGATCTGTCACATGATCTGTTGGATGATTGGTCTGAAAAGATTGTTTATAGAGGTATTTGTATACCACTTCTTCCATTTCTTCTTGTGTTGGACCAGGTTGCGGTACTTGTCTTCTGAGACTTTCCATCTTTTTAACAACTTCTGCAGCTCTTCCTGATAGAGGAATGTCTGACAGAGACTTCAATCCATATGCCCAGTCCTCTTCTTCGGGCTTTGGAGTTTGAAAGGCATCAAAGGCGCTTTTCATCAATTTCTCTGTAGGCTTAGGCAATGATTTTTTTTCTTGGGCTCTTCTGTCAGTATTGCTTTGCCCTTGTCTTTGGCTTTTGGAGGTGCAGAACCTGTTGCCTCTGTAGGTTTGGTTGTTGGTGCTTTTGTTGAAATGATGGGGGTTGCCTCTGTAGGTTTTGACACTTGTGTTTGAGAGGACTTTTGTGACGTTGGTTCTGTTGGCTTGATTTGCTCTATAACCTCTGTTGGAGGTTCTTTGGTGACTTCTTCTGTGAGCTCGGTTTCTGTTGGTGAAGGTTGGATATCAAATCTTCTTGCCATTTTGAAAGCTAATGTGAACCTGTGCCTTTCTTCTTCTCTCTGCGCCATTCGTTCAGTCATTGTTTTGTGCATATTCCTTAGAACAGAAGAAGCAGAGGTCGTTGCTCTTTTTGGTTTGTGGGCAATTGACTTTCTTCTTGGGATGGATTGGGGTTTTTCTTTTGGTTTTGTAGTTTGGGAGGGAAGATCTTCTTCTGTGGAGGATGACAGATGTTGAACATCTACTCCAAACATTGTAGGGAATTCCACAGAGGTGGGTGTTGCCTCTGTGGTCTTTTGAGCTTCTGGTACATGGGTTTCTTCAGCGGTTGATTACACAGAGATGGGTGTTGTCTCTGTGGTCTGTTGAGTTTGTTGATCTTTGGTTTGTTGTTGAGGGGCTTGGCTGATTGGTTCTGCTGCGATTGGTGGAGCTTGTAGTCCTCTGGTCATAGGTTTCTCCCTTATATTCTCCCCCTCAGGATGATCTGATGGACCAGGATGGTCATCATCAGAGTCATCCTGACTCTTATCAGAAGTACCCTCTGCTCTGCAGGAAGCTTTGGGTTTCTTTGGTAGTTCTGCTCCTGCGGCCATCAACTTCGCACATACATCATCACAGAGGCCGATTAGAGTTGCAAGCTCTGCCTCTGTGTTAAAGCGCATTCTGCCGACACTTTTTCTGAATTCTTTGACGTAGTTGGCATTTGCAGTAGTGAAAGAGACGATGACTTCTGTGACCTGGTTTATGACATTCTGCCTGAGCTCTGATAGCTGTGCTCTGGTCATGTAGTCTTTTGGCTGCATCATTGTTGTGTTGCGCATTGCCTCTTCTTGTACGTGTTTGAGGGCGTTCTGTAGATCTGTAGGTGTAATGCCCTTTGATTTGTTGGATTGCTTGTTCATTTGTTCAAGGAAATGCTTGATTGATTCCTTGAATGCAGATGTTGCGGCTATTCCGAAATCTTTAGCAGCAGAAGTAGCTGTAGTTGTGGCAGTTGTTTGAGCAGAAGACTTCATCTCTGTGATGGCGGATTTCACCTCTGTTGACAGATTGTCCATTTTGGTGTTCAGATTTAGCAAGGCCGTTGATGTTGTCTCTGTAAAAGATGTGAAAGAGCTTTGCAACTCTTTCATGGTTTGGTTCACAGAGGTGACAAGGGTTTGGAACTCATCCCTTGATACTTGTGTCCCTGGTGTAACCTCTGGAGGTACAACCCCTTCTCTAGAGTGAGTCCCTGTTCCTGGGACACCTTCGTTCACCCTTGTTTGTACGTTGGGGGTGGAAGGATTTCCATCTGATCTTCGAGAAGAAACCTGAGTTTCAATCTCTACAGAAGTTATGTGAAGAACAGTAAATCCACTCCAGAGGTGGGTATCGGAATGTTCTTCTGTTGACTTGGAGACTTGTCTAGAGTCTCTTCGTCTTTGTGCTCACTACTTCTCTCTGAAAGAAGTTTTGGCCCTAAATTGTGCGTGGCAGAGGAAACGAATTCCTCTGTAGGGTGTTCTAGTGTGATCTGGGGCGATTGATCACGAACTATAGGTGAGTCTCTCTGAGGAGACTCCCTAGGAATGGATTCCCCGGTATCTGTGGGCGCAGAAGTCGAAAGAGTGACCTCTGGCTGTTTTGTTTGGGTAGGGATCGAGTTGTGCGACTCTTTTTCAATAACTCCTTCTGCAGCTAGACCTACGGAGTTAGATGTGTGGGTTGCACTGGGAGGGGGTGAAGGATGTGTGCCTTCTTCTTCTACGGCATCTTTTTTTGTTTCTTCCTCTGTTAGGCATCCAAGCACTACTTCATTATCTATCATTTCAGTCTCTGTCGCTATCCTATGGCTTGGTGCTTCTTCCCTAACTCCTGTTGTAATTCCTGGCTCTGTGACTAAAAAGTCGTAGATTGGATGAGAGCTGTATAATTGCATGATATGTGGATGATAGAGACCTTTTCGTATTTGGTCAGCTTCTTCTTCATCTGAATCTACCTCTGAGACCTCTACAACTTCGACACCTTTTTCCTTTTCTTTTTCTTTTCCTCCCATTCTTTCTAAAACCTCTGTAACCTCATCTCTATTCCACTCAGCTTCTGAGGCCTGGTATGGACTCCTTCTGTGGACGTACAGTCCCTGTTGGATGAATGGGTTCTGTAGAATGTTAGGGGTTTCAGATGGTTGATCTCTGGGGGTTTGATCATCTTCTTGCAGATTGGTGTCAATGCCAGAGATAGAGAAGTCTTGTTCTTCTGTGGTGTGGTGGTCAAGTGGTGGTGCATTCCACCCAGCTGTATTTAGGGTGTTAGCAAAGTCAGGGTGTTGAAGGAAATCGTTTAAGTTTCTTTGATGAGCGAATCGATCTGGGGATTGATAAGGTGATTGATATCCCTCTTCTGCCGTTTCTACTTCTGCATTCTCTTCTTCTGCAGTTTCGTCTTCTGTAGTTTCTTCTACGCGGGTTTCTGCGACCTCTTCTTCTGCAGTTCCTTCTTCTGCAGTTTCCTCTTCTGCGATGGTAACCAATTTATCAAGCTTCTTTTTGGTCTTCCTCCTCTTTGGTTTTGGTGCCCCTTCCTCTGTGGTTTTCGATTTTCTTTTCTTCTTCTGTTTTGGAGAAGAGGGAGGAGCAGAGGAGCCAATTTCTGTGGCATGAGGAGGTGAAGGTTGATCTTCTGCAGCGCTTGTGGAGGTGCCTTCTATAGTTTTCCTTTTTTTTTTGATTTTGGAGTTGAGGTAGAGGTTTTCGAAGAAGACTTCTTTGACATGTGCTCGTCACGTTTGGCCATAAAACTAAGTTGGATTGCCAAGTGTTTTGCTAGTTTCTGCTTCTTCTCTTCTTTAGAGAGGGGTTCTACAACCATTGTTCCTAGGGGGACACCTAAACGCGGGGGTGTCACAGGGCTCGGTTTTGGAGTCCTATGATCGCGTATATACCCTAACTTAAGGGTTTTGTTCGTGGCATATTTCAGAAGCTTCTTTGACAGAGGTCTGCAGTGGGTGTAGCCATCTATATGATCGGTGGGGATGTTTTTGTTCATTGGGAACTGTTTGGGAGTCGGCCCTTCCATTGGCCAGTTCTGTATTATCAACAGAGATTCGAACAGGACTCCCAATATCCTTTGGAATTGCAGAGGTGGTAGAAACTTAGGATTATCTCTTTTGGTGTTGTTCTTTCTGTCTATCGTATTGATTATCTCCTGCATCATGATGGTCGAGTAATCGAGTGGGAGATCGTAGTAGACCCCATACATGATGGTTAAGATCTGATGCGAGCTCTGGTCAATGCTGCCTATCTTCCCTGTAAGGCATCTGTTGAGGATTGAAAACAAGGTGTTCCACAGAGGTGGTAGTCTGCCTCTGCGGAAGTCATTTCTCTTCCTAAGTTGGGTGTTATACCCAAGCATTTCTACAAAACGACAGAGCTCGTCGTCTGTTGGTTGTTCTGCATATCTCTTCAGTCCAAGAAGACCCCTTGTTGGTAGGTTGAACTCAAGTAAGAACGTCGTTCTATTAAACTTGATTTCCAAATGCTCAGATTTGTCAGGCTTGGAGATGTACCCTTTGATGAGAGAATCATTTTTATCATATCGGCAACTTTGCCAAAACTGGTTCAAATACCTAACAGGTATTTTGTTTGGGGTTCTTGAAAGTAAAGGGAAGAGGACATGATTTTCTATGATGTTTAGAAGAAGGGCATGGGCTTCGCCGAAAGAAGTGGGTGAGGGGACCAAGTAGCAATTGTTTGATTTGATTGGCAGTACCTTTTCGAAATGATCCTTTGCTATAAAGTTTTGAAGATGTGTGGTCGGAGCAAAGTCAGTTGTGTCGCCGGAATCTTCTTGTTCAATATTTTTGGCGAGATGGGGGTTTTCTGAATGTTCCGATTGAGCAGGTGAACGTTCTGGTGAGTTCGTCGGAGAGTGTGCAGGGGAGATAACTTGAGAAGATGAAGCCATTTGGTAAGAAGAATATGATTCTTGCAAGCTTTTGCAGGGTTTCGCCGGAGAAGAATGAGAGTTTGTAAAGGTTTTATGAGAAGGTAAGCTTGGGTTTTATTTGAGTGTAAAATGGTAGAATTCGAAAGAGTAAAAATATATGGCAATGGATAAATGTTTGGAATACGTACTTGAGTTAGAACGGCGGGTTAAACTTTCCATAGAAAACGTCCCATGTACGCCCAATGAAAAAGAGACACGTAGGCCATGTCAGAGGATGACAGGACGTCGTGCGCGGCCCATTAATGCTAGGCGCGTTGGGTTGTTCTTAGCCATATGAATTTCACTCTAAGTAAAAGTAATCGTTATTATTACAGAAATGCCCAAGTTGCAGATTGACAGAACCTCTGTGGTTTACAGAAGCTCTGTGATTTTGAAAAACTTGTGAAGTTCATGCCTCATATCTCATTGTTATCATGACTCTGTAGGTTCTTCTTTAACCAAAACATTTGTAAAAGCATTGGAGAGGATTGATAGGATTTTAGTGAAGAATTTTTACTCTGAGGTTTTGTGGCTCTGTTAGAACTTGCAGAAGCTCTGTCAGGGCCAGCAGAAGCTCTGTGAGGGAAAAAATCTCATAACTAAAATTCTATTAAACTTTTTGATCATCCAATTTTTGATCTGTTTTAAGAGGTGTTTTTCGGACATATTTGAAAGTTGGTGTCCGAGAAAACTGTTATGAAAAAAGTTTTGTTCGAGAAGGTCATGGTGTGTGTATTCGGTTTCCGAGATAACATTCCAAAAGATCGATAGAGGCTAAATTTGCGATCACAGAGCATATTTCTTGCAGAACCTCTGTTGAGCTCAGCAGAAGCTCTATGACCTCAAATTTCTCATAACTTGAATTTTATGAAACTTTTTGATCTTTTGATTTTTGACATGTTATTCACAGTATTTTTAGGACATATTTGACAATTTGTGTCTTAGAAAACTATTTTCAAAAATCTTTTGTACGAGAGACATACCCTTTGGTTCTCTTTTTCTCGGCAGTGATGTCTGACTTCTGTTGACATAGATTCATCGTCATTCTTCTTTGGCTCCCCCTTGAAAGATTTACCTCTGTAGATCATT
The DNA here is from genome assembly GCA_033807775.1 of Saussurea involucrata. Classification (NCBI taxonomy): domain Eukaryota; kingdom Viridiplantae; phylum Streptophyta; class Magnoliopsida; order Asterales; family Asteraceae; genus Saussurea; species Saussurea involucrata. Next base: position 83,310,180 of record CM066327.1, read on the forward strand.
TCAGGGTCCCTTTTTGCTCCCCCTTGATCTAATCACCTCTGTAGATCAAGTAATTTCCTTTTGCTCCCCTTGACCTATGCTTGGATCAAAGAATGATAAGTTTTGCATAGAACATAGGTCATGTTTTCCAGAGGTTCTGTAGGGGTCGTCAGAGGATCTGAGCAGACCCACAGAAGCTCTGTGATATCAAGAACTATTGAGAATTTACATACATAAAGAAATCAATCAAAGTAATAAAATAAAGCAATATTTTTATACACATATTTACAGAAGATAAGCTATACTTACAGAGGATTTTTACGTCATATTGATCATTCCTAACTTACCCACCAAGAAATTGAATCTTTTCTCATCTAAAGCTTTGGTGAATAAGTCCGTGAGTTGATATTCTGTGGGCACGAAATGCATCTCGATTGTACCGTATTCAACATGATGTTTCAAGAAGTGGTACCTTATATCGATATGCTTGGTTTTTGAATGTTGCACTGGATTGGCAGAGATGGCAATGGCACTTTTGGAATCACAGAAGATGGGTATCTTGAATAGGATGTGGCCGTAGTCTTTTAGCTGAGTCTTCATCCACAGAACCTGAGAACAACAGCTAGCAGCAGCAACGTATTTAGCTTCTGCCGTAGATGTTGAGACACAATTCTGCTTCTTGGAGGTCCAACTGACTACTTTACCACCTAGGAATTGACAACTCCCAGAGGTACTCTTTCTGTCGAGCATGCATCCTCCATAGTCTGAATCTGTATAGGCTTCAAGACAAAAACCAGAGTTCTGTGGATACCAGAGACCAAGATTTTTGGTCCCCTTTAGGTATCTAAAGATTCTCTTAACAGCATCATAATGTGATTTCTTAGGATTAGCTTGATAACGTGCACAAAGACATGTGGCATGCATAATGTCAGGTCTGCTTGCAGTTAAATATAACAGAGATCCAATCATGCCTCTGTAAAGAGTGCATTCTACAGAGATGCCATCCGGATCTAAGAATAACTTATTTCCAGTGGCCATTGGAGTTTTCATTGCAGAGGTATCAGAGAGGCTATACTTGGAAAGAATGTCACAGACATATTTGGCCTGATTTATAAAAATTCCTTCTAATGATTGTTTGATTTGGAGTCCTAGGAAGAATGTTAATTCTCCCATCATACTCATTTCAAACTCACTCTGCATGAGTTTTTCAAAACTTTTGCACTCTTCTGTATTGGTAGACCCAAAAATTATGTCGTCCACGTAGATTTGTACTAGCATTTTTTCACTGTTTTTACGTTTATAGAATAAGGTTGTATCTGTTGTACCTCTGTCGTAGCGATTGACTAGAAGAAAGGTAGAAAGTCGTTCGTACCATGCTCTTGGAGCCTGTTTCAGTCCGTTCAGAGCCTTTTCAAGGTAGTATACATGCCTTGGGAACTTTGAGCTTTCAAACCCTGGTGGCTGATTTATGTAAACCTCTTATTGGATTTCACCGTTGAGAAAAGCTGATTTTACGTCCATCTGATAAACTTTAAATCCTCTGTGGGCTGCGAAGGCTAAGAATATTCTTATTGCTTCGAGCCGTGCGACAGGGGCAAAAGTCTCATCATAGTCTATGCCTTCTTCTTGTCTATATCCCTTGGCCACTAATCGTGCTTTGTTTCTGATGACCACTCCATCTTCATCCTTCTTATTTCTATAGACCCACTTAGTCCCAATGGCCTGTTTCCCTCGTGGCAGTGGTACTAAAATCCATACTCTGTTACGCTCAAACTGTAGAAGTTCTTCTTGCATGGCGTCTACCCAGTTTGGGTCATCTAGGGCTTCAGAAATCTTCTTTGGTTCTATCATACTGATAAAATTTGTAAAGAAACAAAAATTAGCAGTGGCAGATCTGGTTTTTACTTTCTCAGAAGGTTCGCCGATTATTTGGCTTGGAGGATGGCTTTTTGTCCACTTAGTTGTGTGTGGAAGGTGGTCACCAATGTCAACGAATCTTTCTTCAGAGGCTTCTTGTTGTTCTTCTTCTTCTTCTTCTTGTATAGCCTCTGTAGTAGTGCGTGCCTTTGTAGTTGATCCTACAACTTGTGGAATGATTGGTATGAGAGGTGGTGGAGTTTGTTCCTCTGAGGACGTATAGACTTGGTCCTCTATATCATCTGTAATTGGTTCCTCTGTGGATTGTGAAGTTTGATTTTCAGCAGCTTCTGTGGTCGTTTTCCTAGTTGTTTCATCTTCTGCGGTATCTACCTCGGCATTTGCATCTGTAGTATTTATAGAAGAAGATGAAGCATTATTTGGACCAGTTAGAGTCATACCTGTAGGATTTTGACCGATGGAAGATGGTTCTTCAGAAGCTCTGTTTGTTCTAACAGAGGGATCAATGTCGTCGTGGAACATCTCTAAAAATAGAAGATTTAAGTCTTCTTTCGTTTGCGAGATACCAGAGGTTTCCCTTTTAAGTCCGAGTTCTGAACTGATTTGCTCAGAAATCTTCTGGAATGAATCATCAAAAGAAACATTGATGCTTTCTACGATTTTGCGAGACCTTGTAAGGAATGCTCTGTAGGCTTTGGAAGTGGCAGAGTATCCAATGAATTTGCCTTCGTCAGCTTTTACCTCAAACTTTCCTCTGGAATCTCTGTCGTTTAAAACAAAGCATTTACATCCGAACACATGGAAAAATTTGATGTTTGGCCGCCTTTTGTTGATCAATTCATAAGGAGTCTTGAGGTGTCTTTTCACAATGGTTGAACGGTTCTGTGTATAACAAGCGGTAGAAATCGCTTCTGCCCAAAAGTTCATCGGTAATCCGCATGCTGATAGCATAGCTCTTGCGGCCTCTACGAGCGTTCGATTCTTTCTTTCGACTATGCCGTTCTGCTGTGGAGTGCGTGCAGCAGAGAAGGTCTGTGAAATTCCTTCTGTAGAAAGATAGGCTTCAATGACAGAGTTTTTGAATTCTGTGCCATTGTCACTTCTTAACTTCTGTATTCCGCATTCATAAAGAACTTGAATTCTTTTCATTAGATTAATCAAGATGATTGGAACATCTGATTTCTTTCGGACAAATTCAACCCATGTGAATCGCGAATACTCATCAATTAAGACAAGTATGTATTTCTTGCCACCTAGGCTCTGTATGGCAATGGGACCCCAGAGGTCGACATGAAGCATGTACAGAGGCCTAGTGCAAGACACATATGTTTTGCCTCTCTGAGAAGCTCTTCTGAGTTTTCCCATTTCACAGGCAGAACACAAATGATCCTTATTAAATTTAACATTAGGCAAACCTTTAACTAGATCAAGTTTGACCAGTTTATCCAAGGTGTGAAAGTTCAAGTGACAGAACCTGTTATGCCATAACCAGGCTTCCTCACTTTTGCAGGCTACAAGGCAAACTTTGTCCTTGTTCTTGGAACAAAAATTCATCAGATACAGATCACCTATTCTTTCGGCTCGCAGAAGTTCGATTCCTGTGTCTTCACTTTGCAGAGAGCAGAAAGTTCTTTTGAATAACACATCGAATCTTGTATCACAGAGTTGACTTACACTGAGTAGGTTGTGTTTAAGGCCATTCACATATGCAACTTTGTATACAGAGACGTTTTCCTTCTGTATGACTCCATAGCCTTTGATGTGTCCCTTCTTGTCGTCTCCAAAAGTTACAGATCCACCATCGTGTGTTTCTTTGTACGTGGATAGTAAACTTCTGTCGCCAGTCATGTGTCTTGAGCATCCGGAGTCAATATACCAAATTGGCACAAACTGCTTCTGTAAGACAATCACAGAGACTTAGGTACCCATATCCATATGGGTCCAATATTGTTAGAATTTCTCAAGTTTGCCTTAGCATTCTTGAAATACATTTTATCTTTTGTAGAAAAATCAGATTGTTTCTCTCTAGGTTCTGACTTTGGAGTTTGAATTTTAGTGGAGAGTAAGCAATCTGGACTTGAGAAGTGATTATTCAATTTGAACATAAGATCAAAGCAATGACAGTATTTAATATGAGACGTGATTTGTTTGAACTTTTCATTGAATTTGTTGAATTGAACCACAGAGGCATTGCATTCTTTCTTAACATTAGATTTCCTATTACAAGAAGATCTATGAATACTAGAATGTTGTTTGCAAAAGTCTTCTTTAGGTCGTGCCTTTTGTGAGTCTCTTCTGTGGTGAACATCTTTCTTCACTGTCATAGAGGAAAAATATTTGTTAGCTTCAGGCCTTTTTCCCTTTTGTTGCCAAGTGGGATTCTCTTTAATTTGCTTTAAAGGTTTTGAAAATTTTGAGCTTTTAGGATTTTCAGAGGCCTTTTTCAGATTATCAAGCTCTGTAGAGGTTTTGACTTGTATACACATTTTGAGAAAATCTGGACAGATAGGTATCTCTGTGATTTTCTCTTTTGGAGAAATTGTTCTGTTAAGAACCTCAGAGGAGAATTTAACATCCTCTGTGTCACAGTGAACTATCCTTGATTTAGAATCGGCCTCTGAGTCGTCAGAGGAAGAATCGTCCTCATATACAGAGGTTGAGTCATCTCTTTCGACAGAGGCTGGATTTTCTGAGCATGTATCGTACGAACTTTCTTCCTCTGCAGAATAACTTTCATAGATAGCAGAGGTTTCTGATGAGATCTCTTCAGCGAGAATTTGATCTATAGAAGATGTACAGAGATTTTCTAAAACATTTGATTTCAAAACTTCCAAAATTTCTTTTTCAATTGATTCTTTAAGTTTTTCTTCTGAAAAGATGGGTTTAAACTCAGGAGCTTTTGCAGATAATTTCTTTTCGACATTTATCATACAAACAAAAGCGACCTGTGTTTGAGTCTCTGGTTTACCAAACTTAAAGATACCAATCTGATCTTGTGTTTTCATATATTTCTTTGGTTTGATTCCTCTATTGACAGAGGTTGAAGATGATGAATCTGTGTTTTCAAACCACACATTGATCATCTTCGTATGTTTCCTCAAGTGAGGTTCTGCAGAGATTTTAACCCTTTTACTTACAGAGAGTAAGTTTGGAAAATTTGGTTTATTTGTTTTTCCCAAAACAAATAGAGAAGACAGAGGTTTTAGTTTTTTATTTTCAACACCTAAGGTAATAACACTGTACCCTATACCTCGTCTTGCTATTTGGGAGTTTACCTTTTCATATACCTTCTGTGCATCTTTATAGTTTTTAAGTAAAACTTCTCTTCTTAGAAGATCTTGCCAAAGTACCTCTCTCTCTCTCTTTGAAAGTATTCTTTGAGAGCTCTTATGTCAGTTGTTTCACTCCTAGAAACTGAAAGCTCTTTAGTTTTGATCTTTAAAGCAGAGGTTAATTCAGAAATTTGCCTTTTTAAAGGATCTATATTTTTGCTCCAATATGTTTCTACTCTTTCCTTTTCTTCAAGAATTTTGGCTTTTTCTTGAGTGAGAAGCCTTACTTCTCTCTCATTAAAGGTGAGTCTTTTCTGAATGCTTTCATTTATCTCTTTTAGTTCAATCAGTTCAATGTTAAGTTTAATTGAATCATTATCTACAGATTTAGTACAAGAAGTAGAGTTTGAAATGGATACCTCAGTGTCAGTGCCAGAGTCGACTTCTGCCATGCCACAGAACAGGGCATTGGTGGTGAATTCATCATCAGAGGTAGAGTCTGACTCGAAGTCCTCCTTGTTTGCTTCAGAATGCCCTTTGTTCGCCATTAGAGATTTTTGCGCATAATATTCAGCCTTCTTTTTACAAAAAGCTGAGTCCTTCTGTGGGCGATTTTGTCTACTTCTGCATTCTTTTGCGAAATGGCCTGGCTTGCCGCCGTTGAAACAACCTTGAGAGGTGTTTCCAGTTCGATCATCGGACTTCTGTTGATCTCCACCTTTCTCTGTTCGGCATTGTTTGCGTAATGACCAGGCTTACCACATTTGTAGCATTCTTGTGTGTGGCATACCTTGTTATCTGACCTCTGTCGGTCATTTCCTCTGTAGTTTCTGTCGCTCGACCTCTGTTGTTCATCATTTCTGTAGTGTGACCTCTGTCGGTCACTCGATTCTTCTCTTCTTCCATCATCTCTTCTACAGCTCTGGTTGTCTCTGCTATATCTGTCATTTCCAAAATTCCTTTGGTTACCTCTGAACTCTCTTGTCAATAGAGCCAATGATTTAGCTAATGACACAAGAGTTATCTCTTCCTCTATCAGCTCGTCTTCTTCGCTATCAACCATCACTATCTTCTTTTTCTCCTTCTTCTTCTCCTCTATTGCTCTCTCATTTCTCGGTCTTTCTGTAGCCTCTATTGATTTACTAACCAATGCGTATGGTGCAATGGTTAGTGTTTTAGCCTGTGCTATTTGAGGCTCTTGTGCAGCTAGTGTTCCATAGAGATCAGAGAGTGTCCATGAGTCTAGATCTTGGTTTGTTTGTAAAGACATAGACATTTGAAGCCACTCATCATTCAGGCTTTTTAGAAACATGACGTTATTTTCTTCCGAGGTTCTGTGAATGCCAGACTTTCTGCATTTGTTTATGAGTGAGTTAAACCAGTCGTATGTTGTTTGCAGAGATTCTGTTGCAGAGGCTCTGAAGGCATGATATTCATTTATGTATTGTGCCCTTCGGTTCTTCTGTGTTTTAGCACCCCCTTCCAACTGTCTTTCTAATTCTTTCCAAAGATCGTGCGCCGTTTCGCATGCATCTAAGGATTGAAAAAGTTCGTTGGGGATAGCCATGATCAATATTCTTTTTGTTTTATGTGCAACTTCATCTTCTGCCTTATCTTCTTTTGACCATTCTCCTTTTGGCTTAGGTTTTTTATGTTCAGGGATTTCAGGAGATTCAGCAGTAGCTGGTACACGTGGCATAGTTATCATAGGGATCAGAGGAGGATTGTAAAGATATTGTTTGAGAGTTTTTTCAGTACCCTCAAAGAAATGAACCATTCTTATCTTCCATTGAGGATACTCATCTCGAAAGAGAGTAGGAGGTTTGGTTAATGAGCCAGCAGTGAAAAAGTTATTGGTATTTGTCATTGTAAGAGCTTTTCAGAGGTTCAGAAAGGATAATATGATGAAAGTTTATGTGTATGAAGATCTGGAAGGATTTCTGGGTAATAACTAATATCCAGAATTACTTTACTGGTGTTCTAACCTGAAAAAATGGTTTCTATCAGAATGAATCGAAGAGTGATAGGAAAACAGAAACCTTTTTAATTATGATGAAGAGTATGTTAAAAACAGAATGAAATCTATCAATAATGTTGTCAAACGAGGATCACTTGATATTGAAAATCAAGCTTAGCTCTGATACCAATTGTTGGTTCCAGTTTTGTTTAAACAAGATTATCAGATCTATTAATTCAAGTTTAAGTTTAATGCGGAAGCGTATTTGAAGAACTAACAGATATGTTTGATAGATTTAGAACACAATATAAATAAACAGTGAACAGGAAATAATATCTCAAAGTTTACTGAATATATATATATCAAGAACAGATTTAAGAACAGTGAGTAAGCAAAGCTTTAAAACAGATATGACTCTCAAAGTGTATAAGCTATGTGTTCTTGTGATGTTTTTGTCTCCTGATTCTCGATTAGGAAGAACTCAACATGAGTCTCCCTTATATACTACTCTAAGGGGACCATAAAGCATAAGCTACTATTCAGAATGGATGGCATGAACAGTTGAATGTGTTGTATTGCATTTAATGCCGCATACGTCTATTATGTACTAAGCCATATTGAGTCCACTCAGAGTTTGACACGTTGAAGTTGGACAGGGTACGTTGCCATGCAAGTTGATGAACAGGTCCAGGAACAGTAGCAAGATATTATAAATATCTTCCAAGTCTTTAGTGAGGACCGCAGAGGCTCTGTAAAGTGTTACAGAGGTTATGTGGTATGGTCCTTTGTAGATCAGCCTTTACCGGATTCCGAGTCTTTGGTCTTCTTTGCGCGTATGACAGAGCTTCTTTAGGATGTCTCAGTAGCTTCTGTAGATTCTTGACCTTGTTCTCTCGGTAAGTTCGGCAGAGCCTCTGTAAGAGGTTTTCTTCACTTGGCCTATTTTTCACTACTTCTAAATACTTCTACGATTAGGAAGATTGAAGCTAACAGAGGTGGAAGGAATTTCCTCTGCCCGGTCAGTTTGGGGTGGGTTCGAGCTGTGCTGCTCTTGTTCAATATTACCTTCTGCCACTAGACTGGCAGTAATAGAAGTGTGGGTTGCACTGGGAGTTGGTTGGGATTGTGTGCCTCTACTATTCCAGGCATCTGTTCTGGATTCTTGCTCTGTTGGGCATCCTATCACTACTTCATCATCTATTGTCTCAACCTCTCTTTCTATCCTACGACCCGCTGCTTCTACCCTAACTTCTGTTGCGGCTTCTGCCCCAGTGACTAAGGAGTCGTACATTGGATGAGACCCAATTAATTATCGTACATGGGGATGCAGAGGTCCTTTGTTTACCTGGTTATCTTCTTCTTCATCAGAATCTACCTCTAAGACTAAGACTGGTGGGGTTTTGGTGGTAGTTTTAACCAGATCTTCGGGACTTACTCTTAGCACATCAAATCCAGGTTGTGTAAAGGGGTTCTGTAGAACTTCTGGTGCGGCAACTTGAATGCTCTTGGGGGTTTCGTCATCGTCATCTAAGTCAGAAGAGATTCTGAAGTCTGGAGCTTCTGTTGACTGATGGGAGAGGGCTTCTACGTTCCAGCCAGAAGTATCTAGAGTATTGGCGATTTCGGGGTGCTCAAGGAAAGTGTTGATGTCACCCTGATCTTCTACATAGTTGATAGGTGAAGGGGATTGCAGAGGTTGCTCATGGGTTTCTTCGACCATTTCTGCTTCCTCTGCGATGGTTTGCAGAGGAGTGTGAGGTTTCTTGGATTTCTTCTAGCTCTTCCTTTTCTTTGGTTTGGGGGCACCCTCCTCAGAAGACTTATGCTTTCTCTTCTTTTTGTCTTTTGGAGGAGGGGGAGGTGCAGATGATCCGACTTCTGTTGCATGAGGAGGGGACAGTTGGGTTTCAGCAGCACTGGTTGAGGAGCCTTCTGTAGCTTTCCTTTTTCTGTGGGCTTTCTTTTTCTTGGGGGTGGTGGCAGAGGTTTTGCTCTTAGGAGTACGGATGAGAATTGTATTTCTCAGAGCATGAAAGTTCTCTTGGACTTGTTCGTGCTTAGCCAAGGCCACTACCCATTCTTCGTCTGACATCCTATCTACAACCCTAGTTCCTAAGGGGACACCTAGACGCGGGGGTGTCACAGGACTCAGTTCTGGAGTCCTATGATCGCGTATGTATTCTAACTTAAGGGTCTCATCTGTCATATATCCCAGAAGTGCGGTTGGCAGAGGTCTGCAGAAGGGGTATTTTTCTTCGTGCTCTGTTGGGGAGTTCTTTGTCATAGCATACATTTTGGCCGTTAGTCCCTCCATTGGCCATTTTTGTAGACGGAGCAGAGGCTCTAGAAGGACACCCAGAATACGTTGATATTGTAGAGGAGGTAGAGCATCGGTCTTGCGTCCTTTGGCCTTTTGGGAGGAGATTCTGCGGTCAATGGTGTTAACCATTTCATGCACCATGAGAGTGGCGTAGTCCAGAGGTAGATCGTAGTATACCCCATACATAATGGCCATTACTTGGTGAGAAGTTTGGTCTGGACTACCCACTTTCCCAGTTAGACACCTGTTGAGAATGGAGAAGAGTGTATTCCAAAAAGGGGGAAGTCGATTTCTTCTGAAATCATTCCTTTTCCTTAGGGTTGTGTTGTACCCCAACATTTCAACAAAATGGCAGAGCTCTGTGTCTGTGGGTTCCTCTACGTACTTCTTTATGCCTAGCAGACCTCTGGTGGGTAGGCTGAACTCCGGTGAGAACATGGTTCTGTTGAATTTTAGTTCAAGGTGCTCGGATTTGTCTGGTTTGGAGATGTAGCCCTTGATTTGTCTATCTTCTGGGTCATATCTGCTGCTTTGCCAGAATTGATTGAGGTATCTGGCAGGGATTTTGTTGACAGTTTTGGTTAATAGGGGGTTGAGGTAATGGTTTTCCAGAATGTGGAGTAGGATGGCATGTTCTTCCCCAAAAGCAGTTTTTGAGGGAACCAGGTAGTAGTTATTGGGTTTTAAGGGAAGAACACTTTCAAAGTGTTCATGAGCGATGAAGTTTAGAAGGTTGATTGTCGGAGCAAAATCTGTTGTGTCGCCGGAGTTGTCCTGCTCTATGTTTCCGGCTATTTATGGGTTCTGAGAATGATCAGAATTGGTTGGGGAGTTCACCGGAGCATTGGAGGTGGATTCCATTTCGATAAACTTGAAGAAAGAGAGTAGAAAATGGAAGTTCAGGTTATTGCAAGGTTCTCCGGAGAAGATGAAGAGAGTAAGTTCGTAAAAGGTTTAAGAGAGAATGAGAACGGGGTTATATAGTGAGGGTAGAAACGGATAGAATTCCGTGGTAAAAGTGAATTCAATAAACATTTGGGGTCCGCACTCGAGTTTTACAGTTGGGGAAACGTTTCAGAAGGATCGTGTGGCACGCACGTCTAATGAAAATCTGCCACATCAGATGTGTCAGAGCACGATTAGACGTTGTGTGCGGCCCATTAATGCTAGGCGCGTGGGCAATCCATCTGTTTAGGGTCTGTCACTCGCAGTAAATGTCTTGCTTTTACAGAATTGCTACAAAGAGTCAAGTGTCAGAATCAATAGAGGCTCTGTAGTGGAGTGAGCTCTGTGATCTGAAACATGTCTTTTTGTCTCCTCTTAGCTTGCACCTTTACCAAAAAATGTTTGAAAATTCATTGGAGAGGATCGATAGAGTCTTTAGCACACAATTTTCATCCACAGAGGCTTTGGGGCTCTGTCAAAGCCAGCAGAGGCTCTATGAGTGAAAATTTCTAATAACTAAAGATTCATAAAAGTTTTTGATCATCCAAGTTTTTCACTGTCTTAAGCACTGTTTTAGGACATATTTGAAATTTGGTGTCCGGAAAAACTGTTTTGGAAAAAGGATTTGTGCGAGACATTTTTCTTTTGACTAATCTTTGATCGGTCAACATAAGTTCTTTGATCGATAAAACTCTGGGACTAGAAACCTTGTTTCAGTATCTCAGTGCTTGTAGTGTACGAAAGAATCTTTGATAGACATTGAAGTTGATCAATAGAGTTTTCGTATGAAATTTGCAGTCATAGAGATTCTGACTTATAGAGGCTCTGCGGGGCTCAGCAGAGGCTCTATGGCCTTAAATTTCTAATATCGGAGAGCTCAAAAATCCTTTTGATCATTAAATGTTTGGAATGTCTTAAGCAGAGTTTCTAGCACATATATGGAAATTTGTGTCCTAGAAAACTGTTTTCAAAGATGATTTGTACGTGATACTCACCTTTTGGTTCTCCGTTGTTCGGCAAAAACCTTTACTTCTGTGGATTTGGCTGACCACTACTCTTCTTTGGCTCCCCCTTGAATGATCAACCTCTGTAGATCAGTTCAAGTTCACCTTCTGCTCCCCCTTGACCTATGATTGGATCAAATGAGATAAGTAGTGCACAAGACACAGGTCAAACTCACCAAAGGTTATGTGGACATTGTCAGAAGATCTGAGTGATCCCACAGAAGCTCTGTCGGGTATAGAACTTTTGGTGATTCAAGAATTTACAGCAGAAGTATTCAAATATGTATACATATTTACAAAGGATCAAGTCTTACTTACAGAGTTTTTCAACTCATGTTTATCATACCCAACTTACTTACCAAGAAGAGAAATCTTTTCTCATCGAGTGCTTTGGTAAATAAGTCTGCAAGATGATATTCAGTGCTCACGAAGTACATCTCAATTGTTCCACGTTCAACATGATGCTTCAGAAAGTGGTAACGGATATCGATATGCTTTGTTTTTTAGTGCTGTACTGGATTGGCAGATATGGCTATGGCGCTTTTTGAGTCACAGAGGATGGGTATCTTGTAGATAGTGTGACCGTAGTCCTTTAGCTGAGTTTTCATCCACAGAACTTGGGAGCAACAACTAGCAGCAGCAACATACTCAGCTTCTGCTGTAGATGTCGACACACAGTTCTGCTTCTTTGAAGTCCAGCTTACTAGTTTACCACCTAGGAATTGACAACTCCCAGGGGTGCTCTTTCAGTCTAGCTTGCATCCTCCATAATCTGAATATGTGTATGCCTTAAGATCAAAGCCAGAGTTCTTCGGATACCAGAGCCCAAGATTTTTGGTCCCTTTAAGGTATCTGAAGATCCTCTTTACAGCAATAAGGCGGGATTCCTTTGGGTTAGCTTGATATCTTGCACAGAGGCATGTGGCATACATTATATCAGGTCTACTTGCAGTTAGGTATAAAAGTGACTCAATCATACCTCTGTAGAGCTTGCACTATACATATTTGCCATTTGGATCTGAGTATAACTTATTTCCAGTGGCCATTGGGGTCTTCATTACAGAGGCATCAGAGAGACTGAATTTTGAAAGTATGTCAGAGACATATTTAGCTTGATTTATAAAAATTCCCTCTGATGATTGTTTTACTTGGAGTCCGAGGAAGAAGGTTAATTCTCCCATCATACTCATTTCAAACTCACTCTGCAAGAGTTTTTCAAAATCTTTGCACTGTTGTGCATTGGTAGACCCGAAAATAATGTCATCCACATAAATCTGTACAAGCATAATCTCTTCACCTTTTCTTTTGTAAAACAAAGTAGTATCTGTCGTACCTCTGTCGAAATCATTATCGAGAAGAAAGGTTGAAAGTCTTTCGTACCATGCTCTTGGAGCCTGTTTTAGTCCATACAGAGTTTTGTCGAGATAATAGACATATTTTGGGTACTTGGAACTTTCAAACCCTGGTGGTTGCTGGACGTATACTTCTTCTTGGATTTCACCATTTAGAAAGGCAGATTTTACATCCATCTGAAAGACTTTAAAACCTCTGTGGGCTGCGAAGGCTAAGAAGATTATTATAGCTTCGAGCCGTGCGACAGGGGCAAAAGTTTCATCGTAATCAATGCCTTCTTCTTGGCGATATCCCTTGTCTACCAATCTCGCTTTGTTTCTAATGACCACCCCATCCTCGTCCTTCTTGTTTCTAAAGACCCATTTTGTCCCTATTGCTTGTTTTCCTCGTGTTTCTCTCAAACTGTAGAAGCTTTTCTTACATAGCATCTACCCAGTTTGGATCATCTAGGGCGTCAGAGATTCTTTTTGGCTCGATCACACTGATGAAATTTGTAAAGAAACAAAAATTAGCAGTGGCGGATCTTGTCTTAACCTTTTCAGAAGGGTCGCCGATTATAAGGCTTGGAGGATGGCTTTTCGTCCACTGTGTTGTTCTTGGAAGATAGTCATTTAAGTCATCTAGTTGAACTTCTATAGGTGCACCATGTGGTTCTGGTACACCTTCTGTAGTAGATGGCACTTCAGAGCTAGAAGTTGGTTCTTCAACTTGTGGGATTACTGGAATGATAGTTGGAATCTCTTCTGAGGAAGTTGAGACTGAATCCTCATTTTCCTCTGGTATTGATTCCTCTGTAGTCACTGGAGTTGGTATTTCAGGAGCCTCTGTTGTTGAGTCCTTGGTCGTATCATCTTCTGTTCGCTCCCCCTCAACGCGTGTATCTGTATGATTCACAGAAGAGGATGAAGTATTTAATGGACCAGTTAGAGATATACCTGACTTAGTATGGTTGTTAGAAGATGTTTTTCCAGAGGCTCTGACGGCTCCAGCAGAGGGATCAATATCGTCGTGGAACATCTCTTCAAATAGCAGATTTAGGTCTGCTTCTCTTGTTTTTGAGATGCCAGAGGATTCCTTCTTTAGACCGAGTTCTAAACTGACTTGTTCAGAAGTCTTTTGAAAGGAATCGTCAAAAGATACATTGATGCTTTCCACAATGGTTCGTGACCGCAGAATGTAAATTCTGTAAGCTTTAGAGGTGGCAGAGTACCCAATGAACTTGCCTTCATCTACTTTTACCTCAAACTTTCCTCTTGCTTCTCTATCATTTAAGACAAAGCACTTTCATCCAAAAACATGGAAGAACTTGATGTTTGGTCGCCTTTTGTTGATCAAATGATACGGTGTCTTGATGTGCCTCTTTACAATGGTTGATCATTTTTGGGTGTAGCAAGTGGTTGATACTGCTTCTGCCCAAAAAGACATTGGTAATCCAGATGCTGTCAACATAGTTCTTGCAGCCTCCACAAGCGTGCGGTTCTTTCATTCAACCACGACATTCTATTGTGGGGTGCGTGCAGCAGAGAAGTTCTGTGATATGCCTTCTTCTGTAAGATAGGCTTCAATGACAGAGTTTTTGAATTTTGTGCCATTGTCGCTTCTTAGTTTCTGAATCCTGCACTCATACAGAACTTGGATTATTTTCATTAAATTTATCAGAAGGTTTGGAACATCTGATTTCTTTCTGACAAATTCAACCCATGTAAATCTTGAATATTCATCGATCAATACAAGTATATATTTCTTGCCACCTATGCTCTGAGTAGCGATTGGACCGCAGAGGTCAACATGAAGCATGTACAGAGGCCTAGGGCAAGATACATCAGTCTTGCCTTTATGGGAAGCTCTTTTGAGTTTTCCCATTTCGCAAGCAGAGCACAAATGATCTTTATTAAATTTAACATTTGGCAGACCTTTGACTAGATCAAGTTTAACAAGCTTATCTAGAGTATGAAAGTTTAGGTGGCAGAACCTGTTATGCCATAACCAGGCTTCATTGCTTTTACTGGCAACAAGGCAGAGCTTGTCTTCCTTGTTCTTGGCACAGAAGTTCATGAGGTAAAGATTGCCTCTTCGTTCGGCTCGCAGAAGTTCGACTCATGTGTCCTCACCTTGTATAGAGCAGAAGGTTCTTTTGAACATTACGTCGAAACCCGTATCGCAGAGTTGGCTAACACTGAGAAGATTGTGCTTAAGGCCATCCACATATGCAACTTTGCATACGGTTATGTTTTCCTTCTTGATGACTCCGTAGCCTTTTATATACCCCTTCTTGTTGTCACCAAAGGTCACAGATCCTCCATCGAGTTTATCTTTGTAGGAGGATAGTATACCTCTGTCGCCAGTCATATGCCGCGAGCATCCGGAGTCAAGATACCAGATTGGCACATACTGCTTCTGTAATACAATCAGAGAGTTTTAGGTACCCATATCCAAATGGGTCCAGCTTTGTTAGGGGTCTTCAAGTTTGCCTTAGCATTCTTGGGTTTGGTTTCAGCTTCTTTTGAAGAACCATTTTGTTTCTTCTTACCCTTGAATTTAGTATTCTTTTTGGGTGCAGAGAGGAAACAGTGTGGACTTGAGAAGTGTTGGCTTAATTGATGCATGAGATCAAAGCAATGACAATAATGAATGTGCGAAGAGATTTGCTTGAACTTTTCATTGAAAACATTAAATGGGGGCACAGAGGCATTACATTCCATCCTAACATTTGACTTCTTATTACAAGAAGACCTATGTAGGCTAGATTGTTGTTTGCAAAATCCTTTGTTGAGAGTAGCCTTCTGTGGACCCCTTTTGTGGTGAACTTCTGCAGGTTTCACTGTCACAGAAGAAAAAGATTTGTTATTTTTAGCCCATTTACACTTCTGTTGCCATGTTAGTTTTTCTTCAATAGGCTTTAAGGGTTTTGAATTCTTTGAACTTGTTGGATTTTGAGAGGACGTTTGCTTTTGTTGTTTGATTTTCTCAAGCTCAAGAGAGGTTTTGGCTTGTATACACATGTCTAAAAAATCTGGACAGATAGGAACTCTTGTGATTTTCTCCTTGGGAGGAATAGTTCTGTTAAGAACTCCAGAGGGTAGTTTAAAATCCTCTGAGTCACAAGGTACTATCTCTGACTTAGAGTCAGTCTCAGATTCGTCAGAGGATGAATCGTCCTCATATACAGAGGTTGAGTCACTTAGTTCTCTTTCGACAGAAGCTGGGTTTTCAGAGCATGTGCCATACTTGCTTTCATCCTTTTCTTTGAGATTATTTTCCAAGTCAACAGAAGTATCTATTAAGGTTTCATCAGAGTGATTTTGATCGATAGAGGGTGTACAGAAGTTTTCGTAAAAGTTATTTTTCCCGATTTCCATCAACTCCTTTTCAGAGATATCTTTAAGTTTTTCTTCTGAAACGTTAGGCTTGAACTCAAGTGCCTCTGCCGATAATTTCTTTTCAGAGTTTATCATGCAGACAAAGGCAACCTGTGTTTGAGTCTCGGGGTCACCAAACTTGAAGATACCTATCTAGTCTTGAGTTTTCAGATATTTTTTTAGGTTTGGATTCTCTTTTGACAGAGATTGAAGGTGACAAATCTGTGTTTTCAAACCACACATTTATCATGTTCAGAGGTTTCCTCTGGTGAGGTTCCCCAGAGACTTTTTGCCTTTTGCTTACAGAGAGTAAGTTTGGAAATCCAGGTTTTCTTGTACTTCCAAT
The DNA here is from genome assembly GCA_033807775.1 of Saussurea involucrata. NCBI lineage: Eukaryota > Viridiplantae > Streptophyta > Magnoliopsida > Asterales > Asteraceae > Saussurea > Saussurea involucrata. The sequence continues at coordinate 83,326,593 of CM066327.1, forward strand.
ATGAAATAGAGAGGACAGATACTTGTTTCTTTTGTTTCCAGTGTATGGATCTATATCACAGAAGCCAATTCCCCGACTCCCTATTTGTGTATTAATTTTCTCGTACACCTTCTGAGCATCTTGATATTTCTTAATTAAAAGATCTCTTCTGAGTAAATCTTGACAGAGGACTTCTCTTTCCTTTTGAAAATAATGTTTAAGAGCTAGGATATTCATTCTGTCGCTCTCAACGTCCATAAGTTCTTTAGATTTTGCTTTTAAGGCTGAGTTAAGTTCAGAAATCTCTTCTTTCAAATGATTTAGGTGTTTGTTCCAGTTTGTTTCAATTTCTTCCTTTTCTTGAAAGATTTTAGCCTTTTCTTGAGTGAGAAGTCTAGCTTCTCTCTCAAAGAAGGTAAGCTTCTTCTAAACACTTTCGTAGGTCTTTTTAAGTTCTGTGTATTCAATGTTCAGTTTAAGAAAATCAGCTTCTGCTTGATTAGTGGAAGAGTCAGAAGTGGATACCTCACTATCGGAGTCGGAGCTTATCTCTGCCATGCCACAGAACAGGGCGTTCTTCTTTTCTCCTTCGTCAGAGGATGTATCTGACTGCCAGTTTTCTTGATTCACCATAAGTGACTTCTGAGCATAATATTCTGCTTTCTTTTTGTAGAAAGCAGAATCCCTTTGAGGGCGGTTTGATTTTCTCCTACATTCATTGGCGTAGTGGCCTGGCTTACCACAATTGTAACATCCTTGGTTCTGTGGAGCATTGCCAGCTTTATCGTCTGACCTCTGTCGGTCACCACCTTTGTCATTCCTGTCATTCGACCTATGTTGGTCTACACCTCTGTCATTCTTGTCATTTGACCCTTCTCTTCCGTAGCGTTCATTACCAGACTTCTTCTGATATCCTCTGTTGAATTCCCTTGTCAAAAGAGCTAACGATTTTGCTATAGAGGCCATAGTTGCCTCCTCTTCTTCCACCACCTCCTCCTCTTCACTATCAACGATCAAGATCTTCTTCTTCTTCTCCGTCTTTTCTTCCACAGCTTTCTCCTTCTTCGGCTTCTCTTTAGCTTTTGTAGCCTTACCTACCAGCGCAAGAGGTGCACTGATTTGAGCTTTTGCTTGTGCAATCTGAGGCTCTTGGGCTGCCAACGTTCCATAGAGATCTGACAGAGTCCAGGAGTCTAAGTCCTGATTTGTTTGCAGAGACATAGACAACTGGAGCCATTCTTCATTGAGACTCTTTAGGAACATGACATTGTTCTCCTCAGAAGTTTTGTGGATTCCGAACTTCTTTCACTTGTTGATTAGAGAGTTGAACCGATCATATGTTGACTGTAGAGATTCTATCGGCAGAGCTTTGAATGCGTAGTACTCGTTGATGCATTGGGCTCTGCGGTTCTTCTGAGTTTTGGCCCCACCCTCCAGTTGTTTTTCCAGTTCCTTCCACAGATCTTATGCAGATTCACACGCATCTAGGGATTGAAAAAGGTCATTGGGTATGGACATGATCAGAAGTCTCTTAGTCTTCTGAGCAACTTCATATTTTGCCCAATCAGGATCTGACCACTTGTCCTTGGTCTTTGGTTTCTCGTGCTCAGGTATTTCTGGAGTGTCGTCTGTGGCAGGTACACGGGGTACTGTGATCATTGGTACGAAAGGAGGATTGTTGATATAGTAGACGAGTTCTTTGTCAGTACCCTCGAAGAAGTGAATCATTCGTATCTTCCACTGAGGGTACTCGTCTCTGAGTAGTGTGGGTGGCTTGGTTAAAGAACCAGCGGTGAAGAAGTTGTTTGTGTTTGTCATTTTGAAAGAGGATGATAAATCCAGAAAATAGGGTATGAACAGTAAACTTTCAGAGGATAAAGTGGATGTTTCGAATGGTGTTTATAAGCTTAAAACCTTTAAACAATGCACTAAAATGGAGATTTAACCGAAGTAACAGACTATAAGTTTACGAAAGTTGAACAGGTCGAGAATGGCAGAATGACATAGGCTGTTTTGAAATAAGTGAAGAACAGGTTAAAATTACTCCATGTTTCTACCAAAAATCATTGTAAGTGAGGATCTCTTGATATAGAAAATCAAGAACCGCTCTGATACCAATTGTTGGTTCCTGTTTTGCTTAACAATGATGATTCTATCTAATAGTTCAAACAAGATATAATGCGGAAGCGATTTTAACGAACTAAAAGATATAATAAGGTAGAAGAACACACTATATCAAATACGTGAGATGTAAATAACACAGATAAATAGCTCAATAACCCACTGTATATTGATATAAATAGAATACCAAGAAAACCGATGATATAACAAGAATTCTGTTCTAATGGTGTGTGTGTTGTGCAAAGCTTAATAGAAGAACTCAACATGAGTCTTTTATTTATACTACTTCTAAAGGGGACAAGCTCTAGACAATAAGTACTGAAGGTACAAAGACACTATTCAGGTACTGTTGCAGGTACAACGTTAATTAAATGCGCCGACTTCTACTAAGGCTAAGACCCATCAGAGTTTAACACGAGGAGTTGTCAGGTCACGCCTTGTACGAATGATCTTCAGGATCTTCGTACAGCAGAAATCGTGAGAAGCACGATTGTCCTTGTATAGAGCTCTAGTCTTTTATACCACAGAGGCTCTGTCAAGTATGACAGAGGCTTTGTGGCCTTGTCCGCATTGAAGAGTCTTATGGTGATTCTTTACTTCGGTCTTCTCGGTTACTCGGCAGAGCCTCTATCGAAGACTTCTATGCTTCGGTCTTCTCGGTGGCTCGGCAGAGCCTCTGTCGTAGACTTCTATACTTAGCCTATTTTTCAATACTTCTATAAACAGAAAGATTGGAGCTAACATCGAGGATTCCAAGGCTAAGGTGGCCAGTCTGGAGAAGGAGGTAGGGAAGCTTAAGGAAGAGGCTGCGTCGACCTTTGCCCTTGCTCGTCTGATAGCTCGGGCGGCGATCATGTGGCAACACTTGTCGGGGAAGAATCCCTTGGCCTTGGCATCGACTGAACTTGCTTACTTTCTGAGTGAGGTCGGGTTCGCAGGGGATCTCGACTCTGACGATGAGAAAGAGGTTGAGGAAGAAGAGGTTGTAGACGAGAGCCCCCAGGGTGAAGTTTCAGGCAAGGATGTTGCTGACGCTCCTCCTCAACCTTAGGAAAAAAATTCTTTTGTCTTAGTTTTGAATGCTCGACCGTTGGTGGTCGATCTGTTTCGATGTAGTCGGGTATTTTATGAATGAAGTTTTACCTTTTCGTATGTACGATGTCGATTTACACATGTCGTAGATATATAACATCAACTGTGAAACTCGTTAAGTATAGAACAAACAAGGAATCGTGCGACTTAGGCATCCATTGCAATTACCAAGACTAGCACATAAGTCATAAGATTTTCATATCTTTCATCGGAAAACATAAGTACGTCCGATTAAAGCATTCATTCAGAACATGAAACTTGTTTAAGTTAAGAAACTTAGATCATGTGTTTCTAGACCAGACGATCGTACGAATAGGTCGCACAAAGAAACTTGAGTCGAATGCCGTTGTGATAGAATATTCAAGTTATAGACATGAACACGTATGTCTTGCGACCTTGCGAGTTTAAAATCGCGTAGTAAACTTTGCGATCTTATGTTGTGCGATCTGTGATGAAACAATGTCAGAGGTTGGTCGTTGGCTGGCCAACGACCCTCCAATGCTTAAGTCAGTAATCGTCGTAATAGAAAATCGTATGAAGAAGGAAAAGAATTTTAGGAAAAAAAATTTACCTTCTCAGACTTTTCCCATCTAAAGGGGGCATATCTATTTGCCACTCGTCATTTAACACCTTATTCCCTTCAGGAGCAAATAGTTTTAAATGACGGGTTCAACACTGAGTTGTTGGGAATTGATGCCAAGGTCTATGTCGACCGTGCGGTCGGCCGAAACAATCGGTATGTTCCTGCAAGAAAGATATTAGTTTGTTTTTAGAGTAGGGATTGAGAGACGAACCTGTCGAGACTTTCCGATCGTGCTTGCTTTGATCTAGGATGCCTTTGTCGACCCGTAACTGTAGGATGGCCTACTTTCACGGTTTCAGGGTGGCATTATAGCAGTCACGAGCGACTTTCGGCTCACTTTTGATGTCATGGATCCAAGGTCGACCTAAGATGATGTTATAGGCCGACGAGCAATCAATGACGCAGAACTTCGTCTGTCTATTGATTCCACCTACATAGACAGGCAAGGTAATCTCTCCAAAGGTGCTCGTCGCATCTCCATTGAAACCGACCAAGGTTGTCGAGCATCGGGTGATTTTCGATCTATCGATTCACATGGCCTCGATGGTATCAAGGAAAATGACATTCGCTGAACTGCCTCCATCGACCAAGACTCGACGGGTTAAACAATTACCAATCGTGAGTTGAATGATCAACCCGTCATGATGCTTCTGATACGAGCCGCCGAGGTCGTCTTGGTCGAACACGATCTTCATAGCTTCCAACTCCAGATCTCCTTTGGGTCTTGATGAACGCGGGATTGGTCGATCGTCAGGTGCTTGGCTGGCGTGACGTTTAGCTGCGGAATAGGTCAGACCGCACACGTTGGAACCACCAGTTATGCAATTGACGACCTTCGTGTAATCGGGAGTCGGTGGTCGATTGTCGTTACCTGTAGTAACGACATCATTGATGATATCTTTGAGATTGCCCTTCGAAACATGATATGCTAGCTCCTTTTTTAGAGCTATGCAATCATCTGTCGCATGACCATGATAAACATGGAAGTCACACCATTTTGACTTATCTTTCTTATCATCGCTTTGGTCGGACTTCTTTGGCCACCGGATGGTCGCCTGGGAGGTTTTCAGAGCCTCGACCAAGTCCTTAGCGGTCCCTTTGAATCCGTAAGAGGATATCTTAGGGTACTGAGGAAATTTGGTCGCGGTTTTGAACTCTGCTTTCATCTTGAATCGCACGTTAGAGATTTGTCGCACTGGCTCTGACTTGGATGTCGCCTTTAATTTGAATTATGGCTTTTTAACACTAAGCAACCTTTTGTCATCGGTGTCCTTACGACGAAAGGCAGTGTCGTCCTCCACCCTCATATAAGCAAGGGTTCAGGCTCGGACATCTTCGAATTTCTCCGGGGGGTACTTGGTCAGATCGGTGTATAAACCCGAACTGTTGTCGAGACCACGCTTATAGGCCTCGATCGCGGTCTTGACATCGCAGTTGCGGACACTGATCATCTCAGCATTAAACTTATTGAAATAACTCCTGATGGATTCACTGGCCTTCTGAATGACATAATATATATCGCTGGTCTGCTTCTGCATCTTGCGGCTACTGGTGAATTGCTGTAAGAACTGGTTGACCAATTTAGCGAACGACCCGATGGACTTGGGTTTGAGGTTGATCAACCATTGGAGGGCAGGACCTGTGAGGGTTGCCCCAAACCTTTGCACATGCAGACTTCTTGATACATTTGGGGGATCGAGATCGTCCACATTAGCTACTTATACTGCGCGATGTGCTCCGTTGGATCGGTTATCCCTGAATATTTGGGCACGAAGGTGGGGATATTATACTTATTCGGAACGTCGACGGTCGCTATTTTATCGATGAAATGCGACGCTTGATACCCTAAGCGAGTCTCGACGTCGACGGGCACAGCTGCCCCTGGCAGTTTAGCGAGCAGGGATAGGACACGCTCGTTCTGATCTTCTAGCATTTTTAATCGCTGGGTGACGGGGTCATTAGGGTCGGGATTTGTACCTGCCAATGGATCAACTCCCGAGCTGGTGCCATTGCCATACGATGAGCCATTGGCGTCCCCGTTGAAAGGGACGAAATACGGCTGCGGCCCATTCTGAAATGGTTGCGGCCCATTCTGAAATGGCTGCGACCCATTCTGAAACTGCTGCGATTGTTAATGCCAAAAATCGCACCAAAGGGACAACTTAAGGTCGATGTGGACTTAATCAACTAAAGAAAGGATCTTTCGACGAGACGTGCGACGAGGAATAAAATAAAGAAACAAGGATTTGATGATGCAGGAAAAACCTCAATCGAGAAAAAAACCTGCGGACGACAGGGGGTGTCGTCGCTGCACTATGGTCACCAATTAGGGGCGATGTCCTTGGATACTGGTGTCGATCGTACAGTGATTACAATACAAATGAAGAGAATGCTTCGAAATGTAAAGTACAAGTGTTTGGAATGTAAAACAAGTGTTTGTCGTATACGAAACAAAGTATGAACTGATGGTCGAGGGTTGTTGTCGTGCGTTGAGAGCGATACTTAGAATAATGGTTCTTCACTTCAGGTGTTCTTGAATATTGCTTCGGTTGTTAATCGCCGGATATTCGATGTCTTGAAATGTTGATTGAGCTTGATATTTATAGTCTTCGTGTCCTTAGCTTCATCCATGAATGCTCCTTTAATGGCCTTAACGGTTGGAAACGGTCGCCGGAGTAATGATCTTCGTCCGTTACGGTCGCCGGCTGTTTAATGATTGCGTCGGTTATAGTCGTTACTCCTTAATGACTTTGACTCCTGCATTAAATACTTAACAAACGGTTACGGTTAACGTTAGCTTTGGTCGAGGTCGCGCGTCTTTATATAATAGTCGTGCGGATCGGGCGACGCTATGGTCGAGCGTCGTGACGAACTCTCGACTTACCTTTTATGAGGGATGACGATGGTGTTCTGGGTCTTTGTCGAGACCTTATCTTAATACAATATTTAGTCATTAATCATACGTCTTACCTGTTCTGGTCGCAGTCGAGCGACGTGATTTTTTGCCCAAACAGTTTGCCCCCAAAATTTGAAAATTGAATGTCAAATTTAAGTTTTAAATTTTGTTTGTCGAACGCTTAGACTTGTGACCTGGGTTGAGGGACTTACCTGGTTGTCGTGGAACTAGACCGGTTCGCCTTTAACTGAACGAGAAGTTGAAAAGTTATGACGTCATACTGACGCACGATGATGCTTACCAGCTGTCGAAGACAGGTGTCGAAGATTCGGATAGGTATGGACGCGTGTTGATCATCAGTGGACTCGACTTGTTGTGATTTCCTGCGTAAATAGAGATCACAATGGGTTGTTTTCTTTAGAGATTTTCTATAAAAGTTTTCTGTTTTTGATGAGGCCCTTCTCTAGAATCTCGACTTTGTTCAAATCTTGGGTGGTTGGATATCTATCAAGGGTTACGATACCCGAATCGTTGACGATGTTGGTTACGATGAACACGATGTCTGTGTATTCTACACACCTGGCGATGATGTTTTCTACCACGTCAACCCTTTCGTCAGCCGACAGGGGCGGGGGTGTAAAGACGGGAGAGAACGAGGAGGAAAAATGGTGATCAGCTTTGCGCTGTCGCCGTCCCTCTCGTTTGACTACGTCCTCGTCAGGATGAAGTCACTTCCGCATCTGGGGAAACATCAGCCCTTAGTTTCCGAGGAGTGTTTTCAAAGGATCTCTATTGAAGAGATAGGGCTGTGTTTAGCCGAACTGGCGTTCCTTGTAAGTTTTTCTTTCAAAACTTGTGTTATCGATGTTCTCTCGTTTTTATGTTTTGCTAACGTGTTCCCCTTCGTATTTGACAGATGCTTCTGTTTCTTTTCATTAAGTGTGTCAAGACGGGAACAATATTGGAGTGGAGGTCACTCGTCAGAAAACAGATGTTCCAGCCTTAACATTAATCTTAAGAGCCACATTCTCATAATATTATGGCGTAAGGAGTTCGAAAACAATTCCTAATATACTCGTTTTATCCTTGCATTAACATGTTTTGACGCTGCCACGATCTCGAAGGTCAAGACTCCGGGCAGAACATACGACCGACACTCTTATCCACATTTTTTGTTTTATGTAGTTTACGCTCGAGCTTATTAGTGTTTATGAGTTTTAGTCTGTCTTTGTATAACTGTTCGTTCTGTGAACATGTTATCGTCTGTAAAATGAACGAAGAATCGTGCGACTTAGGCATTCTTTGCAATATGATGAATATAACTCAGACATTTTGAATTGTATTGACAATCATGAATATATATCATTGATGAATATGAAAAACATTCAAAGTTTAGAAACTATTATTGAGAGGTCATTAAAACTTACCAATCGTACGACGAAATTTAGATGCCCATGTGATAAGACGATCGATTCGTGAACTTGGGCATCTATGTTGTGCGTTCCCGTAATTATCTTTCGATCCTATGATGTTTATTTTCAAGTAACAATTTGTATGAGAAAGAAGTAACCTTAAAAGAAATATCTTTTGAGATGCGTCGCATTCCAACTACGCGGGATCTCTTGATTGTCGAGGGTCTGGAGTCGATAGGCTCCCTTACCAACGACTTCAGAGATACGGTACGGGCCGTCCCACTTGATTGAAAGTTTTCCCGCGTTGGGTTCTTGAGTGTTTTGGAACACTCGGCGAAGAACATAATTGCCTTCTTGAAAGACTTTGATCTTGACATGTTTGTTGAAATACCGTTCGACCGCTTGCTTTTGCGATGCCATTCTGATTAAGGCTGATTCTCTGAGTTCTTCGAGGGCGTCGAGGTCGCAACTTAGATCAACCAAGTTATGTTCAATGGAAGTGTGCCTTGGGTTGGGAGTTGGACCTCGACTGGTAGGACTGCTTCGCAGCCGTAGACGAGAGAGAAAGGGGTTTGTCATGTGGACGTGCGTTGCGTCGTGCGATTTGCCCACAGGATCGAAGGGAGTTCTTTGACCCATCTTCCCTTTGCAGCCTTCAACCGCTTCCTGATCGAAGCTATAATAGTTTTGTTACTCGATTCCGCAAGTCCATTGGCTTGAGGATATCTGGGAGTTGAGGTTGTTAGCTTGATATTACTGTCATCGCAAAACTGTTGGGTCCTGTCGCTTATGAATTGGGATCCATTGTCGCAGACAATCTCGGACGGAATTCCAAACATGCATATGATATTAGTTTGGATAAAGGAGATGACTTCTTTATCCCTGATTTGGGATAAAGCAGCCGCTTCGACCCACTTGGAAAAATAGTCAGTAAGTACGAGGAGGAATACCTTTTGTCCTGGAGCAGGTGGCAGCTTGCCGACGATATCCATTCCCCACCTCATGGAGGGCCATGAGATAAGCGTCGAGTGCAAAGGTTCCGAGGGTTTATGAGACATACATGAGTGTCGTTGATAGGGGTCGCAACTCTGGACGTACTTGATGGCGTCTTGTCGCGGTGTTGGCCAAAAATATCCTTGTCGGGATATACGATTAGATAAACTACGACCTCCTGAATGATTACCGCATTCACCGTCGTGCATCTCTTGGAGGATTTTCTGGGCTTTATATTTGCTGATGACGAACCTTAAATTTAAGCCCGTCGATGATCGTCGATAAAGCTTATTTTCGATCACGACGTACTTAGATGCTTTGAATCTGATTTTTCGAGCCTCCATTTTGTCTTCGGGGAGTTGGTCGTGCACGATGAAATTTCGAATGTCGCGTGACCAATCATCTTCTTCGTCTTCGATCTGGATGACGTCTGTGTTTCCAATGGACGGCGTTGCCAGGTGAATCATAGGAATAACATCAAATATTTGTTCAACTAAAGCGGACCCAAGGTTTGCCAATACGTCGGCCTGAGTGTTCTGGTCTCGCGGAATCTGTTCAATAGAAAAAGATTTAAATTTTTTGGAAATTTCTTTTGCCACGCTTAGATATGCTGTCATTTTTGAATCCTTGGCTGCGAATTCTCCATTGATCTGATTTACTACCAGCAGGGAATCGCACTTGACATGCAGTGCGGTTGCCCCCGAGTCGTGGGCCATATTCATTCCCATGATCAGGGCTTCGTACTCAGCCTCGTTATTGGTGGTTTTGAAGTCGCATCGGATCGAGTATACCATCTTCCCCCCCTGTGGCGACTTTAAGACGACGCCCAATCCAGAGCCTCTAACGTTAGATGAACCATCGACATATAAGATCCAAGGCATGTCGTCGTGAGTCGCCACAGTTGATACTTCGAGTTCTGCTTGTTTCTCCGATTCAGGGCTGAAATCAGCAATGAAGTCTGCCAAGGCTTGCGATTTGATCGCGGTCCTGGGCTTGAAATCGATGTCGTAACTGCTGAGATATATACTCCATTTTGCCAGGTGACCTGTCAACTCAGGGTTTCTTAAGACAGACTTAAGAGTCAAGTTAGTTACGACAGTAATGGGATGCGACTCAAAATAGTGTCGTAGTTTTTTAGCAGTTGTGACTAGCGACAAGAGCAATTTTTCCATAGAGGAATACCTGGTTTCTGCATCCAGAAGAGATTTACTTACATAGTAGATCGGCAATTGTTGTTTTTCATCTTCTCGTGTCAGAACAACACTTACTGCATTTGGGCTGACAGCCAAATACAACTGTAGGATCTCATGATCGTGAGGTTTTGACAACAGAGGAGGCGACGCCATGTATTCCTTGAGTTTTTGCAAGGCTTGTTCATGATCATTCGTCCAGTCGAACCCCCTATTTTTCCTGAGGACATTATAAAATAAATGACATTTATCTGAAGATCGGGAGATAAACCTGTTCAGAGCTGCTACTCGACCGGTGAGTTTCTGGACTTCTTTGAAATTTCGAGGAAATTTGATCTCAATGATGGCCTTGATTTGGTCGGGGTTAGCCTCAATGCCTCGACGAGTGACCATATAACCCAGGAACTTCCCGGCATTAACGCCAAAGGAACATTTCGTCGGATTGAGCTTCATGTTATACTTCCGGAGGATGTCGAACGATTGCCTGAGGTGATCGATGTGATCAATCGCTTGCTTCGACTTCACTAACATGTCGTCGATATATACCTCCGTCGTGTCTCCAAGATGGTCTTTGAACATCTTGTTTACCAGCCGTTGGTAGGTAGAACCTGCATTTTTTAGTCCGAAAGGCATAACTTTGTAACAATAAATACCTCGGTCCGTCATGAAAGCGGTTTTCTCTTGGTCGTCAACGTGCATTAAAATTTGGTTGTATCCAGAATAGGCATCCATGAACGTTAATAACTCATGCCCCGCGGTTGCATCGACCATGGCGTCAATATGAGGTAACGGGAATGGATCCTTTGGACAGGCTTTATTGAGATCGGTGAAGTCGATACAGACCCTCCATTTTCCATTCTTCTTGGCTACGACCACGACGTTAGCGAGCCAATCAGGATATTTTACCTCCCGAATCTTTCTTGTCTTGAGGAGGTTGTCGACCTCATCATTTATTACTTTATTTCTTTCAAGAGCGAACTTGCGACGTTTTTGCTTGATAGGTTTGAACGATGGATCGACGTTAAGCTTATGAGCAATGACACTGGGGTCAATACCGACCATATCTTCATGTGACCAGGCGAAGCAATCAGCACGTTCCTGCAAAAAGGATATGAGTTTTTCTTTAATGTGGGGATCAAGGGATGAACCCACAAGAATCTTTTGACCGGGTTTGCTTTGATCTAGAACGATTTCCTCCAAATGATACTCATCGACAGCTGATGGGGAGTTTTGTGCATTTTCTAAGCTTGCGTGTACTGGTATAACGGCTTATTCTGGATTCCCGTTATCCGCCATTTTCCTACGACAGAAAACAGAAGAAACTCCAAGAAACTATTAGTAGAATGCACGTTCGTAGAGGATTTTCTCTAGATGTAGTCCCACGGATGGCGCCAAACTGTTAATGCCAAAAATCGCACCAAAGGGACAACTTAAGGTCGATGTGGACTTAATCAACTAAAGAAAGGATCTTTCGACGAGACGTGCGATGAGGAATAACATAAAGAAACAAGGGATTTGATGACGCAGGAAAAACCTCAATCGAGGAAAAAACCTGCGGACGACAGGGGGTGTCGTCGCTGCACTATGGTCGCCAATCAGGGGCGATGTCCTTGGATACTGGTGTCGATCGTACAGTGATTACAATACAAATGAAGAGAATGCTTCGAAATGTAAAGTACAAGTGTTTGGAATGTAAAACAAGTGTTTGTCGTATACGAAACAAAGTATGAACTGATGGTCGAGGGTTGTTGTCGTGCGTCGAGAGCGATACTTAGAATAACGGTTCTTCACTTCAGGTGTTCTTGAATATTGCTTCGGTTGTTAATCTCCGGATATTCGTGTCCTTAGCTTCATCCATGAATGCTCCTTTAATGGCCTTAACGGTTGGAAACGGTCGCCGGAGTAAGGATCTTCGTCCGTTACGGTCGCCGGCTTTTAATGATTGTGTCGGTTATAGTCGTTACTCCTTAATGACTTTGACTCCTGCCATAAACACTTAACAAACGGTTACGGTTAACGTTAGCTTTGGTCGAGGTCGCGCGTCTTTATATAATAGTCGTGCGGATCGGGCGACGCTATTGTCGAGCGTCGTGAGGAACTCTCGACTTACCTTTTATGAGGGATGACGATGGTGTTCTGGGTCTTTGTCGAGACCTTATCTTAATACAAGATATAGTCCTTAATCATACGTCTTACCTATTCTGATCGCAGTCGAGCGACGTGATTTTTTGCCCAAACAGCGATCCATTCTGAAACGGCTGCGATCCATTCTGAAACTGTTGCGATCCATTCTGAAACGGCTGCGATCCATTTTGGAAAGGCTGCGATCCATTTTGGAACGGTTGTGATCCATTTTGCATGGGTGGCGACCTTATATACTGAGGAGGAACCATCCCGACCTGGGATTTGGGTTGAACGCTCCATGCTGCTGGTTCTGCATAAATGGACCTGGCTGCTGATTCTGCATGAATGGGCCTGGTCCTGAATTACGGATGAACGTAGCCGAACCAGGGTTACGGACGAACGGAACGGATCCTGGATTCTGACCGACCGATCCTTGTCCTGGATTTTGGACGAATGGTCTTGGGCCATTCTGCGGTCCAAAAGGATTTCTCTGTCGCGCGATTTCCTCAGCTGCTCTTCGACTTTGCTCAGCCATGGCATTGATTTGATTTCGCGCAACTTCTAGCTCCTGATACATCTGAACAATTACCTGCTCTTGATTTCCAGGGGCTGCCATTTCCCTAAAACAGAAAACAGAGGAAACTACAAGAAACCGTTAGTAAAACGCACGTTTGTCGAAGATTTTCTCTAGATGGGGTCCCACGGATGGCGCCAAACTGTTAATGCCAAAAATCGTCCAAAAGGATAACCTAAGGTTGATTGTGGAATTTAACAACTAAAGAAAGGAATCTATCGACAAAGCGTACGACAAAGGCGAAAAACGTAAATGAGACAGAGATTTGGTGACGCGGGAAAAACCTCAATGAGAAAAAAAACCCGCGGACGACTGTGGAAGTCGTCGCTGCACTATGATCGCCAAACAGGGGCGATATCCTTATATTTCAGGTCTCGATCGTATAGTAATAACAATACATATGAAGGGAAATACTTTAAATGTAAAGTAACAGGTGTTTTGAATGTAAAAACAATGTGCATCGTGTGTGAAAACGAAGTGTCGTGTATGAATGTCGTGCGTCGAGAGCGATTTCTTCGAGAGAGAGTTCTTTGCTACGGATGTTCTTCGGAAAGCGGATGTGTGCAAATGAGATTGTGATCTTCGTATTTATAGTCTTCGTAGCTTTAATTGATCATCATGAGTGTAGGAGTAACGGTCGCAACGGTCACCGCTGTTAACGCTGATAACTGCTTCGGTCGGTTACGTCTGTTGGCCATAAATGATATTGACCCTGCATTGAATGAGAAAAATATAACAGAAATGTCGTATGTTAGTTGGTCGAAGTCTTGAGCTATGTCACAATGGTCGGGGGTTATGTCACGACGGTCGAGGGTTATATCGCGTCGGTCGAGGTCAAGACAGGTGATTTTTTACCCAAACTGTAACAACCCGGTTTCCCAAACATACAACAAATAACATAACATGCATACATATCATTGATTTACAACAAAAGTTACATAACAAACTAAGTACGGTCCCTTCGGTCTCATAAATTACAAAATATATATAAAAGCCTCCTAGTCAACATCCATCAAAAGCTTCCTACACTTCATCCTCTCCTGCCGATCCTTAACCTGGAAAACATATTTTTTTTGAAATCAAAATGAGGGTTAGACCAAACGGGTCTAGTGAGTTAATCTCGGTCCTTTCCAAAATCATTATAAAACCTTTTATGTAAATCTTTTGTATCAAAATAGTTTAGATAAACCTTTGGTAATTCTTTCGTAAAATATAAACATACCACACGTATTTAAATACCAATCCAGACTCGTGCATCGTGTACATCTCATTCACCTTATTCCTCCATAAATGGCCATATTAGTTGGTAGCAAGCCAACTAATAAATCAACAACCGGCCCGCTCACCGGAACCCGGCAACCCGTCGGTCCGCACACCGGAACCCGACTACTCACCGGTTCGCACACCGGAACCCGGCTACAAGTGCACTCGTGTAGTGAAAAGCTTATATAAATACAATATATAGCTCATTACATCATATTGTCATTTATATACACATAATCATATTCCTACCACATAATCATCTCATATATATATACACATATATATGTATCCCAATTCAAAAACGTTTTAAAGCAAAACTCACCTGAATGCTTATTACAACTCTTCCAAGCCTTTTCCAAAGATTCAGTCTATCAATCCCAATCCACAGAGTCTGCAAATAGATTAAATACAAATATCCCCTTACCAACTGATCACATAAAACATACTAGAAGAGCAAGGATTCTAGATAACTCAAATCCTCAAAAGTGACCAAAACAGCTAAAGTATCCGGACAAAACAGAACTATCCGGACAGCATGACTAATCCGGACAACCTGACGTTTCCAGACACCACAACTGTTCGGACAACATCCGGATACCAAAGTAACACGGACACCACCCGGCATCTTACCTCATCCAGAAAACATAAGAAAAGAGACTTACCCGGATAAACACTCGTCCGGACACCTTAAAACGTTATTCGGACACCATCGACATAACCATCCGGACACTATCAACAGGACTATCCGGACACATTCATATTGTGTCCGGACACCACTGTCGGTTCTTCCTATTTTACCCAGAAATCGACAGAAATTCATACCAGTTCGATTCTATTGATTCTAATCCGACAGAAACCATATACCAACCATTACAAACATAAATTGCAAAGGAAACATACCTTAATCTCTTCCAAGTACACCAAATGATGTCCTATTGCTTTCTTTTCTTCCTTTTCTTCTTTTCTCTCAATACAGACACTAACACACACTAAAATATCTGCTGTTTCTGAGTTGTGAAATAATATCTGAATATCAATTAGATAATATCAAACTTAATTTACTACTTTGGTCCTTGAACTTCTCAATAATAACCCCAAACACCCTTAACTTATATATTTACCCAAACTTACCCTAAACATCAACTTTAAAGTTAACTTTTCTTAACGGAAAAAGGGATTTTAACTAACGAACTTACCCGGGGTATTACATTATCTCCCCCTTAAAAGAATTCCGTCCCGGAATTCGGTTAAGCGAAAAGGTATGAATACTTATCACTACTACTTCGAACTTAATCAAAACCATAGAAACTAACTGAATAGCCACCCCACACCCACCTATATCTCTAACACAGATAAGTAACAAAAGCACGAAAATACCAATAACCATTTTGCACCGAAGTCAGATAACACCTTAACACGTATAGAGTTTATAGAAATATACATGTAACCTCATCAGGACTTTCTTCCACCTCTTGTTCCGTCAACTGAAAAACACGGCCCTTTGCTTTCGAAACCTCAGGCCCTTGTTCCTCTCCCGGCCTAACACTCGTTGGTCTCCTCGTCGTACCACCCTGTTGTACTTTCCATTGTGGACAGTCTGACTGAATATGATCAGGGGAATTGCAAACGAAGCAGAGTCGAGTTACCCGACAGTCTCTAACAATGTGACCAGTCTTTCCACATTTGTAAGAACTTCGGGAATCCACATAACAGTTTCCTTGATGAACACGATTGCATTTTGGGCATGGTCTTTCAACTGGTCTGAAAGGTGAATAACTATCAAACCTCGGGGATTCATATTCTTCCAAATCGTACATCGTTTCTTCCAGTTTTCTTTTGCCAGCACTCTTATCACCAACGTCTCTCCGATTATCCTGTTTCACATTTTCCGTGGCATCCACTGCGGCTGAGAAGGTATCGGGTCCTCTTGCAGTCACTAGCTTTCTAATTTCTGCATTTAACCCAAAAATAAACCTTTCCATCTTTAGAGCCTCCGTGGCAACATAGTACTCCGCAAAGCGAGACTTCTCCAGAAAGAGAGCGGTGTAATCCCTAACCGATAAACTTCGCTGGTGTAGGTTCATGAACTCCTCTTCCAATTGTCTAACTGCTGCTTGAGAACAAAACTGTCCTTTGAATGCTGTTGTGAATTCGTCCCAAGTAAAAGTAGAGTATACATCCGACCTTGTGGAATCAATGTGAGCTTCCCACCAGTACAGAGCTTCTGCCTTCAACATCGCCGTTCCGTATAATACTTTGTCCTCATCCGCACACTTACTGGTCTTGAAGATGGCTTCTATTTCTTTTAACCATCTCATCGCCTTCACTGGGTCTCTATCTCCTGAGTAAGTTGGAGGTCTACAGTTTAAGAACATCTTGTAATCACACCTTCTTGACACTGGTATGACCGTAGGTGTAATGGGCATTTCGTCTTCCAAACCAGGATCTGGTGTTTCAGTATGACGAGCTTGGTCGAACATAGTCTGGATATTTGCTTGAAGTCTTCCCATCTCCGCCATCAAATCGTTTCTTGTAATAAACTTCGTACCTTGCCCCTGAACTCTACCTCCGGTTCTGCCCCTACCTCTTTCTCTTCGTCTTCCCCTTGTCCCGACTGTAGGATTCGTTCTATTAGGATTTCTTCCTCCCTCTCTAGTCGTATTTCTAGTACCGCTTGCCATTCTGTAGATTCAGACAAGATTAATATACACATAAGCACATACCCCATATAATAAGGTATCCCAGTCCAAACATGCACCTGTAAGATCACAATTACACTGGCCAGGTGTAATCTGAAATTACCTTACATGATGTTCCTTCTACCTTTTATACTTAGCATCCCAAGGTTCTAATATATCAAGGACATCCTACTTCACATGCAGTTTAAGTCTAGGTACGTGTACAAATACCTAAATCCCTTAAACTAGGGCTCTGATACCATTTGTAACAACCCGGTTTCCCAAACATACAACAAATAACATATCATGCATACATATCATTGATTTACAACAAAAGTTACATAACAAACCAAGTACGGTCCCTTCGGTCTCATAAATTACAAAATATATATAAAAGCCTCCTAGTCAACATCCATCAAAAGCTTCCTACACTTCATCCTCTCCAGTCGATCCTTAACCTGGAAAACATATTTTTTTTGAAAACAAAATGAGGGTTAGACCAAACGGGTCTAGTGAGTTAATCCCGGTCCTTTCCAAAATCATTATAAATCCTTTTATGTAAATCCTTTGTATCAAAATAGTTTAGATAAACCTTTGGTAATTCTTTCGTAAAATATAAACATACCACACGTATTTAAATACCAATCCAGACTCGTGCATCGTGTACATCTCATTCACCTTATTCCTCCACAAATGGCCATATTAGTTGGTAGCAAGCCAACTAATAAATCAACAACCGATCCGCTCACCGGAACCCGGCTACCCGTCGGTCCGCACACCGGAACCCGACTACTCACCGGTCCGCACACCGGAACCCGGCTACACACCGGTCCGCACACCGAAACCCGGCTACAAGTGCACTCGTGTAGTGCAAACCTTATATAAATACAATATATATCTCATTACATCATATTGTCATTTATATACACATAATCATATTCCTACCACATAATCATCTCATATATATATATATATATACACATATATATATGTATCCCAGTTCAAAAACGTTTTAAAGCAAAACTCACCTGAATGCTTATTACAACTCTTCCAAGCCTTTTCCAAAGATTCAGTCTATCAATCCCAATCCACAGAGTCTGCAAATAGATTAAATACAAATATCCCCTTACCAACTGATCACATAAAACATACTAGAAGACCAAGGATTCTAGATAACTCAAATCCTCAAAAGTGACCAAAACAGCTAAAGTATCCGGACAAAACAGAACTATCCGGACAGCATGACTAATCCGAACAACCTGACGTTTCCGGACACCACAACTATCCGGACAACATCCGGATACCAAAGTAACCCGGACACCACCCGGCATCTTACCTCATCCGGAAAACATAAGAAAAGAGACTTACCCGGATAAACACTCGTCCGGACACCTTAAAACGTTATCCGGACACCATCGACATAACCATCCGGACACTATCAACAGGACTATCCGGACACATTCATATTGTGTCCGGACACCACTGTCGGTTCTTCCTATTTTACCCAGAAATCGACAGAAATTCATACCAGTTTGATTCTATTGATTCTAATCCGACAGAAACCATATACCAACCATTACAAACATAAATTTTAAAGGAAACATACCTTAATCTCTTCCAAGTACACCAAATGATGTCCTATTGCTTTCTTTTCTTCCTTTTCTTCTTTTCTCTCAATACACACACTAACACACACTAAAATATCTGCTGTTTCTGAGTTGTGAAATAATATCTGAATATCCTTTAGATAATATCAAACTTAATTTACTACTTTGGTCCTTGAACTTCTCAATAATAACCCCAAACACCCTTAACTTATATATTTACCCAAACTTACCCTAAACATCAACTTTAAAGTTAACGTTTCTTAACGGAAAAAGGGATTTTAACTAACGAACTTACCCGGGGTATTACACAAACAGCGTCCTAGGAGGAAAGAGGCTTAGATACCGCTAGGCCAAAGGCCCTTTGGTCACGGGAATTACAATTTACTTTATGTTTATTCCACGTTTCACGTCACAATACGAAATGGGAATTACAATTTACTTTATGCCTATTCCTCATTTCACGTTAACGGGAATTACAATTTACTTTATGCCTATTCCACGTTTCAATTAATGACAGTGCCTATGGATCCATTACACTTACTAGCATACGTGCATATTAACTTAATCTCATATCACACTCTAATCTGAGTTATAATGATATTTGTACTGGTAAAATGATTAATATACTTTTCCTATCATACTGAGAAATACTTAATCATAAACCCCATTCAGTAAGTTATCCGGAACTCCTATCCGGACTCAGAGTCCGGAATCATCCGGTATCAAATCCAAAACTTACATGGATTCTGGTACCCACCCGGTACAAATCCGGAATCCGATATCAAATCCGGTACCAATCCGGAATTCGGTGTCAAATCCGATACCAATCCGGAATCCGATAACTTCCGGAATCCTCATCTTCTGGACTAATCGAACTGCACATCAATTTTTGGTTTAAAACTTATCTCAATCCAATTCTCAATCGTTTTCATACCAATACATAATTACCAACACTTATAGACAATTTATAATCAATTATTTCATTTGATTCAACTGCAATTATTTGAATGAAGGGAAGAACTCACCTGGGTCCAGAACTCAAATACAGATTGCAGTTCAAATTGATTCACCTTCAATCTTTCACACCACTAACTAGAACCAAATCAAAATCAGCTTAACCTGATTATCAATTCCTAAAAGATTGAATTGCATACCAAATCAAACTCTTACTGTAGCAATTTAGGATTCCACAAACTCTTTCTTTCTCTGCTTTGTTAGACCGACTTCAAGAACCCAAATGAGATATTTTTCAATTGATTTGCAGACTCTCAACTTTTATACCATAACAACTTTTAACAATTATGTTGATCCAAACCCTCAGTGATTTGATAATAACCCTCTCTTATATACTTAGTGAAAATTGTAAGTAAACAATATGTATCAGAGTAAACAATATCGCTGATAAGTACTAAGATCTTACAGTACCGCTGATAGGAACTCTCGCTCTTTAGATTAAACATTCAGCGAAACTGTTCACCATAATACTCTGAGTCTGTTCAGTACTTATGGTGATCGCTGATAAGTTAGTTGTTTACTTATGATCCCGGAAGACAAGTTTCACGTCAACATAGGTTCTACGCTGAAGTCGAAGATCAAGCTCAAGAACCAGCGACAAGTCTCCTAATGAACTGATGCGGATCAGCGAAGACTCAGATTTGTCCACTCAACGTGAAGTATCAAGTACAAGACTTCAGCTATCGCTGAACTCTATCATTCGCTGATGAAGAATGATAGATCGCTGAATCATCGAAAAGCTGATCATGAAGACTTCTGTATAAAGTACTTTTTGTCTCATCCACCCTTGCACGACTCCGTACGATATGTTAGAATAGAACCTCCTTATTGTCTGAAATCGTACAACCACTCTGATACTACACTGTTCAAACATGCGGCTACAAAGGTTGTCAACAAAGGTCAATGACATGCAACCAATCAGCTGCTGCCACGTGTAAAGTGTAAACTACAATGCATTAAATGCATGCAGTATATAAGAAGAAGAACTCACTTTATTTTTAAAGTAACTTGCTAACTCTGGACAAGTTCATCCTTCTTATCTTGAGATAGGTTATTATTAGTAATTTCCTTCTCCTTCTTAGTGCAAGAAACTTAGTGTTCCAACTTGTTTAGATTTAGGATTTATCCTTAATCTTGTTTCCGCAACAAGTTGTAAATTGTTAATGATTTATCAATAAACAATTTAGAAAAGTAAAATCTGTGTGTTTGTATTCACCCCCCCCCCCTTCTACAAACTTGTATAACCCTTCGGGACCAACAAGTGGTATCAGAGCGGATTTGTTTAAACTCATAAACAAGATCTAATCTATACTAAGATTTCTCTTCCTTGCTATTTCTGAAAATGGCCACCAACACAAACACAAACTATATAGACAATGGTTCTCTTGCAAAACCCCCTAGATTCTCCAGAGATAATTTTAATCTATGGAAAAATAGGATGACTCTCTTCCTAGAAGGTGTAGACCCTACTATGTCTTATTATCTTGAAAACGACCCATTTATTCCTGTAAGAATTGATGCCGCAGTACCTGCCGCTGAGAATAGACCTGCAATTCCAGAAAGGCTGGTACCCAAAGATGTTCATACGTGGACTGACGAAGATAAGAAGAAAGTGGCAATCGACACAAAAGCCAGATCCATACTATCCATGGCTCTTCCTGACGAAGTCTACGATTCCATCATGAACCTGAAATCCTCAAAAGCCATGTGGGACACAATATGTGTTCAGTATGAAGGTACTGCTGAAGTCCAGGACTCTCGAAAGATCAACCTGGTAAGACAGTATGAAAGTTTCATTTGTGGTAAGAATGAGACTCTATCTGAAGTTCACTAACGTTTTAATTGCTTAATAATAGATCTGAAAACTGTTGGTAAGGAATATTCTAACTTTGAAGTGCTGACAAAGTTTCTAGAATGTTTACCTGAAAGCTGGGACAGTTATTCTATGTGTCTCAAGCTGTCAAAAGATCTAAGATCAATGACTCCTGCTACCTTATATGGCACAATGCTGAATCATGAGCAATCAAGCCATCTTAAGAAGAATCTTGTAAAAGATTCCAAAAGCACCCTTGTTGCTTTAATCTCCGAGGAACCTTCTACTCAGCGACCCTCGGTCACTATCACTGAGTTAGAGAGTAACTCTGAAAGGTCATCAGATTCTGACTCTTCAGATGATGATGAATCTTTGGCTCTCCTAACTAAATGGTTCAGGAGATTCGCCAAAAAGAAAATGTTCAGAAAGAACAAACCTCTTTCTATAACTGATAAGCCAAGATCATCAGCTACTGTTGATAAGGCTACTGCTACTTGTTTTAACTGCGAAAAGATTGGACATTTCGCTAACGAGTGCAGGTCTAAGAAAGTATCGAGAAACTCAGCGTTTCCCAAGAAATCTTTTATTCCCAAGAATAAAGATGACAAATATTATAAGCTGAAAGAAAAATATGCAAAGCTGAAAAGCTTCAAGAAGAAAGGCAAAGGCCTGATGGTTTATGATTTGGCTGCTTCTGAAGAAGAAGAATCATCATCTGACTCTGAAGATGATGAAGCCAATCTCTGTCTTATGGCAAAGATTGAAGATGAGGAAGAAAGTTCAGACATTCCCTCTACTTCAACCTCTGCTATTCAGGTTCAGAAGGGTATCTGGTATCTCGATAGCGGATGCTCTAGACACATGACTAGAAAGAAAAGCCTGCTCGCTGAATACAAGGAAGAGAAGGGTCCCTCTCTGACTTTCGGTGGAAATGGAAAAGGACATACCCGAGGGTTTGGTGTACTCTCTAATGGTACAACCACCTTCAGAAGAGTCGCATATGTTGAAGGGCTGAAGCATAATCTGTTAAGCATCAGTCAGCTTTGCGACAAGGATAACAAGGTAATCTTTACAAAGGAATCCTGCTTTGTCACTGACAAAAAGGAGAAGATAGCTCTCAGCGGTTATCGTTTGGAAAATGTTTATGTAATAAACATGGACTCAACAACCACTGAGAACTCCTGTTTCTTCTCAAAAGCCTCATCTGATGTCAACTGGCTATGGCATAAGAGGCTCTCTCATCTGAATTTCAAGACACTGAACTCTCTTTCTTCAAAAGAGTTAGTTACTGGTCTACCTCAACACTCATATGCCAAAGAGTCTTTATGTTCAGCATGTGAGAAAGGGAAGCAGACCAAAGCAAGCTTTAAATCAAAGCAAGTCTCCTCAGTGTCATCTCCTCTACAACTACTCCATATGGATTTGTTTGGCCCTGTTAACAAACAATCCATCGCTGGAAAGAAATATACACCGGTCATAGTTGATGAATTCTCTCGTTATACATGGGTTATGTTTCTCCGTTCCAAGAGTGACACCCCTGAAGAACTCATCACATTTGTTCGGAAGATGGAAACCCTGAACAATTTGATCGTTCGCTCAATAAAGAGTGATCATGGGACTGAATTCAAAAACAGTTCTCTTGATTCCTTCTTTGAGAGCAAGGGTAGTTCTCACAGCTTTTCTTCAGTGAGAACACCACAACAAAATGGAGTCGCTGAAAGAAGAAATAGAACAATTATTGAAGTTGCACGTTCAATGCTCAGCGATTCTCACCTGCCTACTCAGTTTTGGGCAGAAGCTGTCAACACTGCTTGTTTTACGCAAAACTGGTCGCTGATAGTCAAAAGATTCAATAAAACATCCTATGAACTATTTCATGGGAGAAAGCCTTCAATCAGCTTTCTTCACATCTTTGGATGTCAGTGTTTCATACTGAACAACAGAGATGCCCTTGGAAAGTTTGATCCTAAGGCTGATGATGGAATATTTCTTGGATACTCCTCATTTTCCAAAGCCTTCAGACTCATTAATCGAAGAAGACAAACTGTTGAAGAAACAATTCACGTCACGTTTGACGAGTCCCGTTCAACGAACTCTAAACCGTCCGCTGATACTGAAGAACTGAATCAATGGATGTTTTATCATCTTGGTGATTCAGAAGATATTCCCACTCCTCGTGCTCACACAGCTGAAGATGATGGTCCAACTATCATTCCAAATATGCAGAATAGTGAAGCTGAAACATCATGGGTCTCAGGTGATCCTATAAACACTATACCTGCTTCTGAAACCAATATCTCAGATATTCCATCCACTTCTTAGCAATCAGTGAATATAATGACAACTGCATCCATTCCTCTCTTGGCTGATACTCCAGACGTCGCTGAGGCTTCATCTTCAGCTCCTCCAGTTCAGGTTGAGTCAGCGTCTCACGCTCCGGCTCAGCGATGGACTATAAATCACCCAATTGACCAAATTCTTGGTGATCCAAACGTTGGTATTCAGACTCGACGAAGTGCAGGTAATATTTGTTTATTTGTAAATTTTATTTCACTAACTAAACCAAAGAAAGTAGATGATGCCCTCAGAGATCCAAACTGGGTCAGTGCCATGCAAGAAGAGCTGACAGAATTCGAAAGAAACAAAGTTTGGAAACTTGTTCGAAGACCAACTGACAAAACAGTAATAGGCACTAAATGGGTCTATCGAAACAAGTTGGACGAACATGGAACTGTAACCCGCAACAAGGCTCGTCTTGTTGCTCAGGGATACAGACAAGAGGAAGGCATAGATTATGATGAAACATTTGCTCCAGTAGCAAGATTAGAATCTATTCGTCTATCCTTAGCATATGCTGTACACAAAGACTTCAAAGTATATCAGATGGATGTTAAGTCAGCGTTTCTAAATGGAAAGGTGAATGAAGAAGTCTATGTGGAACAACCTCCAGGATTCTTAGATCCTAAGCATCCAGGTTATGTTTATAAACTGGATAAGGCACTTTATGGCTTAAAGCAAGCTCCACGTGCATGGTATGACACTCTTTCTACTTATCTCCATATTGAAAAATTTGAGCGAGGCAAAATAGACAAAACTCTATTTTTCAGGAAAGTAAAAGGTCATATCATTCTTGTTCAAATATATGTTGATGATATTATATTTGGCTCGACTAACCTTGATCTCTGTACTCGTTTCGCTGATAGAATGAAAGATGAGTATAAAATGAGCATGATGGGTGAACTAACATCTTTCCTTGGTCTACAGATAAAACAAAATGAAAAAGGAACTTTCATTAATCAGGGAAAGTATGTTAAAGATATGCTTAAGAAATTCGACTTAACTGAAAGTTCAGCTATGAAAACCCCTATGACACCACCGCTGACACTTGATAAGGACACTAAGGGTGTTCCTGTCAATGTCACGCTGTACCGTAGGATGATCGGCTCACTATTGTATCTTACAGCTAGCCGACCTGATATTATGTTTGCAACATGCTTGTGTGCACGATATCAAGCTGAACCTAAGATATCTCATATGAAAGCTGTAAAGCGAATTTTTCGATATCTTAAGGGTACAGCGAATCTAGGTCTTTGGTATCCCAAAGACTCAGGATTCGATTTAATCGCCTATTCAGATAGTGATTTTCCAGGTTGCAGAATGGATAGGAAAAGCACCACAGGAGGATGTCAGCTCCTGGGTGGAAAGCTGGTAAGCTGGACAAGTAAAAAGCAAAACTCAGTGTCCACTTCCACAGCTGAAGCTGAGTATGTAGCCGCTGGAAGCTATTGTTCTCAGGTCTTGTGGATGAGAAATCAACTACTGGACTATGACCTTCAACTCTCAAATATTCCAATCTATTGCGACAGCACAAGTGCCATCGCTATAGCTAATAATCCAGTGCTACACTCAAAGACAAAACACATCGAAATCAGGTATCACTTTATCAGAGATCATGTGATGAATGGTGATATAGAACTTCATTATATCCCAACTGATTATGAGTTAGCTGATCTGTTCACCAAACCTCTTGATGAGACAAGATTCAACACTCTCATCAGCGAGCTTGGAATGCTGAACTTTGAAGGATAAAATCTTCAGCAATTCACATTTGATCAGCGATAGGATAAAATCAACTTGTATAACCCATTCTATCATCCTCTCTATCTTGATTCGCTGATATCAAGGTATGTTTTTCTCTCTGACAAATCGCATGTAAATGCAAAATTTCAAAACAAATCTCATCGCTGAATATCTCTTCCTTATCAGCGATACTTTGAAATTTCTTAAAACCAACTGATATTTCTATTCAGTGCTTCATGTTTTCAAAAGTGTCCCTGAGTTTTCAAATCCTCAGAGACAACCAAGAATATAAAAGGACAGTTGTGACGTCATTACAACGGATAAACCCAGACACGTTCTTCTTTCTGACACACGTTTGCACGTTTCGTTTACTTGCCAATCAAATGCAAACACGTGTCCGTGTCATGATGAAAATCTTTTCCCGCTCAAGATTTTCTCTTTCTAAAATCTCTCTATATAAATAAATTCTTCGTTTATATTTTTCTCTTACGCGAACTTCTCCTCCAAGCAAAGAAAGAATTCACTGTTGCATTTGGCTCTCGATTTTTCAAGAACAGCTGTTCATCTTCTTCAAACATCAAAGGTTAATATGTTCTTATTATTAACCAAATGCAAACAACTTGTTTCTGATCTTCTCATTGTTTT
Organism: Saussurea involucrata; assembly: GCA_033807775.1. Taxonomy (NCBI): domain Eukaryota; kingdom Viridiplantae; phylum Streptophyta; class Magnoliopsida; order Asterales; family Asteraceae; genus Saussurea; species Saussurea involucrata. Next base: position 83,352,657 of record CM066327.1, read on the forward strand.
AACAAGATCAAACAAAAGAACTTCTTAAAAATAAAATCATTTTCTTTCATGGTTTTATGAACACAACCATTTCATGGTTGTTCTTCAAGTTTAAATGCAAAAATCTTAAACTTGTTCTTCACACATTCGTTTTTCCAGAATCCCTATCTTCAAAGGAAACTGGAAAACAAGATTTTTATTGGGTTTGAAATTTCGTTTTTTTTTAAAACAAAAACCCTAATCTTCATTAAGACATTTTGTCTGAATGAAATGGACAAAATTCGAACCATCTTATTGGAAAATCTTTCCACATTAAGATTATTCTTATTTGTTAATCCTTTGGTTGAACTAATAATACAGAAAATGGCATCTTCTGACATTCCCAAGAACACCAACGCTGAAAACACTTCTACTGATGACACTGCTGAGGAAATGGAAATCCTCAAGGCTCCTCAGGTCAAGTTCTCTCTTGACAAGCTGGATTGGACTAAGGTAAACAACCTCTATGCGCTTCTCGAGTTTCCTCCTCGAAAGCAAGTCACATATCTAGTTGATGCTGTGAACTTCCTAAAGAATTGCTGCATCTCCACAGCCCTGACCATAACACCTCCTGTACATCAGCTTTTGCTCTCACAATTCTGGTACTTAGCCAGACACTCTCAGCTACCCTCAGCCAAAGACCCCTCCAAAACAATCGATTGCATCCTCTGCGATATCGAATATGGCACCATGAAGATTACCCCTGCCATCATTCGCAAAGCTCTCAGCCTTCCCATCGCCACCAAGGAAAAACCCTTCGTTCCCCTCCCTGACCCCAAGAAAAACTCAGTCAGGGAAGCTATCATTGCATTTTTCGATGCAAGGGCTATGTATGGGAAATCGGCAGAGACATGAAGCCCGAGAAGAAGCTGACGATTATCAAGAAATCGAAAATGCCCAGCGAGATGAATTTCATCTTCGCCCATTTGATCAGCTGCATGTCTGCCAAGAGCGGCTCCTCTGACCAAGCCGCTAAGCCTCAGCATGCAATGGGATATGCTTTGCTGAAAGGTCTCAACATAGACTGGGCATCGATTATCTATGATGACCTGGTTCTCAGAGTGGACACCGTCGCTGACAGACCTCCATGGGTTCCATATCCTCGGTTCATCAGCGCTATATTCCAAAGAGGCCTGAAAGACAGCTACCCAGAAGAGGGTGACCTGAAACTCTCTCAGGTCGGCCCTAAAATACTCGACTTCAAACCAGTGGCGAATGAGGTACGTCTTTCTACACTCTTGACTCTTCTTAACCCTACTACTTCTTCTACTTCTGCAGCTCCTTCAGCGGACAAACCCACCGCTGATACCCCAGCTGCTACCTCCATTCCTCTTAAAAGGAAACATTCTAACACCCAACTTGGTTCCAAAAGAACTAAGAAGACCAAGGAGCAACCCAAGCAATCTCCTGCTAAAAACTCCTCATCTCCTCCTGTTGAGCTGAAGGAAAGTTCAGTGGTACGCTCTGCCACACCTGAACAAGCCATCCCTTTAATCCCGACCTCAGCATCTCCAAACGTTGAGGTTACAAACTTGGAAACTACCCAACCTCCCTCAGTCTCTCAAAAGACTGATGAAGTGATTCTCAGCGATTCCAACGCTGAACTCGGTAACCAACCTCCTTTCTTACCCTTCGCTTCTCCCTCCACTCATTTGGACACCACTCCAGTTATCACAGCTGCACCTGTCATTCCTCCAGAAGCTAAAGGAACGACAGAAGTAGGACCTGCAGAGCTGTCCATACGTTCTCGTACTCTCGCTGACGATATGGAACTTTACTCAGGAACCCGTGATTTTGATGAATTCACCAATCCTCCTGCAGGTACTCACCAATCCCTATACACTGTTACTAAACCCCAAACTTCTGAGCTTTCCTCTGTTCACAAGTTTTTATATGTTACAGGTCCTAATTTGAGAGACATCAACACGTCTCTGAAGACAGTAGAGACAACGCTGACTGGTCTCACGTCTACTCTTTCCGGCAACTCTTCAGCTGTAACAACCGCTGGAGAGAATCTCTTAAAACTTACAACCGAAGTCGGAAAGAATGCCTCCAAAGCTGACATGGAGAAGGTTGATCAATCACTGAGCAACTTTGCCAAAGTTCTCGCTGACATCTACACAGACTACCTCGACATCAAGAAATCTGTAGACACCATGTCCAGCGAAGTCACAACGCTGAAGACATCGGTTGGCACACTCGAAGGTGATATTTCTGCTGTAAAGACTGATGTCAGTTCAGTAAAAACTTATATGAGTTCTGTGAAGACTGATGTCAACACGATGAAGAATGACATCTCTTCAATTCAGAACTTGTTGAAGCAGATTCTGACCAACACGACCGCCCCTGCACCTGCCCCTGCACCTCCATCTTTTACTACGGCGGATCGTGCTGAACTTGTGAAGATAAATCCTGGTATTTCTGACATGGAAAACAGATTATCAGCGATTGAAATGTATATAGAGATCCCTGGCCAAGAAGACAGGGAAACCACACGAGCTGCTGAATCTTCTCATTCCTCCCCCAGTCATCATGATAAAGAGGGGGAGAAGAGCGCTGAAGACCTCTCCAAAAGCGCTGAAGACCTTTCCCATGATGAATCTATCAGGGGAGAGAAGACTGAAGACCTCACCTTCACTGAAGAGGGTGAGAAGACAATTGAAGCTGAAGCAGCCGCTGGACCTCAGGGAGATGAAAACCCTGAGGGAACCGAGAAGCTCGCCTCTGTATCTGAGGGGGAGCAACTCGAAGAAGAAGCTGAAGAAATTGAATCTGAAGCTGAAGATGAAGAAGCCATCGATTTGTCTGATGCTGAACCATCCTCTTCTCCAAAGAATGATGATGACGAAGATGACGATGATGATGATTCGTTTATCGTCAAGCCTGCTCAGAGAACTAAAGCTCTTAAAGGGATTCTGATAAATGAACCTTCAGGGGAGCGGACAAAGACAAAGCCATCAGCATCTGAAGCTGACAAAGGCAAAGGAAAAGGTGTCGCTGAAGATGAAAATCTGATGATCTTGCTTAACAAGCCAGTTTGTCACGTACATTAATCTTACACAACATCCCTCCTCTATACACTTTATCAGTTCTCTACCTCCGCAAACCTCTATACACAATCCCATTCTTTCCATCTCTGTTCTACCCATTTTCTTACTTGTAAGATCGCTGCGTTTCAGCTAGTCCTCTCCCCTGTTTGAGGATATCGCTGAAGTTCCTACAGCTGCGACTTCAACAACAATCCCAGCTCTCAACGCTGAAGAAATAATCCCAGTCTTGGACTTGATCTCTGAGACTGATGAACCTGAAGAACAAACTCTCTCTCACAAAAACAAACCTTCCTTGGCTCCTCAAAAGCTAAGTGAAGAGGATCAAGAAAAGAGAGATGCAATGATCAAGAGACTCGAAGATCAGCGAATCATTCTGAAGCATGATCAACTTCCTTCTGTTCCTCCAATGTTCAGAGTTTCCCAAAAGGAATACAAGGAACACCTCAGAGCTGAACGCTTAATCGCTGAAAGAAAGGAAGCTGAAGAAAAAGATAGAGAATACGCCATCAAGCTTACTAAACGATCAATAAAAGACCCCAAGCTGAAAAGAGTTCCCATTGATGTTCAACGTCAGCTATGGGATGATGCTCAAAAGATCGTTAGAGAAAAGACTAAGGTCTCTGACACGACCTTGGAATGGGCTAAACAAATGCTGACCTATCGATCTAGACCATTTTAAATCCTCAAAGCAAACATCAGAGGAAAACTGTACGCCGACGTTCCTGTTGTTGAAGTGGATGTCTACAGAGATGACAAAACCAAGCAAACTTTCTATGCTGCTACCTTAGAAAAGTTTGGTCTCTCTGAATGGTTAGAAACAAAATTAGCCATTCAGGGATCGCGCTCAAAGTTCAAAAGCCATGTCGAGAAGATCTAAAACAAACAGATCGACCTGCTTTCTTCTGCTATGGATATTCCTCCTACTCTTACTCAACAAAGAAAAGTCTCTGATAAGAAAAAGAAAGTCTCTGATTCAGGTCCTCCTATACGGAATGAAACAGGTATTGGTTTCTCTCGTGCTGAAGTTCTTGGCCCTGATGCTGATCTCTCAGCGCTTGACACCTCCCTACCACCTGGAGAAACTTTCATTCCTGGCACAGTTGTAAGTGATCCATATGGTATATTCTTTCAAGACTACGATGGAAACCATCACTTTCAACGTATCTTTGAGCTCCACCTCGCTCCCATCGAACAACTCAGAGATCTCTTATACTGGTGTGAAGTCAGACGCGACATCAAAGCTAGACACCTGAAGCCCTTGATTTTTGAAGAAGCTCTGAAGAAAAAGAATCAAGGAGTAGATGTCCTTGATTGGATGATTGCCACATCAATGACCCTTGATGAACAACTCATTAAGGAAGAACCTTTTGACGGATAGGATCGCCTTGTAATTCTTTCTATCCTTATCTGTCTACATCTTTTGTACTTGTAATTTTATTCGTTGTACTTGTAATTTTTCCACTTCCCTCTGTAATCTTTACAAAGTTTAAAGAAAAATTTCAGCGAACGTACTTTTCTCCATCAGTACAGAAAAGATCCCAGAAAACGGTAAAAGGGACAAATATTTTATGAGTTCTTTTTATCTTTATGTTTTCATTATATAGCCATTTTCTCTGTTGCTATGTCATAATCAAATAGGGGGAGATTGTTGATCCAAACCCTCAGTGATTTGATAATGACCCTCTCTTATATACTTAGTGAAAATTGTAAGTAAACAATATGTATCAGAGTAAACAATATCGCTGATAAGTACTAAGATCTTACAGTACCGCTGATAGGAACTCTCGCTCTTTAGATTAAACATTCAGCGAAACTGTTCACCATAATACTCTGAGTGTGTTCAGTACTTATGGTGATCGCTGATAAGTTAGTTATTTACTTATGATCCCTGAAGACAAGTTTCACGTCAACATAGGTTCTACGCTGAACCAGCGACAAGTCTCCTAATGAACTGATGCGGATCAGCGAAGACTCAGATTTGTCCACTCAACGTGAAGTATCAAGTACAAGACTTCAGCTATCGCTGAACTCTATCATTCGCTGATGAAGAATGATAGATCGCTGAATCATCGAAAAGCTGATCATGAAGTATTCCGTACAAAGTACTTTTTGTCTCATCCACCCTTGCACGACTCCGTATGATATGTCAGAATAGAACCTCCTTATTGTCTGAAATCGTACAACCACTCTGATACTACACTGTTCAAACATGTGGCTACTAAGGTTTTCAACAAAGGTCAATGACATGCAACCAATCAGCTGCTGCCACGTGTAAAGTGTAAACTGCAAGGCATTAAATGCATGCAGTATATAAGAAGAAGAACTCACTTCATTTTTGAAGTAACTTGCTAACTCTGGACAAGTTCATCCTTCTTATCTTGAGATAGGTTATTATTAGTAATTTCCTTCTCCTTCTTAGTGCAAGAAACTTAGTGTTCCAACTTGTTTAGATTTAGGATTTATCCTTAATCTTGTTTCCGCAACAAGCTGTAAATTGTTAATGATTTATCAATAAACAATTTAAAAAAGTAAAATCTGTGTGTTTGTATTCAACCCCCCCCCCCCCCCCCCTTCTACAAACTTGTATAACCCTTCGGGACCAACAAATTAACCAATTCAACCCTGGAGTTTTACATTTACAAATAGTTCAAGTCTTAGACTAAATTACATTTCAACCCCATTCATATTAAATATAATATAATGGAAATTCGAGGTGTTACAAATCTCCTCAACTTGAAAATGATTTCTTCCCCGAAATCAAAGTTAGGTAAATAGATGAGGATATTTATTCTTCATATCCTCTCCAGCTTCCCATGTCACGTTAGCACCTCTGTGATGTTTCCATTGTACTTTCACCATAATCTCCTCCTTATGTCTTAACGTTTTAGTCGTTATGTCTAGAATTGCCTCCGGTTCTTCCACGCAACGACTCCTCTCATCCATTCTCATTTCAGAAAGCGGTATAACATTTTCTTCTTCGGCCAAACATTTCCGAAGATAACAGACATGAAAGGTATTGTGGATTCCTTCCAATTCAGATGGGAGATCCAACTGATACGCTTGAAGTCCTATACGTTTGGTTATTGTGAAAGGTCCTAGAAAACGAGGACTCAGCTTTCCACGTTTTCCAAATCTTATCACACCTTTCCACGGGGATACCTTAAGCATCACACGCTCCCCAACTTGGAATTCTTTCGGCCTTCTTTTCGGATCGGCGTAACTCTTTTGCCGATCTTGAGCCGCCTTCATGTGCTTCCGATTATCTTTCATTTTATCGGCCATTTGTTGTACAATTTCAGAACCAACAAATTGTTTTTCTTCAGCTTCTAACCAACACACTGGAGTTCTACACTTCCGTCCATACAAGGCTTCGAAAGGTGCTCTTCCAATACTGGAATGATAACTATTGTTATACGCAAACTCCACTAAGGGTAAGTGCGTATCCTAGTTACCTCCAAAATCTATCACACCAGATCTGAGCATATCTTCCAAAGTCTGAATAGTTCTTTCACTTTGCTCGTCCATTTGTGGATGGTATGCAGTTCTTAAATTTACTGTTGCGCCCAATTCTACTTGTAGCGACTGCCAAAACCTTGAAGTAAATCGGTTGTCCCGGTCCGAAACTATAGACACAGGTATAACATGTCTTGACACCACTTCATCAATATAAAGATTGGCTAACTTATCAATTGGTGAATCTTCTTTCATTGCTAAGAAGTGAGCACTTTTGGTTAATCGATCCACGATTACCCATATGGCATCGTTACCCTTTAACGTTCTTGGTAACTTTGTCACAAAATCCATGGCAATCTTATCCCACTTCCATTCAGGAATCTCTAAAGATTGTAGATTTACGTAGGGTCTTTGATGTTCAGCATTCACTAACGAGCACGTCACACACCTTTCTACACAATGTGCCACATCTAGCTTCATAGCTAGCCACCAATAGTGTAACTTCAGATCCCTATACATCTTAGTACTTCTAGGATGTATAGAATACTTAGACTTGTGGGCGTCTTTGAGAATTAACTATCGATTTCCTCCCACCTTTGTCACCCAAACTCGACCTTAGAACAATTTGACCCCACGACCATCTTCAGTCAGTTGAAGACGTTGTTTAGTCATGACTTCTTCTTTCAGATTTTCTTCTAACAATGCTTCCGTTTGTGCAGGTTTTATTCTTTCAATCAGACTTGACGTCACGTCAATTCTGGTGTTAGTTGGTTTCAAGCACCCACTATATTCCGTTCTACTTAAGGCATCAACAACAACATTTGCTTTACCGGGATGGTAATGCAACTCACAGTCATAATCCTTAAGTAACTCTAACCAACGCCTTTGCCTCAAATTTAACTCTTTATGATCAAAGACATGCTTCAAGCTCTTATGATCAGTGAAAAGAGTGCATTTCGTTCCGTACAGATAATGTCGCCACAATTTCAAAGCAAGTACCACCGTTGCCAATTCTAGATCATGAGTAGGATAATTCTTTTCATGTTCCTTGAGTTGTCTTGATGCGTAAGCAATCACTTTGCCACGTTGCATCAATACGCATCCCAAACCCATCTTTGACGCATCACTATAAACGACTAAATCTTCCATTCCTTCCGGTAGTGCAAGAATAGGAGCTTCACACAGCTTCTGTCGTAATGTCCTGAAAGCCGACTCTTGCTTTTTAGTCCATACAAACTTTACATTCTTCCGAGTCACAAGGGTCAAGGCAGAAGCGATCTTTGAGAAATCTTTTATAAATCTCCAGTAATAACCTGCTAGACCCAAGAAACTCCTTATCTCTGATGCACTCTTTGGTGTTTCCCAGTTCGTCATTGCGTCTATCTTTGCTATATCTACTTTAACCCTTTCAGAAGTAATCACATGACCAAGAAATTGTACTTCTTTTAACCAAAATTCACACTTTGAGAATTTTGAGTATAATTTCCCCTTCCTCAGAACATCTAAGACTTCCTGAAGGTGACATTCATGATCGGCTTCATTCTTTGAATAAACAAGTATGTCATCAATGAATACAATAACAGACTTGTCTAAGAATGGTTGTGTAACATTCGGCAAAAATCTAAACGTCCAGGTTAGCATCTGTTAAACCCGCACTAATGTTAATAGAGGGAATATACCCTAATAGGACTCATTCAGAAAATATTAAAGCGAAAGATCGCAAAAAATTCCCGGTAGCTGCTTAAAAGACCCGGTTTTGACCCAAGACTAACCGGCACACCTTGTGAAATGCCAAAATACCTTAAATAACATATAACCTATATAAAATATAGGGTTTTACTTATACTTAAACTTTTCTTTTTATAAGATTTAAAAATAAAACAAGAAGGTATTTTAGAAGCTTGTGTGCAAATAAAGTGCTAGATAAAAGTGTTTTTTTTTTTACAAGAAATGATTTTGGGCCTATTCTTTTAATAAAAAAAATAAGTTGCAAAGGGTTGGGGGCCCAAGTGAGGCCGGCCACCCCCTCCCCTCTATTACCCTCTCTTTGTTTAATTTTTACTTCATTTCAAACTATTGGAAGAAAACCATCCATCTTCCTCTATTCTCTCTCTATCCTTCTCCTTCCTCTTCTTCACTTTCCTTCAACCAAAACACATTCAACTCCAGAAAATTTCAGCCTAGAACAAGTATCCAAATACGAAATTTCAAAGGGTTGAAGTACTTGCATTATCCTCCTAAGGTAAGAACTCCAAACTTGTGTTATTTCATAACTTTTTGGCACCTTTTATGCCATTTTTTTCTACTTTGTTCTACATTTTTATTTCATCCAAATGGATGAACTCTTTTTCTTGTTCTAGAAGTGAGATAAAACACCAAGGACATGAGAAATGTCCATAAAGTGGTGAAAATCTATGAACTTACATCATGAACTTGAGAAAAATGAGCAAAAATCATCAAAAGCGTGGGTTTTGTTCTTTCACAAGAATCTGGAAATTTTTTACTTTGCATGCACATTTTCTTTATAAGTTTAAAGTATTGTCTTTCAAAAACATGTTATATGATGTTGGGATTGAATCCTTAACAAAGGAACCCACATCTATGGATGTTAGAGTGCTTAAAATGTGATTTCCTAAAGAATATTAGAATTTCAGAATCTGGCAGATTGGTTGCATGTACTTAGGACGATCATATCTTGGTCAAATCATGTCCAGAATTCCTCATTTTTCTTCTGGAGTAAGGTCTAATGAGTTAGGGTTCAAACCCAACTGGTCTCATAAGAAAATATTGAGATTTGAGCCTTCTACTCCTTAGAACAAATTTGGTGTGCAGCAGATGACCAACCAGATTGTTGTGTTACTTTGTTTTGCTTATAACTTTCTGTAGAAACCATCAAAATTACTCATTTTCTTTCTGGGAATTTCTCAGATGAGTTAGGTTTCACATGCACTTGGTTTCATTCAAAAATATGGAGTTTTGGTCACTTAAACATTTTATACAAGTCAAGTGTGCCAAGCTGTCCAAAATTGGCAGATTGGTACATGCAGCTTCATTCGTCCATAACTCACTCAAAAGTTATCAAAAATTTGTGAATCTTTTTCCATAAGATACCTTTATGTGTTAGGTTTCCAAAGCATGCAGAAACTCTGAAAAATATTAAGGTTTGACCTTCCAAAGGTATGTTTTTCACAGAAGGGTGCAATCTGTTTTAGGCCCTGTATGACACAAGTTAATAAAAATTATTTGGACCCCTTAAACACCTTCAAAATTTATGAAATTTGGTCAAAATATCCTTAACTCAGTATAGTACTACATATAAAAAAATGAGTAAATTTGTCATTCCAGAAAGAGTATTTCAATAGCCATTTTTGAAGTACAAAGTTTCTGCCAGATTAAGCATTTTGAAAGAGTATGAGATTTTATTATTATAACCCTATGTATATATATATACATGATTAAAACATTGGGACAATGTTAAACTCTTCATTTCAAATTAAATACTAAAAACAAAGGCATTTCACAAGAGGTGGACTAAATTAGTCAAGTATAACCTTGATTGGATATGAAGGACTTATAGAGCTTGTTTGACTTTATAGGAGACCCGTAAAGCCTTAAGCAATCAAGCTTGCACTACTTCGCGTCTACACTTTAAGGTGAGTAATCACAGCCCCGTTTTACTTGTTTAAATGTTTGGGGTGAAAAGCATGTTATGATTTTTAAAATGCTAAATGATTCATGATATTAAATTGTGGATATTTATGCTTTAAGAAATGAGTACTAATGAATGGACAAATGTACATAAGTGATAAAGATATGTTGAGTGATAATGAAAATGGTAAGTCCCCAATAGATACACTACTTATTAACTCGTAACGAGCCGGTGATACTTGTGGATAGCGCTATTTGGTTTGACAAACCCACCTTAACTGACGAGTAGGGGTGCACTTTATCTGTTAATAATGTTCTACTCATGTGGCCATCATACCACCTCTGAGGTAGTCCGGGGCGTAGATTGTCGGAGGCTTAGTAGTGGCTCAACACTTATATATCTTACAAAAATCACTCATTGTAAATTGTACTCATAAATCTTTTAAATTTGGAGCTTGTCATGAACGAACGTTTCATGAGAGTAACCATTGGATGAAAAATTGTTGTGTGTATGGAAAAAAACCTGTGAACTCACCAACTCTTTGTAGTTGACCTTTGTTTTAAACATGCTTTTCAGGGGCTAAGAAGGTAAATGACAAGGTTTAATTTAGCTTGCATGACGACATCAACCGAGACTCGTCTTTTGTCATATCTTGTTAAAAACACTATTTTGGGTTACATGTAAACTTTGGATTGTAAACCCTTAACTTTAAATTTTTGGAACTTTGTAATGTATTACCTTGTGTAATTGTATGGTTGGTGTTGTTTATTTCCTAATGCTATGAAACTCTATCTGTTACATCTCGTGTTTCCGCTTTAGCGGGATGTGACAGGTTGACACACTCTGTTCATCAGATCCATGAACACAGCAGGAGCGTTTGTCAACCCAAATGGCATCACAAGAAATTCATAATGCCCATACCGTGTTCTAAACGCCGTCTTGGAAACATCTTCATCCCTTACTCGTACTTGATGATAGCCCGACCTCAGATCAATCTTTGAAAAGCATCCTGCACCTTGGAGTTGATCAAACAAATCATCAATACTTGGAAGCGGATACTTATTCTTAATAGTCACCTTATTCAACTCCCTATAGTCAATGCACATTCTCATAGTGCCATCCTTTTTCTTGACAAATAATATCGGAGCTCCCCAAGGTGAAGAACTTGGCCTAACAAATCCCTTGTCGAGCCGTTCTTGTAGCTGAGACATCACCTCTTTCATTTCAGTTGACGCTAAACGGTACGGTGCATGCGCTATCGGTGCCGCTCCAGGGACAAGATCGATTCAAAACTCTACTTGTCGTTCTGGTGGTAGACCTGGAAGATCTTCAGGGAATACATATGGGAATTCACGTACTACCCTTATGTCTTCCACTCGCTTCTTTTATGCCTTAACATCCAGAACATATGCTAAATAGGATGAACATCCTTTTATCAGACATTTACGCGCCTTGGCAATAGAAATTAGTAGGACTTCCTCTTTTCTATTTTCCCCAAAGATGAATACATCATCATAGTCAGGCATAGGAATCTGAATTAATTTCTTAGCACATAGAATTTATGCCTGATTGATTGTCAGCCAATCCATACCCACAACTAAATCACCCCTCCCCCCCCCCCCCCCCAATTTCCATCAACATCAAGTCAATCGGAAATTTCTTTTCCTCTATCATAATCAGACAACCCTCAAGTCTTTCACGAATTAAGACTTGACCCCCGTTAGCTATCTCGACTACGAAGGTATCTTCCAAGGAAGTGACAGACATAGGTAACTTTTGATAAAACGACTTTGATACAAAAGACAAATTGGCGCCACAATCAAATAATATTCGTGCAGGACTAGAATTAACGAGAAATGTACCAGAAAAAACATCTTTAGATTCCTTTGCCTCATCATCCGTCATATGAAATGCCCGGCCCGTTGGCTTAGGAGTATTTGGTTTTCTTCCCTGATCTCCACCCTTCCTTAGCTTTGGACAGTCTCTTCTGAAGTGACCGGGTTGTTTACACTCAAAACAAGTCAACCCTTGAACGGGACAGTTTGCGACTTGATGACCACTCTTCCCATATTTGAAACATTCAATTGAAACCACCCGGCATGGGGCAAAATGTTTACTTCGGCATTTTGGGCACCAGTTCGATTTCCGACGAGACTCGAAACAAACATTCTTGCTAAACGATTTAGATTTCTGAGAAGATTTCGACCGACCTTCCTATTTTCGTTTCTCTCCCCCTTACGCCTTCTCTTCCTTATCTCTAGCATATACCTCTTCTATTATTTTAGCTTCCTCGATCGTCTTCCTCAATGTCGAGGCTTTAGAATTTTGCACCCGGGAAATCATGTCAGCCGGTAAGCCCTTCAGATAGTCTTTAATCTCCTCCTTCTCAGTTGGAGCCACATGCCCCACTAGATTCAGCTTTTCCATGAATACACGGGTATATTCCCTTACTAGCAAGTTTCCCTTCTTAAGAGTTCGAAATTCTTCTTCAATTCTGTCCATTTCATTCTCGTTACAATATTCTTCTAGAATCTTTCTTTTGAACGACTCCCACGTCATAGCAGCCAAGACTGGAGCCGTCACGGACGATGTTACGATATTCCACCAGGTTAAAGCGTTGCCTCGTAACATTTGAGAACCGAACCTGACCTTTGATTCCTCATCGCATTCACAAGCTCGAAAAGCTTGTTCCATCTCCATAATCCAGTTCATGCATGCTATCGGATTATCTGCTCCAGCAAACTCCGGTGGCTTGCAGCTCAGAAACGTTTTATAAGAGCAAACTCTCTCCACTCTCCTGTTAACATTTACCACAGGAATGACAGGTGGAGTTACAACACCAGTACTCGTCTCCGGTCTTCGTGACTCAGCACTTCTGTCCTTTAACACTTTCATAAACATTTCTGATTGTTGTGCCAGTGCCACATTCATTGCTCGCATCTGATAACGCCACTTTTTGGCGTTATTTTCGGTTCTCAAACGAATGAGATTGGCTTGTATTTAAGCAAAGAAGCGGATTTTAAAGGTTTATCTAGTGGAATGTACAGGTGATCCAAAAGACAGCGTTCAGCGACAAAAGAAACTGAAAAGAGCCTAACACGAGTCCAAAACGAAGCCAACGGAAGCCCGAGATCCAAGCCCAAGACCCGCACCCGAACAGCGAACCAGAAACCGACCCACGCAGCTTCAGAACCACACGCGACCTACCACGCGACCTGCAAGTCACGCAGCAAGTCGCGTAGCCCTCTGTTTCACGATTTTTAGCTTTATATTTCCGGGTTTAGGTCATTATTCTGCACGCAACTCACACACGACGAACGGCAGCAGTCTAAGGGCGATTTCCGGAGACTTTTCGAAGCTTTCGGAGCCGCGATAGAGGACAGATCGAGGAGAAGTTCACAACGAGAGTCGGATTAGAGCCGGGAGAAGGGAGTACATCTACCACATTCACCACGATCACTTTTATCATGTTTCGTTCATTGTTTCCTTTTCTTCTCCTATGTTTTTGTTCCCCAACATCATGAACTAATCTTTAGATGTTGAGGGTTGGATTGAATTAGGTTTGAACATATGAATGGATGACGAATGACTTTTATCAGTTTTTCCTTTTTAATGAATGCATGTAATTTGATTCTTAATGCTTTTGAGAGTTTAGCTAGCTTTCAATTGTTTTGTTGCTTCCAGTTGAGTTCGAGAGAATTAACTGTTAGATAGAACTAGGAATTGCATGCCTAAGGCGAGAATTTGGTGATAGAGATATACCGAATACGCCTTAGTCCTAATTGAACCATTTAGGTTGAGATCGAGAGATTAAACCTATCCGTTCAAACTTGAATCTTGCGCTTAACGTGTTTTGAAATCCATAGGTTGAGATCGAAAGATAAAACTTGTCCTTTTCAAAATAAAACCCGATGTTGCTTGAAAGAGAACAACGGTGATTTTAGAGATTGGGTATTCATTAAGGGGATTAACTGGTAATTGTTTTAAGTCAGATATTCATATGTGAAAACCTAAGGATTTCTAACCCTCAACTGTTTTCTCTATCGAATTTTCCTCAAGTTGTCTACCGTTTCGTTTGTGATTTTCTTATTTCAATTAATTAGTTTAATACCAACCATCTCTCGATTTCGACAGTTCAGTTAATAGTGATTATAGTAATTGTGATACTTAGTTCCTAGTTCCCCGTGATTCGATACTCGTACTTTCTAGTACTATTACTTGACTTCGACCCGTACACTTGCGGTTAGATTTAGGGGGGGTGTAACCCGCTCTATCAAGTTTTTGGCGCCGTTGTCGGGGAACTAGTTGCAACTGATAGCACTACCAGCTATAAGCGCTATTAGATTGAACAATTTTTTTTTATCTGTTATTTTATTTCATCACTTCAGTTTTTGGATTGCTAAATTTGTTTTCTTTTCGTTTCAGGTGCTAATTGGTTTATACCAAGGAAAACTCGAGGGGAAGGAATCGAACCCATCGATCCGGAGATTGAAAGAACCGCCCGCCATTTACGAAAAGAAGCAAAAAACCAAAAAATATATCAAGACCGAGATGGCCGACGAAGCACCTCCTCGCAACAATCCTCCGCCTCCTCCGGCGAGAGTTCCGATGCGGTCATTTGCCAATCCAAACGTGGCAACCGCACGGATCAGCATCCAACCGCCCGCTACTGCAGCAAATTACTTCGAGATTAAGCCGAGTACCCATCATGGTACAGCAGAATCGGTTCAGGGGAGCACCTACTGAAGATCCCCATGCCCATCTTCGCGCATTTGAATGGATTTGTAATACGTTCAAGATCAATGGGATGGAGAAAATCCCATCAAGCTAAGACTGTTCAGCTTCTCACTTAAGGGTAGAGCTGAAATTTGGATAGAAGGTTTACCAGCGGATCAGATCACTACATGGGCAGACCTGAAAGCCGCGTTCCTCCAGAAATTCTTCCCACCGGGAAGAACCGCGCAGCTAATGGGTGAGATTACACACTTCGCGCAATGGGACCAAGAGACCCTATATGAGGCATGGGAGCGATATAAAGACATGTTGAAGAAGTGTCCACATCACGGGTTGCACGGATGGGTCATCATCCAGACATTCTTTAGTGGACTCCACCCGCAGTTCAAAAACGATATCACTGCCGCATCGGGTGGAGCACTAATGGATAAATCTTATGAAGAAGCATGCTAGCTGATCGAGAACTTGGCCGAGCACAGTTTTTCTACTCCAAGATCAGCCGTAAGAAGAGTCGCGAGCGTTCAGGAAAATGATGAGCTGAAAGAACTAAAAGCTCAACTAGCTTTTATCACGAACCATCTGAAGGGAGGTAATCCGAAAGAACCCGAACAGGTTCAATTTTTGCAAAACCGGAACAATCAACCGAGGAACGACCCATTCTCGAGCACCTACAATGAGGGGTGGAAAAAGCACCCGAACTTCTCTTGGAGTCAACCCGGTCAACAACAGCAAGGTAATTCCTCTAACTTTGCTAATTATCCTAATGCTAACAATATTTACCGTCCTCCAGGTTTCAATCAAAGGAATTTCAATGAAGGACCATCTATGGAGGGGAAGCCGGGGTTGGAAGACATGATGATGAAGTTTATGACCAAGATGGACAGCCCGATTGAAGAGTTAGCGAGCACGGTCAAGGCGGCAACTGATCAGAACACCGCCTCCATCAAGATCCTCGAGAGACAAGTGGGGCAGATTTCGGAAGCCCTACAAAACCGACCTCCTGGAACATTCCCGAGTATGACCGAAAAGAAACACCGGGAAGAGTGTAATGCCATCTATCTGAGAAGTGGCAAGGAGCTGAATGGAGATCGTACAAGAGAGCCGTCATTAAAGGAAGTCAAGCCCGAAAGGCAAGATGTGGAGATTGTAGATGTGGATGAGTTGGAGGATGATGAAGAGGTGGAGATTGTAGAGAGCTCAAATAGTGAAGAGAAGAAGAAAGATCAGTCCACCATGGCAACGCAAACATCGGTCAAGCCGGTAGTCCCGATAGTGCCATATCCAAATAGGCTTAAAGCCCAAAGGGAGGATCTTAACTTTTCTAAATTTCTTGAAGTTTTTAAGAAATTACATATTAACATCCCTTTTGCAGATGCGTTGGCACAAATGCCCTCATACATGAAGTTCATGAAGGAGATTCTATCCAAGAAGAGGGCGATCGATCACCAGTCCACCGTTGCACTTACTGAGGAGTGCAACGCAATTATTCAGTACAAGCTTCCCCCGAAGCTCAAAGATCCAGGGAGTTTTTCAATCCCTATTCAAATTGGGAAGTTTTCTTTTGATAAGGTATTATGTGATTTAGGAGCTAGTATTAATTTAATGCTTTTATCGGTTTTCAGGAAACTGGGATTGGGAGAAGTGCAGCCGACGTTCATGACGCTCAAGCTCGCGGATAGATCGATCGTATACCCGTACGGAATGATAGAAGATGTGCTCATCAAGGTTGGAAATTTTTATTTTCCGGTGGACTTCGTGGTGCTGGACGTTGATGAAGATGTAGAGGTCCCGCGCATTTTGGGGAGATCATTCCTGGCTACAAGTAGAGCATTGATAGATGTGGAGGAGGGAGAGATGACCTTAAGAGTTGGCGATGAGAAGGAGGTTTTCAAGATGTTCGAGCATGGAAGGCGTAGAGACGGAGATGGCAAAGGAGAGCCAGATGAGGAAAAATCCGCGAAGAACCGCAAGTGTGGGCGATTCGAGTCCGCGGATACCGAGCCAAGTTGAGATCCACATAGTCGTGCCACGACTTAAACAACGGCGTTGGGTGGGAGGCAACCCACCGAGGTTAGTTTTCTTTTTAATTTCCAGTTTTGAGTGTGTTCTTATTTACGAAAAACCATAAAAATGAAAAAACGAAAAATCAAAAAATAGCTGAAACAGAGGTTTACGCGACTTGTGCCGCGGCTTACAAGCCGCGTGCCAAGTCGCGGGGGTCTCTGGATGGTTTTCCAAACAGTGGGTTACGCGGCTTGTGCCACGGTTTCCAAACCGCGCGCGCGGCTCTCCTGTTTGTGTTTCCGTGCTGTGTTTTCTTTTCCTGCTTTGTGTGTTTCGTTGTTTTGCTTTCTGTCGTTTTTGTTTTGTTTCTTTTGTGTCTACCTTCTCTCGCCCTATTTTCTCCGACATCTCTCGTTCGTAATTGCTCAACTTTTTCTAGAGAATTTTCTCCGTCTTGGCAAACAGGTACACTCTAAACTTTGTATGTAACGGGTGTGTAAGATGTTTGGTTTCCTATTAGTTAACGAGATGCAATGCCTCGTCTTTTCAAACATCTACACACTCACTTTTATCCCTGTGCAAACCTCGGTTTCACCGAGGTTTGGGGTTGGCGTTATTCGACAAACCTAGGCCACGACCTAGGTTTGGGGTGGACATAGTTTAATGAGAATAGCTCTTTGATGCTTGTACTTAATGTTATGTTTTGCCTGTCTGCTACCTGTAATAACCGCACAACGATACTTGTTTTAGTATCGCCTACGCTGACACTTGCACATTGGGGACAATGTGTGGGTAAGGTTTGGGGTTGCCCAATCGGGCCCACGTTATGCACGTAGATTTCCTGCACTTCTGAATACCTAGATCACTTTAGCTAAAAAAAATTGTTTTGAATGATTGAGACCGACTATTGTAGCAAGAATCTTGTGATAGTGACGTGACCATTAGGGAAGGACCTGGAAAGGACATATCTAGGGACATTAGTGGAGACCACCCAATAGCGAGTTTTGAGCCTAAAAGACGTTTTTCAATTCGAGGGATTCATACACTTAGTTCTTATACACTTTTTCGAGTTCCTTGTCGTGAATATAGAATGATCTCGCTATATTATTGCATTGAGTAGCAAAGACGACCATCGGGATATTAGGAAAGTGTATAGTAGACCAAATCGTGTGGACCTTAAGATGTGATTTCAGGCATTGTGGGTATGTTTAACCCTGTTTTTAGCTATCATACCTTTTCACCCATATGTATGTAACCATAATCCCCTTTGTAGCCAAACACTCACCATTTGTTCATTTCAGACCCACCTTTAAACCCGAGCCAAAATCCTTAGCCAACCCTATCCGAAAGTGTGTCAACTAGAAGCGGTAATGAACTATGAAAGATAGAGCGGAAAAAAAATAGTAAAGGCTAGTCATTGAGAATAAATTGGGTCAATGTAACCCAAGAAATAGAAAAGAGGGCCAATGCAGCCCCAATTTAAGAAAGAGGACCAATGAAGTCCCAAAAAAAACAAAAAACAAAAAAAAACTAGTTTAGATATTGATAGTAAGTACAGCAGAAAATAAAAGAGTCAAAGCGACTCCAATAGTGACAAAGAGGGCCAAATGGTAGAGCATAAAGCTAGGAAGTTCAGAATTGCTAAGGTTTGACACACCAAGGATATTTGTCCCTTTTTTTTACCCTTCACTTCTCAGCCGGTACCCTAGCCCCTTTACAACCTTTGTAAAGACCTGGATGATCTTCTGGAAAACGTGATCACGGTATACGACCGCCTTTACTGATACTCCCTGTCTTGCTACTTGATTCCTTTCTGAGATCAATTTTTGGACAATTGTGCGTCTTTCTTTAGAGTTGTCATGTGAATTTTGAGTATTCTTGTACATAACCTCCCTAAACATGAAAACATGTGCGACAACATAGGTTCGAGTGAAACGAGAGTATCCCATGAGGTAGGGTCGAGGCAAAATGTTTTCCCTAGTATGTCTGAACCTAGAACAACCTTAACGGAAACGGAGCAGTCACGAGTTCAACTTACAATGGAAGGTCATAGATCAAACAGAATAGGAATGAGACGAGAGTGAGATAGGCATTCATGGGTATGGGAAATCACCAGTGCATTACATGGTACCGATTGGGAGTTGTGCAGTTGTTATATTTCACTGATATGTGCTTTTATTCTGTTTTTATCGCTAATTTGCTTGGGGACAAGCAACGCTCGGTTTGGGGTTGTTGATAACGCCACTTTTTGGCGTTATTTTCGGTTCTCAAACCAATGAGATTGGCTTGTATTTAAGCAAAGAAGCGGATTTTTAATGGTTTATCTAGTGGAATGTACATGTGATCTAAAAGACAGCGTTCAGCGAGAAAAGAAGCTGAAAAGAGCCTAAAACGAGTCCAAAACGAAGCCAACGGAAGCCCGAGATCCAAGCCCAAGACCCGCACCCGAACCGCGAACCAGAAACCGACCCACACAGCTTCATAACCACGCGCGACCTACCACGCGACTTGCAAGTCGCGCAGCAAGTCGCGTAGCCCTCTGTTTCACGATTTTCAGCTTTATATTTCCGGGTTTAGGTCATTATTCCGTACGCAACTCACACACGATGAACGGCAGCAGTCAAGGGGCGATTTCCGGAGCTTTTGGAGCATTGATAGAGGACAGATCGAGGAGAAGTTCACAACGAGAGTCGGATTAGACTCGGGAGAAGGGAGTACATCTACCACATTCATCACGGTCACTTTTATCATGTTTTCGTTCATTGTTTCCTTTTCTTCTCCTATGTTTTTGTCCCCCAACATCATGAACTAATCTTTAGATGTTGGGGGTTGGATTGAATTAGGTTTGAACATATGAACGGATGACGAATGACTTTTATCAGTTTTTCCTTTTTAATGAATGCATGTAATTTGATTCTTAATGCTTTTGAGAGTTTAGCTAGCTTTCAATTGTTTTGTTGCTTCCAGTTGAGTTCGAGAGAACTAACTGTTAGATAGAACTAGGAATTGCATGTCTAAGGCGAGAATTTGGTGATAGAGATATACCGAATACGCCTTAGTCCTAATTGAACCATTTAGGTTGAGATCGAGAGATTAAACCTATCCGTTCAAACTTGAATCTTGCGCTTAACGTGTTTTGAAATCCATAGGTTGAGATCGAAAGATAAAACTTGTCCTTTTCAAAATAAAACCCGATGTTGCTTGAAAGAGAACAACGGTGATTTTAGAGATTGGGTATTCATTAAGGGGATTAACTGGTAATTGTTTTAAGTCAGATATTCGTATGTGAAAACCTAAGGATTTCCAACCCTCAACTGTTTTCTCTATCGAATTTTCCTCAAGTTGTCTACTGTTCCGTTTGTGATTTTCTTATTGCAATTAATTAGTTTAATACCAACCATCTCTCAATTTCGACAGTTCAGTTAATAGTGATTATAGTAATTGTGATACTTTGTTTCTAGTTCCCCGTGATTCGATACTCGTACTTTCTAGTACTATTACTTGACTTCGACCCGTACACTTGCGGTTAGATTTAGGGGGTGTAACCCGCCCTATCAGCATCGTATTTTCCATCATGCCGAGATTCCATTGTAGATTCTGACATCACCGGATTAGAGGTATCGGCATTCGTTCTTTGCACTTGACTTTCTCCTCCCCCTATTATAGGTGGCCGTGGTGGACCTTCATAAGTTCCACCTATTTCAGGTTGCTTTTCCGTCACCCATTCATTTACGACCCTCTCTTCTGAAGAATTGGGGGATCTAGTTGGTGTATTCACCATCGTTATGAGATTTAGCACAAAAGATAACCATAAGAAATGGTTACACGTACCCAAACACAAGAAACGTACTTTAACGTTCATTAGTCACTGTAACAATTCAAAATAAGTATGCTTGCGTAACAATATATTCATAATAATAGTAGCTAGCTGAAATTGTGAACATATTGTTCATAAGAATCCTCATTACCATCGTTACAATGCTTAACTCACGTATTTCCGTTGACTCTAAGACTATCCCGTCTTAGTACTTCTACCCATAACTCACAAATCATAACTTAATTCATCTCAGCTTAAGGGTGTGTTTACTTGTGACTTATTGGGCTTAATGAAGAAACTGGCTTATTCGCGCAAACAAAATTGAGTGTTTACTTGTGACTTAATGGGGCAGCAACCATCTTATTCGCACAGTTGATTTATGGCACTTGTCCCCATTAAGCTGAAAATATGACCATTCTACCCTTTAGAAAAGAACACGGCTAAAAATCCCTACCTTCCCATTTCTATCGCCTCCATTTCTCCAGCTCTCTCTCCCGGCGACAGCTTCTTTCGGAGACAGCTTCTTCTCCGGCGCCGGCGGCAGCGGCTCTCTTCTCCGGCAGCGGCTTTCTTCTCCAGCGTCTCGCTATTTTATGCTATTTTATGCTATTTCCGGCGTGGCATGAGACATTAAAGGTGCACAGGGGGTATGGGGCGGAGCAGGTGGCGGAGTGTTCCAAGATGCTGGCGGTGTTTCATTCGGTGGCCAAGGATGATGAGAAGAGGAAGGTGATATACAGAAAGTATTCGAGTGGGACACGTGGGGCGGTGGCGCTATACCCGCCGGCCAAATCTCTATTGGCGATTACATCGACGGCGTCTTCCTAAAAAATATCAAAATGTTTGTTTGTTTGTTTTGTTTTGTTTGAAAACTGAGAAGCATTAATTTTCCATTAATAGTGTTTAAATTTAAGAACTGTGTTCAAACTTGGATTTTGAAGTATTTT
Source organism: Saussurea involucrata (assembly GCA_033807775.1). Taxonomy (NCBI): domain Eukaryota; kingdom Viridiplantae; phylum Streptophyta; class Magnoliopsida; order Asterales; family Asteraceae; genus Saussurea; species Saussurea involucrata. Next base: position 83,374,329 of record CM066327.1, read on the forward strand.
ATAAATTTATGTTTTGATTTTTTTATGATATGAATGAGTTTATGCTTTGTTGTTCAAATAAATTGTGTTTCAGAAATATTATTTAGCTTAAAAATTAAACAATAATTTATCAAACAGTTCAGGGGTAAATTGGTCATTTCTGTCATTCAGACTGTTGATTCAGATAAAAAAGTAAACAAAAACACCAATTAATCCAGACAGACAAATTTATCCAGAAAGACAAATTTATCCATACAAGACTTAATAGAAATTTTGGTAAACAGCCCCTAAGTCTAGGTATCTCACAATCATACCTAGTTCACTTAAACTACAGCTCTGATACCATATTGAAACATCCAAAACCCATGACAAATTTAAACCTTAAAAATTTATCAAAGCTAACTGTAACATCATCCAAATTTTTATACATAAATGGAGAATTAGCTATGAGGGTTCACATATACAAATTGAACTTATCAAAACAACCTACTAATCTAATCCTAAACATTAAGATCAGATTATACTAGTTGTTTTAACCATTCACCAAAACATCCTTGTATGCTAACTTCTCCATTCATCACCAAAAGTTGAATATCAGAAATCACTCGTCCCTTTTCCCACTATTACTTCCCGGAGCTCGTACCTAGTAAGAAAATTTAATTTAAAAAGATTAGGCTTACGCCTAGTGAGAACATCCATTTTCGAATTAAAACTTTAAAAGCTTTGAAAACCATATGTAAGCAAAGCGTATAAACAAACCTGGTTTGTCACCATTCTTACCGTACATAAACATATTGCGATGACGGGAACGTACCCGATTCCATGAATATGACTTAAACTAAGTAAGTCATGTCATCACGTCTTAGAGCCTACTATGAATCATCCCAGATTCTAGATCATTGCTCATGTCCAATGAAATTACAATTTACTTTATGCCTATTTCTTGGAGTGGAAGTAGAGATTACAATTTACTTTATGCCTATCTCTTACTTTCCCATAGAAATCTGGAATTACGATTAATGCCTATTTCTAGATTTCTCAGCACAATTCGAAATGGGAATTACAATTTACTTTATGCCTATTCCTCGTTTCACGTTAACGGGAATTACAATTTACTTTATGCCTATTCTACGTTTCAATTAATGCCAATGCCTATGGATCTATTACACTTACTAGCATACGTGCATATTAACTCAATCTCATATCACACGCTAAACTGAGTTATAATGATATTTGTACTGGTAAAATGATTAAGATACTTTTCCTATCATACTGAGAAAATACTTAATCCTAAACCCCATTCAGTAAGTTATCTGGAACTCCTATCCGGTAAACTAATCCGGAACTCATTTAATCCAGTAACACCCGGAATACTATTTACAAACTCAAAGTCCGGAATCAAATCCAAAACTTACCCGGATTTCGGTACCCACCCGGTACAAATCCGGAATCTGATATCAAATTCGGTACCAATCCGGAATCCGGTATCAAATCCGATACCAATCCGGAATCCGGTGTCAAATCCGATACCAATCCGGACTCCGGTGTCAAATCCGATACCAATTCGGAATCCGGTATCAAATCCGATACCAATTCGGAATCCGGTATCAAATCCGATACCAATCCGGAATCCGATAACTTCCGGAATACTCATCTTCCGAACTAAACAAAATGCACATCGATTTTTGGTTTAAAGCTTATCTCAATCCAATTCTCAATCGTTTTCATACCAATACATAATTACCAAAACATATAGACAATTTATAATCAATTATTTCATTAGATTCAACTGCAATTATTTGAAAGAAGAGATGAACTCACCTGGGTCCAGAACTCGAATACAGACTGTAGTTCCAATTGATTCCCCATCACTCTTTCACACCACTAACCAGAACCAAATCAAAATCAGATTAACCTGATTATCAATTCCTAAAAGATTGAATTGCATACCAAATCAAACTCTTACCATAGCAATTTAGGATTCCACAAACTCTTTCTTTCTCTGCTTTGTTAGAGCGACTTCAAGAGCCCAAATGAGATATTTTTCAATTCATTTGTCGACTCTCAACTTTTATACCATAACAACTTTTAACAATTAACCAATTCAACCCTGGAGTTTTACATTTACAAATAGTCCAAATCTTAGACTAAATTACATTTCAACCCCATTCATATTAATTATAATATAATGGAAATTCGAGGTGTTACAGTAGCAGAGAATCGTATAGGTCCACAGAAGTGACCATAATGTTGCCATAGTAGTTGTAACAACTCAAATTCCAAAATAGCAATAACATAAAATATTGCCAAAACGGTCCCAAACTAATATAATAAATCAAACATTCACTACATCTCAAAGTTTGCAACGGGAAACACATCCACAACTGAGATTTGTTAACTAAAATAAGTACAATATCTAAGGCAATTATCTAAGTAAGATGAAAACGCCTACACTCTTTATATCTAGGGGTGTACGTGGATTGGGTTTGGCGGTTTTTGACATTTTTACAACCCAACTCATTTACGTCGGTTTAATTCTCAATCCAACCCAACCCATTCAAAAGTATTACCCAACCCAACCCAAACCTTGCAGGTTAGGGCGGGTTATGGCGGGTTACAAATATATATAAAGTTGATGAATGAAATACAATAAATAATACTAAAAATATACTCAACAAAGTTATTAATTATTACAATCATCCAAATATATATTTAAATTTCTAAGTCTTAGAATTAAACTTCAAAATTTTGAATGATAACATCCTCTTCAAATCATCAATCAAGTGTCTTCTTCTTGGACCTTTCCATTGCCTTTGTTAAAGCTCTCTACATGGTACCTTGTGGATCCCAGATTAGTGCAATAATAAAGAAATCAGTAATCAATAGCAATAAACACATTTGATTTCAATATGTCATCCATATACCATTCATTCAAAATAGCAAACCATTCAAAGAGTTTCTCAGTACGGTTACAATGGTTATGGATGATTAACCTAAACAATTAGGCTAACACAACAATTTATACCCAGGCTTAAAGCCTAAGGCCCATGGCTCATTAAACTAGACTAAGCCCATTTAAGGTATTTACAAACTCAACCCTCGAACTTCGATTCAATATAAATTTAACCCTAACAATCTCCCCCTTTGAATTGAAGTTCGATGTCGCGCCAGTTCGGAACGTATCTCTTTAGGAGGGCAAAAAGAATCTTGAAGCTTCAGATAGATTTGAGGAACTCGATACAGTCTTCAACAGTTTCCAAGGCTTCTCGGGCATTAAGCTCTTTAGGACTTCCCAGAAACGTCTTCGGGATTAGTTCTTCCTTGGAAATTATTTCTTTCAAAGCATCTCTGACCTTCATTAAAGTTCCATCGCAGAATCTTTCAACTTGACTGAAGTGAAGAAACTTCTTTTCATTCTGTTCATTGAGATAAATTATTCAGAACTCTGGTTCAAACAACATAGTGTTGACCGGGTACATCTTCAATTCAGGAGCTCGTCGATCGGGTTTCGGCAGATTTACCTTCTTCGACCTGTGTTCGACTCCCATCTAAAAATCAGTAATGTAAGACATGGTGATTGTGAATTTCAGGAATCATTGGACCGCTTTGAGGGCTTTTGTAATGTGAAGTGGTCAGATATTTTGGGTTCAGAGGTCTTTGATGATAGCGTGGAAGTCGTTCAGTCTTAGATTCTTGAAGCCGGCTTCGGAGAAAGTCCATTCTTTCACATCTTCTCTTTTGACGGTAAAGACTGGTTACTAGATATTCAGAATGCGACCTGACCTGATGTTGGTGACTTTGGTTATCTTATGCCTCATTCGGACTTGACTGACCGGTTGACACCTTTTCATAACTTCTAGGTATTGTTTCTTGTAGGCGTCGTCGAACTTTGATAATCTGAGGCATAAAATTGGATCGAGCGATCTTAGCTTGTGGACGAACAACTTCTTTAGGGAGTCTTCCAGGTAGGGAATCAGGATTGTGATCTTCTCCCACTTAACATGTTGTCTTTGTTGATCAGGAGCATTTTTGGGTTGGGGAGATGTCGGTTGTGCAGGTGTAGAAGTCTCGGGTAACAGTTGAGCATATGCAGGTGTACTCTAAATGGACTAAAGAAGAAACTGATCATAGTTAAAGTCGTCATCAGCTTCGGTCATAAAGATCAGCTTTACCTCGGAATTTATTGCACTGGCGGCTTTTTCATACCATGTGTTCTCGGTTTTCGGGTCTACTTCTAACTCTAGATCTATCATTTCAAATTATGGCCATTCCGTTGCTGTGAATTAGATCAGTGGTTGGTTTTTTCCCTCGGGATTTTCAACCGTTGGGTCTTCTTCATCTGAAAAGTCCATGTCGACTAGACATAACTGATTTTGTGGCTGGTCTTCTGATGGTTCCACAGTTGATGGTTCCGGTTGAACCGCTGGAGTAGTGTCGATGGTGATTGGCTCAGATTCGGATAATCTGTGGCACTTGTTCTCCCCCTCACGGTGATAAGGATCATCCTGGTCATCGTGCGAGCGCTTCAGTCCGCCATCTTGATCTTTACAAGTATCTTCGAGTGAGGCGACCCCGTTGGACAAAGTTGATAGGGCGTTCTGAACGTCCTTTAGGGTTAAGTCAAGCTGGTCCAATCTGGTGTGGATCGGTGCTGGAGAAGTGGATACTTGTGACTGGAGTAAGGAAATCAGATCGGCTTCGGTTGAGGAGTCAGAGTTGGAGTGTTGGAGCAGCTGGGCAAGGAGCATGGTTTTAAGGTCATTTAACGAGTAAGACGGTTGAGCAGTTGATGGTGGAGGCATTGGTGTGGTTTCTGTTTCGACCACTTTCTCCTTTCCCTTCAGTAAACTCTTGACTTTATCTAGTTCCGTTTTGAACTCCGGGGTCATTGCCACCCGAACAGCCTTTAAGGCACCGTCCAAATATTTCCTTGACACGAAGTCGGGTAAGTCACCACCGGGATCACTTAGATTGCCTGTTGAGGTCAATACTGTTGAAACAACAGAGGTGCCACCTACGTTTACAGTTGGCGTGAGGATAGCTGTGGTAGGATTTCCATCCGATCCTTGTAATCCGCTCAAGGGCAGGCTTACTATGGATGTTCTGATCGGGTCACTTAATTCATCGATATTAGCAGAAGTATGGACCTGTGTCCTAGCCAAAGAATTTAACAATATATCAAGGGGCTCTAGACTCGATGGTGCGACGAAAGAAGGCGAGAACGGGGGATGGTGTTCTTTATTTTCAATATTGAAACTCTCCGAGTGAGAGAACGATAGATTTTGTGCTAAGTTCTCATGAGAAGTTGAAACAAGTAACTGTTGAGAGTCACTTTAGTGGCTGGGGAGGTCGTGCAATTGCGTCGCTAGGTCCACGATGGCTTCTTCAATATTTCGTCCCAACAGATGAGACAAAATAGTAGATGTGGCAACCTGGGTGACGCGGGCTCGATTTTGCTCATTAGCTTCTCTATTCAGCAATCTAGATCGCTCATGATTCTTTTTAGATCTCCATTCTCTCCGTCTCACTAGTTCCAAATTTTCAACAAAGTCTCCCTCCTCTCTTCTTATGTCTCTCATATTCGGCTCATGATTAGGGGTTTCGGAGGGTGTGGGTGAGGTAGATGGAGTTTCCTTGATCATTGGTGGGCGACGTCCGATACGGGCGGGTATCTTGGCTAATCGGATGGCTTGATCCGTATCGGAGTCGGTGCTCTCAGAATCCGAGGCGCAGGTTTGGATGACCGGGGATATTGGTTCAGTTATGTCGGTTCCGAGGTCTTGGATAAGTAGCGGGGCAGTGACGACCGCGACCTCGTGTAGGGTAGTCGACGGCCCGGCGTCATCGGTGGTACGGGTGGTTGATGTGGTATGGGGGGGTGGGTGGTCGGCTTGTTGATGGGCGGGATGGATGGCTTGAGGAAGGTCGGGTGGATTGGCTAGTACCAGGATGCGAATCCGCAGCACCGCCCGCTCCAGTTCCCCTCACAATATGTTATCTCAGCACGCCCCGTCTGGGAGCCCCAGCTACCCGGACTCTACCTCCTCTTGTTCCAGGACCCTCACGTCTCTCGGGCCTAGCTCCTCGGGGAGGTCCCTTTGTCTCTGGCTGGACCATAAGAGTACCTAAACCTAGCGATTGTCTATAAGCTATCACACTCGGTGTTTGCGGATTCGCGTAGGCCAGTAGGGCTTCAGGGATACGCATGGGTTGTGCATTTGCAGGGTTACGAATAACAAGGAGTCTGAAAGTAGAACATACCGGGTGATTGGCGCATCGTGGAATGTCCGGGTTAGCGTCCATGTGATGGCGGATGGCAAGTTGTAAGAATCGGATATACGGGATGAACTTGCACTCTTTGGTTTTGCCGTTGTCTCGGATGTTCTTCACCAGTTCGTGCCAGATGATGGTGGCAAAGTCTACATGTCTGTCATAGATGACGGCATGAACAAGGCGTAGGAAGTTGCCGGTGCACTGGTCGATGCCTTTCCACCTCGAAGATAGGCACCGGTTTAAGATCGTGAAGAGGGTGTACCAGATGGGAGCGAGGTACTTCCTGTTGAAAGCATACGGCCGGTTCAGTGCATGGTTGTACCCCAAGGCCCGAATCTCGGCGCAAAGGGTGTCATCGTCGACCGAAGGATCGAAAACAGCTCAGCCATTGTGGGTGGCCTCTGGTAGGGAAAGAAGTTGTCAGAAAGAGTTTGGCGTGAGGACGAATGGGAAGTGGTCGATCATGGCTTGAATCCATTGAGAATTGTCGCCGGTGATAACTTGGATGGTGTTCCAGACTTGTTATAAATAGAGAACCGGGATGTCTGTAGTTGTCGTGAGTGCGTGACGGAGTGGATGGCCGAGGAGGATGTCCACGAACACTCGGTGTTGGGGTCATAACTCAACAGCATCGAGGTGATGGTTGTTTCCCTCGATTTCTGAAATATCGTTGGGTGGGACAAGGGCGTTGTCAGCCGCCTCGTCAATGAGTTCCTCATGGTGTTGGTCACCTTGGTGTTGTTGTTGATCAACCATTGAATACCTGATAGACACAGTGTTGGTATTTGACTGAGAGAAATGTAGCAGTACGTACCTTGGCAATGATCGACTCAAACTGGAAATGACTGAGAAATGGCAGTGAGACAGGGCAACTGGATAGGCCAGGGGTGACAGGTGTCTGGGAACAAAAAGGTGTCTGGTAAACATGGGTGTCCGGATACAAGGGTTACCGGATAACAAAGTTACAGGATACCTTTAGTAACCGGATACACCAAGTTACCGGATAAAGGAGCTTACCGAACACTTTACCAAAAAGTACAAACTTACCAGATGAAAAGGTGTCCGGATATGATTGCTTACCGTGTGATGTGGTTTCCGGATACACAAGTGTCCGGGTGAATACCAAAATCTCCCTTCGGTCTTCTTAGGTTCCCGATCGGAACCCCCGTTTCCCTGCAAAAGTGTGTGATAATACATGGAAAGGGTAGAATCCCATCAAGTGACATACCCGCATCTAGGATCTCCATCCAAATAATATGGCCAACGTCCATGGGCAGGTTGTGCTGAAGTGAATAGAGTACTTCAGCAATTGACTGTCGGCCGTGGTGTTGTGACTGCATGGCTTCAGACTGGCCTTGACAAATAACATAAGGAATGTGAGGTCGTAGTGAAGGTCACTCTTAAGGATGTGCATGTTTGTGTTGTCCCAATCCGTCTCCCCGTTCCGTCTTAGGGATCCCGCAATGACCGGGCTTAGCTGGACGTTGAACGCCTCATGACGAGACATTCCGTAACTCATGGCCAACTCGCGGCATCGTGGCACTCGGTGATACGCACAAATGTCGTCCGGCAAGATCCGGACGCGCACATCTCGGACCATTACAGTATAGCGGTCATGATATGTGGCCGGGTGCATGCTAGCGTAAAACGTCTTGACGAGGTCACCATCATACATTGGTGTGACTCGGATAAAATAAGACCACTGTTGTTGTCGGATGATCTCGGAGACTCGTGATCCCGTCGGTAAGCCATCCAGCCAGATGCCTCGTTCTGGGAATGGTTGACAGTTCTTTTCGGCCATTTGCTCAAGCCGGTCATCCTTCTCGTCATCCTCGGTGTTTTGCAGTCGGTCTCTCTCGGCCATCCGAGTGCGCTGGTAGTTACCGAAGTTAAGTTGTTTGCTTGAGTGGTGCCTCATGGTGCTTGTTGATCCAAACCCTCAGTGATTTGATAATGACCCTCTCTTAAACACTTAGTGAAAATTGTAAGTAAACAATATGTATTAGAGTTTCACTATCGCTGATGTACTAAGACTAATTCAGTACCGCTGATAGGAACTCTCGTTCTTTAGATTAAACATTCAGCGAACATTGTTCACCATAATGCTCTGAGCCTGTTCAGTCCTTATGGTGATCGCTGATAAGTTAGTTGTTTACTTATGATCCCTGAAGACAAGTTTCATGTCAACATAGGTTCTACGCTGAAGTCGAAGATCAAGCTCAAGAACCAGCGACAAGTCTCCTAATGAACTGATGTGGATCAGCGAAGACTCAGATTTGTCCACTCAACGTGGAGTATCAAGTAAAAGACTTCAGCTATCGCTGAACTTTGTCATTCACTGATATAGAATGATAAAGCTCTGATTCAACGAAAGTTGATCATGAAGTCCTCCGTACAAAGTACTTTTGTCTTAACCACCCTTGCACGTCTCCGTACGATATGTCAGAAAAGAACCTCCTTATTGTCTGAAATCGTACAACCACTCTGATACTACATTGTTCAAACATGCGGCTACTAAGGTTGTCTACTAAAGTCAGACCCAACAACCAATGAGTTGTTGCCACGTGTAAAGTATAAACTGCCAAGCATTAAATGCATGCAGTATATAAGAAGGACTCCAGCTTCATTCTTGAAGCACTTGCTAACTCTAGTTAAGTCATCTTCTTATCTTGAGATAGGTTATTATTAGTAATTTCCTTCTCTTTCTTAGTGCAAGAAACTTAGTGTTCCAACTTGTTTAGATTAGGATTTATTCCTTATCTTGTTCCGCAACAAGCTGTAAATTGTTAATGATTTATCAATAAACAATTTAGAGAAGTAAAACCTGTGTGTTTGTATTCAACCCCCCCTTCTACAAACTTGTATAGCCCTTCGGGACCAACAAGTGGTATCAGAGCGGATTTGTTTAATCTCATAAACAAGATCTGATCTATACTAAGATTTCTCTTCCTAGCTATTTCTTAAAATGGCTACCAACACAAACACAAACTATATTGACAACGGTTCTCTTGCAAAATCCCCTAAATTCTCCAAAGATAGTTTAAATCTATGGAACGATATGATGATAAACTCAACTTTTCCTAAAGAATCCTCTAACCCCAGGTGTAGAGATGACAGGTATCAAAAGTTGAAAGAAGAAGATGCAAAGCTGAAAAGCTTTAAGAAGAAAGAAATGGCTGATTACGATTGGGCTGATTCTGATGAAGAAGAATCATCATCTGACTCTGAAGATGATGAAGCCAATCTATGTCTTATGGCCAAACTTGAAGATGAGGAAGATAATTCTGACATTCCCTCTACTTCAACCTCTGCAACTCAGGTATCACCTTCCTTCTTTACCAATATTGCAAATATTGATGAAGCTGATAGTCTTCGTAAAATCGATCTCTTGACTAGAAGTTTATATGAAGCCATGAATGAAAAAACTGTAGTTGAAAATCAAAACCTTGATCTCGCTGAACAGCTTAAAAACTGTCACCTTCAAATAGAAAATCTTTCAAAAATTTAAGAAGATTTTAAAGATCAAGTTCACCTAAATCAGCTAGTCAAAATCGAGCGCGAAGAAGCTATCGCTGCATTAAAAGCTGAAAAAGCTACTGTTGATGGATGGTATAATTCCTCAACAGAGATCACTGAGATAGTTAAGTCTCAGATTCCCCTGAGTGATAAACGTGGTCTTGGTTACAAAGCTGATAATCTAGAACCAACCACTGATCGTTCCATGCTCTTATTTGGAGCTTTTGTATCCTCAGTCGCTGATACTTCATCCTCTCAGTGTTCCTCTTCTAAATCGCCTATCCCTGAGGAAATCTCTACCTTAACCTCTAAAGGTAAAGAGAAAGTGGTTTATCCAAAACCTACCTCTGTCTCTAAAGATAAAGGTAAAGGAATTGCTTTTAACCAAAATCCTCAGTGTAACGTCCCAAAATTTACAAGGAATTTAAATTTTTCTAAAAGTAATACATTTCATTTCAATCAAACCAAAAGTTAACGAATCACGTTACAAAACGAATAAACATCGTTATTTAAAACCGTCACAAAGTTTAAGCAGCAGAAAAATTATATAATTCAATCCCCGTTTATTAAAAATCAAATTCAACCATCTTCGCATTGCGCCCGTGTGTACCGTCACGCCCGACTTCTACTCGCACCTGAAATCAAAAAAAATTTGGGAAGGGGTAAGCACGAAGCTTAGTGAATTCAATCCTTACATAGGATCGCAATTATATCGGCATCACCCTCAACATACCAGCACATAAATTTCTTGGAACATCCATCAAGAAACATATCACAATTAATGATAAACATTATGCTCCTTGGAACCACCATCAAGAAGACATAATCACAACATGTTATACTAATACACACACTCCTTGGAACCACCATCAAGAAGCGGCCTTATACTTCTTCGAACAACCCTCAAGAAGATATAATTACAACTCATTATTCAAACGCATATACCTCTTGGAACATCCATCAAGAAGTACATCAAACACAAACCAATATATACACACAAATATATATATATTCCATACCACAATAATATCAACAAACAATCATGATCATCACACTCGAACCATAGCAACACAAATATAATCCCCATCCTATATAGTGAGAGAACTCACCTCGAACGCAAAGCTTATGGCCTTAACCGCAACGCGAACCGGCCAACACCCAATCACCTTTTTCCACCTAAATAAACGTTAACAATTATCAAAGTGACGCCCCAAACCAAGGCCACGACTACTAACTTTAAAACGCATATTTTCCAGTTTTTACTCTCAACACGCAGGTCTGTTCGGGACCTGTTTAACCCCTTAAAAACTGATTAAACCAGAAATATTTTTCCATAAACCCAAAGTCCCCTGTCTTAGGGTTCCAGGGACATATCGCACGCGCTCTAACGATTTTTCTACAATTTATTATGGATTTTACAAAACCGGTTAGCTGCACAGCGAAAAACAGTACCTTTCGTTGCAAAACAGCATTTTGACACTAGCTACGGTCTGAACTGGTTTTTCTGCAAAACATAAGAAACTTACTAGACTCAGAATGGGAACTTTTGGCACTGGTTTTATCCCAATCCGACATTTCTCGAGAAAGTTATGGCTTTCGTAAAACAGTGGCAGAAACAAAGCAATTCACATGAAATGATAACTAATGATTATAATTCTATTAAGACAATGCTTAACCCAAACAGACCCGGGAAGCCTACTAACCTACTGGAAACAGGTCATACCACGCTGGACAACAGCCGTGCATCACTCACTGCCGCCTCCGGCGACGGTGGTGGTCGGCGGCGGCGACGAGGGTTACGGTAACACCCACCGGCGAGACCTCCCAACGTCACCCACTCCCGACTCCTCCGCAACGTCACACCCGCACATACCCACACACCCACGCACCCACTGCCGCCACCACAGCGGCGTGCAGCGGCGGCCCCACCGCCGGCAGCCGTGGCTGCGGCGGTGGTGGTGGCGGTTTATGGCGGTTCTTGACAAATAACAACGAAAAGTTTCCGAAATACCTCGACGCAACGCTTTCTCGTCCTCTAAACCGACCAACTCGCCGGCGATCACCTTCCTCTTCCTCTCGCCTCGTCGCCGGCAGCGGACTCTATCTCTCTCTCGGCTTCTCTCTCTTCGATTCCTCTCTCTCTCTCTCGGTTCTAAACTTCGGCCGACGAACACAAGGAAAAACCAAGGAGGTGCCGTAGGGTTCTTGGTTTCCTTTGTTTCCTTCTCACGCTACCAATGCACTCAAAAACCACATGGGCTGCGGTTTTTTTTCTTTCCTGCATGGGCCGAAACCATGAGGGTTTAGGCCTTTGACACAACTAGCCCCTCAACTAACAATCCTCTCGCAACTAACCAAAAATCCCGACACTTTAACGATTAGACCCAACTCGACTAACCCCGTTAACGGAAACCACAATAATTTAAACTTAAAATAAAAGAATTAAAAAAAATTACATACCGGGATATGGGCTTTACACTCAGAAGGGTATCTTTATACCTAAGCTGAATGCTTCTACAGCTTCAGCGATTCATCCATCTAGTTCAGGGAACAAGAACATTGTATATGTTCAGCATGGATATATTCAGCGATCTACTCCCAGAATCAAAGTGGATGTTACTGGTAAGAAATCTGAAGAACTGATAGTTCCTCCTATTTCCAATACCAAAGGTGTACTTGATGCTGGTCCTTCCAATTTTAAAAATATGGCTCAGCATGCAAAAGATCCTAAAACTACTTTCAGTTATAGGAAATGTTATCACTGTGGACTTACCGATCATATTGCTAGTAAGTGTCCAACAGCCACCAAAGCTGAAAAATTAGCTAAGGTGAAGATCATTGCCAACAAGGCAAAGAAGACCATTGAGGTTGAGAAATTAACCATGGTGAAGACTGACAAAGCTGAATCTTCAAATGCTGCGAAGATTGCTGAACCTTCCACTTCCACTAGCTCCACTGACAAGTGTGTACACATGGTTAAGTGGGTACCCAAGAAAAACTAATCTTCCTTTGTAATGCAGGTTACGAAGGGTATCTGGTATCTCGATAGCGGATGCTCTAGACACATGACTGGAAAGAAAAGCCTGCTCGCTGAATACAAGGAAGAGAAGGGTCCCTCTGTGACTTTTGGTGGAAATGGAAAAGGACATACCCGAGGGTTTGGTGTACTATCTAATGGTACAACAACCTTCAGAAGAGTCGCATATGTTGAAGGGCTGAAGCATAATCTTCTAAGCATCAGTCAGCTTTGCGACAAAGATAACAAAGTAATCTTTACTAAGGAATCCTGCTTTGTCGCTGACAAAAAGGAGAAGATAGCTCTCAGCGGTTATCGTTTGGAAAATGTTTATGTAATAAACATGGACTCAACAACCACTGAGAACTCCTGTTTCTTCTCAAAAGCCTCATCTGATGTCAACTGGTTATGGCATAAGAGGCTCTCTCATCTAAACTTCAAGACACTGAACACTCTTTCTTCAAAAGAGTTAGTCACTGGTCTACCTCAACACTCATACGCCAAAGAGTCCTTATGTTCAGCGTGTGAGAAAGGAAAGCAGACCAAAGCAAGCTTTAAGTCAAAGCAAGTTTCCTCAGTATCATCTCCTCTACAACTTCTCCATATGGATTTGTTTGGCCCTGTTAACAAACAATCCATCGCTGGAAAGAAATATACGCTGGTCATAGTTGATGAATTCTCTCGATATACATGGGTTATGTTTCTCCGTTCTAAGAGTGACACCCCTGAAGAACTCATCACCTTTGTTCGGAAGATGGAAACCCTGAACAACTTGACCGTTCACTCAATAAGGAGTGATCATGGGACTGAATTCAAAAACAGTTCTCTTGATTCCTTCTTTGAGAGTAAGGGTATTTCTCACAACGTTTCTTCAGTGAGAACACCGCAACAAAACGGAGTCGCTGAAAGAAGAAATGGAACAATTATTGAAGCTGCACGTTCAATGCTCAGCGATTCTCACCTGCCTACTCAGTTTTGGGCAGAAGCTGTCAACACTGCTTGTTTTACGCAAAACAAGTCGCTGATAGTCAAAAGATTCAATAAGACAGCCTATGAACTTTTTCATGGGAGAAAGCCTTCAATTAGCTTTCTTCACATCTTTGGATGTCAGTGTTTCATACTGAACAACAGAGATGCCCTTGGAAAGTTTGATCCTAAGGCTGATGATGGAATCTTTCTTGGATATTCTTCAATCTCCAAAGCCTTCAGAGTCTTCAATCGAAGAAGACAAACTGTAGAAGAAACTATTCACGTCACTTTTGACGAATCCCGTTCAACGAATTCTCGACCTTCTACTGATACTGAAGAACTGAATCAATGGATGTTTTCTCTTCTTGGTGATTCAGAAGATATTCCCACTCCTCATACTCATACAGTTGAAGATGATAGTCCTACTATCATCCCAAACATGCAGAATAGTGAAGCTGAAACATCATGGGTCTCAGCAGTTCCTTTAAAAACTATACCTGCTTCTGAACCAAATGTCTCAGACATTCCATCTACTTCTCAGCAATCAGTGAATGAGATGACATCTGCACCTACTCCTCTCTTGGCTGATATTCCAGAAGTTGCTGAAGCTTCATCTTCAGCTCATCCAGTTCAATTTGAGTCAGCGACTTATGCTCCTGCTCAGCGATGGACTGTAAATCACCCAATTGATCAAATTCTTGGTGATCCAAACGCTGGTGTTCAAACTCGACGAAGTCCATGTAATATTTGTTTATTTGTTAACTTTACTTCTCTGATTGAACCAAAGAAAATAGATGATGCCCTCAAATATCCAAACTGGGTCAGCGCCATGCAAGAAGAGCTGACTGAATTCGAAAGAAACAAAGTTTGGAAACTTGTTCGAAGACCAACTGACAAAACAGTGATAGGCACTAAATAGGTCTATCGAAACAAGTTGGACGAACATGGAACTGTAACCCACAACAAGGCTCGACTTGTTGCTCAGGGATACAGACAAAAGGAAGGCATAGATTACGACAAAACATTTGCTCCAGTAGCAAGACTAGAATCTATTCGTCTATTCCTAGCATACGCTGTACACAAAGACTTCAAAGTATATCAGATGGATGTTAAGTCAGCATTTCTAAATGGAAAGCTGAATGAAGAAGTCTATGTGGAACAACCTCCAGGATTCTCAGATCCTAAGCGTCTAGGTTATGTTTATAAACTGGATAAGGCACTTTATGGCTTAAAACAAGCTCCTCGTGCATGGTATGACACTCTCTCTACTTATCTCCATATTGAACAATTTGAGCGTGGTAAAATCGATAAGACTCTATTCTACAGGAAAGTAAAAGGTCATATTATTCTTGTTCAGATATATGTTGATGACATTATATTTGGTTCTACTAACCCTGACCTTTGTACTCGTTTCGTTGATAGAATGAAAGAAGAGTATAAAATGAGCATGATGGGTGAGCTAACATATTTCCTTGGTCTTCAGATAAAGCAAAATGAAAAAGGAACTTTCATTAATCAGGGAAAGTATGTTAAAGATATGCTGAAGAAATTCGATTTAACTCAGAGTTCAGCTATGAAAACCCCTATGGCACCACCGCTGAAACTAGACAAGGATTCAAATGGAATACATGTTAATGTCACGCTGTACCGTGGGATGATCGGCTCTCTCTTGTATCTAACATCTAGCCGATCAGATATTATGTACGCAACCTGTTTGTGTGCACGATATCAAGCTGAATCAAAGGAATCTCATATGACCGCTGTAAAGCGAATTTTTCGATACCTTAAGGGTACTGTGAACCTAGGTCTTTGGTATCCCAAAGAATCAGGGTTTGATCTAATCGCCTATTCAGATAGTGATTTTGCAGGTTGCAAATTGGATAGGAAAAGCACCACAGGAGGCTGTCAGCTCCTGGGTGGAAAGCTGGTGAGTTGGACAAGTAAAAAGCAAAACTCAGTGTCCACCTCAACTGCTGAAGCTGAGTATGTAGCAGCTGGAAGTTGTTGTTCTCAGGTCTTGTGGATGAGAAATCAACTACTAGACTATGACCTTCAGCTCTCGAAAATTCCAATCTATTGCGACAGCACAAGTGCCATCGCTATAGCCAACAATCCAGTGCTACACTCAAACACAAAACACATCGAAATCAGGTATCATTTTATCAGAGATCATGTGATAAATGGTGATATAGAACTTCATTTTATCCCAACTGGCTATCAGTTAGCTGATCTGTTCACCAAACCTCTTGATGAGACAAGATTCAACTTTCTCATCAGCGAGCTTGGAATGCTGAACTTTGAAGAGTAAAATCTTCAGTGGTTCACATTTGATCAGCGATAGGATAAAATCAACTTGTATAACCCATTCTATCATTTTCTCTCTGAATAAACTTGATTCGCTGATATCAAGGTATGTTTTTCTCTCGCTGACAATCGCATGTAAATGCAAGATTTCAAGACAAATTGGATCGCTGAATATCTCTTCCTTAATCAGCGATACTTTGAAATTTCTAAAACCAACACTGATATTTCTATTCAGTGCTTCATGTTTTCAAAAGTGTCCCTGAGCTTTCAAAACCTCAGAGACATCCTAAAATATGAAAGGACATCCGTGACGTCATGAAACGGATAAGCCCTGGCGCGTCTTCTTTCTGACACACGTTTGCACGTTTCGTTTACCTTCCAATCAAATGCAAACATGTGTCCGTGTCATGATGAAAATCTTTTCCCGCTCAAGATTTTCTCTCTCTCTCTAATCTCACTATATAAACACATTTTGGGTTTATATTTTTCCTTTACGCGAACAACTTCTTCCTCAAGAAAACTACTGTTGCATTTTTGCTCTCAAGTTTTTAAGAACTGTTCATCTTCTTCTTCTTCAACGAACCAGGTTAATATTTCTTTTATTTACCTGTTTCTTAAAACTTGTTAATGATCTTCTCATTGTTTTTACAAGATCAAACAAAAGAACTTTTTAAAAAATGAAATCATTTCTTTCATGGTTTTATGAACACAACCTTTCATGGTTGTTCTTCAAGTTTAATCGCAAATATCTTACACTTGTTCATCATACGTTTTTCCAGAATCCTAATCCTCAAAGGAAACTGGAAAACAAGACTTTATTGGGTTTGCATTTCTTTTTCAAAAAAAAAATAAGAAAACCCTAATCTTCATTAAGACATTTTTGTCTGAATGAAATGGACAAAATTCGAACCATCTTATTGGAAAATCTTTCCACATTAAGATTATTCTTATTTGTTATATCTTTGGTTGAACTGATAATACAGCAATGGCATCTACTGATATTCCTACTGCTGAGAACAATACTGCTGCTGAGGAACTGGAAATCACCAAGGCTCCTCAGGTCAAGTTCACGCTTGAGGAACTCGATTGGACAAAAACAAACAATCTCTATGCGCTTTTCGAGTTTCCTCCTCGAAAGCAAGTCACACATCTGAATGATGCTGTGAATTTCCTCAAAACCTGTTGCCTCTCTACAGACCTGACCATAACACCCCCTGCTCATCAACTACTACTATCTCAGTTCTGGTATTCTACCAGACACACTCAGCTCACATCGACCAAACACCCCATGAATAAAACCGATTGCATCCTCTGTGACACTAATTTTGGCACCATAAAAATCACCCCTGCCATTATCCGAAAAGCACTGAGCCTTCCCATCGCCACAAAAGAAAAACCCTTTGTTTCTCTCCCTAACCACGAGAAACATGCTGATAGGGAAGCCATCACTGCATTCTTTGATGCAATGGGTTATGTATGGGAAACAGGGAGGGACAAGAAGCCTGAGAAGAAGCTGACCCTCATCAAGAAATCCAAAATTCCCAGCGAGATGAACTTCATCTTCGCACACTTGATAAGCTGCATGACTGCAAAGACCGGCTCCTCTGATCAAGCCGCTCAACCTCAGCAAGCAATGGGCTATGCATTGGTGAAAGGTCTTCATGTTGACTGGGCCTCGATAATCTACGATGATCTTGTGCTCAGAGTAGACTCTGCTGCTGACCGACCATCATGGGTTCCATACCCAAGATTCCTCAGCGCCGTCTTCCAAACCGGCCTGAAGGATAACTACCCAAAAGTAGGAGACCTGAAACTCTCTCAAGTTGGCCCTAAGGTACTCGACTTCAAGCCAATGGAAAACGAGGTACGTCTCTCTACTCTCTTATATATTCTCAATCCTCCTTCTTCTAATTCTGCAGCTCATTCAGTGGAAAAACCCACCGCTGATACCCAGTTGCAACCTCCACTCCTTCTAGAAAAAGGAAACACTCATCTTCCCAACTTGGTTCCAAAAGGACTAAGAAAACCAAGGAGCAACCCCAGCAATCTCATGCTGAAGACTCCTCAGCTCATCTTGAAGAGCTGATGGAAAGTTCAGTGGTACGCTCTGCCACAGCTGAACAAACCACCCCTTCCATCCCAACTTCAGCGTCTCTAAACTCTGAAGTTATAAACTTGGAATCGACCCAACCTCCTTCAGTCTCTCATAGGACTGAAGAAGTGATTCTCAGTGGATCCAACACAGAATCATCTCCACATCAAACCTTCTCAACCTTCGCTTCTCTCTCTACTCCATTGGACTCTAATCCAGTTTTCACCACGATCATTGGAGCACCCGTCATTCTTCCAGAAGCTAAAGCTGATACTTTTCAAGGAATGATAGATGCAGGACCTGCAGGAATGTCCATGCATACACGCACTCTAGCTGACGACATTGAACTTTTTTCAAGACACAGAAGTTTTGACGACTTCACCAGCCCTCCTACAGGTATACACCAACCCATATACACTGTAACTAAACCCCAAACTTCTGAGCTTTCCTTTGTTCATAAGTACTTATCTATTACAGGTCCTAATTTGGGAGACATCAACGCCTCTCTGAAGAACCTGGATACAAAGCTGACAGGTCTCACCACTACTCTCTCAGACAACTCTTCAGTTGTAACAAACGCTGGAGAGAATCTTAACAAGCTGACAAAAGTGGTTGAACAGAATGCCTCCAAAGCTGATTTGGAGAAGGTTGATGGTACTCTTGGGGATTTTGCCAAAGTTCTTGCTAACATCTACACAGACTACACCTCTCTCAAAGCAACAGTTCAAACCATGTCCAGCGAGGTCATAACGCTGAAGACATCGGTTGGAAATCTTCAGGGAGAGGTGTCCGCTGTAAAGACTGACGTGAGTTCAGTAAAGACTAACGTAAGTTCAGTGAAGATGATGGTGCAGCAGATCCTGAATCACATGACCGCCCCTGCCCCTGCACCTTCACATTTTACTCCGGCGGATCATGCTGAACTTTTCAAGATCAATCTTGCTATAACTGGCCTAGAAGCCAGATTAGGGGAGATTGAAAATTATATCGGATTCCCTGGCCAAGAAGACAGGAAACCAACACCATCTGCTGAGTCATCGCATTCCTCCCCCACTCATCATGAGGAAGGGGGGGAGAAGAACTCTGAAGACCTTCCCCATGATGAATCTATCGAGGGGGAGAAGACTGAAGACCTTCCCCTTACTGAAGTGGGGGAGAAGACAAATGAAGAAACAACTGTTGGACCTCAGGGAGATGAAAACCCTGAGGGAACCGAGAAGCTTACCTCTGTATCTGAGGGGGAGCAACTCGAAGAAGCTGCTGAAGAATCTGAATCTAAAGCTGAAGATGAAGAAGTCGTCGACATATCTGACGATGAACCATCTTCTTCTCCAAAGAATGATGATGATGATGATGATGATGATGACTCCTTTATCGTCAATCCTGTTCAGAAGACTACAGCTCTTAAAGGGATTTTGATAAACGAACCTTCAGGGCAGCGGACCAAGACAAAGCCTTCAGCGTCTGAAGCTGACAAGGGCAAAGGAAAAAGTGTCGCTGAAGACAATGAAAATCTGATGATCTTGCTTTAAAAGCCAGTTCATCAGGTACACTACATCTTACTTCCTTACACTGCATCCCTCCTCTATCTATACACATTATCAGCTCTACTCTCCACAAAAAGCCTATACACTTAAACCCATTTCTTTTCTCTGTTCAACCCAAGTTCTTATTCGTAAGATCGCTGTGTTTTAGCTAGTCCTCTCCCCTGCTTGAGGATTCTGAAGTACAACCAGCTGTTGCGGAAGAAATAATCCCAGTCTTGGATTTAATCACCGAGACTGATGAACCTGAAGAACAGACGCTCTCTCATACAAGCAGACCTTCCTTGGTTCCTCAAAAACCAAGTGAAGAGGATCAGAGAAGAAGAGAAGAGATGATTAAGAAGCTTGAGGCTCAGCGAATCGTCTTGCCTAGTGCTAAAGTAGCTACTCCCAAATTCAAAATCTCAAGGAAAGAATACGCTGATCACCTCAGGGCTGAACATTTACTCGCTGATAAAAAGGAAGCTGAAGAAAAAGACAAGGCTCTCGCCATCCAGCTTGTCCAAGAATCAGTCAAAGACCCCAAGCTGAAACGAATTCCCATTCAAGTCCAACGTTAGCTTTGGGAAGATGCTCGAAATATTGTCGAGAAGAAAACTGAAGTATCTCAATCCACCCTCAAATGGTGTAAAGAGAAGGTACACTTCAGATATCGTCCAGCGAGGATCAACAAGGTACACATCTCTGGAAGAACAACTATCGGAGTACCTATTGTTGATATTCAATTGTTCAGAGAAAATGGCCAAACTGAAACCTTTGGTGCTGAAGTCGTCACAAGGTATGGTCTCTCTGAATGGTTGGAGATGAGGATAGCCATTCAGCAATCACGTTCAAAGTACAAGGATCATGTTGAGAAACTTATAAATCGACAGATCGACTTGGTCTCATCTGCTGTGGATATTCCTCCTCCTCCTGCTCTTAAACTGAAAAGAAAAAGGGCCTCTACAAAGAAGAAGCTACAAGAATCAGATTCAGGTCCTCCTATACGAAATGAAACTGGTATTGGTTTCTCTCGCGCTGAAGTGCTTGGTCCTGACCCTGATCTATCTGCCCTTGACATATCTCTGCCACCCGGTGAACGTTTCATCCCTGGTAAAGTCATAAGTAATCCTTACGGTATATTCTTTCGTGACTACGAGGGACGAGAATGTTTTCAACGTATCGTTGAGCTACCATTCACTCCAATCGAACATCTCAGAGATCTCATATACTGGTGTGAGTTCAGACAAGACCTTCTCGGACACTTTATGAAGCCGCTGATCTTCAAGGAAGCCCAAGAAAGAAGAAATCAAGGAGAACAAGTCCCTGACTGGATGATTCCTACAACCCAGACCCTTGATGAACTTCTCATTAAGGAAGAACCTCTCTAAGCTGATAAGATCGCCTTATTCTTCTATTTTATCAGTTAATCTTTTGTACTTGTAATTTATTTCGCTTGTACTTATAATTTTTCTACTTCCCTTTGTAATCTGATACGAAGTTTAAAGAAAGATTTCAGCGAAAGTACTTTACTCCATAAGTACTGAAAAGATCTCAGAAAATAGTAAAAGGGACAAATATTTTATGAGTTATTTTTATCCTTATGTTTTCATTAAATAGCAATTTTCTCTGTTGCTATGTCATAATCAAATAGGGGAGATTGTTGATCCAAACCCTCAGTCATTTGATAATGACCCTCTCTTAAACACTTAGTGAAAATTGTAAGTAAACAATATGTATTAGAGTTTCACTATCGCTGATGTACTAAGACTAATTCAGTACCGCTGATAGGAACTCTGGTTCTTTAGATTAAACATTCAGCGAACACTGTTCACCATAATGCTCTGAGCCTATTCAGTCCTTATGGTGATCGCTGATAAGTTAGTTGTTTACTTATGATCCCTGAAGACAAGTTTCACGTCAACATAGGTTCTACGCTGAAGTCGAAGATCAAGCCCAAGAACCAGCGACAAGTCTCCTAATGAACTGATGCGGATCAGCGAAGACTCAGATTTGTCCACTCAGCGTGAAGTATCAAGTACAAGACTTCAGCTATCGCTGAACTTTGTCATTCATTGATATAGAATGATAAAGCTCTGATTCAACGAAAGCTGGTCATGAAGTCCTCCGTACAAAGTACTTTTGTCTTAACCACCCTTGCATGTCTCCGTACGATATGTCAGAAAAGAACCTCCTTATTGTCTGAAATCGTACAACCACTCTGATACTACACTGTTCAAACATGCGGCTACTAAGGTTGTCTACTAAAGTCAGACCCAACAACCAATGAGTTGCTGCCACGTGTAAAGTATAAACTGCCATGCATTAAATGCATGCAGTATATAAGAAGGACTCCAGCTTCATTCTTGAAGCACTTGCTAACTCTGGTCAAGTCATCTTCTTATCTTGAGATAGGTTATTATTAGTAATTTCCTTCTTTTTCTTAGTGCAAGAAACTTAGTATTCCAACTTGTTTAGATTAGGATTTATTCCTTATCTTCTTCCGCAACAAGCTGTAAATTGTTAATGATTTATCAATAAACAATTTAGAAAAGTAAAATTTGTGTGTTTGTATTCAACCCCCCCCCCCCCCCCTTCTACAAACTTGTATAGCCCTTCGGGACCAACAGTGCTGCAAAATAGGGAAGTATGAGTAAACATGAAATTGTATTTGGCACCCCAAACCTAGGCATTGGTCTAGGTTTGATCAGTGTAAAGCCCGTGTCCCGGTATGGTTTTAAAAATTCTTAAGGTATTTATTTTATTATCGTTTAAAGTGTGACTAATTAACGGAAGTTGTCAAGGGAGGGACCTCGAATGTTACACGTGGCAACCTTGCTTATCTTTTTGTTTATGACGAAAAACTAGGGACCGGAAATGCCAAGGGCGGGAACAAGGAGGGGTTAATGGAAAATTGAGGGGTGTTTAGTGGTTTGAACGGCCAAGGAAAGGGGGACCGACCCCCCCCCCCCTCTTCCTCTTCTCGTCGGTTTCCAGCAGCATCGACAAACAGCCCCTTTTGTTTTTGTTTGTTCCTTTTTCCTCATTGTTTCATTTGGCCAAGAGTTAGGAAGAAAACGTGAGAGAGAGGTCGCCGGAGAAACGCCGCCACGGTCGCCGGAAAACCACCGGTGTCAACGTCCTTCTTCGGAGAGATCGAGAAGAAGGGATTTCAGGCACGGTTGCGAGTCGTCGTTGTAAGGTATGGTTCTCGTTACGTTTCTGTTTTCGTTTTTGGTTTCCGGCGAAAGGACAGCAGCAGCGCCGCCGCCGCGCGCCGCCACTGTGGTGGCTGGGTGTCGGGTGGTGGTGGTGGTGTGAGTCATTTATGTGCATACGGTAAGGTGATCGAGAGAGTAGGGTTTTCACGGTGGGTTGCGGCTTGTTTTACTTGTTTCGTCGAAGGACCGCCGTCGGCCGCCACCGGCGACCACCACTGCCGGAGGTGGCAGTGGGTGGTGCGTGGCTGTGACCTGTTGATAACAATAGAGCCCTTTAAGTCGTGACTTAATCGATTAAGCCAATTCGATAAAACCGTCGTTTTCTTTATAATCATCATTTCATGTGAATAATTGTTCAGTCACTGTTTTTGCGACGGCCATAACTTTTCCGTCATAACTCCGATTGGGCCGAAACTGGCACCCACGGTTCAAGTTCGGGGTCAGTCACGTTTTCCGTGTTCTAGCGGAAAACTGGTTCGGCCTCTAGCTAGGTGAAAAAGTGGTCGCAAGTTTGGTAATTTGTCATTTTATGTGAATGACGATTTTCTGCCACTGTTTTGTCGTGGCCGTAACTCTTTACTCGTAGCTCGGATTGAAATGAAATCGGTGGCCGAAGTTCACTAATCGAGTCAGGAAAGTTTTTTGTGTTTTGCCGAAAATCTGTTTAAGCCTGTAGCTAGGCCGTATGGGGCTGTTTATACAGCCTGATCCGAAAAACTTCCAGCTTTCTGTCCCTGTTTTGTTTTATGCATAACGTTTGCTTGGAATGTCGGTTTGGGATGGGACTGGTGCCAAAAGTTTCGTTTCGGAGTCTATTAAGTTTCCTCTGTTTTGCGGAAAGACCAGTTCGGACCATAGCTAGGGCGAAGTTGCCATGTTGTACTGAAAGGTCCGGTGGTTCGCTGTTCTGCGAATCATTCTTGTAAAGTCCATAGTAAATTATAGAAAAATCGTTAGGACGCGTGCAATACGTCCCTGAAATCGTAAGACTCAGAACTTCGTAATTATGGATTTTGATTTCTGTATTTATCAGTTTTAAGGGGGTAAAACAGGTCCCGAACAGACCCGTATTTTTTAAATAAAAAGCTGGAATATTTAGTCTTTTGAAAGCTAGTAAACGTGTTATGGGTCGGGACTTTCCTTTGACTTTTTATACGTATTTAGGTGGGAAAAAGTGAAGAAGATTGCCGTGTTGGTGTTGCGATTCGTGAGCACATTGCTTAGCCTTGAGGTGAGTTCTCTCACCACGTAGTTAGGAATTTCATGCATGTTGTTTTTGGGTGTTACGTGTTATTACGTGTATTTATGTGCTTACATGAATTAATTGGGATGTGATAATTGGTTACGATTTGTTGAATTCTTATGTGGAATATTTATGCCTGTGTACACCTCTGTGGGACTGAGGGGCTCGGTGGGACCGAGGGCTCGGTGGGACTGAGCTAGTACAATTACCTTTACTCGGTGGGACCGAGGGCTCGGTGGGACTGAGCTTGTATTAATATAATTGGTGTACTCGGTGGGACCGAGGTCGGTATTTATGTAATAATTAATTGGTGGCTTGTATCTATGGTGTTAGCGATGTGCATGGGGTTGCTACCTACGTGTGTGGTTGGATTCACTAAGCGTTATAGCTTACCCCTTCCCAATATGTTGTGATTTCAGGTGCGGGCGGCAGTCGGGCGTGACCGTACACACATCAAGCGCAGAGTATCGAAGATTGTTAAATTTTCACTTTCGAACCCTTTGAATGTAATTATATAATTTTCCGCTGCATAAACTTTGTTGACGGTTTGAGTCAACGACGTTAATTTCATTTAAGACATGAGTTACTAGATTATGGTTGTTTTATAATGAAATGGATGTTTTAAAAATTTTAAATTTCCTTGTAATTTTTGGGACGTTACAACTTGGTATCAGAGCACGGCTTGAGTGAATCAAGCACATCTCGGTGTGCTTGGTCTCAAGTTGCGGCTAAGAGATCTTTAAATTCTTTTATCAAAATTTTTGTTTTTAAATAAAAAGAGAAAACCCGTTTGGAAATGGCGATCGTGGGCGCAGTGTGTACAGTCAGCCGACGCCAACTGGGAAGGTAAGGAACTTAGTGTATTTATCGCTTTTCAGGTATAGTGTATGCATGCTAGATTGCTTATGTGAACTGTATGGTACCGTATGCTGGTTTTATCGCTTATAGGAACTCATGCTAGCTTTGATAGGTTGTTAAGCGAATGCACTCTAGGTTGTATGCAGTAGGAACTGAATAGCCTTAGAATATTAGATTTAGTTCTATTGCGCAGCTCTTGTTTGAGTCCAACCGTTCTAGGATAGAATCTCTTATTCGAACGTCTATCTAGTTTTACACTGTATACGACCGTGCATTCACGAGGCGACTCGTCAGGGTTAGTGGGGTTTCCGTGTTAGCAAGGGATAGTGGGTGATATGACCTTTCTAGGGAGTTAGGAAAGGTGTTTGTATGGGCTGGATTGGCTATATGTGTTTATGTGTGGTAATCAACTACTTGAATGTCCCGGGACAGGACTCGAAACGAGTAAGGATAGGTGTGAAGGGTAGTAGTAGAGCTCCTACTATCTGAAGCACAGGATCCATGCTTGAGTCGGGGAGAGTCACGAGGAAGCCAAGGAGTGGAGTATGAGCGTGGTAGGGTGAGTTATATGTGCTTATAGATCTCTGAAATTTCTCTTTCTAGAATGGTCAATACTAGAAGGAACAACGCAGCGGAGTCGCGAGCCGAGACGGGGATTACGGAGGAGCGTATTAGGGAACTGATTGCTACTGAGGTTTCCCACGCGATCGGGGAGGCGATCCCCGAGATCATCACCGCTATTCGAGAGGAGGTGGTGATCCTACTGGAGGAGCGTATTGCAGCTATTCCACTGCCTGCGGAGGGTCATCTCCGTAACCGAGAGTTCCAGTACCGGGATCTCTCCGCCTGTTACCCGCCAGAGTTTAAGGGAGACCCGGATCCGATTACTAGCATGCGATGGGTATCTGACATGGAGTTCGCCTTTTTGACCAGTGGCTGCCCGGACAACCTAAAGGTTCGTTTTGCAGTAAATCTACTTCGTGACGGCGCGAAGGATTGGTGCGCCACGGCATTGACGCCTGCCGAGCGCACTACTTTGACTTGGGACGAGTTTGTCACTCGTTTCCGTGCGGAGTATGTACCGCCAGTAGAGATGGAACAAATCGCTAAAGAATTCCTAGAGCTCACACAGACAACAGAGACGATAAAAGAGATGAACAGGAAATTTACCGAGATGGCATTATTCTGTCCCCAGTATGCCGCCTCGGAAGAGATGAAGATGTCAAGGTATAAAGATATGTTACGCACGGAGATCCGATAATTTGTTAGCACGGCACAGTATACTTCATTATCCGCCATGATGGACGCCGCTCGAAGGAGGGAGCTTGAGCTGGAGACCCAAGCGAAGAAGCGGAAGGCGGCACAGCCAGTGACGCCCATCTCGGCAGTGCAGAAGCGTTCGAGGTTCACAGGTACGCGTACGGGTTCTAGGAGTGGCGGGTTTAAGCCCCGTGATACCGGAGCTAGGAGAATAGAGGGGTGTTTTAAATGTGGTCAACCCGGTCACCTTAGCCGGGATTGTAAGACGCCGTTAATGGTCTGTTTCAACTGTAATCAGATGGGCCACGTAAGGGCCAACTGTCCTAGAGCAGGGGTAGCTGTTGGGGGTGGAGCTCAGAGGGTAACGGGGAATGCCCCGTTGCGTATTACTGATGGTCGAGCTGGTCAGCCAGGGGCGGGAGCGGCCCGAGGTAGAGTTCACCAGTTGACGGTGGATGAGGCACAGGCGACGCCTAAAGTGGTCACAGGTATATCCCTTACTTCTTTCCTTTTGTCTTTCCTTTCCATGGCATGTATTTATTTGTGGTTGAATTATATGTTAGGTACATTTCTAGTTAACTCGGTGCCTGCAGTTGTGATGTTTGATAGTGGGGCTACTCACTCTTTTGTGTCTCGCACTTTTAGCGAGGGTTTAGGCCGAGTTGTAGGACGCTTGAGTTATCCTCTGGTTGTTGAGGTGGCTGATGATAGAACCTTGACGGTCACAGACGTGTTTCGCGGGTGCACCTTAGAGATCTCAGGGGTGAGGTTTCCCATTGACCTGATCCCGATTGCTATGCGGGAGCTTTGTGTGATTGTGGGCATGGATTGGATGGATAAGTTCGACGCGGAGATCGTTTGCCGTCACAAGCAAGTGCGAGTTCGAACCACAAGCGGGGGAGAACTGTTAGTGCAGGGAGATTCGTCTAGACGGTCTACGGCCATATGTTCGGCTGCGAGAGCTCGGAGGTACCTTCAGCATAGTGGGCAAGGATTTTTAGCATACGTGATAGACACGAGGGTTGGGGAAGCGAAGAAGTCTGCGGAAGACGTACCTGTGGTACGGGAGTTCACCGACGTGTTCCCCGAGGAATTGCCGGGGATACCTCCCGAACGACAGGTAGAGTTTCGGATCGATCTGATCCCGGGTGCGGCTCCGGTGGCCAAGGCACCCTACCGCCTGGCTCCACCGGAAATGAAAGAGCTGTACGCCCAGCTGCAAGAACTACTCGAAAAGGAGTTCATTAGACCGAGCTGTTCGCCGTGGGGAGCGCCTATCTTATTCGTGAAGAAGAAGGATGGATCACAACGGATGTGCATAGACTACCGAGAGCTGAATAAGCTTACGGTAAAGAATCGTTACCCTTTGCCAAGGATTGACGATTTGTTCGACCAGCTTCAGGGGGCCTCATGGTTCTCCAAGATTGATCTACGGTCGGGGTACCACCAGATGCGGGTCAGGAGTGAGGACACGGAAAAGACGGCTTTCCGTACGCGATACGGTCATTACGAGTTTGTGGTGATGCCTTTTGGACTCACCAATGCACCTGCAGCGTTCATGGACCTCATGAACCGAGTGTGTAGTCCGATGTTGGACCGTTCGGTGATTGTGTTCATCGATGACATTCTGGTGTATTCGAAGACCAAGGAGGAGCACGAGATGCATCTTCGAGAAGTGTTGGAAGTATTGAGGCGAGAGAAGTTATACACTAAGTTTTCCAAGTGCGAATTCTGGTTACGAGAGGTCCAGTTCCTAGGACATGTCGTGAATCAGGATGGTATTATGGTTGACCCAGCTAAGATTGCAGCTGTGATGCGGTGGGAGGTGCCGAAGACTCCTACTGAGGTGCGAAGCTTTCTGGGATTAGCGGGGTATTATCGAAGGTTTATTCAGGATTTCTCTAAGATCGCGTTACCCATGACGCGATTGACAAAGAAATCTGCAGCTTTCAGTTGGGGTGAGGAACAACAGAAGGCGTTCGAGGAGCTACGCAGGCGGTTGTGTGAGGCTCCTGTGTTAACCTTGCCCGAGGGCATGGAGGATTTGGTAGTATATTGTGACGCCTCACGTCAGGGTTTGGGTGCCGTGCTTATGCAGCGCGGCAAGGTCATAGCCTACGCTTCTAGACAGCTGAAGCCTCACGAAGCAACTTACCCGACTCATGACCTGGAGTTGGGAGCGGTAGTGTTTGCCCTTAAAATTTGGAGGCACTATCTCTATGGTGTCAAGTGTACGATCTACACTGACCATAAGAGCCTCAAGTACTTGATGGATCAGCAGAACCTTAATATGCGTCAACGAAGGTGGCTCGATGTGGTTAAGGATTATGACTGCGAGATACTTTACCACCCGGGTAAGGCGAACGTGGTCGCGGACGCACTCAGCCGACATCCGGTCGGTGAGCCACTGAGGGGTTATTGCCAGCGATTGACAGTGGTAACACCTATCCTGGAGTCGATAGGAAGCGCTCAAGAGGTGGCTATCTTGGAGGAAAATGCAAAGCGGGAAAGAGTGTCGGGGGAAATCTCGAATTTTGTTCGTGATAGTCGGGGATTGTTAACTCGACATGGTAGGGTTTGGGTTCCATTCATTGGTGGGAACCGGCAGGTACTAATG
Source organism: Saussurea involucrata (assembly GCA_033807775.1). Lineage (NCBI taxonomy): Eukaryota > Viridiplantae > Streptophyta > Magnoliopsida > Asterales > Asteraceae > Saussurea > Saussurea involucrata. The sequence goes on from CM066327.1 coordinate 83,403,200, forward strand.
GATGAGGCGCATAAGTCCAAGTTCTCGATTCACCCGGGGGCTACAAAGATGTACAGGGACTTGCGCGAAGGTTACTGGTGGCCCGGCATGAAGCGGGATGTTGCTAGATGTGTTGAGGTATGTATGACCTGTCGGAAGGTCAAAGCGGAACATCAACGACCTCATGGGAAATTGCAACCGTTGGAGGTCCCAGTTTGGAAATAGGAAGAGATTACCATGGACATCATAACGAAACTCCCAAGGACTCCCCGTGGGAACGATGCCATTTGAGTGGTCGTTGACCGTCTGACCAAGAGTGCACACTTCTTGGCCATCAGGGAGAGCTCCTCAGCGGAGAAGCTTGCGGAGGTGTTTGTGCGTGAGATCGTGGCCAGGCACGGGGTGCCAGTTTCGATTGTCTCCGACAGGGATACTCGTTTTACCTCTCGGTTTTGGGAGAAGTTCCAGTCGGAGATGGGTACACGGTTACACTTTAGCACGGCCTTTCATCCACAGACGGACGGACAGAGCGAGCGAACCATTCAGACCCTCGAGGATATGCTTCGAGCTTGTGTCATCGATTTTGGAGGTAGTTGGGATCAGTACCTACCTTTGGCGGAATTTTCCTACAATAACAGCTACCATTCTAGTATTGGCATGCCGCCATACGAGTTGTTGTATGGTAGAAAATGCAGGACGCCCATTTGTTGGGGCGAGGTTGGGCATCGGGTGTTAGGGAGTACTGACATCGTGTTGAAGACGACCGAGACAATTCAAATGGTACGGGACCGTTTGGTTACTGCACAGAGTCGGCAGAAGAGCTACGCCGACAAAAGGCGATCCGACTTGGAGTTTCAGGTGGGTGATTATGTATTGTTGAAGGTTTCACCCTGGAAAGGGGTGATCCGGTTTCGTAAGCGGGGGAAGCTAGGGCCTCGTTATATTGGGCCTTACCGGATCATCGCCCGCGTGGGGAAAGTGGCTTACCGGTTGGAGCTACCAGAGGAACTGAACTTGATTCACAACACCTTCCACATTTCGCAATTGCGGAAGTGCGTGATGGATGAGTCTGCAGTAGTACCGCTCTAAGATATTCAGATCGACGAGCGGCTTAATTACGTGGAAAAGCCAGTTGCTATTATTGACAGGAGGACGAGAACCTCGCGGAACAAGGTCGTTGGTTTGGTAAAGGTTCAATGGAGACACCGAAAGGGTTCCGAGTGGACTTGGGAACCTGAAGCGGAGATGCGAGAGAATTATCCGGAGCTGTTTGCGGGTGTAGACTTCGGGGACGAAGTCTAATTCAAGCGGGGGAGAGTTGTAAAGCCCGTGTCCCGGTATGGTTTTAAAAATTCTTAAGGTATTTATTTTATTATCGTTTAAAGTGTGATTAATTAACGGAAGTTGTCAAGGGAGGGACCTCGAATGTTACACGTGGCAACCTTGCTTATCTTTTTGTTTATGACGAAAAACCAGGGACCGGAAATGCCAAGGGCGGGAACAAGGAGGGGTTAATGGAAAATTGAGGGGTGTTTAGTGGTTTGAACGGCCAAGGAAAGGGGGACCGACCCCCCCCCCCTCTTCCTCTTCTCGTCGGTTTCCAGCAGCATCGACAAACAGCCCCTTTTGTTTTTGTTTGTTCCTTTTTCCTCATTGTTTCATTTGGCCAAGAGATAGGAAGAAAACGTGAGAGAGAGAAGTCGCCGGAGAAACGCCGCCACGGTCGCCGGAAAACCACCGGTGTCAACGTCCTTCGTCGGAGAGATCGAGAAGAAGGGATTTCAGGCACGGTTGCGAGTCGTCGTTGTAAGGTATGGTTCTCGTTACGTTTCTGTTTTCGTTTTTGGTTTCCGGCGAAAGGACAGCGGCAGCGCCGCCGCCGCGCGCCGCCACTGTGGTGGCTGGGTGTCGGGTGGTGGTGGTGGTGTGAGTCATTTATGTGCATACGGTAAGGTGATCGAGAGAGTAGGGTTTTCACGGTGGGTTGCGGCTTGTTTTACTTGTTTCGTCAAAGGACCGCCACCGGCGACCACCACTGCCGGAGGTGGCAGTGGGTGGTGCGTGGCTGTGACCTGTTGATAACCATAGAGCCCTTTAAGTCGTGACTTAATCGATTAAGCCAATTCGATAAAACCGTCGTTTTCTTTATAATCATCATTTCATGTGAATAATTGTTCAATCACTGTTTTTGCGACGGCCATAACTTTTCCGTCATAACTCCGATTGGGCCGAAACTGGCACCCACGGTTCAAGTTCGGGGTCGGTCACGTTTTCGGTGTTCTAGCGGAAAACTGGTTCGGCCTCTAGCTAGGTGAAAAAGTGGTCGCAAGTTTGGTAATTTGTCATTTTATGTGAATGACGATTTTCTGCCACTGTTTTGTCGTGGCCGTAACTCTTTTCTCGTAGCTCGGATTGAAATGAAATCAGTGGCCGAAGTTCACTAATCGAGTCAGGAAAGTTTTTCGTGTTTTGCCGAAAATCTGTTTAAGCCTGTAGCTAGGCCGTATAGGGCTGTTTATACACCCTGGTCCGAAAAACTTCCAGCTTTCTGTCCCTGTTTTGTTTTATGCATAACTTTTGCTTGGAATGTCGGTTTGGGATGGGACTGGTGCCAAAAGTTTCGTTTCGGAGTCTATTAAGTTTCCTCTGTTTTGCGGAAAGACCAGTTCGGACCATAGCTAGGGCGAAGTTGCCATGTTGTACTGAAAGGTCCGGTGGTTCGCTGTTCTGCGAATCATTCTTGTAAAGTCCATAGTAAATTATAGAAAAATCGTTAGGACGCGTGCAATACGTCCCTGAAATCGTAAGACTCAGAACTTCGTAATTATGGATTTTGATTTCTGTATTTATCAGTTTTAAGGGGGTAAAACAGGTCCCGAACAGACCCGTATTTTTTAAATAAAAAGCTGGAATATTTAGTCTTTTGAAAGCTAGTAAACGTGTTATGGGTCGGGACTTTCCTTTGACTTTTTATACGTATTTAGGTGGGAAAAAGTGAAGAAGATTGCCGTGTTGGTGTTGCGATTCGTGAGCACATTGCTTAGCCTTGAGGTGAGTTCTCTCACCACGTAGTTAGGAATTTCATGCATGTTGTTTTTGGGTGTTACGTGTTATTACGTGTATTTATGTGCTTACATGAATTAATTGGGATGTGATAATTGGTTACGATTTGTTGAATTCTTATGTGGAATATTTATGCCTGTGTACACCTCGGTGGGACTGAGGGGCTCGGTGGGACCGAGGGCTCGGTGGGACTGAGCTAGTACAATTACCTTTACTCGGTGGGACCGAGGGCTCGGTGGGACTGAGCTTGTATTAATATAATTGGTGTACTCGGTGGGACCGAGGTCAGTATTTATGTAATAATTAATTGGTGGCTTGTATCTATGGTGTTAGCGATGTGCATGGGGTTGCTACCTACGTGTGTGGTTGGATTCACTAAGCGTTATAGCTTACCCCTTCCCAATATGTTGTGATTTCAGGTGCGGGCGGCAGTCGGGCGTGACCGTACACACATCAAGCGCAGAGTATCGAAGATTGTTAAATTTTCACTTTCGAACCCTTTGAATGTAATTATATAATTTTCCGCTGCATAAACTTTGTTGACGGTTTGAGTCAACGACATTAATTTCATTTAAGACATGAGTTACTAGATTATGGTTGTTTTATAATGAAATGGATGTTTTAAAAATTTTAAATTTCCTTGTAATTTTTGGGACGTTACAAACAGATATGGCATCCCAAACCTCGGTAAAACTGAGGTTTGCCATGGGGTGTCTGTGTGTGTGTAGTTGTTAAACCATTACCACCCCAAACCTAAGTGAAACTTAGGTTTGTTGGGCCGCGTGTAACAAACAATGAAGATCACAAATTACACACTAATCATTAAAGCACATAATGGATTCCCAAGTAGACTTCTTAACTCAAGCGGCTTATTCAATTAGAATATTGTCACAAAATTCCTAATGCATGCATCCACAAGTAATCGATGAGTTTCCTCATGAAATGAATTGACGAACCCCAAACCTAAGTGAAACTTAAGTTTGATGATGCTTGCATTATTAATCCCACAAATAAAGACATACAAACTTCCGGTTACCCAAAAAGTCCCAATATTACCAATTAAGCACAATGGTGGGTGTGACTCACAAAATTATGGCAACCTAAAATTACCCCCTCATAGTATTTTCCCAACAGTTCCCATGTGTACATTTTAAGAAGACTTCCTCACAAAATTTTAGGCATTCTAAAGTGCATACAAGATGAGAAATCCCATGTGAACTTACAAGTAACAACAAGAGATAAAAATTTATAATCTACACATTATCTAACATGTATGCCTTACATTTGCAAGAAAACTAAACCTTGGAAGAGCACATATGTGAGAAAGATGGAGAAACATGAAGAACATGGGGGAGCATGAAGAAATTGGGGGAAACATAACAATGGGGAAAAAGGAACATACTTACACAAAGTAGTTGCAATGAAGACTAAGAGATACAAGAGTAGAAGCACATACCTGTTGATCTTGGAGAAAGGAGAAGAAAACCCTTGAATTTGGAGTGAGAGATGAGAGAAAAACGAGAGATAAAAAGAGGGATATGAAGAAGAAAGAAGAAGGAAATGAAAGAGAAAGAAGAATGAAGAACAAAATAAACAAAACAAAGAAACCCTAACTGGCCGCATCAAAGGGACGCGCGGTTTCCACCGCGGTTTATAGCCGCATGGAAAGTCGCGCAACTCTCTGTTTCAAAATTGAAACAGATTGTTACGCGGTTTCCACCGCGGTCTAATGTCGTGTGGAAAGCCACGCAACTCTTTGTTTCAAAATTCCAACAGAGTGTTACGCGGTTTCCACCGCGGTTTCAAGCCGAGCGGTATACCGCGCAACTCACTGTTTCACTTTTTTTTGTAAATCAAAAACACACTCAAATACCAAAACGAAAACAAACCTCGGTGGGTTGCCTCCCACCCAGCGCCTTGGTTTTGGTCGTGGCTCGACCTTCCGTCTTCTCATTCCTTCGGGTCCTCTAGAAACGTGGTGTCGGCTACCACAGTTTCTCCTCCATAATAAGGCTTCACTCGATGGTCGTTAACTTTGAAGGTCCCCCATCTTTTCCTTGCAATTCAACTGCTCTATGTGGGTACACCTCCTTGACAGTGAACGGCCCCGGCCACATCGACTTAAGTTTTCCTGGAAAAAGGCGAAGACGTGAGTTAAACAGAAGAACTTGAATTTCAAGAACGAGTAGCTTTGGGTGCAGATTCTTGTCGTGACACCGCTTGGTGCGCTCCTTGTAAATGGCCGCATTCTCGAAGACGTCATGTCGGAGTTCTTCGAGTTCATTCAGTTCTAGTAATCGACGTTGCCCGACTGTCTTCATATCCATGTTCAGTCGCTTGATTGCCCAGTAAGCTCTACGCTCAAGTTCAACCGGAAGGTGGCATGATTTCTCGAATATAAGTCGATATGGTGTGGTACCAATCGGAGTCTTGAACGCGGTTCAGTAAGCCCATAATGCATCATCCAATTTGATGGACCAATCTTTCCGCGATGCATTCATGGTCTTTTCGAGGATCTGCTTTAGCTCTCGGTTAGACACCTCGACTAAGTCATTGGCTTGTGGATGGTAGGGTGTCATCACTTTGTGTTTGACCGAATACTTCTTGAGGACTGCCTCCAAGTATCGGTTGCAAAAATGGCTACCATCGTCGCTTATGAGTGCCTTTGGAACCCCAAATCTCGAGAAAATGTTCTTCCGCAAGAAATTGATGACCACTTTAGAATCGTTTGTGGGGCTTGCGATCGCCTCCACCCACTTGGAGACGTAGTCGACCACCACCAAGATGTATTCATGGCGGTGGGAGTTTGGGAATGGACCCATGAAGTCGATCCCCCAAACATCGAACATCTCAACCTCCATGAAGATTTTCATAGGCATTTCATCTCTCTTGGATATATTCCCTGTTCTTTGGCACCGATCACACTTGGCGATGAAGTCTCGAGTCTCTTTGAACATAGAGGGCCAAAAGAAACCCGATTGAAGAACCTTTGCAACTGTTCTGTCGGTGCTGAAGTGGCCCCCACATTCTAAGGTATGACAGTGGTTTAGAATGTCGGCCTTCTCTTCATCCGGGACACATCTCTAGATCATGCCATCGGCACATAGCTTGTAGAGGTATGGCTCGTCCCAATAGTATCTTTTTGCCTCGAAGAAAAATCTCTTCTCTTGGTGGGAGTTCATCTGATAAGGCACTACTCCTCCCACCAAGTAATTTACCAAGTCGGCAAACCACGGTTCTGAATGACTAACCTTGAAGAGTTGCTCATCCAGGAACGAATTTGTTGGTCCCGAAGGGCTATAAAAGTTTGTAGAAGGGGGGTTGAATACAAACACACAAATTTTACTTTTCTAAATTGTTTATTGATAAATCATTAACAATTTACAGCTTGTTACGGAACAAGATTAAGGATAAACCTAAATCTAAACAAGTTGGAACACTAAGTTTCTTGCACTAAGAAAGAGAAGGAAATTACTAATAATAACCTATCCCAAGATAAGAAAGATGACTTGTCCAGAGTTAGCAAGTACTTCAAAAAATGAAGTTGGAGTCCTTCTTATATACTGCATGCATTTAATGCATTGCAGTTTACACTTTACACGTGGCAGCAGCTGGTTGGTTGCATGTCATTGACCTTTGTAGACAACCTTAGTAGCCGCATGTTTGAACAGTATAGTATCAGAGTCGTTGTACGATTTCAGACAATAAGGAGGTTCTTTTCTGACATATCGTACGGAGTCGTGCAAGGGTGGTTAAGACGAAAGTATTTTGTACGGAGGACTTCATGATCAACTTTTCGTTGATTCAACGCTTTACCATTGTTTATCAGCGAATGATAAAGTTCAGCGATAGCTGAAGTCTTGTACTTGATACTTCACGTTGAGTGGACAAATCTGAATCTTCGCTGATCCACATCAGTTCATTAGGAGACTTGTCGCTGGTTCTTGAGCTTGATCTTCGACTTCAGCTTAGAACCTATGTTGACGTGAAACTTGTCTTCAGAAATCATAAGTAAACAACTAACTTATCACCGATCACCATAAGGACTGAACAGGCTCAGAGCATTATGGTGAACAGTGTTCACTGAATGTTTAATCTAAAGAGCGAGAGTTCCTATCAGCGGTACTGTAAGATCTTATTACTTATCAGCGATAGTGAAACTCTGATACATATTGTTTACTTACAATTTTCACTAAGTATTTAAGATAGGGTCATTATCAAATCACTGAGGGTTTGGATCAACAATCTCCCCCTATTTGATTATGACATAGCAACAGAAAAAATTGCTATATAATGAAAACATAAGGATAAAAAGAACTCATAAAATATTTGTCCCTTTTACTGTTTTCTGGGATCTTTTCTGTACTGATGGAGTAAAGTACTTTTGCTTAAATCTTTCTTTAAACTTCGAATCAGATTACAAAAGGAAGTGGAAAGATTACAAGTACAAGCGAAAAAATTACAAGTACAAAAGAATAACTGATACAATAGAAGAATGAGGCGATCCTATCAGTTTATAAAGGTTCTTCCTTAATGAGAAGTTCATCAAGGGTCTTTGATGTGGGAATCATCCAGTCAGGGACATTTACACCTTGATTCCTTTTGTTCAGCGCTTCTTCAAAAATCAAGGGTTTAAGATGTCGTGCCTGAATGTCGCGTTTGAATTCACACCAGTAGATGAGATCTTTCAGCTGTTCGATGGGAGTGATGGGAAGCTCAGAGATACGTTGAAAACGTTTTCGTCCATCATAGTCAATAAAGAATATCCCATAGGGTTTGCTTATGACTTTCCCAGGGATGAAAGTCTCACCAGGAGAAAGAGATGTGTCAAGTGCAGAAAGGTCAGGTTCTGGACCAAGGACTTCAGCAAGAGAAAAACCAATACCTGTTTCGTTCCGTACACGAGGACCTGAGTCTGAAGATTTAGGCTTTTTCTTTGCAGAGGCCCTTCTTTTCTGATTTGCGAGAGGAGGGGAGAAGGAATATCCACACAAGAAGATATTAAGTCGATCTGTTTATTTATCAGGTTTTCGAAATGATCCTTATACTTAGATTGAGACTTCTGGATGGCTAATCTGATCTCCAAACATTCAGAGAGACCGTACTTTGTGATGGCTTCAGCATAGAATTTTTCGTACTGTCCATTTTCTCTGAATATCTCGATTTCGGCGATTGAAACTTTGAGGGTTCATCTTCTAGTGATAAGTACCTTGTTGATTCTGGCAGTTCGATATCTGAAGTATACATTTTCTTTGCACCAGATTAAAGTAGATTGAGACACAGTTCTCTTTTCTTCAACGATCTTCTTAGCGTCTTCCCATAGCTGACGTTGAACTTCGATTGGAGTTCTTTTCAGCTTGGGGTCTTTCACTGATTGTTGAGTAAGCTGGATGGTGAGTTCTCTGTCTTTTTCTTCAGCTTCCCTTCTTTCAGCGATTAGACGTTCAGCTCTGAGGTGATCCTTGTATTCCTTTTGAGAAAGTCTGAACTTTGGAGGAATAGAAAGAAGTTGATCACGCTTCAGAATGATTCGCTGATCTTCGAACTTCTTTATCATTGCATCTCTCTTTTTCTGATCCTCTTCACTTGGCTTTTGAGGAGCCAAGGAAGGTCTGTTTTTATGAGAGAGCATCTGTTCTTCAGGTTCATCAGTCTCAGAGATCAAATCTAAGACCGGGATTATTTCTTCAGCGTTGGGAGCTGGGATTATTGTTGGTGAAGTCGCAGCAGTAGAAACTTCAGCGATATCCTCAAACAGGGGAGAGAACTAGCTGAAACACAGCGAGCGTACGAGTAAGAACTTGGGTAGAACAGAGATAGAGAAAGAATGTGGTTGTGTATAGAAGTTTTATGGAGAGGAGAGCTGATAATGTGTATAGATTGAGGAGGGATGTAGTGTAACGAAGATTTAGTTTACCTGACAAATTGTCTTTGGAAGCAAGATCGTCAGATTGTCTTCTTCAGCGAGGCCTTTGTTTTTGCCTTTGTCATCTTCAGACGCTGAAGGCTTTGTCTTGGTCCGCTCCCCTGAAGGTTCTTTTATCAAGATCCCTTTAAGAGTTGTAGTCCTCTGAGCAGGCTTGACGATAAAGGAGTCATCATCGTCATCATCATCATTCTTTGGAGAAGAGGATGGTTCATCATCAGATAAGTCGATGGCTTCTTCATCTTCAGCTTCAGATTCAGATTCTTCAGCATCTTCTTCGAGTTGCTCCCCCTCGGATACAGAGGTAAGTTTATCGGTTCCCTCAGGGTTTTCATCTCCCTGAGGTCCAGCGGTTGTTTCTTCATTTGACTTCTCACCCTCTTCAGTAAGGGTAAGGTCTTCAGTCTTCTCCCCCTTGATAGATTCATCATGGGGAAGGTCTTCAGTCTTCCCCCCCCCCCCCCCTTCCTCATGATGAGTGGGGGAGGAATGTGATGACTCAGCAGTTGGTTTTGGTTCCCTGTCTTCTTGGCCAGGGATCCCCATATAATCTTCAATCGCTGCTACTCTGTCTTCTAGGCCAGTAATAGCAGGATTGATCTTCAAAAGTTCAGCACGATCCACCGTAGTAAAATGCGTCGGTGCAGGGGCAGGGGCGGTCATTTTATTCAGGATCTGCTGCATCATTGTCTTCATTGAATTGACGTCAGTCTTTACAGAATTCATGTCAGTCTTCACTGAATTCATGTCAGTCTTTACAGCAGTCGTCTCTCCCTGAAGATTTCCAACCGATGTCTTCAGCGTTGTGAACTCGCTGGACATGGATTGGACTGAGGTTTTGAGAGAGGTGTAGTCTGTGTAGAGGTCAGCAAGAACTTTGGCAAAGTCACCAAGAGTTTTATCAATCTTCTCCAAATCAGTTTTGGAGGCTTTCTGTTCAACCACTGTCGTCAGCTTGTTGAGATTCTCTCCAGCGTTTGGTACAGCTGAAGAGTTGTCTAAGAGAGTAGTGGTGAGACCTGCTAGATTCGTATCCAGGTTCTTCAGAGAGGCGTTGATGTCTCCCAAATTAGGACCTGTAACATATAAGTACTTATGAACAGAGGAAAGCTCAGAAGTTTGGGGTTCAGTTACAATATATATGGTTTGGTGTGTACCTGTAGGAGGGTCGACGAAGTCATCAAAACTTCTGTGACCTGAATAATGTTCCATGTCGTCAGCGAGAGTGCGTATACGCATGGACGTTCCTACAGGTCCTGCATCCATCATTCCTTGAAGAGTATCATCTTTAGCTTCTGGAGGAATGACGGGTGATTCAGTGGTCGTGGTGAGAACTGGATTAAAGTCCAATGGAGAGGAGAGAGAAGCGAAGGTTGAGAATGTTGGTTGGGTGCGGGGTTCAGCGTTGGATTCGCTGAGAATCACTTCTTCAGTCTGTAGAGAGACTAAAGGAGGTTGGGTAGATTCCAAGTTTATAACCTCTGCGTTTAGAGACGCTGAAGCTGGGATGGAATGGGTAGCTTGTTCAGTTGTGGCAGAGAGTACCACTGAACTTTCCTTCAGCTCTTCGAGATGAGCTGAGGAGTCTTCAGCAAGAGATTGCTAGGGTTGCTCCTTGGTTTTCTTAGTTCTTTTGGAACTAAGTTGGGTAGAAGAGTGTTTGCTTTTTCTTGAAGGAGAGGAGGTTGCAGCTGGGGTATCAGCGGTGGGTTTGTCCACTGAAGGAGCTGCAGAATTAGAAGAAGAAGGATTTAGAAGAGTTAACAGTTTAGAGATACGTACCTCGTTTTCCACTGGCTTGAAGTCGAGTACCTTAGGACCAACCTGAGAGAGTTTCAGGTCTCCTACTTGTGGGTAGTTGTCCTTCAGGCCTGTTTGGAAGACGGCGCTGATGAATCTAGGATATGGAACCCATGGAGATCGGTCAGCGGCAGAGTCTACTCTGAGTACAAGATCATCGTAGATTATTGAAGCCTAGTCTATATGAAGACCTTTCAGCAATGCATATCCCATTGCTTGCTGAGGTTGAGCGGCTTGATCAGAGGAGCCAGTCTTTGCAGTCATGCAGCTTATTAAGTGAGCGAAGATGAAGTTCATCTCGCTGGGCATTTTTGACTTCTTGATGAGGGTCAGCTTCTTCTCAGGCTTCTTGTCCCTCCCATTTTCCCATACATAGCCCATTGCATCAAAGAATGCAGTGATGGTTTCCCTATCAGAATGTTTCTTGTAGTCGGGGAGAGGAACAAAAGGTTTTTCTTTAGTGGCGATGGGAAGGCTCAGGGCTTTGCGGATTATGGCAGGGGCGATCTTTATAGTGCCAAAATCAGTATCACAGAGGATGCAATCAATTGTCTTTGAGGAGTCTTTGGTTGATGGTAGCTGAGAGTGTCTAGCAGAATACCAGAACTGGGATAGTAGTAGCTGATGTGCAGGAGGTGTTATGGTCAGGGCTGTAGAGAGGCAACAGTTTTTCAGGAAATTCACAGCATCATTCAGATGTGTGACTTGCTTTCGAGGAGGAAACTCGAAAAGCGCATATAAGTTGTTTGTTTTTGTCCAATCAAGTTCTTCAAGAGTGAACTTGACCTGAGGAGCCTTGATGATTTCCAATTCCTCAGCAGCAGCAGTGTTCTCAGCAGTGGTGTTCTAAGCAGTGGAAATGTCAGTAGATGCCATTTCTGTATTATCAGTTCAACCAAAGATATAACAAATAAGAATAATCTTAATGTGGAAAAATTTTCCAATAAGATGGTTCGTTTTTTTTGTCCATTTCATTCAGACAAAAATGTCTTAATGAAGATTAGGGTTTTTCTTGGTTTTGAAAAAAGAAATGCAAACCCAATAAAGATCTTGTTTTCCAGTTTCCTTTGAGAATTAGGATTCTGGAAAAACGTATGAAGAACAAGTTTAAGATTTTGCGTTTAAACTTGAAGAACAACCATGAAAAGTTGTGTTCATAAAACCATGAAAGAAATGATTTCATTTTTGAAAGAGTTATTTTGTTTGATCTTGTAAAAACAATGAGAAGGTCATTAACAAGTTTTAAGAAACAGGTAAATAACAGAAATATTAACCTGGTTCGTTGAAGAAGAAGAAGTTCTTGAAAACTTGAGAGCACAAATGCAATAGTAATTTTCTTTTTCTTGCTTGGAGGAGAAGTTTTTCGCGTAAAGGAAAAATATAAACCCAAAAAGTGTTTATATAGTGAGATTAGAGAGAGAGAAAAACTCAAGCGGGAAAGTTTTTCATCATGAAACGGACACGTGTTTGTATTTGATTGGAAGGTAAACGAAACGTGCAAACGTGTGTCAGAAAAAGAACGTGTCGGGGCTTATCCGTTGCAATGACGTCACAACTGTCCTTTCATATTCTAGGATGTCTCTGAGGTTTTGAAAACTCAGTGACACTTTTGAAAACATGAAGCACTGAATAGAAATATCAGTGTTGGTTTTAGAAATTTCAAAGTATCGCTGATTAAGGAAGAGATATTCAGCGATCCAATTTGTCTTGAAATCTTGCATTTACATGCGATTGTCAGCGAGAGAAAAACATACCTTGATATCAGCGAATCAAGTTTATTCAGAGAGAAAATGATAGAATGGGTTATACAAGTTGATTTTATCTTATCGCTGATCAAATGTGAACCGCTGAAGAGTTTACTCTTCATAGTTCAGCATTCCAAGCTCGCTGATGAGAAAGTTGAATCTTGTCTCATCAAGAGGTTTGGTGAACAGATCATCTAACTGATAATCAGTTGGGATAAAGTGAAGTTCTATATCACCATTCATCACATGATCTCTGATAAAATGATACCTGATTTCGATGTGGTTTGTCTTTGAGTGAAGCACTGGATTGTTGCCTATAGCGATGGCACTTGTGCTGTCGCAATAGATTGGAATATTTGAGAGCTGTAGGTCATAGTCCAGTAGTTGATTTCTCATCCACAAGACCTGAGAACAACAGCTTCCAGCGGCTACATACTCAGCTTCAGCTGTGGAGGTGGACACTGAGTTTTGCTTTTTACTTATCCAACTCACCAGCTTTCCACCCAGGAGTTGACAGCCTCCTGTGGTGCTTTTCCTATCCAATTTGCAACCTGCAAAATCACTATCTGAATAGGCGATTAGATCGAACCCTGAGTCTTTGGGATACCAAAGACCTAGATTCACAGTACCCTTAGGGGGCGTTTGGTTCGCTGGAATTTGATGGAATCTGGTGGAATTGGAATGTGACATTCCATTGACCAGATTCCATTCCAACGTTTGGTTCAATCTTTTGGCCAAATGGAATCCCTACAATTCCATTTAATTCCATCATTTAGCCAAAAAACATTCCACACCTTAAACCATGGAATTCAATGGAATGGAATGTCTGATTTTCATAATACCAAAACTACCCCCATGCCACCACCACCGCCACCGCCGCCACCACCACCACCGCCACTGCCACCACCACCGCCGCCGCCACCACCACCACCGCCGCCACCGCCACCACCAAAAAAAACAATTGCTTTTGAAAAAAACAATTAAAATTATCAAAAGGGTATTTTGGTCATTTACCAAAATTTCATTCCAATTCCAAAGCTACATTCTGTGAACCAAACAGACAGATTCCAATTCCTTTAACAGATTCCATTCCAATTCTGTCAACCAAACAGCTGGTCAAACTTGACAACATTCCATTTCAATTCCTTCAAAGTCAAATTCCTTTGACGGATTCCATTCCATCCAAAAACATTCCAGCGAACCAAACGCCCCCTTAAGGTATCGAAAAATTCGCTTTACAGCGATCATATGAGATTCCTTAGGTTCAGCTTGATATCGTGCACACAAACAGGTTGCGTACATAATATCGGGTCGGCTAGCTATAAGATACAAGAGAGAGCCGATCATCCCACGGTACAGCATGACATTAACAGGAATACCATTAGTATCCTTATCTAGTGTCAGCGGTGGTGCCATAGGGGTTTTCATAGCTGAACTCTGAGTTAAATCGAATTTCTTCAGCATATCTTTAACATACTTTCCCTTATTAATGAAAGTTCCCTTTTCAATTTGCTTTATCTAAAGACCAAGGAAATATGTTAGTTCACCCATCATGCTCATTTTATACTCATCTTTCATTCTATCATCGAAACGAGTACAAAGATCAGGGTTAGTAGAACCAAATATAATGTCATCAACATATATTTGAACAAGAATGATATGACCTTTCACTATTCTGAAAAATAGAGTTTTGTCGATTTTACCTCGCTCAAATTTTTCAATATGGAGATAAGTAGAGAGAGTGTCATACCATGCACGTGGAGCTTGCCTTAAGCCATAAAGTGCCTTATCCAGTTTATAAACATAACCTGGACGCTTAGGGTCTGAGAATCCTGGAGGTTGTTCCACATAGACTTCTTCATTCAGCTTTCCATTTAGAAACGCTGACTTAACATCCATCTGATATACTTTGAAGTCTTTGTGTACAGCGTATGCTAAGAATAGACGAATAGATTCTAGTCTTGCTACTGGAGCAAATGTTTCGTCGTAATCTATGCCTTCCTCTTGTCTGTATCTGTTGGAACCCAGATACAACAAGTAACAATAATAATAGCAATAATCTTTGTATTGATTGATAAAGAGAAGAGTTTACAATATAGGAAATGAAGAACAACTCACTCTTTGAAGCTCTCTTTTCTATCTCTTTCAACGTCTGACTCTTTCAAATGGAGGCTGAGAGATTTTAGAGGCTTAACCTTAAAAGTCTCACAAACAAGACTTTATATACCTAGGTTTTAAGGCCTAAGTCCATTAGCAACTAAAGCCCACATATTTAATTTGGGCTTTTACAATTTAACTAAGTAATCTTGAATACAATATAAAATAAAAGCTAACAATCTCCCCCTTTGTATTCAAGATTAAAAATAGCCCGATCTTCCACAAGGTCAGTTGCTTCAATTCCTTCTTTGACTCCCCCTTGATCGTTGCATACTCCCCCTTGATCTTTGCGTACTCCCCCTTGACTGTTGCATTACTTTTCTGGTCTCAGTTATCTCTCAAACGATCAGAGAACGATTTGATGTGCGGAAGCTTGTATAACCAGTTTGAGTAGTAACCGATAGTAGATAAACAGCTACGAGATGAAGAGTAGCAAATACATTCTGCTCATTAGAATCTGCATTAAAGAATAAGTAACCAGGGGTAATCATCTAACATAGAAGCACAATAGCAACTATTATCACAACAATTTATAAAAAATTGTGTGGCCTATGCTCAGAGTTGGCAATGATGAAGCTCTGACAGGACTTTTAGTTATCATTGAAGTAAATTAAAAAAATAAACTTCTCAAACTGTTCTTGGCAATATCACATAGATAAGCAAGTGGAATCACAAAGATTCGTGATATTGTGTGGAAGAAAATAGAATATTATCTATTAAGCTCAAAAGTGTGTAAACTGTTTGGACATAACAGGTTTCCACAGACTCAATGTGCATGAGTGAAGTGTGAAGGTGGGGCAACTTTCCTTCTTTTCAATATCCAACCTTCCAAAGAAAGATCAGATAGCATATGTGCTGCTTCCCCATGGAAAAGTGAAACAGTTCCTTGTGGAGAAGGAAGTGAGTAGCTGGTGGGGTTAAGACAAGAGTTGGCATGGGCTCACTGCCTGTTTCAATGACAATCACCAAAAATTTGTGATAAATCAGAAATGTGGTTTGCCCGGCTCAGAAAAAGATAGTGCAGAGTTGTATATTTCTTTTGACTCTGTTCTCACACCCTCTTTCTTTTTATCATGTAGCTCACATCTAACCAAACTCTCTTTTTAAATTTTACCTCTTAAGCACGATGAGAAAAACTCAGATGAGTTATCTCCCCCACTCTTTGATGTAGACCCTTCACCTCTCAACCACTCAAGGTTTACTTCTTGGGTAGGAAACACAGGTTTAAGTGATCCATAGAAGTTCTATAAAGCTCACACATTGATCCCATGAAATTGTTGTCCTAGAGGTTGGATTGTTCCACACACTGACTACTTGTAGTCTCAGAAAAGCATTTAAAATCCAAATTTCTATAGCAGATAAAGCATTTTAGCATGTAGAAGTGGTTTGACCATTTGAAAGAGGTTTTATCATTCTAAAGATGGCCTTTCTCTAAAAATGATGAGTTTAAAGGTTTAGAAATTTTACCTTTACACGAACATGGTCAGATCTGATTTGTTTTCTCCCCCTCAAATTGAGCAGTAAATTTCATTTAAGCTCAATTTGAAATCAGATATCCTATAAGAATCAGAAAGTGTTGGTAATCATCTTTGATGATTCCACATTTGTTAGGAATATCCAACAACACAAATAATTCCACTTAAAAAAAATACAAGGTGCGGCGGATCAGAGTTTAGAAATTACCGGCCAAAAACTCTGATTTGAACATATCTGAAGTACTGGTCCTACACTGAATTACGTAGAAGCAACGAGAACACCGTTCTTGAAAGCAGAAGGAGCATGAATTAATTTGCAATGCTTTCGGTCCAGCACCTTACAGCAGACTTTGAAGCTGTTTTCGGCATATCAGCACACATAATTTGAGAAAACTCAAAACATCAAAGTCGTGCGTATGTGAATTATCTTTCTAATGCAACTGGAATCGAGTAATTTGGAGCACCGAGTCAAAAGTTATGCGAATGTTTCTGAAGCAGCGCAAATCTGACAGCAAGTAAACAAAAATCGGGCTTTGAGGTTGAGTCGCAGAGGTTCAGTCCACAGAGGCTCTGTCGGATTTCACAGAGGCTCTGTGGTGAACAGTACCACAGAGGTTGGTCGGCAGAGGTTGTGCGGCAGAGGTTGCTCGTAGTGCCGACAGAGCTCTGATGATGATTTTTGTGAAACACAACTTTCTTTCCAGCAGATGTATACTGACTTTAGCAGAGATTCTGACCAAGAAGAACACCGATTCAGACCAAACTCAAAACATGAAAAAGTTTCATCTTTGTCTTACGAGTTCAACTCTACTGGACTCATCAAATTTGGAGCTTCGAGGAGGGAGTTATGTTGAAAATACGACAGGTGCGCAAAGCCGACAGCAAGTACTAAGACGTTGGGCTACGGGCTCTGAGGTTTGGTCGCAGAGGTTCAGTCCACAGAGGCTCTGTCGGGTTTCACAGAGGCTCTGTGGTGAACAGTACCACAGAGGGTGGTCGCAAAAATCTGAGCCAAAGTATGAGTTGTCGCCAGAAGTTGGTCTGAGTGGTCGACAAAAAAAAATGATCGTGGCTTGACAAACGCTTGACAAAGGCTCTGCAGAGGTTTGGTCGCGGCTCGACAGAGGTTGTCGCTGCTCGGCAGAGGTTGGTCGCGTGCGGCAGAGGCTTGGTCGTGTGCGGCAGAGGCTTGGTCGCGTGCGGCAGAGGCTTGGTCGCGTGTGGCAGAGGCTTGGTCGCCGCTCAGCAGAAGCTTAACAGAAGTGTTACACTTACTTTGACACTGATTTAGACCATTTTACCTCTAGATTTTGCAAGAACTCAAAAGACAAACATTTTTTATTTGTTTGTTATATATTTAGATCATCTTGAATCACCTCTTTTCGAGCTCGTACGACAAAGATATGGTTGATTTACCACAGTCGCGCAGATCTGTCCATCAGCTTTCCATCAGCACACTGTTGTCTACTTCAACGATGCATACGACCCTTATAAATTTCGAATCTCTGAATTCTCAAAACACGAAAATTGTTCATCTGTGTCTTAGAAATCCAGGGCCTTTTGAATCGCATCAATCGGAGTCTTAATCAGTGAGATATGATCAATTTACTACAGCATTGGAAATCTGCCAGCATGCTGTCATTTTACTTGATTGTTGTGCACCGAAATCAATTGCCTTTGACGGATGAGTCTTAAACTGAGTGTTTAAGAGTCCATTATCCGCTGAAGTGTGAGTCCTTAACAGATGTATTAAGGAGTCTCTGTACCTGCAAGACAGATCAAATAACTTTTGGTACCCATTTCCAAATGGGTCCTATTTTGTTAGGATTTGCATGAAGTGCTTTGCTGATCTTGTTATGTTCAACAGAAACAAATAGCTTTTGAACGTTTTGAACAAGTGAAGAGCCTTTGACTATCCAAACCATTTTTACTCTTCTAAAAACTTGATTAACTGATTGATCTAGCCTACGATAATAGAAAGGATTAGAAGTAGAGATCTGATTTGTTGAAAACTTGTTTGGCTTAATGAACTCTTTTGTTTTAACAGAACTTTTAGAATTTAATTTGAGAACCAAATCATTTCGTTCTTTAATGCACAGATCAACTTGTGATTGTAAATCAAATTTCAACTTCCTCTCTTTCCTAATCTCAGCAGATAAATCAAAAAACCTTATTGTCAGTCTCTTCTCTTCAGATCTAAAGTACAATCTCTCTCTTTCAAAGTCATCTTTTAGGCATTTCTTTTGAAATCCTTGAACCCTCAACTTTTCGGACTCTTTTCTTTCAAAAACACACTCTTTCCTCTCCTTTTCAAGAGTTTTCTGTAACTCTGAAATTTTGCAAAAAAGCTTCATATATTTTGTTTCAAAAGTAGTTTTCTCCTTTTCAAACTTTTCTCTTTCACAGATCACAAGCTTTTTAAAATCAGAAACCAACTTAGAAAATCTTAAACATTTAAGTTCACGTCTTTTCTTCTCTTCTTCAAAAATCTTTTCAGACTCACATAATTTTCTCTTAAGATCGAGATTTTCACAGGTTAAGAGTTTATCTAATTCTTCAAGCTTAGCAATCTTTTCTGAATCAATCAGAACGCTTTTGTTCTTTTCTTCCAACTCTTTCTCAAGATTAGGAATAAATTTGCGAAAATTAGTACTGAGTTTAGAATAATAATGAAAATCAGCATCAGCACTAAATTTTAGTCTTGACATATTGTTACTTGAAAAAATGATCGTTAACAGATACTTTGTGAGAAGTAGAATTTGTGCACTTGAGTCAATTTTTCAAATCTTATCGGATTGAGCTGAAATTTGGTAGGTAGGTGTACGAGAATATTCTGGACAACTTTAATTCTTCGAGTTTTGTACAAAAACCAACAGAAAATGGTTATTCGAAGCAAAACAGAGTGCAGAAAAATAAAAGTTTAAAACTCCGAAAATTGATAAAAATCAATGGATTGAAGCACAAATTCAAATCTGTTTGGCTCTGATACCAATTGTTGGAACCCAGATACAACAAGTAACAATAATAATAGCAATAATCTTTGTATTGATTGATAAAGAGAAGAGTTTACAATATAGGACATGAAGAACAACTCACTCTTTGAAGCTCTCTTTTCTATCTCTTTCAACGTCTGACTCTTTCAAATGTAGGCTGAGAGATTTTAGAGGCTTAACCTTAAAAGTCTCACAAACAAGACTTTATATACCTAGGTTTTAAGGCCTAAGTCCATTAGCAACTAAAGCCTACATATTTAATTTGGGCTTTTACAATTTAACTAAGTAATCTTGAATACAATATAAAATAAAAGCTAACAGTATCCCTGAGCAACAAGACGAGCCTTGTTGCGGGTTACAGTTCCATGTTAGTCCAACTTGTTTCGATAGACCCATTTAGTGCGTATCACTGTCTTGTCAGTTGGTCTTCGAACAAGTTTCCAAACTTTGTTTCTTTCGAATTCAGTCAGCTCTTCTTGCATGGCGCTGACCCAGTTTGGATCTTTGAGGGCATCATTTACTTTCTTTGGTTCAGTCAGAGAAATAAAGTTAACAAATAAACAAATGTTACCTGCACTTCGTCGAGTCTGAACACCAGCGTTTGGATCACCAAGAATTTGATCAATTGGGTGATTTACAGTCCATCGCTGAGCCGGAGCGTGAGACGCTGACTCAACCTGAACTGGAGGAGATGAAGATGAGGCTTCAGCAACTTCTGGAATATCAGCTAAGAGAGGAGTGGGTGCAGATGTCATTTCATTCACTGATTGCTGACAAGTAGATGGAATGTCTGACAAGTAGATGGAATGTCTTGAGACCCATGATGTTTCAGCTTCACTATTCTGCATATTTGGAATGATAGTAGGACTATCATCTTCAACTATATGAGTATGAGTGGGAATATCTTCTGAATCACCAAGATGAGAAAACATCCATTGATTCAGTTCTTCAGTATCAGCGGACAGTTTTGACTTCGTTGAACAGGATTCGTCAAACGTGACTTGAATTGTTTCTTCTACAGTTTATCTTCTTCGATTGAAGACTCTGAAGGCTTTGGAGATTGAAGAATATCCAAGAAAGATTCCATCATCATCCTTAGGATCAAACTTTCCAAGGGCATCTCTGTTGTTCAGTATGAAACACTGACATCCAAAGATGTGAAGAAAGCTGATTGAAGGTTTTCTCCCATGAAAAAGTTCATAGGTTGTCTTATTGAATCTTTTGACTATCAGCGACCTGTTTTGCGTAAAACAAGCAGTGTTGACAGCTTCTGGCCAAAACTGAGTAGGCAGGTGAGAATCGCTGAGCATTGAACGTGCAGCTTCAATAATTGTTCTATTTCTTCTTTCAGCGACTCCATTTTGTTGCGGTGTTCTCACTGATGAAAAGTTGTGAGAAATACCCTTACTTTCAAAGAAGGAATCAAGAGAACTGTTTTTGAATTCAGTCCCATGATCACTCCTTATTGAGCGAACGGTCAAGTTGTTCAGGGTTTCCATCTTCCGAACAAAGGTGATGAGTTCTTCAGGGGTGTCACTCTTGGAACGGAGAAACATAACCCATGTATAACGAGAGAATTCATCAACTATGACCAGTGTATATTTCTTTCCAGCGATGGATTGTTTGTTAACAGGGCCAAACAAATCCATGTGGAGAAGTTGTAGAGGAGATGACACTGAGGAGACTTGCTTTGACTTAAAGCTTGCTTTGGTCTGCTTCCCTTTCTCACACGCTGAACATAAAGATTCTTTGGCATATGAGTGCTGAGGTAGACTAGTGACTAACTCTTTTAAAGAAAGAGTGTTCAGTGTCTTGAAATTCAGATGAGAGAGCCTCTTATGCCATAGCCAATTGACATCAGATGAGGCTTTTGAGAAGAAACAGGAGTTCTCAGTGGTTGTTGAGTCCATGTTTATTACATAAACATTTTCCAAATGATAACCGCTGAGAGCTATCTTCTCCTTTTTGTCAGTGACAAAGCAGGATTCCTTAGTAAAGATTACTTTGTAATCCTTGTCGCAAAGCTGACTTATGCTTAAAAGATTATGCTTCAGCCCTTCAACATATGCGACTCTTCTGAAGGTTGTTGTACCATTAGAGAGTACACCAAACCCTCGGGTATGTCCTTTTCCATTTCCACCGAAAGTCATAGAGGGACCCTTCTCTTCCTTGTATTCAGCGAGCAGGCTTTTCTTTCCAGTCATGTGTCTAGAGCATCCGCTATCGAGATACCAGATACCCTTCTTAACCTGCATTACAAAGGAAGATTAGTTTTTCTTGGGTACCCACTTAACCATGTGTACACGTTTGTCAGTGGAAGTAGTTGGAATGGAAGGTTCAGCAATCTTCGCAGCATTTGAAGATTCAGCTTTGTCAGTCTTCACTTTGGTTAATTTCTTAACCTCAGTGGTCTTCTTTGCCTTGGGGGCAATGATCTTCACCTTAGCTATATTTTCAGCTATGGTGGATGTGGGGCACTTACTAGCAATATGATCAGTAAGTCCACAGTGATAACATTTCCTATAACAAAAAGTAGTTCTAGGACCATTTGAATGCTTAGATTTAGATCTTGAATTAGAAGTACCAGCACCAAGTAAGCTATTGAAATGGGAGGAATATTCAGTTCTTCGGATTTCTTACCAGAGACATCCACTCTGATTCTAGGAGTAGATCGTTGAATAGATCCACGCTGAGTAGATCTAGAGATCTGATTCTTTGATCCAGAGGGATGAATCACTAAAGCTTTAGAAGCATTCAGCTTAGGTACTAAGGTACCCTTCTGAGGATTTTGGTTAAAAGCAATTCCTTTACCTTTATCTTTAAAGACAGAGGTAGGTTTTGGATAAACCATTTTCTCTTTACTTTTTGAAGAGGTAGAAATTTCCTCAGGGATAGGTGGTCTAGAAGAGGAACACTGAGAGGATGAAGTATCAGCGACTGAGGATACGAAAGTTCCAAATAAGAGCATGGAACGATCAGTGGTTAGTTCTAGAGTATCAGCTTTGTAACCAAGACCACGTTTATCACTCAGGGGAATCTGAGACTTAATTATCTCAGTGATCTTTGTTGAGGAATTATACCATCCATCAACAGTAGCTTTTTCAGCTCTTAATGCAGCGATAGCTTCTTCGCGCTCGATTTTGACTAGCTGATTTAAGTGCACTTGATCTTTAAAATCTTCTTCAATTTTAGAAAGATTTTCTATTTGAAGGTGACAGTTTTTAAGCTGTTCAGCGAGATCAAGGTTTTGATTTTCAACTATAGTTTTGCCATTCATGGCTTCATATAAACTTCTAGTCAAGAGATCGATTTTACGAAGACTATCAGCTTCATCAATATTTGCAATATTTGTAAAGAAGGAAGGTGATACCTGAGTAGTTGAAGTGGAGGGAATGTCTGAACTTTCTTCCTCATCTTCAATCTTGGCCATAAGACAGAGATTGGCTTCATCATCTTCAGAGTCAGATGATGATTCTTCTTCATCAGAGGCAGCCCAATCATAGTTAGCCATCAGGCATTTGCCTTTCTTCTTAAAGCTTTTCAGCTTCGCATACCTTTCTTTCAGCTTGGCGTATTTGTCATCTTTATTCCTGGGAATAAAGGATTTCTTGGGAAACGCTGAGTTTCTCGAAACTTTCTTAGACCTGCACTCGTTAGCGAAATGTCCTATCTTTTCACAGTTAAAACAAGTAGCAGTAGCCTTATCAACAGGAGCTGATGATCTTGGCTTGTCAGTAATGGAAAGAGGTTTATTCTTTCTGAACATTCTCTTTTTGGCGAATCTCCTGAACTTTTTAGTGAGGAGAGCCAAAGATTCATCATCATCTGAAGAGTCAGAATCTGATGACCTTTCAGAGTTACTTTCTAACTCGGTGATAGTGACTGAGGGTCGCTGAGTGGAAGGTTCCTCTGAGATTAAAGCAACAGGGGTGCTTTTGGAATCTTTTACAAGATTCTTCTTAAGATGACTCGATTGCTCATGATTCAGCATCGTGCCATATAAGGTAGAAAGGGTCGTTGATTTTAGATCCTTTGACAGCTTGATACACATAGAATAACTGTCCCAGCTTTCAGGTAAACATTCTAAAAACTTTGTCAGCACTTCAAAGTTAGAATATTCCTTACCAACAGTTTTCAGATCTATTATTAAACAGTTAAAATGTTGGTGAACTTCAGAGAGAGTTTCATTCTTACCACAAATGAAGCTTTCGTACTGTCTTACCAGGTTGATCTTTCGAGAGTCCTGGACTTCAGAAGTACCTTCATACTGAACACAGATTGTGTCCCACATAGCTTTTGAGGTTTTCAGGTTCATGACGGAATGGTAGACTTCGTCAGGAAGAGCCATGGACAGTATGGATCTGGCTTTGGTGTCGATAGCCACTTTCTTCTTATCTTCATCAGTCCACATATGAACTTCCTTAGGAATCAGCCTTTCTGGAATAGCATGTCTATTCTCAGCGGCTGGAACTGCAGCATCGATTCTTACAGGAATATATGGGCCGTTTTCAAGATAATAGGACATAGTAGGGTCTACACCTTCTAAGAAGAGAATCATCCTATTTTTCCATAGATTAAAATTATCTCTGGAGAATCTAGGGGGTTTTGCAAGAGAACCATTGTCAATATAGTTTGTGTTTGTGTTGTTAGCCATTTTCAGAAATAGCAAGGAAGAGAAATCTTAGTATAGATTAGATCTTGTTTATGAGATTAACCAAAACTGCTCTGATACCACTTGTTGGTCCCGAAGGGCTATACAAGTTTGTAGAAGGGGGGGTTGAATACAAACACACAAATTTTACTTTTCTAAATTGTTTATTGATAAATCATTAACAATTTACAGCTTGTTGCGGAACAAGATTAAGGATAAACCTAAATCTAAACAAGTTGGAACACTAAGTTTCTTGCACTAAGAAAGAGAAGGAAATTACTAATAATAACCTATCTCAAGATAAGAAAGATGACTTTTCCAGAGTTAGCAAGTACTTCAAAAATGAAGCTGGAGACCTTCTTATATACTGCATGCATTTAATGCATTGCAGTTTACACTTTACACGTGGCAGCAGCTGGTTGGTTGCATGTCATTGACCTTTGTAGACAACCTTAGTAGCCGCATGTTTGAACAGTGTAGTATCAGAGTGGTTGTACGATTTCAGACAACAAGGAGGCTCTTTTCTGACATATCGTACGGAGTCGTGCAAGGGTGGTTAAGACAAAAGTATTTTGTACGGAGGACTTCATGATCAGCTTTTCGTTGATTCAGCGCTTCACCATTGTTTATCAGCGAATGATAAAGTTCAGCGATAGCTGAAGTCTTGTACTTGATACTTCACGTTGAGTGGACAAATCTGAATCTTCGCTGATCCGCATCAGTTCATTAGGAGACTTGTCGCTGGTTCATGAGCTTGATCATCGACTTCAGCTTAGAACCTATGTTGACGTGAAACTTGTCATCAGAAATCATAAGTAAACAACTAACTTATCAGCGATCACCATAAGGACTGAACAGGCTCAGAGCATTATGGTGAACAGTGTTCGCTGAATGTTTAATCTAAAGAGCGAGAGTTCCTATCAGCGATACTGTAAGATCTTAGTACTTATCAGCGATAGTGAAACTCTGATACATATTGTTTACTTACAATTGTCACTAAGTATTTAAGATAGGGTCATTATCAAATCACTGAGGGTTTGGATCAACAGAATCGTTGATGAGGGTCTTGTCCTTGCTTTGATCTTCACCTCCCTCAAGTCTCGAGAGGTGGTCCGCCACAGTATTTTCGAACCCCTTCTTGTCTAGAATCTCCAAGTCGAACTCTTGGAGCAACAGTACCCACCGGATGAGTCTCGGTTTCGCGTCTATTTTAGGGCTGAGTGATCGATGTACACAATTACTTTGGCCCCAACCAGATATGATCGAAACTTCTCACAAGCATAGACAACGGCTAGCAATTCTTTCTCGGTTGTCGCGTAATTGATTTGAGCATCGTCTAACGTCTTACTGGCATAGTAGATCACATGCATCCTCTTCCTTTACTTTGGCTCAACACCACTCCAACAGCAGTGTCACACGCATCACACATCAGAATAAATGGAAAACTCCAATCTGAGGCCGTGAGGATAGGTGCCAAAATCAGCTCCTTCTTTAACCTATCAAAATCCAAGATACAATCATTAGTGAACTCAAATTTAGCATCTTTAAGAAGTAAGGAACATAAAGGTTTAGTAATTTTTGAAAAATCCTTTATAAACCGCCGGTAAAACTCGGCATGCCCCAAGAAGCTTCGGACTCCCTTGACGGAGTTCGGATATGGAAGATTCTCGATCACCGCGACCTTTGCTTTATCTACTTTAATTCCTGCTTTCGAGACTTTGTGGCCAAGAACTATTCCCTCGGTCACCATGAAGTGACACTTCTCCCAATTCAAAACGAGGCTCGTTTCCTTACACCTTTGTAACACCGCTTCCAAATGCTCTAAACATGTGTCGAAATAGGGACCAAACACGGAGAAGTCATCCATGAAGATCTCGATGGTCCGCTCCACCATATCCGAGAATATTGCCATCATACATCGCTGGAAGGTGGCCGGAGCATTGCACAAACCGAATGGCATACGGCGGTATACGAATGTGTCGTACGGACAAGTGAATGTCGTCTTGTCTTGGTCCACGGATGCAATTGGAATCTGGTTGTACCCTGAATAACCGTCTAAGAAGCAGTAGTATTCGTGTCCGGATAACCGTTCCAACATCTGATCAATGAATGGAAGCGGGAAGTGATCTTTCTTTGTCGCATCATTTAGCTTCCGGTAGTAAATACACACCCTCCAACCGGTAACTGTCCGGGAAGGGATCAGCTCGTTGTTGTTGTCTCGGATCACTGTGATGCCACCTTTCTTGGGTACTACTTGAATTAGGCTCACCCACGGACTGTCAGGAACTGGATAAATAATTCCAGCATCAAGGAGTTTCAATACCTCCTTACAAACCACTTCTTTCATGTTCGGGTTTAACCGGCGTTGGTGTTGGACAACCGGTCGATGCCCTTCTTCAAGATTGATGCGATGTGAGCAAAACGTTGGGCTTAAACCCTTCAGATCAGCTATCGTCCATCCAATAGCGGTTTGATGCTCTCTAAGAACTCGTAGTAGCTTCTCTTTATTTTCAGAACTCAACTTGGACGAAATGATTACCGGAAGGGTGTCTTTTTCTACCAAGTATGCATACTTGAGTTGATCGGGTAGTGGTTTGAGCTCAATCTTTAGCGGTGTCTTCGATGAAGGTTTGGACTTGAGAATTGGTTCTCCCAAATCTTCAATGACATGTCGCCTCGGGCCTTTGTAAGATGGTAGTGCATTGAGTTGCAATACCGTCTCACTTTCTTGATCAGTATCGATTCCCACTAATGCCTTCATGAGATGGTTATTTGATACTTGATGGTTGTACATCTCTTGAGGCATAGCTTCCATTACATCTACCCGGTAACACTCATTCGGTCCCATGCCTTGCTTGGCTGCCCGAAAAAACATTGAAGACGGCTTCTTCGTTACCCACTCTCAACGTTAGCTTTCCTCCCTTCACATCGATCAGTGCTCCTCCCGTGGCCAAAAATGGTCAGCCAAGGATCAATGGTATCTCTTTGTCTTCATCTATATCGAGCACCACAAAGTCTACTGGAAAGTAGAACTTATCCACTTTGATCAGAACATCTTCTATCACTCCATATGGATACTTCATTGATCTATCGGCGAGTTGGAGGGTAACATTCCTTGGTTGCACTTCTCCGAGTCCAAGTTTCCTGAAAATAGACAAGGGCATCAAGTTAATGCTAGCTACTAGATCACATAAAGCCTTACTAAATTCAGAGTTTCCAATATGAACAGGGATAGTAAAACTCCCTGGATCCTTAAGCTTTGGGTGGAAGCTTATGTTGGATGATCGCGCTGCACTCTTCAGTAAGTGCAACTGTTGCATGCTCCTCAATCTTCCTCTTATTGGAGAGGATGTCTTTCAAGAACTTCACGTATGAGGGCATTTATGCCAACGCATCTGCAAAAGGGATGTTAATATGCAATTTCTTAAAAACTTCAAGAAATTTAGAAAAGTTTAGATCATCCCTGTGGGCCTTGAGCCTATTTGGATATGGCACTTTCGGAGTTACCGGTTTAACCGATGGTTGCTTTGGAACAGTTGGTTGCTCTTGCTTTTTCTCTTCACCCTTCGGGTTTTCCTTCATCACAACCTCTTCATCAGCTTCCATCTCATCCACTTCTATGATCTCAATGTCTAGCCCCTTAGGCTTGGTCTCATTTGATGAAGATTCTCGAGTAGGGTCTCTAATCAACTCTTTGCCACTTCTCAAGTAGATGGCTTTGCAATCCTCCTGGGGTTTCCTTTCGGGTTGACTCGGAAATGTTCCAGGAACTCAATTTTGTAAGACTTCATAAATTTGCCCCACTTGCCTTTCAAGGAGCTTTATAGAAGCCGTATTCTGATCAGTAGCCGCCTTGACCGTGTTAACCGTACAGGCTAGTCCCTCAACCGTGCTATCCATCTTAGACATGAATTTCATCATCATGTCCTCTAGCCCCTGCTTCTTCTCCCCGGATTGTCCTTCATCGAATTTCCTTTGGTTGTAACCTGGAGGACGATAAACATTGTTAGAATTAGAAGAATTGGAAAAGTTGGAATTATTACCGTATTGCTGTTGCTGTTGATGGGCCATGGTTTCCTTCGGTTGGCCTTGCGGTTGACTCCATGAGAAATTCGGGTGTCTCTTCCAACCCTCATTGTACGTGTTCGAGAAAGGATCATTCCGTGGCCGGTTGTTCCGATTCTGAAGAAATTGAACTTGTTCCGGTTCATTATTAGGGGGAAACCCTTCCGGCATGCCTTCTTCTACCATAAATGTTGGTTGGATAGAAGATCCCTTCAACTGACTCGTGAGTGCGGCTAATTGAGCCTTTATGGCATTCAGCTCATCTTTTTCTTGCATACTAGCAATCCTTCTAACTGATGATCTCGGGGTGGCATAGCTGTGTTCAGCCAGGTTGTCGATCAACTCACATGCTTCCTCATACGACTTATCCATTAGATCTCCGCCCGGTGCAGCTGTAATATCGTTTTTGAATTGCGGGTGAAGTCCACTGAAGAATGTCTGGATAACGACCCAACCGTGTAACCCAGGATGAGGACATCTTTTCAGCATGTCCTTATACCTCTCCCATGCTTCATACAACGTTTCTTGGTCCCATTGAGCAGAATGGGTAATCTCGGCCATAAGCTGTGTAGTTTTGCTCGGTGGAAAGAATTTCTGGAGGAAGGCAGCTTTCAGTTCTGCCCAAGTAGTGATCTGATCCGGTTGTACACTTTCTGCTCTGCCCTTGAGTGAAAAGCTGAATAACCACAACTTGATTGCGTCATCGTTCACTCCGTTGATCTTGAAAGTGTTGCATATCCTTTCAAATGCACGGAGGTGTGCATGAGGATCTTCTGTTGGTGCTCCTCCAAATTGGTTCTGTTGTACCATAACGATGGTACTTGGCTTTATTTCAAAATAGTTCTCCCCAGTAGTGGGCAGTTGGATGCCTATGCGTGCGGCTGCAACATTTGGATTGACAAACGACCGCATAGGACGTCTCTCCGGAGGAGCTTCGTCGCCAATTTTCAGTTGTCTTTTAGCTTTAGATGCTTTTCGCAGTAGACGGGCGGTTCTTTCGATTTCCGGATCGATCGGTTCGATGTCTTTTCATCGGGTTTTTCTTGGCATAAACCAGTTAGTACCTGAAAAGAAAGATGATTCAAAATTAGCAATCCAGAAACTGAAAGTAATAAGTCGAAAAATAAAATAAAAGAAAAAATGTTCAATGTAATAGCGCTTATAGCTGGTAGTGCTATCAGTTGCAACTAGTTCCCCGGCAACGGTGCCAAAAACTTGATAGGCGGGTTTACACCCCGCTAAATCTAACCGCAAGTGTACGGTGACGAAATCAAGTAATAGTACGGAAGTACGGGTATCGAACCAAGGGAACTAGGAACTAAGTATCACAATGACTACAAGTTCTATTAACTGAACGGTCGTAATTTTGGTTTGTGGTTTGGGAATTGTTCAAAACTAAATAAACTTAAAATTGATTAACAAAAGATCTGAAGAGACTTTGATAGAGAAAAATGTTGAGGGTTGGATTCCCTATGGTTATGATATCGATGAACAAAACCCGAACAACGATTACCGACTCTTACTATAAACCCTAGTTTGTGAAAGCTCACCGCTATTCTTTCTCAAGCACTAATGGATCTTATTCTAACTCTAACCAATTTTATCTTTCGATCTCTACCGGTGGTTTAGATACATTAGGTTAAACTTTTCTGGATGGAAAGGTGATTCGGCTATCTCTACCCGAATCTCTTTTTTGGCACTTGATTATCCGATCTAGTTGCCAATTAATCCTCTCGGACTTAATCAAACACCATTAAATCAATTAAAGTTGATCAGACTACAATTGGTTAATAAAACTCAAATCAAATGCTTTATAAATCAAGTCGATAACGTTAATCGTTTACAGGTCATCTCTAACTGAAACCACAGTTCCTCCAACCCCCAACATCTAAATATTAGTTCATGTTGGGGTTGGATAAGAACGCAAGAATATAGTAGAAATCAATCATGTAAAACATCGTTCGCAATGTAAAAACGTAGTACTGATCAGTTCCCTTCTATCAGCTCTAATCCGTAAACGATATGTCAATCCCCTTCAATTGCTCTCTCTCGTGATGCGAAAATGATGAACTCTGCTCTCTAAAATCGCCTCCTTCCTACCTTCGGTCGTCTTGAATCTTGTATGCCCTAACTTTTGAATCGCCAAGTAATAATAAGCAAACAGTGAGTTGTGCGGGTTTCCCCGCGACTTGAAGTCGCGTGGGAAACCGTGCGTGTCCCAGATTGGCTTGGGTCGGTCTTGGATCGGGTCTTGGGCCGTGGACTTTGGGCCTGATTCTTGGGCTTGGAACTTGGACTTTTGTTTGGCCCTTTTTTGGTCCTTTTCTGCTCGTTCTCTCGACTGTCGTTTCCTCCCGGGATACCTGCACGATTCACTGGAAAAACGTAAAAGCAACACTGCTTTGCTTCAAAACAAGCCACTCTCCATGGTTTTTAGACTGAAAATAACACCAAAAATTGGCATTATCAATAGCTTACCGGATACGCTAACTAACATAAGTCACCGTATACCTTGAAGGTGTCCGGACAACATGAGAGTGTCCGAATAACATGAAAGTATCCGGACGACTTCTCGATTATGTCGAATCGAGTAAATCACTTAGCAATAACCAGATCTAAGGGTAACAATATGATGTGAACGTGTGCGAGAGTTGCAATCGACACAAATGACCAAGAAATAACCCCCAAAAGCGTCGGAAGATGAACCGACAGGGGTTCGGGAACCGATCGCACCAATCGACCAATGAATCGGTTAAGTTGAGATGCGATTAGAGAGATATGGCATTCGAAATACATTTAGGAGAGTGAATCGTGTCACATACCTTAGTTTGGAGACAAAAATCGAGAGAATCGTGCGATTTGAGAGCAATCTGAGGATTTTTTTGCAAGAGAGGGTTTAGGGAGCAAGTTTCCGGAAAAAAATGAAATTGTGAGAGAGTCCAGATATTGAAAGGGTCAGGGTTACCGGATGGGTGGTCCGGATACCTTGTCCGGAAACCACCCGGTCCGGACACTTCGTCCGGATAGGTGAGTTTCCAGGTGAGGTGTCCGGATACCTCATCCGGGAACTTTTAGGGAAAATTCAAAATTGATTTTGAGGTTTTTGCAAACTGATGTTTTCTTTCCAAAACAGTTAAGAACTTGAACATAACCGCTCCCCCTCGGAATGTGCATGAAAAGTAGTTTACTCCCCCTCGGATTGTGCAAGAGGTGTGCATTTTGAGAAATGATGACACACACAAAAAAACTTTGACACTAAGAAAAAAAGATTGTGTGACGCTCCCCCTCAAACAAAGAACGGACTTACTTGGCGCATTCTTTTGGATGTGCTCCTCCTGAACACATGAACAAACTTGTGAAATGCAAGTGCGGTACGAGAAAATAAATTTAAAACAAATCACAACCGAATGTAAAGCAAACAAACGAAATCTACCTAATTAATACAGAGGTTTATTTAGAGATGTGCGCGATACAATTAGAATACGGAGACGAGGAAGTGTGTACTCGATTATCTTGAGATTAGACACTAGGTGGTTAAGAGACAGTTCCACGTAAGTGTATGGAAATTGTACTAGGCGCATATACATGTTAAACCTTCAGGTTAAGCATACCAAGCTTAGACACTAGATAGTTAGAGCGTTTTTCGTCCAAGGGTTTTGTAAAGAGGTCTGCTATCTGATGTTCTGTATTAACGAAATAGAGTTTGATTGTACCTCTTTCGATGTGATCCTTGATGAAATGATACCGAACGTCTATATGCTTCGTTTAAGTGTGTTGAACCGGATTGCTAGATATTGCGATCGCGCTCTTCGAGTCGTTGTAGATGGGCACCTTTGAGTAGGAGAATTCGTAATCCTTAAAATGGGTGCGCATCCAGATCACTTGAGAACAGCAGCTCGCGGCGGCTACGTACTCCGCCTCAACAGTAGATGTGGAGACGCACTGCTGCTTCTTGGATGCCCAGCTGACTAGACTGTCGCCCAGGAACTGCACGTGTCTCGAAGTGATTTTCCGATCCTGCATGTTGCTTGCGTGGTCGGCGTCCGAATATGCTGTAAGCTCGAAACCTGTCTCTTTCGGGTACCACAATCCAAGATCAGCAGTACCTTTTAAATAACGAAATATGAGCTTTACAACAATTAAGTGAGACTCTTTTGGTTTTGATTGAAAACGGGCGCATAAAAAGGTTGAAAACATGATATCCGGTCTACTCACGGTCAAGTACATTAAAGAACCTATCATCCCATGGTAGGTCTTGGTATCCACATCCTTTCCGGAAGAATCGGTGTGTAACCATGTACCCGAAGACATGGGAGTTTTCATGGGCGAAGACTGTTCCATCTGGTATTTCCGAAGAATATCCCGGATGTACTTATCCTGGTTAATGAATATCCCGGTCGATAGTTGCTTAACATGAAGACCGAGGAAGAAATTCATTTCACCCATCATACTCATTTGAAAATGTCTCCTCATGAGAACTGAAAAGTTCTTACAGTACTGAGGGTTTGCAGAGGCGAAAATAATATCATCAATGTATACGTGGACTAAAATAATATGACCTTCTTCATTCTTAATAAACAAAGTGGTGTCGATTTTACCTTTTGAAAAACCAGCTTTGACTAAGAATGTGGACAGAGCGTCATACCGGGCACGTGAAGCTTGCTTAAGGCCATACAGATCCTTGTCGAGGATGTATACGTGGTTTGACTTGGAGTCATCCACGAACACGTCCGGTTGCGAGACGTAAACTTCTTCTTTGAGTACGCCGTTGAGGAAGGTGGTCTTGACGTCCATCTGGAAGACCGTGAAGTTTTTGTACGTGGTGTAGGCAAGAAACATCGGTATTGATTCAATTCTTGCTACCGGAGCGTATGTCTCGTCGTAGTCTATTCCCTCTTGTTGGCGGTATCCTTTGGCCACGAGGCGTGCTTTGTTGCGTACGATGATGCCATATTCATCTTTCTTGTTCTTGTACACCCAATTAGTTCCAATGACCGTCTTATTTGTTAGACGGGGAACCAGTCTCCAGACCTTGAGGCTCTCGAACAGATTGAGCTCTTATTGAATGGCGATTACCCAGTCTGGGTCATTGAGTGCTTCAGAGACTGTAGTGGGCTCGATTTTGCTAAGGAAGCCAGAGAAGAGACAGAAGTTGGCGGAGGCACCTCGCGTCTGAACCGGAGTGGAAGGATCGCCGATTATTTGATGGAGAAGGTGTGCTCGTGTCCATTTCGTGGTATGTGGAAGTAGTTGATGAGTTGCATGGGAAGTGTCCGGGTCCACATACGCACCGGGGGGAAGATCTTGGACGACTTCAAGTGAAGAAGGACGGTTCCTTGGAGGAGATGGTGCAGGATTCGTCATTGGTTGGGCAACTTCCGGGGAATTCAAAGGTTGGACCGTTTGAGTTGTTGAGGACGAAGCTTTTGGAATGATCTCAGGAATGGGCATAGGGTCCTCCAATGGGATGGTCGTTTCGGTAGTGCATCACTTGAGCTTTGAGGGGTTTTCGTAGACAGCGTTGGTGTGCTAGTGGATGGGGGCGGACCGGAGAGGGTCGCTGAGTTTTTAAGTTGAGCATCTCCAAGCCTAGGATGCACAGTAATACGAGGATTAGGTAAATTAAAGAAATCATCATAAAAGTGCTCAAACAGTAAATCTAAATCAGATAGATGTGATTTTGACGTAGATGCGTGATTTGGATTTACTGGAAGTTGTGTAGATCCTGAACGAGAGTGTTCAGAAGCTAACACGCCAGTTAATGCGGGTTCTGAACTGAGTTGTTCAGAAGCCAAATCCGCGGCTTCGTCAAATGTCACGTTTACGTTTTCTAAGACGGTTTTGGTCCATTTGTTGTAAACGCGGAATGCTTTAGCCTGCGTGGAGTATCCGATGAAAACTCCTTCATCTGCCTTGGGACTGAACTTGTCGAGGTCATCCTTGTCGTTCAGAACGTAGAACGTGCACCCGAACGCGCGGAAATTCTTGATGTTCGGGATTCGGTTGTTTATGATCTCATACGGGGTTATGTTGAACCGTTTGTTGATGATGGAACGGTTTTGCGTGTAGCAAGCGGTTGCAACTATTTCAGCCCAGAAAATTAACGGCAGCTTCGATTGAGTCAGCATTGTGGGAGCAGCTTCGACAAGGGTCCGGTTCCGCCTTTCCACGACTCCGTTCTGCTGAGGAGTCCTTACGACAGAGAAATTGTGAGAGATACCTACTGAGGTGAGGTATTCGTCTAGAGTGTGATTTTCAAATTTTGTCTCGTTGTCCATCCTGATGGTTTGAACCAGCTGTCGTAGTTTTAGCTGAATGGTCTTCAAAAAGGTGATGATCAGCTCCGAGGTTTCGTCTTTAGAGTACAGGAACTTCACCCATGTGTAGCGTGAAAAATCGTCGACCATGACCAGGAGATATTTCTTTTGATTGATGCTCTGAACGCGCATCGGTCCACACAAATCCATATAGATGAGTTCGAGGGACTGGGACGTGCTCAGAGCGGCCTTCGGCTTGTGAGAAGCTCGCTTCATCTTTCCCATTTCGCATGCCCCGCAGAGTCTATCTTTCTCGAATTTGAGCTCGGACATGCCTTTGACGTGTCTGCCTAACACCATTTGTTGATGTTCTTGAAGTTGAGGTGTGAAAGTTGACGATGCCAGATCCAAGCTTGCTGAGTGTTGGCCTTCGACATTAGGCAGACGGATTCATCGGTTTTCAGTGATGAGAGGTCGATGGTGTAGAGGTTGGTTTTTCGCGTACCAACCAAAAATTCCTTTCCGTTTTCAGTGTGGACACTACACCTTTTTGCTTTGAAATTGACCTCTAGATCATTGTCGCAGAATTGTCCGATGCTGAACAGGTTGTGTCCCAATCCCGCGACGTACGACACCTTCTTGATGGTAATATTGTCTTGAACGATGCCGTCGTAGCCCATAATTGGTGTGTTGTCGTTGTTCCCAAATCTCACATCTCCGCAGTATTTCTCGGTAAAGTTCGTGAGCAGCTCCCTCCTTCCGGTCATGTGCTTGGAGCATCCTGAGTCTAAGTACCACACATGACCGTTCTGCAAAAATGAGTTTAGGCATTTTTAGGTACCCATTTGAAAATGGGTCCTAGAGGGTTAGGTTTATCCCCTGTCTTGGGAACCCATTTTGAATTGGGCTTCCTTTTAGTTTTACGAGATTTTCGCTTAGGGCTAGACTTAAATACATGGTAAGATCCAAACCAATCAGATGCAAAATGATTATCAACAAAACCATTCAATCCACAATTAGAACAACACAAACAATCATGAGATAATTGAATCAAATGCTGTATTGAAAAAAGTCTTAACGGAAAATTAATACTTTGTTCAACAAAATTGATCGAATCATGCAAACCACAATTATTAATAATTTTCATAGAATTGAATACATAATTAAAAGACTTTGGCTTCGACTTGCTCTCAGTAGATCCTTTGGCTACCCACTTTTGTTTGACATGTTTTGCTCGACCATTTTTATCTGAAAAAACATTAAAGGCATGGTCAGTAGAGTGTGAGTAGGAAGGATGTCTATCATTTGGTCGACCGGTCTGTTTCCGTGTCTGTGAACGGTTTTGAGAATTTGAATCGTTTTTGGAAACTTCGTTCACAGATCGGTTTTTGAGTTTTGTAGAACATTCGCCTTTCAGAAATTTGACCGGTCGATTTACTGCTTTTGAAAGAAAGTCGATGTGATTTGGAAGAGGTTTGTTTGATTCTAAGTTTTTGGAAGAATCTGTTGCGGAAGCTTTTTGAAATTCAGTGTTAAGATTATTTGGAACACATTTTTCTTGAGACTCTTTTCCTTTTTCTTAAGGTAGTTTTGCCAATAAAAGCTTTACACGAAGATGTATCAGAGGAGTCCGAGGAAGGTTCAGGTAGATTCACCATTTCCTTTTGGAGTTGGTCAAACTTCTCTTGGAGTTGACCTTTACTCACTTGCTCTTGCATCACTTCTGTTGCCAAGGCAGACAGTTTGGATATGAGCCGATTGATTTCTACCTGAAGGAGTTCCTTTTCCTCAACAGATACAGATTCGGTTTTGGTGGATCTGAGTTTCTCAAGTTCAGTTAAAAACTCTTGTTTTTCCTTTTGAAACTTGATCCTTTCCTGTTCAAATGATTCCTCTAATTCGACTATTTTCATTTCCAAAACAAGAGGTGAAACATAGCGTTTAAACTCGTCCGTCTCTGTTTTGGTTTCCGTTGCAGGGACCTCATCCTTTTTGGAGGAATCCTTGGGCAGTGCAACTTTGTAGCCGTCAAAGTAATCATTTGATAGGTACTTGGATTTCTTTTTCTCATAAGAGGTGTTAAGAACTTCATACGCAAAAGGTAATTGCATTTAAGTTGTATGTTTGCGTTTGTATTCCTCCGTTCCCTCTTCTTTTTCCTCGAGAGGTCCTGTCCATCTGATTTTATATTCGGGGTATTTTCTATCAAAGCCAAAAAGGTTGAACTCGTATAGAGTGGGCCTCATTGATAGAATCTTTTTCAAATACCAAGGGTTGTCATACCCAATTCCCCATTCTTTATTGAAATAAGTGAATTCCTTATGTTTATTCATATGGGTCATTTTATCAGTTTGACCTCGTTTATGAAGTTTGAGTTCAAGATCAATTATTTTAGAAACATATTCTTTGAGTTGAATTTGAAGAGAGGATCATTGATAGACAATCTATGCTTTCTCATCCTCACACTGATCAAGCTTTGAGTTTAAATCAGATATCTTGGCCCTAAGGTCCTTTGGTACTATTGAAAGGTTTGTACATTTTTCTTTAAGATTAGCATTGTCGTACTTGATCTTTTCAGTGATCCTCTTTTGAACATCTAGCTTTTCTTTTAGAGAGTTAATTTCAAGCAGTTGTTCATCAGTGGAAGCCATATAGGAGTCTATTCTTTGAACAAGTATTTGCATCTGATCGACTAAGCCTTAATGGATAGGGATACATACCTGACATAGATCTCCATGATCTGATGGAGGGGATTGATTGTCTATGAAGCACTGGTGAACATCGACATCTTCAGTATCGCTTTCGTCGTCGGAACGAGTCAGCCAGTAGTCGTCTTCAACCATCAGTGCCTTTCCTGCTTCTTTTTGTTGTGCTAACATCAGATTTGCCTTGTAGTATTCCACGTTACGAACTACGGGATTTTGGCAGTCTTTGGCAAAGTGGCCCAATTTACCGCAGTTATAGCACGTGACTGGTTCATCTCTGTTCTTTGATTCGGCCTTTCGATCGTGCTTCTCCTTATGATCAGAATGCTTGTGCTCGTCAGATTTACCCTTGTCTTCATACCTTTCCTTATAATCGTAGCACTTGTTGGGAGTGGTAGAGTAGCGCTGATTATTTGAGGAAGGTTTCTTGAAGAACGTCTTCTTTTGAAAATACTTGGTGATGAAGGCCATTGCTTTATTTATGTCGGTCAGCTCAGGGTCAGAGTCACTTTCCACTGTTTCTTCAGCTTCTGGTTCTGACTCACTAGACACTTGGGTTCTCTTGGAGTTACGGCTGGATGACTTGCCGCATTTTTCAAACACAAGGGCGAGGGGATCAGCTTGTGGTTTAGAAGATGGTTTCTGAGAGCTCATCGTCTCCATGACTTCGTCTTCGTCTTGCATGAGCATCTCATATAGCTCATTGATTGGAACGTTCTCAATGAGATGGTTGTGTTTGATATGAGAAGCAAACATTTTCCATTCTGGCAGGAGGTTATTTAGGAACTTGAGGCCATTTTCCGTGTTAGATAGAGTGATATTGTTCTTGTGAAGCTCGTTCAGAAGAAGGCAGAATCGTTCATATGCTTGAGTTATCGATTCACCCTTTCGCTGCTTGAAACCGTCATATCGGGTGATGCAGCTGTTGACCTTCAACTGATTTCCCACTTTACTTCCACTCATCATCTTCTCAACTTGATCCCACATGCCTTTGGAAGTTTCCTTGTAGCTATCAATGGCCGTATAAATCTCGTTCGGCAAACTCTGAATCAAATATCTCTTCGCATGTTGCTCCCCAGTGAATTTGTTCTTTTCTTCGTCAGTCATCATGGCGTACGTCTTTGGTTTTGCCTGAGTTGCAGGACCTTCGGCTTGGGCTGGAACAGCTTGCATTGGGGTTTCTTGTGGGCCTTCAGTGAGATCTTTCCAGATGTATTCGAAGTTGTCTTTAGATTCGATAAAGATTATGAATCTGTCTCGCCATTGGGTGTATTCGCCTCGATAGAGAATCGAAGGCTTAGAGTCGGTACCGATAACAAGAGCGTCGCGAGACATCGTGAAGTATGCACTAAGGTGATCGTCAGACAGTAGTGTCGATTCAAGGTTGAAACCTAACGCAAGGCACTAAGAGTGATAGTCCTAACGCAAGATCTAGGAGTGATTTGAACTTAGTAGGTAAGATTAATAACAAAGCAGAGTTACCCGGATAGGAATCCGGATAGATGTGTCCGGATCAGGAAGTGTCCGGATCCGGTGTGAGTGCAGTGTCCGAATAGCAAAAGTGACCGAATAAAACCAAATAAACCGGGTAAAAAGAGTTACCGGGAAAAATGGAAGTTACCGAGTGAATAATAGTTACCGAATAAAAATACTTATCGGGTAAGGGCAATGAAACCGGATGACAACACTTACCGGATGGAACGTCCGGAAAGGGTAGGTGTCCGAGTAGACTTACCCGGGAACTTGATCGTTCGGATAGAGGCAGGATTCGAATGGCTTACCGGAAACCTGAGTAATCCGGATTGGATACCGGATACTTGGGGAATCCGGATAAGTGATATATACCGGAAACTCTAGCAATCCGGACAAGAATTCGTCCGGAAAGTGACGAAGAAAGAAAGAACTTACCAGGAAAAGTAGCGAAGTTTGGGACACTACGGCTGTGCTGAAATTTCGGATCGAGGATTAAGCTAGGGTTCTTGTTTTTGCTCCTGCAGGGTTAGATTACGACCAAAACACAAAAACAAACAAACCCAAATCGATTTTAAGCAAAATAACGCGATTTTGATGGAAAAATTGATACTTTTGACAAGAACAGAGACCAAAAGTTTGAAAAATAATTTTGCTTAAAAATCACTCAAATGACCGAATTGGAATCTAAAAAATTGCAGAAACGCTAATATTACTATTGTGAAACGATTGAAACGAGTAGAATCAAGCAATCTTATCAGAAACCAAATAATGAGATTTTAGAGTGAAACTGCAGTCAACAGAAACTAATCAGAAACTTACGAGAAACCTTGAATCGATTTGTCTGTATGCTCTGATACCAATTGTGGATCCCAGATTAGTGCAATAATAAAGAAATCAGTAATCAATAACAATAAACACAGTTGATTTCAATACGTCATCCATATATCATTTATTCAAAATAGCAACCCATTTAGAGAGTTTTTCAGTACAGTTACAATAGTTATGGATGATTAACCTAAACAATTAGGCTAACAAAACAATTTATACCCAGGCTTAAAGCCTAAGGCC
This sequence comes from Saussurea involucrata, assembly GCA_033807775.1. Classification (NCBI taxonomy): domain Eukaryota; kingdom Viridiplantae; phylum Streptophyta; class Magnoliopsida; order Asterales; family Asteraceae; genus Saussurea; species Saussurea involucrata. Next base: position 83,442,557 of record CM066327.1, read on the forward strand.
CATGGCCCATTAAACTAGACTAAGCCCATTTAAGGTATTTACAAACTCAACCCTCGAACTTCTATTCAATATAAATTTAACCCTAACATACTTCCATAAAAAGGTTTTCGTTTTTTATATAAGCGAGGGTCACATCAAGGGTCTAGTGAGTCCCCTCTAAAACGGTAAACCACAGATGAAATTCCACCATTTGAAACAAATCATAATGATACAATAAGATTCCACACTAACAATATAAATGCATACTTTCACCTTCCCATGGATGGCACATGCTTATAGTCACGCATACTTGTGACAAGGCATTGGGACTACACACTTGCCCTTATTGTGAACGACATGAAACAGATTCATGCAATCCATTTGGATGCACACTTCCCATATGAAAGGCCATCACATGGTCCCACCCAACATATATGCACACTATGAAATAAACATCTACTTGAATAAATCCTTTTTAAACATGAAATGTGTATAATGATCAAAGAACATGCATAAAAACTGTTTAATTATTCACAAAGGTTATAAGAAACTCACCTGAAATATAAGCCAAGCACACACTCGAAGTCCTAAAATCCCACACCCTAACACGTGAATTCATTGGATAGGAAAGGTGTTAACCTCTTCAATTACCCACTAATCCCATTTTTACAACCTTCCAAGTAACACTCTTAAGCAACACCCGATGTTTCCTAAAATGAGAATCAGAAAAATTGAGCACACACGAAAAAAGTGGCTCGCGCGACTTGTAGCGCGGACCAAGTTGCGGCATAAGTCGTGTCGAGCGTTGTCAGATATGCACCCGCCCGAAACTCGATTTCTGATATGAACAATCAAATCCTCGACCCCTTAAACTCGAATTCAAGGTCCTTCCAATATAAATCAAAGTATTTAAACTTCCAAAATGATTCACAAAACACCTTCAAACAATTCCACACCACCTAATCATTCTCTAATCAACCAAAAACTTAATAATCAAGTTTTCAACCTTGAAAATCTCAAACACAAAGATATTGACCAAGACTCCATGAATCAACAACATATTTTAGTCTTCAAATCGTAACTAGATTCAAACACAAAAATAGGTTTTCATCATAAATAACACCCAACAAAATGGGAGTAAATTTAAACCTGAATATTGACGTGGAAGTATTACCTCCTGATAACGCCAATTTTGGGCGTTATCTTCAGTCCATAAACCAACGAGATTGGCTTGTGTTTAAGCAAAAAGGCGGGATTTCATGGTTTATCTAGTGAAATGTACAGGTTATCCGAAATAAGACAGACATCGAGAAAAGAGGCGAAAAAGACCCAATGGAAAGTCCAAGAACCGACCCAGATCCGTGAACCAGATTTGAACCGAACCTGCCAGAAATCCAGTCAGAAACACGCGCGGCTTGCCACGCGGTTTGCAAACCGCGGGCAAAACCGCGGGGTCGCCTGTTTCGTTTCTATTACTTTGTATTTTCCGGATTTAGGGCATTATCACGACACGTGCGACGGTAGGCTGCGGAGGGGCAATTTTCAGAGTATTTTCACACACTTTGGAGCCACGATAGAGGTCTGATTGAGGAGAGTTCACCACGCGAAGTGGATTAGAGCCGAGAGAGAAGGGATTCATCGTATATTCTTACCGTTTACGTTTACCATGATTTCACACACCACTTTATACCTTATTTCTTGTGTTTGCGTCCACCCCAACATGAACTAATCTTAAGATGTTGGGGGTTGGAGGAACTATGGATTTATGATGGATGACGTGTAAACGAACGATTATTTTTACCCGAATTGATCTATGAAGTATTTGAATTCAGTTTTCATTATCAATTGTAGTCTGATCACCTCCAATTGACTTTCATGGTTTTTTATTAAGTTTGAGAAAATTAATTAAGACTAGATCAAGTAATCAAATACCGGAAAAGATGATTCGGGTAGAGATAGCCGAATCACTTTCCGCTCAGAATAGTTTGACTTAATGTGTTTTGAAACCCTAGGTGTAGATCGAGAGATTAAACCTACAAGTTTTGAGATAAAATCTGTTTTGCTTGAGAAAGAACAACAGTGACTTTTACAAACTAGGGTTCATAGAAAAATAGTCGGTAAGAATTATTGTTCGGGTATTCGTTCATCAGTAGTATAACCATAGGGAATCAAACCCTCAACCTTTTCTCTATCAAAAGTTTTCCCAAAACCTTCCGTTACGCGATTCTAGTAGTATTTAGTTCTTATACAGTTTTTTAAATCAAGTTATAAACCACAACTCAAAATATCGATCGTTCAGTTAATAGCAATTGTAGTCATTGTGATGTTTAGTTCCTAGTTCCCTGTATTCGATACTCGTACTTTCAGTACTATTACTTGACATCGACCCGTACACTTGCGGTAAGATTAAGGGAGGGTGTTAACCCGCCTATCACCTCCATAAATAAAATCACCCAAGATGGAGAATTTGTATAGCATTTACACTTTACAGCCCAATAAATAAGTAAGATAATTAACAACCTACTAATCTAAACCAGGCTAAGCTTAGATTAAGAACGAATGTCACTGTCCTCTTTCAAAAGATTTATGTCAAAAGAGTAAACGTCAATATGTCCAAAAGTCCTTAATCACAAAAAGGTGTCTCTATCGGCGACCAATACTCCGCTCACGACTTCGAAGCCCTACCACTAAGAGAACCTGATATACATGGTACATTAATGATTGTGTATGGAGGATACATGGATTTTTACTCTCGAAATACAATTCCTTTAACACTAAAGTGACTAATGGTATTCAAAAACAAGGTGTGGCTGGTCTCTGGCTGATAAAGACCGATTCAATATGGTCAATCTCCAAGAAAATCCAAAGCTTGAGAGAAGAACTTTGGAACAACTTTCTGCTTACTATCATAATAAACCGAAAGTACAATACTTATACTAACTAAGAAACCTCTAAAACTAACCCAGTCTCCTACTAATATAACATCCTTCTTTAAAAGAAGGACATGGCTTTTACTGAGAAAATACTAAATAAGAAATTAAGAAAACTAATGCTTAATAATAATAATAAACTGCACAGTCTTTGGGAAGCCTCATATCAATGCTCGCTTCTCAAAAAGGGCCTTGCCCTCAAGGTCGGTAACCGAAACATCGGGGTCAGGTTTAAAGGGAATGGATGTTGGGATCTCCTTCATGGACTCAAGGAGGAACTGAGGCGGATTACAACAGTGTCCTGGGTGATACTTTTCAGAGCTACGAATTAATGTAGAGGCCATGGGAGTCGCTTGCTCAGACTTATTTCGATGTCAATCGACGAAGAGGAAGATTAGTTGGTGATTGTGGTGGTGTAGGGATGATCGTTGGGGTAGTCGATGGAGACGATGGTGGAGGGGACGAAAATGGCGAGAATGGGGCGGTTTAGGGGCTGGTGGTTTTTCCAGGAAAATTGGCGGCCAATTTATCCTCGATTAATTTGGCTAACCATAGGCGTATGATGGAGGAGGGTAGTCGTAGAAGAAGACATGTTGAATGTAAGGGCGGAGACTTGGATAAAGCAATTGAGAAGGGCATGTTGGGAGAGTCCGATCACAAAATTGCTAATACGCTCAAATTATGTTTGGTAAGCGGAGACAAAACTGGTTTGGTGGAGCTTGAAAAGAAAAGCTTGATGGCTTTCAAAAGAGAATTGTCCGAAACGAAGTTCGAGTTCACGTGTGAAAGATGCCCAATCTGTGAGAAGGCGGTTATTATGGAGGTATTTGTACCCACTTTCCTACTACTATAGCATCCTACCCATGACTTCTTCAAAAGAAGGACATGACTTTTACTACAAATACTAAATAAGAAATTAAGAAAACTAATAATTAATAATTAATAATAATAACAATAAAGTGGAAATTATCGGTCTTTGGGAAGCCTCGTATCAGTGGCACTATAATATGGACATCACGAGGTATATATATAGTCAATACACTGATGTTCGGGGAGACGGGACTCAATCAAGTTAGAAAAACCATAAAACATATAGTAATAATAATTTTTAATTTAATATCTATACAAATGTACATTTATTTGAATTTTTTAACCGAATTTGTAAATGAATAATTACGTTCAACCACCACTGTATTTTAATTAATTGTGATTTTTTAAATGAGAATTTGCTATAATTTTTCGTTTTCAGTTTATACTTGATTACATATTTACATCACAATACAGATACACAACTAATAATCTCATTGTTGGTGACCACAACAAAACAAGACGACGACACTATTAGGTATCGTAAATACTTTTTCACTATGTCAGAAAACTTTGATAGTGGCACTCACCCACTAAGTAAAGAGCAGTAGATCAAACTTTCATAGTGGCACGAGAACCCACTGAGTAAAGAGTAGTACATTCTCCCTTGGCTTCATTCACTATGAAAATAGAGAGAGAGAAATATTGGATCTCCTGTACTAACCTGAATGAATTCGAATTGAGGCTTGTTTGTGTTCGTTCGTTCGCTTAACTTAACCAAACAAATGAACCAACATGAATCGTAAACGTACGAATTTTTTGTGTTAATGTTCGTTTATTAAGAAAATATGTTTGTTCATGTTTGTTATGATGCTAAATGAATGCAAAGGAACGAACACGAATGAATAAAAACTACCATCATTTTGTTCCTCAAAAATAACATAACAAAATGAAAAATCTGGTAAACTTATATGGAAGTAAAAATGGAATTCTAAAATTTAATCTAAATTAATTAATGATTTTACATATTAGTTGATAAGGTGAATGGTTGTGTGAAAAGTTGAGTTAACGTGAAAAGTGTGCGAAATTGATGATCTGAACCCCTTATCACTTTTAATTTCAAGACCACTCATGAATCCAACTTGATACGAGAATTGATCCGATACATCTCCGTACATTTTATCTAAGTGCATTTCATCCTAATGTGTATTCCATGATTGATAACCATTTTTTACGCTTCTCAAATTAACTCGATTTCTCACTAGAACTCAACCCTAATTAATAATGTTATAATGTATATTAATATCTTTATATTTGTAAAGACCAACCCAATAGCAGTTAGGCCCAAGCCCGGTTAAAACCTGAGTGCCAGATACTCTATTATGGGTAAGTTTTTCCCTTCTTTATTTTTATAAATGTTGTTTAAAAAGTAATAGCTCGACTAAAAGTATTTTAATTAAATTTTTTTACAACATTATGTTTTTACTCTATAAAAAACCAGGTCTAAAAAGGAGTCCGACATAACAAAAACCATTTTTCTACCTTTTTGTCAAATAATTGTAACAATTTATCAAAAATGTTATTAATAGATTCTTTAAAATAAAGGATGAAGTTTTTATAAGAAAATATTTTCAATTTCAATTAATTTTCGATTTTAAAAATTATAAAATTAATTATATTATTAGTGTTTGGGTAAAAAATCACACCCTCGACCGACTTGGGAAATTTCCTCGACATGACCCATGGACCTTGATTACCCTAATATCTACGACGGTCATACCCCCGACCGACAAGGGTAATACCCATTATTGTCATATCCCCGACATACGATAGTTGGTTATTAAAAGACATCTTGCGTCAATAGTCATTCAAGATAGTGTCTTTACATCTCGTGATCGCATGTTATACGTCGCATGTTATACGTCACACGTCACACATCGCCAGTCACGCATTACTAGTCTTATGTTACTAGTCTTACGTTACTAGTCTTTTGTTACTAGTCTTACGTCACTAGTCTTATGTCGCCAGTTACGACTCGTCGGTCTTACGTCGACAGTCTCCTGTCGTCGGTCTTATATCATCCTGGTCTTACGACCTGGTGGTCTTACGTCCTAGTCCTACGACATTTTCATAAGACCATTCTTATAATTAAGATAAGGTCTTACAAGAAATTTACAGTCATATACATGGTCTTATATTTCAGCAACGGTCGTATGCTCCATAAGACCGACGTCCAGAACTTAAGACGGTCTTACGATTACACTAACCATTAATGATCAACAGTCGTTTCCTTCATTCATTAATGCAGGTCTACAAGCAATTATGGTACAACGGTCAGTAACGGACGAGTTCTTAATGACATTAAAGGCCCGGCAGTGGTTACAAAACCAATCATCAAAGCGCACTTAATGCCGACAGTGGTTACAAAAGCGAGTCATCAAAGCACATTTAAGGACCATCGAAAGCTATATAAAGGCTGCTCCACCTTCGAGCAAAGGGAGAACAGACAGAGCTACTTACACTCATTTCTACATTTTTCTCTCAATACAGCAAGGCATTCGAACATGCAAGTATCGCACGACGACAGTTCGAAACCACACGACAACAGCTTATTTCGCACGTTTTATGCACGACACACGAGTTTTACACACGATTAAGTTTACTTTTTCTATAATTGTAACTTATTGTACATAAGAACACCTGTTACAAAAGGATTATCGCCCCTAATTGGCGACCATAGTTCACTGTCGACTCTAACACAGTCGACCGCGATTTTTTCCCTCGTTTTGAGGTTTTCCGCGTCACCAAAATCTCTTGTTTCGTCTACATTTTCTTCGTTATTTTTCTTGTTTATTTCTATGGTACAATCTTTAGTTGGTAAGGTCCGAAATCAAACCTTAAATCGTATTTTTATACAATTTTCGGAAAAAGACAGTTTAGTGCGATTTTTGGCATTAACAGTTTGGCGCCATCTGTGGGACCCAACTAAGGATTTCCTTCGAAATAAACATCGTATTACTAACGTATCCTCTTATGTAGATCTTCGTTTTCTATTTGTCGACTTCGAGTCTTGACCATAAGACGAAGACGCAAGCGGAATTGGAAGACATTGATCAAAAAATGCTCAGTCAATTGAGCAAAACTCTAAAGCGCAACAAGAACTTATAAATCTTCGTCACAAGATGGAGAAGCAAACTAGCGATATATATCGCATCATCCAAGAGTTTGGAACACCCTCCACAAATTGGGAAACTCCACATTTGATTTCAAAAGTCCTCGGAAAAAGGCGCTTATCGACTCCATGTTACGGGTAACTGTGACGTCCCACTTAGAACAACTCTATATATATATACTCTAAGTATATTCTCCTCGTTCAATTATTATGATCTAATATATAAATGTTGATTTAAGCATCAAAGGATCATTGGTCAAACCAACGACCACCCCCGATTTTACATTGCAGGCTCGCAAGATCATATAAATATAGGTTTTACGATTTACATCGTGAGAAACCAAAGTCTCTACGACTTAAAACGCAGGTTGCAATTTATAGTCGTCGATAAAAGACAACTTACATTTTAAATCTTATGATCGCCAGTCATGGCAAACGCAAGTTGCAATTTATAGTCGTCGATAAAAGACGACTTACATTTTAAATCTTATGATCGTCAGTCATGGCAAAGGCAGGTTGCGATTTATAGTCGTCGATAAAAGACGACTTACATTTTAAATCCTATGATCGCCAGTCATGGCAAAAGCAGGTTGCAATTTATAGTCGTCGATAAAAGACGACTTACCTTTTTAATCTTATGATCGCCAGTCATAGCAAACACAGGTTAAAATTCTCGGTCGCCAATAAAAGCGACTCGCATGTTGAAATCTCATGATCGCTAGTCATGACATATGTCGTCAATAAAAACGACTTATACATTGAATCTCACAATCACCAGTCATGGTAAGACGTGTGTCAAAACGCAAAAGTCGCCAATAAGTGCGACTCGCACATTTTAATCTCATGATTGCCAATAAAGGCAAGTCACAAGATTAAACGTATAAACACGAGTAAGGTAAAAATTTTACCGATTATCGCTGAAGCAAAACTTACATAACGTAACATAGGTCTCTAACGACCGTATCGGCTCGGAACGCCAGATCATAGGTCTCTAACGACCATATCGGCTCTAAACGCCATATCACAAGTCTATAACGACTGTATCGGCTTGGAACGCCAAATCATAGGTATCTAACGACCGTATCGGGCTCGGAACGCCAGATCATAGGTCTTTAACGACCATATCGGCTCTAAACGCCAGATCAAAAGTCTATAACGACCGTATCGGCTCGGAACGCCAGAACATAAGTCTTTAACGACTGTATCACAAGATTCTTAAATTTTATCTTGGTTCGGTCATCTTATGATCGTCGCCAAGCTTTATTTCGGCCCAATCGTCTTACGATCGACTCCCGATCCATACGTCTCATTTTGATTGATCATCATCGGTTCCTTGTGTTTTAAGATCGTCTTACGATCGTCGTTAGTTTTTCATCCTTCACATTAGTGGAGGAACACCACAAGTAACTTGCGCATTAAAGGTCATCTTTCGATCGTCGCAACTTACTTAGAAAACATTTTTCTTAACAAATGTGTGTGAGTTCCAGTTTGATCAGGTAACAACGAATCAATAAGAAATAACAAGAACAATTTATGATTTCAACTTGTCATCCCTCTCGTATTCATGAATCAAGATAGTTACAAAGGTTTGAATGAAAATCTCAACTATCTCTCTCTAAAACAATTAAGCTCTAATGAATCTCTATCAATTGCTAACCTAAAACTAAAGGTAAACATCACCTTTTATACTTAGGCCTATTAGCATTAAGGCCCAAGCCCATTAGGCTAAACTAAGCCCAACAATCAATATTAAGGCTTTTACAATAATTAATTAATCTAATTAAGCACTATATAATTATTTATATATCTTTCTAATATGTAGGACATTTATGGTCCTAACAATCTCCCCCTAAAGATATATAAATAAAAATCGGTCTTGAAATCTTCAAGTCTTGATCTTCTCTTCCTTTTGAATCTTTGAAACACTTCGGTGTTGCTTGTCTTCATGTCTTTCGACAGTCCCCCTTGAATAAAGCTCTTGAATAAAGCTCTTGAATTTGAATTCAGCTTTTAAAGAACTTGTAGAACCAATATGCTTGAAGGAGGAAATAATGAATTGTAGCGAACACCACTTGATAACCGATGAGAAGAGTTGATCACTTGTAAGCACTTTGATCACTTGTATGCACTTTGAGCTCTTTGGATCTCGGAACAGATCAATCATTTGATTAAAAATCGTTCAACAGTTACTACCCCCCGGCTTTTGCATGGGGACTTCTTTACTCCCCCTCGGCTTTTTCTAACTCCCCATCAACTTGATATTCGGTGTCTTTGAATCTGTACCCTTTCTCCCCCTCATGATGAGTAGGAGCATCCGGAACATCATGCATGTTCAAAGACAATAGTGACGAGTAGCAGAAAAATCCAGATAAAAATATTAAGTAACCAGAATGGGGTAAAAATCTAACATAGAAACACATAGTAACTGTTATCACAACAATTTAAAAAAATTGTGTGGCCTATGTTCAGAGTTGGCAATGGGGTATCTCTGATAGGACTTCCAGTTATCACTGAAGTAAAATTTTAGAAAATTACTTCTCAAACTGTTCCGGCAATATCACGAAGATATGCAAATGGAATCACAAAGACTCGTGCATGTGTGAAAGAAATCATTTATATCGATTTGGCTCAAAAATTGATTTAATCTGGGACACAAGTCAAAAATCAATAGACTCAGTGATTAGAATATGACGTTCGGAGACCGGAGCTGATGTCTTCCTGTTTCAATATCTAGGACCTCCGAGTGAGGAATAGATAGATTATGTGCTAAATCTCCGTGAATATATGAAACAAGCATCTGTTGTGAGATACTTGAGTGGCTGGGTGGGGTGACACGAGTTATCGACACTGGGTCCATGTCTGTTTCAATATTCATCTCCAAAGAACGAGAATGAATAGATTATGTGGTTACCCGGATAATTGACTCGGTTTGGTAAGGACCAATTAATTCTTTTAAGTCCTGTCACATCCTCACCATATTTTTTTCACTCCGAACTCATCTATCAATCTAGACCCCTCACTGTTATCTCTAAGGGATGTGTTTCTTCGGTAGATCCTTCCGGTTCTGGATAGACCATAGAAACGATGTAAGTCCAAACACTCCTTTCATGCAACGAGTTGAATAGTTTAGTAAAACAGTGAAGTACGAGTTCTAAACTGAAGTGTTTAGAAGTCAAACTTTTAAGAACGAGTCCTGATCAGAGATGATCAGAAGTCATAAAAATGAAGTCTGAGTTCTGATCTGAGGTAATCAGAAATCATAAAGATGAAGTCCGAGTTCTGATCTGAGATGATCAGAAGTCATAAAGATGAAGTCTGAGTTCTGATCTGAGGTAATCAGAAGTCAAAAAAATTAAGTCCGAGTTCTGATCTGAGGTAATCATAAGTCATTGTTGAAATACCATAATTTCAAGAAACAAAATCAAGCGCAAAACAGATTGACTCAGTAAGCACAGTATTTGCAAGAGATGAGACAATGATCAGAATGTTTAATTGTGAGGAACAAGTCACAATTATTATATCAGATAAGAATTGAATCATTAATATGAAATGATGAACTGTGAACACAAAGTGGAATTCAAAACGAGTGTATTTCCATCGAAAAATCAACGAATATGTGAGACATGGAAATAACTAAGTCAAGAAAAAATGACACGTGGCAATCATGGAATTTTAAAATTGGAGAATAACAAACACAAGTAAGTTATCCAGAATGAATTACCACGGTCTTTGAATTCAGTTGAAGTTCACTTACCTTTCATGAGATAGTACTCCCCCTCAAAATTGGCATAACCTTTGAATTATCGTCATGTGATGTGAATAATAGGAATTAAAACCGCACATGACATTCCTGCAAAACCGATTAGTAAGATTTTGGTATCCATCTTTTGATAGATCCTTGTTGGTTAGATGCCCTATGAGGACCAGGAATACTATAAGTACCATACCAATAGTTAGCACAATCTTTATTCACAAACTCACTTGTTCCACAATAAGAACAACACAGCTTCTATGTAGATAAGTTGATCAGCTTATTAACAGGGTAAGCACGATCAGTTTTCACAAAAGGTTTAGCGTGGAAAGCTTTGTTGTTCTTGTCACTCTTAACTGAGATGAATGACTTTGGAATAGGAGTGGATCCTTTAACTCTCCAAACCATGTTTACTTTCTTAAAAAATTGATTATCTCTAATATCGACACGAGAATTATAGAAAAGATTGGAAACTCGAATCTGATCATTTGAAAAATCATTTGATTTGACAGAATTCTTTGAAGAACGATTTGTAGAAAATGAACTTGAAGCATAAGAAGGTTGAACACCTTTGAACTTGCTTTCTTCAAGTTTCTTGATCTTAACGGATAAAGCATTTCGTTCTTTGAGAATTAAGTCAAATTTCTTTTGTAAATCAGATTTAACCATTTGTTCCTTCAAAATCTCGGTTGCTAATCCAGATAATCTCTGTGTAAGTTTAGAAATCTCAGTTTGAAAAATCTTTCTTTCGAATGCAAAGTCATCTTTCAAACTTTTTGCTCTAAAATCTTCAACCTTCTTTTTCTCAGTCTCTTTGCTTAGAATGTCTAATTCTTTCTCTAAATCGGATATTTTCAAATAAAGTTCTCCATTCTTTTTAGTAAAAGATTTGCGTTCAGTTTCAAACTTCTCTCTTTCTAAAATCACAACCTTTTCAAAGTCGGAGATCTGTTTTGAAAGTTTTAAACACATAAACTCAAGACTCTTCTTCTCTTCAAGAGATTTGGTTGAAAAACCAGATTGCTTTTGTATAAGCAATTGTCTTTCTTTTGCAAAACTTTCTTTCTCCTTTTCAAAAACCTTTTCAAAAGTAGATATTTTATTTTTAAGCTCAAGGTTTTCACGATTCAGGAGTTTACCTTTCTCTTCTTCTTTAGCCAGTTTCTCAGAACTATTCCAGATTTGAGATTTCAGTTCCTTTAGTTCTTTGATGTACTTGCTGATCAATTCATCTCCTTGCTTGATATTCTTTTCATATCGTCTTTCTTGTTCTTTCTCTTCAGGTGCTTTCATGTCGTCTTGCGATGACAATTCAACAATCTTCCTTTTCAGCTCATTATTCTCAGATTCTAAGATCGTTGCCTTTTCTTCAGACTTGGCAAGCTTCTCAGAATATTCGCAGACTTGACTTTCGCGTGCCTTTAGTTCTTTGAAGTACTTTCTGCTCGATTCAGTTGCTCACTTGAAATTTTCTTCATGCATTCTTTCACTTTCGGTACAAGCCCGATTGAAGCAATACCTTAACATTGTTACCTGAAAATTTATGATCGTTAATCGGTGTTGTTTTGAAGAAAAATTTCGGAAGAAAATCAAAAATTAAATTTGAAGAACAAATCTAAAAATAAATTCGTTTTCAAAAATTAAAATCTAATTATTATCGGAACGAACGAAATCAAACTTCGAGAATGAAACCTGTAAGAAAACAAACCAGGTTAGATCAAAAACGACGAAAATAAGCTCAAAGACGTCGCAATAATTCTCAAACGTCACAAAAATTGCAAATCGATCGTTAAGAACAAAATTGCAACTTTCGTTAAAATTCTCAATCACGAGACGTGCGGTAACTCGGGTACCGATCAGAACTTACCAATCAAAACTTACCGGGTGATTGAGTGTACTTACCGGGTGAGATGTACATTCCGGACACAATTGGTTCCCGGATAAAATTAAAATCAAGTGAACTTACCGGAAAAAATTGTGACTTACCGGATGATAAGAAAATTGTGACTTACCGGATGAGATGTAAACAAATACTTACCGGGTACGACGATAGCGGATGGAGTCCGGGTAAAATGGCTTACCGGGTGATATGAAGTTCCCGGATGCGGTTACCGGACACAAGTTACCGAACAAAATAAGAGAGACAAGACTTACCGGGTGAGATTAATATGTGAAAGAGAAGCAAATCATGCAACAGATTATTAGTAGGAAGAAAAACACAAACCAAAAAATCAAACTATGCATGCGATGGATTATGTGAACTAAAAGCAAACCATCAAAGATGTTTACAAATTGGCACGCAGCGATTGAAACGAATTATGTATGTGTGAAGTAAATATGTATGTGCATGCAATGGTTGTTCTTGTGGGTGCATGTATGTGTTTTGTGCAGTGTGCAGCTTGATGAGATGACCTATGTATGCATGAGATGTGAAACAAGTAAACAAGTAAAAGCCAAACAAATAAACAATGCTCAACAATTGCGGCTCAAATAAAAAAAAAATCCGGATAGTTATGTTTCATCCGGAAACTTTAATTTATCCGGAAAGGAGAAAAAAAATTGTCTGGGAAGCCAATTTTTTTTATCCGGATAGTAAGGTTTGTCCGGGTACAATTTGGGGTTTCCGATTAAAATTACCCGTGAACCAACAACAATCCGGATGATTCGTCCGGATAGTGATGAGTAATAGGAAACTTACCCGGAAACAATGAGGATCTTCCGGACACTGCGGCTGGTTTAGAAAATCGAATCAGGATTCGATAGGGTTGCTTGATTCCACTCCTGTAGGGTTAGATTTTGACCAAAAACACAAAAACAAGCATACCCAAATCGATTTCTAAACAAAATATATCCTATTTTTCAATCACCACCACAAAAGTTTAAGAACACCAAAAACTCAAGAATTGATTTTTAATTTGAAAAATTAATACCTTTGAGAATCGATATCAACGCTGATAAAGTCTAGATTAAATCGATTAAACAATCGAGATATAACAAACGAATTATTAAATCAACGAATGAACTTTGCAAACCCGATTGATGAACGAATTTCCTCAAGAAAAACTGCAGCCTGTCGAAATTAAAACAGATGTCTTCTTGACCTCAGACGATTAATCCAACCGTTCAGAATGAAGAACAGAGTGTCGTGAAGCTACTGTCCAAAAATCGTGACGATCCGACGGTTCAATCTCCGAGAATAGGCAAAACGGCTCGCTGTGTTTTTTCAGAAAATTCAATACGAATTTCTTACTTTTTCTTGCTTTCGTTCGATTTCTTCTATATCTTCAAATCACCGATTAGGCTCTGATACCAATTGTGAGTTCCAGTTTGATCAGGTAACAACGAATCAATAAGAAATAACAAGAACAATTGATGATTTCAACTTGTCATCCCTCTCGTATTCATGAATCAAGATAGTTATAAAGATTTGAATGAAAATCTCAACTATCTCTCTCCAAAACAATTAAGCTCTAATGAATCTCTATCTATTGCTAACCTAAAACTAAAGGTAAACATCACCTTATATACTTAGGCCTATTAGCATTAAGGCCCAAGCCCATTAGGCTAAACTAAGCTCAACAATCAATATTAAGGCTTTTACAATAATTAATTAATCTAATTAAGCACTATATAATTATTTATATATCTTTCTAATATGTAGGACATTTATGGTCCTAACAATGTGTCATTTGTACACTGTCGACCGGTCTCACAATTCTAGCTGACCAAGTCGATTTTCTTCTAAATGATCCAATTAGCAAAAGTAACACACATTTTACTTTGGTACAAGATCTGAAATTCAAATCTTGGGGGGCTAACTGTTTGGGTAAAAAATCACACCCTCGACCGACTTGGGAAGTTCCCTCGACATGACCCATGGACCTTGATTACCCTAATATCTACGACGGTCATACCCCCGACCGACAAGGGTAATACCCATTATTGTCATATCCCCGACATACGATAGTTGGTTATTAAAAGACATCTTGCGTCAATAGTCATTCAAGATAGTGTCTTTACATCTCGTGATCGCATGTTATACGTCGCATGTTATACGTCACACGTCACACATCGCCAGTCACGCGTTACTAGTCTTATGTTACTAGTCTTACGTCTTACGTTACTAGTTTTTTGTTACTAGTCTTACGTCACTAGTCTTACGTCACCAGTTACGACTCGTCGGTCTTACGTCGACAGTCTCCTGTCGTCGGTCTTATATCATCATGGTCCTGCGACCTGGTCTTACGACCTAGTCCTACGACATTTTCATAAGACCATTCTTATAATTAAGATAAGGTCTTACAAGACATTTACAGTCATATACATGATCTTATATTTCGGCGACGGTCGTATGCTCCATAAGACCGACGTCCAGAACTTAAGACGGTCTTACGATTACACTAACCATTAATGATCAACAGTCGTTTCCTTCATTCATTAATGCAGGTCTACAAGCAATTATGGTACAACGGTCAGTAACAGACGAGTTCTTAATGACATTAAAGGCCCGACAGTGGTTATAAAACCAATCATCAAAGCGCACTTAATGCCGACAGCGGTTACAAAAGCGAGTCATCAAAGCACATTTAAGGACCATCGAAAGCTATATAAAGGCTGCTCCACCTTCGAGCAAAGGGAGAACAGACAGAGCTACTTACACTCATTTCTACATTTTTCTCTCAATACAGCAAGGCATTCGAACATGCAAGTATCGCACGACGACAGTTCGAAGCCACACGACAACAGCTTATTTCGCACGTTTTATGCACGACACACGACTTTTACACACGATTAAGTTTACTTTTTCTATAATTGTAACTTATTGTACACAAGAACACCCGTTACAAAAGGATTATCGCCCCTAATTGGCGACCATAGTGCACTGTCGACCGCGGTTTTTTCCCTCGTTTTGGGGTTTTCCGCGTCACCAAAATCTCTTGTTTCGTCTACATTTTCTTCGTAATTTTTCTTGTTTATTTCTATGGGACAATCTTTAGTTGATAAGGTCCAAAATCAAACCTTAAATCGTATTTTTATACAATTTTCGAAAAAAAACAGTTTAGTGCGATTTTTGGCATTAACAATTAGAATATTCAATTCATCTTATAAAAATTATTTATTAATTTCAAAGCTTCATACTAGTAGAAGTATATTATAAATTTGGTAATTGTAATCTATTATAATATTTCTTAAATGACTTTCTTTGTACCAAACACATCAAGAGCAGCATCTCCACTGCTCCAAAGTCAAAATCTAAAAAAATGTAAGATTTTCATCCCCATTTTCTCTTACATTTTTCATTTTGGTGAATGTTTTAGAAAATATATTAGAACAAAAATCATAAAAATATTTATTTTAAAAAATATGTTAAAGATACTCTTCTAATATATTACATAAACCTTTTCTACATATATTCTAATAAATTTACATGGATTTTTTATGCAATTAAAATAAATATGGTTAGAAATAAAAAATATATATATATATATAGAGAGAGAGAGAAATGTTCAAACGAGGAGCGTAACAATTTACGAGAAACGCGAGGAGCACCTCCCATGTAGAAAATCACATGTGATTCACAACAAAATCACATGTGATTAAAAAATGCAAAGCGCGCGGTTTGTCCCGCAGTTTGCAAAGCGCGCGGTTTGTCCCACGGTTTGTGCTGTGAATCACATGTGATTTTGTACATGGACGGTTCTTCTCGCGTTTTCCTAAATTGTTACGCTCCTCGTTTGAACCCGCCCCTCTCTCTATATATATATATAATACACAGTCTAAATTAAATTAAAATGAAATATTTTTGCTTTTTACTAAATAACTAATTTTATAAAAACCCTTCAACTCATCATATTACATTGTCATAATTAATGAAAACTTTACTTTCACTCAATTAATCATCTCCAAACTCAGTATATCCCACCACCGGTAGGATAACCATACCGTGACATCCCATGGTAATTACCATACCACCCCGATGGTGATGGAGGATACATTGATCTTTGATGGTGATAAAATTGCATATCATTATCAGGTGGCAGAAACAATGGTGGTGGCGGTCGATTATTGGTTGACGACGATGGTAGGATGATTGGTCTCTGATAATGACTCGTACATAATATATCTCGACAAAATCTTTTATCAACTTCAGGCTTCACATAAGCTTCGTCTTTATGTGTCGTAAATATTTTCGTGTCACGTGTCTTTTCTTTTCGGCGCTTGCAACGTGAATTTTGTTTCTTCTGCTTATGAACATACGTTTTTACAGATTTTGTAATTTTTCTGAAACATCCTCGACAACACTTGACAATCACTTTAAACCTATAAATAATCTGCACATTAATAATTAACAACATCCAACATACATCAAATATGACATAGATAATACATAATTTATTAGTTTTTTGTAAAGTTTAAGCTCCCATCCCTTAGTTACGTTATTTGAGGATTTGTCTAACCATTAACTTTAAGACCTTACGAGATTAATCGATAAAAAAAAAATTAAGAATTGTATAAATCTTATACATCTATTTAAAAAAAATGATTGTGGGTTTTGGAAAATGAAAACAAATATTCTGCGCATGGACGTGGGCACATGGTGGCGAAGAGTAAAAATTTTCGTTTTCGTGAAGTTGCCATCATATCGATTTAGGATGTGCTACCGTATTATTTTTGAAACTACAAGGGGTGCACCTAAACTGAAAAAAAAAGACCCAAATCTTATACCCATTCAACCGAAAAAATCTATCGAAATCGATAAAAAAAACTTAAAAATCCCCCGAAATAAAGCAAAAAACGTTAAAAATCTCTCGAAACGCCGGAATTTGGCTAAAAACACATCAGATGATATTAAACGTTGGTAAAAAAAATGAAAGACACTTCGATAAAAACTGTATGAAAAAAATATGTGCGACCATTTGAGAAATTTTCTGGGTCCGTCCTTGATTCTGCAAGTAAATAAAATATAAAATAGTAGTTTTCCAAAGAAAAGTTACCTTTTGGTCGGTAACAGGTTCCGCCATCAACACCCGATTGCTCGTCTTCTTCTTGTAGCTAGTGGGATGACACATAGAAATATTAAATATATTTATAATGAATGTAGAGAATATTTTAAAATCTTTTATTTTCATTTTAGATTTAATATTTACATTTCAAATATGGAAGAATATTTTCATATCGTCGTGGATTCTAATTTACTGTATTTTATTTGCACTGAATTTGGAAAGTATTGCGAAATATCATTGATTTTGCAAATACAATAATTCAGTAGTGTATCTTATGATTCTTCTCTATTTTAATTAATTCATATCAACCTTTTTCTTCTTCTAATGAAAAGATCGTGAAAGAAATAAGAATACATTTTATAATAAACTTTTTATCTGCCATTTTATATGATTTAATACCACTTATAACTTTAGAACTCGTCAAATAACACATCTTTTGGGCTTGGTCAGGACTATTTAATGTTTAAATTGACCGTGGTAGAGATGGCCAACCCGGCCCGGCTCGATTAAACCCGGTTTATGGCCCGCCGATTATAACCGGTTGAGGTTTTGTAGTGATTTTTAGAAAAATTTGGTAACATGAGGATTGTCGAAATATTCGAACGACAACCCGACTTGAATGACACATTTAGTTGTCATTTCCCGGTTCAACTCGGCATATGCGAGAAAATAATATTGTATTCGTTCTACCAATGAATTGTTTTATATTAAATGTTTAAAAGAGAGAAATAATATTTTATGAGTTGTAAATATTTTAAAATATGATCAGTTGTGTAATCTCTAAAATCAAGAATCTATTGAATATAAAATCATTTTTTACTTGTCTATTTTAAAGAAATTATTGGAGATGCTCTAATTTTTTTTATTTTGAAGCACCTATCGGTGATCCTCGAGCATATTTTCTTTTAAAATGGAGAATCAAAGTCAAAATCTCTAACAAATTTTGTATTTTAGATAAATCAAATATCTATTATAAATATTTTATTCATATATTAAAATGTTATTTATTTATCTCCTAAATATTTAACTTTTTGGTTACTTTGGGAGGAAAGGAGATAATTCTAAAAATTTCCCTCCTTTTGTCTGCACTTTTTGGTTACATTGGGAGGAAAGGAGATAATTCTAAAGGCATTGTGGGGTTCTCTTCTGCTTTTTGACCATCCAACCGTTACATTACATCCACTTTTTTCTGTATTTAGGGTTTTCTTCTTCATTTCAAATTCACCTCCCATCCCATATTGCCATGGAAGAAGAAGCAGCACTTAATTCGCAAAACCAGAAACAGAATAATAATGGTATCGTTGGTGGTGTGGTGGACACATCTGCACCTTTTAAGTCGGTCATGGAGGCTGTCACCCGTTTCGGTGGAATCGGCTTCTGGAAACCCCAAACCAATTTTCAACATTCCCAGGTCTCTCTCTCTCTCTCTACTGTCAGATTCTAGGTTTTTAAGGGGAATTAATTGTTTTAGCCATTTGATTCATTGTGTTTTTCAATTTTATGCGATGGATAGCAGACCATTGATCAACAAGTATCTGACGCAGAGGATCAACCAACGACACAATTACCAAACGAAACAATCGAAATCTTGAAAGAAATCGAAGCAACAAAAACTAGATTCCAAGAACTAAAAGTCAAACTACAAAAAGAGGCCGAACCCAACATAACTAAGGTACAACAAGTTGATGAAGTTGAGTTATCAAAAACCGAGATCTTGAAGAGAGTAGAGGAAGCAACCGAAGAAGTAACTCATTGCACGAGGGTTCTTGAACAACTTTTGGGTCGAGCCGAGGCTGCTAGAAACAGGACCAACTCGTATTCTGATTGCAAAATGTTGGTGTCAGTTCCAACAATGTCGATAGGGCAGATATTAAGCAGGAAATTGGTTATGGCAGAAGAGAGATCGGAGAAGAGTGGTAAAAGATGGAAGGTTGCACAAATTCTTAGCAAAGGTCTTGGTGGCGAGAAAGGAGCTCCGCCAAAAACCAAAATGTCGTTTCTTGTGGCAAAACAGAGCACAAAGAAACATGGAAGATGATGAAATAGTAGTTTTGAGCAAATTTGTTTTTGGTACCATTTTGGATTTGATTGTGTTTGCATTGTAAAATTAGTGTTTTTGTGAATGCCATGGTTTAAGCTCAAGATCATCAATGTGGTCTAATTTCTATTTGAAAGTATACTATACAAAGTAGAAACCAACCCAAACTACATTGCATTTTCATGCAATTTATCCGAAATCAAAGTAGTTACTTCAATAAGACAATTGACTACCAACATGTAGCAAACAGGTTGCACCTCTACCATCATATAAGAGGAAAACATTGATTCACAGTAAGATCCAAGTGAACGGTTTCTCCATGCACTATCATTTTATTTTGGGTGCATTTGGTGTGCAGAACAAGATGGGACATGACATAACTAGGGGTGTAATTCAGGGCCGTGCATTGGGGTGATTGATGTGGTCGACCTTCGATCGTCGAGGGCCTCCGGTTTTTAAGTTTTTTTTATATGTATATATTAAATATAAAATATTCAATCCAATAAACTACGTAAATTTCAATGGGGCGCAGTTGGGTATCGCGTTCCTTTCTTTAACGCGTATCCCTTGCCCGAACCATGTAGACAGCAATGCAGCAGGTTTTTTCAAAATTACAGCCGTGGGTCTTTCTTTTTAAAACAATTTAGTATAAGACCATCACACACCTTCAAGACCTTACTCCTTTCACAAGTGTCACATCAGCTTTGCAATAACACCTTCCACACACATGCAAGACCAAACTCCTTTCTAAACTAATAAATTATAATATAACTAATATAACTAATATAGATAATTATAATATAACTAATAAATTAATTATAAAATATAGATAACTAAAATTTTACTTTTGTTTTCTTTTATTATATTTTGTGTAAATATAATTTAGCACTTTAAATAAAAAACATTGCATAAAAATATCATTTTTTTAAAATAAAGCGTGGCTAAGAAATTTTAATAAAAATATTAAAAAAATAATGTTCAAATAAATGAATTAAATGTAATAAACATATTAATATAATAATGAATGCTTAAACAAACAAACTAATTAAATTAAAAAATGTGTTTATTTAATATATTTAATTTGTTGAAAGGCCTTGCAAGTTTAGCAAGATGGGGGTGGTCTTGCAAGACCTTGCAAGACACATGACATGTCATGTCATCTTACAAGGGCTCTTGCAAGACGTGTGTGGATGCTCTAAATTCATTAAAAGATAATTTAATTTTATAACAATATCGTATTTTTACTATCTTAATTATATGATTTTTTTATGATTACTTAATTTTCAATTATTTATTATTGATTCAACCAAAATATCAAATTGCAGTCATTTATTTTTATTTTTATAGGCTTTTTAAATCATGTTTTTCTTATTATTTTTTTACATGTTTATATCCTTTATTATTTCTTTTCAAAATATGTATTTCAATCTATAAGCAAATATTTAATACTATTTTTTATTTATTTTATTTTTCGATAATTTCTTCTCCTAACTTTGTTTGATTATTTATGAACTTTAAAAGTTTTCTTGATTATTGTTGATTATTTTTATATTTTCCTTAATTTTTATACAACTTTTGGAGTTTTATTAGCAATCAACTATGTCTCAAGAAAGATGAAATATTACAAAGTACGTATTTCAATCTATGAGCAAATATTTAATACTATTTTTTATTTTGCTTTTCAATGATTTATTCTTCTAACTTTGTTTGATTATCTAAGAGCATCTCCAATAGCTTCCCCATAATTTCTCCAAAATGGGGAACCAAAAGCTAAAATCCCCCAAAAAAATATACATTCATCTCCAACAGATTCTCCATTTTGGAGAATCCAACATTAATTAAAATATTAAAATATTCATTTATCAATTAAAATAGAGTAAAGTTCACTTTTGGTCCTTAAAGTATGTCAATTTCAACGGATTTCGTCCTTAAAGTTCATTTTTTGAGAAAAGACCCTGACCTATCATACTTTCTCTCACTTTTGGTCCAAAGGACTCACACCGTTTAAATCTTGCCGTTAGTACCCACACATGTGCATCTCACGTGAGGGCATTTTTGTCATTTTAAACATTTATGTTATTTTCTATTAAAAATAAAATTATATATATACATATTCATAGAAAATCAAAGACAAAGGGCCAAAACAGTAATTTTCTTTTTGATTTCAGGGCCAAAATGGTAGTTTTCTTCCGGTCATTTTGTCATCTACGGTCTTCTTCTCCGGCAATAACCCCTCTCCGGTCTTCTTCTCCGGCAATAACCCCATCTCCGGTCATCTTCTCCGGCTAAACCTCAATCACAAAAACTCAACCAAAATACAAATCCAAATCACCAACACTCAAGTCTCAACCTAAACCCCGTATCGTATTTAAAGCTTTAAAAAATACTTCAAAAATATATAAACAAAAACATTATTTTCTATGAACATCACCCAAAACAAGAACAAATGAAGAATAGATAACTCTAAAAAGCATTAAAAAATCTTGAATCTAAAATCAAAACTCAAATAATTTATAAATTTATTCCGTGAACATAACCTTTAACCCAGATAATAAACATCAATATCTTATATCTTAAGAACAATTTCATTCATATACACAACTAAAATAGAAGTAAAATTCTATTACAACCAAATTATCATCTATCTAAACAAAAGAAGCAAAATCAGAAACCTAAGCTACCGATTTGAGTGTCGGAAGAACACACCAGATCTCGACTGAGTGCTTGAAGAACATCACCGTCGGCCACCGTCTACCACCCCTCCTTCACCCACTCCAAGCCCCTTGAGAGATAGAAAGATTTGAGAGACGGAGAAAGAGAGATCGAGAGATCGAGATACAGAGAAAAGTGAAGATAGATTCGAATGTGTTACCGGAGGTATCACCGGAGGTGTCGCCGGAGGTATCACCGGTGGAGTCGCCGGTTTTTGGCCTGAGGTTTTGGTCCTTGGGTTTTCTTCCTGACCACTCATCAGGACAGAGAAATCGAGACAAAGAGAGAGAGACGGAGAAGAGAGACAGAGAGAGCGAGAGACATAGAAGATGACGGTGAGGGTGGGTGTCGTCGACGACCAGTCGCCGGAGGTGCGACGGCGGCGGGGTTTTCTTCCGGCGGTTGGGTTTTCTTCACTCATCATCAGGTTATCAGGTTATGTATATACAGACACATATATGTATTAGAGTAATTACATAATTGGTCCCTAATGTTTGAAGATTTTTGTAAAAACAAAAAAAAATAGAAATCATGTAAAATTGACAAAAATACCCTCACGTGAGATGCACGTGTGTGGGTACTAACGGCAAGATTTAAACGGTGTGAGTCCTTTGGACCAAAAGCGAGAGAAAATATGATAGGTCAGGGTCTTTTCTCAAAAAATGAACTTTAGGGACGAAATCCGTTGAAATTGACATACTTTAAGGACCAAAAGTGAACTTTACTCATTAAAATATTATTTCTCTCTCTACATATTTATTTTCAAAGTTTTCTATTGGTCCTCTCACTTGGTAATCATTTTTGGAGTAATCTCCATATTTGGAGAAAAAACTCTTCTCTCTCCAACTTTCTCCATTTTGAGGATAGTTTTGGGAAAGCTGTTGGAGCACATTTTTAGCCCAAAATCCCCAATTTTTTCCATTTTCCCCATTTTGAGAAAGCTGTTGGAGATGCTCTAATGAACTTTAAAAGTTTTTTTATCATTATTAATTATTTTTATATTTTTCTTAATTTTTTTATACAACTTTTGGAGTTGTATTAGCAATCAACTATGTCTCAAGAAAGTGAAATATTTTTCTTTTTATATCGATTGAAAATGAGTGTCTA
Source organism: Saussurea involucrata (assembly GCA_033807775.1). NCBI lineage: Eukaryota > Viridiplantae > Streptophyta > Magnoliopsida > Asterales > Asteraceae > Saussurea > Saussurea involucrata. The sequence continues at coordinate 83,466,057 of CM066327.1, forward strand.
CTAATCTTGATTATAAAAATATAATTAGATGATTTTGCTTCTAAAATGTCAGAAGATCTATATTTAGAAAATAGAAATGTTTATTGTTTGTTTTTTCTTTCCGAAAAAACGTACATAGTAGTGTCAAATTATTAGTGAAGAATGAATAGCTTGTTATGTTGACTGTTAATAAACTATATGTGTTATATATTGTACATTATACGTATTATATGATTAATTTTAGTTTTCTTACTAATTAATTTTTTATTATTACCAACAAATTAATCATATAACATCTATGATCATTAATTTAATGATATATAAGTCAGTTTGATTTCTATTTGAATCTTGTTTATGATATTTGTACTTCCATACATATTTCATGAAATAATATACTTTTGAATTTAATAAATAATATGATCAGAAAAAATTTACGTTTTAAGTTTTTGCACAGGGTCTCCAAAATGTCAGGAACGGCCTTCGGTGTAAATGATGCGAGTCGAGCTCGAGTATCAGGCCTTGTTTGTTTTTGGAATTTTAGCACTTAATTACCACTTATCACTTATTCGGTCAGATATTTTTCAATTCAGACTGTTTGTTTTTTCAACTTTTTTAGACCACTTATCACTTAAAATCATCTTTAGGCCAAAGTGGTAGCCTAACCACTTATTTTGGAAAGGTTTTTGTTTTGCTTTTAGGAGTATTAGATTTGAGATTTTAAAACGATAATACGTTTAAAGTTTGAAATGATAACATTTTGAGGGACAAAATAGACAATTATACATATTCAAACGTTTGCCAGTTTACAAAAAACAAACAGTCTTGTTGATTCAGATTTCAGACTTCAGCACCACCACTTAAAAATCAAAAGTGAAATCAGATTTCAGACTTCAGCACCTCTTAAAAAACAAAAGTCATCTCAGTATACTCAACTTGAACTCGATAGCCATTTCTCAGGCTCGAACTCGAAACTCACGAGTAGTTTAAAATAAATCTCGACTCGAAGTCGATTTCAATTTTTTAAACTCAAACTCGTTTGAAGCTCAAACTCAAACTCAAAATCGAATCAATCTCGAACTCGATGCAGGCTCAAACTCAAACTCGAATCAAGCTCATTCGTTGGAATTTATGAAATTTTAGAGCTTCTTTTATAAATTAGAACACTCCTTATGCTACAGGGGAGGTGAATTGAGTGAGTGCAAGCCCTCGTCCATGTAGTTGAATGGCTTTGTGTTCCGGTCAGGATATAACGATGTTATGAAAGGAGCCTCTTAAAGGTGCTTTAAGAGCTCTCGAACCCTGTTTTAATAGTTCTCAAATAGGGTCCTACCTAAACGTTGATAAAAGACATTTTGTCTTAGGTCGACTTGTTTATAGAGTTAAAAGGTGTTCTTTAAACTTTACAAAACTCAAGAATGCACCTCTTGTCAAAATGACAAAGCTACAAACTGCAACCACTTACCTCTCTTTTGATAATACCTCTTCACCCTTCCTTTAGGATCTCTCTTCCAAAGAGACAACTTCACCAACACTTTTATTGTTTTTTTTTTTTGTCTTTCTTTTAATTACGATTTAATAAAAACTGATTGATTTTTATAGTTAAAAATGTTCAATATACTTTTCTTTTTTATTGGTAATTTATTAATAAAATTTACACTATATTTTACAAATTACATTATAAACTAGTTATATTAAGAAAAATATCGAGTATCTCAAAAGCTTTTCGAGTCGAGTACTCGACTCGTTAGTATGTTGAGCCGAGTTCAAGTTCGAGTGGAGTGTTGACCGAGTCGATCTTGAGTAGCTTGTGAGTTGTTTCATATCATTTACACCCCTGGACACAAAAAAAAACTTAGACTCAAGACAAAGAGTAGAGAAGACTCATCAAAATCAGAGACATGAAATAAATTAAAACCCTCCCAATCTTACCTCACCCTCGCCCGTAAGCATACCAACCAAACATAACAAGAACCCAGATACGAAAAACCAAACGAACACAGTATATCCCACGAAAAGAAAGGGTCAGACCTTGCTTCTATTCAAGAGGGTAGAGTGAGTGATTGTTTCCGTGAAAACAACCCCAAATATGGAAAAGAAACCTGACAAAAAAAGGTGAGATGAGAGTAGCTGTGCATGCATACCATTTGTATTGCTTGCTCTGAGAGCCAAAGTAAAAATAAATGGGAGATATTACTACTAGGCATTTAGTATTCTAAACTTTCCCCTCTTCAGAACAGAAGCTATATTAGAGTCTTTTATCTATTTTTAAAAAAAATTCCTTCTCTGTTTTTTTCTCTCTCATTCATATGACCAAAGTGACTGTACATCTGGGGTGGAGTATAGCCCACCAACAGGAGGAGGTGTCATGCTTGATGTGGTTCCTATGCCTTCAACAGAAACTGGACCACCCTTCTCTTTCCTGTCCCACAAAATAACACCCAAATAAGAAACACAAAAATAAGTAATTCACAAAAAAAAATGGAAATACAAGTTGTTTTTTATCAATGTGATACTTGTGAATAATCAGCATTATTAATTATTTAGTAATATCTTTTATCACTCACATCTTGTAATGATGTCTTAACAGTGAAACATCAAGCGACTATCTTGTAAGTGATTCATCAACACAGTTTCTTTTTTAAATAGGTTTAATTAGAAAAAGACAACTTACTATAGGTTATTCATCGACTTAACAAATATTCGTCAAATTGGTTTGACTATCATTTTGATTATAAAATTGGTGCATGACTTATAGTTCGTTTTTTGGTAATAAACCTACACTATAATTAGTGTCGAATAGGAGACTTACTGGTCCTTAGATATGTTTTGGCCTTCTATATGTAAATGTGTATGGTTACAAACCAATAGACCGAACTTATGAGTTTTCTAATATCTTCCTAACCTGATTTTGGTTCTATAAACAGACTTCATTTGCTCGACTCATATTATTATAAATGGCATCAGCATCCACATCAATCGCTCCCTACATATTATCCTCAACAACCTTTCTAGTTATCCTGCAAATATTGTGCTCATTAAACTCTTCCTTACCCCTCTTTGATGTTAAACATTTTATGTTGCTACTCTAAGACCCCAACCAAATATTCAAACATATCATTTCTTTCGTTTTCTTCTTATCGTTAATACCATTTCATCCCTACAAAACTTATAAAAAAGTCATCAGCAAATCATTTACTTTCCATTTGTAAGGTTGACCAACCATATTGTATGTTCATCTTCCATTGTTCATTGTTGTATTTATCGTTAGCAAAGAATTTGAATTAATTTGGTTATTTAAACTAATTCCATCTATATATTATAACAATAATAAGTACATCATAATTATGAATTTGTTTTTAATAAATTACCCTTCTTTACTTAAAACTTATTTTGTATTAAGAATCCCAATTTTTATAAACTATCGCAACATTTGCGGTACATACGGATACGGTATATATTTAACATACTGGACTCGAGTTTTAAATGTACCACATGATAAATGAGACTACCCCTAAGGCCCTAACTAACAACGTGCTAATAGTCCTTGTACAGTACAATACCAATCATTAGTATCATATGAAGCTAACATAAAACTTATTAAAGTATTTGCAAACTACAGTACAAGACACAAGGCCTGAATCACAGAAAAACAATCAGCATATGTAGACATTTAACAAATCCAGACTATACTGACTACATTCTATACCAATTACCGCTTAAGAATGATCATATATCAGAATTATACTTGCTACTCCATTTATCAAAAAGTAGGACACAAAGAGATTATGTATTTCGCAAGTGAGAAGATAAAAAGTGTATTAATTATGATGCTTACTTGGCCCAAACACTTCCATGAGAGAGCTGAAACTGCTGGTGAGCTGCAGACCCATTGGGAAATCCATAAACCATTTCACTATGAGAAGTTCTCAATGCCCATGGATCATCACTAGTAGCATGCATAAAACCGTTACTTGTTCCCACATGGTCCTCTTTTCTCAACATTGAAGCCATGGTTTTTTGAGGTTGCAATTGAACTACTCCTTGGTTATTTAATCCATTCAGCTCTGGAGGTAAATACCAAGTGGAGGGCCCACCAACTAAGCCAAGAGTATCCTGACAAAGTGGAGAACTGTTCCACATTTGCCATCCCTTCTCATTTGCAGTACCACGATCCTCCAGTGGCAAATTCGTCCTATCCTGAATCTTTTGAGTACTTGGGAAAAGAAAAGAATTGGCATGCATCTCATCAGAAAACCGCAGCCGTGACATAGGAGATTCAATTGGTGATGGTCTATTCACTTCAGAAAAGGCAGGTATATGCTTTATAGGACATGGTTTTTCAAACGCTAAATCAGGTACAAACCCAAGGTCTAGCTGAAAATTGTCAAGCGACTCTGAGACAGGCCCAATCAAAGATGCAGGATCAGGAACATAACATGGGTCTTCAAAATTGTCCGATTCTTCGGGAACTTCTCCAACTCGAGGGAGCATGGAATTAGTAGAGTTCTCATAAGAGAATTTAGGTGGAGGATAAGGCAATCCAAATGTAATGGGATTATCAAATCCTTCAGTCACTGGGTAACCAGATGCTATAGTACTTTGAGCTTCTGTTTGTAACTTTCCATTTGGTCTGCTTATGACATTTGTGTTAGTGGAAGTTGATGACCGAGTGAATAATTGTTGCCATGATCTTTTCGGGGCTGGATAAGGTTGGGACTCAAAAAGTGCCTGCAAAGGTATATGTCAATTTAAACAAATAGTACATCATAAGCATCAGCTCATTCTACGTAATCATAAAGATCCAAATCAGAACAAGAACACTTACAGGACGATTGTGGTTTTGATCATCTGCATGGGCATTTGATTTTCCATATGCCCGTTCAGGCTGTAAAAAATCTCTCTTGTTGGCAGTATCAAAAGAAACACTAGATTTGTTTTCTCTTGCATTTGTGCCTTTCCCAAAGAAACCACCAGTTGAAAGCGTCCTAGAAGATGGAAAAAAGTTACCCCTCATTCGGTCCAGATATTTTGCGCCAACACTTCCCTTGTTATTATTACTTGCTGTTGTGACTACCTTAGAACCATGGCCTGTGTCACTTTTGTTGGACCTCCTGTTCTTTTCAGTTTCCTTAACTGCTCTTTTTTCAAGTTCATCTACATCAGAGTTGCTTTTACTAGACCCCTTGTCTTTTTCCTTCTTTCTCTCTTGGCGCTTTCTTTGGGCCTCCCGTTTTTCATGGTGGGCCCGCGGAGACGCCTTACCTTGATCCTTCTCTGTCACTACTTTTTCATCATCTCTCAGCTTCCTACGTTCTTCCACTAGTCTAGCAACCTCTTCCCTTTGTTTCCTTTCATCTTCCTCCAACTGCTCCCTCTCTAATCTAGCATGTCTCTTCTCTTCTGCTTTCCTGCGAGCTTTCTCACTTCTGCTCTCGTTACAATTTACGTCCTCGCCCTTTTTAGCCACACCCCTAATATCGTCTGCTGAAGTATCATCCTCAGCCAACACAACTCTAAATAGTTTTCTCCAAAGCCACATAATGCCCAAGAGAATAGCCGCTAAACTCTTGCAGATAAAAACAAGAAGAAAAGAATATGATTTCTCAGAAAAGAAGTGGTCATTGCCACCACTAAAGAAGCCACCACTGTTCTTCTTCCAGTTCCCAGAAAAAGACCCGTTAACCCAGTTACCACCATTCTCCAGCCAATCCTGACCGCAAATCCAATTATTATCAGACCACACTTTCCCATTTAACATCTTCCCACCTTTCCCAACCAAATCTTTTAAAATCCCGGAATTCGAAAGCCGCCCCAAGCCAGGAGGCAGGGACAAGTCCAATACTGGTCTCTTAGAAATATGGCCACAGTACGAACACATAAACCTGCTCCCAGAAGGGTTCTGATCTCGATATGGAGTCAAACAGTTCCTGCACCGTCTAGTAGCAGTCTTTCTAAGCTTTTGCATTTCAATGGCTTCAAACCTCTTTCTCTCCCTAAGTCTAGCATTCCTACGAGCCCGCCATGATGACAGCTGCGGCATCAAAATTTCATACCAGAAGAGGGTAACTAAAAGCACTAAAACACACGCCAGCCTTGGGGAGGTGATTTCAAAACGAAATGCAGGTGGCAAGAATTGCGATAACAACCATAGTCCAATCAGTGGAATTACTAACCATGGCAGCATGGTAGCAACCTTTCTTGACCACTTCTGAATCACACACAGTATACACATTATCCTTCAAAAAACACCCTATCTTCAATCCTTATGTTTCCCCTTTTCCAATCACAAACCCTAATTGCAGCAGAATTCCACAATATGCCAATCAAAATTGCAATCCCTTTTCCAAACCCTAAAAAAATAATAGGCGCAAAATGACATATTTTTCAAAGATAACACAAGTAATACGATAATCGACGAGATAAAATGGTGAACTCGAACAACATCGATGAAATTAGGGTTTTGGTAACTCAAAAACCTCAGTGAAAAAGAATCACTATAATTAGAATTAACAAGTACAGAAGAATAAATAGATAACAATGAAAGTAATCGATTTATCAGAGTTCAGAAAGGGAAAAAAGAAACAGAATACTTGAGAGATTGAGACGAATAATCTATTACCTAAATATATAACCGGAGGTTGAAACTTTCGATGCCGGCCGATGAGATGTCGCCGTTGTACGGCAACCCTTTTCCCTTGAAGCTGTGACGGTGACGAAGATGATGGTTTTCTGATTACATATAAAATTGACAGACTTAAAAAGGGATTGGAAAAAGAAAATGGTGACTCGTTTATATAAAAAAGTCGTGGACCGGACGGTGTTGTATTTTCAAACCTAAACCAGACCGGGTTTAAGATGGCTTCTTTGAAATAAATATTGTCTAAATCTTGAAATCCTTTCTTTTTTCTATTTAAATTAATTATTTCTCTTTTACTCATTGGAAGTCAACGCAAATTTTATTGTGTTGTATTACAAATGTTAAATCAACAGCAGTTATAATATGTTTGGTTAAAAAAAATTATTTTGTTTATATTTTTTTGTAGTATATGATGATATTTATTTAGAAAACCTATATGTTTTTTAAATGTTTAATGGTGTGATTGATCTTAGTTTTTTTACATTTGTTTTATAGAAAAATAGCAGTAGAAATGAAATTCATTCAACGTGTTTCACAAAACTTGGTTGTCACATTTTTCATGATGTAATATAATATAAAATTCCATGTCAACGTCAAATTGATCAAAACCAAATTAACTTTAATGGAAATGCTTTTAAACCTATAGACTTCTTTACCAAAAACTTACATACCATGTTATGTTTGTAAAAACAATGTAAAATCGAAATAGATTGAAATCAATACCATAAGAAGACCAAACAACATTACCTTAAGAGACGAAATTGCATAAAAGGATAGAGAAATTATATTCTTAATTATTTTTGTTAATTGTGATGTGTAACCTTTAACTGATCAAGTCCATAAGGCCCGAGTTTCCATTGAAATGGGATAAAACTGATATGTTGGCACAACCACATGTATTTAAATGTAATGAGTGTTGGTGATTTTAGTGAAATCATCATGTTCATTTTGTGTAGTTGGATTCACAAAGATAATAATGGGGTTGTTAGCTAAGCTATAACATGAGTTAGGAGGTGTGGAGTGCACACTCGTGTAAGCTAACTAGAACATGGGATTGTTGGACGGTTAAGATTGGCGAGTTACAAAGTGGTTTTGAGAGCTGGGCGTCGGGGCCAGTGCTGGCGCCAAGCACTGTAATGTTTGTCTGCGCCGATTGTGGCGCCAAGCTCTGGAATGTTTGCCCGCGCTAGTTGTGGCGCCAGTTGACTGGCGCGGAGACTGGCGCCAGCGTCTGGACTGGTTTTCACGTTTGTAACTGCCGTCTTTAAACCCACAATCAATCTCATTAATTGAGATATTATTTCCTGAATCAATATGGTGAAGGTTACGATTCCTAAGGTGTATAAGAATGAGTTGATTTCTGCCTTAATCAACACACCGAAACATATAGATTATCCTCGAGAGAATTTCGTGATACCCGGGCAGAATAGGGTCGAAATATCTGTTACGGAAAGCGAGCTCTCACGTGATCTCTGTCGTTTATCCAAGTAATATAATCGTCACTCTGTTTCTCTCTCTCGATATTGTACCGAAATCCCCCAACAATCGTAAGAGATATTTGTCATCGTGAAGAGAGATGGCGGGTGATCAATCTGTGAGAGACATGACTTCCAAGTTCACAAAACTTGAGAAGTTTGAAGGCATTGATTTCCGTAGATGGCAGAAGAAGATGCATTTCTTGCTGACGACATTGAAGGTCGTGTACGTGCTTAGCACCCCGATACCAGAGCTGATGGAGAACGAGACGTTGGAGATGACCCTGCGTCGCGACAAATGGGAGAACGACGACTACATCTGTCGTGGCCACGTCTTAAACGGTATGTGTGACTCCCTCTTCGATATCTACCAAAACGTTAAATCTGCCAAAGAGCTATGGGACTCTCTTGAGTCCAAATACATGGCGGAGGATGCTTCTAGTAAGAAGTTTCTTGTTAGTAATTTTAATAATTACAAGATGGTGGACTCAAGGCCGGTGATGGAGCAATATAATGAGCTCCTACGCATTCTCGACCAATATGCTCAACATGATATAAAGATGGACGAATCCATCTCCGTATCGAGTATTATTGATAAACTGCCCCCCTCTTGGAAAGACTTTAAACATATGTTGAAACACAAGAAGGAAGAGTTGTCCCTTGTACAACACGGTAGTCACTTGCGCATAGAGGAATCTCTTCGGGCGCAAGAGGCTGAGAAACCTAAACTAAAAGAGGTTTCTGCACCTTCGGTGAACATGGTTGAAGAGGGAAAGTCTAACAACTTCAAGGGAAAACGTAAGTTCAATGAAACCAAGAAAGGGCCCAATAAAAAGGTTAAATTAACCTGTTGGACCTGTGGGATGACCGGCCATCTCAAGCGGGATTGTCGGGTTGTCAAAAGTAAGAATGGAGCAAGCACAAGTGGTGGTGGGCAAGGATCCAAGGATCAAAACCCACGGCAAGGTCAGATTTTTGACTTTGGTTTTAATTCAAATTTGAATTATGTACCACTAATATCCGAATCTTTTTACGTGCAGGATGATGATGATGTCGCTTGGTGGATCGACTCGGGTGCAACAAGTCATGTGTGCAAAGATCGTCGTTGGTTCACCTCCTTGGAACCGGTTGAAGACGGATCAATGCTACACATGGGGAACGAGTCGAGTGCTCCCATTCTTGGTCGTGGCTTAATTAGGCTAGAATTTAGTTCTAGCAAAATAATTGAACTTTTTGATGTTTTGTTTGTACCACGAATTCGAAAGAATTTGGTTTCCGGTAGTATCTTGAATAAGTTAGGATATAGGCAAGTTTATGAGTCCGACAAGTTTATCTTGTCAAAAGGTGGCTCTTTTGTAGGATTTGGTTTTATGTTGAATAACATGTTTAAGTTAAATTTGAATGAAAGAATTTTGTTTCAAATTTTGTTTATGATGCAATTGAATTGCTTTATCTTGCTTTATAAATTGCTTTATGTTATAAATTGATTTATGTTGCAAATGCAACTGCTTGATGGATTTTGGGGTGAAGCCATGCTAAGCTTGGTTTTTGGCTGAATCGAGTTCCCAATAAAAGGAACAAGATTACCCCGTATGAACTTTGGTCCAAAGGCCTAACTTGAGTTTTATTCAAGTTTGGGGCTGTCAAACGGTTGTTCGATTACCCGAACCCAAAAGGAAGACTTTGGGTGATGCATCTTTGTTGGATATGCCGAGCATTCCAAAGCTTATAGGTTCTATGTTATTGAACCTAATTATTCTATAGCGATTCACACCGTTATAGAATCGAGAGATGTAATTTTGATGAGACTAGATTCTCTTCAATACCGAGGCCAAAGGACATAGTTCCAAGTACTAGTGAAACTAGTGAGGTTGAAGAATAAGCCATTGTTCCATAAGACCGACGTCCAGAACTTAAGACGGTCTTACGATTACACTAACCATTAATGATCAACAGTCGTTTCCTTCATTCATTAATGCAGGTCTACAAGCAATTATGGTACAACGGTCAGTAACACACGAGTTCTTAATGACATTAAAGGCCCGACAGTGGTTATAAAACCAATCATCAAAGCGCACTTAATGCCGACAGTGGTTACAAAAGCGAGTCATCAAAGCACATTTAAGGACCATCGAAAGCTATATAAAGGCTGCTCCACCTTCGAGCAAAGGGAGAACAGACAGAGCTACTTACACTCATTTCTACATTTTTCTCTCAATACAGCAAGACATTCGAACATGCAAGTATCGCACGACGACAGTTCGAAACCACACGACAACAGCTTATTTCGCACGTTTTATGCACGACACACGACTTTTACACACGATTAAGTTTACTTTTTCTATAATTGTAACTTATTGTACACAAGAACACCCGTTACAAAAGGATTATCGCCCCTAATTGGCGACCATAGTGCACTGTCGACCGCGGTTTTTTCCCTCGTTTTGGGGTTTTCCGCGTCACCAAAATCTCTTGTTTCGTCTACATTTTCTTCGTAATTTTTCTTGTTTATTTTATGGGACAATCTTTAGTTGATAAGGTCCAAAATCAAACCTAAGACGGTCCCGATTTCCAAGTATACTTGGTAGAGGGATCAAGAGATGAGATTGGATCCCAATTCCTTTACTGTTATAGTGTTGAGGAGGATCCAAAATCATTTGATGAGGCTATGAAGTCTCAAGATGTTGCTTTCTGGAAAGAAGCAATACATGATGAGATGGACTCCATCATGGGGAATAATACTTGGGTATTATCGGACTTGCCACCGGGTTGAAAACCTTTGGGATGCAAGTGGATCTTCAAAAGGAAGATGAAAGCGGATGGATCAATCGACAAGTTCAAAGCTCGATTAGTAATCCAAGGCTTTAGGCAACGGGAAGGCATCGATTATGTTGATACCTATGCCCCGGTTTCAAGGATCTCCACGATTAGATTGTTGATAGCCTTAGGTGTTATCCACAATTTAGTGATTCACCAAATGGATGTCAAAACGGCATTCTTGAATAGTGATTTGGAGGAGGAAGTTTACATGAAACAACCGGAAGGTTTTGTTATGCCCGGGATGGAGCATAAGGCATGTAAACTTGTAAAATCATTGTATGGGCTGAAATAAGCACCCAAACAATGGCATCAGAAATTTGATGAGGTTATCTTGTCCAACGGTTTTATGATAAACCAAGCGGACAAGTGTGTATATAGCAAATTTGATACATCCGGTAACGGTGTAATCATTTGCTTATATGTTGACGACATGTTGATCTTTGGCACCGACCAAAATCAAGTTGGGAAAACTAAAGAGTTTTTGTCGTTGAGTTTCTCCATGAAAGATATGGGAGAGGCGGAGGTGATCCTTGGTATAAGGATCAAGCGTGAGAACAAAGGGATTGCAATTACGCAATCTCATTACATTGAGAAAGTATTAAAGAAATTTAATTGCTTTGATTGTTCTCCGGTGAGTACTCCATGGGATCCGAGTGTGAAGCTTATGCCCAACTCGGGTGAAGCGGTGTCACAACTCGAGTACTCAAAGGCTATTGGATGCTTGATGTATGCCATGACAAGCACTAGGCCGGATATCGCTTTTGCCATAGGAAAGCTGAGTAGGTATACTAGTAATCCTAGTATTCATCATTGACAAGCGATAAGACGAGTATTCAAATACTTGAAGAAAACCATTGATTATGGTTTATCATATGTCGGGTTTCCTTCAATATTGGAGGGATATTCGGATGCAAGTTGGATTACCAATTTGGAAGATCACTCTTCTACGAGTGGTTGGGTGTACTTGCTTGGGGGAGGTGCCATCTCATGGGCTTCCAAGAAGCAAACTTGCATCACGAGTTCGACTATGGAGTCGGAATTTGTGGCATTAGCTGGTGCAGGTAAAGAGGCGGAATGACTAAGGAATTTGGTCCATGAAATTCCATTATGGCCGAAACCAATATCACCCATTTCTATCCGTTGTGATAGTGAGGCTACTTTGGCTAAAGCTTATAGTCAAGTATATAATGGCAAGTCTAGACACTTAGGTGTTAGACATAGCATGATTCGTGAGCTAGTCACGAATGGGGTGATTTCGGTTGAGTTTGTTCGGTCGCAACAAAATCTAGCGGACCACTTGACGAAGGGGTTAGCTAGGGACTTGGTTCACAAGTCGGTGATAGGGATGGGATTAAAGTCCATCTAAATCTCTAACGGTGAGATACCCAATTTCCTTCTAATACAACGTTAGAAGTTGAATTCAATGGGAAAGCTCACTCTAAGAGATTGGAGCACAAGATGATCATCCCAAGGTGTGTGCTCGGTACTACAAGTGAAGGAGGTAATTGTTCTTTTGTAAAAATGCATGTGCAGGTGCATGAAGAAAAGTGTTAGTCCCAGATGGCTTAACAAGTATTGTAGAAGGGGGGGTTGAATACAATACACAAAAATTTCACAATTTTAATTCTTATATTTGAAAAACTTTCAAAAGAATTACACACAGAAAACTTAAGATTGTTGCGGAAAAGAACAGATAAACTATTCTAACAATCTTACACAAAGTATACAACAAAACAACTAAGAACACTAAGAGCAAAGCTATTGAGTTTTAAGGCTTAAAAGAAGGTTTCTTGCACTGAGAGAATTTCTTGAAAGCGTGAGAATTGCATGAAGAGCACTTCTCCTTTTATAGTGCCAAGGAGTGCCCAAGCATTAAATGCTTGGGACACTTGTCATCTTCACATATGCTGATAATGTTGACTTCAGGAGAACTGTGAAGTCCTTGTCACTTTTCACTAGGTGCAGACAGAGTAGCTTGAGCAGATAATAGGGACCTTAACTGAAAGTGGATAAAGAGACAAACTGTCACTTTTCTCTGCTGGAGGATATTGTCCCATAATAAATGATCTTCTGTCTTGAGCCTTTAGCACCGAAGTGGTTTCCACCGAGATTTGAGAAATCTTCGGTGGAAAGAAGACTAGTCCACCGAAATTGCAAGCATGTTTCGGTGGTAACTAGTCCACCGAAATTGCGAGCATGTTTCGGTGGTGAGAGGACCACCGAAATTACAAGAATATTTCGGTGGTGAGAGAAGCACCGAAATGGTCATCGGTGGTGGATGGGGCCACCGAAACTGACCATGCACTTCGGTGGGAGAAGGCCACCGAAAATGTCCTATAAATTCGGTGGAGAGAAGGCCACCGAAATGTCAAGGCATTTCGGTGGTGATGACTTGTTTGAATGTTGCCGAGAGTCTTCTATTTTCCACAAGTAGAGAGTCTTCAAGCTTGGTTTCGGTTGATCTTCGACTTCACCGAACATTTGATATCTTGTACAAGTCATTCAAAGAACTGAACTAAAATATTCTAAGTAGGAGTTTTAGGGAAAACATCGGTGAGTCAATTTCAAATCCTTGGTGACCCAACAATCTCCCCCTATTTGAATTTGAGCTCCTTATCTTAGAATATTCAAGAGTAAATAAAAGTAAGTGCGTTTTTGACCCTTTTTACTCTTTTGGGTTCTTTTCACATAGACCATTCTTTTTGTTCTTTTTGATCTTTTTCTTTTGTATGCGTGTGTATACTATGTACAGTAATTACAGGTAACGAAAGATAAAGTATGTACAGAAATAAAATTCAAATAGAGATACTTGTATTAAGATAAGTTCTCGTACAATTTACAAAATGAGAAACTAACTTTTACAAGTACCAAATGGAGAGAACTTACTTCTTTGAGGTTTTGCGGCGCTTGATTTCATCCAGTAAGTTTCTATAGAACGGTTGAGCTTCGGGGATGTTCGGAAAGAGGTTGTGAATGCCTTCCAGAAATATAGTATCGGCGATGGACATCTGGGCAAATCTGAAGAATGCCCGACGACCGAGACCGTCGTTAAAGAACAATCCTGGTATTGGTGAGAGGCTTAAGGTTGTGGTAGGATAGGGAACAGAAGTGGGAATGGTAAGGTTAAGATTGTTTACATTCGGGATTTTACCTTCTCTTGCCATTTCCTTGAAGACTGAGTCAGGAGGATTTTTGACTTTGGGGAGGATGATCTTCTCTTTCAGAGACAGCAGTTTGGCTCTTTCTTCGGTGGAGAGGATGATGTTATGTTTTCTTTTGATCTCCTTCATTTTATTCATTAGACCATCAATGTATTTGACAAAGATGTCTTTCTTTGGATTTGGACTCCTGACAAGGTTTTGAGTGATTTCATACCATTCCGAGAGACCGAAGAGTTGGAGATGGCTTTCTTTCACACTCTTCATAGAACCATCTTCCCAGTTAATAATCAATCTGATGTCTTGAGGGTTTGCCTTGGAGGTGGCAATCTTTACTGAAGAAATTTGTGACCTATAGCTTCGGTGGTGCATGGTCTTTTTGTACCAACTAATTTCTTCATTCTTTTGTTGTTCCAAGGCACTGAGCACCGATTTCTGTGTTTGGATGGCATCGGTGGACTTGACTTTTGTAGCTTCTTCTGCGGCAGCTTTGAGAGACAGATCTCTGGATTTGTCTAAGTCGATTTGAGCTATTCTTGCTTCCTCAATTTCTTGAGCAGAGAGGCCAAGTTCGGTGGTGATAGGTTGAGAAGCAGGCTTGAGTTTGAGAGTTTCAGTGTCCTTCGGTCGAGCCCCATATCTTGCCAGATCCTTTTTCTTCTTTGCTTCTCTGGCCAATTCTTCGGCCGAAAGAGTTCTTTTTCCTTTGTCTTCGGGAGCATTGCTGGACTGCTCCCCCTCAACTGATGCATTAAGGTCAAGAGCTTCGGTGGAGCCAGTATGGGTCGGTGAGAGTGAGACATGTTTCGGTGGAGAAGAGGGTTTCGGTGGAGAAGAGGATTTCGGTGGAGAAGAGGGTTTCGGTGGAGAAGAGGGTTTCGGTGGTGAGGATTTCGGTGGAGAGGAGGATTTCGGTGGAGAGGAGGATTTCGGTGAAGAGGGTTTCGGTGGAGGCTGGTTACTGGAAAGTTTCTTTATGGATGGAAGTTTCGGTGGAGCCGTGGTTTTCTCCCCCTCAGGAACAGCCGGTAACTTGAAACCCAACTCATAGAAGGCCTTATCAAACTTGGAGTGTAGGAAGGCCAGACTCGTTTCGGTGGTATGGGGAACCAAGGCAAAGTCACCAAGATCCATTTCCCACTGGGAACGTTCAGGACTGGGTGAGTCGGTGGGAGGTTTGGAGAGGGACTCCACTGTGGTAGAAAGGGTAGATAATTTTTCTTGAATGGGGCGTAGGGCTTCGGTGATGGCATCAAGAAGAAGACGCGGTAGCTGAGACTCGAGGGTAGAGATGCGGGAATTGGCTTGGGAGATTAAGGTGATGGTAGATATAAGAAAGGTAGAGGTGCGGTCGATGTGCGGGGAAGTTTGGCCACCGATTTCGGGAAACTGGAAGAGGAGTCGGTGGGGGTCAGGTTCGGGAATGGGAATATGGAGGTAAGGCATCAAGTCGTCGGTGTGTAACATTCGGGGGGGAGTAGGTGATCGGGGGGGAGTAGGTGATCGGGGGGGTGATTGGTGTGAAGATGAGGGAGACTCGGTGTGATGTTCTTCGGTGGACGGGATGGTTTGGGGAGAACCAGTGTCCGCTAAAAGAAAATCGAAAAAATCAAAGGGTGCAATTGGGGGGGAACCCTTAGAGGGTTGTGCAATGTCTTCGATCGAAAACTGATCGGGTGGAAAGCTGTGTAGTGTGAAGTCAGAACCCTCGAGCGGAGAGATCTCGAGGTCATCTCCACCACCCAAAGATTCGAGTGGGGAGGTATGTGGGGGGTCCTCCTGAAATGTAACTGAGGCCTTTCGAGAGGCAACAGAGGAGACGGTGGGGTGTGTAGCAGGTACCCTTGGCCCGGAGGGATGAAGTTCAACAACCGGCGATTTTGGAGAATCGACGGTTGGATGAGTCGGTTGGGCCGATGGTTTCCGAGACCTCTTTGGAAGAGATCCCGAAGGGGAAGGTGAGTGCCTCCGCTTGTGAGAAGGGGTGTGAACCGGGGAAGTCTCCGAGGGATCTCTCGGTGACGTGGTTCGAGAAGCGGGAGCGGAGGTGTCGGTGGCCTTTTGTCGTTTCTTTTGAGTGCCACCCGACGTCACTCGGGAACGGGGAGAAGGGACCACAACATTTGGAGTGACCTCGGGAATTTCCAGGTGGCGAAACCCGGGAATTTCCGCATCACCCCAATGAAGTTCGGGAGATAGGGCGAAGGAAATCATACCTGGGCGTAATGGGCGATCTGTGGCGAGCGGCTTGACGTTGAGGGTTTTGGTGCCCACAACGGGAGATGACCATTCATAAGAGAACCGGGGCGAGGAAGAGCGGCGATCGGTTTCCAAAGCTTTGGAAAGTTTGTGTTGTAAGATCATGGAGATGAAGCGGGGAAAAGCGACGTAACACTTCTTGGGAGTTTTGATGACCTCGACAAGCTCTGAGAAGAAATATTGGGCGAAATCCACTTTCCTTTGGAAAATGAGGGCATGAGCGAGTTTGTTGACGTGTGAAGGCGATTGATCATGCCCACTTGTTTTGCGTGAGAGGCAATGGATAACGTGGGCAAAGAAGAAATTCCAAATGCCTCCCATTTTGCTGCGAAGAAGAGTACCGGGGCCTTTGGAGCTTTTGGAGGAGTCGTCGAGCACATAACCGGTGGTAAGGACAATGTCTTCATGTATGGTGTCTAAATACATATCTTCATAGACGGAAAAGGCGTCGATCTTAAGAGCGAGACGAACATCATCGACCCCAAACGTGAGGTCGTGATCACCTTCGGCATTGGTGAAGATGGAGGCGTGAATGGCCTCATTGGAGGGATCGTACACGGAGGTGAGCCAGAACTGTCCAATGAGCATTTTGCTCATCTTGGGGTTGCATGTGAAGGCATGAAGAAGAGGAGAGCGAGACAGAAATTTAGCAATAGTAGAGAACTCGGGATGAGCGGGATCGGATTCGAGGCGGGCAACGTGATTGCACTGGTTGAAGCGGAGGTCTTCAAAACGTGTAGGAATTGGATATCGTGAGGATGCCATGAGAGAGATATGTTTGAAAGAGAAGAGAGAGTTGCAGGTTTGAATTGTGAGAAAGGAGTGGGGAGGAAGTGAAGGGAGGTATGTATATATATAGGGAAATGATAAGGCACTGTGATGATGATTTTGTATGGGGAGAGGGGACATGCGGCTCATGAGGTGAGAGGGTTATTGGGAATCGGGACACGGAGCGGCGGATAGGCGAAGGGTCTGACGCAAAAGCAATTGAGTGGTCACAAGTGGGCTTTGGGAACCGTGTGAATCGGTGTAGGCTCGGTGATGCTTCGGTGGAGGATTCGGTGTTCGTTCGGTAGACGATCGGTGGAGGTTCGGTGGTGGATTCGGTGTTCATGGGACTTCGGTGGTAGAATGGTTTTACCGATTTGGATGAGGTCCACCGAAATGGGACTTCGGTGGTAGAATGGATTCATCGATTTGGATAGTACCACCGAAATGGGACTTCGGTGGTGGAAAGTTTTCACCGATTTGAGATGACCACCGATTTGAGACTTCGGTGGTGGACAAGTTTCACCGAGTTTGAAAATTTTCACCGAAATGGGCTTCGGTGGTAGACACGCTTTACCGATACTTGAGATTATCACCGAAATTGGACTTCGGTGTTGGAAAAGAGATAGAAATGATTTAACACATAGATTTGTCCACCGATGAGAGATCGGTGGAGAAAGAGAGAAGTAGATAAGAAGGTGTCCACCGATGTGAGATCGGTGGAGCATGAACACATGTTTATTCTTGGAAATTGCACATCCCAAGTTCACTGATGAGAAAGTTGAACCTGGTTTCATCAAGAGGTTTGGTGAAAATGTCAGCAAGCTGCAAATCGGTGGGAATGAAGTGCAGTTCAATGTCACCTTTGGAAATGTGATCCCTGATGAAATGATACCTGATATCGATGTGTTTAGATCTAGAGTGAAGAATATGATTATTTGCTATAGCTATAGCACTGGAATTATCACACAGAATTGGGACTTTAGAAAAGAATTGATTATAGTCCCTTAGTTGGTTTCTCATTCATAGAATCTGAGCACAGCAACTCCCAGCAGCTACATATTCAGCCTCAGCAGTAGAGGTTGATACAGAGTTTTGTTTCTTGCTGGACCAACTTACCAATTTTCCCCCAAGGAGCTGACAGCTTCCTGTAGTACTCTTTCTATCAATCTGGGAACCTGCATAGTCTGAATCTGAATAACCAATTAGTTCAAAACCCGAGTCTTTGGGATACCAAAGACCCAAGTGCAGTGTGCCCTTAAGATACCGAAAAATTCGTTTTACAGCCTTTAAATGTGATACTTTAGGATTGGCCTGATAACGAGCACATAGACAGGTAGCAAACATAATATCCGGTCTGCTAGCAGTTAGGTAAAGAAGAGAGCCTATCATACCTCGGTAAAGAGTAACATCCACAGATTCACCTTTTAGATCGGCACACAGTTTCAAGGGAGGTGCCATGGGAGTTTTCATAGGAGAGCTATCTAGAAAGTTAAATTTCTTCAGAAGGTCCCGAATATATTTGCTTTGATTTATAAAAATTCCTTCTGAAGATTGTTTGACTTGAAGGCCCAAGAAAAATGTAAGCTCTCCCATCATGCTCATCTCATATTCACTCATCATGAGAGAAGCAAACTCATCATATAGGCATTCATCAATGGCACCAAAGATGATGTCATCAACATAGATTTGAACAAGAATGATATTACCTGAGGTTTCTTTGATGAAGAGAGTATTGTCAATTTTACCTCTGGAATATCCATGCTTGAGAAGAAAGTTGGCAAGAGTGTCATACCAAGCACGTGGAGCTTGCTTGAGACCATACAAAGCTTTGTCAAGTCTGTACACATAGTCTGGATGAGCTGGGTCTTCAAAGCCAGGAGGTTGTTTCACATAGACTTCCTCTGCAAGTTCCCCATTTAGAAAGGCACTTTTGACATCCATTTGAAAGACCCTAAAATTTCGGTAGGCAGCATGAGCCAGAAAGATCCTTATAGCTTCAAGTCTTGCAACAGGGGCAAATGTTTCATCATAGTCAATGCCTTCTTCCTGTCTGTATCCTTGAGCTACTAATCGGGCCTTGTTCCTGATAACAGTACCATCTTCATCCATTTTGTTCCTGAATACCCACTTGGTTCCAATGATTGTCTTGTTTCTGGGTTTGGGAACCAATCTCCAAACTTTATTTCTCTGGAACTGAGAAAGTTCTTCTTGCATGGCAGTGATCCAACAAGGATCTGATAGAGCTTCATCCACTTTCTTGGGTTCAGAGAGAGAGAGGAAATTCACATAGAGACAAATATTTCCAACTCCTCTGCGGGTTTGGACACCTGCTTGTTGATCACCAATAATTTGATCTATGGGGTGATCTTTGGTCCATTTTAGAGCAGGGGGTAAAGGTGATGGGGTATGAGGAGTAGAGTGAACTGGAGTAGTGGGATCAGAGGTTTGGTGTAAGATGGGATTTTCGGTAGTGGAAGCCATGTGATTTTCGGTGGGATTAGGGATGGAAGAAGGGCTTCGGTGTGGAGTTTCGGTGGGAATAGGGAAATCGGTGTGAGAGATGGGTTGATCAATTTCGGTGGGAGAGAGTGATTCAGCTGGGTTTTTTGAGGTGGATGGATTTGAGGGAATAGAGGAGATATCAGTGGAAGTGACTAAGGGGGTATCACCAATACATGATGAGATCCATCTGTGTAAATCATCCTCATCACTTGAAAGTGATGAACATCTGAGATCATCAAACTTGACATGAATGGACTCATCAATGCATTTTCTTCTGAGATTGTACACCCTATAAGCTTTGGAGGATAAGGAGTACCCAATAAATATTCCCTCATCTGCCTTGGGATCAAACTTCCCAAGATTTTCACGATCATTAAGAATAAAGCAGATACACCCAAAGACATGAAGAAAGCCAATATTTGGTTTTCTGCCATGAAAAACTTCATACGGGGTTTTATCATGTCTTTTGGATATTACTGACCTGTTTTGAGTGAAGCAGGCAGTATTCACAGCTTCGGCCCAAAAATAGGTGGGGAGATTTGATTCACTCAGCATGGATCTAGCGGCCTCACACAGTGTTCTGTTTTCCCTTTCCACCACTCCATTTTGCTGAGGAGTACGAACAGCAGAGAAGTTCTGAGAGATCCCTTTCTCGGTGAAGAAGTCTTCAAGAGCACTATTTCTGAATTCAGTGCCATTGTCACTCCTTACCGAGCGGACAAGCTGGCCATTGAGAACTTCATTTTTCTTGACAAAGTTGATGATTTCTTCAGTAGCATCACTTTTGTACCTGAGAAAGAACACCCAAGTATATCTGGTAAATTCATCAACAATAACAAGAATATACCTTTTGCCTCCAAGACTTGGAGTGCTGACTGGTCCAAATAGATCCATGTGCAGCAATTGAAGAGGAAGAGTGATGGAAGAGCATTGCTTCGTCTTGAAGGATGTTTTGGTGAGCTTTCCCTTTTCACATGCATCACACAGCTTCTCTTTGACAAAGTTCAACTTTGGCATGCCCGTCACCAGCTCTTTGTTGGAGATTTTATGCAAGGTCTTGAAGTTTAGATGAGAGAGACGTTTGTGCCACAACCAGTTTCTTTTGGATGCATCATTTGACACAAAGCAGACATTTGAAGAAGAATTGGATTGTCCCATATCTATGACGTAGACATTTTCCATCCGTCTTCCCGATAACACCACATTGAATTGTTTGTCTACCACGGAGCAGACACAAAGTTCAAAGATAACTTTGTATCCAAGATCACACAGTTGGCTAATGCTGAGGAGGTTATGCATGAGGCCGTCCACAAAAGCCACTTTATTGAAGGTTACAGATCCATTAGAGAGAGTTCCGTATCCTTTGGTGTAACCCTTAGAATTATCACCAAAAGTTACAGAAGGACTTTTTCCCGGCACATAGTTGATGAGAAGAGACTTGTTTCCCGTCATGTGGCGTGAGCACCCGCTGTCTAAATACCAAATTTGATGGTGCTCAAAATCCTGCATGCAAACACATATTAGTTCTTTGGTACCCATTTTGTAATGGGTCCTTTGGAGTTAGAAGAGCATGATTCCTTAAGCTTGGATCTATCAATCCTATCCTTGGGACAATCCTTAGCCATATGAAAAGTGTCACCACAGTTGTAGCATTTTCTATAGATAAACACCTTTTTAGCATTTTTCATGTTTTGGCTTTTATCATTTGTTCTTATAACCTTGTTAGAGGAGAACAGAGCAGGAGGCTTGGACCCAAGGATTCCTTTGGATAAATCTTTGGAGGTTGATTTTCTTAAAAGCACAGATCTAGGAACATAAGTGTTGTTAGAGGGAATGTTTGGGGTAAAACTTTTAGGATGGGAGCTTGCCATGCAGTTGACCACCGATTTTCCTTTGTCGGCACAGGAGATCCTTTTTGAGTGAACAGGAGTTTCTCTTTTGGGGATCTTTGAGGGCTTAGGTTCGGTGTAGGTATCTATGTGAATAGATTTTAACACTTCATGAAGAGGAATTGGAGGGTCATAGATTGAGGGATTGGTGGGCACAAAGGGGATAAGATCGGTGGGTTTAGATCTTTTGGAAGGATTAGCTTTTGAAGAGTTTGAGGAGGAGGCTTCATCCATGGCCGAAAATTTGAGCTGATCATGGATGGGTTTAGAAACGTCATTTGAATCTTGCTTCTCAATGACTTGCAATGAGGAGTCTTTGGCCTTTAAGGATATGCCATACTTTAAGGCTTCACACAGATCTAACGAGTTCAAAGAGATGGAATCACAAGAGCTAGAATCAGAGAGATCATCACATGCATTGGTGGGGGGAACAAGAGCAAGAGTGGACTCACAAACATCAGTTTTTCCAAATCCTAGACCGAACTTGTTTGAACTACAGATTTGACTTTGAAAGATTTGTTCAAGATTTTTGGAAGAGCTTGACCATTTTTTGATGACTTCTTGTTCCCTTTTTAGTTTCTTAAACAGAGAGTTCTTTTCTTTTGAGATCACATGATTTATTGTTTTCAAGTCCTCAAGCTCATTTTTGATTTCCTCAAACCTTTTAAGCTTAGACATGCAAATTTCAAGTTCAGCTTTGAGCTCTTTCACTTGTGCAGATTTTCTATTCTTACTGTCTTTAACAGAATAAAAATCTTGAGTTAAAGATTCATAGGCATTGATTTTTTCAATATCAGACATATTATTGAAGGGATGTACCTGAGCGTAGGCTGTGGAGCACCCAGTTGCCACTAGAGCCATAGGTGAGGTGGCCTTTTCGGAAACTTCCATTTCTTCTGAGATGGCCACGAAGCATCTATTCTGAGAATCACTGTCAGAGGTGTCTTCGTCGTCCCAATCGTGGGTTTCTGCCATGAGACCCTTCCCTTTTCTCTCTAGACCCTCACTCCTTTCCTTCTCTTTCTTGTACTTGGCCTTGTATTTCTCAGCACGCTCCTGATGATTTAAGAAGGATGGTGGGGACTCCTTTTTGGGAAAGGTTGATTTGAAAGGCATGTGTTTAGATTTTTCCCTTTTTGAAGAGGGATTGTCAGAAGAAGTAAATCTGGACTTGGAGATACGCTTGCTTCTACACTCAGATGCAAAATGTCCTTTCTTGCCACAGTTGTAGCATTCCTCATTAGACTTGTCAGAAGAAGTTTTTCAAGATGAAGTTTTTCTAAGACTTCGAGATTTGTTGAAGGGACGAAACTTGTGTTTAGAACCGGCCATCATTGCCATCTCATCCGACAACTGTTCAACCATGATATCCTCACCTTCATCATCAGCATCACTAAGATATGCTTCCGTTTGGTGGGTTACATTTGTTTGGCTGTCATTGTCAGAGTCAGATGAAGGATAGGTGATTCTAGGAAGATTTTGAGAATTCTTGGAACTTTCACTAACAAGAGCTATAGAGGAGCTCTTTATTTCCTTGATGAAAGATTTCCGTTGAAGCTTGGTTTGCTCAAAGTTGAAAAGAGTACCATATAAAACAGTTAAGGGCATGAATTCAAGGTCCTTGGTAGTTTTGATGCAAGTACATATATTTTCCCAAAAATCTGGGAGACAATCCATGAACTTGCACAAGACTTCCTCATTATCATAGACTCTGCCCAACAACTTAAGATCATTTAAAAGAGAGTTGAAGCGGTTATAGAAGCTAGGAAGAGATTCTCCTTTTTCAAAAGAAAATAGTTCATACTTTCTGATAAGACCAATCTTTTTACATTTCTTGACTTCCTCTGTACCTTCGTACAGAACACATAGAGTGGTCCACATTTCTTTGGCAGTTTCAAAGTTCACCAAAGAGTGGTAGACCTCATCAGGAAGAGAGAGAGCAATAATAGCTCTTACCTTGGAGTCAAGAGTAACTAAACGTTTCTCCTCATCAGTATACTTTTTAGGATTTTTGAGAATATACCGACCAGTAGCACTGGATTTTTCCTCATCAGAATCACTAGAGATTTCCTTTTCAAAGGTTTCTTTACCTGGCCTCTGCGTGTCATAGCGAGCCCAAACTCTGGGGATAATGGGTCCCTCGTTGAGAATGGTTGGATATCTAGTATCCACTCCTTCCATGAATAGCATCATGCGGCTTTTCCACAAAGAGAACTTGTTGGGATTGAACTTAGGAGGTTTTGAAATGGAGCCATTTTCAGAGAAGTTATTTTGAAAAGAGTTTTCAATAGTAGAAGAAGAAGAGGCAGCCATCGCAGATCAAGTTTATGGAATTAAACTTTCTGCTCTGATACCACTTGTTAGTCCCAGATGGCTTAACAAGTATTGTAGAAGGGGGGTTGAATACAATACACAAAAATTTCACAATTTTAATTCTTATATTTGAAAAACTTTCAAAAGAATTACACACAGAAAACTTAAGATTGTTGCGGAAAAGAACAGATAAACTATTCTAACAATCTTACACAAAGTATACAACAAAACAACTAAGAACACTAAGAGCAAAGCTATTGAGTTTTAAGGCTTAAAAGAAGGTTTCTTGCACTGAGAGAATTTCTTGAAAGCGTGAGAATTGCATGAAGAGCACTTCTCATTTTATAGTGCCAAGGAGTGCCTAAGCATTAAATGCTTGGGACACTTGTCATCTTCACATATGCTGATAATGTTGACTTCAGGAGAACTGTGAAGTCCTTGTCACTTTTCACTAGGTGCAGACAGAGTAGCTTGAGCAGATAATAGGGACCTTAACTGAAAGTGGATAAAGAGACAAACTGTCACTTTTCTCTGCTGGAGGATATTGTCCCATAATAAATGATCTTCTGTCTTGAGCCTTTAGCACCGAAGTGGTTTCCACCGAGATTTGAGAAATCTTCGGTGGAAAGAAGACTAGTCCACCGAAATTGCAAGCATGTTTCGGTGGTAACTAGTCCACCGAAATTGCGAGCATGTTTCGGTGGTGAGAGGACCACCGAAATTACAAGAATATTTCGGTGGTGAGAGAAGCACCGAAATGGTCATTGGTGGTGGATGGGGCCACCGAAACTGACCATGCACTTCGGTGGGAGAAGGCCACCGAAAATGTCCTATAAATTCGGTGGAGAGAAGGCCACCGAAATGTCAAGGCATTTCGGTGGTGATGACTTGTTTGAATGTTGCCGAGAGTCTTCTATTTTCCACAAGTAGAGAGTCTTCAAGCTTGGTTTCGGTTGATCTTCGACTTCACCGAACATTTGATATCTTGTACAAGTCATTCAAAGAACTGAACTAAAATATTCTAAGTAGGAGTTTTAGGGAAAACATCGGTGAGTCAATTTCAAATCCTTGGTGACCCAACAAAAAGAACTACCTATATGAGTGTGAAGTGTAGTCGTTTCAAGAAGCTTGGACTTAGCTTTGATGCACTCACGAATGGATAAGGACACATGGCCTGTATAGTGTCAAGTTTATACTTTAGAGAGTCATTTAAATTCATGTGTATGTTATTTTCTGGTACTCAAATGGGTTGACGGGTTCAATCCATAGGACACCCGGATTCTCGAGTATTTGAAATGTGTAATGTACTAAGATGGAAATTCAATCTTTTAGATATTTTCATTTATGCATGAGTTTGTTTACCTGTATTGAATTTATTTTGTGAATCAAGGATTGCACTAAAATGGGGGAGGAATGTTGGTGATTTTAGTGAAATCATCATGTTCATTTTGTGTAGTTGGATTCACAAAGGTAATAATGGGGTTGTTAGCTAAGCTATTAACATGAGTTAGGAGGTGTGGAGTGCACACTCGTGTAAGCTAACTAGAACCCGGGATTGTTGGACGGTTAAGATTGGCGAGTTACAAAGTGGTTTTGAGAGTTGGGCGTCGGGGCCAGTGCTGGCGCCAAGCACTGGAATGTTTGTCCGCGCCGATTGTAGCGCCAAGACTGACACCAAGCTCTGGAATGTTTGCCCGCTCCAGTTGACTGGCGCGAAGACTGGCGCTAGCGTCTGGACTGGTTTTCACGTTTGTAACTGCCGTCTTTAAACCCACAATCAATCTCATTAATTGAGATATTATTTCCTGAATCAATATGGTGAAGGTTACGATTCCTAAGGTGTATAAGAATGAGTTGATTTCTGCCTTAATCAACACACCGAAACATAGAGATTATCCTCGAGAGAATTTCGTGATACCCAGGCAGAATAAGGTCGAAATATCTCTTACGGAAAGCGAGCTCTCACGCGATCTCTGTCGTTTATCCAAGTAAAATAATCGTCACTCTGTTTCTCTCTCTTGATATTGTACCGAAATCCCCCAACAATGAGTGGCCCACAAACAACAACAACAACAAGACGAAGAAAAAGAAAAAGAAGAAGAAGAATGACTAACATGGGTAATCTTTATTTTTTTTAACGTCTCAACGACACTCACAAAAAGTGTACATCTGATTGGTCAACAAAAATAATCTCACCTTAAATGGACCAAACACCAACCTTAATTGAATCTTGACTCTTGAGTTGATAGCTTTTCGAATAAAGGAGAACTTGGAAAAACCAAATATATTATTGAGTAAATTATAATCTTGGTCCATATGGTTTACACAAAATCATACTGTGCATCCTAACGTGAAATAATAATGGAAGACGTCTCTGTGGTTTACATTCTCACACACAATGGGGCCCTTTACCCTAAATTCGTTAAAAGAAATTTGTTAAGTAGGTTAAGTATGGGCATTTTAGTCATTTTGCTCATTCTTATTTTCTACAAATAATTAAAAATATACCTTTAGAAAATTATAATTTATATTTTCAAAATCAAAGTTCAAACCAAAAATATATAAACATATATACACACATGGTTTCCAAACTTCATCGGTGAAGATTATCGACCTCGTCTCTTCTGACCCTGTCTTTGACTTCACCCACCACACTGGTACCCAAAATCTTCACTGGTAGACCCTGTCGTCTCCATCCTCCCTTCTCTCCTCCCACTGTTGTGGATAAACTCCCCAACCACTTCCGTTGACCCCCTTCTATCTTAGTCTTCCCTACCATTTCAGTCAACTAATTTTGTAGCAATCACCGTCGTTCTCCTCCTGTTTGTATGTCTATATATGTTTCTTTCTCTCTTTCTCTCTCTCTCTCTCTATTCAACCCCCTGGTTCCATCGAAGTTCGATCTTGAAGTTCCATTTAGGGTTTTCAGATCTCAAGCTATATTTTGAAACCATTGTTTTTAAGTGCCCAAGTTCGAACATGGAGAAACCCCGGTTCTACAGATCTATTTCTTCTTCTCCATTGATCTACATGTGCATCGAGTTTTTGAGGAGGTTGTTGATTCGGATGTAAATGTTTAGTTACATAGGTTTAGAGTTTTCTTGTACAAATTTGTTGTTTATCTTGTGCTTTGAACATATTTGAACTTGCATCCATTTCTTGTGTTTGTGGATAAAATGGGATAATGTATATGTCATGTTATTGATAGATGAAATGGGTTCATGATTTTGTGTTCTTAAATAATCACTAGACATACGTTGATCCAAACTGTCTTAGTGATTTGATGATGATCCTTATACTTAGTGAAACTTTACTTAAGTTTGTTTTACTTTTATTGTATCAATTTCAACAATCAACGCTGAGTATGTTCAGTGACCGTTGAACTTGTATTGTAACAATAAACTTAAGTATTCCTTAAGACAAAGCTTACACCAAGGAAACTTTCAGCGATGTCGAAGAAGTAGCTGAAGAAAGCGGCTGGTCTACTAATGATCTGAAGCGACATTTTCTTGATCCAAACTCTCTCAGTGATTTGATGATGACCCTTAGAAATACTTAGTGAAAATTACAAGGAACATCTGTATGTATTAATGTTTCGCCATCAGTGATAGCACTAAGTCTGTTCAGAATCACTGATGGTAACCATTGTTCTTCATAGTATTTCTCAGCGATAAATGTACATCAGTGATAACCTGAGCCTGTTCGCTTATCACTGATGATCGCTGATAATTTAAATTGTAAGCAATGTTGTTTGTAATCCCTGAAGACAAGTTTCGCGACAAAGAGTTCATCGCTGGCATTGAAGACAAAGCTGATGAACAAGTGTAACAACCCGGTTTTCCAAACATGCTTCAAATAACATACATTGCATAACTTCATTACATTCATAATAAAAGATACATAATAAACCACAAACGGTCCCTTCGGTCTCGAAACTACAAAATACATTAAGCTTCCTAATCAATGCCCATCAAAAGCTCCTTACACTTAATCCTTTCCTTTGCCGATCCTTAACCTGGAAAACATATTTTTAAAAACAAAATGAGGGTTAGACCAAACGGGTCTAGTGAGTTAATCCCGGTCCTTTCCAAAATCATTATAAAACCTTTTATGTAAATCCTTTGTATCAAAATAGTTTAGATAAACTTTTGGTAATTCTTTCGTAAAATATAAACATACCACACTTATATAAATACCAAACAAGACTCGTGCATCGTGCTCCACTCATCCTCATCCTCGTTCCCATGGCCATATTAGTTGGTAGCAAGCCAACTAATAAATCAACGCCGTACAACAACTACGACACACAACGCCGTACAACATCTACGACCAACAACGTCGTACAACAACTACGACACACACTTCAGCCGGCATAGTTCGGCGTGCTCTCGTGTAGTATAATACTTACATAAATATAACATCTCATTATTTTATATTTAAAAGCATATACTCAATCGTATCTCAATATACGATATACCACACCATCACACATATCCTTTTCATATATATATATATAAACACATATATATATATTTCACAAATTCTCAATCCACACGTACTCATATATATATAAACACATATATATGTTCCCTAGTTGAAAACGTTTAAAGTAAAACTCACCTGAATGCTTACAATATGCTTCCAAACCTTTCTCCGAGCTATCCGATCCTTTATCCAAAATTCTCAGAATCTGAAACCATTTACATACAAATATCTCCTTACCAACTTATGCATAAGACTTACTAGCAGGTTATGGACTCTAGATACATCTACATAACTTTTATCCTCAAAATTACCCAAACAGCCAAGTTATCCGAAAACCACAGTTTATCCGGATAACTCTACTTTTCCGGACAGCACCATTAATCCGGACAACCTAAACAATCCGGATAACATCTTCAATCTGGACACCAAGGTATCCGGATACCATCCGATATCCATTTCATCCGGAAAAATAGTGAAAAGAGAACTTACCCGGATAAAGACTCGTCCGGATACCACTAAAATGTCACCCGGACACTATCAACAAAACCATCCGGACACTATCAACAGGACTATCCGGATACATTCATCTTATCCGGACACCTCTGTCGGTTTACCCCATTTTTACCCAGATTCGACAGATTTTAGCCACAAGCATGAATTTGATGATTCTACTCCGATAGGAACCATTAACTAGTAATTACCAACACAAAATACACAGGGAGCATACCTTAAATCGTTTCCAAGCAATCCAATTGAAGCCTTAACCCTAGCTTTCTTCTTTTCTCTTTTCCTCTTTTGCTCCCAAACACACAC
The DNA here is from genome assembly GCA_033807775.1 of Saussurea involucrata. Classification (NCBI taxonomy): domain Eukaryota; kingdom Viridiplantae; phylum Streptophyta; class Magnoliopsida; order Asterales; family Asteraceae; genus Saussurea; species Saussurea involucrata. Next base: position 83,495,158 of record CM066327.1, read on the forward strand.
ATACACACTTAACTGATTTTCTGGATAATACTGATTTAGAAAATATCTAAATCCATTAAGGGTAATATCCAAATCAATATACCCCTTTAGTCCTTAAGTTATTCACTAATGACCAAATACACCCTTTACTTATAATTTATCCAATCTTACCTTTAACTTCACACTTTTAAAGTTAACAAAATTTTAACGGAACTAACATTTAACTAACGAACTTACCCGGGGTATTACATCATTTCCCCCTTAAAAGAAATCCGTCCCGGAATTCGGTTAAGCGAAAAGGTAATGAATACTTATCGCTACTACTTCGGACTCAATCAAAACCATAGAAACTAACTGAACAGACACCCCGCACCCACCTATATCTCTAACACAGATAAGTAACAAAAGCACGGAAATACCAATAATCATTTTACACCGAAGTCATATAACACCTTTGCAAGTATAGAGTTTATTTGAAATATACCTGTAACCTCATCCGGATTTTCCTCCTCTTCTTGTGTTATCATTTGAAAGACTCGCCCCTTTGCTTTCGGTTCCTCAGACCCTTGTATCTCTCCCGGCCTAACACCCGTTGGTCTCACCGCCATACTGCCCTGCTGTGCTTTCCCTTGCGGACAATCTGACTGAATATGATCCGGGGAATTGCAAACGAAACATAATTGGTTTGCGTGACAATTCTTAGCGACATGTCCAGCCCTTCCACACTTGTAACAACTTCTAGGATCAACATAACAATTTCCTTGATGCACACGGGTGCACTTTGGACATGGTCTTTCAACTGGTCTGAAAGGTGAATAACTATCAAACCTCGGGGATTCATATTCCTCCAAATCGTATGTCATTTCTTCCAATTTCCTTTTTCCAATACTCTTATCACCAACGTCTCTCCTATTATCCTGTTCTACATTTTCCGCTGCATTTACTGCGGCTGAGAAGGTATCGGGTTGTGTTGCAGTCACTAGCTTTCTAATTTCTGCATTTAACCCAAAAATAAACCTTTCCATCTTTAGAGCCTCCGTGGCAACATAGTACTCTGCAAAGCGAGACTTCTCCATAAAGAGAGCGGTGTAATCCCTAACCGATAAACTTCGCTGGTGTAGGTTCATGAACTCCTCTTCCAACTGTCTAACTGCTGCTTGAGAACAAAACTGTCCTTTGAATGCTGTTGTGAATTCGTCCCAGGTAAAAGTAGAGTATACATCCGACCTTGTGGAATCAATGTGAGCTTCCCACCAGTACAGAGCTTCTGCCTTCAACATCGCCGTTCCGTATAATACTTTGTCCTCATCCGCACACTTACTGGTCTTGAAGATGGCTTCTATTTCCTTCAACCATCTCATCGCCTTCACTGGGTCTCTATCTCCTGAGTAAGTTGGAGGTCTACAGTTTAAGAACATCTTGTAATCACACCTTCTTGACACTGGTATGACCGTAGGTGTAATGGGCATTTCGTCTTCCAAACCAGGATCTGGTGTTTCAGTATGACGAGCTTGGTCGAACATAGTCTGGATATTTGCTTGAAGTCTTCCCATCTCCGCCATCAAATCGTCTCTGGTAATAAACTCCGTACCTCGCCCCTGAACTCTACCTCCAGTTCTGCCCCCAGTTCTACTCCCCGTTCTACCTCCGGATCTACCTCCCCCTCGCTCTCCTCTTCTTCCCCCCGTTCCTGTTGGTGGATTCGTACTATTCGGATTTCCTCCTCCTCTTCTATTCGTATTTCGAGTACCGCTTGCCATTCTGTAGATTCAGACAAGATTAATATACACATAAGCACATACCCCATATAATAAGGTATCCCAGTCCAAACATGCACCTGTAAGATCACAATTACACTGGCCAGGTGTAATTTGAAATTACCTTACATGATGTTCCTTCTACCTTTTATACTTAGCATCCCAAGGTTCTAATATATCAAGGACATCCTACTTCACATGCAGTTTAAGTCTAGGTACGGGTACAAATACCTAAATCCCTTAAACTAGGGCTCTGATACCATTTGTAACAACCCGGTTTTCCAAACATGCTTCAAATAACATACATTGCATAACTTCATTACATTCATAATAAACGATACATAATAAACCACAAACGGTCCCTTCGGTCTCGAAACTACAAAATACATTAAGCTTCCTAATCAACGCCCATCAAAAGCTCCTTACACTTAATCCTTTCCTTTGCCGATCCTTAACCTGGAAAACATATTTTTAAAAACAAAATGAGGGTTAGACCAAACGGGTCTAGTGAGTTAATCCCGGTCCTTTCCAAAATCATTATAAAACCTTTTATGTAAATCCTTTGTATCAAAATAGTTTAGATAAACCTTTGGTAATTCTTTCGTAAAATATAAACATACCACACTTATATAAATACCAAACAAGACTCGTGCATCGTGCTCCACTCATCCTCATCCTCGTTCCCATGGCCATATTAGTTGGTAGCAAGCCAACTAATAAATCAACGCCGTACAACAACTACGACACACAACGCCGTACAACATCTACGACCAACAACGCCGTACAACAACTACGACACACACTTCAGCCGGCATAGTTCGGCGTGCTCTCGTGTAGTATAATACTTACATAAATATAACATCTCATTATTTTATATTTAAAAGCATATACTCAATCGTATCTCAATATACGATATACCACACCATCACACATATCCTTTTCATATATATATATATATATATATATATATATATATATATATATATATATAACATATATATATATATATATATTTCACAAATTCTCAATCCACACGTACTCATATATATATAAACACATATATATGTTCCCCAGTTGAAAACGTTTAAAGTAAAACTCACCTGAATGCTTACAATATGCTTCCAAACCTTTCTCCGAGCTATCCGATCCTTTATCCAAAATTCTCAGAATCTGAAACCATTTACATACAAATATCTCCTTACCAACTTATGCATAAGACTTACTAGCAGGTTATGGACTCTAGATACATCTACATAACTTTTATCCTCAAAATTACCCAAACAGCCAAGTTATCCGGAAACCACAGTTTATCCGGATAACTCTACTTTTCCGGACAGCACCATTAATCCGGACAACCTAAACAATCCGGATAACATCTTCAATCTGGACACCAAGGTATCCGGATACCATCCGATATCCATTTCATCCGGAAAAATAGTGAAAAGAGAACTTACCCGGATAAAGACTCGTCCGGATACCACTAAAATGTCACCCGGACACTATCAACAAAACCATCCGGACACTATCAACAGGACTATCCGGATACATTCATCTTATCCGGACACCTCTGTCGGTTTACCCCATTTTTACCCAGATTCGACAGATTTTAGCCACAAGCATGAATTTGATGATTCTACTCCGATAGGAACCATTAACTAGTAATTACCAACACAAAATACACAGGGAACATACCTTAAATCGTTTCCAAGCAATCCAATTGAAGCCTTAACCCTAGCTTTCTTCTTTTCTCTTTTCCTCTTTTGCTCCCAAACACACACATACACACTTAACTGATTTTCTGGATAATACTGATTTAGAAAATATCTAAATCCATTAAGGGTAATATCCAAATCAATATACCCCTTTAGTCCTTAAGTTATTCACTAATGACCAAATACACCCTTTACTTATAATTTATCCAATCTTACCTTTAACTTCACACTTTTAAAGTTAACAAAATTTTAACGGAACTAACATTTAACTAACGAACTTACCCGGGGTATTACAACAAGTGACAAGTCTACTAATGATCTGATGCAGACATTAGTGAAACCAAGACAAGTCCACACATACAACGTTTCAAAAAGAAGACTTCAACGATAGCCGACTTACATAAGGTATTCTAAGATGTAAGATCAACTCAACGCTCGCTGATCATGAAGCCTCCTCCCCGAGAAATGTTTGTCTTATCTATCTGCACAATCCCGTACGATTTGTCAGAAGGAACATCCCTTTGTCTGCAATCGTACAACCACTCTGCCACTACACTGTTCACCATGCGGCCTAAAGCATGTCTTGCAAAAAGTCAGAAAGCATGCTCCCAATCAAATGATGACACATGTAAAGTCCTCCTGCCATGCATTAAATGCATGGGGTATAGATAGGAGGAATACCCCTTCAGTTTGAAGGCGGTCTCTCTCTCTCTCTCTCTCTCTCTCTATCTACTTAGTGCCTTAGAAAAATATCTTCATTTTTCTAGATATCATTTTTCTCTCTATTTCTTAGTGCGAGAATACTTAGTGCTTATCAAGTTTGTTTAGATTAGGTCTTGTACTTAATCTTTTTCCGCAACAAGATGTAAATTGTTTTGATTTATCAATAAACAATTTAGAAAACCATAAATCTTACGTGTTTGTATTCAACCTCCCTTCTACAAACTTATACTTGTATAACCCTTCGGGACCAACAAGTGGTATCAGAGCAGATTGTTTAATCTCCATAAACAAGATCTTGCTTATACTAATCTCTTCCTTGCTATTTTCTAAATGGCACAAAACACAATCACAAACTACATTGATAATGGCTCTCTTGCCAAACCTCCTCGATTTAGTAAAAATAACTTTAATCTCTGTAAAATCGAATGATGCTTTTCCTAGAAGGTGTAGATCCCACTATACCTCCATATGTGGAAAATGGACCATATATCCCATTCATCATCAATGCTTTTGTTCCTACCACTGCTACCACCCCTGCCATTCCTGAAAGACAACTTATCAAAGAAGTCTCTCAATGGACTAAAGAAGATAAGAAGAAGGTGGCCATTGATACCAAAGCCAGATTGTTAGTGCAATATGTCTTCAAGGTTTAAATATAGAAAGGTCAAAGTCAAAGTCAATGTATTGAGTTGTATTGTGTTGTTTACACCTTGTATTGTGTTTAGTATAAATAGGTTTTGTTGTGTGTTAGTTTAGAAGATTCTAGGAAACACTCTCATTATTCATAACTCATATCTTAGAGAGAGAAAGTGCTAAACTCATATCTTGTATACAATGTGTTCTTGATCAATGGATGACGAATTCATATCTTCTCTATCTTGATTAGATCTTGGTTTTACAATTGGTATCAGAGCACGTTATTGAAGATCTTGGATTAATAATTGGTATCAGAGCAGATTCAAGATTTAGAGGAGAATTTCTACTGATCTAACACTTCAAATTTGCGGAATTCTCAAGGAAATTTGATCGATTTTCTTGATTTTTCAATAAAATCTCGTTTTCTTGGATTTTTGTCAAATTTGTGTGATTCTTGGTCGAATTTGATCAAGATTTAGTTCGTTGGATTCGTTTTTAATAGAGGAACACTTTTCGTTCAAGAATCGAGAGCTAATTCGAAGGATTTCAAGATCAATTTTGCATTTTTCTGAGTTTTTGGACTGTTCGATATTTTTGCTACTGTTCGTTCTTCATTTTTCTGATTTAGAGGTTTTCAGAGGTTTTCAGAGGTTTGTAATTGAAGAAGAAGTGTTCGAATTCAGTTTTCGAACAAATCTGCACAGTTTGGATTAAGTTTTTCAGTGATTTCAGTCGTGTTTGGGAATTTTTGTGAACTTTTCGCAAGATCTGAACTTTTCGCAAGACTCATCGAACTTTTCGCAAGTTCATCATTTTTGAAGATCATCAGATTCTAAGAGTAACTTTTCGCAACCCTCTGTCACGCAAACAATAACTTTTCGCAATTGTTGCTTGCGAAAACTTTGACTTTTCGTTTTCAAGTCTACTTTTCGCAACTGTTGCTTGCGAAAACTTTGGCTTTTCGTTTCTAAGTCTACTTTTCGCAACTGTTGCTTGCGAAAACTGACACTTAGTCAATTTTTGAGACTAAAAAAAAGTTTATACTGAAATTTTTTCTATAGTGTATTTCATACATTTTAAGAGTTTTTCAAGAAAAAGTTTTATATAATTTTTTCAAGATGAATTTTCAAGCTTCAGGTAATCGTCCTCCGATGCTTAACAAGGATTCGGATTTTGTGAAATGGACGGTCGACTTCATGGATTTCATTTCGAGAAGAGAAAACGGAGATTATATGATAAAATCTTTTACCGAAGGCCCGTTGATCATACATAAAAGGGCGGAAGATTTTACTGAAGATGAGATTAAACGGAAGAAAGCAGACAAGGATGCTTCGTCAAACTTACTCTTTGCTATTCTCAAAAGTTTGCCTCACATCTACAAACAGGTTGAAATGTATAAAAACAATCCAATGCTTTTGTGGAATGAATTAACGAAGCTTATGCATGGATCAAAGGTTGAATTCAAGAGAAAAGAAGAAAAGAAAATTGATTTTCAGAAAATAGAAGAAAAGGAAGTTGAAAGAGAAGACGAGAAAGAGAAAATTTCCGAGCTTACAAGGAGATTACAAGAAGTGAAAGATCTGTTGGTTATGGAAAGAGAAGATCACAAGAAAGAAAGAGTGGATCTAATTCAAAGGATTTCGAAACTTGAAATGGCTTTGAAGACAAAGACTAAAGAAATTGAAGACAAGAAAGATGTTGAACTCAAATGTCTAAGACTTTCCAAGCAGAACTCAGATTTTCAGAAAGTCTTATTTTTAGAGAAGCAAAAGGTGGAGAAGGAAAGAGCCGAGTTTGAGGTTAAAAGGAAAGAGTTTGAAGTGAAGAATGGGAAACTTTCAGAGAAAATTTCTGAACTACAAGAGGAGTTGGATTTGGAAAGAGGTGAGTTAGAAAAGAGAAAGAAAGCTGAGTTCCAATCAAAGAGCGTAAAGGATGATTTTTGTGTAGAACGGAAGATCTTTCAGCAAGAGATACAAAAGCTGACAAAGAACTTGGCAGGTTTATCTATAGATATCATGAAGGAAAAGAGGGTGAATTGTGATATTCAGAAGAAGCTCGAGTTGATGACAAAGGAACGAAATGCCTTAAAAGACAAAGTGATGTCGTTCAATAACTCCGAGTGTTTTTCAGAATGTCCGATGCGTCCTTCTAACATTTTCTACGAGCATTCTGTGGATATGTCTTCCAAATACTATGCTGATCTTCCTTCCTACAAAAGAGTCAACATGCAATGGAAGGTAAAAGGTAAATTTCCTGGAAAAGATGTACCAAAATCATCATTTCCAAATAAGAATTTTACAACGAAAGTTAATTCTTTTGTTAATTCTTATTGCGGAAATAATGATTTTGTTAATAATAATTATGTTCAATATTGGTATGGTACTTACCATTTTCCTTCTTATAGAGCTCCGCTTAACGTGTCAGGACCCAAGACTCGTTGGGTACCAAAATCTACTTAATCTGTTTTGCAGATTTAGAGGTAAGCGTTGAACTCTCGGAAGATGAAGTACTTGTGCATTCAAGAAGACATTGAACATCACATATTTTCAGGGAGTTTTCTATTTTTTTTATATATACATGTGCGATTTGATAAATCTTTTGGTATTTTGTAGGGGGAGAGAGAGTGAGATAAAAGACTATGGTTTTTGAACACATCAGTTCAAAACCCGCACTTCAACGGTAATGGCTTTTGAACACATCAGTTCAAAACCCGCACTTCAACGGTAATGGTTTTTGAACACATCAGTTCAAAACCCGCACTTCAACGGTAATGGCTTTTGAACACATCAGTTCAAAACCCGCACTTCAACGGTAATGGCTTCTGAATACATCAATTCAGGACCCGTACTTCAATGGCTATGACTTCTAAACATATCAGTTTAGAACTCGTACTTATCAGGTGATATCCTTTCACTGTCATATCTTTCTATTTTTAGGACATGTGCTTAAAGGTAACATTGTGTTATATTTTATTTCTACTAACGTTGAAAGTTTGAACCTTCACAAATTTAATTCAATGAAGTGAAATTCTTCAATTTTTCACTCAATGAATAAAATGTGTGTTAAGGATGATTTTACGAGCATTTTTGTATTGTCGGAGTTATATTTGTTTCTACTTTCGCTTCTGAAATAAGTCGAAAGGTCAGCGAAACATGTTTGAGATTTTGATATAAGCGCAAAATTGTGTAAATCTCGACTTATTTAGAATACAATGCTCACAAAGCCTATTCATTTTAATCATGAATGGAAACGAAAATATGGGAGAAGCACTACGTTTTTGAACCAAGTGATTGAGATGCTATAATAAAAAAAAAATAAAAAAAAATAAAAAATATTATATATATATAATAAAATCATTCAGTTTGATAGTCTGTGCCTGTGGCCTATCTGGTTTGGGAGATTAAGTCCCAAGGGGTACTCGTTACCTAGCCCCTAAGATCAACTGATCTGGGATTGGCTGACCCAAATCCTGCTATAGAACCAGGTAGAAAGTCATGTTCTACTGGTACAGATGGGATTAAGGTATATCGATGTAGCCTTTCTGGTTCGGGAGAGTAAGTCCCAAGGGGTGCTCGACACCTAGCCCCTAAGGCCAACTGGTCTGGGATCGGCTGACCCAAATCCTGCTATAGGACCAGTTAGAAAGTTACGTTTACGGTGTATCTTAGTCTTAATAAACTGTTTGAGTATAAAAGATGCCAATGAGCACATAATAAAAGTTGCCAATGTGCACAATATGAAAAGATGCCTAAGAGCACACATCTTGAAACTTGGGGAAAATACAAAGTCGCGATAAACCTGTAAATTTGTGAAAATTCTGGTTTTGGACAAATAGTGTGAGTAAGAGCAAAGTATTCTTATAGGTTTTAGAGGTGCATTTGCTTGTTGCTAATCATATAGTCCACCAAATAGATTTTATAAAGGGGTTGAAATTGAACTTTTGTAACTCGATATGCGATGATGTCTTGTTTTTGAATCCAAACGCATGCATTTGATTTCACTTGATGGAAATATCAGTTACATTTCATTAAGTTGAATTTCTTTTGTTTGGTGTTCAAATAATTAAATGTTAGTAGTTATAAAATGTTGTTCAATGAATTCTATTTTCTTTATATAAGTTTGTTAAAATGTGCGCTTATATGCTTTTTATGCAAATTTTCAGGGGGAGAAAATCAACTTGCTCTACAATTCTTATTTTTAGGGGGAGCAAGATCTTTCGCTTATGGGGAGATTGTTCGTGTTTTTCAAGGGGAAGAAATGTTTTTGAAGAGGGAGATTGTCCGTGACTGAAATTGAAAAGATTTTCGATGCTCGTGATGCTCACTTTCATCGAAAAAGGGGGAGAATGTCTACATCAATTTCATGTCAAAGAAAGTTTAAAATCAAAGATTCGTTTTATTGTCAACGGGGAGATTTGTAGAAAGAAGACGTCGTTTCAAGAAATGATAGGGGGAGTTTTATTCTTCAAGAGTTTTTAAGAAATCGATTGATCATTTCAGTGATCTCTTTCTTTTGAACTCGCGCGTTTATGAAGATCGACACTGAAGAATGAAATTCTCAAGTCAATGGAAATGGGGAGAATTCTTCAAGAGTTTGAGGAAAATCGATTGATCATTCTGTGATCTCTTTTTCTTGAACTTGTGCTTATTTGTATTAAAAAGCTTTATGTGAAGATTCATATTCTCCTGTTCGAAGAAAGAAGTTCGTTATTTGCTGTTTGAAGATTGGATGACGTTTTGACTTTGACAAGCTTTGATGAAGACCGAAGATTCAAGATTGCTAAAGCTTGCTGATCGCATTTGTTTAAACCTTGAATCCAAGGGGGAGATTGTTAGTGCAATATGTCTTCAAGGTTTAAATATAGAAAGGTCAAAGTCAAAGTCAATGTATTGAGTTGTATTGTGTTGTTTACACCTTGTATTGTGTTTAGTATAAATAGGTTTTGTTGTGTGTTAGTTTAGAAGATTCTAGGAAACACTCTCATTATTCATAACTCATATCTTAGAGAGAGAAAGTGCTAAACTCATATCTTGTATACAATGTGTTCTTGATCAATGGATGACGAATTCATATCTTCTCTATCTTGATTAGATCTTGGTTTTACACAGATCAATCATATATATGGCTCTACCTGATGAGGTTTATCATTCTATCATGAACCTCAGAAGCTCCAAATCCATGTGGGACACAATTTGTGTTCAATATGCAGGTACAACTGATGTACAAGAGTCCAGAAGAATAAATCTAGTAAGACAATACGAAAGTTTGTGGTAAGAATGAAACTTTATCTGAAGTTCACCAACGTTTTAATTGTTTAATCATTGATTTGAAAACTTTTGGTAAGACCTACTCTAACTCTGAGATCCTGACAAAATTATTGGAATGTCTTCCTGAAAGTTGGACAAGTATACCATGTGTCTTAAACTCTTTAAGGATCTAAAAATTTATGACCTTAAGCACCCTTTTTGGCACTATTCTCAATCATGAGCAGTCGTGTCAGCTTAAGAAGAATCTTGTAAAAGATTCAAAAAGCACACCTGTTGCTTTACAATCTTCAGAGTTAATGCCAACTCAACGATCTTCTGTCACTATCACTGAGATAGAATCTAACTCTGATGATTCATCAGAAACTGATTCTTCAGAACTTGATGAGTCTCTAGCACTTCTGACTAACTCTTTCAGGAGATTCGCTAGAAAGATAACTTCAGAAGAAACAAACCTCTCACTATCATTGACAAACCTAAATCTTCTCCTATTGATAAGGCTACTGCCACTTGCTATAATTGTGAAAAGAAAGGTCACTTTGCTAGAAAGTGCAGGTCAAAGAAAGTAGTCAAACCTTCCTCATCATTCAAGAACTCCTCTACCTCTAAATCTAGAGATGACAAATACCTTAAACTCAAAGAGAAATATGAAAATATGAAAATCTGAAAAGCTACAAAAGAAAAGGTAAAGGTCTAATCGGTGAAGAACACGATTGGGCTGAATCTGATGAAGAGTCAGATTCTAATGAAGAAGATGAGGCCAATCTCTGTCTTATGGCCGAAATCCAAGAAGTAAAGGAAGAACCAGCTAGAATTCCCTCTACTTCTACTTCTCAGGTATCAATCTCTCCTTCTCCAGCTATCATTGATGCTGATAGACTTCGTGCTATCGATTTGCTGACAATTGATTTATATGACGCCCTGAATGGCAAGACCCAAGTTGAACAACAAAATCTAGATTTAACTAACAGCTAAATAAATGTCATCTAAAGATTCAAGAACTTTCTAAAATTGAAGAAAATTTGAAAGATTAGGTCTATGTGAATCAAGTAATCAGCATCGAACGCGAACAAGCTATTCCTGAACTGAAAGCTGAGAAAACTACTGTTGAAGGATGGTGCAAATCCTCAGCAAAGATCACTGAGATAATCGGTGCTCAGATCCTTGTCAATGACAGAAGTAGTCTTAGTTTTAACGCTAACTGTTAGGACCATAAATGTCCTACATATTAGAAAGATATATAAATAATTATTATAGAGCTTAATTAGTTTAATTAATCTTTTTGTAAAAGCCTTTAATTATAAAAGGGCTTAGATTAAGTTAATGGGCCATGGGCCTTTGTGCTAATAGGCCTTGGTATATAAGGTTAGTGGTAACCTTGAATTAGGTTAGCGATTCATTAGAGAGATTAGAGAGAGCTTATTGTTAGAATCGTTCCTTTACTTTGATTGAATGAATACGAGAGGAATGATGAGTTGAAATCATCAATTGTTCGTGTTCATATCTATTGATTATATTGTTACCTGTCAAACTGGGATTAACAATTGGTATCAGAGCCGAATCGGTGAATTGAAGAATAGAAGAAATCGAACGAAAGCGAGAAAAAGAAAAAAATTCGTAGTGAATTCTCTGGAAAAACGCAGCGAGCCGTTTCGCCTATTTCCGGAGATTGAACCGTCGGATCGTCACGATATTTGGACAGTAGCTCCACGACATTCCGTTTTACATTTTGAACGGTTAGATTAATCGTTTGAGGTCTAGAAGGCACCCATATAATTTTCGTAATAGTGCAGTTTTTCTGTGGAAAATTTGTTCATCAATCGGGTTTGCAAAGTTCATTCGTTGATTTAATAATTCGTTTGTTAGATCTCGATTGTTTACTCGCGTTTATCTGCTGTTTATCTGCGTTTACATCGATTCTCAAAGGTTTTAATCTTTCAAGTTAAAAATCAAATCTTGAGTTTTTGGTGTTCTTAAAGTTTTGTGGTGTTTATTGGAAATTAGGATATATTGTGATTAGAAATCGATTTGGGTGTGTTTGTTTTTGTGTTTTTGGTTAAAATCTAACCCTACAGGAGTGAAATCAAGCAACCCTATCGATCCCAGATCCGAACTGCAACCACAGCCGCAGTTTCCGGGTAAGTTCTCATTTTTTTCAAAGTAACCGGATAACTTTTTTAAGTTACCGGATGTTGTCACTTTCCGGATAAATTTTTATTTGAACCAACTTTCCGGTCAATCTCATCTTTCCGGTCAAACTCAAGTTTCCGGCAACAATCTCACTTTCCGGATGAATTTTTGAGATAGCCGTGATTGTTGACTTTGTTTTCCTCATTAACTCACATATTGCTGCTGTGATTTTTTTTTGTTTCTTTGTTAATACATACGTTGCTATTCCATGTTAAGCATCTCATGCATACACTCATGTCACATCCAATGCATGCATACATACACATTTCATACGCACATTCATACATATATATTTAGTTGGAATTTTTTTTGGTTTTCTTTGTTTTTAATTTTTTGCTTGGTTTGATTTTCATCCGGTAAACAAGGTTTTTCCGGTAAGTTCCTCTTTCGGACAACCGTCTCATCCGGTAAGTACCCTCTTCCGGAAACAACACCATCCGGTAAGTGCTAATTTCTGCGAGAACTTCATCACCCGGTAAGTGCACTCAGTCTTTACCCGGTAAGTATTTGTTTATCTCATCTATCCGGTAAGTTCTCACATCATCCGGTAACATCCAGTTATCCGGTACGTTGTGTTTGGTAATTATTGATTGGTTTCATTTTCGAAGTTGATTTCGTTCGTTCCTATAATAATCAGATTTTAAAATTTTAAAACGAATTAATTTTTAGATTTGTTTTTCAAATTTAATTTTTGATTTCCTTCCGTAATTTTTGATTCTTCAAAATCAACACCGATTAACGATCATATTTTTTCAGGTAACAATGTCGAAAAATTGCCTCAATCGAGAGTGTTCAGAACTGATGAGAATTTCTGAAGAGAATTTCAAGCAAGCAAATGAATCGTGCATAACGTTCTACACAGAACGGACGGAACTGAAGTGACAAACAATTGAAAGTTCTGAGAAGCTTGCTAAATCTGAAGAAAAGGCAACAGCCTTATAGTCTGAAAACACTGAGCTGAAAAAGAAACTGTCTGATTTATCATCCCGAGATGATATCAGGAAGACTGAGAAAGAGCAAGAAAGACGATATGAAAAGGATGTCAAGCAAGCAGATGACTTGATCAGCAAGTACGTCAAAGAACTGAAGGAACTAAAATCTCAAATCTGGAATAGTTCTGAGAAGCTTGCTGAAGAAGAAGAGAAAGGTAAACTCCTGAACTGTGAAAACCTTGAGCTTAAAAGTAAACTAACTACTCTTGAAAAGGTTTTTGAAAATGAGAAAGAAAAATTTGCAAAGGAAAGGCAAATGTTTATAAAGCAATCTGATTCTTCAAACAAATCTCTTGATGAGAAGAAGAGCCTTGAGCTTAGATGTCTAAGCTTTCAACACAAATCTCTGACTTTGAAAAAGTCTTGATTTTAGAAAGAGAAAAGTTTGAAACTGAACGCAAATCTTTTTCTAAAAAGAATGGCGAACTTTCTTTAAAAATAACTGAGTTGGAGAAAGAATTAGACGTTCTAATCAAAGAGTCTGAAAAGATGAAAGTTGAAGGTTTTAGAGCAAAATGTTTAAAAGATGATTTTTCAAAAGAGAGAAAGATTTTTCAGTCCGAGATTTCTAAACTTACACAGAGATTATCTGGATTAGCAACCGAGATTTTGAAGGAACAAAAGGTTAAATCTGATTTACAAAAGAAATTTGATTCAATTCTCGAAGAACGAAAGGCATTAGAAAGCAAGATCAAAGGTGTTCAACCTTCTTATGCTTCAAGTTCAATTCCTACAAATCGTTCTTCAAAGAATTTTGTCAAATCAAATGATTTTTCAAAAGATCAGATTCGACCTTCCAATATTTTCTATAATTCTCGTGTTGATAAGAAAGATAATCAAATTTTCAAGAAAGTAAACATGGTTTGGAAAGTTAAAGGATCCACTCCTGCTCCAAAGTCATTCGTCTCTGTTAAGAATGACAAGAACAACAAAGCTTTTCATGCAAAACCTTTTGTGAAAACTGATCGTGTTTATTCTGTTAATAAGCTGATCAGCTTATCTACACAAAAGTTGTGTTGTTCTTATTGTGGAACAAGTGAGTTTGTGGATAAAGATTATGCTAAGTATTGGTATGGTACTTATAGTATCCCAGGTCCTCATAGGGCGTCTAACCAACAAGGATCCATCAAAAGATGGATACCTAAATCTGTCTAATCTATTTTACAGGAATGTCATGTGCATTTAAATTAGAACATTCTGTTCACATGACTGCGTTCAAAGGTTATGCCACATTTGAGGGGGAGTACTATTAAAGGTAAGTGAACTTCAACTGAATTCAAAGACTGTGGCAATGCATTCTGGACAACTTACTTGTGTTTGTTATTCTCTAATTTTAAATTCCATGATTGCCACGTGTCATTTCTTCTTGACTTAGTTATTTCCATGCCTCATATGTTTGTTGATTTTTTCGATGGAAATACACTCGTTTGAATTCCTAGTTGTTTTTTCAAGTTCGCTATTTCTTGCAATGATTCCCTTCTTATCTGATATATTAATTGTGACTTGTTCTTCACAATTAAATTTTCTGATCATTGTCTCATTTCTTGCAAAATACTGTGCTTACTGAGTCATTCTGTTTTGCGATTGATTTTGTCTCTTAGAAATTCCTTCATTTTCAACATTGACTTCTGATTATCTCAGATCAGAATTCGGACTTAATTTCATGACTTCTGAACAATTCAGTTCAGATTTCGGTCTTAATTTTTTATGACTTCTGATCATCTCAGATCAGGACTCGTTCATAAATGTTTTGACTTCTAAACACCTCAGTTTAGAACTCGTACTTCACTGTGTACTTAATTGTTCTACTCGTTGCATGAAAGGAGTGTTAGGACTTACATTGTTTCTATGGTCAATCCAGAACCGGAAGGACCTACCCAAGAAACACATCCACTTTTAGACATCAGTGAGGGGTCTAGATTGATAGATGAGTTTGGAGAGAAAAGAATATGGTGAGGATGTGACAGGACTTAAAATTATTGGTCCTTACCAAACCGAGTCAGTTATCCGGGTAACCACACAATCTATTCATTCTCGTTCTTTAGAGATGAATATTGAAACAAACATGGACCCAATGTCGATAACTCGTGTCACCCCACCTAGCCACTCAAGTATCTCACAACAGATGCTTGTTTCACATATTCACGGAGAATTAGCACATAATCTATCCATTCCTCACTCGGAGGTCTTAGATATTGAAAAAGGAAGACATCAGCTCCGGTCTCCGAACTTCACATTCTATTCACTGTGTCTATTGATTATTAACTTGCGTCCCAGGTTAAGTCAATATTTGAGCCTAACTGATATAATTCTTTTCTTTCACACATGCACGAGTCTTTGTGATTCCCATTGCATATCTTCGTGATATTGCCGGAACAGTTTGAGAAGTAATTTTTTATTTTTTTACCTCAGTGATAACTGGAAGTCCTATCAGAGATTCATCATTGCCAACTTTGAACATAGGACACTCAATTTTTTAAATTGTTGTGATAACAGTTACTAACGTGTTTCTGTGTTAGTTGATTACCCCATTCTGGTTACTTAATGCTTTTATCAGGATTTTTGCTACTCGTTACTATTGTCTTTGACCGTGCATGATGCTCCGGATGCTCCTACTCATTATGAGGGGGGAGAAAGGGTACACATTCAAAGACACCGAATATCAAGTTGAGGGGGAGTTAGCAAAAGCCGAGGGGGAGTAAAGAAGTCCCCATGCAAAAGCCGAGGGGGAGTAACAGACCTATTCCGAGATCCAAAGTTTTCAAAGTGCATTCAAGGTCTCAAAGTGCTTACAAGTGATCAACTCTTCTCATCGTTTGGTGTTCGCTACAATTCGATATTTACTCCTTCGAGCATATTGGTTCTACAAGTTCTTTTAAAAGCTGAAATCAAATTCAAGAGCTTTATTAAAGGGTGAGCGTCGAAAGACATGAAGACAAGCAACATCATTGCATTCCAAAGTTTCAAGAAGGAGAGAAGATCAAGATCTGAAGGTTTCAAGACCGATTTTTATTTATATATCTTTAGGGGGAGATTGTTAGGACCATAAATGTCCTACATATTAGAAAGATATATAAATAATTATTATAGAGCTTAATTAGTTTAATTAATCTTTTTGTAAAAGCCTTTAATTATAAAAGGTCTTAGATTAAGTTAATAGGCCATGGGCCTTTGTGCTAATAGGCCTTGGTATATAAGGTTAGTGGTAACCTTGAATTAGGTTAGCGATTCATTAGAGAGATTAGAGAGAGCTTATTGTTAGAATCGTTCCTTTACTTTGATTAAATGAATACGAGAGGGATGACGAGTTGAAATCATCAATTGTTCGTGTTCATATCCATTGATTATATTGTTACCTGTCAAAATGGGATTAACACTAACGCTAAAGAACCGATCAAAGATCGTTCCATGCTTAAGTTTGGAATGATCGTCTCCTTCATCCCTGACACCTCATCATCTCAGTGCTCTTCCTCTAATAATCCTATCCCTGAGGAAAAATCCTCTTTAAGCCCCAAACTTAAAGATAAGGGGAAAAATGTTTTACAAAAACTTAGAAGGGTACCAAAGTGCCAATGCTGAAGAAGTTTACAGCTAATCAACCTTCTACCTCAAAAGACAAGATCCCTAAACATGTTCAGCGATCAACTCCAAGAATAAAGGTTGATGTCATAGGTAAGAAATCTGAAGAACCTAAGGTTCCTCCGATCTCTGATGCTAAAGGCATTCTTGGTACATGCCCTACTCATTTAAAATTATCAAATGCTTATGCCTATGGTCCTAAATCTACTTTCAGCTATAGGAAATGCTATCACTGTGGACTTGATGATCATATTGTTAGTAAGTGCCCACAACCACCAAAGCTGAGAAATTAGCTAAGGTGAAGATGAATGCCTCCGAGGCAAAGAAGATCACCCCATATGAAAACCAAGCAAAGGTGAAAAATACCACTAAGGTTAAGAAATTAACCAAGGTGAAGGTTACCTCTGACGCTGAATCATCAGATGCTGTGAAGACTGCTGATCCTTCCATTTCCTCTTCCACTGACAAATGTGGACCCGTTGTAAATTGGGTACCAGTTTCAACTTAATCTTCCTTTTGTTTGCAGGTCTCGAAGGGTATCTGGTATCTTCATAGTTGTTGGTCCCGAGAGGGTTATACAAGTTTGTAGAAGGGGGGGTTGAATACAAACACACATATTTTACTTTTCTAAATTGTTTATTGATATTTATCAAACAATTTACAACTTGTTGCGGAACAAGATTAAGGATTAAACCGAATCTAAACAAGTTATGAGAAACACTAAGTTTCTTGCACTAGAATTAAGACAGAAAGGAGATAAGAATATTAAAGAGAAATATTCTAACACAAAGAGTAAGGAAGAAGAAGATGGCCGAGCACTTCATTTCTGAAGTAGGGTTCTTCTTATATACTGCATGCATTTAATGCATTTCAGTATAACTTTACACGTGGCAGCAACTGATTGGTTGCATGGTTTGACCTTTGTAGATAACCTTAATAGCCGCATGATGTACAGTGTAGAATCAGAGTTGGTTGTACGATAATGGACATAAGGGATGTCCTTTCTGACATTTTCGTACGGAGGCGTGCAAGGGGAATAAGACAAAAGTAACTTGTAGAGGAAGACTTCATGATCAGCGTTCGTTGAACAGTACTTTATCAGCGAGTGACAAAGCTCAGCGATCGCTGAAGTCTTCTACTTGTAATTTCACGTTGAGTGGACAAATCTGGGCTTCGCTGATATCCGCATCAGTTCATTAGTAGACTTGTCGCTGGTTCTTGGGCTTGATCTTTGACTTCAACATAGAACATATTTGACGTGAAACTTGTCTTCAGGGATCATAAGTAAACAACTAAAACTATCAGCGATCATCAACAAGACTGAACAGGCTCAGGGCTATATTGATGAACAGTGTTCGCTGAATGTGTATTTTAAAGAACATGAGTTTCCTATCAGCGGTACTGCAGAGTCATAGTACTTATCAGCGATAGTGAAACTCTAATACATATTGTCTACTTACATTTTTCACTAAGTGTTTCTTAGAGAGTCATTATCAAATCACTGAGGGTTTGGATCAACAATCTCCCCCTATTTGATTATGACATAGCAACAAAAGAAAGTTGCTAACTATGAAAACATTAGGATAAAAAGAACTCATAAAATATTTATCCCTTTTACTGTTTTCTGGGATCTTTTAAGTACTGATGGAGTAAAGTACATTCGCTGAAAATTTTCTTTTAACTTCGTATAAGTTACAGAGGGAAGTGGAAAAATTACAAGTACAACAAATAAATTTACAAGTACAAAAGATGTAAGCTGATAAAGATAGAAGAATTAAAAGGAAATCCTATCAGCTAGAAAGGTTATTCCTTAATGAGAAGTTCATCAAGGGTTCTTGTCGTAGGGATCATCCAGTCAGGGACTATTTCTCCAAGGTCCTGTCTATTCTTTGCTTCAGTAAAGATAAGGGGCTTGAGATATTTTCCGAGAAGATCGTCTCTGAATTCACACCAATAGACGAGATCCCTGAGCTGTTCGATAGGAGTGATGGGGAGCTCAGAGACGCGTTGAAAGCGTTCTCGTCCATCATAGTCTTGAAAGAAGATACCATAAGGTTCGCTTAAGACTTTTCCAGGGATGAAACGTTCACCAGGAGGCAGGGAGGTGTCAAGCGCTGAGAGGTCAGGTTCAGGACCAAGTACTTCAGCACGTGAGAAGCCAATACCGGTTTCGTTTCTGATAGGAGGGCATGAGTCTGAAGGTATTATCTTTTTCTTTGCAGAGACCCTTCTTCGTTGATCTGGATTAGGAGGAGGAGGAGGAATATCCACAGTAGAAGAAACCAAGTCGATCTATTGATTGATCATTTTCTCGACATGGATTTTGAACTGTGAGCGAGATCGCTGAATGGCTATTCGCATCTCCAACCACTCAGAGAGACCGTACTTCTTGATTGAAGAGGCGTAGATGGTTTCTTTTATACCATTCTCCCTGAATAGATCAACCTCAAGAACTGGAACCTTTATTATTGATCTTCCCTTGATGTGTACTTTGTGGATTCTGGCTGGCCAAAATCGATAGTGCAGTTTTTCTTTGCACCATTCCAAGGTAGAGTCAGATACCTTGGTCTTTTCTTCGATGATCTTCTTGGCGTCCTTCCACAACTGACGTTGGACATCAATGGGAGTTCTCTTCAGATCAGAGTCCTTCACCGATTGTTGGATAAGCTGGATGGCGTAGGCTTTATCTTGTTCTTCAGCTTTCCTTCGATCGGCAAGTTGTTTTTCAGCCTTGAGATGTTCAGCGTATTCCTTCCTTGATAGTCTGAACTTAGTAACATTGACTTTGTGTCGAGGAAGGATGATTCGCTGATCTTCTAGCTTTTTGATCATTTCATCTCTCTTTTTCTGATCTTCTTCACTTAGCGTTTGAGGAGCTAAGGAAGGTCTGTTTTTGTGAGAGAGCAGCTGTTCTTCAGGTTCATCAGTCTCAATGAAATCCAAGACTGAGATTATTTCTTCAGCGATAGGAGCTGGGATTATTGTTGATGTTGCAGCGAGAGGAACTTCAGCTGGATCCTCAAGCAGGGGAGAGGACTAGCTGAAATATAGCGATCGTTTAAATAAGATCATTTGGGAAAGAAGGAGATAGAGAAAAGAATGGGGTTTAAGTGTATAGAGGTTTTATGGAGAGGAGAATTGAGGTTGAGAAGGGATAGAGGAGGGATGCAATGTAAGGGAATAGAAGATATTGTACCTGACAATCTGGCTTTCTTTGTAGGATAGTCAGATTGCCTTCTGCAGCGAGGCCTTTGTTTTTGCCTTTGTCAGCTTCAGTCGCTGCAGGCTTTGTCTTTGTCGTCTCCCATGATGGTTCATTTATTATGACCCCTTTTTGAGCAGGGACCTTCTTTGGCTGGACGAAGAAGAAGTCATCATCATCGTCATCATCATCATCGTTTTTAGGGGATGATGATGGTTTATCGTCCTCAAGATCGAGGTCTTCATTATCTTCTTCAGCTTCAGATTCTTCCTCATCAGCGTAGGGTACGATGACATCAGCATCAGTTTCGAGATGCTCATCGAGTTGCTCCCCCTAAAATCCAGAGGGAGGTTTCTCGGTTCCCTCAGGGTTTTCAACTCCCTGAGTGTAACGTCCCAAAAATTACAATAAATTTTATCTTTAAAAATAGGCATTTTAATAAATAAAACCTTATTAAATATCCAACACCGTTTCGTTTGCAAATTCAATAATAAATAATCTCAGTAATAATAAACAGCGGAAATTAAATTGTTTAATAATAACTCTAATCTCATGATTATAAAAACTCTTCACGCGCGCCAGTGTGTACCCGTCACGCCTTGGAGCCACAAGCACCTGAAACCACATTAAAATAGGAAAGGGTAAGCACAAGGCTTAGTGAATTCAAACCATATATAGGATCGCAATTATATCAGCATCACCCTTAAACAGCTAGTTATCACAACCAACTCATACCATGCAATCACGTCTTGCACCCAAGTTTATATATACCAAATATACCAGCACATATATTTCTTGGAACATCCAGCCAGAAAATATATCACAATTAAGGTAATAAGCCTTATACTTCTTGGAACGTCCATCAAGAAAATATGATCGCAACTCATTATACAAACACATATACTTCTTGGAACATCCATGAAGAAAATATATCACAATTAATAATAAGCCTTATACTTCTTGGAACGTCCATCAAGAAAATATAATCGCAACTCATTATACAAACACATGTACTTCTTGGAACATCCATCAAGAAAATATATCACAATTAATAATAAGCCTTATACTTCTTGGAACGTCCATCAAGAAAATATAATCGCAACTCATTATACAAACACATATACTTCTTGGAACATCCATCAAGAAGTACATCAATCACAGTTCAATATATATACACAATTATATATACCCCATAACACAATAATATCAACAAACAATCATAACTATCACACCCGAGCTATAGTAACACAAATATAATTTCCATCCTATATAGTGAGAGAACTCACCTCAAACACAGAGCTTATGTACTCAACAGCAACACGAACCGGCCAACACCAACTCACCTTTTTCCACCTAAATAAGTGATATCAAACGTCACCACGAAGTCCTAACCCAAATTCACAACTACTAGATTACAAGTTAACTATTCCAGCTTTTACTCTAAAAACACAGGTCTGTTCGGGACCTGATTAGCCCCTCTTAAACTCATCAACCCAGAATTATTATTCCATAATCAGTTAGTTCTATGTCTTAGGGTTCCAGGGACATATCGTACGCATTCTAACGATTTTCCTACAATTTACTATGAATTTTCTAAAAACAGGACCCGAAGCTGTCATGTGCAGACCTGCTGTGAAAACAGCCCTTTTACGCCTAGTTAGAGGCCGAACCATGTTGGAACCACCTTAAAAGTGACCGTCACTGATCGTTTATCATTCCTAATATGATAATTGACAATAACTGAAATCCCTATGTCTGGTAAATATATGATGGGCGTATTTACTATTATTGACATACTATAGGGTTTCCCATTAGGTGATTGGAACTATGGGGAATTATATGGCACATAATAAACACCAAGGGTTAAAAGTGTAAATACTCTTATTATATATAGAGTACCCTAATCATACATTTAACCCTAATCATTTTACTGCTAATCAACAATCAGCCGTGTGCCTCCCCTGAGATCGTCTCTCTCGATCGATCATCATCCCATCATAATACGATCACCTCGTTCTGGGAACCCGACAATCAATGGCAAATATGTTCAATGCTTTCACTGGATCCTCAGGATCATCGGGTATGTTTTCTTGTCATCTTATTATCTATCAAATACAAATCATGATTATTCCAACATGTGGTATCAGAGCTTTCCAGGTTCAAAATTGATTCATGATTTGTATTAGTTTTGATGGCTTTAATTTATCGGTTTACTTCGTGTTTATGTATGCCGCCGCAAACATCAAAACTGCATTGAATTTCAATTTTATCATCTGCGATTATAATGCTATTTTTCCATCGTATTAAACCCTAATTATGCCATGTTAATTGATCAATGTTATTTATCCCGAATTGATCAATGTATAGAAATTTTTTTTCGGTTGAACCTTACTTTTCGCTTCTGTACATAGCGAAAACCTTACTTTTCGCTTCTGTACATAGCGATAACCTTACTTTTCGCTACTGTACATAGCGAAAACCTAACTTTTCGCTTCTGTACATAGTGAAAACCTTACTTTTCGCTTCTGTACATAGCGAAAACCTTACTTTTCGCTACTGTACTTAGCGAAAACCTTACTTTTCGGTATTGTACATAGCGAAAACCTTACTTTTCGGTACTGTACATAGCGAAAACCTTACTTTTCGGTACTTTGGATACCGAATACTTTTCTTTTCGATACTGTACATACCGAATTCCTCAAAAAAAATTTCGGTATGGATCATTCCTATTACTGCCATACCGAAAACCCTTGCACTAATATTTATGGTCTCATCATTTGTGCCCAAAGGTCAAATATGATTCTCATAATGCATTTTTTTTCCTTTTGCATAATGAACACTGAGTATACTAATTCTGCCCAAAGGTGATTTAATATACCTGTGTGTCAAAAGGACTTTCTGCATGCATAATTCACACGATGCTCTATTTTGTGCCCAAAGGTCAAAAGATAAGCATTGCGTTGCATAACCCTAACGCTCATGTTTACTTAGATATTAGTTATTTCTGCCCAAAGGTGATGTAACATCTAAGTAGAGCCTTACTTTGACTTATTGTTTTGGTGTTTACAATAGGTATACTCATCACTAGCTTCATCACTAAAATGGTCATAGTTTCATTACTCTAAGGAATATTACTGTTAGGCCTGCTTACTTTAACATTACTTTGATTCCATTACTTTAAGAAACATTACTTTGTCCGCCTTTTATAGCTAACTACGTCACTATGATAGTCTTCTATAACTTATATCCTCCTCCTTTCCTAATCAGTACCTAACTTTGGCATTGAGCCACTTACTGGTGCGAACTTTGCGTCATGGAAGGATCAATTACTTCTTACTCTGGGGATGCTAGACCTTGACCATGCTATTCGCCATGATGAACCCACTGCTATTACTGCTGCGTCCACTGCAGCTCAGAAAGCGGATTTTGAAAAGTGGGAAAGGGCAAATCGCTTGTCACTAATGATGGTCAAGAACTCCATTAACCTCAGTATCCGAGGAGCTATCCCTGACTCTGATAAAGTCAAAACTTACCTCAAATCTGTTGAGGATCACTTCAAGGGATCGTCTAAGGCTCATGCAAGTAGCTTAATGCTACAGATGCTCACTCTGAAATATGAAGGAAATAGCAGTGTCCGTGAACACATTATGAAAATGATTGATATGGCTCATAAGCTTTAGAGTCTTGAGATGGAAGTCTCTGATAATTTTCTTGTGCATTTCATAATGACCTCTTTGCCTGCTCGGTTCGACACCTTCAAAGTTAACTACAACGCTATGAAGGATAAATGGTCGATAAGTGAACTGATTGCAATGTGTGTGCAAGAGGAGGATCGCCTAAAGCTGGTACAACCTGAAGCTGTTCACCTGACAACCACTGGTAATTCTAAGAAAAGGAAGGGTAACCACAGTAATCAGACTGGAAATAAAGTCCAAAAGGATAATAATCATGGTGCCGTTGCCTCTGGCTCTAAATCCTTGTCTAACAAACCTAGCTGCAAATTCTGTCGTGCCAAAGGGCACGGACAGAAAGATTGCCCTAAGTTCAAGGAATGGCTAGCTAAGAAAGGTAACATCCTTTATGTAATATTTGATTCCTTTACTACTGATGTCCCAATTAATACATGGTGGGGTAATTCTGGTTCTATGGTCCATGTGACAAACTCAATGCAGGGATTCCTTACAATCCAGAAGCTACCAAAGGGCCAAAGAAAACTTAGAGTTGGAAGTGGTGATCTCTTAGATGTCGAAGCCATGGGAACTTTAAATTTACATATGAGTACCAGAAAGTGTATTAGACTAGTGGATACCTTATATGTACCGAGAATTACTCGGAACCTTGTATCCATATCTAGACTAGACCTTGAAGGTTATGTAATAATTCATGGTTGCGGCAAGATTGCTATTACTCATAATAATGAATTACTTGGTCAAGGTTTCTTGGATGGATTACTGTATAAATTGGAACTAGATCATAATTTCTCACAGTCTTTGTTGTCACTTAATATTGATGACGTAACTAAAACAACAAAATCACCTAAACAATTAGAGAATTCCTCCATGTTGTGGCATAAACGTCTCGGCCACATCTCACGAGATCGAATGACTCGACTCGTAAAGGATGGAATCTTACATTCTCTTGATTTTAGCGATTTTGAAACATGTATTAAGTGCCTCAAAGGCAAAATGGCGAAAGGGAATAAGAAAGGAGCTACTAGAAGTTCCAACTTGTTGGAAATAATTCACACTGATATTAGTGGTCCTTATCCCGCATCAATCACAGGACATACATCATTTATTACATTCATTGACGATTATTCGCGTTATATGCACCTATATCTGATTAAGGAAAAATCTGAATCCTTACAAACTTTTATTGATTTTAAAACTTTGGTTGAAAACCAACTTGATCATAAAATAAAAGTTGGGAGATCAGATAGAGGAGGTGAGTATTATGGTAGACATACTGATATTGGTCAAGCTCCTGGTCCTTTCTATAACTTTTGCAAGGAACAAGGCATAATTAACCAATACACCATGCCTGGTTCTCCTCAACAAAATGGTGTTGCTGAAAGGAGAAACAGAACCTTAATGGACATGGTGAGAAGTATGCTTGCTAACACTAACTTACCTACTTTCCTTTGGACTGAGGCATTAAAAACAGCCGTTCATATACTCAATAGGGTTCCATCAAAATCTGTCCCTAAAACTCCTTATGAAATCTGGACAGGTAGGAAACCGAGTCTAAAATATATGAAAGTATGGGTCTGTCCTGCCGAAGCAAAAGTCTATAACCCTAACTTAAAGAAACTGGATCCTAAAACCCTTACATGTTTCTTTATCGGTTATCCTGATAACTCAAAAGGTTATCGGTTTTACTGTCCTTCCCACACTACGAGCATCATTGACACGCAGCATGCCACATTTCTTGAGAACTCAAAGATCAGTGGGAGCACGACAAATCATGACTCAGATTTGCAAGAAGTACAAGAAGCGGGGGGAAACCATTCTTCCGGTATACTTATTCCTCCGATAATTCCTCTTGTACCCACCGCTGCTCCTAATATCACTGATCCTGCTCCTCCTAACCAAAATACCGAGGGAACATCATCATCGCTCCCGAACGCTGAACCTAATATCACTGATCCCACTCCTTCTGTCACTGAACCGGAAAATCAACTCAGGAGATCATCTAGGGCACGCAGGGCCACAAATTTTGATGATTTCATAACCTTTTTATCTGAAGTTGAGGACATTGGAAAGCTTACTGATCCTACCTCTTATCGAGAAGCCATTAATAGTGATCAGGCCACTCAGTGGAATGAAGCCATGATTGAAGAGCTTAATTCCATGCAACACAATGATGTTTGGGACTTGGTTGAACTTCCTGAAGGATCCAAAACTATCGGTTGTAAATGGGTCATCAAAACCAAATTAGACCCGAAAGGAAACATCGAACGCTATAAGGCCAGACTGGTTGCAAAAGGATTTACTCAAAAGGAAGGAATCGATTATCAAGAGACCTTCTCTCCTGTCTCTCGTAAAGATTCTTTAAGGATCGTCATAGCACTTGTAGCTCATTATGATTTAGAGTTACATCAGATGGATGTCAAGACCGCATTCTTAAATGGAGACTTGCAAGAAGACGTATACATGCGACAACCTGAAGGATTCATTCCAGAAGGTAAAGAGCATATGGTCTGCAAGTTGAAGAAATCCATTTATGGGTTGAAGCAGGCATCACGACAATGGTACCTCAAGTTCCATAAAATCGTAAAAGGGCAAGGTTTTCTAAAGAATCAAGTGGATCAATGCACCTATCTCAAGATCAGTGGGAGTAACTTTATAATCCTTGTCTTGTACGTAGATGACATCCTACTAGCAAGTAACAACTTGGATATGCTGCATGAGTCGAAGCGGATGCTTTCGCAAAATTTCGACATGAAAGATCTCGGTGATGCCTCTTATGTCATTGGTATCGAAATACATCGAGATAGGCATAATGGTGTTTTGGGTCTTTCTCAAAAGGCATATATTGAGCGTATCTTAAAACGCTATAACATGCAACACTGTACACCCACTGTAGCTCCAGTAGTTAAAGGGGACGTATTTGGTTCTTTCCAAGCTCCGAGCACTGAGATTGAAAAGGAAGAAATGAGGATGATACCTTATTTGTCTGTAGTAGGGAGCATTATGTATGCTCAGGTCTGTACTCGTCCGGATATCGCTTATATCGCTGGTATGCTGGGACGTTACTTATCTAATCCCGGAATAGCACACTGGAAAGCGGCTAAAAAGGTTCTTCGATATCTGCAAGGGACCAAAGACTACAAATTAACTTATAGAAGAAGTGACAACTTAGAAGTAGTAGGATATTCTGATTCCGATTTTGCTAAATGCAAGGAAGATAAGAAATCTACTTCTGGGTACATATTTATGTTAGCTGGTGGACCTATCTCATGGCGGAGTCACAAACAGAAGCTAACTACAACGTCCACCATGATGGCTGAATACGTTGCCGTTTATAATGCCAGTTGTCATGGGATGTTGTTAAGGAACCTGGTCAGTGGACTCAAAATCGTCAACTCCATTTCTAGACCATTGAAGCTTTACTGTGATAACTCAGCTGCCGTAACTTTCTCGAACAGTAACAGTTCAACTGGCGCTGGGCTGTATCTTGATACAAAGTATCTGTTTGTGCGCGAACGGGTTGAGGAAAATGTCCTTTGTATCGAGTACATAAGTACAAAGAATATGCTAGCGGATCCGATGACCAAAGGTCTTCCTCCTAATGTCTTCGTAGGACACGTGTCGAAGATGGGGCTTACAAAAGACTTAATTTAATAGCATATTGTACTTATTGGTCATTACTATTATCTTAATAAAATTTTCCTCTATATTCAGATTTTGTTTGTCTATTAGTTACACTTTGAGCTCATAATGGTGTATGGACATTATTATAACGAAATCTGTCTTAGTCAATTGATCATTGCTTATTCAGTTTTAAATTTGAGTCATAGTTTGACTAGTGGGGGTCCTGAGTTGATATTCTTCTCTACGGCTGTACTTATTAGCTATGATTTCAGTTTAAAACAAAATGAGTATCATCCCGGCCGGACTTATTGGTGCTCATAGATAAAAGATCGCTTGGTCAAGTGGGAGAATGTTGGAACCACCTTAAAAGTGACCGTCACTGATCGTTTATCATTCCTAATATGATAATTGACAATAACTGAAATCCCTATGTCTGGTAAATATATGATGGGCGTATTTACTATTATTGACATACTATAGGGTTTCCCATTAGGTGATTGGAACTATGGGGAATTATATGGCACATAATAAACACCAAGGGTTAAAAGTGTAAATACTCTTATTATATATAGAGTACCCTAATCATACATTTAACCCTAATCATTTTACTGCTAATCAACAATCAGCCGTGTGCCTCCCCTGACATCGTCTCTCTCTCTCGATCATCATCCCATCATAATACGATCACCTCGTTCTGGGAACCCGACAATCAATGGCAAATATGTTCAATGCTTTCACTGGATCCTCAAGATCATCGGGTATGTTTTCTTGTCATCTTATTATCTATCAAATACAAATCATGATTATTCCAACAAACCAGACTTCCGCTAAAACACGAAAAGTGTGCCCGGCACAGAATGTGAACCGTGGGCACCGGATTCGCCTCAATCCGAGCTACGACGGAAAAGTTATGGCCGTCGCAAAACAGTGACAGATTCATACTTTCCACATAAAATGACGATTTTATAAAAACGGTTTAAACGATTCGGGTTTCGGTTTAGCTAAATAAGATTCAGGTTTTAGGTAAACTGGGCTGGACCATTACCAGCACCACCCACTGCCACCTCCGGCAGTGGTGGTCGCCGGCGGCGGCGACGATGGTTTACAACTTCGACGATAACAAGAGACGGAAATCACCCGACTACCCTATCCCGTCCCACACACACACACCCACACACACACACCCGC
The DNA here is from genome assembly GCA_033807775.1 of Saussurea involucrata. Lineage (NCBI taxonomy): Eukaryota > Viridiplantae > Streptophyta > Magnoliopsida > Asterales > Asteraceae > Saussurea > Saussurea involucrata. The sequence continues at coordinate 83,523,696 of CM066327.1, forward strand.
ACGTGCATATCCGCTGCTGTCCACGCGGCGGCGGCCACACCGCCGGCAGCCAAGGGCGACGGCGGCGGCGGTGGTTATGGGTTTTTCGCAGCGGTTTAACGGTGACGAAAGGAAGAACGGGGGCTAAGAAACTTACCTCTCGACGACAACGGTCCACCTTTTTCTCGCGCTATTTCTCTCTCGCTGAACCTCTCTCTCGACGAATCTCTCTCTCGATCGCCGGCAAGAAGAATGGCGATGGTGCTGGTGGTTTCCGGCAGCAGCGACGACGTCTCTCTCTCTCTCCGGCGTCACTCTCTCTCTCCGGCGAACTCTCTCTCTCTCTACTCTCGGCCGATCACAACAAAGGGGGAAGGGAATGAACGGCAGCGATATCAATTAGGGTTTCCTGTGGTTTGTGTTTTGCGAGAGACAAAAAATGACGAGAAGGGGGAAGGGGGTCGGTTCCTTTTGGCCGATCCCCATGCAAGTTTACCATTTACCCACTTTTAGCCCCTGCACTTTCCCACATCTTGCGAAACGATCAAAGTTAACTAACATTTTAACCTTTAGGTCCTTCCCGCCAATCCCGACAAAAAAAAAACAATTATAAAGAAAAACATTAGACAAAAAAAAAATAGAATATTCAAACCGGGACACGGGCTTTACAACTCTCCCCCGCTTGGATTAGACTTCGTCCTCGAAGTCTCTGCCCGCGAATAGCTCTGGATAATTCTCCCGCATCTCAATCTCGGGTTCCCAAGTCTCTTTCGGTGTTGCCACTGAACCTTCACCAACTGGAACCTAAATTTCTCTATACGCTTGGCGACATCCCTAACTGGAATCTAAATTTCTCACACCATCTAAAAAAATCGCTCGAATACTTTTCTTACCAATGAAACTCCTTTAATAACACTGAATTTATGATCGGAAGAACACTCCAACAACTGGATTCATTCCTAGTCAAACGTCTTCGGTTGTTCTCCCAACCTTAGATATTACATACACCCCAATTCAAAGTTCAAGCTCTAACCATACTAAAGGTGCTCACCAATGTACCCTACAGGATACTCGAATCCGATCATTCCTACCATTAACTGTCGATTAACTTTCACGAGTTCTAATAGACTCCCAAAATTTATTTCACATGAATCATCAATCCAGTAAATTTATAATCACCTACGAAGGTCATTCCACCATAACCACTCATCACAATTAAGCATCTCAGGGTTACTACTACCATCACCATAATTATTTTAAAATCGGCTACAAATCTCTGATTACACTAAAGGTGTTTGGCCTCAAGCCCAAAAGTCGACACCTAAATATACTACTTACTTCAAAAAGGTTACTGCGCATTTATTCTCCTAATTACAAAGGGCATCATTCCCTTAACCGATACTATTCGACCTACACTACCACATGCGTGGAATACCTTACCTTCCATCGTCGACGTATCCTCCACACTCGCTCTACGAAGCCTAGTTATACCGAATCAAGGATACACCTTAGCGTCTACCTCCCATGTACGTCTCAAGGCCCGGCACATCGGAACTACCTCTCAGGTAAGTGCCCAAGACTATATCCTCTTAGTGCCTACTGAAAAGTCAAGGTTATAACACATGAATACCGGGGTCTCACCTCGAGATACCTAACCGACCATTACCAACGACTGACTGACGTGACCAAGGATCCAATGCAAACAGTCTACCAACAACATGCCTATCCCGGAATGACTCACTCACCCAAACATGTAAATACTCAACGTGTAATAAATGCAAAACTGTGCAACAAAACAACCCATCAACAAGACTCCCCATCGAGCCATTAAAACCGTGCAATTGACCCATGACTATCTCAAAGTCAAAACCGAGCAAAATGCTCCACGCTTGCTAGACCTATAAGTCGGTCAAAACGCGTTTAAATAAAGTTTAAGCAAGCAATACTCTAAAATCAACATTAGTCCCAAACTCAACACGGTTTAAACAAAAGAGTTTTCCAAAAGGACTCACAACCTTAAAGTTCTCAAAATGACACATAACAATTAAAAGCGTATTTCCCAAATGGTTTACAAAATCATTTACAAAATGTTTTCAACGTCAAGATTTTTCATCTCAAAAAGATCATATGCAATAAAACAACTATTACCAGGTCGGTAGTTACGCAAAAATGGATACGCTCGTCTCACATAGTAAAATCATGTTGAAAATCACTCCATTGCCGTTCAGTTTGCTTACAAAACACAAAGCGTAATGAATAATTTATTTTAAAAAAACGAACCACCACGGTTCTGGTATGGATTGATTCATGACATGCATGCAAGGTAACTGCTTAATTCAAACGGTGTGCAACAATTTTTCACACATACTTCAAAAGAAGTCCAAACGGCAATTTACTCAAAATTATTTTCTGACCATCCAAATGATATGGAACAAAGTTTACCAATCAAAATTTGTGCGCGTCAGTTATTTATAGAAAACAAGGAAACGATTCATTGACAATAAAACATTTAGCTGACTAAAAAGCGCACCAAACAACTCATGATAAAATGTTACCAAAAATATTCTCCCATGCATCATTTAGGTCACATATAAATCGATCCATACACTGAATTATTTAAAATAATACTCTTAGTAACACAAACTCATATTAAACAAATCACCAACAAAGCTTGTAACTCTCGTGATGAAAAGGTTTCATGCACTTTCAAAACCATAATTCAAAATTTTGTGCGTGAGCTAAACATTTCCCAAAATTCTACAACACAATCCATATAAGGATTGAAAGCGCAAGAATTAGATAATGCAATTTTATTTTCAAAATCAAACTTTGTGCATGACTTAGTCGGCATTCTACGTCTCGACTCGTACTACTCCAAATCTCTCCGGTCCACTATCGTCATCCGGACTTTTAAACCTCTTAGGGCAAGTTGGAATTCACGTCAAATCATCTTACGGCTTTTCCTCAAAACAAAGCCGGCTCAAAAGCCTATAATTCTAGCTCAATCATCAACCTTGACCCGAAATGGTCTACTTAAAACAAATATTACATCAGCAACCTCAACCACAAGTGGACAGCCTAGCCGTCCTATACTACGGCCCAAACGCTCACTACAAGTGTGAGGCACGAAATAATGGGTAGCCCTGCTATCAAACATCACTACAGCAGACACCGAGTTAACTAAGAACGTACTTAATCATACATCTTAAGCAAAAAGCAACTACATACAATAATCAATAACAGAAAACAAGTGATGAAATATACCTGTCACCACTTTAGGCGTAGCCTGTGCCTCCTTCACCGACAGTTGATGAATTCTACCTCGGGCCGCCTCGGGTCCAACCTGACCCACACGACCATCAGTAATACGCAAGGGAGCAACCACAGGAGCTTCTTGTGCCCCACCCCCAACAGTAATCCTCGGATTCGGGCAGTTGGTCTTCACGTGGCCCGTCTGTTTGTAGTTAAAACAGACCACCAGTGGTACCCTGCAATCCCGACTGTAGTGTCCTACCTGGCCACACTTGAAACAATTGTCGTTTCTCCTTCCGCTACTATCCTTGGTTTTAAACCCACCGCTCCTTCGATTCAATAGTGAGTCCGAAAACCTCGTTTTCTTTGGGACTGCGGATTCTGATGCAACGGCCTGCGCCGTTTTCCTCTTCTTAGCCTGTTCCTCTAACTCGAGTCCCTGTCCCCGAGCAGTCTCCAGCATCATAACTACCTCATCACGAACTGCGATAATAATCTCGGGGATTGCCTCCCTAATAGCATGCTTTACTTCGGCCGCGATCAACTCACGTATCTGCTCAATAGTGAGTTCAATACTAACATTCGGTTCAACATCGTTGTTTCTCCTTGTGATGGTCATCCTAGGTAATTAATACAACGAGCTATTAGCACATAATAACTCATACTAACAACGCTCACACTCAACTCCTCGGATTCCTCGTGACTTTCCCCGACCCGAGCATTGATCCTGTGTTTCCGATAGTAGGAGCTCTACTACTACCTTTCACACCTATCATCACTCGTTCCGAGTTCCATCCGATGTGTCTAAGTAGTTTCTCGCCGATAACTACACCCATATGTCCGTACCAGCATATGTACACACTCTTCCTAGCTCCCTAGGAATTTCATCTCATTCCACTACCCTTGCTAGGACGGAATTCCCACTAGTCCTGGCGAGTCGCCTCGCAAATGCACAGTCGCATACAGTGGAAACCAGATAGACATTCGAATATAAGATTCTATCCTACAACGGTTGGACTCAAACAAGAGCTGCGCAATAGAACTAAATCCAACATTCTAAGGCTATTCAGTTCCTACTGTATACAACCTATAGTGCATTCGTTTAACAACATATCAAGGCTAGCATAAAATTCCTATTAGCAAGCATTAACCATACAATACCATGTAACCCACACAAGCAATCTAGCATGCATACCCTATGATCTAGAAAGCGATAAATACACTAAGTATTGTACCTTTTCCTTTGGCTCCGGCTGACTGTACACACTGCGTCCTCGATCACCGTTTCCCAAACGGGTTTTCCTTTCTTTTATTTTCCAAAAACTTTAAATAAATTTTATAGCCGCAAACTTGAGATCAAACACACCGAAATGTATTTGATTCGCTCAACCTGGCTCTGATACCAAGTTGTAACGTCCCAAAAATTACAATAAATTTTAACTTTAAAAATAGGCATTTTAATAAATAAAACCTTATTAAATATCCAACACCGTTTCGTTTGCAAATTCAATAATAAATAATCCCAGTAATAATAAACAGCGGAAATTAAATTGTTTAATAATAACTCTAATCTCATGATTATAAAAACTCTTCACGCGCGCCAGTGTGTACCCGTCACGCCTTGGAGCCACAAGCACCTGAAACCACATTAAAATAGGAAAGGGTAAGCACAAGGCTTAGTGAATTCAAACCATATATAGGATCGCAATTATATCAGCATCACCCTTAAACAGCTAGTTATCACAACCAACTCATACCATGCAATCACGTCTTGCACCCAAATTTATATATACCAAATATACCAGCACATATATTTCTTGGAACATCCAGCCAGAAAATATATCACAATTAAGGTAATAAGCCTTATACTTCTTGGAACGTCCATCAAGAAAATATGATCGCAACTCATTATACAAACACATATACTTCTTGGAACATCCATGAAGAAAATATATCACAATTAATAATAAGCCTTATACTTCTTGGAACGTCCATCAAGAAAATATAATCGCAACTCATTATACAAACACATGTACTTCTTGGAACATCCATCAAGAAAATATATCACAATTAATAATAAGCCTTATACTTCTTGGAACGTCCATCAAGAAAATATAATCGCAACTCATTATACAAACGCATATACTTCTTGGAACATCCATCAAGAAGTACATCAATCACAGTTCAATATATATACACAATTATATATACCCCATAACACAATAATATCAACAAACAATCATAACTATCACACCCGAGCTATAGTAACACAAATATAATTTCCATCCTATATAGTGAGAGAACTCACCTCAAACACAGAGCTTATGTACTCAACAGCAACACGAACCGGCCAACACCAACTCACCTTTTTCCACCTAAATAAGTGATATCAAACGTCACCACGAAGTCCTAACCCAAATTCACAACTACTAGATTACAAGTTAACTATTCCAGCTTTTACTCTAAAAACACAGGTCTGTTCGGGACCTGATTAGCCCCTCTTAAACTCATCAACCCAGAATTATTATTCCATAATCAGTTAGTTCTATGTCTTAGGGTTCCAGGGACATATCGTACGCGTTCTAACGATTTTCCTACAATTTACTATGAATTTTCTAAAAACAGGACCCGAAGCTGTCATGTGCAGACCTGCTGTGAAAACAGCCCTTTTACGCCTAGTTAGAGGCCGAACCATGTTGGAACCACCTTAAAAGTGACCGTCACTGATCGTTTATCATTCCTAATATGATAATTGACAATAACTGAAATCCCTATGTCTGGTAAATATATGATGGGCGTATTTACTATTATTGACATACTATAGGGTTTCCCATTAGGTGATTGGAACTATGGGGAATTATAGGGCACATAATAAACACCAAGGGTTAAAAGTGTAAATACTCTTATTATATATAGAGTACCCTAATCATACATTTAACCCTAATCATTTTACTGCTAATCAACAATCAGCCGTGTGCCTCCCCTGAGATCGTCTTTCTCGATCGATCATCATCCCATCATAATACGATCACCTCGTTCTGGGAACCCGACAATCAATGGCAAATATGTTCAATGCTTTCACTGGATCCTCAGGATCATCGGGTATGTTTTCTTGTCATCTTATTATCTATCAATACAAATCATGATTATTCCAACATGTGGTATCAGAGCTTTCCAGGTTCAAAATTGATTCATGATTTGTATTAGTTTTGATGGCTTTAATTTATCGATTTACTTCGTGTTTATGTATGCCGCCGCAAACATCAAAACTGCATTGAATTGCAATTTTATCATCTGCGATTATAATGCTATTTTTCCATCGTATTAAACCCTAATTATGCCATGTTAATTGATCAATGTTATTTATCCCGAATTGATCAATGTATAGAATTTTTTTTCGGTTGAACCTTACTTTTCGCTTCTGTACATAGCGAAAACCTTACTTTTCGCTTCTGTACATAGCGAAAACCTTACTTTTCGCTACTGTACATAGCGAAAACCTTACTTTTCGCTTCTGTACATAGCGAAAACCTTACTTTTCGCTACTGTACATAGCGAAAACCTTACTTTTCGCTTCTGTACATAGCGAAAACCTTACTTTTCACTTCTGTACATAGCGAAAACCTTACTTTTCGCTACTGTACATAGCGAAAACCTTACTTTTCGGTACTGTACATAGCGAAAACCTTACTTTTCGGTACTTTGGATACCGAATACTTTTCTTTTCGATACTGTACATACCGAATTCCTCATTTTTTTTTTCGGTATGGATCATTCCTATTACTGCCATACCGAAAACCCTTGCACTAATATTTATGGTCTCATCATTTGTGCCCAAAGGTCAAATATGATTCTCATAATGCATTTTTTTTCCTTTTGCATAATGAACACTGAGTATACTAATTCTGCCCAAAGGTGATTTAATATACCTGTGTGTCAAAAGGACTTTCTGCATGCATAATTCACACGATGCTCTATTTTGTGCCCAAAGGTCAAAAGATAAGCATTGCGTTGCATAACCCTAACGCTCATGTTTACTTAGATATTAGTTATTTCTGCCCAAAGGTGATGTAACATCTAAGTAGAGCCTTACTTTGACTTATTGTTTTGGTGTTTACAATAGGTATACTCATCACTAGCTTCATCACTAAAATGGTCATAGTTTCATTACTCTAAGGAATATTACTGTTAGGCCTGCTTACTTTAACATTACTTTGATTCCATTACTTTAAGAAACATTACTTTGTCCGCCTTTTATAGCTAACTACGTCACTATGATAGTCTTCTATAACTTATATCCTCCTCCTTTCCTAATCAGTACCTAACTTTGGCATTGAGCCACTTACTGGTGCGAACTTTGCGTCATGGAAGGATCAATTACTTCTTACTCTGGGGATGCTAGACCTTGACCATGCTACTCATTATACAAACACATATACTTCTTGGAACATCCAAGAAGAAAATATATCACAATTAATAATAAGCCTTATACTTCTTGGAACGTCCATCAAGAAAATATAATCGCAACTCATTATACAAACACATGTACTTCTTGGAACATCCATCAAGAAAATATATCACAATTAATAATAAGCCTTATACTTCTTGGAACGTCCATCAAGAAAATATAATCGCAACTCATTATACAAACACATATACTTCTTGGAACATCCATCACGAAAATATATCACAATTAATAATAAGCCTTATACTTCTTGGAACGTCCATCAAGAAAATATAATCGCAACTCATTATACAAACACATATACTTCTTGGAACATCCATCAAGAAGTACATCAATCACAGTTCAATATATATACACAATTATATATACCCCATAACACAATAATATCAACAAACAATCATAACTATCACACCCGAGCTATAGTAACACAAATATAATTTCCATCCTATATAGTGAGAGAACTCACCTCAAACACAGAGCTTATGTCCTCAACAGCAACACGAACCGGCCAACACCAACTCACCTTTTTCCACCTAAATAAGTGATATCAAACGTCACCACGAAGTCCTAACCCAAATTCACAAATACTAGATTACAAGTTAACTATTCCAGCTTTTACTCTAAAAACACAGGTCTGTTCGGGACTGATTAGCCCCTCTTAAACTCATCAACCCAGAATTATTATTCCATAATCAGTTAGTTCTATGTCTTAGGGTTCCAGGGACATATCGTACGCGTTCTAACGATTTTCCTACAATTTACTATGAATTTTCTAAAAACAGGACCCGAAGCTGTCATGTGCAGACCTGCTGTGAAAACAGCCCTTTTACACCTAGTTAGAGGCCGAACCAGACTTCCGCTAAAACACGAAAAGTGTGCCCGGCACAGAATGTGAACCGTGGGCACCGGATTCGCCTCAATCCGAACTACGACGGAAAAGTTATGGCCGTCGCAAAACAGTGACAGATTCATACTTTCCACATAAAATGACGATTTTATAAAAACGGTTTAAACGATTCGGGGTTCGGTTTAGCTAAATAAGATTCAGGTTTTAGGTAAACTGGGCTGGACCATTACCAGCACCACCCACTACCACCTCCGGCAGTGGTGGTCGCCGGCGGCGGCGACGATGGTTTACAACTTCGACGATAACAAGAGACGGAAATAACCCGACTACCCTATCCCGTCCCACACACACACACCCACACACACACAGCCGCACGTGCATATCCGCTGCCGTCCACGCGGCGGCGCACGGCGGCGGCCACACCGCCGGCAGCCAAGGCCGACGGCGGCGGCGGTGGTTATGGTTTTTTCGCAGCGGTTTAACGGTGACGAAAGGAAGAACGGGGGCTAAGAAACTTACCTCTCGACGACAACGGTCCACCTTTTTCTCGCGCTATTTCTCTCTCGCTGAACCTCTCTCTCGACAAATCTCTCTCTCGATCGCCGGCAAGAAGAATGGCGATGGTGCTGGTGGTTTCCGGCAGCAGCGACGGCGTCTCTCTCTCTCTCCGACGTCACTCTCTCTCTCCGGTGAACTCTCTCTCTCTCTACTCTCGGCCGATCACAACAAAGGGGGAAGGGAAAGAACGACAGCGATAGCGATTAGGGTTTCCTGTGGTTTGTGTTTTGCGAGAGACGAAAAATGACGAGAAGGGGGAAGGGGGTCGCTTCCTTTTGGCCGATCCCCATGCAAGTTTACCATTTACCCACTTTTAGCCCCTGCACTTTCCCACATCTTGCGAAACGATCAAAGTTAACTAACATTTTAACCTTTAGGTCCTTCCCGCCAATCCCGACAAAAAAAACAATTATAAAGAAAAACATTAGACAAAAAAAAATAGAATATTCAAACCGGGACACGGGCTTTACACTGAGGTTTCTCGGTTGTAGCAGCAGCAACATCAGAAACAATACCCTCCCCCTCAGAGTTACGGGGAAGGTCTTCAAGATTTTTCTCCCCCCCTCAGCATTATGGGGAAGGTCTTCAGTCTTCTCCCCCTCTTCCACATGATGGATGGGGGAGGAACTAACAGTTTCAGCAGCAGCAACAGTATCAGTGTGCATTGGGTCCCTGTCTTCGAGGCCAGAGATCCTAACACAGGTTTCAATCCTACCTAATCTGTCTTCCAGGCCAGATATAGTAGGAGTGATTCTTTGAAGTTTCTCTCGATCCACCTGAGTAACATGCGAAGGAGCACAAGTAGCAGCATTCAGGCGGTCGAGGATTTGCTGAAGGAGGTCTTTGACAGTGCCGACTTCAGTCTTGACCATAGACACCTCTCCCTTAAGAGTACCAACCTTTGTCTTCAATGATGTGACTTTATTGGACAGGGAGGTGAAGTTTATGGAGAGAGTTGTTGGTGATTTTAGTGAAATCATCATGTTCATTTTGTGTAGTTGGATTCACAAAGGTAATAATGGGGTTGTTAGCTAAGCTATAACACGAGTTAGGAGGTGTGGAGTGCACACTCGTGTAAGCTAACTAGAACCCGGGATTGTTGGACGGTTAAGATTGGCGAGTTACAAAGTGGTTTTGAGAGCTGGGCGTCGGGGCCAGTGCTGGCGCCAAGACTGGCGCCAAGCACTGAAATGTTTGTCCGCGCCGATTGTGGCGCCAAGACTGGCGCCAAGCTCTGGAATGTTTAGTCGCGCCAGTTAACTGGCGCGGAGACTGGCGCCAGCGTCTGGACTGGTTTTCACGTTTGTAACTGCCGTCTTTAAACCCACAATCAATCTCATTAATTGAGATATTATTTCCTGAATCAATATGGTGAAGGTTACGATTCCTAAGGTGTATAAGTATGAATCGATTTCTGCCTTAATCGATACACCGAAACATAGAGATTATCCTCGAGAGAATTTCGTGATACCCGAGCAGAATAGGGTCGAAATATCTCTTATGGAAAGCGAGCTCTCACGCGATCTCTGTCGTTTATCCAAGTAATATAATCGTCACTCTGTTTCTCTCTCTCGTTATTGCACAGAATTCCCCCAACAATCGTAAGAGATATTTATCATCGTGAAGAAGAGATGGCGGGTGATCAATCCGTGAGAGACATGACTTCCAAGTTCACAAAACTTGAGAAGTTTGAAGGCGTTGATTTCCGTAGATGGAAGAACAAGATGCACTTCTTGTTGACAACATTGAAGGTCGTGTACGTGCTGAGCACCCCAATGCCGGAGGTGATGGAGAACGAGACGTTGGAGATGACCCGGCGTCATGGAAAATGGGGGAACGATGACTACATCTGTCGTTGCCACGTCTTAAACGGTATGTGTGACTCCCTCTTCGATATCTACCAAAACGTTGAATCCGCCAAAGAGCCGTGGGACTCTCTTGAGTCCAAATACATGGCGGAGGATGCTTCTAGTAAGAAGTTCCTGGTTAGTAATTTTAATAATTACAAGATGGTAGACTCAAGGCCGGTGATGGAGCAATACAATGAGCTCCTTCGCATTCTCGGCCAATATGCTCAACATGATATGAAGATGGACGAATCCATCTTCGTATCGAGTATTATTGATAAACTGCCCCCCTCTTGGAAAGACTTCAAACATATGTTGAAACACAAGAAGGAAGAGTTGTCCCTTGTACAACTCGGTAGCCACTTGCGCATAGAGGAATCTCTTCGGGCGCAAGAGGCTGAGAAACGTAAAGTAAAAGAGGTTTCTGCACCTTCGGTGAACATGGTGGAAGAGGGTAAGTCTAACAAGTTCAAGGAAAAACGGAAGTTCAACGAAGCCAAGAAAGGGCCCAATAAGAAGGTTAAATTAACCGGTTGGACCTGTGGGATGACCGAACATCTCAAGCGGGATTGTCGGGTTGTCAAGAGTAAGAATGGAGCAAGTACAAGTGGTGGTGGGCAAGGATCCAAGGATCAAAACCCACGGCAAGGTCAAAATTTTGACTTTGGTTTTAATTCTAATTTGAATTATGTACCACTAATATCCGAATCTTTTTACGTGCAGGATGATGATGTAGCTTGGTGGGTCGACTCGGGTGCTACAAGTCATGTGTGCAAAGATCTCCGTCGGTTCACCTCCTTGGAACCGGTTGAAGACGGATCAATGCTACGCATGGGAAACGAGTCGGTTGCTCCCATTCTTGGTCGTGGCTTAGTTAGGCTAGAATTTAGTTCTGGCAAAATAGTTGAACTTTTTGATGTTTTATATGTACCACGAATTCGAAAGAATTTGGTTTCCGGTAGCATCTTGAATAAGTTAGGATATAGGCGAGTTTATGAGTCGTACAAGTTTATCTTGTCAAAGGGTGGCTCTTTTGTTGGATTTGGTTATTTGCTTAATAATATGTTTATGTTGAATAACATGTTTAAGTTAAATTTGAATGAAATAATTTTGTTTCAAATTTTGTTTATGATGCAATTGAATTGCTTTATCTTGCTTTATAAATTGCTTTATGTTGCAAATGAACTGCTTTATGTTATAAATTGATTTATGTTGCAAATGTAACTGCTTGATGGATTTTGGGGTGAAGCCATGTTAGGCTTGATTTTTGGCTGAATCGAGTTCCCAATAAAAGGAACAAGATTACCCCGTATGAACTTTGGTTCAAAGGACTAACTTGAGTTTTATTCAAGTTTGGGGTTGTCGAGCGGTTGTTCGATTACCCGAACCCAAAAGGAAGACTTTGGGTGATGCATCTTTGTTGGATATGCCGAGCATTCCAAAGCTTATAGGTTCTATGTTATTGAACCTAATGATTCTATAGCGATTCACACCGTTATAGAATCGAGAGATGTAATTTTGATGAGACTAGATTCTCTTCAATGTCTAGGCCAAAGGACATAGTTCCAAGTACTAGTAAAACTAGTGAGGTTGAAGAACAAGCAATTGTTCCAACCAAATATCCGATGCTTCGAAGGAGCAAAAGAGGAAGGATTGAAAAATCTTTTGGTCCCGATTTCCAAGTATACTTGGTAGAGGGATCAAGAGATGAGATTGGATCCCAATTCCTTTACTGTTATAGTGTTGAGGAGGATCCAAAATCATTTGATGAGGCTATGAAGTCTCAAGATGTTGCTTTCTAGAAAGAAGCAATACATGATGAGATGGACTCCATCATGGGGAATAATACTTGGGTATTATCGGACTTATCACCGGGTTGCAAACCTTTGGGTTGCAAGTGGATCTTCAAAAGGAAGATGAAAGCGGATGGGTCAATCGACAAGTTCAAAGCTCGATTAGTGATCCAAGGGTTTAGGCAACGGGAAGGCATCGATTATTTCGATACTTATGCCCCGATTGCAAGGATCTCCACGATTAGATTGTTGATAGCCTTAGGAGCTATCCACAATTTAGTGATTCACCAAATGGATGTCAAAACGGAATTCTTGAATGGTGACTTGGAGGAGGAAGTTTACATGAAACAACCGGAAGGTTTTGTTATGCCCGGAATGGAGCATAAGGTGTGTAAACTTGTAAAATCATTGTATGGGCTGAAACAAGCACCCAAACAATGGCATCAGAAATTTGATGAGGTTATCTTGTCCAACGGTTTTATGATAAACCAAGCGGACAAGTGTGTATATAGCAAATTTGACACATCCGGTAACGGTGTAATTATTTTCTTATACGTTGACAACATGTTGATCTTTGGCACCGACCAAAATCAAGTTGGAAAAACCAAAGAGTTTTTGTCGTCAAGTTTCTCCATGAAAGATATGGGAGAGGCGGAGGTGATCCTTGGTATAAGGATCAAGCGTGAGAACAAAGGGATTGCAATTACGCAATCTCATTACATTGAGAAAGTATTAAAGAAATTTAATTGCTTTGATTGTTCTCCGGTGAGTACTCCATGGGATCCGAGTGTGAAGCTTATGCCCAACTCGGGTGAAGCGGTGTCACAACTCTAGTACTCAAAGGCTATTGGATGCTTGATGTATGCCATGACAAGCACTAGGCCGGATATCGCTTTTCCCATAGGAAAGTTGAGTAGGTATACTAGTAATCTTAGTATTCATCATTGGCAAGCGATAAGACGAGTATTCAAATACTTGAAGAAAACCATTGATTATGGTTTGTCATATGTCGGATTCCCTTCAATATTGGAGGGATATTCGGATGCAAGTTGGATCACCAATTTGGAAGACCATTCTTCTACGAGTGGTTGGGTGTACTTGCTTGGGGGATGTTGGTCCCAAAGGGTTATACAAGTTTGTAGAAGGGGGGGGGGGGTGTTGAATACAAACACACGATTTTTACTTTCTAAATTGTTTATTGATAAATCTTAAAACAATTTACAACTTGTTGCGGAACAAGATTAAGGATAAACCTAATCTAAACAAGTTAAGAACACTAAGTTTCTTGCACTAGAAATAAGATAGAAAGGAGATAAGAATATTACGAATAATATTCTAACACTAAGAGAGAAAGAAGAAGATGGTCGAGCACTTCAAATCTGAAGTAGGGTTGTTCTTTATATACTGCATGCATTTAATGCATGGCAGTGTTACTTTACATGTGGCAACAGCTGAGTGGTTGCATGTTTTGACCTTTGTAGACAACCTTAGTAGTCGCATGGTGCACAGTGTATAATCAGAGTTTGTTGTACGATTCTAGACAGAAGGGAGGTCCGTTCTGACATTTCGTACGGAGACGTGCAAGGGGGTAAGACAAAAGTAACTTGTAGAGGAAGACTTCATGATCAGTGTTTGTTGAACAGTACTTTATCAGCGAGTGATAAAGCTCAGCGATTGCTGAAGTCTTCTACTTGATACTTCACGTTGAATGGACAGTTCTTGCTTCGCTGATATCCGCATCAGTTCATTAGTAGACTTGTCGCTGGTTCTTGGGCTTGATCTTCGACTTCAGCGTAGAACCTTTGTTGACGTGAGACTTGTCTTCAGGGATCATAAGTAAACAACTATAACTTATCAGCGATCATCACAGAGACTGAACAGGCTCAGAGCTACTGGATGAACAGTGTTCGCTGAATGTATAATCTAAAGAGCGAGAGTTCCTATCAGCGGTACTGTAAAGTCCTAGTACTTATCAGCGATAGTGAAACTCTAATACATATTGTTTACTTACAATTTTCACAAAGTGTTTAAGAGAGGGTCATTATCAAATCACTGAGGGTTTGGATCAACAATCTCCCCCTATTTGATTATGACATAGCAACAAAGAAAATTGCTATGTATGAAAACATAAAGATAAAAAGAACTCATAAAATATTTGTCCCTTTTACTGTTTTCTGGGATCTTTTAAGTACTGATGGAGTAAAGTACATTCGCTAAAAATTTTCTTTTAACTTCGTATAAGGTTACAAAGGCAAGTGGAAAAATTACAAGTACAACAAATAAATTTACAAGTACAAAAGAGGTAAGCTGAGAAAGATAGAAAGATTACAAGGAAATCCTATCAGCCTTCAAAAGGTTCTTCCTTAATGAGAAGTTCATCAAGGGTCTTTGTTGTGGGGATCATCCAGTCAGGGACAGTTTTTCCCTGATTTCTTCTTTCTTGTGCTTCTTTGAAGATCTGGGGCTTGAGACATCGTGCCTGAAGATGGCGTCTGAATTCACACCAATAGATGAGACCCCTGAGCTGTTCAATGAGAGTGATGGGAAGCTCAGAGATACGTTGAAAACGTTGTTCTTCATCGTAGTCGAGAAAGAAGATACCATAAGGATTGCTTATGACTTTACCAGGGACGAAACGTTCACCAGGTGGCAGAGAGGTATCCAGCGCTGAGAGATCAGGATCAGGACCAAGTACTTCAGCACGTGAAAAACCAGTACCTGTTTCGTTCCGGATAGGAGGACCTGAATCTGAAGGTTTTGACTTTTTTTTGCAGAGGCCCTTCTTTGTTGAGTCGCAAGAGGAGTGGGAGGAGGAATATCCACAGCAGAAGACACCAAGTCGATCTGTCGATTTATAAGTTTCTCGACATGATCCTTGTATTTAGAACGTGACTTCTGAATGGCTATTCTGATCTCCAACCATTCAGAGAGACCATACTTCGTGATAGCATCAACGTAGAAGGATTCAGTGGTATTGTTTTCTCTGAATATCTCGACCTCAACAATTGGAACTTTGATGGTCGATCTTCCAGTGATGTGAACCTTGTTAATTCTGACAACCCGATATCGAAAGTGTACTTTCTCTTTACACCATTTCAAGGTAGATTGAGATACCTTGGTCTTCTTCTCGATGATCTTCTGGGTGTCTTCCCACAACTGACGTTGGACTTTGATGGGAGTCCTTTTCAGTGCGGGGTCTTTCACCGATTCTTGGGCAAGCTGGATGGCGAGCGCCTTATCTTTTTCTTCAGCTTCCTTCTTTTCGGCAAGTAATCTTTTGGCTCTTAGGTGATCAACGAACTCTTTCTTTGATAACCTGAACTTTGTAGGAACAGGAGTGACTTTGGAGCGAGGGAGGATGATTCGCTGATCTTCGAATTTCTTGATTATTTCTTCTCTCCTTTTCTGATCCTATTCACTTAGCTTTTGAGGAGCTAAGGAAGGTCTGTTTTTGTGAAAGAGAAGTTGTTCTTCAGGTTCATCGGTCTCAGTGATTAAATCCAAGACCAGGATTATTTCTTCAGCTCTTGTGGCTGGGATTATTGTTGGTGCAGCAGTGGGGACTTCAGCTGGATCCTCAAACAGGGGAGAGGACTAGCTGACAAACTGGCTTTATCTGAAGGATGGCCAGATTGCCTTCTGCAGCGAGGCCTTTGTTTTTGCCTTTGTCAGCTTCAGACGCTGCAGGCTTTGTCTTTGTCGTCTCCCCTGATGGTTCTTTTATTGAAATCCCTTTTTGAGCAGGGACCTTCTTGGGCTGAACGAAGAAGAAATCATCATCATCATCGTCATCATCATCATCGTTTTTATGGGATGATGATGGTTCTTCATCAGAGATGTCGATAGCTTCATCGTCTTCAGCTTCTTCTTCAGACTCGACATCATCAGCGTAAGGTTCGGTCACGTCAGCAGCAGCTTCAGTTTCCTCATCGAGTTGCTCCCCCTCAAGATCAGAGGGAGTTTTCTCGGTTCCCTCAGGGTTTTTAAATCCCTGAGGTTGTCCAGCAGCAGCAGTAGTAGAACTCGTCACCCCTCAGCTAGGGGAAGGTCTTCAAGAGTTTTCTTCTCCCCCTCAACATTATGGGGAAGGTCTTGATCCTTCTCCCCCTCTTCCACATGATGGATGGGGTAGGAAATGATATTCTCAGCATCAGCAGCAGCATGCATTGGGTCCCTGTCTTCCAGGCCAGAGATCCCAACACAATTTTCAATCTTGTTTAATCTGTCTTCTAGGCCAGATATAGCAGGATTGTGTCTTTGAAGATGTTCTCGACCTGAGTAAAGTACGAAGGAGCACAAGTGGCAGCATTCAGGCGATCGAGGACTTGCTGAAGTAGATCCTTGACCGTGGAGACCTCACCCTTAAGAGTACCAACCTCTGTCTTCAATGATGTAACTTCATTGGACATAGTGTTGAAGTTTGTTGCGAGGGTGGTGTTGGTAAGGTTGAGATCGTTGATGGTTGTGGAGTTGTTGGCTAGAGTGGTAGCAAACTGAGCAATGCTACCATCTACCTTCTCCATATCAGCTTTGGAGGCTTTCTTTTCAACCTCAGCAGTCATCGTTTTGAGGTTCTCTCCAGCGTTTGTAACCGCTGAAGAATTTGCTGAGAGAGTTGTGGTGAGGGATTCCACCTTTGTTTCCAGGGCCTTCAGGGAGGTGTTGATATCCCCCAAATTAGGACCTGAAATAGTTATTAACTTATGAACAGAGGAAAGCTCAGAAGTTTGGGGTTGTGAAAAAAGAGTAGGTTGAGTTATGTGTATACCTGCAGGCGGGTTGGTGAAGTTGTCGAAACCTTGTAACCCTTAATGATATTCCATGTCGCCTTCGAGAGTGCCTTGGCGCATGGAGGTGCCTGCAGATCCTAAGTTTGTTTCCATCATCGCATGTAGAGTATCAGCAGCTGAATCATGAACGATGACGTTGGTTCCTGAGAACGGTGGGAAAATTGGTGGAGTGTCCAAGGGATTGGTGGGAGGAACAAAGGTTGAGAAAGTTGGTTGGGGGCGGGGTTCAGCGTTGGATCCGCTGAGAATCACTTTAGTCTGTACAAAGGCTGAAGGAGGTGGGTTCAGTTCCAAGTTTATAACATCAGCGTTTAGAGACGCTGAGGTTGGGATGGAAGGGGTGGCTTGAGCAGCTGTGGCAGAGCGTACCACGAAACTATCCAGCGACTCTTGTATAAGATGAGTCGTGGAGTCTTCAGCCGTTGATGGCTTGGAGGGTTGCTCCTTGGTTTTCTTGATCCTTTTGGAATCAAGTTGGGAAGTGGAATGTTTCCTTTTACGAGAAGGAGTGGAGGGTGCAGCCTGGGTATCAGCGGTTGGGATTACCATTGAAGTAGCCGCAGAAGTAGAAGAAGGAGGATTAAGAAAAGATAAGAGTGCAGAGAGACGTACCTCGTTTGGCAGGGGCTTGAAATCTAGAACTTTAGCGCCAACCTGAGAGAGTCTCAGGTCTCCTACCTTTGGGTATTCATCCCCAAGTCCGTGTTGAAAGACGGCGCTGATAAACCTTGGATATGGAACGCAAGTTGGTCTTTCAGCGATGTTCACCCTGAACATCAAATCGTCGTAGATGATTGACGCCCAATCAATGTGAAGTCCCTTCAGCAGAGCATATCCCATGGACTGTTGGGGTTGGGATGCTTGGTCAGTTGACCCGACTTTAGCTGTTAGACAGCTAATCAAATGAGCATAGATGAAATTCATCTCGCTGGGCATCATCGACTTCTTGATGGCAGTTAGCTTTTTGTCAGGGTTTTTGTCTCTCCCTGTGTTCGATGTGTAACCCATTGCATCATAGAATGCAATCAGGGTTGCTCTATCAGTAGGATTCTTTTTGGGATCTGGTAGAGGGACAAAACGGTTTTCTCTGGTACTGGTAGGGAGTTTTAGAGCATGTCTGATATGGTTGGGGGTGATCTTGGAAGTGCCATGGTCTGTGTCCAGAGAATGACATCGACCATTTTCTTTAGGTCTTTGGGTGAAGGAACCTGAGCACGTTTGGCAGTATACCAGAACTGAGCTAGTAGAGAACGATGAGCAGAGGGTGCAATGGTGAGAGCGTATTGTTAATGCCAAAAATCGCACCAAAGGGACAACTTAAGGTCGATGTGGACTTAACAACTAAAGAAAGGAACCTCTCGACAAAGCGTGCGACGAAGATAAAAATAAATGAGACAAGGGATTTGATGACGCAGGAAAAATCTCAAACGAGGAAAAAACCTGCGGACGACAGTGGGTGTCGTCGCTGCACTATGGTCTCCAATCAGGGGCGATGTCCTTGGTACTGGTGTCGATCGTACGATGATTACAATACAAATGAAGGAAATACTTCGACGTGTAAAGTACAAGTGTTTGAATGTAAAAACAGGTGTTTGTCGTGTGTAAACTGCTAGTCGAGGGCTGATGTCGTGCGTCGAGAGCGATAACTTGAGCTGTTCTTCGAGTGTTCTTGAGTTCGTAATGTGGTTCTTGAGCTTGAGTGTTTACTTCTCTCAGCTTAGAAATCTCTTGCGAAATGTAGTGAATTAGTCTCTGATCTCCTTGAAGTGAGGATTGAACTCTATCTTTATAGTCTTCGGGAGCTTTAATTAGCTCATTAAAGGCTTTAATGTTTGGTCTTGTAACCGCCGGAGAGCTTTAATGTCATTGAGGAGTGGTTTTCGTAACCACTGTCGGGTCATTAATGTTACTGATGACTCGTCCGTTGTCCATTAATGTCGTTGACTCCTGCATTAAACACTTAAACATAACAATTATATTATGTGTTAGCTTGGTTTAGGTCGCATGGTCTTTATGCGACGGTCGTGCGGAGCGGGCGACGTCGAGGTCGAGTGTCGCGATGAACTCTCGACTTACCTTTCGGGAGGGACGACGGATGTTTTCTGGGTCTTTGCCGATACCTTATATTAACACAAGATATGGTTCATAAGGAGTGTCTTACCTTTTCTGTTCGTGGTCAAGACCTGCATTAATAAACAAAAGAAACGGATGTTTGACTGTTAACGGTTAGTATAATCGTACGACCGTCTTAAGTCTCGGATGTGGGTCTTATGGAACATATGACTATCGCCAAAATATAAGTCCATTTGGTTGTAGGACCAGGATGATTTAACACCAATGACAGGAGACTGTCGTCGTAAGACCGACGAGTCGTAACTGGCGACGCATAACTGGCGACATAAGACTAGTGACGTGCGAAGTGCGATACATGACGTACGATCATGAGATGTAATATGACTATTGATCCAATATGTCAATTATCGTGGCTATTTAACGTATGTCGGGGATATGATAATAATGGGTATTATCCTTGTCGGTCAGGGGTAATCAATGTCCATAGGTCATGTCGAGGAAATTTCCCAAGTCGGTCGAGGGTGTGATTTTTTACCCAAACAGTTAGCCCCCCGAGATCTGAATTTCAAAGCCAGTGGAATTTCAGATCTCGCACTAAAGTAAAATGCGTTGCTACGGAGACGTGTTATTTTCGCTAAGATCATCAGAGGAAAACTGACTTGGTCAGCCAAAGAAGGCGACGCAAGTTGCGCTTGCCCTTCGAGGCCGGGAAAGGAGAAAGAATGCCCCGACAGTTGGGTCGGGAATCTTAAAGAAGACAAGGATGGTAGTCCTGAAGGAACCGTCTTCGCGGGCTGACGTTTCGTCGAGAGTTGTTACGCCTAAAGAGGCGAGGGTGTCATCCAGCCGTTCTGGTGCGATGGACGCGAAACTAGCAAGTTCGGCGCTTCCGGCGACAGTGACGAAGTTAGTGTCCAAGGTGTTGTCCCCAGCGTCTGCCGACAAGGGGGACGGGTCATTGGCCGATGGTGTCCTAGACGGGACGACGTTGTTGGTGTCCTAGTCGGGACGACGTTGTTTCCTCATCTGAGGAAATATTTGCTCCCATCTTTCAGGGAACGCTTTCCTATCGAGGAGACAGGGGTCCATGTCGCCGGGTTGGTGTTCCCGGTCGACGTGGTCCTGTGGTCTGGCGTTCACAGCCGATACGGTCGTTTAGAGACATATGTTCTGGCGCTCGCGCCGATTTGGTCGTTAAAGACCTTTGATCTGGCGTTTACAGCCGATACGGTCGCTAGAGACCTATGATACGTTGTGTCTAGCATTTTTAGCTAGTTATAAGTTTCGCTTTAGCGATAGTCGGTAAAAAGTTTACCTTTCTATTGAACTTGATTCGTACCTGTCATGGACAGATGTAACGTCGACTGTAAAAATTCATTAAGTACAAAAATGAACAAGAAGTTGTGCGACTTGGGCATTCATTGTAATACAACGACTAGAACGTAAGTCATAAGACTTTTATATTCCTGAATCGTATAAACAAACATAAGCGCATGCGATTACATCATTCATTCATGAAGTTTTTCTAAGTTGAAGAACTTAGATTGTGGGGTCGCTAGACCTTATGATCGTGTGATTTGATCATACGATGAACTTGAATCATGTGTTCCTGCAAAAGGATAATCAAGTCATAAACTTGATCGTTTATGTCGTACGATCCTATGAGAGTGTACTAAAGTCGTACGATAGACTTAGCAATATATATCGTGCGATCCTGCGAGACTAAAGTCGTATGCAACTAACGTCGTGCGATCCTTTTCATATGCGTTGCATTCCAGATGCGTGGAATATCTCGACTGTCGAGGGTTTGTAGCCGATATGCATTTTTACCTACGACTTCTGAGATACGATAAGGACCTTCCTACTTGGTGGAAAGTTTACCTGCGTTGAGCTTTTGAGTGCTTTGGAATACTTGACAGGGGATGTAGTTACCTTCTTGAAAGACTTTAGCTTCGACGTTTTTGTTGAAATGTCGCTCGACCGCTTGCCCCTGGGTGTCGAGGTCGTCAACTTGATGTCGCTGTCTTCACAGAACGGTCGAGTCTCGTAGCTTATGAACTGGGATCCATTGTCGTAGACGATTTCGGATGTCGTTCGACCAATTATCTTCTTGGTTTTCCATCTGGATGTCATCGTCATTTTCGATGGACGACGTTGCCAGATTGGAATGCTGTCGAGTATTGGTTCGACCAAAGCAGACGCAAGGTTTGCTAAAGCGTCGATTTGAGTATTCTGGTCCTTTAAAATCATGACTGGTGATTGTGAGGTTCAATGTACAAGTCATCTTTATTGGCGACATATGTCATGACTAGCGATCATGAGATTTCAACATGCGAGTCGCTTTTATTGGAGACCGAGAATTTTCACCTGTGCTTGCCGTGACTGGCGATCATAAGATAAAAAATGTGAGTCATCATTTATCGACGACTATAAATTGCAATCTGCGTTTTAAGTCGCAGAGACTTTGTCCTCACGATATAAATCGTAAGACCTGTATTTTAAATCGTAAAGACTTTTGTTTCTCACGATGTAAATCGTAAGTCCTGTATCTATATGATCTTACGAGCCTGCAATGTAAAATCGGGGGTGGTCGTTGGTTTTGACCAATGATCTTTTGATGCTTGAATCAACGATCATATATTAGATCAAAATAATTTAAACGAGGAAAATATACTTAGAGTATATATATAGAGATGTTTATACCATATTCCATCCAAGCGGGATGTCACAGTTACCGTAACTTGGAGTCGATAAGCGCCTTTTTCTCCAAGGACCTTTGAAATTGAAATATGGTGTTTTCTATTTTGTGACGGGCGTTCCGAGCCCTCGAGCCCCTCGGACGATGCGATCCATGCGATATTTTGACAGAGCATTTTTTTAAGGTTTGAATCTTGCTTCGAGCCGCATTTGATTCCGATTGAAGTTGAATCACAGGATGTTGAAGATTTGTTCGCTTCTGTTTGACAGGCTTGAACGATGGGTCGACATTGAACTTGTGTGAGATGATATCGGGAACAACATATTCCTGCAAAAAATATATCAGCTTTTCTCGGAGGTTGAGATCGAGGGATGATCCGATGAGGACTTTTTGCTCAGGTTTGCTTTGATCTGGGATGACTTCTTTCATGCGATAATCATTGATTGATTCGAGAGTGCCTTGAGCATTTTTGAATCCTCCAGTCACCGGGATAGCGGTTCGTTCTGGGTTTCCCTTATCCGTCATTTTCCTGTGATGAAAGTAGAGGAAACTCCAAGAAACTGTTAGTAAGGTGCACGTTTCGTCGAGGATTTTCTCTAGATGGGGTCCCACGGATGGCACCAAACTGTAAATGCCAAAAATCGCACCAAAGGGACAACTTAAGTTCGATGTGGACTTAACAACTAAAGAAAGGAACCTCTCGACAAAGCGTGCGACGAAGATAAAAATAAATGAGATAAGGGATTTGATGACGCAGGAAAAACCTCAAACGAGGAAAAAACCTGCGGACGACAGTGGGTGTCGTCGCTGCACTATGGTCGCCAATCAGGGGCGATGTCCTTGGTACTGGTGTCGATCGTACGATGATTACAATACAAATGAAGAAAATACTTCGACGTGTAAAGTACAAGTGTTTGAATGTAAAAACAGGTGTTTGTCGTGTGTGAATACAGTGTGTAAACTGCTAGTCGAGGGCTGATGTCGTGCGTCGAGAGCGATAACTTGAGCTGTTCTTCGAGTGTTCTTGAGTTCGTAATGTAGTTCTTGAGCTTGAGTGTTTACTTCTCTCAGCTTAGAAATCTCTTGCGAAATGTAGTGAATTAGTCTCCGATCTCCATGAAGTGAGGATTGAACTCTATCTTTATAGTCTTCGGGAGCTTTAATTAGCTCATTAAAGGCTTTAATGTTTGGTCTTGTAACCGCCAGAGAGCTTTAATGTCATTGATGAGTGGTTTTCGTAACCACTGTCGGGTCATTAATGTTACTGATGACTCGTCCGTTGTCAATTAATGCCGTTGACTCCTGCATTAAACACTTAAACATAACAGTTATATTATGTGTTAGCTTAGTTGAGGTCGCATGGTCTTTATGCGACGATCGTGCGGAGCGGGCGACGTCGAGGTCGAGTGTCGCGATGAACTCTCGACTTACCTTTTGGGAGGGACGACAGATGTTTTCTGGGTCTTTGCCGAGACCTTATATTAACACAAGATATGGTTCATAACGAGTGTCTTACCTTTTCTGTTCGTGGTCAAGACCTGCATTAATAAACAAAAGAAACGGATGTTTGACTGTTAACGGTTAGTATAATCGTACGACCGTCTTAAGTCTCGGATGTGGGTCTTATGGAACATATGACTATCGCCAAATTATAAGACCATTTGGTTGTAGGACCAGGATGATTTAACACCATTGACAGGAGACTGTCGTCGTAAGACCGACGAGTCGTAACTGGCGACGCATAACTGGCGACATAAGACTAGTGACGTGCAAAGTGCGATACGTGACGTACGATCATGAGATGTAATATGACTATTGATCCAATATGTCAATTATCGTGGCTATTTAACGTATGTCGGGGATATGATAATAATGGGTATTATCCTTGTCGGTCAGGGGTAATCAATGTCCATAGGTCATGTCGATGGGATTTCCTAAGTCGGTCGAGGGTGTGATTTTTTACCCAAACACGTATGAAATGGGTCAAGTTTTAAGAAAGTTCACAGCATCATCAAGATGTGTGACAGGTTTGTTTTCAGGGAAGTCGAAGAGAGCATAAGGATTATTATGTTGATAAGTAACCTTCTTGAGATCGAACTTAACCTGAGGAGCCTTTGTGATTTCAGTGACCTCAGCAGCAGTGGAGGTCTTATCAGCAGGAGAATCAGTAGTAGATACCACTTGTTGGTCCCGAAGGGTTATACAAGTTTGAGAGTTTTGTTTCAAACTTGAAGAACAACCATGAAGGTTGTGTTCATAAAATCACGAATAGAAAATGATTTTATTTTAAAAAGGTTTCTTTTGTTTGATCTGTTAATAACAAGAATAAGATCAAAAACAAGTTAATAAAAGGTAAATAATAAGAATATTAACCTTTCGAAGTTTGAAGAAGATAAACAGTTCTTGAAACGAGAGTTCGAGATGCAACAGTAATTTTTTTCTTGAAGAAGAAGTTGTCCGCGTAAAGGAAAAATATAAACTTGAAAGTGTTTATATAGTGAGAGAAGAGAGAGAGAAAAAACTAGAGCGGGAAAGTTTTTCATCATGACACTGACACGTGTTTGCATTTGATTGGATGAGAAAACGAAACATGCAAACGTGTGTCAGAAAAAGAACGTGCCAGGGTTTATCCGTTTGATTACGTCACAAACGTCCTTTCACATTTTAGGATGTCTCTGAGGGTTTTGAAATACTCAGGGACATTTTGAAAACATGAAGCACTGAATAGAAATATCAGTGTTAGATTTTAGAAATTTCATAGTATCGCTGATAAGGAAGAGATATTCAGCGATATAATTTGTTTTGAAATCTTGCATTCATTTGCGAACTTCAGCGAGTAAAAAAAACATACCTTAATATCAGCGAATCAAGTCTGTTCAGAGAGAAAATGATAGAATGGGTTATATAAGTTGGTTTTATCCTTTTGCTGATCAAATGCGAACTGCTGAAGATTTTATTCTTCAAAGTTCAGCATTCCAAGCTCGCTGATGAGAAAGTTAAATCTTGTCTCATCAAGAGGTTTGGTGAAAAGATCATCTAACTGAAAATCAGTTGGGATAAAGTGAAGTTCTATATCTCCATTCATCACATGATCTCTGATAAAATGATACCTGATTTCGATGTGTTTGGTCTTTGAGTGTAGCACTGGATTGTTGGCTATAACGATGGCACTTGTGCTGTCGCAATAGATTGGAATTTTCGAGAGCTGAAGGTCATAATCCAGTAGTTGATTTCTCATCCACAAGACTTGAGAACAACAGATTCCAACAGCTACGTACTCAACTTCAGCGGTGGAGGTGGACACTGAGTTTTGCTTTTTACTTGTCCAACTCACCAGCTTTCCACCTAGGAGCTGACATCCTCCTGTGGTGCTTTTCCTATCCATCTTGCAACCTGCAAAATCACTATCTGAATAGGCGATTAGATCAAACCCTGAATCTTTGGGATACCAAAGACCTAGGTTAGGAGTACCCTTAAGGTAACGAAAGATTCGCTTTACATCGATCATATGAGATTCCTTAGGTTCAGCTTGATATCGTGCACACAAACAGGTTGCGTACATAATATCAGGTCGGCTAGCTGCAAGATACAGAAGAGAGCCGATCATCCCACGGTACGTCGTGACATTAACAGGTATTCCAGAAGGATCATTGTTTAGTGTCAGCGGTGGTGCCATAGGGGTTTTCATAGCTGAACTCTGAGTTAAATCAAATTTCTTCAGCATATCTTTAAAATACTTTCCCTAATTAATGAAAGTTCCCTTTTCATTTAGTTTTATTTGAAGACCAAGGAAATATGTTAGCTCACCCATCATACTCATTTTAAACTATGCTTTCATCCTTTCAGAGAAACGAGTACAAAGGTCAGGGTTAGTAGAACCAAATATAATGTCATCAACATATATCTGAACAAGAATAATATGACCTTTTACTTTCCTGAAAAATAGAGTCTTATCGATTTTACCACGCTCAAATTTTTCAATATGGAGATAAGTAGAGAGAGTGTCATACCATGCACGAGGAGCTTGCTTTAAGCCATAAAGTGCCTTATCCAGTTTATAAACATAACCTGGATGCTTAGGATCTGAGAATCCTGGAGGTTGTTCCACGTAGACTTCTTCATTCAGTTTTCCATTTAGGAACGCTGACTTAACATCCATTTGATAAACTTTGAAGTCTTTGTGTACAGCGTAAGCTAAGAATAGACGAATGGCTTCTAGTCTTGCCACTGGAGCAAAGGTTTCGTCGTAATCTATACCTTCCTCTTGTCTGTATCCCTGAGCAACGAGTCAAGCCTTGTTGTGGGTTACAGTTCCATGTTCATCCAACTTGTTTCTATAGACCTATTTAGTGCCTATCACTGACTTGTCAGATGGACGAGGAACAAGCTTCCAAACATTGTTTCTTTCAAATTCAGTCAGCTCTTCTTGCATAGCGCTGACCCAGTTTGGATCTTGGAGGGCATAATCTGTTTTCTTTGGTTCAATCAGAGAAATAAAGTTAACAAATAAACAAATATTACCTACACTTCGTCGAGTCTGAACACCAGCGTTTGGATCACCAAGTATTTGATCAATTGGGTGATTAATAGTCCATCGCTCAGCCGGAGCATGAGTCGCTGACTCAACCTGAACTTGAGGGGCTGAATATGAGGCTTCAGCAACTTCTGGTATATCAGCCAAGAAAGGAGTAGGTGCAGTTGTCATTACATTCACTGATTGCTGAGAAGTAGATGGAATGTCTGAGACATTTGGTTCAGAAGCAGGCATAGTGTTTAGAGGAACAGCTGAGACCCATGAAGTTTCAGCTTCACTAGTCTGCATGTTTGGGATGATAGTAGGACCATCATCTTCAACGGTATGAGTATGAGGAGTGGGAATGTCCTCTGAATCACCAAGATGAGAAAACATCCATTGATTCGGTTCTTTAGTATCAGCAGAAGGTCTAGAATTTGGTGAACGGGATTCGTCAAAGGTGACGTGAATCGTTTCTTCTACAGTGTGTCTTCTACGATTAAAGACCCAGAAGGCTTTGGAGATTGAAGAATATCCAAGAAAGATTCCATCATCAGCCTTAGGATCAAACTTTCCAAGGGCATCTATGTTGTTCAGTATGAAACACTGACATCCAAAGATGTGAAGAAAGCTAATTGAAGGCTTTCTCCCATGAAAAAGTTCATAGGCTGTCTTTTTGAATCTTTTGACTATCAGGGACCTGTTTTGCGTAAAACAAGCAGTGTTGACAGCTTCTGCCCAAAACTGAGTAGGCAGGTGAGAATCACTGAGCATTGAACGTGCAACTTCAATGATAGTTCTATTTCTTCTTTCAGCGACTCCATTTTGTTGCGGTGTTCTCACTGAAGAGAAGTTGTGAGAAATACCCTTACTCTCAAAGAAGGAATCAAGAGCACTGTTTTTGAATTCAGTCCATGATCACTCCTTATTGAGCGAACTGTCATATTGTTCAGGACTTCCATTTTCCTGACAAAGGTGATGAGTTCTTCAGGGGTGTCACTCTTAGAACGGAGAAACATTACCCAGGTATAGCGAGAGAATTCATCAACTATGACTAGTGTATATTTCTTTCCAGCAATGGATTGTTTGTTAACAGGGCCAAACAAATCCATATGGAGAAGTTGTAGAGGAGATGACACTGAGGAGACTTGCTTTGACTTGAAGCTTGCTTTGGTCTGCTTGCCTTTCTCACACGCTGAACATAAGGACTCTTTGGCGTATGAGTGTTGAGGTAGACCGGTAACTAACTCTTTAGAAGATAGAGTATTCAGTGTCTTGAAGTTTAGATGAGAGAGCCTCTTATGCCATAGCTAGTTGACATCAGATGAGGCTTTTGAGAAGAAACAGGAGTTCTCAGTGGTTGTTGAGTCCATGTTTATTACATAAACATTTTCCAAACGATAACCGCTGAGAGCTATCTTCTCCTTTTTGTCAGCGACAATGCAGGATTCCTTAGTAAAGATTACTTTGTTATCCATGTCGCAAAGCTGACTGATGCTTAGAAGATTATGCTTCAGCCCTTCAACATATGCGACTCTTCTGAAGGTTGTTGTACCATTAGAGAGTACACCAAACCCTCGGGTATGTCCTTTTCTGTTTCCACCGAAAGTCACAGAGGGACCCTTCTCTTCCTTATACTCAGTGAGCAGGTTCTTCTTACCAGTCATGTGTCTAGAGCATCCGCTATCGAGATACCATATACCCTTCTTAACCTGCAAACAAAGGAAGATTAGTTTGACTTGGGCACCCATTTCATCATGTGTACACACTTGACAGTGGAGGTACATGGAATGGAAGGTTCAGCAGTCTTCGCAACATTTGAAGATTCAACTTTGTTTTCAATCTTCACTTTGGTTAATTTCTTAACCTCAATGGTCTTCTTTGCCTTGGGGGCATTGATATTCACCTTAGCTATCTTTTCAGCTTTGGTGGCTGTAGGGGACTTACTAGCAATATGATTTGTAAGTCCACAGTGATAAAATTTCCTATAACTAAAAGTAGTCTTTGGGCCATTTGCATGCTTAGCCGTTAGTTTTAAATGAGCAGGGCTAGCACAAAGTATACCTTTGGCATTGGAAATGAGAGGAACTATCAGTTCTTCAGATTTCGTACCAATTATATCCACTTTTAATCTAGGAGTAGATCGCTGAATAAATCCAGGGATCTTGTTCTTAGAAGTAGAGGGATAAGTCACTGAAGCTTTAGAAGCATTCAGCTTAGGTACACAAGTACCCTTCTGAGGTTTTTGGTTAAAAGCAATTCCTTTACCTTTGTCTTTAGAGACTGAGGTAGGTTTTGGATAAACAATTTTCTCTTTACCTTTAGAAGTTAAGGTAGAGATTTCCTCAGGGATGGGAGGTTTTGAAGAGGAACACTGAGAAGAGAAAGTGTCAGGGATAGAGGATACGAACATTCCAAACTTAAGCATGGAACGGTCAGTGGTTGGTTCTAGAGTTTCATCTTTGTAACCAAGACCACGTTTATCACTAAGGGGAATCTGAGACTTAATTATCTCAGTGATCGTTGTTGAGGATTTATACCATCCATCAACAGTAGCTTTTTCAGCTTTTAATGTAGCGATAGCTTCTTCGCGCTCGATTTTGACTTGCTGATTGATATGAACTTGATCTTTAAAATCTTCTTCAATTTTAGAAAGCTTTTCTATTTGAAGGTGACAGTTTTTAAGCTGTTCAGCGAGATCAAGGTTTTGATTTTCAATAACAGTTTTGCTATTCATGGCTTCATATAAACTTCTGGTCAGGAGATAGATCTTTCGAAGACTATCAACTTCATCAATATTTAAAATATTGGTAAAGAAGGAAGGTGATACCTTAGTAGCAAAGGTTGAAGTCGAGGGAATGTCAGACTTTTCTTCCTCATCTTCAAGTTTGACCATGAGACAGAGATTGGCTTCATCATCATCTCCAGAGTCAGAAGATTCTTCTTCAATAGAAGCATCCCAATCATAGTCAGCCATCAGGCCTTTGCCTTTCTTCTTAAAGGTTTTCAGCTTTGAATACCTTTCTTTCAGCTTTTTGTATTTTTCATCTCTAGTCCTGGGAGTAAAGTTTTTCTTGGGAAAAGCTGAGGATCTAGAGACCTTCTTTGACCTGCACTCACTAGCAAAATGTCCTATCTTTTCACAGTTATAGCAAGTAGCAGTAGCCTTATCAACAGAAGTTGATGATCTTGGCTTATCAGTAATAGCAAGAGGTTTGTTCTTTCTGAAAATTTTCTTATTGGCGAATCTCCTGAATTTATTAGAAAGGAGAGCCATAGATTCATCAAGATCTGAAGAGTCATGATCTGATGAACATTCAGAGTTAGTTTCCAACTCAGTGATAGTGATAGTAGATCGCTGAGTGGTAGGTGACTCTGAGATTAAAGCAACAGGGGTGCTTTTGGAATCTTTTACAAGATGACTCGATTGCTCCTGATTAAGCATCGTGCCATATAAGGTAGAAAGAGTCATGGATTTTAGATCCTTTGACAGTTTGAGACACATTGAATAACTGTCCCAGCTTTCAGGTAAACATTCTAAGAACTTTGTCAGTACTTCAAAGTTAGAATATTCCTTACCAACAGTTTTTAGATCTATTATTAAGCAGTTAAAACGTTGGTGTATTTCAGAGAGAGATTCATTCTTACCACAAATGAAGCTTTCGTACTGTCTTACCAGGTTGATCTTACGTGAGTCCTGGACTTCAGACGTACCTTCATACTGAACACAGATTGTGTCCCACATGGCTTTGGAGGTTTTCAGGTTCATGACGGAACGGTAGACTTCGTCAGGAAGAGCCATGGAAAGAATGGATCTGGCTTTAGTGTCGATAGCCACTTTCTTCTTATCTTCATCAGTCCACATATGAATTTCCTTGGGAACCAACCTTTCTGGAATAGCAGCTCTATTCTCAGCGGCTGGAACTTCAGGATCAATTCTAACAGGAATATATGGGTCGTTTTCAAGATAGTAAGGCATAGTAGGGTCTACACCTTCTAAGAAGAGAATCATCCTATTTTTCCACAGATTAAAGTTATCTCTGGAGAATCTATGGGGTTTTGCAAGAGAACCGTTGTCAATATAGTTAGTGTTTGTGTCGGTAGCCATTTTAAGAAATAGCAATAAAGAAGAAATTAGTATAGATAAGATCTTGTTTATGAGATTAAACAAATCTGCTCTGATACCACTTGTTGGTCCCGAAGGGTTATACAAGTTTGTAGAAGGGGGGGGGGGTTGAATACAAACACACGATATTTACTTTCTAAATTGTTTATTGATAAATCTTAAAACAATTTATAACTTGTTGCGGAACAAGATTAAGGATAAACCTAATCTAAACAAGTTAAGAACACTAAGTTTCTTGCACTAGAAATAAGATAGAAAGGAGATAAGAATGTTACGAATAATATTCTAACACTAAGAGAGAAAGAAGAAGATGGCCGAGCACTTCAATTCTGAAGTAGGGTTCTTCTTTATATACTGCATGCATTTAATGCATGGCAGTGTTACTTTACACGTGGCAGCAACTGAGTGGTTGCATGTTTTGACCTTTGTAGACAACCTTAGTAGCCGCATGGTGCACAGTGTAGAATCAGAGTTTGTTATACGATTCTAGACAGAAGGGAGGTCCATTCTGACATTTTGTACGGAGACGTGCAAGGGGGTAAGACAAAAGTAACTTGTAGAGGAAGACTTCATGATCAGCGTTCGTTGAACAGTACTTTATCAGCGAGTGATAAAGCTCAGCGATTGCTGAAGTCTTCTACTTGATACTTCACGTTGAATGGACAGGTCTTGCTTCGCTGATATCCGCATCAGTTCATTAGTAGACTTGTCGCTGGTTCTTGGGCTTGATCTTCGACTTCAGCGTAGAACCTTTGTTGACGTGAGACTTGTCTTCAGGGATCATAAGTAAACAACTATAACTTATCAGCGATCATCACAGAGACTGAACAGGCTCAGAGCTACTGGATGAACAGTGTTCGCTAAATGTCTAATCTAAAGAGCAAGAGTTCCTATCAGCGGTACTGTAAAGTCCTAGTACTTATCAGCGATAGTGAAACTCTAATATATATTGTTTACTTACAATTTTCACTATGTGTTTAAGAGAGGGTCATTATCAAATCACTGAGGGTTTGGATCAACAGGGGAGGTGCCATCTCATGGGCTTCCAAGAAACAAACTTGCATCACGAGTTCGACTATGGACTCGGAATTTGTGGCATTAGCCGCTGCCGGTAAAGAGGCGGAATGGCTAAGGAATTTGGTCCATGAAATTCCATTATGGCCGAAACCAATATCACCCATTTCTATCCGTTGTGATAGTGAGGCTACTTTGGCTAAAGCCTATAGTCAAGTGTATAATGGCAAGTCTAAGCACTTAGGTGTTAGACATAGCATGATTCGTGAGCTAATCACGAATGGGGTGATTTCGGTTGAATTTGTTCGGTCGCAACAAAATCTAGCGGACCACTTGACGAAGGGGTTAGCTAGGGCCTTGGTTCACAAGTCGGTGATAGGGATGAGATTAAAGTCCATCTAAATCTCTAACGGTGAGATACCCAATTCCCGTCTATTACAACGTTAGAAGTTGAATTCAATGGGAAAGCTCACTCTAAGAGATTGGAGCACAAGATGATCATCCAAGGTGTGTGCTCGGTACTGCAAGTGAAGGAGGTAATTGTTCTTTTGTAAAAATGCATGTGCAGGTGAATGAAGAAAAGAACTACCTATATGAGTGTGAAGTGTGGCCACTTCAAGAAGCTTGGACTTGGCTTTGATACACTCACGAATGGATAAGGACACATGGCCTGTATAGTGTCAAGTTTATACTTTAGAGAATCATTTAAATTCATGTGTATGTTATTTTTTGGTACTCAAATGGGTTGACTGGTTCAATCCTTAGGACACCTGGATTCTCGAGTATTTGAAATGTGTAATGTACTAAGATGGAAATTCAATCTTTTAGATATTTTCATTTATGCATGAGTTTGTTTACCTGTATTGAATTTATTTTGTGAATCAAGGATTGCACTAAAATGGGGGAGGAATGTTGGTGATTTTAGTGAAATCATCATGTTCATTTTATGTAGTTGGATTCATAAAGGTAATAATGGGGTTGTTAGCTAAGCTATAACATGAGTTAGGAGGTGTGGAGTGCACACTCATGTAAGCTAACTAGAACCCGGGATTGTTGGACGGTTAAGATTGGCGAGTTACAAAGTGGTTTTGAGAGCTGGGCGTCGGGGCCAGTGCTGGCGCCAAGCACTGGAATGTTTGTCCGCGCTGATTGTGGCGCCAGTTGGCTGGCGCCAAGACTGGCGCCAAGCTCTGGAATGTTTGCCCGTGCCAGTTGAATGGCGCGGAGACTGGCGCCAGTGTCTGGACTGGTTTTCATGTTTGTAACTGCCGTCTTTAAACCCACAATCAATCTCATTAATTGAGATATTATTTCCTGAATCAATATGGTGAAGGTTACGATTCCTAAGGTGTATAAGTATGAATCACTTTCTGCCTTAATCGATACACCGAAACATAGAGATTATCCTCGAGAGAATTTCGTGATACCCGGGCAGAATAGGGTCGAAATATCTCTTACGGAAAGCGAGCTCTCACGCGATCTCTGTCGTTTATCCAAGTAATATAATCGTCACTCTGTTTCTCTCTCTCGTTATTGCACAGAATTCCCCCAACAAGAGTGATATTGGCGGTGGAGTTTTCTGCAAGGGTAGTAGTAAATTGACCAATGCTACTATCCACCTTCTCCAGATCAGCACTGGAGGCTTTCTTTTCGACCTCAGTTGTCAGCATCTTTAGAGCATCTCCAGTGTTTGTAACCGCTGAAGAGTTTGCAGTTAGAGTGGTGGTGAGAGCTTCCACCTTCGTTTCCAAGTCTTTCAGGGAGTTATTGATGTCTCCCAAATTAGGACCTGCAATAGTTAATAACTTATGAACAGAGGAAAGCTCAGAAGTTGGGGATTTTGAGAGAGGAGTGTGTATGGTTTTATATATACCTGCAGGCGGGTTGGTGAAGTTGTCGAAACCTCGATGACCTGAGAAGTATTCCATGTCGCCTTCCAGAGTGCCTTGGCGCATAGAAATGCCTGCAGATCCTATATTTTGATTCATCATCCCCTGTAAAGTTGCAGCTGATGTATCGAGGATGATGTTTGTTGTAGAGAATAGGGGAAAATAGGTGGAGTGTCCAAAGGAATGGTGGGAGGAATAAAGGTTGAGAAGAGGGATTGGGTGCGAGGTTCAGCATTGGATTCGCTGAGAAATACTTCTTCAGTCCTTAGAGGGTCTGAAGGAGGTGGGTTCTGTTCCAAGTTTATAACATCAGCGTTTAGAGAAGCTGAAGTTGGTATGGAAGAGGTTGCTTGATCAGCTGTGGCAGAGCATACCACGGAACTATCCAGCGGCTCTTGTATAGAAAGAGTCGTAGAGTCTTCAGCATGTGAATGCTTGGGGGGTTGCTCCTTGGTTTTCTTGATCCTTTGAGAATCAAGTGGGGTAGTAGAGTGTTTCCTTTTCTTAGGAGTGGAAGTTGCAGACTGGGTATCAGCAGTTGGGATTACCGCTGAGGTAGCCGCAGAAGTAGAAGAATTGGGGGGATTGAGAAGAGTTAAGAGAGAAGAGAGACGTACCTCGTTTGGCAGGGCCTTGAAGTCGAGCACCTTAGAGCCAACATGAGAGTGTTTCAGGTCACCCACTTTTGGGTATTCGTTCCCAAGTCCGTGTAGAAAGATGGCACTGACAAACTAGGGATATGGAACACATGCTGGTATGTCAACCATGTCCACCCTAAACACCAAATCGTTGTAAATGATTGATGCCCAATCAATGTTAAGACCTTTCAGCAGAGCATATCCCATGGCCTGTTGAGGTTGAGATGCTTGGTCAGTTGACCCAGTTTTTGCTGTCAGACAGCTGATCAAGTGAGCGTAGATGAAGTTCATCTCGCTGGACATTTTCAATTTCTTGATGGCGGTCAGCTTCTTCTCAGGGAGTTTATCTCTCCATGTGTCCCATGCATAATTCATTGCGTCAAAGAATGCAATCATGGCTTCTCTATCAGCGAGGTTTTTGGGGTTTGGCAGAGAGACAAAGCGGTTTTCTTTGGTACTGCCGGGAAGGTTTATAGCACGCCTGATATGACCAGGGGTGATCTTGGAGGTTCCATGCTTGGTGTCACAGAGAATGACATCGAGCATTTTCTTTGGGTCTTTGGGTGAGGGTACCTGAGCTCTTCTGGCAGTATACCAGAACTGAGCTAGAAGATATCGATGAGCTAGGGGTGCAATAGTAAAAGCTGTCGATAGGGGACAGATCTTGAGAAAATTTACAGCGTCATCCAGGTGTGTGACCTGCTTCTTTTGAGGAAAGTCGAAGAGAGCATATGGGTTGTTGCTTTGAAAGGTAACTTGCTTCAGATTAAATTTAACCTGAGGAGCGCTTGTGAATTCAGTAACCTCAGCAGCAGTGGGGATCTTCGCAGTAGGAGTTTCAGTAGTAGATGCCATTTCTGTTTATCACATATAAACATGAAGAAGATGAACAAAAATGTCTTAATGTGGAAAGATTTTCCAAATAAGATGTTTTTGGGTTTTGCACATTTCATTCAGACAAAAGATGTCTTAATGAAGATTAGGGTTTTTCTTGTTTTGAAAAAGAAATACAAAACATAGTGAACATTTGTTTTCCAGTTTCTATTTGAAGAAGAGATTCTAGAAAAACATATGAAGATGCAAGTTTAAGATTTTTGTTTTAAACTTGAAGAATAATCATGAAGATTGTGTTCATAAAATCATGAAGAAAAGATGATTTCATTTTAAGAAGGTTTCTTTTGTTTGATCTTTTAGAAACAATAATAAGATCAAAAACATGTTTAATAGTTGCAAAATAAAAGAGATATTAACCTGTGATGTTTAAGAAGATGAAGACGAACAGGTTCTTGAGTTTATATCTTGAATGCAACAGAGAAATCTTGCTTGAAGGAGATGATGTTTGCGTAAAGGTAAAAATATAAACTCGAATGTGTTTATATAGTGAGAGTAGAGAGAGAAAAACTGTGAGAGGGAAAGTTTTTCATGATGACACGGACACGTCCCTCGATTTTGATTGGACAAGGAAGTCGAAACGGGCGAACGTGTCAGAGAAAACGTGCCATGACTTATCCGTTATGATGACGTCACAAACGTCCTTTCATATTTTAGGATGTCTTTGAGGTTTTTGAAAGCTCAGGGACATTTTTGAAAACATGAAGCACTGATTAGAAATATCAGTGTTAGATTTTAGAAATTTCAAAGTATCACTGAAAGGAAGAGATATTCAGCGATGCAATTTGTTTTGAAATCTTGCATTCATATGCGAACGTCAGTGAGTAAGAGAGAACATACCTTAATATCAGCGAATAAATGTTTTTGTTCAGAGAGAAGATGATTAATGGGTTATACAAGTTCATTGTTATCGCTGATCAAATGTGAACCGCTGAAGATTTTACACTTCAAAGTTCAGCATTCCAAGCTCGCTGATGAGAAAGTTGAATCTTGTCTCATCAAGAGGTTTGGTAAATAGATCAGCTAATTGAAAGTCAGTTGGGATAAAATGAAGTTCTATATCTCCATTCATCACATGATCTCTGATAAAATGATACCTGATTTCGATGTGTTTGGTCTTTGAGTGTAGCACTGAATTATTGGCTATAGCGATGGCACTAGTGCTGTCGCAATAGATTGGAATTTTCGAGAGCTGAAGGTCATAGTCCAGTAGTTGATTTCTCATCCATAAGACCTGAGAACAACAGCTTCCAGCGGCTACGTACTCAGCTTCAGCGGTTGAGGTGGACACTGAGTTTTGCTTTTTACTTGTCCAACTCACCAGCTTTCCACCCAGGAGCAGACATCCTCTTATGGTGCTTTTCCTATCCAATTTGCAACCTGCAAAATCACTATCTGAATAGGCGATTAGATCAAACCCTGAGTCTTTGGGATACCAAAGACCTAGGTTAGGAGTACCCTTAAGGTAACGAAAGATTCTCTTTACAGCGATCAAGTGAGATTCCTTAGGTTCAGCTTGATATCGTGCACACAAACAAGTTGCGTACATAATATCAGGTCGGCTAGCTGTAAGATACAGAAGAGAGCCGATCATCCCACGATACGTCGTGACATTAACATGTATTCCATAAGGATCCTTGTTCAGTGTCAGCGGCGATGCCATAGGGGTTTTCATAGCTGAGCTCTGAGTTAAATCAAATTTCTTCAGCATATCTTTAACATACTTACCTTGGTGAATGAAAGTTCCTTTTTCACTCTGTTTAATTTGAAGACCAATGAAATAGGTTAGTGTTGGTGCAAGTGTACCCCGCTTTAATATTGTGATATATTTTTGGTACACATAAAATCACATCTCCATATTTATTTTGATGATTACAAACACACCGTATTATTGTTTATCTAACAATCCTATCCAAGTGTACAGTTCTTGAAGAACACGAAGATTTTATCTGAAGAGTTCAAGACGGAAGTTTTACGTCGTCATTATTGTTTATACCTTATAATGATAAGCACCCTAAAATAATATACCACTTGGATATTTATAAAACCCTAAACTGTTTTTAATTAAAGATATTTAAAATTATTTAAAACTAAAGTTTTATTAATTTTTATTAAAATAATCTTTAAACTATTTTGTCAACTCAAAAAATCAAATTTCCAATGCATTTTACTGTTGCACATTTAATGAAGAAGTGTCTTCAGCCGAAAGAAGCACCTGCGCTGCTGCTCCCTTTGTACTTTCTGACCGCGGTATACCGCGGTGTGCAAGGCGGTATACCGCCAGGTCATGTGACCGTTGGAAGTCTTCATGCTATATATTATATGCGTTGGTGATGAAGAACCTATACACAACAGCAACAACAAACAGCAACTCCATCAGCTCTCTCTCTCATTATTTAATATATATATTTTATAAAAACTTTTTTTATAAAATATCCAAGTGTGATTATTATACAAGAGTGATTACCCATTGTGAGTTATACTCCTCTTGTAAGTATTTGAATAACGGGTGTGTGATCCTGTATATCTCAATAAGCTGAGGCTTAGAGAACCGTTTACTTTGCTCTGTATTTGGTTTGTATTCTACCGTAAAGAATACATTTATTGGATCGTGTCGGGAAGTGTCTCGGCTGCTGGTTTATCACAGTTGGTGGTAAATCAGTAATTCTCCGTGTCAAGTATCTCTATCCTTTATCTCTTTATTTATTCCGCTGTGCTTTATTATATTTGTTTATATAAACTGCTTTGCATTTATATTTATTTATATAATCTCTGTGTATTTGTTTATATTTACACTCTTCTTTATTATTTGTATACTCTGATTTATTTTTACTGTTTCAGTACTGTATTTATTTATAAAAGAATTTTTGAAAGTAAAAGATTTTAAATACAACCTTACCCCCCCCTAGGTTGTCTAACATTTGGTATCAGAGCAGGGCTTTCAAAAATTATCTGTTTAAATTTTTAAAGTTATTTCTTTAATTCTTTTAAATGGCTCAACAAACTAATTTTATGTTTTCAAAACCCCCTTTGATAGATACTGAAAAGTTTGGCATTTGGGCCGAGCTATTTGAATGTCACGTGCGTGGCAAAAATCAAAAGATTTGGGATATTATAGAAAATGGGAATTTTAATCCTACTATTGTAAAAGATGATCTTATTGTTGATAAACCTTTAAAAGAATGGACTCCCGCTGAAGAATCTCATGTCTGTTTAAATTTTGAAGCTAAGAATATATTATATGCTGCTTTAACCTCTGATGAAATTGAAAGAGTTTATACTTATAAAACTGCTAATCAAATCTGGCAAAGCTTGAGCGACACTCATCGTGGAAATACTCAAGTTAAAAGCTCTAAAATAAATATTCTTGTTCATGATTATGAATTATTTGAAATGTCAAAAGATGAGTCAATCGACTCAATGTTTAAACGTTTTAACCTCATTATGACTACTTTGAAGGGATTAGGTCGTACTTATCCTAATGAGGATTATGTAAGGAAAATTCTTCGAGCACTTCCTTCGGAGTGGATGGCAAAAATCACATCCTTGGAAGACTCCCGAGATCTCGCAACTATGAAGCTCGATGATCTCATCGGCAATCTTAAAGTGCACGAAATTGCACTAAAAAGAAATCAAGTCCGGGAGCAAGTCAAAAAGAAATCCATCGCTCTCAAAGTCGTTGCCTCAAAAGAAAAGGAAGAGGAGGAAGATGCAAGTTCCTCGGATGACGAACCCGAAAATCTTGACGATTTAGTCAAGTTGGTAAGAAAACTTTCTAAACTTTTATCTAACAAAAAGTTTGCTAATAATGATAGGTTTCAAGAAAATGGAGACTACCGTCGTGGTGGTAAAAACCAAAGTCGCAACGTCCATAAAAGTGAAGACAAATATGACGAATCTAGCGACGATGAAAAAGCCAATAAAAAGAAAGGCTTTTGCTATGTGTGTGGTGATAAGGATCACTATGCAAGTGTGTGTCCAAAACGAGCAAAACAAATCAACACACCAAAAGCTCTCGTTGGAGGCGCGTTGAGCGCAAGCATAAATGAGGCCAAAAATTTTTGTTTCATGGCCGACCATGATAATGAGGTATCTTCATCATATTCTTCTAAAAATAATTGTGATAGTAATTATAGTGATAATTATTATAGTGACGATGAAAATAATCTTGACGAATTATATAAATCATTTCATGATATGGCCGCTCTTGCAAATAGGTATAAAGATGAAATCTCTAATTTAAAAGAAACCGTATCCGCATATAAAAAGGAAATAAATGACGGTAAACAAAAATCTGCTTATGATTTAGATATTATCACTAAATTAGAAAATAAATTAAGTGAAAAAGATATTTGCAAATCTTGTGATATTTTAAAAAATAAAATTGCATGCTTAAATAAAAAGACACATGAAAATGTTGTATGTACAAAATGTGAGATTCTTGAAAATGAAATTGCATGTTTAAATGCTAAATGTAAATCGCATGAGAAAAATGACTTATTAGCAAATGCTTTTAATAGTAGCAATGATAAAGTGCTT
This sequence comes from Saussurea involucrata, assembly GCA_033807775.1. Taxonomy (NCBI): domain Eukaryota; kingdom Viridiplantae; phylum Streptophyta; class Magnoliopsida; order Asterales; family Asteraceae; genus Saussurea; species Saussurea involucrata. The sequence goes on from CM066327.1 coordinate 83,563,608, forward strand.
AAAATGCTTAATATATCAAATCGTATAAATTGCCGAAAAGGCATTGGTTCAAATACGTGTATTGAAAAATGTGATTGTATGCCAATTAAAAAGGTTCTTGAAAAACCTAAATTTGTTGTTAAAAATAAAACGCAAAAACCTCCGTATATTCCTAAAATGAATTATGTGAATTATATGTCGAGAAAATCACATGCGTTTATGTATAATAATAAGTTTGCGAATCCTAAGAAAAATGTTAATCCGCATACTTCTTTTTACGTCTATGATGAATACGATCGTAAAATTAAAATGGTTAGAAAATGGATTCCGAAAGGAATGTTTAATGTTGATAATCCCGGTGGGATGCGTTTGTGGTTTTAAACCATTTATATGGCTTTGTATGTTTGTCGTGTTTTTTTTATGTCGACAACATATTTTTTTGCAGTTTATGTTTTATACTAACTGTTAAAAGGACCCATAAGAAAAGGGTACCACGAAATATTTTCTTTGCCTTTTGTAGGTGTTACCTGCCGAGGTTATAATACGTGGTTACCTGCCGAGGTTATAATACGTGGTTACCTGCCGAGGTTATAATACGTGGTTACCTGACGAGGTCATAATACGTGGTAATTTTTTTTGCTCACATAAAATTAACCAAAAAAAAAAAATTCTTATTTTAAAATCGGTTGTGTGTAAGATTGGTTAAAGGAAACATTGAAAGCCGAATGCTGCCAGTCAACTTACTGTCGCGGTATACCGTGACCATAAGGCGGTATACCGTGTTCTGTTCTCCACCACCACGTGTCACTCTGTGATTCACCGGCAGAAACTGTTCAAACTGACCCCGGTATACCGCGTTCCCTAGGCGGTATGCCGCACCGCTGTTTCCCCACTGTCACGCGTGTTTAAAGATGTCAAGTCTTTTCACCTTTTTTCTGACTCGGTATACCGCGTGCTCCTAGGCGGTATACCGCGCGCCTTCGACGGATTTAAATCCATTACAGGTAAGTTTTTGTTTCCCTTTTTTTTTATCCAAAGAGCTCTCTCTCTCTCTCCCTCCTCTTGCCGCCGACCGCCGCCTACGACGTCCGCCGTCAACAACCGAAGTTTTTTTCCGGCCACCGGAACTCCAACCTTTCGACAACAGTTTTCTCTCCTTCCTTCAAATGGCTCCAAAAAGGGCTCGTTCCTCTCGGGGAGCTTCCAGCTCTCAAAACCCTTCTGACCCTCCTCAAAACCGTCGTGCTCAAAGACGACATATTTTTGAATCCCGACCTTGTAACCCAGGTCGACCTGTCGATTTAGTGGGTCTAGAACATCTTGGTACCTTTGAAGCTTTCTCTTCTATTGACTGGGAACCTTTTCTTTCTTTTCAAGGAGATGTACCTTTTTCAAGTATGGTCGATTTTTATGCTGGGTATGACTTTAACGAGACCACCCATCGTGTCTCTCTTCAAATTTACAACCACTCTTTTGACTGGAGTTTAGAAGATTTTTCTCGTGTACTGGGTCTAACCCATTCCAATATAAATGTGTTTTCAAATAATACTGCTTTTACTTCCCTGCTTACCCAGGTTCAAGAAACTCAGGAAACCATTCTCCAATCTATTTTAGCTCCTGCTTTTCGAAATAATTTTCCCTCAATTTTAACTGATCAACATCTTCCGGAAAATCTTCGTTTTTGGAATAAAATTATCCTTTTTAACGTTTTGGGACGCGCTGGAAATTTTGACAGATTGGGTGCACTTCAGTGCTATATCCTTTACTGTCTTCGGCATGGCATCCGTATTAATGCCACCTACATTATTGCTCACCGTATGGTGATTTCCGAGTCTGGTAACCAGTCTCTTCCGTTTGGTTACTTAATTCGAAACCTTTTTACAAACCTTCAAATTCCTATCATTGGTAGGATGTTAGCTCCTACTCCTTCTCTCAATGCACTGACTGTTAGTCGAATGAGTGCTCCACCGGGACGGGCTCTTCATCGCCCTCAAGATCCGGCTCCCGAGGAAGACGATCCATACGCAATCCCGGCGGGTGCAATCTCAAATCGTCAAATATACTCCGCGATCATTGACTTGCGCCGGAGTTACGATGCCGATCAACGTGTGGTGCAAGACCGCTTGGAAGACATTGACGAGCAGTTGTGGACTTTATCTAATCAACTGAACGAAATTGAATTTATAGATAGCGATTAATTTTTATGTCTTCTTAAAACTTTATTTAATTAACATTATTATTGCTCTATTCTAATGTTTATTCTCTTGCTTCGTTATTATTATTGAATTTTTTTTGAGAGCTTATTTTATCTAACCCTTGAGAAAATGCTAACTCTCAAATACTTCATATTTTAAGGGGGAGCATTTTTCAAGGGGGAGCATAGCGTCTTTCCTAACCCTTTTTGCTTCGACAAAAGGGGGAGAGAAACCGAGTATGCTCTCGTGTTTAGCGTTGTGTTTGTCATCATCAAAAAGGGGGAGATTGTTGGTGCAAGTGTACCCCGCTTTAATATTGTGATATATTTTTGGTACACATAAAATCACATCTCCATATTTATTTTGATGATTACAAACACACCGTATTATTGTTTATCTAACAATCCTATCCAAGTGTACAGTTCTTGAAGAACACGAAGATTTTATCTGAAGAGTTCAAGACGGAAGTTTTACGTCGTCATTATTGTTTATACCTTATAATGATAAGCACCCTAAAATAATATACCACTTGGATATTTATAAAACCCTAAACTGTTTTTAATTAAAGATATTTAAAATTATTTAAAACTAAAGTTTTATTAATTTTTATTAAAATAATCTTTAAACTATTTTGTCAACTCAAAAAATCAAATTTCCAATGCATTTTACTGTTGCACATTTAATGAAGAAGTGTCTTCAGCCGAAAGAAGCACCTGCGCTGCTGCTCCCTTTGTACTTTCTGACCGCGGTATACCGCGGTGTGCAAGGCGGTATACCGCCAGGTCATGTGACCGTTGGAAGTCTTCATGCTATATATTATATGCGTTGGTGATGAAGAACCTATACACAACAGCAACAACAAACAGCAACTCCATCAGCTCTCTCTCTCATTATTTAATATATATATTTTATAAAAACTTTTTTTATAAAATATCCAAGTGTGATTATTATACAAGAGTGATTACCCATTGTGAGTTATACTCCTCTTGTAAGTATTTGAATAACGGGTGTGTGATCCTGTATATCTCAATAAGCTGAGGCTTAGAGAACCGTTTACTTTGCTCTGTATTTGGTTTGTATTCTACCGTAAAGAATACATTTATTGGATCGTGTCGGGAAGTGTCTCGGCTGCTGGTTTATCACAGTTGGTGGTAAATCAGTAATTCTCCGTGTCAAGTATCTCTATCCTTTATCTCTTTATTTATTCCGCTGTGCTTTATTATATTTGTTTATATAAACTGCTTTGCATTTATATTTATTTATATAATCTCTGTGTATTTGTTTATATTTACACTCTTCTTTATTATTTGTATACTCTGATTTATTTTTACTGTTTCAGTACTGTATTTATTTATAAAAGAATTTTTGAAAGTAAAAGATTTTAAATACAACCTTACCCCCCCCCCTAGGTTGTCTAACAGTTAGTTCACCCATCATACTCATTTTATATTCAGCTTTCATTCTCTCAGCGAAACGAGTACATAAGTCAGGGTTAGTGGAACCAAATATAATATCATCGACATATATTTGAACAAGAATAATATGACCTTTCACTTTCCTGAAAAATAGAGTTTTATCGATTTTACCACGCTCAAATTTTTCAATATGGAGATAAGTAGAGAGAGTGTCATACCATGCACGAGGAGCTTGCTTTAAGCCATAAAGTGCCTTATCCAGTTTATAAACATAACCTGGATGCTTAGGATCTGAGAATCCTAGAGGTTGTTCCACGTAGACTTCTTCATTCAGCTTTCCATTTAGGAATGCTGACTTGACATCCATTTGATAAACTATGAAATCTTTGTGTACAGCGTAAGCCAAGAATAGACGAATGGCTTCTAGTCTTGCCACTGGATCAAAGATTTCGTCGTAATCTATACCTTCCTCTTATCTCTATCCCTGAGCAATAAGACGAGCCTTGTTGCGGGTTACAGTTCCATGTTCATCCAACTTGTTTCGATAAACCCATTTAGTGCCTATCACTGACTTGTCGGATGGACGAGGAACGAGCTTCCAAACTTTGTTTCTTTCAAATTCTGTCAGCTCTTCTTGCATAGCGTTGACCCAGTTTGGATCTCTGAGGGCATCATCTGTTTTCTTTGGTTCAATAAGAGAAATAAAGTTAACAAATAAACAAATGTTACCTGTACTTCATCGAGTCTGAACACCAGCGTTTGGATCACCAAGAATTTGTTTAATGGGGTGATTAATAGTCCATCGCTGAGCCAGAGCATAAGTCGCTGACTCAACCTGAACTTGAGGGGTTGAAGATGAGGCTTCAGTAACTTCTGGTAGTCTGCATGATGTTTCAGCTTCACTAGTCTGCATGCTTGGGATGATGGTAGGATCATCATCTTCAGCGGGATGAGTATGAGATGGAGGAGTGGGAACATCTTCTGAATCACCAAGATGAGAAAACATCCATTGATTCAGTTCTTCAGTATCAGCAGAAGGTCTAGAGTTCGCTGAACGAGATTCGTCAAAAGTGACGTGGATAGTTTCTTCTACAGTCTGTCTTCTTCGATTGAAGACTCTGAAGGCTTTGGAGACTGAGGAGTATCCAAGAAAGATTCCATCATCAGCCTTAGGATCAAACTTTCCAAGTGCATCTCTGTTGTTTAATATGAAACACTGACATCCAAAGATGTGAAGAAAGCTAATTGAAGGCTTTCTCCCATGGAAAAGTTCATAGGTTGTCTTCTTGAATCTTTTGACTATCAGCGACCTGTTTTGAGTAAAACAATCAGTGTTGATAGCTTCTGCCCAAAACTGAGTAGGCAGGTGAGAATCGCTGAGCATTGAACGTACAGCTTCGATGATAGTTCGATTTCTTCTTTCAGCGACTCTATTTTGTTGCGGTGTTCTCACTGAAGAAAAGTTGTGAGAAATACCCTTACTTTCAAAGAAGGAATCAAGGGAACTGTTTTTGAATTCAGTCCCATGATCACTCCTTATTGAGCGAATAGTCATGTTGTTTAGGACTTCCATTTTCCTGACAAAGGTGATGAGTTCTTCAGGGGTGTCACTCTTAGAACGGAGAAACATTACCCATGTATAGCGAGAGAATTCATCAACTATGACCAATGTATATTTCTTTCCAGCGATGGATTGTTTGTTAACAGGGCCAAACAAATCCATTTGGAGAAGTTGTAGAGGAGATGACACTGAGGAAACTTGCTTAGATTTGAAACTAGCTTTTGTTTGTTTCCCTTTCTCCCACGGTGAACATATAGACTCCTTAGCGTATGAGTGTTGAGGTAGACCAGTAACCAACTCTTTTGAAGAAAGAGTATTCAGTGTCTTGAAGTTGAGATGGGAGAGCCTCTTATGCCATAGCCAATTGAAATCAGATGAGGCTTTTGAGAAGAAACAGGAGTTCTCAGTGGTTGTAGAGTCCATGTTTATAACATAAACATTTTCTATACGGTATCTGCTGAGAGCTATCTTATCCTTTTTGTCAGTGACAAAGCAGGATTCCTTAGTGAAAATCACTTTGTTATCCTTGTCACATAGCTGACTTATGCTTAGAAGGTTGTGCTTCAGTCCTTCAACATATGCGACTCTTCTGAAGGTTTTTGTACCATTAGAAAGTACACCAAACCCTCGGGTATGGCCTTTTCCATTTCCACTGAAAGTCACTAAGGGACCCTTCTCTTCCTTGTATTCAGTAAGCAGGCTTTTCTTTCCAGTCATATGTCTAGAGCATCCGCTATCGAGATACCATATACCCATCTTAACCTGCAAACAAAGGAAGATTAGTTCGACTTAGGCACCCATTTCATTTTAGGCCTAGATTTGTCAGTGGTGGTAGAGGAAGTGGAAGGTTCATCAATCTTCGCAGCATTTGAAGATTCAGCTTTGGTGTCAGTCTTCACTTTGGTTAATTTCTTAACCTCAGTGGTCTTCTTTGCCTTGGGGGCATTGATCTTCACCTTTTCAGCTTTGGTGGCTGTGGGGCACTTACTAGCAACGTGATCGGTAAGTCCACAGTGATAACATTTCCTATAGCTAAAAGTAGCTTTAGGACCATTTGCATGCTTAGTCATTTATTTTAAATGAGCTGGGCCAGCACCAAGTATACCTTTGGCACTGGAAATGGGAGGAACAATCAGTTCTTCGGATTTCTTACCAATAATATCCACTCTGATTCTAGGAGTAGATCGCTGAATAAATCCAGGGATCTTGTTCTTAGAAGTAGAGGGATAAGTCACTGAAACTTTAGAAGCATTCATCTTAGGTACAAAGGTACCCTTCTGAGGTTTTGGATAAATAATTTTCTCTTTACCTTTAGAAGTTAAGGTAGAGATTTCCTCAGGGATAGTAGTTTTTAAAGAGGAACACTGAGAAGATGAAGTGTCACGGATAGAGGACACGAACATTCCAAACTTAAGCATGGAATGATCAGTGGTAGGTTCTAGAGTATCAGCTTTGTAACCAATACCACGTTATTCACTCAGGGGAATCTGAGACTTAATTATCTCAGTGATCGTTGTTGAGGATTTACACCATCCTTCAACAGTAGCTTTTTCAGCCTTTAATGCAGCGATAGCTTCTTCGCGTTCGATTTTGACTAACTGATTTATATGAACTTGATCTTTAAAATCTTCTTCAATTTTAGAAAGCTTTTCTATTTGAAGGTGACAGTGTTTAAGTTGTTCAGCAAGATCAAGGTTTTGATTTTCAACAACAGTTTTGCCATTCATGGCATCATATAAACTCATAGTCAGGTGATCGATATTTCGAAGACTATCAGCTTCATCAATATCTGAAATATGTGTAAAGAAAGAAGGTGATACCTTGGTAGCAGAGGCTGAAGTAGAGGGAATGTCAAAATTTTCATCCTCGTCTTCGATTTTGGCCATGAGACAGAGATTGGCTTCATCATCATCTTCAGAGTCAGATGATTCTTCTTCATCAGAAGCAGCCCAGTCGAAGTCAGCCATCAGGCCTTTGCCTTTCTTCTTAAAGCTTTTCAGCTTTGAATATTTTTCTTTCAGTCTTTTGTATTTGTCATCTCTAGCCCTGGGGTTAGAGGTTTTCTTGGGGAAAGCTGAGGGTTTATAGACTTTCTTTGACCTGCATTCACTAGCAAAGTGTCCTACTTTTTCACAGTTAAAGCAGGTAGCAGTAGCCTTATCAACAGGGATGGATGATCTAGGCTTGTCAGTGAGTGCGAGAGGTTTATTCTTTCTGAAGTTACTCTTTTTAGTGAATCTCCTGAACTTATTAGCTAGGAGTGCTATAGATTCATCAAGATCTGAAGCGTCAGAATCTGATGAGCATTCAGAGTTAGTTTCCAACTCAGTGACAGTGATAGTAGATCGCTGGGTGGAATGTAACTCTGAGAGTAAAGCGACAGGTGTGCTTTTGGAATCTTTTACAAGATTCTTCTTAAGACGACACGACTGCTCATGATTGATCATAGTGCCATATAAGGTAGATAGAGTCATAGATTTTAGATCCTTAGATAGCTTGAGACACATTGAATAATTGTCCCAGCTTTCAGGTAAACATTCTAAGAACTTTGTCAGAATTTCAAAGTTAGAATATTCCTTACCAACGGTTTTCAGATCTATTATTAAACAGTTAAACCGCTGATGTACTTCAGAGAAAGATTCATTTTTACCACAAATGAAGCTTTCGTACTGTCTTACCAGGTTGATCTTTCTAGAGTCCTGGACTTCAGACGTACCTTCATACTGAACACAGATTGTGTCCCACATGGCTTTAGAGGTTTTCAGGTTCATGACGGAATGGTAGACTTCGTCAGGAAGAGCCATGGAAAGAATGGATCTGGCTTTGGTGTCGATAGCCACTTTCTTCTTGTCTTCTTCAGACCAATTATGAGGTTCCTTAGGCACGACTCTTTCAGGAATAGCAGCTCTAGTAGTAGTGCCTGGAACTTCAGGGTCAATTCTAACAGGAATATATGAGCTATTTTCGAGATAGTAAGGCATAGTAGGGTCTACACCTTCTAAGAAGAGTATCATCCTATTTTTCCACAGACTAAAGTTATCTCTGGAAAATCTAGGGGGTTTTGCAAGAGAACCATTGTCAATATAGTCTGTGTTTGTGTTGGTAGCCATTATGAGAAATAGAAAGGAAGAGAAAAGATTAGTATAAACAAGATATTGTTTATGAGTTTAAACAATCTGCTCTGATACCACTTGTTGGTCTCGAGAGGGTTATACAAGTTTGTAGAAGGGGGGGGGGGGTTGAATACAAACGCACAAATTTTACTTTTCTAAATTGTTTATTGATATTTATCAAAAAATTTACAACTTGTTGCGGAACAAGATTAAGGATTAAACCTAATCTAAACAAGTTATGAGAAACACTAAGTTTCTTGCACTAGAATTAAGACAGAAAGGAGATAAGAATATTAAAGAGAAATATTCTAACACAAAGAGTAAGGAAGAAGAAGATGGCCAAGCACTTCATTTCTGAAGTAGGGTTCTTCTTATATACTGCATGCATTTAATGCATTTCAGTATAACTTTACACGTGGCAGCAGCTGATTGGTTTCATGGTTTGACCTTTGTAGACAACCTTAGTAGCCGCATGATGTACAATGTAGAAACAGAGTTGGTTGTACGATAATGGACAAAAGGGATGTCCTTTTTGACATTTTCGTACGGAGGCGTGCAAGAGGAATAAGACAAAAGTAACTTGTAGAGGAAGACTTCATTATCAGCGTTCGTTGAACAATACTTTATCAGCGAGTGACAAAGCTCAGCGATCGCTGAAGTCTTCTACTTCTAACTTTACGTTGAGTGAACAAATCTTGGCTTCGCTGATATCCGCATCAGCTCATTAGTAGACTTGTCGCTGGTTCTTGGGCTTGATCTTCGACTTCAGCGTAGAACATATTTGACGTGAACTTGTCTTCAGGAATCATAAGTAAACAACTAAAACTATCAGCGATCATCAACAAGACTGAACAGGCTCAGGGCTATATTGATGAACAGTGTTCGCTGAATGTGTATTTTAAAGAACATGAGTTTCCTATCAGCGGTACTGCAGAGTCATAGTACTTATCAGCGATAGTGAAACTCTAATACATATTGTCTACTTACAATTTTCACTAAGTGTTTCTTAGAGAGTCATTATCAAATCACTGAGGGTTTGGATCAATAATAGTGGATGCTCTCGACACGTGACAGAAAAAAGAAACCTGCTCACTGAATACAAGGAAGAGAAAGGTCCCTCAGTGACCTTTGGTGGAAATGGAAAAGGATACACCCGAGGGTTTGATGTACTTTCTAATGGTACAACCACCTTCAGAGGAGCCGCTTACGTAGAAGGACTGAAGCACAATCTTCTTAGCATCAGTCAACTATGTGATAAAGACTACGAAGTTTGATTTACTAAGGAAGCATGCTTTGTCTCTGATAAGAAAGAAAAGATTTCTCTCAGCGGTTATCGTATGGAAAATGTTTATGTAATAAAAATGGACTCAACAACCACTGAGAACATCTGCTTTCTATCCAAAGCCTCTTCAGATGTCAACTGGCTGTGGCATAAAAGGCTCTTTCATCTCAACTTCAAAACGTTGAATACTCTCTCCTCTAAAGAATTGGTCACTGGCTTGCCTCAGCACTCATACGCTAAGGAATTTCTCTGCTTAGCGTGTGAGAAAGGAAAACAAGCGAAAGCTAGTTTCAAGTTAAAGCAAGTATCTTCAGTAACAAAAAACCTATGTGGTCCAGGTGTTAACTTACCCGAGGTTGTCTCTAGGAAATACATGGATGACGTCTTAAAGGTTGTCCAAGCAGAGATGGACAAAGAATTCAAGACGGAATTGGACAAGATCAAAAGCTTGTTGAAAGGGAAGGAGAAAATGGTCGAAATCGAAACTGACACACCACATCCACCACCACCATCTGCACCTGCTCAGTCTTCTTACTCGGTGGATGACCTCAAAGCCATGCTCCTAGGTAAACTGCTCCAACAATCCAACACCGATTCCTCGTCTGAAGTCGATCTGCTCTCTTTGTTACGCACACACGTATCTTTTTAACCACCTCAGATCACCACCCGACTCGACCAGCTTGACTCGACCCTTCAGAATGTACAACAAACTCTTAAAATTCTATCTGAACGGGTAACTACTCTTGAATCCACATGTAAGAATCAAGCTCAAGGACTCAAGCGCACGCACGATGACCAGGATGATCTTGATCACCATGAGGGGGAGAATAAGCGACAACGTCTATCCGAGTCAGACCCGAAAAATGTCGACACTACACTAGAGGTTCAACCGGAACCATCAAATGAAATACCCACCGAAGAGCAGGGTGAACCGCAAAGCCAATTAAATCTAATAGATATGGTCGTTGACATGGATATCTCCGATGAAGAAGACCCGACGGTTGAAAAGCCTGAGGGAGAAAGAACAAGTGACCAAATTCACAGCTATGGAGCGACCCGCGCTAGAAATCATCGATCCAGAATCAGAACTCGACCCGGAAACTGAAAACTTATGGCACGAAAAAGCAATAATGGCAATTAACTCCTAGGTCGATATGATCTTCCCTACGACAGCTGATGAAGACAGATTATGATCAGTTTCTTCTTCAAGAAGTTCAGTGTACTCAATCTTCCATCCCTGATCTGCTTGAATCTTTTGAAACAATTCCTCCGACATCTCCTCAAGCCTAATCAACATCGAATCAGCCCAAACAACCAGTCAAGTGGGAAAAGATCATTATACTAATCCCATTCCTCGAGGACTCCCTTAAGAATTTATTTGTTCACCGGTTAAGGCCCCTTGATCCAGTTTTGTGCCACAAAATCTTAGCATTAGATAACACTCGTCGGATGCAGTATCTGGAAATCATGAAAAGGTGTTAGTCAGTTAAGGACGTCAGAACTAAGCACAACATAACAAAGATCACCAACATCCAGTCCGGTCGTATTCTAAAAGTTTGGTATCCGATCTTCACTGTTACAAGGGAATATGGGAAGGATTGGACATTCTGTGAGGCCGATTTCAAAAAGCTGCGGTTGATTAACTTTCATGCCATTTTAAGAGATTTACGGACCAGAACCATCAGACCTCTTCACGTCACCAAAGCACTCGAAGCGGTCAAACGATTCCTGAAATGCACTATCTCTTTGTCATACATCACATACTTTCATATGGGAATCGAAAACAGGTCAAAGAAGATAAATCTGTTTGAACCCAATCAAAAGTCTCAAAAAATGAATAAATATCCGGTAAACACAATGTTGTTCGAACCAGAGTTTGGAAATATCTACCACAATGCTCAAGGAGAAAAGACGTTTCTAAGATTCAGTCAAGTTAACCGTTATTGCGATGGAACTTTGATGATGGTCAAACAAACGCTAAAATACATTATCGCCAAGGAAGAGCAGATCCTGAAGACATTTATGGGAAATCTCAAATAGTTGAATGCCCGAGAAGCCTTGGAGTTAGTTGAAGACCGACTTGAGTTTCACAGATCCATTAGAAGCTTCAAAATACTTTTTGCCATCCGTAAAAGATACGTTCCGAACTGGCGCGACATTGAACTTCAATTCAAAGGGGGAGATTGTTAGGGCTAAATATTAGTTGAATAGAAGTTCAGGATGCATTTTGTAAATACCCTAAATGGGGTATAAATAGTTTTTGTTAAACCTAGTTTAGGTTTAATCGTTCATAAACTCTTATTGAATATTCTTTGTGAACGCATTGTAAACTTTTGAATATCAATCATATGGATGACAACCTTTACTCTGAATTGTTGATTATTGATTGATTATTATTCATATTGCAATAATCTGTGATCCACATTGTTCATCAGCTTAGTATTCGATGTCAGCGATGAACTGTTTTGCCGCGAGACTTGTCTTCAGGTATTACAATAACACTTTTACATAGGAAGCTATCAGCGATCACAGAACATACCCAGCTTATGATCGATGATGGCGGAACATTAATACATATAGATGTTAAATGTAATTTTCACTAAGTATTCTAAGAGTCGTCATTAAATCACTGAGAGAGTTTGGATCGACACAAACTTATTTTTTACCGTTTGACTTGAGCCGACAAGAAGGAAGGAAGACGTTAGATGCGTGCATGCGATTGTCTGTTCCGCTGTTCGATTGAGTCTCCGTGTCGTCTTCAAATCGATCACCTCTCTCTCTCTCTCTCTCTCTCTCTCGTTGCTAAATCAGTAAATCTTTGCTGCCCTAAATCAGTAAATCGTTGCCTTAGTCGTGACTCGTGCGATTGTTTCCCTAAATTGTCGGTCTTCAAATCGATCAGTGCTGGATTGCTTGTTGCCTTTTGAAGGTGCCCCTTCACAGCTTCACATCAATCTTCATCAATCAGGTGTTTTCTATCCTTTATTGAACAATATATATTTCTTACTTGTTTTAATTTATTAGATATGTTTCCTATATCACAACCTTCGGGTGCTCAAAATAGAAAAAGGAAAAAAAAGACTAGAAGAAAATGTTTAATCGAATCAAGGACTTATGAATAAATTTCTTGTTAGACCATCAAATGTTTCTGAAAATCCGGTTGAAAATCCTTGCTAAGAGTTTGTTAGTGATTATAATAAAAACATTGATATTGCTTGTGATGATGATAACATTGATAATGCTTGTGACGCTGATAACATTGATAATGCTTGTGATTATAAAAAATCGTCTTGTTGATGATATTGGTGCGAGTATATTTGATCCTTGAATTTGGGATGGGTTAATTTAAAAAATGAGAGACTTACTTGTTGAAAAAGGGCTTATAAGGGAAACTAACATCATATTTCTAAAAGATAATGTAGGCAGGCATTTCTCTTCCGAATACTATGTCGATAAAATAAGAAATGGTGATTGTTATGATAGAAAGTGGTTGGTTTATTCTCAAGAGTTAGATGAAGTCTTTTGTTTTTGTTGTTAACTTTTCAAATATGGTCGATCAAAAAGTCAATTAGCAAGCGAAGGTTTAAATTGTTGGAAACAACTTGGTCAAAGATTAAGCATTCATGAAAACAGTCCGGAACATTTGACTAATTTCAAATCTTGGTGCGAGTTGCGAATGAGGTTGAATAAAAATCACACACTTGATAGAGAGTTGCAAGAGTTAATAACAAAAAGATACCGATCATTGGAAATAAGTTTTGATTTAAATAATTGCTACTGTAAAATGTCTAGCAAAGTATAACATACCTTTTCGTGGGAGAAATGAAAAACTTTTTGAAGAGTCTAATGGTAATTTATTGGGCGTAATTAAAATGATTTTTTAGTTTGATCATGTTATGAAACAACATTTTCGTCTTATTGAAGACAAAAAAACTCATTATCATCATCTTAGCCACAAAATTCAAAATGAATTAATTGAAATGTTGGCATTCGATGTAGAGAATGCAATCATTAAAAAGATCAACGAGGCAAAATATTTTTCAATTATTCTTGATTGTATTCCGGATGCAAGCCACAAATGACTTTGATTATTAGATGTTTTGATGTGTTAAGTTCTCCTATTCAAGTAGAAGAGTTCGTTCTTAAGTTTATAGTTGTAGAAGATACATCTGGTTTAGGACTTTTTAATGCATTACAAGATGTTTTGAAATCACTTGACTTCGATATTAATTATGTGCGGGGAAAAGGGTATGAAAATGGGTCTAATATGAAAGGAAAACATCAAGGCTTGCAAAAAAGATTACTTGATATAAATCCTAGAGCCTTTTATATGCTATGTGGTTGTCATAATCTTAATTTGGTTTTATGTGATATGGAAAGCTCTTGTTTTAACGCCAAACCTTTTTTGTTTACTTGTCAAACGATATACAAGTGTATTGTAATTCTACAAAAAGATGGTTGTTTTGTCATAACATATTGATGGTTTGACTTTGAAATCCTTTTCTACTACTCGGTGGGAAAGCTATATTGAAAGTGTTAAAGCCATCAAAACTCAAGTTAGCAAAATCAAAGATGCTTTAATACTATGGGCTTGGGTAAGTGGGGATGGAAAAGTCTGTAGGGATGCCGTTTCTTTAGTTAATGGTAAGCTTTCAAGTTTTGATTTTATTGTTAGTTTGGTTATTTGGCATGAAGTTTTGTATAAAATTAATTTAGTTAGTAAGAAATTATAGTCTAAAGATATGCTTTTTGATGTTGCCATTGAAAATCTCAAGGGATTAGTTGTCTTTTTTGAAAAAAAAAGAGAAAATGGGGTTGCATGTGCTATTAATGAAGCTAAAGAAATTGCAAATGATATTGGAGTTGAGCCGGAATTTACTGTAAAAACGTTCTTTCTCTCGAAAAAAACATTTCGATGAAATTCCAAATACCGAGAGAGAACAACAATCTGCTCAAGAGTGTTTTAGAACTGATTACTTTCTTGTTTTAGTTGATATGACTCTTTCTCAACTACGAACTAGATTTGAACAAATGCAAGAATTTGAATCTACTTTTTATTTCTTGTTTGACATACGAAAGTTAGTAACCTTACATGTTGATGAGTTGAAAAAAAAGTTGTATGAATCTTGAACTTTTTTTAACAAATGGTGATGATTCTGATATAGATGGGGAATATTTGTTTATGGAGTTACATGTTTTACAGGGAATGTTACTGGAAGAGGCATTCAATAGTGGAAATCCTTGGACATCCATACAAATTTTGGAGTTTGCAAAGAAGATGGACATGTTTCCACATGTCTTGGTTGCTTACAGGATTTTGCTGACTGTACCCGTCACCGTTGCATCCGCGGAAAGAAGCTTTTCGAAGTTAAAGTTGTTGAAGTCATATCTACGGTCTACTATGAGCCAAGAAAGATTGAACGGGTTAGCAATTTTGAGTATTGAGAGTAAGTTTTTAATGGATATTAACTATGATAAAGTAATTGATATTTTTACTTCAAAAAGGCACTAAGGCATCGTTTTAGGTAATGTATTTTAAGTTTTATTATACGTGGTTTTTGTTTATGCCCCCCCCCCCCCCGATTGTATTATATTTGTTTTAAAGACCCGGTGTAGGGATGAGCCACCTAGATTGACTAGGTTCCAAACCCCGTTAAATTGTTTTTCGTTTCTGTAATATACGGGCATCTTTTTTGTGTTTCGCCATGGGCATCCGAAATCTCAGGATCGACCCTGGTTGTAGCTCTATCATAACGAGGTCATGGTTGTTTGATCTGAAAAGAACTTAAATAAGTAATGCGATGGTCGTGCTTGCCATTGTATGAAACTTTAACTTGGTTATTTCTTTGTTTGTTTGTCGACGGTTGTCGTTGATGTTATTAGGTGGTTTGTGACAGCCGCTGTCAGATTAGTGGGAGTTGCTGTAGTAGCCACAATCATGTCCACTACATTTACTTTGGTAGTCGGCCACTGATATGCAATTGCTAGTGAAAAGATACACGAGAAGCCTGCTATGATACCAACTATGCCGTAGGAAACACAAAAATAGCCGATAAACTTCTAAATCTAAATAAAAAATGAGTTTACAAGCATAGATATCGAGAAAATAAGCGAAAACTCTTAAAAATAAAGGTACATCTATAAAATGGTTAATTTATTAATCAATAATTTGAATTATAATGAAGATGGTGAATCCAATTTATAGGCTAAACTATCATGTAGATAACTATGAAAATTAAATTTAAACCTAAATTATTGGTGAACCAATCAGGAAAACAAATAAGATATTAACTAAAGAAATACCAAAGTAATAAGTAAACCTAAACTAATTAGGAATAAATAATGATTAAAGAAAGAAAATAATCCTAAACTATGTAGGAAATAAAATAAAATAAAAAATTATTCATATATAAAGAGAGAGGTGCAATTAATTATTTACAAACTTTTTAAATGTTACAAACTGTACAAACCCATCTAGGTTATTTGATTTTTTGATCAACGGTTGATAAATTTTCGGATTTAAATTTATTAAAAAATAAGAAAAATGTAGTTTGGTAATATGTTTTAAATATTTTAAAATTAAATTTTAATAATTAATTTGAATTATCTATTTTTTATTATAATCTCTCCATATTTTTCTCAATTCTCTCTCTCTCTCACGATCCACCATCACCATCCAATTCCGGCGACCTCCTCCCACTCCGACGACCTCCTCCCTCTCCGGCAACCTCCCGTCAATTCCGGCGAGTTTATGAATTTTCTTTTATTGATTGACTATATGAAATTTCGATGTTCCATAAACTGCTTTTTTGAAATTTTCAAGTTCATAAACCGTTTGTTCGAGTTTCTTGAACTTATTTTTTTCTAAATTTTCAAGATTTATAAGTTTCATAAACTGTTTTTATCGAAATTCTCAAGTTTCATAAATGGTTTCATAATCTGTTTGTGGATTTTTAATTTTTAGGTTTCTTAAATGGTTTCATATATTTTCTCCTATATGAATATTCAGATTTTTTTTTTGAAATAATCTTATATTTTTGAAGTATCATATATTTATCTCATATGAATAATCAGATTTTTAAATAACCATATATTTTCGAATTTTTCAAGATTTTTAAATTTCATATTTTTTTCTTCCATATGAATAATCAAACTTCACAGTTGCAAAACTAAGAAACAAAGTCATATCTCGGTTCGCCAGAGTGGGAGGAGGTCGTCCGAGCTGGATGGTTATGGTGGATCCTGAGAGAGAGAGAGAGAGAGAAAGAGAGATAATTGAGAAAAATATGGAGAAATTATAACCAAAAATAGATAATTCAAATTAATTATTAAGGAAATTCATTGTTACTAAAAATACGGTTTTTCTAAAAAGATAGATATACACTGGTTTGTATTGTTTGTAACCTTTAGAAGGTTTGCAATGAAGCAGTCCCTCCCTTGTCTCTCTCTCTCTCTCTCTCTGTCTATATATATATATATATATATATATATATGGGCTTAATCAAATAAGAACTATTTAATTTGTGGTAACTGTAAGAACCAATATTAACCACTCATTTAAAATAATTAATAATATTTACTAAAATAAAATTAAGGGTAAATTCGTACTTTGTATTTTTTGCCAGCACATACTTAAAACCCTAAAAAGGTTCCAGCCTCAATTAATTTTATATTGGCCAGAGTTCCAGCCGGCAGCCGCAATATCAAGCTGCTTCATGAGGAAGGTGATGCTGCATCACAAGATCTTCAAGAAAAGATCGCTGCTGGCGAGCGATTTACATGTCCTGCCCACAAATGCCATAAATGTAAAAAAGGAGAAGATGAAAAGGTGGAAAGCACTTGCAGTTCGCTATTTGCAGGCGATGTCCGAGATCATACCACAGGAAATGCTTGCCCAGGTTATCTCTATGTTCTACATTGCCCAGGTTATCTTTGTGCAGGGTATCACAGCGGGTATCACAACACGTATAATGGGTATCACAACGGGTAACACAACACGTATAGTGGGTATCACAACGGGTATCACAACAACGTATAATGGGTATCACATGTAGTATAACAGTAGGATATCACAATGTATTTTCTTTTTTTACGAAGTGTATTACAAAATATCATCTGGTATTGCTTTACTAAGTGTATCACATTATGTTTTTTTTCTTTATTTTCGTTATGTTGTAAAGGGTATCACCGTATACACATGTATTTGCCGGAAAAAAATTCGACGGAAAAAGTTCGCCGGAGGGAAGAGGGAGGAGGGAGGAGAGGGGATATTTAACAATACCTAAAATGCCCCTTAATGAAAATCTAAAATCAAAAATACCAAAATTAATAATTTCCTAATTTATGGGTTGATTTGTGGCTGAAATTGGTTCTTACAGTTACCACAAAATAACCAGTTCTCCCATGAATGGCCCCCTATATATATATAGGGGTGGTATCGGGTACAAACCAACTAGTTTGTACAAACTCGTACAAACTCAATCTACCTTCATGAATTTGCAATTTTTTTAATTTGGCTTCATGAATCTATATTTTGGCTTCATGAATATAAAATTTGGCTTCATGAATATATAATTTGGCTTCATAACTTCTTTTTTATTTATTTATAAGGGTATTTTAGGGCTCCACCGTAAAATATAGATTCATGAAGCCAAATTATATATTCATGAAGCCAAATTTTATATTCATGAAACCAAAATATAGATTAATGAAGCCAAATTAAAAAAATTGCAAATTTATGAAGGTAGATTGAGTTTGTACAAACTAGTTGGTTTGTATTTGATACCCAACCTATATATATATATATATATATAGGGTCCCCTTCTTTTGTTAACCACACAATTAGTGTTAACCCTATTAACTTTTTTCAACCAATAAGAATCAAGATAAATAGTTGGTTTTACTAGTTGCTGGCCGATTTATGGAAGGGTATTATTGGAAGACCTGTATTTTTTATTTTAAGTAATATTACATTCCTATTTCAACGCTTACATATTCTTGGTAGTTATTATTATATATATTTTTTATATTAATGATAATCTTCAACCTTTTTTTATCTTAATCTTATCATATGCATTTATTTATTATTTCCACGTTTTTACTGGTAAAATATGCATTCATCTGAAGAAGAAAGTGGTGTGTCAATTTTGATATGTGCATATATGCACTTATTAAAACTGGATTATCTAAATTTTACACATGCGGCATATATGCACATATCAAAATTGCATATATGCATACTTTACACCCTAAACATATATGCACATATCAAAGTTGCATATATTTACACTTAACATCTGAAGCATATATGCACATGTCAAAATTGCATATATGCATATTTTACACCTACAACATGCACATAAGAGAAATTGCATATATGCACAACCATAAATCTGTGTAAACCATAAATCTATGTAAACTTGCATATATGCACAACCATAAATCTATGTAAACTTGCATATATGCACATAAACAAAATAGCGTGTATCCATAAGAGTGATCAAACCAACATGACAAATAATCATATGCACAATGTATGTGCATATATGCGCATCAGTTGTATATATGAAGATCAAAAAAGTGCATATATGCATTTAAAACTGCATATATGCACATCATATAATTGCATATATGCACCTCTTAAAATTGCATATATGAAAAAACCCAGTTGAACAGTTTTTTTTCTCTCTGATGTTGTGCGATGGTAGGGCTTAGACGCCATCACAACCACCATCGCAGGTGACCTACTCCGGCAGCCGACTGCCGGCGCACCACCACAGCAGCCACCTCCGGTCTCAACCTTTCTCGCCGGCGAACTGCATCCCACCTCTAGTTCGCCTTCTCCGATACTCCAGCAGCCAGCCACCACCTTCTTCTTCGTGTGTCGGCACTCCTGTGTGGTCGGCGCTCCTCTCAGGCGAAGCTCCATTGGCGGCGCTCTCTCTCAGGAGATCTCTCTCTCTCTCTCTCTCTCTCTCTCTCTCTCTCTCTCTCTCTCTCTCTCTCTCTCTCTCTCTCTCTCTCCGACGAAGCTCTCTCACGCAACCGCCGCCCTACTTCACCACCTAAGACATTCTTCCTCCACTTCGTCCGGCTGCCTCCTCCAGGTCCGACGACCGCCCCTGCTTCTCCTACTGCAGTTCCTTCTCCGGCGTGATTTACTTTTGAATCGAGATTGGAGAGAGAGAGAGAGAGAGAGTGAATCAATTAGAGATAAGTTATAGGTCCTTAAATGTAGCTCTCGAATTAATTGTTTCCTTATCAAGATTTATTAAATGACTATAATACCCCTATGCATATATGCTTCAGCCGTGGGTTTAGTTTAATTATGAATTAAAAATGCTTTTAATCTTAGCCATTGATTTTGAAGATTAATGGCCCAGATTAGTTAACAAGGTTAACACTAATTGAGTGGTTAACAAAAGAAGGGACCTATATATATATATATATATATATATATATATATATATATATAAGCGGGGAGAAAAGTTCAAATGAAAACTCATTTTGCATTGTGCACGTGAGGACGAATCTTAGCCCCTCCATCCCTATTGATCCAACAACTCTTATTAAATAAAGTTAAAAATAAAAATTACTATTTAATGTGATTAGGGATACAAAAAAAGGAACATGATATAAACTCACGCTTACTATATTTGACTTTTTCTTTTCTTTTTTAATTAACAACTTTCACCGCCTTAAAGTTTAAAATAAATTATATTAACTTACTAATATTTTAATCAAACAAATTACATCAAAAAAACGAAAACTGTGCTCTTCGATATGACATCCATCTCGATACAGTTTTTTAGCTGTTTTTTACTTGAAATGCTATAAATGTGTTACATTCAGTATTGAATATTTAGGTACGTTCAAGTGTGTAAAACACCTCGACACTGTAAGTCTGTGACTCGACATCACCTTTTTCAACACTTTCATCAACGTAGTAAGAAATCACGTTCTTCATCACCGTAACACAACACCCATCGAGATGAATCAAGAACTTATCGAGTTTTGGTTGTCAATCGGGGAACAAAAAAGAGTGTGTCACGTATCCATACCTTTACGAGTCATTCATGTATTATTCATCATGAATAATGTATCATTCATCATTAATAATGTATCATTCAGGATGAATAATACATCATTCAGGGTGAATAATACCCGATTCATGAATTCGTGTATTATTCATCCTGAATGTTGTATAATTCATCCTGAATATTGTATTATTCATCATGAATAATGAATAAACGTTCATCTTTGTTATTCATACTGAATGTGGACACCCAGGGATGTGCATACATATTCATAATGAATAAAACCAAGTTTCGGTTGTGAATCGGGGAACAAAAGAGAGTGCGCCATGTGTCCACACCTTCACGGGTCATTCATATATTATTCATCATGAATAGTGAATGTGTTATTCGTACAGAATGTTGACACCCGGTGACGTGCGTACATATTCATAATGAATATAACACATATATAACATTTCACGTAAAAAAACAGTTAAGATGAAAGAAAAACTATATCGAGATGAATGTCATATCGAAGAGCACGAAATTCTCGTTTTTTTGATGTAATTTGTTTGATTAAAATATTAGTAATTTTTAAGATAACTTATTTTACACTTTAAGGAGGTAAGAGATTTATAATTAAAAAAAATAAAAAGTCAAATAAGGTAGACGCAGATTCAAAGTTTCAGTTTTGCCCCTAATCACTTCTCAATTAATCATATTATGTTTTAACCAGTAATTAGTTTTCTAAACTTTGGTCAATGCCTAAGATTGATCCACAAGTGTACAATGAAAAATTAGTTTTCATTTGAACCCACCCTATAAGCGGGAAACCAAATAGGTAGATGTGGCACAATGTTGGAATAGAATTCTCAATTAGAAATTTCCTAGTTTTTAATTTAAAAAATAATTTGTTAAAGTCCTTTTAGTTCTTGTAGGAAATTTATATTATTTTATTATGAGTAGGGTCTTTTTATTATTTTATCTAGATCTTGCCCATCAAAGTAATGAACTTATCCATCTTAATCTTTGATGAGTCATGCCCTTTACAGGGGTTTACAAAAAAGCGTTATCCGTGAAACTCGTCCAACTTAACCCGCTAACAACTAACTTAAGCTCAACCCAACAAATCGTTAAACCGCTAAACTGTCAACTGCTAAACCGATAGTTAAAAGAGTTGAAATAGGGTTAGCATAACTCAACCCAATTCAAACCGCCAATCCACTGCTAATATATATTATTTTGATAAATTATATTTATATAGACACACACATATATATAAATTTACAACCATTTTGATTACATCCAAAAATATATACATATATTAGTTTTAATTTAATCTCAATAATATATATTAGGTTGATCGATGTGTCTCAATAAGCACGATTGCACGAGTACACTGCAACAACTAAATTGACGTTGTTGTTTTCATTGCATAAATGAGCATATGAAGTATGTCTCAAACTATAACTTTTATATTAGATATATGAACATAAACGAACATATGAAGAATGTTTCAAATTAGAAGTTGAAACCATAATTTTGTGTTTCCATTGCATTGATGTTGTTAGAAGTTTGTTTCTTTTTGTGTAGCGAAATCTAATATGTTCCTTGTAGGTTGTTACTTTGTATTTTTTCTTATCCTATTTCTTATGTATAGGAGCAATGGAAAATACTTCTAAGAAAAGGGGAGGTAGAACCTTGAACGTTTGGGATCACTTTTGGAAAAGAACTTTAGACGTGTTCACAATTATTGTGGAAAAGACTATATTTATCACAGTAAAAGAATTGGTACAAGTTTTTTGTAGAATCACATTCAATGATAATGATTTGTCATTAATAGAGAGAAATGTCAAAAAATCGTAGCTAGGTTTGTGGTTAAGGATGAACAACACTTTAATGTTTGTAGAGGGTGAAGGATTTAGAGAACTTGTTAAATAGTTGTCATCTAAATTCGGTGTCCCTAGTAGATATTGGCCAAATTTTGGTCCCAGGCAGGGCCGAGCCCTAACAAAATCGGGCCTAAACAATGTCATCCAAAACCGGGCCTCAGACAGCCGGGCCAGACCTGGGTCGAGCCGAGCTTAAGATGGGGTGGCCCGTTCAAGCTGATGTATAAGCCAGTCCCCAAACCGGGCCTCAAACAGCCCAGGCCAGACCCGGGTCGAGCCGAGCTTAAGATGGGGTGGCCCGTTCAAGCTGATGTATAACCGGTCCCCAAACCGGGGCTAAGACAACCCGAGCCAGACCAGGGTCGAGCCGAGCTTAAGATCGGGTGGCCCGTTCAAGCTGATGTATAACCGGTCCCCAAATCAGGCCTTCACAATTTTTGTAATTTATTAAATGTTATTCTAATACACTTTAAAATACATAATTAGGTCACTCAAATATACTTAAAAGTACGTTTTTACTATACTTTCGATTGAAAAATACATTAAAAGTTGATTGAATTATAAGAAAATACACTTAGTCCTCCCATGGTGACGGAGAATTGCGTTTTTTGCGTCTTGTAACTTTGTGTCTTACCTCATTCACCAAATAACTTATTTATTGTGTTTTGGGGTTTTAAAAGACAAAAAAAAACCGGTCAAAATTAAGAAAAAAGAGGTAATATTACTGTTCCCAACGGTAACATTTTTTAAAAATTGGGTCGGGCCAAACCGGGCCTTGTAACCTGTCCTGGGCCAGGCCAGGCCGACGAATCACTCCAAATCACTCCAAATCAAGGATTGGTCGTAACTAACGGGCTGTAATCCAGGCCTCATACGAGCCGGTCTAGGCTTTAAACGGGCTGGGCTCCGGGACTCCGCTGGTCCCGGGTCCGGGCGGGGCCGAAATGGTCATCTCAAGTCCCTAGTAGAGTGACTAGTGCTAGAGATATTTATCGGTTGTTTTGTAATTAAAGGATTACATTAATTGATGATTTGAATCGGATGCTATCATTCAAAGTTTTGAAGTTTAATTCTAAAACTTAAGGATGTGGAAGTTTGGGTAAAAGGTAACGAATATGGTTCCTATGAAAGGAGTAGCGGAACGGGCTAGATCATGGGACAGTAGGTAGGATTCGGAGAGGTGTGGATTATGCTATGGTGGTGATTGGTGGTGACCGGCGGCAGACTGCCGGTAGATTGGTGGTTGACTGGTGGTTGACCATCTAGGACTGGTGGTTTACCATTATACTACTATGAACTAGGGAGGAAATATAAAGAACAAAGAGAGAAACTACAGAGAATTATAGAAAGATGAGTTTATTTCTTTCAAGGGATATCTTACAAGTGATGGGAAGCCTTCCTTTTATATGCAAGGAAAAGGCATACTTACATAAGCATGACATAAGCCATGCATCACAACTAATAATGCAACATGAGGTAAGCACTTACATCACTTGAAAGTGACAAGTTACTTCCTTTATACAAACATTTATTTTAAAAGGAAATACTGAAAAGTAAATACGGAAAATTAAATACAGGATAGAAAATAATTACTAAGCCAAAGCTTAAATAATTATTAAGATGGATCTCGGGATCATCCATCAGTGTTGTAGTCGACCGTGTACGCTTCTCCATCGCTGTCTGAGCCTGATTCATCTGAAGTGTCTATATTTGGGGAGAGATGGGTCTTTAACCATTGATCCATGGTAGCTTTCCACAGAGAGGAGACTGGGTGTTCAGTAGACCATAAGCCCTCATTAAGTAAGACATTTGCCGGGATGGAACCATGTTCAACGTTATTGGAGTTGGCTAGGTTAAGCCGGTTTGTTATGAACTTGTCAGGGTGTCTTTTCTCGAATGATCGGCTTGCACAGTTGCTATTACTCCACTTCTGGATGTAGGCTGAGGGAGAGTGATAGACAATAGAGTAAGGCTGATTGATGGCTGTCGAGCAGGGTCTGTGGAACATGATTAGGGCGTACTTCTTCTTGGATACAGATAGGTGGGGGATCCATAAATGGGCTGGTAGGAACCATTGCAGTAGTATGAGGATACCCATTGCTTGCTTCGGAACATGACCAAACTGGCATAGGAAGAGGTATTGATGTAGCTTTGGTGCGTTGAAAGTGATGGCGGTGGTGTGGGCTTCAAATAGATACCAGAAAAAACACAAAGCTTCTTTCGGGAACCTGTACAGATCATGGAAATGGAAGACATTGAGGAAAGGGTAGTCGGGGTGGAATAAGAGGTTTCTCATGAACAATCCATGTTTTCGGAGAAGGACAATGAAGAAGGTTCGGTAATGTAGTTGGGATCTATCTCTGAAAGTTAACTCGGCGATGACATCTAAGACTTCAGTTGGAAGTGCCATGGTAGAGAGAACATCTGTGATAGTCTATGAGGATGATCTGTCAGGGGATTGAACGTTGTGCCGGGCAGAAGATTCCGGGGTATCAGCTGGTGCTATGGGAAGTACCATTGGGATGATCTTGTGATGAAGGACCTGTTGGACTTCTTTCTGTATGTGGTTTTTATAGGCCTTTGGGCGAGAGAAGAAATCCGCAAGGATATTTTCAGATCCTTTGATATGTCTCACGGTGAACTTCCACTGAGAGAACCAATTTGCCCATCTTAAAAGTTGTGCCTCAGGGAGCATCTTTCTCTTGAACTGCAACATACGTGGGAAAGATGACATATCCATTTCGATCTGGAAATCGTGACCGATTATATGGAACTGGAATCTTTCAATTCCTCTTTTGACAGCAAGAATTTCTTTGAAAGTGGAGTGGTAATGTTTTTCAGAATCTTTGAACGTGCCACTTTTGTAGCCACATATTGTTCTGGACCCACTTTTGTCTTCTTCCAGCAGTACTGCTCCCCAGTATTCATCACTTGCGTTCGTCTGGAGTATTCTCTTATCAGTTGCTGTAGGAATCTTTAAAGGGGGCATCACATCAGCAAGTTGTTTTATTGCTTTTACTGCTGAGGTATGTTCTTCGCTCCAAAGGGATGGCTTCTTTTTTAGCATAGGGAATAGGTGAACTGTATGGCACGATAACTTAGGCAAAAAATTAGCCATATAATTAACCAGGCCAAGGAACTGTTGGATTTCCTTTTGTGATGTCAGTTCGTCGGGAAATTTGTGCAATTCTTGGGATATGTGTGGCTGCGGTTGGTATTTTCCATCTGTGATTTGCATGCCAAGAAAATCGATAGAACTGACTCCTATCACCATCTTATTTTCTGATAACATGATCCCATGTTTTTTGACGATAGAATAGAATTGAGACAGCAACTCAACATGAGAGTCCTCATATGGGGAAAACAAGAGGATGTCATCAATGTAAACCAGGGTATGCTGAAGGATAGGCTCAAAAATCCTTGTCATTGCTTTTTGGAAAACTGAAGGAGCATTCTTTAGACCAAAAGGCATGACGTTCCACTGGTAGTGATGATCAGGGATACAAAAGGCGGTTTTTGGCCTATCATTGGGATGTATCCCTAGTTGCCAGAACCCAGCTTTGAGATCGAATTTGGATAGTATTCGTGCATTGGTCAGAGACTGGAACAGGGACCTTTTCTGAGGTAGTGGGAATTTATCGTCGGCTAGAAAGTGATTCAGGGGCTGGTAATTTATGACCAGCCGTAGTTTTCCGCGAACTTGTTCACTTCTTTTGTTGACGTAAAATGCCTCACATGCCCATGGTGAGGTAGTAGTTTCGATAATTCCTTGATTAACTAGCTCTCTGAACATTCCTGGACCGCTAGTTGATAGTGGTGAGGGTTCATCCCGGGGTGACTTGCTTTGATTGGGTTAAGATCTTCATTCCTTTTGAACGGGAGGCTGACGAAGAATGATGGATTTAACCATAACGGGGAGTCATTTTTGGTTAGGAATTCTAAGTGATTAGAAGCACAGGAAGAAAGAACAATCTCTTTCTTCATATCTTCCATGGTAGGGGCTGATGCCATGTAAAGGTTTGGGACGGGGCTCCATGGGTTCAGAAAGCTCTTATAACGAAGACCTTGTTCTGCATACCTTAATCCTAGCAACTTGTGGAGGATATCAAATCCGATGAGAAGGTCTTTGCTATGGGAACTTGATCCTAACAGTCTGTGTTTGACAACACATTTAGGAAAAAGACTGATAAAAATAGGAATACTGATTTTATCAATGACAAAGGTGTTTCTACTGGCCGCAAGGAAGTGCTGGTGGTGTGGTCGCCAATAGCTTTGGGGTAAGATGTCAGGATTCAATATTGAAACTGAAGATCCTGTATCAAAGAATGCAATGACGGGGATTGGCCTGGAGTATGTAGAAGTGATGAGATGTACTTTGGCTCTAGGAGTTGGTCGGGGTTTTTGCAACGATAGTATTTTGGTATGATGGGGGGTGGGATGTGTGGCTGGCCAGCCTAGAGGACTTCGAGTGGTTTTATCATGAATACGTTTATATCTGGGTGTTCTGATATGGACTCATCGTCTGAGAAGTCTGAATAGGCAATGGAGCACAGAGTTCTGTCAGTAATCTCATCTTCGAGAGAGTAGAGGGACTCAAGATCTGAAATGTCCATTGGCTCTACTAGGTTAAGAGCTTAGATTAATGATTGAGACTTTCTCTTGTCTTTGCAGTCTCGTGCAAAGTGTCCCTTTTTGTTACAGATGTAACATCTGTCTAAGCTTCTTCCTCTGTGTGACTTCTTCTTTAAAAATTTCCATCTTTTATCCCCAGTCTTCTTGTAAGAATTCTTGAAATTCTTAAACTGAGGTTTTTTCTCTTTGTGAGAGCACTCACATGAAGAGTTGGTCTTGCACTTTATTTGCAGAATTGCAGGTACTTGTCATTACAGGAAGGACCGAGCATTCTACTTGTTTTTTCAAATTCCGTGAAGAATTTTTGATGGTCGCAGAGTTTGGCCAATGCATTGAGTATCAACTGGTAGAGTTCTCCGAGTGTGGCATTGGCTAATGATACATTCTTTTGTTCCAGAAATCTGAACGATTCATTTGCAAGCGACTCTAGGAAAGAATTGAGGAAGACCTGTTTAACGTTGACATCGTCGATACCATGAAGACAGTAAAACCGTTTTGACGTAAGATCATAATGTTCTTCAAGATCAGACTTTTAAAATGAACAACACTTCATTTTTAAGAATTCTTCCCTTGCATGGACAGTGTGCTCGACAGGGTTCCCTAAGAATTCTGCATAGATCATGTTTATGAACTCTTCAGGGGATGAAACCTGCTGGAGCTTTAGTTGCCTGTATTCTCCAAGACTTGTGTACCAATCTCTAAGACGGCCCTGGGCTCTAGTGATAAATCTTTTGATGACTGTGGCAACGTCATAGTATTGGAGTTCTGCTGAGCACCAAGTCAACATTTCAACATTTCTTTCTCTCCATCTGGATGGCAGA
Organism: Saussurea involucrata; assembly: GCA_033807775.1. Classification (NCBI taxonomy): domain Eukaryota; kingdom Viridiplantae; phylum Streptophyta; class Magnoliopsida; order Asterales; family Asteraceae; genus Saussurea; species Saussurea involucrata. Next base: position 83,591,513 of record CM066327.1, read on the forward strand.
ATATCATCGAAGGTAAGTTGTTGCTTTGTGTCGGCCTTTGGGGTCTTATTCTGCTGTCTGTGTTGCCTTGTTTCTGAAGCAGCATCACCCATCGTGAAAGTATCAGCATACTCTTGTTCGACTGTGGGTTCAGGTTCTGCCATGAACAAGTGCTCAAAGGCATCTGTTGGCAGGTCAGAATCTTCATCCGTGGGGGATGAGATAATTGGTGCCACAAATGTAGGGTCAGCGGATTCTTCTTTTAGGGAGCGTAAAAAGGTTGAGATGGGGTTTGTTTCACAAATGGGTAGAATTGCTGTGGGTGTCGAAGAGGCGATCATTGAGTCATCATCTTGGAACTCTCTTGTTCGGCTGGATGAAGCACGATCTTGGATGGGTGGGGTTCTTTGCGATGGCTTAGGGCGTCTTTTCTCTTGTTCGGAAGACCATAAGGCCAAGGAAGGAGAGGCTTGTTTCAGAGGGAAGGAAGGTAGTGGTTGTGGAGCAAAAGATGTCCCTAAAAAGGGAGTAGGGGCCAATCGCCATGGTTCATCAGATTGGGTTGATGCCCATTTTTGCCTGTGCTGATTCTCAAGGTCATTGAGTTGATATTGCAAAGATTTCATCTCAGCTTGTTTTTGGCTAAAAACATGTTGCTCGTTGGGCAAGGGTTTATGTCGAACCATCTGGAGAAGTTCAAAATGGAGGGCTTCCATTTTTTCTTTGACTTCATCTATGATGCTGGTGAGAGACCTTACCTTTGTGGTAAGAGTTTCTTGAGTCTTAGTGATCTGTGTTTGTTGAACAAGGATGGTTGTGAGGGCTTTGTTTTGTGCAACAACATTTTCACTAGTGTGATTTCAGCAGGACTAATAGCAGTGGGAACACCCGTGGAGCTAATAGTCGTAGGATTCTTGATTTTCCAATCATGTTTGGTCCGCTGAACCGTATTTTCGAAGGAGCTTAACGGCGGGAACTCGGCTTCGTAGTTCGAGGACGAGCTGGCTGGAGCAATAACACAACATTCACCTGATGATCGGTCGAAAGACTGGTCCAAAGGCGGTTGGCAACATGATGTGTTTGTTGACTTCTTTCGGGTGGGCAAATCGTAGTAATCGAATTTGCCTGAGGGTTCGCCAAGGAGTCCGACAACGGGATCACCTTTATCGTATCGGTCTTTTAGTCTCTTTTGTGAATTTTTCGTCTTTCGAGGAAATCTTCATCATAATCGACTTTGTATGCTTCGTCTAAGCAATCTTGGCAGTTGCATACATCATAACAACAGTGCTGGCTTTGTTTGGTTGGATGAACCACGTGGGTTGTGGGAAAGACTTCTGATATACTTGGGGTTTCATATAACTGGTTTATATTGGATGCGGATGACTGTCTGAAACTGGAGGATGATCTGGGTAGGGCTAGATCTGTATTCATGACTGGGTATGGTATTGTTTCCAAGAAACTTCAACAGGTGCTATATCTTGCGTACAAGGTTTGACTGCGACTCACTCAACGTCGACTTATACTTGGGCAAGAAACAAAACTCGAAGAATTTCTTTTACACAAATACCAGGTCACTCAGTTTATCTGTAAGAATGGTTTTCTGATGTGAGAGATCCGTATAAAATGGCAGACACGGAGCATACTAATCCGATTCCGTCAAGATAAAAGAGAGGTTAGGCTCCGATACCAAGGGGGGATTCCTATGAATGGAGTAGCGGAACGGGCTGGATCATGGGACGGTAGGTAGGATTCGGAGAGGTGTGGATTATGCGATGGTGGTGATTGGTGGTGACTGGCGGCAGACTGGCGGTAAATTGGTGGTTGACTGGTGGTTGACCATCTAGGACTGGTGATTTACCATTATACTACTATGAACTAGGGAGGAAATATAAAGAACAAAGAGAGAAACTAGAGAGAATTATAGAAAGATGAGTTTATTTCTTTCAAGGGATATCTTACAAGTGATGGGAAGCCTTCCTTTTATAGGCAAGGAATAGGCATACTTACATAAGCATGACATAAGCCATGCATCACAACTAATAATGCAAAGTGAGGTAAGCACTTACATCAGTTGAAAGTGACAAGTTACTTCCTTTATACAAACATTTATTTAAAAGGAAATACTGAAAAGTAAATACGGAAAGAAAATACTGGATAGGAAATAATAATTATTAAGACAACGCTTAAATAATTATTAAGACGAAGGAGGGGCTGATTCTTGGATCTTGGGATACTATCACCAGCGTGAGTCTGGGTGAGACGGGTCGTCTTCATATGGATCGTAGTCATTATCATCTCCAAGATAATAGTATCTATCTGGGTCATCATCCAGATCGAAATCATCATCAGAGGAGTCAATATTTTTTGCAAGATGAGTGCGGAACTATTGACAGAGTGTCTCTTCCCATAAGACTATATCAGGGTGTGCTTCTGGCCATTTTTCTTTTCCTTTTATGACTGCAACGGGGACAGACTCAAGGATAACACGATTTGCGTTTATCAGTGCATGTCGTAATTCCAGTAACTGTTGAGCATGGTGTAACTCAAACGTTCTGTTGGAGGGGTTGATATCATGCCAGGTATGAATAAACGACGTAGGGAAGTGGTAAATCATGGATTGTTCACCACCAATAGTTGCGGCAGGCAAGAAAGAACAGGGCCTTTTGAAGAAGATCACCACATAAGTTTTTTGGCTTATGTGTAATTTTTGGACCCATTGATGTGCTGGGAGGAACCACTAGAAGAGGGTAAACAGGTGTTTAGACTCTTTGGGAACATGCTCAAACTGGCACTGAAACAGGTAAGTGAACAGTTTGCAAGCATTGAAGGTGATGGCAATAGTGTGGGTTTCAAAGAGATACCAGAAGAAGCATAGTGCTTCTTTGGGTAGTCTGAACAGATCATGGATGTGGAAGATGTTAAGAAAGGGGTAATCTGGGTGGATCCTGTGGTTTTTTAGAAAGGGACCATGTTTGGCAAGGAGGATGTTATAGAACACTTTCCAATTCAGTACTGACCTTTGAGCCAGGGTTAGGTCAGCAATGATCTCTGTTATCTCTGCGGGACAATGCTGAGTGGTATCTTGGGGAGTGGAGGAACTAGGATTGGCTTTATCCATAGTGAAAACTAAGGGAATTACCGTATGTTGTTGGATGCTAGGATCACTGCATTTATAGTGCTTTGGTTTCGACAGAAGAAATGTGAGACTATTTTCTGACCCTTTGATGTGTTTCACTGTAAACTTCCACTGTAAGAACCAATCAGTCCACCTCAAAAGCTGTGCTTCTGGGAGCATCTTTCTTTTGGATTGGAGCATGCGTGGGAAAGACGACATGTCCATTTCGATTTGGAAATCGTATCCGATAAGATGGAATTGGAATCTTTCAATTCCTTTTTTGGCAGCAAGGACCTTTTTGAACGTGGAGTGGTAGTGTTGCTCAGATTCTGTGAACGTGCCACTTTTGTAGCCACATATTGTTCTGGCACCGCTTTTGTCTTCTACCGGTAGTACTGCTCCCCAGTACTCATCACTTGCGTCAGTCTGGAGTATCCTTTTGTCAGTTTCTGTAGGAATCTTTAAAGGTGGCATCACATCAGCAAGTTGCTCTGTTGTTTTTATTGCTTCGGTCTGTTTTTTGGTTAGGAATTCCGGGTGATTTGAAGCACAGGAAGAAGGAAATATCTTTCATTTCATATCTTCCATGGTGGGGGCTGATGCCTTATAAAGATTTGGAACTGGACTCCATGGATTCAGAAAGCTCTTATAACGGAGACCTTGTTCTGCATACCTTAGGCCTGGTAACTTGTGGAGGATGTCAAATCCAATGAGAAGATCCTTTCCATGGGAACTTGATCCTAACAATCTGTGTTTGACAACACATTTAGGAAAAAGTCTGATAAAGATAGGAATACTGATCTTATCAATGACAAACGTGTGTCCACTGGCGGCAACGAATAGCTGGTGGTATGGTAACCAGTAACTCTGGGGTAGGATGTCAGGATTCAATATTGAAACTGAGGATCCTGTATCGAAAAATGCAATCATAGGGATTGGCTTGGAGTAGAAGTGAGGAGATGTACTTTGGCTAAGGGTATTGGGTGGGGTTTTTGGGGGGATACACTGGTGTGATGAGGAAGTGGGATGTGTGGTTGACCAGCCTGGAAGACTTCGAGTGGTTTTACCATGAACACCTCTATATCCGGGTGTTCTGAGATGGACTCATCGTCTGAGAAGTCTGAATAGGCAATGGAGCACAGGGTTTTGTCAGTAATCTCATCTTCGAGAGAGTAGAGGGATTCGAGATCTGAAATGTCCATGGGCTCTACTAGGTTAAGCTTGGATTAATGATTGAGACTTTCTCCTGTCTTTGCTATCTCGTGAAAAGTGTCCCTTTTGTTACAGATGTAACATCTGTCTGAGCTTCTTCCCCTGTGTGACTTCTTCTTTAAAAATTTCCATCTTTTATCCCCAGTCTTCTTGTAAGAATTCTTGAAATTCTTAAACTGAGGCTTTTTCTCTTTGTGAGAGCACTCACATGAAGAGTCTGTCTTGCACTTTATTTGCAGGTACTTGTCATTACAGGCAGGACCGAGCGTTCTACTTGTTTTTTCAAATTCCGTGAAGAATTTTTGATGGTCGCAGAGTTTGGCCAATGCATTGAGTATCAACTGGTAGAGTTCTCCGAGTGTGGAATTTGCTAATGATACGTTCTTCTGCTCTAGAAATCTGAACGATTCATTTGCAAGCGACTCTGGGAAAGAATTGAGGAAGACCTGTTTAAGGTTGACATCGTCGATACCATGAAGACAGTAAAACCGTTTTGACATACGATCATAATGTTCTTCAAGATCTGACTTTAAAAATGAACAACACTTCATTTTTAAGAATACTTCCCTTGCATGGACAGTGTGCTTGACCGGATTCCCTATGAATTCTGCATAGATCATGTTTATGAATTCTTCGGGAGATGAAACTTGTTGGAGTTGTAGTTTCCTGTATTCTCCAAGATTTGTGTACCAATCTCTAAGACGGCCCTGGGCTCTAGTGATAAATCTTTTGATGACTGTGCCAACGTCATAGTATTGGAGCTCTGCTGAGCACCAAGTCAACATTTCAACACTTCTTTCCCTCCATTTGGATGGAGGAATATCGTCAAAGGTGAATTGTTGCTGTGTGTCGGCCTTCGGAGTCTTATTTTGCTGTCTGGGTTGTCTTGTTTCTGAAGCAGCATCACCCATCGTGAAAGTATCAGTATACTCTTGTTCGACTGTGGGTTCAGGTTCTGCCATGAATGGCGTCTGTTGGCGGGTCATAATCTTCATCCGTGGGGGATGAGATAATTGGTGCCACAAATGTAGGTTCAGCGGGTTCTTCTTTGTGGGCTAGGGAGTGTAAAAAGGTTGAGATGGGGTTTGTTTCACAAATGGGTAGAATTGCTGTGGGTGTCGAAGAGGCGATCATTGAGTCATCATCTTGGAACTCTCTTGTTCGGCTGGATGACGCACGGTCTTGGATGGGTGGGGTTCTTTACGATGGCTTAGGGCATATTTTCTCTTGCTCGGAAGACCATAAGGCCAGGGAAGGAGAGGCATGTTTCAGAGGGAAGGAAGGTAGTGGTTGTGGAGCAAAAGATGTCCCTAAAAAGGGAGTAGGGGCCAATCGCCAGGGTTCATCAGATTGGGTTGATGTCCGTTTTTGCCTGTGCTGATTCTCACGGTCATTGATTTGATATTGCAAAGATTTCATCTCAGCTTGTTTCTGGCTAAAAACATGTTGCTCGCTGGGCAAGGGTTTATGTCGAACCATCTGGAGAAGTTCAAAATGGAGGGCTTCCATTTTTTCTTTGACTTCATCTATGATGCTGGTGAGAGACCTTACCTTTGTGGTAAGAGTTTCTTGAGTCTAAGTGATCTGTGTTTATTGAGCAAGGAAGCCTGTGAGGACTTTGTTTTGTGCAACAGCATTTTCACTCTGCCAGTTGAGTGTGATTTCAGCAGGACTAATAGCAGTGGGAACACCCGTGGAGCTAATAGTCGTAGGATTCTTGATTTTCCAATCATGTTTGGTCCGCTGAACCGTATTTTCGAAGGAGCTTAACGGCGGGAACTCGGCTTCGTAGTTAGAGGACGAGCTAGCTGGAGCAATAACACAACATTCACCTAATGATCGGTCGAATGATTGGTCCAAAGACGGCTGGCAACATGATGTGTTTGTTGTCTTCTTTTGGGTGGGCAAATCGTTATACAAAACGTAGTAATCGAATTTGCCTGAGGGTTCGCCAAGGAGTCCGACAACGGGATCACCTTTATCGTATCGGTCTTTTAGTCTCTTTTGTGAATTTTTTGTCTTTCAAGGAAAATCTTCATCATAATCAACTTTGTATGCTTCGTCTAAGCAATCTTGGCAGTTGCATACATCATAACAACAATGCTGGCTTTGTTTGGTTTCCTGAACCATGTAGACAGTGGGAAAAATGTCTGCTACGCTTGATTTTTCTTTGGAAGAAAAATTGACTTCGACGAGTCCATTTTCGTGTCTGATGAAGTCTGGAGCTGTAGTTGTTTGAACGGGAGCCTGATGGATTCTTTCATAGTTGGTTACCCACTTTTCTGGAAGGAGTTTCAGTAACTCCTCTCTCGTTAGTTGTCTGGAAACATAAGTGCATGTTGGGGTTGCACTGGAGTTCACGTCGATGAGCAAAGCATCTTCACTATGCTCTTGGCCAGGGACCATTATGTCTAGAGCATGGTTCTGAACATGGTATGCCATCTGGTAATGGAAGGTGGCTTGGAAGGTGTTAACCTGGGTGGTTCCTCCTATTTGGATATGGGCTTTGAGGGCAGTATGCAAGGATGGATCGTTTTATGGCATGTTGAAATTAGGATAGAAGGTAACAAATATGGTTCCTGCATTTAAGGTAGTTTGGATGGTGCCGATACAAGCATGTTGGTATTCAACAAATCGAGTGTCTACCAAAGCGATGCGAGAAAAGACTGGGAGACCCTTTCTTCCATGGAAGGTAAGGGCTAGGCGGATTGCTCCAAAATTGATATGCGTATATCCTTGAGCAAGGCAGTGCCTCGGGAGATCTGCTAATGGAAGGTGGCTTGGAAGGTGTTAACCTGGGTGGTTCCTCCTATTTGGATCTGGGCTTTCAGGGCAGTATGCAAGGATGGATCGTTTAATGGCATGTTGAAATTAGGATAGAAGGTAACGAATATGGTTCCTGCATTTAAGGTAGTTTGGATGGTGCCGATGCAAGTATGTTGGTATCAGAGCCTAACCTCTCTTTTATCTTGACGGAATCGGATAAGTATGCTCTGTGTCTGCCGTTTTATACGGATCTCTCACATCAGAAAACCATTCTTACAGATAAACTGAGTGACCTGGTATTTGTGTAAAAGAAATTCTTTGAGTTTTGTTTCTTGCCCAAGTATAAGTCGACGTTGAGTGAGTCGCAGTCAAACCTTGTACGCAAGATATAGCACCTGTTGAAGTTTCTTGGAAACAATACCATACCCAGTCATGAATCCAGATCTAGCCCTACCCAGATCATCCTCCAGTTTCAGACAGTCATCCGCATCAAAAATAGACCAGTTATACGAGATCTCTTACGTTCCCGATGATTCTAAAATTCCCATATCTAGTCTACCTATAGTATCCATATAGTGTTTTTTCTAAACCTTCTTCTTCCTTTACCAGCAAAGTCAAAAAATTAATGGGATCTACTTTTACCCACCAAGTTAAAGAATATGTTCAAACCTCAAAGTTTGATTCACACCAACTCCCAGCTTCATCATCCGAACACCTTATACCGATTTTTATCCCGACAGATCTCCCGAAACACTGCCTTGCTCAAGGATATACGCATATCCATTTTGGAGCAATCCGCCTAGCCCTTACCTTCCATGGAAGAAAGGGTCTCCCAGCCTTTTCTCGCATCGCTTTGGTAGACACTCGATTTGTTGAATACCAACATCCTTGCATCGGCACCATCCAAACTACCTTAAATGCAAGAACCATATTCGTTACCTTCTAAACTAATTTCAACATGCCATTAAACGATCCATCCTTGCATACTGCCCTCAAAGACCAGATCCAAATAGGAGGAACCACCCAGGTTAACACCTTCCACGCCACCTTCCATTACCAGATGGCATACCGTGTTCAGAACCATGCTCTAGACATAATGGTCCCTGGCCAAGAGCATAGTGAAGATGCTTTGCTGATCGACGTGAACTCCAGTGCAACCCCAACATGCACTTACGTTCCCAGACAACTAACGAGAGAGGAGTTACTGAAACTCTTTCCAGAAAAATGGGTAACCAACTACGAAAGAATCCATCAGGCTCCCGTTCAAAAAAGTACAGCTCCAGACTTCATCAGACACGAAAATGGACTCGTCGAAGTTAATTTTTCTTCCAAAGAAAAATCAAGCGTAGCAAACGTTTTTCCCGCGGTCCACATGGTTCAGCCAGCCAAACAAAGCCAGCACTGTTGTTATGATGTATGCAACTGCCAAGATTACTTAGACGAAGCATACAAAGTTGATTATGATGAAGATTTTCCTCGAAAGACGAAAAATTCACAAAAGAGACTAAAAGACCGATACGATAAAGGTGATCCCGTTGTCAGACTCCTTGGCGAACCCTCAGGCAAATTCGATTACTACGTTCTGTATAACGATTTTCCCACCCAAAAGAAGATAACAAACATACCTTGCCGCCAGCCGCCTTTGGACCAGTCATTCGACCGATCATTAGGTGAATGTTGTGTTATTGCTCCAGCCAGCTCGTCCTCTAACTACGAAGCCGATTTCCCGCCGTTAAGCTCCTTCGAAAATACAGTTCAGCGGACCAAACATGATTGGAAAATCAAGAATCCTACGACTATCCTTTCCATGGGAACTTGATCCTAACAATCTGTGTTTGACAACACATTTAGGAAAAAGTCTGATAAAGATAGGAATACTGATCTTATCAATGACAAATGTGTGTCCACTGGCGGCAACGAATAGCTGGTGGTATGGTAACCAGTAACACTGGGGTAGGATGTCAGGATTCAATATTGAAACTGATGATCCTGTATCGAAAAATGCAATCACAGGGATTGGCTTGGAGTTTGTAGAAGAGAGGAGATGTACTTTGGCTAAGGGTATTGGGTGGGGGTTTTTAGGGGGATACACTGGTGTGATGAGGAAGTGGGATGTGTGGTTGACCAGCCTGGAAGACTTCGAGTGGTTTTACCTTGAACACCTCTATATCCGGGTGTTCTGAGATGGACTCATCGTCTGAGAAGTCTGAATAGGCAATGGAGCACAGGGTTTTGTCAGTAATCTCATCTTCGAGAGAGTAGAGGGATTCGAGATCTGAAATGTCCATTGGCTCTACTAGGTTAAGATCTTGGATTAATGATTGAGACTTTCTCCTGTCTTTGCAGTCTCGTGCAAAGTGTCCCTTTTTGTTACAGATGTAACATCTGTCTGAGCTTCTTCCCCTGTGTGACTTCTTCTTTAAAAATTTCCATCTTTTATCCCCAGTCTTCTTGTATGAATTCTTGAAATTCTTAAACTGAGGCTTTTTCTCTTTGTGAGAGCACTCACATGAAGAGTTGGTCTTGCACTTTATTTGCAGGTACTTGTCATTACAGGCAGGACCGAGCGTTCTACTTGTTTTTTCAAATTCCATGAAGAATTTTTGATGGTCGCAGAGTTTGGCCAATGCATTGAGTATCAACTAGTAGAGTTCTCCGAGTGTGGCATTAGCTAATGATACGTTCTTCTGCTCCAGAAATCTGAACGATTCATTTGCAAGCGACTCTGGGAAATAATTGAGGAAGGCCTGTTTAAGGTTGACATCGTCGATACCATGAAGACAGTAAAACCGTTTTGACATACGATCATAATGTTCTTCAAGATCTGACTTTAAAAATGAACAACACTTCATTTTTAAGAATACTTCCCTTGCATGGACAGTGTGATCGACCGGATTCCCTATGAACTCTACATAGATCATGTTTATGAATTCTTCGGGAGATGAAACTTGTTGGAGTTGTAGTTGCCTGTATTCTGCAAGACTTGTGTACCAATCTCTAAGACGGCCCTGGGCTCTAGTGATAAATCTTTTGATGACTGTGGCAACGTCATAGTATTGGAGCTCTGCTGAGCACCAAGTCAACATTTCAACACTTCTTTCCCTCCATTTGGATGGAGGAATATCGTCAAAGGTGAATTGTTGCTTTGTGTCGGCCTTCGGAGTCTTATTTTGCTGTCTGGGTTGTCTTGTTTCTGAAGCAGCATCACCCATCGTGAAAGTATCAGTATACTCTTGTTCGACTGTGGGTTCAGGTTCTGCCATGAACAAGTACTCAAAGGCATCTGTTGGCGGGTTAGAATCTTCATCCGTGGGGGATGAGATAATTGGTGCCACAAATGTAGGTTCAGCGGGTTCTTCTTTGTGGGCTAGGGAGTGTAAAAAGGTTGAGATGGGGTTTGTTTCACAAATGGGTAGAATTGTTGTGGGTGTCGAAGAGGCGATCATTGAGTCATCATCTTGGAACTCTCTTGTTCGGCTGGATGAAGCACGATCTTGGATGGGTGGGGTTCTTTGCGATGGCTTAGGGCGTCTTTTCTCTTGTTCGAAAGACCATAAGGCCAGGGAAGGAGAGGCCTGTTTCAGAGGGAAGGAAGGTAGTCGTTGTGGAGCAAAAGATGTCCCTAAAAATGGAGTAGGGGCCAATCGCCAGGGTTCATCAGATTGGGTTGATGCCCGTTTTTGCCTGTGCTGATTCTCAAGGTCATTGAGTTGATATTGCAAAGATTTCATCTCAGCATGTTTCTGGCTAAAAACATGTTGCTCGCTGGGCAAGGGTTTATGTCGAACCATCTGGAGAAGTTCAAAATGGGGGACTTCCATTTTTTCTTTGATCTCATCTATGATGCTGGTGAGAGACCTTAACTTTGTGGTAAGAGTTTCTTGAGTCTTAGTGATCTGTGTTCGTTGAGCAAGGATTGCTGTGAGGGCTTTGTTTTGTGCAACCGTATTTTCACTCTGCCAGTTGAGTGTGATTTCAGCAGGACTAATAGCAGTGGGAACACCCGTGGAGCTAATAGTCGTAGGATTCTTGATTTTCCAATCATGTTTGGTCCGCTGAACCGTATTTTCGAAGGAGCTTAACGGCGGGAACTCGGCTTCGTAGTTAGAGGACGAGCTGGTTGGAGCAATAACACAACATTCACCTAATGATCGGTCGAATGACTGGTCCAAAGGCGACTGGCGGCAAGGTGTGTTTGTTATCTTCTTTTGGGTAGGAAAATCGTTATACAGAACATAGTAATCGAATTTGCCTGAGGGTTCGCCAAGGAGTCTGACAACGGGATCACCTTTATCGTATCCGTCTTTTAGTCTCTTTTGTGAATTTTTTGTCTTTCGAGGAAAATCTTCATCATAATCAACTTTGTATGCTTCGTCTAAGCAATCTTGGCAGTTGCATACATCATAACAACAATGCTGGCTTTGTTTGGCTGGCTGAACCATGTGGATGCGGATGACTGTCTGAAACTGGAGGATGGTCTGGGTTGGGCTAGATCTGGATTCATGACTGGGTATGGTATTGTTTCCAAGAAACTTCAACAGGTGTTATATCTTGCGTACAGGGTTTGACTGCGACTCACTCAACGTCGACTTATACTTGGGCAAGAAACAAAACTCGAAGAATTTCTTTTACACAAATACCAGGTCACTCAGTTTATCTGTAAGAATGGTTTTCTGATGTGAGAGATCCGTATAAAATGGTAGTCACAGAGCATACTAATCCGATTCCGTCAAGATAAAAGAGAGGTTAGGCTCTGATACCAAGGGGGGATTCCTATGAAAGGAGTAGCGGAACGGGCTGGATCATGGGATGGTAGGTAGGATTCGGAGAGGTGTGGATTATGCTATGGTGGTGATTGGTGGTGACCGACGACAGACTGGCGACAGACTGGTGGTTGACTGGTGGTTGACCATCTAGGACTGGTGGTTTACCTTTATACTACTATGAACTAGGGAGGAAATATAAAAAACAAAGAGAGAAACTAGAGAGAATTATAGAAAGATGAGTTTATTTCTTTCAAGGGATATCTTACAAGTGATGGGAAGCCTTCCTTTTATAGGCAAGGAAAAGGCATACTTACATAAGCATGACATAAGCCATGCATCACAACTAATAATGCAACATGAGGTAAGCACTTACATCACTTGAAAGTGACAAGTTACTTCCTTTATACAAACATTTATTTTAAAAGGAAATACTGAAAAGTAAATACGGAAAAGTAAATACAGGATAGGAAATAATTACTAAGCCAAAGCTTAAATAATTATTAAGATGGATCTCGGGATCATCCATCAGTGTTGTAGTCGACCGTGTACGCTTCTCCATCGCTGTCTGAGCCTGATTCATCTGAAGTGTCTATAGTTGGGGAGAGATGGGTCTTTAACCATTGATCCATGGTAGCTTTCCACAGAGAGGAGACTGTGTGTTCAGTAGACCATAAGCCCTCATTGACTAAGACATTTGTCGGGATGGAACCATGTTCAACGTTATTCGCGTTGGCTAGGTTAAGCCGGTTTGTTATGAACTTGTCAGTGTGTCTTTTCTCGAATGATAGGCTTGCACAGTTGCTATTACTCCACTCATGGATGTAGGCTGAGGGAGAGTGATAGACAATAGAGTGAGGCTGATTGATGGCTACCGAGCAGGGTTTGTGAAACATGATTAGGGTGTACTTCTTCTTGGATACAGATAGATGGGGGATCCATAAATGGGCTGGTAGGAACCATTGCAGTAGTATGAGGATACCCATTGCTTGCTTCGGAACATGACCAAACTGGCATAGGAAGAGGTATTGAACTAGCTTTGGTGTGTTGAAAGTGATGTCGGTGGTGTGGGCTTCAAACAGATACCAGAAAAAACACAAAGCTTCTTTCGGGAACCTGTACAGATCATGGAAATGGAAGACATTGAGGAAAGGGTAGTCGGGGTGGAATAAGAGGTTTCTCATGAACAATCCATGTTTTCGGAGAAGGACAATGAAGAAGGTTCGGTAATGTAGTTGGGATCTATCTCTGAAAGTTAACTCGGCGATGACATCTAAGACTTCAGTTGGAAGTGCCATGGTAGAGAGAACATCTGTGATAGTCTGTGACGATGATCTGTCAGTGGATTGAACGTTGTGCCGGGCAGAAGATTCCGGGGTATCAGCTGGTGCTATGGGAAGTACCATTGGGATGATCTTGTGATGAAGGACATGTTGGACTTCTTTCTGGATGTGGTTTTTATAGGCCTTTGGGCGAGACAAGAAATCCACAAGGATATTTTCATATCCTTTGATATGTGTCACGGTGAACTTCCACTGAGAGAACCAATTTGCCCATCTTAAAAGCTGTGCCTCAGGGAGCATCTTTCCCTTGAACTGCAACATACGTGGGAAAGATGACATATCCATTTCGATCTGGAAATCGTGTCCGATTAGATGGAACTGGAATCTTTCAATTCCTCTTTTGACAACAAGAATTTCTTTGAAAGTGGAGTGGTAATGTTTTTCAGAATCTTTGAACGTGCCACTTTTGTAGCCACATATTGTTCTGGACCACTTTTGTCTTCTTCCAGCAGTACTGCTCCCCAGTATTCATCACTTGCGTCCGTCTGGAGTATTCTCTTATCAGTTGCTGTAGGAATCTTTAAAGGGGGCATCACATCAGCAAGTTGTTTTATTGCTTTTACTGCTGAGGTATGTTCTTCGCTCCAAAGGGGTGGCTTCTTTTTTAGCATAGGGAATAGGTGAACTGTATGGCACGATAACTTAGGCAAAAAATCAGCCATATAATTAACCAGGCCAAGGAACTGTTGGATTTCCTTTTGTGATGTCAGTTCGTCGGGAAATTTGTGCAATTCTTGGGATATGTGTGGTTGCGGTTGGTATTTTCCATCTGTGATCTGCATGCCAAGAAAATCGATAGAACTGACTCCTATCACCATCTTATTTTCTGATAACATGATCCCATGTTTTTTGACGATAGAATGGAATTGAGACAGCAACTCAACATGAGAGTCCTCATCTGGGGAAAACAAGAGGATGTCATCAATGTTGTAACACCCTAAAATCAGGGCTAATTTAAACCTCAAATTATAACACGTTATGATACAAGAAACTTCAACTTGTATAAATATAGCAAGGAAATTAACCATCAAGAGTATATTTACAATACAGGATCCTTCAAATAACCTATTAATCTAATCATATTACTATAATCAGATTAACTAAGTTATCTAAGCAATCCATCAAAATCTCTTCTTGTTAATTAACACCTCTGCTATTCCAAAAACGCTCGTCCCACAACCCCTTACTTTCCCGAGCTGGCACCTGGTAAGAAAACATCATATGAAACGATTAGGCCAACGCCTAGTGAGAACATTCGTTTCCAAAATAACATTTGCAAAATCAATGTAAACAAGTTACAACAAACCTGCTTACTCCTTTCCTTACCGTAAGTGTAACTATATTCCGTTATTACGATTTTACCCAATTCCATGAATATGCCTGACACACATTCCATCATCATATCATGTCTCAGAGCTACCCTACGAATCTGTACTGATTCTAGAGTAATGTTTCTATTCCGGAAATCGCAATATACACATGCCCAGTTCCGTACACATCTATTCCAGAAACCGCAATATACACATGCCCATTTCTGTACACATCTAAGAAATAACAATATACACATGCCTATTTCTTAGAGAAGGAAATACTGATTACAATATACACATGCCAATCTCTTCTTTTCCTTAGAAATCAGGAATTACGTTTATTCCATGATTTCTTACACACATCAGAATAATGATTAATCTTCATCTATTCTACGTGTACATAACCATTAGTACTACACAAATCATAATAATGACTAACTTCATCTATTCCATGTGCACATAACCATTAGTACTACACACATCACTGGAATAACGATTATTACCACACGCCTATTCCATGTGATTACCAAACACTAGTGCCTATGGATCCATTACACTTTACTAACGTATATGCATAACAACATATTACAGCTCATATCATATTCTCAAATCTAAGAATACTAGATAACCTATCGTATCTTCATCCTCAAATGCCCCCCCTTCGGCGACTAAGCACGGGGGTTCCGCTACCCGGTTAGCGGATGGGGTCAAGGGGTAACGCCCTTGCGGGGTCTGGGGGCAGGGCCCCTAAATTTTTTTTAGAAACTTAACCAGATAAAACATCTAGAATCTGCTTCCAAACATCAGAACCTAACATTCTCAAATTCACAAAAATGTCCGGACAACAGGGGTTTCCGGATACTTCTAAACTATCCGGATAAATGGACTTTCCGGATAACAATACTTTACCGGATACTATTCAAACCCGGACGTCATCCGGACACTAAAGCCATCCGGATACCATCCGGTAACTAAATCTATCCGGATACTTATAATAAACTTAATACTTACCGGATACTTATTGCGTCCGGAGACCTTCATCACCACGGTTTCCGGATACATGGTTTTATCCGGAAACCTTCGACCTGCAGCCCAAAAATCGATCCAGATTCATTTCTGTTCTATTAAGCTCATTCTAAACCATCCCATACAGTTCATAACCAATTTATACAGCTATTTCAAGTTTTAATTTAACATGAAAACATTGATTTAAGCAAACAACAAATGAACTCACCTTTTAAGAAAGTTATACCCACTTTGCACAATCTGATTCTTCAAATCTGTTGTTTATGATTCCAAATACCTATTTCACAATCAAATTCGTTTACACACACATAACTACAACAGATTTTTATCATAAATCATAGTCAATTACTTACCAAAAATGAAGACAAACCCTTGCTTTTCTTCTCTTCTTTCTCTTTTCTCTTTGCTTTCTCTCTTTCTCTCCTTTTTCTCTGTCGACCCAAAACCAAAAGAATGAGATAATATCTCATTCAGCTATTTTATCCTTACCTACTTTCCATAAGTGACCAAACACACCCTCTAGTTCCAATACTTCCAAAAGTAGCACCAAACTTAAACCCTTGTATTTTAACCCCATTAAATTATAAAATTTCCATATAATTCAAGGTTAAAACTAAAATACAAATAAATCCCAATTCTTATTAAGATAACATTATTGAAAATTTGGGATGTTACAAATGTAAACCAGGGTATGCTGAAGGATAGGCTCAAAAATCCTTGTCATTGCTTTTTGGAAAACTAAAGGAGCATTCTTTAGACCAAAAGGCATGACGTTCCACTGGTAGTGATGATCAGGGATACAAAAGGCGGTTTTTGGCCTATCATCGGGATGTATCCCTAGTTGCCAGAACCCAGCTTTGAGATCGAATTTGTATAGTATTCGTGCATTGGTCAGAGACTGGAACAGAGACCTTTTCTGAGGTAGTGGGAATTTATCGTCGGCAAGAAAGTGATTCAGGGGCTGGTAATTTATGACCAGCCGTAGTTTTCCGCGAACTTGCTCACTTCTTTTGTTGACGTAAAATGCCTCACATGCCCATGGAGAGGTAGTAGTTTCGATAATTCCTTGATTAACTAGCTCTGAACATTCCTGGACCGCTAGTTGATAGTGGTGAGGGTTCATCCCGGGGTGACTTGCTTTGTTGGGTTAACATCTTCATTCCTTTTGAACGGGAGGCTGACGAAGAATGATGGATTTAACCATAACGGGGAGTCGTTTTTGGTTAGGAATTCCAAGTGATTAGAAGCACAGGAAGAAAGAACATTCTCTTTCTTCATATCTTCCATGGTAGGGGATGATGCCATGTAAAGGTTTGGGACGGGGCTCCATGGGTTCAGAAAGCTCTTATAACGGAGACCTTGTTCTGTATACCTTAATCCTGGCAACTTGTGGAGGATATCAAATCCGATGAGAAGGTCTTTGCCATGGGAACTTGATCCTAACAGTCTGTGTTTGACAACACATTTAGGAAAAAGTCTGATAAAAATTGGAATACTGATTTTATCAATGACAAATGTGTTTCCACTAGCCGCAAGGAAGTGCTGGTGGTGTGGTCGCCAATAGCTTTGGGGTAAGATGTCAGGATTCAATATTGAAACTGAAGATCCTGTATCAAAGAATGCAATGACGGGGATTGGCCTGGAGTATGTAGAAGTGAGGAGATGTACTTTGGCTATGGGAGTTGGTTGGGGTTTTTGCAACGATAGTATTTTGGTATAATGGGGGGATGGGATGTGTGGCTGACCAGCCTGGAGGACTTCGAGTGGTTTTATCATGAATACGTTTATATCCGGGTGTTCTGAGATGGACTCATCGTATGAGAAGTCTGAATAGGCAATGGAGCACGGGGTTCTGTCAGTAATCTCATCTTCGAGAGAGTAGAGGGACTCATGATCTGAAATGTCCATTGGCTCTACTAGGTTAAGAGCTTGGATTAATGATTGAGACTTTCTCTTGTCTTTACAGTCTCGTGCAAAGTGTCCCTTTTTGTTACAGATGTAACATCTGTCTAAGCTTCTTCCTCTGTGTGACTTCCTCTTTAAAAATTTCCATCTTTTATCCCTAGTCTTCTTGTAAGAATTCTTGAAATTCTTAAACTGAGGCTTTTTCTCTTTGTGAGAGCACTCACATGAAGAGTTGGTCTTGCACTTTATTTGCAGGTACTTGTCATTACTGGCAGGACCGAGCATTCTACTTGTTTTTTCAAATTCCGTGAAGAATTTTTGATGGTCGCAGAGTTTGGCCAATGCATTGAGTATCAACTGGCAGAGTTCTCCGAGTGTGGCATTGGCTAATGATACGTTCTTCTGTTCAAGAAATCTGAACGATTCATTTGCAAGCGACTCTGGGAAAGAATTGAGGAAGACCTGTTTAAGGTTGACATCATCGATACCATGAAGACAGTAAAACCGTTTTGACATACGATCATAATGTTCTTTAAGATCAGACTTTAAAAATGAACAACACTTCATTTTTAAGAATTCTTCCCTTGCATGGACAGTGTGCTCGACCGGGTTCCCTATGAATTATGCATAGATCATGTTTATGAATTCTTCGGGGGATGAAACCTGCTGGAGCTGTAGTTGCCTGTATTCTCCAAGACTTGTGTACCAATCTCTAAGACGACCCTGGGCTCTAGTGATAAATCTTTTGATGACTGTGCCAACGTCATAGTATTGGAGCTCTGCTGAGCACCAAGTCAACATTTCAACACTTCTTTCCCTCCATTTGGATGGAGGAATATCGTCAAAGGTGAATTGTTGCTTTGTGTCGGCCTTCGGAGTCTTATTTTGCTGTCTGGGTTGTCTTGTTTCTGAAGCAGCATCACCCATCGTGAAAGTATCAGTATACTCTTGTTCGACTGTGGGTTCAGGTTCTGCCATGAACAAGTGCTCAAAGGCATCTGTTGGTGGGTCAGAATCTTCATCCGTGGGGGATGAGATAATTGGTGCCACAAATGTAGGGTCAGCGGGTTCTTCTTTGTGGGCCAGGGAGTGTAAAAAGGTTGAGATGGGGTTTGTTTCACAAATGGGTAGAATTGGTGTGGGTGTCGAAGAGGCGATCATTGAGTCATCATCTTGGAACTCTCTTGTTCGGCTGGATGAAGCACGATCTTGGATGGGTGGGGTTCTTTGCGATGGCTTAGGGCGTATTTTCTCTTGTTCGGAAGACCATAAGGCTAGGGAAGGAGAGGCATGTTTCAGAGGGAAGGAAGGTAGTGGTTGTGGAGCAAAAGATGTCCCTAAAAAGGGAGTATGGGCCAATCGCCAGGGTTCATCAGATTGGGTTGATGCCCGTTTTTGCCTGTGCTGATTCTCAAGGTCATTGAGTTGATATTGCAAAGATTTCATCTCAGCTTGTTTCTGGCTAAAAACATGTTGCTCGCTGGGCAAGGGTTTATGTCGAACCATCTGGAGAAGTTCAAAATGGAGGGCTTCCATTTTTTCTTTGACTTCATCTATGATGCTGGTGAGAGACCTTACCTTTGTGGTAAGAGTTTCTTGAGTCTAAGTGATCTGTGTTTGTTGAGCAAGGATGGTTGTGAGGGCTTTGTTTTATGCAACAACATTTTCACTCTGCCAGTTGAGTGTGATTTCAGCAGGACTAATAGCAGTGGGAACACCCGTGGAGCTAATAGTCGTAGGATTCTTGATTTTCCAATCATGTTTGGTCCGCTGAACCG
Source organism: Saussurea involucrata (assembly GCA_033807775.1). Taxonomy (NCBI): domain Eukaryota; kingdom Viridiplantae; phylum Streptophyta; class Magnoliopsida; order Asterales; family Asteraceae; genus Saussurea; species Saussurea involucrata. The sequence continues at coordinate 83,610,710 of CM066327.1, forward strand.
TATTTTCGAAGGAGCTTAACGGCGGGAACTCGGCTTTGTAGTTAGAGGACGAGCTGGCTGGAGCAATAACACAACATTCACCTGATGATCGGTCGAAAGACTGGTCCAATGGAGGTTGGCAGCATGATGTGTTTGTTGACTTCTTTCGGGTGGGCAAATCGTAGTAATCGAATTTGCCTGAGGGTTTGCCAAGGAGTCCGACAACGGGATCACCTTTATCGTATCGGTCTTTTAGTCTCTTTTGTGAATTTTTCGTCTTTCGAGGAAAATCTTCATCATAATCGACTTTGTATGCTTCGTCTAAGCAATCTTGGCAGTTGCATACATCATAACAACAGTGCTGGCTTTGTTTGGCTAGTTGAACCATGTGGGTTGTAGGAAAGACTTCTGATATACTTGGGGTTTCATATAACTGGTTTATATTGGATGCGGATGACTGTCTGAAACTGGAGGATGATCTGGGTAGGGCTAGATATGGATTCATGACTGGGGATGGTATTGTTTCCAAGAAACTTCAACAGGTGCTATATCTTGCGTACAAGGTTTGATTGCGACTCACTCAACGTCGACTTATACTTGGGCAAGAAACAAAACTCGTAGAATTTCTTTTACACAAATACCAGGTCACTCAGTTTATCTGTAAGAATGGTTTTCTGATGTGAGAGATCCGTATAAAACGGCAGACACAGAGCATACTAATCCGATTCCGTCAAGATAAAAGAGAGGTTAGGATCTGATACCAAGGGGGATTCCTATGAAAGGAGTAGCGGAACGGGCTGGATCATGGGACGGTAGGTAGGATAATTTTATTATATTTCATTCGTCAACTTTATGTATATTACTAAAATGTCAATTCAACCCGTCCTAACCTGCAAGAGTTGGGTTGGTTTGTGTTATACATTTGAATGTGTTAGATTGGATTGAGATTTTTCAAACTGACATAGATAAATTGAGTTGTAAAAATATAAAAAACTATCCAACTCAACCGGCATACACCCCTAAACTAAAAAGCCTCTTATTTTTAATTTGTTTACTTGTTAAAAGATAATATATAGTTATAAAAATATATGAATATTATCAATAAATTGGTAATGTGTGTGTACGCAATTGTAAATACCATGAGAGAATGCTTTGTTCGTTCCAAATAATGAAAAGACAAATAAGCATGTAAAAGATCAAAAGAAACAATAACAAACCATTTTTATAAAAATATAATTTATAAGTTCTTTGGTATTTACAACTTGGCAGGATGTTAATTTTAAATATCGATAATTTTTCTAACAATTACGCTTTATTTAGGTTTATAGTAATATGTCAATAACATTTAAGTGTTTTAATAAAAGGAATTTAATTAAAATACTCATTTGTTGACTTTGATTTACCAAAATACCCAGTTTTTTTCAACTTTTGCCAAAATACCCATTTTTCCCGCAATATATCCCGCGATCACGAGATAGGGTATTTTATAAAAATTTTGATCCCGCTGTGGCGGGATGAGTCCCGCGGCACACTCACAAATTGAATTATAAAATTCAATTTTACACTTTCAACCCTTATACTTATTTACTTACTTTACTTTATACATTTTTTTCCTAATTTTAATTTTACACCTTCATCATATTAACACATATAATCCTATTATTAACTAAAATACGTTAAAAAATACGTTTTAATTTTAACAAATTACACCATTGTACTCGTCTCTTCGATACCTTCGAAATAGGCCAAATATTGAATGTTTTTGGATTTATTTATTTTATTATACGTATATATATTTACCGAACTCCTTAACATATTTTAACGTAATTATGAATGTTAATGTGATATGTTAAAACATATTTTTTAAAACGAATACTTTAAAACGATTTAATCAATTAGTTAATATATGATTATTATGTTAATGCGATAGGAGTGTAAAACGAAAATTGAAAAAGTAAGAAATGTACCATAAATTAAATAATTACCTATAAGGGTATGAATTATAAATATTAAAAATATTTTTATGTAGTATATATGATATATAATAAAATAAATAAATCCAAAAATATTTTTTATTGGGCTCATTTCGAAGGTATCGAAGAGACGAGTACAATGGTGTAACTTGTTAAAATTAAAATGTATTTTTAACGTAATTTAGTTAATAATACTATTATATGTGTTAATATGATGAAGGTGTAAAATTAAAATTACGAAAGTAAAAGGTATAAAGCAAAGTAAGTAAATAAGTATAGGGGTTGAAAGTGTAAAATTGAATTTTATAATTCAATTTGTGGGTGTGCCGCGGGACTCATCCCGCCATAGCGGGATCAAAATTTTCATAAAATACCCTATCCCGCGATCGTAGGACATATCGTGGGAAAAATGGGTATTTTGGCAAAAGTTGAAAAAAGAGGTATTTTGACAAGTCAAAGTCAACAAATGAGTATTTTAATTAAATTCCATTTAATAAACTAGGTTATAAAATCAAATAGTATACTATATAAAGTGTTGTGGTAAGTTTATATCATCTTTTAAGTCATTTTTACAAAAAAAATAGAACATTTCTTGAAAAAGCGTCCTATTAACAATTTTATAGAACGCTTTTGAGAAAAAAATATTATATAAACACATTTTTTTATAAGATATATGTTTTTATAAGACATTTTTTAAAACAATGTGGTATAAAAAGGCTAAAAGCATAATGTAAACTTTATCACACACAAATAGATATAACCCTTTTATCAAAACTAATATATAAAATAATCATTAGGATCAGTGACCTTTTTTTTAAATGTTCTATAAACCTAATTTGTAACGCTTATAGTTGATCTTTATTCTTAATTTCTATAAATTAATCATTGCACGTCATAAGTATCAAAATAAGCCATTTTTGCATAACTTTCGTAATTAACATCTTCTTTAAGAAATACCAAATAACAAATACATTGACTAATTAAATATGCTTGTTTCATATCCGTTATTGATTCTTTCGCTTTTAATTTGAAAAAAAAAAAACGTTCAATTTTAACTCTACTATAAAAACAATATTATTTGAATCCAAAATTTCTCATCGGTCCATACAAAACAAAACCCAACCCTTGGGGATATCATTTCATTCCCCACAATCGCAATAACATATTTCAACTCCGTAGCTTTTACATAAAACTCCACACTAACTTTCTCCGGCAATGGAGGCCCACCCACCGGCACCACCGCCGCCGCCACCATGCCCAAGACCATCTGAGCTCTCCCCGCCACGCCCCTCAAAACTCAAACTGACAACCCGTATCAACTCCTACATCGCCACCACCAGAGTCGGGAAAAAGTTCAAACTCACCGAACGCAACACCACCTTCACCACCGAGCTCCGAGCCGGAACCGCCACCTTTCTCACCATGGCATACATCCTTGCCTTAAACGCCAGCATCCTCACCGACTCCGGTGGCACATGCACCGTCTCCAACTGCACCTCCTCCGCCCCCATCTGCGTAGACCCACCTGATTGCACCCACATGCACCCTCCTGATTCATGCAAGTTCCCTCCGGTGGACCCCGGTTACTCCGCTTGCCTTTCGCAAACCCGAAAAGATCTCATTGCCGCCACAACCGCCGCCTCCTTCACCGCCTGTTTATCAATGGGACTATTCGCGAATCTCCCAATAGCACTTGCCCCCGGGATGGGCATCAACGCGTACTTTACTTACACGGTGGTAGGGTTTCACGGCTCCGGAAGCTTGTCCTACCAAACAGCCTTAACTGCCGTTTTTATCGAAGGTTTAATCTTTTTGGTAATTTCTGCAATCGGGGTTCGAGCCAAGCTGGCAAAACTGGTCCCAAAACCAGTCAGAATATCATCGTCAGCAGGAATAGGGTTATTCTTAGCTTTCATTGGGCTACAACACAACCAGGGTATTGGGTTGATTGGCTACAGCCCATCAACCCTAGTAACCCTAGGTGGTTGCCCAAGAAATTCTCGGGCAGCTTTAGCACCAGTTTTCACTAATGGCACAATTGCCATAATGCCAAACGCTACAGCATCCGATGATATATTTTGCTTACACAATCGAATGGAAGACCCTACATTATGGCTAGGTATAGTTGGCTTCATGATAATCGCATATTGTCTAGTAAAAAACATCAAGGGTGCTATGATTTACGGTATCATATTTGTAACCGCAATTTCGTGGTTCAGAGGCACGAGTGTGACTACGTTTCCATATACCGAGTTAGGTAACTCTGCATACGAGTACTTCAAAAAGTTCATCGATGTCCACACAATCAAGACAACCGCGGGTGCCTTAAACTTCAAAGGTTTGAACAAAAAGGCGTTTTGGGAGGCCTTATTCACGTTTTTGTATATCGACATACTTGATGCGACTGGTACGTTATACTCAATGGCTCGATTTGCAGGCATGATGGATTCAAATGGAGATTTCGAAGGTCAATATTTTGCGTTCATGGCTGATGCAGCCTCGATCATGATTGGGTCGTTGTTAGGGACATCACCGGTGACGACGTTTATTGAATCATCAACAGGGATCAAAGAAGGTGGTAGGACGGGGTTGACGGCGATAACGGTGGCGGGATACTTCTTTTTGGCTTTCTTTTTTACACCATTGCTGGCATCGATACCGCCGTGGGCAGTGGGGCCGCCGTTGATATTGGTGGGAGTTTTGATGATGAAATCAGTGATGGAGATTGAATGGGATGACATGAAACAAGCAATTCCAGCATTTGTGACTATGATTTTGATGCCATCAACATATTCTGTGGCTTATGGGATAATAGGTGGCATTGGGACATATATTATCTTGAATTTATCGGATTGGGTGATGATTTTAATGAAGAAATATGGGATTAAGGATAAGATAAATGGAAAGAGTTCAAATATTAACCATGGGTCAAACGTTGGAGGTAGTACTAATACAAGTATGGGGACAGAAAAATATGTCGACTTTAGACTACAAGATTCTGTCTAGAATAATGTATTCGAATAACCCGTAAAGGTTAATCTTCTTGAAAATGAAGGTTTTAAGTCTTATAAAAAAAATAAAAAGTGTTTAAATGATTTACTCTTGTATATAGAATTAAAAAAACAATGTTAAATTAATTGTTTTTTTAAAGATGTTTTATAGAATTACATGATATTTCAATTTGTTTTATTGAATTATGAAATTAACACTAAACCTTCACAGTGATTCATCGTAAAGGTAAGAAAACAACAAACCTTCAAAGCAAAAACATTGTGAAGGTTTACCATCACAGTACCTTCACAGTCTTTTGCTGTGAAGCTTTAGTGTTAATTTTTTGGTCTCACGGTCTCACGAAAATAGTCTGGTCTCACATGATCTCAAGTCTCAGTCTCTCTCTCTCTCTCTCTCTCTCTCTCTCTCTCTCTCTATATATATATATATATATATATATATATATATATATATATATATGCATACTACACACATACACAAATTATTTTGCAATAATCACATACTAATACACAAACATAAATTCCATTTCAATATACCATTTCAATCAAACCAAAAAACTTCAATATACCATTTCTATATACTTCTTCAATCAAACCACATGGACACATGGACCATTTCAATATACCATTTAACACATAAATACCATTTCAATCAAACCAAAAAATTTCGTAATTCCAATATTAATAAACACATGAACCTATAAACATGTGTTTTTCACATTCTTCAAATAATTCATAATTCCAATATTAATCCAATGCCACCATCAATTTTATAAGCTAGGTTAAATCCCTAACCATCAATTTGAGACCCAAAGCATACTCAATGATCCAAAATTCAAACAAAATGAAAGAAATTTATACATCATATTCTTCAAATAACCATCAATTTGACATGTATATACATCAAATTCTTCAAATAAAATGAAAGAAATTTTACCCAAAAAGCTCAAAATCAGTCGGAGAAGGGGAGGTGGGAGTCAAAATCGTCCGAAGAGAAGAGGAGGGAGGCGCCGGTGGCCGGAGATGGCGAGGAATCGGCCGGCCGGAGTCGAAATCGCCGGAGTTAGGGGCTTGAGTCGAAATCTCCACGGATAGAGAAGGGGTTTTGTAACGCCTCGAAAATTTCTATAATTATTGTACGATTATTTTAGAAGGACGTTTAAGAAATTGAGTATGTTATTTAAGACGATATGTAGTAATGAGTTAACGAAGGGTCGGAAGTGCAATTAGCCACATAGTTTTGGACTAATTGTGAAAAATTTAGAAAATTGAATTATAAAATCTAAAGGTCGATTGAAATGGGAAATATCTCATTTTCAATACACATGAAGTCGGTTTCCAGTCCAGGCGAAAAAGAAAGAGAAACTGAGGTTCTAATTTGGTATTGGTAAGAATCAATTGAATTCCTTCTTTAAGTCTTAGTAATCTCAAATTCAAGTTTGGAATTTGAGTCAGTTGTTGATGATTTAGGATCTGAAGCTGAGGCAAATTTGGTTCAACCTTAGTTTGGAATTCAACATCATAGTGAGTTCATCTTCCTTTCTAATTACTATGAATACGTTGAAATCATTAGTTGGAATTGAAGTCATACTTCTAATTATGTTTATATGTATCAATAAAAGTATGGTTAAATCGATTGAAGAACTAGGAAATACGAATTTGGTACGAACCAGGTAGGTTTATCGAATAGTCCAGAAGTGATGTTTTCCGGATGATTCCCGGACGATTCCGGATAGGATGTTTTCGGGTGGTTTTCCGGATGGGTGTCCGGACTTGTGTTTCGGGTAGTTTTTCCAAATATGAGTTCCAGACATTTAGTCCGGATAGTTTTTCGGAAGTTTTTCCGGATAAGGCACTTGAGCCTGGAACTGATGAAATTTGGGGAAAACATGGAACCGGTCACTATGTTCCGGTAGTATTCGTAAACCTGATTTCCGGTATAATCCGGTAAACACTAAGTTCCGACTATGTTCGTATAAAATAATGACTTTCCGGGAGTATCCGGGAAAGGTTGTTTTCCGGTAACTTTTTGATATGAGACATTCCTTGATCATTTTGATTTTAACTGTAGCATTTGAATTTTACGAACATAATGATAACTCAAATTCGGGTATGATACGATTTGATATATATATATATATATATATATATATATGTTTGATTGTGTATGTACGTATGCTAGTAAGTGTAATGGATCCATAGGCACTAGCATTATTTGATAACGTGGAATAGGCAAGGTAAATTGAAATTCCCGTTTATTGTGACGTGAAAACGTGGAATATGCAAGGTAAATTGACATTATCGTTTTCTATTGGGAAATGAGGAACAAGCATGTTTAACTGTAATTCCCATTTCGTATTGTGACATGAAAACGTGGAATAGGCAAGGTAAATTGAAATTCCCGTTTTCTATTGGGAAATAATGGATAGGCATGTGATAACGCCACTTTTTGGCGTTATTTTCGGTTCTCAAACCAACGAGATTGGCTTGTATTCAAGTAAAAAGGCGTGTATTTTATGGTTTATCGAGTGGAATGTGCAGGTATTCTAAAAGGCGGTAATCCTCGAGAAAAGAAGCTAAAAAGAGTCCAAAAGAGAGCCAAAACGAAGCCCAACGGAAGCCCGAGATCCTAGCCCAAAACCGCGGCGTGCAGTTTTCCCAAACCGCGGCGTGCAGATTTCCCAAACCGCGGCACAAGCCGCGGCACACACTGTTCCACGCCGCGGCGCGGTTTGGCGCGCGGTTTGCAAACCGCGACACAAACCGCGGCACGCAGAAATAAAATTCGTTTTTTTGGAGATTTTAGGTGATTATTCGCACAACTTTTCGAGGACGGCCAGAGCAGTTTAGGGGGCGATTTCTGGAGATTTTTCGGGGTCTTTGGAAGCACGATAGAGGTTCAAACGAGGATCAATTCATCACGCGAAGTAGATACGAGCACGATAGAAGGGAGTCATCACATTCATCACGATTTCATCTGTTTCGTTTATCATGTTTACATATTCGTTTTCACCCTTTTCTATTGTGTTTGAATCCACCACCAGCATGAACTAACCTGTTCATGTTGGGGGTTGGAATGATTTCGGTTTATTAAGCATGTAAACAAACGATTTGAACTTTTATCAGTTTTTCCGTTATTAATGAAGCATGTGATTTCGTTCTTAATGCTTTTGTGGATTTGGCCAATTTACAATTGAATTATTGTTAGTAATTAAGTTCGAGAGAATTGATTGCTATTTAGAATTAGGAATTGCATGCCTAAAGTCCGAAAGGTGATAGAGATATCCCGAGTAAGCTTTAGTCCCATTTAAACCGTTAGGTTGACATCGAGAGATAAAAATCTAGCCAATTTAAATATAAATCGTGTACTTAATGTGTTTTGGAATCCATAGGTGAGATCGAGAGATTAAACTCATCTTTTTCAAAATAAAACCCGTTGTTGTTCGAAAGAGAACGACGGTGATCTTAAAAGATTTGGGAATCATTAAGGGGATTAACTGGTAACTGTTTTGAGTCAGTTGTTTGCATGTGTAGAACCTGAGGATTTCCAACCCTCAACTTCTCTCTCTATCGAAGTTTCTAAGTTGTATACTGTTTCGTTGTGATTTCATATTCGTTGCAATTAAGTAGTTTTAAATTAAACCAACCTTCCAATTTCGACAGTTCAATTAATAGTTCTTATAGTAATTGTGATACTTAGTTCCTAGTTCCCTTGGTTCGATACTCGTACTTCCGTACGTTATTACTTGATTCGACACCGTACACTTGCGGTTAGATTTTAGGGGGGTTAAACCTTCCTATCAAGTTTTTGGCACCGTTGCCGGGGAACTAGTTGCAACTAGTTGCACTACCATCTATAAGCATTATTAGATTGGACATTTTTTTTATTTCATATTTTATTTCATACCTTTAATTTCTGAATTGCTAAGTCTGTTCGTTTTCTTCTCAGGTACTCATGGGCGACGAAGCGAGACGCCCTATGCGGTCGTTCGCCGATCCGAACGTGGAGGCGGCAAGCATAGGAATTCAAGCACCAACCACCGCTGCGAATTACTTCAAAATCAAGCCGAGTACCATCGTAATGGTACAACAGAATCAGTTCGGGGGAGCACCAACTGAAGACCCCCACGCGCATCTACGAGCCTTCGAACGGATATGCAACACGTTCAAGATCAACGGGATGGAAGAGAACGCGATTAAGCTAAGACTCTTCAGTTTTTCCCTAAAGGGTAGAGCTGAAATTTGGATAGAGGGCCTTCCATCAGATCTCATCACCTCTTGGGCACAACTGAAAGCAGCGTTCCTCCAGAAATTCTTCCCACCGGGAAGAACCGCGCAATTGATGGCCGACATCACGCACTTCGCGCAATGGGACCAAGAGACGTTATATGAAGCTTGGGAGCGCTATAAGGACATGTTGAAGAAGTGTCCACATCACGGTCTTCATGGGTGGGTCATAATCCAAACGTTCTTTGGAGGCCTTCACCCGCAATTCAAGAATGATATTACGGCTGCAGCGGGGGGAGCACTCATGAACAAGACCTATGAAGAAGCGGTCGAGCTGATCGAAAACCTTGCCGAACATAGCTACTCCACTCCACGATCGTCCATCGCACGAGTAGCGAATGTTCAAGAGTCAGATGAACTTAAAGAGATAAAAGCTCAACTAGCTTTTATCACGGACTGTATGAAGGGAAGCAATCTAGGGGAACCTGAACAGGTTCAATTTATGCAAAACCGCAACCATCAGCCGCGAAACGACCCTTTCTCCAACACTTATAACGAGGGGTGGAAAAAGCATCCCAATCTTTCATGGAATCAGTCGGGTCAACAACCAGGTAATTTCTCTAACTCTTTAAACTCTTCCAATACTAATATTGCTTACCGTCCTCCAGGTTTTAACCAAAGGAGCGAGGGACCATCCGGGGAGAAGAAACCGGGATTGGAAGATATACTCATGAAGTTCATGACAAAAATAGACAGCACGGTCGGAGAGATGGCAAACACGGTGAACACGGTAAAAGCCGCAACTGATCAGAATACGGCTGCAATCAAGATTCTCGAGAGGCAAGTGGGGCAGATTTCCGAGGCCCTACAAACCCGACCATCCGGTAGTTTCCCGAGTATGGCTGAAAAGAGGAATCAAGAACATTGCAATGCCATCTATCTGAGAGATGGCAAGGAGCTGAATGAGGAGCCAGCAAAGGAAGCCGAGAGTGATGTGGAGATCATTGATATGGATGCATTAGAGGCTGACGAGGAGCGTAAGAGGGAAGAGAAAGAGATCGAGAGCAAAGTAAAGGAGCAAGAGCCACCACCGGTCAAGCCGGAAATTCCGAGAGTGCCTTATCCGAGCAGATTGAAAGCAAACAAGGATGATGTTCATTTTTCTAAATTTCTTGATGTTTTTAAAAAGTTAACTATTAACATCCCTTTTGCAGATGCATTGGCACAAATGCCTTCATACATGAGGTTCATGAAGGAAATTTTATCCAAAAAGAGGGCAATCGATCATCAGGCCACCGTTGCACTCACTGAAGAGTGCAGCGCCATCTTCCAGAATAAGCTTCCCCAGAAGCTCAACGATCCAGGGAGTTTTTCTATCCCTATCCAAATTGGGAAGTTTTCATTTAATAAAGTGTTATGTGATTTAGGGGCGAGTATTAATTTGATGCCCCTTTCTATTTTCAGGAAACTTGGATTGGGAGAGGTGAATCCCACATTCATGACACTTAAGCTGGCTGATCGGTCGATAAGGTATCCATATGGGGTGATCGAAGACGTGCTAATCAAAGTTGGTAAGTTTTACTTCCCTGTCGACTTCGTGGTGATAGACATAGATGAGGACGAAGAGGTCCCGATGATCTTGGGACGATCTTTCCTGGCCACGAGCCGGGCTCTGATTGATATGGAAGAGGGTGAGATCACGTTCCGAGTTGGCGGTGAAAACGTGAGATTCAAGTTGCTGGAAAGAGGAAGTGGTGAAAGAAAAGAAGGAGGAGAGAAATCCGCGGGAAATCGCAAGTGTAGGCGATTCGAGTTCGCGGATACTGAGCCGAGTTGAAACCGCATAGTCGTGCCACGACTTTAAATACGGCGCTGGGTGGGAGGCAACCCACCAAGGTTAGTTTCCGTTCTTTATTATTATTTTTATCTTGTGTGTTTTAATTCCGAAAAAAAACCATAAAAATCGAAAAAAATCGAAAAAGTCAAAAATAGCTGAAACAGGGACATACGCGACTTGTCACGCGGTTTGCATACCGCGCAGCAAGTCGCGGGGCCCTCTGTTGGTTTTCTGAAATAGAGAGTTACGCGGTTTGACACGTGACTTGCAAGTCGCGGGCTAAACCGCGGGAGTCCATTTGCCTCGTTTTTCGTTTTGCGTGCAGTTTTTCTTTCTTTTCTCGCTTTGTGTGTTTCTGTTCCAGTATTTTTGCTTTGTGCTTTGTTTCCTTTGTCTCGTTGTGCATGATCTCTCCGTCTTCTCCGCTAAGTGCTCAAACCTTTTCAAGAAAATCTCCTCTGGCCGGGCAAAACAGGTACGTTCTAATCATTTCTCTGCTAAAAGAGTGGTGTTTGATGTGTTGTTCTATTTTAATTGCACGAGATGCAACAAACCTAAGTTTCACTTAGGTTTGGGGTGCCTCAATTTTGAACCATCTACACACTCACATTAGACCCTGTGCAAACCTCGGTTTCACCGAGGTTTGGGGTTGGCTTTTATTTGGCAAACTTAGGCCACGGCCTAGGTTTGGGGTGCCTAGTTTTAGAAAATTTGGGTAGTCTTCTTATGCTATATATGTAATGCCTTGCCTGTCCTTTTAATAACTGCACAATGAGTCGCATCGCCCACGACTTTTCTTGCACATTGGGGACAATGTGTGGGTAAGGTTTGGGGTTGCCCAATCGGGCCCAAGCTTATGCACGTAGAGTTCCTACACTTCTGAGTATCTAGATCACATAGCTAAAATTTTTGTTTTGAATGATTAAGACCGACCATTGTGGGAAGAATCTTATGATAGAGACGTGACCGTTAGGGAAGGACCGGGAAAGGGCGTAACTAGGGACATTAGTGGAGACCACCCGATAGTGAGTTTTGAGCCGAATAAGACGTTTTTCATTTCGAGGGATTCATACACTCAATTCTTATACACTTTTCGAATTCCTTGTCATGAATGTAGAATGATCTCGCTACATTATTGCATTGAGTAGCAAAGACGAACATCGGAATATTAGGTAAGGGTATAGTAGACCATATCATGTGGACCTTAAGATATGATTCCAGGCACTATGTGTTTTATTTTAAACCATTTTTAGCTATCGTTCCCTTTCACCCTTCTGTGTGTATCCATAACCCCCTTTGCAGCCAAACACGCACCTTAATTCTTTCTAAACCCACCATTAAACCTTTAGCCAAAAGCCTTAGCCAACCCTTATCCGAAAGTGTGTCAATCGGAAGCAGTAATGAACTACTAGAGATAGAGCATAAAAGGAAGAATCCCGGCCAGTCATGAGAATAAAATGGGTCAATGTAACCCGATAAGTAGAAAAGAGGACCAATGAAGTCCCAAAAAAAAATTAAAAAAATTAAAAAAAAAATACAGCATTTAGATAATAGTTAGAGCTGCAAAATAAGAGAGTCAAAGTGACTCCAATAGTGACGAAAAGGGCCAAGTGAGCGAATGAGAAGCAACGAGAGTTCAGGAATTGCCAATGATTGACACACCGAGGAATTTTGATCCATTTTACCCTTCATTTCTTAGCCTTAACCTTAGCCCCATTACAACCCTTGTAAAGACCTGGATGATCTTTTGGAAGATGTGATTACGGTATACGACCACCCTCATCGATATTCCCTGTCTTGCTACTTGACTCCTTCTGAGATCAAATTTTTGGAAAATTGTGCGTCTTTCCTTAGAGTTGTCATGTAATAAATTGAGTATTCTTGTACATAATCTCCGTAAACATGACAACACGAGCGATAACCTAGGTTCGAGTGCAAAGAGAGTATCCCGTGAGGTAGGGTCGAGGCGAAATGTTTTCCCTAGTATGTTTGGACCTAGTCTAACCCGAACGTAATCGGAACAGTCACGAGTTCAACTCCCAATGGAAGGTCATAGATCAAACGAAATAAGAATAAGGCGAGAGTGAGATAGACATTCACGGGTATGGGAAATCACCGTTGCATCACTTAGTACCGATTGGGAATTGTGCAGTTACTAAATTCACTGTGTGCTTTTATTCTATTTTAATCGCTAATTTGCTTGGGGACAAGCAACGCTCGGTTTGGGGTTGTTGATAACGCCACTTTTTGGCGTTATTTTCGGTTCTCAAACCAACGAGATTGGCTTGTATTCAAGTAAAAAGGCGTGTATTTTATGGTTTATCGAGTGGAATGTGCAGGTATTCTAAAAGGCGGTAATCCTCGAGAAAAGAAGCTAAAAAGAGTCCAAAAGAGAGCCAAAACGAAGCCCAACGGAAGCCCGAGATCCTAGCCCAAAACCGCGGCGTGCAGTTTTCCCAAACCGCGGCGTGCAGATTTCCCAAACCGCGGCACACACTGTTCCACGCCGCCGCGCGGTTTGGCGCGCGGTTTGCAAACCGCGGCACAAACCGCGGCACGCAGAAATAAAATTCGTTTTTTAGGTGATTATTCGCACAACTTTTCGAGGACGGCCAGAGCAGTTTAGGGGGCGATTTCTGGAGATTTTTCGGGGTCTTTGGAAGCACGATAGAGGTTCAAACGAGGATCAATTCATCACACGAAGTAGATACGAGCACGATAGAAAGGAGTCATCACATTCATCACGATTTCATCTGTTTCGTTTATCATGTTTACATATTCGTTTTCACCCTTTTCTATTGTGTTTGAATCCACCACCGGCATGAACTAACCTGTTCATGTTGGGAGTTGGAATGATTTCGGTTTATTAAGCATGTAAACAAACGATTTGAACTTTTATCAGTTTTTCCGTTATTAATGAAGCATGTGATTTCGTTCTTAATGCTTTTGTGGATTTGGCCAATTTACAATTGAATTATTGTTAGTAATTAAGTTCGAGAGAATTGATTGCTATTTAGAATTAGGAATTGCATGCCTAAAGTCCGAAAGGTGATAGAGATATCCCGAGTAAGCTTTAGTCCCATTTAAACCGTTAGGTTGACATCGAGAGATAAAAATCTAGCCAATTTAAATATAAATCGTGTACTTAATGTGTTTTGGAATCCATAGGTGAGATCGAGAGATTAAACTCATCTTTTTTCAAAATAAAACCCGTTGTTGTTCGAAAGAGAACGACGGTGATCTTAAAAGATTTGGGAATCATTAAGGGGATTAACTGGTAACTGTTTTGAGTCAGTTGTTTGCATGTGTAGAACCTGAGGATTTCCAACCCTCAACTTCTCTCTCTATCGAAGTTTCTAAGTTGTATACTGTTTCGTTGTGATTTCATATTCGTTGCAATTAAGTAGTTTTAAATTAAACCAACCTTCCAATTTCGACAGTTCAATTAATAGTTCTTATAGTAATTGTGATACTTAGTTCCTAGTTCCCTTGGTTCGATACTCGTACTTCCGTACGTTATTACTTGATTCGACACCGTACACTTGCGGTTAGATTTTAGGGGGGTTAAACCTTCCTATCAGCATGTTTGATTGTAATCCGTATTTCCACACCAAGAAATAGGCATGGATTAATTGTAATTTCTTGGGCATGAGCTGAAACCTAGGATCCTCAGTGATTCGTAGTGACGCTCGTAAACATGATACTATGACTTACTTGGTGTTCGTCATACTCATGGAATCGGGTATAATTCCCGTCATCGAAATATGTTATGTGTACGTTATGAATTGGCGAAAAGGTTACTTTTTGTAAAGCCCGTATCCCGGTACGTTTTAATTCTTTTTAGCTAAATCTTTTTCTTAGCGTTGCTTGTTAACGGGGTTAGGCGGCTAGGACCTTAATTGTTAAAGGTTTGGATATCCAACCCTCAACTTCTCTCTCTATCGAAGTTTCTAAGTTGTATACTGTTTCGTTGTGATTTCATATTCGTTGCAATTAAGTAGTTTTAAATTAAACCAACCTTCCAATTTCGACAGTTCAATTAATAGTTCTTATAGTAATTGTGATACTTAGTTCCTAGTTCCCTTGGTTCGATACTCGTACTTCCGTACGTTATTACTTGATTCGACACCGTACACTTGCGGTTAGATTTTAGGGGGGTTAAACCTTCCTATCAAGTTTTTGGCACCGTTGCCGGGGAACTAGTTGCAACTAGTTGCACTACCATCTATAAGCATTATTAGATTGGACATTTTTTTTATTTCATATTTTATTTCATACCTTTAATTTCTGAATTGCTAAGTCTGTTCGTTTTCTTCTCAGGTACTCATGGGCGACGAAGCGAGACGCCCTATGCGGTCGTTCGCCGATCCGAACGTGGAGGCGGCAAGCATAGGAATTCAAGCACCAACCACCGCTGCGAATTACTTCAAAATCAAGCCGAGTACCATCGTAATGGTACAACAGAATCAGTTCGGGGGAGCACCAACTGAAGACCCCCACGCGCATCTACGAGCCTTCGAACGGATATGCAACACGTTCAAGATCAACGGGATGGAAGAGAACGCGATTAAGCTAAGACTCTTCAGTTTTTCCCTAAAGGGTAGAGCTGAAATTTGGATAGAGGGCCTTCCATCAGATCTCATCACCTCTTGGGCACAACTGAAAGCAGCGTTCCTCCAGAAATTCTTCCCACCGGGAAGAACCGCGTAATTGATGGCCGACATCACGCACTTCGCGCAATGGGACCAAGAGACGTTATATGAAGCTTGGGAGCGCTATAAGGACATGTTGAAGAAGTGTCCACATCACGGTCTTCATGGGTGGGTCATAATCCAAACGTTCTTTGGAGGCCTTCACCCGCAATTCAAGAATGATATTACGGCTGCAGCGGGGGGAGCACTCATGAACAAGACCTATGAAGAAGCGGTCGAGCTGATCGAAAACCTTGCCGAACATAGCTACTCCACTCCACGATCGTCCATCGCACGAGTAGCGAATGTTCAAGAGTCAGATGAACTTAAAGAGATAAAAGCTCAACTAGCTTTTATCACGGACTGTATGAAGGGAAGCAATCTAGGGGAACCTGAACAGGTTCAATTTATGCAAAACCGCAACCATCAGCCGCGAAACGACCCTTTCTCCAACACTTATAACGAGGGGTGGAAAAAGCATCCCAATCTTTCATGGAATCAGTCGGGTCAACAACCAGGTAATTTCTCTAACTCTTTAAACTCTTCCAATACTAATATTGCTTACCGTCCTCCAGGTTTTAACCAAAGGAGCGAGGGACCATCCGGGGAGAAGAAACCGGGATTGGAAGATATACTCATGAAGTTCATGACAAAAATAGACAGCACGGTCGGAGAGATGGCAAACACGGTGAACACGGTAAAAGCCGCAACTGATCAGAATACGGCTGCAATCAAGATTCTCGAGAGGCAAGTGGGGCAGATTTCCGAGGCCCTACAAACCCGACCATCCGGTAGTTTCCCGAGTATGGCTGAAAAGAGGAATCAAGAACATTGCAATGCCATCTATCTGAGAGATGGCAAGGAGCTGAATGAGGAGCCAGCAAAGGAAGCCGAGAATGATGTGGAGATCATTGATATGGATGCATTAGAGGCTGACGAGGAGCGTAAGAGGGAAGAGAAAGAGATCGAGAGCAAAGTAAAGGAGCAAGAGCCACCACCGGTCAAGCCGGAAATTCCGAGAGTGCCTTATCCGAGCAGATTGAAAGCAAACAAGGATGATGTTCATTTTTCTAAATTTCTTGATGTTTTTAAAAAGTTAACTATTAACATCCCTTTTGCAGATGCATTGGCACAAATGCCTTCATACATGAGGTTCATGAAGGAAATTTTATCCAAAAAGAGGGCAATCGATCATCAGGCCACCGTTGCACTCACTGAAGAGTGCAGCGCCATCTTCCAGAATAAGCTTCCCCAGAAGCTCAACGATCCAGGGAGTTTTTCTATCCCTATCCAAATTGGGAAGTTTTCATTTAATAAAGTGTTATGTGATTTAGGGGCGAGTATTAATTTGATGCCCCTTTCTATTTTCAGGAAACTTGGATTGGGAGAGGTGAATCCCACATTCATGACACTTAAGCTGGCTGATCGGTCGATAAGGTATCCATATGGGGTGATCGAAGACGTGCTAATCAAAGTTGGTAAGTTTTACTTCCCTGTCGACTTCGTGGTGATAGACATAGATGAGGACGAAGAGGTCCCGATGATCTTGGGACGATCTTTCCTGGCCACGAGCCGGGCTCTGATTGATATGGAAGAGGGTGAGATCACGTTCCGAGTTGGCGGTGAAAACGTGAGATTCAAGTTGCTGGAAAGAGGAAGTGGTGAAAGAAAAGAAGGAGGAGAGAAATCCGCGGGAAATCGCAAGTGTAGGCGATTCGAGTTCGCGGATACTGAGCCGAGTTGAAACCGCATAGTCGTGCCACGACTTTAAATACGGCGCTGGGTGGGAGGCAACCCACCAAGGTTAGTTTCCGTTCTTTATTATTATTTTTATCTTGTGTGTTTTAATTCCGAAAAAAACCATAAAAATCGAAAAAAATCGAAAAAGTCAAAAATAGCTGAAACAGGGACATACGCGACTTGTCACGCGGTTTGCATACCGCGCAGCAAGTCGCGGGGCCCTCTGTTGGTTTTCTGAAATAGAGAGTTACGCGGTTTGACACGTGACTTGCAAGTCGCGGGCTAAACCGCGGGAGTCCATTTGCCTCGTTTTTCGTTTTGCGTGCAGTTTTTCTTTCTTTTCTCGCTTTGTGTGTTTCTGTTCCAGTATTTTTGCTTTGTGCTTTGTTTCCTTTGTCTCGTTGTGCATGATCTCTCCGTCTTCTCCGCTAAGTGCTCAAACCTTTTCAAGAAAATCTCCTCTGGCCGGGCAAAACAGGTACGTTCTAATCATTTCTCTGCTAAAAGAGTGGTGTTTGATGTGTTGTTCTATTTTAATTGCACGAGATGCAACAAACCTAAGTTTCACTTAGGTTTGGGGTGCCTCAATTTTGAACCATCTACACACTCACATTAGACCCTGTGCAAACCTCGGTTTCACCGAGGTTTGGGGTTGGCTTTTATTTGGCAAACTTAGGCCACGGCCTAGGTTTGGGGTGCCTAGTTTTAGAAAATTTGGGTAGTCTTCTTATGCTATATATGTAATGCCTTGCCTGTCCTTTTAATAACTGCACAATGAGTCGCATCGCCCACGACTTTTCTTGCACATTGGGGACAATGTGTGGGTAAGGTTTGGGGTTGCCCAATCGGGCCCAAGCTTATGCACGTAGAGTTCCTACACTTCTGAGTATCTAGATCACATAGCTAAAATTTTTGTTTTGAATGATTAAGACCGACCATTGTGGGAAGAATCTTATGATAGAGACGTGACCGTTAGGGAAGGACCGGGAAAGGGCGTAACTAGGGACATTAGTGGAGACCACCCGATAGTGAGTTTTGAGCCGAATAAGACGTTTTTCATTTCGAGGGATTCATACACTCAATTCTTATACACTTTTCGAATTCCTTGTCATGAATGTAGAATGATCTCGCTACATTATTGCATTGAGTAGCAAAGACGAACATCGGAATATTAGGTAAGGGTATAGTAGACCATATCATGTGGACCTTAAGATATGATTCCAGGCACTATGTGTTTTATTTTAAACCATTTTTAGCTATCGTTCCCTTTCACCCTTCTGTGTGTATCCATAACCCCCTTTGCAGCCAAACACGCACCTTAATTCTTTCTAAACCCACCATTAAACCTTTAGCCAAAAGCCTTAGCCAACCCTTATCCGAAAGTGTGTCAATCGGAAGCAGTAATGAACTACTAGAGATAGAGCATAAAAGGAAGAATCCCGGCCAGTCATGAGAATAAAATGGGTCAATGTAACCCGATAAGTAGAAAAGAGGACCAATGAAGTCCCAAAAAAAAATTAAAAAAATTAAAAAAAAAATACAGCATTTAGATAATAGTTAGAGCTGCAAAATAAGAGAGTCAAAGTGACTCCAATAGTGACGAAAAGGGCCAAGTGAGCGAATGAGAAGCAACGAGAGTTCAGGAATTGCCAATGATTGACACACCGAGGAATTTTGATCCATTTTACCCTTCATTTCTTAGCCTTAACCTTAGCCCCATTACAACCCTTGTAAAGACCTGGATGATCTTTTGGAAGATGTGATTACGGTATACGACCACCCTCATCGATATTCCCTGTCTTGCTACTTGACTCCTTCTGAGATCAAATTTTTGGAAAATTGTGCGTCTTTCCTTAGAGTTGTCATGTAATAAATTGAGTATTCTTGTACATAATCTCCGTAAACATGACAACACGAGCGATAACCTAGGTTCGAGTGCAAAGAGAGTATCCCATGAGGTAGGGTCGAGGCGAAATGTTTTCCCTAGTATGTTTGGACCTAGTCTAACCCGAACGTAATCGGAACAGTCACGAGTTCAACTCCCAATGGAAGGTCATAGATCAAACGAAATAAGAATAAGGCGAGAGTGAGATAGACATTCACGGGTATGGGAAATCACCGTTGCATCACTTAGTACCGATTGGGAATTGTGCAGTTACTAAATTCACTGTGTGCTTTTATTCTATTTTAATCGCTAATTTGCTTGGGGACAAGCAACGCTCGGTTTGGGGTTGTTGATAACGCCACTTTTTGGCGTTATTTTCGGTTCTCAAACCAACGAGATTGGCTTGTATTCAAGTAAAAAGGCGTGTATTTTATGGTTTATCGAGTGGAATGTGCAGGTATTCTAAAAGGCGGTAATCCTCGAGAAAAGAAGCTAAAAAGAGTCCAAAAGAGAGCCAAAACGAAGCCCAACGGAAGCCCGAGATCCTAGCCCAAAACCGCGGCGTGCAGTTTTCCCAAACCGCGGCGTGCAGATTTCCCAAACCGCGGCACACACTGTTCCACGCCGCCGCGCGGTTTGGCGCGCGGTTTGCAAACCGCGGCACAAACCGCGGCACGCAGAAATAAAATTCGTTTTTTAGGTGATTATTCGCACAACTTTTCGAGGACGGCCAGAGCAGTTTAGGGGGCGATTTCTGGAGATTTTTCGGGGTCTTTGGAAGAACGATAGAGGTTCAAACGAGGATCAATTCATCACACGAAGTAGATACGAGCACGATAGAAAGGAGTCATCACATTCATCACGATTTCATCTGTTTCGTTTATCATGTTTACATATTCGTTTTCACCCTTTTCTATTGTGTTTGAATCCACCACCGGCATGAACTAACCTGTTCATGTTGGGAGTTGGAATGATTTCGGTTTATTAAGCATGTAAACAAACGATTTGAACTTTTATCAGTTTTTCCGTTATTAATGAAGCATGTGATTTCGTTCTTAATGCTTTTGTGGATTTGGCCAATTTACAATTGAATTATTGTTAGTAATTAAGTTCGAGAGAATTGATTGCTATTTAGAATTAGGAATTGCATGCCTAAAGTCCGAAAGGTGATAGAGATATCCCGAGTAAGCTTTAGTCCCATTTAAACCGTTAGGTTGACATCGAGAGATAAAAATCTAGCCAATTTAAATATAAATCGTGTACTTAATGTGTTTTGGAATCCATAGGTGAGATCGAGAGATTAAACTCATCTTTTTTCAAAATAAAACCCGTTGTTGTTCGAAAGAGAACGACGGTGATCTTAAAAGATTTGGGAATCATTAAGGGGATTAACTGGTAACTGTTTTGAGTCAGTTGTTTGCATGTGTAGAACCTGAGGATTTCCAACCCTCAACTTCTCTCTCTATCGAAGTTTCTAAGTTGTATACTGTTTCGTTGTGATTTCATATTCGTTGCAATTAAGTAGTTTTAAATTAAACCAACCTTCCAATTTCGACAGTTCAATTAATAGTTCTTATAGTAATTGTGATACTTAGTTCCTAGTTCCCTTGGTTCGATACTCGTACTTCCGTACGTTATTACTTGATTCGACACCGTACACTTGCGGTTAGATTTTAGGGGGGTTAAACCTTCCTATCAGCATGTTTGATTGTAATCCGTATTTCCACACCAAGAAATAGGCATGGATTAATTGTAATTTCTTGGGCATGAGCTGAAACCTAGGATCCTCAGTGATTCGTAGTGACGCTCGTAAACATGATACTATGACTTACTTGGTGTTCGTCATACTCATGGAATCGGGTATAATTCCCGTCATCGAAATATGTTATGTGTACGTTATGAATTGGCGAAAAGGTTACTTTTTGTAAAGCCCGTATCCCGGTACGTTTTAATTCTTTTTAGCTAAATCTTTTTCTTAGCGTTGCTTGTTAACGGGGTTAGGCGGCTAGGACCTTAATTGTTAAAGGTTTGGATATCTCTTTTTATTTTAATTGCTTTAATACCTCTCTCGTAGCAAATCCTTTCTAACGAGGTTTGTCTAGGATGACCAAAAATGTTAAATTTTGAGTAAAACTATAAGTAGTTGTAAGGAATTTAAATGTGAGGGACAAAAATGTAAATGTTGTATGTGTTTGCATGGGAGTCGGCCCATAAGAACCGACCCCCCCCCCCCCCTCTCCCCTTCTCGTTTAATTGGCCTCACACAAGAAATCAAAACCCAAAACCCTAAACACCTCCCTACCACCCTCCTCCTTGCTGCTGCCGTAACACCCCACACCACCGGCCGGCGCCGCTGTTCTTCGCGGAGAGAGAGAGAGAGAGAGAGAGAGAGAGAGAGAGAGAGAGAGAGAGACGACCGGGAAAAGAGAAGCAGTCGAGAAGTGGAACTGCTGCTGCGTTTTAAACGTGAGGTAAGGTTTCGTCTCCGTCCCTTTTCGTTTTTCTTTGTCGTCGCTGAATCACCGGAAAACCACCACCGCTGGCGGCCATGGCGGCTGTAGGCTGTTGCCGCCGGGAAACCACCAGCCCAGTGGTTGTGTGGGTGTGGGTGTGTGTCGAGACGGTTTAGGATGGTAAGCTATTCTCGTTTATTTCTTTCGTTTCGTTTCGTTGTCGTCTCGCCGCCGCCGTCGACCACCACTGCCGGAGGTGGCAGTGGGTGGTGCGCGGTTGAGTCCAGTCCCTAGCAACCTAAACCCCAGCCTAAGTGCCTGTTTAGCTAAACCGTAAACCCGAATCGCATAAACATTTAAATCGTTGCAAAATCGTCATTTTATGTGATAAACGCCTTTCTGCCCCTGTTTTATTTCGTCCATAACTTTTCCGTAGTAGCTCGGATTGGGACGAAACCGGTGCCCACGGCTCACATTCTGTGCCGGGCACACTTTTCGTGTTTTAGTGGAAGTCCGGTTCGGCCTCTAGCTAGGCTTAAAATGGCTGTTTTCACAGCAGGTCTGCACATGACAGCTTCGTGTCCTGTTTTTAGAAAATTCATAGTAAATTGTAGGAAAATCGTTAGAACGCATACGATATGTCCTTGGAACCCTAACTCTGAGCACTTTCTGGTTATGTAATTTAATTGAGGATTTTCTGGGTTTATGGAGGTCGGAACAGGTCCCGAACAGACCTGTTTGGTTAGACCGAAAAGTCGTTTTAGTGACGATTTAAGGGTGCGTCGTGTTTTAGGGTCCGGGTCTCGTGTTAATACATTGTAACGATTGTTTAGGTGTTGGGAAGTGATCTTGGAATTGTGAAGCTTGAATTATTGTTTGTGAGCTAGGCGCGCTTACGAGGTGAGTTCTCTCACTATAACTAATGTCGGTTACTTTTTACATTACGATTTGTACGTGTGTGGTAGTTTTAATTGTTTGTGATGCGGGACTAAATAGTGGGGCGTCTAGTCGGACCTTTATTGTTATGACTACGCGGGTGGCGTAGGAGTTCGGTGGGGCCGAGGTTTATATACGCGGGTGGCGTAGTGACTCGGCGGGACCGAGGTTTATATACGCGGGTGGCGTAGTGACTCGGCGGGGCCGAGGTTTATATACGCGGGTGGCGTAGGAACCCGGGGGAGCCGGGTAATGCTGGCACGGTTATTGTGTGGTCGGGTGGACCAGCTTATGCCTTTGGGTGGGATGGTGTAGGTATGCATGTTTATGATTTGTTCGTAGACTTGTATGCTGTTTATGTGCAATTAGCTGTTTAGAGGTGGTGTGGAAGTAACTGTGTTATTTATGGTGTCTGAATTCACTAAGCTTCATGATTACCCTTTCCCAATAAAATTGTGGTTTCAGGTGCGAGTGGCTCCAAGGCGTGACGAGTACACACTGGCGCGTTGGAAGAGTTGATTACTTTTATGATTTTAATTTTAGACATTTATTCCGCTGTTTATTGTTCGTAAGAATATTAATTATGAGTTTGCAAACGAGATGATTGAATTATTAAATGAGTTTTTATTAATGAAATGTTACTTTAAAAATTTTAAATTCCTTGTAATTTTTGGGACGTTACAACTTGGTATCAGAGCACGGCTTGAGTGAATCAAACGCATTTCAGTGTGTTTGATCTCAAGTTTGCGGCTATAAAATTTTCTTCAAAATTTTTGGGAAATAAAAAGAAGGAAAAATCCGTTTGAGGAACGGTGATCGAGGGCGCAGTGTGTACAGTCAGCCGGAGCCAAAGGGGAAAGGTACATTACTTAGTGTTGTGTTGCTTTCTAGATCATAGGGTATGCATGCTAGATTGCCTGTTGTTGACACTATGCTGTATGATGACTGCTTGCTAGTAGGAATCAATGCTAGTTATAGTAGGTTGTTAAGTGAAGGCCCTATAGGTTGTATGCAGTAAGAATCATATAGCCTTAGAATATTTGATTTAGTTCTATTGCGCAGCTCTTGTTTGAGTCCAACCGTTCTAGGATAGAATCTTGTATTCGAATGTCTATTTGATTCACGCTGCATGCGACTGGGTATTCGCGAGGCAACTCGTTATGGCTAATAGGGATTCCGTGGTAGCAAGGGTAGTGGGATGAGATGAAATTCCTAGTGAGCTGGGAAGAGTGTTTACATATGAGTATGTATGCTAGATTGCTTTCTAGAACATAGGATTATGTGTGCTGGATTGTTTGGTGCTTAATACACTGTATTGTATGGTTGTTACTTGCTATTAGGAACTTATGCTAACTTTGATAGGTTGTTAAGCGGATGCACTATAGGTTGTATGCGGTAGGAACCGAATAGCCTTAGAATGTTGGATTTAGTTCTATTGCGCAGCTCTTGTTTGAGTCCAACCGTTGTAGGATAGAATCTTATATTCGAATGTCTATCTGGTTTCCACTGTATACGACTGTGCGTGCACGAGGCGACTCGTCAGGGTTAGTGGGGGTTCCGCCCTAGCAAGGGTAGTGGGGTATTATGATTATTCCTAGGGAGCTAGGAAAAGTGTGTACATATGCCGGTGCGGGCATATGTGTGTAGTTATCGGCGAGAAACTACTTGGACCCATCGGATGGAACTCGGAACGAGTGATGATAGGTGTGGAAGGTAGTAGTAGAGCTCCTACTATCGGAAACACAGGATCAATGCTCGAGTCGGAGAAAGTCACGAGGAATCCAAGGAGTTGAGCGTGAGCGTTGTTAGTGCGAGTTATTATGTGCTAATAACCCGTTGTAATATCTACCCAGAATAGCCATCACAAGGAGGAACGACTATAGTAAACCTACTAGTACAGGTGTGTACTTGTTTTGCTTTGATAGGATGATCGTTGGGGTAGTGACGAAGGTTATAAATTAGTCGTCGTTGGAATAAAAAGGACGATTCTAGTATTAATCACTTGGAGTGATGATAAGGATGATGTTTGTTTCGGGTCAAGGTGGATGATGGTGCTAGAATCATAGGCTTATAGAGCCGACTTTGATTTGAGGAAAAATCATAGGGATTATTTGACGTAATTTCCAACTTGCCTAAGAGGTGTAAATGTCCGGATGACGTTTGTGGATCGGAGAGTTTTGGAGGAGTATGAGTCGAGACGTCGGATGCTGATTGAGTCATGCACAAAGTTTATTTTGAAAATAAATTGCATTAACTAATTCTTGTGTTTCCAATCCTTTTGTGGATTGTGTTTTAGAATTTTGAGAAATGTTTAGCACACACACAAGATTTTGAATTATGGTTTTGAAAGTGCATGAAACCGTTTTATCACGGGAGTTGCAAACTTTGTTAGAAATTGTCTCATTTCGTTATTTTCCAACGGTTCTTTCGGGTAAGATGATATCCGTGTTTTGTGGTGTTTAAAATGTTGGGCAAGTGACTACGGCTTGTGACTTTAACATTGGAACTCCTCCACATATGTTAGAGTTGAGACGAAAAGTTACATTCCACGATGTCTGTATAAAGTTATTTGAGTGATTTGGTTAAAATAAGTTTTGTTTTACGGCATGTTGAGTCGTGTGGGTTTAATTTCACGAGGTGCATATCTTATTTGTTTATGTGACCATTTGGGGAAATCTTGGAAATCAATTTAAAGAACCCCACCTTTTGAGATTTTATGAGGTTTTAGTCGATATTTTCAAATGATGAAAACAGATTGGTTTTTATTTTCAAGTTTGAAACTTACACGAGACAGTTGTGTTTTAACAAAAGTATATTTGTAAACCGTTTCATCGTTTTGTATGACTAGCCGACGCGCGTAAGATTTGTTGGTGAACCCTGTGCCACGACATTTTATGTTGGAAAAAGAGGAATTTTGGGGTCAACTGTCGTGGAACTGATTTTGAAATTTGTGCACACTTCTGTCGCACCCGGTGTAAGGTCGAGCGGTTACTTTAAATACATGTCATGAGTCAATTCATACTAGAACCGTGACGGTTCATTTTCAAAGAAATTATTTATTTCGCTTTACGTTTTGTGAGTAAACTAAGCTGCAATGAAATGATTTTCAACATGATTTTCATATGTGGGACGAGCGTGTCCATTTTTGCGTAACTACCGACCTGGTAATAGTAGTTTTATTGCTTACGGTCTTTTTGAAATGAAAAATCTTGACGTTGAGAATATTTTGTAAATGATTTTGTCAACCATTTGGGAAGTGCGTTTATAAGTGTTATGTGTCATTTTGAGAATTTTAAGGGTGTGAGTCCTTTTGGAAAACTCTTTTGTTAAACTCGTGTCGAGTTTGAGACTAATGTTATTTAAGGGTATTGCTTGCTTAAACTTTATTTAAACGCGTTTTTGACCGACTCATGGGTCTAGCAAGCGTGGAGCATTTTGCTCGGTTTTGACTTTGAGATAGTCATGGGTCAACTGCACGGTTTTTAATGGCTCGATGTGAAGTTTTGTTGATGGGTTGTTTTGTTGCACAGTTTTGCACTTATTGCACGTTGCGTATTTACATGTTTGGGTGAGTGAGTCATCCCGGAATAGGCATGTTGTTGGTAGACTGTTTTGCATGGATCCTTGGTCACGTCAGTCAGTCGTTGGTAATGGTCGGTTGGGTATCTCGGGGTGGGACTCCGGTATCCATGTGTTATGACCTTGACTTTCTAGTAGGCACTGGGAGGATATAGTCTTGGGCACTTACCTGAGAGGTAGTCCTGATATGTCGGGCCTTGAGACGTACCTGGAAGGTAGACGTTAAGGTGTATCTTGATACGGTGTAACTAGGCTTCGTAGAGCGAGTGTGGAGGATAAGTAGACGGTGGAAGGTTGGGTATTCCACGTGTGTTGGTAATGTAGGCCGAATAGTATTGGTTAAGGGAATGATGCCCTTTGTAATTAAGAGAATAAATGCGCAGTAACCTTTTTGAGGTAAGTGGTATATTTAGGTGTCGACTTTTTGACTTGAGGCCAAACACCTTTAGTGTAATCGGAGAATTGTAGCCGATTTTAAATTAATTATGGTGATAGTAGTAGTAACCCTGAAATGCTCACTTGTGATGAATGTTTATGGTGGAATGACCTTCGTGAGTGATTTTGAATTTACTGGTTTGATGATTCGTGTAAGGTAAATTTTAGGAGTCTATTAGAACACGTGGAAGTTAATCGACAGTTAATGGTAGGAATGATCGGTTTCGAGTATCCTGTAGGGTATATTGGTGAGCAACTTTAGAATGGTTAGAGCTTGAAATTGAATCGGGATGTATGGAATATCTAAGGTTGGGAGACAACCGAAGTCATTTGACTAGGAATGACTCCAGTTGTTGGAGTGTTCTTCCGATCATAATTTCAGTGTTCTTGAAGGAGTTTTGTTGGTAAGAAAAGTATTCGAGAAATTTTTAGACGGTGTGAGAAATTGAGATTCCAGTTAGTGGAAGTCCAGTGGCAACACAGAAAGGGTTCCGAGTGGACTTGGGAACCCGAGGCGGAGATGCGGGAGAGCTATCCGGAACTGTTTGCGGACGTAGACTTCGAGGACGAAGTCTAATTCAAGCGGGGGAGAGTTGTAAAGCCCGTATCCCGGTACGTTTTAATTCTTTTTAGCTAAATCTTTTTCTTAGCGTTGCTTGTTAACGGGGTTAGGCGGCTAGGACCTTAATTATTAAAGGTTTGGATATCTCTTTTTATTTTAATTGCTTTAATACCTCTCTCGTAGCAAATCCTTTCTAACGAGGTTTGTCTAGGATGACCAAAAATGTTAAATTTTGAGTAAAGCTATAAGTAGTTGTAAGGAATTTAAATGTGAGGGACAAAAATGTAAATGTTGTATGTGTTTGCATGGGAGTCGGCCCATAAGAACCGACCCCCCCCCCCTCTCCCCTTCTCGTTTAATTGGCCTCACACAAGAAATCAAAACCCAAAACCCTAAACACCTCCCTACCACCCTCCTCCTTGCTGCTGCCGTAACACCCCACACCATCGGCCGGCGCCGCTGTTCTTCGCCGGAGAGAGAGAGAGAGAGAGAGAGAGAGAGAGACGACCGGGAAAAGAGAAGCAGTCGAGAAGTGGAACTGCTGCTGCGTTTTAAACGTGAGGTAAGGTTTCGTCTCCGTCCCTTTTCGTTTTTCTTTGTCGTCGCTGAATCACCGGAAAACCACCACCGCTGGCGGCCATGGCGGCTGTAGGCTGTTGCCGCCGGGAAACCACCAGCCCAGTGGTTGTGTGGGTGTGGGTGTGTGTCGAGACGGTTTAGGATGGTAAGCTATTCTCGTTTATTTCTTTCGTTTCGTTTCGTTGTCGTCTCGCCGCCGCCGTCGACCACCACTGCCGGAGGTGGCAGTGGGTGGTGCGCGGTTGAGTCCAGTCCCTAGCAACCTAAACCCCAGCCTAAGTGCCTGTTTAGCTAAACCGTAAACCCGAATCGCATAAACATTTAAATCGTTGCAAAATCGTCATTTTATGTGATAAACGCCTTTCTGCCCCTGTTTTATTTCGTCCATAACGTTTCCGTCGTAGCTCGGATTGGGACGAAACCGGTGCCCACGGCTCACATTCTGTGCCGGGCACACTTTTCGTGTTTTAGTGGAAGTCCGGTTCGGCCTCTAGCTAGGCTTAAAATGGCTGTTTTCACAGCAGGTCTGCACATGACAGCTTCGTGTCCTGTTTTTAGAAAATTCATAGTAAATTGTAGGAAAATCGTTAGAACGCGTACGATATGTCCTTGGAACCCTAACTCTGAGCACTTTCTGGTTATGTAATTTAATTGAGGATTTTCTGGGTTTATGGAGGTCGGAACAGGTCCCGAACAGACCTGTTTGGTTAGACCAAAAAGTCGTTTTAGTGACGATTTAAGGGTGCGTCGTGTTTTAGGGTCCGGGTCTCGTGTTAATACATTGTAACGATTGTTTAGGTGTTGGGAAGTGATCTTGGAATTGTGAAGCTTGAATTATTGTTTGTGAGCTAGGCGCGCTTACGAGGTGAGTTCTCTCACTATAACTAATGTCGGTTACTTTTTACATTACGATTTGTACGTGTGTGGTAGTTTTAATTGTTTGTGATGCGGGACTAAATAGTGGGGCGTCTAGTCGGACCTTTATTGTTATGACTACGCGGGTGGCGTAGGAGTTCGGTGGGGCCGAGGTTTATATACGCGGGTGGCGTAGTGACTCGGCGGGACCGAGGTTTATATACGCGGGTGGCGTAGTGACTCGGCGGGGCCGAGGTTTATATACGCGGGTGGCGTAGGAACCCGGGAGAGCCGGGTAATGCTGGCACGGTTATTGTGTGGTCGGGTGGACCAGCTTATGCCTTTGGGTTGGATGGTGTAGGTATGCATGTTTATGATTTGTTCGTAGACTTGTATGCTGTTTATGTGCAATTAGCTGTTTAGAGGTGGTGTGGAAGTAACTGTGTTATTTATGGTGTCTGAATTCACTAAGCTTCGTGCTTACCCTTTCCCAATAAAATTGTGGTTTCAGGTGCGAGTGGCTCCAAGGCGTGACGAGTACACACTGGCGCGTGGGAAGAGTTGATTACTTTTATGATTTTAATTTTAGACATTTATTCCGCTGTTTATTGTTCGTAAGAATATTAATTATGAGTTTGCAAACGAGATGATTGAATTATTAAATGAGTTTTTATTAATGAAATGTTACTTTAAAAATTTTAAATTCCTTGTAATTTTTGGGACGTTACACTTTTATATGCTTTGTTTACAGAATTGGTTTTCAAAGCTTATAAATGTTTTGATTTTAAACTGGATGTTCTCACTAGGCGTAAGCCTAATGTTTCCAAAACTAATTTTCTTACCAGGTACTAGCACGGGCTGGGAATCGAAGGGATGAGTGAAGAGGGGTACCAGAATTATAACTTTTGGAGATGTAATGGAGATATTAGTGTTGAAGATATTTTGGGAGATCATATAGACAACCCTTATAATCTGATCATGTTTGTTATGAATTAGATTAGTAAGTTGTTTATAATATTTCATTTGTAATTATGAACCTTTGTCCTTAATTCTCCATTTATGAATGAAAGTTTTGGAAGAGGTTGTTGTAAACCTTGTAAAGTTAAGGTTTAAATTTATTATATTATTATTTATTATTAATATTAATATTATTATTTATATTAATATGATTATTTATTATATTATTATTATTATTATTATATTGTTATTATTATACCGTTACGGTCCATTAAAGCCAGAAAGTATCCTTTAAAGCCCAATACGGTCCACTCAAGCCCAATAAGATACGTTAAACCCCAAAGCGGTCAATTCAAGCACAAAACGGTCCATTAAAAGCCCAAAAGATCCATTAAAGCCCAATATGGTTCATTAAATCCCAAAAAGGATACATTCAAGTCGAACATAACCCATTAATGCCCAATATGGTGCGTTAAAGCCCAATACGGTCCATGTACGCCCAAAACGGTCCACTAAAGCCCCTCATCGTCCATTCAAGCCCAAAATGGTCCATTCAAGCTCAATACGGTCCATTAAAGCCCAATACGGTCAATTAAAGCTCAAAAGATTACATTGAAGCCCAAAACGGTCCATTGAAGCCCACAACAGGCTGTTAAAGCCCAAAATGATCCATTAAAGCCCAATACGGTCCATTAAAGCACAATACGATCCATTAAAGCCCCAAAAATATATTAAACCCCGAACAGAACCCATTAAAGTTAAATTGTATTGATTAAACACCTAGTGGATCAATGAAACCCCAATATGATCCATTAACGGCCATTTGGATCCAATTACCCATGTTGGATCCATTAATGACCATTTGATCCAATAAACCCCTTTTAGTTCTATTAAAGCCTAAATGGATCCATCAAAGCACAATTAGATCCATCAAGGCCCAGTTGACTCCATTAAAGATCAATAAGTATGTATGTGAACCCATATATACGAAGTGAATGTATATATGTATTATGTGTATATGTATACATGTGACCCGCTATATATATGAACACATGCAAACATATATGTATGTGAACCGTTACATGTGAAACGACGTCTATATATGTATATGAAGTATGTCATGTATATGATATGCTACCTAGTGCAGAAGACAAACATGTATGTATGTGAACCGTTATAGGTATGTGACTCGCTATACGTATGAACATAAACATATATGTATATATGTTACCCGATGTACATATAAACATAAACATATATGTTTGCATGTGAACCGAGTGTATATACATGTGAACTCATACATGTGTGCCGCAATACGAATACAAACATATATGTGTGTTTGTGAACCGTTATGTGAACCGAATGTATATACTACGTATTTTAATGTCAAAATTAAAATTCACCGATATATTCTACAATAAATTAAATTTGGTTTGATTTATCATTAAATATATTTAAATTTACATGGCAAAAGAAAAAAAAGGAAGTCCGTCGACAATCTGCCGTTAACCGTTTAGTTTCCGGCGGATAACCGACGGACATTAAAAAAATATTTATTTCTTTTAAATTTATAAAAACGATTAAAAATATAAAAGGTTTCCAGCGGATTCAAAAATATTTATTTTTCTATTAAATTTATAAAAAAGCTTAAAAAAATATAACTTGTTTCCGGCGGATCTCCGACGGATTTTAATTAAGAAAAATAATTTATCCGCCAGAAATGTTGGTTAATTAACCGTTGATTATTTAAAAAAATAATTAATTGCCTACTAATTTCACATCTGTCGAAAATCCGTCGGAAACGGGGCATATTTTAAAAAAAATTATATATATATTATCGGCAAGTTACTGACAGATTTCCGTCGAAAGTCAACGGATTTTGATTTTTTTAATTTTTGTCGAAAATCCACCGGAATTGCCTGTTTGTTTAGTAGTGTATAGGTCCCAAACTGAAAACTTCTAAGAATCTATAAACACAAGTTTTATTATCGATTGATATAACCCTAGAAAGATTTAAATAATGAGAATATGGTTTATTTCATATACCATCCAGATATAAACCCAAACATGAATGGACCAAATTTATCTCCAATTAATATTCCTGCACGACAAATGACACTAATTCTTTGGCTTAGCCATACATGTCTCCATCACATTATTACTAATTAATTGTCAATAATTGCACTTTTATTTCATTGTTTATTTATTTGTCGAACTGAATACGAGTTTTTTGTTTTATTAAACATAATACGTGTGTTTTTAACAATTTTATCAATAAATTCATAAGAAAAAAAAATAACTAAGGGGTTTTTGGTCTAGAGATATTGGATAATCAAAGCTTAAAGATTACAAATCAATCAAAAGTAGAAATTGTATGCAAGTTTAAATTGTTGTTTATCGAATATAAAGATTATATATTTTAATATAAAAAAATAACTTGGTTTTATTATATAATATTTTAATATGATCCATGTCCATGTCCATGTCCATGTCCATGTCTAAACCTATTGGTAACATAGCCTTTGGTATCGTGTTGCGCTTTTCCACCACGTGTCTCCTATATAGAACCACTGTGAAATGCTTAATCAATTATCAACCATTGTGAATCAACATTGTGTTTTCACATACATTATTGTTTCGTACTGTCTCAATCTTTTTATATGTATCCTTTTCTAAATACTAAAAGCCCTTATATAAAAAAATCAATATTACGTTTGATTTCTAGAAGATTATAACAAAACTTGTTAATTAAGACATCCAAAAACGACTTATAAACTTATTATCTTGCATTTGTTTCTTGTAGTGTATTGTCATGCTTTTATATATAATGCACAATTATTTGCTCACATAAACTTAAGTTGTATAAAACAATTTATTAACACACAAATACATTTTTTAGTCTTATAAATTCAATTTTGTTGAATTGTAACCAATGTTCTAAATGACATGAGGTATGACGTGACGGTGAGGTCAAATCTCAGCTTACGAGTTACAGCAAGGTCCCGGTGTTGTTCAAGGCATGCCCCAAGGCGACGTATGTATACATATATGTATTTGTTGTGTATATATATAGGCGAAGGATAGTGTGAGAACTTGAGGTTAACTTGAATTGCGACTTAGAAGGGAATGGATTCGGTACATCCCGGTGTACCTTATCACATTGCATTTCATCCTAATGTACGTTCATTTCTCATCCAATGGTTGATAACTACTTGTCACGTTAACCTCAACTTCTCACTGGAACTCAAACCTATATATATACACACAGTTGTGTGTGTTAATATTTTGAATCATAGCGTAACAATTTGAAATCATATAAAGTTATAAAGTAAAAGTGAAAGAAGCATTTATATTAAACACATCAAACTTGTATTAAAATGATATCAATAGTGCAAAATCAGGATTAAATTTTTTGAGTCTCTATTCGCTACTTTCTTCTATACTAAAAAAATTCATATTCGACTATCCAAATACGGGAATGAGAGTATGGATTTACCTATTTATGGTTTTAGTTTTTACATTTCTTTTTAATGTTTATTTAGGTTTTAGGTTTCGTACATAATTAACATTTATCCTCCAAGTTATATGTTTAAAAAAAATAAGAGAAAACCCTTTGTTGATCCCAATATAGACTCAACAATGATATTTATCTCGATAGTTCGAACAAACATGTATGCGGAAGCGTTTTTAGAAGAACTAAAGAGATACGCTTCGGTAGAAAATACACATAGAATCAACTAAGTAAAACAGTAAATAACACAAGAGTTTAGCTCAATGATTCACTTTCTATTGATTAATCAAAAACACCAAGAACACCTTTGAGTGTGTGATACAGATTTTATGCTCTAATCAGGTGTGTGTGTATTGTGCAAAAGTTACTAGAAAAGCTCTACAAGAGCCTTCTATTTATACTACTTTACAGGGGACAAGCAACAGACAAGAAGTACTAAGGTACAAAGACATGATTGTGGGTCAGACATCAGGTACAACGTTAATGTAGTGCACCGCAATCTGCAAAGGCTGTAACCCATCAGAGGTTGACACGTGGAATGTGCAGGGCACGCCATGTACGAATGATCTTCAGAATCTTCGTACAGCAGAGGCACGATCGTCTTTGTCTTTATCTTCAAGAAACTTCATTCTTCAAGTCTTCATACCACAGAGGCTCTGTGGCCTTGTCCTCTGAGAAAGTCTTCTGTTGAGAGCTTCACTTGGTGTCTTGGCAGAGGCTCTGTCGACGATCTTACACTTAGCCTATTTTTCAATACTTCTTCAAATAAAGGAGTTTGAGCTAACAATCTCCCCCTAAGTATTGAAAAATAAAAAATTGGAAATTTGCATGTTTTTCTAAGCTAAGAACACAACAAGAGGTATTTGACCTCTGTAGAAGATTTACTTTTCATATATGGTTATGCCAGAGGCACTTACATTTGATTACATTGTAAAGTATGAAAAGTAAGCAGATGATAGATGTGGATGTCAGACTCTGGCGTTTGGGAAGTCATTGATTTTCCTTGTGAGTCCTTCATCTCTGAGTTCACGAACATTATGATGCAGAGGTTTCTGAAGTTGATGACAGAGTCGATGACCTCTATTAATTTGTTGGCGTGGGTTATATCCATGAACTCTGATCCTCTGTGTTCCAGGAGATTGGCTCTGAACTCGAGCAGAGTATTTGTTGCATACTTCTGTCAATCAATCTCTAGGAACAGCTTCAATTTACCAGCAGGATCACGAAAGACATACCCAATCTTTGGACTTGTGATGATGGTGTTCAGTCTGATGTCCGCAGAGGAGGGGCATTGGTCTTATGGTGGTAAGAGATTTATTCTTTGAACTCCAAGGTCGAGTCCCACTTGGAAGTCTGTCAGGCTATATAACAGAAGTCTTTCGCGCACAGCCATCTTGATTTCCTCGTAAGCTCTTTGGACTTCAAGTCTGGTGTTGTAGTTCTGCCTTGCCCAGCTCAGAAGATCAGGTAGGTCATAGGGGCTTAGGTTTCTCAGATCTGTGTCTGAGAACTTGTTCTCAGATCTGTCCACCCTTTTGACGTGGTAGAGTTTGTAGCAGACCTGTACGCCTCTGGTGTGGGACAACTTGCAGTAGATGACTTTGTCGATCTTTGAGTTTGAGAAGACTTCACGTACAGGTTTGGATTTATCTCTGTAGAAGTCTTCTCGCATCTGCTGAACCATGTCAGGTTTCAGAATTGATGGTGGCAGAGGATCGTTGACGGCTCTGCTGTATAAGTATTTGTACACCACCTCTTCCATTTGTCTTTGTTGAATAGGGGGTGGTGGCATGGGTTTCCACGGAGCCTCAATATTGCTAATCAGTTGGGCCACCCGGTCTTCTGATGGCTTAGCCTTTGGATCTATGACGGGCTTAGATGACAGAGGAGTGATTCCGAAGGCCCAGTCTTCTTCTTCTGGTTTAGGAGTAACAAAGGCATCAAAAGATCTCTTTAGCAGTTTTTCAGTTGGTTGATGCTTTTGCTTCTTGGGTTTCGGTTCCTCTGTCGCTATACCCTTTCCCTTGTCTTTTGCCTTTGGCTGTTGTTCTTCTGTTTGAAGGGATTGGGTTACCTCTGTTGGTTTTGTCTTTTGAGTTTCTGAGGGCTTGGATGGGGGTGCTTTTGTAGTTTTTGGTGAGGTTGCCTCTGTTGGTTTCTCAGGGGACTTGGTTGGTGATGTGGTTTTGGTTTGGGGTTTGGTTGGTGATGCTTCTGCAGTTTTGCTCAGATATTTTCTGTGTTTTTGAGCAAGTGTTTGTCCTGGGTTTTGATTTGGGCTCTTCTGTTGTTTTGGGTGTGGGTGATGGTAGCTTTTATTCAGTTGGTTTAGGTGTTGGGGAAGGGAGTGTGGTTTCTTCTGTTGGTTGAGTTTTTGGTGATGGGGGGTTGTCTTCAGAGGTTGATGTTAGGATTTGGATCTCTTCTGTTGGTTTGGGAGTTGGTGATGGTAAATCTTCTTCTGTTATATGGGTTGTTTCCACAGAGGTGGGTGTTCCCTCTGTGGTCTTCTATTGGGTTCCTTGGGTTTCTGATGATTGTGGCACTTGGGATAGTGGTTCGGCATTGAGTGGTGGTGGAGCTGGTAATCCTCTGTTGGCAGCTCTATCTCTTCTCTCCCCCTCAGGATGATCTGATGGTCCTTCTGAATCATCATCAGAATCATCATATCCTCTGTTCGATGTACCTTCTGCTCGACATGTGGTAGGTGGTTTCTTTGGCTGAGCGCCCCCACCGTCCCCTTATCCCACTTCTCTCAGGTTGATAGAGAGAAGATGGAGAAGGCGGTGGATTTCATTGAGAAGGTCAACCCTGTGTTGTGTGGCCTAGAAGACAGACTTACAACGGTTGTTAATCGTTCGGGTATCCCTGGCCTCGAAGACATGGAGCCCGAACAAGTTGCTGCTGCTGTTGTTTCCTCCCCTTCTCCGCATGAGGAAGAAGAGGAGAAGACTGAGAAAGACCTTCCCCATACTTCTGAGGGGGAGGAAAATGCTGCTAAACCTCAGGGAGTTGAAAACCCTGAGGGAACCGAATTCTCCTTGAATGCAAATTCTGAGGGGGAGAATGTCGAAGAACATGCTGAATCTCCGGTGCATGTTGAATCCGAAGACTGTGATGAGTATGAGGAAGAAGAAGAAGAAGAAGAAGACGAAGAAGAGCTGGATTTTCAGGAGGATGAACCTTCATCATCACCCAAAGACGATGATGATGATGATGATGTCGACTTCTCCTTCCAGCCCAAACCCATAAAGACTCCAACTCTTAAAGGGATCGTCTTCACTAAACAAGGGGAGGGGAGCACCAAAACCAAACCTGCAGCGTCTGAAGCTGATAAAGGCAAAAACAAAGGCCTTGCTGAAGGCAACTTGGCTATTCTCTACAGCAAGCCACTTTGTCATGTAACTTACTAATTCCTCCCTTACACTGCATCCCTCCTCTATCCTTTCTCAACCTCAGTTCTACTCTCCATCAAACTTCTAAACACTTAACCCATTCTTTCTCTATCTCTTTTCCCAAATGATCTTACCTCTGTGATCGTTTTGTTTCAGCTAGTCCTCTCCCCTGCTTGAGGGTCAAGCTAAAGCTCCTCCTACATCACCAATAATCCCAGCCCCGAGTGCTGATGAAATAATCCCGGTCTTAGACTTCGCTGAGACTGATGAACCTGAAGAAGAACTGCTCTCGCTCAAGAAAAGACCTTCCTTGGTTCCTCAAAAGCCAAGTGAAGAAGAACTGAAAAAGAGGGCAACCATGATTTAAAAGCTTGAGGATCAACGCATCATTCCCTATCTCAACATCCTATCAAAAAGGGAAATCATTGAATCCCTCAGAGCTGAGAAACTCCTGGCTGAACGAAAGAAGACTGAAGAAAAAGATAAAGAATATGCCTTAGAACTTGCTCAGCATTCAGTTGATGATCCAGCCCTGAAGAAGTTCCCTGTTGCTGTTCAAAGAAAACTACTAAAGGACGCACAAAAGATCAACCAGGAGGAAAAGACCAAAGTCAGTGACACCACACTGGACTGGTGCAAGAAGATGTGCCACTACAGAAGTCATGGATCAGGGATAAGCGCTGTAAACGTAAAAGAGAGATATTCTATGAAATATCATAAAAAGGTACCAGTTGTTCGTGACCAAGTAGTCAGAGAAAATGGCTACTTCAGAACTTGCTACATGTCAGACCTGGATAAATTCGGCTTCCCTGAATGGTTGAAAATGAGAATCGCAATTCAGCGATCCCGCTCTACTTTCAAGACCTATGTTGATCAAGTGATAACTCTATTTTTAGAGTTATTATTTCCTTGAATTTTCTATTTTATTTTGTCAATTTAAGCCATTCCGCTTCTAAAAACCCCCATTCTTGGAACAATTCTCGAAAATGAGCAAAAAGAGTGAACCATAGTCTTTAATAAATTATTTGGTGGAAT
Source organism: Saussurea involucrata (assembly GCA_033807775.1). Taxonomy (NCBI): domain Eukaryota; kingdom Viridiplantae; phylum Streptophyta; class Magnoliopsida; order Asterales; family Asteraceae; genus Saussurea; species Saussurea involucrata. The sequence goes on from CM066327.1 coordinate 83,648,350, forward strand.
TTGGGTGTTTTTCACGATTTATCCTGCAGTGACCACTGTTGTGCCCACTCCGGTTTCCCACTATTCGAACAGAGCAAGAAGACAAAAGAAACTAGTAGTTGGGATGCAACTATTCTGGAGTTTAGAAGGTTCAAATGGCAGGAAAATATGGGCTGGAGAAGTACAAAGTAGTTTTCTTAAAGATGACAACAAGTACACCTTCTTGTACTTAGAGATTGACTTGGTGAAGGGTCTATTGGGTAAAAGGATTGTCCAAAGTGCTGAATTCTGCCATAATACTGCAGTCTTTACCCATTAGATAAACCCACCTATTTGTGTAATACCCAACTCTTTCTCCTAGTATATAAAGGAGCACTTGGGTACCATTTATGACATGCTTGGCTTAGTCTTAAATTCTCTCAACAACTACATTAATATTAGTCTTTCATTTACTGCAGTAGCTAGCTTTAAAATTCTGTATCTTAATTTCTTAGTTTAATTGTCGTTCGAAGTACATAGTGACAGGGACGAATTCTCGTTCCCCACTGTGGTAATTCAAGTCACTTTCAGTTTAAATTATGTGTAACTTCTACTCTTTTGTTTTCTTTACTTTAGTTATGGGCTAAACATCCTTTGGGATGTAGGAAGGAGAAGTACCTGGATTTTATTAAAAATGCTTGAGTAATCATTATACTTAGAATATTTATTGTTTTGGTCATTCATTCTCGATATTTACCCAAGGATGCGAACATGCCGATCACTTGCAAGGATCTAAAGTCTAGTTCTTAACTTAGAAGTAAGTAGAACGCAGTGACACGATCTTGAATGATGATAGGGGATTCGAAAGAATTCTTATGACACTTGCGAAAGTGAGGTCGGCACAGTGAGCTAATCTCAACCCACTGGAGTAGTAGGCAAGCTAGTTGGTGTATCTAAAAACACTTAGAGTATTTGTCTCTACACATTCCATCGAGACCTGAAAAGGTCCATTTCTGAGATTACCATTGACAAAACAATAAATACTAAGAGTATGAGATTTTTATCTAACGGTGTGAGTATTTTGTAACCGGGCTTTTCTAGCGAAAATGCCCATCTCGAATACAAGGATCACTTTTAGGACCAAGTATTTAGTATAAAATCTAGGGAAAATCCAACCTACCTTCCTCTTTTTAAACCTTAGTAAAATCGTTAAAGTAGCTATTTCACCGAACAAACCAAAATATTGCTTCTTCTGTTTTTGAAACCTGTAAAAGGAGCTCATGAGAACCGTATTGTCTTGATTGTCCAGTCTCTGTGGATTCGATTCTGGTATTTTACCAACTATTACTTGTTGTGACGATCATAGTGGACAGTGTACACTTGCACTTCCCACTGTGGACAGTTTGCAACCCACTGCGCTTAAAACACTTATTTCGCACGTAACAAGTTTTTGGCGCCGTTGCCGAGGACTGGCGTGATTTTAAATCTCAAGACATTAGTTTTTGTTCGAGCCCGAGTAACTCGTTTTTCTAAGCTGTTCGTGTTGCATGCCACGGCAACAACACGAACCTTTGGTACCAATCGATCTTGAAATAGAGAAAACTTTTCGAAGAAGACGTAAAAATAAGAACACAAATCGACAACCCCCTGTGATCCCCACTGTAAACATGGCAGCAATACCACCACCTATAGTGGAGACCACAGTGACGATTGCCGATAGCAAAGATCGAAAAATACGGGACTACGCTACTTCCGGAGTTGGTGATTTGAGCTCCGGAAATTTAAGACCCAACATTGTTGCAACTCATTTTGAACTCAAACCGGTGATGTTTCAAATGATCCAAGCCATGGGTCAGTTTGGAGGATCACCATCTAAGGATCCGCACTCGCACTTAAAATCTTTCTTGGAAATGACCGATTCCTTTCAGTTACAAGGTGTGAGTGATGAAGCGTTAAGACTAAGACTTTTTCCTTTTTCACTAAGGGATAAGGCAAAGTCATGGCTGAACTCGCATGAACCTCACTCGATAATCACTTGGCAAGAACTTGCCGATAAATTTTTGCAAAAATACTTTCCTCCAACGAGGAATGTAAGGTTTCGAAATGATATAATTTTGTTTAGGCAAGAAGAAGATGAGGCTGTTTCGGATGCATGGGAACGATTTAAAGATTTACTTCGAAAATGCCCACATCATGGCATCCCACATTGCATCCAATTGGAGACCTTTTACAATGGTCTTTCCAATGCAGCCAAAATCATCTTAGATGCAACAGCCGGTGGAACATTCACGAGTAAAACCTACAATGAAGGATATCAAATCTTAGAAAAAGTGTCCAACAACAATACCGAGTGGTCCAATCCTAGAGCAATAGTACCAAAGACCAACACCATCGATTCCGAGGCACTCAAAACCATGAATGCACAGTTAGTGGCCTTAACAAAAATCGTATTGAACCAAAATAGAGGCCAAGTCAATTCTGCAACTCATCTAGCCGAAAACTGCTCCCTCTGTGGAGAGGAGCATCTTTTTGACTATTGTCCAGCAAATCCCGAAGCCGTTAATGTTATAGGAACAAATCCGATAAACAACCCATACTCACAGACTTATAATCCAGGTTGGAGAAATCACCCAAATTTATCTTGGACTGGTAATACAAGACTCCAACCCCACGGGGCGAGTCATGCCCAGCAAAGACCACACAATCCCCCTGGATTTCAGCAACATCACAGTGGGCAGCCCGCACATCACAGTGGGCAGCACCCACAGAACTTTCACCAAGGGCAGTCCTCACAACCATACCAACCACGATCCAAACAACCAGCTGAGGTTCAACAATCGATTGAATCAATTCTCAAGGGTTTCATGAATCAAACTCAAGCAGCCATTAGAAATATAGAGACCCAAGTAGAACAACTAGCTGTCGAAGTTAAGAATAGACCACCAGGGACATTGCATAGTGACACCGAACATGCTAAGGTGATAGGATCTGAACATGTCAAGTCCATAACACTGAGGAGTGGAAAGGATCTGAAAGATATCGTTTTCGAGTCTGATGATTCGCCTCAAATACCCAATGTAACTCCCACAGTGGGCACTCTTCAAGTCACTGTCATCCCCACAGTGGGGAACGACATCCCTGACCTTCCCACTTTTGGACATGTTCCAAAACCTACTGTTCCAAAGCCAATACCACAGCAAACTCAAATTGACCCACGAAGCATACCTTTTCCTGACAGAATGAAGCCTAAAAATGTCGATGTTCAATTTAAAAAATTCTTAGACATTTTTAAACAGCTTCACATTAACATACCCTTGGTAGAAGCTCTCGAGCAAATGCCAAGCTATGTTAAATTTTTAAAGGATATTTTGAACAAAAAAGAAAGTTGGGTGAGTTTGAGACTGTGGCTTTGACCGAAGAATGTAGTGCCCTCCTTACTAGCAAGATTCCACCTACGTTGAAAGACCCGGGTAGTTTCACCATTCCATGCACAATAGTAGGACAAGAAGTAGGTCAAGCACTTTGTGATTTGGGAGCTAGTGTCAATTTGATGCCACTGTCCATTTTTATCAAGTTAGGTATTGGAGAGGCTAGACCCACAACCGTGACATTACAACTAGCCAATCGGTCCATTGCCTACCCCAAGGGAAAAATAGAAGACGTCCTGGTCCAAGTGGATAAATTTATCTTCCCCGCCGATTTTCTAGTTCTAGATTATGAGGCCGATAAAGAAATCCCAATCATCTTAGGAAGTCCGTTTCTTGCAACCGGACGAACTTTGATTGATGTGCACAAAGGAGAACTCACGATGAGAGTTAATGACCAAAAGGTAACATTTAATGTCTTCAAGTCCCTTAAGTATATAGACACCGAAGACTGCTTCACTTTAAGTTCGATTTATGGATCCTACAGTCTTGATACAGTGCCCACAGTGGGAAGTACAGTGCCCACAGTGGGGAATGAGAGTGAGCACTCCGACCTTGAGAGTGACGACACTTTTGAGGATGAGTGTAACGAAATAGTGGCAGCCTTTGAACCTCTAGACTTTAAGGATAGAGATGTTCAACCCCCTTCAATAGAACAACCTCCCGAGTTAGAGCTTAAACCATTGCCTTCCCACTTGAAATATGCTTATCTCGCTAAGAATAATAAACTTCCCGTTATTATCTCTTCTAAACTTAGTGAGAAACAAGAACAACTTCTGATCGATTTGTTGATAAAGCATAAGAAGGCAATTGGTTGGACCATAGCAGACATTCGAGGTATTAGCCCCTCCCTCTGTCAACATAAGATTAACTTGGAGAGTGACCACCCTGGGAAAGTTCAACCTCAAAGAAGGTTGAACCCCATCATGAAGGAGGTAGTTAAGAAAGAAGTTTTGAAGTGGTTAGATGCCGGTATTATCTATCCCATTGCTAGTAGTAGTTGGGTGAGCCCCGTCCAATGTGTCCCTAAAAAGGGAGGGACGACCGTAGTAAAGAACGAAAAGAACGAGCTCATTCCCACTAGAACTGTAACGGGATGGAGGATATGCATGGACTATAGACAACTCAACTTGGCCACTAAGAAAGACCACTTCCCCTACCTTTCATCGACCAAATGCTTGATCGGTTAGCGGGAAAGTAATTTTATTGTTTTCTGGATGGATACTCCGGATACAACCAAATCCACATCACCCCCAAGGACCAAGAAAAGACCACCTTTACTTGTCCCTACGGTACTTTTGCATTCCGGAGGATGCCATTTGGATTGTGTAATGCCCCAGCCACTTTCCACCGTTGTATGATGGCCATTTTCACCGACATGATTGAGGACACCATAGAAGTTTTTATGGATGACTTTTCTGTGATAGGGACATCATTCGACAACTGCCTAGGAAATTTAGAGAAAAGCCTAGTGAGATGTGAGACCCACGACCTTATTTTGAATTGGGAAAAATGCCATTTTATGGTAGAAGAAGGTATTGTCCTAGGTCATCTTGTCTCAAGGAGAGGGTTGGAAGTTGACAAAGCCAAGCTTGAGGTAGTGGCACAACTTCCCGAACCCACAACAGTAAAAGGTATTCGAAGTTTCTTGGGTCACGCAGGTTTTTATAGGAGGTTCATCAAAGATTTTTCAAAAATAACAAAACCCCTATGCAACCTGTTACAACACGAAAAAGATTTTATTTTTACGAAAGAATGCCAAGATGCTTTTGAAACAATCAAGGAAGCCTTAGTCACATCACCCATAGTGACCACTCCTGACTGGTCACTCCCATTCGAAGTGATGTGTGATGCCAGCGAGTGGGCTGTGGGGGCTGTTCTCGGACAGAAAAAGAACAAAGTTTTTCACCCCATTTATTATGCAAGTAAAACACCGATTGAAGCTCAGATTAATTACACATTAACTGAAAAAGAATTACTTGCGGTGGTGTTTTCTTTTGATCGTTTCAGGTCGTACTTGATAGGGACGAAGGTCATAGTGCACACGGATCATGCAGCGATAAAATACTTGATCAACAAGGCTGATTCCAAGCCACGCTTGATCAGGTGGGTTTTATTGCTGCAAGAATTTGACCTTGAGATCGTTGATAGAAAAGGAACGAGCAATCAGATAGCTGACCATTTGTCCAGGCTCGAGAAGATAGTGGGCACTGTTGATCCCACTCCGGTCAGAGAGAATTTTCCCGATGAACAATTGTTATCAGCCCAACATCTCGAAAATAATATTCCTTGGTATGCTGACATTGCCAACTTTTTAGCAAGTGGACTAATACCCCATGGGATGAGTGGACAACCATTTAAAAAGTTTTTACATGATACACGACAATATGTTTGGGACGACCCTTTCTTGTATAAGATAGGGACGGACCAAATATTGAGGCGTTGAATCCACGGGAGTGAGCAACATCAAATAATCCATGGTTGTCACACATCCCACTACGGTGGTCACTTTGGTGGAAACCGCACTGCTGCAAAAATCTTGCAAAGTGGGTACTTTTGGCCCACAATGTTTAAAGACTTTTATGAATTTGTAAAAAGTTGTAAGCAATGTCAACGCACCGGGAACATTTCACAAAGGAACGAGATGCCTCTTAACAACATCTTAGAGGTAGAACTTTTTGATGTTTGGGGGATTGATTTCATGGGACCCTTTCCAAATTCCAATAATAATTCTTATATCATGGTTGCGGTAGATTATGTTTCAAAATGGGTGGAAGCCATTGCGTGTCATTCTAATGATGCCAATACCGTGGTGAAATTTTTGCATAAAAATATTTTTACTCGATTTGGAACACCACGGGCATTGATTAGTGACGAAGGAACCCATTTTGTAAACAAAGTCATGGCCTCGGTCCTTGCTAAATATGACATACATCATAGAGTGGCCACCGCATACCATCTGCAAACCAACGGTTTGGCCGAGCTTTCAAACCGTGAGATCAAAGGAATTTTGGAAAAAGTTGTTAAACCGCACCGCAAGGATTGGTCAACCAAACTTGATGATGCTCTTTGGGCCTACCGAACGGCCTATAAAACTCCCTTGGGAATGTCTCCATTTAAATTAGTTTATGGCAAAGCTTGTCATTTACCGATTGAATTGGAGCACAAGGCGTTTTGGGCCCTTAAAGAGCTTAACATGAGTGAGGATGCTGTGGGAATTAAGCGGAGTTTGCAATTGCATGAACTAGAGGAGTTGCGATATCACTCCTATGAAAACGCAAAGTTGTACAAAGAAAAGACCAAGATGTGGCATGATCGAAGAATCAACCATAGGGAGTTCATGGAAAGACAACAGGTATTATTGTTCAATTCCCGTCTTAAACTCTTTCCGGGTAAGCTAAAATCACGATGGACGGGACCATACACCATTGTCAAAGTGAGTCCCTTTGGAACAGTGGAGTTAAAGTCCCCACAGTCTGGTCAAACGTTCAAAGTCAATGGGCAGAGAGTGAAGCATTTTCTGAGTGAGAGTGCTCACATTCCATCCCACTCTCCACCCCACTATGGTTAAGAAATATCGGAACCTCTTGTAAATATTTTATTTCAGTTATTTGCTGCCTTTTTATTATTTTTAGTCTTTTTAATTCTGCATGGTAGTTTGTTTTAATGTGTGTAGGAGAGATTTTCAGCTTTTAAAGGAAAAGTCAAGAAAAAGCTTCGCAGTGGGCAAATGCAAGTCCCTGCGTTCCCCACTTCCAATCTGACGGACGATAAGACAATTTTTGGGGGGCCCAAGGCTGACACACATCAACTTTTCTTACACAAGGTGTCACCTTTTTGTTGCCACATGTCCTATTGCATTGTCCCAAGAAAAAAAACCATCATTTCTTTTCTTTTTCTCTCTCTCCCAACCGTTCCCTCCAATATCAAAAGAAAATCAAAACCTCTTCAATTCCAAAAACCACTTAACTCCTAAAAACTACTTTCACTTCCAAATATTCAAAATACTTACCCTCTCTCCTTCTTCTTCATTTCTCACGAACCATAACCGAAAAACCCTTCCCAAACCCTAACAATGGCTAGAAGCAAAAGGCTAACCACCAACCCTGAGGCACTCACACGTCCGGCGGTCCGCCGTAGAACCGCCGAGAGCCACCCGCCGGAAACCATCACCGGCGATTTAAACGAACCGCCGCCGGTCTCCGGCGAAAATCCGATAGTCACTGATATTCCAGACACAGGTTCGTCCAAGCAAGAGAGTCCAAGGGGTGTTTCTTCATCGAAAGTTGCAGACTCCAGTTCTAGCCACCTCGATGAAGAGGCATTGCAGGCTGAGGAAGAAGAAAGGAGATTGGAAGAGGAGTACAACCAAAGAATGGCCGCCATTCAAAAAAGAAAGGAAGAAGTCGAGAAAAGGCGGCGCGAGGAAGAGGAAAGGGTGCGAAAAGAGGAGGAAGAAAGGAGATTGGAAGAAGCAAGGACTAAGGCCGAAAAAGAAAGGAGATTCGAGGAAGAACGAAAAAGAACAGAGGCAGAAATATTCGATGAAGAAGAGAAGTTGAGAAGACAGGTGGAGGAAGAGTACCAACACCATTACAGCCAAATGGACAATACCGTGGATATGGAAGCACTGCGGAAGGCTGCCCACAGTGAGAAGAACCCCATCATTCGGGCTATGAGGAAAAGAGGAATGGTCACCAGGTCTGGGGTGACCATGTCGCAGAAATCACCAACCAAAAAGCCGCGAAGACAATCATCAGGGAAAGGTAAGGGTCTCGAACCCTCTTTGAGTTCATCATCTGTGGAAATTGATGCCGGGAGTGAACAAATGTCATCTGACAACCCACACCTGTCCACTGTGGGGACTAAACATGTCCCCAGTGGGGTGCCTAGGCAGTTCACCACTCCCTTAGTAGCAACCCACTATGCTTTTATTTCAAATCAAAAGTTGAACTTAGAGAGGGGTTTCGACCCCGACTTTATAGAGGCCAACACGTTTGTCAAAGATAGAATTTTAGTGCAAGATTGGTCGACATTGGCATCTGCCAATCGTCGAGCAAATGCCTCGTTGGTGCGGGAGTTTTACACCGAGGCTTCCCAAAAGAAGGACCCCATTGTAAAAGTCCGGGGTCGAACTGTGAAATATACAGCAGATGAAATTAATCGGGTTCTAGGAAGGATTCCGGAAGCATGTGACTTTTCACAGTTTCTAAAGAAAATGACCCCGGCAGATGAGAATCTTATTTTAAAAGAGATAGCAATTGAAGGAAAGCCATGGGATAGAGATGGCCAGAGGAAGTGTCTGCACGCTAGCTCCCTCACCACAGAGGCCGCTGTGTGGTTCCAATTTCTCCGTGCCTCTGTGTCCCCAACATCACATGATACAACTCTTTCAATGCACAAGTGTGCCATGTTATATTGCATCCTCACTGAAAAAAAGATCAATCTGGGGAATGTCATGCACGCTGCCATTCATCAAGCCCGCACTCGTAAAAAGGTAATCTTGCCACTCCCTTGTTTAATCACTTCATTACTAATCGATGCTGGAGTACCCTCAGTTGCAGATGATCAGTGGCTCGTTTCCACGAGCAACATAAGTGTGCTAACCATCAAGAAGATGGGCAGAGCGATCACCACTCCTCCCCGAGAGCATATCGATGATGATCCCACTGTGGGGAATGTTGATCCCACTGTGAGGATCGCTGATGATCACACTGTGAGAACCGCTAGTATCCCACTGCGCCAGCCAACTGCAGGAACCGCAAGCACAAGCAACCCCCTGACAGCAGTTATGCAAGCATTGACATCTCTCACCTATCGTTTCGAACTAATGGAGGCCCAGCAGAAGCATGCCAACCGAGCCAATGAGTTGTTCTGGATGTATACTCGGGACCGTGATGCAGTTCTCAATCAGATATACCAGGGTGCTGATCCCCTGCTCGCTGCACAGCTCCCCGAATTTCCAGAAGGTATTTGCCCCTCATATGACAGTGAGGATGATTTCGAGGAGGAGGATTCTGGCGACAGTTCACCGCATGCAACCCCGAACCATTGAATGGTTTGTTAAAACTTTGGTTTCCACTCATGATGCTCTCTAAAACAATGTTAATTTCTGTTTGGTTTGATTTTATGCCTATGGCTAGGCTTTTGACACTATTTGCTGTTTTTACACTTTTTGGTTAATGATGCATGGAAATCCTACTGCTGAGTAGGTGATTTTGGGTTACTAACGTATTTTCTTAGCTGAATGCTTGATTGATCTCGTTTCCATTTCAAGGTACAACTTTCAGCTTCCGACTTAAAAGGTCACCTTTGTAAGTACAGATCTCAACTTGTCACCATGAAATGATATAGGCCGTTTTTCGCATCCAAACACGATCCTTTTTGATCCCCAAAACACCTCGTTCATCCCTATTTCCATGTCACAGTGGGGACACTGTGCAATTTTAAGTTTGAGGTGGGAACTTTTAGAGTGACTTCCAGTCTTCTCACAGTGGGGACACTGTGAGGTCATAAGTTTGAGGTGGGTAAACCATACCCACCTCCAAAAAAAAACAGAAGAAAAACGGAGTATCACTAACAAAATTGATGGTGTGCCTTTTCTGGACCATCAAAGTGCTCACTCCCAGAAAAAGATGGTGTGCCTATTCTGGACCATCAGAATACCCACTTTCAAGAAAAAATAGCCATACCCAAATAAATCCTGAAAGTGTACGTACTTACCCATGCAAAATACAAACCACTCACTTTTGGAAATAAAAATCTCAAAGCGAGATCGTCGGTCCATGTTTGGAATTTCGTGCCAAAACCCTTGGAAAAATATTCAAAGCCACAAATCTTTCGAACCCAAGAAAAGTCCTATTGATCAATTGTGAACAAGGGAAAGATTTCGTCAAGTACAAAAGTGAAGCTTTGATTTTGGAACCGAAAGAAGTACATGTGGAGGGAGATCAACATCCAGTCAGAGTGAGAAGACAGTAAGTCCCTGAAAGCTCTTGTGCATTATATATATATATATATATATATTATTTTATTTTCTTTCTTTTCATTACTTGGGGACAAGTAATGGTTTAAGTTTGAGGTTGTGATAGCTCTATTTTTAAAGTTATTATTTCCTTGAATTTTCTATTTTATTTTGTCAATTTTAGCCATTCCGCTTCTAAAAACCCCCATTCTTGGAACAATTCTCGAAAATGAGCAAAAAGAGTGAACCATAGTCTTTAATAAATTATTTGGTGGAATTTGGGTGTTTTTCACGATTTATCCTGCAGTGACCACTGTTGTGCCCACTCCGGTTTCCCACTATTCGAACAGAGCAAGAAGACAAAAGAAACTAGTAGTTGGGATGCAACTATTCTGGAGTTTAGAAGGTTCAAATGGCAGGAAAATATGGGCTGGAGAAGTACAAAGTAGTTTTCTTAAAGATGAAAATAAGTACACCTTCTTGTACTTAGAGATTGACTTGGTGAAGGGTCTATTAGGTAAAAGGATTGTCCAAAGTGCTGAATTCTGCCATAATACTGCAGTCTTTACCCATTAGATAAACCCACCTCTTTGTGTAATACCCAACTCTTTCTCCTAGTATATAAAGGAGCACTTGGGTACCATTTATGACATGCTTGGCTTAGTCTTAAATTCTCTCAACAACTACATTAATATTAGTCTTTCATTTACTGCAGAAGCTAGCTTTAAAATTATGTATCTTAATTTCTTAGTTTAATTGTAGTTCGAAGTACACAGTGACACGGACGAATTCTCGTTCCCCACTGTGGGTTTAATTCAAGTCACTTTCAGTTTAAATTATGTGTAACTTCTACTCTTTTGTTTTCTTTACTTTAGTTATGGGCTAAACATCCTTTGGGATGTAGGAAGGAGAAGTACCTGGATTTTATTAAAAATGCTTGAGTAATCATTATACTTAGAATATTTATTGTTTTGGTCATTCATTCTCGATATTTACCCAAGGATGCGAACAAGCCGATCACTTGCAAGGATCTAAAGTCTATTTCTTAACTTAGAAATAAGTAGAACGCAGTGACACGTGCTTGAATGATGCTAGGGAATTCGAAAGAATTCTTATGACACTTGCGAAAATGAGGTCGGCACAGTGAGCTAATCTCAACCCACTGGAGTAGTAGGCAAGCTAGTTGGTGTATCTAAAAACACTTAGAGTATTTGTCTCTACACATTCCATCGAGACCTGAAAAGGTCCATTTCTGAGATTACCATTGACAAAACAATAAATACTAAGAGTATGGGATTTTTATCTAACGGTGTGAGTATTTTGTAACCGGACTTTTCTAGCGAAAATGCCCATCTCGAATACAAGGATCACTTTTAGGACCAAGTATTTAGTATAAAATCTAGGGAAAATCCAACCTACCTTCCTCTTTTTAAACCTTAGTAAAATCGTTAAAGTAGCTATTTCACCGAACAAACCAAAATATTGCTTCTTCTGTTTTTGAAACCTGTAAAAGGAGCTCATGAGAACCGTATTGTCTTGATTGCCCAGTCTCTGGGATTCGATTCTGGTATTTTACCAACTATTACTTGCTGTCACGATCATAGTGGACAGTGTACACTTGCACTTCCCACTGTGGACAGTTTGCAACCCACTGCGATTAAAACACATATTTCGCACGTAACAACAAGCCATAAACAGGCTGATCGACTTGGTAACCTCAGCGGTCGATATTCCCCCTCCACCAATTCAGAAGAAGCGAGCTGCTCCAAAGAAGAAGAAGACTCCTTCCTCTCCAGACCCGACAATAAGAAACGAGACAGGGATTGATTTCTCTCATGAAGCAGTTCTTGGCCAGAACCCTGATCTATCCGGACTCAACATATATCTACCTCCAGCTAAAGATTTCGTCCCTGGAAAGGTTATCAGCAATCCTTATGGCATTTTCTTCTATGACTTCACTGGTCACGAATGCTTTCAACGCATCTCTGAGTTATACAAAACTCCAATCGAACAACTCAAAGATTTACTCTACTAGTGCGAATACAGACGCGGTCTACTTGGATCACTCCTAAAACCCCACATCTACCGCGAAGCTAAGAAAAGAAGGGAACATGGAGTCACAGTCCCTGATTGGATGATTCCACAGACTGACACTCTTGATGAACTCGTCAAGAAAGAACATGCGTAGCTGATAAGATCATCTTTTGTAATTCTTCTATCTTTATCAGCTTGTATCTTTTTGTACTTGTAATTATTATTCGTTGTACTTGTAATTTTTCCACTTCCCTTTGTAACTGATACGAAGTTTAATGAAAAATTTCAGTGAATGTACTTTACTCCATCAGCACTTAAAAAGATCCCTGAAAATAGTAAATGGGACAAATATTTTTTGAGTCCTTTTTATCCTTATGTTTTCTTACTTAGCAATTTTCCTTTATTTCTATGTCATCATCAAATAGGGAGAGATTGTTGATCCAAACCCTCAGTGATTTGATAATGAACCTGAGAAACACTTAGTGAAAATTGTAAGTAGACAATATGTATTAAAGTTTCACTATCGCTGATAAATAATAAGTCTGTTTAGTATCGCTGATAGGAAACTCATGTTCTTTAATTTATGCATTCAGCGAACACTGTTCATCAGTGAGCCCTGAGCCTATTCAGTCTCACTGATGATCGCTGATACCTTATGTTGTTTACTTATGATCCCTGAAGACAAGATTCACGTCAACTATGTTCTAAGCTGAAGTCGAAGATCAAGCCAAAGAACCAGCGACTAAGTCTACTAATGAATTGATGCGGATATCAACGAAGCCAAGACTTGTCAACTCAACGTGAAGTTTCAAGTAGAAGACTTCAGCGAACACTGAACTTTATCATTCGCTGATAAAGAATCATTCAGCGAACGCTGATCATGAAGCCTCATCTACAAGTAACTTTTGTGTTACCCCTTGCACGCCTGTAACGTCCCAATTTTTTTTTCTTAAAACATATTAATATATAAAACATCCATATAAACAAACCGCAAGTCTAATTGTTCAACGCAACGAAAGGTTTTCAGTTAATAGATAACAAAATAAAACTTGTCTAAGTCTTGAATCATCCTTCATCACGCCTTTATTCCAACGCCAACCCGGTTCTATATCTTCTCTTTCCCCTTGCTACTATTCCCGATTGAGTGACGACCTGGTTGCATTGTTATTTTGAAAAGGAGTTGGGTGAGCCTAAGGCCCAGTGAATTCACGGTTTTATGCATGATAATAATATCAATAACAATTTTCACAAAGCATCATAGTTTAACATGCATACGGTAAAACAATATAATTCACAAAGCTATCGGCATCATGGAAGGTGCCTGGCTCACACAGCTTTGCCTGGCGGACTCACACAGCATGTCCGCGCTTACGGCTTTAGACAAGCTCACACAGCATGCTCGTCTTACCATAGTACACCTCCATTGCCAAACAAATTTTCACATATATATCATAAAACATGTCATGATTTATTGCATAAACGACATAATAAAATTCTCGAGAACATTTAGTAATTTTATAAAAGTATGCAACCGTTTAAAAATCACGTTAACTCACCGTACTCGTGGTAGCCCGAACTGTTCTTGAAATTCCTCACGTCTTCCCTACAAATTTACGATCACATTTTTAACTCTAATAATAAAATTCGACACCCCTAGAAGTGATAGAATGGTCTTTGACACTATCTAATTTTTAACGACCCATAACCGACATTCTTCGTTTCGACGTTGCTTCAACTTATTCCTCCATATACTTCTATATCTCTTTCTATATATATATATATATACATACATGTCTATATATATATATTTACATGTACATATTTATACATATTTATTTGCACACATAAGTATATATACATATTTACATGCATATATATATATATATGTGTGCTACCTGCTATGCATGCATACAATGTAAACATATATATGTAGGTATATATATGTTAACTATATCTCCAACTATCCTCTGCATGCAAGAACATATATAAATACTTATTCAACATTGTATCATAATTCGTATTTCATCTTCTGTTTCGATTCCATCAAGAAGTCTCTATTGTTTCCTTTTCATTTTGTTTCCTCTCCTAAAACAGTGATCAACGAACGTAATATATAATGACAAATATTTGTCTAAGAATCCTCGAAACCGAACAAGTTCTCAACCTTTCAGTAAGTTCTAACACTTGGTATCAAAATGAGGGTCACCGTTTGGCAATCCTGGCATCACAGTGATTACCGTTGTGACAAACGATAGGGTGCTAGCGATGATCGTTGGCCATCGTTACCCTATTGGAACCTACCCGAACGAAACGATAAAACAACATTCCGAGGAGAGAGGTACGAAACGCTTACCGATTGGTGCCGAACTAGTAGTCGACTTTCTTTTCGACCGTTCACCGTCTCCCTTGCTCGCACTAGTTCTCTTTATTAACACTTTTACCTCAGAGCACAAACTCCTCATCCTTTTTATACTATGTTACTGACCGTTCCAAAGCAAATGATAAGGCTAAGTGTTAAATGGTGTATTAATTAGTGTGTTAAATGGTGGGAAGTTCACCAACGATTTGGTGGTATGGAAATGAATTGCAACTTACATTCCACCCCTTTTAGTTTCTTTGTTGTTACCCAACAAGCCCCTTCTAAATTGGTTAATATACATATATATTATATTATCTCTTTTTTTTAGTTATTACAAACTTCCCCCCTTAACAAAATTTCGTCCTCGAAATTTTCTCTACACAAATAAATTAGAGTATTTCAATCTCATCTCCTTCTCGGGTGCCCAGGTTGCTTCCGGTTTCCTCAACGTAACTCAAAGTTTTGTCCACCTTCACATCCTTAAGAGGTACCTCAACACTTTCATCGGCCAAACAATTCCTTAGATTTGACATGTGGAACGTGTTATGTATGCCTTGAAGTTCTCCAGGAAGCTCCAACTTATAGGCAACCTCACCTACTCTTCTAGTTATCTTGTAAGGGCCAATATAACGAGGACTTAGCTTTCCTCTCTTTCCAAAAGAACCACACCTTTCCATGGTGAGATCTTGAGCATAACCTTGTTCTACGGATCTTACTGCTCCCGATTTCAATCGGTTCTCCTACGTAAGTCGACCTCTCATCTATACTGATGTCCCCCAAAGGACCAGCCACCTCGGCATCTGACAAACACCCTCTTTTTTTTCCGAGACATGAAGTGTCGGAGAAACATTCTTTAATTCCTCTGACCAGTCTTACTTGTATGCCGTTGCTCTAACTCGCTCACTAATGACAAAAGTCAACTTCTTATCGTCTGCATCTCTTGGAAGGTCGCCATCATCTCACTTCCCACCTCGGCTCTCCACAAAAGAGGCGTGCATCACACTATGAATTTCTTCTCAAACTTCAAGGCTCAAAGTCTTATGTTTTTCAATCCAACCACTCACTTCTACTCGGTTGCCTCAGACCGTTCAGATGGGAAACATAACCGCACCCCATACTTTGAAACCACCCTCGGCGAGACACCACTTGTTGTATCGTGCCCTCTTGCACTACTTACTTGTACCCTCTTTGATCACTATACACGCTTAAAACTACCTGATAAAACCAAGGCCAACCGCGCGTCCATTTGCTCGCCTCTTCCATGCCGCCCCCACTGTGCAACCCGACTCCCCACATTACAACCTCATCACAAGCATATGAAATCAACATTTACGTATGAATGAACGTATAAACAACTTGCATGCATTTGTAAACATTTCCATATCATGTACAATAAAACCTTTCAAAACGTTTAAACATGTCATCATACTCATAACCATAATCAGTTAAGAAACCTTTACTAAAACGTTTAATCATGTCAGCATGCTCAAACCAAATTCAGATACGAAAACTTTAGAAAAACATTTCAGTTGCGTCAAAAGGGTTTAGGGAACTCACGGTTTTAAACACGTCTAAACAAGGTCTCTCGTACATTTATACTTCCTTAAGAGAAAGAACTTGGCGGAAATTCCCGCCACAACAACGAGAATCTTCCACCAGAAAAACTCACTCACTGACAACTTGGCACAAGGCCAACTTTGTACATCCCGACAAGTTCGCACCCAGGAGTTCCCTCCTCGGTATACCTGAAATTTCTAGGTTATTTCTTCCAACCAACATTCGTCTATGCAGATCATACTCCTTTCCCGAATCACATCGGTTACAACTCGACAACTAATTCGTACGTTCTCACCACTTCATCATTTCACACTTAGCGTGTCTAATAGTAGGAAACCTCTATAAGTCCTTATTTGAGTACTCACCTATCCGAATTGCACTTATCCTGCAGTTTCTCGTTGCTTGCCACAAGCGTCCAGTCATATAACATAACTTCGGTTACTCCCACTCAACTAGGAGGGGTAACCACGAACACATCCTACTATTCTCAATAGCTTACACTAAACGATCAATTCATTTAAACGTTTCTCACAAGGTCACTAATTTCTCTCATTCAGTTGTCTTATCCACTTCTTTCCTGCACAAAATCATACACAACTTCCTTCCTCAATACTCTTTCCAAAAGTTCGCACACTTAGCAAGGACAATCTACACAACACTGCGCATATCGGCATTACTGTCAAGTTTACTACTTTCGATTTACTTACTTATTCCGACATACTGCCTTCACCTCCCCACGTTAGCGTGGAGCACTGTCCACCAACATTACTCGCCCCTCTATTCCGACAATTCTCAAGCTACAAATGTTGTCTCGTTACTATACATAACCAAACGGTTGCACTAAAATTCTAACTTAAGGCTTTCGACTAAAAACACCTCGAACTGACACCAGAGCTCGACGTCACTATACATTCTTTAAACTCCAACCTTTACTTTCTCAGACAATTCGTTCACACATAAGCAACAGCTCACATTCTTTAAGGATTTCACATCTATTCACCACATTTGACTAATAGGTCCATCATCTTCTTTAAACTTCCAATGATCCCAAAAATATACTTACTTAGTGACTCCCACAACTAAAAAAAAATACTTGGTTTCTCATTTGGGTAACCACCCACTATCGCTCTGACATTCTACACGTGCACTTACAAACCACGTACTCTAACAGTTTGATTAACAAATCGAACACTTCCACCGAAATCTTTGACAAGGCTTCCCCTTTATAACATCACATTACTACAACACTGACTGACACATTTAACTTGGCAATTATTGCCACTACATAACTGTACATTCCTCCCTCATAACATCTTATTGCAGACCAGTTCCCTCATGGTCATTCGTACACAATTCAAACTTACCTTTGTGTTCTCCCGCATAAATAACCGAGTCTATCTCGCTGCTTGCCTCTCCCCAACTCTAGCTGAACCACAACACATGAGTTACTGATTAACTCCAACATACTCATTTCTTGCTAGCTATATGTAATTCTAAACCATTACATTGGCAGGGCACAGTTTCTCACAGATCGACATAATTTATACCCTCACTTAGTTTGTGCTAAATACTTCATTCTTTATGAACCATTCATCTCATAAGTAAAACGCTTATCTAAAACAGTAGTCTTTCACTATCTTAACACTCCTACAAGATGGTCCTTCAACTTTCAACCTTCTGATTTGAAACTTTGGCCTCGTACACCTTACACAACTGCCGACTTTAACGCCTATAGCTGACCTGTTGATACTTCCTTAACTTATTCTTCAACAAGGGTCCTTTACTGAACCTAATCCTTCTAACATATCATAATCAAATTCACATCCCGCCGTCCTCATTTCAAACTCACTCGTGCATCGTCAGTATCACAAGATCTCTTTACAACCCTTACTCGACGTCGAGGATGTTTCATTCCTACTTCACCACCCTACTCATACCGAGTTGCTAATACCAACACCCTGATGACTTCTAGTCCTTCTCCTGAACACAACCGTCCCTCGACAACTGTATTTCCAGTCACCGCACAAGGGTACATACCCTCATACGACTAAAGTCCACTTCCGACTCTTCTACTACTCACCTTTCCTCTAGAACACAAATATCAAAGCTACAAACGTCCTCCCCTGATTTGTTCAACACCTCTCCACTTAGGAGTTCTTCCTTAGCTTAAAATGTAATACTCTACGACCAAGTGGGTTCATAGCCTTCATGCCTGACAATGCGATAAATGAATCATTTCACACTTTTGATCATTTTAAAGAAACAACACTTGAAAACGACTTGGGTACACACGACCCCAACATTCTCATAACTCCAATGCCTTGCACAATGATCTTGAGGGTCGTTTGCATGCAATCTTTCCGTAAAACTTAATCTTACTCCACCCAAAAATGTGTTGTTACGACAGAAATAAATATTAGATGAAAAATCTTTCCATACGACAAAATTTTGAAAGCAATTACCGACACGAAGTAAACCAGTCGGTCCTCACACTCATTTATATAACTTCAACATGTCAATACTCATTTTGGTTATAAAAGTTGTGCATTCAAACGTTTTCTTGGTTTATCATGAAAAGAGTGGAATATTTTGCAAATTGTAAACCTCAAGACTTCAATGTACGATGTAAATGGATTTGTATCTTTCTTTAAACATACGCTTGCACACGCCGACTCATACCCGATCGAATTTGATATTTACACGTTTACTTTTCTTATGAAAAAAAATCTCATGTACACATATACGAACTCAATGCATGACACTCTACTTGCAATTGAAGGCTACTCACTCAAACAAGGTCAATCGCTTTACTCACGCAACTTATCATGGACACTCTACTTTCGACGAGTGGTCGCCCTCTCGGTCTTGAAACGACTTGATATATATACATTCAACGGTCCACTTACTCAACCATTTCATACTATTTCATTTTGATCAACTATCTCACTTTCCACTTCTACATGGTTTCATTTCACTATAGGTATCTTATTTCATTTATCCTGCTAATGGAAAGCTCGACCAAGAACCCAGGGCTCCATTGATACCTTCAAGGTTTGACATTGTCTTTCCTTACCATCCTAACTGATCTATCCCATGATTTCTAGAACTGGGACTCTCCTGAAACAGGAGTTTTACTCAAACTCAAGCATTCTTCCTCTCCGAATCCACAAAGAGCTACTTCTAGACGACTCGTAATACTCTATACAACATTTATTTTCTACAATGTATACGTACATCACATCACCATGACTCCTCATGAAACTTCCCCAACAAGGGGTCTTAGTCTACCCCTCAGGGATCTTGCTGACATTCTATAGTACGGGAACACGACATAAACACTAGCTTCTGACTACCACTTCGGAGTAATAAGGCAGGTTAAGCACATACATGTACCTGTAAGTTCGCAATTACACTGGCCAGGTGAAATCTCAAACTTACCTTACATGACAGTCCTCAGTACCCTATTAGTCTTATCTCTATAATAGTATCCTCTTAACGCATTTCCTGTATCTACAATAGTGCCCTCTTAACGCATGTCTTGATTCTCAGTTGAGATTTCTACTTCCAAGTTTAAGTTTAGGCCCGTCCGGTCACCTAAATCCCTTAAACTATGGCTCTGATACCACTTGTAACGTCCCAATTTTTTTTTTCTTAAAACATATTAATATATAAAACATCCATATAAACAAACCGCAAGTCTAATTGTTCAACGCAACGAAAGGTTTTCAGTTAATAGATAACAAAATAAAACTTGTCTAAGTCTTGAATCATCCTTCATCACGCCTTTATTCCAACGCCAACCCGGTTCTATATCTTCTCTTTCCCCTTGCTACTATTCCCGATTGAGTGACGACCTGGTTGCATTGTTATTTTGAAAAGGAGTTGGGTGAGCCTAAGGCCCAGTGAATTCACGGTTTTATGCATGATAATAATATCAATAACAATTTTCACAAAGCATCATAGTTTAACATGCATACGGTAAAACAATATAATTCACAAAGCTATCGGCATCATGGAAGGTGCCTGGCTCACACAGCTTTGCCTGGCGGACTCACACAGCATGTCCGCGCTTACGGCTTTAGACAAGCTCACACAGTATGCTCGTCTTACCATAGTACACCTCCATTGCCAAACAAATTTTCACATATATATCATAAAACATGTCATGATTTATTGCATAAACGACATAATAAAATTCTCGAGAACATTTAGTAATTTTATAAAAGTATGCAACCGTTTAAAAATCACGTTAACTCACCGTACTCGTGGTAGCCCGAACTGTTCTGAATTCCTCACGTCTTCCCTACAAATTTACGATCACATTTTTAACTCTAATAATAAAATTCGACACCCCTAGAAGTGATAGAATGGTCTTTGACACTATCTAATTTTTAACGACCCATAACCGACATTCTTCGTTTCGACGTTGCTTCAACTTATTCCTCCATATACTTCTATATCTCTTTCTATATATATATATATATACATACATGTCTATATATATATATTTACATGTACATATTTATACATATTTATTTGCACACATAAGTATATATACATATTTACATGCATATATATATATATATATATGTGTGCTACCTGCTATGCATGCATACAATGTAAACATATATATGTAGGTATATATATGTTAACTATATCTCCAACTATCCTCTGCATGCAAGAACATATATAAATACTTATTCAACATTTTATCATAATTCGTATTTCATCTTCTGTTTCGATTCCATCAAGAAGTCTCTATTGTTTCCTTTTCATTTTGTTTCCTCTCCTAAAACAGTGATCAACGAACGTAATATATAATGACAAATATTTGTCTAAGAATCCTCGAAACCGAACAAGTTCTCAACCTTTCAGTAAGTTCTAACACTTGGTATCAAAATGAGGGTCACCGTTTGGCAATCCTGGCATCACAGTGATTACCGTTGTGACAAACGATAGGGTGCTAGCGATGATCGTTGGCCATCGTTACCCTATTGGAACCTACCCGAACGAAACGATAAAACAACATTCCGAGGAGAGAGGTACGAAACGCTTACCGATTGGTGCCGAACTAGTAGTCGACTTTCTTTTCGACCGTTCACCGTCTCCCTTGCTCGCACTAGTTCTCTTTATTAACACTTTTACCTCAGAGCACAAACTCCTCATCCTTTTTATACTATGTTACTGACCGTTCCAAAGCAAATGATAAGGCTAAGTGTTAAATGGTGTATTAATTAGTGTGTTAAATGGTGGGAAGTTCACCAACGATTTGGTGGTATGGAAATGAATTGCAACTTACATTCCACCCCTTTTAGTTTCTTTGTTGTTACCCAACAAGCCCCTTCTAAATTGGTTAATATACATATATATTATATTATCTCTTTTTTTTAGTTATTACAAACTTCCCCCCTTAACAAAATTTCGTCCTCGAAATTTTCTCTACACAAATAAATTAGAGTATTTCAATCTCATCTCCTTCTCGGGTGCCCAGGTTGCTTCCGGTTTCCTCAACGTAACTCAAAGTTTTGTCCACCTTCACATCCTTAAGAGGTACCTCAACACTTTCATCGGCCAAACAATTCCTTAGATTTGACATGTGGAACGTGTTATGTATGCCTTGAAGTTCTCCAGGAAGCTCCAACTTATAGGCAACCTCACCTACTCTTCTAGTTATCTTGTAAGGGCCATTAAATGCATGCAGTATATAAAGGATACTCCTCTTCTTTTTGAAGAAGCTCGGCCATTCCTTATCTTGCTGAATCTGTGTGTTAGAATACTTGTCTTAAGTGTTCTAAATTTCTTTCTCTCTATTTCTAGTGCAAGAAATCTTAGTGATTCTCATAGTTTGTTTAGATTAGGTTTATTCCTTAATCTTGTTCCGCAACAAACTATAAATTGTTTGATACATATCAATAAACAATTTAGAAAGATAAAAATCGTGTGTTTGTATTCAACCCCCCCCCCCCTTTCTACAAACTTGTATATCCCCTTTGAAACCAACAATTTAGCCTTTAAAATAAAATTTGTATTGAAAGTGGGATAGAATGAAAATTTCACGGGTGTAAATTGAAAATAGTTACTATTCCAATAACATGTTGGTGTCTAATAAATCATTAAACAAAAAGTCTTTGATAACACATTTTCTTATTTGTCTCTATGGTAATAACTCTTCTTCAAACACTTTTAAATAGTAAAAATCTATAAATGAGTTATGCATTAGATATGTTATAAAAAGTTACACCTTACAATTTCTTATACTATTCATTTGTCACATCAACAAAAATACTAATGTGGCATTAACAATTACCAAAAACCAATTTTTTCCATAAGATTATACTTACAACCACCACTATTTTATAACTAGAAATCTTTCGTTATAATATTTTTTTTGTAACCGTGGATTTTCGAATCAGATTACATGCACCGACAAATCCCCAAACGACCATAAATGATTTGTAGTCATTATAGATGAACCTCTATAGCCACAAGTAGTGGCACCGCCTGAATTTCAACCACCACAATTTCATAACTAGAAATCTTTCGGTATAATTTTTTTTTGTAACCGTGGATTTTTGGGTCAGTTTACAAGCATCGACTAATCCCAGTAGATAAAAAATATTTCGTAGTTATCATAGATGAATATCGGTAGCCACAAGAATTGTGACGGCCTGAATTTAAACATTGAATAGATAAAAAAAATTCCTTACCTTCCCAAAAACTTTATCGATACACCTTAATCCAAGTGATTAATCCTCTCTCATAATTAGAAACTCAGTTAAAATCTTTTAGAAAATACTGTAATTGGATGGTCTAGTATTGTCTGATAAGACTTTGAGAATTGTGAAGCAATCAGCCAGTCAGCGTATCAACCCAAACATCGCACGTGGAGCGCACTGATTTCTTGGAAACCACCTTATCCTTGTATTCTATTTTAGAAGCAGAATATGATCATCTGAGTCACATAACATGAAAAATGGATTATTCCCCATATGTTCTCATCGACAAAATATTGGTAATGTTATATGAATTTTCTGGCCAATTTAGTGGATTCCAAAATATATGTTAAGAGTATCTTAGATGATCTCCAACAATTATGTTAATGTTTTTTTTAAAATAGAGTAAAAGAATTTAAAATCCTTGAAAAAGTTTGTATCCAACTCCATGAGCTATGTTATTTTAGCAATTCTAGTATTAATTATCTTATTAAAATATTTAATGTATTTAATTTATTTACTTATATTACTAAAATATTCAATATGTAGAAAGTTGGAAGAACAAAAGTTTGTTTTTGGAGGGAAACCATCTATTTAGAGATTTTACAATCTCTCTTTTCTTTTCTCTATTTTAGCATAGAAAATAGCATAGTTGTTGGAGCAACAAAATTGCTAAAACTCCATTTTTTTTCCATTTTAGCATAGGTGTTGGAGATGCTCTTAATGAATAAGTAAATTTAAATGTAACATTTTATTAAGGATTAAAATGTTATTTCTTTAACACAACTTAAAATTAAAATTTGTTTTCTTTTTTGTCAGATACAACTAGAGATGGTCAATGATCGGATCTTAATAGTTTTCGGTCACGAGTATAACTTGACACGATTTAGAAAAAAATTGTGTGATAAGTCCTTCCAGTCCTCTTTAAGGGGAAAATGCTTAATACCTAGCATGATTTTTTTTAATTTTATGGAGATTTGCTATAACATTTATCAAAATTTATTAGGCAATCTTGAACAATCTCTAAACTATCTTGGACTGTTAAATTATTTATATGTGCAACATAACATGTATAATGAACCATTTAAAATTAAAAAAAATCAAAAAGGTCCAATGAATTTAACTTTCCGATTTTGAATGATTAAGTCATTAAACTATATTTTTAAAATAAATAAATTAGTGAACTTTCTCAAATGATCATGTCCCGAACATTTCTTTTGAGTAAATAAACCTTCGATCTTTTCCAAATTGGTTACTTTCATTATTTTTTACCAAAAAACCACATGTAACCGGCTAGAAATATTTTAATGTAAAAAAAACCTAAATTAGTCTTATTGTTCCCGAAACCTACGATCAAATCCTAGCACCCCAACGACATCGTTCACCCTCGCCACTTATCGCGCACTCACCATCGTCGTCCATTGTCCATGCTGTCCATTAGCGTTGTTGGCTCCTACCATTTATTTCCCTCTTTTTGATATGTGTCCATACTGTCCATCAGCGTTGTTGGCTCCTACCATCTATTTCCCTCTTTTTGACCAGAGTCCATACCATCCATCAGTGTTCTCTCGATTCTTTCTCTGGAGTATGAATAAATAGATAAAAAAGAAGAGGGTGAATCGAAAAACAAAACAAAAAATAGAAAAAGGGTAGTTGTATGGTAGGGGCAATTGGTCATAATGTGTTGGGCAGTGATAGAGAACGAATGACAACGAGCCGGCGAGGGGGAGCTATGTTGTCATAGCATTAAGTGTGTGGGGTTTGCATTACCTAGGGTCTGAGAATAATAAAACCAATTTAAGTTTATTAGAGTTTAAAAAGTATTTTATAGTTTAAAAACTTTCTAGTAGTTTACATGTAGCTTTTTTGGGTTAAAATGATGTAAGTAACCAATTTCTAGAAGTTTGATGATTTATTTATTCAAAAAAAGAAGGTGTACTCATTTTGACCAGAGGTACTGATCTCAGAATCCAGAGGATCCATTTGTATAGATCCTATTCTGGTCAAATGACACTTGTGTGTTATTTGCTCTTCTTGAGATGCGGGTTATTTCTGAGTGACATGCATGTTATTCTTATTTACCCCATGCGCGTGTGTTGTGATATATATACACGTCCCTTATTTCTGAAACGTCAATGCCACGTGTCAATCTATCACAAGTTGTGTCCTCAACCATCGTTTGGGGAACGAGTTTGCACTCGAGTATCTTTCAATTTTTTGAATAAATATATCTTTCGTCCCCAAATTTACCTTTTACGCTCTAAAACCTTTCTCTCCAAGTTTCCTCTCTCAAAGCAAGAAACCTACAACTACTTTCTTTTCATCCATGGCTTCACAAGACCAAGTCGAAAACCATGCTGATAACCAGATTCCGTCTCATGATGCCGAAGGTAACAAATCAGACTTCAATAACTCATCTCACAATGGAACCATAAGTAGACTTTGTTCCTTCAAAGCTACAAGCCATCATCTTGAACCCCTTCCTTTGAAACCAAATAATCACTCTGTCACTCGGAACATGTCTGTGTTTTCCAGAGAATTTGAACCGTTAATTCACCTACTTCAGAATCACTTTCTTCACCCAGCCCTAACATTGAACGAAACTGATGTATAAGAAAGGTACATTCAGAAATTTTGGCAGAGCTACATGGTGGTGAAAGAAAGGAGAGCCATTATTGGCCTTATCTCAACCACTAATGGCCACACTTTACTGGAACTAGGCATCAAGGTGAAGGTTAATTTCATCTGCTTTATGTTTCCTACTAGACAAGAGTAGGAAATTGTCGACTCTACCTTTAAACCAACTAATGAAGAAATAATTGGATTTCTACACTTCATAGGCTACAATCAACCTCTTAAGAATCCCTCTAACTTCAGAAGACAATTCCTCCCTCAACATGTAAGCTTGGTAGTCAGGATATGTCAAGATGTAATATCCTCACTATAATGTATGGGATATACTTTAATCTACAAATGGATTATGCCAGGCTGATGTTCAAAGAACTTATTGTTGTTGTTATCAAGAAGACGGAAGACCAGCCCAGAGGAAAGGTACTGCCTACCATATTGTTTCCAAGGACCCTTACTCAGCTACTTCGATCAGAGATCATAACAAAAAGAATGCCTCAAATTGGTACACTAGAAAAGACCTATGAAATGAAAAATCATAAACCAACTTTGCACAGAGATGGTTACCCAGATCCCAGGCCTCTAAGTCAAAAGATGATATATATATATATATATATATATATATATATATATATATATATATAGAGAGAGAGAGAGAGTTAATATAGAGTTCCAAATGAAGTTTAGACATGCAGTCAGGACTCAAGAACCGAGCCCTGAAACCCCTGCACGAATAAGTCTTGCCTCTGGTGAATCGATTGTTGGTAGGGATCATTAAAACAAAGGTGCACACCTCGAACCCAACCCAAGCCAACCGGACAGATGAACCTTTTTCTTCCTCTGTACCATATAGAATACCCCTGGGAGCCACATTTCTGGATAGACTCTCTAAACAGGGTGTAGCGATTGAAAATATAAGTACCAATTTGCCCGATGGTAATCTACTACCCCACACAGAGGGATCTGTTGCCTTTCCACTAACTAGCATTCCACGTGATCGTTCAGAGTGATCACCCTTAGGAACACAAGAAGACGATGTGGCTCTTGACAAACCTTTGAGTCACCACTCCATCAATCACGTCTAAGACTCTGAATCTCTACGTGAAAAGGATGAAGTCAGAACCTCTAGAGCTTCTTCATCATTTGATGAGTAGCAAGGATTGGAGGGAAGTCCTTCAAATCTCAACCCAAATACAGGGTTTGGAGGCATCCGAGGAATACATATACATTTTGGTCCATGTGTTGTTCGAAATGTTACACCTTATGACTATCTCATGAAGAATGATTTCCATGTCTTCGCTGATGATATGAAGAGATCCTTGGAAGATCTAAAAAGCACAATTTCAAGACCAAAGCCCTCTACCTCGACACAACCCTAGTCTAAACTCCAAAACAGGGTAGAGGCTCTTATCACCGAATCAGCGAATAATACAAGGAAGATTCAAGACCAAAGCCCTCTACCTCTGCACAACCCTGGTATAATCTCCAAAACAAGGTACATGCTCTTCTAATTGAATCGGCCAATAACACAACGAAGATTGAAGCTTTGCAAAACCATATGGCTTAGAGCCAGAACACATCCTCTGATCTTCTGGGCACAAGAGTTAATGTCATGGCCTCTAAAGTCAAGGCAATTTATGATGCACAAAAGAGCCTACTAGAGGCTATCAAGTAGAGAGATGTACAACCAGAGCCACAACCCCATCCATCAATCGGTAAGTACTTATTAATGGAAAATTAATGTGGTAGGTTACGGTTTAACACACATAAACACACACCAAGTCAATGAATGGATTCTCGATAGGTTCTCGCTCGGTCTCGATGGGTTCTCGATTGGTCTCGATGGGTGTTAGGTTATGGTGATAAAGAACTCGGTGTCTTACGATGTTGAAGAAAGTGTGACGAAGGTATTGTCGAGTTACGAACTTACGGTGTCGAGTTGTTGTAAACACTTGAACGTACATAAATATTCATAATTAATATAACACATATATAGCATTTCACGTAAAAAAAACGGTTAAAATGACCAAAAAAACTATATCCAGATGGATGTCATATGGAAGAGCACAAAATTATCGTTTTTTTGATGTAATTTGTTTGATTAAAATATTTGAAATTTTTAAGATAATTTATTTTAACCTTTAAGAGTGTAAAAAAACTTAATTGAAAAAGAAAATAAAAAGTCAAATGTGGTAGGAGTGGATTGAAATTAACTTCCTTTTTACCCCTAATCACCTTAATTAATAATTTTAGTTAAAAACTCTATTTTAATGTGAATTGTTGGATCAATATAGATGGAGGGTGATCAAGATTAGTCCTTATGTTTACAATGAAAATTGAATTTGTGTTTGAACTTCTCTCTCTCTTTCTCTCTCTCTTTCTCTATATATATTTATATATATATACACATATAGGGGGTTCAAATAAGAAATGCTAAGTGTGTGAGAAATAGAGAAATGATTCTAGCCCTTCATCTTATCAACATTTGGGGCTTTGACTGTGAAGCACCGGATAATTCCTCGCGTGGTCTGCAGAAGATAGAGGGGTGGTTTCGTAAAATACGCGAGATGAGTTATTATGTGAACCGGTTTGATTCACATATGAACTATGCGTTCATATGTGAATCGGTTAATTAGTTCATATGTGAATAACAAAGATTCATATGTGAATCTGTTAATTAGTTTAACTGATTCACATATGAACCTACAGTTAATTAGTTCATATGTGAATAGTTCATATGTGAATAGTTCATATGTGAATCACAAAGGTTCATAAGTGAATCAGTTAAAAAGAGTTCATATGCGAAATACATAGGTTCACATATGAACATATAGTTCATATGTGAATCACATTGGTTTACATATGAACTCGTTCCACGTATTTGTAAAAGTTACGAAACTTTACTTCTATTTTTTAAATAGCCGCAATTATTGACCAGTCAAAACCGTAATTTTTGACCATTCAAATCTGATCTTGACCGTATGAATCACAAGGATTATTGTAATAATCGGGTTTCTGGGAAAGTTGTGTATTAGTGGTGAGTGTGGTGTGAAAAGTGAAAGTTGGAGGACCTGGGTGTAAATAGTGGAAAATAGGGTTAAACCCCAAAACCCTCATTTCTATTTCTCATTTTTGGAAGAGCGGCTGAGTGTGTGTTGTGTGTGAAGAACTTTGCTATTTGGAAGGAAGAGCTTGGGATTGGGAGCTTGGGAGTGTGAATCATCATTTTCAACAAGGTAATTTCCTTCTCCTTAATCCCTTAAACTCTTGTGTCATGTTTGGAAGCTTATTGTGGTTTTGGATTGCTGAGGTTTTGTTTTGGAGTTTGTTTTGAGCGACATCCCCCCAAGAGAGTGAATGTGTGGTCTGTGAGATTTACCCTAACCAAAATGGTGTGGGAAATCGAATGGAATAGCTAGCTTAATTGTTTTGTAATGCAATCTCCTTGATTGTCGTGGCTTAATACCGACTTTGAGTCGAGTTGCCTGATTGGGTTTAGGTTCGAGGTTGGGCTGCTCGATAGAAACCTGTTTGTCCGAAAGTTTCTTTGTCCGGAAGTCGCCTTTTCCGGAAGTTTTACCCGGAAATCGTAGAAGACCGGATGAGTCCGGATTATTGGTGTCCGGAAAACAGCTTACCCGGAAATCGATCCGGAAACCGGATGTCTGAATGGTACTTGAAAACTATTGGGCCGGATTGAGGTATCGGGAAAACACCTGGATGGGTCTGTGTCCGGGGGTTGTTGTGTTTCTGTCAGCGTGCCGTGTGAGCAGTGTTTTCTAGGATTCGAGAGTAATTTAGGAGTGAAGCTCAAGTGACTTTTCACTCTTGTGTACATTGTTTGGGTATATAGGTGTGCGGTTTGAGAGTAACGTTTTCAAGTGACAAAGAATTAGCGTGGACGCCAAGTGAGTATTTCTAAACTAAAGCTTTATCAATGCTTGAACATATTACTTGTACCTATATATTGAAATGCATGCTTTTACGTTGATATTAAATATGCATGATAAACATGTGCAACTTAAATTGCGGGTATATATGGGGCGGGACATGCGATGGCTTTAAATAAATATATGTGGAGTGTGTCCCATACACGAGATATGAATTCGTTGCATATTATTGCTAAGGGCGGGTGTGAGCCCTAACACGTGGTCCCAGGTATGTCCGTGACTAAGGCGTGTGCCATCAGCATGCGTTGTGTGTACATTTGACTGATAAAGGTGTAGCTGTTTATAAATCCTTATAAGCTCGTTTTGTGGTTATTGTGGTGCAAATGTTGGTTTCTAGAGAGATCTCACTAGACCTCATGGTCTAACCCTCGATTTTCAAAACTAAAACCTTTTTCAGGTAAGCATGTAGTCGAGGGCTTGTTTAAGGGCAGAGACAAGGCGTGAGTTGGATCTTGCGTATAGAAGAACTAAAAGACCTTCCTTTTATTGTCTATTTACATTTCTCAGCTGTAGTTAGGGTTAGACCTGGAAAAAACTGACACGACAGTTTAACCCGACACGAACTCGACACGAAATAAACGGGTTTGGGTAATACATTTCAACCCGTTTAAGTAAACGGGTTGACACGACACGACATAAAAATTAAATGGGTAAGGTCAGGGTCAAAAATTTCAAATCGAAAATGACCCGAATAACCCATTTGATATATATATAAATATATAATAAGTTTTCCTTTTAATGCTTTGGATTTTTAATGTTTTGGATTTTTAATGAACTTATAAGTTTGAACTATAAGATCTAATGCTTTCACTTGAATTTTAGATTTGAATTTTTTTGTGAATTTTCGATATTTAATTTTTAGTTTTATAAATGTTAAACGGGTTAGGGTTAGGCATTCTGACCCGTTTATTAAACGAGTCAGGTTAGGGTTAGGCATTCTCAACCCGTTTAACTTTGAACCTGACACGAACTCGACACGACAC
Source organism: Saussurea involucrata (assembly GCA_033807775.1). NCBI lineage: Eukaryota > Viridiplantae > Streptophyta > Magnoliopsida > Asterales > Asteraceae > Saussurea > Saussurea involucrata. The sequence continues at coordinate 83,678,921 of CM066327.1, forward strand.
GACACGTTTTCCAGGTCTAGTTAGGGTTTTTTTTTCCCGCGAACCCAGTTTTGAAATTTTGCTATTGTGACTATGTTGGGCCATTTTGGCGTTTTTAATTAAAGTAGTGACTTTTGGGTATGTTGTTCGGTGTGGGTTGTTATAGTTGGATCAGAGACATGTTTAAGAGATTTAGGTGACCGGACGGGCCTAAACTTAAATTGTAGGGTTAGGAGGTACCGTTGAGAAAGTAGGAAGCCCTAGAGAGACCTCAACAGGGACACAAATAATAGGGTAGTGAGACTTGTCATGTAAGGTAGGTTCGAAGTTACACCTGGCCAGTGTAATCGCAAACTTACAGGTACATGTATGTGCTTATTTTGCCTTGTTATTTTGGAATTGTTGCCTTAAGCTGTTTAAATTGTGTGATGTTTCAGTAAGCAAAGATGTCAGGAAGGACTCTGAGAAGTAGGTATGTGCCAGTTGATGGTGCAGTACCGGTTGAGGAGGCAATCCTCGGGTAGAAGTTATGGAGGATGGACCGGTGGATCCTCCAAGGCAGGCGACTACCCATGGGAGGGGCAGAGGCCGTGAAAGAGGAAGGGGAAGGGCACCTCGACGAGTTACCACCCTTGCGGATGGGATTGGTGTGGTGACTCGAGGGAAGAAAAAGACACCAATTACCCATCAGGCTAGGAGCGTAGAGGCTCCTGAGGAGCTTGAGTTGTCCCAGCAGGAGAGTACTGCCTCTGTGAGAGTAGGAAGTCAGTCGAGAGGTCGGAGACGAGACCGTAACCAAGCATTTGTAACTGAAGAGAAGTGTACTGCTGAGATGGACAAACTGCAAGAGACACTATAAGCATTGTTGGATCGTCAAACTAAGTCTGCCTCGGATGGGCGGACTAAGAGTGGAAATGAGACGGGGGCTGAGGCATCTAGCCTGCCCGCAACTGAAGTGGGAGAGCATTCTCAGTTGACCCCGTGTGTGCCTGGTGAATCAAAGTTAGTGAAAGGGTGTACCTTCAAAACTTCTGCGTCGTGCAAGCCTCCATCTTTCAGCGGGGAGCGCAACCCAGTCTTGGCTATGAGGTGGATCCGGGAGATGGAGTTGGCTTTTGACACAAGTAAGTGTGCTGAAGGGGATAAAGTATTGTTTGCTATGTCTATGCTGAAGTCAGATGCCATTTTCTGGTCGATATTGAGACTGGTGGTAGGGGTTCGGAAGTGGCGAAGGCGACTACTTGGGAGTCGTTTACTAGGAGGTTCAGGGCTCAGTTTTGGCCATCGGAAACAGTGATGAAGCTGGAAGAGGAATTTCTGGGGCTTGAGCAAGGGTCAATGACGGTACAAGAGTACACCTCTAAATTCATTGAGAAGACGTGTTTTGCAGAAGTATACGTGCCTACTGAGGAAAGACGCATCGAGAGGTATATCTGGGGGTTGAAGAGTAGTGTGAGGGAGTTTGTGCAAAACTGTGACCCTGTAACCTTTCAAGCGGCGGTCGACGTGGCAGAGCTAACTGAGAAGGAACAGAATCGGCAAAGGTCAGAAAAGAGTGTTGATAAGAGAAAGTAGGAAGGATCTGTGCGAGATATGAAAAGGTCTAAGGTTCCGAAACCCAAGTTGCGGGTGGGACTGAGGTTCGGGGAGAAACCGTGTGGAAAATGTGTTGATCCAAACCCTTAGTGATTTGATAATGATTCTGAGAAACACTTAGTGAAAATTATAAGTAGACAATATGTATTAATGTTTTGTCATCAAAGAAAATATACTAAGTCTGTTTAGTATCGCTGATGAAAACATACGCTTTAAATTATGTATTCAGCGAACATTGTTCGTCAGTGAGCCCTGAGTCTGTTCAGTCTCACTGATGATCGCTGATAGTTATGTTGTTTACTTATGATCCCTGAAGACAAGATTCACGTCAACCATGTTCTACGCTTAAGTCGAAGATCAAGCCAAAGAACCAGTGACTAAGTCTACTAGTGACCTGATGAGGATATCAGCGAAGCCAAGACTTGTCCACTCAACGTGAAGTTTCAAGTAGAAGACTTCAGCGAACGCTGAACTTTATCATTCGCTGATAAAGAAATCATTCAGCGAACGCTGATCATGAAGCCTCGTCTACAAGTAACTTTTGTCTTATCCCCTTGCACGCCCCCGTACGATTTTGTCAGAACGGACATCCCTTTTGTCCAGAATCGTACAACCAACTCTGATTCTACATTGTTCATCATGCGGCCACTAGGTTGTCTACTGAAGTCAAACCATGCAACCAACCAGAGGCTGCCACGTGTAAAGGTATACTGACTTGCATTAAATGCATGCAGTATATAAAGGAAACCCTACTTCATTTTGAAGTGCTCGACCATTCCTCTCTTCGTTGAACTACTGTGTGATAGAATACTCTCCTTAGTATTCTTATTTTCTTAATATCTTATTTCTAGTGGAAGAAATCTTAGTGTTCTCATAGTTTGTTTAGATTAGGTTTATTCCTTAATCTTGTTCTGCAATAAACTGTAAACTATTTGATATATATCAATAAACAATTTAGAAAGATAAAAATCATGTGTTTGTATTCAACCCCCCCTTCTACAAACTTGTATAACCCCTTTGGGACCAACAAGTGGTATCAGAGCATTTTGTTTAATCTAATAAACAAGATATTGCTTATACTATTTTCTTTTCTCTTCCTTGCTATTTCTCATAATGGCTAACCCTACAAACACAAACTATATCGATAATGGTTCTCTTGCAAAACCCCCTAGATTTTCCAAAGATAACTTCAATCTCTGGAAAAATAGGATGATGCTCTTCTTGGAAGGTGTAGATCCTACTATACCTTACTACATTGAAAATGGACCATATGTCCCTTTCATGATAGACCCTGCTGTTCCAGGCACTGCTACTAGAGTTGTCATCCCTGAAAGAATCATTCCCAGGGAAGTTAGCACGTGGACTGATGAAGACAAGAAGAAGGTGGCCATCGATACTAAGGCCAGATCCATCATCTCTATGGCTCTTCCTGATGAAGTCTACCACTCCGTCATGAACCTGAAGAGTTCTTAAGCCATGTGGGACACTATATGTGTTCAATATGAAGGTACTAATGAAGTCCAAGATTAAAGAAAGATCAACCTGGTAAGACAGTACGAAAGTTTCATCTGTGGTAAGAATGAAACCCTCTCTGAAGTACATCAACGGTTTAACTGTTTAATCATTGAATTAAAAACTGTTGGTAAGGAATATTCTAACTTTGAGATCCTGACAAAGTTTCTGGAAAGTCTTCCTGAAAGCTGGGACAGTTATTCTATGTGTCTTAAGCTCTCAAAGAATCTGAAATCAATGACCCTTTCTACCTTATTTGGCACTATGCTCAATCATGAGCAGTCGTGTCATCTTAAGAAGAATCTTGTAAAAGATTCCAAAACCACGCTTGTTGCTTTACTCTCAGAATTAATGCCCGCTCAGCGCTCTACTGTTACTATCACTGAGTTGGAATCTAACTCTGATGAATCATCAGAAGCTGATCCTTCAGAAGTTGATGAGTCACTGGCACTCCTGACTAATACATTCAGGAGATTCGCCAGAAAGAGTAACTTCAGATGAAATAAACCTCTTTCCCTCACTGACAAGACAAAATCTTTAACTCCTGTAGATAAGGCAACTGCCACTTGCTATAACTGTGAAAAGATAGGTCACTTTGCTAGTGAGTGCAGGTCAAAGAAAGTCTTCAAACCCTCATCTTCTTCCTACAAAAATCCTCTAACCCCAGGGTTAGAGATGACAAATATAAGAAGCTGAAAGAAAAATATGCAAAGCTGAAAAGCTTTAAAAAGAAAGGTAAAGGAATGATCGCTGAAGATCATGACTGGGCTGCATCTGATGAAGAATCATCTGACTCTGAAGATGATGATGAGGCCAATCTCTGCCTCATGGCTCAAATAGAAGAAGAGGAAGAACAAGCTGAAATTCCCTCTATTTCTACCTCTACCTCTCAGGTATCAAACTCTCTCACTGATACTCATACTCCAGCCCTTAGTGACATCGAAAGACGTCGGACCGTCGATCTTTTGACTATTGATTTATATGATGCCATGAATGGCAAGACCAAAGCTGAAAAACTAAATATTGATCTTGTTGAACAGCTTAAGAATTGTCATTTGGAAATTCAAAAGCTTTCTAAAATAGAAGAAAATTTGAAAGATCAGGTCTGCATAAATCAAATCATTCGTATTGAGCGAGAAGATGCTATCGCTGCATTAAAGGCTTAAAAGGCTACTGTTGAAGGATGGGGTAAATCCTCAACAACGATCACTGAGATATTAGTTGCTCAGATTCCCCTGAGTGACAAAAGTGGTCTTGGTTATAAAGTTGATGCTGAAGAACCAACCACTGATCGTTCCATGCTTAAGTTTGGAATGTTCGTGTCCTCTATCCCTGACACCTCTTCGTCTCAGTGTTCTTCTTCAAATACTCCCATTCCTGAGGATAAACCTACCTTAATTTCTAAAGGTAAAGGTAAAGAAAAAGCTTTTAATCCAAAACCTCATAAGGGTACCAATGTACCTAACCTGAAAGTCTCAAAACCTTCAGCAAGTCATCCCTCTACTTCTAAGAACAAGATTCCTGAATTTGTTCAGCGATCTACTCCTAGAATCAGAGTGGATGTAATTGGTAAGAAATCCGAAGAACTGATAGTTCCTCCAATTTCCAATGCCAAAGGTATTCTTGGTGCTGGCCCTGCTCATTTAAAAATTTCGACTAAGCATGCAAATGGTCCTAAAGCTACTTTTAGCTATAGGAAATGTTATCACGGTGGACTTACTGATCATATTGCTAGTAAGTTCCCCACAGCTACCAAGGCTGGAAAATTAGCCAAGGTAAAGAAGGCTACCCCGAAGGCAAAGAAGACCAATCCTGGTGCAAATCAGGTTAAGGTGAAAACAACCACTGAAGTTAAGAAATTAACCAAAATGAAGACTTGTCCTGAAGCTGAATCTTCAAATGCTGCGAAGATTGCTGAACCTTCCACTTCCTCTACCACCGCTGACAAATGTGGACCCATAGTAAAATGGGTGCCTAAATCAAACTAATCTTCCTTTGTTTGCAGGTACTGCAGGGTATCTGGTATCTTGATAGCGGATGCTCTAGACATATGACTGGGAAAAAGAACATGCTCACTGAATATAAGGAAGAGAAAGGTCCCTCAGTGACATTTGGTGGAAATGGAAAAAGCTATATCTGAGGGTTTGGTGTACTTTCCAATGGTACAACTACCTTCAGAAGAGTCGCATATGTTGAAGGACTGAAGCACAAACTTCTGAGCATCAGTCAGCTATGTGACAAGGACTATAAAGTATGTTTCACTAATGAATCCTGCTTTGTCACTGACAAAAAGGAGAAAGTCACTCTCAGTGGATACCGTTTGGAAAATGTTTATGTTATAGACATGGACTCGACAACCACTGAGAATTCTTGTTTCTTCTCCAAAGCGTCATCGGATGTCAACTGGCTATGGCATAAGAGGCTATGTCATCTCAACTTCAAGACACTGAACACTCTTTCTTCAAAAGAGTTGGTCACTGGTCTACCTCAACACTCATACGCTAAGGAATCTCTATGCTCAACGTGTGAGAAAGGGAAACAACCCAAAGCAAGCTTCAAGTCTAAGCAAGTTTCCTCAGTATCATCTCCTCTTCAACATCTTCACATGGATTTGTTTGGTCCTGTTAACAAACAATCCATCGCTGGAAAGAAATATACACTGGTCATAGTTGATGAATTCCCTCGCTACACCTGGGTTTTGTTTCTCCGTTCCATGAGTGACACCCCTGAAGAACTCAACACATTCGTCAAGAAAATGGAAGTCCTGAACAATATGACCGTTCGCTCAATAAGAAGTGATCATGGGACTGAATTCAAAAATAGTTCCCTTGAAAACATCTTTGAAAGCAAGGGTATTTCTCACAACCTTTCTTCAGTGAGAACACCGCAACAAAATGGAGTCGCTGAAAGAAAAAAATAGAACGATCATCGGAGCTGCTCGTTCAATGCTCAGTGATTCTCATCTACCTACTCAGTTCTGGGCAAAAGCTGTCAACACTGCTTGTTTTACTCAAAACAGGTCGCTGATTGTCAAAAGATTCAAGAAAACAGTCTACGGACTTTTCCATGGGAGAAAGCCTTCAATTAGCTTTCTTCACATCTTTGGATGTCAGTGTTTCATACTGAACAACAGGGATGCCATAGGAAAGTTTGATCCCAAGGCTGATGATGGAATTTTTCTTGGATACTCTTCTATCCCAAAAGCCTCCAGAGTCTTCAATCGAAGAAGACAAACTGTAGAAGAAACAATACACCTCACTTTTGACGAATCCCGTTCAACGAATTCTATACCTTCTGCTGATACTGAATAACTGAATCAATGGATGTTTTCTCATCTTGGGGACTTGGAAAGTACTCTAAACCCTCAGGTCAACATCCCTACCGCTGATGATGATGATCCTACTATCATCTCAAGCATGCAGACAAGTGAAGCTGAATCGTCATGGGTTTCAGGTGTTCCTCTCAATACTATGCCTGTTTCTGAACCATCTACCTCAGATATCCCATCTACTTCTCAGCAATTAGTGAATGAAATGACTTCTGAACCTCTTCCTCTTTTGCCTGAAATGCCCGAAGTTGTTGAAGCCTCCGCTTCAGCTCCTCTAGAAGTACAAATCGAGTCAGCAAATCATGCTCCTGCTCAGCGATGGACTATCAATCACCCCATTGATCAGATTCTTGGTGATCCAAACGCTTTGGTGTTCAGACTCGACGAGGTTCAGGTAACATTTGTTTGATTGTTAATTTCATTTCTCTGATTGAACCGAAGAAAACAGATGATGCCCTCAGAGATCCAAAATGGGTCAGCGCTATGCAAGAAGAGCAGACAGATTTTGAAAGAAATAAAGTTTGGAAACTCGTTCCAAGACCATCTGACAAGTCAGTGATAGGCACTAAATGGGTCTGTCGAAACAAGTTGGATGAACATGGAACTGTAACCCGCAATAAGACTCGTCTTGTTGCTCAGGGATACAGACAAGAGGAAGGCATAGACAATGATGAAACATTTGCCCCAGTGGCAAGACTCGAAGTTATTCGTCTATTCTTAGCTTACGTTGTTCATAAAGACTTCAAAGTATATCAGATGGATGTTAAATCAACATTCCTAAATGAAAGGCTGAATGAAGAAGTCTATGTTGAACAACCTCAGGGATTCACTGATCCTAAGCATCCAGGTTATGTATATAAACTGGATAAGGCACTTTATGGCTTAAAGCAAGCTCCTCGTGCATGGTGTGACACCCTCTCTACTTATCTCCATATTGAAAAATTTGAGCGAGGTAAAATCGATAAAACTCTATTTTTCAGGAAAGTAAAAGGTCATATCATTCTTGTCAAATATATGTCGATGATATTATATTTGGTTCTACTAACCCTGATTTATGTACTCGTTTCGCTGAAAGAATGAAAGCTGAATATAAAATGAGTATGATGGGTGAACTGACATATTTCCTTTGTCTTCAAATCAAGCAGAATGAAAAAGGCACTTTCATTCACCAAGGTAAGTATGTTAAAGATATGCTGAAAAAGTTTGATTTAACTCAAAGCTCAGCTATGAAAACCCCAATGGCACTGCCGCTGACACTTAACAAAGATCCCTCAGGGAAACCTATTAATGTCACAGCGTACCGTGGGATGATCGGCTCTCTTCTGTATCTTACAGCTAGTCGTCCTGATATTATGTATGCAACTTGTTTATGTGCACGATATCAATCTGAACCTAAGGAATCTCATTTGATCGTTGTAAAGCGTATTTTTCGATACCTTAAGGGTACTTCTAACCTAGGTCTTCGGATTCCAAAGACTCAGGGTTTGATCTAATCGCATATTCAGATTGTGATTTTGCTGGATGCAAATTGGATAGGAAAAGCACCACAGGAGGCTGTCAGCTCCTGGATGGAAAGCTGGTGAGTTGGATAAGTAAAAAGCAAAACTCAGTGTCCACCTCAACCGCTGAAGCTGAGTATGTAGCCGCTGGAAGCTGTTGTTCTCAAGTCTTATGGATGAGAAATCAACTATTGGACTATGACCTTCAGCTCTCCAAAATTCCAATCTATTGCGACAGCACTAGTGCCATCGCCATATCAAACAATCCAGTGCTACACTCAAAGACCAAACACATCGAGATCATGTATCATTTTATCCGAGATCATGTGATGAATGGTGATATAGAACTTCATTTTATTCCAACTGACTTTCAGTTAGCTGATTTGTTCACCAAACCTCTTGATGAAACAAGATTCAACTTTCTCATCAGTGGGCTTGGAATGCTGAACCTAGAAGAGTAAAATCTTCAGCGGTAAGCATTAGATCAGTGATAAGATGAACTTGTATAACCCTATTAATCATCTAATCTCTGAACAAAATTGATTCGCTGATATCAAGGTATGTTCTCTCTTAATCTCTGACACTCGCCTCAGCATGCAAGATTTCAAAATAAATTACATCGCTGAATATCTCTTTCTTTCAGTGATTCTTTTGAAACTCTTCACATTGATACTTCTAATCAGTACTTCTCTATTTTCAAAATGTCCCTGAGCTTTTCTAAAACCCTCAGAGACACCTTAAAATATGGAAGGACGTTGGTGACGTCATCCTTTGGATAAACCATGGCACGCCTTTTCGTCTGACACGTTCGCCCGTTTCGTTTCCTTGTCCAATAAGATTCAAGGGACGTGTCACGTGTCATCATGAAAAACTTTTCCCGCTCTTAGTTTTTCTCTCTCTACTCTCACTATATAAACCATTCGAGTTTATAGTTTTACCTTTTACGCGATCATACTCTCTCGAGCAATAGAACTATCTTGCATTCGGATTATTTTCTCAAGAACCTGTTTATCATCTTCTACTTCACAAAACAGGTTAACATTTCTTTTATTTTCCATCTCATAAACTTGTTTTTGATCTTATTATTGTTTTTAAAAGATCAAACAAACGAACTTTCTCAAAATGAAATCATTTTATTCATGGTTTTATGCACACAATCTATTTACAGATTGTTCTTCAAGTTTAAAATCAAAATCTTAAACTTGAAACACATCATACATTTTTCCAGAATCCTTTCTTTAAAAAGAAACTGGTAAAATAAGATTTGTTCACTAGTTTTACAAATGGAAACTACAAACTCTTTCTATAAACCCTTATTTTGGAAACTTTTCCATTTTAAGCAATTTTCTTCATCTTTGTATGTTCGAAACAACAATGGCAACCACTGATAATACCAACGCTGCATCTCCTACAACTTCTGACAAGGCTGAACTTACCAAGGCACCAAACATGCGCCTTTCCCTGGACCAGATCACGTTCCACTCGAACAATCCACATGCCTTACTAGAATTCCCTAAGAAGAAAATGGTCACTCATCTGAACGATGCTATGAACTTCATAAAAACCTGTCCTCTGGCGACAACTCTGACTATCAGGCCTCCTGCTCACAAAAACCTCTTAGCTCAGTTATGGTACACGGCTCATCGTACCCAAATCTCCTCTACCAAAAACCCAAACAAGAAGATTGATGTCATCGCTTTCGAGACTGATCTAGGCGAAGCAAAGATCACTCCTGGAGTTATCAGATCAGCTCTCAACCTCCCTGGCAGTTCCAAAGACAACAAGTTCGTCTCGTTCCCTGACACCAACTCCAACGAAGGAAAGGCTGAAATTATCTCCTTCTTGGACGCAATGAAATATAACTGGAACACAAGGCACGACAATCAACCTGAGAAGAAGATAACCACCGTGCTGAAAAACAAAATGCCCAACGAGATGAACTTCATCTTTGCTCATCTCATCAGTTGTATGTCAGCAAAGATCGGGTCTACTAATCAGGCCTCGAAGACCTAATTTGCCATGGGTTACGCACTGATGAAAGGTCTGCACGTGGACTGGGCTCGTCTAATCTTTGAAGGCCTGATGGAATGCGTCGAAGCCCCAAATAGGCCAGCGAACATTCCATACCCGTGTTTTCTATCAGCCCTTTTCTTGCATGGCCTGAAGGAAAAGTACCCTGCTGATGGAAACCTGAAGTTGTCCCAGGTCGGCCCTAAGGTGCTCGACTACAAACTGATCGCTAATGAGGTATGTCTCTCTACTCTCTTACCTCTTCTTTGCTCCTCTACTTCTTCTACTTCTGCGGCTACCTCCTCGGCAGCGGTCGTCCCAACCGCTGGAATCCAAGCCGCAACCACCACTCTATCTCAAAAGAGAAAACTCTCTTGACTCCCCACTTGGCATACATAAGACCAAGAAGATATCCAAGGAGCAACCCAAGCCTTCCCAGGATGAAGACTCCGCGTCTGTCTCTCTACAGAAGACGCTGGATATTTTCGTGGTACACTCCGCCACATCTGCTGAACCATCCACTTCCATACCAATTTCAGTGCCTCAGTTCACTGAAATTCCTTTGGATACGAACCCCCAATCCTCAGCGCCTCTAAGCGTTATGGAGGCTTTTCTCAGCGGATACAACGCTGAATCTACTACCCACACCCTCTTCTCAACCATCGCTTCTCCTCATTCTTTGGTCTCTTCTACATTCATTTTTCCCTCTACATCACCATCAGGTGTCATCCATCTGGATGACAGCTCTGCCGCCGAGCTGCAGAAATTTATGGACCAAAATAAAGGACCTAAAGGGGCTTCCTCCCACCGCACGCTGGAAGATGACATGAAACACGTGTCAGGATATTGTGACTTCAACACCTTTTCCAACCCGCCTCCAGGTAACCTAAACACTTCTCTCTCTGAACCCCCAACTTCTGAGCTATCCTTTGTTCTCAAGTTATTTTCTGTTACATGTCCTAATCTGGGGACTATTAGCAACTCTCTCACGGAGCTCGCTAATAAGGTGGAAACTCTCACCACCAACATCACCAACAACTCCTCAGCGGTTACAGACGCTGGGGAAACGCTGAAGAAATTGGCCGAAGCGATGAATGACAAAGCTACAACCGCTGATGTCTCTACACTTGCCGGAGGTCTATCCAGTGTTGCTGAGGCTCTCACCAACAACTCTACAAACCTCAGCACCCTCAACAACACCAACACTGACCTCTCCTCCAACTTCAAAGCCCTGTCCAGCGAGGTCACAACGCTGAAGACAGAGGTTTCTAATCTTAAGGGAGAGGTGGGTTCTCGAAAGACTGCAATGAACGATCTCGGTCACAAGGTTGGCTCCTCCACTGATCTACTATAACAGATTCTTGATCGTCTCAACGCTCCCACTGTCCCTCTATCCCCCTTTTCTCAGGATGACCGGGAAAAGATGGAGATGGCAGTGGACTTCATCGTCCAAAGCACCCCTGCTATTTCTGGCCTTGAAGATAGAATGGCAGTGGTAGAAACACAACTTGGGATCCCTGGCCAAGAAGACAGGGACCCTAAGACCACCGATGTTGCTGCTACTGCAATTACCTCCCCCATCCAACATATGGAAGAGGGAGAGAAGACTCAAAAAGACCTTCCCCATGTTTCTGAGGGGGGGGGGGGATAAGGAAAGTACTGAAAAACCTCAGGGAGTTGAAAACCCTGAGGGAACCAAATTCTATGTACTCGCAAATGTTGAGGGGGAGAATGTCGAAGAACATAATGATTCACCAATGCATGTTGATTCTTCAGAATATGGCGAAGCTGAAGAAGAAGAAGAAGAAGAAGAAGAAGAAGAAGAAGAAGAAGATGATGAAGACCTATATCTTCAGGATGACGAACCTTCATCATCATCCAAAAATGATGATGATGACGATGATGATGATGATGTTGAAGGCTTCGTTTTTCAGCAGAAGCCCAAGAGGACCCTAGCTCTGAAAGGGGTCGTTATCACTGAACAAGGGGAGGGGACCAAAACCAAACCTCCAGCGAATCCGACGGATCAAGGAAAAAACAAAGGCCTTGCTGAAGACAATTTGGCTATTCTCCTCAAAAAGCCAGTTTGTCAGGTATGTTATATTCTTTTCCCTTACACTGCATCCCTCCTCTACCCCTTCTCATTATCCATCCTACTCTCACTCAAACCTCTAAACACTTAAACCCATCCTTTCTCTATCTCTTCTTCCAAATGATCTTACCTCTGTGATCGTTTTGTTTCAGCTAGTCCTCTCCCCTGCTTGAAGGTCAAGTTGAAGTTCTCCGCAACATTCTAGCAACAATCCCAGCAACAAGAGCTGAAGAACAAATAATCCCGGTCCTAAACCTCGATGGGACCGATGATCTTTTTGAAGAATAAGAAGAAGAACTGCTCTCCCATCCCAACAGACCTTCCTTGCCCATTAAAAGGACAAGTGAAGATGAAACCTCAGCAAGAGCAACAATGATCAAGAAGCTGGAAGATCAGCGCATTGTCCCTCCACAACTAAAAATGTTATCTAATAGGGAAATCGCTGAGGCTCTTAAAGCTGAAAAACTCCTGGCTGAACGAAATAAGGCTAAAGAAAAAGATAAAGAATATGCCTTAGAACTCGTTCAACGCTCAGTCAAGGATCATGCCTTGAAGAAGGTTCTTGTCTCTATTAAGCGAAAGCTCTGGAACGATGCCAAGAAGATCAGAGAAGAGAAGACCAAAGTCTCTGATTCCACAGTAGCTTGGTGCAAGGAGAAAATTCATTTTCGACACCATGCCTCCAGAATCAAAACAGTCAACATCAGAGGAAGAACAACCAATGACGTTCATATCGTTGATATTCAGATTATCAGGGAAAATGGACACAAGGCAATCATCTAAACTTCGTGGCTTGATCAGCTTGGTTTCTCTGAATGGTTGGAGATGCGGATAGTCATTCAGCGGTCGCGCTTAAATTACAAATCCTATGTCTAAAAAGCTCTGAACAATCAGATCGACTTAGTATCATCAGCCATTAATATCCCTCCTCCTCCAGTTCAAAATACAAGGCCTGCTGCAAAACAGAAGAAGAAACCTTCAGCTTCAGGTCCTCCTATACGAAATGAAACCGGCATCGAGTTCTCTCGAGAAGCTGTCCTTGGACCTAATCCTTATTTATCAGCTCTTGATGTCTCTCTACCCCTGGTGAAGACTTTATTCCTGGAAAGGTTGTCAGAGAACCTTATGGTATTTTCTTCGTCGACTGCACTGGACGTAAATGCTTTCAACGCATCTCTGAGCTAGCCATCACTCATATCGAACAGCTCAGAGATCTCATCTACTGGTGTGGATACAGACAAGACCTGCTCGGACACTTCATGAATCCCTTGATCTACAAAGAAGCCAAGAAAAGAAGGGAACAGGTAGTGAAAGTCCCTGACTGGATGGTCTCCGAATCAAATTCTCTTGATGGACTTCTTACCAAGAATGAACCTGAATAGCTGATAGGATCCCTTTTGTAATTCTTCTATCTTTTATCAGCTTATAACTTTTTGTACATGTAATTATTATTCGTTGTACTTGTAATTTTTCCACTTCCCTCTGTAATCTATACGAAGTTAAATGAAAAATTTCAGTGAATGTACTTTACTCCATCAGTACTTAAAAAGATCCCTGAAAACAGTAAATGGGACAAATATTTTATGAGTCATTTTTATCCTTATATTTTCTTACTTAGCAAATTTTTTTTATTGCTATGTCATCATCAAATAGGGGGAGATTGTTGATCCAAACCCTCAGTGATTTGATAATGACTCTGAGAAACACTTAGTGAAAGTTGTATGTAGACAATATGTATTAATGTTTTGTCATCAAAGAAAATATACTATGTCTGTTTAGTATCGCTGATGAAAACATGCGCTTTAAATCTTGTCTTCAGCGAACACTGTTCATCAGTGAGCCCTGAGTTTGTTCAGTCTCACTGATGATCGCTGATAGTTATGTTGTTTACTTATGATCCCTGAAGACAAGATTCACGTCAACCATGTTCTACGCTGAAGTCGAAGATCAAGCCAAAGAACCAGCGACTAAATCTACTAGTGACCTGATGCGGATATCAGCGAAGCCAAGACTTGTCCATTCAACGTGAAGTTTCAAGTAGAAGACTTCAGCGAACGTTGAACTTTATCATTCACTGATAAAGAAATCATGAAGCGAACGCTGATCATGAAGCCTCCTCTACAAGTAACTTTTGTCTTATCCCCTTGCACGCCCCCGTACGATTTTTGTCAGAACGGACATCTCTTTTGTCCAGAATCGTACAACCAACTCTGATTCTGCACTGTTCATCATGCAGCCACTAGGTTGTCTACTGAAGTCAAACCATGCAACCAACCATAGACTGCCACGTGTAAAGGTATACTAACTTGCATTAAATGCATGCAGTATATAAAGGAACCCTACTTTATTTTTGAAGTGCTCGGCCATTCCTCTCTTCGCTGAACTACTGTGTGACAAAATACTCTCCTTAGTATTCTTATTTTCTTAATCTCTTATTTCTAGTGCAAGAAATCTTAGTGTTCTCATAGTTTGTTTAGATTAGGTTTATTCCTTAATCTTGTTTCGCAACAAACTGTAAATTGTTTGATATATATCTATAAACAATTTAGAAAGATAAAAATCGTGTGTTTGTATTCAACTCCCCTTCTACAAACTTGTATAACCCCTTTGGGACCAACAAAATGCAGGAGGACAAGGAGGAAGGGGTGGAGAGAGGAAGGTGGAGCCAACGCGAGTAAAAGCAAGGGATTTTCACATGTCGGTCGAGGAGGCAGTTGATGTACCGAATGTGGTGACAGGTACCTTTCTTATTAATTGAAATTTTTCTAAAACGTTGTTTGACTCGGGTGCAAACCGTTCGTTTGTATCGGTGATTTTTGCTCGGTGTCTGCATGTTAAACCTAGGCGGTTAGAGTGTGGGTTTGAGGTAGAGATTGTGGATGATAGTCAGGTTTTAGCGAGGGAGGTGTGTGAGGGGTGTAGTATTGAAGTGAAGGGTCACTCTTTCCCCTTGCGATTGTACCCAATGGGCATGGGAGAGTTTGACATTGTAGTAGGGATGGATTAATTGGCTAGTAATAGTGCTAGCATAGTGTGTAATAAGAAGAAGATTCGTATCACCTTACCCAACAAGTCTGAGGTGGTGATTTATGGTGATAGGCGTGAGCGCAAGTCCTGCCTTATCTCAATGATGAAGGCGAGGCATTGTTTAGGAAATGGATGCCAGGGATTTCTAGCGTATGTGTTAGACGCTAAGAAAGAGAAGAAAGGAATAGAGGATGTTCCAGTGGTGAGTGAGTTCCCTGAGGTATTTTCGGATGACTTAATGGGTTTACCCCTGGATCGTCAAGTTAAGTTTAAGATCGATTTAATTCCTGGAGTGGAACCAATAGCGCGTGCATCTTACAGGTTGGCACGAGCTAAATGAAAGAGATGATGATGCAATTGCAGGAGTTTCTATACAAGGGATTTATACACCCTAGTTCATCACCCTGGGGAGCGCCGGTACTTTTTGTCAAGAAGAAGGATGGGTCTATGCGGATGTGCATAGATTACCGTGAGCTTAATAAGGTGCCATCAAGAATAAGTACTCGTTTCCATGAATCGACGATTTGTTTGACCAGTTGCAAGGGGCGCGCTTCTTTTCGAAGATTGATTTGAGGTCCGAGTATCACCAGTTGAAGGTGAGGGAAGAAGATGTGCCTAAGATGGCTTTTCGCACGAGGTACGGACATTACAAGTTTCTAGTCATGCCTTTTGGTCTGACTAATGCTCCAGCAGTATTCATGGACCTGATGAATCGATAGTGTGTAGTTCGCTGTTAGACAAGTGTGTGATCGTGTTCATAGATGACATCCTCATTTATTCTCGATCTCGGGGTGAGCACAAGGAGCATCTTCATTTAGTGTTGGATCTATTGCGGCGAGAGAACTTGTTCGCTAAATTCTCAAAGTGTGAGTTTTGGCTAAGAGAAGTCCAATATTTGGGACATGTGGTGTCGGGAGAAGGTATCAAGGTGGACCCGGCCAAGGTGGAAGCCATTAGAGGATGGGAGCCACCGAGATCACCATCTGAGGTGAGAAGTTTCCTTGGCTTGGCGACTACTATCGGAAGTTCATTCAGGACTTTTCTCGGATAGCTACGCCTTTGACCGCTTTGACCAAGAAGAGTGCTAAATTCGAGTGGGCGGAGGCTAAAGAAGCAACATTTAACAAGATGAAGGACAAGCTGAGTAGCGCTCCGATTTTATCTTTGCCTAGTGGGACAGAGGGATTTGTAATCTACAGTGATGCATCCAAGTTGGGGTTAGGGTGTGTACTGATGCAGGGAGGGAAGGTGATTGCTTATGCATCCCGTCAATTGAAGGGGCACGAGAAGAACTACCTTACTCATGACATGGAGTTGGCGACTGTGGTTTTCGCACTAAAAATATGGAGACACTATCTTTATGGGGGTTAAGTGTCAGATCTACTCTGATCATAAGAGCCTCAAGCATTTATTTGATCAAAAGGATCCAAATATGAGGTAGAGGCACTAGGTGGAATTGTTAAGTGATTATGACTGTGAGATCCTTTACCATCCTGGTAAAGCGAACGTCGTGGTCGATGCTTTGAGTCGGAAGGAAAGAAGGTAGCCAACTAAAGTGTTTGCATTTCCAGTTGTTGCAACGACTAATCTCCTAGTAGAAATTAAGAAGTTCCAAGGTGAAGATCTAGCAGAGGAGAAATTGAAAATTGAGAGGATCGTCGATTATATGGCATCCTTGGAGTGTAATAGTAGTGGTGTGAGATGTTTGGGAAACCGAGTGTGGGTTCCTAAATTGGGAGATTTGCGGGAACGTATCTTGGAGGAAGCGCATAGGTTGCGATATTCGGTACATCCGAGAACCAACAAGATGTACCGAGATCTGAGGCAAATGTATTGGTAGCCATGATTGAAGAAGGATGTTGCTCATTTCGTTGAGCGATGTATGACCTGTTTAAAGGTCAACGTGGAGCCTCAGAGACCTTATGGAAAATTGCAACCCTTAGAGATACCAGTGTGGAAGTGGGATAGCATCACGATGGACTTTGTCACGGAGTTACCAAGGACCTCGAAGGGATATGATGCCATATGGGTGATAGTGGATCACCTTACCAAGTCGTCTCACTTTCTACCTATTTGGGAGAATTACTCGCTAGAGAAATTGGCGAGGTTGTACGTCGATGAGATCGTGACAAGACATGGAGTGCCATAATCCATAGTCTCTGACCGCGATAGTCGTTTCACATCGTCTTTTTGGAGGAGCCTTCAAAGGGAGTTAGGTACGCATCTTTTGATGAGCAAAGCTTACCATCCTCAAACGGATGGGCAGAGCGAGAGAACTATACAAACTTTGTAAGATATGATGCGTGCATGTGTGATTGACTTTAAAGGCTCATGGGAGTCCCATGTGCCGTTGATCGATTTTTCGTACAACAACAGTTATCACGCCAGTCTTCAAGCAGCACCTTATGAGGCGTTGTACGGGCGTAAGTGTAGAAGGCTGTTGTATTGGAACGAAGTGGGGGAAAAGCAGGTGGCAGGACCGGAAATAGTGTAGTTGACCGCCGATAAGATTAGCGTGATTAGAGAGAAGTTGAGGGTGGCTCAGGACCGCTAAAAGATGTATGCGAACAAAAGAAGGAAACCGATTGAATTCCTAGTGGGTGACAAGGTGATGCTTAAAGTTTTGCCATGGAAGGGCGTCGTGCGTTTCGAAAAGAAAGGGAAGCTAAGGCCTAGGTATGTCGGGCCGTTTTCCATCACCGAGCGTGTGGGT
Source organism: Saussurea involucrata (assembly GCA_033807775.1). Lineage (NCBI taxonomy): Eukaryota > Viridiplantae > Streptophyta > Magnoliopsida > Asterales > Asteraceae > Saussurea > Saussurea involucrata. Next base: position 83,696,677 of record CM066327.1, read on the forward strand.
GAAGTGGCATATAAGTTGGAGTTGCCCGATTAACTTCGGGGAGTTCATTCGACCTTTCACATGTCGAACCTAAGGAAGTGTTTGGCCGAGGCAAGTATGGCCGTACCGTTAGAAGACATTCGCGTGGATGAAAAGTTGAATTATGTCGAGGAGCCGTTAGTGATCGTGGATCGCAAGATCAAAAAGTTGAGAACTAATGAGATTGCTCTTGTGAAGGTTGAACGGCACTTCCATAAAGGTCAGGAGGCGACATGGGAAGTGGAGTCGGACATGAGGTCCCGTTACCCTCAATTGTTAGTAGAAGGAATTCTGGGGACGAAATTCTTTTGAGGGGAGGATGTTGTAATAACCGGGTTTCTGGGAAAGTTGTGTATTTGTGGTGAGTGTGGTGTGAAAAGTGAAAGTTGGAGGACCTGGGTGTAAATAGTGGAAAAAAGGGGTTAAAACCCCAAAACCCTCATTTCTATTCGTCATTTTTGGAAGAGCGGCTGAGTGTGTATTGTGTGTGAAGAACTTTGCTATTTGGAAGGAAGAGCTTGGGATTGGGAGCTTAGGCGTGTGAATCATCATTTTCATCAAGGTAATTTCCTTCTCCTTAATCCTTAAACTCTTGTGTAATGTTTGGAAGCTTATTGTGGTTTTGGATTGCTGAGGTTTTGTTTTGGAGTTTGTATTAAGCGACATCTCCCCAAGAAAGTGAACGTGTGGTCTGTGAGTTTAATCCTAACCAAATTGGTGTGGGAAATTGAATGGAATAGCTAGCTTAATTGTTTTGTAATGCAATCCTCTTGATTGCCGTGGCTTAATACCGACTTTGAGTCAAGTTGCCTGATTGGGTTGAGGTTTCCGGGGTTGGGCTGCTCGATAGAAACATGTTTGTCCGGAAGTTGCCTTGTCCGGAAGCCACCTTGTCCGGAAGTTTTACCCGGAAATCGTAGAAGACCGGATGAGTCCGGATTATTGGTGTCCGGAAAACGGCTTACCCAGAAATCGATCCGGAAACCAGATGGTACCCGGAAACTATTGGGCCGGATTGAGGTATGTGGAAAACACCTGGATGGGTCCGGGGGTTGTTGTGTTTCTGTCAGCGTGTCGTGTGAGGAGTGTTTTCTAGGATTCGAGAGTAATTTAGGAGTGAAGCTCAAGTGACATTTCACTCTTGTGTGCATTGTTTCGGTATGTAGGTGTGCGGTTTGAGAGTAACGTTTTCAAGTAACAAAGAATTAGCATGGACGCCAAGTGAGTCTTTCTAAACTAAAGCTTTATCAATGCTTGGACATATTACTTGTACCTATATATTGAAATGCATGCTTTTACATTAACATTAAATATGCATGATAAACGTGTGCTACTTAAATTGCGGGTATATGTAGGGCGGGACATGCGATTGCTTTAAATGAATATATGGGGAGTGTGTCCCATACACGAGATATGAATTCGTTTCATATTATTGCTAAGGGCGGGTGTGAGCCCTAACACGTGATCACAGGTGTGTACGTGACTAAGACGTGGGTCATCAGCATGCGTTGTGTGTACATTTGACTGATAAAGGTGTAGCTGTTTATAAACTCTTATAAACTCGTTTTGTGGTTATTGTGGTGCAAATGTTGGTTTTTAAAGGGATCTCACTAGATCTCATGGTCTAACCCTCACTTTTTAAAACTAAAACCTTTTTCAGGTAAGCAGGTAGTCGAGGGCTCATTTAAGGGCAGAGGCAAGGCGTGAGTTGGAGCTTGCATATAGAAGAACTAGAAGACCTTCCTTTTATTGTCTATTTACATTTTTCAGCTGTAGTTAGGGTTTTTTTTTCGCGAACCCAGTTTTGAAATTTTGCTATTGTGACTATGTTGGGCCATTTTGGCGGATTAATTAAAGTAGTGACTTTTGGGTATGTTGTTCGGTATGGTTTGTTATAATTATTTCTCTATTTCTCACACTTAGCATTTCTCATTTGAACCTATGGATGCATATATATATATAGGCATGGGATCATGTGAGAAATGTGATTTTTGGTGAGAAGTGTGACAAATACTTTTAAACCGTTGATAACTTTTAATCAAATACCCTCCCATGAATAGCGGCTTAAAAGGGAATTCTTCTGGTACATTTCGGTGCATCTCATCCTAATGTTCGTTCATTTCTCATCCAACGGTTGATAACCACTTCTCACCAAATTTGACACTTCTCACTAGAACAAAACCATATATATGCTAAAAGCCCTAAAATACCCTTATGGATTTAAAAAAAGAAGTTACGTGATTGGTGGAGATGAGTTTGTACAGTTTGTACAATCTATTTGATTTGTACCCGATACCACCCCTATATATATACATATATATATATATATATAGGGAGAGGTTCAAATGAAAAGTGCTAAATGTATTAGCAGTAGAGAAGTGATCATAGCCTTTCATCTGGTCAACATTATATCAATTTATCGTAACGCTTTATACTTTGATCATAAAAAATTTAAATTATATAAGTAAAATATTTTATTAAAATATTTGAACATTTATGACAACGTATGAAATTAATCTTGTCGTACTCATAATACCACCACTTAAAAGGAAAAATTGGATACATTTCAAATTTATACTTTTAAAATTATTTTATAGTATTTTAGTTTGTATTCTTAAATCACATGATTGAGATGTACAACTCATATATTACTGCCAAGAATGAACATGGGCAGTGGACCTTGTTGCTTCCTGGACCTCATATAATTACAAAATTCTTTAATTATCAACTAGTGGAAAAGAAAACATCCAATGTACAACCACTTATAACAATATTGTCTTTTATAACCACATATTACATTACAAAGTTTTTTCTTATAAAATCGTACGTGTGTGGTTAAATTTATGTATATCTCAATTAATCATATAACTTTTTAAGAATAATCAGAAAAATCTCTAATAATCTTGCAGGATTTTAACTGATATTTAACTTTTTTTTTCTTCTAAAAACTTGGTTGTTATTATCAGTTGAGTTAAATTTACAACGTTATTCTATTATCATATATATTCAAATTAGATAACAATCTTATAAAATATTAATATATCTTATAATAAAAAAGAACAAATTATGTCAAATAATAGCACATAGTTTCGTTTTTATTTTTGAGAACCTACCTTTAACAAAATAGTGTAATGAAACTTTTTTTACTTTGTTATAAAGTTATAACATATTTTTATTTTATTCACGAATAAAGTTATAACGTGTTGCATAAGTCATATTAAAACCATAATATGTTATGTTAATTGTAAAAAAAAACCATAACATATTAGCAAAAAAGTAAAATTTTAAAATCAAAATCAAAATCAAAACTTGTTTTTATAACACTGGAAGACTTGAAATTTATCACAGAATATCCATTTTGTTTTACCAAAACAGATAGACAAACTTACAATGATTAATCTTTTAATCATGGGTGTTGGGTCTAACTTGCATGTACTTCAACTAATTATGAAGGTCCCAAAAAACAGTCAGAAAATTCCTCAGTAATTATAATACTCGAATCTATATATGACTCTAAAGAAAATTCTCAAACGTCCAAGTTTTATCGCCAACCCCACAATTGCAGCTAAACTTTAATATTTGGTCCAATATTTTAATTTGGATTGATATATCACGTCTACTAAATATACCATTAAATTTATCATTTGTTGGTATCATATAGATTTATTTCATGTTAGTATATAGGTCTCGTTCTCAATTCCTCATATATTTACATTTTCTGTTATAAGAAATGAAAAATAAATATGAGTTTTTCTGGAGCATTAAAAAAGTTAAAGGTGAGTTAAGACTATGTATAATAAATAGTATTTGATAAATATTCCAAAATAGACACTGTGGCTGAGGGATCATCGGATATGGCCACGTTGCGGATATCAAATATTTATATACAAGTTCATTTTATCATGAATGTGTATGTATATTTGTAAATTCTAATCATATACAAATATTAACAGAAATAGAAATAGGGACTTTTGGATAGTCATGCATGTAAATGGAAATCACTTGAAATATTTTGGTAACCATGGATGATCGGGTTAATTTCGGCATATAGTCATACGAGACTCTAAAGTTGATAGTGAGACAAAGCTACGAATGTTGAACCGGTGACATGTGGAGAGCAAACCTAAATCCTTTAAGGGTCTAAATTACATAGATTCAAAGTATAAGTACTGAATTATAAGTTAGAATTTCTGCAAGGGTTAGTGGGAAAATATCTGATAAAGCAAAGTGCTTACCAATTCTCCGACTATCAGTCCCTTCGCTTTTCACTTTCACTACCGACATGTCCAATTTTTTCATAAATTAAGATTTCTTTTTATTAGTTTTGGTTTTCGTATTTTTTTTTCATTTTTATTCTCAATTTTTTTTTTCAGAGAATAGGGAGTGGTGGATAGATTATTGGACCGTGGAAAGAAAATAATATTTTTTGAAAGTACATCTTGACCATAAATAATCCAAATTCACACTCATGTTCTAAAGATAATAACAATTGTGAAATATATTATTTTTATATACGATTTGAGATTGAAATATCATTTTCTAAGTACGTGTTTACCGACATTTATAAAAGGTTATTTGACAATCACAATTAGTTAGCGAATAGTTAATGACATTTACCGATCAACATCAATAAAGGCACCACCGATCATCTTCAGGATATTCATTGATCAGCATCAGTGAGTACACTCATTGATCAACTTCAATGACCTAACATTGAAGATACAGATCTATGTCGGTGAGGCAACACACTCGCTAAAATTAAGTACTTAAGTTGAAGGCACTAAAGATAAGCACTGAAGTTGGAGGCAATAGCTTTAGTTTAGCTTCTTAAGCATACCACTTAGGTTTTAGGGTGTTTTCCTAAGACCCCTAAAGGGGGCACGACCCTTCAACTTAGATAGGCATGGTCTTCGCATCTCCTAACTCTATTATAGTTTACCAGAAGCCCTTCCAGTCTAATGTAAATTTCAATTACACTAAATGACAGAAGATACTAAAATTACCAACATTCCTTCCCCATTTTATTGTAATCCTTGATTTACAAAAATTAATTAACATTCAAACAAAACTCAAACATAAAAGAAAATATCTTGAAGAATGAATTTCCATCTTATATTACACTTTTCAAATACTCGAAAATCAACGTGTCCTACAGATTGGACCCTTCAACCCATTTGTAACGCTCGTAATTTTTTCATAAGTAGGTCGAGTTGGTAGAATTAGATTTATCTGAGTTGTGTTATTTGACTCCACATTGACTGTTAGAATTCCCACTAAAACCTTTACGCATATGCATGGGACTTGAACAATGGCTTTTGATCGATTTTTGGCTCTCGGTACATTATGAGCGAGACTGACAGCGATTGTGCCATAGGGCACTTTCGCGTGTCACTTCCGCGAGAAATGTACCGCGTGGTCTGGGCCTTCGGCGAGAGTGCCACAGGGCACAATCTCCGGGTGTGTCTGGGGTATAAAAACCCCCTCATCCGGCTTTTGACCTAGTTTTCTCATTTCCCACTTTTCCATACACGATTTTGAGAGCATTCATTGAGCTCTTTCACTCCGAAACCTACCTTCCTTAAATTTCTAACCTAAAAGTTGTTAGGGATCTTCATTTGAGCATCAAGAACTTAAGTGAAGCATTTATTATGAAGCCCAAGCTTGGATTCAAGACCTCAACCACATCTCAACCATCCACATAAAGTTTTCTATACTTTTCTAGGGTTTTTGTTCAAAACCTAGATAGTAAGTTTTTCTAAACCTTTGTAAAACTAGATACATGTCAATATATGAATCTTTACCATCATCCTTACTTATTTTATAAACCTCTTATACTTGCCAAAATGTTCTTATTTCCATATTTTGGTAACTTATGGGTGTTTTGATGAGGACTGTTCTAGTTGGTATTGTTGATGAAGAAAGTTGTTTTACTTGCAAAATATATTGGTATTTGGTAGTTCTATCAAAATACCCATATTTGAGGGTTTTGACCTAATTTGGAGGTTTGACCCCATACGATGCAGATTTGTTCATGGATGACTTTGATACTTGCTAATGTATTCTCACGTACACAAAATGTCGGTGAGGAAACATGTCTAATGTGAGTTAAGTTGAAAATGTTGGATTATTATGTGAAAGTCTAGAGTTGATATATGTGGTATTGGAAGTACAAATTATCTATGATGGTGTTATACACATTTCACATGGATTAACGTGCCTTATGGCTTAGTTGTGTTGTTGGATGAATCAAGTCAAGTATACACTAGGAGGATATAGTCTTGGGTGACACTGTGTAGGTATGTACCTAGATCTCCGTCATTCGAGGTAATGCCATGGTTGTAGTCCTCGGATGTGATGGGCTGTTTGGTGTCGCTCTTGGTAGCTTGACACTTAGGTATATCGACTCTTTGGGTGGAACTTGATTAGTGCTATGGGTCTCCCCCATTGACTCCGATGTAGAATTATTTCTTGGAAAATTGTCATACATGCTTCATATAAATTGTTGATTATTACTTATTCAAACTCATTAGGCTTTTTGGCCTAATACTTGTTTGGTGTCGGCGTGTATCTCAGGTTCTAGCGGTGCCGCCTCTAAGAAGGTCTAGGCGGGACTTAGTGTGAGGTTGGGGATGCATACTTTTGGGACACCTATTCTTGGGAAGATTATTGTTGGAAGTAGAGACGACACCCCTTTTGTAATCTTATTTCTGTTTATAAATTAGATTAGTTGGTTGTCGTTTATTTTCCATTATATTACAAACTTTTAATTAAACAGGTATACATTATTTTCCCCATTTTTGAGAGGCTCATGCTTTGGCATTATATACCAAACTTTTATTTTTGGAGGTTTTTGTTTGTCCCAATTTTTAGGGTGTTACAAGTTGGCATCAAAGCTTTAGTTTAAGTGATTAGGTATTGACTGTAGCATACCTAGAGTTAAGCTGAGGAGTGTAATGTTAAGATATCAATGTTGAGTAAAATTCATAGGTGAGGAGAGTGTTAGGACTTACGGAATTACGTTGATTGAAAGTTGTAATGACGGTAACGAGAATTCTTGTGTATAACATGTTCATAATTTCACTTAGCTAATGCTATTATGAATATGTTGGTATGTGCGCATGCTTGAATTGCTATTGTTATGATAACTGATGAATGTAGTAATATGTACCTTTATGTGGCAGACTAATATGGTTGTCGGTCTCGTAGGGGTTCTACAAGTATAGAAGTTTGTAGAAGGGGGGTTGAATACAAACACAAATTTTATACTTTTCTAAATTGTTTATTGATAAATCAAACACAAATTACAGTTTGTTGCGAAAATAGATTAAGTAAAGCTAATCTAGACAAACTATGAGAATCACTAAGTACTTTGCACAAGAAGGAGAGAAAGAAAGAAAGTATGTAGAAAAAGAGAGTTTTCTACAAGGCACTAAGAGAGATTCAGGGCCCTTCAAAGTGAAGGATATTGCTTCTATTTATACCCTATGCATTTAATGCATGGTAGGAGCACTTTACACGTGTCATATCTTCATTAAGTGCATGCTTCTGACTTTTGTCAAAGACATGCTCTTGGCCGCATGGTGAACAGTGTAGTTGGCAGAGTGGTTGTACGATTATGGACAAAACAAGATTTCTTTTGTACCTTCTTACTATTTGTGCAAAAGGATAAGACAAACAAATCTTGAACTCCAAGCTTCATGACAGCGATCGCTGATGAGGTCTTTTATCAGTGAGGTCGGATGACAGTCTCAGCTATCGCTGAAGCCTTGTTCCTGAGATGTCGTGTATTGCTGACTTGTCTTGGTTTCACTGAATGCAACTTCAGATCATGAGTAGACTTATCTTGTTCATCAGCTTGGTCTTTGACGTCAGCGATAAACAATTTTCGACGCGAGGCTTGTCCTCAGATATTATAATAACGCTTTACATATGGAAACCTTCAGCGATCACTGAACAAACTCAACTTTATGATCACTGATGGTGAAATACTAATTCATACAGATGATAAATGCAATTTTAACTAAGTATTCTAAGAGTCGTTGTCAAATCACTGAGAGAGTTTGGATCAACAATGGTTAATACTAGAAGCAAAATACCAAATCCACGATATGGTAATGGATAAAGGATAGTATGATGCATGCGTCGGCCATGGTTCAACAACAAGAGTTCTTCCTAAAACTGTTGTAGGATCGGTATGTTTGCAACCAACGACCCGAGACAGTGACGGAAAATGCCATGAATGGATCGGGAGGTATTGTGAATGTTTTTGGTACCGAAGAACATGTGGTGGTCAAGGACAAGAGGAGAGAGACTTTTCTAGGTTGTAAACCACCGAAATTTGCGAGGACTACCAACCTTGTCAACTGTATGTACTGGATCAGGGAAATGGAGATGGCATTCGAAGCTAGCAAGTGCGATGACTCTCAAAGGGTCAAAGTTGCATCTCACTTACTTAGAGGTGAGGCTCTGACTTGGTGGAATCTAACCTGGTCCGCCCTTATTCCAGAGGTATTGGCCACCACCTGATCTTTCAGCTCTCGACTTATCACTGCCACCAAGAGGTCCTTTCAAACCAGGTCAAGTGATAGGTGAACCCTACAGAATAATCTTCTCTGACTGGAATGGAATCAGGCACTTTCAACGACACTCAGTGTAACGCCCCGCTTACCACCACACAATATTGTCCGCTTTGCCCCACTGGCTCACGGCTTTGTTCTTGGCGGCCTGGCAAGGACTTCGCAAGGACTTCCCAGGAGGTCACCCATCCGGGTACTACTCCCACCCAAGCACGCTTAACCACAGAGTTCCCAAGGAACCCGCATGCTTGTGGCCCCAAAACGCGTTGTGTCTGGTAAGACCAAGGTTTACTAATATACCCAGCATCTCTCCTGTCCACGGCCGATGTGGGATATGCCTAAGGTGTTACACACACCCCCCCTTAGGGACTCATCGTCCCTGATGAGGTTTGCCCCACCATCCCGAACGGCACAGGAGTGGCTCTGATACCATTTGTAACATCCCAGACCAACCGTACCAGATATTGTCCGCTTTGTCCACACACCTGGACTCACGGTTTTAAAACGCGTCTGATAGGGGAGGTATCAAGTCCCTCTTATAAGGCAACCTTCTGTAACATCCCAGACCAACCGTACCAGATATTGTCCGCTTTGTCCACACACCTGGACTCACGGTTTTAAAACGCGTCTGATAGGGGAGGTATCAAGTCCCTCTTATAAGGCAACCTTAGTTCTCCTCCCCAACCAATGTGGGATATTACAATCCACCCCCCTCGGGAGCCCAGCGTCCTCGCTGGCACACCAGTCCGGTTCCCGGCTCTGATACCATCTGTAACATCCACGGCCAACCGTACCAGATATTGTCCTCTTTGTCCGCACACCTGGACTCACGGTTTTAAAACGCGTCTGATAGGGGAGGTATCAAGTCCCTCTTATAAGGAAACCTTAGTTCTCCTCCCCAACCAATGTGGGATCTTACAACCGTACCAGATATTGTCCACTTTGTCCACACACCTGGACTCACGGTTTTAAAACGCGTCTGATAGGGGAGGTATCAAGTCCCTCTTATAAGGCAACCTTAGTTCTCCTCCCCAACCAATGTGGGATCTTACAATCCACCCCCCTCGGGAGCCCAGCGTTCTCGCTGGCACCCCAGTCCGGTTCCCGGCTCTGATACCATCTTGTAACATCCCAGGCCAACCGTACCAGATATTGTCCGCTTTGTCCACACACCTGGACTCACGGTTTTAAAACGCGTCTGATAGGGGAGGTATCAGGTCCCTTATCAGGCAACCTTTGTTCCCCTCCTCAACCAATGTGGGATCTTACAATCCACCCCACTTGGGAGCCCAGCGTCCTCGCTGGCACACCAGTCCGGTTCCCGGCTCTGATACCATTTGTAACACCCCGCTTACCACGACACAATATTGTCCGCTTTGCCCCACTGGCTCACGGCTTTGTTCTTGGCGACCTGGCAAGGACTTCGCAAGGACTTCCCAGGAGGTCACCCATCCTGGTACTACTCCCACCCAAGCACGCTTAACCACAGAGTTCCCAAGGAACCTGCATGCTTGTGGCCCCAAAACGCGTTGTGTCTGGTAAGGCCAAGGTTTACTAATATACCCAGCATCTCTCCTGTCCACGGCCGATGTGGGATATGCCTAAGGTGTTACACACACCCCCCCCCCCCCTTAGGGACTCATCGTCCTCGATGAGGTTTGCCCCACCATCCCGAACGGCACAGGAGTGGCTCTGATACCATCTGTAACATCCCAGACCAACCGTACCAGATATTGTCCGCTTTGTCCACACACCTGGACTCACGGTTTTAAAACGCGTCTGATAGGAGAGGTATCAAGTCCCTCTTATAAGGCAACCTTAGTTCTCCTCCCCAACCAATGTGGGATCTTACAATAAACGCATTTCGGTGTGTTTGATCTCAAGTTTGCGGCTATAAAATTTTCTTTAAAGTTTTTGGGAAATAAAAAGAAGGAAAAATCCGTTTGAGGAACGGTGATCGAGGGCGCAGTGTGTACAGTCAGCCGGAGCCAAAGGGGAAAGGTACATTACTTAGTGTTGTATTGCTTTCTAGATCATAGGGTATGCATGCTAGATTGCTTGTTGTTGGCACTATGCTGTATGATGATTGCTTGCTAGTAGGAATCAATGCTAGTCATAGTAGGTTGTTAAATGGAGGCCCTATAGGTTGTATGCAGTAAGAATCATATAGCCTTAGAATATTTGATTTAGTTCTATTGCACAGCTCTTGTTTGAGTCCAACCGTTTTAGGATAGAATTTTGTATTCGAATGTCTATTTGATTCACGCTGCATGCAACTGGGTATTCGCGAGGCAACTCGTTATGGCTAATGGGGATTCCGTGGTAGCAAGGGTAGTGGGATGAGGTGAAATTCCTAGTGAGCTGGGAATAGCGTTTACATATGAGTACGTATGCAAAATTGCTTTCTAGAACATAGGAGTATGTATGCTAGATTGCTTGGTGCTTAATACACTGTATTGTATGGTTGTTACTTGCTATTAGGAACTTATGCTAACTTTGATAGGTTGTTAAGCGAATGCACTATAGGTTGTATGCGGTAGGAACCGAATAGCCTTAGAATGTTGGATTTAGTTCTATTGCGCAGCTCTTGTTTGAGTCCAACCGTTGTAGGATAGAATCTTATATTCGAATGTCTATCTGGTTTCCACTGTATACGACTGTGCGTTTACGAGGCGACTCGTCAGGGTTAGTAGGGGTTCCGCCCTAGCAAGGGTAGTGGGGTATTATGTTTATTCCTAGGGAGCTAGGAAGAGTGAGTATATGCGTCAGTATGGACATACGTGTATGGTTTTTGTTTGGGCGAGCAACTACTTGGATACTCGGGATGGGACTCGGAGCGGACAGTGATAGGTGTAGATGGTAGTAGTAGAGCTCCTACTATCGGAAGCACGGGATCAATGTTCGAGTCGTGGAAAGTAGCGAGGAATCCAAGGAGTGAGCGTGAGCGTTGTTAGTGTGAGTTATTATGCGCTAATAACTCGTTGTAATATCTACCCTGAATAGCCATCACAAGGAGGAACGACTATGGTAAACCTACTAGTACAAGTGTTACGTGCGAAATGTGTGTTTTAATCGCAGTGGGTTGCAAACTGTCCACAGTGGGAAGTGCAAGTGTACACTGTCCACTATGATCGTCACAGCAAGTAATAGTTGGTAAAATACCAGAATCGAATCCACAGAGACTGGACAATCAAGACAATACGGTTCTCATGAGCTCCTTTTACAAGTTTCAACTAGAGAGGAAAATAATACTTTGGTTTGGTTTGGTAAAATAGCTACTTGAAACGATTTACTAAATGCTAAAAAGGAGGAATGTAGGTTGGATTTTCCCTAAATTTTATCTCAAATACTCGGTCCTTAGAGTGATCCTCGTATTCGTGGTGGACATTTTCGCTAGAAAAGCCCGGTTACAAAATACTCACACCGTTAGATAAAAATCCCATACTCTTAGTACTTGTTGTTTTGTCAATGGTAATCTCTAAATGGACCTTTTCAGGCCTCGATGGAATGTGTAGAGACAAATACTCTAAGTGTTTTTAATACACAAATTAGCTTGCCTACTACTCCAGTGGGCAGAGATTAACTCACTGTGTCGACCTCACTTTCGTAAGTGTCAAAAGAATTCTTTCGAATCCCCTAGCATCATTCAAGCTCGTGTCACTGCGCTCTACTTATTTCTAAGTTAAGAACTAGACTTTAGATCCTTGCAAGTGATCAGCTTGTTCGCATCCTTGGGTAAATATTGAGAATGAAAGACCAAAACAACAAATATTCTAAGTATAAAGATTACTCAAGCATTTTTGATAAAATCCAGGTACTTCTCCTTCCTACATCCCAAAGGATGTTTAGCCTAACATTTCCGAAGTAAAGAAAACAAAAGATGAAGATTTGCACATAATAAAACTGAAAGTGATTTGAATTAACTGCTCACAGTGGGGAACGAGAAGTCGTCCCTGCACTGTGTAATACGAACTACAATTTAAACTAAGAAAGTAAATTACTGAAAATTAAAGCTAGTTACTGCAGTAAATAAAAGACTAAAGCTAATGTGGTAGTTGAGAGAATTTGAGACTAAAAATATTCAAGGATGAAAACCAAGCATGCATTTAATGGCACCCAAGTGCTCCTTTATATACTAGGAGAAGGAGTTGGGTATTACACAAAAGAGGTGGGTCTTCCAATGGGTAAAGACTGCTGAGTTGTGGCAGAATTCAGCTCCTTGTGCAATTCTTTTATCCAATGGTCCCTTCTCCAAGTCAATCTCCAAGTACAAAGAGGTGTACTTGATGCTATCTTCAATGAGAACTACCTTGTACTTCTCCAGCCATTTCTCTGCCATATGAACCTTCCTCCTCCAGAAAATTAGATCCCAACTAAAAGTTTCTTTTTGATTTCTTTTTGATCAGCTCGAAGAGTGGGGAACCGGAGTGGGCACTGTATACGTCACTGTGGATGAAAAATCGAGAAAACACCCAAAACTTCCCCAAATAATTTATTAAAGACCATGGTTCACTCCTTTTGCTCGTTTTCGTAAATCATACCAAGAATGGGGGTTTTTAGAAGTGAAATGGCTAAAATTGACAAAATAAAGTGGAAAATAAATGGAAATAATAACTCTAAAAATAGAGTTATCACAACCTCAAACTTAAATCATTACTTGTCCCCAAGTAATAAAAAGAAAGAAATAAAATGAAACACAATGCATAAAAGGTCTTTGATGGACTTACATATTTCTTGACTTGAATGTGCGTTGATCTCCTTCCTTCGATACTTCCTTCGGTTCCAAACTTGAAAATTTCACTTTTGTGTTTGACGAAACCTTTCCCTTGTTTACCTTTTGATCAATAGGGCTTTCTTGGGTTTGAAGGGTTTATGGCTTTGAATCTTTTCCCAAGGGTTTTGGCAAAAATTTCCAAACATGGACCGAAGATCTCGCTTTGAGATTTTTATTTCAAGAAGTGGGTGTTTAGTATTTTGCTATGATAAGAACGTACACTTTCAGGCTTTATTTGGGTATAATGAGTATGGCTATTTTTTTGTGAGGGTGGGTATTCTGATGGTCCAGAATAGGCACACCATCGTTTTCTGGGAGTGAGCACTTTGATGGTCCAGAAAAGGCACACCATCAATTTTGTTAGTGCTACTCCTATTTTCTTCTGTTTTTGTATTTTTGTGTTTTCTCTTTTTTTTTTTTTTTTGGAGGGGGGTACGGCTTACCCACCTCAAACTTGGACTTCACAGTGTCCTCACTGTGAGCAAACTGGAGGTCACTCTGGAAGTTCCCACCTCAAACTTAAAATCTCACAGTGTCCCCACTGTGACATTGAATTAATGAACAAAGGTGGTGGTTTGGGGGTACAAAAAGGATCGTGTTTGGATGCGAAAAATGGCCTATATCATTTCACGGGACAAGTTGAGATTTGTACTTACAAAAGTGACCTTTTAAGTCGGAAGCCGAAAGTTGTACCTTGAAATGGAAACGAGGTCAAACAAGCATTCAAACAATCAATATGTTAGTACCCAAAAGTACCTACCTACCGGTAGGATTTTCATGCATCGATATTTAAAAAGTTAAAACAGCAAATAGTGTCAATGCCTAGCCATAGGCACAAAAAGATCAACCAAACAAAATAAAATTGTTTTTGGTGAGCAAAAGAGCGAAACCATTGTTTTAAAAACAAACCATTCACGGGGTTTGGGTGGCTTGCGGTGATGAAGTAGCTTTTGGGCTTTCGTGCTTTGAAGAACCCTCGTCGGCTGCACCGGAGATGATCGGATTTTCGCCGGAGACCGGTGGCGGTTCGTTCAGGTCATTGGTGACGGCTTCCGGTGGTTGTTCCTCGGCGGTCCTGCGGCGGACGGCCGCACGTGTGAGTGCATCGGGGTTGGTGTTCATTCTCTTGGTTCTTGCCATTTTTAGGGTTTTGGAAGGGTTTTAGGTTTGTGGGTTTTCTTTGAGAGAGAAATGGAGAAGATGAAGAAACTTGGTGTGTTTAGGGAAGTTAAAGTAAAAATCTGATTTGAGGGTGATGGTTTTTGAGTTGATTGGGGACGGTTAGTAGAGAGAGAAAAAGATAATGATGGTTTATCTTGGGAATAGGTGGGCTTTTGACAAGTGGCAGGAAAAGTTGATGTTTGTAAGAAAAAGCATGATGTGCGTCAGCCGTGGGTCCCTCCCAAACCGTCTTTTCCTATGCCAGACCGAGAGTGAGGAACGCAGGGACATGCATCTCCCCACTGCGAAGCTTTTTCTTGATTTTTCCTCCAAAAAGCGGCAATTTCTCCTACACACATTAAAACAAACTACCATGCAGAATTAAAAAGACCAAAAATAATAAAAAGACAGCAAATAACTGAAATAAAATATTTACAAACGGTTGTGACATTGCTTAACCATAGCGAGGCAGAGAGTGGGCAGGGATGTGGGCACTTTCATGCAAAAAATGCTTTACCCTTTGCCCATTGACTTTAAAGGTTTGACCCGATTGTGGGGATTTCAACTCCACTGTTCCGAAAGGACTCACCTTGACAATGGTGTATGGTCCCGTCCATCTTGATTTAAGTTTACCTGGAAAGAGTTTGAGACGAGAATTGAACAATAGTACCTGTTGTCCTTCCATGAACTCCCTATGGTTGATTCGACGATCGTGCCACATCTTGGTCTTTTCCTTGTACAACTTTGCATTCTCATAGGAGTGATATCGCAACTCCTCTAGCTCATGTATTTGCAGACTCCTTTTGATTCCCGCGGCATCCTCACTCATGTTAAGCTCTTTAAGGGCCCAGAACGCCTTGTGCTCTAATTCAATCGGTAAATGGCAAGCTTTGCCAAAAACTAATTTGAATGGAGACATTCCCAGAGGAGTTTTATAGGCTGTTCGATAGGCCCAAAGAGCATCATCGAGTTTGATTGACCAATCTTTACGGTGTGGCTTAACAACTTTTTCCAAAATTCCCTTGATCTCACGATTTGAAAGCTCGGCCAACCCATTGGTTTGTGGGTGGTATGCGGTGGCCACTCTATGATGAATATCATATTTAGCAAGAACCGAGGCCATGACTTTGTTTACAAAATGGGTGCCTTCGTCACTAATTAATGCTCGTGGTGTTCCGAAGCGAGTGAATATATTTTTGTGTAAGAACTTCACCACAGTGTTAGCATCATTGGAGTGACAAGCAATGGCTTCTACCCATTTTGAAACATAATCTACCGCAACCAAGATGTAAAAGTTATTGTTGGAATTTGGAAAAGGTCCCATAAAATCTATCCCCCATACATCAAAAAGTTCGACCTGTAGAATGTTGTTAAGAGGCATTTCATTTCTTTGCGATATATTCCCCGTACGTTGACATTGCTCACAATTTTTCACGAATTCAAATGAGTCTTTAAAAACAGTGGGCCAAAAGAATCCACTTTGCAAAATTTTTGCTGCGGTACGGTTTCCACCGAAGTGGCCACCGTAGTGGGATGTGTGACAACCATGGAGTATTTGATGTTGTTCACTCCCATGGACACAACGCCTTAATATTTGGTCCGCCCCTATCTTGTACAAGAAGGGATCGTCCCAAACGTATTGTCGTGTGTCGTGTAAAAATTTCTTGAATGGTTGTCCACTCATCCCGTGGGGCTTAAATCCACTTGCTAAAAAGTTTGCAATATCAGCATACCAAGGAGTTTCATTATGATGTTGCGCAGATAATAATTGTTCATCGGGAAAAGTTTCTTTTACCGGAGTGGGGTCAGGAGTGGGGTCAACAGTGCCCACTGTCTTCTCGAGCCTGGACAGATGATCAGCAACCTGATTGCTTGTTCCTTTTCTGTCGACGATCTGGAGGTCAAATTCCTGCAGCAACAGCACCCATCTGATCAACCTCGGTTTAGAGTCAGCCTTGTTGATCAAATATTTGATGGCTGCGTGATCGGTGTGTACTATGACCTTTGCTCCAATTAAGTAAGACCTGAAACGATCAAAAGCAAAAACTACTGCAAGTAGTTCTTTTTCGGTTACAGTGTAGTTGATTTGAGCCTCGATCAAAGTCTTGCTTGCATAGTATATTGGATGAAAAATCTTATCTTTTCGTTGGCCTAGTACTGCACCTATAGCCCAATCGCTGGCGTCACACATGACTTCAAATGGGAGTGACCAGTCAGGAGTGGTCACTATGGGTGCAGTAACTAAGGCATTTTTGATTATTTCAAATGCGTTTCTACATTCTTTGGTAAAAACAAACTCTCTTTCATGTTGCAGCAGGTTACATAGGGGTTTAGTTATTTTGGAAAAATCTTTTATGAACCTCCTATAGAAACCTGCGTGACCTAAAAAACTGCGAATGCCTTTTACCGTTGTGGGCTCGGGAAGTTGGGAGATTACTTCTAGTTTTGCTTCATCAACTTCCAAACCCTTTTTCGACACAAGATGACCCAAAACGATGCCCTCTTCGACCATGAAATGACATTTTTCCCAATTTAGAATAAGGTCGTGGGTTTCACATCTCACCAAACTTTTTTCTAGATTCCTCAAACAGTTATCAAATGATGTGCCGATCACAGAAAAATCGTCCATAAAAACTTCTATGGTATCTTCTATCATATCAGTAAAAATGGCCATCATACAGCGTTGAAAAGTAGCGGGAGCATTACATAAACCAAAAGGCATTCTCCGGAATGCAAAAGTACCATATGGACAAGTAAAGGTGGTCTTTTCTTGGTCTTCGGGTGCGATGTGGATTTGGTTATATCCGGAGTATCCATCTAGAAAACAATAAAATTCCTTTCCCGCTAATCTATCAAGCATTTGATCAATAAAAGGTAACGGGAAATGGTCTTTCTTTGTTGCTAGATTCAGTTGCCTATAATCCATGCATATTCTCCATCCCGTAACAGTCCTAGTTGGAATGAGTTCGTTCTTTTCATTTCTGACCACTGTTGTTCCTCCCTTTTTAGGGACACATTGAACGGGGCTCACCCAACTACTACTGGCAATGGGATAGATAATACCGGCATCTAACCATTTCAAGACTTCTTTCTTAACTACCTCCTTCATGATGGGGTTCAACCTTCTTTGGGGTTGGACTTTCCCCGGGTGGTCATTCTCCAAGTTAATCTTATGTTGACATAAAGAGGGGCTAATCCCTCGAATGTCCGCTATGGTCCAACCAATTGCTCCCTTATGCTTTATCAACAAATCAATCAGAAGTTGTTCTTGTTTCTCACTAAGTTTGGAAGAGATAATGACGGGAAGTTTATTATCCTTAGCGAGATAAGCATACTTTAAATGGGAAGGCAATGGTTTAAGCTCTAGCTCGGGAGGTTGTTCTATTGAAGGGGATTGAACATCGTTATCCTTGAAGTCCAGAGGTTCAAAAGCTGCAACCATTTTATTACACTCATCCTTAAAAGTGTCATTACTCTCTGATTCAGAGTGCTCACTGTCAATCCCCACTGTGGGAACTGTACTCCCCACTGTGGGCAAATTGCCAAAATTGTGGGTTTCATAAATCGAACTTAAGGCAAAACAATCTTCGGTGTCTATATATTTGAGAGATTTGAAAACATTAAAAGTTACCTCTTGGTCATTAACTCGCATCGTGAGTTCTCCTTTGTGCACATCGATCAAAGTACGTCCGGTTGCAAGAAACGGACGTCCTAAGATGATTGGGATTTCTTTATCGGCCTCATAATCTAAAACAAGAAAATCGGCGGGGAAGATAAATTTATCCACTTGGACCAAAACGTCTTCTATTTTTCCCTTGGGATAGGCAATGGATCGGTCGGCTAGTTGTAATGTCACGGTTGTGGGTCTAGCCTCTCCAATCCCTAACTTGTTAAAAATGGACAAAGGCATCAAGTTGACACTAGCTCCTAAATCACAGAGTGCTTGGCCTACTTCTTGTCCTCCTATAATGCATGGAATGGTGAAACTACCCGGGTCTTTCAACTTAGGTGGAATCTTGCTTGTTAGGAGGGCACTACATTCTTCGGTCAAAGCCACAGTTTCAAATTCACCCAACTTCCTCTTTTTGTTCAAAATATCTTTTAAGAATTTAACATAGCTTGGCATCTGCTCGAGAGCTTCTACCAAGGGTATGTTAATGTGAAGTTGCTTAAAAATGTCTAAGAATTTTTTAAACTGAACATCGACATTTTTAGGCTTCATTCTTTGAGGAAATGGAATGTTTCGTGGGTCAATCTGAGTTTGCTGTGGTATTGGCTTTGGAACAGTAGTCTTTGGGACAGGTCCAAAAGTGGGAAGGTCAGGGATGTCGGTCCCCACTGTGGGGATCACAGTGACTTGAGGAGTGCCCATTGTGGTGCTCACAGTGGGTTTTTGAGGCGAATCATCAGATTCAAAAATGATATTTTTCAGATCCTTTCCACTCCTTAAAGTTATGGACTTGACATGTTCTGGTCCTTTTCCTATCACTCTAGCTTGCTCGGTATCACTCGGTAACGTTCCTGGTGGTCTATTCTTAACTTCAACGGCTAGCTGTCCTACTTGGGTCTCTATATTCCTAATGGCTGCTTGGGTTTGATTCATAAAACCTTTGAGAATCGACTCGATCGATTGTTGAGCCTCAGCTGGTTGGTTGGATCGTGGTTGGTATGGTTGTGGGGACTGCCCACTGTGATGTGGGGATTGCCCACTGTGATGTTGCTGAAATCCCTGGGGATTGTATGGTCTTTGCTGGATGTGACTTGGTCCTTGGGGTTGGAGTCCTTGATTACCGGACCAAGAGAAATTCGGATGATTTCTCCAACCTGGATTATAAGTCTGCGAATAAGGGTTGTTCCTTTGGTTGGTCCCTATGACATTAACAGATTCGGGGTTTGCTGGACAATAGTCGAAAACATGCTCCTCTCCACAAAGGGAGCAGTTATCAGCGAGATGGGTTGCGGAATTGACTTGACCTCGATTTTGATTTAAAACGATTTTTGTCAAGGCCACTAATTGTGCATTCATGGTTTTGAGTGCTTCGGAATCTATGGTGTTGGTCTTAGACATGGGTGCTCTCGGATTTGACCATTCGGTATTGTTGTTGGACACTTTTTCTAAGATTTGATATCCTTCGTTGTAAGTCATACTTGTAAATGTTCCACCGGCTGTTGCATCTAAGATGATTTTGGCTGCATTGGAAAGACCATTGTAAAAGGTCTCCAATTGGATGCAATGTGGGATGCCATGATGTGGGCACTTTCGAAGTAAATCTTTAAATCGTTCCCATGCATCCGAAACAGCCTCATCTTCCTCTTGCCTAAATAAAATTATATCATTTCGAAATCTAACATTCCTTGTTGGAGGAAAGTATTTTTGCAAAAATCTATCGGCAAGTTCTTGCCAAGTGGTTATCGAGTGAGGTGCATGTGCGTTCAGCCAAGATTTTGCTTTGTCCCTTAATGAAAAAGGGAAAAGCCTTAGTCTTAATGCCTCATCACTAACACCTTGCAATTGAAAGGAATCGGTCATTTCTAAAAAAGATTTTAAGTGCGAGTGCGGATCCTCAGATGGCGATCCTCCAAATTGACCCATGGCTTGGATCATTTGAAACATCACCGGTTTGAGTTCAAAATGCGTTGCAACAATATTGGGTCTCAAAATTCCGGAGCTTAAATCACCAACTCCGGAAGTAGCATAGTCCCGTATTTTTCGATCTTTGTTATCGGCAATCGTGATTGTGGTCTCCACTATAGGTGGCGGTACTGCAGCCATGTTCACAGTGGGGATCACAGGAGGTTGTCGATTTGTTTTCTTGCTTCTTCGTGTTTTTCGCAACGTTTTTTCTATTTCGAGATCTATTGGAACCAAATGTTCGAGTTGTCGCCGTGGCATACAATACGAACAGCTTAGAAAAACTAGTTACTCGGGCTCGAACAAAAACTAATGTCTTGAGATTTAAAATCACGCCAGTCCCCGGCAACGGCGCCAAAAACTTGTTACGTGCGAAATGTGTGTTTTAATCGCAGTGGGTTGCAAACTGTCCACAGTGGGAAGTGCAAGTGTACACTGTCCACTATGATCGTCACAGCAAGTAATAGTTGGTAAAATACCAGAATCGAATCCACAGAGACTGGACAATCAAGACAATACGGTTCTCATGAGCTCCTTTTACAAGTTTCAACTAGAGAGGAAAATAATACTTTGGTTTGGTTTGGTAAAATAGCTACTTGAAACGATTTACTAAATGCTAAAAAGGAGGAATGTAGGTTGGATTTTCCCTAAATTTTATCTCAAATACTCGGTCCTTAGAGTGATCCTCGTATTCGTGGTGGACATTTTCGCTAGAAAAGCCCGGTTACAAAATACTCACACCGTTAGATAAAAATCCCATACTCTTAGTACTTGTTGTTTTGTCAATGGTAATCTCTAAATGGACCTTTTCAGGCCTCGATGGAATGTGTAGAGACAAATACTCTAAGTGTTTTTAATACACAAATTAGCTTGCCTACTACTCCAGTGGGCAGAGATTAACTCACTGTGCCGACCTCACTTTCGTAAGTGTCAAAAGAATTCTTTCGAATCCCCTAGCATCATTCAAGCTCGTGTCACTGCGCTCTACTTATTTCTAAGTTAAGAACTAGACTTTAGATCCTTGCAAGTGATCAGCTTGTTCGCATCCTTGGGTAAATATTGAGAATGAAAGACCAAAACAACAAATATTCTAAGTATAAAGATTACTCAAGCATTTTTGATAAAATCCAGGTACTTCTCCTTCCTACATCCCAAAGGATGTTTAGCCTAACATTTCTGAAGTAAAGAAAACAAAAGATGAAGATTTGCACATAATAAAACTGAAAGTGATTTGAATTAACTGCTCACAGTGGGGAACGAGAAGTCGTCCCTGCACTGTGTAATACGAACTACAATTTAAACTAAGAAAGTAAATTACTGAAAATTAAAGCTAGTTACTGCAGTAAATAAAAGACTAAAGCTAATGTGGTAGTTGAGAGAATTTGAGACTAAAAATATTCAAGGATGAAAACCAAGCATGCATTTAATGGCACCCAAGTGCTCCTTTATATACTAGGAGAAGGAGTTGGGTATTACACAAAAGAGGTGGGTCTTCCAATGGGTAAAGACTGCTGAGTTGTGGCAGAATTCAGCTCCTTGTGCAATTCTTTTATCCAATGGTCCCTTCTCCAAGTCAATCTCCAAGTACAAAGAGGTGTACTTGATGCTATCTTCAATGAGAACTACCTTGTACTTCTCCAGCCATTTCTCTGCCATATGAACCTTCCTCCTCCAGAAAATTAGATCCCAACTAAAAGTTTCTTTTTGATTTCTTTTTTATCAGCTCGAAGAGTGGGGAACCGGAGTGGGCACTGTATACGTCACTGTGGATGAAAAATCGAGAAAACACCCAAAACTTCCCCAAATAATTTATTAAAGACCATGGTTCACTCCTTTTGCTCGTTTTCGTAAATCATACCAAGAATGGGGGTTTTTAGAAGTGAAATGGCTAAAATTGACAAAATAAAGTGGAAAATAAATGGAAATAATAACTCTAAAAATAGAGTTATCAACAAGTGTGTACTTGTTTTGCTTTGATGGGATGATCGTTGGGGTAGTGTCGAAGGTTATAAATTAGTAGTCGTTGGAATAAAAGGACGATTCTAGTATTAGTCACTTGGAGTGACGATGAGGATGATGTTTGTTTCGGGCCAAGATGGATGATTGTGCTAGAATCATAGGCTTATAGAGCCGACTTTGATTTGAGGAAAAATCGTAGGGATTATTTGACGTAATTTCCCAACTTGCCTAAGAGATTTAAATGTCCGGATGACGTTAGTGGATCGGAGAGATTTGGAGGAGTAGGAGTCGAGGCGTAGAATGCCGACTGAGTCATGCACAAAGTTTGATTTTGAAATAGATTGCATCAACAAATTCTTGTGTTTCAAATCATTTATTGGATGGTGTTTTGGAATTTTGGGAAACGTTCAGCACACACACAAGATTTTGAAATATGGTTTTGAAAGTGCATGAAATCGTTTTATCACGGTAGTTGCAAACTTTGTTTGAATTTGCTTTATTTTACTATTTCCCCACGGTTCTTGCGGGCAAGATGATATCCGTGTTTTATGGTGTTTTAAATGTTGGGCAAGTGACTACGGCTTGTGACTTTAACATTGGAACTCCTCCACATATGTTAGAGTTGAGGCGGAAAGTTACATTCCACGATGTCTGTATAAAGCTATTTGAGTGATTTCGTTAAATAAGTTTTGTTTTACGGCATGTTGAGTCGTGTGGGTTTAATTTCACGAGGTGCATATCTTATTTGTTTATGTGACCATTTGGAGAAATCTTGGAAATCAATTTAAAGAACCCCACCTTTTGAGATTTTATGAGGTTTTAGTCGATATTTTCAAATGATGGAAACAGATTGGTTTTATCTTTAAGTTTGAAACTTACACGAGACAGTTGTGTTGTAACAAAAATATAGTTGTAAACCGTTTCATCGTTTTGTATGACTAGCCGACGCGCGTAAGATTTGTTGGTGAACCCTGTGCCATGACATTTTATGTTGGAAAAAGAGGAATTTTGGGGTCAAATGTCGTGGAACTGATTTTGAAATTATGTGCACACTTCTGTCGCACCCGGTGTAAGGTCGAGCGGTTACTTTAAATACATGTCATGAGTCAATTCATACTAGAACCGTGACGGTTCATTTTCAAAGAAATTATTTATTTCGCTTTACGTTTTGTGAGTAAACTAAGCTGCAATGAAATGATTTTCAACATGATTTTCATATGTGGGACGAGCGTGTCCATTTTTGCGTAACTACCGACCTGGTAATAGTAGTTTTATTGCTTACGGTCTTTTTGAAATGAAAAATATTGACGTTGAAAATATTTTGTAAACCATTTGGGAAGTGCGCTTATAAGTGTTATGTGTCATTTTGAGAATTTTTAAGAGTGTGAGTCCTTTTGGAAAACTCTTTGGTTTAACCCGTGTCGAGGTTGGGACTAATGTTGATTTTAGAGTATTGCTTGCTTAAACTTTGTTTAAACGTGTTTTTGACCGACTTATGGGCCTAGCAAGCGTGGAGCATTTTGCTCGGTTTTGACTCTGAGATAGTCATGGGTCAATTGCACGGTTTTTAATGGTTCGATGTGGAGTTTTGTTGATGGGTTGTATTGCTGCATAGTTTTGCACTTATTGCACGTAGAGTATTTACATGTTGGGTGAGTGAGTCATTCCGGGATAGGCAGGTTGTTGGTGGACTGTTTTGCATTGGATCCTTGGTCACGTCAGTCAGTCGTTGGTAACGGTAGGTTGGGTGACTCGGGGTGGGACCCCGGTATCCATGTGTTATGACTTTGACTTTCCAGTAGGCACTAAGAGGATATAGTCTTGGGCACTTACCTGAGAGGTAGTTCCGATGTGTCGGGCCTTGAAACGTACTTGGGAGGTAGACGTTAAGGTGTATCTTGATACGGTGTAACTAAGCTTCGTAGAGCGAGTGTGGAGGATAAGTAGACGGTCGAAGGTTGGGAATTCCACGCGTGTTGGTAATGTAGGCCGAATAGTGTCGGTTAAGGGAATGATGCCCTTTGTAATTAAGAGAATAGACGCGTTTTAAAACCGTGAGTCCAGGTGTGTGGACAAAGCGGACAATATCTGGTACGGTTGCCTGGGATGTTACAGATGGTATCAGAGCCGGGAACCGGACTGGTGTGCCAGCGAGGACGCTGGGCTCCCGAGGGGGGTGGATTGTAAGATCCCACATTGGTTGGGGAGGAGAACTAAGGTTGCCTTATAAGAGGGACTTGATACCTCCCCTATCAGACGCGTTTTAAAACCGTGAGTCCAGGTGTGTGGACAAAGCGGACAATATCTGGTACGGTTGGTCTGGGATGTTACATGTTACAGGTGTGTGGATGATGTTGTGTACAGTTGGTACAATTGGCCTGAGGCGTTATTTTTTTTATATTACGCGAATTTTATGGGGTAAGAGTTGTAGTTAACCGAAAGTGTGATAATTCGTTGGTATATGCCCTATTGTGGAAGGGTTATGCATAGTGGGCGAAATAGAATACTTAGAGAAGCAAAGAGGTTGGCATGTGCAGTTATCTATGAATCTTCCAAGGATAGAGATGTATCGTGGGAAAGAGGCATTTGGTGAGACCGGAGGTCGCGTGGTTGACCGCCGATAAGTCAACTAGATTCGCGGGAAGTTAAGGGTGGCTTAAGACCGCCAAAAGATGTATGCGAACAAAAGAAGGAAGAAACCAATTGAATTCCTAGTGGGTGATAAAGTGATGCTTAAGGTATCGTCGTGGAAAGGCGTCGT
This sequence comes from Saussurea involucrata, assembly GCA_033807775.1. Classification (NCBI taxonomy): domain Eukaryota; kingdom Viridiplantae; phylum Streptophyta; class Magnoliopsida; order Asterales; family Asteraceae; genus Saussurea; species Saussurea involucrata. Next base: position 83,721,558 of record CM066327.1, read on the forward strand.
GCGCTTTGGAAAGAAAGGGAAACTAAGGCCTAGGTATGTCGGGCTAATTGCCATCACCGAACGCATGGGTGAAGTGGCGTATAAGTTGGAGTTACCGGAAGAACTTCGGGGAGTTCACCCTACATTTTATGTGTCTAACCTAAGAAAGTGCTTGGTAGAAACAAGTATGGTCGTGCCATTAGAAGATATACGGGTGGATGAAAAGTTAAATTACGTGGAAGAGCCATTGGCGATAGTGGATCGTATGGTCAGAAAGCTGAGGAACAAAGAGACGATCTTAGTAAAGGTCCGAAGGCAATTTCACAAGGGTCAAGAAGCAACTTGGGAGTTAGAATCGGACAAGAAGTCCCAATACCCCCACTTGTTCGAAGATGGAATTCTGTGGACGAAATTCTTTTGAGGGGTGGATGTTGTAATAACCCGGTCCATTTGGGATAATAAAAGGAAAGTTTAGTGGTAATAGTGAGAAAAAGGAAAGTTTGGGGAAATAGTGAAAAGGTATAAAAGGGGTCAAAAACCCTAAAAATTGAGGTATTCTCATAAAGAATTGAAAGCGACTACAGTGTGTGTATGTGTGTGTGTGTGTGTGTGTGTGTGTTTGTGTGCGATTTGTGGAAGTACTCGGTATCGATCTTGGAGGTGAAAGCTTGGAATCGGAAACTCAAGGAAGTGCATCTCGATCATTTCTTCAAAGTGTGCGGTTCTAGTGTGGTGTTTTCAATCGAAAGAGTTTATCGTAGACGTCAGGTGAGTACTTCTACCCAAATATTTTTACCAAGTGTGTTTATGTACACAATTACTTGTTTAAAACTGCATATTTTACTTGATGCTATTAAACATGCTTATGGTGTGATTTTTAAAGGTGTGATTACTTAAGGGTGAGTATGCGATGGCTTATGGTGTGTATATGGGGGGTGTGTCCCATGAAGAATGTTTATATATATATATATATATATATATATATATATATATATATATATATATATATATGAATTTGTTTCATATAAATTATCAAGGGCGGGTGTGTGCCCTAACACGTTGTCACGGGTGTGTGTGACCATAGCGTTGGTCATCAGCATGCGCTGTATGCGTGTGTATTTCATTATAAAGGTGTGAAGCTTATATTTCCTTATAAATTTCATATGATTTGTGTTATTCGTATCGTGGACACGTAATTTGAGGGAACTCACTAGACCTCATGGTCTAACCCTCGCTTTCTTAAATAAAACCGTTTCAGGCAAGCAGGTAGACAAGGGTAAGGGCAAGATGTGAGATCGAGGCCCGGTATAGATAAGTGTGGATGCGTGGAATTTTGCTAGTTGTCCGAGTAGTTTTATTATTAAGATATTCTCAGCTGTAAATCCGGTTGTTCCGCCAACCGTTGAATTTAGTATCTTTTGAAAGAAGAAACTTTGGGGGTCGTTTTGGCATTGTTATGTTACGCTTATATTATTCCAGTGTTTTGGGTTTGTCTTTTATTGTTGGTTGTTATAGTTAAAATAAATTTTAGAAAAAATCTACATTAAAATTTATGATTTTAAATAACCATACATATATATGATATGAATAAAAAAATTGGTCCATCTCACATATCCTTATTAATTAATATTTTGAAAAAATTTAATAATTTTATTAAATATTTTACTAAAATCATTTAATATAGTTTTATTATCTATAAAATGAAATAAGTATAACTTTTATTTATATGTAACTTAAAAAATTATTATTAGAATTGTTACATTTGGTTTTTGATAATTAAGTAGATCGAATAATAATTAAAAAATTAATAATATGAAATTAATTGATATGATTATAGTAATAAGTTTTGGTTACCATTAATTAATATTTATTAATGTTAGTAATAATTCATCTTTATTAATAGTTTTTAGTTAATACTAGTCACTGATAGGGTCGATTTTTGTAGTATTTGTCGGATATTTTTTCTATAGAATTCATCAATTTGTAGTAACAGAAGAGTATTTAAGATATTTATTAGAGTAAACTCTACTTTTGGTCCTTAAGGTATAGTGATTTCTTTGAAACAGGGACCTATGGTTTCATAATTAGACTTTTGGTCCTCATGGTTTTGATTTTGCTCTGAAACAAGGACTTTGCCACTAACTCCGTTAAAAAATTTAGTTAGAGGCAGGGGTATTTTCGTCTTTTCACCATTGTAACAACCTAGATTTAAATAAAATAAAAGCTGACAATATAACAACCAAATCGGCCCCAAGGTAAACAGTACCTCAGATCTATTCTAATCTCGCAGCGGAAAAACACCTTCACAACTGAGATACTACGGGGACCCCGGCTTTCAATCTACAAGTCTTCGCTAGGCTCTAGCTCTTCTACAACGCCACACCCTTCCATCATCGTCAGATGAAATCCCAAACGCGACTATCACCTGAAAATGGTTTTAGTTTTTGAAAAGCGAGGGTTAGACCATGAGGTCTAGTGAATTCCCTCTTAAAAGTATTCACAAGCCATTTAAGAAAACGTAATAATACGAGACAGTAACACATCAACATATACTCAACAAGGGTGTACACAGTGGCATAGACTATTTAACACCTTACAAAGCCAGGCACGGCAACTCGACACCTTACAAAGCCAGGCACGGCAACTCGGCACCTTACAAAGCCAGGCACGGCAACTCGGCACCTTACAAAGCCAGGCACGGCAACTCAAGAAGTCCCCCACTGTGCAACCCGACTCCACCCATAGCAATAACCAAACAAGCATGTAATCAACATTCACGCATAACTGTACGTATAAACAACTTGTATGCAATTGTAAACATTTCTATGTCATGCACAATAAAACCTTTCCAAAACGTTTAGTCATGTCATCATGCTTGTAAACATAATCAGCTAAGAAACCATACCAAAACGTTTAATCATGCTCAAACCAAATTCAGATACGAAATCCTTAGCAAAACATTTCATTTGCACCAAAAAGGGTTAAGGGAACTCACCTTAGCCTTAGCACATCGACACACGCTCCGGGGCACTCTTTAGCTCAAACCGAACACCTGAATTGGCGCCAAAAAGGATGGTGTTAAACCATCTATTTATATCCCAAAACATCCCTACTAAGCCCCTATGACCAACCCCCAAACGATGCCTCGATCTTAGACCCGAAACACGAAGCGAACCGAAAGAGGTGCACAAAACAGAGGCTTGCGCCACTTGCCACGCGGTTTGCAAACCGCGTGACAAACCGCGTAAGTCCCTGTGGTCCCTCTCCACCCTGCACAACAAAACCAGTCCGAAAATCATAAATACTGGTCTTTGCTTGCTCATCCAAGTGAAATACTATACCGGATCCATTTAGTTATCCAACTCTAGATTCTCAACATAATAGTAATAATATATGATCCTCAATCCCAATACTAGATCGTGTTACTAATAATATGGCCCAATTTAAATAATTAATTAAGCTACCAATTACGTACTAGGCCCTTAATTTAATTATAGACTTTATTAATAACTAGGCCCAACTTTAATAACTAAGACCAAAAGGACTTAATAATTCTTTCGGCCCAACACATACTTCGGCCCAAATTAATAATACATGGAAGCCCAAAGTAATTAGCGGATTAAATCTATAGTTAAATAATAGCTCGAAGTCCACTTAAACCAATTTATTTGACTATCAGATTGTTAATAAAGAGGGTTTGAAACCTATGCCTCGAACACGCTTTGCACCAGCGAGCTTTGCGCAAGCCACCATCCATTCTTTTCTAGACCTCTCAATTAAACCCGATTAAGAGGGAATTAAGTCTTCCATTCTATCTCTAAAATTAATTAAGACATTTAATTAAAGTTATCCCCATTCATGCTCTTAACTAGAATTCACGATTCAAAACTTTAATTCGCTAGCTTAAGCGAGGAACAACCTTAAGAGTGATTACCAAGGTTCTCATTACAATTTAAACATCATAGCCGATTTCTTACTCAACTTACCCATTTTCAACATTTGATTTATAAATGTTTCTAACACCCAATTCTTCCTAAACATTCCATTTGATGAGGTTTTAAGCCTTAAACACATATTCTTACATAATCCAGTTTCAACTACCCGTTAATCCAACAAGGTTTAAATAAACAAATGCTTTCTGTAAATTAACATCCCCACTTTGATTATCATTTAGAGTTCCAAATCAAAATCCTAAACACCATGAACAAAACTAAGGAGAAATGGCTTAGATAAAATACCTATATTTTGATGAGAGTTTCTCCTCCTTCTCCCAATTCGCATGAAACAAGCCACTCAACCACCACCTCCGGCGACCACCACCGGCGACCACCACCTCCGGCGACCACTAAAACTGCTCCAGCTTCCCTTTCTCGTCGCCTCTCTCTCTCTCTCTTCATCTCCCTCTCCTCCGTCGTCTCTCTCCCTCTCGTCGGCAGTCTCTCTCTCTCGTCGTCTCTCTCCCCTCCGTCGTCTCTCTCCCTCTCGTTGCTCTCTCTCTCTCCCGCAGCTCTCTCTCTCTCTCTCTCTCTCGCAGTTCTCTCTCTCTCCCTGTGCACACAGCAAACGCACACACACACAACTCTCACTATTTGATTTCTTTCTCTTTTCTTCTCTCCTCTCACTCCTATTGTGCAGGTTTATACAAAACCCTAAAGCAAAAGCATGTTTTCTTTTTAAGTTTTCAGCCAAAAGCGGCGCACCATAATAGAGAAAAGGAATCAGTTTCTCAAATTGCATATTCTACCCTCACACCAATTCATAATAAACAAAATGCCCCCTTATCTTTCCATTAAAATCAAAATTTTCAGTTTGGGTTATTACAACCATTTTGTCCCATTTTTGTAATTCTATTTGTTTCTTTTGTTTTTTTTGTAAAAAACATCAAATCAAGGGACCAACTTGTAATTTATATATATATATATATATATAGAGAGAGAGAGAGAGAGAGAGAGGTTCAAGGGAAAACCTCAAAAAAACGGAAAACTGAAGAACACCCTACGAGACTTTCATCTGGACGGTATGCACTTGTGCATACAGGTAAATAGTTGACTTTTTGGTTTTATGCACTAGTGCATTATGCATTTGTGCATATATGCACAAATGCATGTTACAAATAACCTGTATGCACAAGTGCATACCGCCCAGATGAAGGGCTCTTAGGGTGTTCTTCAGTTTCCCGTTTTTTTAAAGTTTTTACTTGAACCTGACCCCATATATATATATATATATATATGTATATGTTTATATGTGTGTAATGTATATATATATATGTTTATCTGTGTGTAATGTATATATACATCTACTCTCTCTTTCAAACCCATTTCTTGAATCACTCCACTTTCAAACCCCACCATCTTCTTCATCAACACAAAAGGGACTCAAACACCCAATTATTTGGTGGATAGGTCAAATGAATATATCGTTTAATTGGGCATTTCCACAACAGTTGTTGAGCATAGATTCTTAACCAATATCAAAGGAAACAGAAAATGGAAACAATAAATTTGAGGCAAGAACATCATACAAACCAACAAATTGATATATATTCATCAAGGGAAAAGTAAACTCTACTATTTATTAAATAACAAAACATTGATGTAAAACTATGATGTGATTGAAAATTTGAAATTTCTTGAAGTATATAATACGTAGACACAAAAAATTAAATTCTCATGCACTTGTCATTTTTGGTGAAATTTGAACTTTAAGAGCATCTACATGCGTCCTGTAAGAGCTCTTGCAAGATGACATGGCATGCTATGTGTCTTGCAAGGCCTTGCAAGACTACCAACATTTTGCACAATTAGCAAGACCTTTCAACAATTAAATATATTAAACAAAATCATTTTTAATTTAATTAGTTTGTTTGTTTGTTTAAATATTAGTTATTATTAATATGTTTATTAAATTTAATTCATTTATTAGTTTATTTGAACATTATTTTTTTAATATTTTTATTAAAATTTCTTACCCACGCTTTATTTTAAAAAAATAATACTTTCATTCAATGTTTTTTATTTAAACTGCTAAATTAAAAGTACATTAATATAAAAATTAATTTATTTATCTATATTTTATAATTAATTTATTTATCTATATTTTATAATTAATTTATTAGTTATATTATAATTATCTATATTATTTATATTATAATTTATTAGTTTAGAAAGGAGTTTGGTCTTGCATGTGTGTGGAAGGTGTTATTGCAAAGCTGATGTGGCACTTGTGAAAAGAGTAAGGTCTTGCAGGTGTGTAGATGGTCTAATCTTAGGTTAGATGGGTTATCGGGTACGGCTTAGCTTTTTGCTTTCTTAATAACATAATATAATATATTAATATTAACAAACATATAAAATATAACACGTTGAAATTGAAGGTTGCAAGAAATTAAAGAGTCCTTGTCTTCACCAATCATTAAACTCAATTATTGGACATAAAATAATTGAAACAATCGATCATGTATGGATAAAAGTCTTACATTAAAATCCAAACTGTCAGATGATCATTTTCATCACAAATTAAGTAGTTAAAACAAAACATTGCAATTAAGGAAGAGAAAAACAAGGACTCTTTAATTTCTTTAACGAATTATAAAAAAAATGATAAAAATAATTAAATTGCATTTTAAAGTGATTATGAGAAAAACAAATGTTTTTAAACATTATTATATACATATCTTACAAAATCCATTGAAATCCTAGTCGGATTTCAAAATCATATATTTAAAAGATTTCATAGAAATAAATCCACAATCCTGTAAACTAAACACTAAATTAAAATGAATTTGAAATTCAAATCTCCCAAATCTATTATAAAACCATGATCGAAGGATAGTTGATTATATTACTGATGGACTTGTGAGTCACCTCTTGATCAAATCCATTTTACTATTTTACTCATTAGACTCTTTGGGTTACATGATTTTTTTTTATTTTATAGTTATAAAATTATGTTTTTTTAACTTTATTTAAGCATTTAACATATTTGTAAGTAGTAGGGTTTTATGGAAACAAACTTTTTAATTTCTGAGTACATAAAAGGTATGGAGTGTAATAAATAAATTATATATATTTGATTATTATGAGAGCTTTAATTTAACATATTATTCTATATGATTAACTAGTGTGGAAACCGCACGTTGCACGGTAGTATGATGATGTTAGGTTATCATAAGCTAGCTAAATAAATAAATGTTAGTTGTTAATATAATCAACAAATCGTATTCAAGTAATTCCTAAAAAGTTAGTAGAATTTATTTAGTGTAATTTTAACATGTGTGTGTATATATATATCTATACATACATAATATGTAACATTAATTAGCGAGGGTTGGATTCCAGTGAGAATGAAAGTTACCGAGTGAGATGCACCAAGCGTGATACGCCGAGATACATTGGAACAATTCCTTTATCAAACACGATTCATGGGTAGGTTTGAGATAAAAAATAATTAAGGGTCCAGATCTCTTCTAACATTCTAACATTCTCACCTTAACTCTTCTTCTCTCGCGATCCTTCATCACATTAGCGATGGATGCATGGATAAATTATGCATTTTTTGTATAATTAATGACCTTCATTAAGCTTTTTTTTCATTTTGAAAACATGATGGTCCCTTTGCCGATTTATAATTAAGAAAGAAATAAATGTATACCTAAATGGTACGATAACTAATATCGTGTAAGAATATATACAACAAAGACTTAGTCTATAAATAATATGAAAATATATTAATTGATCATCAATATAAATTACTATAGGGAATACTTTTATTATAAAAAAGATAATGATGTCAATAAATAATATAAAAAATATTAATATGTTATTAATAAAAGTTTTTAAGTTACAAAATTAATATAAGTAAATATGTTTAAATATATTTACTATAACAAATATGTTAATTTTTTGTGTTGGTGTTAATTTAATATAACAAATATATATATAGAACATAAATAACTCTCTTTAAATATTAATCAAGGAATATTATTAATTATCATCATTAGTATTTTAGTTTATATAGAAAAAGAAAAGGGAAGAGATTGGTTATTAGTAAAATGATATATATATATATATATATATATATATATATATATATATATATATATATATATATATATATATATATATGTTAGGGCAGGTTTTATAGTTGATTTAAAGTTCAAGGGTTGAATTGTATTTGTTTAAATTAGAGCTTATTAGTGAACGGGCCGTGGGCTTGTTAACCACGGGCCCAATGTATTTAATGTTGATTAGCTTGGAAAAACAAGTTAATCATCTTTAGCTTTCTAATTCGTATTGTAATATTCTCTCTGAAAGTTAATGAAAGGATGACCAGTTGAAATCATAATTCTTATTGATTACTATTTCGATTTCTGTATTGTTGCACGGATCTGGATTCTACAATTGGTATAAGAGCAGACGGACGGATTCGATTCAGAGCATTCATATTGATTTCTGGTAAGATTTGACTTTTTCACGTCTGCCATATTCTTGAATTTTCAAATCCTTGATTCTGTTAGAATTGCTCGATTTTGTTTATTGGGTTGTGTTAGCATTAGTACCATTAGTGTTTCTGCAAAATTACGCATCATAATTCAATCGTTTCAGTGGTCAATTTAGCAAATCAAACTCAAAAAGTTTTGGTTGTGTTCATCATCAAAAAAATCGAATTTTTACTATCAAAACTTGTTGTTTTTGCTCTAAAATCGATTGGGTTATTGTTGTTTTTGTGTTTGGGATTGTTTCTAATCTTTCAGGAACCTTCGTGTGCAACCCTAATCGAGAAATCGATTGAATTGAGTAAACAGCCGCAGAGTCCGGACAAACTCAGCCGCAGTTTCCGGACAAGTCCAACTTGTCCGGACGATTGTGTTTCCATCCGGATTCGTCCTCCTTTCCGGGTAAGTACTGCATCCGGGTAAGTCATTTTTCCTTATTCAATCCGGGTAACATTTGTATCCGGAAACTCAGTGTTTCCGGACATATCTTATCCGGACACTCCATTGTCTCCGGAAACTTCAGTGTATCCGGAATCATTTCACACCCGGTAACCTCAGTTATCCGGAAAGTGTGTGGTATCTGTTATCCGGAAAGCTTACTCTGTCTGGATTCTTTCTGATATCCGGACTCTTTCAGTTATCCGGACAATTCAATTATCCGGTATCTTCTCTTATACGGATACTTCTGGTTTTGTTTATTGCTCAACTTGCATCAAATCTGATCCGGACACTTCCAGATTAGATCACTTATTTTGGATTCCTATCCAATAAGTTCAGGTTAGTCAAATCACTCGTAGACCCTGCGTTAGGATTTCACTCTTAGTGCATTGCGTTAGATTTACCATTTGAATCAATCTACACGTCTGACGATCACTCCGTTGCAACCGAAGATGTCTACTTCTCGTGATGCTCTCGCAATTGGTACTGACACCAAGCCACCGTGTCTCTATCCGAACGAGTACAGCCAATGGCGAGATAGGTTTATGATCTTCATAGAGTCCAAGGACAACTATGAGTACATCAAGAGAGCCCTGGATAATGGCCCAATTGACAAACCGATGAAGGAAATAGCTGCAACTGCAACTGCACTAGCTCGACGCGAGGAAAAGACTCTGGCTGAAATGACAGAATTTGAAAGAGGCATGATTGAAGGTGAAAAGCATGCAAAGAGATATCTGATTCAAGCTCTTCCTAATTCCATCTACACTGCCATAGATAGTTACAAAGAGACGACTAAGGGCATGTGGGACCAAGTAGCCAGAATGATGCGTGGGAGCGTTGTAGGAAATCAGCTGAAGATAAATAGCGCGATAACAAAGTTCGATGGGTTCAAGCAGCGCAACGGTGAATCCCTCACCCAGACCTATGAACGATTTTGCCTACTTCTCAATGAACTGAACAAGAACAAGATTGTTCGTTCTAATACGGAAAATGCGCTCAAGTTTCTCAACAATCTGCTACCTGAATGGAAGGTGTTTGCTTCTCATGTTAAGCACAACAATTTGATTGAGAATATCAGCATCAACGAACTGTATGAGACACTTCTTCAAGACGAAGATGAAGTGAATGAGCTCCTAGGCGAGAAAAAGACTGAACCAAAGCCATCTGCTGATCCTATTGCTCTCATTTCCTCAAAGCAAGGAAAATCATCGGGAAGTCACTCCAGACGTGCTCCAAAGCAAAGTTCTTCTGAGTCAGAAGCCGAAGATAAGCAAGACGACGATTTTGATGATGAAAAGGTTGCCGAATTCAAAAAGGCCATAGCTTTGCTTACCAAATCCTTCGAACAACAAAGGTACTACAAGAAGCCTTCATCCAATAGTCAGCGCTACTCCACTTCCTCCAATAAGCGCCATGACTACAAAGACCGATACGAAGGAAAGAAGAAGGTCAGTGAGCACGACAAGTCTGAGAAGAAGGGAAAGCCAGAGAAAGAAGAAGGGAAGAAGAGAGATGAACCCGTAAAGTGTTACAACTGCGGGAAACTTGGTCATTTTGCGAAGGATTGTCGCCAGCCAACAGTAAAGAACTCTCACTACTACGAGGCCAAGCTTGCATTGTCTCGTCAGAAGGAGGCTGGAGAAGCTATGTTTACTGAAAACGACTACTGGTTGGAAAGATCTGATGATGAAGGCAATTTTGATGTTGCTGATGCCTTCATGGGATATCACTCCTCCGCCGAAGAAGAAACGGCTCCTACAAGTCAGGTATGTGATTCTTGCCAACCCGAATTCTTAAATAAAATTCAAGCATTTACTGATCAGGCAAATTCCTTCCAGGCCACATCTAAACAACAAAAGCTTGAAATTAGGTCACTAAATGAAAAGCTTGATGTTCAAAAGAGAAAAACAGAAAAATATAAGTCTGATTGTGCTAATTTAACTGAGAGATGCAAAATTTTGTCATTAGCACCCAAAGACTTAGAGCCAAATTATCTGATCTTCAGCGTCAGTTTGATCAGTGCATGAATGAGAAAGAAGAAATTGTTTATCAATGTTCTTCTCTTCAAATTCAGCACAAAGAGTTTGTTACTAAAATTCTTGACCTCGAAACCAAACTCCACAAAAGGGGTCAAACTGATCAAACCATTTTTTTGAACAAACCCAAAGAGTTCACGTACTTCAACAAAGAGTGGGGAATCGGATATGATAACCCACACTACTTAAAAAGGGGAAGATATCAAGTCCCAACCCTGTATGATTTTGCTTGCTATGGGTTAGATAAAAAGTATCCAGAGTACGCAATTCAATGGACTGGTCCTCTTGAACCAGAGTGTAACACCCCGAAATTTCATTGTAATTAATAGTAGATAAATTGTATTTTGGTACAATTTATTTTTGAGAAAATTAACTTGGAGGGTTGATTTGTTCTTATTTGAAAGTTTGGGGTGTATATTGGAAATTGAGTTTATGACTCATTAATTAAAATGAGGTGTCATATGGAGAATAATCAGTATTTTAAATTCTGATTTCCTTGATTAATTTGTTTAACAAAAAGAAATTAAATTAGAACAGAGAGAGATAGAGAAAGCGAGACAGAGAAAAAGAATTCGAGAAGAAGAAAAGAAGAAGAGAAAATTGGTTTGGTGATTTTGTGGTAAGAAACTTGAATCCTTCTAGTGATTCTGGTAAGGAAGTTAATTAATTGCATAATTATTTGTTTAGAACTGTTTTGGGAAGTTAACTTGAAGCTGTGAAGAAATCGATCAGAGCTCAGTTTCATTAAGGTGAGTTATTCAACTTTCTTTAAAATTAAGCAATGAGAATGTTAATAGATGTGTTGTAATTGTTATTAAACCACTTAGAATGCTTAATGGTTAAGAAAAATCGAGACTGGCTTAACAGATGAAAGTGACGATGAACAGTGAACTTTTCGCAACAGTAGGTTGCGCAAAGTGAAGGTTTTCGCAATAGAGGGTTGCGAAAAGTGGAAGTTTTCGCAATAGAGGGTTGCGAAAAGTGGGGTTTTCGCAACAGAGGGTTGCGAGTTCTGAACTTTTCGCAGCTTTGGCTTGCGAAAAGTGTAGCTTTTCGCTACAGTGGGTTGCGAACTTTGAGCCATTCCAGTATCATTTTTATGGGTTTATGAAGAACATAATCTGAGGTATATATGCTATTTGTTATACGTTTATAACTCTGTTGTTGATGTAAAAACCATGTTATGTTAAATTGTAAGGAATTATTTATGAGTCCGGAGTTGTTGTTAATTGTTGAGATGTTGATTCCCGATGCTAAATGGTAAAGTGGGGATAATCGTTGAAATTAATATTCTGTACATAGAGATATAGAATATATGTTGAATTGTATAGCTTTAGTGTACAATAGAATGAGTGATGATACACTATTATTGTGTGGCGTTGGCTAGAAATATACATCTGGTCTAGTGGGCATAAAGTACGGTATAATGAGAACCGTTTACTAGCCAGGGACCGTTGGGATGTATTTCTAGTTGTTGGAGTGAATCTTGAATCATCTGTGAGGGTCTCTGGTGGTTGTTGATCGCGATAAAATCTCATTTGGGGGGGACCAGTGATTCAAGGTGGGGAGGAAATGAAATGAGGAATAGCAGACTTAGAGTTGTAATTCCCATTTCAAACGAAAGATGAGATATCTTCATTGTAGAGAAGTTTGGAGATAAACCAATGTAGAAAAATTGTAATCTCAATTCAGAAAGAAGCAGGTTTGGAAACTGTAATTTCTGGGAGTTGGAGTTACTTATAATCCGGTGGGATTTATAGTAATTCTTGATGGTAGTATGATGACTAGATGAATTAGTAATAAGTAAGGGAATAGGTGGATTCCAGTGGTTGATAAGAGCTTGGTATGGTAAGATGGCTGATAACAGGTTTGATATATCTGTTAATATTTTATTTGTTAAATTTTAATTTGATTTGGATAATCTCACTAGGCGAAAGCCTAATGTTTCAAATTAAACTGTCTTACCAGGTACTGGCTCTGGGAAATAGCTTGGGAAGTGAGACTACAGTTGAAGGGAATCGGACTTGGTGTTAACAAAGGATCAGGATATTCTTTTGATGACTTTTGGGACGAGTCTTAGATAATCTAGTTGATCTTATTGTGATGTATAATTAGATTGATCAGATTATTTAAGTTAGACGACTTAATGTATACATAGAAATTTACTTTTTGATCCTTTGGTTTATAAAAGTCTGATATCTTGGTGATCATAACTTTGTTATTTGAGGTTTAAGTTGGCCCTGAATTTTAGGGTGTTACAGTATGGTATCAGAGCATTAGTTTAAGTGAACTAAGTATGCTGAGGAGATACTTATACTTAAGCTGTGATGAATTAAGTTATGACTTGTGAGATTTGGGTAGAAGTACTAAGACGGGATAGTCTTAGAGTCGACGGAAATACGTGAAATTAGTACTGTAACGATGGTAACGAGAATTCTCATGTATAATATGTTCATAATTCCAATTAGCTACTGTTATTATGAATATATTGTTACGTAAGCATACTTATTTCTGAATTGTTACGGTGACTAATGATCGGTAAAGTACATTTTGTATGTTTTATGTGTATAAACATTTCTTATGGTTATCCCCTTATGTTATAGTAGAATGATGGAGAATACGCCATTAAGGTCCTTCAATTCTTTGGAGGACATATCAGTAAATGATTGGGAATTGGAAGGACAACCTAGAACTGGCGGGACTCATGAAAGTCCGCCAAGGCAACCTTTAATAGGTGGATTGAAATGTGTGGAGATAGAATGTGAAGTGATTGATCAAGATAGGAAATAGTATGAAATGGTTGAGTAAGTGGGCCGTGGAATGCATGTATAACAAGTATTACAAAGCCGAGAGGGCGATCACTAGTCGAAAGTAGAGTGTCAATGATAAGTTGACTGAGTAAAACAATTGACCTTGTTTGAGTAAGTAGCCTTCATTTGCGAGTAGAGTTTTATGCATGGTGTCCTAGTGTGTGTTACATGAGTTTTCTTGATTTCAAAACAAATGCATAAATAGCAATTTTAGTCGATGTTGAGTCAGCATGTGCAAGTGTGTATTTAAAGAAAAAGGTAATTTCATTTTACGTCGCATAACGAAATTTTGGAGCTTAGCAATTTGCAAAATACTTCATACTTTACATGAAAAGTTAAATTGTAGCAAAAAGGATAAGAAAAACGTTGGCCAGTATAACTTTTATAACCAACAAGAGAACTGACTTAATGGTATTATATAAATGAGTGTGAAAACCGATTAACTTACTTTGTGTTGGTAATTTTTTTTAAACTTTTGTCTTAAGAAAAGATTTTCATTTAATATGTTATTGTCATAACAATATCGTTTGGTGGAGAAAGATTAAGTTTTACGGAAATTAATATGCAAATGATTCTTGAGATCGTTGTGCAGTATATTGGAGTTATGAGAATGTTGGGGTCATGTGTGCCCAAGTTGTTTCAAGTGTTGTTCCCTTAAAATGAGAAAATGTGCGAAATGATTTAATTATCAAGTTGTCGTGCATGAAGGCTATGAACTCGTTAGGTCGTAGAGTATTACACTATAAGTTAAGAAAGAACTCCAAGAGTGGAGAGATGTTGGATAAACGATGGGAGAATGTTTGTAGTTTTGGTATTTGTGTTCAAAAGAAGAGGCGAACAGTGGGAGAGTCGAAAGGAGACTTTAGTATCAGTTGTAAGAAGGTCGGTACTCTTGTTTGGTACTTAGAAATACAGTTGCCAATGGGACGGTCGTGTCCGGAGGAAGGATTAGTAGTCATCAAAGTGACAGAATTAGCAATTCGCTATGAGTAGTCTTGCGATATTAATGTTGCACGAATAAATTGAGAGGAAGACGATGGGATGTGAAATGGATTAGGATATGTTGTAAGGATTAGGTTCAGTTAAGGACCCTTGTTAAAGAATAGGTTAAGAAAGTATCGACAGACGACTATTGACGTTGAAGTCGACAGTTGCTTAAATGTATGAGGCCCTTTTTCTTGTCATTGGGTGCGGTCTGGGTGCATCCCGCGTATGCCTATGCGGGCGGGAATAAAACCGTGAGCGGTACCGATATGTTGTTATGCAGAGGGTACGCGCAAAGCAGCTATATATATATATATCTTGGGAAACACCCATATTTGGGGGATTTTGAGTGTTTGATAAATAAATCACGAGTAAAAGAAGTTTTGGTTAATTATTGCATAAGTGGAAGCTATGTGGTCAAAATACGCTTTTTAGAGTTTATTGTGGTTGTGCAAAAATTATGATGTGTTATGTGCTTAAGTGCCGGTTTAAGTATTGGCCTTATGCGTGAAGACCGTGTGATGATCCTGTATTTTAGTACCTTTGGGACTAATAAACCTTGGTGAATTATATACATTGTTGAGTATAGAAGAGTTGCATATACGTATACATATAGATACAAATATGAATTGGCTTCATTAGGAAGGTAGCAATGAAGGGGTCGTGAGATTATAACACCTCGGAGCATGTATTGTGTGATGAGGGTTAGATGCATTTTAATTGCATTAGTTGATATTGATAAATGATCATTAGACCCTTTGAACAGATGGTTCGGCTTTGGACTTGGTTGAGTCTTGATGGCTTTTGCTCGGTTTAATAAGCTCAACGTAGGCTTGGGGTTGGAATTGCAGGAATAGAATTATAATTGAAGTTTACATGATGTGAGTGCATTGGTTATTCATTTGAGGTCATGTATGAATGTTAAGTCTTGAATCAGAAGTTTTAAAATTTGAAGGAATACCTTGAAGGGGTGTTAGAATAGAGAAGGATTGTTGTATTATATAAGCGTTTTACTTACGAGGTGGATGGTTTATAAAAAGATAAAGTATTAGACACGAACAAAGTGGGTGTTCAGACTATATCAATCCGTGGGGGATTGTGTCCTGTCTATGTAATAGTTTGGAATCACAAAAGAGCTAGCAAGAAATGAGTAAATTTAAGTTAATTAAGAAGCTTGTGAGTTATAGTTCAACTAAAGTTGGGGAGGAATATAATAGTGAAATAGACTCAATTAATCATGCGGGAGAACATGAAAGTATGTTTGAATTGTGTACGAATGACCATGAGAGATCTGGTCTGCTGTGAGATGTAATGGGTGGAGAAGGTGCGAATGAGTAGTGGCATCAATTGCCGAGATAAATGGGTCAACTAGTACGTAATGTGAAGTTCGAAAGAGGAAACATCCGATGGAAGTCTTTTCGGGGATTCCAGATGAAGAGTACTATTTGTCAATAAAGTTGTTGGAATATGTGATTTGTAAGATGGTGTAGTGGTATGGCTAATATCGGAATAGAATGTCGGAACAGCAGTGAATGTTTATCCAAAGTAATTTTGGTTGTGTGAGTCGCTAAACAAGTTTATGTTTTCGAATCTTTGGAAATTTAACAAAGATGATGGATGTGTTAGTCAAAATGGGGTGAAGTAAATGCAAAATCTTTAAGGAATGTGAGCTGCTTCTTATGTGCGAAAGAATTGTCCGAAAAAGTATAAGTCGGAGATCAAAGAATGGGTAGTAACTTCGAACGGTGATGTCGTTTCAAGATAACTTGGTTGAATACTTTAAGTTAGAATTTTGGTGAAATTGTTTGGTTATGTATAGTAATGAGAAAATGTTATCGACATGTGGAAAAGTTGGGAGAAAGAGAAAAGTAATACCTGAAGTAATAATGGATGAGGAAAGTCATTATGAGAAGGAACTGGAAGCAATTTTAGAGAAATCTTTTGAGAAGTTACAATCTAAGAATGTGGTTATAAGTACAATGGTTTTATAACATTGAGATGCCGAAGTGACTTTAGCGTCGTAAGAAGATATGATGACTAGATACCCTCATTGGTTTAACTAGCTTTGATTTCGGGGACAAAATCATTTTCAAGTTGGGGAGTATTGTAACACCCCGAAATTTCATTGTAATTAATAGTAGATAAATTGTATTTTGGTACAATTTATTTTTGAGAAAATTAACTTGGAGGGTTGATTTGTTCTTATTTGAAAGTTTGGGTGTATATTGGAAATTGAGTTTATGACTCATTAATTAAAATGAGGTGTCATATGGAGAATAATCAGTATTTTAAATACTGATTTCCTTGATTAATTTGTTTAACAAAAAGAAATTAAATTAGAACAGAGAGAGATAGAGAAAGCGAGACAGAGAGAAAGAATTCGAGAAGAAGAAAAGAAGAAGAGAAAATTGGTTTGGTGATTTTGTGGTAAGAAACTTGAATCCTTCTATTGATTCTGGTAAGGAAGTTAATTAATTGCATAATTATTTGTTTAGAACTGTTTTGGGAAGTTAACTTGAAGCTGTGAAGAAATCGATCAGAGCTCAGTTTCATTAAGGTGAGTTATTCAACTTTCTTTAAAATTAAGCGATGAGAATGTTAATAGATGTGTTGTAATTGTTATTGAACCACTTAGAATGCTTAATGGTTAAGAAAAATCGAGACTGGCTTAACAAATGAAAGTGACGATGAACAGTGAACTTTTCGCAACAGTAGGTTGCGCAAAGTGAAGGTTTTCGCAACAGAGGGTTGCGAGTTCTGGAGTTTTCGCAACAGAGGGTTGCGAGTTCTGAACTTTTCGCAGCTTTGGCTTGCGAAAAGTGTAGCTTTTCGCTACAGTGGGTTGCGAACTTTGAGCCATTCCAGTATCATTTTTATGGGTTTATGAAGAACATAATCTGAGGTATATATGCTATTTGTTATATGTTTATAACTCTGTTGTTGATGTAAAAACCATGTTATGTTAAATTGTAAGGACTTATTTATGAGTCCGGAGTTGTTGTTAATTGTTGAGATGTTGATTCCCGATGCTAAATGGCAAAGTGGGGATAATCGTTGAAATTAATATTCTGTACATAGAGATATAGAATATATGTTGAATTGTATAGCTTTAGTGTACAATAGAATGAGTGATGATACACTATTATTGTGTGACGTTGGCTAGAAATATACATCTGGTCTAGTGAGCATAAAGTACGGTATAATGAGAACCGTTTACTAGCCAGGGACCGTTGGGATGTATTTCTAGTTGTTGGAGTGAATCTTGAATCATCTGTGAGGGTCTCTGGTGGTTGTTGATCGCGATAAAATCTCATTTGGGGGGGACCAGTGATTCAAGGTGGGGAGGAAATGAAATGAGGAATAGCAGACTTAGAGTTGTAATTCCCATTTCAAACGAAAGATGAGATATCTTCATTGTAGAGAAGTTTGGAGATAAACCAATGTAGAAAATTTGTAATCTCAATTCAGAAAGAAGCAGGTTTGGAAACTGTAATTTCTGGGAGTTGGAGTTACTTATAATCCGGTGGGATTTATAGTAATTCTTGATGGTAGTATGATGACTAGATGAATTAGTCATAAGTAAGGGAATAGGTGGATTCCAGTGGTTGATAAGAGCTTGGTATGGTAAGATGGCTGATAACAGGTTTGATATATCTGTTAATATTTTATTTGTTAAATTTTAATTTGATTTGGATAATCTCACTAGGCGAAAGCCTAATGTTTCAAATTAAACTGTCTTACCAGGTACTGGCTCTGGGAAATAGCTTGGGAAGTGAGACTACAGTTGAAGGGAATCGGACTTGGTGTTAACAAAGGATCAGGATATTCTTTTGATGACTTTTGGGACGAGCCTTAGATAATCTAGTTGATCTTATTGTGATGTATAATTAGATTGATCAGATTATTTAAGTTAGACGACTTAATGTATACATAGAAATTTACTTTTTGATCCTTTGGTTTATAAAAGTCTAATATCTTGGTGATCATAACTTTGTTATTTGAGGTTTAAGTTGGCCCTGAATTTTAGGGTGTTACACAGAGAAGGAGGAGGAAACCGAGGAACACAAATGCACACAAAAACGAGGAATTCAACTTCCATTCTGTTATGAACCTTTAAACTACTCATATCAAAAGGACAAAAAATACCTTTCCAATGACTACTTCGACCCCTACAAGGTAGCTAGTCCCAAGGATTCCTCCAAAAAGGATGAGGATCTAGCACCTGCAACCAAGACTGAGACGGATGAGTTTAAACTCTATGTTCCCCCTCTCATCTTGGAAGCAAAGATAGTCGAGTTGGAGGAGTACATTGAGAAAGAAAGGTCAATGTTTCAAATGGAAAAGCAAGTTTTACTTACAAAGCTTGAGAATCTAAAATCGGTCAAAACCGACAATGTGTCTGGTGAAGGACAGGAAATCCTTCGAAATGAAATCAATCGACTCACATCACAACTGTCTGCCTTGGCAACAGAAAAGATGGAAGAGTACGCGAGGAATGGTCAGCTTCGAGAGCAAATTGACCAACTGCTATCTGAAAAGCAGATTTCACCCGAACTTTCCTCTAACTCATCGGACACGTCTTCGTGTAAAGCTTTCTTAGGAAAAACTTTTTCAACACAAGACGATCAAGATTCTCAAGACGAGAGTGTTTTACGGAATTTAAACTCTGATTTTTTCTTAGCTTCCGCACCAAATTCCCCAAAACACTCAAGCATAAAGAGTTCCTCGCCTTCCTCACCTGATCCAAGTCCAGTACTTCCCAAGATAAAATTTTCAGAGTACATGAACTCCGAAGGTAACAGTGAAGAAGAGTTTGATTCGTTTCCCTTCGACAAACCTCTTCCAAGTCACACCGATTTTTTATCCCCCGTGGTTAATCATCCGGTTAATTCTTTAAAAGAAAGCTGTTCTCAAACAAAGGCCTCAGCTGTGATCAAGATTTCCTAGTCAAAACCAACCTCGAAACCTGTTTCCAAAAGGCAATCACAGCCAAGGCAAGCGACCGGACTATTGACTGCCAACACTACTATTTCTCCAAGTCAACCTGATTTTTTGTCTCCAGTGGTTAATCGTCCGGTCAATTTTCTAAAGGGCGACTGTTCTCAACCCAAGACTCCGGCTGTGATCAAGATTCTAAAAAATGTTTCCAATTCTCAAAAACAGTCACAGCAGAAGCAAAAGACCGAACGACCGACCACTAAGACCCCTCTTTCCTCAAAAGTCACTGATCATACTGTCCCTGATGTTTCAGATAAAAATGGTCGCGCTAATAAAGAAACACCAAAGTGGCTAAAGAGGGATTCTGTCAAGAAGGATGCGTCAAAGTCTTCCCCACCTGTTTTCAATTCTAGAATAGACAAAGACAATAATGCTTGGAATCATTGGAACCATTTTGATGTTTCTTTTCCCGTTAAAGTTAACTCTCTTAATCAATTGATTCAGTTATCGCATGATTGTTTATGTTGTTCTAATTGTGGTTGGAATGATTTTGATGATATTCATAATAATAATTGGTATGCGCCTTACTTTGTTGGTAACCTATTTCATAAGCGCAAACCCCATAATAATAAGCAACAACACCATTTCAAAAGGGGTACCAATCAAAAGGTTAAACCACAGCGGGAGACTCACCCCATTCCTACACGAGTTGCTCCTACTGGGGTTAAACCGGCACCCAGGTGGAAAGCTGCTGCAAAACCTGTTCCTCCAAAAGGTGTGCACTCTGCACCTAAGAGGAAATAAGTGCCAAAACCAGTTCCCTCTAACAGTGTAAATCTTACACCTAAAGGGAAAGCTGGAACAAAGCAAGCTTCCCCAAACGGTGCCAAACCTAACCCTCCAGGACCCAAACAAATTTGGGTACGTAAACAACACTAATCTTGTTTTGAAGCACGGTCATGTGTGGTACTTAGATTCTGGATGCTCCAAGCACATGACCGGAAGGAGGGAGCTTCTCGCGAACTACAAAGAAGAATACGGCGGACACGTGAGATTTGGGAATATCGAGAAGTCGCCGATCGTAGGCTACGGCGACATCATACAAGACAAGATAACAATCAAGAAGGTATCCCACGTCGCAGGATTAGGGCACAATCTCTTCAGCATCGGTCAATTCTGCGACAAGGATCTCGAGGCCAGCTTTAAAGCCACAAGGTGTTGAATCCTCAACAACGACGGAGAAGAGCTACTGGTTGGGACTCGAAAGACCAATCTCTACACCATTGACCTCGCAACACTCAAATCCGACAAACCTGTCTGCCTCTTGTCAAAAGCCGACTCTGATCAAGTTTGGCTCTGGCATAGACGTCTCTCGCACCTCAACTTCAGAAGTATCAATCAACTGGTGCTAGGCAAACACGTCAGAGGCGTGCCCCAACTTTCGTTCGTGAAGGATCGTCTCTGTGGGACATGCGAAAAGGGAAAGATGAAGCGCGCAACACATCCGCCGAAGGCAACTCCGAGCACGTCCCGGACCCTCGAACTCATTCATATGGATTTGTGTGGTCCAATGCGTGTTCCGAGCATCAATAAGTGCAAATACGTGCTTGTGATGGTGGACGACTACTCACGCTACACTTGGGTGATGTACTTATGCTCGAAGGACGAAACTCCGGAGCTCATTATTGATCACCTGAAGACTGTCCAGAAGAACAAGCTTCAACACGTTCAGTCCATCAGAACTGACAACGGGACGGAGTTCAAGAATCAAAAGGTGGATGACTATCTGAAGTCAGTGGGCATCACACACACCTTCTCTGCCGCACGCACTCCTCAGCAAAACGGAGTGGTGGAAAGACGGAACCGTACTCTCGTTGAAGCTGCCCGCACAATGCTTTCCCAAGCAAATCTACCGCTATATCTCTGGGCTGAAGCAGTGTCTACGGCATGCTACACGTAAAACCGTTCTATCCTTCTCAAGCAGTTCAACAAGACGCCGTACGAGATCATGAATAATCACGTTCCAACCATCGGCTACTTTCACGCTTTTGGGTGCACTTGCTATGTGCTGAACGACAAGGATGATCTCGGGAAATTCAGCCCCAAGGCGGACGAAGGAGTTTTTATTGGATACTCCATGCAGGCTAAGGCGTATCGCGTTTACAACAAACGGACCAAAACCGTTGTTGAAAGCATAAACGTGACATTCGACGAAGACGCAGATTTGGCTTCTGAACAACTCAGTTCAGAACCCGGTTTAACTGGAGTGCTAGCTTCCGGACCCTCGAGTTCGGGATCTGCACAAGCTACAGTAAATCTGAATCATGCATCTTCATCGAATGCTGACTCTTCTGATTTAGATTAACTGTTTCAATATTTCTATGATGACATAGTTAACTCTTCTGCTCCTGTCTCAGCGCAACCGCGACTTGAAGCTGCTCGCAATGAGGATTCGGCCGCTCTATCCGGTCCGCCTCCTTCTACGAGTACGCCGTCAACATCTATAGAGACAGTTCAACCGTCATCATCAGATACGCATGCACCTGGTACAGTAACCCCCTGGAGGAACCCATACTCTCGGAGATCGATCCTACAGATTCATCATCTGCTACAACCGATGCTCAACCTTTGAACTCCTCGGAACCAGAAGTTGTTCAACCATCGACGAATCCTCCCCCACTTCCTCCAAGAAACACGACTGCTACTCTTGAACAAGTTCAAGACCTTCCATCAGGTTCGTACGTGGATTCGGCCACATCTCACTCTACCCAGCAGCCGCTTCCGCACTCCACCAAATGGACGAAGGCCCATTCCCTACATCAGATCATCGGTGATCCCTTGACTCCTGTTCGTACACGAGGCGCTTCCGCCAACTTCTGCCTATTCTCCGGCTTCTTGAGCAAGATTGAGCCGACGAACGTATGCGAAGCGCTCGAAGATCCAGACTGCATCATCGCCATGCAAGAAGAGCTAAATCAATTTGAGGCTCTAAAGGTATTGTGACTGGTTCCATGTCCTAAGCACAAGACGGTAATCGGCACCAAATGGATCTTCAAAAATAAAACGGACGAAGATGGTATCGTTGTTCGCAACAAGGCGCGTCTTGTGGCCAAAGGGTACCGACAACAAGAGGGGATCGACTATGATGAGACCTACGCTCCGGTAGTACGAATCGAGGCAATCCATATGTTTCTCGCTTATGCCGCGCACAAGAACTTCACAGTCTTCCAAATGGATGTGAAGACAGCCTTTCTTTACGGCGACCTCCAAGAAGAAGTTTACGTGTCGCAACCCGACGGATTTGTGGATGACTCGAAGCCTGATCATGTCTACATCTTAGACAAGGCACTATATGGCTTAAAGCAAGCTCCGCGAGCATGGTACAACACACTGTCAAAGTTCTTGTTAGAAGCCGAGTTCACTCGAGGTACCATTGATTCCACACTGTTTATCAAGAATGAAAAGGGCCACATAATTCTAGTCCAGGTATATGTCGATGACATCATTTTCGGTTCTACTAGTCCTATATATGCAAAGAACTTTGCCATTCTCATGGGGAAATTTTTTAAAATGAGTATGCTTTGTGAGATGAACTTTTTCCTTGGTCTTCAAGTTAAACAACTGACGACAGGAATTTTCATAAACCAGTCCAAATACATTCGGGATATTCTTCGGAAATTCCAATTGGACCAGTCCTCACCAATGAAAACTCCCATGGCAACCAATACAAAGCTTGACGCCGATCCTAACGGAAAGGCTGTCACCGCCAAACTGTATCGGGGAATGATCGGTTCTTTAATGTACCTAACTGCCAGTAGACCAGACATCATGTTTTCGACATTTCTTTGCGCCTGTTATCAGTCAAACCCTAAAGAGTCTCATTACAATGCTGTTAAACGAATTTTTCGTTATTTACGTGGTACTGCTGATCTTGGCCTTTGGTACCCGAAAGAGACAGGTTTTGGCCTATCCGCGTACTCTGATGCGGATCACGCGGGATGCATGTTGGACCGCAAGAGCACCTCGGGACACATTCAGTCCTTGGGAGATAACCTGGTAAGTTGGGCTTCGAAGAAACAACAATGTGTTTCAACATCAACTGCTGAGGCGGAGTATGTAGCCGCCGCAAGTTGCTGTTCCCAAGTAATCTGGATGAGGACGCAACTCAAAGACTACGGCTTTACGTATGTCAAAGTCCCGATGTACTGTGACTCGAAGAGCGCAATTGCCATATCAAGCAACCCGGTCCAACACACCAAGACGAAGCACATCGATGTTCGATATCATTTTATTAAGGATCACGTCGAAAGAGGTACAGTCGAACTCTACTTCGTAAATACTGAGCATCAGTTAGCAGACCTATTTACCAAAGCCTTGGACGAAAAACGTTTCAAATTTCTTGTGTTCAAGCTAGGTATGCTAAATCTGAAGACTTAATCCGAATGTGTGCCTCTTACAAGTTCCATACATCTACGAGCAACTGTATACTCATCATCCGGTGTTCTCACTCCTGATGACTGAGCATACACTTTCTCGCACATGTATTCTACTTGTCTTAGCTACACATTTAGACCATTGTATCTGTATTTATTAGGTAGATTTCGTGTATTTTCCTTTCTTCGTGTGTTTCTCTTATTTCATACTGTCGTCTGATTTCCGTTCACTATCTCTGTGCTTTCACCATATGTTCTTGTGTTCAGGGGGAGCACCTTGCGGTATCAGGTAAGATCTCTCATACTTTGAGGGGGAGCGTCACACACAGTTTTTCTCTTAAATGTCAAAAGTTTTTGTGTGTGTGGGCACTCCTGTGTGCATGTTATGGTCATCGTTTGAGGGGGAGCGGCACAAGTTTTTTTCTTGAAAAGTCTAAAAGTTTTTGTGTGTCGGACTCCTCCACTACACTCTTCTGCACTATCTGAGGGGGAGCGATAAATCCCCATGCTCAGTTTGAGGGGGAGCGAGAGAAAGTCCTCTTCCGGTTCAGATTCCTGCAAAATTCCAAGGGAAAGGACCGGTTGGAGTTATCCAGACAGTATTCGGAAACCCCAAGGTTTCCGGACTGTATCCGGATCCGGTATGAATCCGGGTCGGCCAAGAATCCGGACACCATCCGACTATATAAGCCACCTGGACTCCCTTTTGTTTTTCTTTATCAGGAAATTCACCCTAAAACCCTCAAAACCCTCGACGACTTTCTCTCTCGCCTGGACTCGCCCCACTCATTCGATTTGCCCTTCGTTTTAGTCCCATATCCAGGTATGCTTCTCAATATCCCATCGTGTTAATGTTTACCCATGCTTTAATAACTTAAATGCACAATTTATCCATGCGATTTGTTGATAGAACAGTGTCCAAATACCCATTAAGGGTTTCGTCATTTTTGGCCAAATGTGTGGGGTTTCGAGTTACATCGATGCCCTTATAACCTAATTAATGACTCTCGACAACATCCGTGGCCTACTACGTACTTGGGATTGCATGTTCTGTTTTTGGACTGCTTGAGTCATCGTCCGGACACGTTCCTCGTGTCCGGACACGTTCAAACCGATGCTAGTTTATCCGGACACGTTCAATCACATGCTGATCCATCCGGAAACCAACATCACTCGGAGACCTAGTTGTTCGGATACCTTAGGGTTTCCGGTAAGTTCAACTACCGGGTAGTTTGGTGTCCGGACTCTAATGTTATCCGGAAGAAAAGTGTACTCGGACACCCCTGACACCCTGACTCCCTTGTCCGGAGTCCCCACTTTATCCGGACACTCCCATTTTCATCCGGATACCTCCGACATCCGGACACATGTGTTGTCCGGAAACAACTCGGTCCGGAAAACTTGGCTTACCCATTTTTGTCCGGACATCCCTGTTGCCATTTCTGTACCTGTTTTGTCACTGCCAGTCCTCGATCTGTCTCAGATTGAGCCAATCACAGCAAAGGTACGCGCCAACCCTTGTTCATCCGTCCCAATTTCTAACTGTGTATTTATTTTACAGATTATCGATGGCGGATCAACAACAACCTCTTCCCGAACAACATGGAGACTCACAACCACCTCCTCAAGTGCAAATACCTCAAGAGGAGGATATTATTGACGACGCAGCCGATGCTGCCTTGGTTGACCCTGACCATGGCACTGAACTGGAGGCCAATAATCACCACCTGGACCCGACACTATTCAGGCCCCAGCCACACCACCGGGTCCTTCTGGAAATCCTTATGAATCACCCTCTCTGTGAGGCCCTTACCAGCACAGCCGACGTCCCAGTCCTGTATGTTCTGCAAGTATGGCTCACCGCCCGAGTCGTCACAGCCGGTAACTCGCATTCGATCACCGCTCAAATCGATAACCAACCTTTCATGCTCACACCGGACTCATTCCGCTGACTTCTATCTCTTCCGGAGGCCACCGCCAACAATCATGAACGGTACGATTCTGCCGTAAATGATGACACACTGTGCGCTCAAATCCGCGCACTTGGCTACAACCATGACCTCAACCGGCCGTCCGCATTCAATCGCAAGTACCTGGCTCCGATATGGTACACTCTCTTTACAATCCTAAATCGCTGTCTTTCCTCGCGATGGAGAGACATTGATCAGTGCACCGGCGACTTCCTTCGCCTAGTTCATGCTGTGTGCTATAACCGCCACATCGACTTCGCAATGATCATCTGGAGGGAGCTCGTCACCGTTATTCGCCACATCAGAGGGTCCAAACAGAAGAAGTTTCTTCCGTATCCGCGTTTCCTTTCGCTTGCGGTGCGTCAAAACATGGACGCGAATCCTGCCATTCCTCGCCGCCTGAACCATCCGGTATGTCCCCATCACCACTTACAGTTCATGGTTATACGCAATCCATCTGATGCGGTAGCCATGCCCATCCCTGAAGCACTACTAGCCATTGCCGATCCCATTGCACCAGGGGTAGTAGCATACATGGAAGCGTTAGGAAATCCCATGGTCCACCCAGAGCCGGAGGGACCTGCCCAGGGACTTAGACCCGAGAGACGTGAGGGTCCGAGAGTAAGAGGTGGAAGGGCCCGACAAGCAGGTGCTGTCGGGCGGGGAACGTTAGTTGTAAGACGAAGGGAAACGAGAGTAGGTGGTGCAGTGGAATCGCAACCCGGTTCCAGCCAACCCCAAACTAGACCCACACTTCATCGTTCGACCGCCCCATATGTTACTGAACCCCCTTCCCCACCTCAGCATGTTGAAGACGTGGAATCTGCCTCCACGGACTCCGATACCGACCGTACCGTGCGCCTGACACACATACCACACGATATCGGACCCAACCTAGATTATTACACTGTTGGAATCTCTCTTGACTCACCTCCTCATACTGGAACCGGACCTACTATTAGGACATCTGAGGGAGAACAAGTAGAGGAGTTAGATCATGCGAGGCGGAGAGAACTGCGTTCAAAGTTGAACCAGGAAAGAACGAGCCATAAAGAAAAAAAGGCTCCTGAGCGAACCGAACCGAGTGACATCCGGGTAGACACATCTGCTATCCCGTCTCATACGTTGGGACGGGGTATTGAAGAAGCCTCCGTGGACCCAGCGGAGCAACTGCACGACCCCCTCAGCCACTCATCCGTCTCTCAAAAGACGGATGTTTCAGTCTCACACGGGGATATAGCACAACTTCCACCGGTCTCTCACTCGGAGAGTATTGGTGTTGAAACAAGAGACCAGCAACCCCCGGTCTCGACGTCATTTCGTGCACAATCGAGTCTAGCGCCTTTCGATATTGAACATTCTTCGGCTAGGACACTCGAAGCTGAGCAACACCAAGTCGAGACTCTTCGTGACTCGACCGGAACCACCGTAGTGTCTTCACCTCTTGGTGAAACACAAGGATCGGCGGGAAATCCTACCACAGCTAACATCACGCCAACTGTGAACGTAGGTGGCTCTACCCCTGTGGTAGACGTCTCAACGGGCAATCTAAGTGATCCCGGGGTTATTTTACCCGACTTCGTGTCACCAGGGTCTCTGGACAGCACCCTTAAGACTGTCCGCCAGGATATGGAGCAACACATGCAGCAACATGTAGCCGCTGAACTTGCCAAAGTGATGCGCGCTATCAAAGGTAAAGGCCACCTCGTCGAAACTGAAACCGCCTCTGTACCTCCACCGATTCAACAACAACCAATCTCTTCGGTGGAGACCCTGAAGACGATGTTGTTGGCCCAACTGCTCCAGGAATCCGACACCACCGCATCTACCGAAGCAGACCTGATCTCTGTTCTCCTATCACAGGTCACTGCTCCGTCTTCATCCATTACCTTTCGCCTCGACTCCATCGACTCGACCCTCAACGAATACAACAAAGCGCTAACCACGCTGTCTGAGAGGGTCCGTTCACTAGAAGACACTTGTAAGAGTCAAGCCGGCGGTCTCAAACGCAAGCACGATGACCAGGATGATCCTGATCACCGTGAGGGGGAGAAACGTCTACGCCAAACCGAGACCGCCCAGATCATGACTGCCGAAACTACAACAGTGGTTCAACAGAAAACCCCAACTGCGGCAACTACATCAGAAGCACCCGAAGCTGAGTTGCCACTAGTAGATATGGTCATAGATATGGAGATTTCAGATGAAGAAGACCCGACGGTTGAAAAGCCCGAGGGTTCAACACAGGAACTGGTCAATTTTGACTCGTCAGACAGACCGATACTGGACATGATAGATCCAGAGTGTGAGACCAACCCGGAGACCGAAGATGCATGGTACGAAAAATCCGCCAGTGCCGTAAATTTCCAGGTAAATTTGGTCTTCCCTACTGATGAGGACGACAATATTGACTACGATCAGTTCCTGCTCCAAAATTTATATGGAGCAACCCCCGTTCACTATGCTCAACCCGCCGGAACATCATCAACAAGAGCCGAGTCTACTACTTCCGATCTTCCTACAACTGCTCCTCCCACGACAGCTTCTGATCTTCCTCCCTCTCCTCAACAGCAACAAATCCGTTGGGAGAAGATCATGGTACTTATCCCTCATCTGGAGGAATCTTTGAAGAAGCTGTTCGTACACAAGCTTCGCTCGATCGAGCCGACCTTCTGTCTGGGTATCTACAACCTTGACCCAGAATTTCAACGCCGATATATCAGCACAATGCAGCGGTGTCTTCCAGTCAACCAGGTCAGAACCAAACTTCGAATCACAGAGGTAATCAGTATCTATTCAAGACGTATTATGAGGATCGTCTACCCAGTTTTCATTGTTCGACGTGGAGATGGGAACGAATGGAAATTTTCAGAAGCTGATTTCAAGAACCTCCGACCACTCGACTTTCTGGTTATTCTGAAAGACTTACGTACAAGAACCATCCGACCACTAGAGATTACAAAGGCGCTCGAAGCTGTTCGTCGATACCTGGTCTGCACCATCATGATGTCTTATCTAACGGACTTCCAAATGGCTATCGAGAACAAGGCGAAAAAGGTAAAGCTGATCAAGCCGAATCTGAAAGCACCTGAGTTAAACATGTATCCCGAGAACGCTATGCTTCTGGAACCAGAATTCGGGATTGTTTACCTCAATGAGCAAAAAGAGAAGAAATTCATGCGTTTCAGTCAGGTAGACAGATTCTGTGACGGCACACTTCTAAAGGTCAGAGATGCTCTTCGAAAGATTATTCAGCACGAGTCTGAGAATCCAAGGTATTCTTGTTAATGCCAAAAATCGCACCAAAGGGACAACTTAAGGTCGATGTGGACTTAAACAACTAAAGAAAGAATCTTTCGACGAGACGTGCGACGATAAATAAAATAAGGAAACAAGGGATTTGATGATGCAGGGAAAACCTCAATCGAGGAAAAAACCTGCGGACGACAGGGGGTGTCGTCGCTGCACTATGGTCGCCAATCAGGGGCGATGTCCTTGGATACTGGTGTCGATCGTACAGAGATTACAATACAAATGAAGGAAATGCTTCGAAATGTAAAGCACAAGTGTTTTGAATGTAAAAACAGGTGTTTGTCGTGTGTGAATACAAAGTGTAAACTATTGGTCGAGGGCTGATGTCGTGCGTCGAGACTGATTCTTCGAGAGAAAGCTCTTCACCGCTGTTATTCTTGAATGCGCTGTAGTATTCTGGAATTCAGTGCTAGATGATAACTTTCAGTATGTGTTTCTCGAGTTCTGCTTCGGATGTTTGTTGCTAGATGATTGATGTCCCAAAGTGAAGCTGTGATCTTCATATTTATAGTCTTCATGGCTTTAAATATGCTTTAATGTTTGGTCTTGTAACCGCTGGGGAGCTTTAATGTCATTGATGAACGGTTTTCGTAACCATTGTCGGGTCATTAATGCTCTTGATGACTCGTCCGTTACTGGTCGTTGTCCATTAATGACGTTGACTCCTGCATTAAACACTTTAACAAACATAACAGTTATATTATGTGTTAGCTTGGTTGAGGTCGCATGGTCTTTATGCGACGGTCGTGCGGAGTTGGCGACGTCGAAGTCGAGTGTCGCGATGAACTCTCGACTTACCTTTCGGGAGGGACGACAGATGTTTTCTGGGTCTTTGTCGAGACCTTATCTTAATATAAGATATGGTTCATAACGAGTATCTTACCTTTTCTGTTCGTGGTCAAGACCTGCATTAATAAACAAAAGAAACAGATGTTTGACTGTTAACGGTTAGTATAATCGTACGACCGTCTTAAGTCTCGGATGTCGGTCTTATGGAACATATGACTATCGCCAAAATATAAGACCATTTGGTCGTAGAACCAGGATGTCAGGATGACGTTGTCGTAGGACCATAGCGATTTAACACCGATGACAGGAGACTATCGACGTAAGACCGACAAGTCGTAACTGGCGACATAAGACTAGTGACGTGTGACTAACGATGTATGACGTGCGACGTGTAACATGCGACACGTGACGTGCGATCATTAGATGTAAGATGACTAACTTGAATAACTATTGACACAAGATGTCTTTCAATAACCAATTATCGCGGTTATTAACGTATGCCGGGGACATGATAATAATGGGTATTATCTTTGTCGGCCGGGGGTAGGGTAATCAATGTCCATGGGTCGTGTCGAGGGGATTTCCCAAGTCGGTCGAGGGTGTGATTTTTTACCCAAACAATTCTTATTTTCCGAATCCGAATGAAGTAACTGCTCGGAATGCCTTGGAAATGATTGAAGATCGCATCGACTACCGTCGCGCCATCAGATTGTTCGAGGTACACTTCACGCTCCGCAAAAGATATGTATTCAACTGGAGAGATCTAGAGCGCCAACTCGAACTTCAAATCAAAGGGGGAGATTGTTAGGGCAGGTTTTATAGTTGATTTAAAGTTCAAGGGTTGAATTGTATTTGTTTAAATTAGAGCATATTAGTGAACGGGACGTGGGCTTGTTAACCACGGGCCCAATGTATTTAATGTTGATTAGCTTGGAAAAACAAGCTAATCATCTCTTTAGCTTTCTAATTCGTATTGTAATATTCTCTCTGAAAGTTAATGAAGGGATGACCAGTTGAAATCATAATTCTTATTGATTACTATTTCGATTTCTGTATTGTTGCGCAGATCTGGATTCTACAATATATATAAATGATTTATATTTATATATTAAAATAAAAAGTTTTATATATGTCAAGCTTTAAATTAATAAAAATGAAAGTTTTAGTATAATATATACATACATACATGTAACACCCTAAAAATTGGCATAAACAAAAACCTTCATAAAACAGAGATGTGGTATAAATGTCATAGCACGAGCCTCTCAAAAGGGGATAAATGTAGCACACCTGTTTAATTACAAGTTTGTAATTTATAACGGAAATAGACAACAACCAACTAATCTAAATTCTAAATAGAATAAAGATTACAAAAAGGGTGTCGCCTCCGATTCATTCCATAATCCTAAAATATAAGCATCTTAAAAAAAATGCATTTTCCCAAGCTCGCACTAATCCTCCCTAAACCTTCTTAGAATTGGCGCCGCTAAAGCCTGAGATACATGTAGACACCAAACAAATGTTAGGTCAAAAAGCCTAGTGAGTTTGCACAAGTAATAAAACATTTATATAAATAAGTTGACGACAAGTAACCCAATATAAATCATAATCGGGGTCAATGGGGGGGACCCATAGCACCAATCAAGTTCCACCCAAAGAGTCGATATACCTAAGTGTCAAGCTACCATGAGCGGCATCAAACGGCCTGACACACCCGAGGACTACAACCATGTGCATTTATGCATATGCACAAGTGCATTATGCATTTGTGCATATGCATATATGCATGTTACAAATTACCTGTATGCACAAGTGCATACCGCCCAGATGAAGGGCTACCAGAGTGTTCCTTAGTTTTCCGTTTATTTGAGGTTTTCCCTTGAACCCGACCCTATATATATATATATATATATATATATATATATATATATATATATATATATATATATATATATATATATGTGTGTGTGTGTGTGTGTGTGTGTGTGTGTGTACCTTAAGATCTATAAAATGCAAAAGTAGGTTATAATTGTGATAAAAGACTTATATGACTTAGAGTTTTATTTACCTAGAATATTTCGGGTGTTACAATACATATATATATATATATATATATTATGTTTATGTGTAAGTGACATTATATGATCTGATTTATATTTATTTTTTATTTAAATTAAAAATATAATAAAAAGTCTTTAACTTCCGATGTGTTCATTTTTCTAAGTAAATAAAATAAGGAAAAAAATTGTAGCAACTTAAGTGTTAGAGAACATTTCTAAGTGAAATAAAAATTAGAGCATATGTATATATGATTACTAACTTGGTTTTAAATTTATAAAAATATAAGTAAACAAACTATAAAAATGCTAAGTTTGGTGATGTCATATCAAATATTGTAAGGCCATGAGTACCAGTACCCAATGAACCCACTTGTCATCTCAGCGTCACATCAGATTTTCTCTTTCTTACTCTCCTTACCTAATCCTTACCCAAAAGTGGAGTACCTGTATCCAATGAAGCCAATGAACCCACTTGCCACCTCATCTTTTTTAATTCTTTTATTTATACATTTAATTATTTAAAAAATAAAAATATTTATATATTTTTTAATAAATAAAAATAAGATAAATAATAAAAATAAAATTCTGTAACATCCCAAAAATTACAAGAAAATTTAAATTTTTAAAAATGACATTTCATTAATTAAACTCGTTAAATAACCCAAAACGTTTCGTTTGCAACCCAAGAATAATTATTCTCTAAAAACAGTAAACAGCGGAATAAATAGTTTAAAAATGATAATTATAAAACGATATAATAATCAGCTCTTCACGCGCGCCAGTGTGTACACGTCACGCCTTGGAGCCACTCGTACCTGAAACAATGATTTATTGGGAAAGGGTAAGCACGAAGCTTAGTGAATTCAACCACCATAGATAACACATTTATTCCACACTACCCCTATAACAGATAGTTGCACATAAACAATCATACAAGTCTACGAACAAATCATAAACATGCATACCTACCCCTACGCCACCCGCGTATAACATCTTGGGCCCCACCGAGATTCTACGCCACCCGCGTATACAATCTTCGGCCCCGCCGAGTTCCTACGCCACCCGCGTATACAAACACCGGCCCCCGAGTCCCTACGCCACCCGCGTATACAAACACCGGCCCCCGAGTCCCTACGCCACCGGCGTATACATGACAACGCCACCCGCGTATACATGTCAACAAAGGTCTAACTAGCCACCCCACTATCTAGCCCCGCATCACAAATAATTAAGGCTACCACACACGAGCTACAGTAATGTAAAACAACCAATATTAAATATAGTGAGAGAACTCACCTCGAATGCGCGCCTAGCTCAACAATACAAATTCAAGCTTCCCAATTACGGTCACTTCCCAGCACCTAAACGCACGTTAAAACGTATCAATACGAGACCCGGACCCTACGACACGACACCCGCTTAAACCGTCACTAAAACTACTTCCCGGTCTCGCCAAACAGGTCTGTTCGGGACCTGTTTCGACCTCCTTAAACCCAGTAAATCCTCAATATTATTACATGATTAGAAAGTACTCTGAGTTAGGGTTCCAAGGACATATTATACACCTCCTAACGATTTTTCTACAATTAAATACGGATTTTATAAGAATGGTTCGCAGAACAGTGAAAAACAGCAGCTATCGGTATAAAACGACGATTTGGCCTATGCTACGTTCAGAACTGGATTTCGCACGAAACACAGAAAAGTTACTAGACTCGGAAAGGGAACTTTTGGCACCGGTTTCACCCCAATCCGAGTTACGAGTAAAGAGTTATGGTTAACGCAAGACAGGGGCAGAACTGCAGTTTTTTACATAAAATGATAACTTTATAAAAACGGTTTACGCGTTCGGCTTATACGATTCGGGTTTGCCACTAGGGTTCACTCTAACAGGGTTTTAGGTTACGAAGGCTGGGCTCAACCGCGCACCACCCACTGCCACCTCCGGCAGTGGTGGTCGCCGGCGGCGACGGCGGCAAAATATGAAATTTCGACGAGACTAGAATTAAAACGGCCCCTCTTTAAACCATCCCGACTCCCCTAAACACACACCCACCCGGCTCACTACTCCCGACCACGCACCACGCCGCCCTGTGCTGGTGGTGCATGCTGGTGGCCACGCCGCCGGCAGCCAAAGCTGCAGCGGCGGCGGTGGTGGTTTGCGGCTGATGGTGTCGACGAAACAGAAACGAGAAGAAACGTTACCTTTCTCGCAAGAACGCAGCAGCAGCAGCCTTCGTCTCGACGGCCACGCTCTTCCCGATCGAATCTTCTTCTCTCTCTTGCTCTCGCCGGCGGCAAGCAGCTGATGATGGTGGATTGCGATCGGCGGCAACCGAGAAGGGGCTACGGCCGTGAGGTTTTGGAGAGGGTTTAGGGTTGCTTAGGGTTTTTCTTTTCTTACTTCTCCTTGCTTCCTACGTCACGACACCACAACAAAACAATTATGGTTTTTGGGTTAAGAGTTTGCATGGGCCGAAACTAATACTTTTGGCCCTTTAACACTTTTGGCCCCTCAACTAATTCCATCTCGCACTCTAACCAACGATTGACGTAATTAACTATTGGGTCCAAATCGTCTAACCCCGTTAACGGAAACCACGTTAAATAAATTTAAAAAAAAGATTTAATACAAAGAAATAACATACTGGGATACGGGCTTTACAACTCTCCCCCACTTGGATTAGACTTCGTCCTCGAAGTCTACGTCCGCAAACAGCTCTGGATAGTTTTACCACACCACAACCTCGGGTTCCCAAGTCCACTCGGAGCCCTTTCTGTGTTGCCACTGGACTTTCCTCAACTAGGATTTAAATTTTTCACCCCGACAAGAATTTCTCGAATACTTTTCTTACTAGCAAAACTCCTTCAAGAACACTGGGATTACGATCGGAAGAACACTCCAACAATTGGGATCAATCTTAGCCAAGCGACTTCGGTTGTCCCCCAACCTTAGATATTCCATACATCCCGAGTCAAAACTCAAGCTCTAACCACTCTAACGTTGCTTACCAATATACTCAGCTGGATACTCGGATCCGATCATTCCTACTATTAACTGTCGATTAACTCCTACGAGTTCTACTAGACTCCCAGAATTTACCTTACACGAATCGTCAAACCAATAAATTTAAAATCACTCACGAAGGTCATTCCACCATAACCATTCACCACAAGCAAACATCTCAGGATTACTACTACCATCAACATAATTTCCTTAAAATCGGCTACAATCCTCCAATTACCCTAAGGTGTTTGGCCTCAGGCCCAAAAATCGACACTTAAGTATACTATTTACTTCAAAAATTCCACGCATTTATCCTCTTTATTACAAAAGGCATCAATCCCTAGCCGATACTATTCGGCCTACAGTACCCACACGCGTGGAATACCCAACCTTCCACCGTCGACGTATCTCCCACACTCGCTCTACAAAGCCTAGTTACACCGTATCAAGATACACCTTAACGTCTACTTCCTAGGTACGTGCTCAAGACTATATCCTCCTAGTGCCCACTGGAAAGTCAAATTCGTAACACATGAATACCGGGGTCCCACCCCGAGATACCCAGCCGACCGTTACCAACGACTGACTGACATGACCAAGGCTCCAATGCAAACAGTCTACCAACAACATGCCTATCTCGGAATGACTCACTCCCCCAAATATGTAAGTACTCAAACTGACACATAACACTTAAAAGCGCCTTACCCAAAATTCTACAACACAATCCAAATAAGAATTGGAAACACAAGAATTAGATAATGCAATTCTATTTCAAAATCAAACTTTGTGCATGACTCAGTCGGCATTCTACGCCTCGACTCCTACTCCTCCAAATCTCTTCGATCCGCTAACGCCATCCGGACATTTAAACCTCTTAGGCAAGATGGGAAATTACGTCAAATAATCCCTACGATTTTTCCTCGAATCAAAGTCGGCTCTATAAGCCTATAATTCTAGCACAATCATCCATCTTGGCCCGAAACAAACATCATCCTCATCGTCACTCCAAGTGACTATTACTAGAATCGTCCTTTTATTCCAACGACTACTAAATTATAACCTTCGACACTACCCCAACGACCATCCCATCAAAGCAAAACAAGTACACACATGTACTAGTAGGTTTACTATAGTCGTTCCTCCTTGTGATGGCTATTCAGGGTAGATATTACAACGAGTTATTAGCACATAATAATTCACACTAACAACGCTCACGCTCAACTCCTTGGATTCCTCGTGACTTTCCCCGACTCGAGCATTGATCCTGTGTTTCCGATAGTAGGAGCTCTACTACTACCTTCCACACCTATCATCACTCGTTCCGAGTTCCATCCGATGGGTCAAAGTAGTTTCTCGCCAATAACTACACACATATGCCCGCATCGGCATATGTACACACTTCTCCTAGCTCCCTAGGAATTCCACCCAACTCCACTACCCTTGCTATGACGAAATCCCCACTAGTCATGACGGGTCGTCTCGCGAATGCACAGTCGCATACAGTGTAAAACCAGATAGACATTCGAAAATGAGATTCCATCCTACAACGGTTGGACTCAAACAAGAGCTGCGCAATAAAACTAAATCTAACATTCTAAGGCTATTCGGTTCCTACCGCATACAACCTATAGTGCATTCACTTAACAACTTATCAGGGCTAGCATGAACTCCTATTAGCAAACAACAAACATGCAGTACAGTGTAATAAGCACCAAACAATCCAGCACACATACTCCTATGTTCTAGAAAGCAATCTAGCATACATACTCATATGTAAACACTCTTCACAACTCCCTAGGAATTTCATCTCATCCCACTACCCTTGCTACTACGGAATCCCTACTAGCCATAACGAGTTGCCTCGCGAATACCCAGTCGCATGCAGCGCGAAACAAATAGACATTCGAATATAAGATTCTATCCTAGAACGGTTGGACTCAAACAAGAGCTGCGCAATAGAACTAAATCGAATATTCTAAGGCTATAAATTTATTACTGCATACAACCTAGAGGGCATTCACTTAGTAACCGATTATAACTAGTATAAATCCCTAATAGCAAGCAGTACAAACTACAGCATAGTATTAACAACAGCCAATCTAGCATGCATACCCTATGATCTAGAAAGCAATTTTGCATACTTACTCATATGTAAACGCTATTCCTAGCTCACTAGGAATTTCATCTCATCCCACTACCCTTGCTACCACGGAATCCCTATTAGCCATAACGAGTTGCCTCACGAATACCCAGTCGCATGCAGCGTGAATCAAATAGACATTCGAATACATAATTATATCCTAGAACGGTTGGACTCAAACAAGAGCTGCGCAATAGAACTAAATCAAATATTCTAAGGCTATATGATTCTTACTGCATAC
Organism: Saussurea involucrata; assembly: GCA_033807775.1. Taxonomy (NCBI): domain Eukaryota; kingdom Viridiplantae; phylum Streptophyta; class Magnoliopsida; order Asterales; family Asteraceae; genus Saussurea; species Saussurea involucrata. The sequence continues at coordinate 83,759,195 of CM066327.1, forward strand.
AACCTATAGGGCCTCCATTTAACAACCTACTATGACTAGCATTGATTCCTACTAGCAAGCAATCATCATACAGCATAGTGTCAACAACAGGCAATCTAGCATGCATACCCTATGCCTAGAAAGCAATACAACACTAAGCAATGTACCTTTCCCCATTGGCTCCGGCTGACTGTACACATTGCGCCCTCGATCACCGTTCCTCAAACGGATTTTTCCTTCTTTTTATTTCCCAAAAAAAACTTTAAAGAAAATTTTGTAGCCGCAAACTTGAGATCAAACACACCGAAATGCGTTTGATTCACTCAAGCCGTGCTCTGATACCAAGTTGTAACATCCCAAAAATTACAAGAAAATTTAAATTTTTAAAAATGACATTTCATTAATTAAACTCGTTAAATAACCCAAAACGTTTCGTTTGCAACCCAAGAATAATTATTCTCTAAAAACAGTAAACAACGGAATAAATAGTTTAAAAATGATAATTATAAAACGATATAATAATCAGCTCTTCACGCGCGCCAGTGTGTACACGTCACGCCTTGGAGCCACTCGTACCTGAAACAATGATTTATTGGGAAAGGGTAAGCACAAAGCTTAGTGAATTCAACCACCATAGATAACATAGTTATTCCACACTACCCCTATAACAGATAGTTGCACATAAACAAGCATACAAGTCTACGAACAAATCATAAACATGCATACCTACCCCTACGCCACCCGCGTATAACATCTTGGGCCCCACCGAGATTCTACGCCACCCGCGTATACAATCTTCGTCCCCACCGAGTTCCTACGCCCCCCACGTATACAAACACCGGCCCCCGAGTCCCTACGCCACCCACGTATACAAACACCGGCCCCCGAGTCCCTACGCCACCCGCGTATACAAACACCGGCCCCCGAGTCCCTACGCCACCCGCGTATACATGACAACGCCACCCGCGTATACATGTCAACAAAGGTCTAACTAGCCACCACACTATCTAGCCCCGCATCACAAATAATTAAGGCTACCACACACGAGCTACAGTAATGTAAAACAACCAATATTAAATATAGTGAGAGAACTCACCTAGAATGCGCGCCTAGCTCAACAATACAAATTCAAGCTTCCCAATTACGGTCACTTCCCAGCACCTAAACGCACGTTAAAACGTATCAATACGAGACCCGGACCCTACGACACGACACCCGCTTAAACCGTCACTAAAACTACTTCCCGGTCTCGCCAAACAGGTCTGTTCGGGACCTGTTTCGACCTCCTTAAACCCAGTAAATCCTCAATATTATTATATGATTAGAAAGTACTCTGAGTTAGGGTTCCAAGGACATATTATACACCTCCTAACGATTTTTCTACAATTAAATACGGATTTTATAAGAATGGTTCGCAGAATAGTGAAAAACAGCAGCTATCGGTATAAAACGACGATTTGGCCTATGGTACGTTCAGAACTGGATTTCGCACGAAACACAGAAAAGTTACTAAACTCGGAAAGGGAACTTTTGGCACCGGTTTCACCCCAATCCGAGTTACGAGTAAAGAGTTATGGTTAACGCAAGACAGGGGCAGAACTGCAGTTTTTTACATAAAATGATAACTTTATAAAAACGGTTTACGCGTTCGGCTTATACGATTCGGGTTTGCCACTAGGGTTCACTCTAACAGGGTTTTAGGTTACGAAGGCTGGGCTCAACCGCGCACCACCCACTGCCACCTCCGGCAGTGGTGGTCGCCGGCGGCGACGGCGGCAAAATATGAAATTTCGACGAGACTAGAATTAAAACGGCCCCTCTTTAAACCATCCTGACTCCCCTAAACACACACCCACCCGGCTCACTACTCCCGACCACGCACCACGCCGCCCTGCGCTGGTGGTGCACGCTGGTGGCCACGCCGCCGGCAGCCAAAGCTGCAGCGGCGGCGGTGGTGGTTTGCGGCTGATGGTGTCGACGAAACAGAAACGAGAAGAAACGTTACCTTTCTCGCAAGAACGCAGCAGCAGCAGCCTTCGTCTCGACGACCACGCTCTTCCCGATCGACTCTTCTTCTCTCTCTTGCTCTCGCCGGCGGCAAGCAGCTGATGATGGTGGATTGCGATCGGCGGCAACCGAGAAGGGGCTACGGCCGTGAGGTTTTGGAGAGGGTTTAGGGTTGCTTAGGGTTTTTCTTTTCTTACTTCTCCTTGCTTCCTACATCACGACACCACAACAAAACAATTATGGTTTTTGGGTTAAGAGTTTGCATGGGCCGAAACTAATACTTTTGGCCCTTTAACACTTTTGGTCCCTCAACTAATTCCATCTCGCACTCTAACCAACGATTGACGTAATTAACTATTGGGTCCAAATCGTCTAACCCCGTTAACGGAAACCACGTTAAATAAATTTAAAAAAAAAAGATTTAATACAAAGAAATAACATACTGGGATACGGGCTTTACAACTCTCCCCCACTTGGATTAGACTTCGTCCTCGAAGTCTACGTCCGCAAACAGCTCTGGATAGTTTTACCACACCACAACCTCGGGTTCCCAAGTCCACTCGGAGCCCTTTCTGTGTTGCCACTGGACTTTCCTCAACTAGGATTTAAATTTCTCACCCCGACAAGAATTTCTCGAATACTTTTCTGAAGAAGCACCGACGACCGAGACCATCGTTGAAGAACAATCCTGGTATTGGTGAGAGGCTCAAGGTTGTGGTAGGATAGGGGACCGAAGTTGGTATTGTGAGGTTTAGATTGTTCACATTTGGGATTTGACCTTTTCTTTCCATTTCCTTGAAGACCGAGTCAGGAGGATTTTTAACTTTAGGAAGGATGATTTTCTCTTTCAAAGATTGAAGTTTGGCTCTCTCATCGGTGGAAAGAGTGATGTTGTGCTTTCTTTTGATTTCTTTCATCTTTCCCATCAGTCCATCAATGTATTTGACAAAGATGTCTTTCTTTGGATTTGGACTCCTGACCAGGTGTTGAGAGATTTCATACCATTCCGAGAGACCGAAGAGTTGGAGATGACTTTCTTTCACACTCTTTATCGAACCATCTTCTCTGTTAATGATCAGCCTGATGTCTTCCGGGTTTGCTTTGGAGGTGGCAATCTTTATAGTTGAAATTGGTGACTTGTTGTTTCGGTGGTGCATGGTCTTTTTGTACCAGCTAATTTCATCATTCTTTTCTTGTTCTAGGGCACTCAGCACCGATTTTTGGGTTTGAATGGCATCGGTGGATTTTGCTTTTGCAGCTTCTTCTTCAGCAGCTTTAAGGGAGAGATCTCTGGATTTATCTAAGTTGATTTGAGCGATTTTTGCTTCCTCAATTTCTTGAGGGGAGAGACCGAGTTCGGTGGTGATTATATGAAAAGCAGGCTTGAGTTTAAGAGATTCAGCACCTTTAGGTCGAGCCCCATACTTTGCCAACTCCTTTTTCTTCTTTTCTTCTTTAGCCAAATCTTCGGCCGAAAAAGCTTTCTTGCCTTTGTCTTTGGGAGTTTTGCTGGATTGCTCCCCCTCAGTTGATGCATCAAGGTCTAATGCTTCGGTGGTACCTGTATGTGTTGGTGAAATGGAAGAGGATTTCGGTGAAGATGATTTCGGTGATGAGGCTTTCGGTGAAGATGGTTTCGGTGATGGTGGAGAGGTTTTCGGTGGAGGCGTGTTACTGGAAGATCTCTTTATGGATGGCAATTTCGGTGGAGCTGAGGTTTTCTCCCCCTCAGGAACAGCCGGAAGCTGAAAACCCATCTCAGAGAACACCTTGTCAAACTTGGAGTGGAGGAAGGCCAAGCTACCAGAGATGGTGTTGGGAACCAGAGAGAAATCACCCATATCCATTTCCCATTCAGACTTTTCGGTGCTGGAGGCCTTTGTGAGGGATTCCACCTTAGAATACAAGGTAGTAAGAGAGGCATTTATCGGTACAAGGGCATCGGTGATTGCATTGAAGAGCAATTGAGGCAACTTTGTCTCAAGAGTTGAAATTCTAGAGTTGGCCTGGGAGATTAATGAAATGGTGGATTGAAGAAAAACAGAAGGTCGGTCTAAGTGGGATGAGGTCTGACCACCGATTTCGGGAAACGAAGAGCGCATGCGTAGGGGATCTGCTTCGGGGAGGGGATTTCGTAAGTAGGGCGAAAGCTCGTCGGTGTAGAGGGTTCGGGGTGGAGGGTTCGGCGAAGGAGATCGGTGTGGAGATTGGTACCTCGGCGAGGGAGACTCGGTGGGATGTTCTTCGGGGGACGGGATGGTTCGGGGAGAACCAGTGTCCGCTAAAAGAAATGCAAAGAAATCATGTGGGGGTGGAATCTGTGGGGGGGAACCCTGATTGGGTTGTGCAATCTCATCGATCATAAACTGATCGGGTGAAAGGCTGTGAAGTGAAAAATCAGAACCCTCGAGAGGAGAGACCTCGAGGTCATCTCCACCACCCAAAAAATCGAGTGGGGAGGTATGTTGAGGTTTCTCCAAATGTACAACTGAGGCCTTTTGAGAGGCAACAGAGGAGTCGGTGGGGTTTGTAACGGATACCCTTGGCCCGGAGGGATGAAGTTCAACAACTGGCGTTTTTCGAGAATCGACAGTTGGATTAGTCGGTTGGGCCGATGGTTTCCGAGACCTCTTTGGAAGAGATCCCGAAGGGGAAGATGAGTGCCTCCGCTTATGAGAAGGGGTTTGAGCCGGGGAAGCCTCCGAGGGAACTCTCGGTGGCGTAGCTCGAGAAGCAGGCGCGGAGGTGTCGGTGGCCTTTTGTCGTTTCTTTAGAGTGCCACCCGACGTAACTCGGGAACGGGGAGTAGGGGCCACGACAGTTGGAGTGACCTCGGGAATTTCCAGGTGATGAAACCCGGGAATTTCCGCATCACCCCAATGTAGTTCGGGAGAGAGAGCAAAAGAGATCATACCTGGTCGTAAGGGGCGATCGGTGGCGAGCGGCTTAACGTTGAGAGTTTTGGTGCCTACACACGGAGAAGACCAGTCATAAGAGAATCGCGGTGAAGGGGATTTGCGATCTGACTCCAAGGCCTTAGAGAGTTTGTGCTGTATGATCATGGAGATGAATCGTGGATATGCAACGTAACATTTCTTGGGAGTCTTGATAACCTCGACAAGCTCCGAGAAGAAGTATTGGGCGAAGTCGACTTTTCTTTGGAAGATGAGGGCATGTGCGAGATTGTTGATGTATGATGGCGATTGATCATGCCCACTGGTTTTGCGAGAGAGGCAATGGATAACGTGGGCAAAGAAGAAGTTCCAAATGCCTCCCATTTTGCTGCGGAGAAGAGTACCGGGGCCTTTGGAGCTTTTGGAGGAGTCGTCGAGCACGTATCCGGTGGCAAGAAGAACGTCTTCATGTACGGTGTCCAAATACATTTCTTCGTAGTCGGGAAAGGCGTCAATCTTGAGAGCGAGACGAACATCATCGACCCCAAACGTAAGGTCGTGATCACCGGCGTCGTCGGAAAGAATGGAGGCGTGAATGGCTTCGTTGGAAGGATCGTATACACAGGTTAACCAAAATTTTCCAATGAGCATTTTACTCATCTTGGGGTTGCAAGTAAAGGCATGAAGAAGAGGAGAGCGAGTGAGGAACTTTGCGATAGTGGAGAACTCTGGATGAGCTGGATCTGGGTCGAAGCGGGCAACGTGATTACATGGATTAAACTTAAGATCTTCAAATCGTGTGGGAACAACATATCTGGAGGATGCCATGGTAATGGAGAATGAGAGGTTTTTCGAGAGAGATAGATGAGAGGGGAAAAGGATTTCAGGTTTTGAGAAGAGAAGAGTGAGGGAAAAGAGTTTAAGGCTCATTCGAATATATAGAGGTGAGAGTGGATAAAAGAATGATGAAGTTTATTGGGAGATGGGATAAATACGGCGAGAGGGAAGGTGAAAGGTGAAAGGTCTCCCATCACTGACGGGTTTTAGGGTTGAATGGTCACAAGGAGACATTGGGAATCGTGTAAGATAAGTGTGTGGATCGGTGTAGATTCGGTGGTGGATCGGTGGAGATTCGGTGGTGGATCGGTGGAGATTCGGGGAATTCGGTGGATACCATATCTTATCACGAATGGAGAGTCAGTGTGAGGATTCCACCGAGGATTTGAAGGGTTCCACCGATTTGAAGGATTGTACCGAATTAGAAGGGTTCCACCGATTTGAGATTTCGGTGAAGGATTGAAGGATTCCACCGAGAGCAGATTTCGGTGGAAGTTTAGAAAGATTCCACCGAAAGGGTAGTCGGTAGAAGTGTTAGAGAAGAGAGAGATGCCACCGAATCAGATTTCGGTGGATGGAAAGAGAATGTAATTGGTTGAGAGGCACAGAGATTTGTCCACCGATGAGAGATCGTGGAGAGTTAGAAGTGGATAAGGAAGTGTCTACCGATGTGAGATTGGTGGAGCATAAACACATGTTATTCTTGTAGAGTGCACATCCCAAGTTCACTTATGAGAAAGTTGAACCTGGTTTCATCAAGGGGTTTAGTGAATAAATCAGCAAGCTGCAAATCGGTGGGAATGAAGTACATTTCAATGTCACCTTTGGAAATGTGGTCCCTGATGAAATGATACCTGATATCTATGTGTTTAGATCTGGAGTGAAGAACAGGGTTGTTTGCAATAGCTATTGCACTGGAATTATCACACAGAATTGGGATTTTAGAAAAGAATTGATTGTAGTCCCTGAGTTGGTTTCTCATCCATAGGATTTTAGCACAACAGCTGCCAGCAGCTACATATTCAGCCTCAGCAGTAGAGGTTGACACAGAGTTTTGTTTCTTGCTGGACCAACTTACCAATTTACCACCAAGAAGTTGGCAGCTTCCTGTAGTGCTCTTTCTATCAATCTGGGAACCTGCAAAATCTGAATCTGAATACCCAATTAGTTCAAAACCTGAGTCTTTGGGATACCAAAGACCCAAGTGTAAGGTACCCTTGAGATACCGAAAAATCCGTTTTACAGCCTTTAAGTGTGATACTTTAGGATTTGCCTGATAACGGGCACAAAGACAAGTAGCAAACATAATGTCCGGTCTGCTAGCAGTTAAGTAGAGAAGAGAACCAATCATTCCTCGATAAAGGGTAACATCCACAGATACACCTTTAGTATCAGCATTTAATTTCAACGGTGGTGCCATGGGAGTTTTCATAGGAGAGCTATCTAAAAAGTTGAATTTCTTCAGAAGGTCACGAGTATATTTACTTTGATTTATAAAGATTTCTTCTGAAGTTTGTTTGACCTGAAGGCCCAAAAAGAATGTAAGCTCTCCCATCATGCTCATCTCATATTCACTCATCATGAGAGAAGCAAACTCATCACAAAGTGATTCATCAGTGGCACCAAAGATGATGTCATCAACATAGATTTGGACAAGAATGAGATTACCTGAAGTTTCCTTGATGAAAAGAGTGTTGTCTATTTTACCTCTGGAGTAGCCATGTTTTAGAAGGAAGTTGGCAAGAGTGTCATACCAAGCACGAGGAGCTTGCTTGAGACCATACAGTGCTTTGTCAAGTCTGTACACATAGTCTGGATGAGTTGGGTCTTCAAAGCCAGGAGGTTGTTTCACATAGACTTCCTCTGCAAGTTCCCCATTGAGGAAGGCGCTTTTAACATCCATTTGAAAGACCCTAAAATTTCGGTAGGCAGCATGGGCCAGAAAGATCCTTATAGCTTCAAGTCTCGCAACAGGGGCAAATGTTTCATCATAGTCAATGCCCTCTTCCTGTCTGTATCCTTGGGCTACTAGTCTGGCCTTGTTTCTGATAACAGTACCATCTTCATCCATTTTATTCCTGAAGATCCATTTGGTTCCAATGATTGTCTTCTTTCGGGGTCTGGGAACCAATCTCCAAACTTTGTTTCTCTCAAATTGAGAAAGCTCTTCTTGCATGGCAGTGATCCAACAGGGATCTGCTAGAGCTTCATCAATCTTTTTGGGTTCAATAAGAGAGAGAAAATTCACATAGAGACAAATATTTCCAACTCCTCTACGTGTCTGGACACCTGCGTGCTGATCACCAATGATTTGGTCAATAGGGTGATCCTTAGTCCATTTTGAGGCAGGGGGTAGAGGTGATGGAGTATTTTGAGTGAGATGAGTTGAAGTAGTGGGATCAGAGGTTCGGTGGTAGGTTGGATTTTTGGTGGGAGTAAATGTTTCGGTGTGAGGAATGGTGTCGGTGGGCTGGTCAATTTCGGTGTGAGGAGAGGGTGGTGACCCATTTTGGATACTTGAAGGAGATGGAATGGAGGGAGTGAATTGAGTATCGGTGGGGTTTGAAAGAGGAGCATCACCGATACATGACGAGATCCATCTGTGTAATTCATCCTCATCATTTGACAGAGATGAGGATCTAAGATCATCAAATTTGACATGGATAGACTCATCAATGCATTTTCTTCTGAGGTTAAACACACGATATGCTTTGGAGGATAGAGAGTATCCAACAAATATTCCCTCATCAGCTTTGGGATCAAACTTCCCAAGATTTTCACGATCATTCAGAATAAAACACACACAGCCGAACACATGAAGAAAGCCAATATTCGGTTTTCTGCCATGGAAAACTTCATATGGGGTTTTATCATGCCTTTTAGTGATCACAGACCTATTTTGGGTAAAGCAAGCAGTGTTAACAGCTTCAGCCCAAAAATATGTAGGTAGATTTGATTCACTTAGCATGGATCTGGCAGCTTCACACAGAGTTCTATTTTTCCTTTCCACCACTCCATTTTGCTGTGGGGTTCGAACTGCAGAAAAGTTCTGAGAAATTCCTTTCTCAGTAAAGAAGTCTTCAAGAGCACTGTTTCTGAATTCAGTGCCATTATCACTTCTTACTGACCGAACGAGTTAGCCATTCAGAACTTCATTTTTCTTGACAAAGTTGATGATTTCTTCAGTAGCATCACTTTTATACCTGAGAAAAGACACCCAAGTATATCTGGTAAATTCATCAACGATTACAAGAATGTACCTTTTTCCTCCTAGACTAGGAGTGTTGACTGGTCCACATAGGTCCATGTGCAACATCTGGAGAGGAAGAGTGATGGAGGAGCATTGCTTGGTCTTGAATGAGGTTTTGGTGAGTTTCCCTTTCTCACATGCATCACACAGCTTTTCTTTGACAAAATTCAGCTTTGGCATGCCAGACACCAACTCCTTATTTGAAATTTTGTGGAGAGTTTTGAAGTTTAGATGAGAAAGACGTTTATGCCACAACCAGTTTCTTTTGGATGAGTCATCTGACACAAAGTAGACATTTGATGAATTGTTGCTTAGTCCCATGTCAATGACATAGACATTATCCATCCTTTTTCCAGATAACATCACATTGAAGTTCTTGTCCACAACTGTACATATACAAAGTTCAAAGATAACTTTATATCCAAGATCACACAGTTGACTAATACTGAGAAGATTATGCATGAGGCCTTCAACAAATGCCACTTTATTGAAAGTGACTGATCCATTTGTGAGAGTTCCATAGCCTTTGGTGTAGCCTTTAGAGTTATCACCAAAAGTGACAGATGGACCCTTTTCAGACACATAGTTGATGAGAAGATATTTGTTTCCCGTCATGTGGCGTGAGCACCCACTGTCCAGATACCATATTTGATGGCGCTCAGAAACCTGCATGCACACAGATTAGTTCTTTGGTACCCATTTTGTAATGGGTCCTTTAGGATTAGAAGAAGACGAGGGGTCCTTAGGTTTGGTTCTTTCGATTCTTTCCTTGGGACAGTCCTTAGCCATGTGAAAAGTGTCACCACAGTTATAGCATTTTCTATAGATAAAGACCTTTTTAACATTTTGAACACTTTTCCTATTTTGGCTTTTAGCATTGGTTTTTAAAACTTTGTTATAAGAGAACAAAGCAGGAGGTTTGGACCCAAGAATTCCTTTGACATAGTTGTTAGTTGGAGACTTGGAGGATTCTGTGGGGTTTGACCTTTTCAAAAGTACTGATCTTGGAATTTGAAGAAAGGAAGAGTTACCATGAGAATTTTTTGGAGAGAAACTTTTGGGGTGGAAATCGGCCACAGAAACAGCCACCGATTTCCCTTTGTCAGAAGTTGATAAACCTTTTGTGTGAACTTGAGGTTCTCTTTTGGGAATCTTTGAGGGATTAGGTTCAGTATACTCATCAATGTGAATAGATCTTAACACTTCATGGAGAGGAATGGGAGGATCATCGGTGTTGACATCGGTGGGCTTTGATCTTTTCAACATAATGACTTGCGAGGAGTTAGAGGATGATGCTTCAACAATGTTTAAACTTTTTGAGAGATCAAGGGTGAGTTTTGAAACTTCATCTGAGTCAGGGTTTTCAGAAGGTTGATTTGAGGATGCCTCTTTTGCTTTAATGAACATTCCATATTTTAGAGCTTCACACAGATCTAAAGAGTTTAAGGATATGGAATCACAAGAACTTGAATCAGAGGCATCATCCCACACACTTGAAGAGGGAATAAGTGCATGGGAAGAAGTTTCAGAATAAACTTTGCCAAATCCTAGACCGATTTTACTATTTCCACTTACTTGACTTTGAAAGAGTTGTTCAAGATTTTTTGAAGAATCAGTCCATTTTCTCATAACCTCTTGCTCTCTTTTAAGTTTCTTAAAAAGGGAGTTCTTTTCTTTAGAGATCACATGATTTATTGTTTTCAAGTCCTCAAGCTCATTTTTTATTTCCTCAAACCTTTTAAGCTTAGACATGCAAATTTCAAGTTCAGATTTGAGCTCTTTCACTTGAGCAGATTTTCTATTCTTGCTGTCTTTAACATAATAAAAATCTTGAGTTAAGGATTCATAGGCATCAATCTTTTCTTTATCTGACATATTATTAAAAGGATGTACCTGAGCATAAGCTGTCGAGCACTCAGTCGACACAAGAGCCATTGGAGAGGTAGCCTTTTCAGAAACTTCCATTTCTTTAGAGATAGCCATGAAACACCTATTTTGAGAGTCGCTTTCGGAGGTATCTTCATCATCCCAATCGTGAGTTTCTGCCATAAGACCCTTCCCTTTTCTTTCCAGACCTTCACTCCTTTCCTTCTCTTTCTTGTACTTGGCTTTATATTTCTCAGCACGCTCCTGATGATTTAAGAAAGAGGAATGGGACTCCTTTTTGGGAAAGGTTGATTTGAAAGGCATATTTTTGGATTTTTCCCTTTTTGAGGAGAGACTCTCAGAAGATGGGTTTCTAGACTTGGAGATAAGCTTGCTCCTACACTCAGATGCAAAATGTCCTTTCTTGCCACGATTAAAACACTCCTCATTAGACTTATCAGAAGAAGTCTTAAAAGATGAGGTTTTTCTAAAACTTCTGGATTTGTTGAAAGGACGAAATTTATTTTTAGAACCAGCCATCATTGCCATTTCATCTGACAATTGTTCAACCATAATATCCTCACCTTCATCATCAGCATCACTTAGATATGCCTCCGTTTGGTGGGTAGAATTAGACTGGTTGTCATTATCAGAGTCAGATGAAGGATAGGTGATTCTAGGGAGGTTTTGAGATTTCTTGGAATTTTCACTGATAAGAGCTATGGAAGAGCTCTTTATTTCTTTGATGAAAGATTTCCTTTGAAGCTTGGTTTGCTCAAAATTGAAGAGAGTACCATACAGAACAGTTAAGGGCATGAACTCAAGGTCCTTGGTAGTTTTGATGCAAGTACATATATTTTCCCAAAATTTTGGGAGACAATCCATGAACTTGCACAAGACTTCCTCATTATCATAGACTCTGCCCAATAACTTTAGATCATTTAAAAGAGAGTTGAAGCGATTATAGTAGCTAGGAAGAGATTCTCCTTTTTCAAAAGCAAAGAGTTCATACTTTCTAATAAGACCAATCTTCTTACATTTCTTTACTTCCTCTGTACCTTCGTACAGAACACACAGTGTGGTCCACATCTCTTTAGCAGTTTCAAAGTTCACCAAAGAGTGGTAGACCTCATCAGGAAGAGAGAGTGCAATAATAGCTCTTACTTTGGAGTCAAGAGTGACCAAACGTTTTTCCTCATCAGTATACTTTTTAGGGTTTTTGAGAATATAACGACCAGTAGCACTGGATTTTTCCTCATCAGAATCACTAGAGATTTCTTTTTCAACAGTCTCTTTACCAGGCCTCTGCGTTTCATAGCGAGGCCAAACTCTGGGGATAATGGGTCCCTCTTTGAGAATGGTTGGATATCTAGTATCCACTCCTTCCATGAACAGCATCATGCGGCTTTTCCACAAAGAGAAGTTGTTAGCATTAAACTTAGGAGGTTTTGAGATGGACCCATTTTCAGAAAAGTTATTTTGAAAAGAGTTTTCAACAGTAGAAGAAGAAGAGGCAGCCATCGCAGATCAAGTTTATGGAATTAAACTTTCTGCTCTGATACCACTTGTTAGTCCCAGATGGATAACCAAGTATTGTAGAAGGGGGGGGGGGGGGGGGGGGTTGAATACAATACTCAAAATTTTCACAATTTTAATTCTTTATATTGAAAATCATTCAACAAGAATTACACAAAGAAACTTAAGACTGTTGCGGAAAAGAACAGATAAACTATTCTAACAGTCTTACACAAAGTATACTAACAAAACAACTAAGAACACTTAGAACAAAGCTATAAGGTTATCAAGCAATATGAAGAACTTGCACTCAGAGAATTCCAGAAAGCGTGAGATTGCATGAGGATGTCTTCTCCCTTTTATAGTGGCAAGGAGTGCACAAGCATTAAATGCTTGGGACACTTGTCATCTTCCAACTTGCTGAGGATGTTGACTTCTGGAGAGTTGAGAAATCCTTGTCACTTTTTACTAGGTGCAGACAGTAGAGCTCATGCAGAGGAAAAGGACTTTAACTGATAATGGATAAAGAGACAAACTGTCACTTTTATCTGCTAGAGGATTCTGTCCCATAATAAATGATCTTTCCTTCAAGACTTTAGCACCGAAGGAGTTTCCACCGAAATAAAGGGATCTTCGGTAGAGAGAGAGCGACCACCGAAATTGTGATAACATTTCGGTGGTGAAGGAGCCCACCGAAATTGTCGGTGGAGAACATGGCCACCGAAACTGTTCAGGCAATTCGGTGGTGATGACTTGTTTGTATGTTGCCGAGAGTCTTCTATTTTCCACAAGTAGAGAGTCTTCAAGCTTGGTTTCGGTTGATCTTCGACTTCACCGAACATTTGATATTTTGTACAAGTCATTCAAAGAACCAAACTAAAATATTCTAAGTAGGAGTTTTAGGGAAAACATCGGTGAGTCAATTTCAAATCCTTGGTGACCCAACATAAATAAATGGAAGAAAGTGTAGAGAATGGAAGAAAGTATAGAGTTGTTTGGTGTGAAAAAATGAAGATGATAGAGGTTAATATATATAGTGTGTATAATTTGAAAAAAAAATAATAAAAATATAAATAAATTAATAATATAGCCGTTGGTAAACGGTATTATTTAAAAAATATAAAAAAAATAATTAAACCACAACGGGTTCCATTGGGTTCACGAACCCGATACCCCGAACCCTTGCCCGTACCCCCTACCCGACTTACCCGCTCCTACCCAATTGCCACATCGGCCGAACCCGATGGATGAACCCGAGCCGCTACGGATGGTCTAATAGATTTTGTTATTGAACTATTGTTGTCAACTTGTCATCAAATCTCTAAAAGCACGGTAAAAAACAAACCATCAATTCCACTAGAAAAAAATAGAAAAAATATGGAAGAGATAATTTATAAAAAAATTAAATCCAAACAAATTCATAAGAAATGTATATCCAAATTAGTTTTCTCGAAGTAACCTTAAAAATAAAAATAACTACAGAAAGATGAATTGCTGAAGTTTGGTGAGGCTACATCAAATATTGTAATACTTTCAAGATGTGATCATCAAATTGTTGTTGCCACCAATACTCAAAAAAACTCTGCCAAAAACAAACCCTTGGTTCCATCATTGAAAAAAAAACTTAAGAAAAATATAGAAGAAAAAAAACTATAAAATCACAACAAAATTAAAAAACGAATGCATATACATGAAAAAAAAAGTAACCATTGATAACGATATGTTGAAGTTTGTCGAGGCTACATCATATATTGTAATACATTTAAGATTTCATCATCTAACCTTGTTACCATCAAAAGTCTAAGAGTCCTGCAAAGAAGAAAGAAAACCTCGGTTCCATCGTTGATTTTTTTTAAGAAAAAAATGTAAGAAAAAAATTTAAAGAAAAAACTTTAAAATCTCAACAATAGTCAAAATGAATATATACCCGTATTAGTCTTCTCGAAGAATACTTGAAAAAATAAAAATAACCATTGACAAAATGACACGTTGAAGTTAGTTGAGGCTCATTATAGATTGTAATACTTTTAAGATTCCATCGTTGAACCTTATTGCTATCAAAACTCTAAAAGTGTTGCAAAGAACAAACCCTCAATTTCATTGGGAATACCTACGAAAATATAGAACACATAAGTAAAAAGAACTCTAAAATCTCAACAAAAAATGGAATGCATACTCAAGTTAGTCTTCTCGAAATAAACCTGAAAAGCGATTTGCTAAAGAATAATATATATTTGTTTTACAAATATATATATATTGATTTCGGTTATTGTTTAATGTATTAATTAATATATATATTTGTTTCACAATATGTTTGTTTCATATGTATTGAGTTTATGGTATAATTTTTTTTCTCGTATACTTTGTTTTACAAACACACCAAAAAATTTCACACTGTAAAACAAACACATTGTGAAATAAATATATATTTCAATATCATATTTTTTTTATATAATGATCATATGAAATAATACATAACATTTTGTATGTTTTCAAATGATCTATATACATATATTTGGTTTTATTGTCAAAAAGAAAATCAAATCTTATTAGGTGTGTACTTTTTATTTTTGTTTAGTTTGGTGTGGTTATCGTCAAATTCACAATAGATGAAAGATGGATTTTTGGATTTTAATTTAGGAAGCGTTACTTAAGATACAAATATATATTTAAAAAAACGGACAAATTGTAGTGTTCACTTGTTATTTTCAATTACCGGCAACCGGAGTATCCGGTTGATAAATCAAACTACTCAACTGCGGCCTAAGCCTATCTTTCCACATTTCTGGACCGGGTTCAGTCTCACATTCTTTCCAACTAACCTCCACCACCACTAGCTCCTCCGTCAACCGTTTAACCTCCACCGTCATTGTAAAATTACTATACTGTCCTCCATCAACCTTTACACACCACTTTTTTCTTCTCGCCACCGTCAACCTCTCCTCCTCCGCCGCGTCCGCCACCCTCTGGATAATCTTCTCCGGCGCAACCGTCGACAGAAACATCTCCCCAAGGTCTTGATCATCGAACAAACCAGACAAATTATAGCCGGAGGAAAACGAAATTATGTCGAATGCATTCAAATTCCCGCTCCGGCCACCGTCGTCGCTTTCTTTGATCTCGAACTGATCGGAAGAAATTCTGGCGTCTTTGTAACCGACTCTGAACCAA
Source organism: Saussurea involucrata (assembly GCA_033807775.1). Taxonomy (NCBI): domain Eukaryota; kingdom Viridiplantae; phylum Streptophyta; class Magnoliopsida; order Asterales; family Asteraceae; genus Saussurea; species Saussurea involucrata. Next base: position 83,774,714 of record CM066327.1, read on the forward strand.
GGATCGTTGATGATTTCTTCAACGGAGATCCGCGTGTGAGGATTAGTATCAAGGAGCCGCGATAAGAACCGTTTTAGCTCCGGCGAGGTCCATTTCGGAACACGAAACTCGCCTTTGTAAATTTTCCGGTACATCACCATTAGATTCGGATCGTTAAACGGTAGATAACCGGCGTTGAGAACGAATAAAGTGATGCCACATGACCAGATATCCACTTTAGCACCGTCGTAACCTTTCTTCGCTAAAATCTCCGGTGCCACGTAAGCAGGGGTCCCACACATGGTGTGAAGGAGTCCGTCGGACGCAACCTCTTCCGTCACCGCGGATAATCCGAAATCAGTGACTTTGAGATTCCAATTCTCGTCTAAAAGGAGGTTTTCCGGTTTGAGATCACGGTGGTAGACCCCGCGGGAGTGACAATATCCGATGGCGGAGATTAATTGTTGGAAATACCGACGGCTGAGATCTTCGCTAAACCGTGATTTCGCCACTTTCCCAAAAAGCTCTCCTCCTTTTGCGAACTCCAAAACGAAATAGATTTTCTTCTGATTTGCCAACACTTCTTGGAGACGGACGATGTTGGGGTGGCGGAGGCGGCGCATGGCGGAGATCTCGCGTTTGACGTGGCCGGTTAGACCGCCTTTTATGATTCTCTGCTTGTTGATGGCTTTAATGGCTACAGTTTGCTCTGATTCAATGTCCCAGCCTTGGTAGACTTTAGCGAAAGCTCCATAGCCGAGAAGCTTTCCTACCTCGTACTTTCCGAAGAGGTTTTTCTCTGGCGGCGGTTGGAAATCTTCGCCGGCGTAATCTGATAAGGCCGGCGTCATATCAGCTCTATCATAAAATTATTAAGGGAAAGTTGAGGATTATAGAGAGATTTGTTGGAGGTGGAAGGAGGGTAGGGGGTTTGGATTATCTTAAAAGACATGTTACCGAATTGGGGTATTTATTGGGTTTCTTGTGGGAAATTTGAGTTTTTACGCGGCCCATTTATTTATTTCCTTTTTTTTATTATACGAAAAAACATGTTCTAAAATTTGTCTTTTCAAAAATACTTTCCTTTTTCTTTTTTTACCCTTCTTTGTCTCTTGCTTTAAAAATCCAGGAAAGGAGTGTGCAAAAAATCAATCGATTCAATTATACTCGATCGATCATAATTGGATGTCTAATTGTAATTGGATGTCCAATTGTAATTGGATATCCAATTGTAATTGGATTGAATTGGGTCAAACTGAAAATTTCAACATCCAATTTGAATCGGTGAGTTTTTGGATGACAGTTCAGAACCGACCAACACCGACCGAACCAACCAACATCCAATTAAACATCTAGTTATCCATCTAACTTTCATCCAATTAATTTGTTTGCAAATTTGCTTAAATCTGAATTAGTTTTGTGTTGGGTTTTGAATTATTAGTCTAACTTGTGTTGGTTTCAACACATATTATAGTGATTAGTCAATTTGTTTCATTGTTCGAAAATTGGATTAAATTAACACGTTGAATGGATCTGATCCAATTTGATCATCCATTAGATGTCGGATGGATCCAATCCAATGAATATACAGTAAAAAAATTCGATGGATATCCAATAAGAATATCCAATGGATAGAACCAAACTGATCCAATCATCCATAGTATTGGAAAGATCTAAAATCCAATAGATGATTGTATCGATTCGACTGGAAAATCAGATATGCAATGTACGAATGCTTATGAACGAATTGAGTGGCAATCAAACTCCATCAAGCACCATTATTTATAACATAACAAGCATACCAGAGATCGATTATTCTGTATTCGATACATGCTCGACATGTAACACACTAACATCCCAAAAAAAAAACAAATGTTCAATTTACCAAACAGTTCAATAGCATCTGTTTAAACTAATTAAACCTTTCTACTTGAATATATTGTTGATGAGTTTGATGGTTACCTAATTGTTTTGATAAAAACAGTTTTCTTCAATTGACCATCAACTTTCCAAACACCGTTTTAATAAGCAAATCATCTGACTTTTGAAATACAACAATATAAGGTAAAAAACGCTATAATAGAAATGCAAAATTCATAATTAATTAATCAAGTACTGTGTCAAGCTTCATCGCACCGCTATTAATCAACAATTGAATTGATTATCCTCGATGTAGCTTGATAATGCTCGAAGCAAAACCCAAAAGGAATCGAGCAACATTAATCACATGTTGATTGTCATCTTCTACCAACTACTTACAAAGAATGCTCGTTTTTTGGAGATTTTTTAAAAAGAAGTTCGATCTACTCCGTTTGAGACGACTACCATGGGTTAGGATGTGGTGGAGGAGAAGAGTAGAGAAAATATAAAACATGAAAAGAGTTGTCAATAGGAGTGTTTGTAAAGCAAATGAAAATGATCTTTCTAAATAAAAAATAACATTTTTCTCCAATTATTAATCATTTTAATATAGGGGTCGAACCCAGGACCTGTTATGTATTTGGGCAAAGTGTAACAACCCAATTTCCTTGAAATAATATTAAACCAAATTACAACCAAAAACAGTCCCAACACAAGAAATTTACATAAGTTCTACCCTAAACTCGCAGCGGAAACACCTTCACAACCGAGATACTACAGGAAGCCCGACGGTAGTCTACCAGTCTTCACTAGCCTCTAGCTCTTCTACCCCGACACGACCTTCCATCATCATCAGATGAAACTCCATACACGTCTAACACCTGAAAATGGTTTTAGTTTTTTGAAAAGCGAGGGTTAGACCACGAGGTCTAGTGAATTCCCTCTTTAAAACAGTTCCACATAAACAGTAGTTTAAACATTTAACCGTTATAAAATAATCGGAAATCCAGTTTAAATGCTCGACTCCACATAACGGGGATAGCACAGTGGTCACAACTTTCATCACCTTACTAAGCCAGGTACGACATTCACCTTACAAAGCCAGGTACGGCATTCACCTTACAAATCCAGGCACGGCATTCGGGCATCAATAATAGTTTCCTACTGTGCAACCCGACTCTCCACATAACAACATCATCACAAACATATGCAATCAACATTTACGTATAAATGAACGTATAAATAACTTGCATGCAACTGTAAACATTTCCATGTCATGTACAATAAAACCTCTCAAAAAGTTTAATCATGTCATCATGCTAGTAACCATAATCAGTTATGAAAACCTTTCGCAAAACGTTTCATTCACACAAAGAAGGTAAGGGAACTCACCTTAGCCTTAGCACATCGACACACGCTCCGGAACACACTTTAGCTCAAACCAAACACCTGAATTGGACGTCATAAGAATGGTGTTAACCATCTAATTACATCCCAAAACATCCCTACTAAGCCCCTAAGACAAACCCCCAAACGATGCCTCGATTCTAGACCCGAAACACGAAGCAAACCGAAGAAGGTACACAAAACAGGGGCTTGCGCCACTTGTAACACGGTTTGCAAACCGCGGGACAAACCGCGCAACTTCCTGTTTTGTCCCTCTCAATTCTGCACAACACTTTCAGTCCGAAATCTCACCCTTTCTCAACCCCAACTCATCCCAAATCGATTTTAAGCCTCCAAAATGAAATAATGAATGTTCTAAACCTTTCCCCACAATTACCAAACATCAAAACATCATTTAATATAACGAAATCCATCTAAAACTCAACCAATGATTCATCATTTCGAACCCAAAACTCAAAACTCCATTAAAATGGTGCAAGCTTCCCAATAGAGGCTCACAACCCACACGATGATTCAATAACCTTTCTAGTCCCAATGATTTCATTCCAAAACTCAGGGGTAGAAAGAATCATTGAATCACACACACTTAAATTTCCAAATTTAAGCAATAGAGTGAAGATTGAGGAGAGAATTATACCTTGAAGATGAACTCTCTAATCCCTTTGATGAACTCCTCCTACTCCAATCCTTTAAGAGATGCTTCTTCTCAACTTCTCCACTCTTCAAATCCCTAGCCGACATAATGAAAGAAAGAAGGGTTTTCCATCTTATTTATACTTATAATAACACACTCTTGAGCACATAAGTTTCCAATTTCACACTTTGGCCACTAAATTCTCATTTTAATCTAAAATCACAAGAATAGGAAATATGGGGTGTTACATCACCTCCCCCTTATTAGAATTCCGTCCTCGGAATTCCATTGCAGAACACAAGCTTGTACCTGGAATTAACTTTCGCTTCCAATTCTTACATTGCCCGGAAACTCTTAAGGAGTTGCAATTCCATCTCTACAAGGCCAACTTCTTTGCTTTTCGAAATCTCGACCAACCAGCCCCAAATGATTACCTCCAACGATGTGACAAAATCTGACTCCTCACATATTCCCATCTAACTACTTCCTCCGACTTGACATTGAAAGTGCTCAAACCTTCCAATCTAGCCATCTTAGTTCCATTCGCTTATCCATCCATTCCTGATCAGAACCGACAACGTACAGCATTTTTTGACATCGCTCCCCGACCAACTACCACATTCTCAGGTCGGTAGCATGCCCAGCCATACACACTTGCACTCTCTTCACTCAAACATACTACTCACACCAAAATACTCTTTTTAATAGAAAACGACTCTACTCGAGTTAACACCGCAATAACCCGAATCTCTAAACGGAGACTAATCACTCCCTCCGTCGACATTACACACTATCGCCCTCATATCGTTACCGCATCCTGTTAATGCCAAAAATCGCACCAAATGGACAATTTAAGGTCGATGTGGACTTAAACAACTAAAGAAAAAATCTTTCGACGAGACGTGCGATGATAAATAAAATAAAGAAACAAGGGATTTGATGACGCAGGAAAAACCTTAATCGAGGAAAAAACCTGCGGACGACAGTGGGTGTCGTCGCTATACTATGGTCGCCAATCAGGGGCGATGTCCTTGGATACTGGTGTCGATCGTACAGAGATTACAATACAAATGAAGGAAATGCTTCGAAATGTAAAGTACAAGTGTTTGAACGTAAAAACAGGTGTTTGTCGTGTATGAAACAAAGTGCGAACTGCTGGTCGAGAGTTGTTGTCGTGCGTCGAGAGCGATACTTAGAATAATGGTTCTTCACTTCAGGTGTTCTTGAATATTGCTTCGGTTGTTAATCGCCGGATATTCGATGTGTTGAAATGTTGATTGAGCTTGATATTTATAGTCTTCGCGTCCTTAGCTTCATCCATGAATGTTCCTTTAATGGCCTTAACGGTTGGAAACGGTCGCCGGAGTAATGATCTTCGTCCGTTACTGTCGCCGGTTGTTTAATGATTGCGTCGGTTATAGTCGTTGCTCCTTAATGACTTTTACTCCTGCATTAAACACTTAATAAACGGTCATGGTTAACGTTAGCTTTGGTCGAAGTCGCACGTCCTTATATAATAGTCGTGCGGATCGGGCGACGCTATGGTCGAGCGTCGTATGGAACTCTCGACTTACCTTTTATGAGGGACGACGATGGTGTTCTGGGTCTTTGTCGAGACCTTATCTTAATACAAGATATAGTCCTTAATCGTACGTCTTACCTGTTCTGGTCGCAGTCGAGCGACGTGATTTTTTTGCCCAAACAGTTTTCCCCCAAAATTTGAAAATTGAATGTCAAATTTAAGTTTTAAATTTTGCTTGTCGAACGCTTAGACTTGTGACCTGGGTTGAAGGACTTACCTGGTTGTCGTGGAACTAGACCGGTTCGCCTTTAACTGAACGAGAAGTTGAAAAGTTATGACGTCATACTGACGCGCGATGATGCTTACCAGCTGTCGAGGACAGGTGTCGAAGATCCGGGCGAATATACGAAAGGACATAGACGCGTGTCGATCATCAAAGAAGGTGACGCAAGTTGTGCCTGCCCTTCGAGGCTGGTAAAGGATAAAGAATGCCCCGACATCTGGGTCGGGAATCTTTGAAGAAGACGAAGTTCTGAAGGAACAGTCTTCGAGGGCTGACATTTCGTCGAGAATTGCCACGCCTAAAGAAGCGAAGGTGTCATCTAGCCGTCCAGGCGCGATGGACGCGACACCAGCAAGTTCGGCGCTTCCGACGACAGTGACAAAGCTAGTGTCCAAGGTGTTGTCCCCAGCGTCTGCCGACAAGGGGGACGGGTCATCGGCCGATGGTGTCCTAGACGGGACGACGTTGTTTCCTCATCTGGAAAAATATTTGCACCCGTCTTTCAGGGAACGTTTTCCTATCAAGGAGACAGGGACCCATGTCGTCGGGTTGATGTTCTCGGTCGACGTGGTCCTGTGATCTGGCGTTCACAGCCGATACGGTCGTTAGAGACATATGTTCTAGCGCTCCGATCCGATATGGTCATTTTAAAGACCTATGGTCTGGCGATCCGAGCCGATATGGTCGTTAGAGACCTATGTTACGTTGTGTAGGTTTTTGCTTAGGGATGAAAGGTAAAAAAGCTTACCTTTCTATTGAACCTGAGTATTATTTTGACTCATACATGTCATGGACATATGTAATATCGACTGTAAAGATTCATTAGGGATAAAGAGTCGTGCGACTTGGGCATCCATTGTAATACAACGATTAGAACGTAAGTCATAAGACTTTCATATTTCTATATCGTATAAGCAAACATAAGCGCATGCGATCAAAGCATTCATTCAGAACATGAAATTTTTCTAAGTTGAAGAACTTAGATTGTGGGGTCGTTAGACCTTACGATCGTATGATTTGATCATACGATGAACTTGAATCATGTGTTCCTGCAGGAGAATGATCAAGTCATGGACTTGATTATTTACGTCGTGCGACCATGCGAAATTAAAATCATATAGTAGACTTGGTGACTACTGTCGTGCGATTCTGCGATAAAACAATGTCATGGGTTGGTCGTTGGCTAACCAACGACCCATCGATGTTTAAGTCAATAGTCGTTTGTGATAAAAAATCGTATGAAAGGAATGAAAAAGAGATAGGGAACATACCTTTTCAGATTCTGTTTTTAGTGGGGTATTTGCCCCCTGTCATTTAATATCCCATTCTTCTCGGGAGAAAGTGGGTTTTAAATGACAGATCGACACAGAGATCTTGAAGAATATCGTCCATGTCTGCTTCGACCGTGCTTTCGTGCGACAGGGCAAGATAGTCGACTTGCGGAAAAGATATCAATTTATCTAAGAAGTCAGGGATAGAGGGATGAACCTGTCGAGATTTTGCAGTTATGTCTCTTGCAACTGCTTGACAGTCTATTTTCGCGGCTTCAAGGTGGACTTATGGCATTCATGAGCGACTTTCGGCTCACTCTTGATTTCTTGGATTCCCCATGGCGTAGGGAAATTCAACATTTGATGATATGTCGAAGGAACGACTTTCATATCATGGATCCATGGTCGACCTAAGATGATGTTATAGGCTGACGCACAATCGATGACACTGAACTTGGTCTGCTTGCTGACTCCTCCGGCATAGACGGGCAGGATTATCTCTCCGAAGGTGCTCGTCGCTTCTCCGTTGAAACCGACCAAGGTCGTCGAACGTCGGGTGATTTCCGAGCGATCGATTCCCATGGCTTTGATGGTGTTGAGAAAAATGACATTTGCTGAGCTACCCCGTCGATCAAGACTCGACGCGTTAGACAGTTACCGACTGTGAGCTGAATGATCAACCCATCGTGATGCTTCTGATACGAGTCGCCCAGGTCGACGTGGTCGAACACAATCTTCATGGCTTTTAGCTCCAAATCTCCTTTGGGTCTAAACGAGCGAGGAATAGGCCGATCGTCGGGTGCCTGACTGGCATGACGCTTGGCCGCGAAATACGTCAGTCCACATACGTCTGAACCACCGGTGATGCAATTGACGACTTTCGCGTGCTCGGGGGTCGACGGTCGATGGCTATTAGCTGGAACAGCGACATCGTCGATGATATCCTTGAGATTTCCTTTTGGGAAATGATACGCTAATTCCTTCTTCAATGCGATACAATCGTCTGTCGCATGACCATGATCGGCGTGGAAGTCGCACCACTTTGATTTGTCTTTTTTAGCATCGTCCAGGTCGGACTTCTTTGGCCATCGAATGGTCGCTTGGGAACTTTTCAGAGCTTCGACTAGGTCCTTAGCGGTCCCTTTGAATTCGTAAGAGGATATCTTGGGGTACTGAGTGAACTTAGTCGCGGTCTTGGCTTATGCTTTCGTCTTGAAACGAACATTTGAAATTTGGCGCACGGGCTCTATTCTGGAAACAGCCTTTGTCTTGAACTCTGGCTTTCTTACGCCTAACGACTTCTTGTCGTCAGTATGCTTGCGACGAAAGGCGACATCATCCTCGACCTTCATATATGCTAAGGTTCGAGCTCGGACGTCTTCGAAAGTCTCTGGGGGATACTTGGTCATATCGATATATAGACCTGAACTATCGTCTAGACCACGCTTATAAGCTTCGATCGCAGTTTTGATGTCACAATTGCGGATACTGATCATTTTGGCATTGAATCTATTGAAATAACTTCGAATAGACTCATTGGTCTTCTGCACGACATAGTACAGATCACTAGTCTGCTTTTCCATCTTACGACTGCTGGCGAATTGCCGGGAGAATTGGTTGACCAATTCGGCGAACGACCCTAAAGATTTGGGTTTGAGATTGATCAACCACTGGAGAGCTGGACCAGTGAGAGTCGTCCCGAAACTCTTGCACATGCATACTTCCTAGTACATGTGTGGAATCGAGATTGTCCACATGAGCTGCTTATACTGCACGACATGCTCGGTTGGATCGGTCACACCCGAATACTTGGGAGTGAAGGCAGGGATGTTATACTTCTTTGGGACCTCGACGGTGGCGATCTCGTCAATGAAGGGCGACGCCTGATACCCCGAGCGAGGCTCGACGTCGACAGGCACGGCTGCCCCAGGCAACTTGGCGAGCAAGGACAGGACGCGCTCATTTTGGTCTTCTAACATCTTCAAACGCTGGGCGACGGGATCGTTAAGATCAAGATTTGCCCCTGTCGAGGGATTGGTCCCTGGACTAGTGCAATTACTATGCGATGAACCATTGGTGTCCCCGTTGAATGGAACAAAATATGGCTGCGACCCATAGTGGAATTGCTGCGGTCCATTCTGAAACGATTGTGGTCCATGCTGAAATGGCTGCGATCTCTGCTGGAAAGAATGCGATCCTTGCTGGAAAGGTTGCGGACCACTTTGGAACGGCTGGGAAAACGGCTGGGATCCATTCTGAAACGGCTGGGCGCCACCTTGCAATGGTTGGGATCTATTGTTCAAGGGTGGTGGTCGGATGTGCTGAGAGGGAATCTGCCCAGACTGGGGATTCGGAATGAACGAACCCGGCTGCTGATTCTGCATGAATGGACCTGGATGTTGATTCTGCGCGGACGGGCCTGGTCCCGGACCTGGATTCTGGATGAATGGTCTAGGACCATTCTGGGGTCCAAAAGAATTCCTTAGCCGCGCGATCTCTTCAGCTGCTCTGCGATTCTGCTCTGCCATTGCATTGAGTTGATTCCTGGCAACCTCGAGCTTCTGATAGATCTGAGCGACGGCTTGCTGCGGATTTCCAGGGGCTGCCATTTTCCTGAAACAGAAAATAGAAGAAACTCCAAGAAACTATTAGTAGAATGCACGTTCGTCGAGGATTTTCTCTAGATGTAGTCCCACGGATGGCGCCAAACTGTTAATGCCAAAAATCGCACCAAAGGGACAACTTAAGGTCGATGTGGACTTAAACAACTAAAGAAAAAATATTTCGACGAGACGTGCGATGATAAATAAAATAAAGAAACAAGGGATTTGATGACGCAGGAAAAACCTCAATCGAGGAAAAAACCTGCGGACGACAGTGGGTGTCGTCGCTATACTATGGTCGCCAATCAGGGGCGACGTCCTTGGATACTGGTGTCGATCGTACAGAGATTACAATACAAATGAAGGAAATGCTTCGAAAAGTAAAGTACAAGTGTTTGAACGTAAAAACAGATGTTTGTCGTGTATGAAACAAAGTGCGAACTGCTGGTCGAGAGTTGTTGTCGTGCGTCGAGAGCGATACTTAGAATAATGGTTCTTCACTTCAGGTGTTCTTGAATATTGCTTCGGTTGTTAATCGCCGGATATTCGATGTGTTGAAATGTTGATTGAGCTTGATATTGATAGTCTTCGCGTCCTTAGCTTCATCCATGAATGTTCCTTTAATGGCCTTAACGGTTGGAAACGGTCGCCGGAGTAATGATCTTCGTCCGTTACGGTCGCCGGCTGTTTAATGATTGCGTCGGTTATAGTCGTTGCTCCTTAATGAATTTTACTCCTGCATTAAACACTTAATAAACGGTCATGGTTAACGTTAGCTTTGGTCGAAGTCGCACGTCCTTATATAATAGTCGTGCGGATCGGGCGACGCTATGGTCGACCGTCGTAAGGAACTCTCGACTTACCTTTTATGAGGGACGACGATGGTGTTCTGGGTCTTTGTCGAGACCTTATCTTAATACAAGATATAGTCCTTAATCGTACGTCTTACCTGTTCTGGTCGCGGTCGAGCGACGTGATTTTTTTGCCCAAACACATCCTCACCACCATATAACATTCATATCAAAAGGAAGAACCCCCTCCTAACAAAATAGCGTTCGCCTGGCACAATTGCGTTTCCTCAAAGTCACACCGATCGCACGTGCCTCAAAAGTTTCAAATCAACGGTCCAAACTCACAACAATCGCTAAGCCATAATTCAATTCTATACACAATTATATCCTTCGCCAAATCCACCGAATGGTTCCACTAACTAGGAACTACCACCAAAATTCGCTTGCCCTCCCACAAGGAGGAGTGACCAGGCTTACTCAAACTAAACCAATTAATTAAATGTTGATCGACACGCTCACGCGAAACATTCTCCCCGACAATACCGAATCTAATCCCAAGGTCTCTCGACCAGGGCACCACATTTGACCACTTGTTTCCATCCTAACTTGATACATTAAAGATGCCTCAAAAGAATGACTCGCCAACATGAGCCAGCTTTTAGACCGGTCGCACGAACTTCGCTTTCTCAACTTTTTAACCATGACATGCACAACGATTTCTTTTCTTACGCCCTTCAAATAACAGTTCTTTAATTATAGTCTGCCTATTCAGTGTCTCACGACATCTTCTTACCGCGAGTCTGTCTATACTTGATCTGTCATACCGTCATCACCTTCTCTCATGCTTACACAGACTTCCCATCACACACCGCTACAGTCTAAAAGAACGGCTTCTCCAAAATTATCAGTCAAGACCTTTAGCCAAATTCTCATAAGGTACCTAACACCAAGAACTACCAAGAGTTCCTAACTCTCCAACACCGCCGACCCGCTCATTGTATTTCATTACATCCACGGAATACTCCAACGCTCCTGACTAAACTTCACGACGAAGCACTACAGCTTAACGGGTACAATATCCTGATCGACAATCAAGTGAAGTATGAAAACTCACCCAAAATCCAATGGGATCGAGAAGAACAAGGGTTCTCCTTTCATCCCGTTACCAACCGCAACTCAATCTCTTGATCTCAATCTAGTATTAACGTATACCGCCCGCAAAACCACACACTTCAACCAAGCATACTCACTACCTTTGACTACTCCATTATTACGGCAATTCATCATTACATCTAAGACTTACACGTTTCTTCGGTACCAAATGCTACAGCTTCCTCATGCCACTATCGCACCCCGCGACTACATTGCAACAAGCTAACATGATGCCTTTACATACGCAGAAGATGTTACTTCCTTCATGGCACCCATAACACAATTTCAGACGAAGCCAAAAACGTTGCTCGACTTTGCCTTTCTCGGGTCTAGACGAACCACATGTCAAGGTCAACTATTCAAAGTACACCCGCTTCGATTACTCTAACCTTTCGTTCTTATATGGATCATCATACCCTATAAGAAAATCACTTAAGCAATCACGATCTTTCACTTTTGTAACACTTACACAAGGTGGTCCAGCGTCATGCCGGATACATACTTTTCTCCAAACAACTTCTTACATCTTTGCAAGAAAACTCCACAAGATAACCACACTATAGTTACTTCTCCAATACCAGCCTCCTGACAACCGTCCAACCGAACGGTCACTGATTTCCACATCGGCAATCGACATACAATTGTCCAGCCACCTCATGACAGACAAGGGTTCCCGTAAGGATCTACTTCTCCTAACTCCTCGAGCAATCCTCGTTTCTCCCCAACTCCTTGCGATCTATCTCCACTGCTAAACACCTGACGCATATGCGAATCATCCAAAACCTCAATGGACATCACAACCACATTGGTGATCTTCCGTTCTCCCAATGCCCTCACCAGGTGTTCCTATACCATACCATTTACACAATTCGAACGACCTCATCCGTTCACACCCAACGGGTTCACTCTCACGCTTTAATCTCCTGACATCACCCCTAACTTGAGACATGCTAAACAGTCGCAACCTTCTATACCAAAGGACTACGTGATGATAATTCCATTCCTCCCTGACAATCTAGGATTCCTAACAGAACCCACTTCATTCAACGTATTATAACCAACTTATACCCCACCGTTCCCACTTGAGAGAAATCAAGCATAAGATCTTTCTTAGTGCAAAATCAAATTACCAACCCAACTCAGTACTCCGACTTAAAGCCGATAGCATTACATCAAGTAACGTAACGCTACTTATTACCATTCTACCAACAGAATCACTTCGACCATTTTAAATCTTACCACAATAAAACCATTCTTACATAGCTAAGCAATAGTACAAACTACAATCATACCATCATTCCGTATTCACTGCCCAAGACTCCCGGTATTCATCCACTTCCTCTAACGGAAACACTAAGGTCATAACTCGACCACATCTTACTCAACTGACAACTCTACTCTCAACGCCTTTCCGCAACCTCAATCGTAATACCCTTCCCGACCTAGCGAGTTCATAGCCTTCATGCACAATAACACAACGATTGAAATCATTTTGCACTCTTTCAAAAATGCAATAGATACAAAATCATAAAACAAGCTCGAATATGCATGAATCAACACCACTCAAGATGAATAGTAAAACACAACGACCGCAAGGATCGCTCACAGTTACTCTTACGATAAATCGTAACCTTGTCCATCCAAATCGATGCCGTCACTACGGTTGTCTCCAATGAGACCCTTTCACATGTGACTGAAAATTTTTCGAACGGAATCACTTACCCAAAGTGGGTCTGTCAACTCCAACACTTGTTCATATATATAATAATAACGAGTCAATACTCATTTTGTTTATAAACAAAACCTCGCAATACAACGTTTTCAATATTTTCATAACGAAGGCTCTCTTCCCCAATTAAAAGCGTGAAATAATTCGTAGATCATTACGTTCAAAACTTTATCGTATAATGAAAACAAGTTTGTCTTTTATTTTAAAGAAACACACGCTCGCACGCGTCAACTTATTTCCCAAAACAAGAAAACCTGTCATGCACGTACATGCTTTTAACATGAAAGAACTCGTGTAATACGTTTAATGACATAATGCATGAAATTTAATATGCAATTGAAGGCTATTCACTCTAACCAAGTCAACCGTTGCACTCACTTCAACTCTTCACTGATACCTCACTAAGACCAACAACCGCTTTCTTACTTATGCTACAACTTGTAGTACAAGTGCTCCACAACCCTCTTGATCGATCGCTCAACATGGTTTACCAAACTAACCAGTTATCTCACTTCCTACTCTTATGCATACCTCAAAACAACACTGATCTCCTTCATTCATTAACCTTGCCACTAAACCGTTTGACTAAGGAATCCAAGACTAGATTCCCTCACTCGATCTTGAATTGAAGGTTTTCAAGATGCCAACATAATTCTCACTTCCTATCCCAGAGAGCTTACCTCTAGACAGCTCATCAACATTCTAGACAACACTTTTTCTAGAAGTTACAAACACCACATCACAAGGGATCTCCCATGACACATCAACTATTTGCTATTAAAATACAAGGTTAGAACCATCCACATACTACCATACTCACCACTCATCTCGACAATAGCGATTGATTACACCCATGCACCTGTAAATTCATAATAGCATTGGCCAGATGCTACCTGAATTTACCTTACATGAGGGTTCTCACTACCATTGTCAAGATAGCCTATGATTACGGTCATTCCTGATGGCTTCCTAAATCTCAGTTATGTTCCACTCTACTCCACAGTTTAAGTTTAGGCTCATCCGGTCACCTAAATCCCTTAAACTATGGCTCTGATACCATTTGTAACAACCCAATTTCCTTGAAATAATATTAAACCAAATTACAACAAAAAACAGTCCCAACACAAGAAATTTACATAAGTTCTACCCTAAACTCGCAACGGAAACACCTTCACAACCGAGATACTACAGGAAGCCCGACGGTAGTCTACCAGTCTTCACTAGCCTCTAGCTCTTCTACCCCGACACGACCTTCCATCATCATCAGATGAAACTCCATACACGTCTAACACCTGAAAATGGTTTTAGTTTTTTGAAAAGCGAGGGTTAGACCACGAGGTCTAGTGAATTCCCTCTTTAAAACAGTTCCACATAAACAGTAGTTTAAACATTTAACCGTTATAAAATAATCGGAAATCCAGTTTAAATGCTCGACTCCACATAACGGGGATAGCACAGTGGTCACAACTTTCATCACCTTACTAAGCCAGGTACGTCATTCACCTTACAAAGCCAGGTACGGCATTCACCTTACAAAGCCAGGCACGACGTTCACCTTACAAAGCCAGGCACAGCATTCGGGCATCAATAATAGTTTCCTACTGTGCAACCCGACTCTCCACATAACAACATCATCACAAGCATATGCAATCAACATTTACGTATAAATGAACGTATAAATAACTTGCATGCAACTGTAAACATTTCCATGTCATGTACAATAAAACCTCTCAAAAAGTTTAATCATGTCATCATGCTCGTAACCATAATCAGTTATGAAAACCTTTCGCAAAACGTTTCATTCACACAAAGAAGGTAAGGGAACTCACCTTAGCCTTAGCACATCGACACACGCTCCGGAACACACTTTAGCTCAAACCAAACACCTGAATTGGACGTCATAAGAATGGTGTTAACCATCTAATTACATCCCAAAACATCCCTACTAAGCCCCTAAGACAAACCCCCAAACGATGCCTCGATTCTAGACCCGAAACACGAAGCAAACCGAAGAAGGTACACAAAACAGGGGCTTGCGCCACTTGTCATGCGGTTTGCAAACCGCGGGATAAACCGCGCAACTTCCTGTTTTGTCCCTCTCAATTTCGCACAACACTTTCAGTCCGAAATCTCACCCTTTCTCAACCCCAACTCATCCCAAATCGATTTTAAGCCTCCAAAATGAAATAATGAATGTTCTAAACCTTTCCCCACAATTACCAAACATCAAAACATCATTTAATCTAACGAAATCCATCTAAAACTCAACCAATGATTCATCATTTCGAACCCAAAACTCAAAACTCCATTAAAATGGTGCAAGCTTCCCAATAGAGGCTCACAACCCACACGATGATTCAATAACCTTTCTATTCCCAATGATTTCATTCCAAAACTCAGGGGTAGAAAGAATCATTGAATCACACACACTTAAATTTCCAAATTTAAGCAATAGAGTGAAGATTGAGGAGAGAGTTATACCTTGAAGATGAACTCTCTAATCCCTTTGATGAACTCCTCCTACTCCAATCCTTTAAGAGATGCTTCTTCTCAACTTCTCCACTCTTCAAATCCCTAGCCGACATAATGAAAGAAAGAAGGGTTTTCCATCTGATTTATACTTCTAATAACACACTCTTGAGCACATAAGTTTCCAATTTCACACTTTGGCCACTAAATTCTCATTTTAATCTAAAATCACAAGAATAGGAAATATGGGGTGTTACACAAAGTCACCTCACTCCTTTGCCAACTGAGCTACACGCCAGAGGCTTTTATGATTGTTTTTATGATATGTTCCGTAATGAAAAATAAAATATTGTTTTTATTACAACGAATGAATTATTTTCAAATAATGGTGACCACACGATAAAAAAAATATTGAAGGTGTTACGTACAAACATATATGTTATGATTGCTAAAATTAAGAATGAAGAAAATATTATAATTAATTTGATACCTTTTATCAACTACATACATATATATGCTCAATTATATTCTAATAGTAATAGTTAATTAATCGTATTTTTTTTATTAAAGCTGTATAAACTATTACATACTTTCCAATGTCTTCCCGTTAAAAGTATTTTTTGTTTGTTTTATTATTATTTTTATTGTAAACCTTTTAATTTTATGAATATAATAATATATTTTGAAAGAAATATATATACTATATTGGTTAATATTTTCCTTTTCGATTCCAAGACATTTTATTATTTGTGAAATTGTGACATGTTAAAAAATTTCTTCCACAAAAACCTAAATATGCAATTTTGGTCCCAAAATCTTATATCACAAAATTTGTTGCTAATAACACGATGACACTTTAAGTTTTCAAATTATATTTTATTGTAGTTTGTAAGTTAAGGCTTTTTTATATAAATATGGAAATATAAGTGTTTTTTGTTTCATGCATGTATATATAGAGACGCAATCATTTATTAATTTATTAACTAGTGTTAATTTTACAAACTCATTTAAGCCTTTCATTTTTTTATCAACGTTTATTAGTAAACTGATGAAAAAAGAAAAAAGAAAAAAGAAAAAAGAAAAAAGTTAAATGAATGGCAGTTTTGGAATAAATTTTGTTTTACTTTTCAAAAATAAATTGGCTATTTTCAGAATTAAGTTCCTTTCTTTTATCCCTTAAATTCGGTTGTAATTTCAATTATCCCTTAAATTCGGTTAATTTTGGAATTAAAGTTATTTCCTCCCGTATGAACTTTAGTTGTTAGGCATGGCAATGGGGCGGGGTTCACCATCCCCGGCCCCGGCCCCGGTTTTTGGTACCTTCCCCCGGCTCTGGACCCGGCCCCGGGCGGGTAAGGGGATTGAAATTTCATCCCCGGTCAACTTTCCGGTCAACCGCGGTCAAGACCCGGTCACCCGTTCCTCGGTTTTTACCTGGTTCCCTGACCCGGTCACCCGTTCCCCGGTTTTTACCCGGTTCCCCGACCCGGTCACAAACAACAAACAACAAAAACATCAATTCTATTTTAACATGAATAATTTTACCTACATCAACTAAAATAACATCCAATTACCATCTTGCGTAACAAGTGGATAATCAGAAGCGCTGAGATTAATAAACCAATTACAATGTCCACCTTCCCTCAACATAGTAATTAGCATCAATGTAGAAGGAGTAGCACTAACTAGTGATTAAGCGATTAAATTAGCACAAAATCGGAGAAAATTCCGTCGCAGCGGTGACAGTCGGTGAATCGATCGATTTACCAAAGTCTGATCAATCTCGTTGTTAATAATATTTGTTGGGGAGATCGATAAATATAGTGATTTGTATCTATCTATATCCATATAATATTTAATAAATATATAAAATAAATAATTTTTCTAATTATATATATATATACCGGGTACGGGGCGGGTCGGGGGATAGTCATCCCGGCCCCGACCCCATCCCCGGTTTTCTGAAAGCGGGTATCCCCGGCCCCGGACCCGGTACCCGGTTTGGCGGGGAATCCCCGGCCCCGGTCGGGTCGGGTGGACCGGGTTCCCCACCGGGTCGGGCCAAATTGCCATGCCTATTAGTTGTTTTAAAAACTTTGTTAATTTTATAGGTGAAACGAGAAAGTGAATGTGATAATTAAGGTAGTTTTATGTAATAACCATATTCTTTGATATTTTGAGAAGATTAGAAGTTGTATGTCTTTGTGTAAAATTCTAAGCTCTCAGGGACTTAAGTGCAAATATTAGGTGAAAGAGAGAAAAACCCTGTTAACCCTCTCATTTCATTCTTAGCAGCCATATTTAGAGAATAAAGAGGGAAGAGAGGTTTTGGAGAGATTGATGTGTTATTGGAAGATTCAGTAGGAAAGAGCTAAGATTCGGTGGTTTGATTCTCTTCTCCAATAAGGTAATTTCCATTCCTTATTCTCTACATTTCTATGGTGGGGTTGTGGTATTGGTTGAGTTTTGATGAGTTTTATGATTGAAAGTTTAAGGGTTTGAAAATCTTGAAGTGTTTTCTTGATCTAAGCAAAGTGGGAATATAATTTTAACTGAGTAGTTGATGGTTTCCATTAAATTATGGGCAAAATCACCATTAATGGTGTTCATCTTCAAGAACTCTCTATTTGGTGGGTTTTGTGAAAAGATAGTCATTGAATTGATGGATTTCTATGTGTTAAATGATGCTTTAATGTTTGGAAATTATGGGTAAAGGTTTAAAACATCGATTACCTCAATTTAGAGGCATGAAATCGATGTAGGAAGAGTTAAGATTGAGAAATCGGAAGGATTTTGACTGAAAATGCGTGCAGGGCTGGAAAAGACCTTCGTGCGGGTTCTGGTGCGGGTTAGGCCATGCGGGAAGTCACGTCGGTCACTATTGTGGGTATGGGTGTGGATTTGGTCACGCGGAAGGCCGCACTAGGCTTTGTCGGGCGATTTTGCTTTGTGTTTCGGTTATTGTTTGAGACTAGGATCGAAGTATCATTAAGGGGTTGTTTTAGGGTTGTTAGGGTGTTTTTGAGGGTTAATTAAGTAGATTGTTGCCCTCGTTTGTCGTGTCATTTAGGTGTTCGGTTTGGACATCAGTAGCATAACATGTGAGCTAAAGTGTGGACAACAGGTGAGTTTTTCCTAACTTACTTTTATTGACGTACAAGCGTTGATTACGCATGATGTTATTTGAAATTCATGTTTTATATTGGCATAACGTGTGAACGGTTTTGTGTGGAAATTTCAAAGTGTGCATTCATGTGGGGTGGGCCATGTGATGGCTTATATGGGAGTTGTGACCCAATTGGAATGCATGAATTCATTTCATGTGATTCGTTTACATGCAGGTGTGAGTTGAACACGTTGTCACAAGTGTGTGTGACTTAAGTGTGTGATATCTACATGTGTTGCGTGTGTGCATGATGTTTTAAATGGGTGATTCATTTATAAATGTTCATAAATCATTTTGAATGATATTTTGTGGTGCGATGCTAGAACTTGAGGGAACTCACTAGACCTCCAACCTAACCCTCACTTTTATAGAACTGAAAACTCTTTTCAAGAAAGTGTGTAGTGGGAGTTCGTCCAAGGGGGAAGAAGAGGTGATGTCATAGAAGAGGCATGGTGGAGGCTTATTACTGGTAGATGTATAGTAAATCTCAATTGTGGATGAGTTTTTCCACTGCAAAGTTTGAGTTGAGTTAATATATTTAGTTTAATTGGGACCATTTTGGTTGTAATGCTATGTTTTAGTTGTTGTTAGATTTGGTTGTTACAAATGGTATGAGACATAGTTTAAGGGATTTAGGTGACCGGATTGGCCTAAACTTAAACTGTGGAGTAGGAGGGGGGGGGGGGGCACAACTGAGATATAGGAAGCCTTTAGGTAAGACCTTGATCATCGATAATCATGACGGTGGTACTGAGGACTCTCATGTGAGGTAAATTCAAAATAGCATTTTGCCAATGCCATTATGAATTTACAAGTGCATGAGTATGCTCGATTACTATTGTTGATACGATCGATGGATGTGGTAGTATGTAGTGAGTTTTAGCCATGGAATGATAGCAACGATTTTGGTGTATTGTGTGAGATCACTCATGGTGTAAATGCCAATACCTTCTTGAAGGAGCATTGTTTGGGTAGTTAATGCTTTGACCTGCAGTAGAACTTCTGGGGTTAAAAGGGAAGAATAACTTGTTGAAGGCGGGCTCCTAGTTTCTAGTGAGACTCCATTCTTGGAGTTTGATGTGTCAATCAATTGGGATAAGGGGGAGAGTACTGCATTGGAATCTTGAGAGCTTCAACTCAAGATTAAGTAATAGAAATGAGACTTTTGACTCTTTAGTCAACAGAAGGGTGGGAAGGATGGTTGAGAAAAGATAATAGTGTTGTTTGGTAATATGGAGTAAGGATAGGATGAAAGGGGGGCGATCGTCGATCGACCTATTTGAGTCAAAGTTGAAACCACATAACTTGCAAATCAATGGTTAAGGTGGTAATTGTGTAATTTGGACATATAAGTGTATTGAGAAGCAAATGAACCAAAGAATGTTGCAAATGTGAAAAAACCGACCGTTTGGGCGGATGCAAGGTGCCAGTGATAAATTGATGTTCATGCAAACGGTTGACCTTGTTAGAGTGAATAACCTTCAATTGTAAAATGAGTTTCATGCATTGTGTTTTTTAAACAAGTTTCATAAGTCCTTCGTGTTAAAGATATATGCGTGCCTAGTGAGTTTCTTGTTTTGAAAATGAGTTGGCGTGTGCAAACATGTGTTTGAAGGAAAAAGACAAACTTATTTACGTCGCATGATAAAATTTTGAACTTGGTGATTGATGAACTACATCGCCTCTTTCATGATTGAGTTAACCATCGTTGTGGAAATCATGAAAACATTTGATTGCATAGTTTTATAACTGAAAACTGGTCTGGACACGTTGTTATACCAATGAGTGTGAGAGTCGACTGACTCACTTAGTGTAAAGTAATTTCGCCCGATATTTTAAAAATCACATGAGGAAAGTTTCATTGAATATATACACATTTGTTCCGACATCGATTTGGTTAGACAAGGTTGTGTTTTATCGTGGGGTTGCGTGTGAACGATCCTTGAGATCGTTGTGCATGGCTATTCAAATATGACGGTGTTGTGTCGTGTATACTCAAACTTGTTTCATGCTGTTGTACTTATTGAATTTTCAAATGTGTAAAATGATTTAAATTACATGAAGGCTGTGAACTCTCTAGGTCATGAAGAATATTGCAATTGAGGATGAGGAAAGGTTTTGAGAGTGGAAATGTGTCAGTCGAGCCGTTGATGGTCGATTCATGACCTTAGTGTTCCCATTAGGGAAGAGCGGTTGACGGAAGTCTCAGTCATTGACTTTAGTAATGTTCATATTATGCTAGCTTATACTCTTGTTCGGTAACTTGAGATGTGGTTGTCGGTGGGTGGTTATGTCCGGGGTGAAATTCGAAGTCGCCAAGATACTTCTATAAGTATCATGTTAAGAAATAGTGTTGCGGCACTTTAATGAAATGTAATCGGCATCGAATCGGGGTATTGAAGTGGTCTTGTAATTAGACTACGTACCAAGTAAGTCTTGTTCCTTCAACTTGTGAAGATTGAGGGGCACAAAGCCAATTATGATCCGTTGAGAGAAGTAGATTCCATTAGGAATCCTTGTTTGCCGGTGAAATGGTTGAAGCATCACCATGTCGATAGTTGATGTTGAAGTTAGCGAGCGCTTAAAAGATTCCGGTGTTGAGGTCGTTGACGGGAGACTGAAAATTGGAGAAGTAATTCTGGTGTGATTATTTTGTTGAGTTTATACAAGGATGTAAAAAGTCGTTTGGGGGAAAGGTGTGCACCTGGGATGATGCTGGACCACTTATTGTGGGCGTTATAAAAGTGGAAGATTGCTAGTTTGCTAGTTTGTATAGGTGATTTCTTATGAGGTTTTGATAATTAGCACAACTGAAGTGGGTGCACATTGATTATATTGGTCGATAAGGGAGTGCATCTTACCTTTTTGGACTATCTGAACTTGTTTCTTGTAGATTGCGGTGAGCCGTCAAGGAACGAAAACTTGTTCGAGTGAATTAGATGACCATGATTTTTGTGGTTCATCTAGATTCGAGAAAGACAAAGTCGTGAGATGACCTTATTTTATATATATGTGTGTTATGATTGGTACTTAGTCCATGAAATTTGAAAAAAATTGTCCTCGTAGAAATCCATGCATACGATGCTAACTAAACTTCGAAGGCCAAATCAAGATGGCGAGAATGGATCTCCTTAGGAAAAACAATTTGATTTCTAGATCTCCATATCATATAAAACCTGGAACACAAAACCGCTTTCCAAATTCCCCTCTTTGACGTAGGGAAGCCTTGAAATTTCCACTGAGCAATAGATCTTCTAGATAAATACTCGAGACTACATCCCATCCCCACCATTTGAATATATTTTTTCCAGACTTGAAAAGAAATTATGCACCTAACGAAATAATGTTGGACATATTCTGGTTCTTCCTCGCGGCAAGGACATAGCCGCGTGTCCAAATTAATACCCATCGCATGACGATTCTCTCTAATCGGCACCAAGCTTGAGCTTCTACATAAATATGTTCACTTTTTTGGAAGAACTAGAATCCATTCGGTATACTCTAGACAATTTGAATACCTTAAGAACTTTCCTTCATCGCCGAGCAACCAAACCAACTGATCACCACCCCTCCCGCTCATAACACTCATTGAAAGACCCATCAGTTCATCCAATTCCCCCAACGCTCTACCCCTTGGATCCCAAGACCAATCTCAAACCATATCGAATTTCTATGTACTCACGACACTATATTTTTTTTATCAACATATCCTTATCCTTCTCTAGTCTAAATAAACGAGGAAACTTATCGGCTAAACTGAAGTTTCCCACAACTTGTCCTTCCAAAGAAGAGTATCGCTCCCGTCAGTGACTATTTTCCTGAAAGACTCTACAATTGGAATGTCTAGCACTCGAGATCCTTACCCGCTTTGATTATTCCACCCCATGCACAAGAACAGTAACACCTGGATTTTCGATATGTTTATTTCGAGCTTCATATTTATATTTTGACCTTAGAATAACTCTTGGTATGAATTTTTGAATTAGTATAATGTTTTGGGTGAAAATCAAGTTATTTATTTTCTGTGGAAGTTTCACGCCCGGGCCAAATTTTCACGCCCGAGGATTCGCCTCCTCGCCCGGTGAGAAATCCTTCACACCCGGAAGTTTGGGCATAAAATTATGTTTTTGCTTCTATTTAAAAACGGGATTTTATCCCTTTTATCTTCACTTTTGCTACACCTATTCACTTCTCCTCCCTCACCTTTAATTATGTTATGGTCGGAGTCCAGCTAATGACGACCTGGTCCAATTGGGAGAAGCTGTGTTTTGGTTCTTGAGCTTCTACCTCTCCAAATAAGATTCTTCATGAGTATTAAAGAGTCTTGGAGCTAGAGATTCAAGACTTGTGGGATGGAACTCAAGATCAACTTCTACTTCTTAATCTTCTCCACCACTTTTCCACCATTGTTGACCTAGCTTTTAGGTTTTCCTAAAAACTGATTTGTAAGTTCATCCTAACCTTTCTAAAAACTTTATTCATGTTAAAATCTTTCATATTAACTTCCTAGAACATCCATCTTGATGAATCTCTTATATAATGAGTTTTGACAAAATTTAAGTATTTTGACTAAAGTAGGTAATGGATGGGGTTAACTTTGGTATATTTCTAGGCTTGGTTGTGACCTAGATAAATTTTATAGAGATGGATGTTTGTGGATCTAAAGATTTCACCAAAGGAAGCTCAAGATTGGGGTAAAACCTAGAATTAGCCTAAACTAGCAAGGTGAGTTCAAGTTGTTTTGTGAAAACTATGTACATGCCAAAAATGTTTATTTTGGAGTCTTAAGACGTTTTCGTGATATTTATCAAGTATATTGATCGTTTGATGAGATTTGCATTTTGGGTACTTTTGGTCTTATAAATATTTTTAATTTCCACATTTGAGGCTTTTGGATATATTGATAAACGATCATAAGAATATGTCTTTTTTGGGTTTACCGTATAAATAAACATTATTTGGTGGAAACACACTTCCAGTGTATCTGGTTTTATAATCCACTTGGAAAATGCATACTCTTATGCTACGAGACATTTTGGAAATATAACTAGTATGAGTTCATTTTGAGGATGCAAATAATGAGTCTTTGGGTCAATCATACATTTGGAGCATGTATTTTCATAAACGCCGGTTAAATGCATTTTATTGCTTTAATGAATTTTACTTAATGGTCAATTGAGTTTTTGAGCTTTTGACTAGGTTTTGACTTAAAGAGTCTTGAGGACATTAAGTCCGGTTTATTTTGCTCTATGTTGGGCTTTTGGTGTTATACGCATTTGAGGCATATTATATATGTAAATTACATGTTTTGAGAGTGTTGAACGTTCTTTTGGAGTCATGTAATTTAGATAGTGATGCATTGGATGCATAACCATGTGAGCCAGTCTTGTGTTGATGGTCGAAGGAGTATTGCGAGGTTGGACTCCGGGACCTATGTTTCGTGACCTTAAGTTTTTCAAGTAGGCACTAGGAGGGTTGAGTCTTGAGGTTCTACCTTGGAGGTAGGTACTAGGATCTCCATCGCTTGAGGTAATGCCTTGGAGGTAGTCCTTAAGTGTTGCGGGCCTTGAGGTTGAATTCGCAAGAATGGACACTAATGTCAACCAACTCTTGAGGTGAAACTTGTTAATTAAGGAGTTGTAGGGACATTTAGACTTTAAGTCGTGAAGTGTTATGCGATTAACGTTATACGAGTGATATATTTATGTGTTTCCGTCACTCTTAACGGATACGGGTCTCCCCCGTTGTGGTTAAATGTTATTTTTGGACAGTATAATATCCATGCTTTAATATTATTTGGGTTTTGGCAAGTAACCGCTACTTACTTTGATATATTGGATTCCTTGCATATATTAAGGTTTTGGATGAATGAGTTAAAACTGTTTTTGGTATTTTGATTTTAATCCTATTTGTAGCTCGTATGAGTATTAGGTTTGGTTCCGTGATTGCAAAGTATTTTATTCAAATGTTTTATCATGAAAATGAGGTTAGGTTAAAACTCTTGAGCTCACTTTTCATTCTAAATACTTTTCATATTGGAAAATGTAATATGAATAATATTCTTTATGTTTTATCGTTTTACAATTGAGATAAAAACTCTTGAGCTCACTAGGCGTTAAACCTAACCGTTTTATATGTCGGCATGTGCCCCAGGTACTAGGTACTTGTTGGGGGAATGGTACTAGAGACACCATGAATAATTGAGTGTTTGTTAGATGTACGTGAATGATCTAGTTATTCGATGATGTCTTCCGCATTCAGAGATAGCGTGACTGTTATTGAGTTTTAGTAACACCCGACATTGACTTAGCCTTGATTTAAGGCTTGGTTTACATGTTAATGTTGAATCCAATTTTGTTATTTGAAGTTAGTTTAAGTATTGAGTTATAGCAAGGGAATTACCATTTATTTGTTATATATTGAAGAGTGAATTGCATTTTTGGTCCCTGTGGTTATATGTTTTCTTTGAAAGTGTGAACTATACTTCAATAAGTCAAGTTGTAGTCCTTGAGGTTTGGATTTTTCTTTGAAAGTGGGACCTGACCACTAACTCCGTCTATTTCTACCGTTAGTGTCAGGGGTATTTTCGTCCAACAATATTTTATCTCTCTTTTTGCATTAGTACTTGTTTTTTCTTTTCTTTTTTGTAAAAGTCATTAAACCATAAGGACCAACCTGTAATTAACTATAGTATATATATATATATATATATAAACGAAACACAGGGACCAACGATCGTCTTCCTCTCCTTAAAACTCCGGTGAGCATCCCCGATCATGGGAGGGGCCGGAGATGGTGATCAAAAACAGTGGTGGGAGGATTGCTATTTCTCACCGCCACCGCCTCCACCACCACCGTCGCCACCACCACCGTCGCCGCCATGTTTTTTATACTACGGTTACCCGTATTACACAGGCGCCGCCACCACCACCATAAACCAAAACCCACATCAGAATTGTTTGATCCCATCAGCTACGAACGACGCCGTTGCATATGACGATGGTGCAATCACTCCGATATCAGAGTTCAAATATTGGTTACGACAACCATCAATTCCTCCTCCACCACCACCATTATCAGTACAAACGAGTGGTGAAAAACATCAACAACCTGATTCTGATGGTCAACATATCAACAACGATAACCATAAGTGTATAAGTGTCTGTCACTGGCGGTGCCACCACCGAACGCCACCAACATCCCTATGCCACCAGCAAACTCGTCGGCGGCCGATACCCGAAAACGAGTGGTGTAGCCAAAATCATCAACCATGCACTTTTTGTTAATAAATTAATATTTTACAACTCTTAAATATCCCGAGAACGTAAAGGTTACAGATTGAATAGGTGTTGTCATCTATCTATACGTACGATATCCCCGAGAGCGCAGGACGATCTCGGGAACACATGGACGATGAAGGTTTGCGATGGTCCTTCAAAAACCTGTGGCACCATGTACTTCTTCCTGCCAAACTCCCTATGTCCCTCACCACTTGGACCTGTGTGTTTTTTTGGCCGTCGATTGTTGTTGCCCCACCCCTACGAGATCGCCCTTGTGGTAGGGATTGTCATCTTTAACACTACCTTGATCCTCATCTTGTTGACATGTACATAAAAAGACCTTGCCTATATTATGCTTATTGCTGCTTTTCGTTAAATTATGTATTGACATTGAGAGCGTTAACATCGTAATCTTATATCTCGTTGTGTTTTAGAAACTTGAAAGAAAATCTTCTCATCACATCAAAGAAATTTCATAAAAACTTGATTTCTACAGTTTGATCTTTCAGGAATTGCAAACAGGAATTCCTCAATAATTGGTCAGAGTAAACACCATTACCACAAGCTCCCCTTTGACAATGTCCCTGTTAATGGTTCCTCCCAAAACTCCCATGTGATAATGGTTTCCTTCCGGTGGTCGTGGGTTCCGGTGACCATGGGTTACGGTGGCCATGGGACAATGGTCCTGTGTTTATATATATATATATATATAGAGAGAGAGAGAGAAAGAGAGAGAGAGAGAGAGGGGTTCAAACGAGGAGCGTAACAATTTAAGAAAACGCGAGGAGCATCGCCCATGTACAAAATCACATGTGATTCACAGTACAAACCGCGGGACAAACCGCGCGCCTTGCAAACCGCGGGACAAACCGCGCGTGTCCAGAATTTTAATCACATATGATTTTGTACATGGGCGGCCGTTCTCGTGCTTCTCGTAAATAGTTAGCGTTCTCATTTGAACCTTTCTCTCTCTCTCTCTCTCTCTCCCTCTCTCTATATACATATACATATATATATATATATATATAGGCCATGGATATTCTACCAACCATGCAAAACTAACAAACCATGCAAACCATCTTATCACCGTAGGATTAATCTGTGGCATATTTTTGTTGTTTCCACTGTTCCTTATGTGTACAAGGGTAATAAAGGTATTTGACTTTTTATTTATTTTGTTTTTTTAATAAATTAGATCCTGTCGCTAATCATGGAATCATTCCAGAAATTTTAGGAATTGTTTTTTGGCAGTTATCCTTTAAGATCATCTCAATATTTTCTTGCTTATCACGTTCAAACCTAATAACTGGAGTTTTTTTCGTTCATTCTAAGTTTTGCTTCAATCAAATTCCGTTAATGGCTGGGTCCGATGTCGGCTCTTGTTCTAGGATGCAAGAGTTTGTATGTGCAGAAGATGCAAAGGTTTTATCGGAGGCGGATGCTAAGGTTTCATCGGTGGCAGCAACTGGAAATTCTTCACCGGCGGCGGATGTACATTCTTCACTGGCGACCACTGTTAACGGTTCACAGGTGATAACGCCACTTTTTGGCGTTATTTTCGGTTCTCAAACCAATGAGATTGGCTTGGATTTAAGCAAAGAATCGGAATTTTATTGTTTATCAAGTGAAATGTGCAGGTTATCGAACAGGTAGTAATCCTCGAGAAAAGAAGCTAAAAAGAGCCCAAAAGAGAGCCAAAACGAAGCCTAACGAAAGCCCAAGACCCGCGCCCAAACCAGGACCCGAGCCGCGAACCAGAAACCGACCCACGCAGCATCAGAAAACCGCGCGACTTGCAAGCCGCGCCAGAAGTCGCGCATCCCACTGTTTGGTTTTTAAACTTTGACGAATTTCCGGGTTTAGGGCACTTTTCGAAGGCAACACGCAGACGACGGCCAGAGCCACTTTGGGAGCGATTTCTGGAGATTTTTCGGGGTCTTTGGAGGCACGATAGAGGATCAAACGAGGAGCAATTCATCACGCGAAGTAGATACGAGCACGATAGAAGGGAGTTCATCACATTCATCACGATTTCATCTTTTTCGTTTATCATGTTTACATACTCGTTTTCATCCTTTTCTATTGTGTTTGAATCCACCACCGGCATGAACTAACCTGTTCATGTTGGGGGTTGGAATGATTTTGGTTTGTAAGCATGTGAATAATTGACTTGACATTTTATTAGTTTTTCTTCATTAATGAAGCATGTGATTTTGTGTTTAATGCTTTTGAGAGTCTAGCTAGCTTTCAATTGTTTTGTTATTTTCAGTTGAGTTCGAGAGAATTAACTGTTAAATAGAACTAGGAATTGCATGCCTAAGACGATAAATCGGTGATAGAGATATGCCGAGTAAGTCTTGGTCCCAATTGAACCGTTAGTTGGAAATCGAGAGATAAAACCTAGCCGTTTAACATAAATCTTGTGCTTAATGTATTTTGAAATCCATAGGTTGAGATCGAAAGATAAAACCTGTCCTTTTTGGAATAAAACCTGTGTTGCTCGAAAGAGAACAAAGGTGATCTTAAAAGATTTGGGAATCATTAAATGGATTAACTGTAATTGTTTCGAGTCAAGTGTTTGCATGTGTAAAACCTTAGGATTTCCAACCCTCAACTATTTTCTCTATTGATTTTTCCTCAAGTTGTCTACTGTTCCGTTGCGATTTATTTTCTTGCAATTAAGTAGTTTAATATCAAACCATCTCTCAATTTAACATTTCAGTTAATAGCGATTGTAGTAATTGGGATACTTAGTTCCTAGTTACCGTGGATTTGATACTCGTACTTACCGTACGTTATTACTTGATTCGACACCGTACACTTGCGGTTAGATTTAGGGGGGGTGATACCCGCCTATAAAGTTTTTGGCGCCGTTGCCGGGGAACTAGTTGTAGCTAATAGCACTACCATCTATAAGCGTTATTAGATTGGACATTTTTTATTTTCGTTATTTTATTTTATCCCTTTCAATTTCTGGATTGCTAAGCTTGTTTATTTTCTCTTCAGGTGCTAGTGGTTTATGCCAAAGGAAACCCGAGGGAAAGGAATCGAGCCGATCGATCCGGAAATAGAGAGAACTACACCTCGCCTACGAAGAGAATCAAAAGCCAAGAAACAGTTAAATATGGGCGACGAGAGACCACCTCGCAACAATCCACCACCACCACCTCCGGAAAGGGTACCTATGCGGTCTTTTGCCAATCCAAATGTGGCAGCCGCACGTATAGGGATCCAACCTCCCACTACCGGGGCAAATTACTTAGAGATCAAGTCGAGTACCATAGTCATTGTACAACAGAACCAATTTGGGGGATCACCGACTGAAGATCCCCATGTGCATCTACGAGCATTCGAACGAATTTGCAACACCTTCAAAATCAATGGGGTGAATGAAGATGCGATCAAGCTGCGGTTGTTCAGCTTTTCACTCAAAGGAAGAGCTGAAATATAGATAGAGAGCCTACCGTCGGATCATATTACTACATGGGTAGACTTGAAAGCCGCATTCCTTCAAAAGTTCTTTCCACCGGGATTCCGGGAAGAACCGCCCAACTAATGGCGGACATCACACACTTTGCCCAATTGGACCAGGAAACACTCTACGAGGCATGGGAGCGATACAAAGACATGTTGAAGAAGTGTCCACATCACGGGTTACATGGCTGGGTGATAATCCAAACGTTCTTTGGAGGCCTTCACCCACAATTCAAGAATGATATCACGGTTGCGGCGGGTGGAGCGTTAATGGAAAAGACATATGAAGAAGCCGTCGCATTAATCGAGAATCTAGCCGAACATAGCTTCTCTACTCCAAGATCAGCTGTTAGAAGAGTCGCTAGTGTCCAAGAGTCGGATGAACTTAAAGAGATAAAAGCCCAACTAGCAGCGATTACGAGCCATCTGAAAGGAGGCAGTCCTCAAGAGCCTGAACAAGTCCAGTTTATGCAAAACCGGAACCACCAACCGAGGAACGATCCTTTCTCGAATACTTATAACGAGGGGTGGAAGAAGCATCCGAATTTGTCATGGAGTCAATCCGGTCAACCATCGCAAGGTAATAATTTTAATTTTTCCAATTCTCCCAATGCTAACAATGTTTACCGTCCTCCAGGTTTCAACCAACGGAACGAAGGACCATCCGGGGAGAAGAAGTCGGGACTGGAAGACATGATGATGAAGTTCATGGCCAAAATGGACAACACAGTTGGAGAGTTGGCAAGCACGGTCAACACTGTAAAGGCGGCCACTGATCAGAACACCGCGTCCATCAAGATCTTGGAGAGGCAAGTGGGGCAAATTTCTGAAGCCCTACAAAACCGACCTTTCGGAACTTTCCCGAGTATGGCTGAAAGGAAACCAAGAGAGGAGTGCAATGCCATATATCTGAGAAGTGGCAAAGAGCTTACATCAAAAGGAGCCGATCCCAAGGAGAAAGAGGTCGAGACCATAGATATGGATGAGTTAGAGGCTGATAAAGAGTTCGTGATTAAGGAGAACCCGGGTGATGAAGAGAACAAGAAGAGCGGAGAGACGAAGCTCAAGCAACCACCGGTCAAGCCGGAAATTCCAAGACTACCATACCCGAATAGACTGAAAGCGAATAAGGATGATGTTAATTTTTCGAAATTTATTGATGTATTTAAAAAACTAACTATTAACATCCCTTTTGCAGATGCCTTAGCACAAATGCCCTCTTACATGAAGTTCATGAAAGAGATCTTATCCAAGAAGAGGGCAATCGACCACCAGTCTACAGTTGCACTTACTGAGGAGTGCAGCGCGATCATTCGGAACAAGCTTCCCCCGAAGCTTAAAGATCTATGGAGTTTTTCTATCCCTATTCAAATTGGGAAGTTTTCTTCTAATAAAGTGTTATGTGACTTAGGAGCTAGTATTAATCTGATGCCTCTATCTGTTTTCAGGAAACTCGGCCTGGGGGAAGTGCAGCCAACATGCATGACGCTCAAGCTCGCGGATAGGTCGATCAGATATCCCTATGGAGTCGTCGAGGACGTATTGATCAAGGTCGGCAAGTTCTATTTTCCGGTAGACTTTGTGGTGATCGACATAGACGAAGACGAAGAGGTCCCATTGATATTGGGAAGATCGTTTCTAGCCACAAGCCGAGCATTGATCGACATGGAGGAAGGTGAGATAGCATTAAGAGTTGGTGGCGAAAAGGTTATGTTCAAGATGTTCGAGAAGGTGCGAGTTGGAAGAGAAAAGGAATCCGGAGTTGGTCATGGAGGGAAAATTGTGGGAGAATCCGCGAAGAACCGCAAGTGTGGGTGGTTCGAGTCTGCGGATACCGAGCCAAGTTGAAAGCCGCACAGTCGTGCCACGACTTTAAATACGGCGCTGGGTGGGAGGCAACCCACCAAGGTTTGTTTTCTTCTATTATTTCTATTTGGAGTGTGTTTCTATTTCCGAAAAAAAACCAAAAAAAAAATTCAAAAAAATCGAAAAAGCGAAAAACAAATAGAGACATACGCGACATGCCACGCGGTTTACATACCGCGCAACAAGCCGCGGGGCAACCTGTTAGTTTTCTGAAACAGGGACATACGCGGGTTATCCCGCGACTTACATCCCGCGGCCAAAACCGCGGGAGTCCCCTATTGTGTCTCGTTCGTTATTCGTGCAATTTTTTTTCCTTTCTTACTTTGTGTGTTTCATTTTCCTGCATTTTTGTCTTTTGCTTTGATTTCCGTTGTTTTGCATGCCCTCTCCATCTCCTCTGAATGCTCAAAACTTTTCAAAAGAATCTCCTCCGGCCGGGCAAAACAGGTATGTTCTAAATCTTTATGTTAATGAGTGGTGTATGATGTTTGTTTCAGTATTAGTTAAACGAGATGCAACAAACCTAAGTTTCACTTAGGTTTGGGGTGCCTCATTTTTAACATCTACACACTCAACTTGTTATCCCTGTGCAAACCTCGGTTTCACCAAGGTTTGGGGTTGGCTTTGTTTGACAAACCTAGGCCACAGCCTAGGTTTGGGGTGGCCATATTTTAATGAGAAAGCTCTTTGATGTTATTCTTCAATGTTATGCCTTACCTGTCTGTTGCATGTAATAACCGCACAACGATACTTGATTTGGTGTCGCCTGAACCGACACTTGCACATTGGGGACAATGTGTGGGTAAGGTTTGGGGTTGCCCAATCGGGCCCACGTTATGCACGTAGATTTCCTGCACTTCTGAGTACCTAGAGCACTTTAGCTAAAATTTTGTTTTGAATGATCGAGACCAACCATTGTAGGAAGAATCTTGTGATAGTGACGTGACCATTAGGGAAGGACCGGGAAAGGACATGACTAGGGACATTAGTGGAGACCACCCATTAGTGAGATTCGAGCCTAAAAGACGTTTTTCACTTCGAGAGATTCATACACTCAATTCATACACACTTTTCGAGTCCTTGTCGTGAATATAGAATGATCTCGCTATATTATTGCATCGAGTAGCAAAGACGACCATCGGGATATTAGGAAAGGGTGTAGTAGACCATATCGTGTGGACCTTAAGAGATGATTTCAGGCATTGTGTGTTTGTTTAACCCTGTTTTTAGCTATCGTACCCTTTTCACCCAGTTGTGTGTAACCATAGCCCCTTTGTAGCCAAACACTCACCTTGTTCATTTCTAAACCCACCTTTAAACCCGAGCCAAAAGCCTTAGCCAACCTTATCCGAAAGTGTGTCAATCTGAGCGGTAATGAACTAAAAAAGCTAGAGCAGAAAAGAAGAAAATCAGGCCAGTCATGAAAATAAATAGAAAAGAGGGCCAATGCAGCCCCAAGGCAAATAAAGAGGACCAATGAAGTTCAAAAAAAAAATATTTACAGTTGTTAGATAGCTTCACAGCAGCTGAATAAGAGAGTCAAAGCGACTCCGCAAGTGACAAAGAGGGCCAAACGATAGAGCATAAAGCTAGGAAGTTCAGATTTGCTAAAGCTTGACACACCAAGGATCGTTGAACCGTTTTACCCTTCACTTCTTAGCCATAACCTTAGCCCCGTTACAACCCTTGTGAAAACCTGGATGATCTTTTGGGAAACGTGATTACGGAATGCGACCACCTTTACTGATATTCCCTGTCTTGCTACTTGATTCCCTTCTGAGATCAACTTTTTGGACATTTGTGCGTCTTTCATTAGAGTTGTCATGTAATATTTTAGTCTTCTTGTACATAACTTCCTATACATGACAATGTGTGCGATAACCTAGGTTCGAGCGAAATGAGAGAATCCTGTGAGGTAGGGTCGAGGCGAAATGTTTTCCCCAGTATGTCTGGACTTAGAACAACCTTAATGGAAACGGAGCAGTAACGAGTTCAACTTACAATGGAAGGTCATAGATCAAACGGAATAGGAATGAAGCACGAGTGAGATAGGCATTCACGGGTATGGGAAATCACCGTTGCATCACATGGGACCGATTGGAAGTTGTGCAGTTATTATTTCACTGATATATGCTTTTACTCTATTTTTATCGCTAATTTGCTTGGGGACAAGCAACGCTCGGTTTGGGGTTGTTGATAACGCCACTTTTTGGCGTTATTTTCGGTTCTCAAACCAATGAGATTGGCTTGGATTTAAGCAAAGAAGCGAAATTTTATTGTTTATCAAGTGAAATGTGCAGGTTATCGAACATGTAGTAATCCTCGAGAAAAGAAGCTAAAAAGATCCCAAAAGAGAGCCAAAACGAAGCCTAACGAAAGCCCAAGACCCGCGCCCGAACCAGGACCCGAGCCACGAACCAGAAACCGACCCACGCAGCATCAGAAAACCACGCGACTTTCTGCGCGACTTGCAAGTCGCGCCAGAAATCGCGCATCCCGCTGTTTGGTTTTTTAACTTTGACGAATTTCCGGGTTTAGGGCACTTTTCGAAGGCAACACGCAGACGACGGCCAGAGCCACTTTGGGAGCGATTTCTGGAGATTTTCGGGGTCTAGCTAGCTTTCAATTGTTTTGTTATTTTCAGTTGAGTTCGAGAGAATTAACTGTTAAATAGAACTAGGAATTGCATGCCTAAGACGATAAATCGGTGATAGAGATATGCCGAGTAAGTCTTGGTCCCAATTGAACCGTTAGTTGGAAATCGAGAGATAAAACCTAGCCGTTTAAATCTTGTGCTTAATGTATTTTGAAATCCATAGGTTGAGATCGAAAGATAAAACCTGTCCTTTTTGGAATAAAACCCGTGTTGCTCGAAAGAGAACAACGGCGATCTTAAAAGATTTGGGAATCATTAAATGGATTAACTGTAATTGTTTCGAGTCAAGTGTTTGCATGTGTAAAACCTTAGGATTTCCAACCCTCCACTATTTTCTCTATTGATTTTTCCTCAAGTTGTCTACTGTTCCGTTGCGATTTATTTTCTTGCAATTAAGTAGTTTAATATCAAACCATCTCTCAATTTAACAGTTCAGTTAATAGCGATTGTAGTAATTGTGATACTTAGTTCCTAGTTCCCGTGGATTTGATACTCGTACTTACCGTACATTATTACTTGATTCGACACCGTACACTTGCGGTTAGATTTAGGGGGGGTGATACCCGCCTATCAACAGGCGGATTTTGATGATCCGTTGTTGGGTTCGTTTGACAACGATGATGTTTCCCTTGAGTTTCAAACTCTAGTGTCTGACGCGGATCAAGAAGGGTTTAATCAATTTCAGGATACATGCAATGGGTCTGATGAAGAAGAAGGTTACTATTCAATCATTCACATAAATAATTGTGTTCATAAATAAATATTTTCAGTTTGTTGGTTATAGTGAAAAAATGTTACTGTTTTCAAAGTGTGTTTGTATACCAAAATCATTCTATGATTTTCTATTCACTATACTAAATTCATTCTATGAATTTTTATTCACTATACTAAATTCATACAGTGAATAGGAATTCACTGTATGCATATCACATTTGTTGAATGTTCAAGCAAAAAAACTGTTTTCACCTACTGTTTGATGATGAATCTCACTTCTTGATGTTCTATTCACTATATGCATATAATTGGGATTATGTACGGTTGCAGAAGCCGTAGTCTATTTCCCCTGGGTCGTCCTCTGATAAAACCAACAAACAATCACTTCAGATGGAGGAAACGAAATCGACTAACATAGGGATGAAATCAGCAAATGTTTACCATTATTTCTTTCTGCCATTGATGTTTCTTCTAAGTTTTTTGTAACAACCCAATTTCCTTAAAATAATATTAAACCAAATTACAACCAAAAACAGTCCCAACACAAGAAATTTACATAAGTTCTTCCCTAAACTCGCAGCGGAAACACCTTCACAACCGAGATACTATAGGAAGCCCGACGGTAGTCTACCAGTCTTCACTAGCCTCTAGCTCTTCTACCACGACACGACCTTCCATCGTCATCAGATGAAACTCCATACACGTCTAACACCTGAAAATGGTTTTAGTTTTTGAAAAGCGAGGGTTAGACCACGAGGTCTAGTGAATTCCCTCTTTAAAACAGTTCCACATAAACAGTAGTTTAAACATTTAACCGTTATAAAATAATCGGAAATCCAGTTTAAATGCTCGACTCCACATAACGGGGATAGCACAGTGGTCACAACTTTCATCACCTTACTAAGCCGGGTACGGCATTCACCTTACAAAGCCGGGTACGGCATTCACCTTACAAATCCAGGCACGACATTCACCTTACAAAGCCAGGCACGACATTCGGGCATCAATAATAGTTTCCCACTGTGCAACCCGACTCTCCACATAACAACATCATCACAAGCATATGAAATCAACATTTACGTATAAATGAACGTATAAATAACTTGCATGCAACTGTAAACATTTCCATGTCATGTACAATAAAACCTTTCAAAAAGTTTAATCATGTCATCATGCTCGTAACCATAATCAGTTATGAAAACCTTTCGCAAAACATTTCATTCACACAAAGAAGGTAAGGGAACTCACCTTAGCCTTAGCACATCGACACCCGCTCCGGAACACACTTTAGCTCAAACCAAACACCTGAATTGGACGTCATAAGAATGGTGTTAACCATCTAATTACATCCCAAAACATCCCTACTAAGCCCCCTAAGACAAACCCTCAAACGATGCCTCGATTCTAGACCCGAAACACGAAGCAAACCG
The DNA here is from genome assembly GCA_033807775.1 of Saussurea involucrata. Lineage (NCBI taxonomy): Eukaryota > Viridiplantae > Streptophyta > Magnoliopsida > Asterales > Asteraceae > Saussurea > Saussurea involucrata. The sequence continues at coordinate 83,811,000 of CM066327.1, forward strand.
AAGAAGGTACACAAAACAGGGCTTGCGCCGCTTGTCACGCGGTTTGCAAACCGCGGGACAAACCGCACAACTTCCTGTTTTGTCCCTCTCAATTCTGCACAACACTTTCAGTCCGAAATCTCACCCTTTCTCAACCACAACTCATCCCAAATCGATTTTAAGCCTCCAAAATGAAATAATGAATGTTCTAAACCTTTCCCCACAATTACCAAACATCAAAACATCATTTAATCTAACGAAATCCATCTAAAACTCAACCAATGATTCATCATTTCGAACCCAAAACTCAAAACTCCATTAAAATGGTGCAAGCTTCCCAATAGAGGTTCACAACCCACACGATGATTCAATAACCTTTCTACTCCCAATGATTTCATTCCAAAACTCAGGGGCAGAAAGAATCATTGAATCACACACACTTAAATTTCCAAATTTAAGCAATAGAGTGAAGATTGAGGAGAAAGTTATACCTTGAAGATGAACTCTCTAATCCCTTTGATGAACTCCTCCTACTCCAATCCTTTAAGAGATGATTCTTCTCAACTTCTCCACTCTTCAAATCCCTAGCCGACATAATGAAAGAAAGAAGGGTTTTCCATCTGATTTATACTTCTAATAACACACTCTTGAGCACATAAGTTTCCAATTTCACACTTTGGCCACTAAATTCTCATTTTAATCTAAAATCACAAGAATAGGAAATATGGGGTGTTACATTTTTGCAAGATGCAATCTGGAACGATGATGATGATGATTTGGCTATTCAAAATCGACCGCCTAATGAAGTTTTATCTATCACATTAATTTAGGGATTCTAATTTGCACGAATCAAACTTTCCATGAATATCGGGGTATGATTCTTTTGATGAAATGTTAGGGTAGAATTTATGTTGATTTTAAGTTCAAGGGTTTATTTTGTAATTGTTTAATCTTAGTCCATAGTGAACGGGCCGTGGGCTTGTTAACTACGGGCCCGAGGTATATAATGTTGTATTAGCCTAGAAAAATAGGTTAATCATCTCATTTGCTTTCCTACTCGTATTGTAAACACTCTGATTGAAAGCATAATACAGGGATGACCAGTTGAAATCATTGTTCTTATTGTTTATTATTTCGATTTCATATTTGTTGCACGGATCTGGATTCAACAATTGGTATCAGAGCAGACGGACGGATTCGATTCAAAGTCTCAATCGTTGATTTCTGGTTAGTTTGACTATTTCACGTCTGACTTTTTCTTGATTCTTCAAATCTGTGATTCTGCTTAAATTGTTCAAATTCGTTTGTTGGGTTGTGTTAGCATCATACTTATAAGTAATTCTGCAAATTTTCACAACTCAATTCGTTCGTTTGATTGGTTAATTTTGCAAATCAAGTTCAAAACTTTTTGTAGTGTTCTTAATCAAAAATCGAATTTTTGCAATCAAAAGGTGTTGTCTTTGCCCTAAAATCGATGGGGTTAGTGCTATTTTTGTGTTAGGCATTGCTACTAATCATTCAGGAACACTTTGGAGAAACCCTAATTGAAAATCAATCGATTTGGAGAAGACAGCCGCAGAGTCCGGGTAACTCAGCCGTGGTTTCCGGATAAGTCAAACTTGTCCGGATGTTTGTGTTAAAACTCATCCGGACTCCTCATCCTTTCCGGGTACGTCTCCTTTCCGGGTAAGTCTCTTTTCCGGGTAAGTATTTCAAACTCAATTTATCCGGGTAAATCTTGTTTCCGGAAACTCAAAGTTTCCGGTCATAATCTTTATCCGGAATCCTTGTTATCCGGACATCCTTGTTATCCGGAATCCTGAGTCATCCGGTAAGCATTCTCATCCGGAAACTCACGACATCCGGTTAGATTTGGTTTAATTCATCCGGACACTTTTGATATCCGGTAATCTCTGTTATCCGGAAAACTCAATCTGTCCGGACTCTCTATTTCTTTCCGGACTCTTTTGCATTTTTGAACTGATTACTATCTGATCCAATCTGGACACTTCCTGATCACAACCTTATTTGGATTCCTATCCAGTAAGACCATTTTAGTACAAATCACGGATATAGAACCTGCGTTAGGACTCCACTCGTAGTGCCTTGCGTTAGTTTTTCTCTTTGAATCAATCTACACGTCCGACGATCACTCCGTTGCAACTGAAGATGTCTACTTCTCGTGATGCTCTCGCAATTGGCACCGACACCAAGCCACCATGTCTCAACCCGAACGAGTACAGCCAATGGCGAGACAGGTTTATGATCTTCATAGAGTCCAAGGACAATTATGAGTACATCAAGGGAGCCTTGGACAATGGCCCGATTGACCCACCGATGAAGGTAATAGCTGCAACTGCAACTGCAGACGCTCGACGTGAGAAAAAGACTCTTGCTGAGATGACAGAATATGAAAGAGGCATGACCGAAGGAGAAAAGCATGCAAAGAGATATCTGATACAAGCTCTTCCTAATTCTATCTACACTGCAATAGACAGTTACAAAGACACGGCTAAGGGCATGTGGGACCAAGTAGCCAAAATGATGCGAGGGAGCGTTGTAGGAAATCAGCTAAAGATAAATAGTGCGATAACCAAGTTCGATGGGTTCAAGCAGCGCAACGGTGAATCTCTTACCCAGACCTATGAACGGTTTTGTCTACTTCTCAATGAACTGAACAAGAATAAAATTGTTCGTTCCAATACCGATAATGCACTAAAATTCCTCAACAACTTGCTACCCGAATGGAAAGTGTATGCTTCTCATGTCAAGCACAACAACTTGATAGAGAACATAAGCATCAATGAACTGTATGAAACGCTTCTCCAAGATGAAGATGAAGTGAATGAGCTTCTGGGAGAGAAGAAGAATGAGCCGAAACCATCTGCTGATCCGATTGCCCTAATGACCTCCAATCTAGGGAAATCTTCAAGACGCGGTCCAAAGCATAGCTCTTCCGAGTCAGAACCTGAGGACGAGAAAGACGATGATGATGATGATGAAGCATCAGAATTAATGAAAGCTATTGCCCTTCTGACTAAATCCTTTCAACAACAAAAGTTCTACAAGAAGCCGTCCTCCAGTAGTCAACGCTTCTCCACCGCCTCCAATAAGCGTCACGACTATAAGCATCGGTATGAAGGAAAGAAGAAGGTAGAAGAGCAAGAGAGATCTGAGAAGAAGGAAAAGACAGAGAAAAATGACCGCAAGAAGAGAGATGAACCTGTGAAATGCTACAACTGCGGGAAACTCGGTCACTTCGCTAAAGACTGCCGTCAGCCCACTGTGAAGAACTCTCATTATTATGAGGCCAAACTTGCACTGGCCAGACAGAAGGAGGCTGGAGAGGTAATGTTCGCTGAAAATGAGTACTGGCTAGGCATATCTGATGATGAGGAAGAATATGAAGGTGCGGATGCTTTCATGGGATATCTATCGTATACAGATGAAGACAAGGCAAAAGCAAATCAGGTATGTGAATCTTGCCTACAAACCTTCGTACTTCAATTGCAAACCATCACTGAAAAGGCAAACTCCCTCAATGCCACAAATGCAGAACAAAAGCTTGAAATTACCTCAATAACTGAAAAGCTTAATGTTCAAATGAAATTAACTGAGAAGTATAAGTCTGAAAATGCTGATTTAAAAGATCGATGCAAAATCCTTTCATTAGCACCTAAAGACTTAAGGGCCAGATTATCTGATCTTCAACGTCAGTTTGATCAGTGCTTGAATGAGAAAGAAGACATTACTTATCAATGCTCTTCTCTTCAAATTCAACACAAGGAGTACGTGGCTAAAATTCTAGATCTAGAAACCAAACTCCACAAACGGGGTCAAACTGATCAAACCATTTTTTTGAACAAACCCAAAGAGTTCACGTATTTTAACAAATAATGGGGAATCGGATATGATAACCCACATTATTTGAAAAAAGGAAGATGGCATACACCCACCTTGTATGATTTTGCTTGTTTTGGGTTAGATAAAAAAATATCCAGAGTACGCAATTCAATGGACTGGTCCTCTTGAACAAGAAAAGGAGGAGGAAACCGAGGAACATAAACGCACACACAAACGAGGAATTCAACTTCCATTTTGTTATGAACCATTAAACTACTCGTATCAAAAGAACAAAAAATACCTTTCCAATGACTACTTCGACCCCTACAAGGTAGCTACATCCAAGGATTCCGCCAAGAAGGATGAGGAAGTAGCACCTGCAACCAAGACTGGGACGGATGAGTTTAAACTCTATGTTCCCCCTCTCATCTTGGAAGCAAAGATAGTCGAGTTGGAAGAGTCACTCGAAAAGGAAAGGTCTGTTTTTCAAAATGAGAAGAAAGAGTTAATTAAGGATCTTGAGAAACTCAAATCTGAGAAAACTGACGGTGTGTCAAGTGAGGAAAAGGAAACATTTTAGTGGGAAATCAATACACTCTCATCAAAACTGTCTGAAATGACAAGAGAAACGATGCAAGAGCACCTGAGAAACGTTCAACTTCAAGAACAGATTGACCTTCTCCAAGCTCAAAAGCAGAATTCCCCTGATCTTTCCTCCAACTCGTCTGACACATCCTCGTGTAAAGCTTTCATTGGAAATATCTCTAATCAAGAAAGTAACGTCTCTCAAGACGCATGTGCTTAAAAGAATTTAAACTCTGATTTTTCAAACGCTTCCGCACCAAGTTCCCCTAAGCACACATACACAAAGTGTTCCTCGCCTTCCTTACCTGCTTTCGTTCCTGATACTCACATGATAGATTTCTCAGCATACATGAACTCCGAAGGTAACTGTGATGAAGAGTTTGATTCGTTTCCATTCGACAAACCTCTTCCAAGTCACACTGATTTTTCTCCCGTGGTCAATTCCCCGGTTAGTTCTTTAAAAGAAAGCTGTTCTAAAACAAAGTCCTCAGCTGTGATCAAGATTTCCCAGTCAAAACCAACCTCGAAACCTGTTTCCAAAAGGCAATCACAACCAAGGCAAGCTACCAGACCATTGACTGCCAACACTACTATTTCTCCAAGTCAACCTGATTTTTTTGCCTCCAGTGGTTAATCGTCCGGTCAATTTTCTAAAGGGCGACTGTTCTCAACCTAAGACTCCGGTTGTGACCAAGATTCTTCAAAATGTTTCCAATTCTCAAAAACAGTCACAACCGAAGCAAAAGACCGAACGACCGACCACTAAGACTCCTGTTTCCTCAAAAGTCACTGATCGTTCTGTCCCTGCCGTTTCAGATAAACATGGTCGAGCTAATAAAGAAAAACCAAAGTGGCTAACGAGGGATTCTGTCAAGAAGGATGCGTCAAAGTCTTCCCCACCTGTTTTCATTTCTAGAATAGACAAAGACAATAATGCATGGAATAATTGGAACCATTTTGATGTTTCTTTTCCTGTTAAAGTTAACTCTCTTCATCAATTGATTCAGTTATCGCATGATTGTTTATGTTGTTCTAATTGTGGTTGGAATGATTTTGATGACATTCATAACAATGCTTGGTATGCGCCTTACTTTGTCGAGAACCTATTTCATAAGCGCAAACCCCATAATAACAAGCAACAACATCATTTCAAAAGGGGTTTCAATCAAACGGTTAACCCACAGCAGGAGTCCCGACCCATTCCTACACGGGCTGCTCCTACTGAGGTTAAACCGGCACCCAGGTGGAAATCTACCCTAAAACCTGTTCCTCCAAAAGGTGTACATTCTGCACCCAAGAGGAAACAATTGCCAAAACCAGTTCCCTCCAACGGTGTAAAATCTGCACCTAAAGGGAAGGCTGTGTCAAAGCAAATTTCCCCAGGCAGTGCCAACCCTAACCCCTAAGGACCCAAACAAATTTGGGTACCTAAACGTCACTAATCTTGTTTTGCAGAACGGTCATGTGTGGTACTTAGACTCTAGATGCTCCAAGCACATGACCGGACGAAGGGAGCTTCTCACGAATTACAAGGAAGAATACTGCGGAGACGTGAGATTTGGAAATAACGAGAAGTCGCCGATCGTGGGCTACGGCGACATCGTACAAGACAAGATAACAATCAAGAAGGTATCCCACGTCGCAGGATTAGGACACAACCTCTTCAGCATCGGTCAATTCTGCAATAAGGATCTCGAGGTCAGCTTTAAATCCACACGGTGTCGAATCCTCAACAACAACGGAGAAGAGCTACTGGTTGGGACTCGAAAGACCAATCTATACACCATCGACCTCGCGACAATCAAAACCGACAAACCTGTCTGCCTCTTGTCTAAAGCCGATTCTGACCAAGTTTGGCTCTGGCATAGACGTCTTTCGTACCTCAACTTCAGAAGTATCAATCAACTGGTGCTAGGCAAATATGTCAGAGGCGTGCCCCAACTTCCGTTTGTAAAGGACCGTCTCTGTGGAGCCTGCGAAAAGGGAAAGATGACTCGTGCATCACATCCGCCTAAGACAACTCCGAGCACGACCCGGACCCTCGAACTCATTCATATGGATTTGTGTGGTCCAATGCGTGTTCCAAGCATCAACAAACGCAAATACGTGCTCGTGATGGTGGACGACTACTCACGCTACACTTGGGTGATGTTCTTATGCTCGAAGGACGAAACTCCGGAGCTCATCATTGATCACCTGAAGACTGTCCAGCAGAACAAGCTTCAACACGTTCAGTCCATCAGAACTGACAACGGGACGGAGTTCAAGAATCAGAAGGTGGATGACTATCTGCGATCCGTGGGAATCACACACACTTTCTCTGCAGCACGCACTCCTCAACAAAACGGAGTGGTGGAAAGACGGAACAGTACCTTGGTTGAAGCTGCTCGAACAATGTTATCCCAGGCAAATCTACCGCTATATTTATGGGCTGAGGCGGTATCTACAGCTTGCTACACGCAAAACCGCTCTATCCTTCTCAAGCGGTTCAACAAGACACCGTACGCGATCATGAATAATCACGTTCCAACCGTCGGCTACTTCCATGCATTTGGATGCACTTGCTATGTACTAAACGACAAGGATGATCTCGGGAAATTCAGCCCCAAGGCGGATGAAGGAGTCTTTATTGGATACTCCATGCAGGCTAAGGCGTATCGCGTTTACAACAAACGGACCAAAACCGTTGTTGAAAGCATAAACGTGACATTCGACGAAGCCGCAGATTTGGCTTCTGAACAACTCAGTTCAGAACCCGGTTTAACTGGCGTGTTAGCTTCCGGACCTCCAAGTTCGGGATCTACACAAGCATTAGTAAATCCGAATCATGCATCTTCATCGAATGATAATCTTTCTGATTTAGATTTACTATTTGAATTCTTTTATGATGACACTGCTCACTCTTCCACACCTGTCTCAGCGCACCCGCGAATTGAAGCTGCTCGCAATGCGGATTCAGACGACTTAACTGGTCCGCCACCGTCCACGAGTACGCCATCAGCATATATGAAGACAACCCAAACATCCTCATCTGATACGAGTACACCTGGTAATGTCACCCCCCCGGAGGAACCTATACACTCAAAGATCGCTCCTAATGATTCGTCTTCTGCCACATCCGATGTTCAACCTCTGAATTCCTCGGAACCAGAGGTTGTTCAACCCTCGACGAATCCTCCCCCACTTCCTCCAAGAAATACGACTGCTACACTTGAACAAGCTCAAGACCTTCCATCTGGTGCATATGTGGATCCGGACGCATCTCACTCTACCCAACAGCCGCTTCCACACACCACCAAATGGACAAAGGCACATCCCCTGCATCAAATCATCGGTGATCCTTCCACTCCTGTACGTACACGAGGCGCTTCTGCCAACTTCTGCCTATTTTCTGGATTCTTAAGCAAGATCGAGCCGACGAACGTTCGCGAAGCACTCGAAGATCCAGACTGGATCATAGCCATGCAAGAGGAGCTGAATCAATTTGAAGCTCTAAAAGTATGGCGACTGGTTCCACGTCCTACGCACAAGACGGTAATCGGCACCAAATGGATTTTTAAGAATAAGAAGGACGAAGACGGCATCGTTGTTCGCAACAAGGCGCGACTCGTGGCCAAAGGATACCGACAACAAGAGGGAATCGACTATGATGAGACCTATGCTCCGGTCGCTCGTATTGAAGCAATCCGTATGTTTCTCGCTTATGCAGCGCACAAGAACTTCACAGTCTTCCAGATGGATGTGAAGACAGCCTTTCTTTACGGTGATCTCCAAGAAGAAGTTTACGTGTCGCAACCCGACGGATTTGTGGATGACTCAAAACCTGATCATGTCTACATCTTGGACAAGGCACTATACGGTCTAAAGCAGGCCCCACGAGCATGGTACAACACCCTATCAAAGTTCCTGTTAGAATCCAAATTTACACGAGGTACTATTGATTCTACTCTATTTATAAAGAACGAAAAGGGTCACATCATTCTAGTCCAGGTATATGTCGATGACATCATTTTTGGTTCTACTAATCCATTATATGCAAAGAACTTTGCCAAACTCATGGGAAATTTTTTTAAAATGAGTATGCTGTGTGAGATGAATTTTTTCCTTGGTCTTCAAGTTAAACAACTGTCGACCAGAATTTTCATTAACCAGTCCAAATACATCAAGGATATTCTTCGGAAATTCCAATTGGACCAGTCCTCACCAATGAAAACTCCCATGGCAACCAATACAAAGCTTGACACCGATCCTAACGGAAAGGCTGTCAACGCCAAATTGTATCGGGGAATGATCAGTTCTTTAATGTACCTAACTGCCAGTAGACCAGACATCATGTTCTCGACATTTCTCTGCGCCCGTTATCAGTCCAACCCTAAAGAGTCTCATTACAATGCTGTTAAACGTATTTTTCGTTATTTACGTGGTACTGCTGATCTTGGCCTTTGGTACCCGAAAGAGACAGGTTTTGGACTTTCCGCTTACTCGGATGCGGATCACGCGGGATGCATGTTGGACCGCAAGAGCACCTCGGGACACATTCAGTTCTTGGGCGACAGCCTGGTAAGCTGGGCATCAAAGAAACAGCAGTGCGTGTCAACGTCAACTGCCGAAGCGGAGTATGTGGCCGTTGCAAGCTGCTGTTCCCAAGTAATATGGATGCGGACACAACTCAAAGACTACGGATTCACCTATGTCAAAGTCCCAATCTACTGTGACTCAAAGAGCGCAATTGCCATATCCAGCAATCCGGTCCAACATACCAAGACGAAGCACATCGACGTTCGGTATCATTTTATTAAGGATCACGTCGAAAGAGGTACAGTCGAGCTCTACTTCGTCAATACAGAACATCAGCTAGCAGACCTCTTTACCAAAGCCTTGGACAAAAAACGCTTTAAAACTCTTGTGTTCAAGCTCGGTATGCTAAATCTGAAGACTTAATCCGACTGTGTACCTTTACAAGTTCCATACCTCTACGAGTAACTGTCCACTCATCATCCGGAGTTAACACTCTTGATGATTGAGCATACACTTCCTCGCACTGGTATTCTACTTGTCTCGGTAACTTAGTTAGATTTAGTCTCTGTATTTTTTAGGTAGATTTCGTCTGTTTCTCTGGTTAACTCTTTCTTCGTGTGTTTCTTTTACTTCATACCATCGTTTGTTTTGATTACTTCATTATCTCTGTGCTTTCATCATTTGCCATTGTGTTCAGGGGGAGCACACTGCGACATCAGGTAAGTTTACTCATACTTTGAGGGGGAGCGTCACACACATTTTTTTCTTACGTATCAAAAGTTTTTGTGTGTGTGGGCACTCCTATATTGGTCATCACTTGAGGGGGAGCGACACCGGTATTCTCTCAAAAGCTTAAAGCTTTGTGTGTCGGACCCCTCCATTGCACCCTACTACACGATTCGAGGGGGAGCAATGGCATTCCCATGCTCAGTTTGAGGGGGAGCGAGAGAAAGGTCTCTTAAAAAGTTCTGTTTTTTTCCTGAAAATTCACGAAAAAGGACTCACCAGGGTTATCCGGACATGGACCAAAAATGGAAATTTTTTTTGGCCTATCGCGGGCCCATCGCGGGCTGCGATCGCGGGCAGGGACGAAACTTGCCAACGCGGGCAAAGTTGGGGGGCTTCGCGGGGCTTTTGGCCGAAACAGTTTGCCACGTGGGCCTGGGCCCGCGATCGCGGGGCCCATCGCGGATTTTTTGGGTACTTTTGTAAACTGGAAGAGATTTTGAGTATTTTGGTAAGAGATGGTCAAACTTGGGGTATTTTAATTAATTTCCCTTTTTTATAACCACAGACATATTATATAAAAAACATTTCCCATATTTTATAATTTATTTTTATTATGTTATTTATTGAATTATAACAATCATATATCGTAAATTAATTAATATATCATGTTATGAAAACTTGCTAAAATAAACTACTTTTTTTTATAAATAAATATTACATTAATAAGGTTACATTTTAATCGTCTAACTCTTAACACAACACATATACTCGGTTATAATATTTTTACTTTGATTAAAAACATGAACATTCACTATTTAAAAACAAAATAAACTAGTTAGTAAACTTATAAATGTAAATAATATATAAACACACACTTATACATAAAGGGAATTTCAATTATGAACGACATTTAAATTGTGAATTAATACACAAATATGAACTCTCTTTTTATTGATTCAACAACTCACATAGGTCGATTTGGAGGACCAGAGTGACTTTCTAGAATTCTTGTTAATGGACACCGATTCAAAGATTTCCCCGCACTCTCCTACACTGATCCAACCTTCTCCCCTCCGAAATATTGTTGCCAAAGAACGGGATCCCTCCCCTGTAACAACTGTATTTTCAGGTAAGTAAAGGTAGCATCGAGCACATTTGACGTTTGACGAACTAGGCTTCGGGTGTGGAAAGACCCACCTTGGACCCTCTACAGTGGCGGAAGTGTTTCGGGCAAAAAATGAGGATTTTTAGGCTTCGGTACCATAGGTGCGATAGTGCCGGCGACTGTGACATTGGTCACTATCGCCGGACACAATCGCCGGAAGTGTACCGTGAGGTACTCCACGCGGGCGAGAGTGTCAACGATAGTGACCAGTGTCACTATCGCAGGACATAGTCGCCAGGCGGCCCTGGTCGTTTAAAAACAGGATTTCGGCCTCTTTTGCCATTTTTAATCTCATTCATCTCTCTCTAAACTCTCCCAAACCGAACCCTAACCCTCTAAAACATTTTTGGAGCTTGATGAAGGATGAAATCTTGATTATTTAGGGGAGCACACAACTTATAGCAAGTATTTAGAAGCAAGGGTGGAAGTTCTTCATCTCACCCTTATTCTTGGAGGATTTCTAAGTTTTTCTAGGGTTTCATCTAACCCTTTTCTCCATTTTGAAGATTTTAAGTTTGAGGTTCATTTTGGTAACCCTAGAGGTGTTTTGATGGTGGATTCAAGTTGTGGTTAAGGCAATCTTCTCTTTTCCTTCACCTAAGAAATTAGGCTTTTGGTATAATTTGAGTTGTTGATGTAAAATGTATGGGGAAAGATTCTAAACACTTGGATTTGTTGGTGTTGTATTAGGAGTTTGTGGATCTAGGTTTCTTTGGAAGGTTGTGTAACACCCTCGAAATTGGAAGAGCAGCTAAATAAAAACTTCGATTAAAAAGACAAAAGGAGATGAAATTCTTACTACGTACCATCCTTGACATCACCTCAAAATTTAAAACGTCACAATTACAATATTAACCATAATCTAAGCTATATATTAAGACCAAATAAAAGCAGGTATTACTTAACATAAATACAAGCTGCTATCCCTGAAATAAATGTGGAAGACTTAACTAAGCACTTTACTCCTCGAGCACACTACTCGCACTCCTATCTTCACAGTCACTAGAAATATTTCCAACCGGAACCTGTTGCACATGCCGACAAATAAAAAGGTTAGGCTAATGCCTAGTGAGTTCTAGAGTTTTATCATGATTGCGTAAATCAATAGACGAGGATGATGTAGCTTGAAAACATAGTTTTCCCAAAAGAATTTATAACAATTATGTAAACAATTCCTTTTCTCGACAGACATAAAACTTGAACCAAAAGCTTTTATATGAAACATTTTCCAAAATAAACTTACTCCACAACTTACTAAAAAATGACTTTGACGATAAATATCCCGAGTAGTATAAACATGAATAAAACTCCCATATTTAAAAACATCTAATAAGAAGGAGGCATAGTACTCTGCCAATAAACCATGGGAAACAAGTCACATAAATAAAATACGTCACCGAAAATATGGATACAAGTAAATACCCAAAAACAACACCTTTCGGTGACGGGGGAGACCCGGTTCCATCGAATGTGACAGGCACACAAAGTTAGGTCACTTATGATGTTATTGGATTACACCTCAAGTCCCGGTTTTAGTTCCCATGCCATAAAGATATCAGAACCTCAAACCATCCACATGCCTTTATTGCCTACTCCGTCGAGTTACACCTCAAGGACTCATGGGACCACAATGCCTATCCAATCTAGACGAGTTACACCTCAAGGACTTCAATGTCCCCCATTGCCTACTCGCTAGTGGCCCCAAACGGCCTACCACATATAACCATGCGTTCCAATAGTCCACTCCTCGTGCACAAAGAGATAGACAACTTCTAGTTCATGCAGTACCTTCTAGTTCTCCCTGTGTGGTTGACATTATGAAACCATCACCATCAATGCTCAGGATGTTGAAGGTTTCATACCTTGTGATAATGATGATAAGGAAGTTGACGAGTACGACAGAGATGAGGATCAAGTGTAAGTGGATAAATTATCATACGCACCAAAGATGTTGATTTCGTCATTCTAAAGATTCTGAAATGGGGTGCTGAGAGAAGATTAATAAGGAACCATGGGCTATCTCTCAGGGAGCAACATGGTCTCTTAGATAAGTGTAAAGAAAAATTGGTGGAAGACCTAGCCCTTGGGTATTTTGTTGACGAAGAGTCTGACAACATCTCCATCCCTAAAAAAAAACCTTATCCCTGGGATCTATCCATCATTCCCTCTGGACCTGGAACCCATATCTCCCTTGAACATCATCCTTCTCTTCTTCTTGAACCATCTTCCAGATTGGCTAGGATGGCTATCATCACCTACTCCAAACCACCTTCAACTACCCCTTGCGGTTATGTGAGACCTTGTAACCTTCTTCCCTATCAAAAGAAATCTCTTTCCATTCTTCTTAGTCTATCTCTACATCTCCAGAACCCGTACTCTTACAACCTAAAAAATCTCTTACTCGTACATCTGAAAAAATCTTTCCATTGTCGAGTATTCCCTTTTTCTTCATCTCTACCCTAATCCCTCCCGCATTCTCCTTTTGCCTCTAAACCTCGATCCCCTACCTAGTCATCTTCAGCCCCCATCAATAACTAAAGATGTTATTCTTTAGTATGTTTTGAAGGTTCAAACATGGAAGTAGAAGCTGATGATGCTAGATTAGTTCCACGAAGGTCATTTGACTATATTCAATGAAATTGGGAACTTCTAGACAAAGTTGAAGAGTTAGTGTGACAGCTACATATCAAGGCCAAAATAGTAAAATTTGACTCTACTTAGAGCAAAAAAATCCTCTTGGTACCTCTACGGATGATTTTTTTTTACCTCATTGAGGCTTTAAGGGAAGAAGCTCTGAAGGCTGCAAAGGCTCTTGAAAGATCGTTGATGATTTTTTTACCTCTACGTATGATTTGTTTACCTTATTTCCTGTAGAGACTCATTCTAAAGGAAAGTTTAGAAAGAGATCATATCGCTACGTATAGTATTCTGATGAAGGAAGTTATAAATGAGAGATATAAGGAAGAACATCATCAAGGCTAAACAGATTAGATGGTGTAAGTTGAAGATTTACCAACGTCTCAAAATAAAAGAGATCACTGAAGCGACCATATTTGAAGAACGTAGAACTTACCTTGGGGTTACCATGACTATCTATAGGGATGACTACTTCTCTGTCACTGACTATACCTTCTTCTTAGAGAAGTATGTACACTCTAAATATATGAGAGTAATGAAGGCCATCCAAGAGTCCAAGTGTAAGTAGAAGAATCAGGTCAAACAAGCGATGAACAAATGTTTTGATAGAATGAAGTTTATCATCGACGATCCTCTGAAGCCACTGAAGGTTCGGAAAGGCGAAGTTGTTGAAATGGACATTCTCAAAGAAACGAGCTTGAAACGAAGTTCTATATGGATGAAATTCTTTCCGAGCTTGTTCTGCATGCTTTCTCCATGCTGAATCTTTCTATCGCCCTTCTCAAAGCTCTCAGGTGATACGAGATATTCTTTTCGAGCATGTCCGACGAATCTTCTTCTACTCACTAGAGGACGAACTTCTCTTTCAGAGGATTGCTGAACTCTCTGTTGCTCTAGTGGAACATCTTGTCTTCCTTCATAGATATTGTGACATAACAAACCATGTTGGTAACACCTATCATAAGAAGACCAAGATAGATTGAAAACAAGAAAAAGATAAAGTAGGCTCATATATACCAAACTTTGTAAAGTTCGGTGATTTATTAGTTTAGTATAGAAGTTTATATTTTTTGTCGTATTTATCTTTAGTTATTGTAATTTTGTTTGCAGTTTGTAACTCTGAACTAGCATTATAACTGAAGTACTTTAAATTTTTCTAAGTGCTTCAAAGATCCTTGAAAAACAGAAAGTGGGACACCGAATCTATGAGTTTGATTTCCTTTTATTGTCCTAACTTAGTGTATTATAATTACAGATTTGTCACAATCAAATAGGGGAGATTGTTGATCCTGCTGATTGTCCTCAGTGATGTGATGATGACCCTCAGACACTTAGTTTTTTCTGTTGTACATTCTAGTTGTTAGTATATTCAGCGACTGACTATGCTCAACCATCACTAAATGTTATGTTAGTAATTAAACATAGTTTATCACTCATTGAGTGTACACTTATTGAGGATAATAGTTTCTTTCTTAGTGTTTTACTCCTCGGTGTTTACTTAGTAATCCTAACGCTCAAAGCCCCACACTTGACTATAGAAATTTCAAGTTATATCAATGATGTAGCTAAATATAAAAATAGGAAGACCTGAAACAATCTTAGAAGATCTATCTATCTGAAAAAGTGAGCATTGATCAACGAAAGATATCTCATCATTGAAGAAGACTTCAACACTCTCCTTCTAGCTGAACTAGATAGACTTTGTCTCATTCCCTCTTGCAAAAGTTAGACTTATGCTTTATTATCTCCTTTCATGCATAACCACTATCTTAGTACAATATTCACATGCGGCCAAAGCTGTCGAGCTTAAGGACATGCAAAACATGCAATCATCTCCCTTAGTGACACATCACATATACCTTCAACGTGCATTTATTGTCTCCGGTAAAAATACTAGTGAAGACTTTTCCTCTCGGGTGTGCCTTCAAGATATTTTCTAAGTGTATTCTTTATGCAAGAGAAACTACATGATATTTGTAAGCTTTGTTTAGAGATTTTTAGGGGGTCGTTTACCCAACATTTACACGACAAGTACTCATCGTTAATAGTCAAAACTTTCAGTTAACTTATTGGGTAAGCTTTTTGTCCAATAAAACGACATCATATGCAATATTTTTATTTGGTAAATGCTTATCGGGTAAGAGTCGTCACTCTCACTTATCTCGTAAGACTCTCTGACCTTGTCATCGGAGGCTCTGTGAGGTAGAACGCCTTGGCACACCCCAAGGAACGGGTCTGTCCTCAATCCTTGTCATGTTCATCCAATACGGTAAATGGTGTCGGTAAACACTTATTGGGTAAACGTTTAGTAAACGTCCCCTTAGTGTTATATCTTGTAGCAAAGTAATTAAGGTTAATTGTTTTAGGTTAGGTTTTATCTATCTGCTTTTGCAAATAATATATAGTCATTGATTGATTCTTCGTATAATCAATAAAGGGTTTAAAAAATAAAAGTCCGTTTTGTATTCATCTCCGCTTCTACAAACCCTAGTCGTCTTGCTAACCCCCTTGAGACCAACACAATATTCATTGTTTCATGTTTGGCACGACCATGGATTAGGACAAAGTCGCACAAAAAGTCCTATTTTTGTTCCACAATGGTGCGAGTGGATCAAAAATCACAAAGATGACAAAACCAAAATAGTTACTAATTTCCCCTAATTTAATAGAACCTGGTATTTGGTTTAATGGTCACCATTGCCACCCCTACCACCTCCATCACAAGCATCTCCTTTGATCACTGGTTACCTCCATCACATTGCTGACCACCATCACCACCCACGACCACCTCCACCTCCACTGCAACCACAACCACCACCACCACCACCTTTACCTCTACCGACTAACCCCATCTCAACTCAGTAAGATTATAAGCTGATTAGTATCATGTATCTCACGAAAAATCCAAACAAACAATAGCAAGGGTAAATGAAAGAGGTAATTAAGCACTAGACAACACTTCTACGTTTTTAATTATGCTTCTATTGATTGTTTTACTAGTTTGGTATGAGATAGACTAATAGGTTTTCAACAATAGTATTTCTTTTTTAGTCCTGCTTTAGTTAATTGTTTTACTAGTTTGCAGGCCCGACTAGAGGTGGCCAAATGTCGGGTTCGGGCCGGGCCGGGCCGGGTCGGGGGACAACCCGGTTCTGCACAGTAACCGTGCGAACCGGGTCAGGTGAGAACCGGGTCGGGTCGGGCCGGGTTTAAACCGAAATCCCCTGACCCGTTTACTTGTATGTAGAACCGGTTTCGGGAGGGCCGGGCCAAGAACCGGGTCGGAGTAGGGCCGGGGATTTTTTTGTTTTTTAACTGCTTTCTTTGTATAATAATTAATTACTAAACTTTAACAAAGAAAAATTGGATTGGAATCATTGGATAAGTAAAATACACTTTAAAATACGTTTTATTTATAATATATATCACTAAAATACACTTTTACGTTTTATAATTTATATATAATTTTAAGTTACAAACTTACAAGTTACAAGTTACAATACATAAATTCTAAACATTCGAAGGTCCCGCTCCCGAACTTCCACTCCCATCACCCGGATAGTAATTGAATGGATTATAATTGAATGGATTGTATGGAGCGTAGTATGGATTTTGATTTGGATTGTAGTCTTCAAGAGTATTGTACTGCATCAGTCGTGTAATAGCCGTCTGATCGTCAAGGCGGTCGGTGTCTACATCTTCGTCATCTACGACACTACTAATATCAGAACTATCGGTTACGGACGGCGTACTTAGTAGTTCATCCGTGTCGTTTTCGAATAAGTTTTCTTCCACGCCTTCTATATCATCCTCCAGGTTCGTTCGATTTTGAATGCGGTCTTCTCCATCCAAGTAATCCTTCAGACATACGCAGCACTCCACCGATTTTGGGGTTAATTTTGTCCGACGCTCCGATATGATCCTGTCACTAAGAGAAAAGGCCGACTCCGAAGCTACAGTACTAGCTTGGATTGTTAGTACATCAAGTGCAATAGTGGCCATAATTGGGAAACTTGATTGTTTACTTTTCCACCATTCTAATAAATCTAGGGATTCAACATCTACGACGTTTGTGAAGGATGTTGTTATAAAATTAGTACGTACGTATTGATTGAATTCACCCAAATTATCCCCATCATATCTAGCTTTTTTAGAAGATTCCATGACAACCGATTGCATTAAAGTTTGCATTAAGTCTTCTCGGTTTCGGCCACGACTGCTACTAGAACCCGGTGAAAACATTTGAGGTGTAGGGGTTTGTTGGCTTCCTCCCCCATAATTAACTCTATAAATTTCATATAATTGATGAAAATCAGTATTAAATTGTTGTATGCGTTTCCTTGAAAAGCTAGAATTTGTAAGAGAATCCAAACCAAACGATAAACATATTGCTTGTATTAAAACTTCGACACCCGTAACATTTAAAAACGGGTTTAATGCCGCGGCACAAAGAAAAGTGAAGGGGATCTTTTTAAAATATTTTACCAATTTTTCTTTCATTGGTTTCACCACGTCGTGAAAGTGCAAATCCTGTTCGTATTGAGCAATTTTACTTGCCAAAATATAAAGTTGATTTAAAAGTAAAGGGCTCGTTGGATAATAAACACCGGATAACATAGTTGTTGCAGTTTTAAAATCGCCCAAAATATCGTGAAAGCCATGAATCCTTGTCCAATCATCCTGAGTTATCGTGTTATCCGGGTAATGAATGTTATAAAATGCTTGAATATATTGTTGTTGTCTTAATAAATTATCCATCATTTTCCAAGTCGAATTCCATCGAACCGGCATATCGTGCGCCGGTCCCAAAGCTTTAAAACCGACTTGTTTGCAATAATCTCTATATAAGTTTTGCATTTTTTTATTTCTTGTGAAAATTCGGCGTAACATAAGCCTAAACTTAGTTAAAGGCTCATTAAGTTTACTTAAGCCGTCTTGAACGGCTAAGTTTATTATGTGTGCGCAACAACGTGTATGAAATAATTTTCCCTCTAAAATAGGGGATAAAGCCAAACGTAATCGGTCTACGCATGCCGTATTATTACTAGCATTATCAAACGAAATACTAATAACTTTATTTTTTAAATTATAATATTGAAGACATCTCATAATTATAGAAAACTGACGTTCACCCGAATGTGGCGAACCAAAGAGCTCAAACGTGATTACACGTTTGCATAATTGCCACGATCCCGGCACAATCCAATGTGCCGTTATGCATATATAAGAATCTGGCAATCCGCATGCGCTCCATACATCACAAGTTAAAGAAACTTTGTTGGGTAAGTTTAAAAACATTTCTCGCATAATTTTTTGAACCTTATTCCAATATTTTAAAGCATCACGCTTAAGAGTTTGACGACTTACCGAACCATTGTAGCGTGGTTGGAACCCATTTTTGATCATGTTTGTAATGTGAGGATTGTCGAAATGTCCGAACGGCAACGCCATTTGAATGACACATTTCATTTGCATTTCTCGGGCGAGATCATTATCATACGACCATACTTGACCGGAATTGTCAAGTATGGGTTGAGTTGGATCGGGACCCGATTTCAACCTCTTGCATCTTTCCTCGAAGTGGCGCTTTAACGTGCTATTTGATTCGGGTTTTAGGAAATCTCCACACCGTTTGCATTGCGCCTTTTTTGTATCGTCGGGAAATTTTACCAAGTTGAAATTATCCCAAACCGGTGATTTTCATGAATGATCGACAATAATGGTGTAATTTTGTTCGGCCATTTTTTTGATAGTAGAGACTAGAGTAGAGAGTAGAGACTAGAGAATTGTATGCGTTTTTTGCGAGAAACGAATATAGCGAGAGCCGAGAAATGAGAATTGTATGTGTTTTTTGCGAGAAACGAATATAACGAGAGCCGAGAAATGAGAATTGTATGTGTTTTTTGCGAGAAACGAATATAACGAGAGCCGAGAAATTAGAATTGTAAGCGTTTTTTGCGTTTTGTAAGCAATTGTAAGGTGGTGATCACTCCATAACACCCCTAGTATTTATATGGGGTTTGGAGGGTGTTTTTTGAGGCAAAAAACGGTCAAAAAGGGGTCCCAACGGCTCTCTAACGGCTCTCTAACGGTCATATTTTTTTTTGAAAAAAATCGGGTCGGGCCGGGTCGGGTCACGAACCGGTCCCGGGTCGGGCCGGGTCGGGCCGAGGAAAATCCTATATACGCGAACCGGTCCCGGCTCTCGGGCTTGAAACCGGTTCTTGACCGGGTCGGGCCAGAACCGGTTCTTGGCCGGTTTCGGTTCGGGTCAGCCCGTTGGGTCGGGTCGGGTCGGGTCGATTTGGCCACCTCAAGGCCCGACCCAAGTAGTGGGCGGTGGCCCAGGGCAGCAAAGCCCAACACTCAAATAGGGTTTAGTAGGCTCAATTTTTTTGATTTTTTTCCAAAACAAAGTTACCGCTCGGATTCTCTCCCTCACCTCTGCCCTCCATATTCATGACGCGCTGGCCTTCTACCCCTCGCTCACTACACACTGCTCTCGGCTCTCACTCCCGCTTTCATTCTTAAATCTCAAGTTGATTTCTTGAGGCCTGAACCTAGGTGTTATCTTTCTTTGTTTCTTATTTACTTTTCTAGTTATCTGATTTGTAATTTTTTTTTTCCAATCTTGTTATTTTATTTCTTAGTTTCTTGATGTTTTATTTGCTCTTCTCTTGATCATTATACCTATTTGTCTTCGAATTTGTGAACTCTGATTCTTGATCTTCTAGTTTGATGAATCCAATCATTTCAATGGAGAAGGAATCAGAAGCTATGAAACTCAATGTTGCTACTGATAAGGTACATTTTGGCTTATTGCTTATGTTTTCTTCGATCTTCAACTGTTCTTCGTTGTTATGATTTTAAGCTACACTATACTTGTTCACATTTATTAGCAATTTCAACACATATAGTTCTATTTGTGTGAACCGTTAACCGAAATAAATTACTTGTCTAAAAAGTTTAAACCCACAAAATTTACTTCGGTTTACTTAGGATCAATGAACACCTCTATAATTTATTTATTTTCCGTTTTGAAGTCGTTCGGGATGCTCTTAAAGCATGAGTTATTTGGTTAAATCTCCATCTACCTATTTGAGTGATTTCCTTGTGTGGTTAAATCTCCATGTCTTGTTGTTGTGCCATAACTATATTTGTGTCTCGATATTTTATGCTTGATATTTCCTTTACATTATGTGTGGTTTGGATTATTATTAATGGGTGTCGTATACTTGTTTTGTTTCTATACCCTTTGTTATAGTGGTTTGCTCATATTTGGTAATTCTGGTGTACATTTCCCTCCTATAAAATTGGTGAGCCCAAAGATAAATTAGTTCGTATTAGCTTTGTCTCTATTGTTAAGTCCCAAAGGTATGCCAAAACTAAGAGACTTGTATAGAAAACTAGGAGCAGAGGATGAAGAGCATGGTGTATGCAAGTTTGCTAAGACAAAAGGAAAGAAAGCAAGACACCTAAATAAGGGAACTTGATGACTCCTTGTAGGATACAAATACAAAGCTTGTAAGTTGTTAAGATTGAAGTGTAGACGGTAAGAGAAGCTCTAAGAAATGTGAAAGTGAATTAGCAATTTTGAATACCGACTATGATAGATTAATTGAAGATTTTGCTTCATGAGATGTAAGAAGACATAGTTTTAGGTGATCTGTCTTGTTGTTCGGGGTTTAGGTGATTGTTTTGTTATTCGAGGTTTTGGTTTATAGCCCCCTATTGTAACTGTTATTTTATTAATAAAAATCGACGCGAGAATGAGCCGTCTAGATTGATTAGGTTCCAAACCCCTTAAAAAATTGTGTTTTATGTTTCTTGAAATAAGGGCATTTTTTTGACGCTCCGCCCAGGGCATCTAAAACCATAGGACCGGCCTTGCTAGTTTGGTATGAGAGGACTACTGGTTTTTCGACAATAGCATTTGTTTTTTACTCATGAGACTTTTGTTGAGTTTGAAGACTTGAAGTTCCGCATGCTATGAGATTTTAAAAGATCGACATCTAGTGCTTGTGATTGAAGTTTATCAACCTTGGAATGCTATTAAAATGATTTGCAGGTAAGAGTATAGTTCTAACATCTTCATGATTAATATTTAGGATGATGATGTTACATTATGAAACCTTCATTTTATTGCAGAACAATTATTTTAACGTGTTAGCTACTCATAATAAAAATAAAAATTACAATTAAAATAGATTGTACTTTTTTATGTTCTCATTTAAAAGAACATATTCTTAAAAATTACATTTTGGCACTACAACAAATTTGAGTTTATAGCTAGAGCGTTTAAAATAAAAAAAAAGCGTCATAATCGAGTATTTTATAGGACATTTGTTTGTAGGACTAAATAAAAAAACGTCCTATCTAAAAGTATTACAATAAGTTTATAGGACGCTCAAGAGCGTCGTAACAAGGTTTTTAGGACATTTTCAAAATAAAGTGTCGTATTAGCTAATTTTATAGGACGCTTTTGAAAAGTGTTCTATAAACCCATCTTTTTAGAGGAGACATGTGTTTATAGAACATTTTTTCAAATAGTGTCCTATAAAATAATTATTAGGACGTTTTATTTAAAAAATGTTCTAAAAAACTGGTTATGACACCCAAAGGTGTCTTATAAACTTTTTGTAACCCTTTTAGATATGACGTTTTTTTGTTTGGTCTTATAAACTTTGGTCCAATAAAACACCCTATTAGAACACTTATTTATTTTAGGCGTCTTATAAACTCAATTTTGTTGTAGTGTGGAGAAAGTAATGTGTTATTAATATAATTAAGCAAACACATATTTCTAATTCAATTAAGTGAATTTACTATAAATTTGCAGTAAAAATAAAAGTAGTATAATTTTATAAACAAAACATCCATATTATAAATTGTCAGACTCTTTTATCTGAAATATCTTGTCATTGAAATAAACTGAGGCATTTTAAACTAAATTTCTCAAAATAAAAGTACAAGAAATTACAAAATCAGTTATAGTTACGATAAATTAACAAATATGACATTTATTTCGTTGTGAGACTTGTGTGTTAGAGCATCCACAACAATGAAATTTCATCCCAATTGCAAATGGGTCACATCAACGCCACATCAGCTTTGCAATTATCTTGAAATTGTCCCCCACAACAATGAAATTTCACCCACTTTCTAAAGTGATACCTCATCATACAAAACTATATTTTAATCAAATAACAACAAAACTACAATTAAATACTCTTTACTATAATTTAATATGAAATATTTTATTAATTAAATAACTATAATTAAATACTCTCACAAAACTACAATTAAATACTTTCTACAAAACATCACAAAACATGATTTGACATAAAGGAATTTCTAATTTAGAAATTATTTCCTACAATTTCATATACTATTCACTGCCACATCAGCAAAAAGTACTGATTTGACATTTGCAAATTACCAAAACCAATTTTTAATTTTGCAATCATACTCACAACCACTACAGTTTCTAATTTAGCAATCATATATGTCACTTTTGCAATCCAAATGAAATTGTAATGAAATCCTTGTTGTGGATGCTCTTATGATCCTCCTCGATGAAATAATTAAATAAAGTTTGTGGCCAACATGCATCGGCTAATATATATCACATAATTCATTATAACATTTAATATATAGAGGTGAGTTCAAACGAGGAGCTTACCTATTTACGAGAACGCAAGGAGCATTCTCAACCACTAATTAATCACAAATTCTCGGTAGTTTTCCTTTCCACCCACGTGCGCCACATTCAATATTTTTAATTTGAAATTTACACTTTCAACCCCTATAATTAGTTACTTACTTTACTTTATACCTTTTATTTTTCTAATTTTAATTTTACACATTTATCATATTAACACATATAATCGTTTATTAACTAAAATATGTTAAAAAAATACGTTTTAATTTTAACAAGTTACATCATTGTAATCGTCTTTTCGATACCTTCGAAATGAGCCTAATATTAAATATTTTTTGATTTAATTATTTTATTATATATCATATATACTACATAATTTTTTTTAATATTTATAATTCATACCCTTATAGTTTTGATGAGATTTTTGTTAGGAACACCTATCAAATCATATATGATTAGGAAACAATAGTAAATCATATGTAATCTATAAGACTGTTATCTGATATCACTAGTTATTAATCATATATGATATTTTTTTACATTCTGATATCACTTAGTTATTAATCATATGTGATTTTATTTTAGTTGGTAAATCATATGTGATCTATAAGACTGTTATCTGATATCACTAGTTGTTAATCATATATGATCTTATTTACAATCTGATGTCACTTAATTATTAATCATATGTGATTTTGTTTTGGTAAATCATATGTGATCATATATGATCTTGTTTTACAATCTGATGTCACTTAGTTATTAATCATATGTGATTTTGTTTTAGTAATTAAATCATGTGTGATCATATCTTGTTTTACAATCCGATATCACTTAGTTATTAATCATATGTGATTGTGTTTTAGTAAATCATATGTGATCATATATGATATTGTTTTACAATCTGATATCACTTAGTTATTAATCATATGTGATTTTGTTTTAAGTCGCGACTTTGGTTGCGACTTAAAGTGAAGGGAAAAATCGCATAATCATAATGATATATAAAAAAATAAAAAAATAAAAAAATAAAAAAATATTCAATATTAGGCTCATTTCGAATGTATCAAAGAGACGATTACAATGGTGTAACTTGTTAAAATTAAAACGTATTTTTTAACGTATTTTAGTTAATAAATGATTATATGTGTTAATATGATGAAGGTGTAAAATTAAAATTAAAAAAGTAAAAGGTATAAAGTAAAATTAGTAACTAATTATAGGGGTTAAAAGTGTAAGTTTCAAATTAGAAATCAAATATGGTCGAACATGGGTGGAAAAGTGTGCGCGCGTGTTTTTAAGTCATCCTTAATTAGTGGTTGAGAATGCTCATCGCGTTCTCTTCAATAGGTAAGCTCCTCGTTTGAACCTTTCTTTTAATATATATATATATATATATATATATTGTTAGGTTCATTTGAGAAGTCTAAATATTTTGAGAAATGGAGAAGTAAAAAAACACGGGAGTGTTCATATATGACTGTTATATAAACGTTCATATATGAACGTTGGAGTGTTCATATATGAACGTTCATATATGAACGTTCATATATGACTGTTTATATATGAACACTCCCGTGTTTTTTTATTTCTCTATTTCTCAAAATATTTAGACTTCTCAATTGAACCCTTCCCTATATATATATATATATATATATATATATATATAAATTAGACATATAACTTCCACACAACCCTACTTATTTAAAATGTGGTTGAACCTGATTCAAGCTCCAAACATATTGAACATATTTATTTCGTTTTTAAACTTGTAATTTCTGACCCTATTTAATAAATAAATAAAGTTTATTTATTGTTGACCAAAACTAGATTCAAGCTCAATCTCAATCACGTAAAACCGAAAGTCAAAAATTATCGAGTTCAGACTTGGCTTCAAAACAAAAATCGACCCTATCAGTGACGGACAATTCTATCGCTGAAAGGCTGTCGTTGAAAAGGTGGTGGTTCATACTATCAGTGACGGACTATATCAGCGACGGATCAGAGATGTATATATTTAGCGACGGATCAACGACGGACAAGCGACGGATATATTCAGCGATGGATCAGCGGATTCTGTCACTGATCCGTCGTTGATTTTGGGAAAAAAAAATATATAAAAACTTTTAGGGATGGAATTCCATCATTTTTATTTATCTTTTTATGAAACTCCATGTGTACGTCGTTAATCAGTCACTGATTAGCGACGAACACCTATATTTTATTTTCTTATTATTTTTTATATATTGTGGATCCCAGATTGTGCAATAATAAATAATAATCAAAACAATAATAACAATGATTGCTCAAAACTGTGTCATATGATTGTATTGATGAACAGAGAGTTTTTACAATAAGCCTACGACTACCTTTTGCTACTAGAATGATTAACCTAAAACATAATATGAAATTAACTTTATATACTTTTTTGGGGTAATTATATTTTAAGCGGATAACTTTAAGACAATACATTTTCTACCCTAACAATCTCCCCATTTTGGATTAAAGTTTGGAACAAGCGTCTTCTGCTTTTGTCATCACGGTATGATAGGTCTATTTCTCGGACGCAATCCTAGATAGGTCTCTATTCTTCTCATGGTTTTCCTGAACTCGATGCGATCGTCCAATTCTTCAAGAGCTCTAATCATCAAATTTCTTCTGGTTGATTTTTTTGAAAACCAACTACCGCTCTTTCGTTTTCCGGATGAATCTGGTTGCGTTGCAATCCGATTGCCTTCAAAGTTCCGTCAGATTATTTTGCAATCTCAGAAAATCTCATAAATCTTCTCATTTTGCTGATTTATGTAGATCACACCAAATTCAGGTTCTTTCAGAATGACGTAGACGGATAATCGTTGATATTGGACAGTTGGTTGTTCGGCCTTTGCAAATTCACAATTGGTTGGTGGCTTTCCAGCGCAAGCTGAAAATCAAATACGTTGTAGTAGATGTATTGACGATTCATGGATCTTTTAATGGCGTTCAGGGCTATCTGGATATTATGCTTACGGATCTCGGGGTTTCTGAAATAATGATACATGACTTTAAATTCATCTATCCTCAGATGGTGAAAATTGACCTCAGAGAATGTGTATAATTGCCCGTTCTTTCTCAACACGGTAAACTCTGGGTACCAGATCCTGTAGAACTGTTTAGCTACAACTTCTCTTACCTAACCAAGTTGACTTCTTGAAACAACATATTCTTTCTTTTGAGCTTTTCCTTTCATCAGAAACATGTAATCGATCTTGAAGCTTTCAGATTCGTTACCAACACTCAAAACTGCGTACAGATCAACTCCGCGGATGCGGTGAACGAACAACCATCTTTCAGTCTCTTGTAGGAAAGCTGCTCTGAGTTGAACAATCTGATGTTTTCTTTCATCTTCACTAATATCCGATTGATTAGTTGTTGACAGACCAACATGATTAGTGTTTGAAAGACCGACTTATTTGCTCTCTATTTGTTTTCATACTCTACATAAAATAAGCAAAAGTATTTAGTAGAATCAATCTTTTCGGTCATATTCATGAGTACTCTTCATGTATTTATTCAAATTTTATGTTCCGCCGCATTACACGGTATTAAAATGTATATTATGTCTATTAATGTTATTTAATCATTTAGGTTAAATATGTTATTCTATTTAATTATTTCCGATTGATTAACATTTAGATTGATATTGGTTGCTATAAATTTCTTTTCAAACTCAATTTAAACTTGTACGATATATTTTTGTAATCAAATATATTATTTAAATGATTATTATTTATTAACTTATTTATAGATTTGTTTTTTGAATTGATTCACAACATAATATTCAAATAGGTTTATCATCATAAAGCGAAACATCATCAAGCAACCATCTTTTGTTCATGAAATGGCTTGAATTATCATAATAGCTTTGGGATTAATAAAACTAACTTCATTGTTAAAACTGATTAGTCTAACCAATCTTGTCATTATAATTCTAATTTAATTTGTTTTTGTGTTGTTTTACATTGTGTAAGGACCAAATATGTCGAATGAAGAAACTTGTGAACTGCGCTTCAATGACTTGTTGAAAGAAGGGTAGCGGAGCAAATTACAAGAATTCAGGGGCTGAAACGTAAAGGACTAAATTGCAAATATGGAATAATTGCTGAATATAAAAACCGAGTTTTAGGTCATTTTGATTCATTCGGTCATTCTAACTTTCTCTCTCAAATACACAGAGCTATTATCTCTCATTTTAGGGTTTTCGAGATTTAGGGTTTAACTTCAAACCTTTTGAAGTTCTTGTGTGATTGAGTGACTTTTGTAGTGTTGGTTCCTGTTTTGCTTAACAATGATGATTCTATCTAATAGTTCAAACAAGATATAATGCGGAAGCGCTTTAACGAACTAAAAGATATAATAAGGTAGAAGACACACAATATCAAATGTATAAAGTGGAAATAACTTAGATAATTAGCTCAATAACCCAATGTATATTGATATAAATAAAGCACCAAAACACCGAAAGTTATACAAGAAATCTGCTCTAATGGTGTGTGTGTCGTGCAAAGCTTAATAGAAGAACTCAACATGAGTCTTCTATTTATACTACTTCTAAAGGGGACAAGTTCTGGACAACAAGGACTGAAGGTACAAAGACACTATTCAGGTAATGTTGCAGGTACAACGTTAATTAAATGCGCCGACTTCTACTAAGGCTAGGACCCATCAGAGTTTGACACGTGGAGTTGTCAGGTCACGCCTTGTACGAATGATCTTCAGGATCTTCGTACAGCAGAAATCGTGAGAAGCACGATTGTCCTTAGTATAGAGCTCTAGTCTTTTATACCACAGAGGCTCTGTCAAGTGTGATAGAGGCTCTGTGGCCTTGTCCGCATTGAAGTGTCTTCTTGCGATTCTTTACTTCGGTCTTCTCGGTTTACTCGGCAGAGCCTCTGTCGAAGACTTCTATGCTTTGGTCTTCTCGGTGACTCGGCAGAGCCTCTGTCGAAGACTTCTATACTTAGCTTTTTTTTCAATACTTCTATAAACAGAAAGATTGGAGCTAACAATCTCCCCCTAAGTATTGAAAAATAAAAAATTGAAAAGTGCAAGGTTTTCTAGGCTAAGTACATAACAAGAGGTGAAATAAAATACCTCAAAAGATTTTACTTTTCTTTCATACAGAATTATGCCAGAGGCACTTACATTTGATTACATTATGAAAGGAAAGATTTGCAGAGGTTGGTAGAGGATATCAGACGTTGGCGTCTTTGAAGTCGTTGAAACTTCTGTTGTCGAATCCTAATTCTCTAAGCTCTTGATAGAAACTGATGCAGAGGGTTATGAAGTTGATTACTTGGTCGATGACCTCTATCAGTCTATCTGCGAGAGCTTGATTCATGAGCTCCGTTCCTCTATGCTCCACGAGGCTTGCTCTGAACTCTGTCAAAGTATTTGTTGCATACTTCTGACAGTCCATCTCTACGAACAGTCTTGACTTCCCAGCAGGATCTTGATAGACCAACCCAACTATTGGAGATGTAATGATTGAGTTTGGTATGGCAGAGGATGGGCAGTCATTTTCTGGTGGATGGAGATTTAGGTTTCTAACTCCAAGATCTCGTCCTAATTGGAAGTCGACAAGGCTGTATAACAGAAGTTTCTCACGCATGGCTTTCCTTATCACCCTGTATGCCCTTCGATGTGCATCTGTTGTGAAGTTCTCTTTCGTCCAGTTGAGAAGGTCGGGTAGGTCGTAGGGACTTAGATTTCTCAGATCAGCATCTGAGAATTGGGTCACGGTTCTGTCCTTCCTTTTGACCTTATAGATGTTATAGGAAACCTTAGGTGTTGTTCTGGTTTGAGAAAACTTACAGTATATGACCTTGTCGATTTTGGACTCTGAGAAGACTTGCCATTTTGGCTTGGGTGTTGTTCTTGTGAAGGTATTTTCGAGGTCAGCATGGAAGTTGGGATCTTGAATGGTTGGTGGCAGAAGATCTCTGGCACTTCTGTTGTACAGATATCTGTACACCACCTCTTCCATCTGTTGTGGAGGTGCACCGGGTAGAGGCATGGGCCTGCGCAGAGCATCCATTTGTTTCTGGATTTGGGCCACTCGATCCTCTGTGACTTTTGCCTTTGGATCTAGAATTGGTAGGTTTGACAGAGGGGTAGCACCGAAATCCCAGTCTTCTTGTTCTGGCTTTGGTGTCACATATGCATCAAAAGAGCTCTTCATCAATTTTCTGCTGGTTGATGCTTTGGCTTCTTCTTCTTGGGTTCCTCTGTCATTATCCCTTTTCCTTTGTCTTTTTCCTTCGGCTGTAGATCTTCTTGTAGAGATGGGGTTGCCTTTGTGGGTTTTGTCCTTTGGGGTTCTGAGGGCTTTGACGGAGGTACTTCTGTAGGTTTTGTGGGGGTTGCCTCAGTTGGTTTTGTCACTTGTGCTTCTGAGGGCTTGGTTGGTGATGTGGGTTTTCTAGGTGAGGCTTTTGTGGTTTTGCTCAGATGTTTTCTTTTGTGAGCAATGGTTTTGGTTCTGGTTTTGGGTGTGGGAGATGGTATCTTGGTTTCTTTTGGTGTTGGAGAGGGGAGTTCTTCTGGTGATTTTGGTTTTGGTGATTGGGATGGTTGATCTTCTTCGGAGGATGTTAGGATTTGGAATACTTCACGGGTTGGCACATCTTTTCCGAATACAGAAGTTGTTTCCACAAAGGTGGGAGTTGCCTCTGTGGTCTTCTGTTGTTGATCTGCAGTTTGTTCGGGTATTTGGGTTTGTGTTTGGGTTTCTTCAAGAGATATTTCTACAGAGGTGGTTGTTGCCTCTGTGGTCTGTTGTTGGTTTCCTCCTTGTGTTTGAGTTTGGGGAACTTGGTTTAGGGGTTCTGCTGATAATGGTGGTTCTGGTAGACCTCTGTTTGCAGCTTCTTCCCTTTGTTTCTCCCCCTCAGGATGATCTGATGGACTATCAGAGTCATCATCAGAGTCATCCTGACCCTTATCTTTAGTACCCTCTACTCTGCACGATGCCTCTGGTTTCTTTGGAGGAGTGGCACCTGCAGCTATCAACTTTGCGCACAAGTCATCACAGAGACCAAATAGAGTTTCGAGCTCTGCCTCTGTGTTGAATCGCATTCTGTCGAAGCTCGTCTGAAAGTCCTTAACGTAGTTATGAGTGGCGATAGTAAAGGCCTTGATGAAGTCTGTCATCTGGTCAAGGATCCCCTGTCCGAGCTCTGTAAGCTGTGCTCTTGTCATATAGTCGAAAGGCTTTATGGCTTGAGTTTCGCGGGTTGTGTGCTCTTGGACTTGTTCTAAGGCCTTCTGTAGATCTTCTGGTGTAAGGCCCTTAGAAGTTGAGGATTGCTCTTTCAGCTTTTCAAGCAGATCGTTGACAGAGCTTTGGAAGGCTGAGTTAGTGGCTTTCTTGAAGTCAGCAGCAGTAGAGGCGGCAGAGGTTGTCGCAGCTGTTCTCATCTGGGCTAGAGCATTTTGCACCTCTGTGGACAGGTTGTCCATTTTGGTGTTCATATTGGTAATGGCCCTTGTGGTAACATCTTCAAAAGAATCAAAAGAGCTTTTCAACTCTTTCAATGTATTGTCCATAGAGGTGACAAGGGTTTGGAACTCATCATTTGATACATGTGGACTTGGTGTAACCTCTGGGGGAACACATTCTTCCCCAGAGTGAGTCCCTGTTCCTTGGACACATTCTTTCGTCCCTGTTTCGATGTTGAGGACGGAAGGATTTCCCTCTAATCCTCGAGCAGAGGCTTTTTCAGCCTCAGACTCTATAGAGGTTCTGTTAAGGACATTGTCTTGATCCACTCCAGAGGTGGGTACAAGAGTATCCTTATGTTGACCCGGAGACTTGTCTAGAGTCTCTCCGTCCTTGTGTACTCTAAGCTCCTCTGAAGAGCCTGTTGGACCTAAGTGTGTGTGCGTGTAAGAGGAAACGAATTCCTCTGTAGGGATTTCTGTTGTGATCAGGGGCGATGGATCACGAACTAAGGGTAAGTACTTTTGAGAGGACTCCCATGGAATGGTTTCCCTGGTTAAGATTGGCACAGAGGTAGAAAGAGTTACCTCTGCCCGGTCAGTTTGGGTTGGGGTACTCGCAGGCTTGAGGAGCAGCCCGAAAAAGGAGCCGTGCTGCTCTTTTTCAATAACATCATCTGCCACTAGACTGGCGATGTTAGAAGTGTGGGTTGCACTGGGAGGTGGTTGGAATTGAGTGCCTCTACTATTACAGGCATCTGTTCTGGATTCTTTCTCTATTGGGCATCCTATCACTTCATCCCCATCTATTGTCTCAGCCTCTTTCTCTGTCCTACGGCCCGCTGCTTCTACCCTAACTTCTGTAGCGGCTTCTGCCCCAGTGACTAAGGAGTCGTACATTGGATGAGAGCCAATTAAAGCTTGTACGTGAGGGTGATAAAGAACTTCTTTTAATTGGTCGTCTTCCTCTTCATCAGTTTCCACCATATCCTCTGAGACTAAGACTGGTGGGGATTTGGTGGTAGCCTTAGCCAGATCCTTTGGGCTTGCTCTGAGCACATCGAATCCGGGTTGGATGAAGGGGTTATGTAGAACTTCTGGAGTCTTAGACTGATTATTCTGTGGGGTTTGGTCATCATCATCCAAGTCAGAAGAGATTCTGAAGTCTGGTGCTTCTGTTGAGTGATGAGATAGGGCTTCTGCGGTCCATCCAGAAGGGTCTAAAGAGTGTGCAATCCCAGGTTGTTGGAGGAAGATAGAAAAATCACCCTGATCTTCTGCATAATTGATGGGTGAAGGTGATTGCATAGGTTGGTCTTGGGTTTCTTCGAGCATATCAGCTTCCTCTGCTATGGATTGCAGAGGAGTGTGGGTTTCTTGGATTTCTTCTTGTTCCTCCTTTTCTTTGGTTTGGGGGCACCTTCCTCAGAAGACTTATGTTTTCTCTTCTTTTTGTCTTTTGGAGGAGAGGGAGGTGCAGAGGATCAAACTTTTGTTGCAAGAGGAGGGGATTTCTGAGCTTCAGCAGCACTGGTTGAAGTGCCCTCTGTAGCTTTCCGTTTCTTGTGGGCTTTCTTCTTCTTCTTGGGAGTGGTGGCAGAGGATTTGCTCTTGGAAGCAGAAGAGAGAATTGAGTTTCTTTGAGCATGAAACTTCTCTTGTACTTGTTGATGCTTAGCCAAGGCCACTGCCCATTCTTCATCTGTCATCCTTTCTACAACCCTAGTTCCTAAGGGGACTCCTAGACGCGGGGGTGTCACAGGACTCGGTTCTGGAGTCCTATGATCGCGTATATATTCTAACTTAAGGGTTTCATCTGTTGCATATCCTAGAAGTGCGGTTGGCAGAGGCCTGCAGAAAGGGTATTTGTCTTCGTGCTCTGTTGGGGTGTTTTTATTCAGGGGATACATTCTGGTCGTTGGTCCCTCCATTGGCCGTTTTTCTAGACGTAGCAGAGGCTCTAGAAGGACACCTAGAATTCGTTGATACTGTAGAGGAGGTAGAGCATCGGTCTTGCGTCCTTTGGCCTTTTGGGAGGAGATTCTGCGATCAATGGTGTTAACCATTTCCTGCAGCATGAGGGTGGCGTAGTCTAGAGGAAGATCGTAGTACACTCCATACATAATGGTCAAAATTTGGTGAGAAGATTGATCTGGACTACCCACTTTCCCTGTTAGGCACCGATTTAGGATGGAGAAGAGCGTGTTCCACAGAGGGGGTAATCGATTTCTTCTGAAATCATTTCTTTTTCTTAAGGTTGTGTTGTATCCCAACATTTCAACAAACCTGCAGAGCTCGGTGTCTGTGGGTTCCTCTGCGTATGCCTTTATCCCTAGAAGACCTCTTGTGGGTAGACTGAACTCAAGTGAGAACATAGTTCTGTTGAACTTGAGTTCAAGGTGCTCAGATTTGTCTGGTTTTGAGATGTAGCCCTTGATCTGTCTATCTTCGGGATCAAATCTGCTGCTTTGCCAGAATTGATTTAGGTATCTTGCAGGGATTTTATTGACAGTTTTGGTTAATAGGGGGTAAAGATAATGGTTTTCTAGAATATGAAGGAGGATGGCACGAGCTTCCCCAAATGCGGTTTTTGAGGGAACCAGGTAGTAGTTATTGGGTTTTAAAGGAAGAACGTTTTCGAAGTGTTCATGTGCGATGAAGTTTAGAAGATGGGTTGTAGGGGCAAAGTCTGCTGTGTCGCCGGAGTTATCCTGTTGTAGGTTTCCGGCTATTTCTTGATTCTGGGAGTTCTCAGAATGAGATGAGGAGATCACCGGAGCGTTAGAGGTGGAAGCCATTGCGATAATCTTGAAGAACGAAGGTATAAATTGGAAGTTGCAGGTTTTGCAAGGTTCGCCGGAGAAGATGAAGAGCGTAAGTTCGTAAACGTTTAGAGGAAGTGGTAAGTTTGGTTTTATACTGGGTAATGGTAGAATCTGAAGTGGTAAATAGGTGAAAGTTAATAATATTTGGAGTCCGCAATCGAGTACATACGGCTGGGTTCAACTTTCCAGGAGAATGAGTGCCACGCACGTCCAATAGGAGAATGCCACGTCAGAAGTGTCAGAACACGATTAGATGGCGTGTGCGGCCCATTAATGCTTGGCGTGTGGGCTTTTCTACCTTCAAATATCTGTCACTCGCAGTAGATAACCCTTACTGTTACAGAATTTCCATAAAAGGCCAAGTACCAGAATCGACAGAAGCTCTGTAGTGGAGTGAGCTATGTGGACTGAAATTTGCCTTTTATATCCTCTGATGATTGCACCTTTACCAAAAACGTTTGAAAAATCATTGGAGAGGATCGATAGACCTTTAGTACAAAATTTTCATTCACAGAGGCTTTGAGGCTCTGTCAAAGCCAGCAGAGGCTCTATGAGTGAAAATTTCTCATAACTAAAGATTCATGAAACATTTTGATCATCCAAAGTTTTAGTTGTTTTAAACATTGTTTTTAGAACATATTTGGAAATTAGTGTCCTAGAAAACTGTTTAGGAAAAGTTTTTGTGCGAGTAGCCTTTGAATATCAAGGTTAGTTAGCATAAGTTCTGTGTTGGAGTGAACTTTATGACTAGAAACCTTTTGTAAGACATTGAAGTTGATCGATAGAGTTCCCGTATGAAAGTTGCAGTTATAGAGGATCTGACTTACAAAGGCTCTGTTGAGCTCAGCAGAAGCTCTATGACATTAAATTTCTAATAACAGACAGCTCAACAATCCTTTTGTTTATCCATGGTTTGGAATGTCTTAAACAGTGATTCTAGGACATATTTGGAAATTGGTGTCCTAGAAAATTGTTTTCAAAAAGGATTTGTACGAGATACTTACCTTTTGGCTCTCCTTTGTTCGGCAAAAATACCTGACTTCTGTAGATATGGTTGATCATGTCTCTTCTTAGGCTCCCCCTTGAATGGTCAACCTCTGTAGATCAGTTCAAGGACTCATTTTGCTCCCCCTTGACCTATGCTTGCATCAAATGAGATAAGTAGTGCACAGAACTTAGGTCAATTTTACCAGAGCTTCTGCGGAGATTGTCATGTTCTGAGCAATCCAACAGAAGCTCTGTTGGTTACAGAACTTTTGATGATTAAGAATTTACATGCGGAAGAGTTTAAATATATATACATATTTACAAAAAGATCAAATCTTACTTACAGAGGATTCAACTCATGTTAATCATTCCCAACTTACCCACCAAGAAAAGGAATCTTTTCTCATCAAGTGCCTTGGTGAATAAGTCTGTAAGCTGGTATTCAGTGGACACAAAGTGCATTTCGATTGTGCCATGTTCAACATGATGCTTCAGAAAGTGGTAACGGATATCGATATGCTTTGTTTTTTAGTGTTGTACTGGATTAGCAGAGATGGCTATGGCACTTTTTGAATCACAGAAGATGGGTATCTTGTATATGTTCTGGCCATAGTCCTTTAGCTGAGTTTTAATCCACAGAACTTGGGAGCAACAACTAGCAGCAGCAACATATTCAGCTTCTGCAGTAGATGTGGACACACAATTCTGCTTCTTCGAAGTCCAGCTGACTAGTTTACCTCCCAGGAATTGACAACTCCCAGAGGTACTTTTTCGATCGAGCTTGCATCCTCCATAATATGAATCTGTGTATGCCTTAAGACCAAAACCAGAGTTCTTCGGATACCAGAGCCCAAGATTTTTGGTCCCTTTTAGGTATCTGAAGATTCTCTTTACAGCAATATAGTGGGATTCCTTTGGGTTAGCCTGATATCTTGCACAGAGGCATGTGGCATACATTATATCAGGCCTACTTGCGGTTAAGTATAACAGAGACCCAATCATACCTTTGTAGAGCTTGCACTCTACAGTTGTGCCATTTGGATCTGAGAATAATTTATTTCCAGTGGCCATTGGGGTCTACATTACAGAGGCATCAGAGAGACTGTATTTCGAAAGTATGTCAGAGACATAATTAGCTTGATTTATAAAAATTCCCTCTGATGATTGTTTTACTTGGAGTCCGAGGAAGAAGGTTAATTCTCCCATCATACTCATTTCAAATTCACTCTGCGTGAGTTTTTCAAAATCTTTGCACTGTTGTGCATTTGTAGACCCGAAAATGATGTCATCCACATAAATCTGTACAAGCAGAATCTCATCACCTTTTCTTTTGTAAAACAAAGTAGTATCTGTCGTACCTTTTTCGTAATCATTATTGAGAAGAAAGGTTGAAAGTCTTTCGTACCATGCTCTTGGAGCCTGTTTCAGTCCATACAGAGCTTTGTCGAGGTAGTACACGTATTTTGGGTATTTGGAGCTTTCAAACCCTGGTGGCTGATGGACATATACTTCTTCTTGGATTTCACCATTCAGAAAAGCAGATTTTACATCCATTTGAAAGACTTTGAAACCTCTGTGAGCTGCGAAGGCTAAGAAGATTCTTATTGCTTCAAGCCGTGCGACAGGGGCAAAAGTTTCATCGTAATCAATGCCTTCTTCTTGGTGATGTCCCTTGGCCACCAATCTTGCTTTGTTTCTAATGACCACCCCATCCTCGTCCTTCTTGTTTCTGAAGACCCATTTTGTCCCTATGGCTTGTTTCCCTCGTGGCAGAGGTACTAGGGTCCATACCTTGTTTCTCTCAAACCGTAGAAGCTCTTCTTGCATAACATCTACCCAGTTTGGATCATCTAGGGCTTCAGAGATTCTTTTTGGCTCGATCATACTGATAAAATTTGTAAAGAAACAAAAATTAGCAGTGGTTGATCTTGTTTTGACCTTTTCAGAAGGGTCACCGATTATAAGGCTTGAAGGATGGCTTTTCGTCCACTGTGTTGTTCTTGGAAGATGGTCATTTGAGTCATCAAGATTAACCTCTGTGGTTGCACACTGCGGTTCTGGTGCAACCTCTGTTGTTGATGGTACTTCTGTGCTTATGCTTGGTTCTTCAGCTTGTGGGAGGATTGGAATGAGAGTTGGAATTTGTTCCTCTGAGGAAGTAGAGACCGAGTCTTCGTTTTCCTCTGGTATTGATTCCTCTGTAGTCGCTGGAGTAGGTATTTCAGGAGCCTCTGTAGTTGAATCCTTAGTTGTATCATCTTCTGTTTGCTCCCCCTCAGCACGTGCATCTGTATGATTCACAGAAGAGGATGAAGTATTTAATGGACCAGTTAGAGAGATACCTGATTCAGTCTTGTTGGCAGAAGATGGTTCTCCAGAGGCACTGACAGCTCCAGCAGAGGGATTAATATCATCATGGAACATCTATTCAAATAGAAGATTTAAGTCTTCTTCTCTTGTTTTTGAGATGCCAGAGGATTCCTTCTTTAGACCGAGTTCTGAACTGATTTGTTCAGAAGTCTTTTGAAAGGAATCGTCAAAAGACACACTGATGCTTTCTACAATAGTTCTTGACCGCAGAAGGTAAACTCTGTAGGCCTTAGAAGTGGCAGAGTATCCAATGAACTTTCCTTCATCTGTTTTCACCTCAAACTTTCCCCTTGCTTCTCTATCATTTAAGACAAAACACTTGCATCCAAATACATGAAAGAACTTGATGTTTGGTCGCCTTTTGTTAATCAAATGATACGGTGTCTTTATGTGCCTCTTTACAATGGTTGATCGATTTTGGGTGTAGCAAGCGGTTGATACTGCTTCTGCCCAAAAAGACATTGGTAATCCAGATGTTGTTAGCATAGTTCTTGCAGCCTCCACAAGCGTGCGGTTCTTTTGTTCAACCACGCCATTCTGTTGTGGGGTGCGTGCAGCAGAGAAGTTCTGTGATATGCCTTCTTCTGTAAGATAGGCTTCAATGACAGAGTTTTTGAATTCTGTGCCATTGTCGCTTCTTAGTTTCTGAATCCTGCACTCATACAGAACTTGGATTCTTTTCATTAGATTTATCAGAATGTTTGGAACATCTTATTTCTTTCTAACAAATTCAACCCATGTAAATCTTGAATATTCATTGATCAAAACCAGTATATATTTCTTGCCACCTTGGCTCTGTGTAGCGATTGGACCGCAGAGGTCAACATGAAGCATGTACAGAGGCCTAGGGCAAGATACATCAGTCTTGCCTTTATGGGAAGCTCTTTTGAGTTTTCCCATTTCGCAAGCAGAGCACAAATGATCTTTATTAAATTTAACATTTGGCAGACCTTTGACTAGATCAAGTTTAACAAGCTTATCTAGAGTATGAAAGTTTAGGTGGCAGAACCTGTTATGCCATAACCAGGCTTCTTCGCTTTTACAAGCAACAAGACAAAGCTTGTCTTCCTTGCCCTTGGCACAGAAGTTCATGAGGTAAAGATCGCCTCTTCGTTCGGCTCGCAGAAGTTCGACTCCTGTGTCCTCACCTTGTAGAGAGCAGAAGGTTCTTTTGAACATTACGTCGAAACTCGTATCGCAGAGTTGGCTAACACTGAGAAGATTGTGCTTAAGGCCATCCACATATGCAACTTTGCATACGGTTATATTTTCCTTTTTGATGACTCCATGGCCTTTTATATACCCCTTTTTGTTGTCACCAAAGGTCACAGATCCTCCATCGAGTTTTTCTTTGTAGGAGGATAGTAGACCTCTGTCGCCAGTCATGTGCCGCGAGCATCCGAAGTCAAGATACCAGATTGGCACATACTGCTTCTGCAAGACAATCAGAGAGTTTTAGGTACCCATATCCAAATGGGTCCAACTTTGTTAGGGGTCTTCAAGTTTGCCTTAGCATTCTTGGGTTTGGTTTTAGCTTCTTTTGAAGAATCATTTTGTTTCTTATTACCCTTGAATTTAGTGTTCTTTTTGGGTGTAGAGAGGAAACATTGTGGACTTGAGAAGTGTTGATTTGATCGATACATGAGATCAAAACAATGACAATAATGAATGTGCGAAGAGATTTGCTTGAACTTTTCATTGAAAACATTAAATGGGGGCACAGAGGCATTACATTCTATCCTAACATTTGACTTCCTATTACAATAAGACCTATGTAGGCTAGATTGTTGTTTGCAAAATCCTTTGTTGAGAGCAGCCTTCTGTGGACCCCTTCTGTGGTGAACTTCTGCAGGTTTCACTGTCACAGAAGAAAAAGATTTGTTATTTTTAGCCCATTTACCCTTCTGTTGCCATGTTAGTTTTTCTTTAATAGGTCTTAAGGGTTTTGAAGTTTTTGAACTTGTTGAATTTTGAGAGGACGTTTTCTTTTGTTGTTTGATTTTCTCAAGCTCAAGAGAGGTTTTGGCTTGTATACACATGTCCAAGAAATCTGGACAGATAGGAACTCTTGTGATTTTCTCCTTGGGAGGAATAGTTATGTTAAGAACTCCAGAGGGTAGTTTAAAATCCTCTGAGTCACAAGGTACTTTCTCTGACTTAGAGTCAGTCTCAGATTCGTCAGAGGATGAATCGTCCTCATATACAGAGGTTGAGTCACTTTGTTCTCTTTCGACAGAGGCTAGACTTTCAGAGCATGTGCCATACTTGCTTTCATCCTTTTTAGTGAGATTATTTTCCAAGTCAACAGAAGTATCTATTAAGGTTTCATCAGAGAGATTTTGATTGATAGAGGGTGTACAGAGATTTTCGTAAAAGTTATTTTTCCCGATTTCCATCAACTCCTTTTCAGAGATATCTTTAAGTTTTTCTTCTAAAATGTTAGGCTTGAACTCAGGTGCCTCTGCCGATGATTTCTTTTCAGAGTTTATCATGCAGACAAAGGCAACCTGTGTTTGAGTCTCGGGTTTACCAAAATTGAATATACCTATCTGATCTTGAGTTTTCAGAGATTTCTTAGGTTTGGATTCTCTTTTAACAGAGATTGAAGGTGACAAATCTGTGTTTTCAAACCACACATTTATCATCTTCAGAGGTTTCCTCTGGTGAGGTTCCCTAGAGACTTTTCGCCTTTTGCTTACAGAGAGTAAGTTTGGAAATCCAGGTTTTCTTGTATTTCCAATATGAAATAGAGAGGACAGAGACTTGTTTCTTTTGTTTCCAGTGTATGGATCTATATCACAGAAGCCAATTCTTCGTCTCCCTATTTGTGCATTAATTTTCTCATACACCTTCTGTGCATCTTGATATTTCTTGATTAAAAGATCTCTTCTGAGTAAATCTTGACAGAGGACTTCTCTTTCCTTTTGAAAATAATGTTTAAGAGCTAGGATATTCATTCTGTCGCACTCAACGTCCATAAGTTCTTTAGATTTTGCTTTTAAGGCTGAGTTAAGTTCAGAAATCTTTTCTTTCAAAGGATTTAGGTGTTTGTTCCAGTTTGTTTCAATTTCTTCCTTTTCTTGAAAGATTTTAGCCTTTTCTTGAGTGAGAAGTCTAGCTTCTCTCTCAAAGAAGGTAAGCTTCTTCTGAACACTTTCGCAGGTCTTTTTAAGTTACGTGTGTTCAATGTTTAGTTTAAGCAAATCAGCTTCTGCTTGATTAGTGTAAGAGTCAGAAGTGGATACCTCACTATCGGAGTCGGAGCTGACCTCTACCATGCCACAGAACAGGGCGTTCTTCTTTTCTCCTTCGTCAAAAGATGTATCTGACTGCCAGTTTTCTTGATTCACCATGAGTGACTTCTGAGCATAATATTCTGCTTTCTTTTTGTAGAAAGCAGAATCCCTCTGAGGGCGGTTTGATTTGCTCCTGCATTCATTGGCATAGTGGCCTGGCTTGCTACAATTGTAACATCCTTGGTTCTGTGGAGCGTTGCCAGCTTTGTCGTCTGACCTCTATCGGTCACCACCTCTGTCATTCCTGTCATTCGACCTCTGTTGGTCGACACCTCTATCGTTCTTGTCATTTGATCCTTCTCTTCCACGATCATCTCTTCTGTAGCGTTCATTACCAGACTTCTTCTGATATCCTCTGCTGAATTCCCTTGTCAAAAGAGCTAACGATTTAGCTATCGAGGCCATACTTGCCTCTTCTTCTTCCACCACCTCCTCCTCTTCACTATCAACGATCAAGATTTTCTTCTTCTTCTCCTTCTTTTCTTCCACAACTTTCTCCATTTTCGGCTTCTCTTTTGCTTCTGTAGCCTTACTAAC
This sequence comes from Saussurea involucrata, assembly GCA_033807775.1. Classification (NCBI taxonomy): domain Eukaryota; kingdom Viridiplantae; phylum Streptophyta; class Magnoliopsida; order Asterales; family Asteraceae; genus Saussurea; species Saussurea involucrata. Next base: position 83,851,608 of record CM066327.1, read on the forward strand.
CAGCGCAAGAGGTGCACTGATTTGAGCTTTTGCTTGTGCAATCTGAGGCTCTTGGGCTGCCAACGTTCCATAGAGATCTGACAGAGTCCAGGAGTCTAAGTCCTGATTTGTTTGTAGAGACATAGACAACTGGAGCCATTCTTCATTGAGACTCTTTAGGAACATGACATTGTTCTCCTCAGAAGTTCTGTGGATTCCGAACTTCTTGCATTTGTTGATTAGAGAGTTGAACCGATCATATGTTGACTGTAGAGATTCTGTCGGCAGAGCTTTGAATGCGTAGTACTCGTTGATGCATTGGGCTCTGCGGTTCTTCTGAGTTTTGGCCCCACCCTCCAGTTGTTTTTCCAGTTCCATCCACAGATCGTATGCAGATTCACATGCATCTAGGGATTGGAAAAGGTCATTGGGTATGGCCATGATCAGAAGTCTCTTAGTCTTCTGAGCAACTTCATATTTTGCCCAATCAGGATCTGACCACTTGTCCTTGGTCTTTGGTTTATCGTGAGCAGGGATTTCTGGAGTGTCGTCTGTGCCAGGTACACGGGGTACTGTGATCATTGGTACGAAAGGAGGATTGTTGATATAGTAGATGAGTTCTTTGTCAGTACCCTCGAAGAAGTGAATCATTCGTATCTTCCATTGAGGGTACTCGTCTCTAAGTAGTGTAGGTGGCTTGGTCAAAGAACCAGCGGTGAAGAAGTTGTTTGTGTTTGTCATTTTTAGAAATCCAGAAAATAGGGTATGAACAGTAAACTTTCAGAAGATGAAGTGGAAGCTTCGACCTGTGTTTATAAGCTTAAAAACTTTAAACAATGCACTAAAATGGAGATTTAACCAAAGAAACAGATCTGTATGTTTACCAAAGTCGAACTGGTCGAGAATGGAAGAAGAACAGATGCTGTTTTGAGAGATATGAATAATAGGTTAAAGATCAGTCCAAGTTTTTACCAAAAATCATTGCAAGAGAGGATCACTTGATATAGAAAATCAAGGTTTGCTCTGATACCAATTGTTGGTTCCTGTTTTGCTTAACAATGACGATTCTATCTAATAGTTCAAACAAGATATAATGCGGAAGCGTTTTAACGAACTAAAAGATATAATAAGGTAGAAGACACACAATATCAAATGTATAAAGTGGAAATAACTTAGATAATTAGCTCAATAACCCACTGTATATTGATATAAATAAAGCACCAAGAACACCGAGAGTTATACAAGAAATCTGCTCTAGTGGTGTGTGTGTGTCGTGCAAAGCTTAATAGAAGAACTCAACATGAGTCTTCTATTTATACTACTTCTAAAGGGGACAAGTTCTGGACAACAAGGACTGAAGGTACAAAGACACTATTCAGGTACTGTTGCAGGTACAACGTTAATTAAATGCGTCGGCTTCTACTAAGGCTAGGACCCATCATAGTTTGATACGTGGAGTTGTCAGGTCACGCCTTGTACGAATGATCTTCAGGATCTTCGTACAGCAGAAATCGTGAGAACCACGATTGTCCTTAGTATAGAGCTCTAGTCTTTTATACCACAGAGGCTCTGTCAAGTGTGACAGAGGCTCTGTGGCCTTGTCCACATTGATGTGTCTTCTTGCGATTCTTTACTTCGGTCTTCTCGGTTTACTCGGCAGAGTCTCTGTCGAAGACTTCTATGCTTTGGTCTTCTCGGTGACTCGGCAGAGCCTCTGTCGAAGACTTCTATACTTAGCTTATTTTTCAATACTTCTATAAACAGAAATATTGGAGCTAACATGTAGCGAGGTTTCTTTGTAAGTATTATCAGAGTTTTCTTAATAAAAGTTTAGTTTACATTTACAACATGGTATCAGAGCTACATGGTGCGTTTCTCGCATGAGCTCTTCTCTCAAACGACTATTTACTCTGGTAAAATCTTCTGTAAACTTCTGTTTCATCATCTATGAGATATTCGTATCTTTTGTAACGATCTACTCTTGATCTTAGCTCTATAGCTCTGGTCAGAAGTAGTCACTCGTCTTCAGTATCGATCTGGTTATTTCTGATCTGTGTTTTACCTTCTGGTTCTTGCTTTCATCATTTGTTTGTTATTACATCGACTTACTCTTGATCTTGGCTCCATAGCTCTGATCAGATATAGTCGGTTCGTTCATCATTTAAGATCTCATCTGTTTCAGATATGTGGTTTTAACTGCTTTAATATTGGAGATCTTGGCTTTATAAGCCTTGATCTGAACTTTTATTTGTCTGATTTAACATCGACTTACTCTTGATCTTGGCTCCATAGCTCTGATCAGATATAGTCGGTTCATTCATTATTTAAAATCTCATCTGTTTCAGATATGTGGTTTTAACTGTTTTAATATTGGAGATCTTGGCTCTATAGCCTTGATCTGGACATTTATTTGTACATCAACAAGATCTGGTGTTTTTTTTGAACATATTTCTTTCAGATATGTGGTGTTATCTTCTTCAATACTGGAGATCTTGGCTCTACAGCCTTGATCCGTTTTTACTTGTACATGAACAACAAGATCTGGTGAATCTAATCATATTAGTTTCGATTCACCTCTCCTTGTTACCTGTTTTCTCTATCTCACTCTTGTCTAATAAATCTGCATACTACAGATCTTCGTATCTCAGATCTGACTATCTTATGTCTGTACTATGTACGGTGCTAGGAAAGATTCAGATCTTGAGTTTGTCGTTTAGATCTATTGATTGTAGTTGCTGCATGCCTCAGATCCATAACAAATTCTTTTTCACGTGTACATAAATTGTTGCTAGTACTGTTTGTCTTTAGATTTCACACATATGCTATTCTGTTAGCACGAATCTCACACATAACTTTCATACAACCTGCTGTATGTGTTGCATATTGTACAATTGTTAGATCTGAGATTCTGCTGTGTGTTTTTAACATAGTTGACCAAAGTTTATTTTCTTTCAAAACTAAAGTGTGTGTGATCAGACCTCTATAGTCCTGATTGCTCAACTCATTTCAAAAAATTTGGTTTATCACTTAAAATCTGTTCACACCTTGTTTCCTAGAACTCACTGTACACATCTGCTTATATCAGTGTGATTGCTAGAACCAATCTTTGGATCCACTCTAAAGCTACGCCATACTGACATCTGCAGATTGTCATTGAGTCTGCTTGATTCGAAGAGTTTGTGAAACAACCACATTGTTGTTCCCTATCTTTGGATCTGTACAGTGTGTACTCTCTCTCTCTCTCTCTCTCTCTCTCTTCTTAGTTACATATTTGTTCAGGTTTGTGTCCTGGCCTCGAAATCTCTGATAACAGAGGTTTATCGTTTCCGATGTGTACTGTGTTTGGTTACCCACTGTAAGTACCTTCTCACCTTGTGTGAACCTTCTTCTGATTTTTGGGTACCTCTGGGATTGGCTTGACCTACCATCTTAAGAGTGGCAAGGAATCCTGCCTCTAAGTCACTAAGGTTTTTCCCTTGTGTGTGAATTACTTTCTGTTCATTATGACTGGTGGAGAAGCTCACAAAGAGTCAGAGCCGCAATCTCTGATTGCAAAACTGGACTTTGGTGATCCTCTTTACCTTCATGCAAATGATACTTCAGGTGTGGCTATACTTAATCTAAAGTTGACTGGAACTGAAAACTATAAGGAATGGTCGTGTGCTATGGTGTTGGCCCTGGAAACTAAAAATAAACTTGGGTTTGTTAATGGTACTGTATCTCGTCCCATTGATAATGATGTTCTTGGTAGGCAATGGGACATATGCAATTCTGTTGTGTTATCCTGGATCCTAGGATCCATATCTGAGGAACTATTTCTCAGTCAAGTGTTCTCTAAGAATGCTAGTGAGGTCTGCCAAGAACTTAAGGAAACGTATGATAAAATTGATGGTTCTGTCACCTTCAGTCTTCATCAAAAGATAAATTCTCTTAGTCAAAATGGGATGTCTGTTTCTGATTATTATCATAAACTAAATGCACTATGGAAATAATTTGATGCCTTAATTAAACTTCCATCTTGTACTTGCCATGCATCCTCTGATTTTTCAAAACATAATCAACTCTTGAAACTTATGCAATTTTTGATGGGTTTGGATGATAACTATATGCAATTAAGAAGTAACATCTTAACCACGGATCCTTTACCCACGGTCAAAACTGCCTTTTCTCTTATATCAAGAGAAGAGTCACCTCGTGGTATGACTCGCTCTTCATCTGAGTCTAAGACTCAGCACACTGCTTTCTTTAGCAAACCTGTTGATAACAGGAAAAAATCTGGAAAACCTATATTGACTTGTAAACATTGTGGTGTTAATGGTCATACGATAGAAAGATGCTTTAAACTCATTGGTTTTCCAAAAGACTTTCAGTTCACTAAAGCTAAGTCAAATCGGTGTGCTAAATCTTCGCTTAACAATACTTGTACTACCGAAGGTCCAACAAGTGGATCCAATTCATCTAAATCTCTTACAGAAGAACAACTCAACAAGTTATTGTCTCTGTTGGATCAGAAACAAAATGAGGGCTTATCTGTCAATATGGCAGGTTGTTAGGACAAATATGTCTTCAAGATTTAATCTTGATTTATAGAGTCAAAGTCAATGTATTTAGTCATGTGTAGAAAGTCAAAGCTAGCTTATTTCCTTAATAAGTCTTAGGGTATATAAGGCTTTGTTTAGACTTTCTTTTAAAAGCTTTTGGTCATAACTCATATCTTGAAAACACAGAGAGCCGACATAATAAGATCTACTTTCTCTCTCTACTCTCTCTCTAGAATTTCTCTCTAATCTTGATAGATCTTGGATTAACAATTGGTATCAGAGCTGGATTCGAGATTCAGAGGAGATTTTCAGTGATCAATCACGAAAAGTTTGGTTAATTCTACAAGAAAATTCGATTGATTTTCTGGATTTATCAAGAAAATCTCATTTTCTTGAAATTTGATCAAATTTTTCTGATTTTTGATCGAATTGTTCTACGGTTTGGCTCTCTGGATTCGTTTTTCTGAGGAGATTATATTTTGTTAAAGGATCGAAGTCTAATTCGAAAGTTTTCAGCATCAATTTTGAGGTTTTAAAGAAAATTAATCTGTGCATGTTCGTTCTCTGCTCGATCAATTCAGACTCAATTTCAGAGGTTTTTTAGAGGTTTTTTATTGAAGAAAAAGTGTTAGGAATTGGATTTCGAACCTGTCTGTACAAGATTTTCTCAGAAATTTTGGTGTTAAGAGGATTTTTGAAGATTTTGATCATTTCTCGCTAGATCTGGACTTTTCGCAACATTCATCATCAAATTTCGCAACCTTCAGTTTTCTGATTCCAAGTATACTTTTCGCATAGCTTCTCGCTACCTTCTACTGCGAAAACCTTACTTTTCGCAACCCTCTGACCCGAAGAGTCAATCTTTTCGCAAGCTTCTTTTGCGAAAAGTAATCTTTCAGATTCCCACTTCCAGCCCAAGTCTACTTTTCGCAACCTTTGATTGCGAAATTCTCATTCTCGCAACCGTTGCTTGCGAATTTCTCACTTCTCGCTTCCTTTGCTTGCTAGTTCCTTATTTCTCGCAACCCTTGCTTGCGAGTTTCTGACTTGGTTATTTTCAGACGATTTCCAGTACCCTCGTCTCGCGCAAACCTCACTTTGAGCCACTTGTGAGGAGTATTAAAAAAACGTTTTTCAAGAAAAAGTTTTATATAATTTTGAGAAAATTTTTTATACTGAAATTTTTCTATAGTGTATTTCATACACTTTAAGAGTTTTTCAAGAAAAAGTTTTATATAATTTTTTTTTCCTGATTGTTCATTTTTCGAAGATTCAGTAGATTTTTCATTATAAAGATCTTTTAATCGTCAAGCGAACATGAACCGACTTCCAGTGCTGATCAAAGAATCTGATTTTGAACGATGGAGTGTTTCGTTCATCGACTTTATTGCGAGTAGCGAAAATGGAGAGAATATGATAAAATCTTTCTCCGAAGGTCCAATGATCAGATATAAAATGGAGAATGATTTTACAGAAAAAGAGATTAAAAGAAAGAAAGCTGACAAAGAAGCTTCATCCAACTTGATCTTCGCACTTTACAAACTTCCGCAACACATCTTCAAACGCGTTGAATATTTCAAAAACAACCCAATGCAGATGTGGAACGAATTAACAAAGCAAATGCTTGGATCTGAAGTTGCTTTTAAGAGAACGGAAGAAGAAAAGAAAGCTGAAAAGGAGGATGTGGAACAGAAATCATCAGATGCTGAAAATGAAGAACTCAAGGAAAAGGTTATAGAGCTTACAAAGAGACTTTCTGACACGGAAAAGTTGCTAAAAGAGGAAAGAGAAAATTTCAGAAAAGAAAGAGTTGCTCGTTCAGATGACAAAAACCAAATTTTGTCCCTTTCCCAGAAAGTTTCTGAACTTGAACAAGCTTCAAAGACGGAGAAGAAAGAAAGTGAAGAAAAGAAAACTCTTGAAATCAGATGCAGAAAACTTTCCAAACAAAATTCAGATTTTGAGAAAGTTTTATTTCTTGAAAAAGAAAAACTGGAAAAGGAAAGGGTTGAATTTGAAGATAAAAGGAAAGAGTTTAAAGCAAAGAATGTGACATTGTCAGAGAAAATATCTGAGCTTCAAAAGGAATTGGATATAGAAAGACATGAGTTAGAAAAGAGAAAGAAAGTTGACTTTCAGGCCAGGAGCGTCAAAGATGAATTTTCTGTTGAAAGGAAGATATTTCAGCAAGAAATACAAAAGCTCACAAAGAATTTGGCCGTGTTATCGACTGATATTATGAAAGAGAAGAGGGTTAATTGTGACATTCAGAAGAAGCTTGATTTGATGACCAAGAAACGGAATGATTTATCTGACAAAGTGAAGTCTCTCAACAAATCCAAAAGCTATTCAGAAAGTCCGATTCGACCGTCTAATCTTTTCTATGATCATTCAGTGGATAATTCTTCCAAGTATAAATATGCTAATCTTCCTTCATACAAGAAAGTCAACATGCAATGGAGAGTCAAAGGTACAATTCCTGAAAAAGATGTACCAAAATCATCTGTTCCCAAAAAGAACACTAACCTAAAAGGTAAATCTTTTGTTAAACCTGATTCAATATATTCCGCAAACAATTTAATCAGGTTTGCACAAAAGAAAATTTGTTGTTCTTATTGTGGAACTAATGATTTTGTTAAAAATGATAATGCTCAATATTGGTACGGTACTTATCATTTTCCTTCTTATAGAGCTCCGCTTAACAAACCAGGACCCAAGACACGTTGGGTACCAAAATCTACTTAATCTGTTTTTGCAGATTTAGAAGCAAAGCGTTGAACTCTTGGAAGAAGATTACTTGTGCCATTAAGGGGGAGTAAAGAGAAATGGTTTCCAAACACATCAGTTTAGAACCCGGATTTCACAGTTATTGGTTTCTGAATACATCAGTTCAGTACCCGTGCTTCAACGACAATGGCTTTTGAACATTCCAGTTCAGGACCCGTACTTCAATGGCTAAGACTTCTAAACAAATCAGTTTAGAACTCGTACTTATCAGGTTAAATCTTTTACCGCATGATCATACTTCTCAGGTGATATCCTTATCTGTCACATCTTTTTATTTCAAGGAACAAGTGGTAAAAGGTAACATTGCATTATGTTTTATTTCTACTGCTTTGAATGTTTGAATCTTTACAAATTTAATTTAATGCAGTGAAATTTTTTCAACTTTCATTCAATGAATGAAATGTGTGTCAAGGGTGATTTTACAAGCGTTTTTGTAATATCTGAGTTACATCTGTTTCATCTTTCACTTCTGAAATAAATCGAAAGGTCAGCAAAACATGAATGAAATTATGCTGAATGCTCAAAATTATGTGATTCTAGATTTATATAGAATATAATGCTCAAAAAGCCTTTTTGTTAGAATGATGGATGGAAACGAAAATATGGAAAAAGCACTATGTTTTAGAACCAAGTGATTGAGATGCTCTAAGTTTTAAATCTAATCATTTAGTTTGAAAGTTTGTGTCTGTGGCCTTTCTGGTTTGGGAGATTAAGTCCTAAGGGGTGCTCGACACCTAGTCCCTAAGACCAACTGGTCTGGGATCGGCTGAACCAAATCCTGCTATAGAACCAGATAGAAAACCATGTTCTACTGGTACAAATGGGTTTAAGATATATCGATATGGCCTTTCTGGTTTGGGAAAGTAAGTTCTAAGGGGTGCTCGTCACCTAGCACCTAAGGCCAACTGGTCTGGGATCCGCTGACCCAAATCCTGCTATAGAACTAGATAGAAAGCCATGTTTAACGGTGTATCTTATTCTTAATAAACTTTGTGATTAAAAGATGCCAATGAGCACAAATTCAAAAGATGCCAATGAGCACAAAATCAAAAGATGCCAATGTGCACAAAATCAAAAGATGCTAATGAGCACACATCTCTTGAAACTTGGGGAAAATACAAAGTCGTGATAAACCTGTAAATTTGTGAAAATTCTGATTTTGGACAAATAGTGTGAGTAGCGGAACCCGAATCGTATAAACCCAATCGCGAAAACATCTAAACCGTTTTAAAAATCACTTTCTGTCCCTATTTTTCGTCGGCCATAACTTTTTCTCCGTAGCTCGGTTTGAGGCGAAACTGGTGCCCACGGTTCACGTTCTGGGTCGGGCACATTTTCCGTGTTTTAGCAGAAATCTGGTTCGGCCTCTAGCTAGGTGAAAAAGTGGTCGTTTTTACAGCAGTTCGTCATTTTATGTAAAAAAAAAAAAACTGCAGTTTCTGTCCCTGTCTTGCGTTTGCCGTAACTCTTTACTCGTAACTCGGATTGGGGTGAAACCAGTGCCAAAAGTTCCCTTTCCGAGTTTAGTAACTTTTCTGTGTTTTGTGCAAAATCCAGTTCGGAACGTAGCATAGGCCAAATCGTCGTTTTGTACCGATAGCTACTGTTTTTCACTGTTCTGCGAACCATTTTTATAAAATCCGTATTTAATTGTAGAAAAATCGTTAGGAGGTGTATAATATGTCCTTGGAACCCTAACTCAGAGTACTTTCTAGTTATGTATTTTAATTGAGGATTTTATGGGTTTAAAGAGGTCGGGACAGGTCCCGAACAGACCTGTTTGGTTAGACCGGAAAGTAATTTAAGTGACGGTTTAAGCGTGCGTCGTATTTTAGGGTCCGGGTCTCGTGTTAATGCATTTTAACGTTCGTCTAGGTGTCGGGAAGTGATCTTGGATTATTAATTTTGAGCTAGGCGCGCTTACGAGGTGAGTTCTCTCACTATATCTAATAACGGTTGTTTTATCATTGCTGTAGTACGTGTGTGGTAGCTTTATGTGATTGTGTTGTGGAACTAGATAGTGGGGTGCCTAGTTGATGCTATGTTGTCATGTTAACTCGGTGGGACCGAGGATCCGGCGGGGCCGGAGATTTTATACGCGGGTGGCGTAGAGACTCGGTGGGACCGAGGATCCGGCGGGGCCGGAGATTTTATACGCGGGTGGCGTAGAGACTCGGTGGGACCGGGGATTCGGCGGGGCCGGAGATGTTATCATGTGGTCGGTGGGACCGACTTGTGCCTTTTAGGTGGGTGGGTGTGGATATACATGTTTATGATTTGTTCGTAGACTGGTATGCTTGTTTATGTGTATTTATCTGTTATAGGGGTAATGTGGAATAACTGTGTTATCTATAGTGGTTGAATTCACTAAGCTTCGTGCTTACCCTTTCCCAATTAAATCATTGTTTCAGGTGCAAGTAGCTCCAAGGCGTGACGGGTACACACTGGCGCGCGTGAAGAGCTGATTATTATATCGTTTTCATTTTTAAACTATTTATTCCGCTGTTTACTGTTTTTAGAGAATAATTATTCTTGGATTGCAAATGAAACGGTTTGGGTTATTTAACGAGTTTAATTAATGAAATGTCATATTTAAAAAATTTTAAATTCCTTGTAATTTTTGGGACGTTACAGATTGCTAACCCTAAATTTATTATGTAAAAGTATTGTAAAAGAAGACAAGTCCTCAGGCCAAGAGGACTTCTGCGCTAAGGAAGAAGATGATCAAGAGCCTCTGTGCTATGTTCTGCTCCTAGAGGTGCCAAACCTGAAGATGACTATCGGAGTCCAGAACCTCTAGACTGGTCAACCTCTGCGCTTCTTTACTCTGGATTTCAACAAGTGTAGATCGTCTCTCTCAGTGTGATCGACCTATGGAAGAATGTCACGTCAGCAAGAACAGCTATTACACCTTAATAGGTGGAATAACCTTAGTGGCTAGGAGATTGACTTTTGCATTATTCTCCTATAAATAGGAAGATTACGTTAGTTATGGTACGTATGATAATCTTTACACACACTTCACACTATCAAAAAACACACACTGTTTAGAGAGAGAAAGTGAGACTGAGAGTTTTTACAAGCACCAGTGCGTGTTCTTGGTGTGTTCATCACTGTACTCCTCAGATTTAAGATGAATACATATGACCACGATGAATTCTGTGATTTGTATTGTTTGCATTCTCTATCTCTTCTAGATTACTGTTCTTCTACCTTTTAATCAAGTTATTTAAGCTTCTGCATATTTCTCTCATTTTCAGTTGATTGTATATAAAATGAGTTAAATTTGGGACAACATAGAATATTATAAAGTGCCTATATAGGATGGACAATGAGGTTGGTAAAATTGGAACCCTTTAGCCGATAGAGGAACTTGTCGGATGAGAACTTTGATGATGTCCAACTTATGTGACGTAATATCTAAAACCTAAGACAATAGGATTAGATAATATCAAAGTGAGGTAATATTCGATGAGTTAAGTTCATCATATACGTACCTTGTAAAACAAGGTAAATAAAATTAGTTCCAAGTGTTTGATTGAATGTTATTAGGGTGATTCACAAATTCAATGGTTAAAATCAACATTATATATATAGGGGTTAAATCAAATGAGAACCACAAATATGTTATAAACATCTGAGAACCAATATAAAAAATACTTTTTTACATGATATATTTTCATCAAACGCTGGGATTTAAGATATTGTTTCACGTATATTTGTTTCATACTATGATAGTTTCACATGTACTTGCAGGGCCGTACCTAGGGGAGGGCGAACCGGGCGCACGCTCAGGGCCCAATTCTTTTAAATATGTATTATATAGTAGTTGTTAAAAAAATTGTAAATAAAAAGATAAAAAAAAGTTAGTATATAATAGAACACAAAAAGAATTTAGCATTATATCAAGGGCCCAAACATATATTAATTAATTACATTGGACAATAAAATTTGTAAAAAATTAATTAGTTTTTCATTTACTTACTATTTCCTTAAGTTTTTTATATCTAGTATTAATATCTAAAAACTATTTTTGCCTAGAAACCTTGAATATACTCCAAACTCATCTTCCACATATTCTTTTGATTATTACATCCCATGAATTTTATTTTTGTGTTAGATTTAGTAGATTCCTTGTTATTAACTAAAAAAACTCATACATATTGAAAACAATTACCATCTATACGAGACAACCCTCTTATATCAGTAATTGTTTAACCACGTGAATATTTTTTACGTGTATTTTTCATTTCAATAGGTGAACCATTTTTTTTCACATGTTATCTATTCACAAGGTGAACACAAACATATAGGAAATAACATATGTTAAATCATTAGTTTTGATGAAAAAAGAAATCATGTAAAAAAATTTAAATCGATTCTCACGAGTTTATAATATATTTATGATTCTCATTTGATTATCGATATATATATATATGTGTGTGTGATATTCACGCCGTATTATAAATCAATTTTATTTGATGAAATTAAATTCATTTTATTTCCCTTCTTCCTTTCCTCATTCATTTTAGAGTTTTTTGTTTCTTCTACTCCTCTTGATCACTTTCATCTTCAATACTAAAACCCCACAACATATCTAATTAAGTCTTTCCGTTTGCTCGCTATTTAAAACCCCTGAACCACATCTCTAAGGTTTCCGTTTAATCTTACACCTCTTAACTACTAAAACATTTAACTGGTTTGATACGTTAACTATCAGATAAATTACATAATACATTTAACAGGTTTAATAGGTTAATATCAGAATAATTAAGAACAAAACAAGAAAGTTTAAAATTTTGTTACGCTATAGGTAATTCAAACAAAAATTATAAAATTAAATAGAAATTATATATAATAAACTTTATTGTATTTTATTTCTCATGTCACATAAAAGATAAAGTTGATTTTCACAGAAAATGTTTATAATACTAACAGAAATCCAAAACTTTGATTTAAATCTTCTTTATTTACATCATTACTGGCCATTTTACTTTTATTTGATTAATAATTGAAATAATTTACTAATTATATGCATTAAATAAATAAAATGAACAATAAAATAACTTAAACATGAAATAAAGGGGCAAATGACTCCCCCCTTGTTGAAGGGGCACCTGTACGTCATATATTTTTACATCCTGATTAAATGCTGATATTTGTTTTTTTTTCATATAATTGTAGAATTTTGACATTAAAATTTCTAACTTACATCTTTGAATATCCTTTAGATCAACACTTCACAATAATAAATAATTATTTTTATACATGTATGAATATTGTCGTCAATGAAAGTTCAGTTGCTATTACTTTATATTGTTTGTGATCCCCCGAATAATTAGTTGAGGTATATAAGCCGACGAGCATATCCACATGTATATCTACCTACATGTAATAACCGACTTTTAACTGGATTATATTTAAGTTTAGTGGTGATAGTGAGAATAAATGTAAAGTTATGTGGTCATGTGTGGAAGGTATAAATTGGGTTGAAACCCTAAAATTCATCCATTCACTCATATTCAAGAAAGCGGCTGTGTGTGCGAGAGAGACGATTTCAATCCCAGAGAGAATAGATTGGAAACCGAAGATTGAGGTATGAATCCTCATCATTGGCAAGGTAACCTTCTATTTTCCCTAATCTTTTAAGCTTAATGAAAGATTTAAGAGTTTGTAGTGGAGTTCTTGTCCATCGATAACTCCACTTGTTGGGGTTGTAACTGGTTTAGCAATTATCTAGCTAGATTGGTGAGAAGAGTGATTAAAAGATGTTGGCCTGATATCTTTAAGGTCCAAATCAAGTTATGATGGACCATGGTTGAGATTTTAGGAGTTTCATATGCTTCCAGTATTTCTGTGGTAACCGGAAATTGCCCCACTCAGCTGGGTGAGGTTACCGGATAGAAAGGATGTCCGGATAGGGCGAGAGACTGGTTATGAGTTTCGCGCAGGAAGGGTAACCGAAACGTAGGTATCCGGGAACATTAAGTATCCGGACAAGGATTTATTATTGGAGACTAGCTAAGGTCCGGATGTAGCGCATAAACCGGACACCGGGAATTGTCCGGAAAGATTGGTGGATCCGGATACTTGAGGTGTCCGGACATTCGTCTGGAAATGGTACCCGAAAACCGGAACCTGATAGTGGGTATCCGGTAACTGCACTGTGTGACCCGGAAACTGTGGAACCTGACTTTCTGTCTGGAGATGTTTATAAAGGGGACTTTTGGGGTATTCTCAATGAGTATTGTATAGAACGTTTTAGGGGACTCGAGAGTAAATCTTGTGGGACGTACGAGTGACTTATCATTCTCGTATGATTGGTTAAATTGTAGGTGTGCGAGTTAAGGAAGGTAATGGGTAAAGTGGAAAGGAAGTTTAGCGTGGACGCAGGTGAGTCCTTCTAACCAAAGATTTTTAACAAGTGTGTTTATGTACGCAAATACTTGTTTAAACTGCATATTTTACTTAATGTTGTTAAACATGCATAATGGTGTGACTTTAAAGGTATGATTACTTGAGTGTGGGCATGCGATGGCTTATGGTGTGTATGTGGGGTGGTGTGTCCCATAAAGAATATTTATATATGAGTTTGTTTCATATAATTTATCAAGGGTGGGTGTATGCCCTAACACGCTGTCACGAGTGTGTGTGACTATAGCGTGGGCCATTAGCATGTGTCGTATGTGTGCATATCATGATAAAGGTGTGATGTTTATAATTCCTTATAAATTTCTTTATAAATTGTGTTATTTGTAACGTGGACATGTAATTGAGGGAACTCACTAGACCTCACGGTCTAACCCTCGCTTTCATAAATAAAACCCTTTTCAGGCAAGCAGGTAGACAAAGGTAAGGGCAAGATGTGAGAACGAGGCCCGGCTTGGAGGAGTGTGGATGCGAGGATTTTTGTTAGTTGTCCGAATAGTTTCTTTTAGGAAATTCCCAGCTGTAAATCCGGTTGTTCTGCCAACCGTTGAATTTAGTATTTTTGCAAAACTTAAATTTTGGGTGCCGTTTTGGCATTGCCTTCTGAGGTGGGTTGTTATAGATGGTATCAGAGCCATAGTTTAAGAGATTTAGGTGACCGGATGGGCCTAAACTTAAACTGTGGGAATTAGGTAGTACAAGTGAGAATTAGGAAGGCTTTAGGGAGACCTTGACGGGGACACGAATAATAGGGTAGTGAGAACTGTCATGTAAGGTAAGCTGGGAATTACACCTGGCCAGTGTAATTACGAACTTACAGGTACATGTATGTGCTTATTTTGCCTTATTATATTGGAACTGTCGGCTTAAATTCTATTGGTGTGTTTTTCCCAGTTAGCAATCATGTCAAGGAGATCTTTAAGAAGTGGATCAGTACCGATGGACGAGGAGATCAGAATGGATGAACCAGTGAATCCACCTGAGCAGGCGGCCGCCTGCGGTAGGGGTAGAGGCCATGGAAGGGGACGCAGAAGAGTGCCCCAGCGAGCGGCTACTCAAGTGAATGAAACCGTGGAGGGGGCTAGAGCGAGGAAACGTATTCCCCGTGGAGCAAGGAGTGTAGAGATCCCACTTAAGCTGGAGGTATTTCACCAGGAGAGCTCGGCTTCAAGGCAGGGAGGGGGTCGGGGTAGAGGTCGTGCCCAAGCCTTCGTGGCCCAAGAGAACTTTGCCACTGCTATGGGTGAAATCCAGGAGACATTGAAAGCCCTGTTGGCTAACCAGGATAAGTCAGCCTCAGGAAGCAAGGAAGTGAGTGGTAGCAAAGAAGGGACAACGATGTCCAACTCACCTGGATCTGAGATAGGAAGTCCTTCCCAATCGACTCCGTTAGTGGTGAGCGATTCGGTGCTGAATGGGCGGTGCAGTTACAAGGCGTTCACCTCTTGTAAGTCGCCCACCTTTAAGGGGGAATGTGACCCTGTGTTGGCCATCAAATGGATAAGGGAAATGGAGCTAGTGTTTGCCATCTGTAAATGTGCTGATAGTGATAGGGTGATGTTCGCCCTATCGATGCTGAAGTCAGATGTCGTGTTCTGGTGGGACGTGGAGACAGCAGGAGAAGGGTCGAAGATGCGAGGAATTAGTCATGGGAGACCTTTGTCTCAAAGTTTAAGGCATCATTTTGCCCGTTGGCAGCAGTGAAAAGACTGGAAGAGGAATTTCTGGGTTTAGAACAAGGTGGGATGTCGGTGAGGGAATACACAACGAAGTTCATGAAGAAAGCAAGATTTGTCGAGCTGTACGTACCGAATGAAGAGCGTCGGGTAGAGAAGTATATTTTTGGGTTAAAGAGTAGCGTGCGGGAACTAGCATCCGCTCGGAATCCGACTACGTTTCAGGCAGCTATCAATGCGGTCGAGTTGGTTAAAAAAGAGAATAACCGACAGGATGAGCAGAAAGGTAAAGAAAATAGGAAGTGGGAAGGGCCAAGGCATGATTCAAAACAGACTAAGGTGTTCAGGCCCGAGATTCGAGGGGGACCGAAGCTTGGAAAGAAGCCTTGTGGGAAGTGCAATCGAGTGCACCGTGCGGAGTGTACGGTTGAACCTGATGGATGCTTTAAGTGTGAAAAATTGGGACACATGGCACGTGACTGTCGGAACCCAAGGGCGTGCTACCAGTGTGGCTCTCTGGAACATCTGAAACCGTACTGCTCACAGTTGAAGAAGGGGTATTCGGGTAGTTATGGTGGTGGACAAGGAGGGAAGAGAGGAGAAAAGAAAGTGGAGCCAGCGCGAGCAAAGGCGAGGGCGTTTCTCATGACAACAGAAGAGGTTGTGGAGATACCTGATGTGGTGGCAGGTACCTTTCTTGTAAACTCCATACTTGCTAAAGTGTTATTTGACTCGGGTGCAAACCGTTCGTTTGTATCGTCGATCTTTGTGCGAAGTTTGAATGTTAAACCCAAGAGGTTAGAGTGCGGGTTTGAGGGAGAAGTTGCCGACGATAGTCGAGTTTGGGTGAGGGAAGTATATGAGGGGTGTATTAGAGATGTAGAAGGTCACCCTTTTCCTTTGCGGTTATACCCAATATGTATGGGGGAGTTTGACGTTATTGTGGGGATTGATTGGTTGGCTAGTAAAATGCCAACATAGTGTGTAATAAGAAGATGATACGAATTACCTTACCCGATGCTTCGGAGGTAGTTATATATGGTGATAGGCGTGAACATAAATCCTGCCTTATCTCTATGATGAAGGCTAGGCGCTGTCTAGGAAAGGGATGTCGCGGGTTTCTAGCGTATGTGTTAGACGCTAAGAAGGAAAAGAAGGGGGTAGAGGACGTTCCAGTGGTGTGTGAGTACCCAGAGGTATTTCTGGAGGACTTGACGGCTTTACCCCCGGATCATCAGGTCGAGTTTAAGATCGATTTGGTGCCTGGGGCGGCACCAATAGCGCGAGCACCTTATTGTTTAGCGCCGGAGGAGATGAAGGAGTTGATGACGCAATTACAGGATTTGTTACGTAAGGGCTTTATACGCCCTAGCTCATCACCGTGGGGAGCACCAATACTGTTTGCCAAGAAGAAGGATGGGTCTCTACGGATGTGCATAGACTATCGGGAGCTGAATAGGGTAACCATCATGAACAAGTACCCGTTTCCAAGAATCAATGACCTGTTCGATCAATGCAAGGGGCAAGCTACTTCTCGAAAATCGACTTGAGGTCTGGTTACCACCAATTGAAGATGAAAGAGGAAGATGTGCCAAAGATGGCATTTCACACGATGTATGGACACTATGAGTTTTTAGTCATGCTTTTCGGTTTGACTAATGCTCCAGGGATATTCATGGATTTGATGAACAGGGTGTGTGGTCCGTTTTTGGACAAATGTGTAATAGTGTTCATAGATGACATTCTAGTCTATTCCAAATCTCGAGGTGAAAACGAAAAGCATCTTATTCTAGTGTTAGACTTATTGCATCGTGAGAAACTGTATGCTAAGTTCTCAAATTGTGAATTTTGGTTGAGGGAGGTACAATTTCTAGGACACGTGGTGTCAGGAGAGGGTATCAAAGTGGATCCGGCCAATATTGAGGCAATTAAAGGGTGGGAACCACCAAAGTCACCATCTGAAGTGAGAAGCTTCCTTGGTCTGGCAGGCTACTACGCCATTAACCGCATTGACTAAGAAGAGCGCTAAATTCGAGTGGGCAGAAGCTCGGGATGTGGCTTTTAATGAGCTGAAAGAAAGGTTGAGTAGTGCGCCCATCCTAACCTTGCCTAGTGGTTCTGAAGGATTTGTGATTTATAGTGACGTTTATAAACTGGGTTTAGGGTGTGTGCTTATGCAAAACGGGAAGGTGATCGCTTATGCGTCCCGTCAGTTGAAAGACCATGAGAGGAACTACCCACTCATGACATGGAGTTGGCAGCGGTGCTATTGGCATTGAAGATTTAGAGACATTATCTGTATAGGGTTAAGTGCCAGATTTACTCAGATCATAAGAGCCTCATACATTTGTTCGACCAGAAGGAACTGAATATGAGGCAAATGCGGTGGATAGAGCTACTAAGTGATTATGACTGCGACATACTTTACCACCCAGGTAAAGCTAATGTGGTGGCCGACGCTCTGAGTCGGAAGGAAAGAAGAGAACCAGCCAAGGTGGTCGCTTTTATAGTCGAAGTCGTTCCCAATCTCTTAGAAGAAATTAAGAAATGCCAAGAGGAAGCGTTAACTGACGGAAACCTGAAGAATGAGCGTATCGTTGGATTAGTGTCGTCTTTGGGAGTTAGCGGTAGTGGAGTGAAATGTTTAGGGGGCCGAGTGTGGGTCCCTGATAATGTCGTTTTTCGATATTATTTTGAAGCCTAAATCAGGGTTTTCATTGTAAGTTTCCGAGTAGAATGGTGATTTTAATAGCATATTTGAGAAAGTACATGTCATTGTAAGTTTCCAGAGATTGGCGAATTATGGGACGATTAGAGGACGAAACTGGCACTTCAGGATAAAGATCGAAAAAATGGGCACTTTAAAGCAAACAGTGCTCCGCGCTACAGCTCGCGCTAGTAGAGTCGCGCCGCCATCCGCGCGGAGCTCTATCCATTTGTACTCCAGTGTCCGGCGCGTCCCATGGCGCGGTTCCATCCGCGCCGCCATCCGCGATGAGGACCTGGCTGTTTTTATTTCATTTTTGACGGCTAGGGTTTGGTATTCGGTATCAGTTATGAATTTCTATTGCTCTGGGCGATTTTAGGAGACTAGAAGGCGATTTCGAAGTCAAGAACGAGAGAAAAACACAATTCGAAAGGGAATCAAAAGGCGAATCGAGTACGTTAGATCGGAGGATTAAGCTTTTCAGGGAGTTGTCATTACGTTCATTTCCATTAAACAGTCATGTTTACTTTTGCTTTAGTCTTTTCATTTCTGTGTTTGAAAACCCCCAATATGAACTAATTCATTCATGTTGGGGGGTTGGTGTGAATCATGAATAGCTAATCTTGTAGCTAAGTAGATGAACATGGTGGATTATTTTTTATGGATGAAACATGTGAGATTGTTCTTAATGCTTGTAATAGTCTGATCAACTGTTATTTGATTCAATAAATCTTTAATTTTTGAGAAAAGTTTTGAGATTTGATTTATCTTACATGTCTTGGATGTGATTCAGATAGAAATATGATTTTACATTCTTGTGGCTTTTAATCACTAATTGTTCAATTGAATGTTGTTAGATCGAGAGATAATACAATGTCTTGAATGATTAATTGCTATAGCTTGACGAAGTATGGTAATGGTTTGTGATTAAGCATTTCATCCTGAAGTTAATTCATTATTGTCAAGTCTATTTAGTCGTGACTACGTTGTTTATGAGGAATCCAAACCCTCCAGCTCTTCTGTTAAATTGATTAAATCATTGTCTGGTTCGAAAATTACTTGTTGCTTAGTAAAGTACGATGAATCTTATTTCACCAACCAACAAACCAATTTGCGTTCGTCTAGTTAATAGTCTATAAAGTCATTGTGGTACTTGACACCTGCTTCCTTTGGTTCGATACTCGTACTTCTGTACTATTACTTGATTTCGACACCGTACACTTGCGGTTAGATTAAGGGGGTGTAAACCCACCTATCAAGTTTTTGGCGCTGTTGCTGGGGAACCTGTTTTGTGTTGATATCACTACCAGTTGTAGAAATTATTACATTAGACACCCTGTTTTTATTTTTATTTTATTTTGCTTTGAAAGTTCATATATTTCTGGGTTTTGAGATTTTTATCTTCTCCGTTTCAGGTTACTTCCTGGTTTATGCCAATAAGGAGACTATTTCGGGAAGTACTACCGATTGACCCGGAGATAGAACGGACTACCAGAGACTTGAGAAGACAAGCACCAGCCAGACAAGTGCAGAACATGGAAGACGCTGAAAATGTCTACGAGGAGGAGATGGTCGTCAACAATGCTCCTCCATTGAATAACGGTCCTCCACTCCACAATGCTATTCCGAATAATGGTTCTATTCTGAACAATGGTATCAACAATGGTAACAATGGTATCAACAATCCGCCACCACCACCACTGGGTCAATAAAGGATTCCTATGAGAGCCTTTGCCAACCCAAACATGGGAGCTGCACAACGTGGACCATATGCACCTCCGATAGCCGCAAATAATTTTGAAATCAATACTGGTACCATCCAATTGGTGTAAGAAAACATGTTCGGGGGTTCAGCAGCTGAAGATCCCCATGCACACTTGCGAACGTTCGAGAAAATATGCAATACTTTCAAAGTGAATGGTGCTGATCAAGATGCAATCAAGATACGTTTGTTCCCGTTTTCACTAAGGGATAGGGCTACTACTTGGGAAGAGAATTTGCCAATCGGGCAAATTCGAACGTGGAATGATATGGTGACGGCTTTTCTCAACAAGTTCTTTCCACCGGGGCGAATGGCTCTATTGCTCTCCGACATCGCCCATTTTTCTCAATGGGACCAAGAATCTTTATATGAGGCATAGGAAAGATACAAAGGGATGCTCAATAAGTGCCCCCATCATGGGTTACAAGATTGGATGGTCATTCAAACCTTCTTTGTGGGACTAAATCCATAATTCAAGAATGATATAACAGCCGCAGTAGGTGGAGCATTGATGAATAAATCATATGAGGAAGCATGTGAATTGATCGAGAACCTGGCTGAACATAGCTATGCTACTCCAAGAGCCGCAACTAGAAGGGTAGCAAGTGTACAGGAAACCGAAGAGTTAAAGGCTATAAAGGCATAATTGGCTGCACTGACTAATCAATTGAAAGGAGCCGCCATTCAACCGAATGTTCAGAATGACATGGGTGGTCAAGACCCATTCGCGAATTCTCAAGAATATCAATCGCCGGAACAAGTCCAATTCGTTCAGAACCGGAATAATCGGCCGAGGAATGACCCATTTTCCAACACATATAACGAGGGGTGGAAGCGACATCCCAACTTTTCTTGGAGTCAACCTCAACAGGGCCCAGCCAAAGAAACAATGGGGCAGCAACAACAGTACGGTAATCATTCCAACTCTTCAAATTCCTTTCATTCTAACAATGTTTACCGTCACCTAGGTTACAATCAGAGGAAATATGATGAGGGGCAAACTTCAGAAAAGAAGCCTGGATTGGAAGACATGATGATGAAATTCATGTCAAAGATGGAAGGTGCCGTGGAAGGATTGGCAGGTACAGTGAACACTGTAAAGATGACCATGGACCAAAATACCGCCTCAATCAGAATGCTAGAGAGACAAGGGGGCAGATTTCTGAGGTTTTACAAACCCGAGCTCCTGGGCAATTTCCGAGCCAACCGGAAAAGAAAGGTAGAGAAGATTGCAAAGCCATCAGTCTGAGGAGTGGCAAACAGCTTGCTAGAGATCCTACTAGAGATTCCTCACCGGTTAAAACTGACACCAAGGTAAACAATGTTGAACCGGAAGAGATGGAGGAAGAGAAAGTTGATGGAGAGGTGGAGATGGAAAGACCTGATAGTAAAAAGCAGGAATAGAGCACGCCTACTCCCAAGGTGCCAGTTAAGCCGGCCACACCAAAAGTCCCGTATCCTAACAGGCTTAAGGCCCACAAAGATGACATTAATTTTGCTAAATTTCTTGAAGTGTTTAAAAAACTGCATATTAACATTCCATTTGCAGATGCTTTAGCACATATGCCATCTTATTCGAAGTTTTTGAAGGACATCCTCTACAACAAGAGGAAAATTGAGGAACATGCCACAGTTGCACTTACTGAGGAGTGCAATGCGATTATCCAGCACAAGCTTCCCCCGAAGAGTAAGGATCCAGGGAGTTTTACTATCCCTGTCCACATTGGCAATTCTGAATTTAGTAAGGCATTATGCGATCTTGGAGCTAGTATTAATTTGATGCCATTGTCTATTTTCAGGAAATTGGGGCTTGGAGAGGTGCAACCAACGAGTGTCACTTTGCAGTTAGCTGACAGATCCATTACATATCCATACGGGGTGATCGAGGACGTGCTGATTAAAGTTGATAAATTCTACTTCCCGGTGGATTTCAAGGTTCTAGACATGGACGAAGATAAAGAGATCCCTCTAATTCTTGACCGACCCTTTTTGGCCACGGGGGGAGCATTGATTGATGTCAAGGGAGGCAAGTTGACGCTACGAGTGGGAGAAGAAGAAGCGGTCTTTAATGTGTTTCGAGCCACAAAGCACGGATTGCAAGCGAATGAATGTTACCGAGTCGACATAATGGAATCCGCAATGACAGAGACGTGTGGGGTGCAATTCATTACATACCAATTGGAGAGTGTAATCATGGGTACCAATGACGATCCGAAAAGTGAAAGTGTAATGCAACTCAATGCATTACCATCTTTTAGAGGACCAAGAAGACCGAGCGTTGAGGATTTGGGGGAGCTAATACATAAATCTCAACCATCATCACATAACCCTCCGAAACTAGAGCTCAAACAATTACCATCACATCTTGAATACACTTTCTTGGGGGAGAAAGAGACACTACCAGTCATCATTTCATCAAAGTTGAGCTCAGAAAATAAAGAAGAGTTGTTAAGAGTGTTACGAGAACATCATACGGCAATCGGATGGACCATAGCCGATTTGAAAGGATTAAGTCCAACCTTTTGTACGCATTGGATCAACCTTGAAGAGGGGCACCGACCGGTGATTCAGCACCAACGCCGGCTCAATCCAAATATGAAGGAAGTGGTTCGTAAGGAGATCCTAAAATTATTGGACGATGGAATCATCTATCCAGTACCCGATAGCCCTTGGGTAAGTCCAGTTCAAGTGGTGCCAAAGAAGGGTGGTATTACAGTGGTTCACAACAACAACAATGAACTCATTCCTTCTCGAACAGTCACATGATGGAGGGTTTGCATTGACTATAGGAAGCTGAACGAAGCTACTCGAAAGGATCATTTCCGCTACCATTCATTGATCAGATGATAGAGAGATTATCCGTGCACGAGTATTACTGTTTCCTGGATGGGTATTCCAGGTACAATCAAATACCGATTGCTCCCGAGGATCAAGACAAGACTACATTCACATGTCCATATGGTACTTTCGCCTACCGAATGATGCCTTTCGGGTTATGTAATACGCCAACAACATTTCAGAGATGCATGATTGCAATTTATTCGGATATGGTGGAACGTACCATGGAGATCTTCATGGACGACTTTTCGGTATTTGGACCTTCATTTGATACATGTTTGACTCATTTGGAAGCTGTTCTCAAAAGATGCAAGGAGACGAGTTTGGTGCTAAACTGGGAGAAGTGTCACTTCATGGTGACTGAAGGAATCGTGTTGGGACATAAAGTGTCGAAAGAAGAAGTAGAAGTTGACAAGGCCAAAGTGGCGGTGATTGAAAACTTACCGTATCCAAATTTTGTCAAAGGAATTCGAAGCTTTTTGGGACATGCCGGTTTTTACCGGCGTTTCATAAAAGATTTTTTTAAAATCACCAAACCTTTGTGTACTTTACTCCTTAAGGACGCGAAGTTCGATTTTACTAATGATTGTGTGCTTTCTTTTGACAGGTTGAAAAAGGAGCTAAGCACCCATCCTCACAACACCTGATTGGAGCCTTCCCTTCGTTATAATGTGTGATGCAAGCGACACAGCGGTCGGAGCAGTCCTAAGGAAAAGGAAGGATAAAAGAATGCATGTCATTTACTATGTGAGCAAGACGTTGGACGAAGCCCAAGTGACCTATGCCACTATAGAGAAGGAGCTGCTAGCGATCGTATATGCTTGTGAGAAGTTTAGATCATATTTGGTGGGAGCCAAGGTAATTGTTTACACTGACCATTCAGCTCTCAAATATTTGATGGCCAAGAAGGATGCCAGGCCGAGGCTTATCAGACGGGTACTACTGCTTCAAGAGTTTGATCTAGAGATATTAGACAAGAAGGGTTCAGAAAATACGGTAGCAGATCATCTTTCCAAACTGGAAATAAGTAAAGGGCATAGCGAAGATCGAACAATCATTAACGATACATTCCCGGATGAAAAACTTCTAAAGGTTAGTCACTCGGAACCTTGGTATGCTGACTTGGTAAACTTTTTGGTAGGTGGAGTGATACCTTACAACTTGAACTCTCATCAAAAGAAGAAATTCTTATCCGATGCCTTGAGGTATTATTGGGATGAACCGTACCTCTACACGAGTTGTGCTGATGGGATGATTAGAAGGTGTGTTCCGGATGAGGAAAAGACCAAATTATTACACGTTGTCATACACTAGAATGTGGGGGTCATTTTAGCAAAGATAGAATTGTCGTGAAGATTCTACACTCGGGGTTCTTTTGGCCGTCTATGTTCAAGGAAACGAGGGAATTCATCATTAGATGTGATCGATGCCAAAGAGTGGGGAATATGACGAAGAAGGACGAAATGCCCATGAAGATCTTCATGGAAGTAGAGTTATTCGACGTTTGGGGAATAGACTGTATGGGACCATATCCTAAAACTCAGATTCTCATTATTATCATATTTTACCAAAACCCATAATGAAATTCTCAAGAAAGCTTTTAACTAAGAAGATGAATCATCTCAATGATATAATTACCTTATAAATCTTCAAACCAATCCAGATTAGATAAATTCCCAGCAAGTCTTTCCTTTCTTCCTTCTCTTTCTCGATTTCTCTATTTCAATCTCTCTCTCTCGGTTTCTTTCTCAAACCGTACACACACAAAGTACATAAGACCCACACTTTTAGCTAACAAGGCTAATTAGATGACACCTCACTCAAAACACATGAGTCATTAACTATATTACCAAACAAACCTCCAACTTTAAAGAAATAACAATACAACCCTCAATTTGGAAATCTTCTTCAATCAACACTTGTAAACAATTACAAACTTAACCCTCAAGTTAATTTGTAATTCACAAAATAATATAACTGAAAATTTGGGATGTTACAATACTCCCCAACTTGAAAATGATTTCGTCCCCGAAATCAAAGCTAGGTAAACAAATGAGGATACCTATTCCTCATACTCTCCTCTGACTCTAAAGTTACATTAGTACCTCTATGGTGTTTCCACTGTACTTTCAACATAGCTACCTCTTTACCACTACGTAACTTTCTAACCGATATTTCTAAAATCGCTTATGGTTCCTCTTCACAACGACTCTTTTCATCTATTCTCACATCTGTGAGTGGAATCACATCTTCCTCTTCGGCCAAACACTTCCGAAGATAACATACATGAAAAGTATTATGAACTCCTTCCAACTCTGGTGGAAGATCTAACTTGTAAGCTTGTAACCCAATTCTCTCAACAATGGTGAAAGGTCCTAGAAAACGAGGAATCAACTTCCCACGTTTTCCAAACCTTATCACACCTTTCCATGGGGATACCTTGAGCATCACACGCTCCCCAACTTGAAATTCCTTTGGTCTCCGCTTCGAATCAGCATAACTTTTCTGTCTATCTTGGGTTGCTTTCATATGCTGCCGAATCTCTTTTACTTTATCCGCTGTTTGCTGTACTAACTCTGGACCAGCAAACTGTTTCTCCCCGGCTTCTAGCCAACACACCGGAGTTCTACACTTACGACCATACAACACTTCAAAGGGTGCTCTCCCGATTCTCGAATGATAACTATTGTTATACGCAAATTCTACTAACGGTAGATGCGTATCCCAGTTACCACCAAAATCTAAAACACAACACCTGAGCATATCCTCCAAAGTTTGAATAGTCCGCTCACTCTGTCCATCGGTCTGTGGATGAAAAGCAGTACTCAAATTAACTTTAGTACCCAATTCTTCTTGCAATGATCGCCAAAATCTCGAGGTAAACCGACTATCACGATCTGACACTATCGACACCGGTATACCATGCCTTGACACCACTTCATCAATATACAACTTTGCTAATTTCTCAATTGGTGATGCCTCTTTCATTGCTAGAAAATGAGCACTCTTAGTTAATCTATCCACGATTACCCATATTGTGTCGTTACCTTTTTGCGTCTTTGGTAACTTCGTCACAAAGTCCATGGTAATCTTCTCCCACTTCCATTCCGGAATTTCCAAGGATTGGAAACTTCCGTAGGGTTTCTGATGTTCAGCTTTCACTAACGAACATGTTGAACACATTTCTACCTTTCGAGCCACATCTACTTTCATCGCTGGCCACCAATAATGCAATTTCAAATCTCGATACATCTTCGTACTCCAAGGATGTATGGAATACTTAGATCTATGAGCGTCTTCGAGAATCAACTCTCGATTTCCTCCCATTTTAGGCACCCAAACTCTTCCTTGAAACAATTTAATCCCCCGACCATCTTCAGTCAACTGAAGATGTTGCTTACCCATTACTTCCTCTTTCAGATTTTCCTCTTGCAAAGCAATCACTTGTGCTTCTTTGATCTTTTCCATCAAACTTGACGTTACATCAATTCTAACATTTACCGATTTCAAACACCCACCATATTCTTTTCTACTTAAGGCATCAGCTACGACATTTGCTTTACCAGGATGGTAATGCAATTCACAATCATAATCCTTAAGCAATTCTAACCATCTTCGCTGCCTCATGTTTAATTCTTTCTGATCAAAAACATGTTGCAAACTCTTGTGATCAGTATAAAGAGTACACTTCGTTCCATACAAATAGTGTCGCCACAACTTCAAAGCGAACACCACTGCTGCTAACTCTAAATCATGGGTAGGATAATTCTTTTCATGCTCTTTAAGCTGTCTTGAGGCATAGGCAATCACTTTACCCCTTTGCATTAGCACACATCCTAAACCCATCTTTGAAGCATCACTATACACAACAAAATCTTCTGTCCCTTCTGGCAGGGCAAGAATAGGTGCTTCACACAGTTTTTGACGTAAAATTCTGAAAGCTGTTTCCTGTTTCTCCGTCCAAACAAACTTCTCATTCTTTCTGGTTAACAACGTCAAAGCAGATGCAATCTTAGAAAAATCTTTTATGAATCTTCTATAATAACCTGCTAATCCCAGAAAGCTTCTTATCTCAGATGCACTTCTAGGTGTCTCCCAATTCGTCATCGCTTCAATCTTTGAAGGATCTACTTTAACTCCTTCAGAAGTAATTAAATGACCTAGAAACTGCACTTCCTTCAACCAAAATTCACACTTTGAAAACTTTGCGTATAACTTCTCTTTTCTTAAAACTACTAAGACTTCACGAAGATGTTGCTCATGATCTTCTTCAGTCTTTGAATAAATAAGTATGTCATCAATAAACACAATGACAAACTTATCTAAGAATGGTCGACACACTCTATTCATCAAATCCATGAATACCGCAGGAGCATTCGTCAACCCAAATGGCATTACAAGGAACTCATAATGCCCATATCTCGTTCTAAATGCTGTTTTTGAAACGTCTTCATCTCTTACTCGCACTTGATGGTATCCAGATCTTAAATCTATCTTTGAAAAGCATCCCGCACCTTGGAGTTGATCAAATAGATCATCAATCCTCGGAAGCGGATACTTGTTCTTAATAGTTACCTTATTCAACTCTCGGTAATCAATACACATTCTCATGGTACCATCTTTCTTCTTAACAAATAAAACTGGAGCTCCCCACGGTGAAGAACTTGGTCTTACGGAACCCTTATCTAATAACCCCTGAAGCTGAGTCATCATCTCTTTCATCTCAGCAGGTGCTAAACGATAAGGTGCTCGTGCAATCGGTGCCGATCCAGGAATAATATCTATACGAAACTCCACCTGTCTTTCAACTGGCAAGCCTGGAAGGTCATCCGGGAACACATCCGGAAACTCACGCACTACGTTGATATCTTGAATATTTTTCTTTTCTAACTTTGTATCAATAACATAGGCTAGATAAGACCAACACCCTTTCGATAAACATTTCCGTGCCTTCGTCACTGAAATCAACGGAATTTCTCCCTCCTGTTTTTCTCCGAACACGAATACACTATCTTTCTCGCCCATTGGAATTCGAATCAGCTTCTTTGCGCACATAATTTCTGCCTGGTTGTTGCTCAACCAGTCCATCCCTACCACAATATCAAAACTCCCAATTTCCATTAACAACAAGTTAATCGGAAATTTTGTTCCCTCTATCATAATCTTACAATCGGCCAGGCTCTTCTTAACCAAAGTCTGAACTCCATTAGCTATTTCGACTACTAAGGCATCTCCTAGAGTAGTAACAGGCATAGCTAGTTTATGTTGAAACATCTTGGATACAAAAGAGAAATTTGCGCCACTATCAAACAACACACGTGCAGGAATAGAGTTTATAAGAAATGTACCCGAGACCACGTCCTTTGACCCCTTCGCTTCATCAGCAGTCATTTGGAATGCACGACCGGTTGGTTTGGGAATATCCAGCTTTCTTCCCTGATCTCCTCCTCTTTTCAACTTCGGACAATCTTTTCGAAAATGACCCGGTTGCTGACATTCAAAACAAACCGACCCAGGCACTGTACAACTCGACGCCATATGTCCCATCTTCCCACACTTGAAATATTGATTTCCAACCACACGGCATTGGCCAAAATGTTTACTTTTACATTTTGAACACCAACTCGGTTCTCTACGAGAATCATTGCGAATGTTCTTTCCGAATAATCTTAATTTTGGAGAAGGTTCGGAACGACCCTCCCACTTTCTCTTTTCTCCAACCTGTGCTTTCTCCTCCTTATCTTTCACATACATCTCTTCTATGACCTTAGTTTCCTCAATCGTCTCCCTCAAAGTAGCCGATTTTGAACTGCGAACCCTTGTCATCATATCGGCGGGTAGACCTTTCAAATAATACTTAATCTTTTCTTTCTCTGTTGAAGCCACATGCCCCACAAGATTTAGCTTCTCCATAAAGACCTCGGTATATTTTCTCACCGACATATTACCCTTCTTAATATTCCGGAACTCTTCTTCGATTCGGTCCATTTCGTGCTCGTTACAATATTCTTCTAAAATCTTTGCTTTAAACTGACTCCAAGTTACGGAATTCAAAGCTGCCTCAGTCACAGTTGATGACAACACATTCCACCACTGCAACGCTTTTCCACGTAATATTTGCGACCCAAATCTCACCTTAGATCTCTCATCTGTACATTCACAGGCACGAAAAGCCTGCTCGATTTCTCTTATCCAGTTCATACAAACCACTGGATTATCATCTCCCTTGAATTCCGGTGGTTTACAACTCAAGAACGTCTTGTAAGAACAGTTTCTGTCAACCCTTCTAACTGTCTCCACTCCTGGATTTACAGTCGGATTTATCACATTAGTATCAGTCACTGTTCTCCTTGGCTCCACATTTCGATCATTAATCAATTTCGTAAACATCTCTGCCTGTCTCCCCATCACAGTATTCATCATCTCTGCTTGCCTCTCCATTGAAGCATTCATCAGTCGAGTCACATTATCCATTATTCGCCCCTCCATACCAAAATCTGACGACGTTTGATCAACATTACTAGTACCTCCTGGATGTACTCGACTTCGCATTCCTCCCAAGGAAAGAAAATCTGATGGCGTATCAGGAACTCCGCCCAATCCAGTCTGCCTTTCTCCAGTATCGTCTAACCAATTCCTATTCATCGAAGAATTTGGAGACCTCGGGGGTGTATTCACCATCGTTCTGATGGAGCATAAAAGAATACTCATCAGTTAATGGTTTATACAACTAAACATACAATACATACTTTACCGCTAATCAGTCACTGTACAATTTAGAAACAAGTATGCTTGTGTAATAATATATTCATAATAACAGTAGCTAATTGAAATTGCGAACATATCATACATGAGAATTCTCATTACCATTGTTACAGTACTAACTTCGCGTATTTCTGTCGACTCTAAGACTACCCATTCTTAGTACTTCTACCCAAAACTCACGGATCATAACTTAACTCATCTCAGCTTAAGTCTAGGCATCTCAAATTTATACCTAGTTCGCTTAAACTAAAGCTCTGATACCATACTGAAACACCCTAAAAACAGGGTCAATTTAAACCTTGAAATTTACCATAAGTTATGATCAAAAACTTTCAAACTTATATAACCTGAGGATCAAATGTAAGGTTTCTATATACAAACGTCATTACTTAAATAACTTATTAATCTAATCATAACATAACAATCAGATTAATCCAGTTATCTAAACAACCGTCCCAAAAGCATCAAAATCTCTAGATCCTCCGGTATCTCTAAGTCTGAATCTTTCCAAAAGTTCTCGTCTCTCATTCCCGCTATTTCCCGGAGCTTGTACCTGGTAAGAAGATTCAACTTGAAACATTAGGCTTTCGCCTAGTGAGGATACTCAAATCAAAATAAAATTTAATAATTAAAACATGAACAGATAACTCAAACATGTTCTCACCCATCTTACCGTACGACAACTCCCTTTCAAATCGGGGAATCTATCCCACTCCAAATTTCCTACGACTAACTCATTAAATCGTAATAACAAAAATAAGAGTTAACTCTGAATCATTCCAGATTCACAATCAATAATCACACACAAGAAATTACAAGTCAAAACCTGCCTATTTCTTAATCAGGAAGTAGAGATTACAAATTACTTTATGCCTATCTCTAATCTTCCTCTCATCACAGGGAAATCTCCGATCTTCCCAAATCGAAATGGGAATCATTAAGCAAACTCTGCTGATTCCACATTCCACCTCAGAATCAATGGTCCCCATGGGATTATAATATCGCGATACTCAAATCGAGACTCATGATTCAAGGTTCACCCAATTACTAAAATTACATCCCTTTGGTCTATGACGAGTAATCGGTTCCCATTATACCGTACCCAAGTGCCCTCGGTGACCGGATGCCTATTTTAGTAAAAGCACATAATCACATAATATAATATATGTAATAATCGATACTACTATATGCGTCCAACATACAGTATATCATTTTCCCGAACATATTCTATATATATAAAATATCAAGAATATTAATATCTCCTCATCTCAATCTCTTAATTATTTCCTCTTTAACTTAACATGGAAGTTAATAACTCAATCAAGCTTCAAATCATAATTAGAGTTCATAACCACATAGTAATTTCATGTAGTAGATAATCAAACTTAGCATGCAAGTTTAATAATAAATACTAGTTCATCAATTTCATATATAACTCATCTTGGAAACTTTAACATGGTAACCAACATAACACAACTTTTAATCGCCCTCTTGGCTTATCTCTGATTTAATAAAATCCACATAAAACATATTCATGCATACATATAAAGCATCTAATTCAAGATTAATTACTGAATTTTAAAGAGAGTTGAATAAACTCACCTGATGCGTTATTACTCCTTTTAATCCTCTTTAATACGTAAGGGCCCCTTTCTTCACTACCACAGCTTACTGTATTATTCAATCACATATACTGATATTAATTATCAAAACAGAACCCTCTACAACTGAAAATCCTTAATCTCTTAAAATTACATCTCAAGTCGCAATGAACTGAAGTCGCAATCACCTATTGCGATTTCACTTCCAAATCGCAACCAACTAAAGTCGCAGTCCTCTATTGCGATCCCAAAATCAAATCGCAGTCAACGGTTGCGATTTCATCCTCAAATCGCAACTCGCCATTGCGATTTCACTCCAAGTCGCAGTGAACTGTTGCGACTACAGTACCAAGTCGCAACTGCCCATTGCGATTTCGACCCAAGTCGCAACTAACTGTTGCGATTCCAAAACCAAGTCGCAATGGTCTGCTGCGACTCCAACTCTAAGTCGCTATTTCCTATTGCGACAATCATGAATGTCGCAACTTAAGGTTGCGACTTCGATGATATTCAACCAAGTCTCAGTCCACTAAGTTCGTCCTAAACCCAGATTTTTTGTACTTTTAATCTATGTTTGTTTATGCCCATTTGCCGATATGTTTAATATACTTACCTTAACATATCCTAAAACTCAGATTCTCATTATTATCATATTTTACCAAAACCCATAATGAAATTCTCAAGAAAGCTTTTAACTAAGAAGATGAATTATCTCAATGATATAATTACCTTATAAATCTTCAAACCAATCCAGATTAGATAAATTCCCAGCAAGTCTTTCCTTTCTTCCTTCTCTTTCTCGATTTCTCTATTTCAATCTCTCTCTCTCGGTTTCTTTCTCAAACCGTACACACACAAAGTACATAAGACCCACACTTTTAGCTAACAAGGCTAATTAGATGACACCTCACTCAAAACACATGAGTCATTAACTATATTACCAAACAAACCTCCAACTTTAAAGAAATAACAATACAACCCTCAATTTGGAAATCTTCTTCAATCAACACTTGTAAACAATTACAAACTTAACCCTCAAGTTAATTTGTAATTCACAAAATAATATAACTGAAAATTTGGGATGTTACAATACTCCCCAACTTGAAAATGATTTCGTCCCCGAAATCAAAGCTAGGTAAACAAATGAGGATACCTATTCCTCATACTCTCCTCTGACTCTAAAGTTACATTAGTACCTCTATGGTGTTTCCACTGTACTTTCAACATAGCTACCTCTTTACCACTACGTAACTTTCTAACCGATATTTCTAAAATCGCTTCTGGTTCCTCTTCACAACGACTCTTTTCATCTATTCTCACATCTGTGAGTGGAATCACATCTTCCTCTTCGGCCAAACACTTCCGAAGATAACATACATGAAAAGTATTATGAACTCCTTCCAACTCTGGTGGAAGATCTAACTTGTAAGCTTGTAACCCAATTCTCTCAACAATGGTGAAAGGTCCTAGAAAACGAGGAATCAACTTCCCACGTTTTCCAAACCTTATCACACCTTTCCATGGGGATACCTTGAGCATCACACGCTCCCCAACTTGAAATTCCTTTGGTCTCCGCTTCGAATCAGCATAACTTTTCTGTCTATCTTGGGTTGCTTTCATATGCTGCCGAATCTCTTTTACTTTATCCGCTGTTTGCTGTACTAACTCTGGACCAGCAAACTGTTTCTCCCCGGCTTCTAGCCAACACACCGGAGTTCTACACTTACGACCATACAACACTTCAAAGGGTGCTCTCCCGATTCTCGAATGATAACTATTGTTATACGCAAATTCTACTAACGGTAGATGCGTATCCCAGTTACCACCAAAATCTAAAACACAACACCTGAGCATATCCTCCAAAGTTTGAATAGTCCGCTCACTCTGTCCACCGGTCTGTGGATGAAAAGCAGTACTCAAATTAACTTTAGTACCCAATTCTTCTTGCAATGATCGCCAAAATCTCGAGGTAAACCGACTATCACGATCTGACACTATCGACACCGGTATACCATGCCTTGACACCACTTCATCAATATACAACTTTGCTAATTTCTCAATTGGTGATGCCTCTTTCATTGCTAGAAAATGAGCACTCTTAGTTAATCTATCCACGATTACCCATATTGTGTCGTTACCTTTTTGCGTCTTTGGTAACTTCGTCACAAAGTCCATGGTAATCTTCTCCCACTTCCATTCCGGAATTTCCAAGGATTGGAAACTTCCGTAGGGTTTCTGATGTTCAGCTTTCACTAACGAACATGTTGAACACATTTCTACCTTTCGAGCCACATCTACTTTCATCGCTGGCCACCAATAATGCAATTTCAAATCTCGATACATCTTCGTACTCCAAGGATGTATGGAATACTTAGATCTATGAGCGTCTTCGAGAATCAACTCTCGATTTCCTCCCATTTTAGGCACCCAAACTCTTCCTTGAAACAATTTAATCCCCCGACCATCTTCAGTCAACTGAAGATGTTGCTTACCCATTACTTCCTCTTTCAGATTTTCCTCTTGCAAAGCAATCACTTGTGCTTCTTTGATCTTTTCCATCAAACTTGACGTTACATCAATTCTAACATTTACCGATTTCAAACACCCACCATATTCTTTTCTACTTAAGGCATCAGCTACGACATTTGCTTTACCAGGATGGTAATGCAATTCACAATCATAATCCTTAAGCAATTCTAACCATCTTCGCTGCCTCATGTTTAATTCTTTCTGATCAAAAACATGTTGCAAACTCTTGTGATCAGTATAAAGAGTACACTTCGTTCCATACAAATAGTGTCGCCACAACTTCAAAGCGAACACCACTGCTGCTAACTCTAAATCATGGGTAGGATAATTCTTTTCATGCTCTTTAAGCTGTCTTGAGGCATAGGCAATCACTTTACCCCTTTGCATTAGCACACATCCTAAACCCATCTTTGAAGCATCACTATACACAACAAAATCTTCTGTCCCTTCTGGCAGGGCAAGAATAGGTGCTTCACACAGTTTTTGACGTAAAATTCTGAAAGCTGTTTCCTGTTTCTCCGTCCAAACAAACTTCTCATTCTTTCTGGTTAACAACGTCAAAGCAGATGCAATCTTAGAAAAATCTTTTATGAATCTTCTATAATAACCTGCTAATCCCAGAAAGCTTCTTATCTCAGATGCACTTCTAGGTGTCTCCCAATTCGTCATCGCTTCAATCTTTGAAGGATCTACTTTAACTCCTTCAGAAGTAATTAAATGACCTAGAAACTGCACTTCCTTCAACCAAAATTCACACTTTGAAAACTTTGCGTATAACTTCTCTTTTCTTAAAACTACTAAGACTTCACGAAGATGTTGCTCATGATCTTCTTCAGTCTTTGAATAAATAAGTATGTCATCAATAAACACAATGACAAACTTATCTAAGAATGGTCGACACACTCTATTCATCAAATCCATGAATACCGCAGGAGCATTCGTCAACCCAAATGGCATTACAAGGAACTCATAATGCCCATATCTCGTTCTAAATGCTGTTTTTGAAACGTCTTCATCTCTTACTCGCACTTGATGGTATCCAGATCTTAAATCTATCTTTGAAAAGCATCCCGCACCTTGGAGTTGATCAAATAGATCATCAATCCTCGGAAGCGGATACTTGTTCTTAATAGTTACCTTATTCAACTCTCGGTAATCAATACACATTCTCATGGTACCATCTTTCTTCTTAACAAATAAAACTGGAGCTCCCCACGGTGAAGAACTTGGTCTTACGGAACCCTTATCTAATAACTCCTGAAGCTGAGTCATCATCTCTTTCATCTCAGCAGGTGCTAAACGATAAGGTGCTCGTGCAATCGGTGCCGATCCAGGAATAATATCTATACGAAACTCCACCTGTCTTTCAACTGGCAAGCCTGGAAGGTCATCCGGGAACACATCCGGAAACTCACGCACTACGTTGATATCTTGAATATTTTTCTTTTCTAACTTTGTATCAATAACATAGGCTAGATAAGACCAACACCCTTTCGATAAACATTTCCGTGCCTTCGTCACTGAAATCAACGGAATTTCTCCCTCCTGTTTTTCTCCGAACACGAATACACTATCTTTCTCGCCCATTGGAATTCGAATCAGCTTCTTTGCGCACATAATTTCTGCCTGGTTGTTGCTCAACCAGTCCATCCCTACCACAATATCAAAACTCCCAATTTCCATTAACAACAAGTTAATCGGAAATTTTGTTCCCTCTATCATAATCTTACAATCGGCCAGGCTCTTCTTAACCAAAGTCTGAACTCCATTAGCTATTTCGACTACTAAGGCATCTCCTAGAGTAGTAACAGGCATAGCTAGTTTATGTTGAAACATCTTGGATACAAAAGAGAAATTTGCGCCACTATCAAACAACACACGTGCAGGAATAGAGTTTATAAGAAATGTACCCGAGACCACGTCCTTTGACCCCTTCGCTTCATCAGCAGTCATTTGGAATGCACGACCGGTTGGTTTGGGAATATCCAGCTTTCTTCCCTGATCTCCTCCTCTTTTCAACTTCGGACAATCTTTTCGAAAATGACCCGGTTGCTGACATTCAAAACAAACCGACCCAGGCACTGTACAACTCGACGCCATATGTCCCATCTTCCCACACTTGAAACATTGATTTCCAACCACACGGCATTGGCCAAAATGTTTACTTTTACATTTTGAACACCAACTCGGTTCTCTACGAGAATCATTGCGAATGTTCTTTCCGAATAATCTTAATTTTGGAGAAGGTTCGGAACGACCCTCCCACTTTCTCTTTTCTCCAACCTGTGCTTTCTCCTCCTTATCTTTCACATACATCTCTTCTATGACCTTAGTTTCCTCAATCGTCTCCCTCAAAGTAGCCGATTTTGAACTGCGAACCCTTGTCATCATATCGGCGGGTAGACCTTTCAAATAATACTTAATCTTTTCTTTCTCTGTTGAAGCCACATGCCCCACAAGATTTAGCTTCTCCATAAAGACCTCGGTATATTTTCTCACCGACATATTACCCTTCTTAATATTCCGGAACTCTTCTTCGATTCGGTCCATTTCGTGCTCGTTACAATATTCTTCTAAAATCTTTGCTTTAAACTGACTCCAAGTTACGGAATTCAAAGCTGCCTCAGTCACAGTTGATGACAACACATTCCACCACTGCAACGCTTTTCCACGTAATATTTGCGACCCAAATCTCACCTTAG
The DNA here is from genome assembly GCA_033807775.1 of Saussurea involucrata. NCBI lineage: Eukaryota > Viridiplantae > Streptophyta > Magnoliopsida > Asterales > Asteraceae > Saussurea > Saussurea involucrata. The sequence continues at coordinate 83,887,924 of CM066327.1, forward strand.
ATCTCTCATCTGTACATTCACAGGCACGAAAAGCCTGCTCGATTTCTCTTATCCAGTTCATACAAACCACTGGATTATCATCTCCCTTGAATTCCGGTGGTTTACAACTCAAGAACGTCTTGTAAGAACAGTTTCTGTCAACCCTTCTAACTGTCTCCACTCCTGGATTTACAGTCGGATTTATCACATTAGTATCAGTCACTGTTCTCCTTGGCTCCACATTTCGATCATTAATCAATTTCGTAAACATCTCTGCCTGTCTCCCCATCACAGTATTCATCATCTCTGCTTTCCTCTCCATTGAAGCATTCATCAGTCGAGTCACATTATCCATTATTCGCCCCTCCATACCAAAATCTGACGACGTTTGATCAACATTACTAGTACCTCCTGGATGTACTCGACTTCGCATTCCTCCCAAGGAAAGAAAATCTGATGGCGTATCAGGAACTCCGCCCAATCCAGTCTGCCTTTCTCCAGTATCGTCTAACCAATTCCTATTCATCGAAGAATTTGGAGACCTCGGGGGTGTATTCACCATCGTTCTGATGGAGCATAAAAGAATACTCATCAGTTAATGGTTTATACAACTAAACATACAATACATACTTTACCGCTAATCAGTCACTGTACAATTTAGAAACAAGTATGCTTGTGTAATAATATATTCATAATAACAGTAGCTAATTGAAATTGCGAACATATCATACATGAGAATTCTCATTACCATTGTTACAGTACTAACTTCGCGTATTTCTGTCGACTCTAAGACTACCCATTCTTAGTACTTCTACCCAAAACTCACGGATCATAACTTAACTCATCTCAGCTTAAGTCTAGGTATCTCAAATTTATACCTAGTTCGCTTAAACTAAAGCTCTGATACCATACTGAAACACCCTAAAAACAGGGTCAATTTAAACCTTGAAATTTACCATAAGTTATGATCAAAAACTTTCAAACTTATATAACCTGAGGATCAAATGTAAGGTTTCTATATACAAACGTCATTACTTAAATAACTTATTAATCTAATCATAACATAACAATCAGATTAATCCAGTTATCTAAACAACCGTCCCAAAAGCATCAAAATCTCTAGATCATCCGGTATCTCTAAGTCTGAATCTTTCCAAAAGTTCTCGTCTCTCATTCCCGCTATTTCCCGGAGCTTGTACCTGGTAAGAAGATTCAACTTGAAACATTAGGCTTTCGCCTAGTGAGGATACTCAAATCAAAATAAAATTTAATAATTAAAACATGAACAGATAACTCAAACCTGTTCTCACCCATCTTACCGTACGACAACTCCCTTTCAAATCGGGGAATCTATCCCACTCCAAATTTCCTACAACTAACTCATTAAATCGTAATAACAAAAATAAGAGTTAACTCTGAATCATTCCAGATTCACAATCAATAATCACACACAAGAAATTACAAGTCAAAACCTGCCTATTTCTTAATCAGGAAGTAGAGATTACAAATTACTTTATGCCTATCTCTAATCTTCCTCTCATCACAGGGAAATCTCCGATCTTCCCAAATCGAAATGGGAATCATTAAGCAAACTCTGCTGATTCCACATTCCACCTCAGAATCAATGGTCCCCATGGGATTATAATATCGCGATACTCAAATCGAGACTCATGATTCAAGGTTCACCCAATTACTAAAATTACATCCCTTTGGTCTATGACGAGTAATCGGTTCCCATTATACCGTACCCAAGTGCCCTCGGTGACCGGATGCCTATTTTAGTAAAAGCACATAATCACATAATATAATATATGTAATAATCGATACTACTATATGCGTCCAACATACAGTATATCATTTTCCCGAACATATTCTATATATATAAAATATCAAGAATATTAATATCTCCTCATCTCAATCTCTTAATTATTTCCTCTTTAACTTAACATGGAAGTTAATAACTCAATCAAGCTTCAAATCATAATTAGAGTTCATAACCACATAGTAATTTCATGTAGTAGATAATCAAACTTAGCATGCAAGTTTAATAATAAATACTAGTTCATCAATTTCATATATAACTCATCTTGGAAACTTTAACATGGTAACCAACATAACACAACTTTTAATCGCCCTCTTGGCTTATCTCTGATTTAATAAAATCCACATAAAACATATTCATGCATACATATAAAGCATCTAATTCAAGATTAATTACTGAATTTTAAAGAGAGTTGAATAAACTCACCTGATGCGTTATTACTCCTTTTAATCCTCTTTAATACGTAAGGGCCCCTTTCTTCACTACCACAGCTTACTGTATTATTCAATCACATATACTGATATTAATTATCAAAACAGAACCCTCTACAACTGAAAATCCTTAATCTCTTAAAATTACATCTCAAGTCGCAATGAACTGAAGTCGCAATCACCTATTGCGATTTCACTTCCAAATCGCAACCAACTAAAGTCGCAGTCCTCTATTGCGATCCCAAAATCAAATCGCAGTCAACGGTTGCGATTTCATCCTCAAATCGCAACTCGCCATTGCGATTTCACTCCAAGTCGCAGTGAACTGTTGCGACTACAGTACCAAGTCGCAACTGCCCATTGCGATTTCGACCCAAGTCGCAACTGCCCATTGCTTTTAACCAAAATCCTCATAAGGTTACTTTAGTACCAAAGCTGAATGCTTCTAAAGCTTTAGTGATTTATTCCTCTGGATCAAGGAATCAGATCTCTAGATCTACTCAGCGTGGGTCTATTCAGCGATCTACTCCTAGACTCAGAGTGGATGTCCTTGGTAAGAAATCTGAAGAACTAAATGTTCCTCCCATTTCAAAAGCCAAAAGCTTATTTGGTGCTGGTCCTTCAAATTCTAAATCTAAAGCTCAGCATTCAAATGGTCCTAGAACTACTTTTAGTTATAGGAAATGTTATCACTGTGGACTTACTTATCATATTGCTAGTAAGTGTCCCTCAGCCACCAAAGCTGAAAAGATAGCTAAGGTGAAGATTGCCCCCAAGGCAAAGAAGACCACTGAGGTTAAGAAATTAACCAAAGTGAAGACAGACAAAGCTGAATCTTCAAATGCTGCGAAGATTGCTGAACCTTCCATTCCAGCTACTTCCACTGACAAACGTGTACACATGGTTAAGTGGGTACCCAAGAAAAACTAATCTTCCTTGGTGATGCAGGTTAAGAAGGGTATCTGGTATCACGATAACGGATGCTCTAGACACATGACTGGAAAGAAAAGCCTGCTCGTTGAATACAAGGAAGAGAAGGGTCCCTCTGTGACTTTTGGAGGAAATGGAAAAGGACATACCCGAGGGTTTGGTGTACTCTCTAATGGTACAACCACCTTCAGAAGAGTCGCATATGTTGAAGGGCTGAAGCATAATCTTTTAAGCATCAGTCAGCTTTGCGACAAGGATAACAAAGTAATCTTTACTAAGGAATCCTGCTTTGTCACTGACAAAAAGGAGAAGATAGCTCTCAGCGGTTATCGTTTGGAAAATGTTTATGTAATAAACATGGACTCAACCACCATTGAGAACTCCTGTTTCTTCTCAAAAGCCTCATCTGATGTCAACTGGCTATGGCATAAGAGGCTCTCTCATCTGAATTTCAAGACACTGAACACTCTTTCTTCAAAAGAGTTAGTCACTGGTCTACCTCAACACTCATACGTCAAAGAGTCTTTATGTTCAGCGTGTGAGAAAGGGAAGCAAACCAAAGCAGGCTTTAAGTCAAAGAAAGTCTCTTCAGTGTCATCTCCTCTACAACTACTCCATATGGAATTGTTTGGCCATGTTAACAAACAATCCATCGCTGGAAAGAAATATACACTGGTCATAGTTGATGAATTCTCTCGTTATACATGGGTGATGTTTCTCCGTTCCAAGAGTGACACCCCTGAAGAACTCATCACCTTTGTTCGGAAGATGGAAACCCTGAACAATTTGACCGTTCGCTCAATAAGGAGTGATCATGGGACTGAATTCAAAAACAGTTCTCTTGATTCCTTCTTTGAGAGTAAGGGTATCTCTCACAACTTTTCATCAGTGAGAACACCGCAACAAAATGGAGTCGCTGAAAGAAGAAATAGAACAATTATTGAAGTTGCACGTTCAATGCTCAGCGATTCTCACCTGCCTACTCAGTTTTGGGCAGAAGCTGTCAACACCGCTTGTTTTACGCAAAACGGGTCATTGATAGTCAAAAGATTCAATAAAACAGCCTATGAACTTTTTCATGGGAGAAAACCTTCAATCAGCTTTCTTCACATCTTTGGATGTCAGTGTTTCATACTGAACAACAGAGATGCCCTTGGAAAGTTTGATCCTAAGGCTGATGATGGAATCTTTCTTGGATACTCCTCAGTCTCCAAAGCCTTCAGTGTCTTCAATCGAAGAAGACAAACTGTGGAAGAAACAATTCACGTCACGTTTGACGAATCCCGTTCAGCGAACTCTAAACCGTCCGCTGATACTGAAAAACTGAATCAATGGATGTTTTCTCATCTTGGTGATTCAGAAGATATTCCCACTCCTCGTGCTCATACAGTTGAAGATGATGGTCCTACTATCATTCCAAATATGCAGAATAGTGAAGTTGAAACATCATGGGTCTCAACTGTTCCTTTAAACACTATACCTTCTTCTGAACCCAATGTCTCAGACATTCCATCTACTTCTCAGCAATCAGTGAATATAATGACAACTGCACCCATTCCTCTTTTGGCTGATACTCCAGACGTCGCTGAAGCTTCATCTTCAGCTTCTCCAGTTTAGGTTGAGTCAACGTCTCACGCTCCGGCTCAGCGATGGACTGTAAATCACCCAATTGATCAAATTCTTGGTGATCCAAACGCTGGTATTCAGACTCGACGAAGTGCAGGTAATATTTGTTTATTTGTTAATTTTATTTCTCTAACTGAACCAAAGAAAGTAGATGATGCCCTCAAAGATCCAAACTGGGTCAGCGCCATGCAAGAAGAGCTGACTGAATTCGAAAGAAACAAAGTTTGGAAACTTGTTCGAAGACCAACTGACAAAACAGTGATAGGCACTAAATGGGTCTATCGAAACAAGTTGGACGAACATGGAACTGTAACCCGCAACAAGGCTCGACTTGTTGCTCAGGGATACAGACAAGAGGAAGGTATAGACTACGACGAAACATTTGCTCCAGTAGCAAGATTAGAATCTATTCGTCTATTCTTATCATACGCTGTACACAAAGACTTCAAAGTATATCAAATGGATGTTAAGTCAGCGTTTCTAAATGGAAAGCTGAATGAAGAAGTCTATGTGGAACAACCTCCAGGATTCTCAGATCCTAAGCGTCTAGGTTATGTTTATAAACTGGATAAGGCACTTTATGGCTTAAAGCAAGCTCCACGTGCATGGTATGACACTCTTTCTACTTATCTCCATGTTGAACAATTTGAGCGAGGTAAAATCGACAAAACTCTATTTTTCAGGAAAGTAAAAGTGTTGGGTCACCAAGGATTTGAAATTGACTCACCGATGTTTTCCCTAAAACTCCTATTTAGAATATTTTAGTTTGGTTCTTTGAATGACTTGTACAAGATATCAAATGTTCGGTGAAGTCGAAGATCAACCGAAACCAAGCTTGAAGACTCTCTACTTGTGGAAAATAGAAGACTCTCGACAACTTACAAACAAGTCATCTCCACCGAACTGCCTGGACAGTTTCGGTGGTTACTTCCCACCGAATTTCCTGGACAGATTCGGTGGCCACATCACCACCGAATTTCCTGAACAGTTTCGGTGGCATCGTCTTCCACCGATGAGCCTTGACAAATTCGGTGGACGCTACACCGAATTACCTGAACAACTTCGGTGGCCCTCCTCACCACCGAAATGCTCTTACATTTTCGGTGGTCGATCTCTCTCTACCGAAGTTCTTCTATTTTCGGTGAAACCTCCTTCGGTGCCAAAGTCTTAAAGGGAAGATCATTTATTATGGGACAATATCCTCTAGCAGATAAAAGTGACAGTTTGTCTCTTTATCCATAATCAGTTAAAATCCGTTTTTATCTGCATGAGCTATTCTGTCTGTACCTAGTAAAAAGTGACAAGGACCTTTCATCTCTCCAGAAGTCAACATACTCAGCAAGTTGAAAGATGACAAGTGTCCCAAGCATTTAATGCTTGGGCACTCCTTGGCACTATAAAAGGAGAAGGCATCACCATTCAAAAGGCACGCTTTCAGAATTCTCTTAGTGCAAGAAATCTTTCTTTAAGCCTTAAAACTCAATAGTTTTGCTCTCAGTGTTCTTAGTTGTTTTGTTGTATACTTTGTGCAAGATTGTTAGAATAGTTTATCTGTTCTTTTCCGCAACAATCTTAAGTTTCTTTGTGTAATTCTTGTTGAAAGTTTTTCAATAAAAAGAATTAAAATTGTGAAAATTTTGAGTATTGTATTCAACCCCCCCCCCCCCCCCCCCTTCTACAATACTTGCTTAGCCATCTGGGACTAACAAGTGGTATCAGAGCAGAAAGTTTAATTCCATAAACTTGATCTGCGATGGCTGCCTCTTCTTCTACTGGTGAAAACTCTTTTCAAAATAACTTTGCTGAAAATGGGTCCATTTCAAAACCTCCTAAGTTTAATGCTAACAACTTCTCTTTGTGGAAAAGCCGCATGATGTTGTTCATGGAAGGAGTGGATACTAGATATCCAACCATTCTCAAAGAGGGACCCATCATCCCCAGAGTTTGGGCTCGCTATGAAACGCAGAGGCCTGGTAAAGAAACCATGGAAAAAGATAATTCTGATGATTCCTCTGATGAAGAAAAATCTGCTGCTACTGGTCGTTACATTCTTTAAAACCCCAAAAAGTATACCGATGAGGAAAAACGTTTGGTCTCTCTTGACTCCAAAGTAAGAGCTATTATTGCACTCTCTCTTCCTGATGAGGTCTACCACTCTTTGGTGAACTTTGAAACTGCCAAAGAAATGTGGACCACTCTATGTGTTCTGTACGAAGGTACAGAGGAAGTTAAGAAGTGTAAAAATATTGGTCTTATAAGAAAGTATGAACTCTTCACGTTTGAAAAAGGAGAATCTCTTCCTAGCTTCTATAACCGTTTTAACTCTCTTCTTAATGATCTTAAGTTATTGGGCAGAATCTATGACAATGAGGAAGTCTTGTGCAAATTCATGGATTGTCTCCCAGAATTTTGGGAAAATATATGTACTTGCATCAAAACTACCAAGGATCTTGAGTTCATGCCTTTAACTGTTCTGTATGGTACTCTCTTCAATTTTGAGCAAACCAAGCTTCAAAGGAAATCTTTCATAAAAGACATAAAGAGCTCTTCCATAGCTCTTATCAGTGAAAATTCCAAAAAATCTCAAAACCTCCCTAGAATCACCTATCCTTCATCTGACTCTGATAATGACAACCAGTCAAATTCTACCCACCAAACGGAGGCATATCTAAGTGATGCTGATGATGAAGGTGAGGATATTATGATTGAACAATTGTCAGACGAAATGGCAATGATGGCTGGTTCTAAAAATAAATTTCGTCCTTTCAGCAAATCCAGAATTTTTAGAAAAACCTCATCTTTTAAGACTTCTTCTGATAAGTCTAATGAGGAGTGTTTTAATTGTGGCAAGAAAGGACATTTTGCATCTGAGTGTAGGAGCAAGCCTATCTCCAAGTCTAAAAACACATCCTCTGAGGGTCTCTCCTCAAAAAGGGAAAAATCCAAAAATATGACTTTCAAATCAACCTTTCCCAAAAAGGAGTCCCATTCCTCTTTCTTAAATCATCAGGAGCGTGCTGAGAAATATAAAGCCAAGTACAAGAAAGAGAAGGAAAGGAGTGAAGGTCTGGAAAGAAAAGGGAAGGGTCTTATGGCAGAAACTCACGATTGGGATGATGAAGATACCTCCGAAAGCGACTCTCAAAATAGGTGTTTCATGGCTATCTCTGAAGAAATGGAAGTTTCTGAAAAGGCAACCTCTCCAATGGCTCTCGTGTCGACTGAGTGCTCGACGGCTTATGCTCAGGTACATCCTTTTAATAATATGTCAGATAAAGAAAAGATTGATGCCTATGAATCCTTAACTCAAGATTTTTATTCTGTTAAAGACAGTAAGAATAGAAAATCTGCTCAAGTGAAAGAGCTCAAAGCTGAACTTGAAATTTGCATGTCTAAGCTTAAAAGGTTTGAGGAAATTAAAAATGAGCTTGAGGACTTGAAAACAATAAATCATGTGATTTCAAAAGAAAAGAACTCTCTGTTTAAGAAACTTAAAAGAGAGCAAGAGGTGGTGAGAAAATGGACTGATTCTTCAAAAAATCTTGAACAACTCTTTCAAAGTCAAATCAGTGGAAAGAGCAAAATCGGTCTAGGATTTGGCAAAGTCTCTTCTGAAACTTCTTCCCATGCACCTCTTCCTTCCTCAAGTGTGTGGGATGATGCCTCTGATTCAAGTTATTATAATTCCATATCCTTAAACTCTTTAGATCTGGGTGAAGCTCTTAAATATGGAATGTTCATTAAAGCTAAAGAGGCATCCTCAAATCAACCTTCTGAAAACTCTGACTCAGATGAAGTTTCAAAACTCACCCTTGATCTCTCAAAAAGTTTAAACATTGTTGAAGCATCATCCTCTAACTCCTCGCAAGTCATTCTGTTGAAAAGATCAAAGCCCACCGATGTCAACACCAATGATCCTCCCATTCCTCTCCATGAAGTGTTAAGATCTATTCACGTTGATGAGTATACTGAACCTAATCCCTCAAAGATTCCCAAAAGAGAACATCAAGTTCACCCAAGAGGTTCTTCAGCTTCTGACAAAGGGAAATCGGTGGCTGTTTCTGTGACCGATTTCCACCCCAAAAGGTTCTCTTCAAAGAATTCTCATGGTAACTCTTCCTTTCTTCAAATTCCAAGATCAGTACTTTTGAAAAGGCCAAACCCCACAGAATCCTCCAACTCTCCAACTAACATCTCTGCCAAAGGAATTCTTGGGTCCAAACCTCCTGCTTTGTTCTCCCATAACAAAGTTTTAAAAACCAATGCGAAAAACCAAAATAGGAAAAGTGTTCAAAATGTTAAAAAGGTCTTTATCTATAGAAAATGCTATAACTGTGGTGACACTTTTCACATGGCTAAGGACTGTCCCAAGGAAAGAATCGAAAGAACCAAACCTAAGGACCTCTCATCATCTTCTAATCCTAAAGGACCCATTACAAAATGGGTACCAAAGAACTAATCTGTGTGCATGCAGGTTTCTGAGCGCCATCAGATATGGTATCTGGACAGTGGGTGCTCACGCCACATGACCGGAAACAAATCTCTTCTCATCAACTATGTGTCTGAAAAGGGTCCATCTGTCACTTTTGGTGATAACTCTAAAGGCTACACCAAAGGCTATGGAACTCTCACAAATGGATCAGTCACTTTCAATAAAGTGGCATTTGTTGAAGGTCTCATGCATAATCTTCTTAGTATTAGTCAACTGTGTGATCTTGGATATAAAGTTATCTTTGAACTTTGTATCTGTACGGTTGTGGACAAGAACTTCAACGTGATGTTGTCTGGAAAAAGGATGGATAATGTCTTTGTCATTGACATGGGACTAAGCAACAATTCATCAAATGTCTGCTTCGTGTCAGATGACTCTTCCAAAAGAAACTGGTTATGGCATAAACGTCTTTCTCATCTAAACTTCAAAACTCTCCACAAAATTTCAAATAAAGAGTTGGTGTCTGGCATGCCAAAGCTGAATTTTATCAAGGAAAAGCTGTGTGATGCATGTGAGAAAGGGAAACTCACCAAAACTTCCTTCAAGACCAAGCAATGCTCTTCCATCACTCTTCCTCTCCAGATGCTGCACATGGACCTATGTGGACCAGTCAGCACTCCGAGTCTAGGAGGAAAAAGGTACATTCTTGTAATTGTTGATGAATTTACCAGATATACTTGGGTGTATTTTCTCAGGTACAAAAGTGATGCAACTGAAGAAATCATCAACTTTGTCAAGAAAAATGAAGTTCTAAATGGCCAACTTGTTCGATCAGTAAGAAGTGATAATGGCACTGAATTCAGAAACAGTGCTCTTGAAGACTTCTTCACTGAGAAAGGGATTTCTCAGAACTTTTCTGCTGTCCGTACTCCACAGCAAAATGGAGTGGTGGAAAGGAAAAATAGAACTCTATGTGAAGCTGCCAGATCGATGCTAAGTGAATCAAATCTACCTACCTATTTTTGGGCTGAAGCTGTTAACACTGCCTGCTTTACCCAAAATAGGTCTGTGATTTCTAAAAGGCATGACAAAACCCCATATGAAGTCTTCCATGGCAGAAAACCGAATATTGGATTCCTTCATGTGTTCGGCTGTGTGTGTTTCATTCTTAATGATCGTGAAAACCTTGGGAAGTTTGATCCCAAAGCAGATGAGGGAATTTTTGTTGGGTATTCCTTATCCTCCAAAGCTTATAGGGTGTATAATCTCAGAAGAAAATGCATTGATGAGTCTATCCATGTCAAATTTGATGATCTTAGATCCTCATCTTTGTCAAATGATGATGATGATTTGCACAGATGGATATCATCATGCATCGGAGCTGCTCCTTTGTCTAATCCTATTGATACTCAACTCACTCCCTCCATTCCATCTCCTTCTAGTATCCAAAATGAGTCACCCTCTTCTCCTCATACCGAAATTGCTCAGCCTACCGACACCATTCCTCTCACCGAAAATGAGCCTTCACCCACCACCGAAAATCCTACCTACCACCAAACCTCTGATCCCACTCCTTCGACTCATCTCACTCAATATACTCCATCACCTCTACCCCCTGCCTCAAAATGGACTAAGGATCACCCTATTGACCAAATCATTGGTGATCAACAAGCAGGTGTCCAAACACGTAGAGGAGTTGGAAATATCTGTCTCTATGTGAATTTTCTCTCTCTTCTTGAACCCAAAAAGATTGATGAAGCTCTAGCAGATCCCTGCTGGATCTCGGCCATGCAAGAAGAGCTCTCTCAATTTGAGAGAAACAAAGTTTGGAGATTGGTTCCCAGACCTCGAAAGAAGACAATCATTGGAACCAAATGGATCTTCAGGAACAAAATGGATGAAGATGGTACTGTTATCAGGAACAAGGCCCGATTAGTAGCTCAAGGATACAGACAGGAAGAGGGCATTGACTATGATGAAACATTTGCCCCTGTTGCAAGACTTGAAGCTATAAGGATCTTTCTGGCTCATGTTGCCTACCGAAATTTTAGGGTCTTTCAAATGGATGTTAAAAGTGCCTTCCTCAATGGGGAACTTGCAGAGGAAGTCTATGTGAAACAACCTCCTGGCTTTGAAGACCCAGCTCATCCAGACTATGTGTACAGACTTGACAAAGCACTGTATGGTCTCAAGCAAGCTCCTCGTGCTTGGTATGACACTCTTGCCAACTTCCTTCTAATACATGGATACTCCAGAGGTAAAATAGACAACACTCTTTTCATCAAGGAAACTTCAGGTAACCTCATTCTTGTCCAAATCTATGTTGATGACATCATCTTTGGTGCTACTGATGAATCACTTTGTGATGAGTTTGCTTCTCTCATGATGAGTGAATATGAGATGAGCATGATGGGAGAGCTTACATTTTTCTTGGGCCTTCAGGTCAAACAAACTTCAGAAGGAATCTTTATAAATCAAAGTAAATATATTCGTGACCTTCTGAAGAAATTTAATTTTTTAGATAGCTCTCCTATGAAAACTCCCATGGCACCACCGTTGAAACTAAATGCCGATCCTAACGGTATATATGTGGATGTTACCCTTTATCGGGGCATGATTGGTTCTCTTCTGTACTTAACTGCTAGCAGACCGGACATTATGTTTGCTACTTGTCTTTGTGCCCGTTATCAGGCAAATCCAAAAGTATCACACTTAAAGGCTGTAAAACGGATTTTTCGGTATCTCAAGGGTACCTTACACTTGGGTCTTTGGTATCCCAAAGACTCAGGTTTTGAACTAATTGGGTATTCAGATTCAGATTTTGCAGGCTCTCAGGTTGATAGAAAAAGCACTACAGGAAGCTGCCAACTCCTTGGTGGTAAATTGGTAAGTTGGTCCAGCAAGAAACAAAACTCTGTGTCAACCTCTACTGCTGAGGCTGAATATGTAGCTGCGGGAAGTTGTTGTGCTCAGATCCTATGGATGAAAAATCAACTCAGGGATTACAATCAATTCTTTTCTAAAATCCCAATTCTGTGTGATAATTCCAGTGCAATAGCTATTGCTAACAATCCTGTTCTCCACTCCAGATCTAAACACATAGATATCCGATATCATTTCATCAGGGACCACATTTCCAAAAGTGACATTGAACTGCACTTCATTCCCACCAATTTGCAGCTTGCTGATCTATTCACCAAACCCCTTGATGAAACCAGGTTCAACTTTCTCATAAGTGAACTTGGAATGTGCAACCTTCAAGAATAAACATGTGTTTCTGCACCACCGATCTCATATCGGTGAACATTTTCTTCTCCACTTCTTTTCTTACACCGAAATCTCAAATCGGTGGAACTCCTCGACTTCTTCCACCGAAATTGAATATCGGTGGAACCTTTCAACCCCTTCCACCGAATTCTGTAATCGGTGGAACCCTACTTTTCTACCCCCGAAATCTCAAATCGGTGGAACTCCTCGACTTCTTCCACCGAAATCGAATATCGGTGGAACCTTTCAACCCCTTCCACCGAATTCTGTAATCGGTGGAACTCTCCAACTTCGGTGAAACCCTTCTTATATCTACACCGAAATACCACTGATATACCACCGAAAGACCACCGATTCACCACCGAGTCTACACCGATCCTCTCTCTTATCTTATACGACTCCCAATGTGTCGGTGATGGGAGACCTTTCACATGTCAGCCGCTATGTGTCACGACTCCTCGTTTCCCACTCCTCCCTTTGAGCCGCCTTGTCCCATCTCCCCATAAAAACTATCATCAGGTTACCCTTCTTTCTTCTATATATATATGTATGACCCTCGCATATTTCCCTCTCATTTCTTTTTCAAAACCTGCAACCCCTTATCTCTCTCTCGAAAACCTCTCATGGCTTCTTCTCGATACCCTATTCCCACACGATTTGAGGAGCTTAAGTTTAATCAATGCAATCACGTTGCCCGCTTCGACCCGGATCCAGCTCATCCCGAGTTCTCCATAGTCGCAAAGTTCCTCACTCGCTCTCCTCTTCTTCATGCCTTTTCGTGCAACCCCAAGATGAGTAAAATGCTCATTGGCAAATTTTGGTTAACATGTGTGTACGATCCCTCCAACGAAGCCATTCACGCCTCCATTCTTTCCAACGACGCCGGTGATCACGACCTTACTTTTGGGGTCGATGATGTTCGTCTAGCTCTCAAGATCGACGCCTTTTCCGACTATGAAGACATGCATTTGGACACCATACATGAAGACATTGTTCTTACCACCGGTTATGTGCTCGACGACTCCTCCAAAAGCTCCAAAGGCCCCGGTACTCTTCTTCGCAGCAAAATAGGAGGCATTTGGAATTTCTTCTTTGCCCACGTTATCCATTGCCTCTCACGCAAAACAAGTGGGCATGATCAATCGCCTTCACACGTCAACAAACTCGCTCATGCCCTCATCTTCCAAAGAAAAGTCGACTTCGCCCAATACTTCTTCTCAGAGCTTGTCGAGGTCATCAAGACTCCCAAGAAATGCTATGTTGCCTTTCCACGCTTCATCTCAATGATCATACAGCACAAACTTTCTAAGGCATTGGAGTCAGATCGCAAATCCCCTTTACCGCGCTTCTCTTATGACTGGTCTTCTCCGTGTGTAGGCACCAAAACTCTCAACGTTAAGCCACTCGCCACCGATCGCCCATTACGACCAGGTATGATCTCTTTTGCTCTTTCTCCCGAACTACATTGGGGTGATGCGGAAATTCCCGGGTTTCAACACCTAGAAATTCCCGAGGTCCCTCCAACTGTAGTGGCCCCTTCTCCCCGTTACCGAGTTACGTCGGGTGGCACTCAAAAGAAACGACAAAAGGCCACCGACACCTCCGCACCCGCTTCTCGAACTACGTCACCGAGAGTTCCCTCGGAGGCTTCCCCGGTTCAAACCCCTTCTCATAAGCGGAGGCACTCATCTTCCCCTTCGGGATCTCTTCCAAAGAGGTCCCGGAAACCATCGGCCCCACCAACAAATCCAACTGTCGATTCTCAAAAATCGCCGGTTGTTGAACTTCATCCCTCCGGGCCAAGGGTATCCGTTTCAAACCCCACCAACTCCTCTGTTGCCTCTCAAAAGGCCTCAGTTGTACACTTGGAGAACCCTCAACAAACCTCCCCACTCGATTCTTTGGGTGGTGGAGATGACCTCGAGGTCTCTCCTCTCGAGGGTTCTGATTTTTCACTTCACAGCCTTTCACCCGATCAGTTTATGATCGATGAGATTGCACAACCCAATCAGGGTTCCCCCCCACAGACTTCACCCCCACATGATTTCTTTGCATTTCTTTTAGCGGACACTGGTTCTCCCCGAACCATCCCGTCCCCCGAAGAACATCACATCGAGCCTCCCTCGCCGAGGCAACACTCTCCACAACGAACACCCTCACCTCCCCGACCTCCCCGAAACCTCTACACCGATGAACTCGCGCCTCACTTACGACATCCGCTTCCCGAAGCAGATCCCCTTCGGTGGCACTGTTCGTTCCCCGAAATCGGTGGTCACACCCCATCCCACCAAGACCGACCTTCCACCTTCCTTCAATCCACGATCTCTCTGATCTCCCAGGCCAACTCTCGAATCTCAACCCTTGAGACAAAGTTACCTCAATTGCTACTCAATGCCATCACCGATGCCCTTGTACCAATAAATGATTCTCTTACTACGTTGTCTTCTAAGGTTGAGTCCCTCTCCAAGGCCTCCAGCACCGAAATGTCAGAATGGGAAATGGATATGGGTGATTTCTCTATGGTTCCCAACACAATCTCTGGTACTTTGGCATTTCTACACTCCAAGTTTGATAAGGTGTTTTCTGAAATGGGTTTTAAGGTTCCGGCTGTTCCTGAGGGGGAGAAAACCTCCGCTCCACCGAAATTACCATCCATAAAGAAATCTTCCAGTAACAAGCCTCCACCGAAAACCACTCCACCATCACCGAAATCCTCTTCTGTTTCACCGATACATACAGGTACCACCGAAGCACTAGAACTTGGTGCATCAACTGAGGGGGAGCAATCCAGTAAAGCTTCCAAAGACAAAGGCAAGAAAGTCTTTTCGGCCGAAGATTTGGCTAAGGAAGAAAAGAAGAAAAAGGAGTTGGCAAAATATGGGGCTCGACCTAAAGATGTTGAATCTCTTAAACTCAAGCCTGCTTCTCATATAATCGCCACCGAACTCGGTCTCTCCCCTCAAGAAATTGAGGATGCAAAAATCGCTCAAATCAACTTAGATAAATCCAGAGATCTATCCCTTAAAGCTGCTGAAGAAGAAGCTGCAAAAGCAAAATCCTCCGATGCCATTCAAATCCAAAAATCGGTGCTGAGTGCCCTAGAAAAAGAAAAGAATGATGAAATTAGCTGGTACAAAAAGACCATGCATCACCGAAACAACAGGTCACCGATTTCAACTGTAAAGATTGCCACCTCCAAAGCAAACCCGGAAGACATCAGGCTGATCATTGACAGAGAAGATGGTTCGATGAAAAGTGTGAAAGAAAGTCATCTTCAACTCTTCGGTCTCTCAGAATGGTACGAAATCTCTCAACACCTGGTCAGGAGTCCAAATCCAAAGAAAGACATATTTGTCAAGTACATTGATGGACTGATGGGAAAGATGAAAGAATTCAAAAGAAAACACAACATCACTCTCTCCACCGATGAAAGAGCCAAACTTCAATCTTTGAAAGAAAAAGTCATCCTTCCCAAAGTTAAAAACCCACCTGACTCAGTCTTCAAGGAAATGGCGAGGGAAGGTAAAATTCCAAATGTGAACAATCTAAACCTCACCATTCCCACTTCGGTCCCCTATCCTACCACAACCTTAAGCCTCTCACCGATACCAGGATTGTTCTTCAACGATGGTCTCGGTCGTCGGTGCTTCTTCAGATTTGCCCAGATACCCTTCGCTGATACTATCTTTTTGGAAGGCATCCACAACCTCTTTCCGAACATCCCCGAAGCTCAGCCTTTCTATAGAAACTTACTGGATGAAATCAAGCGCCGCAAAACCTCAAAGAAGTAAGTTCTCTCCATTTGGTACTTGTAAAAGTTAGTTTCTCATTTTGTAAATTGTACGAGAACTTATCTTAATACAAGTATCTCTATTTGAATTTTATTTCTGTACATACTTTACTTTTCGTTACCTGTAAATAATGTACATAGTATACATACTCATACAAAAAGATCAAAAAGAACAAAAAGAATGGTCTATGTGAAAAGAACCCAAAAGAGTAAAAAGGGTCAAAATGCACTTACTTTTCAGTTACTCTTGAATATTCTAAGAAAGGAGCTCAAATTCAAATAGGGGGAGATTGTTGGGTCACCAAGGATTTGAAATTGACTCACCGATGTTTTCCCTAAAACTCCTATTTAGAATATTTTAGTTTGGTTCTTTGAATGACTTGTACAAGATATCAAATGTTCGGTGAAGTCGAAGATCAACCGAAACCAAGCTTGAAGACTCTCTACTTGTGGAAAATAGAAGACTCTCGGCAACTTACAAACAAGTCATCTCCACCGAACTGCCTGGACAGTTTCGGTGGTTACTTCCCACCGAATTGCCTGGACAGATTCGGTGGCCACATCACCACCGAATTTCCTGAACAGTTTCGGTGGCATCGTCTTCCACCGATGAGCCTTGACAAATTCGGTGGACGCTACACCGAATTACCTGAACAACTTCGGTGGCCCTCCTCACCACCGAAATGCTCTTACATTTTCGGTGGTCGATCTCTCTCTACCGAAGTTCTTCTATTTTCGGTGAAACCTCCTTCGGTGCCAAAGTCTTAAAGGGAAGATCATTTATTATGGGACAATATCCTCTAGCAGATAAAAGTGACAGTTTGTCTCTTTATCCATAATCAGTTAAAATCCGTTTTTATCTGCATGAGCTATTCTGTCTGTACCTAGTAAAAAGTGACAAGGACCTTTCATCTCTCCAGAAGTCAACATACTCAGCAAGTTGAAAGATGACAAGTGTCCCAAGCATTTAATGCTTGGGCACTCCTTGGCACTATAAAAGGAGAAGGCATCACCATTCAAAAGGCACGCTTTCAGAATTCTCTTAGTGCAAGAAATCTTTCTTTAAGCCTTAAAACTCAATAGCTTTGCTCTCAGTGTTCTTAGTTGTTTTGTTGTATACTTTGTGCAAGATTGTTAGAATAGTTTATCTGTTCTTTTCCGCAACAATCTTAAGTTTCTTTGTGTAATTCTTGTTGAAAGTTTTTCAATAAAAAGAATTAAAATTGTGAAAATTTTGAGTATTGTATTCAACCCCCCCTTCTACAATACTTGCTTAGCCATCTGGGACTAACAAAAAGGTCATATCATTCTTGTTCAGATATATGTTGATGACATTATATTTGGTTCTACTAACCCTGATCTTTGTACTCGTTTCACTGATAGAATGAAAGATGAGTATAAAATGAGCATGATGGGTGAACTAACATATTTCCTTGGTCTTCAGATAAAGCAAAATGAAAAAGGAACTTTCATTAATCAGGGAAAGTATGGTAAAGATATGCTAAAGAAATTCGACTTAACTCAAAGTTCAGCTATGAAAACCCCTATGGCACCACCGCTGACACTTGATAAGGATACTAAGGGTATTCCTGTTAATGTCACGCTGTACCGTGGGATGATCGGCTCTCTTTTGTATCTTACAGCTAGCCGACCCGATATTATGTATGCAACATGTTTGTGTGCACGATATCAAGCTGAACCTAAGATATCTCATATGAAAGCTGTAAAGCGAATTTTTCGATACCTTAAGGGTACAACGAATCTAGGTCTTTGGTATCCCAAAGACTCAGGATTCGATCTAATCGCCTATTCAGATAGTGATTTTGCAGGTTGCAAAATGGATAGGAAAAGCACCACAGGAGGATGTCAGCTCCTGGGTGGAAAGCTGGTAAGTTGGACAAGTAAAAACCAAAACTCAGTGTCCACCTCCACAGCTGAAGCTGAGTATGTAGCCGCTGGAAGCTGTTGTTCTCAGGTCTTGTGGATGAGAAATCATGTAACACCTTAGGCATATCCCACATCGGCCGTGGACAGGAGAGATGCTGGGTATATTAGTAAACCTTGGCCTTACCAGACACAACGTGTTTTGGGCCCACAAGCATGCGGGTTCCTTGGGAACTCTGTGGTTAAGCGTGCTTGGGTGGGAGTAGTACCAGGATGGGTGACCTCCTGGGAAGTCCTTGCGAAGTCCTTGCTAGGTCACCAAGAACAAAGCCGTGAGCCAGTGGGGCAAAGCGGACAATATTGTGTCGTGGTAAGCGGGGTGTTACAAATGGTATCAGAGCCACTCCTGTGCCGTTCGGGATGATGGGGCAAACCTCATAGAGGACGATGAGTCCCTAAGGGGGGGTGTGTGTAACACCTTAGGCATATCCCACATCGGCCGTGGACAGGAGAGATGCTGGGTATATTAGTAAACCTTGGCCTTACCAGACACAACGCGTTTTGGGCCCACAAGCATGCGGGTTCCTTGGGAACTCTGTGGTTAAGCGTGCTTGGGTGGGAGTAGTACCAGGATGGGTGACCTCCTGGGAAGTCCTTGCGAAGTCCTTGCTAGGTCGCCAAGAACAAAGCCGTGAGCCAGTGGGGCAAAGCGTACAATATTGTGTCGTGGTAAGCGGGGTGTTACAAATCAACTACTAGACTATGACATTCAGCTCTCAAATATTCCAATCTATTGCGACAGCACAAGTGCCATCGCTATAGCAAATAATCCAGTGCTACACTCAAAGACAAAACACATCGAAATCAGGTATCACTTTATCAAAGATCATGTGATGAATGGTGATATAGAACTTCACTTTATCCCAACTGATTATCAGTTAACTGATATGTTCACCAAACCTCTTGATGAGACAAGGTTCAACTTTCTCATCAGCGAGCTTGGAATGCTGAACTTTGAAGAGTAAAATCTTCAGCGATTCACATTTGATCAGCAATAGGATAAAATCTGCTTGTATAACCCATTCTATCAATCTTCTCTGAGTAAACTTGATTCGCTGATATCAAGGTATGTTTCTCTCTCTGACAATCGCATGTAAATGCAAGATTTCAAAATAAATTGCATCGCTGAATATCTCTTCCTTATCAGCGATACTTTGAAATTTCTAAAATCCAACACTGATATTTATATTCAGTGCTTCATGTTTTCAAAAGTGTCTCTGAGCTTTTCAAAACCTCAGAGACATCCAAGAATATGAAAGGACAGTTGTGACGTCATTGCAACGGATAAGCCCCGGCACGTTCTTTTTTCTGACACACGTTTGCACGTTTCGTTTACTCGCCAATCAAATGCAAACACGTGTCCGTGTCATGATGAAAATCTTTTCCCGCTCAAGATTTTCTCTCTCTCTAATCTCTATATAAACACTTTGTGGGTTTATATTTTTCTTTTACGCGAACTTCTTCTCCAAGCTAAGAAAAAGAATTTACTGTTGCATTTGTGCTCTCAAGGTTTTCAAGAACTTAAGAACTTCATCTTCTTCAACGAACCAGGTTAAGAATTCTTTTATTTTACCTATCTTTTCAAACTTGTTAATGATCTTCTCTTTGTTTTCACAAGATCAAACAAAAGAATTTTTTTTAAAATGAAATCATTTCTTTCATGGTTTTATGAACACAACCTTTCATGGTTGTTCTTCAAGTTTAAAACGCAAAATCTTAAACTTGTTCTTCATACGTTTTTCCAGAATCCCAATCTTTAAAGGAAACTGGAAAACAAGATTTTTTTTGGGTTTGCATTTCGTTTTTTTTCAAGAACAAGAAAAACCCTAATCTTCATTAAGACATTTTGTCTGAATGAAATGGACAAAATTCGAACCATCTTATTGGAAAATCTTTCCACATTATAATTATTCTTATTTGTTAATCTTTGGTTGAACTGATAATACAGAAAATGGCATCTTCTGACATTTCCAAGAACATCATCGCTGAGAACACTGCTGCTGATAATACTGCTGAGGAATTGGAAATCCTCAAGGCTCCTCAGGTCAAGTTCTCTCTTGACAAACTGGATTGGACCAAGGTAAATAACCTCTATGCGCTTCTCGAGTTTCCTCCTCGAAAGCAAGTCACACATCTAGATGATGCTGTTAAATTCCTGAAGAACTGTTCCATCTCCACAGCGCTGACCATAACACCTCTTGCACATCAACTACTGCTATCCCAATTCTGGTACTCTGCCAGACACTCTCAGCTACCTTCAGCCAAAGACCCCTCAAAAACAATTGACTGCATCCTCTGCGACACTGACTATGGCACAATGAAGATTACACCTGCCATTATTCGCAAAGCCCTCAGCCTTCCCATCGCAACCAAAGAAAAACCGTTTATTCCTCTCCCTGACCACAAGAAAAACTCAGACAGGGAAGCCATCATTGCATTCTTCGATGCAATGGGCTATGTATGGGAAACTGGGAGGGACAAGAAGCCCGAGAAGAAGCTGACCCTTATCAAGAAATCTAAAATGCCCAGCGAGATGAATTTCATCTTCGCTCATTTAATCAGCTGCATGACTGCCAAGTCCGGCTCCTCTGACCAAGCCGCTCAGCCTCAGCAAGCAATGGGATATGCATTGCTGAAAGGTCTACATATAGACTGGGCATCGATTATCTATGATGACTGGTACTCAGAGTGGACTCCGTCGCTGACAGATCTCCATGGGTTCCCTATCCTCGGTTCATCAGCGCCGTATTCCAAAAAGGCCTGAAGGACAGCTACTCAACAGAGGGTGACCTGAAACTCTCTCAGGTCGGCCCTAAGGTTCTCGACTTCAAACCAGTGGAAAATGAGGTACGTCTTTCTACTCTTTTAACTCTTCTAAACCCTACTTCTTCTACTTCTGCAGCTACTTCAGCGGACAAACCCACCGCTGATACCCCAGCTGTAACCTCCATTCCTTCTCTAAAAAGGAAACACTCTGAAACCAAACTTAGTTCCAAAAGAACTAAGAAAACCAAGGAGCAACCCCAGCAATCTCTTGCTGAAGACTCCTCAGCTCCTCTTGATGGGCTGAAGGAAAGTTCAGTGGTACGCTCTGCCACAGCTGAACAAGCTACCCACTCTATCCCAACTTCAGCGTCTCTAAACGCTGAGGTTACAAACTTGGAATCCACCCAACCTCCTTCAGTCTCTCAAAAGACTGACGAAGCGATTCTCAGCGAATCCAACGCTGAACTCCGCACCCAACCTCCATTCTCAACCTTCGCTTCTCCCTCTACTCAATTGGACTCTACTCCAGTTATCACTGAAGCACCTGTCATTCCTCTAGAAACTAATGCTGACACTCAGAGAATGATGGGCGTAGGACCTGCAGAGATGACCATGCGTCAACGCACTTTAGCTGACGACATGGAACTTTTCTCAGGACACCGAGATTTTGATGAATTCACCAATCCTCCTGCAGGTATACACCAACCCCTATACACTGTAACTGAACCCCAAACTTCTGAGCTTTCCTCTGTTCACAAGTTCTTATATGTTACAGGTCCTAATTTGGGAGACATCAACGCCTCTCTGAAGACTATAGAGACGAAGCTGACAGGTCTCACAACTACTCTTTCCGACAACTCTTCAGCTGTAACAAACGCTGGAGAGAATCTTACAAAGCTGACAACTGTGGTCGAAAAGAATGCCTCCAAAGCTGACTTGGAGAAGGTTGATAAATCACTCACCGACTTTGCCAAAGTTCTCTCTGATATCTACACAGACTACCTCGACATCAAAAAATCAGTTGACACCATGTCTAGCGAAGTCACAACGCTGAAGACATCGGTTGGCAAACTCGAAGGTGATATGTCTGCTGTAAAGACTGATGTCAGTTCAGTAAAAACTGACATGAGTTCTGTGAAGACCGATGTCAATACGATGAAGAATGACATCATTTCTATTCAGATATTGTTGCAGCAGATCCTGACCAACACGACCGCCCCTGCACCTCCATCTTTTACTACGGTGGATCGTGTTGAACTCGTGAAGATCAATCCTGATATTTCTGGTCTAGAAAACAGATTATCAGCGATTGAAATCTGTGTGGGGATCCCTGGCCAAGAAGACAGGGAAACAACACAAGCTGCTGAATCATCACATTCCTCCCCCACTCATCATGAAAAAGAGGGGGAGAAGAGCGCTGAAGACCTTTCCAAGAGCGCTGAAGACCTTTCCCATGATGAATCTATCAGGGGAGAGAAGACTGAAGACCTCACCTTTACTGAAGAGAATGAGAAGACAATTGAAGTAGCCGTTGGACCTTAGGGAGATGAACACCCTGAGGGAACCGAGAAGCTTACCTCTGTATCTGAGGGGGAGCAACTTGAAGAAGAAGCTGAAGAAACTGAGTCTGAAGCTGAAGATGAAGAAGCCATCGACTTGTCTGATGATGAACCATCCTCTTCTCCAAAGAATGATGATGATGAAGATGATGATGATGATGACTCTTTTATCGTCAAGCCTGCTCAGAGAACTAAAGCTCTTAAAGGGATTCTGATAAATAAACCTACAAGGGAGCGGACAAAGACAAATCCATCAGCGTCTGAAGCTGACAAGGGCAAAGGAAAAAGTGTCGCTGAAGATGATGAAAATCTGACGAGCTTGCTTAAAAAGCCGGTTTGTCAGGTACACTAATCTTACACTACATCCCTCCTCTATACACATTATCAGTTCTACTCACTAAATCCTCCATACACTTTATCCCATTCTTTCTATTTCTGTTCTACCCAAGTTCTTACTCGTAAGATCGATGTGTTTCAGCTAGTCCTCTCCCCTGTTTGAGGATATCGCTGAAGTTCCTACAGCTGCGACTTCATCAATAATCCCAGCTCCCAACGCTGAAGAAATAATCCCGGTCTTAGATTTAATCTCTGAGACTGATGAACCTGAAGAACAGATGCTCTCTCACAAAAACAGACCTTCCTTGGCTCCTCAAAAGCTAAGTGAAGAGGATCAAGAAAAGAGAGATGAAATGATCAAGTGACTCGAAGATCAGCGAATCATTCTGAAGCGTGATCAACTTCCTTCCGTTCCTCCAAAGTTCAAAATTTCCCAAAAGTAATACAAGGAACACCTCAGAGCTGAACGCCTAATCGCTGAAAGAAGGGAAGCTGAAGAAAAAGACAGAGAATACGCCATCCAGCTTACTCAACGATCATTAAAAGACCCCAAGCTGAAAAGAACTCCCATTGACGTTCAACGTCAGCTATGGGATGATGCTCAAAGGATCGTTAGTGAAAATACCAAGGTCTCTGATACGACTTTGAAATGGTGTAAAGAAATGCTGAACTATCGATCTCGACCATCCAAAATCATCAAAGTAAACATCAGAGGGAGACTGTACTCAGACGTTCCTGTTGTTGAAGTTGATGTCTACAGAGAAGACAAAACCAAGCAAACCTTCTATGCTGCTACCTTAGAAAAGTTTGGTCTCTCTGAATGGTTAGAAACGAAATTATCCATTCAGGGATCGCGCTCAAAGTTCAAAAGCCATGTCGAGAAGATCTTAAACAAACAGATCGACCTGGTTTCTTCTGCTGTGGATATTCCTCCCTCTACTCTTCTTCCTCCTCAACAAAGAAGAGTCTCTGCAAAGGAAAAGAAAGACTCAGACTCAGGTCCTCCTATACGGAATGAAACAGGTATTGGTTTCTCTCGTGCTGAAGTTCTTGGCCCTGATGCTGATCTCTCAGCGCTTGACACCTCCCTACCACCTGGAGAAACTTTCATTCCTGGCACAGTTGTAAGTGATCCTTATGGTATATTCTTTCTAGACTACGATGGAAACCATCACTTTCAACGTATCTCTGAGCTCCATATCGCTCCCATCGAACAACTCAGAGATCTCATATACTGGTGTGAAGTCAGACGCGACATCAAAGCTAGACACCTGAAGCCCTTGATTTTTGAAGAAGCTCTGAACAAAAAGAATCAAGGAGTAGATGTCCCTGACTGGATGATTCCCACATCAATGACCCTTGATGAACAACTCATTAAGGAAGAACCTTTTGACGGATAGGATCGCCTTGTAATTCTTTCTATCCTTATCTGTCTACATCTTTTGTACTTGTAATTTTATTCGCTGTACTTGTAATTTTTCTACTTCCCTCTGTAATCTTTACAGAGTTTAAAGAAAAATTTCAGCGAACGTACTTTACTCCATCGGTACAGAAAAGATCCCAGAAAACAGTAAAAGGGACAAATATTTTATGAGTTCTTTTTATCCTTATGTTTTCATTAAATAGCAATTTTCTTTGTTGCTATGTCATAATCAAATAGGGGGAGATTGTTGATCCAAACCCTCAGTGATTTGATAATGACCCTCTCTTTTATACTTAGTGAAAATTGTAAGTAAACAATATGTATCAGAGTTTCACTATCGCTGATTAGTACTAAGATCTTACAGTACCGCTGATAGGAACTCCTGCTCTTTATGATTAAACATTCAGCGAACATTGTTCACCATAATACTCTGAGTCTGTTCAGTACTTATGGTGATCGCTGATAAGTTAGTTGTTTACTTATGATCCCTGAAGACAAGTTTCACGTTAACATAGGTTCTACGCTGAAGTCGAAGATCAAGCTCAAGAACCAGCGACAAGTCTCCTAATGAACTAATGCGGATCAGCGAAGACTCAGATTTGTCCACTCAACGTGAAGTATCAAGTACAAGACTTTAGCTATCGCTGAACTCTATCATTTGCTGATATAGAATGATAGATCGCTGAATCAATGAAAAGCTGATCATAAAGTCCTCCGTACAGAGTACTTTTGTCTTAACCACCCTTGCACGTCTCCGTACGATATGTCAGAAAAAGAACCTCCTTATTGTCTGAAATCGTACAACCACTCTGATACTACACTGTTCAAACATGCGGCTACTAAGGTTGTCAACAAAGGTCAATGACATGCAACCAATCAGCTGCTGCCACGTGTAAAGTGTAAACTGCAATGCATTAAATGCATGCAGTATATAAGAAGAAGAACTCACTTCATTTTGAAGTAACTTGCTAACTCTGGACAAGTTCATCCTTCTTATCTTGAGATAGGTTATTATTAGTAATTTCCTTCTCTTTCTTAGTGCAAGAAACTTAGTGTTCCAACTTGTTTAGATTTAGGTTTATCCTTAATCTTGTTTTCCGCAACAAGCTATAAATTGTTAATGATTTATCAATAAACAATTTAGAAAAGTAAAATCTGTGTGTTTGTATTCAACCCCCCCCCCCCCTTCTACAAACTTGTATAGCCCTTCGGGACCAACAGTACCAACAAAACAATAGACGCATAAAACAATTAATCAATACTCCAAATAACAACTATATTTTAATGATATTAATATAAAGATTTATATTCCCATAGAAAAATCAAGTTTTCAAAAATAGACATGTTCTGTAACATGAAAACATAGACTACATACAAGGAATGGAGGTGTACTTAATGTTGGTGAGTTGCTTTTTATAATATTTCTTTTATCCACTTGATTTTTCAACAAACACTACATATAAGAAAAGGTCGATCCTGCTGTTTTGAAGTGAATCTCTTGGTTGAATTGTTTGTGCAGGTTGATCCTGCTGTTTTGAAGTGAATCTCTTGGCTGAATTGTTTGTGCAGGTGATTTCTCTCTTTTATTACTCTTTTCTCTATTCTAAATTCAAGGTAACATTTAGAGGAAATAATATCATAAAGCTAAAATTTTATTTATGATAAGAAGAGACAAGAGAGAAGAAACTTAATTAAGTGCTCTAATAAGCTTGTAACATGTAAATTATTGTGTCATTGGAATATTGTTGCTTTAATACCCTTACGTCCCGGCATATGTGGTTTTCGTCCCATGTTTGCATCTTCTTAAGTACGTGAATATGTATTTTAAAAATAGATATAAATTAAATTTTCATTATTTAATATAAATATAATTATAGTAGTAAATGTCGTATACTTTTACAATCTTTTTATCTATTTATTTACCGTTCTTCAAGATATAGTATATAAAAAATAATACATTATATACTATAACAGTATTTTAAATAAATAATGATTTGTAACAGTTTTCCAAGATATAATATATAAATAATGATACGTTAATCCAATGTTAATGATTTGACCCATTCTGCTCTCTTGAAAACTCAAATACATACATACTATGCTCTTATCACCACGAGTGAAACATTGTGATATTGTAAAACGTGAATTGACGCTCCATATGCTATGTATTTCAAATAGTATCTAATTAGTGTAACAAAACTTGTAGAAAATGAACTCTCCATATAATATTGACGCGTTTTCATCGCTAAACGACGCACATGCAACATGGAGCTTGACAAGTGTTCGCGTGGAGTGCGTTTGCAAGTCAATCGTGCTGGAGTCTACACCTCAAACGTCGTCTATCAAGAAGTTTTACGTGATGAATAAGGTATAATCAACAAGTATATTATTACACATTTGGTACCATATATTTCTATTAAAATCATTGCGCGTTTTTTTGCAGGAAATTCGCAGGATGAGTGCATCACGAAAACTAAACAGCTTTCTGGATATACGGATGAACATTATTTACAAATGATTGTATTTCTTTGTTCAATCAAGATTTTCAAGTTTTGTAATAGGTTCTGAGTTTATGGGTTTAGAAGCCTAATACGTTATTTTTCATTCGATCTTGCTAATAAACAATATTAACCTTCAACTTTATATATTAGTTGACATGCAAATTAACCACGCAAACTCATGAAATAAAATCAAAAGTGATAAAGAAACATGATTCAGGTTAAACTAATGTTTCGGAATTGTTATTCACCCGCGCTGCATTGCGCGGGTACACTACTAGTATATATATATATATAGAGAGAGAGAGAGAGAGGTGAGTTCAAACGAGAACGCTAACTATTTAAGAAAACACGAAAAAGGTCGCCCATGTACACAATCATATGTGATTCACGTACAAAATCATATGTGATTACGCGACTTGCAAGTCTCGTCCCAGGCCGCGCGCGTCCAGATTTTTAATCACATATGATTTTGTACGTGAATCACATATGATTTTGTACATAGACAACCTTTTTCGTGTTTTCTTAAATAGTTAACGTTTTCATTTGAACATTTCTCTCTCTCTATATATATATATATATATATATATATATATATATATATATATATATAAGCATGAAACGACACTTAATGTTGAAATTTAAGTCTATGACTTTTGATGTTATATGTACAAGTCTTACAACTCACATCTCTTAAATACAATATTCAATTTCTAAGTTACACTTTATACCATTCGAATTAGTTATCCAATTACTTTTAATCCCTTACTTTTTATTTTACACCCTTATCATATTAACATAAATAATCGTATATGAACAAGAATGCATTAAAAATACATTTCTTTTTTTACAAATCACACCATTGTAATCGTCTCGTCAATACCTTCGAAATGAGCCCAATATTGAATATTTTTGGATTTAATCATATTATTAAATATCATGAACATGTACGAATTAATTTGTTTTATATCCCTTACATTATTCATTTTCATTTTACACTCTTATCTATATCTATATCTATATCTATATCTATACTATATATATAAGCACGAAGAAGCAGTTTTATTGAAAATTAAGACGTATTATTTATTATGCTTACTGTACAATGTGTAAAACATCATTCCACTTCCCCCTCCACCCATGTTCCCCCAAAACTGCATTCCACCCATGTTCTTCCAAAGCATGGATAACAGTTATTTGTTTGAAAATTAAGAGGTATGCATTGTTTTGCACAATGTACTGCCTTGAAAGCACATTTTCTGATTCGTGTCACCACACCCCCGCCTTATTTCCCACGTTCCATCCCCTCTCCTCTCCTCAGTCGGTTTTCTAAAAATATAACCTCACCAAATTCATGCTATGTTTGATTCCACTCTGCAACCTTTTTCCCTGTTGTTATTCTTCTGTATTTTCGGTTCTCTACTCTTCTCAAAACACAAAGCAGATTTTAATTTTGGTATAAGAAGACCATGGATTTCTTATTATCAGGTATGTTTCGTTCTCTTTTTATTTGATTTCTTTTTTGTCCTTTCATCTGCTTCTTCATCTAAATTTAGGGTTTCCGGAAATCTAGATGTTCCAAAATTAAATTTTGAAATTTCGTTTGTCAATTATGGTGTTTTTGCATTTGTTATTTGCAAAGTTGGGTGGTTGAAGTGAATCGAGCTCAAGGGACTATTTATGATGATGATGAAAAATACCAACTCCAAGTCGACTTTGCAAAGGTGGGCGATTTTGCATTTCGTTGTTTTGGGTGTTCTGGACTTGGTGACCCCAAATACTTAATCCATTGATTCTTTAATTCATGGTAGAAACGAAAGTGAACAATACCGAGGTGGGGGTGAATATGGTTCAGGTGGCATTGAGAAAGATGTGACTGAAGATGACTAATCGACTCGTGTTGCACAGGTAAAACTCCCATTAGTCTCTTAGGTTCATTAAGGCTGTATAAAAGTTTTATGTGTCCCATTAGTGGGCATGATGTATTTGTTTATTTATTTATTCTCATCCTCAATTTATGGACGATGTAGGAGGAAGTAGAAGTTTCTGGAACCATTTGTTCCGAAAAGGAAAATGATTACTTGCATGAGAGATCGTAATTGAAGTTGAGCAGAGAACAAATGTGATCCTTATTGTACAGGTAAAGAGAGCGTGTTTTCTTTCTTTCTTTTTCTTTTTTTTTCCAAAAATGCATCTACCTGTAAAATCCATGGTTATGTCCATCAGTGCATGAGGTTTGATTATTTTGTTACATTTTTAAACTAAAACAGGAAGTAACAGGAGGCAATCTAGATACTGTTGTGTTGGTGTAGACTAAATATTAATTTGTTTCCATTCTCATTTCGTTTTCCAAAGGTTGCAGGGTCAAGCTGAAACGATTAACGAAACATCTATGGTTGGCAATTCAATTATTCTTTAATTCATTGCAGGTACTAGAGCTCAAAGTTGGTAGCAAAACACCTATGGTTGTAAGTTCATTTGTCAATTTCATTTAAACTCTTAACTGTTTATAACATGAAGTTCCCTATATTGATGTGCTCTTAAAAATGATTTCATACATGACTACAT